>CM042686.1:314966803-320037925 GCA_023614405.1 Avena insularis
TTTGCATGTGTCTTCTTCTCACATACCACCTATGGATCCACAGTGTGTCATTGCAGTGTGTTCTTTTCACTAACAACAACCCGAGTCATTGCATGTGTGTTCTTTTCACATACCACATATGGATCCACCAGTGTCATTGAAATGTGTGTTCTCTGAGACACCACATGGATCCACCAGTGTCATTGCAAGTGTGTTATTTTTAGTAACAACCAAGTCATTTTGCATGTGTGTTCTTTTCACATACCACCTATGGATCCACATGTCATTGCATGTGTGTTCTTTTCACAATCCACCATGGATCCACGAGTCATTGCATGTGTGTTCTTTTAACATACCACATATGGATCCACCAGTGTCATTGAAATGTGTGTTCTCTACAGAGACCACACATGGATCCACCAGTGTCATGGCATGTGTGTTCTTTTTAGTAACAACAACCAGTCATTTTGCATGTGTGTTCTTTTCACATACCACAAATGGATCCACGGTGTCATTGCATGTGTGTTCATTTCATAATCCACCTATGGATCCACAGTGTCATTGCATGTGTGTTCTTTTAGTAACAACAACAGAGTCATTTTGCATGTGTGTTCTTCTCACATACCACCTATGGATCCACAGTGTCATTGCATGTGTGTTCTTTTCACAATCCACATGGATCCACAGTGTCATTGGATGTGTGTTCTTTTAGTAACAACAACCAGCGTCATTGCATGTGTGTTCTCTTCACAGACCACACTTGGATCCACAGTGTCATTGCATGTGTGTTGTTTTTACAACAACAAGAGTCATTGAAATGTGTGGTCTCTTGAGAGACCACATGGATCCTAGTGTCATCGCATGTGTGTTCTTTTCACTAACAACAACAGAGTCATTGCATGTGTGTTCTTTTCACATACCACATATGGATCCACAGTGTGATTGAAATGTGTGTTCTCTCTGAGACCACACATGGATCCACAGTGTCATTGCATGTGTGTTCTTTTTAGTAGAACAACAAAGTCATTGAAATGTGTGTTCTTCTCATATACCACCTATGGATCCACAGTGTCAATGCATGTGTGTTCTTTTCACTAACAACAACGAGTCATTGCATGTGTGTTCTTTTCACATACCACATATGGATCCACGGTGTCATTGAAATGTGTGTTCTCTCTGAGACCACACATGGATCCACTAGTGTCATTGCATGTGTGTTCTTTTTAGTAACAACAACCAAAGTCATTTTGCATGTGTGTTACGCTCACATACCACCTATGGATCCACAGTGTCATTGCATGTGCGTTCTTTTCACTAACAACAGCAGAGTCATTGCATGTGTGTTCTTTTCACATACCACATATGGATCCACAGTGTCATTGCATGTGTGTTCTTTTCACAATCCACACATGGATTCACCGATGTCATTGGATGTGTGTTCTTTTTAGTAACAACCAGTCATTGCATGTGTGTTCTCTTCAGAGACCACACTTGGATCCACAGTGTCATTGCATGTGTGTTGTTTTTACAACAACAAGAGTCATTGCATGTGTGCTCTCTTCAGAGACCACATATGGATCCACTAGTGTCATTGCATGTGTGTTCTTTTCACTAACAACAACTAGAGTCATTGCATGTGTGTTCTTTTCACATACCACATATGGATCCACAGTGTCATTGAAATGTGTGTTCTCTCACAGAGACCACACATGGATCCACCAGTGTCATTGCATGTGTGTTCTTTTAATAGAACAACAAGAGTCATTGAAATGTGTGTTCTTCTCATATACCACCTATGGATCCACAGTGTCATTGCATGTGTGTTCTTTTCACTAACAACAACGAGAGTCATTGCATGTGTGTTCTTTTCACATACCACATATGGATCCACAGTGTCATTGAAATGTGTGTTCTCTCAGAGACCACACATGGATCCACCATGTCATTGCATGTGTGTTCTTTTTAGTAACAACAACGAGTCATTTTGCATGTGTGTTCTTTTCACATACCACCTATGGATCCACAGTGTCATTGCATGTGTGTTCTTTTCACTAACAACATCTAGAGTCATTGCATGTGTGTTCTTTTCACATACCACATATGGATCCACCAGTGTCATTGAAATGTGTGTTCTCTACAGACACCACACATGGATCCACCAGTGTCATTGCATGTGTGTTCTTTTTAGTAACAACAACCAGTCATTTTGCATGTGTGTTCTTTTCACATACCACCTATGGATCCACCAGTGTCATTGCATGTGTGTTCTTTTCACTATCCACCCATGGATCCTCCAGAATCATTGCATCTGTGTTCTTTTTAGTAACAATAACCAGAGTCATTTTGCATGTGTGTTCTCTTCACATACCACCTATGGATCCACTAGTGTCATTGCATGTGTGTTCTTTTTAGTAACAACAATGAGTCATTGAAATGTGTGTTCTTTTCACATACCACCTATGGATCCACAATGTCATTGCATGTGTGTTCATTCACAATCCACCTATGGATCCACAGTGTCATTGCATGTGTGTTCTTTTAGTAACAACAACGAGTCATTTTGCATGTGTGTTCTTCTCACATACCACCTATGGATCCACAGTGTCATTGCATGTGTGTTCTTTTCACAATCCACCCATGGATCCACGAGTCATTGCATGTGTGTTCTTTTACTAACAACTAGAGTCATTTTGCATGTGTGTTCTTTCACATACCACCTATGGATCCACAGTGTCATTGCATGTGTGTTCTTTTCACAATCCACCCATGGATCCACAGTGTCATTGCATGTGTGTTCTTTTTAGTAACAACAAGAGTCATTTTGCATGTGTGTTCTCTTCACATACCACATATGGATCCACAGTGTCATTGCATGTGTGTTCTTTTCCGTAACAACAACTAGAGTCATTGCATGTGTGTTCTTCTCACATACCACATATGGATCCACAGTGTCATTGCATGTGTGTTCATTTAGTAATCCACCTATGGATCCACAGTGTCATTGCATGTGTGTTCTTTTTAGTAACAACCAGTCATTTTGCATGTGTGTTCTTCTCACATACCTATGGATCCACCGGTGTCATTGCATGTGTGTTCTTTTAGTAACAACAACGAGTCATTTTGCATGTGTTCTTCTCACATACCACCTATGGATCCACCAGTGTCATTGCATGTGTGTTCTTTTCACTAACAACAACCAGAGTCATTGCATGTGTGTTCTTTTCACATACCACCTATGGATCCAACAGTGTCATTGAAATGTGTGTTCTCTACAGAGACCACACATGGATCCACCAGTGTCATTGCATGTGTGTTCTTTTAGTAACAACAACGAGTCATTTTGCATGTGTGTTCTTTTCACATACCACCTATGGATCCACAGTGTCATTGCATGTGTGTTCTTTTCACAATCCACCCATGGATCCACGAGTCATTGCATGGGAGTTCTTTTAAAATACCACATATGGATCAACAAGTGTCATTGAAATGTGTGTTCTCTATAGAGACCACACATGGATCCTCCGGTGTCATTGCATGTGTGTTCTTTTTAGTGAGAACAACCAGAGTCATTTTGCATGTGTGTTCTTTTCACATACCACAAATGGATCCACCAGTGTCATTGCATGTGTGTTCATTTCGTAATCCACCTATGGATCCACCAGTGTCATTGCATGTGTGTTCTTTTTAGTAACAACAACCAGTCGTTTTGCATGTGTGTTCTTCTCACATACCACCTATGGATCCACCACTGTCATTGCATGTGTGTTCTTTTCACAATCCACACATGGATCCACCAGTGTCATTGGATGTGTGTTCTTTTTAGTAACAACAACCAGCGTCATTGCATGTGTGTTCTCTTCACAGACCACACTTGGATCCACCAGTGTCATTGCATGTGTGTTGTTTTTACAACAACAAGAGTCATTGAAATGTGTGGTCTCTTCAGAGACCATCTATGGATCCACTAGTGTCATCGCATGTGTGTTCTTTTCACTAACAACAACCAGAGTCATTGCATGTGTGTTCTTTTCACATACCACATATGGATCCACCAGTGTGATTGAAATGTGTGTTCTCTACAGAGACCACACATGGATCCGCCGGTGTCATTGCATGTGTGTTCTTTTTAGTGAGAACAACAAGAGTCATTGAAATGTGTGTTCTTCTCATATACCACCTATGGATCCACCAGTGTCAATGCATGTGTGTTCTTTTCACTAACAACAACCAGAGTCATTGCATGTGTGTTCTTTTCACATACCACATATGGATCCACCAGTGTCATTGAAATGTGTGTTCTCTACAGACACCACACATGGATCCACCAGTGTCATTGCATGTGTGTTCTTTTTAGTAACAACAACCAGAGTCATTTTGCATGTGTGTTCTTTTCACATACCACCTATGGATCCACCTATGTCATTGCATGTGTGTTCTTTTCACAATCCACCCATGGATCCACCAGAGTCATTGCATGTGTGTTCTTTTAACATACCACATATGGATCCACAAGTGTCATTGAAATGTGTGTTCTCTATAGAGACCACACATGGATCCACCTGTGTCATTGCATGTGTGTTCTTTTTAGTAACAACAACCAGAGTCATTTTGCATGTGTGTTCTTTTCACATACCACAAATGGATCCACCAGTGTCATTGCATGTGTGTTCATTTCATAATCCACCTATGGATCCACCAGTGTCATTTCATGTGTGTTCTTTTTAGAAACAACAACATGTCATTTTGCATGTGTGTTCTTCTCACATACCACCTATGGATCCACCAGTGTCATTGCATGTGTGTTCTTTTCACAATCCACACATGGATCCACCAGTGTCATTGGATGTGTGTTCTTTTTAGTAACAACTACCAGCGTCATTGCATGTGTGTTCTCTTCACAGACCACACTTGGATCCACCAGTGTCATTGCATGTGTGTTGTTTTTACAACAACAAGAGTCATTGAAATGTGTGGTCTCTTCAGAGACCACACACGGATCCACTAGTGTCATCGCATGTGTGTTCTTTTCACTAACAACAACCAGAGTCATTGCATGTGTGTTCTTTTCACATACCACATATGGATCCACCAGTGTGATTGAAATGTGTGTTCTCTACAGAGACCACACATGGATCCGACGGTGTCATTGCATGTGTGTTCTTTTTAGTAAGAACAACAAGAGTCATTGAAATGTGTGTTCTTCTCATATACCACCTATGGATCCACCAGTGTCAATGCATGTGTGTTCTTTTCACTAACAACAACCAGAGTCATTGCATGTGTGTTCTTTTCACATACCACATATGGATCCACCAGTGTCATTGAAATGTGTGTTCTCTACAGACACCACACATGGATCCACTAGTGTCATTGCATGTGTGTTCTTTTTAGTAACAACAACCAAAGTCATTTTGCATGTGTGTTCTGCTCACATACCACCTATGGATCCACCAGTGTCATTGCATGTGCGTTCTTTTCACGAACAACAACCAGAGTCATTGCATGTGTGTTCTTTTCACATACCACATATGGATCCACCAGTGTCATTGCATGTGTGTTCTTTTCACAATCCACACATGGATTCACCAGTGTCATTGGATGTGTGTTCTTTTTAGTAGCAACAACCAGCGTCATTGCATGTGTGTTCTCTTCAGAGACCACACTTGGATCCACCAGTGTCATTGCATGTGTGTTGTTTTTACAACAACAAGAGTCATTGAAATGTGTGGTCTCTTCAGAGACCACACATGGATCCACTAGTGTCATCGCATGTGTGTTCTTTTCACTAACAACAACCAGAGTCATTGCATGTGTGTTCTTTTCACATACCA
Organism: Avena insularis; assembly: GCA_023614405.1. NCBI lineage: Eukaryota > Viridiplantae > Streptophyta > Magnoliopsida > Poales > Poaceae > Avena > Avena insularis. The sequence continues at coordinate 314,972,614 of CM042686.1, forward strand.
CATATGGATCCACCAGTGTGATTGAAATGTGTGTTCTCTACAGAGACCACACATGGATCCACCGGTGTCATTGCATGTGTGTTCTTTTTAGTAAGAACAACAAGAGTCATTGAAATGTGTGTTCTTCTCATATACCACCTATGGATCCACCAGTGTCAATGCATGTGTGTTCTTTTCACTAACAACAACCAGAGTCATTGCATGTGTGTTCTTTTCACATACCACATATGGATCCACCAGTGTCATTGAAATGTGTGTTCTCTACAGAGACCACACATGGATCCACCAGTGTCATTGCATGTGTGTTCTTTTTAGTAACAACAACCAGAGTCATTTTGCATGTGTGTTCTTTTCACATACCACCTATGGATCCACCAGTGTCATTGCATGTGCGTTCTTTTCACTAACAACATCTAGAGTCATTGCATGTGTGTTCTTTTCACATACCACATATGGATCCACCAATGTCATTGAAATGTGTGTTCTCTACAGACACCACACATGGATCCACCAGTGTCATTGCATGTGTGTTCGTTTTAACAACAACCAGAGTCATTTTGGATGTGTGTTCTTTTCACATACCACCTATGGATCCACCAGTGTCATTGCATGTGCGTTCTTTTCACAATCCACCCATGGATCCACCAGTGTCATTCATGTGTGTTCTTTTTAGTAACAACAACCAGAGTCATTTTGCATGTGTGTTCTCTTCACATACCACCTATGGATCCACTAGTGTCATTGCATGTGTGTTCTTTTTAGTAACAACAACCAGAGTCATTGAAATGTGTGTTCTTCCACATACCACCTATGGATCCACCAATGTCATTGCATGTGTGTTCATTTCGAAATCCACCTATGGATCCACCAGTGTCATTGCATGTGTGTTCTTTTTAGTAACAACAACCAGAGTCATTTTGCATGTGTGTTCTTCTCACATACCACCTATGGATCCACCAGTGTCATTGCATGTATGTTCTTTTCACAATCCACCCATGGATCCACCAGAGTCATTGCATGTGTGTTCCTTTTACTAACAACTAGAGTCATTTTGCATGTGTGTTCTATTCACATACCACCTATGGATCCACCAGTGTCATTGCATGTGCGTTATTTTCACAATCCACCCATGGATCCACCAGTGTCATTGCATGTGTGTTCGTTTTAGTAACAACAACCAGAATCATTTTGCATGTGTGTTCTCTTCACATACCACATATGGATCCACCAGTGTCATTGCATGTGTGTTCTTTTTAGTAACAACAACTAGAGTCATTGAAATGTGTGTTCTTCTCACATACCACCTATGGATCCACCAGTGTCATTGCATGTGTGTTCATTTCGTAATCCACCTATGGATCCACCAGTGTCATTGCGTGTGTGTTCTTTTTAGTAACAGCCAGAGTCATTTTGCATGTGTGTTCTTCTCACATACCATCTATGGATCCACCAGTGTCATTGCATGTGTGTTCTTTTTAGTAACAACAACCAGAGTCATTTTGCATGTGTCTTCTTCTCACATACCACCTATGGATCCACCAGTGTCATTGCAGGTGTGTTCTTTTCACTAACAACAACCAGAGTCATTGCATGTGTGTTCTTTTCACATACCACATATGGATCCACCAGTGTCATTGAAATGTGTGTTCTCTACAGACACCACACATGGATCCACCAGTGTCATTGCATGTGTGTTCTTTTTAGTAACAACAACCAGAGTCATTTTGCATGTGTGTTCTTTTCACATACCACCTATGGATCCACCAGTGTCATTGCATGTGCGTTCTTTTCACTAACAACAACCAGAGTCATTTTGCATGTGTGTTCTTTTCACATACCACCTATGGATCCACCTGTGGCATTGCATGTGTGTTCTTTTCACAATCCACCCATGGATCCACCAGAGTCATTGCATGTGTGTTCTTTTAAAAATACCACATATGGATCCACAAGTGTCATTGAAATGTGTGTTCTCTATAGAGACCACACATGGATCCACCAGTGTCATTGCATGTGTGTTCTTTTTAGTAACAACAACCAGAGTCATTTTGCATGTGTGTTCTTTTCACATACCACAAATGGATCCACCAGTGTCATTGCATGTGTGTTCATTTCATAATCCACCTATGGATCCACCAGTGTCATTGCATGTGTGTTCTTTTTAGTAACAACAACCAGAGTCATTTTGCATGTGTGTTCTTCTCACATACCACCTATGGATCCACCACTGTCATTGCATGTGTGTTCTTTTCACAATCCACACATGGATCCACCAGTGTCATTGGATGTGTGTTCTTTTTAGTAACAACAACCAGCGTCATTGCATGTGTGTTCTCTTCACAGACCACACTTGGATCCACCAGTGTCATTGCATGTGTGTTGTTTTTACAACAACAAGAGTCATTGAAATGTGTGGTCTCTTCAGAGACCACACACGGATCCACTAGTGTCATCGCATGTGTGTTCTTTTCACTAACAACAACCAGAGTCATTGCATGTGTGTTCTTTTCACATACCACATATGGATCCACCAGTGTGATTGAAATGTGTGTTCTATACAGAGACCACACATGGATCAGCCGGTGTCATTGCATGTGTGTTGTTTATATTGAGAACAACAAGAGTCATTGAAATGTGTGTTCTTCTCATATACCACCTATGGATCCACCAGTGTCAATGCATGTGTGTTCTTTTCACTAACAACAACCAGAGTCATTGCATGTGTGTTCTTTTCACATACCACATATGGATCCACCAGTGTCATTGAAAAAGGTGTTCTCTACAGAGACCACACATGGATCCACCAGTGTCATTGCATGTGTGTTCTTTTTAGTAACAACAACCAAAGTCATTTTGCATGTGTGTTCTGCTCACATACCACCTATGGATCCACCAGTGTCATTGCATGTGCGTTCTTTTCACGAACAACAACCAGAGTCATTGCATGTGTGTTCTTTTCACATACCACATATGGATCCACCAGTGTCATTGCATGTGTGTTCTTTTCACAATCCACACATGGATCCACCAGTGTCATTGGATGTGTGTTCTTTTTAGTAACAACAACCAGCGTCATTGCATGTGTGTTCTCTTCACAGACCACACTTGGATCCACCAGTGTCATTGCATGTGTGTTGTTTTTACAACAACAAGAGTCATTGAAATGTGTGGTCTCTTCAGAGACCACACATGGATCCACTAGTGTCATCGCATGTGTGTTCTTTTCACTAACAACAACCAGAGTCATTGCATGTGTGTTCTTTTCACATACCACATATGGATCCACCAGTGTGATTGAAATGTGTGTTCTCTACAGAGACCACACATGGATCCACCGGTGTCATTGCATGTGTGTTCTTTTTAGTAAGAACAACAAGAGTCATTGAAATGTGTGTTCTTCTCATATACCACCTATGGATCCACCAGTGTCAATGCATGTGTGTTCTTTTCACTAACAACAACCAGAGTCATTGCATGTGTGTTCTTTTCACATACCACATATGGATCCACCAGTGTCATTGAAATGTGTGTTCTCTAGACATGGATCCACCAGTGTCATTGCATGTGTGTTCTTTTTAGTAACAACAACCAGAGTCATTTTGCATGTGTGTTCTTTTCACATACCACCTATGGATCCACCAGTGTCATTGCATGTGCGTTCTTTTCACTAACAACAACTAGAGTCATTGCATGTGTGTTCTTTTCACATACCACATATGGATCCACCAATGTCATTGAAATGTGTGTTCTCTGGACAATCCACACATGGATCCACCAGTGTCATTGCATGTGTGTTCTTTTAGTAACAACTAGAGTCATTTTGGATGTGTGTTCTTTTCACATACCACCTATGGATCCACCAGTGTCATTGCATGTGCGTTCTTTTCACAATCCACCCATGGATCCACAGTGTCATTGCATGTGTGTTCTTTTTAGTAACAACAACCAGAGTCATTTTGCATGTGTGTTCTCTTCACATACCACCTATGGATCCACTAGTGTCATTGCATGTGTGTTCTTTTTAGTAACAACAACCAGAGTCATTGAAATGTGTGTTCTTCCACATACCACCTATGGATCCACCAATGTCATTGCATGTGTGTTCATTTCGAAATCCACCTATGGATCCACCAGTGTCATTGCATGTGTGTTCTTTTTAGTAACAACAACCAGCGTCAGTTGGCATGTGTCTTCTTCACATACCACCTATGGATCCACAGTGTCATTGCATGTATGTTCTTTTCACAGTCATTGCATGTGTGATCTATTTACTAACAACTAGAGTCATTTTGCAAGTGTGTTCTTTGCACTTACCACATATGGATCCACCAATGTCATTGCATGTGTGTTCTTTTCACAATCCACCCATGGATCCACCAGTGTCATTGCATGTATGTTCTTTTTAGCAACAACAACCAGAGTCATTTTGCATGTGTGTTCTCTTCACATACCACATATGGATCCACCAGTGTCATTGCATGTGTGTTCTTTTCAATAACAACAACCAGAGTCATTGCATGTGTGTTGTTCTCACATATCACCTATGGATCCACCAGTGTCATTGCATGTGTGTTCATTTAGTAATCCACCTATGGATCCACCAGTATCATTGCATGTGTGTTCTTTTTAGTAACAACAACCAGAGTCATTTTGCATGTGTGTTCTTTTCACATACCACCTATGGATCCACCAGTGTCATTGCATGTGTGTTCTTTTCACAATCCACCCATGGATCCACCAGAGTCATTGCATGTGTGTTCTTTTTACTAACAACAATCAGAGTCATTTTGCATGTGTGTTCTTTTCACATACCACCTATGGATCCACCAGTGTCATTGCATGTGTGTTCTTTTCACAATCCACCCATGGATCCACCAGTGTCATTGCATGTGTGTTCTTTTTAGTAACAACAACCAGAGTCATTTTGCATGTGTGTTCTCTTCACATACCACCTATGGATCCACCAGTGTCATTGCATGTGTGTTCTTTTTAGTAACAACAACCAGAGTCATTGAAATGTGTGTTCTTCTCACATACCACCTATGGATCCACCAGTGTCATTGCATGTGTGTTCATTTCATAATCCACCTATGGATCCACCAGTGTCATTGCATGTGTGTTCTTTTTAGTAACAACCACATTCATTATTCATGTGTGTGTTCTTCATACCACATCTATGGATCCACCAGTGTCATTGCATGTGTGTTCTTTTTAGTAACAACAACCAGAGTCATTTTGCATGTGTCTTCTTCTCACATACCACCTATGGATCCACCAGTGTCATTGCATGTGTGTTCTTTTCACTAACAACAACCAGAGTCATTGCATGTGTGTTCTTTTCACATACCACATATGGATCCACCAGTGTCATTGAAATGTGTGTTCTCTACAGACACCACACATGGATCCACCAGTGTCATTGCATGTGTGTTCTTTTTAGTAACAACAACCAGAGTCATTTTGCATGTGTGTTCTTTTCACATACCACCTATGGATCCACCAGTGTCATTGCATGTGTGTTCTTTTCAGTAACAACAACCAGAGTCATTTTGCATGTGTGTTCTTTTCACATACCACCTATGGATCCACCAATGTCATTGCATGTGTGTTCTTTTCACAATCCACCCATGGATCCACCAGAGTCATTGCATGTGTGTTCTTTTAACATACCACATATGGATCCACAAGTGTCATTGAAATGTGTGTTCTCTATAGAGACCACACATGGATCCACCTGTGTCATTGCATGTGTGTTCTTTTTAGTAACAACAACCAGAGTCATTTTGCATGTGTGTTCTTTTCACATACCACAAATGGATCCACCAGTGTCATTGCATGTGTGTTCATTTCATAATCCACCTATGGATCCACCAGTGTCATTGCATGTGTGTTCTTTTTAGTAACAACAACCAGAGTCATTTTGCATGTGTGTTCTTCTCACATACCACCTATGGATCCACCAGTGTCATTGCATGTGTGTTCTTTTCACAATCCACACATGGATCCACCAGTGTCATTGGATGTGTGTTCTTTTTAGTAACAACAACCAGCGTCATTGCATGTGTGTTCTCTTCACAGACCACACTTGGATCCACCAGTGTCATTGCATGTGTGTTGTTTTTACAACAACAAGAGTCATTGAAATGTGTGGTCTCTTCACATACCACCTATGGATCCACTAGTGTCATTGCATGTGTGTTCTTTTCACTAACAACAACCAGAGTCATTGCATGTGTGTTCTTTTCACATACCACATATGGATCCACCAAAGGTCATTGAAATGTGTGTTCATTTCAGAGACCACACATCGATCCACAAGGGTCTTTGCAGGTGTGTTCTTTTTAGTGAGAACAACAAGAGTCATTGAAATGTGTGTTCTTCTCATATACCACCTATGGATCCACCAGTGTCATTGCATGTGTGTTCTTTTCACTAACAACAACCAGAGTCATTGCATGTGTGTTCTTTTCACATACCACATATGGATCCACCAGTGTCATTGAAATGTGTGTTCTCTATAGAGACCACTTATGGATCCACCAGTGTCATTGCATGTGTGTTCTTTTTAGTAACAACAACCAAAGTCATTTTGCATGTGTGTTCTGCTCACATACCACCTATGGATCCACCAGTGTCATTGCATGTGCGTTCTTTTCACGAACAACAACCAGAGTCATTGCATGTGTGTTCTTTTCACATACCACATATGGATCCACCAGTGTCATTGCATGTGTGTTCTTTTCACAATCCACACATGGATCCACCAGTGTCATTGGATGTGTGTTCTTTTTAGTAACAACAACCAGCGTCATTGCATGTGTGTTCTCTTCAGAGACCACACTTGGATCCACCAGTGTCATTGCATGTGTGTTGTTTTTACAACAACAAGAGTCATTGAAATGTGTGGTCTCTTCAGAGACCACACATGGATCCACTAGTGTCATCGCATGTGTGTTCTTTTCACTAACAACAACCAGAGTCATTGCATGTGTGTTCTTTTCACATACCACATATGGATCCACCAGTGTGATTGAAATGTGTGTTCTCTACAGAGACCACACATGGATCCACCGGTGTCATTGCATGTGTGTTCTTTTTAGTAAGAACAACAAGAGTCATTGAAATGTGTGTTCTTCTCATATACCACCTATGGATCCACCAGTGTCAATGCATGTGTGTTCTTTTCACTAACAACAACCAGAGTCATTGCATGTGTGTTCTTTTCACATACCACATATGGATCCACCAGTGTCATTGAAATGTGTGTTCTCTACAGAGACCACACATGGATCCACCAGTGTCATTGCATGTGTGTTCTTTTTAGTAACAACAACCAGAGTCATTTTGCATGTGTGTTCTTTTCACATACCACCTATGGATCCACCAGTGTCATTGCATGTGCGTTCTTTTCACTAACAACAACTAGAGTCATTGCATGTGTGTTCTTTTCACATACCACATATGGATCCACCAATGTCATTGAAATGTGTGTTCTCTACAGACACCACACATGGATCCACCAGTGTCATTGCATGTGTGTTCTTTTTAGTAACAACAACCAGAGTCATTTTGGATGTGTGTTCTTTTCACATACCACCTATGGATCCACCAGTGTCATTGCATGTGCGTTCTTTTCACAATCCACCCATGGATCCACCAGTGTCATTGCATGTGTGTTCTTTTTAGTAACAACAACCAGAGTCATTTTGCATGTGTGTTCTCTTCACATACCACCTATGGATCCACTAGTGTCATTGCATGTGTGTTCTTTTTAGTAACAACAACCAGAGTCATTGAAATGTGTGTTCTTCCACATACCACCTATGGATCCACCAATGTCATTGCATGTGTGTTCATTTCGAAATCCACCTATGGATCCACCAGTGTCATTGCATGTGTGTTCTTTTTAGTAACAACAACCAGAGTCATTTTGCATGTGTGTTCTTCTCACATACCACCTATGGATCCACCAGTGTCATTGCATGTATGTTCTTTTCACAATCCACCCATGGATCCACCAGAGTCATTGCATGTGTGTTCCTTTTACTAACAACTAGAGTCATTTTGCATGTGTGTTCTTTTCACATACCACCTATGGATCCACCAGTGTCATTGCATGTGCGTTATTTTCACAATCCACCCATGGATCCACCAGTGTCATTGCATGTGTGGTCTTTTAAGTAACAACAACCAGAGTCATATTGCATGTGTGTTCTCTTTCATACCACCTATGGATCCACCAAAGTGTCATTGCATGTGTGTTCTTTTTAGTAACAACAACTAGAGTCATTGAAATGTGTGTTCTTCTCACATACCACCTATGGATCCACCAGTGTCATTGCATGTGTGTTCATTTCATAATCCACCTATGGATCCACCCGTGTCATTGCATGTGTGCTCTTTTTAGTAACAACCAGAGTTATTTTGCATGTTTGTTCTTTTCACATACCACCTATGGATCCACCAGTGTAATTGCATGTGTGTTCTTTTCACTAACAACAACCAGAGTCATTGCATGTGTGTTCTTCTCACATACCACCTATGGATCCACCAGTGTCATTGCATGTGTGTTCTTTTCACTAACAACAACCAGAGTCATTGCATGTGTGTTCTTTTCACATACCACATATGGATCCACCAGTGTCATTGAAATGTGTGTTCTATAGAGAGACCACACATGGATCCACCAGTGTCATTGCATGTGTGTTCTTTTTAGTAACAACAACCAGAGTCATTTTGCATGTGTGTTCTTTTCACATACCACCTATGGATCCACCAGTGTCATTGCATGTGTGTTCTTTTCACTAACAACAACCAGAGTCATTTTGCATGTGTGTTCTTTTCACATACCATATGTGGATCCACCAGTGTCATTGCATGTGTGTTCTTTTCACAATCCACACATGGATCCACCAGAGACATTTCATGTGTGTTCAGATATAGTACCAACAACCAGAGTCATTTTGCATGTGTGTTCTTTCACATACCACCTATGGATCCACAGTGTCATTGCATGTGTGTTCTTTTCACTAACAACAACCAGAGTCATTGCATGTGTGTTCTCTTCACAGACCACATTGGATCCACCAGTGTCATTGCATGTGTGTTGTCATTGAAATGTGTGCTCTCTTCAGAGACCACACATGGATCCACTAGTGTCATTGCATGTGTGTTCTTTTCACTAACAACAACCAGAGTCATTGCATGTGTGTTCTTTTCACATACCACATATGGATCCACCAGTGTCATTGAAATGTGTGTTCTCTATAGAGACCACCTATGGATCCACCAGTGTCATTGCATGTGTGTTCTTTTTAGTAACAACAACAAGAGTCATTGAAATGTGTGTTCTTCTCACATACCACCTATGGATCCACCAGTGTCATTGCATGTGTGTTCTTTTCACTAACAACAACCAGAGTCATTGCATGTGTGTTCTTTTCACATACCACATATGGATCCACCAGTGTCATTGCATGTGTGTTCTTTTCACAATCCACACATGGATCCACCAGTGTCATTGCATGTGTGTTCTTTTTAGTAACAACAACCAAAGTCATTTTGCATGTGTGTTCTCTTCACATACCACCTATGGATCCACTAGTGTCATTGCATGTGTGTTCTTTTCACTAACAACAACCAGAGTCATTGCATGTGTGTTCTTCTCACATACCACCTATGGATCCACCAGTGTCATTGCATGTGTGTTCTTTTCACAATACACATATGGATCCACCAGAGTCATTGCATGTGTGTTCTTTTAACATACCACATGGATCCACCAGTGTCATTGAATGTGTGTTCTCTACAGAGACCACACATGGATACACCAGTGTCAGTACATGTGTGTTCTTTTTAGTAACAACAAGACTTGTATTGAACGTGTGTTCTCTTCACATACCACCTATGGATCCACCAGTGTCATTGCATGTGTGTTCTTTTCACTAACAACAACCAGAGTCATTGCATGTGTGTTCTTTTCACATACCACATATGGATCCACCAGTGTCATTGAAATGCGTGTTTTTCACAATTCACACATGGATCCACCAGTGTCATTGCATGTGTGTTATTTATAGTAACAACAACAAGAGTCATTTTGCATGTGTGTTCTTTTCACATACCACATATGGATCCACCAGTGTCATTGCATGTGTGTTCTTTTCACTAACAACAACTAGAGTCATTGCAATTGTGTTCTTTTCACATACCACAGATGGATCCACCAGTGTCATTGCATGTGTGTTCATTTCGGAATCCACAGATGGATCCACCAGTGTCATTGCATGTGTGTTCTTTTAGTAACAACCAGAGTCATTTTGCATGTGTGTTCTTCTCACATACCACCTATGGATCCACCAGTGTCATTACATGTGTGTGTTCTTTTTAGTAACAACAACCAGAGTCATTTTGCATGTGTGTTCTTCTCACATACCACCTATGGATCCACCAGTGTCATTGCATGTGTGTTCTTTTCACTAACAACAACTAGAGTCATTGCATGTGTGTTCTTTTCACATACCACATATGGATCCACCAGTGTCATTGAAATGTGTGTTCTCTACAGAGACCACACATGGATCCACCAGTGTCATTGCATGTGTGTTCTTCTTAGTAACAACAACCAGAGTCATTTTGCATGGGTGTTCTCTTCAGAGACCACACATGGATCCACCAGTGTCATTGCATGTGTTCTCTTTTCACAATCCACCCATGGATCCACCAGTGTCATTGCATGTGTTTTCTTTTCACATACCACCTATGGATCCACATGTGTCATTGTAATGTGTGCTCTCTTCAGAGACCACACATGGATCCACCAGTGTCATTGCATGTGTGTTCTTTTCAGTAACAACAACCAGAGTCATTTTGCATGTGTGTTCTTCTCACATACCACCTATGGATCCACCAAAGGTCATTGTATGTGTGTTCTTTTCCTAAACCACCTATGGATCCGCCAGTGTCATTGCATGTGTGTTCTTTTTAGTAACAACAACCAGAGTCATTTTGCATGTGTGTTCTTTTCACATACCACCTATGGATCCACCAGTGTCATTGCATGTGTGTTCTTTTCACAATCCACACATGGATCCACCAGTGTCATTGCATGTGTGTTCTTTTTAGTAACAACAACCATAGTCATTTTGCATGTGTGTTCTTTTCACCACACATGGATCCACCAGTGTCATTGCATGTGTGTTCTTTTTACAACAACCAGAGTCATTGAAATGTGTGGTCTCTTCACATACCACCTATGGATCCACTAGTGTCATTGCATGTGTGTTCTTTTCACTAACAACAACCAGAGTCATTGCATGTGTGTTCTTTTCACATACCACATATGGATCCACAGTTTCATTGAAATGTGTGTTCTCTTCACAGAGACCACACATGGATCCACCAGTGTCATTGCATGTGTTCTTTTAGTAAGAACAACCAGAGTCATTTTGCATGTGTGTTCTTCTCACATACCACCTATGGATCCACCAGTGTCAATGCATGTGTGTTCTTTTCACTAACAACAACCAGAGTCATTGCATGTGTGTTCTTTTCACATACCACATATGGATCCACCAGTGTCATTGAAATGTGTGTTCTCTATAGAGACCACACATGGATCCACCAGTGTCATTGCATGTGTGTTCTTTTTAGTAACAACAACCAAAGTCATTTTGCATGTGTGTTCTTTTCACATACCACCTATGGATCCACCAGTGTCATTGCATGTGTGTTCTTTTCACTAACAACAACCAGAGTCATTGCATGTGTGTTCTTTTCACATACCACATATGGATCCACCAGTGTCATTGCATGTGTGTTCTTTTCACAATCCACACATGGATCCACCAGTGTCATTGGATGTGTGTTCTTTTTAGTAACAACAACCAGCGTCATTGCATGTGTGTTCTCTTCACAGACCACACTTGGATCCACCAGTGTCATTGCATGTGTGTTGTTTTTACAACAACAAGAGTCATTGAAATGTGTGGTCTCTTCAATCCACTAGTGTCATCGCATGTGTGTTCTTTTCACTAACAACAACCAGAGTCATTGCATGTGTGTTCTTTTCACATACCACATATGGATCCACCAGTGTGATTGAAATGTGTGTTCTCTACAGAGACCACACATGGATCCACCGGTGTCATTGCATGTGTGTTCTTTTTAGTAAGAACAACAAGAGTCATTGAAATGTGTGTTCTTCTCATATACCACCTATGGATCCACCAGTGTCAATGCATGTGTGTTCTTTTCACTAACAACAACCAGAGTCATTGCATGTGTGTTCTTTTCACATACCACATATGGATCCACCAGTGTCATTGAAATGTGTGTTCTATACAGAGACCACACATGGATCCACCAGTGTCATTGCATGTGTGTTCTTTTTAGTAACAACAACCAGATTAATTTTGCACGTGTGTTCTTCTCACATACCACCTATGGATCCAACAGTGTCATTGCATGTGCGTTCTTTTCACTAACAACAACTAGAGTCATCGTATGTGTGTTCTCTTCACATACCACATATGGATCCACCAGTGTCATTGAAATGTGTGTTCTCTACAGGGACCACACATGGATCCACCAGTGTCATTGCATGTGTGTTCTTTTTAGTAACAACAACCAGAGTCATTTTGCATGTGTGTTCTTTTCACATACCACCTATGGATCCACCAGTGTCATTGCATGTGCGTTCTTTTCACAATCCACCCATGGATCCACCAGTGTCATTGCATGTGTGTTCTTTTTAGTAACAACAACCAGAGTCATTTTGCATGTGTGTTCTCTTCACATACCACCTATGGATCCACCAGTGTCATTGCATGTGTGTTCTTTCCACCTATGGATCCACCAGTGTCATTGCATGTGTGTTCTTTTTAGTAACAACAAGAGTTATTGCATGTGTGTTCTTCTCACATACCACCTATGGATCCACCGGGTTCATTGCATGTGTGTTCTCTTCACACTCCACACATGGATCCACCAGTGTCATTGCATGTGTGTTCTTTTTAGTAACAACAACCAGTCATTTTGCATGTGTGTTCTTTTCACATACCACCTATGGATCCACCAGTGTCATTGCATGTGTGTTCTTTTGAGTAACAACAAGAGTCATTGAAATGTGTGTTCTTTCACATACCACACTATGGATCCACCAGTGTCATTGCATGTGTTCTTTTTAGTAACAACAACCAGTCATTGGATGTGTGTTCTTTTCACATACCACCTATGGATCCACCAAAGTTGTCATTGCATGTGTGTTCTTTTCACATACCACCCATGGATCCACCAGTGTCATTGCATGTGTGTTGTTTTTGTAACAACAACCAGAGTCATTGAAATGTGTGTTCTTCTCACATACCACCTATGGATCCACCAGTGTCATTGCATGTGTGTTCTTTTTACTAACAACAACCAGAGTCATTTTCCATGTGTGTTCTTTTCACATACCACCTATGGATCCACCAGTGTCATTGCATGTGTGTTTTCACAATCCACCCATGGATCCACCAGTGTCATTGCGTGTGTGTTATTTTTAGTAAAAACAACCAAAGTCATTTTGCATGTGTGTTCTCTTCACATACCACCTATGGATCCACCAGTGTCATTGCATGTGTGTTCTTTTTAGTAACAACAACCAGAGTCATTGAATGTGTGTTCTTCTCACATACCACCTATGGATCCACCAGTGTCATTGCATGTGTGTTCATTTCACAATCCACATATGGATCCACCAGTGTCATTGCATGTGTGTTCTTTTTAGTAACAACAACCAGAGTCATTTTGCATGTGTGTTCTTCTCACATACCATCTATGGATCCACCAGTGTCATTGCATGTGTGTTCTTTTTAGTAACAACAACTAGAGTCATTGAAATGTGTGTTCTTCTCACATACCACCTATGGATCCACCAGTGTCATTGCATGTGTGTTCATTTCGTAATCCACCTATGGATCCACCAGTGTCATTGCGTGTGTGTTCTTTTTAGTAACAGCCAGAGTCATTTTGCATGTGTGTTCTTCTCACATACCATCTATGGATCCACCAGTGTCATTGCATGTGTGTTCTTTTTAGTAACAACAACCAGAGTCATTTTGCATGTGTCTTCTTCTCACATACCACCTATGGATCCACCAGTGTCATTGCAGGTGTGTTCTTTTCACTAACAACAACCATAGTCATTGCATGTGTGTTCTTTTCACATACCACATATGGATCCACCAGTGTCATTGAAATGTGTGTTCTCTACAGACACCACACATGGATCCACCAGTGTCATTGCATGTGTGTTCTTTTTAGTAACAACAACCAGAGTCATTTTGCATGTGTGTTCTTTTCACATACCACCTATGGATCCACCTGTGTCATTGCATGTGTGTTCTTTTCACAATCCACCCATGGATCCACCAGAGTCATTGCATGTGTGTTCTTTTAACATACCACATATGGATCCACAAGTGTCATTGAAATGTGTGTTCTCTATAGAGACCACACATGGATCCACCAGTGTCATTGCATGTGTGTTCTTTTTAGTAACAACAACCAGAGTCATTTTGCATGTGTGTTCTTTTCACATACCACAAATGGATCCACCAGTGTCATTGCATGTGTGTTCATTTCATAATCCACCTATGGATCCACCAGTGTCATTGCATGTGTGTTCTTTTTAGTAACAACAACCAGAGTCATTTTGCATGTGTGTTCTTCTCACATACCACCTATGGATCCACCACTGTCATTGCATGTGTGTTCTTTTCACAATCCACACATGGATCCACCAGTGTCATTGGATGTGTGTTCTTTTTAGTAACAACAACCAGCGTCATTGCATGTGTGTTCTCTTCACAGACCACACTTGGATCCACCAGTGTCATTGCATGTGTGTTATTTTTACAACAACAAGAGTCATTGAAATGTGTGGTCTCTTCAGAGACCACACACGGATCCACTAGTGTCATCGCATGTGTGTTCTTTTCACTAACAACAACCAGAGTCATTGCATGTGTGTTCTTTTCACATACCACATATGGATCCACCAGTGTGATTGAAATGTGTGTTCTCTACAGAGACCACACATGGATCCGCCGGTGTCATTGCATGTGTGTTCTTTTTAGTAAGAACAACAAGAGTCATTGAAATGTGTGTTCTTCTCATATACCACCTATGGATCCACCAGTGTCAATGCATGTGTGTTCTTTTCACTAACAACAACCAGAGTCATTGCATGTGTGTTCTTTTCACATACCACATATGGATCCACCAGTGTCATTGAAATGTGTGTTCTATACAGAGACCACACATGGATCCACCAGTGTCATTGCATGTGTGTTCTTTTTAGTAACAACAACCAGAGTCATTTTGCATGTGTGTTCTTCTCACATACCACCTATGGATCCACCAGTGTCATTGCATGTGCGTTCTTTTCACTAACAACAACCAGAGTCATTGCATGTGTGTTCTTTTCACATACCACATATGGATCCACCAGTGTCATTGAAATGTGTGTTCTCTACAGAGAACACACATGGATCCACCAGTGTTATTGCATGTGTGTTCTTTTTAGTAACAACAACCAGAGTCATTTTGCATGTGTGTTCTTTTCACATACCACCTATGGATCCACCAGTGTCATTGCATGTGCGTTCTTTTCACAATCCACCCATGGATCCACCAGTGTCATTGCATGTGTGTTCTTTTTAGTAACAACAACCAGAGTCATTTTGCATGTGTGTTCTCTTCACATACCACCTATGGATCCACCAGTGTCATTGCATGTGTGTTCTTTTTAGTAACAACAACAAGAGTCATTGAAATGTGTGTTCTTCTCATATACCACCTATGGATCCACCAATGTCATTGCATGTGTGTTCTTTTCACTAACAACAACCAGAGTCATTGCATGTGTGTTCTTTTCACATACCACATATGGATCCACCAGTGTCATTGAAATGTGTGTTCTCTACAGAGACCACACATGGATCCACCAGTGTCATTGCATGTGTGTTCTTTTTAGTAACAACAACCAGAGTCATTTTGCATGTGTGTTCTTTTCACATACCACCTATGGATCCACCAGTGTCATTGCATGTGCGTTCTTTTCACTAACAACAACTAGAGTCATTGCATGTGTGTTCTTTTCACATACCACATATGGATCCACCAATGTCATTGAAATGTGTGTTCTCTACAGACACCACACATGGATCCACCAGTGTCATTGCATGTGTGTTCTTTTTAGTAACAACAACCAGAGTCATTTTGGATGTGTGTTCTTTTCACATACCACCTATGGATCCACCAGTGTCATTGCATGTGCGTTCTTTTCACAATCCACCCATGGATCCACCAGTGTCATTGCATGTGTGTTCTTTTTAGTAACAACAACCAGAGTCATTTTGCATGTGTGTTCTCTTCACATACCACCTATGGATCCACTAGTGTCATTGCATGTGTGTTCTTTTTAGTAACAACAACCAGAGTCATTGAAATGTGTGTTCTTCCACATACCACCTATGGATCCACCAATGTCATTGCATGTGTGTTCATTTCGAAATCCACCTATGGATCCACCAGTGTCATTGCATGTGTGTTCTTTTTAGTAACAACAACCAGAGTCATTTTGCATGTGTGTTCTTCTCACATACCACCTATGGATCCACCAGTGTCATTGCATGTATGTTCTTTTCACAATGCACCCATGGATCCACCAGAGTCATTGCATGTGTGTTCCTTTTACTAACAACTAGAGTCATTTTCCATGTGTGTTCTATTCACATACCACCTATGGATCCACCAGTGTCATTGCATGTGCGTTATTTTCACAATCCACCCATGGATCCACCAGTGTCATTGCATGTGTGTTCGTTTTAGTAACAACAACCAGAATCATTTTGCATGTGTGTTCTCTTCACATACCACATATGGATCCACCAGTGTCATTGCATGTGTGTTCTTTTTAATAACAACAACTAGAGTCATTGAAATGTGTGTTCTTCTCACATACCACCTATGGATCCACCAGTGTCATTGCATGTGTGTTCATTTCGTAATCCACCTATGGATCCACCAGTGTCATTGCGTGTGTGTTCTTTTTAGTAACAGCCAGAGTCATTTTGCATGTGTGTTCTTCTCACATACCATCTATGGATCCACCAGTGTCATTGCATGTGTGTTCTTTTTAGTAACAACAACTAGAGTCATTGAAATGTGTGTTCTTCTCACATACCACCTATGGATCCACCAGTGTCATTGCATGTGTGTTCATTTCGTAATCCACCTATGGATCCACCAGTGTCATTGCATGTGTGTTCTTTTTAGTAACAACAACCAGAGTCATTTTGCATGTGTCTTCTTCTCACATACCACCTATGGATCCACCAGTGTCATTGCAGGTGTGTTCTTTTCACTAACAACAACCATAGTCATTGCATGTGTGTTCTTTTCACATACCACATATGGATCCACCAGTGTCATTGAAATGTGTGTTCTCTACAGACACCACACATGGATCCACCAGTGTCATTGCATGTGTGTTCTTTTTAGTAACAACAACCAGAGTCATTTTGCATGTGTGTTCTTTTCACATACCACCTATGGATCCACCTGTGTCATTGCATGTGTGTTCTTTTCACAATCCACCCATGGATCCACCAGAGTCATTGCATGTGTGTTCTTTTAACATACCACATATGGATCCACAAGTGTCATTGAAATGTGTGTTCTCTATAGAGACCACACATGGATCCACCAGTGTCATTGCATGTGTGTTCTTTTTAGTAACAACAACCAGCGTCATTTTGCATGTGTGTTCTTTTCACATACCACAAATGGATCCACTAGTGTCATTGCATGTGTGTTCATTTCATAATCCACCTATGGATCCACCAGTGTCATTGCATGTGTGTTCTTTTTAGTAACAACAACCAGAGTCATTTTGCATGTGTGTTCTTCTCACATACCACCTATGGATCCACCACTGTCATTGCATGTGTGTTCTTTTCACAATCCACACATGGATCCACCAGTGTCATTGGATGTGTGTTCTTTTTAGTAACAACAACCAGCGTCATTGCATGTGTGTTCTCTTCACAGACCACACTTGGATCCACCAGTGTCATTGCATGTGTGTTATTTTTACAACAACAAGAGTCATTGAAATGTGTGGTCTCTTCAGAGACCACACATGGATCCACTAGTGTCATCGCATGTGTGTTCTTTTCACTAACAACAACCAGAGTCATTGCATGTGTGTTCTTTTCACATACCACATATGGATCCACCAGTGTGATTGAAATGTGTGTTCTCTACAGAGACCACACATGGATCCGCCGGTGTCATTGCATGTGTGTTCTTTTTAGTAAGAACAACAAGAGTCATTGAAATGTGTGTTCTTCTCATATACCACCTATGGATCCACCAGTGTCAATGCATGTGTGTTCTTTTCACTAACAACAACCAGAGTCATTGCATGTGTGTTCTTTTCACATACCACATATGGATCCACCAGTGTCATTGAAATGTGTGTTCTCTACAGAGACCACACATGGATCCACCAGTGTCATTGCATGTGTGTTCTTTTTAGTAACAACAACCAGTCATTTTGCATGTGTGTTCTTTTCACATACCACCTATGGATCCACCAGTGTCATTGCATGTGCGTTCTTTTCACTAACAACAACCAGAGTCATTGCATGTGTGTTCTTTTCACATACCACATATGGATCCACCAGTGTCATTGAAATGTGTGTTCTCTACAGAGACCACACATGGATCCACCAGTGTTATTGCATGTGTGTTCTTTTTAGTAACAACAACCAGAGTCATTTTGCATGTGTGTTCTTTTCACATACCACCTATGGATCCACCAGTGTCATTGCATGTGCGTTCTTTTCACAATCCACCCATGGATCCACCAGTGTCATTGCATGTGTGTTCTTTTTAGTAACAACAACCAGAGTCATTTTGCATGTGTGTTCTCTTCACATACCACCTATGGATCCACCAGTGTCATTGCATGTGTGTTCTTTTTAGTAACAACAACAAGAGTCATTGAAATGTGTGTTCTTCCACATACCACCTATGGATCCACCAATGTCATTGCATGTGTGTTCATTTCGAAATCCACCTATGGATCCACCAGTGTCATTGCATGTGTGTTCTTTTTAGTAACAACAACCAGAGTCATTTGGCATGTGTCTTCTTCTCACATACCACCTATGGATCCACCAGTGTCATTGCAGGTGTGTTCTTTTCACTAACAACAACCAGAGTCATTGCATGTGTGTTCTTTTCACATACCACATATGGTTCCACCAGTGTCATTGAAATGTGTGTTCTCTACAGAGAGCACACATGGATCCACCAGTGTCATTGCATGTGTGTTCTTTTTAGTAACAACAACCAGGGTCATTTTGCATGTGTGTTCTTCTCACATACCACCTATGGATCCACCAGTGTCATTGCATGTGTGTTCTTTTCACTAACAACAACCAGAGTCATTGCATGTGTGTTCTTTTCACTAACAACAACCACATTCATTGCATGTGTGTTCTTTTCACATATCACATATGGATCCACCAGTGTCATTGAAATGTGTGTTCTCTATAGAGACCACTTATGGATCCACCAGTGTCATTGCATGTGTGTTCTTTTTAGTAACAACAACCAAAGTCATTTTGCATGTGTGTTCTGCTCACATACCACCTATGGATCCACCAGTGTCATTGCATGTGCGTTCTTTTCACGAACAACAACCAGAGTCATTGCATGTGTGTTCTTTTCACATACCACATATGGATCCACCAGTGTCATTGCATGTGTGTTCTTTTCACAATCCACACATGGATCCACCAGTGTCATTGGATGTGTGTTCTTTTTAGTAACAACAACCAGCGTCATTGCATGTGTGTTCTCTTCACACACCACACTTGGATCCACCAGTGTCATTGCATGTGTGTTGTTTTTACAACAACAAGAGTCATTGAAATGTGTGGTCTCTTCAGAGACCACACATGGATCCACTAGTGTCATCGCATGTGTGTTCTTTTCACTAAAAACAACCAGAGTCATTGCATGTGTGTTCTTTTCACATACCACATATGGATCCACCAGTGTGATTGAAATGTGTGTTCTCTACAGAGACCACACATGGATCCACCGGTGTCATTACATGTGTGTTCTTTTTAGTAAGAACAACAAGAGTCATTGAAATGTGTGTTCTTCTCATATACCACCTATGGATCCACCAGTGTCATTGCATGTGCGTTATTTTCACAATCCACCCATGGATCCACCAGTGTCATTGCATGTGTGTTCGTTTTAGTAATAACAACTAGAGTCATTTTGCATGTGTGTTCTCTTCACATACCACCTATGGATCCACCAGTGTCATTGCATGTGCGTTCTTTTCAAAATCCACCCATGGATCCACCAGTGTCATTGCATGTGTGTTCTTTTTAGTAACAACAACCAGAGTCATTTTGCATGTGTGTTCTCTTCACATACCACCTATGGATCCACCAGTGTCATTGCATGTGCGTTCTTTTCACAATCCACCCATGGATCCACCAGTGTCATTGCATGTGTGTTCTTTTTAGTAAAAACAACCAGAATCATTTTGCATGTGTGTTCTCTTCACATACCACCTATGGATCCACCAGTGTCATTGCATGTGTGTTCTTTTTAGTAACAACAACAAGAGTCATTGAAATGTGTGTTCTTCCACATACCACCTATGGATCCACCAATGTCATTGCATGTGTGTTCATTTCGAAATCCACCTATGGATCCACCAGTGTCATTGCATGTGTGTTCTTTTTAGTAACAACAACCAGAGTCATTTTGCATGTGTCTTCTTCTCACATAACACCTATGGATCCACCAGTGTCATTGCAGGTGTGTTCTTTTCACTAACAACAACTAGAGTCATTGCATGTGTGTTCCTTTCACATACCACATATGGTTCCACCAGTGTCGTTGAAATGTGTGTTCTCTACAGAGAGCACACATGGATCCACCAGTGTCATTGCATCTGTGTTATTTTTAGTAACAACAACCAGGGTCATTTTGCATGTGTGTTCTTCTCACATACCACCTATGGATCCACCAGTGTCATTGCATGTGTGTTCTTTTCACTAACAACAACCAGAGTCATTGCATGTGTGTTCTTTTCACTAACAACAACCACAGTCATTGCATGTGTATTCTTTTCACATATCACATATGGATCCACCAGTGTCATTGAAATGTGTGTTCTCTATAGGGACCACTTATGGATCCACCAGTGTCATTGCATGTGTGTTCTTTTTAGTAACAACAACCAAAGTCATTTTGCATGTGTGTTCTGCTCACATACCACCTATGGATCCACCAGTGTCATTGCATGTGCGTTCTTTTCACGAACAACAACCAGAGTCATTGCATGTGTGTTCTTTTCAGATACCACATATGGATCCACCAGTGTGATTGCATGTGTGTTCTTTTCACAATCCACACATGGATTCACCAGTGTCATTAGATGTCTGTTCTTTTTAGTAACAACAACCAGCGTCATTGCATGTGTGCTCTCTTCAGAGACCACACTTGGATCCACCAGTGTCATTGCATGTGTGTTGTTTTTACAACAACAAGAGTCATTGAAATGTGTGGTCTCTTCAGAGACCACACATGGATCCACTAGTGTCATCGCATGTGTGTTCTTTTCACTAAAAACAACCAGAGTCATTGCATGTGTGTTCTTTTCACATACCACATATGGATCCACCAGTGTGATTGAAATGTGTGTTCTCTACAGAGACCACACATGGATCCACCGGTGTCATTACATGTGTGTTCTTTTTAGTAAGAACAACAAGAGTCATTGAAATGTGTGTTCTTCTCATATACCACCTATGGATCCACCAGTGTCATTGCATGTGCGTTATTTTCACAATCCACCCATGGATCCACCAGTGTCATTGCATGTGTGTTCGTTTTAGTAATAACAACTAGAGTCATTTTGCATGTGTGTTCTCTTCACATACCACCTATGGATCCACCAGTGTCATTGCATGTGCGTTCTTTTCAAAATCCACCCATGGATCCACCAGTGTCATTGCATGTGTGTTCTTTTTAGTAACAACAACCAGAGTCATTTTGCATGTGTGTTCTCTTCACATACCAACTATGGATCCACCAGTGTCATTGCATGTGTGTTCTTTTTAGTAACAACAACTAGAGTCATTGAAATGTGTGTTCTTCTCACATACCACCTATGGATCCACCAGTGTCATTGCATGTGTATTCATTTCGTAATCCACCTATGGATCCACCAGTGTCATTGCGTGTGTGTTCTTTTTAGTAACAGCCAGAGTCATTTTGCATGTGTGTTCTTCTCACATACCATCTATGGATCCACCAGTGTCATTGCATGTGTGTTCTTTTTAGTAACAACAACCAGAGTCATTTTGCATGTGTCTTCTTCTCACATACCACCTATGGATCCACCAGTGTCATTGCAGGTGTGTTCTTTTCACTAACAACAACCAGAGTCATTGCATGTGTGTTCTTTTCACATACCACATATGGATCCACCAGTGTCATTGAAATGTGTGTTTTCTACAGACACCACACATGGATCCACCAGTGTCATTGCATGTGTGTTCTTTTTAGTAACAACAACCAGAGTCATTTTGCATGTGTGTTCTTTTCACATACCACCTATGGATCCACCAGTGTCATTGCATGTGTGTTCTTTTCACAATCCACCCATGGATCCACCAGAGTCATTGCATGTGTGTTCTTTTAACATACCACATATGGATCCACAAGTGTCATTGAAATGTGTGTTCTCTATAGAGACCACACATGGATCCACCAGTGTCATTGCATGTGTGTTCTTTTTAGTAACAACAACCAGAGTCATTTTGCATGTGTGTTCTTTTCACATACCACCTATGGATCCACCAGTGTCATTGCATGTGTGTTATTTTCACAATCCACTCATGGATCCTCCAGAGTCATTGCATATGTGTTCTTTTTAGTAACAACAACCAGAGTCATTTTGCATGTGTGTTCTTTTCACATACCACCTACGGATCCACCAGTGTCATTGCATGTGTGTTCTTTTTAGTAACAACAACCAGAGTCATTGAAATGTGTGTTCTTCTGACATACCACCTATGGATCCACCAGTGTCATTGCATGTGTGTTCATTTCATAATCCACCTATGGATCCACCAGTGTCATTGCATGTGTGTTCTTTTTAGTAACAACAACCAGAGTCATTTTGCATGTGTGTTCTTCTCACATACCACCTATGGATCCACCAGTGTCATTGCATGTGTGTTCTTTTCACAATCCACCCATGGATCCACCAGAGTCATTGCATGTGTGTTCTTTTAACATACCACAAATGGATCCACAAGTGTCATGGAAATGTGTGTTCTCTACAGAGACCACACATGGATCCACTAGTGTCATTGCATGTGTGTTCTTTTTAGTAACAACAACCAGAGTCATTTTGCATGTGTGTTCTTTTCACATACCACCTATGGATCCACTAGTGTCATTGCATGTGTGTTCTTTTCACAATCCACCCATGGATCCACCAGAGTCATTGCATATGTGTTCATTTTAGTAACAACAACCAGAGTCATTTTGCATGTGTGTTCTTTTCACATACCACCTACGGATCCACCAGTGTCATTGCATGTGTGTTCTTTTTAGTAACAACAACCAGAGTCATTGAAATGTGTGTTCTTCTAACATACCACCTATGGATCCACCAGTGTCATTGCATGTGTGTTCATTTCATAATCCACCTATGGATCCACCAGTGTCATTGCATGTGTGTTCTTTTTAGTAACAACAACCAGAGTCATTTTGCATGTGTGTTCTTCTCACATACCACCTATGGATCCACCAGTGTCATTGCACGTGTGTTCTTTTCACAATCCACCCATGGATCCACCAGAGTCATTGCATTTGTGTTCTTTTAACATACCACATATGGATCCACAAGTGTCATTGAAATGTGTGTTCTCTACAGAGACCACACATGGATCCACCAGTGTCATTGCATGTGTGTTCTTTTTAGTAAGAACAACCAGAGTCATTTTGCATGTGTGTTCTTTTCACATACCACCTATGGATCCACCAGTGTCATTGCATGTGTGTTCTTTTCACAATCCACCCATGGATCCACCAGAGTCATTGCATATGTGTTCTTTTTAGTAACAACAACCAAAGTCATTTTGCATGTGTGTTCTTTTCACATACCACCTATGGATCCACCAGTGTCATTGCATGTGCGTTCTTTTCAAAATCCACCCATGGATCCACCAGTGTCATTGCATGTGTGTTCTTTTTAGTAACAAGAACCAGAGTCATTTTGCATGTGTGTTCTCTTCACATACCACCTATGGATCCACCAGTGTCATTGCATATGTGTTCTTTTTAGTAACAACAACCAGAGTCATTGAAATGTGTGTTCTTCTCACATACCACCTATGGATCCACAAGTGTCATTGCATGTGTGTTCATTTCATAATCCACCTATGGATCCACCAGTGTCATTGCATGTGTGTTCTTTTTAGTCACAGCCAGAGTCATTTTGCATGTGTGTTCTTCTCACATACCACCTATGGATCCACCAGTGTCATTGCATGTGTGTTCTTTTCACTAACAACAACCAGAGTCATTGCATGTGTGTTCTTTTCACATACCACCTATGGATCCACTAGTGTCATTGCATGTGTGTTCTTTTCACTAACAACAACCAGAGTCATTGCATGTGTGTTCTTTTCACATACCACATTTGGATCCACCAGTGTCATTGAAATGTGTGTTCTCTACAGAGACCACACATGGATCCACCAGTGTCAGTGCATGTGTGTTCTTTTTAGTAACAACAACCAGAGTCATTTTGCATGTGTGTTCTTTTCACATACCACCTATGGATCCACCAGTGTCATTGCATGTGTGTTCTTTTTAGTAACAACAACCAGAGTCATTTTGCATGTGTGTTCTCTTCACATACCACCTATGGATCCACTAGTGTCATTGCATGTGTGTTCTTTTTAGTAACAACAACCAGAGTCATTGAAATGTGTGTTCTTCTCACATACCACATATGGATCCACCAGTGTCATTGCATGTGGTTTCATTTCATAATCCACCTATGGATCCACCAGTGTCATCGCATGTGTGTTCTTTTTAGTAACAACAACCATAGTCATTTTGCATGTGTGTTCTTCTCACATACCACCTATGGATCCACCAGTGTCTTTGCATGTGTGTTCTTTTCACTAACAACAACCAGAGTCATTGCATGTGTGTTCTTTTCACATACCACATATGGATCCACCAGTGTCATTGAAATGTGGGTTCTCTACAAAGACCACACATGGATCCACCAGTGTCATTGCATGTGTGTTCCTTTTAGTAACAACAACCAAAGTCATTTTGCATGTCTGTTCTTTCCACATACCACCTATGGATCCACCAGTGTCATTGCATGTGTGTTATTTTCACAATCCACCCATGGATCCACCAGTGTCATTGCATATGTGTTCTTTTTAGTAACAACAACCAGAGTCATTTTGCATGTGTGTTCTCTTCACATACCACTTATGGATCCACCAGTATCATTGCATGTGTGTTCAACCAGAGTCATTGAAATGTGTGTTCTTCTGACATACCACCTATGGATCCACCAGTGTCATTGAAATGTGTGTTCTCTATAGAGACCACACATGGATCCACCGGTGTCATTGCATGTAAGTTCTTTTCACTAACAACAACTAGAGTCATTGCATGTGTGTTCTCTTCACAATCCACAAATGGATCCACCAGTGTCATTGTATGTCTGTTCTTTTTAGTAACAACCAGTGTCATTGCATGTGTGCTCTTTTCACAATCCGCCCATGGATCCACTAGTGTCATTGCATGTGTGTTCTTTTTAGTAACAACAACCAGAGTCATCTTGCATGTGTGTTCTTTTCACATACGACCTATGGGTCCACCAGTGTCATTGAAATGTGTGTTCTCTGTAGAGACCACACATGTATCCACCAGAGTCATTGCATGTGTGTTCTTTTTAGTAACAACAACCCGAGTCATTTTGCATGTGTGTTCTTTGCACATACCACCTATGGATCCACCAGTGTCATTGCATGTGTGTTCTTTTCACTAACAACAACCAGAGTCATTTTGCATGTGTGTTCTTTTCACATACCACTTATGGATCCACCAGTGTCATTGAAATGTGTGTTCTCTACAGAGACCACACATGGATCCACTGGTGTCATTGCATGTATGTTCTTTTCACTAACAACAACTGGAGTCATTGCATGTGTGTTCTCTTCACAATCCACACATGGATCCACCAGTGTCATTGCATGTGTGTTCTTTTTAGTAACAACAACCAGTGTCACTCCATGTGTGTTCTCTTCAGAGATCACACATGGATCCATCAGTGTCATTGTATGTGTCCTCTTTTCACAATCCACCCATGGATCCACCAGTGTCATTGCACGTGTGTTCTTTTTAGTAACAACAACCAGAATCATCTTGCATGTGTGTTCTTTTCACATACCACCTATGGATCCACCAGTGTCATTGCATGTGTGTTCTTTTCACAATCCACCCATGGATCCACTAGTATCATTGCATGTGTGTTCTTTTCACTAACAACAATTGGAGTCATTGCATGCGTGTTCTTTTCACATACGACATATGGATCCACCAGTGTCATTGCATGTGTGTTCTTTTTACTAACAACAACCAGAGTCATTGGATGTGTGTTCTCTTTAGAGACCACACATGGATCCACCGGTGTCATTGAAATGTGTATTATTTCCAACTACTGCCGTTGGCCACAAACAATCGGGACGCATAACTAACCAGCAACCGCTCTGGGCTTCTAGAAGACCCGATCCCCGATTGTTAAGCGCCGTTGGATCGGGGTGCATGGACGATAGTGATGTCCTTCGCGAGGGCGATCCGCGAGAATTCTGTTCTGTGAATTGATTGGCCATGGCAACTACGCTGGGCCTACGTCCTTGCCTTTATCCCCTTAACCTCGGGGACAAAAATTAGATCGTGTTCCTTCATCGCCATGGAGAGGGAGAGGCCCAAACTCAGCTTGCAGGAGGCTCATATGTTCGCCCACTACGACATACTCGCGCCGCCGTTAGCGAGGCTTCCGGCTGGCTTCGAGCTTAGCTACGCTGGGGTTTCTGTCGCGCCGCTCTTGCGCAAGAACGCGTTCGCGAGGCAGATCGAGGAGCGCCGCCACCAGCTGTCGGAGCGGAAGAGGGAAATGGCGCGGTACTCGTGTATGAGCGCGTACTGGCAAAAGTTGTTCAAGAAGGAGCGGGCTGCGTTGATTGCACTGTGCGGAACCCACCAGCGGGAGATCCACCCGGATCTGCGCAACCCCGAAGGGAGGCAGCGCTTCTGGGCAGTGCCTGGGCGTACGACCTCCGCCGTTATCAATGCAGCATGCCATGAAGAATCCATGAGGAGGAGGAACGCTGCCGGGAACGTCGGCATCGATTCCGACGCGGAGGAGGCTGGCGGCGACGCGGACAACGTCGTCAATGATGGAGACTGCGGGAGCGTCATAGTCGATTAGGGCCACTTAAGCATAAATTAAATGGGAAAATTTGCTGCAAGACACCGTTATTTTCTGTCATTTGCTGCAACACACCTTCCGATTGTGTCTTTGCTAGGTACCATTACAATTGAGCGGTGTGTTTTAGCAAACGCCAGAAAATAACGGTGTCTTGTAGCAAATTTTCCCAAATTAAATCTATGTACGGTATCTTAATGTGCTCTTTGGATCTGGGTCACCTGAGTCATGGTCGATTATCATCATAATCTATATATGTTGGCCATGTTTTAGTTGTCTTTGTCTTTGAAACTAGTCGATCGAAACTCGTCCGATCCTGAAAATAAAGTTCGTGCGTTCCCTGGCATATCTGATGGGACAATACGCTGACTCTGCTCCCAACACTTGATGGCACAGCCGTAATTTGGAGTGCGCCTGAGGAGAAGGGATCGAGCGTGTTGTAATAGTGTACTACTCATGTCCAGATATAACTGACTTAGTTTTTTTAGATATTTAATAAATGTGTCTATACCCAAAACATGTCTAGATACATGTTTTAGATTTCTCTGTCTTTCAAACTAATCAAAAGTCGTCAAATTCTGAACAAACAAAGTCATTGCGTTCACACCTGATGGGACAATACGCTGACTCTGCTACTTGATGGCACAACCATAATTCGAGTCGCCGAGGAGAGATGGGAATGCAAGGAGATGGGAACTAGTAGCCATTCAAACGCAGTAAAAATTTAATGTAATAATATTTAAAAATGTAATCTGGTCCACATGACCCCATCACGGAACGTTGCACGGCGCGGATATAAATAAAGACGACACGGCTAGTTTAGTTTCAATGATACAATTCAACATAGGACGTTATTGTGCCCGCTTCTTTCAGCTCCTCTTATTAGTCTGCTAGCCCACGCTGCATTAAGCATCAGTTGATGAGGATAAAGAAATGATAAAATGGCAAATAAAACAATTTTTAAGCTTACCTTTCATCCGGAGAATCATACAAAGATGAAATTAGCAGGGATTTATTATTTCTCCTGCGGTTAGCTGAAAGATCCTCAAGAACATCCTCAATCACCCCTGCAACTTCTTCATATTCTAATACACCTCCATTATTTTTCCTTTCCTCCCCGTTTCGCTTACCCTTTTGTTTCTTTTCACACCCTTTTCTCGCCGGCACCTCCAGTTCTTCATAAATTGGCTGCTTACGTATGTTTTCCTCCGAGTGCTCATCACCGTCTTCGTGCTGCTCTTCCGCCAGTTCTGGCTGAGAAGCCTCATTTTCTGCCACCGGGGTGTGAACAGGGACAATAGCATGTGTAACTGGGTTTTTGCACAACCTCTTGATATGGTCGAATCCACCACAATGTCTGCATTTCCTTTTCCTAGCACCAAGCCTTGGACCTTTATCGGTGGAGGCTACGATCCTTAGCTTTCTAGGCCTCCCAGGTGGCCTCCTAAGAACTGGTTGTTGAAGTTTGAACCCTGGATCGACAATCTCCCAATCATTTTCATCGGCCATAGGTGGTACGTTTTCTACATAAGTTGCAGCAAACTTGTCCACGGAGAAATAGTTGTTGACATAGTTCTCTATTTCAGCTCCGTTACCTCTAAGCTTTAAGATGAAGTAAATTGCATGGTGACATGGTAGACCAGTAATCTGCCACTTCCTGCATGAACAAGTCTTGTTTCCAATTTCTACAGTGTACCTCCGTTCACTTTCATGCTTGTATTCTGCATAAACCTCAGCCAATGTTCTGGAACTTCTGACCACCCTCATCTTTATCGTTCTCATTGCCCTGGTTCTTGCATTCAGTAACATAAACACCTTTGGAACTATTTTATGGCCTAAAAATTTTCTTCCACAAATTCTTTGCCTTAAATCTATCTTCACCATTATGCACTGTCTTATTGCATCCAACAAAATAACAATTCCAAGTGTCTTCATGCTCGAAATCTTATCATTGAAACTCTCTGCCAAATTATTGCATACAAAATCCACCTTGCTTAACTCACCAAACTTGCTTCTAGCCCATAGCTTGGTGTGATGTTCCTCAAGGTATTTTTTCACCTTTGGAACTACATACATGTTCTATACGTAAGTAGCATGCGTGCTTGGGATGTATGTGTATGCTGATCGCCACAAGTCCTCTTCAAAGATCTTTCCTTCGAACTTCTTCGTTAAGTTAGTAGCGAGGTGCCGCATGCATTCCCTATGCTCAACCCTAGGAAACACAGCATCAACAGCATTCTCAAGACCCTCGGATGCACCGGTGTGTATCACCAAGCCTTCAGGGTGACCAATTACTTCCCGTAGTCTCTGCATGAACCATATCCAGCTTTCATTTGATTCACCCTCAAGAACAGCATAAGCTACAGGTAGAAGCCAATTATGCGCGTCCAAAGCACAAGCAGAAGCAACATGTCCCCTGAACTTCCCTGTTAAAGAAGTTGCGCCTATTGCCAAGTATGGCCTGCAGCCATCTAGGAACCCCTTCCAGCATGCCTTCAGGCAGACAAAACATCTCCTGAAGCATAGCTTATCTGCATGCTTATACCTGACCCCCCTCAAGACCTTTTCTCTCCCTTTCACAACCTCGTAATCGATGTCAACAACACTACCAGGTGATGTTTTCTCTATCTAAGCTTTGAAACTATACAACATATGAAAACTGTCATTCCACTTGCCTTGAATGAAGTCTAGAGCCATCTCCTTCCCATCAAAGACTCTGTGATAAGGAATCAGAACGTTAAACTTTTTGCTAATCTTTGCTCTGAGTTCAGCTGGTCCAATGTTATGATCATGCCTCACCCAATCAAGTACAGTAGCAGCAATCCACTTGGTAGTCGCCGGTCTAATTTTACCACTTAAAGAAGTATTAGGGCAGTTGTGTTCCTTCGTGTTTACTTTGATCTGCATTCGATAAGAATCCAAATAATTCAGAGCTAGTTATCAGCAGAATAAATATGAGAAAGACTAAAACTAAATGTAGCTATTGCAACCTGAAATGGGTGTCCACCTCGCATTGGAGATGCATGTAATCTCCATTTACACACATTACTTTCCCTATAGTGCAGCCTAAATCTCTTTTGGTCGCTCTTTTCAATGATAAATTCGAACCCAACTCTGATTGCATAGGTTGCAAGTGTATATCTGCAGTCCTCCACATTATCAAAGACAGTCCCCTCATCAATTGTAGGATTGTCCCTGTCAAAGTGTATCACTGGCCTGTCCACGTCTTCGTCGCTGTATCTACATCCCATTTCCACATCTTCACATTCCTCTTCCTCATTAGTCCCATAGTCAGGCTCAAAGTTCGAATCAACCAAATATTCCGTACTCTCCATCCTATCAGGGTCAGCAGCCACGTCTGGATATGCTTTCTCATCATCATCCACACCGCCACACGTTTCAGTGCCTTGATGCTCGCTTAACAAAGCATCATGCTCAAGGACAAGTTGTACAGATGTCCTGCGGTTACCAACCCATATCCTTGGCATCACCACGGGACTAGAAACGCTAATTGGGGTATGCAGATAAGTAATCATAGTTCTTACCTTTCAATGTGGATGCATGACACCTTCTCCGGGATCCATACCTCCAAAGCTCTGCACCCCGCTACCTCTCCCCCCGTTTCATTGTCCTCCGTGCTCTCCAGACTTGAAGGAGATTCCGTGCTCTCTAGCCGTGCAGGACCCATATCCGTGCTCTCAAGCCACGCAGGATCCATCTACGAGCGGGATCCGGATCACCAGGGTTGTTGGGCCCCTAACCTAACAGCTGACTCTCGGTTTTCGTTTCCAGACGCGCCTGGGCGGTGGGCGGCGGCAAGGAGACAGGACAGGGAGGGGAGGGGACGTGAGGTGAGGGGACGTGAGGGGATGGCAGGGAGGGGAGGGCGGGAGGACGACGGCCCAAGGGGACGAAGAGAGTGGTGCATGACTGAGCGGAGTGGCGGCGGCAAGAGCAGAGGAGAGGAGCGGAGCGGAGCTGGTTGCGACAAAGCATGGAAAATTGCACAATAATGTGTTGGTGGGCGGCACCAGCCCTCGAACCTGGGACACGCGCCGTCGTAGGTGGAGGAGGCGGGCCCGCCTGTCAGAAAACATGCCACCTGTCAGCGCACTATGAACGGGGAGCACTTCATGGAATTTGTAGCAGGTCCCACATGTCAGTCTGTTTGATCAAAACTTGCATGCAGTGCATGGCTGGTCCACACGCTAGATCCGGAAAAAAGCCCGTTGATCCAAACTTGAATTGGCAGTTCCGCTTCTTCTCCCCCGTCTCATCGTCTCCTCGTAGTGGCAGTTCCGCTTCGTCTCCCTCGTCTGTTATCCTCTTCTTCTCCTCGCAGTGGTAGTTCTTCTTTCTTCCTCGATCAAAAAATTCCCGCACATAAGCCATGGCCAGTAGCCGGATGAAGAGGAACTGGGCCGATCTCCTGGCTGACCCACTTCGCAAGATCGCTGACTCTTTGCTGGAGAAAGAGGAGTACGTCGACACCTATGCTGCTTGTCGGGAAGTCTGCACCGATTGGCGCCGCACTTTAAAGGTGCCCGAATTCCATCTCAACAACTGGATCATGATAGATAGCACACTTCTAGACGTTGGTGACTTCACCTTCCTCAACCTTGCCACTGGTCGTTGCTTCAGGACAAATCTAATGGACGTCCATCGCAGGTTCACATTCACATCCAATATTTATTGGTATTTTCCATTGTAAACATCTTAGTGCTAACTGATGCCCTCTTCTTCCAAAAGATTCTACTTCCTCGGTGTTTCTCGTGGCATCATCATGCTTGCTCAGAGGGTGGAGCCGTACCAGATTCGGCTTCTGAACCCAATCACTCATAAGTCTAACACTGAGTTTCAAGCACACATGGATCATTTGGAGAAGGATTGTATTTGCCACCTCCTGATACGCTTATGGTCTGCATGACGGCATTCCGAGGGGAAGTATATGCATTACTTGAGAATGGAGACATCTTGTCGACCAACATCTAGTTAGAGCAGCGCGCGAGCACTATGACGATGGCCAAAATAATTTCGGCCCCAGTCTTTGAACAGGTACGCGGAACCTACAATTTTTACCTTGTGGAGTCAGATGGTGATCTGCTTCTTATGTTGAACGGGGATTTCACCAAAGGGCAACCGGTGTTGTACCGCGTGGACATGGAGAACCGCTCTCTCGAGGCCGTCAGCGACATTGGCAGTCGTTCCCTCTTCGTTGGTTACAATCGGTCTATCTCCATTGACACCAGGTTACACCCCACAGTCAAATACGGTTGCATATACTACAGGAATTACATTAGACTGTACGATCATGAGGTTCAAGCCTAGGAAGAGGAACCAACAATTGTAATGTATGGCTTAAGTCTGGAACATACACCGAGGCCTTACCCTCTGTACGAGATACTGGTAGCACACTGCAGACGGAGAAAGTTCTTTGAACATGTGTTGCAGCACGCGGGAGACGACGACGACGAAATATATAGGGGAGAATGAATCATATATTCATCCTAGGTTATTTGCTAGCATTTTCAGGTCTATTTTTCGAAGTAGAAATTTGTACTGTATTTATATTATTTCGATGATCAGAATGCGTATTACCTTTCAGACAAAATTGTAATCTATTTAAATTTAGTACTTCCAGAATTCAAAGTATTTATTTTTAGTAGCTTCTTTCAAAATTCTCTGTCTTCGACACGGGCATCAGCTCAGCACCGGAATTCAGGCCCCACATGGAAAATTGCACAATAATGTGTTGGTGGGCGGCACCACCCCTCGAACCTGGGATGCACGTCATCGAAGGTGGAGGGGCGGGCCCGCCAGTCAGAAAACATGCCACGTCGGCATCCCCTGTTTCTGATGCCCTTTAAAAAATAAAACACGCCACGTCGTTGTCCCCTGTTTCTGATGGTGTTTCTACACTCGACGGTACATGGTGGCATATAAATAATATCGTATAAACATAAGGGCACAGTCGTCAACATTTCTAAAATGAAACCCGGTCCCGTCTCCTACCTGTCCTGGTACATTGCCCGATGAGGTGGATAGCCACGACCGATCTTTTTAATACGTTCGCACTCTTATGCTAAGAAGGTAAATAAAGATTGAGTTGTTAATGCAACGAGTGTCGAATTTTTACCCTCTAAGGAAATGGGAAATGGTTATTTTCACGTGTGCCCGTAGTACAAACCTACTGTCAGTCTTTCACTCCCCTTCTCTGAATAACCAAAGTTCACCTTGCGCAGCTCCTCTGTGCCGCACCAACTAGGGTAACATGGCCCCGCCTAAGCCACGGCCACCGCCGCCACGACAGCCGTCGAAACTGGGGTATTTTGCCCCTCTAAGGCAGGCCATGAAGCTCTACTTCAAGGCCGGTCTCCCATTGCCCTGTCAGGCGGATGATTTCACCGAATCTGCCAAATCGGCCGTGGCGGCGACTGCGCCGTCGTCGGCGCCAGATGTGGCAAGCAGGGCCAAGAGAGCGATGTGGAGAAATCGCGTGGCGGCATTAAGGCATGCTCTAGGCAATGGGAACAAGGTACGTATCAAATCATTCATGAGAGCATGCCGCCGCCGAGGGTACACACCCTCGAACAGGGCAGCGCCAAGGTCTAGGAACTCTCGCGTCCACGCTTCAGCACGGACTACCTTACCTCAGTGGGGTAGGCTGGGAGCACGCCGTCTGTGGTAAAGACGCTCCATCCTATGCACCGTCGAAGGCCGTACCGTGGCGGCGACCAAGCGTCTACATTCAGCATGCTAGATTGTTCGACAGCCGGAGCCGGTGGCGGGCATCAGCTCATCCCCGGAATTCAGGTTCGAGTTCACACGGACCTATGATCCCGAGAAGGAGATGTCGAATTTCAGTTTCAAAGAAATCGTTGCGGCAACGTGGATGGTCCAACTGAACCGGGACTGGCGCACGCAAATCGCTCGTGCATGAACGATGCAGATTTCTTGTAGTTTGGCGGGAAGGCAATAGATCAGTTTGGGTTAAATGATCAAAGAACTTATGTCCTCTCAAGGCAATTGGCCAACCAACTTTTCTGGTGGAGATCTGTAGTTTCTTCAGTGTAGAATAATTAAGTTCAGACTGAAGAATGGCTTTTGTAGATGAAGTGCTGACGAATTTTTCTATAAACTAGTAGGAAGTTTAGCCAACTTTTGTGCAGGTATAAGACCCTTTTGTATGGAAGTACTACTGTTGTAAGCAAATACTATCAAGTACCTATTTCCTCCAATTACTAGTCGTGGTTCAATCCAGTTAACTGGCATCTTTTTATCCCAGACTACAGATTTTGCATCTGCTGTCTGTGCTGTAAACCATTTTTTTCCTTTGTCTTATGTTGCCTGCAAAATGGTCCTACAGTTCAATGTGTTACAAATGTAGCTACCTTGTACTCCCTCCGTTTCAAAATATAAGATGTTTTAGCTTTGTGAATGAAGTGTATATAGTCCCCTTCTTGTATGTAGGTTCATCTAGGTTTAGAAAGCACCATCACTAAAAGATGTCTAGATACGCTCCATTCACAAAGCTAAAACATCTTATATTTTGAAACGGAGGGAGTACATGAAAAGGAGATGGACTATATTTTCCTGGCATCCACAGAATTGACATTGCTCATTGCCAGACCACCCTCTTTTCATGAGGTTGTCCTTGGTTATTCACAGAAATTATAAAGCACGGTGTTTAACTACATTGATTCAAACTATTACACGCACACAAACTACATCAAATTCATTACCCACACATACTACATCGATTCAAACTATTACACACACATACTACTTCAAACTATTACACACACGTACTACATCGATTCAAACTATTACACATTTTTAGTCGATGCTAACTTCCTGCTACGATCTCCATACTACAAATTCATTAGCCACACATACCATGGCAATTCACTAGAGCTCTGTCTTCACTCGAGGGAAATCATAACCACCAGCTCGTCCAAGCCTGCCCCCCCACCGAAACTGTGTGCCCCGTCGTGAAATGGTGGCGGTCCTGTGCCATCGATCCTTCCAGGCCAACACTACAGGCGACGAGGGCGCTTTCTGGCAGCCTCTTCGGGGCCCTGAATGCCATGTACCGAGTCCAGAACCTCCTTCAGGTGGATGATGACCGGGTGCTTCCAGCAAAGCTGTCGCCCTATCTTGCTTGGAATCGGCACCTTGTACATCTTAGGAACGGCGTCAGGATATTTCAGCCACGCCTTTACCTCGATGACCCATCTGTCGCTCGGTGACACGATTTCCACCAGGTCGCCGCCAAGGCTACTGACGACCTGCTTGAGGGCCTCCGTCTCCCAAGCATCCAATGGGAGGCCGTCAAAACCGAGTTTGCAGAAGAAACAAAGCTGCCCCAAGCGATCATCCCACCCACAGGCGCGATGACAATGCATGAAGCTCATTTTCTCCCCGCAGCACTCGAAAGAATGGGAAGAATGCAGAACGCGCTCGGTGTCTGAGCTGTGCTCGAACCGGACGAAAAAATCAAATGGCGGCATGCATACCTCAATGTTGACCTCATTTCGTCTGATCCCAAAACGAGACCTGAAAGCCGACAGAAACTCTGTCGGCAACACGGCGGGACAGACGCCCAACATGGTGGCCATGAGAGCGTGGTCGTCAAACTGCTGTGTCAGGGCTACCATGCCTGGGGTGCGCGGCAGCACGCAAATTCCCGAGGCCGGTCGCCGGCCTGGATCGCCCGACGGGACACGCTCTACTGTGCGAGAAGGACTAGCTAGAGGCAAGATATTAGTCCGGGGACACGAAGCTCCGATACGGCGGACGATCCAACGACGACGGCTGCGAGCTTCGATTAGAGGCGTGGGAGGTAGACCGGACATGGCGGAGACGCAAATTAGAGCAAGTGCAAGCTCCGATCTGAGACGAGCAGCCGGATCTGAGCAAATGTTATGGGGAGGGGAGTAGGGGAGAAGACTAGAGCAGAGCAAAGAAATAGATCTCGTCCACTCAGGGATCTGGTCCACGCAGGGGTAAGCTAGTCCACGTCTGCAAAAGATAACAGGGAATACTGACATGGCGGGCCAAGAAGAGTTGACCTAACGGCGGTATTTGAGTTCAACCGTTTTTCGTCTGGTTCAAACGACCGTTCGGCCGTTAGATTTGTATTCACCCCCATTTGGCCCTTCTAGACAATTGACGAATCTACTATGGCCCCTCCGCGCGATTGATGGCAACTCGGGTACCGCGGTGCGCTCACCCGCCAAGTTTGGTACCGCAAACGAACATTCCTGTGCTGGATCATGCTGTTGAGGTCCACGTTGGTTGCTCTGCCAGAATGGGCAAAACAGTCTCCCCCTACGGTGGAAACGGATTAGACCACACCGTAACCGCCTCAGCACGTAGCAGCTCTTGTTGTCCCTAGATACCTTGCTATCGTCCACTTCATCATCATCCCCTGTTGATTTTTAAGAACATAACTTAGAACTAGTACATATGATTGAATTGTATTACAACTCAAGAATTGACAATATGTATATGTAAGACAATATATCCATGGATATCAAAGATAAAGCATCTCAGCAATAGTTTGATCGGTTCATATATCATTTCATCTCAACACAATGACAAATAATTGCATCAGATTGCAGCCTCATAAGTTTCTTCAGGGAAGGAGTGAGCGAACAAAGTAACAATTGCACAACGTGTAATGTTGTTATACATCGCCCTAGGTTCACTAACTCATCCCTGAAAAAATCTGACACCAATGTGTCTGCCTCTCTTTTGGGACAAATTTGAATCATTGGCCATAATAAGAAATTGAAATGTAATCGTACAAAACATTATTCAGGGATATACATAGTCAGGTACAAAAACAAGCCTAAATATTGTAATTATAAATAAAAAACCAAACAATTAATCTTCAGGTGCATGTTAAAAATACTTATGATCAAAACCATTCATATACATATGCATCATACCAATCATTAAAAGATCAGAAACAATTCAAGGATCATATATGTAGTTCCGTATGAGAATAAATCTAGGGCCTCATAATTTGTTTCAAAGATGGAGTTGGCGAACCAAAGTACCAACAACACAACCTATATTGTTTGTGTGCATTGCTGCCTCAGGTTCACCAACCCATCCCTAAAACACGACACCATCATACGTGTCTCCACTTGAACTCTTTTGGGGAAAATTTCAATCATCGGCCTCGGTGACAAACTAAAATGTCATTCTTATACACTATGAATGCATGAAATAGATAATTCGAATATCATAGTTCTATGAATGTAGAATAAAGATTGCAGCCTCATAAGTTTATTTAGGGAACCAAGTAACAATTGCACAGCCTATATTGTTGTTGTACATCACCCCAGGTTCACTAACTCGTCCCTGAAAAAATCTAGCACCAATATGTCTGCCTCTCTTTTGGGGCAAATTTGAATCATTGGCCACAATAAGAAATTGAAATGTAATTGTACAAAACATTATTCAGGGATATACATAGTCAGGTAAAAAAACAAGCCTAAATATTGTAATTATAAATAAAAAACCAAACAATTAATCTTCAGGTGCATGTTAAAAATACTTATGATCAAAACCATTCATATACATATGCATCATACCAATTATTAAAAGATCAGAAACAATTCAAGGATCATATATGTAGTTCCGTATGAGAATAAATCTAGGGCCTCAAAATTTGTTTCAGAGATGGAGTTGGAGAAGCAAAGTACCAACAGCACTACCTATATTGTTTGTGTGCATTGCTGCCTTAGGTTCACCAACCCATCCCTAAAACACGACACCGTCATACGTGTCTCCCCTTGAACTCTTTTGGGACAAATTTCAATCATCGGCCTCGGTGACAAACTAAAATGTAATTCTTATACACTATGAATGCACAGAATAGATAATTCAAATATCACAGTTCTATGAATGTAGAATAAAGATTGCAGCGTCATAAGTTTCTACAGAGATGGCGTAAGCGAACCAAGTAACAACTGCACAGCTTATATTGATCTTGTACATGGCCCCAGGTTCGCTCACTCATCCCTGTAAAAATTTGACACCAATGTGTCTGCCTCTCTTTGGGGAAAATTTAAATCATTGGCCACAATAAGAAATTGAAATGTAATCGTACCAAACAATATTCAGGGATATACAAAATGCATCATACAACGCATTCATAGATCAGAAACAATACAAATATTATATATTTAGGTTCCATATGAGAAAAATAATTAGGGCCTCATTTTTTTCAGCGATGGAGTGGGAGAACCAAATACCAACAGCACAACCTATATTGTTTATGTGCATTGCTGCCTCAGGGCCACTAACCATGCCTCGTCGATGTAGATCACCGGATTGCCTCCGCCTGCCGCCTGC
Organism: Avena insularis; assembly: GCA_023614405.1. Classification (NCBI taxonomy): domain Eukaryota; kingdom Viridiplantae; phylum Streptophyta; class Magnoliopsida; order Poales; family Poaceae; genus Avena; species Avena insularis. Next base: position 315,011,597 of record CM042686.1, read on the forward strand.
CCCCATCTAGATCTGCCGCTGGCACCACGATGTTGTCGGCCACGACGTTGTCGGCCACCTGCTGCTCGGCGGCGACGGCTACTACCTGCTGCTCGGCGGCGACGGCTACTACCTGCTGCTCGGCGGCGACGGCTACTACCTGCTGCTCGGCGACGATGGCTACCACCTGCTGCTTGGCGGCGATGACTACCAATTGCTGCTCGGCGGCGACGGCTACCACTTGCTGCTCGGCGGCGACGGCTACTGGCTGGACGGATGAGTTCGCACCCTCGACAACACGGCGACGAGCAGCGTTCATGCCCGGAGAAGACGCCTCCGTCTGCTTGGCGATGACCGAGCCATCTGCTGCTGCGCCTTCAACTGGCTTCACCTCTGGATCTTCTCCACGCGTATGCTTCATGGCGCACCAAGGGAAGGAGGTAGTGCAAACGAGGGAGCTTCAGCGCGCGCGGCAGGTGTAGATTGGGGTCTTGGGAGTAGACAGACTGGGGGGAAATGACACAAGCTCATGGAAGAAGAAGGTCGAGGGGGGTTATAAACACCGGACCATTCGTAGTCCTCGAGTGGACACATGTGGTGGGTGGGGGGCGGGGGGGAGGCTACCACGATCTCCACCCTTTTTTCGGTTCCCTTTTTTTTGAAACAACCACGATCTCCACTTTAGAGCTGCATTGAAAACACGCTTATGGCAGACCTCGATTCCACTGCATGCAAGTGGCGTGGAACTAATTTCTAGCAATGTTAGATCTACTCGAGGGGGGGCCTTGACTCATGGAATTTACTAGCGGTAGGGCCTAGTTGGAAGTGAGATTGAGAGTGCTACGTAAAAATGGGATATGTCTGATTAAAATCAAGTGGCAATAAATTGCAGTGTCCCATCGACAACCGTGCACTCGATGACCCCGTTGCCATATGCATGAGTTGTAGTAGAAGTAGTAGGCTTTTTAGACTTGATTAAACTTGACATGACCGTTCGACGACTTTTTCCATGGACAGAATCGTGTTCCTTCCTGTAGAAGTCTCGCGGAGGGAGATGTCCGTGCTATCTCACGCTATACTGTGAACAGCACGAGGTGTGCAACGATCATTGTTGGATCGCATAGAATCAACGGTTCGTGCGCACGATCCGAGTGACAACTGTGACAACCAATTAGGGAGTAGCAGATAGGGTGAGCACAGTTTTGGGCTTCTACGAAAGATAGAGAGGGGGGGTGGGAAAAACTACGTAGTACCACATAAAACCAAGGGCAAAACTGAGTAGTATAAAAATGGAAAGTGTCTTGTACAATTAAATAAATCGTGGAATACATCAAATTATGCCAAGATAGATCCACTAGAGTTCATTGGATGTGAGTTCTTCTCATAAACCACACATGGATCCACCAGTGTCATTGCATGTGTGTTCTTCTAAACAAACCACATAAGGATCCACCAGTGTCATTGGATGTCTGTTCTTTTCATGAACCACACCCAGTGTCTGTGCATGTCTGTTCTTTTCATGAAACACACCCAGTGTCACTGCATGTCAGTTCTTTTCATGAGCCACAAAAGGATCTACCAGTGTCATTGGATGTGTGTTCTTCTCATGAACCACACGTGGATCCACCGGTGTCATTGCATGTCTGTTCCTCTAAACAAACCACATAAGGATCCACCAGTGTCATTGCGTGTATGTTCTTTTCATGAACCACACCCAGTGTGATTGCATGTTTGTTCCTCTAAACAAACCACATAAGGATCCACCCGTGTCATTGCATATCTGTTCTTTTCATGAACCACACCCAGTGTCATTGCATGTGTGTTCTTCTAAACAAACCACATAAAGATCCACCAGTGTCATTGCATGTATATTCTTTTAATGAACCACACATAAGGATCCACCAGTGTCATTGCATGTCAGTTCTTTTCATGAACTACATCCAATATCATTGCATGTGTGTTCTCCTGACAAACCACATATGGATCCTCTAGTGTCATTACATGTCTGTTCCTCTAAAGAAACCACATAAGGATACACCAGTGTCATTGCGTGTCTGTTCTTTTCATGAACCACACCTAGTGTCATTGCATGTGTGTTCTTTTCATTAACCATAGCTAGAGTCATTATATGTCTATTACTTCCATAAACCACACATGGATCCACCGATGTCATTGCATGTCTGTTCTTTTCATGAACCACACCCAGTGTCACTGCATGTCAGTTCTTTTCATGAACCACACATGGATCCACCAGTGTCATTGGATGTCTGTTCTTCCCATGAACCACACATGGATCCACCAGTGTCATTGCCTATCTGTTCTTTTCATGGATCACAGCTAGAGTCATTGCATGTCTGTTACTTCCATAAACCACATATGGATCCACCTAGTGTGATTGCTTGTCTATTCCTCTAAACAAACCACATAAGGATCCACCAGTGTCATTGGATGTGTGTTCTTCTCATGAACCACACCCAGTGTCATTGCATGTGTGTTCTTCTAAACAAACCACATAAGGATCCACCAGTGTCATTGCCTGTCTGTTCTTTTCATGAACCACATAAGGATCCACCAGTGTCATTGCATGTCTGTTTCATGAATCACAACTAGAGTCATTGCATGTCTTTTACTTCCATAAACCACATATGGATCCACCTAGTGTGATTTCATGTATGTTCCTCTAAACAAACCACATAAAGATCCACCTGTGTCATTGCGTGTCTGTTCTTTTCATGAACCACACCCAGTGTCGTTGCATGTGTGTTCTTCTAAACAACCCACATAAGGATCCACCAGTGTCATTGCCTATTTGTTCTTTTCATGAACCACACCCAGTGTCATTGCATGTGTGTTCTTCTAAACAAATCACATAAGTCATTGCATGTCTGTTCTTTTCATGAACCATGCCCGGTGTCATTGCGTGCGTGTTATTTTCATGAACCATAGCTAGAGTCATTGCATGTCTGTTACTTCCATAAAACACACATGGATCCACCAATGTTATTGCATGTCTGTTCTTTTCATGAACCACACCCAGTGTCACTCCATGTCAGTTCTTTTCATGAACCACATAAGGATCCACCCAGTGTCATTGGATGTGTGTTCTTCTGATGAACCACACGTGGATCCACCGGTGTGATTGCATGTCTGTTCCTCTAAACAAACCACATAAGGATCCTCCAGTGTCATTGCATGTCTGTTCTTTTCATGAACCACACCAAGTGTCATTGCATGCGTGTTCTTTTCATTAACCATAGCTAGAGTCATTGCATGTCTGTTACTTCCATAAAACACACATGGATCCACCGATGTCATTGCATGTCTGTTCTTTTCATGAACCACAACTAGAGTCCACCAGTGTCAATGGATGTGTGTTCTTCCCATGAACCACACATGGATCCACCAGTGTCATTTCATGTGTGTTCTTCTAAACAAACCACATAAGGATCCACCAGTGTCATTGCATGTCTGTTCTTTTCATGAACCACACCTAAGGATCCACCAGTGTCATTGCATGTCTATTCTTTTCATGAACCACACCCAATGTCATTGCATGTCTGTTCTTTTCATGAACCACATAAGGATCTACCAGTGTCATTGCATGTCTGTTCTTTTCATGAACCACACCTAGTGTCATTGCATGTGTGTTACTTCCATAAACCACATATGGATCCACCTAGTGTGATTGCATGTTTGTTCCTTCCATATACCACATAAGGATCCACCAGTGTCATTGCCTGTCTGTTCTTTTTATGAACCACACCTAGTGTTAGTGCATGTATGTTCTTTTCATGAACCACACCTAGTGTCACTGCATGTCAGTTCTTTTCATGGACCACATAAGGATCTACCAGAGTCATTGGATGTGTGTTATTCTCATGAACCACACGTGGATCCACCAGTGTCATTGCATGTCTGTTCCTCTAAACAAACCACATAAGGATCCACCAGTGTCATTGTGTGTGTGTTCTTTTCATGGATCCACTAGTGTCATTGCATGTGTGCTCTTCTAAACAAACCACATAAGGATCCACCAGTGTCATTGCCTGTATGTTCTTTTCATGAACCACATAAGGATGGGCCCACCAGTGTCATTGCTTGTCTGTTCTTTTCATGAAATACACCCAGTGTCAGTGCATGTCTGTTCTATTCATGAACCACACCCAGTTTCACTGCATGTATGTTCTTTTCAAAAACCACATAAGGATCTACCAGTGTCATTGCGTGTCTGTTCTTTTCATGAACCACACCCAGTGTCATTGTATGTGTGTTCTTCTAAACAAACCACATAAGGATCCACCAGTGTCATTGCCTATCTGTTCTTTTCATGAACCACACCCAGTATCATTGCATGTGTATTCTTCTAAACAAACCACATAATTCATTGCACGTATGTTCTTTTCATGAACCTCACCCGGTGTCATTGCATGCGTGTTCTTTTCATGAACCATAGGTAGAGTCATTGCATGTCTCTTACTTCCATAAACCACACATCGATCCACCGATGTCATTGCATGTCTGTTCTTTTCATGAACCACACCCAGTGTCACTGCATGTCAGTTCTTTTCATGAACCACATAAGGAGCCACCCAGTGTCATTGGATGTGTGTTCTTCACATGAACCACACGTGGATCCACCGGTGTCATTGCATGTTTGTTCCTCTAAACAAACCACATAAGGATCCACTAGTGTCATTGCATGTATGTTCTTTTCATGAATCACACCCAGTGTCATTGCATGCGTGTTCTTTTCATTAACCATAGCTATAGTCATTGCATGCCTGTTACTTCCATAAACCACACATGGATCCACTGATGTCATTGCAGGTCTGTTCTTTTCATGAACCACACCCAGTGTCATTGCATGTCTCTTCTTTTCATGAACCACAACTAGAATCCACCAGTGTCATTGGATGTGTGTTCTTCCCATGAACCACACATGGATCCACTAGTGTCATTGCATGTGTGTTCTTCTAAAAAAACCACATAAGGATCCACTAGTGCCATTGCATGTCTGTTCTTTTCATGAACCACACAGACGGATCCACCAGTGTCATTGCATGTCTGTTCTTTTCATGAACCACACCTAATGTCATTGCATGTCTGTTCTTTTCATGAACCACATAAGGATCTACAAGTGTCATTGCATGTCTGTTCTTTTCATGAACCACACCCAGTGTCATTGCATGTGTGTTACTTCCATAAACCACATATGGATCCACCTAGTGTGATTGCATGTTTGTTCCTTCCATAAACCACACAAGGATCCACCAGTATCATTGCCTGTCTGTTCTTTTCATGAACCACATAAGGATCTACCAGTGTCATTGGATGTGTGTTCTTCTCATGAACCACACGTGGATCCACCAGTATCATTGCATGTCTGTTCCTCAAAACAAACCACATAAGGATCCACCAGTGTCATTGCGTGTCTCTTCTATTCATGAACCACACCCAGTGTCATTACATGTGTGTTCTTCTAAACAAACCGCATAAGGATCCACCGGTGTCATTGCTTGTATGTTCTTTTCATGAACCACACCCAGTGTCATTGCATGTGTGTTCTTCTAAAAAAACCACATAAGTCACTGCATGTTTGTTCTTTTAATGAACCACACCCGGTGTCATTGCATGTCTGTTCTTTTCATGAACCACAGCTAGAGCCCACCAGTGTCATTGGATGTCTGTTCTTCTCATGAACCACACATGGATCCACCAGTGTCATTGCCTGTCTGTTCTTTTCATGGATCACAGCTAGAGTCATTGCATGTCTGTTACTTCCATAAACCACATATGGATCCACCTAGTGTGATTGCATGTTTATTCCTCTAAACAAACCACCTAAGGATCCACCAGTGTCATTGGATGTGTGTTCTTCTCATGAACCACACCCAGTGTCACTCCATGTCAGTTCTTTTCATGAACCACATAAGGATCCACCCAGTGTCATTGGATGTGTGTTCTTCTCATGAACCACACCTAGTGTCATTGCATGTGTGTTACTTCCATAAACCACATATGGATCCACCTAGTGTGATTGCATGTTTGTTCCTTCCATATACCACATAAGGATCCACCAGTGTCATTGCCTGTCTGTTCTTTTTATGAACCACACCTAGTGTTAGTGCATGTATGTTCTTTTCATGAACCACACCCAGTGTCCCTGCATGTCAGTTCTTTTCATGGACCACATAAGGATCTACCAGAGTCATTGGATGTGTGTTTTCTCATGAACCACACGTGGATCCACAGGTGTCATTGCATGTATGTTCCTCTAAACAAACCACATAAGGATCCACCAGTGTCATTGCGTGTGTGTTCTTTTCATGAACCACACCCGGTGTCATTGCATGTGTGTTCTTCTGAACAAACCACATAAGGATCCACCAGTGTCATTGCCTGTCTGTTCTTTTCATGAACCACATAAGGATGGGCCCACCAGTGTCATTGCATGTCTGTTCTTTTCATGAACCACACCTAGTGTCAGTGCATGTCTGTTCTATTCATGAACCACACCCAGTTTCACTGCATGTATGTTCTTTTCAACAACCACATAAGGATCTACCAATGTCATTGCATGTTTGTTACTTCCATAAACCACATATGGATCCACCTAGTGTGATTGCATGTCTGTTCCTCTAAACAAACCACATAAGGATCCTCCAGTGTCATTGTGTGTCTGTTCTTTTCATTAACCACACCCAGTGTCATTGCGTATGTGTTCTTCTAAACAAAGTACATAAGGATCGACCAGTGTCATTGCCTATTTGTTATTTTCATGAACCACACCCAGTGTCATTGCATGTGTGTTTTTCTAAACAAACCCAATAAGCCATTGCATGTCTGTTCTTTTCATGAACCACACCCGGTGTCATTGCATGTTTGTTCTTTTCATGAACCACAGCTAGAGTCCACCAGTGTAATTGGATGTATGTTCTTCCCATGAACCACAAATGGATCCACCAGTGTCATTGCATGTCTGTTCTTTTCATGGATCACAGCTAGAGTCATTGCATGTCTGTTTCTTCCATAAACCACATATGGATCCACCTAGTGTGATTGCATGCCTGTTACTCTAAACAAACCACATAAGGATCCACAATTGTCATTGGATGTGTGGTCTTCTCATGAACCACAACCAGTGTCATTGCATGTGTGTTCTTCTAAACAAACCACATAAGGATCCACCAGTGTTATTGCCTGTTTGTTCTTTTCATGAACCACATAAGGATCCACCAGTGTCATTGCATGTCTATTCTTTTCATGAATCACAACTGGAGTCATTGCATGTCTTTTACTTCCATAAACCACATATGGATCCACCTAGTGTGATTGCATGTCTGTTCCTCTAAATAAACCACATAAGGATCCACCAGTGTCATTGCGTGTCTGTTCTTTTCATGAACCACACTCAGTGTCATTGCATGTGTGTTCTTCTAAACAAACCACATAAGGATCCACCAGTGTCATTGCCTATCTGTTCTTTTCATGAACCACACCCAGTATCATTGCATGTGTGTTCTTCTAAACAAACCACATAAGTCATTGCATGTCTGTTCTTTTCATGAACCACAGCTGAGTCCACCAGTGTCATTGGATGTCTGTTCTTCCCATGAACCACACATGGATCCACCAGTGTCATTGCCTGTCTATTCTTTTCATGGATCACAACTAGAGTCATTGCATGTCTGTTACTTCCATAAACCACATATGGATCCACCTAGTGTGATTGCATGTCTGTTCCTCTAAACAAACCACATAAGTATCCACTAGTGTCATTGGATGTGTGTTCTTCTCATTAACCACACCCAGTGTCATTGCATGTGTGTTCTTCTAAACAAACCACATAAGGATCCACTAGTGTTATTGCCTGTCTGTTCTTTTCATGAACCACATAAGGATGCACCAGTGTCATTGCATGTTTGTCTGTTCATGAATCACAGCTAGAGTCATTGCATGTCTTTTACTTCCATAAACAACATATGGATCCACCTAGTGTGATTGCATGTCTGTTCCTCTAAAAAAACCAAATAAGGATTCACCAGTGTCATTGCGTGTCTGTTCTTTTCATGAACCACACCCAGTGTCATTGTATGTGTGTTCTTCTAAACAAACCACATAAGGATCCACCAGTGTCATTGCCTATCTGTTCTTTTCATGAACCACACCGAGTATCATTGCATGTGTATTCTTCTAAACAAACCACATAAGTCATTGCATGTATGTTCTTTTCATGAACCACACCCGGTGTCATTGCATGCGTGTTCTTTTCATGAACCATAGGTAGAGTCATTGCATGTCTGTTACTTCCATAAACCACACATCGATCCACCGATGTAATTGCATGTATGTTCTTTTCATGAACCACACCAAGTGTCACTGCATGTCAGTTCTTTTCATGAACCACATAAGGAGACACCCAGTGTCATTGGATGTGTGTTCTTCACATGAACCACACGTGGATCCACCGGTGTCATTGCATGTTTGTTCCTCTAAACAAACCACATAAGGATCCACTAGTGTCATTGCATGTATGTTCTTTTCATGAACCACACCCAGTGTCATTGCATGCGTGTTCTTTTCATTAACCATAGCTATAGTCATTGCATGCCTGTTACTTCCATAAACCACACATGGATCCACTGATGTCATTGCATGTCTGTTCTTTCCATGAACCACACCTAGTGTCATTGCATGTCTGTTCTTTTCATGAACCACAACTAGAGTCCACCAGTGTCATTGGATGTGTGTTCTTCCCATGAACCACACATGGATCCACTAGTGTCATTGCATGTGTGTTCTTCTAAACAAACCACATAAGGATCCACTAGTGTCATTGCATGTCTGTTCTTTTCATGAACCACACAGACGGATCCACCAGTGTCATTGCATGTCTGTTCTTTTCATGAACCACACCTAATGTCATTGCATGTCTGTTCTTTTCATGAACCACATAAGGATCTACCAGTGTCATTGCATATCTGTTCTTTTCATGAACCACACCCAGTGTCATTGCATGTGTGTTACTTCCATAAACCACATATGGATCCACCTAGTGTAATTGCATGTTTGTTCCTTCCATAAACCACACAAGGATCCACCAGTGTCATTGCCTGTCTGTTCTTTTCATGAACCACATAAGGATCTACCAGGGTCATTGGATGTGTGTTCTTCTCATGAACCACACGTGGATCCACCGGTGTCATTGCATGTTTGTTGCTCTAAACAAACCACATAAGGATCCACCAGTGTCATTACGTGTCTGTTCTTTTCATGAACCACACCCAGTGTCATTGCATGTGTGTTCTTCTAAATAAACCACATAAGGATCCATCGGTGTAATTGCATGTCTGTTCTTTTCATGAACCACACCCAGTGTCATTGCATGTGTGTTCTTCTAAACAAACCACATAAGTCACCGCATGTCTGTTCTTTTAATGAACCACACCCAGTATCATTGCATGTGTGTTCCTCTAGACATACCACATAAGGATCCACCGGTGTCATTGCATGTCTGTTCCTCTAACAAACCACATAAGGATCCACCAGTGTCATTGGATGTGTGTTCTTCTCATGAACCACACGTGGATCCACCATTGTCATTGCATGTCTGTTCCTCTAAACAAACCACATAAGGATCCACCAGTGTCATTGTGTGTCTATTCTTTTCATGAACCACACCCAGTGTCATTGCATGCGTGTTCTTTTCATTAACCACGGCTAGAGTCATTGCATGTATATTACTTCCATAAACCACACATGGATCCACCGATGTCATTGCATGTCTGTTCTTTTCATGAACCACACACACTGTCATTGCATGTCAGTTCTTTTCATGAATCACAGTTAGAGTCATTGCATGTGTGTTACTTCCGTAAACCACATATGGATCCACCTAGTGTGATTGCATGCCTGTTCTTTTCACAAACCACACATGGATACACCAGTGTCATTGCATGGGTAGACGTTAGACCGAGTCTTCTAGAAGGCACGCCCTAACACAGTTATTCTGCTTGACGATTGTTTCATACCGTTCGATTGGGGCGCTTGGACGATTGGGATGGTCTTCATGAGAGCGATCCACGAGTAGGCTGTTCTGTGGCATGATTGGCCACACTTGCTTTGGATAAACTAGCAACACCGGGCGCTCCCCTGTTGCGAGTGTCACGTCTCACGAGTTTAGTGGTCCACATCCCAGTGTCACGTCCCCATTACTTCTCTTCCTCCCCGTACTTCTCTTCCTTACCCTCGAAGCCACTTTCCCCACTTTACTCGCATCCTGCCATAGCTGCAAGCCGACGGCGCCTCCATCCGAATCCCCTCTCCCGCAGCCACCCCCCACCCCTCTCGCCATGGGTTCAAGGGGAGACGGCGAGGAAACGCGTCATGATGACAGGGATGGTGATTTCGATGTGAGTCGTCTCATCTCTATTTCTATCATCTGTGGCCAGTTATCTATTTTTTGAGCTAGATCTAATCTGTTTACTCATGCGTGTATGATGTGTTAGGCCAACCAGATGATGTATGACTCCGACTATCACGGTTTAGAGAATGAAGATAGTCCTCTAGTATGTAAACATGGATATGTGCCCGCTAAATTTGTAGCCTTCGAAGGACGAAACGCATGCAGGAGGTTTCTACGGTGTGAAGGACATCGTGCAATGATGCAAGGCGGAAGTTGCGGTGTTGTCAAATGGGTAGATCTAGAGTGGCCCAAATCGATGCAGAAAACGCTGGACAAACTATGGGAAATGACTGTCGAGTTGAAAGAATCCGTATTCAGCTCACTTCTTGACAGTGTTGAGATGAATCTATGGGAACCAGTTGACACGACCAAGCATAAGCAAGATATCAGGTGGGTGCAAGACAAGGTTATCAAAGTCGAAAAGGAGAGGGACGCGGCGTTGGCCCTGAAGGCTAAAGCAGAGCAAGAACTGACTTAAGCAAGGAACGATCTCCACCCGGCCAAAGTCATGCAGTACACAACTACGAGTATTGACAAGTGCATGAGGAAAAATGCATAGAAACAATTGAAGCTGTGCAAGGAAGATGCTAAAAGGAAGGAGTAGACAATTCGATCCTTGCTCTTGCAGGAAGATGCGCATCGGGCAAGATTAGGAAGATCAAGGAGATGTGTGATAACTAGTTCTATTTAGCTTAAGCTCCATGCCTTTTTAAGTTGTAATATTTGTACTTGTTGACCTAGCGGTCTGAACTATTGGTCTCGGATTCCAGGGAGAAAAAAATTGCTCTGACCCTGCATTAATTTGTGGAAGAATTTGTGGTTTAGATAAATTTCTGCCTCGATTTAGATCTCTGTCCCAGATTGGGAACGTAACCGTGGACCAAAGACACCTTTCCTACTAGTGTATTCTGACATTGGTGGTTTGTTTAAACGTAATCTACGTGGATTGTGCCGCATGCAAATGGCACAACCACAATTTATAAAGAGGAAGCACGTACACCTGGTTACTGGAGATCCGGGAGCTTCGCCAGATGCAGGGGATGCAGGAGCAGAGAGGCGGTGAGATAGACAGGCTCAAGATTAGGCCAGAAAGTGGTACTCATTTCCTCCTCATCTGGGCATTATCGGTGATAACATTGCTGTTTATGTTGCCACGTCGTTATGCAGCATCTAAAATAAGTTGCTGCTTCATGGAGTGTGGCAGCTTAAATAATTTATTTATGTGCCACTTACATTCCGTCGTATTTGGAGACCTCCTGCCCCTCAGCAATCGTGGAACCGGTGGATCCTTGTTTTTAGATAGCAGTGGCATAATCACAATTTCGGATTCAACTACTGACTCGGGCGTTTCCAAACCCTAAGTCGCGGTACATTTTACTCAGAGAACGTGGGTAGATTGTTTCGCCCAACAACGTGCCACACACAAAGCGATCAGAATTTAACAGAATTAGATATATAGGTTCAAGTTCAACACATTACTATGCATCTTCATTGCCAGCAGCCTTCTTCCGCAGCCTAGGTGCCAAGCCTTCACGTCCAATGGCTTCTTCATTTCCTGCCTTCTTCCTCTTCCTCGGTGACAATTTTCTTAGCTTCATGTACTCTGCATCTCCGGGACAATGGGCACCAGAATCGTGTCCAACATCATCTTTCCACTCGTTTTTAATTTCTTCGGGCAGCAAAATGACATCTTTCCACTCGTTTTTAATTTCTTCGGGCAGCAAAATGACTGACCCGGCAGTCATGTTTCTAACCTTGTGGCGCTTCCTGTCAAAGAAATAAGACCGTTGCATAACTGCCCAATATCTAAAGTGTAAATAAAATAAAAATTACAATTCAGCACAAACATGCGAACCCCAAGAGACCTTTGCTTACCAGGAGCTAATTGGGTTCGAGCAACCACCCTGTCCAAGAATAGAAGGGAGACTCCCAGTTGCAGCAGCTTCCACATCCAGTACATCACATTTCAGCTCAAACATGGCAGCCGAAGCATACCTTTTCATCAACCCAATTAGCTGACTGTCACACGTTATAGGAACCATGATGCCACGTTCATCTATGAAGCTGAACTTTGCAGTCTGCTTCGGCCATAATTCAACATGATTATGCAGAGCAGAAACCATACTAGATATAGTGCAGATCTACGCAGACGCTTCTTCCATCGTGAAACAATGGTGTCCCTACCTCTTGCCCTTAGAGTCATACCTATAGAGGACTACCGTAACCAGGTAAGGAGGGTCCGTGCAGATCCCACTTGACAAAAAACTGTGGACAAAATATGTTTGTCAGTGTTGGGCTAACAAACAATTTGAGGTTCAGTAGCTAGCTAGCAGTTGTAACTAGTGCGAATAGCAAAGAGAAGGGTAGATCACCCGCTTGTAGATAGAACTTCTTCTTTCTTGATAGTAGGATCTGCCATCCTCCGAGATGCTCGGCTCGTCGGCGGCGGAGGCGGGCTAGAGCCTCACAATGGCGGCTACGGCATGCGCCATTGGAGCTCGGGATCAGCGACTGGGCGCAGCAACTGGGCACAGCAACTTGGCACCAGAAGTCAAATGTCCGAAGGGATCGTCCTGCCTGGAGGGTGGATTCCGACGCCGCCGGTGCTAGGGGAAAGCTGGGAAGGGATTTGTGAAATTGGTCAACGCGTCCAATCCACTTAGTTGCTCGTTTTGCATACGTGGTTGCCACGTTGGCGCTCGCGTCACGGAAATATTACTGACATGAGGGTCCCGACCGTCTACTTCACGGGGCAGTTTCACGACATGTTTGGATTTGGTAGGGGTGAGACGAGTTTGCCTCGAAATGGCCCCTCTCAGTAGTTGGTGGCCCAACTTTTCGAAACGCGGTAATTTCAGGCAACTTAGGTACCGCCATGCGCTGGCCTGCCAACTTTGGTAATGCAGACGAACAATCCCCTATTCCGCACCAAACCCTAGTTTTATGCCCAAACTACCCCTAAACTTATGGTTGGCCTATAAATAGAGCCCCCACCCCCTCATGTATCCCTTAGGCATAGATGATAGACTAAACTAGACCCCTTTGTGGAATCTCTAGTTTTGCCTCATCCCCTTCTACCAAAAGGGGATCGACTATCGTCACCACCTTGTTGGAGTTTGCATCGCTCCTCCCTCGTTGTACAAGGCCTTGGCATCGGTGTCCCTTTGCCAAGACGTCAAGACCCTCTCCAAGGTGTTCTTCCCTCTCCGCATGGGATCGAGGAAGCATGGATTCTATCGGACAGGTGGCCACCGGTGGGAGCAATCGGCCTTGTATCGTGTGACTTTTGCGTGTGTTCATCGTGTTCTTCATGAGGTGTGCGTCCGCTTCCGCTACCTTCTCCCTTTCCCCTCGCTTTCCCATCGATTTGACCACGAGATCTGTGAAGATCGGGCCACCCACGGGGTTACCCCATAACATCTGGTATCGGCAGCTTTTGGTTGCCATGGATTCCTCATAGATTTGGTCTTTTCCCCATAAATTCGAAATTTCCACCAAAAATAGCCCCAATCGTGTTTTGGATCGATCTATGATTTGAGTGCGTTTTGGTAGGTTTTGATCCGTGGATTACTTACTAAACTTGTTGATCTACCTTCTCCTGTGTTTCCATAGCCTAATTCCTTGATTTCCCCCATCAATTTGAGATTTTGGTTTGAGTTTTTCTGCCAAAACTCGCCATGTTCGTGTTCTGGAAGTTCTGGTTCGACCGGACCAGACTGTCCGGCCAAAATTGACCGGAATATCCGTCCCACCGGAGTTTCCGGCGTAAATGGACCGGAATATCCGCCCCGGCTGGACTGTCCGGCCTGCGCGACCTGGAATGTTTGCCCCCCTGCTGACAGAAAAATCCGCTTCACGGGTTTGAGCATAACTTTTGCATACGATCTCGGATTTTGGTGTTCTTTAGCTCGTTTTGAAGAGGATAAAGAGATCTACATCATCATCTCCATGGTTCATGCTATATACTCCATCCAAATTCCGTGAGAAAGGCAGAACCCACCAATAAAGGGTGAAGATCAGCGAGGAAAGGTATAAAAATTCCGCGATTTCTCCCCACTTTCTTTCCTTTGTGAGCTACACTATCTTTGTGTCTTACAAATACCTATTGAGACTAGTTCCTTCTATGATTTCTTGGGCTATGCACATTTGATACCTTGTAGAATTCCAAGCAAAAGTTGTGAGTGCGCTATCTCATATAGTTATCTTATATATTTGTTGGCACAACGAAGAGGCAAGTGAAAAATAAAAGAAAACAAGAAAAAAATAGAAAAAGAAAAATAAGAAAAAGAAAGAAAGAAACAAGTGCCTCATAGAATAGGAAGCGCAAGCTCGATGAACATCAAATAGGTGGTACTTATTGTGCATATCTTGTAGCCCATCAATTTATTATAATCGAACTAGCGTCTCTCCTTGCACTTGTGTGACACGAGCTTATAGTATTCGCTAGGTAATCATTTGGTTATTAGCTCACTTTCTCCGTCCCACAAGTCCCATTTATCCCACCGTGTGTGTTTCCTTGTATATATTCCTATCTTGTGGATTGACTTGTTTTGCTTTGTAATCATTGTGGTTCTTTACTTGCCATAACAACATCTTGATTTCGGATTGGTTCTTGATATGCCACCTTCCATAACTATCCACCATAAGCTTTGTGTGCATGTGTTTTAGTGGTTAGTTGGTTTTGGTGTTCCGCGTGAACTTCACTTTGCTTGGTTTTGATTGCTCTCAAGTGTTGCCACTTGCACGATACTGTCTTCCAAGGTAAAGTAAGGTTTGACGTTGCATCCCTAACCCCCTACCACTTCCATATACACTACTTGGTCTTGTGAATCATGTATAGGGACTCTGGAGCCGAGGATGATATATATGAAGAATCCATGATGAGCCACCATGACTACGACTCCATGAGTATAGAGGACATGACGGAGCACTACGCTGACAATGGGTCAGCGTGCATTGATGACCCGGAGCATTACACCTATGATAGCTCCACATGGATGGAAGACATGGAGCACGTCATCAACTTTGACTCCTCGAGAATGGAGGAATTAGAGCTCTACATCGAAAATGGATCCTCATGCATGGAGCACTACACCGACAATGTCTCCACATGCTTGGGTGATATGGAGTACTACATCAACAACGACTCCCCAAGCATGGACGACTTCGAGTACTACAACGATAACGCCTCACCAAGCATGGAGGAGATGGTGAACTTCACCCACTTCGAGGGATCTTCCATGAGCCATGAAGAATACCTCCACCGCTTGGAGATGGAGGACTACTACGCCAAGCTAGCGGAGGCGCATCATCAAGAAACCATGACCTTCAAGGCCAAGCATGCCACACCAAAGGGCACCACCTACTTCGATGATCCACCTCCAAGGCGTCGAGCGCCACCACCTACATGGCATCATGCGCCACCATCTCCAAGGCGACGAGCGCCATCACCTCCAAGCCGCCAAGCGCCACCATCTCCATGGCACCAAGAACCACCATCTCCAAGGCGTCAAGCGCATCTACCTCTAAGGAAACAAGTGCCACCTACTCCAAGAAAAGTGGCACCCAAACATCATCTTATAGACAAGGTGCCACGAAGCAAGAATCTTCATCGACAAAAATCCTCTCGAGATCATCACCAACATCAAGAGGATACAAGACGTCGTTGATACATTGCAAATGTATCTATAATTTTTGATGTTCCATGCTTGGTTTTATCCACTTTCTTGTGTTTTGTTCCAACTTTGGAGTACTTTTCATATGATTTCTTGGACTAACCTATTAACAAGAGCCACAATGCCAGCTGCCTGTTTTCTGCTGTTTTTGGTTCCAGGAAAGTCAGAAAATGAATATTCTCGGAATTGGACGGGACAAAAGCCAAAGTGCCTATTTTACCGGAGGGGATCAAGTGCCAGAATACGAGACGGAGAAGGGCCAGGGAGCCACCACACCACCTGGCCGCGCGGCCAGGCCTGGCCCGCGCCAGGGGGTGGTGTGGCCGCTCCCGGCACCCCCTCGGCCTCTCCTTCCGCCTATAAGTTGCCCTCGGGACGAAAACCCTAAGTACCCAATAAAAAAATCCACGAAAGAGTCTGTAGCCACCGTCATCTCCATCCCTAGATCGGGAGGGATCTGAAGCTCTTCCCGGCACCCTGCCGAAGAGGGGAATTCACCCTAGAGGCCTTCTTCATCACCATGCAAGCCTCCGGTATGATGCGTGAGTAGTTCATCCTTGGACTATGGATCCATGTAGTAGCTAGATGGCTGGTTTCTCCTCCTTTGTGCTTTCATGTTTAGATCTTGTGAGCTCCGTTCATGATCAAGATCATCTATTTGTAATTCATACATGTTGTGTTTACGGGGATCCGATGGATATTGAGATGCTATTTCAGATTGATTATTGATTCTATCATGTCTTTGTTATTTGAGATCTTGCATGATTTCCGTTGTTAGTAGCTATCTTGGCCAAGTAGATGCTAGCAACTCCAAGAGTTAGTATTTATGCTCGATAGTGGGTTCATGCCTCTAGTAATCTGGGGAAGTGACAGAAATCTCTAAGGTACTAGATGTGCTGTTGCTACTAGGGAGAAAACAACAATCCTTTGTTCATAGAACAATCATATTGTTTACTTTACACGCAGTTCGTAAAGCAATAATATGTTGCTTGCAACTTAATACTGGAGGGTTTCAGATGATAACCTGAAGGTGGATTATTAGTCATAGATGCAGTTGGATGGCGGTCTATGTATTATGTTGTAATGCCCAATCAAGTCTCAGAGGAGTCAAGATGATTAGTATATGCATGTATTGCTTTCTCGGTGTTTGTCAATTGCCCCGCTGTAATTTGTTCACCCAACATGTTATCTATCTAAGGAGAGACACCTCTAGTGAACTATGGATCCCGGTCCTTTTACTTTACATACAATCTACAATCTTTTACTGCTTTGTGTTTACTTTCTGCAAACTTTTACTTCTTTCCATTCGATACGTTTAATCCTTTGTTTTCCGCAAAACACGGTGAGATTGACAACCTCATCGCAAGTTGGGGACAAAGTTTTGTGTTTGTGTTGTGCAGGTCTCCACGTTGCTACTAGCACCGGTAGTGCGCCCTGCCAAAGCTCAGCTAGTAACACCTTTGGGGTGTTTCCTTGCTCCTACTGGTTCGATTAAACCTTGGTTTCATAACTGAGGGAAATCTTGCTGCTATATTCATCGTACCTTCCTCTTGGGGTTCCCAACGAGCTCTACATCGAAAGTCGAGCGCATCAAGATTTTCTGGCGCCGTTGCCGGGGAGTCAAGGACATCTTCACAAGGGGAGTCCCTCATAACCAATATCTTTACTTTGTTGTTTTTGTTTTGCTTAGTTTCTTTTTGCTTTGTTTGCTTGTTTTGTTCTTCAAAAACACAAAAAAATCAGTTCCTTTCTTAAGTTTCCTTTATGACTAGCTCTGCTCCAATCACTATTTCATTATGGATAGCTCACTTAGTTTCCTATCTGGGAACAGTATTATGACTGCTAAGGTAATAGGTGAACCACCGCCTGCTAGAACCTCCATGGAAGAAGAAATTGCTGAACCTGAAAGCTCATTAGATGAAAAAGAGGAGGAGAGTGATGGAAAAAAGGAGGAAGAATGGATCTACCCATGCCTACCTTCTAATGAGAGTAACTCTTTATCCCTTACATTATTTGATTGTCCCCCATGCTTATCAAAGGAGGGTGAATGTTATGTTCCCGGGGATTCTTTTGAAAATGTTTATAATAAAGCTCTAGTGCTTGTAGATCATGAAAAGCATGCCTTATGTGATAATTATATTGTTGAGTTTATTCATGAGACTACTGAAAATTATTATGAGAGAGGAAAATATGGTTGTAGAAGTTTTTATGGTAATGAAACACCTCTCTATGTGTTGAAAGTTTTGAAGTTACTTTTGTTTTATCTTCCTATGCCAGTCACTTTTCTCTTTGTGCATTTATTTGCATACAAGATTCCTATGCATAGGAAATGGGTTAGACTTAAATGTGTTTTGAATTTTCTTCTTGATGCTCTCTTTTACTTCAATTCATATTTCCTATGAGAGCATCTTCTCAAATTTTTATGCCTAACTTAAAGGCGTTAAAGAAAAGTACTTGTTGGGAGATAACCCAAGAGTTTTAGATGAGTCTTGGAAGTTATAACCTCTGTAATAACCTCTCCTTATCCTTTTTATTTGCTTTTTGTTCCAAGAGTAACCTCTAATGAGAGTGAAGTAATGATTGGAAAAGTTGCTATCCCGAAACAGATTTTTGTGCTTCACCGTTAAAATTCCTGAGAGAGCTATGTATGTTTGATTGAGCTGTAACTGTTTGTGCTTCTGACCCAGGTTATTATCTAACTTTCGTTAGTTCAACACTTTTTGATTTGAGCAACAGAAGGTCTTCGAAAAAATTCGTCTTTACCTGCTGGTCTGTTTTGACAGATTTCTGCCATTTTCTGCATTTGCTTCTTGTTAGTTCCTTCTTGAGTTCTTTTGGGGAATTTTTCTTTTTGAGGGAAGTGCTACAGTATCTAGTGTTCTAATGGAAGTTTATTTGGTGTTAGAACTGAACCTTGAGACTTATTTATCTTAAGTGCACTAATGTTGCTAATGAGATTGTGTGAAGTTTTGTATGAAGGAAAAATTTCAGGTGTATGGAAGGAACGAGTAATGAGATAAAGGATGGACTAAATCTCAAGCTTGGGGATGCCACGCGTGTCACCCCAAGAAATATCCAAGAATTACAAGCGTCAAAGCTTGGGGATGCCCAAGGCATCCCCCTTCTTCATCAATAAAAATTCAAGGTTTCTTCCAAACGCTTCATTTTTATTGTTTCATGCACAGTTGTGTTTTTCTTGGAGCGTCTTCTTTTTCGTTTTTGTTTTGGTTTTTAGTTTGCTTGTTTTGCTTAGTTTTCTGAATAAGTTGGTTGGACCCCCACTTTCACACTTTGGTTTGCGGATAGTTTGGTTTGGTTTGGAAAAGAGTAGGAAAGTTCATACTTATGTGGTAAAAAGAACTCGTTTTTGACTGTGCTTGATATAGTTTTGGCTTTATGCTTAGTATTCTTTGATGTAGCATGACTTGTTATAAACAATTGAGATTGCTTAATGTGCCTTGGATGAATCATGCGTTGTTTTAGCATATTAAAGCATAGTATAGTGGTATTCTCCTTTGATGCTTTATTTGGGTTGACTTGGCACATGCTCACATCATGTTATGACTATCTCAAGTCACCATAGCCTTTATGATCCTTTAGTTTTCAACTTGTAGTATCACTTTATGCTTTGATCAATGATGTTTTGTCGCTCTGCATGATTATGGCCATTATTGCTCTCTTAGTTTGTTGCTCCCAGTCTTTTGCTAGCCTCCACAACCAAGTATGAGTTCCACTCATGCATCCAACTCCCTAAACCAAGTTATTCCAAAGAGTCCACCATACCTACCTACTAGCTTATGCCATTCCAAGTATATTCATGCTTTTGTTTACCTTCCTCTTGTTATGAGAAAACTAGTGATTAAAGCTCTCACGAACTTGAAGGCACACTTTACTTTACTTGCCCTTAATAAACTTGAACCATTGTGTCTTCTATGTTGTATATGCTTGCACTTATTTGTTGGGAATTAGCAGAACCATGCTTTCATGGGGAACGCTTTCAACATTGCACTTGGTACTTGTACCTAGTTGATATCATGCTCTTTTGTATATGGATGTCGTCGGTGTGAAATGAAAGGGGAGCTTGTAAGTCCATGGAGTTATGTATATGTGTTAGAGAAACGCCTGGGCCACTTGTCTAATCCATGCTGACATGGTGGAAACCTGCAGCGTAACCATAATGAGCTATCTATGAAGCATTCTTCTTATAAAAAAAAGAGTCCTATATTGAGAAAAAAAAGAGAAAAGAAAAAAGAGATGGTATGAAAAGAGGAAAGAGAGAAAAAAACACCATATTCCCATGGTAAATAAGAAGAATGCTGAGATGCTCATTGTCTGCTTGCCTTGTCATTTTGATATGGGGATTCATCCGTATCATCGGGCAAGGGGTACCCCGTTGGCGGTTCTCAATGATACACATGTACTTACAATAAGAAGAACTTACCGATGACTAAACTTGACTAGCATGAGGAGCGGCCCTCGTATACAAGGGACATGAGATTTCTGACTTATACTTCGTCAAGCATGTACACTATAGTTTGTTCACTTTAACCTTAATCACTTCAAGATGCTTATGATAGGGGCAATGAGAGCTGAAAGCTATTAAGTACCATAATTTTTGGAAGCTCTTTATGAGACTTGAATCCCTACTTCCTTTTACAAAAGGCCTTTCTTCCACCATTATATTGAGTCTCCACCTTCTATCTTTATGCACTACTTTGAGAGCATAGTGGTCATTCTTAGTTCTATGTGCATTGTCCCAAGACTAGTTGATTGATGCATAACTTGTTATTGCTTGTTTGAAACTATCGTATCTAGTCACTCTTATGAACTTTGAAGGTGTCCTATGCATTTATATTTGCTACTCTATTGAGGGACAAGCTGAATACTATTATGCTATGTTTTCTTTATGTGAAACAAACAAACGTCTTGCAAAGCATGTTATCCATGAATCTTTTGTTTGTGCATTTTCATGTTGCATCATAGTTTCTTTGCTTATTGCTAGAACTTTGTCTTTCATGTTATGATTGAAGTACTATGATCCCAGCTTTGAATGTTTTGCAAATACTTTGATCAAGTCTTTGATGGTGCATGTCACCTCAAAAATTATTTCTTTTTATCACTTACCTACTCGAGGACGAGCAGGAGTTAAGCTTGGGGATGTTGCTACATTGCAAATGTATCTATAATTTTTGATGTTCCATGCTTGGTTTTATCCACTTTCGTGTGTTTTGTTCCAACTTCGGAGTACTTTTCATATGATTTCTTGGACTAACCTATTAACAAGAGCCACAATGCCAGCTGCCTGTTTTCTGCTGTTTTTGGTTCCAGGAAAGTCAGAAAATGAATATTCTCGGAATTGGACAAGACAAAATCCAAAGTGCCTATTTTTCCGGAGGGGATCAAGTGCCAGAATACGAGACGGAGAAGGGCCAGGGAGCCACCACACCACCTGGCCGCGTGGCCAGGCCTGGCCCGCGCCAGGGGGTGGTGTGGCCGCTCCCGGCACCCCCTCGGCCTCTCCTTCCGCCTATAAGTTGCCCTCGGGACGAAAACCCTAAGTACCCAATAAAAAATCCATGAAAGATTCTGTAGCCACCGTCATCTCCATCCCTAGATCGGGAGGGATCTGAAGCTCTTCCCGGCACCCTGCCGGAGAGGGGAATTCACCCTAGAGGCCTTCTTCATCACCATGCAAGCCTCCGGTATGATGCGTGAGTAGTTCATCCTTGGACTACGGATCCATGTAGTAACTAGATGGCTGGTTTCTCCTCCTTTGTGCTTTCATGTTTAGATCTTGTGAGCTCCGTTCATGATCAAGATCATCTATTTGTAATTCATACATGTTGTGTTTGCGGGGATCCGATGGATATTGAGATGCTATTTCAGATTGATTATTGATTCTATCATGTCTTTGTTATTTGAGATCTTGCATGATTTCCGTTGTTAGTAGCTATCTTGGCCAAGTAGATGCTAGCAACTCCAAGAGTTAGTATTTATGCTCGATAGTGGGTTCATGCCTCTAGTAATCTGGGGAAGTGACAGAAATCTCTAAGGTACTAGATGTGCTGTTGCTACTAGGGAGAAAACAACAATCCTTTGTTCATAGAACAATCATATTGTTTACTTTACACGCAGTTCGTAAAGCAATAATCTGTTGCTTGCAACTTAATACTGGAGGGTTTCGGATGATAACCTTAAGGTGGATTATTAGTCATAGATGCAGTTGGATGGCGGTCTATGTATTATGTTGTAATGCCCAATCAAGTCTCAGAGGATTCAAGATGATTAGTATATGCATGTATTGCTTTCTCGGTGTTTGTCAATTGCCCCGCTGTAATTTGTTCATCCAGCATGTTATCTATCTAAGGAGAGCCACCTCTAGTGAACTATGGATCCCGGTCCTTTTACTTTACATACAATCTACAATCTTTTACTGCTTTGTGTTTACTTTCTACAAACTTTTACTTCTTTCCATTCGATACGTTTAATCCTTTGTTTTCCGCAAAACACGGTGAGATTGACAACCTCATCGCAAGTTGGGGACAAAGTTCTGTGGTTGTGTTGTGCAGGTCTCCATGTTGCTACTAGCACCGGTAGTGCGCCCTGCCAAAGCTCAGCTAGTAACACCTTTGGGGTGTTTCCGTGCTCCTACTGGTTCGATTAAACCTTGGTTTCATAACTGAGGGAAAACTTGCTGCTATATTCATCGTACCTTCCTCTTGGGGTTCCCAACGAGCTCTACGTCGAAAGTCGAGCGCATCAAGATTTCAAAGCATCTTCTCCATGAAGACGGAGAATACATGTTGAGCACCATCCATAATGCTCAACCAAGCTCAAGAAGGCACCACCATCAAAAGAAGAATGTCAAGGAAAATGATTATCATCGCGAGCGTCATGTGGATGACCAAGTGCTTCTCCAACATAAACCTTCGGAAAGGCACGCCAATGAACTCCGTCGACACCATCATAAGGCACCTTCAAGTACTAGTGCCACCACCAAAATGGCACCAAGAGCAAGCCTTCTTCCACGCGATCAAGCTTCAACGCCAAGACTCCAAGTTCAAGAGGAAGCATCCAATTGCAAGAGCTTGAGTGCAACTTCTTCTTCAAGCACTCCAAGAATGTCATTCAAGCAATAGATGGACCTCTCCTTTGCCAAGTTGGACGAGGCCGTAAAAAACATGACCCCAAGAGATATAAGAAAACAAGTTGCTTTGCCAACAAGTGGATGCAAGAGTAAAGATGACGTCGAGGACCAATACTTCAAATTTGAGTGCCACCACGACAATGGAACCCAATGTACAAGACGACGAAAAAGTCGAGAATGGTGAGCATGGGACTTTCCCTTCACCAAAAGATGCGCATGGAGTTGAGAGAACCAATCCCATGTGAGTATGAGAGCTACTTAGCCCACTTGAGTGATGACAAGAGTGGAGATGAGTGACTCCACCATATGTGATATTGAGTGCTTCCACTTGGAGGGCATGAGTGATACACCTAGTGAGTTGAGAGTGGTAGTTGATAGGTCATGTGAGACCACATTGATTTCTAACGACTTACCCTCTACCTCTAGTGTGTTTTCTCATGATGTGTTAGGTTCCATGGATCAAGAAGCACCAAGCTTGGAGATGATGATGCCTCCGACCGAGAAGATGTACATGGTGGATGAAGATGGTGCCATAACATACATGATGAATAAGTCGTCCACATGGAGGCCAATGCTACCACAACACCCACTTCATATGAGAGGTATGAACAAGGTAAAAATAAGGGTGTTGATGATGCCATGATCCCACGAGTGGACATGATGACTTGTGATGATTGGCATGTTATGGATGATGTTTCTGATATTGCATATGACTCATTGGTATTTCCATGTGATACTTTGCCTTTGCATAATGTTGAGCATGTGAAATTATTTGATTGTGATGATGTTGCCATAGACATGCCATGCTCTAAACGTTACATTGATGATATCATTGCTTGCACTTTGTTGAATAATTGCTCTTTCCAATGTTTTGCTTGTAATGATGTTACCAATGGTACCCCTTGGATAATGCTTTGTCATGAGTGTTTCACAATTTCTCGCGTTGCTTACAATAAGTTGAATAATTGCTCTTTCACTTGTTTTGCTTGCAACAATAGTTCTCATATGGTTTATATTGAGATGGCCCCCATAGCTTTCTCAAATTTTGGAGATTTTGATGATTGCCATGATAAGCATGTTCCCCACTTGCATACTCACCATACACCTATGTTACACTTGATTGACATTAATGGTGATGTGCACAAAAAGAGATATGTCATGATGGATGATGTATTTCTATACCATGCACACACATTCTTCCTTTTATCTATGATGTGTGTATGTACCCGCACAAGAATGCCAACCTCGGTTGAGAACGAGTTGACAAAAAGAGCTCTAGAGAGCATCCCCCAAGTGAGTTCAAGATCGAACCGAGCTTTGATACCTTTCGCATACTTTGCATCTTTCATGTTGACAAATTGCTCTTTCCTATGGTTTGATTGCAAGCATGTTGATGCTATTCTTTCACCTTGTGATAATCATGTGTCGTTGCTATTGGATATTGATGCTTTGTGTGTTGCAACAAAAACGTTGAACAATTTATCTTTCCGATGTTTTGTGTGCAACCATAATGACATTTTGGAGCATGTATTGTCATGAGAGCTTCCAAGTCTCTCGTATTGTTGTTGCAACAAACATAAGGACCACTTTCTCTTTAATATGGTTTGTTTGCAAACATGTTGTTTTTGCTTCCGCTTGTGATACTCATACCCCCATGGTTTTGGCTTTTGATGATAATTGTATGGCATCCAACATATTGAAAAATTGTTCTTTCCAATGGTTGGCTTGCACACATAATGATGTTGTTTTGGATATCTTTCCTCGTGTATTTTGTCGAATTCTCCTATCCTTGCATCAAAGATGTTGACCAATATTTTAGTCCATTGCTTTGAGTGCCACAATAAGAAGTTATATGGAGTTTTCGAGTTCCCACATTTGGATGATGTTCAATTAACTTCCATGCACTTTTACCTTGCATATGCATCCCATTTGCTATACTTGAGTTGTGCTAATAGTGTTGTGAACAAGAATGGAGATGCCACAAATGACATGCTCCTCTATCACACACGAACATATGTTGCTTGGTATTTGTTGTGTGAAGGTACAATTGCATACGCGTCAACCTCTATGGACCATAAGTTGACAAGATGAATCGAAGAGATTTACATATGGTTGTCCTTCAACAAGCTATCTCTACACCATAAGGTGACCTCCTTCTACTTGAGGACTCATGCTATAAATCTCATGAATTGGCTACTCTTTGAGTGTAGCTTCACTTTTGTTGTGAGATTTGTAGGCTTCATGGAAGGTGAAGGAACATTGAAGAGTTGCCACATCAAGCTTCTCAAGGACGACTATATGGTGAACCCCGGGATCAAGAAGGTCTCTCGACATCATCTTCTTAGTGATGAGCATGAAGAGTTGATGATGGCTCTTTTTGAAGGGGGGAGATGATGCAGCCCATCCTGCGGACGCTACTACATCTACAACGCCAAGTCCCCAAGTCAACCAAGAAGATGGACCAGGAGCAGCCAGCTCCAGAACCGATGTCTCTGCCACCATCGCTCGGATACTCCTCCATCATCACCCCGGAGAGTCCGCCTGATGCCAGCCGGAATGTCGGCTGCAACCGGAGTGTCTGGCCCGACCACGCCAGAGTGTCTGGCCGGCCCCGGCTCCATCCTAGCATGAACAGTCAGTAGGTCACATCGGACTCTACCCGGACACTACCCGGAGTGTCCGGCCACCCCGGACTGTCTAGTCCACCCGACCCGGACTATCTGGCCTAAGTGATGGGCCTGCGAGCCAACATCTGGGCCCTTGGCCCATGTACCCCTCTATTCCGCACCAAACCCTAGTTTTATGCCCAAACTACCCCTGAACTTGTGGCTGGCCTATAAATAGAGCCCCCACCCCCTCATGTATCCCTTAGGCATAGATTATAGACTAGACAACCCCCTTTGTGGAATCTCTAGTTTTGCCGCATCCCCTTCTACCAAAAGGGGATCGACTATTGTCACCACCTCGTTGGAGTTTGCATCGCGCTTCCCTCGTTGTACAAGGACTTGGCATCGGTGTCCCTTTGCCAAGACGGCAAGACCCTCTCCAAGGTGTTCTTCCCTCTCCGTGTGGGATCGAGGGAGCACGTTGACCGATCTTTCCTTGCGACGATTCTATCGGACCGGTGGCCACTGGTGAGAGCAATCGGCCTTGTATCGTGTGAGTTTTGTGTGTGTTCACCATGTTCTTAGTGAGGTGTGCATCCTCTTCTGCTACCTTCTCCCTTTCCCCTTGCTTTCCCATTGATTTGACCATGAGATCCATGAAGATCGGGCCACCCACGGGTTACCCCATAACAATCAAGAATCCTCTTTTTCTCTCCTTCCCCTATCTCCTTCTGCAGCAAGCTGTAATATTGATTACATGATGTTGATTGTCAAATATATGCAAATGTTCAAAAGTTTGCGTTGTCGAACTACCAACTTTGAACGGATCCCCATTGTTCTTAGTTATGGGGTCTAGCCCAGAAAACAAGCTTCTATGCAATCCTAGTCTACAAAAAAGGATGCATACCCGAGATAAGAACTACTCTACACATGACAATGCTGAGCAATCAACAATAAAAATTTAACCGCATCATCAACTCTATCATGTAAGATCAGAGTGAATCTAGATACACTCGTTTCACATAAGCTAAAACATCTTATATTATGAAACAGATGGAATGGATACGAGTGTTCTAGTATTTCACAAACCACCATTATGGCTGCGGGACAGAGATGACACGGATGCTCCACCGCCCTACAGAAGGTTGTCGCGCCGATCTCGCTGCCACCTGTAGAGGACGGAGCCGAGGAGCTGGTCGACAACAATATGGAATGAGATGCCAGGGGGATGTAGTGTATGGGAAGAAGGGACTGAGTAAAATAGGATGTGTGTGCATGGGGGAGGTTGGTGAGGGAGTTAAATCCAGCTTGTCTCGGAAGGAACGCGCTGCCACATGCACCGGTGTGTGCAAAACTCCCTCCCTATCTCTTTTGCAGAAGCTACCGACAGTAGTAATCCAGCTAGCTTCATCGAGTTCTCTAGTACTCCTACTAGTAGACCTTTACTACTACTACTAGGTAGACAAGCAGAACTTGTTCAGAAGAAGAAAAAACTAGACTAGCACATCGTCGTACAATATTTCCTTGTCAAATCACTAGTGGTGCCATGATGAGCGACATGTTTTTACCGGTAAACCTGGAAACATCGTGTTCCTTCCACCGCATGCAGTTTCTGAGCGAAGTACTTACCAACATCTCCAACCTAGGCTTACAGGACCCAAGCTATAGTGAAAAAGAAACAAAACTATAGACCTGCAAGGAGTAATACTAACAATACTACTATTATACAGCATTCTGGAAGAAATTATGTACGGAATAGTAGTATAGTGTACAACTATACTCCTAATAAGGTGCTTTTACAAGCTTGGCAAAATATACATATTGGAGAAACTACCAAGTGTACAAAAGGGGTTTGGTCATATGGAGTATTTTACAAGCCAGACCGGGTGCGAAACTAAATGCTGAGTACTCGTACATAGGCTAAAAATCAACCAAAAGAAAGAGTTCAATAGAAGGCCGAGACCAAATGAGCTATCCTTGAACAGGCTCGTTCCACTCCAAGGCGTTCGAGAAGCTTGGGATGAACCAAAATGGAGTCTCCGACCATATCCAGTGAGTGTTGGTGTGGAAACCAATAGCTGCATCACAATTCAGACTAAAGCAGCAAATTTGAGGATACGACCTGTACTCGTAGCCAATTTCTTGGTGTGATGTGTAAACACAGTTCCTTCTCGTCAGATGTCCTGGCGGATCATTTGCATCGCTGATGGCTCTGAAATATAGCCATCTACATCCACATTTAAACTGGATATTATTCATATTTTTGATGAAATATCTCTCTAAACCCTGCCACTAATGCCTAATATTTAAAAGGGTATGTAATCCTTTCTTTTTATATTTTTCCTGCGCAGATAATGTCGTTTGAAGATGGGAATCACTACATTAAAGTCAAAGATACGAGATTTCCAACAACCAGAAGAAACCAGGAGTCGTGAAGCGGAGGCAGACGCTTTAACGACCAACTATACGATCGGAGAAAAATTCCGGCCGTATAGCTCCGGTCGTATAGTTGGCGCCACCACCGTTAGGTCAAATAGAACAACTTTCGTGAAGGGACCCCTATATAAAGAAGCCTCGGGCAACAAGAAACCAAGCCAGACCCTCGCCAGAAGTCTCTGCCATAGATCTCCAGCCACCTCCAGATCTCAAAATCCTTCTCCATCTACATAGCCATATTCCACCACTTGTAATAGTAGATCTCTTCTTTGATTGGCGACATTGTAAGACTATTGCTATCAATCTTATGATTTTCAATACAATGTTTGTGATTGTTGATCTTATCTCTATGTGTGAGTAATTCTCCTTGGGCTAAGGGCTTCGGCCTGGGATTGTTTGTTTGCGGTACCAAAGTTCCTGGGCGAGCGCATCCCGGTACCCGAGTTGTCATCAATCTCACGGAGGGGCCGTAGTAGAATCGACAATTGTCCAGAAGGGCCAAATCAGGGTGAATACAAATCTAACAGCCAAATGGTTGTTTGAACCAGACGAAAAAAGGTTGAACTCAAATACCGTCATTAGATCAACTCTTCTTGGTCTGCCCTATCAGTATTCCCCGTTATCTTTTGCGGTCATGGACTAGTTTACCCCTGCGTGGACGAGATCCCTGAGTGGACCAGATCTATTTCTTTGCTCTGCTCTGCTCTTCTCTCTTGCTCCCCTCCCCATAACATTTGCTCAGCTCTGGGTGCTCGTCTCACATCAGAGCTCGCACTTGCTCTATTTTGCATCCCTGCCATGTCCGGTCGACCTCCCACGCCCCTAATCATAGCTCGCAGCCGTCATCGTCGCATCGTCTGCTGTATCGGAGCTTCGTGTCCCCGGACTAATATCTCTCCTCTGGCTAGTCCTTCTCGCACGGCGGAGCGCGTCCTGTCGGGCGATCCTGGCCGGCGACCGGCCTCGGGCAGTTGCATGCTACCACGCACCCCAGGCATGGTAGCCCTAGCACAGCAGTTCGACGACCATGCTCTCATGGCCACCGTGCTGGGCATCTGTCCTGCCGTGTCACTGACAGAGTTGCTGTCGGCTTTCAGGTCTCGTTTTGGGATCGGACGAAATGAGGTCAAGATTGAGGTATGTGCGCTGCCATTCTATTTTTTCATCCGATTCGAGCACAGCTCAGACACCAAGCGTGTTCTGCATTCTTCCTGTTCTTTCGAGTGCTGCGGGAGAAAATGAGCTTCATGCGTTGGCATCGCGCCTATGGGTGGGACGATCGCTTGGGGCATCTTTGTTTCTTCTCCAAACTTGGCTTTGACGAC
Organism: Avena insularis; assembly: GCA_023614405.1. NCBI lineage: Eukaryota > Viridiplantae > Streptophyta > Magnoliopsida > Poales > Poaceae > Avena > Avena insularis. The sequence goes on from CM042686.1 coordinate 315,041,230, forward strand.
CTCCCATTGGATGCTTAGGAGCCAAAGGTCCTCAAGCAGGTCGTCAGTAGCCTTGGGTGCGAGCTGGTGGAAATCATGCCACTGAGCGACAGATGGGTCATCGAGGTAAAGGCATGGCCGAAAGATCCCGATGTCATTCCTAAGATGTACGAGGTGCAGATTCCAAGCAGGGCAGGGCATTAGCTTTGCTAGAAGCACCCGGTCATCATCCACCTGGAGGAGGTTCTGGAATCGGTACATGGCATTCAGGGCCCCGAAGAGGCTGCCAGAAAGCGTCCTCGTCGCCTGCAGTGTTGCCCTGGAAGGATTTATGGCATAGGACCACCGCCGTTTCGCGACGGCACACACAATTTTGGTGGGGGAACTGGGCTTGGACAAGCTGGTGGTTCTGATTTCCCTCAAGTGAAGACAGAGCTCTAGTGAATTGCCGTGGTATGTGTGTCTAATGAATTTGTAGTATGGTGAGCATAGCAGGAAGTTAGCATCGACTAAAAATGTGTAATAGTTTGAATCGATGTAGTACGTGTGGGTAATGAATTTGAAGTAGTATGTTTATGTAATAGTTTGAATCGATGTAGTATGTGTGGGTAATGAATTTGATGTAGTGTGTGTGTGTAATAGTTTGAATCGATGTAGTTGAACATCGTGCTTTATAATTTCTGTGAATAACCAAGGACAACCTCATGAAATGAGGGTGGTCTGGCAATGAGCAATGTGAATTTTTTGGATGCCAGGAAAATGTAGTCCATCTCCTCTTCAAGTACAAGGTAGCTATATTTGTAACACGTTGAACTGCAGGACCATTTTGTAGACAACACAAGACAAAGGAAAAATGGTTTACAACACAGACAGCAGATGCAAAATCTGTTGTCAGGGATAAAAAAATGCCAGTTAACTGGATTTAACCAGGACTAGTAATTGCAGGAAATAGACACTTGATAGTATTTTCTTACAACAGTAGTACTTCCATACAAAAGGGTCTTATACCTGCACAAAAGTGGGCTAAACTTCCTACTAGTTTATAGAACAATTCGTCAGCATTTTATCTACAAAAGCCATTCTTCAGTCTGAACTTAACTATTCTACACTGAAGAAACTACAGATCTCCACCAGAAAAGTTGGCTAGCCAATTGCCTTGAGAGGACATAAGTTATTTGATCATTTATCCCAAACTGATCTATTGCCTTCCTGCCAAACTACAAGAAATCTGCATCGTTCATGCACGATCGCTTTGCATGCGCCAGTCCCGGTTCAGTTGGACCATCCGCGCCGCCGCAACGATTTCTTCGAAACTAAAATTCCGCATCTTCTTCTTGGGATCGTAGGTCCGTGTGAACTGGAACCTGAATTCTGGCGCTGAGCTGATGCCCACCTCCGGCTCTAGCTGTCGAACAATCTAGCATGCTGAGTGTAGACGCTTGGTCACTCCCACGGTACGGCCTCCGATGGTGTGTTGGATGGAGCGTCTTTGCCGCAGACGGCGTGTTCCCAGCCTCCCCCACTACGTAAGGTAGCCCACGCCAAAGCATGGACGCGAGAGTTCCTAGACCTTGGCACTGCCCTGTTCGAGGGTGTGTACCCTCGGCGGCATGCTCTCGTGAATGATTTGATACGTACCTTGTTCCCACTGCCTAGAGCATGTTGTAATGCTGCCGCGCGATTTCTCCACATCGCTCTCTTGGCCGTGCTTGCCGCATCCGGCACCGATGATGCCCGTGCCGCCGCCGCGGCCGATTCGGCACATTCGGCGAAATCATCCTCCTGGCAGGGCAATGGGAGACCGATTTTGAAGTAGGGCTTCATGGCCTGCCTTAGAGGGGCTAAATACCCTAGTTTCGGTAGTTGTCGCGGCGGCGGCTGCTTAGGCGGGGCCATGTTACCCTAGGTGGTGCGGCTCGGAGGAGCTGCACAAGGTGAACTTTGGTTTGTCGGAGAAGGGGAGTGGAAAATTGACAGTAGGTTTGGACTACGGGCACGCATGAAAATAACCATCTCCCATTTCCTTAGAGGGTAATAATTCGACACTCGTTGCATTAACCGCTCAATCTTTATTTCCCTTCTCAGCATAAGAGTGCAAACATATTAAAAAGATCGGTCATGGCTATCCACCTCATCGGGCAATGTACCAGGACAGGTAGGACACTGGGTTTCATTTTAGAAATGTTGACGACTATGCCCTTATGTTTATACGATATTATTTCTATGCCACGAGGTACCGTCGAATTGTAGCAACACCATCAGAAACAGGGGATGACGATGTGGCATGTTTTCTTTTTTTAAAGGGCATCAGAAATGGGGGATGACAACGTGGCATGTTTTCGGACAGGCGGGCCCGCCTCCTCCACCTTTGACGGTGCGCATCCCAGGTTCGAGGGCTGGTGCCGCCCACCAACACATTATTGTGCAATTTTCCATGTGGAACCTGAATTCGGTATTTGAGTGATACTCCGGCTGTCGAACACAGAGAATTCTGAAAGAAGCTACTAAAAATAAATACTTTGAATTCTGAAAGTACTAAAATTAAAAACATTCAAATTTTGTCTGAAAGGTAATACGCATACTTCTGATTGAAATAATATAAATACAAATTTCTACTTCGAAAAATAGACCTGAAAATGCTAGCAAATAACCTAGGATGAATATAGGATTCATTCTCCCCTATATTTTTCATCGTCATCAGCTCCCGCATGCTGCAACACATGTTCAGAGAACTGTCTCCGTCTCCAATGTGCTGCCAGTATCTCGTCCAGAGGGTAAGGCCTCGGTGTATGTTCCAGACTTAAGCCATATGTCATTGTTGGTTCCTCTTCCTAGGCTTGAACCTCATGATCGTATAGTTTGATAAAATTCCTGTAGTATATGCAACCGGGTTTGACTGTGGGGTGTAACCTAGTGTCAATGTAGATAGACCGATGGTAATCAACAAAGAGGGCACGGCTTCCAATGTCACCGACGGCCTCGAGAGAGCGGTTCTTCATGTCCACCCGGTACAACATCGGTTGCCCTTTAGCGAAATCCCCATTCAACACAAGAAGCAGATCACCATCTGACTCAACTAGGTAAAATCTATAGCCTCTGCGTACCTGTTTAAAGACTGGGGCTGAAATTATTTTGGCCACCGTGATAGTGCTCGCGCGCTGCTCTAACTGGATGTTTGTCAACATGATGTCTCCATTCTCAAGTAATGCATATACTTCCCCGCAGAATGCCGTCATGCAGACCAGAAACGTATCAGGAGGTGGCAAATACAACCCTTCTCCAAATGATTCATTGATTTGCCCCGTTGGGGTGCTCTCATCGGCCCATGCAATATGATCTGGATAATCTGTGCAAACAAACACCATTGTCGGGGACTTTGTCACGACGACAGATTGCAGAAGATCAGATAGTATGTGTGCTTGAAACTCAGTGTTAGACTTACGAGTGATTGGGTTCAGAAGCCGAATCTGGTACGGCTCCACCCTCTGAGCAAGCATGATGATGCCACAAGAAACACCGAGGAAGTAGAATCTTTTGGAAGAAGAGGGCATCCGTTAGCACTAAGATGTTTACAATGGAAAATACAAATAAATGAATGTTATATATATATCGGATGTGAATGTGAACCTGCGATGGACGTCCATTAGATTCGTCCTGAAGCAACGCGATGGCGAGAGGTTGAGGAAGGTGAAGTCGCCAACGTCTAGAAGTGTGTGATCTATCATGATCCAGTTGTTGAGATGGAATTCAGGCACCTTTAAAGTGCGGCGCCAATCGGTGCAGACTTCCTGAAAAGTAGCATAGGTGTCGATGTACTCCTCTAGCAAGTAGTCGGCGATCTTGCGAAGTGGGTCGGCCGGGAGATCGGACTAGTTCCTCTTCATCCAGCTACTGGCCATGGCTTACGTGCAGGAATGTTTTGATCGAGGAAGAAAGAAGAACTACCACTGCAAGCAGAAGAAGAAGAGGAGAACAAACGAGGGAGATGAAGCGGAACTGCCACTGCAAGGAGACGAGGGAGAAGAAACAGAATTGCCACTTCAAGTTTGGATCAACGGGCTTTTTTTCAGAACTAGCGCGTGAACTAGCCATGCACTACATTCAAGTTTTGATCAAACAGTCTAACATGTGGGACCGGCTAAAAAATTCTGTGAAGTGCTACCATGTATAGTGCGCTGACATGTGGCATGTTTTCTGACTGGCGGGCCCGCCTCCTCCACCTTCGACGGCGCGCATCCTAGGTTCGAGGGCTGGTGCCTCCCACCAACACATTATTGTGCAATTTTCCATGTTTTGTCGCAACCAGCTCTGCTCCGCTACGCTCCTCTGCTCCTGCTGCCGCAGATGCTCAGTGCCGCTCGTCGTCCCCTTGGGCCATCGTCCTCTCGCCCTCCCCTCCCTGCCATCCCCTCACGTCCCCTCCCCTCCCCTCCCTGCCATGTCTCCTTGCCGCCGTCCATTGCCCAGGCGTGTCTGGAAACGAAAATCGAGAGTCGGCCGTTGGGTTAGGCGCCCAACGACGCTGGTGGTCCGGATCCCGCTCGGAGATGGATCCTATGAGGCTTGAGAACACGGAGATGGGTGCTGCACAGCTGGAGAGCACGGAATCTCCTTGAAGTCTGGAGAGCACGAAGGAGAATGAAACAGGGGAAGAGGAAGTGGGGTGCAGAGCTTTGGAGGTATGGAGCCCGGAGAAGGGGCCTTGCATCCACATTGAAGGGTAAGAACTGTGATTCCTTTTCTGCATACCCCAATTAGCTTTTCTAGTCCCGTGGTGATGGCAAGGATATGTGTTGGTAACCGCAGGACGTCTGTACAGCTTGTCCTTGAGCATGATGCTTTGTCAAGCGAGCATGAAGACACTGAAATGTGCGGTGGTGCGGATGATGATGAGAAAGCATATCCAGATGTGGCTGCTGACCCTGATAGGATGGAGAGTAGGGAATATTTGGTTGATTCGAACTTTGAGCCTCACTATGGGACTGATGAGGAAGAGGAATGTGAAGATGTGGAAATGGGATGTAGATACGACAACGAAGACGAGAACAGACCAGTGATACACTTTGACAGGGACAATCCTACAATTGATGAGGGGACTGCCATTGAGAATGTGGAGGACTGTAGATATGCAGTTGCAACCTATGCAATTAGAGTTGGATTTGAATTTATCATTGAAAAGAGCGACCAAAAGAGATTTAGGGTGCATTGTAGGGAAAGTAATGTGTGTAAATGGAGATTACATGCATCTCCAATGTGGGGTGGACACCCATTTCAGGTTTGAATAGCTACATTTAGTTTCAGTCTTTCTCATATTTATTCTGCCGATAATTAGCTCTGAATTATTTGGATTCTTATCGAATGCAGATCAAAGTAAACACAAAGAAACACAACTGCCCTAATACTTATTTAAGTGATAAAATTAGACCAGCGACTACCAAGTGGATTGCTGCTACTGTACTTGACTGGGTGAGGCAGGATCATAACATTGGACCTGCTAAACTCAGAGCAAAGATTAGCAAAAAGTTTAACATTCTGATTCCTTGCCACAGAGTCTTTGATGGGAAGGAGATGGCTCTAGACTTCATTCAAGGCAAGTGGAATGCCAGTTTTCACATGTTGTATAGTTTCAAAGCTCAGGTATAGAAAACATCACCTAGTAGTGTTGTTCACATCGATTACGAGGTTGTGAAAGGAAGAGAAAATGTCTCGAGTGGGTTCAGGTATAAGCAGGCAGATAAGAAATGCTTCAGGAGATGTTTTGTCTGCTTGAAGGCATGTTGGAAGGGGTTCCTAGACGGCTGCAGGCCATACTTGGCAATATGCGCAACTTCTTTAACAGGGAAGTTCAGGGGACATGTTGCTTCTGCTTGTGCTTTGGATGCGCATAATTGGCTTCTACCTGTAGCTTATGATGTTCTTGAGGGTGAATCAAATGAAAGCTGGACATGTTTCATGCAGAGATTATGGGCAGTAATTGGTCACCCTGAACGCTTGGTGATACACACCGGTGCATGCAAGGGTCTTGAGAATGCTGTTGATGATGTATTTCCTCGGGTTGAGCATAGGGAATGCATGCGGCACCTCGCTACTAACTTCACGAATAAGTTCAAAGGAAAGATCTTTGAAGAGGACTTGTGGTGATCAGCATACACATACACCCCAAGCACGGATGCTACTTACTTGCAGAACATGTATGTAGTGCCAAAGGTGAAAAAATACCTTGAAGAACATCACACCAAGCTATGGGCGAGAAGCAAGTTTGGTGAGTTAAGCAAGGTGGATTTTGTTTGCAATAATTTGGCAGAGAGTTTCAATTATAAGATTTCGGGCATGGAGACACTTGGAATTGTTATTTTGTCGAATGAAATAAGATAGTGCATAATTGTGAAGATAGATTTAAGGCAAAGAATTTGTGCAAGAAATTTTTTAGGCCATAAAATAGTTCAAAATGTGGTTATGTTACTGAATGTAAGAACCAGGGTAATGAGAACGATAAAGATGAGGATGGTCAGAAGTTCCGGAACATTGGCTGAGGTTTATGCAGAATACAAGTGTGGAAGTGAATGGAGGTACACTATAGACATTGGAAACAAGACTTGTTCATGCAGGTAGTGGCAGATTACTAGTCTGCCATGTCACCATGCAATTTACTTCATCTTAAAGCTTAGAGGTAGCGGAGCTGAAATAGAGAACTATGGCAACAACTATTTCTCAGTGGATAAGTTTGCTGCAACTTATGCAGAAAACATACCACCTATGGGTGATGAAAATGATTGGGAGATTTTCGATCCAGGGTTCAATCTTCAACCACCAGTTCTTAGGAGGCCACCTAGGAGGCCTAGAAAGCTAAGGATCAAAGCCTCCACCGATAAAGGTTCAAGGCTGGGAGCTAGGAAAAGGAAATGCAAACATTGTGGCGGATTCGGCCATATCAAGAGGTTGTGCAAAAATCCAGTTACACATGATCTTGTCCCTATTCACACCCCGGTGGCAGAAAATGAGGCTTCTCAGCCAGAACTGGAGGAAGAGCAGCGCGAAGACGAAGAACTTGAGCAAGTGCAGCAGGTGGAGGAAAATGGTGATGTGCACTCGGAGGAAAACGTACGTAAGCAGCCAATTTATAAAGAAGTGGAGGTACCGGCTAGAAAAGGGTGTGAAAAGAAACAAAAGAGAAAGCAGACCGGGAGGAAAGGACAAATAATGGAGGTGTATTAGAATATGAAGAAGTTGCAGGGGTGATTGAGGATGTTCTTGAGGATCTTTCGGCTAACTGCAGGAGAAATAATAAATTCCTGCCAATTTCATCTTTATACGATTCGCCAGATGAAAGGTAAGCTTAAAAATTGTTTTATTTGCCATTTTATTTTTATCCTCATCAACTATTGCTTAATGCAGCGTGGGCTAGCAGACTAATAAGAGGAGCAGAAAGATGCGGGCATAGTAACGTCGTATGTTGAATTATATCATTGAAACTAAACTAGTCGCATCGTCTTTATTTATATCTGGCGCGTGCAACGTGTCTGCGATGGGGTCATGTGGACCAGATTATAATTTTTTAAATATTATTACATTAATTTTTTACCTGCGTATGGATGCACCTACTAGTTCCCATCTCCCTTGGATTCCCATCTCCTCTGGCGCACTCCAGAATTATGGCTGAGCCATCAAGTAGCAGAGTCAGCGTATTGTCCCATCAGATGTGAACGCAATGACTTTGTTCGTTCAGAATTTGACGACTTTTCATTAGTTTGAAAGACAGAGAAACCTAAAACATGTATCTAGACATGTTTTGGGTATAGACACATTTAAATATCTAGAAAAAGCTAAGTCAGCTATATCTGGACAGGAGTAGTACACTATTACAACACGCTCGACCCCTTCTCCTCTGGCGCACTCCAAATTATGGTTGTGCCATCAAGTGCTGGGAGCAGAGTCAGCGTATTGTCCCATCCGATATGCTAGGAACACGCGAACTTTATATTCAGGATCAGACGAGTTTCGACTAGTTTCAAAGACAAAGACAACTAAAACATGGCCAACATATATAGATTATGACGATAATTGACTATGACTCAAGTGACCCAGATCCAAAGAGGGCATTAAGATACCGTACATAGATTTAATTTATGCTTAAGTGGCCATAATCGACTATGACGCCCCTGCAGTCTCCATCATCGACAATGTTGTCCGCATCGCCGCCAGCCTCCTCCACGTCGGAATCGATGCCGATGTTCCCGGCAGTATTCCTCCTCCTCATGGATTCTTCACGGCGCGCCGCATCGATAATGGTGGAGGTCGTATGCCCAGGCACTGCCTAGAAGAGCTACCTCCCTTCGAGGTTGTGCATATCCGGGTGGATCTCCCGCCGGTGGGTTCCGCACAGCTCAATCAACACAACCCGCTCCTTCTTGAACAGCTTTCACCAGTACGCGCTCATGCCCGAGTACCGTGACATTGCCCTCTTCTGCTCCGTCAGCTAGCGGCGGTGCTCCTCGATCTGCCTCGCCAACACGTTGTCGTGCAAGAGTGACGCGATAGGAACCCTGGCGTAGCTGAGCTTGAAGCCGGCCGGAAGCCTCGTGAACAGCGGCGCAAGTATGTCGTAGTTGGCGAACATCTGAGCCTCGTGCAAGCTGAGTTTGGGCCTCTCCCTCTCCATGGCAATGAAGGAACACGATATGAGCTTCGGGCCCGAGGTTAAGGGGAGAAGGGCAAGGACGTAGGCCCAGCGTGGTTGCCACTGCCAATCAGTTAGCACAACAGACTTCTCACGGATCGCCCTCACGAAGGACATCCTTATCGTCCACGCACCCCGATCCAACAGCGCCTAACAATCGGGGATCGAGTCTTCTAGAAGCCCGGAGCGGTTGCTAGTTAGCTCTGTGTCCCGATTGTTTGTGGCCAACGGCTATCGTTGAAAAGAACACACATTTCAATGACACTTGTGGATCCATATGTGCTTAATTAAAAGAACACACATGCAATGACTCTAGCTATTGTTAATAAAAAGAACACACATGCAATGACTCTATCTGTGGTTAATGAAAAGAACACACATGCAATGACACTGGTGGATCCATAGGTGGATTGTGAAAAGAACACACATGCAATGACACTGGTGGATCCATTTGTGGTCTCTGAAAAGAACAGACATGCTGTGAGATCCAGGCACATGGCTTAATAGGATTGATAGGATACCCATATCAACAAGTTGCAACTTCTTTTTCGGAAGCTCATTCGAAAAGAACTCTAAGGTTAAGTGTGCTTGGCCTAGAGCAATTCTAGGATGGGTGACCGACCGGGAAGTGAAGTGGAGTGCGAAGTGAGGACAAAGTGTGAAAAGACTAGTGTTGGTATGTGGGGCAGTCTAGATATCCTATTAAGTTGCCAGAGTGACACCCAAGCCCAAGTGTGGACGTGTGTTACAAAGTGGTATCGGCCTTGAGTTCTTGCGATTACACGGTGTGGGTCTTGGTCGATGGCGGGACATGGAGCATGGCGCGTTTGGCCCGGAGTGGACACGACATGGAACATGTGCTTCGCACGACGCGTGCCAAGAGGGAACGTTCCTGGGGTGTGCTTGATCGATGAGGGCATCGATCTTATAATGGGTGGGTCTATGTGAGATCCAGGCACATGGCTTAATAGGATTGATAGGATACCCATATCAACAAGTTGCAACTTCTTTTTCGGAAGCTCATTCGAAAAGAACTCTAAGGTTAAGCGTGCTTGGCCTACAGCAATTCTAGGATGGGTGACCGACCAGGAAGTGGTGAAGTGAGGACAAAGTCTTGAGAAAAGACTAGTGTTGGTATGTGGGGCCAGTCTAGATATCCTATTAAGCTGCCAGGAGTGACACCCCCCGGGCCCAGGAGTGGACAGGGTGTTACACATGCAATGACTCTGGTGGATCCATATGTGGTTTGTGAAAAAAAAGACATGAAATGACTCTAGCTGTGGTTAATGAGAAGAACACACATTTCAATGACAATGGTGGTTCCATATGTGGTTTGTGAGAAATCACACATGCAATGACTCTAGCTGTGGTTGATGAAAAGAACACGCATGCAATAACTCTAGTGGATCTATATGTGGTCTGTGAAAAGAACAAACATGCAATGACACTAGATGTGGTTAATGAAAGAATACACATTTCAATGACAACGGTGATTCCATATGTGGTTTGTCAAAAGAACACACATGAAATGACTCTAGTTGTGGTTAATGAAAAGAACACGCATGCAATAACTCTAGTGGATCCATAGGTGGATTGTGAACAGAACACACATGCAATAACACTGGTGGATCCATATGTGGTCTATGAAAAGAACACACATGCAATGACACTTGTGGATCCATATGTGGTCTCTAAAAAGAATACACATGCAATGACACTTGTGGATCCATATGTGGTCTGTGAAAAGAATAGACATGAAATGCCTCTAGATGTGGTTAATGAAAGAATACGCATTTCAATGACAATGGTGGTTCCATATGTGGTTTGTGAAAAGAACAGACATGCAATGACTCAAGATGTGGTTAATGAGAAGAACACACATGCAATGACACTGGTGGATCCATATGTGGATAATGAAAATAACACACATGCAATGACTTTAGCTGTGGTTAAGGAAAAGAACACACATGCAATGACACTAGTGGATCCATAGGTGGATTGTGAAAAGAACACACATGCAATGACACTAGTGGATCCATATGTGGTCTCTGAAAAGAACATATATGCAATGACTCTGGTGGATCCATATGTGGTCTGTGAAAAGAATAGACATGAAATGACTCTAGCTGTGGTTAATGAGAAGAACACACATTTCAATGACAATGGTGGTTTCATATGTTGTTTGTGATAAGAACACACATGCAATGACTCTAGCTGTGGTTGATGAAAATAACACACACTTCAATGACAACGGTGGTTCCATATGTGGTTTGTAAAAAGAACACACACGCAATGACTCTAGTTGTGGTTAATGAGAAGAACACACATGCAATGACACTGGTGGGTCCATATGTGGTCTCTGAAAAGAATAGACATGTAATGACTCTGGTGGATCCATATGTGGTCTGTGAAAAGAACAAACATGCAATGACACTAGATGTGGTTAATGAAAGCATACACATTTCAATGACAATGGTGGTTCCTTATGTGGTTTGTGAAACCAACACACATGCAATGACTCTAGTGGATCCATAGGTGGATTGTGAAAAGAACACACATGCAATACCACTGGTGGATCCATATGTGGTCTCTGAAAAGAACACACATGCAATGACACTGGTGGATCCATATGTGATCTCTGAAAAGAATAGTCATGAAATGACTCTAGATGTGGTTAATGAAAGAATACACATTTCAATGACAATGGTGGTTCCATATGTGGTTTGTGAAAAGAACACACATGCAATGACTCTATCTGTGGTTAATGAGAAGAACACACATGCAATGACACTAGTGGATCCATATGTGGTTAATGAAAATAACACGTATGCAATGACTCTAGTTATTGTTAATAAGAAGAACACACATGCAATGACACTAGCGGATCCATATGTGGTCTATGAAGAGAACACACATGCAATGACACTGGTGGGGGTGGATCCATATGTGGTATGTGAAAAGAATAGATATGAAATGTCTCTAAATGTGGTTAATGAAAGAATACACATTTCAATGACAATGGTGGTTCCATATGTGGTTTGTGAAGAGAACACACATGCAATGACTCTAGTGGTGTTTAATGAGAAGAACACACATGCAATGACACTGGTGGATCCTTTGGTGGTTAGTGAAAATAACACACATGTAATGACACTGGTGGATCCATATGTGGACTATGAAGAGAACACACATGAAGTGACACTAGTGGATCCATATGTGGTCTGTTAAAAGAATAGACATGAAATGACTCTAGATGTGGTTAATGAAAGAATACACATTTCAATGACAATGGTGGTTCCATATGTGGTTTGTGAAAAGAACACAAATGCAATGACTCTAGTTGTGGTTAATGAGAAGAACACACATGCAATGACACTGGTGGATCCATAGGTGGTTAATGAAAGTAACACACATGTAATGACTCTAGTTGTTCTTATTAAAAAGAACACACATGTGATGATACTAGTGGATCCAAATGTGGTCTGTGAATAGAACACACATGCAATGACACTGGTGGATCCATATGTGGTATGTGAAAAGAATAGACATGAAATGCCTCTAGATGTGGTTAATGAAAGAATACACATTTCAATGACAATGGTGGTTCCATATGTGGTTTGTGAAAAGAACACACATGCAATGACTCTAGGTGTGGTTAATGAGAAGAACACACACGCAATGACATTGGTGGTTCCATTTGTGGTTTGTGAAAATAATGCACATGTAATCACTCTAGATGTGGTTATTGAGAAGAACACACATGCAATGACACTAGTGGATCCATAGGTGGATTGTGAAAAGAACACACATCCAATGAACTCTAGAGGATCCACATGCAATGACACTGGTAGATCCATGTGTGGTATGTGAAGAGAACACACATTTCAATGACACTGGTGAATCCATATGTGGTTTGTGAAAAGAACATGCATCCAGTGACTCTAGATGTGGTTAATGAGAAGAAAACACATGCGATGACACTGGTGGATCCATATGTGGTTAACAAAAATAACACACATGCAATGACTCTAGTTGTTGTTACTAAAAAAGAAAACACATGCAATGACACTGGTGGATTCATATGTGGTCTCTAAAAAGAATACACATGCACTGACACTGGTGGATCCATATGTGGTATGTGAAAAGAATAGTCATGAAATGACTCCAGATGTGGTTAATGAAGGAATACACATTTCCATGACAATCGTGGTTCCATATGTGATTTGTGAAAAGAACAGACATGCAATGACTCTAGTTGTGGTTAATGAGATGAACACACATGCAATGACACTGGTTGATCTATATGTGGTTAATGAAAATAACACACATGCAATGACTCTAGTTGTTGTTAATAAAAAGAACAGACATGCAATGACACTAGTGGATCCATATGTGGTCTGTGAAGAGAACACACATGCAATGACACTGGTGGATCCATATGTGGTCTGTGAAAAGAATAGACATAAAATGACTCTATATGTGGTTAATGAAAGAATACACATCTCAATGACAATGGTGGTTCCATATGTGGTTTGTGAAAAGAATAGACATGCAATGACTCTAGCTGTGGTTAATGAGAAGAACACACATGCAATGACACTAGTGGGTCCATAGGTGGATTGTGAAAAGAACACACATGCAATGAACTCTAGTTGTTGTTAATAAAATGACTCTAGATGTGGTTAATGAAAGAATACACATTTCAATGACAATGGTGGTTCCATATGTGGTTTGTGAAAAGAAAACACATGCAATGACTCTAGTTGTGGTCAATGAGAAGAACACACATGTAATGACACTGGTGGTTCCATATGTGGTCTGTGAAAAGAACACACATGCAATGACACTGGTGGATCCATAGGTGGATTGTGAAAAGAACACACATGCAATGACACTGGTGGATCCAGGTGTAGTCTCTGAAAAGAACACACATTTCAATGACACTGGTGGATCCATATGTGGTTTGTGAAAAGAACATACATCCAGTGACTCTAGATGTGGTTAATGAGAAGAATACACATTCAATGACACTGGTGGATCCATATGTGGTTAATGAAAATAACAAAAATGCAATGACTCTAGTTGTTAATAAAAAGAACACACACGCAATGACACTGGTGGATCCATATGTGGTCTCTGAAAAGAACAGACATGCAATGACACTGGTGGATCCATATGTGGTCTGTGAAAAGAATAGTCATGAAATGACTCGAGATGTGATTAATGAAAGAATACACATTTCAATGACAATCGTGGTTCCATATGTGGTTTGTGAAAAGAACACACATGCAATGACTCTATCTGTGGTTAATGAGAAGAACACACATGCAATTACACTGGTGGATCCATATGTGGTTAATGAAAATAACAAACATGCAATGACTCTAGTTGTTGTTAATAAAAAGAACACACATGCAATGACACTGGTGGATCCATATGTGTTCTGTGAGAAGAATAGACATGAAATGACTCTAGATCTGGTTAATGAAAGAATACACATTTCAATGACAATGGTGGTTCCATATGTGGTTTGTGAAAAGAACATACATGCAATGACTCTAGCTATGGTTAATGAGAAGAACTCACATGCAATGACACTGGTGGGTCAATAGATGGATTGTGAAAAGAACACACATGCAATCACTAGTTGTTGTTAATAAAAAGAACACACATGCAATGACACTAGTGGATCCATAGGTGGATTGTGAAAAGAACACACATGCATTAAACTCTGGTGGATCCATATGCAATGACACTAGTGGATCCATGTGTGGTATCTGAAAAGAACACACATTTCAATGACACTTGCGGATCCATATGTGGTTTGTGAAAAGAACATACATCCAGTGACTCTAGCTGTTGTTAATGAGAAGAACACACATGCAATGACACTAGTGGATACATATGTGGTTAATGAAAATAACACACATGAAATGAATCTAGCTGTGGTTAATGAAAAGAACACACATGCAATCACACTGGTGGATCCATAGGTGGACTGTGAAAAGAACACACATGTAATGACTCTAGTTGTTGTTAATAATAACACACATGCAATGACACTGGTGGATCCTTATGTGGTCTCTGAATAGAATAGACATGCAACAACTCTGGTGGATCCATATGTGGTCTATGAAAAGAATAGACATGAAATGACTCTTGTTATGGTTAATGAGAAGAACACACATGCAATGACATTGGTGGTTCCCTATGTTTTTTGTGAGAAGAACACACATGCAATGACTCTAGCTGTGGTTAATGAATAGAACACACATGCAATGACTCTAGTGGATCCACATGTGGATGGTGAAAAGAACACACGTGAAATGACACTAGTAGATATATATGTGGTATATGAAAAGAAAACACATGCAATGACACTTGTGGATCCATATGTGGTCTCTGAAAAGAATACACATGCAATGACCTTGGTGGATCCATATGTGGTCTGTGAAAAGAATAGTCATGAAATGACTCCAGATGTGGTCAATGAAAGAATACACATTTCAATGACAATGGTGGTTCCATATGTGGTTTGTGAAAAGAACAGACATGTAATGAGTCTAGTTGTGGTTAACGAGAAGAACACACACGCAATGACACTGGTGGATCCATATGTTGTTAATGAAAACAGCACACATGCAATGACTCTAGTTGTTGTTAATAAAAAGAACACACATGCAATGATACTGGTGGATCCATATGTGGTCCGTGAAGAGAACACACATGCAGTGACACTGGTGGATCCATATGTGGTTAGTGAAAAGAATAGACATGAAATGACTCCATATGTGGTTAATGAAAGAATACACATTTCAATGAAAATGGTGGTTCCATATGTGGTTTGTGAAAAGAACACACATGCAATGACTCTAGTTGTGGTTAATGAGAACAACCCACATGCAATGACACTAGTGGACCCATAGGTGGTTAATGATAATAACACACATGCAATGACCCTAGTTGTTGTTATTAAAAAGAACACACATGCAATGACACTGGTGGATCCATATGTGGTCTGTGAAGAGAACACACATGCAATGACACTGGTGGATCAATATGTGGTCTGTGAAAAGGATAGACATGAAATGACTCTAGATGTGGTTAATGAAAGAATACACATTTCAATGACAATGGTGGTTCCATATGTGGTTTGTGAAAAGAACACACATGCAATGACTCTAGCTGTGGTTAATGAGAAGAGAACACATGCAATGACACTGGTGGTTCCATATGTGGTTTGTGAAAAGGACGCACATGCAATGACTCTAGTTGTGGTTAATGAGAAGAACACACATGCAATGACACTAGTGGATCCATAGGTGGATTCTAAAAAGAACACACATCCAATGAACTCTAGAGGATCCACATGCAATGGCACTGGTAGATCCATGTGTGGTATGTGAAGAGAACACACATTTCAATCACACTGGTGGATCCATATGTGGTTTGTGAAAAGAACATACATCCAGTGACTCTAGATGTGGTTAATGAGAAGAACACACATGCGATGACACTGGTGGATCCATATGTGGTTAATGAAAATAACACACATGCAATGACTCTAGTTGTTGTTAATAAAAAGAACACACATGCAATGAAACTGGTGGATCCATATGTGGTCTCTGAAAAGAATACACATGCACTGACACTAGTGGATCCATATGTGGTCTGTGAAAAGAATAGTCATGAAATGACTCTAGATGTGGTTAATGAAAGAATACACATTTCAATGACAATGGTGGTTCCATATGTGATTTGTGAAAAGAACAGACATGCAATGACTCTAGTTGTGGTTAATGCGAAGAACACACATGCAATGACACTGGTGGATCTATATGTGGTTAATGAAAATAACACACATGCGATGACTCTAGTTGTTGTTAATAGAAAGAACACACATGCAATGACACTGGTGTATCCATATGTGGTCCGCGAAGAGAACACACATGCAATGACACTGGTCAATCCATATGTGGTCTGTGAAAATAATAGACATGAAATGACTCTAGATGTGGTTAATGAAAGAATACACATTTCAATGACAATGGTGGTTACATATGTGGTTTGTGAAAAGAAAACACATGCAATGACTCTAGTTGTGGTTAATGAGAAGAACACACATGCAATGACACTGGTGGTTCCATATGTGGTTTGTGAAAAGAACACACATGCAATGACACTGGTGGATCCATAGGTGGATTGTGAAAAGAACACACATGCAATGAACTCTGGTGGATCCACATGCAATGACACTAGTGGATCCATGTGTGGTCTCTGAAAAGAACACACATTTCAATGATACTAGTGGATCCATATGTGGTCAGTGAAGAGAACACACATGCAATGACACTGGTGGGGGTGGATCCATATGTGGTATGTGAAAAGAATAGACATGAAATGACTCTAGATGTGGTTAATGAAATAATACATATTTCAATGACAATGGTGGTTCCATATGTGGTTTGTGAAAGAATACACATGCCATGACTCTACTTGTGGTTAATGGCACTAGTGGTTCCATGTGTGGTCTGTGAAGAGAACACACATTTCAATGACACTAGTAGATCCATATGTGGTTTGTGAAAATAACATAAATCCAGTGACTCTAGATGTGGTTAATGAGAAGAACACACATGCAATGACACTAGTGGATCCATATGTGGTTAATGAAAATAACACACATGCAATCACTCTAGTTGTTGTCAATAAAAAGAACACACATGCAATGACACTGGTGGATCCAAATGTGGTCTTTAAAAAGAACAGACATACAATGACATTGGTGGATCCAAATGTGGTCTCTAAAAAGAACAGACATACAATGACATTGGTGGATACATATGTGGTTTGTGAAAAGAATAGGCATGAAATGACTCTAGATGTGGTTAATGAAAGAATACACATTTCAATGACAATGGTGGTTCCATACGTGGTTTGTGAAGAGAACACACATGCAATGACACTGGTGGATCCATATGTGGTTAATGAAAATAACAAGCATGCAATGAATCTAGTTGTTGTTAATAAAAAAGAACACACATGCAATGACACTAGTGCATCCATATGCGTTCTTCGAGAAGAAAATACATGAAATGAGTCTAGCTGCGGTTAATGAAAGAATAAACATTTCAATGACAATGGTGGTTCCATATGTGGTTTGTGAAAAGAATAGACATGCAATGACTCTAGCTGTGGTTAATGAGAAGAACACACATGCAATGACACTGGTGGGTCCATAGGTGGATTGTGAAAAGAACACACATCCAATGAACTCTAGAGGATCCACATGCAATGACACTGGTAGATCCATGTGTGGTATGTGAAGAGAACACACATTTCAATGACACTGGTGAATCCATATGTGGTTTGTGAAAAGAACATGCATCCAGTGAATCTAGATGTGGTTAATGAGAAGAAAACACATGCGATGACACTGGTGGATCCATATGTGGTTAACAAAAATAACACACATGCAATGACTCTAGTTGTTGTTAATAAAAAGAAAACACATGCAATGACACTAGTGGATTCATATGTGGTCTCTAAAAAGAATACACATGCACTGACACTGGTGGATCCATATGTGGTATGTGAAAAGAATAGTCATGAAATGACTCGAGATGTGGTTAATGAAGGAATACACATTTCCATGACAATCGTGGTTCCATATGTGATTTGTGAAAAGAACAGACATGCAATGACTCTAGTTGTGGTTAATGAGATGAACACACATGCAATGACACTGGTTGATCTATATGTGGTTAATGAAAATA
Source organism: Avena insularis (assembly GCA_023614405.1). Lineage (NCBI taxonomy): Eukaryota > Viridiplantae > Streptophyta > Magnoliopsida > Poales > Poaceae > Avena > Avena insularis. Next base: position 315,059,662 of record CM042686.1, read on the forward strand.
ACACACATGCAATGACTCTAGTTGTTGTTAATAAAAAGAACACACATGCAATGACACTAGTGGATCCATATGTGGTCTGTGAAGAGAACACACATGCAATGACACTGATGGATCCATATGTGGTCTGTGAAAAGAATAGACATAAAATGACTCTATATGTGGTTAATAAAAGAATACACATCTCAATGACAATGGTGGTTCCATATGTGGTTTGTGAAAAGAATAGACATGCAATGACTCTAGCTGTGGTTAATGAGAAGAACACACATGCAATGACACTAGTGGGTCCATAGGTGGGTGTGAAAAGAACACACATGCAATGAACTCTAGTTGTTGTTAATAAAATGACTCTAGATGTGGTTAATGAAAGAATACACATTTCAATGACAATGGTGGTTCCATATGTGGTTTGTGAAAAGAAAACACATGCAATGACTCTAGTTGTGGTCAATGAGAAGAACACACATGTAATGACACTGGTGGTTCCATATGTGGTTTGTGAAAAGAACACACATGCAATGACACTGGTGGATCCATAGGTGGATTGTGAAAAGAACACACATGCAATGACACTGGTGGATCCAGGTGTAGTCTCTGAAAAGAACACACATTTCAATGACACTGGTGGATCCATATGTGGTTTGTGAAAAGAACATACATACAGTGACTCTAGATGTGGTTAATGAGAAGAATACACATTCAATGACACTGGTGGATCCATATGTGGTTAATGAAAATAACAAAAATGCAATGACTCTAGTTGTTGTTAATAAAAAGAACACACACGCAATGACACTGGTGGATCCATATGTGGTCTCTGAAAAGAACAGACATGCAATGACACTGGTGGATCCATATGTGGTCTATGAAAAGAATAGTCATGAAATGACTCGAGATGTGATTAATGAAAGAATACACATTTCAATGACAATCGTGGTTCCATATGTGGTTTGTGAAAAGAACACACATGCAATGACTCTATCTGTGGTTAATGAGAAGAACACACATGCAATTACACTGGTGGATCCATATGTGGTTAATGAAAATAACAAACATGCAATGACTCTAGTTGTTGTTAATAAAAAGAACACACATGCAATGACACTGGTGGATCCATATGTGTTCTGTGAGAAGAATAGACATGAAATGACTCTAGATCTGGTTAATGAAATAATACACATTTCAATGACAATGGTGGTTCCATATGTGGTTTGTGAAAAGAACATACATGCAATGACTCTAGCCATGGTTAATGAGAAGAACTCACATGCAATGACACTGGTGGGTCAATAGATGGATTGTGAAAAGAACACACATGCGATCACTAGTTGTTGTTAATAAAAAGAACACACATGCAATGACACTAGTGGATCCATAGGTGGATTGTGAAAATAACACACATGCATTAAACTCTGGTGGATCCATATGCAATGACACTAGTGGATCCATGTGTGGTATCTGAAAAGAACACACATTTCAATGACACTTGCGGATCCATATGTGGTTTGTGAAAAGAACATACATCCAGTGACTCTAGCTGTTGTTAATGAGAAGAACACACATGCAATGACACTTGTGGATACATATGTGCTTAATGAAAATAACACACATGAAATGAATCTAGCTGTGGTTAATGAAAAGAACACACATGCAATCACACTGGTGGATCCATAGGTGGACTGTGAAAAGAACACACATGTAATGACTCTAGTTGTTGTTAATAATAACACACATGCAATGACACTGGTGGATCCTTATGTGGTCTCTGAATAGAATAGACATGCAACAACTCTGGTGGATCCATATGTGGTCTATGAAAAGAATAGACATGAAATGACTCTAGCTATGGTTAATGAGAAGAACACACATGCAATGACATTGGTGGTTCCCTATGTTTTTTGTGAGAAGAACACACATGCAATGACTCTAGCTGTGGTTAATGAATAGAACACACATGCAATGACTCTAGTGGATCCACATGTGGATGGTGAAAAGAACACACGTGAAATGACACTAGTAGATATATATGTGGTCTATGAAAAGAAAACGCATGCAATGACACTTGTGGATCCATATGTGGTCTCTGAAAAGAATACACATGCAATGACCTTGGTGGATCCATATGTGGTCTGTGAAAAGAATAGTCATGAAATGACTCCAGATGTGGTCAATGAAAGAATACACATTTCAATGACAATGGTGGTTCCATATGTGGTTTGTGAAAAGAACAGACATGTAATGAGTCTAGTTGTGGTTACCGAGAAGAACACACATGCAATGACACTGGTGGATCCATATGTGGTTAATGAAAACAGCACACATGCAATGACTCTAGTTGTTGTTAATAAAAAGAACACACATGCAATGATACTGGTGGATCCATATGTGGTCCGTGAAGAGAACACACATGCAGTGACACTGGTGGATCCATATGTGGTTAGTGAAAAGAATAGACATGAAATGACTCCATATGTGGTTAATGAAAGAATACACATTTCAATGACAATGGTGGTTCCATATGTGGTTTGTGAAAAGAACACACATGCAATGACTCTAGTTGTGGTTAATGAGAACAACCCACATGCAATGACACTAGTGGACCCATAGGTGGTTAATGATAATAACACACATGCAATGACCCTAGTTGTTGTTATTAAAAAGAACACACATGCAATGACACTGGTGGATCCATATGTGGTCTGTGAAGAGAACACACATGCAATGACACTGGTGGATCAATATGTGTTCTGTGAAAAGGATAGACATGAAATGACTCTAGATGTGGTTAATGAAAGAATACACATTTCAATGACAATGGTGGTTCCATATGTGGTTTGTGAAAAGAACACACATGCAATGACTCTAGCTGTGGTTAATGAGAAGAGAACACATGCAATGACACTGGTGGTTCCATATGTGGTTTGTGAAAAGGACGCACATGCAATGACTCTAGTTGTGGTTAATGAGAAGAACACACATGCAATGACACTAGTGGATCCATAGGTGGATTCTAAAAAGAACACACATCCAATGAACTCTAGAGGATCCACATGCAATGGCACTGGTAGATCCATGTGTGGTATGTGAAGAGAACACACATTTCAATCACACTGGTGGATCCATATGTGGTTTGTGAAAAGAACATACATCCAGTGACTCTAGATGTGGTTAATGAGAAGAACACACATGCGATGACACTGGTGGATCCATATGTGGTTAATGAAAATAACACACATGCAATGACTCTAGTTGTTGTTAATAAAAAGAACACACATGCAATGAAACTGGTGGATCCATATGTGGTCTCTGAAAAGAATACACATGCACTGACACTAGTGGATCCATATGTGGTCTGTGAAAAGAATAGTCATGAAATGACTCTAGATGTGGTTAATGAAAGAATACACATTTCAATGACAATGGTGGTTCCATATGTGATTTGTGAAAAGAACAGACATGCAATGACTCTAGTTGTGGTTAATGCGAAGAACACACATGCAATGACACTGGTGGATCTATATGTGGTTAATGAAAATAACACACATGCGATGACTCTAGTTGTTGTTAATAAAAAGAACACACATGCAATGACACTGGTGTATCCATATGTGGTCCGCGAAGAGAACACACATGCAATGACACTGGTCAATCCATATGTGGTCTGTGAAAATAATAGACATGAAATGACTCTAGATGTGGTTAATGAAAGAATACACATTTCAATGACAATGGTGGTTCCATATGTGGTTTGTGAAAAGAAAACACATGCATTGACTCTAGTTGTGGTTAATGAGAAGAACACACATGCAATGACACTGGTGGTTCCATATGTGGTTTGTGAAAAGAACACACATGCAATGACACTGGTGGATCCATAGGTGGATTGTGAAAAGAACACACATGCAATGAGCTCTGGTGGATCCACATGCAATGACACTAGTGGATCCATGTGTGGTCTCTGAAAAGAACACACATTTCAATGATACTAGTGGATCCATATGTGGTCAGTGAAGAGAACACACATGCAATGACACTGGTGGGGGTGGATCCATATGTGGTATGTGAAAAGAATAGACATGAAATGACTCTAGATGTGGTTAATGAAATAATACATATTTCAATGACAATGGTGGTTCCATATGTGGTTTGTGAAAGAATACACATGCCATGACTCTACTTGTGGTTAATGGCACTAGTGGTTCCATGTGTGGTCTGTGAAGAGAACACACATTTCAATGACACTAGTAGATCCATATGTGGTTTGTGAAAATAACATAATTCCAGTGACTCTAGATGTGGTTAATGAGAAGAACACACATGCAATGACACAAGTGGATCCATATGTGGTTAATGAAAATAACACACATGCAATCACTCTAGTTGTTGTCAATAAAAAGAACACACATGCAATGACACTGGTGGATCCAAATGTGGTCTCTAAAAAGAACAGACATACAATGACATTGGTGGATCCAAATGTGGTCTCTAAAAAGAACAGACATACAATGACATTGGTGGATACATATGTGGTTTGTGAAAAGAATAGGCATGAAATGACTCTAGATGTGGTTAATGAAAGAATACACATTTCAATGATAATGGTGGTTCCATACGTGGTTTGTGAAGAGAACACACATGCAATGACACTGGTGGATCCATATGTGGTTAATGAAAATAACAAGCATGCAATGAATCTAGTTGTTGTTAATAAAAAAGAACACACATGCAATGACACTGGTGCATCCATATGCGGTCTTCGAGAAGAAAATACATGAAATGAGTCTAGCTGCGGTTAATGAAAGAATAAACATTTCAATGACAATGGTGGTTCCATATGTGGTTTGTGAAAAGAATAGACATGCAATGACTCTAGCTGTGGTTAATGAGAAGAACACACATGCAATGACACTGGTGGGTCCATAGGTGGATTGTGAAAAGAACACACATCCAATGAACTCTAGAGGATCCACATGCAATGACACTGGTAGATCCATGTGTGGTATGTGAAGAGAACACACATTTCAATGACACTGGTGAATCCATATGTGGTTTGTGAAAAGAACATGCATCCAGTGAATCTAGATGTGGTTAATGAGAAGAAAACACATGCGATGACACTGGTGGATCCATATGTGGTTAACAAAAATAACATACATGCAATGACTCTAGTTGTTGTTAATAAAAAGAAAACACATGCAATGACACTGGTGGATTCATATGTGGTCTCTAAAAAGAATACACATGCAGTGACACTGGTGGATCCATATGTGGTATGTGAAAAGAATAGTCATGAAATGACTCCAGATGTGGTTAATGAAGGAATACACATTTCCATGACAATCGTGGTTCCATATGTGATTTGTGAAAAGAACAGACATGCAATGACTCTAGTTGTGGTTAATGAGATGAACACACATGCAATGACACTGGTTGATCTATATGTGGTTAATGAAAATAACACACATGCAATGACTCTAGTTGTTGTTAATAAAAAGAACACACATGCAATGACACTAGTGGATCCATATGTGGTCTGTGAAGAGAACACACATGCAATGACACTGGTGGATCCATATGTGGTCTGTGAAAAGAATAGACATAAAATGACTCTATATGTGGTTAATGAAAGAATACACATCTCAATGACAATGGTGGTTCCATATGTGGTTTGTGAAAAGAATAGATATGCAATGACTCTAGCTGTGGTTAATGAGAAGAACACACATGCAATGACACTAGTGGGTCCATAGGTGGGTGTGAAAAGAACACACATGCAATGAACTCTAGTTGTTGTTAATAAAATGACTCTAGATGTGGTTAATGAAAGAATACACATTTCAATGACACTGGTGCATCCATATGCGGTCTTCGAGAAGAAAATACATGAAATGAGTCTAGCTGCGGTTAATGAAAGAATAAACATTTCAATGACAATGGTGGTTCCATATGTGGTTTGTGAAAAGAATAGACATGCAATGACTCTAGCGGTGGTTAATGAGAAGAACACACATGCAATGACACTGGTGGGTCCATAGGTGGATTGTGAAAAGAACACACATGCAATGAACTCTAGTTGTTGTTAATAAAAAGAACACACATGCAATGACACTAGTGGATCCATAGGTGGATTGTGAAAAGAAGACACATGCATTGAACTCTTGTGGATCCATATGCAATGACACTGGTGGATCCATGTATGTCTCTCAAAAGAACACACATTTCAATGACACTGGTGGATCCATATGTGGTTTGTGAAAAGAACATACATCCAGTGACTCTAGCTGTGGTTAATGAGAAGAACACACATGCAATGACACTAGTGGATGGATATGTGGTTAATGAAAATAACACACATGCAATGACTCTAGATGTGGTTAATGAAAAGAACACACATGCAATGACACTGGCGGATCCATAGGTGGATTGTGAAAAGAACACACATGCAATGACTCTAGTTGTTGTTAATAATAAGAAAACACATGCAATGATAATGGTGGATCCATATGTGGTCTGTGAAAAGAACAGACATGCAATGACTCTGGTGGATCCATATGTGGTCTGTGAAAAGAATAGACATGAAATGACTCTAGCTATGGTTAATGAGAAGAACACACATGCAATGACAATGGTGGTTCCATATGTGGTTTGTGAGAAGAACACACATCCAATGACTCTAGCTGTGGTTAATGAGAAGAACACACATGCAATGACACTGGTAGATCCATATGTGGTTAATGAAAATAACAAACATGCAATGACTCTAGTTGTTGTTAATAAAAAGAACACACATGCAATGACACTGGTGCATCCATATGTGGGTTGTGAGAAGAATATACATGAAATGACTCTAGATGTGGTTAATGAAAGAATACACATTGCAATGACAATGGTGGTTCCATAGGTGGATTGTGAAAAGAACACACATGCAATGAACTCTAGTTGTTGTTAATAAAAAGAACACACATGCAATGACACTAGTGGATCCATAGGTGGATTGTGAAAAGAACACACATGCATTAAACTCTGGTGGATCCATTTGCAATGACACTGGTGGATCCATGTGTGGTCTCTGAAAAGAACACACATTTCAATGACACTGGTGGATCCACCTGCGGTTTGTGAAAAGAACATACATGCAATGACTCTAGTTGTGGTTAATGAGAACAACACACATGCAATGACACTAGTGGATCCATATGTGGTTAATGAAAATAACACACATGCAATGACTCTAGCTATGGTTAATGAAAATAACACACATGCAATGACACTGCTGGATCCATAGGTAGAATGTGAAAAGAACACACATGCAATGACTCTAGTTGTTGTTAATAATAAGAACACACATGCAATGACACTACTGGATCCATATGTGGTCTCTGAAAAGAATAGACATGCAATGACTCTGGTGGATCCATATGTGGTCTGTGAAAAGAATAGACATGAAATGAATCTAGCTGTGGTTAATGAGAAGAACACACATGCAATGACAATGGTGGTTCCATATGTGGTTTGTGAGAAGAACACACATGCAATGACTCTAGCTGTGGTTAATGAGAAGAACACACATTTCAATGACAATCGTGGTTCCATATGTGGTTTCTGAAAAGAACACACATGCAATGACTCTAGATGTGGTTAATGAGAATAACACACATGCAATGACACTGGTGCGTCCATATGTGGTCTCTAAAAAGAACATACATGAATGACTCTGGTGGATTCATATGTGGTCTGTGAAAAGAACACACATGCAATGACACTAGATGTGGTTAATGAAAGAATACACATTTCAATGACAATGGTTGTTCCATATGTGGTTTGTTAAAAGAACACACATGCAATGACTCTAGCTGTGGTTAATGAAAAGAATACACATGCAGTGACTCTAGTGGTTCCATAGGTGGATTGTGAAAAGAACACACATGCAATGACACTGGTGGATCCATATGTGGTCTATGAAAAGAATACACATGCAATGACTCTGGTGGATCCAAATGTGGTCTCTGATAATAATACACATGCAATGACACTGGTGGATCCATATGTGGTTTGTGAAATGAATAGTCATGCAATTACTCCAGATGTGGTAAATGAAAGAATATTTATTTCAATGACAATGGTGGTTCCATATGTGGTTTGTGAAAAGAACACACATGCAATGACTCTAGCCGTGGTTAATGAAAAGAAGACACATGCAATGACACTGGTGGATCCATATGTGGTTAATGAAAATAACACACATGCAATGACTCTAGTTGTTGTTAATAAAAATAACACACATGCAATGACACTGGTGGATCCATATGTGGTGTGTGAAGAGAACACACATGCAATGACACTAGTGGATCCATATGTGGCTGCGAAAAGAATAGACATGAATTGACTCTAGATCTGGTTAATGAAAGAATATACATTTCAATGACAATGGTGGTTCCATATGTGGTTTGTGAAAAGAACACACATGCAATGAATCTAGTTGTGCTTAATGAGAAGAACACACATGCAATGACACTGGTGGATCCGTAGGTGGATTGTGAAAAGAACACACATGCAATGAACTCTGGTGGATCCATATGCAATGACACTTGTGGATCCATGTGTGGTCTCTGAAAAGAACACACATTTCAATGACACTGGTGGATCCATATGTGGTTTGTGAAAAGAACATACATCTAGTGAATCTAGATGTGGTTAATGAGAAGAACACATATGCAATGACACTGGTGGATCCATATGTGGTTAATGAAAATAACACACATGCAATGACTCTAGCTGTGGTTAATGAAAAGAACACACATGCAATGACACTGGTGGATCCATAGGTAGATTATGAAAATAACACACATGCAATGACTCTAGTTGTTGTAAAATAGTAAGAACACACATGCAATGACTCTGGTGGATCCATCTGTGGTATGTGAAAAGAATAGACATGAAATGACTCTAGCTATGGTTAATGAGAAGAACACACATGCAATGACAATGGTGGTTCCATATGTGGTTTGTGAGAAGAACACACATGCAATGACTCTAGTTGTGGTTAATGAGAAGAACACACATTTCAATGACAATGGTGGTTCCATATGTGGTTTGTGAAAATAACACACGTGCAATGATTCTAGCTGTGGTTAATGAGAAGAACACACATGCAATAACACTGGTGGTTCCATATGTGGTCTCTGAAAAGAACAGACATGCAATGACTCTGGTGGATCCATATGTGGTATGTGAAACGAACACACATGCAATGACTCAAGCTATGGTTAATGAAAAGAACACACATGCAATGACTCAAGTGGATCCATAGGTGGATTGTGAAAAGAACACGCATGCAATGACACTGGTGGATCCGTATGTGGTCTCGGAAAAGAATACACATGCAATGACACTGGTGGATCCATATGTGGTATGTGAAAAGAATAGACATGAAATGACTCCAGATGTGGTTAATAAAAGAATACACATTTCAATGACATTGGTGGATCCATATGTGGTTTGTGAAAAGAACATACATCTAGTGACTCTAGATATGGTTAACGAGAAGAACAAACATGAAGTGACACTGGTGGATCCATATGTGGTTAATGAAAATAACACACATGCAATGACTCTAGTTGTTGTTAATAAAAAGAACACACATGCAATGACACTGGTGGATCCATATGTGGTCTGTGAAGAGAACACGCATGCAATGACACTGGTGGATCCATATGTGGTCTGTGAAAAGAATAGACATGAAATGACTCTAGATGTGGTTAATGAAAGAATAAACATTTCAATGAAAATGGTGGTTCCATATGTGGTTTTTGAAAAGAGTACACATGCAATGACTCTAGATGTGGTGAATGAGAAGAACACACATGCAATGACTCTGGTGGTTCCATATGTGGTTTGTGAAAAGAACACACATGCAATGACTCTAGCTATGGTTAATGAGAAGAACACACATGCAATGACACTGGTGGATCCATAGGTGGATTGTGAAAACAACACACATGCAATGAACTTTGGGGATCCACATGCAATGACACTAGTGGATCCATGTGTGGTCTGTGAAGAGAACACACATTTTAATGACACTGGTGGATCCATATGTGGTTTGTGAAAAGAACATACATCTAGTGACTCTAGATGTGGTTAATGACACTGGTGGATCTATATGTGGTTAATGAAAATAACACACATGCAATGACTCTAGTTGTTGTTAATAAAAATAACACACATGCAATGACACTGGTGGATCCATATATGATCTCTGAAAAGAATAAACATGCAATGAAACTGGTGGATCCATATGTGGTCTGTGAAAAGAATAGTCATGAAATGACTCTAGATGTGGCTAATTAAAGAATACACAGTTCAATGACAATGGTGGTTCCATATGTGGTTTGTGAAAAGAACACACATGCAATGTGAAGGAAATATGCCCTGAGAGGCAATAATAAAGTTGTTATTATGTATTCCTTGTATATGATAGATGTTTATTTTGCATGCTATAATTGTATTGAAAGGAAACGTCAATATATGTGTGTTTAATAAACGAAAAGGGTTCCTAGTTATGCCTCTCTTCAAGACTAGCTCGTTGATTAACAAGATGATCAAGGTTTCCTGATCATGGATATTGGATGTTGTTAATAACAAGGTCACAATATTTGTGAAATGATGTGATGAACATTCATCCTAAGTATAGCATTACGATCAAGTCATTATGTTTACATTGCTATAACATCATACAAAGTAATCTAAGTCCTTAGACCATGAGATCATGTTAATTGCTAACACCAAAAGAGTATCTTGATAACATCAAACGTCACACCGTAACAGGGTGACTATAAAGGTGGGTTCAGTGCTACGAAGGTGTTATGTTGAGGCTCATAGATCAAGAGTGGAATTTGTCAATCCCGATGACAGATAGATATACTCTGGGCCCTGATACATTGCAAATGTATCTATAATTTTTGATGTTCCATGCTTGGTTTTATCCACTTTCTTGTGTTTTGTTCCAACTTTGGAGTACTTTTCATATGATTTCTTGGACTAACCTATTAACAAGAGCCACAGTGCCAGTTGCCTGTTTTCTGCTGTTTTTGGTTCCAGGAAAGTCCGAAAATCAATATTCTCGGAATTGGACGGGACAAAAGCCAAAGTTCCTATTTTACCGGAAGACTCACGGAGCCAGAAGCAGAGACGGAGGAGGGCTAGGGCCTGGCCACACCATATGGTGGCGCGGGCTAGCCCTGGCCGCACCACCAGGTGGTGTGGGCCCCCTAGCACTCCACCGACCTTGCCTCTTCACCTATAAGAAGCCTCCCGATGCATAAACCCTAGATAATCAATCAGAAATCCACGAAAAGTTCCGCAGCGCCACCACCACCGAAGGGGAGATTCGGGGGACAGAAAATCTCTGTTGTCGGCACCCTGCCGGGATGGGGGAGTGCCCCCGGAGCCATCTCCATCGATCTCTACCACCATCTCCATCACCATTGCTGATTCCCATGATGAGGAGGGAGTAGTTCTCTCTCGAGGCTAAGGGTTCTACCGGTAGCTATGTGTTCATCTCTCTCTATGCATGATCTTATTGAGATCATGAGCTTGTAATCTATAGATCTACCTTGCTACTCAAGTGCTTTAATAGATCTCTGCTCTGCCCATGTGTGTGAAAGTGACAGCGCGCTCACCATCGTGGCACTTAGGCTACAGATTACAAATACTTGTTATGAGTTATATTTGGAGTTGGATGTCTTTATGAAATTGTGGTGTTTGTTGGACTCATCTAGTACTCAAGGTGACAGTGTGGGGTTTCTAGATGGGAAAGGCTTACTTTGAGGTGTGCTGTTATAGCCCTACCATGGATTAGAGTGTCCAACCAGAGAGTAGTTCAGCGTAGTATCATGAAGATGGTATATTTATATGAGAGTGTTCACTAGTAAAAGTATGATCCCTAGGCCTTGTTTCTAAGCATTGATACACCGTTTGCAATTAGAGCTGTTACATGTTTGCTTGTTTCCTTCTTTATTTCGGTTTGCCTTTAGTCTTTTCCACGCCATCAAGCTACTTTCTATCATCGTTACCACTTATAATTATCCATACCACTTGTATTTCACTATCTCTTTGCCGAACTAGTGCACCTATACACCTGACATGTGTATTGGGTGTGTTGGGTACACAAGAGACTTCTTGTATCTTGATTGCAGGGTTGCTTGAGAGGGGATACCTTTGACCACTTCCTCCCTGAGTTCGATAAACCTTGGGTAATCCACTTAAGGGAAAACTTGCTGCTGTTCTACAAACCTCTGCACTTGGAGGCCCAACAATTGTCTACAAGAATAGAAGTGCATAGACATCAAGCTATTTTCTGGCGCTGTTGCCGGGTAGGTAAGGTAAAAGGTATTCACACCGGAGGATTAAAGAAGAAGAACCTCCCACGGCAAACGCCTATTTTCTGGCGCCGTTGCCGAGGAGGTAAGGTAAAAGGTACTCACATCCTCCGTTGTGAGTGCTCGAAGTTATTTCCTTTAGATTCTACAATTTTGTCTTTTTGTTTCTTGTTTTCACTAGATAGGCTTAATGGAAAAAACAAAAAATTATGAGAGAGGGAAACATGGTTTTATGATAAGATTAGGCTTAATGGCTCATGATAAGATTATTTCTTGTGATAGTTATATTGTTACTTTTATTCATGATTCTACTGAAAGTTATTATGAGAGAGGGAAACATGGTTTTATGTGTCTCAACAATATTAAGTTTCCCCTCTTTATGTTGAAAATTTTGAAGTTGCACTTGTTTTGCTTTCCTATGCTTGTCGCTTTGTGCTTTCATGACTTGTTTCTTTACAAGATTCCTATGCATAGGAAGTGGGTTAGACTTAAATGTGCTTTGAATTTGCTTCTTGATGCTCTCTTTTACTTCAATTCATATTTCTTATGTGAGCATCTTCTCAAACTATCATGCCTAACTTAAAGGCGTTAAAGAAAAGTACTTATTGGGAGATAACCCAAAAGTTTTAGATGACTCTTGGAAGTTATTACTTCAGTAATAACCGCTCCTTATCCTTTTTATTTACTTTTGTGCCGAGAGTAACCTCTAATGAGAGTGAAGTAATGATTGGGAAAGTTGCTGTCCCGAAACAGATTTTTGTGCTTCACCGTAAAAATTCGTGAGAGAGATCTGTATGTCTGATTGAGCTGTAATTGTTTGATATTCTGCCCCAGGTTGTTATATAACTTTAGTTAGTTCAACACTTTTTGATTTGAGCAACAGAAGGTCTTCGAAAAAAAAATCGTTACCTGCTGGTCTGTTTTGACAGATTTCTGCATTTTTTTGCATTTGCTTCTTGTGGGTTCCTTTTTGAGTTCTTTTGGGGAATTGAGCTTTTTGAAGGAAGTGCTACCGTAGCTAGTGTTCTAATGGAAGTTTATTTGGTGTTAGAACTGAACCTTAAGACTTATTTATATTAAGTGCACTAATGTTGCTAATGAGATTGTGTGAAGTTTTGTATGAAGGAAAATTTTCAGGTGTATGGAAGGATTGAGTAATGAGATGAAGGATGGACTAAAACTCAAGCTTGGGGATGCCACGCGTGTCACCCCATGAAATATCCAAGAAGTACAAGCGTCAAAGCTTGGGGATTCCCAAGGCATCCCGTTCTTCATCAATAAAAATCCTAGGTTTCTTCCAAACGCTTCGTTTTTATTGTGTTGTTCTTGGAGCGTCTTATTTTTCATTTTCGTTTTGGTTTTTCGTTTGCTTGGTTAGCTTAGTTTTTTGAATAAATTGGTTGGACCCCCTCTTTCATACATTGGTTTGCAAATGGTTTGGTTTGGTTTGGAAAAGAGTAGGAAAGTTCATACTTGTGTGGTAAAAAGAGATCGTTTTTGACTATGGCCTATGCTTTGTCATGCCATGCTTGATATTGTTTTGGCTTTATGCTTAGTATTCTTTGTTGTAGCATGACTTGTTATAAACAATTGAAATTGCTTAATGTGCCTTGGATGAATCATGCATTGTTTTAGCATATTAAAGCATAGTATAGTGGTATTCTCCTTTGATGCTTTATTTGGGTTGACTTGGCGCATGCTCACACCATGTTTCGATAGAAACCAGAATTGTTTTGATAGAAACCGGAATTGTTTTGGGTGAAATTGCAGAATGTGGATCTGCATGTGATATTGACATGTTGCAAGGGGTTTTATGTGAATGTTTGTTAATATTAATTGAGAGTTGCATTAAATTTGGTGGAAATTTAATGCATGTGAGTGGAATTTTGTGTGGAGTCAAAATTGATGTCAGTGGAGCTTCCACCACATGAATGAGGAAGAGGTGGGGGTACCCTCCTTGGCCTCCGGCCATGGTAGGGGAGGAGCCCCCCTCTCCTATAAAAGGCCCCCTATCCTTCCTCACAAAACACACCTCGTCATGAAGGATCTCTCTCCCCCTCTAGATATTCCCCCATGGTCTCGGATTAGCGAGATACATGTTCCCGGTGGCCTTGCGTCTGGAAGGAGTTGTTGCTTCCACTGATTCGCTGGAGCAAGGAGGTGGAGGTTGTCCGGTGGCTTGGAAGTGTGTGCGAGGACGGATGCGCTGCTGATTTGCGGCGCTCGGACTTCCACACGATCTTGAGATCAGCAAGCGTATGACTACATCATCCACGAGTTCCAACTCATTAACAAAACTCTGTTGTCTTCGAGGGTAAGTTCTCCATTGATGTATATCCACCCATTACTCTGTATCTAGTAGATAGATCTTGGTGTATAGTTCTCATTATTGGATTTTTTTTTCTATGCTGCAAACCCAACAGTGGTATCAGAGCCTGATCTATGCGTAGGTGCTTTGCATGGGTAGTGCACATGTGTTTATATGTGGGCGATGATGATCATGTTATTGCATCTTCTATGTATTTTGGATATTGGTGGCATAGTGGGATGAAGCGGCCCGGACCAACCTTACATGTCATCGTACATGAGACCAGTTCCACGACTGACATGCAACTAGTTTTGCATAAGTGGCTAGCGTGTGTTTGTCTCTCCTACTATAGTCAATATCTGATTTACAATGAGTTGCTAATAACTTGGTTATGCTTGTTGTGGTTCATTTTCGTAGGTAAGACCGGTTCTATCTCCAAAAGCCCTAAGCCACGTAAAACTTGCAATTGATAAATTAGAGGCGTCTAGTTTAGATCGTTGCTGGGCTAGTGTCTTGACATGGTATTGTTGTAAGTAGATGTATGATAGATACTCTTACAACACGCTCAACGTTTAAGTTCCATAGACCTTGGCCTTACACACAAAGGAATGATAGAGATCATACCACGATGCAAATGATAGAGATCAAATGCATAGACCATATCATCCCACTTTACACATTAGATGTTAGCATCTTATACTACTAGTTTGGCGCTTTTGGTAGCATTGTAAGATGATCCCTCATTTAGATATCAATATAAAATGTGTTCTTCCTTCAGTATGCAATGTTCTATGGATCGTGTTTCGAGACATCACGTGATGATCGAGTGTACTCGACTCCGCGCTTTCATACAATGGGTGTAAGACAGTTTTACACACGCGGAATACTAAGGTTCTTGCTTGACGAGCCTAGCATGTACAAACATGGCCTCGAAACACGGACCGAAAGGTTAAGAATGAGTCATATAGTTGATATGATGCCCATATAGATGCTCGCCTTTGAAGCTACACCGACTCACGTGATGATCGGACTTGGTGTAGTGGATTTGGTTCATGTAATCACCAAAAGGACACGAGGGATGTCGTTTTTGAGTGGGAGTTCATTAGTAATTTGGATTAGTTGAACTCAATGTATCACAAACTTAGTCTAAATAAACTTTACAAATTCTGTTGTAGATGGCACCACCAACTTTTAATTTCAATGTGTTCATGGAGAAAGAGAAACTTGCTGCGAATGGTAGCAACTTCACCAACTGGGCTATGAATTTGAGGATTCTCCTCACTGCTGCACAAAAGCAATATGTGCTAGAGGCGCCGCTAGGCTCCCCACCAGCTCCTGATACCCCTGACGAGGAAAAGAATGTCTATATAACTCGTCAGGAGGACCATAACTTAGTTCATTGTGGCATACTGTATGGACTAGAGCCAGAACTTCGAAAGCGTTTCGAAAATGGCAATGCTTCTGATACCATGGGAGAATTGAAAATGATTTTCGATACCCATGCTGCCGTAGAGAGATATAATGCTTCTGAAAAGTTCTTTAGCTGCATAATGGAGGAGAGCAGCTCCGTTAGTGAGCACGTACTCAAAATGTCTGGGTATACCGATAAGCTTGTGTCCTTGGGAATAACGATTCCCATTGACTTAGGCATACATCATGCTCTCCAATCTCTTCCACCTAGATACAAGAGCTTTGTGATGAACTATAACATGCAGGGCATGAAGAAGTCTCTTCTCGAGCTTTTGACAATGCTTAAGACTGCAGAAGTGGAGATTAGGAAAGAACATCAAATGTTGATGATCAATAAGACCACCGGTTTCAAGAAGGACAAGAAAGGCAAGTAGAAGGGAAAGAAGGGTGGCAAATCTGTTGCCACACCTGAAAAGAAACCCCGACCTGGCCCTAAGTCTGATACCGAGTGCTACTATTGCAAGGGGACTGGCCATTGGAAGCGCAACTGCCCCAAGTATTTGGTGGACAAGAAGGCCGGCAAGGCAAACAAAGGTATATGTGATATACATGTTATTGATTTGTACTTGACTAGTACTCGCAGTAGCACCTGGGTATTTGATACGGGATCGATTGCTAATATATGTAACTCGATTCAGGGGCTACGGAACAAGCGACAACTAGCAAGGGATGAGGTCACAATGGGGGTCGACAATGGATCAAGAGTTGATGTGATCGTCGTCGGAACGCTACCTCTCCATATGCTGTCGGGATTAGTGATAAATCTGAATAATTATTATTATGTGCCTGCACTGAGCATGAACATTGTATCCGGATCGTGTTTGATGCGAAGTGGTTATTCCTTTAAATCTGAAAATAATGGTTGTTCGATTTATATGGATAATATCTTTTATGGTCATGCACCTGTGTTGAATGGTTTATTTCTATTGGATCTCGATAGTAGTATTATGCATATTCATTGTGTTGATGCTAAAAGGGTTAAACTTGATAATGATATATCTACATATATGTGGCACTGACGTCTGGGTTATATTGGCATTAAATGCATGAAGAAACTCCATTCTGATGGAATTTTGGAATCACTTGATTTTGAATCATTTGATACATGTGAGCCATGCCTTATGGGAAAGATGACTAGAATACCGTTTTCCGGTTCAATGGAATGGGCGACAGATTTATTGGAAATCATACAAACTGATGTGTGTGGACCAATGAGTGTGTCAGCGCGAGGTGGATATCGTTATTTTGTTACTTTCACGGATGATTTGAGTAGATACGGGTATATCTATTTGATAAAACATAAGTCTGAAACTTTTGAAAAGTTCAAGGAATTTCAGAATGAAGTGTAAAATCATCGTAATAGAAAGATCAAATTTCTGCGGTCCGACCGTGGAGGTGAGTATCTTAGTTACGAATTTAGCACACATATGAAAAATTTGGAATAGTTTCACAACTCACGCCTGCCGGAACACCACAACGTAATGGTGTGTCGGAACATCGTAATCGTACTTTATTGGATATGGTTCAATCTATGATGTCTCTGACTGAATTGCCACTGTCATTTTGGGGTTATGCACCAGAAACCGTTGCATTCACTTTAAATCGGGCACCATCTAAATCCGTTGAAACGACACCGTATGAATTATGGTTTGGAGAAAAACCTAAGCTGTCATTTATTAAAGTTTGGGGATGCGATGTTTATGTGAAGAAACTTCAGCCAGATAAACTCGAACCCAAAGCGGAAAAATGCGTCTTCATAGGATACCCTAAGGAAACGATTGGGTACACCTTCTATCACAGATCCGAGGGCAAGGTTTTTGTTGCCAAGAATGGATCCTTTCTTGAGAAGGAGTTTCTCGCAAAGGTGTGAGTAGTCGGAAGGTAGAACTCGAAGAGGTTATTGAACCTTCTCTTCATGAATTGGTGAGTGGCGCAACACCAGAAGTTGTTTCAAAGTTGACTTCACCTAATAAAGAGAGAGCTAATGGTATTGATCATGAAACTCCGAAAGAGGACACTACCGAACCTCGCAGCTCAAGTAGGACACGTGCAGCTCCTGAACTGTACGGCAATCCTGTTATGAATTTCATGATTGATGAAATAGATGACACTGGATAAGTTTGGACAAATCCAAACTCTTTGATCACTTCATCAAAGCGGAGATTCCAACTCAAGGATGCTTGCTTCAGTCCATAGATGGATCGCTGAAGTTTACATACCTTATCAGCATCCTTAGGATCGACGACACCCTTAGTTTGTATCATATACAACTCTTATTCAATATTGCCATTGAGGAACACAATTTTGACATCCATCTGCCATATTTCATAATCGAAATATGCAGCAATTGCTAACATAATCCTAACCGACTTAAGCATCGCTATGGGAGAGAATGTCTCATCGTAGTCAACTCCTTGAATTTGTCGAAACCCCTTTGCGACAAGTCAAGCTTTATAGATGGTCACATTACCATCAACATTAGTTTTTATTTTGAAAACCCATTTATTCTTAACGGCCTTTCGATCGTGAGGTAAGTCCACCAAGGTCCAAACCTGGTTTTCGTACATGGATTCCATCTCGGATTTCATGGCTTCTAGCCATTTGTTGGAATCCATGGGTGTTAGATTTATCACTATGTAAACTAGATTATTGTCTCTAGTGCAAGTGGGAGACTGAAGGAAATATGCCCTGAGAGGCAATAATAAAGTTGTTATTATGTATTCCTTGTATATGATAGATGTTTATTTTGCATGCTATAATTGTATTGAAAGGAAACGTCAATACATGTGTGTTTAATAAACAAAAAGGGTTCCTAGTTATGCCTCTCTTCAAGACTAGCTCGTTGATTAACAAGATGATCAAGGTTTCCTGATCATGGACATTGGATGTTGTTAATAACGAGGTCATAGCATTTGTGAAATGATGTGATGAACATTCATCCGAAGTATAGCATTACGATCAAGTCATTATGTTTACATTGCTATAACATCATACGAAGTAATCTTAGTCCTTAGACCATGAGATCATGTTAATTGCTAACTCCAGAAGAGTATCTTGATAACATCAAACGTCACACCGTAACAGGGTGACTATAAAGGTGGGTTCAGTGCTCCAAAGGTGTTATGTTGAGGCTCATGGATCAAGAGTGGAATTTGTCAATCCCGATGATGGATAGATATACTCTAGGCCCTCTCGGTGATATCACATTAAGATAGCTTGCAAGCAAGTGATGTGATCACTAGAATGTTATATCACGGGAACGAGAAAAGAGTGCATGTCGGTAACGAGATCAAACTAGGTATTTGGATACTGATGATCGAATCTCAGGCATGTATTATATCATGAGACAAAGGGATTAAGTTACTAGCATTAAAGGTTCTCACGATCACAGAAGTCATCGTTGAGTGTGTAGGAGTCAGTATGGATCTCCAGGTCCCTCTTCTGATTATTGATCTGAGAGGAGTCTCAATCATGTCTGCATTATTCGCGAACCGTAGGGTGACACACTTAAGGGTTGCCGGACACCATTTTGGAGCACATATGTTTCAGACAAAAGGATTGCAAAGCGCAGGAAATGTTTCAATAGAAACAGGAATTGTTTCGATAGAAACCGGAATTGTTTCGGTTGAAATTGCAGAAAGTGGCTCTGCATTTGATATTGAAATGTTGCAAGGCGTTTTATGTGAATGTTTGTTAATTAAAGTAATTAACAAAATTGTGAATAAAATAAATAAAAGAGTTTTATTAATTGAGAGTTGCATTAAATTTGGTGGAAATTTAATGCATGTGAGTGGAATTTTGGGTGGAATCAAAATTGATGTGAGTGGAGCTTCCACCACATGAATGAGGAATAGGTGGGGGCACCCTCCTTCTATGCCGGCCATGGTAGGGGAGGAGCCCCCCTCTCCTCCATCACAAAGCACACCTCCTCGTGAAGGATCTCTCTCCCTCTCTAGATATTCTCCCATGTTCTCAGATTAGCGAGATACATGTTCCCGGTGGCCTTGCGTCTGGAAGGAGTTGCTGCTTCCGCTGATTCGCTGGAGGGAGGAGGTGGAGGTTGTCCGGTGGCTTGGACGTGTGTGCGAGGACGGATGCGCTGCAGATTTGTGATGCTCGGACTTCCACACGATCTTGAGATCGGCAAGCGTACGACTACATCATCTACGAGTTCCAAGTCATTAACAAAACTCTGTTGTCTTCGAGGGTAAGTTATCCATGGATGTATATCCACCCGTTGCTCTATATCTAGTAGATAGATCTTGGCGTATAATTCTCATCGTAGAATTTTTTTTGTTTTCTATGCTGCGAACCCAACACATACATGCAATGACACTGGTGGATCCATATGTGGTCTGTGAAAAGAATAGACATGAAATGACTCTAGATGTGGTTAATGAAAGAATACACATTTCAATGAAAATGGTGGTTCCATATTTTGTTTGTGAAATGAACACACATGCAATGACTCTAGTTGTGGTTAATGAGAAGAACACACATGCAATAACACTGGTGGATCCATAGGTGGATTGTGAAAAAAAACACATGCAATGAGACTGGTGGATCCATGTGTGGTCTTTGAAGAGAACACACATTTCAATGACACTGGTGGATCCATATGTGGTTTGTGAAAAGAACATACATCCAGTGACTCTAGATGTGGTTAATGACACTGGTGGATCCATATGTGGTTAATGAAAATAACACACATGCAATGACTCTAGTTGTTGTTAATAAAAAGAACACACATGCAATGACACTGGTGGATCCATGTGTGGTCTGTGAAGAGAACACACATGCAATGACACTGGTGGATCCATATGTGGTCTGTGAAATCAATAAACATGAAATGGCTCTAGATGTGGTTAATGAAAGAATACACAGTTCAATGACAATGGTGGTTCCATATGTAGTTTGCGAACAGAACACACATGCAATGAGTCTAGCTGTGGTTAATGAGAAGAACACACATGCAATGACACTGGTGGTTCCATATATGGTTTGTGAAAGAACACACATGCAATGACTCTAGCTGTGGTTAATGAGAAGAACACACTGATGGGTTCGTAGCATGGAACACAAAAAAATTCTACCGCAAGGACGAACAAAACCCAGATCTAATCTAGATAAAAGACAAGATCTAATCTATTAGACATGTGCAACAAGATAGATCTGTACTAACCCTTCTAGATCCGAAAGCCTTGTGCGAGATCGGATCTCGTGGTTGATGTAGACGATCACTTGCCAATCTCAAGATCGAGTAGACGATCCTTCCGGCGCCGCGTTCCGGCAGCACTTCCGCAGTCGGTCACACGTGCGGAGTTGAAGCAGACCTTCCTCTCCATGTTCCAGCGAGCAGCAGAGGTAGTAGATCTCTCCACGGAATCCCAGCAGCACGACGGCGTGGTGGTGGTGGTGGAGTAGAGAATTCTGCAGGGCTTCGCCTAAGCCAGAGCAGATGGAAGGAGGAGGAGAGAGGCGGCTAGGGTTTTGAGTGGGAGAGGCTAAGGGGGGTGGCACCTCCACCCCTCTATATATAGAGGGAGGGGTGCGGCCTAGGGTTCCCACCCCTAGGCCCACCCCTTAGGGCCGACGCACAAGGGAGCTTGGGGGGAGAGTCCTTCCCCCCCAAGTTTCCCTTTATCCTTTCTTGGTTTTCAAGTAAACTCCAAAAAATCTTCTAGAACCTTCCGAAACATTCCAAAACCTTCTAGAATCCCCATATAAATACTCCGGAACATTTCCTAACTTAGAAAATGATCTCCATTATATGAATCTTATTCTCCGGACAATTCCGGATCTCCTCGTGATGTCCCGGATCCAATCCGAGACTCCGAACAACATTCGGTCTCCAACGCACATTCCATATCTACTTAAAACAACTTCGAACCTTAAGTGTGTCACCCTACGGTTCGTGAATATGCAGACATGATGGAGACACCTCTCCGATCAATAACCATCAGCGGGATCTGGAGATCCATAACGGCTCCCACATACTCAACGATGACTTCGTGATCGATAGAACCATTAACATACAAAACCAATTCCCTTTGTCACGCGATACTCTACTTATCCGAGGTTTGATCGTCGGTATCTCCATACCTAGTTCTACCTCGTTACTGATAAGTACTCTTTACTCGTTCCATGTTATGTCATCCCTTGTGACCTAGTCACATGCTTGCAAGCTAACTAGATGACATTCCACCGAGAGGGCCCAGAGCATATCTATCCGTCATATGGATGGACAAATCCTAATATTGGTCCATGCGCTTCAACACATACTTTCAGAATACCCAATGACACCTTTATAACCACCCAGTTACGAAGCGGTGTTTGATGTCATCAAAGTACCCATCCGGTGATGGTGATTAACATAACCTCATGGTCGAAGGATTAGGTTACTATGCATTTGAAAGCTTGTAGCAATACGAACTTAATGACTTGATCTTATGCTACGCTTACTATGGGTGTGTGTCCATCACATCATTCTCCTAATGATATAACCTTGTTTATTAATGACATCCAATGTCCATGATCAGGAAACCATGATCATCAATTAATCAACAAGCTAGTTCAACAAGAGGCTTACTAGGGACTCTTTTATGTTTATAAAACACACATGTATTAGTGTTTCCTTATAATACAATTATAGCATGTGATGCAAACATTCATCATAAACACAAAGATATAATAATAACCACTTTTATTATTGCCTCTTGGGCACATCTCCAACAGTCTCCCACTTGCACTAGAGTCAATAATCTAGATTACATGGTAATATACCTAACACCCATTGCGTTCTGGTGTTGGTCATGTTTTGCTCTAGGGAGAGGTTTAGTCAACGGATCTGCCACATTCAGATCAATGTGTACTTTGCAAATCTTTATGTCACCATCTCGGACATACTCGCGAATAGCATGGAAACGTAGCTTGATGTGCTTCAGCTTGCTATGTGACCTTGGCTCCTGTGCATTAGCTATGGCACCTGTGTTGTCACAGTAGATGGCCATCGGGTCCAACGCACTTTGATATCTGCTAGTCAAACTAACAACATGTGCTATATCCGGTCTTGTACACAGCATGGCATACATGATAGAACCTATGGCCAAGGCATAGGGAATATTATTCATCTTCTCTCTATCTTCTGCCGTAGCTGGACTTTGAGTCTTACTCAAGGTCTTACCTGACAACATGGGCACGAACCCTTTCTTGCTCTGTTCCATTCTAAACTTCTTTAGAACTTTGTCCAAGTATGTACTTTGTGAAAGCACTATTAGGCGTCTTGATCTATCTCTATAAATCTTGATGCCTAGAATATATGCCGCTTCGCCAAGATCCTTCATTGAAAAACTATTATTCAAATAGGCTTTGACACTATTAAGAAGTTCTATATCATTCCCAATCAACAATATGTCATCTACATATAGTACTAGGAATGCCACAGAGCTCCCACTCACTTTCTTGTAAATACAAGCTTCTCCATAAGTTTGTATAAATCCAAAGTTTTTGATTACTTTATCAAAACGTTGATTCCAACTCCGGGATGCTTGCTTCAGTCCATAAATGGAGCGCTGAAGTTTGCATACCTTGTCAGCATCTTTAGGATCGACAAAACCCTTGGGTTGTACCATATACAACTCTTCCTCAATGTCACCATTAAGGAACGCCGTTTTGACATCCATCTGCCAAATCTCATAATCGAAATATGCAACAATTTCTAACAAAATCCTCACAGACTTTAGCTTCGCTACTGGTGAGAATGTCTGATCGTAGTCAACTCCTTGAATTTGTTGGAACCCTTTCGCGACAAGTCGAGCTTTATAGACGGTAACATTACCATCAGCATCTACTTTTCTTTTGAAAATCCATTTGTTCTCGATAGCCTTACGGCCATCCGGTAAGTCCACCAAAGTCCATGGTTTTCGTACATGGATCCCATTTCGGATTTCATGACTTCTAGCCATTTGTCGGAATCTGGGCTCACCATAGCTTCTTCATACGTCGCAGGGTCATCAGTGTTGTCCACCAACATGACGTTCAAGGCAGGGTCATACCAATCAGGAGTGGTACGAACCCTCATTGACCTGCGAGGTTCAGCAGCAACTTCGTTCGAAGTTTCATGATCATCATCATTAGCTTCCTCCAATTGGTGCAAAGGCACAAAACATCTTCCGGTGCGCTACTCTCAACTCCGAGAGAAGGTTCAATAACCTCCGAAGTTCTACTTTCCTTCCAGTCAATTCCTTCGAGAGAAACTCCTTCTCAACAAAGGATCCATTCTTGGCAACGAAAACTTTGCCTTCGGATATATGATAGAAGGTATACCCAATTGTTTCTTTAGGGTATCCTATGAAGACGCATTTCTCTGCTTTGGGTTCAAGCTTATCAGGTTGTAACTTCTTTACATACGCTTCGCAACCCCAAACTTTAAGGAACGACAACTTAGGTTTCTTTACAAACCACAATTCGTACGGTGTCGTTTCAACGGATTTAGATGGTGCCCTATTTAAAGTGAATGCGGTTGTCTCTAATGCATAGCCCCAAAACGATAGCGGTAAATCTGTAAGAGACATCATAGACCAAACCATATCTAAGAGAGTTCAATTACGACATTCGGACACACCATTACGTTGTGGTGTTCCCGACTCAATTGCGAAAGTATTCCACATTTCTTTAAATGCATGCCAAACTCATAACTTAGATATCCACCTCCGCGGTCAGAACGCAGAAACTTAATCTTCTTGTTACGATGATTTTCCACTTCACTTTGAAATTCCTTAAACTTCTCGAAAGTTTCGGACTTATGTTTCATAAAGTAGACATACCCATATCTACTTAAGTCATCCGTGAAAGTGAGAACATAACGATATCCACCACGCGATGCTATACTCATTGGACCGCACACATCGATATGTATTATTTCCAATAAGTCTGTAGCTCGCTCCATTATTCCAGAGAATGGAGTCCTAGTCATTTTTCCCATTAGACATGCTTCGCATCTTTCAAGTGATTCAAGAAGTCCATCATAATGGAGTTTCTTCATACGCTTCACTCCAATGTGACCAAGACGACAGTGCCACATGTATGTAGAATTATCATTCAATTTTGTTTGTTTAGCATCTATGTTGTGAACATGTGTATCACTACTATCGAGATTCAGTAAGAATAAACCATTCATCTCAGGTGCATTACCAAAAAATATATTACTCATATAAATCGAACAACCTTTATTCTCGGACTTAAAAGAGTAACTGTCTCGCAATAAACAAGATCCAGATATAATGTTCATGCTTAACGCAGGCACCAAATAACAATTATTCAAATTTAAAACTAATCCCGAAGGTAGATGTAGAGGGAGCGTGCCGACGGCGATCACATCAACCTTGGAGCCATTTCCAACGCGCATCGTCACCTCGTCTCTCGCCAGTCTTCGCTTATTCCACAGCTCCTGTTTCGAGTTACAAATATGAGCAACCGAACCAGTATCAAATACCCAGGCACTACTACGATTACTAGTAAGATACACATCAATAACATGTATATCGAATATACCTTTCTTCTTGATGTTGCCGTTCTTCAGATCCGCCAGGTACTTGGGGCAGTTACGCTTCCAATGACCGGCACCCTTGCAGTAGAAGCATTCAGTTTCAGTCTTAGGACCAGCCTTGGGCTTCTTAGCAGGTGCGGCAGCTTTCTTGCCGTCCTTCTTGAAGTTGCCCTTGTTCTTAGGCTTGCCCTATTTCTTGAAATTGGTGGTCTTATTGACCATCAACACTTGGTGCTCCTTTTTGATCTCCACTTCAGCAGTTTTCAGCATGGACTATAGTTCAGGCAACGTCTTGTTCATGCAGTGCATATTATAGTTCATCACAAAGTTCTTATAACTCGGTGGCAGTGATTGGAGGACACGGTGAATCCCTAACTCATTAGGAATTGTTATCCCCAACTCTTGGAGCTTGTTTGCGTGCCCAGACATGGTGAGCACGTGCTCGCTAATGGAGCTACCCTCTTCCATCTTACAGTTAAAGAACTTTTCGGAGGCCTCATATCTCTCCACGGCCGCATGAGTCTCAAAAATGAGCTTGAGCTCCTTAATGATCTCGAACGGGTCGTGGTGCTCAAAGCGCTTCTGAAGCTCTGTTTCTAAACCGTACAGGATGGCACACTGAACTGTGGAGTAATGATTTTTCCGAGTGGCGTAAACATTCTTTACGTCATCGGTGGCATCTTCTGCAGGTGGGTCACCTAGCGGTGCTTCGAGCACATAGGTCAACTGACCAGCCCTGAGGACAATCTTTAGTCCACGGAGCCAGTCCGTGAAGTTGCTTCCATTGTTCTTAAGCTTTTCTTTCTCTAGGAACGCATTGAAATTGATGGAGAGGTTCGCCATAATCTACAACAAATTTGCAAGTAGTTTAGACTAAGTTTATGATAAATTGAGTTCAATTTTAATTCTTAAATTAACTAGGTGAACTCCCACTCAAAACAACATCCCTCACATTGTCTTAGTGACGAACCAAGTCCACTACACCAAGTCCGATCTTCACGAGAGAAGATGTAGTTTCATCGACGAACAATCTTCATGTTCATCATATCATTTATATGATTCATGCTCTACCTTTCGGTATTCCGTGTTCCGAGACCATGTCTGTACATGCCAGGCTCGTCAAGATTAACCTTAGTTTCCGCATGTGCAAATCTGGCTTGCACCCGTTCTATGCACACGTAGAATCTATCACATCCGATCATCACGAGATGCTTCGAAATGACGAGTCTTAGCAACGGTGCCAACTAAGGACGAACACTTTATTACTTGATATTTAGTGAGAGGGATCATCTTATAATGCTACCGCCGCGATCTAAGCAATACAAGATGCATAAAGGATTAACATCACAGGCAATTCATAATTAGTGTGATATGATATGGCCCTTTCTTCTTATGCCTTTGATCTCCATCTCCAAAGCACAGACATGATCTCCATCATCACCAGCATTAAGGTCAAGCGCTGCCGCTTCATGGTTGTCCATCATCACTAGCAACTATTACAACTACTTGGAATAAAGCTATTACAAGATGAATAGACACGTAGGTCTTAACAGAATTAAAGACAACCATTAGGCTCCTGCCGGTTGCCATATTACAACAAGGATCATTGCATACATCAAATATAATCACAATCACATGATGGCCATATCACATCACAAAACCCTTGCAAAAACAAGTTAGATGCCTCTAATTTTCTTTGCATGTTTTACGTGGTTTGGGGCTTTCGAATAAGAACGGATCTTACCTATGAAACTGAACCACAACGTTGATACAAGTGCTATCAAGTACAAAGTGTAAATTGGATCTATACTATGGTGGGAGAGACAGACACCCGCAAAGCCACTTGTGCAAAGCAAGTTACATGTCAAGCATGGAGCAAGTTTCATGTGTGATGACATGTAAGGTTAGCCCGAGCCGCTTCATCCCACCATACCGCAAGATGCAAAGTACACAAAGCAAAAGACGGCACGAGCACCAACGCCCACAAAACCATTGTGTTCTACTCGTGCAACAGATCTACGCATAGACAAGGCTCTGATACCACTGATGGGTTCGTAGCATGGAAAACAAAAAATTTCTACCGCAAGGACGAACAAAACCCATATCTAATCTAGATAAAAGCGAAGATCTAATCTATTAGACATGTGCAACGAGATAGATCTGTACTAACCCTTGTAGATCCGAAAGCCTTGTGCGAGATCGGATCTCGTGGTTGATGTAGACGATCACTTGCCGATCTCAAGATAGAGTAGACGATCCTTCCATGGCAATGCTCCGCTCATGTCACACGTGCGGAGTCGAAGCAGACCTTCCTATCCCTGTTCCAGCGAGCAGCGGAGGTAGTAGATCTCTCCATGGAATCCCAGCAGCACGACGGCGTGGTGGTGGTGGTGGAGGAGAGAATTCTGCAGGGCTTCGCCTAAGCCAGAGCAGATGGAAGGAAGAGGAGAGAGGCGGCTAGGGTTTTGAGTGGGAGGGGCTAAGGGGGGTGGCGCCTCCACCCCTCTATATATAGAGGGAGGGGTGCGGCCTAGGGTTCCCACCCCTAGGCCCACCCCTTAGGGCCGGCACACAAGGGAGCTTGGGGGGAGAGTCCTTCCCCCCCAAGTTTCCCTTACTTACCCTTTAAGTTTCCCTTTATCCTTTCTTGGTTTTCAAGTAAACTCCAAAAAATCTTCTAGAACCTTCCGGAACATTCCAAAACCTTCTAGAATCCCCATATAAATACTTCGAAACATTTCCTAACTTAGAAAATGATCTCCATTATATTAATCTTATTCTCCGGACAATTCCGGATCTCCTAGTGATGTCCCAGATCCAATCCGAGACTCCGAACAACATTCGGTCTCCAACGCACATTCCATATCTACTTAAAACAACTTCGAACCTTAAGTGTGTCACCCTACGGTTCGTGAATATGCAGACATGATGGAGACACCTCTCTGATTAATAACCATCAGCGGGATCTGGAGATCCATAACGGCTCCCACATACTCAACGATGACTTCATGATCGATAGAACAATTAACATATGAAACCAATTCCCTTTGTCACGCGATACTCTACTTATCCGAGGTTTGATCGTCGGTATCTCCATACCTAGTTCTACCTGCATCGATAAGTACTCTTTACTCGTTCCATGTTATGTCATCCCTTGTGACCTAGCCACATGCTTGCAAGCTAACTAGATGACATTCCACCGAGAGGGCCCAGAGCATATCTATCCGTCATATGGATGGACAAATCCCAATCTTGGTCCATGCGCTTCAACACATACTTTCAGAATACCCAATGACACCTTTATAACCACCTAGTTACGAAGCGGTGTTTGATGTCATCAAAGTACCCATCCGGTGATGGTGATTAACATAACCTCATGGTCGAAGGATTAGGTTACTATGCATCTGAAAGCTTGTAGCAATACGAACTTAATGACTTGATCTTATGCTACACTTACTATGGGTGTGTGTCCATCACATAATTCTCCTAATGATATAACCTTGTTTATTAATGACATCCAATGTCCATGATCTGGAAACCATGATCATCAATTAATCAACGAGCTAGTTCAACAAGAGGCTTACTAGGGACTCTTTTATGTTTACAAAACACACATGTATTAGTGTTTCCTTATAATACAACTATAGCATGGGATGCAAACATTCATCATAAACACAAAGATATAATAATAACCATTTTCATTATTGCCTCTTGGGCATATCTCCAACACACACATGCAATGACACTAGTGGATCCATAGGTGAATTTTGAATAGAACACACATGCAATGAACTCTGGTAGATCCACATGCAATGACACTGGTGGATCCATTTGTGGTCTATGAAGAGAACACACATTTTAATGACACCTGTGGATCCAAATGTGGTTTGTGAAAAGAACATACGTCAAGTGATTATAGGTGAGGTTAATGAGAAGAACACACATACAATGACACTGGTGGATCCATATGTGGTTAATCAAAGTAACACACATGCAATGACTCTAGTTGTTGTTAATAAAACGAACACACATGCAATCGCACTGGTGGATCCATATGTGGTCTCTGAAAAGAATACACATGCAATGACACTGGTGGATCCATATGTGGTCTGTGAAAAGAATAGTCATGAAATGACTCCAGATGTGGTTATTGAAAGGATACACATTTCAATGACAATGGTGGTTCCATATGTGGTTTGTGAAAAAATAGACATGCAATGACTCTAGATGTGGTTAATGAGAAGAACACACATGCAATCACACTGTTGGATCCATATCTGGTTAATGAAAATAACACACATGCAATGACTCTAGTTGTTGTTAATAAAAAGAACACACATGCAATGACACTTGTGGATCTATATGTGGTCTGTGAAGAGAACACACATGCAATGACACTGGTGGATCGATATGTGGTTTGTGAAAATAATAGACATGAAATGACTCTATATGTGGTTAATGATAGAAAACACGTTTCAATGAAAATGGTGGTTCCATATGTGGTTTGTGAAAAGAACACACATGCAATGACTCTAGCTCTGGTTAATGAGAAGAACACGCATGCAATGACTCTGGTGGTTCCATATGTGGTTTGTGAAAAGAACACACATGCAATGACTATAGCTGTGGTTAATGAGAAGAACACACATGCAATGACACTAGTGGATCCATAGGTGGATTATGAAAACAACACACGTGCAATGAACTCTGGTGGATCCACATGTAATGACACTGGTGGATCCATGTGTGCTCTATGAAGAGAACACACATTTCAATGACACTGGTGGATCCATATGTGGTTTGTGAAAAGAACGTACATCCAGTGACTCTAGATGTGGTTAATGAGAAGAACACACATGCAATGACACTAGTGGATCCATGTGTGGTTAATGAAAATAACACACATGCAATGACTCTAGTTGTCGTTAATAAAAATAACACACATGCAATGACACTGGTGGATCCATATGTGGACTCTGAAAAGAACAGACATTCAATGACACTGGTGGATCCATATGTGGTCTGTGAAAAGAATAGTCATGAATGGACTCTAGATGTGGTTAATGAAAGAATACACACTTCAATGACAATGGTGGTTCCATACGTGGTTTGTGAAAAGAACACACATGCAATGACTCTAGCTATGGTTAATGAGAAGAACACACATGCAATGACACTGGTGGATCCATATGTGGTTAATGTAAATAACAAACATGCAATGACTCTAGTTGTTGTTAATAAAAATAACACACATGCAATGACACTGGTGGATCCATATGTGGTTTGTAGAAGAATATACATGAAATGACTCTAGATGTGGTTAATGAAAGAATACACATTGCAATGACAATGGTGGTTCCATATGTGGTTTGTGAAAAGAACAGACATGCAATGACTCTAGCTATGGTTAATGAGAAGAACACACATGCAATAACACTGGTGGGGTCCATAGGTGGATTCTAAAAAGAACACACATGCAATGAACTCTAGTTGTTGTTAATAAAAAGAACACACATGCAATAACACTAGTGGATCCATAGGTGGATTGTGAAAAGACCACATATGCATTGAACTCTGGTGGATCCATTTGCAACGACACTAGTGGATCCATGTGTGGTCTCTGAAAAGAACACACATTTCAATGACACTGGTGGATCAATATGTGGTTTATGAAAAGAACATACATGTAGTGACTCTAGTTGTGGTTAATGAGAAGAACACACATGCAATGACACTAGTGGATCCATATGTGGTTAATGAAAATAATACACATGCAATGACTCTAGATATGGTTAATGAAAAGAACACACATGCAATGACACTGCTGGATCCATAGGTAGATTGTGAAAAGAACACACATGCAATGACTCTAGTTGTTGTTAATAATAAGAACACACATGCAATGACACAGGTGGATCCATATGTGGTCTCTGAAAAGAACAGACATGCAATGACCTTAGTGGATCCATATGTGGTCTGTGAAAAGAATAGACATGAAATGACTCTAGCTGTGGTTAATGAGAAGAACGCACATGAAATGACAATGGTGGTTCCATATGTGGTTTGTGAGAAGAACACACATGCAATGACTCTAGCTATGGTTAATAAGAAGAACACGCATTTCAATGACAATGGTGGTTCCATATGTGGTTTGTGAAAAGAACAGACATGCAATGACTCTAGCTGTGGTTAATGAGAAGAACACACATGCAATGACACTTGTGGGTCCATATGTGGTCTCTGAAAAGAACATACATGCAATGACTCTGGTGGATCCATATGTGGTCTGTGAAAAGAACACACATGCAATGACACTAGATGTGGTTAATGAAAGAATACACATTTCAATGACAATGGTGGTTCCTTATGTCGTTTGTGAAAATAACACACATGCAATGACTCTAGCTGGGGTTAATGAAAAGAACACACATGCAATCACTCTAGTGGATCCATAGGTGGATTGTGAAAAGAACACACATGCAATGACACTGGTGGATCCATATGTGATCTATGAAAATAACACACATGCAATGACACTGGTGGATCCATATGTGGTCTCTGAAAAGAATACACATGCAATGACACTGGTGGATCCATATGTGGTTTGTGAAAAGAATAGTCATGAAATTACTCGAGATGTGGAAAATGAAAGAATACACATTTCAATGACAATGGTGGTTCCATATGTGGTTTGTGAAAAGAACACACATGCAATGACTCTAGCTGTGGTTAATGAAAAGAACAAACATGCAATGACACTGGTGGATCCATATGTGGTTAATGAAAATAACACACATGCAATGACTCTAGTTGTTGTTAATAAAAAGAACACACATGCAATGACACTAGTGGATCCATATGTGGTGTGTGAAGAGAACACACATGCAATGACACTGGTGGATCCATATGTGGTCTGTGAAAAGAGTAGACATGAAATGACTCTAGATGTGGTTAATGAAAGAATACACATTTCAATGACAATGGTGGTTCCATATGTGGTTTGTGAAAAGAACACACATGCAATGACTCTAGATGTGGTTAATGAGAAGAACACACATGCAATGACACTAGTGGATCCGTAGGTGGATTGTGAAAAGAACACACATGCAATGAACTCTGGTAGATCCATATGCAATGACACTGGTGGATCCATGTGTGGTCTATGAACACACATTTCAATGACACTGGTGGATCCATATGTGGTTTGTGAAAAGAACATACATGTAGTGACTCTAGTTGTGGTTAATGAGAAGAACACACATGCAATGACACTAGTGGATCCATATATGGTTAATGAAAATAACACACATGCAATGACTCTAGCTATGGTTAATGAAAAGAACACACATGCAATGACACTGCTAGATCCAGAGGTAGATTGTGAAAAGAACACACATGCAATGACTCTAGTTTTTGTTAATAATAAGAACACACATGCAATGACACTGGTGGATCCATATGTGGTCTCTGAAAAGAATAGACATGCAATGACTCTAGTGGATCCATATGTGGTCTGTGAAAAGAATAGACATGAAATGACTCTACCAGTGGTTAATGAGAAGAACACATGCAATGAAAATGGTGGTTCCATATGTGGTTTGTGAGAAGAACACACATGCAATGACTCTAGCTATGGTTAATAAGAAGAACACACATTTGAATGACAATGGTGGTTCCATATGTGGTTTGTGAAAAGAACACACATGCAATGACTCTAGCTATGGTTAATGAGAAGAACACACATGCAATGACACTAGTGGGTCCATATGTGGTCTCTGAAAAGAACAGACATGCAATGACTCTGGTGGATCCATATGTGGTATGTGAAAAGAACGCACATGCAATGACACTAGATGTGGTTAATGAAAGAATACACATTTCAATGACAATGGTGGTTCCATATGTGGTTTGTGAAAAGAACACACATGCAATGACTCTAGATGGGGTTAATGAAAAGAACACACATGCAATGACTCGAGTGGATCCATAGGTGGATTGTGAAAAGAACACACATGCAATGACACTGGTGGATCCATATGTGATCTATGAAAAGAACACACATGCAATGACACTGGTGGATCCATATGTGGTCTCTGAAAAGAATACACATGCAATGACACTGGTGGATCCATATGTGGTTTGTGAAAAGAATAGTCATGAAATTACTCCAGATGTGGTAAATGAAAGAATACACATTTCAATGACAATGGTGGGTCCATATGTGGTTTCTGAAAAGAACACACATGCAATGACTCTAGCTGTGGTTAATGAAAAGAACACACATGCAATTACTCTAGTTGTTGTTAATAAAAAGAACACACATGCAATGACACTGGTGGATCCATATGTGGTGTGTGAAGAGAACACACATGCAATGACACTGGTGGATCCATATGTGGTCTGTGAAAAGAGTAGACATGAAATGACTCTAGATGTGGTTAATGAAAGAATACACATTTCAATGACAATGGTGGTTCCATATGTGGTTTGTGAAAAGAACACACATGCAATGACTCTAGCTATGGTTAATGAGAAGAACACACATGCAATGAAACTGGTGGATCCGTAGGTGGATTGTGAAAAGAACACACATGCAATGAACTCTGGTGGATCCATATGCTATGACACTAGTGGATCCATGTGTGGTCTCTAAAAAGAACACACATTTCAATGACACTGGTGGATCCATATGTGGTTTGTGAAAAGAACATACATCCAGGACTCTAGATGTGGTTACTAAGAAGAACACACATGCAATGACACTGGTGGATCCATATGTGGTTAATGAAAATAACACACATGCAACGACTCTAGCTGTGGTTAATGAAAAGAACACACATGCAGTGACACTGGTGGATCCAAAGGTGGATTATGAAAAGAACACACATGCAATGACTCTAGTTGTTGTTAATAATAAGAACACACATGCAATGACACTGGTGGATCCATATGTGGTCTCTGAAAAGAACAGACATGCGATGACTCTGGTGGATCCATATGTGGTATGTGAAAAGAATAGACATGAAATGACTCTAGCTGTGGTTAATGAGAAGAACACACATGCAATGACAATGGTGGTTCCATATGTGGTCTCTGAAAAGAATACACATGCAATGACACTGGTGGATCCATATGTGGTTTGTGAAAAGAATAATCATGAAATTACTCCAGATGTGGTAAATTAAATAATACAGATTTCAATGACAATGGTGGTTCCATATGTGGTTTGTGAAAAGAACACACATGCAATGACACTGGTGGATCCATATGTGGTTTGTGAGAAGAATATACATGAAATGACTCTAGATGTGGTTAATGAAGGAATGCACATTGCAATGACAATGGTGGTTCCATATGTGGTTTGTGAAAAGAACAGACATGCAATGACTCTAGCTATGGTTAAGAGAAGAACACTCATGCAATAACACTGGTGGGGTCCATAGGTGGATTCTACAAAAAACACACATGCAATGAAGTCTAGTTCTTGTTAATAAAAAGAACACACATGCAATGACACTAGTGGATCCATAGGTGGATTGTGAAAAGACCACATATGCATTGAACTCTGGTGGATCCATTTGCAATGACACTAGTGGATCCATGTGTGGTCTCTGAAAAGAACACACATTTCAATGACACTGGTGGATCCATATGTGGTTTATGAAAAGAACATACATGTAGTGACTCTAGTTGTAGTTAATGAGAAGAACACACATGCAATGACACTAGTGGATCCATATGTGGGTAATGAAAATAATACACATGCAATGACTCTAGCTATGGTTAATGAAAAGAACACACATGCAATGACACTGCTGGATCCATAGGTAGATTGTGAAAAGAACACACATGCAATGACTCTAGTTGTTGTTAATAATAAGAACACACATGCAATGACACTGGTGGATCCATATGTTGTCTCTGAAAAGAACAGACATGCAATGACTCTAGTGGATCCATATGTGGTCTGTGAAAAGAATAGACATGAAATGACTCTAGCTGTGGTTAATGAGAAGAACGCACATGCAATGACAATGGTGGTTCCATATGTGGTTTGTGAGAAGAACACACATGCTATGACTCTAGCTATGGTTAATAAGAAGAACACACATTTCAATGACAATGGTGGTTCCATATGTGGTTTGTGAAAAGAACACACATGGAATGACTCTAGCTGTGGTTAATGAGAAGAACACACATGCAATGACACTGGTGGGTCCATATGTGGTCTCTGAAAAGAACATACATGCAATGACTCTGGTGGATCCATATGTGGTCTGTGAAAAGAACACACATGGAATGACACTAGATGTGGTTATTGAAAGAATACACATTTCAATGACAATGGTGGTTCCTTATGTGGTTTGTGAAAATAACACACATGCAATGACTCTAGCTGGGGTTAATGAAAAGAACACACATGCAATCACTCTAGTGGATCCATAGGTGGATTGTGAAAAGAACACACATGCAATGACACTGGTGGATCCATATGTGATCTATGAAAAGAACACACATGCAATGACACTGGTGGATCCATATGTGGTCTCTGAAAAGAATACACATGCAATGACACTGGTGGATCCATATGTGATTTGTGAAAAGAATAGTCATGAAATTACTTGAGATGTGGAAAATGAAAGAATACACATTTCAATGACGATGGTGGTCCCATATGTGGTTTGTGAAAAGAGCACACATGCAATGACTCTAGTCGTGGTTAATGAAAAGAACACACATGCAATGAATCTAGTTGTTGTTAATAAAAAGAACAAACATGCAATGACACTGGTGGATCCATATGTGGTGTGTGAAGATAACACACATGCAATGACACTGGTGGATCCATATGTGGTCTGTGAAAAGAGTAGACATGAAATGACTCTAGATGTGGTTAATGAAGGAATACACATTTCAATAAAAATAGTGGTTCCATATGTGGTTTGTGAAAAGAACACACATGCAATGACTCTAGCTATGGTTAATGAGAAGAACACAAATGCAATGACACTGGTGGATCCGTAGGTGGATTGTGAAAAGAACACACATGCAATGAACTCTAGTGGATCCATATGCAATGACACTGGTGGATCCATGTATGGTCTCTGAAAAGAACACACATTTCAATGACACTGGTAGATCCATATGTGGTTTGTGAAAAGAACATACATCAAGTGACTCGAGATGTGGTTAATGAGAAGAACACACATGCAATGACACTAGTGGATCCATATGTGGTTAATGAAAATAACACACATGCAATGACTCTAGTTGTGGTTAATGAAAAGAACACACATGGAATGACACTGGTGGATCCATAGGAGGATTATGAAAAGAACACACATGCAATAACTCTAGTTGTTTATCATAATAAGAACACACATGCAATGACACTGGTGTATCCATATGTGGTGTGTGAAGAGAACACACATGGAATGACACTGGTGGATCCATATGTGGTCTGTGAAAAGAGTAGACATGAAATGACTCTAGATGTGGTTAATGAAGTAATACACATTTCAATGAAAATGGTGGTTCCATATGTGGTTTGTGAAAAGAACACACACGCAATGACTCTAGCTGTGGTTAATGAGAAGAACACATATGCAATGACACTGGTGAATCCGTAGGTGGATTGTGAAAAGAACACACATGCAATGAACTATAGTGGATCCATATGCAATGACACTGGTGGATCCATGTGTGGTCTCTGAAAAGAACACACATTTCATTGACACTGGTAGATCCATATGTGGTTTGTGAAAAGAACATACATCCAGTGACTTGAGATGTGGTTAATGAGAAGAACACACATGCAATGACACTAGTGGATCCATATGTGGTTAATGAAAATATCACACATGCAATGACTCTAGCTATGGTTAATGAAAAGAACACACATGCAATGACACTAGTGGATCCATAGGTGGATTATGAAAAGAACACACATGCAATAACTCTAGTTGTTTATCATAATAAGAACACACATGCAATGACACTGGTGGATTCATATGTGGTCTCTGAAGAGAACAGACATGCGATGACTCTGGTGGATCCATATGTGGTATGTGAAAAGAATAGACATGAAATGACTCTTGCTGTGGTTAATGAGAAAAACACACATGCAATGACAATTGTGGTTCCATATGTGGTTTCTGAGAAGAACACACATGCAATGACTCTAGTTGTGGTTAATGAGAAGAACACACATTTCAATGACAATGGTGGTTCCATATGTGGTTTGTGAAATAACACACATGCAATGACTCTAGCTGTGGTCAATGAGAAGAACACACATGCAATGACACTGGTGGGTCCATATGTGGTCTTTGAAAAGAACATACATGCAATGACTTTGGTGGATCCATATGTGGTCTGTGAAAAGAACACACATGCAATGACACTAGATGTGGTTAATGAAAGAATACACATTTCAATGACAATGGTGGTTCCATATGTGGTTTGTGAAAAGAACACACATGCAATGACTCTAGTTGGGGTCAATGAAAAGAACACACATGCAATCACTCTAGTGGATCCATAGGTGGATTGTGAAAAGAACACACATGCAATGACACTGGTGGATCCATATGTGATCTATGAAAAGAACACACATGCAATGACGCTGGTGGGTCCATATTTTGTCTCTAAAAAGAACAGACATGCAATGACGCTGGTGGATCCATATGTGGTTTGTGAGAAGAACACACATGCAATGACACTAGATGTGGTTAATGAAAGAATACACATTTCAATGACAATGGTGGTTCCATATGTTGTTGAGTGAAAAGAACACACATGCAATGACTCTACCTGTGGTTAATGAAAAGAACACACATGCAATGAATTAAGTGGATCCATAGGTGGATTGTGAAAAGAACACACATGCAATGACACTGGTGGATCCATATGTGGTCTCTGAAAAGAATACACATGAAATGACTCTAGATGTCGTTAATAAAAGAATACACATTTCAATGACACTAGTGGATCCATATATGGTTTGTGAAAAGAACATACATCTAGTGACTCTAGATGTGGTTAATGAGAAGAACACACATGCAATGACACTTGTGGATCCATATGTGGTTAATGAAAATAACACACATGCAATGACTCTAGTTGTTGTTAATAAAAAGAAGACACATGCAATGACACTGGTAGATCCATATGTGGTCTGTGAAGAGAACACACATGTAATGACACTGGTGGATCCATATGTGGTCTTTGAAAAGAATAGACAAGAAATGACTCTATATGTGGTTAATGAAAGAATACACATTTCAATGACAATGGTGGTTCCATATGTGGTTTGTGAAATGAGCACACATGCAATGACTCTAGCTGTGGTTAATGAGAAGAACACACATGCAATGACACTAGTGGATCCATAGGTGGATTGTGAAAAGAACACACATGCAATGAACTCTAGTAGATCCACATATAATGACACAGGTGGATCCATGTCTGGTCTATGAAGAGAACACACATTTTAATGACACCGGTGGATACAAATGTGGTTTGTGAAAAGAACATACGTCCTGTGACTCTAGATG
This sequence comes from Avena insularis, assembly GCA_023614405.1. Lineage (NCBI taxonomy): Eukaryota > Viridiplantae > Streptophyta > Magnoliopsida > Poales > Poaceae > Avena > Avena insularis. Next base: position 315,098,923 of record CM042686.1, read on the forward strand.
TGGTTAATGAGAAGAACACACATACAGTGACACTGGTGGATCCATATGTGGTTAATGAAAGTAACATACATGCAATGACTCTAGTTGTTGTTAATAAAAAAAAACACATGCAATCACACTGGTGGATCCATATGTGGTCTCTGAAAAGAATACACATGCAATGACACTAGTGGATCCATGTGTGGTCTGTGAAAAGAATAGTCATGAAATGACTCTAGATGTGGTTAATGCAAGAATACAGATTTCAATGACAATGGTGGTTCCCTATGTGGTTTGCGAAAAAACAGACATGCAATGACTCAAGCTGTGGTTAATGAGAAGAACACACATGCAATCACACTCTTGGATCCATATGTGGTTAATGAAAATAACACACATGGAACGACTCTTGTTGTTGTTAATAAAAAGAACACACATGCAATGACACTTGTGGATCCATATGTGGTCTGTGAACAGAATAGACATGCAATGACACTGGTGGATCCATATGTGGTCTATGAAAATAATAGACATGAAATGACTCTAGATGTGGTTAATGAAAGAATACACATTTCAATGAAAATGGTGGTTCCATATGTGGTTTGTGAAAAGAACACACATGCAAGGACTCTACTTGTGGTTAATGAGAAGAACACACATGCAATGACACTAGTGGATCCATAGGTGGATTGTGAAAACACACATGCAATGAACTCTGGGGATCCACATGCAATGACACTGGTGGATCCATGTGTGGTCAGTGAAGAGAACACACATTTCAATGACACTGGTGGATCCATATGTGGTTTGTGAAAAGAACATACATCCAGTGACTCGAGATGTGGTTAATGACACTCTTGGATCCATATGTGGTTAATGAAAATAACACACATTCGACGACTCTAGTTGTTGTTAATAAAAATAACACACATGCAATGACACTTGTGGATCCATATGTGGTCTGTGAAGAGAACACACATGCAATGACACTGGTGGATCCATATGTGGTCTGTGAAAAGAATAGAAATGAAATGACTCTAGATGTGGTTAATCAAAGAATACACATTTCAATGAAAATGGTGGTTCCATATGTGGTTTGTGAAAAGAACAGACATGCAATGACTCTAGCTGTGGTTAATGAGAAGAACACACATGCAATGACGACTCTAGTGGTTCCATATGTGGTTTTTGAAAAGAACACACATGCAATGGCACTGGTGGATCCATAGGTGGATTGGGAAAACAACACACATGCAATGAACTCTGGGGATCCACATGCAATGATACTGGTGGATCCATGTGTGGTCTGTGAAGAGAACACACATTTCAATGACACTGGTGGATCCATATGTGGTTTGTGAAAAGAACATACATCCAATGACTCTATATGTCGTTAATGATACTAGTGGATCCATATGTGGTTAATGAAAATAACACACATGCAATGACACTTGTGGATCCATATGTGGTCTGTGAAGAGAACAAACATGCAATGACACTGGTGGATCCATATGTGGTCTGTGAAAAGAATAGACATGAAATGACTCTAGATGTGGTTAATGAAAGAATACACATTTCAATGAAAATGGTGGTTCCATATGTGGTTTGTGAAAAGAACACACATGCAATGACTCTAGTTGTGGTTAATGAGAAGAACACACATGCAATGACGACTCTGGTGGTTTCATATGTGGTTTGTGAAAAGAACACACATGCAATGACTGTAGCTGTGGTTAATGAGAAGAACACACATGCAATGAGACTGGTGGATCCATAGGTGGATTGGGAAAACAACACACATGCAATGAACTCTGGGGATCCACATGCGATGATACTGGTGGATCCATGTGTGGTCTATGAAGAGAACACACATTTCAATGACACTGGTGGATCCATATGTGGTTTGTGAAAAGAACATACATCCAATGACTCTATATGTGGTTAATGATACTAGTGGATCCATATGTGGTTAATGAAAATAACACACATGCAATGACTCTAGTTGTTGTTATTAAAAATAACACACATGCAATGACTCTAGTTGTTGTTATTAAAAATAACACACATGCAATGACACTGGTGGATCCATATGTGGTCTCTGAAAAGAAAAGACATGCAATAAAACTAGTGGATCCATATGTGGTCTGTGAAAAATAGTGGTTCCATATGTGGTTTGTGAAAAGAACACACATGCAATGTGAAGAAAATATGCCCTGAGAGGCAATAATAAAGTTGTTATTATGTATTCCTTGTATATGATAGATGTTTATTTTGCATGCTATAATTGTATTGAAAGGAAACATCAATACATGTGTGTTTAATAAACAAAAAGGGTTCCTAGTTATGCCTCTGTTCAAGACTAGCTCGTTGATTAACAAGATGATCAAGGTTTCCTGATCATGGACATTGGATGTTGTTAATAACGAGGTCACAACATTTGTGAAATGATGTGATGAACATTCATCCAAAGTATAGCATTACGATCAAGTCATTATGTTTACATTGCTATAACATTATACGAAGTAATCTTAGTCCTTAGACCATGAGATCATGTTAATTGCTAACACCAGAAGAGTATCTTGATAACATCAAACGTCATACCATAACAAGGTGACTATAAAGGTGGGTTCAGTGCTACGAAGGTGTTATGTTGAGGCTCATGGATCAAGAGTGGAATTTGTCAATCCCGATGACGGATAGATATACTCTGGGTACTCTCGGTGATATCACATTAAGATAGCTTGCAAGCAAGTGATGTGATCACTAGAATGTTATATCACGGGAATGAGAAAAGAGTGCATGTTGGTAACGAGACCAAACTAGGTATTTGGATACCGATGATCGAATCTCGGACATGTATTATATCATGAGACAAAGGGATTAAGTTACTAGCATTAAAGGTTCTCACGATCACAGAAGTCATCGTTGAATGTGCAGGAGTCAGTATGGATCTCCAGGTCTTGCTTCTGATTATTGATCTGAGAGGAGTCTCAATCATGTCTGCATTATTCGCGAACCATAGGGTGACACACTTAAGGGTTGCCAGACACCATTTTGGAGCACATATGTTTCAGACAAAAGGATTGCAAAACGCAGGAAATGTTTCAATAGAAACAGAAATTGTTTCGATAGAAACCGGAATTGTTTCGGGTGAAATTGCAGAAAGTGGTTCTGCATGTGATATTGAAATGTTGTAAGGGGTTTTATGTGAATGTTTGTTAATTAAAGTAATTAAAAAAATTATGAATAAAATAAATAAAAGAGTTTTATTAATTGAGAGTTGCATTAAATTTGGTGGAAATTTAATGCATGTGAGTGGAATTTTGGGTGGAGTCAAAATTGATGTGAGTGGAGCATCCACCACATGAATGAGGAAGAGGTGGCGGCACCCTCCTTAGCCGCCAGCCATGGTAGGGGAGGAGCCCCCCCTCTCCTATAAAAGGCCCCCCTCTCCTCCCTCACAAAGCACACCTCCTCGTGAAGGATCTCTCTCCCCCTCTAGATATTCCCCCATGGTCTCGGATTAGCGAGATACATGTTCCTGGTGGCCTTGCGTCTGGAAGGAGTTGGTGCTTCCGCTGATTCACTGGAGCGAGGAGGTGGAGGTTGTCCGGTGGCTTGAACGTGTGTGCGAGGACGGATGCGCTACTGATTTGCGGCGCTCAGACTTCCACACGATCTTGAGATCGTCAAGCGTACGACTACATCATCCACGAGTTCCAACTCGTTAACAAAACTCTGTTGTCTTTGAGGGTAAGTTCTCCATGGATGTAAATCCACCTGTTTCTCTGTATCTAGTAGATATATCTTGGTGTATAGTTCTCATCGTAGGAAATTTTTTGTTTTCTATGCTGCGAACCCAACAGTGGAATCAGATCCTGATCTATGCGTAGGTGCTTTGCACGGGTAGTACACATGTGTTATTGCATCTTCTATTTATTTTGGATATTGGTGGCATAGTGGGATGAAGCGGCCCGGACCAACCTTACATGTCATCGTACATGAGACCGGTTCCACGACTGACATGCAACTAGTTTTGGATAAGTGGCTAGCGGGTGTCTGTCTCTCCTACTATAGCCAATATCTGATTTACAATGAGTTGCTAATAACTTGGTTATCCTTGTTGTGGTTCATGTTCATAGGTAAGACTGGTTCTATCTCCGAAAGCCCTAAGCCACGTAAAACTTGCAATTGATAAATTAGAGGCGTCTAGTTTAGATCGTTGCTGGGCTAGTGTCTTGATATAGTATTATTGTAATTAGATGTATGATAGATACTCTTACAACACACTCATCATGTAAGTTCCATAGACCTTGGCCTTACACACAAAGGAATGATAGAGATCATACCACGATGCAAATGATAGAGATCAAATGCATGGACCATATCATCCCACTTTAGACATTAGATGTTAGCATCTTATATTGCTAGTTTGGCGCTTTTGGTAGCATTGTAAGATCATCCCTCATTTAGATATCAAGATAAAATGTGTTCTTCCTTCAGTACGCACCGTTCTATGGATCGTGTTTCGAGACATCACGTGATGATCGGGTGTACTCGACTCCGCGCTTTCATACAACGGGTGTAAGACAGTTTTACACACGCGGAATACTAAGGTTCTCACTTGACGAGCCTAGCATGTACATACATGGCCTCGGAACATGGACCGAAAGGTTAAGCATGAGTTATATAGTTGATATGATGCCCATATAGATGCTCGCCTTTGAAGCTACACCGACTCACGTGATGATCGGACTTGGTGTAGTGGATTTGGTTCACGTAATCACCAAAAGGACACGAGGGATGTCGTTCTTGAGTGGCAGTTCATTAGTAATTTAGATTTGTTGAACTCAATCTATCATAAAGTTAGTCTAAATAAACTTTACAAATTCTGTTGTAGATGGCGCCACCAGCTTTTAATTTCAATGTGTTCATGGAGAAAGAGAAACTTGCTCCGAATGGTTTCCTACGCCGCTAGGACCCCCACCAGCTCCTGATGCCCCTGACGAGGAAAAGAATGTCTATATAACTCGTCAGGAGGACCACAACTTAGTTCATTGTGGCATACTGTATGGGCTAGAGCCAGAACTTCGAAAGCGTTTCGAAAATGGCAATGCCTTTGATACCATGGGAGAATTGAAAATGATTTTCGATACCCATGCTGCCGTAGAGAGTTATAATGCTTCTAAAAAGTTCTTTAGCTGCATGATGGAGGAGAACAGCTCCGTTAGTGAGCACGTACTCAAAATGTCTGGGTACGCCGATAAGCTTGTGTCCTTGGGAATAATGATTCCCACTGACTTAGGCATAGATCGTGTTCTCCAATATCTGCCACCTAGCTACAAGAGCTTTGTGATGAACTATAATATGCAGGGCATGAAGAAGTCTCTTCCCGAGATTCTATCAATGCTTAAGACTGCAGAAGTGGAGATTAAGAAAGAACATCAAGTGTTGATGATCAATAAGACCACCGGTTTCATGAAGGACAAGAAAGGCAAGCAGAAGGGAAAGAAGGGCGGCAAATATGTTGCCACACCTACAAAAAAACCCAGAGCTAGCCCTAAGTCTGATACCGAGTGTTACTATTGCAAGGGGACTAGCCATTGGAAGCACAACTGCCCCAAGTATTTGGCGGACAAGAAGGCCGGCAAGGCAAACAAAGGTATATGTGATATACATGTTATTGATGTGTACTAGACTAGTACTCGTAATAGCACCTAGGTATTTGATACGGGATCAGTTGCTAATATATGTAACTCGATTCAGGGGCTACGAAACAAGCGACATCTAGCAAGGTATGAGGTCACGATGCGGGTCGGCAATGGATCAGGAGTTGATGTGATCGCCGTCGGAATGCTACCTCTCCATATGCCGTCGGGATTAGTGATAAATCTGAATAATTATTATTATGTGCCTGCACTGATCATGAACATTGTATCCAGATCGTGTTTGATGCAAAGTGGTTATTCGTTTAAATCTGAAAACAATGGTTGTTCTATTTATATGGATAATATCTTTTATGGTCATGCACCTGTGTTGAATGGTTTATTTCTATTGGATCTCGATAGTAGTATTATGCATATTCATTGTGTTGATGCTAAAAGGGTTAAACTTGATAATGATATATCTACATATATGTGGCACTGACGTCTGGGTTATATTGGCGTTAAATGCATGAAGAAACTCCATTCTGATGGAATTTTGGAATCACTTGATTTTGAATCATTTGATACATGTGAGCCATGCCTTATGGGCAAGATGACTAGAACGCTGTTTTCTGGTTCAATGGAACGGGCGACAGATTATTGGAAATCATACATACTGATGTGTGTCGACCAATGAGTGTGTCGGCGCGAGGTGGATATCGTTCTTTTGTTACTTTCACGGATGATTTGAGTAGATACGGGTATATCTATTTGATGAAACATAAGTCTGAAACTTTTGAAAAGTTCAAGGAATTTTCAGAATGAAGTGGAAAATCATCATAACAGAAAGGTCAAATTTCTGCGGTCCGACTGTGGAGGAGAGTATCTTAGTTACGAGTTTAGCACACATATGAAAAATTGTGGAATAGTTTCACAACTCACGCCTGCCAGAACACCACAATGTAATGGTGTGTCGGAACGTCGTAATCGTACTTTATTGGATATGGTTCGATCTATGATGTCTCTGACTGACTTGCCACTGTCATTTTGGGGTTATTCACTGGAAACCGCTGCATTCACTTTAAATCAAGCACCATCTAAATCCGTTGAAATGACACTGTATGAATTATGGTTTGGAGACAAACCTAAGCTGTCATTTCTTAAAGTTTGGGGATGCGATGTTTATGTGAAGAAACTTCAACTAGATAAACTCGAAACCCAAAGCGGAAAAATGCGTTTTCATAGGATACCCTAAGGAAACGATTGGGTATACCTTCTATCACAGATCCGAGGGCAAGGTTTTTGTTGCCAAGAATGGATCCTTTCTTGAGAAGGAGTTTTTCGCGAAAGGTGTGAGTAGTCAGAAGATAGAACTCGTAGAGGTTATTGAACCTTCTCTTCATGAATTGGCGAGTGGCACAACACCGGAAGTTGTTTCAGTGTTGACTTCACCTAATGAAGAGAGAGCTAATGATATTGATCATGAAACTCTGAAAGAGGACACTACCGAACTTCGCAGGTCAAGCAGTACACGTGCATCTCCTGAACTATACAACAATTCTGTTATGAATTTCATGATTGATGAAATAGATGACCCTGCAACGTATGAAGAAGCGATGATGAGCCCGGATTCCAACAAATGGCTAGAAGCCATGAAATCCGAGATGGAATCCATGTACGAAAACCAGGTTTGGACCTTGGTGGACTTACCTCACGATCGAAAGGCCATTGAGAATAAATGGATTTTCAAAATAAAAACTGATGTTGATGGTAATGTGACCATCTATAAAGCTCGACTTGTCGCAAAGGGGTTTCGAAAAATTCAAGGAGTTGACTACAATGAGACATTCTCTCCCGTAGCGATGCTTAAGTCAGTTAGGATTATGTTAGCAATTGCTGCATATTTCGATTATGAAATATGGCAGATGGATGTCAAAATTGTTTCCTCAAATGGCAATATTGAAGAAGAGTTGTATATGATACAACCTAAGGGTGTTGTCGATCCTAAGGATGCTGATAAGGTATGCAAACTTCAGCGATCCATCTATGGACTGAAGCAAGCATCCCGGAGTTGGAATATCCGATTTGTCCAAACTTATGGAGAGGCTTGTATTTACAAGAAAGTGAGTGGGAGCAATGTGGTATTTCTTATATTATATGTGGATGACATATTATTTATTGGAAATGATATAGATCTTTTAAATAGTGTTAAAAGTTATCTAAACAGCAAATTTTCAATGAAAGACCTTGGTAAGCTTCATATATATTAGGCATTAAAATCTATAGAGATAGATCAAGACGCCTAATTGGGCTATCGCAGAGTACATACCTTGATAAGATATTAAAGAAATTTAATATGGACGGAAGTAAGAAGGGGTTCATACCTATGTTGCAAGGCAATACATTGAGTAAGACTCAAAGTATGGCTACAGCGGAAGAAAGAGAGATAACGGATAAGATCCCCTATGCCTCAGCCATAGGCTCTATAATGTACGCCATGCTATGTACAAGACCGGATGTGGCACATGCTATTAGTTTGACTAGTAGGTACCAATATGATCCAGGTTCGGAACACTAGATAGCGGTCAAGAATATCCTTAAGTACTTAAGAAGAACTAAGGATATGTTTCTTATGTAGGGAGGTGAAGAAGAGCTAGTCGCTAAGTGTTATGTCGATGCTAGCTTTGACACCGATCCGGATGACTCTAAGTCTCAATCCGGATACATATTTCTCTTAAACGGAGCAGCACTTAGTTGGAGGAGTTCCAAACAACCTGTGGTGTCTGGATCAACAACGGAGGCAGAATATGTTGTTGCTTCAGAAGCGGCGTAGGAAGCGGTTTGGATGAAAGAGTTCATAACAGAACTGGGTGTGGTTCCTAGTGCATTGGACCCAATGGTGATCTATTGTGATAGCAATGGAGCCATAGCCAACGCCAAGGAACCAAGGTCTCACAAGAATTCCAAGCATATTAAGCACTGTTTTCACTCCATCCGCGAGCATGTCAGGGATGGAGATATAAAGATTTGTAAAGTACACACGGACCTGAATGTAGTAGATCCGTTGACTAAAGTTCTCCCTAGGGAAAAACATGATCAACACCAGAACTCCATGGGTGTTAGATTTATCACTATGTAAACTAGATTATTGTCTCTAGTGCAAGTGGGAGACTGAACGAAATATACCCTGAAAGGCAATAATAAAGTTGTTATTATGTATTCCTTGTATATGATAGATGTTTATTTTGCATGCTATAATTGTATTGAAAGGAAATGTCAATACATGTGTGTTTAATAAACAAAAAGGGTTCCTAGTTATGCCTCTCTTCAAGACTAGGTCGTTCATTAACAAGATGATCAAGGTTTCCTGATCATGGACATTGGATGTTGTTAATAACGAGGTCACAGCATTTGTTAATTGATGTGATGAACATTCATCCGAAGTATAGCATTACGATCAAGTCATTATGTTTACATTTCTATAACATCATACGAAGTAATCTTAGTCCTTAGACCATGAGATCATGTTAATTGCTAACACCAGAAGAGTATCTTGATAACATCAAACGTCACACCGTAACAGGGTGACTATAAAGGTGGGCTCAGTGGTACGAAGGTGTTATGTTGAGGCTCATGGATCAAGAGTAGAATTTTCCAATCCCGATGATGGATAGATATACTCTGGGCCCTCTCGGTGATATCACATTAAGATAGCTTGCAAGAAAGTGATGTGATCACTAGAATGTTATATCACGGGAACGAGAAAAGAGTGCATGTCGGTAACGAGATCAAACTAGGTATTTGGATACCGATGATCAAATCTTGGACATGTATTATATCATTAGACAAAGGGATTAAGTTACTAGCGTTAAAGTTTCTCACAATCACAGAAGTCATCGTTGAATGTACAGGAGTCAGTATGGATCTCTAGGTCCCGCTTCTGATTATTGATCTGAGAGGAGTCTCAATCATGTCTGCATTATTCGCGAACCGTAGGGTGACAAACTTAAGGGTTTCCGGACACCATTTTGGAGCACATATGTTTCAGACAAAAGGATTGCAAAGCGCAGGAAATGTTTCAATAGAAACAGGAATTGTTTCGATAGAAATCGGAATTGTTTCGGGTGAAATTGCAGAAAGTGGTTCTGCATGTGATATTGAAATGTTGCAAGGGGTTTTATGTGAATGTTTGTTAATTAAAGTAATTAACAAAATTCTGAATAAAATAAATAAAAGAGTTTTATTAATTGAGAGTTGCATTAATGCATGTGAGTGGAATTTTGGGTGGAGTCAAAATTGATGTGAGTGGAGCTTCCACCACATGAATGAGGAAGAGGTGGGGGCACCCTCCTTGGCCGCCAGCCATGGTAGGGGAGGAGCCCCCCTTTGATGACCCACAAGTATAGGGGGTGTATCGCAGTATTTTCGATAAGTAAGAGTGTCGAACCCAACGAGGAGCAGAAGGTGCTGGCTAGTGGTATGGATCAGGAATTCTCTACAAATACTGAGCAAACGGATTTTTAGGGGTTTTCGATAAAGCAAGTAAACAAATTACAAGTAAATGAAAGAGAGTAAGAATGAATGCAGCAAGTGGCCCAATCCTTTATGCAGCAAAGGACAAGCCGGTTGTATTTCTATAGATGACCAAACGTTCTCGAGGATACATGGGAAGACTGTCAAGTGCTTTCGCTTCATATAGTCGATTAATCTTCTCTAGCTTGCTAAGTGTTGTGTGGGTGAACCTGTGCTAATGTGCCGCCCCATCCAAGACTAATACATACTTGTGATTATACCCCTTGCAAACATCCGTAAGTACAAGAAAGTAATTAAGGTAGAAACCTAACCACAGCTTTAAACTCTAAGACCCTTATGTCCCTTGTGCAATGGTTTCCTAACGGGGGTTCAGGTTTCACATCCGCAACCCCTATGATTAGTAGCCAAATACACAATGCATTCCCCTAGGCCCATATAGGTGAAGTGTCATGTAGTCGATGTTCACATGACACCACTAGAAGAAGTACACCACAACTTAAATAACAATCTATTGAATCTTTCTCAACACAACTCCACTACTAACAACAAGACTTCTCCCATGTCCTCAAGAACAAAACGAACTACTCACAAGACATCATATGTATCATGATCAGAGATATAATAATGATGTATAACAATCTGAACATAAACAATAATTCAATGGTTCACTCAATAGCATCAACTACAAAGAGTAATCAACACCAGGAAAGTTTCCCCTGTGAACTATGCAAGATTCAACCCATTTGTTACAGCAATATAGAGATGGTGATGAGGGTGCTGATGGTGATGATGGTGGTGATGATGATGATGATCCCGATGAAGTCTAGCTTGATGGTGGTGTTGATGGCGACGATGTCCCCTCTCCGGGAAGGAATTCCCCCGGCAGAAATCTGTCTGCCAGAGAGATCTTTCTCTCTCGGTGTTTTCTGCCCCGTAGAGGCGGCGGAATCTTTCTGTGGTCCCTCCCCGAGTCTTAGGGTTTCGTGGGGATGATATACGCTAGAGGAGAGAGGCTGGAGTGGGCCAGGGCGGCCACACCACTCCTAGGCGCGGCCTAGGCCTACCCGCGCCATGGGGTGGTGTGGGCCCCCTGTGGCCCACCTCCACTCCATCTTCTGGCATCCTGAGTCTTCTGGAAAAATAGGATTTTCCGTATATTTTCCTGGATTTTCTGATCTTCGCGAATTTTGCCTCCAAACAGCACCTTTTCCATCAGAATCCTTACTAGAGCGGTCCATGCTCCAAAAGTCATCAACCATGCAAAAACAGATGAAATAACATAAGTATCACATCTCAATACGAAATATATCAATGAATAATAGTGAATTAAGACATAGAATAGTGATGCAAAATGGGCGTATCAACTCCCCCCAAGCATAGACTTCGCTTGTCCCCAAGCAAAACTGAGCTCAATAAACATGACCTCAGGTTTATGGAGTGAAGAGTCGATAAAAAAATACGGACAAGAAGCATCACATTCATCAAAAGCATAGATCATAATAGAAGACAACTCACTATTATATAACTAAACTTGCAATGAGTAAAGGAAACACAATAAAGATACATAGAGTAAATCATAATTGGTAATGGCAAACTTAGCTCTTGGTCGAAGAATAGTTGATAATTTGCTGGAGTTCACAAATAGTTGGTTTTCAAAGAAAGCTTTCAAAGTAGTAAACATCAAGATAAGAGCAATGTGCAAAACAAGGAACATAAGAAACATGAATGCATAAATCATCATATGAATGAATGAAACACATCAACTCAAAATACTTGCTGAGATAGAAGGGAATAGGTTTACTGACTCAACTACGAAGTGAAAGAAAGGGCCCTTCAAAGAGGGAAGCAGGGATTGCAAGTCTCATAAAGAGCTCCCAAAAATTATGATACTTACTAGCTTTCAGCTCTCATTGCCCCTATCATAGGCATCTTTAGGTGATTAAGGTTAAAGTGAGGTCTAATCTGAGTTATATGCTTGACAGACTATAAACTGAAAATCCCAAGTCCCTTGAGTACGAGGGCCGCTCCTCATGCTACTCAACTTTAGTTACCGGTAAGTTCTTGTCATCGTAAGCATGTGCGTATCATTGAGAACCGCCAACGGGGTACCCCTTGCCCGATGATACGGAAGAATCCCTATATCAAAATGACAAGGCAAGCAGACAATGAGTATCTCAGCAATCTTCTTATTTACCATGGGAAAATGGTACTTTTTTCTCTCTTTCCTCTTTTCATAGTATCTCTTTTTTTTCTTTTCTTTTTCTCAATACCTATCTCTCTCTTTTTTTTATAAGAAGAATGCTTCATAGATATCATTATGGTTACGCTGCAGGTTTCCACCATGTCAGCATGGATTAGACTGCCCAAAGTGCTTCTCTAACACACATACATAACTCCATGGACTTACAAGCTCCCTTTTATTTCACAATCGACGACATCCGCAAACAAAAGAGCAAGGTATCCACTGGGTATATATTTACAAGTGTTGAAAGTTGCCGTGTGAAAGACGGTTCTGCTAATCCCCAGCCTATAATTTGCAAGCATATAACTTTCATGGAGAGTTCACAATGGTTCAGGTTTATTAAGTGCAAGAAAGTAAAGTGTGCCATCAAGTTCGTGAGAGCTTTAATCACTAATTTTCGCATAACAAGTTTAATTTGGGAGGTAGACAAAACAGGAATTTACTTGGAATAGCAATAATGCTACTAGGTAGGTATGGTGGACACAAATGGCAAAGGTTTTGGTTTAAAGGAGGTGGATGCACGAGAAGAATTCCCTCTCAGTACAGGTTTTTGGCTAGCAAGGCTGGGTAGCAAGTATAAGAGTTGAAGGAAACAAACAAACATACAAATGATAAAGACAAACATGCAATCTTCCTTGGAAGCACAAAATATCTTAACTTGAGAATACTAAACTTATGAGCAAATCAAGAAAGAAAGATGATGAAATTATTTGTTCTCTCGAGTACTTCTATCTTTTTCTTTTCAACTCTCAAAAAGGTGTTGCTACTGACCGAGCCAGGTTTGCTAAAACCAACTAACTTAACTCAATGATCCCAAAGTGATACCAATACTAACAACAAGATCAATCATATAACCACGAATTGAAAACTAATATAAGCTATGCAAAAGAGTGAATGATAGAACTTCTCATTAATATTCCATAACGGAGACTCACACCAAGGGATACAAATCTAATGAGAGAGGGGACACTTCCATAATGCAAACCATATAATAAAATAACTCCTCTATTCATGATATGACTCTACTAATAAAGTAAAAAGGTAGAAGATAGTGATATGATACCGTGGCACTCCCCCAAGCTTGGAACAAACCAAGGGGATGCCAAACCTGATGACAAATTACTCCTTTGGTGGTGGTGGTATCCTCTCGATGAGCTCTCTTATCAGTTTCCCCAAGTCCTCAATCTCGAAGGTGAGATTACGAATAAGCTGCGAGTTTTGCTCAATGCGGCTCATGATCATGTCAGGTTGAGAAGTCCAGCTCTTGCTATTCTTTCCCCACTCTTCCTCCTTGAAGTCTTCTTTTCCTGCATGGCTAGAATGAGGCAAATCCCAATTGGAGGGTAATTTCTCCTTGGGCATATTCTGGTATTGATGCTCATGGATAAGGGTATGGAAAGGATTCCTGGTGCGTGGAGGAAGTGACCGTGGAGCCAAACTGTGACGAAGAGCTTTCCCCCCAGTCTGCATCTGTGCAGTCCTTCTAATCTTGGCAGGTTTCACCACTCCAATGCTTGCAATGGTGGTGCCGGTATGCGGAAGTTGGCCTTGCTCCTCTTCACCTTCACTCTTGATCTCCTTCTCCTTCCCAGGGTCTTGGAGGTCTTCCTCCATGGGCTCCTTCCCTTTATCCTTGGCGGACACCATTGTGCTTCTAAAATTTCAAAGGTATGTCCTGGCAGAAACAGATCGAAACAAAAACACGATATACAGACCTCGGAAGATCCATGGGGTTATATATTACGAAGTTTCACATCAAAAGGAAGGTACTGGGAGAAAACGAGTCAGAGGCGGAGTCTTGGGTGGCCTCACCACCTGGTGGCGCGGCCAGGGGTGGGCCCGTGCATCAGGGGGGTGTGGGCTACCCCGGCTCCAGTTCCGTCCCTTTTTCGCTTCGAAACTTTCCTTATTGACTGAAAACTGCAAAAATATAGTTGGATTGTATTTTCGCGGAACTTTTCTTACCAGAACTGTTACCTATTTGAACACGGACTCTGGAGGTCTCTGAATTTGGTATCTAGTGGATTCTTCTAGAGTCATCTCTTGAATATCATCGATATATTCATCTTCATACACTTATTACTTGAGTCATAAAACCCTTCTCTTCCTTATTACACCATTGTCTCCACTTCCTGGAAATTTCTTTCACACAGTTCTCATTAGCAACATTAGTATAAGTGAAGTGATAAAACCTTTTGAGTCCAACTTCAACTAAAAACCATCAAAACAAAAGCTACTGTAGAACCTCCTTCCGAAAACCCAAAAATAATTCAAAAAGGAAACTGAATAAAGAAGCAGATGCAAGATTGGCTAGATGTGTCAAAACAGACCAGCAGGTAAAGATCAATTTTTTAGAAAATATTTTGTTGTTCAAATCAAAAAGTGCAAATCTAACAAAGTTAAATAACAACCTGGGGCAGAATCACAAAAAATTACAGCTCAATCTGACATACAGAGATCTCTCACGAATTTTTACGGTGAAGCACAAAAATCTGTTTCGGGACAGCAACTTCCCCAAATATTACTTCTCTCATTAGAGGTTGATCTTGACACAAAAACCAAACAAAACGGATAAGGAGCGGTTATTACCGAAGTAATAACTTCCAAGACTCAAAGAAACAAAAAAAACAAACTGAAAGCAAAAACAAATTGGGTTGTCTCCCATAAAGCTATTTCTTTATAACCATTAAGATGGGCATGATAATTTTGAAGAAGCTCTCACAGGGATATGAATTGAGGTGAAAGAGAGCATTAAGAAGCAAAAAAACACACATTTAAGTCTAACCCACTTCCTATGCAAGGGGATTTTGTAAACAAACAAGTTGTTGAAACCATAGGAAACTTGCATAAGAAGGCAAAAGAAGTGCAGCATAAAAACTTTCAGCATAAAACGGGGAAACTTGATATTAGTTAGGTACATAAGAACACTTTTCCCTCTCTCATAGTAGCTTTCAGTATCATGCATAAACTTAACAATTAGCTATCACAAGGAACATCATAGCAATGATCACTTATTCTAACAGAAAACACGAGAATACTAGCTCTCATAACACTATTTTGTGAAACAATATTAGAGGTATCCTTACAAAGGATAGGGTGTCCATCTTTTTCATATTTAGCAACAAAGTCTTCCACATTTGCTACAATAGGTTCATCAACCATTTGTTTATCAAGTTCAACAGCTTTATTCATACTTTCATCTACCATACTAGCCATCATAGAATGTTCCTTTACCTTAACTGGGAAAGGCATTTTCTCAATATAAGGTTTACGTAAAACATGATTAACAGTATAAACTTCAGTATTTCTTGAAGTAACACTCTTATCAATATCTTTATAAGGTTCATGATACTTATTCCACTTCTTTTTAGGCACTTCAATGTAGGAAGCAAAAGCCTTAAAATAAGAAGCAATAGCTTGAGAGTCTAGACCATAAGCGTTTTTAATATTTTGAAAGTCATCAGTTCCCATAAAAGATTCAATGCATTCATAATCATAATTTATACCTGACTTTCTACCTTTGTCATTCTCCCAAGCTTCAGCATTGTCTTGAATATGGTCCAGAAGATCCCATTTAGCTTCTTCTTCCATGCGAGTGAATGATCTAGCACAAGAAGCATCCAATAAATCTTTATCATGTAGAGGGAGCCTTGCATAAAAGTTATTGATAATAATATTGTTGGGGAGCTCATGAATGGGACATTTGAGCATTAGTAACGTCAATCTCCCCCGAGCTTGAGCTGTACTCTCTCCATCAAGAGGCCAAAAGTTGTATATTTGATTCCGATCTTTATGAATCTCACTAGGAGGATAAAACTTTGAATAAAAGAGAGGCACTATTTCCTCCCATTCTAGAGCTTGACCATTCTTTAGCAGCTTATACCATTCCTCAACTCTTCCTTTTAGTGATAATGAGAATAACTTCTTCTTAACTTGATCTGTAGTAATACCTACACACTTGAACAACCCGCATAATTCGTGTATAAAGAGTAAATGATCACCGGGATGGACAGTTCCATCCCCAACATACTAGTTATCCATAACACGATCAATAATTCTTGTAGGTATTTTGAAAACATCTTTCTCATCAGGTGGTGGCTTATCTTCTACCTTAGCAGTGGTAGTAGCATTACCAAATAAGAAAATCAGCGAATTATCCATAACGAAAATAAAGAAACTAGCAAAAGTAAACAATACTCACAGAAGAAGTTTCCTTTACCAGTTCCACTCTCCAATAGCGCTTCACTCCCCGGCAACAGCGCCAGAAAATAGTCTTGATGACCCACAAGTATAGGGGGTGCATCGCAGTATTTTCGATAAGTAACATTGTTGAACCCAATGAGGAGCAGAAGGTGCTGGCTAGTGGTATGGATCAGGAATTCTCTGCAAATACTTAGCAAATGGATTTTTAGGGGTTTTTGATAAAGCAAGTAAACAAAGTACAAGTAAATGAAAGACAGTAAGAATGAATGCAGCAAGTGGCCCAATCCTTTATGCAGTAAAGGACAAGCCGGTTGTATTTCTATAGATGACCAAACGTTCTCGAGGACACATGGGAAGACTGTCAAGTGCTTTCGCTTCATATAGTCGATTAATCTTCTCTAGCTTGCTAAGTGTTGTGTGGGTGAACCTGTTCTAATGTACCGCCCCATCCAAGACTAATACATACTTGTGATTATACCCCTTGCAAACATCCGTAAGTACAAGAAAGTAATTAAGGTAGAAACCTAACCACAGCTTTAAACTCTAAGACCCTTACGTCCCTTGTGCAATGGTTTCCTAACGGGGGTTCAGATTTCTGTCACTCCGGCAACCCCTACGATTACTAGCCAAATACACAATGGCAATGACAATGGTGGTTCCATATGTGGTTTGTGAAAAGAACTGACATGCAATGACTCTATCTATGGTTAATGAGAAGAACACACATGCAATAACACTGGTGGGGTCCATAGGTGGATTCTAAAAAGAACACACATGCAATGAACTCTAGTTGTTGTTAATAAAAAGAACACACATGCAATAACACTAGTGGATCCATAGGTGGATTGTGAAAAGAACACATATGCATTAAACTCTGGTGGATCCATTTGCAACGACACTAGTGGATCCATGCGTGGTCTCTGAAAAGAACACACATTTCAATGACACTGGTGGATCCATATGTGGTTTATGAAAAGAACATACATGTAGTGACTCTAGTTGTGGTTAATGAGAAGAACACACATGCAATCACACTCTTGGATCCATATGTGGTTAATGAAAATAACACACATGCAACGACTCTAGTTGTTGTTAATAAAAATAACACACATGCAATGACACTTGTGGATCCATATGTGGTCTGTGAAGAGAACACACATGCAATGACACTAGTGGATCCATATGTGGTCTGTGAAAAGAATATACATGAAATGACTCTAGATGTGGTTAATGAATGAATACACATTTCAATGAAAAATAGTAGTTCCATATGTGGTTTGTGAAAAGAACACACATGCAGTGACTCTAGTTGTGGTTAATGAGAAGAACACACATGCAATGACTCTGATGGCTCCATATGTGGCTTGTGAAAAGAACACACATGCAATGACTCTGGCGGTGGTTAATTAGAAGAACACACATGCAATGACACTGGTGGATCCATAGGTGGATTGTGAAAACAACACACATGCAATGAATTTTGGGGATCCACATGCAATGACACTGGTGGATCCATGTGTGGTCTATGAAGAGAACACACATTTCAATGACACCGGTGGATCCATATGTGGTTTGTGAAAAGAATAGTCATGAAATGACTCTAGATGTGGTTAATGAAAGAATACCCATTTCAATGACAATGGTGGTTCCTTATGTGGTTTGTGAAAAGAACACACATGCAATGACTCTAGGTGTGGTTAATGAGAAGAACACACATGCAATGACACTAGTGGATCCATATGTGGTTAATGAAAATAACAAACATGCAATGACTGTAGTTGTTGTTAATAAAACGAACACACATGCAATGACACTGGTGGATCCATATGTGGTCTGTGAAAAGAATAGACTTGAAATGACTCTAGCTGTGGTTAATGAGAAGAACACACATGCAATTGCTCTAGGTGTGGTTAATGAGAAGAACACACATTTCAATGACAATGGTGGTTCCATATGTGGTTTGTGAAAACAACACACATGCAATGACTCTAGCTATGGTTAATGAGAAGAACACACATCCAATGACACTGGTGGGTCCATATGTGGTCTTTGAAAAGAACATACATGCAATGACTTTGGTGGATCCATATGTGGTCTGTAAAAAGAACACACATGCAATGACACTAGATGTGGTTAATGAAAGAATACACATTTCAATGACAATGGTGGTTCCATATGT
Organism: Avena insularis; assembly: GCA_023614405.1. NCBI lineage: Eukaryota > Viridiplantae > Streptophyta > Magnoliopsida > Poales > Poaceae > Avena > Avena insularis. Next base: position 315,117,704 of record CM042686.1, read on the forward strand.
GGTTTGTGAAAAGAACACACATGCAATGACTCTAGCGGTGGTTAATGAAAAGAACACACATGCAATGACACTGGTGGATCCATAGGTGGATTATGAAAAGAACACACATGCAATGACTCTAGTTGTTGTTAATAATAAGAACACACATGCAATGACACTAGTGGATCCATATGTGGTCTCTGAAAAGAACAGACATGCGATGACTCTGGTGGATCCATATGTGGTATGTGAAAAGAATAGACATGAAATGTCTCTAGCTGTGGTTAATGATAAGAACACACATGCAATGACAATGGTGGTTCCATATGTGGTTTGTGAGAAGAACAGACATGCAATGACTCTAGTTGTGGTTAATGAGAAGAACACACATTTCAATGACAATGGTGGTTCCAAATGTGGTTTGTGAAAAGAACAAACATGCAATGACTCTAGCTGTGGTTAATGAGAAGAACACACATGGAATGACACTGGTGGGGTCCATAGGTGGATTGTGAAAAGAACACACATGCAATGAACTCTAGTTGTTGTTAACAAAAAGAACACACATGCAATGACACTAGTATATCCATAGGTGGATTGTGAAAAGAACACACATGCATTGAACTCTGGTGGATCCATTTGCAATGGCACTGGTGGATCCATGTGTGGTCTCTGAAAAGAACACACATTTCAATGACACTGTGTGGATCCATATGTGGTTTGTGAAAAGAACATACATGTAGTGACTCTAGCTCTGGTTAATTAGAAGAACACACATGCAATGACACTAGTGGATCCATATGTGGTTAATGAAAATAACACACATGCAATGCCTCTAGTTGTGGTTAATGAAAAGAACACACATGCAATAACACTGGTGGATCCATAGGTAGATTGTGAAAAGAACAGACATGCAATGACTCTATTTGTTGTTTATAATAAGAACACACATGCAATGACAATGGTGGATCCATATGTGGTCTCCAAAAACAACAGACATGCAATGACTCTAGTGGATCCATATGTGGTCTGTGAAAACAATAGACTTGAAATGACTCTAGCTGTGGTTAATGAGAAGAACACACATGCAATTTCATATGTGGTTTGTGAGAAGAACACACATGCAATGACTCTAGGTGTGGTTAATGAGAAGAACACACATTTCAATGACAATGGTGGTTCCATATGTGGTTTGTGAAAACAACACACATGCAATGACTCTAGCTATGGTCAATGAGAAGAACACACATGCAATGACACTGGTGGGTCCATATGTGGTCTTTGAAAAGAACATACATGCAATGACTTTGGTGGATCCATATGTGGTCTGTGAAAAGAACACACATGCAATGACACTAGATGTGGTTAGTGAAAGAATACACATTTCAATGACAATGGTGGTTCCATATGTGGTTTGTGAAAAGAACACACATGCAATGACTCTAGCGGTGGTTAATGAAAAGAACACACATGCAATGACACTGGTGGAACCATAGGTGGATTATGAAAAGAACACACATGCAATGACTCTAGTTGTTGTTAATAATAAGAACACACATGCAATGACACTAGTGGATCCATATGTGGTCTCTGAAAAGAACAGACATGCGATGACTCTGGTGGATCCATATGTGGTATGTGAAAAGAATAGACATGAAATGTCTCTAGCTGTGGTTAATGATAAGAACACACATGCAATGACAATGGTGGTTCCATATGTGGTTTGTGAGAAGAACAGACATTCAATTACACTAGATGTTAATGAGAAGAACACACATTTCAATGACAATGGTGGTTCCACATGTGGTTTGTGAAAAGAACAAACATGCAATGACTCTAGCTGGTTAATGCGAAGAACACACATGCAATGACACTGGTGGGGTCCATAGGTGGATTGTGAAAAGAACACACATGCAATGAACTCTAGTTGTTGTTAACAAAAAGAACACACATGCAATGACACTAGTATATCCATAGGTGGATTGTGAAAAGAACACACATGCATTGAACTCTGGTGGATCCATTTGCAATGGCACTGGTGGATCCATGTGTGGTCTCTGAAAAGAACACACATTTCAATGACACTGTGTGGATCCATATGTGGTTTGTGAAAAGAACATACATGTAGTGACTCTAGCTCTGGTTAATTAGAAGAACACACATGCAATGACACTAGTGGATCCATATGTGGTTAATGAAAATAACACATGCAATGCCTCTAGTTGTGGTTAATGAAAAGAACACACATGCAATGACACTGGTGGATCCATAGGTAGATTGTGAAAAGAACAGACATGCAATGACTCTATTTGTTGTTTATAATAAGAACACACATGCAATGACAATGGTGGATCCATATGTGGTCTCCAAAAACAACAGACATGCAATGACTCTAGTGGATCCATATGTGGTCTGTGAAAACAATAGACTTGAAATGACTCTAGCTGTGGTTAATGAGAAGAACACACATGCAATTTCATATGTGGTTTGTGAGAAGAACACACATGCAATGACTCTAGGTGTGGTTAATGAGAAGAACACACATTTCAATGACAATGGTGGTTCCATATGTGGTTTGTGAAAACAACACACATGCAATGACTCTAGCTATGGTCAATGAGAAGAACACACATGCAATGACACTGGTGGGTCCATATGTGGTCTTTGAAAAGAACATACATGCAATGACTTTGGTGGATCCATATGTGGTCTGTGAAAAGAACACACATGCAATGACACTAGATGTGGTTAGTGAAAGAATACACATTTCAATGACAATGGTGGTTCCATATGTGGTTTGTGAAAAGAACACACATGCAATGACTCTAGCGGTGGTTAATGAAAAGAACACACATGCAATGACACTGGTGGAACCATAGGTGGATTATGAAAAGAACACACATGCAATGACTCTAGTTGTTGTTAATAATAAGAACACACATGCAATGACACTAGTGGATCCATATGTGGTCTCTGAAAAGACGGACATGCGATGACTCTGGTGGATCCATATGTGGTATGTGAAAAGAATAGACATGAAATGTCTCTAGCTGTGGTTAATGATAAGAACACACATGCAATGACAATGGTGGTTCCATATGTGGTTTGTGAGAAGAACAGACATGCAATGACTCTAGTTGTGGTTAATGAGAAGAACACACATTTCAATGACAATGGTGGTTCCACATGTGGTTTGTGAAAAGAACAAACATGCAATGACTCTAGCTGGTTAATGAGAAGAACACACATGCAATGACACTGGTGGGGTCCATAGGTGGATTGTGAAAAGAACACACATGCAATGAACTCTAGTTGTTGTTAACAAAAGAACACACATGCAATGACACTAGTATATCCATAGGTGGATTGTGAAAAGAACACACATGCATTGAACTCTGTGGATCCATTTGCAATGGCACTGGTGGATCCATGTGGTCTCTGAAAAGAACACACATTTCAATGACACTGTGGATCCATATGTGGTTTGTGAAAAGAACATACATGTAGTGACTCTAGCTCTGGTTAATTAGAAGAACACATGCAATGACACTAGTGGATCCATATGTGGTTAATGAAAATAACACACATGCAATGCCTCTAGTTGTGGTTAATGAAAAGAACACACATGCAATGACACTGGTGGATCCATAGGTAGATTGTGAAAAGAACAGACATGCAATGACTCTATTTGTTTATAATAAGAACACACATGCAATGACAATGGTGGATCCATATGTGGTCTCCAAAAACAACAGACATGCAATGACTCTAGTGGATCCATATGTGGTCTGTGAAAACAATAGACTTGAAATGACTCTAGCTGTGGTTAATGAGAAGAACACACATGCAATTTCATATGTGGTTTGTGAGAAGAACACACATGCAATGACTCTAGGTGTGGTTAATGAGAAGAACACACATTTCAATGACAATGGTGGTTCCATATGTGGTTTGTGAAAACAACACACATGCAATGACTCTAGCTATGGTCAATGAGAAGAACACACATGCAATGACACTGGTGGGTCCATATGTGGTCTTTGAAAAGAACATACATGCAATGACTTTGGTGGATCCATATGTGGTCTGTGAAAAGAACACACATGCAATGACACTAGATGTGGTTAGTGAAAGAATACACATTTCAATGACAATGGTGGTTCCATATGTGGTTTGTGAAAAGAACACACATGCAATGACTCTAGCGGTGGTTAATGAAAAGAACACACATGCAATGACACTGGTGGATCCATAGGTGGATTATGAAAAGAACACACATGCAATGACTCTAGTTGTTGTTAATAATAAGAACACACATGCAATGACACAAGTGAATACAAATGTGGTCTCTGAAAAGAAGACATGCGATGACTCTGGTGGATCCATATGTGGTATGTGAAAAGAATAGACATGAAATGTCTCTAGCTGTGGTTAATGATAAGAACACACATGCAATGACAATGGTGGTTCCATATGTGGTTTGTGAGAAGAACAGACATGCAATGACTCTAGTTGTGGTTAATGAGAAGAACACACATTTCAATGACAATGGTGGTTCCACATGTGGTTTGTGAAAAGAACAAACATGCAATGACTCTAGCTGTGGTTAATGAGAAGAACACACATGCAATGACACTGGTGGGGTCCATAGGTGGATTGTGAAAAGAACACACATGCAATGAACTCTAGTTGTTGTTAACAAAAAGAACACACATGCAATGACACTAGTATATCCATAGGTGGATTGTGAAAAGAACACACATGCATTGAACTCTGGTGGATCCATTTGCAATGGCACTGGTGGATCCATGTGTGGTCTCTGAAAAGAACACACATTTCAATGACACTGTGGATCCATATGTGGTTTGTGAAAGAACATACATGTAGTGACTCTAGCTCTGGTTAATTAGAAGAACACACATGCAATGACACTAGTGGATCCATATGTGGTTAATGAAAATAACACACATGCAATGCCTCTAGTTGTGGTTAATGAAAAGAACACACATGCAATGACACTGGTGGATCCATAGGTAGATTGTGAAAAGAACAGACATGCAATGACTCTATTTGTTGTTTATAATAAGAACACACATGCAATGACAATGGTGGATCCATATGGTCTCCAAAAACAACAGACATGCAATGACTCTAGTGGATCCATATGTGGTCTGTGAAAACAATAGACTTGAAATGACTCTAGCTGTGGTTAATGAGAAGAACACACATGCAATTTCATATGTGGTTTGTGAGAAGAACACACATGCAATGACTCTAGGTGTGGTTAATGAGAGAAGAACACACATTTCAATGACAATGGTGGTTCCATATGTGGTTTGTGAAAACAACACACATGCAATGACTCTAGCTATGGTCAATGAGAAGAACACACATGCAATGACACTGGTGGGTCCATATGTGGTCTTTGAAAAGAACATACATGCAATGACTTTGGTGGATCCATATGTGGTCTGTGAAAAGAACACATGCAATGACACTAGATGTGGTTAATGAAAGAATACACATTTCAATGACAATGGTGGTTCCATATGTGGTTTGTGAAAAGAACACACATGCAATGACTCTAGCGGTGGTTAATGAAAAGAACACACATGCAATGACCTTTGGTGGATCCATAGGTGGATTATGAAAAGAACACACATGCAATGACTCTAGTTGTTGTTAATAATAAGAACACACATGCAATGACACTAGTGGATCCATATGTGATCTCTGAAAAGAACAGACATGCGATGACTCTGGTGGATCCATATGTGGTATGTGAAAAGAATAGACATGAAATGTCTCTAGCTGTGGTTAATGAGAAGAACACACATGCAATGACAATGGTGGTTCCATATGTGGTTTGTGAGAAGAACACACATGCAATGACTCTAGTTGTGGTTAATGAGAAGAACACACATTTCAATGACAATGGTGGTTCCACATGTGGTTTGTGAAAAGAACAAACATGCAATGACTCTAGCTGTGGTTAATGAGAAGAACACACATGCAATGACACTGGTGGGGTCCATAGGTGGATTGTGAAAAGAACACACATGCAATGAACTCTAGTTGTTGTTAACAAAAAGAACACACATGCAATGACAATAGTATATCCATAGGTGGATTGTGAAAAGAACACACATGCATTGAACTCTGGTGGATCCATTTGCAATGGCACTGTGGATCCATGTGGTCTCTGAAAAGAACACACATTTCAATGACACTGTGTCGATCCATATGTTGTTTGTGAAAAGAACATACATGTAGTGACTCTAGCTCTGGTTAATTAGAAGAACACACATGCAATGACACTAGTGGATCCATATGTGGTAAATGAAAATAACACACATGCAATGCCTCTAGTTGTGGTTAATGAAAAGAACACACATGCAATGACACTGGTGGATCCATAGGTAGATTGTGAAAAGAACAGACATGCAATCACTCTATTTGTTGTTTATAATAAGAACACACATGCAATGACAATGGTGGATCCATATGTGGTCTCCAAAAAGAACAGACATGCAATGACTCTAGTGGATCCATATGTGGTCTGTGAAAACAATAGACTTGAAATGACTCTAGCTGTGGTTAATGAGAAGAACACACATGCAATTTCATATGTGGTTTGTGAGAAGAACACACATGCAATGACTCTAGGTGTGGTTAATGAGAAGAACACACATTTCAATGACAATGGTGGTTCCATATGTGGTTTGTGAAAACAACACACATGCAATGACTCTAGCTATGGTCAATGAGAAGAACACACATGCAATGACACTGGTGGGTCCATATGTGGTCTTTGAAAAGAACATACATGCAATGACTTTGGTGGATCCATATGTGGTCTGTGAAAAGAACACACATGCAATGACACTAGATGTGGTTAATGAAAGAATACACATTTCAATGACAATGGTGGTTCCAAATGTGGTTTGTGAGATGAACACACATGCAATGACTCTAGCGGTGGTTAATGAAAAGAACACACATGCAATGACACTGGTGGATCCATAGGTGGATTATGAAAAGAACACACATGCAATGACTCTAGTTGTTGTTAATAATAAGAACACACATGCAATGACACTAGTGGATCCATATGTGATCTCTGAAAAGACAGACATGCGATGACTGGTGGATCCATATGTGGTATGTGAAAAGAATAGACATGAAATGTCTCTAGCTGTGGTTAATGAGAAGAACACACATGCAATGACAATGGTGGTTCCATATGTGGTTTGTGAGAAGAACACACATGCAATGACTCTAGTTGTGGTTAATGAGAAGAACACACATTTCAATGACAATGGTGGTTCCACATGTGGTTTGTGAAAAGAACAAACATGCAATGACTCTAGCTGTGGTTAATGAGAAGAACACACATGCAATGACACTGGTGGGGTCCATAGGTGGATTGTGAAAAGAACACACATGCAATGAACTCTAGTTGTTGTTAACAAAAAGAACACACATGCAATGACACTAGTATATCCATAGGTGGATTGTGAAAAGAACACACATGCATTGAACTCTGGTGGATCCATTTGCAATGGCACTGGTGGATCCATGTGTGGTCTCTGAAAAGAACACACATTTCAATGACACTGTGTGGATCCATATGTGGTTTGTGAAAAGAACATACATGTAGTGACTCTAGCTCTGGTTAATTAGAAGAACACACATGCAATGACACTAGTGGATCCATATGTGGTTAATGAAAATAACACACATGCAATGCCTCTAGTTGTGGTTAATGAAAAGAACACACATGCAATGACACTGGTGGATCCATAGGTAGATTGTGAAAAGAACAGACATGCAATGACTCTATTTGTTGTTTATAATAAGAACACACATGCAATGACAATGGTGGATCCATATGTGGTCTCCAAAAACAACAGACATGCAATGACTCTAGTGGATCCATATGTGGTCCTGAAAACAATAGACTTGAAATGACTCTAGCTGTGGTTAATGAGAAGAACACACATGCAATTTCATATGTGGTTTGTGAGAAGAACACACATGCAATGACTCTAGGTGTGGTTAATGAGAAGAACACACATTTCAATGACAATGGTGGTTCCATATGTGGTTTGTGAAAACAACACACATGCAATGACTCTAGCTATGGTCAATGAGAAGAACACACATGCAATGACACTGGTGGGTCCATATGTGGTCTTTGAAAAGAACATACATGCAATGACTTTGGTGGATCCATATGTGGTCTGTGAAAAGAACACACATGCAATGACACTAGATGTGGTTAGTGAAAGAATACACATTTCAATGACAATGGTGGTTCCATATGTGGTTTGTGAAAAGAACACACATGCAATGACTCTAGCGGTGGTTAATGAAAAGAACACACATGCAATGACACTGGTGGATCCATAGGTGGATTATGAAAAGAACACACATGCAATGACTCTAGTTGTTGTTAATAATAAGAACACACATGCAATGACACTAGTGGATCCATATGTGGTCTCTGAAAAGAACAGACATGCGATGACTCTGGTGGATCCATATGTGGTATGTGAAAAGAATAGACATGAAATGTCTCTAGCTGTGGTTAATGATAAGAACACACATGCAATGACAATGGTGGTTCCATATGTGGTTTGTGAGAAGAACAGACATGCAATGACTCTAGTTGTGGTTAATGAGAAGAACACACATTTCAATGACAATGGTGGTTCCACATGTGGTTTGTGAAAAGAACAAACATGCAATGACTCTAGCTGTGGTTAATGAGAAGAACACACATGCAATGACACTGGTGGGGTCCATAGGTGGATTGTGAAAAGAACACACATGCAATGAACTCTAGTTGTTGTTAACAAAAAGAACACACATGCAATGACACTAGTATATCCATAGGTGGATTGTGAAAAGAACACACATGCATTGAACTCTGGTGGATCCATTTGCAATGGCACTGGTGGATCCATGTGTGGTCTCTGAAAAGAACACACATTTCAATGACACTGTGTGGATCCATATGTGGTTTGTGAAAAGAACATACATGTAGTGACTCTAGCTCTGGTTAATTAGAAGAACACACATGCAATGACACTAGTGGATCCATATGTGGTTAATGAAAATAACACACATGCAATGCCTCTAGTTGTGGTTAATGAAAAGAACACACATGCAATGACACTGGTGGATCCATAGGTAGATTGTGAAAAGAACAGACATGCAATGACTCTATTTGTTGTTTATAATAAGAACACACATGCAATGACAATGGTGGATCCATATGTGGTCTCCAAAAACAACAGACATGCAATGACTCTAGTGGATCCATATGTGGTCTGTGAAAACAATAGACTTGAAATGACTCTAGCTGTGGTTAATGAGAAGAACACACATGCAATTTCATATGTGGTTTGTGAGAAGAACACACATGCAATGACTCTAGGTGTGGTTAATGAGAAGAACACACATTTCAATGACAATGGTGGTTCCATATGTGGTTTGTGAAAACAACACACATGCAATGACTCTAGCTATGGTCAATGAGAAGAACACACATGCAATGACACTGGTGGGTCCATATGTGGTCTTTGAAAAGAACATACATGCAATGACTTTGGTGGATCCATATGTGGTCTGTGAAAAGAACACACATGCAATGACACTAGATGTGGTTAATGAAAGAATACACATTTCAATGACAATGGTGGTTCCATATGTGGTTTGTGAAAAGAACACACATGCAATGACTCTAGCGGTGGTTAATGAAAAGAACACACATGCAATGACACTGGTGGATCCATAGGTGGATTATGAAAAGAACACACATGCAATGACTCTAGTTGTTGTTAATAATAAGAACACACATGCAATGACACTAGTGGATCCATATGTGATCTCTGAAAAGAACAGACATGCGATGACTCTGGTGGATCCATATGTGGTATGTGAAAAGAATAGACATGAAATGTCTCTAGCTGTGGTTAATGAGAAGAACACACATGCAATGACAATGGTGGTTCCATATGTGGTTTGTGAGAAGAACACACATGCAATGACTCTAGTTGTGGTTAATGAGAAGAACACACATTTCAATGACAATGGTGGTTCCACATGTGGTTTGTGAAAAGAACAAACATGCAATGACTCTAGCTGTGGTTAATGAGAAGAACACACATGCAATGACACTGGTGGGGTCCATAGGTGGATTGTGAAAAGAACACACATGCAATGAACTCTAGTTGTTGTTAACAAAAGAACACACATGCAATGACAATAGTATATCCATAGGTGGATTGTGAAAAGAACACACATGCATTGAACTCTGGTGGATCCATTTGCAATGGCACTGGTGGATCCATGTGTGGTCTCTGAAAAGAACACACATTTCAATGACACTGTGTCGATCCATATGTTGTTTGTGAAAAGAACATACATGTAGTGACTCTAGCTCTGGTTAATTAGAAGAACACACATGCAATGACACTAGTGGATCCATATGTGGTAAATGAAAATAACACACATGCAATGCCTCTAGTTGTGGTTAATGAAAAGAACACACATGCAATGACACTGGTGGATCCATAGGTAGATTGTGAAAAGAACAGACATGCAATCACTCTATTTGTTGTTTATAATAAGAACACACATGCAATGACAATGGTGGATCCATATGTGGTCTCCAAAAAGAACAGACATGCAATGACTCTAGTGGATCCATATGTGGTCTGAAAACAATAGACTTGAAATGACTCTAGCTGTGGTTAATGAGAAGAACACACATGCAATTTCATATGTGGTTTGTGAGAAGAACACACATGCAATGACTCTAGGTGTGGTTAATGAGAAGAACACACATTTCAATGACAATGGTGGTTCCATATGTGGTTTGTGAAAACAACACACATGCAATGACTCTAGCTATGGTCAATGAGAAGAACACACATGCAATGACACTGGTGGGTCCATATGTGGTCTTTGAAAAGAACATACATGCAATGACTTTGGTGGATCCATATGTGGTCTGTGAAAAGAACACACATGCAATGACACTAGATGTGGTTAATGAAAGAATACACATTTCAATGACAATGGTGGTTCCATATGTGGTTTGTGAAAAGAACACACATGCAATGACTCTAGAGGTGGTTAATGAAAAGAACACACATGCAATGACACTGGTGGATCCATAGGTGGATTATGAAAAGAACACACATGCAATGACTCTAGTTGTTGTTAATAATAAGAACACACATGCAATGACACTAGTGGATCCATATGTGATCTCTGAAAAGAACAGACATGCGATGACTCTGGTGGATCCATATGTGGTATGTGAAAAGAATAGACATGAAATGTCTCTAGCTGTGGTTAATGAGAAGAACACACATGCAATGACAATGGTGGTTCCATATGTGGTTTGTGAGAAGAACACACATGCAATGACTCTAGTTGTGGTTAATGAGAAGAACACACATTTCAATGACAATGGTGGTTCCACATGTGGTTTGTGAAAAGAACAAACATGCAATGACTCTAGCTGTGGTTAATGAGAAGAACACACATGCAATGACACTGGTGGGGTCCATAGGTGGATTGTGAAAAGAACACACATGCAATGAACTCTAGTTGTTGTTAACAAAAAGAACACACATGCAATGACAATAGTATATCCATAGGTGGATTGTGAAAAGAACACACATGCATTGAACTCTGGTGGATCCATTTGCAATGGCACTGGTGGATCCATGTGTGGTCTCTGAAAAGAACACACATTTCAATGACACTGTGTCGATCCATATGTTGTTTGTGAAAAGAACATACATGTAGTGACTCTAGCTCTGGTTAATTAGAAGAACACACATGCAATGACACTAGTGGATCCATATGTGGTAAATGAAAATAACACACATGCAATGCCTCTAGTTGTGGTTAATGAAAAGAACACACATGCAATGACACTGGTGGATCCATAGGTAGATTGTGAAAAGAATGACATGCAATCACTCTATTTGTTGTTTATAATAAGAACACACATGCAATGACAATGGTGGATCCATAGGTGGTCTCACAAAATAACACACATGCAATGACTCTAGAGGATCGATATGTGCTCTGTGAAAACAATAGACTTGAAATGACTCTAGCTGTGGTTAATGAGAAGAACACACATGCAATTTCATATGTGGTTTGTGAGAAGAACACACATGCAATGACTCTAGGTGTGGTTAATGAGAAGAACACACATTTCAATGACAATGGTGGTTCCATATGTGGTTTGTGAAAATAACACACATGCAATGACTCTAGCTATGGTCAATGAGAAGAACACACATGCAATGACACTGGTGGGTCCATATGTGGTCTTTGAAAAGAACATACATGCAATGACTTTGGTGGATCCATATGTGGTCTGTGAAAAGAACACACATGCAATGACACTAGATGTGGTTAATGAAAGAATACACATTTCAATGACAATGGTGGTTCCATATGTGGTTTGTGAAAAGAACACACATGCAATGACTCTAGCGGTGGTTAATGAAAAGAACACACATGCAATGACACTGGTGGATCCATAGGTGGATTATGAAAAGAACACACATGCAATGACTCTAGTTGTTGTTAATAATAAGAACACACATGCAATGACACTAGTGGATCCATATGTGATCTCTGAAAACAACATACATGCGATGACTCTGGTGGATCCATATGTGGTATGTGAAAAGAATAGACATGAAATGTCTCTAGCTGTGGTTAATGAGAAGAACACACATGCAATGACAATGGTGGTTCCATATGTGGTTTGTGAGAAGAACACACATGCAATGACTCTAGTTGTGGTTAATGAGAAGAACACACATTTCAATGACAATGGTGGTTCCATATGTGGTTTGTGAAAAGAACAAACATGCAATGACTCTAGCTGTGGTTAATGAGAAGAACACACATGCAATGACACTGGTGGGGTCCATAGGTGGATTGTGAAAAGAACACACATGCAATGAACTCTAGTTGTTGTTAACAAAAAGAACACACATGCAATGACAATAGTATATCCATAGGTGGATTGTGAAAAGAACACACATGCATTGAACTCTGGTGGATCCATTTGCAATGGCACTGGTGGATCCATGTGTGGTCTCTGAAAAGAACACACATTTCAATGACACTGTGTCGATCCATATGTTGTTTGTGAAAAGAACATACATGTAGTGACTCTAGCTCTGGTTAATTAGAAGAACACACATGCAATGACACTAGTGGATCCATATGTGGTAAATGAAAATAACACACATGCAATGCCTCTAGTTGTGGTTAATGAAAAGAACACACATGCAATGACACCAGGTGGATCCATAGGTAGATTGTGAAAAGAACAGACATGCAATCACTCTATTTGTTGTTTATAATAAGAACACACATGCAATGACAATGGTGGATCCATATGTGGTCTCCAAAAAGAACAGACATGCAATGACTCTAGTGGATCCATATGTGGTCTGTGAAAACAATAGACTTGAAATGACTCTAGCTGTGGTTAATGAGAAGAACACACATGCAATTTCATATGTGGTTTGTGAGAAGAACACACATGCAATGACTCTAGGTGTGGTTAATGAGAAGAACACACATTTCAATGACAATGGTGGTTCCATATGTGGTTTGTGAAAACAACACACATGCAATGACTCTAGCTATGGTCAATGAGAAGAACACACATGCAATGACACTGGTGGGTCCATATGTGGTCTTTGAAAAGAACATACATGCAATGACTTTGGTGGATCCATATGTGGTCTGTGAAAAGAACACACATGCAATGACACTAGATGTGGTTAATGAAAGAATACACATTTCAATGACAATGGTGGTTCCATATGTGGTTTGTGAAAAGAACACACATGCAATGACTCTAGCGGTGGTTAATGAAAAGAACACACATGCAATGACACTGGTGGATCCATAGGTGGATTATGAAAAGAACACACATGCAATGACTCTAGTTGTTGTTAATAATAAGAACACACATGCAATGACACTAGTGGATCCATATGTGATCTCTGAAAAGAACAGACATGCGATGACTCTGGTGGATCCATATGTGGTATGTGAAAAGAATAGACATGAAATGTCTCTAGCTTTGGTTAATGAGAAGAACACACATGCAATGACAATGGTGGTTCCATATGTGGTTTGTGAGAAGAACACACATGCAATGACTCTAGTTGTGGTTAATGAGAAGAACACACATTTCAATGACAATGGTGGTTCCATATGTGGTTTGTGAAAAGAACAAACATGCAATGACTCTAGCTGTGGTTAATGAGAAGAACACACATGCAATGACACTGGTGCGTCCATAGGTGGATTGTGAAAAGAACACACATGCAATGAACTCTAGTTGTTGTTAACAAAAAGAACACACATGCAATGACAATAGTATATCCATAGGTGGATTGTGAAAAGAACACACATGCATTGAACTCTGGTGGATCCATTTGCAATGGCACTGGTGGATCCATGTGTGGTCTCTGAAAAGAACACACATTTCAATGACACTGTGTCGATCCATATGTTGTTTGTGAAAAGAACATACATGTAGTGACTCTAGCTCTGGTTAATTAGAAGAACACACATGCAATGACACTAGTGGATCCATATGTGGTAAATGAAAATAACACACATGCAATGCCTCTAGTTGTGGTTAATGAAAAGAACACACATGCAATGACACTGGTGGATCCATAGGTAGATTGTGAAAAGAACAGACATGCAATCACTCTATTTGTTGTTTATAATAAGAACACACATGCAATGACAATGGTGGATCCATATGTGGTCTCCAAAAAGAACAGACATGCAATGACTCTAGTGGATCCATATGTGGTCTGTGAAAACAATAGACTTGAAATGACTCTAGCTGTGGTTAATGAGAAGAACACACATGCAATTTCATATGTCGTTTGTGAGAAGAACACACATGCAATGACTCTAGGTGTGGTTAATGAGAAGAACACACATTTCAATGACAATGGTGGTTCCATATGTGGTTTGTGAAAACAACACACATGCAATGACTCTAGCTATGGTCAATGAGAAGAACACACATGCAATGACACTGGTGGGTCCATATGTGGTCTTTGAAAAGAACATACATGCAATGACTTTGGTGGATCCATATGTGGTCTGTGAAAAGAACACACATGCAATGACACTAGATGTGGTTAATGAAAGAATACACATTTCAATGACAATGGTGGTTCCATATGTGGTTTGTGAAAAGAACACACATGCAATGACTCTAGCTGTGGTTAATGAAAAGAACACACATGCAATGACTCTAGTGGATCCATAGGTGGATTGTGAAAAGAACACACATGCAATGACACTGGTGGATCCATATGTGGTCTCTGAAAAGAACACACATGCAATGACACTGGTGGATCCATATGTGGTCTCTGAAAAGAATACACGTGCAATGACACTGGTGGATCCATATGTGCTTTGTGATAAGAATAGTCATGAAATTACTCCAGATGTGGTTAATGAAAGAATAACATTTCAATGACAATGGTGGTTCCATATGTGGTTTGTGAAAAGAACACACATGCAATGACTCTAGCCGTGGTTAATGAAAACAACACACATGCAATGACACTGGTGGACCCATATGTGGTTAATGAAAATAACACACATGCAATGACTCTACCTGTTGTTAATAAAAGGAACACACATGCAATGACACTGGTGGATCCATATGTGGTGTGTGAAGAGAACACACATGCAAAGATACTGGTGGATCCATATGTGGTCTTTGAAAAGAATAGACATGAAATGACTCTAGATGTGGTTAATGGAAGAATACACATTTCAATGACAATGGTGGTTCCATATGTGGTTTGTGAAAAGAACACACATGTAATGACTCTAGCTGTGGTTAATGAGAAGAACACACATGCAATGACACTGGTGGATCCGTAGGTGGATTGTGAAAAGAACACACATGCAATGAACTCTGGTGGATCCATATGCAATGACACTGGTGGATCCATGTGTGGTCTGTGAAAAGAACAAACATTTCAATGACACTGGTGGATCCATATGTGGTTTGTGAAATGAACATACATGTAGTGACTCTAGTTCTGGTTAATGAAAAGAACACACATGCACGGACTCAAGTGGATCCATAGGTGGATTGTGAAAAGAACACACATGCATTGACACTGGTGGATCCATATGTGCTCTCTGAAAAGAATGCACATCCAATGACACTGGTGGATCCATATGTGGTATATGAAAAGAATAGACATGAAATGACTCCAGATGTGGTTAATAAAAGAATACACATTTCAATGACACTAGTGGATCCATGTGTGGTTTGTGAAAGGAAGATACATCTAGTGACTCTAGATGTGGTTAATGAGAAGAACACACATGCAATGACACTGGTGGATCCATATGTGGTTAATGAAAATAACACACATGCAATGACTCTAGTTGTTGTTAATAAAAAGAACACACATGCAATGACACTGGTGGATCCATATGTGGTCTGTCAAGAGAACACACATGCAATGACACTGTTGGATCCATATGTGGTCTGTGAAAAGAATAGACATGAAATGACTCTAGATGTGGTTAATGACAGAATACAAATTTCAATGACAATGGTGGTTCCATATGTGGTTTGTGAAAAGAACACACATGCAATGACTCTAGCTGTGGTTAATGAGAAGAACACACATGCAATGACACTGGTAGTTCCATATGTGGTTTGTGAAAAGAACACAAATGCAATGACTCTAGCTGTGGTTAGTGAGAAGAACACACATGCAATGACACTGGTGGATCCATAGGTGGATTGTGAAAAGAACACACATGCAATAAACTCTGGTAGATCCACATACAATGACACCGGTGGATCCATGTGTGGTCTGTGAAGAGAACACACATTTTAATGACACCGGTGGATCCAAATGTGGTTTGTGAAAAGAACATACGTCATGTGACTCTAGATGTGGTTAATGAGAAGAACACACATACAGTCACACTTGTGGACCCATATGTGATTAATGAAAGTAACACACATGCAATGACTCTAGTTGTTGTTAATAAAAAGAATACACAAGCAATCACACTGGTGGATCCATATGTGTTCTCTGAAAAGAATACACATGCAATGACACTGGTGGATCCATATGTGGTTTGTGAAAAGAATAGTCATGAAATGACTCTAGATGTGGTCAATGAAAGAATACACATTTCAATGACAATGGTGGTTCCATATATGGTTTGTGAATAAACAGACATGCAATGACTCTAGCTGTGGTTAATGAGAAGAACACACATGCAATCACACTCTTGGATCCATATGTGGTTAATGAAAATAACACACATGCAATCACACTCTTCGATCCATATGTGGTTAATGAAAATAACACACATGCAACGACTCTAGTTGTTGTTAATAAAGATAACACACATGCAATGACACTTGTAGATCCATATGCGGTCTGTGAAGAGAACACACATGCAATGACACTGGTGGATCCATATGTGGTCTGTGAAAAGAATAGACATGAAATGACTCTAGATGTGGTTAATGAATGAATACACATTTCAATGAAAATGGTGGTTCCATATGTGGTTTGCGAAAAGAACACACATGCAATGACTCTAGTTGTGGTTAATGAGAAGAACACACAATCAATGACTCTGGTGATTCCATATGTGGTTTGTGAAAAGAACGCACATGCAATGACTCTAGCGGTGGTTAATGAGAAGAACACACATGCAATAACACTGGTGGATCCATAGGTGGATTGTGAAAACAACACACATGCAATGAATTCTGGGGATCCACATGCAATGACACTGGTGGATCCATGGGTGGTCTGTGAAGAGAACACACATTTCAATGACACCGGTGGATCCATATGTGGTTTGTGAAAAGAACATACATCTAGTGACTCTAGATGTGGTTAATGACACTGGTGGATCCATATGTGGTTAATGAAAATAACAGACATGCAATGACTCTAGTTGTTGTCACTAAAAATAACACACATGCAATGACATTGGTGGATCCATATGTGGTCTCTAAAAAGAACAGACATGCAATAACACTGGTGGATCCATATGTGGTCTATGAAAAGAATAGTCGTGAAATGACTCTAGATGTGGTTAATGAAAGAATACACATTTCAATGACAATGGTGGTTCCATATGTGGTTTGTGAAAAGAACACACATGCAATGACTCTAGGTGTGGTTAATGAGAAGAACACACATGCAATGACTCTAGGTGTGGTTAATGAGAAGAACACACATGCAATGACACTGGTGGATCCATATGTGGTTAATGAAAATAACAAACATGCAATGACTATAGTTGTTGTTAATAAAAAGAACACACATGCAATGACATTGGTGGATCCATATGTGGTCTGTGAGAAGAATATACGTGAAATGACTCTAGATGTGGTTAATGAAGGAATACACACTGCAATGACAATGGTGGTTCCATATGTGGTTTGTGAAAAGAACAAACATGCAATGACTCTAGCTGTGGTTAATGAGAAGAACACACATGCAATGACACTGGTGGGGTCCATAGGTGGATTGTGAAAAGAACACACATGCAATGAACTCTAGTTGTTGTTAATAAAAAGAACACACATGCAATGACACAAGTGGATCCATAGGTGGATTGTGAAAAGAACACACATGCATTGAAGTCTGGTGGATCCATTTGCAATGGCACTGGTGGATCCATGTGTGGTCTCTGAAAAGAACACACATTTCAATGACACTGGGTGGATCCATATCTGGTTTGTGAAAATAACATACATGTAGTGACTCTTACTCTGGTTAATTAGAAGAACACACATGCAATGACACTAGTGGATCCATATGTGGTTAATGAAAATAACACACATGCAATGCCTCTAGCTGTGGTTAATGAAAAGAACACACATGTAATGACATTGGTGGATCCATAGGTAGATTGTGAAAAGAACACACATGCAACGACTCTAGTTGTTGTTAATAATAAGAACACACATGCAATGACAATGGTGGATCCATATGTGGTCTCCGAAAAGAACAGACATGCAATGACTCTGGTCGATCCATATGTGGTCTGTGAAAAGAATAGACTTGAAATGACTCTAGCTGTGGTTAATGAGAAGAACACACATGCAATTCCATATGTGGTTTGTGAGAAGAACACACATGCAATGACTCTAGGTGTGGTTAATGAGAAGAACACACATTTCAATGACAATGGTGGTTCCATATGTGGTTTGTGAAAACAACACACATGCAATGACTCTAGCTATGGTTAATGAGAAGAACACACATGCAATGACACTGGTGGGTCCATATGTTGTCTTTGAAAAGAACATACATGCAATGACTTTGGTGGATCCATATGTGGTCTGTGAAAAGAACACACATGCAGGGACACTAGATGTGGTTAATGAAAGAATACACATTTCAATGACAATGGTGGTTCTATATGTGGTTTTTGAAAAGAACACACATGCAATGACTCTAGTTGTGGTTAATGAAAAGAACACACATGCAATGACTCTAGTGGATCCATAGGTGGATTGTGAAAAGAACACACATGTAATGACACTAGTGGATCCATATGTGGTCTCTAAAAAGAAAACACATGCAATGACACTGGTGGATCCATATGTGGTCTCTGAAAAAATACACATGCAATGACACTGGTGGATCCATATGTGCTTTGTGATAAGAATAGTCATGAAATTACTCCAGATGTGGTTAATGAAAGAATACACATTTAAATGACAATGGTGGTTCCATATGTGGTTTGTGAAAAGAACACACATGCAATGACTCTAGCCGTGGTTAATGAAGAGAACACACATGCAATGTCACTGGTGGACCCATATGTGGTTAATGAAAATAACACACATGCAATGACTTTAGCCGTGGTTAATGAAAAGAACACACATGCACTGGTGGACCCATATGTGGTTAATGAAAATAACACACATGCAATGACTCTAGTTGTTGTTAATAAAAGGAACACACATGCAATGACATTAGTGGATCCATATGTGGTGTGTGAAGAGAACACACATGCAAAGATACTGGTGGATCCATATGTGGTCTGTGAAAAGAATAACATGAAATGACTCTAGATGTGGTTAATGAAAGAATACACATTTCAATGACAATGGTGGTTCCATATGTGGTTTGTGAAAAGAACACACATGTAATGACTCTAGCTGTGGTTAATGAGAAGAACACACATGCAATGACACTGGTGGATCCGTAGGTGGATTGTGAAAAGAACACACATGCAATGAACTCTGGTGGATCCATATGCAATGACACTGGTGGATCCATGTGTGGTCTCTGAAAAGAACAAACATTTCAATGACACTGGTGGATCCATATGTGGTTTGTGAAAAGCACATACATGTAGTGACTCTAGTTGTGGCTAATGAGAAGAACACACATGCAATGACACTAGTGGATCCATATCTGGTTAATGAAAATAACACACATGCAATGACTCTAGCTATGGTTAATGAAAAGAACACACATGCAATGACACTGCTGGATGCATATGTGGTCTCTGAAAAGAACATAAATGTAATGACACTGGTGGATCCATATGTGGTCTGTGAAAAGAACACACATGCAATCACACTGGTGGATCCATATGTGGTTTGTGTAGAGAACACACATGCAATGAACTCTGGCGGATCCATATGTGGTCTGTGAAAAGAATAGACATGAAATGACTCTAGATGTGGTTAATGAAAGAATAGACATTTTGTGAAAAGAGATTTGCCCTCTCTCTCTGTCACAAATCTCACAAAAGCTCAAACGTCTGCTCACTCTGGTGCTACGCCCTGATTGGCTAACACAGATGTCACGCGGATCGTCTCCACCAACCGTTGATCCTATGTGATCCAATGGGCAGGATAACCCCTCCCTTCTCCACTTTCTTTATGCATGGTCTATCCGTGCCACCGATACTTTACCTCCATAAACAAGTGAAAATCCATCTATCTAAATAAAATAAATGATCATATTTCGAAGAAGATATCGTCTTCGTCTCCCGGTTCGTCCTCGTCTTCGTCAACGCCATGGTCCTTTCCATCGCCACCGTCGGTGTCCTCCTCTGACGACTTGACACCGCCCCTTCCTCGAATAAGCACGCTATCTCCTTATCAGAGTCCTCCTCCTCCTCCTCTTCGTAGTCCCACGGGTCCACGTCACTCTCCCCCACTTTTGCCTCCAACTGATCGATGAACGCCTCCTCGTTGGCTGAGTCGGACTCGTCAAATAGCCATCTCCTCTCTTCTTCCTGGTCTTCTTCGTGTTCCTCTTCTTGTCCGTACTCGCTGGTGCAACATGAGCCCCCGTCCTGGCTGCTGCTTTAAGCTTGTCCGTCGCTGCAGGTACCCCACGCTCCTCCTGTGCAGCCGGTACGAGCTTCGACGTCGCGGTGTCCTCGAGTCCCGATGTCGATGGATCCTGGCGCGGTCGGACATGACGTGCTTCCTCAGCAGGCGACTCGCGAGTGCGAACGATACAACAAAGAGCCGGGGATGCAGGACGGTCAATGGATGGCTTGGACCTGCCATTGCCACGGCGAGGGGGCATCGTGCTCGAGGTAGTTGTGCTGAATGGTCGATGGCAGGTACACAGAGTGGGGTGTCGATCTGATCAAGGACGAGCAACGGTTTCGTGCATCGTGTTCACGCATGCATTTGTAGATTATAAAAAAAGTAATATCTCACGTACTGAACATAATTTGATCACAACAAAAGGGGCACAACGTATTCTAGACTCGTAAATATCCTGTGCATTCCTGTTGACGTGGAGTTCGCCGTGTGATGGCCCAAAATATATCGAGCTGGTTGGGGAACCCCAAGAGGAAGGTATGATGAGCACAGCAGGAAGTTTTCCCTTAGTACGAAACCAAGGTTATCAATCCAGTAGGAGCAAGGAAACACCCCAAAGGTGTAGCTAGCTGAGCCTTGGCAGGGCGCACTACCGGTGCTAGTAGCAACGTGGAGACCTGCACAACACAACCACAGAACTCTCTCCCCAACTTGCGAGGAGGTTGTCAATCTCACCGGTTTTGCTGAAAACAAAGGATTAAACGTATCGAATGGAAGTAATAGTTTGCAGAAAGTAAACACAAAGGAGTAAACAGTTTGTAGATTGATTGTAAAAGAAAGGACCGGGGTCCATAGTTCACTAGAGGTGGCTCTCCTTAAGATAGATAACATGCTAGGTGAACAAATTACAGCGGGGAAATTGACAAACATCGAGAAAGCATACAAGCATATACTACTCATCTTCACTCCTTTGAGATTCGATTGGGCATTACAACATTATACATATACCACCATCCAACTACATCTATGACTAATAATCCACCTTCAGGTTATCATCCGAACCCCCTCCAGTATTAAGTTGCAAGCAACAAATTATTGCATTACGAATTGCTTGTAATGTAAACAATATGATTGTTCTATGAACAAAGGATTGTTGTTTTCTCCCTAGTAGCAACAGCACATCTGGTACCTTAGAGATTTCTGTCACTTCCCCAGATTACCAGAGGCATGAACCCACTATCGAGCATAAATACTAACTCTTGGAGTTGCTAGCATCTACTTGGCCAAGATAGCTACTAACAACGGAAAGCATGCAAGATCACAAATAACAAAGACATGATAGTATCAATAATCAATCTGAAATAGCATCTCAATATCCATCGGATCCCCGCAAACACAACATGCATAATTACAAATAGATGATCTTGATCATGAACGGAGCTCACAAGATCTAAACATGATAGCACAAAGGAGGAGAACCAGCCATCTAGCTACTACATGGACCCGTAGTCCAGAGATGAACTACTCACGCATCACACCGGAGGCTTGTATGATGATGAAGAAGGCCTCCAGGGTGAATTCCCCTCTCTGGCAGGGTGCCGGGAAGAGCTTCAGATCCCTCCTGATCTAGGGACAGAGACGACGGCGGCTACAGACTCTTTCGTGGATTTTTTATCGGGTCCTTAGGGTTTCCGTATCAGAGGCAATATATAGGCGGAAGGAGAGGGCGAGGGGGTGCCTGGGCTGGCCACACCATCCCCTAGCGCGCGCCAAGCCTGGCCGTGCAGCCAGGTGGTTTGGCCGCCCTCTGGCCCTTCTCCGTCTCGTATTCTGGCTCCAAGTGTCCCCTGGTAAAATAATAACTTTGGCTTTTGTCCCGTCCAATTCCGAGAATATTCATTTTTTGATTTCCTGGAACCAAAAACGGCAGAAAACAGGCAGCTGGCACTATGGCTCTTGTTAATATCTTAGTCCAAGAAATCATATGAAAAGTACTCCAAAGTGTGGACAAAACACAAGAAAGTAGATAAAACCAAGCATGGAACATCAAAAATTGTAGATACATTTGCAATGTATCAACATGCCCAAGCTTAACTCCTGCTCGTCCTCGAGTAGGTAAGTGATAAAAAGAAAGAATAATTTTTGAGGTGACATGCACCATCATAAACTTGATCAAAGTATTTGTAAAACATTCAAAGCTGGGATCATAGTACTTCAATCATAACATGAAAGACAAAGTTCTAGCAATAAGACATAGAAACTATGATGCAACATGAAAAGGCACAAACAAAAGATTCATGAATAATAATGCTTTGCAAGACATTTGTTTGTTTAACATAAAGAAAACATAACATAGTGGCATTCAGCTTGTCCCTCATAGAGTAGAAAAAATAAATGCATAGGACACCTTTAAAGTTCATAAGAGTGACTAGATACAAATAGTTTAAAGCAAGCAATATCAAGGTATGCATCAATCAACTAGTCTTGGGACAATGCATATAGAACTAAGAATGGCCACTATGCTCTTAAAGTAGGTGCATAAAAGTAGAAGGTGGAGACTCAATATAATGGTGGAAGAAAGGCCTTCATAGAAGGAAGCAGAGATTCAAGTTTCATAAAGAGCTTCCAAAAATTATGGTACTTATTAGCTTTCAGCTCTCATTGCCCCTATCATAAGCATCTTAAAGGTGATTAAGGTTAAAGTGACAAAACTAATAGGATATGCTTGACAAGTTATAAATAAAAATCTCATGCCCCTTACTTACAAAGACCAAACCTCATGCTACTCAACTTTAGTCACGAGTAAGCTCTTGTCATTGTAAGTACATATGTATCATAAAGAACCGCCAACGGGGTACCCCTAGCACATGATACATGAGCTATCCCATAATCAAAATGACAAGGCAACCAGACAATGAGCATCTCAGCAATCTTTTTATTTGCTATTTGCATAGGTTTTTATTGAGGATGCTTCATAGAGTGCTCATTATGGTGATGCTGCAAGTTTCCACCATGATTAGGCATGGCTTAGGCTAGCGACCCAGGCGTTTCTCTAACACACATACAAACTCCATGATCTTACAAGTTCCACTTTTATTTCACACTATCGGGATCCATAAGCAAAAGAACATGATATCAACGGGGTACAAGGTACAAGTGCAATGTTGAAAGCGTTCCCCGTGATACATGGTTCTGCTAATTTCAACTTATAAAGTGGAAGCATATACCCAACAAAGATGGACCCAATGGTTCAAGTTTATTAAATGCAAGAAAGTAAAGTGTGCCATCAAGTTCGTGAGAGCTTTAATCACTAGTTTTCTCATAACAAGTTTAATTTGGAAGATAAACAAAAGCATGAATATACTTGGAATAGCATATGCTAGTAGGTAGGTATGGTGGACTCTTTGGAATAACTTGGTTTAAGGAGTTGGATGCATGAGTGGAACACATACTTGGTTATGGAGGCTAGCAAAAGACTGGGAGCGACAAACTAAGAGAGGAATAATGGCCATAATAATGCAGAGCGGCAAAACATAATTGATCAAAGCATAAAGTGATACTACAAGTTGAAAACTAAAGGATCATCAAGGCTATGGTGACTTTGGATAGTCATAACATGGTGTGAGCATGCGCCAAGTCAACCCAAATAAAACATCAAAGGAGAATACCACAATACTATGCTTTAATATGCTAAAACAACGCATGATCCTTCCAAGGCACATTAAGCAATCTCAATTGTTTATAACAAGTCATGCTACAGCAAAGAATACTAAGCATAAAGCCAAAACAATACCAAGCATGGCATGACAAAGCATAGGCCACAGTCAAAAACAAGCTCTCTTTACCACTTAAGCATGAACTTTCCTACTCTTATTCCAAACCAAACCAAACTATTTGAAAACCAATGTATGAAAGAGGGGGTCCAACCAATTTATTCATCAAACTAAGCAAACCAAAATGAAAACAAAAAAGAAGACGCTCCAAGAACAACACAACTATGCATGAAACAATAAAAATGAAGTGTTTCGAAGAAACCTGGGATTTTTATTGATGAAGAGGGGGATGCCTTGGGCATCCCCAAGCTTTGACGCTTGTACTTATTGGATATTTATTGGGGTGACACGTGTGGCATCCCCAAACTTGAGCTTTAGTCCATCCTTCATCTTATTACTCGTTCCTTCCATACACCTGGAATTTTTCCTTCATACAAAACTTCACACAATCTTTATTAGCAACATTAGTGCACTCAAGATAATAAGTCTTTAGGTTCAGTTCTAACACCACTAAAACTTACATTAAAACACAAGCTACTGTAGCACTTCCCTCAAAAAGCTCAATTCCCCAAAAGAACTCAAAAAGGAACCAACAAGAAGCAAATGCAGAAAATGGCAAAAATCTGTCAAAACAGACCAGCAGGTAAAGAAGAATTTTTTCGAAGACATTATGTTACTCAAATCAAAATGTGTTGAACTAACAAAAGTTAGATAAGAACCTGGGGCAGAAGCACAAAAATTCACGCCTCAAAAGGACGTACAGAGATTTTACACGAATGTTTATGGTGAAGCATACAAATCTGTTTCGGGACAACAACTTTCCCAATCATTACTTCTCTCTCATTAGAAGTTACTCTTGGCACAAAAAGCAAATAAAAAGGATAAGGAGCGGTTATTACTGAACTAATAACTTTCCAGACTCATCTAAAACTTTTGGGTTATCTCCCAATCAGTACTTTTCTTTAACGCCTTTAAGTTAGGCATAAGAAGCAAGAAAGAATCAAGTGTTCTCAAATGAAGAAGCATTAAAACCAAATTTCTTGCCCTTACCTCTCTTACTTTTATTCTTAACCTTGTGGAAAATATGATTGTTTGGTGGAGAAGCAAGGTGCATGGTCCCCTTTCCCACATCTATTATTGCTCCAAGGAGTTCTAATAGGGACCTTCCAAGTGTAATTTGTCCTTTTCCTGCACATTCAATAACAAGATAATCATTAGAAATCATTTTCCCAAGCATCTTTATAAACACTCCTTCAGCTATTCCAATAGGTAATATTGTAGCATTATTAGCAAGAGATATTTCTTTTCCTCCTTCAGGAAGCCCCCAAAGATTCAAAGATTCATAAATATCTTTGGGCATAAGACATGATATCACAGCGAGCTTGAAAAGTTTCATTATTTATATCAATTTTTACTATGGGGAGCCACTTTGATGGTTCAAAATTTATTGGAACATAATTATGATGTTCTCTAAGCATGTTATAACAATCCTTTAAACTAGTAGTGCGGGTCTCAAGAGTGTTCAATCTAGCAAATATGTTCATAAAGGAAGAATCAGTTTTGCTAGGCAAGTTGTAAGTAAAGATAAATTTCTTTATAGCATTAACAGCATCATCCTCATTGCATTGGAGGAAATCTCCTCCCACAACAGCATCTAAAGCATATCTATAGAAAAGAGCAATTCCAAGGTAAAAACTTCTAAGGAACAAGCTTTGAGTCATTTTAGGCTCAGTTTTTTCATGTAGATCAGAGATTCTAGACCAAGCTTCCTTGAAGCTCTCCTCAATTCCTTGTTTAAAAGTGAAAATCATTTCTCAGGTGACATAGTGATTGGAGCAAGGCTAGACATAATGGCAACTTAAGATAGGAACTAATTTTTTTTGTGTTTTCAATAAAGAAAGCAAACTTGTAAAACTAATTTTTTGTGTGTTTTTGATAAAGAAACAAGCAAACAAAGCAAAAGTAAACTAAGCAAAGCAAAAATAACAAAGTAAAGATATTGGTTATGAGGGACTCCCCTTGTGAAGATGTCCTTGACTCCCCGGCAACGGCGCCAGAAAAAGAGCTTGATGGCCCAAAATATATCGAGCTCGTTGGGGAACCCCAAGAGGAAGGTATGATGAGAACATCAACAAGTTTTCCCTCAGTACGAAACCAAGGCTATCAATCCAGTAGGAGCAAGGAAACACCCCAAAGGTGTAGCTAGCTGAGCCTTGGTAGGGCGCACTACCGGTGCTAGTAGCAACGTGGAGACCTGCACAACACAACCATAGAACTCTGTCCCCAACTTGCGATCAGGTTGTCAATCTCACTGGTTTTGCTAAAAATAAAGGATTAAACATATCGAATGGAAAGAAGTAATAGTTTGCATAAAATAAACACAAAGGACTAAACAGTTTGTAGATTGATTGTAAAAGAAAGGACCGGGGTCCATAGTTCACTAGAGTTGGCTCTTCCTTAAGATAGATACCATGCTGGGTGAACAAATTACAGCGGGCAATTGACAATCATCAA
This sequence comes from Avena insularis, assembly GCA_023614405.1. Lineage (NCBI taxonomy): Eukaryota > Viridiplantae > Streptophyta > Magnoliopsida > Poales > Poaceae > Avena > Avena insularis. The sequence continues at coordinate 315,145,367 of CM042686.1, forward strand.
GAAAGCATACAAGCATATACTACTCATATTGACTCCTTTGAGATTCGATTGGGCATTACAACATTATACATAGACCGCCATCCAACTGCATCTATGACTAATAATCCACCTTCAGGTTATCATCCAAACCCCCTCTAGTATTAAGTTGCAAGCAACATATTATTGCATTACGAATTGCATTTAATGTAAACAATACGATTGTTCTATGAACAAAGGATTGTTGTTTTCTCCCTAGTAGCAACAACACATCTGGTACCTTAGAGATTTCTGTCACTTCCCCAGATTACCAGAGACATGAACCCACTATCGAGCATAAATACTAACTCTTGGAGTTGCTAGCATCTACTTGGCCAAGATAGCTACTAACAACGGAAAGCATGCAAGATCACAAATAACAAAGACATGATAGAATCAATAATCAATCTGAAATAGCATCTCAATATCCATCAGATCCCCGCAAACACAACATGCAAAATTACAAATAGATGATCTTGATCATGAACGGAGCTCACAAGATCTAAACATGATAGCACAAAGGAGGAGAACTAGCCATCTAGCTACTACATGGACCCGTAGTCCAGAGATGAACTACTCATGCATCACACTGGAGGCTTGCATGATGATGAACAAGGCATCCAGGGTGAATTCCCCTCTCCGGGAGGGTGCCGGGAAGAGCTTCAGATCCCTCCCAATCTATGGATAGAAACGACGGCAGCTACAGACTCTTTCGTGTATTTTTTATCGGGTCCTTAGGGTTTCCGTATCATAGGCAATATATAGGCAGAAGGAGAGGCCGAGGAGGTGCCTAGGCTAGCAACACCACCCCCTAGCGCGGACCAAGCCTGGTCGCGCGGCCAGGTGGTGTGGCCGCCCTCTGGCCCTTCTCCGTCTCGTATTCTGGCTCCAAGTGTCCCCCGTTAAATAATAACTTTGGCTTTTGTCCCATCCAATTCCGAGAATATTCATTTTCTGACTTCCTGGAACCAAAAACAGCAGAAAACAGGCAGCTGGCACTGTGGCTCTTTTTAATAGGTTAGTCCAAGAAATCATATGAAAAGTACTCCAAAGTGTGGACAAAACACAAGAAAGTAGATAAAACCAAGCATGGAACATCAAAAAATATAGATACATTTGTAATGTATCAACGTGACGACATGATCGTGCAGCAGTTGCGCGCGTCATTGCCCAATCAACACGTGACACGCGCACGTGGGACGTGCACGCCGATGCTCGTGATGACCACCCGACTCGCACTCCTCTTATTATATACTGGATTTTAGGCGGCACCGAATACCATTGAACTATCCATCACAATAAAGACAAGTCCCATCGATTCCCTACCCCTGCCTCCCTGGCGAAGGTAGACCGCACACGGTGGTCTTGTATAATAGTAGTAGTACTACTAGACCACGGCCTGTACTCTTTGACTCTTCTCCCACACTAATCACTATCTTCTTCCTCTTGCCGCCACCACCCTCACCCTGCAAGCCATGGCTCCCCCGAGGAGAGGCTGGTCGACGATCCTCGCGGAGAAAAGGGAGAGATCTCGCCGCCAGGCACTTCTTTCTCTACCAGCCGCTCAAGCCCCCTCTCACCGAGGCCCAATCTCCCCTGACAATGGCGCCGAATGTTCTAGCAGGCGAGGGCTCCTCTCGGTACGGTCTTCTTGTTCTACTTCTTCTCCATATCCCTCTCCATCATGATCTTATTCAGCTTCTTCTTGTTTTTCTTCTTCTTGATCTTCCTCTTCTATGTATTATAGGCCGGCCGTGGAGCCAGAATCCACAACGACGGAGGTGTTGCAGGACCCGTTCAGCCCCATTCCATGTCTCAGCAAGGTAGCAAATCTCCACACTTTTATTTCTCCGAGTTGTGATGTGGATTTGTTAGATCGTGTCCGCCCCGCATTAGTTTTTCTTCTTCTTTTGCGAGTTGTATTAGTTTTCATGAATATGACTGGATCTCTTGGTCTTTCCTTAATACCGCTGTTCATAGATTCACTATGGATTTTTTGTGATTAGGATTAGTTTATGGTGGGCATGCATAGATCTCTAGGTCCATTTTTAACACTATGGTCAATAGATTCAATGGGGATTGTTTTGATCTGTATTAGTATTCACCTGGAACCTGGAGTGTAATTATAGAATTTCTATTTCAATTAACATGAACGATGCAGCGATCGAAGGCCGAGTACCGTTACAAGGTGGCCGCGATCAGTGCCAAGATTGAAAACCAACACGAGCTTGCACGCTCCCTCACCCAAGCTAATGAGAGCCTACGCAAGCAATTATCTATGCAGAAGGAGATCTCGCTAGATTTTGCACGTGTCGTCGTGAGGCTACAGAAAATGCTCGACCGTAACTTGAACATGAAAGAACAGGCCATCAAGATAATCAGCGAGTTCATGGAGGAGAAGAAGAATCTCGTGGAAAGGTGCACTCTCCTGCAGGACGATGTCACCGAGGCACTCAGAGGACGCGTTGAGGAAACCAAGGCTACCATGCGAGCCTACCATGACAGGAACCGTTGCCTGGATGCAGTGAAAGAGATGAAGGAGGACATGAGCAGAGGGATCACCGTACTCGAGGGTGTTCGGAAAGAGAACGAGGAGCTAAGGGCTTGTCTAGAGGCGTATCGGAGCAATGCCCAAGTCTGATTCCTGTTAGAGGGGACAAGAATATCAGTTCGTGCTCCACTCCTTTTGTAATGTTTAGGGTTCAGGGAGCAATTCCCAAGTCTGCTTCCCATTATAGGGTGCAATAAGAATCCTAGGGAAACTCCTTATCTATCTGGACATGTGTTGGTGTTCATGTTCATGAATGGAAACCATGTGCTCTTTCCATTATGTATTTGGACATGGGTTTCTGCATTATGAGTTTGCCACTAGCCCACTACTATTTGGTGATATTGGAAAAAAACCCACAACACACTAAACTGCAGATAAACCTTATTTGTCTTTGAAATTGAAATTATGACAGTGACACTAGTCGATTCATAAAATGTTGATTAGTCCTAGATTGCTGCTTCCTTGAAATTATGACAGTGCCACTACTCGATTCAGTTAATTATGGAAACTAACTAGCTTGTCCTGGTGAACTGAACAACCCATACTATGTATTTTTGTTGCAGGAAAGAGGCGAAAGCTCGACCAGGACCTGGCAACCTGGCTAAATGACAAGATAGCCATCCAAAGGGAGAAGAAGAATTCCCAAAAACTAGCCTTTGACCACCTGCGCGCTGAACTCGCGGTCCGTTCTGACAAGTGCCAGAAACTGAAGGAGTTAAATGCCGGCTGGGTGAAGCTTCACATGGAAGGTCGCAGCTCGGCTAGGAAGCAGACAGAGATCATGAAAGGGATCTTGAAGGAAAATCGTATGGTTACGGACCAACTTCTCGAATCCGTGACGAGGCTGGAACTCAAGTGGCATGCGACAAAGCATCAAGGAGCTGGCCGATCTTAGGGAGGAAAACAAGCAGCTCCAGGCCAGGCTCGCTTGAACCCAACATATGTCTATTTAGTACCGAACTGCCTGGTTTATCCTCTAAAGTGGTGATTTTGTAAGCGTGAACTTAACTCTATGTACGATATGTCTGTTCGTCTGAAATTAATTTGCTCGAGGATTGAGTTTGGCTTAGTTAAGAAAGCACAACTGCAAGTCTTACAGTTAACTAGTTTTAGGCATTGGCACAACATAAATTATTCATCTCGAATTTCATTTATCCTCGGTAGTCTATCCTTGGTCACCCTCGCACGCCTTCTTCAGTTGCTTCAACTGATCCACAATGCAGTACTCTAGCTTCTTCTTGTCTTCCCTGAGCCGATCCCTCTCCTTTTTCGCATTATGAATCAGCAACCTGTGACTATCTTGAAGCTACTTTGCAGTTCCAATAACGAAGCTCCCATTGATTCTGTCACTTAGCTCTGGCTGCAAATTCTCGATTTCTTGTTCCATCTCCTTATTTTGTACCGACAGCTTGTAATTTTTTCAGCTGCATCACAAGCATCAGTGAATCTCCCCGACCTTTCCAACTCATACATCTCCCATAACTGAGCCAAACATTTCTTAAGTGCATCTGGCCACTCAAGATCCACCCACTCTACTGCTTTACACACCGGGCCAACCTAAAAGAACACACACTATAGTGTTATGAACATACACGATACATTTTTCTTCATGTCACCATTGCACATAATGTAAACAAACCTGATTTGTATAGCCCAAAAACCTTCTCCCAGTGTTACAGCCTTTGAATGAAACATATCTCCTCAGTTTTAGCCCATGGTCACATGGCAATTCTCCATCGAGATCTAGGCCCTCCCATTCGGAGTCGTAGATCGTCCGCGGTACCTATAGGTAAACGGAAAGCTGGAATTGAACATGATTGCATGCACATATGGAGCTTAGATCGAGAGATTTACCATTGCCAAACCCTAGCCCGAGAAAACAGAGGAACTCACATCGTGGAAGGAATAATCGATGTTAGAGAGAAGGCTGTCGCTACTCGACTGGTCGTCCTCATCGTTCAAGGATAGCATGGCGAATGCATCGTCGCTGGCGATGGCGTCGGTGTTGTTGAGGGGAGAGAGAGAGCAGCCCTTCTACCGCTGCAACAATAACTCAATTGGCATGTTACAATAGTTTAATGGATACCATGCCCTTTCCCTGGATTACTGTCTCCTCCCTAATATGGATTCTCTTCATACATTCTTATTTCAAATATTAAACATGTACTCCCTCCATCCCAATTTCATTGCCTAACAAAAACATACCAGTATATTACATCATCTAAAGAAACAAAATCATGTCAACTACAAGGTACTTATGCATCACTTGTTCAGTCATGGTTTCATAAAACATTACATTACAATCTCTCAACAAACATAATCACATCATGGTTTCACAAAACATCACATTAAAATCTCTCAACAAACATAATCATAGAAACAAGTATATTACATCAACTCAAGAAACAAAATCATGTCGACTACAAGGTACTTACGCATCACTTGTCCAATCATGGTTTCACAAAACATTACATTACAATCTCTCAACAAACAAAATAACAGAAACAAGTACAGTACATCATCTCAAGAAACATAATCATGTCAACTACAATGTATTTATGCATCACTTGTCCAGTCATGGTTTCACAAAACATTAAATTACAATGTCCCAACAAACATAATAATAGAAACAAGTATGGTCCATCGTCTTAAGAAACATAATCATGTCAACTACAATGTAGTTATGTCTTATTACAACAACGATGGTTTCAGTGAGTGACATGTCCGAAAATCTCAATATCTCACACAACATTATATCACAATCTCTCAACAAACATAATCACAGAAACACGCTCTAAATGCAACATCAGTCAATATTACAAATACAGTCAAGGGAACACCACGGTCCATATGACAAGCCTAGGGTAGAAGCTCTCATCAGATCTCATCAACGTTGACCACCTTATTCTGTCCAGCCACTACAGGGGCCTCTACATCCACTATAACCTGTTCAACAACATCATAAATGGTACCAAGGAACAACACCTTCCTGGTTCACTTCTTTCTTCACATAATCTGCATAAGATCTTCAGTATCCAAAACATCTATGAATTGCTGCTTCTTATGATGCCACCATCGGATTTGTGCCATCTGTTTAGGGCCAATAATGATTTCCTTACTGATCATCTCTCTCATTTCATCAAGAGTAATGTTTTTGGAATCGACGGTGATCTCCACAGTACATGACGAAACTGGCTTATTAGCTCCCTCATCAAGTTTTGCCATGTATGAATCCACCTCTATGCGTATACTGAACTTATCTAGATCATCATCTATTGGTCCGTATTCTCTAGGAGCAGAAGCTCTGGCAGCAAGATCTCCAGCATCTGCATACATATCATCAATCATCGCTTCAACTTTCACCTTACGATCAGCTGAACAACACTTCCAAACCATCTGAAGCTCATGGGAGTGTCAATTTGCTGATAGGTACCATTCATGTTGCGCCACACCAATTTTGTCCTCTGTCTAGAACCCCAGGGAATCCTAGCGGCAAGCATATCTACCAGCTATGAAACAGACACAAACTCTTTGCAATTCACAAGCAGATGCACATCTTGCCCGAACACAACCCTCTCGCAACCAAAATCAAGTTTTGCAGTGTACTGGTAAACATGAACTGTGAACTCATATAGGTCCCTTGTATCAAAGTTGTGCCTAATTTGATTAAAAAGGGGAACTTTTCAGTTCATTCGATTCTATTATGCCGTAACTAATCTACTTGTAAGATAAGGCACAGATAACAAAAATTCACCTCTCGCTCTTCTCCTGGGTTTTTTTCTTCGAGATCTGGGTGTCGCATCCGCCCACCGGAGGCGAACAATCTGCCAGCGACCTTGCTTTTATCTTTAACCCGCTGCTCGTAGGTACATTGGGAGCAGAATCCTTGCTGACCTCCTTGCTAACCGGGGCTGAAGACCTTGTCGCTGCTTCGTGTTGAGCCCTAGACTTTGGCCCCGATGGACCCGAATCAGTCGGCGACGTAGCTACAACCTTCGACTTGCAAGGCATGCTGGGCCGCCGCCATCGGATTCATTGTCACGGGAGGAAGAAAAAAGGTCCTCCGCCACCGGCAGATTCAGGGTCGGGAAGGGAAGAAAAGGGACCGCCACCACCGCAGCAAGATTCAGTGTCGAGAGTTAGGAAAGTACAGTAATGCTTGATACTACAGCTGGAGGAACATTTATGGGTAAACATATTACCGAAGCAAAGTAGGTGCTAGACAATATGCAAGACAACCATGCTCAATGGCATGTGGCTAGATCAAACACGAACAAGGTGAACTCCATCTCACCACAAGAAAATGAAGAACTCAATGCTAAGTTGGATGAGCTCATACTAGCCGTGAAAGGTAAGGAAACCCATGTAAGAGCTATCCCTGAAACAAATATTGAAGAAATAGACTTCATAGCTCGTAATGATTATAACCCTGCTTGGAAGAAGAATTATAATCCTAATTTTTAGAAACACTATTCTAGTCCTGCAGGTAATCCTAATAATAATAAGGGAACTAGTAATGGTAGTCTCCAAGAAACACTTAAGTCTTTTATAGACTCACAAAATGAACAAAACAATATTCTTGTTAAAATAACGGAGAACCATGATGCTATGCTTGGTAAATTGTCTAACCAAGCTGTTAGTTTGAGAAATGATTTGCAGGCTCTCCAAGAAAGAACGAAGATTGTTGAGGCACAACTAGGTAAGATAACCGAGAGTCAACCTCTCATTCTAGCTAAATTTGCAGGTAAAGCTGAGCCCAACCCTGTTGAAGAACTCAAAATGATGAGTATCCAAAGGAAGGAGCCTGAAGAGCTTGATTATAGTTATGCCCCTTCACCAAGCTACACCATCGAAGACCTCGTAAAGAGGATCAACGTCAACATTCCGGTGAGTGAAGGTAATGATGAAGCCATGTATCAACACTTTGTTGATCATGTAGCAATTAAGGTATGCGTGCTTGAAGAGGAATATAAAAAAATCGCTAAAAAGTTACCTATTAAACTAGATGATATATTTGAGCCCATGAATAAAATTAAGATTGGGACTAATGAGATAGCTACACTTTGTGATCTAGGTGCAAGTGTCTCAACAATCCCAAAGAGTCTTTTTAACAAGCTAAACCATGGCTCTTTCAAAATCACTGAACTAAAACTACATCTTGCAGATTCCACTTATAAACAAGCTGTAGGAATTAAGGAGAACACTTTAGTTTACATTAAAAGCTATCATGCTCTAATTGACTTTGTTATTGTTGACATGCCTGAAGATACTATTTCTCCTATCATATTGGGCCGTCCTTTCTTGAGAATTATAAAGGCTTTAATTAACCTCCATGAAGGGAACATGAAGCTTCAATTGCCTTCGTGAGATCCTTTTGTTATCCATTTCCCCAAGAAAAAGAAAGACAAACATGACGAGAAGGAGGCCATCACCTTGAAGGCCAACTACTTTGGAGTGGGTGTTCCACTCATATGGCCCAAGTGAGTAACGTCAAGGTTAAGCTATTGACCGTAAAAGAGCACTCCATGGGAGGCAACCCATGTTAAATAAAGATTTGAGTTAAGTTTTAAGTTTTTAGTTTAAGTTTATGTTTAATAAAGAGTGCTAGAAAACTCCATTTGAGATGAAGAAGTTCGGTAGTACTTAAAATTCTGCTATATACATGCTGTTGTTGGTCAATAATTTTAACTGTCAATTTTATGTCATAAACAGGGTATATCACTAAGTTACAGGAAAAGAAATAATTTTCAAAGAAACATAATTTTTTGATGCATACAAAGAGTTTAACGACCAACTATACGGCGGGAATAAAACTTCTGGCCGTATAGTTCCGGTTGTATAGATATCTTTGCCATTAAATTTTTTCTTTCATATGTACTGAGAGTTTAACGACCAACTATACGGCGGGAATAAAAATTCTGGCCGTATAGCTCCGGTCGTATAGATATCGGTGCCTCCGTACAAATTCTTTTCTAATATACTGAGAGTGTAACGACCAACTATATGGCGGGAATAAAAATTCTAGCCGTATAGTTCCGGTCGTATAGATATCTATGCCTTTGTATATTTTATTTCCCAGGGACAGACAGTTTGACGACCAACTATACGGCAGGAACATTTTGTTCCGGCTGTATAGTTGCACCCGTATAGCTGCACCGCCAGGAGGAAACCCTAAAATTTTGACAAAAGGCCAACTATACGGCGGGAATGCATTGTTCTAGTCGTATAATTGCACCCGTATAGTTGCGTCCGACCACAAAATCGCACGGGAAGGTACCTCCAACTCCAAAACTTCAATTCTTTTTCTCTCTTTTACTTCCAAACTCTCTCAAAACCTCAAGAGATCTTCATCTCTACTCAATTTCGTTCGATTTCCTTGCACACAAGTGATCTACGGTATGTTTCTCCTCCGTTCCTCCAATTACTTTTTGCAAATTCATCTTTGATCTATTGTCATTATCAATCTAGGGTAAGACATACTATGAACCAATTGCCATGATTTTCTTGCCTAGATTATTAGTTTGGGGACACTCTTTAGTGTGCTATGATGAGGAATATGTTGTACTTACTGTTGTTGGATCAAAAAGTTTTATTTTTGTCTTTCTTCAATGTTTTAGATGATGAACACAAGGATCCAAACTCGTGCTTGTGCCACCGCTAGTACTTCTTGGGCTGTCGTTCAAGAACACATGGCGATACGGTTCAGGGATGAGCCCCAACATGATCGCTTTAACAAGATCAAGAACCGCAAATTGAAGGCCACCAATTGGGCCTGCCCCATTATATTGAACCAACTCAGTATTTCGGATGACTTCAATTTACTTTGCAATAGAGCTGGCCTGCAAAACTTTGTGTACAATGTTGTGCCTACTTATCGCCGCTTAACCATTGAATTCCTAAGTTCGTCGCAAAGCACCATTAAACAATGGCAAGGAGGGGACACTATTTATTTCTGACTTATGAACAACTACTACACTTTAACATTAGATGAATGGTGTGAATGCTTTAATTTGCCAAACAATGATGTTAATGCGTTAAACGCATCCTTTACCGGCTTAGAACCTACCCCTGAACAATACTATAATGGAATGAGTTTCACTACTAGAGTGAGCAAGGTGAAGAATATTCAACATCCTGCAATTCGCTATTTGTTCTATGTTATTGCTAACACTTTGCAGGCACATAATGACTTGAGGAGACTCAATGAAGAGGACATCCTAGTCCTCACAAAGGATGCTTACATCAATTGTGGCTTGTCACTCGTCTTGGGCACCATCCTTGTGCGCTACTTGGAGCACCAAGCCTCCCAAAGCCAAGGACCAATCACAGGTGGAGGCGTCATCACCGTGCTTGCCACTGCCCTAGGAATCTACCTAGGTGAGCTACAACCCGTACTAGGTGAGTGACGTGTTGATTTCTACACTTTGAAAGCTTGTGGAATGCTCACTAAGAGAGGTGGTGTTTATTACCTGCATATTGCTGGAGCTGGGTGTCTCTTCCCCGCTCCTATGCCTAATAGTCTTTTCTCTATCGAGGAGGGACGTTTGCTATATGACTTGCAGATTGAGCAACACCAACCCAAGGAGGAGATTCCGGAGGAGGATGAGGACCAAGAGGAGGAGCAAGAAGTTCCTTACCAAGAGGAGCAACCACAAATCTAGTTCGCCACATACCAAGATTTCCAAGGACTTGGAGGGACTATGGAGAGGGTGCATAGCCTCTCTTCAAACCTCCGAGAATCAACTAGTAACCTCTCAACTCAATTTGCAAACTGGAGTAACGACTTTTTTCTGCCACCACAATGATTTGAAGGGCTTGCAAAAGCCTAAGCTTGGGGAAGTTTCCTCATGTATCTTTATTTGGCATTCATTTTCTTTTATTTATTTCGAGGTTGTGTTTTTATTTGAGTTTATAAGCACTCGTGTTGGTTTCCCCAACACTTTATTTTCTAGTTCTTTCTATTTTAGTTTCGAAATTTTCTAGCCGAGCTTTGCCGCCAATTTTCTATTCTTTAAATTCCCTCTCTTAAAAATCACAAACAGATCTCTCCATTTTTCCTTATTTTCCCTCTTTCTTTTCTTTCCGCCTCGAGGTTCATATGTTTGCATGAGAGTTACCGACTTTGAGTTTCCAACAAGCAAATAAAAAGAGGAAGAGAGAAGTGGAACCAAAAATGAGAGGTATGCCTTATGACTCCCCACTTTTGAAGTTTGAGAAACCCATGCTAGTTAGTAGTAAATTTCGAGATATTATATTGGTGGAGTGAGTCTTTGTACTGTAGTAAGATTTTCGTTTGCATGGGTATTTAATTGGGTACATTTTGTTCCAGCTCTCTTAATTAACCAAGTCTTTCCTAGAAATTTGCTAAACAATTGTAATAAGAAAATGTCTCATAATTGAAGGCTTGGGTGTTGTAGTGCTTAGTCTTGAAGGTTTATTTCTAGAGAGACACTCAACACCACTGAAAATGTTGATTGACTTGATAGCTCTCTTGAAAAGGATTTGTTTGATTGAATTAATGTTTAGCAGTTTTTGTGATCATGCCAAAGTTTGACTTGTTAATCATAAGAATGATATAGCTTTATGCGTGTCAAACTTCATGGGATGCCAACAACTCCGCTGGCCTACGAACGATCTTCATGGAGAAAACTCCTAGATTTTGGCTATGAGTAATCATTATGCAAAAGGAACAAAATCCTAAGTGATGCCACGAGTGTCCATCACAGCCCGATAAACTAATAAAAATCATTGGCATGCTCTCAATTACTCAAGAACTAAAATTCTTGAATGACAATGAATAGAAAAGTAGTGCTTGAAAAGTCTTGATTTATTGATGTGGGAGGATTGAGATACCCTAGTGTATATACTTTTCATGACAAATCTCACACTCTCAATTTACATGATTATACTTTATTGTTCAAAGGCAATCCTATGAGTTGATTACATGACATGTAATAAAGTTTACTCATTTCAATCATCCATGTTAACAATAATTTTGCTGCACTATAAGGATGCATAAAACCCGTATGATATGCTTGCCATTACTCTATCTATGGAGATGTTTTTCTGATTTATGAAGTGGAGGAAACATGAGACTACCAATCATGAGTAAGATCACCATCTCGTTATTTCAGTTTAAATGCTGAGTTCCTTTTTTATTTTGGTTTTCATGCTCGGGGACGATCAAGTTTAAGCTCGGGGAGGTTGATGGCTCTGAAATATAGCCATCTATGACCACATTTAAATTGTATATTATTCATATTTTTGATGAAATATCTCTCTAAAGCCTGCCACTAATGCCTAATATTCAAAAGGGTATGAAATCCTTTCTTTTTATATTTTTCCTGCGCAGATAATGTCATTTGAAGATGGGAATCACTACATTAAAGTCAAAGATACGAGATTTCCAACAACCAGAAGAAACCCGGAGCCCTGAAGCGGAGGAAGACGCGTTAACGACCAACTATACGACCGAAGGAAAATTCTGGCCATATAGCTCTGGTCGTATAGTTGGCTCCACCACTGTTAGGTCAAACAGAACAACTTTCGTGAAGGGACCCCTATATAAAGAAGCCTCGGGCGACGATAAAACAAGCCAGACCCTCGCCAAAAGTCTTTGCCACAGATCTCTAGCCGCCTTTAGATCTCAAAACCCTTCTCCATCTCCATAGCCATATGCTACCTCTTGTAATAGTAGATCTCTTCTTCGATTGGCGACATTGTAAGAATATTGCTATCAATCTTATGATTTTCAGTACAATGTTGTGATTGTTGATCTCATCTCTATGTGTGAGTAATTCTCCTTGGGCTAAGGGCTTCGGCCTAGCCATGTAGTGTTTGTGCATGTTATGTATCATAGATGGGATCATGTATTAGTTTGTATCACATGATGATTATTGTATCCTCTCTAGCCTCAATCTAAGGACTTGTCAGGTACCCAAGACCCCAAGGGTTGAGCCAGGTATAGGGCGTATGAGTAATGACTAATCTGCAGGTTGGGAACCCTAGTGACAGAAGGGGTAGTACGGCTGTATGTGAGGGATTTACTTGGGATTAACGATGACATCACTATACATATCATCAATTCTCTTTCTTCTATGGATGGGACTAGTAGGTCATTGCTATAAGCGGTTGCAGAGGCAATATCAATTATGGATGCACTACCCACATATAATTTATCTTGCTCTATCAAGTACATGCATACTTTATTTCTATCTTTTATTCCCATCAGATGTTTTGCACAGCTATAGGTGAAACCGAGTTCCCTAGGCCCTCTCTCTCCATCATCGACAACAACAAAAAGATGCGAGCTATTGGTCCGGTAAAAACACAAAAGGAATTCTAAAACTCTCGAAGGTCCATTAAAGTAACTTCACTATGCATTCACTTCCCGAGGATTCGATAACCTAGGTCTACTAGGGAAAAAGAAGCTACACTACATCCGTAATCCGGATCGAAGGTATCAATCGCCTACTACAATGTTAATCGGATAGTTCATGCCAAGAAAAACAGAATATGATCCAAGGTCAGTAACCCTTTTCCATTGGTTAGCTGTAGTTAACTGGCTTGTGTCCATCGAGAACACCATGTACTCAAACCGAGAAGGATAGGTGTGAATGGTGCAATCATAGTGAACAACACTAGTATCATCAACAATTGCATTTCTTGAGACACCATATGTATAGACCAGAAGAAGTCTTGAACCACTGGCAGATCTTGATAACCACCACCTACCAGGATCATTCTCCTCATTGTCCTCAGCAAACCCATGTGTCAGGTCAAGCACATCGCGTGGCAATAGGATAAGGATAGGACCTTCAAAGGGAAAGGAAATGTAACATGGAAATAATATTCATATTGATGTGACATTAATTGTAGAAATTGGTATACAGTACTATTTTCAAAAATCTTGATTATACTGAAGATGTTTGATTGCGTAAAAACTGTGAACCAAGGGAGATGCTATGGAAATTCTAATTCTTTTCGAAATGGGGATATGCTATTAAAATTTTCCTAGAGACACGATTTGATTCATAGGATCAAATGAAATAGGAAATAATCCTATAGGATCTTGAATGTAAAGTTCATAGGGAAAAAACCAAGGTTGGATCCTACAAGATTTTGGTGTCTTATATACCAAAGGAAAACCAACAAGGATTATTTCTAGGAGGTTTAATATCTTATCTTACCACTATATAGTGTATGAATAACTTTGAATATTGACTGTTCGATTAGGCCTTCCGAATCCCAACATTACTAGATGTTGGATCTTCTTTTCCATTCTAGCATCTACTTGAAGATTCTATTGATAGTCTTTAGCACAATGAAGTAATTTTTCATGGATGTACTAGTACTAGGAGACAAGGAAATACTATCAACAGAACTCAATCCTATGAATCAAATTACTTATATGTAAGAAAACTTAGTAAGGATTGCATTCCTCTAAAATTCCTAGGGAATTCGTACGAATCAAAGATGCTAAAATTCCTATGAAATTCCTACTAACCAACGAAACTTCAAAAAAATAGCTTACATCGATTCCGGAATAATATCTGAGTCTCACATAAGTACTTATTACTAGTAGATACCATAGTTTCCCTGGGATGTACTAGGAGATGAAGCAATACTATCATCAGAACTCAATCATATGAAACAAACTAATTATATGTAAGAAAACTTCCTAAAGATTGCATTCCTCTGAAATTCCTAGGGAATTCCTTCGAATTAAATAAACTAATTTTTTTATGGAATTCCTACTAACCAATGAAAGTTCAGAAAATTAGCTTGCATCGATTCAAGAATAAAGCTAATAAAATACGTAGGGACGAGAATTTACCAAGTTCTAGAGACTTCCATGCATAAATACAGCCGTTCTCGGTCACGGCGAACACACGATCATCTTGGATAATAGCATCACAGTATCTGAAGTAGCCCTGGAACTCGTTCAAACTGACCATCCATGACTATCATTCCCGTTAATGACAACAATCTTGAATTCGAAAATGGCGACAAGAGAGAAATCTTTGTATCCCCCAACAGCTGTCGGAACTTGGCAAATGACTATCTTCTGCAGTTTAGTATGTGACCTTCATCAGCATCATCCTAAAATGTAAGTGCAGAACCTTCGGTTGGTTCAAACCCTGACAATTGGGGAATAACAATCTTGCGATGAGTGTACACATTGACAAGGTCCCACGTGAAATCAGGCCCAACTGTGACGATCCAATCTCCATTGCCACCTGCTCGCTGCTCATCAAAACCATTTGGCATCATAGCATCTGAGGAGAACTTGTCCAGCAGCGTCATCTTGCACGGGTTTCCCGCCACTTTGAAGAAGTCTTTGGATTCCCACGGTCTCACCGTTGGGTGAGAATGAAGAACACATGGGAGGCCAAACGGATGAGAAGAAGGCATAGTTCTGCTCTCTTTTGCTGACTGAAGAATATGTTTGGATGAAATGACGAGGCTCGCAGCGGTGGTGGTGTCACAGTGGTTGATGAGTACTTGAAGAGGGCCTTCGGTGAACACCTTCTGAAACTGCTCAGGATCCTTACAGACCTTACTCGATCTCACCAAGGAAGGAGGCTACGGATGGTGTTTTAGGGGCTTTCTTTAGGGTGGGGTGGGGTAGGTGAGGGAGGGAAGATCGTTGGCGGGAGCTGGCGGCTGGGGTGACATGGAGAAGACAAAGGCTGATGGTGCGTAGTAGTACGACTAGTAGTACTGCAGAAGGTGGGCGAGTGGGGGGTGGGGCTCCAATTGAGGCTAGTTGCATAAACCTCCAATTATTAGAGCCATAGTTGCAAAGAGCTCCAACTGTTGAGCCCCCGGTATGTAAGAAATAATGTTAAGAGGGCTAATTGAAAAATTTGTGCTATGTGCAGCATTTGTACCCAAAAGTAATTGTAGTAGTTTCTTGCAACTATACTATCCTGATTATATGGAGTTCCTTGCAATTTCAAATCCAATTGTTAGAGGTTTGTGCAATTTCCACCCTCCTCGTGTTTCGAGGAAGCTCTATGACCGTATGTTCAAACAAAAAAATGATCAAAGACAAAAAAAGCAAGACCATCTCTTAGGGCTCAATTGATTTGCAGGATTCTCAAAACATAGAAAGAGGAAACTACATGAATTTGGATCAAGTATGTGTTTGAATCACAGGGAAAGCAAAGCAATTATACCATGAGGCTGAGTGGATGGAAATTTTCCTAAAAATAGAGGGAAAAGGAATACTTTGAAGGAATCTCAATTCCCGTGGTTTTCCTATTCCTATATTTTTCCTATCCTGTGTTCCAAACGGGACATAATTCATATATATTGGAATCCTATGAATCAAAAAAAACAGTGTAGGATTATTTCCTAAGGGACAAAATCCTTCAGAAAACCTTTGAATTTTCTTTGAATCAAAGAAGGAATAAAAAAAGGTTTCCTCTCTTAGGAAAAAAAGGAACTCCACCTCTTGGAGAAAAAAAAGGAACTCCACCTCTTGGAGAAAAGAAAGGAACTCCACCTCTTGGATAATTCAGCGTGAGGAGAGTAACTACTTGAGTCTATGTCTAGTACTAGCTGTAGGGATCAATCATAGCACGTTATTACTAGTACTAGTATGTATCAGTCTTTGCAGGTGCCTCGAAGGAAACAAAATAAAGCTCTGTAGGTAATAAATGGTCATGACAATTTCCAAGATACACAATCTTTTGCTTGTTTATTTTGATCTGGGCGATAGCCGGAGGATAGAGGAGTGCTAGCTGCTTCATGTATTGAGCCATCGAGCTGGAGTAGAAATTTGGATATCTAAAAACCTGAATTATCCTGTCAAACCAGTGCTCGTTGCATTCAGCTTGACCAAACAGACTTACTACACTACTTTACTACGTGTCCGAAAAACTACGGAGTACAAGAAGTATTAGTACAGTAATGTTACATAGAGAGTTCCACATTCATCTTGTAGCGCCAAAAGCATAAGTTGTGCCAATATAGTATTATAGTAGTCACGTCCAGGTTTCCTTATAGGGAAAAAATAGTACGTTGAGCAACCAGATCTATCTAATTTTGTACTCCTATTTGCATATACTAGTAGTACTAAGTACTCAGGAACGACACGAGCGTGTGCTCCACTAGTGCACCTCCATACGTAGGATAATCTAGTACGGAGTAGATCGCCACCGCATGGTCACGTAATTATTATGAATTGGTCCATGCTCTAGTCGTGAGCATGTGCCGTAGTAGTAAAAAATTGTGAAAAATAGATTACTCATAAATAATTACTCCCTCCATCCTAAAATAGTAGTTACTGACTTGGCTTTGTCTAGATACGCATGTATTTCGACGCATTTTAGTACTTAGATGCTCCCTCATTTCCAAATTAGAAAGCATACTAGATTTTGTCAAAGTCAATATTTACAAAGTTTTACCAACTATATGTACAAACATACTAACTTACATAATGTCAAACGCATATAATATGAAAACATGGTTCATGATGATTCTGATAACATTGAGTTGGTGTCGTAGATATCCATATTATTTTCTAGATATTTAGGCAAAATTCTAGGGAAGCCTATCCTACACGCTGAATCCACGTCCATATGTCGTCCACACCAGCGCAATTTCGACGGCAATCGTGGTTCAAGACTTAAATCAAGTCGAATTGACAAGTTTGGGCATAAAATTCCATAATCACTGAGTTAGATGACTAAAATTGAAGCACCATAAGAACGGTTAGTGTGTTTATCTTTGATCCATGTTGTAGAAGTGAACAATTACATAAAAGTCATAATAAACCCCTAAATACTCCATAATAACATTAGCAGCAAACTTAGTTTACATCCAAAATGCATCCTTCCTAGTACCAAATGAGAACCTACATGCGACTACTACTAGTAAACTGGAGTAGTAAAATAGTACTACTAGTAGTACTATTTATCTCCTAATACACCATTACAGTCTTGATCATCAACCGTAGTTTAAGATCATTTTTTCCTGTTGATGCAAATCCATAAAGATACATGGGTGGATTGTCCAACCATCATCAGGAACCGCGGCGGCACCCCGAGGAACATCCTGAGCTTGTCGGTTGGGAAGTTGGCCAGCGACGAGCTGCTCGTCAGCTCGATTACCGCATTAAGGCTCTCGACCATCGAGAAGTCCGCCGACCCTGGCAGGCCAGGCGCACACAGTGTCACCATGTACCGCGTCCACAAGCACATGTCCTTCTTGATGCACACCAAGAACACGACGGCGGCCGGGCCAAGCGCGCTGATGGTCAGGACGAACATGTCACCATCCTCCCTGCAGAGGAAGCGCGTGAATCCCCTCATTCTTTTTGGTGGTGGACTCGGGATGAGGAAAAAGAAGGCGCTGTCATAGATGACCCTGGTTACTATGACCCCATGGGCCTCCTTCATGTGGGGAAGGAGCCCTGCCGGCGAGGCAATGAAATCACAGGAAGAATCTATGCAGGAGCATGGGCCGTGCGAGCATGCAATCTTGTGCTTGTCGAGCTTAGCAAAGGCGACCAAGCTAAAGCAGCCGTCGTAGGGGCACTCAATCATCGCCTCAGACTGGACAAACTCCATAGCAGTAGGCTCACGGTTTAATCTGCCGACGCGGTACACGAACTTGTGGGAGTGGTTACAGAGGAAAGATCGACTCGCCAACATAGTGCCCGCCGGCCAGAAACCCAGGTTGGACGGGTATACTGAAGAGTATACTAATTGAGTTTCGTACTGTAATGGTACGATTGTACAGGAATAGGCTAGGCATCGGCGTACCGGTGGCGGTTGCACTTGGCCAGTTTTTTCTTAGACAGTGTCCACACGCTGTACATGCTTCGTCAAAACAAAAAGGCTGCAGAAAGTTGATAGGTGAGTAAAGCAAGTGTCACGCTGTACTGTACCAGACAGTACAGTACAGACAGAGGAAGAGACCGAGGCAAGAAGATCTAGGTGAGTGACAGGCAAGAATATCTACTCCTGGAGAGAGACGAAAAACTTGCGGCCTAGTGGAGGGTGTACAGTGCTGGAGGGGAGAGACCGAGGACTGCATGCATGTCTTCGACACCAACCTGTAATTTTTTTTTGGTCATTTCAAATTTATATGGCCTTAATAATCCCAAACAGAGGGTATACTAGTACTAGTAGTAGTACATCTTAGAACAAATCAGACAAACTAGTACTACATTTATTAGTGGTACTTTTTTTTGAGAAATTATAATTAGTAGTAGTACTTAGATATGTGAACAACCAATCCAAGTTATTACTCCAATAGAGAGTACGATCACTCTATTTTATGGATTCTTGTTTACTATACATACTAGTAGTAAAAGCTAGAATGTAGATTATTTAAGAACAAATTTTCGCTCTACAATATCTAGGATACGCCAAAACCTCAAAACACACTTTATTGCTTAGTTTCAGGGATCTTGTGCTAAATGCATGGACTTGGATGTAATTTTCATTTTTATGAGGTCCTTGATGTAACTTGTACTTCCACCGACCGCGTGTTAAGTAAAGGACCTCGCTCCTACGGGACCTACCACAATTAAAAAATAATTACCCTTCCCCGATTACCAGACAAAGTGCAGAATGGTTTCTTATAATTCCAAAGTTTTTAGGAATAGGATGTTTCAAGCTTCCCAGCTAACTTGGCACACTTTAGTGACTTTTTTCCGATTTAACAAAATTAGGTCAAACATTTGCTACACAAGTAAGGGCAATTGATTGCTATTGAATTAAATGTATTTTCAGAGGTAGATGGGTACATCTTCATGTAGTAAAAAAATTCATCGGTGTTAGTTTCCAACTATCACGAAAGAACATTTAATTCTCAATTTTTCGAGTGATGATGAGATTGTTCTTTTATGTAAAGAAACTCCGAAGAATATGGGTCTGAATACCACAAGACAAGTTTTCAGACATAAATAGTGGACCAAGATGTTATACTGACAATACCCATGTTTTATGAGCTTTCAAACTTCCAAGCTAACTCCACCAACTTAAATGACTTTATGCCAATTATTTATCGAATTTAGGTCAAATTTGAACTACAAGTAAATTGTAGGTTGCTTTGAAGCTTTATGAAAAATCTATTGGAGGTACCTATTCAGGGGTCAATTAATATATCATAAACCACTGAGAGTTTTCACGACACGTTCAACTTCTTGCTAATAGTTTGCATCTTGATAGTTTAAAAAAAATGGTCAAACTTGAGCTACAAGTAAGCGCAAAAGATCGCTCTTGAATTAAATATCCGTCGATACTTGAATGACTTCCTAGCTAACTCTGCCCATTTGAATAACTTTGCGATTTATTGAAATTAGGTCAAATTTGAAACTACAAGTAAATTTTAGGTTGCTTTGAAAGTTCTACAAAAAAGCTTTTGGGGGTACCCATCAAGGGTCACAATCAATATGTCAGAAACCATAGAGAGTTTTGCCGATAGTTTCAACTTCTTGTTAAGATTTTGCATCCTGACAATTTAACAAAATTAGGTCAAACTTGAGCTACAAGAAAGTAAGCGTGATATATTTATGTTGAATTAAATGTATTTTCAAGGGTAGATGGGTGCATTTTCTTGTAGTAAACAATGTTGTCAGTGTGAGTTTCCAACTATTTGGAAAGAACATTCTCAATTTTTCGAGTGATGTCGAGATTATTCTCTCCTATAAAGGAAGTCCGAAGTATATGGATCTGAATGCCGCAAGCCAAGTTTTCACACATATATAGTGGACCAACATATTATACATATGATTTCCTGTGTTTTACGAATTCTCAAACTTCCTAGCTTATCGCTCTGCCCACTTGAATGACTTTATGTTGATTAATCAAAATTAGGTTAAATTTGAACTATAACTAAATTGTAGGTTGCTCTAAAAGTTTTACGAAAAAGATTTTGGAGGTACCATACCGATCGGGGGTCACAGTCAATATATGAGAAACAACCGAGAGTTTTGACAACATATTTAACTTCTTGCTAAGATTTTGCATCGCATGACACTATTTAACGAAATTGGGTCAAACTTGAGCTACAAGAAAGTGCGATAGATTGCTGTTGAAATATATGACTTTTTAGAGAGGTAGATGGGTACATTTTCTTGTAGTAAATAGTGTCGTCGGTGTGATTTTCCGACTATATTAGGAAAGAACATTCAATTATTATCAATTTTCCGAGTGATGACGAGCGAGGTTGTTCTTTTCCGTAAAGAAATGTCAGAAGAATATTGGATCTGAATGCTAGAAGCCAAGTTTACCCACATGTTGTCCCAATGATTCCCATGTTTTATTTATGAGTTTTCAAACTTCCTCGCTAACTTTTCCTATTTGACCAAATGACTTTATGTCCATTTATCAAAATTAGGTCAAATTTGAAACTACAAGTAAATTGTAGGTTCCTTTGAAATTTTTACGAAAAATATTTTGGAAGTACCCATCAAGGGTTCACAATTAATATATCATAAAACACCAAGAGTTTTGACGATAGGTTCAACTTGTTGCTAAGATTTTGCATCTTGACAATTTAACGAATATAGGTCAAACTTGAGCTACAAGTAAGCGTGGTAGATTGCTCTTGAATTAAGTGTATTTTCAGAGGTAGATCGATGCATCTTGTTGTAGTAAACAATGCCATTAGTGTGAGTTTCCAACTATAAGGAAAGAACATTCAATTCTATATTTTCCGAGTGAAGATGAGCGAGGTTGTTTTTTTTTTGTAAGAAGTGCGGAGAATATTGGTTGTGAATGCCATGCCAAGTTTACACACATATATAGTGGACCAACATATATAGGTTCAACTTTTCCCATTGGAACGAATGACTTCATGTCCATTTATCAAAATTAGGTCAAATTTGAAACTACAAGTAAATTGTAGGTTGCTTTGAATTTTTTATGAAAAATCTTTTGGAGGTACCCATCAAGGGGTCACAATTAATATATCATAAAACACCGAGAGTTTTGACGATAGGTTCAACTTCTTTCTAATATTTTGCATCTTGACAATTTAACGAAATTAGGTCAAACTTGAGCTACAAGTAAGCGCGGTAGATTGCTCTTGAATTAAATGTATTTTCAGAGGTAGATCGATGCATCTTGTTGTAGTAAACAATGCCGTTAGTGTGAGTTTCCAACTATAAGGAAAGAACATTCAATTCTACATTTTCCGAGTGAAGACGAGGGAGGTTGTTTTTTCTCGTAAGAAGTCCGGAGAATATTGGATGTGAATGCCATGCCAAGTTTACACACATATATAGTGGACCAACATGTTGTACCAACGATTCCCATGTTTTATGAGCTTTCAAACTTCCTAGCTAACTCTGCCCATTTTAATGACTTTAAGTCGATTTATCGAAATTAGGTCAAATTTGAAACTACAAGTAAATTGTAGGTTTTGATTTGAAAGTTTTACGAAAAAGCTTTTAATTTGGAGGTACACATCGGGGGGTCATAATTGATATATCGGAAAACAACGAGAGTTTTGACGATAGGTTCAACTTCTTGCTATGATTTTGTGTCTTGACAATTTAACAAAATTAGGTCAAACTTGAGCTACAAGTAAGTGCGATAGATAGCTCTTGTCGTTGTATTGGAAACAGAAGTACTTAAGAATGTTAGATAGAGGTGTGGGGACTAGCAGGAAAGCTCTCGACGACATCCGTAGGTGGGATTTGGTACGAGCAAGTGTAGCGAGACATAGGAAGTACCCAGGTTCAGAGCCCTCGTGGTGAGGTAAAACTCCTACTCCTGCCAATTGATACATTGCAAATGTATCTATAATTTTTGATGTTCCATGCTTGGTTTTATCTACTTTCTTATGTTTTGTTCCAACTTTGGAGTACTTTTCATATGATTTCTTGGACTAACCTATTAACAAGATGCCACAGTGCGATTTGCCTGTTATCTGCTGTTTTTGGTTCCAGGAAAGTCAGAAAATCAATATTCTCAGAATTGGACGGGACAAAAGCCAAAGTTCCTATTTTACCTGAAGACTCACGGAGCCAGAAGCAGAGACGGAGGAGGGCTAGGGCCTGGCCACACCATATGGTGGCGCGGGCTAGCCCTGGCCGCGCCACCAGGTGGTGTGGGCCCCCTGGCAGTCCACCGACCTTGCCTCTTCGCCTATAAGAAGCCTCCCGATACCAAAACCCTATATCGTCAAGCCTCAAGCCATGAAAAGTTCCGCAGCGCCGCCACCACCGAAGGGGAGATTCGGGAGACAGAAAGTCTCTGTTCTGGCACCCTGTCGGGACGGGGAAGTGCCCTTGGAGCCATCTCCATCGATCTCCACCACCATCTCTATCACCATTGTTGATTCCCATGATGAGGAGGGAGTAGTTCTCTCTAGAGGCTAAGGGTTCTACCGGTAGCTATGTGTTCATCTCTCTATCTATGCATGATCTTGTTGTGGTCATGAGCTTTGTAATCAAGTAGATCTACCTTGGTACTCAAGTGCTTTATTAGATCTCTGCTCTCCCCATGTGTGTGAAAGTGACAGCGTGCTTACCATGGTGGCACTTAGGCTAGAGATTACAAATACTTGTTATGAGTTATATTTGGAGTTGGATGTCTTTATGAAATTGTGGTGTTTGTTGGAACCATCTACTGCTCAAGGTAATAGTGTGGGGTTTTCTAGATGGGAGAGATGAACTTTGAGGTGTGCTGTTATAGCCCTACCATGGATTAGAGTGTCCAACCGGAGAGTAGTTTATCGTAGTATCATAAGGAAGAAAATATTTATGAGAGAGTGTTCACTAGTGAAAGTATGATCCCTAGGCCTTGTTTCTAAGCATTGATACACCGTTTGCTATTAGATCTGTTACATGTTTGCTTGCTTCCATCTTTATTTCAGTTTTACTTTAGTCTTTTCCACGCCACCAAGCTATTCTCTATCACCATTACCACTTATAATTATCCATCCCACTTGTGTTTCACTATCTCTTCGCCGAACTAGTGCACCTATACACCTGACAAGTGTATTGGGTGTGTTGGGGACACAAGAGACTTCTTGTATCTTGATTGCAGGGTTGCTTGAGAGGGGATACCTTTGACCACTTCATCCCTGAGTTCGATAAACCTTGGGTGATCCACTTAAGGGAAAACTTGCTGCTGTTCTACAAACCTCTGCACTTGGAGGCCCAACAACTGTCTACAAGAATAGAAGTGCGTAGACATCAAGCTATTTTCTGGCGCCGTTGCCGGGGAGGTAAGGTAAAAGGTATTCACACTGGAGGATTAAAGAAGAAGAACCTCCCATGGAAAACGCCTATTTTCTGGCGCCGTTGCCGGGGAGGTAAGGTAAAAGGTACTCACATCCTCCGGTGTGAGTGCTCGAAGTTATTTCCTTTAGATTCTGCAATTTTGTCTTTTTGTTTCTTGTTTTCACTAGTTAGGCTTAATGGAAAACAACAAAAAAACTAGAGAGCTTTATAGTATTTATCTTGAGTTAGGACATAAGTGTTTGAAGTGAAAATTAAAAAACCTATGGAACCCTTTTTGCATGCTAATAGAAATGTTGTTAGTATGAATTCTTTGGACACCATTATTGGTAATGCTATGGAAAAGTCTAAGCTTGGGGAAGCTAGTTTTTATGAAAATGATCTTTTTAGTTCCCCGGCTTTGGAAGATAGCTATTCTATTGCTTATGATGATACCAAACCTCCAATTTATGATGATTGCAATGATGAATATGATATTTTCAGTCCACCTACTATTGAGGAGGAAATTAATTATGATTACAATATGTCTCCTGTATTTGATGATTATGGTGATGAAAATAATAATGATAGCTATTTTGTTGAATTTGCTCCCACTATAATTAATAAGAATGACTATGTTTATGTGGGGAGTATTAATTCTTTTAAGCATGTGGCTCATGATAAGAATGTTTTATGTGATAGTTATATCGTTAATCTTATTCATGTTGCTACTGAAAGTTATTATGAGAGAGGGAAACATGGTTCTATGCATCTCAATAATATTAAGTTTCCCCTCTTTATGTTAAAAGTCTTGAAGTTGCACATGTTTTGCTTTCCTATGCTTGTTGCTTTGTGCTTTCATGACTTGTTTCTTTACAAGATTCCTATGCATAGGAAGTTGGCTAGACTTAAATGTGCTTTGAGTTTGCTTCTTGATGCTCTCTTTTATTTCAATTAATATTTCTTATGTGAGCATCTTCTCAAACTATCATGCCTAACTTAAAGGCGTTAAAGAAAAGTACTTGTTGGGAGATAACCGAAGAGGTTTAGATGAGTCTTGGAAGTTATTACTTCAGTAATAACCTCTCCTTATCCTTTTTATTTGATTTTTGTGCCAAGAGTAACCTCTAATGAGAGAGAAGTAATGATTGGGAAAGTTGTTGTCCCGAAACAGATTTCTGTGCTTCACCATAAAAATTCGTGAGAGAGCTTGGTATGTCGGATTGAGCTGTACTTTTTTGTTCTTCTTCCCCAGGTTGTTATCTAACTTTCGTTAGTTCAACACTTTTTTATTTGAAGAACAGAAGGTTTTCGAAAAAATTCGTCTTTACCTGCTGGTCTGTTTTGACAGATTTCTGTCATTTTCTGCATTTGCTTCTTGTTGGTTCCTTCTTGAGTTCTTTTGGGGAATTGAGCTTTTTGAGGGAAGTGTTACAGTAGCTAATGTTCTAATGGAAGTTTATTTGGTGTTAGAACTGAACCTTGAGACTTATTTATCTTAAGTGCACTAATGTTGCTAATGAGATTGTGTGAAGTTTTGTATGAAGGAAAAATTTCAGGTGTATGGAAGGAATGAGTAATGAGATGAAGGATGGACTAAAGATCAATCTTGGGGATGCCATGCGTGTCACCCCAAGAAATATCCAAAAAGTACAAGCGTCAAAGCTTGGGGATGCCCAAGGCATCCCCTTCTTCATCAATAAAAATCCCAGGTTTCTTCCAAACGCTTCATTTTTATTGTTTCATACACAGTTGTTTTGTTCTTGGAGCGTCTTCTTTTTCATTTTGGTTTTGGTTTTTCGTTTGCTTGTTTTGTTTAGTTTTCTGAAAAAATTGGTTGGACCCCCTCTTTCATGCATTGGTTTGCAATTGGTTTGGTTTGGATTGGAAAAGAGTAGGAAAGTTCATGCTTATGTGGTAAAAAGAGCTTGTTTTTGACTGTGGCATGTGCTTTGTCATGCCATGCTTGATATTGTTTTGGCTTTATGTTTAGTATTCTTTGCTGTAGCATGACTTGTTATAAACAATTGAGATTGCTTAATGTGCCTTGGATGAATCATGCGTTGTTTTAGCATATTAAAGCATAGTATAGTGGTATTCTCCTTTGATGCTTTATTTGGGTTGACTTGGCGCATGCTCACACCATGTTATGACTATCTGAAGTCAATATAGCCTTTATGATCCTTTAGTTTTCAACTTGTAGTATCACTTTATGCTTTGATCAATGATGTTTTGTCGCTCTGCATGATTATGGCCATTATTGCTCTCTTAGTTTGTCGCTCCCAGTCTTTTGCTAGCCTCCACAACAAAGTATGAGTTCCACTCATGCATCCAACTCCCTAAACCAAGTTATTCCAAAGAGTCCACCATACCTACCTATTAGCTTATTCTATTCCAAGTATATTCATGCTTTTGTTTACCTTCCAAATTAAACTTGTTATGAGAAAACTAGTGATTAAAACTCTCACGAACTTGATGGCACACTTTACTTTTCTTGCCCTTAATAAACTTGAACCATTGTGTTGTCTATGTTGTATATGCTTGCACTTATTTTTTGGGGATTAGCAGAACCATGCTTTCATGGGGAACGCTTTCAACATTGCACTTGGTACTTGTACCTAGTTGATATCATGCTCTTTTGTATATGGATGTCGTTGGTGTGAAATGAAAGGGGAGCTTGTAAGTCCATGGAGTTATGTATATGTGTTAGAGAAACGCCTGGGCCGCTAGTCTAATCCATGCTGACATGGCGGAAACCTGCATCATAACCATAATGAGCTGTCTATGAAGCATTCTTCTTATAAAAAAAGAGTCCTATATTGAGAAAAAAAAGAGAAAAGAGAAAAAAAAGAGATATTATGAAAAGAGGAAAGAGAGAAAAAAGCACCATATTTCCATGGTAAATAAGAAGAATGTTGAGATGCTCGTTGTCTACTTGCCTTGTCATTTTGATATGGGGATTCTTCCATATCATCGCGGAAGGGGTTGGCGAAGCTGGTTGCCCTTCTTGGCGAGGGGGAGCAGCCAACCTCTCAGAAGCTGGTTGCCCTTCTTGGCGAGGAGGCCGCTGAGCTGCGGAAGGCGGCTCACGCAGTCTTCGATTTCCACTAGCCAGATTCAGCCACTCCGGAGACGATCTACCAGCTGGCGGAGAAGGTTGTGGAGGTGCCGACTGCTATCGACCGGCTGAGGGATTTGGCGCCGCGAGCTAGAGCGGAGATGGCCCTAGCATTGATGTTGTCCTGGTACAAGGATGCACGTGTCAAGTAGATCGATGGAGGCTTCCTCGCCAGCGCCGACCTTGCCGCCATCCGCCAGGCTCACCCTCAACTCGGCACCTCCGCTATCAAGATCACCGGCTACACTAACGTTGACAAGGTCCTCACCGACTCGGAGTCCGCCGGGACACCGGATACGGAGGTCGAGCCGACTCCGCAACCGGAAGGTGGAGATGCCGAAGCCGGGGTCTCCAGCGTGCCTCCTCTGCCGCCAGAAGCCATGACCAGCCAGAATCATCCCCACGGCAAGGGCCCTGCCACCTAGATTTGATCCCTGGGATGCCGGGTGAACTTGTAATGTTTTCTGTCTATTGAACTTGTCATGTGTGCCAACTGTCATTTGTGTTGGTAAACTGGTGGGAGATTCGACTCCTTTTATCTTAATATGCTGCTTGCTTGTTTCCATTTTTTCCTTGTGATCTTCTGCATTTTAAAGCTTTTCTCTTTTGCTAGTTACATTTGTCCAACTATCTTCATCCGGTTAAACTCCTTCAGCCGGATGACTACCAACCCTAGTGGGGGCACGCCAGCGCACCCACTGGGTGTAGCCCCCGAGATTCGGAGTTGTTGGCGAAGACAAGGACTTCAAATCTTCTTCTTTCTTTCCTTTAAACTCTTAGTTTCTTCCGGTTAGACGCCTCTAAGGCGGCTAGCCTGACCTTGTTTGGACCAACCAGTCAACCACAACCAACAGTGGGGGCGCGCCAGCGCACCCACTAGGTGTAGCCCCCAAAATTCGGAGTAGTTGGCAAAGACAAGTGATTCAAAACTTCTCTTCTTTTGCTGCCTTTGGCCTCAACTGGGCCCGAATATCTAGCAGGAAATCTCTCGATGGAGTCCGCAGGTAGGATTGGGTACGATCAAGTGTAGCGAGATACAGGAAGTACCCAGGTTAAGAGCCCTCGTGGTGAGGTAAAACTCCTACTCCTGCCGATCTGACTATGAGTAGAATACATAGTACAATCGCTCCTCGAGATGTATGAAGTAACTACCTCTTAAATACTCAGCCCCATCTACAAGAGCCTTGCCCCTCCTTATATAGGCAAAGGGGCAATAGTCTCACTGGCCAGGCCGGCTGGCGGGTCCCAGGGAAGGCCCCAGCCGGCTGGTCAACTATAGTATTCGGTACAGTCTGTCATGTCGAAGTACATGCTGCGCGATTCATTATGGGTACAGTGAACACCATGCGAGCCTGTCATCAGCAACCGGCCACTATGCCCGCGTCACCCGCAAAGTCTTCGGTATGGCCTCGTAGTTGCGAGTCTTGTCACTATACTAGAGCGTACCATGCACTGTGTTGCACGTCGCCCTGTTCCCCTGATTGTGCCCGGGTACGACCGTGTAGCCGGCTTCATGTCTTGCCGCCCTTCATGGTTCCGGCTGTCAGTTGGTAGCCGGTACGAAGTGCCTGCGTCCAACTACGATCTGCTAGCCGGATGCGAGCCATCTTCCTTTGTTCTTGTCTGGTTGGGGTATCCAGGGGTCATCCCCCCGACAACTCTTGAATTAAATGTCATTTCATAGGTAGATGGGTGCATTTTCTGGTAGTAAGCAGTGTCGTGGGTGTGAGTGTCCAACTACCAGGAAAGAACATTCAATTCTACATTTTCCAAGTGAAGACGAGCGAGGTTATTTGTTCTTTTCCATAAAGAGAAGTCCAAAGAATATTGGACGTGGATGCGAGAAGCCAAGTTGACAGAGATATAGTGGATAGACAACATGTTGTACTTCGATTCCCATGTTTTATGAGTTTTCAAGCTTCCTAGCTAATCCCGCCCATTTGAATGACTTTATGTCAATATATTGGAATTAGGTCAAATTTGAAACTACAAGTAAATTGTAGGTTTTGCTTTGATAGTTATACGAAAAAGCTTTTGGAGGTACCCATCGAGGGGTCAAAATTAATATATCAGAAACCAGTGAGAGTTTCGATGATCGGTTTAACTTCTTGCTAAGACTTTGCATCTTGATAATTTATTGAAATTAGGTCAAACTTGAGCTAGCTACAAGTAAACTCCATAGATTCCTCTTGAATTAAATGTCTTTTCAGAGGTAGATCATCGGTGCATCTTCTTGTAGTAAATAGTGTCGTCGGTGTGAGTTTCCAACTATCAAGAAAGAACATTTAATTCTACATTTTCCGAGTGAATACGAGGGAGGTTGTTCTTTTTCCTAAAGAAAAGTCCGAAGTATATTGGATCTGAATGCCACAAGCCAAGTTTACATACATATATATTGGACAAACATGTTGTACCAACGATTCCCATGTTTTATGAGTTTTCAAACTTCCGATCTAACTCTGTCCATTAGAATGACTTTATGTTGATTTATCGAAATTAGGTAAAATTTGAAACTACAAGTACTAGTAAATTGCACATGCCCTGCACGTGAGACTCAGATAATAGACATCTGGCATATCATCACTATATAAAATTATAATAGGTAAAGCAGAAAAAATATAATAGATAAAATTTGAACTACTATAAGTAAACTATGTAGGTTGCTTTGAAAGTTTTACGAAAAAGCTCTTAGACGTACCCATCAGAGGGGGTGCGGGGGAGGGTCAATTAAAATATCAGAAACCACAGAGAGTTCTGATGACAGGTTCATCTTCTGGCTAAGATTTTGCATCTTGACAGTTTAATGAAATTAGGTCAAACTTGAGCTACAAGTAAGCGCGATAGATTGCTCTTGAATTTAATGAAATTAGGTCAAACTTGAACAACAAGTAATAAATTGTAGGCTGCTTTGAAAGTTTTATGAAAAAATCTTCTGGAGGTACCGATCCAGCGGTTAATTAATATATCAGAAACCATAGAGAGTTTTGACGGGTGGTTCGACTTCTAGATAAGATTTTGCATCATGAAAATTTTGAACACCTTTTGAAAACAATCACACAAAATAGGGAGAGAGGGGAAATGATTTTTCTATTTTCTATGGGCAACCCACAAGCTTGAGGTGCACCTTAGGATTAAAGATACAAACTTTATTTTGTCCATAGTGTATAGGGTGAACCTTAGCGGATGCCACATACTAGGCCTTAAGGTGTGCTTCTGTACACATTGTTGATGCCCTTATTAGGGAAAAAGAAAATAGTATATTAGTAGTACACTAGTAGTAGTACTCATTTCTTTTCTTAGACATATGCTCACCTCTGTCCACGCGCTGTACATGCTGAGATAATAAAACATAGGTAGGGCAGCAGCGAAGAGGAGTTAAAGGCGGTTTGATGGGTTCCTGACACAAGGTACTCCCGCGGCCACTCTACTAGTAGTACATTTCAGGAACTATGCATGCAAAACAAATTGTGTGTTTTCTATCTCCTTCGCTGCCTCTCACCATCCATCCTCCCTCTCTCCTCCACTTTCCTCTCACGCACCAACCCGGCTGATCTCTCCCTCATCCACAGCATGGTGCTGCGCACGTGTGCCTTGGTACAACGGCTCTATGTCTCTGGCGTGTTCAACAGCCGCGTTGGTGTGGAGTAGGGATGAGGAGTACATAGAAAGGAAACCACTTTGGTCGTTGGCGGCAAAAAATTCAAACTTTTTCGGTTTTCGAAATTTTCACTTGCTTCCCAGACATCGGGAGGGAAGGTTACTCAAAACATCAGCCATTCACAGTACTTCTTATCTTATCTTTGTCTTGTCTTATCTCTTACAATACCATACCATACCTTTGTATAGTGTAAGGATAACTTCAAACATTGACCGTTGGATCAAGACCGACAAATCCAAACATTGCTAACCCTTGGATCTTCTTTTCCATTCTTAGCATGTACAAAGATTCTACTAATAATCTTTAGCACGACAAATGCTAGTATGCGCAAACCTCAAAACACACACTTCATTGCTTAGTTTCAGGGTCCTTGTGCTAAATCCATGGACTTGGGTGCAATTTTCATTTTTATGAGGTCCTTGATGTAACTTGTACTTCCTCTGACCATGTTAACTCTCAAGCACCTCGCTCCTACGAGACCTACCACAATTAAAAGAAAATGCAACCACCCCAATTATCACACAAACTGGACCACAGTTTCTTATACATAATACCCAAGTTTTTAGTACCAGGTTTTTTCAAGCCTCCTAGCTAACTTCACACACTTCAGTGACTTCTTGTCGATTAACGAAATTAGGTCAAACTTGAGCTACAAGTAAGCGCGATAGATTGCTCTTGAATTAAGTGTATTTTTGGAGGTAGATGGGTGCATCTTCTTGTAGTAACCATTGTCGGCAGTGTGAGTTTCCAACTATCAGGAAATAAAATTCTCAATTTTCCGAATGATGATGAGATGGTTCTTTTCTGTAAAGAAAGCCCAAAGAATATGGATCTCAATGCCATAAGCCAAGTTTCTAGACATATTAAGTGGACCAACGTGTTTTACTTATGATTTCCATATGTTTTTTGAGTTTTCAAACTCCCTAGGTAATTAACTCTGCCCACTAGAATGACTACATGCCGATTTATCGAAATTAGGTCAAACTTGAACTATAACTAAATTGTAGGTTGCTCTGAAAGTTTTACGAAAAAGCTTTTGGAGGTACCATACCGATCGGGGGTCACAATCAATATATGAGAAACAACCGAGAGTTTTGACAACATGTTTGACTTCTTGCTAAGATTTTGCATCGCATGACACTATTTAACAAAATTGGGTCAAACTTGAGCTACAAGTAAGTGCGATAGATTGTTGTTGAAATATATGAATTTTTAGAGAGGTAGATGGGTGCATTTTCTTGTAGTAAATAGTGTCGTCGGTGTGATTTTCCAACTATATTAGGAAAAACATTCAATTATTCTCAATTTTCCTAGTGATGACGAGCGAGGTTGTTCTTTTCCGTAAAGAAATGTGCAAAGAATATTGGATCTGATTGCCAGAAGCCAAGTTTACCAACATATATAGTGCACCAACATGTTGTACCAACGATTCCCATGTTTTATTTATGAGTTTTCAAACTTCCTAGCTAACTCTGCCCATTCGACCGAATGACTTTATGTCGATTTACTGAAATTATGTCAAATTTGAAACTATAAGTAAATTGTAGGTTGCTTTGAAAGTTTTACGAAAAATATTTTGGAGGTACCCTTCGAGGGTTCACAATTAATATATCATAAAACACCGAGAGTTTTGATGATAGGTTGAACTTCTTGCTAAGATTTTGCATCTTGAAAATTTAACGAAATTAGGTCAAACTTGAGCTACAAGTAAGCATGATAGATTGCTCTTGAATTAAATGTATTTTCAGAGGTAGATTGGTGCATCTTGTTGTAGTAAATAATGCCATCAGTGTGAGTTTCCAACTATCAGGAAAGAACATTCAATTCTACATTTTCTGAGTGAAGATGAGCGATGTTGTTCTTTTTCATAAGAAGTCCGGAGAATATTGGATGTGAACGCCACGCCAAGTTTACACACATATATAGTGGACAAACATGTTGTACCAACGATTCCAATGTTTTATGAGCTTTCAACCTTTGTAGCTAACTCTACCCATTTTAATGACTTGAAGTCGATATATTGAAATTAGGTCAAATTTGAAACTACAAGTAAATTGTAGGTTTTGCTTTGAAAGTTTTATGAAAAACCTTTTAATTTGGAGGTACCCATCGAGGGGTCACAATTAATATATCGGGAAACAACGAGAGTTTTGACGATAGGTTCAACTTCTTGCTAAGATTTTGCATCTTGACAATTTAGCGAAATTAGGTAAAACTTGAGCTACAAGTAAGCACGAGAGATAGCTCTTGAATTAAATGTCATATCAAAGGTAGATGGGTGCATTTTCTGGTATAAGAAGTGTCGTGGGTGTGAGTGTCCAACTACCAGGAAAGAATATTCAATTCTACATTTTTTGAGTGAAGACGAGCGAGGTTAGTTGTTCTTTTCCATAAAGAGAAGTCCAAAGACTATTGGACGTGGATGCCACAAGCCAAGTTGAAAGACATAGATAGTGGATCGACAACATGTTGTACTTGTGATTCCCCTATTTTATGGGTTTTCAAGCTTTTCCTAGCTAACCCCGCACATTTGAATGACTTTATGTCAATATCTCAGAATTAGGTCAAATTTAAAACTACAAGTAAATTGTAGGTTCTGCTTTGATAGTTTTACGAAAAAGCTTTTGGAGGTACCCATCGAGGGGTCAAAATTAATATATCAGAAACCAACAAGAGTTTCGACGATAGGTTCAACTTCTTGCTAAGATTTAGAATCTTGAAAATTTTGAACCCCTTTTGAAAATGGTCACATGAGAAATAAGGAGAGAGGGGAAATGGTTTTTATATTTTCTATGGGCAACCCATAAGGTTTTGAGGTGCACCTTAGGCTTAAAGATAACTTTATTTTCTTCATACTGTACAAGGTGAACCTTAATTAGAAGATGCCACATAGGCCTTAAGGTGTGCCTTTTTACACATTGCGGAAGACCTTAGGGCATCACCTATGTATGTAAAAAAACTTGTTGACAAGATGGATCTTAACATAACAATGAAATGAATATGAGTTGGAACTTGCAAATTTGCATGATTGTATAACATCATCCTCCCAACATGATGTAATTTATCTCATAGTTTTTTGAAACTCCTAAGTATGATATCCATTCTTTTTCGAGATCCTGAGAATTGGGAGTACGACCATGGATGATCAGTTGAGGTGTTGGATTGTGGGAGTACGGCCTTGGATTCCTGAACACAGAGGGGGTACGACCTACCAAATTTCTATTATTACATGGACCATGACCAAATTCAAAACCAAAATAAAGTGGTAAAATATCATGCGTATTCGGACATAGTTCGTGCCCCAAAAATTTCAGATACTTCGAAATTCCCATTTGATCCCTGTTAAATTTGGTGGGTGGGGGGCTTCACTCGTAATTTTCCCAGTATAGTGCTAGCAATACCTAAACCCTACCCCCCTCTCTCCTCCAGAAATACGTCACCGGCCAGAACATCCCCGCTGCACTTTAGCCGGCGTACCCACCACACCTGATCAACGAACCCTCTTGCCCGCTGCACTTTAGCTCAATGAACCCTCTTGTCCGACGCGCTGAGCACATCATCGACTGCCTAGGATCTGCTCCACGAATGTCGTGGTCCAGCATTCTGCTCGTATCCTCGCCCGCCCAATATCTGCTTCCCCGTTGTCGACACCCACTACGACCGTAGCACCTTCGGCGACCTCGACATGACCTGTGAGGATGCGGAGGAGGCCTAGACGCTGCCCCGACCGAGGTAAAACCGGATCTCCCTGCATGATTTGTTTGTTGGCAATGTACTATATTCGTGCTAAATTTCCTAACTAACTTGTTCTTTACTTGATATACACCTGTTATGTACTAAATTAACCCGTTGTGGTTACACTTAAACTTCACTCATTGAATTGTTTTTATGTACTGTACTATTTCTTTATGAATTATTAGTCAGTTAACATATTTCTTTACATTCTCTGTTGTACCTGTCCACATGAGATATGATTATATAATATCTCTCTCATTCGCCGATCTATGGACTATAGTATTTCCATCGTGCTATTGTCCTGCTATCCTATACTAGACGTTTACACACATCATACTATTTGACCATTATGTACTGTCGATTTGATCCCTCTTAACCAGCGGCTCAAACTGTTTGTTGTTATTATGCAAGGAGTAGCCTCAGTTTGCATACAATATGATAGAGTGAATGGCTCCTATAATCTCGTAAGACCCCATCACTTTTGTTTCACTTCATGCCAACGTATATCATGTTGGAACCTATTTGTATTTATAGTTTTCCTTACATTTATGTAGAGGAGCAACAATGGAGTACATACTCTGCCCGTCCACATGAGATGCCATAGATCTCGTGTAACAACTACAATAAGGCCCCCATCCGAAGTTTGGTCCTTGCCACATTTTTTGTTTGCTTCAATTTTCCATTTGTATTTCTTGTCTTCATTTTTCTTGCCAAAAATTAGCGTCAAACATTTTAGCCCCACTATGGTCTACTTTTGTTCCATGTGCTTAGTTCCATTTCCTAGATATGGAGAGACCGGGTTTATTGCATCTGAGTTGTCAAATAATAAGAACAAGGCCACACTAGCGATAAGATCCACACATGTATCATAAGGAACTCTGTGCACTTCATCTCACTCTTGTATCTACTGTGTATCATAGTTACATGAACTGGCTATCTTAATACGAGGCACTTGATGGTCCAGTTTGTTGTTCTCAGGCCGCCAAACCATTGAAATTATCTGGCTATTCATGAATAATTCAATGTATGATTGCTTAATTCATTGTTTGTATGAAATTATCTGGCTAGCATATTCGAGGCTCACAATTGATGTGTTTTTGTTGGATGAGTTACTCTTTTTTGTCTATGATTAAATCAGTGGCAGATTTCATTGTGTAGTGCCTGACTAGTTTATATATGAGAAACATAATGGCTTAGTTTTCATATTTGTTTTATTCATGTTCTGCACATTCTAGTTTGAGCAGTCAGCATCAGGTACTTTGGTTAATTGCTCGCATTATTATTCGAAATGAACTTGTAGTCTGTTTCCCAAGTCTGTTGTTTAAGTAACTTGTTTTGTTTTGGTCTCAGCCATCTTCAAGTAGAGCAGTCATTTCACAGAGGAGCACATGCTCGCATCGCTCAATGGCGCCAGTTGGTCCACTTATTCAAGAAGAAATAGATGTATGAGCCACCACTGTTATTTGCTTCTTTCCTTATATATTACCGCATTGACACATTTAAAATTCATGGTGGTGTGATTACATGGTAATGCTATTATAACTTGTTTTGTGTTTGTTTCAGGCTGCAAATGACCCTCTGAATGCCGAACAAAGACTCGCTTCTCCAAGTTCAGATTTTGTTTCACCCAGCAGCAGTGACAATACCTATTGCTCATGGCACACCGCTTTGACTGATCCTCTTTTTCTAGCCAAAATATTATTTGAGGATGCCCTCCAAGATGCCCGTGATATTGTTGAGCAAGAAGCCAACAAAACAGATTCAGTAATCACCATAGCATGCAAAGACTTATATGAATTGAAAAACAGGCAAGCTTTGACGTAGAACATACTTAATAATCTCATCTACAGCTCTCATGGGTAGCCAGTTGTTACATGTCTCAGGATGCAAACTCCGTAGAGACCTTTTCTATAACACCAATTCTGGTGTTTTTTTAGTTGTCTCGACTCTGATGCAACTTTTATGCTTCATTTTATTACTATCAAGTTTACTAAGGATTATAGTAATCTACTGTAATTCGCAGTTGTAAGTTGTTTGGGGATTGTTACAAACTGAGCATCTATCAGAATTACTACACACACATGAAAAAATAGTGAAATTGTAAGAGGTACAACAAACGATCTACTGGAATAGGGAGAACATCCATTATATTACACAGGCACCATAGAACTTGCAATATTCATAGACGTTCACTCAACAAAGTGAACACATAAAGAGTTGACCTGAAGAGAATACATCAGGAGCAGACCCACACAATCCATCAATCTGACGGATAGCCGTCGTAGTAATCATAGTGGGTGGTACCATCCTCGCCATAAGGCGGCACCATCTGCAGCTCAAAATGCTCGACGATTCTGCAATACTCCGCCAGCAATCGATCGAGTTCAAAAGTACGGTCATTGATCCATAATCCTCCTACTACATACCCATATACAACCCTTGGCTCCTCTTCCCATGCAAGAGCCTAAAAGTTGTTAGATCTAATCTCGGAAAGGTCTGCATAGTATATGTTGCCGGCTTGCACCATGGGTACCCTGGCGCTGTCAACGCAGACACACCGATTGTCAGCAACGAAGAGAGCACGACTTCCGATGCCTCTCACGAGCTGAAGGACACGGTTCTGTCTATCAACCTGGTAAACAATCAGCATGTTGCCATAGACCGGTCCAGTCACAACGAACAACAACTCCTGGTCGGACTCGACAAGGTAAAAACGATTCGCTGGGAATTGGTAGCCCGGAACAGGGCCTGCAACAGTGGGATACATCTCCAGGGTTCGTGCGAAGCGCTGCAGCTGGACATCTCCATGAGCAACATCACACAGTCGAGAGGATAGACCCATATCTGTCTCTGACGAAAACATCACCAGCGTAAGAAGTCATGCTCCGGAGTTCCACGAAGTCATACGGTGAGTATCACCCTTCACCAAAGACCGGGTGACTCCCTTTCTCTATGCTCTC
This sequence comes from Avena insularis, assembly GCA_023614405.1. Classification (NCBI taxonomy): domain Eukaryota; kingdom Viridiplantae; phylum Streptophyta; class Magnoliopsida; order Poales; family Poaceae; genus Avena; species Avena insularis. Next base: position 315,182,591 of record CM042686.1, read on the forward strand.
ATACGCCCACCGAATGGTGGTGTTCTGATGGCTTGATGTAAACACCATCAACGACGGGAACATTGTCACAACGACAGAAGCCACCTGCTCGGTCAGTATCTCCACCCTCATGCGCTTGATAGCGCCCGAGAAGGGGTTGTACAATTGGGTCTTGTATGGATGAACCCTCTGTCCAAGCACAAGGTGGCCGCCAGTTGTGCTACTGACATAAAAGTACCTTCCAGAGAGAGAGAGAGGAGAAACATAGATTCAGTGAAGGTAAAGAGACTAAAATTCAATCAAGGTAAACCATCGAGCAAAACCTTGGGTAACAAGTGGATGAAGAAATAGAATATGAAAAACAGATAGGATAGAATGTGAATACAAAAAAGGATCGCATAGATATAGATGAATATAAAGAAAGCATCTGCGAATAACCCGGCTAATCTTCTTCTCAAGGTGGCGACCAATGATGGCAGCGTCTACCCGATACTCCCCCAACAACCGGTGCTCTACAACAATCCAGTTGGCTGGCATAGAGCGCTCTTCCGTGAAGTCGCGCTAGGCGCTGCAAACTGCCCGAAAGGCGGCGTAGTAGTCGAAGTCATCCGTCAAAAGGGAGATGTCACCTATCTTCTGGATGAGTCCCTCAGGGAGACCAGCCGATGGCGAGTCCTCCTGCTTCTTGCCGGCCATGGATGATGGCATTTGTGTGGTGTCGGTCCCATTGACTGACACATGAAGCGGTTCTAGAGATACACATTTAAACAAAGGCCTGGGAAAGCCAAGCGAATCGTGTGGAAACGAGACGACGACATGCACACAACAACCTCAAGCGCGTTTCAACAAACTGGCACGGGCACGCGCATGCGCACGCACACTAATTACAGTAAAACGGTCGTGCACACCAGCATACGACTCCTGGGAGCACATGAATGTGTAGGTGTAGGATGATATTAGTAGTAGTAGTATCATAACCTCATTGTATTTAATTATCCCAAAATCTAACAAGAAAACGTACGCTCCCTGGTCCCTCGAGGCACACGCAAACGCAGGCCATTTTCCATTTTTTTGCATGACATTTTCCATTTTTTAATTCCCCTTTTCTGCTGTGCCCTTGGATGCTCACCCTGTGGCCGGATGGGGTTCTCTCAATAGCACGATCGTTAATTATTGAGGTATATACGATTTTAGTCCAAGAACTTGCACCGCGGGAGCGTTTTAGTCCTACATCTTACAAAGTGAGAAACACTAGTCCCACAACTTGTAACCGGGAACATTTTAGTCGAATTCAATTGAATTTCTATGATTTTGTCCGAATTCATCGTAACTAATTCTAGTGACATGTGGCATCATAATTTTTGCAAAATGACCCCTATGTATTTTTTCCCTGCCAGTTGTGACCTTGGTATGACCTGACAGGAGGATCTGAATAAGAAAACAAATAAGAAAAACTACCAATGCATTATAGGGTATCAAACTGATTACCTGTGCGACTGAAGAAATCAACCTTTCCACTATAACATCCACACATAAGTGATTAACTTAAGAGTGCTCCGGCTGATGTGTTCTTTATTTTGGATATTCAAAAATATATGTTCCGAAGATGTGAAAAAATCTAAAAAAAAGATGCAAATTCTCAATTAAAAATAATTTGTGTTCTGGGCTACAATTACAACTCAAGTTTATTCTTTTTCATTTTTGCAAATAAGAAAAAACTCAAATTTATTCTAGACACTGCAGCTAGCTACTAGGTTAGCGAATAAGCTATATAATTGATATTATCGTGCATGCCAACATAGACGTGAGAATTTTTGCGTTTGTATGTGCTTTTTTATTGTATAAATAGTTATGTCCTCCCAAATACTCCTCGTCTGGCATAATTACGTCCTCTCAAGTACTCCTCCTCTCATAGGAGTAATAACTAGCATCTACCGGCATAGTGGCTTGCGGGTGGGTGTGTGTCGTTGTACAAAAGTGTTAAGTTAGAATCCATTCTCCTCTTAGAGATTTAACTATTTTATTTGTATGTCTACTAACAGGTGGCCCACTTATCAGTCCGCATAGGGACACAAATGACATAAAAACATAGAGGGGTCATTTAAAAAATCAACATCATTTGTGGACAAATTAAGTCAAATTCATTGAAATTCGATTAAATTGGACTAAAATGCTCTCGAGATATAAGTTGTGGGACTAGTAATGCTCATGTTTCAATATGTGGGACTAAAACGCTCTCGCGGTACAAGATGTGGGACTAAAGGTGTATATACCTCTTAATTATTTTATAGCCTCAATTGCTAGGCTGGAGGACCAATTGATGCTCCTAGTTTTGCTCAACTACTCCTCTAGTTGGCCGAAAAATATGAACCACCACGTCGTGTAATGCTCCTGGCTAATCATGTTGTTAAAACGGGAGTGCATCATTGGCTTGCATGTTTTTAATTAGATGCGGTGGCCACATGCATTGTCTAGAATTTAGGATTACTACTGCATGCAATAACTAGCTATAAAGCGAATAGGTGAAGTTAATTCTCCAAACTAGTACTACTATGGCATAGTAATACCAAACACAAGAAGTACCTCAAGTGTGGTTATATGGATGATTAGTTGATGTGACTCTCGTCCATGAATTCCTGACCATATAGCCATACATGCTACCACCTTTTTTTACTACTACTACTAGTAGTAGTACATGGACGCTAGCAAAATTCGAAATCTCAATCGAGCGGACCAATTCACACACACCGACGTCGAAGCATTTCCCGCCTAACCGTTTCAAAAACTTTGAGCCAAAATCTGCCACCAAGGGAGTACCATTTTTATATTATTATTATTTGATGGACACTAGCCAAATTCAAAATCTTAATCGAGCGGCAAAACTGCACACCCACTTTGAAGCATTTCCTACCCCTCCGTTTCAAAAACTGAGGCAAAATCTCCCACTAGGGGGGTACCATTTTTTGTATTATTATCAGAAGATGGGCGCTAATCAAATTCAAAATCTTAATCGAGCGGCAAAACTGCACACCGACTTTGAAGCATTTCCCGCCCCTCCATTTCAAAAACTTTGAGGAAAAATCTCCCACCGAGGGAGTACCATTTTTCTATTATTATCAGATGGGCGCTTGTCAAATTCAAAATCTCAATCGAGCAGCTAAATCATACACTGACTTTGAAGCATTTCTCGCCCCTCAGTTTCAAAAATTTTGAGGCAAAATATCCCAGGGGGGCAGTACCAATTTTATTTTATTATTAGATGGACGGTCGCCAAATTCAAAATCTCAATCTAGCGGCAAAATCACACACGATCTTGAAGCATTTCTCGCCCCTAAGTTTCAAAAAAATTTGACTTCAAAATTCCCATTCCACCCATTGTTCTCACGCCCTATGGGCAAGCTAAAGTCGGTAGCTTGGGGGCACGAACGTAATTTATGTTTATGTTCACCTCCTTAGTCCCAATTCGCCCAGATTTTTCCATTGGTCCTGCCAAAAATCCCAGCCCTCTCTCTCTCACACCCTCACCTCCACGACCACCACGCGCACCGGCCGACGGGAATTCCACGACGGCCGGAGCCGCTTGAGCTGCGGTCTTGTGCACCGCCACGGAGCCCTTCACCGATGCTCACCCACTGGATCTGGTTCGCCTAGTCTCTCTGCCCCTGCACCAGAGCTGCGGTGTCGTTCACCATGTCGATGGCATCATCGACCGCCCAAGCTCTGCTTCCCAGCTGCCAAAAGCTACCTAACCGTACCGGATCAGCTTCACCGGTGTACGCCGGATGTGATCTAGTTCAAGGACTCCCATGTCCACCACTCTAGACCAGCTTCTCGGCCATTGCCATTCACTGCACTAGATCTACCTCAGCAACGCTCTCATCCACCACGCTCAAGACGACATCGACCACCCAAGATCTGCTTCCCTGATGTCAATAGCCACCGCAACCATAACACCCTCGATGACCTAGACGTCACCCGCACGGTACCGACGATGCTTAGACGCCTCTCCGACCATGGTTAACCAAATCTGCAACCCGTTTTTTGTTTTGTCAGCAGTATAGCAGGTTCAAGAATGTCACAGTGAACTGCATTTTTGTAATCGTGCTCGTACATAGAAGTCAGTGGGCATGCCTGCTCTTTGTGTTGTACATACAAGGTCATTAGAAATGTTGGTTTGCATTCGCCATTCTACAAATTTCAAGTCATGGACATGTCTGTTATTTTGTCATGCACATGTTCTTAGCTACTCCATACAACAGTAATTGCCCGCTGCCATGTAATTCTTGCAAAATCTGAAGTCATCGTAAAATATTAGTGTGGATTCCCTGCTCTATAGTTGCTGAATCTATCTGGTTCGTCCTGAGATCAGTTCCTACTATTATTTCCTCCTTGGCATCATTCTGCTATCCTGTAGTAGCCGTTTAAACTCTTCGTACTAATTCAATTGTAATTTTGTTGTTGTCATCTTGTTCTTCAAAAGCTGGATCACTAACTATTTCCTTTTTCTTGCATATAGCTCAAAATGGAATAATGAACATGTTTATTTACATAGCCTATTCTACAGGTTCACAAGGGATGCCATTACTTCCTTATCTGGTGCTGGTTTATCCTGAGCAACGGCATAACTGCCCTCTACTTGTGGTTTGCATTCTTGCTCTAGAAGTTCTCTTATGATGCCATTTTAATTTTTATCTGGTTGATTCAAAGCTATGACAGTAAATACATGCCATTGTGTAGCTCACCACAAATTCTGAGTCACCCAACGACTCTATGCTTTCTAGGAGATGCCACTACTTCCATATATATTTGCTGAAATGACCTTGCTTGTTTATATTTGCTGAAATTCTAAGAAACACTTCGCTTGATTGCTCATTTCATTCTAGGCACACTTGTCTAATGCTTGTTTGTCCTGTTCTACAGGTTCACGAGCGACGCCATTATACCTCGCATCTGGTTCTAGATATGGTTCGTCCTAAGACATGACATAACTATCCTCTACAATATATAGTTCATTCGTGGTTTGCATTCCTCCTCTACAATTTCTCGTATGATGCGGATATAATTTCTATCTGGTTCATTATTTGCTATGAAAGTAACTGCATGCCAATTTGTGGCTCACCGCAAATTTCGAGTCACCCAACGTCTCTTGCATTTTAGGGTATAGAACTGCTTCCATATATATTTGTTGAAATGACCTGGCTAGTTTATTTTTGCTGAAATTCTAAGCCACACAGACACATTTTTTGATTGCTCGTTTCATGGTAGGGACACTTGTTTAATGTGTGCTTGCTTGTCCTGTTTGTTTGACGTGTTGGTCAATAATTGAACCATTGACCAGTTGTAAACTCCAGATCATAGCTCCTGTCATATAGTCAAATGAGTAGTTTGCCTTGTTTAATGTATTAACTTGTTATTACTTAGTTTCAGACTACAATTATTTCTATCGCCACCAAAGAGGGGGCTGAAAGATCATGTCTCCTCCAATGTAGCTGTCACACTCAAAGGAAGATGCAGGTGATTGATTGAGAAAGAAAATTGAGGACTATGTAACAACTTGATTGTCAACTGAAATGCTGATTTTTCTTTCCCTTGACTTGATAATATGTAATAATTTTAAGAAGTTTGGAGCTGATGTAATATCTAGATAACTCGTGTAGGCCATGTAGGTATTTAGTTGACATCGTCCACATATGGCGGTAGTCGTTACGGTAACTACGCCAGGCAGGTCGATTAGGGAACAATACTATGCTTTGTTATTGGCCGTCGTGTATTCGGCCGACGATGAACAACAAAAAATGCTGGATTATTACACACGTTTTATGATATTGGCATGGGCTTCAGAAAGGCCAAAACTGTAAAAGGCCGTAAACGTAATGGGCTGACCCGCATGTGGTAACAGGCTATAACAGTAACAGGCCATAGCAAGTCGTAACAGCAGCAGGCCAGAGAAGTAGCAGGCCAGAACAGGAACAACCCATCATAGTAACAGGCAAGAAACGGTAAAATCGCAAAATAGTAACAGGCCAAAATAGTAGCGGGCCTCAACAGTAAAAGGCCAGAACTGTGATGAGCCTGAACACAAATGGTCCCAGAAATTTCCAGGCGAGGGCAGTAACAGGCCGACACATTTACCAGGCTAGAATAGTAAAGGGCCGCTTGTGGGCCTGAACAGCTAAAGGCCGGAACACTAAAAGGCCAGAATAGTAACATGCCAGATTAGTAATGGACAATCTCATAGAAGGGTCAAGGTCAAGTGACCGAGACTTAAGTGTATAGGAGCGACTTGGCGTAAGCTACTAATGGGCCGCACAGTGTTGGACTAACATGGGCCTTCTGTAGGCCGAAACAGAAACGGGCCTGAAAGTTCACGGGCCGCTGCTGGCTGCAATTTTGGGCCCATTTCAAATAGTGCAGTACACTGGCCATCTTCTTATTGGGTTCTCCTAATGGGCCAGCCGAGTTAGTATTTAGCAGGCCTTGGCTAGGTCTGGCTTCTTCCATGGTTTCTATGACCGTTAACGAAGGTAACCGGCCACTAACAATGGCGGCCACATGGCAGTTTGCATGACGTCAGCAGTTAACACGGCTGGCAAAAAGATCTATGACAGAACAAGTTTTCGTGGCTGAAGGGTGTGATCCACCACGGTCAGAAAAAACCGTGGTAGATTCTTTTGTGATGGGGCTTGTACCATGAAGGGCATCCATCGTAGAAGACTTTTTAGCCACGAAAAACGGGCCTTCAACCACGAAAATCATCCATTGTAGAAGCCAACTTTTCTTGTAGTGACATCCTCTTGAGTGTGTGTGGTCATGTGTATCAATGTGGTTTGGAAAATAACACATGCAATGATACTCCATGTGTCAAACCATGGTCAGAAAGCCCAAGAACATGTTGGAATGCAACTACCAAATTGTATGGAGCAGCAGTGTGATAGAAGTTGCATAACCACATCCACTTGAGTGTGTGTGGTCATGTGGATCAATGTGGTTTGCAAAAGAACACATGCAATGACACAAGATGTGCAAAACCTTGGTCATAAAGTCCAAAAACATGTTGGAATGCAACTGCCAAATGCAATGCTGCACTAGTGTGACACAAGTTGCATCGCCACATCCACTTGAGTGTGTGTGGTCACATGGATCAATGTGGTTTGGAAAAGAACACATGCAATGACACTCCATGTGTCAAACCATGGTCAGAAAGCCCAAAACCATGTTGGAATGCAACTGCCAAATGCAATGGAGCAGTAGTGTGATAGAGGTTGCATCACCACATCCACTTAAGTCTGTGTGGTCATGTGGATCAATGTGGTTTGTAAAATAACACATGCAATGACACTCTATGTGTCAAACCATGGACCCAAAGACCAGAAACATGTGGGAATCCAACTGCCAAATGAAAAAGAGCACCAGTGTGATAGAGGTTGCATCACCACATCCACTTGAGTGTGTGTGGTCATGCATACCAATGTGGTTTGGAAAAGAACACATGCAATGACACTCTATGTGTCAAACCATGGTCAGAAAGCCCAAAAACATGTTGGAATGCAACTACCAAATGCAAAGGTGCACTATTATGATAGAGGTTGCATCACCACATCCACTTGAATGTGTGTGGTTATGTGGACCAATGTGGTTTGGAAAACTACACATGCAATGCCATTCAACGTGTCAAACCATGGTCACAAAGCCCAAAAACAAGTTGGAATGCAACTGCCCAATGCAATGGAGCACCAGTGTGATAGAGGTTGCATCACCACATGCACTTGAGTGTGTGTGGTCATGTGGATCAATGTGCTTTAGAAAAGAACATATGCAATGACACTCCATGTGTCAAACCATGGTTAGAAAGCCCAAGAACATGTTGGAATGCAACTGGCAAATGCAATGGAGCAGTTGTGTGATATACGTCGCATAACCACATCCACTTGAGTGTGTGTGGTCATGTGGATCAATGTGGTTTGGAAAATAACACATGGAATGACACTCCATGTGCAAAACCATGGTCAGAAAGCCCAAAAACATGTTGGAATGCAACTACCAAGTGCAATGGTGCACCAGTGTGACAGAGGTCGCATCACCACATCCACTTGAGTGTGTGTGGTCACATGGACCAATGTGGTTTGGAAAAGAACAGATGCAATGACACTCCATGTGTCAAACCATGGTCAAAAAGCCCAAAAATATGTTGGCATGCAACTGCCAAATGCAATGGAGCAGTAGTGTGATAGAGGTCATATAACCACATCCACTTGAGTGCGTGGGGTCATGTGGATCAATGTGGTTTGGAAAACAACACATGCAATGACACTCCATGTGTCAAACCATGGTCAGAAAGCTAAAAAAACATGTTGGAATGCAACTGCCAAATGCAATGGTGCACCAGTGTGACAGAGGTTGCATCACCACATCCACTTGAGTGATTATGGTCATGTCGATCAATGTCATTTAGAAAAGAACACATGCAATGACACTCCATGTGTCAAACCATGGTTAGAAATCCCAAAAACATGTTGGAATGCAACTGCCAAATGCAATGTAGCAGTAGTGTGACAAAGGTTGCATCACCACATCTACTTGAGTGTGTATGGTCATGTGGATCAAGGTGGTTTGGAAAATAACACATACAATTACACTCCATATGTGAAACTATGGTTAGAAAGCCAAACAACATGTTGGAATGTAACTATCAAATGAAATGGTGCACTAGTATGATAGAGCTTGCATCACAACATCCACATGAGTCACTACAAGAATCTGGACGATCCTTGACGTTTTTTTATGATGCTATCTACAAACGTCGCAGATTCCTGACGTTCTGGAACGTTTTGTCACAACAAGCTCCAAGCCCCTCCAGCACAATTATCCATGATGTTCCTTGTTTTCATAGTGGAAAATTCATCGCAGATTTCGTACCACCCTGAAGCCTAGTTTGCCATTTCTTCTGGTGCCAAATTCATCATGGATTTCGTCACGACACATGTTCAACTCTTTTTTTCATGGACACAACCATTAGTTCCTTACCACTACAATCAACTAAATATATACATATCATATGGATATAATATTACTTAGCATGTAGAGCACCAGGTTGACAAAAAGTTCCTTACCACTAAAAGTTCACTAACAACATATTACATTAATGGTTCATCCAACACCAGCATAAACAAAATACTTTTTGGCCTCACTAGAGAACATTAACACAACCCATGAAGTCATGTAGCCCCTCATTTAAAATGGTGAAGATGCGCACATTCCCCTCCTTGATTCCAGCGAGTTCGAGAACATTAGACTAGCCTCTTGTCATCTGGGTAGCATCATTCATGCCTTGGAAGAGGTTAACATGCTAAAAAGTGGTCTTGTAGGAGCATGGGAGTGGTAAGTCCTTTGGGAAATAGCCGTTGAGGTGGGCACTTCTGTAGCTAGCTAAAAAGTACTATAGGAGAAGAATAATATTAGTTGTTGGCTAGAGTTCACTATGCATAATAAAATTTAAATATTGAAATGTCAATTTTTAACCATCTTGGCCTTCCCACGGATGACATTTGACTTGTTCATCTTGCACACATAGTATGGTATATATGGCTTGTGTTGTTTAACTATCACTTCGAGGGAAGAAACTTGGTCAGAAGTGAATTCCAAATTGTCAGTGATCATCGAATTCCTCACCCCCATCATCCTGGGACCTAGAAATAAAATATTAGAAAGTAATAATCTATATCTGCATATAAATGTAGCAAACCATGTACTTAGCCAATATAATTCCGCACCTCTACGAATAAGGATCCTCGGTTTCTCGACTACTCTAAACATTTTCATATAAGCTTTAGCTCTTCGCCTTGCTATCTTAGCTTTCATCTTGCAAAACACTATAGCAGGTTTCTTCACATCATCATCAGATGAGACATCGATGACGACAGCCTTAGTTTCACCAACCTTGTAGGCATCCTTTATAGCCTAAATTAGACATTGCACTAATTAGAATGTTTAGTTTTTATGCCATATATAGTACTGCCAGTAGAATCAATTTTAGAACCTACTCATGTATCTCCTTGGCCTTCATCGTACCTACCCCAAAGAGTAAATCCAAGAACTAAGTTAGAATACAATTCAAATTAGTGAATTATTACGAGAATCAAATTCAGTGAGTAAACTAAAGGGCGCTTCCAGTGAACTAGATTGAGCCTTTGCCATCAGCAGCAACATCGACGCGTGGATCACTAGATTACGAGTACATACGCGCTGCCATAGAGCAAGGAGGCAATGCATCGAACAAGAATGATGTGGCATCCAGAGAATAAAACTATGAAATATAACTAATGAAACAGCAACATCGACGCGGTGACCTAAAACAAGGAGGCGATGGTCGAACTAGAACAAGAAGGTGACCACATCATCGTTGACGAGGAGGCGACCACATCGCTGACCAGTTAATGAAGAGTTGATGCGGTGAAAGGGCGCTAGGTTGAGGAGAACTTACACGTCAGTTTGTAGCCTCTGATGACACCGTTGTCGCCGGGATTTGGTTGTTGGCGGGGAGGGGATTTGTTCATCGGCAGGGAGGGGAAAGGGTTTTATCTAGCACGGATTTGGGGGAAGTGGTGTGGTATTTGGAAGTGGCATGGAGGGGAGAGGGTTTTTTATAGCTGCTATGACAGGTGGGTGCCATGCGTGAGAGGTTTTGGTTCACACTGGCATCGTCTGCTAGGCTGACGAATGGGTCCCATGTGGACTGAATAACAACACAATTTTTCTACCACAAAAAGAGCTTTTGTTCAGCCATGTTTGAAAGACATAATAACAACACAATGTTTTGGCTAATTTTCCCAATGAATAACTATTAATTCCATGAACTAAAGGACATTAATATTGATCAGTTCAAAGGCATGCACACAACCATTAGTTCAACACAAAGCATGCAACACAGGCATGCACACAACCATTAGTTCAAGCATGCACCACAAAGCATGCACACACGATCATCAGTTGAACACAAGCATGCACACATCCATTAGTTCAAGCATGCAACACAAAGCATCCAGCACTCCACCACCATAAGCTGGAACTACTCTTCGTATGTATTATCTTGTACTTCATCTTCTTTGTCACTGTAGTACTCCTAAATGGTGTCGCCTACTTCAGGCTCACTATCAACTTCCTCCTCTTCAATAGCTTTCCTTTTACCTCTGATATGATCAAACACTAATGCATCTATGATACGGCCTCCATTGATAGAGGGTCGATGTTTCTTGAAAGACAGAGCCTCAGATATAATCTCAATGTTAGAGCCTACAAATAGTTCGTATGCTACATCAGTATGCACCGCCTCCTCCTCCTCTCCTTCGGTAACATCAAACTTATGTCTTTGAACTATTTTTGAACCACCCGCCAATTTATGCCCATGGGTGTGTCTGGCACATAAAACACTTTTGTAGCCTAGGTTGCCAAGATGTAACTTTCATCTTTGTACCAAAAATTGGTAATGTTGACACTCCGGAAGAGTTTATCATACACCATCTTTGTATCCTTGTAGCCTTCAAGCTGATACCAATCAAAGTGGAATAACACAACTAATCATTGGTGTTCCAAATCAGAGTTAAAATACAACACCTTGATATCCTTGAGGACACCATAAAAATGGATATCCTTCTCCAAGTGAAAACCTTCAGTCATTACACCACTATTTTGTGTTTTCTTGCCCTTCTCACGGTCAGTGGTGAAGAACCGAACACCATCCAAAATACAAGCTGAATATGTTCTTACTCGGAAGTCTAGGCCACACGCCAATGCAAAAAGCTCTTCATCCACAGCTTCTGGATTCTCCTGTCACTTTTTCATGATCTGTATGTACCGCAGCAGAAATACAATATGGTCAAATCATGCATTGAAATGATATATATGAAGGACAGAGATAAATGCAAAAGGAAACTAACATGGTCCTCGAACCATCTTTGAAATCTCTTCTCAAGCCTTCTTTCCACATCAGGCATCCCATCGTTCACTAGTTGTTCTCGGCGAAGACTGCAATCCAGAGAGTAACTCAGAATTAAAATCTTTAGGTGTATGGCAATATTGGAGTATGGGAGATCAGAACATACATGATATATGGCTTAACCTCCTCACAGTTGTTTAGGACATGCCAAGTCATCTTGTGTAGCTCCCTTTGGAGGGTCAAATAAGTATCATCAATTCATCCATAGCAGGTGACATGGCTTCCTCCAATCAAATTCACACCATGGACAAACACATTACAAGATGATTCATGTTGGTCACCTACATTTCTTGCTGGACGATTGAATCTTGTCACAATATCATCAAGGTATCTAGAGAAAAAAGTCACACACTCAATAGCAATGTAGGCCTCTTCCACTGAACCTTCTAGATATGACATGTTCCTAACATATCTCTTCAGAGTACACAACAACCTCTCTATTGGATAATCCACCCATAGTTCACAGGGCCTCGGAGCATTGCCTCATCAGGTAAATACATAGCCAGGTGGACCATCACATCAAAAAATGCTAGAGGAAAGATGTGTTCTAGTTTGCACAAAATTACTAGGATTTCATCTTTGAGCCTTTCTAACACCGACAGTTTCAAGTTTTTACTGCACAATTGCCTAAAAAATCTTCCTAGCTCTCCAAGTGTCATGTAGATATCAGGATGCAAATACCCTCGCATGCTAGCAACCAATATTCCCTGCAACATGATGTGGCAGTTATGGGTTTTAAGTCCCATGGTCTTGCGTGTAGGAACGCTAACACATTTTCCCATGTTTGAACAAAACCCATCAAGAAAAGTGCAGTCCACAGATATTGACAGAAACCTGTATTCTACTCCTTATTCCGGTAATATGGTGCATATGAACAGAGAAGGTCCTTCTCTATGTCTGTGGGCTGTACCTGTAGATCTCGCCTAATGCCTAGGGCTTCACAATGATACCTAGCCTTCAAGGTGTCCTTGTTCCCGTCAAGTTCAAGTAGTGTGCCAATCAAGTTGTCGCAGATGTTTTTCTTGATGTGCATCATGTCAAGATTGTGCAAAAGTTTCAATGATGCCCAGTAAGGCAAGTCCTAGAAACCATGTCGTCGGTTCCAGATCGATGAAGGATCTATTCACTTCCTCCTTTTGCTCCCAAGATCACCTCCATCTCTTGGTTTAAGATGCCTAACCTTCTCCAACTCAGCTTGTAACTCAACTGCAGTAAATTTGCCTGGCTTCGGGGTCATCATGAATGCTGACAAGATTCGTCTCTCGCCACAAGCGGTGTCTCTTCGGGAGTAAATGATGGTGCCCAATGTAGCATATTTTTATCTTTATGGATTTGGAGAGAGGATTTTTGTCACAGCGCAGGCATGCATAATATCCTTTTGTTTTATGCCTAGACATAGTGCTGCAAGCTGGGTAGTCATGGGTACAACAAAGAACCGCTGCTTGAAGATCAAACGTTTCATTTTGAAATGCATCGTAAGAACGCACGCCCTTCCAAAGCTATTGCATGTCATCCAGCAGAGGCTCAATAAAGAGATCAAAGTCCTCTCCAGGACATGATTTGCTAGGGATTAGAAGGTAAAGCATGTAGTTTGATGCATCCATACAATCCCATGAAGGTTGTATGGTAGGGAAAATATAGGACACATACTGTATCTCGTGCTCATGGTTCCATAAGGATTGAAGCCATCGGTGGCAAGGCCAAGCCTTACGTTTCTAGGGCCAGCTGAAAACTCCTATCATGTTCCGTCAAAATCCTTCCATCCTTCACCATTAGCCGGATGACTAAGTATACCATCTCTGGGCATTCTCTTTAACTTGTGCCACTTCATGTTCTCCCTTTTTCCTCGAAGAGAATAATCTATGTAGTTGTGGCGCCAAAGGAAAATGACGCAAGACTATGATAGCCGACGACCTTCTTTTCGGATATTTCCACATTGAGGCGCCACACTTAATGCAGTTGTCCAGCTTGTCATTGTCCTTCCAGAAGAGCATGCAGCTGTTTTTGCACATGTGTATGCTGTCATAGGAAAGTCCAAGATCCTTCAGTTAAGTTTTCGCTTCACGTTATAATCTCAGTAGGGTAATGGGCTCTAGAAGCGCATCAGCAAATAGCTTCATCCAATCATCAAAAGCAGTGTTGGTGATCCGGTGATATGACTTGTGATGGAGGAGCTTCACAACAAATGCTAACCTGGAGTGTTTACTTCCCGGGTAAAGCTTGCTCTTTGCCTCTTCCCTCAACTTTGCAAAGAATTTCTCATGTTTATCATCATTTGGGACATTAGCAGTAATCTGCTCTGCAGTTATTGCATCACCTGTGTGCTTAAGATCTTCCAATATATCTGGAATTCTATGACCTCTATCATCATCGCCTTCATCATTTGTATACATATTGTCATTGTCATCACCAGCATGACCACCATTGTTACCACCATTGGGTGCATCTTCAATAATAGCAAGATCAAGTGGCTCTCCATGTTATATCCACCGAGTATACGTGTGCGACATGCCACTGAGGAGTAAGTGGTGATAAAGAACCCCTACATGTACCGTTCTTCGGTTCAGACACTTACCATAGGGCCATGGAACCTCAGCATTCTCGCCATATCCCTCCTTGAAAAATCTGATAAACTGTTTCAGGCCACCTTTATAGGGTTCAGTAAACTAACTGTGATGAACAATCCAACTCCTATCCATCTGTTAAGAATTAAATAAACAAATCACACTTTCATAACAAGCTAGTGATTTTTTAGAACAATTTACTTTACCATGAACAAATCCAACTCCTATCCATATGTTGAACAATTAAAACAAGAACTCTCATTTTTAGAACAGGCTAGTCATTTTTTAGAACAATTTACTTTACCATGAACAAATCCAACTCCTATCCATCTATTGGACAATTAAACAAACTAATCACATTTTCTAAGAAGAATAATCCTTTCTAAGAAGATTTTTTTTTGTAGATGAACAATCCAAGTGATATCCATGTGTTGAATAATTAAACAAACTATTTTTTACCTTGGCAGACATAGAGACGAGCGAGTTGAGTAGGGAGATGGCGCCCGGAAGGGGAGCTACTGTTGGGGGGATGATCCCCAGATACCCCAACCGGACAAGAAACAGGACAGTCGGATCGCGTCCGGCTGGCCAGATGCAGCCGGACAGAGCAAGCCAAGCCGGAACCAATCAAGGAGACAGGAAGACATGCGGATCAGTGCACGATCCGCCCTGTACGATGACAAGACTGGCAACTACTCGTCCATACCGAAGACTTCGCGGGGATGACGTGGGAACAATGGCCCGATGCTGACGACAGGCTCGCACGACGTCCACTGTGCCTACGACAGCCATACCACTCATACTCCGATGGGACATATCGTACCGGATACTGTAGATGACTAGTCGGCTAGGACCCGCCTGTGGGGCCCGCTAGTCGGACTGGCCAGTGAGACCGTTGCCTCTCTGCCTATATAAGGAGAAGCAAGGCCTCAGTAGTAAGGGTTGGTCTTAGTGCATTTAAGACAGTAGCTAGAGAATATAGCTCGAGGAGCACTTGTAGTTCGTATATCCCTCATAGTCAGATCCAGCAGGAGTAGGAGTTTTACCTCATCACGAGGGCTCGGAACCTGGGTACTTCCTGCGTCCAGCCACGCTTGCTTGTATCCAATCCCGCCTGCGGACGCCGTCGATAGCTTCCCTGCTAGTCCCCACACCTCTATCTAACCTTCTTAGGTACTGCCGTTCCCAATACAACGACAGTTGGCGCCCACCATGGGGCTATGGCTTCGACCGGAGTCATGTTCCGCACAGGACCCCGCACCTCAGCCGGTGAGCGCGTGGCCTCCGGCCTGGTGCTCACGCTCGGCAAATTCGACTGCATCATCAACAATGCTTCCGGCTTCGTCGGAACCTCCTTCCCGGCGAACGGCTCCATCCTGCTCTTCGGCGACCTCCCCGTCTACATCGCCACTATTCCGGAGCGTTTCCCTAGGGAAATCGTCTCTATCGTGGAGCTACCGCACCCGGGCGGTAGCGCTTCCGTCACGGCCTGTGGCGTGGAGGTCATGATGGCCGGCTCCAGCTCTCATCCCCGCCAACCGCGGGAGCGGGGCATGGACGAAGGCGGAACTTCCGCGCCTCCGTAGCCTCGGAATTTGGTGGAGGATGCCATTGATCGGCTCCTGACACCGGTTAACCTCGGGGATAACCCGGAGGAAGCGGAGGCCAACTTCGCCACGGAGAGACAAATCCTCCTCCAGGAGGCCATGGAGCTGGCGGCAACCCGCAAGCAACTCGAGATCACCCGACGCGAATACGACCGCGCGCACGGCTTCACTCCGGCTACCGCGGAGCCGAGCCGGCGTGGCCAGGTACGGCTCCGGGGCGGCGAGCTAGGCGGTAGGATGGAAAAGGATGGGGAGCCAGATCCCGCGCCCGCCCTCATCCGGCCCACTTACAGCATGCCCATCAAGAAACTGCGCGCGGCACGAGCCGCAGCAGAAGAACTTCCCAATCTGGAGGACGAGGAGCGAGCCCGCCAGCACACTCGCATACAGGAACTCCTCCGCATCGCGGATGAGCAGGCCGATGCCAACCGGCAGATGCAGGAGGACCCTAGATACTCCAGGGGGAGCAAGCTGCCTGTCAACAGCAGGGGCGCGCCACGCTTCACCCAACAGGCGTCCTCCCCTCAGCCGGCTAAGGCCCGCAGCAGGCGTCGCAGCTCTGGCAACAAGGGCCAGCCGTGCTAGGAGCAAACGGTGAACAGCAACCCACCGCCTCCCCCTCCACCAACCGGAGCACCTAGACCCACCGGTTCCCGTCTCTCAGGCCGGGTGGGAGCGCCCAACCTGGATTGCCCGGATGCCCGTGACCGCATCGAGCTACTCGCTCAAGCGCGCGTCACGGAGGAAGAAGACTCTACCGACCTAGTTTGTTTTGGACCACGCATCCGGAACGAGCCGTTTCTGGATAAGTTCTCCCTGCCCAGGGACACCCCCAAGTATGACAGCAGCATGAAGCCGGAAGATTGGCTGACCGACTATGCTACGGCAGTCGGCATCGCCCATGGGAACAAGCGCACAGCCGTGCGCTACATCCCTCTCATGCTAACCAGGTCGGCAAGGACGTGGCTCAACAACCCTGCAACCAACAGCATCAACGCCCGACCGGACTTCGAGAAGGTGTTCGTCCGCAACTTCAATGGCACGTACAAGCTTCCGGGACGCCCACGCGACCTGGCCTTGTGCGTCCAGGGTGACCGCGAGACTGACCGCGAGTACCTCGCCAAGTGGACAGCTGCGCAACACTTGCGAGGGCATCCTGGAGAGCCAGGCCATCGGCTTCTTCATCGAGGGTTGCCGAGAAGGCACCATGCTTCGCCACTGGCTACTGTGTGACGAGCCGAAAACCATGGCAGAGCTCATGACGGTTGCGGACCAGTACGCCATGGCGGATGCCGCCATGAAGAAGCCCCTCCGAGTAAATGTTGACGGGCATCCGACTCCTACGGAGCCGGCTCGCGACCGTTCGAGCAATCCGGCTGGTGAAGCCGGATCCTCCAGACGCCACGGCAACGACAACCGGTTCCATGGGGACCGCCAAGCCGGACAACAGAAGCCCCGCTACCACGCGCGGCAGGTCAATGCTGTGGAGGGTGCGCCCGATGCACCGGCTAACGATGCAAGGAGGCAGAAGCCACAGCTCACCTTTGACCAAATGTTTGACGGCCCGTGCAAGTGGCACAACGGTCCCTTCAAACCGGCTACGCATACCACCCGGAATTGCAGCTGGACCCGCCAGCTAAAAGACCAGGGTAACCAGCCTCTTCTCCCCCTCCCCCCTGGTGGACCACCACCACCGGCTAGGGGAGCCGGCAATGATGGTAACAGTGGCAATGGAGGCAATAACAACAACGGCTACCCCTAGCCGCACGCCGCCTACCACATCTCCGAGACGGAGCTGGACGACAAGCATAGCTGCAGGCAACGCTCCAAGGAGGTCAACGCCATCGTCTCTCCGGTCCCCCAGTACCTGAATTGGTCGGAAACCCCCATCACCTAGAGCCATGCAGACCAGCCGGAGCAGCTGCCGTCTCCCGGGGGCTACGCCATGGTGCTCGACCCCCTCATCGTCTCCAACGCGTGTACCTGCCGTTTCTCACGCGTCCTCATCGATGGAGGCAGCAGCCTGAACCTCCTCTACCAGTCCTCATTGGAAAAGCTGGGCATTCACGAATGCGACCTGCGCCCGACTACCACAACGTTCCACGGCGTACTGCCGGGGCCAGCCTGCGCCCCGCTAGGTAAAATCCAGCTGGACGTCATCTTCGGAACCGAGAAGAATTTCCGCCGTGAACCGATCTGGTTCGAGGTGGTAAACCTGACGAGCTCCTATCATGCTCTCCTTGGGCGCCCCGCCCTCGCCAAGTTCATGGCCGTCCCCCACTACGCATACCTCAAGACAAAGATGTCGGGACCCAACAGCGTGATCACCATCGCCGGCTGCTTCAGGCAGTCGATGGAGTGCGCCTCAGCCGGTTCCAAATTGGCAGAGGCCCTCATCATAGCCGAGGAGAAGTGCATAATCATGCGCAATGTGGCCATGGCCCAGCAGGACATACTGGCTAGCAGCAAACCTGCTGGAGAAGGAGCCTTCCAGCCGGCAAAGGAGACGAAGAGGATCCTGCTCGACCCCTCTGACCCGACCAAGTTCGTCACCATTGGTGCCAACTTGGACAACAAATAGGAAGGCACGCTCGTCGACTTCCTCCGTGAGAATCGGGACATCTTTGCATGGTCCCCCAAGGACATGCCAGGTGTAACGAGGGAGTTCGCCGAGCACTCACTTCATGTGCGGCCGGATGCCAAGCCGGTCAAGCAACCTCTGCGCCGGTTCACAGAGGAGAATAGGAAGATAATCGGTGACAAGATCACCCGACTCCTCCTAGCCGGGTTCATCATGGAAGTATACCACCCGGACTGGTTGGTGATGGCTCTGTGTATGGCGCCTAGAAAAGTGCTGGTGCGGTGTTGATGTAGAGCTCATTGGGAACCCCAAGAGGAAGGTATGATGAGCACAGCAGCAAGTTTCCCTCAGTATGAAACCAAGGTTTAATCGAACCAGTAGGAGCAAGGAAACACCCCAAAGGTGTTGCTAGCTGAGCCTTGGCAGGGCGCACTACCGGTGCTAGTAGCAACGTGGAGACCTGCACAACATAACCATAGAACTTTGTCCCCAACTTGCGATGAGGTTGTCAATCTCACCGTGTTTTGCTGAAAACAAAGGATTAAACGTATCGATTGGAAAGAAGTAAAAGTTTGCAGAAAGAAAACACAAAACAGAAACAGTTTATAGATTGAATGTAAAAGACAAGGACCGGGATCCATAGTTCACTAGAGGTGGCTCTCCTTAGATAGATAACATGTTGGGTGAACAAATTACAGCGGGGAAACTAACAAACATCAAGAAAGCAATACATGCATATACTAATCATCTTGACTCCTTTGAGACTTGATTGGGCATTGCAACATTATACATAGACCGCCATCCAACTGCATCTATGACTAATAATTCACCTTCACGTTATCATCCAAACCCCCTCCAGTATTAAGTTGCAAGCAACATATTATTGCTTTACAAACTGCGTGTAAAGTAAACAATACGATTATTGTATGAACAAAGGACTGTTGTTTTCTCCCTAGTAGCAATAGCACATCTAGTACCTTAGAGATTTCTGTCACTTCCCCAGATTACCAGAGGCATGAACCCACTATCGACAATAAATACTAACTCTTGGAGTTGCTAGCATCTACTTGGCCAAGATAGCTACTAACAACGGAAAGCATGCAAGATCACAAATAACAAAGACATGATAGAATCAATAATCAATCTGAAATAAGATCTCAATATCCATCGGATCCCCGCAAACACAACATGCAGAATTACAAATAGATGATCTTGATCATGAACGGAGCTGACAAGATCTAGACATGAAAGCATGAAGGAGGAGAACCAGCCATCTAGCTACTACATGGATCCGTAGTCCAAGGATGAACTACTCATGCATCACACCGGAGGCTTGCATGGTGATGAAGAAGGCCTCCAGGGTGAATTCCCTCTTGGCAGGTGCCGGAAGAGCAGATCCCTCCGATCTAGGGATGGAGATGGCGTGACTCTGACTCTTTCGTGGATTTTTGATCGGGTACTTAGGGTTTACGTCCCGAGGGCATCTTATAGTCGGAAGGGGAGGCCGAGGGGGTGCCAGGGGCCACCACACCACCCCCTGGCGCCGGCCTAGCCTGGCCGCACGGCCAGGTGTTGTGGCCGGCCTCTGGCCCTTCTCCGTCTCGTATTCTGGCACTTGATGACTTCTAGAAAAATAGGCACTGTGGCTTTTGTAATAGGTTAGTCCAAGAAATCATATGAAAATACTCCAAAGTGGGAACAAAACACAAGAAAGTGGATAAAACCAAGCATGGAACATCAAAAATTATAGATACATTTGCAATGTATCAACATCCCCAAGCTTAACTCCTGCTCGTCCTTGAGTAGGTAAGTGATAAAAAGAAAGAATAATTTTTGAGGTGACATGCACCATCAAAGACTTGATCAAAGTATTTGTAAAACATTCAAAGCTGGGATCATAGTACTTCAATCATAACATGGAAGACAAGGTTCTAGCAATAAGACAAAGAAACTAAGATGCAACATGAAAAGGCACAAACAAAAGATTCATGAATAACAATGCTTTGCAAGACGTTTGTTTGTTTCACATAGAGAACATAGCATAATAGTATTCAGCTTGTCCCTCATAGAGTAGCAAATATAATTGCATAGGACACCTTCAAAGTTCAGAAGAGTGACTAGATACAATAGTTTAAAACAAGCAATAACAAGTTATGCATCAAGCAACTAGTCTTGGGACAATGCACATAGAACTAAGAATGGCCACCATGCTCTCAAAGTAGGTGCATAAAGATAGAAGGTGGAGACTCAATATAATGGTGGAAGAAAGGCCTTCATAGAAGGAAGTAGGGATTCAAGTCTCATAAAGAGCTTCCAAAAATTATGGTACTTATAGCTTTCAGCTCTCATTGCCCCTATCATAAGCATCTTGAAGTGATTAAGGTTAAAGTGAACAAACTATGGTGTACATGCTTGACGAAGTATAAGTTAGAAATCTCATGTCCCTTGTATACGAGGGCCGCTCCTCATGCTACTCAAGTTTAGTTACCTGTAAGTTCTTGGCATTGTAAGTACATGTGTATCATAGAGAACCGCCAACGGGGTACCCCTTGCCCGATGATACGGAAGAATCCCCATATCAAAATGACAAGGCAAGCAGACAACGAGCATCTCAGCATTCTTCTTATTTACCATGGGAATATGGTGCTTTTTTCTCTCTTTCCTCTTTTCATAATATCTTTTTTTTCTCTTTTCTCTTTTTTTTTCAATATAGGACTCTTTTTTTATAAGAAGAATGCTTCATACACAGCTCATTTTGGTTACGCTGCAGGTTTCCACCATGTCAGCATGGATTAGACCAGCGGCCCCGACGTTTCTCTAACACATATACATAACTCCATGGACTTACAAGCTCCCCTTTCATTTCACACCGACGACATCCATATACAAAAGAGCATGATATCAACTAGGTACAAGTACCAAGTGCAATGTTGAAAGTGTTCCCCATGAAAGCATGGTTCTGCTAATCCCCAACAAATAAGTGCAAGCATATACAACATAGAAGACACAATGGTTCAAGTTTATTAAGGGCAAGTAAAGTAAAGTGTGTCATCAAGTTCGTGAGAGCTTTAATCACTAGTTTTCTCATAACAAGTTTAAGTTGGAAGGTAAACAAAAGCATGAATATACTTGGAATAGCATAAGCTAGTAGGTAGGTATGGTGGAATCTTTGGAATAACTTGGTTTAGGGAGTTGGATGCATGAGTGGAACTCATATTTTGTTGTGGAGGCTAGCAAAAGACTGGGAGCGACAAACTAAGAGAGCAATAATGGCCATAATCATGCAAAGCGACAAAACATCATTGATCAAAGCATAAACTGATACTACAAGTTGAAAACTAAAGGATCATAAAGTCTATGGTGACTTGAGATAGTCATAACATGGTGTGAGCATGTGCCAAGTCAACCCAAATAAAGCATCAAAGGAGAATACCACTATACTATGCTTTAATATGCTAAAACAACGCATGAGTCATCCAAGGCACATTAAGCAATCTCAATTGTTTATAACAAGTCATGCTACATCAAAGAATACTAAGCATAAAGCCAAAACAATATCAAGCATGGCATGATAGAGCATATGCCACAGTAAAAAACAAGCTCTTTTTACCACATAAGCATGAACTTTCCTACTCTTTTTCAAACCAAACCAAACTATTTGCAAACCAATGTATGAAAGAGGGGGTCCAACCAATTTATTCAGCAAACGAAGCAAACCAAGCAAACGAAAAACCAAAACGCAAGCGAAAAAGAAGACGCTCCAAGAACAACACAACTGTGCATGAAACAATAAAAATGAAGCGTTTGGAAGAAACCTGGGATTTTTATTGATGAAGAAGGGGATGCCTTGGGCATCCCCAAGCTTTGACGCTTATACCTCTTGGATATTTCTTGGGGTGACACGTGTGGCATCCCCAAGCTTGAGCTTTAGTCCATCCTTCATCTCATTACTCATTCCTTCCATACACCTGAAATTTTTCCTTCATACAAAACTTCACACAATCTTTATTAGCAACATTAGTGCACTCAAGATAAATAAGTATTAAGGTTCAGTTCTAACACCAAATAAACTTCCATTAGAACCCTAGCTACTGTAGCACTTCTCTAAAAAAGCTCAATTCCCCAAAAGAACTCAAAAAGGAACCAACAAGAAGCAAATGCCGAAAATAGCAGAAATCTGTCAAAACATACCAGCAGGTAAAGATGAATTTTTTCGAAGACCTTCTGTTGCTCAAATCAACAAGTGTTCAGCTAACGAATGTTAGAAAACAACCTGGGGAAGAAGCACAAAAATTCACGCCTCAAAAAGACGTTCAGACATTTTACACGAATTTTTATGGTGAAGCACAGAAATCTGTTTCGGGACAGCAACTTTCCCAATCATTACTTCTCTCTCATTAGAGGTTACTCTTGGCACAAAAAGCAAATAAAAAGGATAAGGAGCGGTTATTACTGTAATAACCTCCAAGACTCATCTAAAACTTTTGGGTTTATCTCCCAATAAGTACTTTTCTTTAACGCCTTTAAGTTAGGCATAAGAAGCAAGAAAAAGAATCAAGTGTTCTCAAATGAAGAAGCATTAAGATCAATATCAGAAATATTTTCAACAAGGCAAGGTATATCATCCAAATAAGTTCTAGAGTATCCTCTCTCAATGCTCTTAGGTTCACTATTCTCATCAAAAGGGTTTGCAGGGACAATCCAATCAAGATTCTTTTCTATGGCATCATGTATTGCTACTAGTTTGAAGGGTATTGGTATCTTAGGTTCCTCCCCATTAGGTTCGGTTTTGTTCATCTTTTCTCGCATACCAACAACATCTACACATGAGCCTAGCATATTGAAATGTTCAAAGACTTTCCTAGCTTCTTTGGCAACATCATAGAACTCCTTAAACAAAGTTTCTAGAATAAAATCCCTCTTTTCAAGGTCTTCAATTTCTTTAAGCTTAAGAAACCTAGCTTCCAACATGTGAATTAAAGAGGCTGCAGCAATCTCATAGTTTGGAGCAAGTTCTGCAAGGGATCTATCCTCAGTATCTTCATGTTTGCTAACATGATTAAAGAATTCTTCAATACTATCTTTCCCAATTATAGAACCACTACCAATTGAAAAGTCTTTCAGGGTGAAAGTAGGGATCAACATGGTGAGCTAAGGAAGAGGTAACAACTAAAGGGGACTTAATTTTTGTGTGTTTTTCAAATAAGAAAGCAAACTAGTAAAACTAATTTTTTTTGTGTTTTTTGAATAACAAAACAAGCAAACAAAGCAAAAAGAAACTAAGCAAAACAAAAATAACAAAGTAAAGAGATTGGTTATGAGGGACTCCCCTTGTGAAGATGTCCTTGACTCCCCGGCAACAGCGCCAGAAAAATGCTTGATGGCTCTGTGTATGGCACCCATAAAAGTGCTGGTGCGGTGTTGATGTAGAGCTCGTTGGGAACCCCAAGAGGAAGGTATGATGAGCACAGCAGCAAGTTTCCCTCAGTATGAAACCAAGGTTTAATAGAACCAGTAGGAGCAAGGAAACACCCCAAAGGTGTTGCTAGCTGAGCCTTGGCAGGGTACACTACCGGTGCTAGTAGCAACATGGAGACCTGCACAACACAACCACAGAACTTTGTCCCCAACTTGCGATGAGGTTGTCAATCTCACCGTGTTTTGCTGAAAACAAAGGATTAAACGTATCAAATGGAAAGAAGTAAAAGTTTGCAAAAAGTAAACACAAAACAGAAACATTTTATAGATTGAATGTAAAAGACAAGGACCGGGATCCATAGTTCACTAGAGGTGGATCTCCTTAGATAGATAACATGCTGGGTGAACAAATTATAGCGGGGCAATTGACAAACATCGAGAAAGCAATACATGCATATACTAATCATCTTCACTCCTTTGATACTTGATTGGGCATTACAACATTATACATAGACCGCCATCCAACTGCATCTATGACTAATAATCCACCTTCAGGTTATCATCCGAACCCCCTCCAGTATTAAGTTGCAAGCAACATATTATTCCTTTACGAACTACGTGTAAAGTAAACAATACGATTGTTCTATGAATAAAGGATTGTTGTTTTCTCCCTAGTAGAAATAGCACATCTAGTACCTTAGAGATTTCTGTCACTTCCCGAGATTACCAGAGGCATGAACCCACTATCGAGCATAAATACTAACTCTTGGAGTTGCTAGCATCAACTTGGCCAAGATAGCTACTAACAACGGAAAGCATGCAAGATCACAAATAAGAAAGACATGATAGAATCAATAATCAATCTAAAATAGCATCTCAATATCCATCGGATCCCCGCAAACACAACATGCAGAATTACAAATAGATGATCTTGATCATAAACTGAGCTCACAAGATCTAGACATGAAAGCACGAAGGAGGAGAACCAGCCATCTAGCTACTACATGGATCCGTAGTCCAAGGATGAACTACTCACGCATCACACCGGACGCTTGCATGGTGATGAAGAAAGCCTCCAGGGTGAATTCCCCTCTCCGGCAGGGTGCCGGGAAGAGTTTCAGATCCCTCACGATCTAGGGATGGAGATGATGGCGGCTACAGACTCTTTCGTGGATTTTTGATCGGGTACTTAGGGTTTACGTCCTGAGGGCATCTTATAGTCGGAAGGGGAGGCTGAGGGGGTGCCAAGGGCCACCACACCACCCCTTGGCGTGGGCCTAGCCTGGCCGCGCGGCCAGGTGGTGTGGCCGGCCTCTGGCCCTTCTCCGTCTCGTATTCTGGCACTTGATGACTTCTACAAAAATAGGCACTTTGGATTTTGTCCCGTCGAATTCCGAGAATATTCATTTTCTGACTTTCCTAGAACCAAAAACAACAGAAAACAGGCAGCTGGCACTGTGGCTCTTGTTAATAGGTTCGTCCAAGAAATCATATGAAAAGTACTCCAAAGTTGGAACAAAACACAAGAAAGTGGATAAAACCAAGCATGGAACATAAAAATTATAGATACATTTGCAATGTATCAGTTGGCGAACCCAGTCCTGGCGCTGAAGAAGAACAAGACCTAGCGCATGTGTATCGACTACACCAGCCTGAACAAGGCGTGCCCTAAAGACCCCTTCGCATTGCCCCGTATCGATCAAGTCATCGATTCCACGGTCGGTTGTGATTTGTTGTCTTTTCTAGATTGCTATTCAGTTACAATCAGATCCGGTTAAACCCGGCTGATCAGATTAAGACATCATTTATCACCCCCTACGGGGCTTTCTGCTATGTAACCATGCCTTTCGGTCTAAAGAATGCAAGCGCTACCTTTCAGTGCTGCATGCAAAAGTGCTTGCACTCGCAGATAGGCCGAAACATGCATGCCTATGTGGGCGATGTGGTCATCAAGACCAAGGAGAAGCGCACCCTCCTCGAAGATCTAGGAGAGACATTTGGCAACCTCCGCTAGTACCAGATGAAGCTAAATCCAGAGAAGTGCGTCTTCGGAGTGCCATCCGGTCAGCTACTCGGTTTCCTCGTATCACAACGAGGTATCGAGGCAAATCCGGAGAAGATCGCGGCCATCGAGAGGATGCAGCCACCCAAGAGTCTTCTTGGAGTCCAAAAGTTCACCGGATGTCTGGCCTCCCTCAGTCGTTTCGTCAGCCGGATGGGAGAGAAGGCACTCCTGTTGTACCAACTGATGAACAAGATGGACAAGTTCTCCTGGACTTCGCAGGCCGACACCGCATTTCATGACCTCAAGCGCATGCTATCCACAACGCCGGTTCTAGCAACGCCGGCTAGCAAGGAGCCGATGTTGCTCTATATAGCAGCCATCAGCCAGGTCGTCAGTGTTGTCCTGGTGGTGGAGTGCCCCGAGGAAGGCAAGGCTCAGCCAGTTTAGAGGCCCGTCTACTACCTCAGCGAGGTTCTCTCCCTCTCCAAGCAGAACTACCCCCACTACCAGAAGATGTGCTATGGCCTGTACCGGGCATGCAAGAAGCTCAAGCACTACTTCCAGGAACATCTGATTAAGGTCGTGTGCACCGCACCCCTTTCGGAAATCATTGGCAACAAAGACGCCACCGGCCGAGTCGCCAAGTGGGCCATCGAGCTCGCCGCCTACTCCATCCAGTACGAGCCCCGGCTCACGATCAAGTCGCAGGCGTTGGCGGACTTCCTCGTCGACTGGGCCGAGACCCAGTACCTCCCACCGGTTCTGGATTCAGACCACTGGAAGATTCACTTCGACAGGTCGAAGATGCTCGGGGGCTTGGGAGTCGGCATCGTGCTCACCTCGCCCAAGGGAGACTGGTTGGAGTACGTACTACAGATCCACTTCAAGGCCTCCAACAACGTAGCCGAATACGAGGCACTAGCACACGGACTCCGGCTAGCCAGGGAGATAGGTGTCAACCGGATCCTTTGCTTCGGCGATTCGGATCTGGTGGTGCAGCAAGTATCCGGATAATGGGACGCCAGGGATGCAAACATGGCCCTCTACCGGTTCCATATCCAGAAGCTTAGTGCCTCCTTCGACGGATGCGAATTCCATCACGTCCCCCGCGCCAACAACGAGGCAGCCGATTCGCTCGCCCGAATCAGATCCACCAAGTAGGCGATCCCACCTGGGGTCTCCTTGGAGCACCTGCGCAAGCCCTCCATCAACCCGTCACCTGAGTCAGACTCCATCATATGGGCAGGGAGCGCTCCGGCTGACGGAGTGGCAGAAGCAGAGCCGGCAGAGCCTCCAAAGAAGAAGACCCGCACCAACTCCGGCAAGGCAGTACCCTCCGGTTCGCAAGACCCGGGGGCTACCGGTTCATCAAGCGGCTCGGGGGTTGCGGTCCTGGGTACGTCACCCGGACAATCCACCGACAACCATCAACCGGAGAGCGGGAGCATCCTCGTCATTCGGGAAGTTCCATCCTGGGCGCAGCCCTTCATGAACTACATCGCCAACGAGGAACTTCCGGATGACGAGGTGGAAGCCAGGAAAATCCGGTGCCGCGTGCACACATACACCATCATCAACGGCGAACTGTACAAGCGCAGCGTATCCGGCATCTTCCAAAGGTGTGTCGATGTGGACACGGGCTACCGGCTACTCAAGGACATCAACCAGGGCGAGTGCAGGCACCACGCTTCGTCAAGGGCGATAGTCGCTAAAGCGTTTCGCCATGGCTTCTATTTGCCCACCGCCCTCGAGGACACTGAGCAGCTGGTCCGCGCGTGCAATGGGTGCCAGCGCTTCGGGCAGCTCAGACACGTGCCGACTTCGGTACTCAAGACCATACCGATCACCTGGCCCTTCGCGGTTTGGGGCCTTGACATGGTCGGTCCCTTAAAGCGAGCTCGTGCGGGCATGACCCATCTGCTGGTGGCGGTGGACAAATTCACGAAGTGGATCGAGGCCAAGCCCATCCGGAAGTTGGACAGGGCGACAATTGTCACCTTCTTCACCGACATCATCAATCGGTTCGGCTACCCCAACAGCATCATCACCGACAATGGCACGAACTTCGCCAAGGGGGTCTTCGCCCGATTCTACAGCAACAAGGGCATCCAGCTGGACCTTGCCTCCGTCACGCACCCGCAGTCCAATGGGCAAGTCGAAAGGGCAAATGACTTGGTGCTAGCCGGCATCAAGCCGCACCTCATCGAGCCGTTGGAGAGGTCACCCGGATGCTGGATCGAGGGGCTTCCGGCTGTGCTATGGAGCCTCTGCACCACGCCGAATAGGTCAACCGGCTACACTCCATTCTTCCTGGTCTATGGATCGTAAGCCGTCCTCTCTGCGGACATGGAGTTTGACTCCCCGCGCAAGCTCCTTTACGACGAAAAGGCCAACCAGGAGGCACGGGAGGACGGTGTGGACCTCCTGGAGGAGGCCCGCGAGCTGGCATTGTCCAGGTTGGCCCTGTACCAGCAACGACTACACCGCTACCATTCAGGCCGGATCCGCCTAGTCGCGTTCCGCGAGGGCGACCTGGTCCTCCGGCTGGTGCAAGATACGAAGGGCATGCACAAGCTATCGCCACCTTGGGAGGGCCCCTTCATCATCAGCCGGGCGCTGCCCAACGACTCCTACTACCTCATCTACGCGCATCAGCCGCGCAAGAACAAGATGGACAAATCAGACGAGGAGACCGAGCGTCCCTGGAACGCGGCCTTGCTGCGCCCATTTTACACCTAGTCGCCAGGCAGTGTATGTATCCCGCAAACCCTATGAATGAAAATGCGGACCCCTACGAGATGCTCGGGGGCTCCTTGCTAGAAATGTGTTTGTACCTATTTACCGGTTATGATTTTTTGGCTCCGGCAACCCCTACCCTGGGGCTTGCCGGCTGGCCCGGCCTACTAAGTCAACAAACCGACTGAGTAGTGTGCGATGATGTCAGAGGCCCACTCTTCGTCTCAGCTACAGACCGCAACCCGGCTGTCCGGCTAGCAAGAGCAAAAGCCCGAGGCATCCCACGCGAAAAATAGGGAGGAGACGTGACAGATCAGGCGTCCCGGCCTTGCAACTAGCTTAAGACAATCCGGTTACTAAGTCGTTAGTACCGTGCGCGATTTACTGTCAGCTCCCTTCGATTCCGGCTGCAGACCGCAACCCGGCTGCCCGGCAAGGATGCAGCGAAAACAGCAGAGCACACGGGAAAGCGACCAAGTGTCCAGAAAGGCGCAAGCTAGCTTTCAAAAAACAAATCCGCTTTCCGGCTACAATTTGGCAGACTAACCTATTAACATGTGAGGATGTATGTGCATGTATATTCTTGTACGACTACCTTGAGTCGGAATTCAGGAAGAAAAGAGAAGAAGATTCGAAGTCCTTGCCTTCATCAAGCGCTCCGAATCTCGGGGTTACACCCTGGTGCGCCGCGCCCAGTGGAATCTGGTAGTTCCCGACCGGCTAAAGGAGTTTAGCCGGCCGTTCGGAGCCCAAGTGAGGGCAAGGGAAAGAGCAAGAAAAGACAAGGAAGATTTGAAGTCCTTTCCTTCATCAAGCGCTCCGAATCTCGGGGGCTACACCCACTAGGTGCGCTCGCGCGCCCCTAGAGGAATCTTGTAGTTCCCAACCGGCTAAAGGCGTTTAGCCGACCGTTCGGAGCCCAGGTGAGGGCAAGGGCAGGAGTAAGAGAAGACAAAGAAGATTTGAAGCACCTGGCTATGCCAGCTACTCCGAATCTTGGGGGCTACACCTAGTGGGTGCGCTCGCGCACCCCCAATGGAATGATAGTTCCCCCGGCTGAAGGTGTTCTGCCAGCGAAAGCAACTGACTAAGACGGATCTAGTCGAATAAGAGTTAGAAGATTTGGGAAGAGAAGGAAGATTCGAAGCACCTGACTACGCTAGGTACTATGGATCTCGGGGGCTACACCCAGTGGGTGCACTAGTGCGCCCCCATCGGAGGTGCAATTCCCCCGGCTAAAGGCGTGTAGCCGGGCGAAGTCAGCCGGATAAAGTCAATCGGCGAAATATTGAAAGAAAATGCGAAGTACACAGGTTAAAGGGAAATCAAGCCAGTTCATAATTAACATGGAAAGGAAAGGAGGAGGCGAAGCTCCCATAACTTTACCCGGCGCCAGAAGCAACCGGTACGGACAGACAAGTTTTCAAATAGGATTAAACAAGACAAATACACCCGGCATCCCGGGGCAATGACTAGGAGGCAGGACCCTTGCCGTGTGAAGCGTCTTGGCTAGCGGAAGCTTCAGGCGGAGGAGGAGGCGTGGCGCTCGATCCAGTTCCGGCACCCGCAGCGGCTGCGTCGGGGCTTCCACATCCGGAGTACCGACGGACTCCGAGTCGGTGAGCACCTCATCGGGGTCCACGTAGTCGGCGATCTTGATGGCGGAGCCTCGGAGCTCCGGATGGGCCTGGCGGATGGCGGCAAGGTCGGCGCCGGCGCAGAAGCCTCCGTCGATCATCTCGACACGGGCGTCCTTGTACCAGGAGAGCATGAGGGCCAGAGCCATCTCCGCTCTGGCTCGCACCGCCAAGTCCCGCAGCCGGTTCACCGCAGCCGGCACCTCCCCCACCTTCGCAGCCAGCTGCGCCATCATCTCTAGAACCGGAGCATCCGGCCGTAGGAACGAGAAGATGTCCCGTGCCGCTTGACGAAGTTTGGCAGCTTCCTCGCCAAGAAGGACGACGAGCTCCTGGGCTATCGGCTACGCTCCCGGCCAGTTCTCCTACAGCCGGCTGTACACCAGCAGGTCTATGCCGGGATAAAACGCTGTCAGAGAAAAGATAGCCAGATCCGACTACCGGATCCGGCAAGAAAGGGAGACAGAAAAAGGGAACCTACCCTTAGCCGTGTGGCCAACTTGCATCAGCTCCTCCACCAGAGCCTTCTCCTTTGTCGCCAGCCGCTTGATCTCCTTCTCTTGGTCCTTGTTCTGGGCCTCGAGAAGGTTGAAGGCTTCGATCCGGCTGGCGAGCGAGGCATCGCGCTCCTTGATGGTGGCCTCTAGACCGTCTACCTTCGCGTGCCAATCCTTGTTCAGAGTTGGACTTGCTCAGCTGGTCGTTCGCTTTCTTCAAGCGTTCGATCTCGCGCTGAGCGAACACGAGGATAGCTGCGAAAAAGCCGTCTATCAGAAAAAAAAGAAAAATAAAGAGCCAAGCCGGATAAAGAAAACTCACTCTAGGAGGTTTCGTTGGCGGCAGCAAGCTTCTGCTCCAAGGACCGATTCCCGCCGGCTGCGGCCTCCAGCAGCCGGATCTCCTTCACTGCCAGTTCGAGGGTCACGGCGAGATCTGTCAGCGAGGCGGCGGAGGAGGCATCGTCATCCACGGTGTTGGCGGCCAGGGAATCCTTCGCGGCAACCACCGCTGTCCTCCACTCCTCTCCCGGCTCGTAGTCGGAGTTGTCGTCACCGACAACCACGAGTTCCTTGCCGGTTGTGGCCCCCCACGTGCCCGCGGAAGAGCCACCCGACTGAGGACCCTCCGCTTCTGGCTGGGCCACCACATCCGGCTGAGGACCCTCCGCTCCGGCTGAGGCAGCCGGTTCAGCTCGAGGTGGCGGCCGAGGCGGTGCCGCGGGAGAAGGAGGGGAACTGGCAGATGTGGTCGGAGCACGGGGTGGTGACCCGGTCGGCGCTCGCGCCTCCAAAGGGGACCAGCGTGCTAAGAAGACAGAAGAGGAGAAGAAGGAAAGAAAAGCAAATAAGCCAAAGGAGGAAAGGGAGAAAAAGAAACAAACAGAAGACGGTGAAAGAAAAGGGAAGAAGGACATACCCCTGCACAACCGGGGGCGGCCCCTTCTTCCGACCAAGGCGACTCGGTGGAAGGGCACTGGTCCGGCTCCTCTTGGGGCCGACTCCTCCACGGCAGGCCGACTGGAACTGGAATGGTTGGAGCCAATCCCGCCAGCGTCGCCATCCGTTGTAGGGCGCTGCGCCGGATCGAAGGCCGATGCGGCCTCCTCCTCCTCGTCAACCTCCACGTGGGGGTCGGCGGCCAGTTCGTTGTTCCGGTTGGGGAAGGTATCCCCGTCCCCGTCCGACTCCACGCCAGACCGCCGAGCACGTGGCTCAGACAAGTCAGGCGTAAACGTCTCGAGGGGGCCTCGCTCTCCTCGCGAAGGATGCAAGGGAAGATCTGCTGAATACAAGAGATTAGTCGGATAAAACAAAAAGAAAGGCAAGAAATACGAAAGAAAACTCCGGCTAAAAGGACCTACCCGGGGCGCGCGGTTGTCCCGGTTGTAGGGCGCCAAGCTGAAGGTCCAGCCCTATGGCAGCCGCTCCTTGGTGATCGTCCACACCCACTCCTTGAGGTTGTGGTAGCAGGGATCACGGCGCGACAGCCGTGTCGGGTCCAGCCGGCCGGAGTAGAAGCACATCTTGTGCACTCACTGCTGCAACGGCATCATCAGCCGGGACATCCAGCTGAGGGTGATGTCCAGGCCGGTTAGCCGGCAGGTGACGAGGGAGCGCATGCGCTGCAGCATCGCGTCCGACTCCGCTTGTCACCATAAATCTTTAGCTCCGAGTGCTGCCGGCTAGACTCGACATCCTGGAATGCCGGAAGATTGATCCGGTCCATGTTGGTGACGTTTTTGACATAGAAGTACGACTGCTGCCACAGTCGTACCGTGTCATGCAGCCGGAACTTCGGGTAGTCGGTCTGCGCGCGTGAGTAGATGGAGACGCCACCACAGACGACTAGCGACCCCTTTGTAAACTGCACCTACGGCCGGACTTAGAAGAGCCGGCAGAAGAGCCCGAGATCCGGCTGGATCCCGAGATAGCTCTCGCAGAACGCCATAAAGTGCGCCAGCGTTCCGATTGCATTGGCGCCGAGATGGTGGAGGCGGAGGTCAAAGAAGGCCAAGAACGTGAGGAAGAACGGGTGCACCGGTAGCACGAACCCGCGCGCCAAGTGTGAAAGGAAGATTACCCGCTCTCCCTTCGCCGAGTGCGGCGACACCTCTCCCGCTGACGCTAGCCGCACCGCTACTTCCTCCTCCGGTGGAAGGACGCGGGTAGCGCGGTATTTCTGGATGTGGTCCTTCGTGACGGAGGAGCCGCACCAGGCTCCGCGCTCGGCTGCCATCTCCGGCTGACAGGAAGACGTGGTGGCGGAGGAGTGGCGGTGGCCCGTACCACCGCCGACGACGAACGGGCGGCGCAGCAGGCTACATCGACAGCAAAGGAAGAGCGGGCAGGAGCATGGATGGAAGGGAAAAGAGCAACTGGAAGTAGGGGAGCAAAGGGAAGGAACTGCCCCTCCCCCCCGCGGCGTCCCTTTAAAGGGCCGGAAGAGCAACCGTCCACGGCGCCACGTGGCATTCATCCAGGCAACCCTCACCCCAACCGCCTCCCAGATCCCGGTTGCCTACGTGGGGTGCACAGAAGATCCTAGAGCAGGAACGGAAGCGCTAGGCGGCAGTTTCCCGAGGTGACGGGACGTTACGTTGCCCGCCGCAGAGCAATGATGACGTGTGCGCGCATGGCCGGCGTCAGCACTGACGTCATGGGTAGCTCAATCGCCAGGCGGAGCCGGTAACAAATTCAAAACCAAGAGGGAGCACGTGCACATTTCTCCTAAGGGCGGAATACACACGCGCTCGGGGGCTAGTGTCGGGGGGATGATCCCCAGATACCCCAACCGGACAAGAAACAGGACAGTCGGATCGCGTCCGGCTAGCCAGATGCAGCCAGACAGAGCAAGCCAAGCCAGCTACCGTATGATAGCCGCATCGACAAGAAGCAGCCGGCTACGGCGACGTAGCCGGAACCAATCAAGGAGACAGGACGACATGCGGATCAGTGCACGGTACGCCCTGTACGATGACAAGACTGGAAACTACTCGGCCATACTGAAGACTTTGCGGGGATGACGCGGGAACAGTGGCCCGATGCTGAGGACAGGCTCGCACGGTGTCCACTTTGACTACAACAGCCATACCGCTCATACTCAGATGGGACATATCGTACCGGATACTGTAGATGACCCGGTCGGTGGGACCGCACTGGGGCCCGCCAACGATGTGCTAGTGAGACCGTTGCACTCGCCTATAAGGAGAGGCAAGGCCTCAATAGTAAGGGTTGGTCTCAATGCATTTTAGACAGTAGCTAGAGAATAAAGCTCGAGGAGCACTAGTAGTTTGTATATCCCTCATAGTCAGATCCGGCAGGAGTAGGAGTTTTACCTCATCATGACGGCTCCGAACCTGGGTACTTCCTGCGTCCAGCCACGCTTGCTTGTATCCAATCCCGCCTGCGGACGCCGTCGATAGCTTCCCTGCTAGTCCCCACACCTCTATCTAACCTTCTTAGGTACTGCCGTTCCCAATACAACGACAGCTACCGAGGTGCACGGAGACGTCAGCCAAAAGGGGAGTCCTAGTGGACATCCTTGGAGTGCGGATGCCGAAATGGACAGGGGGACGATGAACGGATGGGATCTCCAGCGTCGCAGCGTGTGGTGGACCGGCAAAGGCAGCGGTGCCCTAGCCGCCGCCGCGTGTGCTGGACCGGATTTTAGATCTGATTTCAAAATCTCCCATGTGTAGTTTAGGTGAGCGTGTGGACGGCAAAGAGGTGGGTCCCACAAGTCAGCGGAAAAAACTTCACTTGTCCATATGACACATGGCGTTCATCGTAGGTGGGTTCACTAGTCAGGGACCTCTTGGTTGCGTGTTCGAGACCTACAGGTGTCCATTTTATTGAATTTCTTCAGACTTTATTTTGGCTCCATTTTGTCAGAACCGAAGAGGCACGTAGAGAGAGAGTTGACAAGACAGGTGCGGCTCTTCTAGAGAGAGAGACATAGCATGCCCCATCTCTGCCTCCGGCGAGCTTTCACCAGAAGCAGGTGTGTGACTTATATATTCTCCAATCTCTGGCGATTGTTCACCAGAAGTAGGTGCGTGGCGCGCCGCCTGATCTCACACGTTTTCTCGACGAACGCAGGGGAGCTGCAGCATCCATGGGTGCGCGTGATGATGGCGTAGTGAGGGACGCAATCGGTCGTGGAATAACCGGCGGTGAGGCTCTACATCAGCGGTAAGAATCCCCTTCAGTAGAGTACAACCGGTGGAAAAGATCTTCAGCAGCAGTAGCTCGATGAATCTGTAGGGTTTTCAGAGCTGCATAAATAGTACTTGTTCTTCATCGAATCCGTAGTGTTTTCTCTACGATTGCTTTATCGAATCCGTAGAGTTTTCTCTAAGATTGCTTCATCGAATCTCTTGAGTAAATCTCGGATGTGCAAAAAAAAATTTGCAGATTTTGTTGGGTTGAATTTCTGCAGATTTTTTGTTGGTACAATTTCTTCTATTATTTTGTTAATAACAATCTTTAGTATATGTATGCCGAACTGCAGATTAGTATAGTATGCACATCATTAATTGTATTTTTGCAGGATTAATCTATGTAGAACTGTAGACTAGTTGTATTCCGGCATATATATAGTTCTAGTTGTATTTAGTAGTGTATATATACTAGATAAAGTACAATGTAATTAGTATCATTAGTATTCCTAGCTTGGGTACAAATCCCATAATGTTCCTATCTTGGATAATGTAGTTTTTCCTCAAAAGATCATTGCTACAAATTTAGAGTTTAGTTTTGATATTTTTAACTACACTAGTGGTAGTGATACCATTTATATATTTTGACACTAGTAGTAATGTTCATAGATCATATTAGTAACATCATATCATTTATTTTCCTGATCTTTTGTAATTTTTGTGTTCAGAAAAAAATGAATATGGCTCAAAACGAATGTGTGACATATCAGCAGCAACATGCCTGGTGTGGGAGTGGAAACATAGACATGTGATGTATTTTAGAATGAGGGTAAGATCACCCTTTTTTGTTGAGGGATTTGTAAGTATTCTTAATTTTCATATACATATCTTCTTTAAAAATTTCCATATATATTGCTTTATTTTCATGATCTTATGGGTTTTTTCTATTTCACAAATTTATGGAGGGTATTTCTTGTTTTTTCGCTGAGAGTATCCGACAGTTCGCTCTTGGTCCACATCTGACCTGGATCCTTGCTCGGAGTGACCGCCATGATCAAAACAGAACAATTGATGAATACTACTTCTATGTGCTATATGGTGGGAATTTTGGTAGTCTGGTAGCATTACGTGGGCCATATTGGAGGGGGTTCTACGCAGCTTATAACATTGAACAGAATAATGTTCTCACATTTTCATACGATAGAATAGATAGGTGCTTTATTATTGAAGTTTCAAATGCTGATAATGTTGTCAAACCTTGGGTTGACCAAGACCAGTGTATGTATTGACTTCTTTGCATTGAATTGGTTTTATTCTTACACACATTACTAGTTTCTTAATTATATATGTTCCTTACACACAAACCTTCTTCAATTTCATATGCATGATCAGGGTGTTATAAGACTGAAGATTGTTGCAAGGTGACACTAGAGAAATCCATATTTCAGCACCCATGTAATGTCAGTTGCTCCGAAATGAATTCCATATCTTGGGTATTCTACAAGGAGTTTGTAAGAGACCAGCATGAAGATGAGTTCTTTGAGATCCCTTAGTGTTGGTGCACCGGGTGCAGGATGAGTATGATCTTCATCAAATGGTTAGTTAATCCCTTTTTCCTATGATTTTCCTTCTTATTTTGTAAATTATCAGCACGGTCAGTTAACTAAGATATGTTGTATATTTTTTACTCAGGAAATTCCTTTGAGATGCACAAGGCAACACCAAATCCCAGAGAAAGGGTTCTATTGTGTATGCATGCAGAATAATTGTGACGAAGGCCTAAAAATCTTGGGGCGATATCACATACCGGAAGTATATGACGATTGCATTGAGTTCACTGACCCCTGTACTAAATTCCATGCTCAAAACAGGATTTGGCTTGATGATCTGCTCGTCATCCAGGTCAAGGTGATGAGGCACTATATCAAGCTGATTATTGAGGTGGTCACCGGTCCGGCAGAGGAACATGAGGATACGAAAGACAACAATGACGGGTAACAGGAGGAGGGCAAAGATAAGAGTGTTGGCTCTGTGATGTCGGTTGTGGCTCAGAACTTCTGAATAAATCAGCAGAATTTAAATTTCAAGAATGCATGCTCAGAAACTTTTGTGTTGTTGTATGTTAAACTAGAAAATCTTTTTTTTCAAATCTCTTGGGTTGTACCAACCTCGTTATGTTTAATTATGAAAGAGAAAATATAAATGATTTCTCTCAATTTCTCACATAGAAAATGCACAACTAATTCCATATTCTCGCAGGAACTGGCCCCACTTGTTGAACCGGTGACACTGCCATGATCTCCACGTAACCACGGTGAGTTCTCGAACCGAAGCTATAGTTATTCATTATTACCATGTATCCACGATCTCTGCATTTATTCCTAGTGTGCTTCTTTTTCCTCTTCCTCCCTCATTCCTCTGTTCTAGAACCATCGTTTCTTCTTCTTCTTCCTCGCAGGCATTTCCTTGTAGGCATTTCCTTTCACCCATTTCCTTGTAGGCTTGGACGATGGGAAACGCACAATAGAGACCCACTTCGTCCCTACCAATGGCACCACGACTTTGAAAGTGGTGTACACAAATGATGAAGCGACTATGGAGAAAGAGAAGTACAAGTTCATGGGGCTAGACTTGGAGTACACCCGTGTAGATAAGCAAAAAATACTTCACAAGAGATCGTTGTTGTGCAAATCACCATATATGAGGTGGTCCTCATTTACCACTTCTACAGGTATGTGAAATTCAAATTTGACATCACCACTTATGCATCCCTTGTTCCCTTTTGACGAGGGGTAACCTCGGAAATTCCCATGATTACGGACTTAGGGTTTCGTGGAAAAGAGATCACTGCGGATTTCGTTGGATGTCAGGAAAACAAGGGAGTTGAAGCCGCCTGATTTATTGATGGACAAAGCTATTATAGATCTCTTGGGAGTTTTTCAGTACCTTTTCATAAGCTTATCCCGTCCTATATATAATAGGCCGGGTCTCAAAGCCATATAAGGATAGGTTACATATGTATGATTACAACACAATGTCATTTCATATTTCCTTTCCTAATACAACTAAAGCTTTCATTGGATGCTTGTTGGGCCATCATCTTGAATCTTCATGGGATGTGAGCCTTTATATAGCCAGGGAAGTAAATCATAAGCACCCGAGTAATCATACCCATGTCAGTAGCCCCCGAGACTTTACCTAAATCGTAGATTCTAGTTAAGTCCCAAAGATGTTTTTCGTTTTTCGTGTTCTAAGAATTGTATTTACTTTTTTAACTTTATAGGCATTTGGTACAACAGGCCTGATGCATCCAAAGGATAGGAAATCAGTTAATTGCTCCTGGGCAAAAATACTGTAGACCTACATCAAATTCAGGTTCCGAGGCCTAAAATCGGAATTATAATTATCGTAATTCAGTTCAAGCCATTAAGGTCTTACCGAATACTGAATTCCAGTTCTATTTTATCGGGTACCCAATGCACCCGTCGGGATTTTTCATCGTATCATTGATACGGATATTTTACTGGCAGAGCGCATTCTTGTGTAATTACCAGGACACACAGGATGAATCCCGGGGTCTTACCTTCATGTCTTAGTCACGACATTCAGAGTTTTATCACGTCTGGTGCGATCCGAGATTTTTGTATGATTTTTATCGACTGCCTTGTTTGGCTGCTGGAATTTCTGAAATTTATCAGATTTTCACTTTATAGAATCTCCTGATGGGAGTAACCTTTTGAGGATACACCAAAGTGAAAATCATAGGTTTGGGCTGAAACTGCTTTGACTTTATATGCACAATTTAATATTTATCAGGTGCGCGCCAGCACTCCTGATGGGAATAGCCACCGAGGCTATGTTCGAATGCCTGTATATGGACATAAGGTCATAATTATTGTTAGTTTTATCATAATAATGCTCAGAGAAATAGATATCCCATGTTTTGTTAGTAAAAAAGTATATAAATAAAGACTCAGAGTATGAAGAACTAGTCTTTTATTTATATTCTGAAGCCGAAGATACATTGTTCGGTGGATTTTTTCCTGGTCGTTGGCCTTAATATTCTGGCTAAGAAGCCGTGCCATAGGCCTTAGTGTAATATAAATTGCGAGAAAACATAAATTCTAAGCATAAAAGCGCCATAGTTGTGCGACGTTCCACGGATTGGAGTATTTGATTCCTGTCTTTTTGTCTTGTAGCCGATATCCTCCTCCGGGAATATCTTCTGTAACAATGTAAGGACCTTCCCAGGGTGACTCCAATTTACGATGTCCATCTTGCTTAAGGCGAAGAACTAGGTCGCCTACAACAAAGGACATAGAACGCAATCATTGAATGTGATAGTTGCGCAAGTTTTGCTGATATATAGTGCCCCTTTGTAAGGCAAAATCACGGGCTTCATCAAATGCATCAACGTCGTCTTCAAGTGCTTCCCTTGATGCTTCTTCGTCATATTGAGTGACCCATGGAGAACCGTGAGATACATCGACTCGAAGGACAGCTTCAGCGCCGTGGACCAGAAAGAAGGGTGTTTCTTGCGTCAAATTATTTGGAGTAGTACGTAAACTCCATAAAACAGATGGCAACTCATCAACCCATACTCCTTTTGCCCTATGGAGTGGTACTAGTAATATTTTCTTGAGGCCAACTGTGATGAGGCCATTGGCTTTTTCCACTTGTCCATTAGTTTGCGGGAGAGCTACTAAGGCGTAGATTACCTTTATACCCATCTCCTCGCAGTACTCCTTGAACTTGTTGGAGGTAAAATTAGTTCCATTATCGGTGATGATGATGTTTGGTATACCGAATCGAAAAACTATAAATTTGATAAAATTCACCGCTGAAGTTCCATCCTGGCTGGTGACAGGCATTGCTTCAATCCACTTAGTGGAAAGATGTGTCCTCCTGGAGATGATTTGTGAAGTTTACCCACCATATCAAGTCCCCACTGAGCGAAGCACCAAGCAAGAGGTATGGAATTTAACTCGGCAGCAGGTGCGCCAGGTTTTCTTGCGAATCGCTGACATGCCTCGCATGTTCTAACTATATCCTTTGCATCTTGTACTGCTGTGAATCAATAGAATCATGCATTGAACACTTTGGCGGCAATTGCTTGGCTGCTAGCGTGATGGCCACATACTCTTTCATGTATATCCTTAAGTATAATTTTCCCTTTGTTGGGTTTGACACATCGCTGTAGCACACCCGTAATACTTCTTTTATATAACTCTCTTTTGATGATTCTAAAGGCTTTTGATCTTTCAGTGATTCACCGAGCATCTGTCATGTCTTCGGGGAGTTCTCCCCAAGTCATATATGCTATGTATGGCTGCATCCATGTAGGCTCTATTATCATGACCTCATTAACTTTTGGTTCTTCTTCTAAGATTTCCTTCATACTTTCGCTAGCTGGTGGAGCCCCTGAGTCCTTTTGCGGCTTAATATTTTTCCCTATCTTGGACGCTATGACCTCAGAGACTCTCTTGGCCTTGATAGAGCGCTCAGTTATTCCTCCCAAAAAACCCCAGGTGGGACTGGTAGGCATACGGACCTGATGTTTGCGAGATTGTCGGCTTCTTCATTGCTTGCTCTTCCTATGTGCGATACTTCACACTCGTCAAATTGGGCATCCATAATTATGTATAGATCATGGTAGGCAATCATATTGTCACTGATAGCGTCGCACTTGTTCATTTCTTGCTGCGCTACGAGATTAGAATCACCAAATATTTTGAGGTGTGTTGCACCGCAAGCTTTAGCCATACGCATACCGTGCAATAGGGCCTCATACTCAACTTCATTATTGGACGCATTTGTGAAGCTCATCCGATGTATGTATCACATTTTATCGCCTTGTGGTGATACTAGTATGACTCCTGCCCCCGCTCCTTCCATCCTTTTTGATCCATCAAAGTACATTGTCCATGCGCTAGAAAGATCTAGTGGACCGACGCATTATAGTTCAGTCCATTCAGTGATAAAATTGGGCAAAACTTGTGATTTAATTGCTTTGAGCTTCTCGTACGTGATATCTCAAGGGGAAAGCTCAATGCCCCATAGGGAGACGCGTCCAATTGCTTTTGGATTGTTGAGGATATTGGATAGAGGTGCTTCGTTGACCACTATGATCGGGTGTTCGAAAAATAGTGGCACAACTTTCGTGCTATCATAAACACTCCATATGCTAGTTTCTGATAATGCAGGTACCTTTGTTTGGATGGTGAGAGGACCTCGCTCAGGAAATAAACTGGCCTCTGAACACCGTGGGTTTCCCTTCTTCGGGTCGTTCTACGACTAGAACCGTGTTGACCACCTGATTAGCGGCGGCAATGTATAAAAGTAGTGGCTCTTTTTCTCGTGGAGACACAACGACAGGCGATGTCGAAAGTGTTCTTTTGAGATCTTTGAAGGCATGCTGAGCTTCTTCCGTCCACTCAAATTTATCTGATTTCCTCATGAGGGCATAGAATGGTAGTGTTTTTTCTCCTAGACGAGCGATAAAATGGCTGAGTGCTACGACTCTCCCAGACAGCTGTTGTACGCCTTGAAGATTTGTTGTCTTTTTTATTGTTAGGATTGTCTGTATTTTCTTGGGACTGGCTTTGATTCCTCTTGCTCATACGAGGTATCCGAGGAGTTTCCCTGTAGGGACTCCAAAGGAGCACTTCGTCGGGTTGAGTTTGATCGAGGTTCTTGAATGTTTCTTGGAGATTATTGATAAGAGAGGACCCTTGCTTTGTTTTAAATATGACGTCATCGATATACACTTGTACGTTTGTGCCAATTTGGTTTCCTAGGCAATTCTTCATCATCCGTTGATATGTTGCCCCGTAATTTTTTAGGCCAAAGGGCATTGTTGTATAGCATAATATGCCATAGGGCGTGATAAATGTTGTTTTCTCCTGATCTTCTTCCTACATCTGAATTTGATGGTATCCTGAATACGCGTCTAAAAAGGAAAGACATTCACACCCTGCAGTTGCATCAATTATTTGTTCGATTCGTGGCAGTGGGAAGTGATCCTTTGGACAATGCTTATTCAATGAAGTAAAACCAATGCACATCCATAATTATTTTTTATTTTTCTTTGGGACACATACTGGATTTGCGACCCACTCTGCTTTCTTTTATTCTTTGATGAATTTGGCATTAGTTAGGCGATCGAGATCCTTTCCAATGCCTTTCACTTTGGTTCCGTGAAGCGATGAAGGGACTATTTTATTGGCTTTGCCTTTGGATCCAAGTTTAATGCGTGCTCAGCGAGTTCCCTGGGAATTCCCGTCATGTCAGAAGGAAACCATGCAAAAATCTCCCAGTGCTCACGGAAGAACTTGATGAGCGTGCTTTCCTATGTGGGACCAAGATTGGAGGCCACAAATGTCGTCTTCTTCAGGTCAGTAGGGTGGATCTGTACTTCCTTTGTATCATTCACGGTATCAAAAGCCTGGTCGGTATTAACATGTGCTATTGCTAGAGGTTCTGTTGTTGCCGATATTTTTAGCTGCTCAAACTCAGTTGCCATCCCAAATGATTCAGGGATTTTATTAAACTCCCGATCGCAATTGTCGGATTGTGTGAAGCTGCCCTTTACTGTTATGACTCCCTTTGGTGCTGGCATTTTCATAACTAGATATGCATAATGTGGGACTGCCATGAATCGTGGAATAGCTAGGAGACCCAGGATCGCATGATACTGTGATGGCCAGTCCATGACTTTGAACTCGAGCTTTTCTTGCCTAAAATTTTACTTGGATCCAAAAACAACGTCAAGAGATATTTTACCTAAGGGAATTTTGGCTTTACCTGGTACTATGCCGTGGAAGGACGTTTCTGTTAGTGCTAGATTTACCAAAGAGTAATTCATATCTCTTAGTGTTTTGGCGTAAATCAAATTTATGATGCTTCCTGCATCCATGAAGACTTTGCTCATGTCGAATCCTCCCACTTGTGCTTCTACTATCAAGGCCGAATGGCCCGGTCATGGTACTCGAAGTGCGTGACCAGCTTTGCAGAATGTTATTTCCTATTCTAACCAGTGGAGATACTCGGGTATGGCTGGAGGTGCCATCTCGACCATGTTGACTTGTCTTGTAATTAGCTTTTGGATCCTATTGGATGGGTGCCCTTTCTGAATCATTCACATTTCTCCCTTTGACCTAGGGTATTCATTACCTTGATTTGTTGTGTTTTGCGGCTGCCCTGCTAGTGGGTGGACCAACAGCGGTGGTAGTGCGCCGATGGCTAACGTGCCAGGTGTAGTGGTGTATCCTCGTCTTGCTTCTTCGGTTGCCTTTGCGTTGCATAGATCTTGCATCTTCAAAAATGTTCAGCAGTATTTCATGATATAGTTGGATCATCTTTTGCCTGTTGAGTCGACGTAAAAGTGCATATTACAGGGTCTTTCCAGCATTTGCATTGCGGACATAGGTGGGTCCCGGGCTCTTGGTTGATATCGTGGTGTTGATTCGCTTCCTCCAATGTCATACCTATTGTTGCGGTGCCCGCTGTTATTATTGTCATTTCTATGATTATCCTCTCTCGAGAAACTAGCTACCACATAACTTGGTCTTGCGTGTCTATCGTTGTTCCTCCATCTTATGTTGCTATTGCGTTTGTCCCTGTCTTCTTCGAGTAAACATGTTAATTTCTTATGCAGTGCATCTTCTCCATCAGCCCAGTGAATTTGCTATGTCCATCAGCTGCGAAATTGTTTTGGGTTTAACCTGTCCTAGTTCTTTTATGAACTCTCGGTGACGGAGGCCGTCATTGAAGGCGTCAATTGCCCTTTCGTCGAATATGGCTTCGGCTGAATTCTTGATGATGTTCCATCGCAGAATGAAGTCTCTTATTGATTCTCTAGGTTTCTGTTTGCACACCCGCAATTGCTCCAGAGATGCGGGTCATTTAAATGTGGAGTGAAAATGTTAGATGAACTTGTCTTACAGGTCATTCCGTCTATTGATGGAATCTTTGGGTAGTTGTCTGAGCCATGACCGTGAGGCGCCGGTTAGGTGCAGCTGCAGGATTTGCATTGTGGTGGCTGTGGAGCCGCCCTGTAACTTGACAGTGGCAAAATAATCTGCTAGCCAAGCTTCGGCTTCTTGTAGTCCATCGTACTTTTGGCGGTCATGCGGAAATTTGAAGTCTTTGGGTACTAAGGTTTTACAAATCCGTTGGGTAAAACAGCTGGCTCCGCATAACTCATAGTCATCTTCACTGTCACCATTGTGGTATCTTCGCCTATGTCTCTCATCCCTTGATTCGTCATTCATGTGATGCGTGTTGTCGTTTCTTGTGCTGTTTCGCGGTTCGGACCCTGAGAAGTGCACCCAATGTGGAGACCGCGATCTTCGGGTGTGCCCCACCTATCCGGGGATGCTGCGATGGCGTGGGGATCAATCGGGTTATTGCGTGATTCCCTATTGTGCTTGTGCAAGAGATGCTCCTACCATGCCAAGGTTCATTAAAGGCGAGCGATGGAGAGCCGCATGGGGATCGTCGAGTGCGGGTTGAGTTGTGAGGAGATACGTTTGTGCAGCCAC
Organism: Avena insularis; assembly: GCA_023614405.1. NCBI lineage: Eukaryota > Viridiplantae > Streptophyta > Magnoliopsida > Poales > Poaceae > Avena > Avena insularis. The sequence continues at coordinate 315,227,309 of CM042686.1, forward strand.
AATTGCTGCTTGGGCTATTTTTGATTTGATGTGCCCTATTTGATCTACTGACATAAACGACAGGTCGAGGTATCAAGTCAGTTCATTTCTTTAAGCTTCGGGGATGTTTTGCAATCGAGATGTTCCCCTTCTTGGTGGTTCTCCCCCAGTTACGCTTCCTAATCCTTGGGTAGAGCTTAGATGTGCCCGTCGTAGGCTGGACTTGTTGGCTAGCCTTTTTCTTTCATCGAGTTTCCTTTTCATCCTTAGCAAGTTTCTCTTTTTTGATGTAGCAGGTATTGGTATGCTAGTAAATCTTTGTGTGTGGCATCGGCTATCATTGGAACTGCACCCAAAATTGCTTCCCTTGCTTTTTGCCATGCTTTTGCTGGTAGTCGGAGAGTTCGCCTCTCGCCTCCGCATGGTTCTCCTCCTCCTTAGATTATGTGGTTGTTCGTCGGGTCTCCTTCGTTTCCGTGGTTCCCTTTGTTATTATGATTTCCTGCATTGTCATCCGATAAAATATCATCGGGGTTAAGAATACGTTTACCATTAGAGTAGGGATGTGTCGAAGGGTCCCCGATGATCACACACACTTGGTGGCGTGTTATGTATGGACTAGTGACATCATGTTAGATCCGAAAGAGACATTGTCTAGGGGATCAGTGAAGTCCAATAGTTTCTGTTCTGGGTAGATCTCGGCCATTCTAATTCCAAAGTCAATACTTTCGCCACTTTCTCCAGGTTCCACGTTTATCGAGATTGATCCTTATGGTGTGGTTGGCTGGTGGTCTGACCCAAAGGAGAGATCATGGTGGGGACCATCAAGATCCCCTAGATCTGTTGTTTTCCATTGTTTTCTCTGGCTTTTGTCTGCTTGCAGCATGGCTTCCGCGGATGATCTGATGGATGGTGTAGCTATCGCCGTTGGTGCAGATTTTTCGACCGATGATCCTGATGAGATCGGAACCAAGAGGTGCAGTTTTTCGGGATCCTCCACTTGAAAGTGGAAACTTCCGATGATGAGATCGGATCCGCCGTTGAAATCGGCGGGTACCGAAACAGGGGTGGGCGGGCGTGTAGCCGCTTTCGTTGGATTCCTGCATGATGAAAAGGGGTCCGCCAAATCTATGGCTCCAGCGTTCTGGTTTCCCAAAAATGGCACCAACCGATAGGGGGTAACCTCGGCAATGCCCATGTTATGGACTTAGGGTTTCGTGGAAAAGAGAACGCTGGGGATTTCGTCGGATGTCAGGCAAACAAGGGAGTTGAAGTCACCTGATTTATTGATGGGAAAAGCTATTATAGACCGCTTGGGAGTTTTTTGGTACCTTTTCGTAGGCTTCTCATGTCCTATATATAATAGGCCGGTTCTCGAAGCCGTATACGGATAGGTTACATATCTATGATTACAACACAAACACAATGTTGGTTCATATTTCCTTTCATAATACAACTAAAGCTTTCATCGGATGCTTCTTGGTCCATCACCTTGAAATTTCATGGGCCGTGAGCCTTTATACAACCAGGGTAGCAAATCATAAGCACCCGAGTAATCATAGCCATGTCACCTTGCATCCCTAAAACCCTCTAACTGCAGGAGTAAACCAACTGAGAAGCATTGCCCGGCTCTGGTCGAGTTCTTGTGTAGGAAAGGGATAACTTTCACTAGCATGGAGACCACAAATGACACAACTATGATTTCTCGTGCGTTGATAAAAATCCCACATGGGTACCACATCGACATCCAAAATCTGTACAACATCAAACCATACCTAGAGAAGGATGGAATGGGTGATCTGGCAGGGGAAATCATCGGTAGATCCTATGCAGAACTTAAGAAATTGAAGCGAACCGAGCACAACTACTGGGAGTGGAAGCCGATGAGCTAGGTGCACCTCCAGTATGCATCTAGAGAAGCTTACATGGCGTAGGAGTTGTATAGCGGGCTCATTACCATGAAATATGTGATGGTTCAGGGGGTTTTCTCAACAGAGCTACGCCCTAGTTGCAAGTGAGCCCAGCAGAAGAACCACGAGGAGGAGAGAAAGCAGTATCAGGAGGAGCAGGAATCTTGGAACGATGGTGACAGAAAGCGGTTGAAGGGGAAGTAAGTCAAGGACGACAACAAGTGGTGATAAATTATGTGTTTGAACTATATTAGTTTATAATTTATTTTTTTAGTATATATTTTGGGATGTACATATCAGTTTGGGATCTAAGCGTTGGAAGAACTTGCATGCATGTATGTGTTGTCCTATATGGTATATGTACAAAAGTGTGATGGGTTGTTGACACAGGCATTATCTAGGCCCCTGGTGAGCATGGTCTCTCATATATATCGATATGCGCATGATCCAGCATCTTCTTGGGCTCAAACTTTGATATCTACCATGTTGCTATCACCTAAAACTAACCAAAATAAGGATAAAAATCCATTATTCAACCCTTATCTGGAGAAATCTAGGGGGTAGATTATCTATGGGGCCCACGGTCTAGAGTTTTATTGAAAACCGAGCATCATAGCATCTGAATCCCTCTAGATATTGCATGTGTTTCTCGAATATGTACAAAAGTTGAGATAGGCATCATCTAGGCAACTTTAGTGGATTTTGTGATGCAACTTCTGTCACACACTGGTGCAACATGTAATTAATATAATATGGAAGTTGCTTATTTAATTTCCTATATGTTTTTGGTCTCTGTGACCATGGTTAGACACATGGATCCCCTAGAGTCATTCCATGTGTTCTCTTCCTTAACCAAACATTGATATCCACTAGAGTTATTGATCCACATGACCACATTGCATGTCTTCTTTTCCAAAACCACATTGATATCTACATGACCACACACACACTCCACTAGATTTTGTGATGCAACTTCTATCACACACTGGTGTAACATGCAATGTGGAAGCTGCTTGTTTATTTCCTATATGTTTTAATTTAGTCTCTGTGACCATGGTTTGACACATGGATCATCCCCTAGAGTCATTGCATGTGTTCTCTTCCTAAACCACATTAATATCCACTAGAGCCATAGATCCACATGATCCACATTGCATGCATTCTCTTTTCCAAAACCACATTGATATATTCTACATGACCACAAAACTCCAGTGGATTCCGTGATGCAGCTTCTATCACACACAAGTGCAACATGCAATGTGGAAGCTGCTTGTTTATTTCCTATATGTTTTAATTTGGTCTCTATGACCATGGTTTGACACATGGATCCCCTAGAGTCATTGCATGTGTTCTCCTAAACCACATTGATATATCCACTAGTCATTGATCCACATGACCACATTACATGTGTTGTTTTCTAGAACCACATTGATATCTACAGGACCACACACACTCCAGTGGATTCTGTGATGCAACTTCTGTCACACTAGTGCAACATGCAATGTGGAAGCTGCTTGAATTCCTATGTGTCTTTTGTCTCTGTGACCATGGTTTGACACATGATGAATCCCCTAGAGTCAATGCATGTGTTCTTTTCCTAAACCACACTGATATAACAGAGTCATTGATCCACATGACCTTACATGTGTGTTCTTTTTCCAAAACCACATTGATATCTACATGACCACACACACTCTAGTTGATTCAGTGATGCAAACTTCTGTCACACTAGTGCGACATGCATGCAATGTGGAAGCTGCTTTCCTATGTGTTTTTAGTCTCTATACACCATGGTTTGACACATTTATACCCTAGAGTCATTGCATGTGTTCTTTTACCACTAGAGTCATTGATCCACATGACCACATTGCATGTGTTACACATTGATATGATATCCACATGACCACACACACTCAAGTGGATTCTATGATGCAACTTTTATTACACTGGTGCAACATGTAATGTGGTATCTGTGTGTTTTTAGTCTCTGTCACCATGGTTTCACACATGGATACCCCTAGAGTCATTGCATGTGTTATCTTCCTAAACCACAATATTGATATATCCACTAGAGTCATTTTGATAGATCCACATGACCACATTGCATGTGTTCTTTTTGAAAACCACATTGGTATCTACATGACCACACACACTCTAGTAGATTCTATGATGAAACTTCAACTTTGTCACACTGGTGTCCAACATACAACAATGTGGAAGATGCTTTCCTATGTGTTTTTGGTCTCTGTGACCATGGTTTGACACACATGGATCCCTTCTTAGCCCAAAATTTATCGAGCCCATTGGGGAACCCCGAGACGAAGGTATGATGAGCAAAGTAGCAAGTTTTCCCTTAGTTATGAAACCAAGGTTATCAATCCAGTAGGAGCAAGGAAACACCTCAAAGGTGTTGCTAGCTGGACTTTGGCAGGGCACACTACCGGTGCCAGTAGCAACATAGAGACCTGCACAACACAACCATAGAACATTGCCCCCAACTTGCGATGAGGTTGTCAATCTCACAAGTTTTGTTGAAAACAAAGGATTAAACGTATCGAGTGGAAAAAAGTAATAGTTTGCGAAGTAAGCGAAAAGCAGTAAATGATTGATTGTAGATTGATGATAAAAGAAAGGACCGGGGTCCATAGTCCACTAGTGGTGGCTCTCCTTAAGATAGATGACATGTTGGGTGAACAAATTACAGCGGGGCAATTGACAAACATCGAGAAAGCATACATGCATATACTACTCATATTGACTCCTTTGAGATTCGATTAGTCAATACAACATTATACATAGACCGCAATCCAACTGCATCTATAACTAATAATCCACCTCCGAGTTATCATTCGAACCCCCTCCAGTATTAAGTTGCAAGCAACAGATAATTGCATTACGCATTGCGTGTAATGTAAACAATATGATTGTTCTATGAACAAAGGATTGTTGTTTTATCCCTAGTAGCAACTGCACATCTAGTACCTTAGAGATTTCTGTCACTTCCCCAGATTACTAGAGGCATGAACCCACTATCGAGCATAAATACTAACTCTTGGAGTTGCTAGCATCTACTTGGCCAAGATAGCTACTAACAACGGAAAGTATGCAAGATCACAAATAACAAAGACATGATAGAATCAATAATCAATCTGAAATAGCATCTCAATATCCATCGGATCCTCGTAAACATAACATGTAGGAACTACAAATAGATGATCTTGATCATGAACGGAGCTCACAAGATATAAACATGATAGCACAAAGGAGGAGAACTAGCCATCTAGCTACTACATGGACCCGTAGTCCAGAGCTGAACTACTCACGCATCACACCGGAGGCTTGCATGATGATGAAGAAGGCCTCCAGGGTGAATTCTCCCCTCCGGCAGGGTGCCGGGAAGAGCTTCAGATCTCTCCTGATCCAGGGATGGAGATGACGGCGGCTACAGACTCTTTCGTCGAATTTTGATCGGGTTCTTAGGGTTTCCGTATCGGAGGCATCATATAGGAGAAAGTGGAGGCTGAGGGCGTGCCTAGGCTGGCCACACCAACCCCTAGCGCGGGTCAGTCCTGGCCGCGTGGCCAGGTGGTGTGGCCGCCCTCTGGCCCCTCTACGTCTCGTATTGGCTCCGGGTGTCCCGCGGTGAAAAACTGACTTTGGCTTTTGTCCCATTCAATTCCGAAAATATTCATTTTCTGACTTTACTGGAACCAAAAACAGCAGAAAACAGGCAGCTGGCACTGTGGCTCTTGTTAATAGGTTAGTCGAAGAAAGTGTATAGATAGTACTCAAAAGTTGGAACAAAACATAAGAAAGTAGATAAAACCAAGCATGGAACATCAAAAATTATGGATACGTTAGCACGTATCAACATCCCCAAGCTTAACTCCTGCTCGTCCTCGAGTTGGTAAGTGATAAAAATAAAGAATAATTTTTGAGGTGACTTGCACCATCATAAACTTGATCAAAGTATTTCTAAAACATTGATAGCTGGGATCATAGTACTTCAACATAACATGAAAGACAAAGTTCTAACAATAAGGCAAAGCAACTATGTTGCAACATGAAAAGACACAAACAAAAGATTCATGAATAACAATGCTTTGCAAGACATTTGTTTGTTTCACATAAAGAAAACATAGCATAGTGGCATCCAACTTGTCCCTCATAGAGTAGCAAATATACATGCATAGGACACCTTCAAAGTTCATAAAAGTGACTAGATGCAAATAGTTTAAAACAAGCAATATTAAAGTTATGCATCAATCAACAAGTCTTGGGACAATGCACATAAAACTAAGAATGTCCACTATGCTCTCAAAGTAGGTGCGTAAAGATAGAAGGTGGAGACTCAACATAAAAGTAAAAGAAAGGCCTTCATAGAAGGAAGTAGGGATTCAAGTTTCATAAAGAGTTTCCAAAAACTATGGTACTTATTAGCTTTCAGCTCTCATTGCCCCTATCATAAGCATCTTGAAGGTGATTAAGGTTAAAGTGACACAACTAAGAGGATATGCTTGACAAGTTATAAGCTGAAATCTCATGCCCCTTACTTACGAAGACCGAACCTCATGCTACTCAACTTTAGTCACAAGTAAGCTCTTGTCATTGTAAGTACATATGTATCATAGAGAAACGCCAATGGGGTACCCCTTGCACATGATACAGGAGCTATCCCATAATCAAAATGACAAGGCAAGTAGACAATGAGCATCTCAGCGATCTTTTTATTTGCTATATGCATAGGTTTTTATTGAGGATGCTTCATAGAGTGCTCATTATGGTTATGCTGCAAGTTTCCACCATGATTAGGCATGGCTTAGGCTAGCAGCCCAGGCGTTTCTCTAACACAAATACAAACTCCATGAGCTTACAAGTTCCCCTTTTATTTCACACCGTCAGGATCCATAAGCAAAAGAACATGATATCAACGGGGTACAAAGTACAAATGCAATGTTGAAAGTGTTCCCCATGATACATGGTTCTGCTAACTTCAACTTATAAAGCGCAAGCATATACGCAACAAAGATGGACGCAATGGTTCAAGTTTATTAAATGCAAGAAAGTAAAGTGTGCCATCAAGTTCGTGAGAGCTTTAATCACTGGTTTTCTCAAAACAAGTTTAATTCGGAAGGTAGACAAAAACATGAATATACTTAGAATAGCATATGCTAATAGGTAGGTATGGTGGACTCTTTGGAATAACTTGTTTTTAGGAGTTGGATGCATGAGTGGAACTCACAGTTGGTTATGGAGGCTAGCAAAAGACTGGGAGCGACCAACTAAGAGAGCAATAATGTCCATAATCATGCAGAGCGACAAAACATCATTCATCAAAGCATAAAGTGATACTACAAGTTTGAAACTAAAGGATCATAAAGGCTTATGGTGACTTGGGATAGTCATAACATGGTGTGAGCATGCGCCAAGTCATCCCAAATAAAACAACAAAGGAGAATACCACAATACTATGCTTTAATATGCTAAAACAACGCATGATTCTTCCAAGGCACATTAAGCAATCTCAATTGTTTATAACAAGTCATGCTACAGCAAAGAATACTAAGCAAAAAGCCAAAACAATATCGAGCATGGCATGACAAAGCATAGGCCATAGTCAAAAACAAGTTCTCTTTACCACTTAAGCATGAACTTTCCTACTCTTTTCCAATCCAAACCAAACTATTTGAAAACCAATGTATGAAAGAGGGGGTCCAACCAATTTATTCAGCAAACTAAGAAAACCAAGAAAACGAAAAACCAAAACAAAAACGAAAACAAAAAATAAGACGCTCCAAGAACAACTCAACTGTGCATGGAACAATAAAAATGAAGCGTTTGGAAGAAACCTGGGATTTTTATTGATGACGAAGCACTAGTAGAAGATGGGCCTTTGGTTCGGGCCATTAGTCCTGGCCGCGGCTGGGACCGGGACTAATGGTCCGAACCAGACGGCCCGAGGAGGCCGAGGCACTATGTCCCGGTCCGTAAGGAGCCATTATTCCCGGTTTGAGATACAAACCTGGACAAATAGGTCTGGGCCGGTGCGCAGAACCTTTAGTCCCGGTTTGTATCTCAAACCGGGACTAATGGCCTGGCCGTATATATATGCACCCAGCCCTCCACTCTCTCCTGTTTTTTTCCTATGTGAGAGGTGGGTATAACTTTGTGCTAACTTTTTTTCTTCATATGCACTAGAGGTGTTCGGTGAAATGCCTATTACAGCGATGCCACTTGAGTTCACGCAAGACAAAATATGATATGAGCTGCCAGAGTGACACTTAAGGTTTCTCCTCTTTGTTTTGAAGTGTCCTAAAAGGTTAGCAACTATTTTCTCGTTTTGACTGCGCGGTACTAATTTAAGCATCGTGATTGCGTTTGATATATATGCATGGTTGTATGATGCATATGAGCCACCCATGGATGTACGGTGACCGACGCTCTGACGCTTACAGAGAAGGCGTGCATTCTTTTCGCCTTGTGGCCAAGGCGAACAAGCGACGGGATGGTTTTATGTGTTGTCCATGTGTTGAATGTCGGAATGAGCAGGCTCACACTTCCTCAAGAGTCATTCAGAGCCACCTGCTTCGGTCCGGTTTCATGTCCGTCTATAAAATTTGGACCAAGCACGGAGAAAGAGGGGTTATGATGGAAGACGGCGATGAAGAAGAGAACGATGATGACAACTACCGATCTATGTTCCCTGAATATGATGATACCACAGTTGAAGATAATGAAAAAGAAGGGGGTGAAGAACGGGAACCAGATGAGCCCGTTGATGATTTTGGTTGGGTCATTAGTGATGCAAGGCGAGACTGCGACACAGAAAAGGAGAGGTTGCAATTCGAGGAGATGTTACAGGACCACAACACATTGTTGTATCCAACTTGTGAATATGGCTAGAAGAAGCTGGGTAGCACACTGGAATTGTTGAAGTGGAAGGCAGAGACCGGTATGACTGACTCGGGATTTGAAAAGTTGATGGTAATAATCAAGAAGCTGCTTCCAAGAAATAACCAATTGCCCTCCAGTACGTACAAAGCAAAGAAACTTGTCTACCCTCTAGGATTAGACGTGCAGAAGATACATGCATGCCCTAATGACTGCATCCTCTACTGCGGTGAGAAGTACGAGAATATGGATAAATGCCCGGTATGCACTGCATTGCGGTATAAGATCAGAAAAGATGACCCTGGTGATGTTGAGGGCGAGCAACCCAGGAAGAGGGTTCCTGCCAAGGTGATGTGGTATGCTCCTATAATACCACGGTTGAAACGTTTGTTCAGAAATAAAGAGCATGCCAAGTTGTTGCGATGGCACATGGAAGACCGTAAGAAAGACGGGATGTTGAGGCACCCTGCTGATGTTCAGCAGTGGAGAAAAATCGAGAGAGACTTCCCGGACTTTGCTGGTGACGCAAGGAACTTATGGTTTGGTCTAAGTACTGATGGCATGAATCCTTTTGGGGAGCAGAACTGCAGTCACAGCACCTGACCCGTGACTCTATGTATCTACAACCTTCCTCCTTGGTTGTGCATGAAGCGGAAGTTCATTATGATGCCAGTGCTCATCCAAGGCCCGAAGTAACCCGGCAACGACATTGATGTGTACCTAAGGCCATTAGTTGATGAACTTCTATAGTTGTGGGCCAAACTAGGTGTACATGTGTGGGATGAGCACACACTGCAGGAATTTGACCTACAAGCGTTGTTGTTCGTAACCATCAATGATTGGACTGCTCTTCGTAACATTTTAGGACAGACGAACAAAGGATACAATGCATGCACACACTGTTTAGATGAGACTAAAAGTATATATCTGGATAAATGTTGAAAGAATGTGTACCCGTACAATCGTCGTTTTCTTCCGCCCAGTCATCCCTTAAAGAAGAAAGGCAAGCATTTCAATGGCAAGGCAGAAACCTGGACGAAGCCTGTCCCCCGTAGTGGTGCTGATGTATTTGGTATAGTCAAGGATTTGGATGTAATCTTTGGAAAGGGTCCTGGAGGACAACCTGTTCCGAAAGACCCCATTACCGAACACGCACCCATGTGGAAGAAGAAATCTATATTTTGGGAGCTACCCTATTGGAAAGTGCATGAGGTCCGCTCTGCAATCGACGTGATGCACCTGACGAAGAATCTTTGCGTGAATATTCTAGGCTTCCTGGGCTTGTATGGGAAGTCAAAAGAACCCCGGCAACACGGGAGGACCAGCAACATCATAAAGGACGAGACGTCAAGCATCCAGGGCAGTTTCAAGGGCTTGCTAGCTATGCTCTTACCAAAGAAGAGAAGGAAATCTTTTTTGATGTCCTTTTCAGTAGCAAGGTCCCGTCTGGCTTCTCGTCGAATATAAAGGGAATAGTAAATATGAAAGAGAAAAAATTTCAAAACCTAAAGTCTCATGACTGCCATGTGCTTATGACGCAATTGCTTCCGGTTGCATTGAGGGGAATTCTACCAGAAAATGTTCGACTAGCCATTGTGAAGGTATGCGCATTCCTCAATGCAATTTCTCAGAAGGTAATCCATCGAGAAAGTCTATCACGGTTACATATTGATGTGGTCCAATGTCTGGTCTGCTTCGAGTTGTTGTTCCTGCCATCCTTCTTCAATATTATGACGCACCTCCTAGTTCACCTAGTCGAAGAGATTAGAATTCTCGGTCCTGTGTTTCTACACAATATGTTCCCCTTCGAGAGGTTCATGGGAGTCTTAAAGAAATATGTTCATAACCGTGCTAGGCCAGAAGGAAGCATCTCCAAGGGCTATGGAACAGAGGAGGTCATTGGAGTTTTGTGTTGACTTTCTTCCTGACCTTAAGCCGATTGGTGTTCCTGAATCTCGGTATGAGGGGAGGATGACTAGAAAAGGCACACTAGGAAGGAAATCAATGGTATGTAGGGACGGGCATTCTTTCACTCAAGCACACTACACAGTTCTACACAATTCCACCGTGGTGGCTCCGTATATCGAGAAACACAAGAATATTCTACGCTCCGAAAACCCGGGGAAGCCTGAAACCTTGATTAAAGGGGAACACGAGAAGAATTTTGGCAATTGGTTGCAGACATATCTCATGAATAACACCACTGTTGGAGATGAGTTGTACTCGTTGGCCAGGTTACCATCTTCGACTATATGTACTTTCCAAGGGTACGAGATAAATGGGAATACATTTTACACGATCTCCCAAGATAAAAAGAGCACCAACCAAAACAGTGGTGTCCTCTTTGATGCAACAGATGACAATGGGCAGATTGACACATATTATGGGTACATATAGGAGATATGGGAACTTGACTATGGACCTACTTTTAAGGTCCCTTAGTTTCGGTGCAAATGGGTCAAGCTGACAGGAGGCAGGGTACATGTAGACCAAAAGTACGGCATGACAACGGTGGATCTCAACAATCTTGCGTACATGGATGAACCATTCATCCTAGCCAACAATGTGGCTCAGGTTTTCTATGTGAAGGACATGTCTACCAAACCGAGAAAAAGGAAAGATAAGCAAAAGAGTACAGAATACGATGAGCCAAAGCGCCACATAGTTCTTTCAGGGAAAAGAAACATCGTGGGAGTGGATGACAAGACAGACATGTCATAAGATTACAATAAGTTTCATGAAATTCCGCCCTTCAAAGTGAAAACTGACCCAAGCATCCTATTAAATGATGAAGATTCTCCATGGCTATGGTGCAGAAGAAAACCACAACACTAGATGTTGGTGATGTGTAATAATGTATTAAACCTTTTATTTGAGACATAAATCTATGTAATTAAACCTTTTATTTGAGACATAAATCTATGTAATGTATTAAACCTTTTATTTGAGACAGAGGTGGGAACCGGTGGAAAGCGCATGAACGCAGTGGCGCGGGAAACTTTCATCCCGAGTGGGGGCTCAAACCGGGACATCCCGAGTGGGGCCTTATCTGGGGGAGGCTTATCTGGGAGGGCCTTATCTGGGGGGGTGGCTAACCTTTAGTATCGGCTGGTGGGTGCAACCGGGACTAAAGGTGGTTTTTGTGTCATCTAACAAAACTGTCGGTGGGATAAGGATGCGTGGGTAACCTTTAGTACCGGGTGGCGGCTCAAACCGGGACTAAAGCTGTCGGTAGGATAAGGACACGTGGGTGGACGCACTGCTCGATGAGATAAAGCATGTAGCGCTGGCATACCGGAGGAAGAAGACAAAGTAGAAGCGGCGCCGTGCCTATAAAAGGAGCATCAATACGCCATGGCAAGCAACTCAACAAGACAACATGGATGGAGAGTTTCATCCCCATGGATGGAGGAAAGGGTTGGGAAATCTCCCGTGGCGGAACTTCTCGAAGATTCCCTTGGTGCACATGCCCTATGGCATCTTCGGAAGTTCCGCTCAGAAAATATTTTCCTGCTAGCCCGTGAAAGACTCCATCTCCGCCTCCCTGGGGTTAGAGGTATGGTGGAAGACATGGGATAGAGTGGAGAGAGGCGGCAGATATGAGTGTAGATGTGCTATGGCAACGACCAAGCCAACATGGATGGAGAGTTTCATCCCCATGGATGGAGGAAAGGGTTGGGAAATCTCCCATGGCAGAATTTCTCGAAGATGCCCTTGGTGCACACGCCCTATGGCATCTTTGGAAGTTCCGCCTCGGAAAATATTTTCCTGCTAGCCCGTGAAATACTCCATCTCCGCCTCCCTGGGGTTAGAGGTATGGTGAAAGCCATGGGATAGAGTGGAGAGAGGCGGCAGATATGAGTCTAGATGTGCTATGGCAACGACCAAGCCTAAACCCTAAACCCTAAACCCTAAAGGGGCTACCCTCGTATGGAGAAAGCTACGATCGGCCCCGGTCTAGGGTTTCGCCAGAGGAAGACCACCGGAGCATCGGAATCACATGAAAATGGCAAAATGGTTAATAGTTTGACTAGTTAGAATAATTATTTTATAAAACAGAAAATGGATTTGAATCTCTGATTCAAATTCAAGCACTTTTTATGTTAAAAATATGCAAAATATAATAGTTAATGCATTTTTAAATTGGAAATGGCAAAATGGTTATTAGTTTCACTAGTTAGAATAATTATTTTATAAAACAGAAAATAGATTTGGATTACTTATTCAAATTCAAAAACTTTTCATGTTGAAAATTTTCTCAAATTCATAAGTATGCAAAAACTCTATAATTCAAATGTTTAAAAAATCTAACAATTACAAATTGTAATATTTGAAAAAACAGGCGCCAACTTAGGCCCAACGCATGCAAATTTGGGCCTTTAGTCCCGTTCTAGAATACCATCCAGGACTAAAGGGTCTGCAGGCGAAAAGGCATCCAAAGCCTTTAGTCCCGGTGCGTGGCTGGAACCGGGACTAAAGACCCCCCTTTAGTCCCGGTTTGTGCCACGCACCGGGACTAAAGGGTGTGGGGGTATTTATTGTGCCGCTTCTTCCCCGGTCGAATACATCGATCGGAGCACATCTCTCGAGGAGCTAGCAGTATGCCGCCAGGCTGCCAAAATTTGGAGCTATGTCACCGCCTCGCTACCTCGCCGCCTCTCCGCCCGTCCGCGTAGCCACCCCGCCGTGTTGCCGCCTCTCCAGACGCCCGTCCGTGTAGCCACCCCGCCGTGTTGGCGCCACGCCGCCTCCTCTCGAGACGCAGCAGACGTCCTGACCCGTTCTTTGGGAGGTACTGCCTCTCTCCCGTCCCGGCTGGAGCCGGCGAGCCCGTCTCGAGGCCATGCAGCCCCATGACTGCCTCCCTCCACCCGGCCGGCCCGGCAAGCAGCCAGCCCGGCCACTTTTTTTATTTTTTTGTATTTTTTATATATTAATTAAGAATTATTACTAGTAGTACTAGTATAGTATATATTAATTTCTAGTGTATTTTTTATATGTTAATAATTATTACTAGTATATATAGATATAGTATATATAAATATGTTTGTGTATAATAGTAATAGATCATATAGATATAGTATATACATGTTTTTTTATTTCTTGTATCTTTTTTATACTGTAATATTTATTACTAGTATATAAATATAGTATATATATGTTTGTATATATATATTTATTACTAGTAATAATATATATAGTAGTGCTAAAGAAATAACTACCCTAATAATTAGTGTAGTATATTTTTTTATTTTTAGTAATATATAGTGGTGTAATATAAAGTGTATTTTTTATTTTTTTAATAGTATATATTAGTGTAGTTTGTTAATAATTAGTGTAGTATATTTTTTTATTTTTTAGTAGTATATAGTAGTGTAATATAAAGTGTTCGCGGGCCCCGCACTTAGGATTAGGGTGGTAGTGCTCGCGGGTAGCCGGACTTAGGGTTAGGGTGGTGGTGCTCGCGGGCCCCCGCACTTAGGGTTAGGGTGGTAGTGCTCGCGGGCCCCGCACTTAGGGTTAGGGTGGTAGTTCTCGCGGGCCCCACACTTAGGGTTAGGGTGGTAGTGCTCGCGGGCCCCGCACTTAGGGTTAGGGTGGTAGTGCTCGCAATGGGGTGGGACTCAATGGAGCTTGACATCCCTGGACCTGAAGGTGAGAGGACACTCGGAGAAGTACTGGGGGGTATCATTCTATGGGACAAGAACAACATCAAGCTTCCAGGCTGAACGCCAAAGCCAACACCGCCTCCGAGTGGTCGCATGTCACCTTCACCTCCATCACCTCCAAGAAGCCCACCCCATGACTACGACCACCATAGCCCGAGTCCATCTCGATCTCCGCCGCAGTCTCCGATTAGTACTAAACGACGCAGGAGCCCAAAACGACAAATGTCGCCCCTCCCAAGAGTACCTCATAAGAATCTTTCTATCAGACCTTACGATCGTACTGACGAGGAAACCGACATGATCGTAAAGGCCGAATGTGTGCGACTTCAAAAGAAGAAACCGAGCCCTCCCGGTATACACGAGAAGCAAAAAGCGTATGCACTTTCTTTTGAACACAAAATCGCAATATGACTTGCACCATAAGCCGGATGACTATCGACGCACTTGAAGGAAGGAAGTGAAGAAGAGCAAATCAAGTAGAAGTGCAAGCGGGAGCAAATCATCAAGTCAAAGTGCAACTGGGAAAAGAAAGGACGTCCCCCAGCTCGGGGAATAGGCCAAAAAATCAACCCCACCCCTCAAGGTGGTATCCTATGACACTCCCCAGCAGGATATGGAACAAGCTAAGAAGCTTGCGGCATTGTGAATGTATTTGTTGAGGAATTGCTAGGTTCCCAGGACAACAAGTTACCCAAGGCTCAGGTAGTCCCTACATATGTCCCAGGGAAGCCTCTGGTCAGCTTTGAGCAGTTCCAACAACTGCCAACACAAATGTGGAGTTTACATAAATGGTACTTGAAAGACGTAAAGGAGGAGAGAATAATGATCATGGCAAAAGTCCCACAAGACTACTACTTCCGAGAACATGAGGTCCATGTTGAGTTTCTAGAACTCTTCCAGTTATACACTTTAGATGCCATCGACAAAAGTCTCATGAGTTGCTATTGTCTGTAAGTTGTTAAATTCATTTTCTATATATAAGCTGTTCATTTTTTTAGTTGTTCAGTTCATTGCATGTAGTTATCCTAATTATATCCTTTTGTACTCTATTATTATGCAGAATGAAGATCATGGAATGTAAAAGAAGGTCAATCTTCAGTGTTGGGTTCATTGACCCAGATAAAATATATTGTCAGACGCTAAAGGATAAACCCGAGGAAACACAAGAAAACCTTCTGAGGTTTCTAACGGAGCAAAATTTTTGTGACCACATACTGTTTCCTTACAATTTCACGTGAGTGTCTTACTCTATTGTACACATTCTCTTTTGCTTACTTGATGTTAAGTGTAATTGATGAGTTACTGATGTATATATAAACGTGTACAGTTTCCACTTGATTCTCATGGACATTCAACTTGATAAGGGAAGAGTTGAAGTCATGGACCCATTAAAGAGACCCCTAGAACAGTTTAGTGACATGCAGGACATGCTCCAGAGGTATTTTTTGCGCTACAGCGGTCTCTTTCATTGATTTCCTGAGATATCACGTAATAAATAACTCATTCATTTTCTTTACCGGGTAGGGTTTGGAACCAATTCAGAGTGCGGTTACGAGTGACTTTACTGAGAAGCTGACGTTTAAGCCTGTCTCGCTAAGTAGTAGGCGCATCTCTTTTCTTCTAGTTTCAATACAATTATGATGCATGATTATTATTTTGATTGAATTCTATTCTCGTAAAGTGCGCGAGGCAGCCATAGTGGACGAATCTATGTGGATTCTATGTTTGCGAGTTCATTCGCACGTTTACTAGTGAGATGAATGATTATAGAGTCGATGTAAGCAATACATTCATAACATTATTTTTATTACCGTCACTTTTTGTTATCATGATTGATATTCATATTGATCTCCTTTTCTTATATAGTTCGAGAAAATGCGGGATCAGCTCCTACCATAGCAACGCGTAGTAAAAATTGCCGAAGAACTGGCAGGATTCTTGATGAACGAGATGATAGATGACGCCGGAGAATTTAGTGTGAATAGGCGTCGATGATCCCCGACCGTGTAATTGAATAGACGGGCTCTAGTACCGATAATTGTGATCTCCATGTGTAACTATCATGTATATATTTGTATACTCGATCTTAAGAGAAGTTATCTTATGTATGCACAAACATGTACGGTATGTGGTAGCGTAGAAAACTATTTTGAAATGAAAAAAAAGAATACAAATTAAATTCTACATGGCGAAGAACCATTTGTCGGTTAAATGTCTGAACCGGGACTAATGGGGGGGAATCCAGCGCCCACAGAGACAGCCACGTGGATGCCCATTGGTCCCGGCTGGTAAGAGGGCCCGGACTAATGGGTAGGCCTTTAGTCCCGCCCATCCAGTCCCGGTTACCAGGACCGGGACTAAAGCCCCTTATGGGCCGGGACTGGAGGCCCGTTTTCCACTAGTGAAGGGGATGCCTTGGGCATCCCCAAGCTTTGATGCTTGTACTTCTTGGATATTTCTTGGGGTGACATGCGTCGCATCCCCAAGCTTGAGCTTTAGTCCATTCTTCATCTCATTACTCATTCCTTCCATACACGTGAAATTTTTCCTTCATACAAAAGTTCACACAATCTTATTAGCAACATTAGTGCACTCAAGATAATAAGTCTTTAGGTTTAGTTTCAACACCAATAAAACTTCCAATAAAACACAAGCTACTTGAAGTTCTCCTCCTCCTCGAAGTACTCTTCCTCGTTGTAGCCCGAGTTGGTACTAGCGTCTATAAATACATACAATATACACAATCACCAAACAACACTTCACTACTTCTATTTAGCACACAAGGGCTCATACTAGATGATATAGCATCTTCTCATTCATCATATAGAATATTAACCTTTTCTTAATCTTCTTAATTTAGAAAAGTAATTTCTACTCATTTTAAATCCTTAAGATTTAAATTCTCCAATTAAAATAGTGGATCATGTTGAAACATGTCATCACCATCTATTCCAATACTTGGGCATGTGATTTAAAATGGTGATCATATATTACAAGATTTAATATTACTATTTAATAATATTAAAGTGACTAGAAATGCCTATATAGCACTCTTTCAATACTAAGCCATGTTTCATATTTGTAAAACCAAATCGTTTGACATATTCATGTAGAGCACGGCAAATGTGATTTTTGAGAGGTGGAATCATCTCAAAAACATTTATACTTTATTTTGGAAAAATGTTTGAAGTGTCAAAAGTCTCTGTCTTGTTATTTTTGCTATAGGTGTTGGGGATATACTTTCCGGGAATCCTCACAGTTCCTCGCTGACCAGGGTGGCCCACTTCAGGTTAGAGCTTTGCTTCACGGGCGGCCTAGTCAGGGAGAAAATACGGAGTCCAATACGGCTACGGGAAGGCCTAGAAGACTTACCGACTTAGGCCCATGGTGTTATTTGTAGTTTAAGATGTACTCTTAACCAACTCTTAGTCGTAGCCGGACTGATCTCTCCTGTAAACCCTAGGCCGGGTATCTATATAAGCCGTCCTAGGGAGAGCCTTTAGGGCACCTACCCTCATAGTCTACAATCTCAACTCGCACAGGCGAACCGTTGTAACCCATATTCTGGCTCTGCCGTATTACTGGATTGCTAGCAGGAGTAGGATCCGTCCAAAGCGGGCGGATTCGAACCTGGGTAAACTTGTGTGCTCACCGTCCCGGAACACCGTACGTCTCACACACCTCTCTTCCGCATGCCTCCAGGACCCCCTCATGGCGTACTTGTCATTAATCCGACGACAGTTGGCGCCCACCGTGGGGGAAGTGAGCTTCGGATGTGTGTTCCGAGCGGAATCTGCAAGAATCGGAATCGGCAAGACTATCGCCATCAGTCGCATCCTCTACGCCAGCGACATCCTTCTCAACGAGACCTGGATTCCGGCTAGGGAGGCTGTGACTACCTACACCATCATGTCTTTTGGCGAGATCGATGCTTACATCGGTTTTGCTGAACCTGTCCCACCCACCCCAGCGGTGATGATAGAGGCAGAAGAATCTTCTGGGTCCCCTTTGTCCACAGAGGCGACAAAGTTCTGGGTCTCAGAAAACCCTAATCCCACCCAGCGCGCACCAGTTGCGGAGATAGTGGAGAAATCCGAGCCTAAAGAGGACCTAGCGGTCCAAGTCGAATCTGGATTGGATCTCCTTGGAGAGGCCGAATCCCAGATCAACCCACCCGCTGAGGCCAAAATCCGGGAGGCGCATATCAACGACACTGATTCCGGCTCTGATGACGCCGGGACAGACATGCTTTTCCTAAGGTACACGCTGCGACGTATGATAATGCACAACTTAGGCGTAGACACAATTCTCGAGACCATCAAAACTTTCGATGAGGCTGATCGCGAGAGTCGCAGGTACCTCAGGAAGCACGCATCGCACTTCATGGGATATATGGGATCCAGATCCGGCTCTATCGATGCTAGAGACAACACTGACTCTGTCCTGGAGGAAATTGGAACAAACGCCAACGCACCCGCATCCTCGGATGAATCGATGACGTCATCAGATTTCCGAAAGTTCTCCGCGGAATATGAAGAGGAGTATAACTCCAAAGCTGCAGAGGAAGGAGAAGCCATGGATGAAGGATCCGGGGAACACTCTCCCAAAGCGCAGGATGACATGGAAGTCGGAGATTATCCCGAAGTCCAGATGTCCGAAAGTACCGATCAGAGCTTGACTCCGGGAAACAGACCCAAAGCCGTCTTTGCTACCGACGCTACCAAGAAGGCAACAAAGAAGAACAAGAAGAACAAGACCTCGGCAAAAGACCCTCTAGCAGAGGAGGTGATTGCCAAGGAATACGAGAAAGACTCGGATGGATCACTTATCCCAGAAGAGCCCAAAAAGAAGAGTCGATGGATGGACACGTGATCATTAAAGGTGTGCGTCAACTCATCGATGCTGCATTAACCACACCTATTCCTACAGCTACAGAACTTACTGCTGAAGAACTGGACGAGAGGGCACATGCCCTAGAAGCACGTCGTCAAGTACTCCTCGATGAAGCCAAAAACAATGAGGAGGAAAAGAAACGCATAGCATCTGCGGAGAAGTACAACTCCAGGCAATACCAGAAGACCAGGAAACATCATACTAATGACAACCAATTCCTGCAGATCCACGCTGTCCTTTTTAGAGAAGAGATGGGGAAGCCTCGGAAAGATAGCAAAGGGGATTGGGTATATCCAACCCCAGTACAGAATACCGTGGCGGCCCGAGAAATTCTATCGGCTAATCCAGTCCTAGAGGAGATCCGGTTGGGAATCAAACTACTCAACAAGGCACTAGAGCAGCAAAAGGTTACCATTTCCGAAAGTCAAAAACTTGTCTCTGATTCCGACCAATGTCGCACAGATCCGGCATGGGCTGACGTAAGACCCCAGCGCGTTCCAGAGCAGCACCACCGCCTCGATCGTCGGGAAGACAATTACTTGAGAACCGAATCTTCAGGACAACACCACAAAGCTGCCCATGACTGGCATAACGTGAACCCAGTTGTGGATCAAGAGGCAATTGCTGCACTGAATCCGAGGAACCCGCCCCGGCGAGAGTCGAAAGACCGCAGGGATGATGATAAAGAGAAACGTCGGGAGGAGGACCGACAAAGAATGCCACCTCCTAGACATGAAAGTCGTCCGGATGACGGACGAAGGAACGACGAACACCGTGCTGGGACAAGCCGGCAGGGCACTCGTCACGATGAAGACCCTCCCCGGAACCGGAATAATGACGCTCCGGACAGAGGCCGGCGATCAGCCGGAAAAAACCCACCTGCTCCACCTCTCCACCAAGTAGCCATCACAACAGCCCCCAGGGAGGCAATGGAGGGCGTCATGGTGGAGGAGGTGATGGCAGAAGCCGAAGTCCGGCTCCAAGGCACTGCAGCCACAACCTGCACTCGGGATGATCTTTATCCCCGAATGACGCAAGGCACCGGATCAACTGTTGGGCATATGCCCTAGAGGCAATCATGTATGATGTTATTTCCAATGTATTCATAAGCTCATGGTCCATGTATGAACTACTGATATGTATCATTGAATATGTGATTTGATTGTGGAACTGTATATTCATGTTGTTCATACTATTTGTCCTTGGTCATTGAGGTTGTGCTAGACACACAACTTAGACCAATGTGAAAGTCGGCAGATGACTAGGTTCCACTTGTCATGGGATGGAGATGCTATTCCGACTTACACGAATTCGGCTAAAGAGTTTAGCGAGTCGGACTGACCCATATTGAGATGCAACGAACAAGTCGTCATATGCATATCTCAATCAATGTAATCCTTAGACCTGAGGCTATTGCACAAATCCAAGTTGAGGATCACCGACTTAGGTTCTGTCAAACGTTGTTCCGTCACTAGGCAGTTATAAAGGCGGAGTTCGGGTCGACTGAGAATCAAGCTGCGTGATGTGAATAACTGAGATGGGATTTTGCCCCTCCGTCTAGAGAGATATTCTCTAGGCCCTCTCGGAAGATATGATTCGGAAATCATGGCCATGCGTTACTCGGTTAAGTGATGACCGAGGCAACCGACTAAGAGTTAGTCGGATGAATCACTTATCTCGAATCGAGAAAGAGAGTCGGACTATTTAAGGGATGATGATCATTCGCCTATAGTCCAACAAGGTATATCATGAGGCAAAAGGGACTTAGACGAAAGTCGCATTGGAAGGTATGTCGTCATGACTCTTCGGTACTTGGGAGTTGGAACGTTCTGCTAGGAGCCGCTACCAACTGATCGGTCACGAGTGAGACTCCGATCGTGTCCGGGTCACCATGAGCCTGTCGGGTCACACACTTAAGAGCGGGAGCATATATGGGTTGGACCCAAAAAGGAAACGGACAGAGTCAGTGAGTTGGACTCGCAGTGACTAATATAGGCCTTTTAGTGAATGGGCCACAAGTGAGTGGAGCCCACTTTCACTCCCTATATAAGCTGGGGCGCAGGTGCTTAGAGCACACGGTTAGGTCACTCCATGTATTGGAAACCCTAGCTCTAGTCTAGTCCTGTCCTGTCGCCGCCGTACCGGACCTAGCAGTCCATCGCTAGCGCTCCTCCTCGTACGTGTGGATACTGGTGGAGGTGCTGTACGTTCAACACTTCGATGATCGTGGATCGAAACGGATCGTGAGGACTACACTGCATCAAGCGACGTGCTTCATCGATTCTGCAACCGCGCGTCTAGTGGTAATTCTCGTGGCCTACTACCTCAGCTAGATCTTGGGTTCACCGCGTAGGAAAAGTTTTGTTTTTCTCTGTGTGGCCCGACAGTGGTATCAGAGTGTTAGCTTCTTGTTTTAGGCTCGAGATCGTGCATATGTGATATGCGATTGGCGTTAGATTGGATCTAATTGCAGTTTTGGTGGTTGATCTATGAGATAGATCGGTTTTGTACAAATTTGATTGGATCAGCTGTACTCGGGGGAATGGATGATCTGGTTTCCGTGATCTAACGGCTAAGGTCGTGGAACGACATACCCCTACCGGTCGGCTTCTGCCATCGGGGTAGACTATGACACGTAAACCCGGATGCGGTGATCGAAGATCAAAGAGTTTGGTCGAATCGGAGTCCGGATCGGATTTAGGTAAAATTGTTTTATCCGATGACGAAATCCATGTCCAGAATGCAGATTTGGGTAAAATTGTTTCATCCGGGACTGCCGGCTTCGCCCTGTCGTAGCGCCTTAGATGTCGTTGCGAGTTTCACAACACCGGTAGATATCGTGTCTATGCATAACTTGTTTTGCAGGATGATGTTGTGAATGGTATGGCTTATGTGCATGTGATGTGTGTAACCCATACGTGATCTGCGTATCACACTTTTTGTCAGCCTGTTGGAGCCTAGGTGTTGTCATCTTATTGTATAACGACCTGCGTGTCGGATTCTCTATGTAATTTACATTACTAGCTAATGTAGCTGTTTGGAGAACCCGGATGGCATGCAAATCGGTGTACAAGTCGGCTACGTGGAGTAAGATGGCACGTGCCAAAAGTTTACACGAGTCGGATTATAGGTTTTGTGGAGATGAAGATCACCATGAAGAGAGCCATACCATTTCACATTATAATTGCTTTATTTTTTGTTATTGTTATGTCTCTGTTTTACCTCTATTAGATAGTTGGTAGAAAGTAATCCCTCAAAGAAGGTCTAGTCGGTTTCCCTTGGGTCTTTGCACCATCACAAGTCGGACATTTTTGGTAGTGGGTTCATAAAATTGAGGTGCTATCAATTCTTTCCGACTAGGTGGGTTCGAGTCAGACTCTTACAGCGAAAGCACTTGGTTATCTAGACGGGTCTATCACAATGGTTGTGGGACTCGGGGAAAAGTAGGATGGGAGCCGGGGCATGTGATGCCACCCATTCAACAGGAGTCGTATGAGATACGATTGGCAAGGAGTTTTCTACCTAGATCACTTGACGGCTAGCGGTGATGCTAAAGCTCACTAGTCGACTTGCTTATTTAGGGTCCTGAATCACTAAGTAACCATCGGAGGGATGTTGGTTCTAGTGGGAGCATAAGTATTAAAGTGTTTAATATGCTTGCTCTTTTATGGATACATGACTTAAGTATTTTTCTTATTTTCTGTTGTAGATCAATGGCACCTAGCAGTCTCCCTCAGATTTCCTGTATTGCTTTGAGAACCATCTTAGAGAAAGATAAGCTAAATGGAACTAACTTCACCAACTGGTATCGTAATCTGAGAATTGTTCTCAAGAAAGAAAAGAGGGACCATGTCCTAGACAACCCACTTCCAGATGAGCCGAATGAGAATGCGACTGTCGCAGCCACCAATGCCTACCGTCAGATTTGTGATGAATCCACGGAGATTAGCTGTCTTATGCTTGCTCACATGGAACCGGACTTGCAGTAGCAGTTCGAGAATGTTGAGGCCTACGATATGATCGAAAGCCTCAAAAGTCTGTTCCAGGCTCAGACCAAGACTGAGAGGTATCAAGTCTCTCAGGCCTTGTTAAGCTGCAAGCTTAAGAATGGTGATCCACTGAGTCCGCATGTGATCAAGATGGTTGGTTACGTTCAGTCTCTGGAAAGGCTGGGCTACCCCATTAGCGAAGAGTTCACTACGGACATAATTCTGAACTCTCTTCCTAGTGCGTATGGTCAGTTTATATCGAACTACCACATGCACGGTATGGATAAGAAGCTCACTGAATGACATGGGATGCTCAAGCAGGCTGAGGCGGATCTCAAGAAAGGTGCCAGTCAAGTGTTGATGGTACAGAATAAGGCTAAGTTCAAGAAGAGTTCTTGGACTAAGAAGAAGAAGGCTAAGTCAAGAGGTAAGGCTGAGGACCCGGTCCAAAGCGCTTCCTCAGGGACTAAGCCATCTCCTGCAGCCGGATCCACTTGCTTCTATTACAAGGCGGATGGCCAGTGGAAGAGGAATTGCAGTAAGTATCTGGCTGACAAAGCCAAGAGCGGAGGTGTGACTTCTGGCTCAGGTACGCTTGTTTGCAATGTTATAGACAGTTATCTTGCTCATGCACCTGGTAGTTCTTGGGTATATGATACCGGATCAATTATTCACATCTACAACTCGTTGCAGGGACTGGTAAGAACTAGGAGCGTGGCGAGAGGCGAGGTTGACATTCGAGTCGGCAACAAAGCGAGAGTCGCTGCATTGGAAGTCGGCATGATGCAACTTCATTTACCTTCTGGATTCTTAATGGAGCTAAATAATTGTTATTATGTTCCAGTGCTTAGTCGAAACATTATTTCTGCCTCATGTTTGATGAGACAAGGCTATGAGTCGAATATTAAGAATAATGGTTGTTCTTTCTATTCGAATGATATGTTTCACGGCTTTGCACCCATCTAGGACGGGTTATTTATTTTGAATCTTGAGGGTGAATCTGTCTTTAACATAAATGTGAAAAGGTTAAAACCAAATGATCAGAATATGACTTACTGTTGGCATTGTCGGCTTGGTCATATAAGTTGGAAACGCATGAAGAGGCTCCATGATGATGGACTCCTAACTTCGTTCGACTTAGAGTTGTTCGAGACATGCGAATCCTGCCTTCTCGGCAAGATGACCAAGACACGTTTTGCAAAGAGTTGTGAAAGGGCGTCCGACTTATTGGTACTAGTACATAGTGATGTATGTGGCCCAATGAGCACGACAGCCAGAGGTGGTTATGAGTGCTTCATTACCTTCACCGATGATTTGAGTAGATATGGATATATCTACTTGATGAAACATAAGTCGGAAGCCTTTGAAAAGTTCAAGGAATTCCAGAATGAGGTACAAAATCAACTTGGCAAGAAAATAAAGTTTCTTCGGTCGGAACGAGGAGGCGAGTACATGAGCCATGAGTTTGATGACCATCTGAAGAGTTGTGGAATAGTTCCCCAGCTCACTCCTCCAGGAACACCGCAGAGAAACGGTGTATCGGAAAGGAGGAATCAGACCTTGTTGGACATGGTACGATCAATGATGAGTCGGGCAAATGTGCCTTTATCATTTTGGGGTTATTGTCTAGAAACTGCAGTGTTCACACTAAACAGAGTACCATCAAAGTCGGTAGAGAAGACACCGCATGAGATGTGGACTGGCAAGAAGCCGAGTTTGTCTTTTCTTAAGATTTGGGGTTGTGAAGCTTTTGTCAAGCGACTTTAGTCGAACAAGCTTACAGCTAAGTCGGATAAGTGTATTTTCGTAGGATATCCGAGGGAAACCTTGGGTTACTACTTCTACAACCGAAAAGAGGGCAAAGTGTTTGTCGCTCGGAACAGTGTCTTCCTTGAGAAAGAGTTCCTTAGTCGGGGAGTCAGTGGGAGCACGGTGCAACTTGAAGAAATTCAAGAGGTACCTGCCAGTAGCGAGTCGGCAAAAGCCTTGGAGGTTGAGCCAGAAACAGCACCGACACTGTGAAGATAGGCCAGATTGCGAAGTGTTCGTGATGTGTTACTGTTAGACAATGATGAGCCGACAACTTATTCGGATGCGATGGTGGGTTCTGATTCTGAGTCATGGCTTGGAGCCATGAGATCCGAGTTAAAGTCCATGGATGAAAATCAAGTTTGGAACTTGGTTGATCTGCCAGACGGTGCAAGACCCGTTGAGTGCAAATGGGTCTTTAAGAGGAAAACTGATATGGATGGAAATGTTTCTATCTATAAAGCACAGCTTGTCACGAAGGGGTTCCGACAAGTTCAAGGAGTTGACTACGATGAGACTTTCTCTCCCGTGGCGATGCTTAAATCAGTTCGGATCATGTTAGCTATAGCAGCCTATTTCGGCTATGAGATATGGCAGATGGATGTCAAGACGGCTTTCCTTAATGTAAATTTAACCGAGGACGTGTATATGATACAGCCCGAGGGTTTTGTCGATCTGGCTAATGCTGACAAGGTATGCAAACTTCGGAAATCCATTTATGGGTTGAAGCAAGCATCTCGGAGTTGGAACATTCGCTTTGATGATGCAGTAAATACATTTGGCTTCATCAAGAGTGATCATGATTCTTGTTTATACAAGAAGTTTAGTGGGAGCAAAGTAAACTTTCTGATCTTATATGTGGATGACATATTACTGATTGGAAATGATGTCCAGATGCTGCAAGAGACCAAAGAATCATTGGAAAAGAGTTTTTCGATGAAACACTTCGGTGAGGTGACTTACGTACTAGGAATCCGGATCTATAGAGATAGATCAAGGCGGCTCATTGGATTGAGTCAGAGTACATACTTGGACAAAGTGTTGAAGAAGTTCAACATGGAATCGTCTAAGAAGGGGTTCTTACCGATGTCCCATGGTGTAAAACTTAGCAAGACTCAGTGTCCTTCGACAACTGATGAGCGAAGTCGGATGAGTGCGATTCTGTATGCTTCTGCAGTCGGATCCACCATGTACACTATGATTTGTACTAGGCCGGATGTTTCCTATGCTCTAAGTGTTGTGAACAGGTACCAGGCTGACCCTGGAGAAATCCACTAGGCAGTAACTAAAAATATCCTCAAGTACTTGAGAAGGCCTAAGGATATGTTCCTGGTTTATGGAGGTGAGGATGAACTCAGTCTAAGGGGTTACACGGATGCGAGTTATCTCCCTGACTCGGATGA
Organism: Avena insularis; assembly: GCA_023614405.1. Lineage (NCBI taxonomy): Eukaryota > Viridiplantae > Streptophyta > Magnoliopsida > Poales > Poaceae > Avena > Avena insularis. The sequence goes on from CM042686.1 coordinate 315,253,852, forward strand.
TTCTTGTTCGCAATCCGGATATGTGTTTGTGATAAATGGAGGGGCTGTGAGCTGGAAGAGTTCCAAGCAAGATGCGGTGTCTGCGTCTATGACAGAGGCTGAGTATATTGCTGCCTCGGAGGCGGCAAAGGAAGCCGTTTGGATGAGGAATTTCCTCATGGATATTGGTGTGGTTTAGGGCTTGTCCAATCCGTTAGACGTGTATTGTGACAACAATGGTGCTATTGCACAAGCCAAGGAACCTAGACAACACCAGAAGAACAAACATATACTCATGTGGTACCACCTTATTCGCCAGTTCGTGGATCAAGGTGATATCAAGTTATGCAAGGTACACACAGATGCAAACATTGCGGATACATTGACAAATCCACTTCCACAGCTGAAGCATGAGGCGCACCTGAGAGCTATGGGCATTAGATGCATAGACATGTGATGTCGGATGATTGAATCTAGTGCAAGTGGGAGACTGTTGGGAATATGCCCTAGAGGCAATCATGTATGATGTTATTTCCAATGTATTCATAAGCTCATGGTCCATGTATGAACTACTGATATGTATTATCGAATATGTGATTTGATTGTGGAACTGTATATTCATGTTGTTCATACTAATTGTCCTTGGTCATTGAGGTTGTGCTGGACACACAACTTAGACCAATGTGAAAGTCGGCAGATGACTAGGTTCCACTTGTCATGGGCATGGAGATGCTATTCCGACTTACACGGATTCAGCTAAAGAGTTTAGCGAGTCGGACTAACCCATATTGAGATGCAACGAACAAGTCGTCATTTGCATATCTCAATCAATGTAATCCTTAGACCTAAGGCTATTGCACAAATCCGAGTTGAGGATCACCGACTTAGGTTCTATCAAAGGCTGTTCCGTCACTAGGTAGTTATAAAGGTGGAGTTCGGGTCGACTGAGAATCAAGCTGCGTGATGTGAATAACCGAGATGGGATTTTGCCCCTCCGTCTGGAGAGATATTCTCTGGGCCCTGTCGGAAGATATGATTCGGAAAGCATGGCCATGTGTGACTCGGTTAAGTGTTGACCAAGGCAACCGACTAAGAGTTAGTTGGATGAATCACTTATCTCAGATCGAGAAAGAGAGTAAGAATATTTAAGGGATGACGATCATTCGCCTATAATCCGACAAGGTATATCGTGAGGCAAAAGGGATTCAGACGAAAGTCGCATTGGAAGGTGTGTCGTCATGACTCTTAGGTACATGGGAGTTGGCACGTTCTGCTAGGAACCGCTACCAACTGATCGGTCACGAGTGAGACTCGGATCGTGTCTGGGTCACCATGAGCCTGTCGGGTCACACACTTAAGAGTGGGAGCATATTTGGGTTGGACCCAAAAAGGAAATGGACAGAGTCAGTGAGTTGGACTCGCAGTGACTAATATAGGCCTTTTAGTGAATGGGCCATACGTGAGTGGAGCCCACTTTCACTCCCTATATAAGCTGGGGCGCAGGTGCTTAGAGCACAAGGTTAGGTCACTCCATGTGTTGGAAACCCTAGCTCTAGTCTAGTCCTGTCCTGTCGCCGCCGTACCGGACCTAGCAGTCCATCATCGGCGCTCCTCCTCGTACGTGTGGATACTGGCGGAGGTGCTGTATGTTCAGCACTTCGACGATCGTGGATCGGAACGGATCGTGAGGACTGCACTGCATCAAGCGACGTGCTTCATCGATTCCGCAACCGCACGTCTAGTGGTAATTCTCGTGGCCTACTACCTCAGCTAGATCTTGGGTTCACCGCGTAGGAAAAGTTTTGTTTTTCTCTGCATGGCCCAACATCAACTCCAACATAGAGGTGAGGCGCTACGAGAATGATGATATCTACGTGGGCCCAAAATGCTTCGGACCACGCATTAGAGCCACGAGATTCCCGAAAGGATTTGCTATCTCAAGACATATCCAAGTCTACGACGGCATTGCTCGGCCAGATACCTGGCTACGGGATTTCTCCAAGCTTTCTACATCACCAAAGGGGGAAACAGCCTGGTCGCAACCCAATATCTCCCACTCATGTTGCGGAAGACGGAACGATCATGGCTTAATGAACTTCCGGAGAACACCATCCACAACTGGTATGACATGCAAAGTGCATTCTTTCGGAATTTCGAAGGCACATACCGGAGGCCCGGTACGGTCGGAGACCTACAACGTTGCACCCAAAAGGCCGGAGAAACTTGCCGGGATTACCTCGAACGATGTATCGACACCAAGAACTCCTATGAAGGAGTAAATGATCAAACTGCGATTGAAGATTTCATTGCAGGTCTCCCAATTTGTTTACTACGTCATCGCTTGAAGTGTGACGAAGTTATTGACTAGGGAGAGATGATAGAAACAGCGAGCAAGTATGCAAATGCTGACGACGACGTCGAGGGATTACTCAACGCCCTAGCTGTGCCACAGTTGGCAAAACAACCAAAGCAACAAGCTCAGAAGCGCAAAAATACCTCGGAAGAGAAACCTAACGCGGAAACGACAGTGGTTACTGCTAGTTTCGGGTCTGGAGGACGAGGAGGACGCGACGGAGGCCGCGGGCGTGGCCGTGGGACTTCGAGAGTTCAAGGTATAGGAGACCAGCAACCGGGAAAAACCTACACTTGGGCCGACATCGCCAATAACCCATGTGTATATCACTTAGATGCTAATGGGGGCTCGTCCCACACCAACGCCGAGTGTTGTTTCAATGACGACATCAAAATAGATGATACCGCTGGCTACAGAGCTAAGCGGAAAAAGGGAAAGAAGAATCCCGAAAAGGATAAAGAGACCAAGGAAGATTCCGACATGGAGGAAGCAGATGCTTCAAATCCCAAGCGGAAGGGAAGAAAAATTTTCTGACCAAAAAAGACACTTATGTCACCTTCCTCAGTTCTCAACCAGCAAAGGTCAAGAAAGTAGTTCTACATGAGCTCAACACAGTAGTTCCGGCTGTCCCCCAATACCTAGACTGGTCGGAAGTGGCAATCACATTTGACCGTGCTGATCATCCGCCTAAGCTACACAGGCGAGGAAAATACGCCTTAATCGTCAATCCACTTATTGACGGTTATGGTTTCTCCAAGACCCTCATGGACGGTGGCAGCAGTATCAATATTCTCTATGTAGAAACGCTACGCCGGATGAAGATCTCGGAGACCCAGCTGAACCATAGCTCTGTGATATTTCACAGAGTTGTCCTAGGAAGACAAGGTAATTCCCTGGGAGAAATCACTTTGGATGTTACCTTTGGAACTCCAAAGAATTATCGGACGGAGGCACTTTCCTTCGAAGTGGTCGCGTTCAAAAGCGCGTACCACGCTATATTCGGACGTCCGGCTTACTGGGCTTTTATGGCTCGTCCGTGTTACATTTACAATATGATGAAAATTCCAGGTCCCAACAGCGTAATCACCATCAGGGGAGACCCGAAGAAAGTGCGAGAGTGCGACGATGGAAATGTCGCCTTTGCAGATGCCGTGCTACACGCCCAGGAGTACCAGGAGATCAAGAAGAGCATAGATCCGTCTGAGATGCCCGCAGCGAAGAAGGAGGTGACAAAGCCGAATCTGGAGTTCAAGGCATCATAAGAGACGAAGAAGACGCCGTTGAAGGATGATGACCCCTCCAAGGTGACTCAGATAGGCGTAGGCCTAGATAGCGCATAGGAAGGCGCGCTCGTCAAGTTCCTCAAAGCAAATCAAGATATCTTTGCATGGCAGCCATCTGACATGACCAGAGTACCTAGGGAACTTGCCGAGCACTCTTTAAATGTAAACCCGAACGCTAAACCCATCAAACAGTCCTTACGATGTTTCGGCGATGAAAAGCGTAAGGCAATAGCTAAGGAACTAGCACGGCTCGAGCTAGCCGGATTCATAGAAGAGGTCATCCACACTGAGTGGTCGGCCAATCCTGTAATGGTCCCTAAAAAGGACACCACTAATTTAAGGATGTGTGTTGATTATACTGCCTTGAACAAGGCTTGTCCAAAAGATCCGTTCGCTTTGCCTAGGATTGATCAAGTTATCGATTCTATGACAGGCTCGGAACTCCTCTGTTTTCTCGACGCATATTACGATTATCACCAAATACGGATGTGGGAATCTGACAAAGTCAAAACTTCATTCATAACCCCCTTCGGAACCTTATATTTTGTTACGATGCCTTTTGGGCTAAAGAACGCAGGAGCTACCTACCAGCGCATGATTTAGCGTTGCCTCCACGACCAACTCGGACGCAATGTACATGCATACGTGGATGATATGGTGGTGATATCCAAAAAGAAGGAAATGCTGATTTCCGACTTGGAGGAAATGTTCGCCAATCTACGAAAATACAACATCATGCTTAATTCGAAGAAATGCTTCTTTGGAATTCCAGCGGAAAATAGTTAGGTTTCATCATGTCTCAAAGAGGCATAGAGGTGAACCGAGACAAAATCAAGGCTATACTCAATATTTCCAGGCCAACTCGCCTGAAGGACGTACAAAGACTAACTGGTTGCATTGCTGCAGTCAGTCGATTTGTAAGCCGGCTTGGTGAAAGAGTCGCACCATTATACAAACTCCTGAAAAAACAAAGGATTTTGTGTGGACCGACGAAGCTGACGCTGCACTACAAGACCTGAAGAAAGTACTCTCATCTGCTCCTATCCTTGCTACGCCAGAACCACAGGAACCGATGTTGCTTTATCTTGCTGTGACAAACAAAGTTGTTAGTATTGTCATGGTGGTGGAGAGACTGGAGGAAAATCAGGAACACCTAGTGCAGCGTCCGACGTACTTTGTCAGCGAGGTCCTAACATAATCAAAACAGCGGTATCCGCACTATCAAAAGCTGGCTTACGGTGTTTTTCTAGCATCTCATAAGCTACGACACTATTTCCAGGAGCATCCAATTACCGTGGTGAGCACAGCTCCCATGAGAGATATAATCAACAACAGTGACGCCACAGGACGCGTCGCCAAATGGGGCATAGAGCTTTGAGCTTTCGATATTGAGTATAAACCCCGGACAGCAATCAAATCCCAAATCCTTGCCGACTTTGTTGCTGATTGGACAGAGACGAAGGAGAATATGACCCTTCTTGAGTCGGAATATTGGACCCTCTACTTTGATGGATCTAAGGCTCGAGGGTGGTCGGGGGCTGGCATGGTGCTCAAATCACACCAAGGTGATAAACTTCTATACGTGTTGCAGATCCACTTCACAGCGACAAACAATATTGCCGAGTATGAAGCATTGCTACACAGAATCCGGATTGCTAAGGATATCGGCATCCGATGTTTGATGTGTTATGGATATTCGGATCTTGTTGCTCAGCAAGTTTCGGATATTTGTAATGCAAATAAGCACATGGCATCATATAAAGCTGTCGTGGATGATTTATCTAAATCATTCGAAGGGTTTGAGGTTCAACACATCCGTCGAGCAGAAAACAAGGAAGCAGATGCATTATCGCGGATAGGCTCTGGACGGAAAGAAGTCCCGGATGGCGCTTTTTTAGAGCACCTCAAACTTCCCTCAATAAAGGGAGTGGCTGAGGAATATCCAACCAAATCCGACTCACCTCTAATAGCAGTTCTGGCTGTAATTCCCAGCTGGACTCATCCCTACCTTGACTATTTGATAGATGGCAAATTACCCGAAGACGAGGTGCTGAGCCGGCAGATTATCCGACGAGCGAAATCCTATACTATAGTTAAAGGTGAGCTCTATAAGCGGAGTGTTTCTAGGGTTTTTTAGCGCTGCGTATCTCCGAAAGAAGGAGTGGAGATCTTAAGAGAAATCCACGAAGGCGAGTGTGGTCACCATGCTGCAGCCAAATATTTAGTGGCAAAAGCTTTTATACACGGATTTTTCTGGCACACAGCTCAGGCAGATGCCGAACGATTAGTCAAGATGTGCAAGGGCTGCCAAAAGTACGCCAAACAAGCTCATGTTCCAGCTGATCAGCTGCGAACAATACCTATAACATGGCTTTTGCGGTCTGGGGGCTTGATATGGTAGGACCATTTAGACGTGCTCCAAATGGATTTACTCACCTCTTAGTGATGGTGGATAAATTCACCAAATGTATTGAGGCTAAACCCATCACTAGTTGTGATGGAGCAACAGCCAAAAGATTTGCCGAGGATGTCATAATCCGGTATGGTTATCCGCATAGCATTATCACGGACAACGGGAGTAACTTCTCTATGGGAGAATTGGCCGAATTCTGCAATGAACAAAATATCCGGCTTGACATTGCGTCAGTCGCACATCCATAGGCTAACAGACAAGTTGAAAGAGCAAATGGTTTAATCCTATAAGGCCTAAAACCGAGACTCGAAGCACCACTACGACGTGCTGCGGGGGCTTTGGCAGAGGAATTACCTTCTGTAATATGGAGTTTAAGAACAACTCCCAACAGGTCAACCGGATACACACCTTTCTTCTTGGTCTATGGCGCAGAAGCAGTTCTTCCTAGTGATTTAATTCATACTTCTCCTAGAGTGGTCGCGTATATCGAAGAAGATGCCAAGATTTCTCGACAAAATAATCTCGACTTAGTCAAAGAAGTTCGCGTCGTTGCTGAAATGAGATTAACGGCCTATCAGCAGAAGTTACGCAAGTATCATAACAAAAGAGTCAGAAACAGATCTTTCAGTAAAGGTGATTTGATTCTCCGGCTTGTGCAGCAAAGAAGCACAAACTTTCCCCAGTATGGGAAGGTCCCTTTTTAGTTAGTCAAGTATTGAACAATGGTTCGTACTACTTAACTGACATGAGGCCAGTCAAAGAAAGACCTGCTACTAAGAAGAGAAAGAGAGCTAGAGGCAGTACAAATCCGGATGAGTTAGACAGACCATGGAATATTGCTCAGCTACGTCCCTTTTATTCTTAGTTTATCCTTCTTTGTAATCATACATATGTACATGCTCTATGAGAAATAAAAGTCTTGGTTGCCTCAAGTTTTTTCTGAGAAGTTTTTTACCATCTTATTTCCAAATCCCAGAATACTTGAAAGTACTCTATGCTCATGTTTGTTCTGGTTTAGATTTCTGATTCTAAAAATGCTACCTTTGGCTATAACTCTAAAGTTTCAAGTCTATACTTTGGTTGTTTGTCTGATTGCTAGATGCGCGTATTTTCCGATTAGTGAATTGTTGGTACTGGAAGCCGGCTTTGTTTCCGAGTTTAAACTGGTTTAGCAATTGAGCTCCGTTGCTCGGCAAAGTTTCCGTGCAGAAGGTTTAGCCGGCTCACAAAAGGGACAAGGAGGAAAGCCAGATAAACGATAAGTGTATATGAAAAAGTATAAGTGCTTATGTAAACATTTCAGGCACACAAAAATTTCAAGTCAAAAGTGCTGAATAGATTAAGAACTTAGCACTAGCAAAATTTATAGTACTGCATATTTTACAGACCCATAATGTTTCTCGGAATAATACAATTGTTTCTTGTAATCTATGGTGCAGGAGAAGAGGTAGGCACTGCCGGCTCGCTGGATACATCGGCCTCAGTTTGATAACGTTCCGAGATGTCCAGATCCGATATGGTCTGGTCATTGTCGGAGACTTCAGCTGCTTCTTCCGGAGGCGGAGGCGGTGTATCCACGCGAGTGAAGAAAGGAGTTTCATAGCCATAATGACACCCATATCCGGTGTAAGAGTCCATAATGGCCTTGATGTCCTTCTCCTGGCCGTCTTCATCCACCTTGCAGTACCCTCTGGTCACTTGCCATATCTCCATGTTTCCATGGTGTCTCATGACCATGGTGAGAGCGTTCTGCGCAGCACATCGTGCGTAGGACATGTTCCAGTCCTGAACGAGTTGCGGCATATGTTTCGCCTTGTCCTGCACCTGAAAATCTGACATGCTATGCATGTCCGAAATCTTGAGAGCTTCGCCAATATCCTCAAGGGATTGGCAGAAGTCATGAAGCAGATCACCGACTTGGGTAAGCCGGTAGGTGCGAGGCTCAGCACAGGTGGAGTCCGTCAAGTTTAGAGGACCTATACATATAACGCAAAACAGTTAAGAAAAATCCGACATTGAAAGAATCAAAGCATAAACTCAAGTCAGAAAGACGGAAACATACCAAAGATGACGTCGTCAACTTTGGTCTTCTCTTCTCAAAGACTCTGGAGTTTAGCCCGGAGCACCTCGGAAATGTCCTTCGCTCTACAAAGCTCATTGTTGAGATCCGAGATTTTCTGATCTTGAGCTGCAATCTTACGATCACACTCGTTAGTAGCCATGGAGGAGGATTCGAGAACTTGAGCGATGTTCTTCTCATGATCCGCCTTGAGCTTATCCAGCTCTTGGCGAAGTTCTTTGTTCTCCACCACCAAGGTTTTGAGGTTCTCGGCCTCTTCAATCATAGCGCCGGACTGTTTTACCAGTGCTGTAAGTCAAAAAGAACAACAGTTCAGTAAAAAATATTCGATTATGAAAACACGAAAGACAAGGTTTGAGTCTCGGAATGTTTACCTTCGGCCTCATCCTTGGAGACCTTAAGCTCAACATTCTTAAGTCGGAGAGCTCTGATCTCTCTCCGCTTGTTGCATACATTTTTCAACAAATCCTGGTTATAGGAATATACTTTCTGTAAGTCAGAATACCCAAAGTCAGAAGTCTACTAAAGACTCGGGCTAATATTTTTACTAATATCAGCACGAGCCTTGGGGGCTAGACTAGTTCATTCTTTGGCATCCTAAGGAAGCATAAACCCGGATTATATATCCTACTTCATGCTTGGGGGCTAGAGGATGTGATATGAAATAAGGAAAAACAAGAGTTGGAATTCCGACTTACATATTGTTTGCGAGTAAGCTTGTCCAAACTCGCATTCACTTCAACAGCAACCTTCTCGGCGAGAGTCAGAGGAACCACTGGCGTAGTTGGAAGCTCACCGGTCCTTAGCTTCTCGTTGCAAAGACGCACTTGTTCAAGAAAGTCAGAGTGCTTTATGTCCTCTCCCTCTTGCGCTTCTTCTTCGGCAGAGAGATTTCTCTTCTCCAGGCATTGTCGGGCCAGCCGTTGGATCTCCTCCGCAGATTTCCGGGACAGGCCAAACTTGGCAAGCCCCGGATTGTTGAGGCAGTTTTCAGCAAAGGTCTCTGCCAAGGGATCATTACCCAAAGAGGGTTCACCCTTATCTAAACCTGAGCCACTAGTGGTGGCGTCAGTCTGCGATTCAAGGATCGCTGGGCCCATTGAAGGAGCCGGATCTTCTGCGACAACCGATGACTGAGTAATCACCGGTGTTGTAGAAGGTTGAGGGGCAGGAGTCGGAGGAGCTACGGCAGGAGAAGCTATGGTCAGCTTCGTTTGTCACAGGGGCTTCGAAGAAGTTCCCTTCCCCTTGCCCTTGATGAGCTTCTTAGCTATGAGAGTGTAATAGAATGGAAAACATTACATCTCGGAAGAAAATTCGAGTAAGGTACAAAGGCGAAAAGTTGTGTTGAAAATTACCTCTTCACAACGGGCACCTCCTTTGTGTCGACGGCCAGTATAGGAGCCTTGCGCTTCCGGGGCACAATGTCCGGCAATGGGACCAATTCTGCCTCCTGAGAAAACTCTGGAGGATATCCCTCGAGAGGAGCAAGTTCTGACTCGGGGAGGTCGGCAAGCTGAAAAGAAGAAAACATATCAGTATTGCGAGATAACCTAAAGGATGAAACACATAAAAAGGTTTATTGTTAAAGGCTTACCGGCACGATAGGGTCTTCCGCTGTGTGCATGTCCAGAGAAACCTCCGGGATCTTCCTCTTGATCCGTTCCCTTATCAGCCATTTAACCTGGCTTATATAACGTTGCGAGGTATAGGCTCTAGGGCTGATGTCGAGGGAATCCTTTTTGGACGACGTGATGGAGTGCATCAGTCGATATCCGTGGTGCTGGAGGGGTGGATCCGGCGTGATACCCAACATTGGACCAAGTCAGATCCCTTCAGCCCTTTGTGTTTTACCAGATATTCAATCCGCCTCTTGGCAAAAAGCAGATCATCACTAAGAGCCGGAGCGGCCTCGTCCCAAGATGCTTGAGGCGTGGCAGCTCCGTCGATAAAAGCCGGCAAAGCAGTGGCTTTGCTGGGAGCAGGGACATCCTTGTGGTAAAAGAAAGTGGCCGGCCATTGCTTGACCGAGTCACTGGCTAGAATTTTAGGATAGGCGCGATCATGCCCAACTGAAAAACTAATTGTACCGGTAATATAAGGATTACCAGCTGTGATAGAGTTTCTCCGGACAAGGAAATAGTACCGAAATAGAGTAATACTTGGCCTAATGCCGATATATCCCTCGCACAAGGCCGCATAGGCGCTCATCTCTAAAATGGAGTTGGGGGGAAGATGGTAAAGTTGAACACCATAATGATCTATTACCTCGGAAAAGAAATCTGAGGGAGGGAAAGACAGACCTTTGTCGAGGTGGGTGCCGAAGTGTACCCGCTCGTCGGTGCGCGGGTTGGGGATGGTTTCGCCGGAACAGCTCCGCCAGTCGCCGGCGTGGAGGATCCCTTCAATCTCCACGCCACGGAGATTCTCGTCACCCAGCAAGCAGGGGATCCAAACACCACGATTTCTTTCCTTCTCCGCTGCCACCGCCGTCACCATTGCCGCAACCAAGCCAGATGATGAAGACGAAGCCATTCTTCCGGTGCACCGGTGACCTTAGATGGGCGGCGCTGGGAGTTTGGGAAGCAGGGGAGCTCTATGTGCGAGGGAGATGTGGAGGAGAAGAAACGGCAAAGGTAACAGGTGAAGAGAGGAGAAGGAGAATCCTCACCCCTTATATCCGCCTAACAGCGCCAAGATTCGTGCAAATGGTACTGTGTAACCGCCACGCGTTGTGGAAGGAACTAGGAAGGACCCACGCGATGATTACGTCGCCTGGATCTCTGCGTATGCATTGAAACGGCGCCTCGGTTCCGCGAATGATGGACCCACCAACGGTCGTGCTGACAGTATGTTTGTTAGATGACGTGACTTGACCATGACGAGTGTCAGATGACGTTAGAGACCAAGTTCCGGCTTAGTTTGAAATCAAGCTAGAAAATCTGAGTAACATGTTGATAGGTCCGACTTATTTTAAGACCCGAATCATATTTTTTGTTGTGAAGTTTTAGGAACCCTTCAAGATTTTGCAAGCCGAAGATCAAGCTAGACGATGATAAATCTGACTTTGGATCTTGGAGACTTCCGGGGCGCTGCTGTTGGGGATATACTTTCCGGGTATCCTCACAGTTCCTCACTGACTAGGGTGGCCCACTTCGGGTAAGAGCTTTGCTTCACGGGCGACCCAGTTAGGGAGAAAAGACGGAGTCCAATCCGGCTACGGGAAGGCCCAGAAGACTTACCGACTTAGGCCCATGGTGTTACTTGTAGTTCAAGGTGTACTCTGTAACCAACTCTTAGTCGTAGCCGGACTGATCTCTCCTGTAAACCCTTGGCCGGATATCTATATAAGCCGTCCTAGGGAGAGCCTTTAGGGCACCTACCCTCATAGTCTACAATCTCAACTCGCACAGGTGAACCCTTGTAACCCATATTACGGCTCTGTCGTATTACTGGATTGCTAGCAGGAGTAGGATCCGTCCAAAGCCGGTGGATTCGAACCTAGGTAAACTTGTGTGCTCACCGTCCCAGAACACCGTACGTCTCACACCCCTCTCTTCCACACGCCTCGAGGACCCCCTCCTGGCGTACTTGTCATCAATCCGACGACAATTGGTTTGAAACCAATGGGAGTGATTATATAATTTCAATATCTTTACAATAAAATTGGAATCATGCATTTCAGTTCAATGAATCTCTTTGAATTGAATTTTGAATCTACTGACAGAATCTGGTTTTTGCTAAAATGGAAAAATCCTATTTGAATCAATGGGCTCTGCAGAGGAAACGACATGGGCCGTCCCAAATGCACATGCGGGCATAGAGGGATGCTGATAGAATGGTCCCACACGTCAGTGAATCATCTAAACCGAAACGGTATCTTTCAATCTCAGCCTTATGATTAGACTAGGATCTACGGCTGTGGTTTGTCGTCTCTGTCGAACTACTCCGGCGAGACTCGAACCCTAACGTGGCGGTGGGGGTCACTAGGGACTTACCGGGGCTCCAGCTAGGTTTGGCGATTGGGGCGAATGGGGTTGTCGACGACGGCGGTTTTATTGGCGGTCACGGCAGCTCCTAGGGTGGCTGCAATCAACGACTTCCTTCCTCGACTGTTGCGGCGGACTCCAGCCAAATTCTGGTGTTGTGGTGCTTGCCTTGCTCCGGGGAAGGGTCGGTGAGGTTCCTAGGTGAGTGGGGAGTGGAATGGTGTGGAGAATGAGGTCTGGGGTGGCCTCTATTTATACCCCAAGGGTGGAGGCAGGGCGGCATGGTCTGGCTTCTTCGGCGCCGCTGCTATAGGTCTCGTTGAGCATGGCGGAGGGCATGGGTTGGTGCGGCGAACTATGGTGATCGTCACGCGAGTGACGGCACACAAGGGGCGGTCTCTATTGGTCGGGCAACGTCGGCGCTCTGTTCTAGTATGCGGGTGTTCGTCACGTAGTACGGTTGTCACGGGGCACACGGCGGTGAACGGTCATGTCTGGGAGGTCACTAGTGCCGCGGCGACGGCGGGTACGAGCGGAGAGAGCGAGGCGCGGTGTGTGCGTGCGAGGCAGCTGCGGTTCACCGTCGTGCTCTCAGCATGGCAGAGGCTTAAATGGGCACGCAATTTCTAGCGTCTCCACTTCTCGCCTTGGGTAAGGGGTGGACAGGGGGTGGCAGTGAGGTCATGGCTAGCTGCTAGGCATCATGGGCCAGGGCGGTGCGGCGTGCAGCGAGTGGTTCGTACTCGAACGGCATGGCCGACTCAATATGGGCGTGCCACTGGTGCAACGGTGGAGACGAGGCTCTCCACTGCACGGCCAAGTACCAGAGATGATCAAGGACAATTGAATGGGTTGATTGCAGTACAAGAGATGAGCAATTGTTAGCTCAAAACAGTGTATCGTTGTTGAGGTTGTACTGTGCCTGCCAGGTGCTCGATCAAATGGCCGCATGAAATTTGCTTTCAAATTTTTGAATGATTTTTGGTGAGTGATCTTGTTACTTTCTTAGTAGTCTATGGTTGCTGGGAATGGTCAAGGGGAATTGGTTTGAATGGTTTTTGAAAAATGGTGATCTAGGCATATGAACTTGATTCAATTTTGCAAAGCCTCTTAAATTTATTTGAAAATAGTTTCTGCCACTTTGTAAAGTTTGCTTGGATTCACTTGGAGTTGGCATAGCAAGGGGTGAAACGAATTGGAATTGTTTCTGTTGGGAATCTTTTACTAGGAACACTCAAAGTGGTCTAGTGGATAAGTTTGGCCAAAATGACCATTTGATCTTATGATCTATATTTGATTTTCTTTTCATTTGATTCTGTTTGTAAGTGATAGAGATGATGTAGTATTCATTTTTAAACTAAACCTTATCATTAGTAACAATCAATCATGGCAGCCATTCATAAACTAATACAAATCACACATGCACTCATATTAAGTTTAATAATAAAAGTTTTTGTTAACCCTAAACTTGGGTGATTACAGCTTGATAAGCTTGATTAATATTTTTGGGATGTTAAAGTGTGTCTGTTCATGTGGATCATTGTGTTTGGAAAAGAACACATGCGATGACACTCCATGTGGCAGACCATGGTCAGAAACCCCAGGAACATGTTTGAATTCAGCTGCCACATGCAATGGAGCACCAGTGTGGCACATAGGTTTCATCACCACACCTAGTTGACTTTGTGTGTTCATGTGGGTCATTGTGGTTTGGAAAAGAACACACGCAATTACAGTTCATGTGTCAGACCATGGTCAGAAAGCCCAGGAACATGTTGAAATGCAGATGCCACATGCAATGGAGCACTAGTGTGGCAGAGAGGTTGCATCACCACACCCAGTTGATTGTGTGTGGTCATGTGGATCATTGTGGTTTGGAAAAAAACACATGCAATGACACTCCATGTGTCAGACCATGGTCAGAAAGCCCAGGAATGTATTGGAATGCAGCTGCCACATGCAATTGAGCACCAGTGTGGCAAAGTGGTTGCATCACCACACCTAGTTGAGTGTGTGTGGTCATGTGGATCATTGTGGTTTGGAAAAGAACACATGCAATGGCACTTCATATGTTAGACCATGGTCAGAAAGCCCAGGAACATGTTGGAATGCACCTGCCACATGTAATGGAGCACTAGTGTGGCAGAGATATTGCATCACCACACCCAGTTGAGTGTGTGTGCTCATGTGGATCATTGTGTTTCAGAAAACAACACACGCAATTACAGTCCATGTGTCAGACCATGGTCATAAAGCCCAGGAACATGTTGGAATGCGGCTGCCACATGCAATGGAGCACCAGTGTGGCAGAGAGGTTGCATCACCACACCTAGTTGAGTGTGTGTGGTCATGTGGATCATTGTTGTTTGGAAAAGAGCACATGCAATGACATTCCATGTGTCAGACCATGGTCAGAAAGGCCAGGAACATGTTGGAATGCAGCTGTCACATGCAGTGGAGCACCAGTGTGGCATAGAGGTTGCATCAGCACACCTAGTTTATTGTGTGTGGTCATGTGGATCATTGTGGTTTGAAAAAACACATGCAATGGCACTCCATGTGTCAGAACATGGTCACAAACCCCATGAACATATTGGAATGCAGCTGCCACATGCAATGGAGCACTAGTGTGGTAGAGAGCTTGCATCACCACACCCAGTTGAGTTTGTGTGCTCATGTGGATCATTGTGTTTTGGAAAATAACAAAGCAATGACACTCCATGTGTCATACCATGGTAAGAAATCCTGGGAACATGTTGGAATGTAGCTGCCACAGGCAATGGCGCACTAGTGTGGCACAGAGATTGCATCACCATACCAAGTTGAGTGTGTGTGGTCATGTGGATCATTGTAGTTTGGAAAAGAACACATGAAATGACACTCCATGTGTCAGACCATGGTCAGAAATCCCAGGAAACGTTGGAATGCAGCTGCCACATGCAATGGAGCGCCAGTGTGGCAGAGAGGCTGCATCACCACACCCAGTTCAGTGTGTGTGGTCATGTGGATCATTGTGGTTTGGATAAGAACACATGCAATGACACTTGATTTGTCAGACCATGGTTAGGAAGCCCAGGAACATGTTGGAATGCAGCTAGCACATGCAATGGAGCACTAGTGTGGCAGAGAGGTTGCATCACCACACCCAGATGAGTGTGTGTAGTCATGTGGATCATGGTGGTTTGGAGAAGAACACATTTAGTGACACTCCATATGTCATACTATGGTGAGAAAGCCCAGGAACATGTTGGAATACAGCTTCCACATGCAATGGGGCACCAGTGTCGCTGATAGGTTGCATCATCACGCCTAGTTAGTTTGTGTGGTCATGTGGATCATTGTAGTTTGGCAAAGAACACATGCAATCACACTGCATGTGTCAGACCATGGTTAGAAATCCCAGGAACATGTTGGAATACAGCTGCCACATGCAACAGAGCACCAGTGTGGCACAGATGTTGCATCACCACACCTAGTTGAGTGTGCGTGGTCATGTACATCATTGTGGTTTGGAAAAGAACGCATGCAATGACACTCCATGTGTGAGACAATGGTCAGAAAGCCCAAGAACATGTTGGAATGCAGCTGCCACATGCAATGGAGCACTAGTGTGACAAAAAGGTTGCATCACAGCACCGAGTTGATTGTGTGTGGTCATGTGGATCATTGTGGTTTGGAAAAGACACATGCAATGACACTCCATCTGTCAGACCATGGTCAGAAAGCCTAGGAACTTATTGGAATGCAGCTGCCACATGCAATGGAGCACTAGTGTGGTTTAGTGGTTGCATCACCACACCCAGTTGAGTGTGTGTGGTCATGTGGATCATTGTGGTTTGAAAAAGAACACATGTGATGACACTCCATGTGTCATATCATGGTCAGAAAACCCAAGAAAATGTTGGAATGCAGCTGCCACATGCAATGGAGTACCAGTGTGTCACATAGGTTGCATCATCACATCTAGTTAATTGCATGTGGTCATGTGGATCATTGTTGTTTGGAAAAAACACACATGCAATGACACTCAATGTGTCATACCATGGTCAGAAAGCCCGGGAACATATTGGAATGCAACTGCCACAAGCAATGGAGAACCTATGTGGCAGAGAGGTTTGCATCACCACACCCAATTGAGTGTGTGTGGTCATGTGGATCAGTGTGGTTTGGAAAAGAACACATGCAATGACACTCCATGTGTCAGACCATGGCCAGAAAGCCCAGGAACATGTTAGAATGCAGCTGCCACATGCAATAGAGCACTAGTGTGGAAGATAGGTTGTATCACCACACCTAGTTGAGAGTGTGTGGTCATGTCTATCATTGTGGTTAGGAAAATAACACATGCAATGGCACTCCATGTGTATACCATGGTCAGAAAGCCCAGGAACATGTTGGAATGCAGCTGCCACATGCAATGGAGCACCGGTGTGGCAGAGATGTTGCATGACCACACCCAGTTGACTGGTGTGGTCATGTGGATCATTGTGCTTTGGAAAAGAACACAAGCAATGACAATCTATATGTCATACCATGGTCAGAAAACCTAGGAACATGTTGGAATGCAGCGGCCACATGCAATGGAGCACCAGTGTGGCTTAGAGGTTGCATCACCACACCCAGTTATGTTTGTGTGGTCATGTGGATCTTTTTTGTTTGGAAAAGAACACATGAATGACACTCCATGTGTCAGACCATGGTCAGAAAGCCTAGGAACATGTTGGAATGCAGCTGCCACAAGCAATGGAGAACTAGTCTGGCAGAGATGTTTCATCACCACACCCAGTTGAGTATGTGTGGTCATGTGTATCATTGTGGTTTGGAAAAGAACACACGCAATTACAGTCCATGTGTCAAACCATGGTCAGAAAGCCCAGGAATAGGTTGAAATGCAGATGCCAGATGCAATGGAGCACTAGTATGGCATAGAGGTTGCATCACCACACCCAGTTGATTGTGTGTGGTCATGTGGATCATTGTGGTTTGGAAAAAAACACATGCAATGACACTCCATGTGTCAGACCATGGTCAGAAAGACTAGGAACGTATTCGAATGCAGTTGCGACATGCAATGGAGCACTAGTGTGGCAAAGAGGTTGCATCACCACACCCAGTTGAGAGTGTGTGGTCATGTGGATCATTGCGGTTTGGAAAAGAACACATGCAATGACACTTCATATGTCAGACCATGGTTAGAAAGCCTTGGAACATGATGGAATGCAGCTGCCACATGTAATGGAGCACTAGTGTGGCAGAGATATTGCATCACCCCACCCAGTTGAGTGTGTGTGGTCATGTGTATCATTGTTGTTTGGAAAAGAACACATGCAATGACACTCCATGTGTCAAACCATGGTCAGAAAGCCCAGGAACATGTTGGAGTGCAGCTGCCACATGCAATGGAGCACTAGTGTGGCACAGAGGTTGCATCAGCACACCTAGTTGATTGTGTGTGGTCATGTGGATCATTGTGGTTTGGAAAAAAACACATGCAATGACACTCCATGTGTCATACCATGGTTAGAAAGCCCATGAACATATTGGAATGCAGCTACCACAGGGAATGGAGCACTAGTGTGGCACATAGGTTGCATCACCATACCAAGTTGAGTGTGTGTGGTTATGTGGATCATTGTAGTTTCGAAAAGAACACATGCAATGACACTCCACGTGTCAGACCATGGTCAGAAAGCCCAAGAAAATGTTGCAATGCAGATGCCACATGAAATAGAACACCCGTGTGGCCGAGAGGTTGCATCACCACACCCTGTTTAGTGTGTGTGGTCATGTGGATCATTGTGGTTTGGAAAACAACACATCCAATGACACTCCTTTTGTCGGACCATGGTTAGAGAGCCCATGAACATGTCGGAATGCAGCTACCACATGCAATGGAGCACCAATGTGACTGAGAGGTTGCATCACCACACCTAGTTGGGTTTGTGTGGTCAGGTGGATCATTGTGGTTTGGAAAAGAACACATCCAATGACACTCCATCTGTTAGACCATGGTCAGAAACACAGGAACATGTTGGAATGCAGCTGCCACATGCAATGGAGCTCCTGTGTGGCAGAGATGTTGCATCACCACACCCAGTTGAGTGTGTCTGTGGTCATGTGGATCATTGTTGTTTGGAAAAGAACACATGCAATGACACTCCATGTGTCAGACCATGGTCAGAAATCCCAGGAACATGTCGGAATGTAGCTGCCACATGCAATGGAGAACTAGTGTGACACAAAGGTTGCATCACCACACCCAGTTGATTGTGTGTCGTCATGCGGATCATTGTGGTTTGGAAAAACCACATGCAATGACACTCCATTTGTCAGACCATGGTTAGAAAGACTAGGAACTTATTGGAATGTAGTTGCCACATGCAATGTAGCACCAGTGTAGCAGACAGGTTGCATCACCCCACCAAGTTGTGTGTGTGGTAATGTGGATCATTGTGGTTTGGAAAAGAACACATGCAATGACACTCCATGTGTCAGACCATGGTCAGAAAGCACAGGAACATGTTGGAATGCAACAGCCACATGCAACTGAACACCAGTGTGGCAGAGATGTTGCATTACCACACCCAGTTGACTATGTCTGTCCATGTGGATCATTGTAGTTTGGAAAAGAACACATGCAATGACAATCCATGTGTCAAACCATGGTTAGCAAGCCCAGGAACATGTTGGAATGCAGCTGCCACATGCAATGGTGCACTTGTATGGTAGAGAGGTTACACCACCACACCTAGTGGAGTGTGTGTGGTCATGTGGATCTTTGTGGTTTGGAAAATAACACATGCAATGACACTCCATGTGTCAGGCCATGGTCAAAAAGCCCTGGAACACGTTGGAATGCAGCTACCATATGCAATGGAGCACCAGCGTGGCATAGAGGTTGCATCACCACACCCAGTTGATTATGTGTGGTCATGTGGATCATTGTGGTTTGGAAAAGAATGTTGGGAACATGCCCTAGAGGCAATCACATATGATGTTATTTCCAACGTATTCATAAAGTTATTGTCCATGTATGAACTACTGATATGTATCATTGAATATGTGATTCGATTGTGGAACTACATATTCATGTTGTTTATACTAATTGTCCTTGGTCATCGAGGTTGTGCTGGACACACAACTTAGACCAATGTGAAAGTCGGCAGATGACTCGGTTCCACTTATCATGGGCATGGAGATGCTATTCCGACTTACACGGATTCGGCTAAAAGAGTTTAGCAAGTGGGACTAACCCATATTGAGATGCAACAAACAAGTCATCATTTGCATGTCTCAATCAATGTAATCCTTAGACCTGAGGTTATTGCACAATCCGAGTTGAGGATCACCGACTTAGGTTCTGTCAAATGTTGTTCTGTCATTGGGTAGTTATAAAGGCGGAGTTCAGGTCGACTGAGAGTCAAGCTACGTGATGTGAATAACCAAGATGGGATTTTGCCCCTCCATCTAGAGAGATATTATCTGGGCCCTCTCGGAAGATATGATTCAGAAAGCATGGCCATGCACGACTCGGTTAAGTGTTAACCGAGGCGATTGACTAAGAGTTAGTTGGATGAATCATTTATCTCGGATGGAGAAAGAGAGTCGGACTATTTAAGGGATGACGATTATTCACCTATAGTTCGACAAGGTATATCGTCTGGCAAAAGGGACTCAGATGAAAGTCGCATTGGAAGGTATGTCGTCATGACTTTTTGGTACTTGGGAGTCGGTACATTCTTCTAGGAGCCGTTGCCGACTAATCGGTCACGAGTGACACTCGGATCGTGTCCGGGTTACCATGAGCCTGTCGAGTCACACACTTAAGAGCAGGAGCAAGTTTGGGTTAGACCCAAACAGGAAATCTATTTGGGTTGGACCCAAATAGAGATATGGACTTAGTTAGTGAGTTGGACTCGCAGTGACTAATATAGGCCTTTTAGTGAATGGGCCACAAGTGAGTGGACCCCACTTTCACTCGCTATATAAGCTGGGGCGCAGGTTCTTAGAGCACAAGGTTAGGTCACTCCATGTGTTGGAAACCCTAGCCCCAGTCCGTCCTGTCGCCACCGT
The DNA here is from genome assembly GCA_023614405.1 of Avena insularis. NCBI lineage: Eukaryota > Viridiplantae > Streptophyta > Magnoliopsida > Poales > Poaceae > Avena > Avena insularis. The sequence continues at coordinate 315,274,022 of CM042686.1, forward strand.
ACCGGACCTAGCAGTCCAACGTCGGCGCTCCTCCTCGTATGTGTGGATACTGGCGGAGGTGCTATATGTTCAGCACTTCAACAATCGTGGAACCGGAACAGATCGTGAGGACTACACTACATCAAGCGACGTGCTTCATTGATTCCGCAACTGCGCGTCTAGTGGTAATCCTCGTGGCCTTCTACCTGAGCTGGATCTTGGGATCACCGTGTATGGAATTTTTTTGTTTATCTCTGCGTGACCCAACAGTGGTATCAGAGCATTAGCTTCTGGTTTTAGGCTCGAGATCGCGCATATGTGATATGCGGTTGGCGTTAGATTGGATCTAATTGTAGTTTTGGTGGTCGATCTATGAGATAGATCGTTTTTGTACGAGGTTGATTGGGTCAACTATACTCGGGGAATTGGATGATCCGGTTTCCGTGATCATACTGCTAAGGTCATGGAACGACATACCCCTATCGGTCGGCTTTCGCCATCGGGGTAGACTGTGAGACGTAAATCTAGATGCGGTTATCGAAGATCAAAGATTTGGTCGAATCAGAGTCTGGATCGAATTTGGATCAAATTGTTTTATCCGATGAAGAAATCCATGTCCGGAATGCAGATGAGATCTGTGTTTTCGGAAAAATCCATGTCCGGGACCGTCGGCTTCGCCCTGTCGTAGCGCCTTAGATGTCGTGGCGAGTTTCACAACACCGGTAGATATCGTATCTATGCATAACTTGTTTTTGCAGGATGATGTTGTGAATGGTATGGCTTATGTGCATGTGATGTATGTAATCCATACATGATCTGCGAATCACGATTTTTTGTCAGCCGGCTGGAGCCTAGGTGCTGTCATTTCATTGTACAACGACCTGCGTGTCGGATTCTCTGTGTAATTTACATTACTAGCAAGTGTAGCTATTTGGAGAATCCGGATGGCATGCAAGTCGATGTACAAATCGGCTACATGGTATAAGGCGGCACGTGACAAGAGTTGACACAAGTTGGATTATAGACTGTGTGGAGATGGAGATCGCCATGAAGAGAGCCATACCATTTCACATTATAATTGCTTTATTTTGTGTTATTTTTATGTCTCTGTTTTACCTCTATTAGATAGTTGGTAGAAAGTAATCCCTCAGAGAAGGTCTAGTTGGTTTCCCCGCCAGTGCTGCACCATCACAAGTTGGACATTTTTGGCAGTGGGCTCATAAAATTGAGGTGCTATCAATTCTTTCCGACTAGGTGGGTTCAAGTCAGACTCTTACAGCGGAAGCACTTGCTAATCTAGACGGGTCTATCACAACGGTTGTGGGACTCGGGGAAAAGTCGGATAGGAGCCGGGGCATGTGATGCCACCCGTCCAACAGGAGTCGTATGAGATACGATTTACAAGGAGTTGTCTACCTATATCACTTGACGTCTAGCGGTGATACTAAAGCTCACTAGTCGACTTCCTTATTTGGGGTCCTGAATCACTAAGTAACCATCGGATGGGTGTTGGTTCTAGTGGGAGCATAAATATTAATGTGTTTAATATGCTTGCTCTTTTATGTATACCTGTCTTAAGTGTTCTTGCATATTTTTCTGTTGTAGATCAATGGCACCTAGCAGTCTCCCTCAGATTTCCTGTTTTGCTTTGAGAACCATCTTAGAGAAAGATAAGCTAAATGGAACTAACTTCACCAACTGGTATCGTAATCTGAGAATTGTGCTCAAACAAGAAAAGAGAGACCGTGTCCTAGACAACCCACTTCCAGATGAGCCGGATGAGAAAGCGACTGTCACAACCACCAATGCCTACCATCGGATTTGGGATGAATCCATGGAGATTAAATGTCTTATTCTTGCTCACATGGAACAGGACTTGCAGCAGCAGTTCGAGAATGTTGAGGCCTATGATATGATCGAAAGCCTCAAAAGTATGTTCTAGGCTCAGGCGAATATTGAGAGGTATTAAGTCTCTCAGGCTTTCTTGAGCTGCAAGCTTAAGGATGGCGATCCACTGAGTCCGCCTGTGATCAAGATGGTTGGTTACGTGCAGTCTCTGGAAAGGCTTGGCTACCCCATTAGCGAGGAGTTTGCTACAGACATAATTTTGAACTCTCTTCCTAGTGCGTATGGTCAGTTCATATCAAACTACCACATGCATGGTATGGATAAGAAGCTCAGTGAATTACATGGGATGCTCAAGCAGGCTGAGGCAGATCTCAAGAAAGGCGCCAGTCAAGTGTTGATGGTGCAGAATAAGGCTAAGTTCAAGAAGAGTTCTTGGACTAAGAAGAAGAAGGCAAAGTCGGGAGGTAAGGCTGAGGACCCAGTCCAAAATGCTTCCTCAGGGACTAAGCCATCTCCTGCAGCTGGATCCACTTGCTTCTATTGCAAGGCGGATGGCCACTGGAAGAGGAATTGCAGCAAGTATCTGGCTGACAAAGCCAAGAGTGGAGGTGTGACTTCTGGCTCAGGTACGCTTGTTTGCAATATGATAGACATTTATCTTGTTGATGCACCTGGTAGTTCTTGGGTATATGATACCGGATTAGTCATTCACATCTGCAACTCGTTGCAGTGGTAAGAACTAGGAGTGTGGCAAGAGGCAAGGTTGACATTCGAGTCGGCAATAAAGCGAGAGTCGCTGCGTTGGAAGTCGGCACGATGCAACTTCATTTACCTTCTTGATTCTTAATGGAGCTAAATAATTGTTATTATGTTCCAGTGCTTAGTCGAAACATTATTTTTGTCTCATGTTTGATGAGACAAGGCTATGAGTCGAATATTAATAATAATGGTTTTTCTTTATATTTGAATGATATGTTTCACGACTTTGCACCCGTCTAGGACGGGTTATTTATTTTCAATCTTGAGGGTGAATCTGTCTATAACACAAATGTGAAAAGCTTGAAACCAAATGATCTGAATATGACTTACTTTTGGCATTGTCGGCTTGGTCATATAAGTTGGAAACACATGAAGAAGCTCCATGATGATGGACTCCTAACTTCATTCGACTTGGAGTCATTCGAGACATGTGAATCCTGCCTACTCGGCAAGATGACCAAGACACCTTTTGCAAAGAGTTGTGAAAGGGCGTCCGACTTATTGGGACTAGTACATAGTGATGTATGTGGCCCGATGAGCACGACAGCCAGATGTGGTTATGAGTACTTCATTACCTTCACTGATGATTTGAGTAGGTATGGATATATCTACTTGATGAAACATAAGTCAGAAGCCTTTGAAAAGTTCAAGGAATTCCAGAATGAGGTACAGAATCAACTCGGCAAGAAAATAAAGTTTCTTCGATCGGACCGAGGAGGCGAGTACATGATCCATGAGTTTGATCACCATCTAAAGAGTTGTGGAATAGTTTCCCAGCTCACTCCGCCGGGAATGCCGCAGAGAAACGGTGTATCGGAAAGGCGGAATCGGACCTTGTTAGACATGGTACGATCAATGATGAGTCAGATAGATCTGCCTTTATCATTTTGGGGATATTGTCTAGAAATTGCAGCGTTCACACTAAACAGAGTACCATCAAAGTCGGTAGAGAAGACACCGCATGAGATGTGGACTGGCAAGAAGCCGAGTTTGTCTTTCCTTAAGATTTGGGGCTGTGAAGCATTTGTCAAGCGACTTTAGTCAGACAAGCTTATGGCCAAGTCAGATAAGTGTATTCTCGTGGGGTATCCGAGGGAAACCTTGGGCTACTACTTCTACAACCGAGAAGAGGGCAAAGTGTTTGTCGCTCGGAAGGGTGTCTTCCTTGAGAAAGAGTTTCTTAGTCGGGGAGTCAGTGGGAGCATAGTGCATCTCAAAGAAATTCAAGAGATACCGGCCAGCAGCGAGTCGGCAAAAGCCTTAGAGGTTGAGCCAGTCGTGGTACCTGAGCCGACAACTACACCGACACTGCGAAGATCGGCCAGATTGTGAAGTGTTCGTGATGTGTTACTGTTGGACAGTGATGAGCCGACAACTTATTTGGAAGCAATGGTGGGTTCTGATTCTGAGTCATGGCTTGGAGCCATGAGATACGAGTTAAAGTCCATGGATGAAAATCAAGTTTGGAACTTGGTTGATCTGCTAGATGGTGCAAGACCCGTCGAGTGCAAATGGGTCTTTAAGAAGAAAACTAATATGGATGGAAATGTTTCTGTCTATAAAGCACGGCTTGTTGCGAAGGGGTTCTGACAAGTTCAAGGAGTTGACTATGATGAGACTTTCTCTCCCGTGGCGATGCTTAAGTCAGTTTGGATCATGTTAGCTATAGCAGCCTATTTCGACTATGAGATATGGCATATGGATGTCAAGACGGCTTTCCTTAATGGAAATTTAACCAAGGACGTGTATATGATACAGTCTGACGGTTTTGTCGATCCGGCTAACATCGACAAGGTCGACAAGGTATGCAAGCTTTGGAAATCCATTTATGGGTTGAAGCAAGCATCTCGGAGTTGGAATATTCGCTTTGATGAAGTAGTCAAATCGTTTGGCTTCATCAAGAGTGATCATGATTCTTGTTTATACAAGAAGTTTAGTGGGAGCAAAGTAAACTTTCTGATCTTATATGTGGATGACATATTACTGATTGGAAATGATGTCCAGATGTTGCAAGAGACCAAAGAATCATTGGAAAAGAGTTTTTCGATGAAAGACTTCGGTGAGATAGATCAAGGCGGCTCATTGGATTGAGTCAGAGTACATATTTGGACAAAGTGTTGAAGAAGTTCAACATGGAATCGTCTAAGAAGGGGTTCTTACCGATGTCCTGTGGCGTAAAACTTAGCAAGACTCAGTGTCCTTCGACAACTGATCAACAAAGTCGGATGAGTGCGATTCCGTATGCTTCTGTAGTCGGATCCATCATGTATGCTATGATTTGTACTAGGCCGGATGTTTCCAATGCTCTCACTGTTGTAAGAAGATACCAGGCTGACCTAGAGAGATCCATTGGGCAGCGGCTAAAAATATCCTTAAATACTTGAGAAGGACTAAGGATATGTTCCTGGTTATGGAGGTGAGGATGAACTCAGTGTAAGGGGTTTCACGAATGCGAGTTATCTCACTGACTCAGATGATTCTTATTTGCAATCCGGATATGTGTTTGTGATAAACGGAGGGGCTGTGAGCTGGAAGAGTTCCAAGCAAGAGATGATGTCTGTGTCTACGACAGAGGCTGAGTGTATTGCTGCCTCGGAGGCGGCAAAGGAAGCCGTTTGCATGAGGAATTTCCTCATGTATCTTGGTGGGGTTCAGGGCTTGTCCAATCCGTTAGACGTGTATTGTGACAACAATGGTGCTATCGCACAAGCCAGAGAACCTAGACAAAACCAGAAGAACAAACATATACTCATGTGGTACCACCTTATTCGCTAGTTCATGGATCAAGGTGATATCAAGTTATTCAACGTAAACATGGATGCAAACATTGCAGATATGTTGACAAAGCCACTTCCGCAGCCGAAGCATGAGGCGCACCAGAGAGCTATGGGCATTAGATGCCTAGACAAGTGATGTTGGATGATTGGCTCTAGTCAAGTGGGAGACTATCGGGAATATGCCCTAGAGGCAATCACATATGATGTTATTTCCAACGTATTCATAAAGTTATTGTCCATGTATGAACTACTGATATGTATCATTGAATATGTGATTCGATTGTGGAACTACATATTCATGTTGTTTATACTAATTGTCCTTGGTCATCGAGGTTGTGCTGGACACACAACTTAGACCAATGTGAAAGTCGGTAGATGACTCAGTTCCACTTGTCATGGGCATGGAGATGCTATTCCGACTTATACGGATTCGGCTAAAAGAGTTTAGCGAGTCGGACTGACCCATATTGAGATGCAACGAACAAGTCGTCATTTGCATGTCTCAATCAATGTAATCCTTATACCTGAGGTTATTGCACAATCCGAGTTGAGGATCACCAACTTAGGTTCTGTCAAACGTTGTTTCATCATTGGGCAGTTATAAAGGCGGAGTTCGGGTCGACTGAGAGTCAAGCTGCGTGATGTGAATAACCAAGATGGGATTTTGACCTCTCGGAAGATATGATTCGTAAAGCATGGCCATGCACGCTCGGTTAAGTGTTAACCGAGGTGATCGACTAAGAGTTAGTCGAATGAATCACTTATCTCGGATCAAGAAAGAGAGTCAGACTATTTAAGGGATGACTATTATTCACCTATAGTTCGACAAGGTATATCGTGAGGCAAAAGGGACTCAGACGAAATTCGCATTGGAAGGTATGTCGTCATGACTTTTTGGTACTTGGGAGTCAGTACATTCTGCTAGGAGTCATTGTCGACTGATCGGTCACGAGTGAGAATCGGATCGTGTCCGGGTTACAATGAGCCTATCGGGTCACACAGTTAAGAGAGGGAGCAATTTTGGGTTAGACCCAAATAGGAAAATCTATTTTGGTTGGACCCAAATAGAGACATGGACTTAGTTAGTGAGTTGGACTCACAGTGACTAATATAGGCATTTTAGTGAATGGGCCACAAGTGGTTGGAGCCCACTTTCACTCCCTATATAAGCTGGGACACAAGTGCTTAGAGCACAAGGTTAGGTCACTCCATGTGTTGGAAACCCTAGCCCCAATCCGTCCTCTCGCCACTGTACCGACCTAGCAGTCGATGCTCCTCATCGTACGTCTGGATACTAGCGGAGGTGTTGTACGTTCAGCACTTCGACGATCGTGGATCCGGAACGGATCGTGAGGACTACACTGCATCAAGCGACGTGCTTCATCGATTCCGCAACTGCGTGTCTAGTGGTAATCCTCGTGGCCTTCTACCTGAGCTGGATCTTGGGATCACCGTGTAGGGAAAACGTTTTGTTTATCTCTGCGTGGCCGAACAAAGAACACATGCAATGACACTCCATGTGTCAAACCATGGTCAGAAAGCCCAGGAACATGCTGGAATGCAGCTGCCACATGCAATGGAGCAATAGTGTGGCACACAGGTTGCATCACCACACCCAGTTGATTGTGTGTGGTCATGTGGATCATTGTGGTTTGGAAAAAAACACGTGCAATGATAGTCCATGTGTTAGACCATGGTTAGAAATCCCAGGAACATATTGAAATGCAGATGCCACATGCAATGAAGCACCAGTGTGGCAGAGAGGTTGCATCACCACACCTAGTTGAGTGTGTGTGGTCATGTGGATCATTGTGGTTTGGAAAATAACGCATGCAATGACACTCCATGTGTCAGACCATGTTCAGAAAGCCCAGGAACATGTTGGAATGTAGTTGCCACATGCAATGGAGCACCAGTGTGGAATAGAGGTTGCATCACCACACCGAGTTGAGTGTGTGTGATCATGTGGATGATTGTGGTTTGGAAAACAACACATGCAATGACACTCCATGTGTCAGACCATGGTCAGAAAGCGCAGGAACATGTTGGAATGCAGCTGCCACATGCAATAGAGCACGAGTGTGGCACAGAAGTTGCATCACCATAACCAGTTATGTTTGTCTGGTCATGTGGATCATTGTGGTTTGGAAAAGAACACATGCAATGACACTCCATGTGTCAGACCATGGTCAGAAAGCCTTGGAACATGTTGGAATGCCGCTGCAACATGCAATGGAGCACTAGTGTGGCAGAGAGGTTGCATCACCACACCTAGTTGATTGTGTGTGGTCATGTGAATCATTGTGGTTTGGAAAAAAACACATGCAATGACACTCCATGTGTTAGACCATGGTCAGAAAGCCTAGGAACGTATTGGAATGAAGCTGCCACATGCAATGGGGCACCAGTGTGGGAGAGATGTTACATCACCACACCCAGTTGAGTGTGTGTGGTCATGTTGATCATTGTGGTTTGGAAAAGAACACATGCAATGACATTCTATGTGTCAAAGCATGGTCAGAAAACCCAGGAACATGTTGTAATGCAGCTGCCACATGAAATGGAGCTCCAGTGTAGCACAAATGTTGCATCACCACACCCAGTTGAGTGTGTGTGGTCATGTGTATCATTGTGGTTTGGAAAAGAACACATGCAATCACACTCCATGTGTCAGACGCCCGTGATATTTTGGAATGTAGTTGCCACATGTAATGGAGCACTAGTGTTGCAGACTGGTTGCATCACCCCACCCAGTTGAGTGTGTGTGGTCATGTGGATCATTGTGGTTTGGAGAAGAACACATGCAATGCCACTCCATATGTCATACCATGGTCAGAAAGCCTAGGAACATGTTGGAATGCAGTCGCCACATGCAATGGAGCACCAGTGTGGATGAGAGGTTGCATCACCACACCTAGTTGAGTTTGTGTGGTCATGTGGATCATTGTGGTTTGGAAAATAACACATGCAATGACACTCCATGTGTCAGACCATGGTCAGAAAGACCAGGAACATGGTAGAATGCATCTTCCACATGCAATGGAGCACCAGATTGGCAGAGATGTTGCATCACCACACCTAGTTCAGTGTGTGTGGTCATGTGGATCATTGTGGTTTGGGAAAGAACACATGCAATGACACTTCATATGTTAGACAATGGTCAGAAAGCCCAGGAACATGTTGGAATGCAGCTGCCACATGTAATGGAGCAATAGTGTGGCAGAGATATTGCATCACCACACCCAGTTGAGTGTGTGGTCATGTGGAATACTGTGCTTTGGAAAAGAACACATGCAATGACACTCCATGTGTCAGACCATGGTCAGAAAGCCCAGGAACATGTTGGAATGCGGCTGCCACATGCAATGGAGTACTAGTGTGGCAGAGAGGTTGCATCACCACACCTAGTTGAGTGTGTGTGGTCATGTGGATTATTGTTTGTTTTGAAAATAACACATGCAATGACACTCCATGTGTCATACCATGGTCAGAAAACCCAGGAACATGTTGGAATGCAGCTGCCACATGAAATGGAGCATTAGTGTGGCACAGAGGTTGCATCAGCACACCTAGTTGATTGTGTGTGGTCATGTGGATCATTGTGGTTCGAAAAAAACACATGCAATGACACTCCATGTGTCAGACCATGGTCAGAAAGCCCATGAACGTATTGGAATGTAGCTGCCACATGCAATGGAGCACTAGTATGGCAGAGAGGTTGCATCATCACACCCAGTTGAGTGTGTGTGGTCATGTGGATCATTCTGGTTTGGATAAGAACACATGCAATGACACTCCATATGTCATACCAAGGTCAGAAAGCCTAGGAACATGTTGGAATGCAGCTGCCACATGCAATCGAGCACTAGTGTGGCACAGAGGTTGCATCACCATACCAAGTTGAGTGTGTGTGGTCATGTGGATCATTGTAGTTTGGAAAAGAACACATCCAATGACACTCCATGTGTCAGACCATGGTCAGAAAGCCCAGGAAAATGTTGGAATGCAGCTGCCACATGCAATGGAACACCAGTGTGGCAGAGAGGTTGCATCACCAAACCCATTTTAGTGTGTGTGGTCATGTGGATCATTGTGGTTTGGAAAAGAACACATGCAATGACACTCCATGTGTTAGACCATGGTCAGAAAGCCCAGTAACACGTTGGAATGCAGCTGCCACATGCAATGGAGCACCAGTGGGGAATAGAGGTTGCATCACCACACCAAGTTGAGTGTGTGTGGTCATGTGGATCATTGTGGTTTGGAAAAGAACACATGCAATGACACTCCATGTGTCAGAGCATGGTAAATAAGCCCAGGAACATGTTGGAATGCAGTTGCCACATGCAATAGAGCACGCGTGTGGCACAGAAGTTGCATCACCACACCTAGTTAAGTGTGTGTGGTCATGTGGATCATTGTCGTTTGGAAAAGAACACATGCAATGACACTCCATGTGTTAGACTATGGTCAGAAAGCCTAGGAACATGTTGGAATGCCGCTGCAACATGCAATGGAGCACCAGTGTGGCAGAGAGGTTGCATCACCACACCTAGTTGATTGTGTGTGGTGATGCACTCGACTTTCGACGTAGAGCTCGTTGGGAACCCCAAGAGGAAGGTATGATGAGCACAGAAGTAAGTTTTCCCTCAGTTATGAAACCAAGGTTTAATCGAACCAGTAGGAGCAAGGAAACACCCCAAAGGTGTTGCTAGCTTAGCTTTGGCAGGGCGCACTACCGATGCTAGTAGCAACGTGGAGACCTGCACAACACAACCACAGAACTTTGTCCCCAACTTGCGATGAGGTTGTCAATCTCACCGTGTTTTGCGGAAAACAAAGGATTAAACGTATCGAATGGAAAGAAGTAAAAGTTTGCAGAAAGTAAACCCAAACAGAAACAGTTTATAGAATGTATGTAAGGAAAAAGGACCGGGATCCATAGTTCACTAGAGGTGGCTCTCCTTAGATAGATAACATGCTGGGTGACCAAATTATAGCGGGGCAATTGACAAACACCGATAAAGCAATACATGCATATACTAATCATCTTGACTCCTTTGAGACTTGATTGGGCATTACAACATAATACATAGACCGCCATCCAACTTCATCTATGACTAATAATCCACCTTCAGGTTATCATTCGAACCCCCTCCAGTATTAAGTGGCAAGCAACAGATTATTGCTTTAAGAACTGCGTGTAAAGTAAACAATACGATTGTTCTATGAACAAAGGATTGTTGTTTTCTCCCTAGTAGCAACAACACATCTAGTACCTTAGAGATTTCTGTCACTTCCCCAGATTACCAGAGGCATGAACCCACTATCGAGCATAAATACTAACTCTTGGAGTTGCTAGCATCTACTTGGCCAAGATAGCTACTAATAATGGAAAGCATGCAAGATCTCAAATAACAAAGACATGATAGAATCAATAATCAATCTGAAATAGCATCTCAATATCCATCGGATCCCTGCAAACAAAACAAGTATGAATTACAAATAGATGATCTTGATCATGAACGGAGCTCACAAGATCTAAACATGAAAGAACAAAGGAGGAGAAACCAGCCATCTAGCTACTACATGGATCCGTAGTCCAAGGATGAACTACTCACGCATCACACCGGAGGCTTGCATGGTGATGAAGAAGGCCTCCAGGGTGAATTCCCTCTCCCAGGGTGCCGGAAGAGCTCAGATCCTCTCGATCTAGGGATGGAGATGACTGCTCTGACTCTTTCATGGATTTTTGATCGGGTACTTAGGGTTTACGTCCAGGGCATCTTATAGTCGGAAGGGAGGCCGAGGGGTGCACAGGCTGGCCACACCACCTCGGCACGGGCAGCCTGGCCGCGTGGCTGGTGTGGTGGCCTCCGCCCTCTCCGTCTCGTATTCTGGCACTTGATGACTTCTAGAAAAATAGGCACTTTGGCTTTTGTCCCGTCCAATTCCGAGAATATTCATTTTCTAACTTTCCTGGAACCAAAAACAGCAGAAAACAGGCAGCTGGCACTGTGGCTCTTGTTAATAGGTTAGTCCAAAAAATCATATGAAAAGTACTCCAAAGTTGGAACAAAACACAAGAAAGTGGATAAAACCAAGCATGGAACATCAAAAATTATAGATACATTTGCAATGTTTGGAAAAAAACACATGCAATGACACTCCATGTGTTAGACCATGGTCAGAAAGCCCAGGAACGTATTGGAATGTAGCTGCCACATGCAATGGGGCACCAGTGTGGGAGAGATGTTGCATCACCACACCCAGTTGACTGTGTGTGGTCATGTGGATCATTGTGGTTTGGAAAAAAACACAGGCAATGACACTCTATGTGTCAAAGCATGGTCAGAAAACCCAGGAACATGTTGCAATGCACCTGCCACATACAATGGAGCACCAGTGTAGCACAAATGTTGCATCACCACACCCAGTTGAGTGTGTGTGGTCATGTGGATCATTGTGGTTTGGAAAAGAACACATGTAATCACACTCCATGTGTTAGAAGCCCGTGAATATTTTGGAATGTAGTTGCCACATGCAATGGAGCACTAGTGTTGCAGAGTAGTTGCATCACCACACCCAGTTGAGTGTGTGTGGTCATGTGGATCATTGTGGTTTGGAGAAGAACACATGCAATGACACTCCATATGTCATACCATGGTCAGAAACCCAAGGAACATGTTGGAATGCAGCTGCCACATGCAATAGAGTACCAGTTTGGCAGAGATGTTGCATCACCACACCTAGTTGAGTGTGTGTGGTCATGTGGATCATTGTTGTTTGGAAAAGAACACATGCAATGACACTTCATATACCAGACAATCGTCAGAAAGCCTAGGAACATGTTGGAATGCAGCTGCTACATGTAATGGAGCACTAGTGTGGCAGAGATATTGCATCACCACACCCAGTTGAGTGTGTGTGGTCATGTCGATCATTGTGCTTTTGAAAAGAAAACATGCAATGACACTCCATGTGTCAGACCATGGTCAGAAATCCCAGGAACATGTTGGAATGCGGCTGCCACATGCAATGGAGCACCAGTGTGGCAGAGAGGTTGCATCAGCACACCTAGTTGAGTGTGTGTGGTCTTGTGGATCATTGTTGTTTGGAAAATAACACATGCAATGACACTCCATGTGTCAGACCATGGTCAGAAAGCCCAGGAACATGTTGGAATGCAGCTGCCACATGTAACGGAGCACTAGTGTGGCACAGAGGTTGCATCAGCACACCTATTTGATTGTGTGTGGTCATGTGGATCATTGTGGTTTGGAAAAAAACACATGCAATGACACTCCATGTGTCAGACCATGGTTAGAAAGCCCATGAACATATTGGAATGTAGCTGCCACATGCAATGGAGCACTAGTACGGTAGAGAAGTTGCATCACCACACCCAGTTGAGTGTGTGTGGTCATGTGGATCATTCTGGTTTGGATAAGAACACATGCAATGACACTCCATATGTCATACCAAGGTCAGAAAGCCTAGGAACATGTTGGAATGCAGCTGCAACAGGCAATGGAGCACTAGTGTGGCACAGAGGTTGCATCACCATACCAAGTTGGGTGTGTGTGTTCTTGTGGATCATTGTAGTTTGGAAAACACGTCCAATGACACTACATGTGTCAGACCATGGTCAGAAAGCCCAGGAAAATGTTGGAATGCAGCTGCCACATGCAATGGAACACCAGTGTGGCATAGAGGTTGCATCACCACACCTAGTTTAGTGTGTGTGGTCATGTGGATCATTGTGGTTTGGAAAATAACACATGCAATGACACTCCATTTGTCAGACCATGGTTAAAAAGCCTAGGAACATGTTGGAATGCAGCTGCCACATCCAATGGAGCACCGGTGTGGCAGAGAGGTTGCATCACCACACCCAGTTGAGTGTGTGTGGTTATGTGGATCATTGTGGTTTGGAGAAGAACACATTCAATGACACTCCATATGCCATACCATGGTAGCCCAGGAACATGTTGGAATATAGCTGCCATGTGCAATGGAGCACCAATGTGGCTAAGAGGTTGCATCACCACACCCAGTTGAGTTTGTGTGGTCATGTGGATCATTGTGGTTTGGAAAAGAACACATGCAATGACACTCCATGTGTCAGACCATGGTCAGAAACCCAGGAACATGTTGGAATGCAGCTGCCACATGCAATGGAGCACCAGTGTGGCAGAGATGTTGCATCACCACACCAACTTGAGTGTGTCTGGTCATGTGGATCATTGTGGTTTGGAAAAGAACACATGCAATGACACTCCATGTGTCAGACCATGGTCAGAAATTCCATTAACATGTTGGAATGCTGCTGCCACATGCAATGGAGCACTAGTGTGACACAAAGGTTGCATCACCACACTCAGTTGATTGTGTGTGGTCATGTGGATCATTGTGGTTTGGAAAAACCACATGCAGTTACACTCCATGTGTCAGACCATGGTCAGAAAGCCTGGGAACTTATTGGAATGTAGATGCCACATGCAATGGAGCACTAGTGTGGCAGACATGTTGCATCACCCCACCCAGTTGAGTGTGTGGTAATGTGGATCATTGTTGTTTGGAAAATAACACATGCAATGACACTCCATGTGTCAGACCATGGTCAGAAAGCGCAGGAACATGTTGGCATGCAGCTGCCACATGTAACGGAGCACTAGTGTGGCACAGAGGTTGCATCAGCACACCTATTTGATTGTGTGTGGTCATGTGGATCATTGTGGTTTGGAAAAAAACACATGCAATGACACTCCATGTGTCAGACCATGGTCAGAAAGCCCATGAACGTATTGGAATGTAGCTGCCACATGCAATGGAGCACTAGTACGGTAGAGAAGTTGCATCACCACACCCAGTTGAGTGTGTGTGGTCATGTGGATCATTCTGGTTTGGATAAGAACACATGCAATGACACTCCATATGTCATACCAAGGTCAGAAAGCCTAGGAACATGTTGGAATGCAGCTGCAACAGGCAATGGAGCACTAGTGTGGCACAGAGGTTGCATCACCATACCAAGTTGGGTGTGTGTGTTCTTGTGGATCATTGTAGTTTGGAAAAGAACACATCCAATGACACTACATGTGTCAGACCATGGTCAGAAAGCCCAGGAAAATGTTGGAATGCAGCTGCCACATGGAATGGAACACCAGTGTGGCAGAGAGGTTGCATCACCACACCCAGTTTAGTGTGTGTGGTCATGTGGATCATTGTGGTTTGGAAAAGAACACATGCAATGACACTCCATTTGTCAGACCATGGTTAAAAAGCCTAGGAACATGTTGGAATGCAGCTGCCACATCCAATGGAGCACCGGTGTGGCAGAGAGGTGGCATCACCACACCCAGTTCAGTGTGTGTGGTAATGTGGATCATTGTGGTTTTTAGAAGAACACATTCAATGACACTCCATATGCCATACCATGGTAGCCCAGGAACATGTTGGAATGCAGCTGCCATGTGCAATGGAGCACCAATGTGGCTAAGAGGTTGCATCACCACACCTAGTTGAGTTTGTGTGGTCATGTGGATCATTGTGGTTTGGAAAAGAACACATGCAATGACACTCCATGTGTCAGACCATGGTCAGAAACCTAGGAACATGTTGGAATGCAGCTGCCACATGCAATGGAGCACCAGTGTGGCAGAGATGTTGCATCACCACACCAACTTGAGTGTGTCTGGTCATGTGGATCATTGTGGTTTGGAAAAGAACACATGCAATGACACTCCATGTGTCAGACCATGGTCAGAAATTCCATTAACATGATGGAATGCTGCTGCCACATGCAATGGAGCACTAGTGTGACACAAAGGTTGCATCACCACACTCAGTTGATTGTGTGTGGTCATGTGGATCATTGTGGTTTGGAAAAACCACATGCAGTTACACTCCATGTGTCAGACCATGGTCAGAAAGCCTGGGAACTTATTGGAATGTAGATGCCACATGCAATGGAGCACTAGTGTGGCAGACATGTTGCATCACCCCACCCAGTTGAGTGTGTGGTAATGTGGATCATTGTGGTTTGGAAAAGAACACATGCAATGACACTCCATGTGTCAGACCATGGTCAGAAAGCCCAGGAATATGTTGGAATGCGGCTGCCACATGCAATGGAGCACCAGTGTGGCAGAGAGGTTGCATCAGCACACCTAGTTGAGTGTGTGTGGTCTTGTGGATCATTGTGGTTCGGAAAAAAACACATGCAATGACACTCCATGTGTGAGACCATGGTTAGAAAGCCCATGAACGTATTGGAATGGAGCTGCCACATTCAATGGAGCACTAGTGTGGCAGAGAGGTTGCATCACCACACCTAGTTGAGTGTGTGGTCATGTGGATCATTGTGGTTTGGAAAAGAACACATGCAATGACACTCCATGTGTCAGACCATGGTCAGAAAGCCCAGTAACATGCTGAAATGCAACAACCACATGCAATTGAGCACCACTGTGGCAGAGATGTTGCATTACCACATCTAGTTGGCTGTGTGTGGTTATGTCACTACAAGAAAAGTTTCCTTCCGAAACGAATTGGCCCGACGGTCGTCGTAGAAGGCGCTTCTTCCGCGACGAAATTCTCGGCTCGGCCGTGGCCGATGGAAAACTTTTTTTCCGGTTTGGCGGCCCTCTACTACGAAGGATCTGCTAAAAACATGGAGGAAGCTTGGCTGGTGCTTGACAGAAGCAAGATTTTTGTTTCCTCGCACGATGTTGACTCGCCGAAGTCTTTTGAGGCATGTGGGTCCCGGACGTCAGCGTCTCTAGCAGACCATACTTTTCGGTCGCGCCTCCCTGATTTGAACTCGATAACGTTGCTCGAGGCGCCTACCATTTAGTCAGGCTGCTAGGTCCCACATGTCAGCCTCTCATTAGAAGGATCGTGTGCATGATAATTTTTTTTCCTTCGCTCGCGCTACCCTGTTCCGAAGTGGATAGCCGCTGCTCCATGCATCTACCATGTAGTCAATCTCCTGGGACCCACATGTCATCCTCTCATTAGAAGAAATGTGTGTATGATGGAATTTTTTCCTTCGCTGGCGCTACCCCGTTCTGAGTTGATAGCGGTGCTCGACGCATAAACCGTTTAACCAACCTCCTGAGACCCACATGTCATCCTATCATTAGAAGAAACGTGTGTATGATGGATTTTTTTCTTCGCTCGCGCTACCCTGTTCCAAACTTGATAGCGTTGTTCGATGCATCTACCGTTTAATATGATGCTGGTCCCTACATGTCATCCTCTCATTAGAAGAAACGTGTGTATGATGGAATTTTTACCCTCTGTCATGCCTTCGTGTTCCGAACTTGATGGCGTTGCTCGCTACTTCAACCATTTATATAGGCTGGTGGGCCCGACATGTCAGCCTCCTCTGTGCAGGAAACGTCTGCATTCTAGACTTTTTTTCTTCTCTCGCGCCTCCCCGTTTGGAAGTTGGCAACATTGCTCGATACAGCACCCGTATAATGTCTCCCTGCTGGGTCCACATGTCAGCCGCCTATGTAGAGGAAACGTGTGTATGTTGGACATTTTTTTTGGTCGCGTCCGCCCGGTTTGACCTTGGTAACGTTGTTCCATGCAGCAGGCGTGTATGGTATTGCTACTGGGGCCCACGTGTCAGCCTCTCTCGACAAGAAACGTGTCGATCTTGGTCTTCTTTTTTTCGGTCGAGACTATTGCACAAGTACTTTTTAAACACTCTCGTTAAACTTGATCTCTTGTATGGTAAGGTTGATGGGTGCTAGCTGCAGGAAGGTGGGTCAGCCATGTCAGCTCTTAGTACAAAAATATTGCTACAGATAAACTACATGCCTTGCCACTACATAAGAAAATTATTATCCTTTTATAAAATGTAAAAAAATGTATAACATCGTATATACCTTATTTATTTTTCTTCTTAAAAAATTGCCTGTCCATATGTTACGTGTGATTGCTAGAAGCTCAACTAAAAAATGTTAAGTATAAATAATGTAGTAGGTAGTACTTAAAAACATGGATATGCGGAGTTTTTTTAGGGGTGGGTGGATGGTGCCGAAAAAAGGCCGAATTGAAGAAAAATGGGCCAAGCAGGGATTGATGGGCTATTTTTCATGAGCTCTTGCCCAATCTAACTGGGGTATTTTCACGGTTGAATGACCCAAAACATGGCCGAGTTAGAAGGTCTTGGGTATTTTCCCGGATGGACTAATTTCTTGGGCTCGATAGTTAAAATCCCAAGGTATGTGCTGGGGCTCGGCCGGATTCGAAACAAAGCCGTCAACAAGGGAAAAAAAGGTATAAAATATGAGCACCTAAGAATTTGTTATGTTAAGAAGATGACGTCACCCTACTAATTGTGCTAATAATCAGTTGTAACCTAGTAGTTGCAACTCATTAAATTCCCAATAACAAGCTATTGCAACAAATGTGTAACCCTCACGTTGCAGCAATCGCGAGGAAAATCCAATGGCGAGAGAGGTGACTCTTGAGAACTGGCAAATCCGATAAACTATTCACACATATTTCTGTGAAAATTGTGGACAAACACCCCATGCCCGCTAAAACTTTCCGCCGAGACCCCAAACTTTCCTAAGCCCGCCCTCAATCGAGCGACCAGCCCCTGTCCCTTCAAATTTTGCACCATTCTTATGGGAGATGCACCGGATTAGAACTAGGCCGCAAACTTCTCCACGCCTAAAAAAAACTTCTCGACGCCTTTCTATCAATAGTACCGGCCTACCACCATTGGCCACGCCGTTCTTCACGAGACGCATCGGCCGGCAGTCAGCTGGGCGATCCCCACGCTTCGCCTGCTAGATTCAGGCACTGGACATTCTTCTTGGCTTTGGTTTGTTCTCCACACCTCCTAGAAATAGTTAAAGCTTGTGACCATCTAGATTTACAAGGTGCTTGCAGATTTGGGTAGGTAAGTTCTTTAGGAAAATCTATAGTAAAGCTCTGGACAGAAGAGTTCGAAAACATCTTAAAAAGGACTTGGAATAGATCATGTGCAAGATTTTGACCTGATATATTCTCCATCCTTCTTTGATACGATGGAGCATTTGGCTGTTGATGTACCTGACGAGGAAGTACTTAGAGGTACAGTATAGTATAGATGGATGTACCCTATAGAACGTCGACTTCGCCTTTCCAAGCAGCGGGAAGATATCCGTAGACAGTTTGATAAGTGAGTTTATGCAAAGATATCTTCACATATAAGACTGTAGAAAAGTTAGATATATTCAGATGTCTTACTTGGCTATGTTTTGTAGGTTCTTCACAAAAATAAAAGTACCAACAAATTTCGTTCCACCAATAAAAAGACCGGATGGACTAAGATCTAAGGATCATGTAAGATGCTCAAATTGCACTGTGAATTGTCTATGAATTGTCGAGATGGGGTAACCTCTTGCCTATTTTGTAACGCTAGGTTTCAGAGCTTGAATTTCTGGCCCTTATCTGTGGTTCTGATAGGAGTATAACAAAAGCTTCAGCTTGCATTTCCAATGGTGTCTGCCATAGCGCTGATGTACCTTCTGTGCAGACTGACACAGCTGGTGGTTATCCTGATGAACCTGCACTGGATTGCGTTTAGATTCGAAATCCTGCACTTGACATTGTCGTCCCAAGGAAAAGAAGGTTGTGGATCTTGTAATAACGCCTTCTGTAGAACAAGATGCTAGAGGTGATGATTTATGAATTGCATGTCCCTCTCTATCAATGAAAATGGCATATTGTTTGCCTTGTTTCAAAAATAAATAAATATTTGCATGTCTCCTTGTGTTAGTCGATGCAAAAAAGATACTATTTTCTGTTCAAGTCATGTGAACAAATATGTTTGTATGTAAAGACATAAATGCGGATTGGGTGACAAAATCAGCATAAAATTGCCAGATTAACAATACAAGCATAATGGCATTGCAAGAAAAGGAACAAAACCATCTTTTCAACGTGCATGTGAAAAGGAGATGAGCTAGGAACCACGCCCGCAAGTGGTGGAGGCCAATTCTCATGCAACTCAGCTAGCATTGGTTTATCATCGATAATACTCAAGCATCCGAATATTATGATTACATACTAGGAGTAGTTCTAGTTCCACACTACAGTTCAACATGCAAAAGTGTAAGAAATGTGTAAGGTAGCTCCATAATACAGGTTCTAGAGAAAAGCATACAAATCATAAGAAAGAAAGCTCTGCATCACTGTTCACCACCTTCAGGTGCAACAGTTTCTATAGATTGTAAACCCAAATTACCGCCTCCTTCAGGTGGTACAATAATTTCGGGAGCGGGATTAGCAGCACCAACAGCAGTGCCAGCACCGATAGCATGAGACTCCATAATAGGCGAACTATCGAGCACCACAATGTCCTCTGAAGGCTCTTCACCGCGAGCTCCAGCCACACAAGTCTCCACGGATGGTAAAACCAATCCACCACCTCCATCATCTGGCACGACGATGGCAGGTGCAGTCTCATCAGTACCAGCTGCAGCTGCAACTGCATCAGTCTCCACAAAAGGTAAACAAGGAGGCATCTTAGGTGTAGCGATCTGACATCGATTTTCTACTCCGTCATCAGGAAACTGAGAGTCTTCTTCAACTTTGTGCTTCTATGGTTACAAGATAAACAGAGATTACAACGAAAGGATCTACGTGCAACAACAAGAACATATGTCATTCTATTGATTTACCTTGTCATCTGGGATAGCAGAAGTCACAGGATTGGAACCTATTTCATCAAGAATCCTCTTTTTCGCTCCTTCCCCTATCTCCTTCTGCAGCAAGATGTAATATTGATTACATGATGTTGATTGACAAATATATGCAAATGTTCAAAAGTTTGCGTTGTTGAACTACCAACTTCGAACGGATCCCCATTGTTCTTAGTTATAGGATCTAGCCCAGAAAACAAGCTTTTATGGAATCTAGTCTACAAAAAAAGGATGCATACCCGGGATAAGAACTACTCTACACATGACAATGTTGCGCAATCGACAATAAAAATTTCACCGCATCATCAACTCTATCATGTAAGTTTGGAGTGAATCTAGATACACTCGTTTCACATAAGCTAAAACATCTTATATTATGAAACAGAGGGAATAGGTACGCGTGTTTTAGTATTTCACAAACCGCCATTGCTGCCGCAGGACAGAGATGACGGATGCTCCACCGCCCTACAAAAGGTTGTCGTGCCGATCTCGCCGCCACCTGTAGAAGACGGAGCCGAGGAGCTGGTCGACAGCAATATGGAGCGAGAGGCCAGGGGGAGGTAGTGGATGGGAAGAAGGGACTGAGTAAAAGAGACTGTGTGTGCATGGGGGGAGGCCGGTGAGGGAGTTAAATCCAGCTTGTCTCGGAAGGAACGCGCTGCCACGTGCACCGGCGTGTGCAGAACTCCCTCCCTCCCTCTTCTGCGGCAGCTACTGACAGTAGTACTCCGGCTAGCTTCATCGAGTTCTCTGGTACTCCTACTAGTAGTCCTTTACTACTTTTTTTGCTACTACTAGGGTAGACAAGGAGTACTTGTTCAGAAGAAGGAAAAAACTAGACTAGCACACGGTCGTACAGTATTGCCTTGTCAAATCACTGGTGATGCCATGATGAGCGATATGTTTTTCCTGGTAAACCTGGAAACATCGTGTTCCTTCCACTGCGTGCAGTTTCTGAGTGAAGTACTTACCAACACATCCAACTTAGGCTTACAGGACCCAAACTGCAGTGAAAAAGAAACAAAACTACAGACCTGCAAGGAGTAATACGAACAGTACTACTATTATACAACATTCTAGAAGAAATTATGTACTGAATAGTAGTAGTAGAGTACAATTATACTCCTAATAAGGTTCTTTTACAAGCTTGGTGAAATATACATACTGGAGAAAATACCAAGTGTACAAAAGGGGTTTTTGGTCATACAGAATATTTTACAAGCCCGACCGGGTGCAGAACTAAATGTTGAGTACCCGTAGATCAGCTAAAAATCAGCCAAAAGAAAGAGTTCAATAGAAGTCCGAGACCAAATGAGCTATCCTTGAACAAGCTTGTTCCACTCCTAGGCGTTTGAGATGCTTGGGATGAACCAAAATGGAGTCTCCGACCATGTCCAGCGAGTGTTGGTGTGGAAACCAATAGCTGCGTCACCATTCAGACTAAAGCGGCAAATTTTAGGAAGCGCCCTGTACTCGTAGCCAATTTCTTGGTGTGATGTGTAAACACAGTTCCTTCTCATCAGATGTCCTGGCTGATCATTTTCATCGCCTACTGCAATGATATTCGGATAGTTTACGCCAAGGAAAAGAGAATATGATCCAAGGTCAGTAACCCTTTTCCATCGGTTAGCTGCAGTTAACTGGCTTGTGTCCATCGAGAACACCATACACTCAAACCCAGAAGGATAGGTGCGAATGGTGCGACCATAGTGAACAACACTAGTATCATCAGCAATTGCATTGCCTGAGACACCATACGTATAGACCAGAAGAAGTCTTGAACCACCAGCAGATCTTGTGAACCACCACCTACCAGGATCATTCTCCTCATCATCCTCAACAAACCCATGTGTTAGGAACATCACATCGCGTGGCGACATGATAAGGATAGGACCTTCAAAGGGAAAGGAAATGTAACATGGAAATAATATTGATATTAATCTGACATTGTAGAAGTTGACAACAGTACTATTTTCAAAAATCTTGATTATACTTAAGATGTTTGATTGCGTAGAAAAATGCCAACCTAGGGAGATGCTATGGAAATTCTAATTCTTTTCGAAATGGGGATATGCTATGGAAATTCTCCTAGAGACACGGTTTGATTCATGGGATCAAATGAAATAGGAAATAATCCTATAGGATCTTGATGTAAAGTTCATAGGGAAAGATGCAAGGTTGGATCCTACAAGATTTTGGTGTCTTATATACCAAAGGAAAACCAACAAGGATTATTTCTAGGAGGTTTAATATCTTATCTTATCTTATCTTATCTTATAATAATATTACCACTATGTAGTGTATGAATAACTTTGAATATTCAATGTTGGATCAGGACTTGCGAATCCCAATATTGCCAGCAGTTGGATCTTCTTTTCCATTCTAGCATCTACTTGAAGATTCTATTGATATTCTTTAGCACAATGAACGCTATGCACAATCCTCAAAACACACTTCTCCATCATTCTAGAATCTTCTCCTTCATTTCTTAAGACCATGTTAACAAAATTTACAAGTACTTGTACCTAATAAACATCGACTTCTACATGATAGAAACTACAAGAACTAAATATGCACCCATACTTTATAGATGTCGATCAAATTTCTAATTTTTTGAGCTTTACCTAGTATTATAATTCTATATAGTTATGATTTGTCATATGTCTAGTATCTGAGTCTAGCGTAAATACTACTAGTAGATACCATATTTTCCATGGATGTACTAGTACTAGGAGACAATGCAATACTATCAGCAGAACTCAATCCTATGAATCAAATTACTTATATGTAAGAAAACTTAGTAAGGATTGCATTCCTCTGAAATTCCTAGAGAATTCATATGAATCAAAGAGGCTAAAATTCCTATGGAATTCCTATTAACCAAAGAAACTTCAGAAAAAATAACATACATTGATTCAGGAATAATATCTGGGTCTCACATAAGTACTTACTACTACATAGTAGATACCATAGTTTCCATCGGATGTACTAGGAGACGAAGCAATATTATCAGTAGAACTCAATCATATAAAACAAACTACTTATATGTAAGAAAACCTCCTAAAGATTGCATTCCTTTGAAATTCCTAGGGAATTCCTTCGAATCAAAGAAACTAAAATTTTAATGGAATTCCTACTAACCAATGAAAGTTCAAAAAAAATAGCTTGCATCGATTCAAGAACAAAACTAATAAAATACGTAGGGAGGAGAATTTACCAAGTTCCAGAGACTTCCATGCATAAACACAACCGTTCTCGATCACGGCAAAAACATGATCGTGTTGGATAATAGCATCGCAGTATCTAAGGTAGCCCTAGAACTCGTTCATACAAACTGACCATCCATGACTATCATTCCCGTTGATGACAGCAATCTTGAATTCGAAAATGGCGACTAGAGAGAAATCTTTGTATCCCCCAGCAGCTATTGGAACTTGGCAAATGACTATCTTCTGCAGTTTAGTACGTCGACCTTCATCAGCATCATCCTAAAATGTAAGTGTAGAACCTTCGGTCGGTTCAAACCCCGACACTTGCAGAATAACAATCTTGCGACGAGTGTACACATTGACAAGGTCCCACATGAAATCAGGCCCAACTGTGACGATCCAATCTCCATTGCTGCCTGCTCACTTCTCATCAAAACCATTTGGCATCACAACATCGGAGGAGAACCTGTCTAGCGGCGTCAGTTTGAACGGGCTACCCGCCACTTTGAAGCAGTCTTTGGATTCCCACGGTCTCACCGTCGGGTGAGAATGAAGAACACATGGGAGGCCAAACGGATGATAAGAAGGCATAACTCTACTCTCTTTTGCTGATTGAAGAATATGTTTGGACGAACCGACGAGGCTCGCGGTGGTGGTGGCGTCGTAATGGTTTATGAGTACTTGAAGAGGGCCTTCGGTGAACAGCGTCTGAAACTACTCAGGATCTTTACACACCTTGCTCGATCTCACCATGGAAGGAGGTTGCATATGGTGTTTTGGGGGCTTTGTTTGGGGTGGGGTGGGGGAGGGAGGGAAGATCGTTGGCATGAGCTAGTGGCCGGGGTGCGATGGAGAAGACAAAGGCTGATGGTGCGTTACTCTACTACTAGTAGTACTACAGAAGGTGGGCGAGTGGGGGGTGGGGCTCCAATTGAGGCAAGTTGCACAAACCTCCAACAATTAGAGCCATAGTTGCGAAGAGCTCCAACTGTTGAGCCCCGGGTATGTAAGAAATAATGCTAAGAGGGAGAATTTGTGCTATGTGTAGCATTTGTACCCAAAAGTAATTGTAGTACAGTAGTTTCTTGTAACTAGACTATCGTGATTATCTAGAGTTCCCTGTAATTTTGAATCCAATTGTTGGAGGTTTGTGCAATTTCCACCCTCCTCGTGTTCCGAGGAAGCTCTATGACCCTATGTTCAAACAAAAAAATGATGAAAGACAATAAAAAAAGACCATCTCTCAGGGATCGTTTGATTTGCAGGATTCTCAAAACATAAGAAGAGGAAACTACATGAATTTGGATCAAGTATGTGTTTGAATCACAGGGAAAGCAAAGGAATACTTTGAAGGAATCTCAATTCCTGTGTTTTTCCTATTCTTATATTTTTCCTATCCTGCGTTCCAAATGGGACATAATTCCTACATATTGGAATCCTATGAATCAAACAAAACAGCTTAGGATTATTTCCTAATGGACAAGATCCTTCACAAAAACTTTGAATTTTCTTTGAATCAAAGAAGGAATAAAAAAATGTTTCCTCTCTCAGGAAAAAAAGGAACTCCACCTCTTGGACAATTCACTGTGACGAGAGTAGCTACTACTAAAGTCTATGTCTAGTACTAGCTGTAGGGCCCAACCGTAGCACGTTATTTACAAGTAGTACTAATAGTATAGTATAATATTAGTCTTTGAAGGTGCCTAGAAGGAAACAAAATAAAGCTCTGCAGGTAATAAATGGCCATGGCAATTTCCAAGATACACAATCTTTTGCTTGTTCATTTTGATCTGGGCGACAGCCGGAGGATAGAGGAGTACTAGTTGCTTCGTGTCTTGAGCCACCGAGCTGGAGTAGAAATTTGGATATCTAAAAACCTGAATTGTCCTGTCAAACCAATGCTAGTTGCATGCAGCTTGACCAAACATACTTACTGCACTATTTTACTATGCGTCCGAAAAACTAGGGAGTACAAGAAGTACTAGTAGTACACTAATGTTACACAGAGATTTTTATTTGAATGGACACAGAGAGTGCCATATTCATCTTGTAGTGCCAAAAGCAGAAGTTGTGCCAATATAGTATTGTAGTAGTCATGTACAGATTGCCTTACAGGAAAAAAATAGTATAATGAGCAACAAGATCTATCTATTTTTGTACTCCTATTTGCGTATACTAGTAGTACTACTACATACTCAGGAACGACATGAGCATGTGCTCCACTAGTGCGCCTCGGCACGTAGGGTAATCCAGTACGGAGTAGATCGCCAGCGCATGGTCGCGTGATTATTATGCATTGGTCCATGCTCTAGTCGTGGGCATGTGCCGTAGCAGTAAAAAAATTGTGAAAAATAGATTACTCATAAATAATTACTCCCTCCATCCTAAAATAGTAGTTACTGACTTGGCTTTGTCTAGATACACATATATTTCGACGCATTTTACTACTTAGATGCTCCCTCCTTTCTAAATTAGAAAGCATACTAGGTTTTTTCAAAGTCAATATTTATAAAGTTTGACACTATATGTACAAACATACTAACTTACATAATATCAAACGCATATAATATGAAAACATGGTTCGTGATAATTCTGATAACATTGAGTTGATATCGTAGATGTCCATATTATTTTCTAGATATTTAGGCTAAATTCCAGGGCAGCCTATCCTGCACGCTAGAGCCACGTCGATGCATCGTCCACACCAGCGCAATTTCGACGGCAATCTTGGTTCAAGACTTAAATCAAGTTGAATTGACAAGTTTGGGCATAAAATTCGGTAATCACTGAGTTAGATGACTAAAATCGAAGCACTGTAAGAATGGTTAATGTGTTTATCTCTCGTCCATGTCGTAGAAGTGAACAATTACATAAAAGTCGTACTAAACCCCTAAATACTCCATAATAACATTAGCAGCAAACTTAGTTTACATCCAAAATGTATCGTTCCTAGTACCAAAAGAGAACCTACATGCGACTACTACTAGTAAACTGGAGTAGTAAAATAGTACTACTAGCAGTACTATTTATCTGCTAATACAGCATTACAGTCTTGATTATCAGTCGTAGTTTAAGATCATTTTTCATGTCGATGCAAATCCAGAAAGATACATGGGTGGACTTCTCGACCTTCATCAGGAACCGCGGCGGCACCCCGAGGTACGTCCTGAGCTTGTCGGACGGGAGGTTGGCCGGCGAAGAGCTACTCGTCAGCTCAATTACCACATTAAGGCTCTCGACCATCGACAAGTCCGTCGACCCCCGCGGGCCAGGCGCACACAGTTTCACCGTGTATCGCGGCCACAAGCACCTGTCCTGCCTGATGCACACCAAGGACACGACGGCGGCCGGGACGAGCGCACTGATGGTCAAGCCAAACACGACACCTTCATCCCCGTAAAGGAAGCACATGAATCCCCTCGTGTCTGTTGGTGGTGGAGTCGGGATAAGGCAAAAGAAGGCGCTGCTGTAGATGGCCCTGGTTACTATGACCCCGTGGGACTCCTTCATGTGGGGAAGGAGTCCTGCCAGCGAGGCAATGAAATCATAGGCGGAATCAATGCAGGAGCACGGGCCGTGCGAGCACGCGATCTTGTGCTCGTCGAGCTTTTCGAAGGCGGCCAAGCTAAAGAAGCCGTCGTAGGGGCACTCAATCATTGCCTCAGACTGGACGGCGTCCATAGCAGCCGGCTCACTGTCGAATCCGCCGATGCGGTACACAAACTTGTAGGAGTGGTTACAGAGGGAAGATCGGCTCATGGACATAGTGCCCACCGGCCAGAAACCCGGGTTGGATGGGTATACTGAAGAGTATACTGATTGAGTTTTGTACTGTACTGGTACGATTGTACAGGAATACGCTAGGCATGGGTGCACCGGCGATAGCTGCACTTGACCACTTTTTTCTTAGACAGTGTCCCACACGATGTACATGGTTTGTCAAAATAAAAAGGATGCAGAAAGTTGACAGGTCAGTAATAAAGCAGGTGTCACGCTGTACTATACCAGACAGTACAATACAAACAGAGGGAGAAACCGAGGCAAGAAGAACCAGGTGAGTGAGAGGCAAGAAGATATACTCCTGGAGAGAGACGAAAAGCCTGCGGCCTGCTATAGGGTGTACAGTGCTGCAGGGGAGAGACCGAGGACTGCATGCATGTCTTCGACAACAACCTGTAATTAACTATTTTGGTCTTATCAAATTTAAATGGTAATAGTAGTAGTACTACATCTTACAACAAATCAGACAAACCAGTACTGCATTTATTAGTGGTATTTTTTTTGAGAAATTATAATTAGTAGTACTTAGATATGTGAAAAACCAATCCAAGTTACTACTCCAATAGAGAGTACGATCACACTGTTTTATGGATTCTTGTTTACTATACGTACTAGTAGTAAAAGCTAGAATGTAGATTGTTTTAGAACAAATTTTGGCTCTACAATATCTAGCATACGCGCAAACCTCAAAAGACACTTCATTGCTTAGTTTCAGTGATCTTGTGCTAAATACATGGACTTGGATGTAATTTTCATTTTTACGAGGTCTTTGATGTAACTTGTACTTCCACCGACCGCGTGTTAACTAATAAAACACCTCGCTCCTACGGGACCTACCACAATTAAAAAATAATTACATTGCCCTGATTATCAGACAAAGTGGAACGTGGTTTCATATAATTCCAAAATTTTAAGAAATAGGATGTTTCAAGCTTCCCAGCTAACTTTGCACACTTTAGTGACTTTTTGCTGATTTAACGAAATTAGGTCAAACATTTGCTACACAAGTAAGGGCAATTGATTGCTATTGAATTAAATGTATTTTTAGAGGTAGATGGGTGATGTAGTAAACAATGTCATCGGTGTTAGCTTTCAACTATCATGAAAGAACATTTAATTCTCAATTTTTCGAGTGATGACGAGATTGTTCTTTTACGTAAAAAAAATCCGAAGAATATGGATCTGAATACTAGAAGACAAGTTTTCATACATAAAGAGTGGACCAACCTATTGTGCTGACGATACCCATGTTTTATGAGCTTTCAAACTTCCAAGCTAACTCCACCAACTTGAATGACTTTATGCCAATTATTTATCGAATTTAGGTCAAATTTGAACTACAAGTAAATTGTAGGTTGCTTTGAAAGTTTTATGAAAACTCTTCTGGAGGTACCTATACAGGGGATAATTAATATATCATAAACCATCGAGAGTTTTGATGACATGTTCAACTTCATGCTAAGATTTTGCATCTTGACAGTTTAACAAAATTAGGTCAAACTTGAGCTACAAGTAAGCGCGAAAGATCGCTCTTGAATTAAATGTTTGTTGATATTTGAATGACTTCCTAGATAACTCTGCCCATTTGAATGACTTTATGTCGATTTATCGAAATTAGGTCAAATTTGAAACTACAAGTTAATTGTAGGTTGCTTTGAAAGTTCTACGAAAAAGCTTTTGGAGGGCACCCATCGAGGGGTCACAATCAATATGTCAGAAACCACCGAGAGTTTTGACGATAGTTTCAACTTTTTGCTAAGATTTTGCATCCTGACTATTTAACAAAATTAGGTCAAACTTGAGCTACAAGCAAGTAAGCGCAATAGATTTCTCTTGAATTAAATGTCTTTTCTAGGATAGATGGGTGCATCTTCTTGTAGTAAACAATGCTTTCAGTGTGAGTTTCCAACTATCGGGAAAGACCATTCTCAGTTTTTCAAGTGATATCGAGATTATTCTCTCCTATAAAGGAAGTCCGAAGAATTATTCTCTCCTATAAAGGAAGTACGCAGAATAAGGATCTAAATGCCACAAGCCAAGTTTTCACACATATATAGTGGACCAACATATTGTACTTATGATTTCCCGTGTTTTATGAGTTCTCAAACTTCCTATAGCTTATCGCTCTGCCCACTTGAATGTCTTTATATGTCGATTAATCAAAATTAGGTCAAATTTGAACTATATACTACAAGTTTTGTAGGTTGCTATGAAAGTTATACGAAAAAGCTTTTGGAGGTACCCATCAGGGGTTCACAATCAATATATGACAAACAACCAAGAGTTTTGACAACTGGTTTGACTTTATGCTAAGATTTTGCATCATGACACTATTTAATGAAATTGGGTCAAACTTGAGCTACAAAGTAAGCACGATAGATTGCTCTTGAAATATATGACTTTTCAGAGGTAGATGGGTGTATTTTCCTATAGTAAATAATGTCATCGGTGTGATTTTACAACTATCAGGAAAGAACATTCATGACTCAATTTTTCGAGTGATGACGAGCGAGGTTGTTCTTTTTCGTAAAGAAATGTCTGAAGAATATTGGATCTAAATGCCAGAAGCCAAGTTTACCGACATATATAGTGGACCAACATGTTGTACAAATGATTCCCATGTTTTATGAGTTTTCAAACTTCTTAGCTAACTCTGCCTATTTGACCAAATGACTTTATGCCGATTTATAAAAATTAGGTCAAATTTGAAACTTCAAGTACATTATAGGTTGCTTTGGTAGTTTTACAAAAAACTTTTGGAGGTACCCATCGATGGGTCACAATTAATATATCATAAAACACCGAGAGTTTTGATGATAAGATCAACTTCTTGCTAAGATTTTGCATCTTGACAATTTAACGAAATTAGGTCAGACCTGATCTACAAGTAATTAAGCGCGATAGATTGCTCTTGAAATTATATGTATTTTCAGAGATAGATCAGTGTATATTGTTGTAGTAAATAATGCCGTCAACGTGAGTTTCTAACTATCAGGAAAGAACATTCAATTCTACATTTTCCAAGGGAAGATGAGCGAGGTTGTTCTTTTTCGTAAGAAGTCCGGAGAATATTGGATGTGAATGCCACACCAAGTTTACAGACATATATAGTGGACCAACATGTTGTACCAACGATTCCCATGTTTTATTTATGAGTTTTCAAACTTCCGAGCTAACTCTGCCCATTTGACCGAATGACTATATGTCGATTTATCAAAATTAGGTCAAATTTGAAACTACAAGTAAATTGTAGGTTGCTTTTAAGGTTTTAATAAAAATATTTTGGAGGTACCCATGGAGGGGTCACAATTAATATATCTGAAAACAACGAGAGTTTTGACGATAGGTTCAACTTCTTGCTAAGATTTTGCATCTTCACATTTTAACGAAATTAGGTCAAACTTGAGCTATAAGTAATTAAGCGCGATATATTGCTCTTGAAATTAAATGTATTTTTAGAGGTCGATGGGTGTATCTTGTTGTAGTAAACAATGCCGTCAATGTGAGTTTCCAACTATCAGGAAAGAACATTCAATTCTACATTTTCCAAGGGAAGACTAGCGAGGTTGTTCTTTTTCGTAAGAAGTCCGCAGAATATTGGATGTGAATGCCACGCCAAGTTTACAAACATATATAGTGGACCAACATGTTGTACTAATGATTCCCATGTTTCATTTATGAGTTTTCAAACTTCCTAGCTAATTCTGTCCATTTGACCGAATGACTATATGTCGATTTATCAAAATTAGGTCAAATTTGAAACTACAAGTAAATTGTAGGTTGCTTTGAAAGTTTTAATAAAAATCTCTTGGTGGTACCCATCGAGGGGTCACAATTAATATATCTAAAAACAACGAGAGTTTTGACGATAGGTTCAACTTCTTGCTAAGATTTTTCATCTTGACAATTTAACGAAATAAATTAGGTCAAACTTGATCTACAAGTAAGCGCGATAAATGTCATTTCAGAGGTAGATGGGTGCATTTTCTAGTAGTAAGCAGTGTCGTGGGTGTGAGTGTCCAACTACCAGGAAAGAACATTGAATTCTACATTTTCTGAGTGAAGACAAACAAGGTTAGTTGTTCTTTTTCGTCAAGAGAAGTCCAAAGAATATTGGATGTGGATCCCACAAGGCAAGTTGATAGACCTATATATATATATTCAGCACCCAGGGTGCAGAATAGTTATTTTGCACCCCGCGTATTTTTGAGGATCGACAACATGTTGTACTTGTGATTCCCATGTTTTATGGGTTTTGAAGCTTCCTATAGCTAACCCCGCACATTTGAATAACTTTATGTCGATATCTCGGAATTAGGTCAAATTTGAAACTACAAGTAAATTGTAGGTTTTGCTTTGATAGATTTACGAAAAAGCTTTTGGACGTACCCATTGAGGGTTCAAAATTAATATACCAAAAACCAGCGAGAGCTTCGACGATAGGTTCAACTTCTTGCTAAGACTTTGCATATTGGTAATTTTAACGAAATTAGGTGAAACTTGAGCTAGCTACAAGTAAATGCCATAGATTGCTCTTGAATTAAATTTCTTTTCATAGGTAGATCATCGGTGCATCTTCTTGTAGTACACAGTGTCATCGGTGTGAGTTTCCAACTATCAAGAAAGAACATTCAATTCTACATTTTCCGAGTGAAGAATACGAGCGAGGTTGTTCTTTTTCCTAAAGAAAAGTCCGAAGACTATTGGATCTGAATTCCACAAGCCAAGTTTACATACATATATATTATACCAACATGTTGTACCAACGATTCCCATGTTTTATGAGTTCTCAAACTTCCCACCTAACTATGCCCATTAGAATGACTTTATGTCGATTTATTGAAATTAGGTCAAATTTGAAACTACAAGTACTAGTAAATTGCACGTGCCCTGCACGTGAGACTGGGATAATAGACATCTGGCATATCATCACTATATAAAATTATAATAGGCAAAGCAGAAAAAATATAATAGGCACAATTTGAACTACTAAAAGTAAACCATGTCGGTTGCTTTGAAAGTTTTACGGAGATGCTCTTAGAGGTACCCATCAGAGGGGGCGCGCGGGGGGGGGGGGGCAATTAATATACTATCAGGAACCAAAAGAGAGTTCTAACGGCAGGTTCATCTTCTTGATAAGATTTTGAGTCTTGATAGTTTAATGAAATTAGGTCAAACTTGAGCTACAACAAAATGCGATAGATTGCTCTGGAATTTAATGAAATTAGGTCAAACTTGAACTACATGTAATAATTTGTATGTTGCTTTGAAAGTTTTATGAAAAAAGCTTTTGGAGGTACCCATCGAGCGGTTAATTAATATATCAGAAACCACAGAGAGTTTTGACGAGTGGTTCGACTTCTAGCTAAGATTTTGCTTCATGAAAAATTCGAAAACCTTTTGAAAACGATCACATGAAATAGGGAGAGAGGGGAAATGATATTTCTATTCTCTATGGGCAACCCACAAGCTTGAGGTGCACCTTAGGCTTAAAAATAACTTTATTTTTTCCACTATGTATAAGGTGAACCTTAGCGGATGCCACATAGTAGGCCATTTTTTTGAACGGGTAGTAGGCCATATTAAGGTGTGCTTTTTTACACAATGCAGGAGTAGTATATTTCTTTGCTTAGACATATGGTCACCTCTGTCCACGCCATGTACATGCTGAGAGAATAAAACGTTGGCAGGGGAAGAGGGCATTAGCAAAGAGAAGTTGAAGGCGGTTCCATGTCAGAGCAAAGTTATGATGGGTTTCTGACACGAGTTACTCATACGGCCTTACAGTATACTACACTATGCTAGTACTAGTAAATTTCAGGACCTATGCATGCAAAACAAATTGTGTGTTTTCTCTCTCCTTCGCTGCCTCTCACAATCCATCCTCCCTCTCTCCTACCCTTTCCCCTCGCACACCAGCCCGACTAATCTCTCCCTCGTCCACAGCGCGGTGCTGCGCACGTGTGCCTTGGTACGGCGGGTCTGTGTCTCTAGTGTGTTTGGCAGTCGCGTTGGTGTGGAGTAGGGACGAGGAGTACATAGGAAGGAAACCACTTTGGTCCTTGGTGGCAAAAAAATTCAAACTTTTCCGGTTTTCAAAATTTTCACTTGCTTCCCAAATATCGGGAGTGAAGGTTACTCAAAAGATCGGCCATCCATAGTACTTCTTATCTTATCTTTATATTGTCTTATCTCTTACAATACCATAGCATACCACTGTATAGTGTACGGTTAACTTCGAACACTGACCGTTGGATCAAGACCGGCAAATCCAAACATTGCTAACCGTTGGATCTTCTTTTCCATTCTTAGCATATACAAAGATTCTACTGATAGTCTTTAGAATGATGAATGCTAGTATGCGCAAACCTCAAAACACACACTTCATTGCTCAGTTTCAGGTTCCTTGTGCTAAATGCATAGACTTGGGTGCAATTTTCCTTTTTATGAGGTCGTTGATGTAACTTGTACTTCCACCGACCATGTTAACTCTCAAGCACCTCGCCCCTACGAGACCTACCACTGTTTAAAGAAAATGCAACCGCCCCAATTATCAAACAAACTGGACCACAATTTCTTATACGTAATACCCAAGTTTTTAGTACTAGGATTTTTCAAGCTTCCTAGCTAACTTCGCACACTTCAGTGACTTCTTGTCGATTAACGAAATTAGGTCAAACTTGAGCTACAAGTAAGCGCAATAGATTTCTCTTGAATTAAATGTATTTTCGGAGGTAGATGGGTGCATCTTCTTGTAGTAAACAATGTCGTCAGTGTGAGTTTCCAACTATCAGGAAATAAAATTCTCAGTTTTCCGCGTGATGACGAGATGGTTCTTTTCCATAAAGAAAGCTCGAAGCAGAATATGGATCTCAATGCCATAAGCCAAGGTTCTAGACATATTAAGTGGACCAACGTGTTTTACTTACGATTCCCATATGTTTTTTGAGTTTTGAAACTCCCTAGCTAATTAACTCCACCCACTTGAATGACTACATGTCGATTTATCAAAATTAGGTCAAACTTGAACTATAACTAAATTGTAGGTTGCTCTGAAAGTTTTACGAAAAAGCTTTTGGAGGTACCGTACCGATCGGGAGGGGTGTCACAATCAATATATGAGAAAAAACCGAGAGTTTTGACAACAGGTTTGACTTCTTGCTAAGATTTTGCATCGCATGACACTATTTAACGAAATTGGGTCAATCTTGAGCTACAAGTAAGCGCGATAGATTGCTATTGAAATATATGACTTTTCAGAGAGGTAGATGGGTGCATTTTCTTAGAGTAAACAGTGCCACCGGTACGGTGTGATTTTCGAACTATATCAGGAAAGAAGATTCAATTTTCCGAGTGATGACGAGCAAGGTCGTTCTTTTCCATAAAGAAATGTCCAAAGAATAATATTGGATCTGAATGCTAGAAGCCAAGTTTACCAACATATATAGTGGACCAACATGTTGTACCAATGATTGCCATGTTTTATTTATGAGTTTTCAAGCTTCCTAGCTAACACTACCCATTTGACCAGATGACTTCATGTCGATTTATAGAAATTAGGTCAAATTTGAAACTACAAGTAAATTGTAGGTTTCTTTGAATGTTTTGATGATTGAGGGGTCACAATTAATATATCATAAAACACCGAGAGTTTTGACGATATGTCCAACTTCTTGCAATGTTTTTAGCATCTTGACAATTTAACGAAATTAGGTCAAACTTGAGCTACAAGTAAGCGTGATAGATTGCTCTTGAATTAAATGTATTTTCGGAGGTAGATAGATGCACCTTCTTGTAGTAAACAATGCCGCCAGTGTGAGTTTCCAACTATCACGAAAGAACATTCAATTCTACATTTTCCGAGTGAAGACGAGCAACGCTACTAGTTGTTATTTTTCGTAAAGAGAAGTCCAAAGAATATTGGATGTGGATGCCACAAACCAAGTTGACAGACATATATAGTCGATTGACAACATGTTGTACTTGCTATTCCCATGTTTTATGATCTTTCAAACTTCCTAGCTAACTCTGCCCATTTTAATGACTTTAAGTAGATTTATCGAAATTAGGTCAAATTTGAAACTACAAGTAAATTGTAGGTTTTGCTTTTTAACTTTTATGCAAAAGCATTTAATTTGGAGGTACCCATTGAGGGGTCACAATTAATATATCTAAAAACAATAAGAGTTTTGACGATAGTTTCAACTTCCTGCTAAGATTTTGCATCTTGACCATTTAACAAAATTAATTAGGTCAAACTTGAGCTACAAGTAAGCACGTGTAACATCCCAAAACTTCAATCCAAGCTTATCAAGATCAAGTCATCCAAAAATGGGGTTAACAAAAACTTTTCCAAATTTAAAAATGAAAGCATTCATATATGTGTGCATTTAAAATAGGAGTTGTTTTGAATTGCCATGATTGTGTGATCCTTTGCTTCTAAAATGTTTCTTAGGTGATTTAAACATCATCTACATCATTCCCAAACTTTTCCTAAAAGAAATCAAATCAAAAAGAATTAAAATGAAGGAATGGTCATTTGGACAAATTTAACTCTCATGCCTACTTTGGCTATTCCTAGTACTCAATTCTTAACAGAAACAATTCTTGATCTTTGCACCCCTTGCTAGTACACATAATGAGGTACCAAGGCCCACCTTTTGATCTACTAAAAACCTTCTGTAAACTATTTTAAATGACAGTTTAAAATTGAATCTAATGCATATGCATAGATCACCCCTATTTCAAAAACCATCTAATTGAGCACCATTTTCAAAACCCTTGCAACCAGAGACTACCTAGCACCCGGCTTCCCTGTCATCAGTTCACCAACTTCCTTGACCTTCCGGCACTGGGCAGGCGTCAGCCCCCATACATGGTCTTACGACTTTGCGGAGACCTGTGTTTTTGGTAAATGATGCCGGGCCTGGTCACTGCGACCCCCTTTTGTGAGGGGGCACCCCTTCTCCCGAAGTTACGGGGCTATTTTGCCGATTTCCTTAGAGAGAGTTGTCTCGCGCCCCTAGGTATTCTCTACCTACCCACCTGTGTGGGTTTCAGGTACAGGTACCCTTTTGTTGAAGGTCGTTCGAGATTTTCCTGGGAGTATGGCATCGGTTACATACTTCAGCCTAGTGGAGATCACCCAAAAATTTTGAACTCAAAATTCAAAACTTTTTCTCTTGCGGACATTTTGTCAAACACCTTGTTAGCAAGATCATTAAGGCCTAACTATTACTGTTTTGGGCTGATTTTGTCTAGCAATTTTGTAGTGCTTTGATCATCTTGTCCCCCCTCAAGCCAGACCAGACCAAACCAGCCTCTTCTCTACCCCCTAGCCGCACTGCACAGCCATGCCGAGCACCATCTCGCCGGCCGACCGTGCACCTGCAGCAGCAACCCTCTCCAGCCCCTCTCGCCATGTCTAGTACCTGGCCAGTGGTCCACCTCCACCGTCCAACCAGCCCCAGGCCAGAGACAGAGGGCAGAGCGACCAGGAACCACCGCGCCTGGAGCTTGTCGAGCATGCCGACGTCGCCCGCAGAGCGCGCACTGTCCCCACGTGCACAAGCCGCCGCTCGACACCAGCCCGCGCCTACCGCTCCGCCTCGACCTAGAGAACACCCCAGACACCTCCGTTCGCCGCCCAAAGCCCCACAGCCACCGCTCGCCATGGACACAGCCGCTTCGGCCGCGCAGAGCGCCACCTCGCCCCGACCGCATGCCACCGCCCCTACGGCCGCATTGAAGCGCTAGTGCACCGCCAGGGAACCGCCCACCAATCGCAATCCCCAGCCATGCCGCTAGCTCGCCGTAGCCATGTCGCCACCGTCGACCGCCCATCCCGTTCGGTCTCAACGTCGAGCCTATAAAAGGAGCCCTCCCCAGCACAAAATACTCACACCATTCCACTCCCCTCACCTCTCTGAACCTCACCCACCTCTCGCCGGAGCAAGTGGAGCAGCAGTTCGCCGGAATTGGAGCCGGAGCCGCCGCCTCTGGAGAAGAACGGTGCCGTTGATTCCGGCCACCCCAAGCTCCGCCGCGACCATGCCTCGCCTCACCGTCGTCTTCCACTTTGTTTGCCCGCATCGCCGACCCTGCTGGAGCCCTGGTATGCCCCCAGTAGACCCCCACCGAGCCGCTAGGGTTCGAGCTCGCCAGCGACCCGTCCGTCGTTGACGACGACCCTCAGCCGTAGTTCTAGCCTCTAATCGCACGGCCCACAGCGCGCGTACCGTTTCGCGTGTTAAGTGCCGCTGACAAGTGGGACCCCCCTGTCAGCTGAGCCCCGTGCCGCGTAGCGTCACTGGGCCGGCCCATTTCCTTTCCCGCGCAAGCCCGTAGATTCAAATCTAGGTTTTTCTTTTTAGTTAGAATATAGTTTCTGTCCAGTGTTTCAAAATTCAATTCTAGGAGTTTGACAAATCCAAATTACATGAAACTAATTTTTTCTGAAAGGTATTGAAATGCTCTATCCAAGACCGTTGGATTTAATTCATTTAGAGTTATAGATTTCTCATAATAAAAATAAGAAGACAGAAGCTCTTGCAACTTGAAACATTTTTATAAAATCAACCAAGTTAGCTTTTGAGTTGATTCCAACTCTCAAAAATCACATCTCATCATATATATCCAAATATGTAATAATATTAAGGATTACAGGCAGTGACTTCGGACTAGTACCAAAATAAAGCTGTATAGGCATTTCTAGTCACTTTAAATCATTAAATAATGAACTTAAACCAAAGTAATATTGATCCAACCTTTAAATCTCATTCCCACATGTTAGAATATGTGGTGAGGACATGTGTCCACATGATCCCATATTTTGGCGGTGAATATTAAATTTTAGTTGATATTTCAATGAGTAGAAATTACTTTTCCAAAATAAAAAAAGTTGAAACTATTGAATTAAACTTGTGATGCTTGTGATGATAATAGATCATCAATTGTGTGGTTTAGAATAATACTTAGCCTAGTTAAGGATTGTTTGGTGATTGTGCACTCCCTATGTATTTCTAGACGATAGTACCGACCAAGCCTTCGAGGAGGAGGAGTTCTACCAAGAAGAAGAAGAAGAAGAAAACTTCAACCACTGCACCAACCAAGGCAAGCTATTAGTGGCAAGCTAACCCTTGCAAACATGCTTTAGTAAGCTATTGTAGAAAGCTAGAATAAAACTAGATAGTTTAGTAAAGATGCCTTAAGCATACTTTGATCACACCCCTTTAACTCTTAGTACCTCAAGTCTTATTAACAAGTTTTACCCCCTTAGTTACACAAAGTTCTTTAATTAATTTTGAAGGTAGCATACAGAGTATAAAAGTTGACCTACTTAGAAACCTTTAGATGTCATTCTATGGCATGAGATTGATCCCATCTTTCCACCTTAGTGAAGACTCTTAACTTAGTATTTTAGAATAGATCAAAACTTGAGTCACTTTAGATGGGAACACTTGGTGAAATGAGTTATGAAAACCTTGGAATGATGAGTCATTTTATTGAGATGTTTTGACTTGTGTTGAGAAACACAATGGGTTGATGATGATGAAAAAGATAAGGCATGAGCCTTAACCCTTTTATAAAACTGATGGTTGGATTCAGATGCGATACCATTCCAAATTTACTTACAACCACATTACCTGAATTGGGTAAGGCTTAGCTGGAAATTTATATGCATTAGTATTAGTTCCCTCACGGGAGAGGTTTGAGATGAGGCTACCTCTCAATGATGTCCACCTATGTAGTGCCCATGATGACTGATGGTCATTGTTGGGAGGCCATGCTCATAGGAGAGGTGCTTGTACTAGGGTGTGTAAATGGAAGGTTATGTTTGATTATCTGCATACTAAGTATGATGATTCAGGGTTATCCCTGACAGATGTATCGAATCTTGTGGTGAAAGAGTACCACCTCTGCAGAGTGTCAAACTATTCGAATAGCCGCGTCCACGGTTATGGACAGTTGGAATGGCCATACTGTTTCGTTGTCAGATGTTTTCTAAATAACTTGAAAAGAATGATGATGTTTGACTTGACCACAACAGGGTTGTGTAGATGATAATAGCTTCCCAACTAAAGTGATTCTAGAACTTTAATTTATCTTTTCTTGCTTCAGAACTCAGCTTAGGTTTCAAACTTAACTTGATAGTTATTCTTTCAATTCAGCACTTTAACTTAGAATCATAACCCTTGCTAGTAGTAGTTTGCGAGTACTTAAAGAGTACTCATGGCTTTTGTCCCTGGCTATTATCATGGCCAGACTATGAAGGAGATTACCAAGATGATGGTCAGCAGGACGGCTATGATAACTAGGACTATCTTCCTTCGTCACCATTGCCTGTGCCCCTGAAGATGGACC
Source organism: Avena insularis (assembly GCA_023614405.1). NCBI lineage: Eukaryota > Viridiplantae > Streptophyta > Magnoliopsida > Poales > Poaceae > Avena > Avena insularis. The sequence goes on from CM042686.1 coordinate 315,313,448, forward strand.
CCACCGCTACGCTATCGTTTAATTCCGCTGCTTGTTGTATTAAAGGCTGGATGATGAGATCCTTATTTGTGTAAAACCTTATGTATGGTTTGTAATGGATGATGTACTGTGATATCCAATCCGTTATGTCTCGCAAAAATGGTAATCCTGGGATTGTGAGGTATGGCATAACGGGCATCTGGGATTAAAAATCCGGGTGTTGACAAGTTGGTATCAGAGCCATCCTGACCATAGGAGACCCTAGTTAGAATGGACGTCCAAACCAAAAACTTAGCTTCGAAACCAAAGTGAGTACTTATCAAAAACTATTTCCCCTCTTACCCTTGTGAACTCATTCTTTCTCAAAAATACATGTTCCTCAAAATTCATACATTACTACTTAAAATTTGACACACTTGATCACTTCACTAATTTCCTCATCCTAAATTCTTGTAGATGGACACTCAGTTCAGCAAGTTTTACCAGTTGGAAAACGGAGGTCAGCTAATCTTCGAGAGGGATCTGGATTCACTATCAGAGTTACTGGGACGCCCACATCCGGAGTTTCTTGGAGCTCAACTTCCAAGACCCCCAGGAGGAGACCTACAATGGCTAGTCACCGCAGATCTTCGAGGAAGCATTGAAGCACCAACTTCTGGAAGAATTCAGTTGTCCGTGAGAGAGAACAACTGGCTAGATGGATTAGCCAGGGCAATGCATGAAGCTCTCGCACGTCTATGTGCCCTCAGCGTCAACAAGATTCAAGGAACCCGTTTTGCCCACTATGCAAGACGTGACTTCATGGGAATGCCGATGGAGATGCCAAGTCACCCAGAGTTGAGGCGTCAAGTGGAGAACCTTGACTTCTTGCTTCATGACCGACAGCAAGAACTGGACAACGCCAGAGAGTTAGTCAACCAGAACTGTGCCATCGCCGACCAGAAGGCCCAGACTTTCGCACTGCTCGTCCAAGATCGCCAGTCTCTTCGTCGCCAGCGTGCAAAGAAGGATCGCACCATCGCTCGTCTTCGCAAGAAGGTGTCCGACCTCGAGAAGACCGTCAAGGAGCAGGAAGCTCAGCTTGCCGCCAAAGAATAAGATGATGAGGGTGAAGACATCCAGGGAGATATGGATTCTTACCTCAGGAACGATGACGATTTTCTGGCAGAGGATGTGGACTTCTGCGATGATGAAGACTCTGACTTCATCGACGATGAGTAGATGCACTAGAGCACTGTCGTAGCATGAGATGTATCATCTCATTGTATCGTAGTTTGCAGAATGGTTCTTCAAACCATCTGTTTTCCCCTTTGATTGCTGTGGTGTGTGTTGTATCGTGTGCTTGCTTGCATGAATGAGAATGAAGTTAGTTGAAAAACCTGAGTCTAACTCAAAGTTGTAGCTTTGAAAACCCAAAACCATGAACCTTAGAATTTCCCTCTTACCCCTATATCTATCTCAATCTTCAGATGACTCGTGGAAACCAAGGAGGGAGCAGCTCATCGCAGGACCCAATGCTGCAGATCTTGCAGAATCTCATCGCGGACCATGAAGCAAGCAGGGCCGAGCGTCAAGCCAACTTAGCGACATTGCAGCAGATCTCCCAAATGGCTCTCAACAACCGAGGACATGGAAATTAGGATCACCATGGATCTAAACTCAAAAACTTTCAGAACACCAATCCCCCAATCTTCAACCAATCTGAAAACCCATTAGATGCTGATGACTGGTTACAGACCATGGAAAACAACCTCGAAGTTGCAGGAGTTGAGGAGAATGAGAAAGTTCTCTTCGCCACCCACTATCTAGCGGGAGATTCAAGAGCTTGGTGGAATAGCATCCGCAACATGAACCATGGCCAGGTGATGACCTGGGAAGCATTCAAGGTCAAGTTCAGCCGCACCCACGTGCCGCAAGGTCTTGTCAACAGGATGAGAGATGAATTCCGTGAACTGAAGAAAGGAAGATTGACTTTAGTAGAGTACCGTGACAAATTCTTGTCACTTGCCAGATATGCACCGGATGAGATCAACACGGAGGCCAAGAAGAAAGAGAGATTCTTAAACGGACTGCATGATGAGATGCAGACTATCCTCGTCAACATCCGTTTCCAGGATCTCGAAGAGCTAGTCGACTCTGCCATTCAGATGGAAGGGAAGATTAACCAGGCAAACAACAACCGCAAGCATCGTATGATGCAGCAGTCTAGATCCAGTAGTCACTAGAAGTACCGTCCCAACCCCTCACCAGGATATGCACCAAGGAACAACCGACCCCCACCTTCTCGCCCAAGCTACCCCAACCATAGCGGAGGAAATGTGAAGCCCGGAGGAAACAATCACAACTCCGGCAACGCCAACAACTTCATCCGTGCCCCTCCCAAGAGCAACAACAACACTGCCCCCAGAACTGGCAGCAATGCTGTACCTGTTGCAATTAAGGACAAGTCCCAGATCACTTGTTTCGAGTGTGGAGTGAAGGGTCACTACTCCAATGAGTGTCCCAAGAAGACTGCCGCCAATGCCCCTGTGAATGCCCCAGCTCAGCAGCAGCGTCGTGTTCAACCAGCGGGAGATTTGCCCTGGGAACCCGCAGACAATCAAGAACGGTCGTCTCTTCCACATGAACGCAGAAGAAGCCCAGGAAGCACCAGATGTAGTGCTGGGTATGTTTTCTATCAACTCAGTTTTAGCAAGAGTATTGTTTGATTCTGGAGCATCGCATTCATTTGTCACCGAAGAATTTGTATGCACTAGTAAGATTCGCCCAACCAACCTGAAGCATGTCATGATAGTTCAAATCCCTGGTTCAACAACAAAAGCTAGAAAAATTTGCAAAGCTGTACCTATCAGAATTCATGGGATAGATTTTTATGCCAACCTAATTGTACTTGGAACCAAAGGTTTGGAAGTATTACTAGGTATGGACTGGATGTCAAGGCATAAAGGACTGATAGACTATGCTAAGAAAGCCATCACCATGACCAGCAGTTCGAGTATGAGAGAACATATCTACGAAACCTTACCCGTCAATTCAAATGCAACAAAAGTGTAGCCCGCCTACCATTGACCAAGTCGAGAGTAGTCTGTGAATACCTGACGTATTCCTGATGAATTGCGGTATGCCCCGGATAGGGATATAGAGTTCATTATCGAACTAATCCCCGGAACCGGACCTATAGCCCAGAGACCCTATACCATGAACCCCTCAGAGTTAGTAGAACTGAAGAAGCAGTTAGATGCCATGTTAGCAACAAGCTTGATTCAGCCAAGCGTATCGCCATGGAGATCACCAGTGCTATTCGTCGACAAGAAGGATGGAGGCAACCGTCGTATGACTACGAAAGTTGAATGATGTCACCATCAAGAACAAGTACCCTTGCCAAAGATAGAGGATCTATTTGATTAGTTGATGGAGCTCGGTATTCTCAAAGATTGATCTTAGGACTGGTTATCACCAACTTAAGATTCGTAACGAATATTCGAAGACCTTTACTACTCGCTATGGTCTATACGAGTATACAGTTATGTCTTTTGGATTAACCAATGCCCCTGCTTATTTCATGAATCTCATGAATAAGATCTTTATGAATTTCTTAGATAAGTTTGTAGTTGTGTTTATCGACGACATCCTTATCTACTCCAAGTCAGAAGAAGAGCATGAGCAACATCTGAGAATCATCCTGGAAACCCTGAGAGAACATCAGTTATATGCCAAGTTCAGCAAATGTGAGTTTTGGCTGAAAGAAGTAGGATTCCTAGGACATATTGTGTCTGTCGGAGGAGTCTCTGTTGATCCCAAGATCAAAGATGTCGAAGAATGGGAAGCCCCAACCAATCAAACCCAAGTTCGTTCATTTCTTGGATTAGCGGGATATTACCGCAAATTCGTAGAAGGATTCTCGAGCATAGCCCGACCAATGACCCAATTGTTGAAGAAGGACAAGAAGTTTGAATGGACAGACAAGTGTGAAGCCAGTTTCCAGGAGCTGAAGAAGAGATTAATATCAGCCCCAATTTTGATCATGCCTGACATCAAGAAGCCGTTTGATGTGTATTATGATGCATCAAAGATTGGTCTAGGATGTGTATTGATGCAAGAAGGCAAAGTCATTGCGTATCTGTCTCGACAACTGAAGCAGCATGAGCAGAACTACCCGACCCATGATCTTGAGCTAGCAGCGGTGGTTCTAGCGTTGAAGACATGGCGTCATTATTTGATGGGTAATCGCTGTGAGATTTACTTAGATCATAAGAGCTTGAAGTATATCTTCACCCAGAAGGAGTTGAATATGAGGCAAAGAAGATGGATAGAGTTAATCAAGGATTATGACCTTGACATTCACTATCACCCCGGCAAAGCCAATGTGGTAGCGGATGCTCTTAGCAGATTGTCGTGTAGGCTTAACACCATGATCAAAGAGAAGCAACCAAGTTTGTATGAGGAGTTGGACCAGTTCAGGACTGAGTTAGTCAGCAAAGGATTCCTCGCTAGCATTGAACTTCAACCCACTTTGATTAGCCAAATCAAGGAGGCCTAGAAGGGGAATGAAAGTATCGACGAAATCAAACGTCGTATTGGTACAGGAAAAGTACCTGGACTCACCGAAGACAAAGAAGGTGTACTATGGTACAAGGGACGTATCTGTGTGCCAGTCAGATTCGGAGCTGAAGGAAATTATCATGAAGGAAGCTCATGATACTCTTTATTCTATCCACCCCGGAGGAACAAAGATGTATCAGGATTTGAAAGAGCAATTATGGTGGCACAAGATGAAGAGAGAGATCGGAAGCTACATCGCCAAATGTGACATCTATCAAAGAGTCAAAGCAGAGCATCAGAGACCTGTAGGATTGTTGCAACCATTGCAGATTCCGGAATGGAAATGGGATTCCGTCGGAATGGATTTTATCACCAGTTTACCTACTTCTAGTAGGGGAAATGACTCAATCTGGGTCATAGTTGATAGACTATCTAAGGTAGCCCACTTCATACCAGTCAAGACAACCTACCAGAGTGCAAAACTAGCAGAGATGTACATTGCTAGGATTGTTAGTCTGCATGGAACCCCCAAGACCATCGTATCAGATCGAGGAACCCAGTTTACTTCAAGATTTTGGCAGAAAGTTCAGGAAGGTTTAGGAACCAAGTTGAATTTAAATACCGCTTATCACCTGCAAACAGATGGACAGACTGAGAGAGTCAACCAGATCTTGGAGGATATGCTTAGAGCTTGTGTGTTGGAATATGGATCAAAATGGGAAGACTGCCTGCCCTTCGCAGAATTCTCATATAACAACAATTATCAAGCTAGTTTGCAGATGGCGCCATTTGAATTCCTATACGGAAGAAAGTGGCGTACCCCTTTGAATTGGTCGCAAGTAGGAGAGAGTCAGATCTTTGGACCCGACATTCTCCGAGAAGCAGAAGAGAAAGTTCACAAAGTTCGTGAGCACCTCAAGACCGCCCAATCCAGACAGAAAAGCTATGCTGACAAGAGAAGGAGAGACCTGACTTTCAATGTCGGAGATTTCGTATATCTCAAGGTTTCACCATTGAAGGGAACCCAACGCTTTAGTCTGAAGGGAAAGTTAGCTCCCAGATATATCGGACCTTTCAAGATTCTGAACCGTCGAAGAAGAAGTATCGATCAGCTGGAATTGCCTGAAGAGATGTCAGCCATCCACAATGTGTTCCATATCTCGTTACTTCGCAAATGCTTGGAAGTGCCTGAGAAGACTGAAGTTTTCAAGAATATCGATCACAGAGCAGTGGAAATCAACAATGACCTGACCTATCGGGAAGTGCCCATTCGTATCTTAGAAGAAGCCTACAGAACCACCAGGACCAGGAGTATCAAGTTTCTCAAGATTCAGTGGAGCAACCATACCGAGGAGGAAGCCACTTGGGAGCGCGAGGATTACATTAGGACAGAGTTCCCAGATCTCTTTAGTTCCTAATTTTCTTGTAAATCTCGGGACGAGATTTTATTTAAGGGGGGAAGGTTTGTAACATCCCAAAACTTCAATCCAAGCTTATCAAGATCAAGTCATCCAAAAATGGGGTTAACAAAAACTTTTCCAAATTTAAAATGAAAGCATTTATATATGTGTGCATTTAAAATAGGAGTTGTTTTGAATTGCCATGATTGTGTGATCCTTTGCTTCTAAAATGTTTCTTAGGTGATTTAAACATCATCTACATCATTCCCAAACTTTTCCTAAAAGAAATCAAATCAAAAAGAATTAAAATGATGGAATGGTCATTTGGACAAATTTAACTCTCATGCCTACTTTGGCTATTCCTAGTACTCAATTCTTAACAGAAAGAATTCTTGATCTTTGCACCCCTTGCTAGTACACATAATAAGGTACCAAGGCCCACCTTTTGATCTACTAAAAACTATTTTAAATGACAGTTTAAAATTGAATCTAATGCATATGCATAGATCACCCCTATTTCAAAAACCATCTAATTGAGCACCATTTTCAAAACCCTTGCAACCAGAGACTACCTAGCACTAGTGGAGATCACCCAAAAATTTTGAACTCAAAATTCAAAACTTTTTCTCTTGCGGCCATTTTGTCAAACACCTTGTTAGCAAGATCATTAAGGCCTAACTATTACTGTTTTGTGCTGATTTTGTCTAGCAATTCTGTAGTGCTTTGATCATATTGTCCCCCCTCAAGCCAGACCAGACCAAACCAGCCTCTTCTCTACCCCCTAGCCACACTGCACAGCCATGCCGAGCACCATCTCGCCGGCCGACTGCACAGCACCTGCAACCCTCAGCCCCCTCTCACCATGTCTAGTACCCAGCCGGTGGTCCACGCCCACCGTCCCACCAGCCCCAAAGAGACAGAGGGCGAGCGGCCAGGAACCGCGCCCGAGCTTTTCGAGCATGCCGACGCCGCCCAGAGCGCAGCCCGTCCCAGGCACAAGCCGCCGCCGACACCAGCCCGCGCCACCGCCCGCCTCGACACTGAGAACACCCAGACACCTCCGTTCGCGCCTAAAGCCCCACAGCCGCATTGTGGACACAGCTGCCGCTACAGAGCGCCACCTCACCCTGACCGCATGCCACCACCCCACGGCGATCGCAATCCCCAGCCATGCCGCTTCGCCCGTAGCCATGTCGCCACCGTCGACCGCCCATCCCGCTCGGTCTCAACGTCGAGCCTATAAAAGGAGCCCTCCCCAGCACAAAAGACTCACACCATTCCACTCCCCTCACCTCTCTGAACCTCACCCACCTCTCGCCGGAGCAATTGGAGCAGCAGTTCGCCGGAATTGGAGCCGGAGCCGCCGCCTCTGGAGAAGAAGGGTGCCGTTGATTCCGGCCACCCCAAGCTCCGCCGCGACCACGCCTCGCCTCGCCTCGTCTTCCACTTCGTTCGCCCGCATTGCCGACCCTACTGGAGCCCTGGTACGCCCCCAGTAGACCCCCACCGAGCCGCTAGGGTTCGAGCTCGCCAGCGACCCGTCCGTCGTTGACGACGACCCTCAGCCGTAGATCTAGCCTCTAATCGCACGGCCCACAGCGCGCGTACCGTTTCGCGTGTTAAGTGCCGCTGACAAGTGGGACCCTCCTGTTAGCTAAGCCCCGTGCCACGTAGCGTCACTGGGCCGGCCCATTTCCTTTCCCGCGCAAGCCCGTAGATTCAAATCTAGGTTTTTCTTTTTAGTTAGAATATAGATTCTGTCCAGTGTTTCAAAATTCAATTCTGGGAGTTTCACAAATCCAAATTACATGAAACTAATTTTTTCTGAAAGGTATTGAAATGCTCTATCCAAGCCCGTTGGATTTAATTCATTTAGAGTTATAGATTTCTCCTAATAAAAATAAGAAGACAGAAGCTTTTGCAACTTGAAACATTTTTATAAAATCAACCAAGTTAGCTTTTGAGTTGATTCCAACTCTCAAAAATCACATCTCATCATATATATCCAAATATGTAATAATATTAAGGTTTACAGGCAGTGACTTTGGACTAGTACCAAAATAAAGCTATATAGGCATTTCTAGTCACTTTAAATCATTAAATAATGAACTTAAACCAAAGTAATATTGATCCAACCTTTAAATCTCATTCCCACATGTTAGAATATGTGGTGGGGACATGTGTCCACATGATCCCATATTTTGGTGGTGAATATTAAATTTTAGTTGATATTTCAATGAGTAGAAATTACTTTTCCAAAATAAAAAAAGTTGAAACTATTGAATTAAACTTGTGATGCTTGTGATGATAATAGATCATCAATTGTGTGGTTTAGAATAATACTTAGACTAGTTAAGGATTGTTTGGTGATTGTGCACTCCCTATGTATTTCTAGACGATAGTACCGACCAAGCCTTCGAGGAGGAGGAGTTCTACCAAGAAGAAGAAGAAGAAGAAAACTTCAACCACTGCACCAACCAAGGCAAGCTATTAGTGGCAAGCTAACCCTTGCAAACATGCTTTAGTAAGATATTGTAGAAAGCTAGAATAAAACTAGATAGTTTAGTAAAGATGCCTTAAGCATACTTTGATCACACCCCTTTAACTCTTAGTACCTGAAGTCTTATTAACAAGTTTTACCCCCTTAGTTACACAAAGTTCTTTAATTAATTTTGAAGGTAGCATAAAGAGTATAAAAGTTGACCTACTTAGAAACCTTTAGATGTCATTCTATGGCATGAGATTGATCCCATCTTTCCACCTTAGTGAAGACTCTTAACTTAGTATTTTAGAATAGATCAAAACTTGAGTCATTTAGATGGGAACACTTGGTGAAATGAGTTATGAAAACCTTGGAATGATGAGTCATTCTATTGAGATGTTTTGACATGTGTTGAGAAACACAATGGGTTGATTATGATGAAAAAGATAAGGCATGAGCCTTAACCCTTTTATAAAACTGATGGTTGGATTCGGATGCGATACCATTCCAAATTTACCGTACAACCACATTACCTGAATTGGGTAAGGCTTAGCTGCAAATTTATATGCATTAGTATTAGTTCCCTCACGGGAGAGGTTTGAGCTGAGGCTACCTCTCAATGATGTCCACCTATGCAGTGCCCAAGATGACTGATGGTCATGGTTGGGAGGCCATGCTCATAGGAGAGGTGCTTTTACTAGGGTGTGTAAAGGGAAGGTTATGTTTGATTATCTGCATACTAAGTATGATGATTCAGGGTTATCCCTGACAGATGTATCGAATCTTGTGGTGAAAGTGTACCACCTGCAGTGTCAAACTATTGAATAGCAGCGTCATGATTATGGACGATTGGAATCGCCATACTGTTTTGTTGTCAGATGTTTTCTAAATAACTTGAAAAGAATGATGAACTTTGACTTGACCACAACAGGGTTGTGTAGATGATAATAGCTTCCCAACTTAAGTGATTCTAGAACTTTAATTTATCTTTTCTTGCTTCAGAACTCAGCTTAGGTTTCAAACTTAACTTGATAGTTATTCTTTCAATTCAGCACTTTAACTTAGAATCATAACCCTTGCTAGTAGTAGTTTGCGAGTACTTAAAGAGTACTCATGGCTTTTGTCCCTGGCTATTATCATGGCCAGACTATGAAGGAGATTACCAAGATGATGGTCAGCGGGACGGCTATGATAACTAGGACTATCTGCCTTCGTCAGCATTGCCTGTGCCCCTGAAGATGGACCCAATCGCTACGCTATCGTTTAATTCCGCTGCTTGTTGTATTAAAGACTGGATCATGAGATCCTTATTTGTGTAAAATCTTATGTATGGTTTGTAATGGATGATGTACTATGATATCCAATCCGTTATGTCTCGCAAAAATGGTAATCCTGGGATTGCGAGGTATGGCATAACGGGCATCTGGGATTAAAAATCCGGGTGTTGACATCACGATAGATAGCTCTTGAATTAAATGTCATTTCAGAGGTAGATGGGTGCATTTTCAGTAGTAACCAGTGCCGTGGGTGTGATTGTCCAACTACCAAGAAAGAACATTGAATTCTACATTTTCCGAGTGAAGACGAATGAGGTTAGTTGTTATTTTCCGTAAAGAAAAGTCCAAAGAATATTGGATGTTGATGCCACAAGCCAAGTTGACAGACATATATATATATAGTGGATCGACAACATGTTGTACATGCGATTCCCATGTTTTATGGGTTTTGAAGCTTCCTATAGCTAACCCCGCACATTTGAATAACTTTATGTCGATATCTTGGAATTAGGTCAAATTTGAAACTACAAGTAAATTGTAGGTTTTCCTTTGATAGATTTACGAAAAAGCTTTTGGACATAGCCATCGAGGGTTCAAAATTATTATACCAGAAACCAGCGAGAGTTTGGATGATAGGTTCAACTTCTTGCTAAGTCTTTGCGTATTGGTAATTTAACAAAATTAGGTCAAACTTGAGCTAGCTATAAGTAAACGCCATAGATTTCTCTTGAATGAAATGTCTCTTCATAGGTAGATCATCGGTGCATCTTCTTGTAGTAAACATTGTCATTGTTGTGAATTTCCAACTGTCAAGAAAGAACATTCAATTCTACATTTTTCGAGTGAAGAATACAAGCGAGGATGTCCTTTTTCTTAAAGAAAAGTCTGAAGAATATTGGATCTTAATGCCACAAGACAAGTTTACATACATATATATTGGACCAACATGTTGTACCAACGATTCCCATGTTTTATGAGTTTTCAAACTTCCTAGCTAACTCTACCCATTAGAATGACTTTATGTCGATTTATCGAAATTAGGTCAAATTTGAAACTACAAGTACTAGTAAATTGCACGTGTCCTTCACGGGAGACTCGGATAATAGACATCTGGAATATCATCACTATATAAAATTATAATAGGCAAAGCGGAAAAAATATAATAGGCAAAATTTGAACTATTACAAGTAAACTGTGTAGGTTGCTTTGAAAGTTTTACGGAAAAGCTCTTAAAGGTACCCATCGGAGGCGGCAAGCGGCAGGTTCATCTTCTTGCTAAGATTTTGTGTCTTGACAGTTTAATGAAATTAGGTCAAACTTGAGCTACAACTAAGTGCGATAGATTGCTCTTGAATTTAATGAAATTAGGTCAAACTTGAACTACATATAATAAATTGTATGTTGCTTTGAAAGTTTTATGAAAAAAGCTTTTGGACGTACCCATTGAGCGGTTAATTAATATATCAGAAACCATAGAGAGTTTTGACGGGTGGTTCTACTTCTAGCTAAGATTTTGCATCATGAAAATTTTGAAGACCTTTTGAAAACGATCACATGAAATAGGGAGAGAGGGAAATGATATTTCTATTCTCTATGGGCAACCCACAAGCTTGAGGTGCAACTTAGGCTTAAAGATAACTTTAATTTTTCCACTATGTATAAGGTGAACCTTAGCGGATGCCACATAGTAGGCCATTTTTTTAACGGGTACTAGGCCATATTAAGGTGTGCTTTTTTACATAATGCGGGAGTAGTATATTTCTTTGCTTAGACATATGGTCACCTTTGTCCACGTGCTGTACATGCTGAGAGAATAAAATGTTGGTAGGGGAAGAGGGCATCAGCAAAGAGAAGTTGAAGGTGGTTCCATGTCAGAGAAAAGTTATGATGGGTTTCTGATACGAGGTATTCCTGCGGCCTCACAGTGTACTACACTATGCTAGTACTAGTAAATTTCAGGACCTATGCACGCAAAACAAATTGTGTGTTTTCTCTCTCCTCTGCTGCCTCTCACCATACATCCTCCCTCTCTCCTACCATTTCTCCTCGCGCATCGGCTCGGCTGATCTCTCCCTCGTCCACAGCTTGGTGCTGCGCACGTTGGTCCTTGGTGGCAAAAAAATTCAAAGTTTTCCGGTTTTCGAAATTTTCACTTGCTTCCCGGATCGGGAGGGAAGGTTACTCAAAAGATCGGCCATTCGCGGTACTTCTTATCTTATCTTTATCTTGTCTTATCTCTTACAATACCATACCATACCACTGTATAGTGTACGGATAACTTCGAACACTGACCGTTGGATCAATACCAACAAATCCAAACATTGCTAACCGTTGGATATTCTTTTCCATTCTTAGAATCTACAAAGATTCTACTGATAGTCTTTAGCATGATGAACGCTAGTATGCGCAAACCTCAAAACACACAGTTCATTGCTCAGTTTCAGGGTCCTTGTGCTAAATGCATGGACTTGGGTGCAATTTTCATTTTTATGAGGTCATTGATGTAACTTGTACTTCCACCGACCGTGTTAACTCTCAAGCACCTCGCTCCTACGAGACCTACCAAGGTTAAAAGAAAATGCAACCGCCCCAATTATCAAACAAAGTGGACCACAATTTCTTATACGTAATACCCAAGTTTTTAGTACTAGGATTTTTCAAGCTTCCTAGCTAACTTCGCACACATCAGTGACTTCTTGTCGATTAACGAAATTAGGTCAAACTTGAGCTACAAGTAAACGCAATAGATTTCTCTTGAATTAAATGTATTTTCGGAGGTAGATGGGTGCATCTTCTTATAGTAAACAATGTCGTCAGTGTGAGTTTCCAACTATCAGGAAATAAAATTCTCAGTTTTCCGAGTGATGACGAGATGGTTCTTTTCCGTAAAGAAAGCTCAAAGCAGAATATGGATCTCAATGCCATATGCCAAGCTTCTAGACATATTAAGTGGACCAACGTGTTTTACTTACGATTCCCATATGTTTTTTGAGTTTTCAAACTCCCTAGCTAATTAACTCCGCCCACTTGAATGACTACATGTCGATTTATTGAAATTAGGTCAAACTTGAACTATAACTAAATTGTAGGTTGCTCTGAAAGTTTTACGAAAAAGCTTTTGGAGGTACTGTACTGATCGGCAGGGGTGTCACAATCAATATATGTGAAAAAACCGAGAGTTTTGACAACTGGTTTGACTTCTTGCTAAGATTTTGCATCGCATGAAACTATTTAGCGAAAATTGGGTCAAACTTGAGCTACAAGTAAACGCGATAGATTGCTGTTGAAATATATGACTTTTAAGAGAGGTAGACGGGTGCATTTTCTTGTAGTAAACCGTGCCGTCGGTACAGTGTGATTTTCAAACTATATCAAGAAAGAAGATTCAATTATTCTCAATTTTTTGAGTGATAACGAGCGAGGTTGTTCTTTTCTGTAAAGAGATGTCCGAAGAATAATATTGGATCTGAATGCCAGAAGCCAAGTTTACCGACATATATAGTGGACCAACATGTTGTACCAACGATTCCCATGTTTTATTTATGAGTTTTCAAGCTTCCTAGCTAACTCTGCCCATTTGACCAGATGATTTCATGTCGATTTATCGAAATTAGGTCAAATTTGAAACTACAAGTAAATTGTAGGTTGCTTTGAAAGTTTTACGAAAAATCTTTTGGAGGTACCCATTGAGGGGTCATAATTAATATATCATAAAACATCGAGAGTTTTGATGATATGTTCAACTTCTTGCTAAGATTTTGCATCTTGACAATTTAACGAAATTAGGTCAAACTTGAGCGACAAGGTAGCGCGATAGATTGCTCTTGAATTAAATGTATTTTCAGAGGTAGATGGATGCACCTTCTTGTAGTAAACAATACCGTCAGTGTGAGTTTCCAACTATCATGAAAGAACATTCAATTCTACATTTTCCGAGTGAAGACGAGCAACACTACTAGTTGTTATTTTTCGTAAAGAGAAGTCCAAAGAATATTGGATGTGGATGCCACAAGCCAAGTTGACAGACATATATAGTCGATCGACAACATGTTGTACTTGCGATTCCCATGTTTTATGAGCTTTCAAACTTCCTAGCTAACTCTGCCCATTTTAATGACTTTAAGTCAATTTATCGAAATTAGGTCAAATTTGAAACTACAAGTAAATTGTAGGTTTTGCTTTTTAAATTTTATGAAAAAGCTTTTTATTTGGAGATACCCATCGAGGGGTCACAATTAATATATCTGAAAACAATAAGAGTTTTGACGATAGGTTCAACTTCCTGCTAAGATTTTGCATCTTGACAATTTAACAAAATTAATTAGGTCAAAGCTACAAGTAAGCGCAATAGATAGCTCTTGAATTAAATGTCATTTTAAAGGTAGATGGGTGCATTTTCTAATAGTAAGCAGTGCCATGGGTGTGCGCGTCCAACTACCAGGAAAGAACATTGAATTCTACGTTTTCTGAGTGAAGACAAACGAGGTTAGTTGTTCTTTTCCGTAAAGAAAAGTCCAAATAATATTGGATGTGGATGCCACAAGCCAAGTTGACAGACATATATATATAGTGGATCGACAACATGGTGTACTTGCGATTCCCATGTTTTATGGGGTTTGAAGCTTCCTATAGCTAACCCCGCACATTTGGATAACTTTATGTCGATATCTTGGAATTAGGTCAAATTTGAAACTACAAGTAAATTGTAGGTTTTTCTTTGATAGATTTACGAAAAAGCTTTTGGACGTACCCATCGAGGGTTCAAAATTAATATACCAGAAACCAGCGAGAGCTTCGACGATAGGTTCAACTTCTTGCTAAGACTTTGCATATTGGTAATTTAGCGAAATTAGGTCAAACTTGAGCTAGCTACAAGTAAATGCCATAGAATGCTCTTGAATTAAATGTTTTTTCATAGGTAGATCATCGGTGTATCTTCTTGTAGTAAACAGTGTCGTTGGTGTGAGTTTCCAACTATCAAGAAATAACATTCAATTCTACATTTTCCGAGTGAAGAATACGAGCGAGGTTGTTCTTTTTCCTCAAGAAAAGTCTAAAGAATATTAGATCTGAATGCCACAAGCCAAGTTTACATACATATATATTGGACCAACATGTTGTACCAACGATTCCCATGTTTCATGAGTTTTCAAACTTTCCAGCTAACTCTGCCCATTAGAATGACTTTATGTCGATTTATCGAAATTAGGTCAAATTTGAAACTACATGTACTAGTAGATTGCACGTGTCCTGCACGTGAGACTCGGATAATATACATCTGGCAAATCATCACTATATAAAATTATAATAGGCAAAGAGGAAAAAATATAATATGTAAAATTTGAACTACTACAAGTAAACCGTGTAGGTTGCTTTGAAAGTTTTACAGAAAAGCTCTTAGAGGTACCCATCGGAGGGGGCGCGCGGGGGGGGGGGCAATTAATATACTTTCAGGAACCAAAAGAGAGTTCTGACGATAGGTTCAGCTTCTTGCTCAGATTTTGCGTCTTGAGAATTTAATGAAATTAGGTCAAACTTGACCTACAACTAAGTGCGATAGATTGCTCTTGAATTTAATGAAATTAGGTCAAACTTGAGCTACAAGTAATAAATTATAGGTTGCTTTGAAAGTTTTATAAAAAAGCTATTGGAGGTACCCATCGAGCGGTTAATTAATATATCAGAAACCACAGAGAGTTTTGATGAGTGGTTTGACTTATAGCTAAGAATTTGCATCATGAAAATTTTGAACACCTTTGGAAATTGATCCCGCGCATCCGGACATAGTTCGTGCCCCAAAATTTTAGATACTTCGAAATTCCCATTCGACCCCTATTAAATTTGGTAGGTGGGGGGCTTCACTTGTAATTTTCCCAGTATAGTGCTAGCAGTACCTAAACCCACCCCCCTCCTCCTCTCTCTCCTCCTGGAATACGTCACCAACCGGAACATCCCCGCTACACTTTAGCCGGCGTACCCGCACACCTGATCTGCTGAACGAACCCTCTTGTCCAGCATGCTTTTCACATCATCGACTGCCTAGGATCTACTCCACGGACGTCGTGGTCCAGCGTTCTGCTCATATCCTCGGCCGCCCAAGATCTGCTTCCCCGTCGTCGACACCCACTACGACCGTAGCACCTTCGGCGACCTCGACATGACCCGTGAGGATGCGGAGGAGGCCTAGATGCCGCCCTGACCGAGGTAAAACCAGATCTCCGTGTGCGATTTGTTTGTCGGCAATGTACTGTATTTGTGCTAAATTTCCTAACTAACAAGTTCTTTACTTGATATATACCTGTTATGTACTCCCTCTGTTTCAAAATATAAGATGCTTTAGCTTTGTGAAAGAAGTGTATCCAGACTCATTTTAGTGTGTAGGTTCACTCAAAACCTAGATGAACCTACACACTAAAAGAGGTCTAGATGCACTCTTTTCACAAAGCTAAAACATCTTATATTTTGAAACGGAGGGAGTACTAAATTAACCCGTTGTGGTTACGCTTAAACTCCAGGCATTGAACTTTTTTTATGTACTGTACTATTTCTTTGTGAATTATTAGGCACTTAACATATTTGTTTACATTCTCTGTTGTACCTGTCCACATGAGATATGATTTTATAATATCTCTCTCATTCGCCGATTTACGAACTATAGTATTTCCATCGTGCTATTGTCCTGTTATCCTATACTACACGTTTACACACGTCATACTATTTGACCCACTATGACTTCCGATGCCTCTGACCGGCTAAAGGACACGGTTCTGGGTATCAACCCGGTAAACAACCGGCCTGCCGCTGTAGACCGGTCCACTCACAACGAACAGCAACTCCTGTCATACTCGACGAGGTAAAAATGATTCTCTGGGAACTGGCAGCCCGGAATAGGGCCTGCAACGGTGGGATGCATCTCCAGAGTTCGTGCGGAGCGCTGCAGCTGCACATCTCCATGAGCAGCATCACACATAGTCGAGAGGACAGACCCATGTCTGTCTACGACAAAAACATCACCAGCGTAAGAGGTCATTCTCCGGAGTTCCGCGAAGTCATACAACGAGTACCACCCTTCATCAAAGTCCGGGCGACTCCCTTCCTCCATGCTCTCATTTGCCCACTGAATGGTGGTGTTCTGATTGTTTGATGTAAACACCATCAACGACGGGAGCATCGTCACAGCAATAGAAGCCACCCGCTTGGTCGCTATCTCCGCCCTCAGGCGCTTGATAGCAAACAAGAAGGGGTTGTACAACCGGGTCTTGTACGGCTGCACCCTCTGTCCAAGCACAAGGAGGCCATCGGTTGTGCTACCGACATAAAAGTACCTTCTAGAGATAGAGGGAGGAGAAACAGAGATTCAGTCAAGGTAAACAGACTGGAATTCAATCGAGGTAAACCATGGAGCAAAACCCTGGGCCACAAGTGGACAAAGAAACAGAACTTCAAAAATAGATAGTATAGGATGTGAATGCAAAAAATGGATCGCATATATACAGATGAATATATAGAAAGCATCTGCGAATAACCTAGGTAATCTTCTTGTCAACACCCGGATTTTTAATCCCAGATGCCTGATATGCCGTACATCGCAATCCTAGGATTACCATTTTTGCGAGACATAACAGATTGGATATCACAGTACATCATCCATTACAAACCATAATAAGGTCTTACACGAATAAATGATCTCATGATCCAGTCTTAATACAATCAAGAAGCGGAATAAATAGCGTAGCGGTGGGGTCCATCTTTAGAGTCACAAGCAATGCTAACGATGGAAGATAGTCCTAGTTCTCATAGCCGTCCTGCTGTCCTTCATCTTGGTAATATCCTTCATAGTATGTCCATAGGAATAGCCAGGGACAATAGCCATGAGTACTCTTTAAGTACTCGCAAACTGTCACTAACAAGTGAGATAGTTCTAGTAGGAATGCTAACTCTAGGTTTACTTATAATGTTAAGTTTTGAAACCTAAGCTGAGTTCAGAAACAAAGAAAGATAAAAGAAGTTTGAAAACACTTAAGTGGGAACTTAATTATCATAGTCACAACTCTGTTGTGGTCAAGTCATGTCACAATTCATTTCATAAGTTGTTTTGAAAACATCTGACAACAGAACAGTATGGCCACTCCAACTGTCCATAACCGCAGACACGGCTATTCGAATAGTTTGACACTCTGCAGAGGTGGTACACTTTCACCACAAGATTCGATACATCTGTTAGGGATAATCCCGAATCATCATACTTAGTACGCAGATAATCAAATATAACCTTTCCTTTACACACCCTAGTATAAGCACCTCTCCTATGAGCATGGCCTCCCAACCATGACCATCTGTCATCTTGGGCACTGCATAGGTGGACAACATTGAGAGGTAGCCTCATCTCAAACCTCTCCCGCGAGGGAACTAATACTAATGCATATAAACTTTTGGCTAAGCCTTACCCAATTCAGGTATTGTGGCTGTACGGTAAAATTGGAATGGTATGGCATCCGAACCCAACCATCAGTTTTTATAAAAGGGGCTAAGGCTCATGCCTCAACATTTTCATCATCATGAACCATTTGTGTTTCTCAACACATGTCAAAAAATCTCAATAGAATGACTCATCATTCCAAGGTTTTCACAAGTCATTTTCACCAAGTATTCCCATCTAAAGTGATCTAGTTTTGGTTTTGCTCTAAACTACTAAGTTAAGAGTGTTCACTAAGGTGGGATGATAGTCTCAATCTCATGCCATAGAATGACATCTAAGTCTAACTAGGTAGATCAAGTTTTGTACTCTTTTTGCTACCTTCAAACAAAGTAAAGGACTTTGGTAAAGTAAAGAAAGTAAAGCTTGTAAATAAAACTTGGTGTAGCTATAAGTCAAAATGGTATAACCAAAGCATGTGTAATGTATTTTCTTAGGTTACCTAGTCTGCAGGGGTTTAGCTTGCATTGCTAAAGATGACTTGCTAAGTATTATACTTGCAAGTGTTAGCTTGCCTTGGGTAGTGAAGTGGTTGAAGTTTTCTTCCTCCTCCTCTTGGTAGAACTCCTCCTCGTAGACTTGGTCGGTACTATCGTCTATAAATACATACGGGATACACAATCACCAAACAATACTTAACTAGTCTACTTAGCATACTAAGGCACAAATTTGATGATCTATTATCATCACAAGCATCACAAGGTTTAATGAACTAGTTTCATTCTTTTTATTTGAGAAAAGTAATTTCTACTCATTGAAATTAACTAAGATTAAATATTCTCCAATTAAAATATGGGATCATGTGGACACATGTCATCACCACATATTCTAACACAGGGGAATGTGATTTAAGGGTTGGACCACAAGTTAATAAGTTTAAGTTTAATAATTAATGATTTAAAGTGACTAGAAATGCCTATATAGCATTATTTTGGTACTAGTCCAAAGTCACTGCATGCAAACCATAATATTATTACATATTCAGATAGGTATGGTTAAATGTGATTGTTGAGAGTTGGAATCAACTCAGAAGCTATTATGGTTGATTTTAAAAAAATGTTTGAATGTGCAAAAGCTTCTGTTTTGTTATTCTAACTAGGAGAGATCTCTAACTCTAAAAGATTTAAATCCAATGGTCTTGGATAGATATTTTTAGTAGCTTTCCAACAAAATTGGAATCACTCAATTTGGTTCAGTAAATCTTACTGAATTGATTTTTGAACTAAGGGACATAATTGATTCTAAGTCTAAATAGAAAAATCCTAATTTGAATTACTGGGTCAGCGCGGGAAACTAATTGGGCCGGCCCAGTGGTGCTCCGCGGCGCAGAGGGCGATTGGCAGGCTGGTCCCGCATATTAGCGGCACTTAAAACCCAAAGCGGTACGGGGCAATGTGGGCGCTACGATTAGAACATAGATCAACGGTCCACGGTCGTCGTCGACGACAGCCTCGTCGCCGGCGAGACCGAACCCTAGAGAGGTCGGTGGGGGTCTACTGGGGACGAACCAGGGCTCCGGCTAGTGTGGCGAGGCGGGCAAACGAACTGGTGGACGACGGCGGACTCAGGCGAGGTCACGGCAGGGGCTGAGGTGGACGAAATCGACGGGCTTCTCCTCCTCTGCAGCGGCTACCTCCGGTGGAATTCCAGCGAACAGCGGCTCAAGAGGCTCCGGCGAGGGAGGGGAAATGATCAGTGGAGAGAGGGGAGTGGAATGGTGTGAAGAATGAGGCTGGGGGTGGCCTCCTTATATAGGTTCGACGAGGGGACCGACGGGTGTGGGTTAACATCTCCGGTGAGGGCGGTACAGAGGGCTACCAGCATGGGCGAGGTAGGCGGACGGTGGGTGGTCTGTTGGTTGTCCTCTATGGCATAATGGCGCGGCTAAGGGCGGTGGCAAATGGTCGGGGGCTTCCCGCGCTCTAGGAGACAGAGGCGGTGCTCGACGGTGATCATGGCGACTGTGGGTCGCGCGACGGTGGACGGCCATGTCTGGCGGGTTACTGGGTTCAAGGCGGAGCGGCGTGCATGATTTTCTGTCGAGGCGTTGTTGTGGCGTGCTGGTGGTGATCGCGCTCTGGATGCACGCAGAGAGAAAGGGCGGCGTGGCTCTAGGGTGGTCAAGGGGCTGGCAGCAATCGAGGGGTGGATAGGGAGAGGCGGTAGGGTTAGGCGGTGCTAGCAGGCAAGCTGTTATGGCGCGACTTGGTCTCTGGCGCGTTGCCCCCGTTCGGCCGGCGGTGACCATACCCGGGCGGCGCGGCACTGGCGCTGCGGGGAAGGGGGAGTGCTGGTCTGGGCTGGGGTAGATACTAGGGGGACAGGGGAGTGCAGAGAGAGTCAAATGGGGGACATGGGGTCAATGTGCAACAGTATTAGTTAGGCCAGAAACTTTCTGCCTGCCACATGTTCGATCAAATGGCCGCATGAGAGAAACTTTTGAATTTTTGAAAGATTTTTGGTAGAGTGATTCATCTTATGCTTGAGCATCTAGGTTTGCTTGGGATTTGAAAATGGAGTTCATTTGAGTGGTTTTTGAAAAAGTTGGATCTATACATATGAACTAGATTCAATTTTCAAATGTCATTTAAAATTAGAGTTTGAATGTTTTTGGGAGATCACAAAGTGGGCCTTGGCACATCACTACTTGTACTAGCAAGGGGTGCAAAGATCCACAATTGTCTCTGTTAGGATTTGAGTGCTAGGAATGCCCAAAGTAGGCTAGGTGATTAAAATGACAAAAGTGACCATTTGCTTATTTAATTCTTTTTGATTCCTTTTTCTTTGGGATTTGCTTGGGGATGATCTAGATGATGTGTAATTCACCTTAGATTCATTTTACAATCAATAGATCACTTAATCATGGCAATTCAAAACAACTCCTATTTAAATGCACAGACATATGAATGCTTAAAGATTTTTAAAATGGAAAAGTTTTTTTTCACCCTAAATTGGGTAGATTTGATCTTGATCACATGGATTAAAGTTTTGGGATGTTACACTTCTTCTCAAGGTGGCAGCCAGTTCTCACGTTCAGCAACGTGATGGCAGCGTCTTCTACCCGATACTCCTCTGACAACTGGTACTCTGGAACAATCCAGTTGGGTGGTATAAAGCGCTCCTCCGTGAAGCTGCGCCAGGCGCTGCAGACTGCCCGAAAGGCGGCATAGTAGTCGAAGTCGTCTATTGAAAGGAAGATGTCACCTATCTTCTAGACGAGTCCCTCAGGGAGACTAGCCCATGACGAGTCCTCCTGCTTCTTGCCGGCCATGGATGAAGGCGTTCATGTGGTCTCGGTCCCATCGACTGGCACAGGAAGCGGTTCCAGAGACACACATTTAAACAAAGGCCTGGGAAATCCAAGTGAATCGTGTGGAAACGAGATGACGGCATGCACACAGCAACCACAATCGCGTTTCATCAAACTGGCATGGCCACGTGCATGTGCACATGCACTAATTACGGTACCACAATCGTGCGCACACTAGCTTTACGACTCCTGGGAGCACGCGAGTGTGTAGGTGTACGATGATACTAGTAGTAGTAGTATCATAACCTCATTGTATTTAATTATCCCAAAATCTAAGAAGAAAACCTGCGCTCTCTGGTCCTTAGGACACACACAAACGCAAGGCATTTTCCATTTTTTGCATGGCATTTTCCATTTTTCAATTTCGCTTTTTGGCTCTGCCATTGGATGCTCACCATGTGGCCGGATGGGGTGCATGCTCCGTGGAGCTAAAAACCTCATGTTCTCTCAATAGCACGGTTGTTAATTATTGGGGTATATATGTTTTTAGTCCCACAACTTGCACCGTGGGAGCGTTTTAGTCCTACATCTTGCAAAGTGAGCAACACTAGCCCCACAACTTGTAACCAGGAACATTTTAGTCCAATTCAATAAAATTTCTGTTATTTTGTCCGAATTCGTCGTAACTAATTCTGGAAGTGACATGTGGCATCATAATTTTTGCAAAATGAGCCCTGTGTATTTTCTGCCTGCCAGTTGTGACCTTGGTACGACTTGACAGGAGGATCTGAATAAGAAAACAAATAAGAAAAACTATCAATGCATTGTAGGGTATCAAACTGATTACCTGCGCTACTGAAGAAATCAACCTCGCCACTACAACATGCACACATAAGTGATTAACTGAAGAGCGCTCTGGCTAATGTGTTCTTTATTTTGAATATTCAAAAATATGTATTCTAGGGTACAATAACAACTCAACTTTATTCCTTTTTATTTTTTTGAATAAAAAAAAACTCAAGTTTATTCTAGACACTGCAGCTAGCTTCTTGGTTAACGTGAGCATTTTTTGCATTCGTATGTGCTTTTTTATTGTATAAATAATTTCTTCACCCCAAGTACTCCTCGTCTGGCATAATTACGTCCTCTCAAGTACTACTCGTCTCACATGAGTAGTCGTGGGCATCTACCGGCATAGTGGCTTGTGGGTGTGTGTGTGTCATTATACAAAAGTGTTAAGTTCGAATCCATTCTCCTCTTAGAGATTTAACTATTTTATTTGTACGTCTACTAACAGGTGGCCCACTTATCAGTCTGCATAGGGACACAAATGACATAAAAAATATAGAGGGGTCATTTTAAAAAAATCAACGTCATTTGTGGACAAATTAAGTCAAATTCACTAAAATTCCATTAAATTGGAGTAAAATGCTCTCGAGATATAAGTTGCGGGACTAGTATTGCTCATTTTTCAATATGTGGGACTAAAACGCTATCGCGGTGCAAGATGTGGGACTAAAGGTGTATATACCTCTTAATTATGTTACAGCCTCAATTGCTAGGCCGGAGGACCAATTAATGCTCCTAGTTTTGCTCAAATACTCCTCTAGTTGACCGTAAAATATGAACCACCACATCGTGTAATGCTCCTGGCCGATCATATTGTTAAAACGGGAGTGCATCCATTGTCTTGCATGTTTTCAATTAGATGCGGTGGCCACGAGCATTTCCTGGATTTAAGGATTACTACTACATGCAATAACTAGCTATAAAGAGAGTAGGTGAAGTTAATTCTCCGAACTAGTACTACTCCGGCCTAGTAATATCGAACACAGGGAGTACCTCAAGTGTGGTTATATGGATGATCAGTTGATATGACTCTCGGCCATGAATTCCTGACCATATAGCCATACGTTCTACCACTTTTTTTACTACTAATACTAGTACATGGACGCTAGCAAAATTCAAAATCTCAATCGAGCAGAAAAATCACACACACCGACTTCGAAGCATTTCCTGCCTAACCGTTTCAAAAACTTTGAGCCAAAATCTCCCACCTAGGGAGTACCATTTTATATTATTATTATTATCAGATGGGCGCTTGTCAAATTCAAAATCTCAGACGAGCGGCAAAACCGCACATCGACTTTGAAGCATTTCCCGCCCCTCTGTTTTAAAAACTTTGAGGAAAAATCTCCCACCGGGGTTGTACCATTTTTGTATTATTATCAGATGGGCGCTTGTCAAATTCAAAATCTCAATCGAGCGGCTAAACCATACATCGACTTTGAAGCATTTCCCGCCCCTCAGTTTCAAAAACTTTGAGGCAAAATATCCCACCAGGGCAGTACCATTTATAGATGGACGGTCGCCAAATTCAATATCTCAATCAAGCGGGAAAATCACACAACAATCTTGAAGCATTTCCCGCCCCTCAGCTTCAAAAACTTTTGACTTTAAAATTCTGATTCTACTCATTGTTCTAACGCCCTATGGGCAAGCTAAAGTCAGTATCTTGGGGGCACGATCGTAATTTATATTTCTGTTCACCTCCTTAGTCCGGATTTGCCCAAATTTTGCCAATGGTCCTTCCAAAAATCCTAGCCCCTCTCTCCCATGCCCTAACCTCCATGACCACGACGCGCACCGGCCGGCGGAAATTCCACGATGGCCGGACCAGCTTGAGCGGCGGTCTCGTGCACCGCCGCGGAGCCGCTTCACCGATGCTCACCCAACGGATATGGTTCACCGGGTCTCTCTACCATTGCACCGGAGTTGTAGTGTTGTTCACCATGCCGATGGTGTCATCGACCGCCCAAGCTCTGCTTCTCAGCCGCCGAAAGCTAGCCAACCATATCGGATCCGCTTCATCGGTGTACACCGGACGTGATCTAGTTCCGGGAGTTCCATGTCCACCGCTCTAGACCAGCTGCTCGGCCGTCGCTGTTCACTGCACTGGATCTGCCTCAGTGACGCTCTCGTCCACCGCGCTCAAGCCGGCATCGATCGCCCAAGATCTGCTTCCCCGACGCCAACAACCACCACAACTGCAGCACCCTCGGTGACCTGGACGTCAGCCGCACGGTACCGATGATGCTTAGAAGCCTCTCCGACCAAGGTTAACCAAATCTGCAACCCGTTTTTGTTTTGTCAGCAGTATAGCAGGTTCAAGCCTGTCGCAGTGAACTGCATTTGTGTCATCGTGCTCGTACATACAAGTCAGTGGGCATGCCTATTTTTCGTGCTAGTACATACAAGGTCATTAGACATGTTGGTTTGCATGCGCTACTCTACAAATTTCAAGTCACGGACATGTCTGTTATTTTTTCATACACATGTTCTTAGCTACTCCATACAATAGTAATTGCCTGCTACAGTGTAATTCTTCCCAAATCTGAAGTCAACAAAAAATATTAGTGTGGATTCCCTGCTCTATAGTTGTTGAATCTATCTGTTTTGTCCTAATATCAGTTCCTGCTATTATTTCCTCCTTGGCATCGTTCTGCTATCCTGTAGTAGCCTTTTAAACTCTTCGTACTAATTCGATTATAATTTTGTTGTTGCCATCTGCTTCTTTAAAAGTTGCATCACTAACTATTTCCTTTTTCTTGCATATAGCTCAAAATGGAACAATGAACATGTTGGTTTGCATAGCCTATTCTACAGGTTCACAAGGGATGCCATTAATTCCTTATCTGGTGCTTGTTCATCCTAACAATGGCATAACTGTCCTCTACTATATAGTTCACTTGTGGTTTGCATTCCTGCTCTAGACGTTCTCTTATGATGCCATTATAATTTCTATTTGGTTGATTCTTAGCTATGACAGCAACTACATGCCATTGTGTAGCTCACTGCAAATTCTGAGTCACCCAACGACTATGCATTCCAGGAGATGCCATTGCTTCCATATATATTTGCTGAAATGACCTCGCTTGTTTATATTTTCTGAAATTCTAAGAAACACTTTGTTTGATTGCTCATTTCATTCTAGGAACACTTGTCTAATGAGTGTTTGTCCTGCTCTACAGGTTCACGAGCGACGCCATTATATCTTGCATCTGGTTCTGGGTCTGGTTCATCCTAAGTCATGACATAACTATCCTCTACAATATATAGTTCATTCGTGGTTTGCATTCGTGCTCTAAAAGTTCTCGTATGATGCGGTTATAATTTCTATTTGGTTCATTCTTCACTATGACAGTAACTGCATGCCATTTTGTGTCTCAACGCAAATTCCGAGTCACCCGACGTCTCTTGCATTTTAGGGTATAGAACTGCTTCCATATATTTTTGTTGAAATGACCTGGCTAGTTTATTTTTGCTGAAATTATAAGCCACACACACACATTTTTTGATTGCTCGTTTCACGGTAGGCACACTTGTTTAATGCATGCTTGCTTGTCCTGTTTGTTTGACGTGTTGGTCAATAATTTAACCATTGACCAGTTGTAAACTCTAGATCATAGCTCCTGTCATATCAGTCAAATGAGTAGTTTATCTTGTTTGATGTATTAACTTGTTATTACTTAGTTTCAGGGTGTAATTATTGCTATTGCCACCAAAGAGGGGGCTGCAAGATCCTGTCTCCTCCAATGTACCTGTCACACTCAAAGGAAGATGCATGTGATCGATTGAGGACCCTGCTATCAACTTGATTGTCAATAGAAATGCTGATTTTTCTTTCACTTAATTTTATAATATGTAATAATTTGAAGTAGTTTGCAGCTGATGTAATATCTAGATAATTCGCGTAGGACATGTATGCATTTAGTTGACGTTGTCCACATATGCGGTAGTCGTTACGGTAACTACGCCAGGCAGGTCGATTAGGCAACAGTACCGTGCTTTGTTATTGTCCTGTCGTGTATTCGACCGACGATGAACAGTAAAAAATCCTGGATTATATAAACGTTTTACGATATTGGCATGGGCTTCAGAAAAGGCCGAAACTGTAAAAGGCCATAAACATAATGGGTCGACCTACAAGTTGTAATTGGACGTAACAGTAACAGGCCATAAGAGTAACAGGTCATAACTGTAACAGGCCATAACAGTAATAGGCCTTAACAGTAGCAGGTCGTAACAGAAACAACCCATCGCTGTAACATGCAAGAAAACCGTAAAATCCTAGAATAGTAATAGGCCAAAACAGTAGCCGGCCGCAACAGTAATGGGCTGCAACAGCGAAAGGCTAGAATAGTGACAAACCAGAACAGTAACGGCCCGAGAAATGTCCAAAGTTAGGGCGAATAAAGCACATTTACTGCATTAGAATAGTAAAGGGACACTTGTGGACCTGAACAGGTAAAGCCTGGAACAGTGAAAGGCCAGGACAGTAACATGCCTGAACAGTAACGGGCCATCTCAGATAAGTGCCGTCAGTAGGCTGCCTATGATGAGCTGCGATAAACAGTGATGGGTTGCCCGTAGGCCTTAAATGTACATGAGCGACTTAGCGCAAACTGCTAATGGGCCGCAGAGTGTTGGACCATCATGGGCCTTCTTTAGGCCAAAACAGTATTGGGCCTAAAAGTTTGCGGACCGCTGCAAGCTGCAACTTTGGTCCCATTTCAAACAGTACAGGATAAAACAGTAACGAGCCATCTTCTTATTAGGCTCCCTTAATGTGCTGGCCCAGTTAGAATTTAGCAGGCCTTGGCTGGGCCTGGCTTCTGCCATGGTTTCTATGGCCATTAACGACGGTAATCGTCACAATGCTGGTTGCCACGTGGCAGTTTGCATGGCGCCGGTCACAACGGAACAAGTTTTCGTGGCTAAAGGTTGCGATCCGCCACGGTCAGGAAAAAACCGTGGTAGATTCTTTTGTGACGGGGCTTTTACCACGATGGCCATCCGTCGTAGAAGACTTTTTAGCCACGAAAAACGGGCCTTCAAACATGAAAATAATCCGTTGTAAAAGCCAACTTTTCTTGTAGTGTGTGGATCATTCTAGTTTGGAAAATAACACATGCAATGACACTCCATGTGTCAGACCATGGTTAGAAATCCCAGGAACATGTTGGAATACATCTGCCACATGCAATGGAGAGCTTGTGTGGTAGAGAGGTTGCACCACCACACCTAGTGGAGTGTGTGTGGTCATGTGGATCTTTGTGGTTTGGAAAATAACACATGCAATGACACTCCATGTGTCAGGCCATGGTCAAAAAGCCCAGGAACATGTTGAATGCAGCTACCATATGCAATGGAGCACCAGCGTGGCATAGAGGTTGCATCACAACACCTAGATGAATATGTGTGGTCATGTGGATCATTGTGGTTTGGAAAAGAACACATGTAATGACACTCCATGTGTCATACCATGGTCAGAAAGCACAGGAACATGTTGGAATGCAGCTGCCACATGCAATGTTGCAATAGTGTGGCACAAAGGTTGCATGACCACACCCAGTAGATTGTGTGTGGTCATGTAGAACATTGTGGTTTGGAAAAAAAACATGTGCAATGACACTCCATGTGTTAAACCATGGTTAGAAAGCCCAGGAACATATTGGAATGCAGATGCCACATGCAATGGTGCACCAGTGTGGCAGAGAGGTTGGATCACCACACCCAGTTGAGTGTGTGTGGTCATGTGGATCATTGTGGTTTGGAAAAGAACACATGCAATGACACTCCATTTGTCAGACCATGGTCAGAAAGCCTAGGAACATGTTGGAATGCAGCTGCCACGTGCAATGGAGCACCAGTGTGGAATAGAGGTTGCATCACCACGCCAAGTTGAGTGTGTGTGTGGTCATGTGGATCATTGTGGTTTGGAAAAGAACACATGCAATGACACTCCATGTGTCAGACCATGGTCAGAAAGCCCAGGAACATATTAGAATGCAGCTGCCACATGCAATGGAGCACCGGTGTGGAATAGAGGTTGCATCACCACATCGAGTTGGGTGTGTGTGGTCATGTGGATCATTGAGGTTTGGAAAAGAACACCTGCAATGACACTCCATGTGTTAGACCTTGGTCAGAAAGCCCAGTAACATGTTGGAATGCAGCTGCCACATGCAATAGGGCACCAGTGTGGCACAGAGGTTGCATGACCACATCCAGTTAAGTGTGTGTGGTCATGTGGATCATTGTGATTTGGAAAAGAACACATGCAATTACACTCCATGTGTCAGACCATGGTCAAAAAGCCCAAGAACATGTTGGAATGCAGTTGCCAGATGCAATAGGGCACCAGTGTGGCACAGAGGTTGCATGACCACATCCAGTTAAGTGTGTGTGGTCATGTGGATCATTGTGGTTTGGAAAAAAACACATGCAATGACACTCCATGTGTTAGACCATATTCAAAATGCCCAGGAACGTATTGGAATGTAGCTGCCACATATAATGGGGAACTAGTGTGGGAGAGATGTTGCATCACCACACCCAGTTGAGTGTGTGTGGATATGTGGATAATTGTGGTTTGGAAAAGAACACATGAAATGACACTCCATGTGTCAAAGCATAGTCAGAAAACCCAAGAACATATTCTAATGTAGCTGCCACATATAAGGTGGCACCAGTGTGGCACATATGTTGCATCACCACACCAAGTTGAGTGTGTGTAGTCATGTGGATCATTGTGGTTTGGAAAAGAACACATGCAATCACACTCCATGTGTCAGAAGCCCATGAATATTGTGGAATGCAGTTGCCACATGCAATGGAGCACTAGTGTTGCAGAGTGGTTGCATCACCACATAACCAGTTGAGTGTGTGTGGTCATGTGGATCATTGTGGTTTGGAAAACAACACATGCAATGACACTCCATATGTCATGCCATGGTCAGAAAGCCCAGGAACATGTTGGAATGCAGCCGCCACATGCAATGGAGCACCAGTGTGGCTGAGAG
Organism: Avena insularis; assembly: GCA_023614405.1. Classification (NCBI taxonomy): domain Eukaryota; kingdom Viridiplantae; phylum Streptophyta; class Magnoliopsida; order Poales; family Poaceae; genus Avena; species Avena insularis. The sequence goes on from CM042686.1 coordinate 315,342,719, forward strand.
GTTGCATCACCACACCCAGTTGAGTATGTGTGGTCATGTGGATCATTTTTGTTCGGAAAAGAACACATGCAATGACACTCCATGTGTTAGACCATGGTCAGAAAGCCCATGAACATGTTGGAATGCAACTACCACATGCAATGGAGCACCAGTCTGGCAGAGATGGTACATCACCACACCCAGTTGAGTGTGTGTGGTCATGTGGATCATTGTGGTTTACAAAAGAACACATGCAATGACACTCCATGTGTCTGACCATGGTTAGAAAGCCCAGGAACATGTTGGAATGCAACTGCCACATGCAATGGAGCACTAGTGTGGCAGAGATGTTGCATCACCACACCCAGTTCAGTGTGTGTGGTCATGTGGATCATTGTGGTTTGCAAAAAACACATGCAATGACACTCCATGTGTCAGACCATGGTCAGAAAGCCTAGGAACTTATTTGAATGCATCTGCCACATGCAATGGAGCACCACTGTGGCAGTCAGGTTGCATCACCCCACCCAGTTGAGTGTGTGTGGTAATGTGGATCCTTGTGGTATGGAATAGAACACATGCAATGACACTCCATGTCTCAGACCATAGTTAGAAAGCCCATGAACATGTTGGAATGCAACTGCCACATGCAATTGAGCACCAGTGTGGCAGAGATGTTGCATTAACACACCCAGTTACCGTGTGTGGTCATGTGGATCATTGTAGTTTGGAAAAAAACACATGCAATGACACTCCATGTGTCAGACCATGGTTAGAAAGCCCAGGAACATGTTGGAATGCAGCTACCACATGCAATGGAGCACTTATGTGGCAGAGAGGTTGCACCACCACACCTAGTGGAGTGTGTCTGGTCATGTGGATCATTGTGGTTTGGAAAATAACACATGCAATGACACTCCATGTGTCAAACCACGGTCAGAAAGCCCAGGAACATGTTGGAATGCAGCTACCATATGCAATGGAGCACCAACGTCGCATAGATGTTGCATCACCACACCCAGTTGAGTGTGTGTGGATATGTGGATCATTGTGGTTTGGAAAAGAACACATGAAATGACACTCCATGTGTCATACCATGGTCAGAAAGCCCAGGAACATGTTGGAATGCAGCTGCCACATGCAATGGAGCACCAATATGGAATATAGGTTGCATCACCACACCGAGTTGAGTGTGTATGGTCATGTGGATCATTGTGGTTTCGAAAATAACACATGAAATGACACTCCATGTGTCGGACCATGGTCAGACATCTTAGGAACATGTTGGAATGCAGCTGCCACATGCAATAGAGCACCAGTGTGGCATAGAGGTTGCACCACCACACCTAGTTAAGTGTGTGTGGTCATGTGGATCATTGTGGTTTGTAAAATAACACATGCAATGACACTCCATGTGTCTGACCATGGTTACAAAGCCCAGGAACATGTTGGAATGCAGCTGCCACATGCAATGGAGCACTAGTGTGACACAAAGGTTGCATCACCACACCTAGTGGATTGTGTGGTCATGTGGATCATTGTGGTTTGGAAAAAACACATGCAATGACACTCCATGTGTCAGACCATGGTCAGAAAGCCTTGGAACTTATTGGAATGCAGCTGCCACATGCAATAGAGCACCAGTGTGGCAGACAGGTTGCATCACCCCACCTAGTTGAGTGTGTGTGGTAATGTGGATCCTTGTGGTATGGAATAGAACACATGCAATGACACTCCATGTGTCAGACCATGGTTAGAAAGCCCAGGATCATATTGGAATGCAACTGCCACATGAAATTGAGCACCAGTGTGGCAGAGATGTTGCATTACCACACCCAGTTTACTATGTGTTGTCATGTGGATCATTGTAGTTTGGGAAAAAACACATGCAATGACACTCCATGTGTCAGACCATGGTTAGAAAGCCCAGGAACATGTTGGAATGCAGCTACCACATGCAATGGAGCACTTATGTGGTAGAGAGGTTGCACCACCACAACCAGTGGAGTGTGTGTGGTCATGTGGATCATTGTGGTTTCGAAAATAACACATGCAATGACACTCCATGTGTTAGACCATATTCATAATGCCCAGGAACGTATTGGAATGTAGCTGCCACATATAATGGGGAACTAGTGTGGGAGAGATGTTGCATCACCACACCCAGTTGAGTGTGTGTGGATATGTGGATCATTGTGGTTTGGAAAAGAACACATGAAATGACACTGCATGTGTCATACCATGGTCAGAAAGCCCAAGAACATGTTGGAATGCAGCTGCCACATGCAATGGAGCATTAGTGTGGCATAAAGGTTGCATCACCAGACGCAGTTGATTGTGTGTGGTCATGTGGATCATTGTGGTTTGGAAAAAACACATGCAATGACACTCCATGTGTTAGACCATGGTTACAAAGCCCAGGAACATATTGGAATGCAGCTGCCACAGACAATGGAGAACCAGTGTGGCAGAGAGGTTGCATCACCACACCCAATTGAGTGTGTGTGGTCATGTGGATCATTGTGGTTTGGAAAAAAACACATGCAATGACACTCCATGTGTCAGACCATGGTTAGAAAGCCCAGGAACATGTTGGAATGCAGCTACCACATGCAATGGAGCACTTATGTGGCAGAGAGGTTGCACCACCACACCTAGTGGAGTGTGTCTGGTCATGTGGATCATTGTGGTTTGGAAAATAACACATGCAATGACACTCCATGTGTCAAACCACGGTCAGAAAGCCCAGGAACATGTTGGAATGCAGCTACCATATGCAATGGAGCACCAACGTCGCATAGATGTTGCATCACCACACCCAGTTGAGTGTGTGTGGATATGTGGATCATTGTGGTTTGGAAAAGAACACATGAAATGACACTCCATGTGTCATACCATGGTCAGAAAGCCCAGGAACATGTTGGAATGCAGCTGCCACATGCAATGGAGCACCAATATGGAATATAGGTTGCATCACCACACCGAGTTGAGTGTGTATGGTCATGTGGATCATTGTGGTTTCGAAAATAACACATGAAATGACACTCCATGTGTCGGACCATGGTCAGACATCCTAGGAACATGTTGGAATGCAGCTGCCACATGCAATAGAGCACCAGTGTGGCATAGAGGTTGCACCACCACACCTAGTTAAATGTGTGTGGTCATGTGGATCATTGTGGTTTGTAAAATAACACATGCAATGACACTCCATGTGTCTGACCATGGTTAGAAAGCCCAGGAACATGTTGGAATGCAGCTGCCACATGCAATGGAGCACTAGTGTGACACAAAGGTTGCATCACCACACCTAGTGAATTGTGTGGTCATGTGGATCATTGTGGTTTGGAAAAAACACATGCAATGACACTCCATGTGTCAGACCATGGTCAGAAAGCCTTGGAACTTATTGGAATGCAGCTGCCACATGCAATAGAGCACCAGTGTGGCAGACAGGTTGCATCACCCCACCTAGTTGAGTGTGTGTGGTAATGTGGATCCTTGTGGTATGGAATAGAACACATGCAATGACACTCCATGTGTCAGACCATGGTTAGAAAGCCCAGGATCATATTGGAATGCAACTGCCACATGAAATTGAGCACCAGTGTGGCAGAGATGTTGCATTACCACACCCAGTTTACTATGTGTTGTCATGTGGATCATTGTAGTTTGGGAAAAAACACATGCAATGACACTCCATGTGTCAGACCATGGTTAGAAAGCCCAGGAACATGTTGGAATGCAGCTACCACATGCAATGGAGCACTTATGTGGTAGAGAGGTTGCACCACCACAACCAGTGGAGTGTGTGTGGTCATGTGGATCATTGTGGTTTCGAAAATAACACATGCAATGACACTCCATGTGTTAGACCATATTCATAATGCCCAGGAACGTATTGGAATGTAGCTGCCACATATAATGGGGAACTAGTGTGGGAGAGATGTTGCATCACCACACCCAGTTGAGTGTGTGTGGATATGTGGATCATTGTGGTTTGGAAAAGAACACATGAAATGACACTGCATGTGTCATACCATGGTCAGAAAGCCCAAGAACATGTTGGAATGCAGCTGCCACATGCAATGGAGCATTAGTGTGGCATAAAGGTTGCATCACCAGACGCAGTTGATTGTGTGTGGTCATGTGGATCATTGTGGTTTGGAAAAAACACATGCAATGACACTCCATGTGTTAGACCATGGTTACAAAGCCCAGGAACATATTGGAATGCATTGCCATGCATAATGGAGAACCAGTGTGGCAGAGAGGTTGCATCACCACACCCAATTGAGTGTGTGTGGTCATGTGGATCATTGTGGTTTGGAAAACAACACATGCAATGACATTCCATGTGTCAGACCATGGTCAGAAAGGCCAGGAACATGTCGGAATGCAGCCGCCACATGCAATGGAGCACCAGTACGCCAGAGAGGTTGCATCACCACACCCAGTTGAGTATGTGTGGTCATGTGGATCATTTTTGTTCAGAAAAGAACACATGCAATGACACTCCATGTGTTAGACCATGGTCAGAAAGCCCATGAACATGTTGGAATGCAGCTACCACATGCAATGGAGCACCAGTCTGGCAGAGATGGTACATCACCACACCCAGTTGAGTGTGTGTGGTCATGTGGATCATTGTGGTTTGCAAAAGAACACATGCAATGACACTCCATGTGTCTGACCATGGTTAGAAAGCCCAGGAACATGTTGGAATGCAGCTGCCACATGCAATGGAGCACTAGTGTGGCAGAGAGGTTGCATCACCACACCCAGTTGAGTGTGTGTGGTCATGTGGATCATTGTGGTTTGGAAAAAACACATGCAATGACACTCCATGTGTCAGACCATGGTCAGAAAGCCTAGGAACTTATTCGAATGCAGCTGCCACATGCAATGGAGCACCAGTGTGGCGGACAGGTTGCATCACCCCACCCAGTTGAGTATGTGTGGTAATGTGGATCCTTGTGGTATGGAATAGAACACATGCAATGACACTCCATGTCTCAGACCATGCTTAGAAAGCCCATGAACATGTTGGAATGCAACTGCCACATGCAATTGAGCACCAGTGTGGCAGAGATGTTGCATTAACACACCCAGTTTACTGTGTGTGGTCATGTGGATCATTGTAGTTTGGAAAAAAACACATGCAATGACACTCCATGTGTCAGAACATGGTTAGAAAGCCCAGGAACATGTTGGAATGCAGCTACCACATGCAATGGAGCACTTATGTGCCAGAGAGGTTGCGCCACCACACCTTGTGGAGTGTGTCTGGTCATGTGGATCATTGTGGTTTGGAAAATAACACATGCAATGACACTCCATGTGTCAAACCACGGTCAGAAAGCCCAGGAACATGTTGGAATGCAGCTACCATATGCAATGGAGCACCAACGTCGCATAGAGGTTGCATCACCACACCTAGTTGATTATGTGTGGTCATGTGGATCATTGTTGTTTGGAAAAGAACACATGAAATGACACTCCATGTGTCATACCATGGTCAGAAAGCCCAAGAACATGTTAGAATGCAGCTGCCACATGCAATGGAGCATTAGTGTGGCACAAAGGTTGCATCACCAGACCCAGTTGATTATGTGGGGTCATGTGGATCATTGTGGTTTGGAAAAAACACGTGCAATGACACTCCATGTGTTAGACCATGGTTGCAAAGCCCAGGAACATATTGGAATGCAGCTGCCACAAACAATGGAGAACCAGTGTGGCAGAGAGGTTGCATCACCACACCTAGTTGAGTGTGTGTGGTCATGTGGATCATTGTGGTTTGGAAAAGAACACATGCAATGACATTCCATGTGTCAGACCATGGTCAGAAAGGCTAGGAACATGTTGGAATGCAGCTGCCACATGCAATGGAGCACCAATGTAGTAGATACGTTGCATCACCACACCCAGTTGAGTGTGTGTAGTCATATGGATCATTGTGGTTAGGAAAAAACACATGCAATGACACTCCATGTGTCAGACCATGGTCAGAAAGCCCAGGAACATGTTGGAATGCAGCTGCCACATGCAATAGAGCACTAGTGTGGCAGAGAGGTTGCATCACCACACCCAGTTGAGTGTGTGTGGTCATGTGGATCATTGTGGTTTGGAAAAGAACACATGCAATGACACTCCATGTGTCATACCATGGTCAGAAAGCCCAGGAACATGTTGGAATGCAGCTGCCACATGCAATGGAGCCACAGTGTGGAATAGAGGTTGCATCACCACACCGAGTTGAGTGTGTATGGTCATGTGGATCATTGTGGTTTCGAAAATAACACATGCAATGACACTCCATGTGTCAGACCATGGTCAGACATCGTAGGAACATGTTGGAATGCAGCTGCCACATGCAATAGAGCACCAGTGTGGCATAGAGGTTGCACCACCACACCTAGTTAAGTGTGTGTGGTCATGTGGATCATTGTGGTTTGTAAAATAACACATGCAATGACACTCCATGTGTCTGACCATGGTTAGAAAGCCCAGGAACATGTTGGAATGCAGCTTCCACATGCAATGGAGCACTAGTGTGACACAAAGGTTGCATCGCCACACCTAGTGGATTGTGTGGTCATGTGGATCATTGTGGTTTGGAAAAAACACATGCAATGACACTCCATGTGTCAGACCATGGTCAGAAAGCCTAGGAACTTATTGGAATGCAGCTGGCACATGCAATAGAGCACCAGTGTGGCAGACAGGTTGCATCACCCCACCCAGTTGAGTGTGTGTGGTAAAGTGGATCCTTGTGGTATGGAATAGAACACATGCAATGACACTCCATGTGTCAGACCATGGTTAGAAAGCCCAGGATCATATTGGAATGCAACTGTCACATGAAATTGAGGACCAGTGTGGCAGAGATGTTGCATTACCACACCCAGTTTACTGTGTGTTGTCATGTGGATCATTGTAGTTTGGGAAAAAACACATGCAATGACACTCCATGTGTGAGACCATGGTTAGAAAGCCCAGGAACATGTTGGAATGCAGCTACCACATGCAATGGAGCACTTATGTGGCAGAGAGGTTGCACCACCACACCCAGTGGAGTGTGTGTGGTCACGTGGATCATTGTGGTTTTGAAAATAACACATGCAATGACACTCCATGTGTCAGACCACGGTCAGAAAGCCTAGGAACATGTTGGAATGCAGCTACCATATGCAATGGAGCACCAGCGTCGCATAGAGGTTGCATCACCACACCCAGTTGATTGTGTGTGGTCATGTGGATCATTCTGGTTTGGAAAAGAACACATGAAATGACACTCCATGTGTCATACCATGGTCAGAAAGCCCAAGAACATGTTGGAATGCAGCTGCCACATGCAATGGAGCATTAGTGTGGCATAAAGGTTGCATCACCAGACCCAGTTGATTGTGTGTGGTCATGTGGATCATTGTGGTTTGGAAAAAACACATGCAATGACACTCCATGTGTTAGACCATGGTTACAAAGCCCAGGAACATATTGGAATGCAGCTGCCATAGACAATGGAGAACCAGTGTGGCAGAGAGGTTGCATCACCACACCCAATTGAGTGTGTGTGGTCATGTGGTTGATTGTGGTTTGGAAAAGAACACATGCAATGACATTCCATGTGTCATACCATGGTCAGAAAGGCCAAGAACATGTTGGAATGCAGCTGTCACATGCAATGGAGCACCAATGTAGTAGATACGTTGCGTCACCACACCCAGTTGAGTGTGTGTAGTCATATGGATCATTTTTGTTTGGAAAAACAGATGCAATGATACTCCATGTGTCAGACCATGGTCAGAAAGCCCAGGAACATGTTGGAATGCAGCTGCCACATGCAATGGAGCACCAGTGTGGTAGAGAGGTTGCATCACCACACCCAGTTGAGTGTGTGTGGTCATGTGGATCCTTGTGGTTTGGAAAAGAACACATGCAATGACACTCCATGTGTCATACCATGGTCAGAAAGCCTAGGAACATGTTGGAATGCAGCTGCCACATGCAATGGGGCACCAGTGTGGAATAGAGGTTTCATCACCACACCGAGTTGAGTGTGTGTGATCATGTGGATTATTGTGTTTTCGAAAGGAACACATGCAATGACACTCCATGTGTCAGACCATGGTCAGAAAGCCCAGGAACATGTTGGAATGCAGCTGCCACATACAATAGAGCACGAGTGTGGCACAAAAGTTGCATCACCACACCAAGTTAATTGTGTGTGGTCATGTGGATCATTGTGGTTTGGAAAAGAACATATGCAATGACACTCCATGTGTCTGACCATGGTTAGAAAGCCCAGGAACATGTTGGAATGCATCTGCCACATGCAATGGAGCACTAGTGTGACACAAAGGTTGCATCATCACACCTAGTGGATTGTGTGGTCATGTGGACAATTGTGGTTTGGAAAAAACACATGAAATGACACTCCATGTGTCAGACCATGGTCAGAAAGCCTAGGAACTTATTGGAATGCAGCTGCCACATGCAATGGAGCACCAGTGTGGCACACAGGTTGCATCACCCCACCTAGTTGAGTGTGTGTGGTAATGTGGATCATTGTGGTTTGGAAAAGAACACATGCAATGATACTCCATGTGTCAGACCATGGTTAGACAGCCCAGGAACATGTTGGAATGCAACTGCCACATGCAATTGAGCATCAGTGTGGCAGAGATGTTGCATTACCACACCTAGTTTACTGTGTGTGGTCATGTGGATCATTGTAGTTTGGAAAAAAAAGATGCAATGACACTCCATGTGTCAGACCATGGTTAGAAAGCCAAGGAACATGTTGGAATGCAGCTACCACATGCAATGGAGCACTTATGTGGCAGAGAAGTTGCACCACCACACCCAGTGGAGTGTGTGTGGTCATGTGGATCATTGTGGTTTGGAAAATAACACATGCAATGACACTCCATGTGTTAGACCACGGTCAGAAAGCCCAGGAACATGTTGGAATGCAGCTACCATATGCAATGGAGCACAAGCGTCGGATAGAGGTTGCATCACCACACCCAGTTGATTGTGTGTGGTCATGTGGATCATTGTGGTTTGGAAAAGAACACATGCAATGACACTCCATGTGTCATACCATGGTCAGAAAGCCCAAGAACATGTTAGAATGCAGCTGCCACATGCAATGGAGCATTAGTGTGGCACAAAGATTGCATCACCAGACCAAGTTGATTGTGTGTGGTCATGTGGATCATTGTGGTTTGGAAAAAACACGTGCAATGACACTCCATGTGTCAGACCATGGTCAGAAAGCCCAGGAACATGTTGAAATGTAGCTGCCACATGCAATGGAGCACTAGTGTGGCAGAGAGGTCGCATCACCACACCCATTTTAGTGTGTGTGGTCATGTGGATCATTGTGGTTTGGAAAAGAACACATGCAATGACACTCCATGTGTCATACCATGGTTAGAAAGGCCAGGAACATGCTGGAATGCAGCTGCCACATGCAATGGAGCACTAGTGTGGAATAGAGGTTGCATCACCACACCGAGTTGGGTGTGTGTGGTGATGTGGATCATTGTGGTTTGGAAAATAACACCTGCATTGACACTCCATGTGTTAGACCTTGGTCAGAAAGTCCAGGAACATGTTGGAATGGAGCTGTCACATGCAATAGGGCACCAGCGTGGCATAGAGATTGCATCACCACACCTAGTTCAGTGTGTGTGGTAATGTGGATCATTGTGGTTTTGAAAAGATCACATGCAATGACACTCCATGTGTCAGACCATGGTCAGAAATCCCAGGAACATGTTGAAATGCACCTGCCACATGCAATGGAGCACCAGTGTGGAATAGAGGTTGCATCACCACACCGAGTTGAGTGTGTGTGGTCATGTGGATCATTGTGGTTTGGAAAAGAACACATGTAATGACAGTCCATGGGTCAGACCATGGTCAGAAAGCCCAGAAACATGTTGGAATGTAGATGCCCACGCAACAGAGCACCAGTGTGGCACAGAGGTTGCATCACCACACCCAGTTAAGTGTGTGTGGTCATGTGGATCATTGTGGTTTGGAAAAGAACACATGTAATGACACTCCATATGTCAGACCATGGTCAGAAAGCCCAGGAACATGTTGGAATGCAGCTGCCACATGGAATGGAGCACTAGTGTGGCAAAGAGGATGCATCACCACACCTAGTTGATTGTGTGTGGTCATGTGGATCATTGTGGTTTGGAAAAAACACATGCAATGACACTCCATTTGTTTGACCATGGTCATAAAGCCCAGGAACGTATTGGAATGTAGCTGCCACATGCAATTGGGCACCAGTGTGCGGGAGATGTTGCATCACCACACCCAGTTGAGTGTGTGTGTTCATGTGGATCATTGTGGTTTGGAAAAGAACACATGTAATCACACTCCATGTGTCAGAAGCCCATGAATATTTTGAAATGCAGTTGCCACATGCAATGGAGCACTAGTGTTGTAGAGTGGTTGCAGCACCACACCCAGTTGAGTGTGTGTGGTCATGTGGATCATTGTGGTTTGGAAAACAACACATCCAATGACACTCCATGTGTCAGTGCAAGGTCAGAAAGCCCAGGACCATGTTGCAATGCAGCTGCCACATGAAATTTAGCAACACTATGGCAAAGATGTTACATCACCACACTTAGTAGAGTGTGTGTGGTCATGTGGATCATTGTGGTTTGCAAAAGAACACATGCAATGACACTCCATGTGTCAGACCATGTCAGAAAGCCAAGGAACATGTTGGAATGCTGCTGCCACATGCTATGGAGCACCGGTGTTACAGGGATATTGCATCATCACACCCAATTCGGTGTGTGTGGTCATGTGGATCATTGTGGTTTGGAAAAGAACACATGCAATGACACTCCATGTGTCATACCATGGTCAGAAAGCCCAGGAACATGCTGGAATGCAGCTGCCACATGCAATGGAGCACCAATGTAGTAGATACGTTGCCTCACCACACCCAGTTGAGTGTGTGTAGTCATATGGATCATTGTGATTTGGAAAAAACACATGCAATGACACTCCATGTGTCAGACCATGGTCAGAAAGCCCAGGAACATGTTGAAATGTAGCTGCCACATGCAATGGAGCACTAGTGTGGCAGAGAGGTTGCATCACCACACCCAGTTGAGTGTGTGTGGTCATGTGGATCGTTGTGGTTTGGAAAAGAACACATGCAATGACACTCCATGTGTCAGGCCATCGTCAGAAATCCTAGGAACATGTTGGAATGCAGCTGCCACATGCAATAGAGCACCAGTGTGGCATAGAGGTTGCATCACCACACCCAGTTGAGTGTGTGTAGTCATGTGGATCATTGTGGTTTTGAAAAGAACACATGTAATGACACTCCATCTGTTAGACCATGGTTAGAAAGCCCTTGAACTTATTGAAATGCAGCTACCACATTCAATGGAGCACCAGTGTGGCAGAGAGGTTGCATCACCACACCAGTTGAGAGTCTGTGGTAATGTGGATCATTGTGGTTTGGAAAAGAACACATGCAATGACAATCCATGTGTCAGACCATGGTCAGAAAGCCTAGGAACATGTTGGAATACAGCTGCCACATGTAATGGAGCACCAGTGTGGTACATATGTCGCATCACCACACTTAGTTGAGTGTGTGTGGTCATGTGGATCATTGTGGTTAGGAAAAGAACACATGCAATGACACTCCATGTGTCAGACCATTGTGCCCAGGAAAATGTTGGAGTGAAGCTGCCACATGCAATGGAGCACCAGTGTGGCACAGAGGTTGCATCTCCACACCCAGTTAAGTGTGTGTGGTCATGTGGATCATTGCGGTTTAGAAAAGAACACATGCAATGACACTCCATGTGTCAGACCATGGTCAGAAATCCGAGGAACATGTTGGAATGCAGCTGCCACATGCAATGGAGCACCAGTGTGGCAGAGAGGTTGCATCACCACACCCACTTGATTGTGTGTGGTCATGTGGATCATTGTGGTTTGAAAAAACACATGCAATGACACTCCTTGTGTTAAACCATGGTCGGAAAGCCTAGGAACATATTGGAATGTAGCTGCCACATGCAATGGGGTACCAGTGTGGGAGAGATGTTGCATCACCACACCCAGTTGAGTTTGTGTGGTTATGTGGATCATTGTGGTTTGGAAAAGAACACATGCAATTACAATCCATGTGTCAGTGCATGGTAGAAGCCCATGAATATTTTGGAATACAGTTGCACATGCAATGGAGAACTAGTGTTGCAGAGTGGTTGCATCACCACACCCAGTTGAGTGTGTGTGGTCATGTAGATCATTGTGGTTTGGAAAACAATACATGGAATAACACTCCATGTGTTAGTCCAGGGTCAGAAAGCCCATGAACATATTGGAATGCAGCTGCCACATGAAATTTAGCACCAGTGTGGCAGAGAGGTTGCATCACCACACCCAGTTGATTGTGTGTAGTCATGTGGATCATTGTGGTTTTGAAAAACACATGCAATGACACTCCTTGTGTTAAACCATGGTCAGAAAGCCTAGGAACATATTGGAATGTAGCTGCCACATGCAATGGGGTACCAGTGTGGGACATATGTTGCATCACCACACCTAGTTGAGTTTGTGTGGTTATGTGGATCATTGTGGTTTGGAAAAGAACACATGCAATCACAATCCATGTGTCAGTCCATGGTAGAAGCCCATGAATATTTTGGAATACAGTTGCACATGCAATGGAGAACTAGTGTTGCAGAGTGGTTGCATCACCACACCCAGTTGAGTGTGTGTGGTCATGTGGATCATTGTGGTTTGGAAAACAACACATGCAATGACACTCCATGTGTTAGACCTTGGTCAGAAAGCCCAGGAACATGTTGGAATGCAGCTGCCACATGAAATTTAGCTCCATTGTGGCAGAGATGTTACATCACCACACCCAGTTGAGTGTGTGTGGTCATGTGGATCATTGTGGTTTGGAAAAGAACACATGCAATGACACTCCATATGTCATACCATGGTGAGAAAGCCTAGGAACATGTTGGAATATAGCTGCCACCTGTAATGGAGCACCAGTGTTATAGAGATGTTGCATCATCACACCCAGTTGAGTATGTGTGATCATGTGGATCATTGTGGTTTGGAAAAGAACACATGCAATGACACTCCATGTGCCATACCATGGTCTGAAAGCCTAGGAACATGCTGGAATGTAGCTGCCACATGCAATGGAGAACCAATGTAGAAGAGAGGTTGCATCACCACACCTAGTTGAGTGTGTGTGGTCATGTGGATTATTGTGGTTTGGAAAATAACACATGCAATGACACTCCATGTGTCAGACCATGGTCAGAAAGCCTAGGAACATGTTGGAATGTAGCTTCCACATGCAATGGAGCACCAGTGAGGCATAGAGGTTGCATCACCATACCCAGTTGATTGTGTGTGGTCATGTGGATCATTTTGGTTTAGAAAAAAACACATGCAATGACACTCCATGTGTTAGACTATGGTCAGAAAGCCCAGGAACATGTTGGATTGCAGCTGCCACATGCAATGGAGCACCAATGTGGTAGAGAGGTTGAATCACCACACCCAGTTGAGTGTGTGTGGTCATGTGGATCACTGTGGTTTCAAAAAGACCACATGCAAGGACACTCCATGTGTCAGACCATGGATAGAAAGCCCATGAACTTATTGGAATGCAGCTACCACATGCAATGGAGCACCAGTGTGGCAGAGAGGTTGCATCACCACACCCAGTTGATTGTGTGTGGTTATGTGGATCATTGTGGTTTGGAAAAGAACACATGCAATGACACTCCATGTGTCAAACCTTGGTCAGAAAGCCCAGGAACATGTTGGAATGCAGCTGTCACATGCAATGGAGCACCAGTGTGGAGAATATCATTTTGCGGCCCGAAAGTTGGGTCACCCAGGCAACGCGGTACCCTAGTTCCCTGAAATCAGCCGGGATGACTAGAGTTGGTGTGCCAAAACTCAGAGGGTCTTTTTCGGCATGAATTCAACTTTATGTTTCAATACAAAAAATCAGGCTAACGACCGTCAAGTTGGGCCCCCCCTGTCAGTTCTCGCTGTTATGTCGCTCCTGTTGCTCCCGTCGCTTAGGTGTCAATTAGGCTTGCAGCGTTGGCGCATGCATCCATTACGCGTCTTCTTCTTCCCTGGAGCGGCAATCTATGGGGCGTCACAGCCATGGCGCGGAGCTTGGACATGGACGAACCTGCTCGGCCTAGCTCTCCTACCTGTAGGCTTGCAGCATTGGCGCCTGTATCCATTACGCATCTTCTTCCTCGAAGCGGCAATCTGTGGTCGTGGCCATGGCGCAGAGCTGGGACGTGATGAAGCTGCTCGGCCCCGCTCTCCTTCCCAACCCAAGTCGGAGCTCGCCCTCACCATGGACACACCCATGGCACGATGCAGGGACGAGAATTGGTTCCCGGGTGAGATCTATCACCGTGTCGACCATGCTTGGTTCTGTTTTCCTCCTCTAGAATCCGAGCTCGCCGTCGCCGTGGTTGCACCCGCACCAATTCTGCCTCGTCTGTCGAGGTCTCTGTGGTAGCTCAAGTTCTGCCATGTTGGCCTATAAGGGTTCTATTGTGTATGCATGAAGAATAATTGTAACACAAGCCTGAAAATCTTGAGGCGATATCGCACATCGGAAGTATATGACGATTGCATTGAGTTCACCGACCCCTAGGCTAAATTCTGTTCTAAAAATAGAATTTGCCTTGATGATATGCTCGTCGTCTAGGTCAAGGTGATGAGGCACTATATCAAGCTGATTATTGAGGTGGTCACCGGTCTGGCAGAGGAAATAGGAGGATGTGGAAGACGACAACGACGAGCAGCACGAGGAGGACGAAGAAGAGAGCGTTGGCTCTGTAATGTCGGTTGTAGCTCAGAACTTCTGAATAAATCATCAGAATTTAAATTTCAAGAATACATGCTCAGAAACTTTTGTGTTGTTGTATGTTAAACTAGCAAATCTCTTTTTTTCAAATCTCTTGGGCGGTACCAACTTCATTGTGTTTAATTATGAAAGACAAAATATAAATGATTTCTCTCAATTTCTCGCATAGAAAAATGCACAACTAATTCCATACTCTCGTAGGAACTGGCCCCACTTGTTGAACCGGCGGCACTGCCACGATCTCCACGTAACCACAGTGAGTTCTCGAACCGAAAGTTGCAGTTACCACGTTTCTTCTACAATCATTCCTCTTCCTCAGTCATTCCTCTGCAGTTTTTCCTGGGCGCTTCTTCTTCCTCTGTTCTGGAACCGTCGGTTCATCTTCTTCTTCCTCTCGCAGGCAGTTCCTTGCAGGCATTTCCTTTCACCCATTTCCTTGTAGGCATGGACGATGGGAAACGCACAACAGAGACCCACTTGAAAAAACACGTGCAATGACACTCCATGTGTCAGACCATGGTCAGAAAGCCCAGGAACATGTTGAAATGTAGCTGCCACATGCAATGGAGCACTAGTGTGGCAGAGAGGTTGCATCACCACACCCATTTTAGTGTGTGTGGTCATGTGGATCATTGTGGTTTGGAAAAGAACACATGCAATGACACTCCATGTGTCATACCATGGTCAGAAAGGCTAGGAACATGCTGGAATGCAGCTGCCACATGCAATGGAGCACTAGTGTGGAATAGAGGTTGCATCACCACACCGAGTTGGGTGTGTGTGGTGATGTGGATCATTGTGGTTTGGAAAATAACACCTGCATTGACACTCCATGTGTTAGACCTTGGTCAGAAAGTCCAGGAACATGTTGGAATGCAGCTGTCACATGCAATAGGGCACCAGCATGGCATAGAGATTGCATCACCACACCTAGTTAAGTGTCTGTGGTAATGTGGATCATTGTGGTTTTGAAAAGATCACATGCAATGACACTCCATGTGTCAGACCATGGTCAGAAATCCCAGGAACATGTTGGAATGCACCTGCCACATGCAATGGAGCACCAGTGTGGAATAGAGGTTGCATCACCACACCGAGTTAAGTGTGTGTGGTCATGTGGATCATTGTGGTTTGGAAAAGAACACATGTAATGACAGTCCATGTGTCAGACCATGGTCAGAAAGCCCAGAAACATGTTGGAATGTAGATGCCCATGCAATAGTGCACCAGTGTGGCACAGAGGTTGCATCACCACACCCAGTTAAGTGTGTGTGGTCATGTGGATCATTGTGGTTTGGAAAAGAACACATTTAATGACACTCCATATGTCAGACCATGGTCAGAAAGCCCAGGAACATGTTGGAATGCAGCTGCCACATGGAATGGAGCACTAGTGTGGCAGAGAGGATGCATCACCACACCTAGTTGATTGTGCGTGGTCATGTGGATCATTGTGGTTTGGAAAAAACACATGCAATGACACTCCATTTGTTAGACCATGGT
The DNA here is from genome assembly GCA_023614405.1 of Avena insularis. Taxonomy (NCBI): domain Eukaryota; kingdom Viridiplantae; phylum Streptophyta; class Magnoliopsida; order Poales; family Poaceae; genus Avena; species Avena insularis. The sequence goes on from CM042686.1 coordinate 315,359,133, forward strand.
CATAAAGCCCAGGAACGAATTGGAATGTAGCTGCCACATGCAATTGGGCACCAGTGTGGGAGAGATGTTGCATCACCACACCCAGTTGAGTGTGTGTGGTCATGTGGATCATTGTGGTTTGGAAAAGAACACATGTAATCACACTCCATGTGTCAGAAGCCCATGAATATTTTGAAATGAAGTTGCCACATGCAATGGAGCACTAGTGTTGTAGAGTGGTTACAGCACCACACCCAGTTGAGTGTGTGTGGTCATGTGGATCATTGTGGTTTGGAAAACAACACATCCAATGACACTCCATGTGTCAGTGCAAGGTCAGAAAGCCCAGGACCATGTTGCAATGCAGCTGCCACATGAAATTTAGCAACACTATGGCAAAGATGTTACATCACCACACTTAGTAGAGTGTGTGTGGTCATGTGGATCATTGTGGTTTGCAAAAGAACACATGCAATGACACTCCATGTGTCAGACCATGTCAGAAAGCCAAGGAACATGTTGGAATGCTGCTGCCACATGCTATGGAGCACCAGTGTTACAGGGATATTGCATCATCACACCCAATTCAGTGTGTGTGGTCATGTGGATCATTGTGGTTTGGAAAAGAACACATGCAATGACACTCCATGTGTCATACCATGGTCAGAAAGCCCAGGAACATGCTGGAATGCAGCTGCCACATGCAATGGAGCACCAATGTAGTAGATACGTTGCCTCACCACACCCAGTTGAGTGTGTGTAGTCATATGGATCACTGTGATTTGGAAAAAACACATGCAATGACACTCCATGTGTCAGACCATGGTCAGAAAGCCCAGGAACATGTTGAAATGTAGCTGCCACATGCAATGGAGCACTAGTGTGGCAGAGAGGTTGCATCACCACACCCAGTTGAGTGTGTGTGGTCATGTGGATCATTGTGGTTTGGAAAAGAACACATGCAATGACACTCCATGTGTCAGACCATTGTCAGAAATCCTAGGAACATGTTGGAATGCAGCTGCCACATGCAATAGAGCACCAGTGTGGCATAGAGGTTGCATCACCACACCCAGTTGAGTGTGTGTAGTCATGTGGATCATTGTGGTTTTGAAAAGAACACATGTAATGACACTCCATCTGTTAGACCATGGTTAGAAAGCCCTTGAACTTATTGGAATGCAGCTACCACATTCAATGGAGCACCAGTGTGGCAGAGAGGTTGCATCACCACACCAGTTGAGAGTGTGTGGTAATGTGGATCATTGTGGTTTGGAAAAGAACACATGCAATGACAACCCATGTGTCAGACCATGGTCAGAAAGCCTAGGAACATGTTGGAATACAGCTGCCACATGTAATGGAGCACCAGTGTGGTACATATGTCGCATCACCACACTTAGTTGAGTGTGTGTGGTCATGTGGATCATTGTGGTTTGGAAAAGAACACATGCATTGACACTCCATGTGTCAGACCATTGTGCCTAGGAAAATGTTGGAGTGAAGCTGCCACATGCAATGGGGCACCAGTGTGGCACAGAGGTTGCATCTCCACACCGAGTTAAGTGTGTGTGGTCATGTGGATCATTGCGGTTTAGAAAAGAACACATGCAATGACACTCCATGTGTCAGACCATGGTCAGAAAGCCGAGGAACATGTTGGAATGCAGCTGCCACATGCAATGGAGCACCAGTGTGGCAGAGAGGTTGCATCACCACACCCAGTTGATTGTGTGTGGTCATGTGGATCATTGTGGTTTGAAAAAACACATGCAATGACACTCCTTGTGTTAAACCATGGTCAGAAAGCCTAGGAACATATTGGAATGTAGCTGCCACATGCAATGGGGTACCAGTGTGGGAGAGATGTTGCATCACCACACCCAGTTGAGTTTGTGTAGTTATGTGGATCATTGTGGTTTGGAAAAGAACACATGCAATTACAATCAATGTGTCAGTCCATGGTAGAAGACCATGAATATTTTGGAATACAGTTGCACATGCAATGGAGAACTAGTGTTGCAGAGTGGTTGCATCACCACACCCAGTTGAGTGTGTGTGGTCATGTAGATCATTGTGGTTTGGAAAACAATACATGGAATAACACTCCATGTGTCAGTCCAGGGTCAGAAAGCCCATGAACATATTGGAATGCAGCTGCCACATGAAATTTAGCACCAGTGTGGCAGAGAGGTTGCATCACCACACCCAGTTGATTGTGTGTGGTCATGTGGATCATTGTGGTTTTGAAAAACACATGCAATGACACTCCTTGTGTTAAACCATGGTCAGAAAGCCTAGGAACATATTGGAATGTAGCTGCCACATGCAATGGGGTACGATGCAGGACATATGATATATGTTGCATCACCACACCTAGTTGAGTTTGTGTGGTTATGTGGATCATTGTGGTTTGGAAAAGAACACATGCAATCACAATCCATGTGTCAGTCCATGGTAGAAGCCCATGAATATTTTGGAATACAGTTGCACTTGCAATGGAGAACTAGTGTTGCAGAGTGGTTGCATCACCACACCCAGTTGAGTGTGTGTGGTCATGTGGATCATTGTGGTTTGGAAAACAACACATGCAATGACACTCCATGTGTTAGACCTTGGTCAGAAAGCCCAGGAACATGTTGGAATGCAGCTGCCACATGAAATTTAGCTCCATTGTGGCAGAGATGTTACATCACCACACCCAGTTGAGTGTGTGTGGTCATGTGGATCATTATGGTTTGGAAAAGAACACATGCAATGACACTCCATATGTCATACCATGGTGAGAAAGCCTAGGAACATGTTGGAATATAGCTGCCACCTGTAATGGAGCACCAGTGTTATAGAGATGTTGCATCATCACACCCAGTTGAGTATGTGTGATCATGTGGATCATTGTGGTTTGGAAAAGAACACATGCAATGACACTCCATGTGCCATACCATGGTCTGAAAGCCTAGGAACATGCTGGAATGTAGCTGCCACATGCAATGGAGAACCAATGTAGAAGAGAGGTTGCATCACCACACCTAGTTGAGTGTGTGTGGTCATGTGGATTATTGTGGTTTGGAAAATAACACATGCAATGACACTCCATGTGTCAGACCATGGTCAGAAAGCCTAGGAACATGTTGGAATGTAGCTTCCACATGCAATGGAGCACCAGTGAGGCATAGAGGTTGCATCACCACACCCAGTTGATTGTGTGTGGTCATGTGGATCATTTTGGTTTAGAAAAAAACACATGCAATGACACTCCATGTGTTAGACTATGGTCAGAAAGCCCAGGAACATGTTGGATTGCAGCTGCCACATGCAATGGATCACCAATGTGGTAGAGAGGTTGAATCACCACACCCAGTTGAGTGTGTGTGGTCATGTGGATCACTGTGGTTTCAAAAAGACCACATGCAATGACACTCCATGTGTCAGACCATGGATAGAAAGCCCATGAACTTATTGGAATGCAGCTACCACATGCAATGGAGCACCAGTGTGGCAGAGAGGTTGCATCACCACACCCAGTTGATTGTGTGTGGTCATGTGGATCATTGTGGTTTGGAAAAGAACACGTGCAATGACACTCCATGTGTCAAACCATGGTCAGAAAGCCCAGGAACATGTTGGAATGCAGCTGTCACATGCAATGGAGCACCAGTGTGGAGAATATCATTTTGCGGCCCGAAAGTTGGGTCACCCAGGCAACGCGGTACCCTAGGTCCCTGAAATCAGCCGGGATGACTAGAGTTGGTGTGCCAAAACTCAGAGGGTCTTTTTTGGCACGAATTCAACTTTATGTTTCAATACAAAAAATCAGGCTAACGACCGTCAAGTTGGGCCCCCTGTCAGTTCTCGCTGTTATGTCGCTCCTGTTGCTCCCGTCGCTTAGGTGTCAATTAGGCTTGCAGCGTTGGCGCATGCATCCATTACGCGTCTTCTTCTTCCCTAGAGCGGCAATCTGTGGGGCATCACAGCCATGGCACGGAGCTTGGACATGGACGAACCTGCTCGGCCTACCTCTCCTGCCTGTAGGCTTGCAGCATTGGCGCCTGTATCCATTACGCATCTTCTTCCTCGGAGCGGCAATCTGTGGTCGTGGCCATGGCGTAGAGCTGGGACGTGATGAAGCTGCTCGGCCCCGCTCTCCTTCCCAACCCAAGTCGGAGCTCACCCTCACCATGGACACACCCATGGCACGGTGCAGGGACGAGAATTGGTTCCCGGGTGAGATCTATCACCGTGTCGCCCATGCTTGGTTCTGTTTTCCTCCTCTAGAATTCGAGCTCGCCGTCGCCGTGGTTGCACCCGCACCAATTCTGCCACCTCTGTCGAGGTCTCTGTGGTAGCTCAAGTTCTGCCATGTTGGCCTGTAAGGGTTCTATTGTGTATGCATGAAGAATAATTGTAACACAAGCCTGAAAATCTTGAGGCGATATCGCACATCGGAAGTATATGACGATTGCATTGAGTTCACCGACCCCTAGGCTAAATTCTGTGCTAAAAATAGAATTTGCCTTGATGATATGCTCGTCGTCTAGGTCAAGGTGATGAGGCACTATATCAAGCTGATTATTGAGGTGGTCACCGGTCTGGCAGAGGAAATAGGAGGATGTGGAAGACGACAACGACGAGCAGCACGAGGAGGACGAAGAAGAGAGCGTTGGCTCTGTAATGTCGGTTGTAGCTCAGAACTTCTGAATAAATCATCAGAATTTAAATTTCAAGAATACATGCTCAGAAACTTTTGTGTTGTTGTATGTTAAACTAGCAAATCTCTTTTTTTTAAATCTCTTGGGAGGTACCAACTTCATTGTGTTTAATTATGAAAGACAAAATATAAATGATTTCTCTCAATTTCTCGCATAGAAAAATGCACAACTAATTCCATACTCTCGTAGGAACTGGCCCCACTTGTTGAACCGGCGGCACTGCCACGATCTCCACGTAACCACAGTGAGTTCTCGAACCGAAAGTTGCAGTTACCACGTTTCTTCTACAATCATTCCGCTTCCTCAGTCATTCCTCTCCAGTTTTCCCGGCGCTTCTTCCTCTTCGCTCGAACCGTCGGTTCATCTTCTTCTTCCTCTCGCAGTTCCTTGCAGGCATTTCCTTTCACCCATTTCCTTGCAGGCATGGACGATGGGAAACGCACATGAGACCCACTTGGTCCCGCCCATGGCACCACGACTTTGACATGGTGTACACAAATGATGAAGCGATGGAGACAACTCTCATGTGTTTGAGCAATTGCTTGAGAAAGAGAAACACAAGTTTGTGGGGCTACACTTGGAGTACACCCGTGCAAATAAGCGAAAAAATCCTCCACAAGAGATCGCTGTCGTGCAAATCGCCATACATGAGGAGGTCCCCGTTTACCACTTCTGTAGGTATGTGAAATTTAAATTTGAGATCACCACTTCTGCATCCCTTGTTCCCTTACATCCCTGGAACCATCTAAGTGCAGGAGTAAACCAACTGAGATGCATTGTCCGGCTCTGGTCGAGTTCTTGTGTAGGAAAGGGATAACTTTCACTAGTGTGGATATCACAAATGACACAATTATGCTTTCTCGTGCGTTGATAAAAATCCCACATGGGCACCACATCGACATCCAAAATTTGTACAAGATCAAACCATACCTAACGAAGGATGGCATGGGTGATCTGGTAGCAGAAATCATCGATAAATCTTATGAAAAACTGAAGAAATTGAAGCAACTCGATCATGACTAGTGGGAGTGGAAGCCGATGAGCCAGGTGCGCCTCGAGTATGTAGCCAGAGACGCCTACACGGTGTACAAGCTGTACAGTAAGCTCATTACCATGAAAGATGGGATGGTTAAGGCGGGGTTTTTCGCGAGAGAGCTATGCCCTGGTTGCAAGCTATCCCAGGACAAGAAGCGCGAGGAGGACAGAAAGCGGTTTCAGGACGAGCAGGGATCTTGGGACGGTGGCGACATCAAGCGGTTGAAGGGGAAGCAAGTCAAGGACGACAACAAGTGGTGGTGATACATTATGTGTTTGAACTAGATTTTAGTTTCTAGTTTATTATGTGTTTGATACATTTAGTTACTTCAATACAAAATTTCAACCAATTTAACTTGTTGATGTATTCCTTGACAATTATAATATAATTGAGCACTAGAAATATTTTGTAGTGTGCATGAGCATGATTAGTAAATATAATTGAACACTAGAAACTTGCACTCCATATAAAGGAGTTGATTAATATAGAAGGTTCACCAGAGACACCACGGATATATTGTCTTACATGCCACACACATGTAATAATTAACTAGAACAAAATAAAAGCAGGGGAGGCAGCAGGAGGCCGGGACATGGAGACGCCTAGTAGGGCAGGGGCATATCAGCAGGAGGCAGCGACAGCCTAGTCGATGGGATACATGCCAGTCCAGACATAATCCCGGAGGAATTTGCCAAAGGCTGCATGCCGCACCAAGGTAATCGACCTATGGCTTCTGCCTCCCCTTGTGGCAACGCCATCTGCGTGCTGGATCATGCTGTCGAGGTCCACGTTGATTGCTCTGCCACAGAATGGGCAAAACAGTTTCCCCCTACGGTGGAAACGGATTAGCCCACACCGTAACCGCCTCAGCACGTAGCGGCTCTTGTTGTCCCTGGATACCTTGCTATCGTCCACTTCATCATCATCATCCTGTTGATTTTTAAGAACATAACTTACAACTCATACATATGATTGAATTGTATTACAAATCAAGAAATTGAAATGTAATCGTACAAAACAATATTCAGGGATATACATAGTCAGGTACAAAAAACAAGCCTAAATATTGTAAGTATAAATAAAAAACCAAACAATTGATCTTTAGGTACATGTTAAAAATACTTATGATCAAAACCATTCATGTACATGCATCATACCAATCATTAAAAGATCAGAAACAATTCAAGGATTATATATGTAGTTCCATATGAGAATAAATCTAGGGTCTCATAATTTGTTTTAGAGATGGAGTTGGTGAACCAAAGTACCAACAGCACAACCTATATTATTTGTATGCATTGCTTCCTCAGGTTCACCAACCAATCCCTAAAACATGACACCATCATACGTGTCTCCCCTTGAACTCCTTTGGGGCAAATTTCAATCATTAGCCTCGGTGACAAAATAAAATGTAATTCTTATACACTATGAATGCATGGAATAGATAATTCAAATATCACAGTTCTATGAATGTAGAATAAAGATTGCATCCTCATAAGTTTCTACAGGGATGGCGTAAGTGAACCAAGTAACAATTGCACAGCTTATATTGATCTTGTACATGGCCCCAGGTTCGCTAACTCATCCCTGGAAAAATCTGACACCAATGTGTCTGCCTCTCTTTGGGGCAAATTTAAATCATTGGCCACAATAAGAAATTGAAATGTAACCGTACAAAACAATATTCAGGGATATACATATGCATCATATAACGCATTCATAGATCAGGAACAATACAAATAGTATATATAAAGGTTCCATATGAGAAAAAAATTAGGACCTCATTTTTTTCAGCGATGGAGTCAAACAACCAAAATACCAACATCACAATATATATTGTTTATGTGCATTGCTGCCTCAGATTCACTAACCATCCCTAAGAAAACGACACCATCAGATGCCCTTGCGCTATTTTGGGGCAAAATTGAATCATTGGGCTCAGTAAGGAATAGAAATTTAATGTTATAGGCATGTTGTGTATCGAAATCAACACTCTCCTAGCAAACTCAACTAGATGGAAGATGAGCAGATTGGGGTTTTGTGACTAGACGGATTGGGGTTTTGTGACTAGATGGCAAATGCATCAATCGACCGATCAAACCATATATAAGCTACCTTACTTCAATAGCAAAAGAATATGTACACGATTGAGAAAATCCTATGTATGAACAGTGAAATCTGCGGCTACGATTAGAGAAGCAAGCAATGTAGTACCTCGGACTCCTAATCAGGGACCTCCTCCTCAAACTCGTCATTCTCCATGATTGCGTCGAAGATTTCTTGTACGGCGATGGGGTCGTTGATGTGGAGCATCGGATTGCCTCCGCCACCGCCCCCATCCGGATCGCCACCGCACCACGACGTTGTTGTCTACACCTGCTCGGCGATTTACTACTACCTGCTCGGCGGCATGGCTACTGGCTGGACGGATGAGCTCGCACCCTCGACGGCACGGCGACGAGCGGTGTTCGTGCCCAGAGAAGACGCCTCTGCCTGCTTGGCGACGACCGAGCCATCTGCTTCTGCACCTTCAACTGGCTTCACCTCCGGCTCGTCTCCATGCGTACGCTTCATGGCGCACCAAGTGAAGGAGGTAGTGCAAGTGAGGGAGTTTAGGCGCGCGTGGTAGGTGTAAATTGGGGATTTGGGACTAGACAGACTGGGGGCAAATGACACGAGCACATGGAAGAAGAAGGTCGAGGGGGGTTAAACACCGGACTGTTTGTAGTCCTCGAGTGGACACGTGTGGTGGGCGGGGGGCCACCACGATCTCCACCCCTTTTTTTTGGGTTCCTTTTTTTTAAACAACTACGATCTCCACTTTAGAGCTGCATTGAAAGCACGCTCATGGCAGACCTCGATTCCACTGCATGCAAGTGGCGCAGAACCAATTTCTAGCAACGTTAGATCAACTCAAGGGGGCCCTTAACTCATGGAAGTTGCTAGTGGTAGGGCTCAGTTGGCAGTGAGATTGAGAGCGCTGCGTAAAAATGGGATATGTCTTATTAAAATCAAGTGGCAATGAATTGCAGTGTCCCGTCGACAACCATGCACTCGATGACCCTGTTACCATGTGCATGTGTTGTAGTAGCAGTAGTAGGCTTTTCATACTTGATTAAACGTGAGATGACCGCTCGACAACTTTTTCCATGGACGGCAACGTGTTCCTTCTTGTAGAGGGAGACGTCAAGATGGTAGCTCGTTAACTAGCAGATTCTCTCTTCGATAATGCGTTCCCTTTTGGACCTCTTTTTGCCTCCGACCAGGTAGCAAATCTAGAGCAGCAAATCACACCAGGAAGAATACATTCATTCAGAAAACAAAACAAATGTAGATATAGTTGTGCGTAGCTAAATATGATATAGCGATAGAAAGTAGGTTGCTTAACGAGGTTCGATGCATTCAGCAAGAAATAGGATGCAAGCAAAATATAGAAAATCAAAAGAAGCTGCTTAGCAGCAGCCACCGCAGATGCAGATACATTCAAGGAGACATCCAACCCGTTCATTCACTAGCGCCTCCGCCTCCCTCCGGCGCCTCCGCCACTTCTTGCTGCCCAGTCCCTTGATCTTGGGGGCCTTTTGCCTGATTGGAGGCATGCGACCCTCTTTGATGGCCACCCGCTGGAGGTTTCGGAGGTGAATGCCGAGAGCCAGTGTTCAGCGATGTAGGCGTTGATGTTCATGGTCTCGCGCTTGCCGCCTTTGTGGATGCCAGAGCCCGTGGCCTCTGCATGCTTCAGTAAGGTGTTGAAGTCGGTGCCGCCTGCGTGACTTGCCAAGAAGTAGGCGATCCCCTTGCGGAAGGGGCAGCTGTAGTCGCCGTTCCTGAGGAAGGCGTCGTACTGGGCGGCCCGCAGCCTCCTCAGCACCTGACGAGCCTTGGTGTGAATGGACTCGTCATCGCTGCAAACGTCGCTGCCGGAAACCTATTGGAAGAAAAGGAAAATGGAGGAGTAGATGATGTAAGAAGATCGAGCAATCAAAATGCAAACAAGCGAATCCTAATAAACCAAGATCTAGCATCCAACAATGAGAACGGTAGAAGAACCAGGGGAGGGGAGCAAACCCTAGTTACCTCCGACCATGGGTCGTCGATGCCGGTGTCATAGGGGTTCAGCGGAGCGATGTACTTATCTGGATCGTAGGTGCCCAAGAAGTGCTTGATCTTCTTGTGACCGGCGGGGGCCTCGACTAGGGCCTGGACAGGGACGGCGGCTGCTTTCAACATGTTGAGGGGGACCGACGAGGAGACAGGGGCCTCCTCGCTGGTGGCCTCGGAGGCGACGATGGCCACCTTATCCTCCTCAGCCATCACCGGCGCGGACGGGGTATTCTCGGGAGTTTGCGAGTGCTTGTGGAATAGTGGAGAGGGTTGTGTGGGGAGAGAGAGCGGGAGTGAGAGTGGGTGTGCGGAGAGGGGCTCTATAGTTAAGGTGGATGGAAGCAAGGCACGTTTCGTTACACCACCATGCAACAGCCATGATCTCTTGCTGCCGTGCACCGCGACACGCATCGTCACGTTTTTTCCCGGGCCATGCATGGTAGTTCTGTATTGAGCCACATGCAAAGGGCGCATACACAATTTCTATGTACAAAGTTTGACACGGCCCTAAAACTGGCGATAGTTAAGAGTGGAAATGTAGAGGGGGAGGTAGGTGGCTGTATGGCGAGATTTGTGGGGTTGTGCTAGATCGTGTTGAGGGATGTGTTGATGGTTGCGAGTGACTCGATGAAGCCGGAGACGTTAGGTCTCGTCGAGCTTAGCTCTTCGGCCTCCATCTAGCGCATGCAAGCTTCTTACGGTCGGGCCCGGTTGGAAGTGAGATTGAGAGCCGCTGCGTAAAAAATGGGACATGTCTTATTAAAATCAAGTGCCAATAAATTGCAGCTGTCCATTGACGACCATGCACTTGATGAAGCATGCGTTGTGGCGTAGTAGTAGCAGTAGTATGATTTTCAGACTTGATTAAACATGACATGACCGCTCGACGACTTTTTCCATGGACGGCATCGTGTTCCTTCTTGTAGAAGTCTCGCTGAGGGAGACGTCTGTGTTGTCTCACACTGTACTGTGAAGGGCACGACATGTGCAGCGATCATCGTTGGATCACATAGAATCAACGGTTGGTGCGCACGATCCACGTGACAACTGTGACAACCAATCAGGGAGTAGCAGACATGGTGAGCATAGGTTTGGGCTTCTATGAAAGATAGAGAGAGGTGTCTCCTTATGTGTGTTCTTCTCATGAACCACACACTGTCATTGGATGTGTGTTCCTCTCACAAACCACACATGGATCCACCAGTGTCATTGGATGTGTTTTCTTCTCATGAACCACACCTAGTGTCATTGCATGTGTGTTCCTCTCAGAAACCACACATGGATCCACCCAGTGTGATCGCATGTGTGTTCTTCTCACAAACCACACATGGATCCACCAAGTGTCATTGCATGTCTGTTCTTCTCATGAACCACACATCACCAGTTTCATTACATGTTTGTTCCTCTCAGAGAGTACACATGGATCCACCAGTGTCATTGGATGTGTGTTCTTCTCATGAACCACATCTAGAGTCATTGCATGTCTGTTCTTCTCACAAACCACATAAGGATCCACCGGTGTCATTGGATGTGTGTTCTTCTCACAAACCACACATGGATCCACCGGTGTCATCGCATGTCTGCTCTTTTCATTAACCACACATGGATCCACCAAGTGTGATTGCATGTTTGTTCCTCTCACAAACCACACATGGATCCACCAGTGTCATTGCATGTGTGTTCTTCTCATGAACCACACCTAGTGTCATTGCATGTGTGTTCCTCTCACATTGTACACATGGATCCACCAGTGTCATTGGATGTGTGTTCTTCTCATGAACTACACAGTGTCATTGGATGTGTGTTCCACTCACAAACCACACATGGATCCACCAGTGTCATTGGATGCGTGTTCTTCTCATGAACCACACCCAGTGTGATCGCATGTGTGTTCCTCTCACAAACCACACATGGATCCACCTAGTGTGATCACATGTGTGTTCTTCTCACAAACCACACATGGATCCACCAAGTGTCATTGCATGTCTGTTCTTCTCATGAACCACACATCACCAGTGTCATTAGATGTTTGTTCCTCTCAGAGTGTACACATGGATCCACCAGTGTCATTGGATGTGTGTTCTTCTCATGAACCACATCTAGAGTCATTGCATGTCTGTTGTTCTCATAAACCACATAAGGATCCACTGTTGTCATTGGATGTGTGCTCTTCTCACAAACCACACATGGATCCACCGTTGTCATTGCACGTCTGCTCTTTTCATTAACCACACATGGATCCACCAAGTGTCATTGCATGTCTGTTTCTCTCACAAACCACAGATGGATCCACCAGTGTCATTGGATGTGTGTTCTTCTCATGAACCACAGCAAGAGTCATTGCATCTCTCTTCTTCTCACAAGCCACATAAGGATACACAAGTGTCATTGCATGTGTGTTCTTCTCATGAACCACACATGGATCCACACATGGATCCAATAGTGTCATTTCATGTGTGTTCTTCTCATGAACCACACATGGATCCACCAAGTGTGATTGCATGTGTGTTCTTCTCACAAACCACATATGGATCCACCAGTGTCATTGCATATGTGTTCTTTTCATCAACCACACCCAGTGTCATTGCATGTCTGTTCTTCTCACAAACCACACATGGTTCCACCAGTGTCATTGCATGTGTGTTCTTCTCATGAACCACAGCAAGTGTCATTGCATGCCTGTTCCTCTCACAAACCACACGTGGATCCACCAGTGTCATTGCATGTGTGTTCTTCTCAAGAACCACACCCAGTGTCATTGCACGTGTGTTGCTCTCACATTGTACACATGGATCCACCAGTGTCATTGGATGTGTGTTCTTCTCATGAATCACTCCTAGTGTCATTGCATGTGTGTTCCTTTCACATTGTACACATGGATCCACCAGTGTCATTGGATGTGTGTTCTTCTCATGAACCACACACAGTGTCATTGGATGTGTGTTCCACTCACAAACCACACATGGATCCACCAGTTTCATTGGATGTGTGTTCTTCTCATGAACCACACCCAGTGTGATCGCATGTGTGTTCCTCTCACAAACCACACATGGATCCACCCAGTGTGATCGCACGTGTGTTCTTCTCACAAACCACACATGGATCCACCAAGTGTCATTGCATGTCTGTTCTTCTCATGAACCACACATCACCAGTGTCATTGCATGTTTGTTCCTCTAAGAGTGTACACATGGATCCACCAGTGTCATTGGATGTGTGTTCTTCTCATGAACCACATCTAGAGTCATTGCATGTCTGTTCTTCTCACAAACCACATATGGATCCACCGGTGTCATTGGATGTGTGTTCTTCTCACAAACCACACATGGATCCACCGGTGTCATTGCATGTCTGCTCTTTTCATTAACCACACATGGATCCACCAAGTGTCATTGCATGTCTATTTCTCTCACAAACCACAGATGGATCCACCAATGTCATTGGATGTGTGTTCTACTCATGAACCACAGCAAGAGTCATTGCATGTCTCTTCTTCTCACAAACCACATAAGGATACACAAGTGTCATTGCATGTGTGTTCTTCTCATGAACCACACATGGATCCACTAGTGTCATTGCATGTGTGTTCTTTTCATGAACCACACATGGATCCACCAAGTGTGATTGCATGTGTGTTCTTCTCACAAACCACATATGGATTCACCAGTGTCATTGCAAGTGTGTTCTTTTCATCAACCACACCCAGTGTCATTCCATGTCTATTCTTCTCACAAACCACACATGGATCCACCAGTGTCATTGCATGTGTGTTCTTCTCATGATCCACAGCAAGTGTCATTGCATGCCTGTTCCTCTCACAAACCACACATGGATCCACCAGTGTCATTGCATGTGTGTTCTTCTCATGAACCACACCCAGTGTCATTGCACGTGTGTTGCTCTCACATTGTACACATGGATCCACCAGTGTCATTGGATGTGTGTTCTTCTCATGAATCACACCCAGTGTCATTGCATGTGTGTTCCTCTCACATTGTACACATGGATCCACCAGTGTCATTGGATGTGTTTTCTTCTCATGAACCACACAACGTGTCATTGGATGTGTGTTCCTCTCACAAACCACACATGGATCCACCAGTGTCATTGGATGTGTGTTCTTCTCATGAACCACGCCCAGTGTCATTGCATGTGTGTTCCTCTCATAAACCACACATGGATCCACCCAGTGTGATCGCATGTGTGTTCTTCTCACAAACCACACATGGATCCACCAAGTGTCATTGCATGTCTGTTCTTCTCATGAACCACACATCACCAGTTTCATTGCATGTTTGTTCCTCTCAGAGTGTACACATGGATCCACCAGTGTCATTGGATGTGTGTTCTTCTCATGAACCACATCTAGAGTCATTGCATGTCTGTTCTTCTCACAAACCACATATGGATCCACCGGTGTCATTGGATGTGTGTTCTTCTCACAAAACACACTTGGATCCACCAGTGTCATTGCATGTCTGCTCTTTTCATTAACCACACATGGATCCACCAAGTGTCATTGCATGTCTGTTCCTCTCACAATCCACAGATGGATCCACCAGTGTCATTGGATGTGTGTTCTTCTCATGAACCACAGTAAGAGTCATTGCATGTCTGTTATTCTCACAAACCACATAAGGATACACCAGTGTCATTGCATGTGTGTTCTTCTCATGAACCACACCCAGTGTCATTGCATGTGTGTTCCTCTCATGAACCACATATCACCAGTGTCATTGGATGTGTGTTCCTCTCATTAAGCACACATGGATACACCAGTGTCATTGCATGTGTGTTATTCTCATGAACCACACATGGATGCACCAAGTGTGATTGCATGTGTGTTCTTCTCACAAACCACATATGGATCCACCAGTGTCATTGCATGTGTGTTCTTTTCATCAACCACACCCAGTGTCATTGCATGTCTGTTCTTCTCAAAAACCACACATGGATCCACCAGTGTCATTGCATGTGTGTTCTTCTCATGAACCACAGCAAGTGTCATTCCATGCCTGTTCCTCTCACAAACCACACATGGATCCACCAGTGTCATTGCATGTGTGTTCTTCTCATGAACCACACCCAGTGTCATTGCATGTGTGTTGCTCTCACATTGTACACATGGATCCACCAGTTTCATTGGATGCGTGTTCTTCTCATGAACCACACCCAGTGTCATTGCATGTGTGTTCCTCTCACAAACCACACATGGATCCACCGGTGTCATTGCATGTGTATTATTCTCATGAACCACACCCAGTGTCATTGCATGTGTGTTCCTCTCACAAACCACACATGGATCCACCGGTGTGATTGCATGTGTGTTCTCACAAACCACACATGGATCCACCAAGTGTCATTGCATGTCTGTTCTTCTCATGAACCACACATCACAAGTTTTATTGCATGTTTGTTCCTCTCAGAGTGTACACATGGATCCACCAGTGTCATTGGATTTGTGTTCTTCTCATGAACCACATATAGAGTCATTCCATGTCTGTTCTTCTCACAAACAACATAAGGATCCACCGGTGTCATTGGATGTGTGTTATTCTCACAAACCACACATGGATCCACCGGTGTCATCGCATGTCTGCTCTTTTCATTAACCACACATGGATCCACCAAGTGTCGTTGCATGTCTGTTCCTCTCACAAACCACACATGGATCCACTAGTGTCATTGCATGTGTGTTCTTCTCATGAACCACACCCAGTGTCATTGCATGTGTGTTCCTCTCAAATTGTACACATGGATCCACCAGTGTCATTGGATGTGTGTTCTTCTCATGAACCACACACAGTGTCATTGGATGTGTGTTCCTCTCACAAACCACACATGGATCCACCAGTGTCATTGGATGTTTGTTCTTCTCATGAACCACACCTAGTGTCATTGCATGTGTGTTCCTCTCACAAAGCACACATGGATCCACCCAGTGTGATAGCATGTGTGTTCTTCTCACAAACCACACATGGATCCACCAGTGTCATTGCATGTGTGTTCTTCTCATGAACCACACATGGATCCACCAAGTGTGATTGCATGTGTGTTCTTCTCACAAACCACATGTGGATCCACCAGTGTCAGTGGATGTGTGTTCTTCTCATGAACCACACCCAGAGCCATTGCATGTGTGTTCTTCTCACAAACCACATATGGATCCACTAGTGTCATTGCATGTGTGTTATTTTCATGAACCACACCCAGTGTCATTGCATATATGTTCCTCTCACAAACCACACATGGATCCACCAGTGTCATTGCATGTGTGTTCTTCTCATGAACCACAGCAAGAGTCATTGCATGTGTGTTCCTCTGACAAACCACACATGGATCCACCAGTGTCATTACATGTGTGTTCTTCTCATGAACCACACCTAGTGTCATTGCATGTGTGTTCCTCTCACATTGTACACATGGATCCACCAGTGTCATTGAATGTGTGTTCTTCTCATGAACCACACACAGTGTCACTGGATGTGTGTTCCTCTCACAAACCACACATGGATCCACGGGTGTCATTGGATGTGTGTTCTTCTCATGAACCACACCCAGTGTGATCGCATGTGTGTTCCTCTCAGAAACTACACATGGATCCACCGGTGTGATCACATGTGTGTTCTTCTCACAAACCACCCATAGATCCACCAAGTGTCATTGCAAGTCTGTTCTTCTCATGAACCACACATCACCAGTGTCATTGCATGTTTATTCCTCTCAGAGTGTACACATCGATCCACCAGTGTCATTGGATGTGTGTTCTTATCATGAACCACATCTAGAGTCATTTCATGTCTGATCTTCTCATAAACCACATAAGGATCCACCGGTGTCATTGGATGTGTGTTCTTCTCACAAACCACACATGGATCCACCGGTGTCATTGCATGTCTGCTCTTTTAATTAACCACACATGGATCCACCAAGTGTCATTGCATGTCTGTTCCTCTCACAAACCATAGATGGATACACCAGTATCATTGGATGTGTGTTCTTTTCATGAACCACACCTAGTGTCATTGCATCTGTGTTCTTCTCACAAATCACATATGGATCCACCGGTGTCATTGCATGTGTGTTCTTCTCATGAACCACACCCAGTGTCATTGCATGTCTATTCCTCTCACAAAGCACACATGGATCCACCAGTGTCATTGCATGTGTGTTCTTCTCATGAACCACAGCCAGTGTCATTGGATGTGTGTTCCTCTCACATTGTACCCATGGATCCACCAGTGTCATTGGATGTGTGTTCTTCTCATGAACCACACCTAGTGTCATTGCATGTGTGTTCCTCTCACATTGTACACATGGATCCACCAGTGTCATTGCATGTGTGTTCTTCTCATGAACCACACCCAGTGTCATTGCATGTGTGTTCCTCTCACAAACCACACATGGATCCACCGGTGTGATCGAATGTGTGTTCTTCTCACAAACCACACATGGATCCACCAAGTGCCAATGCATGTCTGTACTTCTCATGAACCACACATCACCAGTCTCATTGCATGTTTGTTCCTCTTAGAGTGTACACATGGATCCACCAGTGTCATTGGATGTGTGTTCTTCTCATGAACCACATCTAGAGTCATTGCATGTCTGTTCTTCTCACAAACCACATAAGGATCCACTTGTGTGATTGGATGTGTGTTCTTCTCACAAACCACACATGGATCCACGAGTGTCATTGCATGTCTGCTCTTTTCATTAACCACACATGGATCCACCAAGTGTCATTGCATGTCTGTTCCTCTCACAAACCACGGATGGATCCACCAGTGTCATTGGATGTGTGTTCTTTTCATGAACCACACCTAGTGTCATTGCATGTGTGTTATTCTCACAAACCACATATGGATCCACCAGTGTCATTGCATGTGTGTTCTTCTCATGAACCACACCCAGTGTCATTGCATGTATGTTCCTCTCACAAACCACACATGGATCCACCAGTGTCATTGCATGTGTGTTCTTCTCATGAACCACAGCAAGTGTGATTGCATGTCTGTTATTCTCACAGACCACACATGGATCCACCAGTGTTATTGCATGTGTCTTCTTCTCATGAACCACACCCAGTGTCATTGCATGTGTGTTCCTCTCATGAACCACATATCACTAGTTTCATGTGATGTGTGTTCCTCTCATGAACCACACATGGATCCACCGGTGTCATTGCATGTGTGTTCTTCTCATGAACCACACATGGATCCACCAAGTGTGATGTCATGTATGTTCTTCTCACAAACCACATATGGATCCACCAGTGTCATTGCATGTGTGTTCTTCTCATGAACCACAGCAAGAGTCATTGCATGTCTGTTATTCTCACAAACCACATAAGGATACACCAGTGTCATTGCATGTGTGTTCTTCTCATGAACCACACCCAGTGTCATTGCATGTGTGTTCCTCTCATAAACCACACATCACCAGTGTCATTGGATGTGTGTTCCTCTCATGAACCACACATGGATGCACCAGTGTCATTGCATGTGTGTTCTTCTCATGAACCACACATGGATCCACCAAGTGTGATTGCTTGTGTGTTCTTCTCACAAACCACATATGGATCCACTAGTGTCATTGCATGTGTGTTCTTTTCATGAACCACACCCAGTGTCATTGCTTGTCTGTTCCTCTCACAAACCACACATGGATCCACCAATGTCATTGCATGTGTGTTCTTCTCATGAACCACATCAAGAGTCATTCCATGTATGTTCCTCTCACAAAGCACACATGGATCCACCAGTGTCATTGCAGTGTGTTCTTCTCATGAACCACACCTGTTGGGGATATACTTTCTTGGTATCCTCGTAGTTCCTCACTGACTAGGGTGGCCCACTTTGGGTTAGATCTTTGCTTCATGGTCGGCCCAGTCAGAGAGAAGGGATGGAGTCCAGTCCAGCTACGGGAAGGCCTAGAAGACTTACCGACATAGGCCCATATTGTTACATGTAGTTCAAGATGTACTCTGTAACCGACTCTTAGTCGTAGCCGGATAGATCTCTCCTGTAAACCCTAGGCCGGATATCTATATAAGCCGTCCTAGGGAGAGACTTTAGGGCACCCCTTACAATCACAATCTCAACTCGCACAGGCAAACTCTTGTAACCCATATTCCGGCTCTGCCATATTACTGGATTGCTAGCAGGAGTAGGATCCATCCAATGCCGACGGATTCGAAACTGGGTAAACTTGTGTGCTCACCGTCCCGGAACAACGTACGTCTCACACCCCTCACTTCCGCACGCCTCGAGGACCCCCTCATGACGTACTTGTCATCAATCCGACGATAGTTGGCGCCCACCGTGGGGCAAGTGAGCTTCGGATCTGTGTTCTAAGCGGAATCTGCAAGAATCGGAATCGGCAAGACTATCACCATCGGTCGCATCCTCTATGCCAGTGATGTCCCTCTCATCGTTCTCGACGAGACCTGGATTCCGGCTAGGGAGGCTGTGACTACCTACACCATCATGTCTTTTGGCGAGATCTATGTTTACATCGTCTTTGCTCAACCTGCCCCACCCACCCCAGCGGTGATGATAGAGGCAGAATAAATTTCTGGATCCCCTTTGTCCACGGAGGCGGTAGAGTTCCGGATCTCAGAAAACCCTAATCCCACCCAGCCCGCACCAGTTGCGGAGACAGTGGAGAAATCCGAGCCTGAAGCAGACCTCGTGGTCCAAGTTGAATCTAGAGTGGATCTCCCTGGAGAGATTGAATCCTAGATCGACCCACCCACTAAAGTCGAAATCCAGGAGGAGCATAACAACAACGTTGGTTCCGGCTCACATGACGCCGGAATAGACAGGCCTTTCCTGAGATACACACTAAGACGCATGATGATGCAAAACTCAGGCGTAGATGAAATCCTCGAGACCATCAAACGTTTCGACAAAGCCTACTATGAAGACTGCAGTTATCTCAGGAGGGTGCATCGCACTTTATCGGATATGTGGGATCCGGATCCCGCTCTGCCGATGCTGGAGACAACACCGACTCTGTGCTGGAGGCGATTGGAACAAACGCTGACATACCCGCATCCTCGGATGAGTCGATGATGTCAGCAGATTTCTGAAAGTTCTCCGCGGAATACGAAGAGGAGTATAACTCCAAAGCTGTAGAGGAAGAAGAAGCCATGGATGAAGGATCTGGGGAAAACTCTCCCAAAACGCAGGATGACATGGAAATCAGAGATAATCCCGAGGTCCAGATGTCCGAAAGTACCGATCAGAGCTTGACTCCGGGAAACGGACCCAAAGCCATCTTTGCTACCGGCGCTGCTAAGAAGGCAAAGAAGAAGAACAAGAAGAACAAGACCTCGATGAAAGACCCTCCAGTAGAGGAGGTGATTTCTGAGGAATACGAGGAGGACTCGGATGGACCACTTATCCCAGACGAGCCCAAAGAAGAGTCGGTGGATGGACACGTGATCACTGAAGGTGCGCGTAAACTCATCGATGCTGCATTAACCACACCTATTCCTACAGCTGCAGAACTTACTGCCGAAGAGCTGGACGAGAGGGCACATGCCCTAGAAGCGTGTCTCCAGGTACTCCTCGATGAAGCTAAAACCATTGAGGAGGAAAAGAAACGCATGGAAACTGCGGATAAGTACAATTGCAGGCAACATCAGAAGACCAGGAAACGTCATACTCATGACGACCAATTCCTGTAGATTCACAAAGTCCTTTTCGGAGGAGAACTTGGGATGCCTCGACGCGACAGCAACAGGGATTGGGTGTATCCAACGCCAGTACAGAACATCGTTGTGGCTCGGGAAATCCTATCGGCTAATCCAGGCCCGGAGCAGATCTGGTTGGGAATCAAACTACTCAACAAAGGACTAGAGCAGCAAAAGGTCGCCCTATCCGGAAGTCAAAAACTGGTCTCCGATTCTGACCAATGTCACACAGATCCGGCATGGGCTGACGAAAGACCTCAACATGTTCCGGAACAGCAACATCGTTCCGACCGTCGGGAAGACAACTACTCAAGAACCGGATCTTCAGGACAGCACCACAAAGCTGCGTGTGACTGGTGTAACGTTAACCCAGTTGCAGAGCAAGAGGCAATTGCTGCACTGAATCCGAGGAACCCTCCCCGGTGAGAGTCGAAGGACCGCGGGGAAGAAGATAAAGAGAAACGTCGGGAGGAGGACTGACAAAGAATGCCACCTCCTAGACATGCAAGCCATCCGGATGACGGGCGAAGGAACAACGGAATGAAGACCCTCCCCAGAACCAGAATAATGACGCTCCGGATGGAGGCCGGCGATCAGCCGGAAATAACCCAGCTGATCCACCCTCTCTGCCAAGTAGCCATTAGAACGGCTCCCAAGGAGGCCAAGGAGGGCGTCATGGTGGAGGAGGTGGTGGCAGAAGCCAAAGTCCGGCTCCAAGGCACCACAACCATAGCCGTCACTCGGGACGATCTTTATCCCCAAATGACACAAGTCACAGGATCAACTCCAATATAGAGGCGCGGCGCTATGAAAATGATGACATATACGTGGGCCCAAAGTGCTTCGGACCACGCATAAGAGCCACAAGATTCCCGGAAGGATTTGCTATATCAAGACATATTCAAGCCTACGACGGCATAGCTCGGCCAGATACTTGGCTATAGGATTTCTTCCAAGCTTGCTACATCGCCAAAGGCGGAAACAGCCTGGTAGCAACCCGATATCTCCCACTTATGTTGCGGAAGATGACACGATCATGGTTCAATGAACTTCCGGAGAACACCATCCACAAATGGTATGACATGCAAAGTGCATTCTTTCGGAATTTCGAAGGCACATACCGGAGGCCCTGTACGGTCGGAGACCTACAGCGTTGCAACTAGAAATCCGGAGAAACTTGCCGCGATTATCTCGGATGATGGATCGACACCAAGAACTCCTGTGAAGGAGTAAATGACCAAACTACGATTAAAGCTTTCATTGCAGGTCTCCCAATTGGTTTACTACATCATCGATTGAAGTGTGACAAAGTCACTGATTTGGGAGAGCTGATAGAAACAGCGAGCATGTATGCAGATGTTGATGACGATGCAGAGGGATTACTTAACGCCCTGGCTATTCCATAGTCGGCAAAATAACCAAAGCAACAAGCTTAGAAGCGCAAGAATACCTCAGAAGAAAAACCCAACGCAGAAACGGCAGTGTCACTGCTACTTTCTGGTCTAGAGGATGAGGAGGACGTGGCAGTGGCCGTGGCCGCGGTCGTGGGACGTCAAGAGTCCAAGGTAGAGGAGACCAGCAACCCGAAAAAACCTACTCTTGGGCCGACATTGCCAATAACCCATGTGTGCATCACTTAGACGCCAATGGGGGCTCGTCCCACACAAACGCCGAGTGTCGTTTCAATGACGACATTAAGAGAGATGATATCGCTGGCTACAAAGCTAAGCGGAAGAAGGGAAAGAAAAATCCTGAAAAGGATAAAGAGACCAAGGAAGATTCCGACATGAAGGAAGCCGACGCTTCAAATCCCAAGCCGGAAGGGAAGAAAAAATTTCTGACCAAGAAAGACACTTAAGTCACCTTCCTTGGATCTCAACCAGTAAAGGTCAAAAAGGCAGTTTTGCATGAGCTCAATGCAACAGTTCCGGCTGTCCCCCAATTCCTGGACTGGTTGGAAGTGGCAATCACATTTGACCGTGCTGATCATCCGCCTAAGTTGCACAGGCGAGGAAAATACGCCTTAATCGTCAATCCACTTATTGACGGTTATGGTTTCTTCAAGACTCTCATGGATGGTGGCAGTAGTATTAATATTCTGTATGTTGAAACGCTACGCCGGATGAAGATCTCGGAGACCCAGCTGAACCATAGCTCTGTGATCTTTCACGGGGTTGTCCCAAGAAGACAAACAAATTCCCTGGGAGAAATCACTTTGGATGTTACCTTTGGAACTCCAAAGAACTATCGGACGTAGGCACTTTCCTTCGAAGTGGTCCCGTTCAAGAGCGTGTACCACGCTATATTCGGACGTCCGGCTTACTTGGCTTTTATGGCTCGTCCGTGTTACATTCACAATATGATGAAAATTCCAGGTCCCAACGGCGTGATCACCATCAGGGGAGACCCGAAGAAAGCGCGAGAGTGCGGGGATGGTAATGCCGCCTTTTCTGAAACCGTGTTGCACGCCCAGGAGTACCAGGAGATCAAGAAGAGCATAGATCTGTCTGAGATGCCCGCAATGAAGAAGGAGGTGACAAAGCCGAATCCGGAGTTCAAGGAATCAGAAGAGACGAAGAAGACATTGTTGAAGGATGATGACCCCTCCAAGGTGACCCAGATAGGCGTAGGCCTAGATAGCGCATAGGAAAACGCGCTCGTCAAGTTCCTCAAAGCAAATCAAGATATCTTTGCATGGCAGCCATCTGACATGACCGGAGTACCTAGGGAACTTGCCGAGCACTCTTTAAATGTAAACCCGAACACTAAACCCGTCAAACAGTCCTTACGATGTTTCGGCGATGAAAAGCGTAAGGCAATAAATAAGGAACTAGCACGGCTCGAGTTAGCCGGATTCATAGAAGAGGTCATCCACACTGAGTGGTCGGCCAATCCTATAATGGTCCCTAAAAAGGACACCACTGATTTAAGGATGTGTGTTGATTATACTGCCTTGAACAAGGCTTGTCCCAAAGATCCGTTCGCTCCGCCTAGGATTGATCAAGTTATCGATTCTACGGCAGGCTCGGAACTCCTCTGTTTTCTCGACGCATATTCCGGTTATCACCAAATCCGGATGAAGGAATCTGACAAAGTCAAAACTTCATTCATAACCCCCTTAGGAACCGTCTGTTTTGTTATGATGCCCTTTGGGCTAAAGAACACAGGAGCTACGTACCAACGCACAATGCAGCGTTGCCTCCACGATCAAATCAGATGCAATGTACATGCATATGTGGATGATATTGCGGTGATGTCCAAAAAGAAGGAAATATTGATTTCCGACTTGGAGGAAACGTTCGCCAATCTACGAAAATACAACATAATGCTTAATCCAAAGAAATGCTTCTTTGGAATTCCAGCCGGGAAATTGTTAGGTTTCATCGTGTCTCAAAGACGCATAGAGGTGAACCGAGACAAAATCAAGGCTATACTTAATATTTCCAGGCCAACTCGCCTGAAGGACGTACAAAGACTAACTGGTTGCATTGCTGCAGTCAGTGGGTTTGTAAGCCGGCTCGGTGAAAGAGCCGCACCATTATACAAACTCCTGAAAAAGACCAAGGATTTTGTGTGGACTGACGAAACTGAAGCCGCACTACAAGACCTGAAGAAAGTACTCTCATTTGCTCCTATCCTTGCTGCGCCAGAGCCACAGGAACCGATGTTGCTCTATCTCGCTGCGACAAACAAAGTCGTCAGTATTGTCATGGTAGTGGAGAGACCGGAGGAAAATCAGGAACACTTGGTGTAGCATCTGACTTACTTTGTCAGCGAGGTCTTAACAAAATCGAAACAGCGGTATCCACAATATTAAAAGTTAGCTTATGGTGTGTTCTTGACATCTCGTAAGCTACCACACTATTTTCAGGAACATCCAATTACCATGGTGAACACAGCTCCCATGAGAGATATAATCAACAACAGTGACGCCAAAGGACGCATCGCCAAATGGGGCATACAGTTCTCAGCTTTCGATATTGAGTACAAACCTCATACAGCAATCAAATCCCAAATCCTTGCCGACTTTGTTGCTGATTGGACAGAGATGAAGGAGAATATGACCCTCCCTGAGTCGGAATATTGGACCCTATATTTCGATGGGTCTAAGGCTCGTGGGGGCTCGGGGGATAGCGTGGTGCTCAAATCACCCCAAGGAGATAAACTTTTGTACATGTTGCAGATCCACTTCACAGCGACAAATAACATTGCCGAGTATGAAGCACTGCTGCATGGAATCCGGATTGCTAAGGACATTGTCATCTGACATTTGATGTGTTACGGAGATTCGGATCTTGTTGCTCAGCAAGTGTCGGATATTTGTAATGCAAATAAACACATGGAAGCATATAAAGCCGTTGTGGATGATTTATCTAAATCGTTCGAAGGGTTTGAGGTTCAACACATCCCTCGAGCAGAAAATCAGGAAGCAGATGCATTATCTAGAATAAGCTCTACACGGAAAGAGGTCCCGAATGGCGCTTTTTTAGAGCACCTCAAAGTTCCCTCAATAAAGGGAGTGGATGAGGAATATCCGACCAAATCTGACTCACCTCTAGTAGCAGTTCTGGCTGTAATTCCCAGCTGGACTCAACCCTACCTTGACTATTTCGTAGATGGCAAATTACACGAAGACGAGGTTCTGAGCCGGCAGATTGTCCGACGAGCGAAAGCCTATTCTGTAGTTAATGGTGAGCTCTATAAGTGGACTGTATCTGGGGTCTTTCAGCATTGCGTATCTCTGGAAGGAGTGGAAATCTTAAGAGAAATCCATGAAGGCGAGTGTGGTCACCATGCTGCAGCCAAATCTTTAGTGGCAAAAGCTTTCCTACACGGGTTTTTCTGGCTTACAACCAAGGCAGATGTCGAACGGCTGGTCAAGACGTGTAAGGGCTGCCAAAAGTACACCAAACAAGCTCACGTTCCGGTTGATCAGCTGCGAACAATACCTATAACATGGCCTTTCGCGGTCCGGGGGCTTGATATGGTAGGACCGTTCAAACGGGCTCCAAGTGGATTTACTCACCTCTTAGTGATGGTGGATAAATTCACCAAATGGATTGAGGCTAAACCCGTCACTAGTTGTGATGGAGCAACAGCCAAAAGATTTGTCGAGGATGTTATAATCCGGTATGGTTATCCGCATAGTATTATCACGGACAACAGGTGTAATTTCTCTATGGGAGAACTGGCCGAATTCTGCAACGAACAAAATATCTGGCTTGACATTGCGTCAGTCGCACATCCACAGGCTAATGGAAAAGTCGAAAGAGCAAATGGTTTAATCCTACAAGGCCTAAAACCGAGACTCGGAGCACCACTACGACGTGCTGCGGGGGCTTGGGCAGAGGAATTACCTTCTGTAATATGGAGTTTACAAACAACTCCGAATAGGTCAACTGGGTACACACCTTTCTTCTTGGTCTATGGCATAGAAGCAGTTCTTCCTAGTGATTTGATTCACACTTCTCCTAGAGTGTCCGTGTATATCGAAGAGGATGCCAAGATTTCTCGACAAAATGATCTCGACTTAGTCGAAGAAATTCGCATCGTTGCTGAAATGAGATCAACAGCCTATCAGCAGAAGTTACGCGAGTATAATAGCCAGAGAGTCAGAAACAGATCTTTCAACAAAGGTGATTTGGTTCTCTGGCTTGTGAAACAAAGAAAGCACAAACTTTCCCCAGTATGGGAAGGGCCATTTTTAGTTAGTCGAGTATTACACAATGGTTCGTACTACTTAACTGATATGAGGCCAGTCAAAGAAAGACCTACTACTAAGAAGAGAAAGAGAGCTGGAGGAAGTACAAATCCGGATGAGTTAGACAGGTCATGGAATATTGCTCAGCTACGTACCTTTTATTCTTAGTTTATCCTTCTTTGTAATCATACATATGTACATGTTCTGTGAGAAAAAAAGTCTTGGTTGCCTCAATTTTTTTCTGAGAAGTTTTTACCATCTTATTTCCGAATGATCATGTCATAGTCGAAAATCCCAGAATACTTGAAAGTACTTTATGCTCATGTTTATTCTGGTTTAGATTTCCGATTCTAAATATGCTACCCTTGGGTATAACTCTAAAGTTTCTAGTCTATACTTTGGTTATTTGACTGATTGCCGGATGCGGGTATTTTCCGAGTAGTGATTTGTTGGTACTGGAAGCTGGCTTTGTTTCCGAGTTTAAACTGGTTTAGCAATTGAGCTCCGTTGCTCGGCAAAGTTTCCGTGCTGAAAGTTTAGCCGTCTCACGAAAGGGACGAGGCGGAAAGCCAGAGAAACGATAAGTATAGACAAAAAAGTATAAGTGCTTATGCAAACATTTCAGGCACACAAAAATTTAAGCCAAAAGTGCTAAATAGATTAAAGCTTAGCACTAGCAAAAGTATCATACTACATATTTACAGACCCATAATGTTTTCAGAATAACACATTTGTTTCTGATGATCTATGATGCAGGAGAAGAGGTAGGAGTTGCCGTCTCGCTGGATGCATCGGCCTCGGCTTGATAACAATCCGAGATGTCCAAATCCGATATGGTTTGTTCATGATCGGAAACTTCGGTTGCTTCTTCCGGCGGCGAAGGCGGTGTGTCCACATGGGTGAAGAATGGAGTGTCGTAGCTGGTTAAGTCAGCTACGTGGCACCCATATCCGACGCAGGAGTCCATGATGGCTTTTATATCTTGCTTCTGGCCGTCTTCATCCACGGTATAGTACCCTCTGGTCACTTGCCAGATTTCCATGCTTCCATGGTGGCTTATGACCATGGTGAGAGTGTTCTGCGCTGCGGATCATGCGTAGGACATGTTCCAATCCTGGACAAGCTGCGGCATCTCCTTTGCCTTGTCCCGCAACTGAAAGTCGGGCATGCTATGCATGTCCGGAACCCTGAGAGCTTCGTCAATATCCTCGATGGATTGGCGGAAGTCATGAAGGAAATCACTGACTTGGGTAAGCCGGTGGGTGCGAGGCTCGGCAGAGGTGGAGTCTGTCAAGTTCAGAGGACCTACGCATATAACGCAAAACATTTAAAATAAATCTGACATCGAAAGAGTCGAAGAATGTAAACAAGTCAGAAAGATGGAAACATACCAAAGATGACGTCATCAACTTTGGTTTTCTCTTCACGAAGACTCCGGTGTTCAGCTCGGAGTGCCTCGAAAAGGTCCATCTCTCTGAAAATCTCGTCGTTAAGATCCGAGTTTTTCTGCTCGTGGAGTGCAATCTTGCGATCACGCTCCACGGTGGCCATGGAGGAGGATTCGAGAACTTCAGCTATGCTCTTCTCATGATCCGCCTTAAGCTGGTCTAGCTCTTGGCGGAGATCCTTGTTTTCCACCACCAGGGTCTTCATATTCTCGGCCTCTTGATCATAGCACAAGACTGCTTTATCAGTGTTGTAAGTCAAAAGGAACAACAGTTCAGCAAAATTATTCGACTATGAAAACGCAGGACAAGGTTTGAGTCTAGGAATGTTTACCTTCGGCCTCATCCTTGGAAACTTTAAGCTCAGCATTTTTAAGTCGGAGAGCTTTGATCTCTCTCCGCTTATTGCAGACATTCTTCAACAAATCCTGGTTATATGAATTAACTTTCTATAAGTCAGAATACCCAGAGTCAGAAGTCTACTAAAGACTCGGGCTAATATTGTAGCTAATATCAGCACGAGCCTTGGGGGCTACACTAGTTCATTCTTTGGCATCCTAAGGAAGCATAAACCCGGATTGTATATCCAACTCCATGCTTGGGGGCTAGAGGATATGATATAAAGAACAATAAAGAAAAACGTGAGTTGGAATTCCGACTTACATGATGTTCATGTGTGAGCTTGATCAAGCACATGTTCACCTCAGTGGTAACCTTCTCGGAGAGGGTGAGTGGAATAACCGGAGGTGGCGGAAGCACACCAGCTCTTAGCCCCTCGTCGTGCAGGCGGACTTGTTCGAGAAGGTCGGAGTACTTAATGTCCTCCGCTTCTTGTGCTTCTTCTTTGGTAGAGAGATTGATACGTCCAAAACGTATCTACTTTCCCAAACACTTTTGCTATTGTTTCTCCTCTAAACTTGTGTGATTTGGATGCAACTAACACAGACTGACGCTTTTTTTAGCAGAATTGCCTTGGTGTTTAGTTTTTGTGCAGAAAATCAACTATCAGGAAAAATCCTGGAAAATATGCCAAAAATCCTATTTCACCAGAAGACTCCCGGAGCCAGAATATGAGACGGAGTGGGGCTGGGGCCCAGCCACACCCCCTGGCCGTGCGGGCTGGGCCTGGTCGTGCCAGGGGGTGGTCTGGCCGCCCCAGACACCCCCTCGGTCTCCCTATTCGCCTATAAGATGCCTTCTGACCTAAAAACTCAAGAGGGTTCGACGTTTTTCCAGAAGGAGTTCTGCTCCGCCGCCACCACCAGATTCCACGAAACAGTACCAGAAACTCCGTTCTGGCACCCTGCCGAGACGGGGAATTGGAGGAGATCATCGCCACCATCATCACCATCGCTTCTCCATCGACCATCCATGTTTCCCCCATCTATGAGTGAGTAATCCCCCGTTGTAGGCCATGGGGATGGTAGGGATTGGATGAGATCGTTCATGTAATGGCATCAGATTGTTAGGGCATGGTGCCTGGTATGTATTATTAGTGCTTTTTGACTTCATTGCGACTTGTTATGCTTAATGTTTGTCACTAGGGCCCGAGTGCCATGATTTCAGATATGAACAAGTTATTGATTCATTATGATAGTATTGTTTATGGTCTTACATGTAAGTTGTATACACACATTGTTATCCGGAACCAATGGCCCCGAAGTGACAGAAATCGGGATAACCGAAGGGAATGGCTTTGATGTGAGGATCACATGTATTCACGGAGTGTTAATGCTTTGCTCCGGTGCTCTATTAAAAGGAGCACCTTAATTGCTAGTAGTTCCCTTGAGGCCCTGCTGCAAACGGGCTGGGAGGATAAAAGATGTTGTGCAAGTTCTCATTGCGAGCACGTATGACTATATATGGAACACATGCCTAGGATTATCTAGTACTTGGATGCTTTATCTTATTTATCTACAATTGCCCTATGTTCTGATTGCTACGTGAATTGTCTTGTCCATGCAACGCCCGTCCATCCATCCCTATGCCTACCGCACTTGAATCCTACTGTTTACTGTTGTTGTTACTACTGTCTTTACTTTACTACTGCTGTTACTTTACTATTCCTACTACAAAACTGTTGCTACTGATAAACTGATGTGAGCAAGATTGTTTTCCAGCTGCAGCTAAATTGACAACTTAGTTGTTAAGGCTTATAAATATTCTTTGGCTCCCCTTGTGTCGAATCAATAAATTGGGTTTCACTTCCCTCGAAAATACTGCGATATACCCCCTATACTTATGGGTCATCAAGACTATTTTCTGGCGCCGTTGCCGGGGAGCATAGCTTTATTTATCAAGTTCACTTGGATTCATTATTGTTCGATGCCATCCATCCATATTGGGTAAGTCTCGTGATGGCAAGGTTCCTATTTTACCATCTACTACAAGAAGAGGTACGGTTCTAAACACCTATGTTGCTCTTGATTCACCATCTGTTATGAGTAAGATCATTACACCACCACATACACATGCTACACATACTGCTACTACTGCTGAATCTGAAACTTCTGATACTTATGATGCTGCTTCTATTGTGCTTGATAAGAGTGGTTCATTAGGTCCTTTCCTAGATGCTACGATTGCTAGAACTATAGCTGGAAATATTGAAACTCCTAATGAAGATACTACTACTCCTGTTAGTTCACCTGAGTCTAGTGAGAGTTATGATATTGAAGACGATTATGTTGAGATGACCGATGAATTTATTAAAGAATGTAAAAACACCCATGATAGGAGCGCTGCTAAGAGTCTCCTTGAGAGGCGTACTATTAGACCCAAATGTCTCCTATTGCTAAGTTTGCTGCTTCTCCCATAAACATTAAAGATAAAGATTATGATTTCTCTCTCGATCTATCTTACATAGCTATTGTTGAGAAAGAACCTTTTTGTGGGACTAAGAATGAGAGTGCGGTAGCACATATGACTAAGCTTTCTACCATGAGTGGCTTGTTTTCTAATGATATTAAGATGCGTACTTACCTTGTTGCTAAGATTTTCCCCTTTTCACTGAAAGGGGAAGCTAAAACTTGGTTTAGTAATTTACCTCCTGGATCTATTGATAGCCCTGATTGCTTGATTAGTACTTTCTTGCAGAAGTATTTTCCTCCTAGCGCTAGACATGCTATTTTGCAAGAACTTTTTGATTTTAAACAGGGAAAAAAGGAGATATTGCCTGAATCACGGGAAAGGTTTTGTGCTTTGATTCATGCACAAGCTGGAAGTCCATTACCTAAGAATGAGCTTCTTGATATATTTTATAATGGACTAACTGAAGAATCTAGGACATACCTAGATAGTTGTGTTGATTGTGTTTTCAGGAATAGGACTCCCAAGGAAGCTAAGGAATTAATGGCTAAAATAAGCAAGAACTATGAAGATTGGACTCCTCCTGAACCAGCTATACCTGAAACAATTATACCTGAACCATCTATACCGGCACCTATACCATCATCTAAGAAGAGGGGAGTTATTGAATTGAATGATGAAGTGATGAAGGAAGCTAAGAAATGTCTTAAGGAGAAGGGAATTAAAGTTGCAGATGTCAGGAATTTACCTCCTATAGAAGAATTATGTAAGCCAATCCCCCATTCATCCACTATTGAGGTACACTCTCTCCAACACTTTGATGAAGGTGATATCCCTTACTCTAAACCTCCTGATCAATGCTTAGAATAATTTGATATTTTCATTGTTAAGCAAGATAATTTTAATGAAGGGGTGCAAAATCATCTAATGGAAAACACTAGAGCTATTATTGAGTTAAAAGATATTATGGAAAGAACCTCTAATGATGTTAAAATGATTTTTAAACATTTTCAAATGGTTCAAACTCAAATAGATCAACTTATTAAAGTGCAAAAAGACTTGCTAGTTAATGCTGCTAAAAAAACATGCTTATGAGATTAGAACAAGAAGTGGTGCTGCTACCCAAGATCCTCTATATCCCGAGGGGCATCCCAAAAGAATTTAGCAGGATTTTCAACAAGCTGAAAATAGTGGATCTACTCGTAAGAAAATAAAAAAGAAACATAAAACTATTGTAGAACCCTCTTAACCTGCTAAAGATCCAAATAGTATATCTATATCTGATGCTGAAACCGAAAGTGGTAATGAAGAAAACGATGTTCCTAATGAAGAAAAAGTTGAAGAAGAACCTGAAAAGCACACTAAGAGTACTAAATACACTAAAGAAGATTTTATTGCTAAGAAACATGGTAGTGAAAGAGAGCCTTGGGTCCAAAAACCTATGCCTTTCCCTGATAAGAAACACAAGTCAAAGGAAGATGAACACTATAATAAGTTTTGTGAGTGGATGAAACCTCTATTCCTGCAAATTCCTCTGACTGATGCTATTAAATTGCCTCCTT
Source organism: Avena insularis (assembly GCA_023614405.1). Taxonomy (NCBI): domain Eukaryota; kingdom Viridiplantae; phylum Streptophyta; class Magnoliopsida; order Poales; family Poaceae; genus Avena; species Avena insularis. The sequence continues at coordinate 315,391,176 of CM042686.1, forward strand.
ACTCAAAGTATATGAAGGATATTGTCTCGAATAAAAGGAAGATCCCTAATGAAGAAATCTCTACTTTGCTTGCTAATTATTCCTTTAATGGTAAGGTTCCAAAGAAACTTGGAGACCCAGGGATTCCAATTATCCCTTGCTCTATTAAGAATAGTTATGTTAGAACTGCTTTGTGTGATTTGGGAGCTGGAGTTAGTGTTATGCCTTTCTCTCTATAAGAGACTTCACCTGGAAAAATTAATACCAACTGATATATCTTTGCAAATGGCTGATAAATCTACCACTATTCCTGCTGGTATATGTGAGGATGTACCTTTTCAAGTGTCTCGTAATTCCTTGATATTAACTGATTTTGTTGTGCTTGAAATGCCTGAAGATGATAATATGTCTATTATTCTTGGGAGACCTTTTCTTAATACTGCAGGAGCTGTTATTAATTGTAATCAAGGAAAGGTGACCTTCAATGTTAATGACAAGGAACATACTGTCTATTTCCCCAAGAAGATTGATAGGAGTTATGGTTTGAATTCAATTGAACATGTTGAGGGCATTAAAGTTGGAGAAATATATTGTCCCATACCTAAAGAAAAATTTGAAACTATTATGATTGGGACCATTGCTATCAAAGTTGAGGTAACATAATCATGAGTGGAATACAAAGTTTTGTTTCATATAAAATTGTTTTGGTAACAAGACCTGATCAACCTTGTTAACAAAAGGATTTCATTGAACAAAACAATGTTTTCACCATGGTTATCTCTACTTACTTCTATTCTATCCGTTTTAGTTTTTGCTTTCGTTTCTTTTTCTTTTTCTTGTTGTTAGTTGCTTGCATGTTAGAGTGTCTTGGAACTTCTGTAGTTCTATCCTTGTGTTATCTTTGCATCATTCCAAAAAAATCTTTCTGTCAGAAAATCATTCATCTATGCCTGAAAATTGCCCAAAAATAGTGTCTAAAAAAATTCCAGAAAATTCATATTAAAATTTTACATGAAAAAAGGGGCAGAGGAGTGCCTAGAAGGTACCAGGGGGCCCTGCCAGACAGGCACACCACCTGGTGGCACGGCCAGCCCTAGGGCGTGCATACCTATGGTGTAGGCCACCCCTGGCCCTCCACTCACTCTCTCACTTGCCACTTTCTTCTCTCTCCCAAGTAGACACCAGTTCATTGCTCAAAATCGCGTTCTTGATGTGCTTGCCCTCGATTTTTCGATCTCCTTGCTCAGCCCATCTTTGCTGCTGAAATTTGGAGCATTTGTTCTCCGGTATGTGACTCCTCTGCTTGTCCAAGTAGATTTGTGTTTAGTGGTTTATATCTTGAGTATTTTGCTGCTGTAGGTGACAGGTTATGAGAGCTTGTAAGCTTGTTTGATGCTTAGAGATATAGTTTTGATGCATGTTTAGGCCTCTTACAAGCCCCTATGAGTAGTGCCCTTCATTATATTCACTTTATAATCACTTGTTTAATAGATGTTTAAATTTCAGAATATCAAACATGAACAACCGTACCTTTGGAGAAATATTTGAAAGGGATGCACCTAGGAGGTCAAGGCCCTCAAGACCAGCCTCTCAGTTTAGGCCATCATACAACGAAGATCTCATTGCACCCCGTATTGGTAACGAAGGAGATGATGGGGATACTCACCCATCTGCTTTTCCTTGTTTTACTTTCTTACAAGCCGCAGGAATTCTTGATGATTTCTTGCTACTGATTCAGAGGGTTAGATTGACCTCATACATGCAAGATGAGAGTGAGCAATACGCTATGCTCACCAAGACTTTTCTTGAGATCTTCGTGTTTACTAACACGCCCTATCAGTCAACTGTCTCTTTCAGAATTTATAATCTGCCCTTTACCATGCCATTGGAAAGATTTTGCAGTATTGTAGGTGTAAGCATGACGGGGACCATGAAGAAGATTCAAGGGCTACCCTCTGATTTGCTGGAGCTCTACCGATGGGTGACTAATGATGATGACCGCGTAGCTCAGCGCGGAAAGATAAGAAACATCCAACTCCCCGCACTTAGATACTTTGCATATTATCTTGCTACTACGTTCTTGGTAGGGAGAATACGAGTAATATATCCAACTATCATTTAGCCTTCCTTGCTGCTGCGCTTAACAATGATACTCGGTATAACCTTGGCTCGCTTATCGCTCGCCGCCTAGCTGCTAGGGGGCCTATCTATGGGGTTATCATCGCGTCACGTATGGTCAATGCATTAGAGCTTTCTGTGGATCCCAATGACACTATATTGGCACCACAAAGGCTTGACCTTGCTGCTATGAAAACACATCACTTTGTCACTGCTGATTCTGAGTTGCACAGTTTAGTATATAGGATTTTGTTTACTGACGAGGATGAGAGAAAGATCCCTTTGCCGCAATCTACTTTGTTTAGTGTTCACAGGAGACCGTGGTCGCGCTCCAAGGATGAGGTGGACGAGCAGCTCCGCTTGCTAGGGTTCCACGGGCAACACCAGGAGGATGTGCCCTCCTATGATTACTCTTCGTACTACGGAGGGACGTACTCGAGCTTGCACCAGGACGAGGGTACCTCCTCGTCGTACCATGGAGACACTTCATCTTGGCCAGCTTGGGATTGACACCCACTTAGGCCAAAAGCCTAAGCTTGGGGGGAGGTATGCCGACATCGCACTCATCTCCATAACATTTCGCGTCGGTAATTTGTATATTCATGGTTCGTTCTCTTTTTAGTTTTCGTTCTTTCTTTGCTCTTGCTTTCTAAAACACAAAAAGACCAAAAATATTTTTGTTGTTTCTCTTTGGTTTGCTTCTTTCTTTCTTTTTGCCTTGGTTTGCTTTTTTCCTTTTTGCTTTGTTTGGAATATTCGAAAAAACCCAAAAAGATTTTGCTTTGCTTGTTCTTCCCTTTTGGTTCTTGTTTAAAAAATTGAAAACACCAAAAATATTTGTTGTTCTTCTTTGGTTTTGTGAGTTTTGTTGCAGGGTTCAAGCAGTCCCCAGTGGAACTTGGTTTCATCTTATTATTATTCAAGCCACACAAGTGAAGGGCAATAATGAGGATTAATGACAACTTGAGGTGTGGTAAGAGGCTGGTAACGAACTCTATTTGTTTTCATTTTTGTACATATACTCATCATTGTGGGCATGCTTAGTTTGTTCATGTAGGGTGTATGTTATTCATGGATGCTTAGTAGTTCTTGCTTTCTCATGATTAGTTCCAGCTTGCTAATAGTTTGTAGCATGTCATATGAATGTTTGCTTGCATTACTCTATTCATAACTTGGTATGACATCGTGGTATCCTCCTCTGAATGTTTCATTTGAATTAACTTGGCACATGCTCATGCATGCATATGACTGAAATAATCAGTTAAGCCTCGATGAATTATTTTGCCTTGAGGGTCTTGAATCACTTTCATGCCAATAGTCCTGTTTTGTTGCAAGCATGATTATGACAGCTATTGCTCTCTCGTTTGTCACTCCCTCACTATTGCTAGCCTTCACTTGCACTGAGTATGTTTTACTCGTGTTTCCAATTCCCTAAACCCAAATATTGCCAAAGTGTCCACCATACCTACCTACTAGCATCATTTGTTATTTCCATGCATATTCAATATGCCTTGTTTTCTTCCGAATAAAATGTTTGCTTGTTATGAGAAAGTTAGTTAGTAAAGCTCTCACGAACTTGATGGCACACTTTATTTCCTGCACTTAATAAACCTAAACCATTGTGACTGTCCATGGAAGTTATATGCTTGCAAATTATAGGTCGGGGATTAGCAGAATCGTGCTATCACGAGGAACGCTTTCAACACTTGTAAATATATACCCAGTTGATACCGTGCTCTTTTGTTTGCGGAAGTCGTCAGTGTGAAATAAAAGGGTACCTTGTAAGTCCATGGAGTTATGTATGTGTGTTAGAGAAACGCTTGGGCCGCCGGTCTAATCCATGTTGTCATGGTGGAAACCTGCAGCGTAACCATTATAAGTATCTATGAAGCATTCTTCTTATATAAAAAAGAGAGAGATAACTATTGAGAAAAAGAAAAAAAAGAGATTTGAGAAAAGAGGAAGGAGAGAAAAAAGCACCATCTTCCCATGGTAAATAAGAAGATTGTTGAGATACTCATTGTCTGCTTGCCTTGTCATTTTGATATGGGGATTCTTCCGTATCATCGGGCAAGGGGTACCCCGTTGGCAGTTCTCTATGATACGCACATATTTACGATGACAAGAACTTACCAGTAACTAAAGTTGAGTAGCATGAGGAGCGGCCCTCGTACTCAAGGGACATGGGATTTCCAGTTTATAGTTTGTCAAGCATATAACTCAGATTGGACCTCACTTTCACCTTAACCATATTAAATATGCTTATGATAGGGGCAATGAGAGCTCAAAGCTAATGAGTACCATACTTTCAGCATTTGGAAGCCTTTCAAACTATTCAAAACCTTTCTCATTTCCTTGTTGAGTCTCCACTTATTCTATGAGCACCTTCTTGAGAGCATAGTTGTCATTCTTAGTGTAATGTGCTTGTCTCAAAACTTGATTAATTGTGTTATGATTTTGATGCTTGTATCTTTGATATCTTTACTTCTTGTCTTCACCTGGACTTCAGAGGTGCCTTGGCATTCACAATAAAAAGGCAAGTAAGATACCACTCTATCATACCTTGTTATGAGCATTGTAATGTTGCTTATGTTTATGTTTCTTGCTACTTATTATTTTTGAGTTGGAATCTATTCATAGCTTGCAATGCCTAATAAGTAAACTTAGTTGCATACTCTTTATTATGAATTGTCTGAGTAGTTGATCACATGCTGAGAATATATACATCATATGAAGCAAATGTGTTCGTGAAAGTTTCTTTTATCGCACTCAGTTTTCAACTGAATTGCTTGAGGACAAGCAATAAGCTAAGCTTGGGGGGAGTTGATACGTCCAAAACGTATCTACTTTCCCGAACACATTTGCTATTGTTTCTCCTCTAAACTTGTGTGATTTGGATGCAACTAACACGGACTAACGCTGTTTTCAGCAGAATTGCCTTGGTGTTTAGTTTTTGTGCAGAAAATCAACTATCAAGAAAATATGCCAAAAATCCTATTTCACCAGAAGACTCCCGGAGCCATAATATGAGACGGAGTGGGGCTGGGGCCCAGCCACACCACCTGGTCGCGCGGGCTGGGCCTGGCCATGCTAGGGGGTGGTCTGGCCGCCCCAGACACCCCCTCGGTATCCCTCTTCGCCTATAAGATGCCTTCTGGCATAAAAACTCAGGGGGGTTCGACGTTTTTCCAGAAGGAGTTCCGCTCCGCCGCCACCACCAGATTCCATGAAACAGTACCAGAAACTCCGTTCTGGCACCTTGCCGGGACGGGGAATTGGAGGAGATCATCACCATCATCATCACCATCGCTTCTCCATCGACCATCCATGTTTCCCCCATCTATGAGTGAGTAATCCCCCGCTGTAGGCCATGGGGATGGTAGGGATTGGATGAGATCGTTCATGTAATGGCATCAGATTGTTAGGGCATGGTGCCTAGTATCTATTATTAGTGCTTTTTAACTTTGTTGCGACTTGTTATGCTTAACGCTTGTCACTAGGGCCCGAGTGCCATGATTTCAGATCTGAACATGTTATTGATTCATTATGATAGTATTGTTTATGGTCTTACCTGCAAGTTGTATACACACGTTGTTGTTCGGAACCAATGGCCCCGAAGTGACAGAAATCGGGATAACCGGATGGGAATGGCTTTGATGTGAGGATCACTGTGTTCACGGAGTGATAATGCTTTGCTCTAGTGCTCTATTAAAAGGAGCACCTTAATTGCCAGTAGTTCCCTTGAGGCCCCGCTGCAAACGGGCTGGCAGGACAAAAGATGTTGTGCAAGTTCTCATTGCAAGCACGTATGACTATATATGGAACACATGCCTAGAATTATCTAGTACTTGGATGCTTTATCTTATTTATCTGCAATTTCCCTATGTTCTGATTGCTATGTGAATTGTCCTGTCCATGCAACGCCCGTCCATCCATCCCTATGCCTACCGCACTCGAATCCTACTGTTTACTGTTGTTGTTACTACTGTGTTTACTTTACTACTGCTGTTACTTTACTATTCCTACTACAAAATTGTTGCTACTGATAAACTGATGTGAGCAAGATGTTTCCAGGTGCAACTGAATTGACAACTCAGTTGTTAAGGCTTATAAATATTCTTTGGCTCCCCTTGTGTCGAATCAAAAAAATAGGTTTCACTTCCCTCAAAAATACTGTGATATACCCCCTATACTTGTGGGTCATCAGAGATTATGGCTTTCCAGGCATTGTCGGGCCAGCCGCTGGATTTCCTCCACAGATTTCCAAGACAAGCCAAATTTGGCAAGTCCTGGATTGTTCAGGAGATTCTCGGCGAAGGTCTCTGTCGAGGGATCATTACCCGAAGAGGGTTCACCCTTATCAAAACCTGAGCCACCCATGGTGACGTCAGTATGCGAATCAAGGGTCGCTGGCCCTATTGAGGGAGCCGGATCTTCTGCGACGACTGGGGATGGAGTAATCATCGGCGCAACTGAAGTTTGAGGAGCAGGAGTCGGAGGAGCCACGGCAGGAGAAGCCATAGTCAGCTTCGTCTGCCGAAGGGGCTTCGAGATATACCCCTTCCCCTTGCCCTTGATGAGCTGCTTAGCTCTGAGAAAGTAATAGAATAAAGAACATTACATCTCGGAAGAAATTACAAGTAAAAGTACAAAGGCGGAAGTTGTGTGGAAAGTTACCTCTTCACGACTGGCACTTCCTTTGTGCCGATGGCCACTATCGGAGCTTTGCGCTTCCTAGGCACAACGTCCGGCATTGGGACCAATTCCTCCTCCTGAGAAAACTACAGAGGATATCCCTCGATAGGAGCCAATTCTGACTCGGGGAGGTCGGCAAGCTGAAAAGAAGACAATATCTCAGTATTACGAAACAAGTTAAAGGTGAAACATATAAAAAGGGTTTATTACTAAAGCTTACCGGCACTACAGGGTCTTCCGATGTATGCATGTCCAATGACAAATCCGGGATCTTGCTCTCGATCCGCTCCTTTATCAGCCATTTGATCTGGCTTACGTAATCCCGTGGCTTTAAAGCCTTGGGACTGATGCGGAGGGAGTAATTTTTTGACGCCATGATGGAATGCATCAGTCGGTCGCCGTGGTACTAAAGAGGCTGGATCCGGCGTGCCACCCAAGATTGGACCAAGTCGGACCCTTTTAGGCCCTTGTGCTTCATCAGATACTCGATCCGCCTCTTGGCGAGAAGCACATCGTCGTTGAGAGCCGGAGGAGCCTCGTCCTAGGATGCTCGGGGCATGGCAGCTCCGTCGATAGAAGTCGGCAAAGCAGTAGCTTTGCCGGGAGCGGGAATATCCTTATGATAAAAAAAGGTAGTCGACCACTATTTGACCGACTCACTAGCTACAATCTTAGGATAGACACGCTCATGTCTAACCGAAAGACTAATTGTGCCGGTAATATAAGGATTACCGACGGTGATGGAGTTTCTCTGGACATGGAAGTAAAACCGGAAGAGAATGAGACTCGGCCTAATGCCGAGATACCCCTCACACAAAGCCGCATAGGCGCTCATATCTAAAAGAGAGTTTGGGGGAGATGGTGAAGTTGGACACCATAGTGATCTATCACCTCAGAAAAGAATTCCGAGGGAGGAAAAGACAAACCTCTGTTGAGGTGGGTGCCAAAGTGCACCCGCTTGTCGGCGTGTGGATTAGGGATGGTTTCGCCAAAACCGCTCCGCCAGTCTCCAGCACGGAGGAGTCCTTCATTCTCCACGCCGCTAAGCTTGGTGTCGTCAAGGACGCACGGGATCCAAACCCCGCAGTTGCTTTCTTTCTCTACCGCCGCCGCTGCTGCCGCAGCCAAGCCGGATGATGAAGATGAAGCCATTTTTCCGGTGCGCCGGTGACCTTGGGTGGGCAGCGTTGGAAATCTGGAGGCAATGGAGCTCTATGCGCATGGGAGAAGTGGAGGAGAAGGAAACGGCACGGGGAATAGTTGAAGAAGATGAGAGATCGGGAATCCTCACCCCTTATAACCACCAAACCGCGCCAAGATTCGTGCAAATGGCACAGTACACACGCCACACGTCGTGGAAAGAACTGGGAAGCCCCCACGCGATGATTACGCTGCCTCGATCTCCACGCGTGCATTGAAACGGCGCCTCGGTTCCGCGAATGGAGGACCTACCAACGGTCGTGCTGATAGGATGTCTGTCAGTGACGTGACTTGACCATGACTAGTGTCAGATGATGTTAAAGACTAAGATACGGCTTAGTTTGAATATCAAGCTGGAAAATCCGAATAACGTACTAATAGGTCCGACTTACTTTGAGACCCGGATCGTATCTTTTGTTTTGAAGTTTCAGGAACCCTTCAAGATTCTGCAAGCCGAAGATCAAGCTAGACGATGATGAATCCGACTTTGTATCTTGGAGACTTCCGGGGGCTCCTATTGGGGACATACTTTCCGGGTATCCTCACAGTTCCTCACTGACCAGGGTCGCCCACTTCGGGTTAGAGCTTTGCTTCATGGGCGGCCCAGTAAGAGAGAAGGGACGGAGTCCAGTCCGGCTACGGGAAGGCCCAGAAGACTTACCGACATAGGCCCATAGTGTTACTTGTAGTTCAAGATGTACTCTGTAACCGACTCTTAGTCGTAGCCGGATAGATATCTCCTGTAAAACCTAGGCCGGATATCTATATAAGCCGTCCTAGGGAGAGCCTTTAGGGCACCCCTTACAATCACAATATCAACTCGCACAGGCGAACCCTTGTAACCCATATTCCGGCTCTGCCGTATTACTGGATTGCTAGCAGGAGTAGGATCCATCCAAAGCAGGCGGATCCGAACCTGGGTAAACTTGTGTGTTCACCGTCCCCGAACACCATACGTCTCACACCCCTCTCTTCCACATGCCTCGAGGACCCCCTCATGGCGTACTTGTCATCAATCTGACGACAACACACAGTGTCATTGCATGTGTGTTCCTCTCACATTGTACACACGGATCCACCAGTGTCGTTGGATGTGTGTTCTTCTCATGAACCACACACAGTGTCATTGGATGTGTGTTCCTCTCACAAACCACACATGGATCCACCGGTGTCATTGGATGTGTGTTCTTCTTATGAACCACACCGAGTGTCATTGCATGTGTGTTCCTCTCACAAACCACACATGGATCCACTAGTGTGATCGCATGTGTGTTCTTCTCACAAACCACACATGGATCCACCAAGTGTCATTGCATGTCTTTTCTTCTCATGAACCACATATCACCAGTGTCATTGCATGTTTGTTCCTCTCAGAGTGTACACATGGATCCACTAGTGTCATTGGATGTGTGTTGTTCTCATGAACCACATCTAGAGTCATTGCATGTCTTTTCTTCTCACAAACCACATAAGGATCCACCGGTGTCATTGGATGTGTGTTCTTCTCACAAACCACACATGGATCCACCGATGTCATTCCATGTCTTCTCTTTTCATTAACCACACATGGATCCACCAAGTGTCATTGCATGTCCGTTCCTCTCACAAACCACAGATGGATCCACCAGTGTCATTGGATGTGTGTTCTTTCCATGAACCACACCCACTGTGATTGCATGTCTGTTCTTCACACAAACCACATATGGATCCACCAGTGTCATTGCATGTGTGTTCTTTTCATGAACCACCCCCAGTGTCATTGCATGTTTGTTCCTCTCACAAACCACACATGGATCCACAAGTGTCATTGCATGTGTGTTCTTCTCATGAACCACAGCAAGAGTCATTGCATGTCTGTTCCTCTCACAAACCACACATGGATCCACCAGTGTCATTGCATGTGTGTTCTTCTCATGAACCACACCCAGTGTCATTGCATGTGTGTTCCTCTCACATTATACATATGGATCCACCAGTGTGATTGAATGTGTGTTCTTCTCATGAAACACACAGTGTCATTGGATGTGTGTTCCTCTCACAAACCACCCATGGATCCACCGGTATCATTGGATGTGTGTTCTTCTCATGAACCACACCTAGTGTCCTTGCATGTGTGTTCCTCTCACAAACCACACATGGATCCACCGGTGTGATCACATGTGTGTTCTTCTCACAAACCACACATGGATCCACCAAGTGTCATTGCATATTTGTTCTTCTCATGAACCACACATCACCAGTGTCATTGCATGTTTGTTCCTCTCAGAGTGTACACATGGATCCACCAGTGTCATTGGATGTGTGTTCTTCTCATGAACCACATCTAGAGTCATTGCATGTCTGTTCTTCTCACAAACCACATAAGGATCCACCGGTGTCATTGGATGTGTGTTCTTCTCATGAACAACACCCAGTGTCATTGCATGTGTGTTCCTCTCACATTGTACACATGGATCCACCAGTGTCATTGGATGTGTGTTCTTCTCATGAACCACACACAGTGTCATTGGATGTGTGTTCCTCTCACAAACCACACATGGATCCACCAGTGTCATTGGATGTGTGTTCTTCTCATGAACCACACCCAGTGTCATTGCATGTGTGTTCCTCTCACAAACCACACATGGATCCACCCAGTGTGATCGCATGTGTGTTCTTCTCACAAACCACACATGGATCCACCAAGTGTAATTGCATGTCTGTTCTTCTCATGAAGCACACATCACAAGTGTCATTGCATGTTTGTTCCTCTCAGAGTGTACACATGGATCCACCAGTGCCATTGGATGTGTGTTCTTCTCATGTACCACATCTAGAGTCATTGCATGTATGTTCTTCTCACAAACCACATAAGGATCCACCGGTGTCATTGGATGTGTGTTCTTCTCACAAACCACACATGGATCCACCGGTGGCATTGCATGTCTGCTCTTTTCATTAACCACACATGGATCCACCAACTGTCATGGCATGTCTGTTCCTCTCACAAACCACAGATGGATCCACCAGTGTCATTGGATGTGTGTTCTTTTCATGAACCACACCCAGTGTCATTGCATGTGTGTTCCTCTCACAAACCACATACGGATCCACCAGTGTCATTGCATGTGTGTTATTCTCATGAACCACACCCAGTGTCATTTCATGTGTGTTCCTCTCACATTGTGCACATGGATCCACCAGTGTCATTGAAGGTCTGCTCTTTTCATTAGCCACACATCGATCCACGAAGTGTCATGGCATGTTTGTTCCTCTCACAAACCACAGATGGATCCACCAGTGTTATTGGATGTGTGTTCTTTTCATGAACCACACCCAGTGTCATTGCATGTGTGTTCCTCTCATGAACCACATATCACCAGTGTCATTGGATGTGTGTTCCTCTCATGAACCACACATGGATCCACCGGTGTCATTGCATGTGTGTTCTTCTCATAAACCACACATGGATCCACCAAGTGTGATTGCATGTATGTTATTCTCACAAACCACATATGGATCCACCAGTGTCATTGGATGTGTGTTCTTGTCATAAACCACAGCAAGAGTCATTGCATGTGTTTTCCTCTCACAAACCACACATGGATCCACCTAGTGTGATCGCATGTCTGTTCTTCTCATGAACCACACCCAGTGTCATTGCATGTGTGTTGCTCTCATAAACCACATATGGATCCACCCAGTGTGATTGCATGTGTGTTCTTCTCACAAACCAAACATGGATCCACTAAGTGTGATTGCATGTGTGTTCTTTTCACAAACCACATAGGGATCCTAATTAACCTTAGGAGAGCCCTAACCTTAGCCCCCCAATGGGTGGCCGTTAGACCGAGTCTTCTAGAAGGAACGCCCTAACACAGTTGTTCTGCTTGACGTTTGTTACATACCGTTCGATCGGGGCGCTTAGACGATTGGGATGGTCTTTCATGAGAGCGATCCGTGAGTAGTCTGTTCTGTGGCAGGATTGGCCACGCTTGCTCTGGACAAACTGGCAACACCATGGGCTCCCCTATTGCGAGTGTCACGACTCACGAGTTCAGTGGACCATATCCCAGTGTCACGTCCCCATTACTTCTCTTCCTCCCCGTACTTCTCTTCCTTCACCTCGAAGCCACTTTCCCCAGTTCACTCCCATCCTGCCATAGCCGCAAGCTGACGGCGCCTCCATCCCAATCCCCTCTCCGGCAGCCACCCCCCTCCCCTCTCGCCATGGGTTCAATGGGAGATGGCGAGCAAACGCGTCGTGACGACAGGTACGGTTATTTTGATGTGAGTCATCTCATCTCTATGTCTATCAACCATGGCCAGTCCTCTATTTTTTTGAGCCAGATCTACTTTGTTTACTCATGCGCGTATGATGTGTTAGGCCAACCAAACGATGTATGACGCTGACTATCATGGTTTAGCGGATGAAGACAGTCCTCTGGTATGTAAACATGGATATGTGCCCGCTAAATTTGTAGCGTTCGAAGGACGAAACACAGGCAGGAGGTTTCTACAGTGTCAAGGACATCGTGCAATGATGCGAGGCGGAAGTTGCGGTGTTGTCAAATGGGTAGACCTAGAGTGGCCCAAATCGATGCAGAAAACGCTGGACAAACTATGGGATATGATAGTTGAGTTGAAAGAATCCGTAGTTAGCTCACTTCTTGACAATGTTGAGATGAAGCTATGGGACCCAGTTGACACAACCAAGCTTAACCGAGATCTCAGGAGGGTGCAAGACAAGGTTAGCAAAGTTGAGAACGAGAGGGACGTGGCATTGGTCCTGAAGGCTAAAGCAGAGCAAGAACTGACTCAAGCAAGGAATGATCTTCACTAGGCCAAAGTCCTGCAGTTCACAACTACGAGTATTGACAAGTGCATGAGGAAAAATACAGATAAACAATTGAAGCTGTGCAAGGAAGATGCTAAAAGGAAGGAGCAGACAATTCGATCCTTGCTCTCGTAGGAAGATACGCATCGGGCGAAGATTAGGAAGATCAAGGAGATGTGTGATAACTAGTTCTAGTATTTAGCTTGAGCTCTGTGCATTTTTAAGTTGTAATAGTAGTACTTGTTGACCTAGCGGTCTAAACTAGTGGTCCCGGAGTCCTGGGAGGAAAAAAATTGCTCTCCCATTAGTCTGTCTTAACCCTGCATCACTTCATTTTATCTAATCATGGTGGTACTCTGAAATTGGTGGTTTGTTTAAACGTAATCTACGTGGATTGTGCCGCATGCAAATGGCACAGCCACAATTTATAAAGTGGAAGCACGTACACCCGGCTAATTGAGATCCGGGAGCTTCGCCAGACGTAGGGGATGCAAGAGCAGGGAGGCGGTGAGATAGACGGGATCAAGCGTCTGGGCATTATCGGTTGCCATTGCTATTTATGTTGCCACATCGTTGTGGAGCATCTGAAATAAGTTGCTGCTTCGTGGAGTGTGGCAGCTTAAATAATTTATTTCTGTGCCACTTACATTCCGTCGTATTTGGAGACCTCCCGCCCCTCAGCAATCGTGGAACCGTGCTGCGTGTTTTCAGATAGGAGTGGCACAATCAAAATTTTGGATTCAACTACTGACTCGGGCGTTTCCAAACCCTAAGTCGCGGTACATTTTACTCGGAGAACATGGGTAGATTGTTTCGCCCAGCAACGTGCCACATACAGAGCTCCAAAATTTAACAGAATTGCATATATAGGTTCAAGTTCAACATATTACTATGCATCTTCATTGCTAGCAGCCTTCTTCTCTAGCCTGGGTGCCAAGCCTTCACATCCACTGGCTTCTTCATTTCCTGCCTTCTTCCTCTTCCTCGGTGCCAATTTTCTTAGCTTCACGTACTTTGCATCGCCAGGACAATGGGCACCAGAATCGTGTCCATCATCATCTTTCCACTCGTTTTTAATTTCTTCGGGCAGCAAAATGACTGACCCGACAATCATGATTCTAACCTTGCGGTGCTTCCTGTCAAAGAAACAAGACTGTTGCATAACTTCCCAATATCTACAGAGTAAATAAAACAAAAATTACAATTCAGCACAAACATGCGAACCCAAGCGACCTTTGCTTACGAGGAGCTAATTGGGTTCGAGCAACCACCCTGTCCAAGAATAGAAGGGCGACTCCCAGTTGCAGCAGCTTCCACATCTAGTACATCACATTTCAGCTCAAACATGCAAGCTGAAGCATACCTTTTCATCAGCCCAATTAGATGACTGTCACACGTTAGAGGAACCATGATGCCATGTTCATCCATGAAGCTGAACTTTGCAGTCTGCTTCGGCCATAATTCATCATGATTACGCAGAGCAGCAACCATACTAGATATAGTGCAGATCTGCGCAGGAACTTCTTCCATCATGATACAATGGTCTCCATACCACTTGCCCTTAGAGTCGTACCTGAAGAGACTTACCTTAACCAGGTAATGGTGGTCCGTGGAGATCCCACTTGACAGAAAACTGAGGAAAAAATATGTTTGTCAGTGTTGGGCTAACAAACAATTTGAGGTTCAATAGCCAGCTAGCTGTTATAATTAGTGCGAATAGCAAAGAAAAGGGTAGCTCACCCGCTTATAGCCAGAACTTCTTCCTTGATAGTAGGACCTACCATCCTCCGAGATGCTCGGCTCGTCGGTGGTGGAGGCGGGCTAGAGCCTCGCAACGGCGGCTACAGCATGTGCCATTGGAGCTCGGGATCAGCAACTGGGCGCAGCAACTTGGCGCCGGAAGTCAAATATCCGAAGGGATCGTCCTGCCTAGAGGGTGGATTTCGACGCTGCCAGTGCTAGGGGAAAGGTGGGAATGGATTTGTGAAATTGGTCAATGCATCCAATCCACTTAGCTACTCAATTTGCCTAAGAGGTTGCCGCGTTGGCACTCGCGTCACGGATATATGACTGACATGACGGTCCCGACCGTCTACTTCATAGGGCAGTTTAACGGAATGTTTGAATTTGGCAGGGGTGAGATGAGTTTGCCTTGAAATGGCCCCTCTCAGTAGTTGGCGGCCCAACTTTTCAAAACGCGGCAATTTCAGGCAACTTAGGTACCGCCATGCGCTGGCCTGCGAACTTTGGTGCCGCAGACGAACAAGCCCACCAGTGTGGTAGAGATGTCGCATCACGACACCCAGTTGAGTGTGTGTGTGAAGGGAATATGCCCGAGAGGCAATAATAAAGTGGTTATTATCTTATTCCATGTTTATGATAAATGTTTATTTTACATGCTAGAATTGTATTGATCGGAAACATCAATACATGTGTGTTTAATAAACAAAAAGGGTTCCTAGTTATGCCTCTCTTATAGACTAGCTTGTTGATTAACAAGATGATCAAGGTTTCCTGATCATGGACATTGGATGTTGTTAATAACAAGGTCACACCATTGGTGGAATGATGTGATGAACATTCATCCGAAGTATAGCATTACGATCAAAGTCATTATGTTTATATTGCTATAACATCATACGAAGTAATCTTTATCCTTAGACCATGAGATCATGTTAATTGCTAACACCGGAAGAGTATCTTGATAACATCAAACGTCACACCGTAACAGGGTGACTATAAAGGTGGGTTCGATTACTCTGAAGGTGTTATGTTGAGGCTCATGGATCAAGAGTGGGATTTGTCCATCCCGATGACGAATAGATATACTCTGGGCCTCTCGGTGATATCACATTGAAATAGCTTGCAAGCAAGTGATGTGATCACTAGAATGTTATATCACGGGAACGAGAAAAGAGTGCATGTCGGTAACAAGATCAAACTAGGTATGGAGATAACGATAATCGAATCTCGGACATGTAATATATCGCGGGACAAAGGGATTTAGTTACTAGCGTTAAAGGTTCTCACGATCATAAAAGTCATCGTTGAATGTGTAGGAGTCAGTGTGGATATCTAGGTCCTGCTGCTGATTATTGATCGGAGAGGGGTCTCGATCATGTCTGCATTATTCGCGAACCGTAGGGTGACATTCTTAAGGGATACCGAAACCATTTGGAGCAAATATGTTTCAGATAAAGATTTAAGAAAGCGCTGGAATTATTTCAATAGACACCGAAACTGTTTCGGGTGAAATTGCTGAAATTGGTTCTGCATGTAATATTGAAATGTTGCAGGGGGTTTTATGTGAATTTTTGTTAATTAAAGTAATTAACAAAATTCTGAATAAAAATAATAAAAGAGTTTTATTAAATGAGAGAGCATTAAATTTGGAGAAATTTAATGCATTTAAAGTGGAGACTTTAAAAGAGAATGTGAAGGGGCATTTTAATGTGGAGGGGTTACCACCACATGAATGGAGGAGGTGAAGGGTCACCCCCTCCATGCGCCGGCCATGAAGGATGGGCACCCCCCTCCTCCTATAAAAGGCCACCCCCTCCTCACTTCTCACACACACCTCCTTGTGAAGGATCTCTCTCCCCCTCTAGTATTATTTCCCCATGGTCTCGGATTAGCGAGATACATGTTCTCGGTGGCTTTATCTGGAAAGGAGTTGCTGCTTCTGCTGCTTTGCTGGAGCGAGGGACAGAGGTTGTCGGGGTACCGGACGTGTGTGCGATCACGGATGCACCGCTGCTTTGCGGTGCTGGACTTGGTGCTGGAGCTAGATCGATGGGCGTCTTTGAGCCGCACTGCTGGACTTCATCACGATCTTGAGATCGGCAAGTGTACGACTACATCAACCACGAGTTCCTACTCGTTAACAAAGCTCGTTGTCTACGAGGGTAAGTTCTCGTTGGATGTATGTGCACCCGTTGCTTTGCACCTAGTAGATAGATCTTGGCGTGTAGTTCACACCGTAGGAATTTTTTTGTTTTCTATGCTGCGAACCCAACAGTGGTATCAGAGCCTGATCTATGCGTAGGTGCTTAGCACGGGTAGTACACATATGTTGATATGTGGGCGATGATGATCATGTTATTGCATCTTCTATGTATTTTGGATATTGGTGGCATAGTGGGATGAAGCGGCCCGGACCAACCTTACATGTCATCGTACATGAGACCGGTTCCACGACTGACATGCAACTTGTTTTGCATAAGTGGCTGGCGGGTGTCTGTCTCTCCTACTATAGTCAATATCTGATTTACAACGAGTTGCTAATAACTTAGTTATCCTCGTTGTGGTTCATGTTCGTAGGTGAGAATGGTTCTATCTCCGAAAGCCCTAAGCCACGTAAAACTTGCAATTGATAAATTAGAGGCGTCTAGTTTAGATCGTTGCTGGGCTAGTGTATTGATATGGTATTGTTGTAAGTAGATGTATGATAGATACTCTTACAACACACTCAACGTGTAAGTTCCATAGACCTTGGCCTTACACACAAAGGAATGATAGAGATCATACCACGATGCAAGTGATAGAGATCAAATGCATGGACCATATCATCTCACTTTACACATTAGATGTTAGCATCTTATACTGCTAGTTTGGCGATTTTTGTAGCATTGTAAGATGATCCCTCTTTTAGATATCAAGATAAAAATGTGCTCTTCCTTAAGTATGCACCATTTTGTGGATCGTATTTCGAGACATCACGTGATGATCGGGTGTACTCGACTCTACGCTTTCATACAAACGGGTGTAAGACAGTTTTACACATGCGAGTACTAAGGTTCTTACTTGGCGAGCCTAGCATGTACTGAACATGGCCTGGAACACAGACCGAAAGGTTAAGCATGAGTCATATAGTTGATATGATGCCCATATAGATGCTCGCCTTTGAAGCTACATCAACTCACGTGATGATCGGACTTGGTGTAGTGGATTTGGTTCATGTAATCACCAAATAGGCACGAGGGATGTCATTTTTGAGTGGGAGTTCATTTCTAATTTGGATTAGTCGAACCAAATTTGTCATAAATTAAATCAAAGTGAATTTGCATAGTTTGTTGTAGTCATTGGCATTCGTTTTCTACCTTATGCTTAGTTTTTATTTGAGATAATACAACTATAGAATTCTGGATATTTACTTTACGAACTGGTATCGTATTGTTTTGAATGTCAATTTAAAGTTTATAAGTCCTATTGCAAACTTTCAGCAAACTCTATTTACTCCATGAAGTTTAATAAGTAGTATTAAATCAAGAGTAAGAATTCCAATGTTAGTATCTAAAGTATCATGTTTGCCTCCATGATTATTGATATTCAAAAAGTTGTTTTAATATCAAGATTATATTGGAGCTGGAAATTGTTTCAGAAACCATCATGTGTGAAAGATATTGTGATATCTGAAACAATGTTTTTGGTTGCATTATGATAAATTATAATTTAGCAAAATACATGTTCTCATATTGTATGATAATTTGTGAAGGATGGAGATGCTAGGCATCCGAATCTACCAAAAAGGTTTTGGGAACTGATATTATACTCGCGTTTCTTCCTTATAGGCTATAGTAGCTTGATCATGAAAGTTGTCATGATAAGGATGAATAGAAGATGTAAGTAAAATGTTTACTACACTAATAGATTACTAAACAATGGATTTTTGAAAGAACACCAAACATTTGATGATGGTGATCCACTTAAAAGTGCAAGTCCAAAGGTATTAGTAGTTGACTATATACGCTTTGTACCATGTGTCATGTTGATGACACCACTATTAATGTTGATAGATTCTTTTAAAAGAAAAGGAATTGCTGAAAGAGAATCTATAAAATATTTGGCAGAAAATAAAAGGTTGGAGATGTCCAACTTAGGTATATAGAAGATATACATGTTATGGCTATATTCCTTGCTTGTTAAACAATATGGTTCTTAGGTATTGGATATCGTATTGGTTGGTATGAAGTGTCATACAGGACAACGCAATTCATGAACTACAATGGCCTAAGTAACTAGCAAGAGAATGAGTGATGATGTTCATCGAAAACAAATAAAGTGTTATTGTGTTTTTCGTTGTCATCAAACCAAGCCTTCAAGATTTGTTTAAATAATTGTTATTTTGTTCCGGTATCATGAGAACTATGGATGTTCAAATAATTACCATATTCCATAAAGGATGGATGAACTTTTACAAGTCTAGTTGGAGAAATCACATCCATAAACACTATTGCTAAAATGTCGCAAGACAAATGATTGAAAGATCACTTATGAAGTGACATCGGTGTTTAAATTATATTTGAAAGAAAACATGAAGAAACTCCATGTTGATGGATTTTTGGAGCCTTTGATTTTGATCAATTGACGCATGTGAGACTTTCCTCGAGATAATTGAAACTCCGTCCATAGGCCAGAGAGGAACGGATGACTATCTTATTGGAAATTGTGCATGCTGATGTGCATAGTCCATTATGTTTAGCCATATGCGATGGATCTTTTTGCTTCATATGCTTTCTCCGAAAATTTGAGTGAATATATCTGTATATTTACTTAATAAGGAAGAAGTATGAAACATTTGAAAATTGTTCAAAGACTTTCAAGATGAAGTGGAAAATCATTGTAACAAGAAAATAAAGAGTTTATGATTCGATCATAAAGGAAGATATTTGAGTTACATGTTTAGCAAAAACACCTAAGACTTGAGGAATTGTTCCATGATTTGTGTTTCCCGATAAACCATAGGAGTATGGCATATTCGAGCGATAAAATCAAACCATGTTTGACATGGTAAGATCAAGGGTGTCATTTATAAAACTGCCATTATGTTTTAAGGATTGAAGCTTTAGAGTATCGCTTTTACACTGAAAAGAGCACCATCGTGATCCATTGAAATGACACCATATGAGTTATGGTTTGGGGTAAAACCCGAATTGTCTTTTCTTAAATTTTGGTATGCTATGCATAAGTAAAATGTTTATAATCAAAGTCGGATAAGCACGTCTTTGTAGGTTATCCCAAAGAATTTGTTGGGAATTTCTCCATAACACCGAGGACAAAAGAGTTTGTTACTTGGAACGTCAAGTTTCTTGAGAAGGAATTTTTCGTGAAAAGTTAAGTGGGAGGACAATAGAACTTTGATAAGGTTATTGAACCTTAGCTATATGTGCTAAGTAGCGCAGCGCCGGAAAGTGTCCTGGTGGCGGCCACAATGCTCATGGCTCTCGTGATTACAAAAGGTGTGATCTTGGAGATTAGAGTTCCTATAGAATCGTGTGGGTCGGTAAGAATCAAATAGTAAGATTTGATAAGCAAGTCGTTATTGTTTTGACAATGATGAACCTACTACATGCAAAGAAGCGATGATGGGCCCTGACTCCATAAAATGACTAGAAGTCATAGAATCCGTGATAGTATCCATACACGAGAAAACAAGTTTCTGAACTTGGAAGACCCTCCGGAAAGGCGTGAAGCCTATCGGTCGTGTTTAGATTTATAAAGAAATAAGACATGGATGTTTAACATCTATGAAATAGTCGACATGTCGGAAAGAAGTTTATGACAATGTTCAAGGAGTTGACTATGACAAGATTTGATCTTTCATAGCGATATATAGTCTTGACGGAGTAATGTAGCAACCACTACATATAATTTGGTATATGGTAGTTGAATAAACAAAACAAGGTTCTTCTAATAGAACGGTAACCTAGGACATGTACATGACATGGTCCAAAGGGTTTTGTTAATTCAAAGGGTGCTAAAAGGGCATGTAAACTTCAATAGTTGAAGTAAGCATAGCGGAATTGGAATCTTCACCATGATGAAACTGTTAAAAGAGTTTAAATTCATCGGAGATGATGAAGATGCTTGCATTTTCAAGAAATTAAGTGGGAGCGCTGAGACATATTTCTAATACATTATGTAGAGGACATATTGTTGATTGGAAATGATGTATCTTGTATTGACACAAGTTAAGAATTTCATTAAAATAAGATTTTGATGAAAGACTTGGGCAAACTCGGAATATTAGGCATCAATATCTATATGGATAGATTAAGGAACTAATATGGTTGTGCCAGACATACATATATGAGATATTGAAAGGGTTCAATATGGAAACAACAAGAAAGGTTCTTGCTGCATGGAAAGGATTGTATCAAAATTCAAGTGTTTCAACACTTGGTGAGTAAAATCACATGAAGATTTTTATCGATTATACCATGATATGTATATATCCAGAATGTCCTATGCTCTAAATGTTATGAGCATATACTAGAATGATTCATAAGATGATCATTGGACAATAGTAAAGATATTCTGATGAGCTTTGGAAGAACTAAGAATATATAATGTATAAGTGACAAATAGTTAAAGGTAGTTCATTGTAAAGTGTTACATTGATACTAGTTTTGTCACAAGATACAAATTAAATTTATCTCAATTTAGACTATGGGTGGCACAATGTAATGGAAAGGATGTTCCATGATGGATTTGGATGAGTTCCAAAGTTGAGACATTGTGACGGATACTACAACAAAAGGCTAAGTATATGACTGCTATAGTAGCAGCAAAGGAGGGCATTTGTGTTAAGTAGTTTGTTATCAAACTAGGTATGGTTCAAAGTGGGCTAATACTATGAAGATATATTGTGTGACAATAATATCAACATATTTTGAGCCGAACGAACTAAAGGTCTCACCAAAGGACCAAATCTATACAATGCCATCTCATTTGAGAATGAGTGATGCGTAGAGACGTAGAGACATGCAAATACACACGGACCTGAAACTGTCAGATCCATAGATTATGTTAACCACTAGAAATAGCGTATATGCAACACCAGAAAGCCATAGGTGTTCAATATGCAAAGTTTTTCAAACTAGATTATTGACCCTAGTGCAAGTGGGAGATTGAAGGGAATATGCCCGAGAGGCAATAATAAAGTGGTTATTATCTTATTCCATGTTTATGATAAATGTTTATTTTACATGATAGAATTGTATTGATCGGAAACATCAATACATGTGTGTTTAATAAACAAAAAGGGTTCCTAGTTATGCCTCTCTTATAGACTAGCTTGTTGATTAACAAGATGATCAAGGTTTCCTGATCATGGACATTGGATGTTGTTTATAACAAGGTCACACCATTGGTGGAATGATGTGATGAACATTCATCCGAAGTATAGCATTACGATCAAAGTCATTATGTTTATTATTCTATAACATCATACGATGTAATCTTTATCCTTAGACCATGAGATCATGTTAATTGCTAACACCGGAAGAGTATCTTGATAACATCAAACGTCACACCATAACAGGGTGACTATAAAGGTGGGTTCAGTGCCACGAAGGTGTTATGTTGAGGCTCATGGATCAAGAGTGGGATTTGTCCATCCCGATGATGGATAGATATACTCTGGGCCCTCTCGGTGATATCACATTGAAATAGCTTGCAAGCAAGTGATGTGATCACTAGAATGTTATATCACGGGAACGAGAAAAGAGTGCATGTCGGTAACGAGATCAAACTAGGTATGGAGATACCGATGATCGAATCTCGGACATGTAATATATCGCGGGACAAAAGGATTTAGTTACTAGCGTTAAAGGTTCTCACGATCATAGAAGTCATCGTTGAATGTGTAGGAGTCAGTATGGATCTCCAGGTCCTGCTGCTGATTATTGATCGGAGAGTGGTCTCGATCATGTCTGCATTATTCGCGAACCATAGGGTGACACACTTAAGGGATACCGACACCATTTGGAGCAAATATGTTTCAGATAAATATTTAAGAAAGCGCTGGAATTATTTCAATAGACACCGAAACTGTTTCGGGTGAAATTGCTGAAATTGGTTCTGCATGTAATATTGAAATGTTGCAGGGGGTTTTATGTGAATGTTTGTTAATTAAAGTAACTAACAAAATTCTGAATAAAAATAATAAAAGAGTTTTATTAAATGAGAGAGCATTAAATTTGGAGAAATTTAATGCATTTAAAGTGGAGACTTTAAAAGAGAATGTGAAGGGGCATTTTAATGTGGAGGGGTTACCACCACATGAATGGAGGAGGTGAAGGGTCACCCCCTCCATGCGCCGGCCATGAAGGAGGGGCACCCCCCCTCCTCCTATAAAAGGCCACCCCCTCCTCACTTCTCACACACACCTCCTTGTGAAGGATCTCTCTCCCCCTCTAGTATTATTTCCCCATGGTCTCGGATTAGCGAGATACATCTTCCCGGTGGCTTTATCTAGAAAGGAGTTGCTGCTTCCGCTGCTTTGCTGGAGCGAAGGACGGAGGTTGTCGGGGTACCGGACGTGTGTGCGATCACGGATGCACCGCTGCTTTGTGGTGCTGGACTTGGTGGTGCTGGAGCTGGATCTGATGGACGTGCTGGAGCCGGACCTACTGGACTTCATCACGATCTTGAGATCGGAAAGTGTATGACTACATCAACCACGAGTTCCTACTCGTTAACAAAGCTTGTTGTCTACGAGGGTAAGTTCTCGTTGGATGTATGTCCACCCGTTGCTTTGCACCTAGTAGATAGATCTTGGCGTGTAGTTCACACCGTAGGAATTTTTTTGTTTTCTATGCTGCGAACCCAACAGTGTGGTCATGTGGATCATTGTGGTAGGGCAAAGAACACATGCAATTACACTACATATGTTAGACCATGGTCAAAAAGCCCAGGAACATGTTGGAATGCAACTGGCACATGCAATGGAGCACCAGTGTGGCACAGAGGTTGCATCACCACACTTAGTTAAGTGTGTGTTGTCATGTGAAACAATGTGGTTTGGAAAATAACACATGCAAATGACACTCCATGTGTCAGGCCATGGTCACAAAGCCCAGGAATATGTTGGAATGCACCTGCGACATGCAATTAAGCACCAGTGTGGCAGAGAGGTTGCATCACCACACCCGGTTGAGTGTGTGGTCATGTGGATCATTGTGGTTTGGAAAAGAACACATGCAATGACACTCCATGTGTCAGACCATGGTCAGAAAGCCTAGGAACACGTTGGAATGCAGCTGCCACATGCAATGGAGCACCAGTGTGGCTGAGAGGTTGCATCACCACACCTAGTTGAGTGTGTGTGGTCATGTGTATCATTGTTGCTTGGAAAAGTACACATGCAATGACACTCCATGTGCGAGACCATGGTAAGAAAGCCCAGGAACATGTTGGAATGCAGCTGCCACATGCAATAGAGGACCATTGTGGCAGAGAGGTTGCATCACCGCACCTAGTTGAGTGTGTGTGGTCATGTGGATCATTGTGGTTTGGAAAAGAACACATGCAATGGAACTCCATGTTTTAGACCATGGTCAGAAAGCCCAGGAACATGTTGGAATGCACCTGCCACATGCAATGGAGCACCAGTGTGGTAGAGAGCTTACATAACCACACCAAGTTGAGTGTGTGCGGTCATGTGGATAATTGTGGTTTGGAAAATATCACATGCAATGACACTCCATGTTTCAGACCATGGTCAAAAAGCCCAGGAACATGTTTGAATGCAGCTGCCACATGCAATGGAGCACTTGTGTGGCATAGAGGTTGCATCACCAGACCCAGTTGATTGTATGTGGTCATGTGGATCATTGTGGTTTGGAAAAAATCACATGTAATGACACTCCATGTGTTAGACCATGGTCAGAAAGCCCAGGAACGTATTGGAATGTAGCTGCCACATGCAGTGGAGCACCAGTGTGGCAGATATGTTGCATCAACACACTTACTTGAGTGTGTGTGTGGTCATGTGGATCATTGTGGTTTCGAAAAGAACACATGCAATGACACTCCATTTGTTAGACCATGGTTATAAAGCCCATATATATTTTGGAATGCAGCTACCACATGCAATGGAGCACTAGTGTGGCAGAAAGGTTGCATCACGACACCCAGTTGAGTGTATGTGGTCATGTGGATCATTGTGATTTGGAAAAGAACACATGCAACGACACTCCATGTGTCATACCATGGTCAGAAAGCCTAGGAACATAATGGAATGCAGCTGCCACATGCAATGGAGCACCAATGTGACATAGATGTTTCATCATCACACCCACTTGAGTGTGTGTTGTCATGTGGATCATTGTGGTTTGGAAAAGAACACATGCACTGACACTCCATGTGTTAGACCATGGCCAGAAAGCCCAGGAACATGTTGGAATGCAGCTCCCACATGCAATGGAGCACTAGTGTTACAGTGATGTTGCATCATTTTGGTTTGGAAAAGAACACATGTGCGGAGACCCAGCATACCACTGCATGTGTAGTATACAATAGTCATTGACATGACATCCATAGAACACCATTCTGTAAATAGCACATCCCTCAGAGTGGTACAATAGAAACATTACGGGTCCAAATTACAAACATACACACTTCATTATTATTACAATACCAGAAGTTCGATATTTCAAGTGATTCAAACTTACAAACCAAATAACTTGTTTGATAAGTTCAGCGGAAGAACGAAAGACACATCGGTAATAAAGACGTGAGCTCAACAGCTTATTCTATAGGGTTTGTGCTGCTCGGCTCAACCTAGGTAACTACATTCCGTCCCAACAACTACTCTGACTCATTGTCTTCAGCTCCATAGTGTATCCCATAGTCCACCCCTTCAATTCCACCAGACAGGTCTGGCTCTTCATAGTAGACGTTGTTCTGGACCTCTGTAGCATTTTTCCTGGTCATCCTTCTAGCCCTCAAAGTCTAGAAAGGGGTTCAGAGGAAAGAGTGAGTAACAGCGTTACCCAGCAAGTTCACTATATGCAAGGTGGGAAGTTTGATGCTCTAACTACCACCTCGGACTATAAGTCCTTGGTACTATGCAGTTTTGGTAAACATTTCTTCAAAGATTTATTTTAATATAAAAAAATATGCCCATCAGCCTTCACAAGTTGACCAGAACTTCATGGAGTTCCGTTCCTGCCACATTCGTAGCTCCTTCCTAGAACAGGGAGTAACATGTCACAATTCTTACACTCTATAGAGGTGTGTTACTTTACCCACAAGAGAGTTACACAACCGGGCGTACTTTCCTGTCCAAAATTTCATGATGTGGGGCCAGTAGATGATCCAAGCCAATCACTGCCCCCTTCGCGACCCCACATGTCCCCTTAGTGTACACCATGCCCACATCTTGAATTACGGCAATGGTTGGTACAGACCGTCAGATGCCAGAACTATCATGGGACGTTGAGGGTTCCCACCCATATGTTGCATATCCTCTATGAATTACCAATTAATGCATGCTACGAGGATAACATCAACGACCCGGCCATCCGGATGCATGCGAGAGGAAGAAGATACAGCTGACTTCTCTGTCCCATTCCAAATCTCATGGTTAACGCATAATATACGCGCTAGAATCACTGATGTCATGGGTTATTAAGCCCTAGTTGTTCGACTATTGGAATCCTAGAGTACATTGTCATTCTTAGTAATTATCATCACTTAGGATGATAATAGCATTCATTTGTTTGGGAAAATATTTATTTTCTGCCTCTTTAGAATATAGGTGATAACACACAATTTTCAAATACTTTCATAAAGACTCTTCAAAGGACATGAACAAGTGGTGAACTTGCCTTGTGACTACAAGGTAGTGAAGTCGGATACTTCCACTTGACCTTGAACTCCAGTTTCTATAGAAAACCATTATTGTCTGGTAAGAACAATATTTAAAGAAGCAGTATGCAATGCATAGTAATGTCATGCCATGATTTGTTTTCTTCTTCTTGGCATGTTTTACCCACCTTGTGAAGGTTTTAAGTTTCTTTTAATTAATAAAAGAAAAGCATTACTCAGAATCATTAAATTCCTATTATTTTAATATTTAACATTTTTGTAATAACTATTATTATTTTAATAATTTTAGGAAAATGAATTTATTTAATTTTAACTCTTTTAAACATTTAAATAAAATCCCTTTAAGGAAATAAAACTTTTAACACACTTGATTTACTGGATTTTATTAAATTTTAAGTGTTTTGTATAATTTTATAAAACTCTAGAAGGAATTTATTTAACTTTAATAATAGATCTATATTTAGTTGCTTAAAATTACTATCTAGTATTTTTATTGGATATAGAATATTTTTGTGGTTTTGTAAATATATTATTTGTATTTTTAGGATTCTTATTTATTTTTCTAGAGACTAATTTATCTCAGGCGTATATTTGTAATTTAGGTATTTTAAATAAGTCCCTCTTTAAATACGTGCCTAGCCCAATGGGGTACCCACACCCGGCCCAGTACCATCCACTCGCTATCTCTTCTCTCCCTTCTCTCTCACGCAACGCCCTCTCTGGCCGCTCGATGTCGCCGCCGCTGCGAGCAATTCCGGCTGCCCTAGGCCACCATGTCCATTGCCATGGTGCAAGACGATGCGGATGTTGCCTCTGCTCGAGGCTGTCCCGCTCGATCTAGCGTTGATGCTCTCCGCTGGCCACGCTGACTACCACCTCGTGGCTAGGGTTTGGGGTCCGCCGTGCTCTGGCACTCCCTCAATGATGTTGTTGTGCTCGTGGTGCCGCTCCTCCATGGCCGCCACCGTCATGTGTAGGCGCGGGTTGCAGTGCCCCCCTCGGGGTGCTCCCTGTGTCGCCACCTCTCTACCGCTAGCCTCCTCTTTGCTTCCTCTTCACTAATCTTACGAGGACCTCGAGTAAGTGCCCTATCTTCCTCTCTATGCTCTACCTTGCCTCTAATCCATGCCATGTGGTCACTTGCAATGGATTTCCCCATTTAGGGTTCATCCCTAAATTTCTAGGGTTCATACCCCTTACATTGGTGATTAAACATAGCTCTAGGGTTATCCTTTCATATACTAATCCTATGATGTTGACCTACTGATAGTGTAGTGTCAATCTCTGTTGAGCATGTTTGTTACTTTGTGCTCTATCAGAGAACACCCTGCTAATCATGCTTGTGTTACTCTGTTCTCTGTCATAAAATTCTCTGTGAAAGCATGATTATATTAATGTGGTTTCTGAAGTTGTTGTCGCTGTGGATTTACTCATATGGAGGTAAGTTGGGATTTCTCTCTATACTAATACTTGGTTAATTACTTGCTTGTGAAGTTCTGATATGTTTAGTCTCAGGATTTAATCATGTTACTGTGTAAATCTAGTACTAATCTATATTCTGTGATTAATAAGAAGATGATTTATAAACATATGATTCATATATGCTTTATGGAAATGATTAAACTTAGTGGTTGCTATATAGTGTGGCCTAGTGATAGACAGTGTTGATCTATACTGTGTTTTCTACAATACAGTGTCTATTTATTATTCCTAAATCATTTAGGAAGATGATTATCTATGTAGAAGAGGATCTACTTGAGCTTGTACTCAAGCAGACTTGATCTTGCTAGGTATAGAGGTGCTACCCTTCTAGGAATGTGACCTATACCAGCAACTGTGATGCATATCTATCTAGTGAGAACTAGATCATAGGGTCAATGATGTTGGTCTGAGAACCAACCTGTGCAAGAACACATGCTTGATCTATCTGTTTATTATCTGATGTCTAATATGTCCACTTATCATGTGCTTGCAAGGAAATGAATGTGTAAGATGGAAAATAATTAGATCAAATGTTGTGATATACCCTGGTAGCCTTGTACTGATGTTGCTTTCTACTTTTGGCTTGTGGTAGCCCTGGTTTTGTTTTGGATTCCTCTTGGCCTGGTAGTGCTCCTCCTGGTGATGTTGCTCCTGTGTAGCCTTACCGTCCACCTAGTACTTCCCCCTCCTCAGGTCACCATCTTGGTCGGCGATCTCCTGGGTTTTCTATGGTGGAGAATGGCTTGATCTAGTGGTATGGTTTCAAGATCTGGTGCTGTGCTTGGTTATGCTGGTGACAAAATATGCTTGTGCTCTCTCTCTCTACGAAGTGGATAGCAAAGCTTGCTTTTCTCCTACACTGCTGTGATTTAAGCTGCCCCTTTGCTCTCGGCTGTTGACACCTCAATGCATGCATTTAGGTCTGTGAGCTGCTTCACTGTGTGCTTTGGCTGTGGATGAGATCAAGTAACTATGGTTTAAACTTCCCCATCCTTTTACTATTACTTATCCTGGTGAAACTTAACACTTTGCCACTTGGCTTATAATGTGACACTAGAACTATTTGCTTAAAAGATCAGATACTACACTTTGGTGAAACTTGCCCCTTTAAATTACTCTATGATGTAATATGAATAGTGCACCTCACTGTTCACCACTGAGAGTAAAACTAATCCACTAATTTTTTTTTTCTTTATTTGTGTGTTTATCTTATTTTTGCAGGAACAAAGTCTGGATGCTCAAGATATAGTATAGGATTAGATAAATAGGATAGATTCTTATTGTAATCTCTTTTTATTCTTTTTGTAAAGAATCTTGTAACAAAATTTCTATGTTTTAATAAAGATTCATTTTATTGAACTCTATTCCATTTAATATTCTGTCTTAGGGTAAATATCTCCCTTTGTAATCTTGTTATGGAATAAAGAAAAGAATAAGAAATCATTTCTTATTTAAAGTTCCTTGTCTTAAATTCATATTGTTGTTTAATATATAATCAAACAATGTTAATACATCCTTTTGGAAAATCACTTTATAATTCTAACTTCTAATTTTGAAATATTATTCAAATGATTTGAATTTCAAATTTGAATTCAAAATATTCCCCCTAGAACACAAAAATGCCTAAAGGTCATGTCAAAATTTGTAGCAATCACTTCAAAGACCTATTCTTACCTCTAGATAGTGAAAGAAACTATGATCTCTTTAGGTTTTTGTTTGGCAAAAAAATTACCCCGATTTTGTTACAGATGAATGCATGCTTATGCACAAATTCCTATTTCTACCCTTCATTGGTTCCTAAATGCTTGGGTGTTATAGACTTCCCCTCTTAAGTGAAACTTCGTCCCGAAGTTTGCTGATGTGTACCTGAACAGTTCTGGATATGCTTCTTTTAAGTCATTCTCTTTCTCCCATATGGCTTCTCTCTCTGGGTGATGTTCCCATTGCACTTTGTAGTATTTGATTGCCCTGTTTCTTAACCTTTTCCAGTTTTCTTCCAGAATTTTACAGGCTTTCTCAACATAAGTCAAATCTGCTTCCAACTAAATTTATTGATGTGTAATTGCATCATCAGGAACTTTAAGACATTTCCATAACTGTGACACATGGAAAACATTATGAACTTGAGCCAATATTTTTGGTAACTCAAGAGCATAAGTTATTGTTCTGTTCTGACTCAGTATCTTAAATGGTCCGATATATCTTGGACTTAGTTTTCCTTTGACTCCAAATATTTTAACTCCCTTCATTGGACTTACCTTGAGATATACCATATCCCCCACTTCTAGATGGCATGATCTTCGACTTTGATCAGCATAACTCTTCTGTCGACTTTGAGCTATCTTCAATCAATCTCTAATAACATCGATGATATATTGCTTCTCCCTGATATAATCTGGTGCAAATTCCTTGGTACTACCAGGTTCATACCAACATATTGGTGATCTACATCTTCTCCATAAAGTACTTGATATGGTGCTGCTTTCAGACTCTTTGATAGCTATTGTTGTAAGAAAATTCTGCCAACGGTAGATGACATTCCCACGAACCTCCAAAAACAAATGCACGAGCTCTAAGCATGTCCTCTAAGATTTGATTGGTTCTTTCTATTTGGCCTCCAGTTTCGGGATGATAGGCTATGCTGAAATCCAACTTTGAGAGAAGTGCTTCATGTAATTGTTTCCAAAATGCTGAAGTAAACACAGATCCTCTATCTGATATAATCTTCTTGGGTACTCCGTGCTTACTTACTATCTCTTTGACATAGATTTCTACTAACTTCTCAGCATTATCCTTTTGATTTACCGGGATAAAATGTGCACATTTCGTGAATCTATCCACAATCACCCATATCATATCCTTCCGCTTCGGTGTCATGGGTAATCCTGTGATAAAATCCATACCAATTTCTTCCCACTTCCATTCCAGAATTTCTAAAGGTTGTAATGGTCCTACTGGACTTTGATGTTCTTCTTTTACCCTTTGGAAAGTATGGCATTCAGATACATACTTTGCAATATCCCGTTTCATGTTATTCCACCAGAATAATTACTTAAGATCCATGTACATCTTCGTACTTCTTGGATGAATTGAATATGGTGTTTCATGTGCTTCTTGGAGTATTACCTCTCTGATCTCCTGTACATCTGGTACACAAAGACGGCTTTGGAACCATAAAGATCCACAATCTCCTAGGTGGAAAACTGATTTTTTCCTTCGGAAATTCTTCTGATTTCTTCAGCAATAAATGGATCATCAAGTTTATGTCGATAGATCTCATGACGAAGATCACTTCTTTGATCTTCTATAACCCTCATGGTAGCTAAACCTACATGAATTTCTGTCTTTAGGAATTTTATTTCTAACCTTTCCAAATCCATTTGCAACTCTTTTGGTAATTCTCTGTTGATGGGTTGAATATCTATACTCTTCCAACTTAAAGCATCTGCTACTACGTTGGCCTTTCCTGGAGTATAGTTAATTGTAAGATCAAAATCCTTGATTAACTCAACCATCTTTTCTGCCTCATATTCAGCTCCTTATGAGTAAAGAAATATTTAAGACTTTTATGATCCGTGTATAGTTCACACCTTGCTCCATAGAGAAAATGTCTCCATCCTTTCAAAGCAAAAACCACTTCTTCTAACTCCAAATCATGTGTTGGATAATTGAATTCATGAGGTTTGAGTTGTATAGACCCATAAGCAATTACCTTGTGATCTTGCATTAGCACACATCCTAGTCCTTCTTTGGATGCATCACAATATACTGTGTAATATTTTCCGGTTTCAAGAATTGCTAAGATAGGTGCGGTTGTTAATCTGGTTTTCAATTCCTGAAAACTTGCTTTGCACTTCTCATCCCATATGAATGGTGCATTATTTCTTAGCAATTTGGTTAGTGGTCCAGCTATCTTGGAAAAACCTTCAATGAATCTCCGATAATAGCCTGCCATGCCTAAGAAACCTCAGATTTGTTTCACATTAGTTGGTGCATTCAATTCCAACACTGATTGAACTTTGGACGGATTTACAGCAATTCCATCCTTACTGATCACATGACCAAGAAATTCTACCTTGTCCAACCAAAATTCACACTTGCTGAATTTAGCATACATCTTATGTTCTCTCAAGATTTGCAATGATATCCTCAAATGATCAGCATGCTCTTCTTTATCCTTTGAGTATATCAAAATATCATCAATAAACACTATTACAAACTTATCCAGGTAAGACATGAATATTTTGTTCATCGGGTTCATGAATATTGCTGGTGCATTGGTCAATCCAAAAGGTACAACGAGGTACTCATGATGTCCATACCTTGACACAAATGCTATTTTTGGAACATCTTCAGTTTTGATTTTTATCTGATGGTATCCTGGTCTTAGATCAATCTTGGAAAACACTCCAACTCCTTTGACTTGATCAAACAGATCTTGGATTCTTGGCAATGGATATTTGTTCTTGATGGTAACATTGTTGAGATTTCTGTAATCACCACACATTCTTCGTCCTCCATCTCTTTTATCCACAAAAATTACCGGAGTTCCCCATGGGGATACACTTTCCTGAATAAATCCTTTTCTGGCTAACTCATCAATTTGCTCCTTGAGCTCTTTTAATTCTTTTGGTCCCATCTTTTACGGTGCTTCGGCTATTGGTGTTGTACCATCTATCATGTCAATAATGAACTCGATTTCTCGATCAGGTGGCATTCCTGGTAACTTTGCTGGAAAAAGATCTTGAAATTCCTTCACAACAAGAATATCTTCCAATTTGACATCCTTCATTGAGTTCAATTGCAGATCTACCATGATATGACTATGTTTATCTGCCTAATAGACTATCCTTCCTCCACTTGGATATTTGATTGAAACGGTTTTATCTGCACAATTGATATGAGCCCCATACTCAGTCATCCAATCCATTCCCAACACTACTGCTATTCCCCTTAATGCAATCACATAGAGATTCGCATAATAGGTTTGACCATAGATTGAGATAACTTGGTTTAGTTTTATGTTTCTTACTGCCACGATCCCTCCAACGGTAAGTACGGTCATAGGTTTTTCTAACAGTGCGCTTCTAATTCTGAACTTATCACAAAATTGTTCAGATATGAATGAAGTAGTTGCACCCGTATCAAATAGAACTTTTCCAGGATTTGTGAGAATATTGATCGTACCTATCACCTGGAAATGCCCTGGAATACCACAATTGTTGCATATAACATTCCTCCTGGGGTTGGACTGACCTCCACTGCTATTCTTGTTAGCATTGTTGTTGTTATTGAAGGGTTGATTCCTGGGTTTGAATTCCAAATTAGGTTTAGGCTTACTTGCTTGGATCCTCTTGGTTTCCTTCTTTGCTCTTTTCCTTCTGTCCTCTTGGACATTCTTGTAATCATCTTCAAATGTGATAGCTGCATCTAGTAACTGTTGAAAGTTGCCTTATTGGCCAGCCTCAGCTGCATCTTAACAAATGAATTTAAACCATGCAGGAAACGTTTCTTCCTCTTTTCCTCAATGCTCACTTCATCCTCAGCATAATGAGATAGTTGACTGAACTCCCGGATGTATTTCATGACACTGGTATATCCCTGCTGAAGTTCATCAAACTCCCTACGCTTCAACTCCATCACACTTTCTGGAACATGATACTTACGGAATATCTGCTTAAACTCCTCCCATGTATACTCTCTTCCTGGAGGTTGCATTGCTAAATGATTCTCCCACCATGATGATGCAGGTCCAGTTAAGAGTGTGTTGCATACCTTAATTTTTCCTCATCATTGCATCCTACTGTTTTCAACTTTCTCTCTGTATATGCTAGCCAATCCTCTGCATCCATTGGTTTAGGGGCTGATGCAAAAGGTAACAGCCTTACATTTTGAAAATCAGAAAGACTCACCACGTCCTTTAGGTTCCCTCTGATGTCCCACTCGATCCACTAATCCCTCCATAAACTTGTTCTGGGACTCTTATATCATTTGCATGTATTGCATAAAGTTCCGCTCCATCAATGGCCTCATTGGTTGTGGTGGTAAATTTTCCTGCATTCTAGCGTCTTCATCCACCTTTTCCTTAGTTTCGCGCTCCATGCGTTGTTGTTTAGTCTCGTCCTCTACACATGTTTCCATACCCCCTAGTCCTGTAACATAAAGCAAACACTCATAATTACATCATGCATATGTGTTCTGAGCTCAACTTCATGCATAGAACTAGTCACACAATTGAAAACAAGATCCAAATAAGAACCAAATATGCATTTCACATATTATACATCACAAACAACATAGTTAGTACAACGTCATTACAAGCCCATACCATTTAGGTATTACAAACTCATGTGGATACTATCCCACTTATTTAATTACATCAAGTGCTTAGACTCTAACTCCTAGATCAACATTAGGATACTCCTTCTGAAGGTCACGCTCCCCTGAAGGTGCGATGTTCATCGTACATACCCGGAGTACAACCGTGCTGACGTCAAGTACGATGCACCGTTTGTGGAATGACTTGCCTCTTTGACGGACGATACATAGTATCAGAAGTATCCGGACTTGACACATCATCCAGCTGAAGTGTGTCCAAACCTTCCAACTCATCTGAGGTATCTTCAGAATCATCCTCATCACTGTCTTCTTCAATCGCCTCCTGCATCCCGAATCCTGAGTTATCAACAGAATATTCCGCTTCTGGTGCTCCCCAAGTACTCTGCTGGGTATGATAGTCCTCAGCTATAATTGGATAATGCACGTTATCAGGAGTAGGATAATGTTCTGGTGACTTAAACACCCTTTCTTCAGGATCTTCCTCATCGGAATCTACATCCTCCACATGGACATCCCTTCCATCAGTGGAATAAGATCTCACTCCCATTCGACTAGTTTGCCTGATATCACCAACAGAATCTTCCACAGGAATAGGATTCCCGGTAGATCCAGCCATCGATTCGTATCTCCATCATTCGGAGTTTCCAATAGGTAGTTCAGAGTCCTCGATTCCCTAAGAATTCTATGGTACTGGATGACTAGTGCCCTCATCAGGATATCTAGTGGGTTCTGGCATAGGTGAATAAGGATATGGTGTAAAAGATGATGGATCTATAGGTATATCCTTAAAAAGTGGGCTAACCCTACCCACTGCTTCGTTCTCCAGTCTAGATGCTAACTTCTCCCTTCGTTCAGGATTAGTCAAATCCTCTAGCATATCAACCTAATCCTCTACAATAACTTGATGTGTCTTATACAAAGACCCAACCATCAGTCGATACAGATCCATAAACTTGGAAGCTAATTTTGGATGCTTCTTTACTAAAGTAAGATGATCTGGTACTGGCTCCTCGTCTATAGAGTCATGAGGAATCACAGAATATGTGCTTCCAACTAACTCTTCTGCTTTGTGCTCCCAACATTGGATATCACCTCCAGAATAGCAACATGGTATGCTTCTAGGTGACTTCTACCTTCACCCATGGGTAAATCGTGATATAAACCAAGCTTTTCTGGTAGTTGGATACTAACACGATATTTGGCTAACATTCGTCCATCACGGTATGTCATGGTATTAACTGGAATATTAGTTGTGCAACCAAAAACCCTCAGAAGTTCTCGAAGCTGCTCAGTTAAAGTCCCTTGATAATCATCGAGAGTTTCTTCTTTCCTTGCAAAAGTCTGTTTTGGAAACTTTGGTGCCATTTTAATTGTATACAAGACATTCATAATTAGTAACCATTAATTGTAATGATGCGTCATAATAAAGAATTATCGCACTAAAAAATATAACGAAATATTCCAATTGAGTATTCATCATATAATCTAGAGAACTCTTTACTATTGCCCTAAGACTCCTACAGGTAGTTCCCTTTACTAGATTTCCAACATAAGGTCAAAGCAATTGCTCTGATACCAGTTGCGGAGACCCAACATACCACTGCATCTGTAGTATACTATAGTCGTTGACATGACATCCACAGAACACCATTCTATAAATATCACATCCCTCAGAGTGGTACAACAGAAACATTGCAGGTCCAAATTTCAAACATACACACTTCATTATTATTACAATACCAGAAGTTCGAGATTTCAAGTGATTCAAACTTACAAACCAAATAAATTATTTCATAAGTTCAGCAGAAGAATGAAAGATACAACAGTAATAAAGATGTGAGCTCAACATCTTATTCTATAGGGTTCATGCTACTCGGCTCAACCTAGGTAACTAGATTCAGGCCTGACAACTACTCTGACTTGTTGTCTTCAGCTCCATAGTGTATCCCGTAGTCCACCCCTTCGATTCCACCGGACAGGTCCGACTCTTCATAGTAGACGTCGTTCTGGACCTTTGTAGCATACACCTAGTCATCCTTCTGGCCCTCAAAGTCTAGCAAGGGGTTCAAAGGAAAGAGTGAGTAATAGTGTTACCCAGCAAGTTCACTATATGCAAGGTGGGAAGTTTGATGCTCTAACTACCACCTTGGACTATAAGTGATTGGTACTATGCAGTTTTGGTAAATGTTTGTTCAAAGATTTATTTTAATATAAAAAACTATCCCCATCAGCCTTCACATGTTCACCAGAACTTCATGGAGTTCCTTTCCTGTCGCGTTCGTAGATCCTTCTCGAAATAGGGAGTAACATGTCACAATTCTTACACCCTGCAGAGGTGCGTTACTTTACCGACAAGAGACCAAATCCTTGTTGCACAACCGAGCGTACTTTCCCAACCACAATTTCATGATGTGGGGCCCAGTAGATGATCCAAGCCAATCACTGCCCCCTTCACGACCCGCATGTCCCCTTGGTGTACACCATGCCCACATCTGAATTACGGCAATGGTTGGTACAGACCGTCAGATGCCAGAACTATCGTGGGACATTGAGGGTTCCCACCCATATGCTGCATATCCTCTACGAATTACGAATTAATGCATGCTACAAGGATAACAACCACGAACTGGCCATCCGTATGCATGCGAGAGGAAGAAGATACAGCTGACTTCTCCATCCCATTCCAAATATAATGATTAACGCGTAATATACGGTGTTAGAATCAC
Organism: Avena insularis; assembly: GCA_023614405.1. NCBI lineage: Eukaryota > Viridiplantae > Streptophyta > Magnoliopsida > Poales > Poaceae > Avena > Avena insularis. The sequence goes on from CM042686.1 coordinate 315,428,145, forward strand.
TGATGTCATGGGTTATTAAGCCCTAGTTGTTCGACTATTGGAATCCTAGATTCCATTGTCATTCTTAGTATTTATCATCACTTAGGATGATAATAACATTCATTTGTTTGGGAATATATTTTTTTCCGCCTCTTTAGAATATAGGTGATAACACACAATTTTCAAATAATTTCATAAAGACTCTTCAAAGGACATGAGGAAGTGGTGAACTTTCCTTGTGACTGCAAGGTAGTGAAGTCGTATACTTCCACTTACCTTGAACTCCGGTTTCTACAAAAAACCATTATGGCCCAGTAAGGACAATATTTAAAGAAGCAATATGCAATGCATAGTAATGTCATGCAATGATTTGTTTTCTTCTTCTTGGCGTGTTTTACCCACCTTGTAAAGGTTTTAAGTTTCTTTTAATTAATAAAAGAAAAGCATTACACAGAATCATTAAATTCCTATTATTTTAATATTTAACATTTTTATAATAACTAGTATAAGAATTTTAAAAAATGAATTTATTTAATTTTAACTCTTTTCAACATTTAACTAAAATCCCTTTAAGGAAATAAAACTTTATTTTAACACACTTGATTTACTTTTCAAAAATACAAACTAGTATTTTTCTATAGTAGTACTTCCCTTTAGAATCTTAAAAATGGATTTTATTCAATTTTAAGTGTTTTGTATAATTTTATAAAATTCCAGAAGGAATTTATATAATTTTAATAATAGATCTATATTTAGTTGCTTAAAATTACTATCTAGTATTTTTATTGGATAGAGAATATTTTCGTGGTTTTATAAATATATTATTTGTATTTTTAGGATTTTTATTTATTTTTCTAGAGACTAATTTATCTTAGGGGTACATTTGTAATTTAGGTATTTTAAATTAGTCCCTCTTTAAACACGGGCATGGCCCATTGGGCTGGCCCGGCCCGGCCCGACCTTCTAGGGCTGGACAAAAGCCCTAGGGTAGTACTGGGCTGCCCACATCCGGCCTAGTACCATCCACTCGCTATCTCTTCTCTCCCTTCTCTCTCGCGTGACGCCCTCTCTGGCTGCTCGATGCCGCCGCCACTGCTAGAAAGTCTGGCCGCCCCATGCCACCGCGTCCATTGTCGTGGTGCAAGATGATGCGGATGTGCCTCTGCTTGATGCTGTCCCGCTCGATCTGGCGTTGATGTTCTCCGCCGTCCGCGCTGACCACCACCTCATGGCTAGGGTTTGGGGTATGTCGTGCTCTAGCACTCCCTCAATGATGTTATGGTTCTCGTGGTGCCACTCCTCCATGGTCGCCACCGTCGTGTGCAGGCGCGGGTTGTAGCGCCCCCCTCGGGGTGCTCCCCGTGCCACCACCTCTTTTCCACTGGCCTCCTCTCTGCTTACTCTTCAATAATCTTACGAGGACCTCGAGTAAGTGCCCTATCTCCCTCTCTGTGCTCTACCTTGCCTCTAATCCATGCCATGCGGTCACTTGTGATGGATTTCCCCATTTAGGATTCATCCCTAAATTTCTAGGGTTTATACCCCCAACTGTGGTCATTAAACACAGCTCTAGGGTTATTCTTGCCTATGCTAATCCTATGATGTTGATCTACTGATAGTGTAGTGTCCATATATGTTAAGCATGTTTGTTACTTTGTGCTATATTAGAGAACACTCTGATAATCATGCTTGTGTTACTCTATTCTCTGTCATAAAATTCTCTGTGAAAGCATGATTAGATTAATGTGGTTGCTCAAGTTGTTGTGGTTGTGGATTTACTCCTATGGAGTTAAGTTGAGATTTCTCTCTGTACTGATACTTGGTTAATTACTTGCTTGTGAAGTTCTGATATGTTCAGTCTCAGGATTTAATCTTGTTACTATGTAAATCTTGTACTAGTCTTTGTTCTGTGATTAATAAGAAGATGATTTATAAACATATGATTCCTATATGCTTGTAGGGAAATGAGCAAACTTAGTGGTTGATGTACAGTGTGGCCTAGTGATAGACAGTGTTGATCTTTACTGTCTTTTCGATAATAGAGTGTCTATTTCTGATTCCTAAATCATTTAGGAAGATGATTATCTATGTAGAAGAGGATCTATATGATCTTGTACTCAAGCAGACTTGATCTTGCTAGGTACAGAGGTGCTACCCTTCTAGGAATGTGCCATGTACCAGCAATGGTGATGTGGATCTATCTAGTGAGAACTAGATCATAGGGTCAATGATGCTGGTCTGAGACCTAGCTTGTGCAAGAACACATGCTTGATCTATCTATTTATTATCTCCTGTCTAATCTATCCACTTATCATGTGCTTACAAGGAAATGAATGTGTAAGATGGAAAATAATTAGATCAACTGTTGGGATATACCCTGGTAGCCTTGTACTGATGTTGCTTTCTACTTCTGGCTTGTGGTAGCCCTGGTTTTGTTTTGGCTTCCTCTTGGCATGGTCGTGCTCCTCCTAGTGATGTTGCTCATGTGTAGCCTTACTGTCCACCTAGTACTTCCCCCTCCTCAGGTCACCATCTTGGCTGGGGATCTCCTGGTTTTTATGTGGTGGAGAATGGCTTGATCTAGTGGTATGATTTCAAGATTTAGTGTTGTGCTTGGTTGTGCTGGTGACAAACTATGGTTGTGCTCTCTCTCTCTCTCTACTAAGTGGATAGAAAAGCTTCATTTGCTCCAGCACTGCTGTGATTTAAGCTGCCCCTTTGCTCTCGGCTGTTGACACCTCAATGCATGCATTTAGGTGTGTGAGCTACTTCACTGTGTGCTTTGGCTGTGGATGAGATCAGGTAACTATGGTTTAAACTTCCCCATCCTTTTACTGTTACTTATCCTGGTGAAACTTACCACTTTGCCACTTGGCTTATAATGTGACACTAAAACTATTTGCTTAAAAGATCAGATACTACACTTTGGTGAAACTTGCCCCTTCAAATTACTCTATGATGTAATATGAATAGTGCAGTTCATTGTTCACCACTAAGAGTAAAACTAATCCACTAATATTTTGTTTCTTTATTTGTGTGTTTATCTTATTTTTGCAGGAAGAAAGTCTGGATGCTCAAGATATAGTAATAAATAGGATAAATTCTTATTGTAATCTCTTTTTATTCTTTTTATAAAGAATCATGTAACAAAATTTCTATGTTTTAATAAAGATTCATTTTATTGAACTCTATTCCATATAATATTCTGTCTTAGGGTAAATATCTCCCTTTGTAATCTTGTTATGGAATAAAGAAAAGAATAAGAAATCATTTCTTATTTAAAGTTCCTTGTCTTAAATTCATATTGTTGTTTAATATATAATCAAACAATGTTAGTACATCCTTTTGGAAAACCACTTTATAATTCTAACTTCTAATTTTCAAATATTATTAAAATGATTTGAATTTCAAATTTGAATTCAAAATATTCCCCCCAAAACAGAAAAATATCTAAAGGTCATGTCAAAATTTGTAGCAATCATTTCATAGAGCTATTCCTACCTCTAGATAGTGAAAGAAACTATGATCTCTTTAGGTTTTTGTTTGGCAAAAAATTTACCCCGGTTTTTTTACAGATGAATGCATGCATATGCACAAATTCCTATTTCTACCCTTTGTTGGTTCCTAAATGCTGGGGTGTTACAGACTTCCCCTCTTAAATTAAACTTCGTCCCGAAGTTTGCTAAGGTGAACCTGAATAGTTCTAGATATGCTTCTCTTAAGTCATTCTCTTTCTCCCATGTGGCTTCTCTCTCTGCGTGATGTTCCCATTGCACTTTGCAGTATTTGATTGCCCTGTTTCTTAACCTTTTCCAGTTTTCTTCCAAAATTTTACAGGGTTTCTCAACATAAGTCAAATCTACTTGCAACTCAATTTTTTGATGTGTAATTGCATCATCTGGAACTGTAAGAAATTTCTGTAACTGTGACACATGGAAAACATTATGAACTTGAGCCAATCTTTTTGGCAACTCAAGAGCATAAGCTATTGTTCTGTTCTAACTCAGTATCTTAAATGGTCTGATATATCTTGGACTTAGTTTTCCTTTGAATCCAAATATTTTAACTCCCTTCATTGGACTTACCTTGAGATATACCATATCCCCCACTTCTGGATGCCATGATCTTCGACTTTGATCAGCATAACTCTTCTGTCGACTTTGAGCTATCTTGAATTGATCTCTAATAACATCGATGATATCTTGCTTCTCCTTGATATAATCTGGTGCGAATTCCTTGCTACTACTAGGTTCATACCAACATATTGGTGATCTACATCTTCTCCCATAAAGTACTAGATATGGTGCTGCTTTCAGGCTACTTTGATAGCTACTGATGTAAGAAAATTCTGCCAACGGTAGATGATCTTCCCACAAACCTACAAAATCTAATGCACAATATTTAAGCATGTCCTCTAAGGTTTGATTGGTTCTTTCTCTTTGGCCTCCAGTTTCGGGATGATAGGCTGTGCTAAAATCCATCTTTGAGCCAAGTGCTTCATGTAATTGTTTCCAAAATGCTGAAGTAAACACAGATCCTCTATCTGATAAAATCATCTATCTAGTTGAGTGTATATGGTTATGTGGATCATTCTGGTTTGGAAAAGAACACATGCAATGACACTCCATGTGTCAGACCATGGTTAGAAAGCCCGGGAACATGTTGGAATGCAGTTGCCACATGTAATGGAGCACCACTCTGGCAGAGAGGTTGCATCACCACACCTAGTTGAGTGTGTGTGGTCATGTGGATCATTGTGGTTTGGAAAAGAACACATGCAATGACACTTCATGTGTTAAACCATGGTCAGAAAGCACAGGAACATGTTGGAATCCAGCTGCCTCATGCAATGGAGCACCAGTGTGGTAGAGATGTTGCATCACTACACCTAGTTGAGTGTGTGTGTGGTCATGTAGATCATTGTGGTTTGGAAAAGAACACATGAATGACACTCCATATGTCAAACCATGGTCAGAAAGCCCAGGAACATGTTGGAATGCAGCTGCCACATGCAATGGAGCACCAGTGTGGCATAGAGGTTGCATCACCACACCCAGTTGAGTGTGTGTTGTCATGTGGATCCTTGTGGTTTGGAAAAGAACACATGCAATGACACTCCATGTGTCAGGCCATGGTCAAAAAGCCCAGGAATATGTTGGAATGCAGCTGGCACATGCAATTGAGCACTAGTGTGGCAGAGAGGTTGCCTCACCACACCCAGTTGAGTGTGTGTGGTCATGTGGATCATTGTGGTTTGGAAAATAACACATGCAATGACACTCCACGTGTCAGACCATGGTCAGAAAGCCTAGGAACATACTGGAATGCAGCTGTCACATGCTATGGAGCACTAGTGTGACAGAGATGTTTTATCATCACACCTAGTTGAGTGTTTGTGGTCATGTGGATCATTGTTGTTTGGAAAAGTACACATACAGTGACACTCCATGTGTCAGACCATGGCCAGAAAGCATAGGAACATGTTGGAATGCAACTGCCACATGCAATGGAGCACCAGTGTTACATATATGTTGCATCATTACACCCAATTGAGTGTGTGTGGTCATATGGACGTGGTTTGGAAAATAACACATGCAATGACACTCCATGTGTCATCCATGGTCAGAAAGCCCAGAAACATGTTGGAATGCATCTGCCACATGTAATGGAGCACTAGTGTGGCTGAGAGGTTAGCATCACCACACCCAGTTCAGTGTGTGTGGTCATGTGGATCATTGTGGTTTGGAAAAGAACAGATGCAATGACACTCCATGTGTCAGACAATGATCAGAAAGCCGAGGAACATGTCAGAATGCAGCTGCCAGTTGCAATGGAGCACCAATGTGATAGAGAGGTTGCATCACCACACCTAGTTGAGTGTGTGCGGTCATGTGGATCATTGTGGTTTGGACAAAAAATGCAATGACCCTTAATTTGTCAGCTCATGGTTAGAAAGCCCATGAACTCACTAGAATGCAGCTACCACATGTAATAGAGCACCAGTGTGGCAGATAGGTTGCATCACCACACTCAGTTGAGTGTGTGTGGTCATGTGGATCATTGTGGTTTGGAAAAGAACACATGCAATGACACTCTATGTGTTGGACCATGGTCAGAAAGCCCAGGAACATGTTGGAATGTAGCTACCACATGCAATGGAGCACCAGTGTGGTAGAGATATTACATCATCACACCGAGTTGACTGTATGTGGTCATGTGGATCATTTTGGTTTGGAAAAGAACTCATGCAATTACACTCCATATGTCAGACCATGGTCGGAAAGCCCAGGAACATGTTGGAATGCAGTTGCCACATGCAATGGAGCACCAGTGTGGCATAGAGGTTACAACACCACACCCAGTTGAGTGTGTGTTGTCATGTGGATCCTTGTGGTTTGGAAAAGAACACATAAATGACACTCCATGTATCAGGCCATGGTTAGAAAGCCATAAACATGTTGGAATGCAGCAGCCACATGCAATGGAGCACCAGTGTGGCTGAGAGGTTGCAGCATCACACCCAGTTTTGTGTGTGTGGTCATGTGGATCATTTTTGTTTGGAAAAGAACACATGCTATGGAAATCCATGTGTCAGACCATGGTCAGAAAGCCTAGGAACATGTCAAAATGTAGCTGCCACATGCATCGGAGCATTAATGTGGCAGAGAGGTTGCATCATCACACCTAGTTGAGTGTGTGTGGTCATGTGGATCATTGTGGTTTGGAAAAGAATACATGCAATGCCACTCCATGTGTGAGACCATGGTCAGAAAGCCCAGGAACATGTTGGAATGCAGTTGCCACATGCAATGGAGCACCAATGCATTAGAGAGGTTCCATCACCACACCTAGTTGAGTGTGTGTGGTCATGTGGATCATTGTGGTTTGGAATAGAACAAATGCAATGACACTCCATGTGTTAGACCATGGTTAGAAAGACCATGAACTTATTGGAATGCAGCTACCACATGCAATGGAGCACTAGTGTGGAAGAGAGGTTGCATCACCACACCTAGTTGAGTGTGTGTAGTGATGTGGATTATTGTGGTTTGGAAAAGAACACATGCAATGACACTCCATGTGTCAGACCATGGTCAGAAAGCCCAGGAACATGTTGCAATGCAGCTGCCACATGCAATGGAGCACCAGTGTGGCAGAGATGCTGCATCACCACACCTAGTTGAGTTTGTGTGGTCATGTGGATCATTGTGGTTTGGAAAACAACATATGAAATGACACTCCATATGTCAGAACATGGTCAAAAAGCCTAGGAACATGTTGGAATGCAGCTGCCACATGCAATCGAGCACCAGTGTGGCACAGAGGTTGCATCACCACACATAGTTCAGTGTGTGTTGTCATGTGGATCATTGTGGTTTGGAAAGGAACACATACAATGACACTCCATGTCTTAGGCTATGGTCACAAAGCCCAGGAATATGTTGGAATGCAGCTGCCACATGCAATTGAGCACCAATATGGCAGAGAGGTTGCATCACCACACCCGGTTGAGTGTGTGTGGTCATGTGGATCATTGTGGTTTAGAAAAGAACACATGCAATAACACTCCATGTGTTAGACCATGGTTAGAAAGCCCAGGAACATGTTGGAATGCAGCTGCCACATGCAATGGAGCACCAGTGTGGCTGAGAGGTTCCATCACCTCACCCAGTTGAGTGTGTGTGGTCATGTGAATCATTGTGGTTTGGAAAAGAACACATGAAATGACACTCCATGTGTGAGACCATGGTCAGAAAGCCCAGGAACATGTTGGAATGCAGCTACCACATGGAATGGTCCACCAATGTTGCAGAGAGGTTGCATCACCACACCCAGTTGAGTGTGTGTGGTCATGTGGATCATTGTTGTTCGGAAAAGAACACATGCAATTACACTCCATGTGGCATACCATGGTTAGAAAGCCTAGGAACATGTTGGAATGCAGCTGCCACATACAATGGAGCACCGGTGTGGCTGAGAGGTTGCATCACCACACCCTGTTGAATGTGTGTGGTCATGTGGGTCATTGTGGTTTGGGCAAGAACACATGCAATGACACTCTGTGTGTCAGACCATGGTGAAAAAGCCCAGGAACATGTTGGAATGCAAGTACCACATGCACTGGAGCACTAGTGTGGCAGAGATGTTGCATCACCACACCCAGTTGAGTGTGTGTGGTCATGTGGATCATTGTGGGTTGGAAAATAACACATGCAATGGCACTCCATGTGTTAAACCATGGTTAGAATGCCCAGGAACATGTTGGAATGCAGCTGCCACATGCAATGGAGCACCAATGTGGCAGAGAGGTTGCATGACCACACCTACTGGAGTGTGTGTGGTCATGTGGATCATTGTGGTTTGGAAAAGAACACATGCAATCACACTCCATGCGTCAGACCATGGTCAGAAAGCCCAAGAACATGTTGGAATGCAGCTGCCACATGTAATGGAGCACTAGTGTGGCACAGAGGTTGCATCATCACACCCAGTTGATTATGTGTGGTCATGTGGATCATTGTGGTTTGGAAAAAACACATGCAATGACACTCCATGTGTCACACCATGGTCAGAAAGCCCAGGAACATATTGGAATGTAGCTGCCACATGCAATGAAGCACCAGTGTGGCAGAGAGGTTGCATCACCACACCAAGTTGAGTGTGTGTGGTCTTGTGGATCGTTGTGGTTTAGAAAATAACACATGCAATGACACTCCATGCGTCAGACCATGGTCAGAAAGCCCAGGAACATGTTGGAATGCAGCTGCCACATGTAATGGAGCACTATTGTGGCACAGAGGTTGCATCACCACACCCAGTTGATTGTGTGTGGTCATGTGGATCATTGTGTATTGGAAAAACACACATGCAATGACACTCCATGTGTTAGACCATGATTAGAAAGCCAAGGAACATATTGGAATGTAGCTGCCACATGCAATGAAGCACCAGTGTGGCAGAGAGGTTCCATCACCACACCAAGTTGAGTGTGTGTGGTCATGTGGATCGTTGTAGTTAGGAAAAGAATACATGCAATCACACTCCATGCATTAGTCCATGGTTAGAAATCCCATGAATATGTTGGAATGGAGTTGCCCCATGCAATGGAGCACTAGTGTGGCAGACTGGTTGCACCACTATACCCAGTTGAGTGTGTGTGGTTATGTGGATCATTGTGGTTTGGAAAAGAACAGATGTAATGACACTCCATGTGTCAAACCATGGTCAGAAAGCACAGGAATTTGTTGGAATGCAGCTGCCACATGCAATGGAGCACCATCAGGATAGAGATGTTTCATCAACATACCCAGTTGAGTGTGTGTGGTCATGTGGATCATTGTGGTTTGGAAAAGAACACATGCAATGACACTCCATGTGTTAGACCATGGTTAGAAAGCCCATGAATATGTTGGTATGCAACCGCCACATGTAATGGAGCACTAGTGTGGCAGAGATGTTGCATCACCACACCCAGTTGAGTGTCTGTGGTCATGTGGATCATTGTGGTTTGGAAAAGAACACATGCAATGACACTCCATGTGTCAGACCATGTGCCGAAAGCCTAGGACCATGTTGGAATGCAGCTGCCACATGAAATGGAGCCAAGTATAATAGAGAGGTTGCATCACCACACCCAGTTGAGTGTGTGGGGTCATGTGGATCATTGTGGTTTGGACAAGAACACATGCAATGACACTCCATGTGTTATACCATGGTCAGAAAGCCTAGGAATATGTTGGAATGCAGCTGCCACATGCAATTGAGCACCGGTGTGGCAGAGAGGTTGTGTCACCACATCTAGTTGAGTGTGTGTGGTCATGTGGATCATTGTAGTTTGGAAAAGAACACATCCAATCACACTCCATCTGTCAGACCATGGTTAGAAAGTCCAGGAACATGTTAGAATGAAGCATCCACATGCAATGTAGCACCAGTGTGGTAGACATGTTGCATCACCACACCTAGTTAAGTGTGTGTGGTCATGTGGATCATTGATGTTTGGAAAAGAACACATGCAATGACACTCCATGTGTCATACCATCGTTAGGATAGCCCAGGAACATGTTGGAATGCAGCTGCCACATGCAATGTAGCACTAGTGTGGCACATAGGTTGCATCACCACACCTACTTGATTATGTGTGGCCATGCGGATCATTGTAGTTTGGAAAAAACACATGCAATGACACTCCATGTGTCAGACCATGGTCAGAAAGCCTATGAACATGTTGGAATGCAGCTGCCACATGCAATGGAGCACTAGTGTGGCAGAGAGGTTGCATCACCACACCCAATTGAGTGTTTGTGGTCATGTGGATCATTGTGGTTTGGAAAAGAACACATGCAATGACACTCCATGTGTCAGACCATTGTCAGAAAGCCCAGGAACATGCAACTGCCACATGCAATGGAGCATTAGTTTGCCATAGAGAGTGCATCACCACACCCATTTGATTGTTTGTGGTCATGTGGATCATTGTGGTTTGTAAAAAACACATATAATGACACTCCATGTGTCAGACCATGGTCATAAAGCCTAGGAACTTATTGGAATGCAACTGCCACATGCAATCGAGCACCAACAGAGGGTGCATCACCACACTAAGTTGAGTGTGTGTGGTCATGTGGATCATTGTGGTTTGGAAAAGAACACATGCAATGACACTCCATGTGCAGACCATGGTCAGATAGCCCATGAACATGTTGGAATGTAGCTGTGATTTCTGCAAGTGCACAGATCATTTGTAGCTAGTTTTGAAGTTCACATATCGATCCCACAGGGAGCCCAAAGGTAAGTTTCTATTGGTGAAGTCTTTGTCACACCCGAAATTGTCACAGGTCTTCGAGTGAATTGACTGCAAGTGTGGAAATAAGAATGGGGTTTTGATTAAATGCGATAGATTTAAATAGAACTAAAATGTCAACTTTAGAAATATAATGCATAAAAGTAACGAACGACTTTGCTTGTTTGTTGTTTCCTGCAGATGGCAAAAGAAGGCGCGGGGAAATTCAGTTCATGGTGATAGTGAATGTGCTAGGTGGACGAGTGGTAAATGTAACAATTATAATCTTATGGATATATGTGTAGGCGAGCAACCCATAATAAGCCAAACTCCTCTTGGTAGATTTCATCCCAAATTCAATAATACAACTAGCTGCTACCAAAACCATTGTCGTGGTGGTGTCACGGCAGATGCCATGGATAGGCTAAAGGTGGGGACTAATAGCACTAGGGGAATCGAGGGAGGGATAGTGAGGTGATTCCTCACACAGAAGCTTTGTATTCGATTCAGTTCACAGATTACAAGTGCTCCTAGAGTTGTATTGGCGAGAGGAGGAAGAAGGAACTCTCTTACTCTCACCACAGTTAACCCGTACAAGACCCTTAGAACTTAAAAGCTTTCAGCATAGAGGAACCCCTTCTACAGAGGCCCTAGCCCTCCTTATATAGGGGTGGCTAGGTCTCCACTTAGGGCATACGTGGAGGCATATTCCAGGGAATATGCCTCCTCCCAAAATAGCAAACCGACCGGGGTGCTTTTCCCCCGCGTCACCCATGCAGAGGCTACGTGAGCCTCTGCGGCGCCTGCGTCAGCCGACATGGGCGTCGTCACCTCTGTCGGCCACGCCTCGGTGGTCCTTCCCTCTTTTGCTTCGCTCATGCAGTGCGTATCGGGGCTTCTTTTGACCAGCGAGATTCCTTCCTTCTCCTAGAAGCTTGCCATGACCCGGATCGTAGTTGATCCGGCCACATCCGTTCCTGCATACAAGTTAAATACGCCATTCTGACTTTCGGCTTAAGTTGGTTGAGACTTAGTTAGGTGTACGCCCCTGGTCCAGGTTACCCCGTGATTTGGCCTGCCTTGAGGTGACCCGGCCAGCATCCGCTTTAGCCTTGTCGAACCTCGGCTAACTCGGCCTTTATACCCCGGCGTGACCCTACCCGGGGGTATCCCCCCAACATTAGTCCTCGAAGTTGGTGTGGTCTTAGCTGACTTGGCTGCTAAGGCCACATCAGGTTCAATTCTATCGAGATTTGGATGTTATTTCTCCGAGTTTCCTCCTTATCCCGGATTTTTGGATTTACTTTCCCTTGGCGCGTTCCAAGTTTTCACTTTCTGGTCGGGTTATCACCTCAACTCGGACCTCATGGTTTTACTTTCCCTTGGCACATTCCAAGTTTTCACTTGCTGGCCGGGTTACCACGGTCTCATCCGGGTCTTCTTTCCTTCTCTCGTACGCTAACCCACGTGGAGGCTAATCATTAGATTGCCTCATTTTAAGGGCCAGCCACAGTAACTGCTGCAGTAATTGTCAGTTATCACTGTGGCGCACGTCACGTCTGGCCTGCCTCCTCGTTAACCACATCAATGCGCCACGTCATGGGATCAGTTACACTTTGTGGCGTTCTGTGTGGCTCGCTGCTGATTGGTCGACATGGGCAATACACGGCCACACTATGCGGCGTACCCGCTTGACACGATCCCGCTTCCCCCTCGAGGGAGTGGTTAAATAGGGGAGGGGCGCACCCCTTAGGTCTTTTTCCCCCTCCTGCGCCCCTCTGCCTCTAGCTTTTCTTCTTCTTCATCTTTCCTGCGATAGCGCCACTACCACCACTTCTAAGTAGCAGCGCCGCCGCCGCACTGCTTCCCCACACCTCTACATCATCGTCGCCGCCATGCACCTCCTCCGCCACGGGTCGCTGTCAATCTAGGCCGCTTCCCCCCACCGCTCCTAGCGACAGTGAGGGCAACAAACTAGAGATGACCGAAGAGGAGCTCGTCTTTGCTGAGCAAGAGATGGAAGAAGACAGCGCCACGGCGGACCGTGGTGCGTGGGCCGGGTCCTGGGTCTGCCAAGATGACCTGGACTGGCTCTACCGCACCAGACGCATTCCCGCCGGCATCATCGCGCGTCTCGCCTCCGCCGAACTCGCCCCCTCACCCAATCCGAGTGAGTACGTTGTGTTCTTGTCGCACTTCCAATGGGGGTTCGGTTTGCCGGTTAGCGATTTTTTCCAAGATTGGCTGAATACCTATGAGCTCCAGCCGCATCACCTTCCTGCCAACGCAATCACTTCTCTCTCTGCTTTTGCCTCTACGATCAAGGGCTACGCCGGGTTATGGCCCATGAAGGAGCTATGGATCCGGTTTTTTGGCCTCCATCGCAATGTCATTCCGAACATAGATCTAGAGCCGGAGGATAAGCAGCTCACTCAATTCGGAGCTGCGTCCATCTCACCCCGGAGGTTCTCTGTGTTTCCCCGGGTTACCAGGCTAGATTCCTGCAAAGGATGGGCCCGAACCTTCTTCTATGTTCGGAATGAAGGCACTGAAGATTTGTCCGGCTTCTCCCCTATGCTCCGGGTCCTCCTAACCCGGAGTTATGGGACGTTGTCCCCAAGAAGCCCACTGTCTTGGCCAACCAGGTCAATAAGAGGTTCAAGGAGCTGAAGGATCTCGGGTTGCGCAACGAGGACGCCATGATCACATTCGTCCGCAACCGGATCTCCCCTCTCCAGAAGAGCACTCACAAGGTGTGCCACATGAGCTGGGGTCGCGACCCCAACCAGACCTCGTCCTTCGAGCTTAGCAACACCGAAATCTATCGTCGGGTCAAGACGCTCTTCACCACCCACAAGGACTTCTCCTCTGAGTGGACGTGGGGAATTGAGCATTATTGCCGGGATAGGCTTCCTCCCGTGGTAAGCTTCGTGCCACCAACTTTCTCCGAATTAGACCTTATGTCGGTTGCTGTTCTGTTTTTAACTTCGTTATCTTTTTCTCCTTTAGCAATTCCTTCAGCAGACAATTAAGGATGGCACCGACCCTACCCTCAAATGCGCGCCTGACCGGGAGATCTCGGACGAGGAGGAACCGGACCAGGAGATGTTCCTCCCAATGTCCAACGCGACCAAGCGACCCACCGGTAAACTCTCTTCTATTAGAGATTGGCCCGACGATGAGGATGACTCGGATATTGAGGTGATGGAAGCTGTTGACGCTGTCCCCCTTTCTTATGCTTTTTCGGCATCAGCTAACCCCGGTGGGCAGATCCACGAGGACCCTCCCCTTGCTACGGGTGAACCTGTTCCAGTAGCGCCGAAGAAGAGGCGTGGAGCTGCATCAAGTTCCTCCTTCGGACCTTCTCAACCCTCCAAAAGGCGAAAGAAGTCCGGAGACAAAACTGCTTCCAAGCCAGCAGGCAAGGCCCCAGCACGAAGGGCTCGGAAACCCAAAGAGCCCCTGACCTCGGATGCGTAAGCCTCTTTTCCCTCTACAACTTTTTCTTCCTTGCATTGTTTTAGTTTCTCTTCTGACATTATTTGATTCGGCAGTGCTGCGGAGGACGTCCCCCAGAGTGGATCTAGCATCCCTTCACCACTCCGACCTAGCCCTTCTCCCCCTCGTGACGACGAGTCACGCCCGCTGAGCCCTATTCCAGAGGGTTCTGCAGCTGCTCCGGGTTCCAGCCCAGCTCGTCAAGAGGTGGGCAACCTCGGAGCGGGGGAGACGGATCCAGCCAAGGCAGCGGCATCCACCACTTCGGCTTCGCCGCAACTAGCAACTACTGAGACTACCTCCACACCAGCACCAGCACCAGCACCAGCATCAGCAGCCACTCCGGCACCAGCACCAACAACAAGAGCACCAGCGCCAAGCTCCTCCGCCTCGTCCGAGTCTTCTTAGTCTCGGCGAGGAAGTACCCAGGCAGCTCCTAAGGGAAAATCTGCCGCAACCACTTCCTCCTCTCAGCAAGACAAAGGCAAGAAAGACCTGATGCCACCAGGGAAGCGTCCGCCGGGTCTGGACAGCGTACCCTCGCGTCCATGCTTGCCCAGAAGCCTCCAGCACCGAAGGACGCCCCTGCCGAGCCAGCTAATGTGCAGCAACTTGTTCTGCACACCAGTCCGACCCTTGCTCAAGTTGAGAGGAGGGAAGCACATGCGAAGGGCTTGATGGTGCCCCATATGCTCAGCAGTGAGCGATATCCTCCGACCTTGATCGAGTTTATGAACAACTGGAACAAGGCGGAGTTCGTCTACAACGACGATCTCCCGGAGAAGTTCGGTCCCGCCGAGTTCTCTGCTCAAATGAACACGGCCGCCAAGGCAATTAACCTTGCGGGTCGGATGATGGAGGTACGTTACTTCACATTTTCCTTAGCATGCACTAGTGATATAACCATTAGTCCTCGAGCCTCCGGGGGAGTAATTTGTTACTCGGCCGGATGCTCCTTAGAAATCTAACGTAGCTCTTTGACAACTTCAAATATGCACACACCTAGAGCCGGGTTAAGTTCCACTTGGCCCGGATCTTGCACACTTCGAATATGGACACACCTAGAGCCGGGTTAAGTTCCGCTTGGCCCGGATCTTGTACACTTCGGATATGCACACATCTAGAGCTGGGTTAAGTTCCACTTGGCCCGGATCTTGCACACTTCGAATATGCACACACCTAGAGCCAGGTTAAGTTCCGCTTGGCCCGGATCTTGTACACTTCTAATATGCACACACCTAGAGCCGGGTTAAGTTCCGCTTGGCCCGGATCTTGCACACTTCGAATATGCATACACCTAGAGCCGGGTTAAGTTCCACTTGGCCCGGATCTTGCGCACTTTGAATATGCACACACCTAGAGCGGGGTTAAGTTCCGTTTGGCCCGGATCTTGTACACTTCGAATATGCATAAGGCTTAAGCTAAATTTTTGTACTATTTTCAGGTGACCACCAACCGCCGGAGCACTGAGTTCCAGCGTCTCCTGGATACCCACAAGATGCTGCTCACAAAGCACAATGCACATCTCGCTGAGCATGAGAAAAGGGGTAAGTTCTCTTCTTCACATTTTTCTGTTTTTCTTTCATCTTTTTCTGCCGAACTAATCCGTCATTCGGTTTTCGCAGCTAGGGTGGAGGCTGAGAACAAGCTCATGAGGAAGAATCTTGATCAGATTAAGGCTAAGCTACTTTTGTCCGACCCTGCTTTGCTTTCCATCTCCTTTTCTTCTTGGCTCGGCAAACATTCAAACCTCGGCTCTGCCGGGTCAACACGCTATTTCAGCATCTCTTGAAGATAGTGTGCCCGTGCCTGACATGATGCTGCATTTTCTTGAACAAGCAGGGCAGCATCAGGCCGAGCTTAAAAGGAAAGACGATGAGCTTGCCCTCCTCCGAACCAAGAATGACGAGATTGCCAAGTTAAAGGCATAAATGAAAAATATGAAAGCGCAGCACCAAACCGAGCTTGAAAAGGCTGGCCAGGACTTCACCGAGGAGCGCGAGCGCCTCAATATCCAAATTGCTAAGGACCGAGAACTTCTCCAGGAGGCCGACGTCAAGCTTGAGTCGGCGAACGCTGAACTGGTGCAGCTCCGCCAAAGACGTGATAATTGTATCAATGAATTGACCCGGATCCACAGCCACATTTTACGTAAGTTCCTTTTCCTTATCCGGCATATTTCTCCGGGTTACCTCACATGTCTTTTCATTACTTGCTTCTCTTGTCCCGTTTTTAGGCAAATTTCCAGAGGGTACTCCCATTGCGAGCGTCGCCGTTGCCAATTTCCGCCGAGATAGGGGTACTCCCGTCGCTCCTGACGGTGAAGACATTCCCTATGACATGGAGGACCTGTTGGTCAGCCTGTCATCTCGCGTGGAAATCATCAAGAACTACGGCAAGGATCTCCTCGACGTTTTAGTCTGAGTCTTCAACCTGTTTTGGCCTAACGAAGACACTCCAGAGAGAATCGCAATTCTTGCTTAAAAGCTGACGGAGATCGAGACCCAGCTCGACCTTTGGAGGGAGTCCGGTGGACGTGCTGCAGCTGAGACCGTTCTTCACCACATACTCACATGGTACGAGAAGATCGATCTCAGCCTCCTGACGCGCCTGCGCACCAGGTCCAAGTGGACCAATGACCCGGAGTGGGTAGCTCGGCGCCAGGCTTGCGCCCATAGCCTTATTGAATATGCTCACATTCACGAATGGACTGAGGGTCCGAGCTTCCTGGAAGCTGCTGGCGACGAAGAGGTTGAAAATGTTGAAGATGGTTCGGACGAGGATGGAGAGGACGATGCCTCGGATATCGAAGAAGGCGAAGATGACGCCGAACTTCCTCCTCCTACTTCTCCTTAAGTAAAAACACTTGAAAACTTATCAGATCCCCGGTATGCCGGGTGGAATTGTATCCAGTGCACATGTGATATTTTGCTACTAAGTTTGTATGCCGGATTAACTTGGGCGTAGTCCCCGAGTTTCATTTTCTTGTTCATCCAATCTTCTGGCTCGGTTCGTGTCTACCTTGATTCGGTTTTACGACTTACGAACCCGAGCTTCAAAAATTGTTTTAACAATACTTGGAAACTTTAGTCTTAGCTCAAAATAATTCAGCACAATAATTTGAAAGTAAATACAAGGTTAGTCCGAAAAACAAACGCCGGCTCGATTAAGTTCTTTTCCTTAGTCGTTTTTCATGTGCTACGCAATTCCAAACTTGTTCTCTTGCTTGCCATGAAGCCAATTCTTGTTGGACAGCAGCAAGTCGAAGAGTTGGATTTTTGGTGCTCACACACTACTAATCCGAGTTAAGTAGAACAACTTACTCCAGCTGATGTATAAATAACGAAAAACAACAAATATTATTAAGGCAGTCCCCGAGTTACTGCCCGAGGTACCAACATTTCATTGATAGGCTCACTGCCGGCATACATACCGACATATGAGAAGACTCGGATACATACACTTCTCAGCTAAATGTAGAAAGGACGAAGTAGAGCTACATTCCATGGGCGCTTAGATTCCTCTCCGGACCTGTCCGCCTTGTTCTTTTCCTGTGGCGTTGCATCGATAAGATAATAAGAATCATTGTGCAATGCTTTGCTCACAATGAACGGCCCTTCCCATGGGGGGATAATTTATGCATGCCAGCAGTATGTTGTACCAACCGGAGCACCAGATCGCCTTCCCGGAAGACTCGGGGGCTTACTTTCTGGCTATGATAGCGTCGGCGAATCTAGACAATGCCAATTCTCTCGCTTCTTCCAGAAGATCAACATCATTTTGCCGGGCTTCTCGCACTTCGGCTTCTGTGTATTGGGTGACCCTAGGCGAATCATGCTCTATGTCGGCTGGTAATACAGCTTCTGCCCCATATACCAGAAAAAATGGTGTATAGCCTGTTGATCGATTCGGAGTTGTTCTTAAACTCCACAGTACCGCTGGTAGTTCTTCTATCCAGCACCCTACGGATCTTTGCAGCGGATCAATGAGCCGGGGTTTTATCACGGATAATACCAATCCGTTGGATCTTTCCACTTGTCCGTTCGATGCGGGGTGGGCTACCGAGGCAACGTCCAGCCGGATCTTCTTATCCCGGCAGAATCGCGCAAATGCTCCTTCGGCAAAATTTGTGCTGTTATCAGTTATGATACTGTGAGGATAACTGTATCTCAAGATGATGTCTTTGAGAAATGTTACGGCCGTAGCTCCATCACACTTTCTTATAGGCTTCACTTCAATCCATTTTGTAAACTTATCCACCATGACCAAAATGTGAGTCATATTTCCCCTTGCTGGTTTAAATGGGCCAACCATATCCAAGCACCATACAGCAAATGGCCATGTAATTGGTATGGTCTTGAGTTCCGACATCGGCATATGTGTCTTGGTAGCATACCTCTGACAACCATTGCATTTTCTCACTAGATCTTCTGCTTGTTCTAAGGCACTTGGCCAGTAGAATCCATGCCGGAATGCTTTTGCCACCAAGGCATGATGCCCACACTCCCCTTGATGTATATCTTGGAGGATGTCAAGCCCTTCTTCCGGGTAAACGCATCGCTAGAGGACATTGGTCACACTCCGTTTGTATAGCTCGGAATTGATGATTGTGTATGCCTTTGCTCTCCTCTGAGTTTGCATGGATAGCACTTCCTCAGTGGGTAACGTTCCATCTTTCAGGAAATGAAATATAGGCAGTGCCCAAGATGGTATTGCTCGCACAGGGAACACACCCTCATCAATTTCCATCTGATCCACCGGCATAACTTCAACCGGATCACGCTGAGCAGTCACCGGGTCCTACGAGGCAGTCCCTGGGTTCGCTAAGGCAGTCCCCGGGTTTGCTGATGCAGTCCCCGGGTTTCGCGCACCACCTCCCATGTCAATGTCCATGGGCACAGCTCCGGATTCTGTATCTTCCGGGACATAGATTGAGTCAGTTCCTGGGGACGGCCTAATAGATGGTTTTCTGAGGTGTTCCAATGCTACACCCGGTGGAATTGCTTGTCGGGTTGATCCGAGCTTCGACAGCATGTCGGCAGCCTCATTTTCCACCCGAGGTACATGGTGAAATTCACATCCCTCAAAGTAACCAAATATCTTCTGCACATGAAATCTGTATAGAGCCATGTTTGGATCAAGGGCGTCCCACAATCCCGACACTTGTTGTATTACCAAATCCGAGTCGCCAAAGCATAGTATTCGACGTATCCCAATCTCTTTTGCCACTTCGAGCCCATGCACAAGTGCTTCATACTCAGCGACATTGTTTGATGCTGCGAAATGGATCTGCAGCATGTATTTCAGCTGGTCCTTCTTTGGTGAGGTAAGCACAACTCCGGCGCCTAGCCCGGTTTTTGTTTTTGACCCGTCAAAATGCATCCTCCAGTAGTTCGGATCTGGTGGCGGTGGTTCGTATTGTACCTCGGCCTAGTCCACAAAAAAGTCAGCCACAGCCTGAGACTTGATTGCTTCTCTTCTGTCATATTGTGGCGCATAAGGAGCTAGTTCAATTGCCCATTTTGCAATTCTGCCACTTGCATTTTTGTTACTCATTATCTCGGATATGGGAGCTTCACATATTACTTTGATGGGATGCTCCTCAAAGTAATTCTTTAACATCTTCGCTGCCATATAGACACCATATGCCACCTTTTGAGAGTGTGGGTAGTTCTGCTTTGAGGTAGATAATACCTCGCTCAAGTAATACACTGGCCTTTGTATCGACTTACCCTCTTCGTCGCGCTCTACCATAATCACTGCACTTACAACTCGGTTGGTTGCGGCTATGTAGAGCAACATTGGATCCTTTGATAGTGGAGAGGCTAACACTAGTGCAGTGGCTAACATCTTCTTTAAGTGGGCAAAGGCTTCATCAGCCTGTGGCGTCCAAACGAACTTATCTGACTTTTTCATGAGTTGGTAGAGAGGCAATGCCTTTTCTCCCAACCGACATACAAACCGACTTAATGATGCTAGGCAACCAGTGAACTTCTGGACATTGTTAAGACACTTCGGCAGTTCCATTCGTTCAATGGCCTGGATCTTAGTTGGATTAACTTCGATACCTCGGCTGGAGACGAGAAATCCGAGTAATTTTCTAGCCGGGACACCGAAGGTACATTTTTCCGGGGTAATAAATGCAGTCTTTATTTGATTGTCCGGATTCAGAGGTATCTGGTGGAAACCAAAATATGCATCAATGAATGACAACAGTTCACATCCAGCAGTTGAGTCTATGACCTGATCTATCCTCGGCAGTGGAAATGGATCTTTTGGACACGCCTTGTTCAGGTTCGTGTAATCGATACACATGCGCCAAACCACTGCCACGTTCGGGTCATCCTTCTTCTTCTCTACCAGCACCGGATTAGAGAGCCAATCCGGATAGAGTACTTCCATGATAAATCCTGCTGCTAGTAACCGAGCTATTTCATCTCCAATGACTTTTCTCCTATCCCCGGCGAAGCGGCGGAGAGGTTGCTTCACCGGCCTTGCTCCGGGTCTCACGTTCAAAGAGTGCTCGGCCAACTCCCTCGGAACACCTTGCAAATCCTGTGTGGACCAAGAAAAAATGTCCCGATTCTCACAGAGGAAGTTGACGATCTCGCTTTCCTATTTATCATTAAACCCGGCACCAATTGTTACGGTGCACTATGGGAACATGTCATCAACAGGCACTTTCTTTGTATCCTTTGCGGCTTGGAACGAAACACTACCATGCGGGTTACTCAACGCCGACATATACTGCTGCACGGACTGAGCTAATGCCGCCACCTCTTGGATTTTTCTTTTCTCTTGCGCAATCACAAGTGACTCGGCTAAGTTAGACCCGGCTGAAGCACACTCAATGGAACGTCGGAAGTCGCCAGCAATAGTAATCACTCCATTTGGCCCGGGCAACTTCATCTTCAAATAACTGATGTGGCAGCTTGCCATGAACTTGTTCAATGCTGGTCTTCCGAGTAACTCGTGATACGCACTTTCCAAGTTCACCACTTCAAACTCCAGATTCTCAGTTCGGCAATTATCTCTCGTGCCGAACAACACGTCAACCCAGACTTTGCCTATAGGCTCACAAGAAATGCCTGGTACAATACCGTGGAAAGTTGTCCTTGTAGCCTGGAGCATGTTCTCCGAGATACCCAACTTGCGCATTGTATCCGCATACATGATGTTAATGTTACTGCCATTGTCAATCAGTACCTTGGAGAACCTCACATTGATGTTTCGCCTAGTGAATGTCGGATCCAGCACTAACGCATATGAACCAGGACTCGGCATAAGCTTGGGATGATCTTTGATGTTCCATGTGATTTCCTGGTCCGACCAAGGCATATACCTCGTCACTGCTGGCATTACCGCATTGAACTCCATATGTCGGTGTTGCAAGCTCTTCCTATCTGTTTCCTCAGTGGTAAACACACAGTAACTCTGATGATGCTCCCTGTACTCATTCCTCCCCTCATTTCTGGGGTACCTCTGATCCGGCTGATGCTGGTTTTCTACTTGATGCACTTCATCCCTTCTCTCATGGTTATCATACCTTGGCGGAGGGGGAGGCAACATTAGCTGTTGCGTGTTTGCTCCGGAGAGCAATTGCTGCCGGGGTAACTCCTGCCGAGGTTGATCATTCCGGGGTGTCTGAGCATTCCCCGAACCACCTTGTTCTATCTTACGCATCCACTCACATTGCCTCGTTGTATGACCCGCTGGGTTACTCAGATTTGGCGTGTGAAATTTACACGGATGATCCAACATCGACTCATAAGTGTACCTCGGACGGTCCTTATTTTCTTGCCACTGTTTCTTCTGCTCTGGCGTCCAAGTTTTCTTGCCATCATTCCTTGGCGTCCATTGCTGCCCTCCAGTTTTTTGACGTTGATTGCTCCCTGTTCTGGGCTGATCTTGATTCACAGCTGCAACTTGTTGCGAACTATACCAGTGATCCGGTATGTCATCTCCTCTTTTACCTCTGTAGTCATTTCTCCGGGATGATCCAGCTCCATCTCTCTGGTAGTACTCATCATTCGACTCGTTTGGCACGAGCCTCGGTTGGGTCGGATCACCCAAAGCATATGAATCAGCAATCCGGATCATCTCTGCTAACGTAGTTAGCATTTTCCTTTGCAAATTTTGCCACAGCTCGCTTGCATATATGCATCCTTGCGCAAACCACGCTATGTCCTGTGACTCTATCACACCCTCACACAAGTTTCGCACGGTACACCACTGGGTTAAAAACTCCCGGTCCGTCTCGTTGGGTCTTTGCTTGCACATAGCTAGGGTTTGTGGCCTATTTGGCCTCTGATACGTACTCGAGAAATTGCTGATGAACATTTCCTCAAAATCGATCCAGCAATTAATACTTCCGGGTGGCAAATTGTTCAACCATACCCTTGCTGGCCCCTCCAACATCTGGGGTACGTATCTCACAGCCCATCGCAAGTTACCTGTAGCAATTTTCACAGCCATAACATAATTTATCAACCAATCCTCCGGCTTAGTGCTGCCGTCATACGTCTTCGTGCCTCTGGGTAACTGGAAGTTAGGTAACGGTGGCTCTTTCATGATCCAGGGTCCAAAACACGCAGGACCCGGAGGACCTTGACTTTCAATCTGCTCCGACCTATGCAGTCGATCCAGTTTCAACCTGGCATCATCCGGCATCAAATCCTTGCTTCACAATCTCGACCCTATCACATGATAGTCCGGCCTTGGGTATCCTGCGTTCACCATTTCCGAATCTCCATCGTTATACCGGTCTCGCTCTCGTGGCGCATCTCTCTGTTGCATACCTCGGTCAGCACTTTGCTCTTGCCTTGGTATATTCCGCTGTTGCGGTTGTCCTGCAGTGTTGCGCTGTCCGGCATTGCCGTTAGCAGCGTTTCCTTGACCGGCATTGCCTTGGTCACGGTTACCTCGGCCAGCTTCACCTCGGCTTACACTCCGTCGATCGTCATTTCTTTGTACCTCTTTTGCTTTTCCTGCCCTTGTCGGGTCATACGGAACAATCTGCTTGTTTCTCCTGGCCGAGGTTACTACCTCCTCTCTCCTAGGACCACCATGAGGAGACGATGCGGCTCCAGCAGATTTCTCCGGGTTACCCACCTCCGAATGAACGATCTTGGAGGCCCCAACTCTCTCCGGGTTTGCCCTGAGCAGTTCCTCATTTTGCCTGTGCGCGATCCGAACCAACTCATTGACCTGATCTTGCTATCTCTAACGGGCTTCACCCGTCAGACCCTCTAGCTTGGATGCAGCTGCATCCGCTGCTCTGAGGTTTTTTGCCGGGGTACTGTACTTCGGCAGCCCCACGGACAAACAGTTTTCTGACTCCTCAATCCGAGTATCCCCCTCTTTGTTCAGTTCACTCATGAGATTTCTCCCCTTCGCTTTTACAGTATCTACTTTATTTGCCTTTGCGTACTCACGTAGCGTCATGTTCAACGACTGCTGAGCCGCATCAATCTTTTTCGCTCCCTCTAGAATTTTCTGCCTAGTTTCCTCTAGCTCGTCCTGTGCCTGAGCCGGATCTACCACTGCTGCTACCGGGTTTTCCAAGCTATCCATAGCTTCTCTCGTACATTCTCAGGCCTCTCTAGTGGAGGTCCTCTACCTTTCCTCGGTGCCTTAGGTGTTACCTCCGGATCTGGTGCCGGATCCTTGCTTGCGTCTGCACCTGGCGCAATCATCATCACCTCAGCACGGTCTGGGGAGCGAGTGATACGCGCCCTGTGAACCACGCTAAGGGGTGGATCCCCTGCCTCGACGACGTGCCACGGATGAACGCATGATACGTCCACAGCAACGTAGACCTTGTGCGCACCAAGCTTGACGAAAAGGCCGTTGTGCGGAAGTGGGTGCGTGCCGAAGTACCCAGCATTGTCGCTGACGAAGTCCAGCGCTCCAAAGCGCTGAACAAGCCCGGAGACGATCCGTTCGCCAGTGCCGATGAGGTTTCCCGTCCAGATCTTCACCCCTGCTAGCGCCGCTAGCCCCACGGTGGGCGCCAACTGTCGTGGTGGTGTCACGACAGATGCCATGGATAGGCTAAAGGTGGGGATTAATAGCACTAGGGGAATCCAGGGAGGGATAGTGAGGTGATTCCTCACACAGACGCTTTGTATTCGATTCAGTTCGCAGATTACAAGTGCTCCTAGAGCTGTATTGGCGAGAGGAGGAAGAAGGAACTCTCTTACTCTCACCCACAGTTAACCCGTACAAGACCCTTAGAACCTAAAACCTTTCAGCATAGAGGAACCCCTTCTACAGAGGCCCTAGCCCTCCTTATATAGGGGTGGCTAGGTCTCCACTTAGGGCATACGTGGAGGCATATTCCAGGGAATATGCCTCCTCCCAAAATAGCAAACCGACCGGGGTGCTTTTCCCCCGTGTCACCCATGCAGAGGCTACGTGAGCCTCTGCGGCGCCTACGTCAGCCGACACGGGCATCGTCACCTCTGTCGGCCACGCCTCGGTGGTCCTGCCCTCTTTTGCTTCGCTCATGCAGTGCGTATCGGGGCTTCTTTTGACCAGCGAGATTCCTTCCTTCTCCTAGAAGCTAGCCATGACCCGGATCATAGTTGATCCGGCCACATCCGTTCCTGCATACAAGTTAAATACGCCATTCCGACTTTCGGTTTAAGTCGGTTGAGACTTAGTTAGGTGGACGCCCCCTGGTCCGGGTTACCCCGTGATTCGGCCTGCCTTGAGGTGACCCGGCCAGCATCCACTTTATCCTTGCCGAACCTTGGCTAACTTGGCCTTTATACCCCGGCGTGACCCTACTCGGGGGTATCCCCCAACAACCATGGCCAGACAGTAGACAATTAAGACCCTTCAGGTCACTTAGCGATTAAGCTCCTTGGATCAGACTAATGCAATAAGCACAGTGGTTACTCATTATCCTCGAGTCAACTAGCTTTCCATTGATATCCCCGTGTCACCCGAGGGTCGCCGGTCCACTAGCGTACAAGATCTTATCTATGTAGAACAAGGTATCATGTTGTCTGGGCCCTTAATTGGACAACAAGCATTAAGCATCCCATAGGTAGTCAAGCACACATAATATAGTAATTAGAATCAATCACAAACAAATGGAAAATATATGAAGGCACATCACAGCTCACCAATCCCCTACATCTCCCACGCCCAAGGGAATTACTCACACATGAGAGAAGAACGGATCGTCAATATAATCAAATAAAGGGAATTCTTCTTGGTATTACCGTGGAGATCCACAATAAGAATATAAAAATATCCAACACAATTCAAGATGGGAAGAAACAATCTCAAACCCTAGTATTGCAAGGTGGAGATCCCTCTCTCTCTCTCGCAAGTACAAGTAGTGGATATGGGGGTGTATTGGCTAGGAGGTCAAAGATCATGGAGCGAGATGAAGAACATCTTCTCCTTCTTCTCCGGATCTCTTCTTTCTCCCTTCTGGATGGTGTGACGGTTGTTGTGCTGTGTCTTCGTCCTCCATCCCTTCATGGAAGTTGTCCCTTTTGACAAGACAGAGGCGGCGGTAACTATACGGCCGGAAAAAATATTACCGCCGTATAGTTGCTCGTTAAAGCTTCTCTGAGCTCCCCTCGCGTGCTTCCAAAGTGGGACTTGCTTGTTTTCTCTAGAATATTGTATTTCTCTAGTTAAATCCTTTTGTTGACATTCAGAACCTGAAACACACATTAAAATCCAAGTTTTCTTGCCTATCGAAGTATTAGCGTTAGGTAAAGCCAGAAAACAATCAAATTCGGGAGAAAACCATCAATAAAAGCCATCAAAAATGTGTCGAATCTCACAGCTATCAACTCCCCGAAGCTTAGATGTTGCTCGCCCTCGAGTGACAAGGAAATAAGGAAGAATAACAGAGATTCGAGACTGAAAATAAAGGAACTCACAAGTTTGAATTGGTGTCAAATTCTTTTTTTCACAATTCCTGCAATCTTAAATATGATCATACAAGTATTCACAAGATTGCACTGAGTCCACTTCCTAACCACGTATATCTTGTTAGCGAATAAATCATATGCCCAAACAAGTGTCCAAAGTTTAGCTAGGAAGGTGAGACAAATTCTTTTGGTGCCTCTCTTTGTTGAGAGATGAAAACTTTGTGTTCTTGTTCATTTAACCAATTAAGAGTACTTAAGTTGGCATCAAAATATTTAATTTAAGAACAACTCGTCTAGACCCATGTCAAAATTCAGGACTCTCAAAGCAACTTTTCTTTCTTTTTTCTTTCAAAAACTTCAGCTCTTTCATATAAAAATGTAACACCCCAAAAATACTAATCAAGATTATCAAGTTCTAATCACCCAAGTTTAGGGTTAACAAAAACTTTTATTACTAAAATGAATATGAATGCATGTGTGATTTGCATTAGTGTATGATTGAGTGCAAATGCCATGTTTGATTGCAACAAATGATAAGAAATGGTTTCAAAATGAATACTACATCATCTAGGCCAATTACAAACAAAATCGAAAGAAAAATTAACCACTAGGCCACTTTGTGAGTTCCTAGGAAAGAATTTATAACAGAAACATTTCCACTTATTTTCACCCCTTGCTATATCAAGTAAAAGTGAACCCAAGCCCACTTTACAAACTCACAGAAACTATTTTCAAATATATTTAAAGGACAGTTCAAAATTGAATCAAGTTCATATGGTAAGATCACCATTTTGCAAAAACCACTCAAATCATTCACCTTGACAAACCCAAGCAACCAGAGACTACCAAGCATAAGTTTAGATTACTCACCAAATTTCATTCAAAAATTTCAAACTTAAGTTCATGCGGCCATTTGGTCGAACACATTGCCGACACTAATTAAACCCTACCTAGCTCCACTGTTTGGAGCAGTGATCACTCGACCATTTTCCCCCATTGCACTCCCCATGTCTCCCCCAGCATCTAGCAGTGCAAGACACGCACCCCCCTTTGCCGTTGCGCCAGTGCAGCGCCGCCCGAACCTAGCCACGCCGGCCGACCATGGACCGCTCGCCCTAGACCGCGCCGCCCTTGTCCATGATGTCTAGGAGGCAGGCCACCGTCCAACGCCACCCCCTGTCCAGCCCTCGACCGCAGGAGAGCCATGGACCACCAGAAAATCGCCGCGCAAACTTTCTCTGCGCCATGCCAAGAGCATGCCAGAGCACCACAGCGGACCAGCTCGCACACGCCACGCCTCGCCCTCTCCGCGCATGCACACCCTCACCATAACACCAGCTAGCTCCCAGACATCCTCGTTCGCCGTCGCGCGACTAGTAGCCCCCGTGCGCCGTCTTGAACACTGCCAGTTCCGCGCAGAGCACCGCCCGCGCCCGACCATTCTCGACCGCCCCGTGCTGCATCTTTAAGCCCGTGATGACAGCCAGGAAGCACCGCGTCGCCCCTACCCTCAGCCACGCCGACAGCTCATTGTACCGCCGATGACCCACAAGTATAGGGGGTGTATCGTAGTATTTTTGAGGGAAGTGAAACCCAATTTATTGATTCGACACAAAGGGAGCCAAAGAATATTTATAAGCGTTAACAACTGAGTTGTCAATTCAGCTGCACCTGGAAACAATCTTGCTCACATCAGTTTATCAGTAGCAATAGTTTTGTAGTAGGAATAGTAAAGTAACAGCAGTAGTAAAGGTAAAGACAGTAGTAACAATAGCAGTAAACATTAGGATTCGAGTGTGGTAGGCATAGGGATGGATGGACGGGCGTTGCATGGACAAGACAATTCACATGGCAATCAGAACATAGGGAAATTGCAGATAAATAAGATAAAGCATCCAAGTACTAAATAATCATAGGCATGTGTTCCATATATAGTCATACATTCTCGCAATGAGAACTTGCACAACATCTTTTGTCCTGTCAGCCCATTTGCAGCGGGGCCTCAAGGGAACTACTGGCAATTAAGCTGCTCCTTTTAATAGAGAACCGGAGCAAAGCATTAACACTCCATGAACACATGTGATCCCCACATCAAAGCCATTCCCTCCGATTATCCCGATTTCTTTCACTTCGGGGCCATTTGTTCCGGACAACAACGTGTGTATACAACTTGCAGGTAAGATCATAAACAATACTATCATAATGAATCAATAACATGTTCAGATCTGAAATCATGGCACTCGGGCCCTAGTGACAAGCATTAAGCATAACAAGTCGCAACAAAGTCAAAAAGCACTAATAGTAGATACTAGGCACCAAGCCCTAACAATCTGATGCCATTACATGAATGATCTCATCCAATCCCTACCATCCCCATAGCCTACAACGGGGGATTACTCACTCATAGATGGGGGAAACATGGATGGTCGATGGAGAAGCGATGGTGATGATCTCCTCCAATTCCCTGTCCCGGCAGGGTGCCAGAACGGAGTTTCTAGTTCCAAATCACGGAATCTGGTGGTGGCGGCATAGCGGAACTCTTTCTGGAAAAACGTCGAACACCCCTGAGTTTTTAGATCAGAAGGCAACTTATAGGCGAAGTGGGAGACCGAGGGGTGTGCAGGCGGCGGACCACCCCTGCACGGCCAGCCCTTGAGCCGGTGGTGGCAAGGCCAGCCCCACTCCGTCTCGTATTCTGGCTCCGTGAGTCTTATGGTGAAATAGGATTTTTGGCATATTTTCCGGGATTTTTCCTGATAGTTGATTTTCTGCACAAAAACTAGACACCAAGGCAATTCTGCTGAAAACAGCATCAGTCCATGTTAGTTGCATCCAAATCACACAAGTTTAGAGGAGAAACAATAGCAAAAGTGTTCAGGAAAGTAGATATGTTTTGGACGTATCAACTCCCCCAAGCTTAGCTTATTGCTTGTCCTGAAGCAATTCAGTTGAAAACTGAGTGCGATAAAAGAAACTTTCACGAACACATTTGCTTCATATGATGTATATATTCTCAACATGTGACCAACTACTTAGACAATTCATAATAAGGAGTATGCAACTAAGTTTACTTAATAGGGAATGCAAGCTATGAAGAGATTCCAACTCAACAATAATAAGTAGCATGAAACATAAACATAAGCAACATTACAATGCTCATAACAAGGTATGATAGAGTGGTATCTCGCTTGCCTTTGATTGTGAATGCCAAGGCACCTCTGAAGTTCAAGTGAAGACTAGAAGTAAAAATATCAAAGATACAAGCATTAAAGTTATAACACAAATAAACAAGTTTTGAGATAACCACATTACACTAAGAATCACAACTATGCTCTCAAGAAAGTGCTCATAGAATATGTGGAGACTCAACAAGGACATGAAAAAGGTTTTGAATAGTATGAAAGGCTTCCAAATGTTGAAAGTATGGTACTCGTTAGATTTGAGCTCGCATTGCCCCTATCATAAGCATCTTTAATGTGGTTAAGGTGAAAGTGAGGTCCAATCTGAGTTATATGCTTGACAGACTATAAACTGGAAATCTCATGTCCCTTGAGTACGAGGGTCGCTCCTCATGCTACTCAACTTTAGTTACCGGTAAGTGCTTGTCATCGTAAGTGCGTGCGTATTATAGAGAACTTCTAACGGGGTACCCCTTGCCCGATGATACGGAAGAATCCCCATATCAAAATGATAAGGCAAGCAGACAATGATAGTACTGACCCGATATACGAGGAGGAGGAGTACTACCAAGAAGAAGAAGAAGAAGAAGAAGAAGAAGAGAATTTCAACCACTGCACTGCTCAAGGCAAGCTAACACTTGCACGTATTATACCTATGCAAGTCATCCTTGCAAGATAACCTATGCAAGATGCATTAGGCATGCTTGGTTATCCAACTTTGATTATACCAATCCCAAGTTTTACTTGCAAGCTTTATTCTTTTACTTTACCAAAGTTCTTTACTTTTAGTTAGTGCTTTGTGAGCATTGGAAAAATAGTATAGATACCCTAAAGAGTATAAAACTAGGCCTAAGTAGTTATACTTAGATGTCATGCCAAGGCATGAGATTAGAGTTGGATAGTTACCCTTGATTAGCACCCCTCATTAGTGAATACTCTCAACTTCAGTGGCTAGTGCTAAGCATAAAACTTGATCACTTTAGGTGGGAATACTTGGTGAAAATGATTATGAAAACCTTGGAATGAGGATTCATTCTATTGAAATGTTTTGACATGTGTTATGGACACAAAAGGATTTGATGATGAAAATGTTGAGGCATGAGCCTTAGCCCTTTTTAAAAACTGATGGTTGGGTTCGGATGCGATACCATTCCAATTTTACTATATAACCATAATACCTGAATGGGGTAGGGCTTAAATGGAAGTTTATATGCCTTAGTATGGGTTCCCTCGCGGAAATATGTTGAGTTGAGGCTACCTCATGAGTTTGAATGTCCACCTATGCAGTGCCCAGGATGGCAGATGGCCATGGCTGGGAGGATAAGCTCATAGGGGAGGTTCCTATACTAGATTGTGTAATTGAAAGGTTATAATTTATTATCCGCATACTAAGTATGATGATTGATGGTTATCCCTGATGGATGTATCGAATTTTGTGGTGAAAGTGTACCACCTCTTCAGAGTGTCAAACTATTCGAATAGTCGTGTCCGTGGTCATGGACATTTGGAGTGGCCATACTATTCCGTCGTCAGATGTTTTCAAAATTACTTGAGAATTGAACTATGACTTTGACTTGACCACAATAGGGTTGTGAACATGAAAACTAGGTTCCCACTTTAGTGATTTAGAACATTAACTTAGTTTCCTTTACTTCTAAACTCAGTATGAGATAAACCTGGCCTTTTGCAAATAAACCTCAGCTTAAGATTCCTACTTGATCTACCTTACTTGTTAGTGATAGTTTGCGAGTACTTAAAGAGTAATCATGGCTTTGTCCCTAGCTATTCCCATGGCTAGACTATGAGGAGGACTACCAGGATGATGGACAGCAGGAGGTCTACGACAACTAGGATCATCTCCCATCGTCAGCATTGCCTGTGACTCTGAAGATGGAGCCCCTACTATGTTTATTTTCCGCTGCTTGATTTATATTAAGACTGGATCATGAGATCCTTTATTTGTAAGACCTTATTATGGTCTGTAATGGATGATGTACTATGGTGCCAATTCTGTTATGTCTCGCAAAAATGGTAATCCTGGGATTGCGAGGTATGGCATAACAGGCATCTGGGATTAAAAATCCTGGTGTTGAGAAGAAATCATGCCACTATTTTTAACATGTTAATTGGGGTTGTGTTATGCACTCCTGACCATACCAATAAATAATGTTGAGAAATAATGGGCCAGAGGAGTACTACAACTTCACTTGGAACATGAAACCATGAGGAGACTAAAAAATTTACACGTCATAGCATTGCTGCTATAGACATTTACATAACTCAATAGCCGAAATCAAGTGGTTTCCCACATTTAGATCGCCCGTTGGCCAGCGGAGTTAATAGTTCCCCATGGAGCACGACCGAGTTGTAATGACACGCGTAAAGCAATATCTTACAGTAATTATTAAAAAAGTAGTGGCATAATTCTACTACTTCGAAGCATCCATTTAATCAAGCAATTTCAATCAAGGGTACTATCGAGTCTATTTATATTAAGCACAATTGGGATGGAGTAGTTCTAAAATCAAATTCTTTGAACTAAGCATGGACTCAAGTTATCTTTCAGATGTTTTTTCTTGTTGTAAAAATGTAGGAGGTATTTTAATCAAGTTCATTGCTCATTGTTTCAAAGCTAAAAAGGAGACACTAACAAAGGAATACAATTTGTAGGATAACAAGCTAAGTGGGGAGTGACTCTAGTGTAAGCAAGTAAATAATTATAGGATCAATTTAAGGTTGCAAAGAGTGTGATGAAAGGAATGTGATACCTCCTCTTGATTGCTTCGTTCTTGTATTCGAGTCGAACCTCTCCTATATTTCCATATTGCCAAATCACCTGAAATTAAGTAATCTCTGGGAGAAACAAAGAAACAAACTTGCAAATAAAATTACAACTATTTTTTTTGTATTTTTGGTTTAGGAATGCAAAACTGAAAATAAACATGCAATTTTTTAAGAATTAAATTAAAATAAGAAATAAAACCATGAATGCAAAGTTTGGAGGTTTTCAAACCTCCCCCAAGCTTAGGTTATTGCCAGGCTCAGTTGTTGCCGTCATTTGGTAGCTGGTGTGGGTACTGCTGGTAGAAGCCAGGGAAGTGGGTCATGAAGTGAGTGAAGTTGTGAGTCAAAGTGTTCACATCTTCATTCACGTCCTGAAGAGTGTGGTCGGTCTCCCAACATGCTGGTTGAGCTGTTGGAACTCCTGGTAGGGGACGTAGCCATACCCCTGTTGTGGCTGGTTGGGCCATGGTTCCCAGGCTCCTCTTAGCTGCTGCTGCTGTCCTTCCCAAGCAAGATTGTGTCCCTGCTCTTGCTCCTTCTCTTGCTCATCCTACTGCCCTTCATCTTCCTCTTCCTCGGGCTGGTGCTCGGCCAAGATCTCCGTCACTTGGTCCTTGGTGAGGATCCAAGTGTCCTTCACCACAATCGAGAAGGCTTGGGGGCATGGCAGCTGAACCTTCTCGACATGTGTGTCATCAAGATAACTAAATTTATATGCTCGGAGCCTCCGGTTAGCATGGTAAACACCAAGGAAGCCACAAGCAGTCAAATATTTGATGTCCATAAGTTTGGATCCGTCAACAGGTTCCATAACAGGTAGTGCAATGTTTAATGCATAGGCAAGGTGGGTTACCAATTCACCAATGCGAATATCACCTTTAGTCTTGTTGCTTTGGTGGCAAAAGTTTTGGATGAGTAGAGTGTTGGAAATATGCCCTAGAGACAAATAGTTGTAAGGACTATTATCATATTTCATATAGTTTATGATTAAGTTTTATATCATGCTATAATTGTATTGAGTGGTAACATCAATACACGTGTGATATACAAACAACTAGGGGTTCCCAGTGAAACTCTAGTCACTAGTTCATTGGTCAACAGATGATCAAGTTTCCTAATCATGTGGCATTTATGCTAGTTGGAAATGGAGTCAACTCATTCTGAGAATGAGATGATGAACCAATACCCAACCTAAACATCATGACCCGATCATGTCACGAAGTTCAAGTTACGATGATTATAAATGGATCCTCGTAGACTATTCCTTAGACCGTGAGGCTATATCAATCACTGTCTCCCGAGAGTGCTTAGATAGCATCAAGCGCCACTTGGTAATATAGTGGTTATAAAGGTGTGTTCAGGTACTCGGAGGAAACCGTAGAGGCAATATATGTCAAGAGCGGGATTTGTCCGTCCATGTGACGGAAAGATACTCAAGGGCCCACTCGGAGAAGTTATATCCAATAGTTGTGCAGCATGTGATTTGATCACAGGATTTCACTTGTCGGAATGAGTCAAGTAGCATTGTTTGGTAACGAGATTGAACACGACACAGTGATGTCATTGATCAGATCTCAGGCAATGCAGGTATCGAGAGACAAAGGGAATAAGAAACGACTGTCCCGGTTCAAACGACAAAAGATCTTCGTGGAACACAAAGGGGTCACATGGCCATCCAGGTCCCTCTGTCGATCATAGGTGCGGGAGTGTCCCGACCATGTCTGGAGTGTTCCCGAACCGTGGGGTATCACTCTTAAGGGCTTGATGATGCTTAGAGAGTGTTTATAGGATCGGTAGAATCACCGAAGAATAGTAGAGAGAAAATCGGAAGGGTTTCGGTAAGTCCGGAGGATGTCTGGAGTGGAGCTGGAAGTGTTCCATAGCCATGGAGATTGAATAATATATGAATGAATGTTAAATATTGATTTAATCATCTATTCATAATTATTCAATAATAAGAAAATCAATTTAAAAGGTCAAAGGCATAATGGGCCAATTCCCGGAGGGGAGAGGGCCCATTAGGGAAAGGATAGAGGGACAAGGGACAAGGGGGTGGTCGGCTGGGCCTAGCCCCCCGTGAGGGGCCCACCAGGGCCGGCCGGCGGCTGCCCCTCCCCTCCTCTCCTTTAGTCCCACCCCGGGACTTTGAGGGAGGTAGTACATCCCCTTCCCCTATATATAGTGGGGGTATTTGGCCAGATAAATACACACAATATTCAATAAAGGTCTTCTCAATTTTGGGAAGACCTCCAATTGATATTTTCTCTCTCTCTCTCTGACATGGGTATACCCTACAGGTACTCGAGCTTGGTATATACGGCCAGAATACAATGGAAGCCCACGATGTCGCCAAGGCCCAAATGAAGAATTCGAGTAACCTATGGACTCTCGATTGCGTGGAGAACAAGAAGAAGTAAAGATAGAAAGTTCAAAGGGGAAAACCCTAACCTGTAACCGACTTGACCTACTACCCGAGACCTAGCCTATCTATATAAAGGCTAGGAGGGGCGGCGAGGAGGACACATGCAACCCTAGTTTCCACAACCCTCGCCAGATTGCATCTACGCACCATTGTAATCCTCGATTCCTTCGATAATTCCACGAGCAGACAAGCAGAAGTAGGGACCTCTACGAGGCCTGAAGCTGGGTAAATCTTTGTGTCCTCTGTGTGCTTGTTTGCTAGCCGATAGATGTCTCCAGCGCTCCCTCCTTCTCCAAAACCCAAGTCCATAACAATGGGCATTGATGAGTTAAACCCTTGTCAATTGGCACCATCTGTGGGAACCGGGAGTGCTGATGTTGCGGCTTCTTCGGCCCCATCAACCGCAATCTACAACTCCGCAACAGCGGAGATTCTCTAGCTCTTCGGTGCGTTCGACTTCACCATCCACACGCTAGCCACTCGCCCTGCCTTTGAATCTGTGGGCGACGGAATCTGCCTGGCGATCGGGAGCTTCCGCTTCCAAGTTGGTCAGATGGGAACGCTTCGCATGCCTGACCAGCCGACGGTACCATCGATTGCTCCAGCATCATGGTTCCCTCCGCCGATCGGCACCCTCAGTGAGCCCCACGACTCGACAATGGTCGAGAATACGGTCAGCACAGCAGTCGCGAATCCGATCTGGGCGATCTAGCAACTGAAGACGGAGCCTATGGTTCCGGATCTGAAAGTTGTGGGAGCAGCAGCTTCCCCAACCACTTCATGTGCACCGTCATCAACGCGGGTGACACCTCCGCCAACCGCGACAACACAGGCAACGGTGGCCATGGAGCCGACCCGCCAAACGGCGGCATACCCAATGGCGTACCACCACCAAACGGCGGCCCCACTAACGGTGCCCCCGTCAACAACGGAGGAGCAGTCGAACCTCCAACTATGATAAACGAGCAAACTGGCGAACACATTGTGATCAATCTCAATGACCTCGAGTGGGCTCACTGCCGAGAAGCTCTACGAGGCCATCCCCCACCTTTCGGCTCCCCACAAGAACTGCTGATGGGCTACCGTTGGCTCCTAAAAGAGGAATACAAGCGCAGCTACAAACAATCACGCAACTCGAGGCGCGTAAAAAGGCGGCTGATGAGTCAAGCCTCCGACAAGCTGGGCTCGCCTCCCACGGAGGACCTCCTCTAGGTGCAACGAGTACATCGCCAACAAGAGACGATCTCGACTCGCCCACCTCACTGAACAAGAACGTGTGGAGGCCGCTAAAGTCCTCGACTTCGGCTCCATGACGGTGGATACGCGCGGCAACGTGCTCCCGAAAACGCCACAAGACGCATTAACGGCGGCCACCATGTACCTCCTCAACAACCAGCCGCCAGCTGGAGACCCTCGAGCTGCCATCCACCGATCTACGATCGCAGGATTGGGGTTAATCGAGGCCGCCCTTGACAAAGAGCCGGCGTCAGAACCGAAGAAAGGCAAGGCTCTGGCAAAACGCTATTCCTCGCCCTCATCAAGCGACGACAGTCACGATCTGTCTCGACGTCGCCGCTCACGACGACACGACCACGACTATGATGCACGCGATCACCTCACACAGCGCAAGATCGACAAATCAAGGGCGCGACGTGCTCGGTCGACTGATTCAGAAGACGAAGATGTGGAAATATGTGGCGCTAGATGCTTCAGCAGGGCCATCAGGCAAAAGCAAATGTCCAAAGGGGTTTAACCTCCCATCGGAGAACCCGAAGTTTGATGGCCTGCAGGACCCGAAGATCTAGTTGGAGGACCACATTTCCTCCGTCAGGATTCACGGCGGAAGTCGAAGCACGGCCATGCAATGCCTATAGCTACAGCTATAGGGCATCGCCTGAGCATGGCTCAACAACCTCCCACGCGGATCCATTCGCAGTTGGGAAGAGCTGGTTTACAGCTTCGTGCGCAACTTCAAAGGAACATACAAACGGCCCGCATCAATCGAAGAGCTGACATGCTGCCAGCAAAGATCAGGCGAGTCGCTGCGCTCCTACATCCAAAGGTGGTCCATCATCAAGAACTCCGCAGAAAACATCTCGGAGGATCGCGCGACTGAGGCATTCAACGGCGGCGTACGTCGCATAGAGCTCAGGGAGGAGTTGGACCACTCAAAGCCCAAAACCATCGACCACCTGATGGAAATCGCGAATTGCTGGGCAGATGGAGAAGATTCGGTGAAAAATCGCGTCCACTCCGACGACGAGGCAGAACTCGAGCGCAGACGCGACCGCCGAAGCAAACGCTGCAAGCTTCTACGATGACCGCAACGACGTCAACATGGTCGCAGCCGGCTACACCGACAGACACGATGACAACCACAATAGCGGCTACCACAGCGGTGGATACCACGACTCTGGGAAAACCACGCAAGTATGGCAGTGCCGCAATCGTGATGAGGCACCCGCAACATCCATCAAAGAGAAGCTGTTCGGACTATGCAGTGTGCACTTCTACATCGACAAGCACGACGGAAAAAAGAAGTCCAGCCACCTTCTAAAGGACTGCCGCGAGTTCCTCAAACTGCATGAGTCGCAGCACAGTCGAAAGGGGCTACGGAGCCGCCCCAGGCGCCGTGGCACATGGAGCTCCGCCACCACCGCCTGGACCACCCCCAAATGTAGTTGCGCCGGACCAGCACCACGGAGGCGAACCATACCCACGGGCCATGGGTACCATGATGATCCAAAAGGGACGCCCCTCGAATCGGGTGTAGAAGGCCATCACTTGCCAAGTCAACTTGGCTACAAACTCGCCACCATCTACCACTGAGTACCTCAGCGGAAGCGAGTCCTGCATCACCTTCGACAAGTGCGACCACCCGCGCCAAGTACCTTGTCCAGGCCATTGTCCCCTCGTCCTCGAGGCACAAATTGGGGGCTTCGACATGAGTCACGTCTTTATGGACGGCGGAAGCGGCATCAACCATATGTTCGCGAGTACCTTGCGAGCAATGAGGATACCTCTGACCTGCCTAAAGGCCTTAGACACACCATTCCATGGCATCGTCCCAGGCAAGGGTGTATATCCCCTTGGCAAAATCAACCTCGACATCATCTTCGGCACACCGGAAAACTTTCGGCATGAGCGCATCGATTTCGAGGTCGTCGACTGCCCTCGCAGTACCACTGCATCCTCGGATGTGTCGCATTCGCTAGATTCATGGCATTGCCACACTACACCTACCTGCAAATGAAAATGCCAGGACCTAATGGCGTCATCACAGTCAACAGGAGCTTCAAGAGGTCTGACAGTTGTGATAGGGAATTCAACAGAATTTCCCAGCCCTTCGGCATGCAGGAGGAACTCGCAAGACTAAAGGAGTCGACAGACAACAGTCTGCCTCCCCTGAGCCGGCCAAGTTCACCCGATCTATCTTTCGACTCATCGGTGCACACAAAGAAAGTTCAGGTCCACCCATGGGATCCCGCCAAGACGGCCCTCATCGCCAACAACTTGAGTCCCGCATAGGAACTCGCGCTCGTCGAATTCCTCCGTGAGCACTGGGAAATCTTCGCCTGGTGTCCAGCGGACATGCCAGGAGTTCCCAGGGAATTCGCCGAGCATGCACTCAATCTTAACCCAGACGCAAGGCCAGTCAAGCAAACAATTCGGCGACTATCTGAACCAAGAGCAAAGGCAGTCGGAATGGAGATCAACAGACTCCTCGATGCCAAATTCATACATGAGATCAAGGAAAGCACTTGGCTCGCCAACACGGTGCTAGTACCAAAAAAGGACACGGATATCCTGCGGATGTGCGTGGACTTCACCTCTTTGAATAAGCACTGTCCGAAGGACCACTTCTCGCTACCGCGAATCGACGAGATCATCGACTCCACCGCGGGATGCGAGCGCCTCTGCTTCCTCGACACCTACTCAGGCTATAATCAGATTCAAATGAAGGAGGAAGACCAAGAAAAAACAGCGTTTACAACGCCTTTTGGTGTGTTCTGCTACAACACAATGCCCTTCGGGCTAAAGAACGCAGGAGCCACCTACCAGCGGTGCATGCAGGCTTGCCTCAAGAACCAACTTGGTCGCAACATTCAAGTCTATGTCGACGACATAGTAATCAAGACCAAAGAGGAAGCCTCACTAATCGATCATTTGCGCGAAACCTTCGCCAACCTTGATCGCTACCGGATAAAGCTAAATCCGGACAAGTGCGCCTTCGGCGTACCATCTGGGCAACTACTCGGGTATCTTATCTCCATGAGAGGGATCGAAGAAAACCTGAAGAAAATAAAAGCCATACTAGCCATGGAGAAGCCGAAAAACATAAGAGGCGTCCAGCAGCTGCCTGGGCGAATCGCGGCTCTCAGTCGATTCATCAGTCGGATGGGTGAAAAGGCACTACCCTTCTACCAACTCCTCTACAAAGCTGACAAGTTCGAGTGGACCAATGAGGCGCAGGAAGCATTCGAAGACCTCAAGCTCCTGCTATCCACCTCGCCAGTACTGGTGACCCCACATGAAAGGGAACCATTGTTGCTATACATCTCCTCCACCAACCAGGTGGTCAGCACAGTGCTCGTAGTCGAACTAGCCAAAGAAAACAAGGTCCACAGGGTACAGCGCCCAGTCTACTACCTCAGCGAGGTACTTACGCCAACAAAACAGCGGTACCCGCACTACCAGAAACTGGCGTACGAAGTCTTCATGACGGCCCGGCGACTGCACCACTACTTCCAGGAACACCCAATCGTGGAGTCAACGACGCCCCGCTTGGGCACATCCTCAACAATCCCGACGCCACCGGACGAGTCGCATTTTGGGGAATAGAACTGTCTCCACGAGACATCACATATGAAAAAGCGACGCCATCAAGTCGCAAGTTCTCCCTGACTTACTCGTGCACTGGATGGAGTACCAGCTCCCTAAAAAACCAGATATGTCCTACCTCTGGACAATGCACTTCGACGGATCCAAGCAGAAGGATGGAGCTGGTGCAGGCATCATACTGACATCGCCCTAGGGAGACAAGCTGAAATATATCCTGCGAATGTAGTTCACCGCCTCCAACAACGAAGCTGAATACGAGGCCCTGCTACACGGGATGAGGATGGCAAAAGCCTGCGGCGCCAAAAGGCTCATAATATATGGCGACTCCAAGCTGGTCGTCAACCAGACAATGCACGAGTGTGACGCACTGAACGACAACATGATCGCCTACCGCGACCTCTACGACACACTCGAAGGGGATTTCGACGGCTGCGAGCTGTGGCACCTAGGTCGCGAAAGCAATGAAGAGGCGGACGCACTCGCCAACATAGGCTCTACATGCGCCCCCATACCACCTGGGGTATTTCTCGAACGCATCTGGGAACGCTCCATCAAGCCAAAGGCCGCAGAGAAGAAAACAAGCGCAGTAATGGACTCGGGGGCTATGCCGCCCAACGAGCCAATGGCAGTCGATGACTTGGAGCTAGATATAGGACTCGAAGGACCAATGAGCGTCATGATGATCGAGTCATCTTGGCCACAACCATACATCACGTACCTACTCAGCAAGAGGCTACCGGATGATCTGACTGACGCACGGCACATCGCACGGCGATCCAAGGCATTCGCTATTATCAACGGCGAACTATACAAGAACAGCATCACAGGAGTGCTCCAACGATGCGTCTCCACGGTTGATGGAAGAGTTGTTCTCCTCGACATCCATGAGGGGACATGCGGGCACCACGCCGGCAGTCGCGCCCTCGTTGCCAAAGCTCTACGAGTTAGATTCTACTGGCCTACGGCCATGCGCGACGCCAAGGACATCGTCCAGAAATGCAACGTGTGCCAGCGATTCACGGACAAGCCGCACGCACCTGGCGCAGAGCTCCGACCAATTCCATTGGCCTGGCCCTTCGTGCAATGGGGACTCGACTTGGTCGGCAAGCTCCCAAAGTCCTCACGAGGAGGCTACGTCTACCTCCTGGTCGCAGTCGACAAATTCACCAAGTGGATAGAGTCCATACGAGTGACCAATCAGTCAGGACACAGCGCGGTCAAATTCTTCGAGTCCATCGTCTATCGCTTCAGAGTACCGCACAGCATCATCACGGACAATGGGACGAACTTCACATCCAAGGAGTTCCAAGAATTCTGCGAGAATCTGGGAATCAACGTCAGCTACGCCTTCGTAGCACATCCACAGACCAACGGTCAGGTCGAAATAGCTAACGGGCTCGTTTGCGGCGGCATCAAGAAGCGACTCCTCCGGCCACTCGAACAGGCCGCGGGTTGCTGGCCAGACGAACTACAATCAGTACTCTAGAGTCTACGCACAACTCCAAACAGCGCTACAGGGTACACTCCGTTCTTCATGGTGCACGGGGCTAAAGCGGTGCTACCCGCCGAAGTACGATACAAAGCACCACGCGTGGTCGCATACAGCAAGCAGGAGTCAACTCTTTCACTCGAAGACTCCGTCGACCTCCTTGACGAGGCAAGGGAAATCACCGCGGAAAGATCAACGATCTACTAGCAGAACCTGCGTAACTACCACAGCAGGAGGCTATGCCCCAGGTCCTTCGTCGAAGGTGACCTGGTCCTGCGACTGAAGCAGCAAGGGCATCTCAAGCTCGAGTCCCCCTGGGAGGGACCATACGTGGTTACAGAAGTAATCCCAGGTGGCGCCTATCGCCTTCAAGATTTAGAGACAGGAGTCGCATACTCCAACCCCTGGAACATCGCGCAGCTGCGACGCTTCTACCCCTAGTCGCTTTTTACCTTTACATTGCAAATAAGGCTACTCAGCCAAGACTACTCAGCCACACATTGTACCTCGTACTATCCCACGAATAAATAAAGCTAAGTGCCCCAAAACTCTGCGTTTTCTTTAATTTTTCGCAAATTATCCACTCGGGGCCTGCGCCACCCTATACACATCTGTTCTACGAATTAATGCGATATCCTGAGTAGCTGGCACACCAATCGAAACCCTTGACAAAGCATCAACCCAGTTGCAACGCACCTGACAGGTTGACAAGGGACTGAGATAAAAACAAAGACAGGCTAACGGAAAGGAATCGCATAGTGCAACGCACTCACAAAACATACACGCTAACAACCTATTTTACACATCATCGTCAATCAATTTTACATAGCATATATACGAACTTTACAACATTGGTAAAACTATGTGCAGGATACAAAATAAACTACTATTGCAGCAAAAGAACATTTGTCTGCTCCTCGAAGAAGTCGACGATCTCCTCTGTTGGGCGATCCACTGCCTGGTAGTGCGGAACCATGTTCCAAGTAGAACCCGCTGGTGGCGCAGGTGGTCTAGCTGCAATTGCTGCAACGTCCACATCAGGACTATGCAGTCGCACCAGTGACAGAGCAGCCTTGGCACCAGCCACTAATTGTTGCCGTACACACTCGCGGACCGCACTCAGGTCATGGAATTTAGAGAAAAGGGCTAGTAGGCTCGATGGAACAATGTCCAACGGGAACATCGTCTGGTAAATATTTTTCAAGCATGACTGCAACTTCTTCAAGAAATGAAGCACTTGCGACGCACGATCCTGCAGGGTCGCCAACGCGATTGCACGATCATGATCTACCCAGAAGTACCCACTCGCCTGAAGCTGCTCTTGGGTCAGGTCATTCATGCGAATGGAAATC
The DNA here is from genome assembly GCA_023614405.1 of Avena insularis. NCBI lineage: Eukaryota > Viridiplantae > Streptophyta > Magnoliopsida > Poales > Poaceae > Avena > Avena insularis. Next base: position 315,470,370 of record CM042686.1, read on the forward strand.
CGATCCTTCTCATCCTGCGGATGGCGCGCGCTGACAACTATACCAGGCAAAGGCAAAATATGAGAACAACGAACTACTATGAGTGACTACAAGGAAACGACAGGAGGGAAGAAGACTGACATTTGAATTGGTCACCCAACTACGCCACCTCCCCTAGCAGATATTGTTCTCCGGTGGCAGCATTCTCCGCTTTCGACTTCCATACGTCCGCATTTCCACGGAGTACGGGCAATTCATGCTCCAATTGCTTCACGCGGTCACGGAGTCGAGAGAGTAGAGAAATCTCATCCACCCTTGAGCGCGGCGGTGCCAAAGTGTCATCAAGAAGTGGTGAATCCTGAGGCAACCTCAAAGGATCACTCGATGTGCCCTACCACAAGTCAAGCAAGAGAAAATAAGAGGACTAAGGCGAGGCATAAACAAAAGATTCGAGTGCATTCAAGATCAACAAAAGTATCCGCAGATACACTCGCCAACAGGCATGTTCTTGACAAAAGACATAATCTATTTAACTATTACAAGATGCGACTACTGACGAGCGACTGGCTTCTTCGACTTCGACTTTGGTTTTGGGGGCCTCATCGAGTCTGTGGTAGTATCAGATGCCACAGACTTCCTGCCGGCCCCTGACGTTGCAGCGTTTGCAGCTTTCTTGGTGCGCTGAAGCTCCTCAGAGTACTTCACAACTATATTGATCAGCTGCGGGCCGTACTTGCCACAAGCAGTTGTGAAGGGAGCAAAGACTACCTGCTGGCCATCGGCACTGACAGGCATCGCCTTAGAGACCGCCGCAGGATCAACTTCGACCCCATGGGCTTGAACCATTGTGAGTGACATCGAAGCGCTAGCCGCACGAAGCGAGTTCTTGAAGCTTGCAGGGACGCCCCCGGCAAGGGACTCCACCAGCTCGTCCATATTCCCGATCAGCTCATCCTTGGGCGCCAGCTCTTCCTGGAGGCGACTGAGCATGCCCTTGGCCTTGGAGAGCGTCCCTTGAACGGCAGCGCTACGATCCTCGACTGCTGAAAGAGCACCCGCCAAGGCATCATCACGGCGGAGGGCCTGAGGGTCGAAGCTCAAATCGCTGGCATCTATATAGAACCCAAGCATGGGCACGAAGGTCAGCACCAACGACAAAGAAGAAAAACAATGAAAATCCAGACAAGGGAATACCTGAGAGAGCCTTGGCAATTGAAAAAACCTGTTCCTCGAACAACTTCTCTCTAGCCAGGATAGAGGCGCGCAGATCCTCTTCGTGTTTCCGGGACTCGCCATGTGCTGTGATTGCCTCATCGCGACTCTTTACTGTTGCGGCAAGCGCCTTTTCAAGGGAAGTGGTGTCATGGAGGAGTGCATTATGCTCAGCTACGAAACAAAAAGAGATAGGCTATCAGCCAGATATATCACAAGGAGGACGAAGAAGAAGCAGGACACTTACTTTCAACTGCACGGTGGCGAGTATCCAGCATTGCATGCTGGCGACCCATCGCAAGAACTTGCTCCGCTAAGCGAGCAGCTTCCTTCATAATAAGCTACGACAGAAGAAAACAGCAAAGGATAAGGAAGATGATAGAAGATGATACATTCGACTGCAAAAATAGAGGAAACAAATACTACACTTACATGATCCTCCAAAGACTCCAAAGTCGATGGATTCGCAGTCGTCCGGATAACCATCTGGTGCTCCACATCGTGTGGAGAACTCGATGAATTATGGCCGGAGTGGGCCGCCAATGGAGGAGAAGGAGTGCGCTCAGCCACTTTCTTGGCTTTGGAGGTCGCGACTCCAGATTCTTTCAAAAATTGTACGTCGCCAGATGATGACGATGCATGCTGACTGCAAAATAAAACCAATATCAAGGAGGAGCAACTTCAAAGAACAACCAGAAAGAAAGACCCGTCCACTTACCAATCAAACTTGTCAAAATCAAAGGTTTGATCCCCCGACTCTGACGACGACTCCTTCGGCAGGCGCATCTTCTTCCAAGAAGAGGGCGCCACGGCACTCACAGGAACGGCAGGTATCGGCGACTCTGCACCAACACCTGCACCTTCTGGAGTCAAAGGAGACAATGCATCCGAATCATCGCTGCGTGAACGCTTGCGAGTGTCCGGACCACTCGACTCGGGGGCTTCCTCCTCCACATCAGATGGGACGGTCAACTCTGACTCGTCCTCTTCCAAGGCTTCACGAGGGATAACCCCCTCGGGAAGAGGGGGCATATAGGGTGACACCGCCCAATCCTGCATACAAAAAACAATTTAGCACAAAGTCAAGAAACAAAGAGGCAGTCGACAAACAAAGCTACTACGTAGCACAATTGTACCTCGGGAGGAGGGTTAGCAGCATCGAACGGAGGAACGTCTGGTTCACTGGGGAACACATCCTTGACAGTGTACTTTGTGACCAGTCGCACCCTTTTATCTACCTCACTCGCGGACATGCCATTGGCAGACACGCGAGTGACATCATCCGCGTTAGCCCACTGGAACATAGGGTGGACTCTGGCCTGCAGGGGCTGGACGCGACGGTGCAGCCATGTGCGAATGAGGGCGCAGCCTCCCTCCTCTTTTCCCATGTGACTCTCGAGGTTGCAGACGTGCTCGTATAGCACATTTGTCTCCGCAGACTCGTCGGGCATCACTACGTTCTTCTAGGAGCGCCTCCTCCTGCACGGCGTCATGGGGTCGAAGGGCGCGAGTCCATAGTGGTCTCCATTGGCCTTCTGATCGCGGACGTAGAACCACTTGTCCCTCCACCCATGGGCGGACACCATCAGCTTGATGTCGAAATACGTGACGGAGGAGTCGACCTGGATACCGTAGCCGCCTACATCGTAGACTATGGAGCCAGACGCCGATTGGCGCTTCAACTTGAAGAGGCGCTTGAAGAGACCGAAATGCGGCTCGATTCTGAGCCAGCACTCGCAAAGAGTAATGTAGCAAGCTACATGGAGGATGGAGTTTGGGGACAGCTGATGGAGCTGGAGCCCGTAAAAACAAAGAAGGCCCCTGAAGAAAGGATGGAGCAGCAACGAAAGACCACGGATGATGAACGCTAGGAACATCACCCAAAATCCCGCAGGAGGAGAGGGGATTACCTCGCTACCAGGAACACACGCGTCCCCGACTGTGGAAGACAAAACTCCGTCCTGGCGTAGAAGACGAAGCTCTGAAGACTTTATCACAGATGCGCGCCATGCACCATTGGTGACACGAGTGCTCGTGCCCTTCTTTTTTCCGGCGGCGGTGGTGCTGGTGTCCTCAGTGGTGGAGCCACCCTTCTTCTTCATACCAACCGCGGCAGCAGCGGAATCGGCCACGACACCTCCCTTTTTCTTCCCCATTCCGCGGCGGCGGTGTCACCGGAGGAAGTAGCTGGGAAATACGCGGAGCTGGTCCAGCACCGCGAAGGAAAGGAGCACAAAGAAGCAGAGGAGCAGCGGCAATGGCGACGGAGGAAAAGGCAGAAAAGAAGCATATGTGAAAATTACCATTGCCGCATTGCTACTTAACCCCTGGAAGATGCAATCCAACGGCTAAGAAAAACCCTATCAGACGCGTGGCGTTCATCGTGCTTGACACGTGGAGGACCTGAAGCACGAACCATCCCCCGCTACTCCCATTACGCGCGGAAATCAAGGTGGCACAGTTAAAACAAAGATTACGCACGGCCGGTCAAATCAGAGTCAGGAAAAGGGACCCACGGCTCGTCACATCTCGTCAAATTCGCTCACATGGGCAACTGAGGTCATCGCATCATCAGCACTGACGTCATCCAAAATTACGCAGCAGAAGATTTCGACTACTTTAGTCCTTGCTCGAGTCTTCGACTCCACCAAGCACTCGGGGCTACTCCCATAGGGAGCACTGGTCGCGCACCCTATGATTTGTCTTCTTCTTTTTTACAGGAACATGGACAATCAAAGCAAACCCAACCACTCGAAGCACGATTCGACTATGGACATGGGTTACTCCCATAGGGAACGCCGGAACCAAATTTGACTGAAACAAGCAAACAAAAGACGACAGCAGTCGCAAAAGTTCTTTAGTCCCTGCCTGAGTCTTTGACTCAACCAGGCACTCGGGGGGCTACTCCCATAGGGAGCACTGGTCGCGCACCCTATGATTATTTGTACATCATACTGTGTGTTGATGACATCCACACTCGAAGCTTATGGCGACACCGCCTCATGACATTGCCCTACAAAGAGATTGCGTCTCCTAGGTCACCTGAATCATCTCCGCGATGACAAAATTCGGATGTCGCGCTTGCAGCGTGAAGATAAGACCTGAATAAGGCCTGGCAACGCATTTTCTGTGCACTACCAGAAATATATCCGTGCTAGCAGGTACGATGAACATTCCTTGACGGACGCGTCGAGTGCTCACACCCATATACTGGAATTCGACTCATGTAAGACCTTCGCGGCTTGAGTCGAATTACACTAGCATTTTTCCGGATTCGAGTCCGGGGACTCGAGTTCGAGTAGATGGCATTGTTTTACCCTAAGGTAGTTAACTAATACCGATACATCGGTTAAATCAGGCACGCACATCAACAATCCCTATGACACAAACAGAGCAGTCAAAAAACATACTTAGTCATGCACTCGAAAGGATTCATAAAGTCCCTAGTTGAATCTGTGATTCCATTGGACACTTGGGGCTACTGACATGGGTATACCCTATAGGTACTCGAGCTTGGTATATACGGTCTGAATACAATGGAAGCCCATGGTGTCGCCAAGGCCCAAATGAAGAATTCGAGTAACCTACGGAGTCTCGATTGCTTGGAGAACAAGAAGAAGTAAAGATAGAAATTTCAAAGGGGAAAACCCTAACCTGTAACCGACTCGACCTGCTACCCGATACCTAGCCTATCTATATAAAGGCTAGGAGGGGGCGGCGAGGAGGACACACGCAAACCTAGTTTCCACAACCCTCGCCAGATTGCATCTGCGCACCATTGTAATCCTCAATTCCTTCGATAATTCCACAAGCAGACAAGCAGGAGTAGGGACCTCTGCGAGGCCTGAACCTGGGTAAATCTTTGAGTCCCCTGTGTGCTTGTTTGCTAGCCGATAGATGTCTCCAGCGCTCCCTCCTTCTCCAAAACCCAAGTCCATAACAATGGGCATTAATGAGTTAAACCCTCGTCTCTCTCTCTCTCTCTCTCTCTCTCTCTCTCTCTCTCTCTCTCGTCACCGTGGTCCCAAGTTTGGACTGCACGAACGAGAGACATCTTCACCGCGGAGCGCCGTCGCACTACGGGATTCAGATCCAGGAGCTCTACTTCCACAACTGCTGCTAGATCTGGGAAGCGGGAGTCATCATCAGGCACCGGACGTGTGTAACTCCCTACGAGATGGCGCACTTGAGGCACTCAAGTCGTTGGAGCCAAAGGAGCGCAAGGACTTCATCACGACCTTGAGGTCGGCTTCGGCTCGTCTACATCAACCACGCTCTCCTGAGCGTTGACAACGCTTTTCGGTCTTCAAGGGTAAGTTCACGAAAAGCCCCTCCTGTTACTGTATTACTAATAGATAGGTCCTGGCAGCATCAGGGGTTCAGGTGCGTAGGGTAAAAATTTATTGTTTTCATACGCGGAACCCCTTTAGTGGTATCAGAGCTAGATCTATGCGTAGTAATGCTAGTATGGGTAGAACACATGAGATGTAGCATGTGGGCGTTGATCTTTTAGTTGTTACCCTCCCATGTGTACTTGTGTATACCGCAGTAATGCTTGATGAAGCAGCCCCTAACCGACTTTACGCGTTTATTCGCGAGACTGGTCCACGCTTGACATATGGCTTGTACCGTATAAAGTGGCTTAGGGTGGTGTCTGTCTCTCTCACATTAGTTGGTATACCATTTTCAGCGGTGGGCCCCGAAAGGGGTGTAGTAGAGACAACTACTTGATCAGTGTTGTGCTGAAAGTTCGTAGGTAAGAACGGTTCTTGTACGAAAGCCCTTTCAGCCACATAAAACATGCAAAGATAAAGTAGAGGCGTCTAACTTTGTTTTGCAGGGGGGCGTTGCTTTGTGATATGGTTGTGGCAAAGGTAAAGTGATTACCTTATGTTACGTAGTAGTAGATAGCCACGGAGGTGACAGACTACCACGCTGGAAAGACACCCGTACCCTAGTGTCTACGGCAGCGGAACCCTGGCGCCGGAATCCGGTGACAACGGATGGAGATCACGACATGAAGGACCATATCACATCGCATTTACATTCAATGTTATTGTTTGTATATCTTATTATGTGCTAGTATTATATACTTGATGGTAGCCTAATAAGATGGTCCCTGTTAAAAATTATCAATGATTGTGTTCCCCCTTAGTGTGCACCACCAAGAAAGTTCTTCGGTATGAGGCGATCCACGGTACAGGCGTGGGTGTCAGACATATATATGTTTGCATATAGTGGGAGTAAGCCATGTTGCATAGCGAATACACTAAGGTTGAGTTGGCGAGCCTAGCACGCCATAGAAGTGTGGCCTTGGAACACGGATGGTCGAAAGATCGAGCACGAGTCGCATGAATGATGTGACCGACGTTTAGCGTCCACCCTTGAACTCACATTGATGGCCGTGATGATCTGGGGAGATGTGGCTGATAGGGGTCGTGTTATCAATAGGAACCCTTATGGGGATAGGTGTTTCTGAATGGAGTTATTATTTACTCATTTAATTATAAACTTATTCTAAATTCCTTTTGCAATTGTAAATGTAGAAAAGTTCTCCCTGATGCCACCTTTCCTGTTGACGATTGATTGGTTAGAAGGAGAGAAGCTCAGATTAGATGGATCAAACTTCTCTATATGGGTTGCGCGTCTCCACGTTCTCCTTAGCGAGAATGACGTGGTCGACTACATACTCGATGGGATGGATTTGGATCAGCCCATTGACCTAGAGACCCTAGAGCAGCGGGAAGACCGCGATCTCCGTCGGGAGATGGACTCCTTCATTTCAGTTACAATGCGTTCCAGAATGGTGGACGAGCTGTGGCCCGTCGTGGGTAATATCAACCCTCGTACGGTAATGCTACAGCTTAGGACACATTTCGTGGAACAAGCACGCATATGGGAGCATGAGCTGATGGGAGACTTCCTCTCCATTAAGATGGAGAAGAACTCATCACTTGACGACCACTTGGAGCGCATGCATGATGCGTACATGAGGCCTGCATACTTCCTGGATAGCTGGATGACGGGCTATTTTGCAAATGGCGTTGTGCTACGGTCGCTGCCACCAAGCTAGCAAACATAAGTCAGGACTTGCATTATGAGAGGCGACGCGGAATCAATGGAGTTCCACCGGTTCGTAACACATCTCAGGAATGTGTTGGTTGAACCAAATGTCGCTGAGGTCATCAATGACAAAGGTATATATTTGATATACAATTTTATAAATGTTATAATCTTGCGAACACATTTGCACTGTTAAGTATATTTGATACTTGTTCTATTTTGCTGAAAACAGGTCCTTCTGCATGAGAGGTGCTTACTAGAGAGGAGGTGACGTTGCGTGCTGATGGCGAGCATGATGATGATGGCCAACGACGCTCTCCCTCGACATTTATCACTTAGTTTATGTTTTTGAATAGTTATTGTAATCAAAAGATTGTGAACTTCTTTAGTGTGTCTCACACTTTGTGAGACGGTTATTCATATGAGTTTGTAACAAATAGTTGTTCTACTTTTATGAATGATTTCTATTTGTGTTCATATCTTGTTTGATTATATGTGAATTATCCTTGTTGTTTGAAACTAATTGATAATGCATGAAAATTTGTAAAATATTGAAATGCCTTAAATTACCAACTTAATGATATTTCATTAATGAATGAAACCATTGTTTAAATTCAAAGTTATAATGATAATATGTGAAAGTCATTCAATTTCTTATCACATATAAATCATGCCTAAGTTTGGCAAAGTAACTTGAACACCGTGTATTACTTGAATACAGAGTGTTTAATGAATTGTTAAAAGTAAATACATATTTGATGTATTGTGTTTTAACGAAAATGGTAATTATCATTATATGATTGTTTAAATGCGTAAATAAGTTTACCAAAGGAAACATAAGTATGAAACTATTTGATTTGATCAAAGTGTTTCATCAACAAAGGGTATAAATATAAAAAAGAATCTAATTACTATGATTTGATCAAAAGTAATGAAATTCAACTTTATGAGATTGGCATAAAAGAAATTGTGGAATTCAAAGCGTTTTGAAACGTCAAAATGCAAAGCATCACAATATGATATTAGATATCAAAATGGGTGAATAGATGGCACCAAATAAATCGTTGTAGTGTAGATGTAGAGACCATTAGTTAGAAATAGTTAGCACTCAATTAGAATATATAGTGAACCATCTGGATTGATGAAAGCGGCTCCATATCTGGTATGGATCATCGTGAAAGTTTTGGGGTTATTTGATATAACCAAAACAATAGGGAATAAGTCCTTGTAGAGTAGTCATTGGAAACTTTGAATATGAAATCAATAGCTGAAACCAAAAGTAGAAAAACTTGGATTGCTTGGATTTTGGTGCATTCTTGAGAAAGCTCACTTTTAGTGATATTTCTCGATTATGGAGAAAATGGAAGATAGTGAAAAACACGATGAGGATTCAAAACCCTGCATCAGAGTGTTGAGAAGCGCAACGGAAAATGTTCCTGAATGATTCTCTTCACAAAGGAAAGAATCAATGATATTGATCATTATGTTTTCCCCACTACTGTTTTCACTACATGAAGTAGGATTCAAAATAATCCATATCTTGTATGGAGACATTTGTGAATCATTTGTCATGATTCTTGGAATATGACATACCTACGAACTACTAAGGAAATAATGGTAAACTATAATTATGAGAAATCCTAGAAGCAAAATTCCCTTGAGATTGGAGAGCAATTCATTGCTGAATCTCACAAGTAAAAGGGGTTACTTGGAATTTTCCCAAATGATGGCAAAGCCATAGTGGAAAAAGGGTGGATGACGAAAGCACAATTTTTCAAGTATTGGACGAATTCAAATGAATTTGATTCAAGTGTGCTTAATGTCTAGTGGATTTAAAACTAGTAAAAGTACTAGTATCTCATACTAAATCTCCAAGTTTGATATTAGATCAAAGGATTTTGAAGTTGTTCAAAATAGTGAGTGGATATGCAATTTGCATGAAATTGAGTGGGAGCTATAAAAGTCTTCCTAAAACAATATGTGAATGACATACTTTTGAGTGGGAGCAATATAAGTCTCAAATTCAAATATGTAGGAACATAGTTTGAGTAAGAGTAGTGACTCATACCCAAATATGTTGGGAACATATTTTGAGTGGGAGCTTATAGAGTGATTCTTAAGGATGTTAAGAATAAAAGCGCAAGTACCGATCAATAATGATTTATGAGGTGTAGAAGTTGATAATAGGTGTATTATGATATTATGTAGTATTCCTTAGGGGAGTTTGAAAAGGGTTTCAAAATAGAAGTTAATTAAGGAACTAGTCCTTAATAACTCTAGTTAGGAATAATGTTAAGTTTAACATCAATGGTTGAAAGAAAGGAAAGGATGATCATCATCCACTATGTTGAGTCACAGGTTCTATCTTAGAAAACCATGATGATAACTTAACATAATATATAATCCAATAAGGAACGTTTAAAAGTGATTAAGTTCGAATCACATAACGTTGAGCTAAATTTGTCCGCAGTGCCTAATAGAGAACTGTAGACATATTTTCCAAATCCATAAAGGATGGCATATCTTAAAGCATAAAGAGTTATGTTATAAGGGAATATGTTGGAAACTCCTGTAAATACCGATTAAAGTCAAGTAGGAAGCGAGGTGAACAAAACATTGAAAGTTGCACAGAGTGCACTAGTGTTTCGATGAATACATTTATAATAATAGATAAGGGTACCATCTAAAGTGTTGTATAATGTTATGGCGGGGCTAGTTCGCTTTTAACGTAGAATGATGTGTCCCAGGGCATAGTGCCCATGATAAAGCCCTCGAGGTTGATCTAAAGTCACTATAGGCTCCTAGAATCAAGCCTCGTTCTGCTGCCATAGCAACGATGCATACACACAGATGTTATCATGTGATGATAAAGTATTAATGTTAATCAAGGTGACATTAGTAAGTTGCGAAGGATTTGGGACTATAAAGTACAGACCCAAGACTCAACCTCTTCCATGAGCAAGCATGTTCAGGGTACCGGATATATGGTGCCAATGATTAAGAACAAATGCAGCTAGTGTATTTGTACTCTAGTGCAAGTGGGAGACTGTTGGAAATATGCCCTAGAGACAAATAGTTATAAGGACTATTATCATATTTCATATAGTTTATGATTAAGTTTTATATCATGCTATAACTGTACTGAGTGGTAACATCAATGCACATGTGATATACAAACAGCTAGGGGTTCCCAGTGAAACTCTAGTCACTCGTTCATTGGTCAACAGATGATCAAGTTTCCTGATCATGTGGCATTTATGGCAGTTGGAAATGGAGTCAACTCACTCTGAGAATGAGATGATGAACCAATACCCAACCTAAACATCGTGACCCAATCATGTCACGAATTTCAAGTTACGATGATTAGAAATGGATGCTCGTAGACTATTCCTTAGACCGTGAGGCTATATCAATCACTATCTCCCGAGAGTGCTTAGATAGCATCAAGCACCACTTGGTAATACAGTGGTTATAAAGGTGTGTTCAGGTACTCGGAGGAAACCGTAGAGACAATATATGTCAAGAGCGGGATTTGTCCGTCCATGTGACGGAAATATACTCAAGGGCCCACTCGGAGAATTTATATCCAATAGCTGCGCAGCATGTGATTTGATCACAGGGATATCACTTGTCGGAACAAGTCAAGTAGCATTGTTCGGTAATGAGATTGAACACGACATGGTGATGTAATTGATCAGATCTCGGGCAATGCAAGTATTGAGAGACAAAGGGAATAAGACACGACTGTCTCGATTCAAACAACGAAAGATCTTCGTGGAACGCACATGGCTCACATGGCCATCCAGGTCCCTCTGTCGATCATTGGTGCGGGAGTGTCCCGACCATGTATGGAGTATTCCCGAACCATGGGGTATCATGCTTAAGGGCTTGATGATGCTTAGAGAGTGTTTATAGGACCGGTAGAATCACCGAAGAATAGTAGAGATAAAACCGGAAGGGTTTCGGTAAGTCCGGAGGATGTCCAGAGTGGAGGTGGAAGTGTTCCATAGCCACGGAGATTGAATAATATATGAATGAATGTTAAATATTGATTTAATCATTTAATTAATATATTTTTTAATAAAGAGAAAATCAATTTTAAAGGTTAAAAGGCTTAATGGGCCAATTCCCGGAGGGGAGAGGGCCCCTTAGGGAAAGGAGAGAGGGAGAAGGGGGTGGCTGGATGGGCCTAGCCCCCCCCCCCCCCGCGCGTGGCCCACCAGGGCCGGCCAGCGGCTACCCCTCCCCCTCCTCTCCTTTAGTCCCACCCTGGGACTTTGAGGGAGGTAGTACCTCCCCTCCCCCTATATATAGTGGGGGTATTTGGCCAGATAAATACACACAATATTCAATAAAGGTCTTCTCACTTTTGGGAAGATCTCCAATTGATATTTTCTCTCTCTCCCTCTGTCTCTCTCTCTCGTGACCCTGGTCCCATGTTTGGACTCTTGTGAGCGAGAGACATCTTGGGGCATGGGGCCTGCAGTCACTGGGCTTCGAATCCAGGAGCTTTACTTCTGCAACTGCTGCTGGATCAGGGAAGCGGGAGTCATCGTCAGGCACCGGACGTGTGTAACTCCCCGCGAGGTGTCGCACTTGAGGCACTCAAGTTGTTGGATCCAAAGGAGCACAAGGACTTCATCATGACCTTGAGGTCAACTTCGGCTCGTCTACATCAACCACGCTCTCCTGAGCGTTGACAACGCTTTTGGATCTTCAAGGGTAAGTTCGCGAAAAGCCCCTCCCGTTACCGTATTACTAATAGACTGGGGCATTGCATTGCATTGGGGAAGAGAGCCTTGGTGATCATTGCCATGTATGCATTAGCCATGGAACCAGTATCACCCCTTGCCAACATTGTGTTAGCGAGGAACAAAGCAAAGTAGCGAATGGTTGGGTTCTGAATGGTGGACATCTTCTTCTGATAGAAGTGACTGCCACCATTAACAGAAATAACCTCCCAAGTTTCTCCACTTGTGACGCTATAGAGGTTAGTAGTATAGGGGTCCCCACTATGAGGGAAGCTGAAAGCATTACAAAATTGCTCAAAACTTACTTCATAGTGTGTGCAGTTCATGGTGAAGCTTATCCATGTGGTCATCATAGAAAGAGGCAACAAACTCATGGGTGAGCTCGGCGTAGGTGTCGTGGCTTGCAAAGCCAAGTACCGCCAACCCCGTCCTGCTGCACATGAGGTCGAAGTCCGTCTTCAACCCGACTGCGGTGAGAAAGTTGTGGTCAGCCCAACATGTGGGTAGCACCCTCCTCGATGAGATGATGTCCATCTTGGAGTTGCGCGGGGCTCGGGACCCCAAGCTTGAGCCCTCTCCTCGTTTGCGCTTGCTCGAACGAAAGAGGCTACCGATTTTGTTCATCGAGATGCACTAAAAAAATCACTATAAAACCTTAGGCATATAGTTTCTATATGATATATGAACGATTCTACATGGAAAAATACAATCCTAATGTGAGATATTAATAGAGAAAACTAAATAAGCTTGAGTTCATCCACTAGATCAATGTGAGAGTTCCAACCATGGATATCTGAAAATAAAGCATGGATAGGGAGAGAAACATACCGATCTATTGATTCCCCCACTCAAACGAACGAAATCCGCGAAGAATCAAGTGTTCTAGGTGGATTTTGAGAGGTTTGGAGAGAGAATATGAGAGAAATAATTAGGAGAGGAGGAAGACCTAGCCGCCCCGGTGCGATTTTGTGGTCGCACTAAACTATACGACCGGAACTATACGGGCGGGTGATGGTGCTCCGTCCGTATAGTTGCGGCGGTACCGCCAACTAGGGTTTCTTTACACAGGAAAACAACTATACGTGCGCACTATACGGCCAGATCAAAGTGATCCCGCCGTATAGTTGGTCGTTAAACTGTGTGTCTCTCGAGATAAATTTCTAAAATTGGCATCGATATCTATATGACCAGAACTATACGGCCGGAATTTTTATTCCCGCCATATAGTTGGTCATTAAACTCCCAGTACTTTTGGAATAAAATTCTACGAAGGCATCGATATCTATACGGCCAGAATTTTTATTCCTGTCGTATAGTTGGTCATTAAACTCTCAGTATCTTTCAGAAATTTTTGTACGATGGCATCGATACCTATACGACCGGAACTATACGGCTGGAATTTTTATTCCCGCCATATAGTTGGTCGTTAAACTCTCAGTGCCTTCGAAGAAAATTTGTTCATGGCAAAGATAACTATATGACCGGAACTATAGGGCCGGAATTTTTATTCCCGCTGTATAGTTGGTCGTTAAACCATCAGTAATCATCAAAAAAATTCTATTTCTTCGAGGATACCTTCTTATCCCATAACTTAGCGAAATACCAAGTTTTTAACAAAAAATTGATAGTAAAGACTGTCGACCAATATTAGCATATTAAAAGCAAAATTTTAGCTTCTGTAAATATAAAACTCAAAGTTTTATTATTATTATTATTCTCTACTCATTCGATCGACATTTCTACTACTTTTTGTTAGCTGCATCTTCACCGGCGCGCTTCCGCGAGAATGTCTGTGAAAAAGTGGTGGGAATGTGATAACCTTCTTATTCTCTATTCTACTAAATTAACGAAAATGGGTTGACTCCCATTAAGCATTTATTAAGAATGGTTGAATCACTCAACCTCTTCTCTCTTCTTGAATTCTTACCTTTGGTTGCCCCTTATCAATGGCACTTACCACATGAACTCGTTTAGCCGGTGGAACATATCTTTATCCTTCTTCTAGATTCTTTGGAAAATACCGGATGATCTCAGCATCATAAACATTGAAGATTATCTTCCCTTCTGCACAATCTACTGATGCACCTGCAGTACTGATGAAGGGTCTTCCAAGTATTATAGATAATCTTTCATCTTCTGGCATTTCAAGAATGATAAAATCAGTGGGAATAACATGCTCATCTATCCTAAGTAAGACATCCTCAATCATACCAACAGGTTGTTTAGTGGCCTTGTCAGCCATCTACAAAGTGGTAGTAGTAGGAGAATACTCCCCCAATCTTAACCTTTTATAGAGGGAGTATAGCATTACTCTAACTCCTGCTCCTAGATCACATAAGGCATTATGAATATCTGTTTTACCTATTGAGCATGATATAGTTAGTATTCTAGGATCTCCAGACTTAGATAACAACTTCCCGTTAGCAGGATAGCTAGTTACCATGGCAACAGTTTCAATTATTTCTTTCTTTCTACTAAGAATATCACGAAGGAATTTACCATAAGTAGGAACTTTGATTGCATCCGCAAATGGAACTTCCAGACGAAGGTCACTAAGTGCCTTTGTAAAAGAATTATAAATTACCTCATCTGGTGCTTTCTTTTTCGATCTGGATAAGGAAGATTTTTCTCACCTGACTTACTTTTGTCTTTTACCTTTTTTGGGGGGTCAGGCTCTTTAGTTGCTTTCTTTTGTTGTTTCTTGTTGCTTTTCTTCTTCTCTAATACAACAACTTCATCCTCCTTACTTGTTTATTTATCTTCTCTTAGATCAACCATCTCTGCATCAGAGTCATAATGATCATCTTGTGCATCATTTTGGTCCTCCTTGGTTTGATCTTGTGTTTCAGTCTCATCTTCAGGATCCACCAACGTATCATCTTCTTGACTTGCTTCGACCAAGGCTTTTTCCTTACACTCTTTTTCAGCTTCGTATTCCGGTGGTCCAAAGGGTCCTGTAATAACTACACCCCTTCTTGTGACAACATTAGTAGAAATGGAAATATATTTATCATCACGAAGAAAAATTTGATAACCAGATGCTATTTTTTCACACTGGGTTTCAATCATACTAAGATACTTATGAAATAGTTCTATTTTTTGGCCAATCTCATCATAATTTTTGGTGAGTTCTGCCAAAATCTTTTTGTGTTTTTGGAAATGCTTATGCAAGTTATTATGAGATTTTACTTATCGATGTTTTAATTCTTGAAAAACTTTTATAGTTTCACCTTCTTTAGTTTAAACTTGTAACAACTCCTCTTTGTTCTTTAGCAAGTTCAGAAGGTATACCTTTTTCTTTCATAGTTTTACGTACCTCAGGCATAAGATCAGGAGTTATCCGAAGTATCCCTTTTCTGGCTTAATGCCAAAATCAGGATTATATAAAGAATCATTCTTAGCCCTAGTAGACATTAATTCCAAACATTCTTTAATAGTTAAAGTATTTATTGATCCTCCTGCTAAGAAGTCAAGAAATTCTCTACATTGAGTATTGAGACCATGATAAAATAAATGGCAGATTGTTAGTTCAGAATAGCCATGATTAGGAATACTATTGTTCATTCCAAAGAATCTTTCCTAGGCTTGTGGGTAGTTTGCTCCCACGTTCTGACTAAAATTTCCTATGTTCTTTCTTAGTTCAGTTACCTTTTTAAAAGGAAGAAACCTGTTTATGAATTTAGTAATGCATTTTTTCCAACATTTAATGTAATGGCGAGGGAGAGAATATAACCAGTCTAGAGCTTTACCTTTAAGAGACAATCGAAATAATTTAAGACGAGAGATGTCTCTTGGCAAACCTTTTGGTCCAAGCGATGTTATCACATTGTCAAACTCTCTAATATGTCTTCCTGGGTCTTCATCTTCCCTTTCACTCAAAGCTTTCTCCTGCAAAATTTTAATAATTCCACCATCAAATTGATATTCTGTAACTCCAGGATTAGGGAACTATATTGGTTGCTTAAGAAATTTAGAACTTGGAGCACTATATTCCCTGAGAGTTTTCTCAGGTTTCATAGGAGTTATCCTGTAAATAGACATGATTTCCATAATATCACTCAGGTTTTCAGCTTCAACTTTATTTGATCTTAAAAGTTTTTCAATAATTTCTTCGCGCCTCTGAGTAGGCACGCACTCAATATAATCCGGGAGGTAGGTCCTACCAGAGCGTGTAGACCCTTTGTGTCCTAAGGAGAACATTTTGTAGTACCAACACCTAAAATGTCAAAAGACAAACACTTAGCGCTTAGCTCCCCGGCAATGGCGCTAGAAAATAGCTTGATGTCTGCAAGTGCACATATCATTTGTAGCTAGTTTCGATGTTCAGATAACGATCCCACAAGGATCCCAAAGGTAAGTGTCTATTGGTGAAGTCTCTGTCACACCCAAAGTTGTCACAGGTCTTCGAGTGAATTGACTGCAAGTGTTGAAATAAGAATGGGGTTTTGATTAAATGCGATAGATTTAAATAGAACTAAAATGTAAACTTCAGAAATATAATGCATAAAAGTAAAGAACAACTTTGCTTGTTTGTTGTTTCCTGCAGATGGCAAAACAAGGCGCGGGGAAATTAAGTTCATGGTGATAGTGCATGTTCCAGGTGGACGAGTGGTAAATGTAACAATTATAATCTTATAGATATATGTGTAGGCGAGCAACCCATAATTAGCCGGAACTCCTCTTGGTAGATTTCATGCCAACTTCAATAATCCTACTAGCCTGCTACCAAAACTATGGTCAGACACTAGACGATTAAGATCCTTCAGGTCGCTTAGCGATTAAGCTCCTTGGATCGGACTAATGCAATAAGCATAGTGGTTACTCGTTATCCTCGAGTCAACTAGCTTTCCATTGATATCCCCGTGTCACCCGAGGGTCGCCGGTCCACTAGCGTACAAGATCTTATCTATGTAGAATAAGGTATCATGTTGTCTGGGCCCTTAATTGGACAACAAGCATTAAGCATCCCACAGATAGTCAAGCACACATAATATAATAATTAGATCAATCACAAACTAATGGAAAATATATGAAGGCACATCACATCTCACCAATCCCATACATCTCCCATGCCCAAGGGAATTACTCACACATAAGAGAAGAACGGATCATCAATATAATCAAATAAAGGGAATTTGTCTTGGTATTACCGTGGAGATCCATAATAAGAATATAAAAATATCCAACACAATTCAAGATGGGAAGAAACAATCTCAAACCCTAGTCTTGCAAGGTGGAGATCCCTCTCTCTCTCAGGTACAAGTAGTGGCTATGGGGGTGTATTGGCTAGGAGGTCCGTGGAGCGAGATGAAGAACGTCTTCTCCTTCTTCTCCGGATCTCTTCTTTCTCCCTCCTGGATGGTGTGGCGGCTATTGTGTTGTGTTTTCGTCCTCCATCCCTTCATGGAAGTTGTCCCTTTTGACAAGACAGAGGCAGCGGCAACTATACGGCAGGAACTATACGGCCGGAAAAATATTCCCGCCGTATAGTTGCTCGTTAAAGCTTCTGTGAGCTCCCCTCGCGTGCTTCCAAAGTGGGACTTGCTTGTTTTCTCTAGAATATTGTATTTCTCTAGTTAAATCATTCTGTTGACGTTCAAAATCAAAAACACAAATTAAAATCCAAGTTTTCTTTGCTACCGAAGTATTAGCATTAGGTAAAGCCAGAAAACGATCAAATCCGAGAGAAAACCATCAATAAAAGCCATCAAAAATGTGTCGAATCTCACAGCTATCAAGCTGCCACATGCAATGGAGCACCATTGTGGCAGAGATGTTGCATCACCACACCTAGTTGACTGTTTGTGGTCATGTGGATCACTGTAGTTTGGAAAATAACACATGCAATGACACTCCATGTGGTAGAGCATCGTCAGAAAGCCCAGGAATATGCTGGAATGCAGCTGCCACATGCAATGGAGAACCAATGTGGTAGATGTGTTGCATCATCACACCAAGTTGAGTGTGTGTGGTCATGTGGATCATTGTGGTTTGAAAAAGAACACATGCAATGACTCTCCATGTGTCAGACCATGGTCAGAAATCCCAGGAACATGTTGGAATGCAGCTGCCACATGCAATGGAGCACCAATGTGGCAGAGAGGTTGCATCACCACACCCAGTTGAGTGTGTGTGGTCATGTGAATAATTGTGGTTTGGAAAAGAACACATGCAATGACACTCCATGTGTCAGACCATGGTCAGAAATCCCAGGAGCAGGTTGGAATGCAGCTGCCACATGCAATCGAGTACTAGTGTGCCACAGAGGCTGCATCACCACGCCCAGTTGATTGTGTGTGGTCATGTGGATCATTGTGGTTAGGAAAAAGACACATGCAATGACAGTCCATGTGTCAAACCATGGTCAGAAAGCCTAGGAACGTATTGGAATGCAGCTGCCACATGCAATGGAGCACTAGTGTGGCAGAGAGGTTGCATCACCACACCCAATTGAGTGTGTGTGGTCATGAGGATCATTGTGGTTTGGAAAAGAACACATGCAATGACACTCCATGTGTCAGACCATGGTCAAGAAAGCCCAGGAACATGTTGGAATGCAGCTGCCACATGCAATGGAGCACTAGTGTGGCAAAGAGGTTGCATCACCACACCTAACACTACAAGAATCTGGACGATCTGTGATGTTTTATATGACGCGACCTAAAAACGTAGCGGATTCCTGACGTCTAGAACGTGTCATCACAACAAGATCCAAGCCCCTCCTGCCCGATTATCCATGATGTTCCTCGTTTTCGTCTTGGCAAATTCGTCGCAGAAATCGTCCTAGGCCCTGAAGCCCAGTTTGCCATTTCGTCTGGTGCCAAATTCGCTGTGGATTTCATCACGGCACATGTTCGACTCTTTTTTCCATCGACTGTCTCCTCCGTGCTTCAACCCCACATGTCAGCTCGATGTCGACGGTAGTTTATCTCACGGTAGTGCTGGGTTTGATGCTGCTTCGTGATGTTTTCCGGCGGTCCCAGTTGTCAGTGCGTTTGATAGAAATTAAATAACAGAAAAACATTTCATGCAGGTAGACGGAATCGAACCGTCAACCAATCTTTTGCAGAACTAACTTGCAACCGATGCACATGTCCATTGGTTTCATGCTGATCTACAACTTTATTCTGTATATTACATACCAGCTCTCAATCACAGGAAACAAAGTAATTCGAAAATAGACAATCAGCACATGATATATATAGACGCGGTTGATTGATGATCGGCTCAACACGTCGATCTCGCTGGGGAACCCCAAGAGGAAGGTATGATGAGCACAACGGCAAATTTTCCCTCAGTTATGAAACCAAGGTTATCGAACCAGTAGGAGCAAGGAAACATCTCCAAGGTGTTGTTGCCAACTTGGAATCCTGCACAACACAACCACAGAACTTTGCCCCCAACTTAAAGTGAGGTTGTTAATCTCACCGGTTTTGCTGAAAACAAAGGATTAAACGTATTGTGTGGAAGAAAGTAAAAGCTTGCAGAAAGTAAACAGACAAAAGTAAACAGTTGTAGATTGATGGTAAAAGAATGGACCGGGGTCCATAGTTCACTTGTGGTGGTTCTCCTTAAGATAGATGACATGTTGGGTGAATAAATTACAGCGGGGCAATTGACAAACATCGAGAAAGCATACATGCATATACTAATCATCTTGACTCCTATGAGATTTGATTGGGCATTACAACATTGTACATAGACCGTAATCCAAAATCATCTATGACTAATAATCCACCTTCAGGTTATTAATCCGGACCCCCTCCAGTATTAAGTTGCAAGCAACAAATAATTGCAATACGCATTCTGTGTAAAGTAAACAATAAAATTGTTCTATGAACAAAGGATTGCTGTTTTCTCCCTAGTAGCAACAGCACATCTAGTACCTTAGAGATTTTTGTCACTTCCCCAGATTACCAGAGGCATGAACCCACTATTAAGCATAAATACTCCCACTTGGAGTTGCTAGCATCTACTCGGCCAAGATATCTACTAACAACGGAGAGCATGCAAGATCACAAATAACAAAGACATGATAGAATCAATAATCAATCTGAAATAGCATCTCAATATCCATCAGATCCCCGCAAACACAACATGTATGATTACAAATAGATGATCTTGATCATGAACGGAGCTCACAAGATCTAGACATGGTAGCACAAAGGAGAAGAACCAACCAACTAGCTACTACATGGACCCGTAGTACAATGATGAACTACTCACGCATCACACCGGAGGCTTGCATGGTGATGAAGAAGGCCTCCAGGGTAAATTCTCCCCTCCGACAGGGTGCCGGGAAGAGCTTCAGATCCCTCCTGATCTAGGGATGGAGATGACGACAGCTACAGACTCTTTCGTGGAATTTTGATTGGGTACTTAGGGTTTCTGTATCGGAGGCATCTTATAGGCGAAAGGGGAGGCCGAGGGGGTTCCCTAGGTGGCCACACCACCCCCTGGTGCGGGCCAGGCCTGGCCGTGTGGCCAGGTGGTGTGGGCGGCCTCTGGCCCCTCTCCATCTCGTATTCTGGCTCCGTGTCCCCCTCGGTGAAATACTGACTTCGGCTTTTGTCCCGTCCAATTCCGAGAATATTCATTTTTTGACTATCCTGGAACCAAAAACAGCAGAAAACAGGCAGCTGACACTGTGGCATCTTGTTAATAGGGTAGTCCAAGAAAGTGTATAAAAAGTACTCCAAAGTGTGGACAAAACATAAGAAAGTAGATATAAACCAAGCATGGAACATAAAAAATTATAGATATGTTTGCAACGTTTCAATATCCCCAAGCTTAACTCCTGCTCGTCCTCGAGTAGGTAAGTGATAAAAACAAAGAATAATTTTTGAGGTGACATGCACCATCATCAACTTGATCAAAGTATTTGTAAAACATTGATAGCTGGGATCATAGTACTTCAACATAGCATGAAAGATAAAGTTCTAACAATAAGACATAGAAACTATGTTGTAACATGAAAAGGCACAAACAAAAGATTCATGAATAACAATGCTTTGCAAGACATTTGTTTGTTTCACATAAAGAAAACATAGCATATTGGCATTCAGCTTGTCCCTCATAGAATAGCAAAACTAAATGCATAGGACACCTTCAAAGTTTATTAGTCTGACTAGATACAAATAGTTTAAGAACAAGTAATATCAACGTTATGCATCAATCAACAAGTCTTGGGACAATGCACATAGAACTAAGAATGGCCACTATGCTCTCTCAATAGGTGCATAAAGATAGAAGGTGGGGACTCAACATAAAAGTAAAAGAAAGGCCTTCATAAAAGGAAGCGGGGATTCAAGTCTCATAAAGAGCTTCCAAAAATTATGGTACTTATTAGCTTTCAGCTCTCATTGCCCCTATCGTAAGCATCTTGAAGTGAACAAGGTTAAAGTGAACAAAATATGGAGTATATGCTTGACAAAGTATAAGTGGGAAATCTCATGTCCCTTGAATACGAGGGCCGCTCCCCATGCTACTCAAGTTTAGTTACCGATAAGTTCTTGTCATAGTAAGTACATGTGTATCATAGAGAACCGCCAACGGGGTACCCCTTGCCCAATGATACGGAAGATTCCCATATCAAAATGACAAGGCAAGCAGACAACGAGCATCTCAGCAATATTCTTATTTACCATGGGAAAATGGTGCTTTTTTTCTCTTTCCTCTTTTCTCAGATCTCTTTTTTTCTATTTTTTTCTCTTTTTCTCAATATCTATCTCTTTTTTTATAAGAAGAATGCTTCATAGACAGCTCATTATGGTTATGCTACAGGTATCCACCATGATTAGGCATGGATTAGACCGGTGGCCTAGGCGTTTCTCTAACACACATACATAACTCCATGGACTTACAAGCTCCCCTTTCATTTCACACTAAAAACATCCATAGACAAAAGAGCATGTATCAACTAGGTACAAAGTACAAGTACAATGTTGAAAGCGTTCCCCATGACAGCATGGTTCTGCTAATCCCCAACATATATGTGCAAGCATATACAACATAGACGACACAATGGTTCAAGTTTATTAAGGGTAAGAAAAGTAAAGTGTGCCATCAAGTTCGTGAGAGCTTTAATCACTAGTTTTCTCATAACAAGTTTAATTCGGAAGGTAGATAAAAACATGAATATACTTGGAATAGCAAATGCTAATAGGTAGGTATGGTGGACTCTTTGGAATAACTTGGTTTTATTTGGAGTTGGATGCATGAGTGGAACTCATACTTGGTTATGGAGGCTAGCAAAAGACTGGGAGGGACCAACTAAGAGAGGAATAATGGCCATAATCATGCAAAGCGACAAAACATCATTAATTAAAGCATAAAGTGATACTACAAGTCGAAAACCAAAGGATCATAAAGGCTATGGTGACTTGAGATAGTCATAACATGGTGTGAGCATGTGCCAAGTCAACCCAAATAAAACATCAAAGGAGAATACCACAATACTATGCTTTAATATGCTAAAACAACGCATGGTTCTTTCAAGGCACATTAAGAAATATCAATTGTTTATAACATGTCATGCTACAGCAAAGATCACTAAGCATAAAGCCAAAACAATATCAAGCATGGCATGACAAAGCATAGGCCACAGTCAAAAACAAGCTCTCTTTTACCACTTAAGCATGAACTTTCCTACTCTTTTCCAAACCAAACCAAACTATTTGAAAACTAATGTATGAAAGAGGAGGTCCAACCAATTTATTTAAGCAAACTAAGAAAACCAAGCAAACGAAAACCAAAAACAAAAACAAAGACGCTCCAAGAAAAACAGAACTGTGCATGAAACAATAAAAATGAAGTGTTTGGACGAAACCTAGGATTTTTATTGATGAAGAAGGGGATGCCTTGGGCATCCCCAAGCTTTGACGCTTGTACTTCTTGGATATTTCTTGGGGTGACACACGTGGCATCCCCAAGCTTGAGGTTTAGTCCATTCTTCATCTCATTACATCATTCTCTCAATACACCTGAAATTTTTCCTTCATACAAAACTTCACACAATCTTTATTAGCAACATTAGTGTACTCGAGATAATAAGTCTTTGGGTTCAGTTTCAACACCAATAAACTTCCATTAAAACACAAGCTGCTGTAGCACTTCCCTTGAAAAGCTCAATTCCCCAAAGAGAACCCAAAAAGGAACCAACAAGAAGGAAATGCAAATAATGGCAGAAATCTGTCAAAACAGACCAGCAGGTAGAAGCCAATTTTTTTCGAAGACCTTCTGTTGCTCAAATCAAAAAGTGTTGAACTAACGAAAGTTAGATAACAACCTGGGACAGAAGCACAAAAATTCACGCCTCAAAAAAATATACAAAGATTTTACACGAATTTTTACAGTGAAGCACAAAAATTTGTTTCGGGTCAGCAACTTTCCCAAGCATTACTTTTCTCTCATTAGAGGTTACTCTTGGCACAAAAAACAAATAAAAAAGGATAAGGAACGGTTATTACTGAAGCAATAACTTCCAAGATTCATCTAAAACTTTTGGTTTATCTCCCAATAAGTACTTTTCTTTAACGCCTTTAAGTTAGGCATAAGAAGCAAGAAAAAGAATCAAGTGTTCTCAAATGAAGAAGCATTAAAACCAAATTTCTTGCCCTTACCTCTCTTACTTTTATTCTTAACCTTGGGGAACATATGATTGTTTGGTGGAGAAGAAAAGTGCATGGTGCCCTTTTCCACATCTATTATTGCTCCAAGGAGTTTTAATAGGGATCTTCCAAGTGTATTTTGTCCTTTTCCTACACATTCAATAACATGATAATCAGTAGAAACCATTTTCCCTAGGATCTTTGTAAACACTCCTTCAGATATTCCAATTGGTGATATCATGGCATTATTAGCAAGAAATATTTCTTCTCCTCCTTCAGAAAGTCCCCAAAGATTCAAAGATTCATAGATATCTTTGGGCATAAGATAGAATTCAGACATGATATCACAGCGAGCATGAAAAGTTTAATTATTTATAATAATCTTTACCATGGGAAGCCATTTTGAGGGTTCAGAATTTATTGGAACATAGTCATGATGCTCTCTAAGTGTATTATAGCAATCTCTTAAACTAGCAGTGCTGGTCTCAAGAGTGTTCAGTCTAGCAAATATGTTTATAAAGGAAGAATCAGATTTGCTAGGCAAGTTGTAAGTAAAGTCCAACTTCTTTATGGCATTAAAAGCATCATCCTCATTGCATTGGAGGAAATCTCCTCCCACTAAAGCATCCAAAGCATATCTATAGCAAAGAGCAATTCCAAGGTAAAAACCGCTAAGGAACAAGCTTTGAGTCATTTTAGGTTCAGTATTTTCATGTAAATCAGAGATTCTAGACCAAGCTTCTTTGAAACTTTCCTCAATTCCTTGTTTAAAAGTGAAAATCATTTCCTAAGGTGACATAGTGATTGGAGCAATGCTAGACATAATGGCAACTTAAGATAGGAACTAATAATAATTTTTTTGTGTGTTTTTTAATAAAGAAAGCAAACTTAGTACAACTAATTTTTTTGTGTTTTTAATAAAGAAACAAGCAAACAAAGCAAAAATAAACTAAGCAAAACAAAAATAACAAAGTAAAGAGATTGGTTATGAGGGACTCCCCTTGTGAAGATGTCCTTGCCTCCCCGGCAACGGTGCCAGAAAAAGGCTTGATGATTGGCTCAACACGTCGATCTCGTTCGGGAACCCCGAGACGAAGGTATGATGAGCACAACAACAAGTTTTCCCTCAGTTATGAAACCAAGGTTATCAAACCAGTAGGAGCAAGGAAACACCTCCAAGGTGTTGTTACCAACTTGGAATCCTGCACAACACAACCACAAAACTTTACCCCAACTTATAGTGAGGTTGTCAATCTCACCGGTTTTGCTGAAAACAAAGGATTAAATGTATTATGTGGAAGAAAGTAAAAGCTTGCAGAAAGTAAATAGAAAATAGCAAACAGTTGTAGATTGATGGTAAAAGAATGGACTGGGGTCCATAGTTCACTAGTGGTGGTTCTCCTTAAGATAGATGACATATTGGGTGAACAAATTACAGCGGGGCAATTGACAAACATCGAGAAAGCATACATGCATATACTAATCATCTTGACTCCTATGATATTTGATCGGGCATTACAACATTATACATAGACTGTAATCCAACTGCATCTATGACTAATAATCCACCTTCAGGTTATTAATCTGAACCCCCTCTAGTATTAAGTTGCAAGCAACAGATAATTGCATTACGCATTGTGTGTAAAGTAAACAATACGATTGTTCTATAAACAAAGGATTGTTGTTTTCTCCCTAGTAGCAACAACACATCTAGTACCTTAGAGATTTCTATGACTTCCCCAGATTACTAGAGGCATGAACCCACTATTGAGCATAAATACTCCCTCTTGGAGTTGCTAGCATCTACTCGGCCAAGATATCTACTAACAACGGAGAGCATGCAAGATCTCAAATAACAAAGACATGATAGAATCAATAATCAATCTGAAATAGCATCTCAATATCCATCGGATCCCCGCAAACACAACATGTATGATTACAAATAGACGATCTTGATCATGAACGGAGCTCACAAGATCTAGACATGGTAGCACAAAGGAGAAGAACCAACCGTCTAGCTACTACATGGACCTGTAGTCCAAGGATGAACTACTCACGCATCACACCGGAGGCTTGCATGGTGATGAAGAAGGCATCCAGGGTGAATTCTCCCCTCCGGTAGGGTGCCAGGAAGAGCTTCAGATCCCTTCCGATCTAGGGATGGAGATGACGGCGGCTACAAATTCTTTCGTGGAATTTTGATCGGGTACTTAGGGTTTCTATATCGAAGGTATCTTATAGGCGAAAGGGGAGGCCTAGGGTGTGCCCTAGGTGGCCACACAACCCCCTTGCATGGGTCAGGCCTAGCCACGCGGCCAGGTGGTGTGGGCGGCCTCTGGCCCCTCTCCGTCTCGTATTCTGGCTCTGTGTCCCCCTCGGTGAAATACTGACTTTGGCTTTTGTCCCGTCCAATTCCGAGAATATTCATTTTCTAACTTTCCTGGAACCAAAAACAGCAAAAAACAGGCAACTGGCACTCTGGCATCTTGTTAATAGGTAGTCCAAGAAAGTGTATAAAAATACTCCAAAGTGTGGACAAAACATAAGAAAGTAGATATAAACCAAGCGTCGAACATCAAAAATTATAAATATGTTTGCAACGTATCATTGATACATATTGTACATTTCACACAACTATAAAAAGGAGAATAGAGCATATTTTTAGACCATCATTTACGAGTACGTAGAATAGAAACAACATGAACACAATCAACCAAATATATACATAGCATATGGAGATAATATTACTTAGCATGTAGAGCACTAGGTTGACAACAAGTTGTTTACCACTACAAGTTCACTAAAAACATATTACATTAATGGTTCATCCAACACCAGCATAAACAAGATACTTTTTTGCCTCACTACAAAACAATAACACAACCCATGAAGCCATGTAGCCCCTCATTTAAAAAGGTGAAGATGCACACATTCCCCTCCCTTATTCCAGCAAGTTCGAGAATATTAGACCAGCCTCTTGTCATCTGGGCAGCATCATTCATGCCTTGGAAGAGGTTAACATGCTCAAAAGTGGTCTTGTAGGAGCATGCGAGTGGTAACTCCTTTGGGAGATAACGGTTGAGGTGGGAACGGCTGTAGCTAACTGAAAAGAACTGTAGGAGAAGAATAATATTAGTTGTTGGCTAGAGTTCACGATGCATAATAAAATTTAAATATTGAAATGCCAAATATTAACCATCTTGGCCTTCCCACGGATGACATTTGACTTGTTCATCTTGCACACATAGTGTGGTATAGATGGCTTGTGTTGTTTAGCTATCACTTTGAGGGAAGCAACTTGGTAAGAAGTCAATTCCAAATTGTTTCCAAACACGCAGTGCTCATAGAATTCCTCAACCCCCATCATACTTGGACACAGAAATCAAATATTAGAAAGTAATAATTTGTATCTGCACATAAATGTAGCAAAACATGTACTTAGACAATATAATGCCACACCTCTACGAATAAGGATCCTCGGTTTCTTGACAACTCTAAATCTTTTCATATAAGCTTTAGCTCTTCGCCTTGCTATCTTAGCTTTCATCTTGCGAAAAACTACAGCAGGTATCTTCACATCATCCTCAGATGAGACATCGATGACGACAATATCCTTTGTAGCCTAAATTAGACATTGCACTAATTAGAATGTTTAGTTTTTATGCCATATACAGTAGTAGTGCCAGTAGCATCAATTTTAGAACCTGCTCATGTATCTCCCTAGCCTTCATCGTAGCTACCGCAAAGAGTAAATACAAGAATTAAGTTAGAATACCATTCTAATTAGTGAATTATTACGAGAATCAAATTCATTGAGTAAACTAAAGGGCGCTTCTAGTGAACTAGATTGAGCCTTTGTCGTAAGAAACAACGTCGACGCGCGGAGCACTAGATTGTAAGTACATACGCGTTGCCATAGAACAAGGAGGCGACATATTGAACTAGAACTAAATAAATAGCAACATCGACGCGGTGACCTAGAACAAGGAGGCGATGCGTCTAACTAGAACAAGGAGGCGACCACATCACCGGCCGGTGAATGAAGAGTTGACACGGTGAAAGGGCGCTAGGTTGAGGAGCACTTACACGTCAGTTTGCATCCTCCACTGCCACCGTCGTCCCCAGGATTTTGTCGTCAGTGGGGAGGGGAGAGGGTTTTCTCTAGCGCAGATTTGGGGGATGTGGTGTGGGATTTGGGAGTGGCATGGAGGGCAGAGGGTTTTTTCTAGCTGCTATGACAGGTGGGTCCCATGCATGATGGGTTTTGGTTCACACTCGCATCGTCTGGTAGGCTGACGAATGGGTCCCATGTGGACTGAATAATAGCACAATTTTTCTACCACAAAAAGAGCTTTTGTTCAGCCAGGTTTGACAGACGGAATAACAACACAATGTTTTGGCTAATTCTCCCAATGAACAACTATTAATTCCATGAACTAAAGGACAATCATATTGATCAGTTCAAAGGCAGGCACACAACCATTAGTTCAACACAATGCATGCAACACAGGCATGCACACAACCATTAGTTCAAGTATGCACCACAAAGCATGCACACATGATCATCATTTGAACACAAGCATGCACACATCCATCAGTTCAAGCATGCAACACAAAGCATCCAACACTCCACCACCATAACCTAGAACTACTCTCCATCCGTATCATCTTGTACTTCATCTTATTTTTCACTGTAGTACTCCTCAATGGTGTCGTCTACTTCAGGCTCACTGTTAACTTCCTCCTCTTCAACATCTTTCCTTTTGCCTCTGATACGATCGAACACTGATGCATCTATGATGCGGCCTCCACTGATAAAGGGTCGATGTTTCCTGAAAGGCAGGGCCTCAGATACAGTCTCATTGTCAGAGCCTACAAATTGTTGGTATGCTACATCAGTATGTACCACCACCTCCTCCTCCTCCTCCTCTCCTTCAACAACATCGAACTTATATCTTGGAACTATTTTTTGAACCACCCGCCAGTTTTTGCCCTTGGCTGTGTCTGGCACGTAGAACACTTTTGTAGCCTGGGTTGCCAAGATGTAACTTCCATATTTGTACCAAAAATTGGTAATGTTGACACTCCAGAAGAGTTTATCATACACCACCTCTGTATCCTTGCGGCCCTCAAGCTGATACCAATCGCAGTGGAATAACACAACTGATCGTTGGTGTTCCAAATCAGAGTTAAAATACAACACCTTGATATCCTTGAGGACACCATAAAAATGGATATCCTTCTCCAAGTGACAACCTTTAGTCATTACTCCATTGTTTTGTGTTTTCTTTCCCTTCTCACGATCAGCGGCGAGGAATCAAACACCATCCAAAATACAAGCTGAATATGTTCTTACTCGGAAGTCCGGGCCACACGCCAATGCAAAAAGCTCTTCATCCGCAGCTTCTTGATTCTCTGTTACTTTTTCATGATCTGTATGTACCACAGAAGAAATACAATATGGTCAAATCATGCATTGAAATTATATATATGAAGGACAGAGATAAATGCAAAAGGAAACTATCATGGTCCTTGAACCATCTTTGAAATTTCTGCTTAAGCCTTATTTCCACATTGGGCATCCCATCGTTCACCAGCTGTTCTCGGCGAAGACTGCAATCCAGAGACTAACTCGGAATTAAAATCTTTAGATGTATGGCAATATTGGATGCATAAGTATGGGATATGAGAACATACATGATATATGGCTTAACCTCCTCGCAGTTGTTTAGGACATACCAAGTCATCTTGTGTAGCTCCCTTTGGAGGGTCAAATCAGTATCATTGCTTCCTCCATAGCAGGTGACATGGCTTCCTCCAATAAAATTCACACCATGTCCAAACACATCACAAGATAATTCATGTTGGTTACCTACATTTCTCGCTGGTCGATTGAATCTTGTCACAATATCATCAAGGTATCTAGAGAAAAAGTCATGCACTCGGCAGCAATGTAGGCCTCTGCCACTGAACCTTCTGGACGTGACATGTTCCTGACATATCTCTTCAGAGTACACAACAACCTCTCTATTGGATACATCCACCCATAGTTCACAGGCCTCAGCGCATTGCCTCATCAAGTAAATGCACAGCCAGGTGGACCATCACATCAAAAAATTCCGGTGGAAAGATGTGTTCAAGTTTGCACAGAATTACTGGGATTCCATCTTTGAGCCTTTCCAACACCGACAGTTTCAAGTTTTTACTGCACAATTGCCTGAAAAATATTCCTAGATCTCCAAGTGTTGTGTAGTTATTGGGATGCAAATACCCTCGCATGCCAGTAGCCAATATTGACTACAACATGATGTGGCAGTCATGGGTTTTAAGTTCTGTGATCTTGCGTGTAGGAACGCTGACACATTTGCCCATGTTTGAACAAAACCTATCAGGAAAAGTGCAGTCCCATAGATATTGATAGAAACCCATCTACTGCTCCTTATTCAGGTAATACGGTGCATATGGACAAAGAAGGTCCTTCTCTATGTCTGTGGGTTGCACCTGTAGATCTCGCCTAATTCCTAGGGCTTCACAATCATACCTAGCCTTCAAGGTGTCCTTATTCTCCCCATTAAGTTCAAGTAGTGTGCCAATCAAGTTGTCACGGATCTTTTTCTCGATGTGCATCGCGTCGAGGTTGTGCCAAAGTTTCAACGATGCCTAGTAAGGCAAGTCCCAAAAACTATGCCGCCAGTTCTACATCGGTGAAGGATCTGTTTGCTTCCTCTTTTTGCTCCCAGGATCACATCTAGCTCCTGGTTTAAGATGCCTAACCTTCTCCAGCTCAACTTGTAGCTAAACTGCAGTAAATTTGCTTGGCTTCAAGTGGTTATCATGAATGCCGACAAGCTCCGTGTCTCGCCGCAAGTGGTGGTGCTTTGGGAGGAAACAATGGTGCCCAATGTAGAATATTTTGCTCTTTATGAATTTGGACAGAGGATTTTTGTCAGAATGCAGGCATGCATAATATCCTTTTGTTGTACGCCCAGACATAGTGCTGCAAGCTGGGTAGTCATGGGCACACCAAAGAACCGTTGCTCGAAGATCAAACATTTTGTTTTGAAATGCATCGTCAGAGCGCACACCCTTCCAAAGTTGTTGCAAATCGTCCAGCAGAGGCTTAATAAATTGATCAAAGTCCTTTCCAATACTTGATTTGCCAGGGATTAGAAGGCAAAGCATGTAGTTTGATGCATCCATACAATCCCATGGTGGAAGGTTGTACGACATGGCAAATACAGGCCACATACTGTAGCTCGTCCTCATGGTTCCATAAGGATTGAAGCCATCGGTGGCAGGGCCGAGCCTTACGTTTCTAGGGTCAGCTGAAAAGTCCTCCCATGTTCTGTCAAAATCCTTCCATGCTTCACCATCAGCCGGATGACTAAGTATGCCATCTCTGGGCATTCTCTTTAACTTATGCCATGGCATGTTCTCCGCTGTTTTCCTCGAAGAGAACAATCTATGCAGCCGTGGCACCAAAGGAAAATGATGCAACACTTTGACAGCCGATGACCTTCTTTCCGGATATTTCCACCTTGAGGCACCACACGTAATGCAGTTGTCCATCTTGTCATTGTCCTTCTAGAAGAGCATGCAGTTGTTTTTGCACACATGTATGCTGTCATAGGAAAGTCCAAGCTCCTTCAGATAAGTTTTTGCTTCACGGTATGATCTCGGCAGGGTATTGGGATCCGGCAGTGCATCAACAAATAGCTTCATCCAATCATCGAAAGGAGTGTTGGTGATCCGGTGATATGACTTGTGATGAAGGAGCTTCACAACAAATGCAAGACTAGAGTGTTTACTTCCTAGGTAAAGCTTGCGCTTTGCCTCTTCCATCAACTTTGCAAACAATTTCTCATGTTTACTTTCAGTTGGGATATTAGCAGCAATCTGCTCTGCAGTTAATGCATCACTTGCGTGCTTAAGGTCTTGCAACATATCTGGAATGTCGTGACCTCCATCATCATAGCCTTCATCATCCGTATACATATTGTCATTATCATCACTGGCCTGACCACCATTGTTGCCACCATTGGATGCATCTTCAATAATAGCAAGATCAAGTGGCTCTCCATGCTATATCCATCGAGTATACATGTGAGACGTGCCACTAAGGAGTAAGTGGTGATAAAGAAGCCCTGCATGTACCATTCTCTGGTTGAGGCACTTATGACAGGGGCATGGAACCTCAGCATTCTTGCCATATCCCTCCTTGACAAATCTGACAAACTGTTTCAGGCCAGCTTTGTAGGGTTCAGTAAACTGTCTTCCATGAACAATCCAACTCCTATCCATCTGTTAAGAATTAAATAAAGAAATCACACTTTCAGAACATGCTAGTGATTTTTTAGAACAATTTTCTTTACAATGAACAATCCAACTCATATCCATGTGTTGAACAATTAAAACAACAAATCACATGTTTAGAATAGGCTAGTCATTTTTTAGAACAATTTACTTTACCATGCAACAAATTCAACTCTTATCAATCTGTTGGACAATTAAACAAACTATTCACATTTTTTTAGAAGAATAATCCTTTTTAAAAAGATTTTTCTATAGATGAACAATCCAAGTGATATCCATGTATTGAACAATTAAACAAACTATTTTTTACCTTGGCAGACGTGGAGACGAGCGAGTTGAGTACAAAGATGGCGCTTGGAAGGGGAGCTACCGAGGTGCGCGGAGACGTCGTCCGGAATGGACGGGGAGATGGCGTCGTAGTGTGTGGTGGATCGGCAAAGGCAACGATGCCCTAGGTGGAGTTTAGGTGAGTGTGTGGGCGGCAAAGAGGTGGGTCCCACAAGTCAGCGAAAGAATCTTCACTTGTCCAGCTGACACGTGGGGTTCATCGTAGGTGGGTCCACCGGTCAGGGACCTCTTGTTGCGTGTTTGAGACCTAGAGGTTTCCATTTTATTTAATTTCGTTGGACTTTATTTTGGCTCCATTTTGTCGGAACCGAAGAGGCACATAGAGAGAGAGTGGACAAGACAGGTGCAACTCTTCTAGAGAGAGAGAGAGCATGCCCCATTGCTGCTCCGGCGAGCTCCTCTCCGATGAGCTTTCATCGGAAGAAGGTGCACGACTTATATATTCTCCAATGTCCGGCGAGCTTCCTTCACGTATAGGTGCGCGGTGCGCCGCCCAATCTCACGTGTTTTCTGGAAAAATGCAGGGGAGCTGCAGCATCCACGGGCACGCGCGACGACGGCGGAGTGAGAGACACAATCTGCCGTGGTATAACCGGCAGCGAGGCTCTATAGTAGTGATAAGAATCCCCTTCACCAGAGTATAACCGGTGGCAAAGATCTTCAGCAGCAGCAGCTCGATGAATCTGTAGGGTTTTTAGAGCTGCGTAAATAGTACTTGTTCTTCATCGAATCTATACCGTTTTCTCTATGATTTCTTCATCGAACCGTAGAGTTTTCTCTAAGATTTCTTCATCGAATATCATGAGTAAATCTAGGATGTGTAAAAAAAAATATTGCAGATTTTGTTGGGTTGAATTTCTACAGATTTTTTGTTGGTACAATTTGTGCTGATACTTTGTAAATATCAATCTTCAGTATATGTATCCAGAACTGCAGATTAGTACAATATACACATCATTAGTTATATTTTTGTAGGATTATCTATGTAGAACTGCAGACTAGTTGTATTTCTGCACATATATAGTACTAGTTGTAGTTAGTACTATATATATACTAGATAAAGTACAATGTGATCAGTATCATTAATATTCCTAGCTTGGATATAAATCCCATAATTTTCCTAGCTTGGATAATGTAGTTTTTCCTCAAAAGATCATTGCTACAAATTTAGAGTTTAGTTTTGATATTTTTAATTACACTAGTAGTAGTGATATTAGTAACATCATACCATTTATATATTTTGACACTAGTAGTAGTGTTCAGAGATGATATTAGTAACATCATATCATTTATTTTCCTAATCTTTTTTATTTTTTGTGTTTAGAACAAAAGGAATATGGCTCAAAATGAATGTGTGACATGTCAGCAGCAATTTCCTTGGTATGAGAGTGGAAACATAGATCATGTGACGTATTTTAGAATGAGGTTGAGATCATCCTTTTTTGTAGAGGGATTTGTAAGTATTCTCGATTTTCCTATACATATCTTATTTTTAATCTCCATATAAATTTCTTTATGTTCATGATCTTATGGGTTTTTTTCAGTTTCACAAATTTATTTAAAGTATTCCTTATTGTTTCGCTGAGCGTATGTGACAATTCACTCTTGGTCCACATCTGACATGTATCCTTGCTCGGAGTGACCGCCATGATCAAAACAGAACAATTGATGAATACTACTTATGTGTGCTGTATGGTGGGAATTTTGGGAGGTCGGTAGCATTATGTGGGCCATATTGAAGGGGGTTCTGTGCAACTTATAACATTGAACATAATGATGTTCTCACATTTGCATACGATAGAGTAGACTGTTGATTTATTGTTGAAGTGTCAAATGCTGATAATGTTGTCAAACCTTGGGTTGATCACGACCAGTGTATGTATTGACTTGTTTGCATTGAATTGGTTTTTTTCTTACACACATGACTAGTTTCTTAATTATATATGTTCCTTACACACAAACCTTTTTCAATTTCATATGCATGATCATGGTGTTATAAGACTGAAGATTGTTGCAAGGTGACACTAGAGAAATCCATATTTCAGCACCCATGTAATGTCAGTTGCTCTGAAATGAGCATTGGTGAAGTTGGAGTATACCTTGAGAATGTGTTGTTCATGCCAATGGAACCATCGCATAACCTAATCATTGTGTCTTCATATGATATTCTTTGTATCTTATGGCGTATTCCAAAGGGACGACATCATCTACATCAGAAGAGCATACATCAATCCTTTATTTTCGAACATCGCTTATAAATATCTTTGGTCTGAATTTCGAGAGTTGGTTGCATGATTCTTTTGTTCACGTACAGAGTAATGCTTCGAGTGTGGGATGAAGTAGCTACCATACCACTACTCTTATCATTCTCTTTTGTACGTTGAATGGTGGATCAATGCGATTTTACTCCTTCCATGGAAGTTAGAAGTTGTCTTATCTTTTGAGACCTTTACCTTCGTCTTTGTTTCTCCGGAGTGTTTTCTCGACGAATGTGAACAACGACCCCTTTTTGGTAGTATCGCCGATTTCAAAATGGAGTAGGAATCTTTGTTAGTGGTGTTAGAGGATCTACATGAAGCAAGAAGATTCAGATCGCCCGTCCGTCTTCTCCCTCGTACCATGAGGCGGATCTCGAGGGCGATATCCATTGTTCGTGATGTCGAATTGTAGCACCCCGGGTGAAACCACTACCAGAAAATCGCCTGTTGTTTTTATTTTGTGCATCATCATGACTGCATGCTCATGTCATCATGTCACATTGTATTTGAGCATCGTCATCATCATGCATATGTTTGCCTAAAACTATTTTCCAAAAGCCTATCTTTGCTTTCTAATTGTCTCTCTATTTTATTCAAAGTTAAAATCCAGTCTTATCCGAATATTTTATTTGCCTAAAAACTATTTACAAAAGTATATTTAAAATAAAATAAATAGATCAAGAAATAAAAGTGTTTTCGGGCAGGCAGCGACCAAAAGCCTAGCCGGCCACCTCCAGACCAAACTCTAACTCTATCTATACCGAATAATAAAGGGGCTAACGCTTCTCTCTTCGTCCGTCCATTTTACGCTTTCAACCAACGTGTGGGCGCTTTCTTACAATCGTTGGTATGACCAGGATTGTTTCCTTCAAACGTTTTCCTTACTATATATGAGCCGGTGGCGGTAGGTCGCTGGTGGACACCAAACGCATGCATCCACGGACCTCCTTTTCTTTTCATCCACGGACCTTCTTTTCCTCTTGCAAAGCAAGCACTACTGTAGTATCCCAGCCCCATGCTGGCAGAAGCCGCTCGCGGAGCAGTCACCCTGAACCAGCCAAGTCTAGCCCTGAGTCCCAGTGTCCCACCCCTGTGATGTGTATTGGTCGGTGAGCTCGCGCCGTTTTATTCCAGGTGGTGCTCGGCCGCCCAAGAGAGAAAACGAATTTGTGTGGGTGATTGAGCTGCTCTGCTCCACTCACCTCGGGAAAGTAGCTGAGGAGGCCGCGGGAGGAGGCGGACGCAATCTCGGCGGCGTAGACCGGCGCGATGACGAGCACGTACCCAACGCCGATGCCGACAATGAATCACCCCACCATGAGAAACGCGTACCTGCTGGCAAGCGTCATGATGAGTGGGCCGACGAGGAAGAAGGCGTATGTGAGCACAATGTTGAGGCAGCGGCAGAGGCGGTCGGAGGTCCAGCCGGCGAGCAGCGCCGACGAGCGAGTAGGTGTTGATGGCGCCAGAGAGAAGCTCGATCTGCGTGTCGCCCACCGCCGTGACGATATGCGCCCCGCTCTTCATCACCACATATGCGTATAGCAGTGAATCTCAGCTGGAGGTAATTGCGAATGTGTACGTGTCCTGTGCGCTCACTATACCCAATGAGGACGGAGGTCACGGAGGCGAGCATAGCTCATCAGAAGGGTTACTTGTTGCGAGTCGTCGATGAAGACGCGGCGCCCGGCTTGGTGGCAACGGCAGATAATAACGGCCCCTCGGCGTCCGGTCGGTGATGCTCCTCCATAGCTCTAGCTAGCTACTGTCGGTCTTGGTTTTTTGCTGTGTGTTGACAAGGATGAGCTGACAGCAATTAAGAGATGGTGATTCTCGAAAAAAAATAAAGAGATGGTGTGTTATTTGTTGATGAAGCCACCGTACGAATGTTTTCAGTTCATGTCTGCTATTTTTATACTCCCTCCGACCGAAATTAGGTGACTTAGATTTTTCTATATTCGAATGTATTTAGACTTGTTTTAGAGCTAAATGCCTCTGAATTTAGACAAAACCAAGTGAACTAATTTGGGTCTGAGGGAGTACTTTTTTATGTACATATAAACTCTGCATAGTAAAAAAAAAGTAAATGCGAACACCTTAGTGAGTTGACATACGATGATTGGGGAGTAAAGTTGATACCCTTCAATGGACAATTCAAGTCGGCAGCAGCTTACACTTTCAATTTTTATTTAGAAAAGTAAGATGTCCGTGCGTTACCACGAGATAATAAAAATATGAATTAGCTTATCATTTTATTTGAATATTTCATCCTTTCCATTCATCGCATGCATCATAAATCGATGCCAATAGTGATAAATTTGTCCGTCGTAGAGGCTTCATTCACAAATTTTTGTGGTATATTTTTGTCTGCAAAACATAAAGTGGTATCAGAGTTGAAATTTAAACCGTACAATGGTGGTTTTCAGCTAACAACTCCAATTTTTTACAACAACCATGAAGATTTCATCCATTATTTCAATGGGAAGAATATTCTGAACATAGATTTTATGTTAACATAATCAGTAAGAAGATGATGTACATTTCATTTAGAATCCAAAGATATAATAAATACATTGAGAAGCTCATTTTGGTTCGCCGGAAAACTGCACCAGATGATCTGACATCTGGACAAAAAATCTCTGCATCCCATCAAATATGAGAGAGTAAGTGGACCAAGGAGAGTAATGTCAATTCTTGATCTACTTGCAGATCAGGCATCATCTCCTACCACCTCCTAGTTGTAACAACTACACATAAAAATATCCATTTGTCCAGGAAGTGTTTCACCATAAGTAATTGATATATATTTACTTCTTTTTGTTCTCGTAGTAGGATTATGATTATACGGAGCTGATTTGAAATCGGGAATTCATTAATAATACTAAACCTACTATTGTTGTGAAGTAGGAACACGTGGTTCTTTAGTCTGGTATTTTCCTATAATGAATTTATCAAATTTGTTGGGGGGGCATAAAATATTCATATCTATATTGCACAAGTTGTAGATTATTTGAAAAGGAAGATACAAATTTAAAATTGAATAGTTCATATTATAGTGGAACTTGGCTAGTTGACTCGGAGTTTTTTTAGGGAAAGCAACAACAAAAGTTCTACATGCAAATTATATAAAGAACTGCACAACCATATCTTTTAATAATCTCAATTGATTTGACAACTCGATAAATCCACATGTAGCCCATCAAGCACCTTATGGAAACCTGAAGATTCACATTTTTAGGCTGGACTTATGGCATCCAAGAAACATTTTTTCCGATTTGGTACGTTTAATATTAAGGATGGATCTCAAATTAGATTCTGGGAAGATAAATGGCTTGGTCATCATTCTCTCCGAGAACAATATCCGGCTCTTTACTCGATTGTTAGACACAAAGGGGACACCCTTTCCATCGTTTTTGAAACTACCCCGCCTAATGTATCTTTCAGAAGAAGTCTCATTGGCCCTAGACTAGTATCGTGGAATAATCTATTACCTCGATTATCCACGATTCAATTGTCGGGAGGGTGTAGATGAGTTCCAATGGAAACTACATGAGAGCGGTAATTTCTCTGTGGACTCGATGTATAGAGCTTTGGTTCAACCTAATATTTCAGTCGATGATAATAGTAAAATTTAGAAAATGAAAATCCCTCTAAAGACAAAAATATTTGCTTGGTATCTACGTAAAGGGTAATTCTTACTAAAGATAATCTTGTTAGGCGGAATTGGCATGGAAGCAAACAATGTGTATTTTGTCATCTGGATGAGACTATCAAATATTTGTTCTTTCAATGCAAGTTTGCTCGCAATATATGGTCAATCATCCAAGTTGCATCTGGTTTATCTCCCCCACGATCGGTGGCTAATGTATCTGGTAACCGGTTGTATGGGACGGATGATAAATATAGGATCTTATTTAGGATGGGAGCTTGCCATGATTTGGTCGCTGTGGCTATGTAGAAATGACAAGATTTTTAATTCTAATATGTCTTCAACGTTGCAGGTTATCCATCGCGCTACGGCTCTCCTTCGGCCCTAGACTATCCTACAGAGGTTCGAGTTCCGTAATTTGTTTGTAGAGGGGTGTACACGATTGAAGGCTACGGCGAGGGATATTTTTCCCGACATGGATGGCTGCTTGATCGGCGGATTGAGTTACCTTAGTGTTGTGTCCGCGTCAATGTTCAAGTTTTCCTTTTGTGTAATACTCTCTAGTTTAACTTTTGCATGAGTTGTTGGCTGTGTGCATCCCAGTTATGCAGAGGCCGGGTGTAAACTTTATGAAAGTAATAAAGTGCCCATTTCCCAAAAAAAAAGCCCATCAAGCACCAGAGATTGACATGTAGGATGCTGAACCATTCATATTGATATATGTAAGAGAACAATAAGAACTCCGATAAAATGTCATGCACAAAATTATAATGCATAAGTAGGAGGGCTAACATGAGATGGGAGGAGAGAAATGTATTCTAAATATATATATGATTAGAACATGTATTCTCTCCCAAAGGAATAAATAATATAGCACATTGTTTGAACTTGAGGCCGCACTCATAGCTCTCCTACACATAGTGAATAGACCGGAATAGAAAACTAAAGAGAAGAGCAAGAACAAAGCAAGATACAAAATATCACATGCATTCAAGCTATTTTATAAGTCACAATTAAAAAAATTATTGTTGTCTATACGAATGTTCCTGCAAGAAAATGTTGAAGTCTAAATTACAAATGGCTATTATTTTGTTTCAAGCATCACAAAAAAAAATCAAAAGGGGACGAGAACTACACAACTTGAACTTTATTAAAGAAAATCAATGCAAATTAACAAATATCCTAGGAACCATGAATGAGATGGTAGCAACAAAGCAATCATGGAAAATATGAATTCACACCTAAATAGCACGGCCAGCCAGCAGATTGTTTGGTTTGCCGTTCCTTGGTTTTTTGCTTACGATACCAACATCCAATTGCATTCCTCAGTAAGTCTCTTCCCCCGGAAGCACTACATAGGTTGGTTGAGTCAACAACAGGAATCCTTTGCATCTAGTGCCCATTCTTAAGAAACAATGGAATTGACAAAAGGTACTGGTACTTCAATCCGGGCCCAATTTTGACTATTCAGTTGAATAGACCCTATGGACTTCAAATCACGGAAGCACGAATATTTCAAAAATCATTGCCAAAATAAAATGGTTCATTCGTGACATAGAATTACTTCACAACCAGTATCTACTTGTTCAATTTACAAATTATTAAGATAAAATGACATGAATGCCCAAATAATTTATTTGATCATACGTCAAGGTCTCACTTTGAGGCAAAAAAGGTAGCCATGAGCGAAGGATTGAAAAACCTATTAGATTAATCCCCTGCCAAAATACTTTTCTAGTGGTTACACAAACGAGCAATAACAATACAATTTAGTATTGAATGTGGCAACTTTATGCAGAAAGTATAACAATAAAATGAATGTCAGAAGCAACAAGTCATTAGTTTGCATAAGATAAAGTATACCACAAGAAGTTCAGTATACAAAAAGAATATGGTAAACTAAACTTTCAAAATGATGAAAAAGAATTTCGCAGCTTGGAAGAACCATTCTATTTATTAATAAATTGCGATCATAAAGTTTAGAAGAGGGCAGGGGATTCAGTGCAGTCATGTCATTCTAGTAGTTGCACAAATTCTTGGGACTTACCAGACAAACTTCAACCCAGCTGTTTTATAAACACGAATTAAGACTGGCATATGAGCAACTGTGCATGCTAATTCAGGATTAAGTGCAACTCAGAAGACATCATTTACCATAGAATCTTTCGTATGTAAAAAATAGGAACAATAATTTTTTAGGCTTAAAACACATTAGTCCTTGCAGTGTTTTGTTCGAGTAAACAATACAAACCAAAGAATCAGAAATAACAGAACCAATTGTAAGTGAAACCCACCTTTCAACATTCGTTGAATTCATCTATGCATAATCACTTGCACCTCCATCGGGAGGATGGACAGGCTGAGCGCTCCTGTGGTCGTGCTCCTTGGCTTGAACGCTGAGGATGACCCACACATGATCTATGCAAGGGTTGTGCTCCTCGGTGTATTCATGTCACTCTAAATTATAATATATGCTTGCATTTCTCATCAGAACGAATTCCATTTAGTGGTTTGATGGTTAACAATGGCTCTGAACTGGCTACAAACTACAAACTGAAGATATTAGAGTAGAAAAATTGGAGCCAAATGGAATGAGCTTACCTTGGCTAGAGGCTATTACCGGTATGTGGTGAGACGTGTTGCGGTTGACCAGTATAACAACATTGGCCACAACACCAACGCTTACGTAACCGTGCCCTCTCGTGCCTTCTCCAGCAGCAAGCGCAGGGTGAATTGGCAACGCCTATCCTCAGCTCGGTGACCTCAAAAGGTTCTATTTTTCTACCAACTGTGTAAGTGTA
This sequence comes from Avena insularis, assembly GCA_023614405.1. Taxonomy (NCBI): domain Eukaryota; kingdom Viridiplantae; phylum Streptophyta; class Magnoliopsida; order Poales; family Poaceae; genus Avena; species Avena insularis. The sequence goes on from CM042686.1 coordinate 315,511,353, forward strand.
GCTAAAAACTAAACCAGTGGCCCATGGACAGGCGAAAATCACTGAAGTAACAAAAAGGAAACAACCTGCAAAACAGACTATGATGAAAATTTACTAAGCAAGAGATGGAGGGAAGGCAAGAACATATATACACATAGAAGATATGTGGAATAGGAAATGAGAATATAAACCACATGTATACTAACAAAAAATGAGAGGACATATACAGTGTTGAGAAAATCCAAATTAACCATACAAATTAGTGGTCAGCTAATATCAATAAAATGATGAGACTTGAATAGGTGATAATCTTCCAATTCTATCTATCACAATTGAAAAAAGAATAAGTACTACATTTGCTTGAAAAGACATGTGGGTTTCTCCAATCATATAACTACAATGCAATATCAAGCTCCTAAGAGAATTAAGAAAGTCTTATAATCACCAAAAAATATGCGCGTTAGTTGGATTCACAAAAAATATAAATCCAGAACAACCATTTCTGTAGAAAACTTGGCACGAGTAGACCAATAAGTGGGAAAAAACAGAGCATTTGTGTAAAGCATGTATTAAGTCAAACCAAGTTATATATGAAAGCAGGATTGCTCGGTGTAACATGATATCTAAAATAAATTAAGTGCAGAACAAAAAGGGTTGTGACTGGTTTTCCATGCGATAAAGCTACAAAAGAAACCAACCAAAAAAGGAACAATAGTCAACAATTTTTTGTAAGAAATTGGAAGTTGATATGCTCTAACAACACACTTACCGTTCAACTGTTAGCTTATCTTTGTCATAGAATAGCAAGATAGATGAACTTTTCAAGATGAAAGCTAATAAGGCACCAACCTATCCAATACAAGTTTTGAAAGAAATTATACCAACTTATATTAGTTTAACCTTATTAAAACCAGAATTAACTTCTAGCAACAGTTGCATGACACCAGAGGCAAAAATGATGGGTATCATCCTCCCCTAGCAATGGTTGATGGATGTTAGAAACTAACGTAAATGTATTGAGTGAGAGAAGGGATGGTGAGATTACCTGTTGTATCATGCAACACATTATGCAGCAAGGTGCATTGGACTGAGTGCGATTCCTCATCCTCATGTAGGACTCAATGATTGCTTACACAACTGGGAAACATGATATCTTTAGGCTAGAGATGAATACAAACCATAACTGATACATACTACACTGCGGGTATAGGATCTTGATATTTGTCAAAGTATAAGTCATGATTGAGTAGAAACATTCTTGACTGAAGTAGATATTTGCATAACTTCACATAATCTCAACAAATAAGACACCATCATACTGTACAAGCAGAATGAATAAGTATTGTTGTACTAATTAAGTAATGTGCATTTTGTAGTTTTATTCATGCATTTCAAAATAGAATCACAAGTACAGATATATGCAAGCGCCGCACCTTACCTCACTTCTTTGAGAGAAGAACTGGTACGAAGGAGAGAAGGCCGCCTCACACGCCATCCCTTCTAGTCGATCCCATCCGGCAGCAGTTTAGCTAGCACCGGCCGGCGACCTCAAAAACTGACGTGCACATATGATGAACACGACCAAGAATCCCTATTGCATAGGTGGATGTGTGGTGTAACATTTTATAGTTTCTACGTCTGATCTCTGAACCTTTTTCCTCTCGAAGCTGCATATGCATAAACTACATGACAAAACAATTATGCTTGGCATTTCCATGTAACATTCTGAATGCAAATTAAGCTGACATGAACATGCAGGCTACATGGGCTTACATTCTTGTGCCAGCTATGGTGCTCATGCCCTTCAGCGTCCTTCTAGGTGGGTACTCTAGTGAAAAAGTAACCAACCCGACGGCTAGATACTCCAGCAAAGATGCATCCCACATCGCTCGATCGGGAAAACCCGTGCATTGATGTTGCCTGCTACTCAGAGAGACAGAGAGAGAGAGAGAGAGGGAGGGAGAGAGAGAGAATTAGTGATAGAGAGAGAAACATACATGTAGTCTCATTCCATGGCACTATGCTGCAAGTTCCTCCGCTGCCAATGTAATAATGTGGCATTGACGTTATGTATATATATGTGCAAAGACCAGGAGATTTACTATCCTACAATCAAATAAAATGAATAGAAACAAACAATATGAACATAAAACCTAAGGAGAAGTACCTTAATTTGTGCACCCAACATCCAGAGAGTTTACTGAACTTGTGTATACCGCATCCATGCATCCAGACTCCAAAGCAGATTGTTATGGGAAAAGAGATTACATTTTTCTCTTTTTTCTTCACTCTGCCAAAATGATTCTTCAACCTCTTAAATTCACGTGCTTGCTAGCCTAGATGAAGAATATAGATGATTAACGGAGGCATTGCTCAAATTAAAATTAAATGAAGAATATACATGGTCACAAATTATATCCTAACTATTTGATCTGTCAATGAATGATTGATCCTCTTCAACTACAACTTGAGCTTAGTGAGCTATTCTAATCTATAAGCAACGATACTTTTAAATTCCAGTTTACCAAAAAAAGGTCAGAGCAAATATAAGATATCATCATAGTTCCCATGTCATTACAGCTTACAAGGATGGTGAAGTGAGAGATGCAAAAAAATATGTCCCTTTGGCAACACTCGAACTATTCCTACTATTCCTACTGAACATCCAAGAAGATAAAATCTACAACATAAATAATCATGGAACCATCGTACGCCTCCATACAGTTATAAACTAACCATGTAACCTGGCTAGAATGAATAACTTTTAAATGCCAGTTTACCAAAAAAAGGTCAGAGCAAATATAAGATATCATCATAGTTCCCATGTCATTATAAGGATGGTGAAGTGAGAGATGCAAAAAATATTTCCCTTTGGAAACACTCGATCTATTCCTACTGAACATCCAAGAAGATAAAATGTACAACATAAATAATCACGGAACCATCGTACGCCTCCATACAGTTATAAACTAACCATGTAACCTGACTAGAATGAATAACTTTGTCTAAGAAGCACATGAAAAACAAACGGTTGAACTTTGCTCTAACTTTGTCTAACCTGGCTAGAATGAATAACTTTGCTCTAGCCAGCACTGCTCTTTATTCTGAAGAGAACCGGAAGATCAATAAAAGTAATTCAAATATATATGGGCATATAAAAATAACCAAACTTACAATTAGTGTTGCCCATTCAAATTATAGTTAACCATGGTGCAATGGAGTGTTGTCCCTACAAATTAAAGACCAGGAAAAGTAGGCATGATGATGTGCGGGCAGCCTAACTTGCACTGAGATGCACATACAGTGGTGCTTCACCGCAAATATTAAACTTCGAGATATGCAGAACCTCACCAGAGATGCTTTGGATCAGTACAGACTCATATAGTTGTTGGAGATCTCCTCGTGGGTTCTTCTCCAGGTGAGTTGTGAGCCTGATACCAAGGAGAGAAAGCATAAGTTTAGGTTTGACAGAGGACATGCTCGCTGTATATACTTTACCTTGATCTGAGGGGGACCTGGATGTTGACGCCGCCGACCGCTTTGGCGAAGGAAGGGGATCGGGGGGATGTGGTGATGACCGACAACTACAGTGGGATTTTGGAAGTAGAAACACAAAATCAGGCAAAGAGAGAGGAGCTGAAACAGATTTGATTGGAGCAGAACCAAACAGATCGATCGTACATAGATCTTGGATGGTGCTGACCACGACGGCGCGGGCGAGTAGCGGGCGGAGGAGGATATTGGGCCGGCGACGCGTCTCGTCCGCACCTCCCCCTTCTGGGTGGAGGAGGATATTGAGCGGAGGAGGATATTGAAACGGATTTGATTGGAGCAGCGGGCGAAGGAGGATATTGGGCGGGAGGAGGAGCAAGAACAACGAGATTGGATGGCAGCACATTGGTTGGGCAGATTTGGTGCAAAAAGTTGGGAGGAGGAGAGAATGCATCATACGCGAGGTGCCGCCGGTGTTCCCGCACGCGGTAGAGAAGGCTAGTGGCAGCGGCTTCGTGCGGTGGAGGCCGGCAGGGGCAATGGCACTCGGATGGTTGACCTCGGGAGGCGGCCACGAGAGATAGAGGAGGATTTGGGAAATTGGAATTGGATTTGGATTGGAGACCCGGTCTGCGGCATGCGAGGATCACGGCGTAGGTGTGGTTAATGTGCGACGAAAGGGGACGGATGCGAGCGACGTAGTGCTGCGGTTGACAGAAAACAGAACACCTTCTTGCTTTTTAGATAGTACTCCCTCTGTTTCAGAGCTTAAGGCGTTCTAGTTTTGCGTGTTTTTTTTACCAAGAATTACTCTAAATACGTAAAGAGTTTTGGTATAAAACTAGTACCACTGGAAAGTATTTTTTAATACGAACCCAACGATACTAATTATGTATAATATAATTAAGATTTTATTGTTCAATTCTTTCGGTCAAACTTTGCTTTGAAAAGCGTGTGTGCCTTAAGCCCTAAAACGGAGGTAGTAGAGAATAGTAGAGAAGATAGAGATAGAGAAGAGATAGAGATTTTTAGATAGTAGAGAAAAGAGCCCCAAATGCTGGTAGGAGCTATGTACCAGTTCTAGTGACTTATGTATTCTTGTCCTAATTGATATGTACATCCTCGTCGCAAAATAGATGCAACCGATTTCTTTAAATTTAGATGTTCTAAATATTATAGATACATTAAATTTAGATAAATTCACGACATCTGTTTTAAGACGAAGGGAGTACAATTCTATTTAGTCAACCTTTCATGTTCCCTATATACTATACTCCATAGGTAGTTTTGAAGTTGATGACCACAACAAATATATTTCCTTTTTTTATATTTATATTTGGCACCTAAACGATTTTAGATGTAGAATTCAAAGCCACTAGGTAAGTGGTGGTTAATTCTTTAAGGACTTGTCGTATTTGGTTTCTCCTCTATGTTAGTCTTACTAGAGCTTCCTTTTGGCTTAGGAATTTAGTGAATGGGACAGTGCGTACATGTAAATAGGTTTCTTTAGGTGATGTTAGTACTTATATTTATGTTGTTTAGTATTTAATCTAATTAGTGCGTACATGTAAATAGGTTTCTTTAGGTGATGTTAGTACATATATTTATGTTGTTTAGTATTTAATCTGATCCATAATGTAGATCCTTTTGACAAACATTCTATAGGTAGTATTAGTTATATTTGTTTTTTTGCCGCATGTGCAAGTCTACAAATTCACCTGCCTCCTAACCGGATTCCTATGCATATCATTATAGCCTATGCCGACAATTACATGCATGATTACCTCGTTGGCCAGCTCATCCATTAGGGCCCAACAAAGTGAATAGGAGTGTACATGCCATAAAAATAAACCCGTAGCAACGCACGGGCATTTTTACTAGTCCTACCCTAATCCCCACCTACCGCTATGTCGCCGCTACCCCATCTCCTCACCTAGCCCCGACCCGCGCGAGCTTGACCCTGTCGCCTCGCACGCGAGCCAGCTACCCCGATACGCAGCATCCCGCCGCGTCCAACCACACCCTACCCAGCGATGCACCGACACGACCACCTGTGTCAGCGACCTGTCTACAAGGGTTGGGCGATGGGCCGCCACATTGGGCCATGGTCTCGTTGGAAGCAAGATGCAGAGGGGACAGAGGCATATATACGAAGGGAGTGACCACAACGAGACCCGGGCTTGGAATGGAACAGACTGGACGGCGGCTTCGGCCGAGGGTCTGGCTTGGCTTGCGTTGCGTGTGTGCTTGGTGTTCTTCTTCCTCCTCTGAATCCCCACCTTCCTCCCCAATTGTTCCTTTGAAATCCAAGCTTGTAATCCGAATCGATCGAATTTGAGGAGAAATACTAGTGGACTATCAGAGCCAATCAACCCCTCCTCGAAAATTCCACAAAATCCACCTTCAATTTTTTTCCCCACCACCAGCAAGCCATGGAACACCAGAGAGAGCTCATGGAGGCGTTACGCGATTTCGCCATGGCCGATTCCGAGGACTGCGACCGGGAGTGGGGCGCGTATCTCATGCTGCTGAAGAAGGGGTCCGCGTCGGTGTCTTCACTGACGAGCTCTACTTCGCCTATCCATCACCGCACTCGCGCATCCGTTGCAGCGGTGACGCCTCCGTCGACAACGAACTCTACCACGCCCGTACCTGCCCCAAGCGGTGCCGCCTCCAGAGACTGCTTCTGTGAGCCATGCCCAAGGTCAACCGCCTTTTTGGCCGCGTCTGCTTCAAGCAACCACACCAAGGACGAACTCTCTCCAGGAGCCCGGCATATGTACGACTACCTCATCGGTGCCACCGAGAACCTCGACGAGCCAACCACTGCGACCTCCTCCCCGACCTCCGCGCCATCGATCTCCGCCACCGGGTCGACCGCATATGTCTACCCAAGCTCGATCGTAACCGCCACGTCAGCCACTACAGGATCAACCTCGGCTACTCCAGAGGTCTCCACCGTGCTCTCATTCCATACAGAGATCGGGAACGTCCAAGGTGCAGTGGACATTGACGCGACAGACCTCGCTGCTCCAGTGCCTACCACCTGCTTGGTGGAATGCCCAAGCGACGACACCTATGTATATGTGACTGCAACCATCCCTTCTTCAACACCCGACTCGTCTGTGACCACAGGCAGCATCGTCCCTGAGCTCACTGCACCTGAGGGCAGCGACAAGGCACTCGATGTTTCTGCTACAAGCGACATTTCCATCGTGCTCCGAGTCCCTACCGAGCCTGGTGTCGTCCAAGCTGCTCTCCTGCCTACCTCCTGTTTGGTGGAGAGCCCAAGCTCTGTATCGCTGCATGTGCTCTCCCCATTGGCAGCACCAACTCAGTCCACGAATACCAAAGACGATGTTTCTGAACTCACAGACTACACCGAGAAGTGCAGCTCCATCTCTCGTCACCGCAGCAAAGATGTCTTGACCTTGCCGCCCGTCACGACAGCCGCAGTGGCTGGACCCTTGCGACCACTGCCATGGCCATCTTTCATGTGCATCCAGTTCTGGATAACATTGGTCAGGCAAGTAACATCTGAACCGAGGGAGAAATTCTCTTGTTTGGTTGCAGTGGATATTCGAGTCACATCACTACAGCCACACCGAGTATCTATTGTTCATCGTTTGAGGCTGAAGCATGATAATATATGTTGGAGTCTTCAACGGCTGCGACCGCCTAGGTCTCCTCCAGTGCTAAAGATTCTCGTCTGTTGCACAAAAAAGACCACAAGAAGTTGGACTCATAGGCTTGAGACTGTATCCTCTCCTAGTTCAATTACTGATAATGAAACAAACAGTCTCTGTGTGAAGCCTTGCTTGGATGATGTGTCTTCCCAGATGGTGGTCAGATACTCAATGTGTACGACCAGCCAATGCAGTTCTTGCTGTGTTTTCCTGGGCGTGGATTACAAGCAAACAAGCTGAAGTGCATGTCCATTTTACCTGTTCACTAATTCCGGTCAATTCCCATTTTGCAAAGGTGCATTCTTTATTACCTAGAAGAGCTAAAGTGGTAGTGGAATATAATTGTGGAACATCACTGAATTTGGCGGTCTGTTGTGGATACCGTGCTCTGAATGTTGCTCATACACCTTCTTCGATGTTGATAATTGTTGGGCATCTTCTGCAATATAGTCTCGACGATGATGCTCTTTTGCTACTACTCTGTTGGATTCCGTTGCCTTGTCTTCAACTGTTACTGGGACTAATTCCTGCAGTACAAGGTCACATCAGCTCCAGCCCCAGTACGTTCCTTGCTAGTCTGAATGAGAGAGCAAAAGTACATCAACATTATACATGTACAAGGGTCCTGCCGGGAGCTGCCTGTAAGGGACAACGTAGTCCTCACTATTCTGTGTTGATGAAATGCTGGTTCAGTCATTCAGAATTGCTGTATAAATTTCGGTTTTGCACTGCTGGACATATACTCTTGTCTTGCTGCGCATTGGTACAACAGAAAATTCCCTAGACAATCTGTCATGTATCACTGAAGTCCTGGTTCCATTGTTGCTGTGCTGACCGTGAGTTCTACAGTTGCAATACCTTCCAGTGGACAATTGCATGGTCTCTGGGTTATCAAACTTATCGTTCCTCTCTGTCAAGTATTCAGACTGGACCAATTTGTGTCATTTTATTGGTGCAGCAGAATTGTCCAGCCAATTACCAAAAGCTATTGTTCTGGTATATGATGGGTAAGATGAACAATGCCATAGTACTTTCCATGATATTTTCGGGCAACCTTTGTACAATAGACGTGGAGCCATGTTTGCTCAATTGCGCTCAATCATATCGTCTTGAGTGGTTCCAGTGGGAAATTGCATGGTTGCTAGTGGGTACATCTAGTGTTGGATCAGATATTATTCAGTGCGGTCTTCAGCTTATCCAATGGAGGATTGCATGGTCACTTAGCTTGGAGTGCCTGGATGTCGGCAACCATTCCTGGCAACTAATACCTGATGCAATAGTGACATACCTTACTCCTCACGGCAATCCCAACAGACTGGGTGATGATCGGTCTTGCTCTGGTATTAATACATCTAAGATGATGCCATGGGAAATTGCAAGCCCAACTAATGACATCCTGACATATACTACACGAGTGCTTATTTCATGGGATCCAGGAGGTTCAGGTTCTATTGATCCTACATCCTGGAACATCACTCAATTACAGCTCTCACGCCTAACATGGGACCCCGGTGGATGTACATGACAACGGCTTGAGGGCAAGCCGAATTTTAAGGAGGGGGAATTGTCAGCGACCTGTCTACAAGGGCTGGGCGATGGGCCGCCACATTGGGCCATGGTCTGGTTGGAAGCAAGATGCAGAGGGGACAGAGGCATATATACGAAGGGAGTGACCACAACAAGACCCGGGCTTGGAACGGAACGGACTGGACGGCGGCTTCGGCCGAAGGCCTGGCTTGGCTTGCGTTGCGTGTGTGCTTGGTGTTCTTCTTCCTCCTGTGAATCCCCACCTTCCTCCCCATTTGTTCCTTTGAAATCCAAGCTTGTAATCTGAATCGATCGAATTTGAGGAGAAATACTAGTGGACTCTCACAACCTGAGACACTAATGCACGCACGCGCCTCCCCTATCGAAACCGTCCACCTCGGCCCCACCCGAACATGACCGTCCCTCATCCTCACAGACTCCACCTACCCCGCTCGATTCCTCCAACCCTGCCTCCTGCTCTGGATCGACGCCGCCGCTAGGAGATGCCCTCCGTGCCGAGTCACGCGCTCGCGCGAGTCCGGCCTCGCTCAAGCCCCTCGTCGGCCGTGAGCCCGCGCCTCCACCGTCGGAGCTCCTCCAGCCTTCCGTGTCACCCTCTCCCGCAGCGGTTGTCGCCTGCTTCCGACGAGCTGCTTCCTTGACCTGTCCCCGCGATCCCGCGCCAAGCTCTCCTCGTTCTCGTGCCCATCGCTCGCCTCCCGCAAGGACGCTGCCGCCCGCGAGCCTCCTCAACCGCGCGCTACCGTCGGGGCCCGTCTTCCCCACGACCCTGCACCGGCCCGGTGCTCCACCCCGCATCCTCGATGCCGCTCGCATCTGGAGCCGTGCCGCCGTCAAGCCCTCCCTGTTTCCCTCAGTAACGCCCGCCTTCCTCCGTTCCGGCCGTTGTTGCCCGCCCAGTATCACTGTCGCCGCCCCTTGTCCTCCTCTCGGTTGCGTGCGCGTACCCTCGTGCACATGCCCACAGTCCGCACGTGTTCCTGCCGGCCGTGTGTGGCCTTGATGCTCGTTGATGGTGAGATTGGTGTTGGCTTGGCTCAGACCAACAAAAGACTACCTGTTCCCCCGAGATCCTCTCAATATCTTTGTGGCCGCCAAGTACTGCCTACCAGGGCCAACGCCCTGCCAAGACTGTTCATATCGACATGATCTTCCTCGGGCATGCAAGACAAATCGGACAAGGACTACCGACGAGCGGATGCCAAGATATTTCGAAGACCCCGTCATCAAAAACAAGTTCATGCCAATGATAATTCCTGTTGTCGAGTGTTAAGTACTCCTTCATGGAACCGAAGACCCCGGATCTAAACCCGAACACCTTGGAATGCCAAGTTCTTCTTCCCAGATCCAAAGACCGATCTTGTCGACTCTAGGACCCGACCCCCCGGTGAACACCAAGATCGTCGATCCGATATGTAACCCCTATCCGAGACGTCTATATTTTATAATATGTGACATATAGTTGTTGCATATTAATTGAACATGTTTGCATACATATTGTTGGTGTTTGTGGGTATTTTGATGATTCACCTAAATTAAATATGGAGATCACATACGAGAAAATCTAGTCTTATATTGACTCCATTTAAATTTGTGTAGCGAACCGATGATATGTTTTGTTTTGTTAAGTCAACATTTTTATTGCGGGGTATCTAAACAACATGAACCATCTAATCAATTATCGGAACCTTGGTTCCACTTAATATTGCCTAGTCGCATCACATCTCTGCCATGCCATACATCATACACGCATCATGCCTGTTCTTCTACCGTAGTATTAAATAGTGCATCCGGTGTTTCTTCCAGTGATGTGCTTCTTCACGGATTAGGCCGATGAGTGGATGCGAGTGTCCACCCGATCTCCGGTGAACCTTCGGCAGTGTTTCCAAGGCGAGCAATCTCCCCCTTTCTACCTATTTTCCATTTGTAGTCTTTACTTCCTCCTGTTGATCTATTGCTATCCGTGTTGTGATGCTTAGTTTTCGTGCAGCATTTATATTCCTTACAGCCTCTATATTGCCTTGGACACATCCTATTGCATGTTGTTTGATAGATAGTCAGCCTTGCGAGTTGTGTCATTGTCGTTCCATCGTTTTTAGAAGGTTGGCACATGTTTACTGGTGGATATGATCATGGATTTAATTACAACTTGTTAAATAAAATGCTCGGAATAGATATAACTAATGCAGATGCACCGGTGGGTAATAGATGCTATTTGGTTCTTCCACGCTCACTTGTGTTTCGTAGGCCCCGAGTACTCGATACCTGTTCCTTGACTATTCACACTATCTACATACGAGAGACTATGGATCCCCCTTCACCTGAGCTTGATTCACACTTTATTTTTGGGGCCACAAACTAGGTTGGGACTTTATTACTATCATGTACTTATGCCTTGCTTACTGCTTTATTTACGATTGTACGTGGACCACATGCACTCTTTAGGAATATAGAATGTTTATGCGGTATCGACAAGCGCAGTCAGACTTTCAGGTTCTCAGACGTTTTCAGCCATTGTCGCTAACCCTGGGTCTGTCACGGAGCCGGCCAACTTCGTTGCGGGTAGCTTTGTGGGGTGGCCCCCTGAAATAATTTGTGAATCCTGTGAATGCATTATCGTGAGGTCTCGTTGCATTTTATTTGGTTCTTCCCGAGGTTGATCGTGTGTGTTGCTATTTGTGCACCCCTACAGGGTAAATCTTTCTGAAAGCCGTGTCCGCGGTTATGGATGACTTGGAGCACAATATGTTGATCATAGACAAGTATAACTAAAGTAGTGCTATAAATTTGACTTCGACATGTCTAGTAACCAGTTTCACTACAACGGAATGAGTAAATAAAAGTGCCAACAACTGCTGGATTTGGGATGTCTCATGCTAATTTTGACTAGTAAGTATTGCAACTACAACGAAAATGGTTAACTAAAACTGCCCACTTATTATGATATCAGGATGACTCATGTTATCTATATCTGATTAGTAAGTGCTGCAACTATAACAGAATGAATAAAACTGCCAACTGTGTGAGTTCCTTGGTTTGACTTCCTCGTGTGGTCTCGAGGGGGAAATACCAGGATGGGTATGATTGGTGTTAGTATTAGGTTGGTTCCCAAATAGGTATTTTTTATCCCTCTCTAATAGCTGACTTTTGTATCGAGTCTCTATAGATTGTTTAGTGCATGCTTCGCTGCCGCTCTAGTTCACCATACCTATGTAGGCGAGAGCCACCGAATTCTAGACTCGCCATGTACTTGCCTTAGTACTGACCGCTCTCTTTTTCCTTTGCCCTTTGTCGGCACCCTTTTGTTTTAGCAGGATTAAGATTGACGTCGTTAGCAGGGTTATCCTTCCGACTTAGCCTGGGCAGGCTTATGGACGCTATTGGTTATTTAGGGCTCTTAGCCCCATTTGCATCTTATCCGTACTCGGATGTTGTATCATTTTCAAGGTGATTTGGATCTTTGTACTGTATATCTGTATTCTTGACTAATGGACTCGTTGTTGTATATATATGTTCTGTGGGTTCCATCGTGGACTATTGTGTAATGCTATTACTTCGTTTTCCACCCGCACGCAAGTACCCGGTGGGCATCTTTGAATCGTTTCTATGCGGGTTTGGCGGGAATCACTAAAATTTGCATAGGGCCGATTTGAGGGTGTTACACTGTTGCTTTATTGTCAAAGTGTCAAGTGCTGATAATGTTTTCAAACCTTGGGTTGATTAAGACCAGTGTATGTATTGACTTCTTTGCATTGTATTGGTTTTTTCTTACACACTTGACTAGTTTCTTAATTATATATGTTCCTTACACACAAACCTTCTTCAATTTCATATGCTGATCAGGGTGTTATAAGACCGAAGATTGTTGCAAGGTGACACTAGAGAAATCCAAATTTCAGCACCCATGTTATGTTAGTTGCTCTAAAACGAATTCCATATCTTGGGCATTCTACAAGGAGTTTGTAAGAGACCTGGATGAAGACGAGGTCTTTGAGATCCCTCAGTTCTTGGTGCACCGGGTGCAGGATGAAGATGATCTTCATCAGATGGTTAGTTAATCACTTTTTCCTATACTTTTCCTACTTATTTTGTAAATTTATCAGGGTGGCTAGTTAACTAAGATCTATTATATATTTTTGTTACTCAGGAAATTCCTTTGAGATGGGGAACACCAAATCCCAAAGAAATGGTTCTATTGTGTATGCCTGAAGAATAATTGTGACAAAGGCCTGAAAATCTTGGGGCGATATCGCATATCGGAAGTATATGACGATTGCATTGAGTTCACCGACCCCTAGACTAAATTCAGTGCTAAAAACAGAATTTGCCTTGATGATCTGCTCGTCATCTAGGTCAAGGTGATGAGGTACTATATCAAGCTGATTATTGAGGTGGTCACTAGTCCAGCAGAGGAACATGAGGATGCCGAAGATGATAGCGACGAGCAACAGTGTAACACCCTCAGAATCGGCCCTATGCAAGTTTTAGCGATTCCCGCCAAACCCGCATAGAAACGATTCAAAGGTGCCCACCAGGCACTTGCGTGCGGGTGGAAAACGAAGTAATATCATTACACATTAGTCCACGATGGAACCCACAGAACATATATATATAACAACGACTCAAAGAGTCAAGAATACAGATATACAATACAAAGATCCAAATCACCTTGTAAACGATAGCGCGTCCGACTACGGACAAGATGCAAATGGGGCTAAGAGCCCTGAAGAATAACCAATGGCGTCCATAACCCTGCCTGTGCCAAGCGGAAGGGTAACCTCGCTAACGACATCGATCTCAAAACCTGCTTAAACAAAAGGGTGCCGACAAAGGGCAAAGGAAAAGAGAGAGTCAAGATCGAGGCCAAGACACGGCGAGACTAGAATTCGGCCCTCGCGCCACATAGGTATGGTGGATCAAGCGGCAGCGCAGCATGCACTAAACAACCTATAGAGACTCGATAAAACTGCTGGCCATCGAGAGGGATAAGAATGACCTATTCGAACCATCCCGATACTACCAAACATACCCATCCTGGTATTTCTCGACACCAAACGAGGAAGTCAACCGAGGAACTCACACGCTGGCGCTTATATTTATTCAGTTATCGTTGCAGCAATTACTAGTCAAGTATAGATAGTCATCCCGATAAAATAAGCGAAGGCAGTTTTAGTTAACCATTCTGTTGTAGTTGCAACACTTACTAGTCAGATACAATAAGCATGAGATATCCCAAACCCAGCAGTTGTTGGTACTTTTATTTAGCCATTCCATTGCAGTTGAGCCGATTACTAGTCACATCGGATACAAGTCAAATTATAACAGTAAACTTTAGTTATAGTTGTCTATGATCGAGAACTGTGCTCCAAGTCGTCCATAACCGCGGACACGGCTTTTCGAAAAGATTTGACCCTGCAGGGGTGCACCAAAGTATCCACACGCGATTAGCATGAGATATCCACACGCACTTCGACCCTTTTTGCCAGATCAATTAACATACACCCATCGGTATGTCGGCGGGGCCTAAGTCATGACGTTTCCCAGACCCAAAGCAAGTACATGGGGGCCACCCCACTAAGTACACCCGCAACAAAGTCGGCCGGGCTCCGAGACGGACTCAGGGTTTGTGGAGCCGGCTGTAAACGACTGGGAACCCGAAACTCTCGGGCTTGTCGACAGTAAAACGGGTCACGATCCTAAACAGTACAGTGTGCTATCCATCGCACAATTTAAATAAAGCAGTAAAGCATGGCATAAGTACAGGATAGTAAATAAAACCTCAAACTAGTTGTGGCCCCCGGTACAATACTTGGAATCAGGTACTAAATCGATGGGGTGCCCACACATCCCACATGTGGTTAGCGCGCTCGATCTCGGAACAGGTGTCAAGAACTCGGGGTCCTACGGGACACCAGTGAGCGGTCGGAAACCAAATATTGTCTATCACCCACCGGTGCCTCTGCATTACCTACTTCAATTTTAGTTATTAAACAGTAATTAAAGTTATAACCATCTCCAACATAAAGCTTATGGCAGCCTTCCAACAACTGTGGTACTTGACGACACGCATAGACTTGAGCAAGCGATCACTACGACGCATAAGTCCAACTATCTACCAAACAACAGGTAATAGGATGTGTCCAAGGCAATATAAGGCTGCAAGAGATATCACAGTCGACAACTAGAGCATCGCAACACAGATAGCAATAGATCATCAGGAGGGAATAAATACTGTAAAAGTAAGATAGGTAGAAAGGGGGAGATGCTCGCCTGAAAACATTGCCGAAGGTTCACCCGAAGATCGGGTCGACACTCGCATCAACTCAACGGCCTTATCCGCGAAGAACCGAAACACTAGAAGAAACACCGGGTGCACTATTTAATACTACGGCAAAAGATCGGGCATGATGCATGTATGATGTATGACATGGCAAAGATGCGATGCAATTAGGCAATATTAAGCGGAACCGGAGTTCCGACAATTAAATATATGGTTCTAGTTGTTTAGGTACCCCGCAATTTAATGTTGTCTTAACATGGCAAAAATATAGCACCGGTTCGCTACACAAATTTAAATGGGAACAATATGAGACTAGATTAGCCCGCATATGGTCTCCATATTTAATTTAGGTGAATCGGCATAAGGCCCCCAAACCACACTAATATGCATGCGAGTATGACAATTTAATATGCAACAATATCAATATCATATATTATAAAAATATGAGGGGTCTCGGATAGGGGTCACACATTAGGGGTCTCGACGATCTTGGGCTCCGAGGGGTTCGGGGTTGGTCTCAGGGTCCGACGGGGGCGAGGTTCGATGGGATCGGTCTCGGACAACGGAAGTCGATCTTGCCGCATCCGAGAAGAAGGACTTGTTCGGCGTCGGGGTCACATCGGATTCGTCCTGGTCGGTGTCGATCTTGTCGCTATGAAGATCTTGTCGGGTCCGCGCCATCGAGTCGGTCTTGGCATTCAGGGTGACGAACTTGGCGTCCGCGAGGAAGTACTTGGCGAATCCGTGTCGACGACCTGGGCGTCCGGGTTCTCGGGCGTCAGATCTGGGAAGAAGTGCTTGTCGCATCTGTGTCCTTCGGGTCGAAGACTTTGGCATGCCCGGGTTCGGTCTTCGGATCCGGATAGGAGGCCTTGATGTTCCGGGTTCTACAGTCGACGGGGATCTTGGCACGGCTCCCTCGGTGGTCTCGGTCGCGCATGGGGTACCAACATTCTTGTCGAAGTCCTTGTCGATCTTGTCCATCACAGGGGCCTTGAATCATCTGAACCAACATTGCCATATCGTCTCTCCATAGCAGTAGCGCCACGTCTGCAAACCGTGCACACGGCCAAAGGACGTTGGGGTGAGCAGCAGGGGTCGGTGATGCGGGGCCGTGCGGTGGCGGCCGCAGGCTCGCGACGGCGGAGCACTAGGGCGGGAGGCGCAGCCGCAATGACCTGAGAAGCGACAATGAGGTGTCAAGATGCGGCGGCGCCACGCGGAGGTCGTGGCCGGGGAACGCCGGGCGACGCCAGCGAGGAAGGCGGCGGGAGAGGCGGCCGGGGCGGCGCGGGCCTGCGCGAGGCAGAGGCGCGGCGACGAGCTCGGGGTCGGGGGCGGGCACTGCAGATGGCTCTGCGAGGGGAGGCGCAGGAGGCGGAAGGTAGAGGACGGGCCGGGGCGGGGTCGCGGCCGGAGGAGCAGAGCTCGGGGCCGGAGGTGGCGAGCGGCGCCTGGCGACGGAGGGGTGGTCGGGAGCGCTCATGGGAAGGAACGGGGAGGCTTCGCCGACGCTGCAGGTGGCCGAGGGCGACGGTGCAGGGTCGAGGTGACGCCGGCGAGGCCACCGGCGGCGGCTCGAGCTTGCAGGGACGGCGAGGCAGAGGGAGCGTCTGCCGGCGGGATCGGTGCCAGGGAAGGCGAGGACGCGGGGTCGGGGATCGATCTGGAGCAGGTGGGTGCTGGCCGGGCAAGCGGGCGGGCGCGCGGCCGACGGGTCGAGGACGGCGGCCTGGGCGGCGGTCTGGCCCGGCCAGAGGGCGCAGCGGGCGGGTTGCTGCTGGGGAGGCGAGGAGGAGGGCAGTGGAGGTGGGAAGAGAGAGAGAGGGGAACAGGCGGGGGTGGGTCCGGGGTCGGTGGGACCGGTCCAGGGGAGTGGGTCGGGCTGGGGAGGTGGGGCCCGAGGAGTAAGGGAGAGGGAAAAAGAGGAGGATCGGTGAGGTGGCGGTGGGTGTGATGAGGTGGAGGGACGGTGAGGTGGCAAGCTGGGGTTGGTGGGTAGACTAGGTTTGGGTAGGAAAAGATTGGGGTTTGGGTTTTATTAGTTTGTAAAATGTTTATGGTGTTGTCTTGTTTTAAATCTTTTTAGCAAAATAATTTTTAGGCAATTAATTTAACAGATAATTATAAGACTTGTTTTGAAATAAGAGAAGAGGTATTGTATCGACAAAATAGTTTTAGCTACACTATTCGAGAGCCAAAGATGCATGATGATGACGATGCTCAAATGCAATGCACAAAAACAACGCGATTTTCTAGTAGTGGTTTTATGGATGCCACAATTCGACACCACTAACAATGGATCTCGCCCTCGAGATCCGCCTCATGGTACCGGAAGAAGGGCGACGTGAATCTTCTCGCATCGTGTAGATCCTCGAGACACCACTAACAAGAGGTCGTTGTCCGTGACCGTCGAGAGAACACTCCGGGAACAAAAGGTCGAAGGTAGAGGTATCGACAAATAAAGCCACCTCTAACTTCGTTAGAAGGAGAGAAAAGATGCGGCCTATCCCACTTCAATGTACAAGAGCGAATAGAAAGGGTAGTCGGCATGGGGGCCAATCCATCACGCACCAAACTATTACTCTGCACAATCAGTAGAAAAGCGTGCAACCATTCTCGGGATCAGACTGAAGATCTCGACAAGCGAGGTCGAACAAAGGAGTGATGGACTACGATCGGATCTGGCGTAGATGATGTCGTCGCGTCGGAAAACACCGGAAGGCACGAGAAGGAACAAAGAGAAGTCCATCAGACGAAGGATTCCTCGGATAGCACGAAGACCAGATGTAGCAACACCATTACCAAAAGAGGAAGCGAAACCCTGAAGGTACGACGGAACCCAACCACGAGAAATCCTGGACTCGAAGAGAGAGAAGAGAACGGATTCAAAACACGCAGAGGTGAGAGGAGAGCAGCAGAGGGGTAAGGAGTAAAATCAGACCTAATCAGAACTATCCAACCGGTTTTGCAAAATAGTTTTGACACTCAACTTCGGCTGTTAGCTAGGTTATCCTACAGGCTGGACTTGTGGAGTATCGCAACTGCTGAGCTCTGATACCACTCTGTAACACCCTCAGAATCGGCCCTATGCAAGTTTTAGCGATTCCCGCCAAACCCGCATAGAAACGATTCAAAGGTGCCCACCAGGCACTTGCGTGCGGGTGGAAAACGAAGTAATATCATTACACATTAGTCCACGATGGAACCCACAGAACATATATATATAACAACGACTCAAAGAGTCAAGAATACAGATATACAATACAAAGATCCAAATCACCATGTAAACGATAGCGCGTCCGACTACGGACAAGATGCAAATGGGGCTAAGAGCCCTGAAGAATAACCAATGGCATCCATAACCCTGCCCAGGCCAAGCCGGAAGGGTAACCCTGCTAATGACGTCGATCTCAAAACCTGCTTAAACAAAAGGGGTGCCGACAAAGGGAAAAGGAAAAAGAGAGCGGTCGATCGAGGCCAAGACACGGCGAGACTAAATTCGGTCCTCGCCTACATAGGTATGGTGGACTGAAGCGCAGCATGCACTAAACAACCTATAGAGACTCGATAAAACTGTCGGCTATCAGAGAGGGATAAGAATGACCTATTCGGAACCATCCTGATACTACCACCAAACATACCCATCCTGGTATTTCCCCCTCGACACCAAACGAGGAAGTCAACCGAGGAACTCACACAGTTGGCAGTTATATTTATTCAGTTATCGTTGCAGCAATTACTAGTCAAGTATAGATAGTCATCCTGATAAAAATAAGCAGTGGGCAGTTTTAGTTAACCATTCTGTTGTAGTTGCAACACTTACTAGTCAGATACAATAAGCATGAGATATCCCAAACCCAGCAGTTGTTGGTACTTTTATTTAGCCATTCCATTGCAGTTGAGCCGATTACTAGTCACATCGGATACAAGTCAAATTATAACAGTAAACTTTAGTTATAGTTGTCTATGATCGAGAACTGTGCTCCAAGTCGTCCATAACCGTGGACACGGCTTTTCGAAAAGATTTGACCCTGCAGGGGTGCACCAAAGTATCCACACGCGATTAGCATGAGATATCCACACGCACTTCGACCCTTTTTGCCAGATCAATTAACATACACCCATCGGTATGTCGGCGGGGCCTAAGTCATGACGTTTCCCAGACCCAAAGCAAGTACATGGGGGCCACCCCACTAAGTACACCATAACAAAGTCGGCCGGGCTCGAGACGGACTCGGGGTTTAGGAGCCATTGTAACGACTGGGAACCCGAAACTCTCGGGCTTGTCGATACAGCGAAAACGGGTCACGATCCTAAACAGTACAGTGTGCTATCCATCGCACAATTTAAATAAAGCAGTAAAGCATGGCATAAGTACAGGATAGTAAATAAAACCTCAAACTAGTTGTGGCCCCCGGTACAATACTTGGAATCAGGTACTAAATCGATGGGGTGCCCACACATCCCACATGTGGTTAGCGCTTTCGATCTCTAACAAGTGTCAAGAACTCGGGTCCCACGGACACCAAAGGAGCCCGGAAACCAAATATTGTCTATCACCCACCGGTGCCTCTGCATTACCTACTTCAATTTTAGTTATTAAACAGTAATTAAAGTTATAACCATCTCCAACATAAAGCTTATGGCAGCCTTCCAACAACTGTGGTACTTGACGACACGCAACAGCACTTGAGCAAGCGACTACGACGCGCAAGTCCAACTATCTACCAAACAACAGGTAATAGGATGTGTCCAAGGCAATATAAGGCTGCAAGGGATATCACAGGTACGACAACTAGAGCATCGCAACACAGATAGCAATAGATCATCAGGAGGGAATAAATACTGTAAAAGTAAGATAGGTAGAAAGGGGAGATGCTCGCCTGAAAACATTGTCAAGGTTCACCCAAGATCGGGTCGACACTGCATCAACTCAACGGCCTTATCCGCTGAAGAACCAAAAAAGAGAAGAAACACCGGGTGCACTATTTAATACTACGGCAAAAGATCGGGCATGATGCATGTATGATGTATGACATGGCAAAGATGCGATGCAATTAGGCAATATTAAGCGGAACCGGAGTTCCGACAATTAAATATATGGTTCTAGTTGTTTAGGTACCCCGCAATTTAATGTTGTCTTAACATGGCAAAAATATAGCACCGGTTCGCTACACAAATTTAAATGGGAACAATATGAGACTAGATTAGCCCGCATATGGTCTCCATATTTAATTTAGGTGAATCGGCATAAGGCCCCCAAACCACACTAATATGCATGCGAGTATGACAATTTAATATGCAACAATATCAATATCATATATTATAAAAATATGAGGGGTCTCGGATAGGGGTCACACATTAGGGGTCTCGACGATCTTGGGCTCCGAGGGGTTCGGGTTGGTCTCTGTGGTCCGACGGGGGCGAGGTTCGATGGGATCGGTCTCGGACAACGGAAGTCGATCTTGCCGCATCCGAGAAGAAGGACTTGTTCGGCGTCGGGGTCACATCGGATTCGTCCTGGTCGGTGTCGATCTTGTCGTTGCGAAGATCTTGTCGGGTCCGCGCCATCGAGTCGGTCTTGGCATTCAGGGTGACGAACTTGGCGTCCGCGAGGAAGTACTTGGCGAATCCGTGTCGACGACCTGGGCGTCCGGGTTCTCGGGCGTCAGATCCGAGAACAAGTGCTTGTCACATCTGTGTCCTTCGGGTCGAAGACTTTGGCATGCCCGGGTTCGGTCTTCGGATCCGGATAGGAGGCCTTGATGTTCCGGGTTCTACAGTCGACGGGGATCTTGGCACGGCTCCCTCGGTGGTCTCGGTCGCGCATGGGGTACCAACATTCTTGTCGAAGTCCTTGTCGATCTTGTCCATCACAGGGGCCTTGAATCATCTGAACCAACATTGCCATATCGTCTCTCCATAGCAGTAGCGCCACGTCTGCAAACCGTGCACACGGCCAGAGGATGTTGGGGTGAGCAGCAGGGGTCGGCGATGCGGGGCCGTGCGGTGGCGGCCGCAGGCTCACGACGGCGGAGCACTAGGGCGGGAGGCGCGGCGCAGCGGACCTGAAGGGCGGCAAGGATTCCGAAGATGCTGACGGCGCCAGGCGGAGGTCGTGGCCGGGGGAACGTCGGCGAGCGCCCAGCGAGGAAGGCGGCGGGAGAGGCGGCCGGGGCGGCGCGGGCCTGCGCGAGGCAGAGGCGCGGCGACGAGCTCGGGGTCAGGGGCGGGCACTGCAGATGGCTCTGCTAGGGGAGGCGCAGGAGGTGGAAGGTAGAGGACGGGCCGGGGCGGGGTCGCGGTCGGAGGAGCAGAGCTCGGGGCCGGAGGTGGCGAGCGGCGCCTGGCGACGGAGGGATGGTCGAGAGCGCCTGCGGGGAAGGAAACGGGGGAGGCTTCACGACGCTGCGGCAGGCCGTGAGGGCGACGGTGCAGGGACGAGGTGACGCCGGCGAGGCCACCGGCGGCGGCTCGAGCTTGCGGGGACGGCGAGGCAGGGGGGAGCGTCGGCCGGCAGGACCGGCGCCAGGGAAGGCGAGGACGCGGGGTCGGGGATTGATCTGGGGCAGGTGGGGTGCTTCTCGGGCCGGGCAAGGGCGGGCGGGCCGACGGGTCGAGGACGGGCGGCCTCAAGCGGTGCTGCCCGGCCAGAGAGGCGAAGGGCGGCGTTGCTGCGTCGAGGCAGAGGAGGGCGGTGGAGGTGGGAAGAGAGAGAGAGGGGGAACAGGCGTGGGGGTGGTGGGTCCAAGGGTCGGTGGGACCGTCCAGGGGAGTGGCCGGGGAGGTGGGGCCCGGGGAGTAAGGGAGAGGGAAAAAGAGGAGGATCGGTGAGGTGGCGGTGGGTGTGATGAGGTGGAGGGACGGTGAGGTGGCAAGCTGGGGTTGGTGGGTAGACTAGGTTTGGGTAGGAAAAGATTGGGGTTTGGGTTTTATTAGTTTGTAAAATGTTTATGGTGTTGTCTTGTTTTAAATCTTTTTAGCAAAATAATTTTTAGGCAATTAATTTAACAGATAATTATAAGACTTGTTTTGAAATAAGAGAAGAGGTATTGTATCAAACAAAATAGTTTTTAGCTACACTATTCTGAGAGCCAAAGATGCATGATGATGACGATGCTCAAATGCAATGCACAAAAACAACGCGATTTTCTAGTAGTGGTTTTGCGGGATGCCACAAACAGCAGGGGGACGAAGACGAGAGCGTTAGCTCTGTGATGTCGGTTGTAGCTCAGAACTTCTGAATAAATCATCAGAATTTAAATTTCAAGAATGCATGCTCAGAAGCTTTTGTGTTGTTGTATGTTAAACTAGCAAATCTCTTTTGTTCAAATCTCTCTGGTTGTACCAACTTCATTATGTTTAATTATGAAAGAGAAAATATAAATGATTTCTCTCAATTTCTCACATAGAAAAATGCACAACTAATTCCATATTCTCGCAGGAACCAGCCCCACTTGTTGAACCGGCAACACTGCCATGATCTCCATGTAACCACAGTGAGTTCTCGAACCAAAGCTGCAGTTATTCATTATTACCACATATCCACGATCTCTGCAGTTATTCCTTCACACTTCTTCTTCCTCTTCCTCGTTCATTCCTCTATTCTGGAACCATCATTTCTTCTTCTTCTTCCTCACAGGAATTTCCTTGCAGGCATTTACTTTCACCCATTTCCTTACAGGCATGGACGATGGGAAACGCACAACAGAGACCCACTTCGTCCCTGCCCATGGAACCACGATGTTGACAGTGGTGTACACAAATGATGAAGCGACTGTGGAGACAACTATCGCCAGGTATGAGAAATTGCTTGAGAAAGAGAAGTACAAGTTCGTTGGGCTAGACTTGGAGTACACCCTTGCAGATAAGCGAAAAAATCCTCCACAAGAGATCACCGTCGTGCAAATCACCATACATGCGGAGGTCCTCGTTTACCACTTCTGCATGTATCTGAAATTTAAATTTGAGATCACCACTTCTGCATCCCTTGTTCCCTTACATCCCTAAAACCCTCTAATTGCAGGAGTAAACCAACTAAGAAGCATAGTCCAGCTCTGGTCGAGTTCTTGTGTAGGAACGGGATAAATTTCACTAGCATGGATATCACAAATGACATAACTATGTTTTCTTGTGCGTTGACAAAAATCCCACATGGGTACCACATCGACATTTAAAATCTATACAAGATCAAACCATACCTAGCAAAGGATGGCATGGGTGATCTAGCAGTAAAAATCATCGACAGATCCTATGCAAAACTAAAGAAATTGAAGCAAAGCGAGCACGACTACTGGGATTGGACAGGTGCGCCTCGAGTATGTAGCCAGAGACACCTACATGGCGTACAAGTTGTACAATAAGCTCATTACCATAAAGATGGGATGGTTAAGGCGGGGTTTTTCACGATAGAGCTATGCCCTAGTTACAAGCTAGCCCAGGAGAAGAAGCTCGAGGAGGACAGAAAGCAGTATCAGGACGAGCAGGGATCTTGGAATAGTGGCGACAGCAAGCGGTTATAGGGGAAGCAAGTCAAGGACGATAACAAGTGGTGGTGATAAATTATGTGCTTGAACTAGATTAGTTTATTGTTTATTTTGTGTACGTAGTATATATTTTGGGATGTACAGATTAGTTTGGATCTAAGCCTTGGAAGAACTTGCATGCATGTATGTGTTTTCCTATATGATATATATACAAAAGTGTGATGGGTTGTTGAGATAGGCATTATCTAGACCCCTGGTGAGCATGGTCTCTCACATATATCGATATGCGCATGATCCAACATCTTCTTGGGCACAAACTTTGGTATTGCACCTAAAACTAACCAAAATAATTAAGAATAAAAATCCAATATTCAACCCTCATCTAGACAAATAATTGATGTCTACGCACTTCTATTCTTGTAGACAGTTGTTGGGCCTCCAAGTGCAGAGGTTTGTAGAACAGCAGCAAGTTTCCCTTAAGTGGATTACCCAAGGTTTATCGAACTCAGGGAGAAATTGGTCAAAGGTATCCCTCTCAAGCAACCTTGCAATCAAGATACAAGAAGTCTCTTGTGTCCCCAACACACCCAATACACTTGTCAGGTGTATAGGTGCACTAGTTCGTCGAAGAGATAGTGAAATACAAGTGGTATGGATAACTATAAGTGGTAACAGTGCCAGAAAAGAGCTTGACGGGTAGGAAAAGACTAAAGGCAATCTGAAATAAAGATGGAAGCAAGCAAACATGTAACAGATCTAGTTGCAAACGGTGTTTCAATGCTTAGAAACAAGGCCTAGGGATCATACTTTCGCTAGTGAACACTCTCATATAAATATCATCGCTTTATGATACTACTATGAACTACTCTCCGGTTGGACACTCTAATCCATGGTAGGGCTATAGCATCACTCCTCAAAGTCCGCCTTCCCCATCTAGATAACCCCTCACTATCACCTTGAGCGATAGATGGTTCCAACAAACACCACAATTTCATAGAGACATCCAACTCCAAATATAACTCATAACAAGTATTTGTAATCTCTAGCCTAAGTGCCACACGGTGTGCACATTGTCAACTTCACACACGTGGGGATAAGCAGAGATTCATTAAAGAACTTGAGTAGCAGAATAGATCTATAGATTACAAAGCTCGTGATCTCAATAAGATCATGCATAGAGAGAGAGAGATGAACACATAGCTACCGGTAGAGCCCTTAGCCTCGAGGAAGAACTACTCCCTCATCATCATGGGAATCAGCAACGGCGATGGAGATGGTGGTGGAGATCGATGGAGATGGCTCCACGGGAACTTCCTCATCTCGGCAGGGTGCTGGAACAGAGACTTCTGTCCCGTGAATCTCCTCTTCAGTGGCGGCGGTGCTACGGAACTTTTCGTGGCTAGATGCTAGATGATTTAGGGTTTTCTCATTGGGAGGCTTCTTATAGGCGAAGAGGCGATGTCAGAGGGTGGACTAGGGGCCCACACCAGCTGGTGGCACGGCCAGGGGGACCCGCGCCACCACATGGTGTGGCCAGCCCCTGGCCCCTCTCCGTCTCGTCTTCTGGCTCCATGAGTCTTCCAGTAAAATATCGACTTTGGCTTTTGTTCGGTCCAATTCCGAGAATATTTCTTTTCCGGCTTTTCTGAAACCAAAAACAACAGAAAACAGGCAACTAGCACTGTGGCATCTTGTTAATAGGTTAGTTTTAGAAAATGTATAAAAATACTCCAAAGTGTGGACAAAACATAAGAAATTAGATATAAAACAAGCATGGAACATCAAAAATTATAGATATGTTTCCAACGTATCAACATCCCCAAGCTTAACTCCTGCTCGTCCTCGAGTAGGTAAGTGACAAAAAAGAATAATTTTTGAGGTGACATGCAGCATCACAATCTTGATCAAGGTATTTGTAAAACATTGATAGCTGGGATCATAGTACTCTAACATAGCATGAAAGATATAGTTCTAACAATAAGACATAGCAACTGTGTTGTAACATGAAAAGTTACAAACAAAAGATTCATGGATAACAATGCTTTGAAAGACGTTTGTTTGTTTCACATATAGAAAACATAATGAGAATGCTATTCAGCTTGTCCCTCATAGTGTAGCAAAACATAAATGCATAGGACACCTTCAAAGTTCATAAGGGTGACTAGATACAAATAGTTTAAGAACAAGCAATACCAAAGTTATGAATCAATCAATAAGTCTTGGAACAATGCACATTAAACTAAGAATGGCCACTATGCTCTCTCAATAGGTGCATAAAGATAGAAGATGGAGACTCAACATAAAAGGAAAAGAAAGGCCTTTGTAGAAGGAAGGAGGGATTCAAGTCTCATAAAGAGCTTCCAAAAATTATGGTACTTATTAGCTTTCAGCTCTCATTGCCCCTATCATACGCATTTTTAGGTGGTTAAGGTTAAAGTGAACAAAATATGGAGTATATGCTTGACAAACTATAAGTTGGCAATCTCATGTCCCTTGAGTACGAGGGCCGCTCCTCATGCTACTCAACTTTAGTTATCGGTAAGTTCTTATCATAGTAAGTACATGTGTATCATAGAGAACCACCAACGGGGTACCCCTTGCACATATACAGGAGCTATCCCATAATCAAAATGACAAGGCAAGCAAACAATGAGCATCTCAGCAATCTTCTTATTTACCATGGGAAAATGGTGCTTTTTTCTCTCTTTCCTCTTTTCTCATCTTTTTTTCTTTTTCTCAATCTCTATCTCTTTTTTTATAAGAAGAATGCTTCATAGATTGCTCACTATGGTGATGCTGCAAGTTTCCACCATGATTAGGCATGGCTTAGTCTAGCGGCCTAGACGTTTCTCTAACACACATACATAACTCCATGGACTTACAAGCTCCCCTTTCATTTCACACCGACGACATCCATAAACAAAAGAGCATGATATCAACTAGGTACAATGTACAAGTGCAATGTTGAAAGCGTTCCCCATGACAACATGGTTTTTCTAATCCCAACGTATAAGTGCAAGCATATACAACATAGATGACACAATGGTTCAATTCTATTAGGGGAAAGAAAAGTAAAGTGTGCCATCAAGTTCGTGAGAGCTTTAATCACTAATTTTCACATAATAAGTTTAATTCGGAAGGTAGATAAAAACATCAATATACTTGAAATAGCAAATGCTAATAGGTAGGTATAGTGGACTCTTTGGAATAACTTGGTTTTATTTGGAGTTGGTATGGAGGCTAGCAAAGGACTGGGAGCAACCAACTAAGAGAGCAATAATGGCCATAATCATGCAAAGCGACAAAACATTATTGATTAAAGCATAAAGTGATATTACAAGTCGAAAACTAAATGATCATAGAGGCTATGGTGACTTGGTATAGTCTTAACATGGTGTGAGCATTGCCAAGTCAACCCAAATAAAGCATTTAAAGGAGAATACCACAATATTATTGTTTTATATGCTAAAACAACGCATGATTCTTTCAAGGAACATTAAGCAATCTCAATTGTTTATAACATGTCATGCTACAGCAATAATCACTAAGCATAAGGTCAAAGCAACATCTAGCATGACATGATAAAATCCAAGCCACGGTCAAAACAAGCTCCCTTTTTTACCACTAAAGCATGAAGCTTTCTACTCTCTTCCAACACCAATCGACTTATTTGAAAGAACCCACAAAGATAATAATAAATAAAGATCAGTGAGCTTGTCTCACAAATCCAAAAAAAGAACTAAAAAGTTCTAAGCTGAAAGCACAAGAAAACTAATGCTAACACAGTGCTAGCTAAAGAGAATACTCACAAAACAATAAGAATGAAAACTAGAGTGTTCTAAACAATGAAAGCAGAGTGTGTCTCTCTCCAAAAGAAGTGCTAGCATCCAACCAACTTATTGCAGCAAACAAAGAAAAAGAAAACTAAAAACAAAAACAAAGACGCTCCAAGAACAACACAATTATGCATGAAACAATAAAAATGAAGTGTTTGGAAGAAACCTGAGATTTTTATTGATGAAGAAGGGGATGCATTGGGCATCCCCAAGCTTTGACGCTTGTACTTCTTGAATATTTCTTGGGGTGACACGGGGTGGCATCCCCAAGCTTGAGCTTTTGTCCATTCTTCATCTCATTACATCATTCTTTCCCTACACCTGAAATCTCCTTCATACAAACTCCACACAATCTTCATTAGCAACATTAGTGCATTCAAAAGATAATAAACCTTTGGGGTTTAGTTTTAAAACAGCAAAACTTTCATTAAAAACACAAGATACTGTAACAATTACCTCAAAAATCTCAATTCACCAAAAAGAACCCCAAAAGAGATCGATAAAGAGGCAAATGCAAATAATGGCAGAAGTGTGTCAAAACAGACCAGCAGGTGAAAACCGATTTTTTTGAAGACCTTATGTTACTCAAATCAAAAAGTGTTGAACTAACAAAAGTTAGCTAACAAGCAGGGGGATTTATTCATAATATTACAGCTCAATCCGACATATAGAGATTTTTCACGAATTTTTACAGTAAAGCACAAAAATCTGTTTCGGGATAGCACATCCCCAAATCTTACTTCCCTCTCATTAGAGGTTATTCTTGGCACAAAAATCAAATAAAATGGATAATGAGAGGTTATTACAGAAGTAATAACTTCCAAGACTCAAGAAACTATTGGGTTATCTCCCAAGAAGTACTTTTCTTTAACACCTTTAAGTTAGGCATGATAGTTTAAGAAGATGCTCACATAAGAAATATGAATTGAAGTAAAAGAGAGCATCAAGAAGCAAATTCAAAGCACATTTAAGTATAACCCACTTCCTATGCATAGGAATCTTGTAAAGAAACAGGTCATTAAAGCACAAAGCAACAAACATAGGAAAGAAAAACAAGTGCAACTTCAAAACTTTCAACATAAAGAGGGGAAACTTAATATTGTTGAGATACATAAAACCATGTTTCCCTCTCTCATAATAACTTTCAATAGCATAATGAATAAAATTAACAATATAACTATCACATAAAACATTCTTATCATGAGCCACATGCATAAAAGAATTAATACTCTCCACATAAACATAGTCATTCTTATTAATTGTAGTGGGAGAAAACTCGACAAAATAGCTATCATTATTATTCTCATCACCATAATCATAAAATATAGGAGGCATATTGTAATCATAATTAATTTTCTCCTCGATAGTAGGTGGACTGAAAATATCATATTCATCATTGTAATCATCATATATTGGAGGCATAGTATCATCAAAGTAAATTTTCTCCTCCGTGCTTGGGGGACTAAAAAGATCATTTTCATAAAAACTAGCTTCCCCAAGCTTAGACTTTTCCATAGCATTATAAATAATGGTGTTCAAAGAATTCATACTAATAACATTGCTATTAGTACGCAAATAAAGTTCCATAGGTTTTTTAATTTTTTCTTCAAATACTTCATGTCCTAACTCAAGATAAATACTATAAAGCTCTCTAATTTTTGTTGTTGTTTTCCTTTAAGCCTAACTAGTGAAAATAAAAACAAGAAACAAAAAGATATAGTTGCAGAATCTAAAGGAAATAACTTCGAGCACTCACACAACAACAACAATACTAAGAGATAGCTTAGTAGCCAGAGGATGTGAGTACCTTTTACCTTACCTCCCCGACAACGGCACCAGAAAATAGCTTTGATGGCGCGTGGTTGACGTGGGATCTTCTTCTTCTTCAAACCCCGGCAACGGTGCTAGAAAATAGCTTGATGTCTACGCACACTCTTATTCTTGTAGACAGTGTTGGGCCTCCAAGTGCAGAGGTTTGTAGAACAGCAGCAAGTTTTCCTTAAGTGGATTACCCAAGGTTTATCGAACTCAGGGAGGAAGTGGTCAAATGTATCCCTCTCAAGCAACCCTGCAATCAAGATACAAGAAGTCTCTTGTGTCCCCAACACACCCAATACACTTGTCAGGTGTATAGGTGCACTAGTTCAGTGAAGAGATAGTGAAATACAAGTGGTATAGATAATTATAAGTGGTAATGGTGCCAGAAAAGAACTTGATGGGTAGGAAGAGACTAAAGGCAATCTGAAATAAAGATGGAAGCAAGCAAACATGTAACAAATCTAGTTGCAAATGGTGTTTCAATGCTTAGAAACAAGGCCTAGGGATCATACTTTCACTAGTGAACACTCTCATATAAATATCTTCTCTTTATGGTACTACTCTGAACTACTCTCTGGTTGGACACTCTAATCCATGGTAGGGCTATAAAAACACTCCTCAAAGTTCGCCTTCCCCATCTAGATAACCCCTCCCTATCACCTTGAGTGCTAGATAGTTCCAACAAACACCACAATTTCATAGAGACATCCAACTCCAAATATAACTCATAACAAGTATTTGTAATCTCTAGCCTAAGTGCCACCATGGTGTGCACGCTATCACTTTCACACACGTGGGGAGAGCCAGAGATCTATTAAATCATTTGAGTTGCAAGGTAGATCTACTTGATTACAAATATCATGATCACAATATGATCATCCATATAGAGAGAGAGATGAACACATAGCTACCGGTAGAACCCTTAGCCTCGAGGAAGAACTACTCCCTCATCATCATGGGAATCAGCAACGGCGATGGAGATGGTGGTGGAGATCGATGGATATGGCTCCGGGGCCACTTCCCCATCTTGGCAGGGTGCCAGAACAGAGACTTATGTCCCCTGAATCTCCTCTTCAGTGGCGGCGGCGCTGCAGAACTTTTTGTGGCTGGAGGCTGGATGATTTAGGGTTTTCTCATAGGGAGGCTTCTTATAGGCGAAGATGCGAGGCTAGGAGGAAGCCAGGGGGCCCACACCCCCTGGTGGCGCCACCAGGGCTTGCCTGCACCACCATATGGTGTGCCCACCATGGTGCCCTACTCCGTCTCTGCTTCGTGTTTCCGTGTTTCTCTAGGAAAAATAGGCATATTGGCTTTTGTCTCGTCCAATTCCAAGAATATTCATTTTTTAGCTTTCCTGAAACCAAAAACAGCAGAAAACAGGCAACTGGCACTGTGGCATCTTGTCAATAGGTTAGTTCCAGAAAGTGTATAAAAATACCTCAAAGTGTAGACAAAGCATATGGCAAATGAATAAAACAAGCATGGAGCATCAAAAATTATAGATACGTTTATGATGTATCAATAATCTAGAGGGTAGATCGTCTGTGGGGCCCACGGTCTAGGGTTTCGTTGAAAACAAAGCATCAGAGCGTCTGAATCCCTCCATATCTTGCATGTGTTTCTAGAATATGTACAAAAGTTGAGATAGGTATCATCTAGGCAACTTCAGTGGATTTTGTGATGCAACTTTTCCTATGTGTGTTTTGGTCTCTGTGAGACCATATGGTTTGACACATGTATCCCCTAGAGTCATTAGTTGCATGTGTGTTTTCTTCCTAAACCACATTGATATATCCACTAGAGTCATGATCCACATGACCACATTGCATGTGTGTTCTTTTCCAAAACCACAATGATATCTACATGCATGACCACACACATACTCCTGTGGATTATTCTGTGATGCATGCACCTTCTGTCACACTAGTGCAACATACAATGTGGAAGCTGCTTTCCTATGTGTTTTTGGTCTCTGTGTCCATGGTTTAATATGACACATGGATCCCCTAGAGTCATTGCATGATGTGTTTTCTTTTCCTATATATATCCACTAGAGTCATTGATCCACATGACCACATTTTATGTGTTCTTTTCCAAGTTAAAACCATGATGATATCTATACATGTGCATGACCACACACATGCATACTCCAGTGGATTTTGTGATGATGCAACTTTTGTCAACATGCAATGTGGAAGATGCTTTCATATGTGTTTGACACATTTGGATCCCATGGAGTACTCATTCATGTGTTCTTTTAATTTCCTAATAAACCACACATTGAGATATCCACTAGTCATTGATCCACACATGATCACACATTGCATGTGTTCTTTTAATTTCCTAATAAACCACACATTGAGATATCCACTAGCTAGTCATTGATCCACACATGATCACACACTGCATGTTCTTTTCCAAAACCACACAATGATATATCTACATATATATGCATGATGACCACACACATACTCTAATGGATTATGTGATGCAACTTCTGTCACACTGGTGCAACCATGCAATGTGCAAGCTGCTTTCCTATGTGTGTTTTTTGGTCTCTATGACCATGCTTTGACACATGGATCTCCTAGAGTCATATTGCATGTGTTCTTTTCCTAACCCACATTGATATCCACCAGAGTCATTGATAGATCCAGATGACCACATTGCAGCATGTGTTCTTTTCCAATACCACATTGATATCTACATGACCACACACACTCTAGTGGATTCGGTGATGCAAATTTTGTCACACTAGTGCAATATGCAATGTGGAAGCTACTTTTCCTATGTGTTTTGGTGTTTATGACCATGGTTATACACATGGAACCCCTAGAGTCATTCCATGTGTTCTTTTCCTAAACCACATAGATATCCACGCACTAGATGTCATTGATCCACATGATCCACATTGCATGTGTTCTTTTCCAAAACCACATGATATCTACATGACCACACACACTCTAGTGGATTCTGTGATGCAACTTCTCTCACACACTAGTGCAACATGTAATGTGGAAGCTGCTTTCCTATGTGTTTTTGGTCTCTGTGAGACCATATGGTTTGACACATGGATCCCCTAGAGTCATTAATTTCATTAATTGCATGTGTGTTCTTTCTT
This sequence comes from Avena insularis, assembly GCA_023614405.1. Classification (NCBI taxonomy): domain Eukaryota; kingdom Viridiplantae; phylum Streptophyta; class Magnoliopsida; order Poales; family Poaceae; genus Avena; species Avena insularis. The sequence goes on from CM042686.1 coordinate 315,543,602, forward strand.
CCTATAATAAACCACATTGATATATCCACTAGAGTCATTGATCCACATGACCATGTTGCATATGTGTTATTTTCCAAAACCACAATGATATATCTACATGAATGCATGCATGAACACACACATACTTCCATTGGATTCTGTGATGCAACTTCTGTCACACTGGTTCAGCATGCAATGTGGAAGCTGCTTTTCCTATGTGGTTGGTCTCTATGACCATGGTTGTACACATGGAACCCCAAGGGTCATTGCATGTGTGCTTTTAATAAACCACATTTATATCCACACTAGATGTCATTGATCCACACATGTGACCACATTACATGCGTTCTTTTCCAAAATCACACATTGATATATCGATATGACCACACACACACTCTAGTGGATTCTGTGATGCAACTTCTGTCACACACACACTGGTGCAACATGAAATGCATGTGGAAGCTGCTTTCCTATGTGTTTTTTGGTCTCTGTGAGAATGCATGGTTTGACACATGGATCCCCTAGCTAGAGAGTCATTAATTAATTGCATGTGTGTTCTCTTCGTAAAAACCACATTGATATACATCCACTAGAGTCATTGATCCACATGACCACATTAATATTGCATGTGTTCTCTCTTTTCCAAAACCACAATATATGATATCTACATGCATGACCACACACATGCATATACTCTAGTGGATTCTAATGGAACTTCTATCAGACTGGTGCAACATGCAATGTGGAAGCTGCTTTCCTATGTGTTTGACACATATGGATCCCCTGGAGTACTCATTGCATGTGTTCTTTTCCTAATAAACCACACACATTGAGATATATATCCACTAGTCATCATCATTGATCCACACATTGCATGTGTTCTTTTCCAAAACCACAATGATATCGACATATGCATGCTGACCACACACATACTACAGTGGATTCTGTGATGCAAATTCTGTCACACACTGGTGCAACCATTCATGAAATGTGGAAGCTACTTTAATTATTCCTATGTGTTTTCGGTCTCTATGACCATGCTAGTTTGACACATGGATCTCCTAGAGTCATTATATGTTGCATGTGTTCTTTTCCTAACCCACGCATTGATATCCACCATAGTCATTGTTGATAGATCCACATGACCACATTGCATGTGTTCTTTTCCAATACCACATTGATATCTACATGACCACACACACTCTGCGATGCAACTTCTATCACACTGGTGCAATATGCAATGTGGAAGCTGTTTTTCCTATGTGTTTGGTCTCTGTGACCATGGTTGTACACATGGAACCCCTAGAGTCATTGCATGTGTTGTTTTGCTAAACCACATTGATATCCACACTAGTTGTAATTGATCCACACATGATCACATTGCATGTGTTCTTTTCCAAAACCCCATTGATATATCTACATGACCACACACACTCCAGTGGATTCTGTGATGCAACTTATGTCACACACACACTGGTGCAACATGCAATGTGGAAGCTACTTTCCTATGTGTTTTTGGTCTCTGTGAGACCATGCTTGGTTTGACACATGGATCCCCTAGCTGTTAGAGTCATTAATTAATTGCATGTGTGTTTTCTTCCTAAAAACCACAATGATCCACATGACTACATTGCATGTGCTCTTTTCCAAAACCACAATGATCTACATGCATGACCACACACATACTCTAGTGGATTCTATGATGCAACTTCTATCACACTAGTGCAACAATGCAATATGTGGAAGCTGTTTTCCTATGTGTTTTTGGTATCTATGACCATGCATGGTTTAATTTGACACATGGATCCCCTAGAGACATTGCATGATGTGTGTTCTTTTCATAAACCACACATTGATATATATCCACTAGAGTCATTGATCCACATGACCACATTGCATATATGTACACTATTATTTTCCAAAACCACAATGATATCTCTATATGCATACTCAAGTGGATTCTGTGATGATGCACAACTTCTGTCACACTGGTGCAACCATGCATGCAATGTGGAAGCTCCTTTAATTCCTATGTGTTTTTGGTCTCTACGACCATGGATCTCTCCTAGAGTCATATTGCATGCATGTGTTCTTTTCCTAACCCACATTGATATCCACCAAAGTCATTGATAGATCCACATGATGACCACATTTGCATGTGTTCTTTTCCAATAATACCACATTGATATCTACATGACCACACAAACTCTAGTGGATTCTATGATGCAACTTCTGTCAACATGCACTATGGAAGCTGCTTGTTTATTTCCTATATGTTTTAATTTGGTCTCTATGACCATGGTTTGACACATGGATATCCCCAACTAGAGTCATTGCAATGTGTGTTCTCTTTCCTAAATTACCACACATGATATCCACTAGAGACATTGATCCACATGATCCAAATTGCATGTGTTCTTTTCCAAAACCACATTGATATATATCTCTACATGCCCACACACACTCAAGTAGTGGATTCTGTGATGCAACTTCTGTCACACACTGGTGCAACATGCAAATGTGCAAGCTTGTTATTTATTTCCTATATGTTAGTTTTTGGTCTGACACCTAGAGTCATGCATGTGTTCTCTTCCTAATTAAACCACATTGATATATATATCCACTACTACTAGTCATTGATCCACATGACCACATATTGCATGTGTGTTTTTCCAAAACCACAATATCTTGAAATGCATGACCACACACATACTCCTGCGGATTCTGCGATGTAACTTCTATCACACTGGTGCAACATGCAATGTGGAAGCTAATTTCCTAGCTATATATGTGTTTTGGTCTTTGTGACCATAATTTGACACATGGATCCCCTAGCGTCATTGCATGTTGTGTTCTTTTCATAAACCACATTGATATATATCCACTAGAGTCATTGATCCACATGACCACACTCCATGTGTTCTTTTCCAAAACCACTACATACGCATGATGACCACACACATACTCTAGTGATTCTATGATGCAACTTCTGTCACACACTGGTGCAACATGCAATGTGGAAGCTACCTTTCCTATGTGTGTTTGTCTTTGTGACCATTCTTTTTGACACATGGAACCCCTAGAGACATATATTGCATGTGTTATTTTACTAAACCACATTCATATATATCTACATGCCCACACACATTCTAGCTAGTAGTGGATTCTGTGATGCAACTTCTGTCACACACTGGTCGTGCAACATGGAATTAAGCTGGTTATTTATTTCCTATATGATGTTTTTGGTTTGACACACATGGATCCTCCTAGAGTCATGCATGTGTTCTAGAAACCACATTGATATATCCACTAGTAGTCATTCACATGACCACATTGCATGTGTTCTTTTCCAAAACCACATTGATATCTACATGAGACCACACACATATAGGGATTCTGTGATAATGCATGCAACTTCTATCACACTGGTGGTGCAACACATGGATGTGGAAGCTGCTTTTCCTATGTATTTTGGTCTCTGCACGATGCATCTTCTTGGGCTAAAACTTTGATATCTACAATATGTGTTGCTATGACCTAAAACTAACCAAAATAAGGATAAAAGTCCATCGTTCAACCCTAATCTGGAGAAATCCATTGTTCAAAACTGCATTTTGCATCTTATCTAAATTTGAATATATTATTCAAAATACTTTTACCTCTATTGAGATCATTATACAAGCCAAAATATAAACTAGTAGTCCACATTATTGCTTTTTATCAAGATTTATTCGTCAATAATTTATAGTTTTCTTCACCAGGTCCTTTTAGTGAAGACTTTCTAAAATATGGTTAATTTATTTGAACCCTCCATCATGCATCCGACAACCAGGACACCAACCCCAAATTTCCAGGTCAGGTCCTCCCGCCCACGCGAAATTTGGCGCCAGCGCGGGAGAGTTTCTATGCAAACGAAAATTTCTCACGCTGCAATTACCTTTGAGCCCACCCGCACAACGCCACCCAAGCATTCGCGCAAAGGTCATTTACATAATCTATTCGAAACCCTTTTTATCCCCTTGCTGAAATGAGACAGATCCAAATTTCCCTACTTCCCTCGGTGCCATCCTCCCTGCCATCCTCCCCCTTTTCCCCTCACCCTCCCCGCCGTCCTATCCCTTTTTGCCTCGCAGCTAGCCGTCCCTCCGCCCTCTGCCTTTAATCCCCTCGTCTCCATCCGTCCTTCTAGTAGTAACCTCTCCGTCAACCTAGCACAAACCCTCGCCCCACCTCACCGTCCTAGTTTTCCACCATGTCCGTCGACCTCGCCGGTCATCCACTTCGCCGACAGCCGCCTGACCTTGTCTACCACCTCGCTGTACACTTCACACGCAAATTAGGACATCTTGCCATCCACCTCGCTGTCCATCTTGCCGGCTATCTTGCCGTCCACCTTGCTGACAAGTCCTGTCACCACACTGACAAGGCCTATCCACCTGGTCGCCCACCTCGTCGATGAGGTCTGCTACCTCGCCGTCCACCTCGATGCCATGTTCCCGGGGTCACTACAAGAAGCGTGGTATCAAAAAGGCCCTACAGCCTACAGGCAAGGAAACACGCTCATCCTCGATGCTCATGTTTTTTACTTTGCTTGAGAAATGCTATTCATTATCATGTTCATGCCACCAGTTTACCTATTTTGTTGCAATTATTCTCTCTTATTTGTTCTGCCTGTGAAATTGGTTGTAATTTTACAAGTCTTGTGATCATGGTTGCATTATCATGTCTGTTGCATTAGTTTGACTGCTTCGTGACATGTTTGATGAGCAGAGTATAAATTGTTCATAGTAGTCTATTTTACATGATGATTACTATTGAACAATCAACATCATATGTCATGACCTGTTTAATTGCCCATTTTAATTGCATGAAAGATGCTTATACTTCTGATGTTTAATTGGCCTACCCTGTTTATTAGTGCAACCAGCCAACCAATTGATAAGTGAGATTCAGAGTATTCGACTTATGATCAGTTTACATACATATAAAGCTTGCATTATCTTGGTTGTTCCATTGGTTTGGTTGCTTCATCCTATGTCTTTTGATTAGAGTATAAATTGCTCATAGTGGACTCTATTACATGATGATTACTATAGAACAATCAACACCATACGTTATATTTTGTTTATTTGCATGATAATTGCTTATCCTGCTTATGTTTTATTGTGATTATCCTCTTTAACTGCATGTATACTATTTCGGCTTATGGTCTGTTTGTGTGTGATAAAGGTTGCATTATCTTGCTTTTTTGCATTAGTTTGGCTGCTTCATCATATGCCTTATGATCATAGTAGAAATTGCTCATAGTGAGCTGTTACATGATGAGTTCTATAGAACAATCAATACCGTAGGTTATGTTTCCTGTTTAATTGCACTATTGATGCTTATCCTATTTATGTTTTATTATCCCACTATGCTTATTACTGCAACCAATTGGTGAATTGTCCAGCTTGTTAATCGTCTTGTCTCTTGCATTGCTTTGGCTGCTTCATCGTTAGTCTTGTGATATGAGATTCAGAGTAGAAGTTCCTCATATTGGAACATTGTACATTATGATTAGTATAGAACAATCAATACCATAGGTTATATTTTTGTAGCTTACTTGGCGTTGTTTATTCATGATAGAACCACAATTGCATCCCATGGAAGAAAGACGACTGGAAAACATCACGAGAAACAATGCGCGAATCCAACAAATGGGTGTTAGGACCCTTGTATATGCATCTCCCACTAAATTCTCCCCTAAAAAGAGCAAGGATGAAGGCTCTGGATCTGACTATTATCCTGAAGAGGAGGAGGATGAGTTGCAGGTTGTCCCCTTACTTGCCTACTCATATTTTGTGTAATTATTTGCTTACTTAATTTTCCATATATGTTGTTGCCTTCTATTAGCCCGAATTGACTACCTTTGAATTATGTAGATTGAGAATAGGAAATATAAGAAGAAACCCATCGTCATGACAATGATGGTTGTTGGTGGTGGATCAGCTACTCAGAAGCATGTCTTGGATAGCATGGCTGCCTCGATAGAAAGTACGAGATATACCAGGTCCAAGGGGAATCTGCCAGAAGTACTTCCACCTCCAAGTACTCCATGGCGCCCACGAATACCGCTAAGCGCTCCGACCTCTTTGCATGAAACTCAGAGTCCTGCAGATCCTGATGCTCAAGGAGAGAAGGTAGAAGCCCAAATCGAGATGCCAGCACTCCATGGCAGGAAGACAACAGTCCAAGACGAGCAGACAATTGCCCCAGGCAAGCAAGCAACTCCCCAAGGAAAGCGAATTATATTGTTTGAATGGAACTTATTATATGGTAGAACACTAACTCCACATTATATGTTTGTAGATGATTTTGGCCATCATCCTTCTGAAGACACTATTAAACATGATGATCCTCAAATTGTCTTAGGGGAAAAACATGGGGAAGCAGCATGAGAACATGTCCAAAGGAGGAAAGCTTCCATTTGCGATTCCTCCAGGAAGAACTATTGCTTCCAAGTTTGCCACTGAGTGTGCAAGAACAGTCAGGACTGGTATTCCTATCTTCCCCCACTGGAAAGAGTACAAGGAGATGCCGAATGTCAAAGCAGAGTTCTACGACTTAGTTTCCGTATGTTCTGTGACTCAACTGCCCTTTTCTTCTCATTATTGTTCAAGCAGAGGCTGATGCATGATGTTTTATTTCAGCAAATGTTTGTCATGGATGCATCACAACCAGAGGTGTAGGTTGCTTGCAACCAGCAGTTAATGAGGCACGCAAGAATTCAAAGGTATCTCCTGAAGAAGCAGTTTTTTTGACCCCTTCCCACTGAATTAAGTAACAAGGATATCTCCTGTTGAACACATGAACAATGTAGAGTGGTGCAAGCTTGTTGATTCTTGGACTGACCCTAGGAACCAGGTCAAGTCTTATCTACCAACTTCCCCTTGTTTGTGTTTAACCAGGACTGCCTCTTATACTCTATGCTCACTCTTTGTGTAGGCCCGTTGTCTAATAAATAGGCAAACAAGAAATAGACAACCTTATCGTAGTGACTTGTTTTTCTGTGACAACCGAGGCTTCTCCCATCATAGTGTGAAAAAAGCAACAGTAAGCCCTCCAAAATACTTTTCATCTTTCTCATCTTCCAAAATTTCAATGCCATATTTGTCTCTGAAATGAGTATAATCAACTTGTAATTTGCTGGCTATTTTTTAATGTTTGATTCTATTCCTAAAACTCAATAGGAAACCATGGAAAGCAAGATGGCGCCTAATGCTACAGAAGATATCACTGAGGCTGAACAACCTCCTTCCACCGACATGGTGCACTATGCGTTATCGTAGGACATCAGCATCCATTCTTCAAGACCAACCAAGACTCTCCTTGAAGCGCAACTCGGGGCTCAGAGAGTAGGGAATGCGATACCGTGCAGTGCCATTGTGGGGTTGCAGATAGAGAAACTAGATGGCAAGGCAGAATCCCTAAAGGAAGTACATGAAGTGTGGAAGAAGCTATACCAAGTCCATCTTTGTCATCTTCGTATAATTCAATACCATGTTTGTCCATGAAGATGTGCTTGGAATTTGCTTGCTAGTTTTCTAATGTTTGCTCCTATAACTGTCAGGCACCCATTGGAAGCACGGTGGCGCCATCTGCTACAGAAGATGGCATTGAGGATCAACCCCTTGCTTATGCTGATGAAAGCATCCATTCTTCAACACCAACCAGCTCTCTCCTTGAAGGACAACTTGGGATGAGAGAGCAGCAAATGAGGCACTAAGTAGACACATTGCAACATTGCTGAAGGAGATAGAAGCAAAGAATGAAGCGTGGAAAGCACTTGTGAACTTCACATACCTTATAAATGCACCACTTCAGCAATTTTAGCTATACTGCGTAAGTGAACTGGTGGTGTGACTGAAAGCTTGTTAGGCTCTTTTCTTTATTTTGTTGGAAACTTATGTGCAAACCTATTTATGTCCCCTGAAACATGTGTCATGCAATTTCTGTCATTTTGATCTAGACCGTGCAATCTAGCAAAGTTGCCAGCACTCTTCTCCGATGTAAATGAAAATGTCATGCTTGTTTAGTTGACGAAAATATTTCCATCACCGATAGACGCCCACGTGGCCCACTTTCACTCTTCAACGTCCTCGAGGAAACCGAAACGTCATCTCTTCTGCCCTGACAAAATGAGTTCGTCATGCGTTGGAGATACGCATCCAACTATGATTGGTACACAATTCAAACTGCAGATGGACCACGTGTTCCCTTCCTATTGGTACACGTGTCACCCTGACGGTAGACCACGCGTAAGCTGGCCAGCTTATTGCCGTGATGAAAACGAAATTCGTCTCTGCCAGCATGACAAAATGGGAAGGATGACATAAGCAAATGAACGGATGACGTCAGCAAATGGCGCTAGCGGAATCAGGTTGTGATGGAAAAAGCGTCACGAAGTAGATGACGTCATAGACGGCGAACATGACATCAACAAACGTTGCTGATGGCAGCTCGTGGCGTCGTCCGCCATGTGGCATTGTTCATGATGAAATAAAAACATCATGAATGATCAGGGCTAGGCCGGGCCGGTCCATTTTGTCGCAACGAAATTGGAGGAACGTCACGGACGACCCATGATGTTTTCAGATAGAAAAAACGTCACAGACTGAATTATGACGTGAGGTCCATGACCTATTTTTTCGTTGCAGAATTCATCGCGGATGGCCATCTATGACATTTTGACCCCTACCATGACGATATCAGATCGTCATGAACAACCCAGATTCTTGTAGTGCAATTGAGTGTGTGTGGTCATGTGGATCATTGTGGTTTGGAAAAGAACACATGCAATGACACTCCATGTGTCAGAGCTTGGTCAGCAAGCCCAGGAACATGTTGGAATGCAGCTGCCACATGCAATGGAGCACCGGTGTGGCTGAGAGGTTGCATCACCACACCTAATTGAGTGTGTGTGGTCATGTAGATCATTGTGGTTTGAAAAATAACACATGCAATGACACTCCATGTGTCAGACCATGGTCAAAATGCCTAGGAACATGTTGGAATGCAGCTGCCACATGCAATGGAGCACTAGTGTGGCAAAGAGGTTGCATCACCACACCTAGTTGAGTGTGTGTGGTCATGTGGATCACTGTGGTTTGCAAAAGAACACATGCAATGCCACTCCATGTGTTAGACCATGGTCAGAAAGCCCAAGAACATGTTGGAATGCAGCGGCCACATGCAATGGAGCACCGGCAGAGGTTGTATCACCATACCCTGTTGAGTGTGTGCAGTCATGTGGATCATTGTGATTTGGAAAAGAACACATGCAATGACACTCCATGTGTCAGACCATGTCAGAAAGCCCTGGAACATGTTGGAATGCAGCTGCCACATGAAATGGAGCACTAGTGTGGCAGAGATGTTGCATCATCACACCCAGTTGAGTGTGTGTGGTCAAGTGGATCATTGTGGTTTGAAAAAGAACACATGCAATGACACTCCATGTGTTAGACTAATGACTGGATTCCTGCACCAACAATAGGGTTATTGCAGTACTTGTAGCAGCAAATATTTAAGAGTTTGTCCCGATGGGAAATCGACGAACGGAAACAACACAACCCTACAACCACATTGTCAATGCGGCCACATTTCACACCCAAATCGTGGTCTGGAAATAGCCTATTCTATAAGTTACTAGAACAACGATAATTGAGATAGGTTTAAAATATCTAATAACAAAGAACTTTTAACAAGAACAAAATAAACTAAGATGGAAAGTAAATAGGAATATGAACTGAATTAAAGAGATTGTAGTTGTAGGATGAATGGAATGAGAGAGGACTTCTAGGCTTCGGTCTCACTAGTACTAGATGGGCAAATATATGTGTGATCTATAAGAGATTCCTTAGACAAATAAATGTTCTACATTTTATTACCGGGATGGCCCTCTGTGTGCACTATGCACGATTCTCGCGCGTCACCGCAAGGCAAAAGGCACTTCCGGACTAAAGGATCGCATAAACTCATCTTAGATCACAATAAATTCTAACTTAGTGCACTAGATCATACCTCAACCTAGAATTGAATCAATCACTCACACATGGATGAACAGAAAAACATATATAAATATATAATGATGTCACAACCGTGTTCAATCTTACAATTACTAAACACAAGAGAGAGAGGGAGATGGAGATGATGATGGAGATGGAGATCGATGCGTGGTGGTGATGTCTTCCTTCTCCTCCTCTTCTTCTTGCTTGAATGCCTTGATGGTGATGGTGTTGAGGGAGTTCTAGATCTTGGAGGTGTGGTTGAGGAAGACCTCTACCGCCGTGGAGATCGGATGGGTGGCAGCGGCGGCAGGGCTCCGCCCCTGAAGGGCTATGGTTCGGTGGCTTTCTCTTGGGTCCTCCCTCCTTTATATAGGCCTTGTGGGTGCCCTAGGGTTCCCCCAATACCGTTATATGACTTAGGGAAGGTTCTGGAGATTCTCCGAGGCAAAATCCCGTCGTTTGCGACCTTTTTACCAACTATACGGCCTAACAATACAGCGGGAACTTTTAGTTCCGGCCGTATAGTTGGTTGTTGAACTTGTAGATCCTTTAGTATTTTGGTCGCCATTTCTTCATACGAACTCCGTTGAGTTCTTGGGCTCGTTGAGTTCGTCTCGTCATGGACGACAACCCCATTGTCTTGAATATTTATTTTGAAAAGTTGGAAAATTTCACTTTTCCAACCTCTCAAATAGCTATGTCTGGTCCCTACAGCTCCTCCATACTATGCTCTCTTTGTTCTTTTTTATCCATAATCTTCACCAACACCTACACACATGTCATAGACAAGGAAAGTGATAAAATTCTATCTAAACTACTAAGTGTGAAAAGCTCATATGAAAGTAAATGAGAACTAGAAGTCATGCATATAAGGCATAGCTATAGCTGGAAGAAACATGACATGAGAGATAAATGGCACATTTTATATGGCTAAAAGAGGTGGTATTTTAGAACCATCAACTTCCCCAAGCTAGACCTTGCTCGTCGAGCAGGAAGGGTCGATAATAAATTAATGGTTGTGAAATAGCTTATCATTGGAAATCAATGCCTTGCATCCTTACTTCTTCTACAAGATCGAAGAGAGAAAACATATATTCATACAAGGAAACACAAGCTCAGTTATAAAGAGCACTAAACATTCATCAAAACTTATATGCTCCATGTCAATAGTGGACCTACTTGTAGACAAACTTGTGATCCTCTTATTGCACCTTTTGTATAACTTTTCATATCATTATTCTTTTATGAGGCAAACCATAGTCACAAATAGATGTCAAGCATAAATAGGAATAAAGTTTATCGATTCTACCCAATCATGTCATCTAGTTAAGGCTCTCAAGTGCAAACATCAGTTATTGAGTTTTAGGAAGTTTATCTCTTAGTAACGAGATTTATGCCAAAAGGAAATGCGAGAACATGTCAAAAGAAGCATAGCATTAGAGTGTCTCTTTTGGTCATCCACATCAATTAATCATGGCTATCAAACACTCATTTTCTATTCTCTATCTTTCTAAAACTTCAGTTCATCAGTAATGAGATCATGCCAAAACTTAGTGTGTTTAATTAGACTGTGTAGGCTAAGAACGGATACTCGTGACCATTACCAAGGTTTCCCTTTTTGGTATAATGATTTCTCATAATGGTCAGAGTAGTGTTCCATGTTTTTCTTTGAACACAGGCCCATGAGAATACCAATGCATACCCAAATATAGCATTTCTACTACATATGTTGGGCAACTCATAGCCAAACTCCAAGAGTTTCCTCTTTTTGGACTGTTCAATGGCCAAGGGAGTTGTTAGCATCCCATGTTGTGCGATAGTGGTGCAGACACGCATAAAGCAATATCATACTTTAATCAATAGGTCAAGATTTGGCATGCATCTCAATTACCACTAAATATTAGTTTCTTAAAACAAATCCTTTCAAAGAGTACTATCAAGTCAATCATCACATCTATGGTGTTGAGTATCTTTAAGGCTAAACTCTTAAGACAATTAAACAACACCTTATTTAGCATAGAACTCAAAACTTCGAAATATCATTTCCAATTGACAACTCCTTCCGTAAGAAAACTATCAAGTCTATTGTTTTGACATTATGGGGTCGAGCATAACCTATTCATTTAAGACAAAGCTATTTAGTGACAACCAAAAAATTTCAAAAGATATTGATCAAGTCTTCATTATTTCTAAGTGTAAAGATTGTGGCAATGTTTTCTAGAGGATCACAAATAGTGTCACAAACTTGATAAACAATTTTGCAAGATGCATAAAAGCTCTAAGTCAACTCCTATGGTGCCTATCATGAGCATGTGTATCCCCATATGAATACATAACTAGACTCACTTAAACAAGCATTCAAAAATAGCGGGATACATGATTTCATTAAACCTTCATTCAATACGAACATTACACAAGACTCTACACATGCCGAAGTAACCTCCCCAAGCTTAGAACTTTGCAAGAACCAAACTTGAGTATATCACCAAAAGAAAAGAGAAAATACAGTTTCCAGAAGAGAGTGTGATAAGTGGTTACCTCCCCAAGCTTAGTTTAAAACAAGGATGACACACTTTACCATTGAGGTACAAGTAACCTCTCTTTTGGTGGACAAAGAACCTTTGCTTTAACATATACTTCTTGATATAGCCTGGTGGCTGAACCAGACACTGATTGTGGAAGCGTTGAATTGAAGCAACCAAGTGGCTCATGCGAGTGTTTGCATGGACTGCACTGCATACACGTCGACACAAAAGGTTCAAGTCCCTGCGAAAATAACACACAAAATAAAATGCATCAGTTTGGTATACGAACATAGTTCATTACCCCACCAATAAAAGGAAAGTAAAAAAGAAAACATGAATTTCTATAGAGAATTACAGTCTAGGAGGATTCTAAGGTAGAATTTTATTTCTTACATATGCTCGGCTTCTCTAGATCATGGGAGAAGCTCCCAGGTGGTGTTTCGAGGTTTTTCGAAGAAGAAAGAAGAAGAAAGAATAAAATTTTGAGCAATGGTTACCTTCCAGTTGGCATTTGAGGGGTTTTCCCATCTATATAGGCGCAACTATATGGCCGGACCAAAAAGGTCCCACCATATAGTTAGTCGTTAAACTTACTGTACCTTAAAAAAGTATTTTTACGAAGGCATCGATATCTATATGGCCGGAACTATTAAAATGAAATCTTTATTCATGCTGTATAGTTGGTCGTTAAAATTTTGTACCTAAGATAGAAAATTTGTCGATGGCAAAGATATCTATACTGCAAACTATATGGCTGGAATTTTTATTCCCGCCGTATAGTTGGTCGTTAAAGCTTTAGTAGAGATAAAAAAAATCTATTTCTTCAAGAATTATTTCTTATCCTGAAACTTAGTGAAACACCTTGTTTTGATAGTAAAATAACAACTTTAATTTTTGACCAACAACAACATGTATAAAATGGGATTTAATTACAACCGAGTTATGCAACACATAGTAACAATAAAATTCTACCTTTTGAAAACTACAACAAGATAACTCTAATAGCAAATCATGCAAATAATAAAAATTCCAATGCAACTAGACTCAAGACACAAAACTAAGAAAGACGCCTAATGACTTCCGGGTTGCCTCCCGGGAAGCGCTTTCTTATAACCAAGTAGCCAGGCTTTTATACTCCACATTTATTCAGCAATGGAGGCAACTATAGGAGTAGTTTTACTTACCTCCAACGAGTGTCTGCAGGATTTATATCATAGTTTGCTCTAAGACGTACCCTCTTGCGGTGCATCGGTATCTTGTAAGTGTTCTTGTTGCCACGTGAGGATGGATGCACCAATCATGGTAAATATGTATTCTTTCCTTCCTGCATAGAGGGTGTTAAAGATTTATTATCAAACTTTGAATCTTTACCTTGATTACTATTTTGAGGATGCAGCTCATAATGTCCTTTTGGATCCAGTAGCTTGGTATTTGCCACCGGACTTTCCTGCACCTCATTAGTAAAACAAAAGTCATAGCAAACAGATATGGGAGGCACACAGGGTTCCATCTTTGGCTCATCATAATTGATTTCCCCAAAAAGAGTATTTAAACAAACACTACTAGAATCATCAAAAACTTCTTCAGGGCAATTATCAGGGATTCTAGAATAATTTAAGTCCTCATCATCACTAAAGTCAGAAGAATAATAAAGATCAGGAATAGGTGGGGGATAAGGTTTGAGAGCGGCTTTCAATTTATTCCATTCCTTGATTTATTTTTCTTCTTTCTTCTTGATGCATCTTTCATTTCTACGATACTCTTCATAAAGCTAATTCACTTCATCTGCAGATGTCATATGTGTGGGATATTCAACACGAGGCTTCTTATTTTTATTTTTCTTGGTTTTAGGTTTCATCTATTTACCCTTCTTTCCTGCTTCAATGATGCAACAAGTGGAAGATATGGGAGTAATAGTAGAGGGCTGTTCTCCATCGTTAGTAGTAGCAATTCTAATATGATTAAAATAATCAGCTATGAAAGCCATTGATTTAGAAAGAACATCTCTAACTAAGGTATCATCATAAGGAATTTTCCTCTTCTATTTTCATCTTTAAGAAACTCATTGACCAAGTTCTCTAGATCAGTAGGGAGAGGTTTTTCTTCATGCACAATTTCACATTGCCATTTATGAAAATTATTATGTATATATCTTAAGAGTTGCCAAGCTTCTTTCGAAGTTTTTCCAAGGAATACACCATCACACATCATATCTAGCTTATCCTTAGAAGAGTGATTTAAGCCTCCATAAAAGTGATTCAACAATAACCAATCGGGTAAATTATGATGTGGACAATCATGCATCAATTTTCAGAACCTACTATAAGCTTGTATTAAATCCTCATTGCTGCTCTTCTTGAAATTCAGGATATGAAGCCTACGCTCATAAGTTTGCTTTTGTGAGAAATACTTACTGAGAAAAGCTTTGGAGATACCTTTCCATGAATTGAAGTGTCCCGCGGGATGCGATTTTAGCCAATCTTTAGCTTTTCCTTTCAGCGAGAACCGGAACAGATATAACTTCAGCTTATCATTTGTCCATCCATTTGCCTTCACCATAGAACACAATGAAGTAAATTTGTCAATATGCTCATATGGATTATTGTCCGGATCTCCTGCAAAAGCTATGTCCATGATCATATTTATCCAAATAGGATTAATCTCATATCCATCCACATCAATAGCGGGCTGAACATTAGGAGCATGTAAATGATCAACACTCGGAGCACCATACTCCGCAAGACTTTTACTTTCCATAGTTCCTATGTTTTTGAATTTTGTATAACTAAAATAAATAATAATACTACTAACAAAAGGTAAACTATATTTTTTGTTCTTTTCAAATAATAAAAGGTAGTAAGATAAATAGCAACAAACGGAAATAAACTATGTGCGAGTAGGAAGGTAATAATCGAACGCTTAGCTCCTCGGCAACAGCGCCAATTTGATGACAGGATTCTTGCACCAACAACAGGGTTATTGCTATACTTGTAGCAACAAATATTTAAGAGTTTGTCCCAATGGGAGATCGACGAACGGCAACAACACGACCCCGCAACCATGTTGTCAATGCGGCCATGTTTTGCACCCAAACCGTGGTTTGGAAATAGCCTATTTTATAAGTTACTAGAACAACGATAATTGAGAGAGGTTTAAAATATCTAATAACAAAGAACTTTTAACAAGAACAAAATAAACTAAGACGGAAAGTAAAAAGGAATATGAACTGAATTAAAGAGATTGTAGTTGTAGGATTGAATGGAATGAGAGAGGGCTTCTAGGCTTCGGTCTCACTAGTACTAGATTGGCAAATATATGTGTGATCTATAAGAGATTCCTTGGACAAATACACGTTCCCCATTTGATTAAGGGCTATCACTCTGTGTGCACTATGCATGATTCTTGCATGTCACCGAAAGGCAAAATGCACTTCCGGACCAAAGGATCACATAAACTCATCTTAGATCACAATAAATTCTCACTTAGAACACTAGATCATACCTCAACCTATCAATCACTCACACACTGATGAACAAAAAACATATATAAATATATAATGATGTCACAAACGTGTTCAATCTTATAATTACTAAACAAAAGAGAGAGAGAGTGAGATGGAGATGATGATGGAGATCGATGCGTGGTGGTGGTGATGTCTTCCTTCTCCTTCTCTTCTTCTTGCTTGGATGCCTTGATGGTAATGGTGTTAAGGGAGATCTAGATCTCAGAGGTTTGGTTGAGGTAGAGCTCCGCCACCGTGGAGATTAGATGGGTGGTGGCGGCGGAAGGGCTCCGCCCCTGAAGGGCTATGGTTCGGTGGCTCTCTATTGGGTGCTCCCTCCTTTATATAGGACTTGTGGGTGCCCTAGGGTTCCCCCAATGCCGTCATATGACTTAGGGAAGGTTCTAGAGCTTCTCCGGTGCGAAATCCCATCGTTCGTGACCTTTTTACCAACTATACGGCGGAAACTTTTAGTTCCGGCCGTATAGTTGGTCGTTGAACATGGAGATCCTTTAGTATTTTGGTCGTCATTTCTTCATACGAACTCTGTTTTGGGTGTTCTTGGGTTCGTTGAGTTCGTACGTCGAGGGATACAACCCCATGGTCTTGGATACGTATTTTGAGAAGTTGGAAAAATTCACTTTTCCAACCTCTCAAATGGCTAAGTCTGGTCCCTACAACTCCTCCATACTATGCTCTTTGTGTTCCCTTTTATCCATAATCTTCACCAACACCTATACACATGTCATAAACAAGGAAAGTGATAAAATTCTACCTAAACTACTAAATGTGCAAAGCTCATATGAATGTAAATGAGAACTAGAAGTCATGCATATAAGGCATAGCTATAGATGGGATAAACATGATATGAGATATAAATCGCACATTTTATATGGCTAAAATATGTGGTATTTCACAGCCATCACATACCATGGTCAGAAAGCCTAGGAACATGTTGGAAAGCAGCTGCCACATGCACTGGAGCACCAATGTGGCAGAGAGGTTGCATCATGACACCCAGTTGAGTGTGTGTGGTCATGTGGATCATTGTGGTTTGGAAAAGAATAAATGCAATGACACTCCATGTGTCAGACCATGGTCAGAAAGCCCACGAGCATGTTGTAATGCAGCTGCCACATGCAATGGAGCACTAGTGTGGCACAAAGGTTGCATCACCACACACAGTTGATTGTGTGTGGTCATGTGGATCATTGTGGTTCGGCAAAAACACATGCAATGACACTCCATGTGTCACACCATGGTCAGAAAGCCTAAGAACGTATTGGAATGCACCTGCCACATGCAATGGATCACTAGTGTGGCAGAGAGGTTGCATCACCACACCCAGTTGAGTGTGTGTGGTCATGTGGATCATTTTGGTTTGGAAAAGAAAACATGCAATGACACTCCATGTGTCAGACCATGGTTAGAAAGCCCAGGAGCATGCTGGAATGCAGCTGCCACATGCAATGGTGCACCAGTGTGGCATAGAAGTTGCGTCACCACACCCAGTTGATGGTGTGTGGTCATGTGGATCATTGTGGTTTGGAAAAAACACATGCAATGACATTCCATGTGTCAAACCATGTTCAGAAAGCGTAGGAACATATTGGAATGCAGCTGCCACATGCAATGGAGCACTAGTGTGGCAGAGAGGTTGCATAACCACACCAAATTGAGTGTGTAGTCATGTGGATCATTGTGGTTTGGCAAAGAACACATGCAATAACACTCCATGTGTCAGACCATGGTCATAAAGCCTAGGAATATGTTGGAATGCAGCTGCCAAATGCAATGTAGCACTAGTGTGACACAGAGGTTGCATCACCACATCCAGTGGATTGTTTATGGTCTTGTGGATCATTGAGGTTTGGAAAAAAACACATGCAATGACACTCCATGTGTCAGACCATGGCCAGAAAGCCGAGGAACTTAATGGAATGCAGCTTCCACATGCAACGGAGCACCAGTGTGGCAGAGAGGTTGCAGCACCACACCTAGTTGAGTGCGTGTGGTCATGTGGATCATTGTGGTTTGGAAAATAACACATGCAATGACACTCCATGTATCAGACCATGGTTAGAAAGCCTAGGAACAT
Source organism: Avena insularis (assembly GCA_023614405.1). Lineage (NCBI taxonomy): Eukaryota > Viridiplantae > Streptophyta > Magnoliopsida > Poales > Poaceae > Avena > Avena insularis. The sequence goes on from CM042686.1 coordinate 315,561,755, forward strand.
GTTGAAATGTAGCTGCCACATCCAATGGAGCACAAGTGTGGCAGAGATGTTGCATCACCACACCCATTTGAGTGTGTGTGGTCATGTGGATCATTATGGTTTGGAAAAGAACACATGCAATGACACTCCATGTGTTAGACCATGGTCAGAAAGCCCAGGAACTTATTGGAATGCAGCTGCCACATGCAATGGAGCACCAGTGTGGCAGAGAGGTTGCATCACCACACCCAGTTGAGTGCGTGTGGTCATGTGGATCATTGTGGTTTGGAAAATAACACATGCAATGACACTCCATGTGTCAGACCATGGTCAGAAAGCCTAGGAACATGTTGAAATGCAGCTGCCACATGCAATGGAGCACCAGTGTGGCAAAGATGTTGCATCACCACACCAATTTGAGTGTATGTGGTCATGTGGATCATTATGGTTTGGAAAAGAACACATGCAATGACACTCCATGTGTCGGACCATGGTCTGAAAGACTAGGAACATGCTAGAATGCAGCTGCCACATGCAATGGAGCACCAGTGTGGTAGAGATGTTGGATCACCACACCCAGTTGAGGGTGTGTGGTCGTGTGGATCATTGTGGTTTGGAAAAGAACACATGCAATGGCAGTCCATGTATCAGACCATGGTTAGAAAGTCTAGGAACATGTGGAATGTAGATGCCAGATGCAACGGAAAATAGTGTGGCAGATATGTTGAATCACCACACCTAGTTGAGTGTGTGTGTGGTCATGTGGATCATTATGGTTTGGAAAAGAACACATGCAATGACACTCCATGTGTCAGACCATGGTTAGAAAGCCTAGGAACATGTTGAAATGCAGCTGCCACATGCAATGGAGGACTTAGTGTGGCACAAAGGTTGCATCACCACACCTATTTGATTGTGTGTGGTTATGTGGATCATTGTGGTTTGGAAAAAAAACATGCAATGACACTCCATGTGTCAGACCATGGTCAGAAAGTCGAGGAACATGTTGAAATGCAGCTGCCACATGCAATGGAGCACTTAGTGTGGCACAGAGGTTGCATCACCACACCTAGTTGATTGTGTGTGGTTATGTGGATCATTGTGGTTTGGAAAAAAACACATGCAATGACACTCCATGTGTTATACCATGGTCAGAAAGCCCAGGAATGTATTGGAAAGCAGCTACCACATCCAATGGAGCACCAGAGTGGTATAGGGTTGTATCAGCACACCCAGTTGAGTGTGTGTGCTCATGTGGATCATTGTGGTTTGGAAAGGAATGCATGAAATGGCACTCCATGTGTCAGACCATGGTCAGAAATCCCAAGGAACATGTTGGAATGCAGGTGCCACATGCAATGGAGCACCAATGTGGCAGAGAGGTTGTATCACCAGACCCAGTTGAGTGTGTGTGGTCATGTGGATCATTATGGTTTGGAAAAGAACACATGCAATGACACTCCATGTGCCAGACCGTGGTTAGAAAACCCAGGAACATGTTGGAATGCAGTTGCCACATGCAATGGAGCACCAGTATGGTAGAGAGGTTGCATCACCACATCTAGTTGAATGTGTGTGGTCATGTGGATCATTGTGTTTTGGAAAAGAATACATGCAATGATCCTCCATGTGTCAGACCATGGTGAAAAATCCTAGGAACATGTTGGAAAGCAGATGCCACATGCAATGGAGCACCAGTGTGGAAGATATGGTGCATCACCACAGCCAGTTGAGTGTGTGTGGTTGATAGCTGTGAGATTCGGCACATTTTTGATGGTTTTTATTAATGGTTTTCTCTTGGATTTGATTGTTTTCTAGCTTTCCCTAACGCTAATACTTTAGTAGTAAAGAAAACTTGGTTTTTAATGTGTGTTTTGGGTTCTGAACATCAATAGAAGGTTTTAACAAGAGAAACACAATATTCATGCGAAAACAAGCAAGTCTCTCTTTGGAAGCAATCAAGGGAGGCATATAGAGGCTTTAACGAGCAACTATACGACAGGAATATTTTCCGGCCATATAGTTCCCACCGTATAGCTGCCGCTGCCTCACTCTTGTCAAAAGGGACGACTTCCATGAAGAGGCCAGACGCGAAATCATAACATAGCAGCTGCCATCCCATCTAGAAAGGAGAAAGAAGAGATCCAGAGAAGAATGAGGAGACGTTCTTCATCTTGCTCCATGATCTTCGACCTCCTAGCCATCACACCCTCATAACCATTAATTGCTAAGCAACCTAAAGGATCTTAATCGTCTAGTGTCTAACCATGGTTTTGGTAACAGGCTAGTAGGATTATTGAAGTTGGGATGAAATCTACCAAGCGGAGTTCCTGCTAATTATGGGTTGCTCTCCTACACATATACTTATAAGATTACAATTGTTACGCTTATCATTCGTCCACCTGGCACAGTCAGTATCACCATGAACTGTATCTCCCACGCCTTCTTCATCATCTGTAGAAAACAACAAACAACCGAATCGTTTTTTACTTTTATGCTTTTTATTCCTAAAATTTACATTTTAGTTTTATTTAAATACATCTAGTTTAATCCAAATTTCATTCTATTTCCACACTAGCAGTCAATTCACTCGAAGACCTGTGACAACTTTGAGTGTGACAAAGACTTCACTCATAAACACTTACCTTTGGGCTCCCAATGGGATCGATATCTATACTTCAAAACTAGCTACAAATGATCTATGCACTTGCAGACATCAAGCTATTTTCTAGCGCCATTGCCGGGGAGCTAAGTGCTAAGTGTTTGTCTCTTGACATTTCAGATGTTACTACTACAAAATGGTCTCCCTAGGAGATAAAGGATCTACACGCTCTGGTAGGACATATTTACCAGATTATTTTGAGCGCGTGCCAATTCAAAGACGCGAAGAAATTATTGAAAAACTTTTAATATCAGACAAGGTTGAAGTTGAAAACCTGAGTGATTTTATGAAATCATGTCCATTTACAGGACAACTCCCAAGAAACCTGAGAAAACTCTCAGGGAATATAGTGCTCCAAACTCTACTTTCCTTAAATAACCAATAGAATTCCCTAACCTTGGAGTTAGAGAATATCGATTTGATGGTGGAATTATAAAAAATTTGCAGGAAAAAGCTTTTATTCGAAGGGAAGATGAAGACCCAGGAAGACATATTAGAGAGTTTGACGATTTGATGACAACACTTGGACCAAGAGGTTTGCCAAGAGACTTCTCTCGTCTAATTTTTTTTCGTTGGTCTCTTAAAGGTAAATCTCTAGACTGGTTATATTCTCTCCCTCGTCATTACAATAAATGTTGGGAAAACTGTATTGTCAAATTCATAAACAGGTTTAATCCTTTTAAAAGGTAACTGAAACTAGAAAGAATATAGGCAACTTTAGTCAGAACGTGGGATAAAACTACCCACTAGCCTAGGATAGATTCTTTGGAATGATCAATAGAATTCCTAATCATGGCTATTCTGAATCAACTATTTGCCATTTATTTTACCATGGTCTTAATACTCAAAGCAGAGAGTTGCTTGACTTATCAGCAGGAGGATCGATAAATACTTTAACTATTAAATCATGTTTGGAATTGATTTCTACTAGGGCTAAGAATGATTCTTTATACAATCTCGATTTCTACACTAAGTTAGAAAAATGGATGCTTCGTATAAATCCTGATCTTATGCCTGAAGTACGTAAAAGAATGAAATAAAAAGGTATACCTTCTGAACTTGTTAAGTAAAACAAATTAGACTTGTTACAATTTTTATTGAAGAAGATGAAACTAGAAACGTTTTTCAAGAATTAAAACGTCGACAAGCAAAATCTCATAATAACCTGCATAAGCATTTTCAAAAACATAAAAAGATTTTTACAGAACTAACGGAAAACTATGATGAGATTGGCCAAGAAATAAAATTATTTCACAAGTATCTTAGTATGATTGAAACCCAATGTGAACAAATAGCATCTGGTTATCAAATTTTTATTCAAGATGATATAGATATTCTTGTTTCTACTAATGTTGTTACAAGAAGAGGTGCAGTTGTTATAGGACCATTAGGACCATGTGACACCACAGAGATCAGGTTTAAACAAGTCCCATACCTTAGCCTGACATAAGCATAACCTAGAGCTCGAGGATATCAAGTGAACAAATCGGTAACACAACAGTAACCCTGCGACACAAAAATTATTACAGCAAGCTCATAACTGAGAGAAGAACCAAAATATTACAAGTAGAGGTCACTAACCACAAACATCAAGCAACGGAAGGAAAATTATGCTATTAAGTATAGTAAACTTAACAAATGGCCTAAGAGGCCTGAAGCATAACGATGACGTCCCGGCCCATAGATTCCAGGCTGCCGGCCGGGAACCCCAAGCTACTCGTTGGTGTCTATGTCGTACCAAACTTGTCTTCATGGGAACACTTATTCCTCTACAAAAGTATCAACAAAGAAAGGGTGAGTACAGGGTGTACTCCACAAGACTTATGGCTAGTGGGGTTATTTTGCATAAAGCCATCTTTGTTTTTAAAACAAGTGGGAGAAGAAGCTCGTCTAAATAGAGTATTTTAAAAGGGGATAAGAGAGCGACATTTCCGAAGAATTGATCATCATCTTTTGATATCCACGAAAGTAATCCTCATCTCACAACAAGAATCACCCCCTCATACCCGTGGAGAAGCATCCTTAAGCACATGCTGAAACCTCCAAGTTTTAAGATTAGGGTAATGTTCTCTATGATCTTCACATATGTTCCCAAGTCATCCATAACCGCGAACGCAGCTTTTTGAAAATATTTAACCCGGCAGGGGTGTACAACTTTACCCACACGTACCAACCAACTCTTAATGACATAATGATTAGCCCTCTTATTTGGAATGCCGGTAGAGGGTGGTTGGACACGACCTTTACCTTGCTTTCGTAGAGACAATGAGTCACGCCCTAAGGAGGGTTCCACCGTCACGGGTCAAGTCCTGAAGCCGGTCCCTAGATATGTGAGTCCAGGTTGGTTTACCAGGAGCTCCATCCACCCCGGCCACGCTTACCTACCTGTTATGATGCACCTTCACCCACCAAATCTTTCAAAATGTTTTCTATGCATATGTCGAATGGAACAACCAAACTATGTGACTCATGGAATCTACTAGGAAAGTTAGTTACTCGTGAGGTTTTCTAGGCCCCGTGTGGATGTACGCTCGTCTTGGTTCAAGAGGCTAGATCTCGGGTCCTAGTAGTTGCGAGCATGGGACTACAAAAACCACATCCCACCGTGGCCTCCCATACAAGCCATAGCATGTTTAACCTTTACCACTGATCATACCTCATTAGTATAGCTCATTCTCCTGTCATACTAGATTCTCTGCATCTGATACATCATCGGGTGGAACCAACACTAACAGCTAAGCATGGCTAAGGAAGACACATATAAGCTCTAGCAGTGCACACAAGCCAAACCTAGTTATGCTAGGAGTAGTGGATCAGGTAATATAAGCTCAAAGGGAGTAATGCAATAGATAGGATGCTCTATCTATCAATAAAAGACCATAGTAGATTTGTATGCATCATGGCAAGAATGAAATACTTTCAAAACCATAGGATTGTATAATGGTGGGGCTATGCTTGCCTTGTTTGTTGATACCCATATATAGATCTTTAGGAGTCTTGTACTTGACTTGATTACAGTTGGTCAAGTATTGTTCATCGATCTTCGAAGGTGTTAACCTCGGTCTTAGATCTCGATCTCGATATCGTATTCTACCGGGAAGAACCAATCACCGGAAAGAAAGGGAAACAATCAACACATGGCATTGATGCAACGCTCAAACAAGGATGATGATATGATAAGTTAATTAGCACTTGAATGAAACCCTAGGACATGCTTGATCATTTTAAACGGAGTTCCGAGGGGTCCAAACCCTAATTCGGAGAAACCCCGGATGTGTATGCGAGGGGTCATTTTGTTCTTCTAATTAAACATGGCATTGAAGTTGTTGAACAATGCATGCTTTTGGTGCTGAAGTGTAGATCTCATTTTTATGACATCTAATTAATTAGATATTGAATTTATAAGATTTATCCTTTTTATAAGATTATTAAACAATTTAAATAGGTTTATTGCATCATTATGACGTCAGCGGGGGCATTACAACTTTTCGCACCGAGGATGGCTCTAGTCAGAGTGACTAACTGATGGGCCCAAGCCACGTCAGCAGCCACATTGATAGTCAGCGGTCAATAGGCCCACAGCCACATCATCATGACGTCACGGTGACGTCACCTTGACAACCACCGTCGGTTGGTCACCGTGGATGGCACTAGGGAGCGCGCGGGGATGCGGAATCTAGCCTGTTCGAACGGGCGCAGCGAGGGGAACCTAAAGAGGGCGAGCGGCGGCGGTGGCGCTTGTAGGTCAACGGCGAGCGACGGCTACAGAGCGCGAGGGGGAAAATGGAAGGGCTCAGAAGAACCAGTATCTCACCCTGGTGCTGAAGGGGCCGATGGAGAGGAACGAGGTGGACCAGAGCGACGATAATGGTGACGATGGAGCTCGTCGGGGTCGGGGAACACAACCTCGATTTGGACGACTGGGAGCGCACCGGCTTGTGAAACTTGGCAGGGCAGAACGAGAAGACGACGGTGGTGCTAGTCGTGGCCTCAACGGAGCCTGGGGTGGCCGGAGACGGTGGGGACTGGCGGTTGCCGGCGAGCTAGGGTTCAAGGCAGAGGGGATCGCGAGGGAGAGGGCGAGCCAGAGGTACTGGAGAAGATGGCCACAGCGCTAGGGTCTTATCCCTCTCTTGCTACAACGGACGGTGGTGAGTGAGCGGCGGAGATCAACGGTGGAGCCGGCGATAGCGAGCAGCTTCCATCGAGATCCTTATGGCCAAAGGAAGAAGAAAAGAGATAGAAAGAACGAAGGGGTATGTGGGCCGTGCTTCACTGGGCTCATGCTTGTCACGGCTTGCATGACAGAGAGAGGAGAAGGAGAGATGTGTCATGCCTGTGGAGCTCGGGCTGCATTTTTTTTGCAAAACCTTTTCCTTTTTCTATTTTCTTCTCTCTTTTGTGTTTGAATTTCTTTTCTGTTTTGAATAATTTCAAAAATACCAGAATGTTTGTAAATATCCAAAATAATGGAGGGACCCCTTTATACTATTTGGGATCCACACTTTTGATCTTTTCAAAATACAAAAACTATTTTCAATTCATTTTAGATAGAGGGGGAAACTAGGGTTTTGGGTTTTTACATTACTTTCTTTTTCATGCATTTTAAGGGATGATGCTCAGAAATGCACAAAAAACCCTAAATGTAAGATTAGCTAAAACTGTGGTGTTACAGATCTACCCCCCTACGAGAATCTCGACCTAAGATTCCATAGGTAGGAAGAAGGAAGAGAAACAGGGTCAGTTCTAAGGATAAGAGGGAAACACACTAACAACACACATAGTATCTCATGGTCAACTCATGATGGAGTGTTCAGAAACAACTCTGAGATGACGACATGAAACACATCAAGGTAACAGAGGAAACAAGAAGAGAAGGTTTCAGGTTGATAGATAGCTGGTCTTCATAAGGATTGATACTATGGAGCTTCAGAAGAGTTACGCTTCTGAAGGGGAAAGCATACAACAGAAAGAACATGACCACAGACTTCGAGAGGTGAAACTCCACTAGACGGCTTTAGTAGAGCTTCCAGGTTGCAGAGATACTTCAAACTCAGCATGTCTGAATAGAAAGCTTGCAACATTTACCCTAGAGGTAAAGTTACTAGAATCTCAAGACATGAACTACATTGTTAAGCTCCAATAGACTAAGCTAGATTGCTAGACCCATGTACTAGCAACTTGTCGGAAGACAACTGCTCATACATCGAGTACTGGCAATGAAATATACATGTGTCCTTAAGGAACAAAGATAGCTCTACTCAAATCCATGACGACATATTTCAAAAATTGTTCGTGAATCGGAGGAGGTCACTTCTAACATCCAGAACATATACTTCGAGATAACACGAAGATGGTTCTCAAAAGTTTTCCAACATTAATGCCCAATATTCCATATGAATCTAGTATAGCTTGGAGAAGATAAGGATTTTATCGATGGGCTCAACAATAAACTTATCGAGACACTCCAAGAAGATGAACTCATATGTTGTATCAACAAGACAAAACTATTGGTCAGACCAACAGACATGAGGATGTACTCAGGTGAAACATCACGAGTAGCAACATCGTCAAAATAGTCCTTGAAACTAAGTTTGATTTGACGATAACCCAAATAAAATCAAAGGGGGGTAAGATAACATATCCATGTAGGAGACACTATCTTTCTTCAGCATGAACAAAACTAGACATCCCTTTAAGGAGGAACTAAGTCGATAGAACTTTGTTTTGCAACTCTCCAAGTTGTTGTTTAAGCTCAACCAACTAGTTCAAGAGTATCCAGTATAGATCCTTGGAGAAAGGAGCAGTTCAGAGAACTTGCTTGCTCAAGAACTTGACAACACGGTCATGTGGGAACACCACGATACTTCTAGGAAGACATCTAGAATTTCATGAACCACAGATATGTCACTTAGTTAGAGAGGAAACTTGCTTGATAAGTCGAGAAGACATAGTCTCAGAGCTTCGGCACAAGCCTAACTCTTTGACCGAGGAGAGTGTACTAGAATAATAGACTTGGTAGCACAAGCATCCTTCGCTTCGTGATAGGGTTAATCAATCGTGCCAAGAATGACACAAATGTCCTTGGAGTTCAAAGCATTAATAATTGCTAAGAATCTCATATTACCACATTATTACACGCACATATCATTCCTGAGCGCGAAATCTCAGAGGAAGGGTGGGTAAGAATATGTAGGAGCATCACTACATTAGAAGGTTATGAAACTCAACACAACCTCTTAGTGTAAAAGGGTGTGATACTTTAAGGTAGAATAGATAGAAGTTAATCATGCCTCTTAATCTGCGGACTACAACACTTTAACCTGGTCCTAGATAAGACGAGGTACTGGAGTTTGTTTCTACTGACAACCCGAAATGGTTTGACATGATGGACCACAAGAGTATCTTGCATTGGAAGACACCAGCACACAATACCACTTGGCTACCAACTGATAGACAAAGGTCGGAAACAATAAGGGAAAAGGAACATGCTCAGGATGAAATCCCGAGATGTGGATGCATAAGTCAACAATCTTCCAAAACTAATGCATAGAAGGGAAGGTGTGGCAGAGTCACAAATATAGATGCGAGACTCTCGAGGAGTACTCTTGTCGTGATCTATTTGGTTCCATTAAAGAACACTTACCATAACATGTGGTAGGGAAGTCCTTATTTGTCAAGATTCAATCACGACAAAGACCATATGATTGAAGGCTAGAATTGTAGTACAAGCCATCCTGAGTAATGTGTGAACGTTAACGACAGGGGATAATGGAATGGATCTTGGGTTAAAGATCAACTTCATGTACAAGATTCACGACACCAGAATCCAGCATAATCCGGGTCCTTCGGTTCAAGTCCAAGGGTTAGAACCCGAGAAACAAGTAAATGCTACTTGAGTGACACATCATACACTTCAAGATAGTAATCAAGAGGTAGCTTCCAAGAGACGGAACGCCTTCTGAAGTACCCAAATAAACAAAAAGGAGGCATATGAGGAAAAAGGAAACCTCGAATCATAGAACAGAACATTGTGGATCCTTCAATATAATATTGTGGTTCCATAAGGTAGAGAGATCATGAAGGAAAGGAATCTCTCAGCTGAAACGGAGCAAAGGGTAACAAGGAATACACAACACACACAACTCTAGAGAACTCAACACTAGGTCAACTAGTTGAGAAACGACATGCCAAAAAGGCACCTAAGCTTTGAAAGACTAGAAGAGATATCAAAACTTTTCCAAATCAATACAAGGTAAGATGAACCAGAGTTAGAGCAAAACTGGATAAGGAGAAAAAGAAGCATACTAGAGTTTTCACAAATACTTTTCAACTTTGAAATAGTTTTCACAAGAACTACACTCAATATTGACCAATAGCAAGGTTTTCCTATGGTCGGTACTTCTCTGATATCAAAAACTATGACACCCCCGGGATCACGGTTAAACAAATCCCAGACCTTAGCCTGACATAAGCTTAACCTAGAGCTCGAGGATATCAAGTGAAGAAATCGGTAACACAACAGTAACCCCGTGACACAAAAATTATTACAATAAGCTCATAACTGTGCGAAGAAGCAAAATATTACAAGCAGAGGTCACTAACCATAAACATCAAACAACAAAAGGCAAATTATGCTATTAAGTATAAAAAACTTAACAAATGGCCTAAGAGGCCTGAAGCATAATGATGACATCCCAACCCATAGATTCCAGGCTGCCAGCCGGGAACCCCAAGCTACTCATCAGTGTTGATGTCGTACCAAACTTATCTTCATGGGAACACTTATTCTACTACAAAAGTATCAACAAAGCAAGGGTGAGTACAGGGTGTACTCCGCAAGACTTATGGCTAGTGGGGTTATTTTGCATAAAGCCATCTTTGTTTTTAAAACAAGAGGGAGAAGAAGCTCGTCTAAATAGAGTATTTTAAAATGGGATAAGAGAGCGACATCTCCGAAGAATTGATCATCATCTTTTGATATCCACCAAAAGTAATCCTCATCTCACAACAAGAATCATTCCCTCGTACACATGTGGAAGCATCCTTAAGCACACGTTGAAACCTCCAAGTTTTATGATTAGGTGAATGTTCTCTATGATCTTCACGTTCATTCCCAAGTCGTCCATAACCGCGGACACGGTTTTTCGAAAAGATTTAACCCTGCAGGGGTGTACAACTTTACCCACACGTACCAATCGACTCTTAATGCCACAATGATCTGTCCTCTTCCTTGGAAGGCTAGTAGAGGGTGGTTGGACACGACCTTTACCTTGCTATCGCCGAGACCATGAGTCACGCCCTAAGGAGGATTCTGCCGTAACGGGTTAAGTCCCGAAGCCGGTCCCTAGAGATGTGAGTCGAGGTTGGTTGACCAGGGGATCCATCCACCCCAAGCAACCCCGGCCATGCTTACCTACCTGTTATGATGCACCTTCACCTGCCAAATCTTTCAAAACATTTTCTATGCATATGTCGAATGGAACGCCTAAACTATGTGACTCATGGAATCTACTAGGCAAGTTAGTTACTCGTGAGGTTTTCCAGGCCCCATGTGGTTGTACGCTCGTCTTGGTTCAATAGGCTAGAACTCGGGTCCTAGTAGTGGCGAGCATGTGACTACAAAAACCACATCCCACCGTGGCCTCGCATACAAGCCTTAGCATGGTTAACCTTTACCACTGATCTTACCTCATCAGTATAGCTCATTGTCTTGTCATACTAGATTCTCTACATCTGATACATCATTTGGATGAACCAGCACTCACAGCTAAGCATGGCTAAGCAAGACACATATAATCTCTAGCACTGCACACAAGCCAAACCTAGTTATGCTAGGAGTAGTGGATCAGGTAATATAAGCTCAAAGGGAGTAATGCAATATATATGATACTCTATCTATCTAAAAGACCATAGTAGAATCGTATGCATCATGGCAAGAATGAAATACTTTTGAAACCATAGGATTGTATAATGGTGGGGCTATGCTTGCCTTGTTTGTTGATACCCAAATATAGATATTTGGGAGCCTTGTACTTGACTTTATTACAGTTGGTCAAGTATTGTTCTTCGATCTTCAATGGTGTTAACCTCGGTCTTCAATCTCGATCCCAATATCGTATTCTACCGGGAAGAAGCAAACACCGGAAAGAAAGGGAAACAATCAACACATGGCATTGATGCAATGCTCAAACAACGATGATGATATGAAAAGTTAATTAGCACTTGAATGAAACCCTAGGACATGCTTGATCATTTTAAATGGAGTTCCGAGGGGTCCAAACCCTAATTCGGAGAAACCCCGGATGTGTATGCGAGGGGTCATTTTGTTCTTCTAATTAAACTTGGCATTGAAGTTGTTGAACAATGCATGATTTTGGTGCTGAAGTGTAGATCTCATTTTTATGACATATAATTAATTAGATATTGAATTTATAAGATTTATCCTTTTTATAAGATTATTAAACAATTTAAATAGGTTTATTGCATCATTATGACGTTAGCAGGGGCGTTACAACTTTTCGCACCGAGGATGGCTCTAGTCATAGTGACTGATGGGCCCGAGTCACGTCAGCAGCCACATTGATAGTCAGCGGTCAATAGGCCCATGTCCACATCATCACGATGTCACGGTGATGTCACCTTGACAACTGTAGCATCCCAATTGTCTAACAATTGTAATGCTACTTGGTCTAGTAATATAATGGCTACTTCATATATATAATTGTTGCATCATAATTATATCATGCTCATGTCATCATGCCACCTTGCATTTGAGCATCATATAAAACCCTTTTGTTTTGGTCCTTCTCTCATATGCATTGTTAATTGTATTTGTCTCTTGATATTGTATTTGGTTCTTGATAAATGCTTGATGCCCAAGTTGAGTTGGGGGCATATCTTTTATTCCACTCCACTACCCTTTCTTTTCACCACCTTACAATTCCACCATCCCATTATCCATGAGCTTGTAATTATTTTTCTTTTGGTATTTAATCTAGCTCATGGGAGATAGGGTGGATCCAATTCTACAACTTCTTTTGCTTGGCCTTATTCCACTCTTGGGAATGCATGAGAATAATGCCATGTTAATATTATTGTTTTCACAAGAATAAACATGGCATTAATTATTTTGCATGGGCCATGCAAGCACCACCGCATTCTAGTCCTTTGGTTTTTATATGAATTATTGAGTGGTGTATATCTCTTGGAGCTCTCCCTTCTCTCCCAAATCTTTCACCATGTTTGGTTTATTTCTTTTTGGCCTAGTGCTCATCAAGTTTTTCTCACATGTGTATGCCAGGCATGACCATGTAAAATCCTTTCCATCTCCATCTTTTGTCCTCCTTTGTTTTATTTGGTTTTTGAAGCACCTCTATCCCTTTTCTACCACTCCTTTTTGTTTGTTTTTGTTTGAGCTTGCTAAAACCCTACACCAATTCCACCTATTCTTGTTTGATCTAGCTAGATACATGCAAGTATCTAAACCCTAAACCCCCTACCTCATCTCTCCTCTCTCTAACCTAGCTAACCCAAACCCTAAACCTAACCCCTCATCTAACCCTAGTTACACCCTACCTCACCCTCTCCTCTCACCATGCCGAGCCTCCCCTTGATGGCCCCACCTGGCCACCCTCTCCCTGGCCCACACCCCAGCCACCCCTCTCTATAACCCTAAGCAAAAACCCTAACCCGAGGCCACCCAACCCTAACCGAGCCACCCCATCCCTCCAACCCTAGCTCCATGCCACCCTCCTCTCTCTCTCTAGCTCTCTCCCTGCCACAGCAGCCCCACCCGAGCCTACCCTCCTTGGCCTCGCCCTGACCCCACCTGGCAGCCCCCCTCTACCCCTCCCTCCCCCTTTGCCGTCCGAAAGCACGTGCTCGAGGGGGAAAAGGTGGCACCAAAGCCACCCTCATCTACCCCCTGCCACGGCTGCTCCTCCTTCCTTCCTCCTTTTTCCCCTTCCACACGGCTCTCCTCTGCCTCCCAGGTCCACCCCAGGGCCTTGCCCTCTTCCCTCTCTTCTCCACCGCCACCATCTACCCCATCGCCGGCCTCCACCTCCCCTTCTCTTACCAGCCGGTGGCGTGACGATCACGGGTGTCGAGGAAGACCACGTGGCTCCCCTACTTCACCTCGTACGCGCCAGCGAGGAGGAGAAGGACCCCAGGCTCGCCAGGACCGAGACGCCCGACGAAACCCTAGCCGCTGGAGCGCCATCATTGCCGATCCACCGCGTCCCAGCCCGATCCGTCCGCACCAACAACCCCGCGGTGAGCCCACGATCCTCCCTGACACCTCCGTCCTCGCCGTGGCTCCCTGTTCTCGCCGGACCAACCGTCGAGCGCTCTCGGTGCGTCGCGTGCGCGTGCGTCCTCTGCGTCGTCGCGTCGCGAAGAGCCTCATCTAGCCGCCCATCCCCCTCCTAGCAACCTCCCCTCACCTACCGCACTGGCTCGCACCCCCAGCGCGTCCCCGGATCGAATCCCCACTCCGCGCGGTCGATCACCGATCCGTCCGCGGCCGCAGAGAAGATCTACAGGGGCCTGTGGTAGTTTTACGAATAGCCCCCTTCTTTTTTTTCACCTCAACCCGCGGTACCTCGTGGCCCACCAGTCAGCCGCCCGGTCAATCTTGCAAGAAAACCCCCCAGCTCTCCGCCCCTCAACCCGCACTCCCCTCTGCGCCACGTGGCTGTGGCCGTTTCCCCCGCTGGCAAGTGGACCTGCGAGCCCGCTGACCCCACTTGTCTGTCTCTGAGGCTGGCCACTCCCGCGGTGAGAAAAGCTTTTCCGCGCGCATGTGGCCCAGTCAGCACCTGGCCCCACTTGTCTGTGTCTTTGGCTAGGTTTGTCTGAGTAACAAAAGTTTCTGTTCTTTTCTGTTTTAATTTAAACTTTTCAAATTTGTTTTAAATTCAAATTCAAATCTGTTTTAAGATAACTTTTAATTTTCAAAACCAAATAATACAAATCATATATGTTTTGAAATCAGAAAAATGTGAGGAATTCAAGTATGCCCTCCAAAATATATTTTGAACACTTTAAATTTCGAGTTGAATAAAATTACAACAAAATGCCCTTTTTCTTAATTGATTAATAACTTTTGTTTTATAACTCCAAATTTGACAAATAATATGTCTAAAATGATCAGCTCGACGAGACCTTTCTGTTTATGCATTCCTTGTTCTGAATTGCAGCATGCATCATATAAATATGAAGTATACAGCAACTTATTTGAGTATAAAATATGATTAAAACTCAATAAAAGGCGTTTTTCTTGTATTCCACACCTCACCCATGCCATGCTACTTTATTGCCATGCAAATTGTGCATCATTCATCATGGCATGATTGTTTGCTTGTTGCATTTTATTCATATGCTTGTGCACTTTATTTATGTTGGCCCTTGTTTGTTTGGTTCTTCTTGAATAGATTTGAAAGGGGGATATATCAAGAAACCCAGAGCACTACCTAGATCCTTCTCTCGCTGCAAGAATCGAGCTGCCAGGCAAGCACTACCACATGCTTGCATACATAGTACCTATTGCCTCTATCTTATTCTTGCATCATTGAGTCGTGATTGCATTAAATTGAATCCCAAGTTGCATAGCCTTTACTTTTAAACCCCACGAGCTAGTTCCTCCATCCCATGAGCCATTACTACAGAGTTGTTTGGGCCATGCAGTCGTGAGAACAGCATGTGTAGGGTATGTGAGTGTCGATGGATAACGAGGTACCTATACAACTTAACCTGAGTAGTAATGGGATAACTAATGAAAGTGGCACCGTGAGCAATATCTGCTATTTGGTTTTCATGCTCACTTGTGTCCCGTGGGACCCCGAGTACTTGATTCCTGTTCCTTGAATATTCGCTATCCACATCCGGAGGCTTATGAACCCCCGAGCGAGCTTGATTCATTCTTATTTCTTGGGGCCACAATTAGTTTGGGGCTTTATTACTATCCTGTACTTATGCCATGCTTTACTGCTTTAATTACGATGGTGCGCGAGCACTGTCTTTGTTAGGTTCGTGACACGTTTATTGTATCGACAAGCCCAGTCATACTTTGGTTCCCGGTCGTTTACTGCCGTCCACACAAACCTTGAGTCCGCTCGAGCCGCCAACTTCGTCATGGTAGCTTAATGGGGTGGCCCCTGAAATATTTCTGAATCCTGTGATCGCTTTGTCGTTGGGTTTTGATTTGGTTTTTCCGAGGTTGATCGAGTGTGTGTTGCTATTTGTGCACCCCTGCAGGGTAAAACTTTCTGAAAGCCGTGTCCACGGTTATGGACGACTTGGAGCACAGTTTCTCGATCATAGACAAGTATAACTAAAGTACCGCTTTTAACTTGACTAAGTACCTGACTAGTAAATAGTGCAACACTCATGGAATGGATAATAAAACTGCCAACGGATGGGGGGTTGTTCGTCCGCTTCCTCGTTGGTAAGCGAGGAGGAGGATGGATCTGTTAATATTACTGTTATAACTGTTGTTATTAATTCACGGACATCCGTCTATCTTTGGTTAGGCGGATGGTTAGCGAGTATCTATAGAATTGTTAGGGATTATCTTTTGCTGCAATTGCGTCACCCCAGGTTGTGTCCCTTTAGAGGCATAAAGACTTGCTGAGTACCCCTAGGGTCTCACACGATAAATTGTTTGATTCAGATGAACAGGTAAACTCGCAAGATGGATACTGGGTGGAGGAGACGGACGATGTTGGCAACGATCATTCGGTGTAGAGATTCCGGGAATGGGGATCCGTGAGATCTGTGGGCGGGATGTGTTTATTTATGGGGCATCTTATGCCGATTTGCTTCTTATCCGTACTCGGATCTTGTTTTCCGCTTCCGCCTGATACTCTGATGTTTGATGTATGAGGAGATATCCTAAACTATTATATCTATCTAGGATATTTGGATCTTGCCGTATGGCGTTGCAATATTTCTATTTCTTTTAGATGGAATGGCTCTGAGGACTGTTGTATGGTGGCTTGCATACATACTCATTTGTGTATGTAGTTGATCCCTTCGCCTGCCGATTACGCCGCTCGTTCTTGTCCCGATGTTTGGAAATGGTTAGGACGGCCGAAAGGTCTACCTGTGAGTGGCATTTGGGCCCCACCGTACTATTTTAACCATTTCCGGACATCCAGGCTTGTAACTAAGAGCGTAATTCACCGAGGTAGTTACAATTGGTATCAGAGCCATCCCGCCCTTCAGGGTCTCAGCCAAATGGTCGTTGTCAGTCTAGCAAATATTTTGGTAGCTATGTATACTAGGGAAAAACACAACGTGAGAGTAGGACTGCTTCCATTTTTCTTCTTACCCACCCACCACCTTTTTCTGGTAAGGAAGTGTAACGTTTTCAATCCTCTTCTTAAAATTCAAACTAGGATTCACGTGTTCTGGGTTTCCGTAGTACCATAGGAAGTGTGTGTGTGTGTGTGTGTGTGTGAGTGTAATTCTTGTCTATCTGTTGCATCCAACATGTTATCTTTATCTGCCTTTTGGTTATCAACTGTTGGTACATTCCATACCGACAGGCTTTTGCAAACCGACGCGATCTATCTGATTCGTTGTATACCGCCGCGATCTGTCTTACTCTTTGTTATCCGACGTTATCTTGTTAGGGGTGTTCGTTTCCGTAGTTACTAATCCTTAGGTTCATCGTGAGAAGAAGGTGTTGGGATATGTGTTCTACTTATTCATGTGCGGAGTAATGATTTGAGTGCGGGATGGAGTCTCGACCATACCACTACTTTTATCATTCGCTCTTGTATATTTAATTGGTAGAGTCACTAATCTCGATTCGTTAAGTGATTTTGCGCATCTATTGGTATTTTAATGCCGAAATTTGCGGAAAATTTTTCTTTGTTAAGTTGTGTACCACACTCCTTTTCAGTCGTGTGCGATATGCTTAATATCTTCTAGGTGCTTTGAACTTTGTTGATATTTTAATATCATCTTAGTAAATTGTATCCTTTAATCTTGGTTAATTCCATCTTGGTACTATTTTGGATTATTATTATTCTCCATTATAGTACTGACTTGTGTTTTATATCAATCACAGGATGGCACCACCACGCCGTTCTGATGAGGACATACAACCTGAACTGGGGGCCGCGTTGTCAAGCATCGCCAATGCCTTGGCAGCAATGCAGCATTACCAGCAACGTTTTGAAGGAAGTGTCAGGAGGAATGAGTTTGTTCCGCTACCTCCATATCCCAAGCGAGGAGACATCAAAAGCTTTCTGAAGTTCAACCCATGCTAATTTGATGTGTCCGATCAACCACTTGATGCTGATGATTGGTTGCGTGAGATGTCAAGGTTACTGGCGACTGCTGATGTTCCTGAGCAAGAATGGGTAAAGTGTGCCACTCACCTTCTGAAGGGAGATGCAGCTCTCTGGTGGGAGAATTACCTGAAGGCAAATGACCGGTTTTCAGCCTACTTGGGAACAGTTCACCGGAGCTTTCAAAGAGCGATTCTCGAGAAATTGTCATGGAGAGGATGAAGGAAGTGTTTCTCAACCTCAAGAAGGGCAATGACAATGTCAATACCTACATCAGAAACTTCATGAACCTTTCTCGTTATGGTGGCGATGAGATCTCTGATGACAAGAAGAAGCAAAAGAGGTTCCGGCAAGGGCTCAATGCATCGGTTAAATATGCAATCACACATGCAAGGCCGGCGTCTTTTCTGGAACTTCAGCATACAGCTCTGCAGGAAGAAGCAAGTAGGCAAGTGTTTGAGGAGTCAAAGAAACACAACATGATGCAGAAGCTCTTCAGCTATGTCAACTCCTTCTAAGCGCCGTGTCCGGGTTCCTAACACCCACCGTCGCTCCCGGCTCCACCAAGACCTTCAAGCTACGCGGCAAGGCCACCAAACTTCCTCACTGCTGCTCCCAGGGGCTACAACCAACACTACCCTGGAGCGCCTGGCGGAGTCCCTGGCTACGTTGCTCCACGTCCACCTGGTGCTTGTTACACTTGTGGAAACACTGGGCATCAATACTGGAACGGTCCAATGAAAAACAAAGCTCTTCCTCCACCACCTCCAAGACCTGCGGCAAGCTCTCCTATGGTTCGTGCACCACCACCTCGGGCTCTCAACATCAACACCAAGCCCGGGTCTACTGTTGCTCGTGCCAACTGTGTCAACGCCGCTCAATGCACTGAGCAGGTTGTGATGGGTATGCTTCCCGTTAACTCAGTCCCTGCACGAGTTTTGTTTGATTCGGGTGCTTCGCATTCTTTTGTTTCTCATAAGTTTGCGCATGAGCATGATCTGGATATGGTTCCCTTATCACATCGTCTGGTGGTACAATCTCCTGGTTCAAACATGAGGGCTGCTCATATCAGCCATGGCAATCAAATTGAGATTGGTGGCTCTTCGTTCTCGGCGTCCTTAATTATTCTGGGCAATTCTGACATTGATGTCATCTTGGGCATGGATTGGTTGATAGCAAATGCAGCTGTGATTGATTGTGCTGAACGCTCGGTTTCTCTGAAAATTCCTGAAGGCCATATAGTCTATTCTCCAAGTCTGACTCCTGCTATCCAGCTTTTCTCTTTGGCGGCTCTGAATGATGATGCTATGGAAGCTATTCAGAGTGTTCCGGTGGTCTATGAGTTCCCAGATGTCTTTCCTGAAGAGTTGCCAGGTATGCCTCCGGATCGTGAGGTTGAGTTTGTAATTGAGCTTGAACCTGGAATGGCTCCTATCTCCAAGCGGCCTTATAAAATGGGTCCTGCTGAGTTGGCTGAACTCAAATGTCAGCTTGATGAACAAGAGAAGTTGGGTTTCATTCAACACAGTACCTCTTCTTGGGGTAGCCCAACCCTATTTGTGAAGAAGTGAGACAAGACTGATAGACTTTGTGTTGACTATCGGGCTCTCAATGCTAAAACCATCAAGAATAAATATCCCCTTCCGCGGATTAATGATCTCTTCGATCAGCTAGCTGGAGCTGTGGTATTCTCTAAGCTTGACTTGAGAAGTGGATATCATCAAATCAAGATTCGCAAGGAAGATGTTCCTAAAACAGCTTTCACCACCCGCTATGGCCTGTATGAGTACACGGTCATGTCTTTCGGTCTCACCAACGCACCTGCCACCTTCTCGAGGCTTATGAACTCGGTTTTCATGGAGTATCTTGATAAGTTCGTTGTGGTCTATCTGGATGACATCCTAGTCTATTCTAAGTCAAAGGAAGAACATGAAGAACACCTTCGGTGTGTCCTAAACAAGCTTCGTGAGAACCGCTTGTATGCAAAGTTCTCCAAGTGTGAGTTTTGGCTGCCTCAAGTCACCTATCTTGGTCACGTCATCTCTGCCAGGGGCATTGCCGTCAACCCGGAAACTGTAAAGACAATTGTTGAATGGCTTCCTCCTGTAAATGTCAAAGAAGTCTGGAGCTTCCTTGGTTTGGCTAGTTATTGCCGTTGCTTCGTTCAGAACTTTTCGAAGATAGCGAAGCCTCTTACCGATCTCCTCAAGAAAGGCAAGAAATACCTTTGGACTCCTGCATGTCAAGCAAGCTTTGAAACACTCAAAGAGAAGCTCACTTCCACACCAGTCTTGGTTCCTCCAGATACATCCAAGCATTTCCAGATCTTCTGTGACGCATCTTTGCAAGGTTTGGGTGCGGTCCTTATGCAAGAAAAACAAGTTGTTGCTTATGCCTCTCGACAGTTGAAGACGCATGAGATCAACTATCCTACACATGACCTCGAACTCGCAGCAGTTGTCTTTGCTTTGAAAGTATGGAGGCATTACTTGCTCGGCAACCGTTGTGAAATCTTTTCTGATCACAAGAGTCTGAAGTATATCTTCACTCAGCCTGATCTCAACCTTCGGCAGAGGAGGTGGATTGAAGCAATCAATGATTTTGATTTGACCATCAACTACACTCCGGGCAAAGCTAATGTCATGGCCGATGCTCTCAGCCGCAAAGCTTATGTCAACAACCTCATGATGGAAGAACAACAGCCTCTCTTGTGCGAGGAATTCCGTCAGCTCAACCTTGAAATTGTGGATCAAGGGTATCTTCTGAACCTTCTGGCAACCCCTCTCTTGGAAGAAAAGGTTCGCTCCCTTCAACTTGGTGATCCGTACACCAAAAAGGTCATCTCCAACATGCAGCTTCCGAAGTATGAGTCCTTCCACGTCGATGACCAAGGCACACTTTTCTTTGAACACCGGATGTTTGTTCCGAACTACCCGGGTTTGAGAGAGCAAGTTCTCAAGGAGGCGCATGATTCTGTTCTTTCTATCCACCCTGGCAACACAAAGATGTACATGGACTTGAAAACACAATATTGGTGGCCGGGTTTGAAACGATATTGTGCCAAGTATGTCTCGGAGTGTGATGTCTGCCGCAGAGTTAAAGCTGTCCATCAGAAACCTTCCGGCCTTCTACAGCCATTGAAACCCCCGGAATGGAAATGGGAGAAAGTAGAGATGGACTTCATCACCGGTTTTCCAAGGTCGCAGAAGGGCAACAATGCAATCTTTGTTGTCATTGACAGGCTTTCTAAAGTGGCTCACTTCTTCCCCGTCAAGGAAACAATTTCTGCAATTCAGTTGGCTGAGCTCTATATCAACAGAATTGTCTCTCTGTATGGGGTTCCTCTTGAGATCAGTTCAGACCGTGGAAGCATCTTCACTTCCAAGTTCTGGGAAAGTTTCCAAAATGCTTTGGGGACAAAGTTGAACTTCAGCACAGCTTACCACCCTCAGTCGCAAGGACAAGTTGAAAGGATCAATCAGATTCTGGAAGATATGCTCCGTGCTTGCGTCATCTCTTTTGGTATGAAGTGGGAAGAATGTCTTCCTTATGCTGAATTCTCTTACAACAATAGCTTCCAGAAAAGTCTAAAGATGGCACCATTTGAGGCTCTCTATGGTCGCAAATGCAGAACTCCGATTGGTTGGTCGGGTGCAGGAGAAAGAATACTGTTTGGCCCTGACATTGTAACTCAAGCGGAGGAGAAAGTTCATATCATTCTTGAAAATCTGAAGATTGCTCAAAGTCGCCAGAAGAGCAATTATGACAGAAAGCACACGGACATGGAGTATGTCCCTGGTGATCTCGTTTACCTTCGTGTCACTCCCATGAGAGGCACGCACCGCTTTGGTATCAAAGGAAAGCTGGCTCCTAGATACATCGGTCCATTCAAAATTCGTGGAAGAAGAGGAGAAGTTGCTTATGCTCTTGAGCTCCCGGAAAAACTCAAGGTCCATGATGTTTTCCACATCTCTCTACTCAAGAAGTGCTTCAAGGATCCCGGCAGGACCGTGGACCATGAGCTTATCAATCTCCAAGAAGACCTGTCTTATCAAGAACACCCCATAAAAATCCTTGAAGTCGCAGAAAGAAGGACTCGCAACAAGTCCATCAAGTTCTGCAAGGTGCAGTGGTCGCACCATTCTGTTGATGAAGCCACTTGGGAACGTGAAGATGAGCTCCGTGCCAAGTATCCTACCCTCTTGGAGTCTTCTTCTGCTTCCTAGAATCTCGGGGCGAGATTCCTGTTTAGTGGGGGAGAGTTGTAGCATCCCAATTGTCTAACAATTGTAATGCTACTTGGTCTAGTAATATAATGGCTACTTCATATATATAATTGTTGCATCATAATTATATCATGCTCATGTCATCATGCCACCTTGCATTTGAGCATCATATAAAACCCTTTTGTTTTGGTCCTTCTCTCATATGCATTGTTAATTGTATTTGTCTCTTGATATTGTATTTGGTTCTTGATAAATGCTTGATGCCCAAGTTGAGTTGGGGGCATATCTTTTATTCCACTCCACTACCCTTTCTTTTCACCACCTTACAATTCCACCATCCCATTATCCATGAGCTTGTAATTATTTTTCTTTTGGTATTTAATCTAGCTCATGGGAGATAGGGTGGATCCAATTCTACAACTTCTTTTGCTTGGCCTTATTCCACTCTTGGGAATGCATGAGAATAATGCCATGTTAATATTATTGTTTTCACAAGAATAAACATGGCATTAATTATTTTGCATGGGCCATGCAAGCACCACCGCATTCTAGTCCTTTGGTTTTTATATGAATTATTGAGTGGTGTATATCTCTTGGAGCTCTCCCTTCTCTCCCAAATCTTTCACCATGTTTGGTTTATTTCTTTTTGGCCTAGTGCTCATCAAGTTTTTCTCACATGTGTATGCCATGCATGACCATGTAAAATCCTTTCCATCTCCATCTTTTGTCCTCCTTTGTTTTATTTGGTTTTGAGTGAAGCACCTCTATCCCTTTTCTACCACTCCTTTTGTTTGTTTTGTTTGAGCTTGCTAAAACCCTACACCAATTCCACCTATTCTTGTTTGATCTAGCTAGATACATGCAAGTATCTAAACCCTAATCCCCCTGCCTCATCTCTCGTCTCTCTAACCTAGCTAACCCAAACCCTAAACCTAACCCCTCATCTAACCCTAGTTACACCCTACCTCACCCTCTCCTCTCACCATGCCGAGCCTCCCCTTGATGGCCCCACCTGGCCACCCTCTCCCTGGCCCACACCCCAGCCACCCCTCTCTATAACCCTAAGCAAAAACCCTAACCCGAGGCCACCCAACCCTAACCGAGCCACCCCATCCCTCCAACCCTAGCTCCATGCCACCCTCCTCTCTCTCTCTAGCTCTCTCCCTGCCACAGCAGCCCCACCCTCCTTGGCCTCGCCCTGACCCCACCTGGCAGCCCCCATCTACCCCTCCCACTGCCCCTGCCGTCCAGCCGAGCACGTGCTCGAGGGGGAAAAGGTGGCACCGAAGCCACCCTCATCTACCCCCCTGCCACGGCTTCTCCGCCGTCCTTCCTCCTTTTTCCCCTTCCCCACGGCTCTCTCGCCTCCCAGATCCACCCTGTGGCCTTGCCCTCTTCCCTCTCTTCTCCACCGCCACCATCTACCCCATCGCTGCCACGCTGGCCTCCACCTCCCCTTCTCTTACCAGCCGGTGGCGTGACGATCACGGGTGTCGAGGAAGACCATGCGGCTCCCCTACTTCACCTTGTACGCGCCAGCGAGGAGGAGAAGGACCCCAGGCTCGCCAGGACCGAGACGCCCAACGAAACCCTAGCCGCGGGAGCGTCTGCATCGCCGTCGATCCACCGCGTCCCAGCCCGATCCGTCCGCACCAACAACCCCGCGGTGAGCCCACGATCCTCCCTGACACCTCCGTCCTCGCCGTGGCTCCCTGTTCTCGCCGGACCAACCGTCGAGCGCTCTCAAGGCTGTCGGCGCCGCGTCAAGAGCCTCATCTAGCCGCCCATCCCTCCTAGCAACCTCCTCACCTATCAGACTGGCTTGCACCCCCCACCGACCAAGACGCCTCGATCGAATCCCCACTTCATGGTCGATCACCGATCCGTCATGCCGCAGAAGATCTACAGGGGCCTGTGGTAGTTTTACGAATAGCCCCTTCTTTTATTTTCGCCTCAACCCGCGGTACCTCGTGGCCCACCAGTCAGCCGCCCGGTCAATCTTGCAAGAAAACCCCCCAGCTCTCCGCCCCTCAACCCACACTCCCCTCTGCGCCACGTGGCTGTGGCCGTTTCCCCCGCTGGCAAGTGGACTCATGAGCCCGTGACCCCACTTGTCTCTCGAGGCTGGCCACTCCATGGTGAGAAAAGCTTTTCCAGCGTGTCGCCCAACAGACCTGGCCCCACTTGCATGTCTTTGGCTAGGTTTGTCTGAGTAACAAAAGTTTCTGTTCTTTTCTGTTTTAATTTAAACTTTTCAAATTTGTTTTAAATTCAAATTCAAATCTGTTTTAAGATAACTTTTAATTTTCAAAACCAAATAATACAAATCATATTTGTTTTGAAATCAGAAAAATGTGAGGAATTCAAATATGCCCTCGAAAATATATTTTGAACACTTTAAATTTCGAGTTGAATAAAATTACAACAAAATGCCCCTTTTCTTAATTAATTAATAACTTTTGTTTTATAACTCCAAATTTGACAAATAATATGTCTAAAATGATCAGCTCGACGAGACCTTTCTGTTTATGCATTCCTTGTTCTGAATTGCAGCATGCATCATATAAATATGAAGTATACAACAACTTATTTGAGTATAAAATATGATTAAAACTCAATAAAAGGCGTTATTCTTGTATTCCACACCTCACCCATGCCATGCTACTTTATTGCCATGCAAATTGTGCATCATTCATCATGGCATGATTGTTTGCTTGTTGCATTTTATTCATATGCTTGTGCACTTTATTTATGTTGGCCCTTGTTTGTTTGGTTCTTCTTCGAATAGACGCTGAGCAGGGGATATATCAAGAAACCCAGGAGCACTACCCTGATCCTTCTCTCGCTGCAACTGAGCTGCCAGGCAAACACTACCACATGCTTGGATACATGCAGTACCTATTGCCTCTATCTTATTCTTGCATCATTGAGTCGCGATTGCATTAAATTGAATCCCAAGTACTGCATAGCCTTTACTTTTAAACCCCACCGAAGCTAGTTCCTCCATCCCATGAGCCATTACTACAGGAGTTGTTTGGGCCATGCGAGTCGTAGAATAGCATGTGTAGGGTATGTGAGTGTCTGATGGATAACGAGGTACCTATACAACTTAACCTGAGTAGTAATGGGATAACTAATGAAAGTGGCAATGGTGAGCAATATCTGCTATTTGGTTTTTCATGCTCACTTGTGTCCTGTAGGACCCCGAGTACTTGATTCCTGTTCCTTGAATATTCGTGCTATCCACATCCGGGAGGCTTATGAACCCCCCTGAGCCAGAGCTTGATTCATTCTTATTTCTTGGGGCCACAATTAGTTTGGGGCTTTATTACTATCCTGTACTTATGCCATGCTTTACTGCTTTAATTACGATTGTGCGCGGAGCACCTGTACTGTTTAGGTTCGTGACACGTTTTCGCTGTATCGACAAGCCCAGTCACACTTTCGGGTTCCCAGTCGTTTCTGACCGTCCACAAACCTTGAGTCCGTCTCGAGCCGCCAACTTCGGCTGGTAGCTTAATGGGGTGGCCCCCTGAAATATTTCTGAATCCTGTGATCGCTTTGTCGTGACTGCCTCGTTGGGTTTTGATTTGGTTTTTCCGAGGTTGATCGAGTGTGTGTTGCTATTTGTGCACCCCTGCAGGGTAAAACTTTCTGAAAGTCGTGTCCACGGTTATGGACGACTTGGAGCACAGTTTCTCGATCATAGACAAGTATAACTAAAGTACCGCTTTTAACTTGACTAAGTACCTGACTAGTAAATAGTGCAACACTCATGGAATGGATAATAAAACTGCCAACGGATGGGGGGTTGTTCGTCCGCTTCCTCGTTGGTAAGCGAGGAGGAGGATGGATCTGTTAATATTACTGTTATAACTGTTGTTATTAATTCACGGACATCCGTCTATCTTTGGTTAGGCGGATGGTTAGCGAGTATCTATAGAATTGTTAGGGATTATCTTTTGCTGCAATTGCGTCACCCCAGGTTGTGTCCCCTTTAGAGGCATAAAGACTTGCTGAGTACCCCTAGGGTCTCACACGATAAATTGTTTGATTCAGATGAACAGGTAATCTCGCAAGATGGATACTGGGTGGAGGAGACGGACGATGTTGGCAACGATCATTCGGTGTAGAGATTCCGGGAACGGGGGTCCGTGAGATCTGTGGGAGGGATGTGTTTATTTATGGGGCATCTTATGCCGATTTGCTTCTTATCCGTACTCGGATCTTGTTTTCCGCTCACCGATACTCGATGTTTGATGTATGAGGAGATATCCTAAACTATTATATCTATCTAGGATATTTGGATCTTGCCGTATGGCGTTGCAATATTTCTATTTCTTTTAGATGGAATGGCTCTGAGGACTGTTGTATGGTGGCTTGCATACATACTCATTTGTGTATGTAGTTGATCTTTTCGCCTGCCGATTACGCCGCTCGTTCTTGTCCTGATGTTTGGAAATGGTTAGGACGGCCGAAAGGTCTACCTGTGAGTGGCATTTGGGCCCCACCGTACTATTTTAACCATTTCCGGACATCCAGGCTTGTAACTAAGACCGTAATTCACCGAGGTAGTTACAACAACCACCGTCGGGTGGTCACCGATGATGGCACTGGGGAGCACGCAGGGCTGCGGAAGCTAGCCTGTTCGAACGGGCACAGCGAGGGGAACCTAAAGAGGGCGAGCAGCGGCGGTGGCGCTTGTAGGTCGACGGCGAGCGACGGATAAAGAGCGCGAGGGGGAAAACAGAAGGGCTCGGAAGAACCAGTATCTCACCCTGGTGCTGAAGGGGCCGACGGCGAGGAACGAGGTGGACCGGAGCGACGATGATGGTGACGACGGAGCTCGTCAGGGTCGGGGAACACAGCCTCGATTCGGACAACTGGGAGTGCACTTGGCGGGGAAGAATGAGAAGATGACGGTGGTGCTAGTCGTGGCCTCAACGGAGCCTGGGGTGGCCGGAGACGGTGTGGACTGGCGGTTGCCGGCGAGCTAGGGTTCGTGGCAGCGGGGATCGCGAGGGAGAGGGCGAGCCAGAGGTACTGGAGAAGATGGCCACAACGTTGGGGTCTTATCCCTCTCCGGCTGCGACGGACGGCGGTGTGTGAGCGGCTGGGATCGACGGCGGAGCCAGCGATAGCGAGCAGGTTCCGTCGGCATCCTTATGGCCAGAGGAAGAAGAAAAGAGATAGAAGGAACAAAGGGGTATGTGGGTCGGCTCATGGTCATGCTTGTTATGGCCGACCACGCGATGAGACAGAGGGAGAAGGAGAGATGTGTCATGCCCTGTGGAGCTCGCTGCATTTTTTGCAAAACCTTTTCCTTTTTATATTTTCTTCTCTCTTTTGTGTTTGAATTTCTTTTCTGTTTTGAATAATTTCAAAAATACCAGAATGTTTGTAAATATCCAAAATAATGGAGGGACCCCTTTATACTATTTGGGATCCACACTTTTGATCTTTTCAAAATACAAAAACTATTTTCAATTCATTTTATATAGAGGGGGAAACTAGGGTTTAGGGTTTTTACATTACTTTCTTTTTCATGCATTTTAAGGGATGATGCTCATAAATGCACAAAAAACCCTAAATATAAGATTAGCTAAAACTGTGGTGTTACAGATCTATCCCCTTACAAGAATCTCGACCTGAGATTCCGCAGATAGGAAGAAGGAAGAGAAATAGGGTCAGTTCTAAGGATAAGAGGGAAACACACTAACAACACATAGAGTATCTCATGGTCAACTCATGATGGAGTGTTCAGAAACAACTCTGAGATGACGACATGAAACACATCAAGGTAACGGAGGAAACAAGAAGAGAAGGTTTCAGGATGATAGATGGCTGGTCTTCATAAGGATTGATACCATGGAGCTTCAGAAGAGTTTAGTTTACGCTTCTGAAGGGGAAAGCTTACAACAGAAAGAACATGACCATAGACTTCGAGAGGTGAAACTCAACTAGACGGCTTAGTAGAGCTTCCAGGTTGCAGAGATACTTCAAACTCAGCATGTCTGAATAGAAAGCTTGCAACATTTACCCTAGAGGTAAAGTTACTAGAATCTCAAGAAATGGACTACATCGTTAAGCTCCAATAGACTAAGCTAGATTGCTAGACCCATGTACTAGCAACTTGTCGAAAGACAACTTCTCATACATCGAGTACTGGCAATGAAATATACACGTGTCCTTAAAGAACAAAGATAGCTCTACTCAAATCCACGACGACATCTTTCAACAATTGTTCGTGAATCGGAGGAGGTGACTTCTAACATCCAGAACATATACTTCGAGATAACACGAAGATGGTTCTCAAAACTTTTCCAACATTAATGCCCAATATTCCATATGAATCTAGTATAGCTTGGAGAAGATAAGGATTTTATCGATGGGCTCAACAACAAAATTATCGAGATACTCCAAGAAGATGAACTCATATGTTGTATCAACAAGACAAAACTATTGGTCAGACCAACGGACATGAGGATGTACTCAGGTGAAACATCACGAGTAGCAACATCATCAAAATAGTCCTTGAAACTAAGTTTGATTTGACGATAACCCAAATAAAATCAAAGGGGGGTAAGATAACATATCCATGTAGGAGACACTGTCTTTCTTCAGTACGAACGAAAATAGACATCCCTTTAAGGAGGAACTAAGTAGATTGAACTTTGTTTTGCAACTCTCCAAGTTGTTGTTTAAGCTCAACCAACTAGTTGAATAGTATCCAGTATAGATCCTTGGAGAAAGGAGCAGTTCAGAGAACTTGCTTGCTCAAGAACTTGACAACACGGTCATGTGGCAACACGGCGATAGTTCTAGGAAGACATCTAGAATTTCACGAACCACAGATATGTCACTTAGTTAGAGAGGAAACTTGCTTGATAAGGCAAGAAGACATAGTCTCAAAGCTTCGGCACAAGCCTAACTCTTTGACCGAGGAGAGTGTACCAGAATAATAGACTTGGTAGCACAAGCATCCTTCGCTTAGTGATAGGGTTAATCAATCACGCTAAGAATGACACAAATGTCCTTGGAGTTCAAAGCATTAATAATTGCTAAGAATCTCAGATTACCACATTATTACACGCACACATCATTCCTGAGCGCAAAATCTCGGAGGAAGGGTGGGTAAGAATATGTAGGAGCATGACTACATTAGAAGGTTATGAAACTCAACACAACCTCTTAGTGTAAAAGGGTGTGATACTTTAAGGTAGAATAGATAGAAGCTAATCACACCTCTTAATCTACGGACTACAACACTTTGACCTGGTCCTAGATAAGACGAGGTACTAGAGTTTGTTTCTACTGACATCCCGAAATGGTTTGACATGATGGACCACAAGAGTATCTTGCATTGGAAGACACCAACACACAATACCACTTGGCTACCAACTGATAGACAAAGGTCGGAAACAATAAGGGAAAAGGAACATGCTTAGGATAAAATCCCGAGATGTGGATGCATAAGTCAACAATCTTCCAAAACTAATGCATAGAAGGGAAGGTGTGGCAGAGTCACAAATATAGATGCGAGACTCTCGAGGAGTACTCTTGTCGTGATCTATTTGGTTCTATTAAAGAACACTTGCCATAGCATGTGGTAGGGAAGTCCTTATTTGTCAAGATTCAATCGCGACAAAGACCATAAGCTTGAAGGCTAGAATTGTAGTACCATCCATCCGTAGTAATGTGTGAACATTAACGACATGGGACAATGGAATGGATCTTGGGTTAAAGATCAGCTTCATGTACAAGATTCACGACACCAGAATCCAGCATAATCCGGGACCTTCGGTTCAAGTCCAAGGGTTAGAACCCGAGAAACAAGTAATTGCTACTTGAGTGACACATCGTACACTTCAAGATAGTAATCAAGAGGTAGCTTCCAAGAGACGGAACGCCTTCTTAAGTACCCAAATAAACAAAAAGGAGGCATATGAGGAAAAAGGAAACCTCAAAACAAAGAACAGAACATTGTGGATCCTTCAATATAATATTGTGGGTCCATAAGGTAGAGAGATCATGAAGGAAAGGAATCTCTCAGCTGAAATGGAGCAAAGGGTAACAAGGAATACACAACACACACAGCTCTAGAGAACTCAACACTAGATCAACTGGTTGAGAAAGGACATGCCAAAAAGGCACCTAAGCTTTGAAAGACTAGAAGAGATATCCAAACTTTTCCAAATCAACACAAGGTAAGATGAACCAGAGTTAGAGGAAAACTGGATAAGGAGAAAAAGAAGCATACTAGAGTTTTCACAAATACTTTTCAACTTTGAAATAGTTTTCACAAGAACTAGACTCAACATTGACCAGTAGCAAGGTTTTCCTACGGTCGGTACTGCTCTGATATCAAAAACTGTGACACCCCCAGGATCAGGGTTAAACAAATCCCAGACCATAGCCTGACATAAGCTTAACCTAGAGCTCGAGGATATCAAGTGAAGAAATCGGTAACACAACAGTAACCCTGCGACACAAAAATTATTACAGTAAGCTCATAACTAAGCGAAGAAGCAAAATATTACAAGCAGAGGTCACTAACCACAAACATCAAACAACACAAGGCAAATTATGCTATTAAGTATAGCAAACTTAACAAATGGCCTAAGATGTCTGAAGCATAACGATGATGTCCAAGCCCATAGATTCCAGGCTGCCGGCCGGGAACCCCAAGCTACTTGTCAGTGTTGATGTCGTACCAAACTTGTCTTCATGGGAACACTTACTCTGCTACAAAAGTATTAACAAAGCAAAGGTGAGTAGAGGGTGTACTCCACAAGACTTATGGCTAGTGGGGTTATTTTGCATAAAGCCATCTTTGTTTTTAAAACAAGAGGGAGAAGAAGCTCGTCTAAATAGAGTATTTTAAAAGGGGATAAGAGAGCGACATCTCTGAAGAATTGATCATCATCTTTTGATATCCACCAAAGTAATCCTCATCTCACAACAAGAATCATTCCCTCGTACACATGTGGAAGCATCCTTAAGAACACGTTGAAACCTCCAAGTTTTATGATTACGTGAATGTTCTCTATGATCTTCACGTTCGTTCCCAAGTAGTCCATAACCGCAGACGCGGCTTTTCGAAAATATTTAACCCTGCAGGGGTGTACAACTTTACCCACACGTACCAATCGACTCTTAATGCCACAATGATTAGTCCTCTTCCTTGGAAGGCTAGTAGAGGGTGGTTGGACATGACCTTTAACTTGTTATCACCGAGACCATGAGTCACGCCCTAAGGAGGGTTCCGCTGTAATGGGTTAAGTCCCGAAGCCGGTCCCTAGAGATGTGAGTCGAGGTTGGTTGACCAGGGGATCCATCCACCCCAAGCAACCCCGGCCACGCTTACCTACCTGTTATGATGCACCTTCACCCGCCAAATCTTTCAAAACATTTTCTATGCATATGTCAAATGGAACGCCTGAACTATGTGACTCATGGAATGTACTAGGCAAGTTAGTTACTCGTGAGGTTTTCTAGTCCCCATGTGGATGTACACTCGTCTTGGTTCAAGAGGCTAGAACTCGGGTCCTAGTAGTGGCGAGCATGTGACTACAAAAACCACATCCCACCGTGGCCTCGCATACAAGCCTTAGCATGTTTAACCTTTACCAATGATCTTACCTCATCAGTATAGCTCATTCTCCTGTCCTACTAGATTCTCTACATCTGATCCATCGTCTGGATGAACCAGCACTCACAACTAAGCATGGCTAAGCAAGACACATATACGTTCTAGCACTGCACACAAGCCAAACCTAGTTATGCTAAGAGTAGTGGATCAGGTAATATAATCTCAAAGGGAGTAATGCAATAGATATGATACTCTATCTATCTAAAAGACCACAGTAGAATCGTATGCATCATGTTAAGAATGAAATACTTTTGAAACCATAAGATTGTATAATGGTGGGGCTATGCTTGCCTTGTTTGTTGATACCCAAATATAGATATTTGGGAGCCTTGTACTTGACTTTATTACAGTTGGTCAAGTATTGTTCTTCGATCTTCAATGGTGTTAACCTCGGTCTTCAATCTCGATCCCGATATCGTATTCTACCGGGAAGTACCAAACATCAGAAAGAAAGGGAAACAATCAACAAATGGCATCGATGCAATGGTCAAACAAGGATGGTGATATGACAAGTTAATTAACTCTTGAATGAAACCCTAGGACATGCTTGATCATTTTAAACGGAGCTCCGAGGGGTCCAAACCCTAATTCAGAGAAATCCCAAATGTGTATGAGAGGGGTCATTTTGTTCTTCTAATTAAACTTGGCATTGAAGTTGTTAAACGATGCATGATTTTGGTGCTGAAGTGTAGATTTCATTTTTCTGATCATTTTGATATATTATACATATTTTTCTGACATATACATACATATATATTAAATTTATAAGATTTATCTTTTTTGTGAGATTATTAAACAATTTAAATAGGTTTATTGCGTCATTATGACATCAGCGGGGGCATTACAACTTTTTGCATCGAGGATGGCTCTAGTCACAGTGACTGACTGATGGGCCCGAGCCACGTCAGCAGCCATGTTGACAGTCAGCGGTCAACAGGCCCACGACCACGTCATCACGACGTCACGGTGATGTCACCTTGACAACCACCGTCGACTGGTCACCAGCGATGGCGCTGGGGAGCGCGCGGGGCTGCGGAATCTAGCTTGTTCGAACAAGTGCAGCAAAGGGAACCTAAAGAAGGAGACACCACTGGGATTTGGTCACCAGATCCATGTCTACGGCGAGCTACGGCGGTAGCGCTTGTAGGACGACGGCGAGCGATCGCTACAGAGCGCGAGGGGGAAAATGGAGGGGCTCGGAAGAACCAGTAGCTCACTCTGGTGCTGAAGGGGCCTACGACGAGGCACGAGGTGGACCAGAGCGACAACGATGGTGACGACGGAGCTCGTCGAGGTCAGGGAAGAAGGCCTCGATTTGGACGACTAGGAGCGCACCGGCTTGCGAAACTTGGCGGGCAAGAACGAGAAGACGACGGCAGTCCTAGGCCTCGGGCAGCCGGAGACGGGGGGGACTGGCGGTTACCGGCGAGCTAGGGTTCGGGGCAGAGGGGATCGCGAGGGAGAGGGAGAGAGGGCGAGCCAGAGGTACTAGAGAAGATGACCACAACGCTGGGGTCTTATCCCTCTCTGGCTGCAACGGACGATGGTGAGTGAGCGGCACGGATCAACGGCGGAGGCGGCGACAGCGAGCAGCTTCCGTCGGCATCCTTCTGGCCAGAGGAAGAAGAAAAGAGAAAGAAGGAACAGAGGGGTATGTGGGCCAGGCTTCTGCTGGGCTGCGGCTTGCTGCGGGCTGCTGCACTGCACGATAGATAGAGGGGAGAAGGAGAGATGGACTTCAGCCTAGGGAGCTTTGGCTACATTTTTTGTGCAAAACCTTTTCCTTTTTCTGTTTTCTTCTCTCTTTTGTGTTTGAATTTCTTTTCTGTTTTGAATAATTTCAAAAATACCAGAACTTTCGTAAATATCCAAAATAATGCAATGACCCCTTTATACTATTTGGGATCCACACTTTTGATCTTTTCAAAATACAAAAACTATTTTGAATTCATTTTTCAGGATAAGAAGGTATTCTCAAAAACTAGCTGAATCATTTTTATCCAGATCAAAAAATGAACCTCTAGTTGAGGAGAAGAAGATAGGTAAAGCTAGAAATCCTGCTCTATACATGCTGTTTTTGGTAAATAATTTCAATAGTCATTTTTCTGTCAAAAACAAGGTGTTTCGCTAAGTTTCAGGATAAGAAGGTATTCTCAAAGAAATTGAATTTTTTTGATGAGTATTGATGGTTTAACGACCAACTATACGGCGAGAATAAAAATTCTGGCCGTATAGTTTGGCCGTATAGATATCTTTGCCATCAATAAATTTTCTTACGCAGGCACAGAGGATTTAACGACCAACTATACATCGAGAATAAAAATTCTGGCCATATAGCTCCGGTCATATAGATATCGATGCCTTCGTACAATTTACTTCCAAAGGTATTGATGGTTTAATGACCAACTATACGGCGGGAATAAAAATCCCAGCCAAATTTTATAAAAAGTCCGGCCGTATTGCTCCGGTCGTATAGATATCGATGCCTATTTTAGAAAATTTATCTCGAGGGTATAGACGGTTTGACAACCAACTATACGACGGGATAATTATGATCCATCTGTATAGTTGCATCCGTATAGCTATGTTCTGCATAAAGAAATCCTAATTGGCAGCGCTGCCGCAACTATACGGCGGTAACAACATATCCTGCCTGTATAGTTGCGGCCATAATGTTTAGCGCGACCTCATGATCGTGCCGGGGCGGCTAGGTTTCTTATCCCTCCTCACTTTTTCTCTCATATTCTCTCTCCGAACCTCTTAAAACCCACCTAGAACTCTTGATTCTTTGTCGATTTCGTTTGTTTGAGTGGGGGAATCAACAGATCGGTATGTTTCTCTCCCCATCCATGCTTTATTTAGTTTTCCATGGTTGAAACTCTCACATTGATCTAGTGGATGAACTCAAGCTTATTTTGCTTTTCCTCTTAATTTCTCACATTAGGATTAAATTTTTCCATGTAGAATCATTCGTATATCATGTAGAAACTATATGCCTAAGGTTTCATGGTGAAATTTTTCAGTGCATCAAGATGAACAAAATTGGTAGCATTTTCCTCAAGGGCAAGCGCCAAGTCGAGAGTTCGAGGCACCGTGCCGAGCTCAACCCCAAGCTGTCCATAGTTTCATCAAGGAGGATGATGCCCACACGTTGGGTCGATGATAGCTTTCTCGCCACGGCAGGGTTGAGGGCGGATTTCGACCTCATGTGTGCAAATTCAAGACTTGCAGTACTCGCCTATGCAAGCCGCAATACCTACGCCGAGTTCACCTATGAGTTCCTTGCCTCCTTCTACGATTACCACACAGGGAGAAAGGTAATGCGTGCATGGTAAGCTTCACCATGAACCAACAACATTATGAAATAACTTTTGAACAATTTTGTAATGCTTTCGGCTTCCCTCACAATGGGGAGTCAACTATTACTAACCTATACATCGTAACAAGTGGAGAAACTTGGGAGGTTGTTTCAATTAACGGTGGTAGGGACTTCTACTAGAAGAAGATGTCCACCATTTAGAACCCAACAATTTGCTACTACACCTTGTTCCTAGCCAACACACTGTTTGGAAGAGGAGATACCGGTTACATGGTCATGCGGACATGGAAATGATCACCAAGGAACTCTTCCCCAATGCACCGCAAGTCCCAATCCTGGGCTCTACTCATCCAACACTTTCGTCACCAGAGCAACAAGATGAAAGGTGGAATTCGCATTGGTGAACTGGTAACCCACCTTGCTCATCAATTAAACATTATCTTACCTGTTATGCAACTTGTTGATGGCTCCAAACTTATGGATGTCAAATATTTGACTGCTTGTGGCTTCCTCGGTATTTACCGAGCTAATAGGAGGCTCCGAGCATATCAGTTTGGTTATCCATGTGATGCACATGTTGAGAAGGTTGCAAATCCCTGTCCCCAAGCCTTCTCGATTGTGGAGAAGGACACCTGGATCCTCACCAAGGATTAGGTGGTGGAGATCATGGCTGAACTCCAGCCTGATCAACAGGAATATGAAGAAGGAGGGAAGTAGGATGAGGATGAGCAGGAGCAGGAGTAGGAGCATGAATACAACCCTGCTTGGGAGGGACAACAGTAGTAGCAGGGGGGACCCTGGGACCCATGGCCCAATCAGCCGCAACAAGGGTTTAACTACGTCCCCTATCAAGAATTTCAGCAGCTTAACCAACGCATTGGGGAGATTGAACACAGTCTAAAAGGAGTGAATGAATATGTGAGTGCCTTAACTCAAAACTTTAGTCACTTCATGACCAGCTTCCCCAACTACTACCAAAGATCTCGCACCTTACCGAATAGCGACAACAACTGAGCCTGGCAGTAGCCTAAGCTTGCGGAAGGTTTAAAAACCTCCAAACCATGCATTCATATTTTTATTTCTTCTTTTGATTTATTTTACTTCTTCAAAATTGCATGTTTAATTTCAGTTTGCATTCCTAAACCAAAAATACAAAAAATTAGTTGTATCTCTTATTGCAAATTTGTTTCTTTGTTTATGTAACATCCCAACATTAGAGCTTAGAAATAAGCTCAGATGAGGTGTGTATTGCATTCATGCATAGAAAATCTGGGTTAATTTTTCGCCAAACAAAAACCTAAAGAGATCAGAGTTTCTTTCACTAACAAGAGGTAGGAATATCTCTTTATAGTGATTGCTATGAATTTTGACATGACATTTAGGAATTGTTGAGTTTTCGGGGAAGTTATTTTAGTTCAAGTTTGAAATTTACATCAATTTAAAAGTATTTGAAAATTAGAAGTTAGTAATATTAATTTTTTTCCAAAATACTTTATTAACATTGTTTGATTATATTATAGATATATTAAACAATAATAAGGATTTAAGACAAGGAAAAATTAAATAAAGAAATGAGTTATTGAATTCATTAATGCTATATAAATATTACAATGAATAAACAAAATGAATAATATATAAGACTTAATAATGGATAAGGATAATCTTTATTATTACATATATACATATAGTATTATTGTTCTTCTACAATAAGAGAATGAAAATAAAGTACAGGCAACAAATAAATAGAAAAAGGAATCACAGAAAGGAAATAACTAAAAGAATTCTTTATTACAAAACAATATATATATATTACAAGGTCTTTTACAAAGGAATAAGTAAATTACAAATGAATAAAGAAAACACCTATAACTAAATTCCTACATCCAGTAAAGGTCTTCCTATATTTCCTCTTGGTACCTGAAAACAAAGACTAATAAAAAAGAAAGAAAATAAAGGGTTAGTTAGTTTTACTCTCAGTAGTGAACAATGTGGTGGACTATTCTTTTTACATCATTGAGTATAGGTAAAAGGTGCAAGTTTCACCAGTATGTAGTATCTGTTCTATTTCATCTAAAAAGCTTCAGTACCACATCATAAGCCAAGGGGAAAGGGGAAAGGGGAAAGGGGAAAATTTGACAAACACAGTAATTAGTAAAAGGATAAAAGGTAAGAACCATTCACTTGATCTGATCAAATCAGGCTGAATAGTAAAGCAGCTTACTCTGCTAACTGGATGCTCTGTGCTGTCGACACAGCAGTAGCAGGCCAAGCAATCAAAAGAGAATGCCCTGCCTTGGCCACCTCAAAGAGTTCTCATATTATTCCCATCATCTCAAGCACATGCCAAGAACTTATTGAGTTGCCAACTTCCCCAAAAAATCCACCAGCCAGCTTACCTAATCAACCACCCAATCATCCATACAATGGTAACATAAGGAGGGGGTGGTGGAGGTGGATAGCAAGGACAAGCACAAGATCACTAGAGCAAGGAGGAGCAGAATCAGAACCTGGGGGTGTGCAGCACAAGACCAAGAAGTGATCAATCCATCAGGATCTAGCCAGCAACAAAGCAAGCAACACCAGAACATCATCAACAAGTAGTTGTGTGGTGAGTTTATATAAAACCATCACATGTTAAATGTTATATAAGCATGTGTTGTTTCATATAAGATCCTCTCAAATTCACCCAAGTGGGGTGTATCCATCATAGAGGGATTTGAACAAAAGCAAACCATCAACCTTGACAAACCATACCAAGATCTCAGCCTATGGATCATTGATCTTGGAGAAATACACAAATTTCTACAACCAACTTGACAACAGTTTTAAGTAAATTCTAGGCACATCCCATGGATGGTAGCACCTCAGAAGTAATTACAGCTTCAGGATACAGCTCAAATAGTAGGGATCTATCATATTAACCCTACCAAGACCCACCAAAGTAAATTCCAAAGCACTATAGGACTGATACCTAGAGGTATCCATCACAGATCATTAAAGAAGTAAAGCAGTAGGTGAAAACAGCTACTTTTCTATAGCTTTGCCTCAGACCAAGCATCATTGGCAGAGGATATATATAGAATAAAATCATGCTACTCTAGTCTGACCACTGTGCACACTCTAATGAGGCACCACAGTGGAACAACCAGACTTAACATAATCCACTATTTGAATCAGCAGCTAATAATCTCTGAGACCAAACAAAACTCTCAAATTATTTTCCTAGACCATGAACCTAGGAATCATTCTTAGACCATTGGACACTATCCAGATTGCAGAGGAAATTCAAATTACCTCACTTGATCTCAGACCTGTTTGATAGATAAAGAGTAAGGCACATAGAACACATACAATAGACAAATCATTTTCCTAGCCATCTTTTACTAGGAATCATTTTAAGAGATGCAAACATTTCCAAGAGAAGGACAAATTCATCACTGAACCATTGGTCCAGTTCACCAAATATATCTTATTCATGGGTTTAGCACAACCAGCTAATAGGAACAACAAACCTGGCTGTAGTGGAATATGCACTTCCAGTAAAAAACCACAGTAGTGGATAACAAGGGCAATAAAAGCCACTAGCCAAAATCATAGCTACCAACACTTCCAATAGGAATAAAAATCATATTTGAATAGGAAGCCAACTATATGTTCCAGTATGGAAATAAATCCACTATCAACCTGAATCGGAGTCACAACATTCGAAGTTTAAAAATGACAAATAATCCAATATCAGCAAAGGATACACTTAATAGAGCCACTGTCATCTATTCCAAGTCCACCAATAGACAGAAATTATGCACAACTTAATCACCACCAATTACTTCTAAATTAATCATTGCCTTAGTAATCACAACACTAAAGGGGGGGAAATCCCATCACAGGGGATAAACCCTAATTAGGGTTCCCTCACCACACACACCACAAGATTGCAAGGGAGGCAAAGAAGGGGAGAGAGAGATGAACATACCTGTGGTCCTCGCTAAAGTTAGAAGAGGAGGCAGACGCACCGGCGAGCGTGCACGACAGCACGGGGAGCACCCGAAGGCACTGCAACCCACGCCGAGCCAGAGGCAGTGGCTACAGCTACACGAGCAGCACCGGCGGCACCACGGGGCCACTAGAGCCGCGGCTCTTCACCACAGGGTCGGCGGAACATCACACCGCCAACAACCACCAAACCCTAGAGCTCGGGGTGGAGGTGGCCGGGCCAAAAGAAGAGCCCAACAACAAATCGAGCAGGACCAATCAGTGGGCAGCGTCGTCTATCTTGCCATGCACCATGGCGGTGGCGACGAGGGCCCAGGGAGGTGTCATCGGATTGATGACAAGTACGCCATGAGGGGGTCCTCGAGGCATGCGGAAGAGAGGGGTGTGAGACGTACGATGTTCCGGGACGGTGAGCACACAAGTTTACCCAGGTTCGAATCTGCCGGCTTTGGACGGATCCTACTCCTGCTAGCAATCCAGTAATACGGCAGAGACGGAATATGGGTTACAAGGGTTTCGCCTATGCGAGTTGAGATTGTAGACTATTGAGGTGTTGCCCTAAAGGCTCTCCCTAGGACGGCTTATATAGATATCTGGCCTAGGGTTTACAGGAGAGATCTATCCGGCTACGACTAAGAGTCGGTTACAGAGTACATCTTGAACTACAAGTAACATTATGGGCCTAAGTCGGTAAGTCTTCTGGGCCTTCCCGTAGTCGGATTGGACTCCGTCTTTCTCCCTGACTGGGCCGCCCGTGAAGCAAAGCTCTAACCCAAAGTGGGCCACCCTGGTCAGTGAGGAACTGTGAGGATACCCGGAAAGTATATCCCCAACAGCAGCCCCCGGAGGCCTCCAAGATCCAAAGTCAGATTTATCATCGTCTAGCTTGATCTTCGGCTTGCAGAATCTTGAAAGGTTCCTGAAACTTCACAACAAAAAATATGATCCGGGTCTTAAAAATAAGTCGGAACCTACTGATCCGGGTCTATCAGTAGGTTACTCGGATTTTCCAGCTTGATTTCAAACTAAGCCGGAACCTGGTTCCCAACGCCACCTGACACAAGTCATGGTCAAGTCATGTCATCTGACAGGCATTCCGTCAGCACGACCGTTGGTGGGTCCGCGGTTCGCGGAACTGAGGCGTCGTTTCAATGCGTGCTTGGAGATCGAGGCGACGTAATCATTGCGTGGGTCCTTCCCAATTCCTTCCACGACGCGTGGCGGTTACACTGTAGCATTTGCACAAATCTTGGCGCAGTTAGGTGGATATAAGGGGTTAGGATTTTCTCCTTCTCCTTCCACCAGTCCTTTGCCTTTTCCTCTCCTCCCAACCTTCCTGCGCTCACAGAACTCCCCCGTTCCTCCCCCAAAAACTCCCAGCACCGCCCCTTTTAGGTCAACCACTCACCAGAGAAATGTCCTCATCTTCCTCTTCCGGCTTAGCGGCAGTGACGGCGGCGGCGGCGACGGAAGCGGTGGCGGAGAAAGAGAGCTTCCGTGGGCTCTGGATCCCCTGCGCACTCAACAAGGAGGGCCTCAAGAATGTGGAGAAGGAAGTGCTTCTCGCCGCCGGCGACTGGCGGAGCGGCTTCGAGGAAACCGTCCCCAACCCGCATGACGGCGAGCGGGTCCACTTCAGCACCCACCTCGATAGAGGTTTGTCGTTTCCTCCCTCGGAGTTCTTCTCCGAGGTGATTGATCATTACGGAGTTCAACTCCATCATCTTCCTCCCAACTCTCTCTTAGAGATGAGCACGTACGCTTCGCTATGTGAGGGCTTTCTCGCCATTAGGCCGAGTTTGACTCTTTTCCGGTACTATTTTCATGTCTGGAGAAACTCCATCACTGCCGATGTTCCTTACATCATCGGCACTATTAGTTTTTCACTTAGACGCGAGCGCGCGTATCCCAAAATACTAGCTAGTGACTCAATCAAGCAATGGCCAGCCACATTTTTCTATCATAGGGATATTCCGGCTCCCGGCAATGCCACTGCTTTGCCGGCTTTCATCGACGGAGCCGCCACGGCCCAACCATCCTAGGACGAGGCCGCTCCGGCTCTCACCGACAATCTGATCCTCGCTAAGAGGCGGATCGAATATTTGATCAAACACAAGGATCTGAAGGGATCCGACTTGGTCCAGTGCTGGGTCTCACGTCGGATCCAGCCCCTCCAGTACCACGGAACCTGACTAATGCATTCCATTACGTAGTCCCCGAAAGACTCCCTCCGCATCAGCTCCAAAGCCTACACCACTCAAGGCTACATAATCCAGATCAACTGGCTGATCCGGGAGCGGATCGAAAGGAGAATCCCCAGAGGTTTCTCTGGACATGCACACGGCGGATAACTCCGTAGTGCCGGTAAGCTTCTATCAGTACACCTTTTTATGTGTTTCAACATTTGAGTTACAATGCAATGCTGATATGTTTTCTTCTTTTTAGCTTGCTGACCT
Organism: Avena insularis; assembly: GCA_023614405.1. NCBI lineage: Eukaryota > Viridiplantae > Streptophyta > Magnoliopsida > Poales > Poaceae > Avena > Avena insularis. The sequence goes on from CM042686.1 coordinate 315,603,344, forward strand.
CCCCGAGTCGGAATTCGCTCCGCTCGAAGGATATCCTCCAAAGTTCTCTTTGGAGGTAGAAGTGGTCCCATTGTCGGATCTTGCGCTCAATAAGCACAAAGCTCCGACAGTGGCTGTCGGCACAAAGGAGGTGACCGTTGTGAAGAGGTAACTTTCACTCACAATTTTCCGCCTTTGTACTTTACTCGAATTTCTTTCTGAGATGTAATGTTTCCGACTTTACTACATTCTCAGAACAAAACCGCTCCTCAAGGGCAAAGGGAAAGGGATTCCTTCGAAGCCGCTACGGCAGATAAAGCTTACCATAGCTTCTCCTGCCGTGGCTCCTCCGACTCCTGTCCCTCAACCTTCTGCAACGCTGGTGATCTCTCCAAATGCCGCAGAAGATCCGGCTCCTTCAATGGAGCCTGCGAACCTTGGGTCGCAAACTGACATCACCATGGGTGCGTCAGATCTAGATAAGGGTGAACCCTCTTTGGGTAATGATCCCTCGATAGAGACCTTCACCGAAAACCTCATGAGCAATCCGGGTCTTGCCAAGTTTGGCTTGTCCCAGAAATCTGCTAAAGAAATCCAGCGGCTCGCCAAGCAATGCTTGGAGAAGAGAACCTTATCCGCCGAGGAAGAAGCGGAAGAAGCAGAGGACGTCATGTTCTCCGACCTTCTTGCCCAGGTGCTCCTCCGCGACGAGAGGATTAGGACTAGTGAGCTTCCAACAGCCCCAGTGATTCCTCTGACTCTCGGTCGCCGTTGATATGAACGCGAGTTTAGATAAACTCACTCGCGGACAATATGTAAGTCGGAATTCCAACTCCTATTTTTCCTTTATTTGTATTTTATATCATATCTTCTATCCCCCAAGCATGAAGTAGGATAAATAATCCAGGTTTATGCTTTATTAGGATGCCAAAGAACGAACTAGTGTCGCCCCCAAGGCTCGTGTTGATATTAGCAAAAATATTAGCCCGAGTCTTAAGTAGCTTTCTGACTTTGGGTATTCTGACTTACAGAAAGTGTGTTCCTATAATCAGGATTTATTGAAGAATGTCTGTGATAAGCGGAGAGAGATCAAGGCTCTCCGTCTTAAGAATGCTGAACTTAAAGTTGCCATGAATGAGGCCGAAGGTAAACATTCTGAGACTCAAACCTTGTCTTTGTATTTTCAATGTCGAATTTTTCTGAATTGTTGTTCTTTTTGACTTACAGTGCTGGTGAAACAATCCGTCGCTATGATTGAAGAGGCCGAGAACCTCAAGACCCTGGTGGTGGAGAACAAGGAGCTTCGCCAAGAGCTGGACCAGCTCAAGGCAAATCATGAAAAAAGCATAGCTCAAGTCCTTGAATCCTCCTCCATGGCTACTGAAGAGCGTGATCGCAAGATCGCTGCTGAAGATAAAATAATCTCGGACCTTAAGAATGAGCTTAGCAGAGAGAAGGACATGTCCCAGGCGCTCCGGGCTGAACTCCAGAGTCTCCGGGAGGAGAAGACCAAAATTGACGACGTCATTTTTGGTACGTTCCATCTGTCTGACTTGTCTTTTTCTTTGACTTCTATCAATGTCGGATTTTTCTTAACTTGTTTTGTGTATAGGTCCTCTGAACTTGACGGACTCTTCCTCCTCTGAGCCCCGCACCCACCGGCTTACCCAAGTCGGTGACATGCTTCATGACTTCCGCTAGTCCCTTGAGGACATCGACGAAGCTCTCAAGATTCCGGACATGCCAAGCATGTCGGATTTTCAGGTGCGGGACAAGGAAAAGGAGATGCCGCAACTTGTTCGGGACTAGAACATGTCCTACGCGCGGACTGTTGCGCAGAATGCTCTCACCATGGTCATGATCCACCATGGAAACATGGAAATATGGCAAGTTATCAGAGGGTACTGCAAGGTAGATGAAGACGGCCAGGAGCAGGACCTTCAAGCAATCATGCACTTCTGCGCCGGATATGGGTGTCACGTGGCTGACCTGACTAGCTATGAGATCCCCTTCTCCACCAGCATAGATACTCCGCCTCCTCCTCCGAAAGAACCATAGAAGTTTCCGATGATGAACGCACCACCTCGGATGCGGACATCTCGGAACGATATCAAGGCGGAATCTCTAGCGAGCCGGCGGCTCCTTCATATCCTCCTGCATCATAGATCAGAAATTTTTGTATTATTTCGGAAAAACATGATGCATATGTAAATATTCAGTACTTTAATTTTGTTAGTGCTAAGCTTTTGATCTATTCAGCACTTTTGGCTTTGAGTTTTTTTTGTGTGCCGGAAATGTTTACATAAGCACTTGTATTTTTTCATCTCTACTTATCGTTTATCTGGCTTTCCGCCTCGTCCCTTTCGTGAGCCGGCTAAACCTTCTGCCGGAAACTTTGCCGAGCAACGGAGCTCAATTGCTAAACCAGTTTAAACTCAGAAACAAAGCCGGCTTCCTGTACCAACAATTCACTACTCGGAAAATTCCCGCATCCAGCAATTAGACAAATAACCAAAGCAAAGACTAGAAAATTTAGATTTATACCCGAGGGTAGCAATTTTAGAATCGGAAATCTAAACCAGAACGAACATGAGCATAAAGTACTTTCAAGCATTCTGGGATTTTTGACTATGACATGACCATTCGTAAATAAGATGGTAAAAACTTCTCAGAAAAATTTGAGGCAACCAAAACTTTTATTTCTCACAGAATCATGTACATATATATGTTTACAAAGAAGGATAAACTAAGAATAAAAGGGATGTAGCTAAGCAATATTCCACGGTCGGTCTAACTCATCCGGATTTGTACAGCCTCCAACTCTCTTTCTCTTCTTAGTAGCAGGTCTTTCTTTGACTGGCCTCATGTCAGTTAAGTAGTACGATCCATTGTGCAATACTCGACTAACTAAAAAGGGCCCTTCCCATACTGGGGAAAGTTTGTGCTTTCTTTGTTGCACAAGCTGGAGAACCAAATCACCTTTGTTGAAGGATCTGTTTCTAACTCTCTGGCTATGATACTTGCGTAACTTCTGCTGATAGGCTGTAGATCTCATTTCAGCAACGACGCGAACTTCTTTGACTAAGTCGAGATCATTTTGTCGAGAAATCTCGGCATCCTCTTCGATATACACGGCCACTCTAGGAGAAGTGTGAATAAGATCACTAGGAAGAACTGCTTCTGTGCCATAGACCATAAGAAAGGTGTGTATCCTGTTGACCTGTTTGGAGTTGTTCGTAAACTCCAAATTATAGAGGGTAATTCCTCTGCCCAAGCCCCCGCAGCACATCGTAGTGGTGCTTCGAGTCTTGGTTTTAGGCCTTGTAGAATTAAACCATTTGCTCTTTCGACTTGTCCGTTAGCCCGTGGATGTGCGACTGACGCAACGTCAAGCTGGATATTTTGCTTGTTGCAGAATTCAGCCAATTCTCCCATAGAAAAGTTACTCCCGTTGTCCGTGATAATGCTATGCGGATAACCATACTAGATTATAACATCCTTGACAAATCTTTTGGCTGTTGCTCCATCACAACTAGTGACAGGTTTAGCCTCAATCCATTTGGTAAATTTATCTACCATGACTAAGAGGTGAGTAAATCCACTTGGAGCTCGTTTAAAAGGTCCTACCATATCAAGCCCCCAGACCGCAAAAGGCCATGTTATAGGTATTGTTCGCAGCTGATCAGCCGGAACATGAGCTTGCTTGGCATACTTTTGGCAGCCTTTGCACGTCTTGACTAATCGTTCGGCATCTGCCTGAGCTCTAAGCCAAAAAAATCGATGTCTAAAAGCTTTTGCCACTAAAGATTTGGCTGCAGCGTGGTGACCACACTCGCCTTCGTGGATTTCTCTTAACATTTCCACTCCTTCTTCCGGAGATACACAGCGCTGAAAAACCCCAGAAACACTCCATTTATGGAGCTCACCTTTAACAATAGTATAGGCTTTTGCTCGTTGGATAATCTGCCGGCTCAGCACCTCGTCTTCGGGTAATTTGCCATCTACCAAATAATCGAGGTAGAGTTGAGTCCAGCTCGGAATTACAGCCAAAACTGCTATCAAAGGTGAGTCGGATTTGGTCGGATATTCCTTATCCACTCCCTTTATTGAGGGAACTTTGAGGTGCTCTAAAAAAGCGCCATCCGAGACCTCTTTCCGCGCAGAACCTATCCGATATAGTGCATCTACTTCCTCATTTTCTGCTCGAGGGATGTGTTGAACTTCAAACCCTTCGAGCGATTTAGATAGATCATCCACGACAGTTTATATGCTGCCATGTGTTTATTTGCATTACAAATATCCGACACTTGCTGAGCAACAAGATCCGAATCTCCATAACACATCAAACGTCGGATGCCAATATCCTTAGCAATCCGGATTCCATACAGAAGTGCTTCATACTCGGCAATATTGTTTGTCGCTGTGAAGTGTATCTACAACACATATAAAAGTTTATCTCCTTGGGGTGATCTGAGCACCACGCCAGCCCCGAGCCCCCTCGAGGCTTAGACCCATCGAAAAAGAGGGTCCAATATTCCGACTCAGGGAGGATCATGTTTTCCTTCGTCTCTGTCCAATCAGCGACAAAGTCAGCAAGGATCTGGGATTTGATTGCTGTCCGAGGTTTGTACTCAATATCGAAAGCTGAAAGCTCTATGCTCCATTTGGCGACGCGTCCTGTGGCGTCACTGTTGTTGATTATATCTCTCTTGGGAGCTGTGCTCACCACAGTAATTGGATGCTCCTGAAAGTAGTGTCGTAACTTACGAGATGCTAGAAACACACCGTAAGCTAACTTTTGATAGTGCGGATACCGCTGTTTTGATTCTGTCAGAACCTCGCTGACAAAGTAAGTCGGACACTGCACCAGGTGTTCCTGATTTTCCTCCGGTCTCTCCACCACCATGACGATACTAACGACCTTATTTGTTGCAGCAAGATAGAGCAACATCGGTTCCTTAGGTTCCGGCGCTGCAAGGATAGGAGCAGATGAGAGTACTTTCTTCAGGTCTTGTAGTGTAGCTTCAGCTTCATCAGTCCAAACAAAATCTTTGGTCTTTTTCAGGAGTTTGTATAATGGTGCGGCTCTTTCTCCAAGCCGGCTTACAAATCGACTGACCGCAGCGATGCAACCAGTTAGTCTTTGTACGTCCTTCAGGCGAGTTGGCCTAGAAATATTGAGTAATAGCCTTAATTTTGTCTCGGTTCACCTCTATGCCTCTTTGAGACACGATAAAACCTAACAATTTTCCGGCTGGTATTCCAAAGAAGCATTTCTTCGGGTTAAGCATGATGTTGTATTTTCGTAGATTGGCAAATGTTTCCTCCAAGTCGGAAATCAGCGTTTCCTTCTTTTTGGACATTACCGCGATATCATCCACGTATGCATGTACATTGCGTCCGAGTTGGTCATGGAGGCAACGCTGCATCGTGCGCTGGTACGTAGCTCATGCGTTCTTCAACCCAAAGGTCATCGTAACAAAAAAGAAGGTTCCGAAAGGGGTTATGAATGACGTTTTGACTTTGTCAGATTCCTTCATCCGGATTTGGTGATAGCTGGAATATGTGTCGAGAAAACAGAGGAGTTCCGAGCCTACCGTAGAATCGATGACTTGATCAATTCTAGGCAGAGCGAACAGATCTTTTGGACAAGCCTTGTTCAAGGCAGTATAATCAACACACATCCTTAAATCAGTGGTGTCCTTTTTAGGGACCACTCAGTGTGGATGACCTCTTCTATGAATCCGGCTAACTCGAGCCGTGCTAGTTCCTTAGCTATTGCCTTACACTTTTCGTCACCAAACCGTCGTAAGGACTGTTTGACGGGTTTAGCATTCGGGTTTACATTTAGAGAGTGCTCGGCAAGTTCCCTAGGTACTCCGGTCATGTCAGATGGCTGCCATGCGAAGATATCTTGATTTGCTTGGAGGAACTTGGAGAGCGTGCTTTCCTATGCGCTACCTAGGCCTACGCCTATCTGGGTCACCTTGGAGGGGTCATCATCCTTCAACATCGCTTTCTTCATCTCTTCTAATGCCTTGAACTCCGGGTTTGGTTTTGTCACCTCCTTCTTCGTTGCGGGCATCTCGGACGGATCTATGCTCTTCTTGATCTCCTGGTACTCCTGGGCGTGCAAAGACGGCTTGACAAAGCGGCATTTCCATCCTCGCACTCTCGTGCTTTCTTCGGGTCTCCCCTGATGGTGATCACGTCGTCGGGACCTGGAATTTTCATCATATTATAAATGTAACATGGACGAGCCATAAAAGCCCAGTAAGCCAGACATCCGAATATAGCGTGGTAGGCGCTCTTGAACGGGACTACTTAAAAGGAAAGTGCCTCCGTCCGATAATTCTTTGGAGTTCCAAAGGTAACATCCAAAGTAATCTCTCCCAGGGAATTAGCTTGTCTTCCCGGGACAACTCCGTGAAAGATCACAGAGCTATGGTTTAGCTAGGTCTCCGAGATCTTCATCCGGCGTAGCGTTTCGACAAGAGAATATTGATGCTACTACCACCGTCCATGAGAGTCTTGGAGAAACCATAACCGTCAATAAGTGGGTTGACGATTAAGGCGTATTTTCCTCGCCTATGTAACTTAGGCGGATGATCATCGCGGTCGAATGTGATTCCTACTTCCGACCAGTCCAGATACTGGGGGACAGCCGGAACTGTTGCATTGAGCTCGTGTAGAACTGCTTTCTTGACCTTTGCTGGTTGAGATCAGAGGAAAGTGACATAAGTGTCCTGCTTGGTGGGAAAAGTTTTCGTCCCTTCCGGCTAGGGATTTGAAGCATCAGCTTCCTCCATGTCGGAATCTTCCTTGGTCTCCTTGTCCTTTTCGGGATTTTTCTTTCCCTTCTTCCGCTTAGCTTTGTAGCCCGCGGTGTCATCTCTTTTGATGTCGTCATTGAAACGACATTTAGCGTTGGTGTGGGACGAGCCCCCATTGGCGTCTAGGTGATGCACACATGGGTTATTGGCAATGTCGGCCCAAGAGTAGGATTTGCCTGGTTGCTATTCTCCTCTACCTTGGACCCTTGAAGTCCCACGGCCACGCCCGCGGCCTCCGCCACATCCTCCTCATCCTCCAGACCCGGAAACACTAGTAACCACCACTGTTTCTATGTTGGGTTTTTCTTCCGAGGTATTTTTGCGCTTCTGAGCTTGTTGCTTTGGTTGTCTTGCCGACTGAGGCATAGCTAGGGCATTGAGCAATCCCTCTGCATCGTCGTCAGCATCTGCATACTTTCTCGCTGTTTCTATCATCTCTCCCAAATCAGTGACCTTATCACACTTCAAGCGATGATGTAGTAGAACAATTGGGAGACCTGCAATGAAAGCTTCAATCGCAGTTTGATCATTTACTCCTTCACAGGAGTTCTTGGTGTCGATCCGTCGTCCGAGGTATTCCCGGCAAATTTCTCCGGCTTTCTGGGTGCAACGCTATAGGTCTCCGGCCATACAGGGCCTCCGATATGTGCCTTCGAAGTTCCGAAAGAACGCACTTTGCATGCCATACCAGTTATGGATGGTGTTCTCGGGAAATTCATTGAGCCATGATCGTGCCACCTTCCGCAACATAAGTGGGAGATATCGGGTTGTGACTAGGCTATTTCCGCCTTTGGCGATGCAGCAAGCTGGGATGAAATCCTGTAGCCAGGTATCTGGCTGAGCAATGCCATCGTAGGCTTGGATATGTCTTGAGATAGCAAATCCTTTCGGGAATTTTGTAGCTCTGATGCATGTCCGAAGCACTTTGGGCCCACGTAGATATCATCGTTTTCGTAGCGCCGAGCCTCTATGTTGGAGTTGATCCTGTGCCTTGCGTCATTCGGGGATAAAGATCATCCTGAATGTCGGCTATGGCTGCGGTGCCTTGGAGCCAGACTTTGGCTTCTGCCACCACCTCCTCCGGCACGTCGTCCTCCTTGCCCTCCTTGGGAGCCGTTGTGATGACTGTGTGGTGGAGAGGGTGGGGCAACTGGATAGTTTCCGGCTGATCGCCGACCTCCGTCCGGAACGTCATTATTCTGATTCTCGGGAGGGTCTTGACTATGACGAGCCCCCTGCCTGCTTGTTCCAGCGTGGTTTCCGTCGTTTCTTCGTCCGTCGTTCTCACCATGGTGGGGCTCAGCCAGACGTCTTGCATGTCTAGGAGGTGGCATTTTTTGAAGATTCTCCTCCTGACGTTTCTCTTTATCTTCTCCCCTTCGATCGTTAGATTCTCGTTAGGGAGGATTCCTCGGATTTAGAGCAGTGATGGCCTCTTTCTCGGTCGCTGGTGCGACGTTGCTCCAGTCGCGTGCAGTCTTGTGATGCTGTCCTAACGATCCGATTCTCGAATAATTGTCCTCCCGTTGTTCGGGGCGATAATGCTGCTCCAGAACGCGGTGGGGTCTCACGTCAGCCCATGCCAGATCTGTTCGACATTGGTCGGAATCCGAGACCAGTTTTTGACTTCCGGATAGGGCGACCTTTTGCTGCTCCAGTCCTTTGTTGAGTAGCTTGATACCCAAACGGATCTCCTCTGGTCTTGGATTAGCCGATAGAATTTCTCGGGCCGCCACAGTATTCTGTACTGGGGTTGGATATACCCAATCTCCTTTGCTATCTTTCTGTGGCTTCCCCATCTCATCTCCGAAAAGGACGACACGAATATGTGGGAATTGGTCATCATTGGTGTGATGCTTCCGTGTCTTCTAATGCAACCGAGACATGTAGTCGTTAGTTGCCATGCGTTTTTTCTCCACCTTGGCTTCATCGAGGAGTTGTTGACGACGGGCTTCTAGGGCTTGGGCCCTTTCATCCAGCTCTTTAGTAGTAAGTTCTGCAGCTGTAGGGATAGGTGTGGTTAATGCAACATCTATGAGTTTACGCGCACCTTCGGTGATCACGTGTCCATCCACCGATTCTTCTTTTTTCGACTCTTCAGGGATAAGTGCTCCATCCGAGTCTTCTTTGTATTCCTCGGCAATCACCTTCTCAGCCAGAGGGTCTTTTGCCGGGGTCTTGTTTTTCTTGTTCTTCTTCTTTGCCTTCTTGGCAGCGCCACTAGCAAAGACGGCTTTGGGTCCGTTTCCCGGAGTCAAGCTCTGATCGGTACTTTCGGACATCTCGACCTCGGGATTATCTCCGACGTCCATGTCATCCTGCATTTTGGGAGAGTGTTCCCCGGATCCTTCATCCATGGCTTCTCCTTCTTCTCCAACCATGGAGTTGTACTCCTCTTCATATTCCGTGGAGAACTTTCGGAAATCTGCTGACGTCATCGATTCATCCGAGGATGCGGGTACGTCGGCGTTTGTTCCAATTGCCTCCATCACCGAGTCGGTGTTTTCTCCAGCATCGGCAGAGCCGAATCCGGATCCCACGTACCTGACGAAGTGCAACGCGTGCTTCCTAAGGTACCTACGGCTTTCACGATCAGCCATGTCGAAACTTTTGATGGTCTCGAGAATTGCATCTGCGCTTTCGCCTTGCAGTATCATACGTCGTAATGTGTACCTTAGGAAAGGTCTGTCTGTCCCAGCATCATCAGAGCCGGAATTAGTGTCACTGATATGCTCCTGCTGGATTTTGACTTCCGTGGGTGGGTCGATCTAGGATCCGGCTCCTCCAGGGAGATCCACTCTAGATTCGACTTGGACCGTTAGGTCTTCTTCAGGCTCGGATTTCTCCACTATCTCCGCAACTGGTGCGGGCTGGGTGGGATTAGGGTTTTCTGAGATCTGGAACTCTGCCGCCTCCGCGGTCAAAGGGGACCCAGAATATTCTTCTGCCTCTATAATCACCGCTGGGGTGGGTTGGGCAGGTTCAGCGAAACCGATGTAAACATCGATCTCGCCAAAGGACATGATTTTGTAGGAAGTCACGACCTCCCTAGCCGGAATCCAAGTCTCGTCGAGAAGGATGAGAGGGACGTTGCTGGCATAGAGGATGCGACCGATGGCGATAGTCTCGCCGATTCCGATTCTTGCAGATTCCGCTCGGAACACAGATCCGAAGCTCACTTGCCCCACGGTGGGCGCCAACTGTCATCGGATTGATGACAAGTACGTCATGAGGGGGTCCTCGAGGCATGCGGAAGAGAGGGGTGTGAGACGTACGGTGTTCCGGGACGGTGAGCACACAAGTTTATCCAGGTTCGAATCCGCCGGCTTTGGACGGATCCTAATCCTGCTAGCAATCCAGTAATACGGCAGAGCCGGAATATGGGTTACAAGGGTTTCACCTGTGCGAGTTGACATTGTAGACTATTGAGGTGTTGCCCTAAAGGCTCTCCCTAGGACGGCTTATATAGAAATCCGGCCTAGGGTTTACAGGAGAGATCTATCCGGCTACGACTAAGAGTCGGTTACAGAGTACATCTTGAACTACAAGTAACATTATGGGCCTAAGTCGGTAAGTCTTCTGGGCCTTCCTGTAGCTGGATTGGACTCCGTCTTTCTCCCTGACTGGGCCTCCCGTGTAGCAAAGCTCTAACCCGAAGTGGGACACCCTGGTCAGTGAGGAACTGTGAGGATACCCGGAAAGCATATCCCCAACAGGAGGCGGAACTCTAGCGGTGGCAACATCGGCAGCACGTGCCGCAGCGGTACGCGAGAGAGAGAGGAGGAAGAATGTGTGGGAGCGAGAGGGTGGGGTGCGTACTGGGCCAGTACGGTCCAGTACCACTCTGATAAGTGGGTTTGACCAACCCATTTGGGCCAGAATGGACCTGGTCAACCTAGTGGGCTTGGCCCAAAAGTTAAAAGGAAAGTTTAAATGATTTAGTAAAAGACCAAAATACCCCTAGGACTTAAAGGGTTTTAGGAAATAAAGTACAAATCCTAAAAATATAAATAAAATATCAATGGTCTCATAGAGATGTCCTCTATTCAAGAAAAATAAGAAATGAATTTTTAGGTAATTAAATTTAAAATTATTATTATTAAGGTATATGTTCCTTTGGAATTTTATAAAAAAATACCAAACATATAAAAATTGAATAAAATTCATTTTTACGATTCTAAAAGGAAGTGTTATTATAGAAAAATGCTAGTTTGTATTTTTGAAAAGTAAATTAAGTGTGATGAAAATAAAGATCTTATTTCCTTAAAGGAAATTTAGTTAAATATTTAAAAGAATTAAAAAACTAAATAAATTCATTTTTGTATATAAAAATAAATCTAGTACTTTATAAAAATACTAAACTCCGTTGTGCTACAAATAAAATTTGAAGCAAATCTTTAAAAACATATAATAGTTTGTTGAATTTTTTGAAAATAAGAATAACACTTATAAATTAATAGAAAATTCAATTTTAAGATCTCGAATAAATATATTTTACTACAAAAATTCTTAAATTATTTCCCTAAATATTTTTAAGATTTTAAAACAATAAATCCTTATTTATTTTATAAAATACCTCTTTTGTAAATTCTTTAAACATATCTTAAGTAAGTAATAATCACAATTCTATATAAAACACCTTAAATCCCTAATAACTAAATACTAAGTACAAAGCTATAACTTGGATCTATAATAAAACTTAAGTGTAACTTATTAACCTTATAAAAATCTTTTAAAATCATAAATCCAAACTAAACCAACAATTTTATGTAAATTTTGAACATCATAAAAATGAGTGCTATTTATCTATTAACTATTCTTAAACATGATTCTAGCTCTAACATTTTATTCAAATAATCTAAATTTACTTTCCTTAATAAGATAAACTATATTTATAATAATAAATCACATTTAAACTCATCATTCACTTAAGCTAAAAGTGAATGATCATATACCTTCAAACATGCTTATTGGAAGGTTTAAAGCTTATTCAACTTTTAAACACATCACACCCTAGATCTAATTATGTTTTTATAGTTAACTTTTGTCTGTTCCAAATTAAGTCATAAAGCATCTCAAATCCAAACTTATCAAACAAACACAAATGACATCGATCACATTCTATTAACCATAAAGATTGGTTACACCTTATCAAAGAAACCTTTTCTTCAAAAGTTATTTCTTTTGCCACTTCAAACAACAATCTCATAATAACTTCTTCAACTCTTATCAACCTATAACATGAACTTTCATAATAGTTGCATAATACCAAACAACTCTAATCATGGGTTGTTATACTTACTTTGAATCATACATGTTAGTATTAAGTTCCTTGTATTTATATATTTGTTTGTAAAGTAAACTTATAGACAAACTAAATCTTTAAGAAATCACCCAAACCTAGCCTATTCAACATATTGAGTATTACTCCAGGGTTTTCCAAACTGCATTACATTACTTATGCATCACAGCCTGTTGCTTCTTTAAACACTGGTCCTTACCGGAGCAATGATGCTATTTCTAGATTTTGGATCTTCTATTGTCTCGAAGACCGTGAGTGCATAATCTTTCAATCACAAAAGGAAAGTTCACACTTGCTCAAGTCCTTTGATTATTTTCTATCAAATGCTTGTAACTCAAATGCTGTCATCACCTGCATTTCAAAAAAAGGTCAGAAAACACTATTTTCATATTAATTTGATTATGGATTATTCACCAAATGGTAATAATCTATTGATACAGTTCTAGTGGTAAAGGAACATAATATCTAGGACTTAACAATCAACGTCGCCAGTAATTCTAGCGCCATATATTACGCGTTAACCATGATATTTGGAATGGGACGGAGACGTCAGCTGTATCTTCTTCCTCTCGGATGCATCCGGATGGCCAGGTTATTCCTGTTATCCTCGTAGGGTGCATTTATTGGTAATTCGTAGAGGATATGTAGCAGATGGGTGGGAGCCCTCAATATCCCACGATAGTTATGGTGTTTGACGGTCTGTACTAACCATTGCCATAATTCATGATGTTGGCATGGCGTACACCAAGGGGACATGCAGGGTCACGAAGGAGGCAATGATTGGCTTTGATCATCTACTAGGCCCCACACCATAGGAAGTATGGATGGGAAAGATCGCCCGGTTGTGTAACAAGGATTTGGTCTCTCATGGGTAAAGTAACGCACCTCTGTAGAGTGTAAGAATTGTGACATGTTACTCCCTATTCCGGGAAGTAGCTACGAACGCGGCAGGAAAGGAACCCCACGAAGGTTCTGGTCAACCTGTGAAGGCTATCGGACATAGTTTTCAGAATAAAAGCAACCTTTGAAGAAATGTTTACAAAAACCTGCACTGCCTACGACCTATGGTCTGTGGCTGTAGAGATAGTGCATCATACACTCCTTTCTAGTGAACTTGCTGAGTACGCTCATACTCAACCGTACCTTCTTAACCCTTGCTAGGTCCTAAGCCATTGAAGACGATGTCAACATCAATTTCTGCTAAAGAAACCATCATCGGCAACTCAAAGTTCTTCAATAAAGTCAATGAAGTCAACATATACATCAACCGAAGTGAAGACAAAGTTCTTAATTAGATAGGAGTAGATTCTCTAGCCATAAAATCTATTTCTGTAGAGCATTGCAATAGCAGCAATTGCAATTCCATTAGTTCAGATACTAGTCTTAGTCTCTAGATAGTTCTGAGTTATTATTCTGATTCTTCTTGGTAAGAAGTTTCTTTCTCTCTCTTTAACCTAGAGTGTTCTCTGGATCTTTTGTAAAGAGTCGAGTTGTAATCTATAGTCATGTCTTGGACCTGTTGTGTTTCTGTTGTACCACTCTGAGGGATGTAATACTAGTGAACGATGTTTCATTAGTGTTATGTCAACGACTATAGTGTATTACATCATGAAGTGGTATCCTAGGTCACCGCAGCTAGTATCAGAGCATATGCTTTGACCTTAGGTTGGTAAACCTAGCAAATGGGTAGAACCTATAGGAAGGATGTTAGCAACAATAAAGAGTTCTCTAGAAATATGATGGTTACTCATTTGGGAATAATCCCGTCATATTGCTAGTGCAATGATTTTTATTATGCAATTTGAAATGAGTACCATGAGTTTTAACTCAAGATGACTGATGATAATTTCTTATCTACAGTACAAGAATGGAACCTAGGTATCCACCTCGGAATGTTCAAGTATTGAACAAGACCTTAGATGATTATGAAGATGACTGGACAATCACTCTAAGACAATTTCTATGGAGCCTGGATTGTAAGTCTCGACTTCTGGTCAAGGTTTACAGTTTCTATGATGGATGGATATTGGCCAAGTGCCGTATCCTGATCATGTTACCCAAGAAGTTGGGAGTGCATGGAGAAATGCCATCGAGAGAAGCAAGATGTATGGCAACAGCCTATCACATTGCAGTAGTAGCAGCCATAACCAAGATAAGGGAATAGGATTCCAAGGCACTGGTAGGTACTACCTATACTACTATACCTCACGAAACCCTTAGTTCTGATCCAGAGTTAGATGATTCTGCTCTTCTAAGGACTAAACCTACTCTGGCAATAGAGTATATGGATTGTTATAAGTTTTACTGAACATGTTTCATAACACTCATCAAGTGCTAGTTCAAGAGTTGGACATGGTCATTAAGGATTTCACTGATCCTGCAAAGGCAGTGGCACGTAGAAAGAAGTTAGTTAAAGAAGCAAAGCACCCGAAGCTAGTCTTTTCAGGGGAGGTGTTTGAAGAAACAGAGTTTAATGACCCACATTCTGAAGTCTATTCCTATTATCTAGTTGAACCTCAGGAACCAGTAGACCCATGGACCAAATATGAGGAGGAACAGAAAATATGGAATGCACCCAACCCCAATAATTCCGTTAGAGGTAATACCGGATGGGAAGGCCAGTCTTATGACGAATTCATGGGAAAAGCTATACCTTGTGAATCGGGTAAGTGTGTAGAAACCAGTTATAATCCTATAGAATCATATGGACCATATGGGGGTAATAATAATCCCATTGAGCTAGAAGAGTATCCTAGTAGTTACTACACCAATATGTACCACTGGATTGTGGAAAAAGCAAAGAATACCTCTTACTTTGAAGATGCGCCCGGAGGAGGAAAGAAGAATACTGAATAAGATAATGAGTATGATAGTAATTTTTCAATGGCTAATCTCACTCTTGGTACTTCTACTCAAGGTTATTCATCTACTGGATGTTCTGATGCACCAGAAGGTAGTCGTCGAACTTCGTGCCATCATGGACAAAAATTCCATAAGCACGGAAGTGAGTGAGGAAAGTAAGAATGGAAGTAATCTATAAAGTAGCATGCTTGAATAATGTTTATATTGGGTAATGCGTATTGTAGTGCTTGAGAGGCTTGCTCAAATAAGTGAGAATATGCTCACATTAGCAAGAAATCTCTTGTAATATAAGGAGGTAGTGTGTAGAGGGAGTGTCTTGCTGTGGTTGGGAGTTGTAAGATTTCGAAGACATATGTTTAATACATGGTATATGATTGAGTATTTCTTGGTTTTTCTTGGATCTTCTTGATTGACTAGATTTGTACATGAAGTTTGACTTTATGTGCAAATGCATGTTGCATCACCAAGTTATTACTTGATGTTATAGACCTAGATAGATAAGGGGATTCGTGTAAGGGAGTGACGAGTTCCGAAGATCAAGATGAAGACATGCACGAAAAAGGAAGCTAAATATAAGGGGTATCAACACTATTTTGAAGGATGGATCAATCCCATTATGAGCTAGCAACAAGAAGGATTATTAATGCATAAAAGGTGTGGAGTAACATTAAGCAATGAACTTTTGTTCACTCAAGATAGGTGATGTTGTTAAGAAGATAGTGAAGTAGTGTACCAAGTTCATGGAAGTATCATGAATCAGTGCAAAGAAGAAGTTTTGGAATAAAAATGGTGTTCAAGCTCTGATAACTCAGAGAGAATGCTAGTAGTAAGTCCACAACCTATAGGATAATCCATACAACCAGAAGGATCCGCAGCTGGTATCCATAGCTGGTATGCTAGCAGTTTAGCTAAACAGGCCATCTTCGTAAGGTTTAAAGAGCATAAAACATGGCCTAAGTTAAGAGATACATAAAGAAGTATAAAGATTAAAGCGAACAACTTTTGAGGCATTCGTGAAATCGGGTTCATTAGTGAGGAATGATGTCTAACAAGATAAAAATAAGACAAATAATGTTGGAAGGTTTATTTCGGAGATCCACAATTGTGTGGGTGTACCTCAGATTCTTTTGTGAGACCTTATATTGGTATGATACAAGCTAGATGGAGACCAATATCCTTACTATTGAGTTAATGGGTATTATACATGTAGTTTATAGATCATTAGGAAACCCCAAGGGGGAGAGTAAACAATAAACACTGAAGTGTTGTTGTCTGACTTCCTGAGTAAAGGTTGGAGAAGAAGTACAAAGTCATGATGAGGTAAAGCCTTATTCTCATAAGGTTATAAGAAGTCATCTGTATAAAGAGTGCTCTCAAGAGTATGTCCAGATAAATGATCGAAGTAGACACAACAGCTTAAATCAGCGGACTAGTTTAAGAAGAAAACAACTCGTAAGTTGTCCTTAAGATTAAAGAGAGTATTCCAAAATAGACCGGTGTAGTGTAATAGGAAAACCGGATTGGAATGGACAAAATGTGTCCACAACCAATTCTAAGTAGGACTGGAAGGACATCATCCACAAGCTTGTAATAAAAGAAAGCCTAGAATGAATTAGAAGCGATAGTGGATATTGTCAAGTATGAAGAGAATTCAAGGAAAAAGATCTAGATACAGGATACCAAAATTATCCCCAATTGTGATCACAATGGAGTTAAGAAATGTCGTGATTAATGCAATTTAACTCCTCATTTCGAAACAAAAGAGAGTACAAACTTCGGGGACAAAGTTTATTTTAAGGAGGAGAGTCTGTAACATCCCAGCATTAGAGCTTAGAAATAAGATGAGATGAGGTGTGTATTGCATTCATGCATAGAAAATCTGGGTAAATTTTTTGCCAAACAAAAACCTAAAGAGATCAGAGTTTCTTTCACTAATTAGAGGTAGGAATATCTCTTTATAGTGAATGCTATTAATTTTGACATGACCTTTAGGAATTATTGAGTCTTCGGGGAAATTATTTTAATTCAAGTTTGCAATTTAAATCAATTTGAAAGTATTTGAAAATTAGAAGTTAATAATATTAAAATTGTTTTCCAAAATACTTTATTAACATTGTTTGATTATATTATAGATATATTAAACAACAATACGGATTTAAGACAAGGAAAAATTAAATAAAGAAATGAGTTATTGAATTCATTAATGTCATATAAATATTACAATGAATAAACAAAATGAATAATATATAAGACTTAATAATGGATAAGGATAATCTTTATTATTACATATATACATATAGTATTATTGTTCTTCTACAATAAGAGAATGAAAATAAAGTACAGGAAACAAATAAATAGAAAAAGGAATTACAGAAAGGAAATAACTAAAAGAATTCTTTATTACAAAACAATATACATATTACAAGGTCTTTTATAAAGGAATAAGTAAATTACAAAAGAATAAAGAAAACACCTATAACTAAATTCCAACATCCACTAAAGGTCTTCTTGTATTTCCTCTTGGTACGTGAAAACAAAGACTAATAAAAAAAGAAAGAAAATAAAGGGTTAGTTAGTTAGTTAGTTTTACTCTCAGTAGTGAACAGTGTGGTGCACTGTTCTTTTTACATTATTGAGTATAGGTAAAAGGGGCAAGTTTCACCAGTATGTAGTATCTATTCTATTTCATCTAAAAAGCTTCAGTGCCACATCATGAGCCAAGGGGAAAGGGGCAAATTTCACTAACACAGTAATTAGTAAAAGGATAAAAGGTGAAAACCATTCACTTGATCTGATCCAATCAGGCTGAATAGTAAAGCAACCTACTCTGCTACCTACATGCTCTGTGTTGTCGACATAGCAGCAGCAGGCCAAGCAGTCAAAAGAGAATGCCCTGCCTTGGCCAGATCAGAGAGTTCTCATATTATTCCCATCATCTCAAGCACACGCCAAGAACACATTGAGTTACCAACTTCCCCAACAAATCCAACAGCCAGCTTACCTAATCAACCACCTAATCATCCATACAATGGTGACATAAGGAGGGGGTGGTGCAGGTGGATGGCAAGGACAAGCACAAGATCACTGGAGCAAGGAGGAGCAGAATCAGAACCTAGGGGTGTGCAACACAAGACTAGGAAGTGATCAATCAATCAAGATCCAGCCAGCAACAAAGCAAGCAACACCACAACATCATCAACAAGTAGTTGTGTGGTGAGTTTATATAAAACCATCACATGTTAAATCTTATATAAGCATGTGCTGTTTCATATAAGATCCTCTCAAATTCACCCAAGTGGGTTGTATCCGTCATAGAGGGATTTGAACTAAAGCCAAACCATCAACCTTGACAAACCATACCAAGATCTCAGCCTATGCATCATTGATCTTAGAGAAATACACAGATTTCTACAGCCAACTTGACATCAGTTTTAAGTAGATAATTCTGGGCACATCCCATGGATGGTAGCACCTCATAAGTAATTACAGCTTCAGGATCTAGCTCAAATAGTAGGGATCTATCATATTAACCCTACCAAGACCCACAAAAGTAAATTCCAAAGCATTGTAGGACAGATACCTAGAGGTATCCATCACAGATCATTAAAGAAGTAAAGGAGCAGGTGAAAATAGCTACTTTTCTATAGCTTTGCCTCTGACCAAGCATCATTGGAAGAGGATATATCTAGAAGAAAGTCATGCTACTCTAGTCTGACCACTATGCACACTCTAATGAGGCACCACAGTGGAACAACCAGACTTAACAAAATCCACTATTTGAATCAGCAGCTAATAATCTCTAAGACCAAATGAAACTATCAAATCATTTTCCTAGACCATGAACCTAGGAATCATTCTTAGACCATTGGACACTGTCTAGATTGTAGAGGAAATTCAAATTAACTCACTTGATCTCAGACCTGTTTAATAGATAACGAGTAAGGCACATAGAACACATACAATATACAAATAAATTTCCTAGCCATCTTTTACTAGGAATCATTTTAAGAGATGCAGGCATTTCCAAGAGAAGGCCAAATTCATCACTGAACCATTGGTCCAGTTCACCAAATATATCCTATTCATGGGTTTAGCACAGCCAGCTAATAGGAACAACAAACCTGGCTATAGTGGAATACACACTTCCAGGAAAACACCAAAGTAGTGGATACCAAGGGTAATAAAAGCCAGTAGTTAGAATCACAGCTACCAACACTTCCAATAGGAATATAAATCATATTTGAATAGGAAGCCAACTATATGTTGTAGTATGGAAAAATCCACTATCAACCCGAATCTGAGTCACAACATTCAAAGTTTACAAATGACAAATAATCCAATATTAGCAAAGGATACACTTAACAGAGCCACTGTCATCTATTCCGAGTCCACCAATAGACAGAAATTATGCACAACTTAATCACCACCAATTACTTCTAAACCAATAATTGCCTTAGTAATCACAACACTAAAGGGGGGGAAATCCCAGCACAGGGGATAAACCCTAATTAGGGTTCCCTCACCACATGCACCATAAGATTGTAAGGGAGGACAAGAAGGGGAGAGAGAGATGAACATACCCGTGGTCCTCGCTAAAGTTGGAAGAGGAGGCAGAAGCACCGACGAGCGCGCACGATGGCACGGGGAGCACCCGAAGTCGCTGCAACCCGTGCTGAGCCAGAGGAAGCGGCCACAGCTACACAAGAAACATCGGTGGCACCACAGGGCCACCAGAGTCACGGCTCTGCACCATAGGGTCGGTGGAACATCGCACCACCGACAACCACCAAACCCTAAGGCTCGGGGTGGAGGTGGCCGAGCTAGAAGAAGATCCCATCAACAAATCGAGCATGACCAATTGGTGGGCAGCGTTGTCTATCTCGCCATGCACCATGACGGTGGCGGCGAGGGCCCAGGGAGGCGAAACTCAAGCGGCGGCAACGTCGGCAGCACACGCCACAGCAATACGAGAGAGAGAGGAGGAAGAATGTGTGGGAGCGAGAGGTTGGGTGCATACTAGGCCGGTACGGTCTAGTACCACTCTGATAAGTGGGTTTGACTAACCCATTTGGGCCAGAATGCACCTGGTCAACCCAATGGGCTTGGCCCAAAAGTTAAAAGGAAAGTTTAAATGATTTAGTAAAAAACCAAAATACCGCTAGAACTTAAAGGATTTTAGTAAATAAAATAAAAATCCTAAAAATATAAATAAAATATCAGTGGACTCATAGAGATGTCCTCTATTCAAGAAAAATAACAAATGAATTTTTAGGTAATTAAATTTAAAATTATTATTATTAAGGTATATGTTTGTTTGGAATTTTATAAAAACATATAAAAATTGCATAAAATTCATTTTTACGATTCTAAAAGGAAGTGCTATTATAGAAAAATGCTAGTTTGTATTTTTGAAAAGTAAATTAAGTGTGATGAAAATAAAGTCTTATTTCCTTAAAGGAAATTTAGTTAAATATTTAAAAGAATTAAAAAACTAAATAAATTCATTTTTGTATATAAAAATAAATCTAATACTTTATAAAAATACTAAACTCAGTTCTGTTACAAATAAAATTTGAAGCAAATCTTTAAAAACATATAATACTTTGTTGAATTTTATAAAAATAAGAATAACACTTAGAATTAATAAAAAAAATCAATTTTAAGATCTCAAATAAATATATTTTACTAGAAAAATGCTAAAAGTATTTTCCTAAAGATTTTTAAGATTTGAACACAATAAATCCTTATCTATTTCATAAAATACCTCTTTGTAAATTCTTTAAACATTTCTTAAGTAAGAAATAATCATAATTCTATATGAAACACCTTAAATCCTTAATAACTAAATACTAAGTCCAAAGGTATAACTTGGATCTATAATAAAACTTAAGTGTAACTTATTAACCTTATAAAACTCTTTTAAAATCGTAAATCCAAACTAAACCAAAAATTTTAAGTAAATTTTGAACATCATAAAAATGAATGCTATTCTTTTATTAACTATTCTTAAACATGATTCTAGCTCTAACAGATTATTCAAATAATATAATTTTACTTTCCTTAATAAGATAAACTATATTTATAATAAAAAAATCACATTTAAACTCATCATTCACTTAAGCTGAAAGTGAATGATCCTATACCTTCAAACATGCTTATTGGAAGGTTTAAAGCTTATTAATACTTTTAAACACATCACACCCTATATCTAATTATGTTTTTATAGTTAACTTCTGTTTGTTCTAAATTAAGTCATAAGGCATCTCAAATCCAAACTTATCAAACAAACGCAAATGACATCGATCACATTCTATTAACCATCAAGATTGGTTACACCTTATCAAAGAAACCTTTTCTTCAAAGTTATTCATTTTGCAATTCAAACAACAATCTCATAATAACTTCTTCAACTCTGATCAACCTAAAACATGAACTTCCATAATAGTTGCATAATACCAAACAACTCTAATCATGGGTTCACTACAAGAAATATGCTCACTTTTGACCTTTTAATAACGACCATGGATTTTTTGGTCATAGATCTATGACCATTCTAATCCAACTGGTCGTAAGACATTTGGGAGGGTCCAAACCATGAAAAATTACGACCAATTTTGTTAAGAAGGTCATATTTTTCAAGCACGAAAAGGTCATAGATGGATTGCACTAGTTTATACCCTTATATTTAGCTCACTATGACCAATTTAAATGGTCATGGCCACTGATTCTTGATGGTTTAAAATGGTTGGTTGCCACATCAATAATTTGGCCTACATGTTGTTTCGACAGGTCAACTTCTGCTAACGTGTCCGCACAAGTGTCATGTGAAGCTGTCTAGGACCTCAGGCTGACTAGGACAAATACATGACGTGTGGGACTCACATCGCTGGCTATCCCAAAGCTGGACATGTTGACCAGGTTGGCCTGACATATGGGCTCCACCAAAATGACAATAGGGACCCACCAAAGACCTGCCACATGGACCCAGCGAACTAACAGGAGTCAACTCCGTGCGTGCTCGATTAATATAGCAAAAATAGGAGCTCTATCAATCGAACCCACGACCTCCTCCATTAAAACTAGTCCCCCGAACCACCACACCATCGGGTGTTTTGTGTCAAACAACCCCGTCGTACCTATTTAAAACCTAGTGCACCTACACCTCCTATACACTGCGGCTCGCGAACCCCGCCATACCAGGTCTGAATATAATGAGCAAAAAGAAGGGGAACAAGAGTCAAACCCGCGACCTCTAGAAGTAGAACTCTACCGCTGACCACTTGGTGCTTATCCATTCGTGTTAGATATGTGCATCGTGGCCCTATTTAAAGGTATTATCGTTAATGGGCTTGGGCTTTTCTGGAACGAGCCTCTAGCGATTTTTTTCCAGATTTTTTTCTCCACGGACCGACGAGGACAAGGCCCATAGGCAAATACAAGGCCGATTTAGGTGAAAAATATGGCCTTCTATTAGTTTAAGTCCACGTGAATGGAAGGATTTTAATATTTTTCTAAAAAGTCTATTAACAAAACTTTCCCGTCATTCGTGCATAATACCTCAGATCAAGATAATGCACAAATCAATTTGTTTCATCTCAAATAGATGTATAACTTACGTGTTGGTTAATTTCTCATTTTACATTGTGCATGACCTATTTTTTCAATTTTTTTAATGAGTTACACGAATTTCAAACGAGGCCAAAATTACGGGGGTGACAGTCTTCGTTTAGGGGCCGACTCTTGCTAAATGTTTATTGGATCTCTGATAAAGTGGCATCTTAAGAACCTAAAAATGATTTTTTTTCAAAAATTCACGAGCTATAAATCATGTACCTGTAGTTCAAATCGGACTCACTTCCTATCGATTCGGCTGGAATTTTTCTTTTTCGCGAGGGGTGGACGGAAAGGTATTAGATACCCCGGTTTGGACATTCGCCATGTATCATGGTCTAGTATTTTTGAAAAATAGGGTGGTACCATTTTGAAACTTTCACTTGGTAGTTGCTTAACAAAACTCCCTGTTTTTTGGCACTCGGAAAATAGAAACTGGCTTTTCTCTGTGACAAAAAGGAACACTCCTACAACATTGTTCGCCATCCCAAGATACACATGTGTGCACAATACTAGGCACATTATCAAAAACTATGTCATGATTCTTGCCATAACATTGGTCGTTTGACCTGAAAGCTATGAAACCTCGAACATGATAGGTCATTTCTGAGAAGGTTTTTTTGAGATATCTACAATATACGAGGTTTGGTATTTTTTCTTGCAACTATGTCACATAATACAACACCACACGAAGGATTCACCTTGTTTGGACCGTCTTTGAATTTCCTATGCCCGTTTCAAAATTTTCTTATTTCAAACTATATTCAGAACAACGGGCATGAAGATAGGGGATGAGCCTCGCTAAACTTGGATTGGATCTCTGATAAAACAACATATTGTGAGTCTAAAAATGATTTTTCAAAAAAATCATGAGCATTAGATAATGTACCTCTAGTTCAAATCGGACCCACTTCCTACCAATTCGGCAGGAATTTGTCTTTTTCTCGAGGGGTAGAAGGAAAGGTTTTAGATACCCCAGTTAGGAGATTGGCCTTGTAACATGTTATAGTATTTTTTAAAAATAGGGTGGTACCATGTTGAAACTTTCACTTGGTAGTTGCTTAGCAAAACACCCCTTTTTGGCCCTCGAAAATGGAAAAAGCTTTTTCCGTGCGGCAAAAAGGAAAACTTCCTCCTACAAAATTGTTCGCCATCCCAAGATACATGTGTGTGCACAATATGGACACATTATCAAAAACTATGCCGCAATTTAGGCCATAAAATTGGTCTTTTGACCTGAAAGCCATGAAACCTCGAACATGATAGGTCATTTCTGTGAAGGATTTATCGAGATGCAATTGATATACCAGGTTTGGTATTTTTCCTTGCAACTATGTCATATAATATGATACCACGCGAAGGATTCACCTTGTTTGGACCGTCTTCGAATTTCTTATGTCTGTTTCAAAATTTTCATATTTCAAACTATGGTCAGAATGGCGGGCATGAAGATAGGGGATGAGCCTCGCTAAAATTGCATTGGATCTCTGTTAAAACAACATATTTTGAGTCTAAAAATGATTTTTGTAAAAAATCATGAGCATTAGATAATGTACCTATAGTTCAAATCGGACCCACTTCCTACCAATTCGGCAGGAATTTGTCTTTTTTGCCAAGGGTGGAAGGAAAGGTTTTAGGTACCCCAGTTGGTACATTGGCCATGTAACATGTTATAGTATTTTTGAAAAATAGGGTGGTACCATTTTGAAACTTTCACTTGATAGTTGCTTAACAAAATGCCTCGTTTTTGGCACTCGAAAAATGGAAAATGCTTTTTCCGTGTGGTGAAAAGGAAAACTTCCTCCTACAACATTGTTCTCCATCCCAAGATACATGTGTGTGCACAATAGGGCACATTATCACAAACTATGCTGTGATTTAGGCCATAACATTGGTCTTTTGACCTGAAAGCCATGAAACCTCGAAGATGATAGGTCATTTCTGTGAAGGTTTTTTGAGATGCAATCGATATACCAAGTTTGGTATTTTTCCTTGCAACCATGTCACATAATATGACACCACGCGAAGGATTCACCTTGTTTGGATCGCCTTTGAATTTCTTATGCCCGTTTCAAAAAAAATCTTATTTCAAACTATGGTCAGAACGGCAGCCATGAAGATAGGGGATGAGCCTCGCTAAACTTGCATTGGATCTCTGATATAACAACATATTGTGAGTCTAAAAATGATTTTTGTAAAAAATCATGAGCATTAGATAATATACCTATAGTTCAAATCGGACCCACTTCCTACCGATTCGATAGGAATTTGTGTTTTTCGCCAAGGGTGGAAGGAAAGGTTTTAGATACCCTAGTTGGTACATTGTCTATGTAACATGTTATAGTATTTTTGAAAAATAGGGTGGTACCATTTTGAAACTTTCACTTGGTAGTTGCTTAACAAAATCCCCCGTTTTTGGCACTCGAAAAATGGAAAATACTTTTTCCGTGTGGAGAAAAGGAAAACTTCCTCCTACAACATTGTTCGCCAGCCCAAGATACATGTGTGTGCTTAATATGGGCACATTATCACAAACTATGCCGTGATTTAGACCATAACATTGGTCTTTTGACCTGAAAACCATGAAACCTCGAACATGATAGGTCATTTCTGTGAAGGTTTTTTCGAGATGCAAATGATATACCAAGTTTGGTATTTTTCCTTGCAACTATGTCACATAATATGACACCACACGAAGGATTCACCTTGTTTGGACCGTCTTTGAATTTCTTATGCCCGTTTCAAAATTTTCTTATTCCAACTATGGTCAGAACGGCGGGCATGAAGATAGGGGATGAGCCTCGCTAAACTTGCATTAGATCTCTAAGAAAACAACATATTGTGAGTCTAATAATGATTTTTGCAAAAAATCATGAGCATTAGGTAATATACCTATAGTCAAAATCGGACCCACTTCCTACCGATTCAGTAGGAATTTGTGTTTTTCGCCAGGGGTGGAAGGAAAGGTTTTAGATACCCAGTTGGGACATTGGCCATGTAACATGGTATAGTATTTTAAAAAATAGGGTGGTACCATTTTGAAACTTCCACTTGGTAGTTTCTTAACAAAACACCATGTTTCTAACACGGGAGAACAGAGCCGGCCAATCAGATTAGAGAATGAGAGTGTCCACGGATCAGCCTAAAAAGTAGATCTCAGCCGTCCCAAGGCCTCCATCCGATTACCAGAATTTGGCTTACACAATCAAATCACCATTTTTCCTGCCTCGAAATCTCGCACACTTTGGAATAAAAATGACCCAAATGCCCTACACTTCCTACACTCTTCCACCACAGAAATTATTAGGGGCAGTTTCGTAAAATCTGCACACACCATCCAGATCACGATCCATCCGCCCCATCGCACAGCAAGACCCAGCCGCCCCATCGCATAGCAAGACCCACCCACCCATCAGTAACCCTAACTCACACACTGCAGCTTGCTGCCCCCCCCCCCCAAAACCGCCGTGTGTCGCTGATTCCCTCCATCGCACAAGGTGGCCCTACACCTATCTCTCCGACACGGGTGGTAGGTCGACGGCCTAGCTGTGGTGCTGTTGACCCGCCCTAATTCGTCCCTAGATCTGGCCTTCATCGACGCCGACATGCACAGGAACCATCGTCCATCCCACCCCATGGCCGCCCATCGTCCACCACACCCCATGGCCGCCCGCCGTCCACCACACCCCATGGCTTCCCCTTCCCTGCCGCCCCGTAACCCTAACTCACACATCGCAACCCGTCCACTCCGCATCTCCGCGTGACCCCTTCTGCCCCGTAACCCTAACTCCCCTTTTGTTGCCTAGGTTTTTTTAGCTGATCTGTTGTTGTTGTCGTGTGGACAATGCAGGAGGGCAACCTCAACACGGCAATCTGACTGCTCCTGAACATGGAAAAGTAGAGCTGGCTCGCCGACGATGTGGCCAGCACCAGGGGCACCGGTTCGCTAGCTAGATGATTATCCTTGGGTGGATGGTGACGCCCCTCTCCACCTCAAGCATCTGGTAATCCAATCATCCCCCAAACTCTCTGTTTCTAGTTTGTTTGAGTATCTTGTAGAACAAATAAATATTTTCGTTTCAGTTGGAAAGAGTCGAACTGGGAGTTCAAATAGGACTTGTGACATCTAAGGCTTTGAATCATTTGATGTGATGTACTTACTCCCTCTGATATGCTACCACTGTCTAATGTTTTCTCATGAGACCAGTTTTTGACCTTGCTAATTATATTGTGAATTAACTCTAGATAGTACATCACAGATGATGAACTATTTTGAACATTTAGAACCCATAGGCCATCACTCCTGGTATTTTTCAACATTTAGAACCCATAGGTCATAGCAAAGTTAGACTAGGTCCTCCATATACATAGATGCTCTACCATAGCGAGTGACCAGCTCCAGTAAAGTGCCCTCCTCGCCTCTCGCTGCCATATTACATTGTGTACAATTATGAAAGCAAGTATTCAAAAATTCAACAATTATAAATATGTTTTTGCTCAAGAACAATACTTAGGTACATGTCGATATAATTTTGTTTCGTGCATATGTATTGGCAACTAGGTACTGGTTTAGGGTACACATATATTAAAACGCTTTCAATAAATATCTGTCTAGTGCTTCCTGTTTTGATATCTCCTCCTATTGATTTGTCAGGCTCCTGTCTTGGATATGCATCATCTACACTGAAAGAATAGCAACAACCTGCCCTTTCTTCACAGATAAGCCGAATGCATAGTTAAACATACCGAATGTACACATTCTGTCTGATGTCCGAGAAAACAAGTTGATGTCAGTTCAAAATGTATTCTTCTGTGAACTTAAAAACATATTTGCCTATGTATTTATTATAAGTGTGATTCTAGTTGTTACTAGCAAGGTTTCTAACCATGTTGTGAATTAAGGTTACTTAGCATCTTTACAAAAGTAACTTAATAGCAGTAATGTGCTGCTTGTAGCTGCTATAATTCTGTCTATTACTTCGTGTCTGTTTAATTTGATCAACTAGGCCTAGTACTAGTTAATGGTTAATGGCTCCTCTGTATAATGGGCTTTCTGTCTATTACGTCATTACTCCTTGAAATATGCTTAGTAAATTGATTGTTCTGCACAGACTATAGGCTGTTCCAAAACCTTGGATGTCTGTACTCATGTGAGTATCTTATTTGTTCTGGGGCTCCTCTTGTTGTTATCTCCCAGTTTATACATGGTGTGTATGTATTAAAGAAGACCTGTTTTTGAGCTGGGATATGTATGTTTACATCAAGCCTGTTTACATTATTATGTTTATTAGCAAGCCTATTTTTGAGCTGATGTTCACCTAGCAGTATTTGTTTCTCTAATGTAGCTTAAAGGTAGCACTACCAATTATTTATCTATATATCTTCCTATTTATCTGTATATCTTCCTGTTTATCTGTATATCTTCATATTTGTCTGCTGATTGTTTGACTATCATGTAATATCAGAACTTCCAGCTCCGGAGAGCGCGGAAGCGAAGTTCAGAGAGCGCAGAAGACAGCGGCAAAGTCCGGAGAGCGCGGAAGACCGTGGCGAAGCTCGACGACCGACAACACCGAGACAGTTAGCAGTGGCAGCTGTACTGAAGGAAGTACATTTACTATTTTTATTGCTTCAAGTACATCTGTTCAGCCATGATAATATTGTGGTGATGATGAAGTAAAGTTAGTCGTAAGATGAAATATGTTCGCCTGCTTAGGATGATCTGACTGTTGTGATGCTTTGTAAATTGTATTTTTGAAAATCGTTATGATTTGTGTATTATATTATTGGGAAATATACTTGTGCTGGTTTGGCTGTTCTACTCTTAGTTAGGCCTCTATTGGATCTAGAAAAGGCCACAGGCCCAACAATTATGTAACAGAACAATGCGCATGAAATGGGCTGTAAACCAGAAAATGAAACAAACACAAAAAGTCCTTGGCCCATAAGCTAAACGGACATGTAAATGGCACAGACCATAAAGGAAACCAGCTTTGAAAAGGATACGGCCCAAAAAGAAATGTTGTGTAGAAGGGCAAGGCCTAGAAAACAAAAGGCTGAAATTCTTGGGCTTGGCCCATATAAAAGACCTAACGGGGTCAGGCTAAATCTGATCGACGACCTTTCCATTTGGTCATAGATTTACCGCATAGGATTAGCCACGTACGATCTGACGTGGACAAGGCAGACAATTTGTGACCAATATAGTTGGTCATAGAATCTATGACCAACTGTATTGGTCATAGACGTCTATGAACAATTTAGAAAAAAGGTCGTGGTGTTTAACTAGTGACGCTCAGCTTTCGACCATCTGTATTTGGTCACAAAAAGGTCATAAATTAAAAACTATGACCTTTCAGTGACCAATATGGAGGGTCATGTATCACCAAATTTCTTGTAGTGGTTGTTATACTTACTTTGAATCATACATGTTAGTATTAAGTTCTTTGTATTTATATATTTTTTTGTAAAGTAAACTGATAGACAAACTAAATCTTTAAGAAATCACCCAAACATAACCTATTCACCATATTGAGTATTACTCTAGGGTTTTCCAAACTACATTGCATTACTTATGCATCACATCCTATTGCTTCTTTAAACATTAGTCCTTACTAGACCGATGATGCTATTTCCAGATTTTGGAACTTCTATTGTCTCGAAGATCGTGAGTGCATAATCTTGCAATCACAAAAGGCAAGTTCACACTTGCTCATGTCCTTTGATTATTTTCTATCAAATGCTTGTAACTCAAATGTTGTCATCACCTGCATTTCAAAAAAGGTCAAAAAACACTATTTTCATAATAATTTGATTATGGATTATTTACCAAATGGTAATAATCTATTGATATAGTTCTAGTGGTAAAGGAACATAATATCTAGGACTTAACAACCAATATCGCCAGTGATTCTAGCGCCGTATATTACGTGTTAACCATGAGATTTGGAATGGGACGGAGAAGTCAGTTGTATCTTCTTCCTCTCACATGCATCCGGATGGCCAGGTCGTGGTTGTTATCCTCGTAATGTGCATTTATTAGTAATTCATAGAGGATATGCAGCATATGGGTGGGAGCCCTCAACGTCCCACGATAGTTCTGGCATCTGACTGTCTGTACTAACCATTGCCGTAATTCAAGATGTGGGCATGGCGTACTGTTGGGGATATGCTTTCCAGGTATCCTCACTGTTCCTCACTGACCAGGGTGGCCCACTTCGGATTAGAGCTTTGCTTCACGGGCGGCCCAGTCAGGGAGAAGACACGGAGTTCAGTCCGGCTACGGGAAGGCCTAGAAGACATACCGATATAGGCCCGTAGTGTTACTTGTAGTTCAAGATGTACTCTATAACCGACTTTTAGTCGTAGCTAGATAGATCTCTCATGTAAACCCTAGGTCGGATATCTATATAAGCCGTCCTAGGGAGAGCCTTTAGGGCACCCTCACAACAGTCTACAATCTCAACTCGCACATGCGAAACCCTTGTAACCCATATTCCGGCTCTGCCTTATTACTGGATTGCTAGCAAGAGTAGGATCCGTCCAAAGCCGGCGGATTCGAACCTGGGTAAACTTGTGTGCTCACCATCCTGGAACACCGTACGTCTCACACCCCTCTCTTCCACATGCCCCGAGGACCCCCTCATGGCATACTTGTCATCAAGCCGACGACAGTTGGCGCCCACCGTGGGGCAAGTGAGCTTCGGATCTGCGTTCCGAGCAGAATCTGAAAGAATCGGAATCGGCGAGACTATCACTGTCGGTTGCATCCTCTACACCAGTGAAGTCCCTATCATCATTCTCGCCGAGACCTGGATTCCGGATAGGGAAGCTGTGACCACCTACACCATCATGTCTTTTGGCGAGATCGATGTGTACATTGGATTCGCTGAACCTGCCCCACCCACCCCAGCAGTGATGATAGATGCAGAAGAAATTTCTGGGTCCCCTTTATCCGCGGAGGCGGCAGAGTTCCGGATCTCAGAAAACCCTAATCCCACCCAGCCCGCACCTGTTGTGGAGACAATGGAGAAGGCCGAACCTGAAGTAGATCTTGTGGTGCAAGTCGAATATGGAGTGGATCTCCCTAGCAAGGCCGAATCCCAGATCGATCCACCCACAGAGGTCGAAATCCAGGAGGAGCACAACAAAAACTTTGGTTCCGGCTCTACCAACGCCGGAACAGACCAACCTTTCCTGAGGCATACGTTGAGGCGCATGATGCTGCAAGTGCAAACATGGATGAGGTTCTCGACACCATCAAGATCTTCGAGGAAGCCCACGAGGAGAGCCGCAAGTACCTTAGGACCCACACATCGCACTTTGTAGGATATGTTGGATCCGGATCTGGCTCTGCTGATGCTGGAGACAACACTGACTCAGTGCTGGAGGTGATCGGAACAAACACCGACTTACCCGCATCACCAGATGACTCGATGACATGGGCGGATTTCTGAAAGTTCTCCGTGGAATATGAAGCGGAGTACAACTCCAAAGCTACAGAAGAAGGAGAAGCCATGGATGAAGGATCCGAAGAAAACTGTCCCAAAGTGCAGGATGACATGGATATCGGAGATAATCCCGAGGTCCAGATGTCCGAAAGTACCGATCAGAGCTTGACTCCGGGAAACAGACCCAAAGCCGTCTTTGCTACTAGCGCTGCCAACAAGGCAAAGAAGAGGAACAAGAAGAAAAAGACCCCGACAAAAGAACTTCCAACAGAGGAGGTGATTGTCGAGGAATACGAGGAAGAATCGGATGGAGCACTTATCCCAGACGAGCCCAAAGAAGAGTCGGTGGATGGACACGTGGTCACCACAGGCGCCCATAAACTCATTGACGCTGCATTAACCACACCTATCTCTATGGCAGAACTTACTGCTGCAGAATTGGACGAAAGGGCCCAAGCCCTAGAAGCGCGTCGCCAAGTACTCCTGGATGAAGCCAAGAACATCGAGGAAGAGAAGAAGCACATGGCCAAGGTGGAGAAGCTCATCTCTCTGCAACATCAGAAGAACCAGAAATGACACACACGTGACAATCAATTTCCAGAAGTACACAAGGTTCTCTTTGAGGGAGATTCGGGGATGCCTCGACTTGATAGCAATGGAGATCTGGTGTATCCAACACTAGTGCAAAAGACCGCTGTAGCCCGAGATATCCTGGCGAACAACCCAAGCCCAGAACAGGTTCGATTGGGCATTAAGCTACTCACCAAGGGTCTAGAGCAGCAGAAGGTCGCGAAATCCGGAAGCGGAAAACTGGTCTCCCAATCCACACAATGTCGCACGGATCCGGCCTGGAATGACAAAAGACCCCAATGGGTTCTGGAACAACATCACCATTCCGACCGTCAAGAAGACAATCACTCAAGAACCGGATCTTCAGGACAGCACCATAGAGCTACAGATGACTCGCGCAACATTTCTCCGGCTGCTGAGCAAGATGCGATTGCTGCATTGTATCCAAGAAATCCTCCAGGGCGAGAGTCGAACAATCGCAGGGAAGAAGACAAAGAGAAGCATCAGGAGGAGGACCGACAAAGAATGCCACCTCCAAGAAACACAAGCCATCCGGCTGATTCCCACCACGCTGGGAACGATGGATGAAGGAACGACGGACACCGTGCCGAGTCAAGCCGGCAGGGGGCTCGTTGTAATGAAGACCCTCCCCGGAACCAGAATAATGATGCTCCGGACGGAGACCAGCGATCAGCTGGAAACAATCTAGCTGCTCCACCCTCTCCACCAAGTAGCCATCACAACGGCTCTCAAGGAGGCCAAGGAGAGCGTCATGGTGGAGGAGGTGGTGGCAGAAGCTAAAGTCCGGCTCCAAGGCACTGCAGCCACAACCATCAATCAGGACGGCGATCTCTGTCCCCAAGTGATGCGAGACACCAGATTAACTCCAACATAGAGGCACGACGCTACGAAAATGATGATATATACGTGGGCCCAAAATGCTTCGGACCACGTATAAGAGCGACAAGATTCCCGGAAGGATTTGCTATCTCAAGACATATCCATCCCTACGACAGTGTAGCTCGGCCAGATACTTGACTCCAGGATTTCTTCCAATCTTGCTTTATCGCCAAAGGCAGAAACAGCTTGGTCGTGTGTGGCGCCCCGCAAAAACCACTACTAGAAAATCGTGTTGTTTTTGTGCATTGCATCATCATGACCGCATGCTCATGTCATCATGCCACATTGCATTTGAGCATCGTCATCATCATGCATTTGTTTGTCTGAAACTATTTCCGAAAAACATATTTGGTTTCTAAATACCCCGCCTTTATTTCAAAATCCAAAACCCGGGTCTCCGGATATTTTGTTTTGTCTACCAACAGTTTTCAAACGCCCCGTTTTAAATATTAAAATATTTATTTTATTTTTAGGGGCAGCCGTACCGGGCCGATCCGACCCAGTCGACCACCCCCAAGTATAAAACCGATCTACCTAAATCTTTTCTACCCCAACCTAATCTACCCACCCTGCCTCCACCTCACCTCGCCCAATCGGTGCCCCACCTGACCACTCCCTCCCCTGCTAAGCCAAGCCACCACCCCACCCACCAGCACCCACCGCCACCTGGCATCCCTACACCACCTCCTCTCCTCTCACTTGCCCACACACGCACACACACGCAGCCACACCAACCCCACCCAACTGCCCCGACCCACTCCCCTGGCCCACCCCGAGACCACCTGCCACCCCGGCCAAGACGCTGGCGCAACCCGCCTCTCTCTCCTCGCGGCCCCTCGTCTCGAGCCCCTCTCCTTCCCTTGGACCGGTGTCGCCTCGATCCCTCCCGCCCCCACGAGCTCCGACCACCGTGCTCCTCACCGAGCCGTGGCTTGCCCTAGGTGTGGCCGTGCCCTCCTCGGCCACTTGACCGCCTCTGCGACCTCCTCTGGCCCCGCGGTCTTCCTCCTCCTCGCCGCCAGATTCTAGGTCGCCCGCCGCCGGGCCACCCCAGCGCCAACCCTCTCTCTCCCTGCCGCCAGGGCATCCTCTCCACCGACGGCCTCGCCTCCGGCCGCCTCCCGAGCTCGCCGCCCTCGCCTCGATCTCCGCCACCAATCACCGAGCCACCGCCAGCCGCTCGTCGTTGGCCCGGCCTCCGTCTGTCCTCCCGCGACATCCCTCCTCTCTGTCATCGCCTCGGCCTCGCCGGCCAGCACGTCAACCGGCTTCGGCTCCAGCGCATCCTCGTTGCTGTACCTCCCCGATGCCGAGCTCGCAGCACCGCGGGTCACCGGGCCGCTCCGCGCTGGCCTCCGCCTCGAGCGCCGATGCACGCCTCGCCGCCCCAACCAAGCTCCGCCTCCACGACACCCCTGCAGCGCGGTCGCACGCCTCCTATGTCCCAGCAGCGGTAGACACCTCTCCGACGCGCGGTCTGCCTCCTTGATGGCGTCGACGCCTCTGTCTTGCCATGTTCTGCTCCGGGCCCCATCTCCTGTAAGCCACGCGTTTGCACTAACAGCCTCAGCTCCTCGTCTCGGGTGTACGTGTGTATATAGCTTTGTGTCCTCGTGTTTGAAGATGTTTGCACGGTGTGGCGATGTTGACTATGAAGATGGATTGGTGGTGACGTTGCTATGCTAGTGCTCCGATACAAGACCAGAAGATGGATAGTACCCTACCCAAGTTCGACCGATGCCAAGATCCCCAGCGGACAAGATCGTCACCAAGACCTCGATCCCAGCCGCGAACCGATCTCGTCGGAAATCAAAGACCGAACCCGAAGCACCATCGGAGTACCATTCCAAGACCCCCGACAAGATCTCTGATCCGACACATCGACAAGTTCGCCTCGAGGAGCCGCATAAATTAAGGATCCATCGACAAGACCTCCTTCCCGTACCGATGCCGACGACGTCGCACGCCAAGTCCTTCTTCCCGGAACGACAAGTTCTCCTTCCCGGAGGCATTGACGCCCGTGCGACAAGATCTGCTTCCCAGATCCGAAGACCCCGGTACCCGATATACTCAAGTTCGCCATCGCGAGTCTGAACTTCATCGTTTCCCCTGCCGAACCCCAGATCCGGACCCTGAGACCCGACCCCGAACATCTCGGATCCCAAGAACGCCGAACCCTAATGTATTCCCTATCCGAGACCCCCATTAATTTTATAATATGACATTATCGTCTATCGCATATTAAATTGTTCATACTCGCATGCATATTTGTGTGGTTTGGGGGCATTGTGCCTATTCACCTCATAATTAAATATGGGGTCCATATGCGGGCAAATCTAGTCTCATATTGGCCTCATTTAAACTTGTATAGCGAACCGATGATATAATTTTTTCCTTGTTAATACAACATTAAATTGGGGGCATCTAAATAACATGAACCACCTAATTAAATGTCGGGACCGCGGTTCCGCTTAATATGGCCTAATTGCATCGCCCCTTTGCCATGCCATACCTCATACATGCATCATGCCGATCTTTTGCCATAGTAATAAATAGTGCATCCGGTGTTTCTTCTAGTGTTTTGGATCTTCGCGGATAAGGCCGTTGAGTTGATGCGAGTGTCGATCCGATCTTCGGATGAACCTTCGACAATGTTTTTCAGGCGAGCACCTCCCCCTTTCTACCTATCTTACTTTTATAGTCTTTATTTCCTCCTGTTGATCTATTGCTATCTGTGTTGTGATGCTATAGTTTTCGTACCCGTGATATCCCTTGCAGCCTTATATTGCCTTGGACACATCCTATTACCTGTTGTTGGTAGATAGTTGGACTTGCGCGTCGTAGACGCTTGCTCTAGTGCTGTTGCGTCTCGTCCAGTACCACAGTTATTGGAGTGTTGCCGCATGTTTAATGTTGGAGTTGATCAAGACTTTAATTACTGGTTAATAACTAAAATTGAAGTAGGTAATGCAGAGGCACCGGTGGGTGATAGACAATATTTGGTTTCCGACCGCTCACTGGTGTCCCGTAGGATCCCGAGTTCTTGACACCTGTTCCGAGATCGAGCGCGCTAACCACATGTGGGATGTGTGGGCACCCCATCGATTAGTACCTGATTTCAAAGTATTGTACCGGGGGCCACAACTAGTTTGAGGTTTTATTTACTATTCTGTACTTATGCCATGCTTTACTGCTTTATTTAAATTGTGCGATGTACTGCACCTGTACTGTTTAGGATCGGGACACATTTTCGCTGTATCGACAAGCCCAGTCATCTTTTCAGGTTCCCAGTCGTTTACAGCCGTCCACCCAAACCCTGAGTCCGTCTCGGAGACCGGCCGACTTCGTTGCGGGTAGACTTAGTGGGGTGGCCCCCATGTACTTGCTTTGGGTCTGGGAAACGTCATGACTTAGGCCCCGCCGACATACCGATGGGTGTATGTTAATTGATCTGGCAAAAAGGGTCGAAGTGCGTGTGGATACTTTGGTGCACCCCTACAGGGTTAAATCTTTTCGAAAAGCCGTGTCCGCGGTTATGGACGACTTGGAGCATAGTTCTCGATCATAGACAACTATAACTAAAGTTTACTGTTATAATTTGACTTGTATCCGATGTGACTAGTAATCAGCTCAACTACAACGGAATGGCTAAATAAAAGTACCAACAACTGCTGGGTTTTGGGATATCTCATGCTAATTGTATTTGACTAGTAAGTGTCGCAACTCCGTCCGGAATGGTTAAATAAAACTGCCCACTGCTTATTTTATCAGGATGACTATCTATACTTGACTAGTAATTGCTGCAACGATAACTGAATAAATAAAACTGCCAACTGTGTGAGTTCCTCGGTTGACTTCCTCGTTTGGTGTCGAGGGGGAAATACCAGGATGGGTATGTTTGGTGGTAGTATCAGGATGGTTCCGAATAGGTCTTTCTTATCCCTCTCTGATAGCCGACAGTTATATCGAGTCTCTATAGGTTGTTTAGTACATGCTGCGCTGCCGCTTCAGTCCACCATACCTATATAGGCGAGGACCGCCGAATTCTAGCCTCTCCGTGTACTGGCCTCAGTACTGACCGCTCTCTCTTTTTCCTTTGCCCTTTGTCGGCACCCCTTTTGTTTAAGCAGGCTTTGAGATCGACGTCGTTAGCAGGGTTACCCTTCCGGCTTGGCCTGGGCAGGGTTATGGACACCATTGGCTATTCTTCAGGGCTCTTAGCTCAATTTGCATCTTGTCCGTACTCGGACGCTCTATTATTTCAAGGTGATTTGGATCTTTGTCTTGTATATCTATATTCTTGACTCATGGAGTCGTGTTGTATATATATCTGTTCTGTGGGTCCCATCGAGGACTGTTGTGTAATGTTATTACTTCGTTTTCCACCCGCACGAAAGTGCCTGGTGGGCACCTTTGAATCGTTTCTATGCGGGTTTGGCGAGAATCGCTAAGACTTGCATAGGGCCGATTCTGAGGGTGTTACATCGTGACCCGGTATCTCCCACTAATGTTGCGGAAGACGACACGGTCATGGCTCAACGAACTTCCGCAGAACACCATCCACAACTGGTATGACATGCATAGCTTGTTCTTTCAGAATTTCGAAGCCACATATCGAAGGCCCTGTACGGTAGGAGACCTACAGCGTTGCACCTAGAAAGCCGGAGAAACTTGCCGAGATTATCTCGGACGATGGATCGACACTAAGAACTCCTGTGAGGGAGTAAACGATCAATCTGCGATTGAAGCTTTCATTGCAGGACTCCCAATTGGTTTACTATGTCATTGCTTGAAGTGTGGCAAGGTCACTGATTTGGGAGAAATGATAGAAACATTGAGCCAGTATGTAGATGCTGACGACGATGCAGAGGGATTACTGAACGCCCTAGCTGTGCCACAGTCGGCAAAACAACCAAAGCAGCAAGCTCAGAAGAACAAGAATACCTCGGAAGAAAAACCCAATGTGGAAACGGGAGTGGTCACTGCTACTTTCAGGTCTGGAGGACAAGGAGGGTGCGGCGGTGGCCGCAGACGCGGTTGTGGGACGTCAAGAGTCTAGGGTTGAGGACACCAGCAACCTGGCAAAACCTACTCCTGGGCCGACATTGCCAATAACCCATGTGTGCATGACTTAGATGCCTATGGGGGCTCGTCTCACACAAACGCTGAGTGTCGTTTTAATGACGACATCAAGAAAGACAATACTACTGGCTATAGGACTAAGCGGAAGAAGGGAAAGAAGAATCCCGAAAAAGATAAAGAGACCAAGGAAGATTCTGACATGGAGGAAGCTGATCCTTCAAATCCCAAGCCGGAGGGGAAGAAAAACTTACCAACAAAGAAAGACACTTACGTCACCTTCCTCAGATCTCAACCAGCTAAGGTCAAGAAAGCAGTTCTGCATGAGCTCAACGCAATAGTTCCGGCTGTCCTCTAATTCCTGGACTAGTCAGAAGTGGCAATCACCTTTGACCATGTTGATCATCCGCCTAAGTTGCACAAGCAAGGAAAATACGCCTTAGTCATCAATCCACTTATTGATGGCTATGGTTTCTCCAAGACTCTCATGGATGGCGGCAGCAGCATTAACATCCTGTATGTCGAAACGCTACGCCGGATGTGAATCTCAGAGACCCAGCTGAATTACAGCTCTGTGATCTTTCACGGAGTTGTCCCAGGAAGACAAGCAAATTCCTTGGGAGAAATCACTTTGGATGTTACCTTTGTAACTCCAAAGAACTATCGGACAGAAGCACTTTCCTTCGAAGTGGTCCCGTTCAAGAGCGTGTACCACGCTATATTTGGACGTCCGTCTTACTGGGCTTTTATGGCTCGTCCGTGTTACATTTACAATATGATGAAAATTCCAGGTCCCAACGGCGTGATCACCATCAGGGGAGACCCGAAGAAGGCGCGAGAGTGCGAGGACGAAAATGCCACCTTTGCTGAAGCCGTGCTGCTCGCCCAGGAGTACTAGGAGATCAAGAAGACCATCGATCCGTCCGAGATGTCCACAACGAAGAAGGGGGTGACAAAACCGAATCCGGAGTAGACGCTGTTGAAGGATGATGACCCCTCCAAGGTGACCCAGATAGGCGCAGGCCTAGATAGCGCATAGGAAAGCGTGCTCGTCAAGTTCCTCCAAGCAAATCAAGATATCTTCACATGGCAGCCATCTGACATGACCGGAGTACCTAGGGAACTTGCCGAGCACTCTCTAAATGTACACCCGAATGCTAAACCCGTCAAACAGTCCCTATGACGTTTCTGTGATGAAAAGCCTAAGGCAATAGCTAAGGAACTAGCTCGTCTCAAGTTAGCCGGATTCATAGAAGAGTTCATCCACACTAAGTGGCCGGCCAATCCTGTAATGGTCCCTAAAAAGGACACCACTGATTTAAGGAAGAGTGATGATTATACCGCCTTGAACAAGGCTTGTTCCAAAGATCCGTTCGCTCTGCCTAGGATTGATCAAGTTATCGATTCTACGGCAGGCTCAGAACTCCTATGTTTTCTCGACACATATACCAGTTATCACCAAATCCGGATGAAGGAATCTGACAAAGTCAAAACTTCATTCATAACCCCCTTCAGAACCTTCTGTTTTGTTATGATGCCCTTTGGGCTCAAGAACGCGGGAGCTACGTACCAGCGCACTATGCAGCATTTCCTCCACGACCAAATCAGACGCAATGTACATGCATATGTGGACGACATTGCGGTGATGTCCAAAAAGAAGGAAACCTTGATTTCTGACTTGGAGGAAACATTCGCCAATCTACAAAAATACAACATAATGCTTAACCCGAAGAAATGCTGCTTTGGAATACCAGCTAGAAATTTTTTAGGTTTTATCGTGTCTCAAAGAGGCATAGAGGTAAACCGGGACAAGATTAAGGCTATACTCAATATTTCCAGGCCAACTCACATGAAGGACGTTCAAATACTAACTGGTTGCATTGCTGCAGTTAGTCGGTTTATAAGCCGGCTCGGTGAAAGAGCCGCACCATTATACAAGCTGCTGAAAAAGGCCAAAACATTCGTTTGGACCGATGAAGCTGAAGCTGCGCTACAAGACCTGAAAGCAGTACTCTCATCGTCTCCCATCCTTGCAGCACTTGAACCATAGGAATCGATGTTGCTCTATCTCGCTGCGACAAACAGGGTCGTCAGTTTCGTCATGGTGGTGGAGAGACTAGAGGAAATCAGGAACACCTGGTGCAACGTCCGACTTACTATCTTAGTGAGGTCTTAGATGAATCAAAGTAGCGGTATCCACACTATCAAAAGCTGGCTTATGGTGTGTTCTTAGAATCTCGTAAGTTATGGCATTATTTTCAGGAACATCCAATTACCATGGTGAGCACAACTCCCATAAGAGACATAAAAAACAACAGTGATGCCACAGGACACGTCGCCAAATGGGGCATAGAGCTTTCAGCTGTCGACATTGAGTACAAACCTCGTACATCAATCAAATCCCAAATACTCGTTGACTTTGTCGCTGATTGGAAAGATACAATGGAGATGACCCTTCTAGAGTCGGAGTACTGGACCTTACATTTTGATGGGTCTAAGGCGCTCGGGGGCTCGAGGGCTGGCGTGGTACTCAAATCACCTCAAGGAGAAAAACTTTTCTATGTATTGCAGATCCACTTCACGGCGACGAATAACATTGCTAAGTATGAAGCACTACTGCATGGAATCCGAATTGCTAAGGATATCGGCATACGGTGTTTAATGTGTTATGGAGATTCGGATCTTGTTTCCCAACAAATGTCGGATATCTGTAATGCAAACAAGCACATGGCAGCATATAGGGCTGTTGTGGACGAACTATCTAAATCATTCGAAGGGTTTGAAGTTCAACACATCCCTTGAACAGAAAATGAGGAAGGAGATGCACTATCTTGAATAGGCTCCGCATGGAAAAAGGTCCAGGATGGCGCTTTTTTGGAGCACCTCAAAGTTCCCTCTATAAAGGGAGTAGACAAGGAATATCTGACCGAATCCGACTCACCTTTAGTAGCAGTTCTGGCTGTGATTCCCAGCTGGACTCAACCCTACCTTCATTACTTGCTAGATGGAAAATTACCCGAAGACGAAGTTCTGACCGGAAGATCGTCCGACGAGCAAAAGCCTACACTATAATTAGTGGTGAGCTCTATAAGCAGAGTGCATCTAGGGTCTTTTAGCACTGTGTATCTCCGGAAGAAGGAGTGGAAATCTTATGAGAGATCCACGAAGGAGAGTGTGGTCACCACGCTGCAGCCAAATCTCTAGTGGCAAAAGCTTTTCGACACAGTTTTTTCTGGCTTACAGCCAAGGCAGATGCCAATCGGCTGGTCAAGAC
This sequence comes from Avena insularis, assembly GCA_023614405.1. Lineage (NCBI taxonomy): Eukaryota > Viridiplantae > Streptophyta > Magnoliopsida > Poales > Poaceae > Avena > Avena insularis. Next base: position 315,644,204 of record CM042686.1, read on the forward strand.
GTGCAAAGGCTGCCAAAAATACGCCAAACAAGATCACATTCTGGCTGATCAACTGCGAACAATACCTATAACATGGCCTTTCGCGGTCTGTGGGCTTGACATGGTAGGACCGTTTAAACAGGCTCCAAGTGGATTTACTCATCTCTTAGTGATGGTGGATAAATTCACAAAATGGATTGAGGCTAAACCCGTCACTAGTTGTTATGGAGCAATAGCCAGATGATTTGTCGAGGATGTCATAATCCGATATGGTTATCCGCATAGCATTATCACGGACAACAAGAGTAATTTCTCTATGGGGGAGCTTGCCAAATTCTGCAACGAACAAAATATCCGGCTTGACATTGCATCAGTCGCACATCAACAAGCTAATGGACAAGTCGAAAGAGCGAATGGTTTAATCCTACAAGGCCTAAAACCAAGACTCAAAGCACCACTACGACGTGCTGCGGGGGCTTGGGCAGAGGAATTACCTTCTGTAATATGGAGCTTATGAACAACTCCGAACATGTCAACCATATATACACCTTTCTTCTTGGTCTATGGCGCATAAGCAGTTCTTCCTAGTGATTTAATTCACACTTCTCCTAGGGTTGCCGCGTATATTGAAGAGGATGCCGAAAATTATTAACAAAATGATCTCGACTTAGTCGAAGAAGTTCGTGTCGTTGCTGAGATGAGATCAACAGCCTGTCAACAGAAGTTACGCAAGTATCATAGCCAGAGAGTCAGAAACCTGTCTTTCAATAAGGGCGATTTGGTTCTCCGGCTTGTGCAGAAAAGAAAGCACAAACTTTCCCCAATATGGGAACGGCCTTTTTTAGTTAGTCGAGTATTGCACAATCGATCTTACTACCTAACTGATATTCGACCAGTCAAAGAAAGACCTGCTACTAAGAAAATAAAGAGAGCTGGAGGCAGTATAGACTCGAAAGAATTAGATAGACCATGGAATATTGCTCAGCTACGTCCCTTTTATTCTTAGTTTATCTTTCTTTGTAATCATATATGTGTACATGTTCAAAAGAGAAATAAAGTATTGGTTGCCTCAAATTTTTTTGAGAAGTTTTTTACCATCTTATTTGCGAATGATCATGTCACAGTTGAAAATCTCAGGATACTTGAAAGTACTTTATGCTCATGTTTGTTCTGGTTTAGATTTCCGATTTTAAAATTGCTACCTTCGGGTATAAATTTAAATTTTATAGTCTGTGCTTTAGTTATTTGTCTGATTGCTGGATGCGGGCATTTTCTGAGTAGAGGATTGTTGGTACTGGAAGCCGACTTTGTTTCCGAGTTTAAACTGGTTTAGCAATTGAGCTCCGTTGCTCGGCAAAGTTTCCGTGCAAAAGGTTGGCCGGCTCACGAAAGGGACGAGGCAAAAAGCCAGATAAACGATAAGTACAGACAAAAAACATAAGTGCTTATGTAAACATTTCAGGCACGAAAATTATAAAGTCAAAAGTTCTAAATAGATAAAATAACACTTAGCACTAGCAAAAAGTATCATACTACTGATTTACAACCCGAATTGTTTTCAGAATAATACATTGTTTGTTCTTATGCTCTACGATGCAGGGAAAGAAGAAGGAGCTTCCGCCTCACTGGAGACATCAGCCTCACCTCGATATCTTTCCGAGATGGTTTGCTCGTCGTCAGAAGCTTCACCAGTTTCTTCGTCGGGCGGAGGTGGCGTCTCTACGCGATTGAAGAAGGGGGTATCATAGCTGGTCAAGTCAGCTACGTGGCACCCAAATCCGGCACAGGAGTCCATAATGGCTTTGATGTCCTGCTCCTGACCATCTTCATCCACTTTATAGTACCCTCTGGTTACTTGCCAGATTTCCATGTTTCCATGGTGGCTCATAACCATGGTGAGAGCGTTCTACACTGCGGTGCGCGCGTAGGACATGTTCCAGTCCTGGATGATCTAGGGCATCTCCTTGGCCTTGTCTCACACTTCAAAGCCGGACATGCTATGCATGTCTAGAACCTTGAGAACCTCGCCAATATCTTCAATGGATTGGCGGAAGTCATGAAGTAGATCACCGACTTGTGTAAGCCATCTAGTGCGAGATTCGGCAGAGGCTGAGTCCAGTAAGTTCAGAGGACCTTCGCATGTAATGTAAAGGGGTTAATAAAATAAATCCGGACTCCCAAGAGTCAGAAGATGCAGAAAAGTCAGAAATAAGGAAACATACTGAAGATGACATCATCGACTTTGGTCTTCTCCTCCCGAAGACTCTGGAGTTCAGCCCGGAATGCCTCGGCAATATCCTTCTCTCTGAACAATTCATTGCTAAGATCCGAGATTCTCTTATCCTAAAGCACAATCTTACGATCGCGCTACTCGGTGGCCATGGAGGAGGATTCAAGAACTTGAGCAACGCTCTTCTCATTATCCGCCTTAAGCTTATTCAGCTCTTGGCGGAGGTCCTTGTTTTCCACCTCCAGGGGTTTTAGATTCTCGGCCTCCTCAATCATAGCACAAGACTGCTTTACCAGTGCTGTAGTCAAAAGAACAACAGTTGAACAAAAATTTGACTATGAAATAAAAGGCAAGGTTTGAGTACTGAAATGGTTACCTTCAGCCTCATCCCTGGATACTTTCAGTTGAGCATTTTCAAGTTGGAGAGCTCTGATTTCTCTCCGCTTGTTACAGATATTCTTCAATAATTCCTGGTTATATGAATTAACTTTCTATAAGTCAGAATACCCAGAGTCAGAAGTCTACTAAAGACTCGGGCTAATATTTTTTACTAATATCAGCACGAGCCTTGGGGGCTACACTAGTTCATTCTTTGGCATCCTAAGAAAGCATAAATCCAGATTGTCTATCCAACTTCATGCTTGGGGGCTAGAGGATATGATATGAAATAAAATAAAATGTGAGTTGGAATTTCGACTTACATGTTGTTCATTAGTGAGTTTGCTCAAACTCATGTTCACTTCTGTGGTAACCTTCTCGGCGAGAGTGAGCGGGATCACTGGCGGAGTCGGAAGCTCGCCGGTTCTCAGCCTCTCGTCGTGAAGGTGGACTTGTTCAAGAAATTCAGAGTACTTGCGTCCTCTACTTCTTGTACTTCTTCTTCGGCAGAGATAGTCTGGCTCTCTAGGCATTGCCGGGCCAGCCGTTGAATCTCCTCCGCAGATTTCCGAGAAAGGCCAAGTTTGGCTAGACCCGGATTGCTGAGGAGATTATCAGCAAAGACATCTGCCGAGGGATCATTACCGGAAGAGGGTTCAACCTTATCAAAACCTGAGTCACCCATGGTGACGTTAGTCTGCGATCCGAGGATCACTGGCTCTGATGAATGAGCCGGATCTACTACAACGGTCGGAGATGGAGTAATCTCCGACGCTGCAGAAGGCTGAGGGACGGGAGTCGGAGGAGCTACGGCAGGAGAAGCCAAATTTAGCTCCGACTGACGCAGGGGCTTCAAGGCAACCCCCTTCCATTTGCCCTTGGAGAGTTGTTTAGCTCTAAGAAGGTAATAGAACAAAGAGCATTAAATCTCGGAAAAGAACTTCGAATAAAGTGCAAAGGTGGAATTTGTAAGGAAAGTTACCTCTGCACGACAGGCACCTCCTTTGTGCCAATAGCCACTGTCGGAGCTTTACGCTTCCGAGGAACAATGTACGGTAGTGGAACCAGCTCTCCCTCATCCTGAGAAAACTCAGGAGGATATCCCTCGATAGGAGCAATCTCCGACTCGAGAAGGTCGGCAAACTGAAAAGAAGAGGTATCTCAGTATTGCAAAATAATATAAAGATGAGCATATAATACGAGTTGCTTCTAGAAGCTTACCGGCACCATGAGATCTTCCGCCGTATGCATGTCCAAGGATAGCTCCGGAATCTTCCTCTCAATCCACTCCCTTGTCAGCCACTTGATTTGACATACGTAATCTTTTGCCGAGTAGGCCTTGGGGCTGATGCGGAGGGAATCTTTCTTGGACGACATGATGGGAATCTCCATGATGTTGAAGAGGCTGGATCCAGCGTGCCACCCAACAGTGAACTAAATCGGACCCTTTCAGGCCCTTGTGCTTCATCAAATACTCGATCCGCCTCTTAGCAAGAAGAAGGTCCTCACTGAGAGCCGACGCATCAGTGTCCTAGGACTCTTGGGGCGTGGCAGCACCGTCGATGAAAGCCGGCAAAGTAGTAGCTTTGTCGGGAGCGGGAATATCCTTATGATAGAAGAAAGTGGATGACCATTGCTTGATCGACTCACTGGCCATAATCCGAGGATAGACGCGCTCTCTTCTAACGGAAAAACTAATAGTACCGATAATATAAGGATTACCGACACTGATGGAATTTCTCCGGACATGGAAATAAAACCGGAAAATAGTAAGGCTCGGCCTAATGCCGAGATACCCCTCGCACAAAGATGCATACGCACTCATCTTTAAGAGAGAGTTCGGGGGAAGATGATGGAGTTGAACTCCATAGTGATCTATAACCTCAGAAAAGAAATCTGAGGGAGGGAAGCTCAAACCTCTGTCGAGGTGGGTGCCGAAATGCACTCGCTCGCCGTTGCGGGGGGTGGGGACGGTTTCGCCGAAGCTGCTCCGCCAATCGCCGGCACGGAGGAGCCCTTCTTCCTCCACGACGTGGAGCTTGGCATCGTCAAGGACGCACGGGATCCAGACCCTGCAGTTGCTCTCCTTCTCCGCCGTTGCTGCCGTCGCCGCCATGCCGGAAGATGATGCTGAAGCCATTTTTCTTGTGCGCCGATGACCTTGGATGGGCGGCGCTGGAGGTTTCTAGGGAGCAGAGGAGCGTTAGGTTCGTGGGGAGGCGTTGGGGAGAAGGAAACGGCGCAAGTGCTAGTGATGAAAATGGGGAAAAGATCCTCACCACTTATATCCTTTAGCCGCGTCAAGATTCGTGTAAACGCTACAGTAAACGTGCCACGCATCGTGGAAAGAACTGGGTAACCCCCGTGTGATGATTACGCCGCCTCGATCTCCATGCACACATTGAAACGACACCTCAGTTCCACGAAAGGCGGACCCACCAACGGTCGTGCTGGCAGGAAATGTCTGTGAGTGACGTGACTTGACCATGACCTGTGTCAGGTTATGTCAGGGAACAAGTTCCAGCTTAGTTTGAATTTTGAGCTGGAAACCCGAATAATGTATTCATAGGTCCGGCTCATTTGAGACTCGGATCCTATCCTTTCTTTTTGAAGTTTCAGGAACCCTTCACGATTCTGTAAGCCAAAGATCAAGCTAGACGATGATGAAATACGACTTTGGATCATGAAGGCTTCTGGGGGCTGCTGCTGGGGATATGCTTTCTGTTGGGCCACACAGAGATAAACAAAACTTTTTCCCTAATGCGGAACTCCCAAGATCCATCTCAGGTTATAGGCCACGAGATTACCGCTAGACGCGCAGATGCAGAAGTTGCTGTAGCGCGTCGAAGTAGTTCCGAACGATCCCCGGACAGCCCTGCCAAATCCCACAAACTCCTTCGTCATATCCCCACGAGCTTCCTCGTCTCCAGCGCCGCACGTGAAATGCCTCTATCGATATCCACACATACTGGAAGGAGCTTCGGAGAGAGGACTACTAGATCCTGTTTAGCCCAAAATGGAAGTGGAGAAAGTGACGGTTAGGTCAGGGACTATCCCATGTCACTCCACTTATATACACTCCTAGTTGGGCTCAATGCTTGAGGCCCATCTAGGCTGTACTCCAATCTCCATATGGATCTAGTCCACATAGGCTCCTTACCCTTAAGTGTGTGACCCTGTAGGTTCATGTACACCTGGACACGACATGAGCTACTCCTCCAAGTATCCTGTCATGGATTTGAGTCCAACTCACTCCCATGAACACTCGGTCTCAAGTCGATAGATGGTAGAGGCCTCTAGCAAGACGTGCCAACTCCCAAGTGTCGTAAAGTCAGAAGATGAACCTTCAATGTGACTTTCGTCCAAGTCCCTTTGCCCCATGATATAAATGTTAAGCTATAGGCGAGTAGTTGCCATCCCTTAAATAGCTTAACTCTCTTCTCGTACCATGATATGTGATTCACTGGACTAACTCTTAGTCTGACTCCTCAGTTAACACTTAACTGAGTAGCGCATGGCCATGCTTCCGAATCATATCACACGAGAGGGCCCAGAGAATATCTCTCCATTACGGAGGGGCAAATCCCATCTTGGTAATCCACGTCACGCAACTTGCTTCACAACCAACCTGAACTCTACCTTTATAACTGCCCATTTACAGAACAACATTTGATAGAACCTAAGTTGGCGATCCACAACTCGGATCATGTAATCACCTCAGGTCGAAGGATTCCATTTCTTGAGACTGCAAATGACAACATGCTCGTTGCATCTCAACCGTGGGTCTGTCTAACTCGCTAAACTCTTTAGCCGAATCAGTGTAAGTCGGAATAGCATCACCATGCCCATGACAAGTGGAATCGTGTCATCAGCCGACTTGCACATTGGTCTAAGTTGTGTGTCCAGCACAACCTCAACGACCAAGGACAATCTAATATGAACAATCATGAATACATAGTTCCACAACTGAATCACGCATTCAGTGATATATATCTGATGTTCATATAAGGACAACTTTACTTTATGAATACTTTGGGAAATATCATCAACCATGATTGCCTCTAGGGCATATTCCCAACACTTTCCGGGTATCCTCACTATGCCTCACTGACCAGGGTGGCCCACTTCGAGTTAGAGCTTTCCTTCACGGGCGGCCCAATCAGGGAGAAGAGACAGAGTTCCGTCCGGCTACGGGAAGGCCTAGAAGACTTACCGACATAGGCCCGTAGTGTTACTTGTAGTTCAAGATGTACTCTGTAACCGACTTTTAGTCGTAGCCAGATAGATCTCTCCTGTAAACCCTAGGCCGGATATCTATATAAGCCGTCCTAGGGAGAGCCTTTAGGGCACCCTCACAATAGTCTACAATCTCAACTCGCACAGGTGAAACCCTTGTAACCCATATTCCGGCTCTGCCGTATTACTGGATTGCTAGCAGGAGTAGGATCTGTCAAAGCCGGCAGATTCGAACCTAGGTAAACTTGTGTGCTCACCGTCTTGGAACATCGTACGTCTCACACCCCTCTCTTTCACATGACCCGAGGACCCCCTCATGGCGTACTTGTCATCAATCCGATGACACGTACACCAAGGGGACATGCGGGGTCACGAAGGGGGCAGTGATTAGCTTGGATCATCTACTAGGCCCCACACCATAGGAAGTGTGGACGGGAAAGATCGCCTGGTTGTTCAACAAGGATTTGGTCTCTCATGGGTAAAGTAGCACACCTCTGTAGAGTGTAAGAATTTTGACATGTTACTCCCAGTTCTGGGAAGGAGTTACAAACGCGGCAGGAAAGGAACCCACTGATGTCTATGCACTTCTATTCTTGTAGACAGTTGTTGGGCCTCCAAGTGCAGAGGTTTGTATCACAACAACAAGTTTTCCCTTAAGTGGATCACCCAAGGTTTATCGAACTCAAGGAGGAAGTGGTCAAAGGTATTCCCTCTCAAGCAACCCTGCAATCAAGATACAAGAAGTCTATTGTGTCCCCAACACACCCAATACACTTGTCAGGTGTATAGGTGCACTAGTTCGGCGAAGAGATAGTGAAATACAAGTGGTATGGATAATTATAAGTGGTAACAGTGCCAGAAAATACTTTGATGACGTGGAAGAGACTAAAGGCAAACTGAAATAAAGATGGCAGCAAGCAAACATGTAACAGATCTAGTTGCAAACGATGTTTCAATGTTTAGAAACAATGCCTAGGGATCATACTTTCACTAGTGAACACTCTCATATAAATATATTCTCTTTATGATACTACTCTTAACTACTCTTCGGTTGGACACTCTAATCCATGGTAGGGCTATAATAGCACACCTCAAAGTTTGATTTCCGCATCTAGATAACCCCACACTGTCACCTTGAGCACTAGATGGTCCAAACAAACACCACAATTTCATAAAGACATCCAACTCCATATATAACTCATAACAAGTATTTGTAATCTCTAGCCTAAGTGCCACCATGGTGTGCACACTGTCAACTTCACACACAAGGGGAGAGCAGAGATCTATTAAAGCACTTGAGTAGGAAGGTAGATCTATAGATTACATGCTCATGATCTCAATAAGATCATGCATAGAGAGAGATGAACACATAGCTACCGGTAGAACCCTTAGCCTCGAGGAAGAACTACTCCCTCATCATCATTTGAATCAGCAACAGTGATGGAGATAGCGGTGGAGATCGATGGAGATGGCTCCGGGGGCACTTCCCCGTCCCGACAGGGTGCCGGAACAGAGACTTTCTGTCCCCTGAATCTCCCCTTTAGTGGAGGTGGCACTGTGGAACTTTTCATGGATTTCTGATTGACGATCTAGGGTTTATGCATCGGGAGGCTCTTATAGGCGAGAGGAGAGACCGAGGGGGTGTCGGAGGGGCCCACACCACCCCCTGGCGTGGCCTGGCCTGGACCACGCCACCAGGTGGTGTGGCCACCCTCTGGCCCTTCTCTGTCCCGTATTCTGGCTCCAAGTGTCCCCTGGTAAAATAATAACTTTGGCTTTTGTCCTGTCCAATTCCGAGAATATTCATTTTCTGACTTCCTAGAACCAAAAACAGCAGAAAACAGGCAGCTGGCACTATGGCTCGTGTTAATAGGTTAGTCCAAGAAATCATATGAAAAGTACTCCAAAGTGTGGACAAAACATAAGAAAGTAGATAAAACCAAGCATGGAACATAAAAAATTATAGAGATAGTGCATCATACACTCCTTTCTAGTGAACTTGCTGAGTATGCTCATACTCAACCATACCTTCTTAACCGTTCCTAGGTCCTAAGCCATTGAAGACGATGTTAACATCAATTTTTGCTCAAGAAACCATCATCGATAGCTCAAAGTTATTCAATAAAGTCAATGAAGTCAACATATACATCAATCAAAGTGAAGACGAAGTTCTTAAGTAGATAGGACTAGATTCTCTAGCCATAAAACCTATTTCCATAGAGCATTGCAATAGCAGCAATTGCAAGTCCATTAGTTCAGATACTAGTCTTAGTCTCTAGATAGTTCTGAGTTATTATTATGATTCTTCTTGGTAAGAAGTTTCTTTCTCGGTCTTTAACCTAGAGTGTTCTCTGGATCTTTTGTAAAGAGTCGAGTTGTAATCTATAGTCATGTCTTGAACCTGCTATGTTTCTGTTGTACCACTATGAGGGATTTAATACTAGTGAACGTTGTTTCATTAGTGTTATGTCAATGACTATAGTGTACTACATCATGTAGTGGTATGCTGGGTCTCCGCAGTTTCTCTCGGAGATAGCTCAATTTCAGGTGACTTGGCAATAGGGAAATGTAGAGGGGGTTCGACTCATGTACAAAAATGAAGCAAGCAAGAGGACGTATCACATTCCTTTCATCACCTTTTATACAACATTAAATTGATCCTACAATCATTTACTCTCTTGCACTCGAGTCACTCCCCACTTAGCTTGCTATCCTATAAATTCTATTCCTTTGCTAGTGTCTTGTTTTTAGCTTCGAAACAATGAGCAATGAACTTGGTTAAAAATATTTCCTACATTTTTACAACAAGAAAAAGCATCCAAAAGATGACTTGAGTCCATGTTTAGCCCAAAGGATTTGATTTTAGAACTACTCCATCTCATTTGAGCTTAATATAAACAGACTCGATAGCACCCTTGAATGAAATTGTCTGATAAAATGGATGCTTCGAAGTAGTAGAGATTATGCCACTGCTTTTTCTAAAAATTACCATAAGATATTGCTTTATGCGTGTCATTACAACACTGTCGTGCTCCATGGGGAACTATTAACTCTGCTGGCCAACGAACGATCTAAATGTGGGAAACCATTTGATTTCGGCTATTGAGTTATGTAAACATATGTAGCAGCAATGCTAAGATGGGTAAATTTTTTGTCTCCTCGTGGTTTCACGTTCCAAGTGAAGTTGTAGTACTCCTCTGACCCACTATTGCTCAACAATTATTTATTGGCATGGTCACGAGTGCACAACACAGTCCCAATTAACATGTTAAAAATAGTGGCATGATTTCTCTATGAAAGAGCTGAAGTTTTTGAAGGGCAAGGAAAGGAAAAAGGTGTTTTCAGAGTCTTGAAATTTTGACATGGGAATAGATGAGTTGTTCTTAAATTGAATGTTTTTGGTGCCAACTTGAGTACTCTTAATTGATTAAAGAAACATGAGATTTTTTTTCATCTCTCAATAAAGAGAGACACCAAAAGAATTTTTCTCACTTTCCTAGCTAAACTTTTGACACTTGCTTGGGCATATAATTTATTTGCTAGCAAGATATATGTGGTTAGGAAGTGGACTCAGTGCTATCTTGTGAATACTTGTATGATCACGTTTAAGATTGCAGGAATTGTGAAGAAAATAATTTGACACCAATTCAAGCTTGTAAGTTCTTTTATTTTAGTCTCATATATCTGACATTCTTCCTTATTTCTTTGTCACTCGAGGGAGAGAAACATCTAAGCTTGGGGGAGTTGATAGTTGTGAGATTCGACACATTTTTTATGGTTTTTATTAATGGTTTTCTCCTGGATTTGATCGTTTTCTAGCTTTACCTAACACTAATACTTTGGTAGTGAAGAAAACTTGGTTTTTAATGTGTCTTTCAGGTTCTGAATGTCAACAGAAGGTTTTAACAAGAGAACCACAATATTTAGGCGAAAACAAGCAAGTCTCTCTTTGGAAGCAATCGAGGGAGGCATAGTGAGGCTTTAACGAGCAACTATACAGCATGAATATTTTTCCGGCCGTATAGTTCCCTCCATATAGCTGCCGCCACCTCTGTCTTGTCAAAAGGGACAACTTACATGAAGAGGCCAAACGCGAAATCATAACATAGCAGCCACCATCCCATCCAGAAAGGAGAAAGAAGAGATCCAGAGAAGAAGGGGGAGTCATTCTTCATCTTTCTCCACGATCTTCGGCCTCATAGCCATTACTTGTACTTGAGAGAGAGATGTTCACCTTGCAAGATTAGGGTTTGAGATTGTTTCTTCCTATCTTGAATTGTGTTGGATTACTTTTCCATTCTTATTGTGGATCTCCACGGTAATATTGAGAATAACTCCCTTTATTTAATTGGGATTTCAATTTTCGTGCCCCTGGTTCATTAGTTGTACTTATTTTCTCTAGCCGCTTAGTTTTTCCTCACTTTTCCCCTCCCACCATTCTAAAACCCTCACATGTGCTCAGATGGGTGAATGCCATCAGGTCAAAGGCTTGATTGTTACATGCTGACATGTGGGACCGTGTTGGGAGGGTCCTACATTGAGCGTTACGTTATGTCGCCTCGACCGTTACATGCTGACAGGTGGGGCTGTGTTGGGACGAGTCCTACATATGTGCTGAAGGGTGGGGCCACATTGGGACGTGTCTTGCATACGTGGTGAAGGGTGGGGCTGCATGGAGACACGTCGGACCGGCCATTCTCGCTTCGAGCCTGGAACATCTCCCACACCGCCCCTCCGCTCCGCCCCCTAGCCCCTGAGCCTACTCTGGCTCCGCTTCCTCCCCCGCTAGATCTACCCCTTTCGTGGAACAGTATGCGACGCCGGCGGGTGTACCGGTCCTCCCTGTCGAGCACGAAGAAGATTGGGTGGAATCGGAGGTATCTAACGCATGGATTCCATCTGGGTAAGTATTGTTTCCCTTTGTGTATTGATTATAGGCAGTAATTGAGCGTGAATCATCGGTGCTCGGCTAACTGCCTTGCTTTTCAAATAGGATTGATCCAGCACAGGAATTTCAGCTGGCGGTTAAACTAGATACTAGCATATCATGGTTATGAACGGTATCTCTCTGGATTTTACTTCCTAGTTGTGGTTGCAACCTCCATAACTCTCAGAGATTTGAAAGATAAAATATATTCTAAATTCCCCTGGAGCAATGGCGATTTAGTTGATTTGTAATATTTCAACATTACTGAGCAAAGATTGCTCCCACTAACTAGCGAAGCTGATCTGGTAATGGTTTTCTATTTGAATGCTGCCGAACGTTTTGGTCGAATTCGTCTTCATGTGCAACCTAAAGTTGAACACACGGGAAAGAGGGCTAAAGCATCATCTGGTGGTCGGGTATCATGTGTATCCGCTATCTCTGCTAATAATATGCACCCCCGCACTCCTTGTAGGTCCACAACAGTACCATCTATTGGCACTGTGAGTGTGAGCCAAATCGCTCGTGCGGCCAATGTGGAGGACGAAGAAGAGCTTTCCGAGGGAGCGCCTCCACTAGATGATGAGGATGAGTTGATGCTTCCGGAATTGGTAGATAGATTCAGTAAACAGGCACTAGAGGATCAATACACGGAGGAATTGGCCCACGGTGCCAGATTTGATGATACTGATGACGAAGAGAACGAGCGGAACAATGACAGTCTCGTTTTAGCCGAGTACGATGGTGAGGACTTGCCAGTAATTGAGTGGTACATGAACGATCCTAAGATTTCAGAAGGCACTGTATTTGAAATGATGCGGGACTGTCGTAATGCCCTTACTACATATTGCATGTGCACCAATAATGATTATGTTGTTATTAAGAGTGAGCCAGCAAGGTTCACAGTGAAGTGCCCATACAAGAGGTGTAGGTGGAGGATGCACGCATCCACTACACTCAGGAGCAGTTTGGTTCAGGTATTGCAACTAGTTGTGTATTTTAGATCATTGTGTAGAATTTGTTAACTGTACCTGACATTTTCATTATGTTTCAGATAAAAGGTAACCGGTTCAAATATTCTTGTCCACCTCAAGGGGGATAGCTAAAGGACAAAACAAAACTAGCAAAGACTAGGTGGTTGGCAGATGCAATCATGGATTGGATGAGAGTGAACCCATCATTTGGTGCAACAATGCTCATAAAAAAGTTTTTGAAAGGTTTAATATTATAGTACCTTACAGGAGGATGTTCTATGCAAAGGAAATGGCTCTTGGTAGGATCAATGGTCCATGGAATGAGAGTTTTCAGTTGCTTTACAGCTTCAGAGCTGAAGTGGAGATGGCTAGTCTAGGTAGTGTTGTACAGATAGACATGCATACAGTTCAATACAAAATAAGAGGGAAGACAATGGAGAAGGAGTGCTTTAGATGGGCTTTTGTTTGTTTCAAAGCTTCCTGGCAAGGGTTTCTGGATGGTTGCATGCCTTATTTGGCCGTGGATGCAGATTTAAAGAACAACTAGTAGCTGCTAATGCAGTTGATGGCCACAATTGGATGTTCCTTGTTGCTTTCGGAGTTTTGGAGATTGAGCCAAAGGAAAGTTGGACTTGGTTTCTGGAGAATTTGCGCGACCTTATAGGTCACCGTCGAGGACTTACTATCCACTCGGACGCTTGGAAAGTTTTGGAGAAAGCTGTAGAAGCAGTATTCCTCGGAGTGGAGCATCGGGAATGTATGCGACACTTAGTGCAAAATTTTACAAAGAAATTTAAGGGTAAAGTTTATACTGACAACCTATGGCCAGCTTCATACACATGCAGTTTGAGGAAGCATCTGTATCATTTGGAAGTGTTGTATAAACAAAAATCTGCAGTGAAGGAGTACTTGGATGCACATCATGGAATGGTGTGGTCAAGAAGCCAATTCAATGAAATTTTCAAGGTATACTATCTGACAAGTAACCTTGCAGAGAGGTTCACTACAAAGGTCAAGTCATTGAAAGGGCTTATGCTGCAAATATTTGATAAGACTAGGCAGATGGTCATGATAAAGATCGATTTGCATCAAAGAATTACATCAACAGTATATGCTGGCCATCTCATCCTGCCATCTTTGATTATTTGCATCAAAGAATTACATCAACAATTGAAGATGAAATGCATTAGAAAAGGAATGGAGGCTGAGGTAACATACACTGATAGTAAAGATAGGCAATGGAGGTATCCAGTGAGTTTGGCTGACAGGACATGCCATTGCAGGCAATGGCAGCTCCGTGGGAAACCCTGCATACATGCATTGTTTTTCATGGGTGTTCTAGGAGGTGAAGAGGGTGAAGTTGATCAGTACGTGTCAGAGTATTTCTTCGTTACCAAATTTAGGGCAGCATATGATTAGAATGTTCCAGCCTTGTTGGGAAAAGACCAATGGATGGAAGTGAATCTAGGCTTCAAGCTATACCCTCCAGTTTTTACTAGACCAGTAGGTAGTCCAAGGAAGAATAGGATGAGAGCTAGTGCAGAGGGTGGTGCACCACCTCGATGACGTAAGTGCAAACATTGTGGGATCCGAGGGCACATTGCTAGGCTTTGTAAAAATGCAGTGGACCCAGCTTATGGAATGGATGATCAGGCGGGAGTAGCAAATGCAGATGAGAATGAAGTATCGAAATGAGAGGAGAATGAAGTAATGGATACATTGCAGATTGAACCAACAGATAGAGTGGAGATTGAACCAGATGCAGGGAAGATTGGACCAAATGCAGGGGAGATTGAACCAGGTGCACGGTGATTGAACCAATGGATCGAGAGGAGATTGAACCAAATGAAGGGGATATTGCACCAAATGCATGGGAGATTGAAGCAATTTATTCATTAGAAGTAGAGTTCAAAAGTAAAGTAATTACACAAGAGCATATTGAAGAATGATGCCAATGCATTGATACATTGCAAATGTATCTATAATTTTTGATGTTCCATGCTTGGTTTTATCCACTTTCTTGTGTTTTGTTCCAAACTTTGGAGTACTTTTCATATGATTTCTTGGACTAACCTATTAACAAGAGCCACAGTGCCAACTGCCTGTTTTCTGTTGTTTTTGGTTCCAGGAAAGTCAGAAAATGAATATTCTCGGAATTGGATGGGACAAAAGCCAAAGTGCCTATTTTTTCGGATGTCATCAAGTGCTAGAATACGAGACAGAGAGGGGCCAGGGGGCCACCACACCACCTGGCCCGCGCCTATATATTGCCCTCAGGACGAAAACCCTAAGTACCCGATCAAAAATCCATGAAAGAGTCTATAGCCGTCATCATCTCCATCCCTAGATCGGGAGGGATCTGAAGCTCTTCCTGGCACCCTGCCGGAGAGGGGAATTCACCCTGGAGGCCTTCTTCATCACCATTCAAGCCTCCGGTGTGATGCGTGAGTAGTTCATCCTTGGACTACGGATCCATGTAGTACCTAGATGGCTGGTTCTCCTCCTTTGTGCTTTCATGTCTAGATCTTGTGAGCTCCGTTCATGATCAAGATCATCTATTTATAATTCTGCATGTTGTGTTTGTGGGGATCCGATGGATATTGAGATGCTATTTCATATTGATTATTGATTCTATCATTTCTTTGTTATTTCTGATCTTGCATGCTTTCCGTTGTTAGTAGCTATCTTGGCCAAGTAGATGCTAGCAACTCCAAGAGTTAGTATTTATGCTCGATAGTGGTTTCATGCCTCTGGTAATCTGGGGAAGTGATAGAAATCTCTAAGGTGCTAGATGTGCTATTGCTACTAGGGAGAAAACAACAATCCTTTGTTCATAGAACAATCGTATTGTTTACTTTACACGCAGTTCGTAAAGCAATAATCTGTTGCTTGCAACTTAATACTGGAGGGGGTTCGGATGATAAGCTGAAGGTGGATTATTAGTCATAGATGCAGTTGGATGGAGGTCTATGTATAATGTTGTAATGCCCAATCAAGTCTCAAAGGAGTCAAGATGATTAGTATATGCATGTATTGCTTTCTCGGTGTTTGTCAATTGCCCCGCTGTAATTTGTTCACCCAGCATGTTATCTATCTTAAGGAGAGCCACCTCTAGTGAACTATGGATCCTGGTCCTTGTCTTTTACATACAATCTATAAACTGTTTCTGCTTTGTGTTTACTTTCTACAGACTATTACTTCTTTCCATTCGATACGTTTAATCCTTTGTTTTCCACAAAACACGGTGAGATTGACAACCTCATCGCAAGTTGGGGACAAAGCTCTGTGGTTGTGTTGTGCAGGTCTCCACGTTGCTACTAGCACCGGTAGTGCGCCCTGTCAAAGCTCAGCTAGTAACACCTTTGGGGTGTTTCCTTGCTCCTACTGGTTCGATTAAACCTTGGTTTCATAACTGAGGGAAACTTGCTGCTGTGCTCATCATACCTTCCTCTTGGGGTTCCCAACGAGCTCTACATCAACCACGCACCAACACTTTTCTGGGCGCCATACACAGAGCCATCATGCATTTTGAACCGTATGAACAAATGAATCGAAACGTGGTTGAACCAAGTGTACGACAGACTAAAGCACTTGATTCATTTGATGTAGAGAAAAAGAACAAACAGAAGAAGCGGATGGTGGACTCCGAGAATATTCCAGCCAGGATCACCCGGAGCAAGGTGGTGAACTCCAAGAATATTCTAGCGAAAAACACTAGGAGCAAGAAAAAAATGAATTTTAATTATTAATTTGAATTTGTATGATAAATTTGAACTATTGTCAATGTTCGTATTGAATTTGAACTACTGCCAATGTTTATGATGCTTCCAAGTTTGTATGTTGGATAACCCCATAATGTATGTGTTATAGCAAGTTTCTATTGTCAGGCACCTAGTTGCTTATCACTGCTTAATTTTGCCCTCAACATGTGGTCAACACATGGGGTTTAGCTAGTTCATGGCTTAAACCATAGCAAACGTAGACCAATTGATCCAAAATTTGGCACACTTGTGTACCCTGGATTGATTTACAATATGAAATTGGAAAGTTTGGATTTACATGTAATCAGCCACATTTTTCTTTTTCTAAGTGATTAAATTCAAATAAATGGTTTTAGGGTTATTTTAATTCAAAAAAGAAGTCAAAACATAGTGCAACCTTCCCATGGAGTCTTGTTATTTTAACTAAACCTAGCTTGAATAGTAAAGAAAAGGAAATAAAGAGAAATGGACTTCTCCCCTAAACCACTTGTTGGAATGAGCTACTAGCTATGAAGATGCATGGCTTTCTACTCAGTTAACCTCCAAGATAACCCATCCCAAAACATACTTTGTCTAAATGAGGCCAAATTTGGCACACTTGTGTATCTTTGAGTTGCAAATAATATAATGTCGGACAAGATGGATTATTTTGTTCAAATAACACATTTTCCATTTGTTATGCGAAAAGCTTGAATTTCCCATAGTCATTTTTTATCTGAGCGCCCTTGTTTTCCTTAGCTCTACTCAGTTTTCCCCTCCGGCTAAAGTTTTCCTTGGTTTTCCCCTCCCGCTAAAGTTTTCCTCACTTTTCTCCTCTCTCATGTCTCAGTTTGGCTTGCGCTCTGATTGGTCGAGATGTATGTCACACGGATCTTGGTCAGCTACCGTTGTATACATCACGATTCGACGGGCTGGAGGTCTCTCTCCCTCGATGGGCGCACCTAACCTTATACAGCGACGAGAGCCAGACAGGCTGGATGTCTCTCCCTCCATTTCCCTGTCGCACGTATACCAGCCGCATCCACTAGCGCTCAGTTTGGCTGCACTCTGATTGGTCAAGATGTATGTCACATAAATCTTGGACAACCACCGTTGGATACATCATGATCCGACGGGCTGGAGGTCTCTACCTCCCTTTCCCTGTCACACCATACCAGTCGCATCCTCCTCCCCTCCTATCAACGTACGGCGGTGCGGTCCTACGCATGGGGGTCGGAACGGCTTGCAGCGACATGGATCTAAGCGCGGCTGCTAGAACAGCATGCAGCAGTGAGGATATAACCGTCTGAAAGACACCGATGGAAGCCATCATCCGCAACATCAGTGCGACGACGGAGGTGCCGACAGTGGCCATCGATGAAAGACACCGATGGAAGGCATCATCCGTTCACATCTACGGACGTGGTGCCGACAGTGGTCATCAATGTGACGACGATTGAAGCCATCATTCACAACATCTATGGCTGTGGTGCCGATATTGGTCATCGATGCGAAGACGATTGAAGGCATCATTCGCAATGTCACTGTGACGGCACAGATCAAGCCCTCATGAACCGAAGCTGTGGGAGACAGGCCGTGGCCGCGGCCGGCACATCGAGGTGCATTCAACGGTCAAGGCCGGATGGGAGCACTTTGCCCATACTTCTTGGAGTACGCACACGGAAGGGAGGGTGGCTAGCTCACCGTCCACTTAAAATTGGGACAAATTTAAGCCCAATTTGAACCAAAATTCTGTGACTTAAAATATATGTATGATTTGAATAAATTTGACATGTATTTGAGCCGTGAGATAGGTGGATATGCTCTAAAGCTGATTCATAAGTAGTAGTACTTCCTTTGACAATCTCTGGTGGGCTTGAATAAAATTGATTGAAATATGTATGATTTGAATCAAATTTGATATTTATTTGAGCAGTGAGGATGGTGGATATGCTATAAAGTTGATTCATAAGTAGTACTCCCTCTGACCCAAATTACTTGATTTAGATTTGACTATATTTGATTATACCTTGAGGAATTTGAGTTAACTAACTTGGATTGAGAATCTCAGCCACTAATCTGGAATGGGGAATGGATGCTCCCTGTCAACACCCGGATTTTTAATCCCGGATGCCCGTTATGCCATACCTCGCAATCCCAGGATTACCATTTTTGCAAGACATAACGGATTGGATATCACAGTACATCATCCATTACAAACCATACATAAGGTTTTACACAAATAAGGATCTCATGATCCAGTCTTTAATACAACAAGCAGCGGAAATAAACGATAGCGTAGCGGTGGGGTCCATCTTCAGGGGCACAAGCAATGCTGACGAAGGCAGATAGTCCTAGTTATCATAGCCGTCCTACTGACCATCATCTTGATAATCTCCTTCATAGTCTGGCCATGATAATAGCCAGGGACAAAAGCCATGAGTACTCTTTAAGTACCCGCAAACTACTACTAGCAAGGGTTATGATTCTAAGTTAAAGTGCTGAATTGAAAGAATAACTATCAAGTTAAGTTTGAAACCTAAGCTGAGTTTTGAAGCAAGAAAAGATAAAGTAAAGTTCTAGAATCACTTAAGTGGGGAAGCTATTATCATCTACACAACCCTGTTGTGGGCAAGTCAAAGTTCATCATTCATTTCAAGTTATTTAGAAAACATCTGACAACGAAATAGTATGGCCATTCCAACTGTCCATAATCATGACGCTGCTATTCGAATAGTTTGACACTCTGCAGAGGTGGTACATTTTAACCACAAGATTCGATACATCTATCAGGATAACCGAATCATCATCATACTTAGTATGCAGATAATCAAACATAACCTTCCCTTTACACACCCTAGTACAAGCACCTCTCCTATGAGCATGGCCTCCCAACCATGACCATCAGTCATCTTGGGCACTGCATAGGTGGACATCATTGAGAGGTAGCCTCAGCTCAAACCTCTCCCGTGAGGGAACTAATACTAATACATATAAATTTCCAGCTAAGCCTTACCCAATTCAGGTAATGTGGTTGTACGGTAAATTTGGAATGGTATCGCATCCGAATCCAACCATCAGTTTTATAAAAGGGTTAAGGCCCATGCCTCATCATTTTCATCATCATAAATCAATTGTGTTTCTCAACACATGTCAAAACATCTCAATAGAATGACTCATCATTCCAAGGTTTTCACAACTCATTTTCACCAAGTGTTCCCATCTAAAGTGACTCAAGTTTGATCTATTCTAAAACACTAGGTTAAGAGTGTTCACTAAGGTGGAAAGGTGGAACCAATCTCATGCCATAGAATGACATCTAAAGGTTTCTAAGTAGGTCAAGTTTTATACTCTTTATGCTACCTTCAAGATTAATTAAAGAACTTTGTGTAAACTAAGGGGGTGTGATCAAAGTATGCTTAAGGCATATTTACTAAACTATCTAGTTTTATTCTAGCTTGCTAAAATAGCTTACTAAAGCATGTTTGCAAGGGTTAGCTTGCCACTAATAGCTTGCCTTGGTTGGTGTAGTGGTTGAAGTTTTCTTCTTCTTCTTCTTCTTCTTCTTCTTGGTAGAACTCCTCCTCCTCGAAGGCTTGGTCGGTACTAGCGTCTAGAAATACATAGGGAGTGCACAATCACCAAACAATACTTAACTTAGGCTAAGTAGTATTATAAACCACACAATTAATGATCTATTATCATCCCAAACATCACAAGTTTTAATTCAATAGTTTCAACCTTTTTATTTTCGAAAAGTAATTTCTACTCATTGAAATATTAACTACACTTTAATATTCACCACCAAAATATGGGATCATGTGGACACATGTCCTCACCACATATTCTAACATGTGGGAATGAGATTTAAAGGTTGGATCAATATTACTTTGGTTTAAGTTCATTATTTAATGATTTAAAGTGACTAGAAATGCCTATATAGCATTATTTTGGTACTAGTCCAAAGTCACTGCCTGTAAACCTTAATATTATTACATATTTGGATAGATATGATGAAATGTGATTTTTGAGAGTTGGAATCAACTCAAAAGCTAACTTGGTTGATTTTACAAAAATGTTTCAAGTTGCAAAAGCTTCTGTCTTCTTATTTTTATTAGCAGAAATCTATAACTCTAAATGAATTAAATCCAACGGGCTTAGATAGAGCATTTCAATACCTTTCAGACAAAATTAGTTTCATGTAATTTGGATTTGTCAAACTCACAGAATTGAATTTTGAAACACTGGACAACAACTATATTCTAACTAAAAAGAAAACCTAGATTTGAATCTACGGGCTTGCGCGGGAAAGGAAATGGGCCGGCCCAGTGGTGTTACACGGCACGGGGCTCAGCTAACAGGGGGGTCCACTTGTCAGCGGCTCTTTAAAACGCGAAACGGTACGCGCGCTGTGGGCCGTGCGATTAGAGGCTAGATCTACGGCTGAGGGTCGTCGTCGACAACGAACGGGTCGCCGGCGAGCTCGAACCCTAGCGGCTCGGTAGGGGTCTACTGGGGGCATACCAGGGCTCCAGCGGGGTCGGCGATGCGGGCGAACAAAGTGGAAGACGACGGCGAGGCGAGGCGTGGTCGCGGCGGAGCTTGGGGTGGCCGGAATCAACGGAACCCTTCTTCTCCGGGCGGCGCTCGGCTCCAATTCAAGCTGCTGCTCCACTTGCTCCGGCGAGGGGTGGTTGAGGTTCAGAGAGGTGAGGGGAGTGGAATGGTGTGAGTCTTTGGTGCTGGGGAGGGCTCCTTTTATAGGCTCGATGGTGAGACCGAGCGGGATGGGCGGTCGACGGTGGTGACATGGCTACGGCGAGCTAGCGGCATGGCTGGGGATGGCGATCGATGGGCGGTCCCCTGGCGGTGCTCTAGCGCTTCAATGCGGCCGTAGGGGCGGTGGCATGCGGTCGGGGTGAGGTGGCGCTCTGCGCGGCCGAAGCGGCTATATCCACGGCGAGCGGTGGCTGTGGGGCTTTAGGCGGCGAACGGAGGTGTCTAGGGTGTTCTCTAGGTCAAGGCGGAGCGGTGGGCGCGGGCTGGTGTCAAGCGGCGTCTTGTGCACGCGGGGACAGTGCACGCTCTGCGAGCGGCGTCGGCATGGTTCGGTGGCACTGGGCGCGGGTTCTCCTCTGTGGTCCATGGCTGGTCTTGGCTCGGGCAAGGGACAGAGAGGGGTGGTGCGGTGCTGGCTGCCTCCTAGACATGGAGAGGGGGAGAGGGGTGGTCTGCTGCAGCGGTTGCAAGTTCGGCCGGCGAGGCATGGCTCGGGTTGGCATGGCATTGTTGCTAGGGGTGTAGGGGATGGGTGTTTAGGTTTTGGTTAGATCATTGGGATATAGAGGGAGTAAATGGGGGCAAAACTCTGTTCAAAACAGTGAGCTAGGATTAGAGGTGTGATTCTGCCTGCCAAGTGTTTGATGAAATGGCCGCAAGAGAAAAAGTTTTGAATTTTGAGTTCAAAATTTTTGGGTGATCTCCACTAGTGATAGGTAGTCTCTGGTTGCAAGGGTTTTGAAAATGGTGCTCAATTTGATGGTTTTTGAAATAGGGTGATCTATGCATATGCATTAGATTCAATTTTAAACTGTCATTTAAAATAGTTCTGAGTAAGGTTTTAGTAGATCAAAAGGTGGGCCTTGGTACCTCATTATGTGTACTAGCAAGGGGTGTAAAGATCAAGAATTGTTTCTGTTAAGAATTGAGTACTAGGAATAGCCAAAGTAGGTATGAGAGTTAAATTTGTCCAAATGACCATTCCTTCATTTAATTCTTTTTTATTTGATTTTCTTTAGGAAAAGTTCGGGAATGATGTAGGTGATGTTTAAATCACCTAAGAAACATTTTAGAAGCAAAGGATCACACAATCATGGCAATTCAAAACAACTCTATTTTAAATGCACACATATATGAATGCTTTCATTTTAAATTTGGAAAAGTTTTTGTTAACCCCATTTTTGGATGACTTGATCTTGATAAGCTTGGATTGAAGTTTTGGGATGTTACACTCCCGCCAACGCTGCAACTCTACCTGGTAGCCACGATGGCAGCGACAGAACAGTCAAAACTGATAGGCCCCAACTTGACCCTCTAGGCATTTGGCATTTCAACTATGGGTAGCTAGATCCAATGGCAAGCAAGTCGGGCCCCACAATGCATTCTCTCGACAACTTTGGGACCGCTAGATCCAATGGAAAGAAACTTGGGTACCGCAATGCATTCTCTCAACCACTTTGGGACCGCTAGCTCTAATGGCAAGCAACTCGGGCACCGCAATGCATTCTCTCGACAACTCTGGGACCACAAAGTGACTAAATTAGTAGGAACTAACAACCATCTATTGAATAACAATTCTACTCTCAACTACCCCCCCCCACGCGCTTCACTCGAAGTTCATGTTTTAGATTTTCTATGACTTGATCAGATACGGCAAGATCAACCTCAGGTGTCAACTTCTCTTTGTGAATAAGCTTTGAATTCTTCCTTGACGGTATGCTTTAGCTCGAATATCAACAAGTTTTTACGGGCCAATTCATCACCTAACTTTGCAACCATCTCCTCCAAATCCATCCTATGGCTAAACCACTGAGTTGATTCATCTTGCTATGCAATGTACAATGGATCATCGGCCTGCATAGCACACTGTAACAATCCCAAAACAAACTAAATTGGAATCAATCTGATAGGCCATGTCAGCACTTCAAATTTAACGGTAGTACAAAGAGAAGGAGCTACATGCACTTCTGACGTGGTAGGAGAAGGAAAATGTGTCCACGACATGATCGATTCACCACCCTCACCGGTGTACCCACTATGAACAGACATTGAGGACTAATTTGCACCTACAATATCAAGAAAATTATGGGAACCGAATCGATTCGGGTGGGAGGAGCAGGAGCGGAGGTCTTAGCAAGCACTACTACTAATTGCTGCAACTGTTCGTCGAGCTATGGCGGCGGACCTGCATGTGGTTGGTATTGCCCCAACATACAATGCGTGCGGACGAAACAAGTGCTAGAGCCGTGGTTGAGGTGCAGGGCGACAGTCCATCTGATACCGCCTTAGGACAGTTCCGGCGACGCGCCGATGATGGTTGCTCTGTCCGCTAGTGGGATAGGAGCTTCTTGCGTCTAGGGGCTGGGAGCAGATGAGAGAGAGAGACGATGTGTCATACACGACCCCACCTGTCAATTATTTCATATTTGCCAATTTTGCATATCTGCCAAACTTTTTATTTGAAATTTGCATATTTGCCACATAACTAGCACATGCCAGTGACACACAAAATGGAAAATATGCAAGTTACAAAGTAAAACATGGCAAATATGCAAATCCCCCGTCCAGCCCCACATGGTGGCCCCACCGGTCATTGGCTACAAAGGCCCCATAAAATGTCTCCACATAGCGGCCCCATCGTTCATTGGCTTCGATGGCCCCACAGAACGGCTCCATTTGTCATTGGCTGCACCGGCCACACAATCAGGAAAAACAGTGCCCACAAGTCAGCGAGAGACGGATGGGTGGTCCGCCGTGTATCATAGACCCACCTGTCAGCATCTAACGGTCGAGGCGATGTAACGTAATGCTCAACGCAGGACCCGCCCAACGCGGTCCCACCTGTCATCATGTAACGGTCAAGCCTTTGACCAGACGCCATCCACCCGTCCGAGCACATGTGAGGGTTTCAGAATGGTGGGAGGGGAAAGTGAGGAAAAACTAAGCGGCTGGGCAAAATTGAGTACAACTAACGAACCAGGGGCATGAAAATAGAAATCCCTATTTAATTATATCGATGATGATTTCTTCTCTCATGTGTGAGTAAGTTCCTTGGGCGTGGGAGATGTAAGGGATTGGTGAGATGTGATGTGCCTTCATATATTTTCCATTAGTTTGTGATTGATTTTAATAACTATATTATGTGTGCTTGACTATATGTGGGATGCGTAATGCTTGTTATCTAATTAAGGGCCCAGACAACATGATGCTTTGTTCTACATAGATAGGATCTTGTTCGCTAGCAGAACGGCGACCCCTGAGTGACACAGGGATATCAATGGAAAACTAGTTGACTCGAGGACAACGAGGAACCACTGTGCTTATTGCATTAGTCCGATCCAAGGAGGTTAATTGCTAAGCAACCTGAAGGATCTTAATCATCTAGTGTCTGACCATGGTTTTGGTAACAGGCTAGTAGGATTATTGAAGTTGGGATGAAATCTAACAAGAAGGAGTTCCGGCTAATTATGGGTTGCTCGCCTACACATATACTTATAAGATTACAGTTGTTACACTTATCATTCGTCCACCTGGCATATTCACTATCACCATGAACTATATCTCCCTGCGCCTTCTTCGTCATCTGCAGAAAAAAAAACAACTGAATCGTTCTTTACTTTTATGTTTTTTATTCCTAAAATTTACATTTTAGTTTTATTTAAATACATCCAGTTTAATCCAAATTTCATTCTATTTCCACACTAGCAGTCAATTCACTCGAAGACATGTGACAACTTTGAGTGTGACAGATACTTCACTCATAAACACTTACCTTTGGGATCCATGTGGGATCAATATCTATACTTAGAAACTAGCTACAAATGATCTGTGGACTTGCAGACATCAGTGGTCATGTGGATAATTGTGGTTTGGAAAAGAACACCTGCAATGACACTCCTGAATATCTTACCTATGCTCCCTAACTTATGCTGCCTTGCCTTTTTTTTCTAGATGGGGCTTGTGCATGGACAGCGCAGGCAGCAGCTGCAAAAACCACTTTTGTCACATGTGTTAGGCCATGGTCAGAAAGCCCAGGAACATGCTAGAATGCCGCTGCCACATGCAATGGAGCACCAGTGTGGCATAGAGGTTGCATCACCATACCCAGTTGCGTGTGTGTTGTCATATGGATCATTGTGGTTTGGAAAATAACACATGCAATGACACTCCATGTGTCAGCCATGGTCAGAAAACCCAAGAATATGTTGGAATGCAGCTGCCACATGCAATGGAGCACCGGTGTGGCAGAGATGTTGCATCACCGCACCCAGTTGAGTGTGTGTGGTCATGTGGATCAATGTGGTTTGGAAAATAACACATCCAATGCCACTCAATGTGTTTGACCATGGTCAGAAAGCCCAAGAACATGTTGGAATGCAGCTGCCACAAGCAATGCAGCACCAGTGTGGCAGAGAGGTTGCATCACCACACCTAGTTGAGTGTGTGTGGTCATGTGGATCACTGTGGTTTGGGAAAATAAACATGCAATGACACTAATTGTGTCAGACCATTGTCAGAAATCCCAGGAACATGTTGGAATGCAGCTCCCACATGCAATGGAGCACCAATGTGGCAGAGATGTTACATCACCACACCAGTTCAGTGTGTGTGGTCATGTGGATCATTGTGGTTTGGAAAAGAACACATGCAATGATACTCCATGTGTTAGACCATGGTCAGAAATCCTAGGAACATGTTGAGATGCAACCGCCACATGCAATGGAGCACTAGTGTGGCAGAGAGGTTGCATCACGACACCAAGTTGAGTGTGTGTGGTCTTGTGGATCTTTGTGTTTTAGAAACAACACATGTAATGATACTCCATGTGTAAGTCCATCATCAAAAAGCCTAGGAACATGTTGGAATGCAGCTGCCACATGTAATGGAGCACAAGTGTGCCAGAGATGTTGTATCACCACACCCAGTTGGGTGTGTGTGGTCATGTGGATCGTTGTGGTTTCGAAAAGAACACATGCAATGACACTCCATGTGTCAGTCCATGGTCAGAAAGCCCAGGAACATGTTGGAATGCAGTTGCCACATGCAATGGAGCACCATTGTGGCAGAGAGATTGCATCACCACACCTAGTTGAGTGTGTGCGGTCATGATGATCATTGTGGTTTGGAAAATAACACATGCAATGACACTCCATGTGTTAGACGATTGTCAGAAATCCCAGGAAGAAGTTGGAATATAGCTGCCACATGCAATTGGGAACCAGTGTGGCAGAGAAGTTGCATCAGCACACCCAGTTGAGTGTGTGTGGTCATGTGGATCATGGTGGTTTGGAAAAGAACACATGCAATGACACTCCATGTGTAAGACCTTGGTAAGAAATCCCAGGAATATTTTGGAATGCAGCTGCCACATGCAATTGAACACCAATGTGGCAGAGATGTTGCATCACCACACCTAGTTGAGTGTGTGTGGTCATGTGGATCATTGTGGTCTGGATATGAACACATGCAACTCCATGTGTTAGTCCATGGTCAGAAAGCCCATGAATATGTTGGAATGCAGCTGCCACATGCAATGGAGCACTAGTATGGCAGAGTGGTTGCATCAACACACCTAGTTGAGTGTGTGTGGTCATGTGGATCATTGTGGTTTGGAAAACATCACATGCAATGACACTCCATGTTTCATACCATGGTCAGAAAGCCCAGGAACATGATGGAATGCAGCTGCCACATGCAATGGATCACCAGTGTGGTAGAGAGGTTGCATCACCACACCTAGTTGACTATGTGTGGTCATGTGGATCATTGTGGTTTGAAAAAACACATGCAATGACACTCCATGTGCCAAACCATTTTCAGAAAGCCTAGGAACATGTTGGAATGCAGCTGCCACATGCAATGGAGCACCAGTGTGGTAGAGATGTTGCATCACCACACCAGTTGAGTGTGTGTGGTCATGTGGGTCATTGTGGTTTAAATAAGAACACATGGAATGACACTCCATGTGTCAGACCATAGTCAGAAAGCCCAGGAACATGTTGCAATGCAGCTGCCACATGCAATGGAACACCCGTGTGGCAGAGATGTTGCATCACCACACCCAGTTGAGTGTGTATGGTCATGTGGATCAATGTGGTTTGGAAAAGAACACATGAAATGACACTCCATGTGTCAGACCATGGTCAGAAATCCTAGGAACATGTTGGAATGCAACTTCCACATGCAATGGAGCACTAGTGTGGAAGAAAGGTTGCATCACTGCACCCAGTTGAGTGTGTGTGGTCATGTGGATCATTATGGTTTGGAAAAGAACACATGCAATGACACTCCATGTGTCAGACCATGGTCAGAAAGCCCAGGAACATGTTGGAATGCCGCTGCCACATGCAATAGAGCACCAATGTGGCAGAGAGGTTGCATCACCACACCTAGGGTAGTGTGTGTGGTCACGTGGATCATTGTGATTTGGAATAAAACGCATGCAATGACACTCCATGTGTCAGACCATTGTCAGAAACCCCAGGAACATGTTGGAATGCAGCTGCCACATGGAATGGAGCACCAGTGTGGCAGAGATGTTGCATCACCACACTAGTTGAGTGTGTGTGCTCATGTCAATCATTGTTGTTTGGAAAAGAACACAAGCAATCACACTCCATGTGTCAGACCATGGTCAGAAATTCCAGGAACATGTTGGAATGCAACTACCACATGCAATGGAGCACTAGTGTAGTAGAGAGGTTGCATCACGACACCCAGTTGAGTGTGTGTGGTCATGTGGATCTTTCTGGTTTATAAAAAACACATGCAATGACACTCCATGTGTAAGTCCATGGTCAGAAATCCCAGAAACATGTTGGAATGTAGCTTCCACAAGTAATGGAGCTCAAGTGTGGTAGAGAGGTTGTATCACCGCACCTAGTTCAGTGTGTGTGGTCATGTGGATCATTGTGGTTTGGAAAAGAACACATGTAATGCCACTCCATGTGTCAGTCCATGGTCAAAAAGCCCATGAACATGTTGGAATGCGGCTGTCACATGCAACGGAGCACCAGTGTGGCAGAGAGATTACATCACCACACCTAGTTGAGTGTGTGTAGTTGATCATTATGGTTTGGAAAAGAACACATGCAATGACACTCCATGTGTCATACCATTGTAAGAAAGCCTAGGAACAAGTTGGAATGCAGCTGCCACATGCAATTGAGAACCAGTGTGGCAGAGAAGTTGCACCACCACACCCAGTTGAGTGTGTGTGGTCATGTGGATCGTTCTGGTTTGGATAAAAACACATGCAATGGCACTCCATGTGTCAGACCTTGGTCAGAAAGTCTAGGAACATGTTGGAATGCAGCTGCCACATGCAATGGAAGACTAGTTTGGCAGATATGTTGCATCACCACACCTAGTTGAGTGTATGTGTGGTTATGTGGATCATTGTGGTTTGGAAAAGAACACATGCAATTGAGAACCAATGTGGAAGAGATGTTGCATCACCACACCTAGTTGAGTGTGTATGGTCATGTGGATCATTGTGGTCTGGATATGAACACGTGCAATGACACTCTATGTGTCAGTCCTTGGTCAGAAAGCCCAAGAACATGTTGGAATGTAGTTGCCTAATGCAATGGAGCACTATTGTGCTAGAGAGATTGCATCACCACACCCAGTTGAGTGTGTGTGGTCATGTTGATCATTGTGGTTTGGAACAGAACACATCCATTGACACTCCATGTGTCAGACCATTGTCAGAAAGCCCAGGAATAAGTTGGAATGCAGCTGCAACATCCAATGGAGAACCAGTGTGGTAGAGAAGTTGCATCACCACACCCGGTTGAGTGTGTGTGGTCATGTGGATCATTGTGGTCTCGAAAAGAACACATGCAATGACACTCCATGTGTCAGACCATGGTCAGAAATCCCAGGAACATGTTGGAATGCAACTGGCACATGCAATGGAGCACTAGTGTGGCAGAGAGGTTGCATCGTGACACCTAGTTGAGTGTGTGTGGTCATGTGGATCATTGTGGTTTGAAAAAGAACACATGCAATGACACTCCATGTGTCAGACCATGGTCGAAAAGCTGAGGAACATGTTGGAATGCAGCTGCCACATGCAATGGAGCACCAATATGCTAGAGAGGTTGCATCACCACACCCATTTGAGTCTGTGTGGTCATGTGGATCATTGTTGTTTGGAAAACAACACATGTGATGACACTCCCTGTGTCATACCATGGTCAGAAAGCCCAGGAAAATGTTGGAATGCAGCTGCCACATGCAATGGAGCACCAGCGTGGCAGGTAGGTTGCATCACCACACCCAGTTGAGTGTGTGTCGTCATGTGGATCATTGTGGTTTGGAAAATAATACATGCAATGACACTCCATGTGTGAGACCATGGTAAAAAGCCTAGGAACATGTTGGAATGCAGCTGCCACATGCAATAGAGCACCAATGTGGCAGAGATGTTGAATGACCACACCTAGTTGAGTGTGTGTGGTCATGTAGATCATTGTGGTTTGGAAAAGAGCACATGCAATGACACTCCATGTGTGAGACCAATGTAAGAAAGCCCAGGAACATTTTGGAATGCAACTACCACATGCAATGGAGAACCAATGTGGCAGAGATGTTGCATTGCCACACCCAGTTGAGTGTGTGTGGTCATGTGGATCATTGTGGTTTGAAAAACAACACATGCAATGACACTCCATGTGTGAGACCATGGTCAAAAATCCCATGAACATGTTGGAATGCAGCTGCCACATGCTATGGATCATTATTGTGGAAGAGAGTTTGCATAACCACACCTAGTTGAGTGCGTGTGGTCATGTGGATCATTGGGGTTTGGAAAAGAACACATGCAATGACACTCCATGTGTCAGACCATGGTAAAAAAGCCCATGAACATGTTGGAATGCAGCTGCCACACGCAATGGATCACCATTATGGCAGAGAGGTTACATCACCATACCTAGTTGAGTGTGTGTGGTCATGTGGATCATTGTGGTTTGGAAAAGAACACATGCAATGGCACTCCAAGTATCAGACCATTGTCCGAAATCCCAGGAACAAGTTGGAATGTAGGAGCCACATGCAATGGAGCACCCGTGTGGCAGAGATGTTGCATCACCACACCCAGTTGAGTGTGTGTAGTCATGTGGATAATTGTGGTTTGGAAAAGAACACATGCAATGACACTCTACGTGTCAGACCATTGTGAGAAAGCCCAGGAACATGTTGGAATGCAGCTGCCAAATGCAATGGAGCACCAGTGTGGAAGAGATGTTTCATCACCACACCTAGTTGAGTGTGTGTGGTCATGTTGATCGTTGTGGTTTGTAAATGAACACATGAAATGACACTCCATGTGTCAGACCATGGTCAGAAAGTCCAGGAACATGTTGGAATGCAGCTGCCACATGCAATGGAGCACCAGCGTGGTAGTGAGGTTGCATCACAACACCCAGTGGAGTGTGTGTGGTCATCTGGATCATTGTGGTTTGGAAAATAACATATGAAATGACACTCCATGTGTCAGTCCCATGCAGAAAGCCCATGAATATGTTGGAATGCAGCTGCCACACGCAATGGAGCACTAGTGTGGCAGAGTGTTTGCATCACCACACCTAGTTGAGTGTATGTGGTTATGTGGATCATTATGGTTTGGAAAACAACACATTAAATGACACTCCTTGTGTCAGACCATGGTCAAAAATCCCTGGAACTTGTTGGAATGCAGCTGCCACATGCAATGGAGAACTAGTGTGGCAGAGAGATTGCATCACCACACCTAGTTGAGTATGTGTGGTCATGTTGACCATTGTGGTTTTGAAAAGAACACATGCAATGACACTCTGTGTGTTATACCATTGTCAGAAACCCCAGGAACATGTTGGAATGCCGCCGCCACATGCAATGGAGCACCAGTGTGGCAGACAGTTTGCATCACCACACTCAGTTGAGTGTGTGTGGTCATGTGTATCATTCTGGTTTGGAAAAGATAACATGTAGTTACACTCCATGTGTCATACCATGGACAGAAAGCCCAGGAACATGTTGGAATGAAGTTGGCAGAGAGATTTCATCACCATGCCTAGTTTAGTGTGTGTAGTTGATCATTGTGGTTTGGAAAAGAACACATGAAATGACACTCCATGTGTCATACCATTGTTAGAAAGCCTAGGAACAAGTTGGAATGCAACTGCCACATGCAATTGAGAACCAGTGTGGCAGAGAAATTGCATCATTGTGGTTTGGAAAAGAACACATGCAATGACACTCCATGTGTCAGACCTTGGTCAGAAAGTCTAGGAACATGTTGGAGTGCAGCTGCCACATGCAATGGAGCACTAGTGTGGCAGAGATGTTGCATCACCACACCTAGTTGAGTGTGTGTGTGTGGTCATGTGGATCATTGTGGTTTGGAAAAGAACACATGAAATGACACTCCATGTGTGAGACCACGGTAAGAAAGCCCAGAAACATTTGGGAATGCAGCTACCACATGCAATTGAGCACCAATGTGGTAGAGATGTTGCACCACCACACCTAGTTGAGTGTGTGTGGTCATGTGGATCATTGTGGTCTCGATATGAACACATGCAATGACACTCTATGTGTTAGTCCATGGTCAGAAAGCCTAGGAACACGATGGAATGCAGCTGCCACATGCAATGGAGAACTAGTATAGTAGAGAGATTGCATCACCACACCTAGTTGAGTATGTGTGGTCATGTTGATCATTGTGGTTTGGAAAAGAACACATGCAATGACACTCCATGTTTCAGACCATTGTCAGAAAGCCTAGGAACAAGTTGGAATGCAGCTGCCAGATGCAATGGAGAACTAGTGTGGGAGAGAAGTTGCATCACCACACCCAATTGAGTGTGTGTGGTTATGTGGATCATTGTGGTTTGGAAAAGAACAGATGCAATGACACTCCATGTGTGAGACCATGGTAAGAAAGCCCATGATCATGTTGGAATGCAACTGCCACATGCAATGGAGCACTAGTGTGGCAGAGAGGTTGCATCATGACACCAAGTTGAGTGTGTGTGGTCGTGGATCATTGTGGTTTGGAAAAGAACACATGCAAGGACACTCCATGTGTCAGACCATGGTCAAAAAGCCGAGGAACATGTTGGAATGCAGCTACCACATGCAATGGAGCACCAATGTGGCAGAGTTGTTGCATCACCACACCCAGTTGAGTGTGTGTGGTCATGTGGATCATTGTGGTTTGAAAAACATCACATGCAATGACACTCCATGTGTCAGACCATGGTCAAAAAGACCATGAACATGTTGGAATGCAGCTGCCACATGCTATGGATCACCATTGTGGCAGAGGGGTTGTATCACCACTCTTAGTTGAGTGTGTGTGGTCATGTGGATCATTGTGGTTTGGAAAATAACACATGCAATGACACTCCATGTGTAAGACCATGGTAAGAAAGCCCAAGAACATGTTGGAACGCAGCTTCCACATGCAATGGAGCACCAATGTGGCAGAGATGTTTCATCACCACACCCAGTTGAGTGTTTGTGGTCATCTGGATCATTGTGGTCTGGAAAAGAACACGTGAAATCACACACCATGTGTCAGTCCATGGTCAGAAAGCCCAGGAACATGTTGGAATGCAGCTGCCACATGCAATGGAGCACTAGTGTGGTAGAGAGATTGCATCAGCACACCCAGTTGAGTGTGTGTGGTTATGTTGATCATTGTGGTTTGGAAAAGAACACATGCAATGACACTCCATGTGTCAGAGCATGGTCAGATAACCCATGAACATGTTGGAATGCAGCT
Source organism: Avena insularis (assembly GCA_023614405.1). Lineage (NCBI taxonomy): Eukaryota > Viridiplantae > Streptophyta > Magnoliopsida > Poales > Poaceae > Avena > Avena insularis. The sequence continues at coordinate 315,677,220 of CM042686.1, forward strand.
GCCATACCACATGCAATGGAGCACCTGTGTGCCAGAGAGGAGGAATCACCACACCCAGTTGAGTGTGTCTGGTCATGTGGATCATTGTGGTTGGAAAATAACACATGCAATGAAACTCCATGTGTCAGACCATGGTTAGAAATCCCCAAAACATGTTGGAATGTAGCTGCCACATGCAATGGAGCAGCAGTGTGGCAGAGAGGTTGCATGACGACACCCAATTGAGTGTGTGTGGTCATGCAGATCATTGTGGTTTCAAAAAGAACACATGCAATGACACTTCATGTGTCAGACCATGGTAAGAAAGCCCAAGAACATATTGGAATGTAGCGACACAATGCAATGGACCACTAGTGTGGCAGAGAGGTTGCATCACCACACCGAGTTGAGTGTGTGTGGTCATGTGGATCATTGTGGTTTGGAAAAGAACACATGCAATGATACTCCATGTGTCAGACCATGGTCAAAAAGCCCATGAACATGTTGGAATGTAGCTGCCACATAGAATGGAGCAATAGTGTGGCACAAAGGTTGCATCACCACACCCATTTGATTATGTGTGGTCATGTGGATCATTGTGGTTTGGAAAAAAACACAGGGAATGACACTCCGTGTGTCAGACCATGGTCAGAAAGCCCATGATATTATTATAATGCAGCTGCCACATGGAATGGAGCACCAGTGTGCCAGCGAAGTTGCATCACCACAACCAGTTGAGTATGTGTGGTCATGTGGATCATTGTGGTTTGGAAAAGAACACATGCAATGACACTCCATGTGTCAGACCATGGTTAGAAAGCCCAAAAACATGTTGGAATGCAGTTTCCACATGCAATGGATCACCCGTGTGGCAGAGATGTTGCATGAGAACACCCAGTTGAGTGTGTGTGGTCATGTGGTTAATTGTGGTTTCGAAAAGAACACATGAAATGACACTCCATGTGTTTGACCATGGTTAGAAATCCCAGGAACATGTTGGAATGCAGCGTCCATATGCAACGGAGCACCAGTGTGGCATAGAGGTTGCATCACCACACCCAGTTGAGTGTGTATGGTCAGGTGGATCATTGTAGTTTGGAAAAGAACACATACAATGACACTCCATGTGTCAGGCCATGGTCAGAAAGCCCATGAATATGTTGGAATGCAGCTTCCACAGGCAATGGAGCACCAGTGTGGCAGAGAGGTTGCATCACCACACCTAGTTGAGTGTGTATGGTCATGTGGATTATTTGGTTTGGGAAAGAACACATGCAATGACACTCCATGTGCCATACCATGGTTAGAACGCTCAGGAACATGTTGGAATGCAGCTGCTACATGCAATGAAGCACCAGTGTGGTTGAGAGGTTGCATCACCACACACAGTTGAGTGTGTGTGGTCATGTTGATCATTGTGGTTTGGAAAAGAACACATAAAATGACACTCCATGTGTTAGAACATTATTAGAAAGCCCAGGAACATGTTGGATTGCAGCTGCCACAGTCAATGGAGCACCAGTGTGGCTGAGAGTTTGCATCACCACACCTAGTTAAGTGTGTGTGGTTAGGTGGATCATTGTGGTTTCGAAAAGAACACATACAATGACACTCCATGTGTCAGATCATGGTCAGAAAGCCTAGGACAATGTTGGAATGCAGCTGCCACATGCAATGCATCACTAGTGTGGCAGAGAGGTTATATCACCACACCAAGTTGAGTGTGTGTGGTCATGTGGATCATTGTGGTTTGGAAAAGAACACATGCAATGACACTCCATGTGTCATGCCATTGTCAAAAAGCCCAGGAACATGTTGGAATGAAGCTGCCACATGCAATGGAGCACTAGTGTGGCAGAGATGTTGCATCACCACACCCAGTCGAGTTTGTGTGGTCATGTTGATCATTGTGGTTTGGAAAAGACACATGCAATGACACTCCATGTGTCAGACCATGGTCAGAAAGTCCAGGAACATGTTGCAATGCAGCAACCACATGCAATGGAGCACCAGTGTTGTAGAGAGGTTACATCACAACACCTAGTGGAGTGTGTGTGGTCATGTGGATCATTGTGGTTTGGAAAATAACACATGCAATGACACTCCATGTGTGAGACCATGGTAAGAAAGCCTAGGAACATGTTGGAATGCAGCCGCCACATGCAATGGAGCACTAATGTGGCAGAGATGTTGCATCACCACACCCAGTTGAGTGTGTGTGGTCATGTGGATCATTGTGGTGTGGAAAACAACACATGCAATGACACTCCATGTGTCAGAGCATGGTCAGAAAACCCAGGAATATGGTGGAATGCAGCTGCCACATGCAATGGAGCACTAGTGTGGCAGAGAGGAGGAATCACCACACCTAGTTGAGTGTGTGTGGTTATGTGGATTATTGTGGTTTGGAAAAGAACACATGCAATAACACTAGATGTGTCAGACCATGGTTGGAAAGCCTAGAAACATGTTGGAATGTATACGCCACACACAATGGAGCACTAGTGTGGTAGAGAGGTTGCATCACCACACCCAGTTGAGTGTGTGTGGTCATTCAGATCATTGTATTTTTGAAAAGAAACACATGCAATGACACTTCATGTGTTCGACCATGGTAAGAAAGCCCAGAACGTATTGGAATGCAGCCACACAATGCAATGGACCATTAGTGTGGCAGAGAAGTTACATCACCACACCCAGTTGAGTGTGTGTGGTCATGTGGATCATTGTGATTTGGAAAAGAACACATGCAATGACACTCCATGTGTCATACCATGGTCAGAAAGCCCAGGAACAAGTTGGAATGCAGGTGCCACATACAATGGAGCACTAGTGTGGCACATAAGTTGCATCACCACACCCATTTGATTGTATGTGGTCATGTGGATCATTGTTGTTTGGAAAAAACACATCATATGACACTCCATGTGTCAGACCATAGTCAGAAAACCCATGATATTATTGGAATGTAGCTGCCACATGCAATGGAGCACCCGTGTGGCAGAGATATTGCATCACCACACCCAGTTGAGTGTGTGTGGTCATGTGGATAATTGTGGTTTGGAAAAGAACATAGGCAATGACACTCCATGTGTTAGACCATGGTCAGAAAGCCTAGGAACATGTTGGAATGAAGCTTCCACACGCAACCGAGCACTAGTGTGGCACAGAGGTTGCATCACCACACCCAATTGAGTGTGTATGGTCATGTGGATTATTGTGGTTTGGAAAAGAACACATGCAATGACACTCCATGTGTAATACCATGGTAAGAAAGCTGAGGAACATGTTGGAATGCAGCTGCTACATGAAATGAAGCACCAATGTGGTTGAGAGGTTGCATCACCACACCCAGTTGAGTGTGTGCGGTCATGTTGATCATTTTGGTTTGGAAAAGAACACATAAAATGACACTCCATGTGTCAGAACATTATCAGAAAGCCCAGGAACATGTTGGAATGCAACTGTTACAGTCAATGGAGCACCAGTGTGGCTGAGTGTTTGCATCACAACACCTAGTTGAGTGTGTGTGGTCATGTGGATCATTGTGGTTTGGAAAAGAACACATGCAATGACACTCCATGTGTCAGATCATGGTCAGAAAGCCCATGAACATGTTGGAATGCAGCTGCCACATGCAATGGATCACTAGTGTGGCAGAGAGGTTACGTCACCACACCTATTTGGGTGTGTGTGGTCATGTGGATCATTGTGGTTTGGAAAAGAACACATGCAATGACACTCCATGTGTCATACCATTGTCAGAAAGCCCAAGAACATGTTGGAATGAAGCTGCCACATGCAATGGAGCACTAGTGTGGCAGAGATGTTACATCACCACACCCAGTTGAGTTGGTGTGGTCATGTTGATCATTGTGGTTTGGAAAAGAACACATGCAATGACACTCCATGTGTCATACCATTGTTAGAAAGTCCAGGAACATGATGCAATGCAGCAGCCACATGCAATGGAGCACCAGCGTGGTAGAGAGGTTGCATCACAACACCTAGTGGAGTGTGTGTGGTCATGTGGATCATTGTGATTTGGAAAAGACCACATGCAATGACACTCCATGTGTGAGACCATGGTAAGAAAGCCTAGGAACATGTTGGAATGCAGCTGCCACATGCAATGGAGCACTAATGTGGCAGAGATGTTGCATCACCACACATGGTTGAGTGTGTGTGGTCATGTGGATCATTGTGGTTTGGAAAAGAACACATGCAATGACACTCCATGTGTCAGAGCATGGTTAGAAAATCTAGGAATATGTTGAAATGCAGCTGCCACATGCAATGGAGCACCAATGTGGCAGAGAGGTGGAATCATAACACCTAGTTGAGTGTGTGTGGTCATGTGGATCTTTGTGGTTTGGAAAAGAACACGTGCAATGACACTCCATGTGTCAGACCATGGTCAAAAAGCCTAGGAACATGTTGGAATGCAGCTGCCACATGCAATGGAGCACCATGTGGCAGAGAGGAGGAATCACCACACCTAGTTGAGTGTGTGTCGTTATGTGGACCATTGTGGTTTGGAAAAGAACACATGCAATGACACTAGATGTGTCAGACCATGGTTAGAAAGCCTAGAAACATGTTGGAATGTATATGCCACACGCAATGGAGCACTAGTATGGCGGAGATGTTGCATCACCACACCCAGTTGAGTGTGTGTGGTCATGCGGATCATTGTGTTTTCGAAAAGAAACACATGCAATGACACTTCATGTGTTAGACCATGGTAAGAAAGCCTAGGAATATATTGGAATGCAGCCACACAATGCAATGGACCATTAGTGTGGCAGAGAGGTTGCATCACCACACCCAGTTGAGTGTGTGTGGTCATGTGGATCATTTTTGTTTGGAAAAGAACACATGCAATGCCACTCCATGTGTCAGACCATGGTCAGAAAGCCCAGGAACATGTTGCAATGCAGCTGGCACATACAATGGAGCACTAGTGTGGCATAGAAGTTGCATCACCACACCCATTGATTGTATGTGGTCATGTGGATCATTGTTGTATGTGGTCATGTGGATCATTGTTGTTTGGAAAAAACAAATGCTATGACACTCCATGTGTCAGACCATAGTCAAAAAACCCATGATCTTATTGGAATGCAGCTGCCACATGCAATGGAGCACCTGTGTGGCAGAGATGTTCCGTCACCACACCCAGTTAAGTGTGTGTGGTCATGTGGATAATTGTGGTTTAGAAAAGAACATAGGCAATGACACTCCATGTGTTAGACCATGGTTAGAATGCCCAGGAACATGTTGGAATGCAGCTGCCACATGCAATGGAGCACTAGTGTGGCACAGAGGTTGCATCCCCACACCCAGTTGAGTGTGTATGGTCATGTGGATTATTGTGGTTTGGAAAAGAACACATGCAATGACACTCCATGTGTCATACCATGGTAAGAAAGCTTAGGAACATGTTGGAATGCAGCTGCTACATGCAATGAAGCACCAATGTGGTTGATAGGTTGCATCACCACACCTAGTTGAGTGGGTGCGGTCATTTTGATCATTGTGCTTTGGAAAAGAACACATAAAATGACACTCCATGTGTTAGAACATTATTAGAAAGCCCAGGAACATGTTGGAATACAGCTGCCACAGTCAATGGAGCACCCGTGTGGGTGAGAGTTTGCATCACCACACCCAGTTGAGTGTGTGTGGTCCTGTGGATCATTGTGGTTTGGAAAAGAACACATGCAATGACACTCCATGTGTCAGATCATGGTCAGAAAGCCCAGGAACATGTTGGAATGCATCTGCCACATGCAATGGATCAGTAGTGTGGCACAGAGGTTACATCACCACACCTAGTTGAGTGTGTGTGGTCATGTGGGTCATTGTGGTTTGGAAAATAACACATGCAATGACACTCCATGTGTCACACCATTGTCAGAAAGCCCAGGAACATGTTGGAATGAAGCTGCCACAGCAATGGAGCACCAGTGTGGCAGAGATGTTGTATCACCAGACCTAGTTGAGTTTGTGTGGTCATGTTGATCATTGTGGTTTGGAAAAGAACACATGCAATGACACTCCATGTGTCAGACAATGGTCAGAAAGTTCAGGAACATGTTGCAATGCAGCTGCCACATGCAATGGAGCACTAGCATGGTAGAGAGGTTGCATCACAACACCTAGTGGAGTGTGTGTGGTCATGTGGATCATTGTGGTTTGGAAAAGCACACAAGCAATGACACTCCATGTGTGAGAGCATGGTAAGAAAGCCTAGGAACATGTTGGAATGCAGCTGCCACGTGCAATGGAGCACTAATGTGGTAGAGATGTTGCATCACCACACGCAGTTGAGGGTGTGTGGTCATATGGATAATTGTGGTTTGGAAAGAACACATACAATGACACTCCATGTGTCATAGCATGGTCAGAAAACCCAGAAATATGTTGGAATGCAGCTGCCACATGCAATGGAGCACCAAGGTGGCAGAGAGGTGGAATCATCACACCTAGTTGAGTGTGTGTGGTCATGTGGATCATTGTGGTTTGGAAAAGAACACATGAAACGAAACTCCATGTGTCAGACCATGGTCCGAAAGCCCAGGAACATGTTGGAATGCAGCTGCCACATGCAATGGAGCACCAGTGTGGCAGAGAGGAGGAATCTACACACCTAGTTAAGTGTATTTGGTTATGTGGATCATTGTGGTTTGGAAAATAACACATGCGATGACACTCGATGTGTCAGACCATGGTTAGAAAGCCTAGAAACATGTTGGAATGTATATTCCACATGCAATGGACCACTAGTGTGGCAGAGAGGTTGCATCACCACACCCAGTTGAGTGTCTGTGGTCATGCGGGTCATTGTGTTTTCGAAAAGAAACACATGCAATGGCACTTCATGTGTTAGACCATGGTAAGAAAGCCCAGGAACATATTGGAACGCAGCCACACAATGCAATGGACCATTAGTGTGGCAGAGAGGTTGCATCACCACACCCAGTTGAGTGTGTGTGGTCATGTGGATCATTTTTGTTTGGAAAAGAACACATGCAATGACACTCCTTTGTCAGACCATGGTCAGAAAGCCCAGGAACAGGTTGGAATGCAACTGCCACATACAATGGAGCACTAGTGTGGCACAGAAGTTGCATTACCACACCCATTTGATTGTATGTGGTCATGTGGATCATTGTTGTTTGGAAAAAAACATATGCTATGACAATCCATGTGTCAGACCATAGTCAGAAAGCCCATGATCTTATTGGAATGGAGCTGCCACATGCAATGGAGCACCTGTGTGGCAGAGATGTTGCATCACCACACCCAGTTGAGTGAGTGTGGTAATGTGGATAATTGTGGTTTGGAAACAAACATAGGCAATGACACTCCTTGTGTTAGACCATGGTCAGAAAGCCTAGGAACATGTTGTAATGCAGCTGCCACATGCAATGGAGCACTAGTGTGGCATAGAGGTTGCATCACCACACCCAGTTGAGTGTGTATGGTCATGTGGATCATTGTGGTTTGGAAAAGAACCCATAGAATGACACTCTATGTGTCAGGCCATGGTCAGAAAGCCCATGAATATGTTGGAATGCAGCTGCCACATGCAATGGAGCACTAGTGTGGCAGAGAGGTTGCGTCACCACACCTAGTTGAGTGTGTGTGGTCATGTGGATTATTGTGGTTTGGAAAAGAACACATGCAATGACACTCCATGTGTCATACCATGGTCAGAAAACCCAGGAACATGATGGAATGAAGTTGCCACATGCAATGGAGCACCGGTGTGGTAGAGATGTTGCATCACCACACCTAGTTGAATGTGTGTGGTCATGTGGATAATTGTGGTTTAAAAAATAACACATGCAATGACACTCCATGTGTCAGACGATGGTCAAAAATCCTAGGAACATGTTGGAATGCAGCTGCCACATGCAATGGAGCACCAGTGTGGCTGAGAGTTTGCATCACCACACCTAGTTAAGTGTGTGTGGTCATGTGGATCATTGTGGTTTGTAAAAGAACTCATGAAATGACACTCCATGTGTCAGACCATGGTTAGAAAGCCCAGAAAGATGTTGGAATGCAACTGCCACATGCAATGGATCACCAGTGTGGTAGACAAGTTGCATCACCACACGTAGTTGAGTGAGTGTGGTCATGGTGATCATTGTGGTTTGGAAAAGAACACATGCAATGACACTCCGTGTGTCAGACCATTGTTAGTAAGCCCAAGCACATGTTGGAACGCAGCTGCCACATGCAATGGAGCACCAATGTGGCAGAGATGTTGCATCACCACACCCAATTGAGTTTGTGTGGTCATGTTGATCATTGTGGTTTGCAAAACAACACATGCAATGACACTCCATGTGTCAGACCATGGTCAGAAAGTCCAGGAACATATTGCAATGCAGCTGCCACATGCAATGGAGCACCATCATGGTAGAGAGGTTGCATCACCACACCCAGTTGAGTGTGTGTGGTCATGTGGATCATTGTGGTTTGGAAAAAAACACATGCAATGACACTCCATGTGTGAGACCATGGTAAGAAAGCCCAGGAACATGATGGAATGCAGCTGCCACATGCAATGGAGCACCAATGTGGCAGAGATGTTGCATCACCACACCCAGTTGAGTTTGTGTGGTCATGTGGATCATTGTGGTTTGGGAAAGAACAGATGCAAATGACACTCCGTGTGTCAAAGCATGGTCAGAAAACCCAGGAACATGTTGGAATGCAGCTGCCACATGCAATGGAGCACTAATGTGGCAGAGAGGTGGAATCATCACACCCAGTTGAGTGTGTGTGGTCATGTGGATCATTGTGGTTTGGAAAAGAACACATGCAATGACACTCTGATATGTCCAAAACGTATCTACTTTACCGAACACTTTTGCTATCGTTTCTTCTCTAATTTGTGTGATTTGGATACAACAAATGCGGACTAACGATGTTTTTAGCAGAATTCCTTTGGTGTCTCGTTTTTGTGCAGGAAATCAATTTTCAGGAAAAATCCCGGAAAATTTCACAAAACTCCTATTTTACTAGAAGACTCATGAAGCCAGAAGATGAGACGATGAAGGGCCACGAGGGGCCCACACCACCTGGCCACGCGGGCCAGGCCAGGCCATGCTAGGGGGTGGTGTGGCCGCCTCGGACTCCGCCTCGACCTCTCCTTTCGCCTATAAAATCCCTCTGACCTAAAACAGACAGGGGGTTCAATGTTTTTCTAGATAGAGTTCCGCTGCACCGCCACCACTAGATACTGCGATTCCGAACCAGAAACTCCGTTCTAGCACCCTACCGGGACGTGGAATTAGAGGAGATCATCATCGTCATCACCATCACTTCTCCATCAACCATCCATGATTCCCCCATCCATGAGTGAGTAATCCCCCGCTGTAGGCTATGGGGATGGTAGGGATTGTATGAGATCCTTCATGTAATTGCATCAGATTGTTAGGGCATGGTGCCTAGTATCTATTAGTGCTTTTTGACTTTGTTGCAACTTGTTATGCTTAATTCTTGTCACTAGGGCCTGAGTGCCATGATTTCAGATCTAAACATGTTATTGATTCATGAGGATATTATTGTTTATGATCTTACCTACAAGTTGTATACACATATTGTTGTCTGGAACCAAAGGCCCTGAAGTGACAAGAATTAGGATAACCGGAGGGAATGGCTATGATATGAGGATCAAGTGTGTTCACGAAGTGTTAATGCTTTGCTCTGGTGCTCTATTAAAAGGAGCACCTTAATTGCCAGTAGATTCCTTAGAGCTGCAACGGGCTGGCAGGACAAAAGATGTTGTGCAAGTTCTCATTACGAGCACGTATGACTATATATGGAACACATGCCTGTGATTATTTAGTACTTGGATGCTTTACCTTATTTATCTGCAAATGCCCTATATCTTGATTGCAACATGAATTGTCTTGTCCATGCAACGCGCGTCCATCCATCCCTATGCCTACCGCGTTTTAATCCTACTGTTTACTGCAATTGTTACTACTGTCTTTACTTTTACTGCTGCTATTACTTTGCTATTGCTATTACAAAACTGTTGCTACTAATAAACTACTGCGAGCAAGATTGTTTCCAGGTGCAGCTGAATTGACAACTCAGTTGTTAAGGCTTATAAATATTCTTTGGATCCCCTTGTGTCGAATCAATAAATTGGGTTTTACTTCCCTCGAAGACTGTTGCGATCCCCTATACTTGTGGGTCATCAAGACTATTGTATGGCGCCGTTGTCGGGGAGCATAGCTATATTTATCAAGTTCACTTGGAATTATTATTGTTCGCTGCTATCCATTCATCATGGGTAAATCTTGTGATGGAAAGGTTCCTATATTACCATCCACTACAAGGAGAGGTACAATTCTGAACACATCTGTTGCTCTTGATTCACCATATGTGATGAGTAAGCTCCTTACACCACCACCACATACACATGCTACACATACTGTTACTTCTACTGAATCTGAAACTTCTGATACTTATTGTGCTGCTTCTACTGTGCTTGATAAGAGTGGTTCATTAGGTCCTTTCCTAGATGCTATGATTGCTAGAACTATAGCTGGAAATACTAAAACTCCTAATGAAGATACTACTACACCTGTCAGTTCATCTGGGTCTAGAGAGAGCTATGATATGTAAGACGGATATATAGAAATGACAGGTGAATTTATTAAAGAATGCCAAAACACTCATGGTAGAAGTGCTATTAAGAGTCTTCTTGAGAAACATACTGTTAGACCTAAATTGTCTCCTAATGATAAGTTTGCTACATCCCCCATAAACATTAAAGATAAGGATTATGATTTCTCTATCGATTTATCTTACATAACCATTGTTGAGAAAGAACCTTTTTACGGGACTAAAAATGAAAGTGCTGTAGCACATATGACTGAGCTTTCTACCATGAGTGGCCTATTTTCTGATGATATTAAGATGCGCACCTACTTTGTTGCTAAAATTTGCCCTTTTTCACTGAAAGGAGAAGCTAAAGCTTGGTTTAATAATTTACCTCCTGGATCTATTGATATCCCTGATTGCTTGATGGATACTTTCTTTCAGAAATATTTCCCTCCTAGTGCTAGGCATGCCATTCTGCAGGAACTTTTTGATTTTAAACAAGGAGAAAAGGAGATATTGCCTGAATCATGGGAAAGGTTTTGTGCTTTGATTCATGCACAACCTATATGTCCATTACCTAAAAATGAGCTTCTTGATATATATTATAATGGACTAACTGAAGAATCTAGGACATACCTGGATAGTTGTATTGATTGTGTTTTCAGGAAGAGAACTCCCAAAGAAGCTGGGAAATTAGTGGCTAAGATAAGCAAGAATCATGATGACTGGACTTCACCTAAGTCAACTACACCTGAGTCAACTACACATGAGTTAATAGTGCTAGAGCCAAGACCAACACCAAAGAAGAGGGGAGTGATTGAACTAAATGATGAAGTGATAAAGGAAGCTAAGAAATGTCTTAATGAGAAGGGTATTAAATCTGAAGATGTGAAGAATTTACCTCCTATAGAAGAATTATGTAAGCCAATCTCCCACTCATCCACTATTGAGGTACACTCTCTCCAACATTTTAATGAAGGTGATATTCCTTATTCTAAACCTCCTGAATAATGCTTAGAAGAATTTGATATCTTTGTTGTTAAGCAAGATAATTTTAATAAAAGAGTGCAAAATCATTAGATGGAAAACTCTAGAGCTATTATTGAGTTAAGGGATATCATGGAAAGAACCTCTAATGATGTTAAAATGCTTGTTAAACATTTCCAAATGGTTCAAACTCAAATTCATCAGCTTATTAAGGTACAAAAAGATTTGCTAGTTAATGCTTCTAAAGAAAAACATACATATGAAATTAGAACTAGAAGTGGCATTGCCACTCAGGATCCTCTATATCCTGAGGGGCATCATAAAAGAATTGAGCAGGATTCCCAACAAATTGAAAATAGTGGTATTTCTTCTAAGAGAAAGAAAAAGAAACATAAAACAGTTATAGAATCTTCTGAAACTGCTAAAGATCCTAATAGTATATCTGTCTCTGATTTTGAAACTGAGAGTGGTAATGAGAAAAATAATGCTCTTGATAAAGTAGAAATTGAAGAAGAGCCTGAAAGGAACACTAAGAATGCTAAGTACACTAAGGAAGATTTTGTTACTAATCAACATGGTATTGAAAGAGAGCCCTGGGTTCAAACACCAATGCCTTTTCCTGGTAGGAAACACAAGTCAAAGGAAGACGAACACTATAATAAGTTTTGTGAGTGGATGAAACCTTTATTTTTGCAAATTCCTTTAACTGATGCTATTAAATTGCCTCCTGATTCAAAGTATATGAAGGATATTATCTCTAATAAAAGGAAGATCCCTAATGAGGAAATTTCTACTATGCTTGCTAATTATTCCTTTAATGGTAAGGTTCCAAAGAAACTTGGAGCCCCATGAATTCCAACTATCCCATCTTCTATTAAAAATAGTTATTTTTAGAACTGCTTTGTGTGATTTGGGAGCAGGAGTTAGTGTTATGCCTTTTTCTCTCGACAAAAGACTTCAATTAGAGAAATTAATACCAACTGATATATCTTTGTAAATGGCTGATAAATTTACCACTATTCCAATTGGTATATGTGAGGATGTTCATGTTCAAGTGGCTCATAATTTCTTGATATTAACTGACTTTGTTGTGCTTGAAATGCCTAAAGATGATAATATGTCTATTATTCATGGGACACCTTTTCTTAATACTGCAGGTGCTGTCATTAATTGTAATCAATTAAAGGTAACTTTTGATGTTAATGACAAGGAGAATACTATCTATTTCTCCAAGAAGATTGAAAAGACATATGGCCTAAATTAAATTGAAAATATTGAGGGCATCCAAGTTGGAGAAATATATTGTCGCATACCACGAGAAAAATATGAAACTATCATGATTGGGACCATTGCTATCAAGGTTGAGGTAACATAATCATTTAGTGAAATGCAAAGTTTTGTTTCATATAAAATTGTTTTGGTAACAAGACCCGATCAACCTTGTTAACAAAGAGATTTTAATGAACAAAAAAATGTTTTCACCATGATTATCTTTGCTTACTTTTAGTTTATCCATTTTAATTTTTTCTTTCACTTAGTTTACTTTTCTATTGCTAGTTGCTTGCATATTAGAGTGTCTTAGAACTTCTGAAGTTTTAGTTTTGTTTTGTTATTGCATCATTCCAAAATTATCTTTCTGCCAGAAAATTATTCATCAATACCTGAAAATTGCTAAAAAATAAAGTGTCTCGAAAAATTCCAGAAAATTAATATAAATTTTTTATGTCAAAAGAGGGACAGAGAAGTACCTAGAGTGACCCAGGGGGGCCACCTGTCAGGCACACCACCTGGTGGCGCAGCCACACCAGGGGCGCGCCTGGCCATGGTGTGGGCCACCCCTGGCCCTTCACTTATTCTCCTACCTGCCACTCCTTTCTCTCTCCTAAGAAAACACTAGTTCATTGCTCAAACCCGTGTTCTTGCTGTTCTTGCTCGCGATTTTCAATCTCCTTGCTCAACCCATCTTTGCTGCTAAGATTTGGAGCATTTGATCTTCGGTATGTGACTCCTCTGCTTGTACAAGTAGATTTGTGATTAGTGGATTATATCTTGAGTATTTTGCTACTGTAGGTGACAGGTTATGTGAGATGGCATGCTTGTTCAATGCTTAGAGAAATTGTTTTGATGCATGTTTAGGCCTCTTACAAGTCCCTATAAGTAGTTCGTTTCATTATGTAATCACTTTGCAATCACTTGTATGATGGATGTCTAAATTTCAGAAAAGGAGATGAATGAACACCAACTCAACCAACATGAATTAAGGGTGCCTGCGGTTATGAAGGTCCATGGTAAGAAGGAAGTCTTTCCTTCTATCTATCCATGCCCCGAATTCATCAGGGCTGTAGGGATTTCTCAAGATTTCCATACTTTAATTTCTAATGTAGGATTGGAGCATTTTGTGGAAGATATACCTTACCAATATGTGAAACTAACTATGTCTATGGTGCAGGATTTTTGATTTAGTTGCTCCTTGCCTAACCCCATGGTTCATTACAAAATTTACACTATAGCTGTCGATCTCCCTTGTGCAGCTATTACAGTACCGCAGTGGGGTTCATGTGAAAGGATTAGAGAGCGGCCTACACCACTCATGGACTTGTATGCAGAGATTTGCCAAGGAAGCAGCTTCTCAAAGGAGAGTGGTAAAATTCGCAATATTCACCTCTGGTCTATTCGATACTTTGTCTACTTTATTGCCAAGTGCGTTCTTGCTAGGAAAACTACCAGTAAATTATCCTCATATGATCTAGCCTTTATCTCAGCTCCCTTAAAACAAGATAGGACTTATAATTTGGGTGCTTTGATAACTTTCCGTCTTGCTGCTAACCGCGAGAAAGGTGGAATTTGTGGAGGCCTCATTGCCTCTTGTTTATTAGCTTTGAATGGTGTAGCGCCTCATCATTCAGACCTACAATTTCCCATAGAGAGGCTTGACCTTAATTCCATGATACAACATAAATTCATTCTTGGGCTAATTTGAGTGATTTATCTTATGAAATAACCTTTCTCAAGGCCGGTTGGAGAAGGGGTAAGTCCGAGCGTGTTGTTCTTTTGCCTGCGCCTGTTTTGTTTAACCTTAATACCAGGGTAGGATGGTCACTGACTAATGAAGAGCTCGATACATATCTGGCGGAGAACTCCCGGCAAGAGAAGGATACCTGAAGGGAGGTTACAGATGATTTGGTCCATCCCTCAAACGAGGGGGAGTCTTTGTACCAGCAGCCTGCATATGATTGGGAGTTTCTTCTTCTTCGCAAGGGCCTAACTACGATTATTCTTATGATGACCCGCTGGCCTGGAGTTCCTACCCGCGTTGGGGTTGATACCCACTTAGGCCAAAAGCATAAGCTTGGGGGGAGGTACACCGATATCACACTCATCTACATATCGTTTTCTGTCGGTACTTTGCATATCCATGTTTCGTTTCCTTTTTAGTTTCTTGTCTTTGCTTTATTTATGCTTTCCAAAACACAAAACACCAAAAATATTTTTGTTATTTCTCTTTGTTTGCTTCTTTATCTGGCTTGGTTTGCTTCATCCTTTTCAGCTTTGTTTTGATTATTTGAAAAACCCAAAAAGATGTTGCTTTGCTCGTTCTTCCCTTCGGTTCTTGCCTTTAAAAAATCGAAAACACAAAAATATTTGTTGTTCTTCTCTGGTTTTGTAAAGTTTGTTGCAGGGTTCAGTGGTCCTCAGTGAATCCTTGGAGTTTGGTTTTATCTTATTATTCAAGTCACACAAGTGAAAGGCAATGATGATTTATGACAACTCGAGGTGTGGTAAGAGGCTGGTATGAACTCTATTTGTTTTCATTTTTGTACATATACTCATCATTGTGAGCATGCTTAGTCTGTTTATGTAAGGTGTATGTTATTTAATGGATACTTAGTGGTCCTTGACTTCTTATGATCAGTTCGAATCCATTATTAGTTTGTAACATGTCATATAACTGTTTGCTTGCATTGTTCTATTCATAACTTGATATGACATTGTGGTGTCCTCCTCTGAATGTTCTATTTGAGTCGAATTGGCACATGCTCATGCATGCATATGACTAAACAAAAATTTAGTTAAGCCTCGATGATTTATTCTGCCTCAGAGTTCTTATGTCACTTTTATGCCACTATTTATTTTGTTTTGTCGCAAGCATGATTATGACAGTTACTGCTCTCTCGATTGTCGCTCCCTTTCTATTACTAGCCTTCACTTGTGCTGAGTATAAGCTTCACTCATGCATACAACTCCCCAGAAAACCAAAGTTGTCAAAACAGTCCATATCTACCTGTTAGCATTATTGCTATTCCTTGCATATTTATTATGCTCTGTTTTCTTCCAACAAAAATGTTTTCTTGTTATGTGAAAATTAGTTAGTAAAGCTCGCACGAACTTGATGGCACACTTTACTTTCTTGCACTTAATAAACTTGAACCATTGTGCCCATCTATGTTGCATATATGCTTGCGCTTTGTAAGTTGTTAATTAGTAGAACCATGTTATCATGGGGGATGCTTTCAACATTGCACTTTATTTAGTTGATATCATGTTCTTTTTCTTATGGATCCCGGCGGTGTGAAATGAAAGGGGAAATTGTAAGGCTCATGGAGTTCGTATATGTG
Organism: Avena insularis; assembly: GCA_023614405.1. Taxonomy (NCBI): domain Eukaryota; kingdom Viridiplantae; phylum Streptophyta; class Magnoliopsida; order Poales; family Poaceae; genus Avena; species Avena insularis. The sequence goes on from CM042686.1 coordinate 315,693,437, forward strand.
TTAGAGAAACGCCTGGGCGCCTGGTCTAAGCCATGCCTAATCATGGTGGAAACCTGCAGCATAACCATAGTGAGCAATATGTGAAGCATCCTCAATTAAAAAAAACCTATGAAAATAGGAAAGAAAAAAAAAGAAGCCTATGCAAATAGGAAATAAAAGAGTCGCTGAGATGCTCATTGTCTGCTTGCCTTGTCATTTTGATATGGCGAATATTCCATATCATCGGGCAAGGGTACCCCGTTGGTGGTTTTGTATGATACATATGTACTTACAATGACAAGAACTTACCTGTGACTAAAGTTGAGTAGCATGAGGAATGGTACTTGTAAGCAAGGGGCATGAGATTTTCAGCTTATAACTTGTCAAGCATATCTTCATATTTGATCACTTTAACCCTAATCACTTAAAGATGCTTATGATAGGGGCAATGAGAGCTCAAAGCTAATTAGTACCATACTTTCAACATTTGGAAGCCTTTCAAACTTTTAAATATTTTTCTTTCACTTTCATGTTGAGTAACCATTTATTCTTTGAGCACCTTCCCGAGAGCATAGTTGTCATTCTTAGTGTAATGTGCTTGTCCCAAAATACGGTTAATTATGACATAACTTTGACACTTGAATCTTTGATAATTTTATATCCAGTCTTTACTTAAACTTCAGAGGTGCCTTGGCATTTATGTTTTGCTGCAAAGAAAGGCAAGCGAGACACCACTTTATCATATCTTCTTATGGGCACTACAATCCTGCATATGCTTATGTGTCATGTTGCTTATTATTAATGGGTTGGAATCTCTTCATAGCTTGCATGACCATTGGGTAAACTTATTTGCATACTCCTTATTATGAATTGCCTAAGTATTTGATCATATGTTGGGATAATATACATCTTATGAAGCAAATGTGTTCGTGAAAGTTTCTTTTATCGCACTCAGTTTTCAACTGAATTGCATGAGGACAAGCAATAAGCTAAGCTTGGGGGGAGTTGATACGTCCAAGACGAATCTACTTTCCTGAACACTTTCGTTGTTGTTTCTTATCTAATTTGTGTGATTTGGATACAACTAATGTAGACTAACGATGTTTTCAGCAGAATTTCTTTGGTGTCTCGTTTTTGTGCAGGAAATCAACTTTTAGGAAAAATCTTGGAAAATATCGCAAAACTCCTATTTTACCAGAAGACTCATGGAGCCATAAGATGAGACGAAGAAGGTCCACGAGGGGCCCACACCACCTGGCTGCGCAGGCCAGGCCAGGCCGTGCCAGTGGTGGTGTGGCCGCCTCGGACTCTGCCTCGACCTCTCCTTTCGCCTATAAAAGCCCTTGGACCTAAAACAGACGGGGGGTTCGAAGTTCTTCTAGATAGAGTTCCACTGTACCGCCACCACCAAATACCACGATTCGGAACTAGAACCTCCGTTCTAGCACCCTATCGGGATGAGGAATTGGAGGAGATCATCATCATCACCATCGCTTCTCCATCAACCATCCATGAGTGAGTAATCCCCCGATGTAGGCTATGGGGATGGTAGGGATGGGATGAGATCGTTCATGTAATTGCCTCAGATTGTTAGGGCATGGTGCCTAGTATCTATTAGTGCTTTTTGACTTTGTTGCAACTTTTTATGCTTAATGCTTGTCACTAGGGCCCGAGTGCCATGATTTCAAATCTGAACATGTCATTGATTCATGAGGATATTATTGTTTATGATCTTACCTACAAGTTGTATACACATATTGTTGTCCGGAACCAAAGGCCCTGAAGTGACTATAATCGGGATAACCGGAGGGAATGGCTGTGATATGAGGATCACGTGTGTTCACGGAGTGTTAATGCTTTGCTTCGATGCTCTATTAGAAGGAGCACCTTAATTGCCAGTAGATTCCCTAGAGGCCCCACTGCAACGGGCTGGCAGGACAAAAGATGTTGTGCAAGTTCTCATTACGAGCACGTATGACTATATATGGAACACATGCCTATGATTATTTAGTACTTGGATGATTTACCTTATTTATCTACAAATGCCCTATATCTTGATTGCTACATGAATTGTCTTGTCCATGCAACACCCGTCCACCCATCCCTATGCCTACCGCGTTGTAATCCTACTGTTTACTACAATTGTTACTACTGTCTTTACTTTTACTGCTGCTATTACTTTGCTTTTGCTATTACAAAACTGTTGCTACTGATAAACTACTACGAGCAAGATTGTTTCCAGGTGCAGCTAAATTTACAACTCAGTTATTAAGGCTTATATATATTCTTTGGCTCCCCTTGTGTCGAATCAATAAATTGGGTTTTACTTCCCTCGAAGACTGTTGCGATCCCCTATACTTGGGGGTCATCACACTCCGTGTGTCAGACCATGGTTAGAAAGCCCAGAAACATGTTGGAATGCAGCTGCCACATGCAATGGAGCACCATTGTGGCATAGAGGTTGCATCACCACACCCAGTTTATTGTATGTGGTCATGCGGATCATTGTGGTTTGGAAAAAACACATGCAATGATAGTCGATGTGTCAGACCATGGTCGAAACGCCCATGAACATATTGGAATGCAGCCGCACAATGCAATGGACCACTAGTGAGGCTGAGAGGTTGCATCAGCACACCTAGTTGAGTGTGTGTGGTCATGTGGATCATTGTGGTTTGGAAAAGAACACATGCAATGACACTCCATATGTCAGACCATGGTCAGAAATCCAAGGAACATGTTGGAATGCAGCTGCCACATACAATGGAGCACTAGTGTGGCATAGAGGTTGCATCACCATACCCATTTAATTGTGTGTGGTCATTTGGATCATTGTGGTTTGGAAAAAACACATGTTATCACACTCCATGTGTCAGACCATAGTTAGGAAGCCCATGATCTTATTGGAATGTAGCTGCCACATGCAATGGAGCACCAGTGTGGCGGAGAGGTTGCATCACCACAACCAGTTGAGTGTGTGTGGTCATGTGGATCATTGTTGTTTGGAAAGGAACACATTAAGTGACACTCCATGTGTCAGACCATGGTCAGAAAGCCTAGGAACATGTTGGAATGCAGCTGCCACATGCAATGCAGCACTAGTGTGGCACAGAGGTTGCATCACCACACCCAGTTGAGTGTGTTTGGTCATGTGGATCATTGTGGTTTGGAAAATAACACATACAATGACACTCCATGTGTCAGGCCATGGTCAGAAAGCCCATGAATATGTTGGAACGCAGCTGCCACATGCAATGGAGCAACAATGTGGCAGAGAGGTTGCATCACCAAACCTAGTTGAGTGTGTGTGGTCATGTGGATTATTATGGTTTGGAAAAAACACATGCAATGACACTCCATGTGTCATACCATGGTCAGAAATCCTAGGAACATGTTGGAATGCAGCTGCCACATGCAATGGAGCACCAATGTTGCTGAGAGGTTGCATCACCTAGTTGAGTTTGTGTGGTCATGTGGATCACTTTGGTTTGGAAAAGAACACATGCAATGAAACTCTATGTGTCATACGATGGTCAGAAGTCCCAGGAACATGTTGGAATGCAGCTGCCACTTGCAATGGAGCACTAGTGTGGCTGAGAGGTTGCATCACCATACACAGTTGAGTGTGTGTGGTCATGTGGATCATTGTGGTTTGGAAAATAACACATGCAATGACACTCCATGTGTCAGACCATGGTCAGAAAGCCCAGGAACATGTTGAAATGCAGCTGCCACATACAATGGAGCACTAGTATGACACAAAGGTTGCATCACCACACCCATTTGATTGTGTGTGGTCATGTGGATCATTTTTGCTTGGAAAGAAACACATGAAATGGCACTCCATGTGTTAGACCATGGTTAGAAAGCCCATTAACTTATTGGAATGCAGTTGATCCCTTTGATCCGGATTACATATGTAGCATAGCTCTTTTTACCTAGTAGACCTAGGTTATCGAATCCACGGGAAGCGAATGCGTAGTGAAGTTTCTTTAACGGACCTTTGGGAGTTTTAGAATTCCTTTTGTGTTTTACCGGACCATTAGCTTGCGTCTTTTTATTGGTGTCGATGATGGAGAGAGAGGGACTAGGGTATTCGGTTTCACGTGTAGCTGTGCAAAAACATCTAATGGAAATAAAAGATAGAAATAAAGTATGTTTGTACTTTTTAGAGCAAGATAAATTATACGTGGGCAGTGCATCCATAATTGCTATTGCCTCCGCAACCGCTTATAACAATAACCTACTAGTCTCATCCATACCAGATATAGAATTATATGCATAGTGATGTCATTGTTAATCCCAAGCAAATCCCTCACGTATAGTCGTACTACCCCTTCTGTTACTAGGGTTCCCAACCTGCAGATCAGTCATCAGTAATACTCCCTATACCTGGCTCAACCCTCGGGGTCTTGGGTACCTAACAAGTACTTGGATTGAGGCAACAGAGGATACAATAATCATCATGTCATACAAATTAATACACGATCCCGTCTATGATAAATCCCATGCACAATTGCTACATGGCTAGGCCGAAGCCCTTAGCCCAAGGAGAATTACTCACACATAGAGATGAGATCAACAATCACAAACATTGTAATGAAAATCATAAGATTGATAGCTATAGTCTTACAATGTCACAAATCGAAGAATAGATCTACTATTACAAGTGGTGGAGTATGGGTATGGAGATGGAAAATGGTTTGGAGATCTGGAGGCAGCTTTCTAGCGAGGTATGGCTTCTTCAGGGTCATCGGTCTCTCGTTTCTCGTCGCTCGAGGCTTCTTTATATAGGGGCCCCTTCACGAAAGTTGTCCTTTTTGACCTAACGGTGGTAGCGCCAACTATACGACCGGAGCTATACGGTCGGAATTTTTGCTCCGTCTGTATAGTTGGTCGTTACGGCGGCTGCCTCTGTTGTTCGGCTCCTAGTTTCTTTTGGTTGTTGGAAATCTCGTATCTTTGACTTTAATGTAGTGATTCCCTCCTTTAAACGACATTATATGCGCAGGAAAAATATAAGAATAACCTTTTGTGTTTTTACCGGACCAGTAGCTTGCGTATTTTTGTTGTTGGCGATTATGGAGACAGATTGCCTAGGGCATTCGGTTTCACCTGTAGCTATGCAAAAACATCTGATGGAAATAAAAGATTGAAATAAAGTATGCGTGTACTTGTTAGAGCAAGATAAATTATATGTGGGCAGTGCATCCATAATTGCTATTGCCTCCACAACCGCTTATAGCAATAACCTACTAGTCTCATCCATAGAAGAAAGATAACTAGTGATATGCATAGTGATATCACCGTTAATCCCAAGCAAATCCCTCACATACAACCGTACTACCCCTTCTGTCACTGGGGTTCCCAACCTGCAGACCAGTCATCACTCATACTCCCTATACCTGGCTCAACCCTCAGGGTCTTGGGTACCTGACAAGTCCTTGGACTGAGGCAAGAGAGGATACAATAATCATCATGTCATACAAACTAATAAACGATCCCATGTATGATAAATCACATGCACAATTGCTACATGGCTAGGCCGAAGCCCTTAGCCCAAGGAGAATTACTCAAACATAGAGATGAGATCAACAATCACAAACATTGTAATGAAAATCATAAGATTGATAGCAATAGTCTTACAATGTCGCTAATCAAAGAATAGATCTACTATTACAAGTGGTGGAGTATGGCTACGGAGATGGAAAAGGGTTTGGAGATCTGGAGGCGGCTTTCTGGCAAGGTATGGTTTCTTTGGGGTCGTAGGTCTCTCGTTTCTCGTTGCCCGAGGCTTCTTTATATAGGGGTCCCTTCATGAAAGTTGTTTTGTTTAACATAACGGTGGCGGCGCCAACTATACAAGCGGAGCTATACGGTCGGAAGTTTTGCTCCGGCCGTATAGTTGGTCGTTACAGCGTCTGCCTCCGTTGTTTGGCTCTGGTTTCTTCTGGTTGTTCGAACTCTCGTATCTTTGACTTTAATGTAGTGATTCCTTCCTTTAAACGACCTTATCTGCGCAGGAAAAATACAAGAACAAAGGATTGCATATTCCTCTGAACATTAGTGGCACGATTTAGAGAGATATTTCATCAAAAATATGATTAATATCCAGTTTAAATATGGACGTAGATTCTATATTTCAGAGCCATCAGCAGCTGCCACATGCAATGGAGCACCAGTGTGGCAGAGAGATTGCACCACGACACCCATTTGAGTGTGTGTGGTCATGTGGATCATTGTGGTTTGGAAAAGAACACATGCAATGACACTCCATGTATCAGTCCATGATCAGAAAGCCTAAGAACATGTTGGAATGTAGCTGCCACGTGCAATGGAGCACCAGTGTGGCTGAGATGTTGCATCACCACACCCAATTGATTGTGTGTGGTCATGTGGATCATGTTCAGAAAAGAACACATGCAATGACACTCCATGTGTCAGACCATGGTCAGAAAGCCTAGGAACATGTTGGAATGCAGCTGCCACATGCAATGGAGCACCAATGTGGCACAAAAGTTGCATCACCACACCTAGTTGATTGTGTGTGTTCATGTGGATCATTGTGGTTTGGAAGAGAACACATGCAATGACACTCCATGTGTCAGACCATGGTTAGAAAGCCCAGGAACATGTTGGAATGCAGCTGGCACATACAATGGAGTACTAGTGTGGCACAAACGTTGCATCACCACACACATTTGATTGTATCTGGTCATGTCGATCATTACGGTTTGGAAAAAACACATGCTATGAAACTCCATGTGTCAGACCATGGTCATAAAACCCATGATCTTATTGGAATGCAGGTGCCACATGCAATGGATCACCAATGTGCTAGAGAGGTTGCATCAACAGAACTAGTTGAGTGTGTGTGGTCATGTGGATCATTGTGGTTTGGAAAACAACACATGTAGTGACACTCCATGTGCCAGACCATGGTCAAAAAGCCTAGGAGCATTTGGAATGTAGCTCCCACATGCAATGGAGCACCCATGTGGCAGAGATGTTGCATCACCACACCTAGTTGAGTGTGTGTGTTCATGTGGATAATTGTGGTTTGGAAAAGAACACATGCAATGACACTCCATGTGTCAAACCATGGTCAGAAAGCCCAGGAACATGTTGGAATGCAGCTGCCACATGCAATGGAGCACCAGTGTCGCACAGAGGTTGCATCACCACACCCAATTAAATGTGTATGGTCATGTGGATCATTGTGGAATGGAAAAGAACACATACAATGACACTCCATGTGTCAGGCCATGGTCAGGAAGTGAAGGGAATACGCCCGAGAGGCAATAATAAAGTGGTTATTATCTTATTCCATGTTTATAATAAATGTTTATTTTACATGATAGAATTGTATTGATCGGAAACATCAATACATGTGTGTTTAATAAACAAAAAGGGTTCCTAGTTATGCCTCTCTTATAGACTAGCTTGTTGATTAACAAGATGATCAAGGTTTCCTGATCATGGACATTGGATGTTGTTAATAACAAGGTCACTGCATTGGTGGAATGATGTGATGAACATTCATCCAAAGTATAGCATTACGATCAAAGTCATTATGTTTATATTGCTATAATATCATACGAAGTAATATTTATCCTTAGACCATGAGATCATGTTAATTGCTAACACTGGAAGAGTATCTTGATAACATCAAACGTCACACCGTAACAGGGTGACTATAAAGGTGGGTTCAGTGCTACGAAGGTGTTATGTTGAGGCTCATGGATCAAGAGTGGGATTTGTCCATCCCGATGATGGATAGATATACTCTAGGCCCTCTCGGTGGTATCACATTGAAATAGCTTGCAAGCAAGTGATGTGATCACTAGAATGTTATATCACGGGAACAACAAAAGAGTGCATGTCGGTAACGAGATCAAACTAGGTATGGAGATACCGATGATCGAATCTCGGACATGTAATATATCACGGGACAAAGGGATTTAGTTACTAGCGTTAAAGGTTCTCACGATCACAGAAGTCATCGTTGAATGTGTAGTAGTCAGTATGGATCTCCAGGTCCCGCTGCTGATTATTGATCGGAGAGGGGTCTCGATCATGTCTGCATTATTCGCGAACTGTAGGGTGACAGACTTAAGGGATACCGACACCATTTGGAGCAAATATGCTTCAGATAAAGATTTAAGAAAGCGCTGGAATTATTTCAATAGACACCAAAACTGTTTCGGGTGAAATGCTGAAATTGGTTCTGCATGTAATATTGAAATGTTGCAGGGGGTTTTATGTGAATGTTTGTTAATTAAAGTAATTAACAAAATTCTGAATAAAAATAATAAAAGAGTTTTATTAGAGAGCATTAAATTTGGAGAAGTTTAATGCATTTAAAGTGGAGACTTTAAAAGAGAATGTGAAGGTGCATTTTAATGTGGAGGGGTTACCACCACATGAATGGAGGAGGTGAAGGGTCACCCCCTCCATGCGCCGGCCATGAAGGAGGGGAACCCCCCTCCTCCTATAAAAGGCCACCCACTCCTCACTTCTCACTCACACCTCCTTGTGAAGGATCTCTCTCCCCCTCTAGTATTATTTCCCCATGGTCTCGGATTAGCGAGATACATGTTCCCGGTGGCTTTATCTGGAAAGGAGTTGCTGCTTTCGCTGCTTTGCTGGAGCTAGGGACGGAGGTTGTCAGGGTACCGGAAGTGTGTGCGATCACGGATGCACCGCTGCTTTGTGGTGCTGGACTTGGTGGTGCTGGAGCTGGATCTGATGGACGTGCTGGAGCCGGACCTGCTGGATTTCATCACGATCTTGAGATCGGCAAGTGTATGACTACATCAACCACGAGTTCTTACTCGTTAACAAAGATCGTTGTCTGTGAGGGTAAGTTCTCGTTGGATGTATGTCCACCCATTGCTTTGTACCTAGTAGATAGATCTTGGCATGTAGTTCACACCGTAGGAATTTTTTTGTTTTCTATGCTGCGGACCCAACAGTGGTATCAGAGCCTGATCTATTCATAGGTGCTTAGCACGGGTAGTACTCATATGTTGATATGTGGGCGATGATGATTATGTTATTGCATCTTCTATGTATTTTGGATATTGGTGGCATAGTGGGATGAAGCGGCCCGGACCAACCTTACATGTCATCGTACATGAGACCGGTTCCACGACTGACATGCAACTTGTTTTGCATAAGTGGCTGGCGGGTGTCTGTCTCTCCTACTATAGTCAATATCTGATTTACAACGAGTTGCTAATAACTTAGTTATCCTCGTTGTGGTTCATGTTCGTAGGTAAGAACGGTTCTATCTCCGAAAGCCCTAAGCCACATAAAACATGCAATTGATAAATTAGAGGCGTCTATTTTAGATCGTTGCTGGGCTAGTGTATTGATATGGTATTGTTGTAAGTAGATGTATGATAGATACTCTTACAACAGACTCAACGTGTAAGTTCCATAGACCTTGGCCTTACACACAAAGGAATGATAGAGATCATAGCACGATGCAAGTGATAGAGATCAAATGCATGGACCATATCATCTCACTTTACACATTAGATGTTAGCATCTTATACTGCTAGTTTGGCACTTTATGTAGCATTGTAAGATGATCCCCCTTTTAGATATCAAGATAAAAATGTGTTCTTCCTTAAGTATGCACCATTTTGTGGATCGTATTTCGAGACATCACGTGATGATCGGGTGTACTCGACTCTACGCTTTCATACAAACGGGTGTAAGACAGTTTTACACATGCGAGTACTAAGGTTCTTACTTGGCGAGCCTAGCATGTACAGACATGGCCTCGGAACACGGACCGAAAGGTTAAGCATGAGTCATATAGTTGATATGATGCCCATATAGATGCTCGCCTTTGAAGCTACATCAACTCACGTGATGATCGGACTTGGTGTAGTGGATTTGGTTCATGTAATCACCAAAAAGGAACGAGGGATGTCGTTTTTGAGTGGGAGTTCATTTCTAATTTGGATTAGTCGAACCAAATTTGTCATAAATTAAATCAAAGTGAATTTGCATAGTTTGTTGTAATCATTGGCATTCGTTTTCTACCTTATGCTTAGTTTTTATTTGAGATAATAGAACTATAGAATTCTGGATATTTACTTTACGAACTGGTATCGTATTGTTTTGAATGTCAATTTAAAGTTTATAAGTCCTATTGCAAACTTTGAGCAACTCTATTTACTCCATGAAGTTTAATAAGTAGTATTAAATCAAGAGTAAGAATTCCAATGTTAGTATCTAAAGTACCATGTTTCCATGATTATTGATATTCAAAAGTTGTTTTAATATCAAGATTATATTGGAGCTGGAAATTGTTTCAGAAACCATCATGTGTGAAAGATATTGTGATATCTGAAACAATGTTTTTGGTTGCATTATGATAGAGTATAATTTAGCAAAATACATGTTCTCATATTGTATGAGAATTTGTGAAGGATGGAGATGCTAGGCATCCGAATCTACCAAAAAGGTTTTGGGAACTGATATTATACTCGTGATTCTGCCTTATAAGCTATAGTAGCTTGATCATGAAAGTTGTCATGATAAGGATGAATAGAAGATGTAAGTAAAATGTTTACTACACTAATAGATTACTAAAGAATGGATTTTTGAAAGAATGCCAAACATTTGATGATGGTGATCCACTTCAAAGTGCAAGTCCAAAGGTATTAGTATTTGACTATATACGCTTTGTACTATGTGTCATGTGAATGACACCACTATTGATGTTGATAGATTCTTTTAAAAGAAAAAGGAATTGCTGGAAGAGAATCTATAAAATATTTGGTAAAAAATATAAGGTTGGAGATGTCCAACTTGGGTATATAGAAGATATACATGTTATGGTTGTATTCCTTGCTTGTTAAAAAAATGTGGTTCTTAGGTATTGGATACGAAATTGGTTGGTATGAACTGTCATACAGGACAATGCAATTCATGAACTACAATGGCCTAAGTAAACCAGCAAGAGAATGAGTGATGATGTTCATTGAAAACAAATAAAGTGTTATTGTGTTTTTCGTTGTCATCAAACCAAGCCTTCAAGATTTGTTTAAATAATTGTTATTTTGTTCCGGTATCATGAGAACAATGGCTGTTCAAATAATTACCGTATTCCATAAAGGATGGATGAACTTTTACAAGTCTAGTTGGAGAAATCACATCCATAAACACTATTGCTAAAATGTCGCAAGACAAATGATTGAAAGATCACTTATGAAGTGACATCGCTGTTTAAATTATATTTGAAAGAAAACATGAAGAAACTCCATGTTGATGGATTTTTGGAGTCTTTGATTTTGATCAATTGACGCATGTGAGACTTTCCTCGAGATAATTGAAACTCCGTCCATAGGCCAAAGAGGAACGGATGACTAGCTTATTGGAAATTGTGCATGCTGATGTGCATAGTCCATTATGTGTAGCCATATGCGATGGATCTTTTTGCTTCATATGCTTTCTCCAAAAATTTGAGTGAATATATCTGTATATTTACTTAACAAGGAAGAAGTATGAAACATTTGAAAATTGTTCAAAGACTTTTAAGATGAAGTGGAAAATCATTGTAACAAGAAAATAAAGAGTTTATGATTCGATCATAAAGGAAGATATTTGAGTTACATGTTTAGCAAAAACACCTAAGACTTGAGGAATTGTTCCATGATTTGTGTTTCTCGATAAACCATAGGAGTATGGCATATTCGAGAGATAAAATCAAACCATGTTTGACATGGTAAGATCAAGGGTGTCATTTATAAAACTGCCATTATGTTTTAAGGATCGAAGCTTTAGATACTACCGCTTTTACACTGAAAAGAGCACCATCGTGATCCATTGAAATGACACCATATGAGTTATGGTTTGGGATAAAACCCAAATTGTCTTTTCTTAAATTTTGGTATGCTATGCATAAGTAAAATGTTTACAACCAAAGTCGGATAAGCACATCTTTGTAGGTTATCCCAAAGAATTTGTTGGGAATTTCTCCATAACACAGAGGACAAAAGAGTTTGTTACTTGGAATGTCAAGTTTCTTGAGAAGGAATTTTTCGTGAAAAGTTAAGTGGGAGGACAATAGAACTTTGATAAGGTTGTTGAACCTTAGCTATATGTGCTAAGTAGCGCAGCGCCGGAAAGTGTCCCGGTGGCGGCCACAATGCTCATGGCTCTCGTGATTACAAAAGGCGTGATCTCGGAGATTAGAGTTCCTATGGAACCGTGTGGGTCGGTAAGAATCAAATAGTAAGATTTGATAAGCAAGTCGTTATTGTTTTGACAATGATGAACTGACTACATGCAAAGAAGCGATGATGGGCCCTGACTCCATAAAATGACTAGAAGTCATAGAATCCGTGATAGTATCCATACACGAGAAAACAAGTTTCTGAACTTGGAAGACCCTTCGAAAAGGCGTGAAGCCTATCGGCCGTGTTTGGATCTGTAAAGAAATAAGACATGGATGTTTAACATCTATGAAATAGTCGACATGTCGGAAAGAAGTTTACGACAATGTTCAAGGAGTTGACTATGAGAAGATTTGATCTTTCATAGCGATATATAGTCTTGACGGATTAATGTAGCAACCACTACATATAATTTGGTATATGGTAGTTGAATAAACAAAACAAGGTTCTTCTAATAGAACGGTAACCTAGGACATGTACATGACTTGGTCCGAAGGGTTTTGTTAATTCAAAGGGTGCTAAAAGGGCATGTAAACTTCAATAGTTGAAGTAAGCATAGCGGAGTTGGAATCTTCACCATGATGAAACTGTTAAAAGAGTTTAAATTCATCGGAGATGATGAAGATGCTTGCATTTGCAAGAAATTAAGTGGGAGCGCTGAGACATATTTCTAATACATTATGTAGAGGACATATTGTTGATTGGAAATGATGTATCTTGTATTGACACAAGTTAAGAATTTCATTAAAATAAGATTTCGATGAAAGACTTGGGCAAACCCAGAATATTAGGCATCAATATCTATATGGATAGATTAAGGCGCTAATATGGTTGTGCCAGACATACATATATGAGATATTGAAAGGGTTCAATATGGAAACAACAAGAAAGGTTCTTGCTGCATGGAAAGGATTGTATCAAAATTCAAGTGTTTCAACACTTGGTGAGTAAAATCACATGAAGATTTTGACCGATTATACCATGATATGTATATATCCAGAATGTCCTATGCTCTAAATGTTATGAGCATATACCAGAATGATTCAAAAGATGATCATTGGACAATAGTAAAGATATTCTTATGAGATTTGGAAGAACTAAGAATATATAATGTATAAGTCACAAATAGTTAAAGGTAGTTCATTGTAAAGTGTTACATTGATACTAGTTTTGTCACAAGATACAAATTAAATTTATCTCAATTTAGACTATGGGTGGCACAATGTAATGGAAAGGATGTTCCATGATGGATTTGGATGAGTTCCAAAGTTGAGACATTGTGACGGATACTACAACAAAAGGCTAAGTATATGACTGTTATAGTAGCAGCAAAGGAGGGCATTTGTGTTAAGTAGTTTGTTATCAAACTAGGTGTGGTTCAAAGTGGGCTAATACTATGAAGATATATTGTGTGACAATAATATCAACATATTTTGAGCGAATTTAACTAAAGGTCTCACCAAAGGACCAAATCTATACAATGCCATCTCATTTGAGAATGAGTGATGCGTAGAGACGTAGAGACATGCAAATACACACGGACCTGAAACTGTCAGATCCATAGATTATGTTAACCACTAGCAATAGCGTATATGCAACACCAGAAAGCCATAGGTGTTCAATACGCAAAGTTTTTTAAAACTAGATTATTGACCCTAGTGCAAGTGGGAGACTGAAGGGAATATGCCCGAGAGGCAATAATAAAGTGGTTATTATCTTATTCCATGTTTATGATAAATGTTTATTTTACATGATAGAATTGTATTGATCGGAAACATCAATACATGTGTGTTTAAAAACAAAAAGGGTTCCTAGTTATGCCTCTCTTATAGACTAGCTTGTTGATTAACAAGATGATCAAGGTTTCCTGATCATGGACATTGGATGTTGTTAATAACAAGGTCACACCATTGGTGGAATGATGTGATGAACATTCATCCGAAGTATAGCATTACGATCAAAGTCATTATGTTTATATTGCTATAATATCATACGAAGTAATCTTTATCCTTAGACCATGAGATCATGTCAATTGCTAACACTGGAAGAGTATCTTGATAACATCAAACGTCACACTGTAACAGGGTGACTATAAAGGTGGGTTCAGTGCTACGAAGGTGTTATGTTGAGGCTCATGGATTAAGAGTGGGATTTGTCCATCCCGATGACGGATAGATATACTCTGGGCCCTCTCGGTGGTATCACATTGAAATAGCTTGCAAGCAAGTGATGTGATCACTAGAATGTTATATCACGGGAACGAGAAAAGAGTGCATGTCGGTAACGAGATCAAACTAGGTATGGAGATACCGATGATCGAATCTTGGACATGTAATATATCGCGGGACAAAGGGATTTAGTTACTAGCGTTAAAAGTTCTCACGATCACAGAAGTCATCGTTGAATGTGTAGGAGTCAGTATGGATCTCCAGGTCCCGCTGCTGATTATTGATCGGAGAGGGGTCTCGATCATGTCTGCATTATTCGTGAACCGTAGGGTGACACACTTAACGGATACCGACACCATTTGGAGCAAATATGCTTCAGATAAAGATTTAAGAAAGCGCTGGAATTATTTCAATAGACACCGAAACTGTTTCGGGTGAAAATGCTGAAATTGGTTCTGCATGTAATATTGAAATGTTGTAGGGGGTTTTATGTGAATGTTTGTTAATTAAAGTAATTAACAAAATTCTGAATAAAAATAATAAAAGAGTTTTATTAAATGAGAGAGCATTAAATTTGACAAATTTAATGCATTTAAAGTGGAGACTTTAAAAGCGAATGTGAAGGGGCATTTTAATGTGGAGGGGTTACCACCACATGAACGGAGGAGGTGAAGGGTCACCCCCTCCATGCGCCGGCCATGAAGGAGGGGCACCCCCCTCCTCCTATAAAAGTCCACCCCCTCCTCACTTCTCACTCACACCTCCTTGTGAAGGATCTCTCTCCCCCTCTAGTATTATTTCCCCATGGTCTCGGATTAGCGAGATACATGTTCCCGGTGGCTTTATCTGGAAAGGAGTTGCTGCTTCCGCTGCTTTGCTGGAGCGAGGGATGGAGGTTGTCGGGGTACCGGACGTGTGGGCGATCACGAATGCACCGCTGCTTTGTGGTGCTGGACTTGGTGGTGCTAGAGCTGGATCTGATGGACGTGCTGAAGCCGGACCTGTTGGACTTCATCACGATCTTGAGATCGGCAAGTGTACGACTACATCAACCACGAGTTCCTACTCGTTAACAAAGCTCGTTGTCTATGAGGGTAAGTTCTCGTTGGATGTATGTCCACCCGTTGCTTTGTACCTAGTAGATAGATCTTGGCGTGTAGTTCACACCGTAGGAAATTTTTTGTTTTCTATGCTGCGGACCCAACAGGAAGCCCATGAATATGTTGGAATGCAGCTGCCACATTCAATGGAGCACCAGTGTGGTAGAGAGGTTGCATCGCCACACCTAGTTGAGTGTGTGTGGTCTTGTGGATTATTGTGGTTTGGAAAAGAACACATGCAATGACACTCCATGTGTCATACCATGGTCAAAAAGCTCAGGAACATGTTGGAATGCAGCTGCCAAATGCAATGGAGCACCAATGTGGCTAAGAGGTTGCATCACCACACCTAGTTGAGTGTCTGTGGTCATGTGGATCATTGTGGTTTGGAAAAGAACACATGCAATGAAACTCTATGTGTCAAACGATGGTCAGAAATCCCAGGAACATGTTGGAATGCAGCAGCCACTTGCAATGGAGCACCAGTGTGGCTGAGGGTTGCATCACCAAACCCATTTGCTTGTGGGTGGTCATGTGGATCATTGTGGTTTCGAAAAAACATCGAGTGACACTCCATGTGTCAGACCATGGTCAGAAAGCCTAGGAACATGTTGGAATGAAGCTGTCACATGCAATTGAGCACCAGTGTGACATAGAGGTTCCACCACCACACCCATTTGATTATGTGTGGTCATGTGGATCATTTTGGTTTGGAAAGAAACACATGCAATGACACTCCATGTCTTAGACCATGGTTAGAAAGCCCATGAACTTATTGGAATGCAGCCGCCACATGCAATGGAGCACCCGTGTGGCAGAGATGTTGCAGCACCACACCTAGTTGAGTGTGTGTGGTCTAGTGGATAAGTGTTGTTTGGTAAAGAACACATGCAATGACACTCCATGTGTTAGACCATGGTCAGAAAGCCTAGGAACATATTGAAATGCAGCCGCCACATGCAATGGACCACCAGTGTGGCAGAGATGTTACATCACCACACCCGGTTGAGTGTGTGTGGTCATGTGGATTATTGTGGTTTCGAAAATAACACTTACAATGACACTCCATGTGTCAGACCATGGTCAAAAATCCCAGGAACATGTTGGAATGCAGCTGCCACATACAATAAGCAGTAGTGTTGCACAAAGGATGCATCACCACACCCATTTGATTGTGTGTGGTCATCTGGATCATTGTGGTTTGGAGAAAACACATGCAATGACACTCCATGTGTCATACCATGGTCAGAAAGCCCATGAACTTATTGGAATTTAGCTGCCACATGACATGGAGCACCAGTGTGGCATAGAGGTTGCATCACCACACCCAGTGGAGTGTGTCTAGTCATGTGGATCATTCTAGTTTGGAAAAGAACACATGGAATGAAACTCCATGTGTCAGACCATGGTAAGAAAGCCCAAGAACATGTTGGAATGCAGCTTCCACATGCAATGGAGCACCCATGTGGCAGAGATGTTGCATCACCACACCCAGTTGGGTGTGTGTGGTCATGTGGATAATTGTGGTTTGGAAAAGAACATATGCAATGACATTCCATGTGTCATACCTTGGTCAGAAAGCCCAGGAACATGTTGGAATGCAGCTGCCACATGCAATGGAGCACCAATGTGGCACAGATGTTGCATTACCACACCCAGTTGAGTGTGTGTGGTCATGTTGATCATTGTGGTTTGGAAAAGAACATTTACAATGACACTCCATGTGTCAGGCCATGGTCAGAAAGCCATGGAACATATTGGAATGCAGTCGCCACATGCAATGGACCACCAGTGTGGCAGAGAGGTTGCATCACCACATCCAGTTGAGTGTGTGTGATCATGTGGATCATTTTGGTTTGGAAAAGAACACATGCAATGACACTCCATGTGTTAGACCATGGTCAGAAAGCCCATGAACATGTTGGAATGCAGCTTCCACATACAATGGAGCACTAATGTGGCTCAAAGGAAGCATCACCATACCCATTTGATTGTGTGTAGTCATGTGGATCATTGTTCTTTGGAAAAACACATGCAATGACACTCCATGTGTCAGACCATGGTCATAAAGCCCATAAACTTATTGCAATGCAGCTGCCACATGCAATGGAGCACTAGTGTGGCGTAGAGGTGGCATCACCACACCAAGTGGAGTGTGTGTGGTCATGTGGATCATTGTAGTTTGGAAAACAACACATGCAATGACACTCCATGCATCAGAGCATGGTAAGAAAGCCCAAGAACATGTTGGAATGCAGTTGCCACATGGAATGGAGCACCCGTATGGCAGAGATGTTGCATCACCACAACTAGTTGAGTGTGTGTGGTCATGTGGATAATTGTGTTTTGGAAAAGAACATATGCAATGTCATTCCATGTGTTAGACCATGGTCAGAAAGCCTAGGAACATGTTGGAATGCAGCTGCCACATGCAATGGAGCACCAGTGTGGCATAGAGGTTGTATCACCACACCTAGTTGAGTGTGTGTGGTCATGTGGATCATTGTGGTTTGGAAAAGAACACATACAATGACACTCCGTGTGTCAGGCCATGGTGAGAAAGCCCATGAATATGTTGGAATGCCGCTGACACATGCAATGAGCACTAGTATGGCTGAGAGGTTGCATCACCACACCTAGTTGATTGTGTGTGGTCATGTGGATAATTGTGGTTTGGAAAAGAACACGTGCAATGAAACTCCATGTGTTAGACCATGGTCAGAAATCCTAGGAACATGTTGGAATGCATCTACCACATGCAATGGAGAACCAGTGTGGCTGAGAGGTTGCATCACCACACCTAGTTGAGTGTGTGTGGTCATGTGGTTCATTGTGGTTCGGAAAAGAACACATGCAATGACACTCCATGTGTCATACCATGGTCAGAAAGCCCAGGAACTTGTTGGAATGAAGTTGCCACATACAATGGATCACTAGTGTGGCACAAAGGTTGCATCACCACACCCATTTGATTGTGTGTGGTCATGTGGATCATTCTAGTTTGAAGAAAACACATGCAATGACACTCCATGTATCAGACCATGGTCAGAAAGCCCATGAACTTATTGTTATGCAGCTGCCACATGAAATGGAGCACCAATGTGGCATAGAGGTTGCATCACCACACCAAGTGGAGTGTGCGTGGTCATGTGGATAATTGTGGTTAGGAAAAGAACATATGAAATGACACTCCATGTGTCAAACCATGGTCAGAAAGCCCAGGAACATGTTGGAATGCAACTGCCACATGCAATGGAGCACCAATGTGGTAGAGAGGTTGATCACCACACCTAGTTGAGTGTGTGTGGTCATGTGGATCATTGTGGTTTGGAAAAGAACGCATGCAATGACACTCCATGTGTCAGAGAGCCCAGGAACATGGTGGAATGCAGCTGCCACATGCAATGGAGCACTACTGTGGCACAGAGGTTGCTTCACCACACCCAGTAGATTTTGTGTGGTCATGTTGATCATTGTGGTTTGGAAAAACACATGCAATGACACTCCATGTGTTATACCATGGTAAGAAAGCCCATGAACTAATTGGAATGCAGCTGCCACATGAAATGGAGCTCTAGTGTGGCATTGAGGTTGCATCACCACACTGAGTGCGGTGTGTGTGGTCATGTGGATCATTGTAGTTTGGAAAAGAACACATGCAATGACACTCCATGTGTGAGACCATGGTAGGAAAGCCGAAGAACATGTTGGAATGCAGCTGCCACATGCAACGGAGCACCCGTGTGGCATAGATGTTGCATTGCCACACCTAGTTGAGTGTGTGTGTTCATGTGGATAATTGTGGTTTGGAAAAGAACATATGCAATGACACTCCATGTGTCATACCATGGTCAGAAAGCCCAGGAACATGTTGGAATGTACCTTCCACATGCAATGGAGCACCAATGTGGTAGAGAGGTTGATCACCACACCCAGTTGAGTGTGTGTGGTCATGTGGATCATTGTGGTTTGGAAAATAACACATGGAATGACACTCCATGTGTCAGACCTTGGTCTGAAAGCCTAGGAACATGTTGGAATGAAGCTGCCACATGCAATGGAGCACCAATGTGGTAGAGAGGTTGATCACCACACCCAGTTGAGAGTGTGTGGTCATGTGGATCATTGTGGTTTGGAAAAGAACGCATGCAATGGCAATCCATGTATTAGAGAGCCCAGGAACATGTTGGAATGCAGCTGCCACATGCAATGGAGCACCAGTGTGGCATAGAGGTTGCATAACCACACCCAATTTATTTTGTGTGGTCATGCGGATCATTGTGGTTTCGAAAAAACACATGCAATGATACTCCATGTGTCAGACCCTGGTCAGAAAGCACATGAACGTATTGGAATGCAGGTGCCACATGCAATACACCACCAGTGTGGCAGAGAGGCTGCATCACCACACTCAGTTGAGTGTGTGTGGTCATGTGGATCATTGTGGTTTGGAAAAGAACACATGCAATGACACTCCATGTGTCAGACTATGGTCAGAAAGCCCAGGAACATGTTGGAATGTAGATGCCACATACAATGGAGCACTAGTGTGGCACAAAGGTTGCATCACCACACCCAATAGATTGTGTGTGGTCATGTGGATCATTGTGGTTTGGTAAAAACACATGCAATGACACTCCATGTGTCAGACCATGGTTAGAAATCCCATGAACATGTTGGAATGCAGCTGCCACATGCAATGGAGAACTAGTGTGGCTGAGAGGTTGCATCACCACACCCAGGTGAGTGTGTGTTGTCTTGTGGATCATTGTGTTTTGGAAGATAACACATGCAATGACACTCCATGTGTCAGACCATGGTCAGAAAGCCCAGGAACATGTTGCAATGCAGCTGCCATATACAATGGAGCACTAGTGCGGCACAAAGGTTGCATCACCACACCCATTTGATTGTGTGTGGGCATCTGGATCATTGTGGTTTGGAAAACACACATGCAATGACACTCCACGTGTCAGACCTGTGTTAGAAACCCCATGAACTTATTGGAATGCAGCTGCCACATGCAATGGAGCACCAGTGTGGCATAGAGGTTGCATCACCACACCTAGTGGAGTGTGTGTGTGGTAGTGTGGATCATTGTAGTTTGGAAAATAACACATGCAGTGACACTCCATTTGTTAGACCATGGTAAGAAAGCCCAATAACATATTGGAATGCAGATGCCACATGCAATGGAGCATCCGTGTGGCAGAGATGTTGCATCACCACACCTAGTTGAGTGTGTGTGTCATGTGGATAATTGTGGTTTGGAAAAGAACATATGGAATGACACTCCATGTGTCAAACCATGGTCGGAAAGCCCAGGAACATATTGGAATGCAGCTGCCACATGCAACGGAGCACCGAGGTAGTAGAGAGGTTGATCACCACACCCTGTTGAGTGTGTGTGGTCATGTGGATCATTGTGGTTTGAAAAAGAACACATAAAATGACACTCCATGTGTCAGACCATCGTTAGAGAGGCTAGGAACATGTTGGAATGCAGCTGCCACATGCAATGGAGCACCAGTGTGGCATAGAGGTTGCATCACCACACCCAGTTGATTTTGTGTGGTCATGTAGATCATTGTCATTTGGAAAAAAACACATGCAATGACACTCCATGTGTTAGACCATGGTCAGAAAGACTAGAAACGTATTGGAATGCAGCCGCCACCACATGAAATAGACCACCAGTGTGGCAGAGAGGTTGCATCAGCACACCCAATTGAGTGTGTGTGGTCATGTGGATCATTGTGGTTTGGAAAAGAACACATGGAATGACACTCCATGTGTCAGACCATGGTCAGAAAGCCCAGAAACATGTTGGAATGCAGCTGCCACATAGAATGGAGCACTAGTGTGGCACAAAGGATGCATCACCACACCAATTTGATTGTGTGTGGTCATGTGGATCATTGTGGTTTGGAAAAAACACATGCAATGACACTCCATGTGTCAGACCATGGTTAGAAAGCCCATGAAGTTATTGGAATGCAGCTGCCACATGAAATGGAGCACAAGTGTGGCACAAATGTTGCATCACCACACCAATTTGATTGTGTGTGGTCATGTGGATCATTGTAGTTTGGAAAAGAACACATGAACTAACACTCCATGTGTCAGACCATGGTAAGAAAGCCTAAGAATATGTTGCAATGCAGCTCCACATGCAATGGAGTACCCGTGTGGCAGAGATGTTGCATCACCACACACAATTGACTATGTGTCGTCATGTGGATATTAGTGGTTTGGAAAAGAACATATGCAATGACATTCCTTGTGTCAGACCATGGTCAGAAAGCCCATGAACATGTTGGAATGCAGCTGCCACATGCAATGGAGCACCAGTGTGGCATAGAGGTTGCATCACCACACCCAGTTGAGTGTGTGTGGTCATGTGGAACATTGTGGTTTGGAAAAGAACACATGCAATGACACTCCATGTGTCAGGCCATGGTCAGAAAGCCCATGAATATGTTGGAATGCAGCTGACACATGCAATGGATCGCTAATGTGGGATAGAGATTGCATCACCACACCCAGTGGAATGTGTGTGGTTATGTGGATCATTGTAGTTTGTAAAAGAACACATGCAATGACACTCCATGTGTCAGACCATGGTAAGAAAGACTAAGAACATGTTGGAATGCAGCTGCCACATGCAACGGAGCACCCGTGTGGCAGAGATGCTGCATCACCACACATAATTGAGTGTGTGTCTTCATCAGGATAATTGTGGTTTGGAAAAGAACATATGCAATGACATTCCATTTGTCATACCATGGTCAGAAAGCCCAGGAACATGTTGGAATGCAACTTCCACATGCAATGGAGCACCAGTCTGGCACAGAGGTTGCACCACCACACCCAGTTGAGTGTGTGTGGTCATGTGGATCAGTGTGGTTTGGAAAATAACACATCCAATGACACTCGATGTGTCAGGCCATGGTCAGAAAGCCCTTGAATATATTGGAATGCAGCTGACACATGCAATGGAGCACCAGTGTGGCTGAGAGGTTGCATCACCACACCTAGTTGATTGTGTATGGTCATGTGGATCATTGTGGTTTGGAAAAAGAACACATGCAATGAAAGTCCACATGCGTCAGACCATGGAAAGAAATCCTAGGAACATGTTGGAATGTAGATGCCACATGCAATGGAACATCATTGTGGTAGAGAGGTTGCATCACCAGACCCAGTTTAGTGTGTGTGGTCATGTGGATCATTGTGGTTTGGAAAATAAGTCATGCAATGACACTCCATGTGTCAGACCATGGTGAGAAAGCCCAGGAACATGTTGGAATGCAGCTTCCACATACAATGGAGCACTAATGTGCATAAATGAAGCATCACCACACCCTTTTGATTGTGTGTGGTCATGTGGATCATTGTGGTTTGTAAAAACACATGGAATGACACTCCATGTGTCAAACGATGGTCAGAAATCCCATAAACTTATTGGAATGCAGTTGCCACATGCAATGGAGCACTAGTGTGGCATAGAGGTTGCATCATCACACCAACTGGAGTGTGTGTGGTCATGTGGATCATTGTAGTTTGGAAAAGAACACATGAAATTACACTCCATGCGTCAGACCAAGGTAAGAAAGCCCAAGAACATGTTGGAATGCAACTGCCACATGCAATGGAGCACCCGTGTGGTAGAGATATTGTATCACCACATCCATATGAGTGTTTGTGGTCATGTGGATAATTGTGGTTTGGAAAAGAACATATGCAATGACATTCCATGTGTCAGACCATGGTGAGAAACCCCAGGAACATGTTGGAATGCAGCTGCCACATGCAATGGAGCACCAGTGTGGCACAGAGGTTGCATCACCACACCCAGTGGAATGTGTGTGGTTATGTGGATCATTGTAGTTTGTAAAAGAACACATGCAATGACACTCCATGTGTCAGACCATGGTAAGAAAGACTAAGAACATGTTGGAATGCAGCTGCCACATGCAACGGAGCACCCGTGTGGCAGAGATGCTGCATCACCACACATAATTGAGTGTGTGTCTTCATCAGGATAATTGTGGTTTGGAAAAGAACATATGCAATGACATTCCATGTGTCATACCATGGTCAGAAAGCCCAGGAACATGTTGGAATGCAACTTCCACATGCAATGGAGCACCAGTCTGGCACAGAGGTTGCACCACCACACCCAGTTGAGTGTGTGTGGTCATGTGGATCAGTGTGGTTTGGAAAATAACACATCCAATGACACTCGATGTGTCAGGCCATGGTCAGAAAGCCCTTGAATATATTGGAATGCAGCTGACACATGCAATGGAGCACCAGTGTGGCTGAGAGGTTGCATCACCACACCTAGTTAATTGTGTATGGTCATGTGGATCATTGTGGTTTGGAAAAAGAACACATGCAATGAAACTCCACATGCGTCAGACCATGGAAAGAAATCCTAGGAACATGTTGGAATGTAGATGCCACATGCAATGGAACATCATTGTGGTAGAGAGGTTGCATCACCAGACCCAGTTTAGTGTGTGTGGTCATGTGGATCATTGTGGTTTGGAAAATAAGTCATGCAATGACACTCCATGTGTCAGACCATGGTGAGAAAGCCCAGGAACATGTTGGAATGCAGCTTCCACATACAATGGAGCACTAATGTGCATAAAGGAAGCATCACCACACCCTTTTGATTGTGTGTGGTCATGTGGATCATTGTGGTTTGTAAAAACACATGGAATGACACTCCATGTGTCAAACGATGGTCAGAAATCCCATAAACTTATTGGAATGCAGTTGCCACATGCAATGGAGCACTAGTGTGGCATAGAGGTTGCATCATCACACCAATTGGAGTGTGTGTGGTCTTGTGGATCATTGTAGTTTGGAAAAGAACACATGAAATTACACTCCATGCGTCAGACCAAGGTAAGAAATCCCAAGAACATGTTGGAATGCAACTGCCACATGCAATGGAGCACCCGTGTGGTAGAGATATTGTATCACCACATCCATATGAGTGTTTGTGGTCATGTGGATAATTGTGGTTTGGAAAATAACATATGCAATGACATTCCATGTGTCAGACCATGGTGAGAAACCCCAGGAACATGTTGGAATGCAGCTGCCACATGCAATGGAGCACCAGTGTGGCACAGAGGTTGCATCACCACACCGAGTTGAGTGTGTGTGGTCATGTGGATCATTGTGGTTTGGAAAGGAACACATACAATGACACTACATGTGTTAGGCCATGGTTAGAAAGCCCATGAATATGTTAGAATGCTGCTGCCACATGCAATGGAGAACTAGTGTGGCTGAGAGGTTGCATCACCACACCTAGTTGAGTGTGTGTGTTCATGTGGATCATTGTGGTTTGGAAAAGAACACATGCAATGACACTCCATGTGTTAGACCATGGTTAGAGAGGCGAGGAACATGTTGGAATGCAGCTGCCACATGCAATGGAGCACCAGTGTAGCATAGAGGTTGCATCACCACACCTAGTTGATTTTGTGTGGTCATGTGGATCAGTGTGGTTTGGAAAATAACACATACAATGACACTCGATGTGTCAGGCCATGGTCAGGAAGCCCATGAATATGTTGGAATGCAGCTGACACATGCAATGGAGCACCAGTGTGGCTGAGAGGTTGCATCACCACACCCAGTTGATTGTGTGTGGTCATGTGGATCATTGTGGTTTGGAAAAGAACACATGCAATGAAACTCCATGTGTCAGACCATGGAAAGAAATCCTAGGAACATGTTGGAATGTAGATGCCACATGCAATGGAACACCATTGTGGTAGAGAGGTTGCATCACCACACCCAGTTTAGTGTGTGTGGTCATGTGGATCATTGTGGTTTGGAAAATAAGACATGCAATGACACTCCATGTGTCAGACCATGGTCAGAAATCCCAGGAACATGTTGGAATGCAGCTTCCACATACAATGGAGCACTAATGTGCATAAAGGAAGCATCACCACACCCTTTTGATTGTGTGTGGTCAAGTGGATCATTGTGGTTTGTAAAAACACATGCAATGACACTCCATGTGTCAAACGATGGTCAGAAATCCCATAAACTTATTGGAATGCAGTTGCCACATGTAATGGAGCACTAGTGTGGCATAGAGGTTGCATCATCACACCAAGTGGAGTGTGTGTGGTCATGTGGATCATTGTAGTTTGGAAAAGAACACATGAAATTACACTCCATGCGTCAGACCAAGGTAAGAAAGCCTAAGAACATGTTGGAATGCAGCTGCCACATGCAATGGAGCACCCGTGTGGTAGAGATATTGTATCACCACATCCATATGAGTGTTTGTGGTCATGTGGATAATTGTGGTTTGGAAAAGAACATATGCAATGACATTCCATGTGTCAGACCATGGTGAGAAACCCCAGGAACATGTTGGAATGCAGCTGCCACATGCAATGGAGCACCAGTGTGGCACAGAGGTTGCATCACCACACCGAGTTGAGTGTGTGTGGTCATGTGGATCATTGTGGTTTGGAAAGGAACACATACAATGACACTACATGTGTTAGGCCATGGTTAGAAAGCCCATGAATATGTTAGAATGCTACTGCCACATGCAATGGAGAACTAGTGTGGCTGAGAGGTTGCATCACCACACCTAGTTGAGTGTGTGTGTTCATGTGGATCATTGTGGTTCGGAAAAGAACACATGCAATGACACTCCATGTGTTAGACCATGGTTAGAGAGGCGAGGAACATGTTGGAATGCAGCTGCCACATGCAATGGAGCACCAGTGTAGCATAGAGGTTGCATCACCACACCTAGTTGATTTTGTGTGGTCATGTGGATCAGTGTGGTTTGGAAAATAACACATACAATGACACTCGATGTGTCAGGCCATGGTCAGAAAGCCCATGAATATGTTGGAATGCAGCTGACACATGCAATGGAGCATCAGTGTGGCTGAGAGGTTGCATCACCACACCCAGTTGATTGTGTGTGGTCATGTGGATCATTGTGGTTTGGAAAAGAACACATGCAATGAAACTCCATGTGTCAGACCATGGAAAGAAATCCTAGGAACATGTTGGAATGTAGATGCCACATGCAATGGAACACCATTGTGGTAGAGAGGTTGCATCACCACACCCAGTTTAGTGTGTGTGGTCATGTGGATCATTGTGGTTTGGAAAAGAACACATGCAATGACACTCCATGTGTCAGACCATGGTCAGAAAGCCCAGGAACATGTTGGAATGCAGCTTCCACATACAATGGAGCACTAATGTGGATAAAGGAAGCATCACCACACCCATTTGATTGTGTGTGGTCAAGTGGATCATTGTGGTTTGTAAAAACACATGCAATGACACTCCATGTGTCAAACGATGGTCAGAAATCCCATAAACTTATTGGAATGCAGTTGCCACATGCAATGGAGCACTAGTGTGGCATAGAGGTTGCATCATCACACCAAGTGGAGTGTGTGTGGTCATGTGGGTCATTGTAGTTTGGAAACGAACACATGAAATTACACTCCATGCGCCAGACCATGGTAAGAAAGCCCAAGAACATGTTGGAATGCAGCTGCCACATGCAATGGAGCACCCGTGTGGTAGAGATATTGTATCACCACATCCATATGAGTTTGTGCGGTCATGTGGATAATTGTTGTTTGGAAAAGAACATATGCAATGACATTCCATGTGTCAGACCATGGTGAGAAACCCCAGGAACATGTTGGAATGCAACTGCCACATGCAATGGAGCACCAAGTGGCACAGAGGTTGCATCACCACACTGAGTTGAGTGTGTGTGGTCATGTGGATCATTGTGGTTTGGAAAAGAACACATGCAATGACACTCCATGTGTTAGACCATGGTCAGAAAGCCCAGGAAGTTATTGGAATGCAGCTGCCACATGAAATGTAGCGCCAATGTGGAATAGAGATTGCATCACCACACCCAGTGGAATGTGAGTGGTCATGTGGATCATTGTAGTTTGTAAAAGAACATATGCAATGACACTCCATGTGTGAGACCATGGTAAGAAAGACTAAGAACATGTTGGAATGCAGCTGCCACATGCAACGGAGCACCCGTGTGGCAGAGATGTTGCATCACCACACATAATTGAGTGTGTGTCTTCATTAGGATAATTGTGGTTTGGAAAAGAACATATGCAATGACATTCCATGTGTCATACCATGGTCAGAAAGCCCAGGAACATGTTGGAATGCAGCTTCCACATGCAATGGAGCACCAGTCTGGCACAGAGGTTGCACCACCACACCCAATTGAGTGTGTGTGGTCATGTGGATCAGTGTGGTTTGGAAAATAACACATACAATGACACTCGATGTGTCACGCCATGGTCAGAAAGCCCATGAATATGTTGGAATGCAGCTGACACATGCAATGGAGCACCAGTGTGGCTGAGAGGTTGCATCACCACACCCAGTTGATTGTGTGTGGTCATGTGGATCATTGTGGTTTGGAAAAGAACACATGCAATGAAACTCAAGGTGTCATACCATGGAAAGAAATCCTAGGAACATGTTGGAATGTAGATGCCACATGCAATGGAACACTATTGTGGCAGAGAGGTTGCATCACCACACCCAGTTTAGTGTGTGTGGTCATGTGGATCATTGCGGTTTGGAAAAGAACACATGCAATGACACTCCATGTGTCAGACCATGGTCAGAAAGCCCAGGAACATGTTGGAACGCAGCTTCCACAAACAATGGAGCTCTAATGTGCACAAAGGAAGCATCACCACACCCATTTGATTGTGTGTGGTCATGTGGATCATTGTGGTTTGGAAAAACACATGCAATGACACTCCATGTGTCAAACGATGGTCGGAAATCCCATAAACTTGTTGGAATGCAGTTGCCACATGCAATGGAGCACTAGTGTGGCATAGAGGTTGCATCATCACACCAAGTGGAGTGTGTGTGGTCATGTGGATCATTGTAGTTTGGAAAAGAACACATGAAATTACACTCCATGCGTCAGACCAAGGTAACAAAGCCCAAGAACATGTTGGAATGCAACTGCCACATGCAATGGAGCACCCGTGTGGTAGAGATATTGTATCACCACATCCATATGAGTGTGTGTGGTCATGTGGATAATTGTGGTTTGGAAAAGAACATATGCAATGACATTCCATGTGTCAGACCATGGTGAGAAACCCCAGGAACATGTTGGAATGCAGCTGCCACATGCAATGGAGCACCAGTGTGGCACAGAGGTTGCATCACCACACCGAGTTGAGTGTGTGTGGTCATGTGGATCATTGTGGTTTGGAAAGGAACACATACAATGACACTACATGTGTTAGGCCATGGTTAGAAAGCCCATGAATATGTTAGAATGCAGCTGCCACATGCAATGGAGAACTAGTGTGGCTGAGAGGTTGCATCACCACACCTAGTTGAGTGTGTGTGTTCATGTGGATCATTGTGGTTTGGAAAAGAACACATGCAATGACACTCCATGTGTTAGACCATGGTTAGAGAGGCGAGGAACATGTTGGAATGCAGCTGCCACATGCAATGGAGCACCAGTGTAGCATAGAGGTTGCATCACCACACCTAGTTGATTTTGTGTGGTCATGTGGATCAGTGTGGTTTGGAAAATAACACATACAATGACACTCGATGTGTCAGGCCATGGTCAGAAAGCCCATGAATATGTTGGAATGCAGCTGACACATGCAATGGAGCACTAGTGTGGCTGAGAGGTTGCATCACCACACCCAGTTGATTGTGTGTGGTCATGTGGATCATTGTGGTTTGGAAAAGAACACATGCAATGAAACTCCATGTGTCAGACCATGGAAAGAAATCCTAGGAACATGTTGGAATGTAGATGCCACATGCAATGGAACACCATTGTGGTAGAGAGGTTGCATCACCACACCCAGTTTAGTGTGTGTGGTCATGTGGATCATTGTGGTTTGGAAAAGAACACATGCAATGACACTCCATGTGTCAGACCATGGTCAGAAAGCCCAGGAACATGTTGGAATGCAGCTTCCACATACAATGGAGCACTAATGTGGATAAAGGAAGCATCACCACACCCATTTGATTGTGTGTGGTCAAGTGGATCATTGTGGTTTGTAAAAACACATGCAATGACACTCCATGTGTCAAACGATGGTCAGAAATCCCATAAACTTATTGGAATGCAGTTGCCACATGCAATGGAGCACTAGTGTGGCATAGAGGTTGCATCATCACACCAAGTGGAGTGTGTGTGGTCATGTGGGTCATTGTAGTTTGGAAACGAACACATGAAATTACACTCCATGCGCCAGACCATGGTAAGAAAGCCCAAGAACATGTTGGAATGCAGCTGCCACATGCAATGGAGCACCCGTGTGGTAGAGATATTGTATCACCACATCCATATGAGTTTGTGCGGTCATGTGGATAATTGTTGTTTGGAAAAGAACATATGCAATGACATTCCATGTGTCAGACCATGGTGAGAAACCCCAGGAACATGTTGGAATGCAACTGCCACATGCAATGGAGCACCAGTGTGGCACATAGGTTGCATCACCACACTGAGTTGAGTGTGTGTGGTCATGTGGATCATTGTGGTTTGGAAAAGAACACATGCAATGACACTCCATGTGTTAGACCATGGTCAGAAAGCCCAGGAAGTTATTGGAATGCAGCTGCCACATGAAATGTAGCGCCAATGTGGAATAGAGATTGCATCACCACACCCAGTGGAATGTGAGTGGTCATGTGGATCATTGTAGTTTGTAAAAGAACATATGCAATGACACTCCATGTGTGAGACCATGGTAAGAAAGACTAAGAACATGTTGGAATGCAGCTGCCACATGCAACGGAGCACCCGTGTGGCAGAGATGTTGCATCACCACACATAATTGAGTGTGTGTCTTCATTAGGATAATTGTGGTTTGGAAAAGAACATATGCAATGACATTCCATGTGTCATACCATGGTCAGAAAGCCCAGGAACATGTTGGAATGCAGCTTCCACATGCAATGGAGCACCAGTCTGGCACAGAGGTTGCACCACCACACCCAATTGAGTGTGTGTGGTCATGTGGATCAGTGTGGTTTGGAAAATAACACATACAATGACACTCGATGTGTCACGCCATGGTCAGAAAGCCCATGAATATGTTGGAATGCAGCTGACACATGCAATGGAGCACCAGTGTGGCTGAGAGGTTGCATCACCACACCCAGTTGATTGTGTGTGGTCATGTGGATCATTGTGGTTTGGAAAAGAACACATGCAATGAAACTCCATGTGTCAGACCATGGAAAGAAATCCTAGGAACATGTTGGAATGTAGATGCCACATGCAATGGAACACTATTGTGGCAGAGAGGTTGCATCACCACACCCAGTTTAGTGTGTGTGGTCATGTGGATCATTGCGCTTTGGAAAAGAACACATGCAATGACACTCCATGTGTCAGACCATGGTCAGAATGCCCAGGAACATGTTGGAACGCAGCTTCCACAAACAATGGAGCACTAATGTGCACAAAGGAAGCATCACCACACCCATTTGATTGTGTGTGGTCATGTGGATCATTGTGGTTTGGAAAAACACATGCAATGACACTCCATGTGTCAAACGATGGTCGGAAATCCCATAAACTTATTGGAATGCAGTTGCCACATGCAATGGAGCACTAGTGTGGCATAGAGGTTGCATCATCACACCAAGTGGAGTGTGTGTGGTCATGTGGATCATTGTAGTTTGGAAAAGAACACATGAAATTACACTCCATGCGTCAGACCAAGGTAACAAAGCCCAAGAACATGTTGGAATGCAACTGCCACATGAAATGGAGAACCCATGTGGTAGAGATATTGTATCACCACATCCATATGAGTGTGTGTGGTCATGTGGATAATTGTGGTTTGGAAAAGAACATATGCAATGACATTCCATGTGTCATACCATGGTGAGAAACCCCAGGAACATGTTGGAATGCAGCTGCCACATGCAATGGAGCACCAGTGTGGCACAGAGGTTGCATCATCACACCGAGTTGAGTGTGTGTGGTCATGTGGATCATTGTGGTTTGGAAAGGAACACATACAATGACACTACATGTGTTAGGCCATGGTTAGAAAGCCCATGAATATGTTAGAATGCAGCTGCCACATGCAATGGAGAACTAGTGTGGCTGAGAGGTTGCATCACCACACCTAGTTGAGTGTGTGTGTTCATGTGGATCATTGTGGTTTGGAAAAGAACACATGAAATGACACTCCATGTGTTAGACCATGGTTAGAGAGGTGAGGAACATGTTGGAATGCAGCTGCCACATGCAATGGAGCACCAGTGTAGCATAGAGGTTGCATCACCACACCTAGTTGATTTTGTGTGGTCATGTGGATCAGTGTGGTTTGGAAAATAACACATACAATGACACTCGATGTGTCAGGCCATGGTCAGAAAGCCCATGAATATGTTGGAATGCAGCTGACACATGCAATGGAGCACCAGTGTGGCTGAGAGGTTGCATCACCACACCCAGTTGATTGTGTGTGGTCATGTGGATCATTGTGGTTTGGAAAAGAACACATGCAATGAAACTCCATGTGTCAGACCATGGAAAGAAATCCTAGGAACATGTTGGAATGTAGATGCCACATGCAATGGAACACCATTGTGGTAGAGAGGTTGCATCACCACACCCAGTTTAGTGTGTGTGGTCATGTGGATCATTGTGGTTTGGAAAAGAACACATGCAATGACACTCCATGTGTCAGACCATGGTCAGAAAGCCCAGGAACAAGTTGGAATGCAGCTTCCACATACAATGGAGCACTAATGTGGATAAAGGAAGCATCACCACACCCATTTTATTATGTGTGGTCAAGTGGATCATTGTGGTTTGTAAAAACACATGCAATGACACTCCATGTGTCAAACGATGGTCAGAAATCCCATAAACTTATTGGAATGCAGTTGCCACATGCAATGGAGCACTAGTGTGGCATAGAGGTTGCATCATTACACCAAGTGGAGTGTGTGTGGTCATGTGGGTCATTGTAGTTTGGAAACGAATACATGAAATTACACTCCATGCGCCAGACCATGGTAAGAAAGCCCAAGAACATGTTGGAATGCAGCTGCCACATGCAATGGAGCACCAGTGTGGTAGAGATATTGTATCACCACATCCATATGAGTTTGTGCGGTCATGTGGATAATTGTTGTTTGGAAAAGAACATATGCAATGACATTCCATGTGTCAGACCATGGTGAGAAACCCCAGGAACATGTTGGAATGCAACTGCCACATGCAATGGAGCACCAGTGTGGCACATAGGTTGCATCACCACACTGAGTTGAGTGTGTGTGGTCATGTGGATCATTGTGGTTTGGAAAAGAACACATGCAATGACACTCCATGTGTTAGACCATGGTCAGAAAGCCCAGGAAGTTATTGGAATGCAGCTGCCACATGAAATGTAGCGCCAATGTGGTATAGAGATTGCATCACCACACCCAGTGGAATGTGAGTGGTCATGTGGATCATTGTTGTTTGTAAAAGAACATATGCAATGACACTCCATGTGTGAGAGCATGGTAAGAAAGACTAAGAACATGTTGGAATGCAGCTGCCACATGCAACGGAGCACCCGTGTGGCAGAGATGTTGCATCACCACACATAATTGAGTGTGTGTCTTCATTAGGATAATTGTGGTTTGGAAAAGAACATATGCAATGACATTCCATTTGTCATACCATGGTCAGAAAGCCCAGGAACATGTTGGAATGCAGCTTCCACATGCAATGGAGCACCAGTGTAGCATAGAGGTTGCACCACCACACCCAGTTGAGTGTGTGTGGTCATGTGGATCAGTGTGGTTTGGAAAATAACACATACAATGACACTCGATGTGTCACGCCATGGTCAGAAAGCCCAT
Organism: Avena insularis; assembly: GCA_023614405.1. NCBI lineage: Eukaryota > Viridiplantae > Streptophyta > Magnoliopsida > Poales > Poaceae > Avena > Avena insularis. The sequence continues at coordinate 315,726,812 of CM042686.1, forward strand.
GAATATGTTGGAATGCAGCTGACACATGCAATGGAGCACCAGTGTGGCTGAGAGGTTGCATCACCACACCCAGTTGATTGTGTGTGGTCATGTGGATCATTGTGGTTTGGAAAAGAACACATGCAATGAAACTCCATGTGTCAGACCATGGAAAGAAATGCTAGGAACATGTTGGAATGTAGCTGCCACATGCAATGGAACACTATTGTGGCAGAGAGGTTGCATCACCACACCCAGTTTAGTGTGTGTGGTCATGTGGATCATTGCGGTTTGGAAAAGAACACATGCAATGACACTCCATGTGTCAGACCATGGTCAAAAAGCCCAGGAACATGTTGGAACGCAGCTTCCACAAACAATGGAGCACTAATGTGCACAAAGGAAGCATCACCACACCCATTTGATTGTGTGTGGTCATGTGGATCATTGTGGTTTGGAAAAACACATGCAATGACACTCCATGTGTCAAACGATGGTCAGAAATCCCATAAACTTATTGGAATGCAGTTGCCACATGCAATATAGCACTAGTGTGGCATAGAGGTTGCATCATCACACCAAGTGGAGTGTGTGTGGTCATGTGGATCATTGTAGTTTGGAAAAGAACACATGAAATTACACTCCATGCGTCAGACCAAGGTAAGAAAGCCCAAGAACATGTTGGAATGCAACTGCCACATGCAATGGAGCACCCGTGTGGTAGAGATATTGTATCACCACATCCATATGAGTGTGTGTGGTCATGTGGATAATTGTGGTTTGGAAAAGAACATATGCAATGACATTCCATGTGTCAGACCATGGTGAGAAACCCCAGGAACATGTTGGAATGCAGCTGCCACATGCAATGGAGCACCAGTGTGGCACAGAGGTTGCATCACCACACCGAGTTGAGTGTGTGTGGTCATGTGGATCATTGTGGTTTGGAAAGGAACGCATACAATGACACTACATGTGTTAGGCCATGGTTAGAAAGCCCATGAATATGTTAGAATGCAGCTGCCACATGCAATGGAGAACTAGTGTGGCTGAGAGGTTGCATCACCACACCTAGTTGAGTGTGTGTGTTCATGTGGATCATTGTGGTTTGGAAAAGAACACATGCAATGACACTCCATGTGTTAGACCATGGTTAGAGAGGCGAGGAACATGTTGGAATGCAGCTGCCACATGCAATGGAGCACCAGTGTAGCATAGAGGTTGCATCACCACACCTAGTTGATTTTGTGTGGTCATGTGGATCAGTGTGGTTTGGAAAATAACACATACAATGACACTCGATGTGTCAGGCCATGGTCAGAAAGCCCATGAATATTTTGGAATGCAGCTGACACATGCAATGGAGCACCAGTGTGGCTGAGAGGTTGCATCACCACACCCAGTTGATTGTGTGTGGTCATGTGGATCATTGTGGTTTGGAAAAGAACACATGCAATTAAACTCCATGTGTCAGACCATGGAAAGAAATCCTAGGAACATGTTGGAATGTAGAAGCCAGATGCAATGGAACACCATTGTGGTAGAGAGGTTGCATCACCACACCCAGTTTAGTGTGTGTGGTCATGTGGATCATTGTGGTTTGGAAAAGAACACATGCAATGACACTCCATGTGTCAGACCATGGTCAGAAAGCCCAGTAACATGTTGGAATGCAGCTTCCACATACAATGGAGCACTAATGTGGATAAAGGAAGCATCACCACACCCATTTGATTGTGTGTGGTCAAGTGGATCATTTTGGTTTGTAAAAACACATGCAATGACACTCCATGTGTCAAACGATGGTCAGAAATCCCATAAACTTATTGGAATGCAGTTGCCACATGCAATGGAGCACTAGTGTGGCATAGAGGTTGCATCATCACACCAAGTGGAGTGTGTGTGGTCATGTGGGTCATTGTAGTTTGGAAACGAACACATGAAATTACACTCCATGCGCCAGACCATGGTAAGAAAGCCCAAGAACATGTTGGAATGCAGCTGCCACATGCAATGGAGCACCCGTGTGGTAGATATATTGTATCACCACATCCATATGAGTTTGTGCGGTCATGTGGATAATTGTTGTTTGGAAAAGAACATATGCAATGATATTCCATGTGTCAGGCCATGGTGAGAAACCCCAGGAACATGTTGGAATGCAACTGCAACATGCAATGGAGCACCAGTGTGGCACATAGGTTGCATCACCACACTGAGTTGAGTGTGTGTGGTCATGTGGATCATTGTGGTTTGGAAAAGAACACATGCAATGACACTCCATGTGTTAGACCATGGTCAGAAAGCCCAGGAAGTTATTGGAATGCAGCTGCCACATGAAATGTAGCGCCAATGTGGTATAGAGATTGCATCACCACACCCAGTGGAATGTGAGTGGTCATGTGGATCATTGTAGTTTGTAAAAGAACATATGCAATGACACTCCATGTGTGAGAGCATGGTAAGAAAGACTAAGAACATGTTGGAATGCAGCTGCCACATGCAACGGAGCACCCGTGTGGCAGAGATGTTGCATCACCACACATAATTGAGTGTGTGTCTTCATTAGGATAATTGTGGTTTGGAAAAGAACATATGCAATGACATTCCATGTGTCATACCATGGTCAGAAAGCCCAGGAACATGTTGGAATGCTGCTTCCACATGCAATGGAGCACCAGTGTAGCATAGAGGTTGCACCACCACACCCAGTTGAGTGTGTGTGGTCATGTGGATCAGTGTGGTTTGGAAAATAACACATACAATGACACTCGATGTGTCACGCCATGGTCAGAAAGCCCATGAATATGTTGGAATGCAGCTGACACATGCAATGGAGCACCAGTGTGGCTGAGAGGTTGCATCACCACACCCAGTTGATTGTGTGTGGTCATGTGGATCATTGTGGTTTGGAAAAGAACACATGCAATGAAACTCCATGTGTCAGACCATGGAAAGAAATACTAGGAACATGTTGGAATGTAGCTGCCACATGCAATGGAACACTATTGTGGCAGAGAGGTTGCATCACCACACCCAGTTTAGTGTGTGTGGTCATGTGGATCATTGCGGTTTGGAAAAGAACACATGCAATGACACCCCATGTGTCAGACCATGGTCAAAAAGCCCAGGAACATGTTGGAACGCAGCTTCCACAAACAATGGAGCACTAATGTGCACAAAGGAAGCATCACCACACCCATTTGATTGTGTGTGGTCATGTGGATCATTGTGGTTTGGAAAAACACATGCAATGACACTCCATGTGTCAAACGATGGTCAGAAATCCCATAAACTTATTGGAATGCAGTTGCCACATGCAATATAGCACTAGTGTGGCATAGAGGTTGCATCATCACACCAAGTGGAGTGTGTGTGGTCATGTGGATCATTGTAGTTTGGAAAAGAACACATGAAATTACACTCCATGCGTCAGACCAAGGTAAGAAAGCCCAAGAACATGTTGGAATGCAATTGCCACATGCAATGGAGCACCCGTGTGGTAGAGATATTGTATCACCACATCCATATGAGTGTGTGTGGTCATGTGGATAATTGTGGTCTGGAAAAGAACATATGCAATGACATTCCATGTGTCAGACCATGGTGAGAAACCCCAGGAACATGTTGGAATGCAGCTGCCACATGCAATGGAGCACCAGTGTGACACAACGGTTGCATCACCACACCGAGTTGAGTGTGTGTGGTCATGTGGATCATTGTGGTTTGGAAAGGAACACATACAATGACACTACATGTGTTAGGCCATGGTCAGAAAGCCCATGAATATGTTGGAATGCAGCTGCCACAGGCAATGGAGAACTAGTGTGGCTGAGAGGTTGCATCACCACACCTAGTTGAGTGTGTGTGGTCATGTGGATCATTGTGGATTGGAAAATAACACATGCAATGACATTCCATATGTCAGACCATGCTCAGAAAGCCTAGGAACATGTTGGAATGCAGCTGCCACATACAATGGAGCACTAGTGTGTAACAAAGGTTGCATAACCACACCCATTTGATTGTGTGTGGTCATGTGGATCATTGTGGTTTGGAGAAAACACATGCAATGACACTCCATGTGTCAGACCATGGTCAGAAAGCCCATGAAGTTATTGGAATGTAGATGCCACTTAAAATGTAGCACCAGTGTGGCATAAAGGTTTCATCACCACATCCATTGGAGTGTGTGTGGTCATGTGGATCATTGTAGTTTGGAAAAGAACACATGCAATGACACTCCATGTGTTATACCATGGTAAGAAAGCCCAAGAACATGTTGGAATGTAGCTGCCACATGCAAGGGAGCACCCATGTGGCAGAGATGTTGCATGACCACACCTAGTTGAGTGTGTTTGGTCATGTGGATAATTGTGGTTTCGAAAAGAACATTTGCAATAACACTCCATGTGTCAAACCATGGTCAGAAATCCCAGGAACATGTTGGAATGCAGCTACCACATGCAATGGAGCACCAATGTGGTAGAGAGGTTAATCAACACACCCAGTTGAGTGTGTGTGGTCATGTGGATCATTGTGGTTTGGAAAAGAACGCTTGCAATGACACTCCATGTGTCAGAGAGCCTAGGAACATGTTGGAATGCAGCTGCCACATGCAATGGAGCACCAGTGTGGCATAGAGATTACATCACCACACCCAGTTGATTTTGTGTGGTCATGCAGATCATTGTGGTTTGGAAAAAACACATGCAATGACACTCCATGTGTCAGACCATGGTTAGAAATCCAAGGAACATGTTGGAATGCATCTGCCATATGCAATGGAGAACCATTGTGGTTGAGAGGTTGCATCACCACACCCAGTTGAGTGGGTGTGGTCATCTGGATCATTGTGGTTTGGAAGAGAACACATGCAATGACACTCCATGTGTCAGATAATGGTTAGAGAGGCCAGGAACATGTTGGAATGAAGATGCCACATGCAATGGAGCACTAGTGCGGCACAAAGGATGCATCACCACACCCATTTGATTGAGTTTGGTAATGTGGATCATTGTGGTTTGGAAAACACACATGCAATGAACTTCCATGTGTCAGACCATGTTAGAAATCCCATGAAATTATTGGAAAGCAGCTGCCACATGCAATGGAGCACCAGTGTGGCATAGAGGTTGCATCACCACACCCAGTGGAGTGTGTGTGTGGTAATGTGGATCATTGTAGTTTGGAAAAGAACACATGCAATGACAGTCCATGTGTCAGACCATGGTAAGAAAGCCCAAGAACATGTTGGAATGAAGCTGCCACATGTAATGGAGCACTCGTGTGGTAGATATGTTGTATCACCACATCCAGTTGAGTGTGTGTAGTCATGTGGATAATTTTGGTTTGGAAAAGAACATACGCAATGACATTCCATGTGTCAGGCTGATGACCCACAAGTATAGGGGGTGTATCGCAGTATTTTTGAGGGAAGTGAAACCCAATTTATTGATTCGACACAAGGGGAGCCAAAGAATATTTATAAGCCTTAACAACTGAGTTGTCAATTCAGCTGCACCTGGAAACAATCTTGCTGACGGCAGTTTATCAGTAGAAATAGTAAAGTAATAGCAGTAGTAAAAGTAAAGACAGTAGTAACAATTGCAGTAAACAGTTGGATTAAAGCGCGGTAGGCATAGGGATGGATGGACGGGCATTGCATGGAAAAGATAATTCATATGGCAATCAAAACATAGGGCATTTGTAGATAAATAAGATAAAGCATCCAAGTACTAAATAATCATAGGCATGTGTTCCATATATAGTCATACGTGCTCACAATGAGAACTTGCACAACATCTTTTGTCCTGCCAGCCCGTTTGTAGCGGGGCCTCAAGGGAACTACTAGCAATTAAGGTGCTCCTTTTAATAGAGCACCGGAGCAAAGCATTAACACTCCATGAACACATGTGATCCTCACATCAAAGCCATTCGCTCCGGTTATCCTGATTTCTGTCACTTCGGGGCCTTTGGTTCCAGATAATGACGTGTGTATACAACTTGTAGGTAAGACCATAAACAATACTATCATAATGAATCAATAACATGTTCAGATCTAAAATCATGGCACTCGGGCCCTGGTGACAAGCATTAAGCATAACAAGTTGCATCAAAGTCAAAAGGCACTAATAAAAGATATTAGGCACCATGCCCTAACAATCTGATGCCATTACATGAACGATCTCATCCAATCCCTATCATACCATAGCCTACAGCGGGGGATTTACTCACTCATAGATGGGGGAAACATGGATGGTCGATGGAGAAGCGATGGTGATGATCTCCTCCAATTCCCCGTCCCAGCAGGGTGCCAGAACGGAGTTTCTGGTTCCGAATCGCGGAATCTGGTGGTGGCGGCGGAGCAGAACTCTTTCTGGAAAAACGTCGACCCCCCTGGGTTTTTACGTCAGGAGGCAACTTATAGGCGAAGAGGGAGACCGAGGGGGTGCCTGGGTGGCGGACCACCCCGGCGCCAGCCTAGCTCACTGACCAGGTGGTGTGGCTGGGCCCCAGCCCCTCTCCGTCTCGTATTCTGGATCCTAGTGTCCCTCGGTGAAAAGCTGACTTTGGATTTTGTCCCATCCAATTCCGAGAATATTCATTTCCTGACTTTCCTGAAACCAAAAATAGCAGAAAACGGGCAGCTGTCACTGTGGCTCTTGTTAATAGGTTAGTCCAAGAAATCATATGAAAAGTACTCCAAAGTATGGGCAAAACATAAGAAAGTAGATAAAACCAAGCATGGAACATCAAAAATTATGGATACGTTCGCAACGTATCCACATCCCCAAGGTTAACTCCTTCTTGTCCTCGAGTAGGTAAGTGATAAAAAGAAAGAATAATTTTTGAGGTGACATGCACCATCATAAATTTGATCAAAGTATTTGGAAAACATTGATAGCTAGGATCATAGTACTTCAATCATAACATGAAATACAAAGTTCTAACAATAAGGCAAAGCAACTATGTTGCAACATGAAAAGGCACAAACAAAAGATTCATGAATAACAATGCTTTGCAAGACGTTTATTTGTTTCACATAAAGAAAACATAGCATAGTGGCATTTAGCTTGTCCCTCATAGGGTAGCAAATATAAATGCATAGGACACCTTCAAAGTTCATAAGAGTGACTAGATACAAATAGTTTAAAACAAACAATATCCAAGCTACGCATCACTCATAAGTCTTGGGACCATGCACATAGAACTAAGAATGTCCACTATGCTGTCAAAGTAGGTGCATAAAGATAGAAGGTGGAGACTCAACATAAAAGTAAAAGAAAAGCCTTCATAAAAGGAAGTAGGGATTCAAGTTTCATAAAGAGCTTCCAAAAATTATGGTACTTATTAGCTTTCAGCTCTCATTGCCCCTATCATAAGCATCTTGAAGGTGATTAAGGTTAAAGGGACACAACTAAGAGTATATGCTTGACAAGTTATAAACCGAAATCTCATGCCCCTTACTTATGAAGACCGAACCTCATGCTACTCAACTTTAGTCACAAGTAAGCTCTTGTCATTGTAAGTACATATGTATCATAGAGAACCGCCAATAGGGTACCCCTTGCACATGATACAGGAGCTATCTCATAATCAAAATGACAAGGCAAGCAGACAATGAGCACCTCAGCGATCTTTTTATTTGGTATTTGCATAGGTTTTTATTGAGGATGCTTCATAGAGTGCTCATTATGGTTATGCTGCAAGTTTCCACCATGATTAGGCATGGATTAGGCTAGCGGCCCAGGTGTTTCTCTAACACAAATTCAAACTCCATGATCTTAAAAGTTCCCCTTTTATTTCACACCACCGGGATCCATAAGAAAAAGAACATGATATCAACGGGGTACAAAGTACAAGTGCAATATTGAAAGCGTTCCCCATGATACATGGTTCTGCTAACTTCAACTTATAAAGCGCAAGCATATATGCAACAAAGATGGACGCAATGGTTCAAGTTTATTAAATGCAAGAAAGTAAAGTGTGCCATCAAGTTTGTGAGAGATTTAATCACTAGTTTTCTCATAACAAGTTTAATTCGGAAGGTAGATAAAACAAGAATATACTTGGAATAGAAAATGCTAATAGGTAGGTATAGTGGACTCTTTGGAATAACTTGGTTTTAGGAATTGGATGCATGAATGGAACTCATACTTGGTTATGGAGGCTAGCAAAAGACGGGGAGCGACCAACTAAGAGAGCAATAATGGCCATAATCATGAAGAGCGACAAAACATCATTAATCAAAGCATAAAGTGATACTACCAGTTGAAAAGTAAAGGATCATAAAGGCTATGGTGACTTGGGATAGTCACAACATGGTGTGAGCATGTGCCAAGTCAACCCAAATAAAGCATCAAAGAAGAATACCACAATACTATGTTTTAATATGCTAAAACAACGCATGATTCTTCAAAGGCACATTAAGCAATCTCCATTATTTATAACATTTCATGTTACAACAAATATCACTAAGCATAAAGCCAAAACAATATCAAGCATGGCATGGCAAAGCATAGGCCACAGTCAAAAACAAGCTCTCTTTACCACTTAAGCATGAACTTTTCCTACTCTTTTCCAATCCAAACCAGACTATTTGAAAACCAATGTATGAAAGAGAATGTCCAACCAATTTATTCAGCAAACTAAGAAAACAAATCAAACAAAAAACAAAAACAAAAACGAAAAAGAAGACGCTCCAAGAACAACACAACTGTGCATGAAACAATAAAAATGAAGCGTTTGGAAGAAACCTGGGATTTTTATTGATGAAGAAGGGGATGCCTTGGGAATCCCCAAGCTTTGATGCTTGTACCTCTTGAATATTTCTTGGGGTGACACAGGTCGCATCCCCAAGCTTGATCTTTAGTCCATCATTCATCTCATTACTCATTCCTTCCATACACCTGAAATTTTTCCTTCATACAAAACTTCACACAATCTTTATTAGCAACATTAGTGCACTTAAGATAATAAGTCTATGGGTTCAGTTCCAACTCCAATAAAACTTCCATTAAAACACAAGCTACTTTAGCACTTCCCTCAAAAATCTCAATTCCCCAAAAGAATTCAAAAAGGAACCGACAGGAAGCAAATGCAAATAAAGGCAGAAATCTGTCAAAACAGACCAGCATGTAAAGACGACTTTTTTCGAAGACCTTCTGTTGCTCAAATCGAAAAGTGTTGAACTAATGAAAGTTAGAAAACAATCTAGGGCAGAAGCACAAACATTCACGCCTCAAAAGGACGTATAGAGATTTTACACGAATTTTTATGGTGAAGCACAGAAATCTGTTTCGGGACATCAACTTTCCCAACCATTACTTCTCTCTCATTAGAGGTTACTCTTGGCACAAAAAGCAAATAAAAAGGATAAGGAGCGGTTATTACTGAAGTAATAACTTCCAAGACTCATCTAAAACTTTTGGGTTATCTCCCAATAAGTACTTTTCTTTAACGCCTTTAAGTAAAAGAGAGCATCAAGAAGAAAATTCAAAACACAATTAAGGCTAACCCACTTCCTATGCATAGGAATCCTGTATGCAAATAAATTTGCAAAGAACAAAGTGACAGGCATAGGAAGATAAAACAAGAGCAACTTCTAAACTTTTAGCACATAGAGAGGTGTTTCAATACCATGAAAACTTCTACAACCATATTTTCCTCTCTCATAATAATTTTCAGTAGCCTCATGAATAAACTCAACAATATAACTATCACATAAAGCATGCTTTTCATGTTCTACAAAAATATAATTTTTATCAAGCTCAAAAATAGTGGGATTGAAACCTTCAAACCCAGTTTTAACAATTCTATAACAAGATTACTAATCATTCAATATAGGACCATCGTCTAGAGCTTTATCATAAACAATTTCTAAGCAAAACTCTTTAGTACCATGCATCTCGAAGTTAGGCACAAATAAAGGATTATCATAGATAACATGAGCATAACATTCATCCTCCTTTGGTAAGCATGGGGGATAATCAAATAATGTAAGGGATAAAGAGTTACTCTCATTAGAAGGTAGGCATGGGTAGCTAGTCCATTCTTCCTCCTTTTGTTCATCTAATGAGGTTTCAGGTTCATCAGTTTCTTCTTCCATAAGATCCTGCAAGGCATTAGTCTCTTCCATTTGTGGAAAGCATCTATTAATATATTCAAGAATATAGCCATTTTCCTCCTTGTAATTATCAAAGCAAAATTTAAGTATATCATAAACCTCATATTTATAAGGTGAATCATCAATATTTTCAAGCAAACTAGCAAGTTCAAATGCACCCTACCAAGCAATAAATTCCTCAATTTGTTCGACATCATAAAACTCATAATTTTCTTTAACATAATACGATATGGTAACATCATCATTATACTCACATTAAAAAGGGAGGTGTTTGTACCTCCTACAGCAACAAGATTTATCAAAGCAATAAGTAACATTATAAGTAGAGCACACGTTTATAGCAATGGTATACAATTTATCAATTTGTTCCCATAAGTGTTTCCCTTTTTGTGACAAGCAGCGTTCCTTATAATAATATTTTTGTTCTTCCGTGAACCCATGCCGGGGGGATGACCTCCGGATACCCCAACCGGACAAGAAATATGGCAGTCGGGTCGCGTCCGGCTGGTCGAGCGCAGTCAGACAGGGCAAGTCAAGCCGGCTACCGTAAGGTAGCCGGAGCAGCAAGAAGCAGCCGGCTACAACAGCGTAGCCGGAACCAATCAAGGAGACAGGGCGACATGCGAATAAAGTGCATGCACTGACGACACAAAGACTGGCAACTACTCGGCCATACCAAGACTTTATGGGGGATGGCGGGAGCGGTAGCCAGTCTTGCCGACATGCTCGCATGACATTCACTGTGCCCACGACAGCCATACCGCTCGTACCCTGATGGGACATGGTTGTGAATACTATAGATGACCAGTCGGCTGGGACCCACTTGTGGGGGCCACCAGTCAGACTGGCCAGTGAGACCGTTGCCTCTCTGCCTATATAAGGAGAGGAAAGGCCTCAGTAGAAAGGGTTGGTCTCAGTGCATTTAAGACAGTAGCTAGAGAATACAGCTCGAGGAGCACTTGTAGCTCGTATATCGCTCATAGTCAGATCGGCAGGAGTAGGAGTTTTACCTCACCCCGAGGGCTCTGAACCTGGGTACTTCCTGCGTCCAGCTACGCTCGCTTGTATCCAATCCCGCCTGCGGACACCATCAATAGCTTCCCTGCTAGTCCCCACACCTCTATCTAACATTCTTAGATATTGTCGTTCCAAACACAACGACAGTTGGCGCTCACCATGGGGCAGCTGGCTTCGACCGGAGTCACGGTCCGCACAGGACCTCGCAATTCAGCTGGTGAGCGCGTGTGCTCTGGCCAAGTGCTCACGCTCGGCAAGTTCGACTGCGTCATCGACAATGCTTCCTGCTTCGTCGGAACCACCTTCCCGGTGAACCGCTCCATCCTGCTTTTCGACAACCTCCCCGTCTACGTCGCCACTGTTCCGGAGCGTTTCCCTAGGGAAATCGTCTCCGTCACGGAACTACCGCATCCGGGCGGCAGAGCCTCCCTCGCTTCCTGTGGCGTTGAGGTCATGATGGCCGGCTCTAGTTCTCACCCCCGCTAGCCGCGGGAGCGAGGCGCGGACGAGGGCGGAACCTCCATGCCTCCGTGGCCTCGGAATCCGGTAGAGGAGGCCATTGATCGGCTCCTGACGCCGGTTAACCTCGGGGACAACCTAGAGGAGGCGGAAGCCAACCTAGAGAAAGATTCTCCTCTAGGAGGCCATGGAGCTGGCGGTAACCCGCAAGAAACTCGAGATTACCCGACGCGAGTACGACCGCGCGCATGGCTTCACGCCGGCTATCGCGGAGCCAAGACGGCGTGGCCAGGTGCGACGCCGGGGCGGCGAGCTGGGCGGAAGGATGGAAAAGGATGGGGAACCGGATCCTATGCCCGCCCTCATCCGGCCCACCCACAACACGCCTATCAAGAACCTGCACGCGACGTGAGCCGCAGCAGAAGAGCTGCCCAACTTGGAGGGCAAGGAGCGAGCTCGCCAGCACGCTCGGGTGCAGGAGCTCCTCCAGATTGCGGACGAGCAGGCTGATGCTAACCGGCAGATGCAGGGGGACCCCAGCTACTCCAAGGGGAGCAGGCCACCCGCCAACAGCAAGGGCGCGCCTCGTGACACCCAACAGGCGTCCTCCCCTCAGTCGGCTAAGGCCCGCATCAATCACCACAACTCTGGCAACAAGGGTCAGCCGCGCCAGGAGCAGACGGTGAACAACAACCCACCGCCTCCTCCTCCACCAACCGGAGCACCAAGACCCACCGGTTCCCGTCTCTCGGGCCGAATGGGAGCGACCAACCCAGATCGTCCGGATGCCCGCGACCGCATCGAGCTCCTCGCTCAAGTGCGCGTCACGGAGGAAGAAGACTCCACCGGAGCGGTTTGTTTTGTACCCTGCATTCCGGAACGAGTCGTTTCCGGATAAGTTCACCCTGCCAAGGGACACCCCCAAGTACGACAACTATATGAAGCCGGAAGATTGGCTGACCGACTACACTACGGCAGTCAGCATCGCCCATGGGAACAAGCGCACAGCTGTGCGCTACGTCCCCCTTATGCTAACCGGGTCGGCAAGGACATGGCTCAACAGCCTCGCGCCCAACAGCATCAACGCTTGGCCAGACTTCGAGACGGTGTTCGTCCGTAACTTCAATGGCACGTACAAGCATTCGGGACACCCACGCGACCTGGCCTTGTGCGTCGAGGGAGACCGCGAGACCGACCGCGAGTACCTCGCCAAGTGGACGGAACTGCACAACACTTGCGAGGGCATCCTGGAGAGCCAGGCCATCAGCTTCTTCATCGAGGGATGCCGAGAAGGCACCATGCTTCGCCACCGGCTACTGTGTGACAAGCCGAAAACCATGGCGGAGCTCATGATGGTAGCAGACCAGTACGCCACGGTGGACGCCGCCATGAAGAAGCCGCTCCGAGTAAATGCTGACGGGCATCCGACTCCTACGGATCCGGCTTGTGACCGTCCGAGCAATCCGGCTAGAGAAGCCGGATCCTCCAGGCGCTACGGCAATGACAACCGGTTCCATGGGGACCGCCAAGCCGGACAGCAGAAGCCTCGCTACCACGAGCGGCAGGTCAGTGCTGTGGAGGGTGCGCCCGGCGCACCGGCTAACGATGCAAGAAGGCAGAAGCCGTGACTCACCTTTGACCAGATGTTTGACGGCCCGTGCAAGTGGCATAGCGGTCCCTTCAAACTGGCTATGCACACCACCCGGAATTGCAGCTGGACTCGCCAGCTAAAAGACCAGGGCAACCAGTAACATCTCCCCCCGCCCCCTCCTGGTGGACCACCATGATGTCTAGGCACTTCTATTCTTGTAGACAGTTGTTGGGCCTCCAAGTGCAGAGGTTTGTAGAACAGCAACAAGTTTTCCCTTAAGTGGATCACCCAAGGTTTATCGAACTTAGGGAGGAAGTGGTCAAAGGTATCCTCTCTCAAGCAACCCTGCAATCAAGATACAAGAAGTCTCTTGTGTCCCCAACACACCCAATACACTTGTCAGGTGTATAGGTGCACTAGTTTAGCGAAGAGATAGTGAAATACAAGTGGTACAGATAATTATAAGTGGTAATGGTGATAGAAAATAGCTTGCTGGCGTGTGGTTGATGTGGGAAAAGACTAAAGGCAAACTGAAATAAAGAAGGAAGCAAGCAAACATGCAACATATCTAATTGCAAACGGTGTATCAATGCTTAGAAATAAGGCCTAGGGATCATACTTTCACTAGTGAACACTCTCATATAAATATATTCTTATTTATAATACTACGCTGAACTACTCTCCGGTTGGACACTCTAATCCATGGTAGGGCTATAACAGCACACCTCAAAGTAAGCCTTTCCCATCTAGAAACCCCACACTGTCACCTTGAGTACTAGATGAGTCCAACAAACACCACAATTTCATAAAGACATCCAACTCCAAATATAACTCATAACAAGTATTTGTAATCTCTAGCCTAAGTGCCACCATGGTGTGCACGCTGTCACTTTCACACACTTGGGGAGAGCAGAGATCTATGAAAGCACTTGAGTAGCAAGGTAGATTTATAGATTACAAGCTCATGATCTCAATAAGATCATGCATAGAGAGAGATGAACACATAGCTACCGTAGAACCCTTAGCCTCGAGAGAGAACTACTCCCTCTTCATCATGGGAATCAGCAATGGTGATGGAGATGGTGGTGGAGATCGATGGAGATGGCTCCGGGGGCACTTCCCCGTCCCGGCAGGGTGCCGGAATAGAGACTTTCTGTTCCCCGAATCTCCCCTTCGGTGGCGGAGGCGCTGCAGAACTTTTTGTGGCTGGAGGCTTGATGATTTAGGGTTTTCGCATTAGAAGCATCTTATAGGCGAATTGACAAGGTCGGTGGGTGGCCAGGGGGCCCACACCACCTGGTGGCATGGCCAGGGCTAGCCCGCTCCACCACATGGTGTGGCCGCCCTATGGCCCCTCTCCGACTCTCCTTCTGGCTCCGTGAGTCTTCCGAGAAAATAGTAACTTTGGCTTTTGTCCCGTCCAATTCTGAGAATATTCATTTTCTGACTTCCTGGAACCAAAAACAGCAGAAAACAGGCAACTGGCACTATGGCTCTTGTTAATAGGTTAGTCCAAAAAATCATATGAAAAGTACTCCAAAGTGTGGACAAAACATAAGAAAGTAGATAAAACCAAGCATGGAACATCAAAAATTATAGATACATTTGCAATGTATCAACATCCCCAAGCTTAACTCCTGCTCGTCCTCGAGTAGGTAAGTGATAAAAAGAAAGAATAATTTTTGAGGTGACATGCACCATCGTAAACTTGATCAAATTATTTGTAAAGCATTGAAAGCTGGGATCATGGTACTTCAATCATAACATGAAATACAAAGTTCTAGCAATAAGGCAAAGCAACTATGTTGCAACATGAAAAGGCACAAACAAAAGATTCATGAATAACAATGCTTTGCAAGACGTTTGTTTGTTTCACATAAAGAAAACATAGCATAGTGGCATTCAGCTTGTCCCTCGTAGAGTAGGAAACATAAATGCATAGGACACCTTCGGAGTTTATAAGAGTGACTAGATACAAATAGTTTAAAACAAGCAATATCAAGGTATGCATCAATCAACAAGTCTTGGAACAATGCACATAGAACTAAGAATGTCCACTATGATCTCGAAGTAGGTGCATAAAGGTAGATGGTGGAGAGTCAATATAATGGTGGAAGAAAGGCCTTAATAGAAGGAAGCAGAGATTCAAGTTTCATAAAGCGCTTCCAAAAATTATGGTACTTATAGCTTTAAGCTCTCATTGCCCCTATCATAAGCATCTTGAAGTGATTAAGGTTAAAGTGAACAAACTATGGTGTACATGCTTGACGAAGTATAAGTTAGAAATCTCATGTCCCTTGAATACAAGGGCCGCTCCTCATGCTACTCAAGTTTAGTCACCAGTAAGTTCTTGTCATCGTAAGTACATGAGTATCATAGAGAACCGCCAACGGGGTACCCCTTGCCCGATGATACGGAAGAATCCCCATATCAAAATGACAAGGCAAGCAGACAACGAGCATCTCAGCAATCTTCTTATTTACCATGGGAATATGGTGCTTTTTTCTCTCTTTCCTCTTTTCATAATCTCTTTTTTTCTTTTTCTCTTTTTTTCAATATAGGACTCTTTTTTATAAGAAGAATGCTCCATAGACAACTCATTATGGTTACGCTGCAGGTTTCCACCATGTTAGCATGGATTAGACCAGCGGCCCAGGCGTTTCTCTAACACATATACATAACTCCATGGACTTACAAGCTCCCCTTTCATTTCACAATCGACATCCATATACAAAAGAGCATGATATCAACTAGGTACAAGTACCAAGTGCAATGTTGAAAGCGTTCCCCATGAAAGCATGGTTCTACTAATTCCCAACAAATAAGTGCAAGCATATACAACATAGGCGACACAATGGTTCAAGTTTATTAAGGGCAAGAAAAGTAAAGTGTGCCATCAAGTTTGTGAGAGCTTTAATCACTAGTTTTCTCATAACAAGTTTAATTTGGAAGGTAAACAAAAGCATGAATATACTTGGAATAGCATAAACTAGTAGGTAGGTATGGTGGAATCTTTGGAATAACTTGGTTTAGGGAGTTGGATGCATGAGTGGAACTCATACTTGGTTGTGGAGGCTAGCAAAAGACTGGGAGCGACAAACTAAGAGAGCAACAATGGCCATAATCATGCAGAGCGACAAAACATCATTGATCAAAGCATAAAGTGATACTACAAGTTGAAAACTAAAGGATCGTAAAGGCTATGGTGACTTGAGATAGTCATAACATGGTGTGAGCATGCGCCAAGTCAAGCCAAATAAAGCATCAAAGGAGAATACCACAATACTATGCTTTAATATGCTAAAACAACGCATGATTCTTCCAAGACACATTAAGCAATATCAATTGTTTATAACAAGTCATGCTACAGCAAAGAATACTAAGAATAAATCCAAAACAATATCAAGCATGGCATGACAAAGCATAGGCCACAGTAAAAAACGAGCTCTTTTTACCACATAAGCATGAACTTTCCTACTCTTTTCCAAACCAAACCAAACTATTTGCAAACCAATGTATGAAAGAGGGGGGTCCAACCAATTTATTCAGAAAACTAAGCAAACCAAGAAAACGAAAAACCAAAACAAAAACAAACAAGAAGACGCTCCAAGAGCAACATAACTGTGCATGAAACAATAAAAATGAAGCGTTTGGAAGAAACCTGGGATTTCTATTGATGAAGAGGGGGATGCCTTGGGCATCCCCAATCTTTTACGCTTGTACTTCTTGGATATTTCTTGGAGTGACACGCGTGGCATCCCCAAGCTTGAGCTTTAGTCCATCCTTCATCTCATTACTCATTCCTTCCATACACTTGAAAATTTTCCTTCATACAAAACTTCACACAATCTTTATTAGCAACATTAGTGCACTTAAGATAATAAGTCTTAAGGTTCAGTTCTATGGCATCCCGCAAAAACCACTACTAGAAAATCGCTGTGTTTTTGTGCATTGCATCATCATGACCACATGCTCATGTCATCATGCCACATTGGATTTGAGCATCATCATAATCGTGCATAAGTTTGTCTAAAACTATTTTATAAAAGCCTATCTTTGTCTTCCAAATATATCTCCGTCTTATTTTCAAATTAAAACCCCGGTCTTTTGTGGATCTTTTATTTGTCTAAAAACTATTTACAAATATATTCTAAAAAAAATAAAAATAAAGAAATAAAAATATTTTTAGGGGAGGCAGCCGGCCAGGCCCAAGGCCCAGCCAGCTGGCCTACTACCCCAAACCCTAGACCAAACCCTAGCTACCCAACTCCCACATCCCAACCTGCCGCCACACACTCCCTCCACCCAGCTGCAACCTGCGGTCAAGCCTGTCCCCACCGGCGTCGCACACCACCGCCGTCCCGACCACCTACCGCCTGGGCGCGCAAACCCACATGCCATCCTGCCACACGCTCCCGCCCCACCCAGCGCCGCATGCACCCACCACCCACACTCCATCGATCCTTCCACCAACCCCCCGCTCTCATCCCCACCTACCCCAGATCCCCTCTCCAATACCCCCTACCACCTTGCAACACACACCTTGCAGCGTCTTGCAAAGTAGCCCACACCCAGCGCCCGCACCTGTCCAACCACTCCTCACCTGTCCCCACCACGCCCCACCGTGGCATGCACACACGCGCAGCACGCCACCAACCCCCGACCGCTCCTCTAGCCTCGCACCCCACCCGACGCAGTCAACTACCCCGGGCCCACCTGCTCCACCGACAGCCGAGCTCACCACCCCGACACGCTCCCTACCGCGATCCCCTCCGTCTCTGCCTCGCCTCTTCCCCTCGTCTTCCTCCCTCTCCCGAGCCCGACCCCCATCCCCTGTTGCCAGCGCTGTCCCTCTCTCAATCCGGTGCTCCCCTGCAGCACGTGGCCCTGGACTGCCCCTGTCCGCCGCCACGGCCCTCCTCGCCTCAGCTCCGCCCCTGCGCCTCGCCTCTTCCATGAGCCTCCTCGAGCCAGAACTCGCTGGAGTCCCTCCCGCCGAGCCCGCCTCCTCCTATGGCCGTCCTCCGCCCGACCACGTCTACGCCATGCTCGCCCTACCTCACGCCGCATCCCTCTTCAGCGGGCCGCCGTCGCCCCACCTCGCAGGACCCGCGTCGGCCTCGCCGTCCCCGCCGCTGAGCCGCCTCTAAGACCAAGCTCCGCCTCGCCCTGCCGCAGAGGCCGCCCCCTTGGCTCCACCAACCGTGACCCCGGCCGCCTCTGCGCGTCTCCGCGAGCCGTCCCGTCGCCCTCTGGCCACCCGCCGCTCCTCAACCGCCGTCCACCTCGTTACTCTACAAGTCGTCTCCGGTCGCCACTGCCCCTCTTCCATGGCCGTGTCCCCCTGCGATGCCCCTGCTCCGACCCGCACCTGTTCGTTGTGGTGGAAGCCGTCTCCGGCGCCAGGAGCTACACAAAGCCCTACCGCCTCGTTCTTCCTGGCGCCTCTGCTCTACTTGCGTCGCCATAGTCTCCATGTGAGCACACCGCGGTGGAGTATGCTCCTGTCATGTTGTGGGTAATGTGGCATGGGAGACCTGTTTTGCTGTTGGTGCGCACTAATGTTGGGGTGTTTCTCTGTTCTGCCTCATCTTCCGATGCCATGTTCGGCCAGTGACCATGTCCATACAGATGACTTCCACCAGGATCTTCACCTCTAGCGACGTGGCCCTAGCGCTATACCAACTTCACCGACACGCTACAACGCATAGGCGTCGAGATCCAAGTTCTCACCGACACCCGAAGTCAGATCCCCAAGATAATCGACATGGAACCAAATGGATGCGAGCACCCAGCTCGCCTTCTTGGGTGGCAAGATCGCCCATACGAAACCCGAAGATCGTCGACGTGAAATGCTAAGATCGTCTCTCGGACGCCAATTCCTTCGTCCCCGGCAAACCGACGGCCCGACCCAAGATCCGAAGACCGAACCCTGGCGCGCCAAGTTCTTAAACCCCGAGGACCGATCCATCGGAACGCCAAGACCAAGATCTACTCCATTGTCCGAGAACATTCCCGCTGAGACCGATCCCCGTCGAACCCTGTCAAACCCCGGACCCCTGGAATCCAGATGTGTGACCCTAAGCCCCTATTTTTATAATATGACATTATCATCTGTCGCATAATAAATTGTTCATGCATGCATACCTGTTTGTGGTTTGGGGGCATTATGCCGATTCACCTCATAATTAAATATGGAGTGTTTATGCGGGATATCTTTGTCTTATTCTGGACTCTATTTAAATTGGTGTAGCGAATCGATGCCATGTTTCACCCTGTTAATACAACATTTAAATTGCGGGGTAGTTAAATAACTCGAACCATTTAATTAATTGTCGGGACCCTGCATTCTCGCATCATATCATAAGCATGCCGGATCTTCTGCCGTAGTATTAAATATTGCATCCGGTGTTTCTTCTAGTGTTTGCTTCTTCACGGATTAGGCCGATGAGTTGATGCGAGTATCGACAAGTTCTCCGGCTATGAACCTTCGATAGTGTTTCCCAGGTGAGCATCTCTCGCCCTTCTACCTATTTCGCATTTATAGTCTTTATTTCCTCCTGTTGCTCTATTGCTATCCGTGTCGCGATGCTTTAGTTTCCGTGCACCAGTTATATCCCGTGCAGCCTCTATATTGCCATGGACACCTCCTAATACCTGTTGTTTGGTAGATAGCTGGCCTTGCGAGTCGTAGTTGCTTTCTCAGGTGCGATCTCGTGTTGTCGAGTACCACAGTTGTTGGTATGCTGGCAGATGTTTATGGTGGAGATGATCATGACTTTAAATACAACTATTAAAATGCTAGATACTACTAATGTAGAGGCATCGGTGGGCAATAGATGTTATTTGGTTCTTCCACGCTCACTTGTGTCCCGTAGGACCCCGAGTACTTGATACCTGTTCCTTGACTATTCGCACTATCCACATACGAGAGAATCTATGAATCCCCCTGAGCCAGAGCTTGATACATTTCTATTTCTTGGGGCCACAAACTAGTTTGGGGCTTTATTACTATCATGTACTTATGCCATGTTTTACTGCTTTATTTAAGATTGTGCGTGGAGCACCTGTACTGTTTTGGATCGTGGAATGTTTTCGCGGTATCGACAAGCCCAGTCACACTTTCTGGTTCCCGGTCGTTTACAGCCAGTGACACAAACCCTGGGTCCGTTCCGGAGACGGCCAACTTCGTTGCGGGTAGCTTAGTGGGGTGGCCCCCTGAAATATTTATGAATCCTGTGATTGCATTGTCGTGAAAGCCTCGTTGGATTTTGAGTTGGTTTTTCCGAGGTTGATCGAGTGTGTGTTGCTATTTGTGCACCCCTGCAAGGTAAAACTTTCTGAAAGTCGTGTCCGCGGTTATGGACGACTTGGAGCATAGTATCTTGATCATAGACAAGCATAACTAAAGTAGTGCTATAAATTTGACTTAATATGTGACTAGTAATCAGATTCAAATACAGCGGAATGGATATTAAAAATGCCAACAACTAGTAGAGCTGGGGGTTCCCTGTGTCTTGTTATATCTGCCTAGTAAGTATTGCAACTCCAATGGAATGTGATAAAAGTGCCAACAACTATTGGGTTTTGGGATTCCTTAGGACAATTATACCTGAATAGTAAATGTTCCAACTACCACGGAATGGTTAATTAAAACTGCCCACTACTTATGCTTCAGGATGACTCATGCTATCTATATCTGACTAGTAAGTGCTACAACTATAATGGAATGAATAAAACCGCCAACTGTGTGAGTTCCTCGGTTTGACTTCCTCGTTTGGTCTCGAGGGGGAATACCAGGATGGGTATGTTTGGTGTTAGTATCAGGTAGGACCCGAATAGGTCTTTCTTACCCCTCTCTAATAGCCACCAGTGATACCGAGTCTCTATAGGTTGTTTAGTCTTTGCTGCATACCGCTTGATCCACCATACCTATGTAGGCGAGAGCCGCCAAATTCTAGCCTCGCCGTGTACTGGCCTCAGTACTGACACTCCTCTTTTTCCTTTGCCCTTTGTCGGCACCCCTTTTGTTTTAGCAGGTTTGAGATCGACGTCGTTAGCAGGGTTACCCTTCCGGCTTGTTCTGGACAGGGTTATGGACGCCATTGGTTATTTCTCAGGGCTCTTAGCCCCATTTGCATCTTGTCCGTACTCGGACGCTGTAACGTTTTCAAGGTGATTTGGATCTTTGTATTGTATATCTGTATTCTTGACTCGTTGAGTCGCTGTTGTATATATATCTGTTTTGTGGGTCCCATCAAGGACTTTTGTGTAATGGTATTACTTTGTTTTCCACCCGCACGAAAGTGCCTGGTGGGCGTCCTTGAATCGTTTCTATGCGGGTTTGGCCGAAAGGGCTAAAACTTGCATAGGGCCGATTCGAGGGTGTTACAAGTTCTAACACCAAATAAAATTCCATTAGAACACTAGCTACTGAAGCACTTCCCTCAAAAAGCTCAATTCCCAAAAGAACACAAAAAGGAACCAACAAGAAGCAAATACAGAAAATGGCAGAAATCTGTCAAAACAGACCAGCAGGTAAAGACAAATTTTTTCGAAGACCTTCTGTTGCTCAAATCAAAACATGTTGAACTAACGAAAGTTAGATAACAGCCTGGGCCAGAATCACGAAAATTCATGCCTCAAAAAGACGTTCAGAGATTTTACACGAATTTTTATGGTGAAGCACAGAAATCTGTTTCAGGATAGCAACTTCCCCAATCATTACTTCTCTCTCATTAGAGGTTACTCTTCAACACAAAAAGCAAATAAAAAGGATAAGGAGCGGTTATTACTGAAGTAATAACTTCCAAGACTTATCTAAAACTTTTGTGTTATCTCCCAATAAGTACTTTTCTTTAACGCCTTTAAGTTAGGCATGATAGTTTGAGAAGATGCTCACATAGGAAATATGAATTGAAGTAAAAGAGAGCATCAAGGAGCAAATTCAAAACACATTTAAGTCTAGCCCACTTCCTAGGCTTAGGAATCTTGTAAAGAAACAAGTCATGAAAGCACAAAGCAACAAGCATAGGAAAGCAAAACAAGTGCAACTTCAAAATTTTCAACATAAAGAGGAGAAACTTAATATTATTGAGATGCATAGAACCATGTTTCCCTCTCTCATAATAACTTTCAGTAGCATCATGAATAAAATTAACAATATAACTATCACATAAAACATTCTTATCATGAGCCACATGCATAAAAGAATTAATACTCTCCACATAAGCGTAGTCATTCTTATTAATTGTGGTGGGAGCAAATTCAACAAAATAGCTATCATTATTATTCTCATCACCATAATCATCAAAAATAGGAGGCATATTGTAGTCATTAATTTTCTCCTCAATAGTAGGTCGACTGAAAATATCATATTCATCATTGTAATCATCATATATTGGAGGCATAGTATCATCAAAGTAAATTTTCTCCTCCATGCTTGGGGGACTAAAAATATCATGCTCATCAAAACCAGCTTCCCCAAGCTTAGACTTTTCCATAGCATTAGCAATAATGGTGTCCAAAGAATTCATGCTAACAACATTGCTATTAGCATGCAAATAAAGTTCCATAGGTTTTTTAATTTTCTCTTCAAACAATTCATGTCCTATCTCAAGATAAATACTATAAAGCTCTCTAATTTTGTTGTTGTTTTCCATTAAGCCTAACTAGTGAAAATAAAAACAAGAAACAAAAAGACAAAATTGCAGAATCGAAAGGAAATAACTTCGAGCACTCACACCGGAAAATAGGCGTTTGCCGTGGGAGGTTCTTCTTCTTTAATCCTCTGGTGTGAATACCTTTTATCTTTCCTCCCCAGCAACGGCGCCTGAAAATAGCTTGATGTCTACATACTTCTATTCTTGTAGACAGTTGTTGGGCCTCCAAGTGAAAAGGTTTGTAGAATAGCAGCAAGTTTTCCCTTAAGTGGATCACCCAAGGTTTATCGAACTCAGGGAGGAAGTGGTCAAAGGTATCCCCTCTCAAGCAACCCTGCAATCAAGATACAAGAAGTCTCTTGTGTCCCCAACACACCCAATACACTTGTCAGGTGTATAGGTGCACTAGTTCAGTGAAGAGATAGTGAAATACAAGTGGTACGGATAATTATAAGTGGTAATGGTGATAAAAATAGCTTGCTGGCGTGTGGTTGATGTGGGAAAAGACTAAAGGCAAACTAAAATAAAGAAGGAAGCAAGAAACCATGCAACAGATCTAATTGCAAACGGTGTATTAATGCTTAGAAACAAGGCCTAGGGATCATACTTTCACTAGTGAACACTCTCATATAAATATATTCTTCTTTATGATACTACGCTGAACTACTCTCCGGTTGGACACTCTAATCCATGGTAGGGCTATAACAACACACCTCAAAGTAAGCCTTTCCCATCTAGGAACCCCACACTGTCACCTTGAGTACTAGATGAGTCCAACAAACACCACAATTTCATAAAGACATCCAACTCCAAATATAACTCATAACAAGTATTTGTAATCTCTAGCCTAAGTGCCACCATGGTGTGCACGCTGTCACTTTCATACACATGGGGAGAGCAGAGATCTATGAAAGCAATTGAGTAGCAATGTAGATCTATAGATTACAAGCTCATGATCTCAATAAGATCATGCATAGAGAGAGAGATGAACACATAACTACCGGTAGAACCCTTAGTCTCGAGAGAGAACTACTCTCTCCTCATCATGGGAATCAGCAACGGTGATGGAGATGGTGGTGGAGATCAATGGAGATGGTTTCGGGGGCACTTCCCCCTCCAGGTAGGGTGCCGGAACAGAGACTTTCTGTCCCCTGAATCTCCCCTTCAGTGGCGGCGGCGCTGTAGAACTTTTCGTGGTTGGAGGCTTGATGATTTAGGGTTTTCGCATCGGAGGCATCTTATAGGTGAAGAGGCAAGGTCGGTGGGCGGCCAGGGGGATCACAACACCTGGTGGCGCGGCCAGGGCTAGCCCGCGCCACCACATGGTGTGGCCGCCCTGCGGCCCCTCTCCGACTCTCCTTCTGGCTCCGTGAGTCTTCCGAGAAAAAAGTAACTTTGGCTTTTGTCCCGTCCAATTATGAGAATATTCATTTTCTGACTTCTTGGAACCAAAAACAGCAGAAAACAGGCATCTGGCACTGTGGCTCTTGTTAATAGGTTAGTCCAAGAAATCATATGAAAAGTACTCCAAAGTGTGGACAAAACATAAGAAAGTAGATAAAACCAAGCATGGAACATAAAAAATTATAGATACATTTGCAATGTATCACACCACCACCGGCTAGGGGAGCCGGCAATGATGGCAACGGAGACAACAACAACAACAGCTACCCCTAGCCGCACGCCGCCTACCACATCTTCGAGACGGAACTGGATGACAAGCACAGCCGCAGGCGACGCTCCAAGGAGGTCAACACCATCGTCTCTCTGGTCCCCCAGTACCTGAACTGGTCGGAAACCCCCATCACCTGGAGCCGAGAAGACCAGCCAGAGCCGTTGCCGACTCCCGCGGGCTACGCCATGGTACTCGACCCCCTCATCATCTCCAATGAGCGCACCTGCCATTTCTCTCGCGTCCTCATCGACGGAGGCAGCAGCCTCAACCTCCTCTACCGGTCTTCGCTGGAGAAGCTGGGCATTCGCGAATGCGACCTGCGCCCG
Source organism: Avena insularis (assembly GCA_023614405.1). Classification (NCBI taxonomy): domain Eukaryota; kingdom Viridiplantae; phylum Streptophyta; class Magnoliopsida; order Poales; family Poaceae; genus Avena; species Avena insularis. Next base: position 315,751,650 of record CM042686.1, read on the forward strand.
ACTACCACAACGTTCCATGGTGTACTGTCGGGACCGGCTTGTGCCCCGCTGGGTAAAATCTAACTGGACGTCATTTTCGGGACCGAGGAGAACTTCTACTACGAACCAATCTAGTTCGAGGTGGTAAACCTGACGAGCTCCTACCATGCTCTCCTCGGGCACCCCGCCCTCGCCAAATTCATTGCCGTCCCCCACTACGCATACCTCAAGACGAAGATGCTGGGAGCCAACGACATGATCACCGTCGCCGGCTGCTTCAGGCGGTCAATGGAGTGCGCCTCAGCTGGTTCCAAACTGGCAGAGGCCCTCATCATAGCCGAGGAGAAGCGCGTGATCATGTGCAACGTGGCCATGGCCCAGCAAGACATACCGGCTAGCAGCAAGCCAGCTGGAGAAGGAGCTTTCCAGCCGGCAAAGGAGATGAAGAGGATCCTATTCGACCCCTCTGACCTGACCAAGTTCGTCACCATTGGTGCCAACTTGGATAGCAAATAGGAAGGCGCGCTCGTCGACTTCCTCCATGAGAATCGGGACATCTTTGCATGGTCACCCAAGGACATGCCAGGTGTACAGAGGGAGTTCGCCGAGCACTCACTTCATGTGCGCCCGGATGCCAAGCCGGTCAAGCAACCTCTATGTCGGTTCGTAGAGGAGAAGAGGAAGATTATCGGTGACGAGATCACTCAGCTCCTCGTAGCCGGGTTCATTATGGAAGTGTACCACCCGGACTGGCTGGCAAACCCAGTCCAGGTGTTGAAGAAGAACAAGACCTAGCGCATGTGTATCGACTACACCAGCCTAAACAAGGCGTGCCCGAAAGATCCATTCGCATTGCCGCGTATCGATCAAGTCATCGATTCCACAGCCGGCTGCGATTTGTTGTCTTTTCTTCCGGTTACAACCAAATCCTTTTAAACCCGACCGACCAGATTAAGACATCATTTATCACCCCCTATGAGGCTTTCTGCTATGTAACCATGTCTTTCGGACTGAAGAACGCAGGCGCTACCTATCAGCGCTGCATGCAGAAGTTCTTGCACTCGCAGATCGGCCGAAACGTGCATGCCTATGTGGATGATGTGGTCATCAATACTAAAGAGAAGCGCACCCTCCTCGAAGATCTGGGAGAGACATTTGGCAACCTCCAGCAATACCAGATGAAGCTGAACCCGGAGAAATGCGTCTTCGGAGTACCATCCGGCCAGTTACTCGGTTTCCTCATATCGCAATGAGGGATCGAGGCGAAACCGGAGAAGATCGCGGCCATCGAAAGGATGTAGCCGCCTAGGAGCCTCCTTGGAGTTTAGAAGTTCACCGGATGCCTGGCCTCCCTCAGCCGTTTCGTCAGTCGGTTGGGGGAGAAGGTATTCCTGTTGTACGAGCTGATGAAGAAGACGGACAAGTTCTCTTGGACCTCGTAGGCCGACGCCGCCTTTCACGACCTCAACCGCATGCTGTCCACAGCGCCGGTTCTAGCCACGCCGGCCAGCAAGGAGCTGATGTTTCTCTATATAGCAGCCATCAGCCGGGTCGTCAGCGTCGTCCTGGTGGTGGAGCGCCCCGAACAAGGCAAGGCTCAGCCGGTTCAGAGGCCCATCTACTACCTCAGCGAGGTTCTCTCCCTCTCCAAGCAGAACTACCCCCACTACCAGAAGATGTGTTACGGCGTGTACCTGGCATGCAAGAAGCTCAAGCACTACTTCCAGGAGCATCCGATTAAGGTCGTGTTCACAACACCCCTTTCGGAAATCATCGGCAACAAGGACGCCACTGGCGGAGTCGTCAAGTGGGCCATCGATCTCGCCGCCTACTCCATCCAGTACGAGCCCCGGCTCACGATCAAGTCACAGGCGCTGGCGAACTTCCTTGTCGACTGGGCTGAGACCCAATACCTCCCACTGGTTCCGGATTCGGACCACTACAGGATGTACTTTGACGGGTTGAAGATGCTTGGGGGCTTGGGAGCCAGCATCATGCTCACCTCACCCAAAGGAGACCAGCTGGAGTACGTCCTGCAGAGCCACTTCAAGGCCTCCAACAACGTAGCCGAATATGAAGCGCTGGCGCAAGGCCTCCGGTTAGCCAGAGAGATCGGTGTCAACCGGATCCTTTGCTTCGGCGATTCGGATCTGGTGGTGCAACAGGTATCCAGAGAGCGACGGATGTGAATTCCATCATGTCCCTCGTGCCAACAACGAGGTAGCCGATTCGCTCCCATGATTCGGATCCACCAGGCAGGCGATCCTACCCAGGGTCTCCTTGGAGCACCTACGCAAGCCCTCCATCAACCCGTCCCCCGAGTCGGATTCCATTATATGGGCAGGGAGCGCTCCGGTTGATGAGGCGACAGATGCAGAGCCGGCAGAACCTCCAAAGAAGAAGTCCCATGCCAACTCCGGCAAGTCCGTACCCTCCGGCTCGCAAGACCTGGGGGCTACCGACTCATCAAGTGGCTCGGGGGCTGCCGTTCCGGGTACCTCATCCGGACGACCCCCCGACGACCATCAACCGGAAGGAGGAAGCATCCTCATCATTCGGGAAATACCATCCTGGGCACAGCCCTTCCTGAACTACATCGCCAAGGGGGAGCTTCCGGATGACGAGGTGGAGGCCAGGAAAATTTGGCACCGCACGCACACGTACACCATCATCAACAAAGAACTGTACAAGCGTAGCGTATTCGGCATCTTCCAAAGGTGTGTCGATGTGGACACAGGCTACCGGCTACTCAAGGACATCCACCAGGGAGAGTGCGGACACCATGCTTCGTCAAGGGCGATAGTTGCCAAGGCGTTTCTCCATGGTTTCTATTGGCCCACCTCCCTCGAGGACGCCGAACAGCTAGTCCACGCGTGCAATGGGTGCCAACGCTTCGGGCAGCTCAGGCATATGCCGACTTCGGTGCTCAAGACCATACCGATCACCTGGCCCTTCTCTATCTGGGGCCTCTACATGGTCGGTCCCTTCAAGCGGGCGCGCGCAGGCATGACCCATTTGCTGGTGCCGGTGGACAAATTTACGAAGTGGATCGAGGCCAAACCCATCCAGAAGCTGGACGGGGCGACAGTCGTCACCTTCTACACCGTGTCATCAACCGGTTCGGCTACTCCAACAGCATCATCACCGACAACGGCATGAACTTTGCCATGGGGGCCTTCGCCCGATTCTGCAGCAACAAGGGCATCCGGCTGCACCTCGCTTCCGTCCCGCACCCGCAGTCCAACGGGCAAGTCGAAAGGGCAAACGGCTTAGTGCTAGCTGGAATCAAGCCATGCCTCATCGACCCTTTGGAGCAGTCGCCCAGATGCTGGACCGAGGAGCTTCCGGCTGTGCTATGGATCCCCCACACCACGGCGAATAGATCAACCGGCTACACCCCGTTCTTCCTGGTCTATGGATCGGAAGCCGTCCTCTCCATGGATATCGAGTTCGACTCTCCGCACAAGCTCCTCTATGATGAAAAGGCCAACCAAGAGGCACGGGAAGATGGTGTGGACCTCCTCGAGGAGGCCCGCGAGCTGGCATTGTCCAGATCGGCCCTGTACCAGCAACGACTACGCTGCTACCATTCAGGCCAGATTCGCCCAGTCGCGTTCCGTGAGGGCGACCTGGTCCTCCGGCTGGTGCAGGACACGAAGGGCATGCACAAGCTGTCACCACCATGATAAGGTCCCTTCATCGTCAGTCGGGCACTACCCAACGACTCCTACTACCTCATCGACGCACAGCAGCCGTGCAAGAACAAGATGGACAAGTCGGACGAGGAGACCGAGCGTCCCTGGAACGCGGCCTTGCTGCGCCTGTTTTACAACTAGTCACTGGACAGTGTATGTATCCTGCAAACCCTATGAATGCAAATGCGGACCCCTGCGAGATGCTTGGGGGCTCCTTGCTAGAAATGTGTATGCATCTGTTGTCCAGTTCAGATTCTCTGGCTCCGGTAACCCCTACATGGGGGCTTGCCGGCTGGCCCGACCTGCTAAGTCAACAAACCGATTGAGTAGTGTGTGATGATGTCAGAGGCCCACTCTTCGTCTCAGCTACAGACCACAACCCGGCTGTCTGGCTAGCAAGAGAAAAAGCTCGAGGCATCCCACATGAAAAACAGGGAGGAGATGCAACAGATCAGGCGTCCCGGCCTCACAACTAGCTTAAGATAATCCGGCTGCTAAGCCATTAGTACCGTGCGCATTGTACTGTCAGCTCCCTTCGATTCTGGCTGCACACCGTAACCCGGCTGCCCAGCAAGGACGCAGCGAAAACAACAGAGTACACGGGAAAGCGACTAAGTGTCCAGAAAGGCACAAGCTAGTTTTCAAAAAACAAATACGCCTTCTGGATACAGTTTAGCAAACTAACCTATTAACGGGTGAGAATGTATGTGTACATATATATTTTGTATCACTACTTCGAGTCGGAATTCAGGAAGAGAAGAAGAAGATTCGAAGTCCTTGCCTTCATCAAGCGCTCCGAATCTCGTGGGCTACACCCACTAGGTGCGGTCGCGCGCCCCTAGTGGAATCTTGTAGTTTCTCGACCGGCTAAAGGCGTTTAGCTGGGTATTTGGAGCCTAGGTGAGGGCAAGGGCAGGAGCAAGAGAAGAAAAAGATTCGAAGTACTGCCACGCCTACTCGAATCTCGAGGCTACACCGTGGAGTGCGCTGCCGCCCCACTGGAATGTTAATTCCCCCGGCTGCAGGCGTTCAGCCAATGGAAGCAACCGACTAAGATGCGTCTAGTCGGATGAAGCTAGAGGACTTAAGAAAAGAAAGAAGATTCGAAGTACCTAGCTACGCTAGCTACTCCGAATCTCGGGGGCTACACCTTGTGGGTGCGCCGACGCGCCCCCACTGGAATTGAAGTTCCCCGGCTAAAGGCGTTCAGCCGAGCGAAGTCAGCCGGATAAGATCAGCCGGAAAAATATTGAAAGAACATACAAAAACACAAGTTGAAGGCAAACCAAATTGGTTCAGGTTGACATTAAAAGGAAAGGGGAGACGAAGCTCCCATAAGTTTACCCGGCGCCAGAAGCAGTTGGTACAGACAGACAAGTTTCAAACAGAACAGAATAAACAGATACACCCGGCATACCGGGGTGGTAGCTAAACGGCGGGGCCCTTGCCATGCGGAGCGCCTTGGCTGGCAGCAGTCTCACGCGGAGGAGGAGGCGTTGTGGTCGATCTAGTTCCGACATCACCAGCCGGCTGCATCGAGGCTTCCGCATCCGGAGTGCCGACGGACTCCGAGTCGTGAGCACCTCGTCGGGATCCACATAATCAACAATCTTGATGGCGGAGGCCCGGAGCTCCAGAATGGCCTGGCGGATGGCGGCAAGGTCGGCGCCGGCGCGGAAGCCTCCGTCGATCTTCTCGACGCGGGCGTCCATGTATCTCGACAGCATGAGGGCCAAGGCCATCTCAGCTCCGGCTCATGCAGCCAAGTCTCGCAGCCGCTCCACGGCAGCCGACACCTCTCCCACCTTCGCAGCTAGCTGCGCCATCGTCTCCGGAACCAGAGCGTCCGGCCACAGAAAGGAGAAGATGGCCTGCGCCGCCTGATGAAGCTTGGCAGCTTCCTCGTCGAGAAGGACGAAGAGCTCCTAGGCTATCGGCTGCGCTCCCGGCCAGTTCTCCTGCAGCCGGTTGTTCCCCAGCAGGTCTATGGCGGGATAAAATGCTGTCAGAAAAAAGATAGTCAGATCCGGCTACCGGATCTGGAAAGACAAAGGAGACGGAAAAGGGAGCTTACCCTTAGCCATATGCCCGACTTGCATCAGCTCTTCCGCTAGGGCTTTCTCCTTCATCGCCAGCCGCTTGATTTCCTTCTCTTAGTCCTTGTTCTAGGCCTCGAGAAGGTTGAAGGCGTCGATCCGGCTGGCGAGCGAGGCGTCGCGCTCCTTGACGGTGGCCTCCAAAGCATCCACCTTGGCGTGCCAATCCTTGTTCTGCAGCCGCAGCATGGAGCTGGACTTGCTCAGCCGGTCTTTCGCCTTCTTCAAGCAATCGATCTCGCGCTGAGCGCACACAAGGATAGCTACGACAAAACCGGCTATCGTCAAAAAAAAGGGGGAGGATGATTCCGGATTAAGCAAACTTATTCTGACAGGTTCCGTTGGCAGCAGCAAGCTTCTGCTCCAAGGACCAGTTCCCGCCGGCTGCGGCCTCGAGCAGCCGGATCTCCTTCACCGCCAGCTCGAGAGTGGCGACGAGATCCGTCAGCTAGGAAACAGAGGAGGCGTCATCATCCACGGCGTTGGTGGCCAGAGACTCCTTCGCCGCAACCACCATCGTCCTCCATTCCTCCCCCGGCTCATCCTCGGAGTTGTCGTCGCCGACAACCATGAGGTCTTTGCCGGTGGCTGCCCTCCGCGCCACTGCGGAGGAGCCGTCCTCGCTACGCGAGGTGGTCTCAACCGTTTCCGTCTGGACAACCATGGTCGGTTGGGGACCCCCTGCTCTGGCTGAGGCAGCCGGTTCAGCGCGGGGCAGCGGCAGAGGTGGCGCCTCTGAGGAAGGAGGGGCGGAGGCAGACGTGGCCGGCGCGCGGGGTGGCGACCCAGTCGGCGCTCGCGTCGGGCTCGCGGCCCCAAAGGAGACCAACGTGCTAAAGCAATAGAAATGAAGAAAAGAGAGAAAGAAGCAAATAAGCCAAAGGCAAACAGAAGAAAACGAAAGAAGCATAAGATGGTAAGGGCACCCGGAGAAAGACGTACCTTGCCACCGGGGCGGTTTTTCCGGCAAGGCAAGGGGAAGGAAGGACGGCTCTTTGGGGCCTCCTCTTGGGCAGGGCCGGCAGCGCTGGAGGTTAGAGCTACCCACGGCCAGCGCCCGGCTGGAGTCCCCATCCGTCGCGAGGCGCCATGCCTAATCGGGGGCCGGCGCGGCCTCTTCCTCCTCGTCGACCTCCGCATGGGGATCGATGGCCGGCTGGTCGTTCCGGCTGGGGAAGGCGTCCCCGTCCCCGTCCGACTCCTTGCCAGACCGCCGAGCGCGCGACTCGGGCAAGTCAGGCGTGAACATCTGAAGAGGGGCGTCGCCCTCCTCACGAAGGATGCAGGGGAAGATCTGCCGAGTATGAGAGATTAGTCGGATAAAAAAAAGAAGGACAAGAAATACAAAGGAAATTCCGGCTATAAGGACTTACCCAGGGCGCGCGGTTGTCTCGGCTATAAGGGACCAGCCCGAAGGCCCTGCCTTCCGGCAGCCACTCCTTGGTGATGGTCCAAACCCACTCCTTCAGGTTGTGGGTAAGACAACCGGGTCGGGCCCAGCCGGCCAGAGTAGAAGCACATCTTGTGCGCTCGCTGCTACAGCGGCATCATCAGCCTGGACATCCAACTAAGGGTGATGTCCAGGCCAGTTAGGCCAGCGGTGACGAGGGCGCGCATGCGTTGCAGCATCGCATCCGACTCCGTCTTCTCGCCGTAGATCTTCAACTCCCAGTGCTGCCGGCTGGACTCCACGTCCTGGAACGCTGGAAGGTTGATCCGGTCCACGCATCGAGTTACGGATATAGAACGCATCGCTGCCACAGTCGTGCATGTCATGCAGAACTTCGGGTAGCCGTCATGCGGGAGTAGATGGAGGCGCCGCCGCAGACGACCAGCGGCCCCTTCATGAACTGGACCTGCGGCCGGACTCGTAAGAGCCGGCAGAAGAGCCCGAGATCCGGCTGGATCCCGAGGTAGCTATCGCAGAACACGATGAAGTGCGCCATCATGCCGATCGTGTTCGCGCCGAGATGGTGGAGGCGGAGGTCGAAGAAGGCGAGGAAGGTGAGGAAGAACGGGTGCACCGGCAGCACGAACCCGCCAGTTGCGAGAGGAAGATCACCCATTCTCCCTCCGCCTGATGCGGCGACATCTCCCCCGCCGGCACCAGCAGCCCCTCCACTTCCTCCTCCGACGGAAGGATGCGGGTGGCACGGTACTTTTGGATGTGGTCCTCCGTGATGGAGGAGCCACACCAGGCTCCATGCTCGGCAGCCATTTTTGGCTCGCAGGGAGACGTGGCGACGAATAAGTGGTGGTGGCCTGTACCACCGCCAATGATAAACGGGCGGCGCGACGGGCTACAGCAACAACGATGACGAGATGCGGAAGGCAGGAGCGTAGAGGAGAAAGGAAGGCAACTGGGAGCAGGTGAAGCGAAGGAGAGGAATTGCCCTCGCCCAAGCGCCCCTTTAAAGGCCTCGAAGGGCAACCGTCCATGGTGCCACTCGGCATCCATCGAGGCATCCCCACCCCAACCGCCGCCCTAGATCCCGTGTGCATACGCGGGGTGCGCAGAAGATCCCAGAGCAAGAACCGAAGCGTCAGGCGGCGGTTTCCCGAGGCAACGTGCGATGGGATGTTCCACTGCCCGCTGTAGAGCAATGATGGCGCGTGCACGCGTGGCCAGCGCCAGCACTGACGTCACGGGCAGCACAACCGCTAGGCGTAGCCGGACAAAAATTCAAAACGAAGAAGGAGCGCGCGCACATTTCACCTAAGGGCGAAATCCACACGCGCTCGGGGTCTAGTGTCGGGGGGATGACCTCCGGATACCCCAACCGGACAAGAAATATGGCAGTCGGATCGCGTCCGGCTGGTCGAGCGTAGCCAGACAGGGCAAGTCAAGCCGGCTACCGTGAGGTAGCCGGAGCAGCGAGAAGCAGCCGGCTACAGCAGCGTAGCCGTAAACAATCAAGGAGACAGGGCGACGTGCGGAATAGTGCACGGTACGCCCTATACGACGACAAGACTGGCAACTACTCGGCCATACCGAAGACTTTGCAGGAATGACGCGGGAACAGTGGCCCGATGCTGACGACAGGCTTGCACGGGGTTCGCTGTGCCCACGACAGCCATACCGCTCGTACCCTGATGGGACATGGTTGTACCGGATACTGTAGATGACCAGTCGGCTGGGACCCACTTGTGGGGGCCACCAGTCGGACTAGCCAGTGAGACCGTTGCCTCTCTGCCTGTATAAGGAGAGGCAAGGCCTCAGTAGAAAGGGTTGGTCTCAGTGCATTTAAGACAGTAGCTAGAGAATACAGCTCGAAGAGCGCTTGTAGCTCGTATATCGCTCATTGTTAGATCGGCAGGAGTAGCAGTTTTACCTCACCCCGATGGCTCCGAACCTGGTTACTTCCTGTGTCCAGCTACGCTCGCTTGTATCCAATCCCGCCTGCAGACGCTGTCGATAGCTTCCCTGCTAGTCCCCACACCTCTATCTAACCTTCTTTGGTACTTTTGTTCCCAACACAATGACAACCCACCTTGCCAATAAGATTTAGTTTCAAAGAAACCAACCATTGATAGAAAGCATGATAAAGCAAGACAATAACAGACCAACGAAAATAACAACTAGAGTAGGGACTATTTTTTTGTATTTTTGATAAAGAAACAAGCAAACAGGGCGGAAATAAACTAAGCAAAACAAAAGTAACAAAGTAAAGAGATTGGTTATGATTATGCTTGAACAATAGTGATTCCATGTGAACTTGATAAATAAAGCTATGCTCCCCGGCAACGGCGCCAGAAAATAGTCTTGATGACCCACAAGTATAGTGGGGTGTATCGCAGTATTTTCGAGGGAAGTGAAACCCAATTTATTGATTTGACACAAGGGGAGCCAAAGAATATTTATAAGCCTTAACAACTGAGTTGTCAATTCAGCTGCACCTGGAAACAATCTTGCTCACGATGGTTTATCAAGAGTAACAGTTTTGTAGTAGCAATAGTAAAGTAATAGCAGTATTAAAAGTAAAGACAGTAGTAACAATTGCAGTAAACTGTAGGATTAAAGCGCGGTAGGCATAGGGATGGATGGACAAGCGTTGCATGGACAAGATAATTCATATGGCAATTAAAACATAGGGCATTTGCAGATAAATAAGATAAAGCATCCAAGTACTAAATAATCATAGGCATGTGTTCCATATATAGTCATACGTGCTCGCAATGAGAACTTGCACAACATCTTTTGTCTTGCCAGCCCGTTTGCAGCGGGGCCTCAAGGGAACTAGTGGCAATTAAGGTGCTCCTTTTAATAGAGCACCGGAGCAAAGCATTAACACTCCGTGAACACATGTGATCCTCACATCAAAGCCATTCCCTCCGGTTATCCCGATTTCTGTCACTTCGGGGCCTTTGGTTCCGGACAACGACATGTGTATACAACTTGCAGGTAAGACCATAAACAATACTATCATAATGAATCAACAACATGTTCAGATCTGAAATCATGTCACTCGGGCCCTAGTGACAAGCATTAAGCATAACAAGTTGCAACAAAGTCAAAAAGCACTAATAAAAGATACTAGGCACCATGCCCTAACAATCCGATGCCATTACATGAATGATCACATCCAATCCCTACCATCCCCATAGCCTACAACGGGGGATTTACTCACTCATAGATGGGGGAAACATGGATGGTCGATGGAGAAGCGATGGTGATGATGATGGCGATGATCTCCTCCAATTCCCCATCCCGGCATGGGCGCCAAAACAGAGTTTCTGGTTCCGAATCATGAAATCTGGTGGTGGCGGTGTAGCGGAACTCTTTCTAGAAAAACATCGAACCCCCCCTGTGTTTTTAGGTCAGGAGGCAACTTATAGGTGAAGAGGGAGACCGAGGGGGTGCCTGGGGCGGCCAGACCACCCCCTGGCGCGGCCAGGCCTAGTCACTTGACCAGTGGTGTGGCGGCCAGCCTCTCTCATCTCGTGATTCGCTCCTGGTGTCCCTCTGAAAAACTGACTTTGGATTTTGTCCGTCCAATTCCGAGAATATTCATTTTCGACTTTCCGGAACCAAAACAGCAGAAAAGGCAGTAGCATCAGTGGCTCTTGTTAAGAGGTTGGTCCAAGAAATCGTATGAAAAGTACTCCAAAGTGTGGACAAAACATAAGAAAGTAGATAAAACCAAGCATGGAACATCAAAAATTATGGATCCGTTTGCAACGTATCACAGACCATGGTCAGAAAGCACAGGAACATGTTGGAATGCAGCTGCCACATCCAATGGAGCACTAGTGTGGCACAGAGGTTGCATCACCACACCCAGTTGAGTGTGTGTGGTCATGTGGATCATTGTGGTTTGGAAAGGAACACATACAATGACACTCCATGTGTCAGGCTGAAATATCACGGATGTCGCCTAGAGGGGGGTGAATAGGCGATTAAAACTTCTATGAGATGGGCTTAACAAAGGCAGAATAAAACTAGCGTTTTCTTTTATTAAGCACAAAACCTAGATATACTAAGGTTCACCTATGTGCGCCAACAACTTATGCTAATCAAGACAAGCAACAATATGATAGCAATATAATTACTTCAGGCACGATGGCTATCACAATGTAAATTGCATAAGTAAAGAGCTCGGGTATAGAGATAACCGAGGCACGCGGGGACGACGATATTTTACCGAGTTCCTCCCAACAAGGGAGTACGTCTCGTTGGAGGGGTGGGCGGTACTAAGACCACCAATGCCACCAAGGCCTCACCCTATTCTCCCGAGCACCCACCACACGGGCAAGCACCCGTTTCACTATGGGACACTTGAGGGTGGTCACCGAACCCGTACAAGATTGGGGCTATCTCCACAACTTAATTGGAGGCTCCCAAAAATCACCACCAAGGCCTCAATATTGGGGGAGCTTCATAACTTAATTGAAGACCCCAAGCACACGCCACAAAGGCCACACAACTGTCTTGGATTCCAAGAACCCAAGAGGGACAAGCAACGATGAATATCACCGAACAAATCCTCCGGAGAGAACACACACCGATGCACCAAATGCAAAAGTCAAGAACACCACAAAGATGCTCCACAACTTCACTCTCAAATTCCAACAAGGATACTAAAGCACTTGGGGGAATAAGAGAGGATGAACACAAAGATAACACAAAATCCCCCAAGATCTAGATCCCAAAGATTCACTCCACAAAGAGGTGATTTGGTTTGGTCAAATTGTGGATCTAGATCCCCTCTATCTACCCCTCAAATATTGGCAAGAATCAATGGAGGGGAAGGAAGAAATCAAGCTAAGAAGATTAAGTCAAATAGGCAAAGGCTTGAAGAAAATAGAGGAGAAGAACTATCTAAAAAGACAAAGGAGAAGGCTATTTATAGGGGGCAAGGGAATAAGCCCGTGAGCGAGGCAAGGAGGGCGGTAGCCAGCGGCGAGCGAGAGGCAGCGGCAAGGGATCAAGCGGTGTGAGGCGGGCGAGGCTTGAAAGCGGTGGAGCGAGAAGGCAGTGAAGCCAAGGGCGAGCGAACAAGCCAGCGAGGCTGGCTGGCCAGTAGGCTACCCGGCCCACCCGGGCGGTACTACCGGGCCAGGCCGGTAGCACCGGACCTAGCCACCGGATGGGACAGAGGTTGGGCGCATGGCTCAGGGGCGGGCGGTACCGGGCCCGGTAGTACCGCCTAGCCCACAACAAATAAAAGCTTTTTTTCTTTTTAAATCAAAACGACAAATATTGCAACGGGGATAACTTTTGCTAGGAGACTCCGATTGACCCGAATCCAATTGCGTTGGAAAGAGGACGATAAGAGATACCAAACCAAAAGTGAGAATGTATCAAGTAGTATAATGTGAGATACCTCACTCGGTGAGATCTAGAAAACCGCCAAGATCAAATTGCAACAAGATATAAAAGGGGGATCCGATTTTGATGAACAAGAGCTTGCTATGAAGAATACCACAAGCTCTATATCCTCACATGGATAAGACAAAATAACAACCAAATACGATGATGCAAGTATGCAAAGGTTTGAGCTCTCTCCAAACGATATGATTGAGATATTCACTCGAGAGCCTCTATTGATAGTACGACTATCTATCCTAAACCCGGTCAAAATGACACCGGCAAAAGGGAAAACCTATCAAGAATACCTTTGCCTTGAACATACTTTGGCCTTGTCTTCATCGATCCATAAGCGCCGAGGATGGCAAGAACCAAACATGAGATATTCTAGCGATGGCACATATTGAGCTTCCACAACACATCTTCTTCTTCATTTCATCAACCTTAAAGCCAACACATGCTCCAAGAGATGCCAATGGAAAAATCCTACAAGTACACCTTAATACACACATTAGTCCATAAAGATTGTCCTTAATTACCAAAACCACACATGGGGGCCCACATGTTCTTTCACAGGCCATGGTCGGAAAGCCCATGAATATGTTGGAATACCACTGACACATGCAATGGAGCAACATTGTGGCTGAGAGGTTGCATCACCACACCCAATTGAGTGTGTGTGGTCATCTGGACAATTGTGGTTTGGTAAAGAACACATGCAATGAAACTCCATGTGTCAGACCATGCTTAGAAAGCCCAGGAACATGTTGGAATGCAGCTGCCACATACAATGGAGCACTAGTGTGGCACAAAGGTTGCATCACCACACCCATTTGATTGTGTGTGGTCATGTAGATCATTGTGGTTTGGAAAACGCACATGCAATGACACTCCATGTGTCAGACCATAGTCAGAAAGCCCATGAACTTATTGGAATGCAGCTGCCACATGCAATGGAGCACCAATGTGGCATAGAGGTTGCATCACCACACCCAGTGGACTGTGTGTGTGGTAATGTGGATCATTGTTGTTTTTAAAAGAACACATGGAATGACACTCCATGTGTCAAACCATGGTAAGAAAGCCCAACAACATGTTGGAATGTAGCGGCCACATGCAATGGAGCACCGTGTGGTAGAGATGTTGCATCACCACACCCAGTTGAGTGTGTGTGGTCATGTGGATAATTGTGGTTTGGAAAAGAACATATGCAATGACACTCCATGTGTCAAGCCTTGGTCAGAAAGCCCAGGAACATGTTGGAATGCAGCTGCCACATGCAATGGAGCACCAATGTGGTAGAGAGGTTGATCACCACACCCAGTTGAGTGTGTGTGGTCATGTGGATCATTGTGGTTTGGAAAAGAACGCATGCAATGACACTCCATGTGTCAGACCTTGGTCAGAAAGCACATGAACGTATTAGAATGCAGCCGCCACATGCAATAGACCACAAGTGTGGAAGAGAGGTTACATCACCACACTCAGTTGAGTGTGTGTGGTCATGTGGATCATTGTAGTTTGGAAAAGAACACATGAAATGACACTCCATGTGTCAGTACATGGTCAGAAAGCCCAGGAACACATTGGAATGCAGATGCCACATACAATGGAGCACTAGTGTGGCACAAAGGTTGCACCACCACGCCCATTTTATTGTGTGTGGTCATGTGGATCATTGTGGTTTGGTAAAAACACATGCAATGACACTCCATGTGTCAAACCATGGTCAGAAATCCCAGGAACATGTTGGTATGCAGCTGCCACATGCAATGGAGAACTAGTGTGGCTGAGAGGTTGCATCACCACACCCATTTGAGTGTGTGTGGTCATGTGGATCACTGTGGTTTGGAAGAGAACACATGCAATGACACTCCATGTGTCAAACCATGGTTAGAGAGGCCACGAACATGTTGGAATGTAGCTGCCACATGCAATGGAGCACTAGTGCGGCACAAAGGATGCATCACCACACCCATTTGATTGTGTGTGGTCATGTGGATCATTCTGGTTTGGAAAACGCACATGCAATGACACTCCATGTGTCAAACCATGGTTAGAAAGCCCATGAACTTATTGGAATACAGCTGCCACATGCAATGGAGCAACAATGTGGCATAGAGGTTGCATCACCAGACCCAGTGGAGTGTGTGTGTGGTAATGTGGATCATTGTAGTTTGGAAAAGAACACATGCAATGACAGTCCATATGTCAGACCATGGTCAGAAAACCCAGGAACATGTTGGAATGCAGCTGCCACATACAATGGAGCACTAGTGTGGAACAAACGTTGCATCACCACACCCATTTGATTGTGTGTGGTCATGTGTATCATTGTGGTTTGGAAAACGCACATGCAATGACACTCCATGTGTCAGACCATGGTTAGAAAGCCCATGAACTTATTTCAATGCAGCTTCCACATACAATGGAGCACCAATGTGGCATAGAGGTTGCATCACCACACCTAGTGGAGTGTGTGTGGTAATGTGGATCATTGTAGTTTGGAAAAGAACACATGCAATGACACTCCATGTGCCAGACCATGGTAAGAAAGCCCAAGAACATGTTGGAATGCAGCTGCCACATGCAATGGAGCACCGTGTGGTAGAGATGTTGCATCAGCACACCCAGTTGAGTGTGTGTGATCATGTGGATAATTGTGGTTTGGAAAAGAACATATGCATTGACACTCCATGTGTCAAACCATGGTCAGAAAGCCTAGGAACATGTTGCAATACAACTGCCACATGCAATGGAGCACGAATGTGGTAGAGAGGTTGATCACCACACCTGGTTGACTATGTGTGGTCACGTGGATCATTGTGGTTTGGAAAAGAACGCATGCAATGATACTCCATGTGTCAGACCTTGGTCAGAAAGCACATGAATGTATTAAATGCAGCCGCCACATGCAATAGACCACCAGTGTGGCAGAGAGGTTGCATCACCACACTCAGTTGAGTGTGTGTGGTCATGTGGATCATTGTAGTTTGGAAAAGAACACATGCAATGACACTCCATGTGTCAGTCCATGGTGAGAAAGCCAGGGAACATGTTGGAATGTAGATGCCACATACAATGGAGCACTAGTGTGGCACAAAGGTTGCATCACCATGCCCATTTTATTGTGTGTGGTCATGTGGATCATTGTGGTTTGGTAAAAACACATGCAATGACACTCCATGTGTCAGACCATGGTCAGAAATCCCAGGAACATGTTGGAATGCAGCTGCCACATGCAATGGAGAACCAGTGTGGCTGAGAGGTTGCATCACCACACCCATTTGAGTGTGTGTGGTCATGTGGATCATTGTGGTTTGGAAGAGAACACATGCAATGACACTCCATGTGTCAGACCATGGTTAGAGAGGCCAAGAATATGTTGGAATGCAGCTGCCACATGCAATGGAGCACTAGTGCGGCACAAAGGATTCATCACGACACCCAATTGAGTGTGTGTTGTCATCTAGACAATTGTGGTTTGGTAAAGAACACATGCAATGAAACTCCATGTGTCAGACCATGGTCTGAAATCCTAGGAACATGTTGGAATGCAGCTGCCACATGCAATGGAGAACCAGTGTGGCTGAGAGGTTGCATCACCACACCTAGTTGAGTGTGTGTGGTCGTGTGGATAATTGTGGTTTGGAAAAGAACACATGCCATGACACTCCATATGTTAGACCATGGTCAGAAAGCCCAGGAACATGTTGGAATGCGGCTGCCACATACAATGGAGCACTAGTGCGGCACAAAGGTTGCATCACCACACCCATTTGATTGTGTGTGGTCATGTGGATCATTGTGGTTTGGAAAACGCACATGCAATTTCACTCCATGTGTCAGACCATGGTTAGAAATCCCATGAACTTATTGGAATGCAGCTGCCACATGCAATGGAGCACCAATGTGGCGTAGAGGTTGCATCACCACACCCAGTGGAGTGTGTGTGTGGTAATGTGGATCATTGTAGTTTGGAAAAGAACACATGCAATGACACTCCATGTGTCAGACCATGGTCAGAAAGCCCATGAATATGTTGGAATGCCGCAGACACATGCAATGGAGCAACATTGTGGCTGAGAGGTTGCATCACCACACCCAGTTGAGTGTGTGTGGTCATCTGGACAATTGTGGTTTGGTAAAGAACACATGCAATGAAACTCCATGTGTCAGACCATGGTTAGAAATCCCAGGAACATGTTGGAATACAGCTGCCACATGCAATGGAGAACCAGTGTGGCTGAGAGGTTGCATCACCATACCTTGTTGAGTGTGTGTGGTCATGTGGATCATTGTGGTTTGGAAAAGAACACATGCAATGACACTCCATATGTCAGACCATGGTCAGAAAGCCTAGGAACATGTTGGAATGCAGCTGCCACATACAATGGAGCACTAGTGTTGCACAAAGGTTGCATCACCACTCCCATTTGACTGTGTGTGGTCATGTGGATCATTGTGGTTTGGAAAACGCACATCCAATGACACTCCATGTGTCAGACCATGGTCAGAAAGCCCATGAACTTATTGGAATACAGCTGCCACATGCAATGGAGCACCAATGTGGCATAGAGGTTGCATCACCACACCCAGTGGAGTGTGTGTGTGTGGTAATGTGGATCATTCTAGTTTGGAAAAGAACACATGCAATGACACTCCATGTGTAAGACCATGGTAAGAAAGCCCAAGAACATGTTGGAATGCAGCTGCCACATGCAATGGAGCACCGTGTGGTAGAGATGTTGCATCACCACACCCAGTTGAGTGTGTTTGGTCATGTGGATAATTGTGGTTTGGAAAAGAACACATGCAATGACACTCCATGTGTCAAACCATGGTCAGAAAGCCTAGGAACATGTTGGAATGCAGCTGCCACATGCAATGGAGCACCAATGTGGTAGAGAGGTTGATCACCACACCTAGTGGAGTGTGTGTGGGGGCATGTGGATCATTGTGGTTTGGAAAAGAACGCATGCAATGACACTCCATGTGTAAGACATTGGTCAGAAAGCACATGAACATATTAGAATGCAGCCGCCACATGCAATAGACCACCAATGTGGCAAAGAGGTTGCATCACCACACTCAGTTGAGTGTGTGTGGTCATGTGGATCATTGTAGTTTGGAAAAGAACACATTCAATGACACTCCATGTGTCATACCATGGTCAGAAAGCCCATGAATATGTTGGAATGCCGTAGACACATGCAATGGAGCAACATTGTGGCTGAGAGGTTGCATCACCACACCCAGTTGAGTGTGTGTGGTCATCTAGACAATTGTGGTTTGGTAAAGAACACATGCAATGAAACTCCATGTGTCAGACCATGGTTAGAAATCCCAGGAACATGTTGGAATGCAGCTGCCACATGCAATGGAGAACCAGTGTGGCTGAAATGTTGCATCACCATACCTTGTTGAGTGTGTGTGGTCATGTGGATCATTGTGGTTTGGAAAAGAACACATGCAATGACACTCCATATGTCAGACCATGGTCAGAAACCTAGGAACATGTTGGAATGCAGCTGCCACATACAATGGAGCACTAGTGTTGCACAAAGGTTGCATCACCACACCCATTTGACTGTGTGTGGTCATGTGGATCATTGTGGTTGTGAAAACGCACATGCAATGACACTCCATGTGTCATACCATGGTTAGAAAGCCCATGAACTTATTGGAATGCAGCTGCCACATGCAATGGAGCACCAATGTGGCATAGAGGTTGCATCACCACACCCAGTGGAGTGTGTGTGTGTGGTAATGTGGATCATTCTAGTTTGGAAAAGAACACATGCAATGACACTCCATGTGTAAGACCATGGTAAGAAAGCCCAAGAACATGTTGGAATGCAGCTGCCACATGCAATGGAGCACCGTGTGGTAGAGATGTTGCATCACCACACCCAGTTGAGTGTGTGTGGTCATGTGGATAATTGTGGTTTGGAAAAGAACACATGCAATGACACTCCATGTGTCAAACCATGGTCAGAAAGCCTAGGAACATGTTGGAATGCAGCTGCCACATGCAATGGAGCACCAATGTGGTAGAGAGGTTGATCACCACACCTAGTGGAGTGTGTGTGTGGGCATGTGGATCATTGTGGTTTGGAAAAGAACGCATGCAATGACACTCCATGTGTCAGGCAGTGGTCAGAAAGCACATGAACGTATTAGAATGCAGCCGCCACATGCAATAGACCACCAATGTGGCAAAGAGGTTGCATCACCACACTCAGTTGAGTGTGTGTGGTCATGTGGATCATTGTAGTTTGGAAAAGAACACATGCAATGACACTCCATGTGTTAGTCCATTGTTAGAAAGCCCAGGAACACGTTGGAATGCAGATGCCACATACAATGGAGCACTAGTGTGGCACAAAGGTTGCATCACCATGCCCATTTTATTGTGTGTGGTCATGTGGATCATTGTGTTTTGGTAAAAACATATGCAATGACACTCCATGTGTCAAACCATGGTCAGAAATCCAAGGAACATGTTGGAATGCAGCTGCCACATGCAATAGAGAACCAGTGTGGCTGAGAGGTTGCATCACCACACCCATTTGAGTGTGTGTGGTCATGTGGATCATTGTGGTTTGGAAGAGAACACATGCAATGACAATCCATGTGTCAGACCATTGTTAGAGAGGCCATGAACATGTTGGAATGCAGCTGCCACATGCAATGGAGCACTAGTGCGGCACAAAGGATGCATCACCACACCCATTTGATTGTGTGTGGTCATGTGGATCATTGTGGTTTGGAAAACGCACATGGAATGACACTCCATGTGTCAGACTCTGGTCAGAAAGCCCATGAACTTATTGGAATGCAGCTGCCACATGCAATGGCGCACTAATGTGGCATAGAGGTTGCAGCACCACACCTAGTGGAGTGTGTGTGTGGTAATGTGGATCATTGTAGTTTGGAAAAGAACGCATGCAATGACACTCCATGTTGTCAGACCATGGTAAGAAAGCCCAAGAACATGTTGGAATGCAGCTACCACATGCAATGGAGCACCGTGTGGTAGAGATGTTGCATCACCACACCTAGTTGAGTATGTGTGGTCATGTGGATAATTGTGGTTTGGAAATGAACATATGCAATGACACTCCATCTGTCAAACCATGGTTAGAAAGCCCAGGAACATGTTGGAATGCAGCTGCCACATGCAATGGAGAACCAATGTGGTAGAGAGGTTGATCACCACACCCAGTTGAGTGTCTGTGGTCATGTGCATCATTGTGGTTTGAAAAAGGACACATGCAATGACACTCCATGAGTCAGACCAAAGTTAGAGAGGCCAGGAACATGTTGGAATGCATCTGCCACATGCAATGGAGCACTAGTGCGGCACAAAGGATGCATCACCACACCCATTTGATTGTGTGTGGTCATGTGGATCATTGTGGTTTGGAAAACACACATGCAATGATAATCCATGTGTCAGACCATGGTCAGAAAGGCCGTGAACTTATTGGAATGCAACTGCAACATGCAATGGAGCACCAGTGTGGCATAGAGGTGGCATCACCACACCCAGTGGAGTGTGTGTGTGTGGTAATGTGGATCATTGTAGTTTGGAAAAGAACACATGCAATGACACTCCATGTGTCAGACCATGGTAAGAAAGCCCAAGAACATGTTTGAATGCAGCTCCCACATGCAATGGAGCACCTGTGTGGCAGATATGTTGCATCACCACACCCAGTTGAGTGTATTTGGTCATGTGGATAATTGTGGTTTGGAAAAGAACATATGCAATGACACTCCGTGTGTGAAACCATGGTGAGAAAGCCCAGGAACATGTTGGAATACAGCTGCCACATGTAATGGAGCACCAATGTGGTTGAGAGGTTGATCACCACACCCAGTTGAGTGTGTGTGTGGTCATGTGGATCATTGTGGTTTGGAAAAGAACGCATGCAATGACACTCCATGTGTCAGACCTTGGTCAGAAATCACATGAACATATTAGAATGTGGCCGCCACATGCAATAGACCACCAGTGTGGCCGAGAGGTTGCATCACCATACTCAGTTGAGTGTGTGTGGTCATGTGGATCTTTGTAGTTTGGAAAAGAACACATGCAATGACACTCGATGTGTCAGTCCATGGTCAGAAAGCCCTAGAACACGTTGGAATGCAGATGCCACATACAATGGAGCACTAGTGTGGCACAAAGGTTGCATGCACATGTCAGTCCATTTTATTGTGTGTGGTCATGTGGATCATTGTGGTTTGGTAAAAACACATGCAATGACACTCCATGTGTCAAACCATGGTCAGAAAGCCCAGGAACATGTTGGAATGCAGCTGCCACATGCAATGGAGCACCAATGTGGTAGCGAGGTTGATCACCACACCTAGTGGAGTGTGTGTGTGTGGTCATGTGGCTCATTGTGGTTTGGAAAAGAACGCATGCAATGACACTCCATGTGTCAGGCAGTGGTCAGAAAGCACATGAACGTATTAGAATGCAGCCGCCACATGCAATAGACCACCACTGTGGCATAGAGGTTGCATCACCACACTCAGTTGAGTGTGTGTGGTCATGTGGATCATTGTAGTTTGGAAAAGAACACATGCAATGACACTCGATGTGTTAGTCCATTGTCAGAAAGCCCACGAACACGTTGGAATGCAGATGCCACATACAATGGAGCACTAGTGTGGCACAAAGGTTGCATCACCATGCCCATTTTATTGTGTGTGGTCATGTGGATCATTGTGTTTTGGTAAAAACATATGCAATGACACTCCATGTGTCAGACCATGGTCAGAAATCCCAGGAACATGTTGGAATCCAGCTGCCACATGCAATGGAGAACCAATGTGGTAGAGAGGTTGCATCACCACACCCATTTGAGTGTGTGTGGTCATGTGGATCATTGTGGTTTGGAAGAGAACACATGCAATGACAATCCATGTGTCAGACCATGGTAAGAGAGGCCATGAACATGTTGGAATGCTGCCACATGCAATGGAGCACTAGTGCGGCACAAGGATGCATCACCACACCCATTTGATTGTGTGTGGTCATGTGGATCATTGTGGTTTGGAAAACGCATGGAATGACACTCCATGTGTGGACTCTGGTCAGAAAGCCCATGAACTTATTGGAATGCAGCTGCCACATGCAATGGCGCACTAATGTGGCATAGAGGTTGCAGCACCACACCTAGTGGAAAAGAACGCATGCAATGACACTCCATGTGTCAGACCATGGTAAGAAAGCCCAAGAACATGTTGGAATGCAGCTGCCACATGCAATGGAGCACCGTGTGATATAGATGTTGTATCACCACACCTAGTTGAGTATGTGTGGTCATGTGGATAATTGTAGTATAGAAATGAACATATGCAATGACACTCCATGTGTCAAACCATGGTCGAAAGCCGGAACATGTTGGAATCCAGCTGCCACATGCAATGGAGAACCAATGTGGTAGAGAGGTTGATCACCACACCCAGTTGAGTGTGTGTGGTCATGTGCATCATTGTGGTTTGAAAAAGGACACATGCAATGACACTCCATGAGTCAAACCAAGGTTAGAGAGGCCAGGAACATGTTGGAATGCATATGCCACATGCAATGGAGCACTAGTGCGGCACAAAGGATGCATCACCACACCCATTTGATTACGTGTGGTCATGTGGATCATTGTGGTTTGGAAAACACACACGCAATGATAATCCATGTGTCAGACCATGGTCAGAAAGGCCGTGAACTTATTGGAATGCAACTGCCACATGCAATGGAGCACCAGTGTGGCATAGAGGTGGCATCACCACACCCAGTGGAGTGTGTGTGTGTGTGGTAATGTGGATCATTGTAGTTTGGAAAAGAACACGTGCAATGACACTCCATGTGTCAGACCATGGTAAGAAAGCCCAAGAACATGTTTGAATGCAGCTCCCACATGCAATGGAGCACCTCTGTGGCAGATATGTTGCATCACCACACCCAGTTGAGTGTATTTGGTCATGTGGATAATTGTGGTTTGGAAAAGAACATATGCAATGACACTCCATGTGTGAAACCATGGTCAGAAAGCCCAGGAACATGTTGGAATGCAGCTGCCACATGTAATGGAGCACCAATGTGGTAGAGAGGTTGATCACCACACCCAGTTGAGTGTGTGTGTGGTCATGTGGATCATTGTGGTTTGGAAAAGAACGCATGCAATGACACTCCATGTGTCAGACCTTGGTCAGAAATCACATGAACATATTAGAATGTGGCCGCCACATGCAATAGACCACCAGTGTGGCCGAGAGGTTGCATCACCATACTCAGTTGAGTGTGTGTGGTCATGTGGATCTTTGTAGTTTGGAAAAGAACACATGCAATGACACTCGATGTGTCAGTCCATGGTCAGAAAGCCCTGGAACACGTTGGAATGCAGATGCCACATACAATGGAGCACTAGTGTGGCACAAAGGTTGCATGCACATGTCAGTCCATTTTATTGTGTGTGGTCATGTGGATCATTGTGGTTTGGTAAAAACACATGCAATGACACTCCATGTGTCAAACCATGGTCAGAAAGCCCAGGAACATGTTGGAATGCAGCTGCCACATGCAATGGAGCACCAATGTGGTAGCGAGGTTGATCACCACACCTAGTGGAGTGTGTGTGTGTGGTCATGTGGCTCATTGTGGTTTGGAAAAGAACGCATGCAATGACACTCCATGTGTCAGGCAGTGGTCAGAAAGCACATGAACGTATTAGAATGCAGCCGCCACATGCAATAGACCACCAATGTGGCAACGAGGTTGCATCACCACACTCAGTTGAGTGTGTGTGGTCATGTGGATCATTGTAGTTTGGAAAAGAACACATGCAATGACACTCCATGTGTTAGTCCATTGTTAGAAAGCCCAGGAACACGTTGGAATGCAGATGCCACATACAATGGAGCACTAGTGTGGCACAAAGGTTGCATCACCATGCCCATTTTATTGTGTGTGGTCATGTGGATCATTGTGTTTTGGTAAAAACATATGCAATGACACTCCATGTGTCAGACCATGGTCAGAAATCCAAGGAACATGTTGGAATGCAGCTGCCACATGCAATAGAGAACCAGTGTGGCTGAGAGGTTGCATCACCACACCCATTTGAGTGTGTGTGGTCATGTGGATCATTGTGGTTTGGAAGAGAACACATGCAATGACAATCCATGTGTCAGACCATGGTTAGAGAGGCCATGAACATGTTGGAATGCAGCTGCCACATGCAATGGAGCACTAGTGCGGCACAAAGGATGCATCACCACACCCATTTGATTGTGTGTGGTCATGTGGATCATTGTGGTTTGGAAAACGCACATGGAATGACACTCCATGTGTCAGACTCTGGTCAGAAAGCCCATGAACTTATTGGAATGCAGCTGCCACATGCAATGGCGCACTAATGTGGCATAGAGGTTGCAGCACCACACCTAGTGGAAAAGAACGCATGCAATGACACTCCATGTGTCAGACCATGGTAAGAAAGCCCAAGAACATGTTGGAATGCAGCTGCCACATGCAATGGAGCACCGTGTGATATAGATGTTGTATCACCACACCTAGTTGAGTATGTGTGGTCATGTGGATAATTGTAGTATAGAAATGAACATATGCAATGACACTCCATGTGTCAAACCATGGTCAGAAAGCCCAGGAACATGTTGGAATCCAGCTGCCACATGCAATGGAGAACCAATGTGGTAGAGAGGTTGATCACCACACCCAGTTGAGTGTGTGTGGTCATGTGCATCATTGTGGTTTGAAAAAGGACACATGCAATGACACTCCATGAGTCAAACCAAGGTTAGAGAGGCCAGGAACATGTTGGAATGCATATGCCACATGCAATGGAGCACTAGTGCGGCACAAAGGATGCATCACCACACCCATTTGATTACGTGTGGTCATGTGGATCATTGTGGTTTGGAAAACACACACGCAATGATAATCCATGTGTCAGACCATGGTCGAAGGCCGTGAACTTATTGGAATGCAACTGCCACATGCAATGGAGCACCAGTGTGGCATAGAGGTGGCATCACCACACCCAGTGGAGTGTGTGTGTGTGTGGTAATGTGGATCATTGTAGTTTGGAAAAGAACACGTGCAATGACACTCCATGTGTCAGACCATGGTAAGAAAGCCCAAGAACATGTTTGAATGCAGCTCCCACATGCAATGGAGCACCTCTGTGGCAGATATGTTGCATCACCACACCCAGTTGAGTGTATTTGGTCATGTGGATAATTGTGGTTTGGAAAAGAACATATGCAATGACACTCCATGTGTGAAACCATGGTCAGAAAGCCCAGGAACATGTTGGAATGCAGCTGCCACATGTAATGGAGCACCAATGTGGTAGAGAGGTTGATCACCACACCCATTTGATTACGTGTGGTCATGTGGATCATTGTGGTTTGGAAAAGAACGCATGCAATGACACTCCATGTGTCAGACCTTGGTCAGAAATCACATGAACATATTAGAATGTGGCCGCCACATGCAATAGACCACCAGTGTGGCCGAGAGGTTGCATCACCATACTCAGTTGAGTGTGTGTGGTCATGTGGATCTTTGTAGTTTGGAAAAGAACACATGCAATGACACTCGATGTGTCAGTCCATGGTCAGAAAGCCCTGGAACACGTTGGAATGCAGATGCCACATACAATGGAGCACTAGTGTGGCACAAAGGTTGCATGCACATGTCAGTCCATTTTATTGTGTGTGGTCATGTGGATCATTGTGGTTTGGTAAAAACACATGCAATGACACTCCATGTGTCAAACCATGGTCAGAAAGCCCAGGAACATGTTGGAATGCAGCTGCCACATGCAATGGAGCACCAATGTGGTAGCGAGGTTGATCACCACACCTAGTGGAGTGTGTGTGTGTGGTCATGTGGCTCATTGTGGTTTGGAAAAGAACGCATGCAATGACACTCCATGTGTTAGACCTTGGTCAGAAAGCACATGAACATATTAGAATGCAGCCGCCACATGCAATAGACCACCAATGTGGAAAAGAGGTTGCATCACCACACTCAGTTGAGTGTGTGTGGTCATGTGGATCATTGTAGTTTGGAAAAGAACACATGCAATGACACTCCATGTGTTAGTCCATGGTTAGAAAGCCCAGGAACACGTTGGAATGCATATGCCACATACAATGGAGCACTAGTGTGGCACAAAGGATGCATCACCATGCCCATTTTATTGTGTGTGGTCATGTGGATCATTGTGTTTTGGTAAAAACACATGCAATGACACTCCATGTGTCTGACCATGGTCAGAAATCCAAGGAACATGTTGGAATGCTGCTGCCACATGCAATAGAGAACCAGTGTGGCTGAGAGGTTGCATCACCACACCCATTTGAGTGTGTGTGGTCATGTGGATCATTGTGGTTTGGAAGATAACACATGCAATGACAATCCATGTGTCAGACCATGGTTAGAGAGGCCATGAACATGTTGGAATGCAGCTGCCACATGCAATGGAGCACTAGTGCGGCACAAAGGATGCATCACCACACCCATTTGATTGTGTGTGGTCATGTGGATCATTGTGGTTTGGAAAACGCACATGGAATGACACTCCATGTGTCAGACCCTAGTCAGAAAGCCCATGAACTTATTGGA
Source organism: Avena insularis (assembly GCA_023614405.1). Taxonomy (NCBI): domain Eukaryota; kingdom Viridiplantae; phylum Streptophyta; class Magnoliopsida; order Poales; family Poaceae; genus Avena; species Avena insularis. Next base: position 315,777,897 of record CM042686.1, read on the forward strand.
ATGCAGCTGCCACATGCAATGGCGCACCAATGTTGCATAGAGGTTGCAGCACCACACCTAGTGGAGTGTGTGTGTGGTAATGTGGACCATTGTAGTTTGGAAAAGAACACATGCAATGACACTCCATGTGTCAGACCATGGTAAGAAAGCCCAAGAACATGTTGGAATGCAGCTGCCACATGCAATGGAGCACCGTGTGATATAGATGTTGTATCACCACACCTAGTTGAGTATGTGTGGTCATGTGGATAATTGTAGTTTAGAAATGAACATATGCAATGACACTCCATGTGTCAAACCATGGTCAGAAAGCCCAGGAACATGTTGGAATCCAGCTGCCACATGCAATGGAGAACCAATGTGGTAGAGAGGTTGATCACCACACCCAGTTGAGTGTGTGTGGTCATGTGCATCATTGTGGTTTGAAAAAGGACACATGCAATGACACTCCATGAGTCAAACCAAGGTTAGAGAGGCCAGGAACATGTTGGAATGCATATGCCACATGCAATGGAGCACTAGTGCGGCACAAAGGATGCATCACCACACCCATTTGATTACGTGTGGTCATGTGGATCATTGTGGTTTGGAAAACACACACGCAATGATAATCCATGTGTCAGACCATGGTCAGAAAGGCCGTGAACTTATTGGAATGCAACTGCCACATGCAATGGAGCACCAGTGTGGCATAGAGGTGGCATCACCACACCCAGTGGAGTGTGTGTGTGTGTGGTAATGTGGATCATTGTAGTTTGGAAAAGAACACGTGCAATGACACTCCATGTGTCAGACCATGGTAAGAAAGCCCAAGAACATGTTTGAATGCAGCTCCCACATGCAATGGAGCACCTCTGTGGCAGATATGTTGCATCACCACACCCAGTTGAGTGTATTTGGTCATGTGGATAATTGTGGTTTGGAAAAGAACATATGCAATGACACTCCATGTGTGAAACCATGGTCAGAAAGCCCAGGAACATGTTGGAATGCAGCTGCCACATGTAATGGAGCACCAATGTGGTAGAGAGGTTGATCACCACACCCAGTTGAGTGTGTGTGTGGTCATGTGGATCATTGTGGTTTGGAAAAGAACGCATGCAATGACACTCCATGTGTCAGACCTTGGTCAGAAATCACATGAACATATTAGAATGTGGCCGCCACATGCAATAGACCACCAGTGTGGCCGAGAGGTTGCATCACCATACTCAGTTGAGTGTGTGTGGTCATGTGGATCTTTGTAGTTTGGAAAAGAACACATGCAATGACACTCGATGTGTCAGTCCATGGTCAGAAAGCCCTGGAACACGTTGGAATGCAGATGCCACATACAATGGAGCACTAGTGTGGCACAAAGGTTGCATGCACATGTCAGTCCATTTTATTGTGTGTGGTCATGTGGATCATTGTGGTTTGGTAAAAACACATGCAATGACACTCCATGTGTCAAACCATGGTCAGAAAGCCCAGGAACATGTTGGAATGCAGCTGCCACATGCAATGGAGCACCAATGTGGTAGCGAGGTTGATCACCACACCTAGTGGAGTGTGTGTGTGTGGTCATGTGGCTCATTGTGGTTTGGAAAAGAACGCATGCAATGACACTCCATGTGTTAGACCTTGGTCAGAAAGCACATGAACATATTAGAATGCAGCCGCCACATGCAATAGACCACCAATGTGGAAAAGAGGTTGCATCACCACACTCAGTTGAGTGTGTGTGGTCATGTGGATCATTGTAGTTTGGAAAAGAACACATGCAATGACACTCCATGTGTTAGTCCATGGTTAGAAAGCCCAGGAACACGTTGGAATGCATATGCCACATACAATGGAGCACTAGTGTGGCACAAAGGATGCATCACCATGCCCATTTTATTGTGTGTGGTCATGTGGATCATTGTGTTTTGGTAAAAACACATGCAATGACACTCCATGTGTCTGACCATGGTCAGAAATCCAAGGAACATGTTGGAATGCTGCTGCCACATGCAATAGAGAACCAGTGTGGCTGAGAGGTTGCATCACCACACCCATTTGAGTGTGTGTGGTCATGTGGATCATTGTGGTTTGGAAGATAACACATGCAATGACAATCCATGTGTCAGACCATGGTTAGAGAGGCCATGAACATGTTGGAATGCAGCTGCCACATGCAATGGAGCACTAGTGCGGCACAAAGGATGCATCACCACACCCATTTGATTGTGTGTGGTCATGTGGATCATTGTGGTTTGGAAAACGCACATGGAATGACACTCCATGTGTCAGACCCTAGTCAGAAAGCCCATGAACTTATTGGAATGCAGCTGCCACATGCAATGGCGCACCAATGTTGCATAGAGGTTGCAGCACCACACCTAGTGGAGTGTGTGTGTGGTAATGTGGACCATTGTAGTTTGGAAAAGAACACATGCAATGACACTCCATGTGTCAGACCATGGTAAGAAAGCCCAAGAACATGTTGGAATGCAGCTGCCACATGCAATGGAGCACCGTGTGATATAGATGTTGTATCACCACACCTAGTTGAGTATGTGTGGTCATGTGGATAATTGTAGTTTAGAAATGAACATATGCAATGACACTCCATGTGTCAAACCATGGTCAGAAAGCCCAGGAACATGTTGGAATCCATTGCCACATGCAATGGAGAACCAATGTGGTAGAGGTTGATCACCACACCCAGTTGAGTGTGTGTGGTCATGTGCATCATTGTGGTTTGAAAAAGGACACATGCAATGACACTCCATGAGTCAAACCAAGGTTAGAGAGGCCAGGAACATGTTGGAATGCATATGCCACATGCAATGGAGCACTAGTGCGGCACAAAGGATGCATCACCACACCCATTTGATTACGTGTGGTCATGTGGATCATTGTGGTTTGGAAAACACACACGCAATGATAATCCATGTGTCAGACCATGGTCAGAAAGGCCGTGAACTTATTGGAATGCAACTGCCACATGCAATGGAGCACCAGTGTGGCATAGAGGTTGCATCACCACACCCAGTGGAGTGTGTGTGTGTGTGGTAATGTGGATCATTGTAGTTTGGAAAAGAACACGTGCAATGACACTCCATGTGTCAGACCATGGTAAGAAAGCCCAAGAACATGTTTGAATGCAGCTCCCACATGCAATGGAGCACCTATGTGGCAGATATGTTGCATCACCACACCCAGTTGAGTGTATTTGGTCATGTGGATAATTGTGGTTTGGAAAAGAACATATGCAATGACACTCCATGTGTGAAACCATGGTCAGAAAGCCCAGGAACATGTTGGAATGCAGCTGCCACATGTAATGGAGCACCAATGTGGTAGAGAGGTTGATCACCACACCCAGTTGAGTGTGTGTGGTCATGTGGATCATTTTGTTTGGAAAAGAACGCATGCAATGACACTCCATGTGTCAGACCTTGGTCAGAAAGCACATGAACGTATTAGAATGCGGCCGCCACATGCTATAGACCACCAGTGTGGCTGGGAGGTTGCATCACCACACTTAGTTGAGTGTGTGTGGTCATGTGGATCATTGTAGTTTGGAAAAGAACACATGCAATGACACTCCATGTGTCAGTCCATGGTCAGAAAGCCCAGGAACACGTTGGAATGCAGATGCCACATACAATGGAGCACTAGTGTGGCACAAAGGTTGCATGCACATGTGAGTCCATTTTATTGTGTGTGGTCATGTGGATCATTGTGGTTTGGTAAAAACACATGCAATGACACTCCATGTGTCAGACCATGGTCATAAATCCCAGGAACTTGTTGGAATGCAGCTGCCACATGCAATGGAGAACCAGTGTGGCTGAGAGGGGCTTGTTCGTCTGTGGTACCAAAGTTGGCAGGCCAGCGCATGGTGGTACCTAAGTTGCCTGAAATTACCGCGTTTCGAAAAGTTGGGCCGCCAACTACCGAGAGGGGCCATTTCGATGCAATCTCGTCTCACCCCTACCAAATCCGAACATGCCGTGAAACTGCCCCGTGAAGTAGACCATCGGGACCCTCATGTCAGTAATATTTCCGTGACGCGGGTGCAAACACGGCAACCACGTAGGCGAAACGAGATACTAAAGGAGCATGGTGCGTTGACAAAATTCACAAATCCACTCCCAGCTTTCCCCTAGCACCGGCGGCGTCGGAATCCTCCCTCTAGGCAGGACGATCCCTTCGGACATTTGACTTTCGGGGCCAAGTTGTTGCGCCTAGTTGCTGCGCCCAATCGCTGATACTGAGCTCCAATGGCGCATGCCGTAGCCGCCGTTGCGAGGCTCTAGCCCGCCTCCGCTGCCGACGAGCCGAGCAGTTCGGAGGATGGCAGATCCTACTATCAAGGAAGAAGAAGTTCTGGCTACAAGCGGGTGAGCTACCCTTCTCTTTGCTATTCGCACTAATTATAGCGCTGGCTAGCTCTTGAACCTCAAATTGTTTGTTAGCCCAATGCTGACAAACATATTTTGTCCATAGTTTTCTGTCAAGTGGGATCTGCGCGGACCCCCCTTACCTGGTTACGGTAGTCCTCTACAGGTATGACTCTAAGGGGAAGAGGTATTAACACCATTGTTTCACGATGGAAGAAGAGCCTGCGTAGATCTACACTATATCTGGTATGGTTGCTACTCTATGTAATCATGTTGAATTATGGCCAAAGCAAACTACAAAGTTCAGCTTCATGGATGAACGTGGCATCATGGTTCCTATAACGTGTGACAGTCAGCTAATTGGGTTGATGAAAAGGTATGCTTCGGCTGCCATGTTTGACCTGAAATGTCATGTACTGGATGTGGAAGCTGCTACAACTGGGAGTCGCCCTTCTATTCTTGGACATGGTGGTTTCTCGAACCCAATTAGCTCCTGGTAAGCAAAGGTCACTTGGGGTTCGCATGTTTGTGCTGAATTGTAATTTTTGTTTTATTTACTCTATAGATATTGGGAAGTTATGCAACAGTCTTGTTTCTTTGACAGGAAGCGGCGCAAGGTTAGAAACATGACTGCTAGGTCAGTCATTTTGCTGCCCGAAGAAATTAAAAACGAGTGGAAAGATGATGCTGGACATGATTCTGGTGCGCATTGTCCCGGCGATGCAGAGTACGTGAAGCTAAGAAAATTGGCACCGAGGAAGAGGAAGAAGGCAGGAAATGAAGAAGCCAGTGGACGTGAAGGCTTGGCACCCAGGCTGCAGAAGAAGGCTGCTAGCAATGAAGATGCATAGTAATGTGTTGAACTTGAACCTATATATGTAATTCCGTTAAATTCTGGAGCTCTGTGTTTGGCACGTTGCTGGGCGAAACAATCTACCCACGTTCTCTGAGTAAAATGTACCGTAACTTAGGGTTTGGAAATGCCCGAGTCAGTAGTTGAATCTGAAATTGTGATTGTGCCACTGCTATCTGAAAACAAGGATCCACCGGTTCCACGATTGCTGAGGGGAAGGAGGTCCCCAAATACGACGGAATGTAAGTGGCACAGAAATAAATTATTTAAGCTGCCACACTCCACGAAGCAGCAACTTATTTCAGATGCTGCACAACGACGTGGCAACATAAACAGCAATGTTCTCACCGATAATGTCCAGATGAGGAGGAAATCGGTACCACTTTCTGGCCTAATCTTGAGTCCGTCAATCTCACCGCCTCTCTTCTCCTGCATCCCCTACATCTAGCGAAGCTCTCGGATCTCCAGTAACCGGGTGTACGTGCTTCCACTTTATAAATTGTGGTTGTGCCATTTGCATGCGGCCAAATCCACGTAGATTATGTTTAAACAAACCACCAATGTTAGAATACACTAGTAGAAAAGGGGTCTTTGGTCCATGGTCACGTTCCCAATCCAGGACAGAGATCTAAATCGAGGCAGAAATTGATCTAAATCACAAATTCTTCCACAAATTAATCAAGACAGAGATCTAAATCGAGGCATTTCATTAATTCGACCACAAATTCTTCTAAACAAAGGTGCGATTTCACATCCTACATTAATTCAACCACTAATCAACAATTTCACTTCTGCTGTCGCTGTCCTCTGAGCCGCCGGCTTCCTCGTCTTCGTCGGACAGAACCTCCACTATTTCCACAATGTACGCGAGACGGAGCACCTCTTCGCGGCGAGCGGTGGCGATGACGGTGAACTTGGTCCATCCAGGGACGGACCAGAAGCTCTCCTGTCCTTCTCGGTTGCGGAGATCCCGGTGCACCACGCACCCGTAAATGATGCGGTTGCCAATCTTGGCCTTCCGCTCCTTCTTCAATAGCGTCGGCCAGTACGGGCTGGCCGCCGCGTACTGGGGCAGTGCCCTCTTCCACGCGGGCATTTGGCGGCGGCGCACCGCGATTTTGCTCTGCATCACGGCTCCTCCGGGGATGAGGAGCGGAGCCACCGGCACCCCCGCATAGCTGATGCGCCATCCGTGGGGCACCGCCGCGGCCGGCGGTGCGAGGATGTCGAAGTGCACGAACATCACCGGCTCGTAGAAGTTCAGCGAGGGCATCTCCATGGCGATGCGGTGGAGATTGGAGAGGGAGTGAGGGGGTAGACGACAAAGCGACGACGCGGTGGGGATTGGAGAGGGCGAGGGGATGGGCGACGAAGCGATACGCTGTGGCGCCTCCTATTTGTACATGAGGACGACGAAGCGACGGGCGGAATATCCAAGGGGCATTGGTCAGACAAAAGGAAGTAATGCAGGGTTAAGACAGATTAACGGGCGACCAATTTTTTTACTCCTAGGACTCCGGGGCCAATAGTTCAGACCGCTAGGTCAACAAGTACAACTATTACAAGTTAAAAAAGGCATGGAGCTTAAGCTAAATAGAACTAGTTATCACACATCTCCTTGATCTTCCTAATCTTAGCCCTATGCGCATCTTCCTACGAGAGCATGGATCGAATCGTCTGCTCCTTCCTTTTAGCATCTTCCTTACATAGCTTCAATTATTTCTCTGCATCTTTCCTCATGCACTTGTCAATACTCGTAGTTGTGAACTGCAGGACTTTGGCCTGGTGAAGATCCTTCCTTGCTTGAGTCAGTTCTTGCTCTGCTTTAGCCTTCAGGGCCAACGCCGCGTCCCTCTCCTTCTCGACTTTGCTAACCTTGTCTTCCACCCCCATGAGATCTCGCTTATGCTTGGTCGTGTCAACTGGTTCCCATAGCTTCATCTCAACACTCTCAAGAAGTGAGCTGAATGCAGATTCTTTCAACTCAACAGTCATTTCCCATAGTTTGTCCAGCGTTTTCTGCATCGATTTGGGCCACTCTAGACCTACCCATTTGACAACACCGCAACTTCCGCCTCGCATCATTGCATGATGTCCTTGACACCGTAGAAACCTCCTACCTGCGTTTCGTCCTTCGAACGCTACAAATTTAGCAGGCACATATCCATGTTTACATAGCAAAGGACTGTCTTCATCTGCTAAACCGTGATAGTCGGCGTCATACATCGTCTAGTTGGCCTAACACATCATACGCACATGAGTAAACGGAGTAGATCTGGCTCAACAAATAGATAACTGGCCACGGATGATAGAGATAGAGATGAGACGACTCACATCGAAATCACCGTCCCTATCGTCACGACGCGTTTCCTCGCCGTATCCCCTTGAACCCATGGCGAGAGGGGAGGGGGTGGCTGCTAGAGAGGGGATTGGGATGGAGGCACCGTCGCCTTGCGGCTATGGCACGATGAGAGTGAAGTGGGGAATGTGGCTTCGAGGGGAAGGAAGAGAAGTAATGGGGACGTGACACTTGGATATGTCCCACTAAACTCGTGAGTCATGACACTCGCAACAGGGGAGCCCCCGGTGTTGCCAGTTTGTCCAGAGCAAGCGTGGCCAATCATGCCACAGAACAGACTACTCACGGATAAATCTCACGAAAACCATCCCAATCTTCCAAGCGCCCCGACCAAATAGTATGTAACAATCGTCAAGCAGAACAACTGTGTTAGGGCGTGCCTTCTAGAAGACTCGGTCTAACGCTAAGGTTAGGGCTCTCCTAAGGTTAATTAGGATCCATATGCGGTTTATGAAAAGAACATGCATCCAATGACACTGGTGGATCCATATGTGGTTTGTGAGAAGAACACACATGCAATGACACTGGTGGATCCATGTGTGGTTAATGAGAAGAACACACATGCAATGACACTGGGTGTGGTTCATGATATGGTTTGTGAGAAGAACACACATGCAATGACTCTAGCTGTGGTTCATGAAAAGAGCAGACATGCGATGATTCTAACTGTGGTTCATGAAAAGAGCAGACATGCGATGACACCGGTGGATCCATGTGTGGTCTATGAGAGGAACACATATGCAATGACACCGGTGGATCCTTACGTGGTTTGTGAGAATAACACACATGCAATGACACTGGTGGATCCATATGTGGTCTATGAAAAGAACACACATGCAATAGCACTGGTGGATCCATGTGTGGTTCATGGGAAGAACACACATGCAATGACACTGGTGGATCCATGTGTGGTCTATGGGAAGAACACACATGCAATGACACTAGTGATATGTGGTCTGTGAAAAGAACAGACATGCAATGACTCTAATTGTGGTTCATGAAAAGAGCAGACATGCAATGACACTGGTGGATCCATGTGTGGTTCATGGGAAGAACACACATGCAATGACACTGGTGGATCCATGTGTGGTCTGTGGGAAGAACACACATGCAATGACGCTGGTGATATGTGGTTTGTGAAAAGAACAGACATGCAATGACTCTAACTGTGGTTCATGAAAAGAGCAGACATGCAATGACACTAGTGGATCCATGTGTGGTTCATGGGAAGAACACACATGCAATGACACTGGTGGATCCATGTGTGGTCTGTGAGAAGAACACAGATGCAATGACACTAGTGATATGTGGTTTGCGAAAAGAACAGACATGCAATGACTCTAATTGTGGTTAATGAAAAGAGCAGACATGCAATGACACTGGTGGATCCATGTGTGGTTAATGAGAAGAACACACATGCAATGACACTGGGTGTGGTTCATGATATGGTTTGTGAGAAGAACACACATGCAATGACTCTAGCCGTGGTACGTGAAAAGAGCACACATGCGATGACTCTAACTATGGTTCATGAAAAGAGCAGACATGCAATGACACCGGTGGATCCATGTGTGGTCTATGAGAGGAACACACATGCAATGACTCCAACTGTGGTTCATGAAAAGAGCAGACATGCAATGACACCGGTGGATCCATGTGTGGTCTATGAGAGGAACACACATGCAATGACACCAGTGGATCCTTACGTGGTTTGTGCGAAGAACGCACATGCAATGACTCTAACTGTAGTTCATGGGAAGAACACACATGCAATGACACTGGTGGATCCATGTGTGGTTCATGGGAATAACACACATGCAATGACACTGGTGGATCCATGTGTGGTCTGTGGGAAGAACACACATGCAATGACACTGGTGATATGTGGTTTGTGAAAAGAATAGACATTCATTGACTCTAACTGTGGTTAATGAAAAGAGCAGACATGCAATGACACTGGTGGATCCATGTGTGGTTAATGAGAAGAACACACATGCAATGACACTTGGTGTGGTTCATGATATGGTTTGTGAGAAGAACACACATGCAATGACTCTAGTTGTGGTTCATGAAAAGAGCAGACATGTGATGACTCTAACTGTAGTTCATGAAAAGAGCAGACATCAATGACACCGGTGGATCCATGTGTGGTCTATGAGAGGAACACACATGCAATGACTCCAACGGTGGTTCATAAAAAGAGTAGACATGCGATGACACTGGTGGATCCATGTGTGGTCTATGAGAGGAACACACATGCAATGACACCGGTGGATCCTTACGTGGTTTGTGAGAAGAACACACATGCAATGACTCTAATTGTGGTTCATGGGAAGAACACGCATGCAATGACACTGGTGGATCCATATGTGGTTTGTGAGAAGGACAAACATGCAATGACACTGGTGGATCCATGTGTGGTCTGTGGGAAGAACACACATCCAATGACACTGGTGATATGTGGTTTGTGAAAAGAATAGACATGCAATGACTCTAACTATGGTTCATGAAAAGAGCAGACATGCGATGACTCTAACTGTGGTTAATGAAAAGAGCAGACATGCAATGACACTGGTGGATCCATGTGTGGTTAATGAGAAGAACACACATGCAATGAACTCAAGTGGGTCCATGTGTTTTATGAGAAGAACACACATCCAATGAAGTCTAGTGGATCCAAATGTGGTTTGTGAGAAGGACACACATGCAATGACACTGGTGGATCCATGTGTGGTTCATGAGAAGAACACACATGCAATGACACTGGTGGATCCATGTGTAGTCTGTGGGATGAACACACATGCAATGACACTGGTGATATGTGGTTCGTGAAAAGAACAGACATGCAACGACTCTAACTATGGTTAACGAAAAGGGCAGACATGCAATGACACTGGTGGATCCATGTGTGGTTAATGAGAAGAACACACATGCAATGACACTGGGTGTGGTTCATGATATGGTTTGTGAGAACAACACACATGCAATGACTCTAGCTGTGGTTCATGATATGGTTTGTGAGAAGAACACACATGCAATGACTCTAGCTATGGTTCATGAGATGAGCAGACATGCGATGATTCTAACTGTGGTTCATGAAAAGAGCAGACATGTGATTACACCGGCGGATCCATGTGTGGTCTATGAGAGGAACACACATGAAATGACACCGGTGGATCCTTGCGTGGTTTGTGAGAATAACACACATGCAATGACACTGGTGGATCCATATGTGGTCTGTGAAAAGAACACACATGCAATAGCACTGATGGATCCATGTGTGGTTCGTGGAAAGAACACACATGCAATGACACTGGTGGATCCATGTGTGGTCTGTGGGAAGAACACACATGCAATGATACTAGTGATATGTGGTTTGTGAAAAGAACAAACTTGCAATGACTGTAACTGTGGTTCATGAAAAGAGCAGACATGCAATGACACTGGTGGATCCATGTGTGGTTCACGGGAAGAACACACATGCAAGGACACGGGTGGATCCATGTGTTGCATGTGGGAAGAACACAGATGCAATGAAACTTGTGATATGTGGTTTGCAAAAAAAACAGACATGCAATGACTCTAATTGTGGTTAATGAAAAGAGCAGACATGCAATGACACTGGTGGATCCATGTGTGGTTAATGAGAAGAACACACATGCAATGACACTAGGTGTGGTTCATGATATGGTTTGTGAGAAGAATACACATGCAATGACTCTAGCCGTGGTACATGAAAAGAGCACACATGCGATGACTCTAACTGTGGTTCATGAAAAGAGCAGACATGCAATGACACCGGTGGATCCAAGTGTGGTCTATGAGAGGAACACACATGCAATGACTCCAACTGTGGTTCATGAAAAGAGCAGACATGCGATGACACCGGTGGATCCATGTGTGGTCTATGAGAGGAACACACATGCAATGACACCGGTGGATCCTTACGTGGTTTGTGAGAAGAACACACATGCAATGACTCTAACTGTAGTTCATGGGAAGAACACACATGCAATGACACTGGTGGATCCATGTGTGGTTCATGGGAATAACACACATGCAATGACACTGGTGGATCCATGTGTGGTCTGTGGGAAGAACACACATGCAATGACACTGGTGATATGTGTTTGTGAAAAGAATAGACATGCATTGACTCTAACTATGGTTAATGAAAAGAGCACACATGCAATGACACTGGTGGATCCATGTGTGGTTAATGAGAAGAACACACATGCAATGACACTGGGTGTGGTTCATGATATGGTTTGTGAGAAGAACACACATGCAATGACTCTAGTTGTGGTTCATGAAAAGAGCAGACATGGGATGACTCTAACTGTGGTTCATGAAAAGAGAAGACATCAATGACACCGGTGGATCCATGTGTGGTCTATGAGAGGAACACACATGCAATGACTCCAACTGTGGTTCATGAAAAGAATAGACATGCGATGACACCGGTGGATCCATGTGTGGTCTATCAGAGGAACACACATGCAATGACACCGGTGGATCCTTACGTGGTTTGTGAGAAGAACACACATGCAATGACTCTAATTGTGGTTCATGGGAAGAACACGCATGCAATGACACTGGTGGATCCATATGTGGTTTGTGAGAAGGACAAACATGCAATGACACTCGTGGATCCATGTGGGGTCTGTGGGAAGAACACACATCCAATGACACTAGTGATATGTGGTTTGTGAAAAGAATAGACATGCAATGACTCTAACTATGGTTCATGAAAATAGCAGACATGCGATGACTCTAACTGTGGTTAATGAAAAGAGCAGACATGCACTGACACTGGTGGATCCATGTGTGGTTAATGATAAGAACACGCATGCAATGAACTCAAGTGGGTCCATGTGGTTGATGAGAAGAACACACATCCAATGAAGTCTAGTGGATCCATATGTGGTTTGTCAGAAGGACACACATGCAATGACACTGGTGGATCCATGTGTGGTTCATCAGAAGAACACACATGCAATGACACTGGTAGATCCATGTGTGGTCTGTGGGAAGAACACACATGCAATGACACTGGTGATATGTGGTTTGTGAAAAGAACAGACATGCAATGACTCTAACTATGGTTAACGAAAAGAGCAGACATGCAATGGCACTAGTGGATCCATGTGTGGTTAATGAGAAGAACACACATGCAATCACACTGCGTGTGGTTCATGATATGGTTTGTGAGAAGAACACACATGCAATGACTCTAGCTGTGGTTCATGAAAAGAGCAGACATGCGATGATTCTAACTGTGGTTAATGAAAAGAGCAGACATGTGATGACACCGGTGGATCCATGTGTGGTCTATGAGAGGAACACACATGCAATGACACCGGTGGATCCTTACGTGGTTTGTGAGAATAATACACATGCAATGACACTGGTGGATCCATATGTGGTTCATGGGAAGAACACACATGCAATGACACTGGTGGATCCATGTGTGCTCTATGGGAAGAACACACATGAATAGCACTGGTGGATCCATGTGTGGTTCATGGGAAGAACACACATGCAATGACACTGGTGGATCCATGTGTGGTCTATGGGAAGAACACACATGCAATGACACTAGTGATATGTGGTCTATGAAAAGAACAGACATGCAATGACTCTAACTGTGGTTCATGAAAAGAGTAGACATGCAATGACACTGGTGGATCCATGTGTGGTTCATGGGAAGAACACACATGCAATGACACTGGTGGATCCATGTGTGGTCTGTGGGAAGAACACACATGCAATGACACTGGTGATATGTGGTTTGTGAAAAGAACATACATGCAATGACTCTAACTATGGTTAACGAAAAGGGCAGACATGCAATGACACTGGTGGATCCATGTGTGGTTAATGAGAAGAACACACATGCAATGACACTGGGTGTGGTTCATGATATGGTTTGTGAGAACAACACACATGCAATGACTCTAGCTGTGGTTCATGATATGGTTTGTGAGAAGAACACACATGCAATGACTCTAGCTATGGTTCATGAGATGAGCAGACATGCGATGATTCTAACTGTGGTTCATGAAAAGAGCAGACATGTGATGACACCGGCGGATCCATGTGTGGTCTATGAGAGGAACACACATGAAATGACACCGGTGGATCCTTGCGTGGTTTGTGAGAATAACACACATGCAATGACACTGGTGGATCCATATGTGGTCTGTGAAAAGAACACACATGCAATAGCACTGATGGATCCATGTGTGGTTCGTGGAAAGAACACACATGCAATGACACTGGTGGATCCATGTGTGGTCTGTGGGAAGAACACACATGCAATGATACTAGTGATATGTGGTTTGTGAAAAGAACAGACTTGCAATGACTGTAACTGTGGTTCATGAAAAGAGCAGACATGCAATGACACTGGTGGATCCATGTGTGGTTCATGGGAAGAACACACATGCAATGACACGGGTGGATCCATGTGTTGCATGTGGGAAGAACACAGATGCAATGAAACTTGTGATATGTGGTTTGCAAAAAAACAGACATGCAATGACTCTAATTGTGGTTAATGAAAAGAGCAGACATGCAATGACACTGGTGGATCCATGTGTGGTTAATGAGAAGAACACACATGCAATGACACTAGGTGTGGTTCATGATATGGTTTGTGAGAAGAATACACATGCAATGACTCTAGCCGTGGTACATGAAAAGAGCACACATGCGATGACTCTAACTGTGGTTCATGAAAAGAGCAGACATGCAATGACACCGGTGGATCCAAGTGTGGTCTATGAGAGGAACACACATGCAATGACTCCAACTGTGGTTCATGAAAAGAGCAGACATGCGATGACACCGGTGGATCCATGTGTGGTCTATGAGAGGAACACACATGCAATGACACCGGTGGATCCTTACGTGGTTTGTGAGAAGAACACACATGCAATGACTCTAACTGTAGTTCATGGGAAGAACACACATGCAATGACACTGGTGGATCCATGTGTGGTTCATGGGAATAACACACATGCAATGACACTGGTGGATCCATGTGTGGTATGTGGGAAGAACACACATGCAATGACACTGGTGATATGTGGTTTGTGAAAAGAATAGACATGCATTGACCCTAACTATGGTTAATGAAAAGAGCACACATGCAATGACACTGGTGGATCCATGTGTGGTTAATGAGAAGAACACACATGCAATGACACTGGGTGTGGTTCATGATATGGTTTGTGAGAAGAACACACATGCAATGACTCTAGTTGTGGTTCATGAAAAGAGCAGACATGGGATGACTCTAACTGTGGTTCATGAAAAGAGCAGACATCAATGACACCGGTGGATCCATGTGTGGTCTATGAGAGGAACCCACATGCAATGACTCCAACTGTGGTTCATGAAAAGAATAGACATGCGATGACACCGGTGGATCCATGTGTGGTCTATCAGAGGAACACACATGCAATGACACCGGTGGATCCTTACGTGGTTTGTGAGAAGAACACACATGCAATGACTCTAATTGTGGTTCATGGGAAGAACACGCATGCAATGACACTGGTGGATCCGTATGTGGTTTGTGAGAAGGACAAACATGCAATGACACTCGTGGATCCATGTGGGGTCTGTGGGAAGAACACACATCCAATGACACTAGTGATATGTGGTTTGTGAAAAGAATAGACATGCAATGACTCTAACTATGGTTCATGAAAAGAGCAGACATGCGATGACTCTAACTGTGGTTAATGAAAAGAGCAGACATGCACTGACACTGGTGGATCCATGTGTGGTTAATGAGAACAACACGCATGCAATGAACTCAAGTGGGTCCATGTGGTTGATGAGAAGAACACACATCCAATGAAGTCTAGTGGATCCATGTGTGGTTTGTTAGAAGGACACAAATGCAATGACACTGGTGGATCCATGTGTGGTTCATCAGAAGAACACACATGCAATGACACTGGTAGATCCATGTGTGGTCTGTGGGAAGAACACACATGCAATGACACTGGTGATATGTGGTTTGTGAAAAGAACAGACATGCAATGACTCTAACTATGGTTAACGAAAAGAGCAGACATGCAATGGCACTGGTGGATCCATGTGTGGTTAATGAGAAGAACACACATGCAATCACACTGGGTGTGGTTCATGATATGGTTTGTGAGAAGAACACACATGCAATGACTCTAGCTGTGGTTCATGAAAAGAGCAGACATGCGATGATTCTAATTGTGGTTAATGAAAAGAGCAGACATGCGATGACACCGGTGGATCCATGTGTGGTCTATGAGAGGAACACACATGCAATGAGACCGGTGGATCCTTACGTGGTTTGTGAGAATAATACACATGCAATGACACTGGTGGATCCATATGTGGTTCATGGGAAGAACACACATGCAATGACACTGGTGGATCCATGTGTGCTCTATGGGAAGAACACACATGAATAGCACTGGTGGATCCATGTGTGGTTCATGGGAAGAACACACATGCAATGACACTGGTGGATCCATGTGTGGTCTATGGGAAGAACACACATGCAATGACACTAGTGATATGTGGTCTATGAAAAGGACAGACATGCAATGACTCTAACTGTGGTTCATGAAAAGAGCAGACATGCAATGACAGTAGTGGATCCATGTGTGGTTCATGGGAAGAACACACATGCAATGACACTGGTGGATCCATCTGTGGTCTGTGGGAAGAACACACATGCAATGCCACTGGTGATATGTGGTTTGTGAAAAGAACAGAAATGCAATGACTCTAACTGTGGTTCATGAAAAGAGCAGACATGCAATGACACTGGTGGATCCATGTGTGGTTCATGGGAAGAACACACATGCAATGACACTGGTGGATCCATGTGTGGTCTGTGAGAAGAACACAGATGCAATGACACTGGTGATATGTGGTTTGTGAAAAGAACAGACATGCAATGACACTAATTGTGGTTAATGAAAAGAGCAGACATGCAATGACACTGGTGGATCCATGTGTGGTTAATGAGAATAACACACATGCAATGACACTGGGTGTGGTTCATCATATGGTTTGTGAGAAGAACAAACAGGCAATGACTCTAGCTGTGGTTCATGAAAAGAGCACACATGCGATGACTCTAACTGTGGTTCATGAAAAGAGCAGATGCAATGACATCGGTGAATCCATGTGTGGTCTATGAGAGGAACACACATGCAATGACTCCAACTGTGGTTCAAGAAAAGAGCAGACATGCGATGACACCGATGGATCCATGTGTGGTCTATGAGAGGAACACACATGCAATGACACCGGTGGATCCTTACGTGGTTTGTGAGAAGAACACACATGCAATGACTCTAACTGTGGTTCATGGGAAGAACACACATGCAATGACACTGGTGGATCCATGTGTGGTTCATGGGAAGAACACACATGCAATGACACTGGTGGATCCATGTGTGGTCTGTGGGAAGAACACACATGCAATGACACTGGTGATATGTGGTTTGTGAAAACAACAGACATGCATTGACTCTAACTGTGGTTAATGAAAAGAGCAGACATGCAATGACACTGGTGGATCCATGTGTGGTTAATGAGAAGAACACACATGCAATGACACTGGGTGTGGTTCATGATATGGTTTGTGAGAAGAACACACATGCAATCACTCTAGTTGTGGTTCATGAAAAGAGTAGACATGTGATGACTCTAACTGTGGTTCATGAAAAGAGCAGACATCAATGACACCGGTGGATCCATGTGTGGTCTATGAGAGGAACACACATGCAAAGACTCCAACTGTGGTTCATGAAAAGAGTAGACATGCGATGACACCGGTGGATCCATGTGTGGTCTATGAGAGGAACACACATGCAATGACACCGGTGGATCCTTACGTGGTTTGTGAGAAGAACACACATGCAATGACTCTAATTCTGGTTGATGGGAAGAACACGCATGCAATGACACTTGTTGATGAGTATGTGGTTTGTCAGAAGGACACACATGCAATGACACTGGTGGATCCATGTGTGGTCTGTGGGAAGAACACACATGCAATGACACTGGTGATATGTGGTTTGTGAAAAGAACAGACATGCAATGACTCTAACTGTGGTTCATGAAAAGAGCAGACATGCGATGACTCTAACTATGGTTAATGAAAAGAGCAAACATGCAATGACACTGGTAGATCCATGTGTGGTTAATGAGAAGAACACACATGCAATGAACTCTAGTGGGTCCATGTGGTTTATGAGAAGAACACACATCCAATGAACTCTAGTGGATCCAAATGTGGTTTGTGAGAAGGACACACATGCAATGACACTGGTGGATCCATGTGTGGTTCATGGGAAGAACACACATGCAATGACACTGGTGGATCCATGTGTGGTCTGTGAGAAGAACACAGATGCAATGACACTGGTGATATGTGGTTTGTGAAAAGAACAGACATGCAATGACTCTAATTGTGGTTAATGAAAAGAGCAGACATGCAATGACACTGGTGGATCCATGTGTGGTTAATGAGAAGAACACACATGCAATGACACTGGGTGTGGTTCATGATATGGTTTGTGAGAAGAACAAACAGGCAATGACTCTAGCTGTGGTTCATGAAAAGAGCACACATGCGATGACTCTAACTGTGGTTCATGAAAAGAGCAGACATGCAATGACATCGGTGAATCCATGTGCCGTCTATGAGAGGAACACACATGCAATGACTCCTACTGTGGTTCATGAAAAGAGCAGACATGCGATGACACCGATGGATCCATGTGTGGTCTATGAGAGGAACACACATGCAATGACACCGGTGGATCCTTACATGGTTTGTGAGAAGAACACACATGCAATGACTCTAACTGTGGTTCATGGGAAGAACACACATGCAATGACACTGGTGGATCCATGTGTGGTTCATGGGAAGAACACACATGCAATGACACTGGTGGATCCATGTGTGGTCTGTGGGAAGAACACACATGCAATGACACTGGTGATATGTGGTTTGTGAAAACAACAGACATGCATTGACTCTAACTGTGGTTAATGAAAAGAGCATACATGCAATGACACTGGTGGATCCATGTGTGCTTAATGAGAAGAACACACATGAAATGACACTGGGTGTGGTTCATGATATGGTTTGTGAGAAGAATACACATGCAATCACTCTAGTTGTGGTTCATGAAAAGAGTAGACATGTGATGACTCTAACTGTGGTTCATGAAAAGAGTAGACATCAATGACACCGGTGGATCCATGTGTGGTCTATGAGAGGAACACACATGCAAAGACTCCAACTGTGGTTCATGAAAAGAGTAGACATGCGATGACACCGGTGGATCCATGTGTGGTCTATGAGAGGAACGCACATGCAATGACACCGGTGGATCCTTACGTGGTTTGTGAGAAGAACACACATGCAATGACTCTAATTCTGGTTGATGGGAAGAACACGCATGCAATGACACTTGTTGATGAGTATGTGGTTTGTCAGAAGGACACACATGCAATGACACTGGTGGATCCATGTGTGGTCTGTGGGAAGAACACACATGCAATGACACTGGTGATATGTGGTTTGTGAAAAGAACAGACATGCAATGACTCTAACTATGGTTCATGAAAAGAGCAGACATGCGATGACTCTAACTATGGTTAATGAAAAGAGCAAACATGCAATGACACTGGTAGATCCATGTGTGGTTAATGAGAAGAACACACATGCAATGAACTCTAGTGGGTCCATGTGGTTTATGAGAAGAACACACATCCAATGAATTCTAGTGGATCCAAATGTGGTTTGTGAGAAGGACACACATGCAATGACACTGGTGGATCCATGTGTGGTTCATGGGAAGAACACACATGCAATGACACTGGTGGATCCATGTGTGGTATGTGGGAAGAACACACATGCAATGACACTGGTGATATGTGGTTTGTGAAAAGAACAGACATGCAATGACTCTAACTATGGTTAACGAAAAGGGCAGACATGCAATGACACTGGTGGATCCATGTGTGGTTAATGAGAAGAACACACATGCAATCACACTGGGTGTGGTTCATGATATGGTTTGTGAGAAGAACACACATGCAATGACTCTAGCTGTGGTTCATGAAAAGAGCAGACATGCGATGATTCTAACTGTGGTTAATGAAAAGAGCAGACATGCGATGACACCGGTGGATCCATGTGTGGTCTATGAGAGGAACACACATGCAATGACACCGGTGGATCCTTACGTGGTTTGTGAGAATAATACACATGCAATGACACTGGTGGATCCATATGTGGTTCATGGGAAGAACACACATGCAATGACACTGGTGGATCCATGTGTGCTCTATGGGAAGAACACACATGAATAGCACTGGTGGATCCATGTGTGGTTCACTGGAAGAACACACATGCAATGACACTGGTGGATCCATGTTTGGTCTATGGGAAGAACACAAATGCAATGACACTAGTGATATGTGGTATATGAAAAGAACAGACATGCAATGACTCTAACTGTGGTTCATGAAAAGAGTACACATGCAATGACACTGGTGGATCCATGTGTGGTTCATGGGAAGAACACACATGCAATGACACTGGTGGATCCATGTGTGGTCTGTGGGAAGAACACACATGCAATGACACTGGTGATATGTGGTTTGTGAAAAGAACAGACATGCAATGACACTAACTGTGGTTCATGAAAAGAGCAAACATGCAATGACAGTGGTGGATCCATGTGTGGTTCATGGTAAGAACACACATGCAATGACACTGGTGGATCCATGTGTGGTCTGTGGGAACAACACACATGCAATGACACTGGTGATATGTGGTTTGTGAAAAGAACAGAAATGCAATGACTCTAACTGTGGTTCATGAAAAGAGCAGACATGCAATGACACTGGTGGATCCATGTGTGGTTCATGGGAAGAACACACATGCAATGACACTGGTGGATCCATGTGTGGTCTGTGAGAAGAACACATATGCAATGACACTTGTGATATGTGGTTTGTGAAAAGAACAGACATGCAATGACTCTAATTGTGGTTAATGAAAAGAGCAGACATGCAATGACACTGGTGGATCCATGTGTGGTTAATGAGAAGAACACACATGCAATGACACTGGGTGTGGTTCATGATATGGTTTGTGAGAAGAACAAACAGGCAATGACTCTAGCTGTGGTTCATGAAAAGAGCACACATGCGATGACTCTAACTGTGGTTCATGAAAAGAGCAGACATGCAATGACATCGGTGAATCCATGTGTGGTCTATTAGAGGAACACACATGCAATGACTCCAACTGTGGTTCATGAAAAGAGCAGACATGCGATGACACCGATGGATCCATGTGTGGTCTATTAGAGGAACACACGTGCAATGACACCGGTGGATCCTTACGTGGTTTGTGAGAAGAACACACATGCAATGACTCTAACTGTGGTTCATGGGAAGAACACACATGCAATGACACTGGTGGATCCATGTGTGGTTCATGGGAAGAACACACATGCAATGACACTGGTGGATCCATGTGCGGTCTGTGGGAAGAACACACATGCAATGACACTGGTGATATGTGGTTTGTGAAAACAACAAACATGCATTGACTCTAACTGTGGTTAATGAAAAGAGCAGACATGCAATGACACTGGTGGATCCATGTGTGCTTAATGAGAAGAACACACATGCAATGACACTGGGTGTGGTTCATGATATGGTTTGTGAGAAGAACACACATGCAATCACTCTAGTTGTGGTTCATGAAAAGAGTAGACATGTGGTGACTCTAACTGTGGTTCATGAAAAGAGCAGACATCAATGACACCGGTGGATCCATGTGTGGTCTATGAGAGGAACACACATGCAAAGACTCCAACTGTGGTTCATGAAAAGAGTAGACATGCGATGACACCGGTGGATCCATGTGTGGTCTATGAGAAGAACACACATGCAATGACACCGGTGGATCCTTACGTGGTTTGTGAGAAGAACACACATGCAATAACTCTAATTCTGGTTGATGGGAAGAACACGCATGCAATGACACTTGTTGATGAGTATGTGGTTTGTGAGAAGGACACACATGCAATGACACGGGTGGATCCATGTGTGGTCTGTGGGAAGAACCCACATGCAATGACACTGGTGATATGTGGTTTGTGAAAAGAACAGACATGCAATGACTCTAACTGTGGTTCATGAAAAGAGCAGACATGCGATGACTCTAATTATGGTTAATGAAAAGAGCAAACATGCAATGACACTGGTAGATCCATGTGTGGTTAATGAGAAGAACACACATGCAATGAACTCTAGTGGGTCCATGTGGTTTATGAGAAGAACACACATCCAATGAACTCTAGTGGATCCAAATGTGGTTTGTGAGAAGGACACACATGCAATGACACTGGTGGATCCATGTGTGGTTCATGGGAACAACACACATGCAATGACACTGGTGGATCCATGTGTGGTATGTGGGAAGAACACACATGCAATGACACTGGTGATTTGTGGTTTGTGAAAAGAACAGACATGCAATGACTCTAACTATGGTTAACGAAAAGGGCAGACATGCAATGACACTGGTGGATCCATGTGTGGTCTGTGGGAAGAACACACATGCAATGACACCGGTGGATCCTTACGTGGTTTGTGAGAACAACACACATGCAATGACTCTAATTCTGGTTGATGGGAAGAACACGCATGCAATGACACTTGTTGATGAATATGTGGTTTGTGAGAAGGACACACATGCAATGACACTGGTGGATCCATGTGTGGTCTGTGGGAAGAACACACATGCAATGACACTCGTGATATGTGGTTTGTGAAAAGAACAGACATGCGATGACTCTAACTGTGGTTCATGAAAAGAGCAGACATGCGATGACTCTAACTATGGTTAATGAAAAGATCAGACATGCAATGACACTGGTAGATCCATGTGTGGTTAATGAGAACAACACACATGCAATGAACTCTAGTGGGTCCATGTGGTTTATGAGAAGAACACACATCCAATGAACTCTACATGATCCAAATGTGGTTTGTGAGAAGGACACACATGCAATGACACTGGTGGATCCATGTGTTGTTCATGGGAATAACACACATGCAATGACACTGGTGGATCCATGTGTGGTCTGTGGGAAGAACACACATGCAATGACACTGGTGATATGTGGTTTGTGAAAAGAACAGACATGCAATGACTCTAACTATGGTTAACGAAAAGGGCAGACATGCAATGACACTAGTGGATCCATGTGTGGTATGTGGGAAGAACACACATGCAATGACACCGGTGGATCCTTACGTGGTTTGTGAGAACAACACACATGCAATGACTCTAATTCTGGTTGATGGGAAGAACACGCATGCAATGACACTTGTTGATGAATATGTGGTTTGTGAGAAGGACACACATGCAATGACACTGGTGGATCCATGTGTGGTCTGTGGGAAGAACCCACATGCAATGACACTGGTGATATGTGGTTTGTGAAAAGAACAGATATGCGATGACTCTAACTGTGGTTCATGAAAAGAGCAGACATGCGATGACTCTAACTATGGTTAATGAAAAGAGCAGACATGCAATGACACTGGTAGATCCATGTGTGGTTAATGAGAAGAACACACATGCAATGAACTCTAGTGGGTCCATGTGGTTTATGAGAAGAACACACATCCAATGAACTCTACTGGATCCAAATGTGGTTTGTGAGAAGGACACACATGCAATGACACTGGTGGATCCATGTGTGGTTCATGGGAAGAACACACATGCAATGACACTGGTGGATCCATGTGTGGTCCGTGGGAAGAACACACATGCAATGACACTGGTGATATGTGGTTTGTGAAAAGAACAGACATGCAATGACTCTAACTATGGTTAACAAAAAGGGCAGACATGCAATGACAGTGGTGGATCCATGTGTGGTTAATGAGAAGAACACACATGCAATGACACTGGGTGTGGTTCACGATATGGTTTGTGAGAAGAACACACATGCAATGACTCTAGCTGTGGTTCATGAGAAGAGCAGACATGCGATGATTCCAACTGTGGTTCATGAAAAGAGCAGACATGTGATAACACCGGTGGATCCATGTGTGGTCTATGAGAGGAATACACATGAAATGACACAGGTGGATCCTTACGTGGTTTGTGAGAATAACACACATGCAATGACTCTAATTGTGGTTAATGAAAAGAGCAGACCTGCAATGACACTGGTGGATCCATGTGTGGTTAATGAGAAGAAACAAATGCAATGACACTAGGTGTGGTTCATGATATGGTTTGTGAGAAGAAACCACATGCAATGACACTGGTGATATGTGGTTTGTGAAAAGAATAAACATGCCATGACTATAACTGTGGTTAATGAAAAGAGCAGACATGCAATGACACAGGTGGATCCATGTGTGGTTAATGAGAAGAACACACATGTAATGACACTGGGTGTGTTTCATGATATGGTTGGTGAGAAGAACACACATGCAATGACTCTAACTGTGGTTCATGAAAAGAGCAGACATGCAATCACACCGGTGCATCCATGTGTGGTCTATGAGAGGAACACACATGCAATGACACTGGTGGATCCTTACGTGGTTTGTGAGAAGAACACACATGCAATGACACTGGTGGATCCATGTGTGGTCTGTGGGAAGAACACGTATGCAATGACACTGGTGGATCCATATGTGGTTTGTGATAAGGACACACATGCAATGACACTGGTGGATCCATGTGTGGTCTGTGAGAAGAACACACATGCAATGACACTGGTGATATCTGGTTTGTGAAAAGAACAGACATGAAATGACTCTAACTGTGGTTCATGAAAAGAGCAGACATGCAATAACACTGGTGGATCCATGTGTGGTTAATGAGAAGAACACACATGCAATGACACTGGGTGTGGTTCATGATATGGTTTGGGAGAAGAAACCACATGCAATGACACTGGTGATACAAGGTTTGTGAAAAGAACAGACATGCAATGACTCTAACTGTGGTTAATGAAAAGAGCAGACATGCAATGACACTGGTGGATCCATGTGTGGTTAATGAGAAGAACACACATGCAATGACACTGGGTATGGTTCAAGATATGGTTTGTGAGAAGAACACACATGCAATGACTCTAGCTGTGGTTCATGAAAAGAGCAGACATGCAATGACACCGGTGGATCCATGTGTGGTCTATGAGAGGAACACACATGCAATGACACTTGTGGATCCTTACATGGTTTGTGAGAATAACACACATGCAATGACACCGGTGGATCCATGTGTGGTTTGTGAGAAGAACACGCATGCAATGACACTAGTGGATCCATATGTGGTTTGTCAGAAGGACACACATGTAATGACACGGGTGGATCCATGTGTGGTCTGTGGGAAGAACACACATGCAATGACACTGGTGATATGTGGTTTGTGAAAAGAACAGACATGCAATGATTCTAACTGTGGTTCATGAAAAGAGCAGACATGCAATGGCACTGGTGGATCCATGTGTCGTTAATGAGAAGAACACACATGCAATGACACTGGGTGTGGTTCATGACATGGTTTGTGAGAAGAAACCACATGCAATGACACTGGTGATACATGGTTTGTGAAAAGAACAGACATGCAATGACACTGACTGTGGTTAATGAAAAGAGAAGATATGCAATGACATTGGTGGATCCATGTGTGGTTAATGAGAAGAACACACATGCAATGACACTGGGTGTGGTTCATGATATGGTTTGTGAGAAGAACACACATGCAATGACTCTAGCCGTTGTTCATGAAAAGAGCACACATGCGACGACTACAACTGTGGTTCATGAAAAGAGCAGACATGCAATGACACCGGTGGATCCATGTGTGGTCTATGAGAAAACACACATGCAATGACACCGGTGGATCCTTACGTGGTTTGTGAGCATAACACACATGCAATGATACTGGTGGATCCATATGTGGTCTGTGAAAAGAACACACATGCAATGACACTGGTGGATACATGTGTGGTTCATGGGAAGAACACACATGCAATGACACTGGTGGATCCATGTGTGGTTCATGGGAAGAACACACATGCAATGACACTGGTGGATCCATGTGTGGTTCATGGCAAGAACACACATGCAATGACACTGGTGGATCCATGTGTGGTCTGTGGGAAGAACACACATGCAATTAGACTGGTGATATGTGGTTTGTGAAAAGAACAGACATGCAATGACTCTAACTGTGGTTAATGAAAATAGCAGATATGCAATGCCACTGGTGGATCCATGTGTGGTTAATGAGAAGAACACATATGCAATGACACTGGGTGTGGTTCGTTATATGGTTTGTGAGAAGAACACACATGCAATGACTCTATCTATGGTTCATGAGAAGAGCAGACATGCGATGACTCTAACTGTGGTTCATGAAAAGAGCAGACATGCAATGACACCGATGGATCCATGTGTGGTTAATGAGAAGAACACACATGCAATGACACCGGTGGATCCTTACGTGGTTTGTGAGAATAACACACATGCAATGACACTGGTGGATCGATATGTGGTCTATGAAAAGAACACACGTGCAATGACACTGGTGGATCCATGTGTGGTCTGTGGGAAGAACACACATGCAATGACACTGGTGATATGTTGTTTGTGAAAAGAACAGACATGCAATGAATCTAACTATGGTTCGTGAAAAGAGCAGACATGCAATGACACTGGTGGATCCATGTGTGGTTAATGAGAAGAACACACATGCAATAACAGTGGGTGTGGTTCATGATATGGTTTGTGAGAAGAAACTACATGCAATGACACTGGTGATATGTGGTTTGTGAAAAGAACAGACATGCAATGACACTGGTGGATCCATGTGTGGTTAATGAGAAGAACACACATGCAATGCCACTGGGTGTGGTTCATGATATGGTTTGTGAGAAGAACACACATGCACTGACTCTAGCTGTGGTTCATCAAAGTAACAAACATGCAATGACTCTAACTTTGGTTCACGAAAAGAGCAGACATGCAATGACACCGGTGGATCCATGTGTGGTCTATGAGAGGAAGACACATGCAATGACACTGGTGGATCCATGTGTGGTTCATGGGAAGAACACACATGCAATGACACTGGTGGATCCATGTGTGGTCTGTGGAAAGAACACACATGCAATGACATTGGTGATATCTGGTTTGTGAAAAGAACAGACATGCAATGAGTCTAACTGTGGTTAATGAAAATAGCAGATATGCAATGACATTGGTGCATCCATGTGTGGTTAATGAGAAGAACACACATGCAATGACACTGGGTGTGGTTCGTTATATGGTTTGTGAGAAGAACACACATGCAATGACTCTATCTATGGTTCATGAGAAGAGCAGACATGCGATGACTCTAACTGTGGTTCATGAAAAGAGCAGACATGCAATGACACCGATGGATCCATGTGTGGTTAATGAGAAGAACACACATGCAATGACACCGGTGGATCCTTACGTGGTTTGTGAGAATAACACACATGCAATGACACTGGTGGATCCATATGTGGTCTATGAAAAGAACACACGTGCAATGACACTGGTGGATCCATGTGTGGTTCATGGAAAGAACACACATGCAATGACACTGCTGGATCCATGTGTGGTCTGTGGGAAGAACACACATGCAATGACACTGGTGATATGTGGCTTGTGAAAATAACGGACATGCAATGAATCTAACTGTGGTTCATGAAAAGAGCAGACATGCAATGACACTCGTGGATCCATGTGTGGTTCATGGGAGGAACACATATGCAATGACACTGGTGGATCCATGTGTGGTCTGTGGGAAGAACACACATGCAATGACACTGGTGATATGTGGTTTGTGAAAAGAACAGACATGCAATGGCTCTAACTGTGGTTAATGAAAAGAGCAGACATGCAATGACACTGGTGGATCCATGTGTGGTTAATGAGAAGAACACACATGCAATGACACTGGGTGTGGTTCATGATATGTGGTTTGTGAGAAGAACACACATGCAATACTCTAGCTGTGGTGCATGAAAAGAGCACACATGCGTTGACTCTAACTACGATTCATGAAAAGAGCAGACATGCAATGACACCGATGGATCCATGTGTGGTCTATGAGAGGAACACACATGCAATGTCTCCAACTGTGGTTCATGAAAAGAGCAGACATGCGACGACACCGGTGGATCCATGTGTGGTCTACGAGAGGAACCCACATGCAATGAGACCGGTGGATCCTTACGTGGTTTGTGAGAAGAACACACATGCAATGACTCTAAGTGTGGTTCATGGGAATAACACACATGCAATGACACTGGTGGATCCATGTGTGGTTCATGGGAAGAACACACATGCAATGACACTGGTGGATCCATGTGTGGTCTGTGGGAAGAACACACATGCAATGACACTGGTGATATGTTGTTTGTGAAAAGAACGGACATGCAATGACTCTAACTTTGGTTAATGAAACGAGCAGACATGCAATGACACTGGTGGATCCATGTCTGGTTCATGGGAAGAACACATATGCAATGACACTGGTGGATCCATGTGTGGTCTGTGGGAAGAACACACATGCAATGACACCGGTGATATGTGGTTTGTGAAAAGAACAGACATGCAATGGCTCTAACTGTGGTTAATGAAAATAGCAGACATGCAATGACACTGGTGGATCCATGTGTGGTTAATGAGAAGAACACACATGTAATGACACTGGGTGTGGTTCATGATATTGTTTGTGAGAAGAACACACATGCAATACTCTAGTTGTGGTTCATCAAAAGAGCACACATGCGTTGAATCTAACTGCGGTTCATGAAAAGAGCAGACATGCAATGACACTGATGGATCTATGTGTTGTCTATGAGAGGAACACACATGCAATGACTCAACTTGTGGTTCATGAAAAGAGCATTCATGCGATGACACCGGTGGATCCATGTTTGGTCTATGAGAGGAACACAAATGCAATGACACCGGTTGATCCTTACGTGGTTTGTGAGAATAACACACATGCAATGACTCTAACTGTGGTTCATGGGAAGAACACACATGCAATGACACTTGTGGATCCATGCGTGGTTCATGGGAAGAACACACATGCAATGACACTGGTGGATCCATGTGTGGTCTGTGGGAAGAACACACATGCAATGACACTGGTGATATGTGGTTTGTGAAAAGAACAGACATGCAATGACTCTAACTGTGTTTCATGAAAAGAGTAGACATGCAATTACACTGGTGGATCCATGTGTGGTTAATGAGAAGAACACACATGCAATGACATTGGGTGTGGTTCATGATATGGTTTGTGAGAAGAACACACATGCAATGACCGTAGCTGTGGTTCATGAGAAGAACATACATGCAATGACTCTAACTGTGGTTCATGAAAAGAGAAGACATGCAATGACTCTGGTGGATCCATGTGTGGTTAATGAGAAGAACACACATGCAATGACACTGGGTGTGGTTCATGATATGGTTTGTGGGAAGAAACTACATGCAATGACACTGGTGATATGTGGTTTGTGAAAATAACAGACATGCAATGACTCTAACTATGGTTAATGAATAGAGCAGACATGCAATGCCACTGGTGGATCCATGTGTGGTTAATGAGAAGAACACACATGCAATGACACTGGATGTGGTTCATGATATGGTTTGTGAGAAGAACACACATGCAATCACTCTAGCTGTGGTTCATGAGAAGAGCAGACATGCAATGACTCTAACTGTGGTTCATGAAAAGAGTAGACATGCGATGACACCGGTGGATCCATGTGTGGTCTATGAGAGGAACACACATGAAATGACACCGGTGGATCCTTACGTGGTTTTTGAGAATAACACACATGCAATGACACTGGTGGATCCATGTATGGTTCATGGGAAGAACACACATGCAATGGCACTGGTGGATCCATGTGTGGTCTATGGGAAGAACACACATGCAATGAAACTGGTGATATGTGGTTTGTGAAAAGAACAGACATGCAATGACTCTAACTGTGGTGCATGAAAAGAGCAGACATGCAATGACACTGGTGGATCCATGCGTGGGTCATGCGAAGAACACACATGCAATGACACTGGTGGATCCATGTGTGGTATGTGGGAAGAACACTCATGCAATGACAATGGTGATATGTGGTTTGTGAAAAGAACAGACATGCGATGACTCTAACTGTGGTTAATGAAAAGAGCAGACATGCAATGACACTGGTGGATCCATGTGTGGTTAATGAGAAGAACACACATGCAATGACACTGGGTGTGGTTCATGATATGGTTTGTGAGAAGAACACACATGCAATGACTCTAGCTGTGGTTCATGAGAAGAGCAGACATGCAATGACTCTAACTGTGGTTCATGAAAAGAGTAGACATGCGATCACACCGGTGGATCCATGTGTGGTCTATGAGAGGAACACACATGAAATGACACTATTGGATCCTTACGTGGTTTGTGAGAATAACACACATGCAATGACACTGGTGGATCCATGTGTGGTATGTGGGAAGAACACTCATGCAATGACAATGGTGATATGTGGTTTGTGAAAAGAACAGACATGCGATGACTCTAACTGTGGTTAATGAAAAGAGCAGACATGCAATGACACTGGTGGATCCATGTGTGGTTAATGAGAAGAACACACATGCAATGACACTGGGTGTGGTTCATGATATGGTTTGTGAGAAGAACACACATGCAATGACTCTAGCTGTGGTTCATGAGAAGAGCAGACATGCAATGACTCTAACTGTGGTTCATGAAAAGAGTAGACATGCGATCACACCGGTGGATCCATGTGTGGTCTATGAGAGGAACACACATGAAATGACACTATTGGATCCTTACGTGGTTTGTGAGAATAACACACATGCAATGACACTGGTGGATCCATATGTGGTCTTTGAAAAGCACACACATGCAATGACACTGGTGGATCCATGTGTGGTTCATGGGAAGAACACACATGCAATGACACTGGTGGATTCATGTGTGGTCTGTGGGAAGAACACACATGCAATGACACTGGTGATATGTGGTTTGTGAAAAGAACAGACATGCAATGACTCTAACTGTGGTTCATGAAAAGAGCAGACATGCAATGACACTGGTAGATCCATGTGTGGTTCATGGGAAGAACACACATGCAATGACACTGGTGCTTCCATGTGTGGTCTGTGGGAATAACACTCATGCAATGACAATGGTGATATGTGGTTTGTGAAAAGAACAGACATGCGATGACTCTAACTGTGGTTAATGAAAAGAGCGGACATGCAATGACACTGGTGGATCCATGTGTGGTTAATGAGAAGAACACACATGCAATGACACTGGGTGTGGTTCATGATATGGTTTGTGAGAAGAACACACATGCAATGACTCTAGCTGTGGTTCATGAAAAGAGCAGACATGACTCTAACTGTGGTTCATGAAAAGAGTAGACATGCGATGACACCGGTGGATCCACATGTGGTCTATGAGAGGAACACACATGCAATGACTCTAACTGTGGTTCATGAAAAGAGCAGACATGCGATGACACCAGTGGATCCATGTGTGGTCTATGAGAGGAACACAAATGCAATGACACTGGTGGATCCTTACGTGGTTTGTGAGAAGAACACACATGCAATGACAAAGGTGGATCCATGTGTGGTCTATGGGAAGAACACACATGCAATGCCGCTGGTGGATCCATATGTGGTTTGTGAGAAGGACACACATGCAATGACACTGGTGGATCCATGTGTGGTCTGTGGGAGGAACACACATGCAATGACACTGGTGATATGTGGTTTGTGAAAAGAACAGACATGCAATGACTCTAACTGTGGTTCATGAAAAGAGCAGACATGCAATGACACTGGTGGATCCATGTGTGGTTAATGAGAAGAACACACATGCAATGACATTGGGTGTGGTTCATGAGAAGAACACACATGCAATGACTCTAACTGTGGTTCATGAAAAGAGCAGACATGCGATGACACTGGTGGATCCATGCGTGGTCTATGAGAAGAACACACATGCAATGACACAGGGTGTGGTTCATGATATGGTTTGTGAGAAGAACACACATGCAATGACTCTAACTGTGGTTCATGAAAAAAGTAGACATGCGATGACTCTAACTGTGGTTAATGAAAAGAGCAGACATGCAATGACACTGGTGGATCCATGTGTGGTCTATGAGAAGAACACACATGTAATGAACTCTAGTGGATCCTTATGTGGTTTATTTGAAGAACACACATCCAATGAACTCTAGTGGATCTATCTTGGCATAATTTGATGTATGCCACTATGTATTTCATTGTACAAGACACTCACTTTCCATTTTTATACTACTCAGTATCGCCCTTGGTTTTATGTGGTACTACTCAGTTTTGCCTCCCCTCTCTCTATCTTTCGTAGAAGCACAAACCTGTGCTCACCCTGTCTGCTACTCCCTGATTGGTTATCACAGTTGTCACACTGATCGTGCGCACCAACCGTTGATTCTGTGCGATCCAACGATGATCGTTGCACACGTCGTGCCCTTCACAGTACAACGTGGCCCTAGCATGAGACAGCACAGACGTCTCCCTCAGCGAGACTTCTACAAGAAGGAACACGATGCCGTCCATGGAAAAAGTCGTCGAGCGATCATGTCATGATTAATCAAGTCTGAAAAGCCTACTACTGCTACTACTATGCCACAACGCATGCGTCATCGAGTGCACGGTCGTCGATGGATAGCTGCAATTTATTGCCACTTGATTTTAATAAGACATATCCCATTTTTTACACAGCAGCTCTCAATCTCACTTCCAACTGGGACCGACCGTAAGAATCTTACACGCGCTAGCCGGAGACCGAAGAGCTGAGCTCAACGAGACCTAATGTCTCCGCCTTCATCAACACATCCCTCTACCTGATCTAGCACAACCCCAAAAATCTCACCATACAGCCACCTACCTTCCCCTCTACATTTCCACTTTTAACTATCGCCAATTTTAGGGCCGTGTCAAACTTCGTACATAAAAATTGTGTATGCGCCCTTTGCATGCGGCTCAATACAGAACTGCCATGCATGCCCCAGGAAAAAAACATGATGTACCATGCACGTGTCGCGGTGCACGGTGCAGTAGACTGCGCGGCGCATTGTGCGGTGGTGCAACGAAACGTGCCTTGCTTCCATCCACCTTAACTATATTGCCCCTCTCCGCACACCCACTCCCACTCTCGCTCACTCTCCCCACGCAACCCTCTCCACTGTCCCACCAGCATCCGCAAACTCCCGAGAATACCCCGTTTGCACCGGTGATGACCGAGGAGGATAAGGTGGTCATCATCGCCTCCGAGTCCGCCAGCGAGGAGGCCCCCGTCTCCTCGCCGGCCCCCCTCGATGCGTTGAAAGCAGCCGCCGTCCTTGTCCAGGCCCCAATCGAGGCATCGATGGCAGCCATCGTTCCCGTCCAAGCCCTCGTCCTCGCTATCGACGGAGCCGCCGAAGCGGAGCCCCCTGCCGGCGAGGAGGCCCCCGCCGGTCACAAGCGGATCAAGCACTTCTAGGGTAACTACGATCCAGATAAGTACATCGCTCTGCTGAACCCCTACGACACCGACATTGACGACCCATGGTCGGAGGTAACTAGGGTTTGCTCCCCTTCCCTAGTTCTTCTACTGTTCCCATCATTGGATGCTAGATGTTGGTTTATTAGGATTCGCTTGTTCGCATTTCGATTGCTCGATATTCTTACATCATCTACTCCCCCATATTCCTTTTCTTCTAATAGGTTTCCGGCAGCGACGTCTGCAGTGATGACGAGTCCATACACACCAAGATTCGTCAGGTGCTTAGGAGGCTGCGGGCCGGCAAGTGCGCCACCTTCTTCAGGGGCGGCCCCTGGCGCTTCCCCTTTCACAAGGGGATCGCCTACAGTTGTGCGAGTGGCCCCGACCGCACCGACTTCCTCTCCTTAATGAAGCATGCAGAGGCAACGGGCTCCGGCATCCACAAAGGCGGTGAGCGCGAGACCGTGAACATCAACGCCTACATCGCTGAACACCGGGCTCTCGGCATTCACCTCCGAAACCTCTAGCGGTTGGCCATCAAAGAGGGTTGCATCGCTCCAATCAGGCCCAAGGTCCCCAAGATCAAGGGACTGGGCAGAAAGAAGTGGAGGAAGTGTCGGATGGAGGAGGAGGAGGCGGAGGCGCTGCGGATGTGCTGCAGAAATTGCCATGCGGCCGCAGCTAAGCTCTTCTTTCTAGCTATATCCTATTTCTGGCTGAATGCATCGAACCTCGTTCAGCAACCTACTTTCTATCGCTATATCCTATTTAGCTGCGCACAACTATATCTACATTTGTTTTGTTTTCTGAATGAATGTATTCTGCCTGGTGTGATTTGCTGCTTTAGATTTGCTACCTGATCGGAGGCAAAAAGAGGTCCAACAGGGAACGAATTATTGAAGAGAGAATCTTCTCTAGATTTGCTACCAATTTGGGCAAAATGAAACATATATGTTTAGCGAGAGAGGAAAAGGGTACTCTTTTAAGCTGCCAGTTAACGAGCTACCATCTTGACGAGGCCCCGTCTTGACGTCTCCCTCTACAAGAAGGAACACGATGCCGTCCATGGAAAAAGTTGTCAAGCGGTCATGTCATGTTTAATCAAGTCTGAAAAGCCTACTACTGCTACTACTACGCCACAACACATGCGCCATCGAGTGCACGGTCGTCGATGGACAGCTGCAATTTATTTCCACTTGATTTTAATAAGACACATCCCATTTTTTACGCAGCGGCTTTCAATCTCACTTCCAACTAGGGCCCACCGTAAGAAGCTTGCACGCTCTAGCCGGAGGCCGAACAACTGAGCTCGACGAGACCTAACGTCTCTGGTTCATCGAGTCATTCGCAGTCATCAACACATCCCTCTAGTGAATCTAGCACAACCCCACAAATCTCACCGTATAGCCACCTACCTCCCCCTCTACATTTCCACTTTTAACTATCGCCAATTTTAGGGCCGTGTCAAACTTCGTACATAGAAATTGTGTGTGCGCCCTTTGCATGCGGCTCAATACAGAACTGCCATGCATGGCCCGGGAAAAAAACGTGACGTACCGTGCGCTTGTCGTGGTGCACGATGCAGTAGACTGCACGGCACGTTGCACGGTGGTGCAACGAAACATGCCTTGCTTCTATCCACCTTAACTATAGAGCCCCCTCCGCACACCCACTCCCACTCTCGCTCACTGACCCCACGCAACCCTCTCAACTGTCCCACCAGCATCCGCAAACTCACGAGAATACCCCGTCTGCACCGGTGATGGTCGAGGAGGATAAGGTGGCCATCGTCTCCTCCGTGGCCGCCGGCGAGGAGGCCCCCGTCTCCTGGCTATATCCTATTTCTGGCTGAATGCATCGAACCTCGTTAAGCAACCTACTTTCTATCGCTATATCCTATTTAGTTGCGCATAACTATATCTACATTTGTTTTGTTTTCTGAATGAATGTATTCTGCTTGGTGTGATTTGCTTCTCTAGATTTGCTACCTGATCGGAGGCAAAAGGAGGTCCAAAAGGGAACGAAATATTGAAGTGAGAATCTTCTCTAGATTTTCTACCAATTTGGGCAAAATGAAACATATCTGTTTAGCGAGAGAGGAAAAGGGCACTCTTTCAAACTGCCAGTTAAGAAGCTACCATCTTGACAAGCTACAAGACACATACATAAACATAACACAACGAGGGTTAAATTTATTTTACTAGTATCACTTGAGGCGCTAGACATCTTGGCAAGCTAACTGAGTTCCATAAGACAGAAACATAACACTGACAAGTAAAATTTAATTCACTCCTCATCAACCCACTTGAGGCGCTTGCCATCGTTCCTAGGCGATGAAAAACGACCATTTCAGGTACTCCACAGCTCACGAACTGCTTTGTCCCACCTGGCATCTGACTTGGCTTCCCTATTCAGCGTCCTACGGCACAATTAGCAGTGAATCACAAGCTTAATTGTTGCCGCTAGAAGATGTTGCCTCTCTGTTTGCCGCTTCAGCTGCAGCCTCTCTGTCAGCTGCTTCTTCAGCTGCTTCTGCAGCCTCTCTACCAGCTGCTTCAGATGCAGCCAATTTCTTTGCATATGTAGCTTCAAACTCAGCTATTCTGCATTTTCTACAAAGGGCTCCCCTAGGATTGTCTTCCCTCTTGCAAATAGGGCAAAACACGAGGTAACATAGAAAAAATGGATCTTCTTGTACAGCTGGTAGGTCACGTAAGCATCTATGGATGCATACTTCAGGTTTATATCAGATAATGGCCACTCGTCCCAGAAATCATGCCTATCCGTAGGGAAATCTTCCTTCATTTTGTCATACGACTCATCGAGGATTCTAGTTGCGAGTGATGCCATTCCATCCTTCCTCGAGCCCCCTAGGATCTTGACAAGACTCTGAATATCGATCCACTTGTGCATAGGAATTATAATTCCTCTTGATACAATTTCGAGAAATCAGTTGTTTTATTGACAGTGCAGAAAACAATTCCCTTTTCTACAAGGAACTGGCGCAACGCTGGACATTTCCTGTCAGTCCTGAAAGTATGAAGTTTGTCATCACTAAAATTTGTAACTACAAATATTTTGTCAATGCAAGATCATCATCTCAATATAATTTTGAAAAGTTTAGTAAATGCAAGATCAAGACTCTCAACATTGTATTGTCATAATTTATTTGGTTTTTCTATTTCTCAGTCGACTGAATGAGTTGCACATTTCTTTTAACTACGGTTGCACTTTTCTTAGGTGATTGAGACGAAAAAAAATCTCAGTCGATTGAGACATAGGCAAACCCTAATTTATTTGGTCCTAAATAAAATCTAGTAGTTGCAAGATGAGCAAGTGGATAAAGAACAAGAGGAGAAAACCCTAAAAGCGGTTAGCTACAGAGAGCAGATCTACAAACCGGGAGAGGTGGTAGACGAGGACGTGTTTCTGCATGGCCAGTGGAACGACGGCGACTTTAGTCCCTTCATATGGGTTCTCCGGGGTGTACTCGAGGTCCAATCCCAGAAACTTGTCCTTGTCTATCCCAAGCCAACCCTTGTACATCCTCAGGACACGCACCACTGTCTCCTCCTTGTTGGTGTAGACAACGTCTATCTTCTTATTGTCATGGGTAGTGAAGCTTGTCTCTAGAGTGCGTAGATCTTCCATGGCGGCAAGGAGAAG
Organism: Avena insularis; assembly: GCA_023614405.1. Taxonomy (NCBI): domain Eukaryota; kingdom Viridiplantae; phylum Streptophyta; class Magnoliopsida; order Poales; family Poaceae; genus Avena; species Avena insularis. The sequence continues at coordinate 315,814,832 of CM042686.1, forward strand.
ACGGGAAGAAGATAGTAGATGACAAGAAGAAGAAGAGTGGTTTCTACGAGGCAGGAGAATGGTGGAACTGTCAATGCGCTTTTAAGGTAGTGGTTAACGATTGGGACGGAAGTCCAAGGAGAGACGCGTGCCAGTGGCCGTTCCATCTTCTGAGTAAACAAAAAATAATTATAACACCGATACATGTGCCCTGTTTTGTCACATCAATACACTAGGTAGGGGGTGTTGTCCTATCCACTGTGCCAACGCTGCAAGCCAACGTGACAGCCACCCCGCCTAAGCGACGGGAGCGACATAACGGCGAGAACTGACAGGGGGGCCCAACTTGACGGCCGTTAGCCTGATTTTTTGTATTGAAACGTAAAGTTGAATTCATGCCGAAAAATACCCTCTGAGTATTTGGCACACCAACTGTAGTCACCCCGGCTGATTTTAGGGAACTTGGGTACCGCGTTGCCTGTACACCCGAACTTTCGGGCCGCAAAATGATATTCTCGGCTGAGAGGTTGCATTACCACACCCATTTGAGTGTGTGTGGTCATGTGGATCATTGTGGTTTGGAAGAGAACACATGCAATGACACTCCATGTGTTAGACCATGGTCAGAGAGGCCATGAACATGTTGGAATGCAGCTGCCACATGCAATGGAGCACTAGTGTGGCACAAAGGATGCATCACCACACCCATTTGATTGTGTGTGGTCATGTGGATCATTGTGGTTTGGAAAACGCACATGCAATGACACTCCATGTGTCAGACCATGGTCAGAAAGCCCATGAACTTATTGGAATGCAGCTGCCACATGTAATGCAGCACCAATGTGGCATAGAGGTTGCATCACCACACCTAGTGGAGTGTGTGTTTGGTAATGAGGATCATTCTAGTTTGGAAAAGAACACATGCAATGACACTCCATGTGTTAGACCATGGTAAGAAAGCCTAAGAACATGTTGGAATGCAGCTGCCACATGTAAGGGAGCACCGTGTGGCAGAGATGTTGCATCACCACACCTAGTTGAGTGTGTGTGTCATGTGGATAATTGTGGTTTGGAAAAGAACATATGCAATGACACTCCATGTGTCAAACCATGTTCAGAAATCCTAGGAACATGTTGGAATGCAGCTGCCACATGCAATGGATCACCCATGTGGTAGAGAGGTTTATCACCACACCTAGTTGAGTATGTGTGGTCATGTGCATCATTGTTGTTTGAAAAAGAACAGATGCAATGACACTCCATGAGTCAGACCATGATTAGAGAGGCCATGAACATGTTGGAATGCATCTGCCACATGTAATGGAGAACTAGTGCGGCACAAAGGATGCATCACCACACCCATTTGATTGTGTGTGGTCATGTGTATCATTGTGGTTTGGAAAACACACATGCAATGACAGTCCATCTGTCAGACCATGGTCAGAAAGGCCGTGAACTTATTGGAATGCAACTCCCACTTGCAATGGAGCACCAGTGTGGCATAGAGGTTGCATCACCACACCAAGTGGAGTGTGTGTGTGATAATGTGGATCATTGTAGTTTGGAAAAGAACACATGCAATGACACTCCATGTGTCAGACCATGCACTAGAGGAAAACGGGCCTCCAGTCCCGTAGAGCAGGGCTTTAGTCCAGTCACAGTAACTGGATCGAGGGGCGGGACTAAAGGCCCACCCATTAGTCCCGGCCATCTTACCAGCCGTGACCAATGGGAATCCACGTGGCTGTCTTTGCGGGCGCTGGGTGCCCCCCATTAGTCCCGTTCAGACATTTAACCGACAATGGTTCTGCCATGCAGCATTTTAGGCACTTTCTTTGCCACGACAGAGAATTTAATTTCTATTCTTTTTTTTCATTTCAAAATAGTTTTCTACGCTACCACATACCATACATGTTCGTGCATAGATAAGATAACTTCTCTTAAGATCGAGCATACAAATATATACATGATAGTTACACATGGAGATCACAATTATCGGGACTAGAGCCCGTCTATTCAATTACACGGTCGGGGATCATCGGCGCCTATTCACACTAAATTCTCCAGCGTCATCTATCATCTCGTTCATCAAGAATCCTGCCAGTTCTTCAGCAATTGTTGTGCTAGGAGCAGATCCCGCATTTTCTCGAACTATATAAGAAAAGGAGATCAATATATGAATATCAATCATGATAACAAAAAGTGATGGTAATAAAAATAATGTTATGAATGTATTGCTTACATCGACTCTATAATCATTCAGCTAATTGGTAAACGTGCGAATGAACTCGCAAACGTAGAATCCACATAGATTCGTCACCTGTGGCTGCCTCGCGCACTTTACGAGAATAGAATTCAATCAAAATAATAATCCAGCATCATAATTGTATTGAAACTAGAAGTAAAGAGATGTGCCTACTACTTACCGAGACCGGCTTAAACGTCAGCTTCTCAGTAAAGTCACCCGTAACCGCACTCTTGAACTGGTTCCAACCCTACCCGGTAAAGAAAATGAATGAGTTATTTATTACGTGATATCTCAGGAAATCAACGAAAGAGACCGTTGTAGCGTGAAAATTACCTCTGGAGCATGTCCTGCATGTCACTAAACTGTTCCAGGGGTCTCTTTAATGGGTCCATGACTTCAACTCTTCCCTTATCAAGTTGAATGTCCATGAGAATCCAGTGGAAACTGTACACGTTTATATATACATCAGTAACTCATCAATTACACTTAACATCGAGTAAGCAAAAGAGAATGTGTACAATAGAGTAAGACACTAACGCGAAATTATAAGGAAACAGTATGTGGTCACAGAAATTTTGCTCTGTTAGAAACCTTAGAAGGTTTTCCTGTGTGTCCTCGGCTTTTTCCTTTAGCGTCTGACAATGTATTTTATCTGGGTCAATGAACCCAACACTAAAGATTGACCTTTTTTTACATTCCATGATCTTCATTCTGCATAATAATAGAGTACAAAAGGATAGAATTAGGATAATTACATGCAATGAACTGAACAACTGAAAAAAATGAACAGCTTATATATAGACAATGAATTCAACAACTTACAGACAATAGCAACTCATGAGACTTTTGTCGAGGGCGTCGAAAGTGTATAACTGGAAGAGTTCTAGAAACTCAACATGGACCTCTTCTTCTCGGAAGTAGTAGTCATGTGGGACTTTCGCCATGATCATTATTCTCTCCTCCTTTACGGCTTTCAAGTACCATTTATGTAAACTCCACATTTGTGTTGACAGTTGTTGGAACTGCTCAAAGCTAACCAGAGGCTTCCCTGGGACATATGTAGGGACTACCTGAGCCTTGGGTAACTTGTCGTCCTGGGAACCTAGCAATTCCTCAACAGTCACATTCATAGTGTCCGCAAGCTTCTTAGCTTCTTCCATATCCTGCTGGGGAGTGTCATCGGATACCACCTTGAGGGGTTGGGTCGATTTTTTGGCCTGTTCCCCGAGCTGGGGGACGTCCTTTCTTTTACCGGTTGCACTTTGACTTGATGATTTGCTCCCGCTTGCACTTCTACTTGATTTGCTCTTCTTCACTTCCTTCTGAAGTGTGCATCGATAGTCATCTGGCTTATGGTGCAAGTCATATTGCGATTTTGTGTTCAGAAAAGAAAGTGCATACGCTTTTTGCTTCTCGATGTATACCGGGGCGGGCTCGGGTTTCTTCTTTTGAAGCTGCGCAACACATTCGTCCTTTACGATCATGTCGATTTCCTTGTCAGTACGATCGTAAGGTCTGATAGGAAGATTCTTATGAGGTACTCTTGGGAGGGGCGACATTTGTCATTTTGGGCTCCTGTGTCGTTTAGTACTAATCGGAGGCTGCGGCGGAGATCGAGATGGACTCGGGCTGTGGTGGTCGTAGTCATGGGGTGGGCTTCTTGGAGGTGATGGAGGTGAAGGTGACATGCAACCACTCGGAGGCGGTGTTGGCTTTGGTGTCCAGCCTAGAAGCTTGATGTTGTTCTTGTCCCATAGAATGATACCACCTAGTACTTCTCCGAGTGTACTCTCACCTTTAGGTCCAGGGATGTCAAGCTCCATTGAGTCCCACCCCATTGCGATTTCATCCACACCAACTTTAGCATAGCCAGCTGGAATCTCACGGCCATGCCAGCGTGCGCCAGGTGGACAAGGTAAAGCACATCCGACCGCCACCTTGATGGATAGGTTCTTCACCTTTTGATGGAGCTCACAAGATGCCTGCTCCTTGATTCCATCCACGGGGTAGCCGGGACCGCCATCTACCATACGTGCATCGTCAGAAGGGACCTCCGATTCAGCCACGCTGCTTTTCCGCTGAGATGGGATGGCGGTAATATCGAGTACAGGATCTTGCAGGCGCGCTGCTCCTCGAAGTTCGTCAATCTGTTGCTGATGCATTCGAAGTGTTCCTATCAACTCGGTGAACTTGTCTCCCTCCTCCTCCTGCCGTTGCCTCTTTGTTCTCTCTCGGCTCCTATAAGTATCTCTGTCTTTGGGAAACCCCATCTCCCACGTATAACTAGGGCCAAGGCCTTGTACACGTCCTCTGCGTTCATCATTCCCGAGGACCTTTGTCAGCAAGTCTTTCTCTCTATCGGGACGGAACTTTGTTGTCCCCGCTTTCATCTCCTTCACCACTTTCTGCCATGTATCCCAGGGTACCCTAATCCCGTCACTGCAAATAAGGTCCCCTGTACTTTCGTCATACTCACTCCCATGCCCAAGGAACCAATTCCTTGCCCTCAGATCCCATTCTTCGCGTATTGGTTCTGGAGTGATCCCTTTAGCAAGCAGCTCATTCTCTTTAGCATCCCACTTTGGCATGGCAGCCGCGTATCCCCTGGCCCCAGGTGATGGTGATATTTCTTCATCGCAGCATTTTTCTTGTTTTTTTCCGACATTTCCATAGCAGGTTGTGACTCCTTGTACTTCACAAATGCATCCCAGTTAGCCTGCTGCTTTGTTAGATAGCATTCAAATTTAGGAGTCTTCTTTGTCTTCTGATACTTTTGCCATAATGCTTTCTTCTAGTTCTTGAATAGTTCGGCCATCTTCGTAAGAGTCCACCGCTTGACTTTCTTCCTCAATGCAGCTGTGTCGGCATCATCCTCACATTCTGGCAGGGTGAAATGTGTCATGAGGTCATTCCAAAGACCCTCTTTGCACCTGTCAGAGACATACTCACCCTCTTTCGACCTTTTGGTCTTATTCCACTCTTGAACGGTGATCGGGATGCGATCCCTAACCATAACTCCGCATTGTTGTTTAAATACAGTTTTAGCCTTTTCGGGTTCCATCGGTTCACCCCGTGGTGATACCCGCGTAATTGTATAACGCGTAGATGCGTCCAACTTTTTGGCCGGGCCTCGTTTCGAATATTTTTTGCACGATGTGGAGGCCTAAGAGAAGAAACATTCATCAATTTATATATATATACAACTCAGTTAATGCATCTACTAATCACCAGACTTCATATATATACCTCGCCGTCGGCTTCTCCACCACCAGAGCCGTCGGCTTCTCCACCACCAGAGCCGTCGGCTTCTCCACCAACGGAGCCGTCGACTTCTCCACCACCGGAGACGTCGGCTTCTCCTTGATCATTTCGGTCGACCTCCTCCCTCTCACCAGAGGGGTTCAGATAAATCGACGGAGATTCTGGTGGATCAACATGGGGGGTGTCGTTGATCATATCCTCGAGAATTTCTTCCTGTGCTAGGTCTCTCTGGATTGGATCCATAGTTTTCTACAAAATGCACACAGTAAAATTTATCATTCAATATTGCTGCATAAAATAATACTAAACAATAATATGAACACGCAATTTGCTACCACCCTAAGTCCGGGGGCCCGCGAGCACTACCACATTAACCCTAAGTCCGGGGGCCCGCGAGCACTACCACCCTAACCCTAAGTCCAGTGGCCCGCGAGCACCACCACCCTAACCCTAAGTCCGGCTGCCCGCGAGCACTACCACCCTAACCCTAAGTCCGGTGGCCCACGAGCACCAACATCCTAACCCTAAGTCCGGCTGCCCGCGAGCACTACCACCCTAACCCTAAGTCCGGCTGCCCGCGAGCACCACCACCCTAACCCGAAGTCCGGTGTCCCGCGAGCACCACCACTCTAACCCTAAGTCTGGCGGCCCGCGAGCACTACCACCCTAACCCTAAGTGCGGGGCCCCGCGAGCACTACAACCCTAACCCTAAGTGCGGGGCCAGCGAGCACTACCACCCTAACCCTAAGTGCGGGGCCCGCGAGCACCACCATACTATATACTACACTAACATATTATATAATAAACTAATTAACATACTACACTAATATATACTACTAAAAAAATAAAAAATACACTTTATATTACACTACTATATACTACTAAAAATAAAAAAATATACTACACTAATTAACATACTACACTAATATATACTACTATATATTAAAAAATACACTATATATTACACTACTATATACTACTAAAAAATAAAAAATATACTACACTAATTAACATACTACACTAATATATACTACTATATATTAAAAAAATACACTTTATATTACACTACTATATACTACTAAAAAATAAAAAAATATAAGCTAGAAGTGGCACGCATAACCGCCATTATGCCAATGCCGGATGGGAGAAAGGGGAGGGGCGCGCGCGATACCTGCTGGCCGGGGGCACACGCGCGGCGGCTGGATCTGGCTAGCTGGTGGCGGCGTTGGAGTGGGGGGACGACGCGCTGGTGGCGGCCGGATCTGGCGGTGGAGTGGTCGGGCAGCCTGCCGGCGTCCTGTGCGTCGTCGTCCTCGCGCGCTTCGTCCCTGCAGCAGAGTGTGGTGATTTGGGGAGAAGAAGGGGCGCGGGAATATAAAGGGGATGTACCTTTAGTCCCGGTTCGTATCACGCACCGGGACTAAAGGGTTTTCGGCGCAGCTCAACAAGCGCGCGCCAACGCCACACCTTTAGTCCCGGTGTGTAGCACGCACCGGGACTAAAGGTCCCTTTTTTAAAAAATTCACCCTGTGGCGCGCCTATTTAAAAAAAATTCAATTAGCATATTATTTAAACATTTGAATTTTACAGTTTTTGCATACTTATGAATTTGAGAAAAATTTCAACATGAAAAGTTCTTGAATTTGAATAACTAATCCAAATCTATTTTCTGTTTTATAAAATAATTATTCTAAATAGTGAAAATAATAACCATTTTGCCATTTTCAATTTAAAAATGCATTAAATATTATATTTTGCATATTTTTAAATAAGTGATTCAAATCAATTTTCTGTTTTATAAAATAATTATTCTAACTAGTCAAACTATTAACCATTTTTCCATTTTCATGTAATTCCGACGCTCCGGTGGTCTTCCTCCGGCGAAACCCTAGACCTGATCGTCTACCCCGCCTTATTTTTTCTCGCCCGTTCTCTTCCGGATCGTAGCCCCTTTAGGGTTTAGGGTTTTTGGTTTAGGGTTTAGGGTTTAGGGTTTTTGGTTTAGGGTTTAGGGTTTAGGGTTTAGGGTTTAGGGTTTTTGGTTTAGGGTTTAGGGTTTTTGGGTTTTTAGTTTAGGGTTTAGGTTTAGGGTTTAGGGTTTTTAGTTTAGGGTTTAGGGTTTAGGGTTCCCTCCTCTGACTTAGGGTTTAGGGTTCCCTCCTCCTAAGATGCCATAGGGCGTGTGCACCAAGGGTATCTTCGAGAAGTTCCGCCACGGGAGATTTCCCAACCCTTTCCTCCATCCATGGGGATGAAACTCTCCATGCATGTTGGCTTGGTCGTTGCCATAGCACATCTAGACTCATATCTTCCGCCTCTCTCCACTCTATCCCATGGCTTCCACCATACCTCTAACCCCAGGGAGGCGGAGATGGAGTCTTTCATGGGCTAGCAGGAAAATATTTTCTGAGGCGGAACTTCCGAAGATGCCATAGGGCGTGTGCACCAAGGGCATCTTCGAGAAGTTCCGCCATGGGAGATTTCCCAACCCTTTCCTCCATCCATGGGGATGAAACTCTCCATCCATGTTGGCTTGGTCATTGCCATAGCACATCTAGACTCATATCTGCCTCATCTCTCCACTCTATCCCATGGCTTCCACCATACCTCTAACCCTAGGGAGGCGGAGATGGAGTCTTTCACGGGCTAGCAGGAAAATATTTTCCGAGGCGAAACTTCCGAAGATGCCATAGGGCGTGTGCACCAAGGGCATCTTCGAGAAGTTTCGCCACGGGAGATTTCCCAACCCTTTCCTCCATCCATGGGGATGAAACTCTCCATCCATGTTGGCTTGTTGAGTTGCTTGCCATGGCGTATCGATGCTCCTTTTATAGGCACGGCGCCGCTTCTACTTTGTCTTCTTCCTCCGACAGGGCGTCGTGCGCTACATGCTTTATCTCATCGAGCAGTGCGTCCACCCACGCGTCCTTATCCTATCGACAGCTTTAGTCCCGGTTTGAGCCCCCACCCGGCACTAAAGGTTACCCACGCGTCCTTATCCCACCGACAGTTTTCTTAGATGACACAAAAACCACCTTTAGTCTCGGTTGCACCCACCAGCCGGTACTAAAGGTTAGCCACCCCCAGATAAGGCCCTCCTAGATAAGCCTCCCCTAGATAAGTCCCCCCATCTTTTGTCCCGGTTTGAGCCCCCACCCGGAATGAAAGTTTCCCGCGCCACTGCGTTCCTGTGCTTTCCACCGGTTCCCACCTCTGTCTTCCCGCCATTTTTTCAGTATATATATGTACGCTTGGCCTCCATTTACATATCACATCTAGACCCATCATTCTCTTCCCATGGCTTCCATCGTATCTCTAACCACCTGGGAGGCGGAGGCGCTTTGCGCCACGAACTACCCCTGCCCATCGGGCTACCGCGTCCCCACCGGCTGGATGCTGAGCGCCGGAGGCGTGCTGGTCCCTCCTGTCCCTCTAGGTGTGGAGCGCCGGATGGCCATCACAAACCACTACTACCTCGAGCTCACGCGAGAGCAGCGGAGGAATCCCAACTGGCATCCCGACTATTTCTCGACTTGGGAAGCCTTCTTCATCAATCGGCGTGAGAGGGAGCTCGCCGGGCACGAGGAGGACGGCCCACCTTCTTCAAACTTCAACGAGGCCGGTCGTCGGCTGTGGTGGCGCGGCCGGACTCTCCATAGTGTCATGGCCTACAACACGACCGGCAATAACCCCCGCCTGCGGTACCCTCAAATCCAGCCCACGCATGCCCAACCTTCAAGGTTCGACTACGGTGACCCCGACGACGACAGTGACGATGGTGCCGGTCACTACGACGACTACAGTGGCGCGTATTACAGGGCTAGGCAGGAGCATGACTGAATCACTCCAACCATTAGGCATGTTTCTTAATTTTTGGTTGTGTTATGTATCCTTAGTGTTTGTGGGTTCCTTCTCTTGTGATGGTTCCTTCTCTTTGTGTGATCACCTACCGCTGCTCAGAACGTCTAGTTTGATTGAGCAAGATGTTGTGGTTTTCTTCTGCACCGTAGCTATGGAGAATCTAGTGTTGTGGTTTAATATATTATTACACATGGAGAATCTAGTCTCAAATAAAAGGATTAATATATTATTACACATCACCAACATCTAGTGTTGTGGTTTTCTTCTGCACCGTAGCCATGGAGAATCTTCATCGTTTAACAGGATGCTTGGGTCAGTTTTCACTTTGAAGGGCGGAATTTCATGAAACTTATTGTAATCTTCTGACATGTTTGTCCTATCATCCACTCCCACGATGTTTATTTTCCCTGAAAGAACAATGTGGTGCTTTGGCTCATCGTATTCTGTACTCTTTTGCTTATCTTTCCTTTTTCTCGGTTTGGTAGACATGTCCTTCACATAGAAAACCTGAGCCACATTGTTGGCTAGGACGAATGGTTCATCCATGTACGCAAGATTGTTGAGATCCACTGTTGTCATGCCGTACTTTTCGTCTACATGTACCCCGCCTCCTGCAGCTTGACCCATTTGCACCGAAACAAAGGGACCTTAAAAGTAGGTCCATAGTCAAGTTCCCATATCTCCTCTATGTACTCATAATATGTCACAATCTGCCCATTGTCATCTGTTGCATCAAAGCGGACACCACTGTTTTGGTTGGTGCGCTCTTTATCTTGGGCGATCGTGTAAAATGTATTCCCATTTATCTCGTACCCTTGGAAAGTACATATAGTCGAAGATGGTAACCTGGCCAACGAGTACAACTCATCTCCAACAGTGGTGTTATTCATGAGATGTGTCAGCAACCAATTGCCAAAATTCTTCTCGTGTTCCCCTTTAATCAAGGTTTCAGGCTTCCCCGGGTTTTCGGAGCATAGAATATTCTTGTGTTTCTCGATATACGGAGCCACCACGGTGGAATTGTGTAGAACTATGTAGTGTGCTTGAGTGAAAGAATGCCCGTCCCTACATACCACTGATTTCCTTCCTAGTGTGCCTTTTCCAGTCATCCTCCCCTCATACCGAGATTCAGGAACACCAATCAGCTTAAGGTCAGGAAGAAAGTCAACACAAAACTCAATGACCTGCTCTGTTCCATAGCCCTTGGAGATGCTTCCTTCTGGCCTAGCACGGTTATGAACATATTTCTTTAAGACTCCCATGAACCTCTCGAAGAGGAACATATTGTGTAGAAACACAGGACCGAGAATTCTAATCTCTTCGACTAGGTGAACTAGGAGGTGTGTCATAATATTGAAGAAGGATGGCAGGAACAACAACTCGAAGCTGATCAGACATTGGACCACATCAATCTGTAACCCTGATAGACTTTCTCGATCGATTACCTTCTAAGAAATTGCATTGACGAATGCACATACCTTCACAATGGCTAGTCGAACATTTTCTGGTAGAATTCCCCTCAATGCAACCGGAAGCAATTGCGTCATAAGCACATGGTAGTCATGAGACTTTAGGTTTTGAAATTTTTTCTCTTTCATATTTACTATTCCCTTTATATTCGACAAGAAGCCAGACGGGACCTTGATACTGAAAAGGACTTCAAAAAAGATTTCCTTCTCTTCTTTGGTAAGAGCGTAGCTGCCAAGCCCTTGAAATTGCCCTGGATGCTTGCTGTCTCGTCCTTTATGATGTTGATGGTCCTCCCATGCTGCTGGGGTATCTTTTGACTTCCCATACAAGCCTAGGAAGCCTAGAATATTCACGCAAAGATTCTTCGTCAAGTGCATCACGTCGATTGCAGAGCAGACCTCATGCACTTTCCAATAGGGTAGCTCCCAAAATATAGATTTCTTCTTCCACATGGGTGCGTGTTCGGTAATGGGGTCTTTCGGAATAGGTTGTCCTCCAGGACCCTTTCCAAAGATTACATCCAAATCCTTGACCATACCAAATACATCAGCACCACTACGGGGGACAGGCTTCGTCCGGGTTTCTGCCTTGCCATTGAAATGCTTGCCTTTCTTCTTTAAGGGATGACTGGGTGGAAGAAAACGACGATTGTATGGTTACACATTCTTTCTACATTTATCCAGATATATACTTTTAGTCTCATCTAAACAGTGCGTGCATGCATTGTATCCTTTGTTCGTCTGTCCTGAAATGTTCCTAAGAGCAGGCCAATCATTGATGGTTACGAACAACAACGCTTGTAGGTCAAATTCCTGCTGTTTGTGCTCATCCCACACACGTACACCTGGTTTGGCCCACAACTGTAGAAGTTCATCAACTAATGGCCTTAGGTACACATCAATGTCGTTGCCAGGTTGCTTCGGGCCTTGGATGAGCACAGACATCATAATGAACTTCCGCTTCATGCACAACCAAGGAGGAAGGTTGTAGATACATAGAGTCACGGGCCAGTCTTTGGATGCAGTTCTGCTCCCAAAAGGATTCATGCCATCGGTACTTAGACCAAACCATAAGTTCCTTGCGTCACCAGCAAAGTCCGGAAGTCTCTCTCGATTTTTCTCCACCGACCATCGCTAGGTGCCTCAACATCCCGTCTTTCTTACGGTCTTCCATGTGCAATCGCAACAACTTGGCATGCTCTTTATTTTTGAACAAACGTTTCAACCGTGGTATTATAGGAGCATACCACATCACCTTGGCAGGAACCCTCTTCCTGGGTTGCTCGCCCTCAACATCACCAGGGTCATCTTTTCTGATCTTATACCGCAATGCAGTGCATACCGGGTATTTATCCATATTCTCGTACTTCTCACCGCGGTAGAGGATGCAGTCATTAGGGCATGCATGTATCTTCTACACGTCTAATCCTAGAGGGCAGACAAGTTTCTTTGCTTCAGACGCGTCTTGGAGGGTAATTGGTTATTTCTTGAAGCAGCTTCTTCATTATTACCAGCAACTTTTCAAATCCCGAGTCAGTCATACCGGTCTCTGCCTTCCACTTCAACAATTCCAGTGTGCTACCCAGCTTCTTCTGGCCATCTTCACAAGTTGGATACAGCAATGTGTTGTGGTCCTGTAATATCTGCTCGAACTGAAACCTCTCCTTTTCTGTGTCGCGGTCTCGCCTTGCATCACTAATGACCCGACCAAAATCATCAACGGGCTCATCTGGTTCCCGTTCTTCACCCCCTTCTTTTTCATTATCTTCAACTGTGGTATCATCGTATCCAGGGAACATAGATCGGTAGTTGTCATCATCGTTCTCTTCTTCATCGCCGTCTTCCATCATAACCCCTCTTTCTCCGTGCTTGGTCCAAACATTATAGCCGAACATGAAACCAGACCGAAGCAGGTGGCTCTGAATGACTCTTGAGGAAGAGTGAGCCTGCTCATTCCGACATTCAACGCATGGACAACACATAAAACCATCCCGCCGCTTGTTCTCCTTGGCCACAAGGCGAAAAGAACGCATGCCTTCTCTGTAAGCGTCAGAGCGTCGGTCACCATACATCCATGGGTGGCTTATCTGCATCATACAACCATGCATATATATCAAACGCAATCACGATGCTTAAACTAGTACCGCGCAGTCAAAACGAGAAAATAGTTGCTAACCTTTTAGGACACTTCAAAACGAAGAGGAGAAACCTTAAGTGTCGCTCTGGCATCTCATATCATATTTTGTCTTGTGTGAACTCAAGTGGCATCGCTCTAACAGGCATTTCACCGAACACATCTAGTGCATATGAAGAAAAAAAGTTAGCACAAAGTTATACCCACCTCTCACATAGGAAAAAAACAGGAGAGAGTGGAGGGCTGGGTGCATATATATAGGGCCAGGCCATTAGTCCCGGTTTGAGATACAAACCGGGACTAAAGGTTCTGCCAGGAGCACGCGCGCCGGCCCAGACCCATTTGTCCCGGTTTGTATCTCAAACCGGGACTAATGGTTCCTTACGGACCGGGACATAGTGCCTATGCCTCCTCGGGCCGTCTGGTTCGGACCATTAGTCCCGGCCCCAGCCACGGCCGGGACTAATGGCCCGAACCAAAGGCCCATTTTCTACTAGTGATGGTAAAAAAGCCCAAGAACATGTTGGAATGCAGCTGCCACATTCAATGGAGCACCGTGTGGTAGAGATGTTGCATCACCACACCTAGTTGAGTGTGTGTGGACATGTGGATAATTGTGGTTTGGAAAAGAACATATGCAATGACACTCCATGTGTCAAACCATGGTCAGAAAGGCCAGGAACATGTTGGAATGCATCTGCCACATGCAATGGAGCACTAGTGCGGCACAAAGGATGCATCACCACACACATTTGATTGTGTGTGGTCATGTGGATCACTGTGGTTTGGAAAACACACATGCAATGATAGTCCATGTGTCAGACCATGGTCAGAAAGGCCATGAACTTATTGGAATGCAACTGCCACATGCAATGGAGCACCAGTGTGGCATAGAGGTTGCATCACCACACCTAGTGGAGTGTGTGTGTGTGTGGTAATGTGGATCATTGTAGTTTGGAAAAGAACACGTGCAATGACACTCCATGTGTCAGACCATGGTAAGGAAGCCCAAGAACATGTTTGAATGCAGCTCCCACATGCAATGGAGCACCCGTGTGGTAGATATGTTGTATCACCACATCCAGTTGAGTGTGTGTGGTCATGTGGATAATTGTGGTTTGGAAAAGAACATATGCAATGACACTCCATGTGTCAGACCATGGTTAGAAAGCCCAGGAACATGTTGGAATTCAGCTGCCACATGCAATGGAGCACCAATGTGGTAGAGAGGTTGATCACCACAGCCAGTTGAGTGTGTGTGGTCATGTGGATCATTTTGGTTTGGAAAAGAACCCATGCAATGACACTCCATGTGTCAGACCTTGGTCAGAAAGCACATGAACGTATTGGAATGCAGCCGCCACATGCAATAGACCACTAGTGTGGCAGGGAAGTTGCATCACCACACTCAGTTGAGTGTGTGTGGTCATGTGGATCATTGTAGTTTGGAAAAGAACACATGAAATAACGCTCCATGTGTTAGTCCATGGTCAGAAAGCCCAGGAACACATTGGAATGTAGATGCCACATACAATGGAGCACTAGTGTTGCACAAAGGTTGCATCACCACGGCCATTTTATTGTGTGTGGTCATGTGGATCATTGTGGTTTGGTAAAAACACATGCAATTACACTCCATGTGTCAGACCATGGTCAGAAATCCCAGGAACATGTTGGAATGCAGCTGCCACATGCAATGGAGAACCAGTGTGGTTGAGAGGTTGCATCACCACACCCATTTGAGTGTGTGTGGTCATGTGGATCATTGTGGTTTGGAAGAGAACACATGCAATGACACTCCATTTGTCAGACCATGGTTAAAGAGGCCATGAACATGTTGGAACACAGCTGCCACATGCAATGGAGCACCAGTGCGGCACAAAGGATGCATCACCACACCCATTTGATTGTGTGTGGTGATGTGGATCATTATGGTTTGGAAAACGCACATGCAATGACACTTCATGTGTCAGACCATGGTCAGAAAGCCCATGAACTTATTGGAATGCAGCTGCCACATGCAATGGAGCACCAATGTGGCATAGATGTTGCATCACCACACTCAGTGGAGTGTGTGTGTGTGGTAATGTGGATCATTGTAGTTTGGAAAAGAACACATGCAATGACACTCCATGTGTCAGACCATGGTAAGAAAGCCCAAGAACATGTTAGAATGCAGCTGCCACATGCAATGGAGCACCTGTGTGGCAGAGATGTTGCATCACCACAAGCAGTTGAGTGTATTTCGTCATGTGGATAATGGTGGTTTGGAAAAGAACATATGCAATGACACTCCATGTGTCAAAGCATGGTCAGAAAGTCCAGGAACATGTTGGAATGCAGCTGCCACATGCAATGGATCACCAATGTTGTAGATAAGTTGATCACCACACCCAGTTGAGTGTGTGTGGTCACGTGGATCATTGTGGTTTGGAAAAGAACGCATGTAACGACACTCCGTGTGTCAGAGAGCCCAGAAACAAGTTGGTAAGCAGCTTTCACATGCAATGGAGCACCAGTGTGGCATAGAGGTTGCATCACCACACCCAGTTGATTTTGTGTGGTCATGCAGATCATTGTGGTTTGGAAAAAACACATGCAATGACACTCCATGTGTCAGACCTTGGTTAGAAAGCACAATAACGTATTGGAATGCAGCCGCCGCATGCAATAGACCACCAGTGTGGCAGAGAGGTTGGATCACCACACTCAGTTGATTGTGTGTGGTCATGTGGATCATTGTAGTTTGGAAAATAACACATGCAATGACACTCCATGTGTCAGATCATGGTCAGAAAGCCCAGGAACATGTTGGAATGCAGATGCCACATACAATTGAGCATTAGTGTGGCATAAAGGTTGCATCACCACACCCATTTGATTGTGTGTGGTCATGTAGATCATTGTGGTTTGGTAAAAACAAATGCAATGACAGTCCATGTGTCAGACCATGGTCAGAAATCCCAGGAACATGTTGGAATGCAGTTGCCACATGCAATGGAGAACCAGTGTGGCTGAGAGGTTGCATCACCACACCCATTTGAGTGTGTGTGGTCATGTGGATCATTGTGGTTTGGAAGAGCACACATGCAATGACACTCTATTTGTCAGACCATGGTTAGAGAAGCCATGAACATGTTGGACTGCAGCTGCCACATGCAATGGAGCACTAGTGCAGCACAAAGGATGCATCATCACACCCAGTTGAGTGTGTGCGGTCATGTGGATCATTGTGGTTTGGAAAAAACACTTGCAATGACACTCCATGGGTCAGATCATGGTCAGAAAGCCCATGAAGTTATTGGAATGTAGCTGCCACATGCAATGGAGCACTAGTGTGGCATAGAGGTTGCATCACCACACCCAGTGGAGCTTGTGTGGTGATGTGGATCATTGAGTTTGGAAAAGAACACATGCAATGACACTCTATGTGTCAGACCATGGTAAGAAAGCCTAAGAAAATGTTGGAATGCAGCTGCCACATGCAATGGAGCACCCGTGTGGAAGAGATGTTGCATCACCACACACAATTGAGTGTGTGTCATCATGTGGATAATTGTGGTTTGGAAAAGAACATATGCAATGCCATTCCATGTGTCAGACCATGGTCAGAAAGCCCAGGAACATGTTGGAATGCAACTCCCACATGCAATGGAGCACCAATGTGGCACAGAAGTTGCATCACCACATCCAGTTGAGTTTGTGTGGACATGTGGATCATTGTGGTTTGGAAAATAACACATACAATGACACTCCATGTGTCAGGCGATGGTCAGAAAGCCCATGAATATGTTGGAATGTAGCTGACACATGCAATGGAGCACTAGTGTGGCTGAGAAGTTGGATCACCGCACCCAGTTGATTGTGTGTGGTCATGTGGATCATTGTGGTTTGGAAAAGAACACATGCAATGAAACTCCATGTGTCAGACCATGGTCCGAAATCCCAGGAACATATTGGAATGCACCTGCCACATGCAATGGAGAACTAGTGTCGCTAAGAGGTTGCATCACCAGACCCAGTTAAGTGTGTGTGGTCACGTGGATCATTGTGGTTTGGAAAAGAACACATCCAATGACACTCGATGTGTCAGACCATTGTCAGAAAGCCTAGGAACATGATGGAATGCAGCTGCCACATACAATGGAGCAGTAGTGTGGCACAAAGGTTGCATCACCACACCCATTTGATTGTGTCTGGTCATCTGGATTATTGTGGTTTGGAAAAAAACCATGCAATAACACTCCATGAGTCAGACGATCGTTAGAAAGCCCATGAACTTATTGGAATGCACCTGCCACATGCAATGGAGCACTAGTGTGGCTGAGAGGTTGGATCACCACACCCAGTTGATTGTGTGTGGTCATGTGGATCATTGTGGTATGGAAAAGAACACATGCAATGAAACTCCATGTGTCAGACCATGGTCAGAAATCCCAGGAACATGTTGGAATGCAGCTGCCACATGCAATGCAGAAGCAGTGTCGCTAAGAGGTTGCATCACCACACCTAGCTGAGTGTGTGTAGTCATGTGGATCATTGTGGTTTGGAAAAGAACACATGCAATGACACTCCATGTGTCAGACCATTTTCAGAAAGCCCAGCAACATAATGGAATGCAGCTGCCACATACAATGGAGCACCAGTGTGGCACAAACGTTGCATCACCACACCCATTTGATTGTGTGTGGTCATCTAGATCATTGTGGTTTGGAAAAAACACATGCAATAACACTCCATGTGTCAGACCATGGTTAGAAAGCCCATGGACTTATTGGAATGCACCTTCCATATGCAATGGAGAACTAGTGTGGAATAGAGGTTGCATCACCACACCCAGTGGAGTGTGTGTGGTCATGTGGATCATTGTAGTTTGGAAAAGAACACATGCAATCACACTCCATGTGTCATACCATGGTAAGAAAGCCTAAGAACATGTTGGAATGCACATGCCACATGCAATGGAGCACCCATGTGGCAGAGATATTGCATCACCACACCCAGTTGAGCATGTGTGGTCATGTGGATAATTGTGGTTTGGAAAAGAACATATGAAATGACACTCCATGTGTCAAACCATGGTCAGAAAGCCCAGGAACATGTTGGAATGCAGCTGCGACATGCAATAGAGCACCAATGTGGTAGGGAGGTTGATCACCACACCCATTTGAGTGTGTGTGGTCATGTGGATCATTGTGGTTTGGAAAAGAACGCATGCAATGGCACTCCATGTGTTAGACCATGGTTAGAGAGCCCAGGAACATGTTGGAATGCAGCTGCCACATGCAATGGAGCACCAGTGTGGCATAGAGGTTCAATCACCACACCTAGTTGATTTTGTGTGGTCATGCAGATCATTGTGGTTTGGAAAAAACACATGCGATGACACTCCATATGTCAGACCATGATCAGAAAGCCCATGAACATATTAGAATGCAGTCGCTACATGTAATGGACCACTAGTGTGGCAGAGAGGTTACATCACTGCACTCAGTTGAGCATGTGTGGTCATGTGGATCATTGTGGTTTGGAAAAGAACACATGCAATGACACTCCATGTGTCAGACCATGGTCAGAAAGCCTAGGAACATGTTGGAATGCAGCTGCCACATACAATGGAGCACTAGTGTGGCGCAAAGGTTGCATCACCACAACCATTTGATTATGTGTGGTCATGTGGATCATTGTGGTTTGGAAAAAACACATGCAATGACACTCCATGTGTTAGACCATGGTTAGAAAGCCCATGAACTTATTGGAATGCAGCTGCCACATGCAATGCAGCACCGGTGTGGCATAGAGGTTGCATCAGCACACCTAGTGGAGTGTGTGTGGTCATGTGGATCATTGTAGTTTGGAAAAGAACACATGCAATGACACTCCATGTGTCAAACCATGGTTAGAAATCCCAGGAACATGTTGGAATGTAGCTACCACATGCAATGGAGAACCAGTGAGGCTAAGAGGTTGCATCACCACACCTAGCTGAGTGTGTGTGGTCATGTGGATCATTGTGGTTTGGAAAAGAACACATGCAATGACACTCCATGTGTCAGACCATGGTCAGAAAGCCTAGGAACATGATGGAATGCAGCTGCCACATACAATGGAGCACTAGTGTGGCACAAAGGTTGCATCACCACACCCATTTGATTGTGTCTGGTCATGTGGATCATTGTGGTTTGGAAAAAACACATGCAATGACACTCCATGTGTCAGACCATGGTCAGTAAGCCCATGAACTCATTGGAATGCAGCTGCCACATGCAATGGAGCACCAGTGTGGCATAGAGGTTGCATCACCAGACCTAGTGGAGTGTGTGTGGTCATGTGGATCATTGTAGTTTGGAAAAGAACACATGGAATGACACTCCATGTGTGAGACCATGGTAAGAAAGCCCAAGAACATGTTGGAATGTAGTTGCCACATGACATGGAGCACCCGTGTGGCAGAGATGTTGCATCACCACACCAAGTTGAGTGTGTGTGGTCATGTGGATTATTGTGGTTTCGAAAAGAACATATGCAATGACATTCCATGTGTCAAACCATGGTGAGAAAGACTAGGAACATGTTTGAATACAGCTGCCACATGCAATTGAGCACTAGTGTGGCATAGAGGTTGCATCACCACACCTAGTTGAGTGTGTGTGGTCATATGGATCATTGTGGTTTGGAAAAGAACACATACAATGACACTCCATGTGTCAGACCATGGTCAGAAAGCCCAGGAACATGATGGAATGCAGGTACCACATACAATGGAGCACTAGTGTGGCACAAAGGTTGCATCACCACACCCATTTGGTTGTGTGTGGTCATGTGGATTATTGTTGTTTGTAAAAGAACACATGCAATGAAACTCCATGTGTCATACCATGGTCAGAAATCTCAGGAACATGTTGGAATGCAGCTGCCACATGCAATGGAGAACCAATGTGGCTAAGAGGTTGCATCACCACACCCAGTTGAGTGTGTGTGGTCATGTCGATCATTGTGGTTTGGAAAAGAACACATGCAATGACACTCCATGTGTCAGACCATTGTCAGAAAGCCCAGGAACATGTTGGAATGTAGCTGCCACATACAATGGAGCACTAGTGTAGCACAGAGGTTGCATCACCACACCCATTTGATTGTGTTTTCTCATGTGGATCATTTTGGTTTGGAAAGAAGCACATGAAATGACACTCCATGTGATAGACCATGGTATGAAATCCCATGAACTTATTGGAATGCAGCTGCCACATGCAACGGAGCACCAGTGTGGCAGAGAGGTTCATCATCACACCCAGTTGAGTGTGTGTGGTCATGTGGATCATTGTAGTTTGGAAAAGAACACATGCAATGACACTCCATGTGTCAGACCATGGTCAGAAAGCACAGGAACATGTTGGAATGCAGATGTGTAACACCCCAGCTTTAGCTAATCTTATTTAGGGTTGTTTGTGCATTCATGAGCATCATTATTTTGCTAAGAAATAAAAATGCATGCAAAAAAGAAATAATGGAAACCCTAGTTTCCTTCTTCCCTCAAACACATTCAAAATAGTTTGAATTAACTACAAAATCTTTGGAGACCAAACTGAATAAAAGGGCCCCACAGTATTTTATATATTTTATAAAAGTCTCTGGTATTTTGAAAGTATTAAAAAACAGATTTGAAATTGGAAATACAAAAGAGAAAACACAAAACAGAATAGGAAAAAGGTTTTAGTTAAAAAAAACTGCAACAGAGCCAGGGGCTGGCGGGCCTAGCACCATCTCCCCTTCTCCTTCTCTGCCGCCTATGCACGTAGGCCGGTTGGCCCCACCACGGCCCAGCCTAGGTTACCCCTTCGCCTCGTCGTCTTCCTAGACGACGACAAGTAGATGCCTGGCATGCCGCTCGCCCTCGATAGCCGCCAGCCGCTGCAATGCGTGCCGCCGACGCCCATGAGGAGATAATACCGTCAAGCACGTCTCCCTCCTATGTCTATCCGCTAAATCCCCCCAGCGCCTCTCTCTCGTTTTCCCCGCAAGGTAGAAACCCTAGCCGATGTAGAGCTCGCTGTTGCCACCGTTCGACGCCTCCTCGTGCCCTTCCGACAATGCCACGTGCTCCACCTCGTCGCCCTGACCATCCTCGCCAAAGGAATCGGACGCGGGTGCCCCCTATCGAGCTCTAGCGACCGTTCCTTCCTCACCTCCGACGAGCACCTCCGCCGCTATTACCGTCGGCTCCGACCATGCCCTGCCTTGCCGACTGCCTCTTCATGCTCCAGCTGAGCTTGTGGTCCTCCCAGACCCTTCCACCCTCTCCCTCTTGCTCCGGTTAGAACTCACGTCGCGCGCTACCGTTTGCCTCCGCCGCTCACCATTGTAGTCGCATCCCCGATGACCATTAACCAGCGGCGCCGCCTTAGTTCGAACCGCCCAGTCGCGCTCGTCCCGAAGCACCATCCCGTGCTTCCTGGCTCGTCCTGGATCACCGGCTCCGGCCACCTTCCGTCGGTCAAAGGCCAGGTGATGTGGCATCGACCAAGCTCCGCCATGGTGGCATGACGACATGGCCCACCCGCCGTCGATCTCTACGGGTAGCCTCGGCCGATGAAAACAACCACACCCCTATGCTGACGTCAGACTCTGATGTCTACGCACTTCAATTCTTGTAGACAATTGTTGGGCCTCCAAGTGCAGAGGTTTGTAGAACAGCAGCAAGTTTTCCCTTAAGTGGATCACCCAAGGTTTATCGAACTCAGGGAGGAAGTGGTCAAAGGTATCCCTTCTCAAGCAACCCTGCAATCAAGATACAAGAAGTCTCTTGTGTCCCCAACACACACAATACACTTACCAGGTGTATAGGTGCACTAGTTCGGCGAAGAGATAGTGAAATACAAGTGGTATAGATAATTATAAGTGGTAACGGTGATAGAAGATAGCTTGATGGCGTGGAAGAGACTAAAGGAAAACTGAAATAAAGATGGAAGCAAGCAAACATGTAACAGATCTAATTGCAAGCGGTGTTTCAATGCTTAGAAACAAGGCCTAGGGATCATACTTTCACTAGTGAACACTCTCATATAAATATATTATCTTCATGATACTACCCTGAACTACTCTCCGGTTGGACACTCTAATCCATGGTAGGGCTATATCAGCACACCTCAAAGTAAGCCTTTCCCATCTAGACACCCCACACTGTCACCTTGAGCACTAGATGGTTCAAACAAACACCAAAATTTCATAAAGACATCCAACTCCAAATATAACTCAAAACAAGTATTTGTAATATCTAGCCTAAGTGCCACCATGGTGTGCATACTGTGAACTTCACACACATGGGGAGAGCAGAGATCTATTAAAGCACTTGAGTAGCAAGGTAGATCTATAGATTACAAGCTCATGATCTCAATAAGATCATGCATAGAGAGAGAGATGAACACATACTTACCGGTAGAACCCTTAGCCTCGAGAGAGAACTACTCCCTCCTCATCATGGGAATCAACAATGGTGATGGATATGGTGGTGGAGATCGATGGAGATGGCTCCAGGGGAACTTCCCCGTCTCGACAGGGTGCCGGAACAGAGACTTTCTGTCCCCTGAATCTCCCCTTCGGTGGCGGCGGCGCTACGGAACTTTTCGTGGATTTCTGATTGACGATCTAGGGTTTTTGCCTCGGGGGAGATATATAGGCAAAAGAGGCAAGGTCGGTGGCCGGCCAGGGGGCCCACACCACCTGGTGGCGCGGCCAGGGCTAGCCCGCACCACCACATGGTGTGGCTGCCCTATGGCCCCTCTCTGTCTTGTCTTCTGGCTCCGTGAGTCTTCTGGTAAAATATCGACTTTGGCTTTTGTCCCGTCCAATTCCAAGAATATTCATTTTCTGACTTTTTGGAACCAAAAACAGCAGAAACAGGCAACTGGCACTGTGGCTCTTGTTAATAGGTTAGTCCAAGAAATCATATGAAAAGTACTCCAAAGTGTGGACAAAACATAAGAAAGTAGATAAAACTAAGCATGGAACATCAAAAATTATGGATACGTTAGCAATGTATCAACATCCCCAAGCTTAACTCCTGCTCGTCCTCAAGTAGGTAAGTGATAAAAAGAAAGAATATTTTTTGAGGTGACATGCACCATCATAAAATTGATCAAAGTATTTATAAAACATTGATAACTGGGATCATAGTACTTCAACATAGCATGAAAGACAAAGTTCTAGCAATAAGACAAAGAAACTATGTTGCAACATGAAAAGGCACAAACAAAAGATTCATGAATAACAATGCTTTGCAAGATGTTTGTTTGTTTCACATAAAGAAAACATAGCATAGTGGCATTCAACTTGTCCCTCATAGAGTAGCAAACATAAATGCATAGGACACCTTGAAAGTTCATAAGAGTGACTAGATACAAATAGTTTAAAACAAGCAATATCAAAGCTATGCATCAATCAACAAGTCTTGGGACAATGCACATAGAACTAAGAATGGCCACTATGCTCTCAAAGTAGGTGCATAAAGATAGAAGGTGGAGACTCAACATAAAAGTAAAAGAAAGGCCTTCATAGAAGGAAGTAGGGATTCAAGTCTCATAAAGAGCTTCCAAAAATTATGGTACTTATTTGCTTTCAGCTCTCATTGCCCCTATCATAAGCATATTGAAGGTGATTAAGGTTAAACTGACACAACTAAGAGGATATGCTTGACAAGTTATAAACCGAAATCTCATGCCCCTTACTTGCGAAGACCGAACCTCATGCTACTCAACTTTAGTCACAAGTAAGCTCTTGTCATTGTAAGTACATACGTATCATAAAGAACTGCCAACGGGGTACCCCTTGCACATGATACAGGAGCTATCCCATAATCAAAATGACAAGGCAAGCAGACAATGAGCATCTCAGCGATCTTTTTATTTGCTATTTGCAAAGGTTTTTATTGAGGATGCTTCATAGAGTGATCATTATGGTGATGCTGCAAGTTTCCACCATGATTAGGCATGGCTTAGTCTAGCGGCTCAGGCGTTTCTCTAACACACATACAAACTCCATGATCTTACAAGTTCCACTTTTATTTCACACCATCGGGATCCATAAGCAAAAGAACATGATATCAACGGGGTACAAAGTACAGGTGCAATGTTGAAAGCGTTCCCCATGATACATGGTTCTGCTAATTTCAACTTATAAAGCGCAAGCATATACGCAACAAAGAAGGACCCAATGGTTCAAGTTTATTAAATGCAAAAAGTAAAGTGTGCCATCAAGTTCGTGAGAGCTTTAATCACTAGTTTCTCATAACAAGTTTAATTTGGAAGGTAAACAAAAACATGAATATACTTGGAATAGCATATGCTAGTAGGTAGGTATGGTGGACTCTTTGGAATAACTTGGTTTAAGGAGTTGGATGCATGAGTGGAACTCATACTTGGTTGTGGAGGCTAGCAAAAGACTGGGAGCGAAAAACTAAGAGAGCAATAATGGCCATAATCATGCAGAGCGACAAAACATCATTGATCAAAGCATACAGTGATACTACAAGTTGAAAACTAAAGGATCTTAAAGGCTATGGTGACTTGGGATAGTCATAACATGGTGTGAGCATGCGCCAAGTTAACCCAAATAAAACATCAACGGAGAATACCACAATACTATGCTTTAATATGCTAAAACAACGCATGATTCTTCAAAGGCACATGAAGAAATCTCAATTGTTTATAACATGTCATGCTACAACAAAGATCACTAAGCATAAAGCCAAAACAATATCAATCATGACATGAGAAAGCATAGGCCACAGTCAAAAACAAGCTCCTTTTTACCACTTAAGCATGAACTTTTACTACTCTTTTCCAATCCAAACCAAACTTATTTGAAAACTAATGTATGAAAGAGGGGGTCCAACCAATTTAGTCAAGCAAACTAAGAAAAAAAAGAAAAATAAAACCAAAAACAAAAAACAAAGACGCTCCAAGAACAACACAACTATGCATGAAACTATAAAAATGAAGTGTTTGGAAGAAACCTGAGATTTTTATTGATGAAGAAGGGGATGCCTTGGGCATCCCCAAGCTTTGACGCTTGTAATTCTTGGATATTTCTTGGGGTGACACACGTGGCATCCCCAAGCTTGAGCTTTAGTCCATTCTTCATCTCATTACATCATTCCTTCCATACACCTAAATTTTTTCCTTCATACAAAACTTCACTCAACCTTTATTAGCAACATTAGTGCACTCAAGATAATAAGTCTTTGGATTCAGTTTCAACACCAATAAAACTTCCATTAAATCTCCCCTTCGGTGGCGGCGGCGCTGCGGAACTTTTTGTGGATTTCTGATTGACAATCTAGGGTTTGTGCCTTGGGAGAGATATATAGGCGAAAGAGGCAAGGTCGGTGGACGGCCAGGGGGCCCACACCACCTGGCCCGCGCCACCACATGGTGTGGCCGCCCTGTGGCCCCTCTCTGTCTCGTCTTCTGGCTCCGTGAGTCTTTTGGTAAAATATCGACTTTCGCTTTTGTCCCATCCAATTCCGAGAATATTCATTTTCTGACTTTCTGGACCCAAAAATAGCAGAAACAGGCAAGTGGCACTGTGGCTCTTCTTAATAGGTTAGTCCAAGAAATCATATGAAAAGTACTCCGAAGTGTGGACAAAACATAAGAAAGTAGATAAAACCAAGCATGGAACATCAAAAATTATGGATACGTTAGCAACGTATCAGCCTCCACATGTGTTGACGCAGTAAATCTTTTAAAATGGTTTAATAATTACAGAAAAGGTTTAAATATTGCAAATTCAATATCTTTTATTCTGTAATTCCGAAAAATGTGTATAATATATCAAAATATTCAGAAAAATGAGATCTATCTTTTAAACTATAATCATGAATTGTTAAGCAACTTAAATTAAAATTTAATTAGAGAACTAAATCAACCCCTCAGAGGTGTTGCGGGTCTCTCCTATATTAGGGTTTTCACCCCTCAGACCCCTCTTAAATTGCCAAACATGCTCTAGGGTTACACTTCAATACACTTTAACTTGTCATATCACGATCCTTGCTTGAGTATTGCATCGATGCCATGTGTTGATTGTTGTTCCCCTTTCTTTCTGATGTTTGTTTCTTCCCAGTAGAATACGATATCGAGATCGAGATCGAAGACCAAGGTTAACATCATCGAAAATTGAAGAACAATTCTTGACCAACTATAACCAAGTCAACTACAAGGCTTCCGGAGATCTATATCTGGGTATCAACAAACAAGGCAAGCAAAGCCCCACCATTATACAATCCTATGATTTCAAAAGCATTTCAATTCTTACCATGATGCATACGATTCTACTGTGGTCTTTTATCGATAGATAGAGTATCCTATCTATTTCATTACTCCCTTTGATCTTATATTACCTGATCCACTACTCCTGGCATAACTAGGTTTGGCTTTTGTGCACTTATAGAGCTATTATCTGTGTCTTGCTTAGCCATGCTTAGCTATTAGTACTGGTTCATCCAGAAGATGTACCAAATGCAGAGAATCTAGTATGATAGGAGAACGAAGTATACTGATGAGGTAAGATCAGTGGTAAAGGTTAAAAATGCTAAGGCTTGTATGGGAGGCCATGCTGGGATGTGGTTTTTCTAGTCCCATGCTCACCACCATTAGGACCCGAGTTCTTGCACTCGGAACCAAGACGAGCGTACAGCCACACGGGGTTTATGGGACCTCTCGACTAACTAATTTTCCTAGTAGATTTCATGAGTCACATAGTTCAGCGTTCCATTCGACATATGCATAGAAAATGTTTTGAAAGACTTGGCGGATGAAGGTGCATCATAACAGGTAGGTAAGCATGGCCAGGGTTGCTTGGGGTCGATGGAGCCCCTAGTAAACCAACTCCTACTCACATATCTAGCTTTGTCGTGGTGGTGTCACGGCAGATGCCATGGATAGGCTAAAGGTGGGGCCAATATGCACTAGAGGAATCCAGGGAGGGATAGTGTGGTGATTCCACACATAGATGCTTTGTATTCACTAGGTTTCCATGGTTACGAGTTCTCCTTGAGCTGTATTGGGGAGAGGAGGAAGAAGGAACTCTCTTACTCTCACCACTACCTTTCTCCAAGGAACCAATTACTCAAATGCCAACCAACCAGAAATCAACCCCTTCTACAAAGGCCCTATAGCTCCTTATAAAGGGGAGGCTAGGTCTCCAATTAGGGCATACGTGGAGGCATATTCCTGGGAATATGCCTCTTCCCAAAATAGCAAACCGACCGGATCACTTTTCGCGATCGTAAGCCTCTACAGCACCAGCGTCATCCGACAAAGGGCGCGTCACCCTTGTCGGCCACGCCTCGGTGGTCCTTCTCTCTGTCCGCTTCGCTCATGCTCCAGCGTATAGTGACCACCTTTTGACCAGTGAGATACCTTCCTTCTCTTGCAAGCCTGATATAACCCGGATCGTACCCGGTTAATCCGGCCCCATGGGTACCTGCATACAAGTTACAAAGTACCTGCCGGCATACGACATACGTTGGCCGGTACTCAGTTAGGTGGACATCCTCCGGTTTGGGTTACGCTGTGATTCGGCCTGCCTTGCGGTGACTCGGCCAGCATTCGCTTTGACCGTGCCGTACCTCGGCTAACTCGGCCTCTATACCCCGGCGTGACCCTACCCGGTGGTATCCCCCCAACATTAGTCCCCGAAGCTGGTGCGGTCTTAGCATCTTCAGCCGCTAAGGCCACGCCAGGTTCAATTTTACCGAGACTTTTGCTCCTTTTTCTGAGTTACCTCATAGTCCGGATTTCATGGGCTAACATTCCCTTGGCACATTCCGAGTTTTCACTCGCTGGCCGGGTCACCCTTTAGTTATCCGGGTTATCCTTCCGTCTCTCGTATGCTTCCCCACGTGGAGGGTAATCATTATCTTGCCTCATTTTAAGGGCCTGCGCCAGTTATTGCTGCAGTTAATGTCAGGTGTTACTGTTGCACACGTCACGTCTTGTCTGTCCCCTTGTTAACTATATCAGCACGTCGCGTCGTGGGATCTCCTGCGCCCTGTGGCCCTTCCTGTGGCCCGCCTCTAATTGGCTGACCCGGCAGATACACGGCCACACCGTGTGACCTCGCCGCATTGCATGATCCAACTACCCCCGCTGGGGCGTGGTTAAATAGGGGAGGGGAGCGCTCCTTGGTCTTTTTACCCTTCACACGCCCCTCTGCCTCTTCTTCTTCTTCTTCCTCCTAGCGACAGCGCCGCCACCACTGCTCCTGCTCAGTAGCGCCACCGCTGCACCATGCCTTTTCGCACCCGCATCGCTGCTGCTCCCACGCAGCTCCATCGCCACGGGTCCACGCTAGTCCAAAGTTCTGCCCCCCACTTCTGATTGGGCCGGTGAGGACAGTGATCTGGACATGACTGAAGAAGAACTCGCTGTCGCTGAAGCAGAGATGGAGGAGGGAGGGGAGAATGCGGAGCGTGGTGCCTGGGCCGGTTCCTGGGTGTGCCAGGACGACCTGGACTGGCTCTACCACACCCGGCGCATCCCCGAGGGCGTGGTTGCCTGCCTCGCCGCCGAGGATCTCGCTCCCTCACCCAATCTTGGTGAGTTCATAGTGTTCCTCTCCCATTTCCAGCGTGGCTTTAGCCTCCCCGTCAGTGACTTCTTCCATGATTTCCTCAATATCTATGAACTTCAACTGCACCATCTCCCGGCGAATGCCATCACATCCCTCTCTTCATTTGCCTCCACCATAGAAGGGTATGTCGGATTGTGGCCCACTAAAGAACTCTGGATCCGGTTTTTCGGACTACACTGGAACGTAATTCCGAATAAGCAGCTTGATCTGGAGGACAAACATCTGACTCAGTTCGGTGCTGCCCCTATTTCTCCCTGGAAGCAATCCATCTTTCCCCAGGTCACGGGGCTTGATTCGTGCAAGGGCTGGGCCCGAACTTTCTTCTATGTCAAAAATGGCACGAATGAAGATCTGATCCGGCTATGCCCCTATGCTCCGGGTCCTCCTAATCCGGATTTGTTGGAACGGGTTTCCAAGAAGCCCACTGTCTTGGCGAATCAAGTCAACAAACTGTTTCAGGAGCTGAAGGATGCGGGCCTGCGCAACGAGGATGCAATGATCACTTTCGTCCGCAGCCGGATCTCCCCTCTCCAGAAACGCACACACAAGCTTTGCCACATGAGCTGACGCCTTGACCCCAACTGGACCTCTTCCTTTGAACTGAATAACACCGAGATATTCCGCCGGGTCAAGGCCCTTTTCACGACCGACAAAAACTTCACCGCTGATTGGGAGTGGGGGATAGAGCATTTCTGCCAGGACAATCCTCCTCCTATGGTAACTCTCGTGTTCCAATCTCTTTCCGAGTTATATTCTATGTCGGAGTATGTTGCTTATCTGATCCTTTTGTATTTCTCTCTTAGCTGTTTCTTCAGCAAACTCTCAAAGATGGCACCGAGCCTTCACTCAAATGGTCGAAGGATCGACTTGTCTCGGACGAGGAGGAGCCGGATCAGGAGATGTTCCTGTTGTTCCCTGATGCCACCAAGCGACCCACTGGTAACTTCTCTTCCTTAAGAGATTGGCCTGACAATGAAGATGATTCTGATGTTGAGGTGATGGAAGCATTTGACGTTGTACCCCTTTCTTACGCCTTTCCGGCTTCAGCTAACCCGGGTGGGTAGATCCACAAAGACCCTCCTCTTGCCACGGGTGAGCCGGTCCCAGCCATGTCTAAGAAACGGGCTGCAACTTCTGCTGCTTCCTCCGGACCTGCCAAAACGACTAAGAGGAGGAAGAAGTCCGCATACAAGAAGAAGTCCGCAGACAAGACCGCCACCAAGCCTTCGACTAAGGCTATAGTCTGGAGATCTCGCAAGCCCAAGGAGCCTTTGACTTCTGACGAGTAAGTCACTTTCTTCTTCATCCAATTTTCTGCTTTGTGCTTTGCTATTCAAATGTTTTTCCTTTGTTGTAATTTATTATTCGTCGCTTGATTCGGCAGGGCTGCGGTGGAGGTTCCCCATAGCAGATCCAGCATCGCTTCACCTCTCCGGCATACCCCATCTCCCCCTCGTGGCGACGATACACACCCGCTGAGCCCTATTCCAGAGGGATCAGTGGCTGCTCCGGGTTCTAGCCCACCTCGTCCAGAGGAGGGCGATCTTGGAGCAGGGGGAAGTGGCTCTGCCGAGGCAGCAGATTCCCCCAGCTCTTCTTCGGCTCAGCCGCAACCGGCCACCTCCGAGGTACCGACAGCACCCCCGCCAAAACCAACACCAACACCAACACCAGCGCCAGCACCATCAACAACACAAGTATCAACAGCAACACCAACTCTCTCTGCCTCGTCCGAGTCTTCCAAGACTCGGCGAGAAGGCCCAGTTAGCACCAAGGCTGCACCCAAGATCAAACCCTCAGCTCAAACTTCATCCTCTCAGCAGCAGCCTAAGGCCAAGAAAATTTCTGACGCCGCCAGGGCAGCATCCATCGAGGCTGGAAAGCGCACGCTCGCGTCCATGCTTCCAAAGAAAACTCCACCAAAGAAAGATGCGCCCTCTGGGTCAGCTGACATGCAACTTGCATTGCACACCACCCTTGCTGCTGCCCAAGTTGAAAGGAGGGAGGCCCACGCCAAGGGTTTGATTGCGCCCCATATGCTTAGCGGAGAGCGATATCCTCCTACCCTAATTGAGTTTGTCAATAACTGGAACAAGGCGTAGTTCGTCAACAACGACGATCTCCCAGAGAAATTTTGGCCTGCTGAGTTTACCGCACAAATGAACACAGCCGCCAAGGCTATCAACCTTGCCGGCCGGATGATGGAGGTACGCTACTTTTTCTTTTCTTTAACATGTACTAGTGCTTAGTCATATAACCATTAGTCCCCGAGCCTCCGGGGGAGTAACTTGTTACTCGGCCGGATGCTCCTTAGAGAATTATCATAGCTCGCTAGTAACTTCGGATATGCACACGCCTAGAGCCGGGTTAAGTACCACTTGGCCTGGATTTCGTACACTTCGAATATGCACACACCTAGAGTCGGGTTAAATTCCACTTGGCCCGGATTTTGTACACTTCGAATATGCACACACCTAGAGCCGGGTTAAGTTCCACTTGGCCCGGATCTTGTACACTTCGAATATGCACACACCTAGAGCCAGGTTAAGTTCCACTTGGCCTAGATTTTTTACACTTCGAATATGCACACACCTAGAGCCGGGTTAAGTTCCACTTGGCCTGGATTTTGTACACTTCCAATAATCACACACCTAGATCCGGGTTAAGTTCCACTTGGCCTAGATTTTGTACACTTCGAATAATCACACACCTAGAGCCGGGTTAAGTTCCACTTGGCCCGGATTCTGTACACTTCGAATATGCACACACCTAGAGCCAGGTTAAGTTCCACTTGGCCCGGATTTTCTACCCTTCGAATATGCACACACCTAGAGCCAAGTTAAGTTCCACTTGGCCCGGATTCTGTACATTTCAAATATGCACATGATTAAGTCAACTTTGCTTTTCTCAGGTCACCTCCAATCGCCGAAGTGCTGAGTTTCAGCACCTCTTGGACACACACAAGGCGCTGCGCTTGAAGCATTCTACACTTCTCACTGAGTTCGAGAAAAGGGGTAAGTTTTCACTTTGACTTTTTTCTATCTTTTTGAGTCTTTTCTTGCCGAACTAATCTCTCATTCGAATTTGTGTAGCCGAAGTGGATGCCGAAAACAAAATCATGAGAAAAAACTTAGCCGAGATAAAAGGTAAGTCACTTTGGTTACTTAATTTATGTGCTCTCTTTCCTTTCTCCTGAGCGCGGCAAATATTCATACCTCGGCTTTGCCGGGTCAACAAACTGTTTCAGCATCCCTTGAAGATAGTGTGCCCGTGCCTGATATGATGTTGCATTTTCTCGAACAAGCAGGGCAACACCAGGCCGAACTCAAGAAGAAGGATGATGAGATCGCTCAACTCTGAGCCAAAGATGATGAGATTGCCAAGATCAAGGCCGAGATGAAAAAGCTCAAGGCGCTCCATAAGGCTGAGATGGACAAAGCTGGCCAAGATTTCACTGAGGAGCAAGAATGCCTCAACCTCCAACTTGCAAAGGATCAAGAACTGCTGAAGGAGGCCGACGTCAAGCTTGGCTCGGCTAACACTAAACTTGAAAAACTTCGGGAGAGACGTGCTAATTGCACCAACAAGCTGATCCAGATCCACAGTCATATCTCTCGTAAGTTCTTTTCCTTCAGCCGACATGAATTTCGCCGGTCAACCTCTTTTACTCATTTCACTTGTCTTGTTATTAGGCAAATTCCCAGAGGGTAATGCCATTGCGGCTATTTTCGCTGCCAAGTTCCGCCAGCAGAGGGGTACTCCAACTGGTCCTGGATCTGAAACCATTCCCTTTGACATGGAGGACTTGCTGGTCAGCCTATCCTCTCGCCTTGAGATTATCAAAAACTATGGTTCAGATATCCTAGACTCAGCCGTCCGGATCTTCAATGCCCTTTGGCCTGGTGAAGATACTCTGGAGGGGACCACTGCTCTGATTGCCAAGTTAATGGAGTGTGAGACCTTGATTGACCTCTGGAGAGAATCCGCTGCCCGCGCCGGAGCTGAAACTATTCTCCATTTCGTGCTGACATGGTATGAGAAAATAAATCTGTACCTTCTCGAGCGCTTGCGCACCGGATCAAGGTGGTCCACTAATCTGGATTGGATAGCTCGATACAAGTCTCACGCCCATCAATTCATTCAGTATGCCCCCATCCATCAATGGAACGAGGGACCAAGCTTCCTTGGTGTTATTAATGACGAATACGTCGAAGATGGTTCCGAAGATGAGGAAGAGGACGAAGCTTCAGATGTTGAAGAGAATGAAGACGATGATGAGGCTGATGCCAGAGTTCCACCTGCTGGCGGCGAGTTACCTCCTCCTGCTGCTCCTTGAGCACCAAAAAACACTTTGAAATTTATCAGATCCCCGGTATGCCGGGTGCAGATGTATTAAGCACACAAATTATATTTTTCTACTAAGTTGCTCGTGCCGGATTAACTTGGGCGTAGTCCCGGAGTTTCATTTTCTTGTTTCTCCAATTTCCTGGCTCCGCTCGTGTCTACCTTGATTCTGTTTTGTGACTTACGAGTCCGAGTTTCAAAAAATTGACTTAACAATACTTGGAAACTTTAGGCTTAGCTCAAAGTAATCCAGCATAGCAAACATAAAGTAAACATAAGGTTAGTCCGAATAACAAACGTCGGCTCGATTAAGTTCTTTTCCTTAGTCGTTTTTCGTGTGCTATGCAATTCCAAACTTGTTCTCTTGCTTGCCATGAAGCCAATTCTTGTTGGAAAGCAGCAAGTCGAAGAGTTGAGTTTTTGGTGCTCACACACTACTAATACGGCTTAGGTAGAAGCAACTTAAGCCAGCCGACATAAAAATAAATAACAAGTACAGAAGATAACAAATATTATTAAGGCAGTCCCCGAGTTACTGCTCGAGGTGCCAAGATTTCATTGATAAACTCATTGCCGGCATACATACCGACGTATGAGAGACTTGGATACACACACTTCTTTGTTAGGTGTAGAACGGACGAAGTAGAGCTACATTCCATGGACGCTTAGATTCCTCGCCGAATCTGTCCGCCTTGTTCTTCTCCTGTGGTTTCGCATTGATGAGGTAATAAGAGTCATTGTGCAATGCTTTGCTCACAATGAATGGCCCTTCCCATGGGGGGATAACTTATGCATGCCAGTAGTACGTTGTACCAACCAGAGTACCATATCATCTTCCTGGAAGACTCGGGGATTTACCTTCCGGATATGATAGCGTCGGAGGTTTTGCTGATATATGGCGGATCTAGACAATGCCAATTCTCTCGCTTCTTCCAGCAGATCAACATCATTTTGCCGGGCTTCTCGCACTTCGGCTTCTGTGTATTGGGTGACCCTAGGCGAATCATGCTCTATGTCGGCTGGTAATATAGCTTCTGCCCCATATACCAGAAAGAATGGCGTATAGCCTGTTGATCGATTCGGAGTTGTTCTTAAACTCCATAATACTGCTGGTAGTTCTTCTATCCCGCACCC
Source organism: Avena insularis (assembly GCA_023614405.1). Taxonomy (NCBI): domain Eukaryota; kingdom Viridiplantae; phylum Streptophyta; class Magnoliopsida; order Poales; family Poaceae; genus Avena; species Avena insularis. The sequence continues at coordinate 315,848,893 of CM042686.1, forward strand.
CACTGATCTTTGTAGCGGCTCAGTGAGACGGGGTTTTATCCCGGATAATACTAATCCGTTGGATCTTTCCACTTGTCCGTTCGATGCGGGGTGGGCTACTGAGGCAACGTCCAGCCGGATCTTCTTATCTTGGCAGAATCGCGCTAATGCTCCTTTAGCAAAATTTGTGCCATTATATGTTATGATACTTTGAGGATAGCCATATCTCAAGATGATATATTTGAGAAATGTCACGGCTGTAGCTCCATCACACTTTTTTATTGGCTTTACTTCAATCCACTTTGTAAACTTGTCAACCATGACCAAAATATGGGTCATGTTTCCTCTTGCTGGTTTAAACGGGCCAACCATATCCAAACACCATACGACAAATGGCTAGGTGATTGGTATGGTCTTGAGCTCCGACATTGGCATGTGTGTCTTGGTAGCATACCTCTGACAGTCGTTGCATCTTCTCACTTGATCTTCTGCTTGTTCCAAGGCACTTGGCCAGTAGAGCCCATGTCGGAAAGCTTTTGCCACTAATGCTCTAGATGAGGCGTGATGCCCACATTCCCCTTGATGTATATCTCGGATGATGTCAAGCCCTTCTTCCGGGTCAACACACCGCTGCAGTATATTTGTGACGCTCCTCTTGTATAGCTCGGCATTGATAATCATGTATGCCTTTGCACGCCTCTGAACTTGCCTTGAAAGCACTTCATCATTGGCCAAGGATCCATCCTTCAGGAACTGGAATATAGGCAATGCCCAAGCTGGTATGGCTCGCACTAGAAACACATCCTCGTCCACTTCCACTCGATCTACCGGCATAACCTCTACCAGGCCAGGCTGCACAGTCCCCGGGTTCTGCGAAGCAGTCCCCGGGTTTCCTGAGGCACTTCCCACATCAATGTTCATGGGCACAACTTCCGACTCCGGATTTTCCGGGATATAGATTGACTCATATTTTGGGGGTGGCCTGATAGATGGCTTTCTGAGGTGCTCCAATGCTACACCTGGTGGAATCGCTTGTCGGGTGGATCCGAGTTTCGACAGTACGTCGGCAGCCTCATTTTCCAGCCAGGGTACATGATGAAACTCACATCCCTCAAAGTATCCCGATATTTTCTGCACATGAAATCTGTACAGTGCCATGTTTTCATCCAAAGCATCCCATCGCCCCGAGACTTGCTGAACTACCAAATCCGAGTCGCCAAAGCATTGGATCCGACGTATTCCAATTTCTTTTGCCACTTTGAGCCCATGCACAAGTGCTTCATATTCTGCAACATTGTTTGATGCTACGAAATGGATTTGCAGCACATACTTCAGCTGGTCCTTCTTGGGCGAGGTAAGCACAACTCCGGCGCCTAACCCGGTTTTTGTTTTTGATCCATCAAAATGCATTCTCCAGTAGTTTAGATCTGGCAATGGTGGCTCATATTGCATCTCGGCCCAATCCACGAAAAAGTCGGCCACAGCCTGAGACTTGATCGCATCTCTCCTGTCGAATTGTGGAGCAAAAGGGGCTAGTTCAATTGCCCATTTTGCGATCCGGCCGATTGCATCCTTATTGCTCATTATCTTAGATATGGGGGCTTCACATATCACTTTAATGGGGTATTCTTCAAAATAGTGCTTCAGCTTCTTTGCTGTCATATATACACCATGTTCCATTTTCTGGTAGTGAGGATAGTTCTGCTTTGATGCTGATAATACCTCGCTCAGGTAATAGACTGGCCTCTGCACCGACTTACCCTCTTCGTCGCGCTCTACCACTATTACTGCACTTACAACTCGGTTGGTTGCGGCTATGTAGAGCAACATTGGCTCTTTCGATAGTGGACAGGCTAATATTGGTGTAGTGGCTAACATCTTATTTAGCTGAATGAAGGCTTCATTGGCCTGCAGTGTCCATGCGAATTTGTCTGACTTTTTCATCAGTTGATAGAGAGGTAATGCCTTTTCTCCCAACCGACATATAAACCGACTTAAGGATGCCAGGCAACCAGTGAACTTCTGGACATCATTAAGACACTTCGGCAATTCCATTCATTCTATGGCTCGGATTTTCGTTGTATTAACTTCGATACCTCAGCTGGAGACAAGAAATCCAAGTAATTTTCCAGCTAGGACACCAAAGGTACACTTCTCCGGGTTAAGCTTCATTCGGAATCTCCTCAGGTTCGCGAATGTTTGTCTGATATCGTCAAGGAGCGTTTTCTTTCCTTGGTTTTTATAACAACATCATCCACATATACTTGCACATTTCTAACAATTTGATCGTGCAAACATTTTTGCATACATCTTTGGTACGTCGCCCCTGCATTACGTAAACCAAAAGACATGGTGCGATAGCAATAAGCCCCATACGGGGTGATAAACACAGTCTTTATTTCATCACTCGGGTTCAGAGGTATCTGGTGGAAACCAAAATATGCATCTATGAATGACAACAGTTCACACCCAGCAGTAGAATCTATGACCTGATCTATCCTTGGCCGTGGGAACGGATCTTTTGGACACATACGCCAAACCACGGACACATTCGGATCATCTTTCTTCTTTTCCACAAGCACCAGATTAGATAGCCAATCCGGATAAAGCACTTCCATGATAAACCCCGCTGCTAGGAGCCGAGCTATCTCATCTCCAATGAATTTTCTCCTATCTTCAGCGAAGCGGCGGAGAGGTTGCTTCACCGGCTTTGCTCCGGGTCTCACATTCAAAGAGTGCTCGGCCAACTCCCTCGGAAAACATTGCAAGTCCTATGTGGACCAGGCAAAGATATCCCGATTCTCACGGAGGAAGTTGACGAGCTCGCTTTCCTATTTGTCAGTTAACCCGGGACAAATTGTTATGGTGCGCTCTGGGAACAGATCATCAACAGGAACTTTCTTTGTATCCTTTGTTGCTTTAAATGATACAATTCCATGTGGGTTACTCAGCGCCGGCATATACTGTTGTGCGGATTGAGCCAATGCCGCCACTTCCTGGATCTTTCTCTTTTCTTGTGCACTCACAAGTGACTCGGCTAGGTTAGACCCGGCCGACGCACACTCAATGGAACGTCGAAAATCTCCTGCTATGGTAATTACTCCATTTGGCCCAGGCAACTTCATCTTCAGGTAACTGATATGACAACTTGCCATGAATTTGTTCAGGGATGGCCTACCGAGTAACGTGTGATATGCGCTTTCCAAGTTCTCAGTTCGGCAGTTGTCTCGTGTGCCGAATAATACGTCAACCTGGACCTTGCCAATGGGTTCACAGGAAATGCCTGGCACAATACCATGGAAAGTTGTCCTCGTGGTCTGGAGCATGTTCTCCAAGATACCCAACTTGCGCATTGTATCCACATACATGATATTAATGCTGCTGCCATTGTCAATCAACACCTTAGAAAATCTCACATTGATATTGGGCCCGATGAACGTTGGGTCCAGCACTAATGCGTATGAACCATGACTCGGCATAAGCTTGGGATGATCCTTGATATTCCAGGTAATTTCCTGAGCCGACCAAGGCATATACCTCGTCACTGCTGGCATAACCGCATTCACTTCCATATGTCGGCGTTGCAAGGTCTTTCTATCCGTTTCCTCCGTGGTAAACACACAATAACTCTGGTAATGCTCTCTGTATTCATTTATCCCCTCATTTCCGGGGTACCTTTGATCTGGCTGATGCTGGTTTTCCACCTGATGCACTGCGTCCCTTCTCTCATGGTTTTCGTACCTCGGCGGAGGTGGTGGCAACATTAACTGTTGCGTGTTCGCTCTAGAGAGCAATTGTTGTCGGGGTAACTCCTGCCGAGGTTGATCGTTCCGAGGTGCCTGAGCATTCCCCGAACCACTTTGTTCAATCTTCCTCATCCATTCGCATTGCCGAGTCGTGTGACCCACCGGGTTACTCGGATTTGGCGTGTGAAATTTGCACGGCTGATCCAGCATTGCCTCATACGTATACCTCGGCCGATCTTTCTTTTCTTGCCACTGTTTCTTCTGCTCTGGCGTCCAAGTTTTCTTGCCATCATTTCTCGGATTCCATTGTTGACCTCTAGTTTTCTGACGCTGATTACTCCCTGTTCCGGGTTGATCTTGATTTACAGCAGCAACTTGTTGCAAACTGTACCTGTAATCCGGTCTATCATCTCTTCTATTACCCCGGTAATCATTCCGTCGGGATGATCCGACCCCATCTCGCTAGTAGTACTCCTAATTTGACTCGTTTGACATAAGTCGGGGTTGAGTCGGATCACCCAAAGCATACGAATCAGCAATTCGGATCGTCTCTGCCAGTGTAGTTGGCATATCCCTTTGTAGCCTTTGCCACAACATGCTTGCATATCTACACCCTTGTGCAAACCAGGCTATTTTCTGTGACTCAATCACACCCTCACACGAGTTTCTCACCGTGCACCAGCGGGTCAAGAATTCCCTGTCTGTCTCATTTGGTCTATGTTTGCACATTGCTAAGGTCTGGCCTATTCGGCCTCTGATACGTGTTCGAGAAGTTACTGACAAACATTTTCTCAAAATCAATCCAAAAGTTGATACTTTCGGGAGGCAAATTGTTTAACCATACCCTCACTGGCCCCTCCAGCATCTGAGGCACGTATCTCACGGCCCATCTCAAGTTGCATGTAGCAATTTTCACTGCCGTAGCATAGTTGATCAACCAATCCTCCGGCTTTGTGCTGCCGTCATATGTTTTCGTGCCTCTGGGTAACTAGAAGTTAGGTACTGGAGGCTCTTTCATGATCCGGGGCTCAAAGCAAGCCGGACCCGGAGGACCTTGCCCCTCGATCTGCTCCGACCTATAGAGCCGATCCAGTTTTAACCTGGAGTCATCAGGCATCAAGTCCCTGCTTCCCAACCTTGACCCTATCACGTGATAGTCTGTCCTAGAGTATCCTGCGTTCACCATTTCTGAATCACCATCATTGTATCTGTATTGCTCTTGTGGAGCGCCTCTCTGTTGCATACCTTGGTCGGCACTTCGCTCTTGCCGTGGTATATTCCGCTGCTGCGGTTGCCCTGCACCCACTGAGTTGCGTTGTCGGGCATTGCCATTTACAGTGTTTCCCTGACCGGCATTGCCTTGGTCGCGGTTACCTCGGCCAGCTTCATCTCGGCTGACACTTTGTCGATCCTCATTTCCCTGCACTGCTTTTCCTTTCCCTGCCCCTGCCAGGTCATAGGGGACTATCTGTTTGTTTCTCCTCGCCGAGGTTACCACTTCCTCTCTTCTTGGGCCACTGTGAGGGGATGATGCAGCTCCAGAAGATTTCTCCGGGTTACCTACCGCTGAATAAACGACTTTGGAAGCCCCAACCCTTGCCGGGTTAACCCTGAGCAACTCCTCATTTTGTCTGTTAGCGATCCGAACTAACTCATTGACCCTCTCCTGCTGTCTTTGCCGGGCTTCACCCGTCAAACCCTCTAACTCGGATGCAGCTGCATCCGCTGCTCTGAGGTTCTTTGCCGGGGTACTGTACTTCGGCAGCCCCACGTACAAAATGTTCTCGGACTCCTCAACTCTAGTATCACCCTCTTTGTTCATTTCACTGATGAGTTTTATCCCCTTCACCTTTACAGCATCTACCTTATTCGCTTTTGCGTACTCGTGCAGTGTCATGTTCAACGACTGCTGAGCCATGGATATCTTTTTCGCACCTTCTAATATTTTCTGCATAGTTTCCTCTAACTCGGCCTGTGCCCGAGCCGGATATACTGCAGGTGCTATGGGGCTCTCTAGGCTATCTATCGCCTGATGCAGCACGTTCTCTGGCCTCTCTAGTGGAGGACCTCTACTTTTCCTTGGTGCCTTGGGTGTTACCTCCGGATCTGGTGCCGGATCCTTGCTCGCGCTAGCGCCAGGCGCTGTCATCATCACCTCGGCATGGTCAGGGGAGCGAGTGATATGCGCCCCGTGAGCCGCGCTAAGGGGTGGCTCGCCTCCCTCAACGACGTGTCTCGGGTGAACGCATGACACATCGACGGCGACGTAGATCTTGTGAGTGCCAAGCTTGACGAAGAGGCCGTTGCACGGAAGAGGTCGTTTGCCGAAGCAACCAGCGTTGTCGCTGACGAAGTCTAGTGCTCCAAAGCGCTGAACGAGCCCAGAGACGATGCGCTTGCTGCTGCCGATGAGGTTTCCCGTCTGGATATTCAATCCTGCTAGCGCCGCTAGCCCCATGGTGGGCGCCAACTGTCATGGTGGTGTCACGGTAGATGCCATGGGTAGGCTAAAGGTGGGGCCAATATGCACTAGAGGAATCCAGGGAGGGATAGTGTGGTGATTCCACACACAGATGCTTTGTATTCACTAGGTTCCCAAGGTTACAAGTGCTCCTTGAGCTGTATTGGGGAGAGGAGGAAGAAGTCTCTTACTCTCACCACTAACTTTCTCCAAGGAACCAACTACTCAAATGCCAACCAACCAGAAATCAACCCCCTTCTACAGAGGCCCTAGCGCTCCTTATAAAGGGGAGGCTTGGTCTCCAATTAGGGCATACGTGGAGGCATATTCCTAGGAATATGCCTCTTCCCAAAATAGCAAACCGATCGGATCACTGTTCGCCATTGTAAGCCTCTGCGACGCCAGCATCATCCGACACAGGGTGCGTCACCCTTGTTAGCCAAGCCTCGGTGGTCCTTCTCTATGTCCGCTTCGCTCATGCTCCAGCGTATAGTGACCACCTTTTGACCTTTGAGATACCTTCCTTCTCTGACAAGCCTGATATAACCCGGATCGTACCCGGTTAATCTGGCCCCGTGGGTACCTGCGTACAAGTTACAAAGTACCTGCCGGCATACAACATACGTCGGCCGGTACTCAATTAGGTGGACATCCTCCGGTCCGGGTTACGCTGTGATTTGGCCTGCCTTGAGGTGACTCGGCCAGCATTCGCTTTGACCTTGCCGTACCTCGTCTAACTCGGCCTCTATACCCCGGCGTGACCCTACCTGGGGGTATACCCCCAACAGGCTTCGGGACTTGACCCGTTACGGCGGAACCATCCTTAGGGAGTGACTCATGGTCTCGGCGAAAGCAAGGTAAAGGTCGTGTCTAACCACCCTCTGCTGGCCTTCCAAGGAAGAGGGCTAATGATTCTGGCATTAAGAGTCAGTTAGTACGTGTGGGTAAAGTTGTGCACGCTTGTAGGGTTAAATATTTTCGAAAAGCCGTGTCCACGGTTATGGACGACTTGGGAATGAATGTGATATCATAGAGAACATGAACCTAACGTAAAACTTGAAAGATTCAATGTGTGCTAAAGGATGCTTCCTCATGGGTACAAGGGGGTGATCCTAGTTGTGATATGAGGATTACCTTGGTGGATATCAAAAGATGATGATCAATTCTTTGGAGATGTCGCTCTCTTATCCCCTTTAAAAAAATTCTTATTAGACGAGCTTCTTCTCCCTTTTGTTTTACAAACAAAGATGGCTTTATGCAAATTAACCCCACCAACCATGAGTCGTGCGGAGTACACCCTGTACCCACCCTTTTTTTTGATACTTTTGTAGAAGAGTAAGTGTTTCCCTGAAGACAAGTTTCATACGACATCAACACCGATTAGTAGCTTGGGGTTCCCGGCCGGCAGCCTGGAATCAATGGGCTGGGACATCATCGTTATGCTTCAGGCCTCTTAGGCAATTTGTTAAGTTTGCTGTACATAATAGAATAATTTTCCTTCCGTTGTTTGATGTTTGTGGTCACTGACCTCTGCTTGTAATATTTTGGTTCTTCGCTCAGTTATGAGCTTGCTGTAATAATTTTTGTGTCGCAGGGTTACAATCGTGTTACCGATTTCTCACTGGATATCCTTGAACACTAGGTTAAGATTATGTCAGACTAAGGTTGTGAATTCCTTGTTCCCCTTGCTCTGTTTCATTTGAGAGATTCCTTTCCATCATGATTTCTCTATCTTATGGGCCCACAATATTATATTGTAGGATCCAAAGTGCTTTGTTCTAGGATTTGAGGTTTCCTATTGCATCGTGCGCCTCCTTTTTGTTTGTTTGGGTACTTCAGAAGTTCTTTCTTCTCTTGGAAGCTACCTCGTGGTTACTACCTTGAAGTGTACGCTATGTTGTTCAAGTAGTAGTTACTTCTTTCTCGGGTTTTAACCCTTGGACTTAAACCTAAGGTCCCAGATTGTACTAGATTTTGGTATTGTGAATCTGGTACATGAAGCTACCCTTTAACCCAAGGTCCATTCTATTGACCCCTATCGCTAATGTTCACACATTACCTCAGGATGGTTCGTACTACAATCCTAGCCTTTAAGCTTGTGGTTATTGTCGCTATTGAATCGTGACAAATAAGGACTTTCCTACCACTATCTATGGAAGATGTTCTTTAATGGAACCAAACAGATCACGAAAAGAGTGCTCCTCGTGAGTCTCGCATCGATACTCGTGACTATGCCACACCTACCCTTTCTGCATGGGTTTTCGGAAGAATGATAATCTATGCATCCACATCTCGGGATTCCATCCTGAGCATGTTCTTTTCCCCTTGTTGTTTTCTGACCTTTATCTACCAATTGGTAGCCAAGTAATAATGTGCATTGGTGTCTTCCAATGCAATATACTCTTGTGGTCCGTCATGACAAACCATTTCGGGATGTCAGGAAAAACAAACTCTAGTACCTTGTCATATATAGGACCTGGTCAAAGTGTTGTAATTCATAGATTAAGAGGCATTGGTTAGCTTCTATCTATTCTACCTTAGAGTATCACACTCTTCTATATTAAGAGGTCGTGTTGAGTTTCACAACCCTCTTAATGAAGTGATGCTTTGACACATATTTACCTAGCCTTCCTCCGAGCCTTCGTGCTCGTGAACGATGCGTGTAATGATGTGACCATCTGAGATTCTTAGCATTTCGTTATTGCTTCGAACCCTAAGGAAATTTATGTCATTCTTAGCATGATTGGTTAACCCTATCACTACGTGAAGGATGATTATGCTACCAAGTCCATTATTCTGGTGCACTCTCGTCGGTCAAAGAGTTAGGCTTGTGCCCAAGCTCTGACACTATGTCTTCTTGCCTTACCAAGCAAGTTTCCTCTCGAACCAAGTGACATATCGGTGATTCGTGATATTCTAGACGTCTTTCTAGAAGTATCTCCATGTTGCCACATGACCGTGTTTGTCAAGTTCTTGAGCAAGCTAGTTCGCTGAACTGCTCCTTTCTCTAAGGATCCATACTGGATACCCCTGAACTAGTTAGTTGAGCTTAAACAACAACTTGGAGAGTTGTAAGACAAAAGTTCTATCTGACTTAGTTCATCTTAATGGGATGTCTAGTTTTGTTCATGCTGAAGAAAGATAATATATCCTTGATGGATATGTTATCTTCCCCCGCCTTTGATTTGATTTGGGTTATCATCAAATCAAACCCAGTTCCCAGGACTATCTTGATGATGTTACTACTTGTGATGTTTCACTTGAGTACATCCTCATGTCCGTCGATCTGACCAATAATTTTGCCTTGTTCATACAACATATGAGTCCATCTTCTTGGATTATCTCGATAAGTTTGTTGTTGAGCCCATAGATAACATCCTTATCTTCTCCATGCTAGAATAGATTCATATGGAATATTTGGCATTAATGTTGGAAAACTTTTAAGAACCATCTTCGGGTCATCTCGAAGAATGTGATCTGGATGTTAGAAGTGACATTCTCCGATTCATGTGCAATTGTTGAAAGATGTCGTTGTGGATTCGAGTAGAGTTATCTGTGTTCCCTTTAAGGATACAGTTGTGTTTTGTTGCAAGTACTCGATGTATGAGCAATTGTCCTCCGACAAGTTATTAATACATAGGTCTAGCAATGTAGCTCAGTCTATTGGAGCTTGACATTGTAGTCAATGTCTTGAAAATCTAGTAACTTTTCCTTCGTGGTAAATGTTGCAAACTTTCTATTCGGACATGCTGAGTCTGAAGTATCACTCCACCTAACAAAATCTGAATCTCAAGCAGATATGATGGTTGGTGTTCCTCAAGGATTTGACATAGCTCTCTTTGTAAATCTGACATGATTGATGTAATGGTTGACACCACTAGTCGGAAGATCTATTGTCATATTCTATTGAATCAACAAATATCAACCACTCTTCATGAGGCTTCCTCTATGATTTATTATTGGAGTTGTGCTCATGGTTTCCTTTGTATCAGAAGTCCAACCTTTACTTGATGTCTCATGACTCGAACATCAAGGAGAACATTTAAAGTAGTATTGCTAAATGTCTCTTGGTCGATCCTCCAGACTCTTTATGTTGGCAAGCTTCTTGTTATGCCAAGTAATTTAAGTTTGAGAATGCAGTTTAATTTTATTCGTGTCATCAGGAATCTTCTTACATATTCATCTTAGTAGTGTAAAGTGATATCACAATCTCTGGCAAAGATTTTGATAATCCCGGATGAATAAAGAGTTTCCTTCATTCCTCTAACATGTTTGAAGAGTGATGATGATTTTGGTAATCTGAAGTTTCTCTTGTTCCATGTTCCTTGTGACTCTTATGAGTCATCTCTCTAGAAAACACCTTTCCGTCTTGGCCTTCTGTTGAATGAAAAGTGATCCTTCTATATCAAAAGTAGTTCAAGAGCTTGGTTATCCGTATCTTTGTACCCCCGGAAGCTCTACTTAAGCCATTTAGTAGAGGTTCATTTCTCGAAGTCTATGGTTATGTTCTTCTGTTGTAAGCTTTCCTTTCAGAAGATTAAGATCTTATGAAGCTCCATGGTCTCAATCCTTATGAAGACCATCTATCTGCCACCTTGAAACCTTCTCCTTTTGTTTCCTCCATTACCCTGACGTGTTTCATGTTCGTCATCTCAAAGTTGTTTCTCAATACTCCTTCATGAGTTGACCATGAGATACTCTGTGTTGTTAGTGTGTTTCCCTCTTATCCTTAATGGAACCCTGTTTCCTTCTTCCTACCTGCGGAATCTCGGGTCGAGATTCTCGTAAGGGGGATAGAGATGTAACACCCCAGTTTTAGCTACATATTTAGGGATGTTTGTGCATTCATGAGTATTATTATTTTGCTAAGAAATAAAAATGCTTGCAAAAAGAAATAATGGAAACCCTAAACCCTAGTTTCCTTCTCCCTCAAACACATTCAAAATAGTTTGAATTTCGAAAACTACAAAATGTTTGGAGCCCAAACTGAATAAAAGGGCCCTACAATATTTTATAAAAGTCTATGGTATTTTGAACGTATTCAAAACAGATTTAAAATTGGAAATACAAAATACAAAACACAAAACAAAAAAGGAAAAAGGATTTAGTTAACAAAACAGCAACATAGCTAGAGCCCGGCCGGCCCAGCACCATCTCCCCTTCTCCTTCTCTGCCGCCCATGCGCGGAGGCCAGCTGGCCCAACCGCGGCCCACCCTCGTCTCATCCCAGGTTACCCCTTCGCCTCGTCGTCTTCCTAGACGATGGCAAGCGGCTTCCTGGTGTGCCGCTCGCTCTCGATCGCTGCCAGCCGCTGCGACGCGTTCCACCTACGCCCAGGAGGAGATAAGACCGTCGCACATGTCAACACCCGGATTTTTAATCCCAGATGCCCATTATGCCATACCTCGCAATCCCAGGATTACCATTTTTGCGAGACATAACGGATTGGATATCACAATACATCATCCATTACAAACCATACATAAGGTCTTACACAAATAAGGATCTCATGATCTAGTCTTAATACAACAAGCAGCGGAATAAATATAAAGTGTAGCGGTGGGGTCCATCTTCAGGGGCATAGGCAATGCTGACAAAGGCAAATAGTCCTAGTTATCATAGCCGTCCTGCTGGCCATCATCTTGGTAGTCTCCTTCATAGTCTGGCTATGAGAATAGCCAGGGACAAAAGCCATGAGTACTCTTTAAGTACTCGCAAACTACCACTAATAATAAGTATAATTCTAAGTTGAAGTACTAACTCTAAGTTTAACTATAAGGTTAAAGCTAAGCTGAGTTGTGAAGCAAAGAAAGATAAAATAAAGTTCTAGAATCACTTAAGTTGGGAAGCTAGTGTCATAAACACAACCCTGTTATGGGCAAGTCAAGATTCATCATTCCTTTCATAAGTTATTTTGAAAACATCTGACAACGAAACAGTATGGCCATTCCAACTGTCCATAACCGCGGACGCGGCTATTTGAATAGTTTGACACTCTGCAGAGGTGGTACACTTTCACCACAAGATTCGATACATCTGTCAGGGATAACCCTGAATCATCATACTTAGTATGCAGATAATCAAACATAACCTTACCTTTACACACCCTAGTATACGCACTTGTCCTATGAGCATGGCCTCCCAACCATGACCTTCTGTCATCTTGGGCACTTCATAGGTGGACAGCACTGAGAGGTAGCCTCAGCTCAGACCTCTCCCGCGAGGGAACTAATAGTAATGCATATAAACTTTCGGCTAAGCCTTACCCAATTCAGGTATTGTGGTTGTACGGTAAATTTGGAATGGTATCGCATCCGAATCCAACCATCAGTTTTTATAAAAGGGCCAAGGCTCATGCCTTAACATTTTCATCATCATAAACCATTTGTGTTTCTCAACGCATGTCAAAACATCTCAATAGAATGACTCATCATTCCAAGGTTTCCATAATTCATTTTCACCAAGTGTTCCCATCTAAAGTGACTCAAGTTTTTATCTACTCTAAACTACTAAGTTAAGGCTGTTCACTAAGGTGGGAAGATGGGATCAATCTCATGCCAGAGAATGACATCTAAAGTTATCTAAATAGGTCAAGTTTTATACTCTTTATGCTACCTTCAAAACAAGTAAGGGACTTTGGTAAAGTAAAGGAAGTAAAGCTTGAACTTAATACTTGGGGTAAATACTAGTCAAAGTGGTATAACCAAAGCATGCCTAAAGCATCTTTGCTAAACCATCTAGTTTAATCCTTGCTTGCTAATAGTAGCTTGCAAGGGTTAGCTTTACAATAGTAGCTTGCATTGTTAATGGGGGCTTGCTAAGTATAATACTTGCAAGTGTTAGCTTTCCTTGGTTGGTGTAGTGGTTGAAGTTGTCTTCCTCCTCTTGGTAGAAATCCTCCTCCTCGAAAGCTTGGTTGGTACTATCATCAATAAATACATACGGAGTACACAATCACCAAACAATACTTAACTAGTCTAATTAGCACTCTAAGGCACACATTTGATGATCTATTATCATCACACGCATCACAAGTTTTATTAACTATTTTCATTCCTTTTATTTAAGAAAAGTAATTTCTACTCATTGAATAATTAACTAAGATTTAATATTCACCACTTAAAATATGGGATCATGTGGACACATGTCATCACCACATATTCTAACATGTGGGAATGTGATTTAAAGGTTGGTTCACAATTACTTTGGTTTAATTTCATTATTTAATGATTTAAAGTGACTAGAAATGCCTATATAGCATTATTTTGGTACTAGTCCAAAGTCACTGCATGTAAACCTGAATATTATTACATATTCAGATAGGTATGGTTAGATATGATTCTTGAGAGTTGGAATCAACTCAAAAGCTATCTTGGTTGATTTTATGAAAATGTTGCAAGGTGCAAATGCTTCTGTTTTGTTATTTTTACTAGGAGAGATCTCTAACTCTAATTGAATTAAATCCAACGGGCTTGGGTAGATCTTTTCAGTAGCTTTCTAACAAAATTGGAATCACTCCATTTGGATTTGTAAATCTCTCTGAATTGAATTTCAAACTAGGAGACAGAACTAGGTTTAAACTAAAATAGAAAAAATCCTAATTCAAACTAACTGGGTTGCGAGGGAACGCTAACGGGCCGGCCCAGTGACACTACGCGGCACGGGGATCAGCTGACAGGGGGATCCACCGGTCAGTGGCTCATAACGCGCGAAGCGATACGGGACGATGTGGGTCGTTGGATTAGAACGGGGATCAACGGTTGGGGCTCGTCGTCGACGACGAACAGGTCGCCGATGAACTCTAACCCTAGCGGCTCAGTGCGGGTGCTCAGGGGGCATACCAGGGCTCTAGCGATGATGACGAGGCGGGCAAACGGACTGGTAGACGACAGCAAGCTCAAGGGTGGTCGAGGTGGCTCTAGGGGTGGTCGGAATCATCGGCGCCCTTCTCCTCAAGAGGTGGCCTTCTCCGGTGCAATTCCGGCAAACGGCTGCTCGCCTTGCTCCGGGGAGAAGTGGGGAAGGCTCAGTGAGGTGAGGGGAGGTGAGTGTGGTGAGGGAGAATGAATGGGGGCCCCTCTATGTTATAGGGCGACGCGACCAAGAGGCATGGGTGGCGGCTCCATGAGGCGCAAAGCAGTAAAGGCCGTGGTTTGAGGTAGAGGATGGTGGCTGGTCTCCTGGTGGTGCTCTACAGATTGAATGCGGGCCTAGGGACGGTGGCAATTGGTCGGACGGTGTGCGCGCTCTGAGCGGTAGAGGCAGCGGTGTCAACGGCGAGCGGTGGCTATGGTGCGTTGGGCGGCGAATGGGCATGTCTGGCATGCTCCTGGGTTCATGGCGGAGCGGTGGACGCGGGCTGCGGTCGAGGGGCGGCGTGTGCATGCATGTCGGGCGTGGCCCTCTAGCGCGTGCTCGGCATGATGCAGACGCTTGGTGCTCGGCGCATTGGCGGTGGTCCACGGTCTGGCTCGGCTCGGGGAGGGGACAGAGGGTGGCGGTGAGGTGTGAGCTAGCTACTATAGATGGTGAGAGGGGGAGAGGCGGTCTGCTGCGGCAATGGCATGGTCGGCAATGACAGTGAGCTAGTTTTAGAGTTTAAACCCTGCCTGCCATGTGTTTGTCAAAATGGCCGCAAGAAAGTTATTTTTGAATTTTGCCAAGATTTTTGGTGGGTGTGCTAGTACTAAGCTTGAGACTCTGTGGGTGCTTGGGTTTTGAAAATTGAGCTCATTTGAGTGGTTTTTGAATTAGTGGGATCTTCCCATATGAAATGGATTCAATTTTCAACTGCCATTTAAATTTAGTGTTTGAATGTTTTTGGCAGATCACAAAGTGGGCCTTGGTACAACATTATGTGTACTAGCAAGGGGTGCAAAGATCCACATTTGTTTCTGTTAAGAATTGAGTACTAGGAATAGCCAAACTAGGCATGCTGATTAAAATGGCACAAATGACCATTTGGTTATTTTATTCATTTTGATTTTTTTTCTTTGGAATTTGGTTGGGAATGATCTAGATGATGTTTATTTCACCTAAGAATCATTTTACAAGCAATGGATCACTTAATCATGGCAATTCAAATCAACTCCTAATTTAAATGCACACACATATGAATGCTTTGATAATTTCAATTGAAAAAGTTTTTGTTAACCCTAATTTTGATGATTTGGATCTTAATAATCTTGGATTAAAGTTTTGGGATGTTACAAACCTTCCCCCTTAAACAAAATCTCGTCCCGAGATTTATAAAGAAAACTAGGAACTAAAGAGATCTAGGAACTCTATCCTAATGTAATCTTCTTGCTCCCAAGTGGCTTCTTCTTCGGTATGGTTGCTCCATTGAATCTTGAGAAACTTGATACTCCTGGTCCTGGTGGTTCTGTAAGCTTCTTCTAAGATACGGATGGGCACTTCACGATACGTTAGGTCATTATTGATCTCCACAGCTCTGTGATCGATGTTCTTGAAAACTTCAGTCTTCTCCAGCACTTCTAGACATTTGCGAAGTAACGAGATATGGAACACATTGTGGATGGTTGACATCTCTTCAGGAAGTTCTAGTTGATATGATACTTCTCCTCAACGGTTCAGAATCTTGAAGGGTCCGATATATATGGGGGCTAACTTTCCTTTCAGACTAAAGCGTTGGGTTCCTTTCAATGGTGAAAATTTGATATATAGAAAATCTCCGACATTGGAAGTCAGGTCTCTCCTTCTCTTGTCAACATAACTCTTTTGTTTGGATTGGGCGGTCTTGACATGCTCACGGACTTTGTGAACCTTCTCTTCGGCTTCTCAGAGAATGTCGGGTCCAAAGATCTGACTCTCTCCTACTTGCGACCAATTCAAAGGGGTACGACACTTTCTTCCGTACAGCAATTCAAATGGTGCCATTGCAAACTAGCTTGATAACTATTGTTATATGAGAATTCTGTGAAAGGCATGCAGTGTTCCCATTTTGATCCGTACTCTAACACACAAGCTCTAAGCATATCCTCTAAGATCTGGTTGACTCTCTCAGTCTGTCCATCAGTTTGCGGGTGATAAGCGGTGCTGAAATTCAATTTGGTTCCTCATCCTTCCTAGACTTTCTGCCAAAATCTCGAGGTAAACTGGGTTCCTCGATCTGATACTATGGTCTTGGGGGTTCAATGCAGACTAACAATCCTAGCAATATATAGTTCTGCTAGCTTCGAACTCTGGTAGGTAGTCTTTACAGGTATGAAGTGAGCTACCTTGGACAGTCTATCAACTATGATCCAGATTGAGTCATTTCCCCTACTGGAAGTAGGCAAACCGGGGATAAAGTCCATTCCGATGGAATCCCATTTCCATTCCGGAATCTCCAATGGTTGCAACAGTCCTGCGGGTCTCTGATGCTCTTCTTTCACTCTTTGACAGATGTCACACTTGGCAATGTAGCTTCCGATTTCTCTCTTCATCTTGTGCCACCAAAATTGCTCTTTCAAATCCTGATACATCTTTGTTCCTCCGGGGTGGATAGAATAAAGAGTATCATGAGCTTCCTTCATGATAACTTGCTTCAACTCTGAATCTGCTGGCACACAGATACGTCCTTTGTACCACAATACTCCTTCTTCGTTTTCATTTCCCTTCTTGGCTTCCTTGATTTGGCTGATTAATGTGGGTTGAAGTTCAATGCTAGCTAAGTATCCTTTGCTAACTAATTCAGTTCTGAACTACTCCAACTCTTCATACAAACTTGGCTGCTTCTCCTTGATCATGGTGTTAAGCCTACACGGCAATCTGCTAAGAGCATCCGCTACCACATTGGCTTTACCGGGGTGATAGTGAATGTCAAGGTCATAATCCTTGATTAACTCTATCCATCTCCTTTGCCTCATATTCAGCTCCTTCTGAGTGAAAATATACTTCAAGCTCTTGTGATCTAAGTAAATCTCACAGCGATTACCCATCAAATAATGACGCCATGTCTTCAATGCTAAAACCACGGCTGCCAGCTCAAGATCATGGGTCGGATAGTTCTGCTCATGCTGCTTTAGTTGTCGAGACAGATACGCGATGACTTTGCCTTCTTGCATCAATACACATCCGAGACCAATCTTGGATGCATCACAATATACATCAAACGGCTTCTTGATGTCTGGCATGATTAATATTGGGGCTGATATCAATCTCTTCTTCAGCTCTTAGAAACTGGCTTCACATTTGTCAGTCCATTCAAACTTCTTGTCCTTCTTCAACAATTGGGTCATGGGTTTGGCGATGCTCGAGAATCCTTCTACGAACTTGCGGTAGTATCCCGCTAATCCGAGAAATGCACGAACTTGGGTTTGGGTGGTTGGGGCTTCCCATGCTTCGACATCTTTGATCTTGGCGGGATCAACAGAGACTCCTCCGGCAGACACAATATGTCATAGGAATCCTACTTCTTTCAACCAAAACTCACACTTGCTGAACTTGGCATATACCCGATGCTCTCTCAGGGTTTCTAGGATGATTCTCAGATGTTGCTCATGCTCTTCTTCTGACTTGGAGTAGATAAGGATATCGTCGATAAACACAACTACAAACTTATCTAGGAAATTCATAAAGATCTTATTCATGAGATTCATGAAATAAGCAGGGGCATTGGTTAATCCAAAATACATAACCGTATACTCGTATAAACCATAGCGAGTAGTGAAGGCGGTCTTCGGAATATCCGTTGCACGAATCTTAAGTTGGTGATAACCAGTCCTACGATCAATCTTTGAGAATACCTGGGCTCCAGTCAATTGATCAAATATATCCTCTATCTTTGGCAAGGGGTACTTGTTCTTGATGGTGACATCATTCAATTCCCTGTAATCTGTACACAGACGGTTGCCTCCATCTTTCTTGTCGACGAATAACACTGGTGATCTCCATGGCGAAGCGCTTGGTTGAATCAATCCTGTTGCTAACATGGCATCTAACTGCTTCTTCAGATCCACTAACTCTGAGGGGTTCATGCTATAGGGTCTCTGGGCTATGGGTCCGGTTCCGGGGATTAGTTCGATAATGAACTCAATATCCCTATCCGGGGGCATACCTGGCAATTCATCTAGGAATATGTCGGGGTATTCACAGACTACTCTTACTTGGTCTATGGTGGGTAGGGCTAGACTCTTGTTGCACTTGAATTGGCGGGGTAAGTTTTCAGAGATATGCTATACTGTTACTCCAGAACTACTGGTCATGGTGATGGCTTTCTTAGCATAGTCTATCATTCCTTTATGCCTTGACATCCAGTCCATACCTAGTACTACTTCCAATCCTTTGGTTCCAAGTACTATAAGGTTGGCATAAAAATCTATCCCATGTATTATGATAGGTACAGCTTTGCAAATTTTTCTAGCTTTTGTAGTTGATCCGAGGATTTGAACTATCATGACATGCTTCAGGTTGGTTGGGTGAATCTTACTAGTGCATGCAAATTCTTTGGTGACAAATGAATGCGATGCTCCTGAATCAAACAATACTCTTGCTAAAACTGAGTTGACAAAAAACATACACAACACTACATCTAGCGCTTCTTCGGCGTTCATGTGGAAGAGACGACCATTGCGGTTGTGAGGGTTCCCTGGGGAAAATCTTCTCCCTGGTTGAACACGACGCTGCTATTATGCCGAGGCATTCATATTGGCAGTGGCAGCAGTCTTCTTGGGACACTCATTGGAATAGTGACCCTTCACTCCACACTCGAAACAAGTGATCTGGGACTTGTCCTTTGCTGCGACACGCACAACATTGCTGCCAGTTCTGGGTGCAGTGTTCTTGTTGTTGTTGTTGCTGTTGCTCTTGGGAGGTGCACAGCTGAAATTGTTGGCATTGCCGGAGTTGTGATTGTTTCCTCCGGACTTCACATTGCTTCCGCTACGGTTGGGGTAGCTTGGGCGAGACATTGGGGGTCGGTTGTTCCTTGGTGCATATCCTGGTGAGGGGTTGGGACGGTACTTCTGGTGACTGCTGGATCCTGATTGCTGCATCATACGACATTTGTAGTTGTCGTTTGCCTAGTTAATCTTCCCTTCCATCTGAATGGCAGAGTCGACTAGCTCTTTGAGATCCTCGAAGCGGATGTTGACAACGACAATCTACATCTCATCATGCAGTCCGTTCAGGAATCTCTCCTTCTTCTTCACCTATGTGTTGATCTCATCAGTGGCATATCTTGCAAGCGACAGTAATCTGTCACGGTATTCCACCACAGTCATTCTGCCTTGCTTCAAGTCGCGAAACTCATCTCTTAGTCTGGTGACTAGACCTTGCAGCACGTGGGTGCGGCTGAACTTTGTTTTGAAAGCTTCCCATGTCATCACTTGACCATGGTTCATGTTGCGGATACTGGTCCACCAAGCTCTTGCATCTCCTGCCAGATAGTGAGTGGCGAAGAGAACTTTCTCGTTTTCATCAACTCCTGCAACTTCTAAGTTGTTTTCCACTGTCTGCAGTCAGTCATCTGCATCTAGTGGGTTTTCAACTTGGTTCAAGATTGGGGGATTGGTATTCTGGAAGTTTTTGAGTTTGGATCCATGGTGATCCTGATTTCCATGGTTCTGGTTGTTGAGAGCCATCTGGGCGATCTGCTGCAATGTTGCTAAGTTGGCTTGGGGTTCTGCCCTGCTTGCTTCTCTGTCTGCGATGAGATTCTGCAAGATCTGCAGCATTGGGTCTTATGCAGCTGCTCCCTCCTTGGTTTCCACGAGTCATCTGAAGATTGAGGTAGATAAAGGGGTAAGAGGGAAAGTTCTAAGGTTCATGGTTTTGGTTTCAAGCTAAAACTTTGAGTTTGACTCAGGTTTTGCAACTAACTTCATTTCATTCATGCAAACAAGCACACGATACAAACACACACCACAAAAACAAAGGAAAACAGATGGTTTAAAGAACCATTCTGCAAGCTACGATACAGTGGGACCGATACATCTCATGCTACGACAGTGCTCTATTGCATCTATTTGAGATCCAGGCACATGGCTTAATAGGATTGATAGGATACCCATATCAACAAGTTGCAACTTCTTTTCCGGAAGCTTATTCGAAAAGAACTCTAAGGTTAAGTTTGGCCTAGAGCAATTCTAGGATGGGTGACCGATCGGGAAGTGGGTAGCAGTGCGCAGTGAGGACAAAGTCTTGAAAGAAAAGACTAGTGTTGGTCCGGGGGCCACTAGATATCCTATTGTTGCCAGCATTGACACTCCCGGGCCCGAGTGGACGGGGTGTTAAAAGTGGTATCGAGTCGACCTTGCGATACCGGTGTGTGTGCAGGTCAGTGGCGGGACATGTGGAGCATGGCGCGTGTGTCCCGGAGTGGACACGGCATGGCACATGTGCTGGCACTAGACACACAAACGCGTGCCAAGAGGGAACGCTCCTGAGGTGTGCTTGATCAATGAGGTCATCGATCTTCTAAATGGTGGGTGTATGTGAGATCCAGGCACATGGATTAATAGGATTGATAGGATACCCATATCAATAAGTTGCAACTTCTTTTCCGGAAGCTCATTCGAAAAGAACTCTAAGGTTAAGCGTGCTTGGCCTAGAGCAATTCTAGGATGGGTGACCGACCGGGAAGTGGGTAACCGGGTGCGCACGAGTGAGGAAAAAGTGCACATAAAAGACTAGTGTTGGTCTATGGGGCCAGTCTAGATATCCTATTAAGCTGCCAGCAGTGACACCCCCCGGGCCCAGGAGTGGACGGGGTGTTAAAATATACTCATTGTCGATGAAGTTGGAGTCCTCATCGTCAGTGTAGAAGTCCACGGCATCTTCCTCCAGAAAGTCGATGAAGTTGGAGTCCTCATCGTCAGTGTAGAAGTCCACGGCATCTTCCTCCAGAAAGTCGTCACCATTGCTGAGGTAAGAATCCATGTCTCCCTGGATGTCTTCACCCTCCTCTTCTTCCTCATTTGCTGCAAGCTAAGCTTCTTGCTCCTTGACGGTCTTCTCGAGGTCGGCCACCTTCTTGGGAAGACGGGAGATGGTGCGATCCTTCTTTGCACGCTGGCGGCGAAGAGACTGGCGATCCTAGACGAGCAGTGCGAAAGTCTGGGCCTTCTGGTCGGCAATGACACGGTTCTGGTTGGCTAACTCCCTAGAATTGTCTAGTTCCTGCTGTCTGTCATGCAGCAAGAAGTCAAGATTCTCCACTTGACGCCTCAACTCTGGGTGACCTGGCATCTCCATCGGCATTCCCATGAAGCCACGTCTTGCATAGTGATCAAAACGGCTTCCCTGGAGTTGGTTGACACTGAGGGCACATAGAAGTGCGAGAGCTTCATGCATTTCCCTGGATAATCCATCTAGCCAGTTGTTCTCTCTCACGGAGAACTGAATTCTCTCGGACGTTGGTGCTTGGATGCTTCCTCTAAGATCAGCGGTGACTAGCGACTGTAAATCTCCTCCTGGGGGTCCTAGAAGTTGAGTGTAACACCCTCGAATTGGCCATATGCAAGTTTCAGCGCTTCCCGCCAAACCCGCATAGAAACGATTCAAGGACGCCCACCAGGCACTTTCGTGCGGGTGGAAAACGAAGTAATACCATTACACATTAGTCCACGATGGAACCCACAGAACATATATACACAACAACAACTCCATGAGCCAAGAATACAGATATACAATACAAAGATCCAAATCACCTTGAAAACGATGCAACGTCCGAGTATGGACAAGATGCAAATGGGGCTAAGAGCCCTGAAGAATAACCAATGGCGTCCATAACCCTGCCCAGGCCAAGCCGGAAGGGTAACCCTGCTAACGAAGTCGAACTCGTACCTGCTAAAACAAAAGGGGAGCCGACAAATGGCAAAGGAAAAAGAGGAGCGTCAATACTGAGGCCAGTACACGGCGAGGCTAGAATTCGGCGGCTCTCGCCTACATAGGTATGGTGGACTGAAGCGCCAGCGAAGCATGCACTAAACAACCTATAGAGACTCGATACATCTGTTGGCTATTAGAGAGGGGTAAGAAAGACCTATTCGAATCCAACCTGATACTAACACCAATCATACCCATCCTGGTATTCCCCCTCGAGTCTAAACGAGGAAGTCAAACCGAGGAACTCACACAGTTGGTATTTTTATACATTCCATTATAGTTGAAGCACTTACTAGTCAGATATAGATAGCATGAGTAGTCCTGATAGCATAAGTAGTGGGAAGTTTTAGTTAACCAATCAGTTATAGTTGCAGTACTTACTAGTCAGATAAAATTAGCATGTGACACCCAAACCCAGCAGTTGTTGGCACTTTTATTTCATTCCATTGGAGTTGCGTTACTTACTAGGCAGGTATAACATGACACGATACACCCCAGTTCCATCAGTTGTTGGCACTTTATTATCCATTCCATTATAGTGAAGCTGATTACTAGTCACATATTAAGTCAAATTTATAGCACAACTTTAGTTATGCTTGTCTATGATCGAGATACTGTGCTCCAAGTCGTCCATAACCGCGGACACGGCTTTCAGAAAGATTTACCCTGCAGGGGTGCACAAATAGCAACACACACACGATCAACCTCGGAAAAACCAAATCAAAACCCAACGAGGCTTTCACGACAAAGCAATCACATGATTCATAAATTATTTCAGGGGGCCACCCCACTAAGCTACCATAGAACGGTTGGCGTTTCGAGACGGACCCAGGGTTTGTGTCAATGGCTGTAAACGACTGGGAACCCGAAAGTGTGACAGGGCTTGTCGATACCGCGAAAACATTCCACGTTCCAAAACAGTACAGGTGCTCCATGCACAATCGTAAATAAAGCAGTAAAGCATGGCATAAGTACAAGATAGTAATAAAGCCCCAAACTACTTTGTGGCCACAAGAAATAAGAATGAATCAAGCTCTGGCTAAGGGGGGTCCATAGGGTCTCTCGGATGTGGATAGTGCGAATAATCAAGGAACAGGTATCAAGTACTTAGGGCTTACGGGACACAAGTGGACATGAAAAACCAAATAGCATATATTGCCCACCGGTGCGTCTTTCATTAGTTATCCCAACAGTTTAATAGTTGTATTTAAATTCATGATCCTCTCCACCGTAAAGCATATGACAACATTCCAACAACTGTGTGGTACTTCACGACACGGGATCGCACCTGAGCAAGCGACTACAACTCGCAACACCATCTATCTACCAAACAACTGGTAATAGGAGGTGTCCAAGGCAATATAAAGGCTGCATGGAATATATCTGGTACGGAACACTAAAGCATCGCGAAACGGATAGCAATAGATCAACAGGAGGAAATAAAGACTATAAATGCAAAATAGGTAGAAAGGGGGAGAATGCTCACCTGGGAAACACTGCCGAAGGTTCATATCCAGAGAACTTGTCGATACTCGCATCAACTCATCGGCCTATTCCGCGAAGAAGCAAACACTATAAGAAACACCGGATGTAATATTTAATACTACGGCAGAAGATCCGGCATGATTATGATATGATGCAGATGCGGTGCAATTAGGCAGTATTAAGCGGAACCGGGGTCCCGACAATTAATTAAGTGGTTCATGTTGTTTAGATACCCCGCATTTAAAATGTTGGCTTAGCAAGGCGAAACGTGGCATCGGTTCGCTACACCAATTTAAATGGAGCCAATAAAAGACTAGATTCACCCACATATGGCCTCCATATTTAATTATAAGGTGAACCAGCATAATGCTCCGAACCACACAATATGTATGCGATATAAACAATTTAATATGCAACAAGTATATGTTATTTATTATAAAAATAGAGGTCTCGGAAAAGGGGTCACACATCAAGGGTCGAAGATCTTGGGGTTCCGAAGGTTCAATAGGATTCGGGCTTGGTGGATCGGTCTTCGGACTCCGGGAACGGGGCTCCAGGATCCGTGAAGAGATCTTGTCGTCCATGGTCTCAGCGTCTTCAGGTCCGAGAGGAAGAACTTGGCGTGCCGGGTTCGGTCTTCGGATTCGGGTCCTCGGTGCTTCGTGTTGAAGGTCTTGGCATGCCGTGAAGAAGATCTTCGACTTCAGCGGTCATTGGGTTCCTCGAGGTTCCGCCCCCGGATCCACGAAGGAGGTCTTGGTCTCAGTCAAGACGCGGATGTAGATCTAGGCGGTGCACAAAGTGCATGTCGAACTTGTTTTCAGAAGGCCTGCAGCAGCACCACTTGGTCACCTCCTTGATTAGTAATACACCACCGAAATAGATAACAACATAGGCAGGGTTTGGATGCAAAAGAAACCTCGAAGGGCAACAAACAAAACCTACAGAACCACCACTAACATGAGTCCCACATGCCAAAACGTCTGCAGGCATACGAACGGGAGAACAACAGATAGAAGTGACCATGCAGCTCAAGGAGGCGAGGGCGCGGGTCGAGGTGGAACTCGAGCTAGAATAGGGGTTGCCGCTACCAGGGAAGTCGACCTGAACCGGGGCTGCACCCGAGCACTTAGACGCTGGCATCGGCCGGGGATGTAGAGGAGGGCGTCGGCCGGAGATGTAGAGGAGGGCGCCGGTCATCGGGGGTTGAAGCCGATGACGCGGGCTTGGGGCGGAGGTGAGGTCGAAGCGGCAAGGAGCACGAGGACGAGGACGATAGGGAGGACCCGTGGTGGCCAGAGGCGAGGACGGGCGGCTGCGGGGCGGAAGAATTCCGGGAAGAAGAAGGCAGAGATGCTGAACCGCGATGGCGGAACGAAACCAACGGCGCACCCACGCGCGAGCGGCGGAGCCCGACGGGGTGGAGGTCGACGATGGCGACGGAGAGAACGGGAGGCCACGGCCAGTGAGCTCTACGAGGTCGACGAACAGGAGCAGGGTGCGGCGACCACCAGCCGGGTGGCAGCATGCGGGCGGGGCCTCGACGCCGGGAGGCGGTGGCGCTAGGCGAGGCCACCGTGGCGCTAAGCGAGATCGAGGGAGGGATACATGGGGTAGGTAGGGTGCGGGCGCAGTCGATGTGAGGGGCGTGGAGTTGGGGATGACGCGGTCGCACGGGGTGGTGGGCGAGGGGATCGAGAGAATGGGATGCTGGGAGTGCTAATATGAGGCGAGGGGGTGCAGTGCACGGTGCACCAGGGTTGCGTCTTGTCTGGTGCACAGTGGGCTGCGGGTTAGGGTGTGAGGAGGCGGGGTGTGGCGGCAGCAGGGATTAGCTAGCGTTAGGATTTAGCCTAGGTTTTTGGGGTAGTAGGCTGGCTGGTCGAGCCTTTGGGCCTGGTCGGCTGCCTCCCGTAAAATACTTTTATTTTTATTATTTTTTATTTTTAAAGATTTTTACAAATAGTTTTAGACAAATAAAAGATTCAGAAAAGACCGGAGTTTTGATTTGAAATAATGACGGGGATATTTAGAAAACAAAACTAGGCTTTTAGAAAATAGTTTTTAGGTGAACAAATGCATGATGACATGACGATGCTCAAATGCAATGTGGCATGATGACATGAGCATGTAGTCATGATGATGCACAAAATAAAAAAATAACACGCAGTTTTCTAGTAGTGGTTTTACCGGGGTCCTACATTGAGCTCCAAGAAACACTGGATGTGGGCCTCCCAGTAACTCCGACAGTGAATCCAGATCCCTATCGAAGATCAGCTGACCTCCGTTTCCCAACTGGTAGAACTTGCTGAACTGAGTCTCCATCTACAAGAATTAAGGATGAGGAAATTAGTGAAGTGATCAAGTGAGTCAATTTTTAAGTAGTAATGTAAGAATTTTGAGGAACATGAATTTTTGAGAAAGAATGAATTCCCAAGGATAAGAGAGGAAATAGGTTTTCATAAATACCCATTTTGGTTTTGAAACTAAGTTTTTGTTTGGACGTCCACTCTAACTAGGGTCTCCTATGGCCAGGATACCAACTTGTCAACACCCGGATTTTTAATCCCAGATGCCCGTTATGCCATACCTCGCAATTCCAGGATTACCATTTTTGAGAGACATAACGGATTGGATATCACAGTACATCATCCATTACAAACCATACATAAGGTCTTACACAAATAAGGATCTCATGATCTAGGCTTAATACAACAAGCAGTGGAATAAATATAAAGCGTAGCGGTGGGGTCCATCTTCAGGGGCACAGGGAATGCAGACGAAGGCAAATAGTCCTAGTTATCATAGTCGTCCTGCTGGCCATCATCTTGGTAGTCTCCTTCAGAGTCTGTCCATGAGAATAGCCAGGGACAAAAGCCATGAGTACTCTTTAAGTACTCGCAAACTACCATTAACAAGAAGTCTAATTCTAAGTTGAAGTACTAACTCTAAGTTTAACTATAAGGTTAAGTTTGAAACCTAAGCTGAGTTCTGAAGCAAAGAAAGATAAAATAAAGTTCTAGAATCACTTAAGTTGGGAAGCTAGTGGCATAAACACAGCCCTGTTGTGGTCAAGTCAAGATTCATCATTCCTTTCATAAGTTATCTTTAAAACATCTGACAACGAAACAGTATGGCCATTCCAACTATGCATAACTGCGGACGCAGCTATAAGAATAGTTTGACACTCTGCAGAGGTGGTACACTTTCACCATAAGATTCGATACATCTGTCAGGGATAACCCTGAATCATCATACTTAGTATGCAGATAACCAAACATAACCTTTCCTTTACACACCCTAGTATAAGCACCTCTCCTATGAGCATGGCCTCCAACCATGACCATCTGTCATCTTGGGCACTTCATAGTGGACAACACTGAGAGGTAACCTCAGCTCAGACCTCTCCCACGAGGGAACTAATACTAATGCATATAAACCTTCGGCTAAGCCTTACCCAATTCAGGTATTGTGGTTGTACGGTAAATTTGGAATGGTATCGCATCCGAATCCAACCATCAGTTTTTATAAAAGGGCCAAGGCTCATGCCTTAACATTTTCATCATCATAAACCATTTGTGTTTCTCAACACATGTCAAAACATCTCAATAGAATGACTCATCATTCCAAGGTTTCCATAATTCATTTTCACCAAGTGTTCCCATCTAAAGTGACTGAAGTTTTTATATACTCTAAACTACTAAGTTAAGAGTGTTCACTAAGGTGGGAAGATGGGATCAATCTCATGGCATAGAATGACATCTAAAGTTATCTAAATAGGTCAAGTTTTATACTCTTTATGCTACCTTCAATACAAGTAAGGGACTTTGGTAAAGTAAAGGAAGTAAAGCTTGAACTTAATACTTGGGGTAAATACTAGTCAAAGTGGTATAACCAAAGCATGCCTAAAGCATCTTTGCTAAACCATCTAGTTTAATCCTAGCTTGCTAATAGTAGCTTGCAAGGGTTAGCTTGCCAATAGTAGCTTACATTGTTAATGGTGTCTTGCTAAGTTGGTGCAGTGGTTGAAGTTGTCTTCCTCCTCTTGGTAGAAATCCTCCTCCTTGAAAGCTTGGTCGGTACTATCGTCTATAAATACATACGGAGTACACAATCACCAAATAATACTTAACTAGTCTAATTAGCACTCTAAGGCACACATTTGATGATCTATTATCATCACAAGCATCACAAGTTTTATTAACTAGTTTCATTCCTTTTATTTAAGAAAAGTAATTTCTACTCATTGAAAAATTAACTAAGATTTAATATTCACCACTTAAAATATGGGATCATGTGGACACATGTCATCACCACATATTCTAACATGTATGAATGTGATTTAAAGGTTGGTTCACAATTACTTTGGTTTAATTTCATTATTTAATGATTTAAAGTGACTAGAAATGCCTATATAGCATTATTTTGGTACTATTCCAAAGTGACTGCATGTAAACCTTAATATTATTACATATTCAGATAGGTATGGTTAGATGTGATTTTTTAGAGTTGGAATCAACTCAAAAGCTAACTTGGTTGATTTTATGAAAATGTTGCAAGGTGCAAATGCTTATGTTTTGTTATTTTTACTAGGAGAGATATCTAACTCTAATTGAATTAAATCCAACGGGCTTGGGTAGATCTTTTTAGTATCTTTCTATCAAAATTGGAATCACTCCATTTGGATTTGTAAATCTCTCTGAATTGAATTTCAAACTAGGGGACAGAACTAGGTTTAAACTAATATAGAAAAATCCTAATTCAAACTAGCTGGGTTGCGCGGGAACACTAACGGGCCGGCCCAGTGACACTACGCGGCGCGGGGCTCAGCTGACAGGGAGGTCCACCGGTCAGTGGCTCCTAACGCATGAAGCGGTACGGGCCGATGTGGGTCGTTGGATTAGAACGGGGATCAACGGCTGGGGCTCGTCATCGACGACGAACAGGTCACCAACAAACTCTAACCCTAGCGGATTAGTGGGGGTGCTCAGGGGGTGTACCAGGGCTCTAGCGACGACGGCGAGGCGAGCAAATGGACTGGTTGACGACGGCGAGCTTAGGGGTGGTCGAGATGGCTCCGGGGGTGGTCGGAATCAACGGCGCCCTTCTCCTCCAGAGGCGGCCTTCTCTGGTGCAATTCCTGCGAACGGCTGCTAGCCTTGCTCCTGGGAGAAGTGGGGAAGGATCAGTGAGGTGAGGGGAGGTGAGTGGTGTGCAGAGAATGGCTGGGGAAGGCCTCTATTTATAGGACGACGACGTGACCAAGAGGCATGGGCAGGCGGCTCCGGCGAGGGCTGCACAGCGTGCTAGCAGCGTGGTTCGAGGTAGGGGACGGTGGCTGGTCTCCTGGCGGTGCAATCCGTATTGAATGCGGGCCTAGGGACGGTGGCAATTGGTCGGGCAGTGCACGCGCTCTGAGCGGCAGAGGCAGTCGTGTCAACAGCGAGCGGTGGCTGTGGTGCGTTGGGCAGCGAATGGGCATGTCTGGCGTGCTCCTGGGGTCATGGCGGAGCGGTGGACGCGGGCTGCAGTCGAGGGGCGGCGTGTGCACGCGTGTCGAGCGCGGAGCTCTAGCGCGTTCTCGGCATGGTGCAGACGCTTGGTGCGCGGCGCATTGGCGGTGGTCCACGGTCTAGCTCGGCTCGGGGAGGGGATAGAGGGTGGCGGTTAGGTGTGAGCTAGCTACTAGACATGGTGAGAGGGGGAGAGGCGGTGTGCTGCGGCAATGGCATGGTCGGCCGGCCAGCATGTGCTCGACATGGCATGGCATTGCCACTAGGGGATAGGAGATGGGGTGCTAAGGGTCTGGTTTGATCAAAGGGAGACAAAGGGATTAAACGGAGATCATTTGGGGGCAAAACCCTTTTCAAAAAGTGAGCTAGTTTTAGAGTTTAAACCCTGCCTGCCATGTTGTCGTGGTGGTGTCACGGTAGATGCCATGGATAGGCTAAATGTGGGGACTAATACATGCTAGGGGAATCCAGGGAGGGATAGTGGAGTGATTCTCCACACAGAAGTTTCTATTGCTTTCCTTTCAAGATTACAAGTGCTCCTAGAGCTGTATTGGCGAGAGGAGGAAGAAGGAGCTCTCTTACTCTTGCCTATAGTTTTTCCCTAGAACCCTAGCTCAACTAGTCACTATGGAATCATAAAACCAACTAGAGCTCAACCAACCCCCTCTACCAGAAACCTAGCCCCCCTTATATAGAGGAGGCTCGGTCCCTGCCTAGGGCATACGTGGAGGCATATTCCTAAGAATATGCCTCCTACCAAAGTGGTAACCCGACCGGGGTGTTTTTCCCTCGCGTCACACATGCTTTAGCTACGTAGGCCTCTGCGGCGCCTGCGTCAGCCAACATGGGCGTCGTCACCCTTGTCGGCCATGACCCGGTGGTCCTGCCCTTGCTTGCTTTGCTCATGCAGTGCGTACCGGACCTTCTTTTCGACCAGAGAGATTCCTTCCTTCTCCCAGAAGCTAAGCGGGGACCAGGATCATAGTAGATCCGGCCACAGCTGTTCCTGCATATAAGTTAGACAAGCACTTCCGACTTACTCCTTAAGTCGGATGAGACAATGTTAGGCGACCCCCCCTGGTCCGGGTTACTCCGTGATCCGGCCTGCCTTGAGGTGACCCGGCCAGCATCCGCTTTGACCTTGCTGAACCTCGGCTAACTCGGCCCTTATACCCTGGAGTGACCCTACCCGGGGGTATCCCCCCAACATTAGTCCCCGAAGCTGGTGCGGTCTCTAAGGCCACATCAGGTTCATTTATGTTTGAACCATGGACGTTTAATTCCGGGTTAGCTCCTTATCTCGGATTATATGGATTTACATTCCCTTCGCACATTCCAAGTTTTCACTTGCCGGCCGGGTTACCACTTTGGCTCGGATCCCATGGTTACCATGGTTTGATCCGGGCCTCGCTTCCTTCTCTCATACGCCAACCCACGTGGAGGCTAATCATTACGTTGTCTTATTTTAAGGGCCTGGACAGTAACCGCCATAGTAATTGTCAGTTATCACTGTGCGTGGGTCACGTCACGCCTGCCTCCTCGTTTACCGCATCAGTGCATCACGTCATGGGATTGCTTCTGCTCTGTGGCCCTCTGCGTGGCTCCTCTACGATTGGCTGAGGCGTGCGATACACGGCCACACCATGTGGCTCGTTGGTGCAGCGAGATCCCACTCACCCTCTCAGGGGGTGGTTAAGTAGCGGAAGGGCGCACACCTTAGCGTTTTTCCCACTTCTGCGCCCCTCTGCTCATTGCCCTTCTCCTTCGTCTTCCTAGCGACCGCGCCGCCGCCAGTGCTTCTAGCAGCAGCGCCGCCGCCGTGCTTTTCCCCGTGCCTCTGCGTCGCAGCCACCGCTGCGTGACTTCCTAGCCACGGGTCCTCGCCAATCCAGGCCTCAGATCCCCGCCGCCGCTAGCGCCAGCGAGGTTAGTGAATGCGAGATGACGGAGGAGGAGCTCGCCGTTGCCGAGCAAGAAATGGAGGAGGACGTCGTCGCGGCGGACCGTGGCGCGTGGGCCGGATCATGGGTCTGTCAAGATGACCTTGACTGGCTCTACCGGACCAGACGCATTCCTGCCGGCGTTGTCGCTTGTCTCTCCTCCGTCGAACTCGCCCCCTCACCCAATCCGGGCGAGTTCGTCGTGTTCCTGTCCCACTTCCAACGGGGATTTGGTCTGCCGGTGAGCGATTTCTTCCGGGATTGGGTTAGCACCTACCACTTGCAGCCGCACCATCTCCCAGCCAACGCTACCACCTCTCTCTCCGCTTTTGCCTCTACGATCGAAGGCTACACCGGACTATGGCCCACGAAGGAGCTGTGGATCCGGTTTTCGGCCTTCGTCGCAACGTCATCCCCAACATCCAAGTAGAGTCGGAGGATAAGAAGCTCACCCAATTCGGAGCTGCCTCCATCTCACCCTGGAGACTTTACGTTTTCCCCTGGTTTACCGGGCTTAACTCCAGTAAAGGATGGGCCCGGACCTTCTTCTATGTCCGGAATGCGGGCACTAAAGATTTTATTTGGTTGCTGCCCTACGCTTCGGGTCCACCTGACACGGAATTCTGGGAGGAGGTCCCCAAGAAGCCTACAGCTCTGGCCAACCAAGTTAACAAGAGGTTCGCGGAGCTGAAGAAACTCGGATTGCGCAACGAGGATGCTATGATCACGTTCGTGCGCAACCAAATCTCTCCCCTCCAGAAGCGCACCCACAAGTTGTGCCACATGAGTTTCAGCCGTGACCCCAACCGAACCTCCTCCTTCGAGTTGAGCAACACGGAGATTTTTCGCCGAGTTAAGGCTCTTTTCACCACCCACAGGGATTTCCACGCCGAATGGACTTGGGGAATTGAGCACTTCTGTCGTGGCAGGCTCCCTCCCGCGGTAAGCTTCGCGGGGCAAACTTATTTCGGATCAAATATGTGTCGGTTTTTGACTCTGTTCTTCATGCTTTTTCTCAGCTGTTCCTTCAGCAAACTCTCGAGGATGGTACGGATCCGACCCTTAAGTGGGCGCCGGACCAAGAAATCCCGGATGAGGAGGAGCTGGACCAAGAGATGTTTCTCCCTATGACCGACGCTACCAAACGACCCAGCGGTAAATTCTCTTCTCTTAGAGATTGGCCCGATGATGAGGATGACTCGGATGTCGACGTGATTGAACCTGTTGAGCCTGTCCCTCTTTCTTTTGCCTTTCCGGCATCAGCTAACCCCGGTGGGCATATCCACGAGGATCCTCCACTTGCTATGGGCGAGCCGGTTCTGGTGGCGTCGAAGAAGAAGCGCGGAGCCGCATCAAGTTCTTCCTCCGAACCTTCTCAGCCCACAAAAAGGCAAAAGAAGGCCGGAGACAAGACTGCCTCCAAGCGGGCAGGCAAAGCCGCGGCACGGAGGGCTCGGAAACCCAAGGAGGCCGAAACCTCGGATACGTAAGCCATTTTTTGTTGCGTAACTTACTTCTCCTTGCATCGTGGTAATTTCTCTTCTTCAGGCCTCCGGTGGAGGTTCCTCAGAGCGGATCAAGCATCTCTTCACCGCTTCGATCCGGCCCTTCTCCTCCTCGTGACGACGAGTCACGTGCACTGAGCACTATTCTTGAGGGTTCTGTGGATGCTCCGGGTTCCGCACTACCTCGTCAAGAGGAACGCGACCTCGGAGCGGGAGGGGTCAGTCCAGCCGAAGAGACGGTGTCCACCACTTCGGCATCGTCGCAACGAGCAGCCACCCAGTCTATCTCAACGCCAGCACCAGCAGCAGTTCCAGTACTAGTGACCGAACCAGCTCTAGCATCTGTTCCGGCACCAAGAAAACCAACCACAGCTCCAAGTCCAGCTACAAGAGCTCCAGTGCCAAGTTCTTCCGCCTCGTCCGAGTCATCTCAGCCTCGGCGAGGAACTACTCTTGCAGTCTCTAAGGGGAAATCTACTGTAGTTACTTCTTCCCAGCAAGCTAAGGGAAAAAAGGCTCTGGATGCTACCAAGTCTGCATCTGTCGAGGATAAGCAGCGAACCCTAGCATCGATGCTTCCCAAGAAGGCTCCAGCAGCGAAGGATGTTCCTGCCGAGCCAACTGATGCGCAACAGATGGTTCTGCATACCAGCCCAGCTCTTGCCCTGGTTGAGAGGAAAGAAGCTCACGCGAAGGTCTTGGTGGCACCCCATATGCCCACCGGTGAGCGGTACCCTTCGAGTATTATTGAGTTCGTCATGAACTATAATAAGGCGGAGTTCGTCCACAACGACAATCTCCCGGAAAAGTTCGGCCCCGCAGAATTTTCCGCCCAGATGAATACCGCTGCTAAGGCAATTAACCTCGCGGGGCGAATGATGGAGGTATGTCATTTCTCCTTTACATGTTGTAGATAATAACCATTAGTCCCCGAGCCTCCGGTGGAGTAGCTTGTTACTCGGCCGGATGCTCATTAGAAAACTAACGTAGCTCCATGTGAACTTCGAATATGCACACACCTAGAGCCGGGTTAAGTTCCACTTGGCCCGGATCTTGTATACTTCGAATATGCACACACCTAGAGCCGGGTTAAGTTCAACTTGACCCGGATCTTGTACACTTCGAATATGCACACACCTAGAGCCGGGTTAAGTTCTACTTAGCCCGGATTTTGTACACTTCGAATATGCACACGCCTAGAGCCGGGTTAAGTTCCACTTGGCCCAGATCTTGTACACTTCGAATATGCACACACCTAGATCCGGGTTAAGTTCCACTTGGCCCGGATTTTGTACACTTCGAATATGCACACACCTAGAGCCGGGTTAAGTTCCACTTGGACCGGATCTTGTACACTTCGAATATGCACACACCTAGAGCCGGGTTAAGTTCCACTTGGCCCGGATCTTGTATACTTGAAATATGCACACACCTAGAGCCGGGTTAAGTTCCACTTGGCCCGGATCTTGTACACTTCGAATATGTACCAAGCTAAATTTACACTTCTCTACTTTTTTCAGGTAACGACCAATCGCTAGAGCGCTGAATTCCAACGCCTGCTGGATACCCACAAGATGCTATGCGCAAAACATGTTGCACTTATTGCAGAACATGAAAAGAGGGGTAATTTTCTCCCTCGGCACTTCTCCGTTTTTCTTCACCTTCTTCCGCCGAACTAATCTCCTCATTCGGTTTCTATAGCTGGGGTGGAGGCTGAGAACAAGATCATGTGGAAGAACTTGGAGGAAATCCAGGGTATGTCCTCTTTTGTCCGACCTCGTAGTGTCCTCCATTTCCTCTTCTCCTGGCTCGGCAAACATTCACTCCTCGGCTCTGCCGGGTCAACATACTATTTCAGCATCGCTTGAGGATAGTGTGCCCGTGCCTGATATGATGCTGCATTTTCTCGAACAAGCAGGGCAGCATCAAGCCGAGCTGAAGAAAAAGGATGATGAGCTCGCTCTCCTCCTTCACAGAAGATGAAGGCCCAGCACCAAACCGAGCTCCAAAATATTGGCCAGAACTTCACAGAAGAGTGTGAGCGCTTTACTCTCTAGATCTCCAAGGACCAGGAGCTACTTAAAGAATCCGACGTCCAGCTTGAGTCGGCAAACGCTGAACTTGAGCAACTTCGTAAGAGACGCGATGACTGCATCAAGGAGTTAACCCGGAACCTTAGCCACATATCACGTAAGTTCCTTCCGACCTACTTTTCCGGGTTGCTTCATATGTCTTTTCTTTACCTTCTTCCCTTGTCTGGCTTCTAGGGAAATTTCCTGAGAGCATCACTATTGCAAGCGCAGCAGTTGCAGATTTTCGCCAAGCGAGGGGTACTCCTGCCACTCCTGCTGGTGAGGAGGTTCCTTACGACATGGAGGACCTGTTGGTCAGCTTGTCATCTCGCGTGGATATTATCAAGAATTACGGCAAGGATATCCTCGATGTTGCAGTTCGCATTTGCAACATGTTCTGGCCCGGAGAGAGTAGCCCGGAGACCACCGCGATTCTCGTCGAGAAGCTGATGGAGACTGAGACCCAGCTCGATCTCTGGAGAGAATCCGCTGGGCGCGCCGCAGCTGATACTATCCTTCACCATATTCTCACATGGTACGAGAAGATCGACCTCAGCCTCCTTACACACCGGCACACCGGATCCAGATGGACCGATGATCCGGAGTGGGTAGCTCGGCGCCAGGCTTGCGCCTACAGCCTCATCGAATATTCTCCTATGCATGACTGGGTTGAAGGACCGAGCTTCCTGGAATCCGCTGGGGACGAGCACGTTGAGAACATTGAAGATGGGTCGGATGAGGGCGGAGAAGATGATGTCTCAGATATTGAAGACAGCAACGACGACGCCAAACTTCCTCCTCCTGCTGCTCCTTAGTTCAAAAAACTTGAAAATTTATCAGATCCCTGGTATACCGGGTGCAACTGTATGCTGTATATGTGATATTTTGCTACTACGTTTCTATCCCGGATTAACTTGGGAATAGTCCCCGAGTTTCATTTTCTTGTTCGTCCAATCCTCTGGCTCGGTCCGTGTCTACCTTGATTCGGTTTTACAACTTACGAATCCGAGCTTCAAAAATTGTTTTAACAATACTTAGAAACTTTTAGGCTTAGCTCAAAATAATTCAGCATAATAACTTGAAAATAAATACAGGGTTAGTCTGAAAAACAAACGTTAGCTCAAATAAACTCGTTTCCTTAGTCGTTTTTTATGTGCTACGCAATTCCAAACTTGTTCTGTCGCTTGCCATGAAGCCAATTCTTGTTGGACAGCAGCAAGTCGAAGAGTTGGGTTTTTGGTGCTCACACATTACTAATCCGGGTTAAGTGGAACGACTTATTCCAGCTACCGCATAAGAAGTAACAACAAACATTATTAAGGCAGTCCCCGAGTTACGGCTCGAGGCGCTGTTATTTCATTGATAAGCTCATTGGCGACATACATACCGACATATGAGACAACTCGGATACATACACTTGTTATCTAAGTGTAGAACGGACGAAGTAGTGCTACATTCCACAGTCGCTTAGATTCTTTTCCGGACCTGTCCGCCTTGTTATTTTCCTGTGGCTTTGCATCTATAAGATAGTAAGAATCATTGTGCAATGCTTTGCTCACAATGAATGGCCCTTCCCATGGGGGGGATAATTTATGCATGCCAGTAGTACGTTGTACCAACCAGAGCACCAGCTCGCCTTCCCGAAAGACTCGGGGGCACACTTTCCGGCTATGATAGCGTCGGAGATTTTGCTGATATATGGCGGATCTGGACAGTGCCAGTTCTCTCGCTTCTTCCAGCAGATCAACATCATTTTGCCGGGCTTCTTGCACTTCGGCTTCTGTGTATTGGGTGACCCTAGGCGAATCATGCTCTATGTCGGCTGGTAATACAGCTTCTGCCCCATATACCAGAAAAAATGGCGTATAGCCTGTTGATCGATTCGGAGTTGTTCTTAAACTCGACAATACCGCTGGTAGTTCTTCTATCCAGCACCCCGCTGATCTTTGCAGCGGCTCAATGAGCCGGGGTTTTATCCCGGATAATACTAATCCGTTGGATCTTTCCACTTGTCCGTTCGATGCGGGGTAGGCTACCGAGGCGACATCGAGTCAGATCTTCTTGTCTCCGCAAAAGCGCGCAAATGCTCCTTACGCAAAATTTTTTCCATTATCAGTTATAATACTGTGTGGATAACCGTATCTCAAGATGATGTCTTTGAGAAATGTCACGGCCATAGCTCCATCACATTTTCTTATAGGTTTCACTTCAATCCATTTCGTAAACTTGTCCACCATGACCAAAATGTGTGTCATGTTTCCTCTTGCTGGTTTGAACGGGCCAACCATATCCAAGCACCACACGGAAAATGGCCACGTAATTGGTATGGTCTTGAGTTCCGACATAGGCATATGTGTCTTGGTGGCGTACCTTTGACAACCATTGCATTTTCTCACCAGATCTTCTGCTTGTTCTAAGGCACTTGGCCAGTAGAATCCATGACGGAACGCCTTTGCCACCAATGCTCTGGATGAGGCATGATGCCCGCATTATCCTTGGTGTATATCTCGGAGGATGTCAAGTCCTTCTTCCGGGTCAACGCATCGCTGGAGGACGTTGGTTACACTCCGTTTGTACAACTCAGAATTGATGATTGTGTATGCTTTTGCTCTCCTCTGAGTTTGCCTGGCTAACACCTCGTCAGCGGGTAACGTTCCATCTGTCAGGAATTGGAATATAGGCAGTGCCCAAGCTGGTATCGCTCGTGGAGGGAATATGTCCTCATCAATTTCCATCTGATCTACCGGCATAACTTCAGCCGGATCGTGTTGAGCAGTCCCTGGGTCGAACGAGGTAGTCCCCGGGTTTGCTGAGGCAGTCCCCGGGTTTGTTGATGCAGTCCCAGGGTTTTGCGTACTACCTCCCGTGTCAATGTCCATGGGATCATCTCCGGATTCCGTATTTTCCGGGACATAGATCGAGTCGGTTCCTAGGGACGGCCTGATACATGGTTTTCTGAGGTGTTCCAATGCTACACCCGGTGGAATTGCCTATCTGGTCGATCCGAGCTTCGACAGCATGTCGGCAGCCTCGTTTTCCACTCGGGGTACATGGTGAAATTCACACCCCTCGAAGTAACCAAATATCTTCTGCACGTGAAATTTATATAGTGCCATGTTTGGATCTAGGGCGTCCCACACTCCGGACACTTGCTGCACCACCAGATCCGAGTCGCCAAAGCATATTATCCGACGTATGCCAATCTCCTTTGCCACTTTGAGCCCATGCACGAGAGCCTCGTACCCAGCGACATTGTTCGATGCCGCGAAATGGATCTGCAATATGTATTTTAGCTGGTCCTTCTTTGGCGAGGTAAGCACAACCCCGGTGCCTAATCCGGTTTTGGTTTTCGACCCATCAAAGTGCATCCTCCAGTAGTTCGGATCTAGTGGCGGTGGTTCGTATTGTACCTCGACCCAATCTACAAAAAAGTCCGCCATAGCCTGGGACTTGATCGCTTCTCTTCTGTCGTATTGGGGCGCATAAGGGGCTAACTCAATTTCCCATTTTGCAATTATGCCACTCGCATCCTTGTTACCCATTATCTCGGATATGGGAGCTTCACATATTACTTTGATGGGGTGCTCCTCAAAGTAATGCTTTAACATCTTTGCCGCCATATAGACACCATATGCCACCTTTGAAAGTGCGGGTAGTTCTATTTTGAGGCAGACAATACCTCGCTCAAGTAATATACTGGCCTCTGCACCGACTTACCCTCTTCATTGCGCTCTACAACAATCACTGCACTTACAACTCGGTTGGTTGCGGCTATGTAGAGCAACATTGGCTCCTTTGATAGTGGAGAGGCTAACACTGGTGCAGTGGCCAACATCTTTTTTAAGTGGGCAAAGGCTTCATCGGCCTATGGCGTCCAAACGAATTTATCCGACTTTTTCATGAGTTGGTAGAGAGGCAATGCCTTTTCTCCCAGCCGACATACAAACCGACTCAACGATGCTAGGCACCCAGCGAACTTCTAGACATCGTTTAAACACTTCGGCAGCTCCATTCGCTCAATGGCCCGAATCTTAGTTGGATTAACCTCGATACCTCGGGTGGAGACGAGAAATCCGAGTAGTTTTCCAGCTGGGACACCGAAGGTACATTTTTCTGGGTTAAGCTTCATCCGGAACCTTCTCAAGTTCGCGAATGTCTTCCTGATGTTGTCAAGGAGCGTTTTGGTTTCCTTGGTCTTGATAACCACATCATCCACGTATACTTGTACGTTTTGACCTATTTGGTCGTGCAAACATTTTTGCATACATCTTTGGTACGTTGCACCTGCATTACGCAAACGAAACGACATAGTGCGATAGCAATAAGCCCCGTACGGGGTAATAAACACAGTCTTTATTTGATCCGGGTTCAGAGGTATATGGTGGAAACCATAATATGCATCAATAAATGACAACAGTTCACATCCCGCGGTTGAGTCTATGACCTGATCTATCCTCAGCAGTGGGAATGCATCTTCTGGACACGCCTTGTTCAAGTTCGTGTAATCGATGCACATACGCCAAACCACTGCCACGTTCAGATCGTCCTTCTTCTTTTCTACCAGCACCGGATTAGAGAGCCAATCCGGATACAGCACCTCCATGATAAATCCTGCTGCTAGTAACCGAGCTATCTCGTCTCCAATGACTTTTCTCCTATCCTCGGCGAAGCGGCGGAGAGGTTGCTTCACCGGCCTTGCTCCGGGCCTTACATTCAAAGAGTGCTCGGCCAACTCCCTCGGAACACCTTGCAAGTCCTGTGTAGTCCAAGCAAAAATATCCCGATTCTCACGAAGGTAGTTGACGAGCTCGCTTTCCTATTTGTCAGTTAACCCGGCACCAATTGTTACGGTGCTCTCCGGGAACATGTCATCAACTGGAACCTTCTTGGTGTCCTTTGCGGCTTGGAATGAAACGCTGCCATGCGGGTTACTCAACGCCGGCATATACAGCTGCGCGGACTGAGCTAAAGCCGCCACCTCTTGGATTTTCTTTTCTCTTGCGCAATCACGAGTGACTCGGCTAGGTTAGACCCGGCTGAAGCACACTCAATGGAACGTCGGAAATCTCTAGCAATGGTAATCACTCCATTTGGCCTGGGCAACTTCATCTTCAGATAACTAATGTGGCAGCTCGCCATGAACATGTTCAATGCTGGTCTTCCGAGTAACACGTGATACGCACTTTCCAAGTTCACCACCTCAAACTCCAGATTTTGAGTTCGGCAGTTATCCCTTGTGCCGAATAGCACGTCGACCCGGACATTGCCTATGGGCTCACAAGAAATGCCTGGTACAATGCCATGGAAAGTTGTTCTCGTAGCCTGGAGCATGTTCTCCGAGATGCCCAACTTGCGCATCGTGTCCGCATACATGATGTTAATGATACTGCCATTGTCAATCAGTACCTTGGAGAACCTCACATTGATGTTTGGTCCAATGAATGTCGGATCTAGCACTAGCGCATACGAGCCTGGACTCGGCATAAGCTTAGGATGATCTTTGATGTTCCAGGTGATTTCCTGGTCCGACCAAGGCATGTACCTTGTCACTGTTGGCATTACCGCATTGACCTCCATATGTCGGCGCTGCAAGCTCTTCCTATCTGTTTCCTCAGTGGTAAACACACAGTAACTCTGATGATGCTCCCTGTACTCATTCCTTCCCTCGTTTCCGGGGTACCTCTGATCCGGCTATTGCTGATTTTCCACCTGATGCACTGCATCCCTTCTCTCGCTGTTGTCATACCTCGGCGGAGGGGGAGGCAACATTAACTGTTGCGTGTTTGCTCCGGAGAGCAATTGCTGCCGGGGTAACTCCTGCCGAGGTTGATCATTCCGGGGTGCCTGAGCATTCCCCGAACCACCTTGTTCTATCTTACGCATCCACTCACATTGCCTCGTTGTGTGACCTGCCGGGCTATTCGGATTTGGCGTGTGAAACTTACACGGCTGGTCCAACATCGACTCATAGGTATACCTCGGACGGTCTTTCTTTTCCTGCCACTGTTTCTTTTGCTCTGGAGTCCATGTTTTCTTGCCATTGTTTCTTGGAGTCCATTTCCCTCCCGTTCTCTGGCGTTGGTTGCTCCCTGCTCCGGGTTGATCTTGATTCACAGCTGCAACTTGTTGTGAACCGTAGCGATGATCCGGTCTATCATCTCTTCTTTTTCCTCTGTAATCGTTCCTCCGAGATGACCCGGCTCCATCCCTCTAATAATATTCCTCGTTTGACTCGTTTGACGCGATCCTAGGTTGAGTTGGATCACCCAAAGCATACGAATCTGCAATCCGGATCATCTCTGCCAACGTGATTGGCATTTTCCTTTGCAACTTCATCCACAGCTCGCTGCCATATCTGTACCCTTGTGCAAACCACGCTATGGCCTGTGACTCTATGACACCCTCACACGAGTTTCTCACGGTACACCACCGGGTCAAGAATTCACGGTCCATCTCATTAGGTCTTTGCTTGCACATTGCTAGGGTATGCGGCCTATTCGGCCTCTGATATGTACTTGAGAAGTTGCTGATAAACATTTCTTCAAAATCTATCCAGCAGTTGATGCTTCCGGGTGGTAAATTGTTCAGCCATACTCTGGCCGGACCTTCCAACATCTGGTAATGATCGCATGCCCCATCTCAAGTTGCCAGTGGCAATTTTCACAGCTGTAGCATAGTTTATCAGCCAATCCTCCGGCTTGGTACTGCCTTCATACGTCTTCGTGCCTCAGGGCAGCTAGAAGTTGGGTACCGGTGGCTCCTTCATGATCCGGGGTCCAAAGCACGATGGACCCGGGGGACCTTGACATTCGATCTGTTCCGACCTATACAGGCGATCCAGTTTCAACCTGGCGTCATCCGGCATTAAAACCATTCTTCCCAATCTTGACCCTATCACATGATAGTCCGGTCTCGGGTAGCCCGCATTCACCATTTCCGAATCACCGTCATTGTATCGGTTTTGCACTTGGGGCGTGCCTTTCTGTTGCATACCTCGGCCGACGCTTTGCTCTTGCCTTGGTATATTCCACTGCTGCGGTTGTCCTGCTCCTGTGGAGTTTCGCTGTCCGGCATTGCCGTTGGCAGCGTTCCCTTGACCGGCATTGCCTTGGTCGTGGTTACCTCGGCCAGCTTCACCTCGGCTCACACTCCGTCGATCATCATTTTTCCTCGCTTCTTTCTCCTTTCCTGCGCGCGTCGGGTCGTACGGGACGATCTGTTTGTTCCGTCTAGCCGAGGTTACTACCTCTTCTCTCCTTGGACCACCATGAGGTGACGATGCGGCTCCGGCAGATTTCTCCGGGTTACCCATCGCCAAATGAACGATTTTGGAAGCTCCAGCTCTCTCCGGGTTAGCTCTCAGTATCTCTTCATTCTGTCTGTTCACGATCCGAACCAGCTTGTTAACCCTATCTTGCTGTCTTTGACGGGCCTCACCCGTCAGACCCTCTAACTCGGATGCAGCCGCATCCGCTGCTCTGAGGTTCTTTGCCGGGGTACTATACTTCGGCAACCCCACAGACAGATAGTTTTCCGACCCCTCGGCTCCATCATCACGTTCTCTGTTCATCTCGCTTATGAGATTTCTCCCTTTTACTTTTACCGTATCAACCTTGTTTGCCTTTGCATACTCACGCAGCGTCATGTTCAATGACTGCTGAGCCGCGGCTATTTTCTTTGCGCCCTCTAGTATCTTTTGCCTAGTTTCTTCTAGCTTGGCATGTGCCTGAGCCGGATCTACCACTGCTGCTACCGGGTTAGCCAAGCTATCCATAGCTTCTCTCAGTACGTTCTCAGGCCTCTCTAGTGGAGGTCCTCTACCTTTCCTCGGTGCCTTAGGTGTTACCTCCGGGTCCGGTGCTGGATCCTTGCTCGTGCCTGCACCTGGCGCAGTCATCATCACCTCCGCATGGTCCGGGGAGCGAGCGGTACGCGCCCCGCGAGCCACAGTGAGGGGGGGGGGTCCTCCGCATCGACGACGCGGCGTGGATGAACGCATGATTCGTCCACAGCAACTTAGACCTTGTGCGCACCGAGCTTGACGAAGAGGCCGTTGCACGGAAGCGGGCACGTGCCGAAGCAGCCAGCGTTGTCGCTGACGAAGTCCAGCGCTCCAAAGCGCTGAACGAGCCTGGAGACGATGTGTTCGCCGGTGCCGATGAGGTTTCCTGTCCGGATCATCACCCCTGCTAGCGCTGCTAGCCCCACGGTGGGCGCCAACTGTCGTGGTGGTGTCACGGCAGATGCCATGGATAGGCTAAAGGTGGAGACTAATACACGCTAGGGGAATCCAGGGAGGGATAGTGGAGTGATTCTCCACACAGAAGTTTGTATTGTTTTCCTTTTAAGATTACAAGTGCTCCTAGAGTTGTATTGGCGAGAGGAGGAAGAAGGAGCTCTCTTACTCTTGCCTACAGTTTTTCCCTAGAACCCTAGCTCAACTAGTCACTATGGAATCATAAAACCAACTAGAGCTCAACCAACCCCCTCTACCAGAAACCTAGCCCCCCTTATATAGAGGAGGCTCGGTCCCTGCCTAGGGCATACGTGGAGGCATATTCCTAAGAATATGCCTCCTCCCAAAGTGGTAACCCGACCGGGGTGCTTTTCCCCCGCGTCACACATGCTTTAGCTACGTAAGCCTCTGCGGTGCCTGCGTCAGCCGACATGGGCGTCGTCACCCTTGTCGGCCATGACCCGGTGGTCCTGACCTTGCTTGCTTTGCTTATGCAGTGCGTACCGGACCTTCTTTTTGACCAGAGAGATTCCTTCCTTCTCCCAGAAGCTAAGCAGGGACCCGGATCATAGTAGATCCGGCCACACCTGTTCCTGCATATAAGTTAGACAAGCACTTCCGACTTACTTCCGACTTACTCCTTAAATTTAGTGTTTGAATGTTTTTGGCGGATCACAAAGTGGGCCTTGGTACAACATTATGTGTACCAGCAAGGGGTGCAAAGTTCCACATTTGTTTCTATTAAGAATTGAGTACTAATAAAAGCCAAAGTAGGCATGCTGATTAAAATGGCACAAATGACCATTTGGTTATTTTATTCATTTTGATTTGTTTTTCTTTGGGATTTGTTTGGGAATGATCTATATGATGTTTATTTCACCTAAGAATCATTTTACAAGCAATGGATCACTTAATCATGGCAATTCAAATCAACTCCTAATTTAAATGCTTTGATAATTTCAATTGAAAAAGTTTTTGTTAACCCTAATTTTGATGATTTGGATCTTAATAATCTTGGATTAAAGTTTTGGGATGTTACAGCGCATGTCTCCCTCTTATCCCTATCCTCTCAATCCCCCCCAGCGCCTCTCTCTCGTTTTCCCCGCGAGGCAGAAACCCTAGCCGATGTAGAGCTTACCGTCACCACCATTCCGCGCCTTCTCGTGCCCTTCCGATGATGCCACGCGCTCCGCCTTGTCGCCCTGACCATCCTCGCCACAGGAATCAAACGCGGGTGCCCCCTATCAAGCTCCAGCGACCGTTCGTTCCTCGCCTCCGACGAGCACCTCCGCTGCTATTACCGTCGGCTCTGACCATGCCCTGCCTCGCCGACCGCCTCTTCACGCTCCTGGTGAGCTTTTGGTCCTCCTGGACGCCTCCAACCTCTCCCTCTCGCTCCGGTTCAAACTCACGTCGCACGCTGTCGTCTGCCTCCGCCGCTCACCGTCGCAGTCGCATCCCCGATCACCATTAACCAGAGGCGCCGCCTTAGTTCGAACCGCCCAGTCGCGCTCGTCCCGAAGCGCCATCCCATGCTTCCTGGCTTGTCCTGGATCGCTGGCTCTGGCCACCGTCTGCCGGTCAATGGCCAGGTGACGTGGCATCGACCAAGCTCCGCCACGGTGGCAGCTGACGTGGCCCGTGGCCCACCTGTCAGTCTCTGCAGGTAGCCTCTGCCCCGGTAGAAAACA
This sequence comes from Avena insularis, assembly GCA_023614405.1. Lineage (NCBI taxonomy): Eukaryota > Viridiplantae > Streptophyta > Magnoliopsida > Poales > Poaceae > Avena > Avena insularis. The sequence goes on from CM042686.1 coordinate 315,893,350, forward strand.
ACCACACCCTTGTGCTGATGTCAACCTCCACCAGTGCTGATGTAGTAAATCTTTTAAAATTGTTTAATAATTACAGAAAAAGTTTAAATATTGTAAATTCAATATCTTTTATTCTATAACTTAGAAAAATGTGTATAATATATCAAAATGTTCAGAAAAATGTGATCTATCTGTTTAAACTATAATAATGCATTGTTAAGCACCTTAAATGACAAGTTTAATTAGAGAACTAGATCAACCCCTCACAAGTGTTCCGGGTCTCTCCTGTATTAGGGTTTGCACCCCTCGGATGCCGCTTAAATTGCCAAGCATGCTCTAGGGTTACATTTCAATTCACTTTAACTTGTCATATCAGCATCCTTGCTTGAGCATTGCATCGATGCCATGTGTTGATTGTTGTTCCCCTTTCTTTCCGGTGTTTGCTTCTTCCTAGTAGAATATGATATCGAGATCAAGATCAAAGACCGAGGTTAAAATCATCGGAAATTGAAGAACAATACTTGACCAACTGTAACCAAGTCAAGTATAAGGCTTCCGAAGATCTATATCTGGGTATCAACAAACAAGGCAAGAAAAGCCCCACCATTATACAATCCTATGATTTCAAAAGCATTTCAATTCTTGCCATGATGCATACGATTCTACTATGGTCTTTTATCGATAAATAGAGTATCCTATCTGTTGCATTACTCCCTTTGAGCTTATATTACCTGATCCACTACTCCTAGCATAACGAGGTTTGGCTTGTGTGCACTGCTAGAGCTATTATCTGTGTCCTGCTTAGCCATGCTTAGCTACCAGTACTGGTTCATCCATAAGATGTACCAAATGCAGAGAATCTAGTATGATAGGAGAACGAGGTATACTGATGAGATAAGATCCATGGTAAAGGTTAAACATGCTAAGGTTTGTATGAGAGGCCATGGTGGGATGTGGTTTTTGCAGTCCCATGCTCGCCATCATTAGGACCTGAGTTCTTGCCCTCGGAACCAAGACGAGCGTACAGCCGCACGGGGTTTATGGGGACCTCTCGACTAACTAACTTGCCTAGTAGATTCCATGAGTCACATAGTTTGGCGTTCCATTCGACATATGCATAGGAAACATTTTGAAAGATTTGACGGGTGAAGGTGCATCATAACAGGTAGGTAAGCGTGGCCGGGGGTTGCTTGGGGTTGATGGAGCCCCTAGTAAACCAACTCCGACTCACATCTCTAGGTACCGGCTTCGGGACTTGACCCGTTACAGCGAAACCATCTTTAGGGCGTGACTCATGGTCTCGACGAAAGCAAGGTAAAGGTCGTGTCTAACCACCCTCTGCCAGCCTTCCAAGGAAGAGTGCTAATGATTCTGGCATTAAGAGTCGGTTAGTACATGTGGGTAAAGTTGTGCACACATTCCCAAGCTTAGCTCCTGCTCGTCCTCGAGTAGGTAAGTGATAAAAAGAAAGAATAATTTTTGAGGTGACATGCACCGTCATAAACTTCATCAAAGTATTTGTAAAACATTGATAGCTGGGATCATAGTACTTCAATCATAACATGAAAGACAAAGTTCTAACAATAAGGCAAAGCAACTATGTTGCAACATGAAAAGGCACAAACAAAAGATTCATGAATAACAATGCTTTGCAAGACGTTTGTTTGTTTCACATAAAGAAAACATAGCATAGTGGCATTCAGCTTGTCCCTCATAGAGTAGCAAACATAAATGCATAGGACACCTTCAAAGTTCATAAGAGTGACTAGATACAAATAGTTTAAAACAAGCAATATCAAAGCTATACATCAATCAATAAGTCTTGGGACAATGCACATAGAACTAAGAATGTCCACTATGCTCTCAAAGTAGGTGCATAAAGATAGAAGGTGGAGACTCAACATAAAAGTAAAAGAAAAGCCTTCATAGAAGGAAATAGGGATTCAAGTTTCATAAAGAGCTTCCAAAAATTATGGTACTTATTAGCTTTCAACTCTCATTGCCCCTATCATAAGCATCTTGAAGGTGATTAAGGTTAAAGTGACACAACTAAGAGGATATGCTTGACAAGTTATAAACCGAAATCTCATGCCCCTTACTTACGAAGACCGAACCTCATGATACTCAACTTGAGTCACAAGTAAGCTCTTATCATTGTAAGTACATATGTATCATAGAGAACCTCATGGGGAACCGCTAGCGGCCCAGGCGTTTATCTAACACAAATACAAACTCCATGATCTTACAAGTTCCCTTTTTATTTGACACCGCCGTGATCCATAAGCAAAAGAACATGATATCAACGGGGTACAAGGTACAAGTGCAATGTTGAAAGCGTTCCCCATGATACATGGTTCTTCTACTTCAACTTATAAAGAGCAAGCATATACGCAATAAAGATGGACGCAATGGTTCAAGTATATTAAATCCAAGAAAGTAAAGTGTGCCATCAGGTTCGTGAGAGCTTTAATCACTAGTTTTCTCATAACAAGTTTAATTCGGAAGGTACATAAAAACATGAATATACTTGGAATAGAAAATGCTAATAGGTAGGTATAGTGGACTCTTTGGAATAACTTGGTTTTAGGAATTGGATGCATGAGTGGAACTCATACTTGGTTATGGAGGCTAGCAAAAGACTGGGAGCGACCAACTAAGAGAGCAATAATGGCCATAATCATGAAGAGCGACAAAACATCATTAATCAAAGCATAAAGTGATACTACAAGTTGAAAACTAGATCATAAAGGCTATGGTTACTTGGGATAGTCATAACATGGTGTGAGCATGTGCCAAGTCAACCCAAATAAAGCATCAAAGGAGAATACCACAATACTATGTTTAAATATGCTAAAACAACGCATGATTCTTCAAAGGCACATTAAGCAATCTCAATTGTTTATAACATGTCATGTTACAGAAAAGATAACTAAGCATAAAGACAAAACAATATCAAGCATGGAATGACAAAGCATAGGCCACAGTCAAAAACAACCTCTCTTTACCACTTAAGCATGAACTTTTCCTACTCTTTTCCAATCCAAACCAGACTATTTGAAAACCAATGTATGAAAGAGGGGGTCCAACTAATTTATTAAGCAAACTAAGAAAACAAATCAAACGAAAAACCAAAACAAAAACGAAAAAGAAGACGCTCCAAGAACAATACAACTGTGCATGAAACAATAAAAATGAAGCGTTTGGAAGAAACCTGGGATTTTTATTGATGAAGAAGGGGATGCCTTGGGAATCCACAAGCTTTGACGCTTGTACCTCTTGAATATTTCTTGGGGTGACACGGGTGGCACCCCCAAGCTTGATCTTTAGTCCATCCTTCATCTCATTACTCATTCCTTTCATACACCTGAAATTTTTCCTTCATACAAAACTTCACACAATCTTTATTAGCAACATTAGTGCACTCAAGATAAATAAGTCTTAAGGTTCAGTTCCAACTCCAATAAAACTTCCATTAAAACACAAGATACTTTAGCACTTCCCTCAAAAATCTCAATTCCCCAAAAGAACTCAAAAAGGAACCAACAAGAAGCAAATGCAAATAAAGGCAGAAATCTGTCAAAACAGACCAGCATGTAAAGACGAATTTTTTCGAAGACCTTCTGTTACTCAAATCGAAAAGTGTTGAACTAATAATAACCTAGGGCAGAAGCACAAAAATTCACGCCTCAAACGGACGTACGAATATTTTACACGAATTTTTACGGTAAAGCATAGAAATCTGTTTCAGGACAGCAACTTTCCCAACCATTATTTCTATCTCATTAGAGGTTACTCTTGGCACAAAAAGCAAATAAAAAGGATAAGTAGAGGTTATTACAGAGGTAATAACTTCCAAGACTCATCTAAAACTTTTGGGTTATCTCCCAATAAGTACTTTTCTTTAACGCCTTTAAGTTAGGCATGATAGTTTGAGAGGATGCTCACATAAGAAATATGAATTGAAGTAAAAGAGAGCATCAAGAAGCAAATTCAAAGCACATTTAAGTCTAACCCTCTTCCTATGCATAGGAATCTTGTAAAGAAACAAGTCATGAAAGCACAAAGCAACAAGCATAGGAAAGCAAAACAAGTGCAACTTCAAGACTTTCAACATAAAGAGGGGAAACTTAATATTGTTGAGATACATAAAACCATGTTTCCCTCTCTCATAATAACTTTCAGTAGAATCATGAGTAAAATTAACAATATAACTATCACAAGAAACATTCTTATCATGAGCCATAGGCATAAAAGAATTAATACTCCCCACATAAACATAGTCATTCTTATTGATTGTAGTGGGAGCAAATTCAACAAAATAGCTATCATTATTATTCTCATCACCATAATCATCAAATATAGGTAATCATAATTAATTTTCTCCTCAATAGTAGGTGGACTGAAAATATCATAATCATTATTGCAATCATCATATATTGTAGGTATAGTATCATCATAAGCAATAGAATAGTTATCTTCCAAAGTGTGTTCATTAAACATATCATCATTGGAAGGAACATGGATAGCACTAATAATACATTAATTATTAATATCATCATTTTTAGAATTGGTACCGAAGAGATTTTCAATATCAAAAGTAGTGTGCTTTTCCCAATCATGATCACTACTATAGGTAATAGGCATAGGAACATCATCGAGTTCAGACTCATCAAAAACTATAATGGGAGCAACATGCCTAGAGGAAATATCGTTTCATCTCTTCTTTTACTCCTCCTCTTCTTATTTTTCTTCCTCTCTTTAGGAGGGAGAGGCTTGAAAGGAAGCTTCTCCATATACTCTGGTTTATTGTTAGAGACAATAGAAGAAACTTTGGAGGATTCCTCCTTTTCATTAATAAGACCAAAACACATATTAGTCATGTCATATTTTGGTAAAATCTCATCTTCTATAATATTTTGTATGTAAGTATTTGTGTGACAATTATCAACACAATAAAGATGACAACCGTGCAGGACGCTATTCCTATCAAAAGCACTCCTATCTACCAAAAGAAGATTTTCTTGATAATTCTTCACACCCCAAAAATAATGTAAGTTCATCATGCTGATTAGGAGTGATCATGTCATCACAATACAAACTTGCAGTACTCATTGGATTAGAAGGGTTATTATTATGGCCTGAGCATTGAAAATTAAAATGACCCACTTCAAAGAAAAGTTCACAAATAAAAGGATAAAGGGCACAAACTTTTTTACCAAGATCATTTAAAGCCCTGTACCACATTCTAGTTTTTTCATTCCTGTGGGTGATACAATATTCTTCTTAAATTTGATTATTCTCACAAGGTCTATGTATTCCATAAAAATTAACATGCTTATCAGAAATAGTATTTTTAGGGGTTTGTGCATGTTTATTGCTATCATTAATAACAATTTCAGTTTCCATGCAAGTGTCTTTAAAAGGCTCATGATACATGTCCCATCTTTGTTTAGGAGAATTAATATGAGAAGCAAAGGTTCTATAACAATCAACAAGAATTTGAGGATCAAGACCATATTTAGCACTAAGCTCTTGAAAATCAGCAGTTTCAGCGAAAGACTTAATGCAATAATACTCATAGTTTATACCTGGTTCTTTACCTTTGTTGTTATCCCAATCTTCGGTATTGCTTTGAATTGTTTCAAGAAGATCCCACTTAGCTTTGACCTCCTTACTTGTGAAGGATCCCTCTAAACAAGTATCTACATAGTCCTTGTAATGTCCTGAAAGCCTTGCATAGGAATTATTAATAACAATATTACCAAGGAGCTCATGAATGGGACATTTGAGCATTAGTGACTTCAATCTCCCCCATTCAATCTCCCCCATAATGTGGATGAAAATTATAAATGTAATTCCTATATTTATGAATTTCATGAGGAGGATAAAATTTAGAGTAAAAGAGAGATTCAAGTTCCTTCCACTCCAAATGATGAGGATCATCTAGTAGCTCATACCACTCTCTTGCTTTCCCTTTAAGTGAAAAAAGAATAGTTTCCTCTTAACTTGGTTCATTGAAATACCTGCACACTCGAACAACTCACATAATTTGTGTATAAAGAGTAAATGATCACCAGGATGGCAGTTCCATCTCCCAAATAAAAGTTGTTCATAACACGTTCAACAATTTTTATAGGTATTTTAAAAGAGATGCTTTCAGTATGTGGATTTAAAATATCACAAGTATCATTAGAATTACCACATATGGGAGATAAAGTATTATTAGAGCAAATTTTCTTCTTTAAAGCGGGGGAACTAAAAGGATCATTTTCATAAAAACTAACTTCCCCAAGCTTAGACGTTTCCATAGCATTAGTAACAAAGGTGTTCAAAAGATTCATACTAATAACATTGCTATTAGTATGCAAAGAAAGTTCCATGGGTTTTTTAATTTTCTTTTCAGACAATTCAAGTTCTATCTTAGGAAAAATACTAAAAAGCTCTCTAATTTTTTTTCCATTAAGCCTAACTAGTGAAAACAAGAAACATAAAGACAAAATTGCATAATCTAAAGGAAATAACTTCGAGCACTCACACCGGAGGATGTGAGTACCTTTTAGCTTACCTCCCCGGCAACGGCACCAGAAAATAGCTTGATGTCTACACACTTCTATTCTTGTAGAAAGTTGTTGGGACTCCAAGTGCAGAGGTTTGTAGAACAACAACAAGTTTTCCCTTAAGTGGATTACCCAAGGTTTATCGAACTTAGGGAGGAAGTGTTCAAATGTATCCCCTCTCAAGCAACCCTGCAATTAAGATACAAGAAGTCTCTTGTGTCCCCAACACACCCAATACACTTGTCAGGTGTATAGGTGCACTAGTTCGGTGAAAAGATACTGAAATACAAGTGGTATGGATATAAGACAATGGTGCTAGAAAATAGCTTGATGGCGTGGAAAAGACTAAAGTTAAACTGAAATAAAGATAGAAGCAAGCAAACATGTAACAAATCTAGTTGCAAATGGTGTTTCAGTGCTTAGAAACAAAGCCTAGGGATCATACTTTCACTAGTGAACACTCCCATATAAATATATTATCTTCATGATACTACTCTGAACTACTCTCCGGTTGGACACTATAATCCATGGTAGGGCTATAACAGCACACCTCAAAGTTTGCTTTCCACATCTAGATAACCCCACACTGTCACCTTGAGTACTAGATGGTTCAAACAAACAACACAATTTCATAAAGACATCAAACTCCGAATATAACTCATAACAAGTATTTGTATTCTCTAGCCTAATTCCCACCATGGTGTGCACACTGTCAACTTCACACACATGGGGAGAGCGGAGATCTATTAAAGCACTTGAGTAGCAAGGTAGATCTATAGATTACAAGTTCATGCTCACAACATGATCATGCATAGAGAGAGAGATGAACGCATAGCTATTGGTAGAACCCTTAGCCTCGAGAGAGAACTACTCCCTCCTCATCATGGGAATCAGCAATGGTGATGGAGATGGTGGTGGATATCGATGGAGATGGCTCCGGGGGCACTTCCCCGTCCCGAAAGGGTGCTGGAACAAAGACTTTTTGTCCCCCAAATCTCCCCTTCGATGGCGGCGGCGCTGCGGAACTTTTCGTGGCTGGAGGCTTGATGATCTAGGGTTTTTGCATCGGGAGGCATCTTATAGGCGAAGAGGCAAGGTCGGTGGGCGGCCAGGGGGCCCACACCACCTGGTGGCCCGCGCCACAACATGGTGTGGCCGCCCTGTGGCCCCTCTCCGTCTCGTCTTCTGGCTCCGTGAGTCTTCCGGTAAAATATCGACTTTGGCTTTTGTCCGGTCCAATTCTGAGAATATTCATTTTCTGACTTTCCTAGAACCAAAAATAGCAGAAAACAGGCAACTGGCACTGTGGCATCTTGTTAATAGGTTAGTCCAAGAAATTATATATGAAAAGTACTCCAAAGTGTGGACAAAACATAAGAAAGTAGATAAAACCAAGCATGGAACATCAAAAATTATAGATACATTTGCAATGTACCATACACCCTTGCAGGGTTAAATCTTTTTGAAAATCCGTGTCCATGGTTATGGATGACTTGGGAATGAACGTGAGATCATAGAGAACATGAACCTAACATAAAACTTGAAAGATTAAATGTGTGCTAAAGGATGCATCGTCATGGGTACGAGGGGGTGATCCTAGTTGTGAGATGAGGATTACTTTGGTGGATATCAAAAGATGATGATCAATTCTTCGGAGATGTCGCTCTCTTATCCCCTTTTAAAAAATTCTAATTAGACGAGCTTCTTCTCCCTCTTGTTTTACAAACAAAGATGGCTTTATACAAATTAACCCCACCAGCCATAAGTCTTGCAGAGTACACCCTGTACTCACTCTTGCTTTGTTGATACTTTTGTAGAAGAGTAAGTGTTCCCCTGAAGACAAGTTCCGTACGACATCGACACTGACGAGTAGCTTGGGGTTCCCGGCCAGCAGCCTGGAATCTATGGGCTGGGATGTCATCGTTATGTCATGTCTACGCACTTCTATTCTTGTAGACAGTTGTTGGGCCTCCAAGTGCAGAGGTTTGTAGAACAGCAGCAAGTTTTCCCTTAAGTGGATTACCCAAGGTTTATCGAACTCAGGGAGGAAGTGCTCAAAGGTATCCCCTCTCAAGCAGCCCTGCAATCAAGATACAAGAAGTCTCTTGTGTCTCCAACACACCCAATACACTTGTCAGGTGTATAGGTGCACTAGTTCGGCGAAGAGATAGTGAAATACAAGTGGTATGGATAAGTATAAGTGGTAACGGTGATAGAAAATAGCTTGATGGCGTGTGGTTGATGTGGGAAAAGACTAAAGTAAAACTGAAATAAAGATGGAAGCAAGCAAACATGTAACAGATCTAGTAGCAAACGGTGTATCAATGTTTATAAACAAGGCCTAGGGATCATACTTTCACTAGTGAACACTCTCATATAAATATATTCTCTTTATGATACTACGCTGAACTACTCTCTGGTTGGACACTCTAATCCATTGTAGGGCTATAACAACACACCTCAAAGTTAGTCTTTCCCATCTAGAAAATCCCACACTATCACCTTGAGCACTATATGGTTCCAACAAACACCACAATTTCATCAAGACATCCAACTCCAAATATAACTCACAACAGGTATTTGTAATCTCTAGCCAAAGTGCCACCATGGTGAGCACGCTGTCACTTTCACACACATGGGGAGAGCAGAGATCTATTAAAGCACTTGAGTAGTAAGGTAGATCTATAGATTACAAGCTCATGATCTCAATAAGATCATGCATAGAGAGAGATGAACACATAGCTACCAGTATAACCCTTAGCCTCGAGAGAGAACTACTCCCTCCTCATCATGGGAATCAGCAATGGTGATGGAGATGCCGGTGGAGATCGATGGAGATGGCTCAGAACACTTCCCCGTGCAGGTGCCGGAACAGAGACTTTCTGTCCCCCGAATCTCCTTTTTGGTGGCAGCGGCGCTGCGGATCTTTTCGTGGCTGGAGGCTTGATGATTTAGGGTTTTTGTATCGGGAGGCTCTGATAGGCGAAGGACGCAAGGTCGGTGGAGTGCCCGGGGACCCACACCACCTGGTGGCGCGACCAGGGCTAGCCCGCGCCACCATATGGTGTGGCCAGGCCCTGGCCCTCCTCTGTCTCTGCTTCTGGCTCCGTGAGTCTTTCGGTAAAATAGGAACTTTGGCTTTTGTCCCGTCCAATTCCGAGAATATTGATTTTCTGACTTTCCTGGAACCAAAAACAGCAGAAAACAAGCAACTGGCACTATGGCTCTTGTTAATAGGTTAGTCCAAAAATCATATGAAAAGTACTCCAAAGTGTGGACAAAACATAATAAAGTAGATAAAACCAAGCATGGAGCATCAAAAATTATAGATACATTTGCAATGTATCAACATCCCCAAGCTTAACTCCTGCTCGTCCTCGAGTAGGTAAGTGATAAAAATAAAGAATAATTTTTGAGGTGACATGCACCATCATAAACTTGATCAAAGTATTTGCAAGCATTCAAAGATGGGATCATAGTACTTCAATCATAACATGAAAGACAAAGTTCTAGCAATAAGACAAAGAAACTATGTTGCAACATGAAAAGGCACAAACAAAAGATTCATGAATAACAATGCTTTGCAAGACGTTTGTTTGTTTCACATAAAGAAAACATAGCATAGTGGCATTCAGCTTGTCCCTCATAGAGTAGCAAATATAAATGCATAGGACACCTTCAAAGTTCATAAGAGTGACTAGATACAAATAGTTTAAAACAAGCAATATCAAGTATGCATCAATCAACTAGTCTTGGCACAATGCACATAGAACTAAGAATGGCCACTATGCTCTCAAAGTAGGTGCATAAAGGTAGAAGGCGGAGACTCAATATATAAGTGGAAGAAAGGCCTTCATAGAAGGAAGCAGAGATTCAAGTTTCATAAAGAGCTTCCAAAAATTATGGTACTTATAGCTTTCAGCTCTCATTGCCCCTATCATAAGAATCTTGAAGTGATTAAGGTTAAAGTGAACAAACTATGGTGTACATGCTTGACGAAGTATAAGTTAGAAACCTCATGTCCCTTGTATACGATGGACGCTCCTCATGCTACTCAAGTTTAGTCACCGGTAAGTTCTTGTCATCGTAAGTACATGTGTATCATAGAGAACATAACGGGTACCCTTGCCCGATGATACGGAAGAATCCCCATATCAAAATGACAAGGCAAGCAGACAACGAGCATCTCAGCAATCTTCTTATTTACCATGGGAATATGGTGCTTTTTTCTCTCTTTCCTCTTTTCTCATATCTCTTTTTTTCTCTTTTCTTTTTCTCAATATAGGACTCTTTTTTATAAGAAGAATGCTTCATATACATCTCATTATGGTTACGCTGCAGGTTTCCACCATGTCAGCATGGATTAGACTAGCGGCCCAGGCGTTTCTCTAACACATATACATAACTCCATGGACTTACAAGCTCCCCTTCCATTTCACACCGACGACATCCATATACAAAAGAGCATGATATCAACTAGGTACAAGTACCAAGTGCAATGTTGAAAGCGTTCCCCATGAAAGCATGGTTCTGCTAATCCCTAACAAATAAGTGCAAGCATATACAACATAGACGACACAATGGTTCAAGTTTATTAGATGCAAAAAGTAAAGTGTGCCATCAAGTTCGTGAGAGTTTTAATCACTAGTTTTCTCATAACAAGTTTAATTTGGAAGGTAAACAAAACCATGAATATACTTGGAATAACATTTGTTAAGTTTGCTATACTTGCCTTCCGTTGTTTGATGTTTGTGGTTAGTGACATCTGCTTGTAATATTTTGGTTCTTTGCTTAGTTATGAGCTTGCTGTAATAATTTTTGTGTCGCAGGGTTACTATTGTGTTACCGATCTTACACTGGATATTCTCGAGCTCTAGGTTAAGCTTATGTCAGACTAAGGTCTAGATTTGTTTAACCCTGATCCCAGGGGTGTTACGAGATGCCACATGCAATGGAGCACCAATATAGTAGAGATGTTGCATCACCACACCCAACTGAGTGTGTGCGGTCATGTGGATTATTGTGGTTTGGAAAAGAACACATGCAATGACACTCCATGTGTCAGACCATGGTCAGAAAGCCCAGGAACATGTTGGAATGCAAGTGTCACATGCAATGGAGCACCAGTGTGGCACAGAGGTTACATCACCACACCCAATTGATTGTGTGTGGTCATGTGGATCATTGTGGTTTGGAACAAACACATGCAATGACACTCCATGTGTTAGACCATGGTCAGAAAGCCCAGTAACATATTAGAATGCAGCTGCCACATGCAATGGAGCACCAGTGTGGCAGAGAGTTGCATCACCACACCCAGTTGAGTGTATGTGGTCTTGTGGATAATTGTGGTTTGTAAAAGAACAGATACAATGACACTCCATATGTCAGGCCATGGTCAGAAATCCCATGAATATGTTGGAGTGGAGCTGACACATGCAATGGAGCGCTAGTGTGGCAGAGAGTTGCATCACCACACCTAGTTGAGTGTGTGTGGTCATGTGGATCATGGTGGTTTGGAAAAGAACACATACAATGACACACCATGTGTCAGGCCATGGTCAGAAATCCCATGAATATGTTGGAATGCAGCTGACACATGCAATGGAGCACCAGTGTGGCTGAGAGGTTGCATCACCACACCCAGTTGATTGTGTGTGGTCATGTGGATCATTGTGGTTTGTAAAAGAACACATACAATAAAACTCCATGTGTCAGACCATGGTCAGAAATCCCAGGAACATGTTGGAATGCAGCTGCCACATGCAATGGAGAACCAGTGTGGCTAAGAGGTTGCATCACCACACCCAGTTGAGTGTGTGTGGTCATGTGGATCATTGTGGTTTGGAAAAGAACACATGCAATGACACTCCATGTGTCATACCATGGTCAGAAAGCCCAGGAACATGATGGAATGCAGCTGCCACATACAATGGAGAACTAGTGTGGCACAAAGGTTGCATGACCACACCTATTTTATTGTGTGTGGTCATGTGGACCATTGTGGTTTGGAAAAAACACATGCAATGACACTCCATTTGTCAGACCATGGTCAGAAAGCCCATGAACTTATTGGAATGCAGCTGCCACATGCAATGGAGCACTAGTGTGGCATAGAAGTTGCATCACCATAGCCAGTGGAATGTGTGTGGTCATGTGGATCATTATAGTTTGGAAAATAATACATGAAATGACACTCCATGTGTCAGACCATGGTAAGGATTCCCAAGAACATGTTGGAATGCAGCTGCCACATGCAATGGACCACCCGTGTGGTAGAGGTGTTGCATCACCACACCCAGTTGAGTGTGTGTGGTCATGTGGATAATTGTGGTTTGGAAAAGAACATATGAAATGACACTCAATGTGTCAAACCATCGGCAGAAAGCCCAGGAACATGTTGGAAAGCAGCTACCACATGCAATGGAGCACCAGTGTGGCACAAAGGTTGCATCACCACACCCAGTTGATTTTGTGTGGTCTTGTGGATCATTGTGGTTTGGAAAAGAACGCATGCAATGGCACTCCATGTATCAGACCATGGTTAGGGAGCCCAGGAACATGGTGGACTGTAGCCACCACATGCAATGGACCACCAGAGTGGGAGAGTGGTTGCATCACCACACCTAGTTGATTGTGCGTGGCGATGTGGATCATTGTGGTTTGGAAAAGAACACATGCAATGACACTCCATGTGTGAGACCATGGTCAAAAAGCCCAGGAGCATGTTGGAATGCAGCTGTCACATACAATGGAGCACTAGTGTGGCACAAAGGTTGCATCACCACACCCATTTGATTATGTGTGGTCATGTCGATCATTGTGGTTTGGAAAAGAACACATGCAATGGAACTCCATGTGTCAGACCATGGTCAGAAATCTTAGGAATATGTTGGAATGCAGCTGCCACATGCAATGGAGAACCAGTGTGGCTGAGAGGTTGCATCACCACACCCAGTTGAGTGTGTGTGGTCATGTGGATCATTGTAGTTTGGAAAAGAACACATGCAATGACACTCCATGTGTCAGACAATGGTCAGAAAGCCTAGGAACATGTTGGAATGCATATGCCACATGCAATGGAGCACTAGTATGGTAGAGATGTTTCATCACCACACCCGGTTGAGTGTGTGTGGTCATGTGGATCATTGTGGTTTGAAAAAGAACACATGCAATGACACTCCATGTATCAGACCATGGTCAGAAAGCCTAGGAACATGTTGGAATGCAGCTGCCACATACAATGGAGCACTAGTGTGGCACAAAGGTTGCATCACCACACCCATTTGATTATGTGTGGTCATGTGGATCATTGTGGTTTGGAAAAGAGCACATGCAATGAAACTCCATGTGTCAGACCATTGTCAGAAATCTCAGGAACATTTTGGAATGCAGCTGCCACATGCAATGGAGAACCAGTGTGGCTGAGAGGTTGCATCACAACCCCCAATTGTGTGTGTGTGGTCATGTGGATCATTGTAGTTTGGAAAAGAACACATGCAATGACACTCCATGTGTCAGACCATGGTCAGATATCCCTGGAACATGTTGGAATGCCGCTGCCACATGCAATAGAGCACTCGTGTGGCACAAAGGGTGCATCACCATACCCAGTTGAGTGTGTGTGGTCATGTGGATCATTGTGGTTTGGAAAAGAACACATGCAATGACACTCCATGTGTCAGAGCATGGTCAGAAAGCCCAGGAACATGTTGGAATGCAGCTGCCACATGCAACGGAGCACCAGTGTGGCTGAGAGGTTGCACCACCACAACTAGTTGATTTTGTGTGGTCATGTGGATAATTGTGGTTTGGAAAAAAACACATGAAATAACACTCCATGTGTTAGATCATGGTCAGAAAGCCCCTGAACTTATTGGAATGCAGCTGCCACATGCAATGGAGCACCTGTGTGTCAGAGAGGTTGCATCACCACACCTAGTTGAGTGTGTGTGGTCATATGGATCATTCTGGTTTGGAAAAGAACACATGAAATTACAGTCCATGTGTCATACCATGGTCAGAAAGCCCAGGAACATGTTGGAATGCAACTGCCACATGCAATGGAGCACTAGTGTGTCACAGAGGTTACATCACCACACCCAGTTGATTGTGTGTGGTCATGTGGATCATTGTGGTTTGGAACAAACACATGCAATGACACTCCATGTGTCAAACCATGGTCAGAAAGCCTAGTAACAAATTAGAATGCAGCTGCCACATGCAATGGAGCACTAGTGTGGCAGAGAGTTGCATCACCACACCCAGTTGAGTGTGTGTGGTCTTGCGGTTAATTGTGGTTTGTAAAATAACACATGTAATGACACTCCATGTGTCAGTCCATGGTCAAAAAGCCCAGGAATCTGTTGGAATCCAGCTGCCACATGCAATGGAGCACTAGTGTGGCGGAGTGGTTGGATCACCACACCCAGTTGAGTGTGTGTGGTCAGGTGGATCATTGTGGTTTGGAAAAGAACACATGCAATAACACTCCATGTGTAAAACCATGGTCAAAAAACCCAGGAACATTTTGGAATATAGTTGCCACATGCAATGGAGCATCAGTGTGGCTGAGAGGTTGCACCACCACACCTAGTTGATTGTGTGTGGTCATGTGGATCATTGTGGTTTGGAAAAAAATACATGCAATGACACCCCATGTTTTATTCCATGGTAACAAAGCCCATGAACTAATTGGAATGAAGGTGCCACATATAATGGAGCACTAGTGTGGCAGAGAGGTTGCATCAACATACCGAGTTGAGTGTGTGTGGTCATGTGGATCATTGTAGTTTGGAAAAGAACACATGCCATGACACTCCATGTGCCAGACCATGGTCAGAAAATCCAGGAACATGTTGGAATGCAGATGCCACATGCAATGGAGCACCAGTGTGGCAGGCATGTTGCATCACCACACCCAATGGAGTGTATCTGGTTATGTGGATCATTGTGGTTTATAAAATAACACATGTAATGACACTCCATGTGTCAGTTCATGGTCAAGAAGCCCGGGAATATGTTGGAATGTAGCTGCCACATGCAATGGAGCACTAGTGTGGCAGAGTGGTTGGATCACCACACCCAGTTGAGTGTGTGTGGTCATGTGGATGATTGTGGTTTGGAAAAGAACACATGCAATAACACTCCATGTGTCAGACCATGGTCAGAAAACCCAGGAACACGTTGGAATGCAGCTGCCACATGTAATGGAGCACCAGTGTGGCTGAGAGGTTGCACCACCACACCTAGTTGATTGTGTGTGGTCAAGTGGATCATTGTGGTTTGGAAAAAAACGCATGCAATGACACTACATGTTTTAGACCATGGTAAGAAAGCCCATGAACTAATTGGAATGCAGTTGCCACATGCAATGAAGCACTAGTGTGGCAGATAGGTTGCATCACCACACCTAGTTGATTGTGTGTGGTCATGTGGATCATTGTAGTTTGGAAACGAACACATGCAATGACACTCCATGTGTCAGACCATGGTCAAAAACCTAGGAACATGTTGGTATGCAGATGCCACATGCAATGGAGCACCAGTGTGGTGGAAATGTTGTATCACCACACCCAATTGAATGTGTCTGGTCATGTGGATCATTGTGGTATGGAAAACAACACATGAAATGACCCTCCATGTGTCAGACCATGGTCAGAAAGCCCAGGAACATGTTGGAATGCAGTTGCCACATGCAATGGAGCACTAGTGTGGCAGAGAGGTTGCATCACCACACCCAGTTGAGTGTGTGTGGTCATGTGGATCATTCTGGTTTAGAAAAGACCACAAGCAATGACACTCCACGTGTCAGTCCATGGTCAGAAAGCCCATGAATATGTTGGAATGCAACTGTCACATGCAATGGAGCACCCGTGTGGCAGAGACCTTGCATCACCACACATAGTTGAGTGTGTGTGGTCATGAGGATCATTGTGGTTTGGAAAAGAACACATGCAATGACACTCCATGAGTCATACCATGGTCAGAAAGCCCAGGAACATGTTAGAATGCAGCTACCACATGCAATGGAGCACCAGTGTGGCTGAGAGGTTGTATCAACACACCTAGTTGGGTGTGTATGGTCATGTGGATCATTGTCGTTTGGAAAGGAACACATGCAATGTCACTCCTTGTGTCAGACCCTAGTTAGAAAGCCTAGGAACATGTTGGAATGTAGCCGCCACATGCAATGGAGCACCGGTGTGGAAGAGATGTTGCATCACCACACGCATTGAGTGTGTGTGGTCATGTGGATCATTGTGGTTTGGGAAAGAACACATGCAATGACATTGCATATGTCAGACCATGGTTAGAAATCCCAGAAACATGTTGGAATGCAGCTGCCACATGCAATGGAGCAACTGTGTTTCACAGAGGTTACATCGCCACAATCAGTTGAGCGTGTGTGGTCATGTGGATCATTGTGGTTTGGAAAAGAACACATACAATGATACTCGATGTGTCAGACCATGGTCAGAAAGCCCACGAACATGTTGGAATGCAGCTGCCACATGTAATGGAGCACAAGTGTGACTGAGAGGTTGCACTAACACACCTAGTTGATTGTGTGTGATCATGAGGATCATTGTGGTTTGGAAAAATCATATGAAATGATACTCCATGTGTCAGACCATGGTCAGAAAGCCCCTGAACTTATTGGAATGCAGCTGCCACATGCAAGGGAGCACTAGTGTGGCAGAGAGGTTGCATCACCACACTAGTTGAGTTCGTGTGGTCATATAGATCATTGTGTTTTGGAATATAACAAATGCAATGACACTCCATGTGTCAGACCATGGTCAAAAAGCCCAGGAACGTATTAGAATGCAGCTACCACATGCCATGGAGCACCAGTGTGGCAGAAAAGTTGCATCACCACACCCATTTGATTTTGTGTGGTCATGTGGATCATTGTAGTTTGGAAAATAACAGATGAAATAGCACTCCATGTTCTAGTCCATGGTTTGAAAGCCCAGGAATATGTTGGAATGCAGCTACCACATGTAATGGAGCACCAGTATGGTAGAGATGTTGCATCACCACACCCAGTTCAGTGTGTGTGGTCATGTGGATCATTGTCGTTTGGAAAAGGACACATAGAATGACACTCCATGTGTTAGACCATGGTCAGAAAGCTCAAGAACATGTTGGAATGCAGTTGCCACATGCAATGGAGCACCAGTGTGGCATAGAGGTTGCATCACCACACCTAGTTGAGTGTGTGTGGTCATGTGGATCATTGTGGTTTGGAAAAGAACACATGAAATGATACTCTATGTGTTAGGCCTTGGTCAGAAAGCCCATGAATATGTTGGAATGTAGCTGCCACATGCAATGGAGTACCAGTGTGGCGGAGAGGTTGCATCACCACACCTAGTTGAGTGTGTGTGGTCATGTGGATCATTGTTGTTTCGAAAAGAACACATGCAATGACACTGCATGTGTTAGACTATGGTTAGAAATCCCAGGAACATGTTGGAATGCAGCTGCCACATGCAATGGAGAACCAGTGTGGCATAGAGGTTGCATCACCACACCCAGTTGAGTGTTTGTGGTCATATGGATCATTGTGGTTTGGAAAAGAACATATGCAATGACACTCCATGTGTCAGACCATGGTCAGAAAGCCCAGGAACATGTTGGAATGCAGCTGCCACATGCAATGGAGCATCAGTGTGGCTGAGAGGTTGCACCACTACACCTAGTTGGTTGTATGTGGTCATGTGGATCATTGTGGTTTGGAAAAAACACATGCAATGACACTCCACGTGTTAGATCATGGTCAGATATCCTCTGAACTTATTGGAATGCAGCTACCACATGCAATGGAGCACCAATGTGGCAGAGAGGTTGCATCAACACACCAAGTTGAGTGTGTGTAGTCATATGGATCATTGTAGTTTGGAAAAGAACACATGCAATGATAGTCCATGTGTCATACCATGGTTAGAAAGCCCAGGAACATGTTGGAATGCAACTGACACATGGAATGGAGAACCAGTGTGGCACAGAGGTTACATCACCACACCTAGTTGATTGTGTGTGGTCATGTGGATCAATGTGCTTTGGAACAAACACATGCAATGACACTCCATGTGTTGCACCATGGTTAGAAAGCCCAGTAACGTATTAGAATGCAGCTGCCACATGCAACGGAGCACCAGTGTGGCAGAGAGGTTGCATCACCACACCTAGTTGAGTATGTGTGGTTGATGACCCACAAGTATATGGGGTGTATCGCAGTATTTTCAATAAGTAAGAGTGTCGAACCCAACGAGGAGTAGAAGGTGCTGGCTAGTGGTATGGATCAGGAATTCTCTGCAAATACTTAGCAAACGGATTTTTAGGGGTTTTGATAATGCAAGTAAATAAAATAAGAGTAAATAAAAGACAATAAGAATAAATGAAGCAAGTGGCCCAATCCTTTATTTAGCAAAGGACAAGCCCGTTGTATTACTTAAGATGACCAAATGTTCTCGAGGACACACGGGAATTCTTTCAAGTGCTTTCGCTTCATATAGTTGATTAATCTTCTTTAGTTTGCTAAGTGCTGTGTGGGTGAACATGTGCTAATGTACCGACCTTCCTAGGACTAATACATACTTGTGATTATACCCCTTGTAAACATTCGTAAGTACAAGAAAGTAATTAAGGTAGAAAGCTAACCACAGCTTTAAACTCTAAGAACCTGATGTCCCTTGTGCAATGGTTTCCTAACAGGGGTTCAGGTTTCTGTCACTCCGGCAACCCCTACGATTAGTAGCCAAATACACAATGCATTCCCCTAGGCCCGTATAGGTGAAGTGTCATGTAGTCGACGTTCACATGACACCACTAGAAGAAGTACACCACAACTTAAATATCAAACTATTGAATCTTTCTCAACACAATTCCACTACTAACAACATGACTTCTCCCATGTCCTCAAGAACAAAACGAACTACTCACAAGACATCATATAGATCATGATCAGAGATGGAATAATGATGTATAGCAATCTGAACATAAATAGTAATTCAATGGTTCACTCAATAGCATCAACTACAATGAGTAATCAACACCGAGAAAGTTTCCCCTAAGAATTATGCAAGATTCAACCCAATTGTTACATCAATATGGAGATGGTGATGAGGGTGCTGGTGGTGATGATGGTGGTGATGATGAGGACGATCCCGATGAAGTCCAGCTTGATGGTGGTGTTGATGGCGACGATCTCCCATCTCCGGGAAGGAATTCCCCCGGAAGAATTCTGTCCGCCGGAGCGATCTTTCTCTCTCGGTGTTTTCCGCCCTGTAGAGGCGGCGAAATCTTTCTGTGGCCACTCCCCTGGTATTAGGGTTTCGGGAGGATAATATACGCCAGAGGGGAGAGCTGGAGGTGGGCTAGGGCGGCCACATCACCTGGTGGCGCGGCCTAGGATGGCCCGCACTAGGGGGTGGTGTGGGCCCCCTGTGGACCATCTCCAATCCTCCTTATAGTAGTCTTCGCCTTCTGGAAAAATAGGATTTTCCATATATTTTCCCGGATTTTCTGATCTTCGCGAATTTTTCCTCCAAACAGCACCTTTTCCATTAGAATCCTGACAGCAGCGGTCCATGCTCCAAAAGTCATCAACCATGCAAAAACAGATGAAATAACACAAGTATCATCTCTTAATATGAAATATATCAATGAATAACAGTAAATTATGATATAGAATAATGATGCAAAATGGACGTATCAGTGGTCATGTGGATAATTGTGGTTTGGAAAATAACACATGTAATGACACTCCATGTGTCAGTCCATGGTCAGAAAGCCCAGGAATATGTTGGAATGCAGCTGCCACATCCAATGGAGCACTAGTGTGGCACAGTGGTTGCATCACCACACCTAGTTGAGTGTGTGTGGTCATGTGGATAATTGTGGTTTGGAAAAGAACACATGCAATAACACTCCATGTGTCAGACCATGGTCAGAAAGCCCAAGAACATGTTGGAATGCAACTACCACATGCAACGGAGGACCTGTGTGGTAGAGAGGTTGCATAACCACACCCATCTGAGTGCTCTAGTCATGTGGATCATTGTAGTTTGGAAAAGAACACATCCAATGACACTCCATGTGTCAGACCATGGTCAGAAATCCCAGGAACATGTTGGAATGCAGCTGCCACATGCAATGGAGCACTAGTGTGGCAGAGAGGTTGCATCACCACACCCAGTTGAGTGTGTGTGGTTATGTGGATCATTGTGGTTTGGAAAAAAGCACATGCAATGACACTACATTTGTCAGACCGTGGTCATAAAGCCTAGGAACATGTTGGAATGCAGTTGCCACATGCAATGGAGTACCCGTGTGGTAGAGAGGTTGAATCACGACACCCAGTTGAGTGTGCGTGGTCATGTGGATCATTGTGGTTTGGAAAAGAACATGTTCCACAACAAGAAAAGTTGGCTTTTACAACATATGGCTTTCATGGTTGAAGGCCCATTTTTTGTGGCTAAGAAGTCTTCTAGGACGGATGCCCTTCGTGGTAAAATCCCTATCACAAAAGAATCTACCACCATTTTTTCTGACTGTTGCGGATCGCACCCTTCAGCCACGAAAACTTGTTCTGTCGTAGATTTGTTTGCTAGCCGTGTTGACTATTCACATCATGCAAAATGCCACGTGGCAAACACCGTTAATGCCCAGTTACCGCCATTAATGGCCATAGAAACTGTGGTAGAATCCTGGCCCAACCAAGGCCTGCTAACTGTTAAGTGGGCCGACCCACGAGGAGAGCCCAATTAGATTACGTCCCTTTACTATTTCGCCATGTACTGTTTGATGTGGGCCCATTAATGCAGCCATCCATGGCCCATACGATTTTAGGCCCATTACAATTTCGGACTAAAGAAGGAACACTTTATTAGAATAATATGCAGCCCATTAGGGGCCCTCACCCGATGAGTCGTGCACTATTAAGGCACGCCTACTGACATTCTCTACAACCCGTAGGGTCCACTCCTGTTCTACCCATTTACTGTTATGGAGTTTTACATTTCTGGGTTGCCAGTGTTAGGATCCTTTACTGTTTTGTCCTTTCACTGTTCTGGCCTTTTACTGTTCTGGCCATTTCGCTGTTTAGGCCTTTTACTCTTCTGGCCTTTTATTGTTCTGGGCTTCTTGTTCCGGCCATTTACTATTTAGGCCTTTTCACTCTTCTGTTTGTTTTGCTCCTTTGGCCCTCTACTATGTAGGCCTTTTACTATTCATGCATTTTACAGTTTCAGGCCTTTTACAGTTCTGGCATATTTCTCTTTAGGCCTATTACTGTTCGGGCGTTTTACTGTTCTAGCATGTTGTTATTCATCCCTGTATGTTTTCAGGGCCTTAGCCGCTTATGAGGCCCACCAATATTTTGACCTGCCACTTACGGTCGTTTACTATTTATTGGGCCCATCTGCTGGCCAACATTTTTGCGTATTCTATAACTATGGCGCAATTCTGGTTTTAAACAATCCATTAATATTTCGGCCCGCTTATGGCCGCGCTAGGATCACCCTATTACATCAATATAATTTTTTGAAATTTATTATAGACAAGAATTTCAACAAAAACAAGATGAAGCATTACAGAGACATCGTCAGACATGGGTTGGAACAGGGTTTCTACTACGGAGCTTACATCCCCATACAAGTAACAACTGGCATACCATGACAGCTGCAGAAGAGATTATCAAGTAGACGGTCCATCCAATCTTGTCGATTTTTCAGTTCTTGTATCTGTTCACATGTAATCGTGATTATTCCATCTATTTCCTCTGTTTCTTATTCAATTAAATCAATTGTTTGGAGTGTAGTTGTAACACCTCTTTCTGTTGGAAAATATGAAACAGTGGGCCGATGCAAGCAATAATCACTGTCACTGCTGCTTTGTGAAATGACCTCAATACTTAACGTAGGATTCCTCCCTTCTGACCCCATACCTTCATGTGCAGCCTCAAACACATAAAACAAGTCAGCACAGCGTACCAGCTAACTAGCGTCCATCTCATATGTAAAATAATTCTAATTCATATTTGGCCAGGAACAATCAATGATGTGCCTCGTACATCTCTTTTCGGAATAACAGGAACAATCGATGTCCTGGACCGATGCGTACATGTGCCAGTATCATAGCCACTCTGGAACAAACACTCGAAGTTATTTGCATGCTAAAACTAAGACATATTAAGTTACAACAGCAAAGCAGGCGAAAAAACACCATGTTAGAGCAGCAAAATTGGCATTGTCCTAATATAGCAAATCAAGCCATCAACATGTGTGTCTCATGCAGACTAACTAAACTAGTGTGGCAGTGAATATAGGGAATCAAGCAACTCGACTCTTTCCCTCATAAACTGATCATATCACTGCATAACTGAAATATAGAAAATATAACAAAAAGAGGTGCGTGAGATTCCTTCGACTGCTTAGAACTGGTCGGGACAACAAAGCATTAACCTAAAATATAAAAATAGCGTTTAAAAATGGTATATAGTATGAACTAGCCAAAAAAGTGACATCCAACCATAGAAGGTGGCATTGCTTTAATCATCAAGGAACTATGACAGTACCTTGGAAAAACAAGCAATAAATAAAGTGTGTCTTAAATAGACTACCAGAATCATTTCAGACAAACAAGATCAACCATTGCTTTCCAATAGCCAGATCATTCAAATATTTTGATCGTTGGCCTAGTAAATAAAAATGAAGAGAAAAAAAGAGATGGGTCATTTGCTGCCAAAACAATAGTTGAATGCATTTCCAAAAAAGTAGCATAAACTTTCTTTGTAATGCCTACATCTATTGTATTTCCAACTGGTAACAATATCATTGTACGTATATCTAGGCAAGAAAATCCAGTAGACAAACAAGAAAATGATACATTGTGCACCTTGCAAGGTCAATGAAGTATTTAAACAATGTATGTCTAGGAACCACATCAGAATATAGCATTAATACAATCACAAGTCAACTAAAAATTCACAGGAACCATAACCAGTTGAACCATCCAGTGGCTAATATTAAACTCGCAAGATCATTTGATCATGTATAGATGAAAATATCTTGTTTATTATTAAACAAACATTGTATTTCTCACAGAAATTTCCATCCCTAGTTTGGGACTGACGGGGGTTGAACCCGCAGCTTCTGCCTTGATAGGGTGGTGCTCTGACCGTTTAAGTTAAGAAAATCATTACATTGCTTTAATCATGAGCAAAGTAAAGAATCAAATTGGCAATAGAATCTATATGTGTATCATGTAGAGTAGATATTGAGGTAATGAATTAAGCAATCAAACACCAGGTGCATGATAGACTTCTAGATCATATTAAGATGGTTATAATCCATATATATAGCAATTGGGGATCATATTAGATGATATTAGCTATGACAATCTCACTATCAGTAGTCTAGATAGAACTCCCTCCGTTTCAAAATATAAGATGTTATGGCTTTTGTGAAACGAATGTATCTAGACCCCCTTTAGTGTTGGTAGAGTAACTTGGACTAGTATTGTATGCATTTTTACTAGTCCAAGTTACTCCCCACCAATACCAAGTAATTTATACTAGTCTCATACATATAACAATAGACTATGTTACTACCTCCATAGTGCATGTAAGCTCAATCATGGTGGCGATCTCTAATATTATAATAGAATATAGATTAGCATAAAAGTGGATCTATTTCAATAACCACCCCCTAATCATGGTCTAGTTAACGTATGTATATATAGAAAGAATATCATCAGTCAAATATAGCAAAAAGAGATCTCCACCATGATTGAGTGAGCAAATTGAATGATAAATCAAGGGATTTACGTTTGGTCTTTATGTAGTACCGTTAAGGGTAATCTTGTTCTAATCATTGGCCAACTCATGTGGTGCTGACACAAGACGATGTGACTACCTCCAGAGTGCATACATACTCTTAAATATAGCATAAAAATACTATAATACACTATAAATTAGCATAAAAGTGGATATACTTAAATTACCACCACCTAATCATAGTCTAGTTGACGCATATATAGATAGATAGATATATATGATGATGAGTCAAATATAGCAAAGAATATATCATCACGAGATTGTGTGAGAAAAATGAATTATAAATCGAGAGATTTACAATTGGGCTTTTTTACATAGTAGAAAAATGTAGCATAAAAGTGGATATACTTAAATCCCCACCACCTAATCATTATCTAGTTAACATACAGATAGATAGATAGATAGATAGATAGATAGATAGATAGATAGATAGATAGATAGATAGATAGATGAACACATGTCAAATATAGAAAGAATAGATCATCACCAAAATCAAGTGAGCACATTGAATTATAATTGAGGGATTTAAATTTGGTTTTTGTCCAGTCTTGTTTAAGGTCAACCTTGTTCTAATCATTAGCCGAATCATGTGGTACCTCGTACAAACAAGCATCTGACACTAAGCACATCTCAATAAAAACAAGAGACTTATTATTTATCTTTGTGCAGTCCCATTGGAGGACATCCTATTATCAGTTTGTTCTTTGAAGACATCCATTGCATCCAGTACTTGGATAGATGATCCATCTACTTTATTGTTTCTCCTCTGCATATAGGTTCAGGCCACTCATTCACATAAAATAGGTTTGCATTCAGCAATAGAAAGCAACATGTACTTATAAGATTGTAGGGGTAATTCACTCTACGATTCTCCGTGTTTCCTATGAGAGGAAATAATATCAGATAATGGCTATTGCTGTTTACAAAGAACTAGATAAACATTATAGTATAATCACTTGTGAACACGTAGAGCAAACATTTAAATGACATAAAGTTTGCCATGGTGACAAAATAGAATGCAGTTATAGTCACTCCTTAGCACGAACAAGAGAGAAATTACAATGATTTAACTTGTGAAATAGGATTGCAAACAAATATGAAAAGTGCCATAAAATTTATCACCATCTACAGAGCAGGCAGTTACTATATTAATATTTGGATCAACAAGATAGATATTACAATGGTATATCTCGTGAACTTATAGAGTAGGCAACGCTAACCCCTCTATGAAATGACTTAAAATGCCATGAACTACATAACAGAAGGTAGATACTACTGCTATATAATTTATAATTGAGAAACTTGAATTTATAGAGAAGGGCATGCAGATAACCATGTTAAGTGCCTTAAAACATGCCATGTAATACTACATCCAATCCAAAGTAAATAAGGCGTATAAATTTTTCCAAGTCAATCGACCCAAATTTGGACCAAGTTTGTAGAACATACCAGGAACATCTACCATGCCAAACCAATGCCATTCGATACATCTGGGCATATATTTTCATAGATGCAAATGCCACAAATTAACCCTTAATATATTTTTCTATGAGCTTGGTAAAAGTCATCATTGTTTGACTTTAAAATAGTATAGGGCTTATTTTACGGAACGGGTGTACTCCCTCTGTTTCAAAATGTAAGATGTTTAGCTTTGTGAAAGAAGTGTATCTATACCACTTTTGGTATGTAGGTTCATGTAGGTTTGGAGTAAACCTACACACAGTGTCTAGATACACTCCTTTCACAAAGCTAAAACATCTTATATTTTGAAACAGAGGGAGTAATACACAATAGGCGGCAGCTACTGTCAGATCTTAATTGAAACAAATAATAATGGCATAACCTGCAGAGGGAATGCAAAACAAACAAGTTCAATGACATAAAATTTGCGATGAATTACATAAGAGGAGGCAGTTACTGTGGTTGCTTAGAACAACCAGATTGAAATTAAAATAGCATAAATTCTGAACTTGTAGAGCAGCGAATGTTAACCTACATGTTCAGTGGCTTAAAACTACCAATGAACTCCAAAATTACATACAGTCAGTATTGTAGCAACAGACAAAGTAAATGCACATTATGATGACATAACTTGCGAACTTGTAGAACAGGTTGGCATCTTCAGATGTTTAGTGAATTAACATTTGCCATGACTGGCATAATACCAATGAACTGTAATGATGTCAGTTTTGTACTACCAAAATTGTTTATATATTAAGAGTAATTGCTGGTCAAAGAAAAAACATTAATAACAAGGACACCTTATACCTAAAAAAAGAAGGAGTAGTTTAACGCCTGGATTTAACATAGACCGCCGAATTTATCAAGGGAGATTGGGATATCAATTAAGCCAGTATTGAGGTAGGAATTTGCCACCAATACAGAAATGCAGTTCACTGTTGCAGGCTTATACCTTCTATATTGAAAAGAACAAGCAGATATGGTTTACCTAGGTCACGGCATCATCTACGCATACATCGCATCTTTGGGGGTCACGTCAAGGACGCCGAGGGTGCCCGGTAGTGGTGAGTCGCACTGCAGCAGATAGATCTCGGCGGCGTCTGTGAAGAAGATCGGTGGAGGTTGTTGATGGGTCTGGATTGCTTGACAAGATGGCCGGTGAAGGAGATTCGGTGTAGTGCACGGGGTCGTCGGTGAAGTAGATCTGTTACGACCGATTATGGATTCGAGGCGCAACACAGGAGTGTCGGTGAAGCAAATCTGGTGTAGTGGACTGTTGAGTCCGTGAAGAAGATCTAATGCAACGCACACCAGCATATGTGAAGTAGGTCAGGTGATGTGGATGAGCAAGTCAGCAAAACTAACACGGTTGTATGGAAGAGGGTGTCAGCAAA
Source organism: Avena insularis (assembly GCA_023614405.1). Classification (NCBI taxonomy): domain Eukaryota; kingdom Viridiplantae; phylum Streptophyta; class Magnoliopsida; order Poales; family Poaceae; genus Avena; species Avena insularis. Next base: position 315,920,586 of record CM042686.1, read on the forward strand.
CTCGGTTCGGTAAGGTGGACGTCGGTTGATCTGGTAGACTGGTCAGGAGTATATGGTATCGAGGTATGGTGTGTAGGCTGGTGAAGTGTGGTGGTGTAGGAGCTGGAGGTGGGATAGGGGTTTTTGGGTGGTGTCTGGGCGGGCGAAGTGTGATGGTGATGTTCCGATGCAGTGGTGTAGGAGCTGGAGGTGAGATATGGGGTTAGGTGGCGTGTAGGCCGGCGAACCGCTGCGGGGATGCTCCGGTGCGGTGGTGTAGGTGCTAGAGGTGAGAGGGGGTTGGGTGACGTGTACGCAGGTGAAGCGATGCGGGGATGCTCCAGTGCGGTGGTGCAGGAGCTGGAGGTGAGATATGGGTTAGGGTTTTTCGGAGTGCTATGGGGGAAATGGTGTCGGTGGAAGGTGGACTACCCCGCTTTAGAGCTGTGGGGACCCCCGGGGGGATTACGAACCATACCCACACCCCAACATTAGTAGATAGGCCATTGTCAGGGGTAGAAAAGGATTTTCGTATGGCTACAACTTGGGGCGTGTGACCACTCGAAATATTTCGGTGGAGGTGAGATGGGAGGATTTGCTGCTCTGGGATTTTGAATTTGGCTATACAGTTCAAAACTGTCAACACCCGGATTTTTAATCCCAGATGCCTATTATGCCATACATCGCAATCCCAGGATTACCATTGTTGCGAGACATAACAGATTGGATATCACAGTACATCATCCATTACCAACCATAATAAGGTCTTACACAAATAAAGGATCTCATGATCTAGTCTTAATACAAACAATCAGGGGAATAATAAGCATATAAGTGGGCTCCATCTTCAGTGTCACAGGCAATCCTGACGATGGGAGATGATCCTAGTTGTCGTAGTCGTCCTGCTATCCATCTTCCTGATAGTCCTCCTCATAGTCTAGCCACGGGAATAGCCAAGGACAAAGCCATGAGTACTGTTTAAGTACTCGCAAACTATCACTAACAATTAAGATAGTTCTAGTTGGAATTCTAAGCTCTAAGTTTATTTGCAAAAAGCCAGATTTATCTAAACTGAGTTCAGAAGTAAAGAAAGTTAACTTAATGTTCTAACTCACTTTAAGTTAGGAACCTAGTTTTCATATTCACAACCCTATTGTGGTCAAGTCAAAATCATAGTTCACTTCACAAGTCATTTTGAAAACATCTGACGACGGAACAGTATGGCCACTCCAACTATCCATGACCGCGGACACGGCTATTCGAATAGTTTGGCACTCTAGTATAAGCACCTCCCCTATGATCTTGGCCTCCTAGCCATGGCCATTTGCCATCATGGGCACTGCATAGGTGGACATCATCAAGAGGTAGCCTCAGCTCAAACCTCCTCCGCGAGGGAACCCATACTAATGCATATAAGCTTCCGGCTAAGCCTTACCCAATTCAGGTATTGTGGTTCTATGGTAAAATTGGAATGGTATCGCATCCGAACCCAACCATCAGTTTGTATAAAGGGCTCAGGCTCATGCCTCAACATTTTCATCATCAAATGCATTTGTGTTTCTCAACACATGTCAAAACATTTCAATAGAATGACTCATCATTCCAAGGTTTTCATAATCATTTTCACCAAGTAGTCCCATCTAAAGTGATCAAGTTTTATGCCTAGCACTAGCCACTAAGTTAAGATTGTTCACTAATGAGGTATGATAATCTCAATCTCATGCCATAGAATGACATCTAGTATAGGCCTAGTTTTATCACTCTTTATGTTATCTATACTATCTTCCAATACTCACAAAGCATTAACAAAAAAATAAAGAACTTTGGTAAAGCAAAAGAGTAAAGCTTGCCCAGTAAAACTTGGGATGGGTATAATCCAAAATATATAACCAAAGCATGCCTAAGGCATCTTGCTTACGTTAAAGCTTTCATAGATCTAGCTTGCCTTAATTGGTGCAGTGATTGAAGTTTTCCTCCTCTTCTTCGGGGTAGAACTCCTCCTCCTCGTATCCTTGGTCGATACTATCGTCTATAAAGGAATACGGGGTACACATTCACCAAACAATACTTAACTAAGTCTATTTAGCACACTAAGGCTCACACTTGATGATCTAGTATCATCACAATCAACACATCAATTAAAGAACTAGTTTTATTTATTTTATTTGAGAAAAGTAATTTCTAGTCATTGAAATTAATTAGGATTTAATATTCTCTAAATAAAATATGGGATCATGTGGACACATGTCATCACCACATATTCTAATACATGGGAATGTGATTTAAAGGGTTGGTCACATTTTATACAAGCGTAAAATTATTATTTAATAGATTTAAAATGATTAGAAATGTCGTAATAGCATTCTTTTGGTACTAATCCAATGTCACTGCATGCAAACCTAAATATTTTTACATATTCAGATAGATATTATCAAATGTGATTTTTGAGAGTTGGAATCAACTCAAAAGCTCTTATGGTTGGTTTTTGAAAAAAAATTGAAGTTGCAAAAGTCTCTGTCTTATTATTTTTACTATAGATTATCTCTACCTCCAAATGATTTAAATCCAACGGGCTTTTATAGATAACTTAATTTCCTTTCTAGCAAAATTTCAATCATACAATTTGGTTAAGTAAAACTCTATGAATTGATTTTTGAATCTAGGGACAGAATAGGATTTTATCTAAAAAGGAAAATCAATATTTGAATTCTTGGCTCTTGAAAGCTAAGCGGGCGCCTGACAACAGACAGCAAAGACGCTTGGTGACAGAGGGGGTACACTAGTCAGTGACTCATTCTACGTGAAACAGTATCGTTTAACCTGAGCCCTACGATTAGAAGCAAGATCGACGGTTGAGGGTCGTCGTCAACGACGAACAGCTCCGGCGATGAGCTAAACCTAACACGGCGGTGGGGGTCTCTTGAGGCTCACCTGGGCTCCAGCTAGGGTGGGCGACAGGGGCAAATGACGTGGTAGACGACGGCGAGGCGAGGCGTGCTCACGGCAGGGCTTGGGGTGGTCGGAATCAACGGCGCCCTTCTCCTCCAGCAGCGGCGGACTCCGGTGAAATTCCAGCGCGGTGGTGCTTGCCTTGCTCCGGGGAGAAGTGGGGAAGGTCATTGAGGAGTGGGGAGTCAAACGGTGTGAGGAATGAAGGTGGGGGTGGCCTCCTTTTATAGCTCGGAGAGGGGACCGAGCAGTGCGGGGGTGAGCTCGACAGTGGTGTCGCTACAGGCAGCTAACGACATGGGCGAGGGCGTAGGACGATGCGGTGCCCCCTGGCGGTTCTCTCGGACTTAAAGGCACGAAGTGGGGCGGCGTGGTTTGGTCTGGCGCGTGTGGCGCTCTGAGCGTAGAAAGTGGTGTTTGCGGCGGTGTGCGGCAGCTACGGGTCACGCGACAGAGAACGAGGGTGTCTGCTGGGGTGGCGTGATCATGGCGAGGCTGCGCGTGAAGTGAGGGCAAGGCACGAGCTGGCGGGGCTGGTCGGGCACGGCGTACTGGCGCGCTCTAGACATGGCACAGAGTGGTGGTGTGCGGCGCAACTAGGGTGGTCCACGACTCGGCTGGGGCTATGGCCTGGACATGGAGTGGCAGTAGGGTGCGGCGATGCTCCTGGACACGCTGGATGGGCGCGGGGCTGTCTGGAGCGAGCTAGGCTTGGTCGGCCGACGACGACCATAAATGGCCGCATGAAAGAAACTTTGGAATTTTTTATTCAAAATTTTTGAGTGAACTTGAATTAAGCTTGAGAGACTATGTTTGCTTAGAGAGGTCAAGGGGAATTGATTTGGTACGTTTTTGAAAACGTGTGATCATAACATATGAAATAGATTCAATTTTCCATTGTCCATTTAATTGATTTGCTAGATGTTGTTTTAGTTTGTAAAGTGGGCCTTGATACACTTTTACTTGGTCTAGCAAGGGGTGAAAAGAAATAGAATTGTTTCTGTTTGGAAATCTTCTTCTAGGAACACCTAAAGTGGCCTAGTGGTTTAAAATGGTCAAAATGACCATTTTCTTTATTTATTCTTATTTGATTTCTTTCTCTTTGGTATTTGTTTGTAAATGGTCTAGATGATGTGGCATTCACCTTTAAACCATTGCACAACATTTAAAACAATCAAGCATGGCATATACACTCAATTCTACACAAAGGCAAACACACAGGCATTCATATTCATTTTCTCAATAAAAGTTTTTGTTAACCCTAAATTGGGTGATTTGAACTTGATAACCTTGATTAATGATTTGTGGTGTTACAAACCTTCCCTCCTTAAACAAAATCTCGTCCCGAGATTTAAGAAAAACTAGGAACTAAAGAGATCTGGAAACTCAGTCCTAATGTAATCTTCTCGCTCCCAAGTAGCTTCTTCTTCGGTATGGTTGCGCCATTGGATCTTGAGAAATTTGATACTTCGGGTCCTGGTGGTTCTGAAGGCTTCTTCCAAGATACGAATGGGCACTTCACGATACGTCAGATCCTTGTTGAGATCAATGGCCCAGTGATCGATGTTCTTGAAAACTTCGGTATTTTCTGGAACTTCTAGGAATTTGCGAAGTAACGAGATATGGAACACATTATGGATGGCTGACATCTCCTCTGGCAGTTCCAGTTGATAAGATACTTCTCCTCGGCGATTCAAAATCTTGAAGGGTACAATATATCTGGGCACTAACTTCCCTTTCAGCTGAAAGTGCTGCATTCCTTTCAACGGCAAAAATTTGAGATACATAAAATATCTGACATTGAAAGTCAGGTCTCGACGTCTCTTGTCAGCATAACTCTTCTGTCTGGATTGGGCGGTCCTGAGGTGTTCACGGACTTTGTGAACCTTCTCTTCGGCTTCTTGTAGGATGTCGGGTCCAAAAATCCGACTTTCTCCTACTTGCGACCAATTCAAGGGGGTACGGCACTTCCTTCCATATAAGAACTCAAATGGGGCCATTTGCGAACTGGCTTGATAACTGTTGTTGTATGAGAATTCGGTGAAAGGAAGACAATCTTCCCATTTTGATCCATACACTAACACACAAGCTCTCAACATATCTTCTAAGATCTGGTTGACTCTTTCAGTCTGTCCATCGGTCTGCGGGTGATAAGTTGTGCTGAAATTCAAATTGGTTCCTAATCCTTCTTGGACTTTCTGCCAAAATCTTGAGGTAAACTGGGTTCCTCGATCCGACACTATGGTCTTGGGGGTTCCATGCAAACTGACTATTCTAGCAATGTACAACTCTGCTAGCTTCGAACACTGGTAGGTGGTATCGACAGGTATAAAATGGGCTACCTTGGATAGCCTATCAACTATGACCCAGATAGAGTCATTTCCCCTACTAGAAGTAGGCTAACCGGTGATAAAGTCCATTCTGACGGAATCCCATTTCCATTTCGGGTCTCTAATGTTCCGCCTTGACTCTCTGACAGATGTCACACTTGGCTATGTAGCTTCCGATTTCTCTCTTCATCTTGTGCCACCAAAATTGCTCCTTCAAATCTTGATACATCTTCGTTCCTCCGGGGTGGATCGAATAAAGAGTATCATGAGCTTCCTGCATGATAACTTGCTTCAGCTCTGAATCTGCTGGTGATACGTCCAAAACGTATCTAGTTTCCCGAACACTTTCGTTATTGTTTTTCCTCTAAACTTGTGTGATTTGGATACAAATAACACGGACTGATGCTGTTTTCAGCAGAATTACCTTGGTGTCTAGTTTTTGTGTAGAAAATCAACTATCAGGAAAAATCCCAGAAAATATGCGAAATATCCTATTTCACCAGAAGACTCACGGAGCCAGAAGACGAGACGGAGTAGGGCCACGGGGGGGCCACACCACCTGGCCGCGCGGGCCAGGCCAGGCCGCGCCTAGGGGTGGTCTGGACGCCTCGGCTGCCCCCTCGGCCTCCCTCTTCGCCTATAAGTTGCCTCTTGACCTAAAAATCAAGGGGGGTTCGACGTTTTTCCAGAAAGAGTTCCGCTACACCGCCACCACCAGATTCTGCGATTCGGAACCAGAAAATCCGTTCTGGCACCCTGCCGGGATGGGGAATTGGAGGAGATCATGGCCATCATCATCACCATCGCTTCTCCATCAACCATCCATGTTTCCCCCATCTATGAGTGAGTAATCCCCCGCAGCAGGCTATGTGGATGGTAGGGATTGGATCAGATTGTTAGGGCATGGTTCCTAGTCTCTATTATTAGTGCTTTTTGACTTTGTTGCAACTTGTTATGCTTAATGCTTGTCACTAGGGCCCGAGTGCCATGATTTCAAATCTGAACATGTTATTGATTCATTATGATAGTATTGTTTATGGTCTTACCTGCAAGTTGTATACACACGTTGTTGTTGGCCAGAACCAAAGGCCCCGAAGTGACAGCAATCGGGATAACCGGAGGGAATGGCTTTGACGTGAGGATCACATGTGTTCACTGAGTGTTAATGCTTTGCTCCGGTGCTCTATTAAAAGGAGCACCTTAATTGCCAGTAGTTCCCTTGAGGCCCCACTGCAAACTGGCTGGCAGGACAAAAGATGTTATGCAAGTTCTCATTTCAAGCACGTATGACTATATATGGAACACATGCCTATGATTATTTAGTACTTGGATGCTTTATCTTATTTATCTACAAATGCCCTATGTCTTGATTTCCGTATGAATTGTCTTGTCCATGCAACACCCGTTCATCCATCCCTATGCCTACCGCGCTTTAATCCTACTGTTTATTGCAATTGTTACTACTGTCTTTACCTTTACTACTGCTATTACTTTGCTATTGCTACTACAAAACTATTGCTACTGATAAACTACTGTGAGCAAGATTGTTTCCAGGTGCAGCTGAATTGACAACTCAGTTGTTAAGGCTTATAAATATTCTTTGGATCCCCTTGTGTCAAATCAATAAATTGGGTTTCACTTCCCTCGAAAATATGCGATACACCCCCTATACTTGTGGGACATCAAGACTATTTTCTGGCGCTGTTGCCGGGGAGCATAGCTTTATTTATCAAGTTCACTTGGAATCACTATTGTTCACTGCCATCCATCCATCATGGGTAAGTCTCGTGATGGCATGGTTCCTATTTTACCATCCACTACAAGAAGAGGTACGGTTCTGAACACCTTTGTTGCTCTTGATTCACCATCTGTTATGAGTAAGCTCCTTACACCACCACATACACATGCTACACACACTACTACTGCTGAATCTGAAACTTCTGATACTTATGAGGCTGCTTCTACTATGCTTGATAAGAGTGGTTCATTAGGTCCTTTCCTAGATGCTACGATTGCTAGAACTATAGCTGGAAATACTGAAATCATAATGAAGACACTACTACACCTGTCAGTTCACCTGAGTCTAGAGAGAGTTATGATATTGAGGACGGTTATATAGATATGACCGATGGATTTATTAAAGAATGTCAAAAAACCCATGATAGGAGTGCTATTAAGAGTCTCCTTGAGAGGCGTACTGTAAAACCCAAATTGTCTCCTAATGCTAAGTTTATTGCATCTCCCATAAACATTAAAGATAACGATTATGATTTCTCTCTTGATTTATCTTACATAGCTATTGTTGAGAAAGAACCTTTTTGTGGGACTAAGCATGAAAGTGCGGTAGCACATATGACTGAGCTTTCTACCATGAGTGGTTTATTTTCTGTTGATATTAAGATGGGAACCTACTTTGTTGCTAAAATTTTCCTTTTTCATTGAAAGGAGAAGCTAAAACTTGGTTTAATAATTTACATCCTAGATCTATTGATAGCCATGATTTCTTGATTAGTACCTTCGTTCAGAAATATTTTCCTCCTAGTGCTAGAGATGCTATTTTGCAGGAACTTTTTGATTTTAAACACGGAGAAAAAGGAGATATTGCCTGAATCATGGGTAAGGTTTTGTGCTTTGATTCGTGCACAGGCTGGATGTCCATTACCTAAGAATGAGCTTTTTGACATATTTTATAATGGACTAACTGAAGAATCTAGGACATACCTGGATAGTTGTGCTGATTGTGTTTTCAGGAATAGGACTGCCAAGGAAGCTGAGGAATTAATGGCTAAAATAAGCAAGAATTATGAAGATTGGACTCCTCCTGAACCAGCTATAACTGAGACAATTATACCTGAACCAGCTATACCTGCGCCTATACCAACATCAAAGAAGAGGGGAGTTATTGAACTAAATGACGAAGTGATGAAGGAGGCCAAGAAATGTCTTAAGGAGAAGGGAATTAAAGCTGCAGATGTCAAGAATTTACCTCCTATAGAAGAATTATGTAAGCCAATCTCCCACTCATCCACTATTGAGGTACACTCTCTCAAACATTTTGATGAAGGTGATATCCCTTACTCTAAACCTCCTGACCAATGCTTAGAAGAATTTGATGTCTTTATTGTTAAGCAAGATAATTTTAATAAAAGGGTGCAAAATCATTTAATGGAAAATTCTAGAGCTATTATTGAGTTAAAAAGATATTGTGGAAAGAACCTCTAATGATGTTAAAATGCTCGTTAAACATTTTCAAATGGTTCAAACTCAAATTGATCAGCTTATTAAAGTACAAAAAGACTTGCTAGTTAATGCTGCTAAAGAAAAACATGCTTATGAAATTAGAACTAGAAGTGGTGCTACTACCCAGGATCCTCTATATCCTGAGGGGCATCTTAAAAGAATTGAGCAGGATTCTCAACAAGTTAAAAATAGTGGTACTACTCCTAAGAAAACAAAAAATAAACATAAAACTACTATAGAACCTTCTGAACCTACTAAAGATCCTAATAGTATATCTGTCTCTGATGCTGAAACTAAAAGTGGTAATGAAGAAAATGATGCTCCTGATAAAGAAAAGGTTGAAGAAGAACCTAAAAGGCACACTAAGAATACTAAATACACTAAAAAAGATTTTGTTGCTAAGAAACATGGTAGTGAAAGAGAGCCTTGGGTCCAAAAACATATGCCTTTCCCTGATAAGAAAAACAAGTCAAAGGAAGATGAACACTATAATAAGTTTTGTGAGTGGATGAAACCTTTTTTCCTGCAAATTCCTTTGACTGACGCTGTTAAATTGCCTCCTTATTCAAAGTATATGAAGGATATTGTTTCGAATAAAAGGAAGATCCCTAATGAAGAAATTTCTACTTTGCTTGCTAATTATTCCTTTAATGGTAAGGTTTCAAAGAAACTTGGAAACCCAAGGATTCCAACCATTCCTTGCTCTATTAAAAATCGTTCTGTTAGAACTGATTTGTGTGATTTGGGAGCATGAGTTAGTGTTATGCCTTTTTCTCTCTATAAGAGACTTCAACTGGAAAAAGTAATACCAACTGATATATCTTCACAAATGGCTGATAAATCTACTACTATTCCTGTTGGTATATGTGAGGATGTACCTATTCAAGTGGGTCATAATTGCTTGATATTAACTGATTTTGTTGTGCTTGAAATGCCTGAAGATGATAATATGTGTATTATTCTTGGGAGACCTTTTCTTAACACTACAGGCGCTGTTATTAATTGTAATCAAGGAAATGTGACTTTTAATGTTAATGACAAGGAGCATACTGTCTATTTCCCCAAGAAGATTGGTAGGACTTATGACTTAAATTCAATTGAACATGTTGAGGGCATCCAAGTTGGAGAAATATATTGTCCCATACCACGAGAAAAATATGAAACTATTATGATTGGGACCATAGCTATCAAGGTTGAGGTAACATAATCATTAGTGGAATACAAAGTTTTGTTTCATATAAAATAGTTTTGGTAACAAGACCTGATCAACCTTGTTAACAAAGGGATTTTAATGAACAAAACAATGTTTTCAGCATGATTATCTTTGCTTATTTTTATTTTTATCCATTTTAGTTTTTGCTTTCGCTTAGTTTACTTTTCTATTGAGTGTCTTAGAACTTCTGAAGTTTTATGTTTGTTTTGTCATTGAATCATTCCAAAAACATCTTTCTATCAGAAAATCATTCTTCTATACCTGAAAATTGCTCAAAAATAAAGTGTCTCGAAAAATTCCAGAAAATTCACATTAAATTTTTACGTGAAAAAAGGGGCAGGGAAGTGCCTGGAGAGTACCAGGGGGGCCGGCACACCACCTGGTGGCGCGGCTAGCCCAGGGGCACGCCTGGCCATGGTGTGGGCCACCCCTGGCCCTCCACTCACTCTCTCACTTCCCACTGGTCTCTCTCTCCCGAGAAAACACCAGTTCATTGCTCGAAATCGCGTTCTTGCTGTTCTTGTCCTTGATTTTTCGATCTCCTTGCTCACCCCATCTTTGCTGCTAAAATTTGGAGCATTTGTTCTTCGGTATGTGACTCGTCTGCTTGTCCAAGTAGATTTGTGTTTAGTGGTTTATATCTTGAGTATTTTGCTGTTGTAGGTGACAGGTTATGAGAGCTTGTTCAATGCTTAGAGATATTGTTTTGATGCATGTTTAGGCCTCTTACAAGTCCCTATGAGTAGTTCCCTTCATTATGTATTCACTTTGCAATCACTTGTATAATGGATGTTTAAATTTCATAATAGAAGATGAATGAACACCAACTCAACAAACAAACTGAGTGTGCCTGAGGTTATGAAGGTTCACCGAGAGGAAGAAGTTTTTCCTTCCATCTATCCATGCCCCGAATTCATGAGGGCTGCAGGAATTTCCCAGGACTTCCATACTTTAGTTGCTAATGCAGGATTGGAGCATTTTGTGGAAGATGAACCTTGTCAATTTGTGAAACTAACTATGTTTTTAGTGTAGGACTTTCGATTTAGTTGCTCTTTGCCTAGCCCATGGTTCACTACAAAATTTACAATATAGCTGTCGACCTTCCTCTTGATGACTTGTGTGTAGCTATTAAGGTACCTCAGTGGGGATCGTGTGGAAGGATTAAAGAGCGACCTGCACCACTCATGGACTTGTATGCGGAGATTTGCCAAGGGAGAAGCTTCTCCAAGGAGAGTGGGAAAATTCTTAACATTCATCTCCCATCTATTCGCTACTTTTCTTACTTTATTGCCAAGTGTGTTCTCGCTAGGAAAACTGCTAATAAGTTATCCTCATATGATCTAGCATTCATCTCAGCTGCTTTAAAACGAGATAGGACCTATAACTTGGGTGCCTTGATAGCTTTCCGTCTTGCTGCTAACTGCGAGAAAGGTGGAATTTGTGGAGGCCTCATCGCCTCTCGTTTATTAGCTTTGCATGGTGTAGTGCCTCATCATCTAGACCTACAGTTTCCCATAGAGAGGCTTGACCTTAATTCCATGATACAACATAAGTTTGTTTCTTCTTGGGCTAATTTGAGTGATTTGTCTTACGAAATAACCTTTCTCAAGGCTGGTTGGAGAAGGAGTAAGTCCGAGCGAGTTGTTCTTTTGCCTGCACCTGTTTTGTTTAACCTTGATACCAGGGTAGGATGGTCACTCACCGAGTAAGAACTCGATACATACCTGGGGGATCTCTCCCAACAGGAGCAGCATACTGGAAGGGAGGTTTCAGATGATTCGGCCTAGCCCTCGAATGAGGGGGAGTCTCCATATGAGCAACCTACTTATGAATGGGGAGCTTCTTCTTCTTCCCAAGGGCCTAACCACGATCATTCTTACAATGACCCGCCTGCTTGGAACCCTTACCCGTGTTGGGGTTGATACCCACCAAAAGCCTAAGCTTGGGGGGAGGTACACCAACATCACACTCATCTCCATATCATGTTTAGTCGTTACTTTGTATATCCATGCTTCGTTCTCTTTTTAGTTTTCATTCTTTCTTTACTTGTGCTTTCTAAAACACAAAAATACCAAAAAAATATTTTCGTTGTTTCTCTTTATTTGCTTCTTTTTGCCTTGGTTTGATTTTTCCTTTTTGCTCTGTTTGAACTATTCGAAAAACCCAAAAATATTTTGCTTTTCTTGTTTTTTGTTTTTGTTCTTGGCTTTAAAAATCAAAAACACCAAAAATATTTGTTGTTCTTCTTTGGTTTTGTGACGTTCGTTGCAGGGTTCAGCAGTCCTCAGTGGAGTTTGGTTTCATGTTATTATTCAAGCTACACAAGTGAAGGGCAATAATGAGGATTAATGACAACTTGAGGTGTGGTAAGAGGCTGGTAACGAACTCTATTTGTTTTCATTTTTGTACATATACTCATCATTGTGGGCATGCTTAGTCTGTTCATGGAGGGTGTATGTTATTTATGGATGCTTAGTAGTTCTTGCTTTCTTATGATTAGCTCCAGCTTGCTAATAGTTTGTAGCATGTCATATGAATGTTTGCTTGCATTACTCTATTCATAACCTGGTATGACACTGTGGTATCCTCCTATGAATGTTTCACTTGAATTGACTTGGCACATGCTCATGCATGCATATGACTAAAACAATAATCAGTTAAGCCTCAATGAATTATTTTGCCTCAGGGGTCTTGAATCACTTTCATGCCATGATTAGTCTTGTTTTGTTGAAAGCATGATTATGATAGTTATTGCTCTCTCGCTTGTCGCTCCCTTACTGTTGCTAGCCTTCACTTGCACTGAGTATGAGCTCTACTCGTGTTTCCAGTTCCCTAAAAGCAATATTGCCAAAGTGTCCACCATACCTACCTACTAGCATCATTTGTTGTTCTGTGCATATTCAATATGCCTAGTTTTCTTGCAAATAAAAATGTTTGCTTGTTATGAGAAAGTTAGTTAGTAAAGCTCTCATGAACTTGATGGCACACTTTATTTCTTGCACTTAATAAACCTGAACCATCGTGACTGTCCATGAAAGTTATATGCTTGCCAATTATAGGCTAGGGATTAGCAAAACCGTGCTATCATGGGGAACTCTTTCAACACCTGTAAATATATACCCCGTTGATATCATGCTCTTTTGTTTGCGGATGTCGTCGGTGTGAAATAAAAGGGGAGCTTGTAAGTCCATGGAGTTATGTATGTGTGTTAGAGAAACGCCTGGGCTGCCGGTCAAATCCATGCCTAATCATGGTGGAAACCTGCAGCATAACCATAATGAGTATCTATGAAGCATTCTTCTTATAAAAAAAGAAGAGAGATAGCTATTGAGAAAAAGAAAAAAAAGGGAAGAGATATGAGAAAAGAGGAAAGAGAGAAAAAAGCACCATTTTCCCATGGTAAATAAGGAGATTGCTGAGATACTCGTTGTCCGCTTGCCTTGTCATTTTGATATGGGGATTCTTCCGTATCATCGGGCAAGGGGTACCCCGTTGGCGGTTCTCTATGATACGCATGTACTTACTATGACAAGAACTTACCGATAACTAAAGTTGAGTAGCATGAGGAGCGTCCCTCGTACTCAAGGGACATGAGATTTCTAGTTTATAGTCTGTCAAGCATATAACTCAGATTGGACCTCACTTTCACCTTAACCATTTAAAGATGCTTATGATAGGGGCAATGAGAGCTCAAAGCTAATGAGTACCATACTTTCAACATTTGGAAGCCTTTCAAACTTTTCAAAACCTTTTCATTCCCTTGTTGAGTCACCACCTATTCTTTGAGCAATTTCTTGAGAGCATAGTTGTCATTCTTAGTGTAACGTGCTTGTCTCAAAACTTGATTAATTGCGTTATGACTTTGATGCTTGTATCTTTGATATTTTTACTACTAGTCTTCACTTGAACTTCAGAGGTGCCTTGGCATTTATGTTTGCTCTACAATCAAAGGCAAGCGAGATACCACTCTATCATACCTTGTTACTAGCATTGTAAAGTTGCTTATGTTTATGTTTCATGCTATTTATTATTTTTGAGTTGAAATCTCTTCATAGCTTGCAATGACTATCTAGTGACTTTATTTGCATACTCCTTATTATGAGTTTCCTGAGTAGCTGATCATATGCACAAAATATATACATCTTATGAAGCAAATGTGTTCGTGAAAGTTTCTTTTATCGCACTCAGTTTTCAACTGAATTGCTTGAGGACAAGAAATAAGCTAAGCTTGGGGGAGTTGATACGTCCAAAACGTATATACTTTCCCGAACACTTGCTATTGTTTTTCCTCTATACTTGTGTGATTTGGATACAACTAACATAGACTGACGCTGTTTTCAGCAGAATTACCTTAGTGTCTAGTTTTTGTGTAGAAAATCAACTATCAGGAAAAATCCCAGAAAATATGCCAAAAATCCTATTTCACCGGAAGACTCATGGAGCCAGAAGACGAGACGGAGTAGGGCCACGAGGGGCCCACACCACCTGGCCACGCGGGCCAGGCCAGGCCATGCCTGGGGTGGTGTGGCCGCCTCGGCTACCCCCTCGGCCTCCCTCTTCACCTATAAGTTGCCTCTTGACCTAAAAATCAAGGGGGTTCGACGTTTTTCTAGAAAGAGTTCCGCTACGCCGCCACCCCCAGATTCCGCGATTCGGAACCAGAAACTCCATTCTGGCACCCTGCCGGGGTGGGGAATTGGAGGAGATCGTCGCCATTATCATCACCATCGCTTCTCCATTGACCATCCATGTTTCCCCCATCTATGAGTGAGTAATCCCCCGCTATAGGCTATGGGGATGGTAGGTATTGGATGAGATCGTTCATGTAATGGCATCAGATTGTTAGGGTATGGTTCCTAGTATCTATTATTAGTACTTTTTGACTTTGTTGCAACTTGTTATGCTTAATGCTTGTCACTAGGGCCCGAGTGCCATGATTTAAAATCTGAACATGATATTGATTCATTGTGATATTATTGTTTATGGCCTTATCTGCAAGTTGTATACACACGTTGTTATCTGGAACCAAAGGCCTCGAAGTGATAGCAATCTGGATAACCGGAGGGAATGGCTTTGATGTGAGGATCACATGTGTTCACAGAGTGTTAATGCTTTGCTCCGGTGTTCTATTAAAAGGAGCACCTTAATGGCCAGTAGTTCCCTTGAGGCCCCGCTGCAAATGGGCTGGTAGGACAAAAGATGTTGTGCAAGTTCTCATTGCGAGCACGTATGACTATATATGGAACACATTCCTATGATTATTTAGTACTTGGATGATTTACCTTATTGATCTACAAATGCCCTATGTCTTGATTGCGATATTA
This sequence comes from Avena insularis, assembly GCA_023614405.1. Taxonomy (NCBI): domain Eukaryota; kingdom Viridiplantae; phylum Streptophyta; class Magnoliopsida; order Poales; family Poaceae; genus Avena; species Avena insularis. The sequence continues at coordinate 315,935,621 of CM042686.1, forward strand.
ATTGTCTTGTCCATGCAACGCCCGTCCATCCATCCCTATGCCTACCACGCTTTAATCCTACTGTTTACTGCAATTGTTACTACTGTCTTTACCTTTACTACTGCTATTACTTTGCTATTGCTTCTACAAAACTGTTGCTATTGATAAACTACTATGAGCAAGATTGTTTCCAGGTGCAGCTGAATTGACAACTCGGTTGTTAAGGCTTATAAATATTCTTTGGCTCCCCTTGTGTCGAATCAATAAATTGGGTTTCACTTCCCTTGAAAATACTGCGAAAATACTTGTGGGGCATCAGCTGGCACACAGATACGTCCTTTGTACCACAAAACTCCTTCTTCATCTTCGGTGAATCCAGGTACATTTCCTATACCAATATGATGTTTGATTCTGTCGATACTTGCATTTCCCTTCTGGGCCTCCTTGATCTGGCTGATCAAAGTGGGTTGAAGTTCAATGCTAGCTAAAAATCCTTTGCTAACTAACTCTGTTCTAAACTGCTCCAACTCCTCATGCAAACTTGGCTGGGCTTCTTTAATCATGGTGTTTCATCTACATGGCAATCTGCTAAGAGCATCCGCTACCACATTGGCTTTGCTGGGGTGATAGTGAATGTCAAGGTCATAATCCTTGATTAACTCTATCCATATCCTTTGCCTCATCTTCAGCTCCTTCTGGGTGAAAATATACTTTAGACTCTTGTAATCCGAATAAATCTCACAGCGGTTACTGATAAGGTAATGACGCCATGTCTTCAAGGCTAAAACTACTGCTGCTAGTTCGAGATCATGGGTGGGGCAGTTTTGCTCATGCTGCTTCAGTTGTCTTGACAAATATGCTATGACACACATCCGAGAACAATCTTGGATGCATCACAATACACATCAAACGGCTTCTTGATATCTGGCATGATCAGAATTGGGGCTGAGATCAATCTCTTCTTGAGTTCTTGAAAACTGGCTTCACATTTGTCGATCCATTCAAACTTCTTGTCTTTCTTCAACAATTGGGTCATCGGTCTTGCGATGCTCGAAAATCCCTCAACGAACTTGCGGTAGTATCCCGCTAATCCGAGAAATGCACGGACTTGAGTTTGAGTGGTTGGGGCTTCCCATTCTTCAACATTTTTGATCTTGGCGGGATCAACAGTGACTCCCCCTGCCAACACAATATGTCCGAGGAATCCTACTTCCTTCAACCAGAACTCACATTTGCTAAACTTAGCATACAACTGATGCTCTATAAGGGTTTCAAGGATGTTTCTCAGGTGTAGCTCATGGTCTTCTTCTGACTTGGAATAGATTAGAATATCATCGATAAAAACAATCTTATTCATGAGATTCATGAAATAAAAACTTATCCAGAAAGTTCATAAAAATCTTATTCATGAGATTCATGAAATAAGCGGGGGAATTGGTTAATCCAAAAGACATGACCATATACTCATACAATCCATATCTGGTGGTAAAGGCGGTCTTTGGAATATCTGTTGCACGACTCTTTAGTTGATGATAACCAGTTCTAAGACCAATCTTCGAAAACACTCTGGCACCAGTCAACTGATCAAACAATTCCTCTATCTTGGGCAGTGGGTACTTGTTCTTGATGGTGACATCATTTAGCTTCCAGTAATCCGTGCACAAACGGTTACCTCCATCTTTCTTATCAACAAATAGAACGGGCGATCTCCATGGCGATGCGCTTGGTTGAATCAGACCTTTCTCTAGCATAGCATCAAGTTGCTTCTTCAGCTCCACTAGTTTAGATGGGTTCATACTTTAAGGTCTTTGAGCTATGGGTCCATTTCCAGGAATTAGTTCAATAATGAACTTGATATCCTGATCTGGGGCATACCGAGCAATTCATCTGGGAATACGTCGAGGTATTCATAGACTACTCTGACTTGGTCTAAGGTTTCAGATACATGCTCTACTGATACTCCCGAGCTACTAGTCATGGTTATCGATTTCTTGGCACAGTCGATCAATCCTTTATGTTTCGACATCCAATCCATTCCTAGTACTACTTCCAAACCTTTGGTTCCAAGTACTATTAGATTGGCATAAAAATCTATCCCATGGATTCTGATAGGTACAACCTTGCAAATTTTTCTAGCTTTGGTGGTTGAACCAGGAATTTGAACTATCATAACATGCTTCAATTTTGTTGGTTGAATCTTACTAGTGCATGCAAATTCTTCTGTAACAAATGAGTGCGATGCTCCAGAATCAAACAACACTCTTACAAGTACTGAGTTAACAGAAAACATACCCAGCACGACATCTAGCGCTTCCTGAGCTTCTTCAGCATTCATGTGGAACAGACGACCGTTGCGGTTGAGAGAATTCCCTGGGGAAAATCTTCTTCTAGGCTGAACACGGCGCTGCTACTGAGCTGGGGCATTCACATTGGTGGTGGCTACGAGCTTCTTGGGACACTCGTTGGAGTAGTGACCCTTGATTCCACATTCAAAGCAGGTAATCTGGGACTTGTCTTTGGCTGCAACAGGCACATCATTGCTTCCAGTCCTTGAGGCAGTATTGTTGTTGTTGTTGGACTTGGGCGGTGCACGGTTTAAGTTGTTCGAGTTGCCGGGGTTGTTGTTGTTTCCTTCGGTCTTCAAATTTTCTCCGCTACGATTGGAGTAGCTTGGATGGGACATCAGGGGTCGGTTGTTTCTTGGGGCATATCCTGTAGATGGGTTGGGGCGATACTTCTGGGTATTGTGGGACCCAGTCTGGTGCATCATTCTGTGCTTGCGGTTGTCATTGGCTTGGTTGATCTTCCCTTCCATCTTGATAGCAGAGTCGACTAGATATTCTAGATCTTCAAAACAGATGTTAACTAACACCGTCTGCATCTCATCATGCAATCCATTCAGGAATCTTTCCTTCTTCTTGGCTCCAGTGTTGATCTCATCAGGGGCATACCTAGCTAGGGATAGAAATTTGTCATGGTATTCAACTACCGTCATCCTTCCTTGTTTTAGTTCTCTGAACTCATCTCTCATTCTGGTGACTAAACCTTGCGGCACATGGGTGCGGCTAAACTTGATCTTGAAAGCTTCCCAATTCATGATCTGACCGTGGTTCATAGTATGGGTGCTATTCCACCAGGCTCTTGCATCTCCTGCCAGATAGTGGGTGGCAAACAGTACATTCTCATTGGCGTCAACTCCTGCGACTTCCAGATTTGTTTGCAGCCTAGTCATCAGCATCTAAGGGATCCTCAGATTTGTTGAAGATAGGGGGATTGGTATTCTGAAAGTTTTTAAGCTTGGATCCATGCTGATCTTGATTTCCATGGCCTTGATTATTGTGGGCCATCTGAGCTATTTGTTGAAGAGTGTCTAGGTTGGCTTGGCGTTCGGCTCTACTAGCTTCACGGTCGGAAACTAGCATTTGCAGAATCTATAACATCGGGTCCTGCGATGAGCTGCTTCATCTTTGGATTCCACGAGTCATCTGAAGATTGATATAGATAATGAGGTAAGAGGGAAAGTTCTAAGGTTCATGGTTTTGTTTCAAAAGCTTTAAACTTTGATTTTGAACTCAGGTTTTGCAAACTAACTTCTTCTCATTCATTCATTCAAGCACACAATACAAACACAAATGGAAAATAGATGGTTTTAAGAACCATTATGTGAACTAAGATACGGTGGGACCAATACAACTCATTCCTATGGTAGTGATAAGGTGCATCTACTCATCATCAATGAAGTTAGAATCATCATCATCGGTGTAGAAATCAATGGCATCATCCTCCAGGTAGTTGTTGTCATCACTGAGGTGCTAGTGAATATCTCCCTGGATGTCTTCACCTTCTTCTTCCTTTGCTTCAAGCTGGACTTCTTGCTCATGGATGGTCTTCTCGAGGTCGGCCACCTTCTTGCGAAGATGAGCAATAGTGCAATCCTTCTTCTCGCGTTGACGTCAAAGTGATTGGTGATCCTTGACGAACATGGCGAGAGTCTGATCCTTCTTGATGGCAATCGCAAGGATGTGGTTGGCGTAGGCTCGAGCATTGTCCAATTCCTTCTGCCTATCATACAGTAGGAAGTCAAGATTCTCCACTTGGTGCTTCATTTCCGGGTGACTTGGCATCTCCAATGGCATTCCCATAGAATCACGCCTTGCATAGTGAGCAAAGTGAGTTCCTTGGATCAAGTTGATGTTTTGCCCACACAGATGGGCAAGAGCTTCATGCATAGCCCTGGCTAATACATCTAGCCAGTTGTTCTCTCACACGGTGAATTGAATCTTCTAAAAAAATGGTGCTTCCATCTTGCCTCGAAGATCTGCAACTATCAGCCATTGTAAATCTCCCCCTAGGAAATCCTTGAGTTGGGCTTCGAAGAATTCCGGATGCGGCGCTCAAGGTACTCTAACAGTGCATCAAGATCCCTCTCAAAGATTAGCTGGCCTCTGTTGCCCATTTGGTAGAACTTGCAATACTGAACTTCCATCTATAAGAATTTAGGATGAGTAAGTTAGTGAGGTGATCAAGTGTGTCAAATTTTATGTAGTAATGTAAGAATATTTGAGGAACATGATTTTTTTTGAAAGAATCAAGGCTAAGAGTGGGAATATGTTTTAATAAATACTTACTTCTTTGGTTTTGAAACTAAGTTTTTGTTCGGCCGTCCATTCTAACTAGGGTCTCCTATGGTTAGGATGGCTCTGATACCAACTTGTCAACACCCAGATTTTTAATCCCAGATGCCTGTTATGCCATACATCGCAATCCCAGGATTACCATTTTTCAGACATAACAGATTGGATATCATAGTACATCATCCATTACAAACCATAATAAGATCTTACACAAATAAAGGATCTCATGATCTAGTCTTAATACAAACAATTAGTGGAATAATAAGCATATAAGTGGGCTCCATCTTCAGTGTCACAGGCAATGCTGATGATGGGAGATGATCCTAGTTGTCGTAGCCGTCCTGCTGTCCATCTTCCTAATAGTCCTCCTCATAGTCTGGCCACGGGAATAGCCAGGGACAAAGCCATGAGTACTCTTTAAGTACTCGGAAACTATCACTAACAAGTAAGATAGTTCTAGTAGGAATTCTAAGCTCTAAGTTTATTTGCAAAAAGCCAGATTTATCTAAACTGAGTTTAGAAGTAAAGAAAGTTAACTTAATGTTCTAACTCACTTTAAGTTGGGAACCTAGTTTTCATATTCACAACCCTTTTATGGTCAAGTCAAAATCATAGTTCACTTCACAAGTCATTTTGAAAACATATCACGACGGAACAGTATGGCCACTCCAACTATCCATGACCGCGGACGCAGCTATTCGAATAGTTTGACACTCTGCAGAGGTGGTACACTTTCACCACAAATTCGATACATCCGTTAGGGATAACCCTGAATCATCATACTTAGTATGCGGAAAATCAATCATAACCTTTCCTTTACACACTCTAGTATAAGGACCTCCCCTATGAGCTTGGCCTCCCAGCCATGGCCATCTGCCATCCTGGGCACTACATAGGTGGACATCATCAAGAGGTAGCTCAGCTCAAACCTCCTCCGTGAGGGAACCCATACTATTGCATATAAGCTTTCGTCTAAGGCTTACCTAATTCAGGTATTGTGGTTGTACGGTAAAATTGGAATGGTATCGCATCCGAACCCAACCATCAGTTTTTATAAAGGGCTAAGGCTCATGCCTCAACATTTTTATCATCAAATCCATTTGTGTTTCTCAACACATGTCAAAACATTTCAATAGAATGACTCATCATTCCAAGGTTTTCATAATCATTTTCACCAAGTAGTCCCATCTAAAGTGATCAAGTTTTATGCTTAGCACTAGCCACTAAGTTAGGAGTCTTCACTAATGAGGGACGCTAATCTCAATCTCATGCCATAGAATGACATCTAGTATAGGCCTAGTTTTATACTCTTTATGCTATCTATACTATCTTCCAATACTCACAAAGCATTAACAAAAAAATAAAGAACTTTGGTGAAGCAAAAGAGTAAAGCTTGCAAGTAAAACTTGGGATGGGTATAAATCAAAATATATAACCAAAGCATGCCTAAGGCATCTTTCTTAGGTTAAAGCTTGCATAGATCTAGCTTGCCATGCTTGGTGCAGTGATTGAAGTTTTCCTCCTCTTCTTCAGGGTAGAACTCCTCCTCCTCGTATCCTTGGTCGGTACTATCGTCTATAAAGGAATACAGGATACACAATCACCAAACAATACTTAGCTAAGTCTATTTAGCACACTAAGGCTCACACTTGATGATCTAGTATCATCACATGAATTAAAGAACTAATTTTATTTAGTTTATTTGAGAAAAGTAAATTCTACTCATTGAAATTAATTAGGATTTAATATTCTCCAAATAAAATATGGGATCATGTGGACACGTGTCATCACCACATATTCTAATACATGGGAAATCTGATTTAAAGGGTTTGTCACGTTTTATAAAATGGTAAAATTATTATTTAATAGATTTAAAGTGATTAGAAATGCCCTAATAACATTCTTTTGGTACTAATCCAATGTCACTGCATTCAAACCTAAATATTTTTACATATTCAGATAGATATTATCAAATGTGATTTTTGAGAGTTGGAATCAACTCAAAAGCTATTATGGTTTATTTTTGAAAAAAAATTGAAGTTGCAAACGTCTCTGTCTTGTTATTTTTACTATAGATTATCTCTATATCCAAATGATTTAAATCCAACGGACTTGGATAGATAATTTAATTTCCTTTCTAGAAAAGTTGGAATCATGCAATTTGGTTAAGTAAAACTCTCTGAATTGGTTTTTGAACCTAGGGATAGAATAGGATTTTATCTAAAAAGGAAAACTAATATTTGAATTTCCTGGGCTGCGCGGGAAAGCTAAACGGGCCGGCCCAACTACACAGCACAACGCAGCACGCGGCTGATAGTGGGGGTCCACTGGTCAGTGACTCATTCTACGCGAAACGGTATAGTTTAACCCGAGCCCTACGATTAGAAGCAATATCGACGGCTAAGGGTCGTCGTCGTTGATGACGAGCTAAACCTAACGCGGCGGTGCGGGTCTCTTGGGGCTCACCTAGGCTCCAGCTAGGGTCGGCGACAGGGGGCAAACGACGTGGTAGACGACGACGATGCGAGGAATAGTCATGGCAGGGCATGGGGTGGTCAGAATCAACGGCGCCCTTCTCCTCCAGCAGCGGCGGACTCCGGTGAAATTCTGGTGCGGTGGTGCTCGCCTTGCTCCGGGGAGAAGTGGGGAAGGTCAGTGGGGAGTGGGGAGTCGAATGGTGTGAGGAATAGAGGCGAGGGTGGCCTGCTTTTATAGCTCGGCGAGGGGACCGAGCGGTGCGATGGTGAGCTCGACAGTGGCGTTGCTATAGGCAGCTAACAGCATGGGCGAGGGCTTAGGACGCTGCGGTGCTCCCTGGCAGTTCTCTTGGACTTAAAGTCGCGGAATGGGGCATCGTGGTTTGGTATGGCGTGTGTGGTGCTCTGAGCGGAGGCAGTGGTGTTTGCGGCGGCGTGCGGCAGCTGCGGGTCACGCGGTGGAGAACGGGGGTGTCTGTCGGGGTGGTGTGATCATGGCGAGGCTGCGCGTGCGCGGTGAGGGCAAGGCGCGAGCTGGCGGGACTGGTCGGGCACGGCGTACTGGCATGCTCTAGACACGGCACAGAGAGGTGGTGCGCGGCGCGACTACGGTGGTCAACGACTCGGTTGGGGTTGTGGCCTGGACAGGGAGTGGTGGTAGGGTGAGGCGATGCTCCTGGACACACTGGATTGGCGCGTGGCTATCTGGCGCGAGCTGGCCTTGGTCGGTCGGCGACGACCATAAATGGGCGGCGCTCCACTATTCTCCACGGCGAAGGGGGGCTTGTCTGCTGCTGCTAGACACTCAAGGGGACAAGGGGGTTAAGAGGGAGATCAATGGTCGTTTAATCACTGTTTAAAGAGTGAAGTTAGGCTAGAGATTATTCTGTGCATGCCAAGTGTTTGTGTTAATGGCCGCCTGAAAGAAACTTTGGAATTTCTGATTCAAATTTTTTGAGTGAACTTGAATTAAGCTTGAGAGACTAGGTTTGCTTGGAGTGGTCAAGGGGAATTGATTTGGCAGGTTTTTGAAAAAGTGTGATCTTAACATGTGAAATAGATTCAATTTTCCATTGTCCATTTAATTGATTTGCTAGATGTTGTTGTAAGTTTGTAAAGTGGGCCGTTATACACTTTTACTTGGTCTAGCAAGGGGTGAAAAGAAATAGAATTGTTTCTGTTGGGAAATCTTCTTCTAGGAACACCTAAAGTGCCCTAGTAGTTTAAAATGGTCAAAGTGACCATTTTCTTTATTCATTCTTATTTGATTTCTTTCTCTTTGTAATTTGTTTGTAAATGGTTTAGATGATGTGGCATTTAAACCATTGCACAACATTTAGAACAATCAAGCATGGCATATACACTCAATTCTACACTAATGCAAACACACATGCATTCATATTCATTTTCTTAATAAAAGTTTTTGTTAACCCTAAATTGGGTGATTTGAACTTGATAACCTTGATTAAAGATTTGGGGTGTTACAAAAATATATAGAATAATAATGTCCTATCCTACGAGTATCTATAGTCTAATGACTAGAAAAACTAGTTTACTGTAAAGTCCTAGCCTTTCTAGGTATGGAGTATTTATACCTTCGGCTCAATTACATACACACATGAAGGTAGTAACATGAACTAGTATGTTTCGCACTATGACCAGCCTAAGAGCATCTCTAGTGGATAGTATAAAAGTTATAGCGTGCTAATAATGCACTATTTTACAAAACATCTTTTGTAAAAATTTAAAAATATAATAGGTATATCATGAATATAAAGGATTTCAGCATCTAATGAATTGCCTAGAGTAATACTTGTACATGCATAATCAATTTCGGTGCTATCCAAGTTAGAGGAGAACCGGCAGGGCTAAATCTAGGTACAACGCTGAGTGCTGCAGGAGGAGGCGGTGGCTTGACGTGATCACTTAAGTTTAACAATCAAATTTTCATTGTATGTTTGCTTACTCGACTCATTCATCGTATGTTATCTTACTCCACACCCGCCAACAAAAAATAACGTCCTATACTTGAAATAGAGCTAACGCTATGATGTTTTAGCGCGATATAGCAAGCTATTTAAAAATAGCGCCATAGCGAGTAAAATCTTGAAAATATACCGTGGACTCTCCAAATACGCTATATCACGCTAAATAGCATGAAATATGTAACATCCCAAAACTTTAATCCAAGTGATCAAGATCCAAATCATCAAATTTAGAGTTAACAAAAACTTTTCCATTTAAAAATATTAAAGCATTCATATGTGTGTGCATTTAAATAGGAGTTGTTTTGAATTGCCTTGATTAAGTGATCCATTGCTTGTAAAATTATTATTAGGTGAAATAAACATCATCTAGATCATTCCCAAACAAATCCCAAAGAAAAACAAATCAAAATTAATAAAATAACCAAATGGTCATTTGTGCCATTTTAATCAACATGCCTACTTTAGCTATTCCTAGAACTCAATTCTTAATAGAAACAAATTTGGATCTTTGCACCCCTTGCTAGTACATATAGTGATGTACCAAGGCCCACTTTGTGATCTACCAAAAATTGCAAATACTAATTTTAAATGGCATTTGAAAATTGAATGTAGTTCATATGGGAAGATCCCCCTTATTCAGAAACCACTCAAATGAGCTCCATTTTCAAATCCCAAGCAACCACAGATTCTCAAGCATATGATCAACAACTCCACCAAAATTCAACCAAAAATTCAAAAACTCTTCTCATGCGGCCATTGTGTCGAACAAGTGGCATGCAGAAAATAAACTGCCTAACTAGTACTGTTTGTACATAAGCCATTGTCCCCCATTTGACCCCCTCTGCACTCCCTTGTCCCTCCTGAGTCCAACCAAGTGGTCACCGGCCTACCCCTAAGCCATAGTAGCAGTGGAGCGCCGCCACTTTATGGTCGCCACCGGCCGATCGTGGACAGAGCGCCACATACCATGCCGCGCCATTCCAGCGCCACCACTAGCTCTGTCTAACACTGCCGTAGCCCCCTGTCCACCCCTCGATCACCCCCAGGCCCTGGACCACACCCCAGCGCTGCCGCCCATTCTCTCCGCGCCGTGCTCAGCGCGCGATCATCGCTAGCACGCAGCAGACTGCCACTTGACATAAAATCCCGCACGCCGCTCCTCCTCGACCCTAGCACCCCGCCATACATGGTCGTGCGCCACTGCGTGACCCACAATCGCCGTGTGCCGCGTCGAGCATCGCCTCTGTCTCCCAGAGCGCGGGACGCTCCTGACCAAACGCCACCGCCCCTAGCCGCGCCTTCACGCCATAGAGCACCGCCAGGAGGCAGGCCACCGTCTGCCTATGCTACCCATGCCTCTAGCCGCCTATATCCGTGTCACCGGTGAGCTCGCCGTCGTGCCGCTCGGTCTCCTGGTTGCCCTATAAAAGGAGCCCTCCCCATCACAAACTACTCACACCATTCCACTCCCTCTCCTCACTGATCCTTCCCCACCTCACGTCGGAGCCGCTCGAGCCATTGTTCGCCGGAATTTAGCCGGAGGAGCTAGCTGCAGAGGAGGAGAAGGCGCCGTCGATTTCGTCCACCCCAGGAGCTACCGTGACCTCGCCTGAGCTCGTCGTCGTCCACCAGTTCGTTTGCCCGCCTCGCCGCAGTAGCTGGAGCCCTGGTATGCCCCCATTGCACCCCCACCAAGCCGCTAGAGATCTTCCTTTTAATCGCACGGTCCACGTCGCCCCATACCGCTTCGCGTTTAAAGAGCCGCTGACATGTGGACCCCCCTGTCAGCTGTTCTCTGCACCGCGGAGCGCCACTGGGCCAGCCCATTTTCTTTCCCGTGCTAGCCCGTGATTTCAAATATAGGTTTTTCCATTTTAGTTTGAACCTACTTCTGTCCCTTAGTTTAAAAATCAATTCCAGAAGATCTACTGAACCAATTTGAGTGATTCAAATTTTGTCAGAAAGCTACTGAAAAGATCTATCCAAAATCGTTGGATTTAATTCAATTAGAGTTAGAGATCTCTCCTAGTAAAAATAACAAAATAGAAGCTTTTGCACATTCAAACATTTTTATAAAATCAACCATGATAGCTTTTGAGTTGATTCCAACTCTCAAAAATCACATTTAACCATACCTATCTGAATATGTAATAATATTAAGGTTTACATGCAGTTAATTTGGACTAGTACCAAAATAATGCTATATAGGCATTTTTAGTCACTTTAAATCATTAAATAATGGGCTTAAACCAAAGTAAATATGAACCAACCCTTAAATCACATTCCCATATGTTAGAATATGTGGTGATGACATGTGCCCATATGATCCCATAATCTAAGTGGAGAATATTAAATCTTAGATAGTTTCAATGAGTAGAAATTACTTTTCTTAAATAAAAAGAATGAAACTAGCTAATAAAACCTTGTGATGCTTGTGATGATATTAGATCATCAAATGTGTGCCCTAGAATGCTAAGTGGACTAGTTAAGTATTGTTTGGTGATAGTGTACTCCGTATGTATTTATAGATGATAGTACCGACCAAGCTTTCGAGGAGGAGGAGTTCTATCAAGAGGAGGAAGAGGAAAACTTCAACCACTTCACCAACCAAGGCAAGCTATTGTTAGAAAGCTAGAATTAAGCTAGAGAAATTAAGCAAGATGCGTTAGGCATGCTTTGGTTATACCCCTTTGACTATTTACCTACCCCAAGTTTTATTTCCAAGCTTTTACTTCCTTTACTTGTTTTGAAGGTAGCATAAAGAGTATAAAACTTGACCTAGCTAGATAACTTAGATGTCATTCTATGGCATGAGATTGATCTTAGTATCCCACTTTAGTGAACACTCTTAACTTAGTAGTTTAGAGCTAAACCAAAACTTGAGTCACTTTAGGTGGGAACACTTGGTGAAAATGAATTGTGAAAACCTTGGAATGATGAGTCATTCTATTGAGATGTTTTGACATGTATTAAGAAACACAAATGGTTTATGAAGATGAAAATGTTGAGGCATGAGCCTTAGCCCTTTTACAAAAACTGATGGTTGAATTCGTATGCGATACCATTCCAAATTTTACCGTACAACCACAATACCTGAATTGGGTAAGGCTTAGCCGGAAGTTTATATGCATTAGTATTAGTTCCCTCGCGAGAGAGGTTTGAGCTGAGGCTACCTCTCAATGTTGTCCACCTATGCAGTGCCCAAGATGACAGATGGTCATGGTTGGGAGGCCATGCTCATAGGAGAGGTGCTTATACTAGGGTGTGTAAAGGAAAGGTGATGTTTGATTATCTACATACTAAGTATGATGATTTAGGGTTATCCCTGACAGATGTATCGAATCTTGTGGTAAAATTGTACCACCTCTGTAGAGTGTCAAACTATTCGAATAGCCACGTCCGTGGTTATAGACAGTTGCAGTGGCCATACTGTTTTGTTGTCAAATGTTTTCAAAATGACTTATGAAATGAATGATGAATCTTGACTTGACCACAACAGGGTTGTGACCATGACACTAGCTTCCCAACTTAAGTGATTCTAGAACTTTATTTTTTCTTTCTTTATTTCTGAACTCAGCTTAGGTTTCAAACTTAACTTTATAGTTAAACTTAGAGTTAGCACATTACATTGGAACTATACTACTTGTTAGTGGTAGTTTGCGAGTACTTAAAGAGTACTCATGGCTTTTGTCCCTGGCTATTCCTATGGCTAGACTATGAAGGAGACTACCAAGATGACGGTCAGCCGGACGGCTATGATAACTTGGACTATCTGCCTTCGTCAGCATTGCCTATGCCCCTGAAGATGGACCCCACCGCTACGCTTATTATTTACTCCGCTACTTGTTGTATTAAGACTGGATCATGATATCCTTATTTGTGTAAGACCTTATGTATGGTTTGTAATGGATGATGTACTATGATATCCAATCTGTAATATCACGCAAAAATGGTAATCCTAGGATTGCGATGTATGACATAACAGGCATCTGGGATTAAAAATCCGGTTGTTTACAAAATAGCGTACTATTTTTTCCATGCTAGAGATGCTCTAAGGCTGGTCTGAGTGGTAAGTAACTTGGAGTAGTAATATGCATACATTGTGCTAAAGACTATCAAAATTACTCCCTTCGTCCAGAAATAACTGAGTTGGTTTTGTCTAGATTCGAATGTATTTAGACGCATTTTAGTATATAGATACATTTGAATCTAGACAAACCCAAAGCAGTTATTTATGGATGGAGGGAGTAGTATTTTTTAGATGCTAAAATGGAAAAGAAGATCCACCTGCTGGCAATGCTGGGATTTGAGAGTCTTGATCCAACGCTCAATATTCAAAGATATCCGTACATTGTATATAACTAGTAAATCAAACATACCCTGCACGTGAGACTCAGATAATAGACGGCTGACATATCATCACTATATAAAATTTTAATAGGTAAAACAAAAAATATATAAATTTGATCAACATCTATAAAGTGTGGGTGTATATTTGGTTCTTGTACTTTGTATATCATGTAAATGTCAATGATTATTAGTTATCTAAAACTTGACAATTTTGGTAACATGGTATAGAGAAACAAGGGAGAAGATTCTAGAATGATGGAGAAGTGTGTTTTGAGTTTTGTGCATATCATTCATTATGATAAAGACTATCAATAGAATCTTCTAGATGCTAGAATGGAAAAGAAGATCCAACGGTTGGAAATGTTGGGATTCACGAGTCTTGATCCAACGGTCAATATTCAAAGTTATTTGTACACTATATAGTGGTAAGATAAGATAAAATAAGATAAGAAATAACTAGTGAGTTGCAAGTGCCTTGCACGTGAAAATCAGATAATCAAAGTATGACATATCATTTTTTAGATAAAATTATAGTAGGTGAAACTCAAAAAATATTTATAATTTCGAGCCATGTTCATAAAGTATCGCGTGTGTTTGGTTCTTGTACTTTTTGTATAATATAGAAATCAACCTATAGCTACCTAAATAATCCACGTCCGTTAAACTGATCCGTAAATAAATTCTATTCTATAGGAATACGTGTGCGGGGCCGGGGGGAACTGCATGCCCTTTCGTCTCCAGAACTGCTCATGCATGCATCTCCCGATCTTCCTAGCAGTTCCTTTCTTCTCGATCCCATTCCTTTTCTGTCACCCAGCCGGACCTCTACAAAACAAAAGAAGGCGCCAATCACCAACCATGGCGGCGCTGTTCGACAAGATGTACTACTTTCTGGATCCTGGCAACACCACACTACAGGTGGCGTATACAAACAAAACATCGGTGGTGAACGATTACATCGAGAAAATCCAAAAGATCCTAGAGGAAATGGACGACAAGATTGTTGGCCTCGAAGTGAAGCACACCAACGAGCAATCATCGACGCAGAAGGTTGCTATCGTCTAGCTATGTGTGGGCATGGATTGCTTGGTCTACCAGATCTGCCAGGTCGACCAGCCAAGCTCCAAGATACCAGAGTTCCTCGCCAACCCTAACATTTACTTTGCAGGCGTAGACATCGGGAATGACGGTATCAGGCTTACGCGTTCTCTAGTGCCAGTGACGAACTTTGTGGACATCCAAGAGAGGTGGAAGCCTGTCGGCTCCATGAATGAGAAGGATTCTTTGGCTGACTACACGGTGGCCCTCATTGACATCCGTTACAAAGTCATGAAGAAGAAGAAGGATGTGGACCACAAGCAGTGGAGGAACATGCCCCTGACCAAAGAGCAGTTCTAGTATGCAAGCCTTGACGCCTACGCGACCTACGATATATATAGGAGGATAGTGAACTTTGAGAGGGGTCAAGAAACTCTCGAAATGTTCAACAAAAAAAGAACTAAGGAAGAAGGGCAAGGGAAAGTGCAAGCAGACCAAAGAAGAAGAATAAGAAAAAGACTCAGAATGGTACACCATATGACCTACGAGTATATCTTTGTGTTTCGGTATATCCTTTCTTGATACTACTCCTACTTGTACTACTACTCGCAAAAGTTATTGCATGTATATACTGTAGGCATGCAAGGGGCAGATGAAAGAATTAATGCAAGGAATCGCAGATGTTTCTTTTATTTTCACTATAGAGTGATAGTAGGAGTAGGCATCATAGCACGGCAACAGCCCACCCCACCCCCACCCCACCTCAATGAATTGTCTTGTCAATCAACATACATGGAAAATTATAATTTTATAGTGGTAGAGACTTTCTTTGAGTAATTCCATTTATATTGCTGAAGGGCGGAGTACTGCTGAAAGACAGAGGGTGAATGCGCACCTGAAAAACTGCTAGTAGCACTATAGAAGTAGAATCCCAAGATGAACTTTTGTCGACTGCCCGAATGTATGTTGAGTAGTATAGTATAAACATATATAGTACTACTATCTGCTATGTACTAGTACTACTACTAGCAAAAAACCACCGTCCCTTCTGCGGAAAGAATATGGTTTCTTTTAAACCAAACTAGTACTACTCCAAAAATGGCTATATTCACTTGTCACGAAAATGGATGTATCTAGACATGTTTTAGTGGTAGATACGAGTACATCCAATCCAGTGACAATTAATATAAATCGGAGGAGAGTAATACTGCTACCGTACTCCACTATTGTACCACTACTACTACATACTAGTACTCCCGAATGTATGTTGAGCAGTACTTGTACCTCTGTTTGGGATTATTAGGCTAGAGAGCTTTTAAAATTGTTAGAAATTATAAGACCTATCTTGTTTATTGTCTTAATTCTCGTGACTCACTAATTTAGATATCTATCTTTTCTCTCAATATCCCAATGAATGTTGTTTCATCTCTCATCATGTCCCCTTTTTTTTCTCTAGCATCTCATGCATGTAAAACTAGTGGTGCATGCATAAATTAATTAGAGTGAATAATTCATCTGCTTGGTAGTATTGAGAATTGTCCCCCTGGCCTTATAATCCTAAACAGAGAGCCTTATAGTCCTATTCAACTTACTACTCAGCAGAGTACATCCACCCAACCCATTGAAAGTTAAGACTTTATGAAAAATACTCAGGAGAGTACATCCACCAAACTCAACTACCTCCATTTCAAGGAATAAGGCGCACGTGCACTCCAAAGTAAAGTTTGATCGAATAAATGGAGCAACTAAAATTTACTTATATTGTGTAAAATTTGTATCGTTGAATTCGTATTGAAACACACTTTCCAATGATGCTAAATTTGTACAGTATCAACATTCTTTATATATATTTAGAGTAAATCTTGGTCAAACAAAAAACAAGAAAAACAAGGGAGACTTATTTCTTGGGACGGAGATAGAGTACTACTACTACTACAAAATCCACCATTCCTGGTATGCAAATGATCTTTCTGCACTTAAATCAATTAACAGCAGCTTACATCACCACTAAAACTCGACGCGAAAGAAGAAACACAGCTCCTTCGATGTAGCGGGACTGACCAGGTAATGCAGCGGAGCCACCAGGTAAGACATAAGGTCCTCAAACGCGACGTCGCCCGGCTTAGTGGAGCTCGACGCATCGAGCTCCACCATCATAGTGTTGGTCCTCCTCCTGCCATCCATACAAGAGAGCAGCGGCGTGCATTCCACCCACATCCTCACCCTGTACTCCGGCAAGTCACACATTGCGGCCCTAACATATACCACAAACACGAGGGGGACCGTGCTTACCATGCCAATTGTCAGGACGAACACGGATCCGTCCTTCTCCCCGACGAGGATTAGCCAACGGGACGCCTCGCCTGGCAACAACACCAGCTCCTGGAACACTTTGGTGGTGGCATACTGGATCTTGTGCAATTGGATCGAGTGGACCGCTTCGAGGTGGGCGACAAGCGTTGGCGGCGGGGCGACGAATTTGCAGCCTGTCTCTGTGCAAGTGCAAGGAGCGTACCGGCATGTGATTTCATGCTCGTGGAGTTCGTAGTAGGGCAGGAAACTACTGCAGCCTTTGTGGGCGCACTCGACGCTAGCTGCTGATAGGATGTCGTCCATGGCGGGCTCATGGGTGAATCCACCGCTAGGGTGCTCGCACTTTTGGCAGGAGGTGATCTTGCGGACGCAGCGGTGGTAGACTAGATGAATATCCACACATTATAGAAATGGAAGTTCGGAAAATAAAATAGTTGCGCGGAAGAACCGACAAAAGAAAAATCAATGGATTGTGAGGGAGAAATGGAGAGACCTTGTAGACCCACCGGGGCTTGAGGGGCTGGGAGAAGGAGGAACAATTGAGAACAGTGGCTTCCATCTTCAGAGTGACCATCCCAAGCATTGCGATTTGGGTGGGGGAATGAGGACTCTCTGATCCAGCCTCGAGTCATGCCTTCTTTTATATACCACCGCTATAATCAATGAAGCTCTACCTGATTGCACCTTTCCTTTCTATACTAGGGTCCTTTTTGTATATTTTGAGGCATTATTATCTACAAATTCCTGGTTTAGTTGGACAAGATTAGCGGCCTCTTTGTATTTGTGCACCATCCTTGTATTAGTAAGTTGCACATGTCTTGCACGTGAGACTCACATAATAATAAAGTATGACATATCATCACTATATAAAATTATGCTTTACAATAGGTAAAGCTCAAAAAAATATGAAAGAGCCACATCTATAAAGTAATGGTGTATATTTGGTTCTTGTACCTTATATCATGTAGAAATAAACGTTTATTAGCTACGTAATACTTGAAAATTTTGGGACCATGGTCTAGAGAAATGACGGTGATTCTAGAATGATCAAGAAGTGTGTTTTTAGGTTTGCGCATAGTCATTCTGCTAAAAACACTATCAATAGAATCTTCTAGATCCTAGACTGGAAAAGAAGATCCAACGGTTGGCAATGTTGGGATTTGTGAGCCTTGATCCAACATTGAATATTCAACATTATGCGTACATTTTTTAAGGTAAGATTTGATGCAGCTCCACAGCTAAAAACTAAATGTTCGTGTGATATTCTATGCGATCTCATTCGAGAATAAAATCAAATATGAGGATTGGGAGATAAATGTTTGGAACATGCTAGATTTTATCTCATAGAAAAAACATGGCTCACACGATGGGGGTCTGCTTTCTCTCTACCACTAGGCCTCATATGTAGTAGAACCGCCAGACTAGTAATCTCTGAACTATAATCATGCACGAAAGCACTATGGGTACATGATGGGTGCTGTGAATCTTTCTAAGAGGGGACATGTAGAGAAGAGAGGGAAGAGAAGGGATCTATGATGATTTTCCTTCAAGTTCGGTAGCGAGGACATAATTATAGTGATTGTAAGGACGAATAGTTATGAATGTTGTGTGCATATACATTACAAGAAGTTGAATTTTTCAAACCTGATGGTGGTTTTTAGATATTCAAATATTGGGTACCTTAAACGATTCTGGAACCTATAACACACTGATACCTTCGATCCGGAGTCATGGATGTAGTATAATAGCTTTTTAACTAGAAGACCTAGGTTTAATCGAACCTTGGAAAGCACTACTAAAAGGTAATAAGAAAGGACGTGTCTACAAGACTTTGTTTGTTTATTTTACCTTAGTTGACCGGACCAATCTAGTTTATTTTATAATGGGTTTGAATCAATGTATGGAGATAGGCCAGGGTTGAAGATCCACCTGCAGCTGCACATCAAATGGGATGAAAGATAATAATAAGCATAGTCTTGTATCATGTTTGTATTGAGATAATCTTTTTTGGGCAACACATCCTAATATTCTAGAGCCCCCGTGATGCAGCGGGCATAGCACCAAATTTTTAATCCAATCGAGAAAACACCGAAGCCACGGGATGCAAACGATTATTAAGTGTAAACATAGATCAAAGCATTAAGTGGTGATGTCGTTGTTGATCCTGAATGGGTCGCTAAGCGAATACCATACTTCCCTATCTATCACTGAGTTTCCTATGAGATCACCGCTAGCCAAGTATCTCACCTCAAGCCTTTATCAATCTATGGAATCTTGGGTACCTACAAGTCCACATATCGAGGCGAGAGACGAAGAAACAAAAGATATAAATCACGAATCCAAACAAAACACAATTCTCCCATGATCTAGATGCACATAATTGTTGTGAGGTTTCTCTCCAACCCGCAGCCCGTGAGGACTACTCACTCATAACAAATAGATCGGAGATAGGAAACATCATGCAAATACTTAGATTGAAATCAAATATTCTTACAATGGTCGCCAAATCACAAGGAGATCTAAAAGTATAAAGCAATGGCTATGGCTAGTGGATGGATGGATGGTGGAAGTGATGAACAATGGATGAACACTGGATGAACAATGGTGTGGATCTCCTTTGGTGGTGTTGTGATGCAATATGAGAATGGTGGCTCTCTGGCCGGTGGCTGGAGCCTCAAAATATATAGGTGTATTCATGAAAGTTGTAGGGTTTGACGAGATGAAGCCGTGCCACCACTGGTAGTGATGCAGGCGGACCACGCCTGCATAAAGGGTCATTACGCCATCGACGCCTTGGTAGGATTCTCCAATTACTTGGTCATGTGTAATTCCTCAAAATCCTTCATTATGACTCCTTATTTCTCCTTAAAAGCAGTGATTTCTGGCACAACATAAATCAAAGAAGGGATTTGCACATCTTTGCAATTATTAGTCATTATTGGCAACGTTGAGAGTTTATTTGGGAATTGATTGACCAAAAACAACGTTTAAACGCGGTGGAAGATGGCAAAAATCGGATCCATCAACTTCCCCAAAGCTTAAACCTTGATCGTCTTCGAGCAACAAGAACCAACAGAACTATAAGGAATTCATCGTTTAAACTTGAAACAACGAGATTAGGAGTTCACTTACAGTAGGTAGTTGTATGTGCTCAACACTTCATTCATTTTCAAAGCTTATCAAAGTTAGAGACATGACAACAATACTATACAAGCTTCGGTAATTCAAGATAATCAAAGTAAAGTTTAATATAAGTATAAATAACTAGAAGTGTAGCAATCAATCCAATTTCTCTAATTAAGTATCACCTTGCCAAGGAACACTTAAGATGTTTAAATAGCATAATTGAGTAAGAGAGTTTCATGTCCCTAGTAGCATAACAATGAAGTGTCTTATTTGCACCCACATCAATAGATCAAGTCAATCTAAAACACTTATAATCCAATTATTGTCTTTCATGAAAAATTCGTAAATTAGTAATGAGACCATGCCAAGGACTTGTTATGTGGATCCTCATAGATATCTTTTACTTTCTTTCTTTTTCATCTCATTTTTCAAGGATCGTTGTTTGTTTCTTTTTGCTAGTATTTGCACAACCTTTGAGAGTACCAATACTTTTGTCCATACATTGACACGGATGCCAATCATGTCATTAAATCATAGCCAAAATTCGGGGTTATACCATAGATCTTTCAAAAGACAGTGGAGTTGTTGGCATCCCAAAGGTGTGCGTGAGAGACATGGAACATAGTTGTCTCGCAGCTTTTATTTGAGCTAGAACTGCAGTTTGATCCACAAGGTTAGCTTTGGCATGCGTCACAATTACCACTAGACTTTATTTCAATCAAACAATTCCTTTCATGAGTGTTGTCGAGACTGTCAAAATATCTATGGGGTTAAGTATAATATATATTCTCAAGACAATCATTCATCAAACAAGTCATAAATTTTAGACTATTTCTTATTATACTTGTTTGGCATTATTATTTCCAAGGCAAGACTCGGATAACTAAAAGAACTAGAGCAAGATCTTCAACAACTAATCATCATACTAATAAAAAGCCTTACTCTAACCATATTAAATTACTTCCCACTAGCATGCATCTTAGCAAATCAACCAACCAAGATAAACAATTCAAACTTCATAAGTGGGAGACATAGGACATACCTCTCATAAGTAACTTTTTGATCCTCTTTCTCATAGAGATGTGTTCCTTCAAAACTCAAACACGATTACTCTCGAAATGATATCAAAGCAAAGAGGCAAAGTATGAATCCACGTTTACGAAAAAAGGATAAACGGAAAAATATTTTTGTATTTTTGAGGATAGGGATTAAAGAATAGAAAAGAACTTGCGACCAAGCAAGGGCTAAAAGAAATACAAAAGAAAATAAATAAACTAAAATGAAAGCAAATTTAAAAAGCAAAGGAAAAAAGAAAAGTGTTGGAACAGGCCAACACGAGTGTTTCAAAGATCACAAGGAGCAGGAGTACAACCTCGTTATTACACAGATAAATTTGCTAGGGGAACACATCCCCAAGCTCAGTCTTTTGCAAGCCCCTTTGTTGTTCATTGTGGTGGAAGTGGATAGTCTCCCACGTTCCATTGGCTGCTGCAGTCATGGAACTAGGTGGCGAGGCTCGCAGCGGCATCTCAAAGGTTGATGGAGAGGTTGTTCATGGTGTGAATATTTCCTTCGAGTGCATAGATATATTCATAGCTGGTGTAGTAGTTTGGTGGCTGCACATCATGTTCGGGTCCTTCTTGTTCTACTTCTTCATCTTCTCCTCCTCCCACGGGTATTTCTTGTTGGGGTAGTTTAGCTTTGACCTATGCGTTAAAACGCAAACGTCCATCCTCGATAGAGAATAGACCGTTAGGCACGGGACTAGGGATCAAGTGATCCGCTCCAGGTATATCGAAGAAATATCTACCTTGACTTTTAGAAATCATACGACATGCTCTTAGAGTAGATGGACTGAGACGGTTACTTCAAGTTAATGGTTGGATGTTACCTAGGTTGATGTGAAGTGCGCGTGTAAGAACGGTCACAACTCCTCCTCTGCACATGGGACCTCGAGATTGAAGAGCTTGATGCTTAAGATAAAACACAAGTAAAGCGCCCAAATTTGGCGTTGAATTACAATTGACAAGTGGAGCTTTTGCGAGGATCAAAATGTCCTCCTCATTGACTCTAGTAAACTCACCACGTGCCTGCAATGTGTTAGCAATAACATAGAACAAATATCGAATGGCAGGATGATCAATTTGGTTCCCCTTGGGTGTGTGCCCACGAATTCTGATATAGTTAAAGTATTGTGAAGGGTAAGGATATAAGATAAAGGTAGTTGTGCATACATCGGTGGTGTTGTTGGTGAACCCAAAGCATTGAGCCCATTGGTTGAGTGTCAAAGTATACTGACAGTTCATAAGGCAAAATTTGATTCGATCAATTCCAGGCCTTTGTTCCCTAGAAAAACCATAAGGATCCATCGTGTGTGTCAAGGTGCTGAAGAACTCAAGTGTCAAGCGGAGGTACGTTGAAAAAATTGTACAAACCAACATTGTTGCAAAGTAAATCGAAATCAGCACGAATGCCAAGTTGGTTTAGGATATAAGGACACGCCCACTTGGTGGACTTGATCTCTTGAATCTTGAGACAATTGAAATGAGTAAGATGGAATTCCTCAATGAACTCGATGCCAAGTGACTCGGGGCTTAACGTATCAACGGGTGGTGCGGAGGATTCTGCAGCCATCTCACGTGTACAACTCCTCATGTTCGTCTAATAAATAAAAACAAGACAAAGTAAATAAAATTGCTAATATTTTTTTTGGTCCAATAGAAACATAGCATAAGTCATTCTCTACACTAACTACAAAAGTAATTTCCTTTAAAAACAAAGCTAAGCATACTTAGTACCCAAATTGAATCTAGAACAAGACCTATGTCTAGATTGACAATGATGAATGACTAACCCAACCTTTTGCACAAATAAGTTGGGGATCGGAGGAGAATCATACCTTAGATCGAGTGAGTGCGAACAATCGAAGAAAGATTGAGTAAATTTAAAGATCCAATGGAGGTGGTTTGAAGTTTGGAGGAAGAAGAAAGAGAAAATAAATGAATTGGGATTTTTAGGTTACCTCCTCGGGCAGATTATGCTGTCCGCATACATGGTACGGCCGAGCGGTACGGCCGGAGCTCGCCCGTACCGGGTGTCTTACTTTGGGAGCGACGACAACTCCCAGGCGGTGCACTCGGTACGGGTCGCGTGCACCCATACTGCTGGTCATTATCTATTCGGAGACTTTGCTTAAAATCTGATGTTTGCTCGGGGGTACGGTATGGGCAGCATGATGCACGCGGCGTCGTCAGCCGTGCCGTGGTCGTTATCACCACTGACTCCTTCGGCAATCATCAAAATTTCTATCCCCCTCTTCCTTGAGGTGGTACGGGTGCATGGTACGGGCCACCCCAGCCGTACTAGTGGTCGTTATCGACTATGTGAACTACAATAAACTCAAAATTTGATTAGTAGCTCGGTGCGCCTTTACACATCTTATCAAAGGGTTAGATAGCAGCAAAAAAATACAAAGTATGATCCAGCAATACTTCTTAGACCATGTGTTAGTAAAATAGATGATTACCTTATTTCTTCTCCTCTTTTCCATAGGTCTTCTTGAACACTCTTTATTAAAAACAAAAACATAACAAAACTAACACGAAAATAAACCATAATAAAAACTTAGAGAAAATTTATTTCACATGGGTTGCCTCCCATGAAGCGCTTCTAGTTAAGGTTAATTAGATTGACATTGATGGTGATCACTTAGGTTTGGGGAGTGGAATGCCCACTCCAAAATAGTTTGCTTTTAAAGTAATCACACCATCATCATTAGGCTTGGCCTTCTTTTTCCTAGGGAAGTGGACTACAAAAGGATATCTAGATGGTATCCCTATCCTTACATTCCCTTCGTGTAAATTAATCAAAGCTTTAATAGTTCTTAGAAATGGCCTACCTAGAATTATAGGTGCTATGGGATCTTCAAGCATGTCCACAATAACTAGATCAATAAGCACGACACTTCCTTTAATTTCAACAACTATATTTTCTTTGATCCCAACAGCTTGTTTATAAGTTGAATCAGCTAGGTGGAGTCTTAGTTAAGTTGTAACAAATGGCCCCAAGTTTAATTTATCAAATAGGCTTTTGGAAATTGTTGAGACACTTGCACCAAGATCACAAAGTGCGGATATCTCATTAACTCCCACTTAATTTTTATAGTGGGCTCAAATATATCATCTAGCTTAGCTGGAAGCTTATCAGCTAGTCTTTTATACTCCATCTCTAAATCATGAACTTTAGATGTTACTTGCTATATGAATTGTTGGTACATAGCATTGTTACCTTGTTCTATACCTGGATTATTAACGGTGATCATCTTCAACAAATCTTCCACGGTATATTCCAATGTTGGCGCGTTGCTATAATCCATCTCTTCAAGCTTTTCATCGTTTGTTACAACCCTCATCATTTTGAGGTCCTCTACCGGATTTGGCTCGGGTTTGCCGGCGAACTTTGCTAGTATGAGAGCTTGGCTCTCGGCCACTTTACCCAACTGAGCCTCCACGGTCTTTGTTCTTTCATGTAGAGCTTGCACACCATTTCTAATTGCAACGGTCTGATTAGATAATCTTCCTAAACTACTTTCATGGTTCTCTATAATCTTAATAAGCATATTGTTTTGTTCAGGTTGAGCTTGCATAAATGTTCTAACACTTTGCTCAAACGGGAGGTTGCCATGATTTGCTCCATTAGTATTATCATAATTATTACAACGAGCTCCTACAGGATTAGCATGATATTTTTGAACATTAGAAGAATAATTATTTTTCCATGCAGGATTAAATGGAGTGCGAGCTATAAAATTGAAATCATTAACATTTGTAGTGATAGCATTAACTTGGGTATCTTCCTTACCCTTTACTAAGCTAAGCAACTCATCTACCTTAGATGTAAGCTCCTCATTGTTTACCTCGGTAATTGAACTTACTCTATTTGAGGTTCTTTCCACATGCCATTGGGCATGGTTATTTTGCATATCATCTAGTAACTTCTTTGCAACACTTACATGTTTTCCCATGATTGTTCCTCCTGCTGCAGTATCTAGCATAGACTTAGACATTGGGTTAAGACCATTATAAAATAAATGTATTATAAGCCATTCTTCCATCCCATGGTTAGGATAGTTCATTACAGCTTCTTTCATCCTCTCCCACGCAAGCGCTAGTGGCTCACGGTCTTCTTGTCTGAACCTTGTGATGTTGGATCTTAGCTGCATAGTCTTAGCTGGGGGGAAATTAGTCATAAACAAATTATTGCACTCCTCCCAAGATTTAATAGTTCCCTTTGGTAGAGCTAGTAACCAATCCTTAGCCTTTCCTCTAAGAGAGAAAGGGAATAATCTTAGCTTAACAACATTTGGATCTACGTCTTTAATACGCATCATGCCACAAATTTCGGTAAAAGTATTTAAGTGTAATCCCGAATCCTCAGAAGATGAACCCCCAAATTGGTTTTGTTGAACCAAACATAAAAGGTTAGGTTTTATCTCATAAGTTTCCGCATCAACTGCGGGTTGAGTGATTGGTGCACGAATAAAATCATCGGTGGGAGTAGCATACTCCCTAAGTCTCTTTTGAGCCATGGCTCTTATCTTTTTGGTAATTTTTAAGTAATGAAAATAAATAACAAGTAACTATTTTTTGGGATTTTAACTAGATAATAAGAAAGTAAACTAATAACAAGAATTAAACTACAACTAATAATAAAACTAAAACCCGGTCTCTAATGACCTCACCAAGATAGTGAAATTGCTTCCCGGCAATGGCACCAGAAAAAGGGTTGATACCTTCGATCCGGATTCATGGATGTAGTATAATAGCTTTTTCCCTAGAAGACCTAGGTTTAATCGAACCTTCGAAAGCACTGCTAAAAGGTAATAAGAAAGGACACGTCTACAAGACTTTGTTTGTTCGTTTTACCTAAGTTGACCAGACCAATCTAGTTTACTTTATAATGGGTTTGAATCAATGCATGGAGATAGGCCATGGTTGAAGATCCACTTGTAGCTGCACATCAAATGGGATGAAAGATAATAATAAGCATAGTCATGTATCATGTTTGTATTGAGATAATGTTTTGTGGGCAACACATCCTAATATTCTAGAGCCCCCGTGATGCAGCGGGCATAACAATAGACTTTTAATCCAACCAAGAACACACTGAAGCCATGGGTTGCAAATGATTATTAAGTGTAAACATAGATCAAAGCATTAAGTGGTTATGTTGTTGTTGATCCCGAATGGGTCGCTAAGAGAAGACCGTACTTCCCTTTCTGTCACTGAGTTTCCTATGAGATTACCGCTAGCCAAGTATCTCACCTAAAGCCTTTATCAATTTATGGGATCTTGGGTACTTACAAGTCCACAGATCGAGGCGAGAGACGAATAAACAAAATATACAAATCATGAATCCAAACAAAACAAAATTCTCCCATGATCTAGATGCACATAATTGTTGCGAGGTTTCTCTCCAACCCTCAGCCCGTGAGGACTACTCACTCATAACATACAGATCAGAGATAGAAAATATCATGCACATACTTAGATTGAAATCAAATATTCTTACAATGGTCGCCAAATCACAAGGAGATCTAAAAGTACAAAGCAATGGCTATGCCTAGTGGAGGGATGGATGGTGGAAGTGATGAACAATGGATGAACAATGGTGTAGATCTCCTTTAGTGGTGTTGTGATGCAATCTGAGAATGGCGGCTCTCTGGCTAGAGGCTAGAGCCTCAAAATATATAGGCATCTTCATGAAAGTTGTATGGTTTGACGAGACGAAGCCGTCGCCACCTGGTACGGGCTGACCACGCCCATACTAGTGGTCGTTACACACACTGACGCCTTGGTAGGCTTCTCCAATTACTTGGCCATGTGTACTTTCTCAAAATCCTTCATTATGACTCCTTATTTTTCCTTAAAACCAGTGATTTCCTGCACAACGTAAATCAAAGAAGGGATTTGCACATCTTTGCAATTATTAGTCATTAGTGGCAAGGTTTAGAGTATATTTGGCAATTGCTTGACCAAAAACAACGTTTAAACACGGTGGGAGATGGCAAAAATCGGAGCCATCACGCACTCGTCGTGCAAATTTGATATATATAATTTTGGTAGATCGACAAGAAGTAGTTCCAATCGGAGAAAATAGCTACTAGACATATTGGAAATTCATGTTATTACTTGAATATAGCCCATAAACATGGTCTACTATGTACAAATAATGGGGTATTACCATTATGGGCCTTATTCTTCATGTACTATCTTAACAAATTGACATTGTCTATCACTTATAAAATTGAAAAATATTTTTTGTTTGTGAAAGATGGAAACTATGATTGTAAACACATGCTCCCATATATCTACTACAATGTAGATATATCCATGACCCTAGTCATTTGATTTGGAAGCTAAGCATCTTCACAACATGGTAGGCCATATTGCAAAGCAAGGTTTTCGAAAGTACTCAAAACTCATACTTATCACAACTAGTACGCTCAAGAGAACGTGATGCACAAGTTATACATTATTTCAATTTATCTTTATTTTTCTTGAAAAAATCATAACTAGTTCAAGCTTGTCAGCTGTTGTGTAATTCTTTGAAAGAACTTGATGGTTTCAAATGTCTAGTTGTTTTTTTATAGATTGACTACCCTAGTACCTTAAAGCGATTTTACGTGAAATTAGAGAGCTAGCAACCTATCATGCAGTCATAGACAAAACTTGATCTAATTTTGATAAATCAACAAGTACTTTAAGTGGTTGAAATTAGCTAGAAAAGTCAAAAGTTCATGTAATTTGAGAATTTCCCATAAAACATGGTGCGCTTTTGTGTAGAAATGAAAGGCTAGTAGCTAGCTTTATGGTCCTTAATTATTCGCCATGTACTTTGTTAAATAATGTACAAATGTAAACATTGTTTACCATATCATGCCCAGATGCGCATTAACCGAATATGGGCATTATTATCACATAAGCATGGCCATATGTTTTGAAACCCAGGCATGTTCATACATGGTATGCCATATTGCGAGTAAATACTCTCAAGAGTTATCCAAACTAAAGCTTGACATTATTTTGCATGGAAGGTAGGGATTCATGCAAGAGGATATCGTGCGTAAGTACTATAGTTTTTTTAGTTATTTTTTTAAAAACTCACCGGAATTTGTCGGCCAACATGTAAATTCTTTGCAAGTTGAATCTTTCAAACCTCCTAGTGTTTGTCGATATTGTATTGACTAACTTGGGTCCCATAAATCGATTTGGTGGATCTAGCTCAACATGTGAGGGCAGTCCAACAGGGCAATTTTTCATTTAATAATTTTTTATTTTTTATTTATAATATATAGGCTATTTAGAAATCTTAAGGTGGTCCATTCACCGCCCTAGCCACCATTTGGATCCGCCACTTTGTAGGCGAACCTTAGGAGAAAGCAGCCTATCATACGATCATAGTTCAAGTTTGACATAATTTTGGTAAATCGATAGAGGGAGTTAAGTGGCAAAATTAGCTAGCTCGTAAATTCATGTAACTTCAGAACTGCCCATAAAATTGTGTGCACTCTGTGTGAAAAAATGGGATTGTCAAATGGGCCTTATTCCACATGTGCTTGCTTACAAAAACAGTTACTTGGAAAATTGTAACTGATTTTTCTAGTCATAAAAGTTAGAAAGTTGGTCTGGACCACCACGGCCCCAACATTCTCTGCACTGTTGTGCCTGCACGTTTGTACTCCATTGCACGAAAGCTTACATGGGAAGGAAGAGGTGACTGTGATTCACAAAAAAAGGAAGAGGTGCTGTTGTGATGCTTCCCACCTGAACAAGTGCCAGACATAGGTGCGTGAGTGGAGCATAGCAGCCAATGCCGCATTGAGGAGGAGAGAGGGAGGATGATTCTCCTTCATCCATGAGCCTTTTCTCTCACGAAAGGCAACGACAAGACATAATTTTGGGTGGAGGAGCCTTTTTTCAAACAAGGCAAAAGATTTGCAGTGGAAGGAGCCCTTGCTCACTTTGCCAGTAGTACGAGATCGACTAGGCACAAAAACCTGAATACTAATAATACAAACAGGATTAATACTTGACTCCTACTAGTACTAGTTGTTATAAGTTCCATAGTTCCATCCAGGAGCAATAGTGCCTAGTAGTATAAATACAGTAGCTTTTCAGGATCCTTCTTGCTTCCTCGAATGCCTCCTTAAGGCTTGAATACAAGTTCGATGATATTCATATCAACTTCCAATGAAGCGGGATACTGCTGAACACGTTGAGACGAAGTGCATGTGCACGTTCCTTGAACCATAAGATATCCATTTCATGTTCTAAGAGCTCCGCGCCCCTGACAAAATTTCGCCAGCTCGTACCAGTAGTTATCACCGCACTCCCATCATCGCCCTTTGTACAACTCGTTGGTGACACGCAAATTTCTTTTTCATGTAGATGATTCTTTAAGACATTCTGACTATAATCTAGTGAGAAGCATTGAAACCAGAAGAAAACAACTATCAGAAGTTTATGACTTGTTGACTGATGAAAAAGTAGTAAAACAGATGCCTTATTGATCCGTATGATAGAGAAAATAAATGTAGTATTGCAATGTCATGCCCACTCCAATCCTACGGGAATTCTGTATGAACCAAAGTTTGTTTGACTCTATCGTAGTAGGACAAACAGAGGAATCGGAAAAAGAGGTGTGAGTGGATGTTTGATTTCCTACAAAATCTAGTGCAAAGGAATACTTAGGAATAATTCCTATGGGAATCAATCCTACAAATGTAACAACCATCTTGGGAGTAGTCAAATCTTTTGAATCAGAAGGGTACTAAAAATTCTTACCTTTTCGAGAGAAAAAAAATGAAATTTCTTACCATCCTGCCCCCTCCTTTGCCGAGTAAAGAAGAGGTGAGCTCGCATACATATAAAGGTATGTCAGGTTCGATCTGGGAGACTTTATTCTCGAGATAATACCACCTTCTGTATGAAAAACGCACATTATTGTCGTAAACAATGTACCTTTTGAAACAATCTTTTCGCTCATCAGAAGGACCTACATGAAAGAAAAATCAATCTTAGAGAGTAGTATATTTTTGCATAGTCTTATTCGATTTTCACAATCCAAGAAAAACTTTACCCCTTATAGCCACAATTTCTTCCTCGTCACTATCAGTTACATAACAGTCAGTGTAGCAGATCTCATCATCCCCAGCAACAAGCAACATGTTTCCCCAAGATTTCACTTTGAAAATGTACATCAATCTCAATATATTCGTATTTATGCAGATTTAAGCCATGAGGAACGAAATAGAGTGGAATGAAAGAGATCCAAAAAATCGGTTTAGAGATAGATACTGGAATTAGTTCAAAAAGAGGAACTGCGAATGTTTTCTACAATGGAAAGATGAAGATTATACCTCGTTGTTCTGGGTCACAGTCCGTGTAGCAGTGACAGGCTGATTGATCTACGCAGCGCTAGAGATGACGATAGCGGTGAGAGGAGGCGGTGGCAAGAGGATGAATGTGTTTTATGGATGATGGTGGACGGGTTGGGCAATGCGAAGGTGGACAGAGTAGAAAAAACTGATTTATAGGGGTGTTGGGTCCATGTATGTAGCCATGCTTCCTCGGTGCATGGTGAGAAATGTAATATATTGAGTAATAAAGTAAAAAAATAGGACCGGAGGGAGTAGGAAAGAGCTCACTTTATCAATTTGTTTTCACCCATCAACTCAGTCATCCATGTAGGGCCCACATATTGGGGAGGTTGCAGTCGCCTTGGCCATCGCGTACCCTAGTCATCATCATCGATATTTGCCACACGCATCGGCTTTATCACCGACATTTATTGTCCCCTCACTTTGGTAATCTGCCACATTAATCTCGGATCATCTCCTTCATATTTATCCTCTCCCCTTCCCCGCACCAAACCATCTCTAATGCATTGCTTGCATCAACCATCTCTTTCCTCGTCTGTCATCCATGGCCACCTTCCGGATGCCGCCCACCGTACCAGAGCACAAAGACCCCGACATCGCCGCATAGGAGGACAATGCCCTGCGCATTTTGGCCTTCTCCCCGTGGGGAACACCGTGGTAGCTGGCATGCGCCTTCCTCGACACTGTGTACGGTCGCCGCAAGTACCGTATGTACCACCTCCACGACAATCCGGATGGGACATTGAAGGTCAAGTTCGTCAACTTTAGGGACGCCTGTCTCCTCAATGGCCTGGCCTTCCACTGCGACTGCGAGATGGTGGTCTTCACCGGCGCCAACATCTTCACCAAGTATTGGGACTGGTTCCCCGACAACGGCAACTTCATCCACAGTGTCCTCCTGGAGCTGCCGATGGATCTGGAGGTGCCGCCGATGGCTCAGGAGGTACTGTCGCCTTATCTAGAGGTGCCACCGCGTTATCCGGAGGTGCTTGTAACACCCTTGAATCGGCCCTATGCAATTTTACTGATTCCCGCCAAACCTGCATAGAAACGATTCAAAGATGCCCACCAGGCACTTGTGTGCAGGTGGAAAACGAAGTGATATCATTACACAATAGTCCACGATGGAACCCACATAACACATATATATACAACACGACTCCAAGAGTCAGGAATACAAATATACAGTACAAAGATCCAAATCACCTTGAAAACGATACAACATCCGAGTACGGATAAGATGCAAATGGGGCTAAGAGCCCTGAAGAATAACCAATGGTGTCGATAACCCTGCCTAGGCCAAGACGGAAGGGTAACCCTTCTAACGACGTCGATCTCAAACCAGCTAAAACAAAAGGGGTGCTGACAAAGGGCAAAGGAAAAAAAGGAGCGGTCAGTACTAAGGCCAGTACTAAGGCGAGTCTAGAATTCGGCGGCTGTCGCCTACATAGGTATGGTGGACTGAAGCGGCAGCGCAACATGCACTAAACAACCTATAGAGACTCGATACAACTGTCGGCTATTGGAGAGAGATAAGAAAGGCCTATACGGAACCAACCTGATACGAACACTAATTATACCCATCCTGGCATTTCCCCCTCGATACCAAACGAGGAAGTCAAACCGAGGAACTCGCGTAGTTGAAAGTTTTATTCATTCCATTATAGTTGCAGCACTTACTAGTCAGATATAGATAGCATGAGTCATCCTGATATCATAAGAAGTGGGCTATTTTAGTTAACCATTCCGTTGTAGTTGTAACACTTACTAGTGAGATAAAAATAGCATGAGACCTCCCAAATCCAGCAGTTGTTGGCACTTTTATTTACTCATTCCATTGTAGTGAATCTGATTACTAGACATGTCAAAGTGAAATTTATAGCACTACTTTAGTTATAGTTGTCTAGGATTGAGATACTGTGCTCCAAGTCGTCCATAACCGTGGACACGGCTTTTAGAAAGATTTACCCTGCAGAGGTGCACAAATAGCAACACACACACGATCAACCTTGGAAAAACCAAATAAAAATCCAAGGAGGCTTTCACGACAAAGCAATCACAAGATTCATAAAATATTTCAGGGGGGCACCCCATTAAGCAACCTGCAATGAAGTTGGCCGGCTCTGAGACGGACCCAAGGTTTGTGTAGACGGCTGTAAATGACTGGGAACCCAAAAGTGTGACTGGGCTTGTTGATACCGCGAAAACATGTCACAAGTCCTAAACAGTACAGGTGCTCCACGCACAATCATAAATAAAGCAGTAAAGCATGGCATAAGTACATGATAGTAATAAAGCCCCAAACTAGTTTGTGGCCCCAAGAAATAAGAAAGGAATGAAGCTCTGGCTAAGGGGATTCATGGTCCCACATGCGGATAGTGGGATAGTCAAGGAACATGTATCAAGTACTCGGGGCCTACGAGACACAATTGAGCGGTTAAAAACCAAATATTAGCTATTGCCCACTAGTGCCTCTGCATTAGTTATATCTATTCCCAGCAATTTAATTAGCAAGTTGTAATTAAAGTTATGATCATCTCCACCATTAAGCATCTCCACCATTAAGCATGTGCCAACCTTGCATCAACGATGGAACGATAACGACATGAAGCAGCACCTGAGCAAGCAACCATGACTCATAAGGCTGACTGTCTATCAAACAACAGGCAATAGGATGTGTCCAAGGCAATATAGAGGCTGTAAGGAATATAGATGGTGCACGGAAACTAAAGCATCGCAACACGGATAGCAATAGATCAACAGGAGGAAGTAAAGACTATAAATGCAAAATAGGTAGAAAGAGGGAGGTTGCTTGCCTGGGAAAGACTGTCGAAGATACATTATCCGAAGAACTTGTCGATACTCGTATCCACTCAACGGCCTAATCTGTGAAGAAGCAAAGAACTAAAACAAACACCGGATGCACTATTCAATACTACGGCAGAAGATCCGACATGTTCATGATATGATGGATGACATGGCAAGATGCGATGCAACTAGGTAATATTAAGCAGAACCGGGGTCCCGATAATTAATTAGATGGTTTGTGTTGTTTAGATACCCGCAATTTAAATGTTATCTTAACAAGGCAAAATATGGCATCGGTTTGGTATAAAAATTTAAATGGAGCTAATATAAGACTAGAATAGCACGCATATAACCTCCATATTGAATTATGAGGTGAATTAGCAAAGTGCCCTCAAACCACATGATGCAATGTATGCAAGAATGAACGATTTAATATGCGACAAGGTTCATATTATATTTTATAAAATAGAGCTCGGAAAAGAGGATCACATATGTCGGTTTGACAAACTTGGGGCTCAGATGGTTTGACGGGGTTTGGCTCAGTCTCTGGGATCGGTCTTCGGATCAGCTTCGGGCTTGGCGTTTCGTGGATCAGGGTCTCCAAGGTCTCGACCATGTCGGCGCACGCACTTGGGTATCGACGTCTCTAGGTCCAGGGGTCTTGGCGTCCGTGAGGTAGATCTTGGGGTTTCCGGTTCCGTTGCCTTGTTGTCACCACCCAATATCCACTGTGTCTTCGAGGATGGACACCACTTCACATCGTCAGGATCACTTCTCCACGCACCATCTTTATCGCAACGTTTGTACATCACCTTGGAGGGCTGACGCAACAAGATCAACAGGAAGGCACCTGGCAGCACAGAAGGAACACATCCACGCGCGGCACAGGAGGGCCACGTCCATGTGACGCAAGCCGGCAGAAGCATGGAACGCGCCGATGCAGAGGCGCTTCCGGAGGTCGGGCATGAGGAAGGACCTGCGGGGACGGGCGACCATGGCCGTTGCGGAACATGGCCGCGGAAGAGGCGGTGGCCGGGGTTTGTCGGAGGGGAAAGAGCTAGAGGCAGGCCGCTGGGGCCTGCAGGCTCCCGTGGTGGCAGGGTCAGGAGCTTCCTGCCAGGGAAGCGAGGGCGAGGTTGTCCGGCGGCAGCGGCGGAGGACGGCCGCAGGCAAGGCACAGCCTCAGGAGCCGGCCGCGGGCGCATGCACGTCGCAGAGGAAGAGGAGATAGCGTCTGCTAGCACTGGTGGCGGAGGACGACGCCGACGGAGGGGCATCCCTGGCGGCGGGAACATGGAGGAGCCGCGATGGGGAGGACTCATGGGAAGGGAGGAGGGCGGGGCCGCGGCGGCTTGCGGGTGAAGCGAGTGAGGAGGGTGGAGAGCAGAGGAACAATGCAACAACAAGGAGATTGGCAAGAGGGGATGCGGATCGCGGCGTCGCAGTGGCAGGGGCAGGTGAGGACGAGGAACACACGGCCCATGTCGGTGGGGCAGGCAGGAAGCGAGCGTGGGTTGTCTGTGAGCAGGACTCGGTCTCATTGGAGAGAGAGAGGCGAGAAGTCGCACGATGAGTGGGTGGGTCCCGTGGGGTGGACGAGGCGGTTTGGTCGGAAATGCTACGTTTACGCACAAAATCTTATGGACAAAATCTTACGGGATGACGTGCCGATAAAATAGTGGCCGCTGGAGATTTTCCTGGAACTGCCGCACTCCTTTGTTCCAATGACTTGATTCCACCTGCGTCCGTAAAAGAATTCCGTAACAATTTGCCTGTAAGTGTAGCATTATTGGACGCAGGGTGGGCAAGTGCGAGGAGAGAGGCGTGTCGTGCGTGTTGGGTGAGTGGCAGCGGCAGGGAGGGGAATGTGGGGTCTAGGGTTAGGGCTTAGGTAGAGTTTTTTTGGGCCGGGTAGTAGGCTGCTGGCTCGCTGGGCTTTTGGCCCGGCAGGCTGGCAGCCTCCCCAGGTTTATAAAACTGTTATATTACTTATTTTATTTTTATAAAACAAAACGTTTTGAAATTAGTTTTAGGCAAATAGAGACATCCAGAAATAACGGGTTTTTAATTTGAAATAAAAGGAGGGGACATTTAGAACATAAAGATAGGCTTTTAGAAAATAGTTTTAGACAAAAATATGCATGATGACATGACGATGCTCAAATGCAATGTGGACCGATAACATGAGCATGCGATCATGATGATGCATAAAATAAAAACAACACACAATTTTCTAGTAGTGGTTTTACCCCAGGTGCTACAATGTTGATGAGTCAAGAGCTGACTGTGTCGCTGGAGCTGGCGTTGGTGTCGATGTCTAATGAGCTGCCGCTGGCGGCACGGACTAGGTGCTAGGAGGCGTCGAACCTGCACTAGTTCAGCAGCGAGTCCTATATATGTAAACTCGTGTTGTTATGTTAATGGTTGAATGAAGTTTCTTTTGGTACTATCGTCAAAGCAAAGTTTCTTTTGGTACTACTCATTGTACCCTGTAATACTAGTGGTACTGCGAATGACGATCTATTGAATATACTTTCCCCCGGATGTTTGTGAAGGAAGTGAAAATTTCGAAACCGAGAAAGTTTGAATTGCTACTCTATTATACTCCCTCAAATTACTTGACACAAATTTGTCTCGATTCAGATGTATCTAGACATGTTCTAGTGGTAGATGCATTTGAATCTTATATATACAAGTCAATTAATTTGGGTCGAAGGGAGTAATAGTAATATTTTTTGCTTCCAAGGACCAAAATGGTTCCCACCAACGCAACTGACGAACATGCTAGAAACAGACACGGAGCCGCCGACACAAGGCAGGTCGTCGGTCAATGCGTGTGCACAACGCCACGTTGTGGATGATGGAGAGATCAGCTGGCCGGGTTGTGGGTGGTGATGAGGGAGTTAAGGAGAGAGAAAACACAATTTGTTTTTGCATGCATATATATCGTAAAGGTCCTGAAATTTACTCTACTCACTGTACCCTGTACCTCGTGTCAGGAAACCAACCCAGCTTTGCTCTGACATCGCATCGCCTTCAAATCCTTCTCTTCGTAGCTCTCTTGCCGCCTCCACTGTGCTCGTAGTCTCTTGTCCCTCTTTATTTTTTAATAGAAAAAGGAAATAAATTCTTCTTACTTACTTTAAGAAAATAAATTCATGTCACTTGAATAATTGAAATTGATTATTTTTTGTTTTTAATATCTTCGATTGTTTTCAAAAGATTGTTTTCAACGCAAATTCTTGGATATGGGATCATAAGCATAAAGTATGATATAGATATGGCCTTGACCTTGGTCGTTCGTCTTGAAATCCAAGATTTTTTCATACTCGTTGACAACTATGCTTAAATTCGTTTCAATTTCACCACTTACTTTTAGGTTAGAATTTTACACGGGTGATGGGAGTACATTTTACATCAAGGAACTAAAAAAGGGAAAATTACATTAATGTCCATACATTTAGCACAAAGAACCCTAAAATTGAGAAAAGAAAATAGTTGGGTTCGGCTCCTTCGCGAGAGAGCATCTGATCGAGCCATATGTTTCATACTACTTCCACTTTGATTGTTTTCAAAATATGGCTGAATCTGTCACCATGCAAATTCTTGGATATGGGATCATCAACATAAAGTATGATATAGAGATATAGCCTTGACCTTGTGGTCGTTCTAAATCCAAGAATTTTTCATACTCATTGACAACTATGCTTAAATTCATTTAAATTTCACCACTTACTTTTACGTTAGCATTTTACACGGTCGGTGGGAGTACATTCTACATCAAGGACCTAAAAAAGGGGAAATTGCATCGAGGTCCATACATTTAGCACAAAAAACCCTAAAATTAAGAAAAGAAAACAGTCGGGTTCAGCTCCTTCTCGAGAGAGTAGCTGATCGAGCATACTCTTCATACTACTTCCTCTTTGATTGTTTTTAAAATATGGCTAAATCTGTCGCCATACAAATTCATGGATACTCGATCATCAGAATAAAGTATGATATATAGATATGGCCTTGACCTTGTGGTCATTCGTCTTCAAATCCAAGAATGTTCATACTCGTTGACAAATATAAGCTGAAATTCATTTAAATTTCACCACTTACTTTTAGGTTAGAATTTTACACCTTCGGTGAGAGGAAATTTTACAACAAGGACCTAAAAAGGAAAATAGTCGAGTTTGGCTCCTTCTCGAGAGAGTAGCTAAACGAGACATACTATCCATACTACTCATCTTCGATTGTTTTCAAAATATGGCCAAATTTGTTGGCATGCCAATTCTTGGATATGGGATCATCGGCATAAAGTATGATGTAGATATGGCCTTGACCTTGGTCGTTCGTCTTGAAATACAAGAATGTTCATACTCATTGAGAACTTAGCTTAAATTCATTTAAGTTTCACCGCTTACTTTTAGGTTAGAATTTTACATGGCCGCTAGTAGTACATTTTATATCAAGGTCCTAAAAAAGGGGAAATTACATCGAGGTCCATACGTTTAGCACAAAGGACCCTAAAATTGCATAAAATAAAATATTCGGGTTTGGCTCCTTCTCGAGAGAGAAGTTGATCATGCCATATTTTTCATACTATTTTCTCTTCGATTGTTTTCAAAATATGGCCAAATGTGTCGCCATGCAAATTCTTGGATATGGGATCATCAGCATAAAGTACGATATAGAGATATGGCCTTGCCCTTTTAGGAGTTCGGCTTGAAATCCAAGAATGTTCATACTCTTTGAGAACTAAGCTTAAATTTGTTTGAATTTCACTATTTACTTTTAGGTTAGCATTTTACACGGTCGGTGGGAGTACATTTTACATCAAGGACCTAAAAAAGTGGAAATTACATCGAGGTCCATACATTTAGCAGAAAGGACCCTAAAATTGAGCAAAGAAAATAGTCAGGTTCGGCTCCTTCTCGAGAGAGAGAAGCTGATCGGGCCATACATTTCATACTACTTCCTCTTTGATTCTATCAAAATATGGCCAAATCTGTCGCCATGCAAATTCTTGGATATGGGATCATCCGCATAAAGTATGATGTGGAGATATGGCCTTAACCTTGTGGTCGCTCGGCTTGAAATCCAAGAAAGTTCATACTCGTTGATAAGTAAGCTTAAATTCGTTTAAATATCACTACTTACTTTTAGGTTAGCATTTTACATGGTCGGTGGGATTACATTTTACGTTAAGGACCTAAAAAAGGGAAAATTACATCGAGTTCCATAGATTTAGCACAAAGGAACCTAAAAGGAAAAATCTCCGGTTCGACTCCTTCTCGAGAGATCAGCTGATTTGGGCCAAACTCTTCATACTACTTCCTCTATGATTGTTTTCAATATATGGCCAAATGTGTTGCCATGCAAATTCTCTATCATGGGATCATGAGCATAAAGTATGATCTGGATATGGCCCTAACCTTGGTCGTTCGGCTTGAAATCCAAGAATGTTCATACTCGTTGACAAGTAAGCTTAAATTCGTTTAAATTTCACCACTTACACTTTTTGGTGAGAATTTTACATGGATGATGGGAGTACATTTTACATCAAGGACCTAAAAAAGGAAATTACATTAGGTTCGTACATTTAGCACAAAGGACTCTAAAATTGCGCAAATAAAATAGTCAGGTTCAGCTCCTTCTCGAGAGAGCAGCTCATCGAGCCATACATTTCAATTGTTTTCAAAATATGGCCAAATCTATCGTGATGCAAATTATTGGATACGGGATCATCAACATAAAGTATGATGTAGAGATATGGCCTTGACCTAGTGGTCGTTCGGCTTGAAATCTAAGAATGTTCATACTCGTTGAGAACTAAGCTTAAATTCGTTTAAATTTCGCCACTTACTTTTAGGTTAGCATTTTACACGATCGGTGGGAGTACATTTTACATCAAGGACCTAAAAAGGGGAAATTACGTTGAGGTCCATACATTTAGCATAAAGGACCCTAAAATTGAGCAAAGAAAATAGTCAAGTTCGTCTCCTTATCAACAGAGCAGCTGATCAAGCCATACGTTTCATACTACTTCCTCTTCTAATGTTTCAAAATATGGCCAAATCTGTCGCCATGCAAATTCTTGGATGTGGTATCATCAGCATAAAGCATGATGTAGAGTTATGGCCTTGACCTTGTGGTCGTTTGGCTTGAAATCAAAGAAAGTTCATACTCATTCACAACTAAGCTTAAGTTCGTTTAAATTTCACCACTTACTTTTAGGTTAACATTTTACACGAGCGATGGAAGTACATTTTACATCAAGGACCTAAAAAAGGGAAAATTACATCAAGGTCTATACATTTAGCACAAAACTGTTGGGTTCACAGCATAGAAAACAAAAAATTTCCTACGATGGGAACTATACACCAAGATCTATCTACTAGATACAAGCAACGGGTGGATATACATCCATAGAGAACTTACCCTCGAAGAAAACAAAGCTTTGTTAACGAGTTGGAATGCGTGGATGATGTAGTCGTACACTTACCGATCTCAAGATCGTGATGAAGTTCTTCAGGTCCAGCAGCTCCAGCACCATCAGGTCCAGCACCATCAAGTCTAGCACCGCAAAGTAGCGGTGCATCCATGATCGCACACACGTTCGGTCCACCAAACAACCTCCGCCTCCTCTCTCCAGCGATGCAGTGGAAGCACCAACTCCTTTCCAGATAAAGCCACCGGGAACATGTATCTTGCTAATCCGAGAGCATGGGGAATAACTAGAGGGAGAAGAGAACCTTCATAAGGAGGTGGTGCAATATGAGAGGAGGGAGTGGGGGGGATTTTATAGGGAGAGGGGGAAGCCCCTCACCATGGCCGGCAGCCAAGGGAGGTGCCCCCACCTCTTCCACATTCATGTGGGTGGAGCTCCCACTCACATAATTAGCCACCCACTCAAAGTTCCACTCACCTCCATTAAATTTCCACCAAATTTAATACAAGTTCTCATTAAATAAAACACTTTTATTTATTTTATTCAGAATTTTGTTAATTATGTTAATTAAAAAACATTCACATAAAACCCCCTGCAACATTTCAATATCACATGCAGAACCAGTTTCAGCAATTTCACACGAAACAATTCCGGTTTCCATCGAAATGATTTTAGCGCTATCTTAAATCTTTATCTGAAACATATTTGCTCCTAAATGGTGTCAGTATCCATTAAGTGTGTCACCCTATGGTTCACGAATAACGAAGACATGATCGAGACCCCTCTTCGATCAATAATCAACAGCGGGACCTGGAGATCCGTACTGACTCCCACATATTCGACGCTGACTCTTGTGATTGTGTGAACCTTTAACGCCGCAACTAAATCCATTTGTCTCATGATATATTACATGTCCGAGATTCGATCATTGGCATCCAAATACCTAGTTTGATCTCGTTACCAACATGCACCCTTTTCTCGTTCCCGTGATATAACATTCTAGTGATCATATCACTTGCTTGCAAGCTATTTCAATGTGATATCACCGAGAGGGCCCAGAGTATATCTATTCATCATCGGGATGGACAAATCCCACTCTTGATCCATGAGACTCAACATAACACCTTCATAACACTGAACCCACCTTTATAGTCACCTTGTTACGGTGTGACGTTTGATGTTATCAAGATACTCTTCCGGTGTTAGCAATTAACATGATCTCATGGTCTAAGGACTAACATTACTTCGTATGATGTTATAGAAATATAAACATAATGACTCTGATCGTAATGCTATACTTCGGATGAATGTTCATCACATCATTCTACCAATGTTGTGACCTCGTTATTAACGACGTCCAATATCCATGATCAGGAAACCTTGATCATCTTGTTAATCAACGAGCTAGTTTATAAGAGAGACATAACTAGGAACTTTCCTATTGTTTATTAAACACACATGTATTAATATTTCCAAATTAATACAATTATAGCATGCAAAATAAACATTTATCATAATCAAGGAATAAGATAATAACTACTTTATTATTGCCTCTCGGGCATATTCCCTTCAAAAACCCCCTAAAATTAAGCAAGGAAACAGCCAGGTTTGGCTCATTCCCGAGGGAGCAGCTGATCAACCCATATGTTTCATAGTACTTCCTCTTTGATTGTTTTCAAAATATGGCTAAATCTATCGCCATGGAAATTCTTGGATATGGGATCATCAGCATAAAGTATGATGTAGAGATATGGCCTTGACCTTGTGGTTGTTCGGCTTGAAATCCAAGAAAGATCATACTCGTTGATAACTAAGCTTAAATTCGTTTAAATTTCACCACTTACTTTTAGGTTAGCATTTTACATGGTCGGTGGGAGTACATTTTACATTAAGGACCTAAAAATGGAAATACATTTGGCACGAAGGACCCTAAAAGGAAAACTTTCCGATTCGGCTCCTTCTCGAGAGATCAACTAATCTAAGCCAAACTCTTCATACTACTTCCTCTTCGATTGTTTTCAAAATATGGCCAAATCTGTTGCCATGCAAATTCTCTATCATGGGATCATGAGCAAAAAGTATGATGTTGATATGGCCTTGACCTTGGTCGTTCATCTTGAAATCCAAGAATGTTCATACTCATTGACAAGTAATCTTAAATTTGTTTAAATTTCACCACTTATGCTTTTTGGTTAGAATTTTACACGGATGGTGGGAGTACATTTTACATAAAGGACCTAAAAAAAGGGGAAATTACATTGAGGTCCATACATTTAACACAAAGGACCCTAAAATTGCGCAAATACAATAGTTGGGTTCAGCTCCTTCTCGAGAGAGCAGCAATTCGAGCCATATGTTTCATACTACTTCAGCTTTGGTTGTTGTCAAAATATGGCCAAATCTGTCAAGATGCAAATTCTTAGATATGGGATCATCACCATAAAGTATGATGTAGAGATATGGCCTTTACCTTGTGGTCGTTCGGCTTGAAATCCAAGAATGTTCATACTCGTTTAGAACTACGCTTAAATTCATTTAAATTTCACCACTTACTTAGTTTAGCATTTTACACGGTCGGTGGGAGTGCATTTTACGTCAAGGACCTAAAAAAGGGGAAATTACATGGAGGTCCATACATTTAGCAAAAGGGACCCTAAAATTGAGCAAAGAAAATAATCGGGTTCGGCTCCTTCTCTAGAGAGCAGCTCAACAAGCCATACGTTTCATACGACTTACTCCTCGATTATTTTAAAAATATGGCCAAATCTATCGCCATGTAAATTCTTGGATATGGGATCATCAGCATAAAGTATGATGTAGAGATATGGCCTTGACCTTGTGGTCGTTCGTTTTGAAATCCAAGAAAGTTTATACTCATTGATAGCTAAGCTTAAATTCGTTTAAATTTCACCACTTACTTTTAGTTTAGCATTTTACACGGTCAGTGGCAGCATATTTTATATCAAGGACCTAAAAAATGGAAAATTACATCGAGGTCCATACATTTGTCACGAAGGACTCTAAAAATAAAACTTTCCGATTCGGCTCCTTCTCGAGAGATCAGCTGATCTGAGCCAAACTCTTCAAACTACTTCCTCTTCGATTGTTTTCAAAATATGGCCAAATCTGTTGCCATGCAAATTCTCTATCATGGGATCATGAGCATAAAGTATGATGTTGATATGGCCTTGACCTTGGCCGTTCGGCTTGAAATCCAAGAATGTTCATACTCGTTTACAGGTAAGCTTACATTCGTTTAAATTTCACCACTTATGCTTTTTGGTTATAATTTTACATGGATGGTGGGAGTACATTTTACATCAAGGACCTAAAAAAGGGGAAATTACATTTAGGTCCATAAATTTAGCACAAAGGACCCTAAAATTACACAAATACAATAGTTGGGTTCAGCTCCGTCTCGAGAGAGCAGCTAATCGAGCCATATGTTTCATACTACTTCAGCTTTGATTTTTTTCAAAATATGGCCAAATCTATCAAGATGCAAATTCTTGCATATGGGATCATCACCATAAAGTATGATGTAGAGATATGGCCTTTACCTTGTGGTCGTTCGGCTTGAAATCCAAGAATATTCATACTCGTTGAGAACAAAGCTTAAATTTGTTTAAATTTCACCACTTACTTAGGTTAGCAGTTTACACGGTCAGTGGGAGTGCATTTTACATCAAGGAACTAAAAAAGGGGAAATTACATCGAGGTCATACATTTAGCACAAAGGACCCTAAAATTGAGCAAAGAAAATAATCGGGTTCGGCTCCTTCTCTAGAGAGCAGCTGATCAAGACATACATTTCATATGACTTCCTCTTTGATTATTCTCAAAATATGGCCAAATCTAGCACCATGTAAATTCTTGGATATGGGATCATCAGCATAAATTATGATGTAGAGATATGGCCTTGACCTTGTGGTCGTTCGACTTGAAATACAAGAAAGTTCATACTCGTTGATAGCTAAGCTTAAATTCGTTTAAATTTCAGCACTTACTTTTAGTTTAGCATTTTACACGGTCGGTGGCAGCATATTTTACATCAAGGACCTAAAAA
The DNA here is from genome assembly GCA_023614405.1 of Avena insularis. Taxonomy (NCBI): domain Eukaryota; kingdom Viridiplantae; phylum Streptophyta; class Magnoliopsida; order Poales; family Poaceae; genus Avena; species Avena insularis. Next base: position 315,979,277 of record CM042686.1, read on the forward strand.
ATGGAAAATTACATCAAGGTCCATACAATTGGCACGAAGGACCCTAAAAAGAAATCTTTCTGATTCGGCTCCTTCTCGAGAGATCAGCTGATCTGAGCCAAACTCTTCATACTACTTCCTCTTCGATTGTTTTAAAAATATGGCCAAATCTGTTGCTATGCAAATTCTCTATCATGGGATCATTAGCATAAAGTATGATGTTGATATGGCCTTGACCTTGGCCATTGGGCTTGAAATCCAAGAATGTTCATACTCATTTACAAGTAATCTTAAATTTGTTTAAATTTCACCACTTATGCTTTTTGGTTAGTATTTTACACGGATAGTGGGAGTACATTTTACATAAAGGACCTAAAAAAAGGGGAAATTACATTGAGGTCCATACATTTAACACAAAGGACCCTAAAATTGCGCAAATACAATAGTTGGGTTCAGCTCCTTCTCGAGAGAGCAGCTAATCGAGCCATATGTTTCATACTACTTCAGCTTTGGTTGTTTTCAAAATACGGCCAAATCTGTCAATATGCAAATTCTTGGATATGGGATCATCACCATAAAGTATGATGTAGAGATATGTCCTTTACATTGTGGTCGTTCGGCTTGAAATCCAAGAATGTTCATACTCGTTTAAAACTATGCTTAAATTCATTTAAATTTCACCACTTACTTAGTTTAGCATTTTACACGGTCGGTGGGAGTGCATTTTACGTCAAGGACCTAAAAAAGGGGAAATTATATCGAGGTCCATACATTTAGCACAAGAGACCCTAAAATTGAGCAAAGAAAATAATCGGGTTCGGCTCCTTCTCTAGAGAGCAGCTAATTGAGCCATATGTTTCATACTACTTCATCTTTGATTGTTTTCAAAATATGGCCAAATCTATTGCGATGTAAATTCTTGGATATGGGATCATCAACATAAAGTATGGTGTAGAGATATGGCCTTTACCTTGTGGTGGTTCGTCTTGAAATCCAAGAATGTTCATACTCATTGAGAACTAAGCTTAAATTCGTTTAAATTTCACAACTTACTTAGGTTAGAATTTTACACGGTCGGTGGGAGTACATTTTACATCAAGGACCTAAAAAAGGGGAAATTACATCGAGGTACATACATTTAGCACAAAGGACCCTAAAATTGAGGAAAGAAAATAGTCAGGTTTGGCTCCTTCTCTAGAGAGCAGCCAGTCAAGCCATATGTTTCATACGACTTCCTCTTTGATTATTGTCAAAATATGGCCAAATCTGTTTCCATGTAAATTCTTGGATATGGGATCATCAGCATAAAGTATGATGTAGAGATATGGCCTTGACCTTGTGGTCGTTCGGCTTGAAATCCAAGAAAGTTTATACTCATTGATAGCTCAGCTTAAATTCATTTAAATTTCACCACTTACTTTTAGGTTAGAAATTTACACGGTCAGTGGGAGTACATTTTACAACAAGGACCTAAAAATGGGAAAATTACATCAAGGTCCATACAATTTAGCACAAAGGACCCTAAGATTAAGCAAGGAAAATAGTCAGGTTCAGATCCTTCTCGAGAGAGTAGCTGATCGAGCCATACACTTCATACTACTTCATCTTCAATTGTTTTCAAAAATATGGCCAAAACTATCGACAAGAAAATTCTTGGATATGGGATCATCAGCATAAAGTATGATGAAGATATGGCGTTGACCTTGGTCACATGGCAACTGGGACCTTGGATTTACTGTAGTAAAAATAACAAAAACAGGACATTTCTACCTTTAGAAAATTCCTTAAGCCAAACTATAGCATGTTTTGAGTTGACTCAAACTCTCAGTGATGTGGTACTTTGGTACCTATCAAAACCCAGGAGAACCCTATTCATTGATCCTCCTTTGATTTTTAATGAATTAAATACTTTTGTATGTGGAATACTCACTAGATAAATCATTTTAGAAGCTTAACTAGTCGAAAAATAGTTATTCCAATTTCTACTGGAAGGTATATGCAGTACGTATCCATTTTCCTTGACCTCATATCAATTGGACTTGTATAACAAATCTGGTTAAATAGAAAAATTGACTACAAAACTTACTTTGGGATTTTCCCAAGGGTATTCTAGTAAATATTTTGAGATGAATCCAACTCACAAAAATCACCAACTCAATAATATATAACAAACTCTGAGACCAAATTTATTTGGCTTATAGATATTTTATGGTGAAATTTTAACCTAAACTAGGGTTATTTTCACTAGAAAAAGAAAACTAAATAAAGAAAAGAGCTAAAATAGTAAAACCACTTTTGTTTGCCTTGTATTTTCAATACATATCTGATGGTATCCTTGTTGTACATTGTTATCATATAGACCAAAGCTTTAGTTCCAAACGCCTTATTAAGTGCTTCGGCAAATAAATCCTAAAGGAAATTACACAAAGGCATTTTAAATAATTCCAAAAGCCATGATCTCAATCTAGCAAACCTACTAAATGAAATGATGTGTTGTATGTTTGTTTGCTGTATTGAAAAGATGCTTGAATGCCTTGTGTTGATTGTGTCCTTGTTTGCTTGCATGTATCATCCTCAACGACGATAGTTGCGATTATATCGGAGACAGAAGAAGAGGGTTATTTATATTGCTTATTATGGTGTTCTAAGAAGAAGTACATGGACATATATTGCCATATTGTTGATCACAGGCAAGCGACCTTCTTGCTCAAAAGCCTTGTCCTACTATTTTACTTATGCATGTTTTGCCTACTACTTTATGAAAGCTGCATTGTTTTATTATATGATGATCTATACCAGGTAATGGCTTGGCTCCTCCAAACCATTCTACATATGTGCTACTAAGTACAACCCCCTTGACGACACCTACTTCTTCCCTAGAATGGTAGATGGTGTATAACACCATACCCCTTTGGAGACCCTGTTTTAGCCAAAGCAAAGCTATAGGATGGGAAGACCCCGGAAAAGTTTTACAAAGAGGTTTATGATTAAACCTTGGTGAGGTTTGACCTACCAAGAGAAGTTTGAGAAAGAAAAAGGTTTTCGTTTTACAAAAGATGCTGAAAGAAAGATGGAGGAAAAATGTTTATGAAAACGCACCCATTTCTTTGCAGCTTTAGCTATAACAACTTAATCCGTGCAACCACACTACTCTTGAATGGGACAGGGATAGACTTGAATTTGCTACTCTGGTGTGGCAATTCTCATAACTGCTCATAAGGGATCATATCCCTTGAATTCCAGGCTTGAATTTACAAAAAAGGTCAACTATTAGACAGTCACCTAGAGGAAGCAGGATCACCCATGCGAGTGACCGTGCGATACTATGAGCCTCTCACTTAAAGTGCCCACTCTGGAGGTGTCAGAATGCGCTCCGGTTGGTCTGTGGCCCCGATGTCCCGATGTTGAGAGGAACAACTCATAGGGTAGGGCCTATGCTAGTGTGGTATCCGGAGAGTCTTGATCGGTTACTTGACCCACGATGAGTGAGGATCATGGCAGGGTACCCGGATGGTGTGGGTAAAGTGTACAACCTCTACAGAGTGTAAATTTTTTCGAATAGCCATGTCCGCGGATATGGACGGTTGGACAAACTACTGTAGAGCAGTGCTAGTTTTGATTTCAAAAACGTCTTTAGAAAAGCAAAGTCTTTGGAAAGGATTTGACCATGGGATGGTCTGAAAGGAAGGAAAGGAGTTTCGTCATGAGATGACCGGAAGGAAGAAACAAATGGGTGCTCTAGTCGTAGTGTTTTCCTAAACTTTTCAAAAAGGGCTTTCCAAAATGTTTTACAAGAGTTTTCAACAAAGATATGTAGATGCTATATCTACAAGAGAAACTATTTGAGAAAAGAACCTCTCTTGGAGCCCTCCTACTACCACAACTATATAGCATATCCTCTTGTTATTATTAATTTCTTAAGGTGGTTTGCGAGTATATTCAACGTACTCACTGGCATTGTCCCTGGTTATTAACTATTGGTAATATTCCCTAGAGGCAATCATGGTTGATGATATTTCCCAAAGTATTCATAAAGTAAAGTTGTCCTTATATGAACATCAGATATATATCACTGAATGCGTGATTCAGTTGTGGAACTATGTATTCATGATTGTTCATATTAGATTGTCCTTGGTCCTTGAGGTTGTGCTGGACACACAACTTAGACCAATGTGCAAGTCGGCTGATGACACGGTTCCACTTATCGTGGGCATGGTGATGCTATTCCGACTTACACTGATTCGGCTAAAGAGTTTAGCGAGTCGGACTGACCCATGGTTGAGATGCAACGAGCATGTTGTCATTTGCAGTCTCAAGCAATGGAATCCTTCGACCTGAGGTGGTTGCATGATCTGAGTTGTGGATCGCCAACTTAGGTTCTATCAAACGCTATTCCATAAATGGGTAGTTATAAAGGTAGAGTTCGGGTTGGTTGTGAAGCAAGCTGCGTGACGTGGATTACCAAGATGGGATTTGCCCCTCCATAATGGAGAGATATTCTCTGGGCCCTCTCATGTGATATGATTCGGAAGCATGGCCATGGGCTACTCAGTTAAGTGTTAACTGAGGAGTCGGACTAAGAGTTAGTCCAGTGAATCACATATCATGGTACGAGAAGAGAGTTAAGCTATTTAAGGGATGGAAACTACTCGCCTATAGCTTAACAGTTATATCATGAGGCAAATGGACTTGGACGAAAGTCACCTCGAAGGTTCGTCTTCTGACTTTACCACACTTGGGGGTTGGCATGTCTTTCTAGAGACCGCTACCATCTATCGACCTGAGACCGAGTGTTCATGGGAGTGAGTTGGACTCAAAGCCATGACGGGAGACTTGGAGGAGTAGCTCATGTCGTGTCCAGGTGTACGTGAACCTATAGGGTCACACACTTAAGGGTAAGGAGCCAATGTGGATTAGATCCCTATGGAGATTGGAGTATAGCCTAGATGGGCCTCAAGCGTTGAGCCCAACTAGGAGTGTATATAAGTGGAGTGACAAGGGATAGTCGCTGACCTAGCCGTCACTTTCTCCACTTCCATTTCGGGCTAGACAGGATCTAGCAGTCCTCTGTCCAAAGGTCCTTCCTGTATGTGTGGATACCGGTAGAGGCGTTGCACGTGCGGCGCTGGAGACGGGGAAGCTCGTGGAGATCTGACGAAGGAGTTCGTGGGATTCGGAAGGGCTGTCCGGGGATCGTTCGGCACTGCTTCGACACGCTACATCAACTTCCGCATCTACGCTTCTAGCGGTAATCTCGTGGCCTATAAACTAAGCTGGATCTTGGGAGTTCCGCGTTAGGGAAAAAGTTTTGTTTATCTCTACATGGCCCAATAGAAAGCATATCCCCAACAATAGCCCCTAGAAGCCTCCATGATCCAAAGTCGGATTTCATCATCATCTAGCTTGATCTTCAGCTTGCAGAATCGTGAATGGTTCCTGAAACTTCAAAAAGAAAGGATAGGATCCGAGTCTCAAATGAGCCGGACCTATGAATATGTTATTCGGGTTTCCAGCTCGAAATTCAAACTAAGCTGGAACTTGGTCTCTGACATAACCTGACACTAGTCATGGTCAAGTCACATCACTGACAGACATTTCCTGTCAGCACGACCATTGGTGGGTCCACCTTTCATGGAACTGAGGCGCCGTTTCAATGCGTGCATGGAAATCGAGGCGGCATAACCATCACGCGGGGGTTACCTAGTTCTTTCCACGATGCGTGGCACGTTTACTGTAGCGTTTACACGAATCTTGACGCGACTAAAGGATATAAGTGGTGAGGATCTTTTTCCTCAACTTCATCACTAGAACTTGCATCGTTTCCTTCTCCCCAACGCCTCCCCACGAACCCAACGCTCCTTTTCTCCCCAGAAACCTCCAGCACCACCCATCCAAGGTCACCGGCACACAAGAAAAATGGCTTCAGCATCATCTTCCCGCACGGCAGCGACGGCAGCAGCAACAGAGAAGGAGAGCAACCGCAGGGTCTGGATCCCGTAAGTCCTTGACGATGCCAAGCTCCGCGTCGTGGCGGAAGAAGGGCTCCTCTGTCCCAGTGACTCGTGGAGCAGCTTCGTTGAAACCATCCCCACCCCCCATGATGGCGAGCGAGTGCACTTCGGCACCCACCTCGACAGAGGTTTGAGCTTCCCTCCCTCAGATTTCTTTTCTGAGGTTATAGATCACTATGGAGTTCAACTCCATCATGTTCCCCCGAACTCTCTCTTAGAGATGAGCGTGTATGCATCTTTGTGTGAGGGGTATCTCGGCATTAGGCCGAGCCTTACCCTTTTTGGGTTTTATTTCCATGTCTGGAGAAATTCCATCACTGCCAGTAATCCTTATATTACCGGTACTATTAGTTTTTCCGTTAGAAGATAGCACGTTTATCCTCGGATTATGGCCAGTGAGTCGGTCAAGCAATGGTCGTCCACTTTCTTCTATCATAAGGATATTCCCGCTCCCGACAAAGCTACTGCTTTGCTGGCTTTCATCGATGGTGCTGCCACGCCCCAAGAGTCCTGGGACGCTGATGCGCCGGCTTTTTGTGATGGTCTGCTTCTTGCCAAGAGGCGGATCGAGTATTTGATGAAGCACAAGGGCCTGAAAGGGACCGCAGGCTTCGCCCTGTTGTAGCGCATTAGATGTCGTTGCGAGGTTCACAACGCCGGTAGACATCATATCTATGCATAACTTGTTTTTGCAGGAAGTTGTGAATGGTATGGCTTATGTGCATGTGATGTGTGTAATCCATACGTGATCTGTGTATCACGGGTTTGTCAGCCGGCTGGAGCCAAAGTGCTATCACTGTTATTGTATAACGACCTGCGTGTCGGCATGAGATGCCATCTTCTTGTATATTCCTTAGTGCTAGTGTAGCATGTTTGGAGGACTTGAAGGACACTGCAGCCAAAGGCATGATGAACAGGTTCATGGAGATGGAGATCGCCATGAAGGGAGCCATACGATTTCACATTATAATTGGATTATTTTGTGTTATTGTTATGTCTCTAGTTTCACCTCTATGAGATAGTGATTAAACTTTAATCCCTCAAAGAAGGTCTAGTCGGTCTCCCCGCCGGTGTTGCACCATCACAAGTCGGACATTCCTTGTAGTGGCCTCATAAAATTAAGGTGCTACCAATTCTCTTCGACTAGATGGGTTCGAGTCGGACTCTTACAGCGGAAGCACTTGGTAAGCGAGACGGGTCTATCACAACGGTTGTGGGGCTCGGGGAGAGGGAGGTCAGGAGCCGGGGCATGAGATGCCACCTGACCAATAGGAGTCGCATGAGATGCGATTGGCAAGGAGTTGCCTACCTAGATCACTTGACGGCTAGCGGTGATGCTAAAGCTCACTAGTCGGCTTGCTTATTTAGGATCCCGAATCACTAAGTAACCATCGGAGGGATGTTGGTTCTAGTGGGTGCATTAGTATTAAAATGTTTAATACCCTTGCCTCTTTTATGAATACTTGTCTTAAGTGTTTTGCATATTTCTGTTGTAGATAATGGCACCTAGTAGCAGTCTCCCTCAGTTGTCCAGTTTTTCTTTGAGGACCCTTCTAGAGAAAGATAAACTTAATGGGACAAACTTCATCAACTTGTATCGTAATCTGAGAATTATTCTCGAACAAGAAAACAGGGACCATGTTCTAGACAACCCGCTTCCAGATGCACCGGATGAGAATGCGAGTGTCGCAGCAACCAATGCCTATCGTAGAACATGTGATGAGTCTACAGAAATTAGCTGTCTTATGCTTGCTCACATGGAACCGTACTTGTAGCAGCAGTTCGAGAATGTTGAGGCCTACGATATGATCGAAAGCCTCAAAAGTATGTTCCCGGCTCAGGCAAAGACCGAGAGGTATCAAGTCTCTCAAGCTTTGCTGAGTTGTAAACTTAAGGATGATGATCCACTGAGTCCGCATGTGATCAAGATGGTTGGTTACGTGCAGTCTCTAGAAAGGCTTGGCTACCCCATTAGCAAAGAGTTCGCTACGGATATAATTCTGAACTCTCTTCCTAGTGTGTATGGTCAGTTCATATCGAACTACCACATGCATGGTATGGATAAGAAGCTCACAGAATTACATGGGATGCTTAAGCAGGCAGAGGTTGATCTCAAGAAAGGTACTAGCCAAGTGTTGGTGGTACAGAATAATGCTAAGTTTAAGAAGAGTTCTTGGACTAAGAAGAAGAAGGCTTAGTCAGGAGGTAATGCTCAGGATGAGATCCCAAGCATTTCCATAGGGACTAAGTCATCTCCTTCAGCCGGTTCCCCTTGCTTCTATTGCAAGGCAGATGGCCACTGGAAGAGGAATTGCAACAAGTATTTGGCGAATAAAGCCGAGTGGAGGTGTGACTTCCAACTCAGGTACACTTGTTTGCAATGTTATAGACCTTTATCTTGCTGATGCACCCGGTAGTTCTTGGGTATATGATACCCGATCAGTCATTCATATCTGCATCTCGTTGCAGGGACTAGTAAGAACTAGGGGCGTATTAAGAGGCGAGGTTGACATTCGGGTCGGCAACAAAGAAAGAGTTGCTGCATTGGAAGTCAGCATGATGCAACTTCATTTACCTTCAGGATTCTTAATGGAACTAAATAATTGTTATTATGTTCTAGTGCTTAGTCGAAACATCATTTCTGCCTCATGTTTGATGAGACAAGGCTATGAGTCTAATATTAAGAACAATGGTTGTTCTTTATATTTGACTGATAAATGTGAAAAGGTTGAAACCAAATGATCTGAATATGACTTACTTTTGGCACTGTCGACTTGGTCATATAAGTTGGAAACGCATGAAGAAGCTCCATGATGATGGACTCCTAACTTTGTTTGACTTGGAGTCGTTCGAGACATGTGAATCCTGCCTTCTAGGCAAGATGACCAAGACACCTTTTGCAAGGAGTTGTGAAAGGGCGTCTGACTTGTTAGGGCTAGTACATAGTGATGTATGTGGTCCAATGAGCGCGACAACCAGGGGTGGTTATGAGTACTTCATTACCTTCACTAATTATTTGAGTAGATATGGATATGTCTACTTGATGAAACATAAGTCGGAAGCCTTTGAGAAGTTCAAAGAATTCTAGAATGAAGTACAAAATCAACTCGGCAAGAAAATAAAGTTTCTTCGGTCGGACCGAGGAGGCGAGTACATGAGCCATGAGTTTGATGACCATCTGAAGAGTTGTGGAATAGTTCCTCAGCTCACTCCGCCGGGTACACCACAGAGGAACGATGTGTCGGAACAGCGGAATTGGACCTTGTTGGACATGGTACGATCAATGATGAGTCGGACAGATCTACCTTTATCATTTTGCGGTTATTGTCTAGAAACGGTGGCATTCACACTAAACAGAGTGCCATCAAAATCGGTAGAGAAGACACCACATGAGATGTGGACAGGCAAGAAGCCAAGTTTGTCTTTTCTTAAGATTTGGGGTTGTGAAGCATTTGTCAAGCGACTTCAGTCAGACAAGCTTACAGCCAAGTCGGATAAGTGCATTTTCGTTGGGTATCCAAGGGAAACCTTGGGTTACTACTTCTACAACCGACAAGAGGGCAAAGTGTTTGTCGCTCGGAACGGTGTCTTCCTTGAGAAAGAGTTTATCAGTCAGGAACTCAGTGGGATTACGGTGTGTCTCGAAGAAGTTCGAGAGGAACCGGTCAATAGCGATTTGGTGAAAGCCTTGGAGGTTGAGCCAGTCGTGGTAGCTGAGCTGGCAGTTGCACCTACACTGCAAAGATCGGCAAGCTTGTGAAGTGTTCGTGATGTATTACTGTTAGACAGTGATGAGCCGGTAACTTATTCGGAAGCGATGGTGGGTTATGATTCTGAGTCATGGCTTGGAGCCATGAAATCTGAGTTAAAGTCCATAGATGATAATCAGGTTTGGAACTTGGAGCCATGAGATCTGAGTTAAAGTCCAGACGGTGCAAGACCCATCGAGTGCAAATGGGTCTTTAAGAAGAAAATTGATATGGATGGAAACATTTCTATCTATAAAGCATGGCTTGTCGCGAAGGGGTTCCGGCAAGTTCAAGGAGTTGACTACAATGAGACTTTCTCACCCATAGCGATGCTTAAATCAGTTCGGATCATGTTAGCTATAGCAGCCTATTTCGACTATGAGATATGGCAGATGGATGTCAAAACGGCTTTCCTTAATGGAAAACTAACCGAGGACGTGTATATGATACAACTCGAGGGATTTGTCGCTCCGGCTAATGCTGACAAGGTATGCAAACTTCAGAAATCCATTTATGGATTGAAGCAAGCATCTCGATGTTGGAATATTCACCTTGATGAGGTAGTCAAATCGTTTGGCTTCATCAAGAGTGATCATGATTCTTGTTTATACAAGAAGTTTAGTGGGAGCAACGTAAACTTTCTGATCTTATATGTGGATGACATATTATTGATTGGAAATGATGTCCAGATGTTGCAAGAAACCAAGAAGTCATTGGAAAGGAGTTTCTCAATGAAATACTTGGGTGAGGCAACTTATATACTAGGAATCAGGATCTATAGAGATAGATCCAGGCGGCTCATTGGATTGAGCCAAAGTACATATTTGGACAAAGTGTTGAAGAAGTTCAAGATGGAATCGTCTAAGAAGGGGTTCTTACCGATGTCCCATGGCATAAGACTTAGCAAGACTCAGTGTCCTTCGACGACTGATGAGCGAAGTAGGATGAGTGTGATTCCGTATGCTTCGGCAGTCAGGTCCATCATGGATGCCATGATTTGTACTAGGCCGGATGTTTCCTATGCTCTAAGTGTTGTGAGTAGATACCAGGCTGACCCTAGAGAAATCCGCTGGGCAGCAGTTAAGAACATTCTTAAGTACTTGAGAAGGACTAAGGATGTGTCCCTAGTTTATGGAGGTGAGGTTGAACTCCGTGTAAGGGGTTACACGGATGCGAGTTACCTTACTAACTCAGATGATTCTCGTTTTCAATCTAGGTACGTGTTCGTTATGAACGGAGGGGCTGTGAGCTGGAAGAGTTCCAAGCAAGATACTGTGTCATGGGCATGGTGATGCTATTCCAACTTACACTAATTCGGCTAAAGAGTTTAGCGAGTCGGACTGACCCACGGTTGAGATGCAGCGAGCATGTTGTCATTTTCAGTCTCAAGCAATGGAATCCTTCGACTTGAGGTGATTGCATGATCCGAGTTGTGGATCACACTTAGGTTCTATCAAACGCTGTTCCATAAATGGGCAGTTATAAAGGTAGAGTTCGGGTTGGTTATGAAGCAAGCTGCGTGACGTGGATTACCAAGATGGGATTTGCCGCTCCGTCATGGAGAGATATTCTCGAGGCCCTCTCGTGTGATATGATTCGGAAGCATGGCCATGCGCTACTCAGTTAAGTGACTGAGGAGTCGGACTAAGAGTTAGTCCAGTGAATCACATATCATGGTACGAGAAGAGAGTTAAGCTATTTAAGGGATGGCAACTACTCTCCTATAGCTTAATAGTTATATCGCGAGGCAAAGGGACTTGGATGAAAGTCACATTGAAGGTTCGTCTTCTGACTTTATGACACTTGGGAGTTGGCACGTCTTGCTAGAGGCCGCTACCATCTATCGACTTGAGACCGAGTGTTCATGGGAGTGAGTTGGACTCAAAGCGATGATGGGATACTTGGAGGAGTAGCTCATGTCATGTCCAGGTGTACGTGAACCTACAGGGTCACACACTTAAGGGTAAGGAGCCCATGTGGATTAGATCCATATGGAGATTGGAGTACAACCTAGATGGGCCTCAAGCGTTGAGCCGAACTAGGAGTGTATATAAGTGGAGTGACAAGGGATAGTCCCTGACCTAGCCGTCACTTTCTCCACTTCCATTTCAGGCTAGACAGGATCTAGCAGTCCTCTGTCCGAAGCTCCTTCCTATATGTGTGGATACCGGTAGAGGCGTTACACGTGCGACGCTGGAGACGGGGAAGCTCGTGGGGATCTGATGAAGGAGTTCATGGGATTCGGAAGGGCTGTCCGGGGATCGTTCGACACTACTTCGACGCACTACATCAACTTCCGCATCTGCGCGTCTAGCGGTAATCTCGTGGCCTATAACCCAAGCTGGATCTTGGGAGTTCTGCGTTAGGGAAAAAGTTTTGTTTATCTCTGTGTGGCCCAACATTAACTTGGTCAGATCTCAAGAAGAAGTTGAGGGTGATGACTATGCGAGCTAGGACGTTCTCCCAGTCTGTTCCCTCTTGGTTAAGGCATGGCTCGGGCTCTACGCTTGATGAGGTTTCGCTGCGGATTATTGATGTAGCAATAATGGCATGTAAGGTATGACATGTATCCGCTTAAGCAATGGATGTTTACTTTGATACTTGTCGGTCATGTGCCATGACTAACTGATCATGGGATCATGATGTATGCATAACAGGGATTCTCGGAGGATTAATCTAGGGGCCCCACATACTTGGTATCAGAGCCATCCTGATTGTAGGAGAACCTTAGTTAGCATGTTCGTTAGATAGGAAAAAACTATTTTTGGAAACACCGGCTTTCAAAAACTAATTTCCCAAAACATTTCGAAAGATTCTACTTCTTATCCCACTCTAGTTTAAATGATTTTGAACATGACTTCCTCTATCTCTCATCCAACTTTCCAACTTACTGATTTCAAACAAATAGGACCTTGCATTAGGTGAAGATGATGAGAACAAGATAAAGAGAAGTGACTACCAGCAAACACAAGGAGACTACAAGATCGCCCTACCAACGGAATCCTCATAATCCGAAGAAATCAAGTGCTACACTACCGAGAAGCGTCCAATGACATGACAAAGGCTTCAAATGCACGACAATGACGACGACTATTGACCGGTTCGATACCTAGGATCAATAGTCCTAAGTTAGGATTCCCCTACATCGCGAGTAGTTAACTCCTTGGTCCCTACAGTAGGTCGTGTTTGCTTGCCAATGTGCATATTGTGTTGCTTGATGTATGATGTCTGCGGGAACATTGCGGTCTCGTCGCTCTATTCACCTTGTTGGCGAGATGTGACTTGTTTCTAACCTTAGTCAAATGAGACTCGAGGATCGATAACACCACCCAGTAACTCAGGCACCCCCTATTAGTTTTTGCTAACAAGAACCCAGACTAACCTCGAGAGTATATTAGAAGATAAACATCGCAAGAACCAAGGGTTCGACATCGTCAAGTTGAAATAACTCGAAAATTGCTCCCCAGCAGGATGCCATACCTCTTCCTACTCACTCCTCAAGACTTGTCGACAACGCGGAACTTCATTATTCATTGGTCATTTATAGAAAGAAATCTCGTTGAATACACAAATCGATCACCGAAGTATCCTCACTATCCGCAAGAAACCATGAGACTTATCCACCAACACAAGAAGTGAAGACCTAACTACACTAACTTTTGGTATTTTAGAACTTCCGACCCTACCCTCCTCAAGGGACTAACTATTTTAGTCGACCCTACCCAAACCAACGGGAAGCCCCTCACCAAAAGGCCAGAATACTCCAAAATACCAAAGACAAGGATGCATGAAGACAATGAGTCTACTTCGCCATTGAGCAGAAGCAACGCCAATAATTCAAGTGAAGACAGTTTCCCCAAAGCTGGATGCCTCTACTCTGACTGAAGATCTAGTAAGAAGTCTTGTTAACCGCTAACCTTCCCCAAACTAACTCCTTAAGGCTTCATTAGGAAACCACCCCCAGCAAGGTTTGTGCAATAGAACGTCACCCGAGTACCTCAACTCAAGACCCAAGGAGTTACAACCCTCTTTAGCATCACGCCATCACTTCAACACAAAAGATCTACACCCTTCTAAAAAGACCTTAGTGAAGCTCTAAGGTGGGAAGACTGTGTCTTTCCACTCAAATCCCGAAAACTGTCTATGGAAGATACTTCAGGAAGATCTACCAATCTGACGTCCTTCTCCAAAAACAACTCGAGAGTTGCTAAAACCTCTAAGGATAGACCTCGTCAATAGTCTCCAAGATGTCTGCCCAATCTTATAGTACCAAAGAAGCCCGAATCAAGACAACCAGAATACCTGAAGCCGGCAAGACTACGGAAGATGACAAAATTATCCTCCCACAGGTTCAAAGGAGACTAAGGGGTCAATATCTAAGAGGATTCCATGAAGATCTGATACATTGCGAATGTATCTATAATATTGATGTTCCATGCTTGGTTTTATCCACTTTCTTGTGTTTTGTTCCAACTTTGGAGTACTTTTCATATGATTTCTTGGACTAACCTATTAACAAGAGCCAAAGTGCCAGCTGCCTGTTTTCTGCTGTTTTTGGTTCCAGGAAAGTCAAAAAATGAATATTCTTGGAATTGGACGGGACAAAAGCCAAAGTGCCTATTTTTCCAGAAGTCATCAAGTGCCAGAATACGAGACATAGAGGGGCCAGAGGCCGGCCACACCACCTGGCCACGTGGCCAGGCCGGGCCCATGCCAGGGGGTGGTGTGGTGGCCCCTGGCACCCCCTCGGTCTCCCCTTTCGACTATAAGATGCCCTCGGGACGTCAACCCTAAGTACCCGATAAAAAAATCCACGAAAGAGTCTGTAGCTGCCGTCATCTCCATCCCTAGATCAGGAGGGATCTGAAGCTCTTCCCGGCACCCTGCCAGAGAGGGGAATTCACCCTAGAGGCTTTCTTCATCACCATGCAAGCCTCCGGTGTGATGCGTGAGTAGTTCATCCTTGGACTACGGATCCATGTAGTAGCTAGATGGCTGGTTCTCCTCCTTTGTGCTTTCATGTCTAGATCTTGTGAGCTCCGTTCATGATCAAGATCATCTATTTGTAATTCTGCATGTTGTGTTTGTGGGGATCCGATGGATATTAAGATGCTATTTCAGATTGATTATTGATTCTATCATGTCTTTGTTATTTGTGATCTTGCATGATTTCTGTTGTTAGTAGCTATCTTGGCCAAGTAGATGCTAGCAACTCCAAGAGTTAGTATTTATGCTTGATAGTGGGTTCATTCCTCTGGTAATCTAGGGAAGTGACAGAAATCTCTAAGGTACTAGATGTGCTGTTGCTACTAGGGAGAAAACAACAATCCTTTGTTCATAAAACAATCGTATTGTTTACTTTACACGTAGTTCGTAAAGCAATAATTTGTTGCTTGCAACTTAATACTGGAGGGGGTTCGGATGATAACCTGAAGGTGGATTATTAGTCATAGATGCAGTTGGATGGCGGTCTATGTATAATGTTGTAATGCCCAATCAGGTCTCAAAGGAGTCAAGATGATTAGTATATGCATGTATTGCTTTCTCGATGTTTGTCAATTGCCCCGCTGTAATTTGTTCACCCAGCATGTTATCTATCTAAGGAGAGCCACCTCTAGTGAACTATGGATCCCGGTCCTTTTCTTTACATACAATCTATAAACTGTTTACTTTTTTTGTGTTTACTTTCTACATACTTTTACTTCCTTCCATTTGATACGTTTAATCCTTTGTTTTCAGCAAAACATGGTGAGATTGACAACCTCATCGCAAGTTGGGGACAAAGTTCTATGGTTGTGTTGTGCAGGTCTCCACGTTGCTACTAGCACCGGTAGTGCGCCCTGCCAAAACTCAGATAGTAACACCTTTGGGGTGTTTCCTTGCTCCTACAAGTTCGATTAAACCTTGGTTTCATACTGAGGGAAACTTGCTGTTGTGCTCATCATACCTTCCTCTTGGGGTTCCCAACGAGCTCTACATCAACCACGCTCCAGCATTTTTCTAGCGCCATACACAGAGTCATCAAGCATTTTTTTGGCGCCGTTGCCGAGGAGTCAAGGACATCTTCACAAGGGGAGTCCCTCATAACCAATCCCTTTACTTTGTTATTTTTGTTTTTCTTAGTTTATTTTTTCTTTGTTTGCTTGTTTTGTTATTCAAAACACACACAAAAAATTAGTTTTACTAGTTTCCTTTCTTATTTGAAAACCCAAAAAAATGACTACTCTTGAAAACACTAAGTTGTGTGACTTCACTAGCACCAACAACAATGATTTTATGAGCACACCTATTGATCCACCTGTGCCTGAAGATAATTTCTTTGAGATAAAACCTGCTTTGCTCAATCTTGTTATGAGAGAACAATTTTCTGGTATTGGTAATGAAGATGCTGCTTCCCATCTAAATAACTTTGTTGAACTTTGTAAGATGCAAAAGCATAGGGATATAGATGGTGATATTATTAAGCTGAAATTGTTTCATTTCTCTTTGAGAGGAAAAGCTAAAGAATGGTTGAATTCCTTAACTAGGAATAGTATTGATTCTTGGACTAAATGCAAAGATGCTTTTATTGGAAATTACTATCCTCCTGCTAAGATTATATCTATGAGAAGTGAAATAATGAAGTTTAAACAACTTGATAATGAACATGTTGCTCAAGCTTGGGAAAGAATGAAATCTTTGGTAAAGAATGGTCCCACTCATGGACTGACTGCTTGGATGATCATCCAAACTTTTTATGCAGGATTGAACTATTCTTCAAGGAACCTATTGGATTCTGCTGCTGGAGGTACCTTTATGACCATCACTTTGGATGCCGCAATAAAACTTATAGACAATATGATGGTTAATTATTCTGAATGGCATACTGAGAGAGCTCCACAAGGTAGGAAGGTAAATTCTGTTGAGGAAACTTCCTCCTTGAGTGATAAGATTGATATTATTATGTCTATGCTTGTTAATGGGAAAGCCCATATTGATCCAAATAATGTTCCTTTAGCCTCTTTGGTTGCTCAAGAAGAGCAAGTTGATGTGAACTTCATAAGAAATAATAATTTTGGCAATAATGCTTATAGGAGTAATTTTGGTAACAACAATTATAAGCCATATCCTCCCAACAATGGTAATGCTTATGGAAATTCCTACAACAATAATAGGAGTGCACCCTCTGAACTTGAAGTTATGCTTAAAGACTTTATTAGTAAACAAACTACTTTCAATAAAACTATTGAGGAAAAACTCTCTAATGCTGAAAGAAATATAGCATCTTTTGCTAAAGCTCAATCTTATTTGAATAAAATGGCTGCTAAACCTGAAACTAATGATAATCCCTTTGTAGCTACTAATGCTATACAAGTAAGAATTGATGAAAATGTTAGACTATTAGCTGAATTATATGCTAAGTGGGAAAGAGAAGATGAAATTGCTAGAAACATTAGTGTTTCTACTATCACCACCACTAGTGTTGAGGCTAGTAATAGTTCTACTACTTTAGATGATAAAATTGATTTTGATCTTGATGGTTGCAATATCTCTGAAGTTATTAAGTTCCTACAAAAGCTTGCTAAAAGTCCTAATGCTAGTGCTATGAACATGGCTTTTACAAAACACATTACTAATGCTCTCATAAAGATTAAAGAAGAAAAGATGAAACATAAAGCTTCTATTCCTATTAAACAAGGAGATGGTTGGGAACCCATCATTAATATGAAAGTGAATGAATTTGACTTCAAAGCTTTATGTGATCTTGATAGTAGTGTCTCTATTATGCCTAGAAAGATTTATGATATGCTTGATTTGCCTCCACTTGAAGATTGTTATTTGAATGTCCCACTTGATGATAATACTAAAAAGAAACTCATGGGGAGTCTTAATGATATTCTTATTATGGTTAACAATGCCTATGTCCCCGTTGATTTCTATGTTTTGGATGTTGAATACAATGCTTCTTGTCCTATTACTTTGGGAAGACCTTTTCTTATAATTGTTGGTGCCATCATTGATATGAAAGAAGGCACCATTAAATATCAACTGCCACTCAAGAAAGGTATAGAACACTTCCCTAAAAAGAGAGAAAATATTTCTTTTGCTTCTCTTATGAAAACAAAATTGGTCTTAATGCTTCTTCATTTGAGAACACTTGATTCTTTTTCTTGCTTCTTTTGCCTAACTTAAAGGCGTTAAAGAAAAGTACTTATTAGGAGATAACCCAAAAGTTTTAGATGAGTCTTGGAAGTTATTACTTCAGTAATAACCTCTCCTTATCCTTTTTATTTGCTTTTTGTGCCAAGAGTAACCTCTAATGAGAGAGAAGTAATGATTGGGAAAGTTGTTGTCCCGAAACAGATTTCTGCGCTTCACCGTAAAAATTCATGTAAAATCTCTGAACGTCTTTTTGAGGCGTGAATTTTTGTGATTCTTCCCCCGGTTGTTATATAACTTTCGCTAGTTCAACACTTTTTGATTTGAGCAACATAAGGTCTTAGAAAAAATTCGTCTTCACCTGCTGGTCTGTTTTGACAGATTTCTGCCATTTTCTGCATTTGCTTCTTGTTGGTTCCTTTTTGAGTTCTTTTGGAGAATTGAACTTTTTGAGGGAAGTGCTTCAGTAGCTAGTGTTCTAATGGAAGTTTATTTTGTGTTAGAACTGAACCTTAAGACCTTTTATCTTGAGTGCACTAATGTTGCTAATAAAGATTATGTGAAGTTTTGTATGAACGAAAAATTTCAGATGTATGGAAGGAATGTGTAATGAGATGAAGGATGGACTAAAGCTCAAGCATGGGGATGCCACGTGTGTCACCCAAGAAATATCCAAGATGTACAAGCGTCAAAGCTTGGGGATGCCCAAGGCATGCCCTTCTTCATCAATAAAAATCCCAGGTTTCTTCCAAACGCTTCATTTTTATTGTTTCATGCACACTTGTGTTGTTCTTGGAGCGTCTTATTTTTCGTTTCCATTTTGGTTTTTCGTTTGCTTTTGTTTGCTTACTTTTCTGAATAAATTGGTTGGACCCCCTCTTTCATACATTGGTTTGCACATAGTTTGGTTTGGTTTGGAAAAGAGTAGGAAAGTTCATGCTTATGTGGTAAAAAGAGCTTGTTTTTGACTGTGGCATATGCTTTGTCATGCCATGCTTGATATTGTTTTGGATTTATGCTTAGTATTCTTTGCTGTAGCATGACTTGTTATAAACAATTGAGATTGCTTAATGTTCCTTGGATGAATCATTAGTTGTTTTAGCATATTAAAGCATAGTATAGTGGTATTCTCCTTTGATGCTTTATTTGGGTAGACTTGGCACATGCTCACACCATGTTATGACTATCTCAAGTCACCATAGCCTTTATGATCCTTTAGTTTTCAACTTGTAGTAACACTTTATGCTTTGATCAATGATGTTTTGTCGCTCTGCATGATTATGGCCATTATTGCCCTCTTAGTTTGTCGCTCCCAGTCTTTTGCTAGCCTCCACAACAAAGTATGAGTTCCACTCATGCATCCAACTCCCTAAACCAAGTTATTCAAAAGAGTCCACCATACCTACCTACTAGCTTATGCTATTCCAAGTATATTCATGCTTTTGTTTACCTTCCAAATTAAACTTGTTATGAGAAAACTAGTGATTAAAGCTCTCACGAACTTGATGGCACACTTTACTTTACTTGCCCTTAATAAACTTGAACCATTGTGTCGTCTATGTTGTATATGCTTGCACTTATTTGTTGGGAATTAGCAGAACCATGCTTTCATGGGGAACGCTTTCAACATTTCACTTGGTACTTGTACCTAGTTGATATCATGCTCTTTTGTATATGGATGTCGTTGGTGTGAAATGAAAAGGGAGCTTGTAAGTCCATGGAGTTATGTATATGTGTTAGAGAAACGCCTGGGCCGCTGGTCTAATCCATTCTGACATGGTGGAAACCTGCAGCGTAACCATAATGAGCTGTCTATGAAGCATTCTTCTTATAAAAAAAGAGTCCTATATTGAGAAAAAAAAAGAGAAAAGATAAAAAAAGAGATATTATGAAAAGAGGAAAGAGAGAAAAAAGCACCATATTCCCATGGTAATTAAGAAGAATGCTGAGATGCTTGTTGTCTGCTTGCCTTGTCATTTTGATATGGGGATGCTTCCGTATCATCGGGCAAGGGGTACCTCATTGGCGGTTCTCTATGATACACATGTACTTACAATGACAAGAACTTACCGGTGACTAAACTTGAGTAGCATGAGGAGCGGCCCTCATATACAAGGGACATGAGATTTCTAACTTATACTTCGTCAAGCATGTACACCATAGTTTGTTCACTTTAACCTTAATCACTTCAAGATGCTTATGATAGGGGCAATGAGAGCTGAAAGCTATAAGTACCATAATTTTTGGAATCTCTTTATGAGACTTGAATCCCTACTTCCTTTTATCATAAGGCCTTTCTTCCACCATAATATTGAGTCTCCACCTTCTATCTTTATGCACCTACTTTGAGAGCATAGTGGCCATTCTTAGTTCTATGTGCATTGTCCCAAGACTAGTTGATTGATGCATAACTTGATATTGCTTGTTTTAAACTATTGTATCTAGTCACTCTTATGACCTTTGAATGTGTCCTATGCATTTATCTCTGCTATTCTATGAGGGACAAGCTGAATACTATTATGCTATGTTTTCTTTATGTGAAACAAACAAACGTCTTGCAAAACATTGTTATCCATGAATCTTTTGTTTGTGCCTTTTCATGTTGCATCATAGTTTCTTTGCTTATTGCTAGAACTTTGTCTTTCATGATTGAAGTACTATGATCCCAGCTTTGAATGTTTTACAAATACTTTGATCAAGTCTTTGATGGTGCATGTCACCTCAAAAATTATTCTTTCTTTTTATCACTTACCTACTCGAGGACGAGCAGGAGTTAAGCTTGGGAATGTTGATACATTGCAAATGTATCTATAATGTTTGATGTTCCATGCATGGTTTTATCCACATTCTTGTGTTTTGTTCTAACTTTGGAGTACTTTTCATATGATTTCTTGCACTAGCCTATTAACAAGAGCCACAGTGCCAGCTGCCTGTTTTCTGCTGTTTTTTGTTCTAGGAAAGTCAGAAAATGAATATTCTCGGAATTCGACAGGACAAAAGCCAAAGTGCCTATTTTTCCGGAAGTCATCAAGTGCCAGAATTCGAGACGGAGAGGGGTCAGAGGCCGGCCACACCACCTGGCCGCACGGCTAGGATGGGCCCACGCCAGGGGGTGGTGTGGTGGCCCCTGGCACCCCCTCGGTATCCCCTTCCGACTATAAGATGCCCTCGGGACGTAAACCCTAAGTACCCGTTCAAAAATCCACGAAAGAGTCTGTAGCCGCCGTCATCTCCATCCCTAGATTGGGAAGGATCTAAAGTTCTTCCCGGCACCCTGCTGGAGAGGGGAATTCACCCTGGAGGCCTTCTTCATCACCATGCAAGCCTCCGGTGTGATGCGTGAGTAGTTCATCCTTGGACTATGGATCCATGTAGTAGCTAGATGGCTGGTTCTCCTCCTTTGTGCTTTCATGTCTAGATCTTGTGAGCTCTGTTCATGATCAAGATCATCTATTTGTAATTCTGCATGTTGTGTTTGCGGGGATCCGATGGATAATGAGATGCTATTTCAGATTGATTATTGATTCTATCATGTCTTTGTTATTTGTGATCTTGCATGCTTTCCATTGTTAGTAGCTATCTTGGCCAAGTAGATGCTAGTAACTCGAAGAGTTAGTATTTATGCTCGATAGTGGGTTCATGCCTCTGGTAATCTGGGGATGTGACAGAAATCTCTAAGGTACTACATGTGTTGTTGCTACTAGGGAGAAAACAACAATCCTTTGTTCATAGAACAATCGTATTGTTTACTTTACATAATTAAGTAAAGCAATAATATGTTGCTTGCAACTTAATACTGGAGGGGGTTCGGATGATAACCTGAAGGTGGATTATTAGTCATAGATGTAGTTGGATGGCGGTCTATGTATAATGTTGTAATGCCCAATCAAGTCTCAAAGGATTCAAGATGATTAGTATATGCATGTATTGCTTTATAGATGTTTGTCAATTGCCCCGCTGTAATTTGTTCACCCAGCATGTTATCTAAGGAGAGCCACCTCTAGTGAACTATGGATCCCGGTCCTTTTCTTTACATACAATCTATAAACTGTTTACTGTTTTTGTGTTTACTTTCTGCAAACTTTTACTTCTTTCCATTCGATATGTTTAATCCTTTGTTTTCAGCAAAACACGGTGAGATTGACAACCTCATCGCAAGTTGGGGACAAAGTTCTGTGGTGGTGTTGTGCAGGTCTCCACGTTGCTACTAGCACCGATGAGTCATACCAAAGCTCAGCTAGTAACACCTTTGGGGTGTTTCCTTGCTCCTACTGGTTCGATTAAACCTTGGTTTCATACTAAGGGAAACTTGTTGTTGTGCTCATCATACCTTCCTCTTGGGGTTCCCAACGAGCTCTACATCAACCACACTCCAGCATTTTTCTGGGGCAATACACAGAGCCATCAACATCCTGTACGGATACCGCAGTTGAATACCCACCGGAAGGATCGCCTCCCCTCTAACCCTTTAGTTCTAACCCACTTGGAGGACTAGCGATTTAAACTGTTCAATAGGCTAAGTACAAATAAGAGTAGTATATGAGCCTCGTAGGGCATAGTTTGTGGACTTCATCTGAAGGTTTCAACCCTGACTGAAGATTGGTGATACAGTCTTAAAAGCATCATCCGACGACTCTAAGAAAGAAGGACTGACGTATTCTCGAGCTACCCTAGTTTAACCCTAAGGGGAAAAAGACTTATGTGTTTCCCACAAAAATAGAATAACCTTCTATCAGAAGCAACTTCAGGAGTTAGACCCAAAATCATGAACTAGGATATGATAATCCCTTAAGGGAAACAACGGAAATCCTTACAAAAGGAAGATCACTCCTCACAACCCCGATTGAAGCCCGCTCAACACTCGTGCATCTAAGACGATAGAAGTTCAACCTCACCATCACAGTGACCCTATTCAAAGACAAAGCCAACAAGTTAGTACGCGAGAAACACATGGCACTAACTCCAACACAAAATCCCCTAACCTTACTCTCCTGAATCTGGGGACAAGATTCTTTTAAGGGGGAAAGGTCTGTAACATCCCAATTTTAGAAACCCTGATTAGTTTTCCAGAATGCAAAAAATCAGGGGGACCAAAAACTTTTTCTTGTTCAATGATGCAGTGCTTGTTTGTTGTTGTCTGTGCTTATGCATATGAGTGTATATCATACGATATACTCCTTACCTCAACATTAGTTGAAAAAAGCTATTTAACAAAACTATCCTGTCTCTTTTTACTTATTCTCAAATGTTCTGGCATTCCACAACCTGAGCCAAGATGCCTTTTCAAACCAAAACTATTTTAGTAGCTTCTATTAACAAAATTATGGAGAGCTATATGATATAATCTCCCCATATTTTCACCATAGAATCTTCAACTACTCTTACCTCTAGGTTTTCCAAAACATTTTTATAAAGCTTTTGAATTCTACTCTTGGTAGAGATACCAAGGACTCTTACCTTATTCAAACTCCAACCTTTCAAAATGCCCATCTTACCTCAAGCCAAGCTTGATGGTAACCCTAGTAGTAGTTTATGTGCTTGTAAGATGAGTTGCCTTGATTTGCTGTCTAACTTGTTGATTAGGATCTAAAGTGAGCTACTCTAGGAGCTCATCCTCTAGGATCAAGATACTTTAAGATCACCAAACCCTAAGCAAGAATACAAAATGGATTTGATCTCTAGCCCTAGGTGATCATCTAAAACCCTTAACCAGATCAATTCTGGAGTGATCCATTATAGAAGTTTCCAAGGTAATGAAGACCAATATCAAGCATGGATCTATTAAACTCAATCTACACATCAAAATCATCCACTTGATGATGCCTTGATACCTTGAAACCCATCAAAAACATCCCCACTCTTATTCTAGTCAAAAACCCTAACTCTGCTAAATTTGACTAAGTCTAGAAACTATTTCAACATCACTTCTTTGAATTCCTCTCTTTCTCACCCCTTGTGCAATTCTGGTAGTGCACTTGAACTATCTTGTATACCCTAATAAGTACTACCAATGCCCACTTTTCCCTTGGCTATATCATCTTTTCACCCACTTGTTCTTGGTAGTTTTGCAGGCAAGAAAATAACAATTCCTGCAAATCTTATCAACTAGCCTACTTTGGAAGAAGCTCACATCTCCACCCTACCTTATTTGGACCAACTCTTTGAATGATTGTGTTTTAATCATAAAGTTCTAGCAATACCTACTTCACTTGTTCCAAATGCATCCTTGTGCTTCAAAACCCCACAAGGTTTTGAAGGCTATTTGATAACCTACTTTGGCACCCTTATTTTATTTTTTGAATCAATCTTTGGAGAGCTCAACCATGATCAACCTCAAACCTCTGTACCATGGTGATATGCATCACTTGGTATATCTAGCCATATAGCCCATGACCCAAGGTGAGCTTTGAGCTCTAAGATACAACCAAGTTTTGTTGGCATAAAAATAACCTTGCCCAAGATCCTTTATCCCCTGTCTCTCTTCCAAATCAAGTTGGATCTCCAAAACCCAATATTGAAAATGGTAGATAAAACATGTGGAAATAATCTACCATGGATATAAATATTCACCAAATTTTACCAATAATTGTTTTAGCCTAAAAACAATTAAATTCCTTTCTCTTAACAAAAACTCAAAACTCCTTCTATAAAAGAAAGTTTATATTTATCCAAAGAACTTGCCCAACTTTAAGCACATGTGGGGCCTATATATCATACCTTATCCTCCCACTTCAAAAATAAATATTTTTGAAGATTTTCATTAATTATTTTTGCCCTTCTTCTTAAATGGCAAAAATAAGAAAATAAATATATTAAATACTGTTCCCTCTCAATAAATCTTGGTAAAATTCTCCAAAGTATAAAATTAATGTTTGGGACCATCTCAAACCAAAAACCCACCTTTTCCAACTCAAATTATTCAAATAAAATCCATAAAATAGATTCAACACTATTTGAATACATGATATGAATATGATCTAAACTGTTCCAATAAATGCCAAGTAATCCATGGAGGTATATATTGACCTTATCTAACTACCAGTATCATTTCACCATACTGCCAAGATCACCAACTAAGAACCCCTTCATGATATCTAAATGTGGAAAATTGGGATACTTGAACGAAACTTGAACTAAAAATTTTCCAACCATTATCAATCACCATCATTTATCACCACAGAACCACACCTCATCTTATGGTCAAAAACCACTATAGAACTATAGTATACATCCCCTACCCCTTGTTCATTAGTGTTTGGTTGTAGAGAGAGAGTGATACATAGGGCAAATTCCAAATCTTGGGGCTTCATTTGCCACATCAAACTTTACCACTCCTACACCCTCTGGTATAGAGCATAGCTCACACCCACACCTTCTATGAGCACTGGCTACAGGCCTAGCCACCCTAGTACCCTCCTCCCCTCCATTTTTTCTATTAGGCCGAAGCACAAGAGTGCCAAGAAACCTTACTGTATAAGCCATCTCCTGCCATCACTTAGACCTATTTGACCCCTTTGCACGACACTCAACGCCCGTCCTAGCTAATCCCTTGCCTCCTCCCTTTTTCTTGTCCAAAATGGACTAGGTCCACCATGGACCTTCCACTCCTCGCATAAAAGGGGCAGAGGACAAACCCAGCCGCAAAACCATCCTCATTTTCCACCCCACCACTCCTCAGAGCCATCCCCAAAGCTCCACACCTCTCCTTTGCTCTCCTACGCCCTGTACAGAGAGCTTCGTGCTCGGACTTCTGGAAGGAAGAAGGAGACCGGGTACTCTCCAAACTACATTACTCCCTCTTTTTTTTGTTCTGGCGTGAACCCCACCACTGGCCCTAGCTAACCCACCCCTTTCCTTCGACATGCAGACGGCCAAGGAGTCGTTCTGACTCGCTCTCGAGAGCACGCGGGGGAGCGGTTGCGCGAGTACCTCCCCGTCACCAACTCCGTCCCTGCCGACCATCTTCGAGGTTGCCATTCAGTACTGCGTCGCCTCCGTCCCTCCTCCGCTATCCGCGAACCTCCAGGTGAGCTCTCCAGCCCTCCTCTATGCCGCTAGGGTTTCCGTGTCGACCCGCCATCACGATTTGAATGACGGTCTCCCGGCCGTCCATCTATTTCTAATTAGACGACCCTCCTTCCTTGATACCCCTTCGGACCGCCTGTCCGGCTGACCATCAGGCCCCGACTGTCAGCCGTTTGAAAGACGTCCCACGCGCTGGTTGCGCCGGGTGGGCCGAATACGCTCACATCGGCCCATCTCCCCGGCGGATCTAGCCCTTTTCATGATTTTCTTTAGAAATTTCTTTTCTATTTTGATAGATCTACATAAATTCCCTTTGCTTTAAATACAAAATAAAATAGAAAATGACTGATTTGTCCTAGATCTAAATTTTTGCCTTCCCCTTTGGGTTTCATATAACATACAGAGCAATAATTTGATCAAAATAGTATATAGAATTTATCTAGGAATTTAAATGCTAAGAGGTATTCTTTACACCAACTAATTACTTCAGTAAGTTTACTATGTCCAATTTGATTAAATCAAACTTCCTACGGAAGGTACTGGATGTACCTATCACCAGACCTTGGTCACATGGCAAGTGGAACCTTGGATTTACTGTAGTAAAACTAACAAAAACAGGACATTTCTGCCTTTAGAAAATTCCTTAAGCCAAACTATAGCATGTTTTGATACCTAGTGATGGTACTTTGGTCTAGGCATCACATTAGTGTAGTTCTTTATCGAGCAGTATAGATACCGAACACCCAGGAATAGACGAATGGACGAACAGGATGAGCTCTATCTGCTGCCGATGCTAGAGATGCATACATATCCTCGAAATATTGGCAAAAATCAGGGTAGGGCAGCAGCCGCCCTAAGTTTCCCAAATTATAGTGACCTCCACCCCTGAGACAAATCTAAAGCAAAACATACCGAGTGCCCTCTCAAATCATCATCGGCCGTGGATCAATCAATACAAAATTTGAACTTATTTTTACAGTTCACCGTAGATCTAGCCGTGAAACTAGCTTGCATGTGTAAAACTCAATTGTAGTATAGAGACAGGTTAAATGCACTAAATGAGATTTATACTCAACACCAACCCAATGTTAACCAAGCGCTAATAAAAGCTTGACCGCATCTCATCATCAAGATCAAGGGTTCCGGGGATTATGTACATACCACACTACGACCGCGATGTCTGAGGGATGTGACGGTGCTGACTCGTGTAATAACCAGCTCGTTGGGGAACCCCAAGAGGAAGGTATGATGAGCACAGCAGTGTTTCCCACAATTATGAAACCAAGGTTATCAATCCAGTAGGAGCAAAGAAACACCTCAAAGGTGTTGCTAGCTGGACTTTGGCAGGGCGCACTACCGGCGCCAGCAGCAACATGGAAACCTGCACAACACAACCATAGAACTTTGCCCCAACTTACTGTGAGGTTGTCAATCTCACCGGTTTTGCAGAAAACAAAGGATTAAACGTATCGTGTGGAAGAAGGTAATAGTTTGTCGAAAGTAAACAGAAACCAGTAAACAGTTGATTGTAGATTGATGGTAAAATTAAGGACCGGGGTCCATAGTTCACTAGTGGTGGCTCTCCTTAAGATAGATGACATGTTGGGTGAACAAATTACAGCGGGGCAATTCACAAACATTGAGAAAGCAATCATGCATATACTACTCATCCTGACTCCTTTGAGATTCAATTGGGCATTACAACATTATACATAGACCGTAATCCAACTGCATCTATGACTAATAATCCACCTTTAGGTTATCATCCGACCCCCCTCCAGTATTAAGTTGCAAGCAACAGATAATTGCATTACGCATTGCGTGTAAAGTAAAACAATACGATTTTTCTATGAACAAAGAATTGTTGTTTTCTCCCTAGTAGCAACAACACATCTAGTACCTTAGAGATTTTTGTCACTCCCAGATTACTAGAGGCATGGACCCACTATCGAGCATAAATACTAACTCTTGGAGTTGCATCTACTTGACCAAGATAGCTACTAACAACGGAAAGCATGCAAGATCACAAAAAACAAAGACATGATAGAATCAATAATCAATCTAAAATAGCATCTCATTATCCATCAGATCCCCACAAACACAACATGTAAGAATTACAAATAGATGATCTTGATCATGAACGGAGCTCACAAGATCTAAACATGATAGCACAAAGGAGAACAACCAGCCATCTAGCTACTACATGGACCCGTAGTCCAGAGATGAAGTACTCACGCATCACACCCGAGGCTTGCATGGTGATGAAGAAGGCCTCCAGGGTGAATTCCCCTCTCCGGCAGGGTGCCGGGAAGAGCTTCAGATCCCTCCCGATATAGGGATGGAGATGACGGCGGCTACAGACTCTTTCGTGGAATTTTGATCGGGTCCTTAGGATTTCTGTATCGGAGGCATCTTATAGGCCAAACGGGAGGCCGAGGGGGTAACGGAGGAGGCCAGACCACCTCCTGGCGCGGGTCAGGCTGGGCCGTGCGGCTAGGTGGTGTGGCGGCCCCCTGGCCCCTCTCCGTCTTGTACTCTGGCTCCTTGTGTCCCTCAGTGAAAAACTGACTTTGGCTTTTGTCCCGTCCAATTCCGAGAATATTCATTTTCTGACTTTCCTGGAACCAAAAATAGCAGAAAACAGGCAGCTGTCATTGTGGCTCTTGTTAATAGGTTAGTCCAAGATAGTTTATAGAAAGTACTCCAAAGTGTGGACAAAACATAAGAAAGTAGATAAACAAAGCATGGAACATCAAAAATTATGGATACGTTAGCAACGTATCAACATCCCCAAGCTTAACTCCTGCTCGTCCTCGAGGAGGTAAGTGATAAAAAGAAAGAATAATTTTTGAGGTGACATGCACCATCATAAACTTGATCAAAGTATTTGTAAAAAAATTATAGCTGGGATCATAGTACTTCAACATAACATGAAAGATAAAGTTCTAACATTAAGACATAGCAACTATGTTGCAACATGAAAAGGCACAAACAAAAGATTGATAAATAACAATGCTTTGCAAGATGTTTGTTTGTTTCACATAAATAAAACATAGCATAGTAGCATTAAGCTTGTCCCTCATAGAGTAGCAAATATAAATGCATAGGACACCTTCAAAGTTTATAAGAGTGACTAGATACAAATAGTTAAAAAAACAATATCAAAGCTATGCATCAATCAACAAGTCTTGGGACAATGCACATAGAACTAAGAATGGCCACTATGCTCTCAAAGTAGGTGCATAAAGATAGAAGGTGGAGACTCAACATAAAAGTAAAAGAAAGGCCTTCATAGAAGGAAGTAGGGATTCAAGTTTCATAAAGAGCTTCCAAAAATTATGGTACTTATTAGCTTTCATCTTTCATTGCCTCTATCATAAGCATCTTGAAGGTGATTAAGGTTAAAGTTACACAACTAAGAGGATATGCTTGACAAGTTATAAGCTGAAATCTCATGCCCCTTACTTACGAAGACCGAACCTCATGCTACTCATCTTCAGTCACAAGTAAGCTCTTGGCATTGTAAGTACATATGTATCATAGAGAACTGCCAACGAGTACCCCTTGCATATGATACAGGAGCTACCCCATAATCAAAATGACAAGCCAAGCAGACAATGAGCATCTCAGCGATCTTTTTATTTGCTATTTGCATAGGTTTTTATTGAGGATGCTTCATAGAGTGCTCATTATAGTTATACTTCAAGTTTCCACCATGATTAGGCATGGCTTAGGCTAGCGGCCCAGGCGTTTCTCTAACACAAATAAAACTCCATGATCTTACAAGTTTCCCTTTTATTTCACACCGCCGGGATCCATAAGCAAAAGAACATGATATCAATGGGGTACAAAGTACAAGTGCAATGTTGAAAGCATTCCCCATGTTACATGGTTCTACTAACTTCAACTTATAAAGCACAAGCATATACACAACAAAGACGGACACAATGGTTCAAGTTTATTAAATGCGAGAAAGTAAAGTGTGCCATCAAGTTCGTGAGAGCTTTTATCACTCATTTTCACATAACAAGTTTAATTCGGAAGGTAGATAAAAATATGAATATACATGGAATAGCATATGATAATTGGTAGGTATGGTGGACTCTTTGGAATAACTTGGTTTTAGGAGTTGGATGCATGAGTTGAACTCATACTTGGTTATGGAGGCTAGCAAAAGACTGGGAGCGACCAACTAAGAGAGCAATAATGGCGACTTGGGATAGTCATAACATGGTGTGAGCATGCGCCAAGTCAACGCAGATAAAGCATCAAAGGAGAATACCACAATACTATGCTTTAATATGCTAAAACAATGCATGATTCTTTCAAAGGCACATTAAGAAATCTCAATTGTTTATAACATGTCATGCTACAGAAAAAATTACTAAGCATAAAGCCAAAACAATATCAAGCATGACATGATAAAGCATAGGCCATAGTCAAAAACAAGCACTTTTTACCACTTAAGCATGAACTTTCCTACTCTTTTCCAATCCAAACCAAACTATTTGAAAACAAATGTATGAAAGAGGGGGTCCAACCAATTTATTCAGCAAACTAAGAAAACCAAGCAAACGAAAAACCAAAATGAAAACGAAAAAGAAGACGCTCCAAGAACAGCACAACTGTGCATGAAACAATAAAAATGAAGTGTTTGGAAGAAATCTAGGATTTTTATTGATGAAGAAGGGGATGCCTTGGGCATCCCCAAGCTTTGACCCTTGTACCTCTTGAATATTTCTTGGGGTGACACGCGCGGCATCCCCAAGCTTGAGTTTTAGTCCATCCTTCATCTCATTGCTCATTCCTTCCATACACCTGAAATTTTTCCTTCATACAAAACTTCACACAGTCTTTGTTAGCAACATAAGTGCACTCAATATAATAAGTCTTTAGGTTCAGTTCTAATACTAATAAAACTTCCACTAAAACACAAGATACTATAGCACTTCTCTCAAAAAGCTCAATTCCCCACAAGAACTCAAAAAGGAACCAACAAGAAGCAAATGCAAATAATGGCAGAAATCTGTCAAAACAGACCGGCAGGTAAAAACCAATTTTTTCGAAGACCTTATGTTGCTCAAATCAAAAAGTGTTGAACTAACGGAAGTTAGATAACAACCTGGGGCAGAAGCACAAAAATGCATGCCTCAAAATGACATACAGAGATTTTACATGAATTTTTACAGTGAAGCACAGAAATCTGTTTCGGGACAACAACTTTCCCAATCATTACTTCTCTCTCATTAGAGGTTATTCTCGGCACAAAAAGCAAATAAAAAGGATAAGGAGAGGTTATTACTGAGGTAATAACTTCCATGACTCATCTAAAACTTTTGGGTTATCTCCCAATAAGTACTTTTCTTTAACGCCTTTAGGTTAGGCATAAAACCAAATTTCTTGCCCTTACCTCTCTTACTTTTATTCTTAACCTTGGGGAACATATGATTGTTTGGTGGAGAAGCAAAGTGAATGGTGCCCTTTTCCACATCTATTATTTCTCCAAGGAGTTTCAATAGGGATCTTCCAAGTGTGATTTGTCCTTTTCCTGCACATTCAATAACAAGATAATCAGTAGAAACCATTTTCCCTAGGATCTTTGTAAACACTCCTTCAGCTATTCCAATGGGTAATATTGTGGCATTATTAGCAAGAAATATTTCTTCTCCTCCTTCAGAAAGCCCCCAAAGATTCAAAGATTCATATATATCTTTGGGCAAAACACAAAATTCAGACATGATATCACAACGAGCATGAAAAGTTTCATTATTTATAACAATCTTTACTGTAGGGAGCCATTTTGAGGGTTCAGAATTTATTGGAACATAGTCATGATGCTCTCTAAGTGTATTATAGCAATCTTTTAAACTGGCAGTGCTGGTCTTAAGAGTATTCAATCTAGCAAATATGTTTATGAAGGAAGAATCAGATTTGCTAGGCAAGTTGTAAGTAAACACCAACTTCTTTATGGCATTAACAGCATCATCCTCATTGCATGGGAGGAAATATCCTTCCACTACAACATCCAAAGCATATCTATAGGAAAGAGAAATTCCAAGGTAAAAACTGCTAAGGGACAAGCTTTGAGTTATTTTATGTTCAGTTTTTTCATGTAGATCACAGATTCTAGAACAAGCTTCTTTGAAACTCTCTTCAATTCCTTGATTAAAATTGAAAATCATTTCCTCAAGTGATATAGTGATTGGAGCAATGCTAGACATAATGGCAACTTAAGATAGGAACTAATTTTTTTGTGTGTTTTTAATAAAGAAAGAAAACTAGTAAAACTAACTTTTGTGTGTTTTTGATAAAGAAACAAGCAAACAAAGCAGAAATAAGCTAAGCAAAACAAAAATAAAAAGTAAAGAGATTGTTTATGAGGGACTCCCCTTGTGAAGATGTCCTTGACTCCTCGGCAACGGCGCCAGAAAAATACTTGCTGACTTGTGTAATAACGAGCTCGTTGGGGAACCCCAAGAGGAACGTATGATGAGCACAGCAGTAAGTTTCCCTTAGTTATGAAACCAAGGTTATCAATCCAGTAGGAGCAAGGAAACGCCTCAAAGGTGTTGCTAGCTGGACTTTGGCAGGGCGCACTACCGGTGCGAGCAGCAAAGTGGAAACCTGCACAACACAACCACAGAACTTTGCCCCCAACTTATAGTGATGTTGTCAATCTCACCGGTTTTGCTGAAAAGAAAGGATTAAAATTATCGTCTGGAACAAGGTAATAGTTTGCAGAAAGTAAACAGAAAGCAGTAAATAGTTGATTGTAGATTGATGGTAAAAGAAAGGACCGGGGTCCATAGTTCACTAGTGGTGGCTCTCCTTAAGATAGATGACATGTTGGGTGAACAAATTACAGCGGGGCAATTGACAAACATCGAGAAAGCAATCATGCATATACTACTCATCTTGACTCCTTTGAGATTTGATTGGGCATTACAACATTATACATAGACCGTAATCCAAAATCATCTATGACTAATAATCCACCTTCAGGTTATCATCCGAGCCCCCTCCAGTATTAAGTTGCAAGCAACAGATAATTGCATAATGCATTGCGTGTAAAGTAAACAATACGATTGTTCTATGAACAAAGGATTGTTGTTTTCTCCCTAGTAGCAACAGCACATCTAGTACCTTAGAAATTTCAGTCACTTCCCTAGATTACTAGAGGCATGAACCCACTATCGAGCATAAATACTAACTCTTGGAGTTGCTAGCAACTACTTGGCCAAGATAGCTACTAATAACGAAAAGCATGCAAGATCACAGATAACAAAGACATGATAGAATCAATAATCAATCTAAAATAGCATCTCAATATCCATCGGATCCTTACAAACACAACATGTAAGAATTACAAATAGATGATCTTGATCATGAACGGAGCTCACAAGTTCTAAACATGATAGCACAAAGGAGAAGAAACAGCCATATAGCTACTACATGGACCCGTAGTCTAGAGATGAACTACGGACGCATCACACCGGAGGCTTGCATGGTGACGAAGAAGGCCTCCAGGGTGAATTTCTCTCTCCAGCAGGGTGCCGGGAAGAGCTTCAGATCCCTCCCGATCTAGGGATGGAGATGACAGCGGCTACAGACTCTTTCGTGGAATTTTGATTGGGTTCTTAGGGTTTCAATATCGGAGGCATCTTATAGGCGAAAGGGGAGGCCAAGGGGGTGCCGGAGGCGTCCAGACCACCCCCTGGCATGGGCCAGGCTAGGCCGTGCGGCCAGGTGGTGTGGCGGCCCCTGGCCCCTCTCCGTCTCGTACTCTGGCTCCTTATATCCCTTGGTGAAACACTGACTTTGGCTTTTGTCCCGTCCAATTCAAAGAATATTTATTTTCTGACTTTTCTTGGAACCAAAAACAGCAGAAAACAGGCAGCTGGCACTGTGGCTCTTGTTAATAGGTTAGTCCAAGAAAGTGTATAAAAAGTACTCCAAAGTGGGACAAAACATAAGAATGTAGATAAAACCAACCATGGAACATCAAATATTATGGATACGTTAGCAACATATGAGACAACTCTATAGATGAGGTTGCAGGCCCACCGCCCGCAGCCGACCCGCCTAAGACGAGTAAGTTGCGGAGGTGGTGGTCGTCAATGGATGGAAGTGCAATGGCGATTAAGGAGTGCTGTGTGAGAGAGGGTTGGGCCTGGAGCAGGGATGGTGAGGGAATAAATGCAGCAAGGTTACATGAATGTTGTGGATAAAGCAAACCTTGCCACCAATACAGTAATATTCATGCAAAAATTAATTGCCTAGAAAATTGGGCACGACAGCTTGAGTGCTTGAATAGGGAAACATCAAACACATACTATGAAAGTATATTATTACGTACATGGTGCCTAGTACAAGAAATAGTGGAAATGATGTTGCAAGTACTGATACTACAATACAGTATGAAAGTAATACGTACATACTACTGTACATTACATGGTGACAAGTACTAGCTATAGAAATGATGTTGCGAGTGCTCATAATCAACTTTTCGGTATTTTCGTCAAACTTCTCATAGTTCTAACGAGGCAGGATTGGCACAAACCACATTGGTGCCTCAAACATTTGCTCTCTATGTTCCGCTCCTGTGTAGTTAAGTGATGAACCTATGGCATCTCCCCCATTGACGTGCATGCGGCTCCAATCTGGAACTGGCTGTGGGCGATGTTGGTAGCGCACGTGTGTAGGAAACACACAGTCTCCTCTGAACACTAGTAGAGCTTCGTCAACATCGGCAGCACTAGGTTCGGAGTTTGTAGCTGGATCGAGGATGAATGGATGGTTGATTCCCGCAAACACTAACCTCCCTTCAAGATTATCCCTTTTGATCCAGTCCGGTGCTATAGGATCATCCAAATTAAGGGCCCTCTGGAAAAGGTGGCAGCGGAGCGAGGGATAAGTGAGCAGTTCTCTACCCATGTATGATACAGGATTACCATGGCTGCTGGTTCGTGCACCCCTGCTATGAATCCACAGGATATTCCAGCCAAGGTCTACCAAGTACCAGCTGCGTAATGCAATATCTTCAGCATCGACATCATCACCGGCTTGGACGTTTGCCGACTCTTCAATTACTGGAGCCTCTATGACACGCGGTCCTACAAGTATACCTGTGTGTGCATTTCAGTTAGCAAAAGTATCACGGACAATGTAGTTGTAAGTAATTTATAAATTTTACTTTTGAATAACGTGACTCACTCCACTTGTTTGGTTCCCAGACAAGAACATCGCCTCACAGTTCTGTCACCACCTATATGCAATCAATAGAACCACTGATTAGACACTTGGCAATGGCATCGACATACGTTGCTGGTGCAATATAGTCGTTTCGAAGGATAATCCAGTCCTTGTCACAAGGAAAATCTATGGTAGCAATAAATTTGTCAAACAGCGCCATCACGCTGTAGTGCCATTGGTTGTCAAATCTGTATGGTTTCTTTGCTATGTGTATCTTCAGCAGCTTGATATACGTGTGCTTGTAGAGGTAAGTGCATGGGGAGCCGGGGAAACACTGGTTACCTGATGGATAAATATCAACACGCTCCACACGTGGCAGCTCGATACGTGCCATACTGTAAACGTTTTGTAGGTACCAACTCCCCGGGTGCTTTGCAATTGCAATCCATTCTCCGTTCACACCAACCTAGCGACCCTTGTTTTCAAATCCTTCATCATCCCATGTTCCGGGTATGTCATCATCAACTGGTACAAATGCTTCTACTGTTGGATTGTCTAGTGGCATCAGCAACGCGTAAATGCCCTACAACAGATTTTCTTCATATCTAGGGGCATGCAAGGTGTTTAAGAAAGGGGTAGTGCTAGCTAGCTTTGCAGAAAAACTACTATCTGAGAGATGCAGAAACGTGTTGAATAAATCATGAATGCATGCAAACAAACATACCAAGGAATAAGGACTTGTTTGCATTAAAGAAAAAGTGTAGGAATAGTTAAGTTTCCTATGTTGGCACTATTTAGAGGAATGGACCAGAGGAAAAATGCAGGCAATTTTCCTATGATTGATTAACAATATTAGGGGCCTATTTGATCAATGGGTTTTAAAAACATTGGAATAGGAAAAACACAGTATTGACATGGTAGGTATAGTAAATTCATATTAGGAATTAAAAACGCAGGAATTTTGTAACATGTGTCTTTGGATGGTGAATAGGAAATAAACACAAGAGTTTTGCAGGAATATAGTGTAAGCGCATTGGACTTGTCAAAGGAGAAATAGAATGAGGTTGGAGCTCGTGTTTAGATTTTTATGGAATGGAGGGCATAGGAACTAAGAAGTGACTCCATACGAATTTGATATCTTCCAAAACCCTATGGGTTAGAATCCTCCAAAACTCATATGCAATTCTTCATATCCAACTTGGACCTCATTTTCAAATTCCTACGCTCACAAAGAACAAGAATAAGGTCCCAAGAGACATGATAACATCATAAATATACTCTCCCGTGACATTTGACTTTGATTTTACCATGTTTTAAAGTAATCCTATGGTTTTGTATTCATGTAAACCAAAGAGCCAACTTTTTACAGAAATCTTGTGTTTGTAAAACACATGAAACTTAAAATATAACGCCAGCCTTGATTGGCCAATACACCTTCTGTTACAGGTATCAACAATCCTGGTCGTTCTTGTATTTTCAGATTAGTATGTTTGGAGAAGAGGGGAGGGGACACTGAAGCAAAAGTCTTGGGCCTCTTTTGATCACAGGATTGAGACCACAGGAATTTCACAGGTTTGCCGGTGAAAAACAGGCGATTATAAAACGTAGGAAAACTACCTACGTGATTGGCACGATGAGCGTTGAGCCTCAAGTAGAGGTTCCAATTCCTATGGGATTTAAGCATGGGTGGGGGGATGCAGTTCAAAAGATTTTGCATACCACAATTCCTTTGATCCAAATTCAATCCATAGGAAGGAATCTAAGGATTCAAGTCCTACAAAAGTCATGCAAAACTGATGTTTACCTTCTCGTCACGGTTTAGTGGCCATGTCTGTGGGTCAGAGTGAAGTAGGCAGGGAAAACCAAATGGGATACTAGGATCTACCGCAATCCCTTAACGCATGCCAACCATGCCACGAGCCAGGCGAGCGGTGGTCAGAAGATCGGCGCGACCAGTGATGTTCCCAAATCTGATTGCCTGGCTGTAGCGCTCAGATACCTTACGCTTCATCGCTCCAGATATCGTTCCGGGGAAGAGTACTGTGAAAGATTAGTCAGGATGGGTTGGTGGTTTCTACCTTTCTACAAGGGTGGAGAGGTGCTACGATGGTGCACAAGCGGCTGGAGCAGCAGAGGAAGACGATGAGGGGCACGGGGCGGTTCTCCTCCGGCTGTCGGATCGACTACTTTGACCCGGTTTATTAGGGCAAAACTAACGCGGGACATTAACATAGATGCTTATGCAAAAAAAAATAATAACAGAAAATTATATATAGTAGTATTTCTTAAACGCTCCAGCCTGCAAGGCTGGCCCCTAGTTTGAGGCGCTACTGTTTTTTTCCGGTAGGTAGCTAGGGACAACAAATCACACCATGTTGAAGAAAAAAGTTCGAAATATTCTCAAATTTTCTTTGCGTGTGGGGATCATGATGCTGCACTAAAGGAGAGAGCAAATACAATTTGTTTTGAATGCATATATACTACTCCCTTCGATCCATATAATGTTCTCAGATTTATCTAGATTAGAATCTATATAGTCATGTTTTCGTGCTAGATTTATCTAGTGGTTGGAAACTCCGAGTAGCAACATTATTACCATGACATGATTCACCCATTTACTCCCAAATATGGGAACATCACGGATGATGGGAGTACAATTTACATCAAGGACCTAAAAATAGATAAAATTACATCGAGGTCCTTACATTTAACACGAAGCACCCTAAAAATAAGCAAGGGAAATAGTCGGGTCCATCTCCTTCTCGAGAGAGCAGAGCCATACTCTTAATACTACTTTATCTTCATTTGTTTTCAAAATATATGGCCAAATTTGGTGGCATGAAAATTCCTGGACATTGGATCATCATTAGCATAAAGTATGATGTAGATATGGCCATGACCTTGGTCATTCGGCTTGAAATCCAAGAATGATCATACTCATCGGGAACTAATAAAATTAAATACGTTTAAATTTTACCATTGGCTTTAGGTTCGAATTTGACACGTAAGGATGGAGGGATTACATTTTAAATCAAGGACCTAAAAAGGTAAAATTTTATCGAGGTCCATACATTTAGCACGAAGCACCCTGAAATTAAGCAGGGAAAACAGTCATGTTTTGCTCCTTGTCGAGAGAAAAGCTGATCGAGACATACTCTTCATACTACTTCCTCTTTGTTTGTTTTGGCGACTTGCAAATCCTTTGATAGGGGATCATGAATCATCAACATAAAGTATGATGTGGATATGTCCATGAGGCCCATGACCTTGGTCGTTCTTCTTGAAATCCAAGAATGTTCATACTTATCGACAACTAATAATCTTAAATACGCTTAAATTTTTACAGTTGCTTTTAGGTTTGAATTTTACACGTACGGATGGTGAGAGTACATTTTACATCAAGGTCCTAAAAAAGGTAAAATTACACCGATGTCCATACATTTACCACGAAGCACCCTAAAATTAATCAGGGAAAACAGTCATGTTTTGCTCCTTCTCGAGAGAAAAGCTGATCGAGCCATACTATTCATACTACTTCCTCTTTGTTTGTTTGCATAATATGGCCAAATTTGGGGCATGCAAATTCTTGGATAAGGGATCACGAATCACCGGCATAAAGTATGATGTAGATATGGCCATGACCTTGGTCGTTCGTCTTGAAATCCAAGAATGTTCATACTCATCGACATATAATAATCTTAAACATGTTTAAATTTTACAACTTGCTTTTAGGATCAAATTTTACACAAATAGTCGGAGTACATTTTACATCAAGGACCTAAACAAGGTAAAATTACATCGAGGTCCATACATTTAGCACGAAGCACCCTAAAATTAAGCAGGGAAAACCATCATGTTTTGCTCCTTTTAGAGAGAGAAGCTGACCGAGCCATACTCTTCATACTACTTCCTATTCGTTTGTTTTCAAAATATGGCCAAATTTGGCGGCATGAAAATTCTTCGCTATGGGATCATGAATCATCAGCATATAAAGTATGATGTAAGAATTGTCATATTTATTGAAATGCAAGAATTGTCATATTTATTGACAACTAAAAAGCTTAATTACGTTTAAATTTTACCACTTGCTTTTATGTTCAAATTTTACACGAACGGTGGGAGTACATTTTACTGTAAGGACCTAGAAAGGTAAAATTACAACGAGGTCTATACATTTAATTACCACGGAGCACCCTAAAATTAAGCAGGGAAAACAATCGGGTTCGACTCCTTCTCGAGACAGCAACTAGTCGAACCATACTCTTCGTACTACTTCCCTCTTTGTTTGTTTTCAAAATATGGACAATTTGGCGGCATGAAATTCTTGAATATGGGATCGTGAATCATCGATGTAAATTATAATGTAGATATGGCCATGACCTTGGCCGTTCGGCTTGAAATCCAAGATTGTTCATACTCATTCACAACTAACCTTAAATTCGTTTAACTTTTACCACTAACTTGTAGGTTTGAATTTTACACGGATGGTAGGAGTACATTTTACATCAAGGACCTAAAAAGGGGGAAATTACATCGAGGTCCATTCATTTAGCATGAAGTATCCTAAAATTAAGCAAATAAAACAGTCTGGTTCGGCTCCTTCTCGAGATAACAGTTGACCGAGCCATACTCTTCTTAGTACTTCTGCCTCTTCGTTTGTTTTCATCAAGGACCTAAAAGGGGAAAATTACATCGAGGTACAAAAATTTAGCACGAAGCACGCCTTAAAATTAAGCAAAGGAAAATGGTCAGGTTCGGCTCCTTCTCGAGAAAGAACCTGACCAAGCCATACTCTTCGTAGTACTACTTCCTCTTTGTTTGTTTTTAAAATACATGGCCAAATTTTGCGTACTGCAAATTCTTTGATATGGGATCATGAATAATCAGCATAAAGTATGATGTACATATTTCCATGAACCTGGTGGTTCGGCTTGAAATGCAAGAATCTTCATACTCATTGACAACTAATAAGCTTAAATACCTTTAAATTTTACCACTTGCTTTTGTGTTAGACTTTTACAAGGACAGTGGGAGTACATTTTACAGCAAGGACCTAAAAAGGGGTAAAATTACATTGAGGTCCATACATTGAGCATGAAGCACCCTAAAATTAAGCAGGGAAACAGTCATGTTTGGGTCCTTCTCGAGAGAGAAGCTCATCGAGCCATACTCTTCATACTACTTTCTCTTTGTTTGTTTTCAAAATATATGGCTAGAGTTGGCCGCATGAAAATTCGTGGACATGGCATCATCATCAGCATAAAGTATGATGTAGATATGGCCATGACCTTGGTCGTTCGGCTTGAAATCCAAGAACGTCATACTCATCGACAACTAATAATCTTAAATACTTTTAAATGTTACCACTTGGTAAACTTGGCTTCTGGCATTCAGATCCAATATTCTTTGGACATTCCTAAACATAAAAGCACAACCTCGCTCGTCATGCACTCGGAAAATTAAGAATAATTGAATGTTCTTTCCTGATATAGTTGAAAAATCACACCGATGACACTGTTTGGATTTGCCAGTCTTGATCCAACTGTCAATGTTCGAACTTATCCATACACTATATAGTGGTATGGTATGGTATGGTATGGTATGGTATGGTATTGTAAGTGATAATACAAGATAAAGATAAGATAAGAAGTACTATGAATGGCCGATCTTTTGAGTAACCTTCCTTCCCGATGTTTGGGAAGAAAGTGAAAATTTCGAAAATCGGAAAAGTTTGAATTTTTGCCGCCAAGGACCAAAGTGGTTTCCTTCCTATGTACTCCTCGTCCCTACTCCACACCAACGCGGCTACCGAACATGCCAGAGACACAAAGCTGCTGTACAAAGGCCCACATGTCTAGCACCACGCTGTGGACGAGGGAGAGATCATCCAGGCTGGTGTGCGAGGGGAGAGGGTAGGAGAGAGGGAGGATGGATGGTGAGAGTCAACAAAGGAGAGAGAAAACACACAATTTGTTTTGCATGCATAGGTCCTAAAATTTACTACTAGTAGAGTGGCCACAGGAGTACCTCGTGTCAGGAACCCATCATAACTTTCCTCTGACATCGAACCGCCTTCAACTCCTCTTCGCTGCTGCCCACTTTTACCCTGCCTACATTTTATTCTCTCAGCGTGTAGAGCGCATGGACAGAGGTGAGCATATGTCTGGGAAAAGAAATGAGTACTAGTACTATACTAGTCTACTAGTACTAATATACTTTCCTCAAAAAAGTACTAATATACTACTCCCTCCGATCCAAATTAATGTTCTTAGATTTGTCTAGATTCGGATGTATCTAGAACTAAAACATGACTAGATACATCCGAATCTAGACAAATGTGAGAACACTAATTTGGATCAAGGGAGTACTATTTGATTTTTCCCTAATAAGGGCATCAATAATGTGTACAAAAGCACACCTTAAGGCCTAGTATGTGGCATCCGCTAAGGTTCACCATATACATTGTGGAGAAAATAGAGTTTGTATCTTTAAGCCTAATAAGGTGCACCTCAAGCTTGTGGGTTTCCCATAGATAATAGAAAAATCATTTCCCATATCTCCCTGTTTCATGTGATCGTTTTCAAAAGGTGTTCAAAATTTTCATGATGCAAAATCTTAGCTAGAAGTCGAACCACTTGTCAAAACTCTCTGTGGTTTCTGATATATTAATTAATCGCTCGATGAGTACCTCCAAAAGCATTTTTCATAAAACTTTCAAAACAACCTACAATTTATTACTTGTAGTGCAAGTTTGACCTAATTTCATTAAATTCAAGAGCAATATATCGCACTTAGTTGTAGCTCAAGTTTGACATAATTTCATTAAATTGTCAAGTCGCAAAATCTTAGAAAGAAGATGAACCTCTCGTTAGAACTCTCTATGGTTTCTGATAGTATATTAATTGTCCCCGCGCCCCCTCTGATAGGTACCTCTAAGAGCTTTTTCGTAAAACTTTCAAAGCAACCTACACAATTTACTTGTAGTAGTTCAAATTTTACATATTATATTTTTTATATAGTGATGGTATGCCAGATGTCTATTATCTGAGTCTCACGTCCAGGGCACGTGCACTTTACTAGTACTTGTAGTTTCAAATTTGACCTAATTTCGATATATCGACATAAAGTCATTCTAATGGGCAGAGTTAGCTGGGAACTTTGAAGACTCAAAAAACATGGGAATCGTTGGTACAA
Source organism: Avena insularis (assembly GCA_023614405.1). Taxonomy (NCBI): domain Eukaryota; kingdom Viridiplantae; phylum Streptophyta; class Magnoliopsida; order Poales; family Poaceae; genus Avena; species Avena insularis. The sequence goes on from CM042686.1 coordinate 316,021,566, forward strand.
CATGTTGGTCCAATATATCTGTATGTAAACTTCGCTTGTGACATTCAGATCCAATATTCTTCGTACTTTTCTTTAGGAAAAAGAACAATCTCGCTCGTATTCTTCACTCAGAAAATGTAGAATTGAATGTTCTTTCTTGATAGTTAGAAACTCACACCGACAACACTATTTACTACAAGAAGATGCACCGATGATCTACCTATGAAAAAACATTTAATTCAAGAGCAATCTATGGTGTTTACTTGTAGCTAGCTCAAGTTTGACCAAATTTCGTTAAATTGTCAAGATGCAAAGTCTTAGCAAGAAATTGAACCTATCGTCGAAACCCTCGCTAGTTTCTGATATATTAATATTGACTCCTCGATCGGTACCTCCAAAAGCTTTTTCGTAAATCTATCAAAGAAAAACCTACAATTTACTTGTAGTTTCAAATTTTACCTAATTCCGAGATATCGACAAAAAGTCATTAAAATGGGTGGGGTAAGCTAGGAAGCTTGAAAACTCATAAAACATGGGAATCACAAGTACAACATGTTGTCGATCCACTATATATGTCTGTCAACTAGGATTGTGGTATCCACAACCAATATTCTTTGGTCTTTTCTTTATAGAAAATTAAAGAACAACTAACCTCGCTCGTCTTCACTCGGAAAATGTAGAATTGAATGTTCTTTCCTGATAGTTGGAAACTCACACTGACTGTATTGTTTACTATAACAAGATGCACCGATCTACCTCTGAAAATACATTTAATTCAAGAGCAATATATCGCGCTTACTTGTAACTCAAGTTTGACCTAATTTCGTTAAATTGTCAAGATGCAAAATCTTAGCAAGAAGTTGAACCTATTGTCAAAACTCTTAGTGTTTTATGATATATTAATTGTGACCCCTCGATGGGTACCTCCAAAAGATTTTTCATAAAACTTTAAAGCAACCTACAATTTACTAGTAGTTTCAAATTTGACCTAATTTCGATAAATCGACATAAAGTCATTCAGTCAAATGGGTAGAGTTAGATAGGAAGTTTGAAAACTCATAAATAAAACTTGGGAATTGTTGGTACAACATGTTGGTAACCTTGGCTTCTGGCATTTAGATCCAATATTCTTCGGACATTTCTTTACGGAAAAGAAGAACCTCACTCGTCAACACTCAGAAAATTGAGAATAATTGAATGTTCTTTCCTGATATAGTTGGAAAATCACACCGATGACATTGTTTACTACAATAAAATACACCCATCTACCTCTCTGAAAAGTCATATATTTCAACAACAACCTGTCGGGCTTACTTGTAGCTCAAGTTTGACCCAATTTTGTTAAATAGTGTCATGCCATGCAAAATCTTAGCAAGAAGTCAAACCTGTTGTCAAAACTCTGGGTTGTTTCTCATATATTGATTGTGACCTCCCCCCGATCGGTTCCATACCTCCAAAAGATATTTCGTAAAAATTTCAGAGCAACCTACAATTTAGTTATAGTTCAAGTTTGACCTAATTTGGATAAATCGGCATGTAGTCATTCAAGTGGGTAGAGTAATTAGCTAGGGAGTTTGAAAACTCAAAAAAAACATATGGGAATCGTAAGTAAAACACGTTGGTCCACTTACTATGTCTAGAAGCTTGGCTTATAGCATTAAGATCCATATTCTTCGAGCTTTCTTTACAGAAAAGAGCCATCTCGTCATCACTCGGAAAACTGAGAATTTTATTTCCTGATAGTTGGAAACTAACATTGACGACATTGTTTACTACAAGGATATGCGCCCATCTACCTCCGAAAATACATTTAATTCAAGATAAATCTATTGCGCTTACTTGTAGCTCAAGTTTGACCTAATTTCGTTAAATTGTCAAGATGCAAAATCTTAGCAAGAAGTTGAACCTATCGTCAAAACTATGGGTGTTTTATGATATATTAATTGTGACCCCTCGATGGGTACCTCCAAAAGATTTTTTTGTAAAACTTTCAGCAACCTAGAATTTACTTGTAGTATCAAATTTGACCTAATTTCGATAAATCGACATAAAGTCATTCAGTTAAATAGGCAGAGTTAGCTAGGAAGTTTGGAAACTCATAAATAAGACATGGGCATCGTTGGTAGAACATGTTGGTAAACTTGGCTTCTGGCATTCAGATCCAATATTCTTCGGACATTCCTAAATGGAAAAGCACAACCTCACTCGTCATCCACTCGGAAAATTGAGAATAATTGAATGGTCTTTCCTGATATAGTTGGAAAATCACACCGACGACCCTGTTTGGATTTGCTGGTCTTGATCCAATTGTCAATATTGGAAGTTATATGTACACTATATAGTGGTATGGTATGGTATTGTAAGAGATAAGACAAGATAAAGATAAGAAGTACTGCGAATGGCCGATCTTTTGAGTAACCTTCCCACCCGATGATTGGGAAGCAAGTGAAAATTTCGAAATCTGGAAAAGTTTGAATTTTTTTTGCTGCCAAGGACCAAAGTGGTTTCCTGACTATGTACTCCTCGTCCATACTCCATGCCAATGTGGCTGCCGAACACGCTAGAGACATAGAGCCGCCATATCAAGGCACACGTGTGCAGCACCACGTTGTGGACAAGGGAGAGATCAGCCGGGCCGGTGCGCATGGGGAAAGGGTAGGAGAGAGGGAGGATGGATGGTGAGAGGCATCGAAGGACAGAGAAAACACACAATTGGTTTGCATGCATAGGTCCTAAAATTTACAACTAGTAGAGTGGTCGCAGGAGTACCTCGTGTCAGGAACCCATCATAACTTTCCTCTAACATCGAACCGCCTTCAATTCCTCTTCGCCGATGCCCTCTTTTACCCTGCATACGTTTTATTCTCTCAGTGTGTACAGCGCGTGGACAGAGGTGAGCATATGTCTAAGCAAAGAAATGAGTACTAGTACTATACTAGTGTACTAGTACTAATATAGTTTCCTCAAAAAAAGTACTAATATACTACTCCCTCCGATCCAAATTAATGTTCTCAGATTTTTCTAGATTCGGATGTATCTAGCACTAAAACATGACTAGATACATCCGAATCTAGACAAATGTGAGAACACTAATTTGGATCGAGGGAGTACTAGTTGCTTTTTTCCTAATAAGGGCATCAACAATGTGTAAAAAAGCACACCTTAAGGCCTAGTATGTGGCATCCGCTAAGGTTCACCATATACACTGTGGAGAAAATAGAGTTTGCATATTTAAGCCTAATAAGATGCACCTCAAGCTTGTGGTTTGCCCATAGAGAATAGAAAAATCATTTCTCCTCTCTCCCTGTTTCATGTGATCGTTTTCAAAAGGTGTTCAAAATTTTCATGATGCAAAATCTTAGCTAGAAGTCGAACCACTCGTCAAAACTCTCTGTGGTTTCTGATATATTAATTAACTGCTCGATGGGTACCTCCGAAAGCTTTTTTCATAAAACTTCCAAAGCAACCTACAATTTATTACTTATAGTTCAAGTTTGACCTAATTTCATTAACATAAAGTATTATCGAAACCAAAGAATAATTAATAATGTTTGTATTATACTTTTATAACTCGTTTTTCTGGATACACGTGACATGATCACACTAAAAAAAATATTATACTTCTTATTTTTTTATTGAAATGTTATGAAAACCATGTCAACTTTTTCGGGATGCGGATGCATAGCAAGAACATGAATTTTTCAGAACTTTCAATGGTTTTTCGATGTACCGAATTTTTCTTAGCTTCAAAAGATTTTTGGAAAATTTTAAGAGCAACCTATCGCGCTTACGTTTAGTTAAAATTTGAGAAGGTCGGTGGGAGTACAGTTTACATCGAAGACCTCAAAAAATAGAAAATTGCATAGAGGTCCATGCATTTAGCACAAAGGGCGCTAAAATGAAGCAATGAAAAAAGTCGGGTGTGGGTCCTTCTTGAGTGAGTAGCCGAGCCATTCTCTTTGTACTACTGCTACTGTACTTTTGATCCAGTGTCCTGTGGGTGTGCTTGGTGGCTTCCTCTTTGCAGGGTGTGAAATGGAATGGCAATGGAGTACTACGGAGTAGTGGTAAAGTTGGTCAGATCATAATGAAGTGCATCGAATGCGATGGACGTATTGCAGACACTAGACAGTGTAAACAATCCCTTGTGCACCACTATCTTTTGAATCTTTTGATTAACCTTCCCTCCAGATGTTTGGGAAGGAAGTGAAAATTTCGAAACTGCGGAAGTTTGAACTCCGACTCTAATAATAGTATGAGTACTGTCCCTTTTGTCACCAAGTCCCAAAATGGTTCCTTCTATAGACGCTTTGAAAGCGACACGAATAGCGACAAGGCGGTCGACACACGTCTTGACCACGTATTGGACGAGGGAGAGATTTCTTAGCCGGTGTGTGGGGATGGTGATGAGGCACTAAAGGAGAGAGAAAACACAATTTGTTTGGTGTGCATACAGTAGTATATAGTAATGGTCCTGAAATTTACTAGTACTAGTTCCGTACTACTAGTACTACTAGGTGACTGTACCCTATACCTCGTGTCAGGAAGCCATCACAGCTTTGCTCTCATATTGCACCGCCTTCAACTCCTCCTCTTCGCTGCTCTCTTGAGCTTCTTCCTCTGTGCCCAAAGTTTCTCTTCTGTCTCTTTGTTTCTTTTCTACTGAAATATATATTCTTCCTCCCTTCGACCCAAATTAATTGACTCGGATTTGTCTAGATTCGGATGTATCTAGACATATTTTAGTACTAGATACATCCGAATCTAGATAAACTTGAGTCAATTAATTTGGGTCGGAGGGAGTACTTGCTTTACAGAAAATACACTCCTCTCACTTGGAAAATTGATTTTATTCCTTTCCTCATGGTTGGAAACTCCGAGTGGCAACATTATTACTATGCCATGATTCACATCCATTTTACGCCCAAATATGGGACCACCACGGATGGTGGGAGTATAATTTACATCAAGGACCTAAAAATATAAATAATTATATTAAGGTCCTTACATTTAGCAGGAATCCCCCTAAAATTAAGCAATGGAAATAGTCGGGTGCGGCTCCTTCTCGAGAGAGCAGCTGATCGAGCCATACTCTTCATACTACTTTCTCTTCATTTGTTTTAAATATATGGCCAAATTTGGCGGCATGCAAATTCTTCGATATGGGATCATGAATCATTAGCATAAAGTATGATGTAGATATGTCCATGACCCTGGTCGTTCGGCTTGAAATGCAAGAATGTTCATATTCATTGGCAACTAATAAGCTTAAATACGTTTAAATTTTACCACTTGCTTTTATGTATGAATTTTACACGTACGGACGGTGGAGGTATATTTTACATCAAGGACCTAAAAAAGGTAAAATTACATTGACGTCCATACATTCAACATGAAGCTCCCTAAAATTAAACAGGGAAAAGTCACGTTTTGCTCCTTCTCGAGAGAAAATATAATCGAGCCATACTCTTCATACTACTCCCTTTTCGTTTGTTTTCCAAATATGGCCCAATTTGGCGGCATGCAAATCCTTAGATATGGGATCATGAATCATCGATATAAAGTATGATGTAGATATGGCCATCACCTTGGTCGTTCGGCTTGAAATCCAAGATTGTTTATACTCATTCACAACTAAGATGCAATACGTTTGAAGCTATTTTTTAAATAATGTAGTTTTTTAATAATTTTCACAAATAATACACGAATTGAAATATTTACAATTCTAGCGCGGTGTCGGCACTTGAAAAGCCGAACAGTCGCTCTTGAATAGCCGACTAGGCCCTGTCTGTTTTTGAATAGCTCACTAGTCCTTGTCTGCTTTTGAAAAGATGACTGGTCCACCTATTCTTCACATTGCCCTATAACCTGTCGGCTTTTCGAAAGAAGACAGGGACTTATCAGCTTTTCAAAAGCAGACAAGTACTAGTCGGCTATTCAAAAGCCGATAGGTACTGGTCGGCTATTCAAGTGCCGACATCACGCTAGAATTGCAAATCTTTCAATTCGTGTATCATGGAAATTATTAAAAAATGTATCATTTAAAAAATAGTTAATTTTACCACTTGCTTTTATCTTTAAATTTTACACGGACAGTGGGAGTACATTTTACAGCAAGGACCTAAAAAGGGGTAAATTTACATCGAGGTCCATACTTTTAGCATGAAGCACCCTAAAATTAAGCAGGGAAACCAGTCATGTTTGGCTCTTTCCTGAGAGAGAAGCTGATCGAGCCATACTTTTCAGACTACTTCCTTTTTGTTTATTTTCAAAAAGTGGCCAAATTTGGCGGCATGGAAATTCTTGGATATGTGATCATCATCACCATAAAGTATGATGTAGATATGGCCATGAACTTGGTCATTGGTCTTGAAATCCAAGAATGTTCATACTCATCGACAACTAATAATCTTAAAGACGTTTAAAAAAGGTAAAATTACATCGAGGTCCATATTTTAGCACGAAGCACCATAAATTAAGCAGGGAAAACAGTTGGGTTCGGCTCCTTCTCGAGAGAGAGCAGTTGGTCGAGCCATACTCTTCATACTACTTCCTCTTTGTTTTTTTTCAAAAATATGGCCCAATCTGGCGGCATGCAAATTCTTGGATATGGGATCATGAATCATCGATATAAAGTATGATGTAGATGGATATGGCCATGACCTTGATCATTCGGCTTCAAATCCATGATTGTTCATACTCATTCACACAACTAAGCCTAAATACGTTTAAATTTTACCACTTGCATTTATCTTTGAATTTTACATGGACGGTGGGAGTACATTTAATAGCAAGGACCTAAAAAGGGGTAAAATTACATCGCGGTCCATACTTTTAGCACAACGCACTCTAAAACTAAGCAGGAAAACAATCATGTTGGCTCCTTCTCGAGAGAGAAGCTAATCGAGGCATACTCTTCATACTACATCCTCTTGGTTTGTTTTGAAAATATGGCCAAATTTGGTGGCATGAAAATTCTAGGATATGTGATCATCATCAGCATAATGTATGATGTAGATATGACCATGACCTTGGTTGTTCGTCTTGAAATCCAAGAATGTTCATACCAATCAACAACAAATAATCTTAAATACGTTTAAAAAAGGTAAAATTACAACGAGGTCCATACATTTAGCACGAAGCACCCTAAAATTAAGCAGGGAAACAGTCATGTTTTGCTCCTTCTCGTGAGACAAGCTGATCAAGCCATAATCTTCATACTACTTCCTATTTGTTTGTTTTCAAAATATGGCCAAATTTGGCGGCATGCAAATTCTTGGATATGGGATCACGAATCATCAACATAAAATATAATGTAGATATGGCCATGACCTTGGTCGTTCGTCTTGAAACCCAAGAATGTTCATACTCATCGACAACTAATAATCTTAAATATGTTTAAAATTTTACCACTTGATTTTAGCTTTGAATTTTACACGAACGGTGGGAGTATAATTTACATCAAGGAACTTAAAAGGGGGGAAATTACATCGAGATCCTTACATTTAGCATGAACTACCCCAAAATTAAGCAAAGAAATAAAATAGTCAGATTCGGCTCATTCTCGAGAGAGCACCTGATCGAGCCATACTCTTCATACCGCTACTTCTTATTCATTTGTTTTCAAAATATATGGCCAAATTTGGTGGCATGCAAATTCTTGGATATGGGATCATCATCAGCATAAAGTGTGATGTTGATATGGCCATGACCTTGGTCGTTCGGCTTGAAACTCCAAGAATGATCATTCTCATTAACAACTAATAATCTTAAATACATTTAAATTTTACCACTTGCTACTAGGTTCGAATTTTACACGGACGATGGAAGTACATTTTACATCAAGGACCTAAAAAGGGTAAAATTACATCGATGTCCATACATTTAGCACGAAGCACCCTAAAATTAAGCAAGGAAAATAGTTGGTTGGGAAGCTTGAGAACTCATAAAACTTGGTAATCAATTGTAAGTGTATCAAGGTACATGCTTTGTCTGAAAACTAGAGTTACTGTTGTGGTACTTTGAGCCATTTTTCTTCGTACTTGCTTACAGAAAAAATCTTGTCGCTTTCAGTTTCATTGTTCCTATAAGTTGGAACCTGTGGTTGCCACCATTTTTCACCTTGCCAAGATGCACACATCTACCAAATATGGGAACATTACAATACAATACAATGTGCATATGGTTGTTACCTTTCTCGTTCGGCTTGAAACCCAAGAGTGTTCATACACAGTGGGCCATATATATTGTGTAACTATTTTTTGTAATTTATGATGACTCACGGTTATTAATTATTTTTCAGTGCAAATAGTTGTACACGCAAGAGGACACCATGAAGAAGGCTTCATTTTTAGGTTTTCATTATTTTTGTTCATAACTAATAAGGATCAAATTGTCAACATGTATATTCGTAGCAAGAATTTTAATCCGACAGAACTCTCGTTGGTTTTTGAAGTATTGACCGCCTCGGTACCATAAAGACTCAAAGGATGTTTGTTACTTTTTAAGAGCATTCTATCATGTTTACTTGTAGTTCAAATTTGAAAATGATTTTTCATTCCTAAATTTTGGAAACTCCCAGTACTGGTAGCATTATTGTTCACCATGCCAAGATGCACTCATCTACCAAATATGGAAATATTACAATAAAGTATGTTGTACATATATATAAGGACATTTGGCTTGTCTTTCAACCTGAAGCCTAAGGATATGTTCATACATGGCGGGTCATATTTTTAATAACATTGTTTTTTATATGCGAACTCTCTTGATAGTAATTATTTTTCACAGCAAGTAGGACAAGTCAAAGGTCACCGTGCAATGTTTTTTATTGTTTTCAAATAAAAGACAAATTTTGTACATGCAAATGCTTAGCAATAAGTTGAATCCAACAAATTCATTGGTTTCTGGTATATTGACAGTCTAGGTGTGGGTACCGTCAAAAGATACTTGTATAACTTTAAGAGCAATCTACTACTTACTCATAGTTCAAATTTTATCGAACATTAATAAATCGGCTTAAATTAGTTTAATAATGTGAAGTTCACTAGGAAACCTTGAGAACTCAAAAAAGTTTGTAATCGTAAGTGAAACATGTATAAACTTTGTTTGGAAACTAGGCTTATGGCATTCTGAGGCATATTCACCGTGATTGCTCTCAAGAAAATAAATCCCGGGAAAATAATAATCTGCTTAAAGTTTATGATCAATTAGGGTGTTTTTTTGTGTGAGGTGTAATAAACAGACATATATCGTTAGTCTTACACTTTAAAAGAAACTCTTCGATGAACATTTGGATATGTGAATGAAACGTCAAATCTTATGTACAAACAAGTTATTTTCAAAAACAAGTTTATTATGACCAAATAAAGCCTTCACAAATCCAATGTGCGACGGACTGTTATGTTGGTACCTTTGTGTAAACATTGACGTTTCGTATGAAATAAGTCTCTTACATGTCCGGCAAAAACCAATCCTAAAGATGGGACCCACTTAGTACATCATAAGCTAGTTGATTGCACCACTATGTATCTAGCCAAATTTCTCCGGAAACTTTGGGTGGGTCATAAGAGCAAGCTAAGTCACTGAGACTAAGTTACCAATCTGATCCAATGAACCAGATTGATCCAGATTCACACTCAAATATCTCAAACATTTTAGAAAAAAATGAAAGCTATTTAATCATAATGGTAAGTTCTATAATCTGAGAAAGTATCAGTCCATTCGGATTAGTGGTGTGCAATTAAATAGCCTTTTATGTCTAAATAGTAAAAAAGCTATTTAATCAGAAACCAGGAATGCAAATGGATTGCAACTTTCTCAGGTTATAGAACAAAACATTTATGATTCACTGGAATTTTCTCAATTTTTTCTAAAATGTTTGAACTTTTATGTGTAAATATGGGTCAATCTGGTGCATTGGATCAGAATTCAAGGGCTGAGATTGGTGACTTAGCCTCGGTGACCTAGCTTCACAAAGTCACCAAAGCTTAGTCCAGAAATGGGGTGGCTAAGAAAACTTTTCATCTCGTGTGTAGTGTGTGCAAAATGTGGTGGCTAAGAAAACTTTTCAGCTCTTAGACCTATGTCTAAAAAGTGGAGGACGTGCGTCTAAGAGAAAGATTCTTTGCCTTGAGTCTAGTACAGGCCCCAGGTACTAGTGGATTAAAAAAATATTTCAATTCTTTGGGATTCTTCCATTGGCCGGAGGTGTAGCAGTTTGGTGGGAGAAAGGGAAAAAAATCTGGAGCAGAGGACCTACACAAGGGTCCTAAATGGTGTAGCAACTTTGGTTTTGTTAGACTCAACTCTAGTTATATTCTTAGCTCAGTCTAAGCTTTAGCACGCTGCACATGCCCCACCTATGTCTAAACGGTGGAGAAGATGGGTCTAAGGAAAATATTCGTGGACTTGTGTCTAGTAGAAGACACAGAGGCTAGTTTATTAAAATATTTGGCCAGAGCACTAGTAGTTTGGAGAGAAAAAGTGAAAAAAGCTGCTACATCGGACCCACGCAAGAGACCTAAACGGTGGAGCAGTTTTGATTTTCCTAGACTCACTTCTAAGTTATTTTCTTAGATCATGCCCAAGACTTAGCACACTGCACAATATTTGCAGCTAGTAAGCTCGATCGCTTGATTGACCAACGAGATTGCTTGAAGGCCAGCGACGATACCTAGTACTTTTTTTTGAACAAGCGAGACCCAGTACTTGATGTTTTGCTTCCACTATTCACTCTCCTCTCTCCTCCTACTAGTACTACCTCGCTCCGCCTTTGCAGAAACCATTTTCTTCCACTGCTCCTCCATTTCTTCTCTACTTCTTCATCTAGCGATGTCACAAAATATCCTGTCTCGTCGGAAGAATAGCAAGATGGCGGTGGTTAGAGCCATGGAGAAATCCCACCGGCAGGGTGACCTGCAGGCTCAGACCGAGAAAGGAGACTAGCCATGGGCCGAGGGCTCGTCTTCACGCATGTATCCTAAGAGCGGATATCATGGGGACCAAGAGTCCGGGTTGGTTTGTACTTCTGTTGATTCCTGGGCTGTCTGCTCCTACTATTGAACCGTCTATGTACATCTTCCAGGGCAAGCGGCTCGAGCGTCGAATTTTCCAACCCACGGGTCGATAGCACAACATGTATCTTTGAGGCGTACGATGCCCTCATGCCTGCTCTCTACCGAAGAAGAGAGGTATTGTAATACATGTATTGACATTTTTTGTTCTTCTCTGCATGCACTCCATGCTCTCTTACTGATGATGCATTTTCCATGCAAGAAGTCAGGGCGAGAATCTCGGCCAAAGTAGATGAAATCTATAACCATAACATCAACATTCTTCAGAAAAACTTCGAGCTCAACCTAGAGTGTGATCGCCTCCGAGCCGATTTGGGTTTTCAAATGAAGCTCGCACGATCTTACATGCATGACTCCTCCACGCTTCGTGCTGAGTGTGAAAATTTGAAGAAAGAAGTCATGGTGCTCCACAGCCAGCAGCTTCCATTCTGGAGATTGTCCAGGTCACGCCCCACTAAGTAGGAAGAGAGAAGCCATCTCATGTTCGTCGTCGAGGTCGCGACCATTGTAGAGGTTGTCGAGGCCCTACCTCCGTAGGGCGGCCACAGTGTTACAATCGCCGAATCTTGGAGTAGGAACTAGGAAGGGGGAGGACTTGCCTACGTGGCCCTCCTTTTTCTTTCTTTTGGGTGCATGGATCTTTTTTTTTCTCATCCGTCTGTGCATAAGTATATTGCACTCTTTAGTGTTCGAATGGCTCTGTGGAGATTTTATAACGATATACTTGCCATATAGTAGTCACTGTTTAGTATACATATTACATTCAAATTAAGTCAAATATGTGACATCCTTTTTAATTAGGTTGGAGGGTATTTTCAGAAAAATTAGGCTGGAGGGAGAGTATGTTTGATAAATCAAAAATAATTAAATCATCAATGGGTGATCTTTAAATTTGGTCATACTTTCTACTTTGTCAGATGTGTAGGGATCTGTCTTAATTCACTATTATTCATTGATATATTTCGTATTGAGAGGTGATACTTATGTTATTTCATCTATTTTTGCATGGTTGATGACTTTTCGAGCATGGACCGCTGCAGTTAGGATTCTGATGGAAAAAGGGCTATTTGGAGTCAAAATTCACGAATATCAGAAAATCCGGGAAAATATACAGAAAATCCTATTTTTCCAGAAGACTAAGGATGCCAGAAGACGGAGTGGAGATGGGCCACAGGGGGTCCACACCACCCAGTGCGCAGGCACCTAGGTCAGCCTGGAGGTGGTGTGGCCACCCTGGCCCACTCCAGCCTCTCCCCTCTGGCGTATATCAACCTCCCGAAACCCTAAGACTCGGGGAGCGACCACATAAAGATTCCGCCGCCTCTGCGGGGCTAAAAACACTGAGAGAGAAAGATCTCTCTGGTAGACAGATTTCTGTCGGGAGAATTCCTTCCCGGAGAAGGGAGATCGTTGCCATCAACACCTCCATCAAGCTGGACTTAATCGAGATCATCATCATCATCATCACCATCATCATCACCATTAGCACCCTCATCACCATCTCCATATTGCTGTAACAATTGAGTTGAATCTTGCATTAGTTCATAGGGGAAACTTTCCCGGTGTTGATTACTCTTTGTAGTTGATGCTATTGAGTGAACCATTGAATTATTGTTTATGTTCAGATTGTTATACATCATTATTCCATCTCTGATCATGATCCATATGATGTCTTGTGAGTAGTTCGTTTTGTTCTTGACGACATGGGGGAAGTCGTGTTGTTAGTAGTTGTGTTGTGTTGAGAAAGATTCGATAGATTGTTATTTAAGTTGTGGTGTACTTCTTCTAGTGGTGCCATGTGAACATCGACTACATGACACTTCACCTATATGGGCCTAGGGGAATGCAATGTGTATTTGTCTACTAATCATAGGGGTTGTCGGAGTGACAGAAACCTGAACCCCCGTTAGGAAACCATTGCACAAGGGACGTAAGGGTCTTAGAGTTTAAAGCTGTGGTTAGGTTTCTACCTTAATTACTTTCTTGTACTTACGGATGTCTGCAAGGGGTATAATCACAAGTATGTATTAGTCTTGGATGGGGCGATATATTAGCGCAGGTTCACCCACACAACACTTAGCAAGCTAGAGAAGATTAATCAACTATATGAAGCGAAAGCACTTGACAGTCTTCCCATGTGTCCTCAAGAAAGTTGGGTCATCTTAAGTAATACAACCAGCTTGTCCTTTGTTGCATAAAGGATTGGGCCACTTGCTGTATTTATTCCTACTGCCTTTTATTTACTCGTACTTTGTTTACTCGCTTTATCAAAAGCCCCTAAAATCCGTTTGCTAAGTATTTGCAGAGAATTCCTGATCCATACCACTAGCCAGCACCTCCTGCTCCTCGTTATGTTCGACACTCTTACTTATCGAAAATACTGCGATACACCCCCTATACTTGTGGGTCATCACCATACTCCCTAAATACGAAACATAGATTTTTCTAGATTCACGAGTATATAGATCAAGTATATAGATCATATTCACGAGTATATAGACGTATTTTAGTGCTACATACGAATCTAGATAAATTCCAAGTCACTTATTTCCGAACTACTAGTAATAGTTTTATCACAGTTCTCCTAAGACAAGAGGTCAATTGTCTTTGTGAGTGTCCACAAGAATGTAGTACATTTATTGAATTAAAAATTTGCACCTAGACACCACAAATGAATCTAGCATGCTCCCTCCTTGACACTTCTAATTACAAATTAGACGGTCACTAAGGTTTATACACATCAGGTCATTGCATATGGTTATTGTGGTGGAATTCATTCCTCGTGGTATATATTCTTAGTGATGAAGACATTATTTTTTGTCATGTAATGGAAACATTTCCCCTAATGGTGAAAACATTGTTTCGTTTTATGGAATGCTCTGTAAAATGGTAAAAAATAATTATTAACACTGAAAATAGTTTTAGATACTTAAAAAAGGTCACAACTATTTTTTGGTCGTTTCATGCATCATTGGAAATGATGGTAGCTTAATGTAACATTTAGAAAGTAGGGAAAAATGACGAAACTTATCATTATTCATGGAGACGTATATGTACATTGTCTGCCTGAATGTCAAATGTGAACAATGCAAAACCAAAATTGTGCATGTCGATAGTCATGCAAAACCATCCATAGTACTACATCCATTAAAAAATACATGATATCTTGGTAAGCTAGAAACATGTTTGGGAGTACTTCTAAAATACCCGAGAGATGTTTAGTTCTAATAAGTCGACCATGTATTGCACCAGAGTTCTAAATTATGCAGGATGTTATTATGATTTAATAAGGTAAGTTATTGGAGTGCACGAAATAAAATAGTCGTGTGAAGCACGTACCGTTTACTAGTCACGTAAGACAATACCTTTTTTTTAGCTGTATGCATTCACTCCTGAACACCATAAGTAAAAGTTTGAACTTGTGGAGCGCCAAAATGACATCGCGCCAGCTAGCCCGATTAATGGTCTGCGACTACAGTAACCTACACATCTACCCCTATAGTATATTCTGGGACACCCAGCGATTGGTTGCATAGGCGTCTGCGCCAGAGCCTTCGAAGGAAAGGTATCCCCTATGGCCCGTTGATTTGGGATGGATGGACAAGATTGCTAGAGGGCCAAAATCATGTGGTCCCCACTCCCTCGCACCCCTCCATTTCAAACACTACGAAATTTCTGGCGCCCCTCCGTTTCAAACGATACCAAAATCATGTGGTCCCCACTCCCTCGCGCCCCTCCATTTCAAACACTGCGAAATTTCTCGCGCCCCTCCGTTTCAAACACTACGAAATTTTTGGCGCCCCTCCATTTCAAACGATAGCAAAATCACGTGGTCCCCACTCCCTCGCGCCCCTCCATTTAAAAAACTGCGAAATTTCTGGCGCCCCTCCGTTTCAAACGATACCAAAATCACGTGGTCCCCACTCCCTCGCGCCCCTCTATTTCAAACACTGTGAAATTTCTCGTGCCCGGAACCTCCCACGACACTTCTCCGCGGCTGGCTTTGCCCGCCGGAACTCGACAGCATGCACTCCTCAGCCAACAGTATACCAGAGCTGCATCAGATGCAGTCTCATCCAAAGCATCATTGCCGCTTCACCGATGTCCACCGCACCCAACCTTGGTCACCGAGTCCATCGTCGTCCACCGCACCTGATTTCCTTTTCCCACTTTCCCCTCCACAGCACCGAATCCGTCAACGACGGCCCAAGATCTACATCCACGCCGGCGGCATCCTCCCCACCCGTACCTTACCTGAACCGCCATGTAGTGCGCCGATTCAACCTCGTCCACCGCGGTTAAGCCAGCATTGAGCACCCAAGATCTGCTTCCCCGACGCAAATAGTCGGCACAACCGAAGCACCCTGGGTGACAAGGATGTCACCCATGCCGGTACGAATGATGATTAGAAGCCTATCCGACCATGGTAACCAAATCACCAACTCTGTTTTTGTTTTGTCAGCAGTACAACAGGTTTAAGCCTGTCGTAGTGAACTGCATTTTTCTAGTTGTTCTGTACACCCAGTCAAAGCACACGCCTGTTCTTCATGCTAGATACTACAGAGTAGGTCACTAGACATGTTGGTTTGCATTCCCTGCTCTACAAATTTTGAAGTCATGCACATGTTCTTAGCTAGCGTGCTATCATGTAGTTCTTGCCTGCTCCGAACAATAGTAATGGCCTGCTATCGTGTAGTTCTTGCAAAATGTAAAATAAGTGGAAAATATTAGTTTGGATTCCCTGCTCCACAGTTACTGAATCTATCTGGTTCGTCCTGAGATAAATTCCTGTTATTATTTCCTCCTTGGCATCGTTATGTTGTCCGGTAGTACCCGTTTAAACTCTTTATACTAATTCAATTATAATTTTGTTGTTGCCATCTAGTTCTTCAAAAGCTGCAACACTAACTATTTTCTTTTTCTTGCATAGAGCCTAGAATGGAATAATGAACATGATGGTTTGCATAGCCTCTTCTATAGGTTCACAAGCGATTCCACTATTTCCTTATCTGGTGCTGGTTCATCCTAGTCAATGGCATAACTGTCCTCTACTATGTAGTTCACTCGTGGTTTGCATTCCTGCTCTAGACGTTTGATACGTTGCAAACGTATCCATAATTTTTTATGTTACATGCTTGGTTTTATCTACTTTCTTATGTTTTGTCCACACTTTGGAGTACTTTTCATATGATTTCTTGGACTAACCTATTAACAAGAGCCACAGTGCCAACTGCCTATTTTCTACTGTTTTTGGTTCCAAGAAAGTCAGAAAATGAATATTCTCAGAATTGGACGGGACAAAAGCCAAAGTCAGTTTTTCGCCGAGGGACACCTGGAGCTAGAATACGAGACGGATAGGGGCTGGGGCCCGGCCACACCACCTAGCTGCGCGGCCAGGCCTGGCCCGCGCCAGGGGGTGGTCTGGCCACCCCAGGCACCCCCTCGGCCTCTCCTTCCGCCTATATATTGCCTCTGATACGGAAACCCTAAGTACCCGATCAAAAATCCATGAAAGAGTCTGTAGCCGCCGTCATCTCCATCCCTAGATCGAGAGGGATCTGAAGCTCTTCCCGTCATCTCTGGACTACGGGTCCATGTAGTGGCTAGATGGCTGGTTCTCCTCCTTTTTGCTATCATGTGTAGATCTTTCGAGCTCCATTCATGGTCAAGATCATCTATTTGTAATTCTGCATGTTGTGTTTGTGGGGATCCGATGGATATTGAGATGCTATTTCAGATTGATTATTGATTCTATCATGTCTTTATTATTTGTTATCTTGCATGCTTTCTGTTGTTAGTAGCTATCTTGGCCAAGTATATGCTAGCAACTCCAAGAGTTAGTATTTATGCTCGATAGTGGGTTCATGCCTCTGGTAATCTTGGGAAGTGACAGAAATCTCTAAGGTACTAGATGTGCTGTTGCTACTAGGGAGAAAACAACAATCCTTTGTTCATAGAACAATCGTATTGTTTACTTTACACGTAATTCGTAATGCAATTATCCGTTGCTCGCAACTTAATACTGGAGAGGGTTTGGATGATAACCTAAAGGTGGATTATTAGTCACGTAATTCGTAATGCAATTATCCGTTGCTCGCAACTTAATACTGGAGAGGGTTTGGATGATAACCTAAAGGTGGATTATTAGTCATAGATGCAGTTGGATGGCGGTCTATCACTACTAGATTACCAGAGGCATGAACCCACTAGCGAGCATAAATACTAACTCTTGGAGTTGCTAGCATCTACTTGGCCAAGATAGCTACTAACAACAAAAAGCATGCAAGATCACAAATAACAAAGACATGATAAAATCAATAATCAATTTGAAATAGCATCTCAATATCCATCGGATCCCCGCAAACACAACATGCAGAATTACCAATAGATCATCTTGATCATGACGCAGCTCACAAGATCTAGACATGAAAGCACAAAGGAGGAGAACCAGCCATCTAGGTACTACATGTACCCGTAGTCCAGAGATGAACTACTCACGCATCATACCGGAGGCTTGCATTATGATGAAGAAGGCCTCCAGGGTGAATTCCCCTCTCTGACAGGGTGCGGGGAAGAGCTTCAGATCCCTCCCGATCTAGGGATGGAGATGACGGCGGCCATAGACTCTTTCGTGGAATTTTGATCGGGTACTTAGGGTTTCCGTATCAGAGGCAACTTATAGGCGGAAGGAGAGGCCGAGGGGGTGCATGGGGCAGCCATACCACCCCTGGCGCGGGCCAGGCCTGGCCGCGCGGCCAGGTGGTGTGGACGGGCCCCAGCCCCTCATTTCTGCCCTTCTGTGTCCCAGTGAAAAACTGACATTGGCTTTTGTCCCGTCCAATTCCGAGAATATTCATTTTTTGACTTTCCTGGAACCAAAAACAGCAGAAAACAGTTAGCTGACACTACGGCTCTTGTTAATAGGTTAGTCCAAGAAATCATATGAAAAGTACTCCAAAGTGTGGACAGAACATAAGAAAGTAGGTAAAACCAAGCATGGAACATCAAAAATTATGGATACGTTTGCAACGTATCAACATCCCCAAGCTTAACTCCTGCTCGTCCTCAAGTAGGTAAGTGATAAAAAGAAAGAATAATTTAAGAGGTGACATGCACCATCATAAACTTTATCAAAGTATTTGTAAAACATTCAAAGCTGGGATCATAGTACTTCAATCATAACATGAAAGACAAAGTTCTAGCAACAAGACAAAGAAACTATGTGGCAACATGAAAAGGCACAAACAAAAGATTCATGATTAACAATGCTTTGCAAGACGTTTGTTTGTTTCACATAAAGAAAACATATCATAGTGGCATTCAGCTTGTCCCTCATAGAGTAGCAAACATAAATGCAGAGGACACCTTCAAAGTTTATAAGAGTGATTAGATACAAATAGTTTAAAACAAGCAATATCAAAGATATGCATCAATCAATGAGTCTTGGGACAATGCACATAGAACTAAGAATGGCCACTATGCTCTCAAAGTAGGTGCATAAAGGTAGAAGGTGGAGACTCGACATAAAAGTAAAAGAAAGGCCTTCATAGAAGGAAGTAGGGATTCAAGTTTCATAAAGAGCTTCCAAAAATTATAGTACTTAATAGTTTTCAGCTCTCATTGCCCCTATCATAAGCATCTTGAAGGTGATTAAGGTTAAAGTGAACAAACTATGGTGTATATGCTTGACGAAGTATAAGTTGGAAATCTCATGTCCCTTGAATACGAGGCCCGCTCCTCATGCTAATCAAGTTTAGTCACCGGTAAGTTCTTGTCATCGTAAGTACATGTGTATCATAGAGAACCGCCAACGGGGTACCCCTTGCCCGATGGTACGGAAGAATCCCCATATCAAAATGACAAGGCAAGCAGACAACGAGCATCTCAGCAATCTTCTTATTTACCATGGGAATATGGTGCTTTTTTCTGTCTTTCCTATTTTCTCATATCATTTCTCTTTTTTCTCAATATCCGACTCTCTTTTTCATAAGAAGAATGCTTCATAGACAGCTCATTATGGTTACGCTGCAGGTTTCCACCATGAGAGCATGGATTAGACCAGCGGCCCAGGCGTTTCTCTAACACATATACATAACTCCATGGACATACAAGCTCCCCTTTCATTTCACACCGACGACATTCATACACAAAAGAGCACGATATCAACTAGGTACAAAGTACAAGTGCAATGTTGAAAGTGTTCCCCATCACATCATGGTTCTGCTAATCCCCAACAAATAAGTGCAAGCATATACAACATAGACTACACAATGGTTCATGTTTATTAAGGGCGAGAAAAGTAAAGCGTTCCATCAAGTTCATGAGAGCTTTAATCACTAGTTTTCTCATAACAAGTTTAATTCGGAAGGTAGATAAAAACATGAATATACTTGGAATAGCATATGCTAGTAGGTAGGTATGGTGGACTCTTTGGAATAACTTGGTTTAGGGAGTTGGATGCATGAGTGGAACTCAAACTTGGTTGCGGAGGCTAGCAAAAGACTAGGAGCGACAAACTAAGAAAGCAATAATGGCCATAATCATGGAGAGCAACAAAACATCATTGATCAAAGCATAAAGTGATACTACAAGTTGAAAACGAAAGGATCATCAAGGCTTATGGTGACTTGGGATAGTCATAACATGGTGTGAGCATGCGCCAAGTCAACCCAAATAAAGCATCAAAGGAGAATACCACAATACTATGCTTTAATATGCTAAAACAACGCATGATTCTTCAAAGGCACATTAAGCAATCTCAATTGTTTATAACAAGTCATGCTAAAGCAAATAATACTAAGCATAAAGCCAAAACTATATCAAGCATGGCATGACAAAGCATAGCCATAGTAAAAAACAAGCTCTTTTTACCACATAAGTATGAACTTTCCTACTCTTTTCCAAACCAAACCAAACCATTTGCAAACCAATGTATGAAAGAGGGGGTCCAACCAATTTATTCAGCAAACTAAGAAAACAAAGCAAACGAAAAACCAAAACGAAAACAAAAAAGAAGACGCTCCAAGAACAACACAACTGTGCATGAAACAATAAAAATGAAGCGTTTGGAAGAAACCTGGGATTTTTATTGATGAAGAGGGGGATGCCTTGGGCAACCCCAAGCTTTGACGCTTGTACTTCTTGGATATTTCTTGCGGTGAAACGCGTGGCATCCCCAAGCTTGAGCTTTAGTCCATCCTTCATATCATTACTCATTCCATCCATACACCTGGAATTTTTTCCTTCATACAAAACTTCACACAATCTTTATTAGCAACATTAGTGCACTCAAGATAATAAGTCTTTAGGTTTAGTTACAACACCAATAAAACTTCCATTAAAATACAAACTACTCTAGCACTTCCCTCAAAAAGCTCAATTCCCCAAAGGAACTCAAAAAGGAACCAACAAGAAGCAAATGCAGAAAATGGCAGAAATCTGTCAAAACAGACCAGCAGGTAAAGACGAATTTTTTCGAAGACCCTATGTTGGTCAAATAAAAAAATGTTGAACTAACTAAAGTTAGATAACAACCTGGGGCCGAATCAGAAAAATTCAAGCCTCAAAAGGACGTACAGAGATTTTACACGAATTTTTACGGTGAAGCACAGAAATCTGTTTCGGGACAGCAACTTTCCCAATCATTACTTCTCTCTCATTAGAGGTTACCATTGGCACAAAAAGCAAATAAAAAGGATAAGGAGCGGTTATTATTGAACTAATAACTTCCAAGGCTCATCTAAAACTTTTGGGTTATCTCCCAATAAGTACTTTTCTTTAACGCCTTTAAGTTACGCATAAGAAGCAAGAAAAAGAATCAAGTGTTCTCAAATGAAGAAGCATTAAGAGCAAATTTTGTTTTCATAGGAGAGGCAAAAGAAATCTTCTCTCTCTTCTTCGGGAAGTGTTCTATACCATTCTTGAGTGGGAGTTGATATTTAATGGTGCCTTCTTTCATATCAATAATGGCACCAACAGTTCTAACAAAAGGTCTTCCCAAAGTAATAGGACAAGAAGCATTGTATTCAACATCCAAAACATAGAAATCAACGGGGACATAAGCATTGTTAACCATAATAAGAACATCTTTAATACTACCCATGTGTTTCTTTTTAGCATTATCATCAAGTGGGACATTCAAATAACAATCTTCAAGTGGTGGCAAATCAAGCATATCATAAATCCTTCTAGGCATAATAGAAACACTACTATCAATATCACATAAAGCTTTAAAATCAAAACCATTCACTTTCATATTGATGATGGGTCCCCAACCATCTTCTTGTTTTATAGGAATAGATGCTTTTTGTTTCATCTTTTCTTCTTTAATATTTATGAGAGCATCAGTAATGTGTTTTGTAAAGGCCATGTTCATAGCACTAGCATTAGGACTTTTAGCAAGCTTTTGTCGGAACTTAATAACTTCAGAGATGTTACAACCATCAAGATCAAAATCATAATTATCATCTAAACTAGTAGAGCCATTACTAGCCTCAACACTAGTGGTAGTGATAGTAGAACACTAATGTTTCTAGCAATTTCATCTTCTCTTTCCCATTTAGCATGCAATTCAGCTAATAGTCTAACATTTTCATCAATTCTTACGTGTATGGCATTAGTAGCAGCAAAGGGATTATCAATAGTCTCAGTTTTAGCAGCCATTTTATTCAAACAAGATTGAGCTTCATCCAGTGATGCAATATTTCTTTCAGCATTAGAGAGTTTTTCCTCAATAGTTTTATTGAAAGTAGTTTGTTTACTAATAAATTCCTTAAGCATAACTTCAAGTTCAGAGGGAGCACTCCTATTGTTGTTTTAGGAATTTCCATAAGCATTACCATTGTTGGGAGGATATGGCTTGTAATTGTTGTCACCAAAATTATTCCTATAGGCATTGTTGCTAAAACTGTTATTTCTTATAAAGTTCACATCAACTTGCTCTTCTTGAGCAACCAAAGAGGCTAAGGGAACATTATTTGGATCAATATGGGCTTTCTCATTAACAAGCATAGACATAATAATATCAATCTTATCACTCAAGGAGGAGGTTTCCTCAACAGACTTTACCGTCTTACCTTGTGGAGCTCTTTCAGTATGCCATTCGGAGTAGTTAACCATCATATTATCCAGAAGCTTTGTTGCGGCACCCAAAGTAATGGTCATAAAGGTACCTCCAGCAGCAGAATCCAATAGGTTCCTTGAAGCATAGTTCAATCTTGCATAAAAAGTTTGGATAATCATCCAAGCAGTTAGTCCATGAGTGGGACAATTCTTTACCAAAGATTTCATTCTTTCCCAAGCTTGAGCAACATGTTCATTATAAGATTGTTTAAACTTCATTATTTCACTTCTCATAGATATAATCTTAGCAGGAGGATAGTATTTTCCAATGAAAGCATCTTTGCATTTAGTCCAAGAATCAATACTATTCCTAGTTAAGGAATTCAACCATTCTTTAGCTTTTCCTCTCGAAGAGAAAGGAAACAATTTCAGCTTAATAATATCTCCATCTATATCTCTATGCTTTTGCATCTCACAAAGTTCAACAATGTTATTTAGATGAGCAGCAGCATCTTCATTACCAATACCAGAAAATTGTTCTCTCATAACAAGATTGAGTAAAGCAGGTTTTATCTCAAAGAAAGTAGCTTCAGGAACAGGTGGAGCGATAGGTGTGCTCATAAAATCATTGTTGTTGGTGCTAGTGAAGTCACACAACTTAGTGTTTTCAAGGGTAGTCATTTTTTTGTGTTTTTAATAAAGAAAGCAAACTTGTTAAACTAATTTTTTTGTGTTTTTGATAAAGAAACAAGCAAACAAAGCAAAAGTAAACTAAGCAAAACAAAAATCACAAAGTAAACAGATTGGTTATGAGGGACTCCCCTTGTGAAGATGTCCTTGACTCCCCGGCAACAGCGCCAGACAAATATGCTTGATGGCCCAAAATATATCGATCTTGTTGGGGAACCCCAAGAGGAAGGTATGATGAGCATAGAAGCAAGTTTTCCCTCAGTATGAAACCAAGGTTCAATCGAACCAGTAGGAGCAAGGAAACACCCCAAAGGTGTTGCTAGCTGAACGTTGGCAGGGCGCACTACCGGTGCCAGCAACAACATGGAGACCTGCACAACATAACCACAGAACTCTGTCCCCAACTTACGATGAGATTGTCAATCTCACCGGTTTTGCTGAAAACAAAGGATTAAACAAGTCGAGTGGAAGAATGTAATAGTTTGCAGAAAGTAAACAGAAAGCAGTAAAGAGTTGATTATAGATTGATAGTAAAAGAAAGGACCAGGGTCCATAGTTCACTAGAGGTGGCTCTCCTTAAGATAGATAACATGCTGGGTGAATAAATTACAGTGGGGCAATTGACAAACATCGAGAAAGCATACAAGCATATACTAATCATCTTGACTCCTTTGAGATTCGATTGGGCATTACAACATTATACATAGACCGCCATCCAACTGCATCTATGACTAATAATCCACCTTTAGGTTATCATCCGAACCCCCTCTAGTATTAAGTTGCGAGAAACGGATAATTGCATTACAAATTGTGTGTAAAGTAAACAATATGGTTGTTCTATGAACAAAGGATTGTTGTTTTCTCCCGAGTAGCAACAACACATCTAGTACCTTAGAGATTTCTGTCACTTCCTAGATTACCAGAGGCATGAACCCACTATCGAGCATAAATACTAACTCTTAGAGTTGCTAGAATCTACCTGGCCAAGATATCTACTAACAACGGAAAGCATGCGAGATCACAAATAACAAAGAAATGATAGAATCAATAATCAATTTGAAATAGCATCTCAATATCCATCGGATCCCCGCAAACACAACATGCAGAATTACAAATAGATGATCTTGATCATGAACGGAGCTCACAAGATGTAGACATGAAAGAACAAAGGAGGGGAACCAGCCATCTAGCTACTACATGGACCCGTAGTCCAGAGATGAACTACTCACGCATCACACCGGAGGCTTGCATGATGATGAAGAAGGCCTCCAGGGTGAATTCCCCTCTCCGAAAGGGTGCCAGGAAGAGCTTCAGATCCCTCCCGATCTAGGGATGGAGATGACGGTGCCTATAGACTCTTTCGTGGAATTTTGATCGGGTACTTAGGGTTTCCATATCAGAGGCAACTTATAGGCGGAAGGAGAGGGGCGAGGGTGCACAGGCCAGATCACCTGGCGTGGGCCAGGCACAGCCAGTGGTGTGGCCGGGCCCCAGCCCCTCTCCGTCTCATATTCTGGCTCTAGGTGTCCCTCGGTGAAAAACTGACTTTGGCTTTTGTCCCGTCCAATTCCGAAAATATTCATTTTCTGACTTTTCCGGAACCAAAAACAGCAGAAAATAGGCAGCTGGCACTGTGGCTCTTGTTAATAGGTTAGTCCAAAAAATCATATTAAAAGTACTCCAAAGTGTGGACAAAACATAAGAAAGTAGGTAAAACCAAGCATGGAACATCAAAAATTATGGATACATTTGCAATGTATTAGTGGTTTATGAAAAGAACACACATCCAATGACTCTAGTGGTGGTTTATGAAAATAACACACATGTAAAGACACTGGTGGATCCATGTGGTTTATGAAAAGAACACACATTCAATGACTAGCTATGGTTTACGAAAATAACACACATGCAATGACAATAGTGGATCCATGTGGTTTTGAAAAAACACCAATGCAATGACTCTAGATGTGGTTTATGAAAAAAATTCAAATGCAATAAACTCTAGTGTATCCATGTGGTTTATGAATGACCAGACATGCAATGACTCCAGTGGTGGTTTAGGAGAAGAACACACATGCAATGACTCTAGTTGATCCATATGTGGTTTCAAAAAAAAACACATTCAATGACACTAGTGGATCCATGTGGTTTATTAAAAGGACACACACGCCATGACTCTAGTGGATCCATGTGGTTTATGAAAAGAAGACACATGCAATAAATTCTAGTGGATCCATGTGGTTTATGAAATAAACACAAATGCAATGAACTCTAGTGGATCCATGTGGTTTATGAAAATAACACTCATGCAATGACACTGCTGGATCCATGTGGTTTATGAAAATAACACACATGTAATGACACTGGTGGATCAATATGGTTTATGAAAAGAACACAAATGCAATGAACTCTAGTGGATCCATGTGGTTTATGAAAATAACACACATGCAATGACTCTAGTGTATGGTTTAGGAGAGGAACACACATGCAATGACTCTAGTGGATGCATATGTGTTTTAGAAAAAGAACACACATTCAATGACACTGGTAGATCCCTGTGGTTTATGGAAAGAACGCACATGAAATGACTCTAGTGGATCCGTGTGGTTTATGAAAAGAACACACATGCAATGAACTCTAGTGGATCCATGTGGTTTATTAAAAGAACACACATGAAATGAATTCTAGTGGATCCATGTGGTTTATGAAATGAACACAAATGCAATGAACTCTAGTGGATCCATGTGGTTTATGAAAACAACACACATGCAATGACTCTAGTGGTGGATTATGAAAAGAACACACATGCAATGATTCTAGTGGTGGTTTGGGAGAAGAACACACATGCAATGACTACTGGGTCCATATGTGGTTTATGAAAAGAAAACACATGCAATGACTCTAGTGGTGGTTTATGAAAAGAAAATAGATGTAATGACTCTAGTGGTGGTTTATGAAAAGAACACGCATGCAATGCCACTTGTAGATCCATGTGGTTTATGAAAAGAACACACATTCATCAACACTGGTGGATCCATGTCGTTTGTGAAAATAACAGACATTCAATGAACTCTAGTGGATCCATGTGGTTTATGAAAAGAGCACACATGCAATGACTCTAGTGGTGGTTTAGGAGAAGAACACACATGCAATGACTCTAGTGGATCCATATGTGGTTTATGAAAAGAACACACATCCAATGACTCGAGTTGTGGTTTATGAAAAGAACACACATTCTATGACACTGCTGGATCCATGTGGATTTTGAAAAGAACACAAATGCAATGACTCTAGTTGTGGTTTATGAAAACAACACAAATTCAATCAACTCTAGTGGATCCATGTGGTTTACGAAAATAACACACATGTAATGACTCTCGTGGTGGTTAATTAAAAGAACACAAATGCAATGACTCTAGTGGTGGTTTACAAAAAGAACACACATGAAATGGCATTGGTGGATACATGTGGTTTATGAAAAGAAAACACATCCAATGACACTGGTAGATCCATGTGGTTTATGAAAAGAACACACATGCAATAAACACGAGTGGATCCATGTGGGGTATGAAAAGAACACAAATGCATTGAACTCTAGTGCATCCAGTGGTTTATGAAAAGAACACACATGCAATGATTCTAGTGGTTGTTTAGGAGAAGAACACACATGCAATGACTCTAGTGGATCCATTGTGGTTTAGAAAAAAAAAACACATTCAATGACACTGGTGGATCCATGTGGTTTATGAAAATAACGCACATGCAATGACTCTAGTGGATCAATGTGGTTTATGAAAAGAACACACATGCAATGAACTCTAGTGGATCCGTGTGGTTTATTAAAAGAACACACATGCAATGACTCTACTGGTGGTTTATGAAAAAACACACATGCAATGACTCTAGTGGTGGTTTATGAAAAGAACATAATGCAATGACACTCATGGATCCATGTGGTATATGAAAAGAACACACATGCAATGAACTCTAGTGGATCCATGATGTTTATGAAAAGAACACACATGCATTAAACTCTAGTGGATCCATGTAATTTATGAAAATAAAACACATACAATGATTCTAGTGGTGGTTTAGGAGAAGACCACACATGCAATGACTCTAGTGGATCCATATGTGGTTTAGAAAAAGAACACATATTCAATGACACTGGTAGATACATGTGGTTTATGAAAAGAACACACATGCAATGACTCTAGTTGTGGTTTATGAATAGAACACATATATAATGAATCTAGTGGTGGTTTAGGAAAAGAACACACATGTAACAACACTGGTGGATCCATGTGGTTTATGAAAAGAAAACACATTCAATGACTCTAGCTATGGTTTACAAAAATAACACATATGCAATGACACTAGTGGAGCCATGTGGTTTTGAAAAGAACACAAATGCAATGACTCTAGTTGTGGTTTATGAAAAGAACTAACATGCAATAAACTATAGTGGATCCATGTGGTTTATGGAAAGAACAGACATAGAATGACTCTAGTGGTGGTTTAGGAGAAGAACCCACATGCAATGACTCAAGTTGATTCATATGTGGTTTCAAAAAAGAACACACATTCAATGACACTGGTGGATCCATTTGATTTATGAAAAGAACACACACGTAGTGACTCTATTGGATCCATGTGGTTTATGAAAAGAACACACATGCAATGAACTCTACTGGATCCATGTGGTTTATGAAATAAACACAAATGCAATGAACTCTAGTGGATCCATGTGGTTTTTAAAAAGAACACTCATGCAATGACACAACTAGATCCATGTGGTTTATGAAAAGAACGCACATCCAATGACAATGGTGGATCCATGTGGTTTATGAAAAGAACACAAATGCAATGAACTCTAGTGGATCCATGTGGTTTATGAAAATAACACACATGCAATGACTCTAGTGTATGGTTTAGGAGAAGAAAACACATGCAATGACTCTAGTGGATGCATATGTGCTTTAGAAAAAGAACACTCATTCAATGACACTGGTAGATACGTGTGGTTTATGAAAAGAACACACATGCAATGACTCTAGTGGATCCGTGTGGTTTATGAAAAGAACACACATGCAATGAACTCTAGTGGATCCATGTGCACATGCAATAAACTCTAGTGGATCCATGTGGTTGATGAAATGAACAAAAATGCAATGAACTCTAGTGTATCCATGTGCTTTATGAAAAGAACACACATGCAATGACTCTAGTGGTGGTTTATGAAAAGAACAAAAATGCAATGATTCTAGTGGTGGTTTGGGAGAAGAACACACATGCGATGACGCTACTTGGTCCATATGTGGTTTATGAAAAGAACACACATGCAATGAATCTAGTGGTGGTTTATGAAAAGAATACATATGTAATGACTCTCGTGGTGGTTTATGAAAAGAACACACATGCAATGACACTGGTAGATCCATGTGGTTTATGAAAACAACACACAACCAATAACATTGGTGGATCCATGTGGTTTATCAAAAAACACACATGCAATGAACTCTAGTGGATCCATGTGGTTTATGAAAAGAACACACATGCAATGACTCTAGATGTGGTCTATGAAAAGAACACACATGCAATGACACTGGTGGATCCATGTGGTTTATGAAAAGAACACACATTCATTGACACTGGTGGATCCGTGTGGTTTATGAAAAGAACACACATGCAATGAACTCTAGTGGTGGCTTAGGAGAAGAACACACATGTAATGACTCTAGTGGATCCATACGTGGTTTATGAAAAGAACACACATGCAATGACTCTAGTTGTGGTTTATGAAAAGAACACACATGCAATGACACTGGTGGATCCATGTGGTTTTTGAAAAGAACACAAATGTAATGACTCTAGTTGTGGTTTATGAAAACAACACAAATGCAATCAATTCTAGTGGATCCATGTGGTTTATGAAAATAACACACATGTAATGAGTCTAGTGGTGGTTTATTAAAAGAACACACATGCAATGACTCTAGTGGTGGTTTACGAAAAGAACACACATGCAATGACATAGCTAGATCCATGTGGTTTATGAAAAGAACGCACATCCAATGACACTGGTGGATCCATGTGGTTTATGAAAAGAACACAAATGCAATCAACTCTAGTGGATCCATGTGGTTTATGAAAATAACACACATGCAATGATTCTAGTGTATGGTTTAGGAGAAGAAAACACATGCAATGACTCTAGTGGATGCATATGTGCTTTAGAAAAAGAACACTCATTCAATGACACTGGTAGATACGTGTGGTTTATGAAAAGAACACACATGCAATGACTCTAGTGGATCCGTGTGGTTTATGAAAAGAACACACATGCAATGAACTCTAGTGGATCCATGTGCACATGCAATAAACTCTAGTGGATCCATGTGGTTGATGAAATGAACAAAAATGCAATGAACTCTAGTGTATCCATGTGCTTTATGAAAAGAACACACATGCAATGACTCTAGTGGTGGTTTATGAAAAGAACAAAAATGCAATGATTCTAGTGGTGGTTTGGGAGAAGAACACACATGCGATGACGCTACTTGGTCCATATGTGGTTTATGAAAAGAACACACATGCAATGAATCTAGTGGTGGTTTATGAAAAGAATACATATGTAATGACTCTCGTGGTGGTTTATGAAAAGAACACACATGCAATGACACTGGTAGATCCATGTGGTTTATGAAAACAACACACAACCAATAACATTGGTGGATCCATGTGGTTTATCAAAAAACACACATGCAATGAACTCTAGTGGATCCATGTGGTTTATGAAAAGAACACACATGCAATGACTCTAGATGTGGTCTATGAAAAGAACACACATGCAATGACACTGGTGGATCCATGTGGTTTATGAAAAGAACACACATTCATTGACACTGGTGGATCCGTGTGGTTTATGAAAAGAACACACATGCAATGAACTCTAGTGGTGGCTTAGGAGAAGAACACACATGTAATGACTCTAGTGGATCCATACGTGGTTTATGAAAAGAACACACATGCAATGACTCTAGTTGTGGTTTATGAAAAGAACACACATGCAATGACACTGGTGGATCCATGTGGTTTTTGAAAAGAACACAAATGTAATGACTCTAGTTGTGGTTTATGAAAACAACACAAATGCAATCAATTCTAGTGGATCCATGTGGTTTATGAAAATAACACACATGTAATGACTCTAGTGGTGGTTTATTAAAAGAACACACATGCAATGACTCTAGTGGTGGTTTACGAAAAGAACACACATGCAACGACATAGCTAGATCCATGTGGTTTATGAAAAGAACGCACATGCAATGACACTGGTGGATCCATGTGGTTTATGAAAAGAACACAAATGCAATGAACTCTAGTGGATCCATGTGGTTTATGAAAATAACACACATGCAATGACTCTAGTGTATGGTTTAGGAGAAGAAAACACATGCAATGACTCTAGTGGATGCATATGTGCTTTAGAAAAAGAACACTCATTCAATGACACTGGTAGATACGTGTGGTTTATGAAAAGAACACACATGCAATGACTCTAGTGGATCCGTGTGGTTTATGAAAAGAACACACATGCAATGAACTCTAGTGGATCCATGTGCACATGCAATAAACTCTAGTGGATCCATGTGGTTGATGAAATGAACAAAAATGCAATGAACTCTAGTGTATCCATGTGCTTTATGAAAAGAACACACATGCAATGACTCTAGTGGTGGTTTATGAAAAGAACAAAAATGCAATGATTCTAGTGGTGGTTTGGGAGAAGAACACACATGAGATGGCCTACTTGGTCCATATGTGGTTTATGAAAAGAACACACATGCAATGAATCTAGTGGTGGTTTATGAAAAGAATACATATGTAATGACTCTCGTGGTGGTTTATGAAAAGAACACACATGCAATGACACTGGTAGATCCATGTGGTTTATGAAAACAACACACAACCAATAACATTGGTGGATCCATGTGGTTTATCAAAAAACACACATGCAATGAACTCTAGTGGATCCATGTGGTTTATGAAAAGAACACACATGCAATGACTCTAGATGTGGTATATGAAAAGAACACACATGCAATGACACTGGTGGATCCATGTGGTTTATGAAAAGAACACACATTCATTGACACTGGTGGATCCGTGTGGTTTATGAAAAGAACACACATGCAATGAACTCTAGTGGTGGCTTAGGAGAAGAACACACATGTAATGACTCTAGTGGATCCATACGTGGTTTATGAAAAGAACACACATGCAATGACTCTAGTTGTGGTTTATGAAAAGAACACACATGCAATGACACTGGTGGATCCATGTGGTTTTTGAAAAGAACACAAATGTAATGACTCTAGTTGTGGTTTATGAAAACAACACAAATGCAATCAATTCTAGTGGATCCATGTGGTTTATGAAAATAACACACATGTAATGACTGTAGTGGTGGTTTATTAAAAGAACACACATGCAATGACTCTAGTGGTGGTTTACGAAAAGAACACACATGCAATGACATAGCTAGATCCATGTGGTTTATGAAAAGAACGCACATGCAATGACACTGGTGGATCCATGTGGTTTATGAAAAGAACACAAATGCAATGAACTCTAGTGGATCCATGTGGTTTATGAAAATAACACACATGCAATGACTCTAGTGTATGGTTTAGGAGAAGAAAACACATGCAATGACTCTAGTGGATGCATATGTGCTTTAGAAAAAGAACACTCATTCAATGACACTGGTAGATACGTGTGGTTTATGAAAAGAACACACATGCAATGACTCTAGTGGATCCGTGTGGTTTATGAAAAGAACACACATGCAATGAACTCTAGTGGATCCATGTGCACATGCAATAAACTCTAGTGGATCCATGTGGTTGATGAAATGAACAAAAATGCAATGAACTCTAGTGTATCCATGTGCTTTATGAAAAGAACACACATGCAATGACTCTAGTGGTGGTTTATGAAAAGAACAAAAATGCAATGATTCTAGTGGTGGTTTGGGAGAAGAACACACATGCGATGACGCTACTTGGTCCATATGTGGTTTATGAAAAGAACACACATGCAATGAATCTAGTGGTGGTTTATGAAAAGAATACATATGTAATGACTCTCGTGGTGGTTTATGAAAAGAACACACATGCAATGACACTGGTAGATCCATGTGGTTTATGAAAACAACACACAACCAATAACATTGGTGGATCCATGTGGTTTATCAAAAAACACACATGCAATGAACTCTAGTGGATCCATGTGGTTTATGAAAAGAACACACATGCAATGACTCTAGATGTGGTATATGAAAAGAACACACATGCAATGACACTGGTGGATCCATGTGGTTTATGAAAAGAACACACATTCATTGACACTGGTGGATCCGTGTGGTTTATGAAAAGAACACACATGCAATGAACTCTAGTGGTGGCTTAGGAGAAGAACACACATGTAATGACTCTAGTGGATCCATACGTGGTTTATGAAAAGAACACACATGCAATGACTCTAGTTGTGGTTTATGAAAAGAACACACATGCAATGACACTGGTGGATCCATGTGGTTTTTGAAAAGAACACAAATGTAATGACTCTAGTTGTGGTTTATGAAAACAACACAAATGCAATCAATTCTAGTGGATCCATGTGGTTTATGAAAATAACACACATGTAATGACTGTAGTGGTGGTTTATTAAAAGAACACACATGCAATGACTCTAGTGGTGGTTTACGAAAAGAACACACATGCAATGACATTGGTGGATCCATGTGGTTTATGAAAATAACACACATCCAATGACACTGGTGGATCCATGTGGTTTACGCAAAGAACACACATGCAACAAACTCTAGTGGATCCATGTGGTTTATGAAAAGAACACAACTTCATTGAATTCTAGTGGATCTAGTGGTTTTTGAAAAGAACACACATGCAATGATTCTAGTGGTGGTTTAGGAGAAGAACACATATGCAATGAATCTAGTGGATCCATATATGGTTTAGAAATAGAACACACATTCAATGACACTGGTGGATCCATGTGGTTTCTAACAATAACACACATGCAATGACTCTAGTGGATCCATGTGGTTTATGAAAAGAACACACATTCATTGACACTGGTGGATCCATGTGGTTTATGAAAAGAACACACATGCAATGAACTCTAGTGGTGGCTTAGGAGAAGAACACACATGTAATGAGTCTAGTGGATCCATATGTGGTTTATGAAAAGAACACACATGCAATGACTCTATTTGTGGTTTATGAAAAGAACACACATGCAATGACTCTAGTTGTCATTTATGAAAAGAACACACATGCAATGACACTGGTGGATCCATGTGGTTTTTGAAAAGAACACAAATGTAATGACTCTAGTTGTGGTTTATGAAAACAACACAAATGCAATCAACTCTATGGATCCATGTGGTTTATGAAAATAACACACATGTAATGACTCTAGTGGTGGTTTATTAAAAGAACACACATGCAATGACTCTAGTGGTGGTTTAGGAAAAGAACACACATGCAATGACATTGGTGGATCCATGTGGTTTATGAAAAGAACACACATCCAATGACACTGGTGGATCCATGTGGTTTACGAAAAGAACACACATGCAATAAACTCTAGTGGATCCATGTGGTTTATGAAAAGAACACAACTGCATTGAACTCTAGTGGATCTAGTGGTTTATGAAAAGAACACACATGCAATGATTCTAGTGGTGGTTTAGGAGAAGAACACACATGCAATGACTCTAGTGGATCCATATGTGGTTCAGAAAAATAACAAACATTCAATGACACTGGTGGATCCATGTGGTTTATGAAAATAACACACATGCAATGACTCTAGTGGATCCATGTGGTTTATGAAAAGAACATACATGCAATGAACTCTAGTGGATCCGTGTGGTTTTTGAAAATAAAACACATGCAATGACTCTAGTGGTTGTTTATGAAAAAACACACATGCAATTACTCTAGTGGTGGTTTATGAAAAGAACATAATGCAATGACACTCATGGATCCATGTGGTTTATGAAAATAACACAAATGCAATGAACTCTAGTGGATCCATGTGGTTTACGAAAAGAACACACATGCATTGAACTCTAGTGGATCCATGTAATTTACAAAAAGAAAACACATACAATGATTCTAGTGGTGGTTTAGAAGACGAACACACATGCAATGACTCTAGTGGATCCATATGTGGTTTAGAAAAAGAACACACATTCAATGACACTGGTAGATCCATGTGGTGTATGAAAAGAACACTCATGCAATGACTCTAGTCGTGGTTTATGAAAACAACACAAATCCAATGAGTCTAGTGGTGGTTTATGAAAAGAACACACATGTAACGTCACTGATGGATCCATGTGGTTTATGAAAAGAACACACATGCAATGACTCTAGCTATGGTTTAAGAAAATAACACACATGTAATGACACTAGTGGATCCATGTGGTTTTGAAAACAACACAAATGCAATGAATCTAGTTGTTGTTTATGAAAAGAACTCAAATGCAATAAACTCCAGTGTATCCATGTGGTTTATGGAAAGAACAAACATGCAATGACTCTAATGGTGGTTTAGGAGAAGAACCCACATGCAATGACCCTAGTTTATCCATGTGTGGTTTCCAAAAAGAACACAAATGCAATGAACTCTACTTTATCCATGTGGTTTATGAAAAGAACACACACGCAATGACTCTAGTGGATCCCTGTGGTTTATGAAATAAACACAAATGCAATGAACTCTAGTGGTTCCATGTGGTTTATGAAAACAACACTCATGCAATGACATAGCTAGATCCATGTGGTTTATGAAAAGAACGCACATCCAATGACACTGGTGGATCCATGTGGTTTATGAAAAGAACACAAATGCAATGAACTCTAGTGGATCCATGTGGTTTATGAAAATAACACACATGCAATGACTCTAGTGTATGGTTTAGGAGAAGAAAACACAATCAATGACTCTAGTGGATGCATATGTGCTTTAGAAAAAGAACACTCATTCAATGACACTGGTAGATGCATGTGGTTTATGAAAAGAACACACATGCAATGACTCTAGTGGATCCGTGTGGTTTATGAAAAGAACACACATGCAATGAACTCTAGTGGATCCATGTGCACATGCAATAAACTCTAGTGGATCCATGTGGTTGATGAAATGAACAAAAATGAAATGAACTCTAGTGTATCCATGTGCTTTATGAAAAGAACACACATGCAATGACTCTAGTGGTGGTTTATGGAAAGAACACACATGCAATGATTCTAGTGGTGGTTTGGGAGAAGAACACACATGCGATGACTCTACTTGGTCCATATGTGGTTTATGAAAAGAACACACATGCAATGACTCTAGTGGTGGTTTATGAAAAGAATACATATGTAATGACTCTCGTGGTGGTTTATGAAAAGAACACACATGCAATGACACTAGTAGATCCATGTGGTTTATGAAAACAACACACATCCAATAACATTGGTGGATCCATGTGGTTTATCAAAAAACACACATGCAATGAACTCTAGTGGATCCATGTGGTTTATGAAAAGAACACACATGCAATGACTCTAGATGTGGTCTATGAAAAGAACACACATGCAATGACACTGGTGGATCCATGTGGTTTATGAAAAGAACACACATTCATTAACACTGGTGGATCCATGTGGTTTATGAAACGAACACACATGCAATGAAATCTAGTGGTGGCTTAGGAGAAGAACACACATGTAATGACTCTAGTGGATCCATATGTGGTTTATGAAAAGAACACACATGCAATGACTCTAGTTGTGGTTTATGAAAAGAACACACATGCAATGACACTGGTGGATCCATGTGGTTTTTGAAAAGAACACAAATGTAATGGCTCTAGTTGTGGTTTATGAAAACAACACGAATGCAATCAACGCTAGTGGATCCATGTGGTTTATGAAAATAACACACATGTAATGACTCTAGTGGTGGTTTATTAAAAGAACACACATGCAATGACTCTAGTGGTGGTTTACGAAAAGAACACACATGCAATGACATTGGTGGATCCATGTGGTTTATGAAAAGAACACACATCCAATGACACTGGTGGATCCATGTGGTTTACGGAAAGAACACACATGCAACAAACTCTAGTGGATCCATGTGGTTTATGAAAAGAACACAACTTCATTGAATTCTAGTGGATCTAGTGGTTTTTGAAAAGAACACACATGCAATGATTCTAGTGGTGGTTTAGGAGAAGAACACACATGCAATGACTCTAGTGGATCCATATATGGTTTAGAAATAGAACACACATTCAATGACACTGGTGGATCCATGTGGTTTCTAAAAATAACACACATGCAATGACTCTAGTGGATCCATGTGGTTTATGAAAAGAACACACATGCAATGAACTCTAGTGGATCCATGTGGTTTTTGAAAATAACACACATGCAATGACTCTAGTGGTGGTTTATGAAAAAACGCACATGCAATTACTCTTGTGGTGGTTTATGAAAAGAACATAATGCAATGACACTCATGGATCCATGTGGTTTATGAAAATAACACAGATGCAATGAACTCTAGTGGATCCATGTGGTTTACGAAAAGAACACACATGCATTGAACTCTAGTGGATCCATGTAATTTACGAAAAGAAAACACATACAATGATTCTAGTGGTGGTTTAGGAGAAGAAAACACATGCAATGACTCTAGTGGATCCATATGTGGATTAGAAAAAGAACACACATTCAATGACACCGGTAGATCCATGTGGTTTATGAAAAGAACACTCATGCAATGACTCTAGTGGTGGTTTATGAAAAGAACACACATGTAACGTCACTGATTGATCCATGTGGTTTATGAAAAGAACACACATGCAATGACTCTAGCTGTGGTTTACGAAAATAACACACATATAATGACACTAGTGGATCCATGTGGTTTTGAAAAGAACACAAATGAAATGACTCTAGTTGTTGTTTATGAAAAGAACTCAAATGCAATAAACTCTAGTGTATCCATGTGGTTTATGGAAAGAACAGACATGCAATGACTCTAGTGGTGGTTTAGGAGAAGAACCCACATGCAATGACCCTAGTTTATCCATGTGTGGTTTCCAAAAAGAACAAAAATGCAATGAACTCTACTTTATCCATGTGGTTTATGAAAAGAACACACCCACAATGACTCTAGTGGATCCCTGTGGTTTATGAAAATAACACACATGCAATGAAATCTAGTGGATCCATGTGGTTTATGAAATAAACACAAATGCAATGAACTCTAGTGAATCCATGTGGTTTATGAAATGAACACTCATGCAATGACACTGCTGGATCCATGTGGTTTATGAAAAGAACACACATGCAATGACACTAGTGGATACACGTGGTTTATGAAAAGAACACAAATGCAATGAACACTAGTGGATCAATGTGGTTGATGAAAATAACACACATGCAATAACTCTAGTGGATGGTTTAGGAGAAGAAAACACATGCATTGACTCTAGTTGATGCATATGTGTTTTAGAAAAAGAACACTCATTCAATGACACTGATAGATCCATGTGGTTTATGAAAATAACACACATGCAATGACTCTAGTGGATCCGTGTGGTTTATGAAAAGAACACACATGCAATGAACTCTAGTGGATCCATGTGGTTTATTAAAAAAAACACATGCAATGAACTCTAGTCGATCCATGTGGTTTATGAAAAGAACACACATGCATTAAACTCTAGTGGATCCATGTGGTTTATGAAAAGAACACACATGCATTGAACTCTAGTGGATCCATGTAATTTATGAAAAGAAAACAAATACAATGATTCTAGTGGTTGTTTAGGAGAAGGACACACATGCAATGACTCTAGGGGATCCATATGTGGTTTAGAAAAAGAACACACATTCAATGACACTGGTAGATCCATCTGGTTTTATGAAAAGAACACACATGCAATGACTCTAGTGGTGGTTTATGAAAAGAACACACATCCAATGAGTCTAGTGGTGGTTTATGAAAAGAACACACATGTAACGTCACTAGTGGATCCATGTGGTTTATGGAAAGAACACACATGCAATGACTCTAGATATAGTTTAAGAAAATAACACACATGCAATGACACTAGTGGATCCATGTGGTTTTGAAAAGAACACAAATGCAATGACTCTAGTTGTTTATGAAAAGAACTCAAATGCAATAAACTCTAGTGGATCCATGTGGTTTATGGAAAGAACAGACATGAAATGACTCTAGTGGTGGTTTAGGAGAAGAACCCACATGCAATGACCCTAGTTTATCCATATGTGGTTTCAAAAAAGAACACTAATGCAATAAACTCTACTGGATCCATGTGGTTTATGAAAAGAACACACACACACTGACTCTAGTGGATCCCTGTGGTTTATGAAAAGAACACACATGCAATGAACTCTAGTGGATCCATGTGGTTTATGAAATAAACACAAATGCAATGAACTCTAGTGGATCCATGTGGTTTATAAAAAGAACACACATGCAATGACACTGGTGGATACACATGGTTTATGAAAAGAACACAAATGCAATGAACTCTAGTAGATCCATGTGGTTTATGAAATTAACACACATGCAATGACTCTTGTGGATGGTTTAGGAGAAGAACACACATGCAATGACTCTAGTGGATGCATATGTGTTTTAGAAAAAGAACACTCATTCAATGACACTAGTAGAGCCATGTGGTTTATGAAAATAACACACATGCCATGACTCTAGTGGATCTGTGTGCTTTATGAAAAGAACACACATGCAATGAACTCTAGTGGATCCATGTGGTTTATTAAAAGAACACACATGCAATGAACTCTAGTGGATCCATGTGGTTTATGAAATGAACACAAATGCAATGAACTCTAGTGTATCCATGTGGTTTATCGAAAGAACACACATGTAATGATTCTAGTGGTGGTTTGGGAGAAGAACACACATGCAATGACTCTAGTGGATCCATATGTGGTTTATAAAAATAACACACATGCAATGACTCTGGTGGTGGTTTATGAAAAGATCACACATGTAACGACTCTACTGGTGTTTTATGAAAAGAACACACATGCAATGACACTGGTGGATCCATGTGGTTTATATAAAACACACATGCAATGAACTCTAGTGGATCCATGTAGTTTATTAAAACAACACACATGCAATGACTCTAGATGTGGTCTATGAAAAGAACACACATGCAATGAATCTAGTGGTGGTTTATGAAAAGAAGACACATGCAATGACACTAGTGGATCCATGTGTTTTATGAAAAGAACACACATCCAATGTCACTGGTGGATCCATGTGGTTTATGAAAAGAACAAACATGCAATAAACTCTAGTGGATCACTATGGTTTATGAAAAGAACACAAATGCATTAAACTCTAGTGGATCCATGTGGTTTAAGAAAAGAATACACATGCAATGATTCTAGTGGTGGTTTAGGAGAAGAACACACATGCAATGACTCTAGTGGATCCATATGTGGTTTAGAAAAAGAACACACATTCAATGACACTGGTGGATCCATGTGGTTTATTAAAATAACACACATGCAATGACTCTAGTGGATCCATGTGGTTTATGAAAACAACACACATGCAATGAACTCTAGTAGATCGATGTGGTTTATGAAAAGAACACACATGCTATGGTAGCATCACTGCATGTGTTCTTTTCCTAAAACCCCAATGATGCACATTAATACACTCACACATCCAATCAAAAGAACACACATGCAATGACTCTAGCTGTGGTTTATGAAAAGAACACACATACAATTACTCTAGTTGTGGTTCATGAAAAGAACACAAATGCAATGAACTCTAGTGGATCGATGGGGTTTATCAAAATAACACACATGCAATGATTATAGTGTATCCATGTGGTTTAGGGAAATAACACACATTCAATGAACTTTAGTGGTTGGTTAGGAGAATAACACACATGCAATGAATCTAGTGGATCCATATGTTGTTTAAGAAAAAACATGCAATGACTCTAGTGGTGGTTTATGAAAAGAACACACATCCAATGACTCTAGTTGTAGTTTATGAAAAGAACACACATGCAACGACACTGGTGGATCCATGTGGTTTATGAAAAGAACACACATGCAATGACTCTAGCTATGGTTTATGAAAAGAACACACATGCAATGACACTGGTAGATCCATGTGGTTTTGAAAAGAACACAAATGCAATGATTCTAGTTGTGGTTTATGAAAAGAACACAAATGCAATCAACTCTAGTGGATCCATGTGATTTATGAAAAAGAACACACATGCAATGATTCTAGTGGTGGTTTATGAAGAAACACACATGCAATGACTCTAGTGGTGGTTTATGAAAAGAAGACACATTGAATCACACTTATGGATCCATGTGGTTTATGAAAAGAACACACATGCAATGAACTCTAGTGGATCCATGTGGTTTATGAAAAGAACACACATGTATTGAACTCTAGTGGATCCATGTAATTTATTAAAAGAAAACACATACAATGATTCTAGTGGTGGTTTAGGAGAAGAACACACATGCAATGACACTAGTGGATCCATATGCGGTTTAGAAAAAGAACACACATTCAATGACACTGGTAGATCCATGTGGTTTATGAAAATAACACACATGCAATGAATCTAGTGGTGGTTTATGAAAAGAACACACATCCAATGACTCTAGTGGTGGTTTATGAAAATAACACACATGTAACAACACTGGTGGATCCATGTGGGTTATGAAAAGAACACACATGCAATGACTCTAGCTATGGTTTACGAAAATAACACACATGCAGTGACACTAGTGGATCCATGTGGTTTTGAAAAGCACACAAATGCTATGACTCTAGTTGTGGTTTATGAAAACAACACAAATGCAATGAACTCTAGTGGATCCATGTGGTTTATGAAAATAACACACATGCAATGACTCTAGTGGATGGTTTAGGAGAAGAACAGACATGAATGACTCTAGTGGATGCATATGTGTTTTAGAAAAAGAACACACATTCAATAACACTGGTAGATCCATGTGGCTTATGAAAAGAACACACTTGCAATGACTCTAGTGGATCCGTGTGGTTTATGAAAAGAACACACATGCAATGAACTCTAGTGGATCCATGTGGTTTATTAAAAGAACACACATGAAATGAACTCTAATGGATCCATGTGGTTTATGAAATGAACACAAATGGAATGAACTCTAGTGGATCCATGTGGTTTAAGAAAAGAACACGCAAGCAATGACTCTAGTGGTGGTTTATGAAAATAACGCACATGCAATGATTCTAGTGGTGGTTTGGGAGAAGAACACACATGAAATGACTCTACTGGGTCCATATGTGGTTTATGAAAAGAAGACACATGCAATGACTCTAGTGGTGGTTTATGAAAAGAACACACATGTAATCACTCTAGTGGTGGTTTATGAAAGGAACACACATGCAATGACATTGGTAGATCCATGTGGTTTATGAAAAGAACACACATCCAATGACATT
Organism: Avena insularis; assembly: GCA_023614405.1. NCBI lineage: Eukaryota > Viridiplantae > Streptophyta > Magnoliopsida > Poales > Poaceae > Avena > Avena insularis. The sequence continues at coordinate 316,062,995 of CM042686.1, forward strand.
GGTGGATCCATGTGGTTTATGAAAAAACACACATGCAATGAACTCTAGTGGATCTATTTGGTTTATGAAAAAACACACATGCAATGACTCTAGATGTGGTCTATGAAAAGAACACCCATGCAATGACACTGGTGGATCCATGTGGTTTATGAAAAGAATACACATTCATTGACACTGGTGGATCCATGTGGTTGATGAAAAAGTCAGACATTCAATGAACTCTAGTGGATCCATGTGGTTTATGGAAAGAACACACATGCAATGAACTCTAGTGGTGGTTTAGGAGAAGAACACACATGCAATGACTCTAGTGGATCCATATGTGGTTTATGAAAAGAACACACATGCAATGACACTGGTGGATCCATGTGGTTTTTGAAAAGAACACAAATGCAATGACTCTAGTTATGGTTTATGAAAAGAACACAAATTCCATCAACTCTAGTGGATCCATGTGGTTTATGAAAATAACACACATGTAATGACTCTAGTGGTGGTTTATTAAAAGAACACACATGCAACGACTCTAGTTGTGGTTTACGAAAAGAACACACATGCAATGACATTGGTGGATCCATGTGGTTTATGAAAAGAACACACATCCAATGACACTGATGGATCCATGTGGTTTATGAAAAGAACACACATGCAATAAACTCTAGTGGATCCATGTGGTTTATGAAAACAACACAGATGCATTGAACTCTAGCGGATCTAGTGGTTTATGAAAATAACACACATGCAATGATTCTAGTGGTGGTTTAGGAGAAGAACACACATGCAATGACTCTAGTGGATCCGTATGTGGTTTAGAAAAAGAACACACATTCAATGACACTGGTGGCTCCATGTGGTTTATGAAAATAACACACATGCAATGACTCTAGTCGATCCATGTGGTTTATGAAAAGAACACACATGCAATGAACTCTAGTGAATCCGTGTGGTTTATGAAAAGAACACACATGCAATGACTCTAGTCGTGGTTTATGAAAAAACACACATGCAATGACTCTAGTGGTGGTTTATGAAAAGACCATCGTGCAATGACACTCAAGGATCCATGTGGTTTATGAAAAGAACACAAATGCAATGAACTCTAGTGGATCCATGTGGTTTATGAAAAGAACACACATGCATTAAACTCTAGTGGATCCATATAATTTATGAAAAGAAAACACATACAATGATTCTAGTGGTGGTTTAGGAGAAGAACACACATGCAATGACTCTAGTGGATCCATATGTGGTTTAGAAAAAGAACACACATTCAATGACACTGGTAGATCCATGTAGTTTATGAAAAGAACACACATGCAATGACTCTAGTGGTGGTTTATGAAAATAACACACATCCAATGACTCTAGTGGATCCATGTGGTTTATGAAAATAACACACATGCAATGAAGTCTAGTGGATCCGTGTGGTTTATGAGAAGAACACACATGCAATGACTCTAGTGGTGGTTTATGAAAAAACATACATGCAATGACTCTAGTGGTGGTTTATGAAAAGAACATCATGCAATGACACTCATGGATCCATGTGGTTTATGAAAAGAACACAGATGCAATGAACTCTACTGGATCCATGTGGTTTATGAAAAGAACACACATGCATCAAATTCTAGTGGATCCAGGTAATTTACGAAAAGAAAACACATACAATGATTTTAGTGGTGGTTTAGGAGAAGAACACACATGCAATGACTCTAGTGCATCCATGTGTTGTTTAGAAAAAGAACACACATTCAATGACAGTGGTAGATCCATGTGGTTTATGAAAAGAACACACATGCAATGACTCTAGTGGTGGTTTATGAAAATAACACACATCTAATGACTCTAGTGGTGGTTTATGAAAATAACACACATGTAACGACACTGGTGGATCCATGTGGTTTATGAAAAGAACACACATGCAATGACTCTAGCTATGGTTTATGAAAATAACACACAGGCAATGACACTAGTGGATCCATGTTGACGAGGGTTTAACTCATCGATGCCCATTGTTATGGACTTGGGTTTTGGAGAAGGAGGGAGTGCTGGAGGCATCAGTCGGCTAGCAAACGAGCACACAGGGACGCAAGGTTTACCCAGGTTCAGGCCTCGTAGAGGTCCCTACTCCTGCTTGTCTGCTCTTGGAATTAATGGAGGAATCGAAGATTACAGGCCGCGCAGATGCAATCTGGTGAGAGTTGTGGAAACTAGGGTTGCGTGTGTCCTCTTCGCCGCCCCCTCCTAGCCTTTATATAGATAGGCTAGGTCTCGGGTAGCAGGTCAAGTCGGTTACTGATTAGGGTTTTCCTTTTAAACTTTCTATCTTTAAGCTTCTTCTTGTCTTGCAAGTAATCGAGAGTCTGTGGGCCACTCGAAGTATTCATCGGGGCGTGGCAATGCCATGGGATTCCACCGTATCTAGACCGTATATACTAAACTCGAGTCCCTGCAGGGTATACCCATGTCAGTAGCCCCCGAGTGTCCAGTGGAATCGTAGATTCGACTGGGGACTTTATGAGGCCTTTCGTGTGCATGACTGAGTATTTTTCGAGTGTTCTATTTATGTCATAGGGATTGTTGATATGCATGCCAGATTTAACCGATGTATCAGTATCAGTTAACTGCGTTAGGGCAAAACAACGCAATCTACTCGAACTCGAGTCCCCGGACACAAATTTGGAAAAGTGCTGGTGTAATTCGACTCAAGCCGCGGAGGTCTTACAGGAGTCAAATTTCAGTATATGGGTGCGAGCACTCGACGCGTCCGTCAAGGCATGTTCATCGTACCTGTAGGCACGGATATATTTCTAGTAGTGCGTAGCAAATGCGTTGCCAGGCCTTATTCAGGTCTTATCTTCACGCTGCAAGCGCGGCATCCGAATTTTTGTCATCGCGGAGATGATTCGGGTGGCCCAGGAGACGCAGTCTCTTTGTAGGGCAAAATATGAGGCGGTGTCTCCATAGACATCGAGTGTGGATGTTATCAACACACAGTACGACGTACAAATAATCATAGGGTGCGCGACTAGTGCTCCCTATGGGAGTAGCCCCCGAGTGCCTGGTTGAGTCGAAGACTCAGGCAGGGACTAAAGAACTTTTGCGACTGCTGTCGTCTTTTGTTTGCTTGTTTCAGTCGAATTTTCTTCCGTCGCTCCCTATGGGAGTAACCCATTATCCATAGTCGAATCATAGATTCGAGTGGTTGGGTATGCTTTGAATGTCCATATTCCTGCATAAAAAGAAAATCGTAGGGTGCGCGACCAGCGCTCCCTATGGGAGTAGCCCCGAAGTGCTTGGTGGAGTCAAAGACTCGAGAAATGACTAATGTAGTCGATGTCTTCTAGTGCTCAACATGATGACATCAATGCTGACAATGTGATGACCTCAGTTGCCTGCGTGAGCGGCTTTGACGGGACGTGACGAGCGGTGGGTCCCATTTTCTGACTTTGATTTGACCGGGCGTGCGTAATCTTTCGTTTTAACTATGTCTCCTCGATTTCCACGCGTAATGGATATAGTGGGGGGACGGTTTGTGTTTTGGCCTCTCCACGTGTCGACCGTGATGTGCGCCACGCGTCCAATAGGGTTTCTGCTGGCCGTTGGATTGCATCCGCAAGGGGGTTAAGTAGCAGCGCAGCTGCGGTAATTTTCCCATCTGCTCTTTTCTCTCTTGTGCTTCCATCGCCATTGCTGCTGCTCTCTGCTTCCTAGAGCTCGTCCTCTTCGCGGTGCTGGACCAACTCCGTGTGTTCCTGAGCTACTTCCTCCACTCGCACCGCCACCGCAAGATGGAAAAAAGAAGGGAGGCACCACCACTGAGTCCACCGCCGCCATTGCTGCTACTAAGAAGAAGGGCGGCTCCACCACTATAGGCACCAGCGTCGCCGGCGCCGGGAAGAAGAAAGGCGCCGGTACCCACGTCACCAATGGTGCGTGGCACGCGTCCATCATCAAATCCTCCGAGCTCCGTCTCCTCCGTCAAGATGGAGTTCTGTCACCCATGGCGGATGACTCGCGATTGCCAGGTGACGAGGTAACTCCTTGTCCTCCTACTGGTTTCCGGGTGATATTCCTAGCATTCATCATCCGTGGTCTTTCTCTACCCCTGTATCCTTTCTTCAGGGGCCTCCTTTGCTTCTACGGGCTCCAACTGCATCAGCTGTCCCCTAACTCCATTCTTCACATCGCCTGTTACATTACACTTTGCGAGTGCTAGCTCGGAATCGAGCCACACTTTGGACTCTTTAAGAGGATCTTCAAGGTGAAGCGCCAGTCGGCATCTGGTTCTGTAGTCTACAAAGTAGGAGGCTGCAGGATCCATGTCGACTCCTCCGTCACATATTTCGATATCAAGCTCATGGCATCCGTCCAAGGGTGGAGGACAAGTGGTTCTACATCTGCAACGAGAAGTCCAACGGAGAGCACTACGGACTCGCACCCTTCGATCCCGCAACACCGTGCAGGAGGAGGCATTCTTGGAAGAACGTGGTGATGCCTGGCGAGTCCGACGAGACGGAAGTGCTGTACGAGCGCGTATGTGACCTCGAAAATCGCATGGGTAAAGAAGAGGGAGGCGCCGCCCTCATTTGCACATGGTTGCGCCATCGCATCCAGCCTCTGCAGTCTAGAGTCCACCTCATGTTCCAATGGGCTGGTGCGGATGATGTCACTCTCGTATCTGCTGATGGCATTTCTGCGAGTGAAGTAGACAAGAGGTTACGACTGGTGACAAAGTACACCACCAAGGAGGTTCTCCCAAGCGAACCAATCGTACCTCCCTTCGACGCTTCTAACCCTCGTCCCGAGGTAGATTTGTGCTACGAAGTAGCTTTATTTGTCGATTGCTTCTGATTTCTTGACGTATACTGAATTGTTTTCTATATGCAGGATTGGAAGGTGTTTCCCAGTTTGCCCCTCTTCTTGAGGGGGTTATTCCTTGCAAAGTAGATGAAGAGGATGAGTCGGAATGACCGTCCCACTTGAAGAGGAGGAGGAATCCCCCGAGTCAAGCGGTCTGAACACTCGCAAGAGTTCTCGCAGTGAGGATTCAGATGCTTCGTCTCTGTCGACTCCAGAGGGACCATCCATTCGTGCGGAGGAGCCGATTCCTGCTGTTCATGTACGCTCCATGGCGCCATCTACTCGCAAGAAGATGCGGCTGCCGAAGGAGTCGTCAGAGTCGGAGGAGCAAACCTTTGACTTTGATAAATTCAACTGGTAAGTCTACAACTCTCATCTTGGTTCCTTTTGGAGTTGCATTTCTTGATGCTGGCTTTTGTTTCATAGTCAAGAGGCGTCGTCGTCTTCTGGCGACGTCCAGTTTGCGAAGGAATCCGAAGTCGTGGATTCCAAGGCCAAGGAAGTGGCTAGACGATCTTACTCTCCTCCATTGGCGGCCCACTCCGGGCACAACTCATCGAGCTCTCCACACGCCGGGGAGAACCAGATGGTTGCCCGGACGACTGTGCAGCAATCGTCTTCAGAGTCTCTAGAGGAGAAGCTAAGTGTGATTTTGTTTTGCAGTCCAATTTGTGGTCCATGCTGTTTGCTGATCTTTGACTTTTCTTCTGAGGAAACTCATTGTGAAGGAAGCTGATCATTTGGCGGAGCAGGTACTTGCGATGGGTCGTCAGCATGCAATGTTGGACAATCGCCATCGTGTCGTCAAAGGTTAGTATTTGCTTCTTCTTCTTTGTTCTTGTGAGATTTATACATTCGACTGATGCTCCATCTTGTATTTTGGCAGCCGAGCATAACTAACTTCGTGGTGCTGCTTCTCTTGAAAAGACGCTTTTTGCGGCGGTGAAGAGTCGTGACGAGGCAGTCGCCGCACTGGATGAATCGCGAAAACGCAAAGAGGATTTGTGCACCTCTATCGCTACGAGGGAAAAGTTGTTCGAAGAACAGCTCTTCTCGATTGCCAAGTCTCTTTCAGGTATTCTTTCATCTGGATTTTGATTGTTTCTTTCTTTGATATCTTGTTATTGTGCTGACGCTTTGCTCTGTGTAGATGCTGGTTGGCTAAGCTTCAATGCCCAGGCACTTCGTCACGATGATGCTTTGGCAGGCGCCATCGCGGTAGTCGAGGACCGCAGTGCTTCCATTCAGGGGACGCTGACTAAGGCTAAGTTTGTGCTCAGTCGCATCCACCAGGAGCTGATGCCCAATGCTGAGCTGATTGAGAACTTGGAGGACCTGGTGGAGTCCGTCACTGGGGGTATCCCCACGGACTTCAGGAAATCGCAGCGTGCGGTTAGCGCTTCCATGGCACTCGCAATGGTGCAAGCCCATGGTGTGGAAGTGGATCCTGCTACGGTCTCCAAGGCGATGCCCGTCGGCGCAGATGGTCAACAGGTAGTTTTTGCTCCTTTTGCAACTGTCTGGGGCAAGTACGGGCCACAACTCATCAACACAGTTGCCAAGTATTCTAAGGAGCTGCAGCGAGCCAAGAAGGCGGCAAAGGCTGCGGCGTCAGGGGCTGGCGGGAAGTCTGTGGCGTGTTATACTGCAACAGACTCAATGAGGCCCCCGAAGACGAAGTCCAAGTCGAAGAAGCAGGCTGCTTCTCAGTAGTTATATTGTAATAGTTAATAGTTCGACCTCTTTTGTTGAAAACATGCCATTGGCCGAGTGTTTCTGTTGATACTTTTGTCATGTTTGAATGCACTTGAGCATTTTTTGTCCATGTATTGCTTGGTCCCTTATTCTCTCTTGCTTGTCTTGTGATAGGGTACATCAAGTGGTCCTTCGGGTGATCCTCGGGACCCTCCATCCGCTGATGAGATCTTGGTGTAGTCACGTTCAAGGGTGGATGAGTTATCCCTGCTCTCGCGATTGCGCGGTCGCGTTAAGCAGCCGGAACGTGAGCTGCCCGTCCTTCGCGGTAACGCAGATGTGTGGAAGTAAAGGGCAGAAAAGGCTACCGCCCGAGAGCAATATCTGTTGGAGGAGGTGACGTAGTTGGGCGATCAGTTCAAGTGTTAGCTTCCTGCCCTCTTATCTTTTCTGGTAGTCAGTCGCGATAGTTCCTTGTCTTCATGTGTTGCCTTTTTTTGCTTGGTGTAGTTGTCAGTGCTCATCATCCGCAGGATGAGAAAGACAGAATCGCCATCCAAATGAACGACATGACCCAGGAACAACTTCAAGCATGTGGGTATTTTTGGGTGGATCACGATCACGCGATTGCACTTGCGACCCTGCAGGCTCGTGCCTCTCGAGTGCTCCATTTTCTGAAGAAGGCACAATCATGCCTGAGGAATATCTATCGGACGATGTTTCCACTGGACGCCGCTCCTTCGAGCTTGTTGGCTCTCCTGGCTAAGTTTCAGGATTTGAGTGCAGTTCGCGAGTGTGTGCGGTAGCAGTTGGTGGCTTGTGCCAAAGCTGCATTGTCGCTGGTGCGACTGCATAGGCCTGATGTAGACGTGGCAGCTGTTGCTGCCGGAGCATTGACTCTGCCGGCGGGTTCGACCTGGAACATGGTTCCCCATTATCAGAGGCCTCGATTGTTGTTGTGTCAGCTACTCGGGATACCACGACTTGTTCGTAGAACTAGGGTGTAAAGGGTGGTATAGCCCCCGAGTGATAGAATTGCTAGAAAACTGAGGAAACCACAGAGTTTCGGGGCACGTAGCTTTATTTATTCGCAAAATCAGTACGAGGTACAATGTGTGGCTAAGTAGCCTGGCTGAATAGCCTTATTTGTACTGTAAGAAAAAAAGGGAACGACTAAAGGTAGAATCGCCGCAGCCGCGCGACGTTCTAGGGGTTGGAGTATGCGACTCCTGTCTCGAAATCTTTTAGGCAATAGGCGCCACCTAGGATTACTTCTGTAATCACGTATGGTCCTTCCCAAGGGGACTCGAGCTTGAGGTGCCTTTGCTGCTTCAGTCGTAGGACCAGGATCTGGGGCGTAGCCTTCTATTGTGGTAGTTGCACAGGTTCTGCTAGTAGATCATCGATCTTTCTGCTGCAATGTCCCGTGCCTCGTCAAGGATATCAACGGAGTCTTCGAGTGCAAGTGTTGACTCCTGCTCGATGTACGCGACTACCCTTGGGGCTTTAAAGCGTACTTCTGCGGGTAGCACTGCTTCGGCACCGTGCACCATGAAGAACAGGGTATATCCCGTGGCGCTATTTGGGGTTGTGCGCAGGCTCCAAAGAACAGACTGCAGCTCGTCTGGCCAACATCCGGCGGCTTGCTCGAGTCGCCGGAGAAGTCGCTTCTTGATTCCACCGCAGACGAGGCCGTTGGCCTTTTCGACTTGACCGTTGGTCTCTGGATGAGCTACAGAGGCATAACTTACGTTGATTCCCAGGTTTTTGCAGAAACCCTAGAACTCCTTAGAGGTGAAGTTCGTTCCATTGTCCGTGATGATGCTGGGTGGCACTCCGAAGCGATAGACAATGGACTTGAAGAACTTGACGGCACTGGCTCCTGACTGGTTTCTCACCAGCATGGCTTCTATCCACATGGTGAATTTGTCGACTCCGACCAAGAGGTATACATAGCCTCCTTGTGAGGACTTTGGGAGCTTGCCGACCATGTCGAGTCCCCGTTGCGCAAAAGGCCATGCCAATGGTATTGGCCGGAGTTCCAAGCCAGGTGCTTGCGGTTTGTCCGTGAATCGCTGACAAGAGTTGCATCTCTGGACGATGTCCTTGGCGTCACGCATGGCCGTGGGCTAGTAGAGCTTTGGCGACGAGGGCGCGACTGCCGGCATGGTGCCCAGAAGTCCTTTCATGGATGTCGAGGAGGATGGCCCTTCCGTCCGTGTTGGAGACGCACCATTGGAGTACTCCTGTGATGCTGCGTTTGTATAGTTCGCCGTTGGTGACGGCGCATGCCTTCGATCACCGTGCGATGTGTCGTTCGTCAGTCGGGTCGTCTGGTAGCCTCTTGCTGAGAAGATATGTGATGTAGGGTTGAGTCCAAGATGGCTCGATCATCATGACCCCCATTGGTCCCTCGAGTCCTGTGTCAAGCTCCAGGTCGTCGAGTGCCATTGGCTCATTGGGTGGCATATCCCCCGAGTGCGTTGTTGCGCTTGTTTTCTTCTCTGCGTCCTTTGGCTTGATGGAGCGTTCGCAGATACGCTCGAGAAATACCCCAGGTGGTATGGGGGTGCAGGTGGAGAGACAATGTTGGCGAGTGTGTCCGCCTCTTCATTGCTTTAGCGCCCTACGTGTCGCAGCTCACAGCCATCAAAGTCCCCTTCAAGTGTGTCGTAGAGGTTGCGGTAAGAGATCATATTGTCGTTCAGCGCATCGCACTTGTGCATTGTTTGGTTAAAGACCAGCTTGGAGTCGTGGTAGATGATGAGCCTCTTGGCGCCGTAGGCTTTTGCCATCCGCATCCCGTGCAATAGGGCCTCGTATTCAGCTTCGTTGTTGGAGGCAGTGAACTGCATTCACAGAATGTATTTCAGCTTGTCTCCTTGGGGCGATGTCAGTATGACACCTGCACCAGCCTCGTCCTTACGCTTGGATCCATCGAAGTGCATCGTCCAGAGGTAAGACATATCTGGCTTTTCGGGGAGCTAGTTCTCCATCTAGTGTACAAGGAAATCAGGGAGGACTTGCGACTTGATCGCGTCGCACTTCTCGTATGTAATGTCTCATGGAGCCAGCTCGATTCCCCAAAGCGCGACTCGTCCGGTGGCGTCGGGGTTGTTGAGAATATGCTCAAGTGGGGCGTCGTTGACCACCACGATTGGGTGCTCCTGGAAGTAGAGGCACAGTTGCCTGGCTATCATGAAGACACTGTAAGCCAGCTTCTGGTAGTGCGGGTACCGCTGCTTTGTTGGCATGAGCACCTCACAGAGGTAGTAGACTGGGTGCTGGACCCCGTGGACTTTGTTTTCTTCGGCTCGTCCCACCACGAGTACTATGCTGACCACCTGGTTGGTGGTGGAGATGTATAACAACAATGGTTCTTTTTCGCGTGGAGTCACCAGTACTGGTGAGGTAGATAGTAGATGCTTGAGGTCTTCGAATGCTTCCTGCGGCTCGTCGGTCCACTCGAACTTGTCAGTTTTGCGGAGAAGTTTGTAGAAGGGCAGTGCCTTTTCGCCCATGCGACTGATGAATCGACTGAGTGTCACAATTCGCCCAGCCAGTTGTTGGACGCCTCTTATATTCTTCGGCTTCCCCATGGCTAGTATGGCTTTTATTTTCTTCGGGTTCGCCTCAATTCCCCTCACGGAGATGAGTTACTCGAGTAACTGCCCAGATGGTACGTCGAAGGCGCATTTGTCTGGGTTGAGCTTGATTTGGTAGCGGTTGAGGTTGGCGAAGGTCTCGTGTAAATCGTCGATTAGTGAGGCTTCCTCTTTCGTCTTGATGACAATGTCATCAACATAGACTTGGATGTTGCGACCAAGTTGATTCTTGAGGCAAGCCGGCATGCACCGCTGATAGGTGGCTCCTGCATTTTTGAGCCCGAAAGGCATTGTATTGTAGCAGAACACACTGAAAGGCGCTGTAAACGCCATTTTCTCTTGATCTTCCTCCTTCATTCAGAACTGAGCCTGAGTAGGCGTCGAGGAAGCAGAGGCGCTCACATCCCTGTGCTCATGGAGGAATTCGACGAGCGCGAGTTCCTATGCAGAACTCAAGTTGTTGGAGATGAGGTCCATCTTGGTCGGGTCTGATGGGTGGACCTGGACTTTCTTCGTGTGCACTGATGAGTCGAAGGACATGTCAGGTGAACTTGGCCAGCTTATGGAGGCAGACTGTTGTCTGTCGACTCCTTCAATCTTGCGAGCTCCTCCTGCATGCCGAAGGACTAGGAGATTCTGTTGAATTCCTTGTCGTAGCTGTCGGACCTCTCGAAGCTCCCGTTGATTGTGATGACGCTGTTTGGACCTGGCATTTTCATATGCAGGTAGGCATAGTGTGGCACTGCCATGAACCTAGCGAACGCGACGTGTCCGAGGATGCAGTGGTACTGTGAGGGCCAATCGACGACTTCGAAGTCTATGCGTTCACGTCGAAAGTTTTTCGGCGTGCCAAAGATGACGTCGAGGTTGATTTTGCCTATGGGATATATGCCCTTCCCTTGGATGATGCCGTGGAACATCGTGTCCGATACCTCTAGACACGTCAGAGGGATCCTCATTGCTCGCAAGGTACTTGCGAACATGAGGTTAATGCGGGGACAGTGTCCAATACCACCATCCATGAAGACGCGACTCATGTCAAAGCCTCCGATCTGTGCCTCGAGTACAAGGGGACAGTGGCCTGGATGAGGGACTTGGCGCGGATGGTCACGCTTGTTGAAGGTGATGCAGGAGTCGCTTCCACTGAGGTACTCAGTGGTGGAGGGCGGAGAGTTTGTCGCCAAGTTGACTTGGCGAGTGATGGCTTTCTACACCCGATTTGAGGGGCACCCCTTTTGGATCATCATGTTGCCTACGGCCCGTGGGTACGGTTCGCTACCTTGATTCTGGACCGGTGCAGCCACGGGTGGTGGTACTCTGGGTGGTGGTGGAGGAGCTCGATGTTCTACGGCGCCTGGGGCGACTCTGTAACCCCTGTTGACTGCGTCGCGATTCATCCGAGCCAAACCGTCGTGGAGATTGAGAAACTCGCGGCAGTCCTTGAGAAGGTGGCTGGATTTTTTCTTGCTGTCATGCTTGTCGATGTAGAAGTGCATGTTGCACCCTCCGGACAGTTTTTCCTCGATAGTTGTTGTGGGTGCCTCTTCGCGAGTGCGGTGCTGCCACGCCTGCGTGGTCTTCCTGGAGTCGCGGTATCCGCCGCTGCGATAGCCGCTATTGCCGTTGTCGTCGCGTTTGTCGGTGTAGCCTGCTGCGACCATGTTGATGTCATCGCGGTCATCGTAGACGCGCATTCGCCTCTTGCCTCGACAGTCGCGTCTGCGCCCGAGGTCGTCGTCATCGTCAAAGTAGGTGCGGTTTTTCACCGAATCCTCTCCATCGGCCCACCGATTCACAATTTCCATCAGGTGGTCAATTGTTTTGGGATTCAAGCGGCCTAGCTCCTCCCTGAGCTCTATGCGGCGAACGCCACCATTGAATGCGTTGATTGCGCGATCCTCCGAGATGTTTTCTGCAGAGTTCTTGATGATGGACCACCTCTGGATGTACGAGCGTAGCTATTCGCCTGACCTTTGCTGGCAACTCCTCAGTTCTTCGATTGATGCGGGCCTTTTGTAAGTGCCCTTGAAGTTGCATACAAAGCTATAGACTAGCTCTTCCCAGCTGCGAATGGATCCGCACGGGAGATTGTTGAGCCATGTTTGGGCGGCGCCCTGCAGCTGTAGCTGTAGGAATTGCATGGCCGTGCTTCGACTCCCACCGTGGAGCCTGACGGAGGAGATGTGATCCTCCAACCAGATTTTCGAGTCCTGCAGACCGTCAAATTTTGGGTTCTCCGATGGGAGCTTGAACCCCTTGGGCATTCGGTTCTGCCTGATAGCTCTGCTAAAGCATCTGGCACCACAGAGGTCCACGTCTTCATCCTTTGATTCAGTCGAACGAGCGCGTCTTGCCCTTGATTTGTCGATTTTGCGCTACGTGAGGTCATCGCGTGCATCATAGTCGCGATCATGCCACTATGAGCATCGACGTTGAGACAGATCATGACTGGCATCGCTGGACGAGGGCGAGGAATAGCGTTTGTCTAGAGCAGCCTCGACTAATCCCAAGCCCGCGATCGTAGATCGGTGCATAGCGGCTCGCAAATCTCCAGCCGACAGTTGGTTGTTGAGGAGGTACATGGTGTCCGCTATCACCGCAACTTGCGACGTCTTTGGGACCATGTTGCTCCGCGTGTCGAATGTCATAGAGCTGAAGTCAAGGACTTTTGTAGCTTCTATGCGTTCCTGCTCGGTGAGGTGGGCCATTCGAGATCGCCTTTTGTTGGCGACGTACTCGTTGCCTTTGGAATGATAGCCCATCAGCAGGTCCTGTAGCGTACCGGGGGCAAAGGATTGCCTCGCAGAGCTTCTCAGCAACGGGCCCACTCGTTGTCATTGAGTCTGATCATGACACGTTCAACAATGTGTTCGTTCACCATGGTTGGAGGTTCGACTGCCCCTCCGTTGTTGACGGGCGCGCCATTCCCACCGTTGGTGGGGCCGCCATTGGTTGGCCCGCCATTAGGTATGCCACCGTTGGGTGGATCAGGACCGTTGCAACCGTTTTAGTGATTGGCGCTGGTTTTGCCAGTGTTGATGACGACGCACATGAAGTGGTTGGGGAAGCTGTTGCTTCCGCAACTTTCGGATCCGGAGCCGTAGACCCCATCTTCCATTGCTAGGTCACCCAGATCGGATCTGCGACTGTTGTCGCTATCCGTGCTCTCAGCTGCTTTTGAGGTGTTGAGCTCACTAAGGGCGCCGATTGGTGGCGGGAACCACGATGCTGGAGCAATCGCGGATGCTGTTGGCTGGTCAGGCATGCGAAGCATGCCCATCTGACCATCTTGGAAGCGGAAGCTCCCGATCGCCAGGCTGATTCCATCGCCCATGGACTCGAAAGCCGGGCGAGTGGCCGGCGTGTGGACGGTGAAGTCGAACACGCCGAAGAGCTGGTGAATCTCTGCTGTTCCGGAGTTCTAGATCGCGGTTGATGGGGCCGAAGAAGCCGCAACATCAGCACTCCCAATTCCCACAGACGGTGCCAATTGACGAGGGTTTAACTCATCAATGCCCATTGTTATGGACTTGGGTTTCGGAGAAGGAGGGAGCGCTGGAGGCATCTGTCGGCTAGAAAACAAGCACACAGGGACGCAAGGTTTACCCAGGTTCAGGACTCGTAGAGGTGCCTACTCCTGCTTGTCTACTCTTGGAATTAATGGAGGAATCGAAGATTGTAGGGGCGCGCAGATGCAATCGAAGATTATGGAAACTAGGGTTGCATTTGTCCTCCTTGCCGTCCCCTCCTAGCCTTTATATAGATAGGCTAGGTCTCGGGTAGCAGGTCAAGTCGGTTACAGATTAGGGTTTTCCTTGTAAACTTTTTATCTTTAAGCTTCTTCTTGTCTTGCAAGTAATCGAGAGTCCGTGGGCCACTCGAAGTCTTCATCGGGACGTGGCAACGCCGTGGGCTTCCACCGTATTTGGACCGCATATACTAAACCCGAGTACCTGCAGGGTATACCCATGTCACATGTGATTTTGAAAAGAACACAAATGCAATGGCTATAGTTGTGGGTTATGAAAAGAACTCAAATGCAATAAACTCTAGTGGATCCATGTGGTTTATGGAAAGAACAGACATGCAATGACTCTAGTGGTGGTTTAGGAGAATAACACACATGCAATGACTCTAGTTGATCCATATGGGGTATCAAAAAAGAACACACATTCAATGACACTAGTGGATCCATTCGATTTATGAAAAGAACACACGCCATGACTCTAGTGGATCCATGTGGTTTATGAAAAGAACACACATGCAATGAACTGTAGTGGGTCCATGTGGTTTATGAAATAAACGCAAATGCAATGAACTCTAGTGGATCCATGTGGTTTACGAAAAGAACACTCATGCAATGACACTGCTGGATCCATGTGGTTTATGAAAAGAACACACATGCAATGACACTGGTGGATCCATGTGGTTTATGAAAATAACACAAATGCAATGAACTCTAGTGGATCCATGTGGTTTATGAAAATAACACACATGTAATGACTCTAGTGGTGGTTTATTAAAAGAACACACAGGCAATGACTCTAGTGGTGGTTCACGAAAAGAACACACATGCAATGACACTAGTGGATCCATGTGGTTTATGAAAATAACACACATCCAATGACACTGGTGGATCCATGTGGTTTATGAAAAGAACACACATGCGATAAACTCTAGTGGGTCCAGGTGGTTTATGAAAAGAACACAAATGCATTGAAATCTAGTGGAACTAATGGTTTATGAAAAGAACACACATGCAATGATTCTAGTGGTGGTTTAGGAGAAGAACACACATGCAATGACTCTAGTGGATCCATATGTGGTTTAGAAAAAGAACACACATTCAATGACACTGGTGGATCCATGTGGTTTATGAAAATAATACACATGCAATGACTCTAGTGGATCCATGTGGTTTATGAAAAGAAGACACATGCAATGAACTCTAGTGGATCCATGTGGTTTCTCAAAAGAACACACATGCAATGAACCCTAGTGGATCCATGTGGTTTATGAAAAGAACACACATGTTGTGGTTGCATCACTGCATCTGTTCTTGTCCTAAAACCCCAATGATGCACACTAATACACTCACACATCCAATGAAAAGAACACACATGCAATGACTCTAGCTATGGTTTATGAAAAGAACACACATGCAATGACTCTAGTTATGATTGATGAAAAGAACTCAAATGCAATGAACTCTAGTGGATCCATGTGGTTTATTAAAAGAACACACATGCAATGAACTCTAGTGGATACATGCGGTTTATGAAATGAACACAAATGCAATGAATTCTAGTGGTGGTTTAGGAGAATAACCCACATGCAATGACTCTAGTGGATCCATATGTGATTTATGAAAAGAACACACATGCAATGATTCTAGTGGTGGTTTATGAAACGAACACACATCCAATGACTCTAGTGGTGGTTTATGAAAAGAACACACATGCACCGACACTGGTGGATCCATGTGGTTTATGAAAAGAACACACATGCAATAACTCTAGCTATGGTTTATGAAAAGAACACGCATACAATGACACTGGTGGATCCATGTGGTTTTGAAAAGAACACAAATGCAATGACTCTAGTTGTGGTTTATGATAAGAACACAAATGCAATCGACTCTAGTGGATCCATGTGATTTATGAAAGGAAAACACATGCAATGGCTCTAGTGGTGGTTTATGAAAAAACACACATGCAATGACTCTAGTGGTGGTTTATGAAAAGAACACACATCCAATGACACTTGTGGATCCATGTGGTTAATGAAAAGAACACACATGCAATGAATTCTAGTGGATCCATGTGGTTTATGAAAAGAACACACATGCATTAAACTCTAGTGGATCCATGTAATTTATGAAAAGAACACACATGCAATGATTGTAGTGGTGGTGTAGGAGAAGAACACACATGCAATGACTCTAGTGGATCCATATGTGGTTTAGAAAAAGAACACACATTCAATGACACTGGTGGATCCATGTGGTTTATGAAAGAACACACATGCAATGAGTCTAGTGGTGGTTTATGAAAAGACCAGACATCCAATGACTCTAGTGGTGGTTTATGAAAAGAACACACATCCAATGACTCTAGTGGATCCATGTGGTTTATGAAAACAACACACATGCAATGACTCTAGCTATGGTTTTTGAAAAGAACACACATGCAATGACATTGGTGGATCCGTGTGGTTTTGAAAAGAACACAAATGCAATGATTCTAGTTGTGGTTTATGAAAAGAAGATAAATGTAATCAACTCTAGTGGATCCATGTTGTTTATGAAAATAACACACATGCAATGACTCTAGTGGTGGTTTACGAAAAAACACACATGCAATGACTCTAGTGGTGGTTTATGAAAAGAAAACACATGCAATGACACTGGTGGAACCATGTGGTTTATGAAAAGAACACACATGCAATGAACTGTAGTGGGTCCATGTGGTTTATGAAATAAACGCAAATGCAATGAACTCTAGTGGATTCATGTGGTTTACGAAAAGAACACTCATGCAATGACACTGCTGGATCCATGTGGTTTATGAAAAGAACACACATGCAATGACACTGGTGGATCCATGTGGTTTATGAAAATAACACAAATGCAATGAACTCTAGTGGATCCATGTGGTTTATGAAAATAACACACATGTAATGACTCTAGTGGTGGTTTATTAAAAGAACACACAGGCAATGACTCTAGTGGTGGTTCACGAAAATAACACACATGCAATGACACTAGTGGATCCATGTGGTTTATGAAAATAACACACATCCAATGACACTGGTGGATCCATGTGGTTTATGAAAAGAACACACATGCGATAAACTCTGGTGGGTCCAGGTGGTTTATGAAAAGAACACAAATGCATTGAACTCTAGTGGATCTAATGGTTTATGAAAAGAACACACATGCAATGATTCTAGTGGTGGTTTAGGAGAAGAACACACATGCAATGACTCTAGTGGATCCATATGTGGTTTAGAAAAAGAACACACATTCAATGACACTGGTGGATCCATGTGGTTTATGAAAATAATACACATGCAATGACTCTAGTGGATCCATGTGGTTTATGAAAAGAAGACACATGCAATGAACTCTAGTGGATCCATGTGGTTTCTGAAAAGAACACACATGCAATGAACCCTAGTGGATCCATGTGGTTTATGAAAAGAACACACATGTTGTGGTTGCATCACTGCATCTGTTCTTGTCCTAAAACCCCAATGATGCACACTAATACACTCACACATCCAATGAAAAGAACACACATGCAATGACTCTAGCTATGGTTTATGAAAAGAACACACATGCAATGACTCTAGTTATGGTTGATGAAAAGAACTCAAATGCAATGAACTCTAGTGGATCCATGTGGTTTATTAAAAGAACACACATGCAATGAACTCTAGTGGATACATGCGGTTTATGAAATGAACACAAATGCAATGAATTCTAGTGGTGGTTTAGGAGAATAACCCACATGCAATGACTCTAGTGGATCCATATGTGATTTATGAAAAGAACACACATGCAATGATTCTAGTGGTGGTTTATGAAACGAACACACATCCAATGACTCTAGTGGTGGTTTATGAAAAGAACACACATGCACCGACACTGGTGGATCCATGTGGTTTATGAAAAGAACACACATGCAATAACTCTAGCTATGGTTTATGAAAAGAACACGCATACAATGACACTGGTGGATCCATGTGGTTTTGAAAAGAACACAAATGCAATGACTCTAGTTGTGGTTTATGATAAGAACACAAATGCAATCGACTCTAGTGGATCCATGTGATTTATGAAAGGAAAACACATGCAATGGCTCTAGTGGTGGTTTATGAAAAAACACACATGCAATGACTCTAGTGGTGGTTTATGAAAAGAACACACATCCAATGACACTTGTGGATCCATGTGGTTAATGAAAAGAACACACATGCAATGAATTCTAGTGGATCCATGTGGTTTATGAAAAGAACACACATGCATTAAACTCTAGTGGATCCATGTAATTTATGAAAAGAACACACATGCAATGATTGTAGTGGTGGTGTAGGAGAAGAACACACATGAAATGACTCTAGTGGATCCATATGTGGTTTAGAAAAAGAACACACATTCAATGACACTGGTGGATCCATGTGGTTTATGAAAGAACACACATGCAATGAGTCTAGTGGTGGTTTATGAAAAGACCAGACATCCAATGACTCTAGTGGTGGTTTATGAAAAGAACACACATCCAATGACTCTAGTGGATCCATGTGGTTTATGAAAAGAACACACATGCAATGACTCTAGCTATGGTTTTTGAAAAGAACACACATGCAATGACATTGGTGGATCCGTGTGGTTTTGAAAAGAACACAAATGCAATGATTCTAGTTGTGGTTTATGAAAAGAAGATAAATGTAATCAACTCTAGTGGATCCATGTTGTTTATGAAAAGAACACACATGCAATGACTCTAGTGGTGGTTTATGAAAAAACACACATGCAATGACTCTAGTGGTGGTTTATGAAAAGAAAACACATGCAATGACACTGGTGGAACCATGTGGTTTATGAAAACACTACTTGGAAACAGCCTATAGGTAGACAAGTTACTCTGTGGCGCATATGTAAAAATCCATGCGCCACAGAGACTTGTTAGTGTCGCACTAGGAAACATGCGCCATAGAAACTTAGAAGTTCTATGGCGCATTTCATACAATATGCACCACAGATGATTGGTGGGACCCGCCAGGCGGGCTGGGGCGTTCCAAGTTATGTGGCACATAATGAGATATGTGCCACAGAAGTTGCCTCTTCTGTGGCACATATTTCACTATGCGCCACAGAACTTGGAGGTGGGCCCCACCACAGATACTTTTTCACCCATGATTTGTGGCGCATCTGTGGATATGCGCCATAGATATGTTTCACTTCTATGGCGCATATCCACACATGCGTCACATAAACCTAACCCTTGGTCCCACCACTTTACCCTGTAACATAAGTTCTATGGCGCATATGGACTTATGCGCCACAGAAGTTTGAGCATCTGTGGCGCATTTCTTCCATATGAGCGACAAATGAGGGCGTCTAGATCCATGTTAAAAAGGTGACAAGCTCTCACCTTATCTATCCACCACAACCCATTTCACATCTCTTCCTTTATACCTCCTCCCAACTCGTCTTCCTCCTCCCTCACACCCCATTTTGCCCATAGTTTCTCCATTTTCTTGTAACTAAACCTACTTTAGTCCATAGATTGGTAAGTGGGAGCTTCCCTCCAACTTGTAGATCTAAAAGTTCCTTACTTTTCTCTCTCACATCTCTATTTATTTATGATTTCCTCTCCACCAACTTGTAGATCTATTTGTCCACACTCTCTCATCGTGCGGTCTCATCTCGCTATTATTGTGTCTACTAGGTGAGTAATTGGCCATGAACATGTAGGTGAAGCTTGTCACGCAGGAGGTGTGTTTGTGCGATCCATGGCGAGACGATGCTTGTGTGGTGCATGAATGTTTGCATTGGGAGGAAGTTTTTTGTTGCTTGCTTGTTGTTGTCCCGACCGGTGTGGTGCATGGATGTTTGCCGAAATGTTGATTCATTTCCATTTCGGCAAATTTTTGCACTACCCATATGTCCTAATTTTAGGAAAGGTCATGCCGAATTTTTTCGGCTAGCATTCATGCATGTGTGTGTTCATATGGTGTGGTTCTCACCTATACTCTCTGTTTTGAACGCTCAGGGAACCATGGTCCTCACGATGATCGAAGGTTGAATTGCTAGGTACAAGAAAGGCGCGAAGGAGGACATGATTCTGAACAACAAGAAATGATAAGATGTCCATGTGGAACATGCAAACTGCAGCGCTGGATCGACCCTGATTCTGGACAATTAGAGGGTCACGTACTCAGGCGTGGTTTCATGCGCGACCGCAATGCGCATATGTATCGGCCCAGGTGAACCACGGACACAATGCATGCGTCAAGTGCATGGATGACACACCGCATCTCCAGCTACCAAGGAATCCCGGGTCTTCGAAAACCGTGTTCCAAGGTACTCTAAAGTGGCTCCGCATGGATCACCCGTGGAGAAAAGGTGGTGACCTGTTCAATGGTAAGGACGAGCTCGAAAGAGCCCCGCGTCCAAGGAGCGGCGAAGAAATCGAGGAGCTTTTGAATAATTGGGTAGATTGCCGTGTGCCTAGAAAAAAATGACCGAGGACAAAGCCACTGCTGGGTGTATGGAAAGCAAGGTCTGTATTCTGGGACCTACCATATTGGAAGGTCCTTCACACTCCCCATAGCCTCGATGTAATGCACATCACGAATAACGTTATCGAGAGTCTGCTTGGCACTCTACTGAACATGCCGGAGAAGACCAAGGATGGGCCGAAAGCAAGAAAGGACCTTAAATTGCTTGGCATCAAGAAAGATCTTTAGTACCCTGATAGTGATGATGATGATGATGACGATGATCATACGGAAGGGAATCAAGGTCACTTCAAAAGAGTTAATAAGAATGAGGTGGTGCTTCGTGTTGCCTGCTTCACTCTGAGTCTGGAGGTGCTCGAGCAGTTTCTTAGGTGCCTCCTAGGAGTGAAAGTTCCTCACGGTTACTCAAGGAAGATAAGAAGATATCTGGACGTGGCGAAGAAGAGGTACAGTGGTATGAACTCTCACGTCTGTCACGTGCTGATGACGCAAATACTCCCCATTGTGATCCGTGGGATAATGGACGAGCATGTCCGTGAGACGTTGTTTGGCCTCTGTAACTTTTTTGATCTCATATCTAGGAAGTCGATCGGTGTGAAGCAGCTCGACAGGCTACAGGAAGAGACCGTGATGATACTATGCGAGCTTTAGATTTACTTCCCGTCCGCATTCTTCGACATCATGGTGCATCTGATTGTACATGTCGTGGACGACATCATCCAGCTCGGGCCGACATTCCTGCACAACATGATGCCGTTTGAAAGGCTAAACGGTGTCATCAAAGGATTCGTTCGCAACAGGTCCCATCCAGATGGAAGCATAGCCAAGGGCTTTCTTATCTACGAGTGTATCTCCTTCTGCCAGAATTATCTAACCACCGAGAACGAGGATGTTGGAATACCCACAAAGAAGCACCTCGGCAGGCTCGGTGGATATGGTCAGCGCGAGGGTTGCTGTTCACTGCATGTCGGCATTGATGGTCGATGCACCGATTTTGATAGGGCACACTGAGTCGCGCTACAACACATTGAAGTGGTCGGCCCTTGGGTCGAAGAGCACAGAAGCTTAATCGAGTAGGAGTACGTCGACCAGGGCCGGCCGAGGAAGAAGGGAGACGTAACCAGAGAGCACAACTCCAGCTTCACGGGTTGGTTCAAGAAAAGGCAACTGGACAATCCCCCACAGACGCCTTCTATGGAAGATCAAAAACTCATATTCTCCTTGTCGCAGGGCCCAGTGCACAACCTAAGTACCTATCAGTCATACGACATAAACGGTTAGAGATTCTACACCGAGGAAAAGGACAGGAATAGCGAATATCAAAACTCAGGAGTAACTATGTTATCCTTTGCTAATGACGAGACTACTGTCATGGAAAGATTCTACGGAACAATCGAGGAGATATGGGAGCTCGACTATTGTGGAGAGATCGTACCGATGTTCCGTGTTAGATGGGCCAAGAACGTGGAAAAAGAAGGCCGGTATTTCACCACAATGGTTATACCAGATGCCAAATCGACGAAGAATGCCTCTGCAAAAAATGAGCCTTGGGTACTCGCTAGCCAAGTTGATCAATGCTTTTTTATTACCGACCCGTCAAAGCCCAACCGTATTGTAGTTAGGAGGG
This sequence comes from Avena insularis, assembly GCA_023614405.1. NCBI lineage: Eukaryota > Viridiplantae > Streptophyta > Magnoliopsida > Poales > Poaceae > Avena > Avena insularis. Next base: position 316,085,033 of record CM042686.1, read on the forward strand.
GCAAGAGGAGCATCATCGGAATGGAAGGAGCCGCCAACAAGCAAAACTTCGACAAAAACGGCGACCCGAAGATCGAAGAGGAATTCGACAAGTACTTCGACATGCCTACTACTACTAAAGTAAGAAGGAAGACCAAACTACATACTAAAGGTTGTCCATTCACAAGAAGAAATCTCAAAGTGCACGGGCTAAAGTATTCAACCGCGATGAAAAAGGGCAAGAAGATTGTGAAGAGACACTAGCTCGACATATCACATGATTGTATATGTTCGAAGAGAGAGGTTTTTGAATAAATATGAATGTTTGTATATGTTCTTGCTTTATTTTAAACATATATATAATGAAAAACACATCACATGATTGTATATGTCCGTGGAGAGAGTTTTTTAATAAATATGAATGTTTGTATATGTTCTTGCTTTATTTTATACAGATCTATAATTAAAAATATGTTTTTAAAAAAGAAAAAAAAGTGTGAGACAGCCAGGATTCGAACCTGGCTGCCCCAGGTTTAGAATGGCACAAGCAAGCAAAGACCACTAAGGCAAGTGCGTGATCTTGTCATACTACCACGTGCGCCGCGTTTTTTACTAAGTCCACAGGTTCTGTGGCGCATTTCGGAAATATGCGCCATAGATGTTCCAACTTATGTGGCGCATATTGCCGAAATGCGCCACAAAACCTGTGTACTTAGCCAAATAAATGGTTCGGCCTTTCATTCCCCAGATAATCCATTTGATTGGTTCTTCACTCACTCGCGCCCCCACCGCTGCGCGCAACCCTAGCTACCCTCGCCGCCCCCACCACTGGAGCCCGTGGAGGAGAGCCGCCCCTACCGTCGAAGCCCGTGGAGGAGAGCCCCCCCATCGCCGGAGCCCATGGAGGAGGAGCACGTCCGCAGCATGCGGGAGGAGGATCCCGTCTGCAGCGCGTAGGAGGAGCCCAGCCATCCGCAGCGCGCCGGAGGAGTAGCCACCATTCCATCCACCATCCACCGTCCCTAGCATCCACCTCGCCATCCGCCATGCATCGTCCCTAGGTAATCGCTGATTCCCATGGATGCATCCTTTCCCTGGCTCTCTGTTCAGTGAAGAACCCTAGCATGCACTGGCTCTCTGTTCAGTGAAGAACCATATCTTGCCCTGGCAGATATTCTTTCTCGAGAAAAGTCATAGGTACTTGATCTTGCACCACTGGGATTTGGTATTTGATATCACTGTTAGACCAATTGGCATTACTGTAGCTTATCTATGTTAGACCACTGAGATGGAGCACTATAGGATGCATAGGAGTGTATGGGCCCTAGATTTATCATTGTGCTTTGTTTTCTTCTCCATACATTCCTCTGTGTTTTACTCCAGTGGTTAATGACACTAGAGAATGATGTGCAACTTAGGGTTTCCCAAAATTCTAAATTATAATGGCATTTCTGAACTTTCGGAGTTCTGCTGCACCTACATGTTCCATTGGAGCAGCAGGAGCACGTTGCAGCTTAGGGATTCAGAGCAACCTGATTTCTGACACTTCTAGACAATGCGTGTGGTTTCCTTCAATCTAGTGCACTACCATTTGACTAGTGCATTGTTTATGATCATACTATTCTCTTCTTGTCTAAATAAGGAGATAAACATACTGATGTTGCTTTTAGGCCAAAGGGCTAGACATGTAATTTCCTGTTGTACATGTTTACCTAATCTCAACCATATAGTAGTTCTAAAAGTCTATCTTATGTTAGCACCTCTCTATTTGCCAAGTAAAATCAACATCAAAGAGCGAGAGAAAGTGTTATTGTGCAGCTATTCTTGATCACTACATAGAGAATTTCGTGCTTCCCTTTCCAGTGCTCCCAAGAACATCTATGTATGTTTGTTTCTATGCCCCTGGTTTCCTCTCTCTCTCTCCTCCTCTTCATCTCTCTATTCTGTTTCTCTCCCTCCCCTGTTTACCCTGCCTTTGCTTCCTCCGCACTTCAGAATGATGTGTTTCTTGTTCCTGTACTGTGCACCTCATCTTTTTTCCGTGTTATTTCTTTGCCCTCTTTAATGTGGCAGGACGAGAATTGAGCCATTTCCTGATGATTATTTCTGCGACACTTGTGATGTTCTCCTTTTTTTTACTGCATCTGTTGTACTATTCTCTGCCTTTCTTTCTTTTTTATCCCAAATATGGTTTCATTTCCCCCTGCTTCCCCTAGTTTATACTGCACTCCCCTGTTTCTAGTTTTGGGATCATGATTTTTATTTCTCAGGTTTCAGTTCAGCTGCTTCTGGAAGTTTCAGAGTAAGAATTTCCTTCCCCCGCAAGTGTTGTATTTCTAGCTGGGGTCCAAGTTTCACCATTTCTTCCATATGTTGGTTAACAACCAGGATGGAGTGAGCACTCTTGTGCCTGTGGTCTGTCCAATTTCATTTTTTAAGCACAAAATGCTTTGCTCTTTCATTCCCTTCCGTAGTTCCACTCCCAGGTTAGCAAGAGTAATTTATCATTGGGTTGGAGAACTGAAGGTAGCTTTATGCTACCAGTGCCTACTTTTTACTTTTGAATAGTTTACCAAGAGAGTGTTATTATTGCCCATTATCATTGTCTGAGATTTTGGCTTTCCCTTGTAATTTTGCCCTACTGCTTAAACACTACAGATAATTAGTCAACCACAGTCCGTGGAGCTGTGGGAATCTAGTAGTAGTCCATCCAAAGCCAATAGTTTTGTTTGTCTATGATGTGTACTTGTGCACTTCTCAGAGGCTGTGACCCCTCATTCCACCTCCACGATCTCTCCGCATTGTGTCTTTCTGGTTGCTTATCATTTATAGACATTAAGAATACTCTACTTAGTAAAATATGGCTGCTTGGAGCTTCCAAGGTTTCATTAGTTTCACCCAACACCGTCCTGACTCTCTTATCTTCATAGTGCACTGAACTGGATTATACTATAGTTGTCTGAGTCCACCTCACTTTTACTGTCTCAAGTGAAACTTCCCCTCTTGCCTAATGATGTGGTATTGAAGCTTTACAATTAGAGGAACATGTATCTGTTATACATGTAGCTCATTATATATATCTGTTATACATATATGTTATATATATATCTGTTATACATATCTATTATACATATCTGTTATACATATCTGTTATATATATCTGTTATGCCAAAATTAGATCTTGTTATATATATATCTGTTATACATGTATGGGGATGATGGTACCTGCTATTGAAATGTACTATGGATGATGGATGATGGATACTGGGGTCAATGCATGGGGCTGTCAATATGGGGATGGGGTCTTTTGTCTTGCAGGGATATATTTTTTCAATTGAGTTGCCCATTTATCCCGAAGTGTCGATTCACTTCCGTTTTGGTTGAGAAATGGGCACTCCTAGTTCAAAAAATTAGCAAAGGTCATGCCGAATTTTTCAGCCAAGATTTGTGTTAAATTTTTGCCTCTTTTTAATAGAGTAGTGCAAACATGTCGGGCAACAGCGAGGCTGGCCCTTCTAAACACATGATCAACGTCGAAGAACAAGCTAGACAGGCCAACGAGTCATTCTGGAAGGGGTCCCAACAGGAGGAGGAGGAGGCGATGAGGATGCCACCACCACCGGAGGAGGAGGCGATCGTCGCCAGAGCTGCTGGGGCCAATGAGGGAGGAGATCCTGATTACGAGGGGGACGAAGACGACTATGATGGAACTAGTGAAGGCAGCAGCGAAGACGATGACACCACCGATGGCGGCGAGCGCACGGATGGCGGTAGCGGCAACCCGACCGCTTCTCAGAAGAAGAAGAAGGAAAAGAAGGAGCGGAAGGTGCCAGTGCTCCCCATCGTCTGTGATGAGTTCACTGAGGTCACAGAAAGTGGCCAGCCCATTGTGCCAGAGGCGATTGCTAAAGGGTACGGCCTGCAACTCGGGTGCATCGTCTGGGAAAGCATGTCGATCAACACGAAGTACATCAGACATGCTGACAATGCAGCATTGGTCGATAACCTCCTTAAGAAGCTTCACAAGCGATACAGATTCCAAAGCGGTTTAGAAACCTCGAGAGAAAGAACCCGGTGAACAAACTAGCCCTCACGAAGATGAGCAACACCTTCAGCAGCTGGAAAACCTGGGTGAAGAATAGCATTGACAAAGGTGAAAGCTAGGAGGTTATTAGTAAGAAAAATCCGATGCTCGACGAAGAGGAGTTTAAGATATTCAAGGTGGATATAGCTACCGCTGACGCTATACATTGGACTAACTAGGGCAAGACTATGCAGGAACAACACATAGGTAACCACCGCCTTGGAAGCGGCGGTTACAGGGGGAAACAGGCCATTTGGGACAAGAAGGACGCCGAGATTGAACGCCTTGGTAAAGACAACCCTTGGCTTAAAATCACGGACTTGCAACTTAGGAAATTTGTCCGGGCCTGCTACTACCTAGACAAGGAAATAGGGGAGTTCATCACTGACGATCCGGAGGTGAAGGAATTCGAGAAGAAGATGGTAAGGAATTTATCGCTGATCTCAAGTCAATTGCGTTCTAATTAAAATAATGAAGCCAAGAATCTAAATGGGTTCACCTTTCCTTGTCTCTGCAGGAGGATGAATTGTACGCTCCTGCCACAGGGCAACCAATGCTTACAAGAAGAGGGACAAGGGGTTTCTGCCGTCCTCAGCTAGCCGTGTGTCCGGCTTCGGTACGAGCATGAAGTTCAAGGAGTACTACAAAGAGGACGCCAAGAAAAGAAGGGAGAGGAAGAACTAGTTGGCGGCTAAGGATAAAGCCGCTGTTGAAGAGCTGAAGATGAAGGTGCAGACACTGGAGGAGAAGGCGGTGGATGAGAAAACGGTGGACAAGTTAGTGGAAGAGAAGCTCCGCTCGATGATCCCCCCTGAATTTTTCGAGGGGCTTACTGCTTGGAATGCGGGAGGTCAACAGGGGCCGATACATCTGCCCAGCTTAAGCGGTAGCAACTCGGGCATCAATGTTACCGTGTCACCGGACCTAGTGACCCCGCCGGCCGTCAACATCGGGATGCAGCCGCTCGTTTTGGTCACACCGACACCCCCTGCCGCCAAAGATACCAATAAGGCACAGCCGACGACGGTGGTGCTTCGTGAGGCACCCAAGCGAGAGATTGCAGATAATGATAGGACGGCCGCCGACATCGGCCGTGTCTCTACATTAGCCGAGCTCCACACCATCACCAAGGTAACTAATTAGTTAGTGCACATCATCTCCTTTATGACTTTGATGCATGACTGCTGCCATCTCATGACGCCCAACAACATGTTTTGCCTCAGGACACTTCTTGCGTACTCCTGCTTAAATATGTCGGTGGTGAATTGAAGGATGTTGCCAAGGGCAATCTCATACAACCGGCGAGCCGCACGATGCACAACAATCCAATGGATGATGATGTGACGAGGGTCAGGTTGGCTCGGGTGTTGCCAGGGTGCGATGACATGGACCCTCCTTTCAACCTCAGGGAGCCGACGAACACAAGACCCTTGGAGAATGCTACAACTGACCCTTGACATGGCCGAAGACCCAGATTCGTCTTGCGGGGGGAGCACCGGCGCCAACTCTTGATCGATCGCACGGCCACCACCTCGGAAGCCGGCAGCTGCCGTCGTCGCCACCACCAGCCGTCACTAGCAACTCTTGGCAGCGTGTGTACCGCCACATGGAAAAGACGTTGTGCCACAACCGCCGTCGCCCCGCTACAACCACCACATGATGGTACCCATGAACATGATGATGAATTAGTCAATGTTGACGACTTCATCAACACCGACACCAACAAAGGATTATATATGCCTTTTATGGATGAAGAACCCTTCACAGCTCGTGACAATCAAGCTGGTCAGCCCAATAGATGCATGCAACGCCTGGTCTTCCATGGTCTTTCTCAAGAGACGCCTCCGTCCACCGATCCACCACAGGAGAAACTGGGATTGGTTTTCAGCCCCAACATACTCCAAAAGGCGGCTGGTGAGCAGATGGTAGTGGTTGACACTGTTGTGAAGAAGAAGCACTATAGGAAGAGAGGTAATAGTAATAATAAGAAGGGTGCGAGCCAGCCTCTTCCGAAGAGGATCTGGGATCAGGACGCCGTCGTCGTACCATCCACACAATATGGCTTACCCCGAGTGTATGTAGCTGGTGATCCGATATTGACTCCGGATATGCTCCACATGGTGGTTGAAGCCATGTTAACTTTGCACGAGGGTGTCAAGACACTAGAGGGACTCTTTCTTAAAGACAAAGATCCAAATTACCCGGTTTTCACGGCCAAGGTGCCATTGGACGTGCTCTTCGTCGATGAACCCCCCGCAGATATATTCTTCATAGCGTACGAGGATATATTCAAGCTGTTTCTCACAAAACGGCTGGACTATAACTTGGTCCGCCTATACGCGCTCAATCTGGCGATCAAGATCAAGAGAGAGAGTACCCCAGAAATCGCGATAGTGGATCCCTACTACATGCGGGACAGCCAGTTGGTCGAAGGATCAGAGATACGGACCAAGGCGACGGTGTACCTCGAGAAGTTCATGGTGGACAACAAGAGGAAGGGCACACTTCTTTTGCCTTTCTTTCCCGAGTAAGTACACACACTCGCTCATCGCCGCCCTAACTTATGCATTTCTTATAGATTTCTTCCTTTCGCTCTTTTTCCAACATTCCGTTCCAATTGTGTTGCGCAGAGACAAAAATACTGCACACTCATCGACCTTGCCCCGAGGTATTCGCTAGCCATGTATTTCAACTCGGGGAGTTTGACAAAGAAGAAAGACTACACCAGAATAAGGGGTGTTCTCAATGTGGCTCTCGAGGGCTACACTAAGATGGTATGTACCTTCGTAGATATGGGGGAATGTATCAAGGATGGAAAACACGTGTTCAAGCACGTGCTCGAGTTCCCCTGCGTCAAGCAGTCGACTACTGGTGCCAAGGAGGCCTTCTACGTCCTCCATCATCTTAAAGGCTATGTTCGGGATTGCCAAAACCTAACGCTGCCATCTAGTCTCCGAGGATGGGCTAAAACTTTGGCGCGAATCGACGATCATGATCTTAGAGAAGACTTCCATCGCATTCAGATGAAGTTGTCGCAAATCATCATTGAAGATGTCAACACAAGGGGGGTTCCCTACAACAAGCCAAAGGGTTGAGTAAGAGGGAGATTGAAGAATGCCTCCGTAAGCAGGGTGACACAAGAATGTGGATGAAGAAAGAGGGCTATCTACCGTTCTCGAAGCCGAGCGAGAAGAAGAAGTCTTCATGATCGATGTGTGCCTCTAGCATGATCCAGTGTGTGTATATTCTTGATGGACGCCTGCTGTATTAGTGTGTGTGTCATAAACTTTACTATCTTGTGGTCGAAATTGTCATTGTTGTTACACTTAAACTACCTTGTGGTCGTGTTGTCTTTGAACTTATTGCTTCTATGATGATCCAACTTTTAGGTTTATGGATCCTTTGTTTTATATTCTATGAACATATATATATATGGATGTGAACACTTTATTAATTCTTTTCATTGTATTTTTACTAATATGCCTTGTCGTCTATAGAGATGGCGACGAGGTGGTATGTGGTGTACATGGGTAGAGTTCTAGGAGTCTACGAGGAGTGGGAGGATTGTCACAAACAAGTGAACAAGTTCAGCGGCAACATCTACAAAAGGATACGCAAATAGAGAGGAGGCGGTAGCCAAGTGGAGGAACCACATGTGGAAGAAGAATCAGATGAAGATATTGGTCGGGCTCATGCTCTTGCTCACCACCATCATCACAGATGTATTCTATTTGATCCTAGTGTAGCGGCGGTGACCACTTCATATTTGTAACGTGAGATGATATGAACTTTGTATTCGACACTTGTGTAAAAATTCGGGACTTGACACTATATATGTATCTCGATCAGGCTCTAAGTGTTTGTACTATATATATGTCGGTTTTCATGCATGTACTACTTGTGCAATGTACTATTTATACTCATCTAGATAAATAATATATATATCCTGTATAAATACCTGATTATACACCAGGAACGTATTTTACTTTGAATACGTGTTATGTAGTCAGTGGCACATATATAATTATACTCAGTGGCGCATATGATTTTTGTGGCGCATATTAATAAATGCGCCACTGAACTTGCTCCTGTGGCGCATAGGTAGAAATGCACCATAGAAGTCTGAGACTTCTGTGGCACATATCTATATGCCCCACAGAAAGCAATTATCAGTGGCGAGGTAACAGTGCCGACTGCTATATGCGCCACAAAAGTCTCATTTCCATGCGCCACAGATAAGTTGTTTCCTAGTAGTGAAAGAACATACATGCAATGAACTCTAGTGGATCCAGGTGGTTTATGAAAAGAACACACATGCATTGAACTCTAGTAGATCCATGTAATTTATCCAAAGAATACACATGCAATGATTCTATTGGTGGTTTAGGAGAAGAACACACATGCACTGACTCTAGTTTAAACCATATGTGGTTTAGAAAAACAACACACATTCAAGGACACTGGTGGATCCGTGTGGTTTATGAAAAGAACACACATGCAATGACTCTAGTGAATCCATGTGGTTTATGAAAAGAACCAACATGCAATGAACTCTAGTGGATCCATGTGGTTTATGAAAAGAACATACATGGTATGGTGGCATCACTGCTTGTGTTCTTTTCCTAAAACCCCATTGATGCACACTAATACACTCATACATCCAATGGAAAGAACACACATGCAATGAATCTAGCTGTGGTTTATGAAAATAACACACATGCAATGACTCTAGTTGTGGTTTATGAAAACAACACAAATGCAATGAACTCTAGTGGATCCATGTAGTTTATGAAAGGAACACACATGCAATGACTCAAGTGGATCCATGTGGTTTATGAAAAGAACACACATGCAATGAACTCTAGTGGTGGTTTAGGAGAAGAACATACATGCAATGACTCTAGTGGATCCATATGTGGTTTATGAAAAGAACACGCATGCAATGAATATAGTGGTGGTTTATGAAAAGAACACACATGCAATGACTCTAGTGATGGTTTATGAAAAGAACACACATTCAATGACACTGGTGGATCCATGTCGTTTATGAAAAGAACACACATCCAATGACTCTTGTGGTGCTTTATGAAAAGAACACACATATAATGACACTGGTGGATCCATGTGGTCTATGAAAAGAACACACATGCAATGAATCTAGTGGATCCATGTGGTTTATAAAAAGAACACACATGCAATGAACTCTAGTGGATCCATGTGGTTTATGAAATGAACACACATGCAATGAACTCTAGTGGATCCATGTGGTTTATGAAAAGAACACACATGCAATGACACTGGTGGATCCATGTGGTTTCGGAAAAGAACACCCATGTAATGACACTGGTGGATCCATGTGATATATGAAAAGAACATACATGCAATGAATCTAGCTGTGGTTTATGAAAATAACACACATGCAATGATATTGGTGGATCCATGTGGTTTATGAAAAGAACACAAATGCAATGAACTCTAGTGGATCCATGTGGTTTATGAAAAGAACACACATGCAATGACTCTAGATGTGGTTTATGAAAAGAACAGACATGCAATGACACTGGTGGATCCATGTTGTTTATGAAAAGAACACACATCCAATGACGCTGGTGGATCCATGTGGTTTATGAAAAGAACACACATTTAATGACACTGGTGGATCCATGTGGTTTACGAAAAGAACACACATTCAATGAACTCTAGTGGATCCATGTGGTTATGAAAAGAACACACATACAATGAACTCTAGTGGATCCATGTGGTTTATGAAATGAACACAAATGCAATGAACTCTAGTGGATCCATGTGGTTTATGAAAAAAAAACACATGCAATGACTCTAGTGGTGGTTTATGAAAACAACACACATGCAATGACTCTAGTGGTGGTTTAGGAGAAGAACACACATGTAATGACTCTAGTGGATCCATATGTGGTTTATGAAAAGAACACACATTCGATGACACTGGTGGATCCATGTGGTTTATGAAAAGAACACACATTAAATGAACTCTAGTTGATCCATGTCGTTTATGAAAAGAACGCACATGCAATGAACTCTAGTGGTGGTTTAGGAGAAGACCACACATGCAATGACTCTAGTGGATCCATATGTGGTTTATGAAAAGAACACACATGCAATGACTGTAACATCCCACTTTTAGCAACCCTGATTAGTTGTCTAGAATGCAAAAATTAGGGGGAACAAAAACTTTTTCTTACTTAATTGTGCAGTGCTTGCTTGTTGTTGTATGTTCTTATGCTTCAGAATGTATAGCCTATGTTATACACCTTACCTCAACATCAGTTGTCAAAAGCTATTTAACAAAAATATCTTGGCTCATTTTACATATTCTCAAATGTTCTGGCATTTCAAACCATGAGCCAAGATGCTTATGTAACCAAAACTATTTTAGTAGATTCTATTAACAAAACTATTGAGAGGTACAATCTCCTTATGTTTTCAAGACAGAACCTTCAACTACTCTTACCTCTAGGATTTCCAAAACCTTTTATAAAGCTTTTGAATTCTACTCTTGGTAGAGATACCAAGGACTCTTACCATAATCCAACTCGAACCTCTCAAAATGCCCATACTTACCTCAAGCTAAGCTTGATGGTAACCCTAGTAGTAGTTGACTATCTGATGATTTGCCTTGTTATGTTGTTTGACTTGTTTGCTTAGGAGTAGTATGAGCTACCCTAGGATCTCATCATCTAGAATATATATAATGCTAGAGTGTCAACCCTAAGCAAGTTAACCAAGCTGGATCTGATCTCTAGTCACTAGGTGATCATCTAAAACCCTTAACTAGATCAATTCTGAAGTGATCCATTCTAGGCGTTTCCAAGTCAGTGAAGACCAATATCAAGCATGGATATATTATACTCAACCTACACTTAAACATCATCCACTTGATGATGCTTTGATACCTTGAAACCCATCAACAACATGCACTCTCATCTTCTAGTCAAAAACCCTAAATCTGCTAAATTTGACTAAGTTTAGAAACTGTTTCAACATCACTTCTTTGAATGCCTCTCCTTCTAAAACCTTGTTAATTTTTGGAAATGCAATTGAACCATATTGTATACCATAATAAGTACTACCAAGGCCCACTACTTACCTTGGCTAGACCATCCTCTAACCCACTTATTCTTCATAGTTTTGCAGGCAAGAAAATACTATTTCCTGCAAATCTTATCAACTAGCTTACTTTGTCAGAAGCTCACACCTTCATCCTACCTTCCCTAGTCCAACTCTTCGCATGATTGTGTTCTACTCATAAATTTCTAGCAATAACTACTTCACTTGTTCCAAATGGATTCATGTGCTTTAAAAACCCCACAAGGTTTTGAAGGCTATATGATAATCTGCTTTGGCAGGCTTATTTTATTCAAAGTTTGAAACCAACTCTTGGAGAACTCAAGAATGATCAAGCTCAAACCCCTACACCATGGTGATCTACATCACTTGGCATATCCATCCATATTTTCCATACCCCAAAGGGAGATCTGAGCTCCAAGATCCAATAAGCTTTTGTTGGTATGAAAGTAACATCCCCTAGATCCCTAATCTCTTGTTTTCCACCAAAATCAACTTTGATTCTCAACACCCAAGATTGAAAATGCTATATACACCTAGTGTACATCATCTACCTTGATTATAAAGATTTATCAAATATTATCCATAATTATTATGGACCAAAACCTCTTTAATCTACTAAATTGACAGAAACTCCAAAACCCTCTCTATAAAGGCAAGTTTGTTTTTTTCCAAAACACTTGCCCAAATTTAAGCACACTTGAGGCCTAAATACCATACCCCACCTCCCCATATCAAAAATAAATATTCTTGAGAAGCTTTATTATTTATTTTTGCCATTTTTTTTAATTGGCAAAAACAGGAAATAATTGCTTAAAAATACTTTTTCGTCTCAATAAATTCCAAGAAAAATTCTCCAATGATTGATATGGTATTTAAGACCAGTTCACATAAAAAACAAAGCCTGTCCAATACAAAAATATCAAATGAGCTTGTGAAAACCATTTCAGCACTTTTGGAGCATTAATTAAAAATGGGATCTAGACTTTTCAGAAAATTCTCAAATAATTCTTATAGATGTGTCTTAGCCACATATATATACTAGTATCATCTCCCCATCTTGCCAAGGTCAAATTTCTAGAGTCTCTTCATGATCACCATTAGGGCAAGGTTTTGACAAAATCCAAAACCATAATCTAAACCCCACCAAACCTGTTTCAAACTTGTCTAGCACTCCACTACAGCACCAGGACACCTCAAGTTGACCAGCACTATAGCCCACTCTAGCAAAACCCTAGCCCCTTATTTTCTTATGCTTAGAAGCAAGACAAGGAGAGGAGACAAGCACATTAAGCCAAATCATTTTAACACTACTACCAACCCTCCTGTTTGACCCCTACACGACCAGAACCACATCCCCCCTCTCTCCATCGCCCCTGGTAACCAATAGGCAGACCATGGACCAAGCCCAAGCTCCTCCATGAGCCTAGTTCACCTTGGACCCCCCCCTTCGGATATAAGACTAGGAGGCCACCACCCATGCTCTTGCTTACTCATTTCACTCCCACACACCTCCACTCGCTCCCCGTATCACTATCATAGAGGTCCCGCCTCTGTCTCACTCCTAGAGAGGAAGAACTCCTTCTTCGACCCTTACCAAGATCTGAGCTAAGCACCCTCTCCTCTATGTTCCTTGCTCTGCATGTATCCTATCCGAGATCTCCCAAGCACAAGCTACCTAACCCCACCCTCTCTTTTACTAAGGGTCACCGGAGCAGCCATCCCTGGTGCATGTCCAAAGGAGAGCTCCCCCAAGGAAGTCGACGAATCTGAGAGACAGAAGAGGTGCTGGCGCTTCCTACGCGTCCGCTGGGACCCATGTGTCCTCTCCACCACCCAAATGGCGACATCAATGCACCTAGTGCATGGTCCGGTGAGCACCGGAGAAAACCGCCACGACGGATGGGCGTGACATTTCCCCGTCATCGAATCCTGCCATGCCACCACTCTCCGAGGTTGCCAAGCAACGCCGCTTCATCTCCGCCACCCCACGATCACCGGGAAGCCCTCTGCTAAGCGCCTCGTCCAGCTTCGGCGATCTATGGTTCCATCGCCGGCGCGACTGTCTTTTTCCGGGGACGATGAACCCGCACCGTCGATCCTCCTTCCCTTGGATGGCTGGGATTTACCCATACCGCTTTGGCGCTCTTCAGTCTCTGACTGGCGAGTACCGCTACCATGGATTCAAGCAAGCCCCGCGTGCCTACCAACGGACGCCGCTGGGCCGATTTTCTCCAGATCTGCAGAATACAGTTTAAGATTAAATCGTTTTCAAAATGAAATATGTTTAGTATGTACAAGATCTAAATTTTTCTATGTTCTCTAGTGTTTTTCCCAACATGCAGAACCAAGAACTAGCCCAAATAACAACTCAAACGTTTTTGGTATTTAACCAACTGAAATGTATCTTTTACACTCAATAAATCGTCTGGGTAGTTTTACAACTTCAAATAGAATGAAATCTTCTGTACTTCAAGTTATTCCTTATACCTTGCATGCTGCTTTGACCACACCCTAGTTTGCTTCCTAGATTGTCCATAGCAAAAATAACAAGAACACTCCTTTTCTGCCTTTTAGGAATTTCTCTAGATCAAACCAAATTTGTTATCTACCTAATTCCCACTCACAGTACATATAAATACCCAAATCTATCAAACTCCAGGAGCCCTTAATTTCCTAAGCCACTGTCAATTTATTGTGAATTAATATGTTATGCGCATAGCTAATTCACTATATAAATCCCCTCTGTAGTTCTGTAACTCCAAATAGGGTGATTCCAATTTATAAATAAAGATAATCCAACTACCTAACATGTTCCTTTGGAGTCATATCAAATGCCCCTGTAGATTAAATCTGGTTAAAAAGACTAAAACCTTCTAGAACTACCTTTGGGAATTTCCTGAGGGCATTCTGGTAAATGTTCTGAGATGGATCCAACTGTAAAACATCTTAAACACCAAATTCCAACAAAACCTCTGAGGACAAATTTATTTGAGCTTTAGATCTTTTCTGGTGAATTATTCACCTAAACTAGAGGTTATTTCACTAGAAAAATCATTGCTAAATGTAGAAAATTGATAAAATCATGAAACCACTTTTGTTGGTCTTGTTTTTTCCATTACCTACCTGTTTATATCATTTTTATACATTGATATCATACAGACCCAAACCTTAGTTCAAAACCCCTTCATTAGGTGGTATTCGACTATTAAACCATTAAACAAGTTCCACAAATGCCTTTCCATTATTTCCAAATGCCATGATATCAATCTATCAAAAATGTCAACACCCGGATTTTTAATCCCAGATGCCTGTTATGCCATATATTGCAATCCCAGGATTACCATTTTTGCGAGACATAACAGAATTGGTACCATAGTACATCATCCATTACAAACCATAATAAAGGTCTTACAAATAAATGATCTCATGATCCAGTCTTAATACAATCAAAGCAGCAACAAGTAAACATACTAAGGGCTCCATCTTCAGGGTCACAGTCAATGCTGACGATGGGAGATGATCCTAGTTGTCATAGACCTCCTGCTGTCAATCTTCCTGGTAGTCCAGCCAGGGACAAAGCCATGAGTACTCTTTAAGTACTCGCAAACTATCACTAACAAGTAAGGTAGTTCTAGTAGGAATCTTAAGATCTAGGTTTATTTGCAAAAGCCAGGTTTATTTCATAAGAGTTCAAAAGTAAAGAATATAATTTAATCACTTAAGTGGGAACCTAATTTTCATGTCCACAGCCCAGTTATGGTCAAGACAAGGTCATAGTTCAATTCACAAGTCAATTTGAAAACATCTGACAATGGAATAGTATGGCCACTCCAAGTGTCCATGACCACGGATGCGGCTATTCAAATAGTTTGACACTCTGCAGCGGTGGTACACTTTCACCACAAAATTCGATACATCCATCAGGGATAACCCTGAATCATCATACTTAGTATGCGGATAATCAATCATAACCTTTCAATTACACACTCTAGTATAGGCACGATAATCAATCATAACCTCCCAGCCATGGCCATCTACCATCCTGGGAACTGCATAGATGGACATTCACAGTCCCGAGGTAGCCTCAACTCAACCTCTTTCCGCGAGGGAACCCATACTAAGGCATATAAATTTCCAGGTAAGCCCTTCCCAAATCAGGTATTGTGGTTGTACGGTAAAATTGGAATGGTATCGCATCCGAACCCAACCATCAGTTTTTATAAAAGTCCAAGGCTCATGCATCAACATTTTCATCATCAACCATTGTGTTTCTCAACACATGTGAAAATATTTCAATAGAATAAACCATCATTCCAAGGTTTTAATAATCATTTTCTCCAAGTATTCCCATCTAAGTGATCAGTAGAAGTTTAGCACTAGCAACTAGCCACTAAAGTTGAGGGTATTCACTAATGAGGGGTGCTAATCAAGTGTAACTATCCAAATCTAGTTTTATGCTTTTTTAATGGAATCTAAGTATAACTACTTATGCCTAGTTTTATACTCTTTATAGTATCTGTCCTATTTTTCCAATACTCACAAATCACTAACTAAAGGTAAAGAACTTTGGTAAAAGTAAAGGAATAAAGCTTGCAAGTAAAACTTGGGATTGGTATAATCAAGGTTGCATAACCAAAGCATGCCTAATGCATCTTGCATAAGTTATCTTGCATAGGTATGAAGCTTGCAAGTGTTAGCTTGCATAGTTAACTTGTAGTGTTAGGCTTGCATAGTTAAGCTTGCAATTAGTGATGTCTTGCATAGATATGAAGTTTGCAAGTGTTAGCTTGCCTTGACTAGTGCAGTGTTTGAAGTTCTCTTCTTCTTCTGATTCTTCGTAGTACTCCTCCTCCTCGTATCCTGGGTCGGTACTAGCGTCTATAAATGAATACGAGGTACACAATCACCAAAAAAATACTTAACTCCTTCTATGTAGCACACAAAGGCTCACACTAGATGATCTAGCATCATCACAATCATCACATGAAATAAAGACCTAGTCTTATTTATCTTATTTTAGAAAAGTAATTTCTACTCATTGAAAAATACTTAATCTTTAATATTCTCCAATTAAAATACGGGATCATGTTGACACATGTCATCACCACATATTCTAATATTTGGGAATGTGATTTAAAGTGGTGGTCACATTTTATAATGTTTAATATTACTTTTTAATAAAATTAAAGTGACTAGAAATGCCTTTATAGCATTCTTTTCGTACTAGTCCAAAATCACTTCATGTAAACCTACATATTTTTACATATTCAGATAGATCTTGTCAAATGTGATTTTTGAGAGTTGGAATCAACTCAAAAGTATTTATGGTTGATTTTTAATAAATGTTTGAAGTTGGAAAAGTCTCTGCCTTGTTTTTTTACTATAGGTGATCTATAATTTCAAATGGTTTGAATCTAACGGGCTTGGATAGATATTTTGAATACCTTTCTAGCAAAATTGGAATTATGAAATTTGGTTCAGTGAATCTCTTTGAATCAATTTTTTAATCTACTGACAAAATCTAGTTTTAACTAAAATGGGAATAATCTATTTGAATTGACGGGCTCTACGCGGGAAACTAAATGGGCCGGCGGAGCTACGTGGCACGCGCAGCGGGCTGCTAACAGGAGGGTCCTACTAGTCAGCGACTCAGCTAACGTGAAGCAGTAAGTTTCAATCTAGGACATGTGATTAGACTAGGATCTACGGTTGTGGTTCGTCATCTCCGGCGACTAGCTCCGGCGAGAAACGAACCCTAACACGACGGTGGGGGCACGTGGGGGCTCACCTGGGATCCATCTAAGGTCGACGATGGGGGTGAATGGGGTTATCATGGACGGGAGTTGAACGGTGGTCACGGCGGCTCCTGGGGCGACTCCTAGCTCCAGTTCCTCTACTCCTCTGCAGCGGCAGGCTCCGTTGAAATTCCAGCGGGCTGGTGCTTGCTTTGCTTCGAGGAGAGGTCTAGGAGGTGTCTGAGAGAGAGGGTAGTGGAATGTTGTGGAGAATTGGAGCTGGGGTGGCCTCTATTTATACACGGGCGAGAGGGACAGACCGGCATGGCAAGGGGTCGTCAGCAACATCAATACAGAGGGCTATCGGCATGGCTGAGGGTAGGGGTCGACGCGGTGCTTTAGGGCGGTTCTCGTGCGAGTGATGGTGCGGAAAGGGGCGGTCGAGAATGGTCGGGAGCAGTCCATGCTATGTGCGGGAATGGCGGCATTCGAGACGGTGCACAGTGGCTATGGTCCGCTTGGCGGCAAACGAGCGTGTCAGGGGGGTAGCTGGGGTCACGGTGAGTGCGGGCACGCGTGGTGAGGGAGATACGCGGCGTGTGTGCGCATGTCTGCTGCGGCGCTCTGGCGCGCTCTCGGCATGGTAGACAGAAAGGTGGGTGCGGCGAATGCGGTTGTTCTACGGCTTGGCTTTGGTCTAGGGGTGGACAGAGGGTGGCAGTGGTGTGGCGCCTGTCTCCTGGACATCATGGGAGAGGGCGGCACATTCTGTGGCGTTGGTTTCTCTTCCGGCCATCACGGAGAGCTCGGGCGGCGCGGCACTAGCGTGAATGGCAAAGGGGGAAGCATGTCCTGCGCTGCTGGTGTACTGGGGTGAGTGAGATGAATGCGGATGGGACAAAGGGGTGATCAATTACTACTCAAAACAGTAGAAGTTAGGAAGTGGTTAATTGTGTCCGCTAGGTGCTCGACCAAATGGCCGCATGAACTCAAGATTTGAATTTTTGGCTAAAATTTGGGGAGTGTTCTGAGTACTTTCTTGATAGTGTAAGTTTGCTTGGGTTTGCCAAGGTGAATTGATTTGAGTGTGTTTTGCAAAATGGTAATCTATGCATATGAACTTGATTCAATTTTGCCAAGTCCTTTAAAATGATTTGGAATTTGTTTCTGTTTGTTTGTAAAGTGGGCTTGGGTTTACTTTTACTTGGTCTAGCAAGGGGTGAAAACAATTGGGAAAGTTTCTATTAGAATTATTTTACTAGGAACACTCAAAGTGGTCTAGTGGGTAATTTTGGTCAAAATGACCATTTGATCATATGGTTCATATTTCAATTTCTTTTCTTTTGATTTAGTTTGTAATTGGCTTAGATGGTGTAGTATTCATCTTTAAACCATTACTTATCATTTGTAGCAATGAAACATGGCAATAACACTCATTCATACACTAATACAATTCACACATATACTCATATTCAATTTAATAATAAAAGTTTTTGTTAACCTTAAACTTAGGTGATTTGAGCTTGATAATCTTGATTAATAGTTTTGGGATGTTACAAGCCTTCCCTCCTTAAACAAAATATCGTCTCGAGATTTAAGAAAAACTAGGAACTAAAGAGATTTGGAAACTCAGTCCTAATGTAACCTTCTCGCTCCCAAGTAGCTTCTTCTTTAGTATGGTTACTCCACTGGATCTTGAGAAACTTGATACTCCGGGTCTTGGTGGTTCTGAAGGCTTCTTCCAAAATACAAATGGGTACTTCACGATAAGTTAGATCCTTGTTGATATCTATGGCTCGGTGATCGATATTCTTGAAAACTTCGGTCTTCTCCGTAACTTCTAGGCATTTGCGAAGTAACGAGCTATGGAACACATTATGTATGGCTGACATCTCCTCTGGCAGTGCTAGTTGATATGATACTTCTCCTTAGCGATTCAAAATCTTGAAGGGTCCAATGCATCTAGGGGATAACTTCCCTTTCAGTTGAAAATGTTGCATTCCTTTCAAGGGTGATACTTTGAGATACACAAAATCTCCGACATTGAAGGTCAGGTCTCGACGTCTTTTGTCAGCATAATTCTTCTGTCTGGATTGGGCAGTCTTGAGGTGTTCACGGACTTTGTGAACCTTGTCTTCATCTTCTCGTAGAAGGTCAGGTCCGAAAAGCTAACTCCCTCCTACTTGCGACCAATTCAAGAGGATACGACACTTCCTTCCATACAGAAATTCAAAGGGGGCCATTTCCAAACTGGCTTGATAACTATTGTTGTATGAGAATTCTGCGAAAGGCAGACAATCTTCCCATTTTGATACATATTCTAGCACACAAGCTCTCAACATATCTTCTAATATTTGGTTGTCTCTTTTAGTTTGTCCATCGGTTTGTGGGTGATAAGCTGTGCTGAAATTCAGCTTTGTTCCTAATCCTTCTTGGACTTTCTACCAAAATCTTGAGGTAAACTAGGTTCCTCGATCTAATACTATGGTATTAGGGGTTCCATGCAAACTGAGGATTCTAGAAATGTACAACTCCGCTAGGTTCGAACTGTGGTAGGTGGTCTTGACATGTATAAAATGGGCTACCTTGGACAGTCTATCCACTATGACCCCAATAGAGTCATTTCCCCTACTAGAGGTAGGCAAACCGGTGATGAAATCCATTCTAACAGAATCCCATTTCCATTTCGGAATCTGCAATGGTCGCAGAAGTCCTGCGGGTCACTCATGTTCCACTCTGTCTCTCTAACAGATACCACACTTGGCTATGTAGCTTCCGATTTCTCTCTTCATCTTGTGCCACCAAAATTGCTCCTTCAAATCCTGATACATCTAAGTTCCTCCAAGATGTATAGAATAAAGAGTATCATGAGCTTCCTGCATAATGACTTGTTTCAACTCCGAATCTACTGGTACATAGATGCGTCCTTTGTACCACAAAACTGCTTCATCTTCGTGAATCCGGGTACCTTCCATGTACCAATACGACACTTGATTCCGTCGATACTTGCATTTCCTTTTTGCGCTTCCTTGATCTGACTGATCAAAGTGGGTTGAAGTTCAATGCTAGCTAAAAATCCTTTGCTATCTAGCTTCGTTCTAAACTGCTCCAACTCCTCATGCAAACTTGGCTGGGCTTACTTAATCATGGTGTTTAATCTACACGGTAATCTGCTAAGAGCATCCGCTACCACATTGCCTTTGCCGCGGTGATAGTGAATGTCAAGGTCATAATCCTTGATTAACTCTATCCATCTCCTTTGCCTCATATTCAGCTCCTTCTGGGTGAAAATATACTTCAGACTTGTGATCCAAATAAATCTCACAGCGGTTACCCATAAGGTAATGACGCCAGGTCTTCAAAGCTAAAACTACAGCTGCTAGTTCTAAGTCATGGGTAGGGTAGTTTTGCTCATGCTGCTTCCGTTGTCTAGACAGATATGATATGACCTTGCCTTCTTGAATCAACACACATCCGAGACAAATCTTGGATGCATCACAATACACATCAAAAAGGCTTCTTGATATCCGGCATAATCAAAATTGGGGCTGAAATCAATCTCTTCTTGAGTACTTGAAAACTTGCTTCACATTTGTCCGTCCATTCAAACTTCTGATCTTTCTTCAATAACTGGGTCATTGGTCTTGCGATACTCGAAAATCCTTCTACAAACTTGCGGTAATATCCCTCTAATCCTAGAAATGCAGGGACTTGGGTTTGAGTGGTTGAGGTTTTACATTCTTCAACATCCTTAATCTTGGTGGGATTGACAGCAATTCCTCCTTCCGACACGATATGTCCTAGGAATCCTACTTCCTTCAACCAGAACTCACATTTGCTAAACTTGGAATACAACTGATGTTGTAACATCCCAATTTCAGCAACCCTGATTAGTTGTCCAGAATGCAAAAATGAGGGGGAACAAAAACTTTTTCTTGTTTAATGCTGAAGTGTTTGCTTGTTGTTTGGATATGCTTATGCATATGAATGTGTATTAGCTGATATACTCCTTACCTCAACATCAGTTGTCAAAAAGCAATTTAACTAAACTATCCTGGCTCATTTTACATATTCTCAAATGTTCTAGCATTGCAAAATATGAGCCAAGATGCTTATGTAACCAGAACTATTTTAGTAGCTTCTATTGAAAAAACTATGGAGAGATATATAATATAATCTCCTTATGTTTTCAAGACAGAACCTTCAACTACTCCTACCTCTAGGATTCTCAAAACTTTGTATAAAACATTTGAATTCTACTCTTGGTAGGGAGACCAAGGACTCTTACCTTACTCAAACTCCAATATTTGAAAATTTCCCATCCTTACCTCAAGCTAAGCTTGATGGTAACCCTAGTAGTAGTTGAATTGTTTGTAAGATGAGTTGCCTTGATCTGCTAAGATGAAGTGCTTTGATCTGCTGTTTGATGAATTGCCTTGATCTGCTCCTTGATTTGTCTGCTTAGGAGATAGTATGAGCTACTCTAGGAGCTCATTACTAGGATCAAGATGGTTCCAAATCACCCCACCCTAAGCAGGAATACAAAGCTGGATCTGATCTCTAACTACTAGGTGATCATCTAAAACCCTTAACCAGATCAATTCTGAAGATATCCCTTATAGAAGCTTCCAAGTTAATGAAGACCAATATCAAGCATGGATCCTTTCTACTCCCTCTATACTTCAACATCATCCACTTGATGATGCCTTGGTACCTTGCATCCCATCAAAATCATCACCACCCACATTCTAGTCAAAAACCCTAAATCTGCCAAATTTGGCTAAGTCTAGAATCTGTTTCAACATCACCTTCTTGAATGCCTCCTTTTCTCAACCCTTGTGCATTTTTGAAAATGCATTCGACCAAATTGTTAACCATCCTAAGTACTACCAAGTCCCACTCTTGCCCTTGGTTATATCATCCTCTAACCCACTTGTTCTTGATGGTTTTGCACGCAAGAAAATAACTATTCCTACAAATTTAGTCAACATGCCTACTTTGATAGAAGCTTACACCATCATCCAACCTTCTATGGACCAACTCTTTGTATGGTTGTGTTCTAATCATATAGGTCTATCAATATCTACTTCACTTGTTCCAAGTGGATCTTTGTGCTTCCTATACCCACAAGGTTTTGAAGGCTAGTTGATAATCTGCCTTGGCAGGCTTTTTTTATCCAAAGTTTGAAATCAATTCTTGGTGAGCTCAAGCAGGATAAAGCTCAAACCTCTACACCATTGCGATCTACATCACTTGGTCTATCCATCCATATATCCCATGCCCCAAGGGGAGCCTTGAGCTGCAAGACCCAACAAGTTTTGGTGGCATGAAAACAATCTTACCCAAGATCCTTAAATCTCTAGTTTTCATCAAAATCAACTTGGATTCTCCAATCCCAAGGTTGCAAATGCTTGTTACACCTTGTCTACATCATATAAATTGATCATCAAGATTTCTCAAATTTTATTCCTACTTATTATGGACCAAATATATTTAATTCCTGTAATAGACAAAATCTCCAAAACTCCTCTCCCAATGGAAAGATTGGTTTTTGTCAAAGCACTTCCCCAACTTTTTGCTCAATTGAGATTCATATATCATACCCTATCTTCCCATCAAAAAAAAATATTTTTGAGAAACTTTATTATTTATTTTTGCCTATTATCTTAAATGGCAGAAATGGAATAATAATAGTGTTAAATACTTTTAATCCTCAATAAATCTCGGGAAAATTCCCCTAAGTGTGTATTCACATTTGGGACCATCTCACATCAAAAACTCCACCTATCCAATTCAAAAATATCAAATAAATTCCTAAAAACCATTTCTGCACTATTTGAATAAATGATCTTAAGTGGACTTGAAATCCTTTGAAAAATCTCAATTAAATCCAGGAATATTGTATTAACCTCCTCTAGATCCTAGCACCATCTCCTCAACATGTCCAATACAAGTTTCTAGACTTCCTTCATAACCATTATTTTGGCAAAGTTTTGAACTTATTCAAAACATAGAGATAAACCTTATCAAAACCACCTCAAAACTTGTCAAGAACTACTCCCCAACAACCAGCACTCCTCCTCTGATCAAGCACCCCTGTAGAAGGGCACTGCTACCCATGTCAACTAGTGCTTGGAAGGAGAGATAAAAAGAGATATGCTCATATCTTTGAAATAAATGTGTAGCAGCCACCCCACTCACTCCCTGCCCCCACCTTGACCCCTAGTGGCCATACCACGACCACTCCACCGTCCTCCTCGCCCTATCCTCGAGCACCACCCCTCCATGCCCTCACTTGGACCTTGTCCATCATTGACCGATCCACCCCAAGTTAAATAGGCCAGAGGCCACCCCGTGCCTCCCTTGATGGGTTCGTAGCAAGGAAAACAAAAAATTTCTACGGCAAGAACGAACAAAACCCAGATCTAATCTAGATAAAAGCCAAGATCTAATCTATTAGACATGTGCAACGAGATAGATCTGTACTAACCCTTGTAGATCCAAAAGCGTTACGAGATTGGATCTCGTTGTTGATGTAGTCGATCACTTGCCGATCTCAAGATCGTGTGGACGATCCTTCCGACGCCGCGTTCCGGCAGCGCTTCCGCAGTCGGTCACACGTGCGGAGTCGAAGCAGACCTTCCTCTCCCCGTTCCAGTGAGCAGCGGAGGTAGTAGATCTTCTCCACGGAATCCCAGCAGCACGACAGTGTGGTGGTGGTGGTGGAGTAGAGAATTCTGCAGGGCTTCGCCTAAGCCTGAGACGAGGGAAGGAGGAGGAGAGAGGTGGCGGCTAGGGCTTGAAGTGAAGGGGGCAAGGGGGTGGCGCCCCCAACCCTCTATTTAAAGGAGGGAGGCGAAATGGGAGGGGGAGTCCTAGTTGGTCTCCCTCCCTTCCTTGGCTGGCGGATTGGGAGGGGGGGAGGAGTCCTCCTCCCACACGACTCCTTGTCTTGCCCCACAAGGACTCCTTGATCCTTTCTTGGTTTTCAAGCAAACTCCAAGAAATCTCCTAGAACCTTCCGAAACATTCCGAAACCTTCTAAAATCCCCATACAAATACTCTGGAATATTTCCTAACTTAGAAAATGATCCCCAATATATGAATCTCATTCTCCGGACAATTCCGGATCTCCTCATGATGTCCCGGATCCAATCCGAGACTCCGAACAACATTCGGTCTCCAACGCACATTCCATATCTACTTGAAACAACTTCGAACCTTAAGTGTGTCACCCTACGGTTCGTGAATATGCAGACATGATGAAGACACCTCTCCGATCAATAACCATCAGCGGGATCTGGAGATCCATAATGGCTCCCACATACTCAACGATGACTTCGTGATCGATAGAACCATTAACATACGAAACCAATTCCCTTTGTCATGCGATATTCTACTTATCCGAGGTTTGATCGTCGGTATCTCCATACCTAGTTCTACCTCGTTACTGATAAGTACTCTTTACTCGTTCCATGTTATGTCATCCCTTGTGACCTAGTCACATGCTTGCAAGCTAACTAGATGACATTCCACCGTGCGGGCCCAGAGCATATATGTCCATCATATGGATGGACAAATCCCAATATTGGTCCATGCGCTTCAACACATACTTTCAGAATACCCAATGGCACCTTTATAACCACCCAGATACGAAGCGGTGTTTGATGTCATCAAAGTACCCATCCGGTGATGGTGATTAACATAACCTCATGGTCGAAGGATTAGGTTACTATGCATTTGAAAGCTTATAGCAATACGAACTTAATGACTTGATCTTATGCTACGCTTACTATGGGTGTGTGTCCATCACAACATTCTCCTAATGATATAACCTTGTTATTAATGACATCCAATGTCCATGATCATGAAACCATGATCATCATTTAATCAACAAGCTAGTTCCACAAGAGGCTTACTAGGGACTCTTTTATGTTTACAAAACACACATGTATCATTGTTTCCTTATAATACAATTATAGCATGGGATGTAAACATTCATCATAAACACAAAGATATAATAATAACCACTTTTATTATTGCCTCTTGGGCATATCTCCAACAACCTCCCACTTGCACTAGAGTCAATAATCTAGATTACATGGTAATATACCTAACACCCATGGCGTTCTGGTGTTGGTCATGCTTTGCTATAGGGAGAGGTTTAGTCAATGGATCTGCCACATTCAGATCAATGTGTACTTTGCAAATCTTTATGTCACCATCTTGGACATACTCGCGAATAGCATGGAAACGTAGCTTGATATGCTTCAGCTTGCTATGTGACCTTGGCTCCTGTGAATTAGCTATGGCACCTGTATTGTCACAGTAGATGGCCATCGGGTCCAACACACTGGGAACCACGCCAAGTTCAGTAATGAACTCCTTCATCCATATGGCTTCTTGTGCAGCCTCCGAAGCAGCTGTGTATTCCGATTCAGTTGAAGATTTCGCCACAACGCTTTGCTTGGCACTCCTCGAGCTCACTGTAGCACCATTCAAAATAAATACGTATCCAGACTGTGACTTCGAGTCATCTGGATCGGTGTTCTAACTAGCATCAGTGTAACCGTTTACAACAAGCTGTTCATCACCTCCATAAGAAAGAACCATATCCTTAGTCCTATTCAGGTACTTTAGGATATTCTTGACCGCTGTCCAGTGTTCCATTCCAGGATCACTTTGATATCTGCTAGTCAAACTAACAACATGTGCTATATCCGGTCTTGTACACAGCATGGCATACATGATAGAACCTATGGCCGAGGCATAGGGAATATTATTCATCTTTTCTCTATCTTCTGCCGTAGTCGGACTTTGAGTCTTACTCAAGGTCTTACCTGACAACATGGGCACGAACCCTTTCTTGCTCCCTTCCATTCTAAACTTCTTTAGAACTTTGTCTAAGTATGTACTTTGTGAAAGCGCTATTAGGCGTCTTGATCTATCTCTATAAATCTTGATGCCTAGAATATATGCCGCTTCGCCAAGATCCTTCATTGAAAAACTATTATTCAAATAGGTTTTGACGCTATTAAGAAGTTCTATATCATTCCCAATCAACAATATGTCATCTACATATAGTACTAGGAATGCTACAGATCTCCCACTCACTTTCTTGTAAATACAAGCTTCTCCATAAGTTTGTATAAATCCAAAGTTTTTGATTACTTTATCAAAACGTTGATTCCAACTCCGGGATGCTTGCTTCAGTCCATAAATGGAGCGCTGAAGTTTGCATACCTTGTCAGTATCTTTAGGATTGACAAAACCCTTGGGTTGTACCATATACAACTCTTCCTCAATGTCACCATTAAGGAACGCCGTTTTGACATCCATCTGCCAAATTTCATAATCGAAATATGCAGCGATTGCTAACAAAATCCTCACAGTCTTTAGCTTCGCTACTGGTGAGAAAGTCTCATCATAGTCAACTCCTTGAATTTGTCGGAACCCTTTCGCGACAAGTCGAGCTTTATAGATGGTAACATTACCATCAGCATCTGTTTTTCTTTTGAAAATCCATTTGTTCTCGACAGCCTTACGGCCATCCGGTAAGTCCACCAAAGTCCATACTTGGTTTTCGTACATGGATCCCATTTTGGATTTCATGGCTTCTAGCCATTTGTCGGAATCTGGGCTCACCATAGCTTCTTCATACGTCGCAGGGTCATCAGTGTTGTCCACCAACATGACGTTCAAAGCAGAGTCATACCAATCAGGAGTGGTACGAACCCTCGTTGACCTGCGAGGTTCAGCAGTAACTTCGTTCGAAGTTTCATGAGCTTCCTCTCCAATTGGTGCAGGCGGCACAAAAACATCTTCCGGTGCTGCGCTACTCTCAACTCCGAGAGAAGGTTCAATAACCTCGTCGAGTTCTACTTTCCTTCCAGTCACTTCTTTCGAGAGAAACTCCTTCTGAAGAAAGGATCCATTCTTGGAAACGAAAACATTGCCTTCGGATCTATGATAGAAGGTATACCCAATTGTTTCTTTAGGGTATCCTATGAAGACGCATTTCTCCGCTTTGGGTTCAAGCTTATCAGGTTGTAACTTCTTTACATACGCTTCGCATCCCCAAACTTTAAGGAACGACAACTTAGGTTTCTTACCAAACCACAATTCGTACGGTGTCGTTTCAACGGATTTAGATGGTGCCCTATTTAAAGTGAATGCGGTTGTCTCTAATGCATAGCCCCAAAACGATAGTGGTAAATCTGTAAGAGACATCATAGACCAAACCATATCTAAAAGAGTTCGATTATGACGTTCGGACACACCATTACGCTGTGGTGTCCCCGGCGGTGTCAACTGCGAAAGTATTCCACATTTCTTTAAATGCATGCCAAAATCATAACTCAGATATTCACCTCCGCGGTCAGAACGCAGAAACTTAATCTTCTTGTTACGATGATTTTCCACTTCACTTTGAAATTCCTTAGACTTCTCGAATGTTTCGGACTTATGTTTCATAAAGTAGACATACCCATATCTACTTAAGTCATCCGTGAAAGTGAGAACATAACGATATCCACCACGTGATGCTACACTCATTGGACCGCACACATCGGTATGTATTATTTCCAATAAGTCTGTAGCTCGCTCCATTATCCCAGAGAATGGAGTCTTAGTCATTTTTCCCATTAGACATGCTTCGCATCTTTCAAGTGATTCAAAATCAAGTGATTCAAGAAGTCCATCAGAATGGAGTTTCTTCATACGCTTCACTCCAATGTGACCAAGACGACAGTGCCACATGTTTGTAGAATTATCATTCAATTTTATTCGTTTAGCATCTATGTTGTGAACATGTGTTTCACTACTATCGAGATTCAATAAGAATAAACCATTCATCTCAGGTGCATTACCATAAAAGATATTACTCATATAAATCGAACAACCTTTATTCTCAGACTTAAAAGAGTAACCGTCTCGCAATAAACAAGATCCAGATATAATGTTCATGCTTAATGCAGGCACCAAATAACAATTATTCAAATTTAAAACTAATCCCGAAGGTAGATGTAGAGGGAGCGTGCCGACGGCGATCACATCAACCTTGGAGCCATTTTCAACGCGCATCGTCACCTCGTCTCTCGCTAGTCTTCGTTTATTCCGCAGCTCCTGTTTCGAGTTACAAATATGAGCAACCGAACCAGTATCAAATACCCAGGCACTACTACGATTACTAGTAAGATACACATCAATAACATGTATATCGAATATACCTTTCTTCTTGATGTTTCCGTTCTTCAGATCCGCCAGGTACTTGGGGCAGTTACGCTTCCAGTGACCAGCACCCTTGCGAGAGAAGCATTCAGTTTAGGCTTAGGACCAGCCTTGGGCTTCTTAGCAAAGGCAGCTTTCTTGCCGTTCTTCTTGAAGTTGCCCTTTTTCTTAGGCTTGCCCTGTTTCTTGAAATTGGTGGTCTTATTGACCATCAACACTTGGTGCTCCTTCTTGATCTCCACTTCAGCAGTTTTCAGCATGGACGATAGTTCAGGCAACGTCTTGTTCATGCAGTGCATATTGTAGTTCATCACAAAGTTCTTATAACTCGGTGGTAGTGATTAGAGGACATGGTGAATTCCTAACTCATTAGGAATCGTTATCCCCAACTCTTGGAGCTTGTTTGCTTGCCCAGACATGGTGAGCACGTGCTTGCTAACGGAGCTTCCCTCTTCCATCTTACAGGTAAAGAACTTTTCGGAGGCCTCATAGCTCTCCACGGCCGCGTGAGTCTCAAAAATGAGCTTGAGCTCCTTAATGATCTCGAACGGGTCGTGGTGCTCAAAATGCTTCTGGAGCTCCGTTTCTAAACCGTACAGGATGGCACACTGAACTGTGGAGTAATGATTTTTCCGAGTGGCGTAAACATTCTTTACGTCATCAGTGGCATCATGTGCAGGTGGGTCACCTAGCGGTGCTTCGAGCACATAGGTCATCTGACCAGCCCTGAGGACAATCTTTAGACCATGGAGCCAGTCCGTGAAGTTGCTTCCATTGTTCTTAAGCTTTTCTTTCTCTAGGAACGCATTGAAATTGGAGAGGTTCGCCATAATCTACAACAAATTTGCAAGTAGTTTAGACTAAGTTTATGATAAATTGAGTTCAATTTTAATTCTTAAATTAACTACATGAACTCCCACTCAAAACAACATCCCTCACATTGTCTTAGTGATTACATGAACCAAGTCCACTACACCAAGTCCGATCTTCACGAGAGAAGATGTAGTTTCATCGGCGAACAATCTTCATGTTCATCATATCACTTATATGATTCATGCTCTACCTTTCGGTATTCCATGTTCCGAGACCATGTCTGTACATGCTAGGCTCGTCAAGATTAACCTTAGTTTCCGCATGTGCAAATCTGGCTTGCACCCGTTGTATGCACACGTAGAATCTATCACATCCGATCATCACGAGATGCTTCAAAACGACGAGTCTTAGCAACGGTGCCAACTGAGGACGTCCACTTTTATTACTTGATATTTAGTGAGAGGGATCATCTTATAATGCTACCGTCGCGATCTAAGCAATACAAGATGCATAAAGGATTAACATCACAGTCAATTCATAAGTAGTGTGATATGATATGGCCCTTTCTTCTTATGCCTTTGATCTCCATCTCCAAAGCACGAACATGATCTCCATCATCACCAGCATTGCGTCAAGGTCAGTGGTGCCGCTTCATGGTTGTCCATCATCACCAGCAACTATTACAACTACTTGGAATAAAGCTATTACAAGATGAATAGACACGCAGGTCTTAACAGAATTAAAGACAACCATTAGGCTCCTGCCGGTTGCCATATTACAACAAGGATCATTGCATACATCAAATATAATCACAATCACATGATGGCCATATCACATCACAAAACCCCTGCAAAAACAAGTTAGACGCCTCTAATTTTCTTTGCATGTTTTACGTGGTTTGGGGCTTTCGAATAAGAACGGATCTTACCTATGAAACTGAACCACAACGTTGATACAAGTGCTATCAAGTGCAAAGTGTAAATTGGATCTATACTATGGTGGGAGAGACAGACACCCGCAAAGCCACTTGTGCAAAGCAAGTTACCCGTCAAGCGTGGAGCAAGTCTCATGTGCGATGACATGTAAGGTTAGCCCGAGCCACTTCATCCCACCATACCACAAGATGCAAAGTACACAAAGCAAAAGACGGCATGAGCACCAACGCCCACAAAACCATTGTGTTCTACTCGTGCAACAGATCTACGCATAGATACGGCTCTGATACCACTGATGGGTTCGTAGCAAGGAAAACAAAAAATTTCTACCGCAAGAACGAACAAAACCCAGATCTAATCTAGATAAAAGCCAAGATCTAATCTATTAGACATGTGCAACGAGAGAGATCTGTACTAACCCTCGTAGATCTGAAAGCGTTACGAGATTGGATCTCGTGATTGATGTAGTCAATCACTTGCCAATCTCAAGATCGTGTGGACGATCCTTCCGCCAGCGTTCCTAGCCTTCCATGATCGGTCACACGTATGAGTCGAACTGCACCTTCCTCTCCCGTTCCAGTGACGTGGAGGTAGTAGATCTTCTCCATGGAATACCAATAGCACGACGGTGTGGTGGTGGTGGTGGAGTAGAGAATTCTGCAGGGCTTCGCCTAAGCCTGAGACGAGGGAAGGAGGAGGAGGAGAGAGGCGGCGGCTAGGGCTTGAAGTGGAGGGGGCAAGGGGGTGGTGCCCCCACCCCTCTATTTAAAGGAGGGAGGTGCCATGGGAGGGGGAGTCCTAGTAGGACTCCCCTCCCTTCCTTGGCCGGCGGATTGGGAGGGGGGAGGAGTCCTCCTCCCCCACGACTCCGTGTCTTGCCCCACAAGGACTCCTTGATCCTTTCTTGGTTTTCAAGCAAACTCCAAGAAATCTCCTAGAACCTTCCTAACATTCGAAACCTTCTAGAATCCCCATACAAATACTCCGGAACATTTCCTAACTTAGAAAATGATCCCCAATATATGAATCTCATTCTCCGGACAATTCCGGATCTCCTCGTGATGTCCCGGATCCAATCCGAGACTCCGAACAACATTCGGTCTCCAATGCACATTCCATATCTACTTGAAACAACTTCGAACCTTAAGTGTGTCACCCTACGGTTCATGAATATGCAGACATGATGAAGACACCTCTCCGATCAATAACCATCAGCGGGATCTGGAGATTCATAATGGTTCCCACATACTCAACGATGACTTCGTGATCGATAAAACCATTAAAAAACGAAACCAATTCCCTTTGTCACGCGATATTCTACTTATCCGAGGTTTGATCGTCGGTATCTCCATACCTAGTTCTACCTCGTTACTGATAAGTACTCTTTACTCGTTCCATGTTATGTCATCCCTTGTGACCTAGTCACATGCTTGCAAGCTAACAAGATGACATTCCACCGAGAGGGCCCAGAGCATATCTATCCGTCATATGGATGGACAAATCCCAATCTTGGTCCATGCGCTTCAACACATACTTTCAGAATACCCAATGGCACCTTTATAACCATCCAGTTACGAAGCGGTGTTTGATGTCATCAAAGTGCCCATCCGGTGATGGTGATTAACATAACCTCATGGTCGAAGGATTAGGTTACTATGCATTTGAAAGCTTATAGCAATACGAAATTAATGACTTGATCTTATGCTACGCTTACTATGGGTGTGTGTCCATCACAACATTCTCCTAATGATATAACCTTGTTATTAATGACATCCAATGTCCATGATCACGAAACCATGATCATCATTTAATCAACAAGCTAGTTCCACAAGAGGCTTACTAGGGACTCTTTTATGTTTACAAAACACACATGTATCATTGTTTCCTTATAATACAATTATAGCATGGGATGTAAACATTCATCATAAACACAAAGATATAATAATAACCACTTTTATTATTGCCTCTTGGGCATATCTCCAACATACCTTACCCATCATTTGCTTCCTCTCCCTTCTTCTTACCACCCCAGCACCCCCTCTCCCTCTACACTGACCTGTGCTGCTCGAGAGAGAGAGAGAAAAGATCCTCGGGCTCCTCCTCGAAAACGAGCTAAGCTCCCTCGTCCTTCCCTCTCCTCCTCTGCATGTCACTCCCTGGTGCTCCCCTACCCTCCCTTACTCTTCCCCTTCTATTTTCCTTACTCAAGAATAGCTCCCCGTGTAGCACCAACGAGCTCCGGCGAGGTGCCTCTCGGTCGTCTTCGCGCGAGCCCGGATCTGGTCGAAAACCATCGCTGTCGCCCATCACTAGGACCGCCGCCGAACGCTGCTTTGCCCTGGGCCGTCCCGCTAGTAAGCTCCTCGCGTCACCCCGTCGCCTGCTCTAGGGTTTCCCCTATTCGTCACGTCGCCAGGAAGAAGACGCGCGGTGGCCATCGATCTCCTCTTGATCGAACGGTCGGGGTTTCCCCGTACCCCTTTGTGGGCAACCACCGCTGACCAGTGGGCCAGCCCTGTCAGGTTCAAGCCCACTTCTTCCCTGGTCAGCCGGTGGGCCGATTTCATTGCAAATTCAAGACTCCTCTAGATCTGGCCCGCCCAACCTTGTCCTTTTATTCATTTTGCCTGGATCCTGAAATTTGGCCATTAGTTTAAATCTTTTTGAAAATGAAAAGCCCCACCAAATGCCCAGATCTAAAATTCCTGAGGTCTAGGATTGTTTTATTAAACATGCAACATCATTGGTTGCTCCGAATAGGGTCCAGAATAATCCTAATAAAACCTTTACCCAGAGGTATCCTTTTCCACTAATAAAATCTTTCTGTGAGTTTTACATGTCCAATTGGAGTAAAACAAAATGCCTTTGGTAGATATTCCAGGTACCTATCCCTTGTCCTTTGTCTCATGCCAAGGTGAACATTAGTTTGCGCTTAACAAAAATAACAAGAACAAATCATATCTTCCTTAGGAAATTTCTCTAGGTAAAACCAACAGAGGTATTGGCCTAATTCCAACTCCCAGTAAAACTCCATATCAACATGTATCAAGCTCCAGCCGCTCAAATTTTATTGAGCATTGGTTCAATTCTAATGAGTTAAACTATTCTGTGTAGACTCATTTCATTAATTAAACCACTCCAGTAGTTCTTTATATCCAAATTGGGTAACTACAATTTCTATGGAAAGGTATTATAAATACCTACAATGTCTCTTTGGAATCAAACCAAAATATTCTATAGATTTAATTTGGTGAAAAAGACAAAACTGTTATAGAACTACCTTTGGGAATTTCCAGAGGGCATTCTGGTAAATATTTTGATATGATTCCAACTCTCAGTGAATAAGTACATCAAAACCTACACAAACACCCAAGGAATTAATTTTTGGACTCACATGACTCTTCTGGGGAATTATCTCCTAAAACTAGTGTATTTCCCACTAGAAAATTCTTTATAAATCAATGGAAATTGATAATTTGGTGAAACCACTTTTGTTGGTTTCATATTATCACTACCTATCTGATGGTATCATTTCTATACAAAGGTATACTACAGAACTTGGACCTTATAATTAAATGTCGTGGTGGTGTCACGACAGACGCCATGGATAGGCTAAAGGTGGGGACGAATATGCGCTAGGGGAATCCAGGGAGGGATAGTAGAGTGATTCTCTACACAGAAGCTTCGTATTTATGTTCAGTCTCCAAGATTACAAGTGCTCTTCGAGCTGTATTGACAAGAGGAGGAAGAAGAAACTCTCTTACTCTTGCCTATTAACTAGCCCAGAACCCTAGACCCACAAGTGTTTTCCTTACTATGTATCTGAAAAGACCCAACCCCCTTACCAGAAACCCAACCGCCCCTTATATAGGGGTGGTTCGGTCCTGGCCTAGGGCTTACGTGGAGGCATATTCCTAAGAATATGCCTCCTCCCAAAGTAGTAACCCGACAGGGGTGCTTTTCCCCCACATCGCTCTTGCTTTAGTGACATTGCCTCAAGGCGGGCGCCGACGTGAGCGTCGTCACCCTTGTCGGCCACGATCCGGTGGTCCTGCCCTTGCTTTATTCGCTCATCCAGTATGCACCAGGCCTTCTTTTTGACTAGAGCGATTCCTTCCTTCTCCTAGAAGCCAAACGAGGATCTGGATCACAGTTGATCCGGCACACCTGTTCCTGCATACAAGCCAGAAAAGTGTCTCCTACTTACTCCTTGAGTCGGACGAGACAATGTTAGCCGACCCCCTGGTCCGGGTTACTTCGTGATCCGGCCTGCCTTGAGGTGACTCGGCCAGCACCCGCTTTGACCTTGCCGACCCTCGGCTAACTCGGCCCTTATACCCCGGAGTGACCCTACCCGGGGTTATCCCCCCAACATTAGTCCCCGAAGCTAGTGCGGCCTTAGCGGCCTTGGTCGCCAAGGCCACATCAGGTTCATTCGTATCTAAGCTTCGGACGTTTAGCTCCGGGTTAACTTTTTGTCTCGGATTATATGGATTTACGTTCCCTTCGCACGCTCCAAGTTTTCACTTGTCGGCCGGGTCACCACTTTGGCTCGGATCCTATGGTTTTACTTTCCCTCTGCACAGTTCAAGTTTTCACTTGCCAGCCGGGTTACCATCGTGGCTCGGACCCAGGCCTTGCTTCCTTATCTCGTACGCCAACCCACGTGACGATTAATCATTACGTTGCCTTATTTTAAGGGCCTGCGCAGTAAGCGCCACAGTAAATGTCAGGGATTACTGTGCGGGGGTTACGTCACGTCTGTCTCCTCGTTTACCGCAACTGCATGTCGTGTCATGGGATCACATTTACTCTGCGGCCCCCGGTGTGGCTCCTCTCTGATTGGTCGATGCTGGTGATACATGGCCACACCGTGTGGTTTTCCTGCGTAGCACGATCCCACTCGTTGATGAATGGGGGCGGTTAAATAGGGGAGGGGCACGCTCCTTAGAACTTTTCCATCTCCGCGCCCCCTCGCCCGTTCCTCTTCTTCTTCCTCGCAACTGCGATGCCGCCAGTGCCTGTTCCAGCAACACCGCCGCCGCACCTTCTCCGTTCCTCCGCACCGCAGTCACCGCTGCTCCTCTGTTTAGCCATGGGTCCTTGTCAGTCTAGACCGCAAAGCCCCGCTGCCGCCAGCTCCAGCGAGGACAGCAGAATCGAAATGACGGAGGAGGAGCTCATCGTCGTTGAGCAGGAGATGGAGGAGGACGCCGGCGCAGCGGACCGCGGCGTGTGGGCTGGCTCCTAGGTCTGTGAGGACGACATCGACTGGCTCTACCAGACCCGACGCATTCCCGCCGGCGTCGCCGCTCGTCTCCCCTCCTCGGAGTTGGCCCCCTCACCCAATCCGGGTGAGTTTGTTGTTTTCCTATCCCATTTCCAACAGGGATTTGGGCTTCCAGTGAGTGATTTCTTCCGGGACTGGATCCGGACCTTTCACCTGCAACCACATCATCTCCCGGCGAACGCCATCACCTCTCTGTCCGCTTTCGTTTCTTCGGTCAAGAGCTACACCGGGCTATGGCCTACGAAGGAGCTGTGGATCCGGTTCTTCGGCCTCCGCTGCAACGTCGTCCCCAACATCCACGTCGAGTCGGAGGACAAGCAGCTAACTCAGTTCGGAGCTGCCTCGATCTTGCCCCGGAGGTATTCAATCTTTCCCCGAGTCACCG
Organism: Avena insularis; assembly: GCA_023614405.1. Taxonomy (NCBI): domain Eukaryota; kingdom Viridiplantae; phylum Streptophyta; class Magnoliopsida; order Poales; family Poaceae; genus Avena; species Avena insularis. The sequence goes on from CM042686.1 coordinate 316,120,589, forward strand.
GGCTTGACTCCTGCAAAGGATGGGCCCGGACCTTCTTCTACGTCCAGAACGAAGGCACGGAAGATTTGATCTGGTTGTCGCCTACGCCCGGGTCCCCTAACACGGATTTCTGGGAGGAGGTTGCCAAGAAACCTACAGCTCTTGCCAACCAAGTGAACAAAAGGTTTGCAGAGCTGAAGAAGCTTGGATTGCGCAACGAGGATGCCATGATCACATTCGTGCGCAACCGAATCTCTCCCCTTCAGCGGCGCACTCACAAGTTGTGCCATATGAGCTTCAGTCGCAACCCCAACCGAACCTCCTCGTTCGAGTTGAGCAATACGGAGATCTTCCGTCGGGTCAAGGCTCTTTTCACCACCCATAAGGACTTCTCCGCCGAATGGACGTGGGGAATCGAGCATTACCGCCGTGACAGGCTCCCTCCCGCGGTAAGCTTCGCGGGGTAAGCTTATTTCGGATCAATTTCATGTCGGTTCTTATCATATTTTTGACTTTGCTCCTTGTGCTTTTTTCTCAGCTGTTTCTCCAGCAAACCCTCGAGGATGGCCCGGATACAACCCTTAAGTGGGCCCCGGACCGAGAAATTCCGGATGAGGAGGAGCTGGACCAGGAGATGTTCCTCCCCACACCCGATGCCACCAAACGACCCAGCGGTAAATTCTCTTCTCTTAGAGATTGGCCCGACGATGAGGATGACTCGGATATCGATGTGATTGAACCCGTTGAGGCTGTCCCTCTTTCTTTTGCCTTCCCGGCATCAGCTAACCCCGGTGGGCACACCCACGAGGATTCTCCACTTTCCACGGGCGAGCCTGTTCTGGTGACGTCAAAGAAGAAGCGCGGATCCACGTCGAGTTCTTCTTCCGAACCTTCTCAGCCTTCCAAAAGGCAAAATAAGGCCGGAGACAAGACTGCCTCCAAACGGGCAGGCAAAGCCCCGGCACGGAGGGCCCGCAAACCTAAGGAGGCCGAGACCTCGGATGCGTAAGTTCTTTTTCACTGCGCAACACACTTCGCCCTGCTTCGGGATAATTTCACTCATGACATTATGTTCTCTTGCAGGGCTCCTGTGGAGGTCCCTCAGAGCGGATCGAGCATCTCCTCTCCTCTTCGGTCCAGTCCTTCCCCTCCCCGTGACGATGAGTCATGCCCGCTGAGCCCTATTCCGGAGGGCTCTGCGGCCGCTCCGGGTTCCGTAGTACCTCCTTCAGAGGGACGCGACCTCGGATCTGGAGGGGTCGGATCGGCCGAGGCAACGGCGTCCGGCACTTCGGCATTGCCGCAACCAGCCACTACCAAGTCTACCGCAACTCCAGCACCAGCAGCAGCTCCAAAGACCAGCCACGAACTAGCGTGCATCCCGGCTCGAAGAAACCAACAGCTCCAGGCGCCACCAAAGCTCCCGTGCCAAGTTCCTCTGCCTCTTCCGAGTCATCTCAAGCTCGGCGAGGGCCCACTCCAGCGGCTTCCAAGGGCAAATCCACTATGGTCACTTCCTCCCAGCAGGGCAAAGGCAAGTCCACCTCTGTCGAGGCTGGGCAGCGAACCTTGTCGTTGATGCTTCCAAAGAAGTCACCAGCAGCGATGGATCCTCCCGCCGAGCCAGCTGATTCGCAGCAGATGGTTCTTCACACTAGCCCGGCTCTTGCCCTGATTGAAAGGAAAGAAGCTCACGCCAAGGGCTTGGTGGCACCTCACATACCCACTGGCGAGCGGTACCCTCCGAGCCTCATCGAGTTTGTCATGAACTGGAATAAGGCGGAGTTCGTCTACAACGACGATCTCCTGGAAAAGTTCGGCCTAGCTGAATTTTCCGCTCAGATGAATACCGCCGCCAAGGCCATTAACCTCGCTGGGCGTATGATGGAGGTATGTTGTTTCTTCTTTACATGCTGTAGATAATAACCATTAGTCCCCGAACCTCCGGCGGAGTAACTTGTTACTCGGCCGGATGCTCCTTAGAAGATCAACGTAGCTGCATGTAAACTTCAAATATGCACACACCTAGAGCCGGGTTAAGTTCTGCTTGGCTCGGATCTCATATACTTCGAATATGCACACACCTAGAGCCGGGTTAAGTTACGCTTGGCCCGGATCTTGTACACTTCGAATATGCACCGAACTAACTTTACACGCCTGTGCTCTTGACAGGTAACCACCAACCGTCGAAGCGCCGAGTTTCAGCACCTGCTTGATACCCATAAGATCTTGCGCGCAAAACACGTTGTACTTGGCACGGAGCATGAAAAGAGGGGTTGCGCTTTCCTTGGTCTTGATAACCACATCATCCACGTAGACTTGTACATTTTGACCTATTTGATCGTGCAAACTTTTTGCATACATCTTTGGTACGTTGCTCCTGCATTTCATAAAGGCAGTTTTTATTTGATCATCCGGGTTCAGGGGTATCTGGTGGAAACCAGAATAAGCGTCAATAAATGACAATAGTTCACATCCCGCTGTAGAGTCGATGACCTGATCTATCCTCGGCAGTGGAAATGGATCTTTTGGACACGCCTTGTTCAGGTTCGTGTAATCGATACACATACGCCAAACCACCGCCACATTCGGATCATCCTTTTTCTTTTCTACCAGCACCGGATTAGAGAGCCAATCCGGATATAGCACTTCCATGATGAATCCTGCTGCTAGCAACCGAGCTATCTCGTCACCAATGACCTTTCTCCTATCCTCGGCAAAGCGTCGGAGAGGCTGCTTCACCGGCCTTGCTCCGGGTCTTACGTTCAAAGAGTGCTCGGCCAACTCCCTCGGAACACCTTGCAAGTCCTGTGTGGACCAAGCAAAAATATCCCGATTCTCACGGAGGAAGTTGACGAGCTCGCTTTCCTATTTGTCAGTTAACCCGACCCCAATTATCACCGTATGCTCCGGAAACATGTTATCCACCGGGATCTTCTTGGTGTCCTTCGCGGCTTGAAATGAAACGCTTCCATGCGGGTTACTTAACGCCGGCATATACTGCTGCGCGGACTGAGCTAATGCCGCCACTTCTTGGATTTTTCTTTTCTCTTGGGCAATTATGAGTGACTCGGCTAGGTTAGACCCGGCTGAAGCGCACTCCATAGAACGTCGGAAATCCCCAGCGATAGTAATTGCTCCATTTGGCCCGGGCAACTTCATCTTAAAAACTAACGTGGCAACTTGCCATGAATTTGCTCAGTGCTGGTCTCCCGAGTAATGCATGATACACGCTCTCCAAGTTTACCACCTCAAACTCCAGATTTTCGGTTCGGCAGTTATCCCTCGTACCAAATAGCACGTCGACCCGAACTTTGCCTATGGGTTCGCAAGATATGCGGGCACAATACCGTGAAAAGTTGTTTTTGTAGCCTGGAGTATGTTCTCCGAGATGCCCAACTTGCGCATCGTCTCCGCATACATGATGTTAATGCTACTACCATTGTCGATCAGTACCTTGGAGAACCTCACATTAATATTTGGTCCAATGAACGTCGGATCTAACACTAGTGCATACGAGCCCGGACTTGGCATAAGCTTGGGATGATCTTTGACGCTCCAGGTAATTTCCTGGTCCGACCAAGACATGTACCTCGTCACTTGAGGCATAACCGCGTTAACCTCCATATGTTGGCGCTGCAAGCTTCTCCTATCTGTTTCCTCTGTTGTGAACACACAATAGCTCTGGTGATGTTCCCTGTACTTATTTCTTCCCTCGTTTCCAGAGTACCTCTGATCCGGTTGTTGCTGGTTTTCCACCTGATGCACCGCATCCCTTCTTTCACTGTTGTCATACCTCGGCGGAGGGGGAGGCAACATCAGTTGCTGCGTGTTTGCTCCGGAGAGCAATTGCTGCCGGGGTAACTCCTGCCGAGGTTGATCATTCCGAGGTGCCTGAGCATTCCCCGAACCTCCTTGTTCTATCTTGCGCATCCACTCACATTGTCTCGTCGTGTGACCCGCCGGGCTGTTCGGATTTGGCGTGTGAAACTTGCACGGCTGGTCCAACATTGACTCGTAGGTATATCTCGGACGATCTTTCTTTTCTTGCCATTGCTTCTTCTTCTCCGGAGTCCACGTTTTCTTGCCATCGTTTTGAGGAGTCCATTGCCCTCCCGTTCTCTAGCGTTGGTTTCTCCCTGCCCAGGGCTGATCTTGATTCACGGCCGCAACTTGTTGCGAACCATATCGATGGTATGGTCTATCGTCTCTCCTCTTTCCCCTGTAATCCTTCCTCCGGGATGACCCGGATCCGTCCCTCGGATAGTACTCCTCATTTGACTCGTTCGACGCGATCCTAGGTTGAGTCGGATCACCCAAGGCATAAGAATCTGCGATCCGGATCATCTCTGCCAATGTGGCTGGCATTTTCCTTTGCAATTTCATCCACAACTCGCTGCCATATCTACATCCTTGTGCGAACCATGCTATAGCCTGTGACTCTATGACTCCCTCACACGAGTTTCTCACGGTACACCACCGGGTCAAGAATTCACGGTCCGTTTCGTTAGATCTCTGCTTGCACATTGCCAGGGTCTGCGGTCTATTCGGTCTCTGGTATGCACTTGAGAAGTTGCTGATAAACATCTCTTCAAAATCTATCCAGCAATTGATGCTTCCGGGTGGCAAATTATTCAGCCAAACCCTAGCTGGACCTTCCAACATTTGGGGTACATATCGTACAGCCCATCTCAAGTTGCCAGTCGCAATTTCCACAGCTGTTGCGTAGTTTATCAGCCAATCCTCCGGCTTTGTACTGCCGTCATACGTCTTCGTGCCCCTGGCTAATTGGAAATTTGGTATTGGCGGTTCCTTCATGATCCGGGGTCCGAAGCACGCTGGACCCGGAGGACCTTGACATTCGATCTGTTCCGACCTATACAGGCGATCCAGTTTTAGCCTGGCGTCATCCGGCATCAAATCTCTGCTTCCCAATCTCGACCCTATCACATGATAGTCCGGTCTTGCGTATCCTGCATTCATCATCTCTGAGTCTCCATCATTGTATCGGTCTTGTTCACGTTGTGCACCTCTCTGTTGCATACCACGGCCGGCACTTTGCTCTTGCCTTGGTGCATTCCGCTGCTGCGGTTGACCCGCTCTTGCCGAGTTTCGCTGTTTGGCATTGCCGTTGGCAGCATTCCCTTGACCGGCATTGCCTTGGTCGTGGTTACCTCGGCTCACACTTCGTCGATCGTTGTTTTTCCGTATCTCTTTTTCCTTTCCCGCACGCGTTGGGTCGTACGGAACGATCTGCTTGTTCCGTCTGGCCGAGGTTACTACCTCTTCTCTTCTAGGGCCACCATGAGGCGATGATGCGGCTCCAGCGGATTTCTCTGGGTTACCCATCACCGAATGGACGATTTTAGATGCTCCAACTCTCTCCGGGTTACCCCTCAACAGCTCCTCATTCTGCCTATTCGTGATCCGAACCAACTCATTAACCCGGTCTTGCTGTCTTTGGCGGGCTTCACCCGTCAGACCCTCTAGCTCGGACGCCGCGGCATCTGCTGCTCTGAGGTTCTTCGCCGGGGTACTATACTTCAGCAACCCCACAGACAGATAGTTTTCTGACCCTTCCTGTCCATCATCACCTTCTCTGTTCATCTCGCTTATGAGGTTTTTCCCTTTTACCCTCACTGCATCAACCTTGTTCGCTTTCGCGTACTCACGCAGCGTCATGTTCAACGACTGCTGAGCCGCTGCTATTTTCTTCGCGCCCTCCAGTATCTTTTGCCGGGTCTCCTCTAGCTCGGCCTGTGCCTGAGCCGGATCTACCACTGCTGCCACCGGGTTAGCCAAGCTATCCATACCTTCCCTCAGCACGTTCTCAAGCCTCTCTAGCGGAGGACCCCTAGATTTCCTTGGTGCCTTTGGTGTTACCTCCGGGTCTGGCGCCGGATCCTTGTTCGCGCCCGCGCCTGGCGCAGTCATCATCACCTCTGCATGGTCCGGGGAGCGAGCGATACGCGCCCCGCGAGCCACAGTGAGGGGTGGTTCCCCCGCATCGACGACGCGACGCGGATGAACGCAAGACACGTCCACAGCAACATAGACCTTGTGCGCGCCGAGCTTGACGAAGACGCCGTTGCGCGGAAGGGGGCATCTGCCGAAGCAGCCAATGTTGTCGCTGGCGTAGTCCAGCACGCCGAAGCACTGAACGAGCCTGGAGACGATGTGTTCACCGGTGCAGATGAAATTTCCCGTCCGGATCTTCACCCCTGCTGGCGCTGCTAGGCCCACGGTGGGCGCCAACTGTCGTGGTGGTGTCACGGCAGATGCCATGGATAGGCTAAAGGTGGGGACGAATATGCGCTAGGGGAATCCAGGGAGGGATAATAGAGTGATTCTCTACACAGAAGCTTCGTATTGATGTTCAGTCTCCAAGATTACAAGTGCTCCTCGAGCTGTATTGACAAGAGGAGGAAGAAGAAACTCTCTTACTCTTGCCTATTAACTAGCCCCAGAACCCTAGACCCACAAGTGTTTTCCTTACTATGTATCTGAAAAGACCAACCCCTTACTGAACCCCAACCCCCCTTATATAGGGGTGGTTCGGTCCTGGCCTAGGGCTTACGTGGAGGCATATTCCTAAGAATATGCCTCCTCCCAAAGTAGTAACCCGACAGGGGTGCTTTTCCCCCACGTCGCTCTTGCTTTAGTGACGTTGCCTCTGCGGCGCCTGCGTTAGCCGACGTGAGCGTCGTCACCCTTGTCGGCCATGATCCGGTGGTCCTGCCCTTGCTTTGTTCGCTCATCCAGTACGCACCGGGCCTTCTTTTTGAACAGAGTGATTCCTTCCTTCTCCTAGAAGCCAAACGAGGATCCGGATCACAGTTGATCCGGCCACACCTGTTCCTGCATACAAGCCAGACAAGTGTCTCCGACTTACTCCTTGAGTCGGACGAGACAATGTTAGGCGACCCCCCTGGTCCGGGTTACTCCGTGATCCGGCCTGCCTTGAGGTGACTCGGCCAGCACCCGCTTTGACCTTGCCGACCCTCGGCTAACTCGGCCCTTATACCCTGGAGTGACCCTACCCGGGGTTATCCCCCCAACATTAAACCCCTTAATGAAGTAGTTTAGGCATCCAAATGATTAAAGAAAACCCACAAAGGCATTTCAAGTAATTCCACTTGTGTAGAAGCCAACCACTCAAAACCTACTGAATTGTAAACTTGTATTGTACATTGCTTGCTATATGTATTGATGTTTGTATGCCTGGTGTTGATTGTGTCATTTGTTTGCTTGCATGTGATCCATATCGATGATAGATGCGATTATATCGGAGACCAGAAGAAGTTGGTTATTATACTTAGTTATTATTGTATTCCAAGAAGAAGTCTAGGCACATATATTGCCAGATTGCTGATCTCAGGCAAGCCACCTTCTTTCTCATAAGACTTGTCCTACTATTTTACTTATGCATGTTTTATCTACTGTTTATGAAAATTGCACTGTTTTACTACATGTTGATGTATATATGGTAGTGGTTTGGCTCTTCCGAACTATTACACTTTTGTACTATTAAGTACAACCCCCTTGGTGACACCTACTGGCCCCTAGTAGAATAGATGGTGTATAACACCATAACCCTATGGAAACCCTGTTTTAGCCTAAGCAAAGCTATAGGTTGGGAAGACCCCCGGAAAAGTTTTACCAAATGTTTTATGATAAAACCTTGGTGAGGTGGGACCTCCCAAGAGATGTTGAGAAATAAAAAGGTTTTGTTTTACAAAATGCTGAAGGAAAGCTGGAGGAAAAAGGTTTACAAAAACGCACCCGGTTCTTTGCAGTTTAGCTATAACAACTTAACCTGTGCAACCACATTACTCTGGAATGGGACAGGGCTGGATTCGATGTTTGTTTATTATGGTATAAAGGTTCCTCGCAACAACTACAGGGGATAAAAATCCCTGGAGGGTGGGCCTTCTCCTGTGAGGGTCCATGTGAGACATCGACATGGAGATGGAACGAAGGGTCTACGGGCCTCCACGCATTACTATGAGCCCCTCATTGAAAGCACACACTCGTGAAGTGGAAAAAGCAATCCGGTTGACTTGGGAACTATATAGGGCGTCCTAGGTGTTGAGGGGAACAACACTCATAGGGTAGGCACTTATATTGGAGTGGGCATCCGGAGAGTCTTCATCGGTTACTCGACCCACGATCGGTGTAGATCAGGGTAGTGTACCCGGATGGTGTGGGTAAAGTGTGCAACCTCTGCAGAGTGTAAATCTATTTGAATAGCCGTGTCCATGGTTATGGACGGGTTGGACAAACTTCTGTAGAGCGGTGTTAGTGTTGTTTTCAAAAAGGATTTCAGAAAAGAAATGGCTTTGGAAATGTTTTGACCATGGGATAGTCGTAAAGCAAAAAGGTTTTGACAGTGGGATGGTCGGAAGGGGGAGAAAGGAGTTTGGTCGTGGGACGACCTGACGACGGGAACAAATGGGTACCCCAATCCTAGTGTTTACAAAACTTTTCAAAAGGTCTCCAAAATGTTTTACAAACATTTTCAACAAAGATATGTAGATGCCATATCTACAAGAGAAACTATTTTAGAAAAGAACCCTGCTTGGAGCCCTCATACTACCACAACCATATTGCACATCTCCTGGTTTTTACTACTCTCTTAAGGTGGTTTGCGAGTACATTCAAAGTACTCACTGGCATTGTCTCTGGCTATTAACTTGGTCAGATATCGAGAAGAAGGTGAAGTCGACGACTATGCGAGCTAGGAAGTTCTCCCAGTCAGTTGCTTGTAGGTTAAGGCATTTTCTCGGGCTCTATGCTCAATGAAGTTCCGCTGATGATTGATCCATTTAGCCATAATGGCAAATAAGGTATGACAGGTATTCGTTATGTATCGAATGTTTACTTTGATACTTGTCTGTTACGTGCCAGGACTAACTGATCATGGGATCTTGGTTGTATGCATAAAGGGATTCTCGGGGGATTAATCCGGGGGCCCCACATACTTGGTATCAAAGCCATCCTGACTGTAGGAAAACCTTAGTTAGCATGGTCGTTAGAGAGGAACCTTATTTTGAAAACCCCGTCTTTCGAAAAATAGTTTCTCGATGAGTTTCAAAAAAGTTCTACTTCTTCTCTTACTCTAAGTAAATGCTTTCGAAAATGGTTTCCTCTAACTCTCGTCCAAACCTCAAACCTACGGATTTTAAATAACTAGGACCTACAACCCAGTGAAGACAATGAGAACAAGATGATGATAAGCAACTACCAGCAAACACAAGGAGACTACAATATCGCCCTACCTGCGGAATCCTCACAATAATAAGACATCGGGTGTTTCACTATCAAGAAGCGTCCAAGATACGATGAAGGCTTCATCTGCAAGATAGTGACTCCGACTTGAAGAAAGACGATATCTAGGGTCGATAGTCCTAAGAATAGGATTCCCCTACATCACGAGTAGTTAACTCCTTGGTCCCTAGCGTTGACTATGTTTGCTTGCCTAAGTGCAGCATGTTTGCTTGATGTGTGTTGTTTGCCAAGGACATTGCAATCCCCTTGCTCTATTTGCCTTGTTTGTATGTTCTGGTTTGCTTTGACTTCTTTAAAAAATGTGACTTGAGGAGCGATAACCCACCTAGTAACTCAGGAAACCCCTGTGTTAGCTGTCGGTAATGAGACCCAGACTAACCTCGAGAGTATATGAGAGGAAAAGAATCACAAGAACTAGGAGTTCGACATCGTCAAGTCAGAATCAACTCAAAGATTTCACCTCAGTAGGACGGCATACCTCGTCAAACTCACCTCACAAGACTCGTCAATAGCACCACACTCCCTTATTCCTCGATATATTACATCAAGAATCTCGTTGAAGCCAGAAGTCAACCACTGATGGGTCCTCAATATCCACAAGAAACCACCCCAAAGTCAACCAAGATAAGAAGTGAAGACCTAATCACACTAACCTTTAGTGTATTAGAGCTTCTGACCACCTCAGGAGACTAACTAATCTAGTCGACGCTACCCAAACTAACGGAATGATCCTCCCTAGAAGGTCAGAACCACCCTTGAAGTCAGATGCTAAGGAAGCGTGAAGATAACGAGTCCACTCCACCATCAAGCAGAAGCAACACAAGAGATGCCAATGAAGACCGCTTACCCGACGCTGACTACTTCAACCCTGACTAACTACTAGCAAGAAGAGTCGTAAACCACTAAATTACCTTGATCTAACCCCTTAAAGGCTGCGTTAGGAAACCATCCTGTCAAGGTTGATAAAGTAGGGCGTCACTCGAAGATCTCAGCTCAAGATTTAGGTAAGATATATGCTTCCGCTAACAGCAAGTCAGCCTTCCAAGACAGAAGATCCAAACCCTTCTCGATGAACCTTAGTGAAGCTCTAAGGTGGAAATACTATGTTTTTCCACTCAATCTCCAGGAGACTGTCTATCGGAAGATACTTCAGAAAAGATCCCCAGATTCGACGTCTTTTTGCCATGTAGCAACTCGTGGTTCATTAGAGGAGAAACAAACTGAAGATTCTACGAAATCCCTTCACTACGTCAGCTGAAAACCTATCCGAAAGACCAAACGATCGCTAACCGCTCAGTTCAAATCTCTTAGAGGACGCGAGACTCCAACGGCTCCAACAGACTAAGTATGAATAATCGTAGTATATAAGCCCGTAGGACCTACCTTCGCAGAAGTCATCGGAAGATTCCAACTCTAGAAGAAAGAGTGACGACAGTCTTCAAAACATCAATCTACGACTCCAAGACGGAAGGACTATGTGAACCCTCCGATCTACCCCAGTTTAATTCTAAGGGGCGTCTTTCCCACCAAAATAGAGTAACCCTTCCCTAGAAGCAAACCCAGGAGTAGCAACCGTAAAATCGTTAATTAGGATACGCTACGACCCTAAGGAAGAGCTATGAATCCTTAGAGAGAGGTACTCCCAGCTATAGATTCTATGCTCCGACGAGTACTCTGTGAAGTTCAGAATTGAGGCAGTCTGCCTAGCCTAATCCCTAGAGATATCGAGCCCTGAAGGAATATAAGATCATCCCTCGCAACCAGGACTAGACTTTGCTCAACTCTTCGTGCATCTAATAAGACCAAAGTTCAAACTCGCCCGACATAGTAACCACTTTCAAAGATGGAGTCCGTAAGTTAGCATGCTTGAAACTAGTAGCGGTAACCTTTACTTAAAATCCCCTAAACCTACTCTCCTGAATGTCGGGACGAGATTCTTTTAAGGGGGAAAGGTCTGTAACATCCCAATTTCAGCAACCCTAATTAGTTGTCTAGAAGGCAAAAATCAGGGGGAACAAAAACTTTTTCTTGTTTAATGCTGAAGTGTTTGCTTGTTGTTTGGATATGCTTATGCATATGAATGTGTATTAGATGATATACTCCTTACCTCAACATCAGTTGTCAAAAAGCTAGTTAACAAAACTATCCTGGCCCATTTTACATATTCTAAAATGTTCTGGCATTGCAAAATATGAGCCAAGATGCTTATGTAACCAAAACTATTTTAGTAACTTCTATTGACAAAACTATGGAGAGATATATAATATAATCTCCTTATGTTTTCAAGACAGAACCTTCCACTACTCCTACCTCTAGGATTCTCAAAACCTTATATAAAACTTTTGAATTCTACTCAAGGACTCTTACCTTACTCAAACTCCAATATTTCAAAATTTCCCATCCTTACCTCAAGATAAGCTTGATGGTAACCCTAGTAGTAGTTGAATTATTTGTAAGATGAGTTGCCATGATCTGCTAAGATGAAGTGCCTTGATCTGCTGCTTGATTTGTCTGCTTAGGAGATAGTATGAGCTACTCTAGGAGCTAATCACTAGGATAAAGATGGTTCCAAATCACCCCACCCTAAGCAGGAATACAAAGATGGATCTGATCTCTGACTACTAGGTGATCATCTAAAACCCTTAACTAGATCAATTCTGAAGATATCCCTTCTAGATGCTTCCAAGTCAATGAAGACCAATATCAAGCATGGATCGTTTCTACTCCCTATATACTTCAACATCATCCACTTGATGATGCCTTGGTACCTTGCATCCCATCAAAATCATCACCACCCACATTCTAGTCAAAAACCCTAAATCTGCCAAATTTGGCTAAGTCTGGAATCTGTTTCAACATCACCTTTTTGAATGCCTACTTTTCTCAACCCTTGTGCATTTTTGAAAATGAATTCGAACCAACTTGTTAACCATCCTAAGTACTACCAAGTCCCACTCTTTCCCTTGGTTAGATCATCCTCCAACCCACTTCTTCTTGATGGTTTTGCAGGCAAGAAAATAACTATTCCTACAAATTTAGTCAACATGCCTACTTTGATAGAAGCTCACACCATCATCCAACCTTCTATCGACCAACTCTTTCCATGGTTGTGTTCTACTCATATAGTTTTATCAATATCTACTTCACTTGTTCCAAGTGGATATTTGTGCTTCTTATACCCACAAGGTTTTGTAGGCTAGTTGATAATCTGCCTTGGCAGGCTTATTTGATCCAAAGTTTGAAATCAATTCTTGGTGAGCTCAAGTAGGAAAAGCTCAAACCTCTACACCATTGCGATCTGCATCACTTGGTATATCCATCCATATATCCCATGCCCCAAGGGGAGCCTTGAGCTCCAAGACCCAACAAGGTTTTGGTGGCAAGAAAACAATCTTACCCAAGATCCTTAAATCTCTAGTTTTCACCAAAATCAACTTGGATTCTCCAATCCCAAGGTTGAAAATGCTTGTTACACCTTGTCTACATCATCTAAATTGATCATCAAGATTTATCAAATTTTATTCCTACTTATTATGGACCAAATCTATTTAATTCCTGTAATAGACAAAATCTCCAAAACTCCTCTCCCGATGGAAAGATTGGTTTTTGTCAAAGCACTTCCCCAACTTTTGGCTTAATTGATATTCATATATCATACCCTATCTTACCATCTCAAAAATAAATATTTTTGAGAAGCTTTATTATTTCTTGTTGCCTATTATCTTAAATGGCAGAAATGGAATAGTAATAGTTTTAAATACTTTTAATCCTCAATAAATCTTGGGAAAATTCCCCTAAGTGTGTATTCACCTTTGGGACCATCTCACATAAAAAACTCCACCTATCCAATTCAAAAATATCAAATAAATTCCTAAAAACCATTTCTGCACTATTTGAATAAATGATCTTAAGTGGACTTGAAATCCTTTGAAAAATCTCAATTAAATCTAGGAATATTGTATTAACCTCCTCTAGATCCCAACACCATTTCCTCGTCATGTCCAATACAAATTTCTAGACTCCCTTCATAACCACTTTTTTGGCTAAGTTTTGAACTTATTCAAAACATAGAGATAAAGCTTATCAAAACCTCCTCAAAACTTGTCAAGAACTACTCCCTAGCAACCAGCACTCCTCCTCTGACCAAGCACCCCTGTAGAAGGGCACTGTTCCCCATGTCCACTAGTGCTTGGAAGGAGAGATAGAAAGATATATGCCCATATCTTTGAAATAAATGTGTAGCAGCCACCCCACTCACTCCCTTCCCCCACCTTGACCCCTAGTGGCCAGACCACGACCACTCCATCGCCCGCCTCGCCCTATCCTCGAGAACCACCCCTCCATGCCCTCTCTTGGACCTTGTCCATCATGAACCGATCCTCCCCAAGTTAAATAGGCCAGAGGCCACCCCGTGCCTCCCCTGCCCCTCATTTGCTTCCTCTCCCTTCTTCTTACCACCCCAGCACCCCTCTCCCTCTCCACTGCCCTGTGCTGCTCGAGAGAGAGAGAAAAGAGCCTCGGGCTATTCCCTGAAAACGAGCTAAGCTCCCTCCTCCCCTATCCTCCTCTGCATGTCACTCCCTGGTGCTCCCCTACCCTCCCTTACTCTTCCCTTTATGTTTTCCTTACTCGGGAACAGTTCCCCGTGCAGCACCAGCGAGCTCCGGCGAGGTGCCTCTCGGTGGTCTTCGCGCGAGCCCGGATCTGGTCGAAAACCATCACTGCCGCCCATCACCATGACCGCCGCCAAACGCCACTTCGACATGGACCCTCCCCGACTCCTCTCTGCCCCCCTAGTAAGCTCCCCGTGCCGCCCCGTCGCCTGCCCTAGGGTTTCCCCTGTTCATCACGTCACCAGGAAGAAGACGCGCAGTGGTTGTTGATCTCCTATTAATCGAACGGTCGGGGTTTCCCCGTACCCCTCCGTGGGCAACGACCGCTGACCGGTGGGCCAACCCCGTCAGGTTCAAGCGCGCCCCGCACGCTCCCCCGCGGTCTCCGGGTGGGCCGATTTCCCGCTGCGGCCCAATACTCCTCTGGATCTGGCCCGCCTAGCATTGTCCTTTTATTCATTTTGCCCAGATCCAGAAATTTGGCCATTAGTTTAAATCTTTTTGAATATGAAAACCCCCACCAAATGCCCAGATCTAAAATTCTTGAGGTCTAGGATTGTTTTCTTAAACATGCATCATCATTGGTTGCTCCGAATATGGTCCAGAATAATCCTAATAAAACCTTTACCCAGAGGTATCCTTTTACACTAATAAAATCTTTCTATGAGTTTTACATCTCCAATTGGAGAAAAACAAAATTCCTCTGGTAGGTATTCTAGGTACCTATCCCTTGTCCTTTGTCTCATGCCAAGGTGAACATTAGTTTGCGCTTACCAAAAATAACAAAAATAAATCATATCTGCCTTAGGTAATTTCTCTAGGTCGAACCAACAGAGGTATTGGCCTAATTCCAACTCCCAGTAAAACTCCATATCAACATCTATCAATCTCTAGCAGCTCAAATTTTATTGAGCTCTGATTCAATTTTAATGAGTTAAACTATTCTGTCTAGACTCATTTCACTAATTAAACCACTCTAGTAGTTCTTGATATCCAAATTGGGTAATTCCAATTTCTATAGAAAGGTATTATAAATACCTACAATGTGTCTTTGGAATCAAACCAAAAGATTCGGTAGATTTAATTTGGTGAAAAAGACAAAACTGTTCTAGAACTGCCTTTGGGAATTTCCAGACGGCATTCTGGTAAATATTCTGATATGATTCCAACTCTCAGTGAATAAGTGTCGTGGAAATGGCCATGGTCGTCGCTGCCATAGGCAGCGATTGAGAGTTTCGTGAGGAAGAGTTGGCGGCCATCTGCGGTGCGAGATGGGGGCAGGTGCCCAAGGGTTTACCCAGGTTCGGCCCTCCGGAGGGTAAAGACCTACTCCTGCTAGGTTAGATTATGAGAGAGCGAGTTACAAGGGCAGCGATTCGCTTGAGGGGGTGTATGATGGAACGTAAGTCTCTACTATACCCTAGGGAGGTTTATATATGAAGCACCTCCCAGGGTTTACAAGTTGCCCCCGAACAAGATAAGGATCCGGGAGCCTTTAACCTAATCCGACTGGGCCTCTGCTATGCTTCTGGGCTTCTAGTCGCCAGTCGATGGGCCTCTTCTTTCCTCGTAGTCGATCCATCTTTCAGTGTACTTTCACGGGCCTTCCGGCCCACTCGAAACCCACTGCTGAGCATACCCCCTTAGTCATATCCCCTTCAGTAGTCCCCGAGGCCATTGTTGATGTAGGCGCAGGCGTTCTTTGGTGCTTGAAGTAGGCGAGCCCAATTTGGGCACCCAGTCGAATCGGCGATGGACTCTATTAATGCTGAGGAGAATTTCTCCACAGCTCTACTTGTCACTTTAATGAACATCATCGTTGCCATGTCGTCATTTCGGCGAGAAGAGAGTTGGCGGGTAGTGAGTGGATCACCGAAGTTGGACCGTCAACCTCAGTCAAACTACCCGTTGGAATTTCCAACGGTAACTACGGCGTAATTACCGTGGGTAACGGCTATCCCGATTTTGGCGGGTGACCTTTCCCATATAAGGGGAGTGATGGATCTGCTTCGCGACCCTGCTTCGCATTCTTCATCCTTCCTCATTTTCTCTTCCTCTCTGCTCGCCCCTGACCTATTCTCTTCGCATCGCGTGATTCCGCTTCCCTCTCAATGGCGCCTCCCAAAGGCTCGTGGGGAAAATCCACCTGCTCCACGGCCCAGCTGAAATCCTTCGAGGACGCCGGGGTGCTTCGCAAGGGGAATTGGCGAGTTCCCCCTTCTTCCGAGACCGAGCCGAAGCCGCGGCCCGGCGAGCTCATCTGTTTCACTAGTCATCTCGAGAGGGGCTTAGGGTTCCCCGCTTCACTCTTCTTCCACCGCTTCTGCGCGTACTACGCGATCAAGCCCTCTGATCTTGGTCCGCATAGCATCGAGTAGCTGGTGATCTTCGTCGCCTTCTACGAGTGTTACCTCGGCTGCAGGCCTTACTTCCCGCTGTGGCTAGAGCTCTTCCACAGCCGCATCGGGCGCGAGGCGTCCAGCGGCTTGATGCTGGCCGCAGGTGGGGTCACCTTCCAGTTGAAGCCGAAGGCCAACTTCGTCAAGCTTCTCCTGCTGAAGAAGGCCGCCAGCGAGTGGAAGAAAAGATGGTTCTACGTCAAGGAAGCCACTCCCTCCGACGAGGTTTCCCTCCCTGAATTTGTTGCCGAGAGGAGCGAGCCCTGCTGACTGTAACTACCTCGGTGAATTACGCTCCTAGTTACAAGCCTGGATGTGCAGAAATGGTTGAAATAGTACGGTGGGGCCCAAATGCCACTCACAGGTAGACCTTGCGGCCGTCCCAACCATTTCCAAACATCGCGGCGTAATCGGCAGGCGAAGGGATCAACTACATACACAAATGAGTATGTATGCATGCCACCATAGAATAGTACATCAGAGCCATTCCATCTGAAAAGAAAGGAAATATAGCAACGCCATACGACAAGATCCAAATCTCCTAGATAGATATAATAGTTTAGGATATCTCCTCATACATCAAACATCAGAGTATCAAGCGGAAGCGGAAGACAAAATCCGAGTACGGATAAGAAGCAAATTGGCATAAGATGCCCCATAAATAAGCAGATCCCGCCCACAGATCTCACGGATCCCTGTTCCCGGAATCTCTACACCGAATGATCGTTGCCCACATCGTCCGTCTCTTCCACCCAGTATCCATCTTGCGAGTGTACCTGTTCATCTGAACCAATAATTTATCGTGTGAGACCCTAGGGGTACTCAGCAAGTCTTTATGCCTCTAAAGGGGACACAACCTGGGGTGACGCAATTGCAGCAAAAGATAATCCCTAGCAATTCTATAGAAACTCGCTAACCATCCGCCTAACCAGAGATAGACGGATGTCCGTGAATTAATAACAACATGATTAAAACGGTAATATCCACAGATCCATCCTCCTCCTCGCTTACCGACGAGGAAGCGGACGAACAACCCCCCCATCCGTTGGCAGTTTTATTAACCATTCCATGAGTGTTGCACTATTTACTAGTCAGGTACCTAGTCTAGTCAAGTTAAAAACGGTACTTTAGTTATGCTTGTCTATGATCGAGAAACTGTGCTCCAAGTCGTCCATAACCGCGGACACGGCTTTCAGAAAGTTTTACCCTGCAGGGGTGCACAAATAGCAACACACACACGAAATGCCTCGGAAAAACCAAAACAAAACCCAACGAGGCGATCACGACAAGCGATCACAGATTCAGAAATATTTCAGGGGCCACCCCATTGAGCTACCCACAACGGTTAGTGACTCAGACGGCCTCAAGGTTTGCGCCATGGCTGTGAACGATCTGGGAACCCGAAAATGTGATGGACTTGTCGACACCGAAAACACTCCGCTTTCCTAAGCGATACAGTGCAAGACCGCACAATTTAAATAAAGCAGTAAAGCATGGCATAAGTACAGGATAGTAAATAAAACCTCAAACTAGTACAGTGGCCCCAAGAAATAAGAATGAATCAAGCTCTGGCTCAGGGGGGTTCATAAGCCTCCCGGATGTGGATAGCGCGAATATTCAAGGAACAGGAATCAAGTACTCGGGGTCCTACGGGACACAAGTGAGCCTGAAAAACCAAATAGCAAATATGGCTCACCGATGCCACTTTCATTAGTTATCCCATTACTACTCAGGTTAAGTTGTTTAGGTACCTCGTTAACCATCAGACACTCACATACCCTACACATGTTGTTCTACGACTCGCATGGCTCAAACAACTCCTGTAGTAATGGCTCATGGGATGGAGGAACAAGCTTCGGTGGGGTTTAAAAGTAAAGGCTATGCAATACTTGGGATTCAATTTAATGCAATCGCGACTCAATGATGCAAGAATAAGATAGAGGCAATAGGTACTATATGTATGCAAGCATGTGGTAGTGCTTGCCTGGCAGCTCAGTTGAAGCAAGGGATGGATCTGGGTAGTGCTCCTGGTTCGCATGATATATCCCCTGCTCAGCGTCTATTCGAAGAAGAACCAAACAAACAAGGGCCAACATAAATAAAGAGCACAAGCATATGAATAAAGTGCATCAAGCAAACAATCATGCCATGATGAATGATGCACCATTTGCATGGCAATAAGGTAGCATGGCATGGGTGAGGTGTGGAAAACAATAATAAAGCATTATATTGGGTTTTGGTCACATTTTATTCACAATTAAGTTTCTGTACACATTTTATTTATATGATGCATGCTTCAAATCAAACCATGGAATGCATAAACAGAAAGGTCTCGTCGAGCTAATCATTTTAGACATATCATTTGTTAAATTTGGATTTATAAAACAAAAGTTATTAATTATTAAGTCAAAAGGGCATTTTATTGTAATTTTAATTAACTTGGAAATTAAAGTGTTCAAAATATATTTTGAAGGTCATCTTTGAAATCCTCATATTTTTCTGATTTGAAAACATATAATATTTGTATTAATTGGATTTATAATTTAAAAGTTATATTAAAACAGAATTAAATTTGAATTTGAATTAATTTGAAAAAGATTTGAATTAAAACAGATTGCAGAAAATACTTTTTATACTCAGACTATCCTAGCCCCTGACGCTGACGGGTGGGGTCAAGCTGACTCAGCAACACGGCGTGCATCGGCTTTTCTCATCATGTCACGCCAGCCAGAGACCGACAAAGCGGGCTGGGCGTCATGGACCATTGGCGCTGGCCACCGGCGTGACACGCGGGCGGATCCTGTGAGTGCGGTTAAGGCTGGGGTTACACGGGGTGTTCTTTGCAAGATTGATTGGGTGTCTGACTAGTGGGCCACGAGTACCGCGGGTTGAGGCAAAAACTAGATGAGGGGTTTTCTGCAAAACGGACGACGCGCCATGTCGATCTTCCTCTGCTCTCTGCCGATCGACGGTGCTCGACAGGCGCCAAGGGCTGGCTCGAACGCGATTCAAGGCAGAGGCGGAACCACTGCGGAGGCTTGGGCTAGGTGTCAGGAGAGCGGGCGGGGCCTAGATAGGGTCATGCTAAGCGGAGCTAGCAAGAGGCAGAAAGACGGTGGAAACGGGGGTGTCAGGGGGTCTCAGCAGCTCACCAGGAGTTGGTTGGTGAAGGTGGATCTGTTCGGCGAGCAGCAGGGCGACGATGATGCAGAGGCCGAGCGAACTAGGGTTTCGGGGTCAGCGTCGCGAGGTCCTTCGACTCCGGTCCTTCTCCTCCTCGGTGGGCAGTGATGCAGGAGTACTGCGTGGCCTTCCTCGACACCAATGATCACCACGCCAACGGCTGGAAGAGGGGGATCGGTGAAGACCGAGGGTTTCGCCGGCGATGGGGGTAGACGGTGGGGAAGAGGAAGGAGAGGAGAGGGCGAGGTGCTAGCGGATCTGGGGGACAGAGGAGAGCCAGGGGATGGTGGTAGGTAGCAGAGAGAGGGGGAGATGCCGTGGGAGCGGGTGGTAGGGTTAAAGGTGGCTCGGTGCCACCTTTCTCTCCTCCTCCTCTCACGTGCTAGGGTCGGCAGGGGCAGGTAGGGGACGTCCAGGCGGGGTAGGGTGAGGCCAGAGAGGTGGTAGGCTCGGTGGAGGGGCCCCCATGCAGAGAGAGAGCCGAGAGAGAGGGGAAGACTCGGGCTAGGGTTAGAGCTAGGCTCGGGTTGGGTGGTGGTAGCCTCGGGCTAGGGTTGGCATTAGGGTTGGGGTAGCTAGGTGGGGCCAGGGAGAGAGGGTGTCCAGGTGGGGCCAGCTAGATAGAGAGAAGAGAGGCCGAGAGGGGGTGATGGGGTGGTTTAGGGTTTAGCTAGAACTAGATTTAGAGGGGTTATGGTGTTAGATTAAGTGGGGGTGTGGCTTAGAGAGGGTGGCATGGAGGTGTAGATTATTAGGTGGTAGAGTTTAGAGATAACCCACATGGCCAAGCATGGATGTAGGTGAAAAGGAGAGGAGATTTGGAAAAGAGAGAGAGAGAGAGATGGATGGAGTGGTTCCTTGTGACTAGATCAAGCATGATTAACACAAGCTCAAACATCCACAAGATCTAGACAAGGAAAAGAGAGGGAGGTGATGCCAGGGTTTAAGCAAGATCAAAATAGATCAAGCCAAAAGAAAGATAGAGATAGAGATGATCCACTCAAAAAAATCAAATAAAAACCAAATACTAGAAAAGGTGGCACTTGCATGGCCCATGCAAAATATTTATTGCCATGTTGATTCTTGTGAAAACAATATTATTACATGGCATTATTATGTTGCATTCCCAAAATTGGAATAAAGGCCAAGCAAAAAGAATTAAAAGGATGCCCCATGTAAAGTAGATGGAGATGACCATATTTGAAATACAATGGAACTTGCTAGTGTGTATATGCCACTAGATATTTAATAAGCCCACAAAATATCCCAACATGATGATAACCTCAAAAACAACACATATGGGAGCTAGAAATAGGGTCCCACTCACAAGGCAGGCAAAGGTGGCCAAGTGGCTCTCATATATCAATAGTGTGAAAACAACATGATGCTAAGATGAGAGCATGTGGAAAAGAATTGGATCCATCCCAACCCACATGAGCTAGAGGTAAAACCAATAAGTGCCAAGCTCATATTTAGTTGGATGGTGGAATTATAAAGGTGGTGAAAGAAAGGTGGTAGAGTTAATAAGAGATATGCCCCCAACTCAACTTGGGCATTAAACAATATACCAAGAACCAAATACAATATCAAGAGGCAAATACAATTAACAATGCATATGAGATAAGAACCAAACAAAAAGGGGTTTTATATGATGCTCAAATGCAAGGTGGCATGATGACATGAGCATGATATAATGATGATGCAACAATTATATATTTGAAGTAGCCATTATATTACTAGACCAAGTAGCATTACAATTGTTAGACAATTGGGATGCTACAACTCTCCCCCACTAAACAGGAATCTCGCCCCGAGATTCTAGGAAGAAGAAGACACAAAGAGGGTAGGATACTTGACACGGAGTTCATCTTCACGTTCCCAAGTGGCTTCATCAACAGAATGGTGCGACCACTGCACCTTGCAGAACTTGATGGACTTGTTGCGAGTCCTTCTTTCTGCGACTTCAAGGATTTTTGTGGGGTGTTCTTGATAAGACAGGTCTTCTTGGAGATTGATGAGCTCATGATCCACGGTCCTGCCGGGATCCTTGAAACACTTCTTGAGCTGAGAGATGTGGAAAACATCATGAACCTTGAGTTTTTCCGGGAGCTCAAGAGCATAAGCAACTTCTCCTCTTCTTCCACGAACTTTGAAGGGACCGATGTATCTAGGAGCCAGCTTTCCTTTGATACCAAAACGGTGCGTGCCTCTCATGGGAGTGACACGAAGGTAAACGAGATCACCAGGGACATACTCCATGTCCGTGTGCTTCCTGTCATAATTGCTCTTCTGGCGACTTTGAGCAATCCTCAGATTTTCAAGTATGATGTGAACCTTCTCCTCCGCTTGAGTCACAATGTCAGGGCCAAACAAGATCTTTTCACCAGCACCCGACCAACCAATCAGAGTTCTGCATTTGCGACCATAGAGAGCCTCAAATGGTGCCATATTTAGACTTTTCTGGAAGCTGTTGTTGTACGAGAATTCAGCATAAGGAAGACATTCTTCCCACTTCATGCCAAAAGAGATGACGCAAGCACGAAGCATATCCTCCAGAATCTGATTGATCCTTTCAACTTGTCCTTGCGACTGAGGGTGGTAAGCTGTGCTGAAGTTCAACTTTGTTCCCAAAGCATTTTGGAAACTCTCCCAGAACTTGGAAGTGAAGATGCTTCCACGGTCTGAACTGATCTCAAGCGGAACCCCATACAGAGAGACAATTCTGTTGATATAGAGCTCAGCCAACTGAATTGCAGAAATGATTTCCTTGACGGGGAAGAAGTGAGCCACTTTAGAAAGCCTGTCAATGACAACAAAGATTGCATTGTTGCCCTTCTGTGACCTTGGAAAACCAGTGATGAAGTCCATCTCTACTTTCTCCCATTTCCATTCCGGGGGTTTCAATGGCTGTAGGAGACCGGAAGGTTTCTGATGGACAGCTTTCACTCTGCGGCAGACATCACACTCCGAGACATACTTAGCACAATACCGTTTCAAACCAGGCCACCAATATTGTGTTTTCAAGTCCATGTACATCTTTGTGCTGCCAGGGTGGATAGAAAGAACAGAATCATGCGCCTCCTTGAGAACTTGCTCTCTCAAACCCGGGTAGTTCGGAACAAACATCCGGTGTTCAAAGAAAAGCGTGCCTTGATCATCGACGTGGAAGGACTCATACTTCGGAAGCTGAATCCTGGAGATGATCTTTCTTGTGTACGGATCACCAAGCTGAAAGGAGCGAACCTTTTCTTCCAAGAGAGGGGTTGCTAGAAGGTTCAGGAGATACCCTTGTTCCACAATTTCAAGGTTGAGCTTACGGAATTCCTCGCACAAGAGAGGCTGTTGTTCTTCCATCATGAGGTTGTTGACATAAGCTTTACGGCTGAGAGCATCTGCCATGACATTAGCTTTGCCCGGAGTGTAGTTGATGGTCAGATCGAAGTCATTGATTGCTTCAATCCACCTCCTCTGCCGAAGGTTGAGATCAGGCTGAGTAAAGATATACTTCAGACTCTTGTGATCAGAAAAGATCTCACAACGGTTGCCAAGCAAGTAGTGCCTCCATACTTTCAAAGCAAAAACAACTGCTGCGAGCTCGAGGTCATGTGTAGGATAGTTGATCTCATGCGTCTTCATTTGTCGAGAGGCATAAGCAACAACTTGTTTTTCTTGCATAAGGACCGCACCCAATCCATGCAAAGAGGCGTCACAGAATATTGAAACGGCTTGGAAGTATCCGGAGGAACCAAGACTGGTGTGGAAGTGAGCTTTTCTTTGAGTGTCTCAAAGCTTGCTTGACATGCAGGAGTCCAAAGGTATTTCTTGCCTTTCTTGAGGAGATCGGTAAGAGGCTTCGCTATCTTCGAAAAGTTACGAGCGAACGGCGGCAATAACTAGCCAAACCAAGGAAACTCCGCACTTCTTTGACATTAACCGGAGGAAGCCATTCAACAATTGTCTTCACAGTTTCCGGATTGACTGCAATGCCCTTGGCAGAGATGACGTGACCAAGATAGGTTACTTGAGGCAGCCAAAACTCACACTTGGAGAACTTTGCATACAAGCGGTTCTCACGAAGCTTGTTTAGGACACACCGAAGGTGTTCTTCATGCTCTTCCTGTGACTTAGAATAGACTAGGATGTCATCCAGATAGACCACAACGAACTTATCAAGATACTCCATGAAAACCGAGTTCATGAGCCTCGAGAAGGTGGCAGGTGCGTTGGTGAGACCGAAAGACATGACCGTGTACTCATACAGGCCATAGCGGGTGGTGAAAGCTGTTTTAGGAACATCTTCCTTGCGAATCTTGATTTGGTGATAACCACTTCTCAAGTCAAGCTTAGAGAATACCACAGCTCCAGCTAGCTGATCGAAGAGATCATTAATCCGCGGAAGGGGATATTTATTCTTGATGGTTTTAGCATTGAGAGCCCGATAGTCAACACAAAGTCTATCAGTCTGGTCTCGCTTCTTCACAAAGAGAGTTGGGCTACCCCAAGAAGAAGTACTATGCTGAATGAAACCCAACTTCTCTTGTTCATCAAGCTGACGTTTGAGTTCAGCCAACTCAGCAGGACCCATCTTATAAGGCCGCTTGGAGATAGGAGCGGTACCAGGTTCAAGCTCAATAACAAACTCAACCTCACGATTCGGAGGCATACCTGGCAACTCTTCAGGAAAAACATCTGGGAACTCACAGACCACCGGAACACTCTGAATAGCTTCCATAGCATCAACATTCAGAGTCGCCAAAGAGAAAAGCTGGATAGCATGAGTCAGACTTGGAGAATAGACTATATGGCCTTCAGGAATCTTCAAAGAAACCGAGCGTTCAGCACAATCAATCACAGCTGCATTTGCTGTCAACCAATCCATGCCCAAGATGACATCAATGTCAGAATTGCCCAGAATGATTAAGGAAGTCGAGAACGGAGAGCCACCAATCTCAATTTGATTGCCATGGCTGATTTTAGAAGCTGCCATCTTTGCTCTAGGAGAGAGGACCATTAACCGCTTAAGGAGAGGATCCATAGCTAACCCATTCTCGTCTGCAAACTTGGTTGACACAAAAGAATGCGATGCACCAGAATCAAACAAAACTCGTGTAGGGACTGAGTTAACGAATAGCATACCCATCACAACTCCAGGTGCATGCTCAGCTTGAGCGGCGTTGACACAGTTGGCACGAGCAACAGTAGACCCGGGCATGGTGTTGATGTTGAGAGCCCGAGGTGGTGGTGCACGAACCATAGGCGAGCTTGCCGCAGATCTTGGAGGTGGTGGAGGAAGAGCCTTGTTCTTCATCGGACAGTTCCAGTTTTGATGCCCAGAGTTTCCACACGTGTAACAAGCACCAGGTGTACGTGGAGCAACGTAGCCAGGGACTCCACCAGGCGCTCCAGGGTAGTGGTGGTTGTAGCCCCTGGGAGCTGCAGTGAGGAAGTTTGGTGGCCTTGCCGTGAAGCTTGAAGGTCTTGGTGGAGCCGGGAGCGACGGTGGGGTGTTAGGAACCCAGACACGACGCTTAGAAGGAGTTGACATAGCTGAAGAGCTTGCTGCATCACGGTTGTGTTTCTTTGACTCCTCAAACACTTGCCTACTTGCCTCTTCCTGCAGAGCTGTATGCTGAAGTTCGGAAAACGCCTTGACCTTGCATGTGTGATTGCATACTTAATCGATGCATTGAGCCCTTGCGAACCTCTTTTGCTTCTTCTTGTCATCGAGATCTCATCGCCACCATAACGAAAGGTTCATGAAGTTTCTGATGTAGGTGTTGACATTATCATTGCCACCTTGAGGTTGAGAATCACTTCCTTCATCCTCTCCATGACAATTTCGATGAATCGCTCTTTGAAAGCTCCAGTGAACTGTCCCCAAGTAGGCTGAAAACCAGTGCAGTTTGCCTTCAGGTAATTCTCCCACCAGAGAGCTGCATCTCCCTTCAGAAGGTGAGTAGCACACTTTACCCATTCTTGCTCAGGAACATCAGCAGTCATCAGCAACCTTGACATCTCACGCAACCAATCATCAGCATCAAGTGGTTGATCAGAAACATCAAACTGGCGTGGGTTGAACTTCAAGAAGCTTTTGATGTCTCCTCGCTTGGGAGGTGGAGGTAGCGGAACAAACTCATTCCTCCTGACACTTTCCTCGAAACGCTACTGGTTCTGCTGCATTGCTGCCAAGGCATTGGCGATGCTCGACGACGCTGCCCCCAGTTCAGGTTGTATGTCCTCCTCAGAACGGCGTGGTGGTGCCATCCTGTGATTGATATAACACACAAGTCAGTACTATGATGGAGAATAATAATAATCCAAAATAGTACCAAGATGGAATTAATCAAGATTAAAGGATACAATTTACTAAGATGATATTAAAATATCAACGAAGTTCAAAGCACCTAGAAGATATCAAGCATATCGCACACGACTGAAAAGGAGTGTGGTACACAAATATATCAAAGAAAAATTTTCCACAAATTTCGGCATTAAAATACCAATAGATGCGCAAAATCCCTTAACGAATCAAGATTAGTGACTCTACCAACTCAATATACAAGAGCGAATGATAAGAGTAGTGGTATGGTCGCGACTCCATCCCGCACTCAAATCATTACTCCGCACATGAATAAGTATAAACACATATCCCAATACCTTCTTCTCACGATGAACCTAGAGATTGGTAACTACGTAAACGAACACCACAAACAAGATAACGTCGGATAACAAGGAGTAAGACAGATCGCGTCGGTATACAACGAATCAGATAGATCGCGTCGGTTTGCAAAAGCCTGTCGGTATGGAATGTACCAATAGTTGATAACCAAAAGGCCGATACAGATAACAACTTGGATGCAACAGATAGACAAGGAATTACACACACACGCACACACACACAGATACACAACCTATGGTACTACGGAAACCCAGAACACGAGAATCCTAGTTTGAATTTTAAGAAGAGGATTGAAAATGTTACACTTCCTTACCAGAAAGGGTGGGTGGGTGGGTAAGAAGAAAAGTGGAAGCAGTCCTACTCTTGCGTTTTGTTTTTCCCTAGTATACATAACTACCAAAATATTTGCTAGACAGACAACGACCATTTGGCTGAGACCCTGAAGGGCGGGATGGCTCTGATACCAATTGTAACTACCTCGGTGAATTACGCTCCTAGTTACAAGCCTGGATGTGCAAAAATTGTTGAAATAGTACGGTGGGGCCCAAATGCCACTCAAGGTAGACCTTGCGGCCGTCCCAACCATTTCCAAACATCGGGACAAGAACGGGCGGCGTAATCGGCAGGCGAAGGGATCAACTACATACACAAATGAGTATGTATGCAAGCCACCACACAATAGTACATCAGAGCCATTCCATCTAAAAATAAAGGAAATATAGCATACATGGCAAGATCCAAATCTCCTAGATAGATATAATAGTTTAGGATATCTCCTCATACATCAAACATCAGAGTATCAAGCGGAAGCGGAAGACAAAATCCGAGTATGGATAAGAAGGAAATTGGCATAAGATGCCCCATAAATAAGCAGATCCTGCCCACAGATCTCACGGATCCCCGTTCCAGGAATCTCTACACCGAATGATCGTTGCCCACATCGTCCGTCTCTTCCACCCAGTATCCATCTTGCGAGTGTACCTGTTCATCTGAACCAATAATTTATCGTGTGAGACCCTAGAATTTTCGGCAAGTCTTTATGCCTCTAAAGGGGACACAACCTGGGGTGACGCAATTGCAGCAAAAGATAATCCCTAGCAATTCTATAGAAACTCGCTAACCATCCGCCTAACCAGAGATAGACGGATGTCCGTGAATTAATAACAACAGTTATAACAGTTAAAAAGGTAATATCCACAGATCCATCCTCCTCCTCGCTTACCGACGAGGAAGCGGACGAACAACCCCACCCCATCCGTTGGCAGTTTTATTAACCATTCCATGAGTGTTGCACTATTTACTAGTCAGGTACCTAGTCTAGTCAATTTAAAAACGGTACTTTAGTTATGCTTGTCTATGATCGAGAAACTGTGCTCCAAGTCATCCATAGCCGCGGACACGGCTTTCAGAAAGTTTTACCCTGCAGGGGTGCACAAATAGCAACACACACTCGATATGCCTCGGAAAAACCAAATCAAAACCCAACGAGGCAGTCACGACAAAGCGATCACATGATTCAAAAATATTTCAGGGGGCCACCCCATTGAGCTACCCCACGAAGTTAGGCGACTCGAGACGCCTCAAGGTTTGCGCCGATGGCTGTGAACGACTGGGAACCGAAAATGTCTTGGGCTTGTCGACACCGAAAACACTCCGCTTTCCTAACAAGATTAATGCGATACCTCGCACAATTTAAATAAAGCAGTAAAGCATGGCATAAGTACAGGATAGTAAATAAAACCTCAAACTAGTTTTTGGCCCCAAGAAATAAGAATGAATCAAGCTCTGGCTCAGGGGTTTCATAAGCCTCCCGGATGTGGATAGCGCGAATATTCAAGGAACAGGAATCAAGTACTCGGGGTCCTACGGGACACAAGTGAGCCTGAAAAACCAAATAGCAAATATGGCTCACCGATGCCACTTTCATTAGTTATCCCATTACTACTCAGGTTAAGTTGTTTAGGTACCTCGTTAACCATCAGACACTCACATACCCTACACATGCTGTTCTACGACTCGCATGGCTCAAACAACTCCTGTAGTAATGGCTCATGGGATGGAGGAACAAGCTTCGGTGGGGTTTAATAGTAAAGGCTATGCAATACTTGGGATTCAATTTAATGCAATCGCGACTCAATGATGCAAGAATAAGATAGAGGCAATAGGTACTATATGTATGCAAGCATGTGGTAGTGCTTGCTTGGCAGCTCAGTTGAAGCAAGGGATGGATCTGGGTAGTGCTCCTGGTTCTCTTGATATATCCCCTGCTCAGCGTCTATTCGAAGAAGAACCAAACAAACAAGGGCCAACATAAATAAAGAGCACAAGCATATGAATCAAGTGCATCAAGCAAACAATCATGCCATGATGAATGATGCACCATTTGCATGGCAATAAGGTAGCATGGCATGGGTGAGGTGTGGAAAACAATAATAAAGCATTATATTGGGTTTTGGCCACATTTTATTCACAATTAAGTTGCTGTACACATTATATTTATATGATGCATGCTTCAAATCAAACCATGGAATGCATAAACAGAAAGGTCTCGTCGAGCTAATCATTTTAGACATATCATTTGTTAAATTTGGATTTATAAAACAAAAGTTATTAATTATTAAGTCAAAAGGGCATTTTATTGTAATTTTAATTAACATGGAAATTAAAGTGTTCAAAATATATTTTGAAGGTCATCTTTGAAATCCTCATATTTTTCTGATTTGAAAACATATAATATTTGTATTAATTGGATTTATAATTTAAAAGTTATATTAAAACAGAATTAAATTTGAATTTGAATTAATTTGAAAAAGATTTGAATTAAAACAGATTGCAGAAAATACTTTTTATACTCAGACTATCCTAGCCCCTGACGCTGACGGGTGGGGTCAAGCTGACTCAGCAACACGGCGTGCAGCACTGGCTTTTCTCATCATGTCGCTGCCGACCACAGAAGGCAAACAATTGGGGCTGAGGCTGGGACCCTACAGTGGCCGCAGCCAGGCGTGACACGCGGATCCTGTGGAGTGCGGGTTAAGGCTGGGGTTACACGGGGGGTTCTTTGCAAGATTGATTGGGTGTCTGTCTAGTGGGCCACGAGTACCGCGGGTTGAGGCAAAAACTAGAGGAGGGGTTTTCTGCAAAACGGACGACGCGCACTGTGGATCTTCCTCTGCTCTCTGCCGATCGATCGGTGCTCGACAGTGAGCGCCCTTGGCCAGGCTTGAACCATCTGGAGGCTTGGGCTAGGTGTCAGGAGAGCGGGCGGGGCCTAGATAGGGCTGCTATGCGGGCGGGAGCTAGCAGACGGCAGCGGACGACGGCGCACCGAGGGCGCTCGGAGAAACTACCGGCGAGCACAGGCGACGGCGGTGGAAACGGGGGTGTCAGGGGGTCTCAGCAGCTCACCAGGAGTTGGTTGGTGAAGGTGGATCTGTTCGGCGAGCAGCAGGGCGACGATGATGCAGAGGCCGAGCGAACTAGGGTTTCGGGGTCGGCGTCGCGAGGTCCTTCGGCTCCGGTCCTTCTCCTCCTCGACGGCGGGTACAGGGTGATGCAGGAGTACTGCGTGGCCTTCCTCGACACCAATGATCCTGCATGTACTGGAAGAGGGGGATCGGTGAAGACCGAGGGTTTCGCCGGCGATGGGGGTAGACGGTGGGGAAGAGGAAGGAGAGGAGAGGGCGAGGTGCTAGCGGATCTGGGGGACAGAGGAGAGCCAGGGGATGGTGGTAGGTAGCAGAGAGAGGGGGAGATGCCGTGGGAGCGGGTGGTAGGGTTAAAGGTGGCTCGGTGCCACCTTTCTCTCCTCCTCCTCTCACGTGCTAGGGTCGGCAGGGGCAGGTAGGGGACGTCCAGGCGGGGTAGGGTGAGGCCAGAGAGGTGGTAGGCTCGGTGGAGGGGCCCCCATGCAGAGAGAGAGCCGAGAGAGAGGGGAAGACTCGGGCTAGGGTTAGAGCTAGGCTCGGGTTGGGTGGTGGTAGCCTCGGGCTAGGGTTGGCATTAGGGTTGGGGTAGCTAGGTGGGGCCAGGGAGAGAGGGTGGCCAGGTGGGGCCAGCTAGATAGAGAGAAGAGAGGCCGAGAGGGGGTGATGGGGTGGTTTAGGGTTTAGCTAGAACTAGGTTTAGAGGGGTTATGGTGTTAGATTAAGTGGGGGTGTGGCTTAGAGAGGGTGGCATGGAGGTGTAGATGATTAGGTGGTAGAGTTTAGAGATAACCCACATGGCCAAGCATGGATGTAGGTGAAAAGGAGAGGAGATGTGGAAAAGAGAGAGAGAGAGATGGATGGAGTGGTTCCTTGTGACTAGATCAAGCATGATTAAGACAAGCTCAAGCATCCACAAGATCTAGACAAGGAAAAGAGAGGGAGGTGATGCTAGGGTTTAAGCAAGATCAATATCGATCAAGCCAAAAGAAAGATAGAGATAGAGACGATCCACTCAAAAATATCAAATAAAAACCCAATACTAGAAAAGGTGGCACTTGCATGGCCCATGCAAAATATTTATTGCCATGTTGATTCTTGTGAAAACAATATTATTACATGGCATTATTATGTTGCATTCCCAAAATTGGAATAAAGGCCAAGCAAAAATAATTAAAAGGATGCCCCATGTGAAGTAGATGGAGATGACCATATTTGAAATACAATGGAACTTGCTAGTGTGTATATGCCACTAGATATTTAATAAGCCCACAAAATATCCCAACATGATGATAACCTCAAAAACAACGCTTATGGGAGCTAGAAATAGGGTCCCACTCACAAGGCATGCAAAGGTGGCCAAGTGGCTCTCATATATCAATAGTGTGAAAACAACATGATGCTAAGATGAGAGCATGTGGAAAAGAATTGGATCCATCCCAACCCACATGAGCTAGAGGTAAAACCAATAAGTGCCAAGCTCATATTTAGTTGGATGGTGGAATTATAAAGGTGGTGAAAGAAAGGTGGTGGAGTTAATAAGAGATATGCCCCCAACTCAACTTGGGCATTAAACAATATATCAAGAACCAAATACAATATCAAGAGGCAAATACAATTAACAATGCATATGAGATAAGAACCAAACAAAAAGGGGTTTTATATGATGCTCAAATGCAAGGTGGCATGATGACATGAGCATGATATAATGATGATGCAACAATTATATATTTGAAGTAGCCATTATATTACTAGACCAAGTAGCATTACAATTGTTAGACAATTGGGATGCTACACTGACTGGCGCCAAAGAAGCTCCCTGAAGATCAGCGGATGGCCGTCGCGGAGATGATGGACCAGATCCATAAGCTGAAGGACCAGGGGTTGATTCCGATCAACCTCTGCAATTGCGGGCTTGGGCGGCGCCTGGTTTCGCTGGCGGCTCATCCACGCTTGATGTACGAGTAAAGCAGGAAGCTTGATCCATCTCGCACCAGCAAGGAGTCGTGGGAGGACGACGATTACAAGGCCGCCCTGAAGAAGATCACCGACGCGGAGTTCACGGGTGCGGCGGTCGGAGTCGCCCTGTATACTCCCCTGAAGAATGAATCCCCTACAGTAAGTCTTCTTTCCAATCGCTCCGTTCGTATTCCAATTTCGTTCTTTTCGCTCGTCATGTTTCTGACTCGCAATGGTTCTCAGCTTTTTCAGGTATTGGAGGGTTGGCTCCCTTCGCTCGATGAAGAAGCCCCTCAGGAGCTAGAGGAAGATTCCGAGGGGAATCCTTTTGATAGCGACGGGGAAGCCGGAGAGGTCGCTCCCCCAGCGCCTGTGCCTCGCAAGACCCGAATGCAAAAGCAGCGAGAGGTCAAAGCGAGCCGCAGCCTGGACGAGTTCGAAGAAGGCGACGAGGTCGCACAGGAGCAGACGTCCCGGCGCACCGCCATGCCTTCCAAGCCCCCACGCCGGCCCAAGTCGCCGGCGAAGAGGCCAGCATCGCCAGTCAGGTCGTCAGTGGTATCCGGGTAGGACGACGACTCCGACGGCGAAGGGTCTCCTGAAGTCTCGCACAAGGTCCCGAGGTCCGCAATCCTGACGAAGGGGTTGGAGGGCGAGGACACGGAGGTGGTGGTAGAGGCGCCCCTAGCTTCGATCACGCCATCGACCTCGGGGGTCCCAATCCAAGAAGCCACCGACATGGTGCCGCCCAAGTTGCCATTGCCATCGAAGGCAGCGGCGTCGGAGCCAGAGATCCCAGCGACTGCGGCTTCGTCGTCAAGGAAGCCTTCGACTTCGTGGGCTTCAGACGTATTTGAGCGGGGGCTCAGTCGCAAGCATGGTCCCGAGTTGGACAAGCCTGCCCATATCAATACCGACCTTCGCATTCTTCCAATCGCCAAGTAAGTTACACTTCCTTGTCCCAATTTGCTTTGCATCTTTCGTGTCGTGGTTGTGCTGATTAGAAGGGCTCGTGCAGGTCGGGGGCTAAGAAGATTGGGCGCCCTTCAGTGGCCAAGATTCCCCCAGCCACCGTCACGGGAGAAGGTGATCTCCTTAGGAAGAGGATGGCCTCCGAGGATGTCGTGACTGCTGAAGTCACGAAGAAACAGAAGGGCGGCGCTGACGATGCCGCGACCGGGGGAAGCGCCGCGGAGACAGTTGTTGTGCCGCTCGTCGAAGAGGGGACGGTGACACGATCAGAGCCAGCGCCCGGCGCCCTGCTAGGGCGTCGGCGACATTCCCTCGCTTTATGGCGAGGGGGTTTCCAGGCGGTGCGGACGCACAATCTCCGCAGTTTCCGGAAACCATGGACGCGGAGATTGAGGCCCGCCATGGACGCACCTCCTTCACGGTCCCATCGAATGACGCTGCTGACCTTCAAAAGATGCTCGACGCTGCCATTCAGGTATGTCCAGTCACCGAATTCCTAGTCGCTGGATTTCAGCGGTTGGGAATTGTCTTTATCCTCCTATATTCTCCAGTCCCAGAGTTCCTAGTCGCTGAATCGCAGCGACTGGGAACTGGTTTTGGTTTTTCTTCCTTCTCCAGTCCCTGAGTTCCTAGTCACTGAATTTCAGCGACTGGGAACTGGTCTTGGTTTTCCTTCCTTCTCCAGTTCCCGAGTTCCTAGTCGCTGAATTTCAGCGACTCGGAACTGGTCTGGGTTTTTTCTTCCTTCTCCAGTCCTCGAGTTCTAGTCGCTGAATTTCAGGGACTTCGAACTGGTGATAATTTTCCTCCCGATGCTTAGCTGGTCTTGTTGTTTTGCAGGGGTTGCAGCGGGAGTCGACTGATCGGCAGGCTGCGCGAGAGCTTCTGGAGCATGACTTGCGCGAGGCGCAGGAGGTGAACCGACAACTTCAGGAGAGGTTCGGTGACTGTTTGGCGTTGTTCTTCTTTGCTTGTTGTGAGCTGGTTTTATGCGATACTTTGACATCTCCACTTGAAGACGGTTTCCCGGCTGAGGTCTCCAAAGCCCGTGAGGGGTATGTCCCACTCGCGGAACTGGACGCGGCGAATGAGCGAGTGGCCTTCTTGGTCAAGGAGTTGGAGGATGCTAAGGTGGCCTCAATTTCTTCGGAAGAACGGGCGAAGGCTGCCGTCAGTGCAGCTGAAGAGGAATGCAAAGCCGCGGACTCCATCATTGTGGGACTGCATAACGACCAGGCCGCCTTGGAGAAGCACGTCAAGGAGAATTGCCGCAAGCTGCTTGGTGAGTTTCTGTCATTGCTTTAGCCTTTTGTCCGGTCCCCGCTTTGGGGGTTTCACTGTTTCGCTGATATCTGACTTTGCAGCTGTGGTAGGCCAAAGCGACCCGATGGTGCAGACTTATACTGCTTCGCAGTGCGTAACTGCCATGGTGAATGCGGCCACAGCCTCGGCGTTGTGTGTCCAGGCGGCTCCCCAAGGCATGTCTCCCACCGAAGTCATCCCTGGGGGGCTCACGGAGGTGTGGCGTTATCTGGAGGTGCCCGCGGTTGTGGAGTGGATGACGCGCTCGGCGTTCAGACGTGGGTCCGCCACAGTGTTGAGCTTGGGACTCGAGCATTTCCTTGACGACTTTGATCTTGACGATGTCACGAGTGGCTATCCCTCGGCGACCGGCACGGTGGAGATGTCGGAGGTGTTGAAGCTGACCGCGAAGGCCGCTCCTTATGTTGATCCTGTCTTGGCGGTGGGGGATCTTCTGCCGTACCTGGAGATGGTGTTGGCGCCTGGCAACCCCGAGCCGGAGCACCGCGACATGAAGTCGGAGCAGCCCTTCCGGTCGTCATTGGCAAAGTCGCTGACCACGTATCCGACGAACCCGTGGCAGCCCTTTGTGCGCGTCAAGGGTGGTGGTGCTTCTTCTTCGTCAGGGCCTGTGTAATGAGCAAATGTAAAAGTTGTAATAGATGCCAGGTGGGGAACATTTGTATGACTTTTGTAACCCGTGTCGCAGGGACTTGGTCGACTTGTGTTTTATTAAGGCAGTGTTTTGTTGAACAATTTGAGCGAGTCCCTGAGCGCGTCCGCCCTTTAATGGGGTATAACTCGACTATGTATTTCTATGTGTTTGCCTTGTTTTTGCATTTGTTTTTGCCCTTTGCGTCTCCTGAGAAGCGAGTTCCCGAGTGTGGGTGAGGTTCGTTTGTGAACGAGTCCCCGAGCATTGTGCTAGATCGTATTGGTCGTGATCCTGTTGCAGGTTACGAATGCGTTGTTTGTAACGCGTCTCCTCCCCTGGCCCGGAGAGCTAGTCGCTTGGCGAGCCCTAGGAAGCTCTCTTACTGGGTGTGTTCTCGAGCCATGTGGGGTCCCCGTTTTGCGGAGTCCCCGTGCGTGGTAGTTAACCGTTCGAGTGGCTTTGCGCGAGGGTGGGGGGATAGGTCGCTGTGAGAAGCGTGTGTCGGATGTCTTGGCCCGGCGGGCCAGTCGGGCTAGGCGACTCGAATGGCGGCTCCGGGTTGGCGTTTTTTGTGGACGACCCAAGGCTCGGATTTTTCAGTGCCCTTGTGCTGCACTACTTGGCCGTGCCGGTCGCTCGACCAGAGGTTGACTTCCGTAGGTAGCATATTGCTAGTATGTACGAGTGCGAGCTGCACAAGAATATGGCGAGTGGACACAATTTGTGCGATCTGAATGAATTTCATTATATATGCCGATGGAGTACAGTGTGAGGTTCTAAGTATAGAACTTTCTGAGGAGGTTTACATTCCATGGCCTCCCGACCTCCAATTGGCTGTCACCCCGTATGTCGATGAGGTAGTAGGCGTCGTTGCCAAGGACTCGGCCTATGGCGAATGGCCCCTTCCATGGGGGGATAGCTTGTGCATGCCATTTTTATCTTGGACCAGTCGTAGGACCAGGTCGCCTTCCTGGAAGGTGCGAGTTCGCACTCGGCGGCTGCGATAGCGGCAAAGTCCCTGCTGGTATATGGCGGAGCGGGAGCGAGCCAGGTCGCGTGCTTCGCCGAGTTGATCAACGCTGTCTTGGCGGGCGGTTTCGTTGGCCTCCTTGGCGTAGTTGGCGACTCGAGGGGAGTCGTGCTCTAGGTATGTTGGCATTACGGCCTCAGCGCTGTACACCATTAAGAAAGGCGTGAACCCTGTTGATCGGTTGATGGAGGTGCGGATCCCCCATATCATAGCGGGGAGCTCGTCGACCCAGCATCCTGGGGTGCGCTCGAGGGGCACCTGTAGTCGCGGCTTGAGACCGTGGAGGACGCTCTGGTTGGCGCGTTCTGCTTGGCCGTTTGACTCCAGGTGGGCGACTGATGCAAGGTCGAGTCGTATGCCGTGCTCCTCACAGAATTCCGCCATGGCCCCCTTGGCGAAGTTGGTGCCGTTGTCTGTGATGATGCTGTGTGGGTAGCCGTACCGGTAGATGAGTTCGCGGAGGAACTTGGTAGTCGTCTTGCCATCACACTTCTTGATCGGCTTGGCCTCCACCCATTTGGTGAACTTGTCGACTTCGACCAAGAGGTGAGTGAGGCCCGATGGGGCCTTCTTGAACGGGCCGACCATGTCCATGCCCCATACGGCGAATGGCCACGTGATGGGGATTGTCTTGAGCGCCGAACCAGGAAGGTGCGTCTGGTTGGCGTACTTCTGGCATCCAACACATCTTTGGACAACGTCGGTGGCGTCGCCGTGTGCGGTGAGCCAGTAGAAGCCGTGCCGCATGGCCTTGGCGACTAGCGACTTGGCGCCGGCGTGATGGCCGCAATCGCCGGCGTGGATGTCCTAGAGGATCTTGCGGCCTTTCTCTGGCTGTACGCAGCGCTAGAACACGCCAGTCACGCTGCGCTTGTGGAGCTCACCGTTGATGATGACGAAGGATTTGCAGCGGCGTATGACCATTCGCGCCTCTGTCTCGTTGCTCGGTAGGAGTTTGTGTTCCAGGAAGGCGACGTATGGCGATGTCCAGTCGCTAGGTTCCACAACCATGGCGACTAAGGCCAGTTCTGGTTGTAGTGGAATCCCGGCGTCGATCTCCTTCGGTGGGCTAATGGAGGGCTTGTGGATGATGTCGAGGAAGACGCCTACTGGTGGCATATGTCGAGCCGACCCGATGCGGGAAAGTGCATCCGCCTCCTCGTTTTTACACCTGTCGATCCACTCGACGGAGTAGCCGTCGAAGTGTCCTCCCATTTGGTCAACAGCCTGGCGGTATGCTATCATTGTTGGGGAAACAGCGTCGCATGTCCCGGCCACTTGGCCGGCGACTAGGTCGGAGTCGCCGTAGCATCGTAGGCGATTGATGTTAATCTCCTTGGCGGCTCTCATGCCATGGAGAAGGGCCTCGTATTGCGCCACGTTGTTGGTGCAGGGTGTGAAGTTGAGGTGGAGCATGTAGTGGAGCTTGTCTCCTTTGGGGGAGGTCAGTATGACCCTAGCCCCCGCGCTGTCGGCGTTCTTGGAGCCGTCGAAGTAGAGCGACCAGTAGTGGAGGTATGGGAGCTTCTCTGGCTGCTGTGCCTCTTCCCAGTCGGCGAGGAAATCGGCCAGGGCCTGCGACTTGATCGCTTTTCGGGGCTCGTATTTGATGTTGTGGATGCCGATCTCGACGACCCACTTGGCGACTCGCCCAGTCGCATCGCGATTGCGTATGATGTCTTGCAGGGGCGTGGAGGATACCATCGTTATTGGGTGCTCCTGGAAGTAGTGTGGGAGTCGCGTGTGCTCGAATACCGCGTCTGGCAGTTTTGGTATTATTGGTAGCGCTGTCGTGAGTCTGTTATGACTTCGCTGATGTAGTATACTGGGCGTTGTATGGGGCGCTCCTTGCCCTCTTCTGGTCGTTCGACAACCATCACGACGCTGACGACCCGATTGGAGGCTGCGATGTAGATGAGCATTGGCTCTCTGTCGAGTGGCACCGCGAGTAGTGGTGCCGCGAGTAGCACTTCTTTGAGTGCTTTTAGTGCGTTGTCGGCCTCTGCGTCCCATTGGAACGTTGGGTTCTTGCGCATCAGGCGGTATAGGGGCATTTCCTTCTCGCCTAGTCGGGGGATGAAGCGACTGAGAGTCGCGACTCGCCCTGCCAACTTTTGGACGTCGCCCAGGCACTCGGGTTTCCCGAGTCACGCGATGGTGTCGATCTTGGTGGGGTTGGCCTCAATGCCTCTCTTTGACACTACGTACCCCACAAGTTGTCCAGTGGGTACGCCGAAGGTGCATTTTCCGGGGTTCAGCTTGATGTTGTACCTCCGTAGATTTGCGAAGGTTTTTGCTAGGTCGGCGAGCAGATCGTCCTGGCGGGTGGATTTTACCACCACGTCATCGATGTAGACGTGGATGTTGCGGCCAATTTGGCTCGCTAGATACTCCTGCATGCACCTTTGATATGTGGCGCCTGCGTTCTTGAGGCCAAATGTCATGGTCGTGTAGCAAAACACGCCGAATGGCGTGATGAACGCCGTCTTCTCCTTGTCTTCGACCGCCATCTTGATCTGGTTGTTACCAGAGTAAGCATCGAGAAAACACAGCAACTCCGATCCCGCGGTCGAGTCGATGATCTGATCGATGCGCGGTAGGACGAAGTCCTCCTTCGGGCAGGCGCTGTTGAGGTTGGTGTAGTCTATACACATTCTCCAGGTATTGTTCTTTTTGAGAACCAGGACTGGGTTTGCCAGCCACTTGGAGTACTTAATTGGCCGGATGAAGCTTGCGACTAGCAGGCGCTGGACCTCCTTGGCGATTGTTCGACGGCGTTCTTCATTGAAGGGCTGTGGCGACTGTTTTACTGGTCGCACTTTGGGGTTGGCATTGAGTTTGTGCTCAGTGAGTTCCCTCAGGACACCTGGCATGTTAGATGCCTTCCATGCGAAGATGTCGCGGTTCTCACGGAGGAACCCGATGAGCACGCTTTCCTATGCGGGGCTCATATGAGCCCCGATGGTGACCGTCTGGCTGGAGTCGCCTGGGACGAGCTCGATGGTGCGGGTGTGCGTGGTCGCCTCGAACGTGGAGGTCTTGGCGATTGGTTTCTTTAGGATGGTAGGATCGTCCTTGTTGATGTTGCCCGCGTATTTCGCGAGCTCCTCCACGTGGTCAGTCTCCGCGGCGATGACGGCGTCGGCAAGCTCGGCACCTTTTTCCTCGCATTCCACGGCCATATCGGGGTCGCCGTGGACGTTGATGATGCCGCTCGGCCCGGGGAGCTTCATCATGTTGTAGGCGTAGTGTGGGGTCGCCATGAACTTTGTGAATGCCTGGCGGCCCAGGACGCAGTGGTAGGGACTGTGGAAGTTTACTAGGTCGAAGACGATCCTCTCCGTGCGGTAGTTTGCCAGGGTGCCGAAGGTGACTGGCAGCGTCACCTTCCCGATCGGGTATGCCTTCCGACCGGGGACGATGCCGTGGAAGGTCGTCAGTGTTGGCTCGATGGCTGTTTCTGGGAGCTGGAGCCTTTTGAAGGTGTCGAGGTACAGGATGTTGATGGAGCTCCCACCGTCCATCGGCGTCTTGGGCAGCCAGTAATCGGCCACCTTTGGCCTGACAACCAGGGTGACTCGCCCTGGATACTCGATTCTTGACGCGTGGTCCTGGCGACTCCAGGTGATGCTTTGCTCGGACTAGTTTAGGAAGAGGGGGATGTCGACTTGCGTCACTGCATTAACGACAACCGCACGGGCGAGTACCTTCTTCTCACGCTTAGTGTCGAGCCCGGTGAAGGTATGAAGCGACCCGACAGCGGTTCCGAAGCCGCCGCCGTTCCTGTTGTCCCGCGGTTGGTTGTTGCTGGGGTCCTCCCTTGCACGTCTTGCCTTCTCGATCTCTTTGAGAGAGTGACAGTCGGCGGTGGTGTGGGTGGCTGGTTTTCCCTCCCTACTGTGGTAGATGCAGGGCTGATTAAGCAGGGCGGCAGGGTCGAAGTTCGGCCTCGTCGCGTTGTTGGCGCGGTAGTTCCCGCTGTCACGGTAGTTTCCTCCGTTCTTGGAGTCGCGTTGGCCATAGCCGGCGTTGGTGACGAAGTCGACTCGCCCGTCGGTCCGGCGCTTTCCGGTGATGCGGGTGTTGCTGTAGCGCATGTCACGTAGTCGTCCGCTGTCATGGATGCTGGTGCGCGTCTTCCTCCGACTCGTCGTCGGAGTTTTGGTTGGGATCTTCCTCCGCATAGCGCTTGGCAATCTTGAGGAGGTCCGGGATGTTGTCGAGCGTCCGGTAGACCCTCTTGATCTTGGCGACTAGAGGTTCGTACCGGCACGCGTTTTTGAAGCAATGTATCGTCGTGTCTGGGTGGATGCCGGAGGCGTTTATCCATAGCTCTTGCCACCTTTGGATCCACCGGCGGGTCGACTCGCGTTGTCCCTGGATGCATTGCTCCAGGTCCTCGATGGTGGTGGCGCGGGTGTAGGAACCCTCGAAGTGCCTGACGAAGGCATCCCGCATTTCTTCCCAGGAGTCAATGCTGTCGGCGGGTAGCGTATTGATCCATTGTCGGGTCGCACCCTCCATCATCAGGGGGAGGTAGCGAGCGGCGAGCAGGTTGGTGTGGCCTACGATCCCCATTGCCATGAGATATGTGTCCAGCCAAACGGCGGGGTCGTACGTCGGGTCGTATTTCTCGATCTCCTTGGGGGCCTTGAAGTTGGCGGGGTATTTTTCCCCGCGGATCATGGGTCCAAAGCATTGTGGCCCGACTCGACTGAGTGAGCCTCTTGGCTCCGGGTCGCCGCGGTTGGCGAGGGTGTGTCGCAGGTCATAGGGCTGGCACGACCGCCACGCCTGATTGTTGATGATGTGCGTTCGGGCGTCGATTGGTTGCCCGTTTGCGGCGACGGTGTTGTTCGCAGGTCACGGCTCATTAGTCGACAACGCGGGGTTGGCGGCTCGCGGTTGGTTTGCCAGTGGTTGGGGAGGTGGGCAAACTATCGCGTTGGCCACGGTTGGGTGGCCGCTTGATGCTGCCCTGCTTGCTGATGAGCGGGAATACATCCGCCCACGCGGATCTACTCCCGCGGCTTGTTGCTCGACGACCCTGACGAGTAGGGCCTTGGCGTACTGGATCTGTAGCGCGCCGTCGCCTTGGACATCGAGGTTGGCGATCGCCCCGTCGGCCGCGACGACGTTGTCCATCGGGGTGGAGTACAGTGGTAGCCCGTTGGCGTCCCGGGCTCGAGGCGAGATGATGATGCGTGGTTGGTCGGGTGGGGGCGCATGGCCCATGGGTGGTGGAGGGGCCCCATTCCCCGGTGCTCCGGATGGTGGTCTTGCGGGGTTCCCTCCTCCTGGCGGCGCGTTCTCGCCGTGTTCGCGCTGGGCGGCGCGTGTGGGGTCACCCTCATCGTTGAAGTTCAAGACGCGGCCCTAAACATCAGGGTTCAGGCAGGTCCTGATGCGGCGCTGGTGATAGAGTCACAGCTCCTTCGCCATCTCTTGTTCGAGGCGGTATTTCTCGCGCTCGGCGAGTTCGTTGCGCTGCGCCTCCTGGAGCCGTAGGCAGGCTTGTTCCACCTCTATGGTCGTCGCGTTCTGTGGAATCGGCGTGGAGAACGGATCTGGCGGGGCGGCCGCGCTTTCCGCCATGTAAATCGCGTTGAAGCGATTGGATATGGCGCGAAGATCCTCGGGGAATTCCGAGCCAGAGTCGGAGTCGAAGATCCCCAGTATGGAGGGATCCTCGAAATCTTCGGGGTTGGAGACTCGCGTGAGGATTCCTCCCGTGATGCGGCGGTGATGGATCTGTTGGCCGATGCGAGGGTCATGGAGTCGGCGTCGTCGTTTAGGGCGTCGTCGTTGGTGGCGACGTTGGTCTCGACCGCGTCGCTAGCGGCCGAGTCGTACTCGGTGACGAGGCCCCTGATGGAGCGGACCTGCTCCTCCGAAAGCAGATCGCGGTGTGGAGGCGATCCGCCGACGATCACGGTCGCGGCTGGGTCGATCGCGCCGGTAAAGCCGACGAAGAGGTTGATTGAGCCGATCGGCATCACCGTGGCGTGTGTGACCGGGTACGACACCGGGATATAGCTGTTGGGCAGGATCTGGAAGATCCCGCCGAAGGCGATCATGCGGCCGGTGGCGAGCGGCCGCTCGATCGGCGAGTAGGGTC
Organism: Avena insularis; assembly: GCA_023614405.1. Classification (NCBI taxonomy): domain Eukaryota; kingdom Viridiplantae; phylum Streptophyta; class Magnoliopsida; order Poales; family Poaceae; genus Avena; species Avena insularis. Next base: position 316,162,191 of record CM042686.1, read on the forward strand.
TCGCCGCAGAACTCAGGCCAGTCCCACTATGCCCCACGGTGGGCGCATCGATCAGGAAATGGCTGAGCGATCGCCATAGGCAGCGATTGAGAGTTTCTTGAGGAAGAGTTGGCGGCCATCTGCGGTGCGAGATGGGGGCAGGTGCACAAGGGTTTACCCAGGTTCGGCCCCCCGGAGGGTAAAGACCTACTCCTGCTAGGTTAGATTATAAGAGAGCGAGTTACAAGGGCGGCGAGTCGCTTGAGGGGGTGTATGATGGAACGTAAGTCTCTACTATACCCTAGGGAGGTTTATATGTGAAGCACCTCCCAGGTTTTACAAGTTGCCCCCGAACAAGATAAGGATCCGGGAGCCTTTGACCTAATCCGACTGGGCCTCTACTACGCTTTTGGGCTTCTAGTCGCTAGTCGATGGGCCTGTTCTTTCCTCAGAGTCCAGTCATTGTCCTTCAGGCGTACTCGCGGACCTTCCCGCCCACTTGAAACCCACTGCTGAGCATACCCCCTTAGGCATATCCCCTTTAATAAGTACATCAAACCCTACACAACCACCCAAGGAATTAATTTTTCTCTCACATAACTCTTCTGGGGAATTATCTCCTAAAACTAGAGTATTTCCCACTAGAAAATTCTTTATAAATCAATGGAAATTAATAATTTGGTGAAACCACTTTTGTTGGTTTCATATTATCACTACCTATCTGATGGTATCATTTCTATACAAAGGTATCCTACAGAACTTGGACCTTATAATTAAACCCCTTAATTAAGTAGTTTAGGCATCAAAATCATTAAAGAAAACCCACAAAGGAATTTCAAGTAATTCCACTTGTGTAGAAGCCAACCACTCAAAACCTACTGAATTGTAAACTTGTATTGTCCATTGCTTGTTGTATGTATTGATGTTTGTATGCCTGGTGTTGATTGTGTCATGTGTTTGCTTGCATGTGATCTATATCGACGATAGATGTGATTATATCGGAGACCAGAAGAAGTTGGTTATTATACTTGGTTATTATTGTATTCTAAGAAGAAGTCCAGTCACATATATTGCCAGATTGCTGATCTCAGGCAAGCCACCTTCTTGCTCAAAAGCCTTGTCCTACTGTTTTACTTGTGCATGTTTTATCTACTTTTATGAAAACTGCACTGTTTTACTATATGTTGATGTATATATGGTAGTGGTTTATCTCTTCCGAACTATTACACTTTTGTACTATTAAGTACAACCCCCTTGACGACACCTACTGGCCCCTAGTAGAATAGATGGTGTATAACAACATAACCCTTTGGAGACCCTGTTTTAGCCGAAGCAAAGATATAGAATGGGAAGACCCCCGGAAAAGTTTTTCCAAATGTTTTATGATACCTTGGTGAGGTGGGACCTCCCAAGATATGTTGAGAAAGAAAAAAGTTTTGTTTTACAAAATGCTAAAGGAAAGCTGGAGGAAAAAGGTTTACAAAAACGCACCCGGTTCTTTGCAGTTTAGCGTGTGCAACCACATTACTCTGGAATGGGACAGGGCTAGATTCGATGTTTGTTTATTCTGGTATAAGCTGCCTCACAACGACTATAGGGGATAAAAATCCCTGGAGGGTGGGCCTTCTCCTGCGAGGGTCCATGTGAGACATTGACCTAGAGAAGGAACGAAGGGTCTATGGGCCTCCACGAGTTATTATGAGCTCCTCATTGAAAGCGCACACTCGTGAAGTGGAAAACGCGCTCCAGTTGGCTTGGGAACTATATAGGGCGTCCCGGTGTTGAGGGGAACAACACTCATAGTGTAGGCACTTATATTGGACTGGGCATCCGGAGAGTATTGATCGGTTACTCGACCCACGATCGGTGTAGATCAGGGTAGTGTACCCGGATGGTGTGAGTAAAGTGTGCAACCACTTCAGAGTGTAAATCTATTCGAATAGCCATTTCCACGGTTATGGATGGGTTGGACAAACTTCTGTAGAGCGGTGCTGGTTTTGTTTTCAAAAAGGATTTCAGAAAAGAAATGGCTTTGGAAATGTTTTGACCATGGGATGGTCGTAAAACAGAAAGGTTTTGACCATGGGATGGTCGGAAGGGGGAGAAAGGAGTTTGTTCGTGGGACGACCTGAAGACAGGAACAAATGGGTACCCCAATCCTAGTGTTTACAAAACTTTTCAAAAGGTTTCCAAAATGTTTTACAAACGTTTTCAACAAAGATATGTGAATGCCATATCTACAAGAGAAACTATTTTAAAAAAGAACCCTACTTGGAGCCCTCCTACTACCACAGCCATATTGCATATCTCCTTGTTTTTTTACTACTCTCTTAGGGTGGTTTGCGAGTACATTCAAAGTACTCACTGGCATTGTCCCTGCCTATTAACTTGGTTAGATATCGAGAAGAAGGTGAAGTGGACGACTATGCAAGCTAGGACATTCTCCCAATCAGTTGCCTGTAGGTTAAGGCATGGATCGGGCTCTATGCTTAATGAAGTTTCGCTGATGATTGATCGATGTAGCCATAATGGCAAATAAGGTATGAAAGGTATTCGTTATGTATTGGATGTTTACTTTGATACTTGTCTGTTATGTGCCACGACTAACTAATCATGCGATCATGGTTGTATGCATAACAATAATTCTCGGAGGATTAATCCGGGGCCCCCACATATGTTCTCTAAGGGTTTCAAGGATGGTTCTCAGGTGTAGCTCATGGTATTCTTCTGACTTGGAATAGATCAGAATATCGTCGATAAAAACAACGACAAACTTATCCAGGAAGTTCATAAAAATCTTATTCATGAGATTCATGAAATAAGCAGGGGCATTGGTTAATCCAAAAGACATGACAGTGTACTCATACAATCCATATCTAGTGGTGAAGACAGTTTTTCGGATATCCGTTGCATGAATCTTGAGTTGATGATAACCAGTTCTAAGAACAATCTTAGAAAACACTATGGCACCAGTTAACTGGTCAAATAGATCTTCTATCTTTGGCAGTGGGTACTTGTTCTTGATGGTGACATCATTCAGCTTCTGGTAATCCGTACACAAATGGTTACCTCCATCTTTCTTATCCACAAACAAAATAGGCGATCTCCATGGCGATGCACTTGGTTGAATCAGACCTTTCTCCAACATAGCATCAAGTTGCTTCTTTAGCTCCACTAATTCAGATGGGTTCATACTATAAGGGCTCTAAGCTATGGGTCCTATTCCAGGAACTAGTTCAATGATGAAATCGATATCTCGATCTAGGGGCATACCGAGCAATTCATCTAGGAACACGTCGGGGTATTCACATATTACTCTGACTTGGTCTAGGGTTGGTTGGGATATACTATTGTTGCATTTGAATTGACGGGGCAGCATCTCAGATACATGCTCTACTAATACTCCAGTGCTACTGGTCATGGTTATGGCTTTCTTGGCATAGTCGATTAATCCTTTATGTTTCGACATCCAATCCATTCCTAGCACTACTTCCAAACCTTTGGTTCCAAGTACTATTAGATTAGCATAAAAATCTATTCCATGTATTCTGATAGGTACAACCTTGGAAATTTTTCTAGCTTTGGTGGTTGAACCAGGTATTTGAATTATCATAACATGCTTCAATTTTGTTGGTTGAATCTTACTAGTGCATGCAAATTCTTCTGTAACAAACGAGTGCGATGCTCCAGAATCAAACAACACTCTTGCAAGTACTGACTTAATAGAGAACATACCCAGCACGACATCTGGTGCTTCTTGAGCTTCTTCAGCATTCATGTGGAAAAGACGGCTGTTGCGTTTGAGCAGTTCCCTGGGGCAAATCTCCTTCTAGGCTGAACACGGCGTTGCTGCTGAGCGGGTGCATTCACATTCGTGGTTGCTGCAAGCTTCTTGGGACACTCGTTGGAGTAGTGACCCTTGACTCTGCTTTCAAAGCAAGTAATCAGGGACTTGTCTTTTCCTGCAATAGGCACAACATTTCTTCTAGTCCTTGGGGTAGTATTGTTGTTGTTGTTACTCTTGGATTTGGGTGGTGCAAAGTTGAAGTTATTGGAATTGCCGGGGTTATTGTGGTGGTTTCCTCCAGACCTTGGGTTTCCTCCTCCACAGTTGGGATAGTTTGGACGGGACATAGGGGGTCTGTTGTTTCTTGGAGCATATCTTGCAGACAGGTTGGGGCGATACTTCTGGGTATGGTGGGATCCAGGATAGTGCATCATGCGACGCTTGCGGTTGTCATTGACTTGGTTGATCTTCCCTTCCATCTGAATTGCAGAATCCACCAAAGCTTCAATATCATCAAAGGGAATGTTAACTAGCACGGTTTGCATCTCATCATGCAGTCCATTCAAGAATATCTCTTTCTTCTTTGCTTCTGTGTCAATCTCATCAGGGGCATATCTAGCTAAATATCAGAATTTGTCATGGTATTCCACCACAGTCATCCTTCCTTGTTTTAATTCTCTGAACTCATCCCTCATCCTCTTGATCAGACCTTGGGGCACATGAGTCCTGCTGAACTTGATTTTGAACTCATCCCAAGTCATCATCTGACCTCCGTTCATGGTACGGGTGCTATTCCACCAGGATCTTGCATCACCTGCCAGATAATGGGTGACAAACAATACTTTTTCATTGGCCTCAACTCCTGCGACCTCTAAGTTGTTCTCCATGGTTTGCAGCTAGTCATCAGCATCTAAGGGCTCTTTAGACTTATTAAATATAGGGGGATTGGTGTTTTGAAACTTCTTGAGCTTGGATCCATGGTTATACTGGTTTCTGTGGCCTTGATTATTGTGGGCCATCTGAGCTATCCGTTGAAGAGTGGCTAACTTGGCTTGACGTTCGGCTCTACTAGCTTCATGGTTAGAAACTAACATTTGCAGAATCTGCAGCATTGGGTCCTGAGATGAACTGCTTCCTCCGAGATTACCGCGAGTCATCTGAAGATTGAGAGAGATAATGAGATAAGAGGGAAATCTCTAAGGTTCTTGTTTTTGTTTCAAAAGTTTTAACTTTGAGTTTTGACTTAGGTTTTGTAAACTAACAACTTCATCTCATTCATTCATTCTTAGCACCCAATGCAAACACACACCACAACACAAATAGAAATCAGATGGTTTTAAGAACCATTCTGTGAAACTAGGATAAAGTGGGACCAGATACAACTCATTCCTACGGTAGTGCTTGATGACTCGTGTATTAACGAGCTCGTTGGGGAACCCCAAGAGGAAGGTAAGATGAGCACAACAGTAAGTTTTACCTCATTTATGAAACCAAGGTTATCAATCCAGTGGAGCAAGGAAACACCTCCAAGGTGTTGCTAGCTGGACTTTGGCAGGGCACACTACCAGCACAAGCAGCAACGTGGAAACCTGCACAGCACAACCATAGAACTTTGCCCCCAACTTATAGTGAGGTTGTCAATCTCACTGGTTTTGCTGAAAACAAAGGATTAAACGTATTGTGTGGAAGAAAGTAATAGTTTGCAGAGAGTAAACAGAAAGCAGTAAAGAGTTGTAGATTGATGGTAAAAGAAAGGACCAGGGTCCATAGTTCACTAGTGGTGGATCTCCTTAAGATAGATGACATGTTGGGTGAACAAATTACAGCGGGGCAATTGACAAACATCGAGAAAGCAATACATGCATATACTAATCATCTTGACTCCTTTGAGATTCGATTGGGCATTACAACATTATACATAGACCATAATCCAACTTCATCTATGACTAATAATCCACCTTCAGGTTTTCATCCGAACCCCCTTCAGTATTATGTTGCAAGCAACAGATAATTGCATTACGCATTGCGTGTAAAGTAAACAATATGATTGTTCTATGAAAAAGGATTGTTGTTTCCTCCCTAGTAGCAATAGCACATCTAGTACCTTAGTGATTTCTGTCACTTCCCCAGATTACTAGAGGCATGAACCCACTATCGAGCATAAATACTAACTCTTGGAGTTGCTAGCATCTACTTGGCCAAGATAGCTACTAACAACGGAAAGCATGCAAGATCACAAATAACAAAGACATCATAGAATCAATAATCAATTTGAAATAGCATCTCAATATCCATCAGATCCCCGCAATTACAACATGTAGGATTACAAATAGATGATCTTGATCATGAACGGAGCTCACAAGATCTAAACATGATAGCACAAAGGAGAAGAACCAGCCATCCAGCTACTACATGGACCCGTAGTCCAAGGATGAACTAGTCATGCATCACACCGGAGGCTTGCATGGTGATGAACGAGGGGTGGCACGGGGTGATCTGACGCCGGGAGGTAGCTGGTGCGTCGGAGGCCGAGAGCGACCTCGTCGGTGCTCGCCGGCGGGGTTAGATGAGTTTGCCCTGGACAAAAAGGAGAGCACCGTCAGGTAGAGGAGAGCAAGGGGATCACAAGGGCTGACATGCAGAAGGAATAGAGCAGAGGGGGATGAGCCTTGCTTGATTTTTTCGGAGGTGCCGAGAGCTCCTCTTCTCCTTCCTTCAGACAACACAGAGCACAAGAGAGGGTGGGGTGCTCGGGGGAGGTATGTGGGGTGGAGAGGGAGCAAATGAGGGCAGGGAGAGCTGGGGAAGGGCGGCTGGCCTTTATACCAAGAGGGAGGGATGGATGGGGTAAATTACCATCTAGGACAAGGGGGAGAGCAATGTTGGCCAGTGATTGGTCCAGAGGGAGGTGGGGAGGGTTATTGTTGGTACTTGGTCGTGTTGGACCAGAGAGGGAGGGGTGGCATCAGTGGTAATTAAGTTGGGTTGATCCTTGTAAGAATTGGGGTTATTTCTCCTTCTTGCTACAATGGTAATGGAAAATGGGGATTTGTTTGTGGTGGAGCTTGCAATGGTGGTCGACCAAGGATGTGTTTGATGTTGAGGAGGTACATTGAGCAAGATTGAAAGGAATTTGGAAGTGAATTGAGGAATGGATTTGCTTAGTTGGCAAATTTGATCCAATTGATGGTTGTCAAGGAAGTCCAAAAATTTATATTGGTCCAGAGGAGAAAATTGTATAGGTAGATAGATAAGGTCAAGGTAGACTCCTAGGATTTATTAGGGATTTTACAAAGGAGTTTTAGTCCACTAAAATCCAATTACTCAAAAAGGACAGAAGTGATTTTTAGAAGATCATTTGATAAATTTCCATTAGGAAAGGATAAATTTTGGTGTGGAAGGGTCCCAAATGTGAATACACACTTAGGGGAATTTTCCCAAGATTTATTGGAAATTAAAAGTATTTAAAACAATTATTATTCCAATTCATCCATTTAAGAAAATGGACAAAAAAAGTAATAAAGCATCTCAAAAATATTTATTTTTGAGGTGGGAAGGTGAGGTATGGTATATGGAACTCACTTGAGCCAAAAGTTGAGGAAGTGTTTTGGTGAAAACCAAACTTTCCTTTATGGAGGGAGTTTGGGAGATTTTGACTATTTAAGGAATTAAATAGTTTTGGGGCCCTAATAGTTATGGATAATTATTGATAAATCTTGAGGACCAATATAGATGAGATATACAATGTGTATCAAGCATTTGCAACCTTGAGGAATGAAATTCCAAATTGTAAAGATGGAAAACAAAGAGGTGATTATCTAGGGTGGTGTTATTTTTATAGCACCAAAACATGCTTGCATCTTGGAGCTTAGAGTTCACCTTGGGGCAAGGGATAGATGGGTGGGTATACCAGGTCATATAGATGAACATGGCAGAAAGAGTTTGAATTAATTGTACTTGAGGTGATCTAGAAGTGATGGCAAACTTTGTTGAAATTAATGCTGCCATGCAGAAAGAGTCATGAAGTTTAATAAACCATGTGGGTTTAAGCAGCACAGAGATCCACTTGGGGCAAGTGAAGTAGGTTATGATAGAACTATATGAGTAGATCACAACCATGCAGAGATTTGGTCCATAGAAGGTTGGATGGTGGTGTGAGCTTATACCAAAGTAGGCATGTTGACTAGATTTGCAGGAAAAGTTATTTTCTTGCCTGCAAAACCATCAAGAACAACTGGGTTGGGGGATGATCTAACCAAGGGCAATAGTGGTCCTTGGTAGTCCTTAGGATGGTTAACAAGATGGTTCAAGTTCATTACCAAAAATGCACAAGGGTTCAGAAAGGGATACATTCAAATAGGTGATGTTGGAAACAGATTTCCAGACCAAATTTGGCAGAATTAGGGTTTTTGACTAGAATGTTGGTGGAGATGATTTTGATGGGTTGCAAAGTACCCAAATCATCATCAAGTAAAAGTGGTTGAAGAGTAGATTGAATAGAAGGGATCCATGCTTGACATTTGTCTTCATTGACTCGGAAGCTTCTAGAAGTAGATCACTTCAGAGATGATCTGGTAAGGTTTTTAGATGACTAATGAGTAGCTAGAGATCAGATCCAGATTGTATTCTTTCTTAGGATTGGGTGATCTTAAAGTATCTTGATCCTAGTGATGAGCTCCTAGAGTAGCTCATAGTATCTCCTAAGCTGACAATTCAAACAGCAGATCAAGGCAACTCATCTTACAAACAAATCAACTACTACTAGGGTTACCACCAAGCTTAGCTTGAGATAAGCATGGGTATTTTTTAAATAGTTTGGAGTTGGAACAAGGTAAGTTCCTTGGTATCACTACCAAGAGTAGAATTCAAATCTTTAAAAAGAGTTTTTGGGAAACCTAGAGATAAGAATAGTTGAAGGTTCTGTCTTGAAAACATGAGGAGATTATGTTATATAGCTCTCCATAGTTTTGTCAATAGAAGTTACAAAAATAGTTTTGGTTACATAAGCATCTTGGCTCATGCTTTGAAATGCCAGAACATTTGGGAATATGAAAATTAAGCCAAGACTGTTTTGGGAAGTAGCTTTTGTCAACTGGTGTTAAGGTAAGGAGTATATCATCTAATACACATTCACATGCATAAGCATATCCAAACAACAAGCAATCACTTCATCATTAAACAAGAGAAAGTTTTTGTCCCCCCTGATTTTTGCATTCTGGACAACTAATCAGGGTTGCTGAGATTAGGATGTTACATATCTTTCCCCCTTAAAAGAATCTCATCCTGAGATTCAGGAGAATAGAGTTCGAGGAATTTGAGTCAAGGTTAGCGCTACTGGTTTCAAGCGTGCTATCTTACAGACTCCGTCTTTGAAAGTGGTTACCCTGTCGAGGAAGTTGAGCTTCAGTCTTCGGGGATGCACTGAGAGTTGAGCAGAGTCAAGTCTTGATTTTGAGAGATGACCTTCTTTTCCTTCCAGACTCTATATCATTGAGGGCTTAGATTGGGCAAACTATCTTGATGCTGAACTTCACGGGGTACTCGTCGGAGGATAGAATCTACGGTTGGGAGTACCTTGCTTTAAGGATTCATAGCTCTTCCTTAGGGTCATAGCATATCCTATTAATGACGTTGGGGTCGGGACTTTTGAGGTTGCTCCTGGCAGAGGGTTATTCTATCTTGTGGGAAAGTCCCCCTTAGGATTTGACTAGGTTAGCTCGGAGATAACACATTCCTTCCTTCTTGAGTTCATGGGTGGCGGTTCTGAAGATTGGCGTCCTTCTTTTTCCTGTAGTCGAGGTCTTCGGAAGGCGTCCATGGAGCTATGGCCTACGGGGCTTATATACTACTATTATTCATACTTTGCCTATTGGAGTTGTTGGAATCTCATGCCCTCAAAGCATTATGGAACCTAGGGGTTAGCGGTTCGGCAGTCCTTCGGGTGGGTCTTTAGCTGAAGTAGCGGAGGGACTTTGTAGAATCCTCAGTTAGTTTCTCCTCGGATAACTCAAGGGTTGTAGTTTGGTGGGAGGACTTCGGATCCGGAGAGATTTCTGAAGTATCTTTTGGTAGACAACCTTCTGAGGATTTGAGTGGAAAGACGCCTTAGAGCTTCATTAAGGTGCTTTAGGAGTGGTGCAAATCTTCTGTCTGGGAGGTGCTGACCTGATGTTAGCGAATAGTTGTATCTTCCTGGAGTCTTGAGCTGGGGTCTTCGAGTGACGCCTTATTTTATCAACCTTGGCGGGGCTGGTTTCCAACGAAGACATTATGGAGTTAGCTCCGGGCAAGCTAGCGGTTTGTGACTCTCCTGGCTAGTCTTTAATTAGGGTGGCTGCGGCCATCATCAAAGAAGGGGTCTTCACTCGAATCTCTTGCATTGTTTCTGCTTGAGGGCGGAGTGGACTCGTTGTCTTCATGCATCTTTCTCTTCAGGTTTCTGGATTATCTGGTCCATCTGGTGAGGAACTTCTCGTTGGGTTGGGTTGGGTCGACTAGAATAACTGGTCTCCGGAGGTGGTTGGAAGGTCTATCATACCGGAAATCAGCGTAGTTAGGTCTTCACTTCTTGTCTTGGTGGACATTTCTGGTGGTTTCCTGTGGATATTGTGGATCCTTCGGGGGTTGACTTCCAGCTTCAACGGGTTATCTTACTGTAGTAGACTGATGATAAGGGAGTGTGGTGTCATTGACGAGTCTTGCGCGGTGAGTTCGATAAGGTATACCGTCCTGCTGAGATGAAATCTTCGAGTTAACTCTGACTTGACGATGTCGAACTCCTGGTTCTTGTGATTCTTTTCCTCTCATATACTCCCGAGGTTAGTCTGGGTCTCATTACCGACATCTAACACAGGGGCTTCCTGAGTTACTAGGTGAGTTATCGCTCCTCGATTCACATTTTTAAGGAGGCCAAGGCAAACCAGAACCTACAAACAAGGTGAACAGAGCGAGGGAATCGCAATGTCCTCGGCAGACAACAAACATCAAGCAACACAGGATGCACTTAGGCAAGCAAACACGGTCAACGCTAGGGACCAAGGAGTTAACCACTCGCGATATAGGGGAATCCTATTCTTAGGACTTATTGATCCTAGATATCACGAGATTGAGCTCTGGGTCAGTGTCTTGCGAATGAAGCCTTCGTCGTGTCATTGGAGGCTTCTCGATAGTGCAACACCCGATGAGGATTCCGCTGGTAGAGCAATATTGTAGTCTCCTTGTGTTCGCTGGTAGTTGCTTGTCTTCATCTTGTTCTCATTGTCTTCACCGGGTTATAGATCCTAGTTATTTAAAATCCGTGGATTTGAAGTTTTGGACGAGAGCTAGAGGAAACCATTTTCAAAACCATTTACTTAGAGTCAGAGAAGAAGTAGAACTTTTTGAAACTCATTGAGTAACTAGTTTTAGAAAGGCGGGGTTTTCAAAGTAAGTTTCCTGTCTAGCGACCATGCTAACTAAGGATCTCCTACAGTCAGGATGGCTTTGAAACCAAGTCTGTGGGCCCCCCAGATTAATCGTCCGAGAATCCCCGTTATGCATACAACCACGATCCCATGATCAGTTAGTCGTGGCACATAACCGACAAGTATCATTACAACATCCAAGAATATACCGAATTACAAGACTTACATAAATGCCGTTATGGCTACCTCAATAATCGGCCGCGGACTTCAACAAGCATAGAGCCCGAGCCACGCCGTAACCTACAGGTTACTGACTGGGAGAACGTCCTAGCTCGCATAGTCGTCCACTTCACCTTGTCTTGAGATCTGACCAAGTTAATAGCCAGGGACAATGCCAGTGAGTACTTTGAATGTACTCGCAAATCACCTTAAGAAAATAATAATAGCAAGAGGATATGCAATATGGCTGTGGTAGTAGGAGGGCTCCAAGAGAGGTTCTTTTCTCAATTAGTTTCTCTTGTAGATATAGCATCTACATATCTTTGTTGAAAACTTCTGTAAAACATTTTGGAAACCATTTTGAAAAGTTTTGGAAAACATTAGGACTGGGTCACCCATTTGTTTTCTTCTCCGGTCGTCCCACGACGAAACTCCTTCCATACCTGTCTGACCATCCCATGGTCAAAGCAGGTATCCTCTTCGACCATCCCATGGTCAAAAAATTTCCAAAGCCATTTTCTTTCCCGAAATCCTTTTTGAAAACAAAACCAGCACCGCTCTACAGAAGATTGTCCAACCCATCCTTAACTGCGGACACGGCTATTCGAATAGATTTACACTTTGCAGAGGTTGTACACTTTACCCACACCATCCGGGTACACTACCCTGATCTTCACCGATCGTGGGTGGAGTAACCGATCAAGACTCTCCGGATGTCCAATCCAATATAAGTGCCTACCCTATGAGTGTTAATCCCTCAACACCGGGACGTCGGGCGAGGACCAACCAGAGCGCTTTTTCCACCTCCTAGGTGGCGCTTTCAATGAGGGGCTCATAGTAACGCGTGGAGGCCTGCCGACCCTTCGTTCCTTATCCAGGTCGATACATGGACCTATATCGGAGAAGGCCCACCCTCCAGGGATCCCCAATCCCCTGTAGTAGTTAGGAGGAAGCTTATACCGGAATAGACAACCTTCAAATCCAGCCCTGTCCCAGACCAGAGTAATGTGGTTGCAAAGGGTTAAGTTGTTATAGCTAGACTGCAAAGAACCAAGTGCGTTTTTGTAAACCTTATTCCTCCGGTTTTCCTCCAGTATTTTGTAAAACGAAACCTTTTTATTTCGCAACATCTCTTGGGAGGTCCCACCTCACCAAGGTTTTATCATAAAACATTTGGTAAAACTTTTTCCGGGGCCTTCCCATCCTCTAGCTTTTGCTTCGGCTAAATCGGTGTCTCCAAAGGGGTGTGGTGTAATACACCATCTATTCTACTAGGGACAAGTAGGTATCACCAAGGGGGTTGTACTTAGTAGTACAGAAGTGTAATAGTTCAGAGGAGCCAAACCACTACCATGTATATATATACGTCAACATAAAGTAAAACGATGCAGTTTTAATAAACAGTAGATAAAACATGCATAAGTAAAATAGTAGGGCAAGGCTTATGAGCAAGAAGGTGTCTTGCCTGATAATCATCAATATGGCATTATAGTCCCTGGACTTCTTCTTAGAAAACCATAATAATCAATTCCAATTATAAATACCACTTCTTCTGCTCTCTGATTTCATCGTAACTATCGTCGTCCCAACCGCACATGCAAGCAAACCAAGACACAATCAACACAAAGCATACAAGCAACAATACATACAGGAAACAATGAACAATACCAGATTAAGATTCAGATGGTTTTGAGAGGATTGGAAATAGGAGATTGACATGGCCTTAGAGAAGGGGATGAAAATCCCTTAGGATTTCTAGTCTAGGAACTACCTAAGAGAAGGATTTTGGAGCAAGACCATATTCTGTAGGGTACCATTGTAAAAACATGATACCAACACATAGGTATTGATAAGATGAAGCCAACAAAAGTGGTTTCACTATTTTATCAATTACAAAAGATTTATAGTGAATAAGACTCTAGTTTTAGGAAATAATTCACCAGGAAGGTTCTAGAGCTCCAAAAATTATTTCCTTGGGTGGTTAGGTTGTATTTGATATACTAAACCACCCAGTGTTCCAATCATGTCCAAAGAATTAACAGAATGCCCTCGGGAAATTCCCGAAGGCAGTTCTGTATGATTTTTCTTCTTTCCACCAGATTAATTCTACAGGAGCTATTGAGTTGGTTCCAAGGGGAGGTGATAGGCATTTGAATTATCTTTATGTAGGAAGTGGATTCACCCTTTTTGGAGTTGCCAAACTCCTGGAGTGATTTAATTAGTGAAAATACTCATCATAGAGGTATTTAAATCACTAAAAATTATCCAGAGCTCAATAAACTATGAGCTGTTGGGGTTTGGTAGATATGGGATCTGGTGTGTTCTGGGAGGTGGAATCAGGTCCATACCATATTTGGTTAGACCTGGGTATTTATCTAAGACAGAAAGTTGCTAGTTTTGTCATTTTTGCTAAAGGCCACATACTATTCAACTTGACGTAAGGTTTGTGCTAGATGATAGGTATTTCAAATACCTTCCAGTAGGTCTTTGGTTCATCCCAAATGGAGATGTGGAACTTTCTATGGATTTTAATTAGTGTTCTAGACACATCTTAGCAGAATAATTACTAGCCAATATTGGAATTTATTTTGGACATGGGGTTGCCTCTGCATGTTTGAGAAATCATCAGGGAACCATCAAAAATTTAGATCTAGTCATTTCGAATTGGTTTACCAATTTATTTGGATTTATTTCTAACAGGAGCTTTTATGGAATAATAGGTTAGCTAAAAAAAAGAAACAAGGGTTCAGCGGGCCGGATCTAGGGAGACTTTGGGCTGTAGGGGAGGATCTGGCCCACGGCACGGCAGCGCGACACGCGGGAGGGCTCGGCTCAAACCTGACGAGCGGGGCCCGCTGTCAGCGAGCACGGGGCACCGAAGAGGTGTAGGACGCCGTCGGCCGTTGGATCAAGTCACAGCGGACGGCTCACCGACAACGTCTTCGCAGAGACAGAGCACCGGCGGCGGAAACCCTAAGCGGAGCAAGGAGGAGCAGGGAGAATACCTGGGTATCAGGGGAGGTCGAGGAGATGGCAGGGCGACGCGATGGTCGACGACGAGCCGAACGAGGGGCGACATGGGTTGATCTGACGCCGGGAGGTAGCTGGCGCATCGGAGGCCGAGAGCGACCTCATCGGTGCTCGCCGACGGGGGAACATGAGTTGGCCCTGGACAAAAAGGAGAGCACCGTCAGGTAGAGGAGAGCAAGGGGATCACATTGGCTGACATGGAGAAGGAATGAATTAGAGGGGGATGAGCCTTGCTCGGTTTTTAGGAGGGGCCGAGAGCTCCTCTTCTCCTTCCTTCGGACAGCACAAAGAAGAGGAGAGGGTGGGGTGCTCAGGCGAGGTATGTGGGGTGGAGAGGGAGAAAATGAGGGCTGGGGAGAGCTGGGGAAGGGCGGCTGGCCTTTATACCAAGAGGGAGGGATGGATGGGGTAAATTACCATCTAGGACAAGGGGGAGAGCAATGCTGGCCAGTGATTGGTCCAGAGGGAGGTGGGGAGGGGTATTGTTGGTACTTGGTCGTGCTGGACCACAGAGGAAGGGGTGGCATTAGTGGTAATTAAGTTGGGTTGATCCTTGTAAGAATTGGGGTTATTTCTCCTTCTTGCTACAATGGTAATGGAAAATGGGGATTTGTTTGGGGTGGAGCTTGCAATGGTGGTCGACCAAGGATGTGTCTGATGCTGAGGAGGTACATTGAGCAAGATTGAAAGGAATTTGGAAGTGAATTGAGAAATGGATTTGCTTAGTTGGCAAATTTGATCCAATTGATGGTTGTGAAGTAAGTCCAAAAAGTTATATTGGTCCAGAGGAGAAAATGGTACAGGTAGATATATAAGGTCAAGGTAGACTCCTAGGATTTATTAGGGATTTTTCAGAGGAGTTTTAGTCCACTAAAATCCAATTACGCAAAAAGGACAGAAGTGATTTTTAGAAGATCATTTGATAAATTTCCATTGGGGAACGATATATTTTGGTGTGGAAGGGTCCCAAATGTGAATACAGACTTAGGGGAATTTTCCCAAGATTTATTGGGAAATAAAAGTATTTAAAACAATTATTATTCCAAATCAGCCATTTAAGAAAATGGACAAAAAAAGTAATAAAGCATCTCAAAAATATTTATTTTTGAGGTGGGAAGGTGAGGTATGGTATATGGAACTCACTTGAGCCAAACGTTGAGGAAGTGTTTTGGTGAAAACGAAACTTTCCTTTATGGAGGGAGTTTGGGATATTTTGAGTATTTAAGGAATTAAATAGTTTTGGGGCCATAATAATTATGGATAATTATTGATAAATCTTGAGGACCAATATAGATGAAATAGACAAGGTGTAGCAAGCATTTGCAACCTTGAGGAATGAAATTCCAAGATGGGAAGGATGGAAAACAAAGAGGTGATGATCTAGGGTGGTGTTATTTTTATAGCACCAAAACATGCTTGCATCTTGGAGCTTAGAGTTCACCTTGGGGCAAGGGATAGATGGGTAGGTAGACCAGGTCATATAGATGAACATGGCAGAAAGAGTTTGAATTAATTGTATTTGAGGTGATCTAGAAGTGATGGCAAACTTTGTTGAAATTAATGCTGCCAGGCAGAAAGAGTCATGAAGCTTTATAAACCATATGGGTTTAAGCAACACAGAGATCCACTTGGGGAAAATGAAGTAGGTTATGATAGAACTATATGAGTAGATCACAACCATGTAGATAGTTGGTCCATAGAAGGTTGGATGGTGGTGTGAGCTTATACCAAAGTAGGCATGTTGACTAGATTTGCAAGTAAAGTTATTTTCTTGCCTGCAAAACCATCAAGGAAGAGTGGGTTGGAGGATGATCTAACCCAGGGCAAGAGTGGGCCTTGGTAGTCCATATGATGGTTAACGAGATGGTTCAAGTGCATTACCAAAAATGCACAAGGGTTGAGAAAGAGAGACATTCAAATATGTGATGTTGGAAACAAATTTCTAGAATTAGGGTTTTTGACTAGAATGTTGGTGGAGATGATTTTGATGGGTTGCAAAGTACCCAAAGCATCATCAAGTGAAAGTGGTTGAAGAGTATATTGAATAGAAGGGATCCATGCTTGACATTTGTCTTCATTGACTCGGAAGCTTCTAGAAGTAGATCACTTCAGAGATGATCTGGGTAAGGTTTTTAGATGACTACTGAGTAGCTAGAGATCAGATCCAGATTGTATTCTTTCTTAGGATTGGGTGATCTTAAAGTATCTTGATCCTAGTGATGAGATCCTAGAGTAGCTCATACTATCTCCTAAGCAGACAATTCAAACAGCAGATCAAGGCAACTCATCTTACAAACAAATCAACTACTACTAGGGTTACCACCAAGCTTAGATTGAGATAAGGATGGGTATTTTTGAAATAGATTGGAGTTGGAACAAGGTAAGTTCCTTGATATCTCTACCAAGAGTAGAATTCAAATCTTTAAAAAGAGTTTTTGGGAAACCTAGAGATAAGAATAGTTGAAGGTTTTGTCTTGAAAACATAAGGATATTATGTTATATAGCTCTCCATAGTTTTGTCAATAGAAGTTACAAAAATAGTTTTGGTTACATAAGCATCTTGGCTCATGCTTTGAAATGCCAGAACATTTGGGAATATGAAAATTAAGCCAAGACTATTTTGGGAAGTAGCTTTTGTCAACTAGTGTTAAAGTAAGGAGTATATCATCTAATACACATTCACATGCATAAGCATATCCAAACAACAAGCAATCACTTCAGCATTAAACAAGAGAAAGTTTTTGTTCCCCTTGATTTTTGCATTCTGGACAACTAATCAGTGTTGCTGAAATTGGGATGTTACAGCGTAGGCACAGGCGTTGTCCAACTCCTGCTGTCTACCATACAACATGAAGTTGAGATTATCCTCTTGGTGCTTCAGCTCCTGGTGTCCTGGCATCTCCAAGGGCATTCCCATAAAATCACGGCTTGCATAGTGAGCAAAGCGAGTTCCACTAATCTGGTTGATGTTTTGTCCACACAGACGGGCAAGGACTTCTTGCACAGCCCTGGCTAATCCATCTAGCCAATTGTTCTCCTGCATGCGAAATTGGATCTTCTACGAGGTGGGTGCTTCCATCTTGCCTCTGAGATATGCAACTATTAGCCACTGTAGATCTCCTCCTACGTGATCGTTGAGTTATGCCCCGAAGAACTCCGGGTGCGTGCGCTCAAGATACTCTACGAGTGCATCTAGATCCCTCTCAAAGATCAGGTGGCCTCCATTGCCTAGCTGGTAGAACTTGCTATACTTTACCTCCATCTATAAGAATTTAGGGTGAGGAAGTTAGTGGGGTGATCAAGTGTGTCAAATTTTATGTAGGATTGCAAGAATTTTTGAGGGACATGATTTTTTTTGAAAGAAACTCAAGGATAAGAGTGGGAATAGGTTTTCATAAATGCTCACTTCTTTTGTTTTGAAACTAAGTTTTTGTTCATACGCCTGTTCTAACTAGGGTCTCCTATGGTCAGGATGGCTCTGATACTAACTTGTCAACGCCCAGATTTTTTATCCTAGATGCCTGTTATGGCATACATCGCAATCCCAGGATTACCATTTTTGCGAGACATAACAGAATTGGTACCACAGTACATCATCCATAACAAACCATAATAAAGGTCTTACAAATAAAGGATCTCATGATCCAGTCTTAATACAATCAAAGCAGCGGAAAGTAAACATAGTAAGGTCTCCATCTTCAGGGTCACGAGAAATGCTGACGATGGGAGATGATCCTAGTTGTCATAGACCTCCTACTGTCCATCTTCCTGGTAGTCCTGCTCATAGTCTGGCCACGAGAATAGCCAGGGACAAAGCCATGAGTACTCTTTAAGTACTCGCAAACTATCACTAACAAGTAAGGTAGTTATAGTAGGAATTTTAAGCTCTAGGTTTATTTGCAAAAGCCAGGTTTATTTCATAAGAGTTCAAAAGTAAAGAATCTAATTTAATCACTTAAGTGGGAACCTAGTTTTCATGTCCACAACCCTGTTCTGGTCAAGTCAAGGTCATAGTTCAATTCACAAGTCATTTTGAAAACATCTAACAACGGAACAGTATGGCCACTCCAACTGTTCATGACCGCGGATGCGGCTATTTGAATAGTTTGACACTATGCAGAGGTGGTACACTTTCACCACAAAATTCTATACATTCGTCAGGGATAACCCTGAATCATCATGCTTAGTATGCGGATAATCAATCATAACCTTTCAATTACACACTCTAGTATAGGCACCTCCTCTATGAGGTTGGCCTCCTAGCCATGGCCATCTGCCATCCTCGGCACTTCATAGGTGGACATTCACAGTCCCGAGGTAGCCTCAGCTCAACCTCTTTCCACGAGGGAACCCATACTAAGGCATATAAACTTCCAGTTAAGCCCTACCCAAATCAGGTGTTGTGGTTGTATGGTAAAATTGGAATGGTATCGCATCCGAACCCAACCTTTAGTTTTTATAAAGGGCCAAGGCTCATGCATCAACATTTTCATCATCAACCATTGTGTTTCTCAACATATGTCAAAACATTTCAATAGAATGAACCATCATTCCAAGGTTTTCATAATCAGTTTCTCCAAGTATTCCCATCTAAGTGATCAGTAGTAGTTTAGCACTAGCAACTAGCCACTAAAGTTGAGGGTATTCACTAATGAGGGGTGCAAATCAAGTGTAACTATCCAAATCTAGTTTTATGCTTTTTAATGGAATCTAAGTATAACTACTTAGTCCTAGTTTTATACTCTTTATAGTATCTATCCTATTTTTCCAATACTCACAAATCACTAACTAAAGGTAAAGAAGTTTGGTAAAAGTAAAGGAATAAAGCTTGCAAGTAAAACTTGGGATTGGTATAATCAAGGTTGCATAACCAAAGCATGCCTAATGCATCTTGCATAGGTATGAAGCTTGCAAGTGTTAGCTTGCATAGTTAACTTGTAGTATTAGGATTGCATAGTTAAGCTTGCAATTAGTGATGGCTTGCATAGATATGAAGTTTGCAAGTGTTAGCTTTCCTTGAGTAGTGCAGTTGTTCAAGTTCTCTTCTTCTTCTTCGTAGTACTCCTCCTCCTCGTATCCCGGGTCTGTACTAGTGTCTATAAATGAATATGAGGTACAAAATCACCAAAAAATACTTAACTACTTCTATGTAGCACACAAAGGCTCACACAAGATGATCTAGCATCATCACAATCATCACATGAAATAAAGACCTAGTCTTATTTATCTTATTTTAGAAAAGTAATTTCTACTCATTGAAAAATACTTAAGATTTAATATTCTCCAATTAAAACATGGGATCATGTTGACACGTGGCATCACCACATATTCTAATAATTGGGAATGCGATTTAAAGTGGTGGTCACATTTTATAAAGTTTAATATTACTTTTTAATAAAATTAAAGTGACTAGAAATGCCTATATAGCATTCTTTTGGTTGTAGTCCAAAATCACTGCATGTAAACCTACATATTTTTACATATTCAGATAGATATTGTCAAATGTGATTTTTGAGAGTTAGAATCAACTCAAGAGCATTTATGGTTGATTTTTGAAAAATGTTTGAAGTTGGAAAAGTCTCTTCCTTGTTATTTTTACTATAGGTGATCTATAATTTCAAATGGTTTTAATCCAATGGGCTTGGATAGATATTTTGATTACCTTTCTAACAAAATTAGAATCATGCAATTTGGTTTAGTGAATCTCTTTGAATCGATTTTTGAATCTACTGATAGAGTCTAGTTTTAACTAAAATGGGAAAATTCTATTTGAATTGACGGGCTCTGTGCGGGAAACTAACTGGGCCGTCCCAGCTACATGGTGCGTGCGTAGCGGGCTGCTGACAGACAGGTCCTACTGGTCAGCGACTCAGCTAACGCGAAGCCGCAAGTTTCAAACTGGGTCGTGTGATTAGACTAGGATCTATGGCTGTGGTTCGTCGTCTCCGACGACTAGCTCCAGTTAGGAACAAACCCTAACGTGAAGGTGGGGGTACGTGGGGGTTCACCTGGGCTCTAGATAAGGTTGGTGATGGGGGGAATGGGGTTGTCATGGACGGCGAGTCAAACGGTGGTCGTGGCGGCTCCTGGGGCGGCTCCTAGCTCTAGTTCCTCTTCTCCTCTGCAGCGGCGGGCTCCGGTGAAATTCCAGTGGGCTGGTGCTCGCCTTGCTCCGGGGAGAGGTGTGGGAGGTGCCTGAGAGAGAGGGGAGTGGAATGGTGTGGCGAATTGTAGCTAGGATGGCCTCTATTTATACACGGGCGAGAGGGATAGAGCGGCATGGCTTAGGCTCGTCGGCGATGTTGATACAGAGGGATATCGACATGGCTGAGGGTAGGGGTCGACGCGGTGCTTCAGGGCGGTTGTCGTGCGAGTGATGGCGCAGCAAGGGGAAGTCGAGAACGGTCGGGAGCGGTCCATGCTGAAAGCAGGAACGGCGGTGTTCGAGATGGTGCAAAATGGCTAAGGTCTGCATGGCGACGAATAGGCATTTTTGGGGGGTAGATGGGGTCACAGTGAGTGCGGGTACGCGTGGTGAGGGCAAGGCACGGCGTGTGTGCGCGTGTCGGCTGCTGCGCTCTAGTGCGCTCTCGGCATAGCAGACAGAGAGGTGGGCGCAGCGAATGCGGCTGGTCCATGGCTTGGCTTTGGTCTAGGGGTGGACCGAGGGTGGCGGTGGTGTGGCGCCTGTCTCCCGGACATCATGGGAGAGGGTGGTGCGGTTTGTGGCATTGGTTTCGCTTCCGGCCAGCACGGCGAGCTCGGGTGGCGCGGCACTGGTGCGAACGACAAAGGGGGAAGCATGTCATGCGCTGCTGGTGCACTGGGTGAGTGAGATGAATGCGGAGGGGACAAAGGGGTGATCAATTACTACTCAAAACTGTAGAAGTTAGGCAGTGGTTAATTGTGTCTGCCAGGTGCTCAACCAAATGGCCGCATGAGCTCAAGATTTGAATTTTTGGCTAAAATTTGGGGAGTGTTCTGAGTACTTGCTTGATAGTCTAAGGTTGCATGGGTTTTCCAAGGTGAATTGAATTGAGTGGTTTTTGCAAAATGGTGATCTATGCATATGAACTTGATTCAATTTTGCCAAGTCCTTTAAAATGATTTGGAATTTTTGTTTGTTTGTTTGTAAAGTGGGCTTGGGTTCAATTTTACTTGGTCTAGCAAGGGGTGAAACGAATTGGGAAAGTTTTTGTTAGAATTCTTTTACTAGGAACACTCAAAGTTGTCTAGTGGGTAATTTTGGTCAAAATGACCATTTGATCATATGGTTCATATTTGAATTTCTTTTCTTTTGATTTAGTTTGTAATTGGCCTAGATGATGTAGTATTCATCTTTAAACCATTCCTTATCATTTGTAGCAATCAAACATGGCAATAACACTCATTCATACACTCATACAATTCACAGATATACTCATATTAAATTTAATAATAGAAGTTTTTGTTAACCATAAACTTAGGTGATTTGAGCTTGATAATCTTGATTAATATTTTTGGGGTGTTAGAAAAAACTACTGAAGTAATTAATGTGATGTATGTCCTTTTGATGTATGGTATTGGTGATTGTATGGCTTATGTTGATTGTGCCCTTTGTTTGCTTGCATGTGATCCATAACGATGATATATGCGATTATATCGGAGACCCGAAGAAGATGGTTATTGTTATTGGATTTTTATGGTATCCTAAAAAGAAGTCTAGGGACATATATTGCTAGTTTACTAATCTCAGGAAAGCCACCTTCTTGATCATAAGACTTGTCCTACTATCTTACTTATTGCATGTCTTACTTGCTGTTTATGAAACTGCATTGTTTTAGCTTATGTTGAGCTATATCTGGTAATGGCTTGGCTCCTCCAAAACATACACATTGGTACTACTAAGTACAACCCACTTGATGACACCTACTTGACTCTAGTATGGTAGATGGTGTATGACACCATACCCCTTTGGAGACATCATTTTAGCTAAAGGAAAACTTAGGATGTGAAGACCCCCGAAAAAGTTTTACAAAATGTTTATGTCAAAAACTTGGTGAGGTTTGACCTACCAAGAGAAGTTTGAGAAAATAAAAAGGTTTGTGTTTTAAAAAATGCTAAAAGATGGAGGAAAAAGGGTTTACGAAAACACACCCGGTTCTTTGTAGTTTTGCCAGAACAATTAACCCGTGCAACCACATTACCCCGGAGTGGGACGGGGCTTAACTCAAAGTAGTTCACTATGATATGGGAATTCTCACTGCTATGTATGGGGGATCATCTCCCTCAAAATCTGGCTTACCTTTACAGAAAGGGTCAACTGTTATGCAGTCACCTAGAGGAAGAAGATTCACCCATGCGAGTGCCCGGGAGAACTATGAGCCCTTCATTGAAAGTGCTCCCTACAGGCCTGAGTGGGGTGCTCCGGTTGGTCCATGGATCCAGACATCCCGGTCTTGAGTGGAACAACTCATAGGGTAGGTCCCGTGTCGGAGTGGACTTTCTGAGGGTTATGTTTGATTATCCGAACCACACATACTGGTGTATGACGATTCACGGTGAACCGTGGCGGATGGATCGTATCTTGTGGGTAAAGTGTACAACCTCTACAGGGGATGGTCGGAAAGGTTATGGACGGTTGGGAAGGTTGTTGTAGAGCGGTGCTAGTTTTGATTTCAAAAGGGATTTTCGGAAAAGCAATGGCTTTGGAAATGATTTGACCAGGGAATGTCGGAAAGGAAGAAAAGGTGTTTGGTAATGAGGTGACTGGAAAGATGAAACAAATGGGTCACCCAATCCTAGCGTTTTCCAAAAACTTTCAAAAAGGTTTCCAAATTGTTTCACAAAAGTTTACAACAAAGATATGTAGATGCTATATCTACAAGAGAAACTATTTCAGAAAAGAACCTCTCTTGGAGCCCTCCTCCTACCACAACCATATTGCATATCCTCTTGTTATTATTATTCTCTTAAGGTGGTTTGCAAGTACATTCAAAGTAGTCACTGGCATTTTCCATGGCTATTAACTTGGTCAGATATCAAGAAGAAGGTGAAGTTGACGACTATGCGACCTAGGATGTTCTCCCAGTCAGTTGCCTGTAGGTTAAGGCATGGCTTGGGCTCTACGCTTAATAAAGTTCCGCTAGTGTTTACTAATGTAGCCACAATGGCATGTAAGGTATGAAATGTATGCTCTTAAGTAATGGATGTTTATTTTGATACTTGTCGGTTATGTGCCACGACTAACTGATCATGGGATCATGGTGTGTGTGCATAATAGGGATTCTCGGAGGATTAATCCGGGGGGCCCACAATGACTCTAGTGTTGGATTATGAAAAGAACACACATGCAATGACTCTAGTGGTGGTTTATGGAAAGAACACACACGCAATGACACTGGTGGATCAATCTGGTTTATGAAAATAACACTCATCCAATGACTCTAGCTAGTGGTGGTTTATGAAAAGAACACACATGCAATGACACTGGTGGATACATGTGGTTTATGAAAAGAACACACATGCAATGACTCTAGCTGTGGTTTATGAAACAAACACACACGCAATGGCACTAGTGGATCCATTTGGTTTTTGAAAAGAACACAAATGCAATGACTTTAGTTGTGGTTTATGAAAAGAACACAAATGCAATCAACTCTAGTGGATCCATGGGGTTTATGAAAAGAACTCACATGCAATGACTCTAGTGGTGGTTTGTCAAAAGAACACACATGGAATGATTCTAGTGGAGGTTTAGGAGAAGAACACACATGCAATGACTCTAGAGGATCGATATGTGGTTTAGAAAAAGAACACACATTCAAAGACACTAGTGGATCCATGTGGTTTATGAAAATAACACACATGCAATGACTCTAGTGGATCCATGTGCTTTATGAAAAGAACACACATGCAATGAACTCTAGTGGATCCATGTGGTTTATGAAAAGAACACACATGCAATGATTTTAGTGGTGGTTTAGGAGAAGAACACACATGCAATAACTCTAGTGGATCCATATGTGGTTTAGAAAAAGAAAACACATTCAATGACACGGGTAGATCCATGTGGTTTATGAAAACAACACACATGCAATGACTCTAGTGGATTCATGTGGTTTATGAAAAGAACACACATGCTGTGGTGGCATCACTGCATGTATTCTTTTCCAAAAACACCAATGATTCACACTAATACACTCACACATCTAATGAAAAGAACACACATGCAATGACTCTAGTTGTGGTATATGAAAAGAACACACATGCAATGACTCTAGTTGTGGTTTATGAAAAGAACACACATGCAATGACTCTAGTTGTGGTTTATGAAAATAACACAAATGCAATGAACTCTAGTCGATCCATGTGGTTTACGAAAACAACACACATGCAATGACTCTAGTGGATCCATGTGGTTTATGAAAAAACACAGATACAATGAACTATACTGGTGGTTTAGGAGAATAACACACATGCAATGATTCTAGTGGATCCATATGTGGTTTATGAAAAGAACACACATGCAATGACTCTAGTAGTGGCTCATAAAAAGAACACACATGCAATCAGTGTAGTGGTGGTTTATGAAAAGAACACACATGCAATGACACTGGTGGATCCATGTGGTTTATGAAAAGAACACACATCTAATGACTCTAGGGGTGGTTTAGGAGAAGAACACACATGCAATGACTCTAGTGGATCCATGTGTAGTTTAGAAAAATGACACACATTGAATGACACTGGTGGATCCATGTGTTTTATGAAAAGAACACACATGCAATGAACTCTAGTGGATCCATGTGGTTTATGAAATGAACACAAATGCAATGAACTCTAGTGGATTCACGTGGTTTATGAAAAGAACACACATGCAATTACACTGGTGGATCCATGTGGTTTATAAAAAGAACACACATGCAATGACACTTGTGGATCCATGTGGTTTATGAAAAAACACATGCAATGTCTCTAGCTGTGGTTTATGAAAAGAACACACATGCAATGACACTTGTGGATCCATGTGGTTTTTGAAAAGAACACAAATGTAATGACTCTAGCTGTGGTTTATGAAAACAACACAAATGCAATCATCTCTAGTGGTTCCATTTGGTTTATGAAAAGAACACACATGCAATGACTCTAGCTGTGGTTTATGAAAACAACACAAATGCAATCAACTCTAGTGGATCCATTTGGTTTATGAAAAGAAAACATATGCAATGACTCTAGTGGTGGATTATGAAAAGAACACGCATGCAATGACTCTAATTGTGGTTTATGAAAAGAACACACACGCAATGACACTGGTTGATCCATGTGGTTTATGAAAAGAACACATATCAAATGACACTGGAGGATCTATGTGGTTTATGGAAAGAACACACATGCAATGAACTCTAGTGGATCCATGTGGTTTATGAAAACAGCACACATGCAGTGAACTCTTGTGGATCCATGTGGTATATTAAAAGAACACACATGCCATGATTCTAGTGGTGGTTTAGGAGAATAACGCACATGAAATGACTCTAGTGGATCCATGTGGTTTATGAAATGAACACACATGCAATGAACTCTAGTGGATCCATGTGATTTATGAAAATAACACACATGCTCTGGTGGCATCACTCCATGTGTTCTTTTCCTAAAACCCCAATGATGCACACTAATACACTCACACATCCAATGAAAAGAACACAAATGCAAAGACTCTAACTATGGTTTATGAAAAGAACACACATGCAATGACTCTAGTTATGGTTTATTTAAAGAACACAAATGCAATGAACTCTACTAGATCCATGTTGTTTAAAAATAACACACATGCAATGACTCTAGTGGATCCATGTATTTTATGAAAAGAACACACATGCAATGATTTTTGTGGTGGTTTAGGAGAAGAACACACATGCAATGACTCTAGTGGATCCACATGTGGTTTAGAAAAAGAACACACATTTAATGACACGGGTGGATCCATGTGGTTTATGAAAAGAACATACATGCAATGAACTCTGGTGGATCCACGTGGTTTATGAAAAGAACACACATGCTGTGCTGGCATCACTGCATGTGTTCTTTTCCTAAAACCACAATGATGCACACTAATACACTCACACATCCAATGAAAAGAACACACATGCAATGACTCTAGCTGTGGTATCTGAAAAGAACACACGTGCAATGACTCACATGGTTTATGAAAATAACACAAATGCAATGACACTGGTGGATCCATGTGGTTTATTAAAGGAACACACAACCAGTGACACCGAGGATCCATGTGGTTTACTGAAAAGAACACACATGCAATAAACTCTAGTGGATACATGTGGTTTATGAAAACAACACACGTGCATTAAACTCTAGTGGATCCATGTGGTTTAGGAAAATACACACATGCAATGATTCTAGTGGTGGTTTCAGAAGAACACACATGCAATGACTCTAGTGGATCCATATGTGGTTTACAAAAAGAACACACATTCAATGACACTTGTGGATCCATGTGGTTTATGGAAAGAACACACATGCAATGAATTTACTGGATTCATGTGGTTTATGAAAAGAACACACATGCAATGAACTCTAGTGGATCCATGTGGTTTATGAAAAGAACACACATGCAATGACACTAGTCGATCCATGTGGTATATGAAAACACACATGCAATGAACTATAGTGGTGGTTTAGGAGAAGAACACACATGCAGTGATTCTAGTGGATCCATATATGCTTTATGAAAAGAACACACATGCAATGAGTCTAGTGGTGGTTTATGAAAAGAACACACATGCAATGAGTCTAGTGGTGGTTTATGAAAGAACACACATGCAATGAAACTGGTGGATCCATGTGGTTTTTGAAAACAACACAAATGCAAAGAATCTAGTGGTGGTTATGAAAAGAACACACATTCAGTGACTCTAGTGGTGGTTTATGAAAAGAACACACACGCAATGACATTGGTCGATCCATGTGGTTTATGAAAATAACACATATGCAATGACACTTGAGGATCCATGTGGTTTATGGAAAGAACACACATGCAATGAACTCTAGTGGATCCATGTGGTTTATGAAAACAAAACACATGCATTGAACTCTTGTGCATCCATGTGGTATATGAAAAGAATACACATGCAATGATTCTAGTGGTGCTTTAGGAGAAGAACGTACATCCAATGACTCTAGTGGATCCATATGTAGTTTAGAAAAAGAACACACATTCAATGACACGTGGATCGATGTGGTTTATGAAAAGAACACACATGCAATGACTCTAGTCGATCCATGTGGTTTATGAAAAGAACCCACATGCAATGGACTCTAGTGGATCCATGTGGTTTACAAAAAGAGCACACATGTTGTGGTGGCATCACTACATGTGTACTTTTCCTAAATCCCCAATGATGCACACTAACACACTCACATCCAATGAAAAGAACACAATTGCAATGACTCTAGCTATGGTTTATGAAAAGAACACACATGCAATGACTCTAGTTGTGGTTTATTAAAAGAACACAAATGCAATGAACTCTACTGGATCCATGTGGTTTCTGAAAATACCACAGATGCAATGACTCTAGTGGATCCATGTTGTTTATGAAACGAACACACATGCAATGATTTTAGTGGTGGTTTAGGGGAAGAACACACATGCAATGACTCTAGTGGATCCATATGTGGTTTAGAAAAAGAACACACATTCAATGACACGGGTGGATCCATGTGGTTTATGAAAACAACACACATGCAATGACTCTAGTGGATTCATGTGGTTTATGAAAAGAACACACATGCTGTGGTGGCATCACTGCATGTATTCTTTTCCAAAAACACCAATGATTCACACTAATACACTCACACATCTAATGAAAAGAACACACATGCAATGACTCTAGTTGTGTTATATGAAAAGAACACACATGCAATGACTCTAGTTGTGGTTTATGAAAATAACACAAATGCAATGAACTCTAGTCGATCCATGTGGTTTACGAAAACAACACACATGCAATGACTCTAGTGGATCCATGTGGTTTATGAAAAAACACAGATACAATGAACTATACTGGTGGTTTAGGAGAATAACACACATGCAATGATTCTAGTGGATCCATATGTGGTTTATGAAAAGAACACACATGCAATGACTCTAGTAGTGGCTTATAAAAAGAACACACATGCAATCAGTGTAGTGGTGGTTTATGAAAAGAACACACATGCAATGACACTGGTGGATCCATGTGGTTTATGAAAAGAACACACATCTAATGACTCTAGGGGTGGTTTAGGAGAAGAACACACATGCAATGACTCTAGTGGATCCATGTGTAGTTTAGAAAAATGACACACATTGAATGACACTGGTGGATCCATGTGTTTTATGAAAAGAACACACATGCAATGAACTCTAGTGGATCCATGTGGTTTATGAAATGAACACAAATGCAATGAACTCTAGTGGATTCACGTGGTTTATGAAAAGAACACACATGCAATTACACTGGTGGATCCATGTGGTTTATAAAAAGAACACACATGCAATGACACTTGTGGATCCATGTGGTTTATGAAAAAACACATGCAATGTCTCTAACTATGGTTTATGAAAAGAACACACATGCAATGACTCTAGTTATGGTTTATTTAAAGAACACAAATGCAATGAACTCTACTAGATCCATGTTGTTTCTGAAAATAACACACATGCAATGACTCTAGTGGATCCATGTATTTTATGAAAAGAACACACATGCAATGATTTTTGTGGTGGTTTAGGAGAAGAACACACATGCAATGACTCTAGTGGATCCACATGTGGTTTAGAAAAAGAACACACATTTAATGACACGGGTGGATCCATGTGGTTTATGAAAAGAACATACATGCAATGAACTCTGGTGGATCCACGTGGTTTATGAAAAGAACACACATGCTGTGCTGGCATCACTGCATGTGTTCTTTTCCTAAAACCACAATGATGCACACTAATACACTCACACATCCAATGAAAAGAACACACATGCAATGACTCTAGCTGTGGTATCTGAAAAGAACACACGTGCAATGACTCTGGCTGTGGTTTATGAAAATAACACAAATGCAATGACACTGGTGGATCCATGTGGTTTATTAAAGGAACACACAACCAGTGACACTGGAGGATCCATGTGGTTTACGAAAAGAACACACATGCAATAAACTCTAGTGGATACATGTGGTTTATGAAAACAACACACGTGCATTAAACTCTAGTGGATCCATGTGGTTTAGGAAAATACACACATGCAATGATTCTAGTGGTGGTTTCGCAGAAGAACACACATGCAATGACTCTAGTGGATCCATATGTGGTTTACAAAAAGAACACACATTCAATGACACTTGTGGATCCATGTGGTTTATGGAAAGAACACACATGCAATGAATTTACTGGATTCATGTGGTTTATGAAAAGAACACACATGCAATGAACTCTAGTGGATCCATGTGGTTTATGAAAAGAACACACATGCAATGACTCTAGTGGATCCATGTGGTTTATGAAAAAACACACATGCAATGAACTATAGTGGTGGTTTAGGAGAAGAACACACATGCAGTGATTCTAGTGGATCCATATATGCTTTATGAAAAGAACACACATGCAATGAGTCTAGTGGTGGTTTATGAAAAGAACACACATGCAATGAGTCTAGTGGTGGTTTATGAAAAGAACACACATGCAATGAAACTGGTGGATCCATGTGGTTTTTGAAAACAACACAAATGCAAAGAATCTAGTGGTGGTTATGAAAAGAACACACATTCAGTGACTCTAGTGGTGGTTTATGAAAAGAACACACACGCAATGACATTGGTCGATCCATGTGGTTTATGAAAATAACACATATGCAATGACACTTGAGGATCCATGTGGTTTATGGAAAGAACACACATGCAATGAACTCTAGTGGATCCATGTGGTTTATGAAAACAAAACACATGCATTGAACTCTTGTGCATCCATGTGGTATATGAAAAGAATACACATGCAATGATTCTAGTGGTGCTTTAGGAGAAGAACGTACATCCAATGACTCTAGTGGATCCATATGTAGTTTAGAAAAAGAACACACATTCAATGACACAGGTGGATCGATGTGGTTTATGAAAAGAACACACATGCAATGACTCTAGTCGATCCATGTGGTTTATGAAAAGAACCCACATGCAATGGACTCTAGTGGATCCATGTGGTTTACAAAAAGAGCACACATGTTGTGGTGGCATCACTACATGTGTACTTTTCCTAAATCCCCAATGATGCACACTAACACACTCACACATCCAATGAAAAGAACACAATTGCAATGACTCTAGCTATGGTTTATGAAAAGAACACACATGCAATGACTCTAGTTGTGGTTTATTAAAAGAACACAAATGCAATGAACTCTACTGGATCCATGTGGTTTCTGAAAATACCACAGATGCAATGACTCTAGTGGATCCATGTTGTTTATGAAACGAACACACATGCAATGATTTTAGTGGTGGTTTAGGGGAAGAACACACATGCAATGACTCTAGTGGATCCATATGTGGTTTAGAAAAAGAACACACATTCAATGACACGGGTGGATCCATGTGGTTTATGAAAACAACACACATGCAATGACTCTAGTGGATTCATGTGGTTTATGAAAAGAACACACATGCTGTGGTGGCATCACTGCATGTATTCTTTTCCAAAAACACCAATGATTCACACTAATACACTCACACATCTAATGAAAAGAACACACATGCAATGACTCTAGTTGTGTTATATGAAAAGAACACACATGCAATGACTCTAGTTGTGGTTTATGAAAATAACACAAATGCAATGAACTCTAGTCGATCCATGTGGTTTATGAAAACAACACACATGCAATGACTCTAGTGGATCCATGTGGTTTATGAAAAAACACAGATACAATGAACTATACTGGTGGTTTAGGAGAATAACACACATGCAATGATTCTAGTGGATCCATATGTGGTTTATGAAAAGAACACACATGCAATGACTCTAGTAGTGGCTTATAAAAAGAACACACATGCAATCAGTGTAGTGGTGGTTTATGAAAAGAACACACATGCAATGACACTGGTGGATCCATGTGGTTTATGAAAAGAACACACATCTAATGACTCTAGGGGTGGTTTAGGAGAAGAACACACATGCAATGACTCTAGTGGATCCATGTGTAGTTTAGAAAAATGACACACATTGAATGACACTGGTGGATCCATGTGTTTTATGAAAAGAACACACATGCAATGAACTCTAGTGGATCCATGTGGTTTATGAAATGAACACAAATGCAATGAACTCTAGTGGATTCACGTGGTTTATGAAAAGAACACACATGCAATTACACTGGTGGATCCATGTGGTTTATAAAAAGAACACACATGCAATGACACTTGTGGATCCATGTGGTTTATGAAAAAACACATGCAATGTCTCTAGCTGTGGTTTATGAAAAGAACACACATGCAATGACACTTGTGGATCCATGTGGTTTTTGAAAAGAACACAAATGTAATGACTCTAGCTGTGGTTTATGAAAACAACACAAATGCAATCATCTCTAGTGGTTCCATTTGGTTTATGAAAAGAACACACATGCAATGACTCTAGCTGTGGTTTATGAAAACAACACAAATGCAATCAACTCTAGTGGATCCATTTGGTTTATGAAAAGAAAACATATGCAATGACTCTAGTGGTGGATTATGAAAAGAACACGCATGCAATGACTCTAATTGTGGTTTATGAAAAGAACACACACGCAATGACACTGGTTGATCCATGTGGTTTATGAAAAGAACACATATCAAATGACACTGGAGGATCTATGTGGTTTATGGAAAGAACACACATGCAATGAACTCTAGTGGATCCATGTGGTTTATGAAAACAGCACACATGCAGTGAACTCTTGTGGATCCATGTGGTATATTAAAAGAACACACATGCCATGATTCTAGTGGTGGTTTAGGAGAATAACGCACATGAAATGACTCTAGTGGATCCATGTGGTTTATGAAATGAACACACATGCAATGAACTCTAGTGGATCCATGTGATTTATGAAAATAACACACATGCTCTGGTGGCATCCATGTGTTCTTTTCCTAAAACCCCAATGATGCACACTAATACACTCACACATCCAATGAAAAGAACACAAATGCAAAGACTCTAACTATGGTTTATGAAAAGAACACACATGCAATGACTCTAGTTATGGTTTATTTAAAGAACACAAATGCAATGAACTCTACTAGATCCATGTTGTTTCTGAAAATAACACACATGCAATGACTCTAGTGGATCCATGTATTTTATGAAAAGAACACACATGCAATGATTTTTGTGGTGGTTTAGGAGAAGAACACACATGCAATGACTCTAGTGGATCCACATGTGGTTTAGAAAAAGAACACACATTTAATGACACGGGTGGATCCATGTGGTTTATGAAAAGAACATACATGCAATGAACTCTGGTGGATCCACGTGGTTTATGAAAAGAACACACATGCTGTGCTGGCATCACTGCATGTGTTCTTTTCCTAAAACCACAATGATGCACACTAATACACTCACACATCCAATGAAAAGAACACACATGCAATGACTCTAGCTGTGGTATCTGAAAAGAACACACGTGCAATGACTCTGGATGATCATTTTGAAAATAACACAAATGCAATGACACTGGTGGATCCATGTGGTTTATTAAAGGAACACACAACCAGTGACACTGGAGGATCCATGTGGTTTACGAAAAGAACACACATGCAATAAACTCTAGTGGATACATGTGGTTTATGAAAACAACACACATGCATTAAACTCTAGTGGATCCATGTGGTTTAGGAAAATACACACATGCAATGATTCTAGTGGTGGTTTCGCAGAAGAACACACATGCAATGACTCTAGTGGATCCATATGTGGTTTACAAAAAGAACACACATTCAATGACACTTGTGGATCCATGTGGTTTATGGAAAGAACACACATGCAATGAATTTACTGGATTCATGTGGTTTATGAAAAGAACACACATGCAATGAACTCTAGTGGATCCATGTGGTTTATGAAAAGAACACACATGCAATGACTCTAGTGGATCCATGTGGTTTATGAAAAAACACACATGCAATGAACTATAGTGGTGGTTTAGGAGAAGAACACACATGCAGTGATTCTAGTGGATCCATATATGCTTTATGAAAAGAACACACATGCAATGAGTCTAGTGGTGGTTTATGAAAAGAACACACATGCAATGAGTCTAGTGGTGGTTTATGAAAAGAACACACATGCAATGAAACTGGTGGATCCATGTGGTTTTTGAAAACAACACAAATGCAAAGAATCTAGTGGTGGTTATGAAAAGAACACGCATTCAGTGACTCTAGTGGTGGTTTATGAAAAGAACACACACGCAATGACATTGGTCGATCCATGTGGTTTATGAAAATAACACATATGCAATGACACTTGAGGATCCATGTGGTTTATGGAAAGAACACACATGCAATGAACTCTAGTGGATCCATGTGGTTTATGAAAACAAAACACATGCATTGAACTCTTGTGCATCCATGTGGTATATGAAAAGAATACACATGCAATGATTCTAGTGGTGCTTTAGGAGAAGAACACATCCAATGACTCTAGTGGATCCATATGTAGTTTAGAAAAGAACACACATTCAATGACACAGTGGATCGATGTGGTTTATGAAAAGAACACACATGCAATGACTCTAGTCGATCCATGTGGTTTATGAAAAGAACCCACATGCAATGGACTCTAGTGGATCCATGTGGTTTACAAAAAGAGCACACATGTTGTGGTGGCATCACTACATGTGTACTTTTCCTAAATCCCCAATGATGCACACTAACACACTCACACATCCAATGAAAAGAACACAATTGCAATGACTCTAGCTATGGTTTATGAAAAGAACACACATGCAATGACTCTAGTTGTGGTTTATTAAAAGAACACAAATGCAATGAACTCTACTGGATCCATGTGGTTTCTGAAAATACCACAGATGCAATGACTCTAGTGGATCCATGTTGTTTATGAAACGAACACACATGCAATGATTTTAGTGGTGGTTTAGGGGAAGAACACACATGCAATGACTCTAGTGGATCCATATGTGGTTTAGAAAAAGAACACACATTCAATGACACGGGTGGATCCATGTGGTTTATGAAAAGAACACACATGCAATGACTCTAGTCGATCCATGTGGTTTATGAAAAGAACCCACATGCAATGGACTCTAGTGGATCCATGTGGTTTACAAAAAGAGCACACATGTTGTGGTGGCATCACTACATGTGTACTTTTCCTAAATCCCCAATGATGCACACTAACACACTCACACATCCAATGAAAAGAACACAATTGCAATGACTCTAGCTATGGTTTATGAAAAGAACACACATGCAATGACTCTAGTTGTGGTTTATTAAAAGAACACAAATGCAATGAACTCTACTGGATCCATGTGGTTTCTGAAAATACCACAGATGCAATGACTCTAGTGGATCCATGTTGTTTATGAAACGAACACACATGCAATGATTTTAGTGGTGGTTTAGGGGAAGAACACACATGCAATGACTCTAGTGGATCCATATGTGGTTTAGAAAAAGAACACACATTCAATGACACGGGTGGATCCATGTGGTTTATGAAAACAACACACATGCAATGACTCTAGTGGATTCATGTGGTTTATGAAAAGAACACACATGTGGTGGCATCACTGCATGTATTCTTTCCAAAAACACCAATGATTCACACTAATACACTCACATCTAATGAAAAGAACACAATTGCAATGACTCTAGTTGTGTTATATGAAAAGAACACACATGCAATGACTCTAGTTGTGGTTTATGAAAATAACACAAATGCAATGAACTCTAGTCGATCCATGTGGTTTACGAAAACAACACACATGCAATGACTCTAGTGGATCCATGTGGTTTATGAAAAAACACAGATACAATGAACTATACTGGTGGTTTAGGATAATAACACACATGCAATGATTCTAGTGGATCCATATGTGGTTTATGAAAAGAACACACATGCAATGACTCTAGTAGTGGCTTATAAAAAGAACACACATGCAATCAGTGTAGTGGTGGTTTATGAAAAGAACACACATGCAATGACACTGGTGGATCCATGTGGTTTATGAAAAGAACACACATCTAATGACTCTAGGGGTGGTTTAGGAGAAGAACACACATGCAATGACTCTAGTGGATCCATGTGTAGTTTAGAAAAATGACACACATTGAATGACACTG
Organism: Avena insularis; assembly: GCA_023614405.1. Classification (NCBI taxonomy): domain Eukaryota; kingdom Viridiplantae; phylum Streptophyta; class Magnoliopsida; order Poales; family Poaceae; genus Avena; species Avena insularis. The sequence goes on from CM042686.1 coordinate 316,197,996, forward strand.
GTGGATCCATGTGTTTTATGAAAAGAACACACATGCAATGAACTCTAGTGGATCCATGTGGTTTATGAAATGAACACAAATGCAATGAACTCTAGTGGATTCACGTGGTTTATGAAAAGAACACACATGCAATTACACTGGTGGATCCATGTGGTTTATAAAAAGAACACACATGCAATGACACTTGTGGATCCATGTGGTTTATGAAAAAACACATGCAATGTCTCTAGCTGTGGTTTATGAAAAGAACACACATGCAATGACACTTGTGGATCCATGTGGTTTTTGAAAAGAACACAAATGTAATGACTCTAGCTGTGGTTTATGAAAACAACACAAATGCAATCATCTCTAGTGGTTCCATTTGGTTTATGAAAAGAACACACATGCAATGACTCTAGCTGTGGTTTATGAAAACAACACAAATGCAATCAACTCTAGTGGATCCATTTGGTTTATGAAAAGAAAACATATGCAATGACTCTAGTGGTGGATTATGAAAAGAACACGCATGCAATGACTCTAATTGTGGTTTATGAAAAGAACACACACGCAATGATACTGGTTGATCCATGTGGTTTATGAAAAGAACACATATCAAATGACACTGGAGGATCTATGTGGTTTATGGAAAGAACACACATGCAATGAACTCTAGTGGATCCATGTGGTTTATGAAAACAGCACACATGCAGTGAACTCTTGTGCATCCATGTGGTATATTAAAAGAACACACATGCCATGATTCTAGTGGTGGTTTAGGAGAATAACGCACATGAAATGACTCTAGTGGATCCATGTGGTTTATGAAATGAACACACATGCAATGAACTCTAGTGGATCCATGTTATTTATGAAAATAACACACATGCTCTGGTGGCATCACTCCATGTGTTCTTTTCCTAAAACCCCAATGATGCACACTAATACACTCACACATCCAATGAAAAGAACACAAATGCAAAGACTCTAACTATGGTTTATGAAAAGAACACACATGCAATGACTCTAGTTATGGTTTATTTAAAGAACACAAATGCAATGAACTCTACTAGATCCATGTTGTTTCTGAAAATAACACACATGCAATGACTCTAGTGGATCCATGTATTTTATGAAAAGAACACACATGCAATGATTTTTGTGGTGGTTTAGGAGAAGAACACACATGCAATGACTCTAGTGGATCCACATGTGGTTTAGAAAAAGAACACACATTTAATGACACGGGTGGATCCATGTGGTTTATGAAAAGAACATACATGCAATGAACTCTGGTGGATCCACGTGGTTTATGAAAAGAACACACATGTCTGTGGCATCCTTGCATGTGTTCTTTTCCTAAAACCACAATGATGCACACTAATACACTCACACATCCAATGAAAAGAACACACATGCAATGACTCTAGCTGTGGTATCTGAAAAGAACACACGTGCAATGACTCTGGCTGTGGTTTATGAAAATAACACAAATGCAATGACACTGGTGGATCCATGTGGTTTATTAAAGGAACACACAACCAGTGACACTGGAGGATCCATGTGGTTTACGAAAAGAACACACATGCAATAAACTCTAGTGGATACATGTGGTTTATGAAAACAACACACATGCATTAAACTCTAGTGGATCCATGTGGTTTAGGAAAATACACACATGCAATGATTCTAGTGGTGGTTTCGCAGAAGAACACACATGCAATGACTCTAGTGGATCCATATGTGGTTTACAAAAAGAACACACATTCAATGACACTTGTGGATCCATGTGGTTTATGGAAAGAACACACATGCAATGAATTTACTGGATTCATGTGGTTTATGAAAAGAACACACATGCAATGAACTCTAGTGGATCCATGTGGTTTATGAAAAGAACACACATGCAATGACTCTAGTGGATCCATGTGGTTTATGAAAAAACACACATGCAATGAACTATAGTGGTGGTTTAGGAGAAGAACACACATGCAGTGATTCTAGTGGATCCATATATGCTTTATGAAAAGAACACACATGCAATGAGTCTAGTGGTGGTTTATGAAAAGAACACACATGCAATGAGTCTAGTGGTGGTTTATGAAAAGAACACACATGCAATGAAACTGGTGGATCCATGTGGTTTTTGAAAACAACACAAATGCAAAGAATCTAGTGGTGGTTATGAAAAGAACACGCATTCAGTGACTCTAGTGGTGGTTTATGAAAAGAACACACACGCAATGACATTGGTCGATCCATGTGGTTTATGAAAAGAACCCACATGCAATGGACTCTAGTGGATCCATGTGGTTTACAAAAAGAGCACACATGTTGTGGTGGCATCACTACATGTGTACTTTTCCTAAATCCCCAATGATGCACACTAACACACTCACACATCCAATGAAAAGAACACAATTGCAATGACTCTAGCTATGGTTTATGAAAAGAACACACATGCAATGACTCTAGTTGTGGTTTATTAAAAGAACACAAATGCAATGAACTCTACTGGATCCATGTGGTTTCTGAAAATACCACAGATGCAATGACTCTAGTGGATCCATGTCGTTTATGAAACGAACACACATGCAATGATTTTAGTGGTGGTTTAGGGGAAGAACACACATGCAATGACTCTAGTGGATCCATATGTGGTTTAGAAAAAGAACACACATTCAATGACACGGGTGGATCCATGTGGTTTATGAAAACAACACACATGCAATGAACTCTGGTGGATCCATGTGGTTTACAAAAAGAACACACATGTTGTGGTGGCATCACTGCATGTGTTCTTTTCCTAAAACCCCAATGATGCACACTAATACACTCACACATCCAATTAAAAGAACACACAGGCAATGATTCTAGCTATGCTATATGAAACGAACACACATGCAATGCCTCTAGTTGTGGTTTATGAAAAGAACACGCATGCAATGAACTCTAGTGGATCCATGTGGTTTATGAAAAGAACACACATGCAATGACACTAGTGGATCCATGTGGTTTTTGAAAAGAACACACATGCAATGAACTATAGTGGTGGTTTAGGAGAAGAACACACATGCAATGATTCTAGTGGATCCATGTGGTTTATGAAAAGAACACACATGCAAGGACTCTACTGGTGATTTATGAAAAGAACACACATGAAATGACTCTAGTGGTGGTTTACGAAAAGAACACACATGCAATGACACTGGTGGATCCATGTGGTTTATCAAAATAACACACATGTAATGAACTCTAGTGGATCCATGTGGTTTATGAAAACAACCTACATGCATTGAACTCTAGTGGATCAATGTGGTTTATGAAAATAACACACATGCAATGATTCTAGTGGTGGTTTAGGAGAAGAACACACATGCAATGACTCTACTGGATCGATATTGTAACATCCCAATTCCAGCAACCATGATTAGATGTCCCGAATGCAAAAATCAGGGGGAACAAAAACTTCTTATTGTTTAGTGATGAAGTGTTTGCCTGTTGTTTGAATATGTTTATGCGTATGAATGTGTATTAGGTGATGTACTCCTTACCTCAACATCAGTTGTCAAAAAGCTATTTAAAAAAAAACTATCCTGGCTCATTTTACATATTCTCTAATGTTCTGGCATTTCAAAACATGAGCCAAGATGCTTCTGCAACCAAAACTATTTTAGTAGCTTCTATTGACAAAACTATGGAGAGATATATAATATAATCTCCTTATATTTTCAAGACAGAACCTTCAAATACTCCTACCTCTAGGATTCTCAAAAACTTGTATAAAACCTTTGAATTCTACTCTTGGTAGGGATACCAAGGACTCCTACCTTACTCAAACTCCAGCTTTTCAAAATTGCCCATCCTTAACCCCAAGCTAAGCTTGATGGTAACCCAAGTAGTAGTTGATTTGTGCGTAAGATGAGTTGCCTTGATCTGCTGTTTGACTTGATTGCTTAGAAGTAGTATGAGATACCCTAGGAGCTCATTAGTAGGATCAATATGTTCCCAAATCACCACACCCTAAGCAAGAATACAATCTGGATCTAATCCCTAGCTACTGAGTAATCATCCAAAACCATTAACTAGATAAGCTCTAAAGTGATCTAATTACAGAAGCTTCCAAGTCAATGAAGACCAGTATCAAGCATGGATCCCTCCTACTCAATATAAACTTCAACATCATCCACTTGATGATGCTTTGGTACCTTGCAACCCACCAAAATCATCACCAACCACATTCTAGTCAAAAACCCTAAGTCTGCCAAATTTGGCTAAGTCTGGAAAACTATTTCCAACATCACCTTTTTGAATGCCTCCTTTTCTCAACCCTTGTGCACTTTTGAAAATGCATTTGAACCATCTTGTTAAATGTCCTAAGTACTACCAAGTACCACTATTTTCCTTGGTTATATCATCCTCCAACCCACTTGTTCTTGATGGTTTTGTAGGCAAGAAAATAACTATTCCTGCAAATCTAGTTAACATGCCTACTTTGCCAGAAGCTCACACCATCATCCAACCTTCTATGGACCAACTCTTTGCATGGATGTGCACTACTCATATAGGTCTATCAATATATACTTCACTTGTTCCAAGTGGATCTTTGTGCTTCTTAAACCCACACGGTTTTGAAGGCTAGTTCATAATCTGCCTTGGCAGGCTTATTTTATTCAAAGTTTGAAATCAATTCTTGGTGAACTCAAGCAAGATAAAGCTCAAATATCTATACCATGTTGATTTACATCACTTGGTCTATCCATCCATCTATACCATGCCCCAAGGGGAGATCTGAGCTCCACGATCCAACAAGGTTTTGGTGGCATGAAAACAATCTTACCCAAGATCCTTAAATCTCTAGTTTTCACCAAAATCAACTTGTATTCTCCAATCCCAAGGTTGCAAATGCTTGTTACACCTTGTCTACATCATCTCCCTTGATCATCAAGATTTATCAAATATTATCCATAATTATTATGGCTCCAAATCTAATTAATTTCTTTAATAGACAAAATCTCCAAAACTTCTTCCATAAAGGAAAGTTTGGTTTTTGCCAAAACACATCCCCAACTTTTGGCTCAATTGAGGTCCACATATCATACCCCATATTTCCACCTTAAAAATAAATATTTTTGAAGAGCTTTATTATTTCTTTTTGCCCATTTTCTTAAATGGTTGAATTGGAATAATAATTGTTTTAAATACTTTTATCTTCCAATAAATCTTGGGAAAATTCACGTAAGTGTGTATTCACACTTGGGACCGTCTCACATCAAAATCTCAACTTGTTTAATTCAAAAATATCATATAAACTCCTAAAAACCCTCTCTGCACTATTTGAATAATTCATATAAAGAGCATCTAGAATTCTCTGAAATATCCCAAATAAATCCTAGTGGTGCATGTCAACGTTACCCATCTACCAGTAGCATTGGATCATCTGGACCTGGTACAAATCTAAGAAGTTCTTCATAAGCAACCATATGACCAACACTTGATATAAATCAAGCTCATAATCTAAAGTCTCCAACCTTCATAAAACCTTGCTCAGTACCTCTCCTCAGCACCAGGACACACCCAGGTCGACCAACACTGAAGCATCACTGTTCATCTTGTCCTCTTATGCTTGGAAGTGAGAGAGAGAGACAAGCATGTGAGGCCAATTAATTGCAGCAGCTCTCCCTGCCTCTCCCAGCCCTGGTGCGCGACTCTATACGCATCTCACCCCTCTCCACCGCCCCCTTAGACCAATCCCAAGCCAGCCCTACCTCTCCTCCATGCCTAAAGTGGACATTTACACCATGTATCTCTCCCCCTCGGTATACAAGGACAGAGGCCCGCGCCTCCCCTGCCCCTCATTTGCATCCTCTCCCCCTCACCTACCACCCTCACCCTCCCCCATACTCTCCCCTACTCAGCCTTGATCGAAATAGAGGAAGAAGAGAAAGCTCTCGGCCTCCACCTTCCCCTCGAGCTAAGCCTCCTCTTCCACTTCCCCCTGCATGTGTCGCCTCTAAGATCCCATGCTCTGCTGAGTCTAACTCTGCTCTCCTCTTTCCCTAGGACCGCCCCAGGATGCTGCTGCGGCGAGCTCCGCGACGTCACGTTTGGCGCCTCCACGCGAGCCGGATTCCGTCGAGGAAAACCACCATGCCGCCCCTCCCTGGAATCCCCGTGACGCACCGCATTCGCTCTGCCCCTCCTCTATCTCCGGCATGGCCCCTTGTGAGCTCCCTGACCCCGCCGGCGCCACCCCTAGGGCTCCTCCCCGTCGAGTTCAGATAGAGGGAGGAGAAGAGCGTGAGCCGTGGATATTCTCCGGATCGGACGGCCCACAACTCTCCTTACCCCTTCACTCCCTACCACCGCTAACAGCAGGCCCCGCCCCGGGTTCGATTTTCAGCTCCGCCCGATCCGGCCAGCCGGCTCTTGTCTTCTGTGACCCAACCCCTTTAGGAACCGGCCCAGTAAGCCCCTAACTCCTTCCTTTTTTTAATTCTAATTTACAAATCTGTTTATTACCCTTGTTGGTTTAATTCGAAATGAAAATGGAAATTCCCATATTATGCCCAGATCTAAAATTCCTTACATGCATACATGTTCTCCCTAGCATGAAGTACAACAAGGGGACCAAAATAATGCATAAATTAATTATAGTAAATCACCCACTAAAGTATATCTTTTCTACTAATAAAATCCATCTATGAGTTATACAACTCCATTTTGAACAAAACCACTTCGCTCTGAAAGGTATCTGTCATATCTTTCATGTCACCCTGGCCCATTACTAACTTGCTCCCTGGTTTGTCCATATCAAAATTAACAAAAACAACCCTAATTGGTCCTTAGAAATTTCTCTAAACCAAACAATATGTGGTATTGACCTAATTCTAACTCTTAGTGGTGTGATACATCAATATATATCTAAAACCAGGAGATGAGAATTTATTGATCTTCTGAGGAATTTTAATGAATTAAACATTTCCTTCTATAGTATTACCACTAGATAAATCATCAAAGTACCTCTGTAACTCCAAAAAGGGTGAGTCCAAATTCTACAGAAAGGTATTTTAAATACCTACCATGTTCCCTTGGAACCATCTCAAAAGCTTATGTAGATTAAATCTAGTGAAAAAGAGAAAACAACTCCAGAACTGTCTTTCGGAATTTCCTGAGGGCATTCTGTTAATTATTTTGTAGTGATTCCAACTCTCAACTATTAAGTACATCAAGCTCTACCTGACCACCCAAGGAAATAATTTTTGGAGCTCCAGAACTTTTCTGGTGAATTATTTCCTAAAACTAGAGCTTTTATCACTAGAATATTCATAAGAAATTAAAGAAAAGTGATAAAATAGTGAAACCACTTTTGTTGGCCTTATTTTGTCAATACCTACCTGATGGTATCATCCTTGCATATTTATATGATACAGATCCAAGCCTAGTTCTAAATCCCCTTAATAGGTGGTATGTGGACAAATACATCCTAAAACAAAGACCACAAGGGCAATTAAAGTATTTCCAATTACGACCCACTCAATCCATCAAAACCTACTGATTTGAGTAAGGTGTGGTATGTTTATTTTCTGTATTGTAATGATGCTTGTATACCTTGCGTTGATTGTGGTTTGGTTTGCTTGCATGTGCTATCTTGACGACGATAGTTGCGGTAAAATCGGAGATCAGAAGTTGGTCATTATTATTTGTTATTATGGTTTTCTAAGGAGAAGTCCAGGGACATATATTGCCAGATTGCTGATCTCAGGCAGGCCACCTTCTTGCTCATAAGCCTTGTCCTATTGTTTTACTTATGCATGTTTTATCTACTGTTTATCAAAACTGCATTGTTTACTATGTGTTGATGTATATATGGTAGTGGTTTGGCTCCTCCGAACTATTAAACTTTGGTACTACTAAGTACAACCCCCCTTGACGATACCTACTTGCCCATAGTATGGTAGATGGTGTAATACACCATACCCCTTTTTGGAGACCCTGTTTTAGCCAATGAAAAACTAGAGGATGGGAAGTCCCCGGAAAAAGGTTTACCAAATGTTTAATGATAAAACCTTGGTGAGGTGGGACCTCCCAAGAGATGTTGAGAAAGAAAAAGGTTTTGTTTTACCAAATTCTGAAGGAAAGATGGAGGAAAATGGTTTACAAAAATGCACTCGGTTCTTTGTAGTTTTGCTAGAACAATTAACCATGTGCAACCACATTACTCTATAATGGGATAGAGCTGGATTTGATGTTTGTCTATTTTGTTATAAGCTTCCTCGCAACTACTACAGGGGATCGCGATCCCCTGAGGCTAGGACTTCTCCCTTAAAGGTCCATGTGGGACATCGACCTGGAGAAGGAACAAACTGTCTGCTGGCAGCCAGGCGTTACTATGATCCCCTCATTGAAAGCACCCACTCTGTGAAGTGTAAAATGCACTCTTGTTGGTCCTCGGTACCCGACATCCCGGTTTTGAGGGGAGTAACACTCGTAGGGTAGGCACTTATATTGGAGTGGGCATCCAGAGAGTCTTGATCGGTTACTCGACCCACAATCGGTGTAGATCAGGGTAGTGTACCCGGATGGTGTGGGTAAAGTGTGCAACCTCTGCAGAGTGTAAATCCATTCGAATAGCCGTGTCCGCGGTCATGGACGGTTGGGAAGGTTGCTGTAGAGTCGTGCTGGTTTTGTGTTCAAAAGGTATTTCAGAAAGGAAATGGCTACCTGTCGGAAGGGGGAGAAAGGAGTTTGGTCATGGGACGACCTGAAGACGGGAACAAATGGGTACCCTAATCCTAGTGTTTCCAAAACTTTTCAAAAAGGTTTTCCAAAATGTTTTAGAAAAGTTTTCAACAAAGATATTTAGATGCTATATCTACAAGAGAAACTAATTGAGAAAAGAACCTCTCTTGGAGCCCTCCTACTACCACAACCATAATGCATATCCTCTTGTTATTATCGTTATCTTAAGGTGGTTTGCGAGTACATTCAAATTACTCACTAGCATTATCCCTGGCTATTAACTTGGTCAGATATCAAGAAGAGGATGAAGTTGATGGCTATGCGAGCTAGGACGTCCTCCCAGTCAGTTGCCTGTAGGTTGAGGCATGATTGTGCTCTGTGTGTGATGATGTTCCGCTGCTGAAGATGGTATAGCCATCACAACATTTATGTAAGTCTTGTAATTCGGTATTTCTCGAATGTTGTAATGATACTTGTCGGCTATGTTCCATGGCTCACTGATCATGGGAACGTGGATATATCCATAATAGGGATTTCTCGGATGATTAATCTGGGGGCCCCACAAACTTGGTATCAGAGCCATCCTGACTGTAGGAGAACCTTAGTTAGCATGGTCGCTAGACAGGAACCTTATTTTGAAAACCCCGGCTTTCGAAAACTAGTTTCTCAATGGGTTTCAAAAAGTTCTACTTCCTCCCTTACTCTAATTAAATGCTTTCGACAATGGTTTCCTCTAACTCTCGTCCAAACTTCAAACCTACGGATTTCAAATAACTAGGACATAGAACCAGGTGAAGACGTTGAGGACGAGATGAATAGAAGTAACTACCAGCAAACACAAGGAGACTACAAGATCGCCCTACCAGCGGAACCCTCCTAATAAGAAGAAATCAAATATTGCACTATCAAGAAGCGTCCAAGATACGATGAAGGCTTCATCTGCAAGATAGTGACTCCGACCTAAAGAAAGACGATATCTAGGGTCAATAGTCCTAAGAATAGGATTCCCCTACATCGCGAGTAGTTAACTCCTTGGTCCCCCTAGTTGGCCGTGTTTGCTTGCCTAAGTGCTTGCCATGTTGCTTGATGTGTGTTGTTTGCGAAGGGCATTGCGACCCCCTCGCTCTGTTCACTATGTATGTGTGTTCTGGCCTGTTTTGACCTTAGTGAAGTGTGACTTGAAGACTGACAACCCACCTAGTAACACAAGAAAAAACCCCTGGGTTAGTCGTCAATAACCAGAACCCATACTAACCTCGAGAGATATGAGAGGAAAAGCATCGCCAGAAACCCGAGTTCGACGTAGTCAAGTTAAATCAACTCGAAGGCTACTCCCCAGCAGGATGGCATACCCGCCAAACTCGCCATTCAAGACTTGTCGATATTGTAGCACTCCATCATCCCTCAGTCTATTATGGCAAGAATCCCGTAGAAGCCGTAAGTCTACCACCAGAGGATCCTCACGACCCACAAGAAACCACATGACCTACTAACTAAGCCAACAAGTAAAGAGCTAACTCCACCAACCTTCGGTATATTAGAGGTTCCGACCGCCTTAGGAGACTACCTATTATAGTTGAACCTACCCAAACTGATGGGAAGTTCCTCCTAGAAGGTCAGAACTACCCCTGAAGTCAGATGATTAGGAAGTGTGGAGACAACGAGTCCCCTCCGCCATCAAGCAAAAGCAACACAAGAAATGCCAATGAAGACAACTTACCCGACGCTGACTGCTTCAACCCTAACTAACTAGTAGCAAAAAGAGACGTAAACCGCTAACTTGTGCTGAGCTAACTCCCTAAATCTTGATTAAGAAACCACCCCCGGTCTGGTTTAAGCGATAGGGCGTCGCTCAAAGACCTCAGCTCAAGATTCAGGGAGGATACAGCCTTCCGCTAACATTGGGTCAGCACTCCCAGACAGAAGATTCGCACCACTCCTAGAGCAACTTAATGAAGCTCCAAAGTGGAAAGACTGCGTCTTCCCACTCAGTCTTCAGAAGACTATCTACCCAAGGATACATCAGAAAGACCGCCAGATGTGACGCCTTCTCACCAAACAACAACTCGTGAGACATCCGAAGCGAAACTAATTGAAGATTCTACAAAATCCCTTCGCTTCTTCAGCTGAAGACATACCTAAAGGACCCAAGACCGCCAACCATTCAGTTCCAATCGCTTAGAGGACATCAGACTCCAACGACTCCCATAGCCCAAGTACGAATACGAGTAGTATATATAAGCCCCATAAGACATAGCTTCATGGACACCATCTGAAGATTCTACGACTCCAAGAAGAAAGGAATTTGCTATCCCCGAGTTGTCCTAGTCTAATCCTAAGGGGGAAAGACTGCGTGTTTCCCACAAAAATAGAGTAACTCTTCGCCAGAAGCAAACTCAAGAGTTTTGACCCCAACGTTGTTAAAAGGATACGCTATGACCCTAAGGAAGAGTTGTGGACCCTTAGAGCGAGGTACTCCCAACCGTAGATTCTATCCTTCGACGAGTACTCCGTGAAGTTCCGAATCGAGGTGGTTTGCCTAGTCTAAGCCCTCGAGATATAGAGCCCGGAAGGAAAAGAAGGTCATCCCTCGCAATCAGGACTAGACTCTTCTCAACTATCCATGCATCCCAGAAGACTGAAGCTCAACTTCACCGATGTAGTAACCACTTCCAAAGATGGAGACTGCAGGATAGGACGATTGAGATATTAACATCAACCCGACTCAAATCCCCTAACCCTACTCTCATGAATCTCGGGATGAGATTCTTTTAAGGGGGAAAGGTCTGTAACATCCCAATTTCAGCAACCCTTATTAGATGTCCAGAATGCAAAAATCAGGGGGAACAAAAACTTTTTCTTGTTTAGTGATGAAGTGTTTGCCTATTGTTTGAATATGTTTATGCGTATGAATGTGTATTAGGTGATGTACTCCTTAGCTCAACATAAGTTCTCAAAAAGCTATTTAACAAAAACTATCCTGGCTCATTTTACATACTCTCTAATGTTCTGGCATTTCAAAACATGAGCCAAGATGCTTATTCAACCAAAACTATTTTAGTAGCTTCTATTAACAAAACTATGGAGAGATATATATAATATAATCTCCTTATATTTTCAAGACAGAACCTTAAACTACTCCTACATCTATTGTAAATACCTACCATGTTCCATTGGAACCATCTCAAAAGCTTTTGTAGATTAAATCTAGTGAAAAAGACAAAACAGCTCCAAAACTGCCTTTGGGAATTTCCTGAGGGCATTATGTTAATTATTTTGTAGTGATTCCAACTCTCAACTATTTAGTACATCAAACTCTACCTGACCATCCAAGGAAATAATTTTTGGAGCTCCAAAACTTTTCTGGTGAATTATTTCCTAAAACTAGAGCTTTTATCACTAGAATATTCATAAGAAATTAAAGAAAAGTGATAAAATAGTAAAACCACTTTTGTTGTCCTTATTTTGTCAATACCTACCTGATGGTCTCATCCTTGCATATTTATATGATACATACCCAAGCCTAGTTCTAAATCCCCTTAACAGGTGGTATTTGGACAAATATATCCTAAAACAAAGACCACAAGGGCAATTAAAGTAATTCCAATTACAACCCACACATTCCATCAAAACCTATTGATTTGAGTAAGGTGTGGTATGTTTGTTTGCTGTATTGTAATGATGCTTGTATAACTTCCGTTGATTGTGGTTTGGTTTGCTTGCATGTGCTATCTTGACGACGATAGTTGCGGTAAAATCGGAGATCAGAAGTTGGTTATTATTATTGGTTACTATGGTTTTCTAAGGAGAAGTCCAGGGACATATATTGCCAAATTGCTGATCTCAGGCAAGCCACCTTCTTGATCATAAGCCTTGTCCTATTGTTTTACTTATGCATGTTTTATCTACTATTTATCAAACTGCATTGTTTACTATATGTTGATGTATATATGGTAGTGGTTTGGCTCCTCCGAACTATTACACTTTGGTACTACTAAGTACAACCCCCCCTTGACGATACCTACTTGCCCCTAGTATGGTAGATGGTGTAATACACCATACCCCTTTTTGGAGCCCTATTTTAGCCAAAGAAAAGCTAGAGGATGGGAAGACCCCGGAAAAAGTTTTACCAAATGTTTTATGATAAAACCTTCGTGAGGTGGGACCTCCAAAGAGATGTTGAGAAAGAAAAAGGTTTTGTTTGACAAAATGCTGAAGGAAAGATGGAGGAAAAAGGTTTACAAAAAGGCACCCGGTTCTTTTGCAGTTTTGCTAGAACAATTTACCCTGTGCAACCACATTACTCTAGAATGAGACAGAGCTGGATTTGATGTTTGTCTATTCTGGTATAAGATGCCTCGCAACTACTACATTGGATCGCGATCCCCGGAGGCTGGGCCTTCTCCCTTAAAGGTCCATGTGGGACATCGACCTGGAGAAGGAACGAACTGTCTGCTGGCAGCCAGGCGTTACTATGAGCCCCTCATTGAAAGCGCCCACTCTGTGAAGTGTAAAATGTGCTCCGGTTGGTCCTCGGTACCCGACGTCCCAGTTTTTAGGTGAGCAACACTCATAGGGTAGGCACTTATATTGGAGTGGGCATCCGGAGAGTCTTGATCGGTTAATCGAACCACGATCGGTGTAGATCAGGGTGGTGTACCCGGATGGTGTGGGTAAAGTGTGCAACCTCTGCAGAGTGTAAATCTATTCGAATAGCCGTGTCTGCAGTCATGGACGGTTGGGAAGGTTGCTGTAGAGCGGTACTGGTTTTGTTTCAAAAGGGATTTCAGAAAGGAAATGGCTTTGGAAATGTTTTGACCATGGGATGGTTGTAAAGGAGAAAGGTTTTGACCATGGGTGGTCGGAAGGGGGATAAAGGTGTTTGGTCGTGGGACGACCTGAAGACGGGAAAAAATGGGTACCCCAATCCTAGTGTTTCCAAAACTTTTCAAAAAGGTTTTCCAAAATGTTTTATGAAAGTTTTCAACAAATATATGTAGATGCTATATCTACAAGAGAAACTAATTGAGAAAAGAACGTCTCTTGGAGCCCTCCTACTACCACAACCATAATGCATATCCTCTTGTTATTATCGTTATCTTAAGGTGGTTTGTGAGTACATTCAAAGTACTCACTGGCATTGTCCCTGGCTATTAACTTGGTCAGATATCAAGAAGAGGATGAAGTTGACGGCTATGCAAGATAGGACGTCCTCCTAGTTAGTTGCCTGTAGGTTAAGGCATGATTGGGCTCTGCGCGTGATGATGTTCCTCTGTTGAAGATCGTATAGCCATAATGACATTTATGTAAGTCTTGTAATTTGGTATATCTCGATTGTTGTAATGATACTTGTCGGTTATGTTCCACGGCTCACTGAACATGGGAACGTGGATATATACATAACAGAGATTTCTCGGATGATTAATCCGGGGGCCCCACAAATATGTGGTTTAGAAAAAGAACATACATTCATTGACACTGGTGGATCCATGTGGTTTATGAAAAAAAAACACATGCAATGAATCTAGTGGATCCATGTGGTTTATGAAAAGAACACACATGCAAAAAAAATCTAGTGTATCCATGTGGTTTATGAAAAGAACACACATGCAATGATTTTAGTGGTGGTTAAGGAGAAGAACACACATGCAATGAATCTAGTGGATCCATATTTGGTTTAGAAAAATAACACACATTCAATGACAAGGGTGGATCCATGTGGTTTATGAAAACAACACACATGCAATGACTCTAGTGGATCCATGCGGTTTATGAAAAGAGCACACATGCATTGAACTCTAGTGGATCCATGTGGTTTATGAAATGAACACACATGCTGTGGTGGCATCACTGCATGTGTTCTTTTCCTAAAACCCCAATCATGCACACTAATACACACACACATCCAATGAAAAGAACACACATGCAATGTCTCTCGCTGTGGTATATGAAAAGAACATACATGCAATGACTCTAGTTGTGGTTTATGAAAAGAACAAAAATGCAATGAACTCTAGTGGATCCATGTGGTTTATGAAAAGAACACACATGCAATAACTCTAGTGGATCCATGTGGGTTATGAAAAGAACACACATGAAATGAACTATAGTGGTGGTTTAGGAGAAGAACACACATGCAATGACTCTAGTGGATCTATATGTGGTTTATGAAAAGAACACATGAATGACTCTAGTGGTGGTTTATCAAAAGAACACACATGCAATGACTCTAGTGGTGGTTTATGAAAAGAACACACATGCAATGACACTGGTGGATCCATGTGGTTTATGAAAAGAACATGCATCCAATGACTCTAGTGGTGGTTTAGGAGAAGAACACACATGCAATGACTCTAATTGATCCATATGTGGTTTAGAAAACGAACACACATTCAATGACACTGGTGGATCTATGTGGTTTATGAAAACAACACACATGTAAGCACTCTAGTATATCCATGTGGTTTATGAAAAGAACACACATGCAATGAAATCTAGTGGATCCGTATGTGGTTTATAAAAAGAACACACATTCAGTGACACTGGTGGATCCATGTGGTTTATGAAAAGAACACACATGTAATGACTCTAGTAGATCCATGTGGTTTATGAAAAGAACACACATGCAATGACACTGGTGGATCCATGTGGTTTATGAAAAGAACACACATGCAATGATTTTAGTGGTGGTTAAGGAGAAGAACACACATGCAATGAATCTAGTGGATCCATATTTGGTTTAGAAAAATAACACACATTCAATGACAAGGGTGGATCCATGTGGTTTATGAAAACAACACACATGCAATGACTCTAGTGGATCCATGCGGTTTATGAAAAGAGCACACATGCATTGAACTCTAGTTGATCCATGTGGTTTATGAAATGAACACACATGCTGTGGTGGCATCACTGCATGTGTTCTTTTCCTAAAACCCCAATCATGCACACTAATACACACACACACACATCCAATGAAAAGAACACACATGCAATGTCTCTCGCTGTGGTATATGAAAAGAACATACATGCAATGACTCTAGTTGTGGTTTATGAAAAGAACAAAAATGCAATGAACTCTAGTGGATCCATGTGGTTTATGAAAAGAACACACATGCAATAACTCTAGTGGATCCATGTGGGTTATGAAAAGAACACACATGCAATGAACTATAGTGGTGGTTTAGGAGAAGAACACACATGCAATGACTCTAGTGGATCTATATGTGGTTTATGAAAAGAACACATGAATGACTCTAGTGGTGGTTTATCAAAAGAACACACATGCAATGACTCTAGTGGTGGTTTATGAAAAGAACACACATGCAATGACACTGGTGGATCCATGTGGTTTATGAAAAGAACATGCATCCAATGACTCTAGTGGTGGTTTAGGAGAAGAACACACATGCAATGACTCTAATTGATCCATATGTGGTTTAGAAAACGAACACACATTCAATGACACTGGTGGATCCATGTGGTTTATGAAAACAACACACATGTAAGCACTCTAGTATATCCATGTGGTTTATGAAAAGAACACACATGCAATGAAATCTAGTGGATCCGTATGTGGTTTATAAAAAGAACACACATTCAGTGACACTGGTGGATCCATGTGGTTTATGAAAAGAACACACATGTAATGACTCTAGTAGATCCATGTGGTTTATGAAAAGAACACACATGCAATGACACTGGTGGATCCATGTGGTTTATGAAAAGAACACACATGCAATGACTCTAGTTGTGGTTTATGAATTGAGCACACATGCATTGACACTGGTGGATCCATGTGGTTTTTGAAAAGAACACAAATGGAATGACTCTAGGTGTGGTTTATGAAAAGAACACAAATGCAATCAAATCTAGTGGTCCATGTGGTTTATGAAAAGAACACACATGCAATGACTCTAGCGGTGGATTATGAAAAGAATATACATGCAATGACTCTAGTGCTGGTTTATGAAAAGAACACACACGCAATGACACAGGTGGATCCATGTGGTTTATGAAAAGAATAGACATCTAATGACACTAGAGGATCCATGTGGTTTATGAAAAGAACACACATGCAATGAACTCTAGTGGATCCATGTGCTTTATGAAAACAACACACATGCATTGAACTCTAGTGGATCCATGTGGTTTATGAAAAGAACACACATGCAATGATTCTAGTGGTGGTTTAGGAGAATAACACACATGCAATGACTCTAGTGGATCCATTTGTGGTTTAGAAAAAAGAACACACATTCAATAACACTGGTGGATCCATGTGGTTTATGAAAAGAACACAGATGCAATGACTCTAGTGGATCCATGTAGTTTATGAAAATAAGACACATGCAATGAACTCTAGTGGATCCATGTGGTTTATGAAAAGAACACACATGCTGTGGTGGCATCACTGCATGTGTTCTTTTCCTAAAAGCCAATGATATGCACACAAATACACTCACACATCCAATGAAAAGAACACAAATGCAATGACTCTAGCTGTGCTTTATGAAAATAACCCACATGCAATGACCTTAGTTGTGGTTTATAAAAGAACACATATGTAATGAACTCTACTGGATCCATGTCGTTTATTAAAATAACACACTATCATGGTGGTGTCATGGCAGATGCCATGGATAGGCTAAAGGCGGGGACTAATACACGCTAGGGTAATCCAGGGAGGGATAGTGGAGTGATTCTCCACACAAAAGATTGTATTTCTTTCCTTTCAAGTTTACAAGTGCTCCTAGAGCTGTATTGGTTAGAGGAGGAAGAAGAAGCTCTCTTACTCTCACCTACAGTTCGCCCGTAGAACCTTAGCCAAATCGATATAGCAGAAAAACCCAACCTCCTCTACTGAAACCCTAGCCCCCTTTATATAGAGGCGGCTTGGTCTTTGCCTATGGCATACGTGGAGGCATATTCCTTAGAATATGCCTCCTCTCAAAGTGGTAACCCGACCGGTGTGCTTTTCCCCCGCGTCACACATGCTTTAGCTACGTGAGCCTCAAGGGCGCCGCGTCACCCTTGTCCGCCATTATCCGGTGGTCCAACCCTTGCTTGCTTCGCTCACGCAGTGCGTACCGGGCCTTCTTTTTTACCAGAGAGATGCCTTCCTTCTCCCAGAAGCTAAACGGGACCCGGATCAGGGTAGATCCAGCCACACCTGTTCCTGCATACAAGTTAGACAAGCACTTCCGACTTACTCCTTAAGTCGGCTGATATAATGTTAGGTGACCCCCCTGGTCCGGGTTATTTCATGATCCGGCCTGCCTTGAGGTGACCCGGCCAGCATCCGCTTTGGCCTTGCCGAACCTCGGCTAGCTCGGCCTCTATACCCCGGAGTGACCCTACCCGGGGTTATCCCCCCAACATTAGTCCCTGAAGCTGGTGCGGTCTTAGCCGCCTTGGCTGCTAAGGCCACATCAGGTTCATTTACGTTCGAGCCTTGGACGTTATTTCCGATTTAGCTCTTTATCTCGGATTACATGGATTTACGTTCCCTTCGCACGTTTCAAGTTTTCACTTGTCGGTCGGGTTACCACTTTGACTCGGATCTCATGGATTTACGTTCCCTCTGCACATTCTAAGTTTTTACCTGCTGTCCGAGCTACCATGGCTCTATCCGGGCCTTGTTTCCTTCTTTCATACGCCAACCCATGTGGAGGCTAATCATTGCGTTGTCTTATTTTAAGGGCCTGCACAGTAACCGTCGTAGTAATTGTCAGTTATCACTGTGCGAGGGTCACGTCACGCCTGCCTCCTCGTTTACCGCATCAGTGTGTCATGTCATGGGATCACCTCTGCCCTGTGGCCCTCTGTGTGGCTCCTCACTGATTGGCGGTGGCAGGTGATACACGGCCACACCATGTGGCTCATTTGCAGGGCGCGATCCCACTCATCCTCTTAGGGGGTGGTTAAGTAGCGGAGGGGCACACCCCTTAGGATTTTTTCCTCTTCTTTGCCCCTCTGCCCGTTTCTCTTCTTCTTCATCTTCCTCGCGACCGCGCTGCCGCCAGTGCTCCTAGCAGCAGCACCACCGCCGCACTTTTCCCCGTGCTTCTGCGTCGCAGCCACCGCTGTGCATCTCCCTCGCCACGGGTCCTTGCCAATCCAGGCCTCTGACCCCCACCGCCGCTAGCGCTAGCGAGGGTAGCGAGTACGAGATGACGGAGGAGGAGCTCGTCGTCGTCGAGCAATAAATGGAGGAGGACGCCGCTACGGCGGATCGTGGCGCGTGGGCCGGGTCATGGGTTTGTCAAGATGACCTTGACTAGCTCTAGCGGACCAGACGCATCCCTGTCGGCGTTGTCGCTCGTCTCCCTTCTGCCAAACTGGTCCCCTCACCCAATCCGGGTGAGTTCGCCGTGTTCTTGTCCCACTTCCAACGGGGGTTCGGCTTGCCGGTGAGCGACTTCTTCCAGGATTGGCTTACCACCTATCACCTGCAGCCGCACCATCTTCCAGCCAACGCTATCACCTCTCTCTGCTTTTGCTTCTACGATCGAGGGCTATACCGGACTGTGGCCCACTAAGGAGCTATGGATCCGGTTTTTCGGCCTTCGTCGTAACGTCATCCCCAACATCCAAGTTGAGTCGGAGGATAAGCAGCTCACCCAATTCGGAGCTGCGTCCATCTCACCCCGGAGGACTTCCGTTTTCCCCCGGGTCACCGGGCTTGACTCCTACAAAGGATGGGCCCGGACCTTCTTCTATGTCCGGAACGCGGGCACCGAAGTTTTGATTCGGTTGCTCCCCTATACTCCGGGTCCACCTGATCCGGAATTCTGGGAGGAGGTCTCCAAGAAGCCCACGGCTCTAGCCAACCAGGTTAACAAGAGGTTCGCGGAACTAAAGAAACTCGGATTGCGCAACGAGGATGCTATGATCACGTTCGTGCGTAACCGAATCTCTCCCCTCCAGAAGCGCACCCACAAGGTGTGCCACATGAGTTTCGGCCGCGACCCCAACCGAACCTCCTCCTTCGAGCTGAGCAACACGGAGATTTTCCGCCGGGTTAAGGCTCTCTTCACCACCCACAAGGATTTCTCCGCTGAATGGACCTGGGGAATTGAGCACTTCTATCGTGACAGGCTCCCTCCCGCGGTAAGCTTCGCGGGGCAAACTTACTTCGTATAAAATATGTGTCGGTTTTTGTTGTATTTTTAACTCTGTTCTTCATGCTTTCTCTTAGCTATTCCTTCAGCAAACCCTCGAGGATGGTACGGATCTGACCCTTAAGTGCGTGTCGGACCGAGAAACCCCGGATGAGGAGGAGCCGGATCAGGAGATGTTTCTCCCTATGACCGATGCTACAAAACGACCCAGCGGTAAATTCTCTTCTCTTAGAGACTGGCCCGATGATGAGGATGACTCGGATGTCAACGTGATTGAACCTGTTGAGGCTGTCCCTCTTTCTTTTGCCTTTCCGGCATCAGCTAACCCCGGTGGCCATATCCACGAGGATCCTCCGCTTGCTACGGGCGAACCGGTTCCGGTGGCATCAAAGATGAGGCGTGGAGCCGCACCAAGTTCCTCCTCCGAACCTTCTCAGCCCACAAAAAGGCAAAAGAAGGCCGGAGACAAGACTGCCTCGAAGCCGGCAGGCAAAGACCCGGCACGAAGGGATCGGAAACCCAAGGAGGCCCAAACCTCGGATGCGTAAGTCATTTTTTGTTGCGTAACTCACTTCTCCTTGCATCGCTGTAATCCCTCTTCTGACATTATCCTCTTCTACAGGGCTTCGGTGGAGGTCCCTCAGAGCGGATCTAGCATCTCTTCACCACTCCGATCTGGCCCTTCTCCTCCTCGTGACGACGAGTCATGTCCGCTGAGCCCTATTCCAGAGGGTTCTGCGGCTGCTCCGAGTTCTGCACTACCCCGCCGAGAGGAATGCAACCTCAGAGCGGGAGAGACCGGCTCAGCCGAGGCGACGGCATCCACAACTTCGGCACCGCCGCAACCAACAGCCACCGAGACTACGTCGACACCAGCACCGGCCCTAGCACCAGCACCCGTTCCGGCACCAAGAAAATCAACAACCGCTCCAAGTCCAGCTATAAGAGCTCTAGCGCCAAGTTCTTCCGCCTCGTCCGAGTCATCTAAACCTCGGTGAGGAACTACCCTAGTAGCTCCTAAGGGGAAATCCGCTGCAGTTACTTCTTCCCAGCAAGCCAAGGGCAAAAAGGCTCCGGAGGCTACCAAGTCTGCATTCGTCGAGGCTGGGCAGCGAACCCTAGCGTCGATGCTTCCCAAGAAAGCTCCAGCAGCAAAGGATGCCCCTGCCGAGCCAACTGATGTGCAGCAAATGGTTCTGCATACTAGCCCAGCCCTTGCTTTGGTTGAGAGGAAAGAGGTGCATGCGAAGGGCTTGGTGGCGCCCCATATGCCCACTGGTGAGCGGTATCCTCCGAGCCTAATTGAGTTCGTCATGAACTGGAACAAGGTGGAGTTCGTCCACAACTACGATCTCCCGGAAAAGTTCGGCCCCGCAGAATTTTCCACCCAAATGAACACAGCCGCCAAGGCAATTAACCTCGCGGGGCAGATGATGGAGGTATGTTGTTTCTCCTTTACATGCTGTAGATAATAACCATTAGTCCCCGAGCCTCCGGTGGAGTAACTTGTTACTCGGCCGGATGCTCATTAGAAAACTAACGTAGCTCTGTGAGAACTTCGAATAAGCACACACCTAGGGCCGGGTTAATTTTTACTTGGCCCGGATCTTGTACACTTCGAATATGCACACACCTAGGGCCGGGTTAAGTTTCAGTTGGCCCGGATCTTGTACACTTCGAATATGCACACACCTAGAGCCGGGGTAAGTTCCACTTGGCCCGGATCTTGTACACTTCGAATATGCACACACCTAGAGCCGGGTTAAGTTCCACTTGGCCCGGATCTTGTACACTTCGAATATGCACACACCTAGAGCCGGGTTAAGTTCCACTTGGCCCGGATCTTATACACTTCGAATATGCATCAAGCTAATTTATGCTTCTGTACTTTTTTTTTCCAGGTGACCACCAATCGCCGGTGTGCTGAATTCCAACGCTTGCTGGATACCCACAAGATGCTACGTGCAAAGCACGTTGCACTTATCGTGGAGCATGAAAAAAGGGGTAAGTTTCTCCCTTGGCACTTCCCCATTTTTCTTCATCTTCTTCTGCCGAACTAATCTCGTCATTCGGTTTTTGCAGCTGGGGTGGAGGGTGAGAACAAGATCATGCGGAAGAACTTGGAGAAAATCCAAGGTATGTCCTTTTTATCCGACCTTGTAGTGTTTTCCATTTCCTTTTCTCCTTGGCTCGGCAAACATTCATTCCTCGGCTCTGTCGGGTCAACATACTATTTCAGCATCGCTTGAGGATAGTGTGCCCGTGCCTGATATGATGCTGCATTTTCTCGAACAAGCAGGGCAGCATCAAGCCGAGATGAAGAACAAAGATGATGAGCTTGCTCTCCTCCGGACCAAGGACAACGATATTACCAGGCTCAAGGCTGAGATGGAGAAGATGAAGGCCCAGCACCAAACCGAGCTCCAAAAGGTTGGCCAGAACTTCACAGAAGAGCGCGAGCGCCTTACTCTCCAGATCTCCAAGGACCAGGACCTACTCAAAGAATCCGACATCCATCTTGGATCGGCAAACGCTGAGCTTGAGCAACTTCGCAATAGACGCGATAATTGCATCAAGGAGTTGACCCGGATTGACAGCCACATTTCACATAAGTTCCTTTTCCTTATCCGACATACTTCTCCAGGTTACTTCATATGTCTTTTCTTCAGCTTCTTCCCTTGCCTTGTTTCCAGGCCACTTTCCAGAGGGTACTCCTATTGCCAGCACTGTTGTTGCCAATTTCCGCCGAGAGAGGGGTACTCGCGTCGCTCTTGACGGTGAGAGCATTCCCTTAAACATGGAGGACCTATTGGTCAGCCGGTCATATCGCGTGGAAATGATCAAGAACTACGGCAAGGATCTCCTCGACGTTTCAGTCCGAGTTTTCAACACGTTCTAGCCCGGTGAGAGCGCTCCGAAGAGAATCACACTTCTTGCTGAAAAGCTGTCGGATATCGAGACCCAGCTCGACCTCTGGAGGGAGTCTGCTGGGCATGCCGCAGCTGATACTATCCTTCACCACATACTCACATGGTATGAGAAGATCGACCTCAGCCTCCTTACACGCCGGCGCAACAGATCCAGATGGACTAATGAACCGGAGTGGGTAGCTCGGTGCCAGGCTTGCGCCTACAGCCTCGTCGAATATTCTCCTATCCATGAATGGGTTGAAGGACCGAGCTTCCTGGAATCCGCTGGGGACGAGAACACTGAGAACGCTAAAGATGGGTCGGATGAGGACGAAGAAGGTGATGCCTCAGATATTGAAGACAGCGAAGACGACGCCGAACTTCCTCCTCCTGCTGCTCCTTAGGTCAAAAAACTTGAAAATTTATCAGATCCCCGGTATGCCGGTTGCAACTGTATGCTTTGTATATGTGATATTTTGCTACTAAGTTCTTATGCCGGGTTAACTTGGGCGTAGTCCCCGAGTTTCTTTTTCTTGTTCGTCCAATCTTTTGGCTCGGATCATGTCTACCTTGATTCGGTTTTATGACTTATGAATCCGAGCTTCAAAAAATCGTCTTAACAATACTAAGAAACTTTCAGACTTAGCTCAAAAATAAAGCTGCATAATAACTTGAAAATAAATACAGGGTTAGTCCGAAAAACAAACGTTAGCTCGAATAAATTCGTTTCCTTAGTCGCTTTTCATGTGCTACGCAATTCCAAACTTGTTCTCTTGCTTGCCATGAAGTCAATTCTTGTTGGACAGCAGCAAGTCGAAGAGTTGGGTTTTTGGTGCTCACACATTACTAATCCGAGTTAAGTAGAACAACTTATTCCAGCTAACGCACAAGAGACAACAACAAAAATTATTAAGGCGTCCCGAGTTCTCGCCGAGGCGCTACTATTTCATTGATAAGCTCATTGCCGACATACATACCGACATATGAGACGACTCGGATACATACACCTAGCTAAGTGTAGAAAGGACGAAGTAGTGCTACGTTCTACGGTCGCTTAGATTCCTCTCCGGACCTATCCGCCTTGTTCTTTTCCTGTGGCTTTGCATCTATAAGATAGTAAGAATCATTGTGCAATGCTTTGCTCACAATGAATGGCCCTTCCCATGGGGGACAGTTTATGCATGCCAGTAGTACGTTGTACCAACCGGAGCACCAAATCGCCTTCCCGAAAGACTCGGGGGCACACTTTCCGGCTATGGTAGCATCGGAGATTTTGCTGATATATGGCGGATCTGGACAGTGCCAGTTCTCTCGCTTCTTCCAGCAGATCAACATCATTTTGTCGGGCTTCTTGCACTTCGGCTTCTGTGTATTGGGTGACCCTAGGAGAATCATGCTCTATGTCGGCTGGTAATACAGCTTCTGCCCCATATACCAGAAAAAATGGTGTATAGCCTGTGGATCGATTCGGAGTTGTTCTTAAACTCCACAGTACCTGGTAGTTCTTCTATCCAGCACCCCGCTGATCTTTGCAGCGGCTCAATGAGCCGAGGTTTTATCTCGGATAATACTAATCCGTTGGATCTTTCCACTTGTCCGTTTGATGCGGGGTGAGGTACCGAGGCTACGTCGAGTCGGATCTTCTTGTCCCGGCAGAAGCGCGCAAATGCTCCTTCCGCAAAATTTGTGCCATTGTCAGTTATGATACTGTGAGGATAACCGTATATTAAGTTAATGTCTTTGAGAAATGTTACGGCCGTAGATCCATCACATTTTCTTATAGGCTTCACTTCAATCCATTTTGTAAACTTATCCACCATGACCAAAATGTGTGTCATGTTTCTGCTCGCTGGTTTGAACGAGCCAACCATATCCAAGCACCATACGGCAAATGGCCATGTAATTGGTATGGTCTTGAGTTCCGACATCGGCATATGTGTCTTGGTAGCGTACCTCTGACAACCATTGCATTTTCTCACCAGATCTTCTGCTTGTTCTAAGGCACTTGGCCAGTAGAACCCATGCCGGAACGCTTTTGCCACCAAGGCTCGAGATGAGGCATGATGCCCACATTCTCCTTGGTGTATATCTCGGAGGCTGTCAAGCCCTTCTTCCGGGTCAACACATCGCTGGAGGACATTGGTTACACTCCGTTTTTACACCTCGGAATTGATGATTGTGTATGCTTTTGCTCTCCTATGAGTCTGCCTAGCTAACACCTCCTCAGTGGGTAACGTTCCATCTTTCAGGAACTGGAATATAGGTAGTGCCCAAGCTGGTATGGCTCGTGTAGGGAACACGTCCTCATCAATTGCTTCATCTGATCTACCGGCATAACTTCAGCCGGATCACGCTGAGCAGTCCCCGGGTCCAGCGAGGTAGTCCCCGGGTTTGTTGAGGCAGTCCCGGGTTTGCTGATGCAGTCCCCGAGTCTTGCATACTACCTCCCATGTCAATGTCCATGGGCTCAGCTCCGGATTCCCTATCTTCCGGGGCATAGATCGAGTCGGTTCCTGGGGACGGCCTGATAGATGGTTTTCTGAGGTGTTCCAATGCTACACCCGGTGGAATTGCCTGTCGGGTTGATCCGAGCTTCGATAGCATGTCGGCAGCCTCATTTTCCACCCGGGGTACATGGTGAAATTCACACCCCTCAAAGTAACCAGATATCTTCTGCACATGAAACTTGTAGAGTGCCATGTTTGGATCCAGGGCGTCCCACACTCTGAACACTTGCTGCACCACCAAATCCGAGTCGCCAAAGCATATTATCCGATGTATGCCAATCTATTTTGCCACTTTGAGCCCATGCACAAGAGCCTCGTACTCAACGACATTGTTCGATACCGCGAAATGGATCTGCAATACGTATTTTAGCTGGTCCTTCTTTGGCGAGGTAAGCACAACCCCGGCGCCTAATCCGGTTTTGGTTTTCGACCCGTCAAAGTGCATCCTCCAGTAGTTCGGATCTAGTGGCGGTGGTTCGTATTGTACCTCGGCCCAATCTACAAAAATGTCCACCACAGCCTGAGACTTGATTGCTTCTCTTCTGTCGTACTAGGGCGCATAAGGAACTATCTCAATTGCCCATTTTGCAATTCTGCCAGTTGCATCCTTGTTACCCATTATCTCGGATATGGGAGCTTCACATATCACTTTGATGGGGTGCTCCTCAAAGTAATGCTTTAACTTCTTTGCCGCCATATAGACACCATATGCCACCTTTTGAAAGTGCGGGTAGTTCTGTTTTGAGGCAGATAATACCTCGCTCAAGTAATACACTGGCCTCTGCACCGACTTACACTCTTCATTGTGCTCTACTACAATCACTGCACTTACAACTCGGTTGGTTGCGGCTATGTAGCGCAACATTGGCTCCTTTGATAGTGGAGAGGCTAACACTGGTGGAGTGGCCAACATCTTTTTTAAGTGGGCAAAGGCTTCATCGGCCTGTGGTGTCCAAACGTACTTATCCGACTTTTTCATGAGTTGGTAGAGAGGCAATGCCTTTTCTCCCAACCGACATATGAACCGACTCAACGATGCCAGGCACCCAGTGAACTTCTGGACATCGTTAAGACACTTCGGCTGCTCCATTCGTTCAATGGCCCGAATCTTAGTTGGATTAACTTCGATACCTCGGCTGGAGACGAGAAATCCAAGTAATTTTCTAGCCAGGACACCGAAGGTACATTTTTCCGGGTTAAGCTTCATTCGGAACCTTCTCAAGTTCGCAAATGTCTACCTGATGTCGTCAAGGAGCGTTTTGCTTTCCTTGGTCTTGATAACCACATCATCCACGTATACTTGTACGTTTTGACCTATTTGGTCGTGCAAACATTTTTGCATACATCTTTGGTACGTTGCACATGCATTACGTAAACCAAACGGCATAGTGCGATAGCAATAAGCGCCGTACGGGGTGATAAACGCGGTCTTTATTTGATCATCCGGATTCAGAGGTATCTGGTGGAAACCAGAATATGCATCAATGAATGACGACAATTCACATCCCGCGGTTGAGTCTATGACCTGATCTATCCTTGGCAGTGGAAATGGATCTTTTGGACACGCCTTATTCAGGTTCGTGTAATCGATACACATACGCCAAACCACTTCCACGTTCGGATCATCCTTCTTCTTCTCTACCAGCATAGGATTAGAGAGCCAATCCGGATACAGTACTTCCATGATAAATCCTGCTGCTAGCAACCGAGCTATCTCGTCTCCAATGACTTTTCTCCTATCCTCGGCGAAGCGGCGGAGAGGTTGCTTCACCGGCCTTGCTCCGGGTCTTACGTTTAAAGAGTGCTCGGCTAACTCCCTCGGAACACCTTGCAAATCCTGTGTGGACCAAGCAAAAATGTCCCGATTCTCACGGAGGAAGTTGATGAGCTCGCTTTACTATTTATCAGTTAACCCGGCACCAATTGTTACGGTGCGCTCCGGGAACATGTCATCAACTGGAATTTTCTTGGTATCCTTTGCGGCTTGGAATGAAACGCTACCATGCGGGTTACTCAACGCCGGCATATACTACTGCGCGGACTGAGCTAATGCCGCCACCTCTTGGATT
The DNA here is from genome assembly GCA_023614405.1 of Avena insularis. Taxonomy (NCBI): domain Eukaryota; kingdom Viridiplantae; phylum Streptophyta; class Magnoliopsida; order Poales; family Poaceae; genus Avena; species Avena insularis. Next base: position 316,225,328 of record CM042686.1, read on the forward strand.
TTTCTTTTCTCTCGCGCAATCATGAGTGACTCGGCTAGATTAGACCCGGCTGAGGCACACTCAATGGAACATCATAAATCTCCAGCAATGGTAATCATTCCATTTGGCCCGGGCAACTTCATCTTCAGATAACTGATGTGGCAGCTTTCCATGAACTTGTTCAATGCTGGTCTTCCGAGTAACGCGTGATACGCACTTTCCAAATTCACCACCTCAAACTCCAGATTCTCAGTTCGGCAATTGTCTCTCGTGCCGAATCGCACGTCAACCCGGACTTTGCCTATGGGCTCACAAGAAATGCCTGGTACAATACCATGGAAAGTAGTCCTTGTAGCCTAGAGCATGTTCTCCGAGATACCAAACTTGCGCATTGTATCCGCATACATGATGTTAATGCTACTGCCATTGTCAATCAGTACCTTGGAGAACCTCACATTGATGTTCGGTCCAATGAATGTCGGATCCAGCACTAGCGCATACGAACCTGGACTCGGCATAAGCTTAGGATGATCTTTGATGTTCCAGGTGATTTCCTGGTCCGACCAAGGCATGTACCTCGTCACTGCTGGCATTACCGCATTGACCTCCATATGTCGTCGTTGCAAGCTCTTTCTATCTGTTTCCTTAGTTGTGAACACACAATAGCTCTGGTGATGTTCTCTATACTCATTCCTCCCCTCGTTTCCGGGGTACCTCTGATCCGGCTGGTGCTGATTTTCCACCTGATGCACTGCATCCCTTCTCTCATTGTTGTCATACCTCGGCGGAGGAGGAGGCAACATTAGCTGTTGCGTGCTTGCTCCGGAGAGCCACTGCTGCCGGGGTAACTCCTGTCGAGGTTGATCATTCCGGGGTGCCTGAGCATTCCCCGAACCACCTTGTTCTATCTTACGCATCCACTCACATTTCCTCATTGTGTGACCCGCCGGGCTATTCGGATTTGGCGTGTGAAACTTACACGGCTGGTCCAACATTGACTCATAGGTATACCTCGGACGGTCTTTCTTTTCTTGCCACTGTTTCTTTTGCTGCCGCGTCCACGTTTTCTTGCCATCGTTTCTTGGAGTCCATTGCCCTCCAGTTTTCTGGCGCTGGTTGCTCCCTGCTCCAGGTTGATCTTGATCCATAGCTGCAACTTGTTGCGAACCGTAGCGATGATCCGGTCTATCATCTCTTCTTTTTCCTCTGTAGTCATTCCTCCGAGATGACCCGGCTCCATCCCTCTGATAGTATTCCTCGTTTGACTCGTTTGACGGGAGCCTAGGTTGAGTCGGATCACCCAAAGCATACGAATCGGCAATCCGGATCATCTCTGTCAACGTAATTGGCATTTTCCTTTGCAACTTCATCCACATCTCGTTTCCATACCTACACCCTTGCACAAACCATGCTATGGCCTATGACTCTATGACACCCTCACACGAGTTTCCCACGGTACACCACCGGGTCAAGAATTCACGATCTGTCTCATTAGGTCTTTGCTTGCACATTGCTGGGGTCTGCGGCCTATTCGGCCTCTGATATGTACTTGAGAAGTTGCTGATAAACATTTCTTCAAAATCTATCCAGCAGTTGATGCTTCTGGGTGGTAAATTGTTCAGCCATACTCTGGCCAGACCTTCCAACATCTGGGGTACATATCGTACATCCAATCTCAAGTTGCCAGTGGCAATTTTCACAGTCGTAGCATAGTTTATTAGCCAATCCTCTGGCTTGGTACTGTCGTCATATGTCTTCGTGCCACTAGGCAGCTGGAAGTTGGGTACCGGTGGCTCCTTCATGATCCGGGGTCCAAAGCACGCTGGACCCGGGGGACCTTGACATTCGATCTGTTCCGACCTATACAAGCGATCCAGTTTCAACCTGGCGTCATCCGGCATCAAATCCCTGCTTCCCAATCTTGACCCTATCACATGATAGTCCGGTCTTGGGTACCCCGTGTTCACCATCTCCGAATCACCGTCGTTGTATCGGTTTTGCTCTTGTGGTGCACCTTTCTGTTGCATACCTCGGCCGGCGCTTTGCTCTTGCCTTGGTATATTCCGCTGCTACGGTTGTCCTACTCCTGCCAGCTTCGCTGTCCGGCATTGCCATTGACAACGTTCCCTTGACCAGCATTGCCTTGGTCGTGGTTACCTGGGCCAGCTTCACCTCGGCTCGCACTTCGTCGATCATCATTTTTCCGTGCTTCTTTTGCTTTTCCTGCCCGCGTCGGGTTGTACGGGACGATCTGTTTGTTTTGTCTGGCCGAGGTTACTACCTCTTCTGTCCTTGGACCACCATGAGGAGACGATGCGGCTCCAGCGGATTTCTCCGGGTTACCCATCACCGAGTGGACGATTTTGGAAGCTCTAGCTCTCTCTTGGTTAGCTCTGAGTAGCTCTTCGTTTTGTCTGTTCGCGATCCGAACTAACTCGTTAACCCTATCTTGTTGTCTTTGACGGGCCTCACCCGTCAGACCCTCTAACTCGGATGCAGCCGCCTCCGCCGCTCTGAGGTTCTTCGCCGGTGTACTATACTTCGGCAACCCCACAGACAGACAGTTTTCCGATTCCTCGGCTCCATTATCACCTTCTTTGTTCATCTCGCTCATGAGATTCCTCCCTTTTACTTTTACCGTATCAACTTTGTTTGCTTTTGCATACTCACGCAATGTCATGTTCAATGACTGCCGAGCCGCGTCTATTTTCTTTGCGCCTTCTAATATTTTTTGCCTAGTTTCCTCTAGCTCGGCCTGTGCCTGAGCCGGATCTACCACTGCTGCTACCGGGTTTGCTAAGCTATCCATAGCTTCTCTCAGTACATTCTTAGGCCTCTCTAGTGGAGGTCCTCTACCTTTCCTCAGTGCCTTAGGTGTTACCTCCGGGTCCGGTGCTGGATCCTTGCTTGCACCTGCCCCCGGCGCAGTCATCATCACTTCAGCACGGTCCGGGGAGCGAGTGATACGCGCCCCGTGAACCACGCTAAGGGGTGGTTCCCCTGCATCGACGAAGCGGCGGAGAGGTTGCTTCACCGGCCTTGCTCCGGGTCTTACGTTTAAAGAGTGCTCGGCTAACTCCCTCGGAACACCTTGCAAATCCTGTGTGGACCAAGCAAAAATGTCCCGATTCTCACGGAGGAAGTTGATGAGCTCGCTTTACTATTTATCAGTTAACCCGGCACCAATTGTTACAGTGCGCTCCGGGAACATGTCATCAACTGGAATTTTCTTGGTATCCTTTGCGGCTTGGAATGAAACGCTACCATGCGGGTTACTCAACGCCGGCATATACTACTGCGCGGATTGAGCTAATGCCGCCACCTCTTGGATTTTTCTTTTCTCTCGCGCAATCATGAGTGACTCGGCTAGATTAGACCCGGCTGAGGCACACTCAATGGAACATCATAAATCTCCAGCAATGGTAATCATTCCATTTGGCCCGGGCAACTTCATCTTCAGATAACTGATGTGGCAGCTTTCCATGAACTTGTTCAATGCTGGTCTTCCGAGTAACGCGTGATACGCACTTTCCAAATTCACCACCTCAAACTCCAGATTCTCAGTTCGGCAATTGTCTCTCGTGCCGAATCGCACGTCAACCCGGACTTTGCCTATGGGCTCACAAGAAATGCCTGGTACAATATCATGGAAAGTAGTCCTTGTAGCCTAGAGCATGTTCTCCGAGATACCAAACTTGCGCATTGTATCCGCATACATGATGTTAATGCTACTGCCATTGTCAATTAGTACCTTGGAGAACCTCACATTGATGTTCGGTCCAATGAATGTCGGATCCAGCACTAGCGCATACGAACCTGGACTCGGCATAAGCTTAGGATGATCTTTGATGTTCCAGGTGATTTCCTGGTCCGACCAAGGCATGTACCTCGTCACTGCTGGCATTACCGCATTGACCTCCATATGTCGTCGTTGCAAGCTCTTTCTATCTGTTTCCTTAGTTGTGAACACACAATAGCTCTGGTGATGTTCTCTATACTCATTCCTCCCCTCGCTTCGGGTACCTCGATCCGCTGGTGCTGATTTTCCACCGATGCAATGCATCCCTTCTCTCATTGTTGTCATACCTCGGCGGAGGAGGAGGCAACATTAGCTGCTATGCTTGCTCCGAGAGCAAGCTGCCGGGTAACTCCTGTCGAGGTTGATCATTCCGGGGTGCCTGAGCATTCCCCGAACCACCTTGTTCTATCTTACGCATCCACTCACATTGCCTCATTGTGTGACCCGCCGGGCTATTCGGATTTGGCGTGTGAAACTTACACGGCTGGTCCAACATCGACTCATAGGTATACCTCGGACGGTCTTTCTTTTCTTGCCACTGTTTCTTTTGCTGCCGCGTCCACGTTTTCTTGCCATCGTTTCTTGGAGTCCATTGCCCTCCAGTTTTCTGGCGCTGGTTGCTCCCTTCTCCAGGTTGATCTTGATCCATAGCTGCAACTTGTTGCGAACCGTAGCGATGATCCGGTCTATCATCTCTTCTTTTTCCTCTGTAGTCATTCCTCCGAGATGACCCGGCTCCATCCCTCTGATAGTATTCCTCGTTTGACTCGTTTGACGGGAGCCTAGGTTGAGTCGGATCACCCAAAGCATACGAATCGGCAATCCGGATCATCTCTGTCAACGTAATTGGCATTTTCCTTTGCAACTTCATCCACATCTCGCTTCCATACCTACACCCTTGCACAAACCATGCTATGGCCTATGACTCTATGACACCCTCACACGAGTTTCCCACGGTACACCACCGGGTCAAGAATTCACGATCTGTCTCATTAGGTCTTTGCTTGCACATTGCTGGGGTCTGCGGCCTATTCGGCCTCTGATATGTACTTGAGAAGTTGCTGATAAACATTTCTTCAAAATCTATCCAGCAGCTGATGCTTCTGGGTGGTAAATTGTTCAGCCATACTCTGGCCAGACCTTCCAACATCTGGGGTACATATCGTACATCCAATCTCAAGTTGCCAGTGGCAATTTTCACAGTCGTAGCATAGTTTATTAGCCAATCCTCTGGCTTGGTACTGCCGTCATATGTCTTCGTGCCTCTAGGCAGCTGGAAGTTGGGTACCGGTGGCTCCTTCATGATCCGGGGTCCAAAGCACGCTGGACCCGGGGGACCTTGACATTCGATCTGTTCCGACCTATACAAGCGATCCAGTTTCAACCTGGCGTCATCCGGCATCAAATCCCTGCTTCCCAATCTTGACCCTATCACATGATAGTCCGGTCTTGGGTACCCCGTGTTCACCATCTCCGAATCACCGTCGTTGTATCGGTTTTGCTCTTGTGGTGCACCTTTCTGTTGCATACCTCGGCCGGCGCTTTGCTCTTGCCTTGGTATATTCCGCTGCTACGGTTGTCCTACTCCTGCCAGCTTCGCTGTCCGGCATTGCCATTGACAACGTTCCCTTGACCAGCATTGCCTTGGTCGTGGTTACCTGGGCCAGCTTCACCTCGGCTCGCACTTCGTCGATCATCATTTTTCCGTGCTTCTTTTGCTTTTCCTGCCCGCGTCGGGTTGTACGGGACGATCTGTTTGTTTTGTCTGGCCGAGGTTACTACCTCTTCTGTCCTTGGACCACCATGAGGAGACGATGCGGCTCCAGCGGATTTCTCCGGGTTACCCATCACCGAGTGGACGATTTTGGAAGCTCTAGCTCTCTCTTGGTTAGCTCTGAGTAGCTCTTCATTTTGTCTGTTCGCGATCCGAACTAACTCGTTAACCCTATCTTGTTGTCTTTGACGGGCCTCACCCGTCAGACCCTCTAACTCGGATGCAGCCGCCTCCGCCGCTCTGAGGTTCTTCGCCGGTGTACTATACTTCGGCAACCCCACAGACAGACAGTTTTCCGATTCCTCGGCTCCATTATCACCTTCTTTGTTCATCTCGCTCATGAGATTCCTCCCTTTTACTTTTACCGTATCAACTTTGTTTGCTTTTGCATACTCACGCAATGTCATGTTCAACGACTGCCGAGCCGCGTCTATTTTCTTTGCGCCTTCTAATATTTTTTGCCTAGTTTCCTCTAGCTCGGCCTGTGCCTGAGCCGGATCTACCACTGCTGCTACCGGGTTTGCTAAGCTATCCATAGCTTCTCTCAGTACATTCTTAGGCCTCTCTAGTGGAGGTTCTCTACCTTTCCTCAGTGCCTTAGGTGTTACCTCCGGGTCCGGTGCTGGATCCTTGCTTGCCCGCCGCGCCAGATCATCATCACTTCAGCACGGTCCGGGGAGCGAGTGATACGCGCCCCGTGAACCACGCTAAGGGGTGGTTCCCCTGCCTCGACGACGCGCCGTGGGTGAATGCATGATATGTCCACAGCAACGTAGACCTTGTGCGCACCCAACTTGACGAAGAGGCCGTTGCGCGGAAGTGGGCGCATGCCGAAGCAGCCAGCGTTGTCGCTGACGAAGTCCAGCGCTCCAAAGCGCTGAACGAGCCCGGAGACGATGCGTTCGCCGGTGCCGATGAGGTTTCACGTCCGGATCTTCACCCTTGCTAGCGCCTCTAGCCCCACGGTGGGCGCAAACTGTCGTGGTGGTGTCACGGCCGATGCCATGGATAGGCTGAGGTGGGGACTAATACACGCTAGGGGAATCCAGGGAGGGATAGTGGAGTGATTCTCCACACAGAAGATTATATTGCTTTCCTTTCAAGTTTACAAGTGCTCCTAGAGCTGTATTGGCGAGAGGAGGAAGAAGAAGCTCTCTTACTCTCACCTACAGTTCACCCCTAGAACCTTAGCCAAATCGGTATAGCAGAAAAACCCAACCTCCTCTACTGAAACCCTAGCCCCCTTATATAGAGGCGGCTTGGTCTCTGCCTAGGGCATACATGGAGGCATATTCCTTAGAATATGCCTCCTCTCAAAGTGGTAACCTGACCGGGGTGCTTTTCCCTCGCGTCACACATGCTTTAACTACGTGAGCCTCTGTGGCGCCCATGGCTAACAGGCGTCGCCACCCTGTCGGCCATGATCCTGGTCCTGCCTTGCTTGCTTCGCCACGCAAAGGCGCATCTGGGCCTTCTTTTTGACCAGAGAGATTCCTTCCTTCTCCCAGAAGCTAAACGGGACCCGGATCAGGGTAGATCCAGCCACACCTGTTCCTGCATACAAGTTAGACAAGCACTTCCGACTTACTCCTTAAGTCGGCTGATATAATGTTAGGCGACCCCCCTGGTCCGGGTTATTCCGTGATCCGGCCTGCCTTGAGGTGACCCGGCCAGCATCCGCTTTGGCCTTGCCGAACCTCGGCTAACTCGGCCTCTATACCCCGGAGTGACCCTACCCGGGGTTATCCCCCCAACACACACATGCAATGACTCTAGTAGATCCGTGTAGTTTATGAAAAGAACACACATGCAATGACACTGGTGGATCCATGTTGTTTATGAAAAGAACACACATCCAATGACTCTAGTGGATCCATGTGGTTTACTAAAATAACACACATTCAATGACTCTAAATGTGGTTTATGAAAAGAACGTACATACAATGAACTCTAGTGGATCCATGTGGTTTATGAAAAGAACAAACATGAATGACTCGAGTGGTGGTTTAGGAGAATACCACACATGCAATGACTCTAGTGGATCCATATGTGGTTTATAAAAAGTACACCCATTCAATGACAATGGTTGATCCATGTGGTTTATGAAAAGAACTCACATGCAATGACTCTAGTGGATCCATATGTGGTTTATAAAAAGTACACCTAGTCAATGACAATGGTGGATCCATGTGGTTTATGAAAAGAACTCACATGAAATTACTCTAGCGGATCCATGTGGTTTATGAAAATAACACAAATGCAATGACTCTAGTTGTGGTTTTTGAAAAGAACACAAATGCAATCATCTCTAGTGGATTCATGTGGTTTATGAAAAGAACACACATGCAATGACTCTAGTGGTGGTTTAGGAGAAGAACACACATGCAATGACTCTAGTGGATCCATATGTGGTTTATAAAATGTACACATATTCAATGACACTGGTGGATCCATGTGGTTTATGAAAAGAACACACATGAAATGACTCTAGTGGATCCATGTGGTTTATGAAAATAACACACATGCAATGAACTCTAGTGGATCGATGTGCTTTATGAAATGAACACAAATGCAATGAACTCTAGTGGATCCATGTGGTTTATGAAAAGAACACACATGCAATGACACTAGTGGATCCATGTGGTTTATGAAAAGAACTCACATGCAATGACTCTAGCTGTGGTTTATGAAAAGAACACATGCAATGACACTGGTGGATCCATGTGGTTTTTGAAAAGGACACAAATGCAATGACTCTAGTTATTATTTATGAAAAGAACAAAAATGAATACACTCTAGTGGATCCATGTGGTTTATGAAAAGAACACACATGCAATGACTCTAGTGCTGGTTTATGAAAATAACACACATGCAATGACTCCAATCGTGGTTTATGAAAAGAACACACATGCAATAACACTGGTGGATCCATGTGGTTTATTAAAAGAACACACAACCAGTGACAATGGAGGATCCATGTGGTTTATGAAAAGAACACACATGCAATGAACTCTAGTGGATACATGTGGTTTATGAAAACAACACACATGCAATAAACTCTAGTGGATCCATGTCGTTTAGGATAAAAACACACATGCAATGATTCTAGTGGTGGCTTCGCAGAAGAACACACATGCAGTGACTCTAGTGGATCCATATATGGTTTAGAAAAAGAACACACATTCAATGACACTTATGGATCCATCTGGTTTATGAAAAGAACACATATGCAATGATTCTAGTGGATTCATGTGGTTTATGAAAAGAACACACATGCAATGAACTCTCGTGGATCTATGTGGTTTATGAAAAGAACACACATTGTGTGGTGGAATCACTACATGTGTTATTTTCCTAAAACGCCAATGATGCACACTAATACAATCACACATCCAATGAAGAGAACACAAATGCAATGACTCTCACTGTGGTTTATGCAAAGAACACACATGTAATGACTCAAGTTGTGGTTTATGAAAAGACCACAAATGCAATGAACTCTAGGGGATCCATGTGGTTTATGAAAATAACACACATGCAATGACTCTAGTGGATCCATGTGGTTTATGGAAAGAACACAATGCAATGAACTCTAGTAGATCGATATGGTTTAGGAAAATAACACACATTCAATGACACTGGTGGATCCATGTGGTTTATGAAAAGAACACACATGCAATGACTCTAGTGGATCCATGTGGTTTATGAAAATAACACACATGCAATGAACTCTAGTGGATCCATGTGCTTTATGAAATGAACACAAATGCAATGAACTCTAGTGGATCCATGTGGTTTATGAAAAGAACACACATGCAATGACACTAGTGGATCCATGTGGTTTATGAAAAGAACACACATGCAATGACTCTAGCTGTGGTTTATGAAAATAACACATGCAATGACACTAGTGGATCCATGTGGTTTTTGAAAAGGACACAAATGCAATGAATCTAGTTATTGTTTATGAAAAGAACACAAATGTATACACTCTAGTGGATCCATGTGGTATATGAAAAGAACACACATGCAATCACTCTAGTGGTGGTTTATGAAATAAACACACATGCAATGACTCTAGTCGTGGTTTATGAAAAGAACACACAACCAGTGACACTGGAGGATCCATGTGGTTTAAGAAAAGAACACACATGCAATAAACTCTAGTGGATACATGTGGTTTATGAAAACAACACACATGCATTAAACTCTAGTGGATCCATGTGGTTTAGGAAAAACACACATGCAATGATTCTAGTGGTGGTTTCGCAGAAGAACACACATCCAATGACTCTAGTGGATCCATATGTGGTTTACAAAAAGAACACACATTCAATGACACTTGTGGATCCATGGGGTTTATGAAAAGAACACACATGCAATGAATTTACTGGATTCATGTGGTTTATGAAAAGAACACACATGCAATGAACTCTAGTGGATCCATGTGGTTTATGAAAAGAACACACATTCAATGACACTAGTGGATCCATGTGGTTTATGAAAATAACACACATGCAATGAATCTACTAGATCCATGTGATTTATTAAAATAACACACATGCAATGACTCTAGATATGGTTTATGAAAATAACACACATGCAATGAACTCTAGTGGATCCCAGTGGTTTATGTAAAGAACACACATGTAATGACTATAGTGGTGGTTTAGGAGAAGAACACACATGCAATGACTCTAGTGGATCCATATGTGGTTTATAAAAAGTACACACATTCAATGACACTGGTGGATCCATGTGGTTTATGAAAAGAACACACATGAAAAGACTCTAGTGGGTCCATGTGGTTTATGAAAATAACACACATGCAATGAACTCTAGTGGATCCATGTGCTTTATGAAATGAACACAAATGCAATGAACTCTAGTGGATCCATGTGGTTTATGAAAAGAACACACATGCAATGACACTAGTGGATCCATGTGGTTTATGAAAAGAACACACATGCAATGACTCTAGCCGTGGTTTATGAAAATAACACATGCAATGACACTAGTGGATCCATGTGGTTTTTTAAAAGGACACATATGCAATGAATCTAGTTATTGTTTATGAAAAGAACACAAATGTATACACTCTAGTGGATCCATGTGGTATATGAAAAGAACACACATGCAATGACTCTAGTGGTGGTTTATGAAATAAACACACAAGCAATGACTCTAGTCGTGGTTTATGAAAAGAACACACATGCAATGACACTGGTGGATCCATGTGGTTTATTAAAAGAACACACAACCAGTGACACTGGAGGATCCATGTGGTTTATGAAAATAACACACATGCAATAAACTCTAGTGGATACATGTGGTTTATGAAAACAACACACATGCATTAAACTCTAGTGGATCCATGTGGTTTAGGAAAAAACACACATGCAATGATTCTAGTGGTGGTTTCGCAGAAGAACACACATGCAATGACTCTAGTGGATCCATACGTGGTTTACAAAAAGAACACACATTCAATGACACTTGTGGATCCATGTGGTTTATGAAAAGAACACACATGCAATGAACTCTAGTGGATCCATGTGGTTTATGAAAAGAACACACATTCAATGACACTAGTGGATCCATGTGGTTTATGAAAATAACACACATGCAATGACTCTAGTTGATCCATGTGATTTATTAAAATAACACACATGCAATGACTCTAGATATGGTTTATGAAAAGAACACACATGCAATGAACTCTAGTGGATCCAAGTTGTTTATGAAAAGAACAAACATGTAATGACTATAGTGGTGGTTTAGGAGAAGAACACACATGAAATGACTCTAGTGGATCCATATGTGGTTTATAAAAAGTATACACATTCAATGACACTGGTGGATCCATGTGGTTATGAAAAGAACACACATGAAATGACTCTTGTGGATCCATGTGGTTTATGAAAATAACACACATGCAATGAACTCTAGTGGATCCATGTGCTTTATGAAATGAACACAAATGGAATGAACTCTAGTGGATCCATGTGGTTTATGAAAAGAACACACATGCAATGACACTAGTGGATCCATGTGGTTTATGAAAAGAACACACATGCAATGACTCTAGTTGTGGTTTATGAAAATAACACATGCAATGACACTAGTGGATCCATGTGGTTTTTTAAAATCACACAAATGCAATGAATCTAGTTATTGTTTATGAAAAGAACACAAATGTATACACTCTAGTGGATCCATGTGGTATATGAAAAGAACACACATGCAATGACTCTAGTGGTGGTTTATGAAATAAACACACATGCAATGACTCTAGTCGTGGTTTATGAAAAGAACACACATGCAATGACACTGGTGAATCCATGTGGTTTATTAAAAGAATACACAACCAGTGACACTGGAGGATCCATGTGGTTTACGAAAAGAACACACATGCAATAAACTCTAGTGGATACATGTGGTTTATGAAAACAACATTCATGCATTAAACTCTAGTGGATCCATGTGGTTTAGGAAAAAACACACATGCAATGATTCTAGTGGTGGTTTCGCAGAAGAACACACATGCAATGACTCTAGTGGATCCATATGTGGTTTACAAAAAGAACACACATTCAATGACACTTGTGGATCCATGTGGTTTATGAAAAGAACACACATGCAATGAATTTACTGGATTCATGTGGTTTATGAAAAGAACACACATGCAATGAACTCTAGTGGATCCATGTGGTTTATGAAAAGAACACACATTCAATGACACTAGTGGATCCATGTGGTTTATGAAAATAACACACATGCAATGACTCTAGTGGATCCATGTTATTTATTAAAATAACACACATGCAATGACTCTAGATATGGTTTATGAAAAGAACACACATGCAATGAACTCTAGTGGATCCAAGTGGTTTATGAAAAGAACACACATGTAATGACTATAGTGGTGGTTTAGGAGAACAACACACATGCAATGACTCTAGTGGATCCATATGTGGTTTATAAAAAGTACACACATTCAATGACACTGGTGGATCCATGTGGTTTATGAAAAGAACACACATTAAATGACTCTAGTGGATCCATGTGGTTTATGAAAATAACACACATGCAATGAACTCTAGTGGATCCATGTGCTTTATGAAAAGAACACAAATGTAATGAACTCTAGTAGATCCATGTGGTTTATGAAAAGAACACACATGCAATGACACTAGTGGATCCATGTGGTTTATGAAAAGAACACACATGCAATGACTCTAGCTGTGGTTTATGAAAATAACACATGCAATGACACTAGTGGATCATGTGGTTTTTTAAAAGCACACAAATGCAATGAATCTAGTTATTGTTTATGAAAAGAACACAAATGTATACACTCTAGTGGATCCATGTGGTATATGAAAAGAACGCACATGCAATGACTCTAGTGGGGGTTTATGAAATAAACACACATGCAATGACTCTAGTCGTGGTTTATGAAAAGAACACACATGCAATGACACTGGTGGATTCATGTGGTTTATTAAAAGAACACACAACCAGTGACACTGGAGGATCCATGTGGTTTACTAAAAGAACACACATGCAATAAACTCTAGTGGATACATGTGGTTTATGAAAACAACACACATGCATTAAACTCTAGTGGATCCATGTGGTTTAGGAAAAAACACACATGCAATGATTCTAGTGGTGGTTTCGAAGAAGAACACACATGCAATGACTCTAGTGGATCCATATGTGGTTTACAAAAAGAACACACATTCAATGACACTTGTGGATCCATGTGGTTTATGAAAAGAACACACATGCAATGAATTTACTGGATTCATGTGGTTTATGAAAAGAACACACATGCAATGAACTCTAGTGGATCCATGTGGTTTATGAAAAGAACACACATTCAATGACACTAGTGGATCCATGTGGTTTATGAAAATAACACACATGCAATGACTCTAGTGGATCCATGTGATTTATTAAAATAACACACATGCAATGACTCTAGATATGGTTTATGAAAAGAACACACATGCAATGAACTCTAGTGGATCCAAGTGGTTTATGAAAAGAACAAACATGTAATGAATATAGTGGTGGTTTAGGAGAAGAACACACATGCAATGACTCTAGTGGATCCATATGTGGTTTAAAAAAGTATACACATTCAATGACACTGGTGGATCCATGTGGTTATGAAAAGAACACACATGAAATCACTCTTGTGGATCCATGTGGTTTATGAAAATAACACACATGCAATGAACTCTAGTGGATCCATGTGCTTTATGAAATGAACACAAATGCAATGAACTCTAGTGGATCCATGTGGTTTATGAAAAGAACACACATGCAATGACACTAGTGGATCCATGTGGTTTATGAAAAGAACACACATGCAATGACTCTAGCTGTGGTTTATGAAAATAACACATGCAATGACACTAGTGGATCCATGTGGTTTTTTAAAAGCACAAAAATGCAATGAATCTAGTTATTGTTTATGAAAAGAACACAAATGTATACACTCTAGTGGATCCATGTGGTATATGAAAAGAACACACATGCAATGACTCTAGTGGTGGTTTATGAAATAAACACACATGCAATGACTCTAGTCGTGGTTTATGAAAAGAACACACATGCAATGACACTGGTGGATTCATGTGGTTTATTAAAAGAACACACAACCAGTGACACTGGAGGATCCATGTGGTTTACGAAAAGAACACACATGCAATAAACTCTAGTGGATACATGTGGTTTATGAAAACAACATTCATGCATTAAACTCTAGTGGATCCATGTGGTTTAGGAAAAAACACACATGCAATGATTCTAGTGGTGGTTTCGCAGAAGAACACACATGCAATGACTCTAGTGGATCCATATGTGGTTTACAAAAAGAACACACATTCAATGACACTTGTGGATCCATGTGGTTTATGAAAAGAACACACATGCAATGAATTTACTGGATTCACGTGGTTTATGAAAAGAACATGCATGCAATGAACTCTAGTGGATCCATGTGGTTTATGAAAAGAACACACATTCAATGACACTAGTGGATCCATGTGGTTTATGAAAATAACAAACATGCAATGACTCTAGTGGATCCATGTTATTTATTAAAATAACACACATGCAATGACTCTAGATATGGTTTATGAAAAGAACACACATGCAATGAACTCTAGTGGATCCAAGTGGTTTATGAAAAGAACACACATGTAATGACTATAGTGGTGGTTTAGGAGAACAACACACATGCAATGACTCTAGTGGATCCATATGTGGTTTATAAAAAGTACACACATTCAATGACACTGGTGGATCCATGTGGTTTATGAAAAGAACACACATTAAATGACTCTAGTGGATCCATGTGGTTTATGAAAATAACACACATGCAATGAACTCTAGTGGATCCATGTGCTTTATGAAATGAACACAAATGCAATGAACTCTAGTGGATCCATGTGGTTTATGAAAAGAACACACATGCAATGACACTAGTGGATCCATGTGGTTTATGAAAAGAACACACATGCAATGACTATAGCTGTGGTTTATGAAAATAACACATGCAATGACACTAGTGGATCCATGTGGTTTTTTAAAAGGACACAAATGCAATGAATCTAGTTATTGTTTATGAAAAGAACACAAATGTATACACTCTAGTGGATCCATGTGGTATATGAAAAGAACACACATGCAATGACTCTAGTGGTGGTTTATGAAATAAACACACATGCAATGACTCTAGTCGTGGTTTATGAAAAGAACACACATGCAATGACACTGGTGGATTCATGTGGTTTATTAAAAGAACACACAACCAGTGACACTGGAGGATCCATGTGGTTTACGAAAAGAACACACATGCAATGAACTCTAGTGGATACATGTGGTTTATGAAAACAACACACATGCATTAAACTCTTGTGGATCCAAATGGTTTAGGAAAAAACACACATGCAATGATTCTAGTGGTGGTTTCGCAGAAGAACACACATGCAATGACTCTAGTGGATCCATATGTGGTTTACAAAAAGAACAAACATTCAATGACACTTGTGGATCCATGTGGTTTATAAAAAGAACACACATGCAATGAATTTACTGGATTCATGTGGTTTATGAAAAGAACACACATGCAATGAACTCTAGTGGATCCATGTGGTTTATGAAAAGAACACACATTCAATGACACTAGTGGATCCATGTGGTTTATGAAAATAACACACATGGAATGACTCTAGTGGATCCATGTTATTTATTAAAATAACACACATGCAATGACTCTAGATATGGTTTATGAAAAGAACACACATGCAATGAACTCTAGTGGATCCAAGTGGTTTATGAAAAGAACAAACATGTAATGACTATAGTGGTGGTTTAGGAGTAGAACACACATGCAATGACTCTAGTGGATCCATATGTGGTTTATAAAAAGTATACACATTCAATGACACTGGTGGATCCATGTGGTTATGAAAGGAACACACATGAAATGACTCTTGTGGATCCATGTGGTTTATGAAAATAACACACATGCAATGAACTCTAGTGGATCCATGTGCTTTATGAAATGAACACAAATGCAATGAACTCTAGTGGAGCCATGTGGTTTATGAAAAGAACACACATGCAATGACACTAGTGGATCCATGTGGTTTATGAAAAGAACACACATGCAATGACTCTAGATATGGTTTATGAAAAGAACACACATGCAATGAACTCTAGTGGATCCAAGTGGTTTATGAAAAGAACAAACATGTAATGACTATAGTGGTGGTTTAGGAGTAGAACACACATGCAATGACTCTAGTGGATCCATATGTGGTTTATAAAAAGTATACACATTCAATGACACTGGTGGATCCATGTGGTTATGAAAGGAACACACATGAAATGACTCTTGTGGATCCATCTGGTTTATGAAAATAACACACATGCAATGAACTCTAGTGGATCCATGTGCTTTATGAAATGAACACAAATGCAATGAACTCTAGTGGAGCCATGTGGTTTATGAAAAGAACACACATGCAATGACACTAGTGGATCCATGTGGTTTATGAAAAGAACACACATGCAATGACTCTAGCTATGGTTTATGAAAATAACACATGCAATGACACTAGTGGATCCATGTGGTTTTTTAAAAGCACACAAATGCAATGAATCTAGTTATTGTTTATGAAAAGAACACAAATGTATACACTCTAGTGGATCCATGTGGTATATGAAAAGAACACACATGCAATGACTCTAGTGGTGGTTTATGAAATAAACACACATGCAATGACTCTAGTCGTGGTTTATGAAAAGAACACACATGCAATGACACTGGTGAATCCATGTGGTTTATTAAAAGAATACACAACCAGTGACACTGGAGGATCCATGTGGTTTACAAAAAGAACACACATGCAATAAACTCTAGTGGATACATGTGGTTTATGAAAACAACATTCATGCATTAAACTCTAGTGGATCCATGTGGTTTAGGAAAAAACACACATGCAATGATTCTAGTGGTGGTTTCGCAGAAGAACACACATGCAATGACTCTAGTGGATCCATATGTGGTTTACAAAAAGAACACACATTCAATGACACTTGTGGATCCATGTGGTTTATGAAAAGAACACACATGCAATGAATTTACTGGATTCATGTGGTTTATGAAAAGAACACACATGCAATGAACTCTAGTGGATCCATGTGGTTTATGAAAAGAACACACATTCAATGACACTAGTGGATCCATGTGGTTTATGAAAATAACACACATGCAATGACTCTAGTGGATCCATGTTATTTATTAAAATAACACACATGCAATGACTCTAGATATGGTTTATGAAAAGAACACACATGCAATGAACTCTAGTGGATCCAAGTGGTTTATGAAAAGAACACACATGTAATGACTATAGTGGTGGTTTAGGAGAACAACACACATGCAATGACTCTAGTGGATCCATATGTGGTTTATAAAAAGTACACACATTCAATGACACTGGTGGATCCATGTGGTTTATGAAAAGAACACACATTAAATGACTCTAGTGGATCCATGTGGTTTATGAAAATAACACACATGCAATGAACTCTAGTGGATCCATGTGCTTTATGAAAAGAACACAAATGTAATGAACTCTAGTAGATCCATGTGGTTTATGAAAAGAACACACATGCAATGACACTAGTGGATCCATGTGGTTTATGAAAAGAACACACATGCAATGACTCTAGCTGTGGTTTATGAAAATAACACATGCAATGACACTAGTGGATCATGTGGTTTTTTAAAAGCACACAAATGCAATGAATCTAGTTATTGTTTATGAAAAGAACACAAATGTATACACTCTAGTGGATCCATGTGGTATATGAAAAGAACGCACATGCAATGACTCTAGTGGGGGTTTATGAAATAAACACACATGCAATGACTCTAGTCGTGGTTTATGAAAAGAACACACATGCAATGACACTGGTGGATTCATGTGGTTTATTAAAAGAACACACAACCAGTGACACTGGAGGATCCATGTGGTTTACTAAAAGAACACACATGCAATAAACTCTAGTGGATACATGTGGTTTATGAAAACAACACACATGCATTAAACTCTAGTGGATCCATGTGGTTTAGGAAAAAAAACACATGCAATGATTCTAGTGGTGGTTTCGAAGAAGAACACACATGCAATGACTCTAGTGGATCCATATGTGGTTTACAAAAAGAACACACATTCAATGACACTTGTGGATCCATGTGGTTTATGAAAAGAACACACATGCAATGAATTTACTGGATTCATGTGGTTTATGAAAAGAACACACATGCAATGAACTCTAGTGGATCCATGTGGTTTATGAAAAGAACACACATTCAATGACACTAGTGGATCCATGTGGTTTATGAAAATAACACACATGCAATGACTCTAGTGGATCCATGTGATTTATTAAAATAACACACATGCAATGACTCTAGATATGGTTTATGAAAAGAACACACATGCAATGAACTCTAGTGGATCCAAGTGGTTTATGAAAAGAACAAACATGTAATGAATATAGTGGTGGTTTAGGAGAAGAACACACATGCAATGACTCTAGTGGATCCATATGTGGTTTAAAAAAGTATACACATTCAATGACACTGGTGGATCCATGTGGTTATGAAAAGAACACACATGAAATCACTCTTGTGGATCCATGTGGTTTATGAAAATAACACACATGCAATGAACTCTAGTGGATCCATGTGCTTTATGAAATGAACACAAATGCAATGAACTCTAGTGGATCCATGTGGTTTATGAAAAACACACATGCAATGACACTAGTGGATCCATGTGGTTTATGAAAAGAACACACATGCAATGACTCTAGCTGTGGTTTATGAAAATAACACATGCAATGACACTAGTGGATCCATGTGGTTTTTTAAAAGCACAAAAATGCAATGAATCTAGTTATTGTTTATGAAAAGAACACAAATGTATACACTCTAGTGGATCCATGTGGTATATGAAAAGAACACACATGCAATGACTCTAGTGGTGGTTTATGAAATAAACACACATGCAATGACTCTAGTCGTGGTTTATGAAAAGAACACACATGCAATGACACTGGTGGATTCATGTGGTTTATTAAAAGAACAAACAACCAGTGACACTGGAGGATCCATGTGGTTCTGAAAAGAACACACATGCAATAAACTCTAGTGGATACATGTGGTTTATGAAAACAACATTCATGCATTAAACTCTAGTGGATCCATGTGGTTTAGGAAAAAACACACATGCAATGATTCTAGTGGTGGTTTCGCAGAAGAACACACATGCAATGACTCTAGTGGATCCATATGTGGTTTACAAAAAGAACACACATTCAATGACACTTGTGGATCCATGTGGTTTATGAAAAGAACACACATGCAATGAATTTACTGGATTCATGTGGTTTATGAAAAGAACACACATGCAATGAACTCTAGTGGATCCATGTGGTTTATGAAAAGAACACATTCAATGACACTAGTGGATCCATGTGGTTTATGAAAATAACACACATGCAATGACTCTAGTGGATCCATGTTATTTATTAAAATAACACACATGCAATGACTCTAGATATGGTTTATGAAAAGAACACACATGCAATGAACTCTAGTGGATCCAAGTGGTTTATGAAAAGAACACACATGTAATGACTATAGTGGTGGTTTAGGAGAACAACACACATGCAATGACTCTAGTGGATCCATATGTGGTTTATAAAAAGTACACACATTCAATGACACTGGTGGATCCATGTGGTTTATGAAAAGAACACACATTAAATGACTCTAGTGGATCCATGTGGTTTATGAAAATAACACACATGCAATGAACTCTAGTGGATCCATGTGCTTTATGAAATGAACACAAATGCAATGAACTCTAGTGGATCCATGTGGTTTATGAAAAGAACACACATGCAATGACACTAGTGGATCCATGTGGTTTATGAAAAGAACACACATGCAATGACTCTAGCTGTGGTTTATGAAAATAACACATGCAATGACACTAGTGGATCCATGTGGTTTTTTAAAAGCACAAAAATGCAATGAATCTAGTTATTGTTTATGAAAAGAACACAAATGTATACACTCTAGTGGATCCATGTGGTATATGAAAAGAACACACATGCAATGACTCTAGTGGTGGTTTATGAAATAAACACACATGCAATGACTCTAGTCGTGGTTTATGAAAAGAACACACATGCAATGACACTGGTGGATTCATGTGGTTTATTAAAAGAACACACAACCAGTGACACTGGAGGATCCATGTGGTTTACGAAAAGAACACACATGCAATAAACTCTAGTGGATACATGTGGTTTATGAAAACAACATTCATGCATTAAACTCTAGTGGATCCATGTGGTTTAGGAAAAAACACACATGCAATGATTCTAGTGGTGGTTTATCAGAAGAACACACATGCAATGACTCTAGTGGATCCATATGTGGTTTACAAAAAGAACACACATTCAATGACACTTGTGGATCCATGTGGTTTATGAAAAGAACACACATGCAATGAATTTACTGGATTCATGTGGTTTATGAAAAGAACACACATGCAATGAACTCTAGTGGATCCATGTGGTTTATGAAAAGAACACACATTCAATGACACTAGTGGATCCATGTGGTTTATGAAAATAACACACATGCAATGACTCTAGTGGATCCATGTTATTTATTAAAATAACACACATGCAATGACTCTAGATATGGTTTATGAAAAGAACACACATGCAATGAACTCTAGTGGATCCAAGTGGTTTATGAAAAGAACACACATGTAATGACTATAGTGGTGGTTTAGGAGAACAACACACATGCAATGACTCTAGTGGATCCATATGTGGTTTATAAAAAGTACACACATTCAATGACACTGGTGGATCCATGTGGTTTATGAAAAGAACACACATTAAATGACTCTAGTGGATCCATGTGGTTTATGAAAATAACACACATGCAATGAACTCTAGTGGATCCATGTGCTTTATGAAATGAACACAAATGCAATGAACTCTAGTGGATCCATGTGGTTTATGAAAAGAACACACATGCAATGACACTAGTGGATCCATGTGGTTTATGAAAAGAACACACATGCAATGACTCTAGCTGTGGTTTATGAAAATAACACATGCAATGACACTAGTGGATCCATATGGTTTTTTAAAAGGACACAAATGCAATGAATCTAGTTATTGTTTATGAAAAGAACACAAATGTATACACTCTAGTGGATCCATGTGGTATATGAAAAGAACACACATGCAATGACTCTAGTGAGGGTTTATGAAATAAACACACATGCAATGACTCTAGTCGTGGTTTATGAAAAGAACACACATGCAATGATACTGGTGGATTCATGTGGTTTATTAAAAGAACACACAACCAGTGACACTGGAGGATCCATGTGGTTTACGAAAAGAACACACATGCAATAAACTCTAGTGGATACATGTGGTTTATGAAAACAACAAACATGCATTAAACTCTAGTGGATCCAAATGGTTTAGGAAAAAACACACATCCAATGAGTCTAGTGGTGGTTTCGCAGAAGAACACACATGCAATGACTCTAGTGGATCCATATGTGGTTTACAAAAAGAACACACATTCAATGACACTTGTGGATCCATGTGGTTTATGAAAAGAACACACATGCAATGAATTTACTGGATTCATGTGGTTTATGAAAAGAACACACATGCAATTAACTCTAGTGGATCCATGTGGTTTATGAAAAGAACACACATGTAATGACTATAGTGGTGGTTTAGGAGAACAACACACATGCAATGACTCTAGTGGATCCATATGTGGTTTATAAAAAGTACACACATTCAATGACACTGGTGGATCCATGTGGTTTATGAAAAGAACACACATTAAATGACTCTAGTGGATCCATGTGGTTTATGAAAATAACACACATGCAATGAACTCTAGTGGATCCATGTGCTTTATGAAATGAACACAAATGCAATGAACTCTAGTGGATCCATGTGGTTTATGAAAAGAACACACATGCAATGACACTAGTGGATCCATGTGGTTTATGAAAAGAACACACATGCAATGACTCTAGCTGTGGTTTATGAAAATAACACATGCAATGACACTAGTGGATCCATGTGGTTTTTTAAAAGCACAAAAATGCAATGAATCTAGTTATTGTTTATGAAAAGAACACAAATGTATACACTCTAGTGGATCCATGTGGTATATGAAAAGAACACACATGCAATGACTCTAGTGGTGGTTTATGAAATAAACACACATGCAATGACTCTAGTCGTGGTTTATGAAAAGAACACACATGCAATGACACTGGTGGATTCATGTGGTTTATTAAAATAACACACAACCGGTGACCTGGAGGATCCATGTGGTTTCTGAAAAGAACACACATGCAATAAACTCTAGTGGATACATGTGGTTTATGAAAACAACATTCATGCATTAAACTCTAGTGGATCCATGTGGTTTAGGAAAAAACACACATGCAATGATTCTAGTGGTGGTTTCGCAGAAGAACACACATGCAATGACTCTAGTGGATCCATATGTGGTTTACAAAAAGAACACACATTCAATGACACTTGTGGATCCATGTGGTTTATGAAAAGAACACACATGCAATGAATTTACTGGATTCATGTGGTTTATGAAAAGAACACACATGCAATGAACTCTAGTGGATCCATGTGGTTTATGAAAAGAACACACATTCAATGACACTAGTGGATCCATGTGGTTTATGAAAATAACACACATGCAATGACTCTAGTGGATCCATGTTATTTATTAAAATAACACACATGCAATGACTCTAGATATGGTTTATGAAAAGAACACACATGCAATGAACTCTAGTGGATCCAAGTGGTTTATGAAAAGAACACACATGTAATGACTATAGTGGTGGTTTAGGAGAACAACACACATGCAATGACTCTAGTGGATCCATATGTGGTTTATAAAAAGTACACACATTCAATGACACTGGTGGATCCATGTGGTTTATGAAAATAACACACATGCAATGACTCTAGTGGATCCATGTGGTTTATGAAAATAACACACATGCAATGAACTCTAGTGGATCCATGTGCTTTATGAAATGAACACAAATGCAATGAACTCTAGTGGATCCATGTGGTTTATGAAAAGAACACACATGCAATGACACTAGTGGATCCATGTGGTTTATGAAAAGAACACACATGCAATGACTCTAGCTGTGGTTTATGAAAATAACACATGCAATGACACTAGTGGATCCATGTGGTTTTTTAAAAGGACACAAATGCAATGAATCTAGTTATTGTTTATGAAAAGAACACAAATGTATACACTCTAGTGGATCCATGTGGTATATGAAAAGAACACACATGCAATGACTCTAGTGAGGGTTTATGAAATAAACACACATGCAATGACTCTAGTCGTGGTTTATGAAAAGAACACACATGCAATGATACTGGTGGATTCATGTGGTTTATTAAAAGAACACACAACCAGTGACACTGGAGGATCCATGTGGTTTACGAAAAGAACACACATGCAATAAACTCTAGTGGATACATGTGGTTTATGAAAACAACAAACATGCATTAAACTCTAGTGGATCCAAATGGTTTAGGAAAAAACACACATCCAATGAGTCTAGTGGTGGTTTCGCAGAAGAACACACATGCAATGACTCTAGTGGATCCATATGTGGTTTACAAAAAGAACACACATTCAATGACACTTGTGGATCCATGTGGTTTATGAAAAGAACACACATGCAATGAATTTACTGGATTCATGTGGTTTATGAAAAGAACACACATGCAATTAACTCTAGTGGATCCATGTGGTTTATGAAAAGAACACACATTCAATGACACTAGTGGATCCATGTGGTTTATGAAAATAACACACATGAAATGACTCTAGTGGATCCATGTGATTTATTAAAATAACACACATGCAATGACTCTAGATATGGTTTATGAAAATAACACACATGCAATGAACTCTAGTGGATCCAAGTGGTTTATGAAAAGAACACACATGTAATGACTATAGTGGTGGTTTAGGAGAAGAACACACATGCAATGACTCTAGTGGATCCATATGTGGTTTATAAAAAGTACACATTCAATGACACTGGTGGATCCATGTGGTTTATGAAAAGAACACACATTAAATGACTCTAGTGGATCCATGTGGTTTATGAAAATAACACACATGCAATGAACTCTAGTGGATCCATGTGCTTTATGAAATGAACACAAATGCAATGAACTCTAGTGGATCCATGTGGTTTATGAAAAGAACACACATGCAATGACACTAGTGGATCCATGTGGTTTATGAAAAGAACACACATGCAATGACTCTAGCTGTGGTTTATGAAAATAACACATGCAATGACACTAGTGGATCCATGTGGTTTTTTAAAAGGACACAAATGCAATGAATCTAGTTATTGTTTATGAAAAGAACACAAATGTATACACTCTAGTGGATCCATGTGGTATATGAAAAGAACACACATGCAATGACTCTAGTGGTGGTTTATGAAATAAACACACATGCAATGACTCTAGTCGTGGTTTATGAAAAGAACACACATGCAATGATACTGGTGGATTCATGTGGTTTATTAAAAGAACACACAACCAGTGACACTGGAGGATCCATGTGGTTTACGAAAAGAACACACATGCAATAAACTCTAGTGGATACATGTGGTTTATGAAAACAACAAACATGCATTAAACTCTAGTGGATCCAAATGGTTTAGGAAAAAACACACATCCAATGAGTCTAGTGGTGGTTTCGCAGAAGAACACACATCCAATGACTCTAGTGGATCCATATGTGGTTTACAAAAAGAACACACATTCAATGACACTTGTGTATCCATGTGGTTTATGAAAAGAACACACATGCAATGAATTTACTGGATTCATGTGGTTTATGAAAAGAACACACATGCAATTAACTCTAGTGGCTCCATGTGGTTTATGAAAAGAACACACATTCAATGACACTAGTGGATCCATGTGGTTTATGAAAATAACACACATGCAATGACTCTAGTGGATCCATGTGATTTATTAAAATAACACACATGCAATGACTCTAGATATGGTTTATGAAAAGAACACACATGCAATGAACTCTAGTGGATCCAAGTGGTTTATGAAAAGAACACACATGTAATGACTATAGTGGTGGTTTAGGAGAAGAACACACATGCAATGACTCTAGTGGATCCATATGTGGTTTATAAAAAGTACACACATTCAATGACACTGGTGGATCCATGTGGTTTATGAAAAGAACACACATTAAATGACTCTAGTGGATCCATGTGGTTTATGAAAATAACACACATGCAATGAACTCTAGTGGATCCATGTGCTTTATGAAATGAACACAAATGCAATGAACTCTAGTGGATCCATGTGGTTTATGAAAAGAACACACATGCAATGACACTAGTGGATCCATGTGGTTTATGAAAAGAACACACATGCAATGACTCTAGCTGTGGTTTATGAAAATAACACATGCAATGACACTAGTGGATCCATGTGGTTTTTTAAAAGGACACAAATGCAATGAATCTAGTTATTGTTTATGAAAAGAACACAAATGTATACACTCTAGTGGATCCATGTGGTATATGAAAAGAACACACATGCAATGACTCTAGTGGTGGTTTATGAAATAAACACACATGCAATGACTCTAGTCGTGGTTTATGAAAAGAACACACATGCAATGATACTGGTGGATTCATGTGGTTTATTAAAAGAACACACAACCAGTGACCTTTGGAGGATCCATGTGGTTCTAAAAGAACACACATGCAATAAACTCTAGTGGATACATGTGGTTTATGAAAACAACAAACATGCATTAAACTCTAGTGGATCCAAATGGTTTAGGAAAAAACACACATCCAATGAGTCTAGTGGTGGTTTCGCGGAAGAACACACATGCAATGACTCTAGTGGATCCATATGTGGTTTACAAAAAGAACACACATTCAATGACACTTGTGGATCCATGTGGTTTATGAAAAGAACACACATGCAATGAATTTACTGGATTCATGTGGTTTATGAAAAGAACACACATGCAATTAACTCTAGTGGCTCCATGTGGTTTATGAAAAGAACACACATTCAATGACACTAGTGGATCCATGTGGTTTATGAAAATAACACACATGCAATGACTCTAGTGGATCCATGTGATTTATTAAAATAACACACATGCAATGACTCTAGATATGGTTTATGAAAAGAACACACATGCAATGAACTCTAGTGGATCCAAGTGGTTTATGAAAAGAACAAACATGTAATGACTATAGTGGTGGTTTAGGAGAAGAACACACATGCAATGACTCTAGTGGATCCATAAGTGGTTTATAAAAAGTATACACATTCAATGACACTGGTGGATCCATGTGGTTATGAAAAGAACACACATGAAATGACTCTTGTGGATCCATCTGGTTTATGAAAATAACACACATGCAATGAACTCTAGTGGATCCATGTGCTTTATGAAATGAACACAAATGCAATGAACTCTAGTGGATCCATGTGGTTTATGAAAAGAACACACATGCAATGACACTAGTGGATCCATGTGGTTTATGAAAAGAACACACATGCAATGACTCTAGCTGTGGTTTATGAAAATAACACATGCAATGACACTAGTGGATCCATGTGGTTTTTTAAAAGGACACAAATGCAATGGATCTAGTTATTGTTTATGAAAAGAACACAAATGTATACACTCTAGTGGATCCATGTGGTATATGAAAAGAACACACATGCAATGACTCTAGTGGTGGTTTATGAAATAAACACACATGCAATGACTCTAGTCGTGGTTTATGAAAAGAACACACATACAATGACACTGGTGGATCCATGTGGTTTATTAAAAGAACACACAACCAGTGGGACTCGAGGATCCATGTGGTTTCTGAAAAGAACACACATGCAATAAACTCTAGTGGATACATGTGGTTTATGAAAACAACACACATGCATTAAACTCTAGTGGATCCATGTGGTTTAGGAAAAACACATGCAATGATTCTAGTGGTGGTTTCGCAGAAGAACACACATGCAATGACTCTAGTGGATACATATGTGGATTACAAAAAGAACACACATTCAATGACACTTGTGGATCCATGTGGTTTATGAAAAGAACACACATGCAATGAATTTACTGGATTCATGTGGTTTATGAAAAGAACACACATGCAATGAACTCTAGTGGATCCATGTAGTTTATGAAAAGAACACACATTCAATGACACTAGTGGATCCATGTGGTTTATGAAAATAACACACATGCAATGACTCTAGTGGATCCATGTGATTTATTAAAATAACACACATGCAATGACTCTAGATATGGTTTATGAAAAGAACACACATGCAATGAACTCTAGTGGATCCAAATGGTTTATGAAAAGAACAAACATGTAATGACTATAGTGGTGGTTTAGGAGAAGAACACACATGCAATGACTCTAGTGGATCCATAAGTGGTTTATAAAAAGTATACACATTCAATGACACTGGTGGATCCATGTGGTTATGAAAAGAACACACATGAAATGACTCTTGTGGATCCATGTGGTTTATGAAAATAACACACATGCAATGAACTCTAGTGGATCCATGTGCTTTATGAAATGAACACAAATGCAATGAACTCTAGTGGATCCATGTGGTTTATGAAAAGAACACACATGCAATGACACTAGTGGATCCATGTGGTTTATGAAAAGAACACACATGCAATGACTCTAGCTGTGGTTTATGAAAATAACACATGCAATGACACTAGTGGATCCATGTGGTTTTTTAAAAGGACACAAATGCAATGAATCTAGTTATTGTTTATGAAAAGAACACAAATGTATACACTCTAGTGGATCCATGTGGTATATGAAAAGAACACACATGCAATGACTCTAGTGGTGGTTTATGAAATAAACACACATGCAATGACTCTAGTCGTGGTTTATGAAAAGAACACACATGCAATGATACTGGTGGATTCATGTGGTTTATTAAAAGAACACACAACCAGTGACACTGGAGGATCCATGTGGTTTACGAAAAGAACACACATGCAATAAACTCTAGTGGATACATGTGGTTTATGAAAACAACAAACATGCATTAAACTCTAGTGGATCCAAATGGTTTAGGAAAAAACACACATCCAATGAGTCTAGTGGTGGTTTCGCGGAAGAACACACATGCAATGACTCTAGTGGATCCATATGTGGTTTACAAAAAGAACACACATTCAATGACACTTGTGGATCCATGTGGTTTATGAAAAGAACACACATGCAATGAATTTACTGGATTCATGTGGTTTATGAAAAGAACACACATGCAATTAACTCTAGTGGCTCCATGTGGTTTATGAAAAGAACACACATTCAATGACACTAGTGGATCCATGTGGTTTATGAAAATAACACACATGCAATGACTCTAGTGGATCCATGTGATTTATTAAAATAACACACATGCAATGACTCTAGATATGGTTTATGAAAAGAACACACATGCAATGAACTCTAGTGGATCCAAGTGGTTTATGAAAAGAACAAACATGTAATGACTATAGTGGTGGCTTAGGAGAAGAACACACATGCAATGACTCTAGTGGATCCATATGTGGTTTATAAAAGTACACACATTCAATGACACTTGGTGGATCCATGTGGTTATGAAAAGAACACACATGAAATGACTCTAGTGGATCCATGTGGTTTATGAAAATAACACACATGCAATGACTCTAGCTGTGGTTTATGAAAATAACACATGCAATGACACTAGTGGATCCATGTGGTTTTTTAAAAGGACACAAATGCAATGGATCTAGTTATTGTTTATGAAAAGAACACAAATGTATACACTCTAGTGGATCCATGTGGTATATGAAAAGAACACACATGCAATTACTCTAGTGGTGGTTTATGAAATAAACACACATGCAATGACTCTAGTCGTGGTTTATGAAAAGAACACACATGCAATGACACTAGTGGATCCATGTGGTTTATTAAAAGAACACACAACCAGTGGCACTGGAGGATCCATGTGGTTTACGAAAAGAACACACATCCAATAAACTCTAGTGGATACATGTGGTTTATGAAAACAACACACATGCATTAAACTCTAGTGGATCCATGTGGTTTAGGAAAAAACACATGCAATGATTCTAGTGGTGGTTTCAGAAGAACACACATGCAATGACTCTAGTGGATCCATATGTGGATTACAAAAAGAACACACATTCAATGACACTTGTGGATCCATGTGGTTTATGAAAAGAACACACATGCAATGAATTTACTAGATTCATGTGGTTTATGAAAAGAACACACATGCAATGAACTCTAGTGGATCCATGTGGTTTATGAAAAGAACACACATTCAATGACACTAGTGGATCCATGTGGTTTATGAAAATAACACACATGCAATGACTCTAGTGGATCCATGTGATTTATTAAAATAACACACATGCAATGACTCTAGATATGGTTTATGAAAAGAACACACATGCAATGAACTCTAGTGGATCCAAGTGGTTTATGAAAAGAACAAACATGTAATGACTATAGTGGTGGTTTAGGAGAAGAACACACATGCAATGACTCTAGTGGATCCATAAGTGGTTTATAAAAAGTATACACATTCAATGACACTGGTGGATCCATGTGGTTATGAAAAGAACACACATGAAATGACTCTTGTGGATCCATCTGGTTTATGAAAATAACACACATGCAATGAACTCTAGTGGATCCATGTGCTTTATGAAA
Source organism: Avena insularis (assembly GCA_023614405.1). Classification (NCBI taxonomy): domain Eukaryota; kingdom Viridiplantae; phylum Streptophyta; class Magnoliopsida; order Poales; family Poaceae; genus Avena; species Avena insularis. Next base: position 316,255,374 of record CM042686.1, read on the forward strand.
TGAACACAAATGCAATGAACTCTAGTGGATCCATGTGGTTTATGAAAAGAACACACATGCAATGACACTAGTGGATCCATGTGGTTTATGAAAAGAACACACATGCAATGACTCTAGCTGTGGTTTATGAAAATAACACATGCAATGACACTAGTGGATCCATGTGGTTTTTTAAAAGGACACAAATGCAATGGATCTAGTTATTGTTTATGAAAAGAACACAAATGTATACACTCTAGTGGATCCATGTGGTATATGAAAAGAACACACATGCAATGACTCTAGTGGTGGTTTATGAAATAAACACACATGCAATGACTCTAGTCGTGGTTTATGAAAAGAACACACATACAATGACACTGGTGGATCCATGTGGTTTATTAAAAGAACACACAACCAGTGGGACTCGAGGATCCATGTGGTTTACGAAAAGAACACACATGCAATAAACTCTAGTGGATACATGTGGTTTATGAAAACAACACACATGCATTAAACTCTAGTGGATCCATGTGGTTTAGGAAAAAACACACATGCAATGATTCTAGTGGTGGTTTCGCAGAAGAACACACACATGCAATGACTCTAGTGGATACATATGTGGATTACAAAAAGAACACACATTCAATGACACTTGTGGATCCATGTGGTTTATGAAAAGAACACACATGCAATGAATTTACTGGATTCATGTGGTTTATGAAAAGAACACACATGCAATGAACTCTAGTGGATCCATGTAGTTTATGAAAAGAACACACATTCAATGACACTAGTGGATCCATGTGGTTTATGAAAATAACACACATGCAATGACTCTAGTGGATCCATGTGATTTATTAAAATAACACACATGCAATGACTCTAGATATGGTTTATGAAAAGAACACACATGCAATGAACTCTAGTGGATCCAAGTGGTTTATGAAAAGAACAAACATGTAATGACTATAGTGGTGGCTTAGGAGAAGAACACACATGCAATGACTCTAGTGGATCCATATGTGGTTTATAAAAAGTACACACATTCAATGACACTGGTGGATCCATGTGGTTATGAAAAGAACACACATGAAATGACTCTAGTGGATCCATGTGGTTTATGAAAATAACACACATGCAATGACTCTAGCTGTGGTTTATGAAAATAACACATGCAATGACACTAGTGGATCCATGTGGTTTTTTAAAAGGACACAAATGCAATGGATCTAGTTATTGTTTATGAAAAGAACACAAATGTATACACTCTAGTGGATCCATGTGGTATATGAAAAGAACACACATGCAATTACTCTAGTGGTGGTTTATGAAATAAACACACATGCAATGACTCTAGTCGTGGTTTATGAAAAGAACACACATGCAATGACACTAGTGGATCCATGTGGTTTATTAAAAGAACACACAACCAGTGGCACTGGAGGATCCATGTGGTTTACGAAAAGAACACACATCCAATAAACTCTAGTGGATACATGTGGTTTATGAAAACAACACACATGCATTAAACTCTAGTGGATCCATGTGGTTTAGGAAAAAACACACATGCAATGATTCTAGTGGTGGTTTCGCAGAAGAACACACATGCAATGACTCTAGTGGATCCATATGTGGATTACAAAAAGAACACACATTCAATGACACTTGTGGATCCATGTGGTTTATGAAAAGAACACACATGCAATGAATTTACTAGATTCATGTGGTTTATGAAAAGAACACACATGCAATGAACTCTAGTGGATCCATGTGGTTTATGAAAAGAACACACATTCAATGACACTAGTGGATCCATGTGGTTTATGAAAATAACACACATGCAATGACTCTAGTGGATCCATGTGATTTATTAAAATAACACACATGCAATGACTCTAGATATGGTTTATGAAAAGAACACACATGCAATGAACTCTAGTGGATCCAAGTGGTTTATGAAAAGAACAAACATGTAATGACTATAGTGGTGGTTTAGGAGAAGAACACACATGCAATGACTCTAGTGGATCCATAAGTGGTTTATAAAAAGTATACACATTCAATGACACTGGTGGATCCATGTGGTTATGAAAAGAACACACATGAAATGACTCTTGTGGATCCATCTGGTTTATGAAAATAACACACATGCAATGAACTCTAGTGGATCCATGTGCTTTATGAAATGAACACAAATGCAATGAACTCTAGTGGATCCATGTGGTTTATGAAAAGAACACACATGCAATGACACTAGTGGATCCATGTGGTTTATGAAAAGAACACACATGCAATGACTCTAGCTGTGGTTTATGAAAATAACACATGCAATGACACTAGTGGATCCATGTGGTTTTTTAAAAGGACACAAATGCAATGGATCTAGTTATTGTTTATGAAAAGAACACAAATGTATACACTCTAGTGGATCCATGTGGTATATGAAAAGAACACACATGCAATGACTCTAGTGGTGGTTTATGAAATAAACACACATGCAATGACTCTAGTCGTGGTTTATGAAAAGAACACACATACAATGACACTGGTGGATCCATGTGGTTTATTAAAAGAACACACAACCAGTGGGACTCGAGGATCCATGTGGTTTACGAAAAGAACACACATGCAATAAACTCTAGTGGATACATGTGGTTTATGAAAACAACACACATGCATTAAACTCTAGTGGATCCATGTGGTTTAGGAAAAAACACACATGCAATGATTCTAGTGGTGGTTTCGCAGAAGAACACACATGCAATGACTCTAGTGGATACATATGTGGATTACAAAAAGAACACACATTCAATGACACTTGTGGATCCATGTGGTTTATGAAAAGAACACACATGCAATGAATTTATTGGATTCATGTGGTTTATGAAAAGAACACACATGCAATGAACTCTAGTGGATCCATGTAGTTTATGAAAAGAACACACATTCAATGACACTAGTGGATCCATGTGGTTTATGAAAATAACACACATGCAATGACTCTAGTGGATCCATGTGATTTATTAAAATAACACACATGCAATGACTCTAGATATGGTTTATGAAAAGAACACACATGCAATGAACTCTAGTGGATCCAAATGGTTTATGAAAAGAACAAACATGTAATGACTATAGTGGTGGTTTAGGAGAAGAACACACATGCAATGACTCTAGTGGATCCATAAGTGGTTTATAAAAAGTATACACATTCAATGACACTGGTGGATCCATGTGGTTATGAAAAGAACACACATGAAATGACTCTTGTGGATCCATGTGGTTTATGAAAATAACACACATGCAATGAACTCTAGTGGATCCATGTGCTTTATGAAATGAACACAAATGCAATGAACTCTAGTGGATCCATGTGGTTTATGAAAAGAACACACATGCAATGACACTAGTGGATCCATGTGGTTTATGAAAAGAACACACATGCAATGACTCTAGCTGTGGTTTATGAAAATAACACATGCAATGACACTAGTGGATCCATGTGGTTTTTTAAAAGGACACAAATGCAATGAATCTAGTTATTGTTTATGAAAAGAACACAAATGTATACACTCTAGTGGATCCATGTGGTATATGAAAAGAACACACATGCAATGACTCTAGTGGTGGTTTATGAAATAAACACACATGCAATGACTCTAGTCGTGGTTTATGAAAAGAACACACATGCAATGATACTGGTGGATTCATGTGGTTTATTAAAAGAACACACAACCAGTGACACTGGAGGATCCATGTGGTTTACGAAAAGAACACACATGCAATAAACTCTAGTGGATACATGTGGTTTATGAAAACAACAAACATGCATTAAACTCTAGTGGATCCAAATGGTTTAGGAAAAAACACACATCCAATGAGTCTAGTGGTGGTTTCGCAGAAGAACACACATGCAATGACTCTAGTGGATCCATATGTGGTTTACAAAAAGAACACACATTCAATGACACTTGTGGATCCATGTGGTTTATGAAAAGAACACACATGCAATGAATTTACTGGATTCATGTGGTTTATGAAAAGAACACACATGCAATTAACTCTAGTGGCTCCATGTGGTTTATGAAAAGAACACACATTCAATGACACTAGTGGATCCATGTGGTTTATGAAAATAACACACATGCAATGACTCTAGTGGATCCATGTGATTTATTAAAATAACACACATGCAATGACTCTAGATATGGTTTATGAAAAGAACACACATGCAATGAACTCTAGTGGATCCAAGTGGTTTATGAAAAGAACAAACATGTAATGACTATAGTGGTGGCTTAGGAGAAGAACACACATGCAATGACTCTAGTGGATCCATATGTGGTTTATAAAAAGTACACACATTCAATGACACTGGTGGATCCATGTGGTTATGAAAAGAACACACATGAAATGACTCTAGTGGATCCATGTGGTTTATGAAAATAACACACATGCAATGACTCTAGCTGTGGTTTATGAAAATAACACATGCAATGACACTAGTGGATCCATGTGGTTTTTTAAAAGGACACAAATGCAATGGATCTAGTTATTGTTTATGAAAAGAACACAAATGTATACACTCTAGTGGATCCATGTCGTATATGAAAAGAACACACATGCAATTACTCTAGTGGTGGTTTATGAAATAAACACACATGCAATGACTCTAGTCGTGGTTTATGAAAAGAACACACATGCAATGACACTAGTGGATCCATGTGGTTTATTAAAAGAACACACAACCAGTGGCACTGGAGGATCCATGTGGTTTACGAAAAGAACACACATGCAATAAACTCTAGTGGATACATGTGGTTTATGAAAACAACACACATGCATTAAACTCTAGTGGATCCATGTGGTTTAGGAAAAAACACACATGCAATGATTCTAGTGGTGGTTTCGCAGAAGAACACACATGCAATGACTCTAGTGGATCCATATGTGGATTACAAAAAGAACACACATTCAATGACACTTGTGGATCCATGTGGTTTATGAAAAGAACACACATGCAATGAATTTACTAGATTCATGTGGTTTATGAAAAGAACACACATGCAATGAACTCTAGTGGATCCATGTGGTTTATGAAAAGAACACACATGCAATGAACTCTAGTGGATCCAAGTGGTTTATGAAAAGAACAAACATGTAATGACTATAGTGGTGGCTTAGGAGAAGAACACACATGCAATGACTCTAGTGGATCCATATGTGGTTTATAAAAAGTACACACATTCAATGACACTGGTGGATCCATGTGGTTATGAAAAGAACACACATGAAATGACTCTAGTGGATCCATGTGGTTTATGAAAATAACACACATGCAATGACTCTAGCTGTGGTTTATGAAAATAACACATGCAATGACACTAGTGGATCCATGTGGTTTTAAAAGGACACAAAAGCAATGGATCTAGTTATTGTTTATGAAAAGAACACAAATGTATACACTCTAGTGGATCCATGTGGTATATGAAAAGAACACACATGCAATTACTCTAGTGGTGGTTTATGAAATAAACACACATGCAATGACTCTAGTCGTGGTTTATGAAAAGAACACACATGCAATGACACTAGTGGATCCATGTGGTTTATTAAAAGAACACACAACCAGTGGCACTGGAGGATCCATGTGGTTTACGAAAAGAACACACATGCAATAAACTCTAGTGGATACATGTGGTTTATGAAAACAACACACATGCATTAAACTCTTGTGGATCCATGTGGTTTAGGAAAAAACACACATGCAATGATTCTAGTGGTGGTTTAGGAGAAGAACACACATGCAATGACTCTAGTGGATCCATATGTGGATTACAAAAAGAACACACATTCAATGACACTTGTGGATCCATGTGGTTTATGAAAAGAACACACATGCAATGAATTTACTAGATTCATGTGGTTTATGAAAAGAACACACATGCAATGAACTCTAGTGGATCCATGTGGTTTATGAAAAGAACACACATTCAATGACACTAGTGGATCCATGTGGTTTATGAAAATAACACACATGCAATGACTCTAGTGGATCCATGTGATTTATTAAAATAACACACATGCAATGACTCTAGATATGGTTTATGAAAAGAACACACATGCAATGAACTCTAGTGGATCCAAATGGTTTATGAAAAGAACAAACATGTAATGACTATAGTGGTGGTTTAGGAGAAGAACACACATGCAATGACTCTAGTGGATCCATAAGTGGTTTATAAAAAGTATACACATTCAATGACACTGGTGGATCCATGTGGTTATGAAAAGAACACACATGAAATGACTCTTGTGGATCCATGTGGTTTATGAAAATAACACACATGCAATGAACTCTAGTGGATCCATGTGCTTTATGAAATGAACACAAATGCAATGAACTCTAGTGGATCCATGTGGTTTATGAAAAGAACACACATGCAATGACACTAGTGGATCCATGTGGTTTATGAAAAGAACACACATGCAATGACTCTAGCTGTGGTTTATGAAAATAACACATGCAATGACACTAGTGGATCCATGTGGTTTTTTAAAAGCACACAACTGCAATGAATCTAGTTATTGTTTATGAAAAGAACACAAATGTATACACTCTAGTGGATCCATGTGGTATATGAAAAGAACACACATGCAATGACTCTAGTGGTGGTTTTTGAAATAAACACACATGCAATGACTCTAGTCGTGGTTTATGAAAAGAACACACATGCAATGACACTGGTGAATCCATGTGGTTTATTAAAAGAATACACAACCAGTGACACTGGAGGATCCATGTGGTTTACGAAAAGAACACACATGCAATAAACTCTAGTGGATACATGTGGTTTATGAAAACAACATTCATGCATTAAACTCTAGTGGATCCATGTGGTTTAGGAAAAAACACACATGCAATGATCCTAGTGGTGGTTTCGCAGAAGAACACACATGCAATGACTCTAGTGGATCCATATGTGGTTTACAAAAAGAACATACATTCAATGACACTTGTGGATCCATGTGGTTTATGAAAAGAACACACATGCAATGAATTTACTGGATTCATGTGGTTTATGAAAAGAACACACATGCAATGAACTCTAGTGGATCCATGTGGTTTATGAAAAGAACACATATTCAATGACACTAGTGGATCCATGTGGTTTATGAAAATAACACACATGCAATGAGTCTAGTGGATCCATGTTATTTATTAAAATAACACACATGCAATGACTCTAGATATGGTTTATGAAAAGAACACACATGCAATGAACTCTAGTGGATCCAAGTGGTTTATGAAAAGAACACACATGTAATGACTATAGTGGTGGTTTAGCCGAACACCACACATGCAATGACTCTAGTGGATCCATATGTGGTTTATAAAAAGTACACACATTCAATGACACTGGTGGATCCATGTGGTTTATGAAAAGAACACACATTAAATGACTCTAGTGGATCCATGTGGTTTATGAAAATAACACACATGCAATGAACTCTAGTGGATCCATGTGCTTTATGAAATGAACACAAATGCAATGAACTCTAGTGGATCCATGTGGTTTATGAAAAGAACACACATGCAATGACACTAGTGGATCCATGTGGTTTATGAAAAGAACACACATGCAATGACTCTAGCTGTGGTTTATGAAAATAACACATGCAATGACACTAGTGGATCCATGTGGTTTTTTAAAAGGACACAAATGCAATGAATCTAGTTATTGTTTATGAAAAGAACACAAATGTATACACTCTAGTGGATCCATGTGGTATATGAAAAGAACACACATGCAATGACTCTAGTGGTGGTTTATGAAATAAACACACATGGAATGACTCTAGTCGTGGTTTATGAAAAGAACACACATGCAATGATACTGGTGGATTCATGTGGTTTATTAAAAGAACACACAACCAGTGACACTGGAGGATCCATGTGGTTTACGAAAAGAACAAACATGCAATAAACTCTAGTGGATACATGTGGTTTATGAAAACAACAAACATGCATTAAACTCTAGTGGATCCAAATGGTTTAGGAAAAAACACACATCCAATGAGTCTAGTGGTGGTTTCAAGAAGAACACACATGCAATGACTCTAGTGGATCCATATGTGGTTTACAAAAGAACACACATTCAATGACACTTGTGGATCCATGTGGTTTATGAAAAGAACACACATGCAATGAATTTACTGGATTCATGTGGTTTATGAAAAGAACACACATGCAATTAACTCTACTGGATCCATGGGGTTTATGAAAATAACACACATTCAATGACACTAGTGGATCCATGTGGTTTATGAAAATAACACACATGCAATGACTCTAGTGGATCCATGTGATTTATTAAAATAACACACATGCAATGACTCTAGATATGGTTTATGAAAAGAACACACATGCAATGAACTCTAGTGGATCCAAGTGGTTTATGAAAAGAACAAACATGTAATGACTATAGTGGTGGCTTAGGAGAAGAACACACATGCAATGACTCTAGTGGATCCATATGTGGTTTATAAAAAGTACACACATTCAATGACACTGGTGGATCCATGTGGTAATGAAAAGAACACACATGAAATGACTCTAGTGGATCCATGTGGTTTATGAAAATAACACACATGCAATGACTCTAGCTGTGGTTTATGAAAATAACACATGCAATGACACTAGTGGATCCATGTGGTTTTTTAAAAGGACACAAATGCAATGGATCTAGTTATTGTTTATGAAAAGAACACAAATGTATACACTCTAGTGGATCCATGTGGTATATGAAAAGAACACACATGCAATTACTCTAGTGGTGGTTTATGAAATAAACACACATGCAATGACTCTAGTCGTGGTTTATGAAAAGAACACACATGCAATGACACTGGTGGATCCATGTGGTTTATTAAAAGAACACACAACCAGTGGCACTGGAGGATCCATGTGGTTTACGAAAAGAACACACATGCAATAAACTCTAGTGGATACATGTGGTTTATGAAAACAACACACATGCATTAAACTCTAGTGGATCCATGTGGTTTAGGAAAAAACACACATGCAATGATTCTAGTGGTGGTTTCGCAGAAGAACACACATGCAATGACTCTAGTGGATCCATATGTGGATTACAAAAAGAACACACATTCAATGACACTTGTGGATCCATGTGGTTTATGAAAATAACACACATGCAATGAATTTACTAGATTCATGTGGTTTATGAAAAGAACACACATGCAATGAACTCTAGTGGATCCATGTGGTTTATGAAAAGAACACACATGCAATGAACTCTAGTGGATCCAAGTGGTTTATGAAAAGAACAAACATGTAATGACTATAGTGGTGGCTTAGGAGAAGAACACACATGCAATGACTCTAGTGGATCCATATGTGGTTTATAAAAAGTACACACATTCAATGACACTGGTGGATCCATGTGGTTATGAAAAGAACACACATGAAATGACTCTAGTGGATCCATGTGGTTTATGAAAATAACACACATGCAATGACTCTAGCTGTGGTTTATGAAAATAACACATGCAATGACACTAGTGGATCCATGTGGTTTTTTAAAAGGACACAAATGCAATGGATCTAGTTATTGTTTATGAAAAGAACACAAATGTATACACTCTAGTGGATCCATGTGGTATATGAAAAGAACACACATGCAATTACTCTAGTGGTGGTTTATGAAATAAACACACATGCAATGACTCTAGTCGTGGTTTATGAAAAGAACACACATGCAATGACACTAGTGGATCCATGTGGTTTATTAAAAGAACACACAACCAGTGGCACTGGAGGATCCATGTGGTTTACGAAAAGAACACACATGCAATAAACTCTAGTGGATACATGTGGTTTATGAAAACAACACACATGCATTAAACTCTTGTGGATCCATGTGGTTTAGGAAAAAACACACATGCAATGATTCTAGTGGTGGTTTCGCAGAAGAACACACATGCAATGACTCTAGTGGATCCATATGTGGATTACAAAAAGAACACACATTCAATGACACTTGTGGATCCATGTGGTTTATGAAAAGAACACACATGCAATGAATTTACTAGATTCATGTGGTTTATGAAAAGAACACACATGCAATGAACTCTAGTGGATCCATGTGGTTTATGAAAAGAACACACATTCAATGACACTAGTGGATCCATGTGGTTTATGAAAATAACACACATGCAATGACTCTAGTGGATCCATGTGATTTATTAAAATAACACACATGCAATGACTCTAGATATGGTTTATGAAAAGAACACACATGCAATGAACTCTAGTGGATCCAAATGGTTTATGAAAAGAACAAACATGTAATGACTATAGTGGTGGTTTAGGAGAAGAACACACATGCAATGACTCTAGTGGATCCATAAGTGGTTTATAAAAAGTATACACATTCAATGACACTGGTGGATCCATGTGGTTATGAAAAGAACACACATGAAATGACTCTTGTGGATCCATGTGGTTTATGAAAATAACACACATGCAATGAACTCTAGTGGATCCATGTGCTTTATGAAATGAACACAAATGCAATGAACTCTAGTGGATCCATGTGGTTTATGAAAAGAACACACATGCAATGACACTAGTGGATCCATGTGGTTTATGAAAAGAACACACATGCAATGACTCTAGCTGTGGTTTATGAAAATAACACATGCAATGACACTAGTGGATCCATGTGGTTTTTTAAAAGCACACAACTGCAATGAATCTAGTTATTGTTTATGAAAAGAACACAAATGTATACACTCTAGTGGATCCATGTGGTATATGAAAAGAACACACATGCAATGACTCTAGTGGTGGTTTTTGAAATAAACACACATGCAATGACTCTAGTCGTGGTTTATGAAAAGAACACACATGCAATGACACTGGTGAATCCATGTGGTTTATTAAAAGAATACACAACCAGTGACACTGGAGGATCCATGTGGTTTACGAAAAGAACACACATGCAATAAACTCTAGTGGATACATGTGGTTTATGAAAACAACATTCATGCATTAAACTCTAGTGGATCCATGTGGTTTAGGAAAAAACACACATGCAATGATCCTAGTGGTGGTTTCGCAGAAGAACACACATGCAATGACTCTAGTGGATCCATATGTGGTTTACAAAAAGAACATACATTCAATGACACTTGTGGATCCATGTGGTTTATGAAAAGAACACACATGCAATGAATTTACTGGATTCATGTGGTTTATGAAAAGAACACACATGCAATGAACTCTAGTGGATCCATGTGGTTTATGAAAAGAACACATATTCAATGACACTAGTGGATCCATGTGGTTTATGAAAATAACACACATGCAATGAGTCTAGTGGATCCATGTTATTTATTAAAATAACACACATGCAATGACTCTAGATATGGTTTATGAAAAGAACACACATGCAATGAACTCTAGTGGATCCAAGTGGTTTATGAAAAGAACACACATGTAATGACTATAGTGGTGGTTTAGGCGAACAACACACATGCAATGACTCTAGTGGATCCATATGTGGTTTATAAAAAGTACACACATTCAATGACACTGGTGGATCCATGTGGTTTATGAAAAGAACACACATTAAATGACTCTAGTGGATCCATGTGGTTTATGAAAATAACACACATGCAATGAACTCTAGTGGATCCATGTGCTTTATGAAATGAACACAAATGCAATGAACTCTAGTGGATCCATGTGGTTTATGAAAAGAACACACATGCAATGACACTAGTGGATCCATGTGGTTTATGAAAAGAACACACATGCAATGACTCTAGCTGTGGTTTATGAAAATAACACATGCAATGACACTAGTGGATCCATGTGGTTTTTTAAAAGGACACAAATGCAATGAATCTAGTTATTGTTTATGAAAAGAACACAAATGTATACACTCTAGTGGATCCATGTGGTATATGAAAAGAACACACATGCAATGACTCTAGTGGTGGTTTATGAAATAAACACACATGGAATGACTCTAGTCGTGGTTTATGAAAAGAACACACATGCAATGATACTGGTGGATTCATGTGGTTTATTAAAAGAACACACAACCAGTGACACTGGAGGATCCATGTGGTTTACGAAAAGAACAAACATGCAATAAACTCTAGTGGATACATGTGGTTTATGAAAACAACAAACATGCATTAAACTCTAGTGGATCCAAATGGTTTAGGAAAAAACACACATCCAATGAGTCTAGTGGTGGTTTCGCAGAAGAACACACATGCAATGACTCTAGTGGATCCATATGTGGTTTACAAAAAGAACACACATTCAATGACACTTGTGGATCCATGTGGTTTATGAAAAGAACACACATGCAATGAATTTACTGGATTCATGTGGTTTATGAAAAGAACACACATGCAATTAACTCTACTGGATCCATGTGGTTTATGAAAAGAACACACATTCAATGACACTAGTGGATCCATGTGGTTTATGAAAATAACACACATGCAATGACTCTAGTGGATCCATGTGATTTATTAAAATAACACACATGCAATGACTCTAGATATGGTTTATGAAAAGAACACACATGCAATGAACTCTAGTGGATCCAAGTGGTTTATGAAAAGAACAAACATGTAATGACTATAGTGGTGGCTTAGGAGAAGAACACACATGCAATGACTCTAGTGGATCCATATGTGGTTTATAAAAAGTACACACATTCAATGACACTGGTGGATCCATGTGGTAATGAAAAGAACACACATGAAATGACTCTAGTGGATCCATGTGGTTTATGAAAATAACACACATGCAATGACTCTAGCTGTGGTTTATGAAAATAACACATGCAATGACACTAGTGGATCCATGTGGTTTTTTAAAAGGACACAAATGCAATGGATCTAGTTATTGTTTATGAAAAGAACACAAATGTATACACTCTAGTGGATCCATGTGGTATATGAAAAGAACACACATGCAATTACTCTAGTGGTGGTTTATGAAATAAACACACATGCAATGACTCTAGTCGTGGTTTATGAAAAGAACACACATGCAATGACACTGGTGGATCCATGTGGTTTATTAAAAGAACACAACCAAGCAGCATCGGAGGATCCATGTGGTTTACGAAAAGAACACACATGCAATAAACTCTAGTGGATACATGTGGTTTATGAAAACAACACACATGCATTAAACTCTAGTGGATCCATGTGGTTTAGGAAAAAACACACATGCAATGATTCTAGTGGTGGTTTCGCAGAAGAACACACATGCAATGACTCTAGTGGATCCATATGTGGATTACAAAAAGAACACACATTCAATGACACTTGTGGATCCATGTGGTTTATGAAAATAACACACATGCAATGAATTTACTAGATTCATGTGGTTTACGAAAAGAACACACATGCAATGAACTCTAGTGGATCCATGTGGTTTATGAAAAGAACACACATTCAATGACACTAGTGGATCCATGTGGTTTATGAAAATAACACACATGCAATGACTCTAGTGGATCCATGTGATTTATTAAAATAACACACATGCAATGACTCTAGATATGGTTTATGAAAAGAACACACATGCAATGAACTCTAGTAGATCCAAGTGGTTTATGAAAAGAACAAACATGTAATGACTATAGTGGTGGTTTAGGAGAAGAACACACATGCAATGACTCTAGTGGATCCATAAGTGGTTTATAAAAAGTATACACATTCAATGACACTGGTGGATCCATGTGGTTATGAAAAGAACACACATGAAATGACTCGTGTGGATCCATGTGGTTTATGAAAATAACACACATGCAATGAACTCTAGTGGATCCATGTGCTAATGAAATGAACACAAATGCAATGAACTCTAGTGGATCCATGTGGTTTATGAAAAGAACACACATGCAATGACACTAGTGGATCCATGTGGTTTATGAAAAGAACACACATGCAATGACTCTAGCTGTGGTTTATGAAAATAACACATGCAATGACACTAGTGGATCCATGTGGTTTTTTAAAAGGACACAAATGCAATGGATCTAGTTATTGTTTATGAAAAGAACACAAATGTATACACTCTAGTGGATCCATGTGGTATATGAAAAGAACACACATGCAATGACTCTAGTGGTGGTTTATGAAATAAACACACATGCAATGACTCTAGTCGTGGTTTATGAAAAGAACACACATGCAATGACACTGGTGGATCCATGTGGTTTATTAAAAGAACACACAAAAAGTTGAACTGGAGGATCCATGTGGTTTACGAAAAGAACACACATGCAATAAACTCTAGTGGATACATGTGGTTTATGAAAACAACACACATGCATTAAACTCTAGTGGATCCATGTGGTTTAGGAAAAAACACACATGCAATGATTCTAGTGGTGGTTTCGCAGAAGAACACACATGCAATGACTCTAGTGGATACATATGTGGATTACAAAAAGAACACACATTCAATGACACTTGTGGATCCATGTGGTTTATGAAAAGAACACACATGCAATGAATTTACTGGATTCATGTGGTTTATGAAAAGAACACACATGCAATGAACTCTAGTGGATCCATGTAGTTTATGAAAAGAACACACATTCAATGACACTAGTGGATCCATGTGGTTTATGAAAATAACACACATGCAATGACTCTAGTGGATCCATGTGATTTATTAAAATAACACACATGCAATGACTCTAGATATGGTTTATGAAAAGAACACACATGCAATGAACTCTAGTGGATCCAAGTGGTTTATGAAAAGAACAAACATGTAATGACTATAGTGGTGGTTTAGGAGAAGAACACACATGCAATGAATGTAGTGGATCCATAAGTGGTTTATAAAAAGTATACACATTCAATGACACTGGTGGATCCATGTGGTTATGAAAAGAACACACATGAAATGACTCTTGTGGATCCATCTGGTTTATGAAAATAACACACATGCAATGAACTCTAGTGGATCCATGTGCTTTATTAAATGAACACAAATGCAATGAACTCTAGTGGATCCATGTGGTTTATGAAAAGAACACACATGCAATGACACTAGTGGATCCATGTGGTTTATGAAAAGAACACACATGCAATGACTCTAGCTGTGGTTTATGAAAATAACACATGCAATGACACTAGTGGATCCATGTGGTTTTTTAAAAGGACACAAATGCAATGAATCTAGTTATTGTTTATGAAAAGAACACAAATGTATACACTCTAGTGGATCCATGTGGTATATGAAAAGAACACACATGCAATGAACTCTAGTGGATCCATGTGGTTTATGAAAGGAACACACATTCAATGACACTAGTGGATCCATGTGGTTTATGAAAATAACACACGTGCAATGACTCTAGTGGATCCATGTGATTTATTAAAATAACACACATGCAATGACTCTAGATATGGTTTATGAAAAGAACACACATGCAATGAACTCTAGTGGATCCAAGTGGTTTATGAAAAGAACACACATGTAATGACTATAGTGGTGGTTTAGGAGAACAACACACATGCAATGACTCTAGTGGATCCATATGTGGTTTATAAAAAGTACACACATTCAATGACACTGGTGGATCCATGTGGTTTATGAAAAGAACACACATTAAATGACTCTAGTGGATCCATGTGGTTTATGAAAATAACACACATGCAATGAACTCTAGTGGATCCATGTGCTTTATGAAATGAACACAAATGCAATGAACTCTAGTTGATCCATGTGGTTTATGAAAAGAACACACATGCAATGACACTAGTGGATCCATGTGGTTTATGAAAAGAACACACATGCAATGACTCTAGCTGTGGTTGATGAAAATAACACATGCAATGACACTAGTGGATCCATGTGGTTTTTTAAAAGGACACAAATGCAACGAATCTAGTTATTGTTTATGAAAAGAACACAAATGTATACACTCTAGTGGATCCATGTGGTATATGAAAAGAACACACATGCAATGACTCTAGTGGTTGTTTAGGAAATAAACACACATGCAATGACTCTAGTCGTGGTTTATGAAAAGAACACACATGCAAAGACACTGGTGGATTCATGTGGTTTATTAAAAGAACACACAACCAGTGACACTGGAGGATCCATGTGGTTTACGAAAAGAACACACATGCAATAAACTCTAGTAGATACATGTGGTTTATGAAAACAACACACATGCATTAAACTCTAGTGGATCCATGTGGTTTAGGAAAAACACACATGCAATGATTCTAGTGGTGGTTTCGCAGAAGAACACACATGAAATGACTCTAGTGGATCTATATGTGGTTTACAAAAAGAACACACATTCAATGACACTTGTGGATCCATGTGGTTTATGAAAAGAACACACATGCAATGAATTTACTGGATTCATGTGGTTTATGAAAAGAACACACATGCAATGAACTCTAGTGGATCCATGTGGTTTATGAAAAGAACACACATTCAATGACACTAGTGGATCCATGTGGTTTATGAAAATAACACACATGCAATGACTCTACTGGATCCATGTGATTTATTAAAATAACACACATGCGATGACTCTAGATATGGTTTATGAAAAGAACACACATGCAATGAACTCTAGTGGATCCAAGTGGTTTATGAAAAGAACAAACATGTAATGACTATAGTGGTGGTTTAGGAGAAGAACACACATGCAATGACTCTAGTGGATCCATATGTGGTTTATAAAAAGTACACACATTCAATGACACTGGTGGATCCATGTGGTTATGAAAATAACACACATGAAATGACTCTTGTGGATCCATGTGGTTTATGAAAATAACACACATGCAATGAACTCTAGTGGATCCATGTGCTTTATGAAATGAACACAAATGCAATGAACTCTAGTGGATCCATGTGGTTTATGAAAAGAACACACATGCAATGACACTAGTGGATCCATGTGGTTTATGAAAAGAACACACATGCAATGACTCTAGCTGTGGTTTATGAAAATAACACACGCAATGACACTAGTGGATCCATGTGGTTTTTTGAAAGGACACAAATGCAATGAATCTAGTTATTGTTTATGAAAAGAACACAAATGTATACATTCTAGTGGATCCATGTGGTATATGAAAAGAACACACATGCAATGACTCTAGTGGTGGTTTATGAAATAAACACACATGCAATGACTCTAGTCATGGTTTATGAAAAGAACACACATGCAATGACACTGGTGAATACATGTGGTTTATTAAAAGAACACAAAACCTGTGACACTGGAGGATCCATGTGGTTTACGAAAAGAACACACAAGCAATAAACTCTAGTGGATACATGTGGTTTATGAAAACAACACACATGCATTAAACTCTAGTGGATCCATGTGGTTTAGGAAAAAACACACATGCAATGATTCTAGTGGTGGTTTCGCAGAAGAACACACAACCAGTGACACTGGAGGATCCATGTGGTTTACGAAAAGAACACACATGCAATAAACTCTAGTGGATACATGTGGTTTATGAAAACAACACACATGCATTAAACTCTACTGGATCCATGTGGTTTAGGAAAAACACACATGCAATGATTCTAGTGGTGGTTTCGCAGAAGAACACACATGAAATGACTCTAGTGGATCCATATGTGGTTCACAAAAAGAACACACATTCAATGACACTTGTGGATCCATGTGGTTTATGAAAAGAACACGCATGCAATGAATTTACTGGATTCATGTGGTTTATGAAAAGAACACACATGCAATGAACTCTAGTGGATCCATGTGGTTTATGAAAAGAACACACATTCAATGACACTAGTGGATCCATGTGGTTTATGAAAATAACACACATGCAATGACTCTAGTGGATCCATGTGATTTATTAAAATAACACACATGCGATGACTCTAGATATGGTTTATGAAAAGAACACACATGCAATGAACTCTAGTGGATCCAAGTGGTTTATGAAAAGAACAAACATGTAATGACTATAGTAGTGGTTTAGGAGAAGAACACACATGCAATGACTCTAGTGGATCCATATGTGGTTTATAAAAAGTACACACATTCAATGACACTGGTGGATCCATGTGGTTATGAAAATAACACACATGAAATGACTCTTGTGGATCCATGTGGTTTATGAAAATAACACACATGCAATGAACTCTAGTGGATCCATGTGCTTTATGAAATGAACACAAATACAATGAACTCTAGTGGATCCATGTGGTTTATGAAAAGAACACACATGCAATGACACTAGTGGATCCATGTGGTTTATGAAAAGAACACACATGCAATGACTCTAGCTGTGGTTTATGAAAATAACACATGCAATGACACTAGTGGATCCATGTGGTTTTTTCAAAGGACACAAATGCAATGAATCTAGTTATTGTTTATGAAAAGAACACAAATGTATACATTCTAGTGGATCCATGTGGTATATGAAAAGAACACACATGCAATGACTCTAGTGGTGGTTTATGAAATAAACACACATGCAATGACTCTAGT
Source organism: Avena insularis (assembly GCA_023614405.1). Taxonomy (NCBI): domain Eukaryota; kingdom Viridiplantae; phylum Streptophyta; class Magnoliopsida; order Poales; family Poaceae; genus Avena; species Avena insularis. The sequence continues at coordinate 316,273,931 of CM042686.1, forward strand.
CATTGTTTATGAAAAGAACACACATGCAATGACACTGGTGAATACATGTGGTTTATTAAAAGAACACAAAACCAGTGACACTGGAGGATCCATGTGGTTTACCAAAAGAACACACATGCAATAAACTCTAGTGGATACATGTGGTTTATGAAAACAACACACATGCATTAAACTCTACTGGATCCATGTGGTTTAGGAAAAAACACACATGCAATGATTCTAGTGATGGTTTCGCAGAAGAACACACATGCAATGACTCTAGTGGATCCATATGTGGTTTACAAAAAGAACACACATTCAATGACACTTGTTGATCCATGTGGTTTATGAAAAGAACACACATGCAATGAATTTACTGGATTCATGTGGTTTATGAAAAGAACACACATGCAATGAACTCTAGTGGATCCATGTGGTTTATGAAAAGAACACACATTCAATGACACTAGTGGATCCATGTGGTTTATGAAAATAACACACATGCAATGACTCTAGTGGATCCATGTTATTTATTAAAATAACACACATGCAATGACTCTAGATATGGTTTATGAAACGAACACACATGCAATGAACTCTAGTGGATCCAAGTGGTTTATGAAAAGAACACACATGTAATGACTATAGTGGTGGTTTAGGAGAACAACACACATGCAATGACTCTAGTGGATCCATATGTGGTTTATAAAAAGTACACATATTCAATGACACTGGTGGATCCATGTGTTTTATGAAAAGAACACACATTAAATGACTCTAGTGGATCCATGTGGTTTATGAAAATAACACACATGCAATGAACTCTAGTGGATCCATGTGCTTTATGAAAAGAACACAAATGCAATGAACTCTAGTGGATCCATGTGGTATATGAAAAGAACACACATGCAATGACTCTAGTGGTGGTTTATGAAATAAACACACATGCAATGACTCTAGTGGTGGTTTATGAAAAGAACACACATGCAATGACATTGGTGGATCCATGTGGTTTATTAATAGAACACACAACCAGTAACACTGGAGGATCCAAGTGGTTTATGAAAAGAACACACATGCAATAAACTCTAGTGGATACATGTGGTTTATGAAAACAACACACATGCATTAAACTCTAGTGGATCCATGTGGTTTAGGACAAAACACACATGCAATGATTCTAGTGGTGGTTTCGCAGAAGAACACACATGCAATGACTCTAGTGGATCCATATGTGGTTTACAAAAAGAACATACATTCAATGACACTCGTGGATCCATGTGGTTTATGAAAAGAACACACATGCAATGAATTTAGTGGATTCATGTGGTTTATGAAAAGAACACACATGCAATGAACTCTAGTGGATCCATGTGGTTTATGAAAAGAACACACATGCTGTGGTGAAATCACTGCATGTGTTCTTTTCCTAAAACGCCAATGATGCACACTAATATACTCACACATCCAATGTAAAGAATATAAATGCAATGACTCTCACTGTGGTTTATGAAAAGAACACACATGTAATGACTCTAGTTGTGGTTTATGAAAAGACCACAAATGCAATGAACTCTAGGGGATCCATGTGGTTTATGAAAATAACACACATGCAATGACTCTAGTGGATCCATGTGGTTTATGAAAAGAAGAAACATGCAATGAACTCTAGTAGATCCATATGGTTTAGGAAAATAACACACATTCAATGACACTGGTGGATCCATGTGGTTTATGAAAAGAACACACATGCAATGACTCTAGTGGATCCATGTAGCATCCCAATTGTCTAACAATTGTAATGCTACTTGGTCTAGTAATATAATGGCTACTTCATATATATAATTGTTGCATCATAATTATATCATGCTCATGTCATCATGACTCCTTGCATTTGAGCATCATATAAAACCCTTTTTCATTTGGTTCTTCTCTCATATGCATTGTTAATTGTATTTGCCTCTTGATATTGTATTTGGTTCTTGATATATTGTTTAAATGCCCAAGTTGAGTTGGGGGCATATCTTTTATTAACTCCACCACCTTTCTTGTCATCACCCATCATTCCACCATTCCACCATATATGAGCATTGCAACTTATTTGGTTTTACCTCTAGCTCATATGTGTTGTTGTGGATCCAATTCTTTCTCCACATGCCCTCATATATGCACCATATTGTTTTCACATTATTGGTTTATGAGAGTCACATGGCCACCTTTGCATGCCTTGTGAGTGGAACCCTAATTCTAGCTTCCATATGTGTTGTTTTGGGGTTAATATCATGTTGGGATATTTTGTGGGCTTATTAAATACCTAGTGGCACATACACACTAGCAAGTCCCATTTTATTTCAGATATGGTCATCTCCAACTACTCCACATGGGGCATCCTTCCGCTTCTTCTAGTTTGGCTTATTCCATATTTTTGGGAATGCATGGATATAAATGCCATGGACATTTATTTTGTTTTCACAAGATAAAAGCTAGCATTAATGGTTATGCATGGGCCATGCAACCATAACCCTTGGCCTTCTTATTTTGTTTTGTTTTATTTGTTTGGTTGGAGCTTGGTTTTAAATTCAACTAGGTGCTCCTTGTTTTGGATCTCTTAGACCATATTTTAAAAACTACCTCTTTGGTTTGGCTAAGTCAAACCATCTCTAACCCTAATCTCTCTTACCTCTCCCTTTTTCTATCTCTTACCTAAACCATACCCTCACCTCTCCTATCTCTTTACCATCCTCTCTCTAACCCTAAGCCAAACCCTAAACCGAGCCCCCTCTTGCTCACCCGAGCCTAGCTCCAAACCCTAACCCTAATCACCTACTCTATCCCCATCTACCATACCACCCTCTAGACAAACCGAGCCACCCCTAATCAAGACCACCTCTCCTCTCTCCTATCTAGATCAACCAAAGCCCTAACCCTATCTAATCTACCGCGGCCCCACCTTGCAGCCTCTCTGCCCTCCCCCTTCCCTTTCTTTGGCTTCAAGACAAGAAGAGGAAAGAAAAAGAAAGCCACCCGATCACCTCCTCCTCTCTTTTGCAAACCACCACCACCCCATGTGCCCTCCCCTCTCTCCCTTATCACCTCAACCACCCCAGGAACCCCAGGGCAAGATCTGGATGCCAGGCACCCCGCCTACCTCCCACCTTCCCCCCAGGAGCAGCCATGGCCTCCCCATGTCGAACCCCAAACCCTAGACATCTACCTCCTGGCCTCGCCGGCCCGAAGCTTTCCAAGGCGATCAAGGAGCTCGAGGGGCTTGCTTACTCCTACATCGCCTCGCACTGCCACACCTCGCCGGAGTCCGCCAAGCTCCTCGGCACACCGCCACCGGGCAGACGCCATGGGACCTCGCCTCGACCCGATCCGCCCACCTCCGCCCCAGCGACCACACCGACGAGCTCTGGTGAGCCTCTCAACCCCTTGACATGCCCGTTCCTACTAGACCTCCATGAGCGCTTCCGTCAGCGGCCTGGCCGTGACATCCGCCGACGTCTGCCGAGAACCGCAGCCGCACCGCAGCACCTGTTTCGCCTCGCCCCGCCTGGCCGCAGCTGCCCGCCCCCGTAGTCGCTCCCTGCACGAAACTTGTAGCCCTACGTCCCCTCGTCGTCTTTCGTTTTTGCGGCGTGGCGAGATCCGCCGCCGTTCGGTCGCCATCGTTGATCAAACTCCGGCCGTTCCCCTGTTTTCTGCATACGACGCGCAGCCGGCTGATCCGTGACGCCCGACAGCCATGGAAAGGCCCTCCCCTTTTTCCCGCCTAAACCCGCGGTCCCCGCGGCCCCACCTGCCAGTCTCGTTTTCCTCTTTGCCAGAAAACCCCCGGAAAACCCAGACCATCACGGACCAACCCTCCTCGCGCTGGGATCATACGTGTCCAAAGACACGTTGGTGGTGCTGTGGCCACAGGACCCACACAGCCACTTGTGGTCGGCAAGCATGGGTGACAAAAGCTTTTCTGCGCGCTGTTTCGCCAGGTCAGCTCGGCCCCAGCTGTCTGTGACTATGGCTAGACCTGGCTGAGTAACAAAAGTATTTCTGTAATCTGTTTAAATTCAAACTTTTTCAAAATTATTTTAAATTCAAATTTATTTCTGTTTTAAATAACTCTTGGAATATAATTCCAAATAATACATATAATATATGTTTTCAAATCAGAAAAATGTGAGGAATTCAAATATGCCATTCGAAATATATTTTGGACATTTAAAATTCCAAGTTGATTAAAATTACAATAAAATGCCCTTTTTCCTTAATTAATTAATAACTTTTGTTTTATAACTCCAAATTTAACAAATGATATGTCTAAAATGATTAGCTCGACGAGACCTTTCTGTTTATGCATTCCATTATCTGTTTGGCAGCATGCATCATATAAATATAAAGTGTACAGCAACTTAATTGAGTATAAAATATGGCCAAAACTCAATAAAATGATTTATTCTTGTATTCCACACCTCACCCATGCCATGCTACCTTATTGCCATGCAAATTGTGCATCATTCATCATGGCATGATTGTTTGCTTGATGCATTTAACTCATATGCTTGTGCACTTTATTTATGTTGGCCCTTGTTTGTTTGGTTCTTGTTCGAATAGACGAAAGGTGGGATATATCAAGAAACCTGTGAGCACTACCTGAGATCCTTCTCTCGCTTCAACTGAGCTGCCAGGCAAGCACTACCACATGCTTGCATACATATAGTACCTATTGCCTCTTTCTTATTCTTGCATCATTGAGTCGCGATTGCATTAAATTGAATCCCAAGTACTGCATAGCCTTTACTTTTAAACCCCACCGAAGCTTGTTCCTCCATCCCATGAGCCATTACTACAGGAGTTGTTTGAGCCATGCGAGTCGTAGAACAACATGTGTAGGGTATGTGAGTGTCTGATGGAAAACGAGGTACCTAAACAACTTAACCTGAGTAGTAATGGGATAACTAATGAAAGTGGCATCGGTGAGCAATATCTGTTATTTGGTTTTTATGCTCACTTGTGTCCCGTAGGACCCCGAGTACTTGATTCCTGTTCCTTGAATATTCGCGCTATCCACATCCGGGAGGCTTATGAACCCCCCTGAGCCAGAGCTTGATTCATTCTTATTTCTTGGGGCCACAAACTAGTTTGAGGTTTTATTTACTATCCTGTACTTATGCCATGCTTTACTGCTTTATTTAAATTGTGCGAGGTACTGCACATCGCATCGCTTTAGGAAAGCGGAGTGTTTTCATGGTGTCGACAAGCCACCACATTTTCGGGTTCCCGTCATTCACAGCCATTGACGCAAAACCTTGAGGCCGTCTGAGTCAGACTAACCGCTATGGTAGCTCAATGGGGTGGCCTCAAATATTTCTGAATCTCGTGATCGCTTTGTCGTGATCGCCTCGTTGGGTTTTGATTTGGTTTTTCCGAGGCATATCGAGTGTGTGTTGCTATTTGTGCACCTGCAGGTAAAACTTTCAAAGCCGTGTCCCGGTTATGGACGACTTGGAGCATTTCGATCATAGACAAGCATAACTAAAGTACCGCTCTTAATTTGACAAGACTAGGTACCTGACTAGTAAATAGTACAACACTCATGGAATGGATAATAAAACTGCCAACGGATGGGGGGTGTTCGTCCGCTTCCTCGTCGGTAAGAGAGGAGGAGGATGGATCTGTTAAGATTACCGTTATAACTGTTGTTATTAATTCACGGACATCCGTCTATCTCTGGTTAGGCGGATGGTTAGCGAGTTTCTATAGAATTGCTAGGGTTTATCTTTTGCTGCAATTGCGTCACCCCAGGTTGTGTCCCCTTTAGAGGCATAAAGACTTGCTGAAAATTCTAGGGTCTCACACGATAAATTATTGGTTCGGATGAACAGGTACATTCGCAAGATGGATACCGGTGGAAGAGAGGACGATGTGGGCAACGATCATTCGTGTAGAGATTCCGGGAACGGGATCCGTGAGATCTGTATGGGCGGATCTGCTTATTTATGGGGCATCTTATGCCGATTTGCTTCTTATCCGCATTAGGATTTTGTCTTCCGCCTAATACTGATGTTTGATGTATGAGGAGATATCCTAAACTATTATATCTATCTAGGATATTTGGATCTGCCGTATGTTGCTATATATTTCCTTTCTTTTAGATGGAATGGCTCGATGTACTATTGTATGGTGGCTTGCATACATACTCATTTGTGTATGTAGTTGATCCCTTCGCCGGAATTACGCCTGTTCTTGTCCCGATGTTTGGAAATGGTTGGGACGGCCGAAAGGTCTACCTGTGAGTGGCATTTGGGCCCCACCGTACTATTACAACCATTTCTGCTCATCCAGGCTTGTAACTAGGAGCATAATTCACCGAGGTAGTTACAATCCATGTGATTTATTAAAATAACACACATGCAATGACTCTAGATGTGGTTTATGAAAAGACCACAAATGCAATGAACACTAGGGGATCCATGTGGTTTATGAAAATAACACACATGCAATGACTCTAGTGGATCCATGTGGTTTATGAAAAGAACACACATGCAATGACACTAGTGGATCAATGTGGTTTATGAAAAGAACACACATGCAATGACTCTAGCTGTGGTTTATGAAAATAACACATGCAATGACACTAGTGGATCCATGTGGTTTTTTAAAAGGACACAAATGTAATGAATCTAGTTATTGTTTATGAAAAGAACACAAATGTATACACTCTAGTGGATCCATGTGCTATATGAAAAGAACACACATGCAATGACTCTAGTGGTGGTTTATGAAATAAACACACATGCAATGACTCTAGTGGTGGTTTATGAAAAGAACACACATGCAACGACACTGGTGGATCCATGTGGTTTATTAATAGAACACACAACCAGTGACACTAGAGGATCCAAGTGGTTTATGAAAAGAACGCACAAGCAATAAACTCTAGTGGATACATGTGGTTTATGAAAACAACACACATGCATTAAACTCTAGTGGATCCATGTGGTTTAGGACAAAACACACATGCAATGATTCTAGTGGTGGTTTCGCAGAAGAACACACATGCAATGACTCTAGTGGATCCATATGTGGTTTACAAAAAGAACATACATTCAATGACACTCGTGGATCCATGTGGTTTATGAAAAGAACACACATGAAATGAATTTACTGGATTCATGTGGTTTATGAAAAGAACACACATGCAATGAACTCTAGTGGATCCATGTGGTTTATGAAAAGAACACACATGCTGTGGTGGAATCACTGCATGTGTTCTTTTCCTAAAACGCCAATGATGCACACTAATATACTCACACATCCAATGTAAAGAATACAAATGCAATGACTCTCACTGTGGTTTATGAAAAGAACACACATGTAATGACTCTAGTTGTAGTTTATGAAAAGACCACAAATGCAATGAACTCTAGGGGATCCATGTGGTTTATGAAAATAACACACATGCAATGACTCTAGTGGATCCATGTGGTTTATGAAAATAAGACACATGCAATGAACTCTAGTAGATCCATATGGTTTAGGAAAATAACACACATTCAATGACACTGGTGGATCCATGTGGTTTATGAAAAGAACACACATGCAATGACTCTAGTGGATCCATGTGATTTATTAAAATAACACACATGCAATGACTTTAGATGTGGTTTATGAAAAGACCACAAATGCAATGAACACTAGGGGATCCATGTGGTTTATGAAAATAACACACATGCAATGACTCTAGTGGATCCATGTGGTTTATGAAAAGAACACGCATGTAATGAACACTAGTGGATCTATGTGGTTTATGAAAAGAACACACTTGTTGTGGTGACATCACTGCATGTGTTCTTTTCCTAAAACCCCAATGATTCACACTAATACACTCACACATCCAATGAAAAGAACACAAATGCACGGACTCTAGATGTGGTTTATGAAAAGAACACACATGCAATGACTCTAGATGTAGTTTATGAAAAGAACACAAATGCAATGAACTCTAGTGGATCCATGTGATTTATGAAAATATAACTCATGCAATGACTCTAGTGTATCCATGTGGTTTATCAAACGAACACACATGCAATCAACTCTAGTGGATACATGTGGTATATGAAAAGAACACACATTAAATGACACTGGTGGATCCATGTGGTTTATGAAAAGAACACACATGCAATGAACTCTAGTGGATCCATGAGGTTTATGAAAAGAACACACATGTTGTGGTGGCATCACTTCATGTGTTCTTTTCCTAAAACCCCAATGATATGCACATAAATACACCCACACATCCAATGAAAAGAAAACAAATGCAATGACTCTAGCTATGCTTTATGAAAATAACACACATGCAATGTCTCTAGTTGTGGTTTATAAAAGAACACAAATGCAATGAACTCTACTGGATCCATGTCGTTTATTAAAATAACACACATGCAATGAATCTAGTGGATCCATGTAGTTTATGAAAAGAACACACATGCAATGACACTGGTGGATCCATGTTGTTTATGAAAAGAACACACATGCAATGACTCTAGTGGATCCATGTGGTTTACTAAAAGAACACACATTCAATGAATCTAGATGTAGTTTATGAAAAGAACATACATACAATGAACTCTAGTGGATCCATGCGGTTTATGAAAAGAACAAACATGCAATGACTCTAGTGGTGGTTTAGGAGAATACCACACATCCAATGACACTAGTGGATCCATATGTGTTTTATAAAAAGTACACCAATTAAATGACAATGGTGGATCCATGTGGTTTATGAAAAGAACTCACATGCAATGACTCTAGTGGATCCATATGTGGTTTATAAAAAGTACACCCAGTCAATGACAATGGTGGATCCATGTGGTTTATGAAAAGAACTCACATGCAATGACTCTAGTGGATCCATGTGGTTTATGAAAATAACACAAATGCAATGACTCTAGTTGTGGTTTATGAAAATAACACAAATGCAATCAACTCTAGTGGATCCATGTGGTTTATGAAAAGAACACACATGCAATGACTATAGTGGTGGTTTAGGAGCAGAACACACATGCAATGACTCTACTGGATCCATATGTGGTTTATAAAAAGTACACACATTCAATGACACTGGTGGATCCATGTGGTTTATGAAAAGAACACACATGAAATGAATCTAGTGGATCCATGTGGTTTATGAAAATAACACACATGCAATGAACTCTAGTGGATCCATGTGCTTTATGAAATGAACACAAATGCAATGAACTCTAGTGGATCCATGTGGTTTATGAAAAGAACACACATGCAATGACACTAGTGGATACATGTGGTTTATGAAAAGAACACACATGCAATTACTTTAGCTGTGGTTTATAAAAATAACACATGCAATGACACTAGTGGATCCATGTGGTTTTTAAAAAGGACACAAATGCAATGAATCTAGTTATTGTTTATGAAAAGAACACAAATGTATACACTCTAGTGGATCCATGTGGTATATGAAAATAACACACATGCAATGACTCTAGTGGTGGTTTATGAAATAAACACACATGCAATGACTCTAGTTGTGGTATATGAAAAGAACACACATGCAATGACACTGGTGGATCCATGTGGTTTATTAAAAGAACACACAACCAGTGACACTGGAGGATCCATGTGGTTTATGAAAAGAACACACATGCAATAAACTCTAGTGGATACATGTGGTTTATGAAAACAACACACATGCATTAAACTCTAGTGGATCCATGTGGTTTAGGAAAAAAACACACATGCAATGATTCTAGTGGTGGTTTCGCAGAAGAACACACATGCAATGACTCTAGTGGATCCATATGTGGTTTACAAAAAGAACACACATTCAATGACACTTGTGGATCCATGTGGTTTATGAAAATAACACACATGCAATGAATTTACTGGATTCATGTGGTTTATGAAAAGAACACACATGCAATGAACTCTAGTGGATCCATGTGGTTTATGAAAAGAACACACATGCTGTGGTGGAATCACTACATGTGTTCTTTTCCTAAAACGCCAATGATGCACACTAATAACACACATGCAATGACTCTAGATATGGTTTATGAAAAGAACACACATGCAATGAACTCTAGTGGATCCAAGTGGTTTATGAAAAGAACACACATGTAATGACTATAGTGGTGGTTTAGGAGAACAACACACATGCAATGACTCTAGTGGATCCAGTGGATCCAAGTGGTTTATGAAAAGAACACACATGTAATGACTATAGTGGTGGTTTAGGAGAACAACACACATGCAATGACTCTAGTGGAACCATATGTGGTTTATAAAAAGTACACACATTCAATGACACTGGTGGATCCATGTGGTTTATGAAAAGAACACACATTAAATGACTCTATTGGATCCATGTGGTTTATGAAAATAACACACATGCAATGAACTCTAGTGGATCCATGTGCTTTATGAAATGAACACAAATGCAATGAACTCTAGTGGATCCATGTGGTTTATGAAAAGAACACACATGCAATGACACTAGTGGATCAATGTGGTTTATGAAAAGAACACACATGCAATGACTCTAGCTGTGGTTTATGAAAATAACACATGCTATGACACTAGTGGATCCATGTGGTTTTTTAAAAGGACACAAATGTAATGAATCTAGTTATTGTTTATGAAAAGAACACAAGTGTATACACTCTAGTGGATCCATGTGGTATATGAAAAGAACACACATGCAATGACTCTAGTGGTGGTTTATGAAATAAACACACATGCAATGACTCTTGTGGTTGTTTATGAAAAGAACACACATGCAATGACACTGGTGGATCCATGTGGTTTATTAATAGAACACACAACCAGTGACACTAGAGGATCCAAGTGGTTTATGAAAAGAACACACATGCAATAAACTCTAGTGGACATAGGTGGTTTATGAAAACAACACACATGCATTAAACTCTAGTGGATCCATGTGGTTTAGGACAAAACACACATGCAATGATTCTAGTGGTGGTTTCGTAGAAGAACACACATGCAATGACTCTAGTGGATCCATATGTGGTTTACAAAAAGAACATACATTCAATGACACTCGTGGATCCATGTGGTTTATGAAAAGAACACACATGAAATGAATTTACTGGATTCATGTGGTTTATGAAAAGAACACACATGCAATGAACTCTAGTGGATCCATGTGGTTTATGAAAAGAACACACATGCTGTGGTGGAATCACTGCATGTGTTCTTTTCCTAAAACGCCAATGATGCACACTAATATACTCACACATCCAATGTAAAGAATACAAATGCAATGACTCTCACTGTGGTTTATGAAAAGAACACACATGTAATGACTCTAGTTGTGGTTTATGAAAAGACCACAAATGCAATGAACTCTAGGGGATCCATGTGGTTTATGAAAATAACACACATGCAATGACTCTAGTGGATCCATGTGGTTTATGAAAAGAAGACACATGCAATGAACTCTAGTAGATCCATATGGTTTAGGAAAATAACACACATTCAATGACACTGGTGGATCCATGTGGTTTATGAAAAGAACACACATGCAATGACTCTAGTGGATCCATGTGATTTATTAAAATAACACACATGCAATGACTCTAGATGTGGTTTATGAAAAGACCACAAATGCAATGAACACTAGGGGATCCATGTGGTTTATGAAAATAACACACATGCAATGACTCTAGTGGATCCATGTGGTTTATGAAAAGAACACGCATGTAATGAACACTAGTGGATCTATGTGGTTTATGAAAAGAACACACTTGTTGTGGTGACATCACTGCATGTGTTCTTTTCCTAAAACCCCAATGATGCACACTAATACACTCACACATCCAATGAAAAGAACACAAATGCACGGACTCTAGATGTGGTTTATGAAAAGAACACACATGCAATGACTCTAGATGTAGTTTATGAAAAGAACACAAATGCAATGAACTCTAGTGGATCCATGTGGTTTATGAAAATATAACACATGCAATGACTCTAGTGTATCCATGTGGTTTATGAAAAGAACACACATGCAATCAACTCTAGTGGATACATGTGGTATATGAAAAGAACACACATTAAATGACACTGGTGGATCCATGTGGTTTATGAAAAGAACACACATGCAATGAAATCTAGTGGATCCATGAGGTTTATGAAAAGAACACACATGTTGTGGTGGCATCACTTCATGTGTTCTTTTCCTAAAACCCCAATGATATGCACACAAATACACCCACACATCCAATGAAAAGAAAACAAATGCATGTACTCTAGCTGTGCTTTATGAAAATAACACACATGCAATGTCTCTAGTTGTGGTTTATAAAAGAACACAAATGCAATGAACTCTACTGGATCCATGTCGTTTATTAAAATAACACACATGCAATGAATCTAGTGGATCCATGTAGTTTATGAAAATAACACACATGCAATGACACTGGTGGATCCATGTTGTTTATGAAAAGAACACACATGCAATGACTCTAGTGGATCCATGTGGTTTACTAAAAGAACACACATTCAATGAATCTAGATGTAGTTTATGAAAATAACATACATACAATGAACACTAGTGGATCCATGCGGTTTATGAAAAGAACAAACATGCAATGACTCTAGTGGTGGTTTAGGAGAATACCACACATCCAATGACACTAGTGGATCCATATGTGGTTTATAAAAAGTACACCAATTAAATGACAATGGTGGATCCATGTGGTTTATGAAAAGAACTCACATGCAATGACTCTAGTGGATCCATACGTGGTTTATAAAAACTACACCCATTCAATGACAATGGTGGATCCATGTGGTTTATGAAAAGAACTCACATGTAATGACTCTAGTGGATCCATGTGGTTTATGAAAATAACACAAATGCAATGACTCTAGTTGTGGTTTATGAAAATAACACAAATGCAATCAACTCTAGTGGATCCATGTGGTTTATGAAAAGAACACACATGCAATGACTATAGTGGTGGTTTAGGAGCAGAACACACATGCAATGACTCTACTGGATCCATATGTGGTTTATAAAAAGTACACACATTCAATGACACTGGTGGATCCATGTGGTTTATGAAAAGAACACACATGAAATGAATCTAGTGGATCCATGTGGTTTATGAAAATAACACACATGCTGTGGTGGAATCACTGCATGTGTTCTTTTCCTAAAACGCCAATGATGCACACTAATATACTCACACATCCAATGTAAAGAATACAAATGCAATGACTCTCACTGTGGTTTATGAAAAGAACACACATGTAATGACTCTAGTTGTGGTTTATGAAAAGACCACAAATGCAATGAACTCTAGGGGATCCATGTGGTTTATGAAAATAACACACATGCAATGACTCTAGTGGATCCATGTGGTTTATGAAAAGAAGACACATGCAATGAACTCTAGTAGATCCATATGGTTTAGGAAAATAACACACATTCAATGACACTGGTGGATCCATGTGGTTTATGAAAAGAACACACATGCAATGACTCTAGTGGATCCATGTGATTTATTAAAATAACACACATGCAATGACTCTAGATGTGGTTTATGAAAAGACCACAAATGCAATGAACACTAGGGGATCCATGTGGTTTATGAAAATAACACACATGCAATGACTCTAGTGGATCCATGTGGTTTATGAAAAGAACACGCATGTAATGAACACTAGTGGATCTATGTGGTTTATGAAAAGAACACACTTGTTGTGGTGACATCACTGCATGTGTTCTTTTCCTAAAACCCCAATGATGCACACTAATACACTCACACATCCAATGAAAAGAACACAAATGCACGGACTCTAGATGTGGTTTATGAAAAGAACACACATGCAATGACTCTAGATGTAGTTTATGAAAAGAACACAAATGCAATGAACTCTAGTGGATCCATGTGGTTTATGAAAATATAACACATGCAATGACTCTAGTGTATCCATGTGGTTTATGAAAAGAACACACATGCAATCAACTCTAGTGGATACATGTGGTATATGAAAAGAACACACATTAAATGACACTGGTGGATCCATGTGGTTTATGAAAAGAACACACATGCAATGAACTCTAGTGGATCCATGAGGTTTATGAAAAGAACACACATGTTGTGGTGGCATCACATCATGTGTTCTTTTCCTAAAACCCCAATGATATGCACACAAATACACCCACACATCCAATGAAAAGAAAACAAATGCATGTACTCTAGCTGTGCTTTATGAAAATAACACACATGCAATGTCTCTAGTTGTGGTTTATAAAAGAACACAAATGCAATGAACTCTACTGGATCCATGTCGTTTATTAAAATAACACACATGCAATCAATCTAGTGGATCCATGTAGTTTATGAAAATAACACACATGCAATGACACTGGTGGATCCATGTTGTTTATGAAAAGAACACACATGCAATGACTCTAGTGGATCCATGTGGTTTACTAAAAGAACACACATTCAATGAATCTAGATGTAGTTTATGAAAAGAACATACATACAATGAACTCTAGTGGATCCATGCGGTTTATGAAAAGAACAAACATGCAATGACTCTAGTGGTGGTTTAGGAGAATACTACACATCCAATGACACTAGTGGATCCATATGTGGTTTATAAAAAGTACACCAATTAAATGACAATGGTGGATCCATGTGGTTTATGAAAAGAACTCACATGCAATGACTCTAGTGGATCCATACGTGGTTTATAAAAACTACACCCATTCAATGACAATGGTGGATCCATGTGGTTTATGAAAAGAACTCACATGCAATGACTCTAGTGGATCCATGTGGTTTATGAAAATAACACAAATGCAATGACTCTAGTTGTGGTTTATGAAAATAACACAAATGCAATCAACTCTAGTGGATCCATGTGGTTTATGAAAAGAACACACATGCAATGACTATAGTGGTGGTTTAGGAGCAGAACACACATGCAATGACTCTACTGGATCCATATGTGGTTTATAAAAAGTACACACATTCAATGACACTGGTGGATCCATGTGGTTTATGAAAAGAACACACATGAAATGAATCTAGTGGATCCATGTGGTTTATGAAAATAACACACATGCAATGAACTCTAGTGGATCCATGTGCTTTATGAAATGAACACAAATGCAATGAACTCTAGTGGATTCATGTGGTTTATGAAAAGAACACACATGCAATGACACTAGTGGATACATGTGGTTTATGAAAAGAACACACATGCAATGACTTTAGCTGTGGTTTATAAAAATAACACATGCAATGACACTAGTGGATCCATGTGGTTTTTAAAAAGGACACAAATGCAATGAATCTAGTTATTGTTTATGAAAAGAACACAAATGTATACACTCTAGTGGATCCATGTGGTATATGAAAAGAACACACATGCAATGACTCTAGTGGTGGTTTATGAAATAAACACACATGCAATGACTCTAGTTGTGGTATATGAAAAGAACACACATGCAATGACACTGGTGGATCCATGTGGTTTATTAAAAGAACACACAACCAGTGACACTGGAGGATCCATGTGGTTTATGAAAAGAACACACATGCAATAAACTCTAGTGGATACATGTGGTTTATGAAAACAACACACATGCATTAAACTCTAGTGGATCCATGTGGTTTAGGAAAAAACACACATGCAATGATTCTAGTGGTGGTTTCGTAGAAGAACACACATGCAATGACTCTAGTGGATCCATATGTGGTTTACAAAAAGAACACACATTCAATGACACTTGTGGATCCATGTGTTTTATGAAAAGAACACACATGCAATGAATTTACTGGATTCATGTGGTTTATGAAAATAACACACACGCAATGAACTCTAGTGGATCCATGCGGTTTATGAAAAGAACACAGATGCTGTGGTGGAATCACTACATGTGTTCTTTTCCTAAAACGCCAATGATGCACACTAATACACTCACACATCCAATGAAAAGAACACAAATGCAATGACTCTCACTGTGGTTTATGAAAAGAACACACATGTAATGACTCAAGTTGTGGTTTATGAAAAGACCACAAATGCAATGAACTCTAGGGGATCCATGTGGTTTATGAAAATAACACACATGCAATGACTCTAGTGGATCCATGTGGTTTATGAAAAGAAGACACATGCAATGAACTCTAGTAGATCGATATGGTTTAGGAAAATAACATACATTCAATGACACTGGTGGATCCATGTGGTTTATGAAAAGAACACACAGGCAATGACTCTAGTGGATCCATGTGATTTATTAAAATAACACACATGCAATGACTCTAGATGTGGTTTATGAAAAGAACACAAATGCAATGAACTCTAGGGGATCCATGTGGTGTTTGAATATAACACACATGCAATGACTCTAGTTGTGGTTTATAAAAGAACACAAATGCAATGTACTCTACTGGATCCATGTCGTTTATTAAAATAACACACATGCAATGACTCTAGTGGATCCATGTAGTTTATGAAAAGAACACACATGCAATGACACTGGTGGATCCATGTTGTTTATGAAAAGAACACCCATGCAATGACTCTAGTGGATCCATGTGGTTTACTAAAAGAACACACCTTCAATGAATCTAGATGTAGTTTATGAAAAGAACATACATACAATGAACTCTAGTGGATCCATGCGGTTTATGAAAAGAACAAACATGCAATGACTCTAGTGGTGGTTTAGGACAATACCACACATCCAATGACACTAGTGGATCCATATGTGGTTTATAAAAAGTACACCAATTAAATGACAATGGTGGATCCATGTGGTTTATGAAAAGAACTCACATGCAATGACTCTAGTGGATCCATATGTGGTTTATAAAAAGTACACCCAGTCAATGACAATGGTGGATCCATGTGGTTTATGAAAAGAACTCACATGCAATGACTCTAGTGGATCCATGTGGTTTATGAAAATAACACAAATGCAATGACTCTAGTTGTGGTTTATGAAAAGAAGACAAATGCAATCAACTCTAGTGGATCGATGTGGTTTATGAAAAGAACACACATGCAATGACTATAGTGGTGGTTTAGGAGCAGAACACACATGCAATGACTCTACTGGATCCATATGTGGTTTATAAAAAGTACACACATTCAATGACACTGGTGGATCCATGTGGTTTATGAAAAGAACACACATGAAATGACTCTAGTGGATCCATGTGGTTTATGAAAATAACACACATGCAATGAACTCTAGTGGATCCATGTGCTTTATGAAATGAACACAAATGCAATGAACTCTAGTGTATCCATGTGGTTTATGAAAAGAACACACATGCAATGACACTAGTGGATACATGTGGTTTATGAAAAGAACACACATGCAATGACTCTAGCTGTGGTTAATAAAAATAACACATGCAATGACACCAGTGGATCCATGTGGTTTTTAAAAAGGACACAAATGCAATGAATCTAGTTATTGTTTATGAAAAGAACACAAATGTATACACTCTAGTGGATCCATGTGGTATATGAAAAGAACACACATGCAATGACTCTAGTGGTGGTTTATGAAATAAACACACATGCAATGACTCTAGTCGTGGTATATGAAAAGAACACACATGCAATGACACTGGTGGATCCATGTGGTTTATTAAAAGAACACACAACCAGTGACACTGGAGGATCCATGTGGTTTATGAAAAGAACACACATGCAATAAACTCTAGTGGATACATGTGGTTTATGAAAACAACACACATGCATTAAACTCTAGTGCATCCATGTGGTTTAGGAAAAAAACACACATGCAATGATTCTAGTGGTGGTTTCGCAGAAGAACACACATGCAATGACTCTAGTGGATCCATATGTGGTTTACAAAAAGAACACACATTCAATGACACTTGTGGATCCATGTGGTTTATGAAAAGAACACACATGCAATGAATTTACTGGATTCATGTGGTTTATGAAAAGAACACAAATGCAATGAACTCTAGTGGATCCATGTGGTTTATGAAAAGAACACACATGCTGTGGTGGAATCACTACATGTGTTCTTTTCCTAAAACGCCAATGATGCACACTAATACACTCACACATCCAATGAAAAGAACACAAATGCAATGACTCTCACTGTGGTTTATGAAAAGAACACACATGTAATGACTCAAGTTGTGGTTTATGAAAAGACCACAAATGCAATGAACTCTAGGGGATCCATGTGGTTTATGAAAATAACACACATGCAATGACTCTAGTGGATCAATGTGATTTATTAAAATAACACACATGCAATGACTCTAGATGTGGTTTATGAAAAGAACACACATGCAATGAACTCTAGTGGGTCCAAGTGGTTTATGAAAAGAACACACATGTAATGACTATAGTGGTGGTTTCGAAGAAGAACACACATGCAATGACTCTAGTGGATCCATATGTGGTTTATAAAAAGTACACACATTCAATGACACTGGTGGATCCATGTGGTTTATGAAAAGAGCACACATGAAATGACTCTAGTGGAACCATGTGGTTTATGAAAATAACACAAATGCAATGACTCTAGTTGTGGTTTATGAAAAGAAGACAAATGCAATCAACTCTAGGGGATCCATGTGGTTTATGAAAATAACACACATGCAATGACTCTAGTGGATCCATGTGGTTTATGAAAAGAAGACACATGCAATGAACTCTAGTAGATCGATATGGTTTAGGAAAATAAAACACATTCAATGACACTGGTGGATCCATGTGGTTTATGAAAAGAACACACATGCAATGACTCTAGTGGATCCATGTGATTTATTAAAATAACACACATGCAATGACTCTAGATGTGGTTTATGAAAAGACCACAAATGCAATGAACTCTAGGGGATCCATGTGGTTTATGAAAATAACACACATGCAATGACTCTAGTGGATCCATGTGGTTTATGAAAAGAACTCACATGCAATTAACTCTAGTGGATCCATGTGGAATATGAAAAGAACACACATTCAATGACACTGGTGGATCCATGTGGTTTATGAAAATAGCACACATGCAATGACTCTAGTGGATCAATGTGATTTATTAAAATAACACACATGCAATGACTCTAGATGTGGTTTATGAAAAGAACACACATGCAATGAACTCTAGTGGGTCCAAGTGGTTTATGAAAAGAACACACATGTAATGACTCTAGTTGTTGTTTATGAGAAGAACACACATGCAATGACTCTAGTGGATCCATATGTGGTTTATAAAAAGTACACACATTCAATGACACTGGTGCATCCATGTGGTTTATGAAAAGAACACGAATGCAATGACTTTAGTGGATCCATGTGGTTTATGAAAATAACACACATGCAATGAACTCTAGTGGATCCATGTGGTTTATGAAAAGAACACACATGCAATGACTCTAGTTGTAGTTTATGAAAAGAACACAAATGCAATGAACTCTAGTGGATCCATGTGGTTTATGAAATTATAACACATGCAATGACTCTAGTGGATCCATGTGGTTTATGAAAAGAACACACATGCAATCAACTCTAGTGGATCCATGTGGTTTATGAAAAGAACACACATTAAATGACACTGGTGGATCCATGTGGTTTACGAAAAGAACACACATGCAATGAACTCTAGTGGATCCATGAGGTTTATGAAAAGTACACACATGCTGTGGTGGCATCACTTCATGTGTTCTTTTCCTAAAACCCCAATGATATGCACACAAATACACCCACACATCCAATGAAAAGAACACAAATGCAATGAATCTAGTTGTGCTTTATGAAAATAACACACATGCAATGACTCTAGTTGTGGTTATAAAAGAACACAAATGCAATGAACTCTACTGGATCCATGTCGTTTATTAAAATAACACACATGCAATGACACTGGTGGATCCATGTTGTTCATGAAAAGAACACACATGCAATGACTCTAGTGGATTCATGTGGTTTACTAAAAGAACACACATTCAATGACTCTAGATGTGGTTTATGAAAAGAACATACATACAATGAACTCTAGTGGATCCATGTGGTTTATGAAAAGAACAAACATGCAATGACTCTAGTGGTGGTTTAGGAGAATACCACACATCCAATGACTCTAGTGGATCCATATGTGTTTTATAAAAAGTACACCCATTCAATGACAATGGTGGATCCATGTGGTTTATGAAAAGAACTCACATGCAATGACTCTAGTGGATCCATATGTGGTTTATAAAAAGTACACCCAATCAATGACAATGGTGGATCCATGTGGTTTATGAAAAGAACTCACATGCAATAACTCTAGTGGATCCATGTGGTTTATGAAAATAACACAAATGTAATGACTCTAGTTGTGGTTCATGAAAAGAACACAAATGCAATCAACTCTAGTGGATCCATGTGGTTTATGAAAAGTACACACATGTTGTGGTGGAATCACTGCATGTGTTCTTTTCCTAAAACGCCAATGATGCACACTAATACACTCACAAATCCAATGAAAAGAACACAAATGCAATGACTCCCACTATGGTTTATGAAAAGACCACAAATGCAATGAACTCTAGGGGATCCATGTGGTTTATGAAAATAACACACATGCAATGACTCTAGTGGATCCATGTGGTTTATGAAAAGAACATACATGCAATGATCTCTAGTAGATCCATATGGTTTAGGAAAATAACACAAATTCAATGACACTGGTGGATCCATGTGGTTTATGAAAAGTACACACATGCAATGACACTAGTGGATCCATGTGATTTATTAAAATAACACACATGCAATGACTCTAGATGTGGTTTATGAAAAGACCACAAATGCAATGAACTCTAGGGGATCCATGTGGTTTATGAAAATAACACACATGCAATGACTCTAGTGGATCCATGTGGTTTATGAAAAGAACACATATGCCATGAACTCTAGTGGATCCATGTGGTTTATGAAAAGAACACACATGAAATGACTCTAGTGGAACCATGTGGTTTATGAAAATAACACACATGCAATGAACTCTAGTGGATCCATGTTCTTTATGAAATGAACACAAATGCAATGAACTCTAGTGGATCCATGTGGTTTATGAAACGAACACACATGCAATGACACTGGTGGATCCATGTGGTTTATGAAAAGAACACACATCTAATGACTCTAGTTGTTGTTTATGAGAAGAACACACATGCAATGATTCTAGTGGATCCATATGCGGTTTAGAAAAAGAACATACATTCAATAACACTAGTGGATGCATGTGGTTTATGAAAAGAACACGAATGCAATGACTTTAGTGGATCCATGTGGTTTATTAAAATAACACACATGCAATGAACTCTAGTGGATCCATGTGGTTTATGAAAAGAACACACATGCAATGACTCTAGTTGTAGTTTATGAAAAGAACACAAATGCAATGAACTCTAGTGGATCCATGTGGTTTATGAAAATATAACACATGCAATGACTCTAGTGGATCCATGTGGTTTATGAAAAGAACACACATGCAATCAACTCTAGTGGATCCATGTGGTTTATGAAAAGAGCACACATTAAATGACACTGGTGGATCCATGTGGTTTACGAAAACAACACACATGCAATGAACTCTAGTGGATCCATGAGGTTTATGAAAAGTACACACATGTTGTGGTGGATTCACTTCATGTGTTCTTTTCCTAAAACCCCAATGATATGCACAGAAATACACCCACACATCCAATGAAAAGAACACAAATGCAATGACTCTAGCTGTGCTTTATGAAAATAACACACATGGAATGACTCTAGTTGTGGTTTATAAAAGAACACAAATACAATGAACTCTACTGGATCCATGTCGTTTATTAAAATAACACACATGCAATGACACTGGTGGATCCATGTTGTTCATGAAAAGAACACACATGCAATGACTCTAGTCGATTCATGTGGTTTACTAAAAGAACACACATTCAATGACTCTAGATGTGGTTTATGAAAAGAACATACATACAATGAACTCTAGTGGATCCATGTGGTTTATGAAAAGAACAAACATGCAATGACTCTAGTGGTGGTTTAGGAGAATACCACACATCCAATGACTCTAGTGGATCCATATGTGGTTTCTAAAAAGTACACCTATTCAATGACAATGGTGGATCCATGTGGTTTATGAAAAGAACTCACATGCAATGACTCTAGTGGATCCATATGTGGTTTATAAAAAGTACACCCAGTCAATGACAATGGTGGATCCATGTGGTTTATGAAAAGAACTCACATGCAATAACTCTAGTGGATCCATGTAGTTTATGAAAATAACACAAATGCAATGACTCTAGTTGTGGTTCATGAAAAGAACACAAATGCAATCAACTCTAGTGGATCCATGTGGTTTATGAAAAGAACACACATGTTGTGGTGGAATCACTACATGTGTTCTTTTCCTAAAAT
Source organism: Avena insularis (assembly GCA_023614405.1). Lineage (NCBI taxonomy): Eukaryota > Viridiplantae > Streptophyta > Magnoliopsida > Poales > Poaceae > Avena > Avena insularis. Next base: position 316,296,398 of record CM042686.1, read on the forward strand.
TCCAATGATGCACACTAATACACTCACAAATCCAATGAAAATAACACAAATGCAATGACTCTCACTATGGTTTATGAAAAGACCACAAATGCAATGAACTCTAGGGGATCCATGTGGTTTATGAAAATAACACACATGCAATGACTCGAGTGGATCCATGTGGTTTATGAAAAGAACATACATGCAATGAACTCTAGTATATCCATATGGTTTAGGAAAATAACACAAATTCAATGAAACTGGTGGATCCATGTGGTTTATGAAAAGAACACACATGCAATGACTCTAGTGGATCCATGTGATTTATTAAAATAACACACATGCAATGACTCTAGATGTGGTTTATGAAAAGACCACAAATGCAATGAACTCTAGGGGATCCATGTGGTTTATGAAAACAACACACATGCAATGACTCTGGTGGATCCATGTGGTTTATGAAAAGAACACACATGCAATGAACTCTAGTAGATCCATATGGTTTAGGAAAATAACACACATTCAATGACACTGGTGGATCCATGTGGTTTATGAAATGAACTCACATGCAATGACTCTAGTGGATCCATATGTGGTTTATAAAAAGTACGCCCAGTCAATGACAATGGTGGATCCATGTGGTTTATAAAAAGAACTCACATGCAATGACTCTAGTGGATCCATGTGGTTTATGAAAATAACACAAATGCAATGACTCTAGTTGTGGTTTATGAAAAGAACACAAATGCAATCAACTCTAGTGGATCCATGTGGTTTATGAAAAGAACACACATGCAATGACTCTAGTGGTGGTTTAGGAGAAGAACACACATGCAATGACTCTAGTGGATCCATATGTGGTTTATAAAAAGTACACACATTCAATGACATTGGTGGATCCATGTGGTTTATGAAAAGAACACACATGAAATAACTCTAGTGGATCCATGTGGTTTATGAAAATAACACACATGCAATGAACTCTAGTGGATCCATGTGCTTTATGAAATGAACACAAATGCAATGAACTTTAGGGGATCCATGTGGTTTATGAAAAGAACACACATGCAATGACACTAGTGGATCCATGTGGTCTATGAAAAGAACACACATGCAATGACTCTAGCTGTGGTTTATGAAAATAACACATGCAATGACACTAGTGGATCCATGTGGTTTTTGAAAAGAACACAAATGCAATGACTCTAGTTATTGTTTATGAAAAGAACACAAATGAATACACTATAGTGGATCCATGTGGTAGAAAAGAACACATGCAATGACTCTAGTGGTGGTTTATGAAAAGAACACACATGCAATGACTCTAGTCGTGGTTTATGAAAAGAACACACATGCAATGACACTGTTGGATCCATGTGGTTTATTAAAAGAACACACAACCAGTGACACTGGAGGATCCATGTGGTTTATGAAAAAAAACACATGCAATAAACTCTAGTGGATACATGTGGTTTATGAAAACAACACACATGCATTAAACTCTAGTGGATCCATGTGGTTTAGGAAAAAACACACATGCAATGATTCTAGTGGTGGTTTCGCAGAAGAACACACATGCAATGACTATAGTGGATGCATATGTGATTTACAAAAAGAACACACATTCAAACATACTTGTGGATCCATGTGGTTTATGCAAAGAACACACATGCAATGAATTTAGTGGATTCATGTGGTTTATGAAAAGAACACACATGCAATGAACTCTAGTGGATCCATGTGGTTTATGAAAAGAACACACATGCTGTGGTAGAATCACTGCATGTGTTCTTTTCCTAAAACGCCAATGATGCACACTAATACACTCACACATCCAATGAAAAGAACACAAATGCAATAAATCTCACTGTGGTTTATGAAAAGAACACACATGTAATGACTCTAGTTGTGGTTTATGAAAAGACCAAAAATGCAATGAACTCTAGGGGATCCATGTGGTTTATGAAAATAAAACACATGCAATGACTCTAGTGGATCCATGTGGTTAATGAAAAGAACACGCATGCAATGAACTCCAGTAGATCCATTTGGTTTCGGAAAAAAACACAAATTTAATGACACTGGTGGATCCATGTGGTTTATGAAAAGAACACACATGTAATGACTCTAGTGGATCCATGTGATTTATTAAACTAACACACATGCAATGACTCTAGATGTGGTTTATGAAAAGTCCACAAATGCAATGAACTCTAGGGGATCCATATGGTTTATGAAAATAACACACATACAATGACTCTAGTGGATCCATGTGGTTTATGAAAAGAACACACATGCAATTAACTCTAGTGGATCCATGTGGTTTATGAAAAGAACACACGTTCAATGACACTGGTGGATCCATGTGGTTTATGAAAATAACACACATGCAATGACTCTAGTGGATCCATGTGATTTATTAAAATAACACACATGCAATGACTCTAGATGTGGTTTATGAAAAGAACACACACGCAATGAACTCTAGTGGATCCAAGTGGTTTATGAAAAGAACACACATGTAATGACTATAGTGGTGGTTTAGGAGAAGAACACACATGCAATGACTCTAGTGGATCCATATGTGGTTTATAAAAAGTACACACATTCAATGACACTGGTGGATCCATGTGGTTTATGAAAAGAACACACATGAAATGACTCTAGTTAATGCATGTGGTTTATGAAAATAACACACATGCAATGAACTCTAGTGGATCCATGTTCTTTATGAAATGAACACAAATGAAATGAACTCGAGTGGATCCATGTGGTTTATGAAAAGAACACACATGCAATGACAATGGTGGATCCATGTGGTTTATGAAAAGAACACACATCCAATGACTCTAGTTTTTGTTTATGAGAAGAACACACATGCAATAACTCTAGTGGATCCATATGTGGTTTAGAAAAAGAACATACATTCAATAACACTACTGGATCCATGTGGTTTCTGAAAACAACACGAATGCAATGACTTTAGTGGATCCATGTGGTTTATGAAAATAACACACATGCAATGAACTCTAGTGGATCCATGTGGTTTATGAAAAGAACACACATGCAATGACTCTATCTGTAGTTTATGAAAAGAACACAAATGCAATGAACTCTAGTGGATCCATGTGGTTTATGAAAATATAACACATGCAATGACTCTAGTGGATCCATGTGGTTTATGAAAAGAACACACATTAAATGACACTGGTGGATCCATGTGGTTTACAAAAAGAACACACATGCAATGAACTCTAGTCGATCCATGAGGTTTATGAAAAGTACACACATGCTATGGTGGCATCACTTCATGTGTTCTTTTCCTAAAACACGAATGATATGCACACAAATACACCCACACATCCAATGAAAAGAACACAAATGCAATGACTCTAGCTGTGCTTTATGAAAATAACACACATGCAATGATTCTAGTTGTGGTTTATAAAAGAACACAAATGCAATGAACTCTACTGGATCCATGTCGTTTATTAAAATAACACACATGCAATGACACTGGTGGATCCATGTTGTTCATGAAAAGAACACACATGCTGTCACATCTCAAATTTTAGATTTGGTCTTGCATATCATTCATTGCATCGCATCATATCTTTCCATGCATTACCCGAGTAGAGAGGATCGACGAAACGCTATTTGCAAAACCCTATTTTGTTTCGCTTCGAGGTTCCTGCGGGGAGCTTTAAAGGGACTTGCAACAACGACCCCTGTAGGTTCGAGGTTTCGCTCAAACTTCGACTGAAGGTTGTTCCCCTCGACGATACGAATCCGTAGGCGCGAAAATCGCTCCAATCGGAGTTCGTATGCAAAAGACTCGGACGTTTTAGTAAACCGCCGGAAAACGGTCCGAAAATCCGGACCGATTTCCGAAACGGAGTCCAACTGCGGACCGATTCAGTTCAGGTTTTTTTTTATTTTCTTTCTTTTCTCACGCGCAGGACTTTTTAAAGGGCCCCACGCTGCCTCGTTTTGCGTGCCCGTTTTCCCAGCCCCACACCCGACCCCGCCGCCTCCTTGCTCCCGTGCGCACGAACCCAGCCGCCGCCGCCGGCGCCGCTTCTCCTCGCCGCCACCGGCCATCGCCGCGTCTGTTGCCGGGTTTGTCTCGCCGCCCTCTTTCCGTTCCCGTGCTCCGCGTCTCCATCCGCCGCCGCCAACTGCGCCCTGCAGATCGCCGCGTACGCGCACGCGTTTATTATTCCGAGAGCCATAGTTGACCGTGTGTGTACGTGCAGGTAGAACCACGCCGCCGGAACCGACCGTCGCCGCCGTCCGGAGCTCGCTGGAGTTCGTTTCGCCGTCCGTTTCCGGTAAGACAGCAGCCACCGTCAGATCTCAGATCAGCGGCTTATATCGTTCGTTGACTGGTCAGCACTCCAGACGTTGACTAGTCAGAGGCCCCAGACGTTGACTGGTCAGACGCCCAGTCAGCCGATCATCGAACCACGATTGGCTGGGTCAATTTCGTTAATCTTATTAGTTGGCAGATTTCGGTAAAATCTTGTAAATTGCGTAGAAATTAAACCGCTTGGCCAAAAATTGCAAATAAAATATGCACGAGTTCAGTGAGTCGTGTAGAATCTCGCTGTACCTTTGGTTCAGACTTTTACTGTAAGGTTTAGTACAGTTTAATCAAACTAGTTAGTGGCCTTTTCGGAGTAATAAATTCGTAGTAAAAGTTTCGTAGCTCCAAAAATCGCGTATGATATGTCTCTGAACTCGTATGAACGAGGGGAATCTCATCGTAAAGATAGGCTTACTGTAAAAACTTCTGCAGTATTTGTCTAATGGCTTTCTGCAGTGTTTTAATTACTCGGGATGTTTTATAACTCCTTTTTGAGTAATTCCAATTGGTACTGTTTCTTATCAGCGATGCCTATGCGGTAGAATTTTTCCAGGATTTTACAAACAGTATACTACCGGTAGTGAGTTATTTAAGTTCTAGCTCTAGTAGAGATCTGTACTTTTGGTTAATAGTTTTCCTAGCGCCAAATCTATTTTCCATGCATGTATTCGGTAGTAATATGTATTAGTATTATGTGGTGCATCTGTAGCACCAATTCACTTGCTGTTCTTGCATTCATGCATCATCTTTGTTGCATATGTTTGTGAATTGTTTGTTTATGAATGCAATTGTGTCGTGTAGATTGTGTGGAGTGCAACCCTTGCTCGTGTTTGGATTGTTCCTCTGACCTCTTCAATCAAGGCAAGTAGATGCTACTTTGTTCATGATATCGTCCTACTATTTCAATGCATTGTCGTGTATTTTGTAGTTGCATGAGTAGGATGATACTATCGCTATGCTATGTCCTATTATGTGGTAGGGCTTTCCTTGTAGATGAACCACCGTTGTAGATGTGCTTAGCCATGCTATGTTGAACGAGGGCTGGGTTACATCATTGATACTTGTTTTCTCAAAGTATTGGTTTGTGAAAACTAAAACAACTTAATCAATGAATCCCCTGGGTGTGATGGTATTGATAATTTTTGGTAGTTTCATTGGGGAAAGGCACCTAGGTATCAAGAGAGAATGATTGGCTTCTTTATTGTGTAGCTTACGTGTACAACCATGTGCCAATAATGAAATGGGCGGTTGGTTGGACTTAGTAGGTTGTGGTAACTCGAACCCGCGTATCCAGAGATGTAGAATTTTGGTAGGTTGGACGGTGCGTCGGGATTGAGGAGCTACTTCCCGAACAGTATCTTCTTGGTCTTCTCCCTATCATCACCCAAAATGAGAGTGATGGTACGAGCTGGGCTGGCCAAGTCACATGGGTAAAGTGTACTAACCTCTGCCGAGTGTATAATCTAATCGATTAGTCGTGTCCCCGGTTATGGACAACTGAGTTGCTTGATATTGATTCCATGACATGTTTCTCGCTCATTCTAATTTCATAATTGTTTTAATGTTGTTGGGATAACTTAATTGGGATCTTTTCAAAGAAAATTCAAAACTGTTTATGGAAGTAGGACAAAATTATTTGCAAATGCAAGCCAGACACAGCTCCACTTGCCAAATATGCATGTAGATGTTAGTACTATTGTCTCCATTTACTAGCTCTACTTGCCATACATTCCATGTATTGACCCTTCGGGGCTGTTGCGTTTTATGCTGCAGGTTATTCCGATTCTGATTGATCGTTATAGGCCATGGTACTCCACTCGGCACTTGTTCACTTGTGGGCAATTTGAAGAATGGAGGATTTAATCGTTTATGTTGCTACCTGAATAATTTGAGCTAGCTTGTGCTAAGCTTTTATTGTAATAATGGTACTCTGGATCTTCGTTATCTATGATACACGGATATTTTTCTATGTTATCTATCTTACTCTATTGTGGGCCAATGAACCAATCCAGGGATTGGCATGTCACATAGAGGCCACGGTCTTCGAACCAGGGTGTCACAGGATAGTATCGAGCCCGTGTGTCATTGTAGGATCGTGACCTAGAATTGGATTAGGAAGCCATAGATTTATTAAAGCCTATATTAACTCTATCTTTCATCTTATGCCTTTCACCCTCGTAAATTCTTACCATATGCTATTCTCACACTTTCCTCTTTTACTTGATAGATGGGAGAAGTCGACTGAGTATGCCACCATGGAGTCACCAAGGCCCTTTGCAAGGCGTTAGCTCAGCTCTCATGATCATTGGGATTGCCACGCCCATGTTCAAGGGAAGAAGGCTGTACACCTATGGATATGGAGAGGATGCATGGGAGATCACTACCTTCATATTCAGAGATGCCGCCTTGCCAAACCCGTGCACTTGATCTACACCAAGACATCACTGGCCAGGGACTTGGAATCAACAGCCATACATGAAGCCCTGTCTGCCGGTGCCATCAAGTCCGACACCTACTACGGAAGATTCACCCTACCGTGACTATGGAAGGCGTGATGAAGATGGGAACATTGTGGTTACCTTGAGACAGGAACAACATGCCGCCCCGTCGGAGGCACATAGAGGACATGGAAAGGGAGAATGGAGCTCTAGCAGAGAAGGTGAGGATGATAAAGGAGATTGCAGATTTTACTAGCAATGGTATGGTGGTCCAAGGACAGGAGATTGACTCTTTGCATGAAGCTGTGGGAGTTCTGGAGAATGCCACGATAGCGGAGATGCAACCATAGCACATCTTCATGTGCGTGCAGGAGAACACCGAACATACGGCAAGCGCAAGGACAGTCCAGGAAAGGGATCAAACTATTGAAGCTATGACAGCCCAGATTGCCGCTCTCCAAGCACAGCTGAATCCACCCTCTGATGATGACAATGGAGATGATGGCAACAATGGAGATGATGATGATGAGGACGAGGATGATGATGATGGAGACGATGATGGTGGTGGAGATGAAGCTATTGCAGTTGCAGCTGACGATGAAGAAGAAGAGGAGGATCCAGAAGAGATGGAGTTTGACGTTTCAAGTGATGGTTCAGGAGAGGTGTACACTCCGCCGCCCTGGTTGTACCGCGAGCCGAAGCGTCAACGCATGACAGCGAGGACCTACCGCAACCTCTTTAAGCAATAGATAGAAGTCCACCAATTAGTCCTTGTTAGGTAAATTCGTTAGGATTATTCTCGATCGTTGTGATACTTAGTTCGTGTTAGTTTAAGAGTGTTTAGATGCTTATTTGTGTACTCCAATATCCCAGGAATTATTTGTGCAAATTATATGAAAGAGTTATGGCAATTTGGTTACTATCTGTGTTGTTTTCGCTGCTGTTTTTCTGCTGATACAGCAGTACTGCACGATTTTTCATATTTTTCTGGTAACTCGGAAAAATCTGAAAAAAATTGGGCTGATGAGGAACTTCCTGTTCTATATGCACAAAAATTGGCTAAATTTTCTGACGAGTTTAAGTCAGGCGGAAAAATTCGCGAACACAGCAGAACTGTTCTGTCAGAATTGCTGTTTTGTCGTTTTGATGCTCAACTGTTTAGTTAACCATTGCCAACTCTTGCAAAACTATTTCAGTAGGTATATACTGCTAGGATAGCACCTGGGATGTTGCTGGACCGCTTGTTTGTTGATGTGTTGCTTGCTTGTGATTGTCTGCTATTGTTTGTTGTTGATTGATCATATGCATGGGTAGAATCCTATTACCGTAGTTGATTCTTTCTAAACTTACCTGTGCTGAACCGCAGATGCCTTCCCGCCGTCAACCCATTGAGTTGGAGCAGCTCATGGCAGCTCAGGCACAGCTGACCCAAGTGATGACTCAGTTCATGGCAAACCAGAACAACAACAACAACAATGGGAACAACCAGCAGGGAGATGCTCTCACCAGGTTTCTGAGGTTGAGGCCAGCTAAGTTCTCTACTACAACGGAACCAATGATTGCTCTCGACTGGTTGCGTTCAGTTAACAAGGATCTGGTAACTGTTGGATGCACTGATGCTGAGAAGGTGAGGTTTGCCGCTCACCTACTAGAGGGACCAGCCGCTTCTTGGTGGGACACATTTCAGATCACCCACCCTTTGAATACCGTGACTTGGGCTATGTTTGAGGAAGGTTTCAGGACCGACCACGTGTCTTCAGGAGTTCTGAGCCTGAAGAGGAAGGAGTTCCGCAACTTGCGCCAAACCAATCGCACCGTGGCCGAGTACATTGAGGAGTTCAACAACCTGTCCCGTTATGCACCTGAGGATGTTGACACTGATGCAAAAAGGAGGGAGAGATTCCTGGATGGCCTCAGTGATGAGCTTTCAGTACAGCTATTGGTGGTTTATTACCCCACTTTCCAGGAGCTTATGGACAAGGCCAGGATCCTGGAAGGGAAGCACAAGCAGGTGGAAAGCCGCAAGAGAAAGAACAACAATCACCACTCTGGCTCACACCACAAGTCTCGCACTTCATATGATGGGTACTCTAAGCATGGAGGGAATGACCATGGGAGCCATGACCGCCACCACCATGGAGGCGATGGACATCGTCATGACAACCATAGGAGCAGTCACCACAGCCACAAGGGAGGACACTCTCACCACTTGGAGGACACGGAGGACATGACCGCAACCGTGATCGCAATTTTGTGAAGAAGGATCTGAGTGAGGTGACATGCTTCAAGTGTAAGCAGAAGGGACACTATGCTGACAACTGTCCGGAGAGGAAGGGACTCAAGCCAACCAACAATGAGAAGGCCACAGTGAACCACATGAATGTGGAGGAGATTCCACGAGCCGACCTTGTGATTGGTAAGTTCCCAATCAACACTCACCCTGCACTTATACTTTTCGATACTGGTGCATCGCATTCATTCATATCAAGGGCATTTGTGGATAAGTATAAGTTACCTACTGAGTCTATGAAGAGGTCTTTTAGAGTGAGTTCACCTGGAGGAGATATGATAGCTAGTGCGGGATGCCGCAATTGAACTGTGAGGATTGGAACACACAACTTCATTGCACATTTGGTAGTGTTGGAATCACAGGGATTAGACGTTATTCTGGGTATGGATTCGATGTCTATGCATGAGGGACACATAGATTGTGCACAGCGAGCTGTTTCACTCAAAACCCAGGATGGTAAGAGGATTAGATTCAAGTCAGCCGCACGACTAGGAAGGTGTAAGCTGAATTCTCTTAAGGGGGTTAGCATGGATACTGTGCCAGTGATTAGGGATTACCCCGACGTGTTTCCGGAAGAGATGCCAGGGATGCCACCTGACAGAGAAGTAGAGTTTCTTATCGACCTGATGCCGGGAACAGGACCAATAGCAAAGAAACCATATAAGATGGATGTGGATGAGCTGAAGGAATTGAAGAAACAGTTGAAGGAGCAGCTGGAAAAGGGATTCATTCAGCCTAGTGCGTCGTCATGGGGTGCACCTGTTCTGTTTGTGGAGAAGAAAGACAACACCAAGAGATTAGTGGTGGATTATCGCTCGCTGAATGAGGTAACCATCAAGAACAAGTACCCTCTGCCGAACATAAATGATTTGTTTGATCAACTGGAAGGAGCAAAGGTGTTCAGCAAGATTGATCTGCGACCAGGCTACTTTCAATTGAAGATCCGGAAGGAGGATGTACCAAAAACCGCCTTCACCACTAGGTATGGTTTATATGAGTATACAGTTATGTCATTTGGACTAACGAATGCCCCAGCATATTTCATGACCATGATGAACAAGGTATTTATGGAGTACTTGGACAAGTTTGTGGTAGTGTTTATTGATGACATACTGATATATTCCAAGGATAATGCTGAGCATGAGAAACATCTGCGACTGATTATGGAGAAACTAAGGGAACACCAGTTGTATGCCAAATTCAGCAAGTGTGAATTCTGGCTTAACACCGTTGGGTTTCTTGGACATGTAGTGTCAGGAGAAGGAGTCGCTGTTGATCCAAGCAAAGTGACTGCAGTGGGAAGCACCCAAGAATGCTGGAGAGATTCGAAGCTTTTTGGGACTTGCTGGATATTACAGGAGGTTCATTGAAAACTTTTCCAAGATTGCAAAGCCGATGACTGAACTTCTGAAGGAGAGGAAGTTTGAATGGACGGATGTGTGTGAAGCTAGCTTTCAGGAACTGAAGCGTCGACTAGTGACTGCACCTGTTCTATGCTTACCAGATCTTCAGAAGGATTTCCAAGTGTACTGTGATGCTTCTCGACAGGGACTTGGGAGTGTGCTGATGCAAGATGGGAGAGTGGTGTCATATGCCTCGCGACAACTCAAGCACCATGAGCGGAATTACCCCACACACGACTTGGAGTTAGCGTCAGTGGTTCATGCGCTCAAGGTATGGAGGCATTACTTAATGGGAAAACACTGTGATGTGTACACCGACCACAAGAGCCTGAAATACATATTTACACAGAAGGAGCTGAACATGAAACAAAGGAGATGGTTGGAACTTATCAAGGACTATGATATGAATCTACAATACCACCCAGGAAAGGCCAATGTAGTAGCAGATGCTCTGAGCCGAAAGGTTTATGCCAATGGATTGACAATTGGTGAATTGCCTGAGGATTTGTGCAAGCAATTGAAGGACCTTAGACTGTAGGTAGTATCTGAAGGATATTTGGCTACAATGGAAGTCCAACCAACGCTTCAGGACAGAATCAGGAAGGCTCAAGTGGGAGACAAAGAGATAGATGAAGTTAAGGAAAAGATGAAGGAAGGTCGAGCAAGGGAATTCCGCAAGGATGAGCAAGGTACCTTGTGGTATGGAGATCGTTTGTGCGTGCCCAACGATTCGGAGTTAAGGAAGTTGATTACGCAGGAAGCTCATGACTTGCCGTATTCCATACATCCCGGCAATACGAAGATGTATATGGACCTAAAGGACAGATTCTGGTGGAACAACATGAAGGGAGACATCGCCAAGCATATTGCCCTATGTGATGTATGTAGCCGAGTGAAGGCGGAACACCAGAAACCAGCAGGACTGCTACAGCCTTTGCCCGTGCCGGATTGGAAATGGGATAGAGTGGGAATGGACTTTATCACAGGACTGCCCAGGACCAGGTCTGGATATGACTCTATTTGGGTAGTGGTCGACATTTGACCAAGGTAGCCCACTTTATACTAGTGAAGACGACCTATACAAGTGCAAGGTTAGCCAAGATTTACATGGACAAGATTGTGTGCCTACATGGAGTTCCCAAGAGTATCGTATCTGATAGAGGCACCCAATTTACCTCACACTTCTGGCGCCGGTACTGCAGTCACTTGGTACTAGATTGGAGTTTAGCAGCGTTTCACCCACAGACGGATGGCAGACCGAGGGTGAATCAGATTTTGGAGGACATGCTAAGAGCTTGCGCCTTGGCTCATGGTTCTAGTTGGGATGAGAATTTACCGTGCGAGTTTTCCTACAACAACAACTATCAAACCAGCATCAAGGCGTCACCGTTCGAGGTGTTATATGGGAAGCGGTGCGAACACCATTGCTATGGGATGGAGTAGGAGCGTCATTGTTTGGACCTGATTTGATCAAGGACGCCGAGGAGAAGGTCGCCTTAATTAGAAACGGTGAAGGTAGCACAATCAAGACGGAAGAGCTACTGGCGACGCCAAGCGCAAGGAAGTGGTATATGAGATAGGTGATAGAGCATACCTCGGAGTATCGCCGCCGTGGAATCAAGAGATTTGGAATTAAGGGTAGTGGCACCTCGATTTATTGGACCGTGTCGAGTCTTAGCATAAAGGAGAAGTTGCTTATCGGTTGGAGTTGCGGAGGCTCACATGCATTGTTCTAGCGTGTTCCACGTATCCCAGTGAAGAAGTGCCACCGGAGATGGTGGATACACCATTGAGAGACACTGTACCGCTAGAAGAGGTTCAGCTTGAGAACGACTTGACCTATGAGGAGAAGCCGGTCAAGATTACGGAGACAATGAGCGGACTACCGAACCAAGACAATCAAGTTTTGCAAAGTGCAGTGGAGCCACCACACGAAGAGGAAGCTACTTGGAGCGTGAGGATGACATCAGAGGACTACCCACACCTATTTGCTAGCGCGCGAATCTCGAGGACGAGATTCATCTTAAGGGGGTTAGTCTTGTCACATCCCAAATTTTAGATTTGGTCTTGCATATCATTCATTGCATCGCATCATATCTTTCCATGCATTACCGTCGAGTAGAGAGGATCGACGAAACGCTATTTGCAAAACCCTATTTTGTTTCACTTCGAGATTCCTGCGGGGAGCTTTAGAGGGACTTGCAACAACCACCCCTGTAGGTTGTTCCCCTCGACTGAAGGTTGTTCCCCTCGACGATACGAACCCGTAGGCGCGAAAATCGCTCCAATCGGAGTTCGTATGCAAAAGATTCGGACGTTTTAGTAAACCGCCGGAAAACGGTCCGAAAATCCGGACCGATTTCAGAAACGGAGTCCAACTGCGGACCAATTCGGTTCAGGTTTTTTTTTTCTTTTCTCACGCGCAGGACTTTTTAAAGGGCCCCACGCTGCCTCGTTTTGCGTGCCCGTTTTCCTAGCCCCACACCCGACCCCGCCGCCTCCTTGCTCCCGTGCGCACGCACCCAGCATCGCCGCCGCCGCCGCTTCTCCTCGCGTCATTGCCGGGTTCGTCTCGCCGCCCTCTTTCCGTTCCCGTGCTCCGCGTCTCCATCCGCCGCCGCCAACTGCGCCCTGCAGATCACCGCGTACGCGCACGCGTTTATTATTCCGGGAGCCGTAGTTGATCGTGTGTGTACGTGCAGGTAAAACCACGCCGCCGGAACCGACCGTCGCTGCCGTCCGGAGCTCGCCGGAGTTCGTTTCGCCGTCCGTTTCCGGTAAGACAGCAGCCACCGTCAGATCTCAGATCAGCGGTTTAGATCGTTCATTGACTGGTCAGCACTCCAGACGTTGACTAGTCAGAGGCCCCAGACGTTGACTGGTCAGCCTTGAGCGCCAGTCATCGAACCACGATTGACTGGTCAATTTCGTTAATCCTATTAGTTGGCAGATTTCGGTAGAATCTTGTAAATTGCGTAGAAATTAAACCACTTGGCCAAAAATTGCAAATAAAATATGCACGAGTTCAGTGAGTCGCGTAGAATCTCGCTGTATCTTTGGTTCAGACTTTTACTGTCAGGTTTAGTACAGTTTAATCAAACTAGTTAGTGGCCTTTTCGGAGTAATAAATTCGTAGTAAAAGTTTCGTAGCTCCAAAAATCGTGTATGATATGTCCCTGAACTCGTATGAACGAGGGGAATCTCATCGTGAAATAAAAACATAGGCTTACAGTAAAAATTTCTGCAGTATTTGTCTAATGGCTTTCTGCAGTGTTTTAATTACTCGGTATGTTTTGTAACTCCTTTTTGAGTAATTCCAATTGGTACTGTTTCTTATCAGCGATGCCTATGCGGTAGGATTTTTCCAGGATTTTACAAACAGTATACTACCGGTAGTGAGTTATTTAAGTTCTAGCTCTAGTAGAGATCTCTACTTTTGGTTAATAGTTTTCCTAGCGCTAAATCTATTTTCCATGCATGTATTCGGTAGTAATATGTATTAGTATTATGTGGTGCAGCTGTAGCACCAATTCACTTGCCGTTCTTGCATTCATGCATCATCTTTATTGCATATGTTTGTGAATTGTTTGTTTATGAATGCAATTGTGTCGTGTAGATTGCGTGGAGTGCAACCCTTGCTCGTGTTTGGATTGTTCCTCCGACCGCTTCAATCAAGGCAAGTAGATGCTACTTTGTTCAAGATATCGTCCTACTATTTTCAATGCATTGTCGTGTATTTTGTAGTTGCATGAGTAGGATGATACTATCGCTATGCTATGTCCTATTATGTGGTAGGGCTTTCCTTGTAGATGAACCACCGTTGTAGATGTGCTTAGCCATGCTATGTTGAACGAGGGCTGGGTTACATCATTGATACTTGTTTTCTCAAAGTATTGGTTTGTGAAAACTAAAACAACTTAATCAATGAATCCACAGGTGTGATGGTATTGATAATTTTTGGTGGTTTCATTGCGGAAAGGCACCCAGGTATCAAGAGAGAATGATTGGCTTCTTTATTGTGTAGCTTACGTGTACAACCATGTGCCAATAATGAAATGGGCGATTGGTTGGACTTAGTAGGTTGTGGTAACTCGAACCCGCGTATCCAGAGATGTAGAATTTTGGTAGGATGGACCGGTGCGCGTCGGGATTGAGGAGCTACTTCCCGAACAGTCTCTTCTTGGTCTTCTCCCTATCATCACCCAAAATGAGAGTGATGGTACGAGCTGGGCTGGCCAAGTCACATGGGTAAAGTGTACTAACCTCTGCAGAGTGTATAATCTAATCGATTAGCCATGTCCCCGGTTATGGACAACTGAGTTGCTTGATATTGATTCCATGACATGTTTCTCGCTCATTCTAATTTCATAATTGTTTTAATGTTGTTGGGATAACTTAATTGGGATCTTTTCAAAGAAAATTCAAAACTGTTTATGAAAGTAGGACAAAATTATTTGCAAATGCAAGCCAGACACAGCTCCACTTGCCAAATATGCATGTAGATGTTAGTACTATTGTCTCCATTTACTAGCTCTACTTGCCATACATTCCATGTATTGACCCTTCGGGGCTGTTGCGTTTTTATGCGAGTTATTCCGATTCGATTGATCGTTATAGGCCACGGTACTCCACTCGGCACTTGTTCACTTGTGGGCAATTTGAAGAATGGAGGATTTAATCGTTTATGTTGCTACCTGAATAATTTGAGCTAGCTTGTGCTAAGCTTTTATTGTAATAATGGTACTCTGGATCTTCGTTATCTATGATACACGGATATTTTGCTATGTTATCTATCTTACTCTATTGTGGGCCAATGAACCGATCCAGGGATTGGCATGTCACATAGAGGCCACGGTCTTTTCAGAACCGGGGTGTCACACATGCAATGACTCTAGTTCATTCATGTGGTTTACTAAAAGAACACACATTCAATGACTCTAGATGTGGTTTATGAGAAGAACATGCATACAATGAACTCTAGTGGATCCATGTGGTTTATGAAAAGAACAAACATGCAATGACTCTAGTGGTGGTTTAGGAGAATACCACACATCCATTGACTCTAGTGGATCCATATGTGGTTTATAAAAAGTACACCCATTCAATGAAAAAGGTGGATCCATGTGGTTTATGAAAAGAACTCACATGCAATGACTCTAATGGATCCATATGTGGTTTATAAAAAGTACACCCAGTCAATGACAATGGTGGATCCATGTGGTTTACGAAAAGAACTCACATCCGATAACTCTAGTGGATCCATGTGGTTTATGAAAATAACACAAATGCAATGACTCTAGTTGTGGTTCATGAAAAGAACACAAATGCAATCAACTCTAGTGGATCCATGTGGTTTATGAAAAGAACACACATGTTGTGGTGGAATCACTGCATGTGTTCTTTTCCTAAAACGCCAATGATGAACACTAATACACTCACAAATCCAATGAAAATAACACAAATGCAGTGACTCTCACTATGGTTTATGAAAAGACCACAAATGCAATGAACTCTAGGGGATCCATGTGGTTTATGAAAATAACACACATGCAATGACTCTAGTGGATCCATGTGGTTTATGAAAAGAACATACATGCAATGAACTCTAGTAGATCCATATGGTTTAGGAAAATAACACAAATTCAATGACACTGGTGGATCCATGTGGTTTATGAAAAGAACACACATGCAATGATTCTAGTGGATCCATGTGATTTATTAAAATAACACACATGCAATGACTCTAGATGTGGTTTATGAAAAGACCACAAATGCAATGAACTCTAGGGGATCCATGTGGTTTATGAAAATAACACACATGCAATGACTCTAGTGGATCCATGTGGTTTATGAAAAGAACACACATGCAATGAACTCTGGTAGATCCATATGGTTTAGGAAAATAACACACATTCAATAACACTGGTGGATCCATGTGGTATATGAAAAGAACTCACATGCAATGACTCTAGTGTATCCATATGTGGTTTATAAAAAGTACGCTCAGTCAATGACATTGGTGGATCCATGTGGTTTATAAAAAGAACTCACATGCAATGACTCTAGTGGATCCATGTGGTTTATGAAAATAACACAAATGCAATGACTCTAGTTGTGGTTTATGAAAAGAACACAAATGCAATCAACTCTAGTGGGTCCATGTGGTTTATGAAAAGAACACACATGCAATGACTCTAGTGGTGGTTTAGGAGAAGAACACACATGGAATGACTCTAGTGGATTCATATGTGGTTTATAAGAAGTACACACATTCAATGACATTGGTGGATCCATGTGGTTTATGAAAAGAACACACATGAAATGACTCTAGTGGATCCATCTGATTTATGAAAATAACACACATGCAATGAACTCTACTGAATCCATGTGATTTATGAAATTAACACAAATGCAATGAACTCTAGTGGATCCATGTGGTTTATGAAAAGTGCACACATGCAATGACACTAGTGGATCCATGTGGTTTATGAAAAGAACACACATGCAATGACTCTAGCTGTGGTTTATGAAAATAACACATGCAATGACACTAGTGGATCCATGTGGTTTTTGAAAAGGACACAAATGCAATGACTCTAGTTATTGTTTATGAAAAGAACACAAATGAAAATACATTATAGTGGATCCATGTGGTATATAAAAAGAACACATGCAATGACTCTAGTGGTAGTTTATGAAAAAAACACACATGCAATGACTCTAGTCGTGGTTTATGAAAAGAACACACATGCAATGACACTGGTGGATCCATGTGGTTTATTAAAAGAACACACAACCAGTGACACTGGAGGATCCATGTGGTTTATGAAAAAAACACACACGCAATAAACTCTAGTGGATACATGTGGTTTATGAAAACAACACACATGCATTAAACTCTAGTGGATCCATGTGGTTTAGGAGAAAACACACATGCAATGATTCTAGTGGTGGTTTCGCAGAAGAACACACATGTAATGACTCTAGTGGATCCATATGTGGTTTACAAAAAGAACACACATTCAAACATACTTGTCGATCCATGTGGTTTATGAAAAGAACACACATGAAATGACTCTAGTGGATCCATGTGGTTTATGAAAATAACACACATGCAATGAACTCTAGTGGATCCATGTTCTTTATGAAATGAACATAAATGCAATGAACTCTAGTGGATCCATGTGGTTTATGAAAAGAACACACATGCAATGACATTGGTAGATCCATGTGGTTTATGAAAAGAACACACATCCAATGACTCTAGTTGTTGTTTATGAGAAGAACACACATGCAATGAATCTAGTGGATCCATATGCCGTTTAGAAAAAGAACATACATTCAATAACACTAGTGGATCCATGTGGTTTATGAAAAGAACATGAATGCAATGACTTTAGTGGATCCATGTGGTTTATGAAAAGAACACACATGCAATGAACTCTAGTGGATCCATGTGGTTTATGATGTGGTGGCATCACTGCATGTGTTCTTTTCCTAAAACCCCAATGATGCACACTAATACACTCACACATCCAATGAAAAGAACACAAATGCATGGACTGTAGATGTGGTTTATGAAAAGAACACACATGCAATGACTCTAGTTGTAGTTTATGAAAAGAACACAAATGCAATCAACTTTAGTGGATCCATGTGGTTTATGAAAATAACACACATGCAATGACTCTAGTGGATCCATGTGGTTTATGAAAAGAACACACATGCAATCAACTCTAGTGGATCCATGTGGTTTATGAAAAGAACACACATTAAATGACACTGGTGGATCCATGTGGTTTACGAAAAGAACACACATGCAATGACTCTAGTGGGTCCATGTGGTTTATGAAAAGAACACACATGCAATGACTCTAGTGGGTCCATGTGGTTTATGAAAAGAACAAACATGCAATGAACTCTGATGGATGCATGTGGTTTATGAAAAGAACACACATGCGATGAACTCTAGTGGATCCATGTGGTTTATGAAAAGAACACACATTCAATGACACTGCTGGATCCATGTGGTTTATGAAAATAACACACATGCAATGACTCTAGTGGATCCATGTGATTTATTAAAATAACACACATGCAATGACTCTAGATGTGGTTTATGAACAGAACATGCATGCAATGAACTATAGTGGATCCATGTGGTTTATGAAAAGAACACAGATGTAATGACTCTAGTGGTGGTTTAGGAGAAGAACACACATGCAATGACTCTAGTGGATCCATATGTGGTTTATAAAAAGTACACACATTCAATGACACTGGTGGATCCATGTGGTTTATGAAAAGAACACACATGAAATGACTCAAGTGGATCCATGTGGTTTATTAAAATAACACACATGCAATGAACTCTAGTGGATCCATGTTCTTTATGAAATGAACACAAATGAAATGAACTCTAGTGGATCCATGTGGTTTATGAAAAGAACACACATGCAATGACAATGGTGGATCCATGTGGTTTATGAAAAGAACACACATCCAATGACTCTAGTTGTTGTTTATGAGAAGAACACACATGCAATGAATCTAGTGGATCCATATGCCGTTTAGAAAAAGAACATACATTCAATAACACTAGTGGATCCATGTGGTTTATGAAAAGAACATGAATGCAATGACTTTAGTGGATCCATGTGGTTTATGAAAAGAACACACATGCAATGAACTCTAGTGGATCCATGTGGTTTATGAAAAGAACACACTTGCTGTGGTGGCATCACTGCATGTGTTCTTTTCCTAAAACCCCAATGATGCACACTAATACACTCACACATCCAATGAAAAGAACACAAATGCATGGACTGTAGATGTGGTTTATGAAAAGAACACACATGCAATGACTCTAGTTGTAGTTTATGAAAAGAACACAAATGCAATCAACTTTAGTGGATCCATGTGGTTTATGCAAATAACACACATGCAATGACTCTAGTGGATCCATGTGGTTTATGAAAAGAACACACATGCAATCAACTCTAGTGGATCCATGTGGTTTATGAAAATAACACACATTAAATGACACTGGTGGATCCATGTGGTTTACGAAAAGAACACACATGCAATGACTCTAGTGGGTCCATGTGGTTTATGAAAAGAACACACATGCAATGACTCTAGTGGGTCCATGTGGTTTATGAAAAGAACAAACATGCAATGAACTCTGATGGATGCATGTGGTTTATGAAAAGAACACACATGCGATGAACTCTAGTGGATCCATGTGGTTTATGAAAAGAACACACATTCAATGACACTGCTGGATCCATGTGGTTTATGAAAATAACACACATGCAATGACTCTAGTGGATCCATGTGATTTATTAAAATAACACACATGCAATGACTCTAGATGTGGTTTATGAACAGAACATGCATGCAATGAACTCTAGTGGATCCATGTGGTTTATGAAAAGAACACAGATGTAATGACTCTAGTGGTGGTTTAGGAGAAGAACACACATGCAATGACTCTAGTGGATCCATATGTGGTTTATAAAAAGTACACACATTCAATGACACTGGTGGATCCATGTGGTTTATGAAAAGAACACACATGAAATGACTCAAGTGGATCCATGTGGTTTATTAAAATAACACACATGCAATGAACTCTAGTGGATCCATGTTCTTTATGAAATGAACACAAATGAAATGAACTCTAGTGGATCCATGTGGTTTATGAAAAGAACACACATGCAATGACAATGGTGGATGCATGTGGTTTATGAAAAGAACACACATCCAATGACTCTAGTTGTTGTTTATGAGAAGAACACACATGCAATGAATCTAGTGGATCCATATGCCGTTTAGAAAAAGAACATACATTCAATAACACTAGTGGATCCATGTGGTTTATGAAAAGAACATGAATGCAATGACTTTAGTGGATCCATGTGGTTTATGAAAAGAACACACATGCAATGAACTCTAGTGGATCCATGTGGTTTATGAAAAGAACACACTTGCTGTGGTGGCATCACTGCATGTGTTCTTTTCCTAAAACCCCAATGATGCACACTAATACACTCACACATCCAATGAAAAGAACACAAATGCATGGACTGTAGATGTGGTTTATGAAAAGAACACACATGCAATGACTCTAGTTGTAGTTTATGAAAAGAACACAAATATAATGAACTCTAGTGGATCCATGTGGTTTATGAAAATAACACACATGCAATGACTCTAGTGGATCCATGTGGTTTATGAAAAGAACACACATGCAATCAACTCTAGTGGATCCATGTGGTTTATGAAAAGAACACACATTAAATGACACTGGTGGATCCATGTGGTTTACGAAAAGAACACACATGCAATGACTCTAGTGGGTCCATGTGGTTTATGAAAAGAACACACATGCAATGAACTCTGGTGGATCCATGTGGTTTATGAAATGAACACAAATACAATGAAGTCTAGTGGATCCATGTGGTTTATGAAAATAACACACATGCAATGTGACGAGGGTTTAACTCATCAATGCCCATTGTTATGGACTTGGGTTTTGGAGAAGGAGGGAGCACTGGAGACATCTATCAGCTAGCAAACAAGCACACAGGGGACTCGAAGATTTACCCATGTTCAGGCCTTGTAGAGGTCCCTACTCCTGCTTGTCTGCTCATGGAATTATTGAAGGAATCGAGGATTACAATGTTGCGCAGATGCAATCTGGCGAGGGTGGTGGAAACTAGCGTTGCGTGTGTCCTCCTCGCCTCCCCCTCCTAACCTTTATATAGATAGGCTAGGTCTCGGGTAGCAGGTCGAGTCGGTTACAGGTTGGGGTTTTCCACTTTGATCTTTCTATCTTTAACTTGTTCTTGTTCTTCAAGAATTGAGAGTCTGTAGGTTACTCGAGTTGTCCAATTGGGCCTTGGTGACACCGTGGGCCTCTACTGTATTTAGGCCGTATATACCAAGCTCGAGTACCTGTAGGGTATACCCATGTTAGTAGCCCCCGAGTGCCCAGTGGAATCACAGATTCGACTGGGGACTTTATGAATCCTTTCGAGTGCATGACTGAGTATGTTTTTCGACTGCTCTGTTTGTGTCATAGGGATTGTTGATGTGCGTGCCTGATTTAACCGATGCATCGGTATCGGTTAACTACCTTAGGGTAAAACAACGCAATCTACTCGAACTCAGAGTCCCCGGACTCGAATCCGGAAAAGTGCTGGTGTAAGTCGACTCAAGCTGCGGAGGTCTTACAGGAGTCGAATTCCAGTATATGGGTGTGAGCACTCGACGCGTCCGTCAAGGCATGTTCATCCTACCTGTAGGCACAGATATATTTCTGGTAGTGCACATCGAATGTGTTGCCAGGCCTTATTTAGGTCTTACCTTCACGCTGCAAGCGCGGCATCCGAATTTTGTCACCGCGGAGATGATTCGGGTGACCCAGGAGACGCAATCTCTTTGTAGGGAAACATCTTGAGGCGGTGTCACCATAAGCTTCGAGTGTGGATGTTATCAACACATAGTACGGTGCACAAATAATCATAGGGTGCACGACCAGTGCTCCCTATGGGAGTAGCCCTAGAGCGCCTAGTTGAGTCGAAGACTCAGGCAGGGACTAAAGAACTTTTGCGTCTGCTGTCGTCTTTTGTTTGCTTGTTTTAGTCGAATTTATTTCCAGCGCTCCCTATGGGAGTAACCCATGTCCATAGTCGAATCGTGAATTCGAGTTGGTGGGTTTGTTTTGATTGTCCATGTTCCTCCAGAAAAGAAAAAGAAAAAAAATCGGAGGGTGCGCAACCAGCGTTCCCTATGGCAGTAGCCCATGAGTGCTTGGTGGAGTCGAAGATTCGAGCAAGGACTAAATTTAGTCGAAGTCTTCTGCTCCTCAATTTTTGATGATGTCAGTGCTGACTATGTGATGAGCTCAATTGCCTGCGTGAGCGGGTTTGACAGGACGTGACGAGCAGTGGGTCCCATTTTTTGACTCTGACTTGACCGGCGTGCGTAATCTTTGTTTTAACTGTGCCTCCTCGATTTCCACGCGTGATGGGGGTAGTGGGGGATGGTTCACGCTTCAGGTCCTCCACGTGTCGATCACGATGAACACCACACGTCTTATAGGTTTTTTTTGTGACCGTTAGATTGCATCTTCCAGGGGGTGAAGTAGCGATGTTGCGACGGTAATTTTCACATCTGCTTCCTTTCTCTGCCTTTGCCTTCGTCTCCATTGCTGCTGCTCCTCTGCTCCTTTGTGTTCGTCTTTTTCGTGGCGCTGGACCAGCTCCGCGTATTCCCCAGTTACTTTCTCCGTTCACACCGCCACCGTAGAATGGGGAAGAAGAAAGGAGGTGCCGCGGCCGATTCCACCGCCGCCACGGTTGCTGCGAAGAAGAAGGGCGGCTCCACCACTATGGGCACCAGCACCGTCACCGCTGGGAAAAATAAGGGCATGGGCACTCGCGTCACCAATGGTGCGTGGCGCGCATCCGTGATCAAGTCCTCTGAGCTCCGTCTTCTATGCCAAGACGGAGTTCTTTCTTTTGCAGTCGCTGACGCGCGCGTCCCTGGCAACGAGGTAATCCCTTCCCCTCCTGCCGGTTTTCGGGTGATGTTCATAGCATTCATCATCCGTGGTCTCTCGTTGCCCATGCATCCTTTCTTTAGGGGCCTTCTCTGTTTCTATGGGCTCCAGCTGCATCAGTTGTCCCCCAACTCCATCCTCCATGTAGCTTGCTACATTACTCTTTGCGAGTGCTGGCTTGGAATCGAGCCGCACTTCGGTCTCTTCAAGCGCCTCTTCAAGATGAAGCGCCATTCGGCGTCTGGCTCCGTAGTCTATGATGTAGGCGGTTGCGGTATGCACGTCGACTCCTCCGCCACATACTTCGACATCAAACTCACGGCGTCCGTCCAAGGGTGGAGGGACAAGTGGTTTTATATCCGTGACCTGAAGGCTGATGGAGACCATTTCGGACTCGCGCCCTTCGATCCCGCGACGCCGTGCAAGAGGAGGCGCTCCTGGAAGAACATGGTGATGCCCGACGAGTCCACGGAGACAGATGTGTTATATGAGCGCGTTTGCAACCTCGAGAGTCGCATGGGTGATGTCTACGCACTTCTATTCTTGTAGATAGTTGTTGGGCCTCCATGTGCAGAGGTTTGTAGAACAACAGCAAGTTTTCCCTTAAGTGGATCACCCAAGGTTTATCGAACTGAGGGAGGAAGTGGTCAAAGGTTTCCCCTCTCAAGCAACCCTGCAATCAATATACAAGAAGTCTCTTGTCTCCCCAACACACCCAATACACTTGTCAGGTGTATAGGTGCACTAGTTCAGCGAAGAGATAGTGAAATACAAGTGGTATAGATAATTATAAGTGGTAACGGTGATAGAAAATATCTTGATGGCGTGGAAAAGACTAAAGTAAAACTGAAATAAAGATGGAAGCAAGCAAACATGTAACAAATCTAGTTACAAACGGTGTTTCAATGCTTAGAAACAAGGCCCAGGGATCATACTTTCACTAGTGAACACTCTAATATAAATATCTTATCTTTATGATACTACTCTTAACTACTCTCCGGTTGGACACTGTAATCGATGGTAGGGCTATAACAGCACACCTCAAAGTAAGCCTTTCCCATCTAGTTAACCCCACACTGTCACCTTGAGCACTAGATGATTCCAACAAACACCACAATTTCATAAAGACATCCAACTCTAAATATAACTCATAACAAGTATTTGTAATCTCTAGCCTAAGTGCCACCATGGTGTGCACGCTATCACTTTCACACACATGGGGAGAGCAGAGATCTATTAAAGCACTTGAGTAGCAAGGTAGATCTATAGATTACAAGCTCATGATCTCAATAAGATCATGCATAGAGAGAGAGATGAACACATAGCTACCGGTAGAACCCTTAGCCTCGAGAGAGAACTACTCCCTCCTAATCATGGGAATCAACAATGGTGATGGAGATGGTGGTGGAGATCGATGGAGATGGCTCCGGGGGCACTTCCCGTCTGGCGGTCTTAAGCAGAGACTTTCGTCGAATCTCCCTTGATTGGCGGCGGTGCTATAGAACTTTTCGTGGATTTCTGATTAACAATCTAGGGATTTTGCCTCGGGGGAGATATATAGGCGAAAGAGGCAAGGTCGATGGCCGGCCAGGGGGGCCCACACCATGCCCTGGCGCGGCCTAGGGTTGCCCGTGCCAAGGGGGGGTGGCCACCCTTTGGCCCCTCTCCAACTCTCCTTCTGGCTCTGTGAGTCTTCCGAGAAAATAGTAACTTTGGCTTTTGTCCCGTCCAATTCCGAGAATATTCATTTTCTGACTTCGTGGAACCAAAAACAACAGAAAACAGGCAACTGGCATTGTGGCATCTTGTTAATAGGTTAGTCCAAGAAATAATATTAAAAGTACTCCAAAGTTGGAACAAAACACAAGAAAGTAGATAAAACCAAGCATGGAACATCAAAAATTATAGATACATTTGCAATGTATCAACATCCCCAAGCTTAACTCCTGCTCGTCCTCGAGTAGGTATGTGATAAAAAGAAAGAATAATTTTTGAGGTGACATGCACCATCATAAACTTGATCAAAGCATTTGTAAAACATTCAAAGCTGGGATCATAGTACTTCAATCGTAACATGAAAGACAAAGTTCTAGCAATAAGACAAAGAAACTATTTTACAACATGAAAAGGAACAAACAAAAGATTAATGAATAGCAATGCTTTGCAAGACGTTTGTTTGTTTCACATAAAGAAAACATAGCATAATAGTATTCAGCTTGTCCCTCATAGAGTAGCAAATCTAAATGCATAGGACACCTTCAAAGTTCATAAGAGTGACTAGATACAAATAGTTTAAAACAAGCAATATCAAAGCTATGCATCAATCAACAAGTCTTGGGACAATGCACATAGAACTGGAAGGTGGAGACTCAATATAAAAGTGGAAGAAAGGCCTTCATAGAAGGAAGTAGGGATTCAAGTTTCATAAAGAGCTTCCAAAAATTATGGTACTTATTAGCTTTCAGCTCTCATTGCCCCTTTCATAAGCACCTTGAACTGATTAAGGTTAAAGTGAACAAACTATGGTGTATATGATTGACGAAGTATAAGTTAGGAATCTCATGTCCCTTGAATACGAGGGACACTCCTCATGCTACTCAAGTTTAGTCACCGGTAAGTTCTTGTCATCGTAAGTACATGTGTATCATAGAGAACCGCCAACGGGGTACCCCTTGCCTGATGATACGGAAGAATCCCCATATCAAAATGATAAGGCAAGAAGACAACAAGCATCTAGCAATCTTCTTATTTACCATGGGAATATGGTGCTTTTTTTCTCTCTTTCCTCTTTTCATAATCTATTTTTTTCTCTTTTTTCTCAATACAGGACTCCTTTTTTATAAGAAAAATGCTTTATAGACAGCTCATTATGGTTACGCTGCAGGTTTCCACCATGTCAGCATGGATTAGACCAGCGGCCTAGGCGTTTCTCTAACACATATCATAACTCCATGGACTTACAAGCTCCCCTTTCATTTCACAGCGACGACATCCACATACAAAAGAGCATGATATCAACTAGGTACAAGTACCAAGTGCCATGTTGAAAGCGTTCCCCATGACAACATGGTTCTGCTAATTCCCAACAAATAAGTGCAAGCATATACAACATAGACGACGCAATGGTTCAAGTTTATTAAGGGTAAGAAAAGTAAAGTGTGCGATCAAGTTCGTGAGAGCTTTAATCACTAGTTTTCTCATAACAAGTTTAATTTGGAAGGTAAACAAAAACATGAATATACTTGGAATAGCATAAGCTAATAGATAGGTATGGTGGACCCTTCGGAATAACTTGGTTTAAGGAGTTGGATGCATGAGTGGAACTCATACTTGGTTGTGGAGTATAGCAAAAGATTGGGAGCGACAAACTAGGAGAGCAATAATGGCCATAATCATGCAGAGCGACAAAACATCATTGATCAAAGCATAAATTGACTCTACAAGTTGAAAACTAAAGGATCATAAAGGCTATGGTGACTTGAGATAGTCATAACATGGTGTGAGCATGTGCCAAGTCAACCCAAATAAAGCATCAAAGGAGAATACCATAATACTATGCTTTAATATGCTAAAACAACGCATGATTCTTCCAAGGCACATTAAGCAATCTCAATTGTTTATAACAAGTCATGCTACAACAAAGAATACTAAGCATAAGGCCAAAAGAATATCAAGCATGGCATGACAAAGCATAGGCCACAGTCAAAAACAAGCTCTCTTTACCACTTAAGCATGAACTTTCCTACTCTTTTCCAATCCAAACCAAACTATTTGAAAACCAATGCATGAAAGAGGGGGTCCAACCAATTTATTCAGCAAACTAAGAAAACCAAGGAAATGAAAAACCAAAACGAAAACGAAAAAGAAGACGCTCCAAGAACAACACAACTGTTGATGAAACAATAAAAATGAAGTGTTTGGAAGAAACCTGGAATTTTTATTGATGAAGAAGGGGGATGCCTTGGGCATCCCCAAGATTTGACGCTTGTACTTCTTGGATATTTCTTTGGGTGACACGTGTGGCATCCCCAAGCTTGAGCTTTAGTCCATCCTTCATCTCATTACTCATTCCTTCCATACAGCTGAAAATTTTCCTTCATACAAAACTTCACACAATCTTTATTAGAAACATTAGTCCACTCAAGATAATAGGTATTTAGGTTCAGTTCCAACACCAATAAAACTTCCATTAAAACCACTAGCTACTGTAGAACTTCCCTCAAAAAGCTCAATTCCCCAAAAGAACTCAAAAAGGAACCAACAAGAAGCAAATGCAAATAATGGCAGAAATCTATCAAAACAAACCAGCAGGTAAAGACAAAAAATTTCGAAGATCTTTTATTCCTCAAATCAAAAAGTGTTGAACTAACGAAAGTTAGATAACAACCTGGGGCAGAAGCACACAAATTCACGCCACAAAAGGACGTACAGAGATTTTACACAAATTTTTACGGTGAAGCACAGAAATCTGTTTTGGGACAGCAACTTTCCCAATCATTGCTTCTCTCTCATTAGAGGTTACTCTTTGCACAAAAAGCAAATAAAAAGGATAAGGAGCGGTTATTACTGAAGTAATAACTTCCAAGACTCATCTAGAACTTTTGGGTTATCTCCTAATAAGTACTTTTCTTTAACGCCTTTAAGTTAGGCATGATAGTTTGAGAAGATGCTCACATAAGAAATATGAATTGAAGTAAAAAAGAGCATAAATAAGAAAATTCAAAACACATTTAAGTCTAAACCACTTCCTATGCATAGGAATCTTGTAAAGAAACAAGTCATGAAAGCACAAAGCAACAAGCATAGGAAAGCAAAACAAGTGCAACTTCAAGACTTTCAACATAAAGGGGGGAAACTTAATATTGTTGAGACACATAAAACCATGTTTCCCTCTCTCATAATAACTTTCAGTAGCATCATGAATAAAATTAACATTATAACTATCACATGAAACATTCTTATCATCAGCATAAAATAATTATTACCCTCCCTATAAGCATAGTCATTCTTATTAGTCATAGTGGGAGCAAATTCAACAAAATAGCTATCATTACTATTCTCATCACCATAATCATCAAATATAAGAGGCATATTGTAATCATAATTACTTTCCTCCTCAATAGTAGGTGGACTGAAAATATCATAATCATCATTGCAATCATCATATATTGGAGGTTTCGTATCATCATAAGCAATAAAATAGCTATCTTCCAAAGTTGTGGAACTAAAAAGATCATTTTCATAAAAACTAGCTTCCCCAAGCTTAGACTTTTCCATAGTATTAGCAATAATGGTGTCCAAAGAATTCATACTAACAACATTGCTATTAGCATGCAAATAAAGTTCCATTGGTTTTTTAATTTTCTCTTCAAACACTTCATGTCCTAACTCAAGATAAATACTATAAAGCTCTCTAATTTTTTTGTTGTTTTCCATTAAGCCTAACTAGTGAAAACAATAAACAAAAAGACAAAATTGCAGAATCTAAAGGAAATAACTTCGAGCACTCACACCAGACGATGTGAGTACCTTTTACCTTACCTCCCCGGCAATGGCGCCAGAAAATAGGCGTTTGCCGTGGGAGGTTCTTCTTCTTTAATCCTCCGGTGTGAATACCTTTTACCTTTCCTCCCCGGCAACGGCACCAGAAAATAGCTTGATGTCTACACACTTCTATTCTTGTAGATAGTTGTTGGGCCTCCAAGTGAAGAGGTTTGTAGAACAGCAGCAAGTTTTCCCTTAAGTGGACCACCCAAGGTTTATCGAACTCAGGGAGGAAGTGGTCAAAGTTATCCCCTCTCAAGCAACCCTACAATCAATATACAAGAAGTCTCTTGTGTCCCCAACACACCCAATACACTTGTCAGGTGTATAGGTGCACTAGTTCGGCGAAGAGATAGTGAAATACAAGTGGTATAGATAATTATAAGTGGTAACGGTGATATAAAATAGCTTGATGGCATGGAAAAGACTAAAGTAAGACTGAAATAAAGATGGAAGCAAGCAAACATGTAACAGATCTAGTTGCAAACGGTGTTTCAATGCTTAGAAACAAGGCCTAGGGATCATACTTTCACTAGTGAACACTCTCATATAAATATCTTCTCTTTATGATACTACTCTTAACTACTCTTCGGTTGGACACTCTAATCGATGGTAGGGCTATAACAACACACCTCAAAGTAAGCCTTTCCCATCTAGTTAACCCCACACTGTCACCTTGAGCACTAGATGGTTCCAACAAACACCACAATTTCATAAAGACATCCAACTCTAAATATAACTCATAACAAGTATTTGTAATCTCTAGCCTAAGTGCCACCATGGTGTGCACACTATCACTTTCACACACGTGGGGAGAGCAGAGATCTATTAAAGCACTTGAGTAGCAAGGTAGATCTATAGATTACAAGCTCATGATCTTAATAAGATCATGCATACAGAGAGATGAACACATAGCTACCGGTAGAACCCTTAGCCTCGAGAGAGAACTACTCCCTCCTCATCATGGGAATCAGCACTTCCCCATCCCGGCACGGTGCCAGAACAGAGACTTTATGTCCCCCAAATCTCCCCTTCGGTGGCGACGGTGCTGCGGAACTTTTCGTGGACTTCTGATTGACGATCTAGGGTTTTTGCCTCGAGGGAGATATATAGGCGAAAGAGGCAAGGTAGATGGCCAGCCAGGGGGCCCACACCATGCCCTGATGCGGCCTAGGGTTGCCCGCGCCAAGGTGGGTGTTGGCCACCCTGTGGCCCCTCTCCGACTCTCCTTCTAGCTCCGTGAGTCTTCCGGGAAAATAGTAACTTTGGCTTTTGTCCCGTCCAATTTCGAGAACATTCATTTTCTGACTTCCCGGAACCAAAAACAGCAGAAAACAGGCAACTCGCACTGTGGCATCGTGTTAATACGTTAGTCGAAGAAATCATATGAAAAGTACTCCAAAGTTGGAACAAAACACAAGAAAGTAGATAAAACCAAGCATGGAATATCAAAATTTATAGATACATTTGCAATGTATCGATGGGTAAAGAGGAGGGAGGCTGTGCCCTCATTCGCACATGGCTACGCTGTCACGTCCAGCCCCTCCAGGCCAGAGTCCATCCTATGTTCTAGTGGGCTGGCACGAACGATGTCACTCGCGTATCTGTTGATGGCATTTCCGCGAGTGAGGTAGATAAGAGGGTGTGACTGGTCACCAAGTACACCGCCAAGGATGTGCTTCCCAATGATCCAGATGTACCTCCCTTTGATGCTGCTAACCCTCCTCCTGAGGTACGGTTGTGCTACGTAGTAGCTTTGTTTGTCGACTACTTCTGTTATGTTTTTCTTGACTTATGCTAAATTGCTTTTCTGTATGAAGGATTGGGGGGTGTCCCCCTGTATGCCCCTTCCTCCTGAGGGGGTTATCCCTCGTGAAGCCCTGGAAGAGGATGAGTCGGAGTCGACCATCCCATTTGATGTGGAGGAGGAAGCCCCCGAGTCCAGTGGTCCGGACACTCGCAAGCATTCGCGCAGCAAGGATTCAGATGCATCGTCTCCTTCGACTCCGGAAGGTGCAGCTGTTGGTGTGCAGAATCGCTGATACATGTCGTTCCTGTGAGTGCTGTGGCGCCATCTTCTCGCAAGAAGATGCGACTGCCGAAGGAGTCGTCGTCGGAGTCGGAGGATCAAACCTTCGATTTTGACAAGTTTGATTGGTAAGTGTGCGAGTCTTCCGTCTGGTTCTTCTTTTAAAGTTGCTTTTTCTTGATGTTGATTTTATTCTGCAGTCAACCAGCATCGTCGTCCTCTGGCAACGTACAATTTTTTAAGGAATCGGGAGTCGCGACATCCAAAGCCAAGAAAATGGCTGAGCGCTCCCCTTCTCCTCCATTGGCGGCCCACTCCAGGCATAATTCGTCAAGTTCTCCGCACAATGTGGAGCACCAGATGGTTATCCGGACGTCTGCGAATCCATCGACTTCGGAGTCTTTGGAGGGTCATGTAAGTGTAGTATCTCTTCTTCTGATTTTGCAGTCGAATTTTCATCTATGCCATCTGTTGATCCTTTACTATGTCTTTTTGCTGCAGCTCGTTGTGAAGGAAGCCGCTCGCCTTGTGGAGCAGGTGCTTGCGATAGGTCGTCAGCATGCAATGCTGGACAATCGCCATCGCATGGTGGAAAGTGAGTGTTCCTTACTTTTCCTCTGCATCCTTTTGATGTATTCGACTGATAGTTTGTCTTCATTTGTGTCACAGCTGAGCATAATGCACTCCTCCGTAGCGCTGCTTCCCTCGAGAAAACGCTTGCCGCGGCGGTGAAGAGCCGTGATGAGGCAATTGCAGCACGGGACGAATCACGGAAACGCGAGGAGGATCTGCGCGCCTCCATCGCCGCTAGGGAGAAGTTGTTCGAAGAACAGCTTTTCTCGATTGCCAAGACCCTCTCAGGTATTCCCTTGTCTAGATTTTTGTTGTGTCCCTTCTTTCGAATTTGTTTGGCGTACTTGACTTTTGTGTCGATGCTTGGTTTGTGTGTAGATGCCAGTGGTCTGAACTTCGACCCCTAGGCACTCCGTCGTGATGACGCCCTGGCGGGTGCTATTTCGGCAGTCGAAGATCGCAGCGCTGCCATTCAGGGACGCTCATCAAGGCAAAAGGCATACTCAGTCGCCTCTGAGAAGAGCTGGTGCCCAAAGCTGAGTTGATCGAGAATATGGATGAGCGGGTGGAGTCCTTTGCCGGAGGCATTCCTTCAAGCTTCAAGAACTCACTCCATGTAGCTGGTGCTTCAATGTCACTCACCATGGTTCAAGCACACGGAGTCGAAGTTGATCCTGCAGCGGTCTCCAAGGCGATGCTTGTCAGCGCAGATGGCCAGCAGGTAGTTTTTGCTCTTTCACGACTGCTTGTGGGAAGTATGGACCACAGTCGATCAATACAGTTGCAAAGTACTCTGAGGAGCTTCAGCGAGCCAAGAAGATGGCTAAGGCTGTGACGTCAGGGGTTGGGGGGAAGTCTGTGGCGCCTAACACTGCCACAGACTCGATGAGGCCCCCAAAACCAAAGTCGAAGTCGAAGAAGCCAATCGCTCGTCAGTAGTCGAATCTTGTAATAGTTAAATAGCTTATGTCTTTTGTCGAGAACATGCCTTTTGGCGAGTGTTTCTGCTGATACTTTGTTAATATTGAATGCACTCGAGTCATTTGTCTATGCCTCGCCTTAATATTCTTATTGTATCTTGCTTGACTTGTGATAGAGCACGTCGGATGATCCTGTGAGGGAGCCTCAAGATTCGCCGCCCTTTGATGACACCTTGGCACTGCCGCACTCAAGGGTGGATGAGCTGTCTCTGCTCTCGCGACTTGGTGACTGCGTGAAGCAGTTGGAGTGTGAATTGCCGGTACTCCGCGGTAATGCGGATATATGGAAGTCAAAGGAAGAGAAGGCCGCTGCCCGAAACAATATCTGTTAGGGGAAGTGACACAGCTGGGTGACCAATTCAAATGTTAGTTTTCTTCTTCCTTATCTTTTCCTTGTAGTCACTCATAGTAGTTCGTTGTCTTCATACTTCTGCCTTTTCTTCATATAGTTGTCAGTGCACGTCATCCACAGGATGAGAAACATAGGATTGTTATTCGCATGAATGATCTAACCCAGGATCAGCTTCAGGCGAGTGGATATTTCTGGGTGGATCATGATCGCGTGGTCGCACTAGCGACCCTGCAGGATCATACTTCACGAGTGCTTCACTTCCTGAAGTAGTCACAATCGTGCCTGAAGAATATTTATCGGATAATGTTTCTGCTGGACATCGTTCCATCGAGCCTGCTGTCCCTTCTTGCCAAATTCCAAGACTTGAATGCGGTCCGCGAGTGTGTACGGCAGCAGCTAGTGGCTGGTGCCAAGGCTGTTTTGTCGTTGGTGCGACTGCACAGACCTAATGTGGACGTTGCTACAATTGCGGCCAGACCCCCAGCGCCGCCAACGGGTTCGACCTGGAACATGGTTCCTCACTACCAGGCGGTGGATCGCCCAGCGGAGGAGATCGTCGACTTCTTTGAGGAGCAGGCCAACGTTCCTTTACTGCAACAGTAATGTAGTTTGTATCCTGCACATAGTTGTACTAGTGTTGTAAAGTTCGTATATATGCTGTGTATAATTGATTGACATTGATGTATAAAGAGCTTGTTAGCGTGTATGTTTTATGAGTGTGTTGCACTATGCGATTTCTTTTCGTTAGCCTGACTTGTGCTTATCTCAGCCCCTTGTGAACCTGTCACGTGCATTGCAACTGGGTTGGTGTTTATCAAGGGTTTCGACTGGTGCGCCAGCTACTCAGGATATCGCGTTAGTTTGTAGAATAGATGTGCACAGGGTGGCGCAGCCCCGAGTGGATTAATTGCAGAAAATAAAAGGAACACAGAGTTTTGGGGCACTTAGCTTTATTTACTCGCAGAATAGTACGAGGTACAATGTGTGGCTAAGTAGCCTTGGTTGAGTATCCTTATTTGCAATGTAAAAGTAAAAACGACTAAGGGTAGAAGTGTCGCAGCTGCGCGACATTCCAGGGGTTGGAGTATGCGACTCCAGTCTCGAAATCTTTAAGGCGATAGGCGCCACCTGGGATTACTTCTGTAATCATGTAAGGTCCCTCCCAGGGGGACTCGAGTTTGAGATGCCCTTGCTATTTCAGTTGCAGGACCAAGTCACCTTCGATGAAGGACCTGGGGCGTAGCCTTCTGCTGTGGTAGTTGCGCAGGTTCTGCTGGTAGACCGTTGATCTTTCCGCAGCGATTTCCCGCGCCTCGTCGAGGAGGTCGACGGAGTCTCCGAGTGCAAGAGTTGACTCCTGCTTGCTGTAAGCAACCACTCGTGGTGCCTTGTACCGTACTTTTGCGGGTAGCACCGCTTCAGCCCCGTGCACCATGAAGAACGGGGTGTACCCTGTGGCGCTATTTGGAGTTGTGCGTAGGCTCCAGAGTACCGATTGCAGCTCGTCTGGCCAACAACCCGCGGCCTGTTCAAGTGGCCTGAGGAGTCGCTTCTTGATGCCACCGCAGACGAGCCCGTTGGCTTTTTTGACCTGACCGTTGGTCTGTGGGTGCGCTACGGAGGCATAGCTGACGTTGATTCCCAGATTCTCGGAGAACTCTTGGAACTCTTTGGATGTGAAGTTTGTCCCGTTGTCCGTGATGATGCTATGTGGTACTCCAAAGCGGTAGACGATGGACTCGAAGAACTTGACTGCACTGTATCCTGACTGATTAGTCACTAGTATGGCCTCTATCTACTTGGTGAATTTTTCGACTGCGACCAAGAGGTAGACGTAGCCTCCTCGTGAGGACTTTGGGAGCTTGCCGACAATGTCGAGTCCCCATTGCGCGAAGGACCAGGCCAATGGAATTGGCCGGAGTTCTACGCCAGGTGCGTGTGGCTTGTCCGTGAATCGCTAGCAAGCGTTTCATTTTTTGACGATGTCCTTGGCGTCACGCATGGCCATAGGCCAGTAGAATCCAGCTCGTAGAGCTTTGGCGACGAGGGCGCGACTGCCGGCATGGTGCCCGCAGGTCCCTTCATGGATGTCGAGGAGAACAGCTCTTCCATCGGCCATGGAGACGCATCGCTAGAGTACTCCTGTGATGCTGCGCTTGTATAGTTTGCCGTTGATAATAGCGAATGCCTTGGATCGCTGCGTGATGTGCCGTGCGTCAGTCGGATCGTCCGGTAGCCTCTTGCTAAGAAGGTACGTGATGTACAGTTGAGTCCAGGATGGCTCGATCATCATGACGCTCATTGGTCCTTCGAGTCCTGTATCCAACTCCAAGTCGTCGAGTGCCATTGGCTCATTGGACGGCGTAGCCCCCAAGTCCGTTACTGCGCTTGTTTTCTTCTCTGCGGCCTTTGGCTTGATGGAGTATTCACAGTTGCGCTTGAGAAATACCCCAGGTGGTATGGGGGCGCAGGTAGAGCCTATGATGGCGAGTGCGTCCGCCTCTTCGTTTCTTTCGTGGCCTATGTGCCGCAGTTCGCAACCGTCGAAGTCCCCTTCCAGTGTGTCGTAGAGGTCACGGTAGGCGATCATGTTGTCATTCAGTGCGTCGCACTCGTGTATTGTCTGGTTGACGACCAGCTTGGAGTCGCCATATATTATGAGCCTCTTGGCGCCGCAGGCTTTTGCCATCCTCATCCCATGCAGTAGGGCCTCGTATTTAGCTTCATTGTTGGAGGTGCTCAACTGCATTCGCAGGATATATTTCAGCTTGTCTCCCTGGGGCGATGTCAGTATGACACCTGCGCCGGCTCCATCCTTTCGCTTTGAACCGTCAAAGTGCATTGTCCAGAGGTAGGACATATCTGGTTTTTCGGGGAGCTGGTTCTCCATCTAGTGCACGAGGAAGTCAGGGAGAACTTATGACTTGATTGTGTCGCGTTTTTCATATGTAATGTCTCGTGGAGACAGTTCGATTCCCCACAGCACGACTCGTCCGGTGGCGTCAGGGTTGTTGAGGATATGCCCCAGCGGGGCGTCGTTGACTACCACGATTGGGTGCTCCTGGAAATAGTGGCGCAGTCGCCGGGCTGTCATGAAGACGCCGTACGCTAGTTTCTGGTAGTGCGGGTACCGCTGTTTTGTTGGCGTAAGCACCTCACTGAGGTAGTAGACTGGGCGCTGCACTCCTTGGACCTTGTTTTCTTTGGCTTGTTCCACCACGAGCATCGTGCTGACCAACTAGTTGGTGGCGGAGATGTATAGCAACAGTGGTTCCCTTTTGCGTGGGGTCACCAGTACTGGCGAAGTGGACAGTAGGCGCTTGATGTCTTCGAATGCTACTTGTGCCTCGTTGGTCCACTCGAACTTGTCAGCTTTGTGGAGGAGTTAGTAGAAAGGCAGTGCCTTCTCGCCCATTCGACTGATGAATCGATTGAGCGCCGCGATTTGCCCAGCCAGCTGCTGCACACCTCTTATGTTTTTCGACTTCTCCATGGCCAGTATGGCTTTTATTTTCTTCGGGTTTGCTTCGATCCCTCTTGCGGAGATAAGATACCCGAGTAGTTACCCAGATGGCACGTCGAAGGCGCATTTGTCCAGATTGAGCTTGATCCGGTAGCGGTCGAGGTTGGCGAAGGTTTCGTGCAAATCGTCGATTAGTGAGGCTTCCTCTTTGGTCTTGATTACTATGTCATCAACATAGACTTGAAAGTTGCGACCAAGCTGGCTCTTGAGGCAAGCCTGCATGCACCACTGGTAGGTGGCTCCTGCGTTCTTCAGCCCGAAGGGCATTGTGTTATAGCAGAACACACCAAAAGGCGTTGTAAACGCTGTTTTTTCTTGATCTTCCTCCTTCATTCGAATCTTGTTATAGCCTAAGTAGGCGTCGAGGAAGCAAAGGCGCTAGCATCCTGCGGTGGAGTCGATGATCTGGTCGATTCGCGGTAATGGGAAGTGATCCTTTAGATAGTGCTTATTCAAAGAGGATATTCGTGTCCTTTTTTGGTACTAGCACCGTGGTGGCGAGCCAAGTGCTTTCCTTGATCTCGCGTATGAATTTGGCGTCGAGGAGTCTGTTGATCTCCATTCCGACTGCATTTGCTCTTGGTTCTGACAGTCACCGAATTGTTTGCTTGACTGGCCTTGTGTCTGGGTTGACATTGAGTGCATGCTCGGTGAATTCCCTGGGAACTCCTGGCATGTCCGATCGACACCAGGCGAAGATTTCCCAGTGCTCACGGAGGAATTCGACGAGCGCGAGTTCCTATGCAGGACTCAAGTTGTTGGTGATGAGGGCCGTCTTGGCGGGATCTGATGGGTGGACCTGAACTTTCTTCGTGTGCACCGATGAGTCGAAGGATAGGTCGGGTGAGCTTGGCCGGATCAGGGGAGGCAGACTGTTGTCTGTCGACTCCTTTAGTCTCGCTAGTTCCTCCTGCATGCCGAAGGACTGGGAAATTCTGTTGAATTCCCTGTCACAACTATCAGACCTCTTGAAGCTCCCGTTGATTGTGATGACGCCATTAGGGCCTGGCATTTTCATCTGCAGGTAGGCATAGTGTGGCACCGCCATGAACCTAGCGAACGCGACACGTCCGAGGATGCAATGGTACTGCGAGGGCCAGTCAACGACTTCAAAGTCGATGCGCTCGCGCCGAAAGTTTTTCGGCGTGCCGAAGATGACGTCGAGGTTGATTTTGCCAAGGGGATATACACCCTTGCATGGGATGATGCCGTGGAATGTTGTGTCTGAGGCTTCTGACCAAGTCAGAGGGATCCTCATTGCTCGCAAGGTACTCACGAACATAATGTTGATGCCGCTTCCGCCATCCGTGAAGACGCGGCTCATGTCGAAGCATCCAATTTGTGCCTCGAGCACGAGGGGACAGTGTCCTGGGCGAGGTACTTGACGTGGGTGGTCGCGTTTGTCGAAGGTGATGCAGGAATCGCTTCCACTGAGGTACTTAGTGGTAGATGATGGCGAGTTTGTCGCCAGATTCACTTGGCGAGTGATGGCCTTTTGCACCCATTTGGAGGGCTGACCGTTTTGGATCATCATGGTGCCCATGGCCCGTGGGTACGACTCGCCTCCGTGATGCTGGTCGGGTGCAGCTGCGTTTGGTGGTGGTCCCGGTGCTCCTTTCGACTGCGTTTCATTTATCCGAGCCAGTCCCTCATGTAGTTTGAGGAACTCGCGGCAGTCCTTAAGTAGGTGGCTAGACTTCTTTTTTCCATCGTGCTTGTCGATGTAGAAGTGCACAGTGCTAGACTTCGATGGATGTTGCGGGTGCCTCATCGCAATTGTGGTGCTGCCATACTTGCGTGGTTTTCCCAGAGTCGCGGTATCCACCGTTGCGGTAGCCGCTGTTGCGGTTGTCGTCGCATCTGTCAGCGTAGCCGGCTGCGACCATGTTGACGTCGTCGCGGTCATCGTAGATGCGCATGCGGCATTTGCTTCGGCGATCACGTCTGCATTCGAGTTCTGCCTCGTCGTCAGAGTGAACGCGATTTTTCACCGAATCTTCTCCATCTGCCCAGCGATTCACGATTTCCATCAGGTGGTCGAAGGTTTTGGGATTCGAGCAGCCCAGCTCCTCCCTGAGCTCTATGCGGTGTACGCCGCCGTTGAATGCGTCAATCGCGCGATCCTTCGAGATATTCTCTTTGGAGTTCTTGATGATGGACCACCTCTGGATGTATGAGGGTAGCGACTCGCCTGACCTTTGTTGGCAGCATCTCAGTTCTTCGATTGATGCGGGCCTTTTGTAGGTGCCCTTGAAGTTGCACACAAAGCTATAAACCAGCTCTTCCCAACTGCGAATGGATCCGCGTGGGAAGTTGTTGAGCCATGCTCGGGCGTCGCCCTGCAGCTGTAGCAGCAGGCGTTGCATGGCCGTGCTTCGACTCCCGCCGTGGAGCCTGACGGAGGAGATATGGTCCTCTAACCAAATTTTCGAGTCCTGCAGACCATCGAACTTTGGGTTCTCTGATGGGACCTTAAACCCCTTGGGAATTCGCTTTTGTCTGATGGCCCTGCTGAAGCGTCTAGCGCCACAGAGCTCTACATCTTCGTCATTTGAGTTCATCGATCGGGCACGTCGCGCCCTTGATTTGTCGATTTTGTGCTGCGTGGGGTCATCGCGCGCATCGTAGTCGTGGTCATGTCGCCAGGAGCGGCGACGTCGAGACAGATCGTGACTGTCGTCGCTAGATGAGGGCGAGGAGTAACGCTTTGCCAGAACCTTGCCTTTCTTCGGTTCCAATGCTGGCTCTTTGTCGAGGGCGGGCTCGATTAACCCCAAGCCTGCGATCGTAGATCGGTGCATGGCATCTCGAGGGTCTCCAGCTAGCGGCTGTTTGTTGAGGAGGTACATGGTGGCCACCGTTACCGTAGCTTGCGGCGTTTTTGGGAGTATGTTGCCGCGCGTATCCACCGTCATGGATCTGAAGTCAAGGACTTTGGTGGCTTCTACACGTTCTTGTTCAGTGAGGTGGGGGAGTCAAGATCGCCTCTTGTTGGCGATGTACTCGTTACACCTGGAGGAGGATCCTCCATGGGAGGAGAGCCCAGCTTGTCGGAGGGTTGATTCGTCAGCCGCCTTTTTACTTGCTTCGAGTTGCGCGATTGTTTGTAGTTGGAACTTGTATTCCTCTTTCAGCAGCCAATGGTAGAGGGTGGCCTCGTAGGGCTTCTCGGCAACAAGCCCACTCGAGGTCGTTGAGCCTGATCACGATGTGTTCGCCAGTTTGCTCGTTTATCATAGTTGGAGGTTCGACTGCCCCTCCGTTGTTGACGGGGGCGCCGTTAGTGGGACCGCCGTTTGGCGGTGGCCCGCCATTAGGTGGTCGTCATTGGGTATGCCGCCGTTTGGCGGGTCGGCTCCATGGCCAACATTGCCTGTGTTGTCGCGATTGGCGGAGGAGTCGCCAGTGTTGATGACAGCACGCATGAAGTGGTTGGGGAAGCTGCTGCTCCCACAACTTTCTGATCTAGAACCGTAGGCTCCGTCTTCCGTTGCCAGATCGCCCAGATCGGATTCGCGACTTCTGTTGCTGGCCGTATTCTCGACTGTTGCCGAGGCATTGACCTCGCTGAGGGTGCCCATCGGCGGAGGGAACCACGATGCTGGAGCAATCGATGGTGTCATCGGCTGGTCAGGCATGCGAAGCGTGCCCATCTGACCAACTTGGAAGCGGAAGCTCCCGATCGCCAGGCTGATTCTGTCGCCCACGGATTCGAAGGCCGGGCGAGTGGCCGGTGTGTGGACGGTGAAGTCAAACGCACCGAAGAGTTGGCGAATCTCCGCTGTTGCGGAGTGGTAGATCACGGTTGATGGGGCCGAAGAAGCCGCAACATCAACACTCCCAATTCCCACAGACGGCGCCAATTGAGGAGGGTTTAACTCATCAATGCCCATTATTATGGACTTGGGTTTTGGAGAAGGAGGGAGCGCTGGAGACATCTATCACCTAGCAAACAAGCACATAGGGGACTCGAAGATTTAACCAGGTTCAGGCCTCGCAGAGGTCCCTACTCCTGCTTGTGTGCTCGTGGAATTATTGAAGGAATCGAGGATTACAATGGTGCGCAGATGCAATCTAGCGAGGGTGGTGGAAACTAGGGTTGCATGTGTCCTCCTCGCCGCCCCCTCCTAGCCTTTATATAGATAGGCTAGGTCTCGGGTAGCAGGTCGAGTCGGTTACAGGTTAGGTTTTTCCCCTTTGAACTTTCTATCTTTAACTTCTTCTTATTCTTCAAGCAATCGAGAGTCTATAGGTTACTCGAGTTCTCCATTTGGGACTTGGCGACACCGTGGGCCTCCGCTATATTCAGGCCGTATATACCAAGCTCGAGTACCTGTAGGGTATACCCATGTCACAATGACACTGGTCGATCCATGTGGTTAATGAAAATAATTCACATGAAATGAAACTGGTGGATCGATGTGGTTTATGAAAACAACACACATGCAATGACTCTAGCTGTGGTTTATGAAAAGAACACACATGCAATGACACTGGTGGATCCATCTGGTTTTTGAAAAGAACACAAATGAAATGATTCTAGTTGTGGTTTATGAAAAGAACACAAATGCAATCAACTCTAGTGGATCCATGTGGTTTATGAAAAGAACACACATGCAATGAAACTGGTGGATCCATGTGGTTTATTAAAAGAACAGACATGCAATGACTCTAGATGTGGTTTATGAAAAGAACACACATACAATGACATTGGTGGATCCATGTGGTTTTTGAAAAGAACACAAATGCAATGACTCTAGTTGTGGTTTATGAAAAGAACACAAATGCAATCAACTCTACTGGATCCATGTGGTTTATGAAAAGAACACGCATGCAATGACTCTAGTGGTGATTTATGAAAAGAACACACATACAATGACTCTAGTGGTGGTTTATGAAAAACACATGCAATGACACTAGGCGTGGTTTATGAAAATAACACACATGCAATGACACTGGTGGATCCATGTGGTTTATGAAAAGAACACACATCCAATGACACTAGAGGATCCTTGTGGTTTATGAAAAGAACACACATGCAATTAACTCTAGTGGATCCCTGTGGTTTATGAAAATAACACACAAGCATTGAACTCTAGTGGATCCATGTGGTTTATCAAAAGAAAACAAATCCAATGATTCTAGTGGTGGTTTAGGATAACAACACACATGCAATTACTCTAGTGGATCCATATGTTGTTCAGAAAAAGAACACACATTCAATGACACTGGTGGATCCATGTGGTTTATGAAAATAACACGAATGCAGTCACTCTAGTGGACCCATGTGGTTTATGAAAAGAACACACATGAAATGAACTCTAGTGGATCAATGTGGTTTATGAAAAGAACACACTTGCTGTGGTGGCATCACTTCATGTGTTCTTTTCCTAGAACCCCAATGATGCACACTAATATACTCACACATCCAATGAAAAGAACACAAATGCAAGGACTCAAGCTATGGTTTATGAAAAGAACACACATGCAATGACTCTAGTTGTAGTTTATGAAAATAATACACATGCAATGACTCTAGTGGATCCATGTGGTTTATGAAGAGAACACACATGCAATCAACTCTAGTGGATCCATGTGGTTTATGAAAAGAACACACATTAAATGACACTGGTGGATCCATGTGGTTTATGAAAAGAACACACATGCAATGACTCTAGTGGATCCATGTGGTTTATTAAAAGAACATACATGCAATGACTCTCGATGCGGTTTATGAAAAGAACACACATGCAATGAACTCTAGTGGATCCATGTGGTTTATGAATAGAACACACATGCAATGACTCTACTGGTGGTTTAGGAGAATAACACACATGTAATGACTCTAGTGGATGCATATGTGGTTTATAAAAAGTACACACATTCAATGACACTAGTGGATCCATGTGGTTTATGAAAAGAACACACATGAAATGACTCTAGAGGATCCATGTGGTTTATGAAAATAACACACATGCAATGAACTCTAGTGGATCCATGTGATTTATGAAATAAACACAAATGCAATGAACTCTAGTGGATTCATGTGGTTTATGAAAAGAACACACATGCAATGACACTAGTGGATCCATGTGGTTTTTGAAAAGAACACAAATGCAATGACTCTAGTTATTGTTGATGAAAAGAACACAAATGCAATACACTCTAATAGATCCATGTGGTTTATGAAAAGAACACATATCCAATGACTCTAGTGTAGGTTTATGAAAAGAACACACATGCAATGACTCTAGTAGTGCTTTATGAAAAGAACACACATACAATGACACTGGTGGATCCATGTGGTTTATGAAAAGAACATACATCCAGTGGCATTGGAGGATCGATGTGGTTTATGAAAAGAATACACATGCAATGAACTCTAGTGGATCCATGTGGTTTATGAAAACAACACACATGCATGGACCTCTAGTGGATCCATGTGGTTTATGAAAAGAACACACATGCAATGATTCTAGTGGTGGTTTCGGAGAAGAACACACATACAATGACTCTAGTGGATCCATATGTGGTTTAGAAAAATAACACACATTCAATGATACTAGTGGATCCATGTGGTTTATGAAAAGAACACATATGCAATGAATTTAGTGTATCCATGTGGTTTATGAAAATAACACACATGCAATGAACTCTAGTGGATCCAAGTGGTTTATGAAAAGAACACACATGCAATTAACTCTAGTGGATCCATGTGGTTTATGAAAACAACACACATGCATTGAACTCTGGTGGATCCATGGGGTTTATGAAAAGAACACAAATCAAATGATTCTAGTGGTGGTTTAGGAGAAGAACACACATGCAATGACTCTAGTGGATCCTTATGTGGTTTAGAAAAAGAACACACATTCAATGATACTAGTGGATCCATGTGGTTTATGAAAAGAACACATATGCAATGACTTTAGTGTATCCATGTGGTTTATGAAAAGAACACACATGCAATGAACTCTAGTGGATCCATGTGGTTTATGAAAAGAACACACATGCTGTGGTGGCATCACTACATGTGTTCTTTTCCTAAAACCCCAATGATGCGCACTAATACACTCACACATCCAATGAATAGAACACAAATGCAATGAATCTCACTATGGTTTATGAAAATAACACACATGCAATGACTCTAGTTGTGTCTTATGAAAAGAACACAAATGCAATGAACTCTAGTGGATCCATGTGGTTTATGAAAATAACACACATGCAATGACTCTAGTGGATCCATGTGGTTGATGAAAAGAACACACATGCAATGACTCGTGGATCCATGTGATTTATAAAAAAAGAAACCACATGCAATGACTCTAGATGTGGTTTATGAAAAGAACACACATTGAATGAACTCTAGTGAATCCATGTGGTTTATGAAAAGAACACACATGACATGACTCTAGTGGATCCATATGTGGTTGATAAAAAGTACAAACATTCAATGACACTGGTGGACCCATGTGGTTCATGAAAAGAACACACATCAAATGACTCTAGTGGATCCATGTGGTTTATGAAAAGAACACACATGCAATGACTCTAGTGGATCCATATGTGGTTTATGAAAAGAACACACATGCAATGACACTAGTAGATCCATGTGGTTTATGAAAAGAACACACAGGCAATGACTCTAGTGGGTCCATGTGGTTTATGAAAACAACACACATGCAATGAACTCTAGTGGATCCATGTGGTTTATGAAAAAAACACAAATGCAATGACTCTAGTGGATCCATGTAGTTTATGCAAAGAACACACATGCAATGACACTAGTGGATCCATGTGGTTTATGAAAAGAAAACACATGCAATGACACTAGTGGATCCATGTGGTTTTTGAAAAGAACACAAAAGCAATGAATCTAGTTATGATCAATGAACAGAACACAAATGCAATCAACTCTAGTGGATACATGTGGTTTATGAAAAGAACACACATGCAATGACTCTAGTGGTGGTTTATGAAAAGAACACACATGCAATGACTCAAGTGGTGGTTTATGAAAAGAACACACATGCAATGACACTGGTGGATCCATGTGGTTTATGAAAAGAACACACATCCAATGACACTAGAGGATCCTTGTGGTTTATGAAAAGAACACGCATGCAATTAACTCTAGTGGACCCATGTGTTTTATGAAAACAACACACGTGCATTGAACTCTAGTGGATACATGTGGTTTATGAAAAGAACACAAATCCAATGATTCAAGTGGTGGTTTAGGAGAAGAACACACATGCAATGACTCTAG
Source organism: Avena insularis (assembly GCA_023614405.1). Taxonomy (NCBI): domain Eukaryota; kingdom Viridiplantae; phylum Streptophyta; class Magnoliopsida; order Poales; family Poaceae; genus Avena; species Avena insularis. The sequence goes on from CM042686.1 coordinate 316,340,715, forward strand.
AGGATCCATATGTGATTGAGAAAAAGAACATACATGCAATGAATCTAGTGGATCCATATGCCGTTTAGAAAAAGAACATACATTCAATAACACTAGTGGATCCATGTGGTTTATGAAAAGAACATGAATGCAATGAATCTAGAGGATCCATGTGGTTTATAAAAATAACACACATGCAATGACACTGGTGGATCCATGTGGTTTATGAAAAGAACACACATGCAATGAAACTGGTGGATCCATGTGGTTTATGAAAAGAACACACATGCAATGACTCTGGATGTTGTTTATGAAAAGAACACACATGCAATGACACTGGTGGATCCATGTGGTTTTTGAAAAGAACACAAATGCAATGACTCTAGTTGTGGTTTATGAAAAGAACACAAATGCAATCAACTCTAGTGGATCCATGTGGTTTATGAAAAGAACAAACATGCAATGATTCTAGTGGTGGTTTATGAAAAGAACACACATGCAATGACTCTAGTGGTGGTTTATCGAAATAACACACATGCAATGACTCTAGTCGTGGTTTATGAAAAGAACACACATGCAATGACACTGGTGGCTCCATGTGGTTTATGAAAAGAACACACATCCAATGACACTAGAGGATCCTTGTGGTTTATGAAAAGAACACACATGCAATTAACTGTAGTGGATCCATGTAGTTTATTCAAACAACACACATGCATTGAACTCTAGTGGATCCATGTGGTTGATGAAAAGAACACAAATCCAATGATTATAGTGGTGGTTTATGATAAGAACACACATGCAATGACTCTTGTGGATCCATATGTTGTTTAGAAAAATAACACACATTCAATGACACTGGTGGATCCATGTGGTTTATGAAAAGAACACTGTAGCATCCCAATTGTCTAACAATTGCAATGCTACCAGCCTAGTCTATATATGCTACTTCCTACATATAATTGTTGCATCATAATTATATCATGCTCATGTCATCATGCCACCTTGCATTTGAGCATCATATAAAACCCTTTTCATTTGGTTCTTATCCCATATGCATTATTAATTGTATTTGCCTCTTGATATATTGTATTTGGTTCTTGATATATTGTTTAATGCCCAAGTTGAGTTGGGGGCATATCTATTATTAACTCCACCACCTTTCTTGTCACCACCCCATAATTCCACCATCCAACTATATGTGAGATTTGCATCTTATTTGGTTTTACCTCTAGCTCATGTGGGTTGGGATGAATCCTCTTCTATTTTTCCACATGCTCCCATATATGCACCATATTGTTTTCACATTATTGATATATGAGGAGCCACATGGCCACCTTTGCATGCTATATGAGTGGTACCCCTTTTCAAGCTTCCATATGGATTATTATGAATGTATGCTCATGTTGGGATATTTTTGAGGCTATTATTCATCTAGTGGAACATACACACTAGCAGGGCCAAATTATATTTAAATAAGAGCATCATCCATCTACTCCCCATGGAACAATCTTTTCAATTCTTTTAGCTTGGCCTTACTCCATATCTTGGAATGCATATGTATAAATGCCATGATTATTTACTTTGTTTTACAAGAATAAACATGGCATTTAATGCTATGCATGGGCCATGCAAATCTACCATCTAGTCTCCTTGGGTTTTTTCTTTGCTTTTGAAGTGGATCTTGTCTTTTGGATTCAACTCAAGTGATTGTTTTTATTTTGTTTCACTCCACCATCCTAGAGGCTTACTCTCTTTGTCTTGTGGGCATTTGTTACATGCAAATGGTACATGGGCATATGTTTCTCTCTTCACCAAAAAAACCCTAAACATCTCTCTCTTTCTCTCTACTTAGCCGAGCCACCTCACCACCTCTTCTCTCACACCACTCTCCTAACCTCCATCTCATCCTTGCATGATCTTGATTAGATCACCCCCCCTACCCAAAACCTCTCTCCCTAATCCCCCTCTCAAACCCTAACCCTAATCACCCCTCCTAACCTAGCCTAGGCTAACACCCTCACCTTACCATCCCTCTCTAACCCGAGCCATCACCACCACCCCATGATCTACCCCATCTACCCCTCCTCCTAACCCTAGCCGAGCCCAACCCTAGATAACACTCCCATCCCCTCTCGGTCTCTCTCTCTCTCCCTGCCAAAGCTACCCCACCAATCGAGCCAGCCCTCCCTTCTACTCCCTCGGGCCCAGCTGCAGCCACTAATCCCCTCCCGAGCCGGCCGAGCACGTGCTCGAGGTGGAGAAAAGGTGGCCGAGCCACCTTTTCGCCATCGTGCTCCCCACGGCCTCTCCCTTCTACTTCCGTCCTTATCCCCACCCCCTCGCCCTCTGCCCTGCCCCAGTACCCCTCCCCTGGCCCCTGTGCCAACCCTCTCCTCCCCGTTACCCCCTCTCCACCACCAGCGATCTGTCGGCCTCCACCTCCACCTCCTCGTTACAAGCCGGTGGCGTGGTTGTTGGGCTGTTGGGGAAGACCAGCGAGGACCAATGCATCACCCCGTACACAGCAGCGAGGAGGAGACGGCCCAGACCCCGTTGCACGCCGACGAGGCCGACGATGAAACCCTAGCTCCGGCCGTCTGCATCATCGCCGATCCGTCGCTCCCCGGCCCGATCCACCACCTCCGACCACCTCGCGATGAGCCACCCTCCCTCGTGGACACACCCTCTCTCGCCGTCGCGGCCTGATCTCGCCAGACCATCTGTCGACCATGCTCTGTGCGCCAGCGTGCACGAGCGTTTCCTCGCCGCGGCGTCGCGTAAGCCCTATCTAGCTGCCCAGTCTCCTCCTGCCAACACCCCCTCACCCACCGCACTAGTTCCGCCTCTCAGCGCGGGCGCCGCAGGTCGCGGGTTTGATCCCCCGCGCCGCGCTGTCCTTCATCGAGCACCGTCCGGTCCGTCAGGTTCAGAGGAAGAGAAACAGTGCATGTCCGCACTTTGCACAAACCCCCCACCTTTTTGCCAGCTTCGTCCAGTCAGCATGGGTCCCACCTGTCTGTGACCTGGGCTAACTCCCTCTAGGTATAAAAAGTCTCTGTGTCTATCTGTTTTTATAAAAACAATTTCAGAAAATGATTAATATGAATTTAAAATCTGTTTTGAATAAATTTTAATTTGTAATTCCAAATAGTACAAATAATATATCTTTTGGAATCGGAAAAATGTGAGGAATTCAAATATGCTATTCAAAATATCTTTTGGGAAAATTAAATTTTCGAAAATGTTTAAATGCAATAACAATGTCTTTTTTTAAATAATTAATAACTTTAATTCTACAACTCCAAATTCGACAAATAATCTGTCTAAATCGATCAGCGCGACGAGCCTGTTCTAACTATGCATTCCATGTTCTGAATTGCAGCATGCATCGTATAAATATAAAGTATACAACAACTTATTTGGGGTTGAAATGTGACCAAAAACTTAATAAATGCTTTATTCTTGTACCCCACACCTCACCCATGCCATGCTACATTATTGCCATGCAAATTGTGCATCATTCATCATGGCATACTTGTTTGCTTGTCGCATTTTAATTCATATGCTTGTGCACTTTATTTATCTTGGCCCTTGTTTGTTTGGTTCTTCTTGAATAGGCCTTTGGCGGGGATATATCAGAATCCAGGAGCACTACCGGATCCGTCTCTCGCTTCAAGCGAGCTGCTGTGCAAGCACGACCACATGCTTGCATACATATAGTACCTATTTCCTCTATCTTATTCTTGCATCATTGAGTCGCGATTGCATTAAATTGAATCTCAAGTACTGCATAGCTTTTACTTTTAAACCCCATCGAAGCTTGTTCCTCCATCCCATGAGCCATTACTACAGGAGTTGTTTGAGCCATGCGAGTCGTAGAATAGCATGTGTAGGGTATGCGAGTGTCTGATGGATAATGAGGTACCTAAACAACTTAACCTGAGTAGTAATGGGATAACTAATGAAAGTGGCACCGGTGAGCAATATCTGCTATTTGGTTTTTCATGCTCACTTGTGTCCCGTAGGATCCCAAGTACTTGATTCCTGTTCCTTGACTATTCGCACTATCCACATCCGGGAGGCCTTATGGACCCCCCTGAGCCAGAGCTTGATTCATTTCTATTTCTTGGGGCCACAATTAGTTTGGGGTTTTATTACTATCCTGTACTTATGCCATGCTTTACTGCTTTATTTAAGATTGTGCGAGGAGCACTTGTACTGTTTAAGAATGCGGAATGTTTTCGCGGTATCGACAAGCCTAGTCACATTTTTGGGTTCCCAGTCATTTACAGCCATTGTTGCAAACCCTATGTCCGTCTCGGAGCCAGCCAACTTCGTTGCGGGTAGCTTATTGGGGTGGCTCCCTAAAATATTTCTGAATCCTATGATCGTTTTGTCGTGAATGCCTCGTTGGGTTTTGATTTGGTTTTTCCGAGGTTGATCGATTGTGTGTTGCTATTTGTGCACCCTAGGTAAACCTTCGAAAGCCGTGTCCGCGGTTATGGACGACTTGGAGCACAATTTCTCGATCATAGACAAGTATAACTAAAGTACCGCTTTTAATTTGGCTAAGTAACTGACTAGTAAATAGTGCAATACTCATGGAATGGTTAATAAAACTACCAACGGATGGGTTGTTCGTCCACTTTCTCGTTGGTAAGCGAGAAGGAGGATGGATCTGTTAATTACACTGTTATAACTGTTGTTACTAATTAACGGACATCCGTCTATCATTGGTTAGGCGGATAGTTAGCGAGTATCTATAGATTTGTTAGGTATTATATTTTGCTGCAATTGCGTCACCCCAGGTTATGTCCCCTTTAGAGGCATCAAGACTTGCTGAGTACCCCTAGGGTCTCACACGATAAATTGTTTGATTCAGAACAACAGGTGTACTCGCAAGATGGATACTGGGTGGAGGAGAAAAATGATGTTGGCAACGATCACTCGGTGTAGAGATTCCAGGGATGGGGATCCACGAGATCCATGGGCGGGATGTGTTTATTTATGTGGAATCTTATGCCGATTTGCTTCTTATCCATACTCGGATCTTGTTTTCCGCTTCCGCCTGATACACTGATGTTTGATGTATGAGGAGCTATCCTAAACTATTATCTCTATCTAGGATATTTGGATCTTGCCGTATGGCGTTGCAATATTTCTATTTCTTTTAGATGGAATGGCTCCGAAAACTGTTGTATGGTGGCTTGCATACATACTCACTTGTGTATGTAGTTGATCCTTCGCTTTGCTGATTCACGCTCGTTCTTGTCCCGATGTTTTGGAAGTGGTTAGGACAGCCGAAAGGTCTACCTGTGAGTGGCCCCTGGCCCCATCGTACTATTTTAACCACTTTCGCTCATCCAGGAATGCAACTTAGAGCGTAATTCACCGAGGTAGTTACAATTGGTATCAGAGCCTTCCCGCCCTTCAGGGTCTCAGCCAAATGGTCGTTGTCAGTCTAGCAAATATTTTGGTAGCTATGTATATTAGGGAAAAACAAAAACGTGAGAGTAGGACTGCTTCCACTTTTCTTCTTACCCACCCACCCACCCTTTTTCTGGTAAGGAAGTGTAACGTTTTCAATCCTCTTCTAAAATTTCAAACTAGGATTCACGTGTTCTGGGTTCCGTAGTACCATAGGTTGTGTGTTTGTGTGTGTGTGTGAATTCCTTGTCTATCTGTTGCATCCAACTTGTTATCACAATCTGCCTTTGGTTATCAACTGCTGGTACATTCCATACTGATAGGCTTTTGTAAACCGACGCGATCTATCCGACTCTTAACCGATGCCATCTTGTTAAGGGTGTTCTTCCTTCCAGCATGCTTTCACAGAATGTGGAGTTTCTAATCTCTATCTGCTAAGTAGTTTTGTGCATCTATTGGCATTTTAAGTGCCGAAAAATGTGGAAATTTTTTCTTTGATACATCTGTGTTTCCACACTCCTCTTCAGTCGTGTGTGAAACATTATCTATCCTCCTTTTATTGGCATGTTCATGCTAACTCATTCTTTGTCACCGACGCTTAATCCTGGAGTTTTACTTCATCATCAATTCTTCTGGGCTAAATACATAACATGTGTCAATCCGATGCTTGTGATCATATTTTGGTTCTCGGCAAAGCTATATGACACTTATCATGAGTGGAGTATGGTCAATGCTATCGACACAATCCTCCAAATGGTGGCGGTTATCTCCTCTGATTCGAGTTACACCGTGATCATATCTATACATATCCAAGTATCTTTGGCAATCCGGAGTTTTCTCAAGGCACTACGGTGGTCTATCATCTATTTATCATGCTTCACATCTTTTGGAACTCCATATCTACAAAATTCTCGTTGATACGAGGGAATTGCATCTTTTCGCCTGTGATAGCTTTTCTTAAGGTATGAGCTATCATCATTCCTTTATCCAAGATCTCTTTATCTTTGTAACCGGGGATCCAATCGACAATGTGAACCAAGTGGCATTTCTTGTTCTCTTCCGAAGGACCATATAATCTATTATGCCAATGCATCTCTTTCAACACGAATCCTTGCTTTTAATGTTGATCTTTCAAAGAGCGTTGAGTTCAGAGAGTGTTTCGAGCATTTGTTCGTTTCTCTCGCCTCTTGAACTCGGTATTCTGGGAATATCTTGTTAATACATGGTAGTGTATGTTGATAATATGCTGGCCTATTCTATATCAATGGAAGGACATGGAAGTTCATCTATGTCTCTTTCTCTCAAGCTTCGAGAACACCGCTTGTGTGCAAAGTTCTCAAAGTGTGAATTCTGGCTTCTTAAAGTCACCTATCTCTACCACGTCCTTCTGCTAAATACATTGCTTCAATTCTGGAATCAGCAAGTCCATTGTTAATTCCATCCTCCATCTTCAACCAATCCGGAGTTGTTCCTTGTTAGCAAGTTATCATTGTCGTTCCGCTAAAGATTTTATTCAAGACTGCTAAATCTCTCTCAATCATTTCAAGAAGAACATGGAGTTGTTTTCACCTCGTTCTCGTCAAGTAATCTTTGGAACCATATCGTTCGATCGTCTATCCTCAATCCACCAGAGGCCAAGAAGACTTTTCAGATCTTTTGTATTCCTTCTATTCGAGTTGGTGCTATCTTTTTCTTTATCTGTGGAATCTGCAGTTGTCTCCGTGATTTTCCTTCATATCTTTTCAGTGGCGTGTTACTTATCATATGACGACAACATCATCATCCTTATCTATCTTGGATCCGGCGAATCGTTTGCATCTATCCTTGTTTTCTAACGGAGTTCCATGAGTTATTGTCAATACCTTGAGTCTGTTTTGGTAGTTGGGTTGCTTAGTTTTCCTATTCATGTGCGGAGTAATGCTTTGAGTGCGGGATGGAGTAGCTACCATACCACTACTCTTATCATTCTCTTTTGTACAATGAATTGGTGAATTAATGTGATTCCACTCATTCCACGGAAGTTAGAAGTGGCCTTTATCCCTCGAGACTTTTACTTCCGTCCTTGTTTTTCCGGAGTGCACTCTCGAAGAAGGTAATCCTTGATCTCTTGTTGGTGGCCGCATCTACATGGAGCAAAATCTTCAATGATCTGGTGGAATCCAATGCAAAATCTTCTCTGTCTTCTTTTCTCTACCGGTGGTCGGCATCCTCAAACAAGATGGAAGGAAACTATATCTGTCCTCAATTTGTCAAATCCCTTTCTCTTGGTAAAGCCAATTATGGTTGATGCCATCAGTCACAAATCTATTGCATTATCCTCAAGGTTAAAGAAAGCAATAAGTATCTCTACAATAAAATCCAGATCCTCCATATTCTTTTCTTCTCGGGATTCCACCATAATCTAGCATCACCTCCTTGTCTACAAGATATATCCGCGCATCTCAATTGCGTGATCCTTGGTTCTTACCGTTGCAACAAGAACCTAATCCGACAATTTCTAACTGAATCCTTCCGTTGATATCAAGAAACTCTATTGTTTGAAGGCGATATTGTTTTCCGAACTTCTTTTCCCAAATCTGAGAGAAGAAATAATGTTATTTCATAGTGGTTGATAACTTCTCCAAAGTAGCTCTTTTCTTCCGGCGAGACAGAGATTCATCTTCTCTTGTATCTGTAAATCTTAAATCTTAATGGTGTGTCGTTTCTTTCTCCCTGATACATCGTCCTTTCTATTTCTTTCACAACTGGTTCTATTCTTTTATCAGGTTTCTCGAGAAAACCGGAGCTATGTTCATCCTCTCGTTCTTGTCTCACGACAATCCTCCAGTTCCTTCTTCCTCTTGTTTCTATAGCAAAACGCAAGACTCGCAACAAGTCTAGCAAGTTTTTGCAAGGTGCACTGGTCGCACCATTCTATGCTCATCCTTTTGGGAACGTGAAGGTCACCTTCGTTCCGAACACCTGCCTCTCCTTGTGTTGTTTTCTTTTTCCTAGGAATCTCGGGGCGAGATTCTTGTTTAGTGGGGGAGAGTTGTAGCATCCCAAATGTCTAACAATTGCAATGCTACTAGCCTAGTCTATATATGCTACTTCCTACATATAATTGTTGCATCATAATTATATCATGCTCATCTCATCATGGCACCTTGCATTTGAGCATCATATAAAACCCTTTTCATTTGGTTCTTATCCCATATGCATTATTAATTGTATTTGCCTCTTGATATATTGTATTTGGTTCTTGATATATTGTTTAATGCCCAAGTTGACTTGGGGGCATATCTATTATTAACTCCACCACCTTTCTTGTCACCACCCCATAATTCCACCATCCAACTATATGTGAGCTTTGCATCTTATTTGGTTTTACCTCTAGCTCATGTGGGTTGGGATTAATCCTCTTCTATTTTTCCACATGCTCCCATATATGCACCATATTGTTTTCACATTATTGATATATGAGGAGCCACATGGCCACCTTTGCATGCTATATGAGTGGTACCCCTTTTCAAGCTTCCATATGGATTATTATAAATGTATGCTCATGTTGGGATATTTTTGAGGCTATTATTCATCTAGTGGAACATACACACTAGCAGTGCCAAATTATATTTAAATATGAGCATCATCGATCTAATCCCCATGGAACCTTCTTTTAAATTCTTTTAGCTTGGCCTTACTCCATATCTTGGAATGCATATGTATAAATCCCATGATTATTTACTTTGTTTTACAAGAATAAACATGGCATTTAATGCTATGCATGGGCCATGCAAATCTACCATCTATTATCCTTGGGTTTTTTCTTTGCTTTTGAAGTGGATCTTGTCTTTTGGATTCAACCCAAGTGATTCTTTTTATTTTGTTTCACTCCACCATCCTAGAGGCTTCCTCTCTTTGTCTTGTGGGAGTTTGTTACATGCAAATGGTACATGGGCATATGTTTCTCTCTTCACCAAAAAACCCTAAATATCTCTCTCTTTCTCTCTACTTAGCCAAGCCACCTCACCACCTCTTCTCTCACACCACTCTCCTCACCTCCATCTCATCCTTGAATGATCTTGATTAGATCACACCCCCCTCACCAAAACCCTCTCTCCCTAATCCCTCTCTCAAACCCTAACCCTAATCACCCCTCCTAACCTAGCATAGGCTAACACCCTCACCTTACCATCCCTCTCTAACCCGAGCCATCACCACCACCCCATGATCTACCCCATCTACCCCTCCTCCTAACCCTAGCCGAGCCCAACCCTAGCTAACACTCCCCTCCCCTCTCGATCTCTCTCTCTCCCTGCGAAAGCTACCCCACCAATCGAGCCAGCCCTCCCTTCTAATCCCTCGGGCCCAGCTACAGCCACTACTCCACTCCCGAGCCGGCCGCGCACGTGCTCGAGGTGAAGAAAAGGTGGCCGAGCCACCTTTTCACCACCGTGCTCCCCACGGCCTCCCCCTTCTACTTCCGTCCTTATCCCCACCCCCTCGCCCTCTGCCCTGCCCTAGTACCCCTCCCCTGGCCCCTGCGCCAACCCTCTCCTCCCCGTTACCCCTCTCCACCACCGGCGATCTGTCGGCCTCCACCTCCACCTCCTCGTTACAAGCCGGCGGCGTGGTTGTTGGGCTGTTGGGGAAGACCAGCGAGGACCACGGCATCACCCCGTACACAACAACGAGGAGGAGAAGACCCAGACCCCGTTGCACGCCGATGAGGCCGACGACGAAACCCTAGCTCCGGCCGTCTGCATCGTCACCGATCCATCGCTCCCCGGCCCGATCCACCACCTCCGACCACCTCGTGGTGAGCCACCCTCCCTCCTGGACACACCCTCTCTCGCTGTCATGGCCTGATCTCGCCAGACCATCTGTCGAGCATGCTCTGTGCGCCGGCGTGCATGAGCATTTCCTCGCCGCGGCGTCGCGTAAGCCCTATCTAGCTGCCCGGCCTCCTCCTGTCAACACCCCCTCACCCACCGCACTGGTTCCGCCTCTCAACGCTGGCGCCGCAGTCATGGTTCGATCCCAGCGCCGCTGTCCTCTGTCAACACCGTCCGTCCGTCGGGTTCGAGAAGAGAAAGCAGTGCTGTCTTTTGCACAAACCCCCCCCACCTTTTTGCCAGCTCAACCCGCGCTCCACCCGAACCCCACCTATCATCCGCTATAGTGTTTTACAAAAAGGCACCCGCAAAGTCTGGGCCTCAACCCGCCGTCCCGTCCATGCGTGTCCGCCGTTCTCGCCCATGGCGGCAGGGCCATCCGTGGCACGGGCCTGCTTGTCAGCGGCTGTGGCTGGCTGAGCTCGTGGTATAAAATGTTTCCGCCGCGCAGCTTCGTCCGATCGACATATTGCCACGCCGACCGCCCTGCTGTCGAGCACCGTCCCCGGTCACAAAGTTGAGAGGAAGAAAGCATGTCCGCACTTTTGCAAACCCCCCACCTTTTGCTGCTTCCGTCCAGTCAGCATGGGTCCCACCTGTCTGTGACCTGGGCTAACTCCCTCTGGGTATAAAAAGTCTCTGTGTCTATCTGTTTTTATAAAAACAATTTCAGAAAATAATTAATATGAATTTAAAATCTGTTTTGAATAACTTTTAATTTGTAATTCCAAATTGTACAAATAATATATGTTTTGGAATCAGAAAAATGTGAGGAATTCAAATATGCTATTCAAAATATCATTTGGGCAAGTTAAATTTTCGAAAATGTTTAAATGCAATAACAATGTCTTTTCTTAAATAATTAATAACTTTAATTCTACAACTCCAAATTCGACAAATAATCTATCTAAATCGATCAGCGCGACGAGCCCGTTCTAACTATGCATTCCATGTTCTGAATTGCAGCATGCATCATATAAATATAAAGTATACAGCAACTTATTTGGGGTTGAAATGTGACCAAAAACTTAATAAATGCTTTATTCTTATACCACACACCTCACCCATGCCATGCTACATTATTGCCATGCAAATTGTGCATCATTCATCATGGCATACTTGTTTGCTTGTCGCATTTTAATTCATATGCTTGTGCACTTTATTTATGTTGGCCCTTGTTTGTTTGGTTCTTCTTCGAATAGACGCCGAGCAGGGGATATATCGGGAATCCCAGGAGCACTACCCAGATCCGTCTATCGCTTCAACTGAGCTGCCAGGCAAGCACTACCACATGCTTGCATCATTAAGTCACGATTGCATTAAATTGAATCCCAAGTACTGCATAGCATTTACTTTTAAACCCCACCGAAGCTTGTTCCTCCATCCCATGAGCCATTACTACAGGAGTTGTTTGAGCCATGCGAGTCGTAGAACAGCATGTGTAGGGTATGTGAGTGCCTGATGGATAATGAGGTACCTAAACAACTTAACCTGAGTAGTAATGGGATAACTAATGAAAGTGGCACCAGTGAGGAATATCTGCTATTTGGTTTTTCATGCTCACTTGTGTCCCGTAGGACCCCGAGTACTTGATTCATGTTCCTTGATTATTCGCACTATCCACATCCGGGAGGCCTTATGGACCCCCCTGAGCTAGAGCTTGATTCATTTCTATTTCTTGGGGCCACAATTAGTTTGGTGTTTTATTACTATCTTGTACTTATGCCATGCTTTACTGCTTTATTTAAGATTGTGCGAGGAGCATCTGTACTGTTTAAGAATGCGGAATGTTTTCGCGGTATCGACAAGCCCAGTCACATTTTCGGGTTCCCAGTCGTTTACAGCCATTGTCGCAAACCCTGGGTCCGTCTAGGAGCCGGGCAACTTCATTGCGGGTAGCTTATTGGGGTGGCCCCCTAAAATATTTCTGAATCCTATGATCGCTTTGTCGTGAATGCCTCGTTGGGTTTTGATTTGGTTTTTCCGAGGTTGATCGAGTGTGTGTTGCTATTTGTGCACCCCTACAGGGTAAATCTTTCTGGAAGCCGTGTTCGTGGTGATGGACGACTTGGAGCACAGTTTCTCGATCATAGACAAGTATAACTAAAGTACCGCTTTTAATTTGACTAAGTAACTGACTAGTAAATAGTGCAATACTCATGGAATGGTTAATAAAACTGCCAACAGATGGGTTGTTCGTCCGCTTTCTCGTTGGTAAGCGAGAAGGAGGATGGATCTGTTAATTATACTGTTATAACTGTTGTTACTAATTAACGGACAACCGTCTATCATTGGTTAGGCGGATGGTTAGCGAGTATCTATAGATTTGTTAGGTATTCTCTTTTGCTGCATTTGCGTCACCCCAGGTTATGTCCCCTTTAGAGGCATAAAGACTTGCTGAGTACCCCTAGGATCTGACACGATAAATTGTTTGAGTCAGATGAACAGGTGTACTCGCAAGATGGATACTGGGTGGAGGAGACAGATGATGTTGGCAACGATCACTCGGTATAGAGATTTCGGGGATGGGGATCCACGAGATCTGTGGGCGGGATGTGTTTATTTATGTGGCATCTTATGCCGATTTGCTTCTTATCCGTACTCGGATCTTGTTTTTCGCTTCCGCTTGATACTCTAATGTTTGATGTATCAGGAGCTATCCTAAACTATTTTCTCTATCTAGGATATCTGGATTTTGCCGTATGGCGTTGCAATATTTCTATTTCTTTTAGATGGAATGGCTCCAAAAACTGTTGTATGGTGGCTTGCATACATACTCACTTGTGTATGTAGTTGATCCCTTCGCCTGCCGATTACGTCGCTCGTTCTTGTCCCGATGTTTTGGAAGTGGTTAGGACGGCCAAAAGGTCTACCTTTGAGTGGCCCCTGGCCCCACCATACTATTTTAACCACTTTCGCTCATCCAAGCAGGCAACTCAGAGCGTAATTCACCGAGGTAGTTACAAACACGAATGCAATGACTCTAGTGGATCCATGTGGTTTATGAAAAGAACACACATGCAATGAACTCTAGTGGATCCATGTGGTTTATGAAAAGAACACACTTGCTGTGGTGGCATCACTACATGTGTTATTTTCATAAAACCACAATGATGCACACTAATACACTCACACATCCAATTAAAAGAACACAAATGCAAGGACTCGAGCTGTGGTTTATGAAAAGAACACACATGCAATGACTCTAGTTGTAGTTTATGAAAAGAACACAAATGCAATGAACTCTAGTGGATCCATGTGGTTTATGAAAATAATGCACATGCAATGACTCTAGTGGATCCATGTGGTTTATGAAAAGAACACACGTGCAATCAACTCTAGTGGATCCATGTGGTTTATGAAAAGAACACACATTAAATGACACTGGTGGATCCATGTGGTTTATGAAAAGAACACACAAGCAATGACTCTAGTGGATCCATGTGGTTTATTAAAAGAACACACATGCAATGACTCTAGATGTGGTTTATGAAAAGAACACACATGCAATGAACTCTAGTGGATCCATGTGGTTTATGAAAAGAACACACATGCAATGACTATAGTGGTGGTTTAGGAGAAGAACACACATGCAATGACTCTAGTGGATCCATATGTGGTTTATAAAAAGTACACACATTAAATGACACTAGTGGATCCATGTGGTTTATGAAAAGAACACACATGAAATGACTCTAGTGGATCCATGTGGTTTAAGAAAATAACACACATGCAATGAACTCTAGTGGATCCATGTGCTTTATGAAATGAACACAAATGCAATGAACTCTAGTGGATCCATGTGGTTTATGAAAAGAACAGACATCCAATGACACTGGTGGATCCATGTGGTTTATGAAAAGAACACACATGCAATGACTCTCACTGTGGTTTATTAAAAGACCACATGCAATGACACTAGTGGATCCATGTGGTTTTTGAAAAGAACACAAATACAATGACTCTAGTTATTGTTTATGAAAAGAACACAAATGCAATACACTCTAGTAGATCCATGTGGTTTACTGAAAGAACACACATGCAATGACTCTAGTGTAGGTTTATGAAAAGAACACACATGCAATGACTCTAGTGGTGGTTTATGAAAAGAACACATTCAATGATACTGGTGGATCCATGTGGTTTATGAAAAGAACACACGTGCAATGACTCTCACTATGGTTTATTAAAAGAACACATGCAATGATACTAGTGGATCCATGTGGTTTTTGAAAAGAACACAAATACAATGACTGTAGTTATTGTTTATGAAAAGAACACAAATGCAATACACTCTAGTAGATCCATGTGGTTTATGAAAAGAACACACATGCAATGACTCTAGTGTAGGTTTATGAAAAGAACACACATGCAATGACTCTAGTGGTGGTTTATGAAAAGAACACACATGCAATGACACTAGTGGATCCATGTGGTTTATGAAAATAACACAAATACAATGACTCTAGTTATTGTTTATGAAAAGAACACAAATGCAATACACTCTAGTAGATCCATGTGGTTTATGAAAAGAACACACATGCAATGACTCTAGTGTAGGTTTATGAAAAGAACACACATGCAATGACTCTAGTGGTGGTTTATGAAAAGAACACATGCAATGACACTGGTGGATCCATGTGGTTTATGAAAAGAACACACGTGCAATGACTCTCACTATGGTTTATTAAAAGAACACATGCAATTACACTAGTGGATCCATGTGGTTTTTGAAAAGAACACAAATACAATGACTCTAGTTATTGTTTATGAAAAGAACACAAATGCAATACACTCTAGTAGATCCATGTGGTTTATGAAAAGAACACACATGCAATGACTCTAGTGTAGGTTTATGAAAAGAACACACATGCAATGACTCTAGTGGTGGTTTATGAAAAGAACACACATGCAATGACACTAGTGGATCCATGTGGTTTATGAAAAGAACACACATCCAGTGACATTGGAGGATCGATGTGGTTTATGAAAAGAACACACATGCAATGAACTCTAGTGGATCCATGTGGTTTATGAAAACAACACACATGCATGGACCTCTAGTGGATCCATGTGGTTTATGAAACGAACACACATGCAATGATTCTAGTGGTTGTTTTGGAGAAGAACACACATGCAATGACTCTAGTGGATCCATATGTGGTTTAGAAAAAGAACACACATTCAATGATACTAGTGGATCCATGTGGTTTATGAAAAGAACACATATGCAATGACTTCAGTGTATCCATGTGGTTTATAAAAAGAACACACATGCAATGAACTCTAGTGGATCCATGTGGTTTATGAAAAGAACACACATGTTGTGGTGGCATCACTACATGTGTTCTTTTCCTAAAACCCCAATGATGCACACTAATACACTCACACATCCAATGAAAAGAACACAAATGCAATGACTCTCACTGGGGTTTATGAAAAGAACATACATGCAATGAATCTAATTGTGGTTGATGAAAAGAACACAAATGCAATGAACTCTAGTGGATCCATGTGGTTTGTGAAAATAACACACATGCAATGACTCTAGTTGATCAATGTGGTTGATGAAAAGAACACACACGCAATGAACTGTAGTGGATCCATGTTGTTTATGAAAAGAACACACGTTCAATTACACTGGTGGATCCATGTGGTTTATGAAAAGAACACAGATGCGATGACTCCAGTGGATCCATGTGATTTATTAAAATAACACACATGCAATGACTCTAGATGTGGTTTATGAAAAGAATACACATGCAATGAACTCTAGTGAATCCATGTGGTTTATGAAAAGAACAAACATGCAATGACTCTAGTGGTGGTTTAGGAGAAGAACACACATGCAATGACTCTACTCGATCCATATGCGGTTTATAAAAACTACAAACATTCAATGACACTGGTGGATCCATGTGGTTTCTGAAAAGAACACACATCAAATGACTCTAGTGGATCCATGTGGTTTATGAAAAGAACACACATGCAATGACTCTATTCGATCCATATGTGGTTTATGAAAAGAACACACATGCAATGACACTAGTGGATCCATGTGGTTTATGAAAACAAGACACATGCAATGACTCTAGTGGGTCCATGTGGTTTATGAAAACAACACATATGCAATGAACTCTAGTGGATCCATGTTGTTTATGAAATAAACACAAATGCAATGAACTCTAGTGGATCCATGTAGTATATGCAAAGAACACACATGCAATGACACTGGTGGATCCATGTGGTTTATGAAAAGAAAACACATGCAATGACACTGGTGGATCCATGTGGTTTATGAAAAGAACACACATCCAATGACTCTAGATGTGGTTTATGAAAAGAACACACATGCAATGACACTAGTGGATGCATGTGGTTTTTGAAAATAACACAAATGCAATGAATCTAGTTATGGTCAATGAAAAGAACACAAATGCAATCAACTCTAGTGGATCCATGTGATTTATGAAAAGAACACACATGCAATGACTCTAGTGGTTATTTATGAAAATAACACACATGCAATGACACTGGTGGATCCATGTGGTTTATGAAAAGAACACACATTGAATGACACTAGAGGATCCATGTGGTTTATTAAAAGAACACACATGCAATGAACTCTAGTGGATCCATGTGCTTATGAAAATAACACACATGCATTAAACTCTAGTGGATCCATATGGTTTATGAAAAGAACACACTTGCAATGATTCTAGTGGTGGTTTAGGAGAACAAAACACACACAATGACTCTAGTGGATCGATATGTGGTTTAAAAAAAGAACACACATTCAATGACACTGGTGGATCCGTGTGGTTTATGAAAAGAACACACATGCAATGACTCTAGTGGATCCATTTGGTTCATGAAAAGAACACACATGCAATGAACTCTAGTGGATCCATGTGGTTAATGAAAAGAACACACATGTTGTGGTGGCATCACTACACATGTTCTTTTCCTAAAACCCCAATGGTGCACACTAATACACTCACACATCCAATGAAAAGAACACAAATGCAATGACTCTAGCTGTGGTTTATGAAAAGAACACACATGCAATGACTCTAGTTGTGGTTTATCGAAAGAACACAAATGCAATGAATTCTAGTGGATCCATGTGGTTTATGAAAATAACACACATGGAATGACTCTAGTGGATCCATGTGGTTTATGAAAAGAACACACATGCAATGAACTCTAGTGGATCCATGTGGTTTATGAAAAGAACACACATTCAATGACACTGGTGGATCCATGTGGTTTATGAAAAGAACACACATGCAATGACTCTAGTGGATCCATGTGGTTTATTAAAATAACACACATGCATTGACTCTAGATGTGGTTTATGAAAAGAACACAAATACAATGAACTCTAGTGGATCCATGTGGTTTATGAAAAGAACTCACATGCAATGACTCTAGTGGTGGTTTAGGAGAAGAACACACATGCAATGACTCTAGTGGATCCATATGTGGTTTAGAAATAGAACACACATTCAATGACACTGGTGGATCCATGTGGTTTATGAAAATAACACATATGCAATGACTCTAGTTGTGGTTTATGTAAACACCACACATGCAATTAGCACTAAGATAGTGAAGGAATCCCTCAATCCATTGGGGCCAGCTGAACCCAGTAGCTACAAGGCAGCTCCGACCCTATACGGCAGGAGACAAGCTAGCGCATCAAATGGCTCCGCGTCCATGGCATCACTGGTTGGGGTTTGATTTTCTACCTCCCTTGTTGTTGACCGTCAACACTGACACCCTCATCAATCCAGAGGAGATGACTGGCGAGCAACACGCTGGACAATAGTGAGGCACAAAGACACGCGTCTCAGTTCTCATGTCCTATGTCCTTATCCCCCATACCACAACCCTAGTCACGCTGCACCGGCTCTAGGGACTCCACTAGCCCCCGTGAGATGGCTCCCCTCGTGACCAGGGCATCCACGCCGAGTTTGTAGGGATAAGTCGAGCATGCATGAGAGAGACGAGCGGTGGGCAAAAGAGTTTTTTGGCTCGTGCGCCGTCATGGGGAAGACAAGAGGAGGGATGAGAGGCGGCGGATTTGGGGAGGAGAGATGGGTTGGAACCACTCGTGATGGTCTAGGGCGACACGAAGAAAATAAAGGGACCTAGACGAGCACTCGTCGCTGACTCCCACTATTGGCCCCTCAAGCACCTGGCCCTAGCCATCATCGACCAATTTAGAGAAGCACGAAGTGTGAAAGGAAATCGCTGCATCCAATGGCAAGGAATATGTGATGCAGTGTAAACGAGCTATTCAGCCATAGTCGGACGAACCACGTAGGTGGGCGCATGGGGAGGTGCTCAGGGGGCGGGTTGCCTAGGGGATTTTATAGGAGTAATTCCCTTTATCGCTTGTACCTTAAACGTCGAGTCCTAATCCCTTTGCTACGCGATACCAGGTTTTGTCCAAGATCTAACTTTGAAATCTCTATATCTAGTTCGATTTTGCTACCGGAAAACACATTTACTCGTTCCATGATATTACATCCCCGTGACCAAGTCACATGCTTGCAAGCTTAGTAGATGTAATCTCACCGAGCTTAGTATATCTAGTATCTATCTATCACTCGGATCGACAAATCCCGATCTTGATGCATACGACTCAAAGTATTCCTTCGGTATGCCTGAGATACACCTTTATGATAAACTTGTTATGGCGTGAAGGTTGATGCAGTCAAATACCCCTCTAGAGATAGTGGTTACATATGATCTCACAGTCAAAGGATCAGGTTGTTACGTTTCCCTAGTTATCATAATGTTAAACTTTTTGACTAGATCTCATTAGACTTATGTTGGGTGTGTGTCCATGACATTATTCACCTACTGACATGACCCCATAGTCAATTGACATAAAGGTCCATGATCAGGAAACCTTGATCATCAGTTAACTGATAGGCTAGTTGACTAGAGATTACTAGGAACTTGGTTTGTTTATATACCACACTTGTACTAATGTTTCCGCTTAATACAGTTATAACATGGCATGAATCTTATTATGAACATTTGAGATATGACAATAAAACATCTTTATTAGTTTCCTCTAGGGCATATCTTCGACAATGGGATAACTAAAGAAAGAGGCAATGGTAGGACATATCGGCTGACTTGTATCCCGCGGGACCTGAGTATTTGATGCCTATTCCTTGAATATCACACTATCCACATGCGGGAGACATTCTAGGACCCCCTCGGCATGATCTTAATTTGAAGTTTATTTTGGGTGCCACGGTTAGTTTAGGGATTTATTACTACCAAATACTTATGCCATGCTTTATTTACTATTGTTACTCGAGGAGCGTTTACTACCTGTACTTTTTTTGATTGTTTCATGTTTACATTGTCTAGATAAGCACCAAAAACCTTGGGTCCACTTTGGAGCCCGACCGACATTGTTGCTGGTAGCTTAGTGGGGAGGCCCCCTAAAAGAACCTTTGGGTTCTGTGATTTCTCTGTGGTGATACCTCTTTGTTTTTATTTGGTTTTTGCCTAAGGTTGAACATGCGTGTGTTGCTATGTGTGCACCCCTCTATGGTAAGTCTTTTAGAAAATCAATGTCCACGGTTATGGACTACATGGAGCACAGTTGCTCGATCATAGACAACTCGAACCAAGGTAACACTTGTAACTTGACTAAACATGTCTAGTAAATAATTCAATCCCCCTGAAATGGTTAATAAAATTCCCAATAGGTTGGATATTCTTTTGTTGTCTTGTTCGGTAAGCGAGATGGTGGAAGGGATATCCTTTAGTTATCCACTAGACCATAATGGTGTGCCTAGTCGTGCCCATCATTTTTGATATAAATGCTAGGAATGTACACAAATATAAGGGTATAAAATGTGAATAATATACTAATTAAAGTAATGATTGGTTAACTCCCATTGTTCGATGTTAGCACATAGTAGCAAGAAAGAAAGGCCTAACATGCAAGCCATCATTTAATCAAGCCAAGAGCAGACAAATCCATTAGTCCATAACAAAGGGACTTTAGTTAATTCAAGATCACACACATTTTAGACTCAATTGATTCCTAGGCGGAGATGATAAAATAAAATCACAAGTATCTCTTATTCTCAAAATAGCGCACTTTCTGATAAGTTACAAGAGCTTCAACCCTTAAATTTATACATAAACTAAATACAGAGCTATGAATTAAATTGTATGCACTTTAAATATACTTCAGATGCACAAGGGTATTATATATGGCAGAGGTAAAAAGGTGCAGCCATTAATTTTTTGTTAACTTCAGCCAATTTCAATCATGCCAGCTAAAAATTAAACATATTCCAGTTTAAAATGGGCAAACTGAGCTAAAGATAATGGATCTCGTGTGTGAGAGCACATAACTAGAATAAGTGTTCTCACCTACCGAATTCTTTGATTTGAGATGTAAATTTCACTAAAAAATTACACCAGCAACACACCTTTTGTGTATTAAGGGCAGATGATTATTGGCTAGCCTAGCTCCAGGTATGTTCAGATGCAGAATATTGTGATGAATTATCTACACGGAGTGAATTACAGGTTAGCATCACACGACCGTTAGCACGCACACGTAACGAGTGGGATTCTGATAAACCTTTTAGTAACCAAGTGATAAGTGTTGTTGATTTGGAGGAATCATTCTACACTTGGCAATGGTAGAACAGTGCAATGATGTAAAGAAAACAAATACTTGTAGCTCCTAAAACACAAAACATATAATAAATGCAAGAACACATCATAAAATTAGTAATAATATGAATACAATAGTAGCAAATGAAATTTAAAGAGCCTTTTTTTGCGAAAACGAAATAACTGTTCATGGACCAATGTTCATCGAATATCTCAACCGAAGTCATAGGTCAGTATCCCGCATGTAAGAATTCAATGCACTAACAATTCAAAAAATGGAAGTAGATAAATAACCATATCACACAGGCTGTATCCATATTGATTTAAGAAAGATAAATGTTTTCAGCAACTTGCTCAATCTTTTGACAATGGGGGCATGAAAGAGGAATTGTGTTATAACAACACATACGGCCCTAGAAAAATATCCATTGGAGAGGGTACTTGGGACTTTCCTAAAATATTTTTAAAGCCTCTTTTAGTCTTTCCATTGGGACAATTTCTCACTGAAGATAGTCATTCATCGATCAGCAACCCAAAATAAGCTTATAAAATAGCCGAATCATAGAGAAAGTTATCGTAGAATTAGCGAAGAAACTTTTAGAACAAACAATAAATAGAGCAAGAATTTATCTGCATAGAGGAATAAGAATCAGTCTCTTGCCGTCCTTGGAAGTTGAAACATTCCGATAGTTACCATTCTGATAGGTGAGAAGGCAAAATTAACAGATCGGCTCCATGACAACTCGATGTTCTCAATGTGTTGTACTCCTGCCAAAAAACAAAATTTTATAATTTGCTAGCAGAAACAGACCATGCACGAGGAAAATTGTGTAACAATAAGAGAGGAGCATTACAAAGTGCACAAGGGCACAGAGATAATAAAAAGGTGAGTAGCCAGTACCAGCGAGGCAGCGCAGTGTTCTCTTGCATTGGCAAGCTGCAGTTGCAACTTCTTCATCATGATCCTTCTTTGTGCCTACCCACTGTCAAAAAGGATGCCACAAAGAAAACAAGCTTCTTTATTGATGCCAAGGTTAGTCCGGCGGGTAATACTTTTATGCTTGCGAGTTGTCTCTGGAATATCTGCTTAAACTTATACTAAACACAATATAGTCCCTAAGATCCAACCAATTGGGAGAGAATCAATAGACTCCTTTTCGGGAGCGATTCATCCTTACCATGAAACTCTTCAAGTGTGCTTCTTTCCCCTTACCCCTCTTACCATGGCAAGTCCTTGGGAAATAACTCCGATGAGCAGAAAAAGGAAGGCATTAAGAGACCCTCCTGGCCCAACCCTAGACACTCTAAGATACTTTTTCAAACTTGCTCTGCTCCCATTGAAGGAAAAAGAATTTCAGATTCGTCCAAAAAGGAAGGGAGGATTAGGAAAGTCCTATTGATTGCTGCTTTCTCCAGACCGTCGGGAAAAACATGAAAAAAGGCTCGAATGGTATGATCCCTCCGTCACCCCAAAATGAAAGGGGTGATATCATAGTTCCTGGTCTGTGAAGATGCGTTGTTAGGTGCTCCATTTTTCCATTGAGGACGAACCTCAACCTGTGCCCCTGTTAGCTTGTTTCTTATATATGCAAAATAATACATAGAAATCATTCACATTTTTTGTAACAAAATCGAATACTTGTGTTAGGATCAAACTATAGAAAGAGGACAAGTTCAACATACCTGTCAGATCCACACCAACGCATGTGGCCATCTGGCTAGTTACCTACGCAAAAGAATTGGCTGCTAGAGAACGGGATCATGGAACGGGTGGATCGAACCTCAGATTCAAAGATTTGTGCTACAGAATTCCTTACCAAGATGGAAGCCATGGCCTCACTACAGCCTAACCGTGCTCCTCCTCCTTCCGTCACAATGCTCAAACCTGGGTATGCCAACCTACGGATTTGACTACCTCCCCGTGTACAATCGGCATCACCCGAGAGAGGAGTATAGTAAGTCCAAACAATGATGAAGAGGAGAGGCCCTTCGTTCTCCTGAGACACTAGCACCAGTTTCAATCGTGCACATCACGTAACTCGGAAGCCGCAATGATGCTAATGCTTCACCTCTCTCAGCATCGGTAGCCCATTTGAAGACCACATCTATCAGCATGGCCCGAAGTGCATCGGATGGTGACTAGTCGGCCCGTTGGAAGAATATCTATCTCGGTTTACCACAGAAATCCTAGGTTGGCTTATAGAGTAGCGGCCCATGCAGCGTTGGGCTGCCTCTTAACAAGAACTAACGGTTCAAATAGGTTCCGGTGACGTTTCGGCAAACCTGGGATGATCCGGTGGGTTGAATAGTTTAATCCGATGGTTCAGAGCACCTAATCACTAGGACAGGGCATAGGTCGCTGAGTTATATTATTTCTTAATATATGTTGGTTCAGAAAAGTGCTCTCTCTTCTATATCTGGTTAGACGGGTGATATAGCATCTCTCTATAAAACTGTCAAGATGTTTATCTTTCTCTGCATCTGTGCCAAACCCTGGCCATCCCTATATATGGATAAAGACTTGGCGATTACCTTAGGGTCTCACATCTGAAAAAATTCAGACTATTATGCATATAATATGGTGGCCACTTAGTTGATGAAGCATACAAGTAAGGCGATGAACCCCTCGAGTAGATATTCTGAGGCTTGCGATCTCTGAGATCTATGGATTGGGATTTGCTTTGTTCTAGGCATCTTAGGCCATATTGTATCCAAATCCGTATTCGGATCTATGTTGTTCGCTTCCTCGTGATGACTAATAATTGATGTATGAGAACATGTGTCCTATATGATATTATTGTATGATATGAATTTGGATCTTGTTGTAATGGCATTGCAATATATTTCTATTTTATTTTAGATGATTGTCTCTGATGTAGTCTTGTATAGTCGAATCACGTACGCGCCCATTTGTGTATGAGAGATGAATACCTACATGGTATGCTAGTCTCCCGTGCCGCTTCATCTCTGTGGAACAACAATCGGGATAAAGCGACACGTGTCCCTAACATATCGTCTAGGTATACAAAAGAGAAGGTGCAAGAAGCTGCACCTCCATGGGACTAGAGTCTTCGGCGTCACCACACCGGAGTCTTTGGCCTGGCTACACTCCTACAACACCGAAATATCCAGTCCTCCCTGATTAGGTTCTCTGGCCCGACAACTTCCCCTCTAAACCTTCGAGTGTGTTTCCCTCAGTACTCGGTCCGAAAAAGATGCAGAGACTTGCCCAGAGACTCTGCCCCGCTAAATCCCAGACCAAGGACTCTGGCCTGCACACACCAGATACTCTAGCCTATGTAGTGGGCATGCGTTCCAAGAGCTGGGCCTGTCCTATGTAATGCCCCAACTCCTATAGAACTTCCTATTTATTCCTACTCTAACCCTATTTAAATGGCTTGCCTATGTATATGCCCCCACCTCCTCCTATAAATCCTAGAATGAGTATAGAGTAGAATTGGCTTAGCCTCCACTTCCCATAGGGGAACCTCTCTTGGATATAGATCTAGAGCAAGGTTGTACAAGGCCCTCATCGTTTGAGTGTTCTTTCTAGCTTGTGTTCTCTATTGCATTGATCTCTCCCATTGGGTATCTATCAATTATAATCTCTTCACAAGTGGATTCTAGTGGCTCCAAATCGATCTTTCCATCGTGTATCTCTACCTAACAGTCCCTAAAGGGGTTCGTAGCAAAAAAACAGAAGTTTCCTATCTATCGGAACACCTGCCATGAACTATCAATGAATTAAGCAGTAACAGGGATGGTGTTTCGGTGACATACCCTTATAGATCGAACGCGGTTAACGTCCCATGAGGAACGTGGATGAAGTAATGGAACTCGTAGCCTACCTAAAGGTTGTGAAGCTCCTTGATCGTCACCTCCTGGTACTTGCACGCCAACCTAGGTACCATTAATGGCAGCACCTCTATGGTTTCGAACACGTCCAGTGTCTGACAATGACTCCCGTTCTCCTTGATCGAGCCAAGATGCAGAAGTAGACCCTCTGGACTTGGATCCAGTAGGCCAAAGTCGTTTCGGGATGATGTCGTGTCCCACATGCGTAGTTCTTCTTGCAAGTACATTTGCGATTCAACAAAGAGAGAGAGGGAAGGATTCCCTAAGGAAAATAGCCTAAGGAAATCCCTCCTTTTATTTGTTGTCTTTGATCCATCAATATTCCCCTCTTTATATAGGGGAAGGGGGAGGACCCTTCTCCCCAAAGTCACAGGGTAGGACAAAAGGAGAGGAGGCGATGGGATGGCGTGCCGACCAGGAGAGGCGGCGGCCGGACGGGTGGGCCTAGTAGAATGCTCGCCCGTGGCCCATGGCATGAGGCAGCGGCTGGTCGGGTGGGCCTCGCCCGCAGCCGACCAGCACTCCCGCTCGCGCATTGTGGGTAGGACGATGGGGCCTAGCAGTAGCATCAGCTCCACTTCGGGGTGCCTTCCCTTTGGGCCTTTTCCCTTTGGGGGTTTGGCCCAATAGAGGATGTTTCCCTATTAATTTTAATTTCAAATATTTATTTAATATATTAATACACAATTAATATATAAATGAATATTACAAAATATCTTTTAATCCAAAGCACTTCTTGACTCCTTTCGAATATCTTGGGATTCCCGTCCTAACTATTCTAGCAAATATTCGGAACGATTCCGACGCTCTTTTTCTCATCGGTGATCCCAACTATTCCTTAATGAACTCGGAACATCGTAAGATCCTTAAGTGTGTTACCCTATGGTTCGGGAATGACATAGACATGATCGAGAACTCTCTCATATCAATGATCAATAGAGGGCCCGGGATGCCCATAATGACCCCTTGCATTCCATGAAGTATTTTGCATTTGAACCATAAGCTCTGTGTCTGATCCCTTTTGTTACTTCAACACATGACTTCTACGAGATTCGATCATTAGTATCAACATACGAATCTTGTTACTAATAAGTCCACTTATCTTGTTATCATGATATCGTATCCCCGTGACCTAGTCATAGACGACAGCTTATTGGATACAATGTCACCGAGTGGGCCCAGTGTATCTTCCTGTCACGCGGGTGAACAAATCCTGGTGTTTATGCATACGCCTCAACATGTCCCTCTGAAATACCCAACATGCACCTTTATGGTCACCTTTTTACGGTGTGATGGTTGATACAGTCAAACAAGCCACGGGTGATAGTGATTAAATATGATCTCATGATCTAAGGATAACGTCACTTTGTTTCTAATTATTGCAATGATGAGGTTTGTGATTTTGATCACATTGCAATATGGTAATTTGAAGTAGATATGCTCTAAAGGCAAATAATAAATAGGTTTATTATCATATATCCAATTAGTTCATAATAGTTTCATATTGTGCTATAAATGTATCAAGAGGAAACAATGATATAGGTGTGGTATGTAAACACGAAGTGCCTAGTAACCTCTTGATAAGGGGTGACGACCCGATCTTCATGGATCTCGTGGTCAAATCGATGAGAAAGCGAGGGGAAGGGAGAAGGTAGTGTAAGTGAAAGCACACCTCGCGAAGAACATGATGAACACACGCAAAACTCACATGGCACAAGGCTGATTGCTCCTACCGGTGGCCACCGGTGAATCCTTGCAAGGAAATATCGGTCAACGTGCTCCATCGATCCCAAGCAGAGAGGGAAAATCACCTTGGAGAGGGTCTTTACGACTACGCTCACGCACTCGCAAACGTAGGCCTTGTACATCAAGGGAGGCATGATGCAAACTCCAACGAGGTGTTGACGATAGTTGGTCCCCTTTGGTAAGGGGGTGAGGCAAAACTAGAGATTCTATAAAGGGGGTGTCTTTAGCCTATCATCTATGCCTAGGGTTACATGAGGGATGGGGCTCTATGTGTAGGCCAGCCACTTAACAAGGGGTAGTTTGGGGAATAACTCTAGGGTTGGAATATAATAAGGGGGATACATGGGTTGTGGCCCAGTTTCTGTGTGTGCAGGCACTGTCATGACCGGTAGTACGGGACATTATGACCGGTAGTACTGCTCCGGGGTGGTAGTACCGCAAGCCGGTATGGGGGCGTCCAGAGGCGATGGCACAGGATTGAGTCGAGACCGGTACTACCGCTGATGCTGCGTGGTAGTACCGGGGCGCGGTGGTACCGCTGATGGGAGCGGTAGTACTGCTCATTCATGTCTCTTCTTTTTCCTCTTCCAAGCATCCATCTTGTTAGGCTTGATGCTCCGGGCTTCCTCCCTTTCCTCCGTACTTGTCGGTGTTAACCTATCATGAATATGGGATAGGGTATGAAGTAGTATACCATTCAAAAGGGTAGGAAGTGGCCTCACATAGAGAAATGGATTCACCTTTGGAGTCCATGACGACTTGGCATAAGTTGGAGACCTTGATGTGGTAACGACCATAGGTCGGGCTATATCACCTCTATTCAACTATTTCGTTGGGCAACTGATGATCAAGGTTTCCTGATCATGGAGCATTTATGCTAGTTGACAACAGAGTCATATCATTGGATAATTATACGATGGACACTACCCATATCAGAATTGCTATGTGATCAAGTCACGTGGTTTATCGTTGCAGTAATTATAAACTAAGTGACCCTCTCCTTAGACCATGAGGTCATACTGATCACTATCTCTCACGGCTGCTTTGATCACAACAAACGTCATGGCCATAACTGGGTGACAATAAAAGTGTGTATTGGGTATTCCAGAGGAACAAGTTGAGGCCTATGCATCAAGATCGGGATTCTTTCACCTGCGTGATGGGAAGATACACTGGACCCACTCGGTGAGATTTTATCCAAGAGGTTGCAACCATTGGCTAGGATAGGGGACACAATATCATGATAAGGAATTAAGTAGACTTGTCGATAACGATATTGGTATGTTATACTAAAGATTGAATCTCGGACAAGTTGTTTATCAGAGAAACAAAAGGATATGGACACAGAGTTTATGGTTCAAATTATAGAGTTTTGTGGAATGAACGGGGGTCATTATGGACATCTTGGTCCCGGTATTGATCATTGATCAGAGAGAGATCTTGATCAAGTTTGTGTTATTCCCAAACCGTAGGGTAACACACATAAGGGTATGAAGACATTCTGAGATTACCATGGAAGCGAAGGGATCACCGACGAGAAAGAGAGAATAAGAATCATTCTGAGAAAAGATTGCTGGAATAGTTCTAAAGAAGATTGAAAGTTGTTCGGAGAAGGAATGTAGCTGAAAGGTGTTTTGAATTAATATATATTTTATAATATGCATTTTATATATTACTTGTGAATTAATATATTAAATATATATTTAAAATTAATATTAATGAGGCAACTTCCTATATTGGGCCAAATTCCCAAAGGGAAAAGGCCCAGAGGGAAGCCACCCCAAAGGGAAGCCACTGCCGCTGCCACTAGGACCCACTAGTCGGCTAAAAGCGAGCATAGCTGACGCCAAATGGTGCAAGCAGCACCCTGGCGGGAAAAACTAGCATACGGGCTAAAGCTCCCGCACGAACGCGAGTAGGAGCTGTGGGCGGGTCGCTCGAGTAGGCGCTGGTGGGCCGTGGGGCTTGGCTCACCAGGCCAGCCGCCGCGGCGGGCCAGGTAGGCCCGGGCGAGCATACTAGTGCGTGGCCCACCCGGCTGGCTACCTCCCATCTTCCCTTTTTCCTTTAGTCCCACATTGGGACTTTAGGGAATGGATTCAGCCCTTTCACCTATATAAGAAGGTCTATATTGGTGGTAAAAAGAATAACAACAAAATAAAAGGGGAATTTTCTTTGATAATTTCTCCGCTCTTTTTCTCTGTTGGATCTCGCGAGTGCGGTTCCAAGAAGAACTATGCATGTGGGAGACGACACCACTGGCACACCATCGTGCTGCTGGATCTAAGTTCTAGAGGGTCTACTTCCGCACCCGGGCTAGATCAAGGAGAACGGGAGTCATTGTCGGACACCATACGTGTGCAATACCTCGGGGGCGCTGCCACTTGTGGTGCTGAAGCTGTCGTGCAAGGACCAGGTGGTGACGTGCGAGGAGAAACGCAACCGTGAGGTTAGCTGAGTATGACTACTTCACCCATGTTCCATGCAGGATATTAACTGCACTCGGTCTACAAGGGTATGTTACCGGAACTCCATCACTATTACTACTTAACACATAGATAGATCTTGGCATGATTGTTGCGATAGCTAGGAATTTTTTGTTTTCTACTACCGAACCCCTAGAGACGATCTATGAGTAGTTATGCTAGTATGGAAAGGACACATGTTGAATGTGAGCATTGATCGTCTAGTTGTTACCCTCCCATGTGTACTTTTTCATATCGCGGCACTGCGAGATGAAGCGGCCTGGACCGACCATACGTGTAACCTTATGTTACACTGGTTCCACGCTTGACATACGGCTTGTACAGTATAATTGGCCAGCAGGTGTCTGTCTCTCTCACAGTAGTAGATGTGGAATTTACAACGTAGGACCCAGAGAAGGGTGTAGTATATACACCTATTTGATAAATGGTGTGGTTGCTATTCGTAGGTATAAACAGTTCTATCTTGAAAGCCCTAAAAGCCACGTAAAATTTGCAACCAATAAAGCTGAAGCTTCTCACATTATGTTGCAGGGAGGGGCTAGTAATGTGGTGTGGTCATATTCACATATCCTTCTTGGCTTCATTTAAAATGACCAGCTAGTAGCGCCACATAAATGGCATCATACTGGTGGCGCATAATGGGGATCAAGGCATGGCGTGTGTTGTTGATCATGGCGCGTGACATGAAGGACCACATCATATCACAATTATAAAATTGCATGTGATGTTGTTTTGTGCATCTTGTTTTTCTTAGTTGTATTAGATACAAGACGTTAGTAAAATAGGATGATCCCTTAATAGTACCAACTTTACTGTCCTCCCTAAAGTGTGCACCACTAAGAAAGTCCATCGTGATAAAGAAGACCGTGATGATCAGGTTCTAGACGTATCATACGGTTGGTGCACGCCATGTATGCACAATGAATATACTTAGATTGAATTGGCGAGCCTAGCATGTACATACATGGCCTCGGAACAAGAGAAGATCGAAATATCGAGCACGAGTCACATGAATGATGTGATCAATGGGTTTTGTCCACCCTAGTAGCTATATCAAAGGTCAAGACGACCGGGGATGATATAGTGTAAAGGGATTGTGTGATCGCTAAAAGCATATTGGGGATGATGATTTTAGTGGGAGTTCATGTAATAGTTTGGCTATAAAACTAGAACCCAAATTATGAACTTAGTCTTATATGTTTGCAAATGTCCTTGTAGATCATGGAACTAAAACCTTTGTGTTTCAACAACGGTTCCCTTTTTTGTGATGAGTTGCTTAGAGTAGATAGGTCCAACTACATAGATTGGTATCATCATTTAAAATATATCCACATAAAGAATGACACACTCTTTACTATACAAGACCCACTTGGAGATCCTCCCAAAGATGGTGCAAGTTAGGACTATTATGATGAGTTCCGTGATCATCGTGCAAAGTTCATCTATGCCAAAGGAGCCATAAAATTCAGCATTGCTCCGAACTCTGTGAGCTATTTATGGAAACTCAATCCTATGAGACAATGGTCGAGTTAAAGGTGATGTTCGAAGAACAAGTCAGGCTTCTAAAGTTTGAGCTTCTTGATAAGTTCCTTTCACAAAATATGGAAGAAAACACGTGTATATATGATCACGTGGAGATTATGCATGACTTCCACGAGTCTCTCATATATGATTGCAGACTAATGGATGGATTACAAATTCGTGATAGATGGGGTTGTATTCACTTCCCCTAGCTATGAAGGTGTTGTCATAGGATACATCATGATAGAGGAACAATTCACCTTTCATTAATTCCTGCAACAGTTGAGAACTATGAAGGTAGAACTCTCGCTAGGTAAATCATTAATTGAGCAAGTATATATTATATACAGTTTGTAAATGTGTTTCTCGCAAAACATTCAGTTTCATCAAGTATACTGATACTTGTTCTTGTTGTATGAAAACATGACTATCTGCAAGAGCGTTGCATGGCGAAGACAAGGAGACCGAACATGTTTATGACATACAATATGTTGATAGCTGGTGACATTTCTCCTTTTGCATTTATCGCCTAGGTTAGTTGAAACCTAAATAAATTTGTAATCGATTTGAGAGTGTGAACTTATTAGTGTGTATTGCAAGCACGCCAGACAGTTATTCATAATGAGTTTGTAACAAATCAGTTGTTCAATTATTATGAATAATTTCTAGTATGGTCACATTGTTTGATTATAGATATGTTATTCTCATTATAGTCTTGGTGATAATGTTTTATTCATTTATGAAATTCAAAGCCAAAAGATATCCATACTTAATAATGAATGATAATATAAGTTTCAGTCATAATAGTGTTGTATGCATTCATGTTTATGAAAACATGGAGTCATGATATGTTCAAAATCTTTTAACATTTACAATACTATGCCTTTTGGGCAAAGATGACTAAAACTATTATGTTCTGGTAAAACATAATGCATAAATTTTTGAATACTATACATAGAGATGTATTATTCATCAATAGAGTGGGAATCGTTATTTCATAAACATGTATTCACGTGATAAAGCATAAGTTTGAAACCATTTTAAATATTCAAATGTTTTTAGCATAAAAGGCAGATATGATATTAACAAGAAAGTGAAAATCTCTATGGTTCGATCATAGTGACTGGCATTTGAGTTGAAATTTTAGCACACGAAAGACTTGTGAAAACGGTTTCACAAATTACAATAATTAGATATATCAAAGAGTATTGATATATCTCAAACATCAAAATCATAGTGTATGAGATACATATGGTATGAAGGAAATCGCTGAATAGGTTATTGTAAAACTAGAGCTGCAAGCTAGAAATGAATCATCCAGATTCGCGGAAACAACACCATAAGAGTTATGGAATGTTTGATTTTCGAGAGACTTTGATAAATTCATGGAGAATAAATCTTTGTACGAGTATTCATAGTCTACTATAAATACAGGCCTTCAATAATTTAAAATTACAAACTAGTTGCTCTCCAAAGTATTCTTACCATGAAAAGATTTCTCGATAAGAATGTGGATGGAAGAAAGTAAATGTTAGATCAAGATGCTCGATCTTATCCAAATTTTAGTAGCACAAGGAATCTGTTCCATGGGACAAAGCCCCTCAAGAAAAGGATGAAACTAATGATTATGATCATAACATTTTGGTTAAACACTTTACATAAGAATAGTAGGATTCAATGCTATGTTCCCCAAAGTTACATTTCGATTAAACACTTTACATTTCGATTAAATACATTGATTCACTTGACATGTTAATTTAACATGACATACCTATGAACTACGAAGAAACGATGATAGAACTAAGTACGAGAAATGATTAAGAATCATGAAATCCAATGATAAGTTACAGTTAAAGATTACTAAAGTAATGTGATTACTTGATCTTGTCAAAGTAAGTGGTTACTTGATTGTTCTCGAATAACTTTAGAGTTATAAGGAACAAATACAACTTTAAAAGAAGACCTAAAGCTTGGTTTGTCATGAAGATTGTCTTGTCAAATTTAATGGTTAACTACAGAAATGTAGCAATGCTTGAAGTCTAGTGGATTTAATTAACAATTATTGTAATTTTAAATGATTGCTGGTTGTGCAACATCCCACTTTCAGTAACCAATGATTGCTGGTTGTGCAACATTGGTCATTTCTGTGAAGGTTTTTTCGAGATGCAATCAATATACCAAGTTTGGTATTTTTCTTGCAACTATGTCACATAATATGACACCACGCTAAAACTTGCATTCGATCTCTGAAGCACCATCATATTGTGAGTCTAAAAATGATTTTTTTCTAAAAATCATGAGCATTAGATCATGTACCTCTAGTTCAAACCGGACCCACTTTCTATCGATTCGGCGGACATTTGTCTTTTTCAGGAGGGGTGGACGATAATGTTTGAGATACCCCGGTTCATACATTGTCCATATAATTCGGTCTAGTATTTTTGAAAAATATGGTGGTAGCATTTTGAATGAGCACTTTGGTGGTTGCTTCACAAACGCCCCGTTTTTGGCATCTGGAATATGGAAAATGACCATTTCTTCTACAACCAATGTAGTCACAGGGTTCGGCCTTCCATGGATTGGTAATCTCGGCCTCACCCAAAGAAGCACACCCAAAAAACCATACCTACTTCAATTCCCCTCTGTCCTCTTTCCCCTTGCTAACCTAGATCGACATCAGACATCGACGCATCCTTCCTCCCTTCTCTCCTTTCCTTGCACCGCCACCACACCCGTCCCTCCTCCGGGGTCACATGCATGTGTGCAGTGCTCGTGATGCCCGCATAAGTCGAAGATGCATGCGTGTAGCGGAGCCATCGATGACCTGCAAGTAGGGATTCCAAGGCATGCAGGAGGTGCAGCACGATGGGCATGCGGATCTTCCTTCGTTGGGTTTGTCGACGTGGTCGTTGGGTTTGCCGTCATCGTCTCTGCTGTGGGGGACCTGGTGGCGGCCGCTGGTGTCTCGCGGGGTCTCGGTAGGCTGGTGGCTAGGGTTGCGCTCTCGTGCCCCAATGTCGAGCTCTTCACCATCAAAAACCCCTTAATCACCACCGACTACATGGTATCTTTTTCGATTTCCTTGATCTGTTACTCACACGATTTACGTGGCACGAGTTGGGTCGTTCCTGTTGGTGTCTGCTAGCGGTAATCCTGCTAGCCAGTTCCCGTGAAGGCGTTCTGAAGCTGTAGTCATCTGCTAGTTCCTCTAAAGGGCTTGTAAATACTTTGGATCATGAGTTTTTGGCTCTAGAATTTAACAGTAATCCAAAGCTAGAAGAATATTCACATTGTTACTTTGATCTATGTTGTGAGGGCTGTCCTAATGAAATAGTACAAACATTGTTGCCCTTGTATTTTCTGTGTGAGATGTAACTAGCAAATGCAGACATTATTTGTATTCTGCCATGTTCTGTCTAGATGTTTGCTTCATCCTAATTATTTGCTTATGCTAGAGATACTGACGTTGTAGTTTTGTAGCGAATCCAAGACGTACACAATAAATACCACTATACCAGTACAGGATCTGTAGTGAAGCCCTGGTGCTGAAATATGCTATGGGACTAGTTTACCACCGAAGGTCTATTTTGTGTTGGACTATTATATAAACACATGGTCGTGCATCTGGTTACATCCATAAACATTGTTAGCATTTATTCATCTGTTGAAAATTTGCAAATGACTGAATTTCTTGATTCATCTTGTATCGCGGTACTTCTGAACTTATTTGAAAGATTTCATACTAACTGTAGTCTCTAGAGCATACAACTATTCCCGAGAGATCGTTTGGCGTTCATTATGAGGTCCTGCATTTATTCTCTAATTTTTGCTTAAATCATGTCATCCTGTAACTATATGGGACAAGTATTTTGGTGTCTGACCTTGCCAGAATCGCTAAAGCAAGAACGTGCTCTGATGGATCAGTCTAGGGAACTGTTGTCCACGCTTGCATCATTGCATGTAAGTAGCACAATCTGCTGGGTTATGTTCCAGTTCAATATCCAACTATCACAGCACAGTCTGCTCGGTTTAGTTCCATTTTGTATGCAACTATTATAACAAATCTGATTTGCACCTCTTGATCATGATGAAACAGGTCAACTATTGTACCCTACAAGGGCAGCTGGTACAGACAACTCCCAGGCGGCTCAATCACTCGTAGTTGACAGTACTACTCTTCTCACTAACCAAAGAGCGTAGGTGCAGTTGCTAAACCTGATGGGTGCCCACTAATCAATCTGACTTTTGGAGAAGTTACCTCAGTCCATCAATGGCGCGGTCTGAGGAAGTTCCCAGTGCTCTTGTCCTAGTGGTGGTTCGTTGGCTTGGTTCTGATTTCTGAATTGAACCACAATAAGGCCTACTATGGAGAACAAATGAAAATGCAATTGTGTATATTTAGTTGTAGTTTCTTTAGATGAGCATTTAGTTCTAATACTAGCTAGTAGTTAGATGCACCTGATGTTTTGCATATCGCAGCAGTTGTTCTTGTTGTTACAAGATATTACAGCCATATAACCATCATTTTTTCTCTTTTTAGGAGCACCAAGCTAAAGAAGTTGGAACAAGCGAATGATTCATACTCTGCACAGTGTAGATAGTCATATTCCTGTAGCTAGTTATATGTTCTTGGTGATATGTAATATGAAATGGTTGTAATACCCCACTGTAATATTTTTGTTGCTCTTTTATGTGAACTATGTCCTCATTGTAATATATGTTGTAATTGTTGTTGTCATTTATGAAAATGTTATTTGGGCTATGCTTACTTGTTGTTTACTGCTTGGATGTTTGAAATAAATTAAATGCTTGTTGGGCTCTAAAAAGGCTAGGGCAAAAAATATTTGACCAGAACAATATATAATGTGGAAAAAACATTGAATAAATCTGGAAAAACATTGAAATTTAAGAATAAATGGATCGTAAAAGGCCAAAGCCTAGGAAATAAAAAGGCCATAATGTTGATCTTAGCCCATGTTTCTCACCATAATTCATAAGAAAAAATATTGAAAAGGCTGGTTGGGCTTGGCCCATGTAGAGCACAACATTGGACCGGGCTAATTTTGATCTGGAACCTGCCATGTAGGATTGGCCATGTTGGATCTGACGTGGACATACCGAATTACTCATGACCAAATTGTTTGGTCATGGACACTATGACCATCTATTTTGGTCATAACTATCCATGAACAATTCAAAAAAAATGTCCTTAGCTGTCTATAGTGACCCTCGGTATGTGACCTACTATTTTTGGTCATAGAAAGGTCATAGATTAATTATTATGACCTTTCTATGACCAATGTTTGAGGTCACTAGTTAGCACATTCCTTGTAGTGTTTGGTTAATGAAGTTTGACTTCAGCTAAGTGCGTTTCTAGTATAATGACAACAGTGAAAGTTCTCATGACTAATCAACCGTCATTAGGAATACTTAGAAACAAAGTATCAGTTTGCCACCAAATAGATGCTTCAATACATTATGAGATAATGTTGTAAGTGTCAGAATTAGGAGACACTTAACGATTTACAAAAGACATATAGAACTGGTAAAACAGATGAAAGACATGAGGTTTCCCATGAGCAGTCATGATCAAAATAATTGTTTTTATGATCAGTAACAAATGTAACTAGATTATTTGTACTCTAGTGCAAGTGGGAGACAGAAGGAGATATGCCCTAGAGGCAAATAATAAATAGGTTTATTATCATATCTCGATTAAGTTCATAATAGTTTTGTATTATGCTATAAATGTATCGAGAGGAAACATTGATACAAAGTTTTTAATTTGGCGACCCCAGAGTTGAGATGCGAAGGCATAGCGGGGCTCGAGTTGGTTGTTATCGGATTGCATTACCCATAGTTTGCTTTCCAAATGCTTAGTGTGATAAGGGGTGGCCCGATCTTCTCACTGATCTGCGGTAGATGGCGATGTAGATGATGAAGATAACTTGTATGAATCTGACAACTCTTAACCCTTTGGATATTCACAAGTTCACATAGTTGCACACATAGCCGCCGACCACGAAGCGGTTTGCAATCTTCTAATTCCCAATGGAACAGGAGATCACATGAAACTTGCAATTGGCTAGATCCCAATGGATCAACTAATCAGACTTGACTGATAGTAGCAAATACACCAGATCTATACGAATTGGTGTAGTAGGATTCAATGGTTTGTGCTTAGCAACTCCAAGAACTAGGGTTTATCTTAAACATGATCTAATCTACTCTAAGGGATGTCCAAGGGCTTATATGGGCAACTGGGGGTGCCAAAAAAAAACAAGTCATGGTAAACTCGAACTGATACAAAACCAGATGGATATGTTTCATCGAAGGATGGATTATCTGCCCTTAAGGGGGGCGTATTATCCGCCCGCCATACAATGTGACGCGCCCAAAGTCCTTAGCAGAATTTCTGAAATAGGGCCAGATTATCCGGGGTGTGGGGGATGGATTATACTGGGTCTGCAGACGGATGTGTACCCGTTGGAAATCCCTCGGAATTATCTTTCCAACAAGTACTTATTTGCTTGATTCGGAGTTCGTATGAGGAATCCACGTCCGTTTTAATTTTAGGGCTTCTGTCTATCCGAATTGAGCTTTCCTTCTTTGTCTCCATCCATCTCTCGGTCGCCTTCCTCCCATTCCTCCCGCTAGCACTTGTCTAATGGATATTAAATCTAGTCAAACAATAACACCATGATTTAGGTAGTATAAAGTTCTTATAAACCAAAGTATCATGTCCAACTAGGAACGAATTCACCTTGTGATATTTTTCAATGAGGCTCAATATTTCCTTCCAGCTTAGACTAGCAGAATCATCATAATCTATGCATATATCCTCATCATCTTCCCTTTCCTCAGGAAAGCGTTTGCGGCTTTGAGTAAGATGAAAGTGGGAGAAACAAAAAGAACAACGTGTATGCATAATATATGTATATATAACATGTTGTATCATTTGTTGACATGCATAATATTCCCAATATACAAAACGCAACATAAATTACAAGTAGAGAACATATAATTATCATATGGGAATAAAGAACAATGCATCAATTGGCAACCAAAATTGCAGGTATAAGTGAATTTCAAAGAATTATTATGATCGTTGTGAAAAAACAACTAGATAGATAGTCTTGTAGTTCAATATTAAATTCAGTTTTATCAAAGAAGATCTATGATAAAATTTGTGATGAACAAGAGCAAACCAATTCAGAATATGTGAAAACCAAATTGATGTATGCCATGCTTCAACTGTGCTACTTTTGTTATTATGAACATGATCATTTTGTCTAGTAAGGAAGGTGCAACTCAATTTGCAAACATAAGTGAAGTATACATTAGTAGCACAACTATACAAATACTTTTGGGACAAACACAACGAATATGAAAAGTTGGGTTACTAGACTAGAATGTATTTCCATAATTTCTCGAACATGAACTATTGTCCCATAGCAAAAATATTGTGACATTTTACATACATGGCTGAAAACAACTTGTTTAAGTTCAATGATTCTATCACAAGTAATGCATATGTGATCCACACAAAAAAATCATCCATGCTATATTCACCAATTAAATTGAAAGTGAAACAAGGAGAATATGTGCTAGAATTTAGACTTGAAATTTCAGAAATCTTATCCATAGAACAACTCATATTCATTGGTTCAGTAAGCATGATGGAATACACAATATTAGTAGGTGGCATTCTAGCAAGTATTTCCTTATGTGTCATTAGTACCACATGATCAAAATTCGAATTTGGTAATTCTCACATGGTGCTATAATATTAGTGCAAGGCAAGTCACAGAAAGGTAGCAACAAAGGAATAGACTCACAATATGTCGCACATGTTGGATGAAGCTCCAAAATAGTACCAATGTCAATAGTGTACTCCTCACATGTACTAGGCATTGGGACATCCTCCTCAAGTGATAATGCACAGTCCAATGATGCAGGTTGTAAAATAGATGGCTCCCTTTCTTCAAAAGCAACCTACATATCACAAAAAACAACACTAGGAGTAGACATGCTTATGTTAGTAGACACCTCACATGTCTCATTAATGTCCACTCTCAAAATTTCTGGAATAGGCCATTCGTAAAACCATACACAGTCGTTGTGTCCTTCCAAAGAAATGTTTTACCTGTGATACCATACACAGTTGATGTGTCCTTCCACTAACGAGCTACCTCTTCATCCACATGTCGGTGAGCAATAATATATTATGTATGGCTATCAAACTTGCTATCGAATTGACGACATCTCCCAAAATGACTAAGCATGTGAGATTCCCAAAACATATATTCTGCTGATGTTGCAGAACTGTCCAATCTCCACTTGACTTTAGTTGGATCACATGCCATGCCAACCACAATAGCTAAATAGTCATGGTAATCATTATTTGATTTCTGCATCACATCAAAAGAACTAGAAGACATGATTAGTAGATTAGGGCGCAAAATCAAATCTGGTGGTGGAACTCTCACAACTCACTCACAACTGCAAGAAAAGCGAATCTTACCATTCCAAATTGAATAAAAGAATCTTACCAACTTGGATTGAAAGCAATGTGCATGGATGTGATGAAGAGAATACCGAGGGTACAAGAACTATCACACAACAAATTAGAGCATGTAGAGGAGCTATAGGCATGGATACCAAACAACACCAAAGAAAATCCTAGTGTTGATTGTGTGAAAAACACCCAAGGAAACACTCACGTGGACATAAACGTGGCATCTCAATTTATGAACAGGAATATTGCAATGCACAAGAGATACAGTAGTAATAGCTCAAAATATAATAGGCACAATTCCTCAATCTACGAGTGCTAATATGAAAAACTAGGCCTCTAATCAACTTTGATATATCTCTTTTTTCACTTTTTATCTCTTTTTTTATTTTTCTCTTTTTATACTCTTTCTCTTGTCTCTTTTTCAACTATCTGACACAATGCAATTCGGATGCAACAATTCCGAGCAATTAAGGGTTGGATAATCTGGTTTTTGTGGGCCGGATAATCTGGTCTACCTGGCCTGTTCAGAGCAAAACAACTAGTCTTGTAGGTATGTTCCTAGGCACCGATGTTGTAGATAGGCTGTAGCTATTTTTGAAAAAGACAAAAAGTACTATTACTGGTTCCCTTGTGGATTTACCCTTGGGGTGGCCCGATCTTCATATATTCAAGCAGATTTGGGGGAGGGAGTGAAGAACAGGATGAACATGCAAGGGGAAATCGATACAAACGCACACCACACCCGATACAATCTGGTTTACTCTCGTTGGCATGAACCACCAACCCGATAGAATCTCAAGGGAGAGACCAAAGGTAGAATCCCATGAGAGGGATTGGCTAGCTCTTGATAGAATCAGACGTAGGGAGAGAATAGCAACCAAGTAGAATCCTAATGGGGAGAGACCTAGCACTACCAGAATCCGTACATGGGAGAGACCATGAACTAGAAGAGCGCCTTGACGACTTCAATTAAGAAGGCCTTCTACAACTCAATGATAAACTATAGAGAGGGGTATCCCATCCAGGGATAGGCACATGCCTCAATTCATAACCCATTCCATTATAGGGTTCTAAGGAGGGGGTGGGGCATATATATAGGCCAGCCACGGGCTATGGGTACTTTAGGCATTAAGGGGGAGTTTGGGGGCATTACATGGGCCAAGCCCAACTCAAGGCGCAGAGGCCCGTGATGCTCAGGCCGGAGATTCCGGTGTGGATGGTCCGGAGACTCCGATGTGGTCTGGAGACTGTGGTCGCAGTTGCTTTTCTCCGGCCCATCTCCGGAGTGGCGTTCAGATTGTCCCTGGCACTGGTTCGGAGGCCGGTCCGGAGATCGGCCGGAGATTCTAGTGTGGTAGACCAGATATTCCGGTGTGCTAGGCAAGAGACTCCGGTCTGGCTCCAGCCTCTTCTAGCGTGTTCTCTTCCAGGCCTCATGCTTGAGGGTGTTTGATCCTTGCGCATCCTTGTTTCCTCTTCTTGGCGTCATGGTCATGGGCCTAGTAATACAATAGGAATCTATCTCAAGTAGGATCCAATTCACATGATAACCAATGGAAGGCAAGATATGCAAGGAGTTCACCTTGATAATAATGGTTGGCTCATGATGTGGACCAATGGTGGTTTTCGTATGTTGGGCTACATCATCTCCCCCTCTTGAAAAAGAGTTAACCTCAACAATATCATGTCATCATCTTGTAAGGAAGGAGATGTACCCTTTACATCTTGATGGATGCTCCCAATAGCTATTTTTGTCAACTTGTGCTCAATCAAGGTTGACATTGGAGTGAGGGTACCTACACACATCATAGATGAAAGAAACTATGTATGTGTGTGGTAGATGAATACATCATCCATCATGATGTATCCCCTCTTGTGCACATCCAATTAGCATCAAGCAATAAATCATAGAAAGTATGCTGATTATGCGAACAAAAAGGAGGGAACATGCTTATCATGGCAAATATCAAAATCTCTAAAATTTGAGAAAGCTATGGGGGCGATCTCAATATGAACCATATGATCATTATTGCAATAAACAATGGAAGAAAGTGAAGACCATGCATGATCAAGCATCTTCAAAGTATGAATATGGTTGCCGACAAACATAGGGAAAGAGAAATTGTTCATCATGTTTGTTGCAAAAATTGTAGGATAGAAGAAGGATTTGTAGCATGGCATATCTATGGCAATATCATCGCACTCAAATAATTCCACACGATCAACATTATGCAAAGGCAAGGTATCACATGGGAACATGAATTAAGCATATGAAATGTCATAAGTAGTGTCCATACCATGCATATCCTCACAAGTCATCATGTCCGCTAGTGGGATCATGGCATCATCAACACCCATATTCTTACCTTGGTCGTACCTCTCATGTGAAGTGGTTGTTTTGGTAGTTATGGCCTCCATGTCAGCAACTTCTTCATCATATATGAGGATGGAATCAACTTCATCCTCCATGTACATCTTCTCGATGGTAGGCACCATAATGTCCAAGCTTGGTAGATGTTGCTCCAAGGTACCTAGCACATCATGAGAAAACACACTAGAGGTAGAGGGTAAGTTGTTAGAAATTGAAATGGCCTCACTTGACCTATCAACCACCACTCTCAACTCACTAGATGTATCACTCATGTCCTCAAAGTGGAAGCACACAATCTCACATATGGTGTAGTCACTCATCTCACTTTCGCTCTCACTCAAGTGGGATAAGTGACTCTCTAACTCACATGGGATTGGTACCACATCATCACTCAAGCATATGAGAATAGGATTGGTTTCCTCAACTCCATGCACCTCCTTTGGTGAAGGGAAAATCCCATGCTCACCATCCTCAACCTTATCGCCTCCAAAGATGAATGCCTTAAGTTGGGAATCATCACTCTCATCACCATCCGAGGTATCATATCTCACCTACATGGTTGGACCGCAACGCTTATCATCATCCAAGGTTGTGCACCATGTCTTGAAAGCATCAACTTCATGAGAGGTCATATTGACGGATTCATCCAACTTGGCGAAGTAGAGATCCACAGCGTCCTTCTCATTTGCTGACGATCTTGTAGCATGTGTAGGAGGCTTCCTTGAAGAAGGTGTGTCGTGGAATTTCTTGGTGTTGGAAGCTTCATGGTGTCGGTGATAGCGTGTTTTGTTGGTCGCCTTCTTTGTCGGTGAGGTAGAAACAACGTCATATGAGGTATTCTCTCTTGAGGGTCTTGAAGCTTGTGTAGTGGTATTCCTCGAACGAGAAGTGGTCTCGTTGATGTTCTTGTAGTTGGGCACCTCATGTCAAACTTGTTTTGTCGATGTAGCTTGATGGCGCGGACGGTAGCTTGCTTCCTTGTTCTCATGGCAGAGAGGACTTGTATGCCGTCTTGAGCCTGTACAGCTGATGAGTGCATATTTGCATCATGTTTTACGTTATTATTTTGCATTTTAGATGTAGGATTTTGGAATTTTATGGTGCTCGCGCGTACATTTTATGTTTGTTTTCACTAGGATTAGGACAAATGATGGATCCAATGGATACAATTATTGAAGCAATTGTACTGTGGAGAGAAGGAGTCAAAAAACAACGTAAATTGCTTATTTGCGAAATATTAATAATACCAGAAGAAAACCAGAAGCCAGGAGGCAGAGAGCATAACGACCAACTATACGGTGGGAGAATTTCTTTTGCCCGTATAGCTCCGGTCGTATAGTTAGCACCGCTTCCACCTTGTCAAATAGTTTCACCCTGTGCAATTGGTTCGAGGGACGACATACAGAACACCCAGAAATCGCGAAAATCTCACCTCCGGAAGGCATCTGGAGGGGGAACTCATCCGCCAGGAATCCATCTTCACCCTGCGCAGATCCGGGAGGCAAAGGCATCGATCTTCATCAACCACCACTGCATCACCACCATCCTCATCCATCCGATCTACATCTTGTCTAGATCTTGATGTAATTCCTATACTTGCTATGGATTTATACAAGTACTATTCATCTATGATTGTTTCCATTACCGTTGCCATGATGTTGATAGCCTCCATGTCTGAGTAGATCTTTAGTTCTTGGGGAGATAGAGAAACCCTAGCATATGATTGATATGAGATAGAGATTATTATGTTATACATCATTATGTGTATGTGTTAATTGTCTTCATCTTGATATTAAGGAGAAGTGCACCTTCTTAATATTTTCCTCTTATGTTGTCTCAAAGGAGGCGATTACTTGTTAGTAGACGGAGGGATGATATCACTTACTGTGACTATAAAGATGTTGTTATTCCTTACGTACTAACTTGGGGAACCAAGGAGAACTCATCAAGCCATGTCCATGCCACGGGAGAAATCCCTTAATAGTGCGGTAATGCGATGGTTGTCGGTTACTGTCTGCTATGGTTATGAGGATGATGTGTGTAGCAGTTGCTGGCAAATTGTCCATATATGGAGATCCTCCCACATACATACACACTATGAGAATATTCTTTATAATACTCTTGATTACTTAGTCTACATTGCTAGTGGTGTATCCGCTACTCCCTGAGAACGCCTTTTCCCTATTGTAGTTCCAAAGTTCTATTACACACGTGATTCTTAGTTTCTGCATTTAGTTTTACTTTACTTTTAAATTACCTTGTTCAACCAAAAACCCAAAAACAACTCTACTTATCTTGCATCTTAAAGTTATTTCTTAAGTACTCCGTTTGATTATAGTTAAAAGCATTTTAGTCTTTTGCCTACTACTCCCTATGGGATCAATATCTTTATTTCGAAACTAGCTACAAACGATCTGTGCACTTGCAGTCATCAAGCTATTTTCTGGCGCTGTTGTTTGGGAGCTAAGCGCTATTAGTCACTTTACTTTTAGTTATTTACTTTCGTTGTACTAATTTGTTTACTTGAGTTGTAGGACCACAACAATGGACAATACTCAACATTTAAATTAGCTTGAGGCAGTAAGGAAAATGGGTTCACCCATGGACGCCTTTATAACTATCAACAAAAGCATAAATCTGGATGGAGTCGAGCTCCATCCTTTATTATTTGAGTTATTACATTCTAAGAAATTTGCAGGAACCAATGAACAAAGTCCATATGGGCAATTACAATTCTTTGAAGACATTCTGAGTTCCTTTATTTTAGATGAT
This sequence comes from Avena insularis, assembly GCA_023614405.1. Classification (NCBI taxonomy): domain Eukaryota; kingdom Viridiplantae; phylum Streptophyta; class Magnoliopsida; order Poales; family Poaceae; genus Avena; species Avena insularis. The sequence continues at coordinate 316,384,929 of CM042686.1, forward strand.
TATAATCTTGATATGGTTAAAATCCAGTTGTTTAGACAAACTCTCTCTAATAATGTTTGCGACTGGTTCATATCTTTTTTTTGCATAAGCACCAAGGACTTGGGAGGAATGGACAACTAAGTTCCTATCAAAATATTATTCTGAAAGTAAATCTCACAGGATGAGAGGTATTATTATCAGTTTCAAAAATAATCCTAGTGAAGGCCTATACGAATGATATCTAAGGTATAAAATTTACCTAGGTAATTGCCCCCATCATTGTTTACCTGATTGGTTAATCACCCATACATTTTATGGAGGGCTAAATATTGAAAATAGGGCGAATCTAGACACTACTTCAAATGGCAGTTTTCTATCTTATACTTATGATGAGGCTTGGAATCTAGTAATAAAAATGAAAGAAGCAACTGAAATTCTAAAGATAAGGAAAATATTACCAATAGTTTTTTAGAATATGCTTGCATTAACGATTTCCTTGAAGATGAGAGGATAGATACAATGATTAAAACCCTCGGTATTGATTCTTACTTAGTAAAGAAAATTATTGAGAATAATGCAGGGCATTTGCAGGTACCTACAGAATGGGAACCTCGTAAACCTCTCAAAGAAAAGAAGCGTGCAAGAGCACTAATGGAAGAGTGCTGCTCGATACCTATACGGGAAATCTTTGAAAAAATATAAAGAGAGGAAGAACAAATAAACAAGATACTGAAGAAACCAGAAAGAAATTCTGAAGCTACAAATATAAATAATGTTATAATAAAAGACCTTATGGAAGCACGAATAGTGGAGGACGAAGTGGTTATATTAGACCGTGAAACTTCGGAATTCATCCAAGGTAAGGTTCGAGGTAACGAAACTTCAAAACCTATGACCCCTATATATTGTGGAGAATCTTTATTATATGGAATTTGTGAAACAATTTCCACCATAAATATTATGTCGTCATCACTTTATCAAGAGCTTTGTTACAACTTAAATAGTCCAGATGTTGAACCGGTAGACACTATTGTTAAATTGTCTAATAAAACCAATATAAAACTGGAAGGGTGATTAGAAATATCTATGTCCTTATTGGCTCACTCATGTACCCCCTTGATTTTCATATTATTGATATGCCTTGAGATTCTTTTTGCCCTATTCTTTTAGGCAGGTCTTTTATTTCCATCACCAAAGCTCAAGTGGATAATCAGAAGGAAACCATTTCAGTGAAGTTTGGAGAAGAAGAAATGACATTCCACTTCGTCAAACTAAAAAAGAGGCCATATGAAGTGGAAGACATCAAGGAAGAAAAGACGATTGCCAAGCTAGAGGCGATTCATTTTAGTACACCACAAGATGAACTAGAAAGGAGCTTGATTAATTGGGAGGAAGCAACGGAAGATGAGAAGAAAGAAGACATGGATGATTACCTTGATTCAATTCCGGAAGCACAAAATCCACATGACTATGAAGAACTGGTGAGAACAAGTGATGAAGAACCTCCACCAATAGAATTGAAAAAACTTCTAGATAATAATGAGGTATGAGTTTCTAGATAATGAAAATAAATGTCCTGTTATTATTAGCAAGAATCTATCAGAAAATGAAAGTAATAAACTCATTTCAGTTTTGGTTAAGCATCGTGAAGCCTTTGGATATACATTAAGTGACATTAAAGGAATAGATCCATCTATTGTAACACATAAGATTACCATGCTTGATGATGCTAAATCCGTAGTAGATACTCGAAGAAGGCTTAATCCTAAGATGAAGAAAGTAGTAAGAAAAGAAGTTATACGCTTACTTGATGCTAGTATAATATATCCTATTTCTGACAGTAAGTGGGTTAGCCCCGCTCATTGCATACCAAGACAGGGTGGTCTTGATGCTGCTATGAATGAGGAAGGTAAGCTTGTTACTGTGAGACCAATTATAGGATATCGTATGAGCATTGATTTTACGAAACTAAATCGAGAGACACAAAAGAATCATAAGCCTATACCGTTCATGGGTAAGATTGTAGAAAGACTTAGTAATAATTCTTATCTTTGTTTTTTTTATGGTTATTCTGGATATTCTCAAATTGCCATACAGTCGGAGGATCAATAGAAAACAAGTTTTACTTGTCCTTATGGCACATATGCTTATGGATTAATTCCATTTGGCTTATGTAATGTAGAAACAACTTTTCTAGGAATGTGTTCTTAAGATTTTTGATGATTTTGTTGAGAAGACTATGGAAGTCCTAACAAATGATTTTGTCGTTTGTGGAACAACTTTTGATAATTGTCTCTACAATCTGACCAGAGTTTTGCAGAGATGCAGGCAATCAAACTTGGTTTTTAATTGGGAGAAATGTTGTTTCATGGAAAGAGAAGGTAAAGATTTCGGGCACAAGGTTTCGGAGAAGGGAATAGAAATAGCTAAAACTAATATAAATGCTATAGAAAATCTCCCAATACCTCAGTACATTAAAAGCTTAAAAATATTTCTGGGACATGAAGGATTTTATAAGCGGTTTATAAAATATTTTGCTAAACTAGTTATGCCCCTTACCAATCTTCTTGATAAAGAAACTCCATTCTATTTAGACCATGACTACATTGCAGCTTTTGAGAACCTTAAGGATAAACTAGATTCAGCACCTATCATGCAACCTCCAAAGTGGGATGAACCTTTCAAAATTATGTGTGATGATAGTGATTATGCTTTAGGGGCTGTGTTGGGATAGCGAGATGGAAAGAATTTAAATGTTATTTATTATGCTAGTAGACCTCTTAATAAGATTCAGAAACATTATGCTACTACAGAAAAAGAGTTTCTAGCTATAATTTTTGCTTGTGACAAATTTAGATCTTACATAATTAATTCTAAGGTAATAATTTATACATATTGCCAAGCTTTGCGTCACCTACTTGTGAAAAAGGATGCTAAGCCTAGGTTGATTAGGTGGGTTTTATTACTACAAGAATATTATTTGCAAATAGTAGATAGGAGGGGTAAGGATAATTCGGTAACAGATCATCTCTCTAGGATGGAGGGAATAATTATTGACCCCGTACCTATTAATGAATCATTTCCATGACAATATTTAGCAAAGGTGGAGATTGCTGATCCATGGTATAGAGATTATGCTAACTATCTAGCAACAAAAATGTACCTCCCGGTATGTCAAGAAATCAAAGAATGAAATTCTTTAATGATCTTAAATATTATGTTTGGGATGATCCGTAACGATATCATCATGGAGTTGACGGAATGATTCGGAAGTGTGTTCCTAATCACGACATGAATGCTATATTGAAGGCTTGTCATGACAGTCCATATGGAGGGCATCATGCAGGTAAAAGAACTGCTGCAAAGGTACTTCAATCCGGATTCTATTGACCCACCTTGCTCAAGGATGCACACAGGTATGTGGAATACTGTGATGCTTGCCAAAGAAGAGGTAATATAGGTAAGATACAAGAAATGGCGATGAATTATAGTGTAATAATTGAACCCTTTGATATATGGAGAATGGATTACATGGGGCCATTTATAGAGTCAAATGGTTATGCTCATATTCGTGTTGTTGTTGACTATGTTACTAAGTGGGTTGAAGTTATCCCAACAAATCATGTAGATGCAGCTACCTTAGTGAAGATCATCAAGGATGTCATATTCCCCAGGTTTGGAGTTCCTAGATTTTTAATTACTGATGGTGGTTCTCATTTTATAAAAGGGACTTTCAGGAAAATCCTCAGCAAGTATGTTGTAACTCACAACGTTGCTTCGCCATATCATCCTCAAACAAGTGGTCAAGTGAAACTCTCAAATAGAGAACTAAAGACCATACTAGAGAAGATGATGGACAAATCAAGGAAGGATTGGTCATACAAGTTAAACGACACTCTATGGGCATACTGTACTGCGTTTAAAAATCCAATGGGTATGACACCTTATAAGATGTTGTACGGTAAGGCATGTCATTTACCATTAGAACCAGAACACCAAGCTTTTTGGGTAATCAAGAATCTAAATTATGATCACAAAGCAGCAGGGGAAAAACGTTTATTAGATATGCATGCTTTAGATGAGTTTAGAAGTGAATCCTACGAGAATCTAGGTTATTTAAGGAAAAGGTTAAAAGATGGCATGATAGAAAAATATAGAATTTCTTTAAAGCGGAGACAAAGTGTTGCTCTATAATTCTTGTCTTAAGTTGTTTCTAGGAAAACTCAGGTCGAAGTGGGAAGGTCCATATGTAGTTGAAGAAGCCTATCCGTTGGGAGCAGTGAAGCTCCAAGGAAAAACACCCTCTCTTGCATTGGTGGTAAATGGACAACGCTTGAAGCATTATCGGGTGAAATAAGATATAAGTGCAATCACTATAGAATTGAGCACCCCAAAGAAGTGATAAAGCAAAAACATACGAAGAACATCAATTACAATAAGAATGGAATCATGACGAAATGAGCGGTACTACGGTCAAGCTATTGACCATAAAAGAGCGCTTCATGGGAGGCAACCCATGTGAAATATAGGTTGAGTAATTTTTTAAAATTCTCAGTTAAAGTCTAGATTAAGTATTGTTCTAATGAAAATTATTCATGCTCTAGCAAAGAAGAAGGAAAATGGATGATGCCAAAATTGGTCGAAAGAATAAGCAGACATTTCTCTATCAAAACTCGATATTTCGTTAAATTTCAGATTAATAAGGAATACATGGAGAAGCAGAAATTTTTTTGTGGACACGGAAGGTTTAACGACCAACTATACAGTGGGAATAAAAATTTCAGCCGTATAGTTCTGGCCGTATAGTTGTTGCAATGACAACGCTTCCGTCCACGAAAGATACTCAGAGTGTAACGACCAATTATACAGCCGGAATTAAAAATTCCGCCCGTATAGTCACGGTCATATAGTTATTGACCCTTCTCCAAAAAAAATTGTCGAGGAAACAGAGAGTTTAATGACCAATTATACGGCTGGAATTAAAAATTCTGCCCATATAGTTGCGATCCTATAGTGGTCTACACCTTTGACAAAATAATTTCTAGAATAATGAGAGTTTAACAACCAACTATACGGCCATAATTAAAAATTCTGCCTGTATAGTCACGGTTGTATAGTTATCGACGCTTCTTCAAAAAAAAATATCGAGAAAAAAGAGAGTTTAACGACCAACTATACGGATGGAATTAAAAATTCTGCCCGTATGTTCCAGCCGTATAGTTAGATTCCGACGTAGATCTAATCTATAGTCGGTTCACAACTATACGGCGGGAGCTATACAGGCTGCGCCCGTATATTTGCTCGTTACGCAAGACAACTAGGGTTTTCGAGCCGTCCTTTTAAAGCCAATCGCATTTAACCTTTTTCATTAAGTTTTCACAAAGCTACAACCTCCAGCCTCGAAAAATCCTCGTCATCCCTATACAAACCCTCTAATAACATCCGTGCAGTCAAGCCATGCAGCCCTTCCACGTCAACTAGGTCTGGAAGAAGAAAGATGAGAAACCCATGAAGATGATCGAGGAAGCAGAATCTAAAGGATCATCATTATCATCCGGCCTGGATATCAAGCCTCTCCTAAATTGGGAGGACCTGTTGCCACAAAGGATGGGGATGATGAGACAAGCTGACTAGGGAAAGAACAAGGATGAGTACCTCCCTAATCCTTATCATTACAACATAGGATCCTATTATAAACCTCCTCTTGGTCCATCACCTCTTAAACCTAAGAAGGTGCGACAAGATGAGATTCATGATAAGATATGTGAGTTAGAAAAGTATTATAAGGCATGCGTTAAAAAAATTAGAGAAGGGATCGATTCCTACTTGATGATTAGCAAATACCTTGAGAAGAAGGTCGATGCAATTGATGGTAGAGTTGGTTTCTTGATTAAAACTGTTTTTGAGTTAACAGATGAGAAGAAATTCCTCAAGAGGAAAATGTTGAAGCACCAATACGACATGGCCAAGCTCAGCATTCGCTGTGAAAGCATAGTTAAAGCGGGCAACATAAAGGAAGAAGGCGAAGCTCTATCTACCCAAGAGGAGGTATAGGTACCCACAAGGAGTTAATTGAACTCGCCTGGCTTGATTCCAATCTTGGGGAGATCTTTAAAGACCTTGTAATCTTTCTTATAAGTTTTCTATTGCAGTTTATGCATTAGTTCAAACTAGAAATAAAGTTTGCATCATTAGAATTCCCTTCAGGAATAGTCGATCCCTTTTATGAAATTCCGAGTTTATTATTATACATGGAGCAATATTGAGTTTTTGTTTGCTTTGTTGATATATGAATGGCTTGAGTATGATTTTACTTGCACTTAACGATAGCAATAGGAGTCTTCCACACCATTGGTGTTAATGGAACAGGTAAAGATAATTTGGTCAATATGCTATAAGTCTACGGTTTGATTCACAGAAAAATTATCCATACAATTAAGTTGAAAAAGAAACCCTGAACAAAGGAAAATTAAAGTGTTATCTAAATAGAGTGAGAACAAGTCGTGGTAGAATGTCAAGTCATAAGAATGCTTCATATACAGTTGGAATTTGATAATTGAGATCGTTGAAACTTTGGATTCCTACATGAAGTGGAATATATGGCTAGCTCCTTTGCACAACACTTAAAACAAAAGTGTGAGCATATATGCAAACAAAAGAAAAAGAAAGAAGAAAAAGAGCGAATGTGCAAAGAGCAAATAGGCATATACCACTATATTGTAGTATGACAAAGAGACACTTTTGAGATTTTGAATCCCAAGTGAATATGTTGATCCTAAAAACACTTGGGACTACCTCGTTAACTCATTCAGTTGAACCAGATTCTTTTACATTATGTCGAGATTCATCTTTTATGAACTATTGATAACTAAGGTGTGGAAGCTTTCCAATACTATTCAGATGGATCGAGTAAAGTACTATTCATGAACTTATTCCCCTGTATCATACATGATAAACACATGTTGTAATTGCCTCAATTATTTTATCGACTCAGCTTCATGAATATGAGGATCACATCCATTAAGCTAAAATCTTGCCTAGGACGAGCAAGAGTCTAAGCTTGGGGAAGTTGATGAGTTCATATTTGCATCATGTTATACCTTATTATTTTGCATTTTAGATGTAGGATTTTGGTATTTTATGGCGCTCGCGCGCACATTTTATGTCTGTTTTCACCAGGATCAGGACCGATGATGGATCGAATGGATATAATTATTGAAGTAGTTGTACTATGGAGAAAAGGAGTCAAAAACAATGTAAATCACTTATTTGGGAAATATTAATAATACCAGAAGAAAACCAGAAGTGAACAAAGGTGGCAGAGAGTGTAACGACCAACTATACGGTGGGAGAATTTCTTCCGCCCGTATAGTTGGTGCCGCCTCCGCCTCGTCAAATAGTTTCACCCTGTGCAATTGGTTCGAGGGGACGACATATAGAACACCGAGAAATCGCGAAAAACTCACCTCCGAAAGGCATCTAGAGGGGGAACTCATCTGCTAGGGATCCATCTTCACCCTGCGCAGATCCGGGAGGCTAAGGCATCGATCTTCATCAACCACCACTGCATCACCACCATCCTCAGCCATCCCATCTACATCTTATCTAGATCTTGTTGTAATTCCTATACTCGCTATGGATTTCTACAAGTACTATTCATCTATGATTGTTTCCATTACCATTACCATGATGTTGATTACCTCCATGTCTGAGTAGATCTGTAGTTCTTGGAGAGATGGAGAAACCCTAGCATATGACTATGATGAGATAGAGATTATTATGTTATACATCATTATGTGTATGTGTTAATTGTCTTCATCTTGATATTAAGGAGAAGTGCACCTTCTTAATATTTGCCTCTTATGGGGACTCGATGGAGGGGATTACTTGTTAGTAGATGGAGGGATGATAGCACTTACTTTGACTATAAAGCTGTTGTTATTCCTTTACGTACTAACTTGGGGGACCAAGGAGAACTCATGAAGTCATGTCCATGCCACGGGAGAAATCCCTTAATAGCGCCGTATATGGAGCAGCGGTTGCTAGCAAATCGTCCATATATGGAGCTCCTCCCACATACATACACACTTTGACAATATTCGTTATAATACTCTCTATTACTTAGCCTACATTGCTATTGGTGTATCCGCTACTCCCTGAGAACGCATTTCCCCTATTGTAGTTCCAAAGTTCTATTACACACGCAATTCTTACTTTCTGCATTTAGATTTACTTTACTTTGAAATTACCTTGTTTAAGCAAAAACCCAAAAAAAACTCTACTTATCTTGCATCTTAAAGTTATTTCTTAAGTACTCCATTTAGTTATAGTTAAAAGCATTTTAGTATGTCGCCTACTGCTCCCTGTGGGATCGCTATCTTTATTTTGAAACTAGCTACAAACGATATGTGCAGTTGTAGTCATCAACATCACATATCATAGATGCCCTTGAGCTCTTGTTGGTGGCGACGCACTTGTCTTGGTTGATGTGTATTGGAGCTTGTTGACTTGTCTCGCCTTCTTGAGCTTGATGGATATCTTGATAGACAACCCTCAGGGTATATAGTTCCTCTTGATGGATGGGACTTGAAGAGCTTGTCGGTGTTGGCCTCTTGGAGACGTGCCTCCGCTTGCATGGCGTAGAAGTTCTCGGTCTCCAATTTGTGGAAGACGTCATCAAAGCTCATGAGGAAGTTGCCATCATAGTCGATGAAGTGCTCCATGTCCTCCATGAATGAGAAGTCGAAGTGCTCATGGTGCTCCATGTTCTCCATGAATGAGAAGTCGAAGTCATCATGGTGCTCCATGCTTGGGGAGTCATTGTCGGTGTAGTACTCGAAGTCCTCCAAGCATGCGGAGCCAATGTCAGTGTAGTGCTCCATCATGTCATCTATGCTTGCATAGTCGTCGTTGCCATGGCTCATCATGGACTCTTCCTCATCAGTTATGGAGTCCCTAGACATTGTTCTCATAATACCAAGTGTCACATAGTGGAAATTGGGTTCAATGATGCTACGCCTTAGCTCACATTGTAGAGAGTATTGGATCAATGGTAAGGACCGAGAGCTACTAAAATGCAAAGGAGAAGTGGCATCCTATCCAAAAACACAAGAAACACCAAACACACACGGCTTATGAGGAGGTTAGGTAAGGCAAGTGGCATGCAACTTGGAGCTACCGAAAATTAAGATATGTAAAAGCAAGTAGACAACTACGATGATCACAAAGCAAACAAGTTGATCCACAAGATAGGAATTAAGATCAAGAAAACACACACGGTGGGATGAACGGGACTTGTGCGATGGGAAAAGTGAGCTAAGAACCAAATGAATGCCTAGCGAAGACTAAAATCTCATGTCACACGAGTACAAGGAGAGAAGCTAGTTTGATTGCACAAAAATCGAAGGGCTACAAGATTTGCACAATAAATACCACCTACAAATTTGTCATCGAGCTTGCGCTTTCTATTCCCCATGGCACTTGTATCTTTCTTTTTTTTGTATTTTTGTATTTTTTGATTCTTTCTTTCTTTTTATTTTTCACTTGTTTTTTCTTGTGCCAACAACTATACAAGATAACTCTATGAGATAGAGCTCACAACTTTTGCTCGGAATTCTACAAGGAATCAAATGTGCAAAGCCCAAGTAATCAAAGGAGAAACTAGTCTTAATAGGTCTTTGCTGTATCGCAAAGATAGTGTGGCTCACAAAGGAAAGCAAGTGGGGAGAAGTCGCGGAATTGATATACCTTTCGTCGTCGATCTTCACCCTTTATTTGTTGGATCCGTCCTTTCTCACCTATTTGGTTAAAGTAGATAGCATGAACAACGTAGATGTTAATGTATAGCTCTTTCTCCTCTTCGAAATGAGCTAAAGAACACCAAAATCCGAATTTGAATGCAAAAGTTATGCTCAAAATGGTGAGGAAGGTCAAATCTATTTTTTTTTTCGCGAAAACTAGATGCCACTCTATATGGTGGTCTAGATATTTGCCAGGAACTCTGGCCTAGACCGGAATATCTGGACCGTGGGCCGAAATCTCTGGTCGGAGAACCAAATCTCCGGTTCGGAGGTTCCAGGACGTGTAGAACTCGTCCGGGACGCAATTGTGGCGGAAAATTTCAAACCAAAACCTCAAAATTGAAGGGAAAATCAAGGAATTTGGCCATGGGAACGCAAAGGAAGGTAGATCAACGAGTATAGCAGCAGATCTATGGATCAAAATCTACCAAAATGCTCTCGAAATCCAGATCGATCAAAATCATGAACATGGCTATTTTTGGTGGAAATTTTTGAATTTAGGCAAGAAAAAAGAAATTGGTGGCTCGACTCAACACAAACTCGAATCCATGGCAATAAAAATCTCTTGATACCAAATATTACGGGTTCCCTGATGGATATACCCTTGGGGTGGCCCGATCTTCATAGATTCGAGGGGGGGTTTGGGGGAGGGAGCGAAGAACACGATGAACACGCAGGGGGAAATCGAAAGAAACACACACCACACCCAATACAATAGGTTTGCTCTCGTGGCCCGAACCACCAACCCAATAGAATCTCAAGGGAGAGACCAAAGATAGAATCCCATGAGAGATCTTAGCTTGCTCTTGATAGAATCACACGTAGGGAGAGAGTAGCAACATGGTAGAATCCCAATGGGGAGAGACCTAGCACTACTAGAATCCATACATGGGATATACCATCAACTAGAAGAGCGCCTTGGTGACTTCAATTAAGAAGGTCTTGTATAACTCATAGATAAAGTATAGAGAGGGGAATCCCATCTAGGGTTAGGCACATGCCTCAATTCATCATCCATTCCATTCTAGGGTTCTAAGGAGGGGGTGGGGCATATATATAGGCCAGCCATGGGCTAGGGGTACTTTAGGCATAAATCGGGAGTTTGGGGGCGTTACATGGGCCAGGCCCAACTCAAGGCGCGCAAGTTCGCTGCTCAGGCCGCAAATTCCGGTGTGGATAGTCCGGAGACTCCAGTGTGGTCTGGAGACTCTGGTCTCATATGCTTTTCTCCGTACCATCTCCAGAGTGGGGTTTAGATTGTCCCTGGCGCTTGGCCGGAGGCCAGTCCGAAGATCGGCCGGAGATTCCGGTGTGGTAGACCGGAGACTCCGATGTGCTAGGCCAGAGACTCCGGTCTGGCTCTAGCATCTTCTTGCGTCTTCTCCTCCAGACCTCGTGCTTGATGGTCTTGGCTCCTTGTGCATCCTTGTTTCCTCTTCTTGGCGACATGGTCATGGGCTTAGTCATACAATAGGAATTCGTCTCAAGTAGGATCCCATTCACATGATAACCGATGGAAGGAGATCACCTTGATAAGAATGGTCGGCCTATCATGAAGTGGACCAATGGTGGTTTCCGTATGTTGGGCTACATCATCTTCCCCTCTTGAAAAAGAGTCGACCTCGACGATATCATGTCATCATCTCGTAAGGAAGGAGATGTACCCTTTATATCTTGATGGATATTCTCAAGAGCTCTTTTTGTCAACTTGTGCTCGATCGAGGTTGACATTGGAGTGCGGGTACCTCCACACATCATAGATGAAAGAAACAACGTATGTGCATGGTAGATGAATACATCATCTGTCATGATGTATCGCCTCTTGTGCACATCAACATTAGCATCAAACAATAAATCATAGAAAGTATGGTTATTATGCGAACAAAAGGAGGGAACATGCTTATCATGGCAAGTATCAATATCTCTAAAATTTGAGGAAGCTATGTGGGTGATCTCAATATGAACCATATGATCATTATTGCAAGCAACAATGGAAGAAAGTGAAGACCATGCATGATCAAGCATCTTCAAAGTACGAGTATGGTTGCCGACAAACATAGGGAAAGAGAAATTGTTCATCAAGTTTGTTGCAACAATTGTAGGATAGAAGAAGGATTTGTAGCATGGCATATCTATGGCAATATTATCGCACTCAAATAATTCCACACGATCAACATTATGCAAAGGCAAGGCATCACATGGGAACATGAATTAAGCATATGAAATGTCATAAGTAGTGTCCATAGCATGCATATCCTCACAAGACATCATATCCACTAGTGGGATTATGGCATCATCAACACCCATATTCTTACCTTGGTCGTACCTCTCATGTGAAGTGGGAGTTGTGTGATAGTTATGGCCTCCATGTGGGGGAATTCTTCATCATATATGGGGATGGCATAAACTTCATCCTCCATGTACATCTTCTCGATGGTAGGCACCATAATGTCCAATCTTGGCGGCTCTTGCTCCAAGGTACCAAGCACATCATGAGAAAACACACTAGAATTTCTGAAACAAGGCCGAATTATTTGCGGTGTGGGGGACGGAATATCCGGGGTCTGGAGACGTGCATGTACCCGTTGGAAATCCCTCGGTATTATCTTTCATCAAGTACTTATTTGCTTTATTGGGAGTTCGTATGAGGAATCCATGTAACATCCCAATTTCAGCAACCCTGATTAGTGTCCAGAATGCAAAAATTAGGGGGAATAAAAACTTTTTCTTGTTTAATGCTGAAGTGTTTGCTTGTTGTTTGGATATGCTTATGCATATGAATGTGTATTAGATGATATACTCCTTATCTTAACACCAGTTGACAAAAGCTACTTTCCAAAACAGTCTTGTCTTAATTTCCATATTCTCAAATCTTCTGGCATTTCAAAACATGAGACAAGATGCTTATGTAACCAAAACTAATTTTGTAACTTCTATTGACAAAACTATGGAGAGTTATATAACAAAATCTCCTTATGTTTTCAAGATAGAACCTTCAAGTACTCTTACCTCTAGGATCTCCAAAACCTTTTTGTAAGCTTTTGAATTCTACTCTTGGTAGAGATACCAAGGACCTTACCTTGTTCAAACTCCAACCTATTTCAAAATACCCCTAGTAGTGGTTGATTTGTTTGTAAGATGAGTTGCCCTGGTCTGCTATTTGAATGTCTGCTTAGGAGATAATATGAGCTACTCTAGGAGCTCATCACTAGGATCAAGATGTCTCCAAATCATTCCACCGTAAGCAAGAATACAATCTAGATCTGATCCCTAGTTACTAAGTGAATCATCTAAAACCCTTAACCATACCACTTCTGAAGATATCCCTTCTAGAAGCTTCCAAGTCCATGAAGACCAATATCAAGCATGGATCCTTTCTACTCCATCTATACTTCAACACCATCCACTTGATTATGCTTTGGTACCTTGCAATCCATCAAAATCATCACCACCCACATTCTAGTCAAAAACCCTAAATCTGCCAAATTTGGCTGTCTGGAAATCTGTTTCCAACGTCACCTTTTTGAATGCCTCCCTTTATCAACCCTTGTGCATTTTTGGAAATGCATCTGAACCATCTTGTTAACCATCCTAAGTACTACCAAGGCCCACTCTTTCCCTTGGTTAGATCATCCTCCTACCCACTTGTTCTTGATGGTTTTGCAGGCAAGAAAATAACTTTTCCTGCAAATCTAGTCAGCATGCCTACTTTGGTAGAAGCTCACACCACCATACAACCTTCTTTGGACCAACTCTCTGCATGGTTGTGTTCTACTCATATAGGTCTATCATTACCTACTTCACTTGTTCCAGTTGGATCCTTGAGCCGTTTAAACCCACAAGGTTTTGAAGGCTAGCTGATAATCTACTTTGGCAGGCTTATTTTATTCAAAGTTTGAAAGCTTGTCTTGGTGAGCCCAAGCAGGATCAAGCTCAAACCTCTGTACCATGTTGATGTACATCACTTGGTCTATCCATCCATCTACCCCATTCCCCAAGGGGAGATCTGAACTCCAAGATACAACCATGTTTTGATGGTATGAAATTAACATCACCTTAGATTCTTAATCTAGGGTAGTCCACCAAAATCAACTTGGATTCTCCAATCCCTAGGTTGAAAATGCTTTCTACACCTTGTATACATCATCTACCCTAATCATCAAGATTTATCAATAATAATCCCTAATTATTATGGCTCCAAATCTAATAAATCTATTTAATAGTCAAAATCTCCAAAACTCCTTCCATAAAGGAAAGTTTGGTTTTAGCCAAAACACTTCCCCAACCTTTGGCTCAATTGAGATCCATATATCACACCCCATCTTCCCACCTCAAAAATAAATATTTTTGAGATTCTTTATTATTTCTTTTTGCCCTTTTTCTTAAATGGCAGAAACAAGAAATAATCCTTTAAAAATACTTTCCCACCTCAATAAATCCCAATAAAATTCCCCGAGATGTAATATGGTATCTAGGACCATCTCACACCAAAAACCAACTTTGTCTAATGTAAAAATATCACATTAGCTCCTAGAAACTACTTCTGTACTTTTTGAATAAATGTTTTAGGTGGACTTCTAATTCTCTGAAAAATCCCAAATAAATCTCAGAGAGGCATCTTAACCCTATCCATCTACCAGCATCCTTACCTCCATTGGTCAAGATCAAAAATCAAGACATAACTCTTGATCATTCTTTATGGCAGATTTGAGAATTTATCATTTGTGAACCAAAACTCCACCAAAACCCCATCAATCTTCACAAGCAAGCCTCCACCACCACACCTCTGTTCTGGTCGTGTGCACTGTAGCTAAGCTACTGTAGCACACTCCCTTCCCTTGTCTTTTGCCTTTTGAAAGAGACAAGGAGAGATAGGCAATACCTTGCAAAAGATCTTGCAACTCAAAAGCAGCAGCAACCACTCCTCTCTCTCTCTGGTCGTGCTTAGGGTCCCACACACACCCCCAGACCCAGCCTAGCTCGAAAACCCTGCACCCATCCATGAGGATACCCCCAATGAGCATCAAGCTCCTGACCTCGGCCACCAAGTCCAAGACCCACCCCACCCCCTCTCCTGGTCACTTTAGACCACGAAATGGATATAACCAGCACCACCCCTCCACCGCCCAGAGGAAACCCTCCCCTGGTTTCTACATCTCCCTCTTGCTCTCATAAACCGAGTGCACCCTAGACCAGTCCCTCTTTTGTTAAATAGTCCAGAGGCCTCCCCCATCCGCGACTCCACCTTCATTCCACTCCCTGGCCACCAGAGCCTTCCCCCACAAGCCCCAGCTCCTCCTTCCTCTCCACCACTCCTTAGAGAAGGAAGAAACTTCACTTTGGCCATTTTCGGAAAGTCACCCATGAGCTATGTCCTTCACTCCCCTTCCCATGTATGTCGCTATACTGAGGCCCCTCGGTCTCCTCTTCCTAATCCCCTTTTCTTCGGGGAGAGCCCTTCACCATCCCCGCTGGCCTCCGCACCCTAGGCGAGCTCCCCCGTGCCGCCTCGACCGCAGCGAGGGTTAACTCGCCACCTCCACAGCGTGGGGTAGACGACGCTTGTCCGCCATTGATCAAAACTCGATCGAATAGCCGACATTCACGTGTACCGCTTCAGCGCTGTAAGCCGCCGACCGGTGGGCCCGTCCTAGCCCGTTTGAATTTTGGCAGCGTGCGCGACCCCGCAGGTGTAATTGGGCTGGCCTGCCCCTGAGCGGCCTGGTTCCCCTCAGATCCGTCCCGCAGGGCATTGTTCTCCTTTTTATTTTATTAAGCCCCTTCCAGATCTGTTTCTAGCCAATTAGTTTAATTGCTAAATAAAATGGAACACTCCATATTCTGCCTGGATAAAAATTGTCCCACATTCATACATGTTTTATCTAACATGAAGAACTAAAATCCTAGCCTATCCTTATTTCCACTTTGTGTGGAAATTAAAACTAGCACCTATCCATTTCACTAAATAAAATCCTCTTGAGTTTCACACATCCATTTGGGGTAAAACCAATTGACCTTGGTACATTCTGCTCATACCTATCTTTTCACTTTGGTCCCATGGCAAGGTGAACAGTAGTTTGTCTATAGTAAAAATAATAAAAACAGTCATAATCTGACTTTAGAAAATTTCCTAGTTAAATCTGCACATATTTTGGGTTGCTCCCAAATCCCAGTGATGTGGTACATCAATACCTGTCTAAACCCAGGATCTCACTATTTATTGATCCCACGTTGAGTTTTGGTGATTTAATTACTTCTGTAAGTGATCTCATCACCAAATAAATCACTCCAGGAGTTTGACATCTCCAAACAGAGTGAATCCAATTCCTACAGAAAAGTATTTGAAATGCCTACCACATGCCTTTAGAATCAATTCAGGAGTTTCTGTAGAATTAATCTGGTGAAAAAGACAAAACAGCTCTAGAACTGCCTTTGGGAATTTCCTGAGGGCATTCTGATAATTTTCTTGACCTGATTCCAACTCTCGGTTAACAACTACATCAAACCCTACTGAACCGTCCAAGGAAATAATTTTTGGAGCTCCAGAACTTTTCTGGTGAATTATTTCCTAAAACTAGAGCCTTCAGCACTACAATATTCATAAGTATTTTAAGAAAAGTGATAAAATAGTGAAACCACTTTTCTTGGTTGCATCTTATCAATACCTATCTGTTGGTATCATGTTTTTACAATGTTACCATACAGAATATAGTCTTGTTCAAAAATCCATCTCTTAGGTAGTTTTTGGACTATAAATCCTAAGGGATTTTCATCCCCTTCTCCAAGGCCATCTCAACCTCCCAAATCCAATCCCCTCTAAAACTACTGAACCTAAATTGGATTTTATTAAATTGCTTGTTTGCTGAATGGTATGGGTGATTGTATGTCTGGTGTTGATTGTGTCATTTGTTTGCTTGCATGTGATCCGTATCAACGATAGATACGATTATATTGGAGAACAGAAGAAGTTGGTTATTATTATTGGTATTCTTGGTTATCTAAAGAAGAAGTCTAGGGACATATATGCCATATTGCTGATCTCAGGAAAGCCACCTTCTTTGTCATAAGCCTTGTCCTACTGTTTTACTTATGCATGTTTTATCTACTATTTATTAAAGCTGCATTGTTTTACTATATGTTGATGTATACTTGGTAGTGGTTTGGCTCCTCCGAACCATTACTCAATGGTACTACTAAGTACACCCTCTTGATGATACCTACTTGCGCCTAGTATGGTAGATGGTGTATTACACCATATCCCTTTGGAGACCCCGATTTAGCCGAAGCAAAGCTAGAGGATGGGAAGACCCCGGAAAAAGTTTTACAAAATGTTTTATGATAAAACCTTGGTGATGTGGGACCTCCCAAGAGATGTCGAAAAAGAAGAAGGTTTTGTTTTACAAAATTCTGAAGGAAAGATGGAGGAAAAAGGTTTACGAAAAAGCACCCGGTTCTTTGCAGTTTTGCTAGAATAATTAACCCGCGCAACCACATTACTCTGGTATGGGACAGGGCTGGATTTGATGTTTGTCTATTCTGGTATAAGCTGCCTCGCAACAACTATAGGGGACCAAACCTCCCTGGAGGGTGGGCCTTCTCACGTAAAGGGTCCTTGTGGGACATCGACCTGGAGAAGGAACAAAGGGCCTACGCGCATCCACGCGTTACTATGAGCCCCTCATTGAAAGCGCACACTCGAGAAGTGGAAAAAGCGCTCCGGTTGGTCCTCGGTACCCGACGTCCCGGTTTTGAGGGGATTAACACTCATAGGGTAGGCACATTTATTGGAGTGGGCATCCGGAGAGTCTTGATCGGTTACTCGACCCACAATCGGTGAAGATCATGGTAGTGTACCCGGATGGTGTGGGTAATGTGTACAACCTCTGCAGAGTGTAAATCTATTCGAATAGACGTGTCCGTGATCATGGACGATTGAGAAGGTTGCTGTAGAGCGGTGCTGGTTTTGTTTTCAAAAAGGATTTCAGAAAAGCAAAGACTTTGAAAATATTTTGACCATGGGATGGTCAAAAAGGAGGAAGGTTTTGACCATGGGATGGTCGGACGGGAAAGAAAGGAGTTTGGTCGTGGGACGACCGGAAGAAAGGAACAAATGGGTGACCCAGTCCTAAGGTTTTTCCAGAACTTTTCAAAACGGTTTCCAAAATGGTTTCCAAAAGTTTTCAACAAAGATATGTAGATGCTATATCTACAAGAGAAACTATGTGAGAAAAGAACCTCGCGTGGATCCCTCCTACTACCACAGCCATATTGCATACCTTCTTGTTATTATTATTACCTTAAGGTGGTTTGCGAGTACATTCAAAGTATTCATTGGCATTGTCCCTGGCTATTAACTTGGTCATATATCAAGAAGAAGATGATGTTGGCGACTATGCGAGCTAGGATGTTCTCCCAGTCAGTTGCCTATAGGTTAAGGCATGGCTCGGGCTCTATGCTTGATGAAGTTCCACTGATGATTATTGATGTAGCCATAACGGCATTTATGTAAGTCTTGTAATTCGGTATATTCTCGGATGTTGTAATGATACTTGTCGGTTATGTGCCACGACTAACTGATCATGGGATCGTGGTTGTATGCATAATAGGAATTCTCGGAGGATTAAATCTGGGGGCCCCACAATCCACGTCCGTATTAATTTCAGGGCTTCTGTCTTTCTGAATTGAACCTTCCTTCTTGGTCTCCATCCATCTCTCGGTCGCCTTCCTCCCTCTCCTCCTGCGTGTGTTTGTCTGATGGATATTAAATCTAGTAAAACAATAACACCATGATTTAGGTAGTATAAAGTTCTTATAAACCAAAGTATCATGTCCAACTAGGAATGAATTCACCTTGTGATATTTTTCAATGAGGCTCAATATTTCCTTCCAGCTTACACTAGCAGAATCATCATACTCTATGATTATATCCTCATCACTTAGGGTCTTTCTGGGCACGAATTAAACATAATGTTTGAATACAAAATATCAGGCTAACGCCCGTCAATTTGGCCCCCCTGTCAGTTTGACCATTATGTCGCTTCCGTCGTGGCTGCCATGTAGACTTGTAGCACTGGCACCTGGATCCATTCCTCATTACGTCGTCCTCTTTACCGGACCAATCTAGTTTACTTTTATAGTGGGTTTAATCAATGGACGGAGATAGTCCAATGTTGAAGATCCACCTATAGCTGATGGGATAAAAGATAATAATAAGCATAGTCATGTATAAAGTTTTAATAGTGATAATCTCTTGTGGGCAACACATCCTAATATACTAGATCTCCTGTGATGCAGCGAGCATAGAAAAAGTCGTTTAATCCAATCGAGTGCACCACGAAGCAACAGGCTACAAACAATTATTAAGTCTAAAACATAGATCAAAGCATTAAGTGGTGATGTTGTTGTGATCCCGAATGGGGCGCTAAGCAAAGACCGTACTACCCTTTCTGTCACTGGGGTTCCTATGAGATCGCCACTAGCAAGTATCTCACCTCAAGCATTTATCAATCTATGGGATCTCGGGTACCTATAAGTCCACTGATCGAGACAAGAGACAAAGAAACAAAAGATACAAACCTCTATTTCAAACAATGCACAATGCTCCCATGAATTAGATGCACATAATCGATGTGAGGTTTCTCCCCAACCCACAGCCCGTGAGGACTACTCACTCATAATAATAAGATCAATACTTAGATCAAAATCAAATATCCTTACAGTGGTCACCAAATCATAAGGATATCTAAAAGTACAAATCAATGGCTATGGCTAATGGAGGGGATGGATGATGGATGGATGAACAATAGCATGAATCTCCTTTGGTGGTGTTGTGATGCAATCTAGGAATGGCGGCTCTCTGGCCAGCGGCTGGAGCCTCAAAATATATAGGTGTATTCATGAAAGTTGCAGGGTTTGATGAGACGAATCGTTGCCACATGGTACGGGCAGGTGGTACGAGCAGGCCCTGCTCGTACCAGTTGTCGTTATGGCGTCTGACGCCTAGAATTGACTCCATAGTTACTTGGTTATGTGGACTGTTGGAGATATGCCCAAGAGGCAATAATAAAGTGGTTATTATTATATCTTTATGTTTATGATAAATGTTTACATCCCATGCTATAATTGTATTAACCGGAAACATTAATACTTGTGTGTTTTGTAAACATAAAAGAGTCCCTAGTAAGCCTCTTGTTAAGCTAGCTTGTTGATTAATGGATGATCATGGTTTCCTGATCATGGACATTGGATGCCGTTAATAACAAGATCATATCATTAGGAGAATGATGTGATGGACACACACCCATAGTAAGCATAGCATAAGATCAGGTCATTAAGTTCGTTTTGCTACAAGCTTTTCAAATGCATAGTAACCTAATCCTTCGACCATGAGGTTACGTTAATCACCATCACCGGATGGGTACTTTGATGACATCAAACGCTGCTTCGTAACTGGGTGGTTACAAAGGTGACATTGGGTATTCTGAAAGTAAGTGTTGAAGCGCATAGACCAAGATTGGGATTTGTCCATCCATATGACGGATAGATATGCTCTGGGCCCTCTCGGTGGAATGTCATCTAGTTAGCTTGCAAGCATGTGACTAGGTCACAAGGGATGACATAACATGGAACGAGTAAAGAGTACTTATCAGTAACGAGGTAGAACTAGGTATGGAGATACCGACGATCAGACCTCGGATAAGTAGAATATCGCGTGACAAAGGGAATTGGTTTCGTATGTTAATGGTTCTATCGATCACAAAGTCATCGTTGAGTATGTGGGAGCCATTATGGATCTCCAGATCCCGCTGATGGTTATTGACCGGAGAGGTGTCTTCATCATGTCTGCATATTCACGAACCGTAGGGTGACACACTTAAGGTTCGAAGTTGTTTTAAGTAGATATGGAATATGCGTTGGAGACCGAATGTTGTTCGGAGTCTCGGATTGCATCCGGGACATCCTGAGGAGATCCGGAATTGTCCGAAGAATAAGATTCTTATATTGGGGATCATTTTCTAAGTTAGGAAATGTTCCGGAGTGTTTGTATGGAGATTCTAGAAGGTTTCGGAATGTTCTGGAAGGTTCTAGAAGATTTCTTGGAGTTTGCTTGAAAACCAAGAAAGGATCAAGGAGTCTTTGTGGGGCAAGGCACGGATTCGTGGGGGAGGAGGATTCCTTCCCCCCTCCCAATCCGCCGGCCAAGGAGGGAGGGGAGTCCTACTAGGACTCCCCCTCCCATGGCGCCTCCCTCCTTTAAATAGAGGGGAGGGGGCGCCACCCCTTAGACCTCTCCCATAACAAACCCTAGACGCTGCCTCTCTCCTCCTCCTTCGCTCTGCTCTGGCTTAGGTGAAGCCCTGCAGAATTCTCTACTCCACCACCACCACCACATCGTCGTGCTGCTGGGATTCCGTGGAGAAGATCTACTACCTCTGTTGCTCGCTGGAACGGGGAGAGGAAGGTCTGCTTCGACTCCGCACGTGTGAGCGACTGCGGAAGTGCTGCCGGAACGCGGTGCCGAAAGGATCGGCCACACGATCTTGAGATCGGCAAGTGATCGACTACATCAACCCCGAGATCTAATCTCATAACGCTTTCGGATCTACGAGGGTTAGTACAAATCTATCTCGTTGCACATGTCTAATAGATTAGATCTTGGCTTTTATCTAGATTAGATCTGGGTTTTGCTTGTACTTGCGGTAGAAATTTTTTGTTTTCCATGCTACGAACCCATCAGTGGTATCAGAGCCGTGTCTATGCGTAGATCTGTTGCACGAGTAGAACACAATGGTTTTGTGGGCGTTGGTGCTCGTCTTTTTTTTCTTTGTGTACTTTGCATCTTGCGGTATGGTGGGATGAAGCCATCGGCTAACCTTACATGTCATCGCACATGAGACTTGCTCCTGATTGACGTAACTCGTATTGCACAAGTGGCTTTGCGGGTGTCTGTCTCTCCCATCATAGTATAGATCCAATCTACACTTTGCACTTGATAGCACTTGTATCAACGTTGTGGTTCAGTTTCGTAGGTAAGATCCGTTCTTATTCGAAAGCCCCAAACCATGTAAAACATGCAAAGAAAATTAGAGGCGTCTAACTTGTTTTTGTAGGGGGTTTGTGATGTGATATGGCCATCATGTGATTGTGATTATATTTGATGTATGCAATGATCCTTGTTGTAATATGGCAACCGGTAGGAGCCTAATGGTTGTCTTTAATTCTATTAAGACCTGCGTGTCTATTCATCTTGTAATAGCTTTATTCCATGTAGCTGTAATAGTTGCTAGTGATGATGGACAACCATGAAGCGGTGCCACTGACCTTGACGCAATGCTGGTGATGATGGAGATCATGTCCGTGCTTTGGAGATGGAGATCAAAGGCATAAGAAGAAAGGGCCATATCGTATCACACTAATTATGAATTGCCTGTGATGTTAATCCTTTATGCATCTTGTATTGCTTATATCGCGACGGTAGCATTATAAGATGATCCCTCTCACTAAATATCAAGTAATAAAGTGTTCGTCCTTAGTAGGCACCGTTGCTAAGACTCGTCGTTTCGAAGCATCTCGTGATGATCGGGTGTGATAGATTCTACGTGTGCATACACCGGGTGCAAGCCAGATTTGCACATGCGGATACTAAGGTTAACCTTGACGAGCCTAGCATGTACAGACATGGTCTCGGAACACGGAATACCGAAAGGTAAAGCATGAGTCATATGGATGATATGATGAACATGTTGATTGTTCTCCTTTGAAGCTACATCATCTCACGTGATGATCGGACTTGGTGTAGTGGATTTGGTTCATGTAATCACTAAAATAACTCGAGGGATGTTGTTTTTAGTGGGAGTTTATTTGTAATTTGGATTAGTCAAACTCAATTTATCATAAACACAATCAAAGTGAATTTGCATAGTTTGTTGTAGTCATTGTCATCCGTTCACCACCTTACGCTTAGTTATAGTTGAGATAGTGGAACTATAGAAATTCTGGATATTTGCTTTACGAACTGGTATCGTATTGTTTTGGGTGTCAATCTAAAGTTTAAAAGTCATATTGCAAACTTTCAGCAAACTCCGTTTACTCTATGAAGTTTAATAAACAGTATTAAATCAAGAGTAACAATTCCAGTGTTAGTATCTAATGTATCATGTTTGCCTCCATGATTCTTGATACTCAAAATATTGTTTTTAATATCAAGTTTATCTAAGAGCTGAAAGCAATGTTTCAGAAACCATCATATGTGAAAGATACTGCGATATCTAAAACAATGTATTGGTTACAACATGATAGAGTATATGTCCTCATATTTGATGAGAATTTGTGAAGGTTGGAGACGCTGGTCGTCCTAATCCTCCAAAAGGTTTTGGAAAAGAAACATTATACTCGCAATTCACCTTTATAAGCTATAGCAGCTTGATCATGAAAGTTGTCATGATAAGGATGAATAGAAGATGTAAGTAAAATGTTTACTACACTAAAAGATCACTAAAGAATGGAATTTGGAAAAAATGCCAAACATTTGATGAAGGTGATCCACTTCAAAGTGCAAGTCCAAAGGTATTAGTATTTGACTATACACACTTTGTACTATGTGTCATGTGAATGACACCACTATTGATGTTGATAGATTCTTTTAAGGAATTGTTGAAAGAGAATCTATAAAATATTTGGCAGAAAAGAAAAGATTGGAGATATCCAACTTAGGTATATAGAAGATACATGTTATGGCTGTATTCCTTGGTTGTTAAACAATGTGGTTCTGCAGTATTGGATACCGAATTGGTTGGTATGAAGTGTCATACAGGACAACACAATTCATGAACTGCAATGGCCTAAGTAACTAGCAAGAGAATATGTGATGATGTTCATCGAAAACAAAGAAAGGGTTGTTGTGTTGCTCGTTAACATCAAAGCTTGCCTTCAAGATTTGTTTCAATAATTGTTATTTTAATCAGGTATTATGACGACAAAAGGTTGTTCAAATAATTACCGCATTCCATAATAGATGGATGATATACAAGTCTGGTTGGAGAAATAGCGACCATAAAACTAATGCTAAAATGTCGCAAGACAAGATGATTGAAAGATCACTTGCAAAGTGACATCACCGTTTAAATTATATTGAAAGGGATACATGAATAAACTCCAGGTTGATGGATTTTTTGGAGTCTTTGATTTTGATCAAATGACGCTTGTGATACTTTCCTGGAGATAATTAAAACTCCGTTCGTAGGCCAAAAGAGGAACGGACGACTAACTAATTGGTGTATATAGTCCATTATGTGTAGTCGTGGGCGATGGATTTCAACTTCATATGCTTTCTCCGAAGATTTGAGTGAGTATATGTATATACTTACTCAATAAGGAAGAAGTATGAAACATTTTAAAATGTTCAAAGACTTTCAAGATGAAGTGGAAAATTATTGTAACAATAAAATAAAAAAGTTTATGGTTGGATCATAAAGATGTTTGAGTTACAAGTTTAGCAAAACACCTAAGATTTGAGGAATCGTTCCATGGATTTGCATTTCCCAAAACACCATAGGAATATGGAGTGTTCGAGATATGTAATGAAACCTTGTTTGACATGGTAAGATCAAAGGTGTCATTTATAAAACCGCCATTATATTTTAAAGATTAAAGCTTTAGTGACTACCGCTTTTACACTAAAAAGAGCTCCATCGTGATCCGTTGAAATGACACCATATAAGTCATGGTTTGGGATAAAACCCAAGTTGTCCTTTCTTAAATTTTTGGTATGCTAGGAATAAGTAAAATGTTTACAACCAAAGTCGGATATGCCCAAGAGGCAATAATAAAGTGGTTATTATTATATCTTTATGTTTATGATAAATGTTTAAATCCCATGCTATAATTGTATTAACCGGGAACATTAATACTTGTGTGTTTTGTAAACATAAAAGAGTCCCTAGTAAGCCTCTTGTTAAGCTAGCTTGTTGATTAATGGATGATCATGGTTTCCTGATCATGGACATTGGATGTCGTTAATAACAAGATCATATCATTAGGAGAATCATGTGATGGACACACACCCATAGTAAGCATAGCATAAGATCAAGTCATTAAGTTCGTTTTTCTACAAGATTTTCAAATGCATAGTAACCTAATCCTTCGACCATGAGGTTATGTTAATCACCATCACCGGATGGGTACTTTGATGACATCAAACGCTGCTTCGTAACTGGGTGGTTATAAAGGTGACATTGGGTATTCTGAAAGTATGTGTTGAAGCGCATAGACCAAGATTGGGATTTGTCCATGCATATGACGGATAGATATGCTCTGGGCCCTCTCGGTGGAATGTCATCTAGTTAGCTTGCAAGCATGTGACTAGGTCACAAGGGATGACATAACATGGAACGAGTAAAGAGTACTTATCAGTAACGAGGTAGAACTAGGTATGGAGATACCGACGATCAGACCTCGGATAAGTAGAATATCGTGTGACAAAGGGAATTGGTTTCGTATGTTAATGGTTCTATCGATCACGAAGTCATCGTTGAGTAGGTGGGAGCCATTAGGGATCTCCAGATCCCGCTGATGGTTATTGACCGGAGAGGTGTCTTCATCATGTCTGCATATTCACGAACCGTAGGGTGAGACACTTAAGGTTCGAAGTTGTTTTAAGTAGATATGGAATATGCGTTGGAGACCGAATGTTGTTTGGAGTCTCGGATTGGATCCGTGACATCACGAGGAGATCCGGAATTGTCCGGAGAATAAGATTCATATATTGGGGATCATTTTCTAAGTTAGGAAATGTTCCGGAGTGTTTGTATGGAGATTCTAGAAGGTTTCGGAATGTTTTGGAAGGTTCTAGAAGATTTCTTTGAGTTTGCTTGAAAACCAAGAAAGGATCAAGGAGTCTTTGTGGGGCAAGACACGGATTCGTGGGGGAGGAGGATTCCTTCCCCCCTCCCAATCCGCCGGCCAAGGAGGGAGGGGAGTCCTACTAGGACTCCCCCTCCCATGGAGCCTCCCTCCTTTAAATAGAGGGGAGGGGGCGCCACCCCCTAGACCTCTCCCATAACAAACCCTAGCCACTTCCTCTCTCCTCCTCCTTCGCTCTTCTCGGGCTTAGGCGAAGCCCTGCAGAATTCTCTACTCCACCACCACCACCACACTGTCGTGCTGCTGGGATTCCGTGGAGAAGATCTACTACCTCCGCTGCTCGCTAGAACAGGGAGAGGAAGGTCTGCTTCGACTCCGCACGTGTGACCAACTGCGGAAGCGCTGCCGGAACGCGGTGCTGGAAGGATCGTCCACACGATCTTGAGATCGGCAAGTGATCGACTACATCAACCCCGAGATCTAATCTCGTAACGCTTTCGGATCTACGAGGGTTAGTACAAATCTATCTCGTTGCACATGTCTAATAGATTAGATCTTGGCTTTTATCTAGATTAGATCTGGGTTTTGTTTGTACTTGCGGTAGAAATTTTTTGTTTTCCATGCTACGAACCCATCATGGACTTCCTCAAAACCTTCATTATGACCCCTGTGATGCAGCGGGCATAACAAAAGTCGTTTAATCCAATCGAGTGCACCACGAAGCAAAGGGCTACAAACGATTATTAAGTATAAAACATAGATCAAAGCATTATGTGGTGATGTTGTTGTGATCTCGAATGGGGCGCTAAGCGAAGACTGTACTACCCTTTCTGTCACTGGGTTCCTATGAGATTGCCGCTAGCCAAGTATCTCACCTCAAGCCTTTATCAATCTATGGGATCTCGGGTACCTATAAGTCCACTGATCGAGACAAGAGACAAAAAACAAAAGATATGAATCTCTATTTCCAACAATACACAATGCTTCTATGAATTAGATGCACATAATCGATGTGAGGTTTCTCCCTAACCCACAGGTCATGAGGACTAATCACTCATAACAGTAAGATTAAGGATAGAAAACATTGTGCAAAATACTTAGATTGAAATCAAATATTCTTACAGTGGTCACCAAATCACAAGGAGATTTAAAGTACAAAGCAATGTCTATGGCTAATGGAGGGGATGCATGATGGATGGATGAACAATAGTATGGATCTCCTTTGGTGGTGTTGTGATGCAATCTAGGAATGGCGGCTCTCTGGCTGGCGTCTAGAGCCTCAAAATATATAGGTGTATTTACAAAAGTTGTAGGGTTTGATGAGACGAACCGTCGCCACATGGTACGGGCGGGCGGCACAGGCAGGCCTTGCCCGTACTAGTGGTCGTTACAGCGTCCGATGCCTAGAATTGACTCCACAATTACTTGTTCACATGGACATCCTCAAAAACCTTCATTATGACTCCTGATTTCGCATTAAAAAGCGTAATTTCCTGCACAACACAATTGAAAGCAAGGTTTTGCATATCTTTGCAATTATTAGTCATAAGTGGCAAGGACTGAGAGTTTCTTGTCAATTTCTTGATCGAAAACAATGTTTAAACGCGATGGGATATGGTTATTTATAGAGTCATCACTCTGGGCTGAAGACCATGGTATATACTTTGCATTGCATCAACAAGGGCTCGCAGACGAAGCATGTTACCAAGAAAGTGGAGTTCATCAGCCATTGCCAAAACTATAGGAACAAATCCATGAGAGATTCAATACAAATACACGAAGAGAAGCTATATCCATGTCATCAATCATGAATAGGTGGCACATTCGAGTGATGTGTTCAAATGCATACACTATGTATCATTCATAATAGTAAAACTATCAGCATTGTTGCTAGTTGTTTGTATGAGCTATTAATTTTATATGATCATGGCACATTACTTTACTGGATAGTAATCTTGAAACTGCAATTAACTTCAAGTGGTTGTTATCCTGAGCAAAATGTCTAGTATGCACATTATCTTTGTCTGTTCTATGTTGCAGTTCTGCTATTATGGGCAGGGAAAGAAAAGTTGGGCTTCACTGAATATTACACAGTTAGCCTAACTTAGTCGTACACCCATAGTCTTAACTTGTTCTTACACAACTAAGAAAATCTTAGTCTTACCCAAGTAAGTGTAACTGAGCCTTGACCAAAGAAGCATTTACTTCGTAACACTATGGGGAAACTAAATATAAAGATAAAGATAAATGGTTCATAGGATCTACCAGTTGAGCACTAGGTATCTAGAGCTGGTGGTGTCGTCAGAACGAACCAGAATGCTGCGTTTGGCCGTCTCGCATTGTCTATCAAATTGTACAACCCCATTGATGATCCAATGGTAGAGTCCGCCTTGACATGCATTCAGCTCCAGGTCGGATCTGGAGGATCAACAAAATTGGTGCACGAGTGTGCAGCAAACACATTGTCTGGTATCAACACTAGAAGTGCTGGCACCTCAGCAATAACACTAGCATGTTCTTCCTGGACTCTGGCAGCAGCATGAGCAAGTATTTCGTCAGCTTCACCAGTAGCAGCATTAGCAAGTATTTCGTCAGCTTCACCAGTAGCAGCATTAGTAAGTATTTCGTCAGCTTCACTAGTAGCAACATTAGCAAGTATTTTGTTGGCTTCACCAGGAGTAGCAGCAGCTAGTTCTTTGTCAGCTCCACCACCACCACCACCAGCAATAGTAGGAGCCGGGGCTGCCTGAGCAATTACAGGTTCAACACCTCTAGGGGCTCCGATGAAGAAAGGGTAGGTTATCCCAAGAAACACAAATTGTCCCTTCAGGTTATCGACTCTGCTCGAGACTTGTTCTACTGGGTCTTTGGATGGACATGCGGACCTCGAGAAAATGTGACACCTAAACGATGAGTATGCAGAAAGTAGTGTCCCCATATGCTCTATTGTATCACCAATGTTGTTTAGTGCTCCCCTGATATGAATCCACATGATTTCAGCATCCTGGTTCCCGTCGCCTCTAAGATGTGCCAGGAACCAGCGCCATGATCCAAGATCAGCATCTACTACTGCATCTTCGATCACTAGAGCTGGAATGACGCGCGGGGATGCGTGTGTACCTATGTGTTACCTTCATGTCCTGGGATAAAAGGACCAGCCACTCGCCGTTGCCACCCACCCAGTTCTGGTCATCTCCCATTTCCATCTAGTCTTCCTCCTTGATATTCACCACTACTGATTGCGACTACTTATCTAGCAGCATCAGTTTTGCATGAATATTTTGCAAAGTTTTTTATAAGTTGGTAGAATCACCTAGCATGAATTCCGTTGCAAATATACCTTCAGATTAGAGTAATATTTATGACTATCTCCTCAGCTCTCGCCTAAATTGTGCATGTGTCACTTTGAAAATACCGAGAATATCAAGTAGGAGCAGAGCTTCCCTTTTACAAACTCCTGACGGTGATCATGAACAACTAGGGACATAATAGTCTTAAATCGTCTAATTTTATAATTTTTTAGAAAACAGAATATCACCTAGCAGGCATTCCATTGCAAATCCAAATTGACACCTCAGTTATCGCCTAAATTAAGACTATATCACTATGAAAATATTAGAATATCAAGTACGAGCAGAGATTCCACTGTACATAATTATCTTAAATGGTTCACTTTGTTCAAACTACACATGCACACAACACATTTTAAGGAAGGAACATAGGATTCCGATGAAAGTTTGGCACATATGAATCAACGATATGAATGAATCAATAAGCAAGATACTAGAACTTACATGACCACCATGGTCGTTTGGCCATTTGCTATTATCGGGGTAAAGAAGGCCTGTTGCCAAACAGGTGTTTGTCCATGTCCCAGATCGTGAAGCGGTTGCGAGGGACGCAGCGACCGGCGCAACGAGTGGAGATGATGTCCAACCCCATGGCTATCATGTGCATGTTTGCAACGCTGAGGTTCGAACATCCCCATTCCTCGTGGTGGCGGTCTCCATGGACATCTGTGTCGTTGTCGTTATCGTCTGCCTTACGCTTCAGCCTGCTACTACCCTAATGCTTACACATAGCGGTAAATGGAGTTTGGAATCCGGCAGATTAATGGAGGCGGTGTGAACCAGAGGCGGATGGATTCAGATAGGGGGTGGAATTAGGGAGGGGTGAAGTTTTTCGACTAGGGAGTGAGGAACCGTCACGGCCGGTCTCATCCACGTGGAAGACAAGGAAGGGGACCATAATTAGTCAGGGTGGGCACGGGAACTATCTAGAGGAAGTGAAAATACCGTAAGAGTAAAAATGTAGGGTCCCACCTATCAGCGAGTGAAGGTCATCATGTGCAAACGTGACTACATTTGACTTAGATCATGCATGACAGACCTTGGTTCCACTGCATGCATGTGGCACAGAACCAATTTCAGGCAGTGCTAGCATCGCCATGTAAAACTGCCGTTTTCCTCCACATCCACCCTACTATGAATGGTCGTGCACCATTCCACATATTATGAAGGGTGGTTGCAATCTTGCAGTAAGTAGTTTCACTACTATGAACTCTATGGACTCCATGTGTCAAACCATGGCCAGAAATCCCTAGAAAGGCCCTAGAATGCAACAACCACATGGACTGATTCATCGATGTGACATAATTTGCATCAACATATCCATTGGAGTGTGTGTGGTCATGTGGATCAAGGTGGTTTTGAGAAGAACACATGCAATGACTCTCGGCAGATTCCATGTGTGAATCCATGGTTAGAAATCCACAAGAACCCCCTGAAATGCAAAATCCACATGGATTGATGTACCAGTGTAATAGAAGTTGCATCACCACATCCATTGGAGTTTGTCTGGTCATCTGTATCAAGATGGTTTGGAAAAGAACACATGAAATGGCTCTATGGACTCCGTGTGTCAAACCATGGTCAGAAATCCCCACAAATCCCCTGGAATGCAATAGCCACATGCAACCAGTGTGACAGAAGTTTCATCACCACATCCATTGGAGTGTGTGTGGTCATGTGGATCAAGGTGGTTTTGAAAAGAACACATGCAATGACTCTATGAACTCCATGTGTTAAACCATGGTCAGAAAGGCCCTGGAATGCAACAACCACATGGAATGATGCACCAGTGTGACAGAAGTTGCATCACCACATCCATTGGAGTGTGTGTGTTCATGTGGATCAAGTTGGTTTGGAAACAAACACATGCAATGACTCTAGGGACTCCGTGTGTAAAACCATGGTCAGAAATCCCCGGAAACCCCTGGAATGCAACCGCCACATGGAATGATGCACCAGTGTGACAGAAGTTGGATCACCATGTCCATTGGAGTTTGTGTGGTCATGTGGATCAAGGTGGTTTTGAAAAGAACATATTCAATGACTCTAGGGACTCCATGTGTTAAACCATGGTTAGAAATCCCTGAAAGACCTGGAATGCAACTACCACATCGAATGATGCCTAGTGTGACAGAAGTTGCATCACCACATCCATTGGAGTGTGTGTGGTCATGTGGATCAAGGTGGTTTTGAAAAGAACAATCCTGGCTTCGTCCTGTCGTAGCGCCTTAGATGTCGTTGCGAGTTTCAGAACACCGGTATATATCGTATCTATGCATAACTTGTTTTGCAGGATGATGTTGTGAATGATATGGCTTATGTGCATGTGATGTGTGTAATCCATGCGTGATTTGCGTATCACGGTTTTGTCAGCCGGCCAGAGCCTCGGTGCTATCACTTTATTGTATAACGACCTGCGTGTCGGATTCTCTATGTAATTTACTTTACTAGCTATTGTAGTTGTTTGGAGAACCCGGATGGCATGCAAGTCGATGTACAAGTTAGCTACATGGTGTAAGGCGGCACGTGACAAGAGTTGACACGAGTCAAATTACAAGCTTTGTGGAGATGGAGATCGCCATGAAGAGAGCCATACCATTTCACATTATAATTGCTTTATTTTGTGTTATTGTTATGTCTCTGTTTTTACCTCTATTAGATAGTTGGTAGAAAGTAATCCCTCAAAGAAGGTCTATTCGGTTTCCCCGCTAGTGCTGCACCATCACAAGTCAGACATTTTTGGTAGTGGGCTCATAACATTGAGGTGCTATCAATTCTTTCCTTCTAGGTGGGTTCGAGTCGGACTCTTACAGAGGAAGCACTCGGTAATCTAGACGGGTCTATCACAACGGTTGTGGGACCCGGGAAAAGTCGGATGGGAGCCGGGGCATGTGATGCCACCCATCCAATAGGAGTCGTATGTGATGCGATTGATAAGGAGTTGTCTACCTAGATCACTTGACGGCTAGCGGTGATGCTAAAGCTCACTAGTCGACTTGCTTATTTAGGGTGTTGGTTCTAGTGGGAGCATAAGTATTAAAGTATTTTATGTGCTTACTCTTTTATGGATACATGTCTTAAGTGTTTTGCATATTTTTCTGTTATAGATCAATGGCACCTAGAAGTCTCCCTCAGATTTCCAATTTTGCTTTGAGAACCATCTTAGAGAAAGATAAGCTAAATGGAACTAACTTCACCAACTGGTATCGTAATCTGAGAATTGTTCTCAAGCAAGAAAAGAGGGACCATGTCCTAGGCAACCCACTTCCAAATGAGCCGAATGAGAATGCGAGTGTCGCAACCACCAACGCCTACCGTACGACTTGTGATGAGTCTACGGAGATTAGATGTCTTATGCTTGCTCACATGGAATCGGACTTGCATCAGCAGTTCGAGAATGTTGAGGCCTACGATATGATCGAAAGCCTCAAAAGTATGTTCCAGGCTCTGGCAAATACTGAGAGGTATCAAGTCTCTTAGGCTTTGTTTAGCTGCAAGCTTAAGGATGGTGATCCACTGAGTCCGCATGTGATCAAGATAGCTGGTTACGTGCAGTCTTTGGAAATGCTTGGCTACCCTATCAGCGAAGAGTTCATGACGTACATAATTCTGAAGTCTCTTCCTAGTGCATATGGTCAGTTCATTTCGGAGTACCACATGCATGGTATGGACAAGAATCTCACTAAATTACATGGGATGCTTAAGTAGACTGAGGCGGATCTCAAGAAAGGCGCCAGTAAAGTGTTGACGGTGAAGAATAACGCTAAGTTCAAGAAGAGTTCTTGGACTAAGAAGAAGAAGGCAAAGTCGGGAGGTAAGGCTAAGGACCCGGTCCAAAGCTCTTCCTCAGGGACTAAGCCATCTCCTGCAACCGGATCCACTTGCTTCTATTGCAAGGCGGATGGCCACAGGAAGAGGAATTGCAGCAAGTATCTGGCTGGTAAAGCCAAGAGTGGAGGTGTGACTTCCAGCTCAGGGACGCTTGTTTGTAATGTTATAGACATTTATCTTGCTGATGTACTTGGTAGTTCTTGGGTAAATGATATCAGATCAGTTATTCACATCTGCAACTCGTTGCAGGGACTGGTAAGAACTAGGATCATGGCGAGAGGCGAGGTTCACATTTGAGTCAGCAACAAAGCGAGAGTCGCTGCATTGGAAGTCGGCACGATGCAACTTCATTTACCTTCTAGATTCTTAATGGAGCTGAATAATTGTTATTATGTTCTAGTGCTTAGTCGAAACATTATTTCTGCCTCATGTTTGATGAGACAAGGCTATGAGTCGAATATTAAGAATACTGGTTGTTCTTTGTATCTGAATGATATGTTTCATGGCTTTGTACCCATCTAGGACGGGTTATTTATTTTGAATCTTGAAGGTGAATCTGTCTATAACATAAATGTGAAAAGGTTGAAACCAAATGATCTGAATATGACTTACTTTTGGCATTGTCGGCTTGGTCATATAAGTTGGAAACGCATGAAGAAGCTCCATGATGATGGACTCCTAACTTCATTCGACTTGGAGTCGTTCGAGACATGTGAATCCTGCCTACTTGGCAAGATGACCAAGACACCTTTTGCAAAGAGTTGTGAAAGGGCGTCCGACTTATTGGGACTAATACATAGTGATGTATGTGGCCCGATGAGCACGACAGCCAGAGGTGGTTATGAGTACTTCATTACCTTCACTGATGATTTGAGTAGGTATGGATATGTCTACTTGATGAAATAGAAGTCAGAAGCCTTTGAAAAATTCAAGGAATTCCAGAATGAGGTACAAAACCAACTTGTCAAGAAAATAAAGTTTCTTCGGTCGGACCG
The DNA here is from genome assembly GCA_023614405.1 of Avena insularis. Classification (NCBI taxonomy): domain Eukaryota; kingdom Viridiplantae; phylum Streptophyta; class Magnoliopsida; order Poales; family Poaceae; genus Avena; species Avena insularis. The sequence continues at coordinate 316,418,745 of CM042686.1, forward strand.
AGGAGGCGAGTACATGAGCCATGATTTTTATGACCATCTGAAGAGTTGTGGAGTAGTTCCCCAGCTCACTCCTCCAGGAACGCCGCACAGAAACGTTTTGTCAGGAAGGAGGAATCGGACCTTGTTGGACATGGTACGATCAATGATGAGTTGGACAGATTTGCCTTTATCATTTTGGGGTTATTGTCTAGAAACAGTAGTGTTCACACTAAACAAAGTACCATCAAAGTCGGTAGAGAAGACACCGCATGAGATGTGGACTGGTAAGAAGCCGAGTTTGTCTTTTCTTAAGATTTGGGGCTGTGAAGCTTTTGTCAAGCGACTTCAGTTAGACAAGCTTATAGCCAAGGCGGATAAGTGTATTTTCATGGGGTATCCGAGGGAAACCTTGGGTTACTACTTCTACAACCGAGAAGAGGGCAAAGTGTTTGTCGCTTGGAATGGTGTCTTTCTTGAGAAAGAGTTTCTCAGTCGGGGAGTCAGTGGGAGCACGGTGCAGCTCAAAGAAATTCGAGAGGAACCAGAGGCAATAGCCTTGGAGGTTGAGCCAGTCGTGGTACCTGAGCCGGCAGCTGCAGCAACACTGTGAAGATTGGCAAGATTGCGAAGTGTTCATGATGTGTTGCTATTGTACAGTGATGAGCCGGCAACTTATTCAGAAGCGATGGTGGGATTTGATTCTAAGTCATGGATTGGAGCCATGATATCCGAGTTAAAGTCCATGGATGGAAATCAAGTTTGGACTTGGTTGATCTGCTAGACGGTGCAAGACCCATCGAGTGCAAATGGTTCTTTAAGAAGAAAACTGATATGGATGGAAATGTTTCTATCTATAAAGCACGGATTGTTGCGAAGGGGTTCCGACAAGTTCAAGGAGTTGACTACGATGAGACTTTCTCTCTCGTGGCGATGCTTAAGTCAGTTCATATCATGTTAGCTATAGCAGCCTATTTCGATTATGAGATATGGCAGATGGATGTCAAGACGGCTTTCCTCAATGGAAATTTAACCGAGGATGTGTATATGATACAACCCGAGGGTTTTGTCGGCCCGGCTAATGCTGACAAGGTATGCAAGCTTCGGAAATCCATTTATGGGTTGAAGCAAGCATCTCAGGGTTGGAACATTTGCTTTGATGAGGTAGTCAAATCGTTTGGCTTTATCAAGAGTGATCATGATTCTTGTTTATACAAGAAGTTTAGTGGGAGCAAAGTAAACTTTCTGATCTTATATGTGGATGACATATTACTGATTGGAAATGATGTCTAGATGTTGCAAGAAACCAAGGAATCATTGGAAAAGAGTTTTTGATGAAAGACTTGGGTGAGGCGACTTACATACTAGGAATTCGGATCTATAGAGATAGATCAAGGCGGCTCTATGGATTGAGTCAGAGTACATATTTGGACAAAGTGTTGAATAAGTTCAACATGGAATCATCTAAGAAGGGGTTCTTACCGATGTCCCATGGCGTAAAACTTAGCAAGACTCAGTGACCTTCGACAACTGATGAGCAAAGTCGGATGAGTGCGATTCCATATGCTTATGCACTCGGATCCATCATGTATGCTATGATTTGTACTAGGCCGGATGTTTCCGATGCTCTAAGTGTTGTGAGTAGATACCAGGCTGACCCTGGAGAGATGCACTGGGCAGCAGCTAAAAATATCCTTAAATACTTGAGAAGGACTAAGGATATGTTCCTCATTTATGGAGGTGAGGATGAACTCAGTGTAAGGGGTTACACAGATGCGATTTATCTCACTGACTTGGATGATTCTCGTTCACAATCTGGATATGTGTTTGTGATAAACAGAGGGGCCGTGAGCTAGAAGAGTTCCAAGCAAGAGACAGTGTCTACGTCTATGACACAGGCTCAGTATATTGCTGCCTCGGAGACGGCAAAGGAAGCTGTTTGGATGAGGAATTTCCTCATGGATCTTGGTGTAGTTCAGGGCTCGTCCAATCCGTTAGACGTGTGTTGTGACAACAATGTTGCTATCGCACAAGCCAAGGAACCAAGACAACACATGAAGAACAAACATATACTCATGCGGTGCCACCTGATTCGCTAGTTCATGGATCAAGGTGATATCAAGTTATGCAAGGTACACACGGATGCAAATATTGCGGATCCGTTGACAAAGTCGCTACCACAGCCGAAGCATGAGGCGCACCTGAGAGCTATGGGAATTATATGCCTAGACATGTGATGTCGGATGATTGACTCTAGTGCAAGTGGGAGACTGTTGGGAATATGCCCTAGAGGCAATCATGCGTGATGTTATTCCCAATGTATTCATAAAGTTATTGTCCATGTATGAACTACCGATATGTATCATTGAATATGTGATTTGATTGTGGAACTATATATTCATGTTGTTCATACTAATTGTCCTTGGTCGTTGAGGTTTTGCTGGACACACAACTTAGACTAATGTGAAAGTCGGCTGATGACTCCGCTCCACTTGTCATGGGCATGGAGATGCTATTCTGACTAACGCGGATTCGGCTAAAGAGTTTAGCAAGTCGGACTGACCCACAGTTGAGATGCAACAAGCATGTTCTCATTTGTAGTCTCAAGCAATGGAATCCTTTGACCTGAGGTGATCGCATGATCCGAGGTGTGGATCGCCTGCTTAGGTCCTATCAAACATTGTTCCGTAAATGGGCAGTTATAAAGGTATGGTTCTAGTTGGTTGTGAAGCAAGCTGCGTGACATGGATTACCAAGATGGGATTTTCCCCTCTGTAATGGAGAGATATTCTCTGGGCCCTCTCATGTGATATGATTTGGAAGCATAGCCATGCGCGACTTGGTTAAGTGTTAACCAAGGAGTCGGACTAAGTGTTAGTCCAGTGAATCGTATATCACGGAACAAGAAGAGAGAGTCGAGCTATTAAAGGGATGGCAATAACTCGCCTATAGATTGACAAGATATATTGTGAGGCAAATGGACTTGGACGAAAGTCACATTGAGAAAGGTTTGTCTTCTGACTTTACGGCGCTTGGTAGTTGGCATGTCCTGCTAGAGACTGCTACCAGCTATCGACTCGGAGTAGTGACTTGTGTCGTGTCCAGGTGTACATGAACTTACAGGGTCACACACTTAAGGGTAAGGAGCCCATGTGGATTAGATCCATGTGGAAATTGGGGTACGGCCTAGATGGGACTCAAGCGTTGAGCCCATCTAGGAGTCTATATAAGTGGAGTGATAAGGGATTGTCCCTAACCTAGCCGTCACTTTCTCCACTCCCATTTCGGGCTAGACAGGATCTAGCAGTCCTCTGCCCGGAGCTCCTTCCTGTACGTGTGGTTACCGGTAGAGGTGTTGCACGTGCGGCGCTAGGGACAAGGAGGTCCGTGGGGATCTGGACATGCTGTAGGGGATCGTTCGGCATGGCATCAACTGGCGCACTTCATCGAAAATCCGCACCCGCGCGTCTAGTGGTAAATCTCGTGGCCTATCACCTGAGCTGGATCTTGGAAGTACCGTGTAGGGTAAATAGTTTTTGTTTATCTCTGTGTGGCCCTTTAGGTTTAGCAGTTCATTATGGCTATCTACGTAGATCACTCCTAAATTAAGATTGTTTGTGTTCTTGATAAATATATAATGTGGATTCATTCGGAGCAGACTAAATTTCTGCATGCACCGGTTTGTACGGTGCATCTAATCATTAGGACTAGATTAAGTAGCACATGAAAAGATTAAGTAGTACATATACAGATTAAAAGGTACATCAACAGCCCGAGGAGAAAATATGAAACATGGAGAAATAGATGTACCTCCGGGTACACGAGCAGAGCATGTTCATCGAACTCCTCGCCCTCATAGGGGGCTCCAAAGTCATTTGCACCGGTGATCACATAGTCCCCATAGGGGTCGAACTGCACGTCCTCCTCGCCTTGGGCTGCATCCTTCTCCTCCAGATCTTCCGCAGGAAGCACCTCATCACACGTAGTAGGAGCAACCACCCAGGCGACGATGCCCATAGACTCACCCCCATGCACTGGTTTCATGAAGAAGGTTGATGGCTGTACAGTGAGGATTGTGGGGTTTTGCTAGATCTAGAAGAGGGAGGAGTGGATGAGTGCGAGAGGAGGACACGATGAAGACATCTGGGCTTTTAATGCGGGAACATTTAGGTCTCCTCGAGTGGCCCAATTGGAGCCCTGGTAGGAAGCTCTTTGGGCTCCGGTTGACGCGTGGAAGTTTCATGAGGTGGGGGCCTCTTGGAAGTGAGATTGCAGGCACACTGAGTAAAAATGGGATAGCCCGTGGATGACCAGTTGTCGTGTTGTGGAGTAGTATACTTTTTATACTATATTAAACGTGACATGACCACTCGACGAATTATTTAATGTACAGCTCAGTGTTCCTTCTTGTAGAAGTGTCGGTGAGAGAGACACGCCCCTTAAAGACCCAACGGATAAAACAGGGGGGCAGATGGCAAGTGGACTTCCATGCATTCTCACGATGAGTGTGAAGGGCACAACATCGTGCAACGATCCATGTTAGATCAAAGAGGATCAATGGTAGGCGTGAACGATCCGTGTGACAACTATGTCAAACAATCAGCGCGTATCAGGCAAACTAAGCACACGTTTGGGCTTTTGTGAGAGTTTTTGACTACGAGAGAGGGAAAAACTGATTAGAATCAAACAACCAAGAGAAAACACACTAGGGGATTCAAATGGAAAATAGAAACAGATTTAAAGATGGAAAATGTGTGTTTTTCACAATGGAATACATACTGGCCTACATCAAATTATCTGCAATTGAAAAAACTGTAAGAACTTTGATATTATATAGGTGTCATGTGAAAATATGAATCATGGTGTATCATGGGGTATATATTATTTCATAAATAACTATGATCTTATATGGATATCATGGAATGTTGAACTAGTGTGATAGAAGTTGCATCACAGAATCCACTGGAGTGCGTTTGGTCGTGTGGATCAATGTGGTTTTGGCAAATAACACATGCAATGTGGTCATGTGGATCAATGTGGATTAGGAAACGAACACATGCAATTACTCTAGGGACTCCATGTTGCATTTTACACTAGTGTGGCAGAAGTTGCATCACATGTAGCACCATGTGTCAAACCATGGTTAGAAAGCCCAAAACACATGTTGGAATGCAACTGACAAATGCATTGGAGCACTAGTGTGACACATCACCACACCCACTTGAGTGTGTGTGGTCATGTGGATCATTGTGGTTTGGAAAAGAACACATGCAATGACACTCCATGTGTCAAACCATGGTCAAAAAGCCCTAAAACATGTTGGAATGCAATATGGGAATGCAATGGAGCACCAGTGTGACAGAGATTGCATCACCACACCCACTTGAGTGTAATTGGTCATGTGGATCATTGTGGTTTGGAAACAAACACATGCAATGACACTCCATGTGTCAAACCATGGTCAGAAAGCCCTAGAACATGCTGGAATGCAACTGCCACATGCAATGGAGCACTAGTGTGACATAGGTTTCATAACCACACCCACTTGAGTGTTTGTGGTCATGTGGATCATTATGGTTTGGAAAAGAACACATCCAATGACACTCCATGTGTCAAACCATGGTTAGAAAGCCCTAGAACATGCTAGAATGCAACTCACACATGCAATGGAGCTCCATTGTGATAGAGGCTGCATCACCACACCCACTTGAGTGTGTGTGGTCATGTGGATCATAGTGCTTTGGAAAATAAAACATGAAGTGACACTCCATGTGTCAAATCATGGTTAAAAAGCCCTAGAACATGCTGGAATGCAACCGCCACATGGAATGGAGCACTAGTATGACATAGGTAGCATCACCACACCCACCTGAGTGTGTGTGGTCATGTCAACCATTGTGGTTTGGTAAGCACACTTGCAATGACACTCCACTATGCCAAACCATGGTAGAAAATCCCTAGAACATCCTGGAATGCAACATTGGAATGCAATGGAGCACCAGTGTAACAGAGGTTGCATCACCACACCCACTCGAGTGTGTGTGGTCATGTGGATCATTGTGGTTTGGAAAATAACACATGCAATGACACTCCATGTGTCAAACCATGGTCAAAAAGCCCTAGAACTTGCTGGAATGCAATGGAGCACCAATGTGACAAAGGTTGCATCACCACACCCACTTGAGTGTGTGTGGTCATGTGGATAATTGTGGTTTGGAAGAGAAGACATACAATGACACTCCATGTTTCAAACCATGGTCAGAAAGCCTTAGAACATGCTATAATGCAACTGCCACATGCAACGGAGCACCGGTGTGATAGACGTTGCATAACCACACCCACTTGAGTGTGTGTTGTCATGTGGATCATTGTGGTTTGGAAGAGAACACATGTAGTGACACTCCATATGTCAAACCATGATAAGAAAGCCCTAGAACATGTTGGAATGCAACTGCCACATCCAATGGAGTGCCAGTGTGATAGAGGTTGCATCACACTTGAGTGTGTGTGGTCATGTTGGAATGCAACTGCCACATCCAATGGAGTGCCAGTGTGATAGAGGTTGCATCACACTTGAGTGTGTGGTTTGGAAAAGAACACATGCAATTACACTACATGTGTCAAACCATGGTCAGAAAAGCCCTAGAACATGGGACTGCAAGAATCGCCACATGCAATGGAGCACCAAGTGTGATGAGTTACATTACCACACCCATTTGAGTGTGTGTGGTCATGTGGATCATTGTGGTTTGGAAAATAACACATGAAATGACACTCCATGTGTCAAACCATGGTCAGAAAGCCCTAGAACTTAATGGAATGCAATGGAGAACCACTATGATAAGAGGTTGCATCACCACACCCACTTGAGTGTGTGGTCATGTGGATCAGTGTGGTTTGGAAAATAACACATGCAATGACACTCCATGTGTCAAACCATGGTCAGAAGCCCTAAAACATGCTGGAATCCAACTGCCACATGCAATGGACCACCAGTGTGAGAGAGGTTGCATCACCAGACCCACTTGAGTGTGTATGTTCATGTGGATCATTGTGCTTTGAAATAGAACACATGCAATGACACTCCATGTGTCAAACCATGGCCAGAAAGCTATAGAACATGCTGGAATGTACTGCCACATGCAACGGAACTACCGTGTTACAGAGGTTGCATCACCACACCCGCTTTAGTGTGTGTAGTCATTTGGATCATTGTGGTTTGTAAAAGAACACATGCAATGACACTCCATGTGCCAAACCATGGTCAGAAAGCCCAAAACACATGCTGTAATGCAACATTGAAATGCAATGAAGCACTAGTGTGACAGAGGTTGGATCACCACAACCACTTGAGTGTGTGTGATCATATGGATCATTGTGGTTTGGTAAGAACACGTGCAACGAGACTCCACTATGCCAAAACATGGTCAAAAAAGCCCTAGACCATGCTTGAATGCAACATTGGAATGCAATGGAGCTCCAGTGTGATAGTGGCTGCATCACCACACCCACTTGAGTGTGTGTGGTCATATGGATCATAGTGGTTTGGAAAATAACACATGAAATGACACTCTATGTGTCAAACCATGGTTAGAAGGCCCTAGAACATGCTAGAATGCAGCTGCCACATGCAATGGAGAACCAGTGTGACATATGTTGCATCATCACACCCACTTGAGTGTGTGTATTCATGTGGATCATTGTGGTTTGGTAAGAACACATGCAATGACACTCCACTACGAGAAACCATGGTCAGAACAGCCCTAGAACATGCTGGAATGCAACATTGGAATGCAATGGAGCACTAGTGTGACAGAGGTTGCATCACCACACCCAGTTGAGTGTGTGTGGTCATGTGGATCATTGTGGTTTGGAAAAGAACACATGCAATAACACCCCATGTGTCAAACCATGGTCAGAAATCCCTAGAAGATGCTGGAATGCAACTTCCACATGCAATGGAGAACTAGTGTGACAGAGGTTGCATCACCACACCCACTTGATTGTGTGTGGTCATGTGGATCATTGTGGTTTGGAAAGAACACATGCAATGACACTCCATGTGTCAAACCATGGTCAGAAAGCCCTAGAACCTGTTGGAATGCAATGGAGCACTAGTGTGATAGAGGTTGCATCACCACACCCACTTGAGTGTGTATGGTCATGTGTATAATTGTGGTTTGGAAAAGAACACATACAATGACACTTCATGTGTCAAACCAAGGTCAGAAAGCCTTAGAACATGCAGGAATGCAACTGCCACATGCAATGGAGCACCAGTGTGACAGAGGTTGCATCACCACACCCACTTGAGTGTGTGTGGTCATGTGGATCATTGTGGTTTGGAAAATAACATGACACTCGATGTGTCAAACCACGACCAGAAAGCCCTAGAACATGTTGGAATGCAACTGCCACATGCAATGGAGCACCAGTGTGACATATGTTGCATCATCACACCCACTTAAGTGTGTGTATTCATGTGGATCATTGTGGTTTGGTAAGAACACATGCAATGACAGTCCACTATGCCAAACCATGGTCAGAAAATCCCTAGAACATGCTAGAATGCATCATTGGAATACAATGGAGCACTAGTGTGATAGAGGTTGCATCACCACACCCACTTGAGTGTGTGTGGTCATGTGTATCATTTTGGTTTGGAAAAGAACACATGCAATAACACTCCATGTGTCAAACCATAGTCAGAAATCCCTAGAACATGCTAGAATGCAACTACCACATGTAATGGAGTACCAGTGTGACGGAGGTTGCATCACCACACCCACTTGAGTGTGTGTGGTCATGTGGATCATTGTGGGTTCGAAAGGAACACATGCAATGACACTCCATGTGTCAAACCATGGTCAGAAAACCATAGAACTTGTTGGAATGCCATGGTGCACCAGTTTGACAGAGGTTGCATCACCACACCCACTTGAGTGTGTGTTTGGTCATGTGGATAATTGTGGTTTGGAAAAGAACACATACAATGGCACTCTATGTGTCAAACCATGGTCACAAAGCCCTAGAACATGTTCGAATGCAACTGCCACATGCAATGGAGCACCAGTGTGACAGAGGTTGCATCACCAAACACACGTGAGTGTGGGTGGTCAGGTGGATCATGGTGGTTTGGTAAGAACACATGCAATGGCACTACACTATGCCAAACCATGGTCATAAAAAGCCCTAGAACATGCTGGAATGCAACATTTGAATGTAATGGAGCACCAGTGTGATAGAGGATGCATCACCACACCAACTTGAGTGTGTGTGGTCATGTGGATCATTTTGGTTTGGAAAAGAACACATGCAATGACAATCCATTTGTCAAACCATGGTCAGAAAGCGCTAGAACATGCTGGACTGCAAATACCACGTGCAATGGAGCACTAGTGTGACAGAGGTTGCATCACCACACCCACTTGAGTGTGTGTGGTCATGTGGATCATTGTGGTTTGGTAAAGAACACATGGTATGACACTCCATGTGTCAAACCATGGCCAGAAAGCCCTAGAACTTGATGGAATGTAACATTGGAATGCAATGGAGCACCAGTGTGGTAAGAGGTTGCATCAGCACACCCACCTGATTGTGTGTTCATGAGGATCATTGTGGTTTGGAAAAGAACACATGCAATGACACTCCATGTTTCAAACCATGGTCAAAAAGCCCTAAAACATCCTGGAATGCAACTACCACATGCAATGGACCACCAGTGTGAGACAGGTTGCATCACCAGACCAACTTTAGTGTATGTGGTCATGTGGGTCATTGTGCTTTGGAAAAGAACACATGTAATGACCCTCCATGTGTCAAACCATGGCCAAAAATCCCTAGAACATGCTAGAATGGAACTGCTACATGCAATGAAGCTCAAGTGTGATAGAGGTTATATCACCACACCAACTTGAATGTGTGTGGTCATGTGGGTCATTGTGGTTTGGAAAGAACACATGCAATAACACTCCATGTGTCAAACCATGGTCAGAAAGCCCTAGAACATGTTGGAATGCCACTGCTACATGCAATGGATCACCAGTGTGATAGAGGTTTCATCACCACACCCACTTGCATGTGTGTGGTCACGTGGATCATTGTGATTTGGAAACAAACACATGCAATGACACTCCATGTGTCAAACCATGGTCAGAAATCCCTAAAACATGCTGGAATGCAACTTACACATGCAATGGAGCACCAGTGTAACAGAGGTTGCATCACCACACCCACTCGAGTGTGTGTGGTCATGTGGATCATTGTGGTTTGGAAAAAAACACATGCAATGACACTCCATGTGTCAAACCATGGTCAAAAAGCCCTAGAACTTGCTGGAATGCAATGGAGCACCAATGTGACAAAGGTTGCATCACCACACCCACTTGAGTGTGTGTGGTCATGTGGATAATTGTGGTTTGGAAGAGAAGACATACAATGACACTCCATGTTTCAAACCATGGTCAGAAAGCCTTAGAACATGCTATAATGCAACTGCCACATGCAACGGAGCACCGGTGTGATAGACGTTGCATAACCACACCCACTTGAGTGTGTGTTGTCATGTGGATCATTGTGGTTTGGAAGAGAACACATGTAGTGACACTCCATATGTCAAACCATGATAAGAAAGCCCTAGAACATGTTGGAATGCAACTGCCACATCCAATGGAGTGCCAGTGTGATAGAGGTTGCATCACACTTGAGTGTGTGTGGTCATGTTGGAATGCAACTGCCACATCCAATGGAGTGCCAGTGTGATAGAGGTTGCATCACACTTGAGTGTGTGGTTTGGAAAAGAACACATGCAATTACACTACATGTGTCAAACCATGGTCAGAAAAGCCCTAGAACATGCTGGACTGCAACTGCCACATGCAATGGAGCACCAGTGTGACAGTGGTTACATTACCACACCCATTTGAGTGTGTGTGGTCATGTGGATCATTGTGGTTTGGAAAATAACACATGCAATGACACTCCATGTGTCAAACCATGGTCAGAAAGCCCTAGAACTTAATGGAATGCAATGGAGAACCACTATGATAAGAGGTTGCATCACCACACCCACTTGAGTGTGTGGTCATGTGGATCAGTGTAGTTTGGAAAATAACACATGCAATGACACTCCATGTGTCAAACCATGGTCAGAAGCCCTAAAACATGCTGGAATCCAACTGCCACATGCAATGGACCACCAGTGTGAGAGAGGTTGCATCACCAGACCCACTTGAGTGTGTATGTTCATGTGGATCATTGTGCTTTGAAATAGAACACATGCAATAACACTCCATGTGTCAAACCATGGCCAGAAAGCTATAGAACATGCTGGAATGTACTGCCACATGCAACGGAACTCCCGTGTTACAGAGGTTGCATCACCACACCCACTTTAGTGTGTGTCGTCATTTGGATCATTGTGGTTTGTAAAAGAACACATGCAATGACACTCCATGTGCCAAACCATGGTCAGAAAGCCCAAAACACATGCTGTAATGCAACATTGAAATGCAATGAAGCACTAGTGTGACAGAGGTTGGATCACCACAACCACTTGAGTGTGTGTGATCATATGGATCATTGTGGTTTGGTAAGAACACGTGCAACGAGACTCCACTATGCCAAAACATGGTCAAAAAAGCCCTAGACCATGCTTGAATGCAACATTGGAATGCAATGGAGCTCCAGTGTGATAGTGGCTGCATCACCACACCCACTTGAGTGTGTGTGGTCATATGGATCATAGTGGTTTGGAAAATAACACATGAAATGACACTCTATGTGTCAAACCATGGTTAGAAGGCCCTAGAACATGCTAGAATGCAGCTGCCACATGCAATGGAGAACCAGTGTGACATATGTTGCATCATCACACCCACTTGAGTGTGTGTATTCATGTGGATCATTGTGGTTTGGTAAGAACACATGCAATGACACTCCACTACGAGAAACCATGGTCAGAACAGCCCTAGAACATGCTGGAATGCAACATTGGAATGCAATGGAGCACTAGTGTGACAGAGGTTGCATCACCACACCCAGTTGAGTGTGTGTGGTCATGTGGATCATTGTGGTTTGGAAAAGAACACATGCAATAACACCCCATGTGTCAAACCATGGTCAGAAATCCCTAGAAGATGCTGGAATGCAACTTCCACATGCAATGGAGAACTAGTGTGACAGAGGTTGCATCACCACACCCACTTGATTGTGTGTGGTCATGTGGATCATTGTGGTTTGGAAAAGAACACATGCAATGACACTCCATGTGTCAAACCATGGTCAGAAAGCCCTAGAACCTGTTGGAATGCAATGGAGCACTAGTGTGATAGAGGTTGCATCACCACACCCACTTGAGTGTGTATGGTCATGTGTATAATTGTGGTTTGGAAAAGAACACATACAATGACACTTCATGTGTCAAACCAAGGTCAGAAAGCCTTAGAACATGCAGGAATGCAACTGCCACATGCAATGGAGCACCAGTGTGACAGAGGTTGCATCACCACACCCACTTGAGTGTGTGTGGTCATGTGGATCATTGTGGTTTGGAAAATAACATGACACTCGATGTGTCAAACCACGACCAGAAAGCCCTAGAACATGTTGGAATGCAACTGCCACATGCAATGGAGCACCAGTGTGACATATGTTGCATCATCACACCCACTTAAGTGTGTGTATTCATGTGGATCATTGTGGTTTGGTAAGAACACATGCAATGACAGTCCACTATGCCAAACCATGGTCAGAAAATCCCTAGAACATGCTAGAATGCATCATTGGAATACAATGGAGCACTAGTGTGATAGAGGTTGCATCACCACACCCACTTGAGTGTGTGTGGTCATGTGTATCATTTTGGTTTGGAAAAGAACACATGCAATAACACTCCATGTGTCAAACCATAGTCAGAAATCCCTAGAACATGCTAGAATGCAACTACCACATGTAATGGAGTACCAGTGTGACGGAGGTTGCATCACCACACCCACTTGAGTGTGTGTGGTCATGTGGATCATTGTGGGTTCGAAAGGAACACATGCAATGACACTCCATGTGTCAAACCATGGTCAGAAAACCATAGAACTTGTTGGAATGCCATGGTGCACCAGTTTGACAGAGGTTGCATCACCACACCCACTTGAGTGTGTGTTTGGTCATGTGGATAATTGTGGTTTGGAAAAGAACACATACAATGGCACTCTATGTGTCAAACCATGGTCACAAAGCCCTAGAACATGTTCGAATGCAACTGCCACATGCAATGGAGCACCAGTGTGACAGAGGTTGCATCACCACACACACTTGAGTGTGTGTGGTCATGTGGATCATTGTGGTTTGGTAAGAACACATGCAATGGCACTACACTATGCCAAACCATGGTCATAAAAAGCCCTAGAACATGCTGGAATGCAACATTTGAATGTAATGGAGCACCAGTGTGATAGAGGATGCATCACCACACCAACTTGAGTGTGTGTGGTCATGTGGATCATTTTGGTTTGGAAAAGAACACATGCAATGACAATCCATTTGTCAAACCATGGTCAGAAAGCGCTAGAACATGCTGGACTGCAAATACCACGTGCAATGGAGCACTAGTGTGACAGAGGTTGCATCACCACACCCACTTGAGTGTGTGTGGTCATGTGGATCATTGTGGTTTGGTAAAGAACACATGGTATGACACTCCCTGTGTCAAACCATGGCCAGAAAGCCCTAGAACTTGATGGAATGTAACATTGGAATGCAATGGAGCACCAGTGTGGTAAGAGGTTGCATCAGCACACCCACCTGATTGTGTGTTCATGAGGATCATTGTGGTTTGGAAAAGAACACATGCAATGACACTCCATGTTTCAAACCATGGTCAAAAAGCCCTAAAACATCCTGGAATGCAACTACCACATGCAATGGACCACCAGTGTGAGACAAAGTTGCATCACTGCACCAACTTTAGTGTATGTGGTCATGTGGGTCATTGTGCTTTGGAAAAGAACACATGTAATGACCCTCCATGTGTCAAACCATGGCCAAAAATCCCTAGAACATGCTGGAATGGAACTGCTACATGCAATGAAGCTCAAGTGTGATAGAGGTTATATCACCACACCAACTTGAATGTGTGTGGTCATGTGGGTCATTGTGGTTTGGAAAGAACACATGCAATAACACTCCATGTGTCAAACCATGGTCAGAAAGCCCTAGAACATGTTGGAATGCCACTGCTACATGCAATGGATCACCAGTGTGATAGAGGTTTCATCACCACACCCACTTGCATGTGTGTGGTCACGTGGATCATTGTGATTTGGAAACAAACACATGCAATGACACTCCATGTGTCAAACCATGGTCAGAAATCCCTAAAACATGCTGGAATGCAACTTACACATGCAATGGAGCACAAGTGTGAGAGAAGTTGCATCACCACACCTACTTGAGTGTGTGTGGTCATCTGGATGATTGTGGTTTGGAAAAAAACACATGCAATGGCACTCCATGTGTCAAACCATGGTAAGTCCTAGAACATGCTGGAATGCAACGGCCACATGCAATGGAGTATCAGTGTGATAGAGGTTGCATCACCACACCCACTTGAGTGTGTGTGGTCATGTGGATCATTGTGGTTTGGTAAATAACACATGCAATGACACTCCACTATGCCAAACCATGGTCAGAAAAGCCCTAGAACATGCTGGAATGCAACATTGGAATGTAATGGAGCACCAGTGTGATAGAGGTTGCATCACCACACCCACTTGAGTGTGTGTGGTCATGTGGATCATTTTGGTTTGGAAAAGAACACATTCAATGACACTCTATGTGTCAAACCATGGTCAGAAAGCCCTAGAACATGCTGGACTCCAACTGCCACATGCAATGGAGCACTAGTGTGATAGAGGTTGCATCACCACACCCAATTGAGTGTGTGTGGTCATGTGGATCATTGTGGTTTGGTAAAGAACATGTGGAATGACACTCCATGTGTGAAACCATGGTTTGAAAGCCCTAGAACTTGATGGAATGTAACATTGGAATGCAATGGAGCACCAGTGTGATAAGAGATTGCATCACCACACCCCCTCTTGACTGTAATTGGTCATGTGGATCATTTTGGTTTGGAAACGAACACATGCAATGACACTCCATGTGTCAAACCTTGGTCAGAAAGTACTAGAACATGCCTGAATGCAACTGTCACATGCAATTGAGCATCAGTGTGACAGATGTTGCATCACCACACCAACTTGAGTGTGTGTGGTCATGTGGATCATTGTGGTTTGTAAAATAACATGACACTCAATGTGTCAAACCATGGCCAGAAAGCCCTATAACATGTTGGAATGCAACTGCCACATGCAATGGAGCACCAGTATGACATATGTTGCATCATCACACCCACTTAAGTGTGTGTATTCATGTGGATCATTGTGGTTTGGTAAGAACACATGCAATGACAGTCCACTATGCCAAACCATGGTCAGAAAAGCCCTAGAACATGCTAGAATGCATCATTGGAATACAATGGAGCACTACTGTGATAGAGGTTGCATCACCACACCCACTTGAGTGTGTGTGGTCATGTGTATCATTTTGGTTTGGAAAAGAACACATGCAATAACACTCCATGTGTCAAACCATAGTCAGAAATCCCTAGAACATGCTAGAATGCAACTACCACATGTAATGGAGCACCAGTGTGATGGAGGTTGCATCACCACACCCACTTGAGTGTGTGTGGTCATGTGGATCATTGTGGGTTCGAAAGGAACACATGCAATGACACTCCATGTGTCAAACCATGGTCAGAAAATCATAGAACTTGTTGGAATGCCATGGTGCACCAGTCTGACAGAGGTTGCATCACCACACCTACTTGAGTGTGTGTGGTCATGTGGATAATTGTGGTTTGGAAAAGAACACATACAATGGCACTATTTGTCAAACCATGGTCACAAAGCCCTAGAACATGTTGGAATGCGACTGCCGCATGCAATGGAGCACCAATGTGATAGAGGTTGCATCACCACACCCACTTGAGTGTGTGTGGTCATGTGGATCATATTGGTTTGGAAAAGAACACATGCAATGACAATCCATTTGTCAAACCATTGTCAGAAAGCGCTAGAACATGCTGGACTGCAAATGCCACGTGCAATGGAGCACTAGTGTGACAGAGGTTGCATCACCACACCCACTTGAGTGTGTGTGGTCATGTGGATCATTGTGATTTGGTAAAGAACACATGGAATGACACTCGATGTGTCAAACCATGGTCAGAAAGCCCTAGAACTTGATGGAATGTAACATTGGAATGCAATGGAGCACCAGTGTGGTAAGAGGTTGCATCACCACACCCACTTGATTGTGTGTTCATGAGGATCATTGTGGTTTGGAAAAGAACACATGCAATGACACTCCATGTTTCAAACCATGGTCAAAAAGCCCTAAAACATGCTGGAATGCAACTACCACATGCAATGGACCACCAGTGTGAGACAGGTTGCATCACCAGACCAACTTTAGTGTATGTGGTCATGTGGGTCATTGTTCTTTGGAAAATAACACATGTATTGACACTCCATGTGTCAAACCATGGCCAAAAATCCCTAGAACGTGCTGGAATGGAACTGCCGCATGCAATGAAGCTCAAGTGTGATAGAGGTTACATCACCACACCCACTTGAATGTGTGTGGTCATGTGGGTCATTGTGGTTTGGAAAGAACACATGCAATAACACTCCATATGTCAAACCATGGTTAGAAAGCCCTAGAACATGTTGGAATGCCATTGCTACATGCAATGGATCTCCAGTGTGATAGAGGTTTCATCACCACACCCACTTGCATGTGTGTGGTCACGTGGATCATTGTGATTTGGAAACGAACACATGCAATGACACTCCATGTGTCAAACCATGGTCAGAATCCCTAAAACATGCTGGAATGCAACTAACACATGCAATGGAGCACAAGTGTGAGAGAAGTTGCATCACCACACCCACTTGAGTGTGTGTGGTCATCTGGATGATTGTGGTTGTCGTGGTGGTGTCACGGCAGATGCCATGGATAGGCTAAAGGTGGGGACTAATACACGCTAGGGGAATCCAGGGAGGGGTAGTGGAGTGATTCTCCACACAGAAGTTTGAATTGCAATATCTGCCAGATTACAAGTGCTCCTTGAGCTGTATTGGCCAGAGGAGGAAGAAGGAGCTCTCTTACTCTTGCCAGCTAGTTTTCCCTAGAACTCTAGATCAACTAGTACCCTATGAAATCTCCAAACCAACTAGAGCTCAACCAACTAGTGCTCGATCAACCCCTTCTACCAGAGACCTAGCCCCCCTTATATAGAGGAAGTTTGGTCCTGCCCTTGCTTTCTTCGCTCATGCAGTGTGTACCGGACCTTCTTTTTGACCAGAGAGATTCCTTCCTTCTCCCAGAAGCTAAGCGAGGACCCGGATCATAGTAGATCCGGCCACACCTGTTCCTGCATACACGTTAGACAAGCACTTCCGACTTACTCCTTAAGTCGGATGAGACAACGTCAGGCAACACACCCCCTGGTCCGGGTTACTCCGTGATCCGGCCTGCCTCGAGGTGACCCGGCCAGCATCTGCTTTGACCTTGCCGAACCTCGGCTCACTCGGCCCTTATACCCTGGAGTGACCCTACCCGGGGGTATCCCCCCAACATTAGTCCCCGAAGCTGGTGCGGTCTTAGCTGCCTTGGCCGCTAAGGCCACATCAGGTTCATTTATGTTCGAGCCTCGGACGTTTAATTCCGGGTCAGCTCCTTATCTCGGAAGATATGGATTTACGTTCCCTTTGCATGTTCCAAGTTTTCACTTGCCGGCCGGGTCACCACTTCGGCTCGGATCCCATGGTTATCATGGTTTGATTCGGGCCCCGTTTCCTTCTCTCATACGCCAACCCATGTGGAGGCTAATGATTACCTCGTCTTATTTTAAGGGCACAAGAACCGCCGCAGAATTGTCGATTATCGCGGCGTGGGTCACGTCATGCCTGCCTCCTCGTTTACCGCATCAGCGCGTCGTGTCATGGGATTGCTTCTACTCTGTGGCCCCCTGCGTGGCTTTTCCCTGATTGGTTGATGCCGGTGATACACGGCCACACCGTGTGGCTCGTCGGCGCAGCGCGATCCCACTCATCCATCTCTGGGGGTGGTTAAGTAGGGGAGGGGCGCATCCCTTAGCGTTTTTCCACCTCTGCGCCCCTCTGCCCATTGCGTTTTCTCCTTCTTCTTCCCTGCGACCACGCCGCCGCCGGCGCTTCTAGCAGCAGCACCGCCGCCACACTCTCCCATGCCTCCGCATCGCAGCCGCCGCTGCGCAACAGCTTAGCCACGGGTCCTCGCCAATCCAGGCCACAGATCCCCGCCGCCGCTGGCTCCAGCGAGGATAGTGGATACGAGATGACGGAGGAGGAGCTCGTCGTCGCCGAGCAGGAGATGGAGGAGGATGCCGGTGCGGCAGACCGTGGCGTGTGGGCCGGTTCATGGGTCTGTCAAGATGACATTGACTGGCTCTACCGGAGCTTCCTCCATCTTGCCCTGGAGGTTTTCGATTTTCCCCGGGTTACCGGGCTTGACTCCTGCAAAGGATGGGCCTGAACCTTCTTCTACGTCCGGAACGAGGGTACCGAGGATTTGATTCGGTTGTTGCCCTACGCTCTGGGTCTACCTGACACGGATTTCTGGGAGGAGGTCCCCAAGAAGCCTACCGCTCTGGCCAACCAAGTTAACAAGAGGTTCGCGGAGCTGAAGAAGCTCGGATTGCGCAACGAGGATTCTATGATCACGTTTGTGCGCAACCGAATCTCTCCCCTCCAGAAGCGCACCCACAAGTTGTGCCACATGAGTTTCGGCCGCGACCCCAACCGAACCTCCTCCTTCGAGTTGAGCAACACGGAGATCTTTCGCCGGGTTAAGGCTCTTTTCACCACCCACAAGGATTTCTCCGCTGAATGGACGTGGGGAATCGAGCACTACTGTCGTGACAGGCTCCCTCCCGCGGTAAGCTTCGCGGGGTAATCTTATTTCGGATCAAGTATATGTCAATTTTTGTTGTATTTTTGACTCTGCTCTTTGTATTTTTTAGCAAACTCTTGAGGATGGTACGGACCCGACCCTCAAGTAGGCGCCGGACCGAGAAATCCCGGATGAGGAGGAGCTGGACCAGGAGATGTTCCTCCCTATGACTGACGCTACCAAACGACCTAGCGGTAAATTCTCTTCTCTTAGAGATTGGCCCGATGATGAGGATGACTCGGATGCCGACGTGATTGAACCTGTTGAGGTTGTCCCTCTTTCTTTTGCCTTTCCGGCATCAGCTAACCCCAGTGGGCATATCCACGACGATCCTCCACTTGCTACGGGCGAGCCGGTTACGGTGGCATCGAAGAAGAAGCGTGGATCCACATCAAGTTCTTCCTTCGAACCTTCTCAGCCCACAAAAAGGCAAAAGAAGGCCGGAGACAAGACTGCCTCCAAGCGGGCAGGTAAAGCCCCGGCACGGAGGGCTCGGAAACCCAAGGAGGCCGAGACCTCGAATGCGTAAGTTATTTTTCATTGCGTAACTCACTTTTCCTTGCATCGTGGTAATTTCTCCTCTGACATTATTCTCTTTTTCAGGCCTCCGGTGGAGGTCCCTAAGAGCGGATCAAGCATCTCTTCACCCCTTCGGTCTGGCCCTTCTCCTCCTCGTGACGACGAGTCACGCCCGCTGAGCCCTATTCCGGAGGGTTCTACGGCTGTTCCGGGTTCCACAATGCCTCATCGAGAGGAACGTGACCTCGGAGCAGGAGGGGTCGGTCCAGCCGAGGCGACGGTGTCCACCACTTCGGCATCGCCGCAACCAGCAACCACCGAGATTGTCACAACACCAGCACCAGCAGCAGCTCCAGTACCAGCGACCGATCCAGCACCTGCCCCGGCACCAAGGAAACCAACAACATCTCCAGTGCCAAGTTCTTCCGTCTCGTCCGAGTCATCTTAGCCTCGGCGAGGAACTATTCCAGCAGCTTCTAAAGGGAAATCCATCGCGGTTACTTCTTCCTAGCAAGCTAGGGGCAAAAAGGCTCCGGATACTACCAAGTCTGCATCCATTGAGGCTGGGCAGCGAACCCTATCGTTGATGCTTCCGAAGAAATCACCAGCAGCGACGGATGTTCCTGCCGAGCCAACCGATGCGCAGCAGATGGTTCTGCATACGAGCCCAGCTCTTGCCCTAGTTGAGAGGAAAGAAGCTCATGCGAAGCGCTTGGTGGCACCCCATATGCCTACCGGCGAGCGGTACCCTCCGATCCTTATCGAGTTCGTCATGAACTGGAACAAGGCGGAGTTCGTCCACAATGACGATCTCCCGGAAAAGTTCGGCCCCGTAGAATTTTCTGCCCAGATGAATACCACCGCTAAGGCAATTAACCTCGCGGGGCGAATGATGGAGGTATGTTGTTTCTCCTTTACATGCTATAGATAATAACCATTAGTCCCCGATCCTTCGGTGGAGTAGCTTGTTACTCGTCCGGATGCTCATTAGAAAACTAACGTAGCTACATGTAAACTTCAGATATGCACACACCTAGAGCCGGGTTAAGTTCCACTTGGCTCGGATCTTGCACACTTCGAATATGCACACACCTAGAGCCGGGTTAGGTTCCACTTGGCCCGGATCTTGTACACTTCGAATATGCACACACCTAGAGCGGGGTTAAGTTCCACTTGGCCCGGATCTTGCACACTTCGAATATGCACACACCTAGAGCCGGATTAAGTTCCACTTGGCCCGGATCTTATACACTTCGAATATGCACACACCTAGAGCCGGGTTAAGTTCCACTTGCCCCGGATCTTGTACACTTCGAATATGCACACACCTAGAGCCGGGTTAAGTTCCACTTGGCCCGGATCTTGTACACTTCGAATATGCACCAAGCTAATTTTACACTTCTGTACTTCTTTCAGGTAACCACCAATCGCCGGAGCACCGAATTCCAACGCCTTCTTGATACCCACAAGATCCTACGTGCAAAACATGTTGCACTTGGTGCAGAACATGAAAAGAGGGGTAATTTTCTCCCTCGGCACCTCTCCGTTTTTCTTTACTTTTTTCCGCCGAACTAATCTGCTCATTCGGTCTCTGCAGCTGGGGTGGAGGCTGAGAACAAAATCATGCGGAAGAACTTGGAGGAAATCCGGGGTATGTCCTCTTTTGTTCGACCGCGTAGTGTCTTCTGTTTCTTCTTCTCCTTGGCTCGACAAACATTCAGTCCTCGGCTCTGCCGGGTCAACATACTATATCAGCATCGCTTGAGGATAGTGTGCCCGTGCCTGATATGATGCTGCATTTTCTCGAACAAGCAGGGCAACATCAAGTTGAGCTGAAGAAAAAGGATGATGAACTTGCTCTCCTCCGGACTAAGGACAACGAGATTGCCAAGCTCAAGGCTGAGATGGAGAAGACGAAGGCCTAGCACCGAACCGAGCTCCAAAAAGTTGGCCAAAACTTCACAGAAGAGCGTGAGCGCCTTACTCTCCAGATCTCCAAGGACCAAGACCTACTTAGAGAATCCGACCTCCATCTTGGGTCGGCAAATGCTGAGCTTGAGCAACTTCGCAAAAGACGCGATGCCTGCATCAAGGAGTTAACCCGGATCCATAGCCATATTTCTCGTAAGTTCCTTTCCCTTGTCCGACATAACTCTCCGGGTTACCTCATATGTCTTTTCTTTACCTTCTTCCTTTGCCTTGTTTCCAGACCACTTTCCAGAGGGTACTGCCATTGCAAGCGTTGCTGTTGCCAAATTTCGCCGAGAGAGGGGTACTCCCATTGCTCTTGATGGTGAGAACATTCCCTTGGACATGAAGGACCTATTGGTCAGCTTGTCCTCTCGCGTGGAGACCATCAAGAATTATGGCAAGGATATCCTCGACGTTGCAGTTCGCATTTTCAATACGTTCTGGCCCGGAGAGAGTAGCCCGGAGACCATCGCAATTCTTGTCGAGAAGTTAATGGAAGTTGAGACCCAGCTTGACCTCTGGAGAGAGTCCGCTGGTCGTGCCGCAGCTGACACCATCCTTCACCATATTCTCACATGGTACGAGAAGATCAACCTCAGCCTCCTTACACGCCAGCGCACCGGATCCAAATGGACCGATGACCCGGAGTGGGTAGCTCGGCGCCAGGCTTGCGCCAACAGCCTCATCGAATATTCACCTATTCATGACTGGGTTGAGGGACCGAGCTTCCTGGAATCCACTGGGGACGAGCAGAATAAGAATGTTGAAGATGGGTCGGATGAGGGCGGAGAAGATGATGCTTCAGATATTGAAGACATCGACGACGACGCCGAACTTCCTCCTCCTGCTGCTCCTTAGTTCCAAAAAACTTGAAAATTTATTAGATCCCCGGTATGCCAGGTGCAATTGTATGCTGGATATATGATATTTTGCTACTACATTTCTATGCCGGATTAACTTGGGCGCAGCCCCCGAGTTTCATTTTCTTGTTCGTACAATTCTCTGGCCCGGTCCGTGTCTACCTTGATTCGGTTTTACGACTTACGAATCCGAGCTTCAAAAATTGTTTTAACAATACTTGGAAACTTTTCGGCTTAGCTCAAAATAATTCAGCATAATAACTTGAAAATAAATACAGGGTTAGTCCAAAAAATAAGCGTGAGCTCGAATAGACTCGTTTCCTTAGTCGTTTTTCATGTGCTACGCAATTCCAAACTTGTTCCCTTGCTTGCCATGAAGCCAATTCTTGTTGGACTGCAGCAAGTCAAAGGGTTAGCTTTTTGGTGCTCACACATTACTAATCTGGGTTAAGTAGAATGACTTATTCCAGCTACCACATAAAAAATAACAATAAACATTATTAAGGCAGTCCCCGAGTTACTGCTCGAGGCGCTGCTATTTTATTGATAAACTCATTGCCGACATACATACCGACATATGAGACGACTCGGATACATACACTTCTTAGCTAAGTGTAGAAGGGACGAAGTAGTGCTACATTCCACAGTCGCTTGGATTCCTCTCCGGACCTGTCCGCCTTGTTCTTTTCCTGTGCCTTTGCATCTATAAAATAGTAAGAATCATTGTGTAATGCTTTGCTCACAATGAATGGCCCTTCCCATGGGGGGGATAATTTATGCATGCCAGCAGTACGTTGTACCAACCGGAGGACCAGATCGCCTTCCCGAATGACTCGGGGGCACACTTTCCGGCTATGATAGCGTCGGAGGTTTTGCTGATATATGGCGGATCTGGATAGTGCCAGTTCTCTCGCTTCTTCCAGCAGATCAACATCGTTTTGCCGGGCTTCTTGTACTTAGGCTTCTGTGTATTGGGTGACCCTAGGCGAATCATGCTCTATGTCGGCTGGTAATACAGCTTCTGCCCCATATACCAGAAAAAATGGCGTATAGCCCGTTGATCGATTCGGAGTTGTTCTTAAGCTCCACAGTACCGCTGGTAGTTCTTCTATCCAGCACCCCGCTGATCTTTGCAGCGGCTCAATGAGCCGGGGTTTTATCCCGGATAATACTCATCCGTTGGACCTTTCCACTTGTCCGTTCGACACGGGGTGGGCTACGGAGGCGACATCGAGTCGGATCTTCTTATCTCGGCAGAAGCGCGCAAATGCTCCTTCCGCAAAATTTGTTCCATTTTCAGTTATAATACTATGTGGATAACCGTATCTCAAGATGATGTCTTTGAGAAATGTCACGGCCGTAGCTCCATCACATTTTCTTATAGGTTTCACTTCAATCCATTTTGTAAACTTGTCCACCATGACCAAAATGTGTGTCATGTTTCCTCTCGCCGGTTTGAACGGGCCAACCATATCCAAGCACCATACAGCAAATGGCCATGTAATTGGTATGATCTTGAGTTCCGACATAGGCATATGTGTCTTGGTGGCGTACCTTTGACAACCATTGCATTTTCTCACCAGATCTTCTGCTTGTTCCAAGGCACTTGGCCAGTAGAATCCATGCCGGAACGCCTTTGCCACCAAGGCTCGGGATGAGGCATGATGCCCACATTCTCCTTGGTGTATATCTCGGAGGATGTCAAGCCCTTCTTCCGGGTCAACAGATCGTTGGAGGACATTGGTTACACTCCGTTTGTACAACTCGGAATTGATGAGTGTGTATGCTTTTGCTCTCCTCTGAGTTTGCCTGGCTAACACCTCCTCAGCGGTTAACGTTCCGTCTTTCAGGAATTGGAATATAGGCGGTGCCCAAGCTGGTATCGCTCGTGGAGGGAATATCTCCTCATCAATTTCCATCTGGTCCACCGTCATAACTTCATCCGGATCATGCTGAGCAGTCCTCGGATCTAGCGAGGCGGTCCCCGAGTTTGCCGAGGCAGTCCCCGGGTTTGCTGATGCAGTCCCCGGGTCTCGCGTACTACCTCCCGTGTCAATGTCCATCGGTTCAGCTCCGGATTCCGTATTTTCTGGGACATAGATCGAGTCAGTTCCTGGCGATGGCCTGATAGATGGTTTTCTGAGGTGTGGAATCGCCTGTCTAGTCGATCCGAGCTTTGACAACATGTCGGAAGCCTCGTTTTCCACTCGGGGTACATGGTGAAATTCACACCCCTCAATGTAACCAGATATCTTCTGCACGTGAAATTTGTATAGTGCCATGTTTGGATCCAGGGCCCCACACCGACACCGCACCACCAGATCCGAGTCGCCAAAGCATATTATCCGATGTATGCCGATCTCCTTTGCCACTTTGAGCCCATGCACAAGAGCCTCATACTCAGCGACATTGTTCGATGCATGAAATGGATCTGTCGTACGATTTTAGCTGGTCCTTCTTTGGTGAGGTAAGCACAACCGGCGCCTAGCCGGTTTTGTTTTCGACCGTCAAAGTGCATCCTCCAGAATCGGATCTGGTGGCGGTGGTTCAGATTGTACCTCGCCCAATCCACAAAAAGTCCACCACAGCCTGAGATTTGATCGCTTCTTACATCATATTAGGGGCGCATAAGGTGCTAACTCAATTGCCCATTTTGCAATTCTGCCACTCCGCATCCTTGTTACCCATTATCTCGGATATGGGAGCTTCACATATTACTTTGATGGGGTGCTCCTCAAAGTAATGCTTTAACTTCTTTGCCGTCATATAGACACCGTATGCCACCTTTTGAAAGTGCGGGTAGTTCTGTTTTGAGACAGACAATACCTCGCTCAGGTAATATACTGGCCTTTGCACCTACTTACCCTCTTCGTTGCGCTCCACTACAATTACTGCACTTACAACTCGGTTGGTTGCGGCTATGTAGAGCAACATTGGCTCCTTTGATAGTGGAGAGGCTAACACTGGAGCACTGGCGAACATCTTTTTTACGTGGGCAAAGGCTTCATCGGCCTGTGGCGTCCAAACGAATTTATCCGACTTTCTCATGAGTTGGTAGAGAGGCAATGCCTTTTCTCCCAACCGACATACAAACCGACTCAACGATGCCAGGCATCCAGTGAACTTCTGGACATCGTTAAGACACTTCGGCAGCTCCATTCATTCGATGGCTCGGATCTTAGTTGGATTAACTTCTATACCTCGGCTGGAGACGAGAAATCTGAGTAATTTTCCAGCCGGGACACCGAAGGTACATTTTTCCAGGTTAAGCTTCATCCGGAACCTTCTCAAGTTCGCGAATGTTTGCCTTATGTCGTCAAGGAGCGTTGCGCTTTCCTTGGTCTTGATAACCACATCATCCACGTATACTTGTATGTTTTGACCTATTTGGTCGTGCAAACATTTTTGCATACATCTTTGGTATGTTGCACCTGCATTACGTAAACCGAACGGCATAGTGCGATAGCAGTAAGCCCCGTATGGGGTAATAAACGCAGTCTTTATTTGATCATCCGGGTTCAGAGGTATCTGGTGGAAGCCAGAATATGCATCAATGAATGACAACAGTTCGCATCCCGCAGTCGAGTCTATGACCTAATCTATCCTCGGCAGTGGAAATGGATCTTTTGGACACGCCTTGTTCAGGTTCGTGTAATCGATACACATACGCCAAACCACTGCCACGTTCGGATCGTCCTTCTTCTTTTCTACCAGCACCGGATTAGAGAGCCAATCCGGATATAGTACTTCCATGATAAATCCTGCTGCTAGTAACTGAGCTATCTCGTCTCCAATGACTTTTCTCCTATCCTTGGTGAAGCGGCGAAGAGGTTGCTTCACCGGCCTTGCTCCGGGTCTTACGTTCAAAGAGTGCTCGGCCAACTCCCTTGGAACACCTTGCAAGTCCTGTGTAGACCAAGCAAAAATATCCCGATTCTCATGGAGGAAGTTGACGAGCTCGCTTTCCTATTTGTCAGTTAACCCGGCACCAATTGTTACGGTGCGCTCTGAGAACATGTTATCAACTAGAATCTTCTTGGTGTCCTTGGCGGCTTGAAATGAAACGATGCCATGCGGGTTACTTAATGCCGGCATATATTGCTGTGCGGACTGAGCTAATGCCGCCACCTCTTGGATTTTTCTTTTCTCTTGCGCAATCACGAGTGACTCGGCTAGGTTAGATCCGGCTGAAGCACACTCAATGGAACGTCAGAAATCTCCCGCAATGGTAATCACTCCATTTGGCCCTGGCAACTTCATCTTCAGATAACTGATGTGACAGCTTGCCATGAATTTGTTCAATGCTGGTCTTTCGAGTAATGCATGATATGCACTTTCCAAGTTCACCACTTCAAACTCCAGATTTTTAGTTCGGCAGTTGTCCCTTGTGCCGAATAGCACGTCGACCCGGACCTTGCCTATGGGGTCACAAGAAATGCCTGGTATAATGCCATGTAAAGTTGTTCTCGTAGCCTGGAGCATGTTCTCCGAGATGCCCAACTTGCGCATCGTATCGGCGTACATGATGTTAATGCTACTTCCATTATCAATCAAAACCTTGGAGAACCTCACGTTGATGTTCGGTCCAATGAATGTTGGATCTAGCACTAGCGCATACGAACCTGGACTCAGCATAAGTTTAGGATGATCCTTGATGTTCCAGGTGATTTCCTGGTCCGACCAAGGCACGTACCTCGTTACTGCTAGCATGACCGCATTGACCTCCATATGTTGGCACTGCAAGCTCTTTTGATCTGTTTCCTCAGTCGTGAACACACAATAACTCTGGTGATGTTCCCTGTACTCATTCCTTCCCTCGTTTCCGGGGTATCTCTGATCCAGTTATTGCTGATTTTCCACCTGATGAACGGCATCCCTTCTCTCATTGTTGTCATACGTCGGCAGAGGGGGAGGCAACATTAGCTGCTGCGTGTTTGCCCCGGAGAGCAATTTCTGCCGAGGTAACTCCTGCCGAGGTTGATCATTCCGGGGTGCCCGAGCATTCCCTGAACCACCTTGCTCTATCTTACGCATCCACTCACATTGCCTCGTCGTGTGACCCGCCGGGCTACTTGGATTTGGCGTGTGAAACTTACACGGCTGGTCCAACATCGACTCATAGGTATACCTCGGACGGTCTTTCTTTTCCTGCCACTGTTTCTTTTGCTCTGGAGTCCACATTTTCTTGCCATCATTTTTTGGAGTCCATTGCCCTCCCGTTCTCTGGTGTTGGTTGCTCCCTGCTCCGGGCTGATCTTGATTCGCAGCCGCAACTTGTTGCGAACCGTAGCGATGATCCGGCCTATCATCTCTCCTTTTTCCTCTGTAATCGTTCCTCCGGGACGACCCAGCTCCATCCCTCTGATAGTATTCCTCGTTTGACTCATTTGACGCGAGCCTAGGTTGAGTCGGATCGCCCAAAGCATACGAACCAGCAATCCGGATCATCTCTCCTAGCGTAACTGGCATTTTCCTTTGCAACTTCATCCATAGCTCGCTGCCATAACTGCACCCTTGCGCAAACCACGCTATGGCCTATGACTCTATGACACCCTCACACGAGTTTCTCACGGTACACCACCGGGTCAAGAATTCACGATCCGTCTCGTTAGGTCTTTGCTTGCACATTGCTAGGGTTTGCGGTATATTCGGCCTCTGATATGTACTTGAGAAGTTGCTGATAAACATTTCTTCAAAATCTATCCAGCAGTTTATGCTTACGGGTGGTAAATTATTCAGCCATACTCTGGCCGGGCCTTCCAACATCTGGGGTACGTAACGTACAGCCCATCTCAAGTTGCCAGTCGCAATTTTCACCGCCGTAGCATAGTTTATCAGCCAATCCTCCGGCTTGGTGCTGCCGTCATACGTCTTCGTGCCTCTGGGTAACTGGAAGTTTGGTACCGGTGGTTCCTTCATGATCCGGGGTCCAAAGCATGCTGGACCCGGAGGACCTTGACATTCGATCTGTTCCGACCTATACAGGCGATCCAGTTTTAACCTGTCGTCATCCGGCATCAAATCCCTGCTCCCCAATCTTGACCCTATCACATGATAGTCCGGTCTGGGGTACCCTGCGTTCACCATCTCCGAATCACCGTTGTTGTATCGGTTTTGCTCTCGTTGCGCACCTTTCTGCTGCATACCTCGGCTGGCGCTTTGCTCTTGCCTTGGTATATTCTGCTGCTGTGTTTGTCCTGCTCCTGCGGAGTTGCGCTGTCCGGCATTGCCGTTGGCAGCGTTGCCTTGACCGGCATTGCCTTGGTCGTGATTACCTCAGCCAGCTTCACCTCGGCTCACACTCCGTCGATCATCACCTTTCCGCATCCCTTTCTCTTTTCCCGCACGCGTCTGGTTGTACGGGACGATCTGTTTGTTCCGTCTGGCCGAGGTTACTACCTCTTCTCTCCTCGGACCACCATGAGGCGATGATGTGGCTCCAGCGGACTTCTCCGGGTTACCCATCACCGAATGGACGATTTTGGAAGCTCCAGCTCTCTCCGGGTTAGCTCTCAGCAGCTCTTCGTTCTGTCTGTTCGCGATCCGAACCAGCTCGTTAACCCTATCTTGCTGTCTTTGACGGGCTTCACCCGACAGACCCTCTAACTCGGATGCATCCGCATCAGCTGCTCTGAGGTTCTTCGCCAGGGTACTATACTTCGGCAACCCCATAGACAGATAGTTTTCCGACCCTTCTGCTCCATCATCACCTTCTCTGTTCATCTCGCTTATGAGATTTCTCCCTTTTACTTTTACCGTATCAACTTTGTTTGCCTTTGCGTACTCACGCAGCGTCATGTTAAGTGACTGTTGAGCCGCGGCTATTTTCTTTGCGCCCTCCAGTATCTTTTGCCGAGTTTCCTCTAGCTCGGCCTGTGCCTGCGCCGGATCTACCACTGCTGCTACCGGGTTATCCAAGCTATCCATAGCTTCTCTCAGTACGTTCTCAGGCCTCTCTAGTGGAGGTCCTCTACCTTTCCTTGGTGCCTTAGGTGTTACCACCGGGTCTGGTGCTAGGTCCTTGCTTGCGCCCGTGCCTGGCGCGGTCATCATCACCTCCGCATGGTCCGGGGAGCGAGCGATACGCACCCCGTGAGCCACAGTGAGGGGTGGTCCCCCCGCATCAACGACGCGGCGCGGATGAACGCATGAGACGTCCACAGCAACGTAGACCTTGTGCGCACCGAGCTTGACGAAGAGGCTGTTGCGCGGAAGTGGGCGTGTGCCGAAGCAGCCAGCGTTGTCGCTGACGAAGTCCAGCGCTCCAAAGCGCTGAACGAGGCCGGAGACGACGCGTTCGCCGGTGCCGATGAGGTTTCCTGTCCGGATCTTCACCCCTGCTAGTGCCGCTAGCCCCACGGTGGGCACCAACTGTCGTGGTGGTGTCACGGCAGATGCCATGGATAGGCTAAAGGTGGGGAGTAATACACGCTAGGGGAATCCAGGGAGGGATAGTGGAGTGATTCTCCACACAGAAGTTTGTATTGCAATATCTGCCAGATTACAAGTGCTCCTTGAGCTGTATTGGCGAGAGGAGGAAGAAGGAGCTCTCTTACTCTTGCCATCTAGTTTTCCCTAGAACTCTAGATCAACTAGTACCCTATGAAATCACCAAACCAACTAGAGCTCAACCAACTAGTGCTCGATCAACCCCTTCTACCAGAGACCTAGCACCCCTTATATAGAGGAAGTTCGGTCCCTGCCTAGGGCATACGTGGAGGCATATTCCTAAGAATATGCCCCCTCCCAAAGTAGTAACCCGACCGGGGTGCTTTTCCCCCGCGTCACACATGCTTTAGCGACGTAAGCCTCTACGGCGCCCACGTCAGCCGACACGAGCATCGTCACTCTTGTCGGCCACGACCCGGTGGTCCTGCCCTTGCTTTCTTCCCTCATGCAGTGCATACCGGACCTTCTTTTTGACCAGAGAGATTCCTTCCTTCTCCCAGTAGTTAAGCGAGGACCCGGATCATAGTAGATCCGGCCACACATGTTCCTGCATACACGTGAGACAAGCACTTCCGACTCACTCCTTAAGTCGGATGAGACAATGTCATGCGACCCCCCCTGGTCCGGGTTACTCCGTGACCCGGCCTGCCTTGAGGTGACCTGGCTAGCATCTGCTTTGACCTTGCCGAACCTCGGCTAACTCGGCCCTTATAACCCGGAGTGACCCTACCCGGGGTATCCCTCCAACAGTGGTTTGGAAAAAAACACAGGCAATGACACTCCATGTGTCAAACCATGGTAAGTCCTAGAACATGCTGGAATGTAATTGCCACATGCAATGGAGTATCAGTGTGATAGAGGTTGCATCACCACACCCACTTGAGTGTGTGTGGTCATGTGGATCATTGTGGTTTGGTAAATAACACATGCAATGACACTCCACTATGCCAAATCATGGTCAGAAAAGCCCTAGAACATGCTGGAATGCAACATTGCAATGTAATGGAGCACCAGTGTGATAGAGGTTGCATCACCACACCCACTTGACTGTGTGTGGTCATGTGGATCATTTTGGTTTGAAAAAGAACACATGCAATGACACTCTATGTGTCAAACCATGGTCAGAAAGCCCTAGAACATGCTGGACTCCAACTGCCACATGCAATGGAGCACTAGTGTGATAGAGGTTGCATCACCACACCCAATTGAGTGTGTGTGGTCATGTGGATCATTGTGGTTTGGTAAAGGACACGTGGAATGACACTCCATGTGTGAAACCATGGTCAGAAAGCCCTAGAACTTGATGGAATGTAACATTGGAATTCAATGGAGAACCAGTGTGATAAGAGGTTGCATCACCACACCCACTTGAGTGTGTGGTTATGTGGATCATTGTGGTTTGGAAAATAACACATGCAATGACACTCCATGTATCAAACCATGGTCAGAAATCCCTAAAACATGCTGGAATGCAACTGCCACATGCAATGGACCACCAGTGTGAGAGAGGTTGGATCACCAGACCCACTTGAGTGTCTGTGGTCATGTGAATCATTGTGCTTTGGAAAAGAACACATGCAATGAAACTCCATGTGTCAAACCATGGCCAAAAAGTCCTAGAACATGCTGGAATGGAACTACCACATGCAGCGGAGCTCCAGTGTGACAGAGGTTGCATCACCAGACCCACTTGAGTGTGTGTGGTCATGTGGATCACTGTGGTTTAGTAATATCAGGTGCAATGACACTCCACTATGCCAAAACATGGTCCGAAAAGCCCTAGAACATGCTAGAATGCAACATTGGAATGCAATGGAGCACCAGTGTGACAGAGGTTGCATCACCACACCCACTTGAGTGTGTCTGGTCATGTGGATCATTGAGGTTTGGAAAATAACACATGCAATGACAATCCATTTGTTAAACCATGGTCAGAAAGCGCTAGAACATGATGGACTGCAACAGCCACATGCACTGGAGCACCAGTGTGACAGAGGTTGCATCACCACACCCACTTGAGTGTGTGTGGTCATGTGGATCATTGTGGTTTGGTAAAGAACACATGGACTGACACTCCATGTGTCAAACCATGGTCAGCAAGCCCTAAAACATGCTGGAATGCAACTACCACATGCAATGGACCACTAGTGTGAGAGAGGTTGCATCACTAGACCCACTTGAGTGTGTGTAGTCATGTGGGTCATTGTGCTTTGGAAAAGAACACATGTAATGACACTCCATGTGTCAAAGCATGGCCAAAAAGCCCTAGACCATGCTAAAATGGAACAGCCACATGCAACGGAGCTCCAGTTTGACATAGGTTGCATCACCACACCCACTTTAGTTTTTGTGGTCATGTGGATCATTGTGGTTTGGAAAGAACACATGCAATGACACTCCATGTGTCAAACTATGGTCAGAAAGCCCTAGAACATGCTGGAATGCCATTGCCACATGCAATGGATCACCAGTGTGATAGAGGTTTCATCACCACACCCACTTGAGTGTGTGTGGTCACGTGGATCATTGTGATTTGGAAAAAACACATGCAATGACACTCCATTTGTCAAACCATGGTCATAAATCCCTAAAACATGCTGGAATCAACTACCACATGCAATGGAGCACAAGTGTGAGAGAGGTTACGTCACCACACTGACTTGAGTGTGTGGTCATTTGGATCATTGTGGTTTTGTAAATAACACATGCAATGACACTCCACTATGCCAAACCATGGTCAGAAAAGCCCTAGAACATGATGGAATGCAACATTGGAATGTAATGGAGCACCAGTGTGATAGAGGTTGCATCACCACACCCAATTGAGTGTTGTGGTCATGTGGATCATTTTCGTTTGGAAAAGAACACATGCAATGACACTCCATGTGTTAAACCATGGTCAGAAAGCCCTAGAACATGCTGGACTGCAACTGCCACATGCAATGGAGCACCTGTGTGATAGAGGTTGCATCACCACACCCACTTGAGTGTGTGTGGTCATGTGGATCATTGTCATTTGGTAAAGAACACATGAAATGACACTCCATGTGTCAAACCATGGTCAGAAAGCCCTAGAACTTGATGGAATGTAACATTGTAATGCAATGGAGCACAAGTGTGATAAGAGGTTGCATCACCACACCCACTTGAGTGTGTGGTCATGTGGATCATTGTGGTCTGGAAAAATAAGACATGCAATGACACTCCATGTGTCAAACCATGGTCAGAAATCCTTAAAACATGCTGGAATGCAACTGCCACATGGAATGGACCACCAGTGTGAGAGAGGTTGCACCACCAGACCCACTTGAGTGTGTGTGGTCATGTGGATCATTGTGCTTTGGAAAAGAACACATGGAATGACACTCCATGTGTCAAACCATGGACAAAAAAGTCCTAGAACATGCTGGAAAGGAACTTCCACATGCAACGGAGCTCAAGTGTGATAGAGGTTGCATCACCACACCCACTTTAGTGTGTGTGGTCATGTGGATCATTATGGTTTGGAAATAACACATGCAATGACACTCCATGTGTCAAACCATGGTCAGAAAGCCCTAGAACATGTTGGAATGCAACTGCCACATGCAATGGATCACCAATGTGATAGAGGTTTCATCACCACACCCACTTGAGTGTGTGTGGTCACGTGGATCATTGTTATTTTGAAAAGAACACATGCAATGACACTCCATGTGTCAAACCATTGTCAAAAATCCCTAAAACATGATGGAATGCAACTGCCACATGCAATGGAGCATCAGTGTGATAGAGGTTTCATCACCACAACCACTTGAGTGTGTGTTGTCATGTGGATCATTGTGGTTTGGGAAAGAACACATGCAATGACACTCCACTATGCCAAACCATGGTCAGAAAAGCCCTAGAACATGCTGGAATGCAACATTGGAATGTAATGGAGCACCAGTGTGCTAGAGGTTGCATCACCACACCCACTTGAGTCTGTGTGGT
Source organism: Avena insularis (assembly GCA_023614405.1). Taxonomy (NCBI): domain Eukaryota; kingdom Viridiplantae; phylum Streptophyta; class Magnoliopsida; order Poales; family Poaceae; genus Avena; species Avena insularis. Next base: position 316,452,545 of record CM042686.1, read on the forward strand.
CATGTGGATCATTTTGGTTTGGAAATGTACACAGGAAATGACACTCCATGTGTCAAACCATGGTTAGTAATTCCCTAAAACATGCTGGAATGCAACAGACGCATGTAATGGAGCACAAGTGTGATAGAGATTGCATCACCACACACACTTGAGTGTGTGTGGTCATATGGATCATTGTCTTTTAGAAAATGACACATGCAATGATACTCCATGTGTCAAGCCATCGTTAGAAAGTGCTAGAAAATGCTAGAATGCAACTGCCACATGCAATGGAGCACCAGCGTGATAGATGTTGCATCACCACACCGACTTGAGTGTGTGTGGTCATGTGGATCATTTTGGTTTGGAAAAGAACACATGCAATGACACTCCGTGTGTCAAACCATGGTCAGAAAGCCTTAGAACTTGATGGACCAACATTGGAATGCAATGGAGCACCGGTGTGATAGAGGTTGCATCACCACACCCACTTTAGTGTGTGTGGTCATGTGGATCATTGTGGTTTGGAAAAGAACACATGAATGAAACTCCACGTGTCAAACCATGGTCAGAAAGCCCCGAAACATGCTGTAATGTAACTGCCACATGCAATGGAGCACCAGTGTGAGAGAGGTTACATCACTAGACCCACATGAGTTTGTGTGGTCATGTGGATCATTGTGCTATGGAAAAGAACACATGAATGAAACTCCATGCGTCAAACCATGGCCAAAAAGCCCTAGAACATGCTGGAATGCAACTACCACATGCAACGGAGCTCTAGTGTGACAGAGGTTGCATCACCACACCCACCTGAGTGTGTGTGGTCATGTGGATCATTGTGGTTTTGAAAAGAACATGTGAAATGACACTCCATATGCCAAACCATGGTCAGAAAGCCCAAAACACATGCTGTAATGCAACATTGGAATGCAATGAAGCACATATGGGATAGAGGTTGCGTCACCACACCCACTTGAGTGTGTGTGATCATGTGGATCACTGTGGTTTAGTAATATCAGGTGCAATGACACTCCACTATGCCAAAACATGGTCCGAAAAGCCCTAGAACATGCTAGAATGCAACATTGGAATGCAATGGAGCACCAGTGTGACAGAGGTTGCATCACCACACCCACTTGAGTGTGTCTGGTCATGTGGATCATGGAGGTTTGGAAAATAACACATGCAATGACACTCCATGTGTCAAACCATGGTCAAGAAGACCTAGAACATACTGGAATGCAACTGCCACATGCAATGGAGACCCAGTGTGACATAGGTTCCATCAACACACCCCCTTGAGTGTGTATTGTCATGTGGATCATTGTGGTTTGGTAAGAACACATGCAATGACACTCCACTATGAAAAACCATGGTCGGAAAAGCCCTAGAACTTGCTGTAATGCAACATTGGAATGCAATGGAGCACCAGTGTGATAGACGTTGCATCACCACACCCACTTAAGTGTGTGTGGTCATGTGGATCATTGTGGTTTGGAAAAGAACACAAGTAATGACACTCCATGTGTCAAACCATGGTCAGAAAGCCCTAGAACTTGTTGGAATGCAATGGAGCACCAGTGTGACAGAGTTTGCATCACCACACCCACTTGAGTGTGTGTGGTCATGTGGATCATTGTGGTTTGGAAAAGAACACATACACTCCATGTGTCAAACCATGGTCAGAAAGCCTTAGAACATGTTGGAATGCAACTGCCACATGCAATGGAGCACCAGTGTGATAGAGGTTGCATCACCACAACCACTTGAGTGTGTGTGGTCATGTGGATTATTGTGGTTTGGAAAAGAACAGACAAAATGACACCTCATGTGTCAAACCATGGTCAGAAATCCCTAAAACATGCTGGAATGCAACTGACACATGCAATGGAGCACAACTCTGAGAGAGGTTGCATCACCACACTCATTTGAGTGTGTGTGGTCATGTGGATCATTGTGGATTGAAAAAGAACACATGCAATGATACTCCATGTGTCAAACCATGGTCAGAAAGCCCTAAAACATGCTGCAATGCAACTACCACATGCAATGGAGCACCAGTGTGATAGAAGTTGCATCACCACACGCACTTCAGTGTGTGTGGTCATGTGGATCATTGTGGTTTGGTAAAGAACACATGCAATTACACTCCATATGTCAAACCATGGTCAGAAAAGCCCTAGAACATGATGGAATGCAACATTGGAATGTAATGGAGCACCAGTGTGATGGAGGTTGCATCACCACACCCACTTGAGTGTGTGTGGTCATGTGGATCGTTGTGGTTTGGAAAAGAACACATGCAATGACACTCCATATGTCAAACCATTGTCAAAAATCCCTGGAACTTGATGGAATGCAACATTGGAATGCAATGGAGCACCGGTGTGAAGGAGGTTGCATCGCCACACCCACTTGAGTGTGTGTTGTCATGTGGATTATTGTGGTTTGGGAAAGAACACATGTAATGACACTCCATGTGTCAAACCATGGTCAGAAAGCCCTAAAACATGCTGGAATGCAACTGCCACATGCAATGGAGCACCAGTGTGAGAGAGGATGCATCACCAGACCCACTTGAGTGTGTGTGCTCATGTGGATCATTATGCTATGGAAAAGAACACATGCAATGACACTCCATGTGTCAAACCATGGCCAAAAAGCCCTAGAACATGCTGGAATGCAACTACCACATGCAATGGAGCTCCAGTGTGACAAAGGTTGCATCACCACACCCATCTGAGTGTGTGTGGTCATGTGGATCATTGTGGTTTGGAAAAGAACACGTGCAATGACACTCCATGTGCCAAACCATGGTTAGAAAGCCCAAAACACATGTTGTAGTGCAACATTGGAATGTAATGAAGCCCTAGTGTGACAGAGGTTGCACCACCACAACTACTTGAGTGTGTGTGATCATGTGGATCATTGTGGTTTAGTAAGAACACATGCATTGACACTCCACTATGCTAAAACATGGTCAGAAAAGCCCTAGAACATGCTAGAATGCAACATTGGAATGCAATGGAGCACCAGTGTGACAGAGGTTGCATAACCATACCCACTTGAGTGTGTGTGGTCATGTAGATCATTGAGGTTTGGAAAATAACACATGCAATGACACTCGATGTGTCAAACCATGGTCAGAAAGCTTTAGAACTTGATGGAATGCAACATTGGAATGCAATGGAGCACCGGTGTGATAGAGGTTGCATCACCACACCCACTTTGGTGTGTGTGGTCATGTGGATCATTGTGGTTTGCAAAAGAACACATGAATGAAACTCCATGTATCAAACCATGGCCAGAAAGCCCTAAAACATGTTGTAATGTAACTGCCACATGCAATGGAGCACCAGTGTGAGAGAGGTTACATCACTAGACCCACATGAGTTTTTGTGGTTGTGTGGATGATTATGCTATGGAAAAGAACACATGAATGAAACTCCATGCGTCAAACCATGGCCAAAAAGCCCTAGCACATGCTGGAATGCAACTACCACATGCAACGGAGCTCTAGTGTGACAGAGGTTGCATCACCACACCCACCTGAGTGTGTGTGGTCATGTGGATCATTGTGGTTTTGAAAAGAACATGTGCAATGACACTCCATGTGCCAAACCATGGTCAGAAAGCCCAAAACACATGCTGTAATGCAACATTGGAATGCAATGAAGCACCAATGCGATAGAGGTTGCATCACCACACCCACTTGAGTGTGTGTGATCATGTGGATCATTGTGGTTTAGTAATAACACGTGCAATGACACTCCACTATGCCAAAACATGGTCCGAAAAGCCCTAGAACATGCTAGAATGCAACATTGGAATGCAATGCAGCAATAGTGTGACAGAGGTTGCATCACCACACCCACTTGAGTGTGTGTGGTCATGTGGATCATTGAGGTTTGGAAAATAACACATGCAATGACACTCCATGTGTCAAACCATGGCCAAAAATCCCTAGAACATGCTGGAATGCAACTACCACATGCAATGGAGCTCCAGTGTGACAAAGGTTGCATCACCACACCCATCTGAGTGTGTGTGGTCATGTGTATCATTGTGGTTTGGAAAAGAACACGTGCAATGACACTCCATGTGCCAAACCATGGTTAGAAAGCCCAAAACACATGTTGTAGTGCAACATTGGAATGCAATGAAGCCCTAGTGTGACAGAGGTTGCACCACCACAACTACTTGAGTGTGTGTGATCATGTGGATCATTGTGGTTTAGTAAGAACACATGCAATGACACTCCACTATGCTAAAACATGGTCAGAAAAGCCCTAGAACATGCTAGAATGCAACATTGGAGTGCAATGGAGCACCAGTGTGACAGAGGTTGCATAACCATACCCACTTGAGTGTGTGTGGTCATGTAGATCATTGAGGTTTGGAAAATAACACATGCAATGACACTCGATGTGTCAAACCATGGTCAGAAAGCTTTAGAACTTGATGGAATGCAACATTGGAATGCAATGGAGCACCGGTGTGATAGAGGTTGCATCACCACACCCACTTTGGTGTGTGTGGTCATGTGGATCATTGTGGTTTGCAAAAGAACACATGAATGAAACTCGATGTATCAAACCATGGCCAGAAAGCCCTAAAACATGTTGTAATGTAACTGCCACATGCAATGGAGCACCAGTGTGAGAGAGGTTACATCACTAGACCCACATGAGTTTTTGTGGTTGTGTGGATGATTATGCTATGGAAAAGAACACATGAATGAAACTCCATGCGTCAAACCATGGCCAAAAAGCCCTAGCACATGCTGGAATGCAACTACCACATGCAACGGAGCTCTAGTGTGACAGAGGTTGCATCAACACACCCACCTGAGTGTGTGTGGTCATGTGGATCATTGTGGTTTTGAAAAGAACATGTGCAATGACACTCCATGTGCCAAACCATGGTCAGAAAGCCCAAAACACATGCTGTAATGCAACATTGGAATGCAATGAAGCACCAATGCGATAGAGGTTGCATCACCACACCCACTTGAGTGTGTGTGATCATGTGGATCATTGTGGTTTAGTAATAACACGTGCAATGACACTCCACTATGCCAAAACATGGGCCGAAAAGCCCTAGAACATGCTAGAATGCAACATTGGAATGCAATGCAGCACCAGTGTGACAGAGGTTGCATCACCACACCCACTTGAGTGTGTGTGGTCATGTGGATCATTGAGGTTTGGAAAATAGCACATGCAATGACACTCCATGTGTCAAACCATGGCCAAAAATCCCTAGAACATGCTGGAATGCAACTACCACATGCAATGGAGCTCCAGTGTGACAAAGGTTGCATCACCACACCCATCTGAGTGTGTGTGGTCATGTGGATCATTGTGGTTTGGAAAAGAACACGTGCAATGACACTCCATGTGCCAAACCATGGTTAGAAAGCCCAAAACACATGTTGTAGTGCAACATTGGAATGCAATGAAGCCCTAGTGTGACAGAGGTTACACCACCACAACTACTTGAGTGTGTGTGATCATGTGGATCATTGTGGTTTAGTAAGAACACATGCAATGACACTCCACTATGCTAAAACATGGTCAGAAAAGCCCTAGAACATGCTAGAATGCAACATTGGAATGCAATGGAGCACCAGTGTGACAGAGGTTGCATAACCATACCCACTTGAGTGTGTGTGGTCATGTAGATCATTGAGGTTTGGAAAATAACACATGCAATGACACTCGATGTGTCAAACCATGGTCAGAAAGCTTTAGAACTTGATGGAATGCAACATTGGAATGCAATGGAGCACCGGTGTGATAGAGGTTGCATCACCACACCCACTTTGGTGTGTGTGGTCATGTGGATCATTGTGGTTTGCAAAAGAACACATGAATGAAACTCCATGTATCAAACCATGGCCAGAAAGCCCTAAAACATGTTGTAATGTAACTGCCACATGCAATCGAGCACTAGTGTGAGAGAGGTTACATCACTAGACCCACATGAGTTTGTGTGGTTGTGTGGATGATTATGCTATGGAAAAGAACACATGAATGAAACTCCATGCGTCAAACCATGGCCAAAAAGCCCTAGCACATGATGGAATGCAACTACCACATGCAACGGAGCTCTAGTGTGACAGAGGTTGCATCACCACACCCACCTGAGTGTGTGTGGTCATGTGGATCATTGTGGTTCTGAAAAGAACATGTGCAATGACACTCCATGTGCCAAACCATGGTCAGAAAGCCCAAAACACATGCTGTAATGCAACATTGGAATGCAATGAAGCACCAATGCGATAGAGGTTGCATCACCACACCCACTTGAGTGTGTGTGATCATGTGGATCATTGTGGTTTAGTAATAACACGTGCAATGACACTCCACTATGCCAAAACATGGTCCGAAAAGCCCTAGAACATGCTAGAATGCAACATTGGAATGCAATGCAGCACCAGTGTGACAGAGGTTGCATCACCACACCCACATGAGTGTGTGTGGTCATGTGGATCATTGAGGTTTGGAAAATAACACATGCAATGATACTCGATGTGTCAAACCATGGTCAGAGAGCCCTAGAACATACTGGAATGCAACTGCCACATGCAATGGATCACCAGTGTGACATAGGTTGCATCAACACACCCCCTTGACTGTGTGTGGTCATGTGGATCATTGTGGTTTGGTAAGAACACATGCAATGACACTCCACTATGAAAAACCATGGTCACAAAAGCCCTAGAACATGCTATAAAGCAACATTGGAATGCAATGGAGCACAAGTGTGATAGAGGTTGCATCACCACACCCACTTCAGTGTGTGTGGTCATGTGGATCATTGTGGTTTGGAAAATAACATAAGTAATGAAACTCCATGTGTCAAACCATTGTCAGAAAGCCCTAGAACTTGTTGGAATGCAATGGAGCACCAGTGTGACAGAGTTTGCATCACCACACCCACTTGAGTGTGTGTGGTCATGTGGATCATTATGGTTTGGAAAAGAACACATACACTCCATGTGTCAAACCATGGTCAGAAAGCCTTAGAACATGTTGGAATGCAACTGCCACATGCAATGGAGCACCAGTGTGATAGATGTTGCATCGCCACAACCACTTGAGTGTGTGTGGTCAAGTGGATTATTGTGGTTTGGAAAAGAACACATGAAATGACACCTCATGTGTCAAACCATGGTCAGAAATCCATAAAACATGCTGGAATGCAACTGACACATGCAATGGAGCACAAGTGTGAGAGAGGTTACATCACCACACCCATTTGAGTGTGTGTGGTCATGTGGATCATTGTGGATTAAAAAAGAACACATGCAATGATACTCCATGTCTCAAACCATGGTCAGAAAGCCCTAGAACATGCTGGACTGCAACTGCCACATGCAATGGAGCACCCGTGTGATAGAGGTTGCATAACCACACCCACTTGAGTGTGTGTGGTCATGTGGATCATTGTGGTTGGGTAAAAAACACATGCAATGACACTCCATCTATCAAACCATGGTCAGAAAAGCCCTAGAACATGATGGAATGCAACATTGGAATGTAATGGAGCACCAGTGTGACGGAGGTTGCATCACCACACCCACTTGAGTGTGTGTGGTCATGTGGATCGTTGTGGTTTGGAAAAGAACACATGCAATGACACTCCATGTGTCAAACCATTGTGAAAAAGCCCTAGAACTTGATGGAATGCAACACTGGAATGCAATGGAGCACTAGTGTGACGGAGGTTGCATCGCCACACCCACTTGAGTGTGTGTGGTCATGTGGATCATTGTGGTTTGGGAAAGAACACATACACTCCATGTGTCAAACCATGGTCAGAAAGCCTTAGAACATGTTGGAATGCAACTACCACATGCAATGGAGCACCAGTGTGACAAAGGTTGCATCGCCACAACAACTTGAGTGTGTATGGTCATGTGGATTATTGTGGTTTGGAAAAGAACACATGAAAAGACACCTCATTTGTCAAACCATGGTCAGAAATCCCTAAAACATGCTGGAATGCAACTAACACATGCAATGGAGCACAAGTGTGAGAGAGGTTGCATCACCACACCCATTTGAGTGTGTGTGGTCATGTGGATCATTGTGGATTAAAAAAGAACACATGCAATGATACTCCATGTTTCAAACCATGGTCACAGAGCCCTAAAATTTGCTGCAATGCAACTACCACATGCAATGGAGCACCAGTGTGATAGCGGTTGCATCACCTCACGCACTTGAGTGTGTGTGGTCATGTGGATCATTGTGGTTTGGTAAATAACACATGCAATGACACTCCATATGTCAAACCATGGTCAGAAAAGCCCTAGAACATGATGGAATGCAACATTGGAATGTAATGGAGCACCAGTGTGATGGAGGTTGCATCACCACACCCACTTGAGTGTGTGTGGTCATGTGGATCGTTGTGGTTTGGAAAAGAACACATGCAGTGACACTCCATATGTCAAACCATTGTCAAAAAGCCCTGGAACTTGATGGAATGCAACATTGGAATGCAATGGAGCACCGGTGTGATGGAGGTTGCATCGCCACACCCACTTGAGTGTGTGTTGTCATGTGGATTATTGTGGTTTGGGAAAGAACACATGTAATGACACTCCATGTGTCAAACCATGGTCAGAAAGCCCTAAAACATGCTGGAATGCAACTGCCACATGCAATGGAGCACCAGTGTGAGAGAGGATGCATCACCAGACCCACTTGAGTGTGTGTGCTCATGTGGATCATTATGCTACGAAAAAGAACACATGCAATGACACTCCATGTGTCAAACCATGGCCAAAAAGCCCTAGAACATGCTGGACTGCAACTACCACATGCAATGGAGCTCCAGTGTGACAAAGGTTCCATCACCACACCCATCTCAGTGTGTGTGGTCATGTGGATCATTGTTGTTTGGAAAAGAACACGTGCAATGACACTCCATGTGCCAAACCATGGTTAGAAAGCCCAAAACACGTGTTGTAGTGCAACATTGGAATGCAATGAAGCACTAGTGTGACAGAGGTTGCATCACCACAACTACTTGAGTGTGTGTGATCATGTGGATCATTGTGGTTTAGTAAGAACACGTGCAATGACACTCCACTATGCTAAAAGATGGTCAGAAAAGCCCTAGAACATGCTGGAATGCAACATTGGAATGCAATGGAGCACCAGTGTGACAGAGGTTGCATAACCATACCCACTTGAGTGTGTGTGGTCATGTAGATCATTGAGGTTTGGAAAATAACACATGCAATGACACTCCATGTGTCAAACCATGGTAAGAAAGCCCAAGAACATGCTGGAATGCAACTGCCACATGCAATGGAGGACCAGTGTGACATAGGTTGCATCACCACACCCACTTGAGTGTGTCTGGTCATGTGGATCATTGTGGTTTGGTATGAACACATGCAATCACACTCCACTATGCCAAACCATGGTCAGAGAAGGCCTAGAACATGCTGGAATGCAACATTGGAATGCAATGGAGCACCAGTGTGACAGAGGTTCCATCACCACACTCACTTGAGTATGTGTGGTCATGTGGATCATTGTGATTTGGAAAAGAACACATACAATGACACTCCATGTGTCAAACCATGGTCCAAAAGCCTTGAAACATGGTGGAACGGAACTGCCACATGCAATGGAGCACCAGTGTGACCGATGTTGCATCCCCACAACCACTTGAGTGTGTGTGGTCATGTGGATCGTTGTGGTTTGGAAAAGAACACATGCAGTGACACTCCATATGTCAAACCATTGTCAAAAAGCCCTGGAACTTGATGGAATGCAACATTGGAATGCAATGGAGCACCGGTGTGATGGAGGTTGCATCGCCACACCCACTTGAGTGTGTGTTGTCATGTGGATTATTGTGGTTTGGGAAAGAACACATGTAATGACACTCCATGTGTCAAACCATGGTCAGAAAGCCCTAAAACATGCTGGAATGCAACTGCCACATGCAATGGAGCACCAGTGTGAGAGAGGATGCATCACCAGACCCACTTGAGTGTGTGTGCTCATGTGGATCATTATGCTACGAAAAAGAACACATGCAATGACACTCCATGTGTCAAACCATGGCCAAAAAGCCCTAGAACATGCTGGACTGCAACTACCACATGCAATGGAGCTCCAGTGTGACAAAGGTTCCATCACCACACCCATCTCAGTGTGTGTGGTCATGTGGATCATTGTTGTTTGGAAAAGAACACGTGCAATGACACTCCATGTGCCAAACCATGGTTAGAAAGCCCAAAACACGTGTTGTAGTGCAACATTGGAATGCAATGAAGCACTAGTGTGACAGAGGTTGCATCACCACAACTACTTGAGTGTGTGTGATCATGTGAATCATTGTGGTTTAGTAAGAACACGTGCAATGACACTCCACTATGCTAAAAGATGGTCAGAAAAGCCCTAGAACATGCTGGAATGCAACATTGGAATGCAATGGAGCACCAGTGTGACAGAGGTTGCATAACCATACCCACTTGAGTGTGTGTGGTCATGTAGATCATTGAGGTTTGGAAAATAACACATGCAATGACACTCCATGTGTCAAACCATGGTAAGAAAGCCCAAGAACATGCTGGAATGCAACTGCCACATGCAATGGAGGACCAGTGTGACATAGGTTGCATCACCACACCCACTTGAGTGTGTCTGGTCATGTGGATCATTGTGGTTTGGTATGAACACATGCAATCACACTCCACTATGCCAAACCATGGTCAGAGAAGGCCTAGAACATGCTGGAATGCAACATTGGAATGCAATGGAGCACCAGTGTGACAGAGGTTCCATCACCACACTCACTTGAGTATGTGTGGTCATGTGGATCATTGTGATTTGGAAAAGAACACATACAATGACACTCCATGTGTCAAACCATGGTCCAAAAGCCTTGAAACATGGTGGAACAGAACTGCCACATGCAATGGAGCACCAGTGTGACCGATGTTGCATCCCCACAACCACTTGAGTTTGTGTGGTCATGTGGATCATTGTGGTTTGGAAAAGAACACATGCAATGACACTCCATGTGTCAAACCATGGTCAGAAATCCCTTAAACATGCTGGAATGCAACTGAGACATGCAATGGAGCACAAATGTGAGATATGTTGCATCACCACACCCACTTGAGTGTGTGTGGTCATGTGGATCATTCTGCTATGGAAAAGAACACATGCAATGACACTCCACGTGTCAAACCATGGCCAAAAAGCCCTAGAATATGCTGGAATTTAACTACCACATGCAATGGAGCTCCAGTGTGACAGAGGTTGCATCACCACATCCACCTGAGTGTGTGTGGTCATGTGGATCATTGTCGTTTGGGAAAGAACACATACACTCCATGTGTCAAACCATGGTCAGAAAGCCTTAGAACATGTTGGAATGCAACTGCCACATGCAATGGAGCACTAGTGTGTAGCACCCTGCTAAAATCACTACTAGAAAATCGCTGTGTTTTTGTGCATTGCATCATCACGACCGCATGCTCATGTCATCATGCCACCTTGCATTTGAGCATCGTCATCATCATGCATGGTTTGCCTCGAAACTATTTTCGAAAAGCCTGGTTATGTTTTCTAAACGACCCGTCTTTATTTCAAATTAAAACCGGATCTCCGGATTATTTTATTTCGTCTACAAACAGATTTCAAATGCCCCGTTTTAAACAAATAAAATATTTAGATTATTTTTAGGGGGCAGTCGAACCAGGCCCGAACCAGCCCAGCCGACCACCCCCAAAAATACCCAAACCTAATCCTAACCCTAAGCTCTCCCCATCCGCTAGCCACCTACCCCCCTCCTCCCACACGACACGCCTCCACTTGCACTGCCCGCGTACCACCTACCGCGTCGTCAGTCGGGCCCCACCCTGCCTCCGGCCCCACACGCCACCCCACGCAAGCACACGTACACGCGCTAGGCACGCACGCGGTACACCCCGTGCTCCCCGTCGTGATCCCTAGCCCGTAACGCCTCCACCCTGCCTCGGGATCTCCGCCTGCACCCTGGCCCACCCCGTGGGTCCTACTCCCACTACCGCCCACCTATTCCCGCGATGACCTCCTCACGTACGTCGCACTCAACCCTCGGCCCCACCATGCGGCCACCCAGTCCCGTATCGTCCACGTCTCTCTCCCCTGCCCGACGCGTTTTCCCCGTGGTCTCGCTCTCCCTCTGTGCGTCTCCCTCCTCGGTGCTCCCCCACCACCGCAAGCCCCGGTCGCCTCTCCTTCCTCCCTCTGCAGCGAGCTCCACCATCCTCATCTCCCTCTGGCCACGCCCTAGGCCATGCGCGCCGCCGCCAGTAGGCGCCTTCCCGGCTCGCCCCGTCGCCTCCGCTCGCTCCCCTGCATCCGGTTGCCGCCCGGAGCTCCTTCTGCCTCCCCACGGTCGTGTCTCGTGCCGTCGACACCATCCTGAGTCCTCCCCGGCCCCGTGCGGCTCCGCCCCATCTCGCTGCGCCGTCCTCGCCTACACGACCTCCGCCAACGAGACCGCCGCCGCGTGTCCCTCCGTCGACCATATCCTGCAGAGCGACCTTGTCGTCGTCGCCTGGCTCTCCTCCCCTCGGCTCGATCCCCTGCAGCCATGCCTCCTGCGCCTCAGAAGGCCCCTCCCTTCCCCGCAGAGCCGCTCATCCTCGCGACGGCCTCGCCGCCTTCCCACCCAAGCTCCATCTTCCTCTATTGGTATGGCTCGAGGACCTTGTTCAGTGCTCTGTATGTGGTTCCTCAGCGTCTATGTGCTTTTGATATGCTGCAAGTGCAGATGCCCTGCTCCAGTTCGTCATGTCTGTCTAGTGCTACGGCCCTGGTGCATCGCTTGTTAGTGGCGGCTGTAGTTCTCACCGGTGGTGCCGAACTGCCGATGTGGAAGTGAAGCCCTATCGTGGTGTGTTGAGTGGGTGCTAGCGAATACAAGATGATGGTGGCGGTGTCTAGTTCCATGGCGGAGAGTCACACATCACACGAAGACCTCGGTCCCGAAGCCGAGAACCCCGAAAAGTTCTTCTGAGTGCCAATGGCGCCGAATGGAACCCCGGAGCCTTGATTCGAAGTCGAGACTGCAACGTGGAGACATCGCCGAGTTATTCCGATGACCGCTAAGATCGCCGACACGGAATGCCAAGTTCTTCATCCCGGATGCCATGACTGTCTACACGGACCCGAAGACCACGGATGCGACAAGATCTACTCCGTTGTCCGAGAACGTTCCCGCCCAGACCGATCCCCGTCAAACCCTGTCGAACCTCGAACCCCCGGAACCAAGATCTTCCGAACCCAGATGTGTGACCCTAAACTTCTGTTTTTATAATATGACATATACCTGTCGCATCATTAAATCATCATGCTTGCATACATGTCATATGGTGGCTTGGGTTAAATAGTCGATTCACCTAAATTAAATATGGAGTCTATATGCAGGCTTTTCTAGTCTTATATTGGCTCCATTTAAATTTGTGTAGCGAACCGATACCATGTTTTGCCTTGTTAAGATAACATTTAAATTGCGGGGTATCTAAACAACATGAACTCCTAATTAATTGTCGGGACCCCGGTTGCCCGCTTATCTTGCACCGATTCGCATCATCATATCATAATCATGCCGGATCTTCTGCCATATTATTAAATCTTGCATCTGGTGTTTCTTCTAGTGTTTGCTTCGTCGCGTATTAGGCCGATGAGTTGATGCGAGTATCGACAAGTTCTGCGGATATGAACCTTCGGCAGTGTTTCCCAAGCGAGCAATCTCCCCCTTTCTACCTATTTTGCATTTATAGTTTTTATTTCCTCCTATTGATCTATTGCTACCCGTATTGCGATGCTTTAGTTTCCGTGTACCATTTATATTCCTTGCAGCCTCTATATTGCCATGGACACATCCTATTGCATGTTGTTTGATAGATAGTCGGCCTTGCGAGTCGTAGTTCTTTCTTATGTGTTGCTTCGTGTTGTTGTCCTTCCACCATTGACGGCAAATTGGCACATGATAAATGGTGGAGATGCTTAATGGTGGAGATGATCATGGCTTACATTATAACTTGTTAATTAAAATGCTGGAAATAGATATAATGCAGAGGCACCGGTGGGTAATAGTCAATATTTGGTTTTTAACCGCCCACTTGTGTCCACCTAGGACCCGAGTTCTTGACACCTGTTCCGAGATCGAGCACGCTAACCACATGTGGGTGTGTGGGCTCCCCATCGGCTTACTACCTGATTTCAAAGTACTGTGCTAGGGGCCACAAAGTAGTTTGGGGCTTTATTATTATCCTGTACTTATGCCATGCTTTACTGCTTTAAATTATGATTATGCGTGGAGCACCTATACTGTTTCGGAACAAATGTGGAATGTTTTCATGGTATCGACAAGCCTAGTCACACTTTCGGGTTCCTAGTCGCTTACCGCCATTGACACAAACCCTGGGTCCGTCCCGGAGCCGGCCGACTTCGTTGCGGGTAGCTTAGTGGGGTGGCCCCCATGTACTTACTTTGGGTCTGGGAAACGTCGTGTCTGAGGCCCCGTCGCATACTGTTGGGTGTATGTTCAGGATCTTGCTCATATTCGGATCTGACAACAAGGGTTGAAGTGCGTGTGGACACTTTGGTGCACCCCTACAGGGTTAAATCTTTTCGAAAAGCCGTGTCCGTAGTTATGGACGACTTGCAGCACAGTTTCTCGATCATATACAACTATAACTAAAGACTTGTTGTTATAATATGACTTGTATCTGATATGACTAGTAAGTTGGACAACCACCATGGAATGAATGAATAAAACTGCTAACTTTGTGGGTTTCCTCGGCATGGCTTCCTCGTCTGTTCTCGAGGGGGAAATACCAGGATGGGTATGTTTGGTGGTAGAATCAGGTTGGTCCCGAATAGGTTTCTCTTATCCCTCTCTAATAGCCGACAGTTGTATTGAGTCTCTATAGGTTGTTTAGTGCATGCTGCGATGCCGCTTCAGTCCACCATACCTATGTAGGCGAGGGCCACCGAATTCTAGCCTCGTCGTGTACTGGCCTCAGTACTGACGCTGCTCTTTTTCCTTTTCCCTTTGTCGGCACCCCTTTTGTTTTAGCACGTTTGAGATCGACGTCGTTAGAAGGGTTGCCCTTCTGGCTTGGCCTGGGCAGGGTTATGGATGCCATTGGTTATTCTTCAGGGCTCTTAGCCCCATTTGCCTCTTGTCTGTGTCGGACGCTCTATCGCTTTCAAGGTGATTTGAATCTTTGTATAGTATGTCTGTATTCTTGACTCATGGAGTCGTTGTTATATATATGTTCCGTGGGTCCCATCATGGACTAATGTGTAATGGTATTACTTCGTTTTCCACCCGCACGCAAGTGCCTGGTGGGCGTCCTTGAATCATTTCTATGCGGGTTTGGCGGGAAGCGCTAAAATCTGCATAGGGCTGATTCGAGGGTGTTACAGAGTGGTATCAGAGCTCAGCAGTTGCGATACCCCACTGGTCCATCCTGTAGGATAACCTAGCTAACGGACGTTGTAGAGTGTCAAAACTATTTTGCAAAATCGGTTGGATAGATCTGATTAGGTCTGCTTTTACTCCTTACCTCTATGCTATTCTTCTCTTACCTTTGCGTGTTTTGAATCTACTCTCTTACCTTTTTCAAGTCCAGGATTTCTCATGGTTGGGTTCCGTCGTACCTTCAGGCTTTCGCATCCTCCTTTGGCAACGGTGTTTCTACCTCCGGACTTCATGCTCTCTGAGTGATCCTTTATCGGTGGTACCATTCTTTGTTCCTTGTTTGTGCCTTCCGGTGTTTTCCGACGTGATGACATCATCTACGCCAGATCCGATGCAGAGACTACATCACTCCTTTGTTTCGAACCTCGCTTGTCGAGATCCTCAGTCTGAATTCCAAGAATGGGTGTCATGCTTTTCTACTGCATGTGCGGAGTAATAGTTTGGGTGCGTGATGGATTGGCCCCCATGCCGACTACTCATTCTATTCGCTCTCGTACAGTGAAGTGGATTAGATTGCACTTATTCTCTCCTCTCACAGAAGTTAGAGGTGGCCTTTTCCTTCGATATCTTTACCTGTGTCTTTGTTTCTCCAGAGTTTTCTCTCGACGAACATGGACAATGACCTCTTATTGGTGGTGTCGCCGATTTCAAGATGGAGCAAGAATCTTTGTTAGTGGTGTCGCGAGGATCTACACGAAGCAAGAAGAACCCGGCCATTAGCCTTCTTCCCCGTACCATGAGGCGGATCTCGAGGGCGAGATCCATTGTTAGTGGTGTCGAATTGTAGCACCCCGCTAAAATCACTACTAGAAAATCGCTGTGTTTTTGTGCATTGCATCATCATGACCGCATGCTCATGTCATCATGCCACCTTGCATTTGAGCATCATCATCATCATGCATGGTTTGTCTCAAAACTATTTTCGAAAAGCCTGGTTTTGTTTTCTAAACGCCCCGTCTTTATTTCAAATTAAAACCCGATCTCCGGATTATTTTATTTCGTCTACAAACAGATTTCAAATGCCCTGTTTTAAACAAATAAAATATTTATATTATTTTTTAGGGGGCAGCCGAACCAGGCCCGAACCGGCCCAGCCGGCCACCCCCAAAAATACCCAAACCTAATCCTAACCCTAAGCTCTCCCCATCCGCCAGCCACCTACCCCCTCCTCCCACACGACACGCCTCCACTTGCACTGCTCGCCTACCACCTACCGCGTCGTCAGCCGGGCCCCACCCTGCCTCCGGCCCCACACGCCACCCCACGCAAGCACGCGTACACACGCTAGGCACGCACACGGTACACCCCCTGCTCCCCGTCGCGATCCCCAGCCCGTGCCGCCTCCACCCCGCCTCGGGATCTCCGCCTGCACCCTGGCCCACCCCGTGGGTCCTACTCCCACTACCGCCCACCTATCCCCGTGACGACCTCCTCACGTACGTCCCCCTCAACCCCCAGCCCCACCACGAGGCCACCCAATCCCGTGCCATCCGCGTCTCTCTCCCCTGCCCGACGCGTTTTCCCCGTGGTCTCGCTCTCCCTCTGTGCGTCTCCCTCCTCGGCGCTCCCCCACCACCACAAGCCCCGGTTGCCTCTCCTTCCTCCCTCTGTAGCAAGCTCCACCACCCTCATCTCCCTCTGGCCCTGCCCTAGGCCATGTGCGCTGCCGCCAGCAGGCGCCTGCCCGGCTCGCCCCGTCGCCTCCGCTTGCTCCCCTGCATCTGGCTGCCGCCCGGAGCTCCTTCCGCCTCCCCACGGTCGCGTCCAGCGCCGTTGATGCCATCCCGAGTCCTCCCCGGCCACGTGTGGCTCCGCCCCATCTCGCTGCGCCGTCCTCGCCTGCACGACCTCCGCCAACGAGACCGTCGCCACGTGTCCCTCCGTCGATCGTCTCCCGCAGAGCGACCTCGCTGTCGTCGCCTAGCTCTCCTCGCCTCGGCTTGATCCCCTACAGCCATGCCTCATGCGCCTCAGGAGGCCCCTCCCTTCCCCTTAGAGCCGCTCGTCCTTGCGACGGGCTCGCCGCCTTCCCACCCAAGCTCCATCTGCCTCTGTTGGTATGGCTCGAGGACCATGTTCAGTGCTCTGTATGTGGTTCCTCAGTGTCTATGTGGTTTTGATATGCTACAAGTGCAGATGCCCTGCTCCAGTTCGTCATGTTTGTCTAGTGCTACGGCCCTGGTGCATCGCTTGTTAGTGGCGGTTGTAGCTCTCACCAATGGTGTCGAACTACCGATGTGGAAGTGAAGCCCTATCGTGGTGTGTTGAGTGGGTGCTAGCGAATACAAGATGATGGTGGCAGTGTCTAGTTCCATGGCGGAGAGTCACACATGACCCGAAGCCCTCCGTCCCGAAATCGAGAACCCCAAAAAGTTCTTCCGAGTGCCAACAGCGCCGAATGGAACCCCGAAGCCTCGATCCGAAGTCGAGACTGCAACGTGGAGACATCGCCGAGTTATTCCGATGACCGCTAAGATCACCGACACGGAACGCCAAGTTCTTCATCCCGGACGCCATGACCTTCTACACGGACCCGAAGACCACGGATGCGACAAGATCTAGTCCGTTGTCCGAGAACGTTCCCTGCCAAACCCTGTCGAACCCCGAACCCCCGGAACCAAGATCTTCCAAACCCAGATCTGTTACCCTAAACCTCTATTTTTATAATATGACATATACCTGTCGCATCATTAAATCATCATGCTTGCATACATGTCATCTGGTGGGTTGGGTTAAATAGTCGATTCACCTAAATTAAATATGGAGTCCATATGCGGGCTTTTCTAGTCTTATATTGGCTCCATTTAAATTTAGGTAGCGAACCGATACCATGTTTTGCCTTGTTAAGACAACATTTAAATTGCGCGGTATCTAAACAACATGAACTCCTAATTAATTGTCGGGACACCGGTTCCGCTTAATACTGCCTAATTGCACCGCATCTGCATCATATCATAATCATGCCGAATCTTCTGCCGTAGTATTAAATATTGCATCCGGTGTTTCTTCTAGTGTTTGCTTTGTCGCGGATTAGGCCGCTGAGTTGATGCGAGTATCGTCAAGTTCTCCGGATATGAACCTTCGGCATTGTTTCCCAGGCGAGCAATATCCCCCTTTCTAACTATTTTGCATTTATAGTTTTTACTTCCTCCTGTTGATCTATTGCTACCTGTATTGTGATGCTTTAGTTTCCGTGCACCATTTATATTCCTTGCAGCCTCTATATTGCCATGGACACATCCTATTGCCTGTTGTTTGATAGATAGTCGGCCTTGTGAGTCATAGTTGCTTGCTTATGTGTTTCTTCGCGTTGTTGTCGTTCCACCGTTGACGGCAAGTTAGCACATGATAAATGGTGGAGATGCTTAATGGTGGAGATGATCATGGCTTACATTATAACTTGTTAATTAAAATGCTGGAAATAGATATAATGCAGAGGCACCGGTGGGTAATAGTCAATATTTGGTTTTTAACCGCTCACTTGTGTCCACCTAGGACCCGAGTTCTTGACACCTGTTCCGAGATTCAGCGCGCTAACCACATGTGGGTGTGTGGGCACCCCATCGGCTTACTACCTGATTTTAAAGTACTGTGCTGGGGGCCACAAAGTAGTTTGGGGCTTTATTATTATCCTGTACTTATGCCATGCCTTACTTCTTTAAATTAAGATTGTGCGTGGAGCACCTATACTGTTTAGGAACAAATGTGGAATGTTTTCGTGGCATCGACAACCTAGTCACACTTTCGAGTTCCCAGTCGTTTACAGCCATTGACACAAACCCTGGGTCCATCCCGGAGCTGGCCGACTTCGTTGCGGGTAGCTTAGTGGGGTGGCCCCCATGTACTTACTTTGGGTCTGGGAAACGTTGTGTCCGAGGCCCCGTCGCATACCGTTGGTTGTATGTTCAGGATCTTGCTCATATTCGGATCTGACAACAAGGGTTGAAGTCTGTGTGGATACTTTGGTGCACCCCTGCAGGGTTAAATCTTTTCGAAAAGCCGTGTCCGCGGTTATGGACAACTTGGAGCACAGTTTCTCGATCATAGACAACTATAACTAAATAATTGTTGTTATAATATGACGTGTATCTGATATGACTAGTAAGTTGGAAAACCACCATGGAATGAATGAATAAAACTGCCAACTGTGTGGGTTTCCTCGGCATGACTTCCTCGTCTGGTCTCGAGGGGGAAATACCAGGATGGGTATGTTTGGTGGTAGAATCAGGTTGGTCCCGAATAGATTTCTCTTATCCCTCTCTAATAGCCGATGGTTGTATTGAGTCTCTATAGGTTGTTTAGTGCATGCTGCGCTGCCGCTTCAGTCCACCATACCTATGTAGGTGAGGGCCGCCGAATTCTAGCCTCACCGTGTACTTGCCTGAGTACTGACGCTCCTCTTTTTCCTTTGCCCTTTGTCGGCACCCGTTTTGTTTTAGCAGGTTTGAGATCGACGTCGTTAGCATGGTTACCCTTCCGGCTAGGCCTGGGCAGGGTTATGGACACCATTTTGGTTATTCTTCTAGGCTCTTAGCCCAATTTGCCTCTTGTATGTAGTCGGACGCTCTATCGCTTTCAAGGTGATTTGAATCTTTGTATAGTATGTCTGTATTCTTGACTCATGGAGTCGTTGTTGTATATATGTTTTGTGGGTCCCATTGTGTACTAATGTGTAATGGTATTAGTTTGTTTTCCACCCGTACGCAAGTGCCTGGTGGGCGTCCTTGAATCGTTTCTATGTGGGTTTGGCGGGAAGCGCTAAAATCTGCATAGGGCCGATTCGAGGGTGTTACACAGTGTGACAGAGGTTGCATCGCCACAACCACTTGGGTGTGTGTGGTCATGTGGATTATTGTGGTTTGGAAAAGAACACATGAAATGACACCTCATGTGTCAAACAATGGTCAGAAATCCCTAAAACTTGCTGGAATGCAAATGACACATGCAATGGAGCACAAGTGTGAGAGAGGTTGCATCACCACACCCATTTGAGTGTGTGTGGTCATGTGGATCATTGTGGATTAAAAAAGAACACATGCGATGATACTCCATGTGTCAAACCATGGTCAGAAAGCCCTAAAACATGCTGCAATGCAACTATCACATTCAATGGAGCACCAGTGTGATAGAGGTTGCATCACCACACCCACTTGAGTGTGTGTGGTCATGTGGATCATTGTGGTTTGGTAAAGAACACATGCAATGACACTCCATATGTCAAATCATGGTCATAAAAGCCCTAGAACATGCTGGAATGCAACATTGGAATGTAAAGGAGCACCAGTGTGACGGAGGTTGCATCACCACACCCACTTGAATGTGTGTGGTCATGTGGATCGTTGTGGTTTGGAAAAGAACACATGCAATGACACTCCATGTGTCAAACCATTGTCAAAATACGCTAGAACTTGGTGGAATGCAACATTGGAATGCAATGGAGCACCGGTGTGATAGAGGTTGCATCGCCACACCCACTTGAGTGTGTGTGGTCATTGTGGTTTGGGAAAGAACACATGCAATGACACTCCATGTGTCAAACCGTGGTCAGAAAGCCCTAAAACATGCTGGGATGCAACTGTCGCATGCAATGGAGCACCAGTGTGAGAGAGGTTGCATCACCAGACCCACTTGAGTGTGTGTGGTCATGTGGATCATTATGCTATGGAAAAGAACACATGCAATGACACTCCATGTGTCAAACCATGGCCAAAAAGCCCTAGAACATGCTGGAATGCAACTACCACATGCAATGGAGCTCCAGTGTGACAAAGGTTGCATCACCACACCCATATGAGTGTGTGTGGTCTTGTGGATCATTGTGGTTTGGAAAAGAACACGTCCAATGACACTCCATGTGCCAAACCATGGTTAGAAAGCCCAAAACACATGTTGTAGTGCAACATTGGAATGCAATGAAGCACTAGTGTGATAGAGGTTGCATCACCACAACTACTTGAGTGTGTGTGATCATGTGGATCATTGTGGTTTAGTAAGAACATGTGCAATGACACTCCACTATGCTAAAACATGGTCAGAAAAGCCCTACAACATGCTAGAATGTAACATTGGAAATGGAGCACCAGTGTGGCAGAGGTTGCATAACCATACCCACTTGAGTGTGTGTGGTCATGTACATCATTGAGGTTTGGAAAATAACACATGCAATGACACTCCATGTGTCAAACCATGGTAAGAAATCCCAAGAACATGCTGGAATGCAACTTCCACATGCAATGGAGCACCAGTGTGACATAGGTTGCATCACCACACCCACTTGAGTGTGTGTGGTCATGTGGATCATTGTGGTTTGGTAAGAACACATGTAATGACACTCCACTATGCCAAACCATGGTCACAGAAGGCCTAGAACATGCTGGAATGCAACATTGGAATGTAATGGAGCACCAGTGTGATAGAGGTTACATCACCACACTCAGTTTAGTGTGTGTGGTCATGTGGATCATTGTGATTTGGAAAAGAACACATACAATGACACCCATGTGTCAAAGCATGGTCCGAAAGCCTTCAAACATGGTGGAATGCAACTGCCATATGCAATGGAGCACCAGTGTGACCGATGTTGCATCACTACAACCACTTGAGTTTGTGTGGTCATGTGGATCATTGTGGTTTGGAAAATAACACATGCAATGACACTCCATGTGTCAAACCATGGTCATAAATCCCTTAAACATGCTGGAATGCAACTGAGACATGCAATGGAGCACAAGTGTGAGATATGTTGCATCACCACACCCACTTGAGTGTGTGTGGTCGTGTGGATCATTCTGCTATGGAAAAGAACACATGCAATGACACTCCACGTGTCAAACCATGGCCAAAAAGCCCTAGAACATGCTAGAATTTAACTACCACATGCAATGGAGCTCTAGTGTGACACAGGTTGCATCACCACACCCACCTGAGTGTGTGTGGTCATGTGGATCATTGTCGTTTGGAAAAGAACACGCGCAATGACACTCCATGTGCCAAACCATGGTCAGAAAGCCCAAAACACATGCTTTAATGCAACATTGGAATGAAACGAAACACCAGTGTGATAGAGGTTGCATCACCACAACCACTTGAGTGTGTGTGATCATGTGGATCATTGTGGTTTAGTAAGAACACTTGTAATGACACTCCACTATGCTAAAACATGGTCATAAAATCCCTAGAACATGTTGCAATGCAACATTGGAATGCAATGGAGCACCAGTGTGACAGAGGTTGCATCACCACACCCACTTGAGGGTGTGTGGTCATGTGGATCATTGAGGTTTGGAAAATAAACATACAATGACACTCCATGTGTCAAACCATGGTCAGAAAGCCCAAGAACATGTTGGAATGCTACTGCCAAATGCAATGGAGCACTAGTGTGACATAGGTTGCATCAGCACACCCACTTGAGTGTGTGTGGTCATGTGGATCATTGTGGTTTGGTAAGAACATATGCAATGACACTACAAGAAATGTGTTAACTTGTGACCTTCTCGTAGTGACGGGGAATGAAATCGTCATAGATCTATGACGATTTTGTACAAGATGGTCATTGTCTATTTGGAGAGGTCAAAATCCTATAGAATTACGACGATTTGTGTCAAAATCGTCGTAATTTCAGCATAAGAAATCGTCATAAACTCTAGGATAGAGCCTTATTTATGCCCCATTATGACCAATTTAAATCGTCATATCGTCTAAAATATAATACAATGAATTGACTGGTTGACCACATCACCAATTATGTCTACATGGCATGTCTATATGTCAATTTTCATATATATGCAAGTGTATGTGTCAATCTATCGGCCATGTAGACCCACCACCAATCTAACCAACCAGACCCGCTCTTTAGAAAAGAAATCAAAAAAATGTGGAGCACCGACCTTGCTCACTAATTAACAACAACAACCAACATGCTGCACCACCATTGATGTTTTACATCCGCTCAGTTGTCGCCATATGCTTCCTTTGCCCACAAGAATAAATAGTGCAAAAATCGAACACAACAAGGATCGAACCGGAGACCATGTACAAAGGAACATGCATTCATAACCACCAGACTACTTCTTCTATTTGGTTGTAGAACCGCACTACATATTTATGAATAGCCATCTTTAGTTGGGTCTGGGCCTTGGTGGACAGACTCCACGTGCCCTCCAACCTTTTATTTTTTTCCTTGCCGGACTAGGCCTTGGAGTCTGGTAGATAAGGTCTGTTTCAGCTTAGGTGGTCCATTTAGGATTTTTTTTCTTTTTCTATATTTTTAATTCTTTTGTATATTTTTCATAAGAAATCAAAATGAATTCATTTTTGTCTGTAAATTTTTATAAACTTCAGTATATCCTGTTATTTTCTTAATTATTAATAGTTTTATTATTTTAAAATATTGGATTTACTAATCTCACATTAGTTCATGCTATGGATAATATCATAATTTAAAGACACTATCATAATTCAAAATATGATTTTGAAATTAGGGCTTTGGATTAAAAAATGGTGAGTGCAATGGATCTCTGATGAAATAGCATAATGTGAACATAAAAATGATAGACCGTTTTTTAAATTAGGTTTTACATTGTTTGGATCATTTTTGAATTTCTTATGTTTGTTTCAAATTTTCCCATTTCAAACTATGGTTAAAACGACGAGTATGAAGATAGGGGATGAGCCTTGCTAAACTTGCATTGGATCTCTAAAGAAACATGATATTATGAGTCTAAAAATTATTTTTACAAAAAATCACAAGCATCAGATCATGTACCTGTGGTTCAAATCTGACCCACTTCCTACCGATTCGGCAGGAATTTGTCTTTTTTGCCAGGGGTGGATGAAAAGGTTTTAAAATCCCCGGTTAGTACATTGTTCATGTAAGGTGGTCTAGTATTTTTGAAAAATGGAGTGGTATCATTTTTGAATTGAACATTTGGTGTTGCTTCAAAAAACGTCCCGATTTTGGCACTCGAAAAATAGAAAATGGCTTTTCCGCGCGATGAAAACGAAAACTTCATCCCGCAACATTGTTTGCCATCCCAAGATGCACATTCCTACACATATGGGCATATTATCACAAACTATGTCGTGATTCTGGTCATATCATTGGTCGTTTGGCTTGAAAGCCATGAAACCTCGAATATGATAGGTCATTTATGTGAAGGTTTTTCCAGATGCAATTAATATACCACGTTTGGTCTTTTTCGTTGCAACTATGTCCCATAATATGACACAATGTGAAGGTTTTTTCTTGTTTAGATCATTTTTGAATTTGTTATGCCCGTTTCAAACTATGGTCAAAACGGCGGGCACGAAGGTTCTTAGCTCGGGGCCGAGCCTTGCTAAACTTGCATTGGATCTCTGAGGAAATAGGATATTATGAGTCTAAAAATTATTTTTACAGAAAATCACAAGCATTAGATCATGTACCTGTAGTTCAAATCTGACCCACGTCCTACCGATTCGGCAGGAATTTGTCTTTTTTGCTAGGGGTGGACGAAAAGGTTTTAAAATCCCCGGTTAGGAAATTGTTCATGTAAGGTGGTCTAGTATTTTGGAAAAATGGAGTGTTGGCATTTTTGAATTGAACATTTGGTGTTGCTTCATAAAACGGCCCGATTTTGGCACTCGAAAAATAGAAAATGGCTTTTCCGTGCGACGAAAAGGAAAACTTCCTCCTGTAACATTGTTTGCCATCCCAAGATGCACATGCCTGCACAATATGCACATATTGTCACAAACTATGCCGTGATTCTTGTCATAGCATTGGTCGACAACCATGAAACCTCGAACCTGATAGGTTATTTCTGAGAAGGTTTTTTTGAGATGCAATCAATATACCATGTTTGGTATTTTTCCTTGCAACTATGTCCCATAATATGACACAACGCGAAGGTTTCACCTTGTTTGGATCATTTTTGAATTTCTTATGCCCGTTTTCAAATTTTCTCGTTTTAAACTATGGTCAAAATGGCGGGCATGAAGATAGGGGATGCGGCTCGCTAAACTTGCATTGGATCTCTGAAGAAACATCATATTGTGAGTCTAAAAATGATTTTTTCAAAAAATCATGAGCATTATATCATGTACCTGTAGTTCAAACAGGACCCACTTTCTATCGATTCGACATACATTTGTCTTTTTCATCAAGGGTGTACTGAAAGGTTTTCAAATCCTCGGTTGAGACATTATTCATGTAAGGTGGTCTAGTATTTTTGAAAAATAGGGTGGTAGCATTTGTGTATTCACCGTTTGGTGTTGCTTCACAAAACGCCCCGATTTTCACACTCGAAAAATAGAAAATGGCTTTTCTGTGTGACGAAAAGGAAAATTTTCTCCTACAATATTGTTCTCCATCCCAAGATGCACATGCCTGCACAATATGGGCATATTATCACAAACTATGCCGTGATTCTAGTCATAACATTGGTCGACAACCATGAAACCTCGAACATGATAGGTTATTTCGTAGAAGGTTTTTTCGAGATGCAATCAATATACCATTTTTGGTATTTTTCCTTGCAACTATGTCTCATAATAGGACACAATGCGAAGGTTTCGCCTTGTTTGGATCATTTTTGAATTTCTTATGCCCGTTTTCAAATTTTCTCGTTTCGAACTATGGTCAAAACGGTGGGCATGAAGATAGGGGATGCGGCTCGCTAAACATGCATTGGATCTCTGAAGAAACATCATATTGTGAGTCTAAAAATGATTTTTTCAAAAAATCATGAGCATTATATCATGTACATGTAGTTCAAATCGGACCCACTTTCTATCGATTTGGATACATTTGTCTTTTTCACCAAGGGTGTACGGAAAGGTTTCCAAATCCCCGGTTGGGACATTATTCATGTAAGGTGGTCTAGTATTTTTGAAAAATAGGGTGGTAGCATTTGTGTATTCACCGTTTGGTGTTGATTCACAAAATGCCCCGATTTTCACACTCGAAAAATAGAAAATAGATTTTCTATGTGACGAAAAGAAAAAATTCCTCCTACAACATTGTTCTCCATCCCAAGATACACATGAGTGCATAATATGGGCACATTATCATAAACTATGCCGTGATTCTGGTCATAACATTGGGATTTTGGCTTGAAAGCCATGAAACCTCGAACATGATAGGTCATTTTTGTGAAGGTTTTTTCGAGATGCAATCGATATACCAAGTTTGATATTTTGTCTTGCAACTATTTCGCATAATATGACGCCACGTGAAGGTTTCACATTATTCAGATCGTTTTTGAATTTCTTATGCCCGTTTCAAGTTATGGTCAAAACGGCGGGCACGAAGATTCTTAGCTTGGGGCCGAGCCTAGCTAAACTTGCATTGGATCTTAGATGAAATAGCATATTATGAATCTAAAAATATTTTTGGCAAAAAATCATGGGAATTAGATCATATACCTGTAGTTCAAACCTGACCCACTTCCTACCGATTCGGTATGGATTTGTCTTTTTCACGAGGGATGGACGGAAAAGTTTGAAATACCCCGGGTGGGACATTGTCCATGTTAGGTGGTCTAGTATTTTTTAAAATGGGATGGTACCATTTTTAAACTTTAATTTGGTGTTTGTTTCACAAAACACCTAGTTTTTAGCACTCGAAAAATAGAAAAATAGTGCGAGCCAATCAGAATAGAGAATCAGAGTACCCACGGATTACCCCACCAAACCCGATCTCAGCCATCAACAAGTCCTGCATCCAACATCCAAAATTTCATCCCACGCCTCCTTGTCCCCCTTTCTTTGCACGTGAAATGACAGAAACGCCCTACGGTTCCTATACACTTTGCAAAGAAGTGATCATGGGTAATTTCGTCATATCCCGTCACAGACATAACACGATCGAGAGGGACTGCCCCCCAAACCCTAATCCCCTCGCTCCTCTTCCTAGACCCCGCCGCCACTTCTTCCTCTCTATCGCTCGGCAGCCGCTCTTCACTGCAAGGTCCGCAACCCTAATCCCCATCGCGAGTTTGCGACCCACCTCTCCTCACCGCACCGCTCACCACTCACCATTCAATCCCGACCCAGCCCTCTCCCACCTCTCCTCTCTCTCGAGCTGCGGAGAAGGGAGGCCAGTTCCTCTAGATGCACCGCCGCCTCCCCTCACTACCTCGACGGACCAGCCGTGTGGGATGGCAGCACTAGCAGCGGCCCTAGATCTGCTCGCTGCTGCCAACACTCCCTCCTCTCATCGATTCCTCCATTGATTCGGATTCGCAGGTACTACATCATCGCCCTCGGTGGTTTCCCATGGCGGAGACGACTTCCCCATAACATCAACCACTTCTCTCGCGGTGTCGGCCACATCCTCACGTCACCGGTGATCCCCGCGGCGTCGTCCACATCCTCACGTCTCTGGTGATCCCCGGGCATCAGCAACTCCAATGCGGCAACTGGTACATCGTCACGTTCTTGGACACTCTCCCGTAGCGGCAGTGACTCCCCCTGTGGTGGCGGCCACTTCCCCCGCGGCGGCGGCTACATCCTCGCGTCGCTGGTGATTACCGCAGAGTCGGCAACTTTCCCATGGCGGTTGGTACTTTCCATGCGTCGTCGGAAACTTCCTCGCGGTGCTGGGCACTTCACCGAGGCGTCTGCTACATCCTCCATGGCGACAACTAACATCACCTCTTCGAGCGACCACTAGATATCCCCATTTTTTAGGTAAGCGTCCTACACTACTACACCCCATGCCATTATGGGCACTATGAAGTAGATCGATCACCTAGTATGTTCCCAGATATGCAAGACTAAGAACATATCGATTAATTGCGATGCTCCCTCTAAATATTTTAGTACCCTGCTCTATCTGAATCTCTTAGCATGCACAGTTATAGCATACATGGCTACTTAGTTTGTCTAAATTTTTTGGTTACTGGTCGTTCTTGTTTGCAAAAGCTTGCTAGTCAGTAAATTTTGCGACAGGTTGATCTAAATATCCATCTCCTGCATCTATGATAGTTGAAACCCACCTTGTAGTGATAGTTTGCAGGTGGGTTTCTGGTGCCCTCTGCTGGAATTTGGTTTAGTCCTGGAACTATCTTGTATATTACTTGTGCCATTTGTTTCTGCTGGAATTTGGTTATCTTGAAATGCACACATTATCTCCCTATGATTGAAAATAATACTCCCTCCATCCCAAGGATTATGGCATATAACTTTTTTTTAAAGTCAAGCCATGTAAAGTTTGACCAAACTTTTAGAAAAAACTACCAAGAACTATTATATTATAT
Organism: Avena insularis; assembly: GCA_023614405.1. Lineage (NCBI taxonomy): Eukaryota > Viridiplantae > Streptophyta > Magnoliopsida > Poales > Poaceae > Avena > Avena insularis. The sequence continues at coordinate 316,481,287 of CM042686.1, forward strand.
AGATACCATGTGAAAATATGTTTCATGATGTATGACAGGTTATGGATTACGTAGTGTAAATATTAATATTTTTCTCTAAAAACTTGGTCAACTTTAGTTGATTTGACTTTAAAAAAAAGTTATATGCCTTAAGCCTTGGGACAGAGGTAGTAGGATAGTAGTATAGGCTGTGATTTTGTCTAGTTGATGATGGAGAACATGACTAATAACATCTTAACTTATTAGATTTCCTCAATTGCTGATTGGTGCAACATTTAGCTCCTTGGCTCCTTATTATGGTCAAAAAAATTCCCGTGCTCGCCAAGGTTTGGTCCTGTAATCCCTCGCTCCTTTCATGATTTCTTGATTTAGTGCTTTGTAATCGTGCATGATATGTGTAATTTTAACCTGGCACCTAGTAATCCTAGAATGAAGTAATCTTGAACAAACCTGGGTAGGAGTAGGACTAGATTAGTTATATGGACTTCCTAAAGATGAACTTCCTCAATGCTTTCGATGCCCAATCTGTCTACTTGCACTACTCTCTGAAACTTGTCTACTCCACTGAGTACTTGACTTGTATGTGTCCTGTCATCTCTTGTGTCTTGGGGACAAGTAGAAACAAATGATAGTAGTATCTTGGGGACAAGTAATTGTCTTGTTCATCTTACAATTGGCTTACTGAGTAAATGTTGCTAACTTTTTGTTTTTATTGGTGGTGACATTTATTTAAATAGGCATCCACCTCGACTCTCCATCGAGCTTCACCGCCTCTGCATTCTTGCACTATGCAGCTAGTTTATAATAGGAGCGACGAGGTTGCGATTGTCCTTTTCAGAACCAAAGGTATGGTGACTCTTCAACCGTGATAACATGATTCTGCTTGTACAGTTCTACTTCGAAACTTTGTATGATGATCGTGTGATTGGCTTCCTATTTTATCATATTTTTGAGTTAACTAAGCCATCACCTGTTATTTTTCCTGTTGCATATGTGTTGTGATGGAATGATGACCTTTTACTTCTAAGCGCATGGATGGTCCTGGTTAATGTTTTCATAGCTGAAGCCTGATAATGTTGCTTCAAGGAAGCCTTTATTTTGAACATTCACTTCAAGAGAGCCTTATCATACATATATCTAGCTAATCAAGTGTATTATTTAAAATGTAAAATAATCATTTGGGTTTTTGTTTTCTTCCTTAGAATGCATAGCATATCTTATGAATTCATTACTTCACGAGTCTTATGCTACTTTTACTAATGATTTACTTAGTTTTTTCCTCCAATTTAATATTTTCTATTATAGCAATTTTTGTTATCCAACCCTCATGCTTCAGGATCGTCTTCTAGCTGCTTCATGATTTGTTAATTCTTCTGTTGCTAGCTATTGTGGTATTTTTATATGAAAATACTGAAACATACTTGTTTGCAATTGGTTGCTAGATTGAGTTTTTGTATTTAAATTATGTCTTTCATTGAGACTGAAAGTGTAGTTGTTTCTCGTTTACAGGAGCTCTAGCCCTAAGAAACATGAAGTCAGTCAAGCTGTGAAGAGAAGCCATCAAAGAGTAGCCTAATTTCAGCAGTTGTACTACAGATCAAAGAGTAGTCTCATTTCTTGTAATAGTTAGGCATATCTGGGTTATACTAGGCCGTGTAAAATTGTAATAGCTTATTTTTAGCAGTTATTTTGAATAGTTACATGTGTTCTCTTTGAATTATCTCAGATACTGATTATGTATGTGATCTCAAACTTGTGAATAGAAACCCATGACTGAATTAATGTCATTTTGGACCCTTCGTACGCGTGGGTATAAATTTTGAGCTAAACATGAAAAGTGAAACCTATCTGAAAAGTGGAACCAGGTCCTAAAATGGCTGAATTTGAATTAAATTGGATTTTAAATAGGCTAAGGCCCATAAATAAAAAGGCTGGAATGTTTGGTATGGCCTGTGTAGCTGATAGAACTACCAAGAAAAAAACATAAATAGGCTGAATTGCTGGGCTTGGCCCATATAAATAGTTGAAATGGACTGGGCTGATTGTATGCCACGTTAGACTAGACACATATGATCTGACGAGGTTATGACGATCCAATATCGTCATAGACGGTTTTGACGATTTCGCTGAAATCGTCGTTATAGTTCATTAGGGACGCCCAGCTTTTGACGATCTCAAAATCGTCATAGAATCGTCATAAACAGACTATTGTGACGTTTCTGTGACGAAAATTGAGGGTCATATATAGCCAGATTCCTAGTAGTGTGACACTCCACAGTGCCAAACCATGGTCAGAAAAGGCCTAGAACATGCTGGAATGCAATGGAGCACAAGCGTGACAGAGGTTGCATCACCACACCCACTTCAGTGTGTGTGGTCATGTGGATCATTGTGGTTTGGAAAATAACACATGCAATGACACTCCATGTGTCAAACAATGGCCAAAAAGTCCTAAAACATGCTGGAATGGAACTACCACATGCGATGGAGCTCCAGTGTGACAGAGGTTGCATCACCACACACACTTGAGTGTGTGTGATCATGTGGATCATTGTGGTTTAGTAAGAACACGTGCAATGACACTCCATTATGCTAAAAAATGGTCATAAAAGCCCTAGAACATGCTGGAATGCAACATTGGAATGCAATGGAGCACCAGTGTGACAGAGGTTGCATAACCATACCCACTTGAGTGTGTGTGGTCATGTAGATCTTTGAGGTTTGGAAAATAACACATGCAATGACACTCTATGTGTCAAACCATGGTCAAAAAGCCCAAGAACATTATGGAATGCAACTGCCACATGCAATGGAGCACCATTGTGACATAGGTTGCATCACCACACCCACTTGAGTGTGTGTTGTCATGTGGATCATTGTGGTTTGGTAAGAACACATGCAATGACACTCCACTATGCCAAACCATGGTCAGAAAAGGCCTAGAACATGCTGGAATGCAATGGAGCAACAGTGTGATATAGGTTCCATCACCACACCCACTTTAGTGTGTGTTGTCATGTGGATCATTGTGGTTTCGAAAAGAACACATACAATGACACTCCATGTGCTAAACATGGCCAGAAAGCCCTAGAATTTGCTGGAATGCAATGGAGCACCAGTGTGACAGAGCTTGATCACCACACCCAGTTGAGTGTGTGTGGTCATCTGGATCATTGTGGTTTGGAAAAGAACACATACAATGACACTCCATGTGTAAAACCATGGTCAGAAAGCCTTAGAACATGCTGGAATGCAACTGCCACATGCAATGGAGCACCAGTGTGCCAGAGGTTGCATCACGACAACCAGTTGAGTGTGTGTGGTCATGTGCATCATTGTGGTTTGGAAAAGAACACATGCAATGACACTCCATGTGTCAAACCATGGTTAGAAATCCCTAAAACATGCTGGAATCAAACTGAGACATGCATTGGAGCACAAGTGTGAGAGATGTTGCATCACCACACCCACTTGAGTGTGTGTGGTCATGTGGATCATTCTGCTATGGAAAAGAACACATGCAATGACACTCCATGTGTCAAACCATGGCCAAAAAACCCTAGAACATGCTGGAATGCAACTACCACATGCAATGGAGCTCCAATGTGACAGAGGCTGCATCACCACACCCACCTGAGTGTGTGTGGTCATGTGGATCATTGTCGTTTGGAAAAGAACATGTGCAATGACACTCCATGTGCCAAACCATGGTCAGAAAGCCCAAAACACATGCCGTAATGCAACATTGGAATGCAATGAAGCACCAGTGTGACAGAAGTTGCATCACCACAACCACTTGTGTGTGTGATCATGTGGATCATTGTGGTTTAGTAAGAACACTTGAAATGACACCCCACTATGCTAAAACATGGTTAGAAAAGCCCTAGAACATGTTGGAATGCAATGGAGCACCAGTGTGACTGAGGTTGCATCACCACACCCACTTGATGGTGTGCAGTCATGTGGATCATTGAGGTTTGGAAAATAACACATGCAATGACATTCCATGTGTCAAACCATGTTCGAAGCCAAGAACATCTTTGGAATGCAACTGCCACATACAATGGAGCACCAGTGTGACATTGGTTGAATCACCACACCCACTTGAGTGTGTGTGGTCATGTGGATCATTGTGGTTTAGTAAGAACACGAGCAATGACACTCCACTATGCTAAAAAAAGGTCATAAAAGCCCTAGAACATGCTGGAATGCAACATTGGAATGCAATGGAGCACTAGTGTGATAGAGGTTGCATAACCATACACACTTGAGTGTGTGTGGTCATGTAGATCTTTGAGGTTTGGAAAATAACACATGCAATGACACTCTATGTCTCAAACCATGGTCAAAAAGGCCAAGAACATTATGGAATGCAACTGCCACATGCAATGGAGCACCAGTGTGATATAGGTTGCATCACCACACCCACTTGAGTGTGTGTTGTCATGTGGATCATTGTGGTTTGGTAAGAACACATGCAATGACACTCCACTATGCCAAACCATGGTCAGAAAAGGCCTAGAACATGCTGGAATGCAATGGAGCACCAGTGTGATATAGGTTCCATCACCACACCCACTTCAGTGTGTGTTGTCATGTGGATCATTGTGGTTTCGAAAAGAACACATGCAATGACACTCCATGTGCTAAACCATGGTCAGAAAGCCCTAGAATTTGCTGGAATGCAATGGAGCACCAGTGTGACAGAGCTTGATCAGCACACCCAATTGAGTGTGTGTGGTCATGTGGATCATTGAGGTTTGGAAAAGAACACATACAATGACACTCCATGTGTAAAACCATGGTCAGAAAGCCTTAGAACATGCTGGAATGCAACTGCCACATGCAATGGAGCACCAGTGTGCCAAAGGTTGCATCACCACAACCACTTGAGTGTGTGTGGTCATGTGGATCATTGTGGTTTGGAAAAGAACACATGCAATGACACTCCATGTGTCAAACCATGGTTAGAAATCCCTAAAACATGCTGGAATCGAACTGAGACATGCATTGGAGCACAAGTGTGAGAGATGTTGCATCACCACACCCACTTCAGGGTGTGTGGTCATGTGGATCATTCTGCTATGGAAAAGAACATATGCAATGACACTCCATGTGTCAAACCATGGCCAAAAAGCCCTAGAACATGCTGGAATGCAACTACCACATGCAATGGAGCTCCAATGTGACAGAGGTTGCATCACCACACCCACCTGAGTGTGTGTGGTCATGTGGATCATTGTCATTTGGAAAAGAAGATGTGCAATGACACACCATGTGCCAAACCATGGTCAGAAAGCCCAAAACACATGCCGTAATGCAACATTGGAATGCAATGAAGCACCAGTGTGACAGAAGATGGATCACCACAACAACTTGAGTGTGTGTGATCATGTGGATCATTGTGGTTTAGTAAGAACACTTGCAATGACACCCCACTATGCTAAAACATGGTCAGAAAAGCCCTAGAACATGTTGGAATGCAACATTGGAATGCAATGGAGCATCAATGTGACTGAGGTTGCATCACCACACCCACTTGATGGTGTGCAGTCATGTGAATCATTGAGGTTTGGAAAATAACACATGCAATGACATTCCATGTGTCAAACCATGTTCAGAAAGCCCAAGAACATGCTGGAATGCAACTGCCACATGTAATGGAGCACCAGTGTGACATTGGTTGCATCACCACACCCACTTGAGTGTGTGTGGTCATGTGGATCATTGTGGTTTGGTAAGAACACGTGCAATGACACTCCACAATGCCAAACCATGGTTAGAAAAGGCCTAGAACATGCTGGAATGCAACATTGGAATGCAATGGAGCACAAGTGTGACAGAGGTTACATCACCACACCCACTTCACTGTGTGTGGTCATGTGGATCATTGTGGTTTGGAAAAGAACACATGCAATGAAACTCCATGTGTCAAACCATGGTCAGAATGCCCTAGAATTTGCTGGAATGCAATGGAGCACCAGTGTGACAAAGGTTACATAACCACACCCACTAGAGTGTGTGTTGTCATGTGGATCATTGTGGTTTGGAAAAGACGACATACTGACACTCCATGTGTCAAACCATGGTCAGAAAGCCTTAGAACATGCTGGAATGCAACTGCCACATGCAATGGAGCACCAGTGTGTCAGAGGTTGCATCACCACAACCACTTGAGTGTGTGTGGTCATGTGGATCATTGTCGTTTGGAAAAGAACATGTGCAATGACACTCCATGTGCCAAACCATGGTCAGAAAGCCCAAAACACATGCCGTAATGCAACATTGGAATGCAATGAAGCACCAGTGTGACAGAAGTTGCATCACCACAACCACTTGTGTGTGTGATCATGTGGATCATTGTGGTTTAGTAAGAACACTTGAAATGACACCCCACTATGCTAAAACATGGTTAGAAAAGCCCTAGAACATGTTGGAATGCAATGGAGCACCAGTGTGACTGAGGTTGCATCACCACACCCACTTGATGGTGTGCAGTCATGTGGATCATTGAGGTTTGGAAAATAACACATGCAATGACATTCCATGTGTCAAACCATGTTCAGAAAGCCGAAGAACATGCTGGAATGCAACTGCCACATACAATGGAGCACCAGTGTGACATTGGTTGAATCACCACACCCACTTGAGTGTGTGTGGTCATGTGGATCATTGTGGTTTAGTAAGAACACGAGCAATGACACTCCACTATGCTAAAAAAAGGTCATAAAAGCCCTAGAACATGCTGGAATGCAACATTGGAATGCAATGGAGCACTAGTGTGATAGAGGTTGCATAACCATACACACTTGAGTGTGTGTGGTCATGTAGATCTTTGAGGTTTGGAAAATAACACATGCAATGACACTCTATGTCTCAAACCATGGTCAAAAAGGCCAAGAACATTATGGAATGCAACTGCCACATGCAATGGAGCACCAGTGTGATATAGGTTGCATCACCACACCCACTTGAGTGTGTGTTGTCATGTGGATCATTGTGGTTTGGTAAGAACACATGCAATGACACTCCACTATGCCAAACCATGGTCAGAAAAGGCCTAGAACATGCTGGAATGCAATGGAGCACCAGTGTGATATAGGTTCCATCACCACACCCACTTCAGTGTGTGTTGTCATGTGGATCATTGTGGTTTCGAAAAGAACACATGCAATGACACTCCATGTGCTAAACCATGGTCAGAAAGCCCTAGAATTTGCTGGAATGCAATGGAGCACCAGTGTGACAGAGCTTGATCAGCACACCCAATTGAGTGTGTGTGGTCATGTGGATCATTGAGGTTTGGAAAAGAACACATACAATGACACTCCATGTGTAAAACCATGGTCAGAAAGCCTTAGAACATGCTGGAATGCAACTGCCACATGCAATGGAGCACCAGTGTGCCAAAGGTTGCATCACCACAACCACTTGAGTGTGTGTGGTCATGTGGATCATTGTGGTTTGGAAAAGAACACATGCAATGACACTCCATGTGTCAAACCATGGTTAGAAATCCCTAAAACATGCTGGAATCGAACTGAGACATGCATTGGAGCACAAGTGTGAGAGATGTTGCATCACCACACCCACTTCAGGTGTGTGGTCATGTGGATCATTCTGCTATGGAAAAGAACATATGCAATGACACTCCATGTGTCAAACCATGGCCAAAAGCCCTAGAACATGCTTTGGAATGCAACTACCACATGCAATGGAGCTCCAATGTGAGAGGTTGCATCACCACACCCACGAGTGTGTGTGGTCATGTGGATCATTGTCATTTGGAAAAGAAGATGTGCAATGACACACCATGTGCCAAACCATGGTCAGAAAGCCCAAAACACATGCCGTAATGCAACATTGGAATGCAATGAAGCACCAGTGTGACAGAAGATGGATCACCACAACAACTTGAGTGTGTGTGATCATGTGGATCATTGTGGTTTAGTAAGAACACTTGCAATGACACCCCACTATGCTAAAACATGGTCAGAAAAGCCCTAGAACATGTTGGAATGCAACATTGGAATGCAATGGAGCATCAATGTGACTGAGGTTGCATCACCACACCCACTTGATGGTGTGCAGTCATGTGAATCATTGAGGTTTGGAAAATAACACATGCAATGACATTCCATGTGTCAAACCATGTTCAGAAAGCCCAAGAACATGCTGGAATGCAACTGCCACATGTAATGGAGCACCAGTGTGACATTGGTTGCATCACCACACCCACTTGAGTGTGTGTGGTCATGTGGATCATTGTGGTTTGGTAAGAACACGTGCAATGACACTCCACAATGCCAAACAATGGTTAGAAAAGGCCTAGAACATGCTGGAATGCAACATTGGAATGCAATGGAGCACAAGTGTGACAGAGGTTACATCACCACACCCACTTCACTGTGTGTGGTCATGTGGATCATTGTGGTTTGGAAAAGAACACATGCAATGAAACTCCATGTGTCAAACCATGGTCAGAATGCCCTAGAATTTGCTGGAATGCAATGGAGCACCAGTGTGACAAAGGTTACATAACCACACCCACTAGAGTGTGTGTTGTCATGTGGATCATTGTGGTTTGGAAAAGACGACATACTGACACTCCATGTGTCAAACCATGGTCAGAAAGCCTTAGAACATGCTGGAATGCAACTGCCACATGCAATGGAGCACCAGTGTGTCAGAGGTTGCATCACCACAACCACTTGAGTGTGTGTGGTCATGTGGATAATTGTGGTTTGGAAAATAACACATGCAATGACACTCCATGTGTCAAACCATGGCCAAAAATCCCTACAACATGCTAGTATGCAACTACCACATGCAATGGAGATCCAATGTGACAAAGGTTGCATCACCACACCCACCTGAGTGTGTGTGGTCATGTGGATCATTGTGGTTTGGAAAAGAAAATGTGCAATGACACTCCATGTGCCAAACCATGGTCAGAAAGCCCAAAACACATGTTGTAATGCAACATTGGAATGCAATGAAGCACCAGTGTGACAGAGGTTGCATCACCACAACCACTTGAGTGTGTGTGATCATGTGGATCATTGTGGTTTAGTAAGAACACGTGCAATGACACTCCACTATGCTAAAACATGGTCAGAAAAGCCCTAGAACATGCTAGAATGCAACATTGGAATGCAATGGAGCACCAGTGTGACAGAGGTTGCATAACCATACCCACTTGAGTGTGTGTGGTCATGTAGATCATTGTGGTTTGGTAAGAACACATGCAATGAGACTCGACTATGCCAAACCATGGTTAGAAAAGGCCTAGAACATGATGGAATGCAACATTGGAATGCAATGGAGCACCAGTGTGATAGAGGTTGCATCACCACACCCACTTCCGTGTGTGTGGTCATGTGGATCATTGTGTTTTGGAAAAAAACACATGCAATGACACTCTATGTGTCAAACCATGCTCAGAAAGCCCTAGAGTTGGCTGGAATGCAACTACCATATGCAACAGAGCTCTAATGTGATAGAGGTTGCATCACCACACCCACGTGAGTGTGTGTGGTCATGTGGATCATTGTGGTTTGGAAAAGAACACGTGCAATGACACTCCATGTGCCAAACCATGGTCAGAAAGCCCAAAACACATGATGTAATGCAACATTGGAATGCAATGAAGCACTAGTGTGGCAGAGGTTGCATCACCACATCCACTTGAGTGTGTGTGATCATATGGATGATTGTGGTTTGGTAAGAACACGTGCAGCAAGACTCCACAATGCCAAAAAATGGTCAAAAAGCCCTAGAACATGCTGGAATGCAACATTGGAATGCAATGGAGCACTAGTGTGATAGAGGTTGCATCACCACACCCACTTGAGTGTGTGCGGTCATGTGGATCATTGTGGTTTGGAAAAGAACACATGCAATGACACTGCATGTGTCAAACCGTGGTTAAAAAGCCCTAAAATATGCTCGAATGCAACTGGCTCATGCAATGGACCACCAGTGTGAGAGAGGTTGCATCACCAGAACCACTTGACCGTGTGTGGTCAATTGGATCATTGTGGTTTGGAAAAGAACACATGTAGTGACACTCAATGTGTCAAACTATGGCCAGAAAGCCCTAGAACTCGTTGGAATGCAATGGAGCACCAGTGTGATAGAGGTGGCATCACCATGCCAACTTCAGTGTGTGTCGTCATGTGGATAATTGTTGTTTGGAAAAGAACACATACAATGACAATTCATGTGTCCAACCATGGTTAGAAAGCCTTAGAACATGCTGGAATGCAACTGCCACTTGCAATACAGCACCGGTGTGATAGAGGTTGCATCACCACACCCACTTGAGTGTGTGCGGTCATGTGGATCATTGTGGTTTGGAAAAGAACAAATGCAATGACACTGCATGTGTCAAACCGTGGTTAAAAAGCCCTAAAATATGCTCGAATGCAACTTTCTCATGCAATGGACCACCAGTGTGAGAGAGGTTGCATCACCAGAACCACTTGACCGTGTGTGGTCAATTGGATCATTGTGGTTTGGAAAAGAACACATGTAGTGACACTCAATGTGTCAAACTATGGCCAGAAAGCCCTAGAACTCGTTGGAATGCAATGGAGCACCAGTGTGATAGAGGTGGCATCACCATGCCAACTTCAGTGTGTGTCGTCATGTGGATAATTGTTGTTTGGAAAAGAACACATACAATGACAATTCATGTGTCCAACCATGGTTAGAAAGACTTAGAACATGCTGGAATGCAACTGCCAGTTGCAATACAGCACCGGTGTGACAGAGGTTGTATCACCACACCCACTTGAGTGTCTGTGGTCATGTGGATCATTGTGGTTTGGAAAAGAACACATGTAATGACACTGCATGTGTCAAACCGTGGTTAAAAAGCCCTAAAATATGCTCGAATGCAACTGGCTCATGCAATGGACCACCAGTGTGAGAGAGGTTGCATCACCAGAACCACTTGACCGTGTGTGGTCAATTGGATCATTGTGGTTTGGAAAAGAACACATGTAGTGACACTCAATGTGTCAAACTATGGCCAGAAAGCCCTAGAACTCGTTGGAATGCAATGGAGCACCAGTGTGATAGAGGTGGCATCACCATGCCAACTTCAGTGTGTGTCGTCATGTGGATAATTGTTGTTTGGAAAAGAACACATACAATGACAATTCATGTGTCCAACCATGGTTAGAAAGCCTTAGAACAAGCTGGAATGCAACTGCCACTTGCAATACAGCACCGGTGTGACAGAGGTTGTATCACCACACCCACTTGAGTGTCTGTGGTCATGTGGATCATTGTGGTTTGGAAAAGAACACATGTAATGACACTCCAGGTGTTAAACCATGGTCAGAAAACCCTAGAACATGCTGGAATGCAACTGCCACATGCAATGGAGCACCAGTGTGATAAAGGTTGCATCACCACACAGACTTGAGTGTGTGTGGTCATGTGGATCATTGTGGTTTGGTACAGAACACATGCAATGACACTACATGTGTCAAACCATGGTCAGAAAGCCCTAGAACATGTTGCACTGCAATTCCACATGTAATGGAGCACCAGTGTGACAGAGGTTGCATCACCACACCCATTTGAGTGTGTGTGGTCATCTGGATCATTGTGGTTTGGTAAAGAACACATGCAATGACACTCCATGTGTCAAACCATGGGCAGAAAGCCCTAGAACTTGATGGAATGCAACATTGGAATGCAATGGAGCACTAGTGTGATATGAGGTTGCATCACCACACCCACTTGAGTGTGTGCTCATGTGGATCACTGTGGTTTGGAAAATAACACGTGCAATGACACTCCATGTGCCAAACCTTGCTTAGAAAGCCCAAAACACATGCTGTAATGCAATATTGGAATGAAGTGAAGCACCAGTGCGACAGAGGTTGCATCACCACAACCACTTGAGTGTGTGTGATCATGTGGATCATTGTGATTATGACAAGAACACATGTAATGACCCTCCATGTGTCAAACCATGGCCAAAAAACCATAGAACATGCTGGACTGCAACTGCCACATGCAATGGAGCACCAATGTGATAGAGGTTGCATCACCACACCCACTTGAGTGTGTTTGGTCTTGTGGATCATTGTGGTTTGGTAAAGAACACATGCAATGACACTCCATGTGTCAAACCATGGTTAGAAAGCCCTAGAACTTGATGGAATGCAACATTGGAATGCAATGGAGCACCAGTGTGGTAAGAGCTTGCATCACTAGATCCACTTGAGTGTGTGGTCATGTGGATCATTGTGGTTTGGAAAAGAACACATGCAATGACACTCCATGTGTAAAACCATGGTCAAAAAGCACTAAAACATGCTGGAATGCAACTACCACATGCAATGGACCTCCAGTGTGAGAGAGGTTGCATCACCAGACCCACTTGAGTGTGTGTGGTCAAGTAGATCATTGTTCTTTGGAAAAGAACACCTGTAATGACACTCCAGGTGTCAAACCATGGCCAAAAAGCCATAGAACATGCTGGACTACAACTACCACATACAATGGAGCACCAGTGTGATAGAGGTTGCATCACCAGACCCACTTGAGTGTGTGTGGTCATGTGGATCATTGTGGTTTGGTAAAGAACACATGCAATGACACTCCATGTGTCAAACCATGGCCAAAAATCCATAGAACATGCTGGACTGCAACTGCCACATGCAATGGAGCACCAGTGCGATAGAGGATGCATCACCCCACCCACTTGAGTGTGTGTGGTCATGTGGATCATTATGGTTTGGTAAAGAACACATGGAATGATACTCCATGTTTCAAACCATGGTCGAAAAGCCCTAGAACTTAATGGAATGCAACATTGGAATGCAATGGAGAACCAGTGTGATAAGAGGTTGCATCACCAGACCCACTTGAGTGTTTGTGGTCATGTGCATCATTGTGCTTTGGAAAAGAACACATGCAATGACACTCGATGTGTCAAACCATGGCCAAAAAGCCCTAGACCATGTTGGAATGGAACTGCCACATGCAACAGAGCTCTAGTGTGATAGAGGTTGCATCACCACACCCACTTGAGTGTGTGTGGTCATGTGGATCATTGTGGTTTGGAAAGAGCTCATGCAATGACACTCCATGTGTCAAACCATGGTCAAAAAGCCCTAGAACATGTTGGAATGCAATGGATCACCAGTGTGATAGAGGTTGCATCACCACACCCACTTGAGTGTGTGTGGTCACGTGGACCATTGTGATTTGGAAAACAACACATGCAATGACACTCCATGTGTCAAACCATGGTCAGAAATCCCTAAAACATGCTAGAATGCAACCGACACATGCAATGGAGCACCAGTGTGACAGAGATTGCATCACCACACCCCCTCTTGACTGTAATTGGTCATGTGGATCATTGTGGTTTGGAAACAAACACATGCAATGACACTCCATGTGTCAAACCTTGGTCAGAAAGTACTAGAACATGCCTGAATGCAACTGTCACATGCAATTGAGCATCAGTGTGACAGATGTTGCATCACCACACCCTCTTGAGTGTGTGTGGTCATGTGGATCATTGTGGTTTGGTAAAGAACACATGCAATGACACTCCACTGTGCCAAACCATGGTCAGAAAACCCCTAGAACATGCTGGAATGCAACATTGGAATTTAATGGAACACCGGTGTGATAGAGGTTGCATCACCGCACCCACATGAGTGTGTGTGTGGTCATGTGGATCATTGTGGTTTGGAAAAGAACACATGCATTGACACTCCATGTGTCAAACCATGGTCAGAAAGTCCTAAAACATGCTGGAATGCAACTGCCACATGCGATGGACCACCAGTATGATAGAGGTTGCATCACGACACCCAGTTGAGTGTGTGTGGTCCTGTGGATCATTGTGTTTTGGAAAGAACACATGCAATTTCACTCGATGTGTCAAACCATGGTCAGAAAGCCTAAAACTTGATGGAATGCAACATTGGAATGCAATGGAGCACCGGTGTGATAGAGGTTTGTTGGGGATATGCTATATGGGTATCCTCATAGCATGTCACCAATCCGCCTAACGCTGGTGGCCCATAGTTGGTAGCAAGGCCTCTGGCCTGCTGGGCGGCCCAGTTAGACGGATCCTGACGGGAGGCGCATGCCGGATAAAGGAAGGCTACGCAGGAGTCCCCGACATACTCGGAGCCTGGAATACAAGACACGGAAGACTAGTTCGTGTAGGTGTAGGACTATTTACCTTGTCTGGCAAGGACCTTTCCCTGTAAACCCTAGGTCTTGGCGCCTTTATAAGCCGGCATGCGGGAGCCTTTAGGGCACAACTTCTCTGATTGTAGCGTACAACGCACAACACCTCGCACAGCAAACCTATCTCTGTAACTCGGTGTATTATGATTATAGTGATTTATAGTAGGAGTAGAGTTCCGCCACCGTTGTGGGACTTGAACCTGGGTAAGCTGTGTTACCTCGTACCCACCAACTCTCCGTCTTACCCCACCTCTCTAAACACGCACTGTGAGGACCCCTCCATGGCGTACTCGTCGGCAATACCACGACAGCTGGCAACCACCATGGGGCAAGAGGCGCTTCGAGCTCTACACCGGGTAAGGTCCATTCTCTTCGCGGGAATCGGCAACACCATAGCCATCGGTCGCGTTCTCTTCTCTAGCAACGTCCTGATCGTCCCTCTGGATGAGTTTTGGGTGTCGGCGAAGTCGAACCCCACGCGTTGCTCCATTATCCCCTTCAGAGACATCAACATCTTCATCGGCGAAACTGACTCGGGTCCTAGCTCCCAGGAAGTCGGAAACTCGTCAAGCCCCACACGGACCTCCTATGAGCAGGACACGTTCGCGGAAGGATCTGGGCCATACCTCTCTTTGGATTATGGTGGCTCGGATCAGGAAATTTCAAGGCCCACCCAAACCGCCCCCGTGCAGGATATAAAGGTGGAAGAACCCCCCAAATCTGCTTGGCTTCCCCGAGCATTAGAGATGCGCTGGTCACACTTTGTCAGCATCGTCACCAACTTCGATCTGGCCAGATGCGTTCAATTGGATGGAGAATCTCCCCGCGAATACCTTTCTAGATGGATGAGGGTGAGGGAAACCCTAGAGGGCGACCGCGCCAACGAGCTCATGTACCACTTTGTGGAAGGGCTCACACCTGGAACCCTCCTCCGACATACCCTTGGTGAGATGGTTGCGATCGTCAACAAATACGCGGACGCTAATGAAGAAGCCAAGGCAGCGATCACCATTGAAGTCATAGGAGGTAACAACAACAACGGACCGCCTCCATCACCCTCCACATCCGCCATCGCCAACACCGAAGCTAACTCCGACTCCGTCCTCGATGCACTCTATGCCGACATCAATATGGATGTCGGTGGCTCGGACGTCAACTCGGAGGAATACGATGCTGTTATGAGGCAAATCGAGCAGGAGATCGAGAAGGAGGAGCGCGCCGAGAAGACCAACACTTCCCACCAGGTGCTAGTCGCCATTGGGAGCGTGATGGAAGAAGACGATCAGGAACGGGAACATAAAAGAGCTCCGCCCATACCAGCGGTCACTAGAGCAGCAGCAGCTAAAAAGGCCGCCAAGCCTCCGGCTCTGGCCAAGGCCACGCCCCCTCCGGTTACCCGCCAGCCACCGGCGCAGGAACTTACCATGGCCCCCAATACGACCCGACAATCAAACCAACCGCTAGTTCCACCGTCAAGGTCAGCAACTGGCAACCCACTAGCCACCCCCGCGGACAAAGCAATCTAGGACGCGCTCCTCGTTGAGCCAATCACCGTCACCCATATCCGGAGCATTATGGAGCTTGATGAGAAGCGTGCAGAAATCTTGGCGGAGGCCAAGTGCATCGTGGAGCAAGGAGCTAAGCTGGACGAACACATGGCTAAGGTGCAGCAATCCATCAAGGCGGAAAGAGCTATGGAGGTCGAATATAAGCAATTGTTGTTGAAGCATAAGGCAAAGAAGGTACCAGCTCACATCGTCCAAGATCCCGGCGTTCGGTGAGGCTTGGGATTTGACGGGTCTAAACTGACAAAGGCCACCCCTTACATAGATTCAGAGGGGAGGCATGTCATGCCAACTCCCGCTCTCAACATCACCGTCGCCAAGGCCATCCTGAAGCAGAACAGGTCGCTAGAAGCAGTTGCTTAGGTGTATGACCTCATCGCTAAGGCATGTAAGCAATAGGAAAAGGCCGCCTCATAGAGGCTTGAGTCTAACCCAGAGCTGTGCCAGTCAACCCTGAACAGCCGTAGAAGGCCAAAATCTCCCTGTGACGAAGGATCGCGCATAGGCTCTACAGAGCAAAGACGGAGGGAGGCACACAACAGGACTGACGCTATCCCCATATCCTCCGACCATGGAGAAAAGGCTCGTCCACATCGCTCGCCACCTCCACCACCATCTCGACGTCACGATGAACCAGCGTCGTGCCATTGCACAAGCATGCCACCTCCAAGGCGGTCAAAGCCCGATATCGTTATACGTGATTAGGGCGAACAGCCTCGGCATGCCGGAGAGCGCAACAACCATGACGGACACAGGAGAAGGTCCCATAAGGAACCTCCATGTCCAACAAGCAACTGCGATAGGCGTGAGGGGTCGTAGGAGGGGCACAACAAGAGAGCTAACCCACCGCCTCCACCGTCGCCATCGCCACCTAGCAGCCATCATGGCGGAGGTCATGGCGGATCTCACAAATTGCACCAAAACTCTCCTCCCCATGATGGAAAAGGGAAGGAGCCAGAGCTATATGATGCACAATCGCGGCTGGACAAGATCCAAGAAGCTCGGGAGCTCCCATACCTTGGGCCATGTTGTTTTGCACTGGTCATACGGGCCACAACCTACCCTAAGGGCCTTTGGATAGACAAGATCATCAAGCCCTACAACGACACCGCCAGGCTAGTAACATGGTTGCAGGATTACAACGAAGCGATTCACATCGCAGGGGAAACCCATCCATCACCGTCAAGTACCTCCCACTCATGCTGACAGGCACCGCCCGGCAATGGATCGACGACTTACCGGAGAAATAAATATGCAATTGGTTGGACATGCATGAAGCGTTCACCAAGAACTTCGAGGGTACGAACAAATGTCCCTGCACTCTCGGAGACCTACAACGGTGTGTACAAGAAAAGGATGAAGCCTCCCGTGCCTACCTCTCACGCTGGCTGGATATGAAAAATTCCTGCGCAGGGGTGCACGAACAGACCGCGATGGCCGCCTTCATTGATGGACTAGAGAAGGGTACTTTGCTCCGGCATACGTTCAAGCGCAGACAAGACAACAATGACCTCAACCTCAACGCAATGATCGCCATGGCTAGCGAGTTCGCCGCTGCTGATGACGACGCGCGTGGATCGTTGCCGGTGATAGGAATCCCTACCCAGGCCAAGAAGAACAATAATAACAAGCGGAAGAATCCACCCGAAGAGCAAGTAGCCGACATGGTCGCCGCAACGTTCACTGGTAGAGGCAATAGCGGATAACGTGGATGTGGCCAGGGGGCTAGCAGTGGCCAGCAGAGGAGTGACACTACACCCTCAGCGCCCCGCGTTCCCCAAACTTACGAATAGTACCGTGATATGTCGTGTTTCTTCCATCTCGACGCTAATGGCAAATCCACCCACACCAATTGCCAGTGCAAGTTTGCCAATGATCTCAAAGAGGACCCTGAGTCCGGCTACAAGCGAAGTCCGAAGAACAGACCCCGTGGAAAGGGCAAAGGGAAGAAGAAGGAGGAAGAACCCAAGGAATCAAGTGAGATGGACGAGGACGTGGACCCAAAATCTTCCGACAAGGGAGAGGATAAAGGGAAAAATCCCTTCGAAAAGAAGGCTCCATGTTACCACACCTTCCTTGGTAGCCCAACCGTCTAGGCCTAGAAAACCTCTCTGAGGATACTGATGGCTACCCTCCCTCTGGTTCCCCACTACGTCAGGTGGTCAGAAGTTCCAATTACTAGGGATAGGAAGGATCATCCAGAGCTTATCCCAATAGAGAACTAGTATGCCATGGTCATCAACCCTTTGATTGATGGTACGGAGTGCACCAAGTGCCTCATGGACAGTGGAAGCAGCATCAACATCATGTACCTGGATACACTGCAGAAGATGAACTTGACAGAGACTCAGCTAAGGAAGAGCAACACCGTGTTCCATGGGGTTGTCCCTGGCCGACAAGCAAATTCCCTGGGCTGCATCACGCTTCTGGTCGCTTTTGACGATGTTAACAATTATCGCCAAGAACGCATGACCTTTGAAGTGGTGCCTTCCCAGAGCGTGTACCATGTCATCTTCCGCTCCTTCCTCGCAAGGCCATGCTTTGTCTACAACAAACTCAAGATTCCCGGAACAAATGGCGTCATCACCGTTGACGGAAGCTTCACCATGGCAAGGGAGTGCAAGCTCAACGAAGCCGCCTTCGCCGAAGCAGTCCTCTACGGTGAGGAGTTCAAGGAGATCCAGAACCAGGTCAATGCCTCGGAGATGCCGGCTTCGAAGAAGAAGATCACTTCTCCCGAACCCGCCTTCAAGGCCACCATCAAGACCAAGCAGGTGGAGCTTGTCGAAGGTGATTCCTCCAAGACCACCGCCATTGGCACGGACCTAGATCCCAAATAGGAAAGTGCGCTCATCGAGTTCCTCCGTGAGAATAGAGACATATTTGCCTGGCAACCTGTCGACATGAAAGGTGTACCTAGGGAACTTGCCGAGCATAGCTTGAATATTGATCCTAATGCCAAACCGGTGAAACAACCTCTACGACGCTTTGGTGATGAAAGACGAAGGGCTATAGGCAAATAAATATCTAGGTTACTTAAGGCTGGCTTTATCCGAGAAGTTATTCACACCCGATGGGTTGAAAATTTTGTACTTGTCCGCAAAAAGGGAACCAATGAATTAAGAATGTGCGTTGATTACACCGTCTTGAACAAAGCATGTCCGAAGGATCCGTTTGCTTTGCCTCGCATTGACCAAGTCATTGACTCGACGGCTGGCTCGGAACTTCTGTGTTTTATCGAGGCCTATTCAGGATACCACTAGATCCGGATGCGAAAGTCAGACCAATTGGCCACTTTGTTCACCACACGCTACGACACGTATTGCTACGTCATGATGCCCTTTGGGTTGAAAAACGCTGGTGCTACGTACCAGCAGACGATGCAACATTGCCTGTACGACCAAATAGGTCGCAACGTACATGCTTACGTGGACGACATCGTGTTAATGTCAAAAAAATCAAATGATCTTATCGCTAACTTGCAGGAAACGTTTGACAATCTTCGGAAATACAACATGACGCTGAACCCAAAGAAGTGTGTCTTCGGGGTACCATCCGGCAAATTGTTGGGCTTCATCGTTTCGCATTGCAGAATCGAGGTGAACCCGGGGAAAATCAAGGCCATCCTCGACATCAAATGCCCGACATGCCTGAAGGACATACAAAGGCTCACAGGCTGCGTTGCAGCCGTAAGCCGGTTCATCAGCCGACTTGGTGATAAGGTTATGCCGCTCTACAAGTTGCTCAAGAAGGCGGACAAATTCACATGGACGGATGAGGCTTACACAACATTTCAGGAGTTGAAGAGAATACTCTCCTCCCCACCTATACTTGCAGAACCGGTGCCAAGGGAGCCTATATTGGTATACATGGAGGTGACCAACCGAGTAATCAGCATGGTCATCGTGGTGGAGCGCAAGGAACCAACGCACGAATACGGAGTTCAGCGACCCGTTTACTATGTCAGCGAGGTCTTGACGGAATCCAAGCAGCGTTACCTGCACTACCAGAAGATAGCTTATGTAGTTTTCCTTGCTTCGCGTAAGCTAAGGCATTATTTCCAAGAGTACCCCATCATAGTAGTGAGCAAAGCTCCACTGTCCGACATCATCAACCACAGCAATGCTACAGGGAGAATCGCAAAGTGGGGCATTGAACTTACCACCTTTAACATCACCTACAAGCGATGCGACGCTATCAAATCACAAGCATTGGCGGATTTTCTTGCAGATTGGACAGAGCTGCCAGAAGACACTCCTGTGCCAGAGCTAGAGTATTGGGTCATGCACTTTGATGGATCCAAGTTACTCAATGGCTCGGGGGCTGGTGTATTATTGCAACCACCAACAGGAGAGAAGTTGCAATACGTCCTGCAGATCCACTTCAACGCTACAAATAACATGGCGGAATACGAGGCCCTCATTCACGGACTTCGCGTAGCCAAGGATATTGGCATCAAGCGAATAGTTTGCTGTGGAGATTCCGACTTGGTTGCCCAGCAAGTAGCTGGCACCTAGAACACGCAAAAACCTATGATGGCGGCATATCGAGACGAAGTAGACAAAATAGCCAAGTGCTTTCATGGCTACCAAGTCAAGTACGTCAAGAGGGAGTATAACAAGGCGACGGATCTGCTGTCAAAGCTTGGATTAGCTCGTCGACCAATTCTGCCAGGTGTTTTCCTAGAGCATTTACGGACTCCATTCGTGAAGGGAGCGAACCCCGACAACCCAGATACAGTGGACTCATTTGTTAACACGGTAACAGTGACCTCTCCGGCTTGGACAAAGTCGTTCATGGATTATCTACAAGACAGAACTTTGCCTGCCGATAAAGTCGAAAGCCAGCAAATAGTACGCAGAGCAAAAGGTTACGTCATCATTGATGGCCAGCTCTACAAAATAAGTACCACAGGAGTCTTCCTACGGTGCGTCTACCCGCAGCAAGGTATTGAAATCCTTAGAGAGATACATCTCGGAGATTGTGGGCATCACGCCGCTCCCCGATCATTGGTGGCTAATGCCTTCCGACAAGGATTCTACTGGATAACTGCCAAGGCGGACGCCGACAAGTTGGTACAAACATGCCTTGGGTGTCAATTTTATGCAAGACAACCAAGTGTTCCGGCTAAAGAATTGCGGACAATACAAATAAATTGGCCATTCGCAGTCTGGGGGCTGGACATGGTGGGACCTTTGCATACAGCACCCTGTGGATTCACACACTTGCTAGTAGAAGTGGATAAATTCACAAAATGGATTGAAGCTAAACCCATTAGAAAGCTTGATGGGGCAATAACCCTAAAGTTTTTTCGGGATCTGGTGGTGAGATTTGGTCTCCCACATAGCATCATCACCGATAATGGCAGAAATTTATCTCTCGGAGAAGTTGAGGAGTACTGTCACGACAAAGCCATCCGCCTTGACCTAGCATCTGGGGCACATCCACAGTCAAATGGGCAAGTTGAACGGGCCAATGGACTAATTCTGCACGGAATCAAGCCACGCTTGGAGGCACCGCTACATAGAGCAGCTGGAGCCTGGGCGGAGGAACTACCATCTATTTTGTGGAGTCTACGAACAACACCCAACAGATCCACCGGCTTGACTCCTTTCTTCATGGTTTATGGAGCAGAAGCAGTTCTCCCATCCGACATCCTCCACGATGCACCAAGAGTTTCCGCCTACAAGGAGAATGACGCTGAAGAATCCAGACGGCTATCTATGGACCTACTTGAAGAAGAGCATGTGCTGACATGCCAGAGATCTGCCGTCTACCAGTAGAAGCTACGTGGCTACCATAGTCGCCGTGTAAAGCATCGCTCGTTTAAAGAAAGGGATCTGGTGCTTAGAATCAAGCAGGAGAAATCACACAAATTATCCCTGCCTTGGGAAGGACCGTTCGTCATAAGCAAAGCATTGCTCAATGGTTCCTATTACCTCGTCGATATTCGCGAGTTGAAATATAGGCCAAAAAATCGCAAGCGCAAGCAATGTGACTCCGATGATGATTACCCGGAGACAGATTGGCCATGGAACATAGCACAACTACGTCCCTTTTAACTTAGCACATTTATATTATGTAATAAGTTTCTTATATGATCAATGAAACAAAGCATCTGGTTCACTCATATTCTTTGAGTCTTTTACCTCCTTTAGTTGTTCATTTTTGGATCATATAAACCCTTTATGCTCAAGGTTACATTTTCCATTGTGAAAATTCCGCCTATAGGCGTTAGCTTAAGTTTTCTGGTCTACACATTTTCCAAAGTTTTTATGTGGATTCCGGAGTAGTGACTTTTCGGCACCCAAAGTCGACGATTTTGTTCTTAGGTTCTGGATGGTGCTATTAAGCATCATCACCTGAGAGCATAGTTCTGTGCTGAGAGTTTTCCGTCTCACGAAAGGTCAAGCATACGAACCAGAATAATGGATAAGCCAACACTTTCTTCAAAAATATATACACATGCTGGAAACAAATAAGCTGCAGGAAGCTTGAATACAAGTTTTCCACCTTAGACAAACATAATTTTTTCTACATACATTTTGCAGAGATACATTTAATACAGAAATTGTTTTTCATGGCTCTGCTGCAGGAGACTTTGTGGCGGCATCATCAGGAGAGCCAGGCTAGGAGAGCTCGTCAAACTCTAAAGGAGAGGGGCTAGACTCGAACGAAGTCATGTCATCATCCAGAATCTCGGCAGGCACAAAGACATACGCCTTGACCATCTTGGCAACCCTGGTGTCGAAGCCTGCGAGAGAATTCCAAGTAGCATCGCTATCGATCTCTCGACCTTCCTCGTCTATTTTGGGAAAACAGGAGGTCACCAGGTCGATGTTGGTGTTATCATAGTGTGCCTTGACCAAAGACAGGGTCATCCTTGCACCAGCCCGGACGCAAGAGGCTTTCCAGTCCTTGACTTTCTCAGGGGCTTGGCGCAGGATTTCCGCGAACTTAGTTGCTGAGTCTGCCACCTTGATGTTAATACCTAGAGGTTGAGCTATCTCCTTGGCTTGGGCGATGGCGGTGCTGACGAAGTTGCCGGCAAGAATCATGCATTCCTTGGAACTTGGAGCACCCTCACCCAAGTTGGCTAAGCCAATGGGAGCTTCGGTTTTCACAAAACACAAGGACCATGAGTACAAACAAGTTAAATGGTTGACCAACTTATGGAAAAATACCAAGATGGAGAAAGGTTACCAAAGATGCTCGTTTTCGCTTGCATGCAGTAGTGGGATGGGGATTAGTCCATCGCGCACCCAAAGCATTACTCTGCACATGAATGGAGAATTATGCAACCAACTCTCAGAATTGAGACTGAAGATCTCGACAAATAATGTTCAGAAGCTTCGGAAAATAAATGAGTGATGTAGGACTTTTATCGGAGCTGAGGTAGCTGATGATGATGTCGTCTTGGAAACACCGGGAGATACAAAGAAAGGTTTTAGTGGATTTTGGTCCATTGAAAGGTACATAGAGGGAAATTCTCAGATATCATGAAGACCAGATGTGGAAACACCATTGCAAAAGGAATCGAAACCCTGAAGGTACGACGGAAACACAACCACGAGAATGCCTATACTCGAAGAAAAGATGAGAGGGCAGATTTAAAACACGCAAAGGTAAGAGGAGAAGAGCATAGAGGTAAGGAGTAAAAGCAGACCTAATCAGATCTATCCAACCGATTTTGCAAAATAGATTTGACACTCTACATCGGCCGTTAGCTAGGTTATCCTACAGCCGGACCAAGGGGTACCGTGAATCTGAGCTCACATCACTTTGTAACACCCCATCCACTCTGGGCCCGGGGTGTCACCTCGGCAATTAATATGATATCTAGATCGCCCCACAGACCAACACTAGTCTTTTCTCAAGACTTTGTCCTCACTGCATGCACTTGCTACCCACTTCCCGGTCGGTCACCCATCCTAGAATTGCTCTAGGCCAAGCACGCTTAACCTTAGAGTTCTTTTTGAATGAGCTTCCGGAAAAGAAGTTGCAACTTGTTGATATGGGTATCCTATCAATCCTATTAAGCCATGTGCCTAGATCTCACATAACTATGGTTCGGTGAGGGAAAAGTGGTAGATTAGACTATATATATAGTCCCAAGTAGACTAGATAAGACTAGTTTTGCCAAAGCATTAGACCGGCTTTTTGTCTAATTTTATTTTAGCAAAATAAGAAAACCTTTTATGTTTCTATAACGGCCCGGTAAATATTACAACTTTTAATAAAAAGAAGAAGAATGTTTTTATAGGTATTAACCATACGTTTTTGTTAAACAATATAGGATTTAATAAAGTTAAATTATACCAAAATGCACGATGATGAGAAGGTCATTTCCAATATCAAATAGAAAAACCAAATGAACTCCATATGGAAGCATTAGAGAGAAGTTCACATGGCACAAAAGAATAACCAACTTGACAACATATGGAATAATTAGATAGATATGGATATGATAAAATGGTCACAAGTATATTTAAGAGAATTAGAGAATAGGCATTAGAATAAGAAGGATGGTAGTATTGATTGGATCCACATATTTTGAAATGGGCTTGATTTAAACTCCATATGACAAAATTAAAAGAACCCATCTATCCAATATGTGGTAGAATTAGAATAGATCATATGGCATGATTTGAAACCACACATTAGTGATAGAATTGATTTAAAAGATGATGCCCCAAATCAATTTGGGCATTACTATCAAATATAAATAACAAGACTCCAAAGGATATAATTAGACATTATGGTTCCATATCAAATGGCACCAACTAGCATTAGAATAGAGGGAGGGTAAATAGAAAGGGGCAAACAGAAAAGACAACTTTAATTATCAAGAACCAAATGTAAGTGTCAAATTATAATGCAACAATTTAAAAGGTGTTACATGCAAGGTGAGATGATGAACATGATGATGATGCATGATGATGTCATGATGATGCACAAAGTAGAAATAACAGGCGATATTCTAGTAGTGGTTTTACCGGGGTGCTACATGTGGTCATGTGGATCATTGAGGTTTGGAAAATAACACATGCAATGACACTCCATGTGTCAAACCATGGTCAGAAAGCCCTAGAACATGCTGGAATGCAACTTCCACATGCAATGGAGCACCAGTGTGACACAGGTTGCATCACCACACCCCCTTGAGTGTGTGTGGTCATGTGGATCAATGTGGTTTGGTAAGAAAACATGCAATGACACTCCACTATGCCACACCATGGTCAGAAAAGCCCTAGAAGATGTTAGAATGTAACATTGGAATGCAATGGAGCACCAGTGTGATAGAGGTGGCATCACCACACCCACTTTAGTGTGTGTGTTCTTGTGGATCATTGTGGTTTGGAAAAGAACACAAGCAATGACACTCCATGTGTCAAACCATGGTCAGAAAGCCCTAGAACTTTCTAGAATGCAATGGAGCAGCAGTGTGACAGAGGTTGCATAACCACACCCACTTGAGTGTGTGTGGTCATCTGGATCATTGTGGTTTGGAAAAGAACACATACAATGACACTCCATGTGTCAAACCATGGTCAAAAAGCCTTAGAACATGATGGAATGCAACTGCCACATGCCATGGAGCACTAGTGTGACAGAGGTTGCATCGCCACAACCATTTGAGTGTGTGTGGTCATGTGGATCATTGTGGTTTGGAAAAGAACACATGCAATGACACTCCATGTGTCAAAACATGGTCAGAAGTCCCTAAAACATGCCGGAATGGAACTGACATATGCAATGGAGCACAAGTGCGAGAGAGGTTAAATCACCACACCCACTTGAGTGTGTGTGGTCATGT
Organism: Avena insularis; assembly: GCA_023614405.1. NCBI lineage: Eukaryota > Viridiplantae > Streptophyta > Magnoliopsida > Poales > Poaceae > Avena > Avena insularis. Next base: position 316,506,880 of record CM042686.1, read on the forward strand.
GGATCATTGTGGTTTGGAAAATAACACATGCAACGATACTCCATGTGTCAAACCATGGTCAGAAAGCCCTAGAACATTCTGGAATGCAACTGCCACATGCAATGGCGCACCAGTGTGATAGAGTGGCATCACTACACCCACTTGAGTGTGTCTGGTCATGTGGATCATTGTGGTTTGGAATAGAACACATGTAATGACACTCCATGTGTCAAACCATGGCCAAAAAGCCCTAGAACATGTTGGATTCAACTACCACATGCAACGGAGCTCCAGTGTGACAGAGGTTGCATCACCACACCGCCATAAGTGTGTGTGGTCAGGTGGATCAGTGTGGTTTGGTAAGAACACATGCAATGACAATACACTATGCCAAACGATGGTCAGAAAAGCCATAGAAAATGCTAGAATGCAACATTGGAATGCAATGGAGCACCAATGTGATAGAGGTTGCATCACCACAACCACTTTAGTTTGTGTGATCATGTGGATCATTGTGGTTTAGTAAGAACACGAGCAATGACACTCCACTATGCTAAAACATGGTCAGAAAAGCCCTAGAACATGCTGGAATGCAACATTGGAGCGCAATGGAGCACCAGTGTGACAGAGGTTGCATCACCGCACCCACTCGAGTGTGTGTTCATGTGGATCAATGAGGTTTGGAAAATAACACATGCAATGACACTCCATGTGTCAAACCATGGTCAGAAAGACCAAGAACAAGCTGGAATGCAACTACCACATGCAATGGAGCACCAGCATGACATAGGTTGCATCACCACGTCCACTTGAGTGTGTGTGGTCATGTGGATCATTGTGGTTTTGTAAGAACACATGCAATGACACTCCACTATGCCAAACCACGGTCAGAAAATCCCTAGAACATGCTGGAATGCAATATTGGAATGCAATGGAGCACTAGTGTGAAAGAGGTTGCATCACCACACCCACGTCAGTGTGTGTGGTCATGTGGATCATTGTGGTTGGGAAAAGAACACATGCAGTGACACTCCATGTGTTAAACCATGGTCAGAAAACCCTATAATTTTCTGGAATGCAATGCAGCACAAGACAGAGGTTGCATCGCCACACCCACTTGAGTGTGTGTGGTCATGTGGATCATTGTGGTTTGGAAAAGAACACATGCAATGATACTCCATGTGGATTGTTCGTCTGTGGTACCAAATTTGGCAGGCCAGCGCATGGCGATACGTAAGTTGCCTGAAATTACCATGTTTCGAAAAGTTGGGCCGCCAACTACTGAGAGGGGCCATTTCGAGGCAAACTCGTCTCATCCCTACCAAATCCAAACATGCCGTGAAACTGCCCCGTGAAGTAGACAGTCGGGACCCTCATGTCAGTAATATTTCCGTGACGCGAGTGCCAACGCGGCAACCACGTAGGCGAAACGAGCAGCTAAGTGGATTGGATGCGTTGACCAATTTCAAAAATCCATTCCCAGCTTTCCCCTAGCACCAGCGGCGTCGGAATCCATCCTCTAGGCAGGACGATCCCTTCGGACATTTGACTTCTGGCGCCAAGTTGCTGCGCCCAGTTGCTGTGCCTAGTCGCTGATCCCGAGATCCAATGGCGTATGCCGTAGCCGCCATTGCGAGGCTCTAGCCCGCCACCGTTGCCGACGAGACGAGCAGCTCAAAGGGTGGCAGATCCTACTATCAAGAAAGAAGAAGTTATGTCTACAAGAAGGTGATCTACCCTTCTCTTTGCTATTCGCACTAGTTACAACTGCTAGCTGGCTACTAAACCTCAAATTGTTTGTTCGCCCAATGCTGACAAACATATTTTGTCCATAGTTTTCTGTCATGTGGGATCTGCGCGGACCCCCTTACCTGGTTACGGTAGTCCTCTATAGGTACTACTCTAAGGGCAAGAGGTATGGACACCATTGTTTCATGATTGAAGAAGCGCCTGCATAGATCTGCACTATATCTGGTATGGTTTCTGCTCTACGTAATCATGTTGAATTAGGGCCGAAGCAGACTACAAAGTTCAGCTTCATAGATGAACGTGGCATCATGGTTCCTATAACGTGTGACAGTCAGCTAATTGGGTTGATGAAAAGGTATGCTTCGGCTGCCATGTTTGAGCTGAAATGTGATGTACTGGATGTGGAAGCTACTTCAACTGGGAGTCACCCTTCTATTCTTGGACATGGTGGTTGCTTGAACCCAATTAGCTCCTGGTAAGCAAAGGCCTTTTGGGGTTCGCATGTTTGTGCTTAATTGTAATTTTTGTTTTATTTACTCTATAGATATTGGGCAGTTATGCAACAGTCTTGTTTATTTGACAGGAAACGCCACAAGGTTAGAAACATGACTGCCGGGTCAATCATTTTGCTGCCCGAAGAAATTAAAAACGAGTGGAAAGATGTCATTTTGCTGCCCGAAAAAATTAAAAACGAGTGGAAAGATGATGATGGACACGATTCTGGTGCCCATTGTCTTGGCGATGCAGAGTACGTGAAGCTAAGAAAATTAGCACCGAGGAAGAGGAAGAAGGCAGGAAATGAAGAAGCCATTTGACGTGAAGGCTTGGCACCCAGGCTGCGGAAGAAGGCTGCTGGCAATGAAGATGCATAGTAATGTGTTGAACTTGAACCTATATATGTAATTATGTTAAATTATGATCGCTCTGTGTGTGGCATGTTGCTGGGCGAAACAATCTACCCACGTTCTTTGAGAAAATGTACCGCGACTTAGGGTTTGGAAACACCCGAGTCAGTAGTTGAATCTGAAATTGTGATTGTGCCACTGCTATCTGAAAACAAGGATCCACCGATTCCATGATTGCTGAAGGGCATGAGGTCTCCCAATACGACGGAATGTAAGTGGCACATAAATAAATTATTTAAGCTGCCACACTCCATGAAGCAGCAACTTATTTCAGATGATGCACTATGACGTGGCAACATAGACAGCAATGTTCTCACCGATAATGCCCAGATGAGGAGGAAATGGGTACCACTTTCTGGCCTAATCTTGAGCCCGTCTATCTCACCGCCTCTCCGCTTCTGCATCCCCTGCATCTGGCGAAGCTCCCGGATCTCCAGTAACCGGGTGTACGTGCTTCCACTTTATAAATTATGGTTGTGCCATTTGCATGCGGCACAATCCACGTACATTACGTTTAAACAAACCACCAATGTCAGAATACACTAGTAGAAAAGGTGTCTTTGGTCCACGGTTACGTTCCCAATCCGGGACAGAGATCTAAATCGAGGCAGAAATTGATCTAAATCACAAATTCCTCCACAAATTAATGCGGGGTCAGTGCAATTTTTTTCCTCCCTAGAATCCGGGACCAATAGTTCAGACCGCTAGGTCAATAAGTACAAATATTACAACTTAAAAAGGAATGGAGCTTAAGCTAAATAGAACTAGTTATCACACATCTCCTTGATCTTCCTAATCTTGGCCCGATGCGCATCTTCCTGCGAGAGCAAGGATCGAATTGTCTGCTCCTTCCTTTTAGCATCTTCCTTGCATAACTTCAATTGTTTCTCTGCATTTTTCCTCATGCACTTGTCAATACTCGTAGTTGTGTACTGCAGGAATTTGGCCTGGTGGAGATCGTTCCTTGCTTGAGTTAGTTCTTGCTCTGCTTTAGCCTTCAGGGCCAACGCTGCGTCCCTCTCCTTCTCGACTTTGATAACCTTGTCTTGCACCCACCTGAGATCTCGCTTATGCTTGGTCATGTCAACTGGTTCCCATAGCTTCATCTCAACACTGTCAAGAAGTGAGCTGAATACGAATTCTTTCAACTCGACAGTCATTTCCCATAGTTTGTCCAGCATTTCCTGCATCGATTTGGGCCACTCTGGATCTACCCATTTGACAACACCACAACTTCCGCCTTGCATCATTGCACGATGTCCTTGACACCGTAGAAACCTCTTGCCTGCGTTTCGTCCTTCGAAGGCTACAAATTTAGCAGGCACATATCCATGTTTACATACTAGAGGACTGTCTTCATCCTCTAAACCGTGATAGTCGGAGTCATACATCGTCTGGTTGGCCTAACACATCATATGCGCATGAGTAAACATATTAGATCTAGCTCAAAAATTAGATAACTGGCCACAGATGATAGAAATAGAGATGAGACGACTCACATCGAAATCACCGTCCCTATCGTCACGACGCGTTTCCTCGTCGTCTCCCCTTGAACCCATGGTGAGAGGGGTGGGGGTGGCTGCCGGAGAGGGGATTGGGATGGAGGCGCCGTCGGCTTGCGGCTACGGCAGGATGGGAGTGAAGTGGGGAAAGTGGCTTCGAGGGCAAGGAAGAGAAGTACGGGGAGGAAGAGAAGTAATGGGGATGTGACACTGGGATGTGGCCCACTGAACTCGTGAGACGTGACACTTGCAACAGGGGAGCGCCCGGTGTTGCCAGTTTGTCCAGAGCAAGCATGGCCAATCATGCCACAGAACAGCCTACTCGCGGATCGCTCCCATGAAGATCATCCCAATCGTCCAAGCGCCTCAATCGAACGGTATGTAACAATCGTCAAGCAGAAAAACTGTGTTAGGGCGTGCCTTCTAGAAGACTCGGTCTAACGGCTACCCATGCAATGACACTTGTGTATCCATGTGTGTTCTGTGAAAAGAACAGACATGCAATCACACTAGGTGGATCCATATGTGGTTTATGGAAGTAACACACATGCAATGACTCTAGCCGTGATTCATGAAAAGAACTGACATGCAATGACATTGGGTGTGGTTCATGAAAAGAACAGACATGCAATGACATCGGTGGATCCATGTGTGGTTTATGGAAGTAACAGACATGCAATGACTCTAGCTGTGGTTAATGAAAAGCACACGCATGCAATGACACTGGGTGTGGTTCATGAAAAGAACATACACACAATGACACTGGTGGATCCTTATGTGGTTTGTTTAGAGGAACAGACATGCAATGACACCGGTGGATCCACGTGTGGTTCATGATAAGAACACACATCCCATGACACTAGTGGATCCTTATGTTGTTTGTTAGAGGAACAAACATGCAATGACACTGGTGGATCCTTATGTGGTCTGTCTAGAGGAACACACATGCAATGACATTGGGTGTGTGGTTCATTAAAAGAACAAACATGCAATGACTTATGTGGTTTGTTTAAAAGAACACACATGCAATGACAATAGGTGTGGTTCATGAAAAGAACACATAGGCAATGACACTGGTGGATCCTTATGTGGTTTGTTTAGAATAACACACATGCAATGACACTGGGTGTGGTTCATGAAAAGAACAGACATGCAATGACACCGGTGGATCCAGGTGTGGTTCATGAGAAGAACACACATCCAATGAACCACATGCAATGACACTGGGGGTGGTTCATGAAAAGAACATACATGCAATGACACTGGTGGATCCTTATGTGGTTTGTTTAGAAGAACACACATGCAATGACACTGGGTGTGGTTCATGAAAAGAACAGACATGCAATGACACTGGTGGATCCTTATGTGGTATGGAAGTAACATACATGCAATGACATGAAAAGAACAGACATGCAATGACTTATGTGGTTTGTTTAGAAGAACACACATGCAATGACACTAGGTGTGGTTCATGTAAAGAATAGATAGGCAATGACACTGGTGGATCCTTATGTGGTTTGTTTAGAAGAACACACATGCAATGACACTGGGTGTGGTTCATGAAAAGAACAAACATGCAATGACACTGGTGGATCCTTATGTGGTTTGTTTAGAGGAACAGACATGAAATGACACCGGTGGATCCAGGTGTATCATGAGAAGAACACACATCCAATGACACTGGTAGATCCTTATGTGGTTCATGAAAAGAACAGACAATGCAGTGAAACTGGGTGTGGTTCATGAATAGAACAGACATGCACTGACACTGGGTGTGGTTCATGAAAAGAACAGACATGCAATGACACTGGTGGGCCCATCCTTATGTGGTTCATGAAAAGAACAGACATGCAATGACACTGGTGGATCCTTATGTGGTTAGTTTAGAGGAACAAACATCCAATGACAATGGTGGATCCATGTGTGGTTCATGAGAAGAACACACATCCAATTAGTCTGGTAGATCCTTATGTGGTTCATGAAAAGAACTGACATGCAGTGACACTAGGTGTGGTTCATGAAAAGAACCGACATGCAATGACTGTAGGTGTGGTTCATGAAAAGTATAGACAGGCAATGACACTGTGGATCCTTATGTGATTTATGGAAGGAACAAACATGCAATCACACTAGGTAGATCCATATGTGGTTTATGGAAGTAACACACATGCAATGACACTCGGTGTGGTTCATGAAAAGAACAGACATGCAATGACACTGGTAGATCCTTATGTGGTTCATGAAAAGAACATACATGCAATGACATTGGGTGTGGTTCATGAAAAGAACAGACATGCAATGACACTGGTGGATCCTTATGTGGTTTGTTTAGAAGAACACACATGCAATGACACTGGTGGATCCATGTGTGGTTCATGGGAAAAACACACATCCAATGACACTGGTGGACTCTAGTTGTGGTTCATGAAAAGAATAAACATGCAATGACACTGGGTGTGATCCATGAAAAGAACAAACATGCAATGACATCGGTGGATCCATGTGTGGTTTATGGAAGTAATAGACATGCAATGACTCTAGCTATGGTTAATGAAAAGAACACGCATGCAATGACATTGGGTGTGGTTCATGAAAAGAACAAACATGCAATGACACTGGTGGATCCTTTTGTGGTTTGTTTAGAGAACATACATGCAATGACACCGGTGGATCCACATGTGGTTCATGAGAAGAACACACATCCAATGACACTGGGTGGATCCTTATGTGGTTCATGAAAAGAACTAACATGTAGTGACACTAGGTGTGGTTCATGAAAAGAACAAACATGCAATGACATCGGTGGATCCATGTGTGGTTTATGGAAGTAACAGACATGCAATGACTCTAGCTATGGTTCACGAAAAGAACACACATGCAATGACACCGGGTGTAGTTCATGAAAAGAACAAACATGCAATGACTTATGTGGTTTGTTTAGAAGAACACACATGCAATGACACTGGGTGTGGTTCATGAAAAGAACAGATAGGCAATGACACTGGTGGATCCTTATGTGGTTTGTTTAGAAGAACACACATGCAATGACACTGGGTGTGGTTCATGAAAAGAACATACACGCAATGACACTGGTGGATCCTTATGTGGTTTGTTTAGAGGAACAGACATGCAATCACACTAGGTGGGTCCATATGTGGTTTATGGAAGTAAAATACATGCAATGACTCTAGGTGTGATTCATGAAAAGAATAGACATGCAATGACACAGGTGGATCCTTATGTAGTTCATGAAAAGAACAAACATGCAATGACACTGGTGTATCCTTATGTGGTTTGTTTAGAAGAAAATACATGCAATGACACTAGGTTTGGTTCATGAGAAGAACACACATCCAATGACACTGGTGGATCCTTATGTGGTTTGTTTAGAGGAACAGACATGCAATCACACTAGGTGGATCCATATGTGGTTTATGGAAGTAACAGACATGCAATGACTCTAGCTGTGATCCATGAAAAGAACAGACAGGCAATGACACTAGTGGATCCATGTGTGCTTCATGGATCTATCTTGGCATAATTTGATGTATTCCACGATGTATTTCATTGTACAAGACACTTTCCATTTTTATACTACTCAGTTTTGCCCTTGGTTTTATGTGGTACTACTTAGTTTTGCCCATCCCCTCTCTATCTTTCGTAGAAGCCCAAAACTGTGCTCACCATGTCTGCTACTCCCTGATTGGTTGTCACAGTTGTCATGTCTATCAACCGCTGATTCTGCGGCGATCCAACGATGATCGTTGCACACCTCGTGCCCTTCACAGTACAGCGTGAGACAACACAGACGTCTCCCTCCACGAGACTTCTATAGGAAGGAACACGATGCCGTCCATGGAAAAAGTCATCGAGCGGTCATGTCAAGTTTAATCAAGTCTGAAAAGCCTACTACTGCTACTACAACTCATGCACAGGGAAACGGGGTCATCGAGTGCACGGTTGTCGACGGGACGCTGCAATTTATTGCCACTTGATTTTAATCAGACATATCCCATTTTTACGCAGCGCTCTGAATCTCACTTCCAACTGGGCCCTACCGCTAGTAAATTCCATGAGTGAAGGGCCCCCCTCGAGTAGATCTAACGTTGCTAGAAATTAGTTCCACGCCACATGCATGCAGTGGAATCGAGGTCTGCCATGAGCATGTTTTCAATGCAGCTCTAAAGTGGAGATCGTGGCTATTTCAAAAAAAAGGAACAAAAAAAAGGGTGGAGATCGTGGTAGCCCTCCTGCCCCTCGCCCACCACACGTGTCCACTCGAGGACTACGAACGGTCCGGTGTTTATAACCCCCCCTTGACCTTCTTCTTCCATGAGCTCGTGTCATTTCCCCCCAGTCTGTCTAGTCCCAAGACCCCAATCTACACCTGCCGCGCGTGCCGAACCTCCCTTGTTTGCACTACCTCCTTCCCTTGGTGCGCCATGAAGCGTACGCGTGGAGATGATCCGGAGGTGAAGCCAGTTGAAGGCGCAGCAGCAGATGGTTCGGTCGTCGCCAAGCAGATGGAGGCGTCTTCTCTGGGCACGAATGCCTATCGTCGTTGTGCCGTCGAGGGTGCGAACTCATCCGTCCAGCCAGTAGCCGTCACCGCCGAGCAGCAGGTGGTAGCCATCGCCACCGAGCAGCAGGTAGTAGCCGTCACCGCCGAGCAGCGGGTGGCCGACGCCGCTGTGGTGCCGCAGATCCGGGGGGGGCAAAGTAGCGGAGGCTAGGCTATCCGATTGATCTACATCAACCCCCCGTCTGCTCAATAAATCTTCGATGCAATCGCGGAGAATGATGAGTTCGAGGAGGAGGTCCCTGATGAGGAGTCTGAGGTACTACATTGCTAGCTTCTCTAGTCGCAGCCGCAGTTTTCACTGTTCATACATAGGATTTGCTCAATCATGTACAGATTCTTTTGCTCTTGAAGTATGGTAGTATATATATGATTCGATCGGTTGATTGATGCATCTGCCATCTAGTCAGAAAACCCCAATCCGTCTAGTCACAAAACCCCAATCTGCTCATCTGCCATCTAGTTGAGTTTTCTAGTTGAGTGTTGATTTCGATACACAGCAGGCCTATGACATTACATTTCTATTCCTTACTGAGCCCAATGATTCAATTTTGCCCCAAAATATTGCAAGGGCATCTGATGGTCTCGTTTTCTTAGGGATGGTTAGTGCCCTGAGGCAGCAATGCACATAAACAATATAGGTTGTGTTGTTGGTATTTTGGTTCTCCGACTCCATCGCTGAAAAAAATGAGGCCCTAATTTTTTCTCTCATATGGAACCTAAATATATAATATTTTTATTGTTTCTGATCTATGAATGCGTTGTATGATGCATTTGTATATCCCTAAATATTGTTTGGTACGATTACATTTCAATTTCTTATTGTGGCCAATGATTCAAATTTGCCCCAAAGAGAGGCAGACACATTGGTGTCAAATTTTTATAGGGCTGAGTCAGCGAACCTGGGGCCATGTACAAGATCAATAAAAGTTGTGAAATTGTTACTTGGTTCGCTTACGCCATCTCTGTAGAAACTTATGAGGCTGCAATCTTTATTCTACATTCATAGAACTATGATATTTGAATTATCTATTCCATGCATTCATAGTGTATAAGAATTACATTTTAGTTTGTCACCGAAGCCGATGATTGAAATTTTCCCCAAAAGAGTTCAACTGGAGACACATATGATGGTGTCGTGTTTTAGGGATGGGTTGGTGAACCTGAGGCAGCAATGCACACAAACAATATAGGTTGTGATGTTGGTACTTTGGTTCCCCAACTCCATCTCTGAAACAAATTTTGAGGCCCTAGATTTATTCTCATATGGAACTACATATATGATCCTTGAATTGTTTCTGATCTTTTAATGATTGGTATGATGCATATGTATATGAATGGTTTTGATCATAAGTATTTTTAACATGTACCTGAAGATTAATTGTTTGGTTTTTTATTTGTAATTACAATATTTAGGCTTGTTTTTGTACCTGACTATGTATATCCCTGAATAATGTTTTGTACGATTACATTTCAATTTCTTATTGTGGCCAATGATTCAAATTTGGCCCAAAAGAGAGGCAGACATATTGGTGTCAGATTTTTTCAGGGACGAGTTAGTGAACCTGGGGCGATGTATAAGAACAATATAGGCTGTGCAATTGTTACTTGGTTCACTTACGCCGTCCCTGTAGAAACTTATGAGGCCTTAATCTTTATTCTACATTCATAGAACTATGATATTCGAATTACCTATTCCATGTATTCAGTGTATAAGAATTACATTTTAGTTTGTCACCGAAGCCGATGATTGAAATTTGCCCCAAAAGAGTTCAAGGGGAGACACGTATGACGGTGTCGTGTTTTAGGGATGGGTTGGTGAACCTGAGGAAGCAATTGACACAAACAATATAGGTTGTGATGTTGGTACTTTGGTTCTCCAACTCCATCTCTGAAACAAATTTTGAGGCCCTAGATTTATTCTCATACGGAACTACATATATGATCCTTGAATTGTTTCTGATCTTTTAATGATTGGTACGATGCATATGTATATGAATGGTTTTGATCATAAGTATTTTTAGCATGCACCTGAAGATTAATTGTTTGGTTTTTTATTTATAATTACAATATTTAGGCTTTTTTTTGTACCTGACTATGTATATCCCTGAATAATGTTTTGTACGATTACATTTCAATTTCTTATTGCGGCCACTGATTCAAATTTGCCCCAAAAGAGAGGCAGACACATTGGTGTCAGATTTTTTTAGGGGCGAGTTAGTGAACCTGGGGCGATGTACAACAACAATATAGGCTATGCAATTGTTACTTGGTTCACTCACGCCATCCCTGAATAAACTTATGAGGCCGCAATCTTTATTCATAGAACTATGATATTTGAATTATCTATTCCATGCATTCATAGTGTATAAGAATTACATTTTAGTTTGTCACCGAGGCCGATGATTGAAATTTGCCCCAAAAGAGTTCAAGGGGAGACACGTATGATGGTGTCGTGTTTTAGAGATGGGTTGGTGAACCTGAGGCAGCAATGCGCACAAACAATATAGGTTGTGTTGTTGGTACTTTGGTTCGCCAACTCCATCTCTGAAACAAATTATGAGGCCCTAGATTTATTCTCATACGGAACTACATATATGATCCTTGAATTGTTTCTGATCTTTTAATGATTGGTATGATGCATATGTATATGAATGGTTTTGATCATAAGTATTTTTAACATGCACCTGAAGATTAATTGTTTGGTTTTTTATTTATAATTACAATATTTAGGCTTGTTTTTGTACCTGACTATGTATATCTCTGAATAATGTTTTGTACGATTATATTTCAATTTCTTATTGTGGCCAATGATTCAAATTTGTCCCAAAAGAGAGGCAGACACATTGGTGTCAGATTTTTTTAGGGATGACTTAGTGAACCTGGGGCGATGTACAACAACATTACAGGTTGTGCAATTGTTACTTGGTTCGCTGACTCCATCCCTGAAGAAACTTATGAGGCCGCAATCTGATGCAATTATTTGTCATTGGGTTGAGATGAAATGATATATGAACCGATCAAACTAATGCTGAGATGCTTTATCTTTGATATCCACGGATATATTGTCTTACATATACATGTTGTCAATTTTAAGTTGTAATACAATTCAATCATATGTACGAGTTCTAAGTTATTTTCTTAAAAATCAACAGGGGGATGATGATGAAGTGGACGATAGCAAGGTATCTAGGGACAACAAGAGCCGCTACGTGCTGAGGCGGTTACGGTGTGGGCTAATCCGTTTCCACCATAGGGGGAGACTGTTTTGCCCATTCTGTGGAAGAGCAATCAACATGGACCTCAACAGCATGATCCAGCATGCGGAGATCGTTGGCAGAGGCAGAGACAGAAGCCATAGGCCGATTACCTTGGCATGGCATGCAACCTACGGCAAATTCCTCCAGGAGTATGTTAGGACTGGCCTGTATCCCATTGACTATGCTGTCGCTGCCTCATGCTGATAAACCCCTGCCCTGCTAGGCGTCTCCGTGTCCCGGCCTCCTGCTGTAGCTCCTGCTTTTATTTTGTTCTAGTTAATTATTACCTGTGTGGCATGTAAGACAATATATCCGTGGTGTCTCTGGTGAACCTTATATATTAATCTACTCCTTTATATGGAGTGCCTTAAAGTTTCTAGTGTTCAATTATATTATAATTGTCAAGAAATGCATCAACAAGTTAAATTGGTCGAAATTTTGTATTGAAGTAACTAAATGTATAACACACATAATAAACTAGAAACTAAAATCTAGTTCAAACACATAATGTATCACCAACACTTGTTGTCGTTCTTGACTTGCTTCCCCTTCAGCCGCTTGATGTCGCCACCGTCTCAAGATCCCTGCTCGTCCTGAAACCGCTTTATGTCCTCCTCGCGCTTCTTGTCCTGGGCTAGCTTGCAACCAGGGCATAGCTCTCTCGCGAAAAACCCCGCCTTAACCATCCCATCTTTCATGGTAATGAGCTTACTGTACAACTCGTACGCCATGTAGGCGTCTCTGCCTGCATACTCGAGGCGCACCTGGCTCATCGGCTTCTACTCCCAGTAAACGTGATCGAGTCGCTTCAACTTCTTCAGTTTTTCATAGGACTTATCGATAATTTCCGCTGCCAGATCACGCATGCCATCCTTCACTGGGTATGATTTGATCTTGTACATATTTTGGATGTCGATGTGGTGCCCCTCTGGGGTTTTTATAAACGCACAAGAAAGCATAATTGTGTCATTTGTGATATCCACGCTAGTGAAAGTTATCCCTTTCCTACACAAGAACTCGACCAGAGCCGGACAACGCATCTCAGTTGGTTTACTCCTGCACTTAGATGGTTCTAGGGATGTAAGGGAATAAGGGATGCAGAAGTGGTGATCTCAAATTTAAATTTCACATACTTGCAGAAGTGGTAAACGAGGACCTCCTCATGTATGGCGATTTGCACGACAGCGATCTCTTGTGGAGGATTTTTTCGCTTATTTGCACGGGTGTGCTCCAAGTCTAGCCCCATAAACTTGTGCTTCTCTTTCTCAAGCAATTGCTCAAACCTCGTGAGAGTTGTCTCCACAGTCGCTTCATCATTTGTGTACACCACTGTCAAAGTCGTGGTGCCATGGGCAGGGACCAAGTGGGTCTCTATTGTGCGTTTCCCATCGTCCATGCCTGCAGGGAAATGGGTGAAAGGAACTGCCTGCAAGGAACTGCCTGCGAGAGGAAGAAGAAGATGAACCGATGGTTCTAGAATAGAGGAAGAAGAAGCGCCCAAGGAAAACTACAGAGGAATGACTGCAGAAGAAATGTGGTAGCTGCAATTTTCGGTTCGAGAACTCACCGTGGTTACGTGGAGATCATGGCAGTGCTGCCGGTTCAACAAGTGGGGCCAGTTCCTGTGAGAATATGAAATTAGTTGTGCATTTTTCTATGCGAGAAATTGAGAGAAGTCATTTATATTTTGTCTTTCATAATTAAACACAATGAAATTGGTACAGCCCAAGAGATTTGAACAAAGAGATTTGCTAGTTTAACATACAACAACACTTACAGGCCCAACATGGCAGAACTTGGAGAGCCCCAGAACTTGAGCTACCACAGAGACCTCGGAAGAGGTGGCAGAATTGGTGCGGGTGCAACCACGGTGACGGCGAGCTCGGATTCTAGAGGAGGAAAACAGAACCGAGCATGGTCGATAAGGTGATAGATCTCACCGGGAACCAATTCTCGTCCCCGACCATGCCATGGGTGCATCCATGGTGAGGGCGAGCTCCGACTAGGGATGGGGAGGAGAGCGGGGCCGAGCAGCTTCGTCACTTCCCAGCTCTGCGCCATGGCCGCGACCACAGATTGCCGCTCCGGGGAAGAAGATGCGTAATAGATTCAGGCGCCAATGCTGCAAGCCTACAGGGAGGAGAGCTAGGCCGAGCAGGATCGTCCACGTCCCAGCTCCACGCCATGGCTGCGACGCCCCACAGGTTGCCGCTCCGGGGAAGAAGAAGACGCGTAATGGATGCAGACGCCAACGCTGCAAGCCTAATTGACACCTAAGCAACGGGAGCGATAGGAGCGACATAACGGCGAGAACTGACAGGAGGGGCCCAACTTGACGGCCGTTAGCCTGATTTTTTGTATTGAAACGTAAAGTTTAATTCATGTCAAAAAAGACCCTCAAAGTATTTGGCACACCAACTATAGTCATCGCGGATAATTTCAGGGAACTCGGGTACCGCGTTGCCTGGAAACCCCAACTTTCGGGCCGCAAAATGATATTCTCATGTGTCAAATCATGGTCAGAAAGCCCTAGAACATGCTGGAATGCAACTGCCACATGCAATGGAGCACCAGTGTGATAGAGGTTGCATCACCACAACCACTTGAGTGTGTGTGGTCATGTGGATCATTGTGGATTGGAAAATAACACATGCAATGACACTCCATGTGTCAAACCATGGTCAGAAAGAGCTAGAACATGCTGGAATGCAACTAACATATGTAATGGAGCACAAGTGCGAGAGAGGTTAAATCACCACACCCACTTGAGTGTGTGTGGTCATGTGGATCATTGTGGTTTGGAAAATACCACATGCAATGATACTCCATGTGTCAAACCATGGTCAAAAAGCCATAGAACATGTTGGAATGCAACTGCCACATGCAATGGAGCACCAGTGTGATAGAGGTTGCATCACTACACCTACTTGAGTGTGTGTGGTCATGTGGATCATTGTGGTTTGGAAAAGAACACATGCAATGACACTCCATGTGTCAAACCATGGTCAGAAAAGCCCTAGAACCTGCTAGAATGCAACCTTGGAATGTAATGGAGCACTAGTGTGACAGAGGTTGCATCACCACACCTGGTCATGTGGATCATTGTGGTTTCGAAAAGAACACATGCAATGACACTCCATGTGTCGAAGCATGGTCAGAAAACCCTAGAACTTGATGGAATGCAACATTAGAATCCAATGGAGCACCGGTGTGATAGAGGTTGCATCATCACACCCCCTTGAGTGTGTGTGGTCATGTGGATCATTGTGGTTTGGGAAAGAACACATGCAATGACACTCCAGGTGGAAAACCATGGTCAGAAAGCCCTAAAACATGCTGGAATGCAACTGCCACATGCAATGGAGCACCAGTGTGAGAGAGGTTGCATCACCAGACCCACTTCAGTGTGTGTGGTCATGTGGATCATTGTGTTATGGAAAAGAACACATGCAATGACACTCCATGTGTCAAACCATGGCCAAAAATCCCTAGACATGGTGGAATGCAACTACCACATGCAATGGAGCTCCAGTGTGACAGAGGTTGCATCACCACACCCCCTTGAGTGTTTGTGGTCATGTGGATCATTGTCGTTTGGTAAGAACACATCCAATGACACTCCACTATGCCAAACCATGGTCAGAAAAGCCGTAGAAAATGCTAGAATGCAACATTGGAATGCAATGGAGCACCAGTGTGATAGAGGTTGCATCACCACAACCACTTAAGTGTGTGTGATCATGTGGATCGTTGTGGTTTAGTAAGAACACGTGCAATGACACTCCACTATGCTAAAACATGTTCAGAAAAGCCCTAGAACATGCTAGAATGCAACATTGGAGCGCAATGGAGCACCTGTGTGATAGAGGTTGCATCACCACACCCACTTGAGTGTGTGTGATCATGTGGATCATTGTGATTTGGAAAAGAACACATACAATGACACTCCATGTGTCAAACCATGGTCAGAAAGCCTTAGAACATGCTAGAATGCAACTGGCACATGTAATGGAGCACCAGTGTGATAGAGGTTGCATCACCACAACCACTTGAGTGTGTGTGGTCATGTGGATCATTGTGGATTGGAAAATAACACATGCAATGACACTCCATGTGTCAAACCATGGTCAGAAAGCGCTAGAACATGCTGGAATGCAACTAACATATGTAATGGAGCACAAGTGCGAGAGAGGTTAAATCACCACACCCACTTGAGTGTATGTGGTCATGTGGATCATTGTGGTTTGGAAAATAACACATGCAATGATACTCCATGTGTCAAACCATGGTCAGAACGCCATAGAACATGTTGGAATGCAACTGCCACATGCAATGGAGCACCAGTGTGATAGAGGTTGCATCACTACACCTACTTGAGTGTGTGTGGTCATGTGGATCATTGTGGTTTAGAAAAGAACACATGCAATGAAACTCCATGTGTCAAACCATGGTCAGAAAAGCCCTAGAACCTGCTGGAATGCAACCTTGGAATGTAATGGAGCACTAGTGTGACAGAGGTTGCATCACCACACCTGGTCATTTGGATCATTGTGGTTTCAAAAAGAACACATGCAATGACACTCCATGTGTCAAAGCATGGTCAGAAAGCCCTAGAACTTGATGGAATGCAACATTAGAATCCAATGGAGCACCGGTGTGATACAGATTACATCACCACACCACCTTGAGTGTGTGTGGTCATGTGGATCATTGTGGTTTGGGAAAGAACACATGCAATGACACTCCATGTGTCAAACCATGGTCAGAAAAGCCCTAGAACCTGCTAGAATGCAACCTTGGAATGTAATGGAGCACTAGTGTGACAGAGGTTGCATCACCACACCTGGTCATGTGGATCATTGTGGTTTCGAAAAGAACACATGCAATGACACTCCATGTGTCGAAGCATGGTCAGAAAACCCTAGAACTTGATGGAATGCAACATTAGAATCCAATGGAGCACCGGTGTGATAGAGGTTGCATCATCACACCCCCTTGAGTGTGTGTGGTCATGTGGATCATTGTGGTTTGGGAAAGAACACATGCAATGACACTCCAGGTGGAAAACCATGGTCAGAAAGCCCTAAAACATGCTGGAATGCAACTGCCACATGCAATGGAGCACCAGTGTGAGAGAGGTTGCATCACCAGACCCACTTCAGTGTGTGTGGTCATGTGGATCATTGTGTTATGGAAAAGAACACATGCAATGACACTCGATGTGTCAAACCATGGCCAAAAATCCCTAGACATGGTGGAATGCAACTACCACATGCAATGGAGCTCCAGTGTGACAGAGGTTGCATCACCACACCCCCTTGAGTGTGTGTGGTCATGTGGATCATTGTCGTTTGGTAAGAACACATCCAGTGACACTCCACTATGCCAAACCATGGTCAGAAAAGCCGTAGAAAATGCTAGAATGCAACATTGGAATGCAATGGAGCACCAGTGTGATAGAGGTTGCATCACCACAACCACTTAAGTGTGTGTGATCATGTGGATCGTTGTGGTTTAGTAAGAACACGTGCAATCACACTCCACTATGCTAAAACATGTTCAGAAAAGCCCTAGAACATGCTAGAATGCAACATTGGAGCGCAATGGAGCACCTGTGTGATAGAGGTTGCATCACCACACCCACTTGAGTGTGTGTGATCATGTGGATCATTGTGGTTTGGAAAAGAACACATACAATGACACTCCATGTGTCAAACCATGGTCAGAAAGCCTTAGAACATGCTAGAATGCAACTGGCACATGTAATGGAGCACCAGTGTGATAGAGGTTGCATCACCACAACCACTTGAGTGTGTGTGGTCATGTGGATCATTGTGGATTAGAAAATAACACATGCAATGACACTCCATGTGTCAAACCATGGTCAGAAAGCGCTAGAACATGCTGGAATGCAACTAACATATGTAATGGAGCACAAGTGCGAGAGAGGTTAAATCACCACACCCACTTGAGTGTATGTGGTCATGTGGATCATTGTGGTTTGGAAAATAACACATGCAATGATACTCCATGTGTCAAACCATGGTCAGAACGCCATAGAACATGTTGGAATGCAACTGCCACATGCAATGGAGCACCAGTGTGATAGAGGTTGCATCACTACACCTACTTGAGTGTGTGTGGTCATGTGGATCATTGTGGTTTGGAAAATAACACATGTAATGACACTCCATGTGTCAAACCATGGTCAGAAAAGCCCTAGAACCTGCTGGAATGCAACCTTGGAATGTAATGGAGCACTAGTGTGACAGAGGTTGCATCACCACACCTGGTCATGTGGATCATTGTGGTTTCGAAAAGAACACATGCAATGACACTGCATGTGTCAAACCATAGTCAGAAAGCCGTAGAACTTGATGGGATGCAACATTGGAATGCAATGGAGCACCGGTGTGATAGAGGTTGCATCACCACACCCACTTGAGTGTGTGTGGTCATGTGGATCATTGTGGTTTGGGAAAGAACACATGCAATGACACTCCATGTGTAAAACCATGGCCAAAAATCCATAGACATGGTGGAATGCAACTACCACATGCAATGGAGCTCCAGTGTGACAGAGGTTGCATCACCACACCCCCTTGAGTGTGTGTGGTCATGTGGATCATTGTCGTTTGGTAAGAACACATCCAGTGACACTCCACTATGCCAAACCATGGTCAGAAAAGCCGTAGAAAATGCTAGAATGCAAGATTGGAATGCAATGGAGCACCAGTGTGATAGAGGTTGCATCACCACAACCACTTAAGTGTGTGTGATCATGTGGATCGTTGTGGTTTAGTAAGAACACGTGCAATGACACTCCACTATGCTAAAACATGTTCAGAAAAGCCCTAGAACATGCTAGAATGCAACATTGGAGCGCAATGGAGCACCTGTGTGATAGAGGTTGCATCACCACACCCACTTGAGTGTGTGTGATCATGTGGATCATTGTGGTTTGGAAAAGAACACATACAATGACACTCCATGTGTCAAACCATGGTCAGAAAGCCTTAGAACATGCTAGAATGCAACTGGCACATGTAATGGAGCACCAGTGTGATAGAGGTTGCATCACCACAACCACTTGAGTGTGTGTGGTCATGTGGATCATTGTGGATTAGAAAATAACACATGCAATGACACTCCATGTGTCAAACCATGGTCAGAAAGCGCTAGAACATGCTGGAATGCAACTAACATATGTAATGGAGCACAAGTGCGAGAGTGGTTAAATCACCACACCCACTTGAGTGTATGTGGTCATGTGGATCATTGTGGTTTGGAAAATAAACATGCAATGATACTCCATGTGTCAAACCATGGTCAGAACGCCATAGAACATGTTGGAATGCAACTGCCACATGCAATGGAGCACCAGTGTGATAGAGGTTGCATCACTACACCTACTTGAGTGTGTGTGGTCATGTGGATCATTGTGGTTTGGAAAATAACACATGTAATGACACTCCATGTGTCAAACCATGGTCAGAAAAGCCCTAGAACCTGCTGGAATGCAACCTTGGAATGTAATGGAGAACTAGTGTGACAGAGGTTGCATCACCACACCTGGTCATGTGGATCATTGTGGTTTCGAAAAGAACACATGCAATGACACTCCATGTGTCAAAGCGTAGTCAGAAAGCCCTAGAACTTGATGGAATGCAACATTAGAATCCAATGGAACACCGGTGTGATACAGATTGCATCACCACACCACCTTGAGTGTGTGTGGTCATGTGGATCATTGTGGTTTGGGAAAGAACACATGCAATGACACTCCATGTGGAAAACCATGGTGAGAAAGCCCTAAAACATGCTGGAATGCAACTGCCACATGCAATGGAGCACCAGTGTGAGAGAGGTTGCATCACCAGACCCACTTGAGTGTGTGTGGTCATGTGCATCATTGTGTTATGGAAAATAGCACATGCAATGAAACTCCATGTGTCAAACCATGGCAAAAAGCCCTAGAACATAATGGAATGCAACTACCACATGCAATGGAGCTCCAGCGTGATAGAGGTTGCATCACCACACCCCCTTGAGTGTGTGTGGTCTTGTGGATCATTGTGGTTTGGTAAGAACAGATGCAATGACACTCCACTATGCCTAACCATGGTCAGAAAAGCCGTAGAAAATGCTAGAATGCAACATTAGAATGCAATGGAGCACCAGTGTGATAGAGGTTGCATCACCACTACCACTTGAGTGTGTGTGATCATGTGGATCATTGTGGTTTAGTAAGAACACGTGCAATGACACTCCACTATGCTAAAACATGGTGAGAAAAGCCCTAGAACATGCTAGAATGCAACATTGGAGCGCAATGGAACACCAGTGTGACAGAGGTTGCATCACCATACCCACTTGAGTGTGTGTGATCATGTGGATCATTATGGATTGGAAAATAACACATGCAATGACACTCCATGTGTCAAAGCATGGTCAGAAGTCCGTAAAACATGCCGGAATGCAACTGACATATGAAATGGAGCACAAGTGCGAGAGAGGTTAAATCACCACACCCACTTGAGTGTGTGTGGTCATGTGGATCATTGTGGTTTGGAAAATAACACATGCAATGATACTCCATGTGTTAAAACCATGGTCAGAAAGCCCTAGAACATGCTGGAATGCAACTGCCACATGCAATGGAGCACCACTGTGATAGAGGTTGCATCACTACACCCACTTGAGTGTGTGTGGTCATGTGGATCATTGTGGTTTGGTAAAGAACACATGCAATGACACTCCATGTATCAAACCAAGGTCAGAAAAGCCCTAGAACCTGCTGGAATGCAACCCTGGAATGTAATGGAGCACTAGTGTGACAGAGGTTGCATAAACCACACCTGGTCATGTGGATCATTGTGGTTTCGAAAAGAACACATGCAATGACACTCCATGTGTCAAACCATGGTCAGAAAGCCCTAGAACTTGATGGAATGCAACATTGGAATCCAATGGACCACCGGTGTGATAGAGATTGCATCACCACACCCACTTGAGTGTGTGTGGTCATGTGGATCATTGTGGTTTGCGAAAGAACACATGCAATGACACTCCATGTGTAAAACCATGGTCAGAAAGCCCTAAAACATGCTGGAATGCAACTGCCACATGCAATGTAGCACCAGTGTGAGAGAGGTTGCATCACTAGACCCACTTGAGTGTGTGTGGTAATGTGGATCATTGTGTTATGGAAAAGAACACGTGCAATGACACTCCATGTGTCAAACCATGGCAAAAAGCTCTAGAACAAAATGGAATGCAACTACCACATGCAACAGACCTCCAGTGTGACACAGGTTGCATCACCACACCCCGTTGAGTGTGTGTGGTCATGTGGATCATTGTGGTTTGGTAAGAACACATGCAACGCCACTCCACTATGCCAAACCATGGTCAGAAAAGCCATAGAAAATGCTAGAATGCAACATTGGAATGCAATGGAGCACCAGTGTGATAGATGTTGCATCACCACAACCACTTGTGTGTGTGATCATGTGGATCATTGTGGTTTAGTAATAACACGTGCAATGACGCTCCACTATGCTAAAACATGGTCAGAAAAGCCCTAGAACATGCTAGAATGCAACATTGGAGTGCAATGGAGCACCAGTGTGACAGAGGTTGCATCACCACACCCACTTGAGTGTGTGTGATCATGTGGATTATTGTGCTTTTGAAAAGAACTCATACAATCACACTCCATGTGTCAAACCATGGTCAGAAAGCCTTAGAACATGCTAGAATGCAACTGCCACATGCAGTGGAGCACCAGTGTGACAGAGGTGGCATCACCACAACCACTTGACTGTGTGTGGTCATGTGGATCATTGTGGATTGGGAAATAACACATGCAATGACACTCCATGTATCAAAGCATGGTCAGAAGTCCCTAAACATGCCGGAATGCAACTGACATATGCAATGGAGCACAAGTGCGAGAGAGGTTAAATCACCACACCCACTTGAGTGTGTGTGGTCATGTGGATCATTGTGGTTTGGAAAATAACACATGCAATGATACTCCATGTGCCAAACCATGGTCAGAAAGCCCTAGGACATGCTGGAATGCAACTGCCACATGCAATGGAGCACCAGTGTGATAGAGGTTGCATCACTACACCCACTTGAGTGTGTGTGGTCATGTGGATCATTGTGGTTTGGTAAAGAACACATGCAATGACACTCCATGTATCAAACCATGGTCAGAAAATCCCTAGAACCTGCTGGAATGCAACCTTGGATGTAATGGAGCGCTATTGTGACAGAGGTTGCATCACCACACCTGGTCATGTGGATCATTGTGGTTTCGAAAAGAACACATGGAATGACACTCCATGTGTCAAACCATGGTCAGAAATCCCTATTACTTGATGGAATGCAACATTGGAATGCAATGGAGCACCGGTGTGATAGAGGTTGCATCACCACACCCACTTGAGTGTGTGTGGTCATGTGGATCATTGTGGTTTGGGAAAGAACACATGCACTGACACTCCATGTGTAAAACCATGGTCAGAAAGACCTAAAACATGCTGGAATACAACTGCCACATGTAATGGAGCACCAGTGTGAGAGAGGTTGAATCACCAGACCCACTTGAGTGTGTGTGGTCATGTGGATCATTATGTTATGGAAAAGAACACATGCAATGACACTCCATGTGTCAAACCATGGCAAAAAGCCCTAGAACATAATGGAATGCAACTACCACATGCAATGGAGCTCCAGCGTGACAGAGGTTGCATCACCACACCCCCTTGAGTGTGTGTGGTCATGTGGATCATTGTGGTTTGGTAAGAACACATGCAATGACACTCCACAATGCCAAACCATGGTCAGAAAAGCCGTAGAAAATGCTAGAATGTAACATTGGAATACAATGGAGCACCAGTGTGATAGAGGTTGCATCACCACAACCACTTGAGTGTGTGTGATGATGTGGATCATTGTGGTTTAGTAAGAACATGTGAAATGACACTCCACTATGTTAAACATGGTCAGAAAAGCCCTAGAACATGCTAGAATGGAACATTGGAGCGCAATGGAGCACCAGTGTGACAGAGGTTGCATCACCACACCCACTTGAGTGTGTGTTCATGTGGATCATTGAGGTTTGGAAAATAACACATGCAATGACACTCCATGTGTCAAACCATGGTCAGAAAGACCAAGAACAAGCTGCAATGCAACTGCCACATGCAATGGAGCACCAGCGTTACATAGGTTGCATCACCACACCCACTTGAGTGTGTGTGGTCATGTGGATCATTGTGGTTTGGTAAAGAACATATGCAATGAAACTCCTTGTGACAAAACATTGTCAGAAAGCCCAGAACATGATGGAATGCAACATTGGAATGCAATGGAGCACCGGTGTTATAGAGGTTGCATCACCACACACACTTGAGTGTGTGGTCATGTGGATCATTGTGGTTTGGGAAAGAACACATGCAATGATACTCCATGTGTCAAACGATGGTCAGAAAAGCCCTAGAACCTGCTGGAATGCGACCTTGGAATGTAATGGAGCACTAGTGTGATAGAGGTTGCATCACCACACCTGGTCATGTGGATCATTGTGGTTTCGAAAAGAACACATGGAATGACACTCCATGTGTCAAACCATGGTCAGAAAGCCCTATTACTTGATGGAATGCAATGGAGCACCGGTGTGATAGAGGTTGCATCACCACACCCACTTGAGTGTGTGTGGTCATGTGGATCATTGTGGTTTGGGAAAGAACACATGCAATGACACTCCATGTGTAAAACCATGGTCAGAAAGACCTAAAACATGCTGGAATACAACTGCCACATGTAATGGAGCACCAGTGTGAGAGAGGTTGAATCACCAGACCCACTTGAGTGTGTGTGGTCATGTGGATCATTGTGTTATGGAAAAGAACACATGCAATGACACTCCATGTGTCAAAACATGGCAAAAAGCCCTAGAACATAATGGAATGCAACTACCACGTGCAATGGAGCTCCAGCGTGACAGAGGTTGCATCACCACACCACCTTGAGTGTGTGTGGTCATGTGGATTATTGTGGTTTGGTAAGAACACATGCAATTACACTCCACAATGCCAAACCATGGTGAGAAAAGCCGTAGAAAATGCTAGAATGCAACATTGGAATACAATGGAGCACCAGTGTGATAGAGGTTGCATCACCACAACCACTTGCGTGTGTGTGATGATGTGGATCATTGTGGTTTAGTAAGAACATGTGAAATGACACTCCACTATGTTAAACATGGTCAGAAAAGCCCTAGAACAAGCTAGAATGCAACATTGGAGCGCAATGGAGCACCAGTGTGACAGAGGTTGCATCACCACACCCACTTGAGTGTGTGTTCATGTGGATTATTGAGGTTTGGAAAATAACACATGAAATGACACTCCATGTGTCAAACCATGGTCAGAAAGACCAAGAACAAGCTGCAATGCAACTGCCACATGCAATGGAGCACCAGCGTTACATAGGCTGCATCACCACACCCACTTGAGTGTGTGTGGTCATGTGGATCATTGTGGTTTAGTAAAGCACATATGCAATGAAACTCCTTGTGACAAAACATTGTCAGAAAGCCCAGAACTTGATGGAATGCAACATTGGAATGCAATGGCGCACCGGTGTTATAGAGGTTGCATCACCACACACACTTGAGTGTGTGTGTTCATGTGGATCATTATGGTTTGGGAAAGAACACATGCAATGACACTCCATGTGTCAAACCATGGTCAGAAAAGCCCTAGAACCTGCTGGAATGCAACCTTGGAATGTAATGGAGCACTAGTGTGACAGAGGTTGCATCACCACACCTAGTCATGTGGATCATTGTGGTTTTGAAAAGAACACATGCAATGACACTGCATGTGTCAAACCATAGTCAGAAAGCCGTAGAACTTGATGGGATGCAACATTGGAATGCAATGGAGCACCGGTGTGATAGAGGTTGCATCACCACACCCACTTGAGTGTGTGTGGTCATGTGGATCATTGTGGTTTGGGAAAGAACACATGCAATGACACTCCATGTGTAAAACCATGGTGAGAAAGACCTAAAACATGCTGGAATACAACTGCCACATGTAATGGAGCACCAGTGTGAGAGAGGTTGAATCACCAGACCCACTTGAGTGTGTGTGGTCACGTGGATCATTGTGTTATGGAAAAGAACACATGCAATGACACTCCATGTGTCAAAACATGGCAAAAAGACCTAGAACATAATGGAATGCAACTACCACGTGCAATGGAGCTCCAGCGTGACAGAGGTTGCATCACCACACCCCCTTGAGTGTGTGTGGTCATGTGGATCATTGTGGTTTGGTAAGAACACATGCAATTACACTCCACAATGCCAAACCATGGTGAGAAAAGCCGTAGAAAATGCTAGAATGCAACATTGGAATACAATGGAGCACCAGTGTGATAGAGGTTGCATCACCACAACCACTTGCGTGTGTGTGATGATGTGGATCATTGTGGTTTAGTAAGAACATGTGAAATGACACTCCACTATGCTAAAACATGGTCAGGAAAGCCCCAGAACATGCTAGAATGGAACATTGGAGCGCAATGGAGCACCAGTGTGACAGAGGTTGCATCACCACACCCACTTGAGTGTGTGTGGTCATGTGGTTCATTGTGGTTTGGAAAAGAACTTATGAAGTGACACTCCTGGTTACAAAACATTGTCAGAAAGCCCAGAATTTGATGGAATGCAACATTGGAATGCAATGGAGCACCGGTGTTATAGATGTTGCATCACCACACCCACTTGAGTGTGTGTGGTCATGTGGATCATTGTGGTTTGGAAAAGAACACATACAATGACACTCCATGTGTGAAACCATGGTCAGAAAGCCTTAGAACATGCTGGAATGCAACTGCCACATGCAATGGAGCACCAGTGTGACAGAGGTTGCATCACCACAACCACTTGAGTGTGTGTGGTCATGTGGATCATTGTGCATTTAAAAATAACACATGCAATGACACTCCCTGTGTCAAAACATGGTTAGAAATGCCTAAAACATGTTGGAATTCAACCGAGACATGCAATGTAGCACAAGTGTGAGAGAGGTTGCATCACCACACCCACTTGAGTGTGTGTGGTTATGTGGATCATTGTGGTTTGGAAAAGAACACATGCAATGATACTCTATGTGTCAAACCATGGTTATAAAGCCCTAGAACATGCTAGAATGCAACTGGCACATGAAGTGGAGCACCAGTGTGATAGAGGTTGCATCACCTTACCTGCTCATGTGCATCATTGTGGTTTGGAAAGAACATATGCAATGACACTCCATGTGTCAAACCATGGTCAAAAAGCCTAGAACTTGATGGAATGCAACATTGGAATGCAATGGAGCACCGGTGTGATAGAGGTTGCTTCACCACACCCACTTGAGTGTGTGTGGTCATGTGGATCATTGTGGTTTGGGAAAGAACACATGCAATGACACTCCATGTGTCAAACCATGGTCAGAAAGCCCTAAAACATGCTGGATTGCAACTGCCACATGTAATGGAGCACAAGTGTGAGAGAGGTTGCATCACTAGACCCACTTGTGTGTGTGTGGTCATGTTAATCATTGTCTATGAAAAAGAACACATGCAATGACACTCCATGTGTCAAACCATGGCCAAAAAGTCCTAGAACATGATGGAATGCAACTACCACATGTAATGGAGCTCCACTGTGACAGAGGTTGCATTACCACACCCCCTTGAGTGTGTGTGGTCATGTGGATCATTGTGGTTTGGTAAGAACACATGCAATGACAGTCCACTATGCCAAACCATGGTCAGAAAAGCCGTAGAACATGCTAGAATGCAACATTGGAATGCAATGGAGAACCAATGTGATAGGGGTTGCATCACCACAACCACTTGAGTGTGTGTGATCATGTGGATCATTGTGGTTTAGTAAGAATACTTGCAATGACACTCCACTATGCTAAAACATGGTTAGAAAATCCCTATAAAATGCTGGAATGCAACATTGGAGTGCAATGGAGCACTAGTGTGACTGAGGTTGAATCACCACACCCACTTGAGTGTGTGTGGTCATGTGGATCATTGAGGTTTGGAAAATAACACATGCAATGACACTCCATGTGTCAAACCATGGTCAGAAAGCCCAAGAACATGCTGGATTGCAACTGCCACATGCAATAGAGCACCAGTGTGACATAGGTTGCATCACCACACCCACTTGAGTGTATGTGTTCATGTGGACCATTGTGGTTTTGTAAGAACACATGCAATGACACTCCATTATGCCAAACCATGGTCAGAACATCCCTAGAACATGCTGGAATGCAACGTTGGAATGCAATGGAGCACCAGTGTGACAGAGGTTGCATCATCACACCCACTTCAGTGTGTGTGGTTGATACATTGAAATGTATCTATAATTTTTGATGTTCCATGCTTTGTTTTATCCACTTTCTTGTGTTTTGTCCACACTTTGGAGTACTTTTCATATGATTTCTTGGACTAACCTATTAACAAGAGCCATAGTGCCAGCTGCCTTTTTTTGATGTTTTTGGTTCGAGGAAAGTCAGAAAATGAATATTCTCGGAATTGGACGAGACAAAAGCCAAAGTGCCTATTTTTCCAAAAGTCATCAGATGTCAGAATACGAGACGGAGTGGGGCCAGAGGGCGGCCACACCACCTGGCCGCGAGGCCAGGCTTGGCCCGCGCCAGGGGGTGGTGTGGCCAGCCCAGGCACCCCCTCTGCCTTCCCTTCCGCCTATAAGATGTACGAAAACCCTAAGTACCCGATAAAAAATCCACAAAAGAGTCTGTAGACGCCGTCATCTCCATCCCTAGATAGGGAGGGATCTGAAGCTCTTCCCGGCACCTTGCCGGAGAGGGGAATTCACCCTGGAGGACTTCTTCATCACCATGCAAGCCTCCGGTGTGATGCGTGAGTAGTTCATCCTTGGACTACGGATCCATGTAGTAGCTAGATGGCCGGTTCTCCACCTTTGTGCTTTCATGTTTAGATCTTGTGAGCTCCATTCATGATCAAGATCATCTATTTGTAATTCTGCATGTTGTGTTTGCGGGGATCTGGTGGATATTGAGATGCTATTTCAGATTGATTATTGATTCTATCATGTCTTTGTTATTTGTGATCTTGCATGCTTTCTGTTGTTAGTAGCTATCTTGGCCAAGTAGATGCTAGCAACTCCAAGAGTTAGTATTTATGCTCGATAGTGGGTTCATGCCTCTGGTAATCTTTTGAAGTGAAAGAAATCTCTAAGGTACTAGATGTGCTGTTGCTACTAGGGAGAAAACAACAATCCTTTGTTCATAGAACAATCGTATTGTTTACTTTACACGCAGTTCATGAAGCAATAATCTGTTGCTTGCAACTTAATACTGGAGGGGGTTCAGATGATAACCTGAAGGTGGATTATTAGTCATAGATGCAGTTGGATGGCGGTTTATGTATAATGTTGTAATGCCCAATCAAGTCCCAAAGGAGTCAAGATGATTAGTATATGCATGTATTGCTTTCTCGATGTTTGTCAATTGCCCCGCTGTAATTTGTTCACCCAGCATGTTATCTATCTAAGGAGAGCCACCTCTAGTGAACTATGGATCTTGTTCCTTTTCTTTACATACAATCTATAAATTGTTACTGCTTTGTGTTTACTTTCTTCAAACCATTACTTTCTTCCATTCGATATGTTTAATCCTTTGTTTTCAGCAAAACACGGTGAGATTGACAACGTCATCGCAAGTAGGGGACAAAGTTCTGTGGTTGTGTTGTGTAGGTCTCCACGTTGCTACTAGCACCGGTAGTGCGCCCTGCCAAGGCTCATCTAGCAACACCTTTGGGGTGTTTCCTTGCTCCTACTGGTTCGATTAAACCTTGGTTTCATAACTGACAGAAACTTGCTGCTGTGCTCATCATACCTTCCTCTTGGGGTTCCCAATGAGCTCTACATCAACACTGCACCAGCATCTTTCTGGCGCCATACACTGAGCCATCAGTGGTCATGTGGATCATTGTGGTTTTGAAAAGAACACCAGCCATGACACTCCATGTGTCAAATCATGGTCAGAAAGCCCTAGAACTTGCTGGAATGCAATGGAGCACTAGTGTGTCAGAGGTTGCATTACCACACCCACTTGAGTGTGTGTGGTCATGTGGATCATTGTGGTTTGGAAAAGAACACATACAATGACACTCCATGTGTCAAACCATTGTCAGAAAGCCTTAGAACATGCTGGACTGTAACTGCCACATGCAATGGAGCACCATTCTGATAGAGGTTGCATCACCACAACCACTTGAGTGTATGTGGTCATGTGGATCATTGTGGATTGGAAAATAACACATGAAATGACACGCCATGTGTCAAAACATGGTTAGAAATGCCTAAAACATGCTGGAATGCAACTAAGACATGCAATGGAGCACAAGTGCGAGAGAGGTTGCATCACCACACCCACTTTAGTGTTTGTGGTCATGTGGATCATTGTGGTTTGGAAAAGAACACATGCAATGATACTCCATGTGTCAAACCATGGTCAGAAAGCCCTAGAACATGCTGGAATGCGACTCCCACATGCAATGGACCACCAGTGTGATAGAGGTTGCATCACTACACCCACTTGAGTGTGTGTGGTCATGTGGATCATTGTGGTTTGGTACAGAACACATGCAATGACACTCCATGTGTCAAACCATGGTCAGAAAAGCCCTAGAACCTTCTGGAATGCAACAGTGGAATATAATGGAGCATCGGTTTGATAGAGGTTGTATCACCACACCTGGTCATGTGGATCATTGTGGTTTGGAAAATAACATATGCAATGCCACTCCATGTGTCAAACCATGGTCAGGAAGCCCTAGAACTTGATGGAATGCAACATTGTAATGCAATGGAGCACCGGTATAATAGAGGTTGCATCACCACACCCACTTGAGTGTGTGTGGTCATGTGGATCATTGTGGTTTGGGAAAGAACACATGCAACGACACTCCATGTGTCAAACCATGGTCAGAAAGCCCTAAAACATGCTAGAATGCAACTACCACATGCAATGGAGCACAAGTGTGAGAGAGGTTGCATCACTAGACCCACTTGAGTGTGTGTGGTCATGTGGATCATTGTGCTATGGAAAAGAACACATGAAATGACACTCCATGTGTCAAACCATGGCCAAAAAGTCCTACAACATGATGGAATGCAACTACCACATGCAATGGAACTCCAGTGTGACAGAGGTTGCATCACCACACCCCCTTGAGTGTGTGTGGTCATGTGGATCATTGTGGTTTGGTAAGAACACATGCAATGACCCTCCACTATGCCAAACCATGGTCAGAAAAGCCGTAGAACATGCTAGAATGCGACATTGGAATGCAATGGAGCACTAGTGTGATAGAGGTCGCGTCACCACAACCACTTGAGTGTGTGTAATCATGTGGATCATTGTGGTTTAGTAAGAACATGTGCAATGGCACTCCACTATGCTAAAACATGGTTAGAAAAGCCCTATAACATGCTGGAATGCAACATTGGAGTGCAATGGAGCACTAGTGTCATAGAGGTTGAATCACCACACCCACTTGAGTGTGTGTGGTCATGTGGATCATTGTGGATTGGAAAATAACACATGTAATGACACTCCATGTGTCAAACCATGGTCAGAAAGCCCAAGAACATGTTGAAATGCAACTGCCACATGCAATGGAGCACCAGTGTGACATAGGTTGCATCTCAACACCCACTTGAGTGTGTTTGGTCATGTGGATCATTGTGGTTTTGTGAGAACACATGCAATGACACTCCACTATGCCAAACCATGGTCAGAAAAGCCCTAGAACATGCTGGAATACAACATTGGAATGCAATGGAGCACCAGTGTGACAGAGGTTGCATCACCACACCCACTTCAGTGTGTGTGGTCATGTGGATCATTGTGGTTTGGAAAAGAACGCATGCAATGCCACTCAATGTGTCAAACCATGGTAAGAAAGCCCTAGAATTTGCTGGAATGCAATGCAGCACCAGTGTGACAGAGGTTGCATCACCACACCCACTTGAGTGTGTGTGGTCAGGTGGATCATTGTGGATTGGAAAATAACACATGCAATGACACTCCATGTGTCAAAACATGGTCAGAAATGCCTAAAACATGCTGGAATGCAACTGAGACATGCAATGGAGCACCAGTGTGACATAGGTTGCATCACCACACCCACTTGAGTGTGTGTGGTCATATGGATCATTGTGGTTTGGAGAAGAACACATGCAGTGATACTCCTTGTGTCAAACCATGGTCAGAAAGCCCTAGAACATGCTGGAAAGCAACTGCCACATGCAATGGAGCACCAGTGTCATAGAGGTTGCATCACCACACCCATTTGAGTGTGTGTGGTCATGTGGATCTTTATGGTTTGGTTAAGAACACATGCAATGACACTCCTTGTGTCAAACCATGGTCGGAAAAGCCCTATAACATGCTGGAATGCAACATTGTAATGTAGTGTGATAGAGGTTGCATCACCACACCCACTTGAGTGTGTGTGGTCATGTGGATTGGAAAATAACACATGTAATGACACTCCATGTGTCAAACCATGGTCAGAAAGCCCTATAACTTGATGGAATGCAACATTGGAATGTAATGGAGCACCGGTGTGATAGAGGTTGCATCACCACACCCACTTGAGTGTGTGGTCATGTGGATCATTGTGGTTTGGGAAAGAACACATGCAATGACACTCCATGTGTCAAACGATGGTCAGAAAGCCCTAAAACATGCTGGAATGCAACTACCACATGCAAAGGAGCACCAGTGTGAGAGAGGTTGCATCACCAGACCCACTTGAGTGTGTGTGGTCATGTGGATCATTGTGATATGGAAAAGAACACATGCAATGACACTCCATGTGCCAAATCATGGCCAAAAATCCCTAGAACATGCTGGAATGCAAGTACCAGATGCAACCGTGCTCTAGTGTGACAGAGGTTTCATCACCATACCCACCCAAAATTGTGTGGTCATGTGGATCATTGTGGTTTGGAAAAGAACACGTGCAATGACAGTCCATGTGCCAAACCATGGTCAGAAAGCCCAAAAAACATGCTGTAATGCAACATTGGAATGCACTGAAGTACCAGTGTGACAGAGGTTGCGTCACCACACCCACTTGAGTGTGTGTGATCATATGGATCATTGAGGTTTTGTAAGAACAGGTGTAACGAGACTTCACTATGCCAAAACATGGTCAGAAAATCCCTAGAACATGTTGGAATGCAACATTGGAATGCAATAGAGCACTAGTGCGACAGAGGTTGCATCACCACACCCACTTGAGTGTGTGTGGTCATGTGGATAATTGTGGTTTTTAAAATAACACATGCAATGACACTCCATGTATCAAACCATAGTCAGAAAGCCCTAGAACATGCTGGAATGCAACTACCACATGCAATGGAGAGCCAATGTGACATACGTTGCATCATCACACCCACTTGAGTGTGTGTATTCATGTGGATCATTTTGGTTTGGTAAGAACAGATGCAATGACACTCCACTATGCCAAACCTTGGTCAGAAAATCCCTAGGACATGCTAGAATGCAAAATTGGAATGCAACAGAGCACCATTGTGATAGAGGTTGCATCAACACAACCACTTGAGTGTGTGTGGTCATGTGGATCATTGTGGAGTGGAAAATAACACATGAAATGACACTCCATGTGTCAAAACATGGTTAGAAATGCCTAAAACATGCTGGAATGCAACTGAGACATGCAATGGAGCACAAGTGTGAGAGAGGTTGCATCACCACACCCACTTTAGTGTTTGTGGTCATGTGGATCATTATGG
The DNA here is from genome assembly GCA_023614405.1 of Avena insularis. Classification (NCBI taxonomy): domain Eukaryota; kingdom Viridiplantae; phylum Streptophyta; class Magnoliopsida; order Poales; family Poaceae; genus Avena; species Avena insularis. The sequence goes on from CM042686.1 coordinate 316,539,753, forward strand.
TTTGGAAAAGAACACATGCAATGATACTCCATGTGTCAAACCATGGTCAGAATGCCCTAGAACATGCTGGAATGCGACTCCCACATGCAATGGACCACCAGTGTGATAGAGGTTGCATCACTACACCCACTTGAGTGTGTGTGGACATGTGGATCATTGTGGTTTGGTAAAGAACACATGCAATGACACTCCATGTGTCAACCCATGGTCAGAAAAGCCCTAGAACCTTCGGGAATGCAACATTGGAATATAATGGAGCATCAGTTTGATAGAGGCTGCATCACCACACCTGGTCATGTGGATCATTCTGGTTTGGAAAATAAAATACGCAATGGCACTCCATGTGTCAAACCATGGTCAGAAAGCCCTAGAACTTGATGGAATGCAACATTGAAATGCAATGGAGCACCGGTGTAATAGAGGTTGCATCACCACACCCACTTGAGTGTGTGTGGTCATGTGGATCATTGTGGATTGGAAAATAACACATGCAATGACACTCCATGTGTCAAAGCATGGTCGAAAATGCCTAAAACATGCTGGAATACAACTGAGACATGCAATGGAGCACCAGTGTCACATAGGTTGCATCACCACACCCACTTGAGTGTGTGTGGTCATATGGATCATTGTGGTTTGGAAAATAACACATGTAATGATACTCCATGTGTCAAACCATGGTCAGAAAGCCCTAAAACATGCTAGAATGCAACTACCACATGCAATGGAGCACAAGAGTGAGAGAGGTTGCATCACTAGACCCACTTGAGTGTGTGTGGTCATGTGGATCATTGTGCTATGGAAAAGAACACATGCAATGACACTCCATGTGTCAAACCATGGCCAAAAAGTCCTACAACATGCTGGAATGCAACTACCACATGCAATGGAGCTCCAGTGTGATAGAGGTTGCATCACCACACCCCCTTGACTGTGTGTGGTCATGTGGATTATTGTGGTTTGGTAGGAACACATGCAATGACACTCCACTATGCCAAACCATGGTCAGAAAAGCCGTAGAACATGCTAGAATGCAACATTGGGATGCAATGGAGCACCAGTGTGATAGAGGTCGCGTCACCACAACCACTTGATTGTGTGTGATCATGTGGATCATTATGGTTTAGTAAGAACACGTGCAATGACACTCCACTATGCTAAAACATGGTTAGAAAAGCCCTATAACATGCTGGAATGCAACATTGGAGTGCAATGGAGCACTAGTGTGACAGAGGTTGAATCACCACACCCACTTGAGTGTGTGTGGTCATGTGGATCATTGTGGATTGGAAAATAACACATGTAATGACACTCCATGTGTCAAACCATGGTTAGAAAGCCCAAGAACATGTTGGAATGCAACTGCCACATGCAATGGAGCACCAGTGTGACATAGGTTGGATCACAACACCCACTTGAGTGTGTGGTCATGTGGATCATTGTGGTTTTGTAAGAACACGTGCAATGACACTCCACTATGCCAAACCATGGTCAGAAAAGCCCTAGAACATGCTGGAATACAACATTGGAATGCAATGGAGCACCAGTGTGACAGAGGTTGCATCACCACACCCACTTCAGTGTGTGTGGTCATGTGGATCATTGTGGTTTGGAAAAGAACGCATGCAATGCCACTCAATGTGTCAAACCATGGTCAGAAAGCCCTAGAATTTGCTGGAATGCAATGCAGCACCAGTGTGACAGAGGTTGCATCACCACACCGACTTGAGTGTGTGTGGTCATGTGGATCATTGTGGATTGGAAAATAACACACGCAATGACACTCCATGTGTCAAAACATGGTCAGAAATGCCTAAAACATGCTGGAATGCAACTGAGACATGCAATGGAGCACGAGTGTGACATAGGTTGCATCACCACACCCACTTGAGTGTGTGTGGTCATATGGATCATTGTGGTTTGGAAAAGAACACATGCAGTGATACTCCATGTGTCAAACCATGGTCAGAAAGCCCTAGAACATGCTGGAAAGCTACTGCCACCTGCAATGGAGCACCAGTGTCATAGAGGTTGCATCACCTCACCCATTTGAGTGTGTGTGGTCATGTGGATCATTGTGGTTTGGTTAAGAACACATGCAATGACACTCCATGTGTCAAACCATGGTCGGAAAAGCCCTATAACATGCTGGAATGCTACATTGTAATGTAGCATGATAGAGGTTGCATCACCACACCCACTTGAGTGTGTGTGGTCATGTGGATCATTATGGATTGGAAAATAACACATGTAATGACACTCCATGTGTCAAACCATGGTCAGAAAGCCCTATAACTTGATGGAATGCAACATTGGAATGTAATGGAGCACCGGTGTGATAGAGGTTGCATCACCACGCCCACTTGAGTGTGTGTGGTCATGTGGATCATTGTGGTTTGGGAAAGAACACATGCAATGACACTCCATGTGTCAAACGATGGTCAGAAAGCCCTAAAACATGCTGGAATGCAACTGCCACATGCAAAGGAGCACCAGTGTGAGAGAGGTTGCATCACCAGACCCACTTGAGTGTGTGTGGTCATGTGGATCATTGTGATATGGAAAAGAACACATGCAATGACACTCCATGTGTCAAATCATGGCCAAAAATCCCTAGAACATGCTGGAATGCAAGGACCATATGCAGTGCTCGGTTCAGCGGATGTTTCATCACCATAACCAACTAAGTGTGTGTGGCCATGTGGATGATTGTGGTTTGGAAAAGAACATGTGCAATGACTCTCCATGTGCCAAACCATGGTCAGAAAGCCCAAAAAACATGTTGTAATGCAACATTGGAATGCAATGAAGTACCAGTGTGACAGAGGTTGCGTCACCACACCCACTTGAGTGTGTGTGATCATATGGATCATTGAGGTTTGGTAAGAACAGGTGCAACGAGACTTCACTATGCCAAAACATGGTTAGAAAAGCCCTAGAACATGCTGGAATGCAACATTGGAATGCAATGGAGCACTAGTGTGACAGAGGTTGCATCACCACACCCACTTGAGTGTGTGTGGTCATGTGGATCATTGTGGTTTGGAAAATAACAGATGCAATGACACTCCATGTATCAAACCATAGTCAGAAAGCCCTTGAACATGCTGGTATGCAACTACCACATGCAATGGAGTGCCAATGTGACATACGTTGCATCATCACACCCACTTGAGTGTGTGTGGTCATGTGGAATATTGTGGCTTGGTAAGAACACATGCAATGACACTCCACTATGCCAAACCATGGTCAGAAAAGCCGTAGAACATGCTAGAATGCAACATTGGAATGCAATGGAGCACTAGTGTGATAGAGGTCGCGTCACCACAACCACTTGAGTGTGTGTGATCATGTGGATCATTGTGGTTTAGTAAGAACACGTGCAATGACACTCCACTATGCTAAAACATGGTTAGAAAAGCCCTATAACATGCTGGAATGCAACATTGGAGTGCAATGGAGCACTAGTGTGACAGAGGTTGAATCACCACACCCACTTGAGTGTGTGTGGTCATGTGGATCATTGTGGATTGGAAAATAACACATGTAATGACACTCCATGTGTCAAACCATGGTCAGAAAGCCCAAGAACATGTTGGAATGCAACTGCCACATGCAATGGAGCACCAGTGTGACATAGGTTGCATCACAACACCCACTTGACTGTGTGGTCATGTGGATCATTGTGGTTTTGTAAGAACACATGCAATGACACTCCACTATGCCAAACCATGGTCAGAAAAGCCCTAAAACATGCTGGAATACAACATTGGAATGCAATGGAGCACCAGTGTGACAGAGGTTGCATCACCACACCCACTTGAGTGTGTGTGGTCATGTGGATCATTGTGGTTTGGAAAAGAACGCATGCAATGACACTCAATGTGTCAAACCATGGTCAGAAAGCCCTAGAATTGGCTGGAATGCAATGAAGCACCAGTGTGACAGAGGTTGCATCACCACACCCACTTGAGTGTGTGTGGTCATGTGGATCATTGTGGATTGGAAAATAACACATGCAATGACACTCCATGTGTCAAAACATTGTCAGAAATGCCTAAAACATGCTGGAATGCAACTGAGACATGCAATGGAGCACCAGTGTGACATAGGTTGCATCACCACACCCACTTGAGTGTGTGTGGTCATATGGATCATCGTGGTTTGGAAAAGAACACATGCAATGATACTCCATGTGTCAAACCATGGTCAGAAAGCCCTAAAACATGCTGGAATGCAACTACCACATGCAATGGAGCACAAGTGTGAGAGAGGTTGCATCACTAGACCCACTTGAGTGTGTGTGGTCATGTGGATCATTGTGCTATCGAAAAGAACACATGCAATGACACTCCATGTGTCAAACCATGGCCAAAAAGTCCTACAACATGCTGGAATGCAACTACCACATGCAATGGAGCTCCAGTTTGATAGAGGTTGCATCACCACACGCCCTTGAGTGTGTGTGGTCATGTGGATTATTCTGGTTTGGTAAGAACACATGCAATGACACTCCTCTATGCCAAACCATGGTCAGAAAAGCCGTAGAACATGCTAGAATGCAACATTGGGATGCAATGGAGCACTAGTGTGATAGAGGTCGCGTCAGCACAACCACTTGAGTGTGTGTGATCATGTGGATCATTGTGGTTTAGTAAGAACACGTGCAATGACACTCCACTATGCTAAAACATGGTTAGAAAAGCCCTATAACATGCTGGAATGCAATATTGGAGTGCAATGGAGCATTAGTGTGACAGAGGTTGAATCACCACACCCACTTGAGTGTGTGTGGTCATGTGGATCATTGTGAATTGGAAAATAACACATGTAATGACACTCCATGTGTCAAACCATGGTCAGAAAGCCCAAGAACATGTAGGAATGCAACTGCCACATGCAATGGAGCACTAGTGTGACATAGGTTGCATCACAATACCCACTTGAGTGTGTGGTCATGTGGATCATTGTGGTTTTGTAAGAACACATGCAATGACACTCCACTATGCCAAACCATGGTCAGAAAAGCCCTAGAACATGCTGGAATACTACATTGGAATGCAATGGACCACCAGTGTGACAGATGTTGCATCACCACACCCACTTCAGTGTGTGTGGTCATGTGGATCATTGTGGTTTGGAATAGAACGCATGCAATGACACTCAATCTGTCAAACCATGGTCAGAAAGCCCTAGAATTTGCTGGAATGCAATGAAGCACCAGTGTGACAGAGGTTGCATCACCACACCCACTTGAGTGTGTGTGGTCATGTGGATCATTGTGGATTGGAAAATAACACATCCAATGACACTCCATGTGTCAAAACATGGTCAGAAATGCCTAAAACATGCGGGAATGCAACTGAGACATGCAATGGAGCACCAGTGTGACATAGGTTGCATCACCACACCCACTTGAGTGTGTGTGGTCATATGGATCATTGTGGTTTGGAAAAGAACACATGCAATGATACTCCATGTGTCAAACCATGGTCAGAAACCCCTAAAACATGCTGGAATGCAACTACCACATGCAATGGAGCACAAGTGTGAGAGAGGTTGCATCACTAGACCCACTTGAGTGTGTGTGGTCATGTGGATCATTGTGCTATCGAAAAGAACACATGCAATGACACTCCATGTGTCAAACCATGGCCAAAAAGTCCTACAACATGCTGGAATGCAACTACCACATGCAATGGAGCTCCAATGTGATAGAGGTTGCATCACCACACCCCCTTGAGTGTGTGTGGTCATGTGGATTATTCTGGTTTGGTAAGATCACATGCAATGACACTCCTCTATGCCAAACCATTGTCAGAAAAGCCGTAGAACATGCTAGAATGCAACATTGGGATGCAATGGAGCACTAGTGTGATAGAGGTCGCGTCAGCACAACCACTTGAGTGTGTGTGATCATGTGGATCATTGTGGTTTAGTAAGAACACGTGTAATGACACTCCACTATGCTAAAACATGGTTAGAAAAGCCCTATAACATGCTGGAATGCAATATTGGAGTGCAATGGAGCATTAGTGTGACATAGGTTGAATCACCACACCCACTTGAGTGTGTGTGGTCATGTGGATCATTGTGAATTGGAAAATAACACATGTAATGACACTCCATGTGTCAAACCATGGTCAGAAAGCCCAAGAACATGTAGGAATGCAACTGCCACATGCAATGGAGCACCAGTGTGACATAGGTTGCATCACAATACCCACTTGAGTGTGTGGTCATGTGGATCATTGTGGTTTTGTAAGAACACATGCAATGACACTCCACTATGCCAAACCATGGTCAGAAAAGCCCTAGAACATGCTGGAATACAACATTGGAATGCAATGGAGCACCAGTGTGACAGACGTTGCATCACCACACCCACTTCAGTGTGTGTGGTCATGTGGATCATTGTGGTTTGGAATAGAACGCATGCAATGATACTCAATGTGTCAAACCATGGTCAGAAAGCCCTAGAATTTGCTGGAATGCAATGAAGCACCAGTGTGACAGAGGTTGCATCACCACACCCACTTGAGTGTGTGTGGTCATGTGGATCATTGTGGATTGGAAAATAACACATCCAATGACACTCCATGTGTCAAAACATGGTCAGAAATGCCTAAAACATGCGGGAATGCAACTGAGACATGCAATGGAGCACCAGTGTGACATAGGTTGCATCACCACACCCACTTGAGTGTGTGTGGTCATATGGATCATTGTGGTTTGGAAAAGAACACATGCAATGATACTCCATGTGTCAAACCATGGTCAGAAAGCCCTAAAACATGCTGGAATGCAACTACCACATGCAATGGAGCACAAGTGTGAGAGAGGTTGCATCACTAGACCCACTTGAGTGTGTGTGGTCATGTGGATCATTGTGCTATCGAAAAGAACACATGCAATGACACTCCATGTGTCAAACCATGGCCAAAAAGTCCTACAACATGCTGGAATGCAACTACCACATGCAATGGAGCTCCAGTGTGATAGAGGTTGCATCACCACACCCCCTTGAGTGTGTGTGGTCATGTGGATTATTCTGTTTTGGTAAGAACACATGCAATGACACTCCTCTATGCCAAACCATGGTCAGAAAAGCCGTAGAACATGCTAGAATGCAACATTGGGATGCAATGGAGCACTAGTGTGATAGAGGTCGCGTCAGCACAACCACTTGAGTGTGTGTGATCATGTGGATCATTGTGGTTTAGTAAGAACACGTGCAATGACACTCCACTATGCTAAAACATGGTTAGAAAAGCCCTATAACATGCTGGAATGCAATATTGGAGTGCAATGGAGCATTAATGTGACAGAGGTTGAATCACCACACCCACTTGAGTGTGTGTGGTCATGTGGATCATTGTGAATTGAAAATAACACATGTAATGACACTCCATGTGTCAAACCATGGTCAGAAAGCCCAAGAACATGTAGGAATGCAACTGCCACATGCAATGGAGCACCAGTGTGACATAGGTTGCATCACAATACCCACTTGAGTGTGTGGTCATGTGGATCATTGTGGTTTTGTAAGAACACATGCAATGACACTCCACTATGCCAAACCATGGTCAGAAAAGCCCTAGAACATGCTGGAATACAACATTGGAATGCAATGGAGCACCAGTGTGACAGAGGTTGCATCACCACACCCACTTCAGTGTGTGTGGTCATGTGGATCATTGTGGTTTGGAATAGAACGCATGCAATGACACTCAATGTGTCAAACCATGGTCAGAAAGCCCTAGAATTTGCTGGAATGCAATGACGCACCAGTGTGACAGAGGTTGCATCACCACACCCACTTGAGTGTGTGTGGTCATGTGGATCATTGTGGATTGGAAAATAACACATCCAATGACACTCCATGTGTCAAAACATGGTCAGAAATGCCTAAAACATGCGGGAATGCAACTGAGACATGCAATGGAGCACCAGTGTTACATAGGTTGCATCACCACACCCACTTGAGTGTGTGTGGTCATATGGATCATTGTGGTTTGGAAAAGAACACATGCAATGATACTCCATGTGTCAAACCATGGTCAGAAAGCCCTAAAACATGCTGGAATGCAACTACCACATGCAATGGAGCACAAGTGTGAGAGAGGTTGCATCACTAGACCCACTTGAGTGTGTGTGGTCATGTGGATCATTGTGCTATGGAAAAGAACACATGCAATGACACTCCATTTGTCAAACCATGGTCGGAAAAGCCCTATAACATGCTAGAATGCAACATTGTAATGTAGTGTGATAGAGGTTACATCACCACACCCACTTGAGTGTGTGTGGTCATGTGGACCATTGTGGATTGGAAAATAACACATGTAATGACACTCCATGTGTCAAACCATGGTCAGAAAGCCCTATAACTTGATGGAATGCAACATTGGAATGTAATGGAGCACCGGTGTGATAGAGGTTGCATCACCACACCCACTTGAGTGTGTGTGGTCATGTGGATCATTGTGGTTTGGGAAAGAACACATGCAATGACACTCCATGTGTCAAACGATGGTCAGAAAGCCCTAAAACATGCTGGAATGCAATTGCCACAAGCAAAGGAGCACCAGTGTGAGAGAGGTTGCATCACCAGACCCACTTGAGTGTGTGTGGTCATGTGGATCATTGTGATATGGAAAAGAACACATGAAATGGCACTCCATGTGTCAAATCATGGCCAAAAATACCTAGAACATGCTGGAATGCAAGTACCATATGCAACAGGGCTCCAGTGTGACAGTGGTTTCATCACCATACCCACCTAAGGTTGTGTGGTCATGTGGATCATTGTGGTTTGGAAAAGAACACGTGCAATGACAGTGCATGTGCCAAACCATGGTCAGAAAGCCCAAACAACATGTTGTAATGCAACATTGGAATGCAATGAAGTACTAGTGTGACAGAGGTTGCATCACCACACCCACTTGACTGTGTGTGATAATATGGATCATTGAGGTTTGGTAAGAACAGGTGTAACGAGACTTCACTATGCCAAAACATGGTCAGAAAATCCCTAGAACATGCTGGAATGCAACATTGGAATGCAATGGAGCACTAGTGTGACAGAGGTTGCATCACCACACCCACTTGAGTGTGTGTGGTCATGTGGATCATTGTGGTTTTTAAAATAACACATGCAATGAAACTCCATGTACCAAACCATAGTCAGAAAGCCCTATAACATGCTAGAATGCAACTACCACATGCAATGGAGCACCAATGTGACATATGCTGCATCATCACACCCACTTGAGTGTGTGTATTCATGTGGATCATTTTCGTTTGGTAAGAACACAGGCAATGACACTCCACTATGCCAAACCATGGTCAGAAAAGCCCTAGGACATGCTAGAATGCAAAATTGGAATGCAATAGAGCACCAGTGTGACAGAGGTTGCATCACCACACCCACTTGAGCGTGTGTGGTCATGTGGATCATTGTGGTTTGGAAAAGAACACATGCAATAACACTCCATGTGTCAAACCATTGTCAGAAAGCCCTAGAACATGCTGGAATGCAACTGCCACATGCAATGGAGCACAAGTGTGACGGAGGTTGCATCACCACACCCACTTGAGTGTGTGTGGTCATGTGGTTCATTGTGGTTTGGAAAAGAACACATGCAATGCCACTCCATGTGTCAAACCATGGTTGGAAAGCCCTAGAACTTGTTGGAATGCAATGGAGCACCAGTGTGACAGATGTTGCATCACCACACCCACTTGATTTTGTGTGGTCATGTGGATAATTGTGGTTTGGAAAACAACACATAAAATGCCACTCCATGTGTTAAACCATGGTCAGAAAGCCTTAGAACATGCTGGAATGCAATTACCACATCCAATGGAGCACCGGTGTGAAAGAGGTTGCATCACCACACCCACTTGAGTGTGTGTGGTCATGTGGATCATTGTGGTTTGGAAAAGGACACATGCAATGACACTTCATGTGTGAAACCATGGTCAGAAAGCCCTAGAACATTATGGATTGCAAATGCCACATGCAATGGAGCACCAGTGTGACAGAGGTTGCATCACCACACCCACTTGATTGTGTGTCGTCATGTGGATCATTGTGGTTTTGTAAGGAACACATGCAATGACACTACACTATGCCAAACAATGGTCGGAAAACCCTAGAACATGCTGGAATGCAACATTGGAATGTAATGGAGCACCAGTGTGATAGTGGTTGCATCACCACACCCACTTGAGTGTGTGTGGTCATGTGGATCATTGTGGTTTGGTTAAGAACACATGCAATGACACTCCAGGTGTCAAACCATGGTCGGAAAAGCCCTATGACATGCTGGAATGCAACATTGGAATGTAGTGTGATAGAGGTTGCATCACCACACCCAATTGAGTGTGTGTGGTCATGTGGATCATTGTGGATTGGAAAATAACACATGTAATGACACTCCATGTGTCAAACCATGGTCAGAAAGCCCTATACTTGATGGAATGCAACATTGGAATGTAATGGAGCACCGATGTGATAGAGGTTGCATCACCACACCCACTTGAGTGTGTGTGGTCATGTGGATCATTGTGGTTTGGGAAAGAACACATGCAATGACACTCCACGTGTCAAACCATGGTCAAAAAGCCCTAAAACATGCTGGAATGCAACTGCCACATGCAATGGAGAACCAGTGTGAGAGAGGTTGCATCACCAGACCCACTTGAGTGTGTGTGGTCATGTGGATCATTGTGCTATGGAATGGAACACATGCAATGACACTCTATGTGTCAAATCATGGCCAAAAAGCCCTAGAACATGCTGGAATGCAAGTACCATATGCAACCGTGCTCCAGTGTGACAGAAGTTTCATCACCATACCCACCTAAGTGTGTGTGTTCATGTGGATCATTGTGGTTTGGAAAAGAACACGTGCAATTACACTCCATGTGCCAAACCATGGTCAGAAAGCCCAAAAAACATGTTGTAATGCAACATTGGAATGCAATGACGTACCAGTGTGACAGAGATTGCGTCACCACACCCACTTGAGTGTGTGTGATCATATGGATCATTGAGTTTTGGTAAGAACAGGTGTAACGAGACTTCACTATGCCAAAACATGGTCAGAAAATCCCTAGAACATGCTGGAATGCAACATTGGAATGCAATGGAGCACTAGTTTGACAGAGGTTGCATCACCACACCCACTTGAGTGTGTGTGGTCATGTGGATCATTGTGGTTTTTAAAATAACACATGCAATGACACTCCATGTATCAAACCATAGTCAGAAAGCCCTAGAACATGCTGGAATGCAACTACCACATGCAATGGAGCACCAATGTGACATACGTTGCATCATCACACCCACTTGAGTGTGTGTATTCATGTGGATCATTTTGGTTTGGTAAGAACACATGCAATGACACTCCACTATGCCAAACCATGGTCAGAAAAGCCCTAGGACATGCTAGAATGTAAAATTGGAATGCAATAGAGCACCAGTGTGACAGAGGTTGCATCACCACACCCACTTGAGCATGTGTGGTCATGTGGATCATTGTGGTTTGGAAAAGAACACATGTAATGACACTCCATGTATCAAACCATTGTCAGAAAGACCTAGAACACGCTGGAATGCAACTGCCACATGTAATGGAGCACTAGTGTGACGGAGGTTGCATCACCACACCCACTTGAGTGTGTGTGGTCATGTGGTTCATTGTGGTTTGGAAAAGAACACATGCAATGACAATCCATGTTTCAAACCATGGTTGGAAAGCCCTAGAACTTGTTGGAATGCAATGAAGCACTAGTGTGACAGATGTTGCATTACCACACCCACTTGAGTGTGTGTGGTCATGTGGATAATTGTGGTTTGGAAAAGAACACATACAATGCCACTCCATGTGTCAAACCATGGTCAGAAAGCCTTAGAACATGCTGGAATGCAATTACCACATCAAGTGGAGCACCGGTGTGACAGAGGTTGCATCAGCACACCCACTTGAGTGTGTGTGGTCATGTGGATCGTTGTGGTTTTGTAAGGAACACATGCAATGACACTACACTATGCCAAACAATGGTCGGAAAAGCCCTAGAACATGCTGGAATGCAACATTGGAATATAATGGAGCACCAGTGTGACAGTGGTTGCATCACCACACCCACTGTGACACCCCGGTTCTGAAAAGACCGTGGCCTCTATGTGACACGCCAATCCCTGGATCGGTTCATTGGCCCACAATAGAGTAAGATAGATAACATAGCAAAATATCCGTGTATCATAGATAACGAAGATCCAGAGTACCATTATTACAATAAAAGCTTAGCACAAGCTAGCTCAAATTATTCAGGTAGCAACATAAACGAGATAAATCCTCCAGTCTTCAAATTTCCCACAAGTGAACAAGTGCCGAGTGGAGTACCGTGGCCTATAACGATCAATCAGAATCGGAATAACCTGCAGCATAAAACGCAACAGCCCCGGGTCAATACATGGAATGTATGGCAAGTAGAGCTAGTAAATGGAGACAATAGTACTAACATCTACATGCATATCTGGCAAGTGGAGTTGTGTCTGGCTTGCATTTGCAAATAACTTTGTCCTACTTTCATAAACAGTTTTTGATTTTCTTTGAAAAGATCCCAATTAAGTTAACCCAACAACATTAAAACAATTATGAAATTAGAATGAGCGAGAAACATGTCATGGAATCAATATCAAGCAACTCAGTTGTCCATAACCGGGGACACGGCTAATCGATTAGATTATACACTCTGCAGAGGTTAGTACACTTTACCCATGTGACTTGGCCAGCCCAGCTCGTACCATCACTCTCATTTTGGGTGATGATAGGGAGAAGACCAAGAAGAGACTGTTCGGGAAGTAGCTCCTCAATCCCGACGCGCACCGGTCCAACCTACCAAAATTCTACATCTCTGGATACGCGGGTTCGAGTTACCACAACCTACTAAGTCCAACCAACCGCCCATTTCATTATTGGCACATGGTTGTACACGTAAGCTACACAATAAAGAAGCCAATCATTCTCTCTTGATACCTGGGTGCCTTTCCGCAATGAAACCACCAAAAATTATCAATACCATCACACCCAGGGGATTCATTGATTAAGTTGTTTTAGTTTTCACAAACCAATACTTTGAGAAAACAAGTATCAATGATGTAACCCAGCCCTCGTTCAACATAGCATGGCTAAGCACATCTACAACGGTGGTTCATCTACAAGGAAAGCCCTACCACAGAATAGGTCATAGCATAGCGATAGTATCATCCTACACATGCATCTACAAAATACACGACAATGCATTGAAAATAGTAGGACGATATCATGAACAAAGTAGCATCTACTTGCCTTGATTGTAGCGGTCGGAAGAACAATCCACACACGAGCATGGGTTGCACTCCACACAATCTACACGACACAATTGCATTCATAAACCAACAATTCACAAACATATGCAACAAAGATAATGCATGAATGCAAGAACGGCAAGTGAATTGGTGCTACAGCTGCACCACATAATTCTAATACATATTAATACCGAATACATGCATGGAAAATAGATTTGGCGCTAGGAAAACTATTAACCAAAAGTAGAGATCTCTACTAGAGCTAGAACTTAAATAAATCACTACCAGTAGTATACTGTTTGTAAAATCCTGGAAAAATTCTACCGCATAGGCATCGCTGATAAGAAACAGTACCAATTGGAATTACTCAAAAAGGAGTTATAAAACATCCCGAGTAATTAAAACACTGCAGAAAGCCATTAGACAAATACTGCAGAAGTTTTTACTGTAAGCCTATCTTTTTATTTCACGATGAGATTCCCCTCTTTCATACGAGTTCAGGGACATATCATACGCGATTTTCGGAGCTACGAAACTTTTACTACGAATTTATTACTCCGAAAAGGCCACTAACTAGTTTGATTAAACTGTACTAAACCTTACAGTAAAAGCCTGAACCAAAGGTACAGCGAGATTCTACACGACTCACTGAACTCGTGCATATTTTATTTGCAAATTTTGGCCAAGCGGTTTAATTTCTACGCAATTTACAAGATTCTACCGAAATCTGCCAACTAATAGGATTAACGAAATTGACCCGGTCAAGCGTGGCCGATATTTGGGCGCTGATTGGCGTCGACCAGTCAACGTCTGAACCTCGACTAGTTAACGTCTGGAGTGCTGACCAGTCAACGAACAAATCTAAGCCGCTGATCTGAGATCGGCGGTGGCTGCTGTCTTACGAAGCAGACGGCGAAAACGAACTCCGGCGAGCTCCGGATGGCGGCGAGTCGGTTCCGGGCGTGAAAACTCCTGCAAATGCATACACGATCAACTACGGCTCCCGGAATAATAAGCGAGTGCAGCGTCTGCGGCGATCTGCGGCACAGTTGGCGGCGGGATGGAGACGCGAACACGGAACGGAAAGAAGGCGGCGAGCGAACCCGACAACGCAGCGATGGCGGCGGCGGCGGCGAGAAAGCGGCGGCGGCGACGGCTGGGTGCGTGCGCACGGGAGCAAGGAGGCGGCGGGGTCGGGTGTGGGGCTGGGAAAACGGGCACGCAAAACGAGGCAGCGTGGGGCCCTTTAAAAAGTCCTGCGCGTGAGAAAAGAAAGAAAAGAAAAAAAACCTGAACCGAATCGGTCCGCAGTTGGACTCCGATTCGGAAATCGGTCCGGATTTTCGGACCGTTTTCCGGCGGTTTACTAAAACGTCCGAGTCTTTTGCATACGAACTCCGATTGGAGCGATTTTCGCGCCTACGGGTTCGTATCGTCGAGGGGAACAATCTTCAGTCGAAGTTTGAGCGAAAGCTCGAACCTACAGGGGTGGTTGTTGCAAGTCCCTCTAAAGCTCCCCGCAGGAACCTCGAAGCGAAGTAGAAACGGGGTTTTGCAAATAGCGTTTCGTCGATCCTCTCTACTCGACGGTAATGCATGGAAAGATATGATGCGATGCAATGAATGATATGCAAGACCAAATCTAATATTTGGGATGTGACAAGACTAACCCCCTTAAGATGAATCTCGTCCTCGAGATTCGGCGCGACTAGCAAATAGGTGTGGGTAGTCCTCTCGGATGTCATCCTCACGCTCCCAAGTAGCTTCCTCTTCGGTGTGGTGGCTCCACTGTACTTTGCAAAACTTGATTGTCTTGGTTCGGGTAGTCCGTTCTGCTGTCTCCAGAATCTTGACCGGTTTCTCCTCATAGGTCAAATCATTCTCAAGCTGAACCTCCTCTAGTGGTACAGTGTCTCTCAATGGTGTATCCACCATCTCCGGATGGCACTTCTTCAGCTGGGATACGTGGAACACGTTGTGAACAGCAGATAGAGCCTCTGGCAACTCCAATTGATAAGCAACTTCTCCTTTGCGTGCTAAGACTTGATACGGTCCAATAAATCGAGGTGCCAGCTTACCCTTAATACCAAATCTCTTGATTCCACGGAGTGGCGATACTCTGAGGTATGCTATATCACCTATCTCATATACCACTTCCTTGCGCTTGGCGTCAGCGTAGCTCTTCTGCCTTGATTGTGCTACCTTCAGCCTGTCCCTAATCAAGGCGACCTTCTCCTCAGCGTCCTTGATCAAATCAGGTCCAAACAACTGACGTTCTCCTACTCCATCCCATAGCAATGGTGTTCGGCACCGTTTCCCATATAGCACATCGAACGGTGACGTCTTGATGCTGGTTTGATAACTGTTGTTGTAGGAAAACTCAGCATACGGCAAGTTCTCATCCCAACTAGAACCATGAGCCAATGCGCAAGCTCTTAGCATGTCCTCCAAAATCTGATTCACCTTCTCGGTCTGTCCATCAGTCTGCGGGTGAAACGCTGTGCTAAACTCCAATCTAGTACCAAGTGACTCGTGCAGCTGGCGCCAGAAGTGTGAGGTAAATTGGGTGCCTCTATTAGATACGATACTCTTGGGAACTCCTTGTAGGCACACAATCTTGTCCATGTAAATCTTGGCCAACTTTGCACTCGTATAGGTCGTCTTCACTGGTATAAAGTGGGCTACCTTGGTTAAATGGTCGACCACTACCCAAATAGAGTCATATCCTGACCTGGTCCTGGGCAGTCCTGTGATAAAGTCCATTCCCACTCTATCCCATTTCCAATCCGGCACGGGCAAAGGCTGTAGCAGTCCTGCTGGTTTCCGGTGTTCCGCCTTCACTCGGCTACATACATCACATAGGGCGATATGCTCTGCGATGTCTCCCTTCATGTTGTTCCACCAGAATCTGTCCTTTAGGTCCATATACATCTTCGTATTGCCCGGATGTATGGAATACGGCGAGTCATGAGCTTCCTGCATAATCAACTCCCTTAACTCCGGATCGTTGGGCACACACAAACGATCTCCATACCACAAGGTACCTTGCTCATCCTCGCGGAATTCCCTTGCTCGACCTTCCTTCATCTTTTCCTTAACTTCATCTATCTCTTTGTCTCCCACTTGAGCCTTCTGATTACGTCTGAAGCGTTGGTTGGACTTCCATTGTAGCCAAATATCCTTGGATACTACCTCAGATCTAAGGTCCTTGAATTGCTTGCACAAATCCTCAGGCAATTCACCAATTGTCAATCCATTGGCATAAACCTTTCGGCTCAGAGCATCTGCTACTACATTGGCGTTTCCTGGGTGGTATTGTAGATTCATATCATAGTCCTTGATAAGTTCCAACCATCTCCTTTGTCTCATGTTCAGCTCCTTCTGTGTAAATATGTATTTCAGGCTCTTGTGGTCGATGTATACATCACAGTGTTTTCCCATTAAGTAATGCCTCCATACCTTGAGCGCATGAACCACTGACGCTAACTCCAAGTCATGTGTGGGGTAATTCCGCTCATGGTGCTTGAGTTGTCGCGAGGCATAAGACACTACTCTCCCATCTTGCATCAGCACACTCCCAAGTCCCTGTCGAGAAGCATCACAGTACACTTGGAAATCCTTCTGAAGATCTGGTAAACACAGAACAGGCGTAGTCACTAGTCGACACTTCAGTTCCTGAAAGCTAGCTTCACACACATCCGTCCATTCAAACTTCCTCTCCTTCGTCAGAAGTTCAGTCATCGGCTTTGCAATCTTGGAAAAGTTTTCAATGAACCTCCTGTAATATCCAGCAAGTCCCAAAAAGCTTCAAATCTCTCCAGCATTCTTGGGTTCTTCCCACTCAGTTACTGCAGTCACTTTGCTTGGATCAACAGCGACTCCTTCTGCTAACACTACGTGTCCAAGAAACCCAACGGTGTTAAGCCAGAATTCACACTTGCTGAATTTGGCGTACAGCTGGTGTTCTCTCAGTTTCTCCATAATCAGTCGCAGATGTTTCTCATGCTCAGCATCATCCTTGGAATATATCAGTATGTCATCAATAAACACCACTACGAACTTGTCCAAGTAATCCATAAATACCTTGTTCATCATGGTCATGAAATATGCCAGGGCATTCGTTAGTCCAAATGACATAACTGTATACTCGTATAACCCATACCTAGTGGTGAAGGCGGTTTTTGGTACATCCTCCTTCCGGATCTTCAATTGAAAGTAGCCTGATCACAGATCAATCTTGCTGAACACCTTTGCTCCTTCCAGTTGATCAAACAAATCATTTATGTTCGGCAGAGGGTACTTGTTCTTGATGGTTACCTCATTCAGCGAACGATAGTCCACCACTAATCTCTTGGTGCTGTCTTTCTTCTCCACAAATAGAACAGGTGCACCCCATGACGACGCACTAGGCTGAATGAATCCCTTTTCCAGCTGCTCCTTCAACTGTTTCTTCAATTCTTTCAGCTCATCCACATCCATCTTATATGGTTTCTTTGCTATTGGTCATGTTCCCGGCATCAGGTCAATAAGAAACTCTACTTCTCTGTCAGGTGGCATTCCTGGCAGTTCTTCCGGAAACACGTCGGGGTAATCCCTAATCACTGGCACAGTATCCATGCTAACCCCCTTAAGAGAATTCAACTTACACCTTCCTGGTCGTGCAGCTGACTTGAATCTAATCCTCTTACCATCCTGGGTTTTGAGTGAAACAGCTCGCTGTGCACAATCTATGTGTCCCCCATGCATAGACATCCAATCCATACCCAGAATAACATCTAATCCCTGTGATTCCAACACTACCAAATGTGCAAAGAAGTTGTGTGTTCCAATCCTCACAGTTAAATTGCGGCATCCCGCACTAGCTATCATATCTCCTCCAGGTGAACTCACTCTAAAAGACCTCTTCATAGACTCAGTAGGTAACTTATACTTATCCACAAATGCTCTTGATATGAATGAATGCGATGCACCAGTATCGAAAAGTATAAGTGCAGGGTAAGTGTTGATTGGAAACTTACCAATCACAAGGTCAGGCTCATCTGGAATCTCTTCCACATTCATGTGGTTCACTGTGGCCTTCTCATTGTTGGTTGGCTTCAGTCCTTTCCTCTCCGAACAGTTGTCAGCATAGTGTCCCTTTTGCTTACACTTGAAGCATGTCACCTCACTCATATCCTTCTTCACAAAATTGCGATCGCGGTTGCGGTCATGTCCACCGTGTCTTCCAGAGTGGTGAGAGTGTCCTCCCTTGTGGCTGTGGTGACTGCTCCTATGGTTGTCATGACGATGTCCATCGCCTCCATGGTGGTGGCGGTCATGGCTCCCATGGTCACTTCCTCCATGCTTGGAGTATCCATCATATGAAGTGCAAGACTTGTGGTGTGAGCCAGAGTGGTGATTGTTGTTCTTTCTCTTGTGGCTTTCCACTTGCTTGTGCTTCCCTTCCAAGATCCTGGCCTTGTCCATAAGCTCCTGGAAAGTGGGGAAATAAACCACCAGCAGCTACACTGAAAGCTCATCACTGAGGCCATCCAGGAATCTCTCCCTCCTTTTTGCATCAGTCTCAACATCCTCAGGTGCATAACGGGACAGGTTGTTGAACTCCTCAATGTACTCGGCCACGGTGCGATTGGTTTGGCGCAAGTTGCGGAACTCCTTCCTCTTCAGGCTCAGAACTCCACGAAGACGTGGTGGTCCTGAAACCTTCCTCAAACATAGCCCAAGTCACGTATTCGGAGGGTGGGTGATCTGAAATGTGTCCCACCAAGCGGCTGGTCCCTCCGGTAGGTGGCAAACCTCACCTTCTCAGCATCAGTGCATCCAACAGTTACTAGATCCTTGTTGACTGAACGCAACCAGTCGAGAGCAACCATTGGTTCCGTTGCAGTAGAGAACTTAGCTGGCCTTAACCTCAGAAATCTGGCGAGAGCATCTCCCTGAGGCTGATTGTTTCCATTGTTGTTGTTCTGATTTGCCATGAACTGGGTCATCACTTGGGTCAGCTATGCCTGAGCTGCCATGAGCTGCTCCAACTCAGTGGGTTGAAGGCGGGGAGGCATCTACGGTTCAGCACAGGTAAGTTTAGAAAGAATCAACTACGACAATAGGATTCTACCCATGCATATGATCAATCAACAACAAACAATAGTAGACAATCACAAGCAAGCAACACATCAACAAACAAGCGATCCAGCAACATCCCAGGGGTTATCCTAGCAGTATATAACTACTGAAATAGTTTTACAAGAGTTGGCAATGGTTAACTAAACAGTTGAGCATCAAAATGACAAAATAGCAATTCTGACAGAACAGTTCTGCTGTGTTCGTGAATTTTTCCGCCTGACTTAAACTCGTCAGAAAATTAAGCCAATTTTTGTGCATATAGAACAGTAAGTTCCGCATCAGCCCAATTGTTTTCAGATTTTTCCGAGTTACCAGAAAAATATGAAAAATCGTGCAGTACTGCTGTATCAGCAGAAAAATGCAGCGAAAACAACACAGATAGTAACCAAATTGCCATAACTCTTTCCTATAATTTTGCACAAATAATTCCTGGGATATTGGGGTACACAAATAAGCATCTAAATACTCTTACACTAACACGAACTAAGTATCACAACGATCGAGAATAATCCTAACGAATTTACCTAACGAGGACTAATTGGTGGACTTCTATCTATTGCTTGAAGAGTTTGAGGTAGGCTCTTGCGATCATGCGTTGACGCTTCGGCTTGAGGTACAACCATGGCGGCGGAGTGTACACCTCTCCTGAACCATCACTTCAAACGTCAAACTCCACCTCTTCTGGATCCTCCTCTTCTTCTTCATCCTCAATTGCAAGCGCAACACTTCATCTCCTCCACCATCATTGTCTCCATCATCATCATCCTCGTCCTCATCATCATCATCTCCACTGTCATCATCATCCCCATTGTTGCCATCATCTCCATTGTCATCATCAGAGGGTGGATTCAGCTGTGCTTGGAGAGCGGCAATCTGGGCTGTCATAGCTTCAATAGTTTGATCCCTTTCCTGGATTGTTCCTTGCAGTTGCTGTATGTTCTGGGCGTTCTCCTGCACAGTACCATGAAGATGTGCTATGGTTGCATCTCTGGCTATCAGGGCATTCTCCAAAACTCCCACAGCTTCATGCAAAGTGTCAATCTCCTGTCCTTGGACCACCATACCATTGCTAGTAAAATCTGCAATCTCCTTTATCATCCTCACCTTCTCTGCTAGAGCTCCATTCTCCCTTTCCATGTCCTCTATGTGCCTCCGACGGGGCGGCATGTTGTTCCTGTCGCCCGGAGTAACCACAATGTTCCCATCTTCATCACGCCTTCCATAGTCACGGTAGGGTGAATCTGCTGGTAGTAGGTGTCGGACTTGATGGCACTGGCGAGACAGGGCTTCATGTATGGCCAAGTTGATTCCAAGTCCCCAGTTGCAGTAGGTCTTGGTGTAGATCAAGTGCACGGGGTTTGGCAAGGCGGCGTCTCTGAATATGAAGGTAGTGATCTCCCATGCATCCTCTCCATATCCATAGGTGTACAGCCTTCTTCCCTTGAACATGGGCAGTGGCAATCCCAATGACTGCGAGCTGAGCTAATCGCCTTGCAAAGGGCCTTGGTGACTCCATGGTGGCATACTCAGTCCTGACTTCTCCCATCTATCAAGTAAAAGAGGAAAGTGTGAGAATAGCATATGGTAAGAATTTTACGAGGGTGAAAGGCATAAGATGAAAGATAGAGTTAATATAGGCTTTAATAAATCTATGGCTTCCTAATCCAATTCTAGGTCACGATCCTACAGTCGACACGGGCTCGATACCATCTGTGACACCCGGTTCTGAAAAGACCGTGGCCTCTATGTGACATGCCAATCCCTGGATCGGTTCATTGGCCCACAATAGAGTAAGATAGATAACATAGCAAAATATCCGTGTATCATAGATAACGAAGATCTAGAGTACCATTATTACAATAAAAGCTTAGCACAAGCTAGCTCAAATTATTCAGGTAGCAACATAAACGAGATAAATCCTCCATTCTTCAAATTGCCCACAAGTGAACAAGTGCCGAGTGGAGTACCGTGGCCTATAACGATCAATCAGAATCGGAATAACTGCGGCATAAGCATAACAGCCCGAAGGTCAATACATGGAATGTATGGCAAGTAGAGCTAGTAAATGGAGACAATAGTACTAACATCTACATGCATATCTGGCAAGTGGAGCTATGTCTGGCTTGCATTTGCAAATAACTTTGTCCTACTTTCATAAACAGTTTTTGATTTTCTTTGAAAAGATCCCAATTAAGTTAACCCAACAACATTAAAACAATTATGAAATTAGAATGAGCGAGAAACATGTCATGAAATCAATATCAAGCAACTCAGTTGTCCATAACCGGGGACATGGCTAATCGATTAGATTATACACTCTTCAGAGGTTAGTACACTTTACCCATGTGACTTGGCCAGCCCAGCTCGTACCATCAATCTCATTTTGGGTGATGATAGGGAGAAGACCAAGAAGAGACTGTTAGGAAGTAGCTCCTCAATCCCGGCAGCGCACCGGTCCAACCTACCAAAATTCTACATCTCTGGATACGCGGGTTCGAGTTACCACAACCTACTAAGTCCAACCAACCGCCCATTTCATTATTGGCACATGGTTGTACACGTAAGCTACACAATAAAGAAGCCAATCATTCTCTCTTGATACCTGGGTGCCTTTCCGCAATGAAACCACCAAAAATTATCAATACCATCACACCCAGGGGATTCATTAATTAAGTTGTTTTAGTTTTCACAAACCAATACTTTGAGAAAACAAGTATCAATGATGTAACCCAGCCCTCGTTCAATATAGCATGGCTAAGCACATCTACAACGGTGGTTCATCTACAAGGAAAGCCCTACCACAGAATAGGTCATAGCATAGCGATAGTATCATCCTACACATGCATCTACAAAATACACGACAATGCATTGAAAATAGTAGGACGATATCATGAACAAAGTAGCATCTACTTGCCTTGATTGTAGCGGTCGGAAGAACAATCCACACACGAGCAAGGGTTGCACTCCACACAATCTACACGACACAATTGCATTCATAAACAAACAATTCACAAACATATGCAACAAAGATGATGCATGAATGCAAGAACGGCAAGTGAATTGGTGATACAGCTGCACCACATAATTCTAATACATATTACTACCGAATACATGCATGGAAAATAGATTTGGCGCTAGGAAAACTATTAACCAAAAATAGAGATCTCTACTAGAGCTAGAAATTAAATAAATCACTACCGATAGTATACTATTTGTAAAATCCTAGAAAAAATTCTACCGCATAGGCATCGCTGATAAGAAACAGTACCAATTGGAATTACTCAAAAAGGAGTTATAAAACATCCTGAGTAATTAAAACACTGCAGAAAGCCATTAGACAAATACTGCAGAAGTTTTTACTGTAAGCCTATCTTTTTATTTCACGATGAGATTCCCCTCGTTCATACGAGTTCAGGGACATATCATACGCGATTTTCGGAGCTACGAAACTTTTACTACGAATTTATTACTCCGAAAAGGCCACTAACTAGTTTGATTAAACTGTACTAAACCTTACAGTAAAAGCCTCACTGAACTCGTACATATTTTATTTGCAAATTTTGGCCAAGCGGTTTAATTTCTACGCAATTTACAAGATTCTACCAAAATCTGCCAACTAATAGGATTAACGAAATTGACCGATCAGCGTTACCGATGATTTGGCGTCGACCGGGCGCTCAACATCTGAAGGCCTCGACTAGTCAGCGTCTGAGTCTGACCAGTCAACGAACGATCTAAGTCGCTGATCTGAGATCGGCGGTGGCTGCTGTCTTCCGGAAGCAGACGAAAGCGAACTCCGGCGAGCTCGGGACGGCGGCAGTCGGTTCGGCGGCGTGGAAACTCCTGCAAATGCATACACGATCAACTACGGCTCCCGGAATAATAAACGCGCGTAGCGTCTGGCGATCTGCAGAACGCGATTGGCGGCGGTGGATGGAGCGAACGGGAACGGAAGAAGGCGGCAAGCGAACCCGGCAATGACAGCGATGGCGGCGATGGCGGCGGAGGATTGGCGCGGCGCGAGGAGAAGCGGCGGCGGCGGGTGTGCGCTGCGGGCACGGGCACGAGACAGCGTGGGGCCCTTTAAAAAGTCCTGTGCGTGAGAAAAGAAAGAAAAGAAAAAAAAAACCTGAACCGAATCGGTCCGCAGTTGGACTCCGATTCGGAAATCGGTCCGGATTTTCGGACCGTTTTCCGGCGGTTTACTAAAACGTCCGAGTCTTTTGCATACGAACTCCGATTGGAGCGATTTTCGAGCCTACGGGTTCGTATCGTCGAGGGGAACAACCTTCAGTCGAAGTTTGAGCGAAAGCTCGAACCTACAGGGGTGGTTGTTGCAAGTCCCTCTAAAGCTCCCCGCACGAACCTCGAAGCGAAGTAGAAACGGGGTTTTGCAAATAGCGTTTCGTCGATCCTGTCTACTCGACGGTAATGCATGGAAAGATATGATGCGATGCAATGAATGATATGCAAGACCAAATCTAAAATTTGGGATGTGACACCCACTTGAGTGTGTGTGGTCATGTGGATCATTGTGGTTTGGTTAAGAACACATGCAATGACACTCCATGTGTCAAACCATGGTCGGAAAACCCTATAACATGCTAGAATGCAACATTGGAATGTAGTGTGATATAGGTTGCATCACCACACCCACTTGAGTGTGTGTGGTCATATGGATCATTGTGGATTGGAAAATAACACATGTAATGACACTCCATGTGTCAAACCATGGTTAGAAAGCCCTATAACTTGATGGAATCCAACATTGCAATGTAATGGAGCACCGGTGTGATAGAGGTTGCATGACCACACCCACTTGAGTGTGTGTGGTCATGTGGATCATTGTGGTTTGGGAAAACACACATGCAATGACACTCCACGTGTCAAACCATGGTTAGAAAGCCCTAAAACATGCTGGAATGCAACTGCCACATGCAATGGAGCACCAGTGTGAGAGAGGTTGCATCACTAGACCCACTTGAGTGTGTGTGGTCATGTCGATCATTGTGCTATGGAAAAGAACACATGCAATGACACTCCATGTGTCAAATCATGGCCAAAAAGCCCTAGAACATGTTGGAATGCAAGTACCATATGCAACAGTGCTCCAGTGTGACAGAGGTTACATCACCATACCCACCTAAGTCTGTGTAGTCATGTGGATTATTGTGGTTTGGAAAAGAACACGTGCAATGACACTCCATGTGCTAAACCATGGTTAGAAAGCCCAAAAAACATGCTGTAATGCAACATTGGAATGCAATGAAGTACCAGTGTGACAGAGGTTGCGTTACCACACCCACTTGAGTGTGTGTGATCATATGGATCATTCAGGTTTGGTAAGAACATGTGCAACAAGACTTCACTATGCCAAAACATGGTCAGAAAAGCCCTAGAACATGCTGGAATACAACATTGGAATGCAATGGAGCACTAGTGTGACAAAGGTTGCATCACCACACCCACTTGAGTGTGTGTGGTCATGTGGATCATCGTGGTTTGGAAAATAACACATGCAATGACAATCCATGTATCAAACCATAATCAGAAAGCCCTAGAACATGCTGGAATGCAACTACCACATGCAATGGAGCACCAATGTGACATACGTTGCATCATCACACCCACTTGAGTGTGTGTATTCATGTGGATCATTGTGGTTTGGTAATAACACATGCAATGACACTCCACTATGCCAAACCATGGTTAGAAAAGCCCTAGGACATGCTAGAATGCAATAGAGCACCAGTGTGACAGAGGTTGCATCACCACACCCACTTGGGTGTGTGTGGTCATGTGGATCATTGTGGTTTGGAAAATTACACATGCAATGACACTCCATGTGTCAAACCATGGTTAGAAAGCCCTAGAACATGCTGGAATGCAACTACCACATGCAATGGAGCACCAGTGTGACATAGGTTGCATCACCACACCCATTTGAGCGTGTGTGGTCATATGGATCATTGTGGTTTGGAAAAGAACACATGCAATGATACTCCATGTATCAAACCATGGTCAGAAAGCCCTAGAACATGCTGGAAAGCAACTTCCACATGCAATGGAGCACCAGTGTCATAGAGGTTGCATCACCACACCCACTTGAGTGTGTGTGGTCATGTGGATCATTGTGGTTTGGTTAAGAACACATGCAATGACACTCCATGTGTCAAACCATGGTCAAAAAAGCCCTATAACATGCTGGAATGCAACATTGGAATGTAGTGTGATAGAGGTTGCATCACCACACCAACTTGAGTGTGTGTGGTCATGTGGATCATTGTGGATTGGAAAATAACACATGTAATGACACTCCATGTGTCAAACCATGGTCAGAAAGCCCTATAACTTGATGGAATGCAACATTGGAATGTAATGGAGCACCGGTGTGACAGAGGTTGCATCACCACACCAACTTGAGTGTGTGTGGTCATGTGGATCATTGTGGTTTGGAAAAGAACACATGCAATGACACTCCATGTGTTAAAGCATGGTCAGAAAGCCCTAAAACATGCTGGAATGCAACTGTCACATGTAATGGAGCACCGGTGTGAGAGAGGTTGCATCACTAGACCCATTTGAGTGTGTGTGGTCATGTGGATCATTGTGCTATGGAAAAGAACACATGCAATGACACTCCATGTGTCAAATCATGGCCAAAAATCCCTAGAACATGCTGGAATGCAAGTACCATATGCAACAGTGCTCCAATGTGACAGAGGTTTCATCACCATAACCAACTAAGTGTGTGTGGCCATGTGGATCATTGTGGTTTGGAAAAGAACATGTGCAATGACTCTCCATGTGCCAAACCATGGTCAGAAAGCCCAAAAAACATGCTGTAATGCAACATTGGAATGCAATGAAGTACCAGTGTGACAGAGGTTGCGTCACCACACCCACTTGAGTGTGTGTGATCATATGGATCATTGAGGTTTGGTAAGAACAGGTGCAACGAGACTTCACTATGCCAAAACATGGTCAGAAAAGCCCTAGAACATGATGGAATGCAACATTGGAATGCAATGGAGCACTAGTGTGACAGAGGTTGCATCACCACACCCACTTGAGTGTGTGTGGTCATGTGGATCATCGTGGTTTGGAAAATAACAGATGCAATGACACTCCATGTATCGAACCATAGTCAGAAAGCCCTAGAACATGCTAGAATGCAACTACCACATGCAATGGAGAACCAATGTCAAATACGTTGCATCATCACACCCACTTGACTGTGTGTATTCATGTGGATCATTTTGGTTTGGTAAGAACATATGCAATGACACTCCACTATGCAAAACCATGGTTAGAAAAGCCCTAGGACATGCTAGAATGCAAAATTGGAATGCAACAGAGCACCACTGTGACCGAGGTTGCATGACCACACCCACTTGAGGGTGTGTGGTCATGTGGATCATTGTGGTTTGGAAAAGAACACATGCAATAACACTCCATGTGTCAAACGGTGGTCAGAAATCCCTAGAACATGCTGGAATGCAACTGCCACATGCAATGGAGCACCAGTGTGACGGAGGTTGCATCACCACACCCACTTGAGTGTGTGTGGTCACGTGGTTCATTGTGGTTTGGAAAAGAACACATGCAATGACACTCCATGTGTCAAACCATGGTAGGAAAGCCCTAGAACTTGTTGGAATGCAATGGAGCACCATTCTGATAGAGGTTGCATCACCACACCCAGTTTAGTGTGTGTGGTCATGTGGATAATTGTGGTTTGGAAAAGAACACAGACAATGCCACTCCATGTGTCAAAGCATGGTCAGAAAGCCTTAGAACATGCTGGAATGCAATTACCACATCCAATGGAGCACCGGTGTGACAGAGGTTGCATCACCACACGCACTTGAGTGTGTGTGGTCATGTGGATCATTGTGGTTTTATAAGGAACACATGCAATGACACTACACTATGCCAAACAATGGTCGGAAAAGCCCTAGAGCATGCTAGAACGCAACATTAGAATGTAATGGAGCACTAGTGTGATAGGTGTTGCATCACCACACCCACTTGAGTATGTGTGGTCATGTGGATCATTATGGTTTTGTTAAGAACACATGCAATGACACTACACTATGCGAAACAATGGTCGGAAAAGCCCTGGAACATGCTGGAATGCAACATTTGAATGTAATGGAGCACCAGTGTGATAGTGGTTGCATCACCACACCCACTTGAGTGTGTGTAGTCATGTGGATCATTTTGGTTTGGAAAAGAACACATGCAGTGACACGCCGTGTGTCAAACCATGGTTAGAAAGCCCTAGAACATGTTGGACTGCAACTGCCACATGCAATGGAGCACTAGTGTGACAGAGGTTGCATCACCACACCCACTTGAGTGTGTGTTGTGATGTGGATCATTGTGGGTTGGTAAAGAACACATGCAATGACACTCCATGTGTCAAACCATGGTGAGAAAGCCGTAGAACTTGATGGAATGCAACATTGGAATGCAATGGAGCACCAGTGTGATAAGAGGTTGCATCACCACACCCACTTGAGTGTGTGTGGTCATGTGGATCATTGTGGTTTGGAAAAGAACACATGTAATGACACTCCATGTGTCAAACCATGGTCAGAAAGTCCTAGAACATGCTGGAATGTAACTGCCACATGCAATGCAGCACCAGTGTGATAGAGGTTGTGTCACCACACTCACTTGAGTGTGTGTGGTCATGTGGATCATTTTGGTTTGGTAAAGAACACGTGCAATGACAGTCCATGTGTCAAACCATGGTCAGAAAAGCCCTAGAACATGCTGGAATGCAACATTGGAATGTAATGGAGCACCAGTGTGACAAAGGTTGCATCACCACACTCACTTGAGTGTGTGTGGTCATGTAAATCATTTTTTTTAGAAAAGAACACATGCAATGACACTCCATGTGTCAAACCATGGTCAGAAAGTCCTAGAACATGCTGGAATGCAACTACCACATGCAATGGATCACTAGTGTGACAGAGGTTGCATCACCACACCCACTTGAGTGTGTGTGGTCATGTGGATCATTGTGGTGTGTTAAAGAACACATGCAATGACACTCCATGTGTCAAACCATGGTCAGGAAAGCCCTAGAACATGTTGGAATGCAACATTGGAATCTAATGGAGCACCAGTGTGATAGAGGTTGCATCACCACACCCACTTGACTGTGTGTGGTCATGTGGATCATTTTGGTTTGGAAAAGAACACATGCAGTGACACTCCATGTGTCAAACCATGGTAAGAAAGCCCAAGAACATGATGGAATGCAATTGCCACATGCGATGGACCACCAGTGTGACAGAGGTTGCATGAAGACACCTAGTTGAGTGTGTGTGGTCATGTGGATCATTGTTGTTTGGAAAAGAACACATGCAATGCTACTCCATGTGTCAAACCAATGGTCAAAAAGCCCTAGAACTTGATGGAATGCAAAATTGGAATGCAATGGAGCATCGGTGTGATAGAGGTTGCATCACCACACACACTTGAGTGTGTGTGTTCATGTGGATCATTGTTGTTTGGAAAAGAACACATGAATGACAATACATGTGTCATTCATGGTCAGAAAGCCCTAAAACATGTTGGAATGCAACTGCCACATGCAATGGAGCACAAGTGTGAGAGAGGCTGCATCACTAGACCCAACCTAAGGTGAAAGAAATTGCTTTTATACTAGTTGCGGTGACCCAGCATACCACTGCATGTGTAGTATACTATAGTCATTGACACGACATCCACAGAACACCATTTTGTAAATATCACATCCCTCAGAGTGGTACAATAGAAACATTGCGGGTCCATATTACAATCATACACACTTCATTATTATTACAATACCAAAAGTTTGAGACTTCAAGTGATTCAAACTTACAAACCAAATAACTTATTTCATAAGTTCAGCAGAAAAACAAAAGACACAACGGTGACAAAGACGTGAGCTCAACAACTTATTCTACAGGGTTCGTGCTTCTCGGCTCAACCTAGATAACTACACTCCGGCCTGATAACAACTCTGACTCATTGTCTTTTGCTCCATAGTGTATCCTGTTGTCCACCTCTTCGTTTCCACTGGATAGATCCGGCGCTTCATAGTAGACGTCGTTCTGGACGTCCGTAGCATACACCTGGTCTTCCTTCTGGCCCTCAAAGTCTAGCAAGAGGTTCAAAGGAAAGAGTGAGTAATAGCATTACCCAGCAAGTTCACTATATGCAAGGTGGGAAGTTTGATGCTCTAACTATCACCTCTGACTATAAGTCCTTGGTACTATGTAGTTTTGGTAAACGTTTCTTCAAAGATTGATTTTAATATAAAAAACTATGCCCATCAGCCTTCACAGGTTGACCAAAACTTCATGGATTTCCTTTCCTGCCGTGTTCGTAGCTCCTTCCCGGAACAGGGAGTAACATGTCACAATTCTTACACTCTGAAGAGGTGTGTTGCTTTACCAATAAGAGACCAAATCCTTGTTGCAGAACCGAGCATACTTTCTCGTCCACAATTCCATGATGTGGGGCCCAGTAGATGATCCAAGCCAATCATTGCCCCTCTCCGCGACGCCACATGAAGACATGACCCTCCAGGATAAGCCCCACCTCTGTCAAGCCCCATATAGGACCGACTATAACTCTGGTAGGCGCCTAAAGACTCTATGAGACGGTTATGCCCTGGCAAGCTCCCTTAAAGGTCTAGCTAAACCACTAACAACCTCTCAAGATAATCTAGACACCAAAATCACGGGAAACTAAGGGGTTCCACCCATGTGCTAGGTTTCTCCACGAGAAATCCTCAGCCTCATGATCAGGTCATCCATCCATGCGAAAGGAAGAAGATCCAGCTGAATTCTCCATCGCAATCCAAATCTTAGGGTTAACGCGTAATATACGATGCTAGAATCACTAATGTCATGGGTTATTAAGCCCTAGTTGTTTGACCATTGGAATCCTAGATTCCATAGTCATTCTTAGTATTTATCATCACTTAGGATTATAATAACATTCATTTGTTTTGGAAAATATTTATTTTTTGTCTCTTTTAGAATATAGGTGATAACACACAATTTTCAAATACTTTCATAAAGACTCTTCAAAGGACATGAGCAAGTGGTGAACTTGCCTTGTGACTGTAAGGTAGTGAAGTCGGATACTTCCACTTGACCTCGAGCTTCGTTTTCTATAGAAAACCATTATTTCCCGATAAGGACAATATTAAAAGAAGCAATATGCAATGCATAGTAATGTCATGCCATGATCTGTTTTCTTTCTTCTTTGCATGTTTTACCCACTTGGTAAAGGTTTTAAGTTGCTTTTCCTTAATAAAATAAAAGCATTACTCAAGAATCATTAAATTCATATTATTTTCATATTTAGCATTTTATAATAGCTAGTATTATTCTAAGAGTTTAAAAATGATTTTATTTAATTTTTAACTCTTTTTAATATTTAACTAGATTTCCTTTAAGGTAATAAAACTTTATTTTTATCACACTTGATTTACTTTTCAAAAATACAAACTAGTATTTTTCTAGAATACTAATTCCCTTTAGAATCTTAAAAATGATTTTTATTCAACTTTAAGTGTTTTGTACATTTTTATAAAATTTTAGAAGGAATAGATACAAATTTAATAATGGATCTATATTTAATTGCTTAAAATTACTATCTATTAATTTTATTGGATATAGGATATTTTTGTGATTTTATAAATATATTATTTGTATTTTTAGGATTTTTATTTATTTTTCTAGAGCCTAATTTATCTCAGAGACATATTTGTAACTAGGTATTTTATATAAGTCCTTCTTTTTAAAACACGGGCCTGGCCCGACCCGACTTGACCCATTAGGGCTGGCGAAAATCCCCTGGGTAGTATTGCGTTGCCCACACCCGGCCCAGTACCACACACTCGCTCGCTCTCTTCTCTCTTCTCTCTAGCGTGACAACCTCTCTGGACGCTCGATGTCACCACTGTCGCGGTTGATTCTGGCCGCCCCAGTCCGTCGTGTCCGTTGCCGCGGTGCAAGACGACATGGATGATGTCGCTGCTCGACACTGTCCCGCTCAATCTGGTGTTGGCGCTCTCTATTGGTGGTGCTAACTGCCACCTCCTGGCTAGGGTTTGGGGCCCGCCGTGCTCTGGCACTCCCTCGATGACGCTGTGGTGCTCGTGGCGCCACTCTTCCATGGCCGCCACTGCCGTGTGTAGGCGTGGGTTGCAGCGCCCCCTCGGGTGCTCCCCGTGCCGCCACCTCTTTGTCACCGGCCTCCGCTCTTCTTCCTCTTCGATAACCTCACGAGGACCTCGAGTAAGTGACCTATTCTCCTCTTTGTTCTCTACCTTGCCTCTATTCCATGCCATGTGGTCACTTACGATGGATTTCCCCATTTAGGGTTCATCCCTAGGTTCCTAGGGTTCATTCCCCATACAGTGGTGACTTAGCATAACTCTAGGATTAATCTTGCCTATGCTAATCCTTTGATGTTGATCTACTGTTAGTGTAGTGTTAATCTCTATTGAACATGTTTATTACTCTGTTCTCTATGAGAGAACACTCTGATGATCATGATTTTGTTACCCTGTTCTATGTCATAAAATTCTTTCGAAAAGCATGCTTAGTCTAATGTGGATGCTCAAGTTGTTGTGGTTGTGGATTTACTCCTATGGAGTTGAGTTGTGATGCTCTCTGTACTGATGCTTGGTTAATTGCTTACTTGTGAAGTACTAATATGTTCAGTCTCAGGATTTAATCCTGTTACTATGTAATTCTAGTGCTAATCTCTATTGTGTTTAATAAGAAGATGATTTATAAAGAGATGATTCTTGTAAGCTTGTAGAGAAGTGATTAAACTTATTGGCTTCTGTACAGTGTGGCCAAGTGATAGACAGTGTTGATCTTTGTTGTCTATTCTAAATAAAGTGTCTATTTATGATTCCTAAATCATTTAGGAAGATGATTATCTTTGTTGAAAAGAATATACTTGAGCTTGTACTCAAATAGATATGAACCTGCTAGGTACAGAGGTGCTACCACACTAGGAATGTGCCCTGTACCAGCAGCTGCGATGTGTATCTATCTAGTGAAAACTAGATCATAGAGTCAATGATGCTGGTCTGAGACCTTGCCTGTGCAAGAGCACATGCATAATCTGGTTGTTTACCATCTGCTGTCTAATATGTTCATTTATCATGTCCTTGCAAGAAAATGAACATGTAAGATAGAAAATGATTGGATCTAAATGTTGGGATATACCCTGGTAGCCTTGGCTTGATGTTACCTTTTAGTTCTAGCTTGTGGTAGCCTAGGAATTGTTTTAGCTTCCTCTTGGCTTTGTATTGCTCCTCCTGATGTTGTTGCTCCGGTGTGGCCTTGTTGTCCACCTAGTACTCCCCCCTCCTTAAGTCACCATCTTTGTTGGTGATCTCCTGGGTTTTCTGTGGTGGAAAGTCACTTGATCTAGTGATATAGTTTCAAGATCTGGTGCTGTTCTTGGATGTGTTGGTGACAAACTGTGGCTGGGCTCTCTCTCTGCAAAGTGGATAGAAAAGCTTGCTTTGCTCTACGCTGCTATGATTTGAACTGCCCCTTTTCTCTCTACTGTTGTCACCTCCATGCATGCATTTAGGTGTGTGAGCTGCTTCACTATTTGCTTTGGCTATGGATGAGATCAAGTAACTATGGTTTAATCTTCCCCATCCTTTTACTATTACTTATCCTGGTGAAACTTACCACTTTTCTATTTGGCTTATAATGTGGCACCGAAGCTATTTACTTAATAGAACAGATACTACACTTTGGTGAAACTTGCCCCTTTCAATTACTCTATGATGTAATATGAATAGTGTACTTCACTGTTCACCACTAAGAGTAAAAATAATCAACTAACATTTATTTCTTTTTAGTGGTTTACCTTATTTTGCAGGAATAAGGTCTGGATGCTCAAGAAATAGTATAAGAATAGATAGATAGTATAGATTCTTATTGTAATCTCCTTTTATTCTTTTTGTAAAGAATCTTGTAACAATATTTCTATGATTTAATAAAGATTCATTTTATTGGACTCTATTCCTTGTAATATTCTATCTTGGTGTAAATATCTCCTTTTGTAATCTTATTATGGAATAAAGAAAAGAAATAAGAATTCATTTCTTATTTGAAATTCCTTGTCTTAAATTCATATTGTTGTTTAATATATCTATAATATAATCAAACGATATTAATACATCCTTTTGGAAATCTACTGTATGTTTCCAACTTCTAATTTTCAAATGTTTTTCAAATGATTTGAATTTCAAATGTGAATTCAAAATATTCCCCCCAAAACACAATATTGCCTAAAGCTCATGTCAAAATTTGTAGCAATCACTTCAGAGAGCTATGACTACCTCTAGATAGAGAAATAAACTCTTTAGGATTTTGTTTGGTGAAATATTTACCCTGATTTTACAGATGAATGCATGCATATGCACAGATTCCTATTTCTACCCTTCGTTGGTTTCTAAATGCTGGGGTGTTACAGAGTTCCCCCCTTAAATTAAACTTCATCCCGAAGTTTGCTGATGTGTACCTGAATAGTTCTGGAAATGCTTCTTTTAAGTCATCCTCTTTCTCCCATGTGGCTTCTCGCTCCGGGTGATGTTCCCATTGTACCTTATAGTATTTCATTGCCCTGTTTCTCAACATTTTCCAGTTCTCTTCCATAATTTTACAGGGTTTCTCAACATAAGTCAAATTTGCTTGTAACTCAATTTCTTGATGTGTAATTGCATCATTGGGAACTTTAAGACATTTCCATAATTGTGACACATGGAAAACATTATGAACTTGAGCCAATCTTTTTGGTAACTCAAGAGCATAAGCTATTGTTCTATTTTGACTCAATATCTTGAATGGTCCAATATATCTTGGACTTAGTTTTCCTTTGACTCTGAATCTTTTAACTCCCTTCATTAGACTTACCTTGAGATATACCATATCCCCCACTTCTTGATGCCATGATCTCCGACTTTGATCAGCATAACTCTTCTGTCGACTTTGAGCTATCTTCAATCGATCTCAAATAATATCGATGATATCTTCCTTCTCCTTGATATAGTCTGGTGCAAATTCCTTGCTACTACAAGGTTCATACCAACATATTGGTGATCTACATCTTCTTCCATAAAGTACTTGATATGGTGCTACTTTCATACTACTTTGATAGCTATTGTTGTAAGAAAATTCTGCCGATGGTAGATGATCTTCCCACAAACCTCAAAAATCTAATGCACAAGGTATAAGCATGTCCTCTAATATTTGATTGGTCCTTTCCATTTGGCCTCTAGTTTCGGGATGATAGGTTGTGCTAAAATCAAACTTTGAGCCAAGTGCTTCATGTAATTGTTTCCAAAACGATGAAGTAAACAAAGATCCTCTATCTGATACAATCTTTTTGGGTACTCTGTGCTTACTTACTATCTCTTTGACATAGATTTCCACTAACTTTTTGGCATTATATTTTTGATTTACCAGGATAAAATGTGCACTTTTCGTGAATCTATCCACAATCACCCATATCATATCCTTCTACTTCGGTGTCAAGGGTAATCCTCTGATAAAATCCGTACCAATTTCTTCCCATTTCCATTCTGGAATTTCTAAAGGTTGTAATGGTCCTGCTGGACTTTGATGTTCTTCTTTTACCCTTTGACAAGTATGGCACTCAGATACATACTTTGCAATATCCCTCTTCATGTTATTCCACCAGAATAATTCCTTAAGATCCATGTACATCTTCGTACTTCCTGGATGAACCAAATATGGTGTTTCATGTGCTTCTCGGAGTATCACCTCTCTGATCTCTGGTACATCTGGTACACAAAGACGGTTTTGGAACCATAAAGATCCATGATGTCCTAGGTGAAAAACTGATTTTTGTTCTTCCGAATTTCTTCAACAATAAATGGATCATCAAGTTGATGTCGATGGATCTCATGACAAAGATCACTGCTTTGCTCTTCTACAACCCTCATGGTAGCTAAGCCTACACAAACTTTTGTCCTTGGGGATTGTATTTCTAACCTTTCCAAATCCATTTGCAACACTTTTCGTAATTCTCTATTGATGGGTTGAGCATCCCTACACTTCCGACTTAAAGCATCTGCTACTACATTGGCCTTTCCTGGAGTATAGTTAATTGTAAGATCATAATCCTTGATCAACTCCAGCCATCTTTTCTGCCTCATATTGAGCTCCTTCTGGGTAAAGAAATATTTAAGACTCTTACGATCCGTGTATAGTTTACACCTTGCTCCATGGAGAAAGTGTCTCCACCCTTTAAAGCAAAGACCACTGCTGCTAACTCCAAGTCATGTGTTGGGTAATTGAATTCATGAGGTTTGAGTTGTCTAGACCCATAAGCAATTACCTTGCGATCTTGCATTAGCACACATCCTAGTCCTTCTTTGGATGCATCACAATATACTGTGTAATCTTTTCCGGTTTCTGGTATAGCTAAGATTGGTGCGGTTGTTAATCTGGTTTTCAATTCCTGAAAGCTTGCTTCGTACTTCTCATCCCATATGAATGGTGCATTCTGTCTTAGCAATTTGGTCATTGGTCTGGCTATCTTGGAAAAACCTTCAATGAATCTCCGATAATAGCCTTCCTTTCCTAAGAAACCTTGGATTTGTTTCATACTAGTTGGTGCATTCCATTTGAATATGGATTGAACTTTGGACGGATTTACTACAATTCCATCCATACTGATCACATGACAAGGAAATTCTACCTTGTCCAACCAAAATTCACACTTGCTGAATTTAGCATACAGCTTATGTTCTCTCAAGATTTGCAAAGTTATCCTCAAATGATCAGCATGCTCTTATTTATCCTTTGAGTATATCAAAATATCATCAATAAACACTATGGCAAACTTATCCAGATACGGCATGAAGATTTTGTTCATCAGGTTCATGAATATTGCTGGTGCATTGGTCAATCAAAAAGGTATGACGAGGTACTTATGATGTCCATACCTCGACACAAATGCTGTTTTGGAACATCTTCAGGTTTGATTTTTATCTGATGGTATCCTGATCTTAGATCAATCTTGGAAAACACTACAGCTCCTTTGACTTGATCAAATAGAACTTGAATTCTTGGTAATGGGTATTTGTTCTTGATGGTGATATTGTTGAGATTTCTGTAATCACCACACATTCTTTGTCCTCCATCTCTTTTATCCACAAATATTACCGGAGTTCCCCATGGGGATACACTTTCCTGAATAAATCCTTTTATGGCCAACTCATCAATTTGCCCCTTAAGATCTTTTAATTCTTTTGGTCCCATCTTGTATGGTGCTTGCGCTATTGGTGTTTTACCAGGTATCAAGTCAATAGTGAACTCTATTCTCGATGAGGTGGCATTCTTGGTAACTCAGCTGGAAAAACATCTTGAAACTCCTTCACAATAGGAATATCTTCCAATTTGACCTCCTACATTGAGTTCTATTGCAGATCTACCATGATATGAATATGTTTATCTGCCTGATAGACTATCATTCCTCCACTTGGAGACTTGATTGAAACGGTTTTATCATCACAATTGATCTGAGGTTTGGCCACAGATTGAGATAACTTGATTTAATTTTATGTTTCTAACTACCAAAAGTCTGGCCACAGGTTTGGCCAGCGGTAACTACGGTCATGGGTTTTTCTAATGGTGGCCTTCTAATCCCGAACTTATCACAAAATGTTGAGATATGAATGAAGTAGTTGCACCCGTATCAAATAGAACTTTTCAAGGATTTGTTAGAATATTTAGCGTACCTAACACCGCTTGATCCGAGTTATCCACCTCCTCCAAGGTTGCGCAATTCAGCTTTCCAGTAGGTCTGCCTTTCTTGCCATTGTCGTTTTTGCCGTAGCTTCCACCTCTGTTAGGCTGTCCACCTTCTCCTCTTGCTTGACCACCGCCTGATGTAGGCCAACCACCTGGTGGTTTATTGGGACAATCGGGCTTCATCTGCTACTTCTGACCACACCCGTAGCATATGATCATCGGCTTTAGGCAATCCCTACTAAAGTGCCCTGGAAGCTTACAATTGTGACAATTGACATTCCTCCTTGTTGTGGTTGCACCACGATTAGGGTTGTTACCATTGTTAAAGGACCTATTTCGAGCTTTGAACTCCATATTAGGTTTAGGTTTACTTGCTTGGATCCGCTTGGTTTCCTTCTTTGCTCTCTTCCTTTGGTCCTCTTGGACATTCTTGTAATCATCCTCAAATCTGATAGCTGCATCAAGTAACTGTTGAAAGGTTGCCTTATTGTCCAGCCTCAGCTACATCTTCACGAATGGATTTAAACCATGCAAGAAACATTTCTTCCTCTTTTCCTTAGTGCTCACTTCATCCTCGGCATAACAAGATAGTTGACTAAACTCCCGGATGTACTTCATGACTCTGGTATATCCCTGCTGAAGTTCTTCAAACTCCCTATGCTTCAGTTCAATAACACTTTGCGGAACATGATATTCACGGAATCTCTGCTTAAACTCCTCCCAGGTATACTCCCTTCCTGGAGGTTGCATTGCTAACTGATTCTCCCACCATGATGCTGCATGTCCGGTTAAGAGATGTGTTGCATACCTCAACTTTTCCTCCTCATTGCATCCTACAGTTTTCAACTTTCTCTCTATATCTGCTAGCCAATCATCTTCATCCATTGGCTTAGGGGCTGATGCAAAAGGTAAAGGCCTTGCATTTTGAAAGTCAGAAAGACTCACACCACGTCCTTCAGGTTCCCTCTGATGTCCCACTCGATCCACTAATCCCTCCATAAACTTGTTCTAGGACTCTTGCATCATCTGCATGTACTACATAAAGTTCTGTTCCATCAACAACCTCATTGGTGGTGGTGGTAAATTTTCCTGCATTCTGGCGTTTTCATCCGCCATTTCCTTAGTTTCGTGCTCCATGCGCTGCTGTTCCGTCTCATCTTCTACACCCGTTTCCATACCCCCTAGTCATGTAACATAAAGCGAACACTCATAATTACATCATGCATATGTGTTCTAAGCTCAACTTCATGCACATAACTAGTCACACAATGGAAAACAAAATCCAAATAAGAACCAAATATGCATTTCACATATTATACATTACAAACAACATAGTTAGTACAACGTCATTACAAGCCTGTACCATTTAGGTATTACAAACTCATGTGGGTGCTATCCCACTTATTTATTTACATCAAGTGCTCAGACTCTAACTCCCGTATCAACATTGGAATACTCCTTCTCAAGGTCACGCTCCCCAGAAGCTGCGACATTCATCGTACACACCCAGAGTATAACCGTGCTGTCGTGAACTACGACACACCGTTCGTGGAATGAATTTCCTCTTTGACGGACGATACTGAGTATCAGAAGTATCCGGACTTGACACATCATCCAGCTGAAGTGTGTCCATACCTTCCAACTCATCTGAGGTATCTTCAGAATCATCCTCATCACTGTCCTCTTCAATCGTCTCCTACATCCTGACTCCTGAGTAATCAATAGAATATTCCAATTCCGGTGCTCCCCAAGTACTCTGCTGGGTACAATAGTCCTCAGCTATAATTGGATAGTGCATGTTAGCTGGAGTAGGATAATGTTCTGGTGACTCAAACACCCTTTCTTCAGGATCTTCCTCCTCGGACTCTACATCCTCCACATGGACATCCCTTCCATCAACTGAACTCACATCTGACTAGTTTGCCTGATATCACCAACAGAATATTCCACAGGAATAGGATTCCCGGCAGATCCATCCATTGATCTGTAACTCCATCCTCCGGAATTTTCAATAGGTAGTTCCGATCCCTCGGTTCCCCAAGAATTCTGTGGTACTGGATGACTAGTGCCCTCATCAGGATACCTAGTGGGTTCTGGCATAGGGGAATAAGGATATGGTGTAAAAGATGCTGGATCTATAGGTAGATCCTTAAAAATTGGGCTAACCCTACCCACTGCTTCGTTCTCCAGTTGAGATGCTAACTTCTCCCTTTGTTCAGGATTGGTTAATTCCTCCAACATATCAATTTGATCCTCCATAATAACCTGATGTGTCTTATACAAAGACCCAATCATTGGTCGATACAGATCCATAAACTTGGAAGCTAATTTTGGATGTTTCTTTACTAAAGTAAGATGATCCGGAACTGGTTCCGTGTCTATAGAGTCATGAGAAATCATAGAATATGTGCTTCCCGCTAACTCTTCTACTTTGTGCTCCCGAACATTGGATATCGCATCCAGAATAGCAACATGGTATGTTGCTAGGTGACTTCTACCTTCACCCATAGGTAAATCATGATATAGACCAAGCTTTTTTGGTAGTTGGATGCTAACACGATATTTGTCTAACATTTGTCCATCATGGTATGTCATGGTATTAACTAGAATATTAGTTGTGCAACCAAAAACCCACAGAAGTTCTCGAAGCTGTTCAGTTAAAGTCCCTTGATAATCATCAAGAGTTTCTTCTTTCCTTGCCAAGGTCTGTTTTGGAAACTTTGGTGCCATTTTAACTGTATACAAAACGTTCATAATCAGTAACCAATAACTGTATTGATTCATCATAATAAATAATTATCGCACTAAAAAAATATAATGAAATATTCCCAATTGAATATTCATCATATAATTTAGAGAACTCTTTACAGTTTCTCTTAGACTCCTGCAGGTAGTTCCCTTTGCGGTGTTAACTAGAAGATTAGGGTTTTGAACCTAAGGTTAAAGCAATTGCTCTGATACCATTTGCGGTGACCCAACATACCACTGCATGTGTAGTATACTATAGTCGTTGACATGACATCCATAAAACACCATTCTGTAAATATCACATCCCTCAGAGTGGTACAACAGAAACATTGCGGGTCCATATTACAAACATACACACTTTATTATTATTACAATACTAGAAGTTGGAGACTTCAAGTGATTCAAATTTAAAAACCAAATAACTTATTTCATAAGTTCAGCGGAAAAATGAAAGACACAACGGTAATAAAGACGTGAGCTCAACCACTTATTCCATAGGGTTCGTGCTGCTCGACTCAACCTAGATAACTACACTCCGGCCAGACAACTTGTAACACCCCTAGTTCTATTAATGTTAAGTAGGGTTTGTTTGTGCACTCATGAGCATCATCATCTTTGCTAAAGAAAATTCATGAAAGAAATAATCACAAAACCCTAATATTGCCCCTTCTTATAAACCTCTCAAATGTTTTTGTATTTTGAAAAACTACCAAAATTATGGAGCCCAAATAGATTATAAGGGTCCTTCAGTATTTTACTATTTCTACAAAAGTTCTTGTATTTTGGAAATACTCAAAACAGATTTGAAATTTAAAATACAAACAAATAAATAGAAACGAAAAAAGAGAAAATGTTTTACAGAAAAAAATAGAACCCTAGATCTACCTGGGCCGAAGCCCAGTTCCCTCTCTCCTCTCCGCCTCCCAGCGTAGCAGCTAGCAGAGGCCCGCCACTAGCCGAAGCCCACCCGTAGCCCAGGCCCAACTTACCCTTTCGTGTCCTATCCCCGTCGTCTTCCTCGTTGGTGGATCGAGGAAGCTCCTCGCTATCGCCGTCCGCCGCCGCGCCACGCACCAAGATGCGTGCCACCGATAGCCCTAACGTCTACAAGTACCCCCTGCCGCTGCTGGAGAACCCTAGCCCTCTTTCTTCCCCCTCGCGTGTGTTCTCTCCCTCTCTGTGTCACGCCAGGCCGAACCCTAGCTCGCCGACCGTCGGCGATGTTCCCAACCTCGTCGAGCCCCTCTGAGACCACCGTTCGAACCTCCACAGTCTCCTTGTTCTCCTTGTTCAAGGTCACAAGCGGGGGAAGCCCTAGGTGCTCTAATCAGCATCTCTGTCCCCAACACCGGCCGCCACCGTGGCCATCGATTTCGGCCTCCTACAGCTCCACTAACTCTATCTTAGCGCTTAGGGTGAGCCTCTGGCCCTCGTGGACCTCTCTTTTTTCTCCCTCTTCCTCTAGTTCCTTCCCGCGACAGGTACTTGCAATCCCCGCCGCCGGCCGCTGTTGTGCGAGCAGTTCCGGTGACCAAAGTCGAGCGGCACCGCCCCTAGGTGGTTCAGCGCGACCCACCGCTTCGAACACGCCCCCTCCCACAAGCCTGCATCGCCTCCTGCATCGAATCGGAGCTCGACCTGGAGCTCGTCCCATTGATGACGACATAGTGACGTCATAGTGATGCAATAACCTTTTTATTTTATTAAATGTTTTGTTTAATTATTTTTCTGGAAATATAAATACCCTTGTGGGCCCCATCTGTCAGGTTTTAATATTTTTGGAAATTATTTTCTGTAAATGATTAAATATATGACATGTGGGACCAAGTGGATAAAATAATTTATAATCTTCCAAAAATGTTTAATTGTTTTAATAATGTTTTTAAAATGGATTTAAAATGAGAAAAATCATAACTAATTAATTTTAAATCTGAAAAATATGTATAACATATCAAAATGTTCAGAAAAATGAGATCTATCCAATAGACTCATAATCATGCATTGTGAAGCAACTTAAATGACATGTTTGATTAGAAGAACAAAATAACCCCTCTCATATATATTCGGGGTTTCTCCGAATTAGCGTTTGGACCCTTCAGGTCCCCTTTAAATTGCGAAGCATGCTATAGGGTTACATTTCAATACAATTTAACTTGTCATATCATCATGCTTGCTTGAGCATTACATCGATGCCATGTGTTGATTGTTTTTCCTTTCTTTCCGGTGTTTGCTTCTTTCCGGTAGAACACGATATTGAGATCGAGATTAAAGACCGAGATTAACACCATTGAAGAGAAGCACTTGATCAACGATGAACAATGCCAAGCAGATGAACCCTGAAGATCCATAGTTGGGTATCAACAGGCAAAGGCAAGCATAGCCCCACTCATGATAAAATCCTATGCTTTCAAAGTAGTTCATTCTTGCCATGTGCATACGATTCCAAAGTCTTTTATCGATAGATATATCAATCCTATCTGATGCATGTTACCTTTGTAGCCTATATTCCCTGATCCACTGCTCCTAGCATAACTAGGGTTTGGCTTATGTGCTTCGCTAGAGCTGTTATATCTTTTGTGCTTAGCCAAGCTTAGTTGTTACCGCTGATCCATCTGGTTGATGAATCAAACCTAGTATGACCGGATGACATGGTATGATCAGAGATGAAAGTTAAACATGCTAAGGCTTGTATGGGAGGCCACGGTGGGTTGTGGTTTTTGTAGTCCCATACTTGCCACTACTAGGACATGAGTTCTTGCCTCTTGACCCGAGACGAGCGTACAGCCACATGGGGGCCTGGAAACCCCCTCGACCAACTAACTTGCCTAGTAGATTCCACGAGTCACATAGTTCGGGCGTTCCATTCGACATATGCATTCTGGTTATTCTCGAAGGAGGTGGAGGAGGTGCATTCATACAGGTAGGTAAGCGTGGCAGGGAATTGGAGAGGCACAGCCTCCATAATCTCAAACCCTGTTCACATCTCTAGGGACCGGCTTCGGGACTTGACCCGTTACGGCGGCATCTCCTTAGGGCGTGACTCATGTTCTCGACGAAAGTAAGTTAAAGGTCATGTCCATCCGCTCTCTGTCAGCCTTCGAAGGAAGAGGGCTAATATTATTTGGCATTAAGAGGAGGGTGGTACGTGTGCGTAAAGTTGTGCAGCCCTGCAGGGTAATAATCTTTTCGAAAATCCGTGTCCACGGTTATGGTCGACTTGGGAACGGATTCAAAGATCATAGTGAAGAATAATCTAATCGTAAAACATGACAAGAGATGTGAGGTGTGCTTAAGGATGCTTCCTCGGGGATCGAGGGGGTGATCCTAGTTGGTAGGTTCAGCTGATAAAGTTTCGGTGGATATCAAAAGGTTCTCTTAGTCGAGCTGCTCCTCTCCCTTTTACAAAGAAAGTTAGCTTTATGCAAAGTAACCCCACCAGCCATAAGTCTTGCGGAGTACACCCTGTACTTAGCCTTGCTTTGTTGATACTTTTGCAGCAGGTAAGTGTTACCATAGATGATGACTTTGTTACAGCATCGACATCGACGAGTAGCTTGGGGTTCTCGGTCGGCAGCCTGGAATCTATGGATTGGGACTTCATCGTTATTCTTCAGGCCTATTAGGCCATTTGTTAAGTTTCCTATACTTAATAGCGTAATTTTCCTTCCGTTGTTTGATGTTTGTGGTCAGTGACCTCTGCTTGTAATATTTTGGTTCTTTGCTCAGTTACGAGCTTGCTGTAATAATTTTTGTGTCGTAGGCTCACTGTAATTTTATCGATTCTCCCTCGGTACGCCTCTGAGATTTAGATTAGACTTATATCAGACAGAGATCTGGGATTTGTCTAGCCTTAATCTCGGGGGTGTCACAGGTCTTGGTATCAGAGCAGTACCGAGTGTAGGAAAACCTTTCTACTGGTCGATCTTGAGTCTAGTGTTTGAGAAAACTATTTGAAAGTTGAAAAGTATTTGTGAAAAGTCTAGTATGCTTCTTTTTCTCCTTGTCTAGTTTCGCTCTAACTCTAGGTCATCTTATCTTTTGTTGGTTTGGAAAAGATTTTACTATCTCGTCTCATCTTTCAAAGTCTAGGTGCCTTCTAGGCATGTCGTTTCTCAACCAGTTGACCTAGTCTTGAGTTCTCCAGAGTCAGTTGTGTGTGTTCCTTGTTTCCC
Organism: Avena insularis; assembly: GCA_023614405.1. Classification (NCBI taxonomy): domain Eukaryota; kingdom Viridiplantae; phylum Streptophyta; class Magnoliopsida; order Poales; family Poaceae; genus Avena; species Avena insularis. The sequence goes on from CM042686.1 coordinate 316,583,984, forward strand.
TTTGCTCTTCTTCAGCTGAGAGATTCCTTTCCATCATGATCTCTCTATATTTTGGTACCACAACATCATGTTGATGGTTCCACAGTGTTCTGTTCTAGGTCTCGAGGTTTCCTTTCGCCTCGTGTTCCTCCTTTTCATTTGTTCGGGTACTTTCGAAGTTGTTTCTTCTCTTGGAAGCTACCTCATGGTTACTACCTCGTAGTACCCATTGTATTACCAAGATAGTAGTTACTCCTTTCTCGGGTTTTAGTCCTTGGACTTGAACCGAAGATCCCGGATTGTGCTGGATTCTGGTGTTGAGAATCTTGTACATGAAGCTGACCTTTAACCCAAGATCCATTTTGTTGATCCCTATTGTTAATGTCTAAACATTACCTTAGGATGGCTAGTACCTTCTAGTACAGTCTTCAAGCTTTTGGTTATTGTCGTGATTAAATTACGATAAACAAAGGACTTCCCTTACCACTTTAAGCTATGGCAGATGTTCTTTAATGGAACCAAATAGATCACGACAAGAGTACTCCTTGTGAGTCCCACTTCTATATTCGTGACTCTGCCACACCTCCCTTTTCTGCATCGGTCCTCGGAAGATTGTTCACTTATGTATCCACATCTTGGGATTCTATCCTGAGCATTTTCCTTCTCCCTTGCTGTTTCCGACCTTTGCCTACCAGTTGGTAACCAAGAAGTAAATGCGCATCGATGTCTTTTGATGCAAGATATTCTTGTGGTCTGTCAAGGCAAACCATTTCGGGATGTCAGGAGAAAAACAAACTCCAGTACCTCGTGATATCTAGGACCAGGTCAAAGTGTTGTAATCCGCAGATCGATAATCATTGATTAGCTTTTATTCTGTTCTACCTTAAGGTATCACACTCCTTTATACTAAGAGGTCGTGTTGAGTTTCATGACTCTCTTAACAAAGTGATACTCTTATACATCTTTACCCACCCTTCCTCCGATCTTTCGTGCTTGTGAATGATGCATGTGCATAATAATGTGGACATCTGAGATTCTTAGCAATCATTATTGCTTTGGACTTCAACAAGGACATTTGTGTCATTCTTAGCTTGATAGTTAATCCTATCACTAACCCAAGGATGATTGTGTTAGCAAGTCCGTTATTTAGGTACACTCTCCTCAGTCAAAGAGTTAGGCTTGTGCCGAAGCTCTGAGACTATGTTTTCTTGCCTTACCAAGCAAGTTACCTCTCGAACAAAGTGACATATCGGTGGTCTGTGATATTCTGGACGTCTTTCTAGAAGTATCGCCATGTTGCCACATGACCGTGTTGTCAGGTTCTTGAGTAAGCTATTTCTTTAAACTTCTTCTTTATCCAAGGATCCGTACTGGATACTCCTGAACTAGTTGGTTGAGCTTAAGTAACAACTTGGAGAGTTGTAAGACAAAAGTTCTATCAGACTTGTTCCTCCTAGAGGGATGTCTAGTTTTGTTCGCGATGAAGAAAGATAGTGTTTCCTTCATGGGAATGTTATCACCCCACCTTTGATTTGAATCGGGCTATCGCCAAATCAAACTCAGTCCCAGGGACTATCCTTATGGTGTATCTATTCGTGATGTTTCACCTAGGTACGTCTTCATGTTCTCAGGTCTGACCAATATTGTTGTTTTTGCTTATACCACATGCGAGTCTATATTCTTGGAGTATCATGACAAGTTTGTTGTTGAGCCCATCGATGATATCCTTATCTTCCTCGAGCCAGACATGGTTCATATGGAACAGTTGGCATTAATGTTGGAAACTTTTGAGAACCGTCTTCATGTTATTTCGAAGTATATGTTCAGGATGTTAGAAGTAAACCTTCTTTGGTTCACGTGTAATAGTTGAAAGTTGTCACCGTGGATTTGAGAAGAGTTATCTTTGTTTCCTCGGGAATTGTTTCAAGATAGTCAAGCATGTGCGAAGTATTCTCGATATGGTAGGTTGATACCTCTGCATTTCGAGAACATCCTCTGAGCACGCTAAGCCACTGACTGATTTGTCATGGAAAAGAAGAAGTTCTAAAAACTTTAGTATCCTCCTAAATGTCTCTCAACAATAAGGATGCATTTGTGTTATGTTGCAAGCAATTCATGTAGGGGCAATTATCTTCTGGATAACTTGTAAATACATGGGTTTCGCAACCTAGCTCATGCTTTGGAGCTTGACACTGTAGTCCATGTCTTAGACTCTAGTAACTTTACCTTTGTGGTAGATGTGGCAAACTTTCTACTTGGACATGCTGAGTCTGAAGTATCATTCCACCTAACTAGTTGAATCTCAAGCAGCAACAATGGTTGGTGTTCATCAAGGTTTTTGACGTAGGTCTCCTTGAAATTCTAGCAAGATTGATGTAATGGTTGACACAACTAGTTGGAAAGCCTATTGCCATATTCTCTTGAATCATCTATAACAACCACTCCTCATGAGGCATTTTCTATGATTTGTCCTAGGAGTTGTGCTCATGGTTTCTTTTGTATCTGAAGTACGACATTTACTTGATGTCTGCTTTCTCGAACATCAAGGAGAACATTTAAAGTAGAGTTGTTAAATGTCTCTCGGTCGATCCTCCAGACCCTTTTATGTTGGCAAGCATCTTGTGGTGCCAAGTAATTGAAGTCTGAGAATGAAGTTTCTTTTTCCTCGTGCCATCAGGAATCTTCTTATAGATTCATCTTAGTGGTGTAAAGTGATATCACGATCTTTGGCAAAGGTTTTGATAGACCTGGATGAATAAAGAGTTTCCCTCTATTTCCTAATGTGTTCGAAGAGCGACCATGGTTTTGATAATCATAAGTTCCTCTTGTTACATGATCCTTGCGACTCTTATGATTCCTCTACACCAAAACACCTTTTTGTCTTAACCTTCTGTTGAACGAAGAGTGATCCTTTTGTATCAAAAGAAGTTTAACATCTTGGTTACCCCTATCTCTGTATCCCTAGAAGCTCTACTTAAGCCATTAGTAGAGGTTCATCTCTCGAAGTATGTGGTCATGTTCTTTCCATTGTACGCTCTCTTCTTCAGAAGCTTAAATTCTTCTGAAGCTCCATGGTCTCAATCCTTATGAAGACCAGCTATCTAACACTTGAAACCTTCTCCTTTTGTTTCCTCTGTTACCTTGGCGTGTTTCATGCTCGTTGGCTCTAGAGATGTTATGAAACATCTATCCATGAGTTGACCATGAGATACTCTGTTTGTGGTTCTGTGCCTTTCCCTCTTTTCTTTAGTGTGTGCAGCTACCTCGAAGAAAACGAAGCGTTTCATTCATTCAATAATGGTGGCATGGATCAACCCCTTCGAGAAGATAGTCGAAGTCTAGTGTAACCCTGTTCTTTCTATCTTCCTACCTAGGAATCTCAGGACGAGATTCTATTAAGGGGGATAGAACTGTAACACCCCTAGTTCTATTAATGTTAAGTAGGGTTTTTTTGTGCACTCATGAGCATCATCATCTTTGCTAAAGAAAATTCATGAAAGAAATAATCACAAAACCCTAATATTGCCCCTTCTTATAAACCTCTCAAATGGTTTTGTATTTTGAAAAACTACCAAAATTATGGAGCCCAAATAGATTATAAGGGCCCTATAGTATTTTACTATTTCTACAAAAGTTCTTGTATTTTGGAAATGCTCAAAACAGATTTGAAATTTAAAATACAAAAAAATAGAAAATGTTTTACAGAAAAAAATAGAACCCTACATCTACCTGGGCCGAAGCCCAGTTCCCTCTCTCCTCTCTGCCTCCCAGCGCAGCAGCTAGCAGAGGCCCGCCACCAGCCGAAGCCCACCCGCAGCCCAGGCCCAACTTACCCTTTTGTGTCATATCCGCGCTGCGAGCCAAGATGCGTGCCACCGACGGCCCAAACGTCTACAAGTACCCCCTGCCGCCGCTGGAGAACCCTATCCCTCTTTCTTCCGCTTCGCGTGAGTTCTCTCCCTCTCTGCATCGCGCTAGGCCGACCCCTAGCTCGCCGGCCGTCCCCGTCGCCGATGTTCCCGACCTAGCCAAGCCCTTGTGAGACCATCGTTCGAACCTCCACAATCTCCTTGTTCTCCTTGTTCAAGGTCGCAAGCGGGGGAAGCCCCAGTTGCTCCAATCAGCATCTCCGTCCCCAACTCCGGCCGCCACTGTGGCCATCGATTCCGGCCTCCTACAGCTCCACTGACACTATCTTAGCACTCAGGGTGAGCCTCTGGCCCTCGTGGACCTCTCTTTTTTCTCCCTCTTCCTCTTGTTCCTTCCTGCGAAAGGTACCTGCAATCCCGCCGTGCCGTTGTCTTGGAGTTACAGCGACCAAAAGTCGGCGATACCGCTAGGTGGTTCAGCGCGACCCACCGCTTCGAACACGCCCCCTCCCACAAGCCCGCATCGCCTCCTGCATCGAATCGGAGCTCGACCTGGAGCTCTCCCCATTGATGACGTCACAATGACATCACAATGATGCACTAACCTTTTTCTTTTATTAAATGTTTTGTTTAATTATTTTTCTGGAAATATAAATACCCCTTTGGGCCCCATCTGTTAGGTTTTAATATTTTTGGAAATTATTTTCTGTAAATGATTGAATATATGACATGTGGGACCAAGTGGATAAAATAATTTATAATATTCCAAAAATGTTTAATTGTTTTAATAATGTTTTTAAAATGGATTTAAAATGAGAAAAATCATAACTAATTCATTTTAAATCAGAAAAATATGTATAATATATCAAAATGTTCAGAAAAATGAGATCTATCCAATAGACTCATAATCATGCATTGTTAAGCAACTTAAATGACAAGTTTAATTAGAAGAACAAAATAACCCCTCTCATATGCATTCGGGGTTTCTCCGAATTAGGGTTTGGACCCTTCAGATCCCCTTTAAATTGCCAAGCATGCTATAGGGTTACATTTCCATACAATTTAACTTGTCATATCATCATCCTTGATTGAGCATTGCATCGATGCCATGTGTTGATTGTTTTCCCTTTCTATTCGGTGTTTGCTTCTTTCTGGTAGAACATGATATAGAGATCGAGATCAAAGACCGAGATTAACACCATTGAAGAGAAGCACTTGATCAACGATGAACAATGCTAAGCAGATGAACCCTGAAGATCCATAGTTGGGTATCAATATGCAAAGTCAAGCATAGCCCCAGACATGATAAAATCCTATGCTTTCAAAGTATATCAATCCTGCTGATCCATGTTACCTTTGTAGCCTATATTCCCTGATCCACTGCTCCTAGCATAACTAGGGTTTGGCTTATGTTCTTCGCTAAAGCTGTTATATGTTTTGTGCTTAGCCAAGCTTAGTTGTTACCGCTGATCCATCTGGTTGATGAATCAGATCTACGAATGAACCTAGTATGATAGGATGACGTGGTATGATCAGAGATGAAAGTTAAACATGCTAAGGCTTGTATGGGAGGCCACGGTGGGTTGTGGTTTTGCAGTCCCATACTTGCCACTAATAGGACCTGAGTTCTTGCCTCTTGAACCAAGACGAGCGTACAGCCACACGGGGGCCTGGAAACCCCCTCGACCAACTAACTTGCCTAGTAGATTCCATGAGTCAAATAGTTCGGGCGTTCCATTCGACATATGCATTCTGGTTATTCTCGAAGGAGGTGGAGGAGGTGCATTCATACAGGTAGGTAAGCATGGCAGGGAATGGGAGAGGCATGGCCTCCATAATCTCAAACTCTGTTCACATCTCTAGGGACCGGCTTCGGGACTTGACCCGTTACGGCGGGATCTCCTTAGGGCATGACTCATGGTCTCGGCGAAAGTAAGGTAAAGGTCGTGTCCATCCGCTCTCTACCAACCTTCCAAGGAAGAGGGCTAATAATATTTGGCATTAAGAGGAGGGTGGTACGTGTGGGTAAAGTTGTGCAGCCCTGCAGGGTATTAATCTTTTCGAAAAGCCGTGTCCATGGTTATGGACGACTTGGGAACGGATTCAAAGATCATAGAGAAGAATAACCTAATCGTAAAACTTGACAAGAGATGTGAGGTGTGCTTAAGGATGCTTCCTCGGGGATCGAGAGGGTGATCCTAGTTGGTAGGTTCAGCTGATAAAGTTTTGGTAGATATCAAAATAAGATCGAAGCTAGATATGTCGCTTTCTTATCCCCTTTTAAAAGGTTCTCTTAGTCGAGCTGCTCCTCTCCCTTTTACAAAGAAAGTTAGCTTTATGCAAAGTAACCCCACCAGCCATAAGTCTTGCGGAGTACACCCCGTACTCAACCTTGCTTTGTTGATACTTTTGCAGCAGGAAAGTGTTGCCATAGAAGATGAGTTTGTTGTAGCATCGACATTGACGAGTAGCCTGGGGTTCCCGGTCGGCAGCCTGGAATCTATCTATTGGGATGTCATCATTATGCTTCAGGCCTCTTAGGCCATTTGTCAAGTTTTCTATACTTAATAGCGTAATTTTCCTTCCATTGTTTGATGTTTGTGGTCAGTGACCTCTACTTGTAATATTTTTGTTCTTTGCTCAGTTACAAGCTTGCTGTAATAATTTTTGTGTTCTAGGGTCACTATAATTTTACCGATTCTCTGTCTGTACGCTTCTGAGATTTAGATTAGGCTTATATCAGACATAGGTCTGGTATTTGTCTAGCCTTAATCTTGGGGGTGTCACACAACTACTCTGACTCATTGTCTTCATCTCCATAGTGTATCCCGTAGTCCACCTCTTTGATTCCACCGGACAGATCCGGCTCTTCATAGTAGATGTTGTTCTGGACCTCCATAGCATACACCTGGTCATCCTTCTGGACCTCAAAGTCTAGCAAGAGGTTCAAAGGAAAGAGTGAGTAACAGCGTTACCCAACAAGTTCACTATATGCAAGGTGGGAAGTTTGATGCTCTAACTACCACCTCGGACTATAAGTCCTTGGTACTATGCAGTTTTGGTAAACATTTCTTCAAAGATTGATTTTAATATCAAAAGCTATGCCCATCAGCCTTCACAGGTTGACCAGAACTTCATGGATTTCCTTTCCTGCCGCGTTCGTAGATCCTTCCCGGAATAGGGAGTAACATGTCACAATTCTTACACTCTGCAGAGGTGCGTTGCTTTACCCATAAGAGACCAAATCCTTGTTGCACAACCGGGCATACTTTCCCATCCACAATTCCGTGATGTGGGGCCCAGTAGATGATCCAAGCCAATCACTGCCCCTCTCCGTGACCCCACACGAAGACACGACCCTCCAGGATATGCCCCACCTCTGTCAAGCCCCATATAGGACCAGCTATAACTCTGGTAGGAACCTGAACACTCTATGAGACGGTTATGCCCTGGCAAGCTCCGTTAAAGGTCCAGCTAAACCACTGACAACCTCTCAAGATAATCTAGACACCAAAATCATGGGAAACTAAGGGGTTCCACCCATGTCCTAGGTGTCTGCACGAGAAATCCTCAGCCTCATGATCAGGTCATCCATCCATACGAAAGGAAGAAGATCGAGCTAACTTCTCCGTCCCATTCCAAATCTTATGGTTAACATGTAATATATGATGCTAGAATCACTGATGTCATGGGTTATTAAGCCCTAGTTGTTCGACCATTGGAATCCTAGATTCCATAGTCATTCTTAGTATTTATCATCACTTAGGATGATAATAGCATTCATTTTTTGGGAAAATATTTATTTTCTGTCTCTTTTAGAATATAGGTGATACCACACAATGTAACATCCCAAAACTTTAATCCAAGCTTATCAAGATCCAAATCATCAAAATTAGGGTTAACAAAAACTTTTCCATTTCAAAATATGAAAGCATTCATGTGTGTGTGCATTTAAATTAGGAGTTGATCTGAATTGTGATGGTTCTGTGATCCATTGCTTGTAAAATGATTCTTAGGTGAAATAAACATCATCTAAATCATTCCCAAACAATTCCCAAAGAAAAACAACTCAAAATGAATAAATGAAGTGAATGGTCATTTTGGCCAAATTATCTATCATGCCTACTTTGGCTATTCCTAGTACTCAAAACTTAACAGATACATTTGTGGATCTTTACACCACTTGCTAGTACACATAATGAGGTACCAAGGCCCACTTTGTGATCTGCCAAAAACTTTCAAACACTATATTTAATTGGCATTTGAAAATTGAATCTATATCATATGGGAAGATCCCACTATTTCAAAAACCACTCAAACAAGCTCAATTTTCAAAACCCAAGCACCCACATAGTCTCAAGCTTAGTACTAGCACACCCACAAAAAATCTTTGCATAATTCAAAAATAATTTTCTTGTGGCCATTTCATCAAACACTTGGCAGGCAAGAATCTAACTCTAAACCTAGCTTACTGTTCTGCACAGGGTTTTGCCTCCATTTGATCCCCATTTAACCCCACTGTCCCCTCTTGATCTAACCAGGGCCTAACTACCCCATCCCCTACCCCCTAGTGGCATGGCAATGCCAAGCCGAGCACCTGCTGGCCGACTGACCATGCCCTCACCCCAGCAGACCACCTCCCTCTCTCTCGCCATGTCTAGCAGCTAGCCAGCACCTCACCGCCACCCTCTGTCTCCTCCCCGAGCCAGGCGAGACCAGGGACCACCAAACCCAGCGCCCGGTCTGTTGTGCCATCTTAGGCAGCTAGGCGCCCAGCGCCTGGCGTGCTCAAGCCGCCGCTCGACCACAACCCGCACCAACCATGTCGCCACGACCCAGGGAGCACGCTAGACACCCCCATTCGCCGTCCAACGCCTCACAGCCACCGCTCGCCGTCGAAGCCACCGTCTCTGCCGCTCAGAGCGCCAGCTCCGCCCGACCGCATACCACCACCCCTAAGACCGCATTAAAGTCCTAGAGCACCACCAGGAGACCGCGCGTCGATCGCCGCCGGCACCCATGCCGCTAGCAGCCCGTAGCCATGTCGCCACCGTCGCCTGGCCATGCCGCGCTGTCCCGCCGTCGAGCCTATAAAAGGAGGGCACCCCCAGCCATTTGCAGCACACCACTCAACTCCCCTCACCTCACTAATCGTCCCACACCTCTAGCCGAAGAAAGGGGAGCAGTACTTCACCGGAATTGCACCGGAGCAGGCCGCCTCTAGAGGAGAAGGGCGCCGCTGATTGCGACCACCCCCGGAGCTGCCTCAACCGTCCCTGAGATTGCCGTCGACCACCAGTCCGTTTGCCCGCCTCGCAGTCGTCGCTGGAGCCCTGGTATGCCCCCTATGCACCCGCACCAAACCGCTAGGGTTAGAGCTCGGCGGTGACAGGTCCGTCGTCGACGACGATCCCCAGCCGTTGATCCCCACTCTAATCCAACGCTCCACATTGCCCCGTACCGCTTTGTGCGTTATGAGCCACTGACTAGTGGACCCCCTGTCAGCTGAGCCCCGCGCTGCAGAGTGAGACTGGACCGGCTCGTTAGCGTTTCCCGCGCGACCCAGTCAGTTTGAATTAGGATTTTTTTTTAGTTTGAACCTAGTTCTGTCCCTTAGTTTGAAAATCAATTCAAAGAGATTTACAAATCCAAATGGAGTGATTCCAATTTTCTTAGAAAGATAATGAAAAGATCTACCCAAGCCCGTTGGATTTAATATATTTAGAGTTAGAGATCTCTCCTAGTAAAAATAACAAAATAGAAACATTTGCACCTTGCAACATTTTTATAAAATCAACCATGATAGCTTTTGAGTTGATTTCAACTCTAAAAAATCACATTTAACCATACCTATATGAATATGTAATAATATTAAGGTTTACATGCAGTGACTTTGGACCAGTACCAAATTAATGCTATATAGGCATTTCTAGTCACTTTAAATCGTTAAATAATGAACCTAAACCAAAGTAATTGTGATCTAACCCTTAAATCACATTCCCACATGTTAGAATATGTGGTGATGACATGTGTCCACATGATCCCATATTTTAAGTGGTGAATATTAAATCTTAGTTATTTTTCCAATGAGTAGAAATTACTTTTCTAAAATAAAAAGGAGGAAACTGTTGAATAAAACTTGTGATGCTTGTGATGATAATAGATCATCAATTGTGTGCCTTAGAGTACTAATTGGACTAGTTAAGTATTGTTTGGTGATTGTGTACTCCGTATGTATTTATAGAAGATAGTACCAACCAAGTCTATGAGGAGGAGGAGTTCTACCAAGAAGAAGAAGAAGAAAACTTCAACCACTGCACAAACCAAGGCAAGCTAGCACTATCCAAGTTAACCCTTGCAAGTTGTACTTGCAAGCCACCATTGACAATGCAAGCTAACCCTTGTAAGCTACTATTAGCAAGTTAGGATTAAACTAGATGGTTTAGAAGAGATGCTTTAGGCATGCTTTGGTTATACCACTTTGACTACTAGTTACCCCCAAGTCTTATTTTCCAACTTTACTTCCTTTACTTTACACAAAGTCCCTTACTTGTTTTGAAGGTAGCATAAAGAGTATAAAACTTGACCTATTTTATATAACTTTAGATGTCATCCTATGGCATGAGATTGATCCCAGCTTTCCACCTTAGTGAACACTCTTAACTTAGTAGTTTAGAGTAGATAAAAACTGGAGTCACTTTAGATGGGAACACTTGGTGAAAATGAATTATCAAAACGTTAGAATGATGAGTCATTCTATTGAGATGTTTTGACATGTGTTGAAAAACACAAATGGTTTATGATGATGAAAATGTTGAGGCATGAGCCTTAGCCCTTTTTATAAAACTGTTGGTTGGATTCGGATGCGATACCATTCCAAATTTACCGTACAACCACAATACCTAAATTGGGTAAGGCTTAGCCGGAAGTTTATATGCATTAGTATTAGTTCCCTCGCAGGAGAGGTTTGAGCTGAGGCTACCTCTCAATGTTGTCCACCTATGCAGTGCCCAAGATGACAGCTGGTCATGGTTGGGAGGCCATGCTCATAGGAGAGATACTTATACTAGGGTGTGAAAAGGAAAGGTTATGTTTGATTATCTGCATACTAAATATGATGATTCAGGGTTATCCCTGACAGATGTGTCGAATCTTGTGGTGAAAGTGTACCACCTCTGCAGAGTGTCAAACTATTCGAATAGCCGCGTCCGCGGTTATGGACAGTTGGAATGGCCATACTGTTTCGTTGTCAGATGTTTTCAAAAAAACTTATGAAATGAATGATGAATCTTGACTTGACCACAACAGGGTTGTGTTTATGACACTAGCTTCCCATCTTAAGTGATTCTAGAACTTTATTTTATCTTTCTTTGCTTGAACAGAACTTAGGTTTCAAACTTAACTTTATAGTTAAACTTAGATTTAGCACTTTAACTTAGAACTATACTACTTGTTAGTGGTAGTTTGCGAGTACTTAAAGAGTACTCATGGATTTTGTCCCTAGCTATTCTCATAGCCAGACTATGAAGGAGACTACCAAGATGATGGCCAGGATGACGGCTATGATAACTAGGACTATCTGCCTTCGTCAGCATTGCCTGTGCCCCTGAAGATGAACCCCACCGCTATGCTTATCTTTTATTTCCGCTTCTTATTGTATTAAGACTGGATCATGAGATCCTTATTTGTGTAAGACCTTATGTATGGTTGTAATGGATGATGTACTGTGATATCCAATCCGTTATGTCTCACAAAAATGGTAATCCTAGGATTGCGAGGTATGGCATAATGGGCATCTGGGATTAAAAATCCGGGTGTTGACAAGTTGGTATGAGAGCCATCCTGACCATAGGAGTCCCTAGTTAGAATGGACGTCCGAACAAAAACTTAGTTTCAAAACAAAAGTGAGTATTTACAAAAAACTATCTCCTCTCTTATCCTTGTGAATTCATTCTTTCTCGAAAATTCATGTTCCTCAAAATTCTTACATTACTACTTAAAATTTGACACACTTGATCACTTCACGAATTTCTTTATCCTTAATTCTTGTAGATGGAGACTTAGTTCAGCAAGTTTTACCAGTTGGGAAACAGAGGTCAGCTAATCTTCGAGAGGGATCTGGATTCACTATCGGAGTTATTGGGACGCCCGCATCCGGAGTTTCTTGGAGCTCAACTTCCAGGACCCCCAGGAGGAGACCTATAGTGGCTAGTCACCGCGGATCTTAGAGGAAGCATCGAAGCACCAACTTCTGGGAGAATTCAGTTCTCCGTCAGAGAGAACAACTATCTAGATGGATTAGCTAGGTCCATGCATGAAGCTCTCACACGTCTATGTGCCCTCAGTGTCAACCAACTCCAGGGAACCCGTTTTGCTCACTATGCAAGATGTGACTTCATGGGAATGCCGATGGAGATGCCAAGTCACCCAGAGTTGAGGCGTCAAGTGGAGAATCTTGACTTCTTACTGCATGACAGACATCAGGAACTGGACAATGCTAGGGAGTTAGCCAACCAGAACCATGCCATTGCCGACCAGAAGGCCTAGACTTTCACACTGCTCGTCCAGGATCGCCAGTCTCTTCGCCGCAAGTGTGCCAAGAAGGATCGCACCATCGCCCGTCTTCGCAAGCAGGTGGCCGACCTCGAGAAGACCGTAAAGGAGCAAGAAGCTCAGCTTGCAGCAAAGGAGGAAGAAGATGAGGGTGAAGACATCCAGGGAGACATGGATTCTTACCTCACCAATTACGATGACTTTCTGGAGGAGGATGTTGTGGACTTCTACACTGATGATGAGGACTCGGACTTCATCGACGATGAGTAGATGCACTAGAGCACTGTCGTAGCTTGAGATGTATCGTTCCCACTGTATCGTAGCTTGCAGAATGGATCTTCAAACCATCTGTTTTCCCTTTGATTGTTCTGGTGTGTGTTGTATCGTGTGTTTGTTTGCATGCATGAAAAGGAGTTAGTTGAAAAACCTAAGTCTAACTCAATGTTTTAGCCTTGAAACCAAAACCATGAACCTTAGAATTTCCCTCTTACCCCTATATCTATCTCAATATTTAGATGACTCGTGGAAACAAAGGAGGGAGCAGCTCATCGCAATACCCAATGCTGCAGATCTTGCAGAATCTCATCATAGACCGTGAAGCCAGCAGGGCAGAACGCCAAACCAACTTAGCAACTTTGCAGCAGATCGCCCAGATGGCTCTCAACAACCAAGGGCATGGAAATCAGGATCACCATGGATCCAAACTCAAAAAATTTCAGAATACCAATCCCCCAACCTTCAACCAATCTGAAAACCCGTTAGATGCCAATGACTGGTTACAGACGATGGAAAACAACCTAGAAGTTGCAGGAGTTGATGAAAACAAGAAAGTTCTCTTCGCCACCCACTATCTAGCGGGAGATGCAAGAGCTTGGTGGACTAGTATCCGCAATATGAACCATGGTCAAGTGATGACATGGGAAGCATTCAAGGTCAAGTTCAGCCGCACCCACGTGCCGCAAGGTCTAGTCAACAGGATGAGAGATGAATTCCGCGAATTGAAGCAAGGAAGAATGATTGTGGTAGAATACCGTGACCGATTCCTGTCACTTGCCAGATATGCACCTAACGAGATCAACACGGAGGCCAAGAATAAGGAGAGATTCCTGAACGGACTGCATGATGAGATGCAGACTGTCCTCGTCAACATCCGTTTCGAGAATCTCGAAGATCTAGTCGACTCTGCCATTCAGATGGAAGGGAAGATTAACCAGGCAAACGACAACCGCAAGCGTCATATGATGCAGCAATCAGGATCCAACAATCACCAGAAGTACCGTCCCAACCCCTCACCAGGATATGCACCAAGGGACAACCGACCCCCAATGTCTCGCCCAAGCTACCCCAACCATAGCGGAAGCAATGTGAAGCCCGGAGGAAACAATCACAACTCCGGAAATGCCAACAATTTCAACCGTGCACCTCCCAAGAACAACAACAACACTGCACCCATATCTGGCAGCAATGCTGTGCCTCTCGCAGGCAAGGACAAGTCCCAGATCACTTGTTTCGAGTGTGGAGTAAAGGGTCACTATTCCAATGAGTGTCCCAAGAAGACTGCATCCACTGCCAATGTGAATGCCCCAGCTCAACAACAGCGTCGTGTTCAACCAGGGAAAAGGTTTGCCCTAGGGAACCCTCACAACCGCAACGGTCGTCTCTTCCACATGAACACATAAGAAGCCCAAGAAGCGCCAGATGTAGTGATGGGTATGTTTTCTGTCAACTCGGTTTTAGCAAGAGTATTGTTTGATTCGGGAGCATCGCATTCATTTGTCACCGAAGAATTTTCATGCACTAGTAAGATTCACCCAACCAACCTGAAGCATGTCATGATAGTTCAAATCCCCGGATCAACCACAAAAGCTAGAAAAATTTGCAAAGTTGTACCTATCAGAATACATGGGATAAATTTTTATGCCAACCTAATAGTACTTGGAACCAAAGGATTGGAAGTAGTACTAGGTATGGACTGGATGTCAAGGCAGAAAGGACTAATAGACTGTGCTAAGAAAGCCATCACCATGACCAGTAGTTCTGGAATAACAGTAGAGCATATACCTGAAACCTTACCTCGCCAATTCAAGTGCAACAAGAGTCTAGCCCTACCCACCATAGACCAAGTAAGAGTAGTCTGTGAATACCCCGACGTATTCCTAGATGAATTGCCAGGTATGCCCCCGGATAGGGATATTGAGTTCATTATTGAACTAATCCCTGGAACCAGACCCATAGCCTAGAGACCCTATAGAATGAACCCCTCAGAGTTAGTGGAACTGAAGAAGCAGTTGGATGCTATGTTAGAGAAAGGCTTGATTCAACCAAGCGCATCGCCATGGAGATCACCAGTGTTATTCGTCAACAAGAAAGATGGAGGCCATTGTCTGTGTATAGATTACCGAAAATTGAATAATGTCACCATTAAGAACAAATAACCTGTGCCAAAGATAGAGGATCTATTTGATCAGTTGACTAGAGCCCAGGTATTCTCAAAGATTGATCTTAGGACTGGTTATCACCAACTTAAGATTCGTGCAACAGATATTCCGAAGACCGCCTTTACTACTTGCTATGGTTTATACGAGTATACGGTTATGTCTTTTGGATTAACCAATGCCCCTGCTTATTTCATGAATCTCATGAATAAGATCTTTATGAATTTCCTAGATAAGTTTAAAGTTGTGTTTATTGACGACATCCTTATCTACTCCAAGTCAGAAGAAGAGCATGAGCAACATCTGAGAATCATCCTAGAAACCCTGAGAGAGCATCGGTTATATGCCAAGTTCAGCAAATGTGAGTTTTGGCTTAAATAAGTAGGATTCCTAGAACATATTGTGTCTGCCGGAGGAGTCTCTGTTAATCCCGCCAAGATCAAAGATGTCGAAGAATGGGAAGCCCCAAACACCCAAACCCAAGTCCGTGCATTTCTCGGATTAGCGGGATACTACCGCAAGTTCGTCGAAGGATTCTCGAGCATCGCCAGACCCATGACCCAATTGTTGAAGAAGGACAAGAAGTTTGAATGGACAGACAAATGTGAAGCTAGTTTCCAGGAGCTAAAGAAGAGATTGATATCAACCCCAATATTGATCATGACAGATATCAAGAAGCCGTTTGATGTATATTGTGATGCATCCAAGATTGGTCTCAGATGTGTATTGATGCAAGAAGGCAAAGTCATCACTTATTTGTCTCGACAACTGAAGCAGCATGAGCAGAACTATCCGACCCATGATCTTGAATTAGTAGCCGTAGTTTTGGCATTGAAGACATGGCATCATTATCTGATGGGTAATCGCTGTGAGATTTACTCGGATCATAAGAGCTTGAAGTATATCTTCACTCAGAAGGAGCTGAATATGAGGCAAAGGAGATGGATAGAGTTAATCAAGGATTACGACCTTGACATTCACTATCACCCCGGCAAAGCCAATGTGGTAGCGGATGCTCTTAGCAAATTGCCATGTAGGCTTAACACCATGATCAAGGAGAAGCAACCAAGTTTGTATGAGGAGTTGGAGCAGTTCAGGACTGAATTGGTTAGCAAAGGATTCTTAGCTAGCATTGAACTTCAACCCACATTAATCCACCAAATCAAGGAAGCCCAGAAGGGGAATGAAAGTATCGACGGAATCAAATGTTGTATTGGTACAGGAAAGGTACCTGGATTCACTGAAGACGAAGGAGTTCTTTGGTACAAAGGACGTATCTGTGTGCCAGCAGATTCGGACCTGAAGCAAGTTATCATGAAGGAAGATCATGATACTCTTTATTCTATCCACCCCGGAGGAACAAAGATGTATCAAGATTTGAAAGAGCAATTTTGGTGTAACAAGATGAAGAGAAAAATCGGAAGCTACATCGCCAAGTGTGACATCTATCAAATAGTCAATGCAGAGCATCAGAGACCTACAGGACTGTTACAACCATTGCAGATTCCAGAATGGAAATGGGATTCCGTCAGAATGGACTTTATCACCAGTTTGCCTACTTCTAGTAGGGGAAATGACTCGATCTGGGTCATAGTTGATAGACTTTCCAAGGTAGCCCACTTTATACCTGTCAAGACTACCTACCAGAGTGCGAAGCTAGCAGAGCTGTACATTGCTAGGATTGTTAGTCTGCATGGAACCCCCAAGACCATAGTATCAGATCGAGGAACCCAGTTTACCTCGAGATTTTGGCAGAAAGTCCAGGAAGGATTAGGAACCAAGTTGAATTTTAGCACCGCGTATCATCCGCAAACTGATGGACAGACTGAGAGAGTCAACCCGATCCTACAGGATATGCTTACAGCTTGTGTGTTGGAATACGGCTCAAAATGGGAAGACTGCCTGCCTTTCGCAGAGTTCTTGTATAACAACAGTTATCAAGCTAGTTTGTAGATGGCACCATTTGAGTTCCTATAAGGAAGGAAGTGTCGTACCCCTTTGAATTGGTCACAAGTAGGAGAGAGTCAGATCTTTGGACCCGACATTCTCCGAGAAGCCGAAGAGAAGGTTCACAAAGTCCGTGAGCACCTCAAGACCGCCTAGTCTAGACAGAAGAGTTATGCTGACAAGAGAAGGAGAGACCTAACTTTCAATGTCGGAGATTTTGTATATCTCAAGGTTTCGCCATTGAAGGGAACCCAACGCTTTAGTCTGAAAGGAAAGTTAGCCCCCTAATATATCGGGCCATTCAAGATTCTGAACTATCGAGGAGAAGTATCGTATCAACTGGAACTACCTGAAGAGATGTCAGCCATCCACAATGTGTTCCATATCTCATTACTTCACAAATGCCTAGAAGTGCCGGAGAAGACTGAAGTTTTCAAGAACATCGATCACAGAGCTGTAGAGATCAACAATGACCTGACCTATCTGGAAGTGCCCATCCATATCTTAGAAGAAGCCTACAGAACCACCAGGACCAGGAGCATCAAGATTCTCAAGATTCAATGGAGCAACCATACCGAGGAGGAAGCCACTTGGGAGCACGAATATTACATTAGGACAAAGTTCCCAGATCTCTTTAGTTCCTAGTTTTCTTTGTAAATCTCGGGACGAGATTTTGTTTAAGGGGGGAAGGCTTGTAACATCCCAAAACTTTAATCCAAGCTTATCAAGATCCAAATCATCAAAATTAGGGTTAACAAAAACTTTTCCATTTCAAAATATGAAAGCATTCATGTGTGTGTGCATTTAAATTAGGAGTTGATCTGAATTGCCATGGTTCTGTGATCCATTGCTTGTAATATGATTCTTAGGTGAAATAAACATCATCTAAATCATTCCCAAACAATTCCCAAAGAAAAAAAACTCAAAATGAATAAATGAAGCGAATGGTCATTTTGGCCAAATTAACTATCATGCCTACTTTGGCTATTCCTAGTACTCAATACTTAACAGAAACATTTGTGGATATTTACACCACTTGCTAGTACACATAATGAGGTACCAAGGCCCACTTTGTGATCTGCCAAAAACTTTCAAACACTATATCTAATTGGCATTTGAAAATTGAATCTATATCATATGGGAAGATCCCACTATTTCAAAAACCACTCAAACAAGCTCAATTTTCAAAACCCAAGCACCCACAGAGTCTCAAGCTTAGTACTAGTACACCCACCAAAAATCTTTGCAAAATTCAAAAATAATTTTCTTGCGGCCATTTCATCAAACACTTGGCAGGCAAGAATCTAACTCTAAACCTAGCTTACTGTTCTGCACAGGGTTTTGCCCCCATTTAACCCCACTGTCCCCTCTTGATCTAACCAGGGCCTAACTAACCCATCCCCTACCCCCTAGTGGCATGGCAATGTCAAGCCGAGCACCTGCTGGCCGGCCGACCATGCCCTCACCCTAGCAGACCACCTCCCTCTCTCTCTCCATGTCTAGCAGCTAGCTAACACCTCACCTCCACCCTCTATCCCCTCCCCGAGCCAGGCGAGACCAGGGACCACCGCCAAACCCCCGCGCCCAGTGCAACTGCGCCATGCTGAGCACGCGCCAGAGCGCCACGCCCGACATGTGTGCACAAGCCGCTGCTCGACCGCAGCCCCGCGCCCACCGCGTCGCCATGACCCAGGGAGCATGCCAGACACCCCCATACGCCGTCCAACGCCTCACAGCCACCGCTCGTCGTCGAAGCCGCCGTCTCTGCCGCTCAGAGTGCTAGCTCCGCCCGACCACATACCACCGCCCCTAAGCCCGCATTAAAGTCCTAGAGCACCGCCTGCGGACCTCGCGTCGATCACCGCCCGTAGCCATGCCGCTAGCATCCCGTAGCCATGTCGCCAGTGTCGCCTGGCCATCCGCGTTGTCCCGCCGTCGAGCCTATAAAAGGAGGGCACCCCCAGCCATTTGCAGCACACCACTCAACTCCCCTCACCTCACTAATCATCCCACACCTCTAGCCGGAGCAAGGGGAGCAGCAGTTCATCGGAATTGCACCGGAGCAGGCCGCCTCTGGCGGAGAAGGGCGTCGCTGATTGCGACCACCCTCGGAGCTACCTCGACCGCCACCAGTCCGTTTGCCCAGCTCGCCATCGTCGCTGGAGCCCTGGTACGCCACCTATGCACTCCCACCGAGCCGCTAGGGTTAGAGCTCATCGGCGACAGGTCCGTCATCGACGACGATCCCCAGCCGTTGATCCCCACTCTAATCGAACACTCCACATTGCCCCGTACCGCTTCGCGCGTTATGAGCCGCTGACTGGTGGACCCCCTGTCAGCTGAGCCCCGCGCTGCGGAGTGACACTGGGCTGGCCCGTTAGCGTTTCCCGCGCGACCCAGTCAGTTTGAATTAGGATTTTTCTTTTTAGTTTGAACCTAGTTCTGTCCCTTAGTTTGAATATCAATTCAGAGAGATTTACAAATCCAAATGGAGTGATTCCAATTTTGTTAGAAAGCTACTGAAAATATCTACCCAAGCCCCTTGGATTTAATTCATTTAGAGTTAGAGATCTCTCCTAGTAAAAATAACAAAACAGAAGCATTTACACCTTGCAACATTTTTATAAAATCAACCATGATAGATTTTGAGTTGATTTCAACTCTCAAAAATCACATTTAACCATACCTATCTGAATAAGTATTAATATTAAGGTTTACATGCAGTGACTTTGGACTAGTACCAAATTAATGCTATATAAGCATTTCTAGTCACTTTAAATCGTTAAATAATGAACCTAAACCAAAGTAATTGTGATCCAACCCTTAAATCACATTCCCACATGTTAAAATATGTGGTGATGACATGTGTCCACATGATCCCATATTTTAAGTGGTGAATATTAAATCTTAGTTAATTTTTCAATGAGTAGAAATTACTTTTCTAAAATAAAAAGGAGGAAACTATTGAATAAAACTTGTGATGCTTGTGATGATAATAGATCATCAATTCTGTGCCTTAGAGTACTAATTAGACTAGTTAAGTATTGTTTGGTGATTGTGTACTTCGTATGTATTTATAGAAGATAGTACCGACCAAGTCTACGAGGAGGAGGAATTCTTCCAAGAAGAATAAGAAGAAAACTTCAACCACTTCACAAACCAAGGCAAGCTAGCACTATCCAAGTTAACCCTTGCAAGTTGTACTTGCAAGCCACCATTAACAATGCAAGCTAACACTTGCAAGCTACTATTAGCAAGTTAGGATTAAACTAGATGGTTTAACAAAGTTGTACTTTGACTACTAGTTACCCCCAAGTCTTATTTTCCAACTTTACTTCCTTTACTTTACACAAAGTCCCTTACTTGTTTTGAAGGTATCATAAAGAGTATAAAACTTGACCTATTTTAGATAACTTTAGATGTCATCCGATGGCATGAGATTGATCCCATCTTTCCACCTTGGTGAATACTCTTAACTTAGTAGTTTAGAGTAGATAAAAACTGGAGTCACTTTAGATGGGAACACTTGGTGAAAATGAATTATGAAAACCTTGGAATGATGAGTCATTCTATTGAGATGTTTTGACATGTGTTGAGAAACACAAATGGTTTATGATTATGAAAATGTTGAGGCATGAGCCTTAGCCCTTTTATAAAACTGATGGTTGGATTCAGATGCGATACCATTCCAAAATTACCGTACAACCACAATACCTGAATTGGGTAAGGCTTAGCCGGAAGTTTATATGCATTAGTATTAGTTCCCTCGTGGGAGAGGTTTGAGCTGAGGCTACCTCTCAATGTTGTCCACCTATGCAGTGCCCAAGATGATATATGGTCATGGTTGGGAGGCCATGCACACAGGAGAGGTACTTATACTAGGGTGTGTAAAGGAAAGGTTATGTTTGATTATCTACATACTAAGTATGATGATTCGGGGTTATCCCTGACAGATGTATCGAGTCTTGTGGTGAAAGTGTACCACCTCTGCAGAGTGTCAAACTATTCGAATAGCCGCGTCCGCTGTTATGGACAGTTGGAATGGCCATACTATGTCCTTGTCAGACGTTTTCAAAACAACTTATGAAATGAATGATGAATCTTGACTTGACCACAACAGGGTTGTGTTTATGACACTAGCTTCCCACCTTAAGTGATTTTAGAACTTTATTTTAGCTTTCTTTGCTTCAGAACTCAGCTTAGGTTTCAAACTTAGATTTAACACTTTAACTTAGAACTATACTACTTGTTAGTGGTAGTTTCCGAGTACTTAAAAAGTACTCATGGCTTTTGTCCCTGGCTATTCTCATGGCCAGACTATGAAGGAGACTACCAAGATGATGGCCAGCAGGACGGCTATGATAACTAGGACTATCTGCCTTCGTCAGCATTGCCTGTGCCCCTGAAGATGGACCCCACCGCTACGCTTATCTTTTATTTCCGCTGCTTGTTGTATTAAGACTGGATCATGAGATCCTTATTTGCGTAAGACCTGATGTATGGTTGTAATGGATGATGTACTGTGATATCCAATCCGTTATGTCTCGCAAAAATGGTAATTCTGGGATTGCGAGGTATGGCATAACGGGCATCTGGGATTAAAAATTCGGGTGTTGACACACAATTTTCAAATACTTTCATAAATACTCTTCAAAGGACATGAGAAAGTGGTGAACTTGCCTTGTGACTGTAAGGTAGTGAAGTCGGATACTTTCACTTGACCTTGAGCTTCGGTGACTACATAAAACCATTATTGCCCGGTAAGGACAGTATTTAAAGAAGCAATGTGCAATGCATAGTAATGTCATGCCATGATTTGTTTTCTTTCTTCTTTGCGTGTTTTACCCACTTAGTAAAGTTTTTAAGTTTCTTTTAATTAATAAAAGAAAATCATTACTCAAGAATCATTAAATTCATATTACTTTGATATATAGCATTTTTTATAATAACTAGTATTATTCTAAGAGTTTAAAAATGATTTTATTTAATTTTAACTCTTTTAAATATTTAACTAAAATTCCTTTAAGAAAATAAAACTTTATTTTTTATCACACTTGATTTACTTTTAAAAAATACAAACTAGTATTTTTCTATAATTGTACTTCCCTTTAGAATCTTAAAAATGAATTTTATTCAATTTTATGTTTTGTATATTTTTATAAAATTCTAGAAGGAATAGATACAAATTTAATAATGGATCCTTATTTAATTGCTTAAAATTACTATCTATTATTTTTATTGGATAGAGGATATTTTTGTGATTTTATAAATATATTATTTGTATTTTTAGGATTTTTATTATTTTTTTAGAGCCTAATTTATCTCAGGGATATATTTGTAATTACGTATTTTATATAAGTCCTTCTTTTTAAAACACGGGCCCGGCCCGACCTGACTCGCTAGGGCTGGCCAAAAGCCCATGTGTAGTACTAGGCTGTTGGTCTCTATGTAGTTCTATTCTTGTAGACAGTTGTTGGGCCTCCAAGTGTAGAGGTTTATAGAACAGCAACAAGTTTTCCCTTCAATGGATCACCCAAGGTTTATCGAACTCAGGGAGGAAGTGGTCAAAGTTATCCCCTCTCAAGTAACCCTGCAATCAAGATACAAGAAGTCTCTTGTTTCCCCAACACACCCAATGCACTTATCAGGTGTATAGGTGCACTAGTTCGGCGAAGAGATAGTGAAATACAAGTGGTATGGATATAAGACAATGGTGCCAGAAAATAGTTTGATGGTGTGGAAGAGACTAAAGGCAAACTGAAATAAACATGGAAGCAAGCAAACATGTAATAGATCTAATTGCAAACGGTGTTTCAGTGCTTAGAAACAAGGCCTAGGGATCATACTTTCACTAGTGAACACTCTCATATAAATATCTTCTTCTTTATGATACTACACTAAACTACTCTCTGGTTGGACACTCTAATCCATGGTAGGGCTATAACAGCACACCTCAAAGTTCGTCTTTCCCATCTAGATAACCCCACACTGTCACCTTGAGTACTAGATGGTTCCAACAAACACCACAATTTCATAAAGACATCCAACTCCAAATATAACTCATAACAAGTATTTGTAATCTCTAGCCTAAGTGCCACCATCGTGTGCACACTGTCAACTTCACACACATGGGGAGAGCTGAGATCTATTGAAGCACTTGAGTAGCAAGGTAGATCTATAGATTACAAGCTCATGATCTCAATAAGATCATGCATAGAGAGAGAGATGAACACATAGCTACCTGTAGAACCCTTAGCCTTGAGAGAGAACTACTCCCTCCTCATCATGGGAATCAGCAACAGCGATGGAGATGGTGGTGGAGATCGATGGAGATGGCTCAGGGCACTTCCCGTCCGGTAGGTGCTTGAACAGATTTTCTGTCCCCCGAATCTCCCCTTCGGTGGCGGCGGCGCTGTGGAACTTTTCGTGGATTTATGATTGACGATTTAGGGTTTATGCATCAGGAGGCTTCTTATAGGCGAAGAGGCAAGGTCAGTGGGCGGCCAGGGGGCCCACACCACCTGGTGGCACGGCCAGAGCTAGCCCACACCACCACATGGTGTGGCCGCCCTATGGCCCCTCTCCGTCTCGTCTTCTGGGTCTGTGAGTCTTCCGGTAAAATATTAACTTTGGCTTTTGTCCCGTCCAATTCCGAGAATATTCATTTTCTGACTTTCCTGGAACCAAAAACAGCAGAAAATAGGCAGCTAGCACTATGGCATCTTGGTAATAGGTTAGTCCAATAAATCATATGAAAAGTACTCCAAAGTGTGAACAAAACATAAGAAAGTAGATAAAACCAAGCATGGAACATCAAAAATTATGGATACGTTAGCAACGTATCAACATCCCCAAGCTTAATTCCTGCTCGTCCTCGAGTAGGTAAGTGATAAAAAGAAAGAATAATTTTTGAGGTGACATGCACCATCATAAACTCGATCAAAGTATTTGTAAAACATTCAAAGCTGGGATCAAAGTACTTCAACATAGCATGAAAGACAAAGTTCTAACAATAAGGCAAAGCAACTATGTTGCAACATGAAAAGGCACAAACAAAAGATTCATGAATAACAATGCTTTGCAAGACATTTGTTTGTTTCACATAAAGAAAACATAGCATAGTGGCATCTAGATTGTCCCTCATAGAGTAGCAAACATAAATGCATAGGACACGTTCAAAGTTCATAAGAGTGACTAGATACAAATAGTTTAAAACAAGAAATATCAAAGCTATGCATCAATCAAAAAGTCTTGGCACAATGCACATAGAACTAAGAATGGCCACTATGCTCTCAAAGTAGGTGC
The DNA here is from genome assembly GCA_023614405.1 of Avena insularis. Lineage (NCBI taxonomy): Eukaryota > Viridiplantae > Streptophyta > Magnoliopsida > Poales > Poaceae > Avena > Avena insularis. Next base: position 316,608,072 of record CM042686.1, read on the forward strand.
GTAAAGATAGAAGGTGGAGACTCAACATAAAAGTAAAAGAAAGGCCTTCATAGAGCTTCCAAAAATTATGGTACTTATTAGCTTTCATCTCTCATTGCCCCTATCATAAGCATCTTGAAGTGATTAAGGTTAAAGTGAACAAACTATGGTGTATATGCTTGACGAAGTATAAGTTGGAAATCTCATGTCCCTTGAATACGAGGGCCTCTCCTCATGCTACTCAAGGTTAGTTACCGGTAAGTTCTTATCATCGTAAGTACATGTGTATCATAGAGAACCGCCAACGGGGTACCCCTTGCCAGATGATACGGAAGAATCCCCATATCAAAATGACAAGGCAAGCAGACAACGAGCATCTCAGCAATATTCTTATTTACCATGGGAATATGGTGCTTTTTTCTCTTTTTCCTCTTTTCATATATCTCTTTTTTCTCTTTTTTCTCAATATCTGACTCTTTTTTTTATAAGAAGAATGCTTCATAGACAGCTCATTATGGTTACGCTGCAGGTTTCCACCATGACAGCATGGATTAGACCAGCGGCCCAGGCGTTTCTCTAACACATATACATAACTCCATTGAATTACAAGCTCCCCTTTCATTTCACACCGACAACATCCATAGACAAAAGAGCATGATATCAACTAGGTACAAAGTACAAGTGCAATGTTGAAAGCGTTCCCCATGATAGCATGGTTCTGCTAATCCCCAACATATAAGTGCAAGCATATACAACATAGACGACACAATGGTTCAAGTTTATTAAGGGCAAGAAAAGTAAAGTGTTCCATCAAGTTCGTGAGAGCTTTAATCACTAGTTTTCTCATAATAAGTTTAATTTGGAAGGTAAACAAAAGCATGAATATACTTGGAATAGCAAATGCTAATAGGTAGGTATGGTGGACTCTTTGGAATAACTTGGTTTTAGGAGTTGGATGCATGAGTGGAACTCATATTTGGCTATGGAGGCCAGCAAAAGACTGGGAGCGACCGACTAAGAGAGCAATAATGACCATAATCATGCAGAGCGACAAAACATCATTAATCAAAGCATAACATGATACTACAAGTTGAAAACTAAAGGATCATAAAGGCTATGGTGACTTGGGATAGTCATAACATGGTGTGAGCATGTGCCAAGTCAACCCAAATAAAACATCGAAGGAGAATACCACAATACTATGTTTAATATGTTAAAACAACGCATGATTCTTCCAAGGCACATTAAGCAATATCAATTGTTTATAACATCTCAGGCTACAACAAAGAATACTAAGCCTAAATCCAAAACAATATCAAGCATGGCATGACAAAGCATAGGCCACAGTCAAAAACAAACTCTCTTTACCACCTAAGCATGAACTTTCCTACTCTTTTCAATTCCAAACAAAACTATTTGAAAACCAACGCATGAAAGAGGGGGTCCAAACAATTTATTCAGAAAACTAAGAAAACGAAGCAAACAAAAAACCAAAACAAAAACGAAAAAGAAGACACTCCAAGAATAACACAACTGTGCATGAAACAATAAAAAAGAAGCGTTTGGAAAAAACCTGAGATTTTTATTGATGAAGAGGGGGAGGCCTTGGGCATACCCAACCTTTGACGCTTGTACTTCTTGGATATTTCTTGGGGTGACATGCGTGGCATCACCAAGCTTGAGCTTTAGTCCATCCTTCATCTCATTACTCATTCCTTCCATACACCTGAAAATTTTCCTTCATACAAAACTTCACACAATCTTTATTAGCAACATTAGTGCGCTCAAGATAATAAGTCTTTAGGTTCAGTTTCAACACCAATAAAACTTCCATTAAAACACAAGATACTGTAGCAATTCCCTCAAAAATCTCAATTCCCCAAAAGAACTCAAAAAGGAACCAACAAGAAGCAAATGCAAATAATGGCAGAAATCTGTCAAAACAGACCAGCAGGTAAAAACCAATTTTTTCGAATACATTCTGTTGCTCAAATCGAAAAGTGCTGAACTAACGAAAGTTGGATAACAACGTGGGGCAGAAGCACAAAAATTCACGCCTCAAAACGACGTACAGAGAATGTACACGAATTTTTACGGTGAAGCACAAAAATCTGTTTTGGGACAGCAACTTTCCCAAGCATTACTTCTCTCTCATTAGAGGTTACTCTTGGCACAAAAAGCAAATTAAATGGATAAGGACCGGTTATTACTAAAGTAATAACTTCCAAGACTCATCTAAAACTTTTGGTTATCTTCCAATAAGTACTTTTCTTTAACGCATTTAAGTTAGGGTTGATAGTTTGAGAAGATGCTCACATAAGAAATATGAATTTAAGTAAAAGAGAGCATCAAGAAGAAAATTCAAAACACATTTAAGTCTAACCCACTTCCTATGCATAGGAATCTTGTAAATAAACAAGTCATGAAACTTAACATTGTTGTGATGCATAAAACCATGTTTCCCTCTCTCATAATAACTTTCGGTAGCATCATGAATAAAATTAACAATATAACTATCACATAAAACATTCTTATCATGAGCCACATGTATAAAATAATTATTACTCTCCACATAAGCATAGTCATTCTTATTAATTGGGGCAGGAGCAAATTCAACAAAATAGCTATCATTATTATTCTCATCACCATAGTCATCAAATATAGGAGGCATATTGTAATCATAATTAATTTTCTCCTCAATAGTAGGTGGACTGAAAATATCATACTCATCATTGTAATCATCATATATTGGAGGTTTTGTATCATCATAAGCAATAGAATAGCTATCTTCCAAAGCTAGGGAACTAAAAAGATCATTTTCATAAAAACTAGCTTCCCCAAGCTTAGACTTTTCCATAGCATTAGCAATAATGGTGTCCAAAGAATTCATACTAACAACATTGCTATAACATGCAAATAAAGTTCCATTGGTTTTTAATTTTCTCTTCAAACACTTCATGTCCTAACTCAAGATAAATACTATAAAGCTCTTTAATTTTTGTTGTTGTTTTCCATTAAGCCTAACTACTGAAAACAAGAAACAAAAAGACACAATTGAAGAATCTAAAGGAAATAACTTCGAGCACTCACACCGGCGGATGTGAGTACCTTTTACCTTACCTCCTCGGCAACAGCGCAACAAAATACTTGCTGGCGCGTGGTTGACATGGGAGCTTCTTCTTCTTCTTCAGTCCCTAGCAACGGCACCAGAAAATATCTTGATGTCTATGCACTTCTATTCTTGTAGACAGTTGTTGGACCTCCAAGTGTAGAGGTTTGTAGAACAGCAGCAAGTTTTCCCTTAAGTGGACCACCCATGGTTTATCGAACTCAGGGATGAAGTGGTCAAAGGTATCCCCTCTCAAGCAACCCTGCAATCAAGATACAAGAAGTCTCTTGTGTCCCCAACACACCCAATACACTTGTCAGGTGTATAGGCGCACTAGTTCGGCGAAGAGATAGCGAAATACATGTGGTATGGATATAAGACAATGGTGCCAGAAAATACTTTGATGGTGTGGAAGAGACTAAAGGCAAACTGAAATAAAGATGGAAGCAAGCAAACATGTAACAGATCTAATTGCAAACGGTGTTTCAGTGCTTAGAAACAAGTCCTGGGGATCATACTTTCACTAGTGAACACTCTCATATAAATATCTTCTTCTTTATGATACTATGCTGAACTACTGTCCGGTTGGACACTCTAATCCATGGTAGGGCTATAACAACACACCTCAAAGTTCGTATTTCCCATCTAGATAACCCCACACTATCACCTTGAGTACTAGATGGTTCCAACAAACACAACAATTTCATAAAGACATCCAACTCCAAATATAACTCATAACAAGTATTTGTAATCTCTAGCCTAAGTGCCACCATGGTGTGCACACTGTCAACTTCACACACATGGGGAGAGCAGAGATCTATTAAAGCACTTGAGTAGCAAGGTAGATCTATAGATTACAAGCTCATGATCTCAATAAGATCATGCATAGAGAGAGATATGAAGACATAGCTACCGGTAGAACCCTTAGGCTCGAGAGAGAACTACTCCCTCCTTATCATGGGAATCAGCAACGGCGATGGAGATGGTGGTGGAGATCGATGGAGATGGCTCCAGGGGCACTTTCCGCAGTGAAGTCAAGAGAGACTTTCTATCCCCCAAATCTCCCCTTCGGTGGCGGCGGCGCTGCGGAACTTTTCGTGGATTTCTGATTGACTATTTAGGGTTTATGCATTGGGAGGCTTCTTATAGGTAAAGAGGCAAGGTCGGTGGGCGGCCAGGGGGCCCACACCACCTTGTGGCGCGGCGAGGGCTAGCCTGTGCCACCACATGGTTTGGCCGCCCTGTGGCCCCTCTCCATCTCGTCTTCTGGCTCCGTGAGTCTTCCGGTAACATATCAATTTTGGCTTTTGTCCCATCCAATTCCAAGAATATTCATTTTTTGACTTTCCTGGAACCAAAAACAGCAGAAAACTGGCAGTTGGCACTATGGCATATTGTTAATAGGTTAGTCCAAGAAATCATATGAAAAATACACCAAAGTTTGGACAAAACATAAGAAAGTAGATAAAACCAAGCATGGAACATCAAAAATTATGGATACGTTAGCAACGTATTAGCTGCCCACCCCCGGCTAGGGTTTGGGGTCCACCGTGGTCTGGCGCTCCCTCGATGATGCTATGGTACTCATGGCACCGCTCTTCCTTGGCCGCCACTGCCATGTGCAGGAGCGGGTTGTAGCGCCCCCTCGGGTGCTCACCGTGCCGCCACCTCTCTGCTTCCTCTTAGATAACCTCACGAGGACCTCGAGTAAGTGCCATATTCTCCTCTCTGTGCTCTACCTTGCCTCTATTCCATGCCATGTGGTCACTTATGATGTATTTCTCCATTTAGGGTTCATCCCTAAATTCCTAGGGTTCATTCCCCTATAGTGGTGACTTAGCATAACTCTAGGGTTAATCTTGCCTATGCTAATCCTTTGATGTTGATCTACTGTTAGTCTAGTGTCAATCTCTGTTGAGCATTTTTATTACTCTGTTCTCTATTAGAGAACACTCTATTGATCATGCTTTTGTTACCCTGTTCTCTGTGATAAAATTCTCTATAAAATCATGCTTAGTCTAATGTGGATGCTCAAGTTGTTGTGGTTGTGGATTTACTCCTATGGAGTTGAGTTGTGATGCTCTTTGTACTGATGCTTGGTTAATTGCTTACTTGTGAAGTACTGATATGTTCAGTCTCAGGATTTAATCCTATTACTATGTAATTCTGGTGCTAGTCTCTACTCTGTGTTTAATAAGAAGATGATTTATAAAGAGATGATTCATGTATACTTGTAGAGAAGTGATTAAACTTATTGGCTTCTGTACAATGTGTCCTAGTGATAGACAGTGTTGATCTTTAGTGTCTTTTCTAAATAAAGTGTCTATTTATTATTCCTAAATCATTTAGGAAGATGATTATAAAATAATATGCTTGACCTTGTACTCAAACAGATATGAACCTGCTAAGTACAGAGGTGCTACCCCACTAGGAATGTGCCCTGTACCAGCAGCTGTGATGTGTATCTATCTAGTGAAAACTAGATCATAGGGTCAATGATGCTGGTCTGAGACCCTGCCAGTGCAAGAACACGTGCATAATCTGGCTGTTTACCATCTACTATCTAATATGTTCATTTATCATGTGCTTGCAAGAAAATGAATGTGTAAGATGGAAAATGATTGGATCTAAATGTTGGGATATACCCTGGTAGCCTTGGCTTGATGTTACCTTTTACTTCTGGCTTGTGGTAGCCCTAGATTTATTTTAGCTTCCTCTTGTCTTTGTCTTGCTCCTCCTGATGTTGTTGCTCCTATGTGGCCTTGCTTTCCACCTAGTACTTCCCCCTTCGTAAGTCACCATCTTTGCTGGAGATCTCCTGGGTTTTCTGTGGTGGAAAGTGACAAACTGTGGTTGGTATCTCTCTCTCTCTCTACGAAGTAGATAGAAAAGCTTGCTTTTCTCTACGCTGCTATGATTTGAACTACCCCTTTGCTCTTTGCTGCTGACAACTCAATGCATGCATTTAGGTGTGTGAGTTGCTTCACTATTTGCTTTGGCTATGGATGAGATCAAGTAACTATGATTTAATCTTCCCCATACTTTTACTATTACTTATCCTAGTGAAACTTACCACTTTTCTATTTGGCTTATAATGTGGCATTGAAGCTATTTGCTTAAAAGAACAGATACTACACTTTGGTGAAACTTGCCCCTTTCAATTACTCTATGATGTAATATGAACAATGCACTTCACTGTTCACCACTGAGAGTAAATCTAATCAACAAACATTTTATTTCTTTTTAGTGGTTTACCTTATTTTGCAGGAATAAGGTCTAGATGCTCAAGATATAGTATAAGAATAGATAGATAGTATATATATTCTTATTGTAATCTCCTTTTATTATTTTCGTAAAGAATCTTGTAACAATATTTCTATGATTTAATAAAGATTCATTTTATTGGACTCTATTCCTTGTAATATTCTGTCTTGGTGTAAATATATCCTTTTGTAATCTTATAATGGAATAAAGAAAAGAAATAAGAATTCAATTCTTATTTGAAATTCCTTGTCTTAAATTCATATTGTTGTTTATTATATCTATAATATAATCAAACAATATTAATACATCCTTTTGGAAATCTACATTATGTTTCTAACTTCTAATTTTCAAATGTTTTTCAAATGATTTCAATTTCAAAATGTGAATTCAAAATATTCCTCCCAAAACACAATATTGCCTAAAGGTCATGTCAAAATTTGTAGCAATCACTTCAGAGAGATATGACTACCTCTAAATAGTGAAAGAAACTATGATCTCTTTAGGTTTTTGTTTGGTGAAAAATTTACCCTGATTTTACATATGAATACATGCATATGCACATATTCCTATTTCTACCCTTCATTGGTTCCTAAATGCGGGGTGTTACAACAATGGCACTCCATGTGTCAAACCATGGTCAGAAAGCCCTAGAACTTGCTGGAATGCAATGGAGCACCGGTGTGATAGATGTTGCATCACCACACCCACTTGAGTGTGTGTGGTCATGTGGATAATTGTGGTTTGGAAAAAACACATACAATGACACTCCATGTGTCAAACCATGGTCAAAAAGCCTTAGAACATACGGGAATGCAACTACCACATGCAATGGAGCACCAGTGTGATAGAGGTTGCATCACCACAACCACATGAGTGTGTGTGGTCATGTGGATCATTGTGGTTTGGAAAAGAACACATGCAATGACACTCCATGTGTCAAACCATGGTCAGAAATCCCTAAAACATGCTAGAATGCAACTGACACATGCAATGGAGCACAAGTGTGACAGAGGTTGCATCACCACACCCACTTGAGTGTGTGTGGTCATGTGGATCATTGTGGTTTGGAAAAGAACACATGCAATAATAATCCATGTGTCAAACCATGGTCAGAAAGCCCTAGAACATGCTGGAATGCAACTTCCACATGCAATGGAGCACCAGTGTGATAGAGGTTGCATCACCACACCCACTTGAGTGTGTGTGGTCATGTGGATCATTGTGGTGATCTTAAGAACACATGCAATGACACTCCATGTGTCAAACTATGGTCAGAAAATCCCTAAACATGCTGGAATGCAACATTGGAATGTAATGGAGCACTAGTGTGATAGAGGTTGCATCACCACACCCACATGAGTGTGTGTGGTCATGCAGATCATTGTGGTTTGCCAAAGAACACATGCAATGACACTCCTTGTGTTAAACCATGGTCAAAAAGCCCTAGAACTTGATGGAATGCAACATTGGAATGCAATGGAGCACCGGTGTGATAGAGGTTGCATCACCACACCCACTTGAGTGTGTGTGGTCATGTGGATCATTGTGGTTCGGGAAAGAACACATGCAATGAAACTCCATGTGTCCGACCATGGTTAGAAAGCCCTAAAACATGCTGGAACGCAACCGCCACATGCAATGGAGCACTAGCGTGAGAGAGGTTGGATCACCAGACCCACTTGAGTGTGTGTGGTGATGTGGATCATTGTGCTGTGGAAAAGAACACATGCAATGACACTCCATTAGTCAAATCATGGCCAAAAAGCCCTAGACCATGCTAGAATGCAACTACCATATACAATGGAGCTCTAGTGTGATAGAGGTTACATCACCACACCCATCTGAGTGTGTGTGGTCATGTGGATCATTGTGGTTTGGAAAACAACACGTGCAATGACACTCCATGTGCCAAACCATGGTCAGAAAGCCCAAAACACCAATGCTGTAATGCAAAATTGGAATGCAATGAAGCATCAATGTGATAGAGGTTGCATTCCCACACCCACTTAAGTGTGTGCAATGATGTGGATCATTGTGGTTTAGTAAGAACATGTGCAATCACACGCCACTATGCAAGAACACTGTCAGAAAAGCCCTAGAACATGCTAGAATGCAACATTGGAATGCAATGGAGAACCAGTGTGACAGAGGTTGCATCACCACACCCACTTGAGTGTGTGTGGTCATGTGGATCATTGAGGTTTGGAAAATAACACATGCAATGACACTCCATGTGTCCAACCATGGTCAGAAAGCCCTAGAACATGCTAGAATGCAACTGCCACATGCAATGGAGCACCAGTGTGACATAGGTTGCATCACCACACTCACTTGATTGTGTGTGTTCATGTGGATCATTGTGGTTTGGTAAGAACACAAGCAATGACACTCCACTATGCCAAACCATGGTCAGAAAATCCATAGAACATACTGGAATGCAATGGAGAACCAGTGTAATAGAGGTTGCATCACCATAACCACTTTAGTGTGTGTGGTCATGTGGATCATTGTGGTTTGGAAAAGAACACATGCAATGACACTCCATGTGTCAAACCATGGTCAGAAAACCCTAGAACTTGCTCGAATGCAATGGAGCACCAGTGTGATAGAGGTTGCATCACCACACCCACTTGAGTGTGTGTGGTCATGTGGATCATTGTGGTTTGGAAAAGAACACACATAATGACACTCCATGTGTCAAACCATGGTCAAAAAGCCTTAGAACATACTGGAATGCAACTGCCACATGCAATGGAGCACCAGTGTGACAGAGATTGCATCACCACAATAACTTGAGTGTATGTGGTCATGTGGATCATTGTGGTTTGGAAAAGAACACATGCAATGATACTCCATGTGTCAAACCATGGTAGAAATCCCTAAAACATGCTTGAATGCAACTGAGACATGCAATGGAGCACAAGCGTGAGAGAGGTTACATCACCACGCCCACTTCAGTGTGTGTGGTCATGTGGATCATTGTGGTTTGTAAAAGAACACATGCAATGACACTCCATGTGTCAAGCCATGGTCAGAAAACCCTGGAACTTGCTGGAATGCAATGGAGCACCAGTGTGATAGAGGTTGCATCACCACACCCACTTGAGTGTGTGTGGTCATGTGGATCATTGTGGTTTGGAAAAGAACAAACATAATGACACTCCATGTGTCAAACCATGGTCATAAATCCTTAGAACATGCTGGAATGCAACTGCCACATACAATGGAGCACCAGTATGATAGAGGTTGCATCACCACAACCACTTGAGTGTGTGTGGTCATGTGGATCATTGTGGTTTGGAAAATAACACATGCAATGACACTCCATGTGTCAAACCATGGCAGAAATCCCTAAAACATGCTAGAATGTAACTGAGACATGCAATGGAGCACAAGTGTGAGAGAGGTTGCATCAGCACACCCACTTGAGTGTGTGTGGTCATGTGGATCATTGTGGTTTGGAAAAGAACACATGCAATGATACTCCATGTGTCAAACATGGTCAGAAAGCCCTAGAACATGCTAGAATGCAACTGCCACATGCAATGGAGAACCAGTGTGACAAATGTTGCATCTCCACACCCACTTGAGTGTGTGTGGTTATGTGGATCATTGTGGTTTGGTTAAGAACACATGTAATGACACTCCATGTGTCAAACCATGGTCAGAAAAGCCCTAGAACATGCTGGAATGGAACATTGGAATGTAATGGAGCACCAGTGTGATAGAGTGTCGGTGTATTGGGTGGCAGTACCTCAAAGGGTTAGATAAAGGTGTGGGGACTAGCAGGGAAGCTCTCGACGGTGTCCGCAGGCGGGATTGGGTACGAGCTAGTGTAGCGAGACACAAGAAGTACCCAGGTTCGGAGCCCTCTTGGTGAGGTAAAACTCCTACTCCTGCCGATCTGACTATGGGTAGAATACGGGGTACAATCGCTCCTCGAGCTGCATGATCTAGCTACCTTATTAACTGCTCAGAGTCCAACCCTTGCTACAAGGGCCTTGCCCCTCCTTATATAGGCAGAGGGGCAACGGCCTCACTGGATAATCTAGTTGGTGGGTCCCACTGGCAGGCCCCAGCCGGCAGGTCATCTACAGTATCCGGTACGGTGTGTCCCGTCAAAGTACATGTCGTGCGGGTCATCGTGGGTACAGTGAACGCTGTGCGAGCCTATCATCAGCATCTAGCCACTGTGCCGGTGTCACCATCAAAGTCTTCGGTATGGCTTCGTAGTTGTGGGTCTTCTCACTATACCAAGGTGAACCGTGCACTGTGCAGCACATCGCCCTATCCTCTTGATTGCACCCGGCTACGTCCGTGTAGCCGGCCTTGAATCTTGCCACCCTTCCAGGTTCTGGCAGCCATCTGCTAGCCAGACACGGGCCACTTTCCTTAGCTCTTGTCTGGTTGGGGTATCCGATGGTCATCCCCGTGACACTAGCCCCCGAGCACATGTAGATTTTGCGCTTAGGTGAATGTGTGGGCACTCCCTCTTCCGTTCGAAATCTGCGTCTGGCTATGCCTGACGGTTGCGCTACCCGTGAAGTCAGTGCAGACACTAGCCATGCGTGCATGCGCCATCATTGCGCTGTTGCGTGCAGCGTTACGTCACATCGCACATCGCGCATGTCGCCTCGGGAACCACCGTCTGCCATTTCGGTTTCTGGACTAGGATCTTTTGCACATTCGGCGCTAGCACGGAGGATCAGGAGAGGTGGTGGGGGTGCGGCACGGGCCGGTGGATGCCAGGTGGCGCTTTAGACGGTTGCTCTCCCCGGGCTTTAAAAGGTTCGCCCGGGGGAGCCATTCCCCACTTTCGCTCGCTGCCTCCTCATTTCCTTCCTTGCAGTCTCGGTGTCTCGTCGTTGCCTCTGTGCGCCCACCGCTAGACTTAGCCGTGCCGCCCGCTTAGCGTCGCCGGAAACACAGGCCACCAGTTTTCGGAACCCATCATCATGGCGGAAGAACTTGTGATGGCCTTGAAGCGCGGCGCCTGGTGCGGGTCCTCCGTCACGGAAGACCACATCACCAAGTATCATGCCACCCGGTTCTTGCCGCTGGAGAAGGAGGTGAAGGTGTGGCCCGTGCCGCCAGAGGAGGAATCGTCGCACCCGGAGGAGGGGGAGCGGGTGATCTTCCTCTCCTACCTTGCGTGCGGCTTCGCCTTGCCCATGCACCCCATCTTCCTCACATTTCTGGCCTTCTTCGACCTTCGCCTCCACCACCTCGGCGCCAATGCCATCGGCACCCTCGCGCACTTCGCAGCGTTCTGTGAGTGCTATCTCGGGATCCAGCCAGATCTTAGGCTCTTCTACCGGCTCTTCCGAGTTCGGCCATAGGTGCACTTCACCCAGGGGCCGCTTGTGGCCTGCGGTGGCGCCTCCATCTACTCCTGCTCCTAGACGGGCTACCCGAAGTTTCGGCTGCAGGATACTGTCCGGCTGTGGTAGCAGTCATAATTCCACGTCAGCAATGTCTCCGACATCGACCGATTCAACCTGCCGGCCTTCCAAGACGTGGAGTCCAACTGGCAGCACTAAGACTTGAAGATCCACGGTGACAAGGCAGATACGGATGCGATGCTGCACTGGATGTGCTCCCTCGTCACTGCCGGCTTAACCGGCCTGGACATCACGCTTAGCTGGATGTCCCGGCTGATGATGTCATTGCAGCAGCACGCCCTCAAGATGTGCTACTACTCCGGCCGGCTGGACCCCACCCGGCTGTCTCGCCGTGATCCCTGCTTCTATAACCTCAAGGAGTGGGTGTGGACGATCACCAAGGAGAGACTGCTAGAGGGCTGGAAGTTTGGGCAGGCCCCGTACACCCGCGACAACCACGCGCCCCGGTTAAATTTCCTCATCCGCCGGTTCCTTCTGTATTTTGGTCTACTCCTTTCATCCAGCTGACTCCTTGTCTTCTTTTCTTCCGACAAAACTTCTTGTGCATCATCCGGGAGGAGGGAGATACCCCCTCCAGAACTTCGCACCCGACCTTCTCGAGCCGCACGCACGCTCGTCCCGTGAGGAGTCGGATGGCAACGCCGACGTCTTCCCTAACTGGAATGATGAGCCGGTGCATGACCCCCACACGCAGGTGGACAAGGAGGAGGAGGCCGAACCGGCCCTCGAGTCGACCAGGAAACGGACGACGACTCCAGCCGGTCTGGTACGGGGGAAGAGGATCCAGCCGGCCTCCGGTGGAGGAGCCGGCCGCGAAGAGGAGACGGACCAGTGTGCTTCCCAAGCCAGTTGGGCCACCAATGGTGCAAGGGTAAGGGCTTTCCTACCCTCATTTTGTCTTGCGCCTCTTTCCCATCTTCTTACTGCATGGCTTTTCTTTCTCTTGTTTCCTTTTTGGTTCTCCCTTATCCTTGTAGCTCGCTCGTCTCCTTCGGCGCTGCCAGCCCGGCACAGGCACCGACTGGCTCGCCACCTCGCACCTCGGCTGCCGCACCACCTTCTGCTGCCACTGCTACCCCCACCCCTATGTCCAGGGCTCCGTCGCCGCCGCCTCACGTAGATCTGGCTATGGTAGCCGGGACTAGGAATGCCCTGCCGACTATGGTGGTGCAGCCGGACGCCGCCACGCCAAGCCTGCCAGGCAGAGGTGGCCCCTCCGTAGGGTCGAGGAGGGCCGCAGCCGACAACTCCGACGGAGAGCCGGGGGAGGAATGGCGGGTGGCGGTCAACAAGGCAAAGGAGTCGCTGATCGTCAACGCCATCGACAATGATGCCTCTAACGCCTCCTCCCTGGCGGATCTAGCCGCCACCCTTGAGCTGGCGGTGAAGGAGATCCGGCTGCTTGAAACCGTGGCTGGGAGGAACCGGTTGCTGGAGCAGAAGTTGGCCGCTGCCAATGACACCTCCTAGAGTAAATCTTTTTACTCGGTTTCGTAGCCAGCTTCTCTTCTCTCTTATTTTTATTTTCCCTTTTTTTGCTGATAGGCGGTTTCTTGTAGCCATCATGGTTTGCGCCTAGCGGGAGATCGATCGCCTAACCAAGGCGAATGACCGGCTAAACAAGTCCAAGTCCAACCTCCGGCTGTAGAACAAGGAGTGGCACTCCAAGACGGACCGGCTGGAGGCTACCATATTAACAAGATGCCACAGTGCCAGCTGCCTGTGTTCTGCTGTTTTTGGTTCCAGGAAAGTCATAAAATGAATATTCTCGGAATTGGACGGGACAAAAGCCAAAATCAGTTTTTCACCGAGGGGGACACTATCAACACCTGGATTTTTAATCCCAGATGCCCATTATGCCATACCTCGCAATCCCAGGATTACCATTTTTGCGAGACATAACGGATCGGATATCATAGTACAACATCCATTACCAACCATACATAAGGTTTTACACAAATAAGGATCTCATGATCTAGTCTTTAATACAACAAGCAGCGGAAATAAACGATAGCGTAGCGGTGGGGTCCATCTTCAGGGGCACAGTAATGCCGACGTAAGGCGATAGTCCTAGTTATCATAGCCGTCCTGGCCGACCATCATATTGATAATCTCCTTCATAGTCCGCCATGATAATAGCTGTGGACAAAAGACATGAGTACTCTTTAAGTACTCGCAAACTACTACTAGCAAGGGTTATGATTCTAAGTTAAAGTACTGAATTGAAAGAATAACTATCAAGTTAAGTTTGAAACCTAAGCTGAATTCTGAAACAAGAAAAGATAAAGTAAAGTTCTAGAATCACTTAAGTTGGGAAGCTATTTTCATCTACACAACCCTGTTGTGGTGAAGTCAAGGTTCATCACTCATTTCAAGTTATTTAGAAAACAATTGACAATGAAACAGTATGGCCATTCCAACTGTCCATACCCACGGACGCGGCTATTCGAATAGTTTGACACTCTACAGAGGTGGTACACTTTCACCACAAGATTCGATACATCTGTTAGGGATAACCCTGAATCATCATACTTGGTATGCAGATAATCAAACATAACCTTCCCTTTACACACCCTAGTACAAGCACCTCTCCTATGAGCATGGCCTCCCAACCATGACCATCAGTCATCTTGGGCACTGCATAGGTGGACATCATTGAGAGGTAGCCTCAGCTCAAACCTCTCCTGTGAGGGAACTAATACTAATGCATATAAATTTCCAGCTAAGCCTTACCCAATTCAGGTAATGTGGTTGTACGGTAAATTTGGAATGGTATCGCATCCGAATCCAACCATCAGTTTTATAAAAAGGGTTAAGGCTCATGCCTCATCATTTTCATCATCATAAACCAATTGTGTTTCTCAACACATGTCAAAACATCTCAATAGAATGACTCATCATTCCAAGGTTTTCACAACTTATTTTCACCAAGTGTTCCCATCTAAAGTGACTCAAGTTTTATCTATTCTAAAACACTAGGTTAAGAGTGTTCACTAAGGTGGAAAGGTGGGATCAATCTCATGCCATAGAATGACATCTAAGGGTTTCTAATTAGGTCAAGTTTTATACTCTTTATGCTACCTTCAAAATTAATTAAAGAACTTTGTGTAACCTAAGGGGGTGTGATCAAAGTATGCTTAAGGCATCTTTACTAAACTATCTAGTTTTATTCTATCTTGCTACAAAAGCTTCCTAAAGCATGTTTGCAAGGGTTAGCTTGCCACTAATAGCTTGCCTTGGTTGGTGCAGTGGTTGAAGTTTTCTTTTTCTTCTTCTTCTTCTTGGTAGAACTCCTCCTCCTCGAAGGCTTGGTCGGTACTAGCGTCTAGAAATACATAGGGAGTGCACAATCACCAAACAATACTTAACTTAGGCTAAGTAGTATTCTAAACCACACAATTGATGATCTATTATCATCCTAAACATCACAAGTTTTAATTCAATAGTTTCAACCTTTTTATTTTGGAAAAGTAATTTCTACTCATTGAAATATTAACTAAAATTTAATATTCACCACCAAAATATGGGATCATGTGGACACATGTCCTCACCACATATTCTAACATGTGGGAATGAGATTTAAAGGTTGGATAAATATTACTTTGGTTTAAGTTTATTATTTAATGATTTAAAGTGACTAGAAATGCCTATATAGCATTATTTTGGTACTAGTTCAAAGTCACTGCCTGTAAACCTAAATATTATTACATATTTGGGTAGATATGATGAAATGTGATTTTTGAGAGTTGGAATCAACTCAAAAGCTAACTTGGTTGATTTTACAAAAATGTTTCAAGTTGCAAAAGCTTCTGTCTTCTTTTTTTTATTAGGAGAAATCTATAACTCTAAATGAATTACATCCAACGGGCTTGGATAGAGCTTTTCAATACCTTTCAGACAAAATTAGTTTCATGCAATTTGGATTTGTCAAACTCACAGAATTGAATTTTGAAACACTAGACAGAAACTATATTCTAACTAAAAGGAAAATTCCTAATTTGAATTTAAACGCATGCTGAATGAAATGGGTCGGTTCACTTCGCCCGCCAGAAGGCCGCGGGCTGGCTTAAGTGAGGGCCCCACCCGTCAGTGGAACAGGGGGGTACCGAAGGGGTATGGATGAAAGGTGGCCGTGCGATTCGAGGGCAGATCGACGGCTCACAGCTATCGTCCTCGTCGGAACAGGACACGACGGGAGCTAACCCTAGCATGGTCGGTGAGGGTGCAGTGGGGGCATACCGGGGCTCCAGCGAGGTCGGCGATGCGGGCGAACGAAGTGGAAGACGACAGCGGTTCTCCTGGTACAAGTGGCGCCTGGATGGCTCGATCAACGGCGCCTTCTTCTCCCGAGGCGGCGTTCGCTACACCAAGGCCCCGGTGCTCGAGCGGCTCCGGCTGGCTGTGGGGAGTGAGAGTGAGAGGTGGGGATGAGAATGGTGTGAAGAGAGCTTGCTGGGGAGGCCTCCTTATATAGGCGAGCGAAGGGTCCAGAGCGGCATGGGCAGAGCTCGACATGGGCGACGACACAGCGAGCTAAGGGCATGGGCGAGGTAGGCAGACGGTGGCCAGCCTCCTGGCTATCCTCTATGGCTTGATGGCGCGGCAAGGGGCTATCTCTATTGGTCGGGAGCGGGCGGTGCACTGGGCGCGGGCGGCAGTGTTCGATGCGGTTCCTCGGGGCTGCTGGTCGCGAGGCTGCGAACAAGGATGTATGGGCGGTTGTTGGGCCTGCTGCGGGTGCGGCCACGCAAGGCTAGGTCTTAGCGAGGCCGGTGCTGCTCTGGCGGGCGCGGCGCTCCGGGGTGATCGGCATGGCGGACAGAGACATGGGCGCGAGCAACTGGGGGTAGTCCTCCGCTCGATTTTGGTCGGGGGCTAGTCGAGGCGGCGTGGTGTGATGGCGCCTGTCTACCAGCGGGCGAAGGAGAGCATGGGGCGGCTTTGTGCGAGCTGTCCATGGTCGACCTGGCGCATTGCGTCGGGCGGCTTGGCACTAGCGCAGCTAGGGGAGAGGGAGAGAGATCTAGGGCCGGGGTTTGAGCTGGGGGGACAAGGGGACCGAGTTAGGCCCAAATGGCGACAAGAAGCACTGCACACTATAGTGTTTTGACAAATGTTTGATCAGGTTCCGCCAATTGCTCATGAAATGGCCGCAAGAGAACAAAGTTTGAATTTTGAGTTCAAAATTTTTGAGTGATCTCCACTAGTTCTAGGTAGTCTCTGGTTGCAAGGGTTTTGAAAATGGAGCTCAAATACATGGTTTTTGAAATAGGGGTGATCTATGCATATGCATTAGATTCAATTTTCAACTGCCCTTTAAAATAGTTTCCAGAATGTTTTTAGAAGATCAAAAGGTGGGCCTTGGTACCTCATTATGTGTACTAGCAAGGGGTGCAAAGATCAAGAATTGTTTCTGTTAAGAATTGAGTACTAGGAACAGCCAAAGTAGGCATGAGAGTTAAATTTGTCCAAATGACCATTCCTTCATTTTAATTCTTTTTGATTTGATTTCTTTTAGGAAAAGTTTGGGAATGATGTAGATGATGTTTAAATCACCTAAGAAACATTTTAGAAGCAAAGGATCACACAATCATGGCAATTCCAAACAACTCCTATTTTAAATGCACACATATATGAATGCTTTCATTTTAAATATGGAAAAGTTTTTGTTAATCCTAAATTTGGAAGATTTGATCTTTGATACTCTTGGATTGAAGTTTTGGGATGTTACAAACCTTCCCCCTTAAATAAAATCTCGTCCCGAGATTTACAAGAAAACTAGGAACTAAAGAGATCTGGGAACTCTGTCCTAATGTAATCCTCGCGCTCCCAAGTGGCTTCCTCCTCAGTATGGTTGCTCCACTGAATCTTGAGAAACTTGATACTCCTGGTCATGGTGGTTCTGTAGGCTTCTTCTAAGATACGAATGGGAACTTCCTGATAGGTCAGGTCATTGTTGATTTCCACTGCTCTGTGATCGATATTCTTGAAAACTTCAGTCTTCTCAGGCACTTCCAAGCATTTGCGAAGTAACGAGATATGGAACACATTGTGGATGGCTGACATCTCTTCAGGAAGTTCCAGTTGATATGATACTTCTCCTCGGCGGTTTAGAATCTTGAAAGGTCCGATATATCTAGGAGCTAACTTTCCCTTTAGACTAAAGCGTTGAGTTCCCTTCAATGGTGAAACCTTGAGATATACGAAATCTCCGACATTGAAAGTCAGGTCTCTTCTTCTCTTGTCAGCATAACTCTTCTGTCTGGATTGGGCGGTCTTGAGGTGCTCACGAACTTTGTGAACTTTCTTCGCTTCTGAGAATGTCGGGTCCAAAGATCTGACTCTCTCCTACTTGCGACCAATTCAAAGGCGTACGGCACTTTCTTCCGTATAGGAATTCAAAGGGTGCCATCTGCAAACTAGCTTGATAACTGTTGTTATATGAGAATTCTGCGAAGGGCAGGCAGTCTTCCCATTTTGATCCGTATTCCAACACAAAAGCTCTAAGCATATCCTCCAAGATCTGGTTGACTCTCTCAGTCTGTCCATCGGTTTGCGGGTGATAAGCGGTACTGAAATTCAACTTGGTTCCTAAACCTTCCTGAACTTTCTACCAAAATCTTGAAGTAAACCGAGTCCCTCGATCTGATACGATGGTCTTGGGGCATGGAGACTAACAATTCTAGCGATGTACAGCTCTGCTAGCTTTGCACTCTGGTAGGTTGTCTTGACTGGTATGAAGTGGGCTACCTTGGATAGTCTATCAACTATGACCCAGATTGAGTCATTTCCCCTACTAGAAGTAGGTAAACCGGTGATAAAGTCCATTCCGACGGAATCCCATTTCTATTCCGGAATCTACAATGGTTGCAACAATCCGACAGGTCTCTGATGCTCCGCTTTGACTCTTTGACAAATGTCACATTTGGCGATGTAGCTTCCGATCTCTCTCTTCATCTTGTGCCACCAAAATTGCTCTTTTCAAACTCGATACATCTTTGTTCCTCCGGGGTGGATAGAATAAAGAGTATCATGAGCTTCCTTCATGATAATTTCCTTCAGCTCCGAATCTGCTGGTACACAGATACGTCCCTTGTACCACAGTACACCTTCTTCGTCTTCGGTGAATCCAGGTACTTTGCCTGTACCAATACGACGTTTGATTCCGTCGATACTTTCATTCCCCTTTTGGGCTTCCTTGACTTGGCTAATCAACGTGGGTTGAAGTTCAATGCTAGCTAGGAATCCTTTGCTAACTAACTCCGTCCTGAACTGCTCCAACTCCTCATACAAACTTGGTTGCTTCTCTTTGATCAAGGTGTTAAGCCTACACGGCAATCTGCTAAGAGCATCCGCTACCACGTTGGCTTTGCCGGGGTGATAGTGAATGTCAAGGTCATAATCCTTGATTAACTCTATCCATCTTCTTTGCCTCATATTCAACTCCTTCTGGGTGAAGATATACTTCAAGCTCTTATGATCTGAGTAAATCTCACAGCGATTACCCATCAAATAATGACACCATGTCATCAATGCTAGAACCACAACTGCTAGCTCAAGATCATGGGTCGGATAGTTCTGCTCATGCTGCTACAGTTGTCGAGACAGATACGCGATGACTTTGCCTTCTTGCATCAATACACATCCTAGACCAATCTTCGATGTGTCACAATATACATCAAATGGCTTCTTGATGTCTGGCATGATCAAAATTGGGGCTGATATCAATCTCTTCTTCAGCTCCTGGAAACTGGCTTCACACTTGTCTGTGCATTCAAACTTCTTGTCCTTCTTCAATAATTGGGTCATTGGTCGGGCTATGCTCGAGAATCCTTCTACGAATTTGCGGTAATATCCTGCTAATCCGAGAAATGAACGAACTTGGGTTTGATTGGTTGGGGCTTCCCATTCTTCGACATCTTTGATCTTGCTGGGATCAACAGAGACTCCTCCGGCAGACACAATATGTCCTAGGAATCCTACTTCTTTCAGCCAAAACTCACACTTGCTAAACTTGGCATATAACTGATGCTCTCTCAGGGTTTCTAGGATGATTCTCAGATGTTGCTCATGCTCTTCTTCTGAATTGGAGTAGATAAGGATGTCGTCGATAAACACAACAACAAACTTATCTAAGAAATTCATAAAGATCTTATTCATGAGATTCATGAAAATAGCGAGGCATTGGTTAATCCAAAAGACATAACGTATACTCGTACAAACCATAGCGTAGTAGTAAAGGCGGTCTTGAATATCCGCTACCTAATCTTAAGTTGGTGATAACCAGTCCTAAGATCAATCTTTGAGAATACCTGAGCTCCAGTCAACTGATCAAATAGATCCTCTATCTTACGCAAGGGGTACTTGTTCTTGATTGTGACATCATTCAACTTTCTGTAGTCTGTACACAGACGGTTGCCTCCATCTTTCTTGTCGACGAATAACACCGGTGATCTCCATGGCGATGCACTTGGTTGAATCAAGCTGGTTGCTAACATGGCATCCAACTGCTTCTTGCTTCTACTAATTCGAGGGTTCATGGTATAGGGTCTCGGGCTATAGGTCCGGTTCGGGATTAGTTCGATAATGAACTCTATATCCCTATCCGGGGCATACCGGCAATTCATCCGGGAATACGTCGGGTATTCATGGACTACTCGACTTGGTCAATGGTAGGAAGGGCTACACTTTTGTTGCATTTGAATTGACGGGTAAGGTTTCGTAGATATGTTCTCGTTATTCGAACTATCTGGTCATGGTGATGGCTTTCTTAGCGATCTATCAGTCCTTTATGCCTTGACATCCAGTCCATACCTAGTACTACTTCCAAACCTTTGGTTCCAAGTACAATTAGGTTGGCATAAAAATCTATCCCATGTATTCTGATAGGTACATCTTTGCAATTTTTTCTAGCTTTTGTAGTTGAACCGGGGATTTGAACTATCATGACATGCTTCAGGTTGGTTGGGCGAATCTTACTAGTGCATACAAATTCTTCGGTGAGAAATGAATGCGATGCTCCAGAATCAAACAATTCTCTTGCTAAAACTGAGTTGACAGAAAACATACCCAGCACTACATCTGGTGCTTCCTGGGCTTCTTCTGCGTTCATGTGGAAGATACGACTGCTAGGTTGCGGGTTCCCTGGGCAAATCTCCTGCCTGGTTGAACACGACGCTGCTGCTGAGCTGGGGCATTCACAGGGGCATTAGCGGCAGTCTTCTTGGGACACTCATTGGAGTAGTGACCCTTCACTCCACACTCGAAACAAGTGATCTGGGACTTGTCCTTGACTACAATAGGTACAACATTGCTGCCAGTTTGGGGGGCAGTGTTGTTGTTGTTGCTCTTGGGAGGGGCACGGTTGAAGTTGTTGGCGTTGCCGGAGTTGTGATTGTTTCCTCCGGGCTTCACATTTCCTCCGCTACGGGTGGGGTAGCTTGGGCGAGAATTTGGGGGTCGGTTGTTCCTTGGTGCATATCCTAGTGAGAGGTTAGGACGGTACTTCTGGTGACTACTGGATCCAGACTGCTGCATCATACGACAATTGCAGTTGTCGTTTGCCTGGTTAATCTTCCCTTCCATCTGAATGGCAGAGTCGACTAGCTCTTCAAGATCCTGGAAACGGATGTTGACGAGGACAGTCTGCATCTCATCATGTAGTCCGTTTAAGAATCTCTCCTTCTTCTTGGCCTCCGTGTTGATTTCATCCGGTGCATATCTGGCAAGTGACAAGAATTTGTCACGGTACTCTACTACAGTCAATCTTCCTTGCTTCAGTTCACGGAATTCATCTCTCATCCTGTTGACAAGACCTTGCGGCACGTGGGTGCGACTGAACATGACCTTGAATGCTCCCAGGTCATCAGCTGGCCATGGTTCATGTTGCGGACGCTATTCCACCAAGCTCTTGCATCTCCCGCCAGATAGTGAGTGGCGAAGAGAACTTTCTCATTCTCATCAACTCCTGCAACTTCTAGGTTGTTTTCCATGGTCTGTAACCAGTCATCAGCATCTAATGGGTTTTCAGATTGGTTGAAGATTGGGGGATTGGTGTTCTGAAAGTTTTTGAGTTTAGATCCATGGTGATCCTGATTTCCATGTCCTTGGTTGTTGAGAGCCATTTGGGCGATCTGCTGCAATGTCGCTAAGTTGGCTTGACGCTCGGCCCTGCTTGCTTCACGGTCCGCGATGAGATTCTGCAAGATCTGCAACATTGGGTCCTGCGATGAGCTGCTCCCTCCTTGGTTTCCACGAGTCATCTGAAGATTGAGATAGATATAGGGGTAAGAGGGAAATTCTAAGGTTCATGGTTTTGGGTTTTCAAAGCTACAACTTTGAGTTAGACTCAGGTTTTTCAACTAACTTCATTCTCATTCATGCAAGCAAGCACACGATACAACACACACCACAACAATCAAAGGGGAAAACAGATGGTTTGAAGAACCATTCTGCAAGCTACGATACAATGAGATGATACATCTCATGCTACGACAGTGCTCTAGTGCATCTACTCATCGTCAATGAAGTCAGAGTCTTCATCATCAGTGTAGAGGTCCACAGCATCCTCTGCTATAAAATCATCATCGTTGCTGAGGTACGAATCCATATCTCCCTGGATGTCTTCTCCTTCATCATCTTCTTCCTTGGCGGCTGAGCTTCCTGCTCCTTGATGGTCTTCTTGAGGTCAGCCACCTTCTTGCAAAGACGGGTGATGGTGCGATCCTTCTTTGCACGCTGGCGACGAAGAGACTGGCGATCTTGGACGAGCAGTGTGAAAGTCTGGGCCTTCTGGTCGGCAATGGCACGGTTCTGGTTGGCTAACTCTCTGGCATTGTCTAGTTCCTGCTGTTGGTTATGAAGCAAGAAGTAAAGGTTCTCCACTTGACGCCTCAACTCTGGGTGACTTGGCATCTCTATCGGCATTCGCATGAAGTCGCGTCATGCATAGTGGGCAAAACGGGTTCCTTGAATCTTGTTGACGCTGAGGGCACATAGACGTGCGAGAGCTTCATGCATTGCCCTGACTAATCCATCTAGCCAGTTGTTCTCTCTCACAGAGAACTGAATTCTCCCGGAAGTTGGTGTTTCAATGCTTCCTCGAAGATCTGCGGTGACTAGCCATTGTAGGTCTCCTCCTGGGGGTCCTGGAAGTTGAGCTCCAAGAAACTCCGGATGTGGGCGTCCCAGAAATTCTGACAGTGAATCCAGATCCTCTCAAGATCGGTGACCTCTGTTTCCCAACTGGTAAAACTTGCTGAACTGAGTCTCCATCTACAAGAATTTAGGATGAGGAAATTAGTGAAGTGATCAAGTGTGTCAAATTTTAAGTAGTAATGTAAGCATTTTGAGGAACATGTATTTTTGAGAAAGAATGAGTTCACAAGGGTAAGAGGGGAAATAGTTTTTTTTATAAATACTCACTTTGGTTTTGAAGCTATGTTTTTGGTTTGGACGTCCATTCTAACTTGGGTCTCCTATGGCCAGGATAGCTCTGATACCAACTTGTCAACATCCGGATTTTTAATCCCAGATGCCCGTTATGCCATACCTCGCAATCCTAGGATTACCATTTTTGCGAGACATAACGGATCGGATATCATAGTACATCATCCATTATAAACCATACATAAGGTTTTACACAAATAAGGATCTCATGATCCAGTCTTTAATACAACAAGCAGCGGAAATAAACGATAGCGTAGCGGTGGGGTCCATCTTCAGGCACAGTAATGTCGATAAAGGCAGATAGTCCTAGTTATCATAGCCGTCCTGCTGACCATCATCTTGATAATCTCCTTCATAGTCTGGCCATGATAATAGCCAGGGACAAAAGCCATGAGTACTCTTTAAGTACTCGCAAACTACTACTAGCAAGGGTTATGATTCTAAGTTAAACTACTGAATTGAAAG
The DNA here is from genome assembly GCA_023614405.1 of Avena insularis. Taxonomy (NCBI): domain Eukaryota; kingdom Viridiplantae; phylum Streptophyta; class Magnoliopsida; order Poales; family Poaceae; genus Avena; species Avena insularis. The sequence continues at coordinate 316,631,739 of CM042686.1, forward strand.
AATAACTATCAAGTTAAGTTTGAAACCTAAGCTGAATTCTGAAACAAGAAAAGATAAAGTAAAGTTCTAGAATCACTTAAGTTGGGAAGCTATTTTCATCTACACAACTCTGTTGTGGTCAAGTCAAGGTTCGTCACTCATTTCAAGTTATTTAGAAAACATCTGACAACGAAACAGTATGGCCATTCCAACTGTCCATAACCGCGGACGCGGCTATTCGAATAGTTTGACACTCTGCAGAGGTGGTACACTTTCACCACAAGATTCGATACATCTGTCAGGGATAACCCTGAATCATCATACTTGGTATGCAGATAATCAAACATAACCTTCCCTTTACACACCCTAGTATAAGCACCTCTCCTATGAGCATGACCTCCCAACCATGACCATCAGTCATCTTGGGCACTGCATAGGTGGACATCATTGAGAGGTAGCCTCAGCTCAAACCTCTCCCGTGAGGGAAGTAATACTAATGCATATAAATTTCCAGCTAAGCCTTACCCAATTCAGGTAATGTGGTCGTACGGTAAATTTGGAATGGTATCGCATCCGAATCCAAGCATCAGTTTTATAAAAAGGGTTAAGGCTCATGCCTCATCATTTTCATCATCATAAACCAATTGTGTTTCTCAACACATGTCAAAACATCTCAATAGAATGACTCATCATTCCAAGGTTTTCACAACTCATTTTCACCAAGTGTTCCCATCTAAAGTGACTCAAGTTTTATCTATTCTAAAACACTAGGTTAAGAGTGTTCACTAAGGTGGAAAGGTGGGATCAATCTCATGCCATAGAATGACATCTAAGGGTTTCTAATTAGGTCAAGTTTTATACTCTTTATGCTACCTTCAAAATTAATTAAAGAACTTTGTGTAACCTAAGGGGGTGTGATCAAAGTATGCTTAAGGCATCTTTACTAAACTATCTAGTTTTATTCTAGCTTGCTACAATAGCGTCCTAAAGCATGTTTGCAAGGGTTAGCTTGCCTTGGTTGGTGCAGTGGTTGAAGTTTTCTTCTTCTTCTTCTTCTTCTTCTTCTTCTTGGTAGAACTCCTCCTCCTCGAAGGCTTGGTCGGTACTAGCGTCTAGAAATACATAGGGAGTGCACAATCACCAAACAATACTTAACTTAGGCTAAGTAGTATTCTAAACCACGCAATTGATGATCTATTATCATCCCAAACATCACAAGTTTTAATTCAATAGTTTCAACCTTTTTATTTTGGAAAAGTAATTTCTACTCATTGAAATATTAACTAAAATTTAATATTCACCACCAAAATATGGGATCATGTGGACACATGTCCTCACCACATATTCTAACATGTGGGAATGAGATTTAAAGGTTGGATCAATATTACTTTGGTTTAAGTTTATTATTTAATGATTTAAAGTGACTAGAAATGCCTATATAGCATTATTTTGGTACTAGTACAAAGTCACTGCCTGTAAACCTAAATATTATTACATATTTGGGTAGATATGATGAAATGTGATTTTTGAGAGTTGGAATCAACTCAAAAGCTAACTTGGTTGATTTTACAAAAATGTTTCAAGTTGCAAAAGCTTCTGTCTTCTTATTTTTATTAGGAGAAATCTATAAATCTAAATGAATTACATCCAATGGGCTTGGATAGAGATTTTCTATACCTTTCAGAAAAAATTAGTTTCATGCAATTTGGATTTGTCAAACTCACAGAATTGAATTTTGAAACAGTGGACAGAAACTATATTCTAACTAAAAGGAAAATTCCTAATTTGAATTTAAAATGTGCGTGGGAACGAAATGGGCCGACCCACTGCGCTCCGCACAGCGTCGCGGGCTGGCTTAAGTGAGGGCCCCACCCGTCAGTGGAACAGGGGGGTACCGAAGGGGTATGGATGAAAGGTGGCCGTGCGATTAGAGGGCAGATCGACGGCTCACAGCTATCGTCCTCGTCGGAACAGGACACGACGGGAGCTAACCCTAGCGCGGTCGGTGAGGGTGCAGTGGGGGCGTACCGGGGCTCCAGCGAGGTCGGCGATGCGGGCGAACGAAGTGGAAGACGACGGCGGTTCTCCTGGTACAAGCGGCGCTTCCTGGGATGGCCTGGATCAACGGCGCCGTTCTCCCCCCCGAGGCGGCAGCTCTGGCTGCAATTCCGTTGTCCTGGTGCTCGAGCGGCTCCGGCTGGCTGTGGGGAGTGAGAGTGAGAGGTGGGGATGAGAATGGTGTGAAGAGAGCTTGCTGGGGAGGCCTCCTTATATAGGCGAGCGAAGGGTGCAGAGCGGCATGGGCAGAGCTCGACGTGGGCGACGACACAGCGAGCTAAGGGCATGGGCGAGGTAGGCGGACGGTGGCCGGTCTCCTGGCGATCCTCTATGGCTTGATGGCGCGGCAAGGGGCTATCTCTATTGGTCGGGAGCGGGCGGTGCACTGGGCGCGGGCGGCGGTGTTCGACGCGGTTCCTCGGGGCTGCTGGTCGCGAGGCTGCGAACAAGGATGTCTGGGCGGTTGTTGGGCCTGCTGCGGGTGCTGCCACGCAAGGCTAGGGCTTGGCGAGGCCGGTCTTTGCTCGGGCACGACGCCTCGGTGATCGGCATGGCGGACAGAGACATGGGCGCGAGGAACTGGGGGTAGTCCTCCGCTCGAGTTTGGTCGGGGGCTGGTCAAGGCGGCGCGGTGTGATGGCGCCTGTCTGCCCGTCGATGGACGCATGGCGCCTGTGCGATGGGGCTGCTTGGCTTGGCGCAGCTAGGGATATAGGGAAAGAGAGCTAGGGCCGGGTTTTATGGGGGACAAGGGGACCGAGTTAGGCCCAAATGGTGACAAGAAGCACTGCACACTATAGTGTTTTGACAAATGTTTGATCTGTGTCTGCCACCTGTTCGATGAAATGGCCGCAAGAGACCAAAGTTTGAATTTTGAGTTCAAAATTTTTGAGTGATCTCCACTATTGCTAGGTAGTCTCTGGTTGCAAGGGTTTTGAAAATGGAGCTCAAATACATGGTTTTTGAAATAGGGGTGATCTATGCATATGCATTAGATTCAATTTTGAACTGTCCTTTAAAATAGTTTCCAGAATGTTTTTAGAAGATCAAAAGGTGGGCCTTGGTACCTCATTATGTGTACTAGCAAGGGGTGCAAAGATCAAGAATTGTTTCTGTTAAGAATTGAGTACTAGGAATAGCCAAAGTAGGCATGAGAGTTAAATTTGTCCAAATGACCATTCCTTCATTTTAATTCTTTTTGATTTGATTTCTTTTAGGAAAAGTTTGGGAATGATGTAGATGATGTTTAAATCACCTAAGAAACATTTTAGAAGCAAAGTATCACACAATCATGGCAATTCCAAACAACTCCTAATTTAAATGCACACATATATGAATGCTTTCATTTTAAATATGGAAAAGTTTTTGTTAATCCTAAATGTGGATGATTTGATCTTTGATACTCTTGGATTGAAGTTTTGGGATGTTACGAACCTTCCCCCCTTAAATAAAATCTCGTCCCGAGATTTACAAGAAAACTAGGAACTAAAGAGATCTGGGAACTCTGTCCTAATGTAATCCTCGTGCTCCCAAGTGGCTTCCTCCTCAGTATGGTTGCTCCACTGAATCTTGAGAAACTTGATACTCCTGGTCCTGGTGGTTCTGTAGGCTTCTTCTAAGATACGAATGGGCACTTCCCGATAGGTCAGGTCATTGTTGATTTCCACTACTCTGTGATCGATATTCTTGAAAACTTCAGTCTTCTCAGGCACTTCCAAGCATTTGCGAAGTAACGAGATATGGAACACATTGTGGATGGCTGACATCTCTTTAGGCAGTTCCAGTTGATATGATACTTCTCCTCGGCGGTTCAGAATCTTGAAAGGTCCGATATATCTGGGAGCTAACTTTCCCTTGAGACTAAAGCGTCGAGTTCCCTTCAATGGTGAAACCTTGAGATATACGAAACCTCCGACATTGAAAGTCAGGTCTCTTCTTCTCTTGTCAGCATAACTCTTCTGTCTGGATTGGGCGGTCTTGAGGTGAACTTTGTGAACTTTCTCTTCTGCTTCTCGGAGAATGTCGGGTCCAAAGATCTGACTCTCTCCTACATGCGACCAATTCAAAGGGGTACGACACTTTCTTCCGTATAGGAATTCAAAGGGTGCCATCTGCAAACTAGCTTGATAACTGTTGTTATATGAGAATTCTGCGAAGGGCAGGCAGTCTTCCCATTTTGATCCGTATTCCAACACAGAAGCTCTAAGCATATCCTCCAAGATCTGGTTGACTCTCTCAGTCTGTCCATCGGTTTGCGGGTGATAAGCGGTACTGAAATTCAACTTGGTTCCTAAACCTTCCTGAACTTTCTGCCAAAATCTTGAAGTAAACTGAGTCCCTCGATCTGATACGATGGTCTTGGGGGTTCCATGCAGACTAACAATTCTAGCAATGTACAGCTCTGCTAGCTTTGCACTCTGGTAGGTTGTCTTGACTGGTATGAAGTGGGCTACCTTGGATAGTCTATCAACTATGACCCAGATTGAGTCATTTCCCCTACTAGAAGTAGGTAAACCGGTGATAAAGTCCATTCCGACGGAATCCCATTTCCATTCCGGAATCTGCAATGGTTGCAACAATCCTGCAGGTCTCTGATGCTCCGCTTTGACTCTTTGACAAATGTCACATTTGGCGATGTAGCTTCCGATCTCTCTCTTCATCTTGTGCCACCAAAATTGCTCTTTCAAATCCTGATACATCTTTGTTCCTCCGGGGTGGATAGAATAAAGAGTATCATGAGCTTCCTTCATGATAATTTCCTTCAGCTCCGAATCTGCTGGTACACAGATACGTCCCTTGTACCACAGTACACCTTCTTCGTCTTCGGTGAATCCAGGTACTTTGCCTGTACCAATATGATGTTTGATTCCGTCGATACTTTCATTGCCCTTCTGGGCTTCCTTGATTTGGCTAATCAACGTGGGTTGAAGTTCAATGCTAGCTAGGAATCCTTTGCTAACTAACTCTGTCCTCAACTGCTCCAACTCCTCATACAAACTTGGTTGCTTCTCTTTGATCATGGTGTTAAGCCTACACGGCAATCTGCTAATAGCATCCGCTACCACGTTGGCTTTGCCGTTGTGATAGTGAATGTCAAGGTCATAATCCTTGATTAACTCTATCCATCTTCTTTGCCTCATATTCAACTCCTTCTGGGTGAAGATATACTTCAAGCTCTTATGATCTGAGTAAATCTCACAGCGATTACCCAGCAAATAATGACGCCATGTCTTCAATGCTAGAACCACAGCTGCTAGCTCAAGATCGTGGGTCGGATAGTTCTTCTCATGCTGCTTCAGTTGTCGAGACAGATACGCGATGACTTTGCCTTCTTGCATCAATACACATCCTAGACCAATCTTCGATGCGTCACAATATACATCAAATGGCTTCTTGATGTCTGGCATGATCAAAATTGGGGTTGATATCAATCTCTTCTTCAGCTCCTGGAAACTGGCTTCACACTTGTCTGTGCATTCAAACTTCTTGTCCTTCTTCAATAATTGGGTCATTGGTCGGGCTATGCTCGAGAATCCTTCTACGAATTTGCGGTAATATCCCGCTAATCCGAGAAATGAACGAACTTGGGTTTGATTGGTTGGGGCTTCCCATTCTTCGACATCTTTGATCTTGCTGGGATCAACAGAGACTCCTCCGGTAGACACAATATGTCCTAGGAATCCTACTTCTTTCAGCCAAAACTCACACTTGCTGAACTTGGCATATAACTGATGCTCTCTCAGGGTTTCTAGGATAATTCTCAGATGTTGTCCATGCTCTTCTTCTGACTTTGAGTAGATAAGGATGTCGTCGATAAACACAACTACAAACGTATCTAAGAAATTCATAAAGATCTTATTCATGAGATTCATGAAATAAGCAGGGGCATTGGTTAATCCAAAAGACATAACTGTATAATCGTACAAACCATAGCGAGTAGTAAAGGCGGTCTTCGGAATATCCGTTGCACGAATCTTAAGTTGGTGATAACCAGTCCTAAGATCAATCTTTGAGAATACCTGAGCTCCAGTCAACTGATCAAATAGATCCTCTATCTTTGGCAAGGGGTACTTGTTCTTGATGGTGACATCATTCAACTTTCTGTAGTCTGTACACAGACGGTTGCCTCCATCTTTCTTGTCGACGAATAACACCGGTGATCTCCATGGCGATGCACTTGGTTGAATCGAGCCGGTTGCTAACATGGCATCCAACTACTTCTTCAGGTCTACTAATTCTGAGGGGTTCATGGTATAGGGTCTCTGGGCTATAGGTCCGGTTCCGGGGATTAGTTCGATAATGAACTCTATATCCCTATCCGGGGGCATACCTAGCAATTCATCTGGGAATACGTCGGGTATTCAGACTACTCGACTTGGTCAATGGTAGGCGGCTACACTTTTGTTGCATTTGAATTGACGGGTAAGGTTTCGAGATATGTTCTCTTGTTATTCGAACCATCGGGTCATGGTGATGGCTTTGTTAGCACAGTCCATCAGTCCTTTATGCCTTGACATCCAGTCCATACCTAGTACTAATTCCAAACCTTTGGTTCCAAGTACAATTAGGTTGGCATAAAAATCTATCCCATGTATTCTGATAGGTACAGCTTTGCAATTTTTTCTAGATTTTGTAGTTGAACCGGGGCTTTGAACTATCATGACATGCTTCAGGCTGGTTGGGCGAATCTTACTAGTGCATACAAATTCTTCGGTGACAAATGAATGCGATGCTCCAGAATCAAACAATACTCTTGCTAAAACTGAGTTGACAGAAAACATACCCAGCACTACATCTGGTGCTTCCTGGGCTTCTTCTGCGTTCATGTGGAAGAGACGACCGTTGCGGTTGTGCGGGTTCCCTGGGGCAAATCTCCTGCCTGGTTGAACACGACGCTGCTGCTGAGCTGGGGCATTCACAGGGGCATTGGCGGCAGTCTTCTTGGGACACTCATTGGAGTAGTGACCCTTCACTCCACACTCGAAACAAGTGATCTGGGACTTGTCCTTGACTGCAACAGGTACAACATTGCTGCCAGTTCTGGGGGCAGTGTTGTTATTGTTGCTCTTGGGAGGGGCACGGTTGAAGTTGTTGGCATTGTCGGAGTTGTGATTGTTTCCTCCGGGCTTCACATTTCCTCCGCTACGGGTGGGGTAGCTTGGGCGAGAATTTGGGGGTCGGTTGTTCCTTGGTGCATATCCTGGTGAGGGGTTAGGACGGTACTTCTGGTGACTACTGGATCCAGACTGCTGCATCATACGACGCTTGCGGTTGTCATTTGCCTGGTTAATCTTCCCTTCCATCTGAATGGCAGAGTCGACTAGCTCTTCAAGATCCTGGAAACGGATGTTGACGAGGACAGTCTGCATCTCATCATGTAGTCCGTTTAAGAATCTCTCCTTCTTCTTGGCCTCCGTGTTGATTTCATCCGGTGCATATCTGGCAAGTGACAGGAATTTGTCACGGTACTCTACTACAGTCAATCTTCCTTGCTTCAGTTCACGGAATTCATCTCTCATCCTGTTGACAAGACCTTGTGGCACGTGGGTGCGGCTGAACTTGACCTTGAATGCTTCCCAGGTCATCACCTGGCTATGGTTCATGTTGCGGACGCTATTCCACCAAGCTCTTGTATCTCCCGCCAAATAGTGAGTGGCAAAGAGAACTTTCTCATTCTCATCAACTCCTGCAACTTCTAGGTTGTTTTCCATGGTCTATAACCAGTCATCAGCATCTAATGGGTTTTCAGATTGGTTGAAGATTGGGGGATTGGTGTTCTGAAATTTTTTGAGTTTAGATCCATGGTGATCCTGATTTCCATGTCCTTGGTTGTTGAGAGCCATTTGGGCGATCTGCTGCAATGTCGCTAAGTTGGCTTGACGCTCGGCCCTGCTTGCTTCATGGTCCGCGATGAGATTCTACAAGATCTGCCGCATTGGGTCCTGCGATGAGCTGCTCCCTCCTTGGTTTCCACGAGTCATCTGAAGATTGAGATAGATATAGGGGTAAGAGGGAAATTCTAAGGTTCATGGTTTTGGGTTTTCAAAGCTACAACTTTGAGTTAGACTCAGGTTTTTCAACTAACTTCATTCTCATTCATGCAAGCAAGCACACGATACAACACACACCACAACAATCAAAGGGGAAAACAGATGGTTTGAAGAACCTTTCTGCAAGCTACGATACAATGAGATGATACATCTCATGCTACGACAGTGCTCTAGTGCATCTACTCATCATCGATGAAGTCGGAGTCTTCATCATCAGTGTAGAAGTCCATAGCATCCTCTGCCAGAAAATCATCATCGTTGCTGAGGTACGAATCCATATCTCCCTGGATGTCTTCTCCTTCATCATCTTCTTCCTTGGCGGCAAGCTGAGCTTCCTGCTCCTTGACGGTCTTCTCGAGGTCGGCCACCTTCTTGCGAAGACGGGCGATGGTGTGATCCTTCTTTGCATGCTGGCGACGAAGAGACTGGCGATCTTGGACGAGCAGTGTGAAAGTCTGGGCCTTCTGGTCGGCAATGGCACGGTTCTGGTTGGCTAACTCTCTGGCATTGTCTAGTTCCTGCTGTCGGTCATGAAGCAAGAAGTCAAGGTTCTCCACTTGACGCCTCAACTCTGGGTGACTTGGCATCTCCATCGGCATTCCCATGAAGTCGCATCTTGCATAGTGGGCAAAACGGGTTCCTTGAATCTTGTTGACGCTGAGGGCACATAGACATGCGAGAGATTCATGCATTGCCCTGGCTAATCCATCTAGCCAGTTGTTCTCTCTCATAGAGAACTGAATTCTCCCGGAAGTTGGTGCTTCAATGCTTCCTCGAAGATCTGCGGTGACTAGCCATTGTAGGTCTCCTCCTGGGGGTCCTGGAAGTTGAGCTCCAAGAAACTCCGGATGTGGGCGTCCCAGAAATTCTGACAGTGAATCCAGATCCTCTCAAGATCGGTGACCTCCGTTTCCCAACTGGTAAAACTTGCTGAACTGAGTCTCCATCTACAAGAATTTAGGATGAGGAAATTAGTGAACTGATCAAGTGTGTCAAATTTTAAGTAGTAATGTAAGCATTTTGAGGAACATGTATTTTTGAGAAAGAATGAGTTCACAAGGGTAAGAGGGGAAATAGTTTTTTTTTATAAATACTCACTTTGGTTTTGAAGCTAAGTTTTTGGTTTGGACGTCCATTCTAACTAGGGTCTCCTATGGTCAGGATGGCTCTGATACCATCTTGTCAACACCCGGATTTTTAATCCCAGATGCCCGTTATGCCATACCTCGCAATCCTAGGATTACCATTTTTGCGAGACATAACAGATCGGATATCATAGTACATCATCCATTACAAACCATACATAAGGTTTTACACAAATAAGGATCTCATGATCCAGTCTTTAATACAACAAGCAGCGGAAATAAACGATAGCGTAGCGGTGGGGTCCATCTTCAGGGGCACAGTCAATGCTGACGAAGGCAGATAGTCCTAGTTATCATAGCCGTCCTGCTGACCATCATCTTGATAATCTCCTTTATAGTCTGGCCATGATAATAGCCAGGGACAAAAGCCATGAGTACTCTTTAAGTACTCGCAAACTACTACTAGCAAGGGTTATGATTCTAAGTTAAAGTACTGAATTGAAAGAATAACTATCAAGTTAAGTTTGAAACCTAAGCTGAATTCTGAAACAAGAAAAGATAAAGCAAAGTTCTAGAATCACTTAAGTTGGGAAGCTATTTTCATCTACACAACCCTGTTGTGGTGAAGTCAAGGTTCATCACTCATTTCAAGTTATTTAGAAAACATCTGACAACGAAACAGTATGGTTATTCCAACTGTCCATAACCGCGGACGCGGCTATTCGAATAGTTTGACACTCTGCAGAGGTGGTACACTTTCACCACAAGATTCGATACATCTGTCAGGGATAACGCTGAATCATCATACTTGGTATGCAGATAATCAAACATAACCTTCCCTTTACACACCCTAGTACAAGCACCTCTCCTATGAGAATGGCCTCCCAACCATGACCATCAGTCATATTGGGCACTACATAGGTGGACATCATTGAGAGGTAGCCTCAGCTCAAACCTCTCCCGTGAGGGAACTAATACTAATGCATATAAATTTCCAGCTAAGCCTTACCCAATTCAGGTAATGTGGTTGTACGGTAAATTCGGAATGGTATCGCATCCGAATCCAACCATCAGTTTTATAAAAAGGGTTAATAAGTTGGAAAGGTGGGATCAATCTCATGCCATAGAATGACATCTAAGGGTTTCTAATTAGGTCAAGTTTTATACTCTTTATGCTACCTTCAAAATTAATTAAAGAACTTTGTGTAACCTAAGGGGGTGTGATCAAAGTATGCTTAAGGCATCTTTACTAAACTATCTAGTTTTATTCTAGCTTGCTACAATAGCTAAGCATGTTTGCAAGGGTTAGCTTGCCACTAATAGCTTTCCTTGGTTGGTGCAGTGGTTGAAGTTATCTTCTTCTTCTTCTTGGTAGAACTCCTCCTCCTCGAAGGCTTGGTCGATACTAGCGTCTAGAAATACATAGGGAGTGCACAATCACCAAACAATACTTAACATAGTCTAAGTAGTATTCTAAACCACACAATTGATGATCTATTATCATCCCAAACATCACAAGTTTTAATTCAATAGTTTCAACCTTTTTATTTTGGAAAAGTAATTTCTACTCATTGAAATATTAACTAAAATTTAATATTCACCACCAAAATATGGGATCATGTGGACACATGTCCTCACCACATATTCTAACATGTGGGAATGAAATTTAAAGGTTGGATCAATATTACTTTGGTGTAAGTTTATTATTTAATGATTTAAAGTGACTAGAAATGCCTATATAGCATTATTTTGGTACTAGTCCAAAGTCACTGCCTGTAAACCTAAATATTATTACATATTTGGGTAGATATGATGAAATGTGATTTTTGAGAGTTGGAATCAACTCAAAAGCTAACTTGGTTGATTTTACAAAAATGTTTCAAGTTGCAAAAGCTTCTGCCTTCTTATTTTTATTAGGAGAAATCTATAACTCTAAATGAATTACATCCAACGGGCTTGGATAGAGCTTTTCAATACCTTTCAGACAAAATTAGTTTCATGCAATTTGGATTTGTCAAACTCACAGAATTGAATTTTGAAACACTGGACAGAAACTATATTCTAACTAAAAGGAAAATTCCTAATTTGAATTTAAAACGTGCGCGGGAACAAAATGGGATGGCCCACTACGCTCCGCGCAGCCTCGTGGGCTGGCTTAAGTGAGGGCCCCACCCGTCAGTGGAATAGGGGGGTACCGAAGGGGTATGGATGAAAGGTGGTCGTGCGATTAGAGGGCAGATCGACGGCTCACAGCTATCGTCCTCATCGGAACAGGAACGACGGGAGCTAACCCTAGCGCGGTCGGTGAGGGTGCAGTGAGGGCGTACCGGGGCTCCAGCGAGGTCGGCGATGCGGGCGAACGAAGTGGAAGACGACGGCGGTTCACCTAGTACAAGCGGCGCTTCCTGGGATGGCCTGGATCAACGGCGCCCTTCTCCCCCCCGAGGTGGCGGCTCCGGCTGCAATTCTGGCGTCCTGGTGCTCGAGCGGCTCCGGCTGGCTATGGGGAGTGAGAGTGAGAGGTGGGGATGATAATGGTGTGAAGAGAGCTTGCTGGGGAGGCCTCCTTAAATTGGCGAGCGAAGGGTGCAGAGCGGCATGGGCAGAGCTCGACGTGGGCGACGACACAGCGAGCTAAGGGCATGGGCGAGGTAGGCGGATGGTGGTCGGTCTCCAGGCGATCCTCTATGGCTTGATGGCGCGGCAAGGGGCTATCTCTATTGGTCGGGAGCGGGCGGTGTACTTGGCGCGGGCGGTGGTGTTCGACGCGGTTCCTTGGGGCTGCTGGTCGCGAGGTTGCGAACAAGGATGTCTGGGCGGTTGTTGGGCCTGCTGCAGGTGCTGCCACGCAAGGCTAGGGCTTGGCGAGGCCAGTGCTGCTCCGGCGGGCGCGGCGCTCCGGGGTGATCGGCATGGCGGACAGAGACATGGGCGCGAGCAACTGGGGATAGTCCTCCGCTCGATTTTGGTCGGGGGCTGGTCGAGGCGGCGCGGTGTGATGGCGCCTGTCTGCCAGCGGGCGAAGGAGAGCGCGGGGCGGCTTTGTGCGAGCTGTCCATGGTCGACCTGGCGCATGGCGTCGGGCGGCTTGGCACTGGCGCAGCTAGGGGAGAGGGAGAGAGAGCTAGGGTCGGGGTTTGAGCTGGGGGGACAAGGGGACCGAGTTAGGCCCAAATGGTGACAAGAAGCACTGCACACTATAGTGTTTTGACAAATGTTTGATATGTGTTTGCCACCTGTTCGATGAAATGGCCGCAAGTGACCAAAGTTTGAATTTTGAGTTCAAAATTTTTGAGTGATCTCCACTAGTGCTAGGTAGTCTCTGGTTGCAAGGGTTTTGAAAATGGAGCTCAAATACATGGTTTTTGAAATAGGGGTGATCTATGCATATGCCTTAGATTCAATTTTGAACTGCGCTTTAAAATAGTTTCCATAATGTTTTTAGAAGATCAAAAGGTGGGCCTTGGTACCTCATTATGTGTACTAGCAAGGGGTGCAAAGATCAAGAATTGTTTCTGTTAAGAATTGAGTACTAGGAACAGCCAAAGTAGGCATGAGAGTTAAATTTGTCCAAATGACCATTCCTTCATTTTAATTCTTTTTGATTTGATTTCTTTTAGGAAAAGTTTGGGAATGATGTAGATGATGTTTAAATCACCTAAGAAACATTTTAGAAGCAAAGGATCACACAATCATGGCAATTCCAAACAACTCGTATTTTAAATGCACACATATATGAATGTTTTCATTTTAAATATGGAAAAGTTTTTGTTAATCCTAAATTTGGATGATTTGATCTTTGATACTCTTGGATTGAAGTTTTGGGATGTTACAAACATGGAGCTAGAAGACGAGACGGAGAGGTGCCATGGGCTGGCCTCATCATGTGGTGGCACGCGCTAGCCCTGGCCAAGCCACTAGGTGGTGTGGGCCCCCTGGCCGGCCACCGACCTTGCCTCTTCGCCTATAAGATGCCTCCCGATGCAAAAACCGTAAATCGACCAGCCAACATCCACGAAAAGTTCCGCAGCGCCGCCGCAACCGAAGGGGAGATTTGGGGGATGGAAAGTCTCTGTTCTGGCACCCTGCCGGGACGAGGAAGTGCCCCCGAAGCCATCTCCATCGATCTCCACCACCATCTCCATCACCATTGTTGATTCCCATGATGACGAGGGAGTAGTTATTCCTCGAGGCTAAGGGTTCTACCAGTAGCTATGTGTTCATCTCTCTCTCTATGCATGATCATGAGCTTTGTAATCAAGTAGATCTACCTTGCTACTCAAGTTCTTTAATAGATATCTGCTCTCCCCATGTGTGTGAAAGTGACAGCGTGCACACCATGTTGGCACTTAGGCTAGAGATTATAAATACTTGTTATGAGTTATATTTGGAGTTGGATGTCTTTATGAAATTGTGGTGTTTGTTGGAACCATCTATTGCTCAAGGTGACAGTGTGGGGTTATCTAGATGGGAAAGGCTTACTTTGAGGAGTACTGTTATAGCCCTACCATATATTAGAGTGTCCAATCGGAAAGTAGTTAAGAGTAGTATCATAAAGAGAAGATATTTACAGGAGAGTGTTCACTAGTGAAAGTATGATCCCTAAGTCTTGTTTCTAAGCATTGAAACACCGTTTGCAACTAGATCTATTACATGTTTGGTTGCTTCCATCTTTATTTTAGTTTGTCTTTAGTCTCTTCAATGCCATCAAGCTATTTTCTGGCACCGTTTTCTTGTATCCATACCACTTGTATTTCACTATCTTTTTTTCGAACTAGTGCACCTATACACCTGACAAGTGTATTGGGTGTGTTGGGGACACAAGAGACTTCTTGTATCTCGATTGCATGGTTGCTTGAGAGGGATACCTTTGAACACTTCCTCCCTAAGTTCGATAAACCTTGGGTGATCCACTTAATGGAAAACTTGCTACTGTTCTACAAACCTGTGCACTTGGAGGCCCAACAACTGTCTACAAGAATAGAAGTGCGTAGACATCAAGCTATTTTCTGGCGCCATGTCGGGAGGTATAGAAGGTACTCACATCCTCCGGTGTGAGTGCTTGAAGTTATTTCCTTTAGATTCTGCAATTTTGTCTTTTTGTTTCTTGTTTTCACTAGTTAGGCTTAATGGAAAACAACAACAAAATTAGAGAGCTTTATAGTATTTATCTTGAGTTAGGACATGAAGTGTTTGAAGAAAAAATTAAAAAAACCCATGGAACTTTATTTGCATGCTAATAGCAATGTTGTTAGTATGAATTCTTTGGACACCATTATTAATTCTATGGAAAAGTCTAAGCTTGGGGAAGCTAGTTTTTATGAAAATGGTCTTTTAAGTTCCCCAGCTTTGGAAGATAGCTATTATATTGCTTATGATGATACCAAACCTCCAATATATGATGATTATAATGATGAATATGATATTTTCAGTCCACCTACTATTGAGGAGAAAATTAATGATTACAATATGCCTCCTATATTTGATGATTATGGCGATGAGAATAATAATGATAGCTATTTTGTTGAATTTTCTCCCACTACAATTAATAAGAATGACTATGTTTATGTGGAGAGTATTAATTCTTTTATGCATATGGCTGATGAAAAGAATGTTTTATGTGATAGTTATATTGTTAATTTTATTCATTATGCTACTGAAAGTTATTATGAGAGAGAGAAACATGGTTTTATGCATCTCAATAATATTAAGTTTCCCCTCTTTATGTTGAAAGTCTTGATTTGCACTTGTTTTGCTTTCCTATGCTTGTTGCTTTGTGCTTTCATGACTTGTTTCTTTATAAGATTCCTATGCATAGGAAGTGGATTAGACTTAAATGTGCTTTGAATTTGCTTCTTGATGCTCTCTTTTACTTCAATTCATATTTCTTATGTGAGCATCTTCTCAAACTATCATCCCTTACTTAAAGGCGTTAAAAAAGTACTTATTGGGAGATAACACAAAAGGTTTAGATGAGTCTTGGAGGTTATTACCTCAGTAATAACCGCTCCTTATCCTTTTTATTTTCTTTTTGTGCCAAGAGTAACCTCTAATGAGAGAGAAGTAATGCTTGGGAAAGTTGCTGTCCCGAAACAGATTTTTGTGCTTCGCTGTAAAATCTATGTACGTTGTTTTGAGGCATCAATTTTTGTGCTTCTTCCCCAGGTTATTATATAACTTTCGTTAGTTCAACACGTTTTTATTCGAGCAACAGAAGGTCTTCGAAAAAATTGGTTTTTACCTGCTGGTCTGTTTTGACAGATTTCTGCCATTATTTGCATTTGCTTCTTGTTGGTTCCTTTTTGAGTTCTCTTTGGGTAATTGAGCTTTTTGAGGGAAGTGCTTCAGTAGCTTGTGTTCTAATGGAAGTTTTATTGGTGTTGAAACTGAACCTCAAGACTTATTATCTTGAGTGCACTAATGTTGCTAATAAAGATTGTGTGAAGTTTTGTATGAATGAAAAAATTCAGGTGTATGGAGAGAGTGATGTAATGAGATGAAGAATGGACTAAAGATCAAGCTTGGGGATGCCACCCCATGTCACCCCAAGAAATATCCAAGAACTACAAGCGTCAAAGCTTGGGGATGCCCAAGGCATCCCCTTCTTCATCAATAAAAATCCCAGGTTTCTTCCAAACACTGCATTTTTATTGTTTCATGCACAGTTGTGTTGTTCTTGGAGCGTCTTATTTATTGTTTTTGGTTTTTCGTTTGCTTGGTTTTCTTAGTTTTCTTGAATAAATTGGTTGGACCCCCACTTTCATACATTGGTTTTCAAATATTTTGGTTTGGTTTGGAAAAGAGTAGGAAAAGTTCATGCTTAAGTGGTAAAGAGAGCTTGTTTTTGACCGTGGCCTATGCTTTGTCATGTCATGCTTGATATTGTTTTGTCTTTATGCTTAGTTATTTTTGCTGTAGCATGACATGTTATAAACAATGAGATTGCTTAATGTGCATTGAAAGAATCATGCGTTGTTTTAGCATATTAAAGCATAGTATTGTGGTATTCTCCTTTGATGCTTTATTTGGGTTGACTTGGCGCATGCTCACACCATGTTATGACTACATTAAGTCACCATCGCCTCTATGATCCTTTAGTTTTCGACTTGTAATATCACTTTCTGCTTTAATTAATAATGTTTTGTCGCTCTGCACGATTATGGTCATTATTGCTCTCCTAGTTGGTCGCTCCCAGTCTATTGCTAGCCTCCATAACCAAGTATGAGTTCCACTCATGCATCCAACCCCAAATAAAACCAAGTTATTCCAAAGAGACCACCATACCTACCTATTAGCATTTGCTATTCCAAGTATATTCATGTTTTTATCTACCTTCTGAATTAAACTTTTTTATGAGAAAACTAGTGATTAAAGCTCTCACGAACTTGATGGCACACTTAATTTTCTTAACCCTAATAAACTTGAACCATTGTGTCGTCTATGTTGTATATGCTTGCACTTATATGTTGGGGATTAGCAGAACCATGCTGTCATGGGGAACGCTTTCAACATTGCACTTGTTCTTTGTACCTAGTTGATATCATGCTCTTTTGTCTATGGATGTCTGATACATTGCAAATGTATCTATAATTTTTAATGTTCCATGCTTGGTTTTATCCACTTTCTTGTGTTTTGTTCCAACTTTGGAGTACTTTTCATATGATTTCTTGGACTAACCTATTAACAAGAGCCACGGTGCCATCTGCCTGTTTTCTGCTGGTTTTGGTTCCAGGAAAGTCAGAAAATGAATATTCTCGGAATTGGACGGGACAAAAGCCAAAGTGCCTATTTTTCTGGAAGTCATCAAGTTCCAGAATACGAGACGGAGAGGGGCCAGAGGGTGGCCACACCACCTGGGCGCGCGGCCAGGCCTGGCCTGCGCCAGGGGGTGGTGTGGCCAGCCTAGGCACCCCCTCGGCCTCTCCTTCCGCCTATATATTGCCCTCGGGACGAAAACCCTAAGTACCCGATCAAAAATCCATGAAAGAGTCTGTAGCCGCCGTCATCTCCATCCCTAGATCGGGAGGGATCTGAAGCTCTTCCTAGCACCCTGCCGGGGAGGGAAATTCACCCTGGAGGCCTTCTTCATCACCATGCAAGCCTCCGGTGTGATGCGTGAGTAGTTCATCCTTGGACTACGGATCCATGTAGTAGCTAGATGGCTGGTTTCTCCTCCTTTGTGCTTTCATGTTTAGATCTTGTGAGCTCCGTTCATGATCAAGATCATCTATTTGTAATTCATACATGTTGTGTTTGCGGGGATCTGATGGATATTGAGTGCTATTTCAGATTGATTATTAATTCTATCATGTCTTTGTTATTTGTGATCTTGAATGCTTTCCGTTGTTAGTAGCTATCTTGGCCAAGTAGATGCTAGCAACTCCAAGAGTTAGTATTTATGCTCGATAGTGGGTTCATGCCTCTGGTAATCTAGGGAAGTGACAGAAATCTCTAAGGTACTAGATGTGCTGTTGCTACTAGGGAGAAAACAACAATCCTTTGTTCATAGAACAATCGTATTGTTTACTTTGCACGTAGTACGTAAAGCAATAATCTGTTGCATGCAACCTAATACTGGAGGGGGTTGGGATGATAACCTGAAGGTGGATTATTAGTCATAGATGCAGTTGGATGGCGGTATATGTATTATGTTGTAATGCCCAATCAAGTCTTAGAGGAGTCAAGATGATTAGTATATGCATGTATTGATTTCTCAGTGTTTATCAATTGGCCCGCTCTAATTTGTTCACCTAGCATGTTATCTATCTAAGGAGATCCACCTCTAGTGAACTATGGATCCCGGTCCTTTTTCCTTACATACAATCTATAAACTGTTTCTTCTTTCTGTTTACTTTCTGCAAACTTTTACTTCTTTCCATTTGATACGTTTAATCCTTTGTTTTCCGCAAAACACGGTGAGATTGACAACCTCATCGCAAGTTGGGGAGAAAGTTCTGTGGTTGTGCTGTGCAGGTCTCCACGTTGCTACTAGCACCGGTAGTGCGCCCTGCCAAAGCTCAGCTAGCAACACGTTTGGGGTGTTTCCTTGCTCCTACTGGTTCGATTAAACCTTGGTTTCATAACTGAGGAAAAACTTACTAATGTGCTCATCATACCTTCCTCTTGGGGTTCCCAACGAGCTCTACGTCGAAAGTCGAGCGCATCAATGTCATCGGTGTGAAATGAAAGGGGAGCTTGTAAGTCCATGGAGTTATGTATGTGTGTTAGAGAAACGCTTGGGCCACCGGTCTAATCCATGCCATCATGGTGGAAACCTGCAACGTAACCATAATGAGCTGTCTTTGAAGCATTCTTCTTATAAAAAAAGAGTCACATATTGAGAAAAAAGACAAAAAGAAAAAAGAGAGATATGAGAAAAGAGGAAAGAGAGAAAAAGCACCATTTTACCATGGTAATTAAGAAGATTGCTGAGATACTCATTGTCTGCTTGCCTTGTCATTTTGATATGGGTCCCATATCATCGGGCAAGGGGTACCCCGTTGGCGGTTCTCTATGATACACATGTACTTACTATGACAAGAACTTACCGGTTACTAAACTTGAGTAGCATGAGGAGCGGCCCTCGTATTCAAGGGACATGAGATTTCCATCTTATACTTTGTCAAGCATATACTCCATAGTTTGTTCACATTAACCTTAATCACTTCAATATGCTTATGATAGGGGCAATGAGAGCTGAAAGCTAATAAGTACCATAATTTTTGGAAGCTCTTTATGAAACTTGAATCCCTGCTTCCTTCTATGAAGGGCCTTTCTTTTACTTTTATATTGAGTCTCCACCTTATATCTTTATGCACCTATTGAGAGAGCATAGTGGCCATTCTTTGTTCTATGTGCATTGTCCCAAGACTTGTTGATTGATGCATAACTTTGATATTGCTTGTTCTTAAACTATTTGTATCTAGTCACCCTTATGAACTTTGAAGGTGTCCTATGCATTTATGCTTTGCTACACTATGAGGGACAAGATGAATGCCATTATGCTATGTTTTCTTTATGTGAAACAAACAAACGTCTTGCAAAGCATTGTTATTCATGAATCTTTTGTTTGTGCCTTTTCATTTTATAACATAGTTGCTATGTCTTATTGTTAGAACTATATCATTCATGCTATGTTGAAGTACTATGATCCCATCTATCAATGTTTTACAAATACTTTGATCAAGTTTATGATGGTGCATGTCACCTCAAAAATTATTCTTTCTTTTTATCACTTACCTACTCCTGGACGAGCAGGAGTTAAGCTTGGGGATGTTGATACGATGCTAACGTATCCATAATTTTTGATGTTCCATGCTTGGTTTTTATCTACTTTCTTATGTTTTGCCCACACTTTGGAGTATTTTTATACACTTCCTTGGACTAACCTATTAAAAAGATGCCACAGTGCCAACTGCCTATTTTCTGCTATTTTTGGTTCTAGGAAAGTCAGAAAATGAATATTCTCGGAATTGGACGGGACAAAAGCCAAAGTCGGTTTTTCACCGAGGGGGACACGGAGCCAGAAGACAAGACGGAGAGGGGCCAGGGGCTGGACACACCATGTGGTGGCACGGGCTAGCCCTGGCCGTGCCACCAGGTAGTGTGGGCCCCCTGGCCGGCCACCGACATTGCCTCTTCGCCTATAAGATGCCTCCCGATGCAAAAACCCTAAATCGACCAGCCTCTAGCCACGAAAAGTTCATGGCGCTTGCCATGTGAAGGGGAGATTCAGGGGACAGAAAGTCTCTGTTCCGGCACCCTGCCGGGACGGGGAAGTGCCCCCGGATCCATCTCCATCGATCTCCACCACCATCTCCATCACCATTGCTGATTCCCATGATGATGAGGGAGTAGTTCATCGTCGAGGCTAAGGGTTCTACCGGTATCTATGTGTTCATCTCTCTCTCTATGCATGATCATATTGTGATCATGGCCTTTGTAATCAAGTAGATCTACCTTGCTACTCAAGTGCTTTAATAGATCTCCGCTCTCCCCATGTGTGTGAAAGTGACAGCATGCACACCATGGTGGCACTTAGGCTAGATATTGCAAATACTTGTTATGAGTTATATTTGGAGTTGGATGTCTTTATGAAATTGTGGTGTTTGTTGGAACCATCTAGTGCTCAAGGTGACAGTGTGGGGTTATCTAGATGGGAAAGGCTTACTTTGACCAGTGCTATTATAGCCCTACCATTCATTAGAGTGTCCAACTGGAGAGTAGTTAAGAGTAGTATCATAAAGAGAAGAAATTTATATGAGAGTGTTCACTAGTGAAAGTATGATCCCTAGGCCTTGTTTCTAAGCATTGAAACACCATTTGCAAGTAGATCTGTTACATGTTTGCTTGTTTCCATCTACATTTCAGTTTGTCTTTAGTCTCTTCAACGCCATCAAGCTATTTTCTGGCACCGTTGTCTTATATCCATACCTCTTGTATTTCACTACCTCTTTGCCGAACTAGTGCACCTATACACCTGAAAAGTGTATTGGGTGTGTTGGGGACACAAGAGACTTCTTGTACCTTGATTGCAGGGTTGCTTGAGAGGGATACCTTTGACCACTTCCTCCATGAGTTCGATAAACCGTGGGTGATCCACTTAAGGGAAAACTTGCTGCTGTTCTACAAACCTCTGCAGTTGGAGGCCCAACAATTGTCTACAAGAATAGAAGTGCGTAGACATGAATCGGCCGCACCGCCAAGGGTAAGTATTTTTTCGACTTGCTTTTTCTATCTGGATCCGGTAGCCGGACCTGACTTTCCTTTTTCTGACAGTGTTTTATCCCGACATAGACATGCTGGCCTATATCCGGCTTCAGGAGAACTGGATGGGGGAGCAGCCACCTCCCAGGAGTTGGTTGCTCTTCTTGGCAAGGAGGCCGTTGAGCTACAGAAGGCGGCTCACGCGGTCTTCGATTTCCTCTGGCTGGATGCGCTTACCAGACGATCGCCAGTGGCGACCAAGGTTCGGAGGTCTTGATCGCTATTGACCTATTGAGGATCTGGCGGGGAGCCGAGCGGAGATGGCCGTGGCGCTGATGCTCTCCTAGTACAAGGACGCTCGTGTCGAGAAGATCGATAGGGGCTTTCGTGTCGGTGCCGACCTTGCTGCCATCCGCCAAGCTCACCCTGAACTCTACGCCTCTGCCATCAAGATCGCCGGCTCCACCGATGTCGACGAGGTCTTCACCGACTCAGAGTCCGCCGAGACCCCGTAGACGGAGGTCGAGCCGGCGCCGCAGTCGACGGGTGGCGACGTCGAAGTCGGAACCTCTAGCGCACCTCCTCCGCCTCCCAAAACTGCAGCCGGCTAGGATCTCCCGCACGGCAAAGGATCCGCCACCTAGATATGATCCCCGAGATGCCGGGTCTTAATATTTATAATAATTTTCTTTTGTTGAACTTGTTGCTTGCGCCGACTGTTGTTGATGTCGGTTGTACCTCTAGGAGCTTCAGCTCCCTTTATCTTAATATACTGTTTGATTGCTCCTGTTTTTCCTTGTGATCTTGCGTGCTTCGAAGTTTTTATATTTTTTGTCGGCTACCCTTGTCCGGATATCTTTGTCTAGCTAAACTCTTTTAGCCGTATGAACTCCAACTCTAGTGGGGCCGCTCTAGCGCACCCACTAGGTGTAGCCCCCGAGATTCAGAGTAGTTGGCAAAGCCAAGTGCTTCGAATCTTCTTCTTTCTTTCCTTCAAGATCTTAGATTCTTACGGCTAGATGCCTCTAGCCGACTATTCTGACCTTGCCCGAACCAACCGGTCAACCACGACCCACAGTGGGGGCGTGCCAGCGCACCCACTGGGTGTAGCCCCCAAGATTAGAAGTAGTTGGCGAAGCCAAGTGCTTCAAATCTTCTTCTCTTCTTTTCCTGCCCTTGCCCTCACCTAGGATCGAATGTCCGGCTAAACTCCTTTAGCCGGTGGGAACTATATGGTTCCACTGGGGGCGCACGAGCGCACCTAGTGGGTGTAGCCCCCGAGATTCGGAGCGCTTGATGAAGGCAAGGTCTTCGAATCGTCTCTCCTTTTGATGACCGACTCGTTGTAGTCATAAAAAACAAACACACATATTGGTTCATTGGTAATATGTTAGTCCATTAAGGTGTTACTTGTTAGCCAGAGAATGGCTTCGGTTTTTTCGAAAACTAGCTTTCTCTTCTCAAGTTACTTAGCCGTTTTCTCGTGTGCTCTGCTGTTTACGCTGCGTCCTTGCCGGGCAGCCGGGTTGCGGTCTGCAGCCAGAATTGAAGGGAGCTAACAATACATTGCGCATGGTACTGGAGGCTCGGTAGCCGGATAATCTCAAACTAGGCACAAGGCCGGACCGCTCGATCTGTCGCATCTTTTCACCATTTTTCGTGTGGGATGCCTCGGGCTTTTGCTCTTGCTAGTAGGACAGCCGGGTTATGGTCTATAGCTGAGATGGAGAGTGGGCCTCTAACACTGACATAGGTATGATTACTCGGATGATTATGATTAGCTACCCTACATTGGGTAAAAGGCCTACGGCCCACAAAGATTCCAGACGATGGCCCAAGGAAGCAACCGACAAAGGCTTTGATTGTATTAGGAAAGAGACTATGAACTGACATTGTGTTGATATGTAATCACACATGTATGAAACCTATCCGCATATAGCTTTGAGACCCGGCCTATTATATATAGGACGGGAGAAGCCCAAGCGAGGATACACCAAAATCTAGAGGACAACTTGTAATAGCGTGTTTTCTCAATATTCAGGTGACTTTTCTTCATTGTTTTCCTGACATCCGACGAAATCCCCAGCGTTCTCTTTTCTGCTAAACCCCAAGTCCATCATCATGGGCATTGCCGAGGTTACCCCTCGTCAATCGGCGTCATCCATGGGAAACCTGAATGCTGGAAACACGGATTCGGCGGAACACTCTCCACCAAGCATAAACTCGACGAAAGCAGATCCACGCCCACCCAACCCTGGATTGGTACCCGCCAATTTCAACGGCGGATCCGATCTAATCATCGGAATCCCCCTCTTCCAAGCAGACAACTTGCAAGAATCACACCCTTCGGCCCTGATCGCATCAGAACCATTGGTGGGAAAAGCTACACCCGCAGCGGTACCAGCATCGTCCATCGGATCCTCCACGGACATCACAACAGAGATCGAAGTAGGAGAAGAAGGTCACCAGCCAATCCCACCACACGAAGCAAACCAGACAAACCCAGAACCCGACGAAAGCAGTGAAAACGTCGACTTCAAAGAAAGGATGGTGAAAATCTATCTAGAACTACGATCTCGGAGTACTACCAACACACCCGCATAAGCAAAAGACGACGCCATTATGCCACGCATAACACGCCACCAAGTATATATGATCAATGGAGATACCTCAACACGACGCAACGAAAACGGTAATCGTATCCTCAACCCCGATGATATTTTATCAGATGACCATGCAGGAAACCACGACAATGAAGGAGAACACGGAAACAGAGGAGGAACAGTAGATAATCGCATAGTCTAAGGAGGAGGCGGAGAACCTCACACAGGAGAGAGACAAGGACTTCGTCTACTAGTGTCGGCATGGCAAAAAGAAAGAGAGGCAATTTCGGGAGCGGTACCGATGACAGCGGATGCTTTACATGAGGATCTACCAGGATACCAATATCTGCTCCACCACAAGAAGAGAGACCTTCTTCAGATGCAAAGGCAACTTGATGAAAGAAAGAGGCTAGGCGACGAATCTAGCTTACGAGGGCACAATTAAGCTCTACTTGAGGATCAAGGAGTGTAATAGGAGCAGCACCACCAAGAAGGGAAACATCTCGACTACAGAACATCCCTGAAGCAGAAAGAAGTGGGATCATCCGAGATCTCGACTTATCATTCATGTCAATTGATCAATAAGGAAACATCAAGGAAAAATAGCTCAGGCAACCATTGTGGCCGCGCAAACATATCTGATCACCACTCAACCCTTTTGACGATCCGCGTCGGCTTCTTGATGATCCACCCGACGGTGAACCTCGGCATGGCAGGAGCCTCTCTCGCGGAAGCAGAACAAGGAATCACACGTCAACCCAAAAGGTCCCCACACCGTCACAACAGCCCTCGGCAGGTAGGACACACCCGACGATCTTGTTCACCACACCAGGCACATCTCGTAGGATCCGAGCCACGAAGCAATACAAGAAATGACAACACCCAACAAAGGGGTAGTGGATCTAGAGATGAAAGCTGCAGCCGACGATATCATGATGGATACGAAGAAGATGATAACGAGTTATGCGGGGCCAGCTATTTCACACAGAGGATTCGTAAGGCCTCAGTACCCAAGGACTTCAAACTTCCACACGACCACCACAAATACGATGGACTCCAGGAACCCAAGGCTTGGTTAGCAGACTATTTGGCCACTATCAAATTACAGGACGGCTCCACAACTACCGCAATGCAAATCCTACAACTACATCTCACCGGCGCCACAAGATAGTGGCTTAGGTAGTTACCCGAAGATTCAATCGGTAGCTGGATCAACTTGGAAGATAAGTTCATCTGGCATTTCCAATCCATGTTTAAGCAACTAGCATCCTTGGAGCAGCTACGAGCGTGCAAAAAAAAATCTGGGGAGTCCATTAGAGCATCCGTCCAATGATGGAATATCATTAAAAACTTAGCTGAGTCCATATCCGACGAAAGGGCCATCGACACCTTCAACGACGGCCTCCGTCACCGAGAATTCATAGAAGAACTGGGACGGGTCAAACCCAAAACAATTTCCTAGTTAATGGAAATAGCAAATCACTGGGCTGATGGGGAGGATGCGCAGTATAATAAACGCGCGCGATCACCCGAAGAAGACAGGGATAAGTGCGGCAATGACAGAAGGAGAAGGAATAACGATGGAAAACATGGAACCAAGTTATGTCGCAACAGGTTTTTCGGGAGAAGGTAACAACAGAAGAAACGACTACAACAGCGGATACCGCCAGAACAGGGATGACACTGGAGGTAGCCAATCCGCGTAGCGTTACCAGACAAGAGCACAAGACCCACCCATGTCCACAATACAAATGTTGGAAGGACCCTGTAATATGCATTTTTACGTCGACTCAGTAGGCAGGCGACAATCCAACCATCTTATGAAAGACTGCCGAATGTTCCTAAAGATGCAGGAGCTATGTAATGCAAAGGCAACCAAAGCAGTGAATCGAGGATACGCATCCACGCCTGGTACACTAGCCATTGGTGCACCACCACCACCACCAATGGCACCACCACAAAACAACAACGATCAAAGAAACGAGTACCCAGGTCAAAAGGGGCAATGTCCATGATTCAGAAGGGACGCCCATCCAACAGAATTCAGAAGCTCATCACAAGGCAAATCAGTACGGAAGAAATAGCAACATCAACCACACCCGAATATCTCCATTGGTCAGAGCAAGAAATCATATACATCAGAGCCGATCATCCACTTTGGGTCCCACGACCGGGCCACTCAGCTTTGATAGTTGAAGCACAAATCGACATGTTTGATATGATCAAGGTCTTCATGGATGCAGGAAGCAACATAAATCTGATCTATGCAAAAACACTGAGAACAATAGACTACCCCCTGGATAATCTCACGCCAATAGAAACATATTTCCATTGGATAGAACTAGGTAAAGCTGAAATTCCTTTAGGAAAAGTATTTCTTGACGTTGTTTTTGGTTCCAAGATAAATTTCAGGCGAGAAAAACTTGAATTCGAAGTCATGGATTGGCCATCACAATATCATGCAATCCTGGGACGACCAGCCTTTGCACGGTTTATGGCAGTGCTGCATTATGCATACTTAGTGATGAAAATGCCAGCACCAAAGGGAATTATCATGGTACAAGGAAGCTTCACACGTGCTGACAGTTGTGATCGAGAGTTCAACACAATTTCTGAATCTTTCGGGATGGCAACAGAGTTTGAACAACTCAAACAAGTACAAATCCACCCTGCAGACCTGACAAAAACAACATTCGTGGCTTCTAACCTTGAGCCTGCATAGGAAAGAGCGCTCTCGAGTTCCTCCATGAGCACTGGGAAATTTTTGCATGGCTCCCTTTTGACATGCCGGGAATCCCCAGGGAACTCGCTGCGCACGCGTTAAATTTAGACCCAAAGGCGAAGCCAGTAAAACATCCGCTTCGATGCTTCGCAGAGCCAAAGCGCAAGGCCATTGGAAAAGAGCTTCATCGCCTAACTGATGCCAATTTTATCAAAGAACTAACAAAATCAGAGTGGCTCGCAAAGCCAGTATGTGTTCCAAAGAAAAACACTACAGAACTTCGGATGTGCATCGACTTTACTGCACTGAACAAGCATTGCCCAAAAGATCACTTCCCATTGCCATGAATCGACCAAATAATCTATGCAACTGCAGGATGTGAATGTCTTTATTTATTGGATGCTTACTCAGGATACCACCAGATTAGGATGGAGGAAGAAGATCAGGAGAGAACAGTGTTTATTACACCCTATGGTATATTCTGCTACACAACAATGCCTTTTGTCCTAAAGAACGTCGGGGCAACATATCAGCGGATGATGCAAAATGTCTAGGTAGCCAAATAGGTAGAAATGTGCAAGTGTATATCGATGATGTCATAGTCACAATAGGTCAAGGATCTGCGCTGATCAAGGACCTCGAAGAAACATTCAAAAATCTCAACAAGTTTAGCATCAAATTGAACTCGAAGAAATGTTCCTTTGGAGTCTCGGTAGGACAACTCCTCGGATATTTGGTATCAGCCAGGGGAATCGAAGCTAATCCCGAAAAAATACAAGCAATCCTCACAATGAAGAAGCCAACAAATCTGTGCGACGTACAACAACTGGCAGGGCGAGTAACGACACTCAATCATTTTATTGCAAGGTTAGGAGAAAAAGCTTTACCATTCTACACCCCCATGAGAAAATCAGAAAAAATCGAGTGGACGGAAGAAGCTCAACGCGCCTTTGAAGATCCTAAAAGAACACTTTCGACATCCCCTGTCGTCGTGTTGCCATAAGAGAAGGTACCTCTACTCCTTTATATTGCTACCACACATTAGGTGGTTAGCACGGTCCTGGTCGTAGAGCGACCCGAAGAAGGGAAGATCCACGGTGTGCAGAGGCTAGTTTACTTCCTGAGCGAGGTTCTATCGCCATCCAAACAAAGGTACCCACACTACTAGAAACTAGCATACGGGGTATTTATGACAGCACGAAAACTACGCCACTATTTTTCTAAGCACCCAATCATAGTGGTCAACGAAGCACCTTTGTCAAGCATCCTCAACAATCTAGAAGCAACTGGACCTGTTTCTCTATGGGGCGTCGAATTATCCCCTCGGGATATCACGTATGAGAAGCGCGAAGCAATTAAGTCACAAGTTCTGCCGGATTTTATCACAGAGTGGACGGAGTTGCAATGTGTGGGTCCACCAGACCTTTCTAGTTCCTAGACAATGTACTTTGATGGATCAAAAAGAACGAAGGGAGTAGGAGCAGGAGTCATACTAATATCACCTCAAGGCGACAAAATGCGCTATATTCTTCGGATGAGCTTTGCAAACACATCCAATAACGAAGCGGAATACGAGGCCCTGTTGCATGGCATGCGAATGGCCAAAGCTTGTGGTGCAACTCGCCTCAAAATCTTTGGAGATTACTATCTTGTGGCATAGCAGGCAATGAACAAGTGTGATGCTGTCAGCGGAAATATGATTTCTTATCGTGACTTATATAGCATCATGGAGGCTCAATTTGATGGGTGTGAAGTATCACATATAGGAAGAGCAAGCAACGAGGAAGCCGACAATCTAGCAAACATCGGATCATTGTGCTTACCAATACCACCCAGAGTTTTTTGGGAGGAGATAGCGGAGCGATCGATCAAAGCGCAAAGAGTCTCCGAGGTTGTAGCACCAAAAACAGGGAAAAAGAAACATCCACAAAAAGGGTCGCACTACTAGGAAACAGCTCTTCTGTGACGCATGTAATTACATCTTCGGTGGCGCATATCCTAGTCGCCACTGTTATCTCGCCACTGATATCTGCTTCCTGTGGTGGCGCATATAGATATGCGCCACAGAAGTCCCAGACTTCTGTGGCGCATTTCTTCATATGCGCCACAGGAATAACTTTTGTGGCACATTTACACATATGCCCGACAGAAAAGCCATGCGCCACTGACTATATAATTATATGCGCCACTGATTGCGTAACACATATTCAAAGTAAAATACTTTCCTGGTGTATAATCAGGTATTTATATAGGATTTATATAGTATTTATCCAGATGAGTATAAAATACATTGCACAAGTAGTAGATGCATGAAAACCGACATATATATAATACAAACACTTAGAGCCCGATCAAGATACATATATAGTGTCCAGTGCCAAATTTTTACACAAGCACCAAATACAAAGTTCATATTAACTCACATTACAAATATGAAGTGGCCATCGCCGCCTACACTAGGATGAAATAGAATACAACAGTGATAGTGGTGAGCAAGAGCATTAGCCCGACCAATATCTTCATCTGGTTCTTCTTCCACAAGTGGTTCATCCACTTGGCTATCGCCTCCTCTCTAGTCGCATATCCTTTGTAGATGTTGCCGCTGAACTTGTTCACTTGTTTGTGACAATCCTCCCACTCCTCGTAGACTCCTGGAACCCTACCCATGTACACCACATACCACCTCGTCGCCATCTCTATAGACGGCAAGGCATATTAGTAAAAATACAACGAAAAGAATGAATAAAGGGTTCACATGCATATATATTTATATGTTCACAAAATATAAAACAAAGGATCCATAAACCTAAAAGATGGATCATCATAGAAGCAATAAGTTCAACGACAACACGACCACAAGGTAGTTTAAGTCTAACAACAATGACCATTTCGACCACGAGATAGTAAAGTTTATGACACACACACACTAATACAGCAGGCGTCCATCAAGAATATACACACACTGGATGATGCTAGAGGCACACATCGATCATGATGAAGACTTCCTCTTCTCACTCGGCTTCAGGAATGGTAGATAGCCCTCTTTCGTTGTCCACATCCTTGTGTCACCCTGCTTACAGAGGCGTTCTTCAATCTCCCTCTTACTCAACCCTCTGCCTTGTTGTAGGGCACCCCCCTTGTGTTGACATCTTCAATGATGATTTGCGACAACTTCATCTAAATGCGATGTAAGTCTTCTCTAAGATCAGCATCGTCGATTTTCGCCAAAGTTTTGGCCCATCCTTAGAGACTAGATGGCAGCGTTAGGTTATGGCAATCCCGAACATAGACTTTAAGGTGATGGAGGACGTAGAAGGCCTCCTTGGCACCAGTAGTCGACTGCTTGACGCAGGGGAAGTCGAGCACGTGCTTGAACACGTGTTTGCCATCCTTGATACATTCCACCTTATCTACGAAGGTGCATCCCTTCTTGGTGTAGCCCTCGAGAGACTCATTGAGAACACCCCTTATTCTGGTGTAGTCTTTCTTCTTTCTCAAACTCCCCAAGTCGAAATACGTGGCTAGTGAATACCTCGGGACAAGGACGATGAGTGTGCAGTATTTGTCTCTGCGCAAAACAATTGGAACGGAATATTGGAAAAAGAGCAAAGGTAGAAATCTATAAGAAATGCATAAGTTACGGTGGCGATGAGCGAGTGTGTCTACTTACTCGGGAAAGAAAGGCAAAAGAAGTGTGCCCTTCCTCTTGTTGTCCACCATGAACTTCTTGAGGTACGTCGTCGCCTTGGTCCGTGTCTCTGATCCTTCGACCAACTGGCTGTCCCGCATGTAGTAGGGATCCACTATCGTGATTTCCCGGGTACTTTCTCTCTTGATCGTGAGCGCCAGATTGAGCGCATATAGGCGGACCAAGTTATAGTCCAGCCGTTTCATGAGAAACAGCTTGAATATGTCCTCGAATGCTATGAAGAATATATCCGTGGGTGGTTCGTCGACAAAGCCCACGTCCAATGGCATCTTGGTCGTGAAAATCGGGTAATTTTGATCTTCGTCTTTAAGAAGGAGGGCCTCTAGTGTCTTGACACCCTCATTTAAAGTTAACATGGCTCCAACCACAATGTGGATCATATCCGGAGTCAATATCGGATCACTAGCTACATGCACTCGGGGCAAGCCAAATTGTGTGGATGGTACGACGACGGCGTCCTGACCCCGGATCCTCTTCGGAAGAGGCTCGCTCGCACCCTTC
Source organism: Avena insularis (assembly GCA_023614405.1). Classification (NCBI taxonomy): domain Eukaryota; kingdom Viridiplantae; phylum Streptophyta; class Magnoliopsida; order Poales; family Poaceae; genus Avena; species Avena insularis. The sequence goes on from CM042686.1 coordinate 316,662,152, forward strand.
TTATTAGTATTATTACCTCTCTTCCTGTAGTGCTTCTTCTTCACAACAGTGTCAACCAGTGCCATCTGCTCATCAGTCGCCTTTTGGAGTGTGTTGGGGCTGAAAACCAATCCCGGTTTCTCTTGTGGTGGATCGGCGGCCGGAGGCGTCTCTTGAGAAAGACCATGGAAGACCAGGCGCTGCGTGCATGTATTGGGCCGACCAGCTTGATGGTCGTCGCGAGCTGCGAAGGGTTCTTCATCCACAGAAGGCATATACAATCCTTTGGCAGTGCCGGTGTTGATGAAGTCGTCAACGTTGACCAATTCATCATCATCTTCATGGGTGCCATCATGTGGTGGTGGTAGTGGGGGCGACGGTGGTTGCGGCACAACGTCTTTGCCATGTGGAGGTGCACACGCTGCCAAGAGTTGATGGTGACGGCTGGTGGTGGCGACGATGGCGGATACTGGCTTCCGAGGTGGTGGTCGGGCGATCGGTCGAGAGGTGGCGCCGGTGCTCACCCCCGCGAGACGAATCTGGGTCTTCGGCCATGTCAAGGGCCAGTTGTAGCATTCCCCAAGGGTCTTGTGTTCATCGGCTCCCTGAGGTTGAAAGGGGGGTCCATGTCGTCGCACCCTAGCAACACCCGAGCCAACCTGACCCTCATCACGTCATCATCCATTGGATTGTTGTGCATCGTGCGGCTCGCCGGTTGTATAAGAGTGCCCTTGGCAACATCCTTCAACTCACCGCCGACATCTTTAAGCAGGAGTACACAAGAAGTGTCCTGAGGCAAAAACATGTTGTTGGGCGTCATGAGATGGCAACAGTCATGCATCAAAGGCATAAAGGAGATGACGTGCACTAACTAGTTACCTTGGTGGTGGCGTGGATCTTGGCTAATGTAGAGATACGGCCGATGCCGGCGGCCGGCCTATCATCATCTGCAATCTCCCGCTCGGGTGCCTCACGACGCACCACCGCCGTCGGGTGCGCCTTATTGGTATCTTTGGCGGGAGGGGGCGTCGGTGTGACCAAAACGAGCGGCTGCGTCCCAACGTTGACGGCCGGCGGGGTCACCAGGTCCGGCGACACGGTAACATTGATGCCCGAGTTGCTGCCACTTAAGCTGGGCAGATGTATCGGACCCTGTCAACCTCCCGCATTCCAAGCACTAAGCCCCTCGAAAAACTCAGGGGGGATCATCGAGTGGAGCTTCTCTTCCACTAACTTGTCCACCATTTTCTCGTCCACTGCCTTCTCCTCCAGTGTCTGCACCTTCATCTTCAGCTCTGCAACAATGGCTTTATCCTGGTTCTTCCTCTCCCTTCTTTTCTTGGTGTCCTCTTTGCAGTACTCCTTGAACTTCATGATCGTACCGAAGCCAGACACACGGCCAGCTGAGGACGGCGGCAACCCCTTGTCCCTCTTCTTGTAAGCATTGGTCGCCCTGTTGAAAACAGTGTCCCATGGCTCCATCGAATCCTGGGACGACTCTGTGGCAGTAGCGTTCAGTTCATCCACCTGCAGAGACAAGGAAAGGTGAACCCATTTAGAATCTTGACTTCATTATCTTAATTAGAACGCAATAGACTTGAGATTGGCGATAAATTCCTTACCAGCTTCTTTTCGAATTCCTTCACCTCCGGATCGTCAGTGATGAACTCCCCTTTTTCCTTGTCCAGGTAGTAGCGGGCCCGAACAAATTACCTAAGCTGCAAGTCCGTGATTTTAAGCCAAGGGTTGTCTTTACCAAGGCGTTCAAGCTCGGCGTCCTCCTTGTCCCAAATGGCATGTTTCCCCCTGTAACCGCCGCTTCCAAGGCGGTGGTTACCTATGTTCTGTTCCCGCATACTCCTTCCCCATCGAGTCCATTTTATAGCGTCAGCAGTAGCTATATCCGCCTTGAATATCCTAAACTCCTCTTCGTCGAGCATCAGATTTTTCTTAGTAATAACCTCCCAGCTTTCACCTTTGTCAATGCTATTCTTCACCAGGGTTTTCCAGCTGCTCAAGGCGTTGCTCATCTTCGTGAGGGCTAGTTTGTTCACCGGGTTATTTCTCTCGAGGTTTCTAACCCGCTTTGGGAATCTGTATCGCTTGTGAAGCTTCTTAAGGAGGTTATCGACCAAAGCTGCATGGTCAGCATGTCTGATGTACTTCGTGTTGATCGACATGCTTTCCCGGATGATGCACCCGAGTTGCAGGACGTACCCTTTAGCAATCGCCTCTGGCGCAATGGGTTGGCCACTTTCTGTGACTTCAGTGAAATCATCGCAGATGGTGGCGAGAACTTGCAACTTCTGCTCCTTCTGTTCCTTCTTCTTCTTCTTCTTTTGAGAAGCGGCCGGGTTGCCGCTACCGCCATCCGTGCGCTCGCCGCCATCGGTGCAGGCGCCGCCATCAGTGGTGTCATCCTCTTCGCCGCCGCCTTCACTAGTTCCATCATAGTCGTCTTCGTCCCCCTCATAATCAGGATCTCTGCCCTCATTGGCCCCAGCAGCTCTGGCGATGGTCGCCTACTCCTCTGGTGGTGGTGTCATCCTCATCGCCTCCTCCTCCTCCTCCTATTGGGACCCCCGCCAGAATGACTGGTTGGCCTGTCTAGCTTGTTCTTCGATGCTGATCATGTTCTTAGAAGGCTAGACTCCTTGTTGCCTGACATGTTTGCACTACTCTATTTAAAAGAGGCAAAAAGTTAGCACAAATCTCGGCCGAAAAATTCGGCTTGACCTTTGCTAATTTTTTGACCTAGGAGTGCCCATTTCTCAACCGAAACGGAAGTGAATCGACACTTCAGAAGAAATGGGCAACTCAAATGAAGAAATATATCCCTGCAAGACAAAAGACCCCATCCCCCATGCATTGACCCCATTATCCATCATCCATCATCCATAGTACATTTCAACAGCAGGTACCATCATCCCCATACAGCATGTATAACAGATATATATATAACGAGGTCTAATTCTGGCATAACAGATATATAATGGGCACACACACATGCTCACACAGACATGCTAACCCAGCACTGTGCAATGCGTCCACATTCCCACTCTGATACATGAGCATTGAAGTAGGCAGAGGTTAAATAAAAAAGTGCTCTAGCTATTTAAACAGTAGATGTATCAAAGTATCTATTTAAACAGTAGCTATTTAAACATGTCTGAAATGTGTGTCAATAAAACTAAAAACATCGCGCCACCAAAACGACCCCCTAGCATTTTCAGCGTGAGGAGGACCTAGACCATAAACTGACCAAACCAGCCGAACCGATGTAAGCCTGCAGTAGCTCTACACGCAACCAGAAAGAAGCAAATAAAATATACAATTCGTAAGACATGTACTTCTGTTCTAACAAAGAATACATTCACTTCTTGACAGAAAACAAGCCCAACATTCTCTATGCATGAAATCTTTTTCTGGATATGTCTGCTCCAAAATGTAGAATCTTTTGGTTCAGCCTACTCTAATTAACATTGGTGGCATTAACTACTAACCCTGTACTCTAATTACCAAGCTAGAGATCAAATTCTAAGTAACAGAAATATACAAGACTAGGAAACAGATGAGGGCCATCGGCTAGAAGGCCAGGATAGAAACACCCATGGATGTGGTATCACAAAGCACACGGGAGTCGGAGATCGATGTGAGACCAAGAGGCTTACTTAGTCTTCTTGTTGGTCTTATTCTTTCTCTCTAACTGCCAAAATGCAAAGACACATAGCAGAAAAATGATTGCATAATAGTAACTACTAGCAAGAGTGGACAACCCAGATTACATCTTTAAAAAAAGACACCATTGTATGTATTTGTTGGATCACAAAAACCAATTTGATCAAGTCTAGATCAGCACCAACTAGATATGGACAAGTAAAAATGGCAATTTCTAAGATAATTAAACTATGCGAATTCTAGCTAGCAGCTAGCACCAGCTAACCTTGAACTATACTCCCTCCGTTCCTATATATAAGACACTTATATTTATGAACAGAGGTACTTCAATCAAACCTGATACTATCTTTATTATCTGCAGCATGTCGTGGCCCAATAACCTCAAACCATACTACAATTACAACAGATGAATACCATAAAATATAAGTAAAGCCTGAGGAAGATAAATATCACAAACTGATCTCCTGAAGAACATCAACCCATACTACAATTACAACAGATGAATACCACAAAATATTTATGCCACAAAACAACCACACACATAGAAATCGATATACGAAGACCTTATGAATGATCATACGACTTTTCTTCGAAAATACTTCTGGAAGTTGATAATCTCATGTAAGATAAAAATATTCATGTGGTCGGGGGTGGGAGGGACGAACCGTGGGGGGTGGGGGTGGGGGGTGCGGGGACGAACTTGCTGCGGTGGTTGACGACGACGAGGGTTGTGGGGTCCGGCGCGACGGCTCCTCCTCCGGCAGCTCCTCCTCCACGGGCTGCAGGGCGGCTCCTCCTCCGGTGGATCCTCCTCCACAGGTTCGTCGGGCGGCACGGCGGTGGCGGCTCTGGCAAGGTCTAGGTCTAGGGCTAGCGTGCGGCGGTGGTGGCTGAATATGGCCGAGAAGGGGGAATGAAGGCCGAACCGTTTATTTCGCTAAGTCGACAGGTTTTGTGGCGCATTTCGGCAATATGCGCCACAGACGTTGGAACTTCTGTGGCGCATATTGCCAAAATGCGCCACAGAACCTGTGGATTTAGTACAAAACACGGCACGCGTGGTAGTATGACAAGATCACACACTTGCCTTAGTTGTCTCTGCTGCTTGCTTGTGCCATTCTAAACCTGGGGCAGCTAGGTTTGAATCCTGGCTGTCTCACACTTTTTTATTTAAAAAAAATATATTTTTAATTATAGATCTGTTTAAAAATAAAGCAAGAACATATTTTTAATTATAGATCTGTTTAATTATAGATCTATTTTTAATTATATTATTTTTAAAAATAAAGCAAGAACATATACAAACATTCATATTTATTCAAAAAACTCTCTCCCCGAACATATACAATCATGTAATGTGTTTTTAATTATATATATGTCTAAAATAAAGCAAGAACATATACAAACATTCATATTTATTCAAAAAACTCTCTCTCCGAACATATACAATCATGTGATGTGTCGAGCTAGTGTCTCTTCACAATCTTTTTGCCCTTTTTCGCCGTGGTTGAATACTTTAGCCCGTGCACTTTGAGATTTCTTCTTGTAAATGGACAACCTTTAGTAGGCAGTGTGGTCTTCCTTCTTACTTTAGTAGTAGTAGGCATATCGAAGTACTTGTCGAATTCCTCTTCGATCTTTGGGTCGCTGTTTTTGTCGAAGTTTTGCTCGTTGGCGGCTCCTTCCATTCCGATGATGCTCCTCTTTCCCCTCCTAACTACAACACGGTTGGGATTTGACAGGTCGGTAATAAAAAAGCATTGATCAACTTGGCTAGCGAGTACCCAAAGCTCATTTTTTGTGAAGGCGTTCTTCGTTGATTTGGCATCTGGTATAACCATTGTGGTGAAATAACGGCCTTCTTTTTCCACGTTCTTGGCCCATCTAACACGGAACATCGGTACGATCTCTCCACAATAGTCAAGCTCCCATATCTCCACGATCCTTCCGTAGAATCTTTCCATCACAGTAGTCTCGTCATCAGCAAAGGATAACATAGTTACTCCTGAGTTTGGATATTTACTATTCTTGTCCCTTTCCTTGCTGTAGAATCTATAACCGTTTATGTCGTATGACTGATAGGTCCTTAGATTGAGCCCTGGGCCCTGCGACAAGGAGAATATGAGTTTTTGATCTTCCGTAGAAGGCGTTTGTGGGGGATTGTCCAGTTGCCTTTTCTTGAACCAACACGTGAAGTTGGAGTTGTGCTCTCTGGTTACGTCTCCCTTCTTCCTCGGCCGGCCCTGGTCGACATACTCCTGCTCGATTAAACTTATGTGCTCTTCGACCCAAGGGCCGACGACTTCAATGTGTTGTAGTGTGACTCGGTGTGCCCTTTCAAAATCAGTGCGTCGACCATCAATGCTGACATGTAGTGAGCGGCATCCCTCGCGATGACCATATCCACCGATCCTGCCGAGGTGCTTCTTTGTGGGTATTCCAACATCCTCGTTCTCGGTGGTTAGATAATTCTGGCAGAACAAGATGCACTCGTAGATCAGAAATCCCTTGGCTATGCTTCCATCTGGATGAGACCTGTTGCGAACGAATCCTTTTATGACACCGTTTAGGCTTTCAAACGACATCATGTTGTGCAGGAATGTCGGCCCGAGCTGGATGATGTCATCCACGACATGTACAAGCAGATGCACCATGATATCGAAGAATGCGGGCGGGAAGTAAATCTCAAGCGCGCATAGTATCATCACGATCTCTTCCTGTAGCCTGTCGAGCTGCTTCACACCGATCAACTTTCTAGATATGACGTCGAAAAAGTTATAGAGGCCAAACAACGTCTCACAGACATGCTCGTCCATTATCCCACGGATCGCAACGGGGAGTATCTGCGTCATCAGCACGTCACAGTCGTGAGACTTCATACCGCTGAACCTCTTCTTCGCCATGTCCAGATATCTGCTTATCTTCCCCGAGTAACCGTGAGGAACTTTCACTCCTAAGAGGCACCTGAAAAACTGCTCGAGCTCCTCCAGACTCAGAGTGAAGCAGGCAGCGCGAAGCACCACCTCATTCTTCTTAACTCTTTTGCGGCGATCTTGAGTCCCTTTTGTCTGATCATCATCATCATCGTCACTATCACGGTACTGAAGATCTTTCTTTATGCCAAGCAATTTAAGGTCCTTTCTTGCTTTCGTCCCATCCTTGGTCCTCTCCGGCATGTTCAGTAGAGTGCCAAGCAGACTCTCGGTAACATTCTTCATGATGTGCATTACATCGAGGCTATGGCGAGTGTGAAGGACCTTCAAATACGGCAGGTCCCAGAAAACAGACCTTGCTTTCCATACACCCAGCAGCGGCTTTGTCTTCGGTCGTTTTTTTCCAGGTGCAGGGCAATCTACCCAATTATTCAAAAGCTCCTCGATTTCTTCGCCGCTCCTCGGACGCGGGGCTCTTTCGAGCTCGTCCTTACCATTGAACAGGTCACCACGTTTTCTCCACGGGTGATCCATGCGAACCACTTCGAGTACCTTGGAACACGGTTTTCGAAGACCCGGGATCCCTTGGTAGCTGGAGATGCGGTGTCTCATCCATGCACTTGACGCATGCATTGTGTTCGTGGTTCACCTGGGCCGATACATATGGTCGTGAGCAACGCGGCTCTCAGATGGAAATATTCTTTAGTGTAGGCGTCCCACGTATGGGCCGACGTCTCCCACAAGCCGGCTAACTCCTCTCTCAATAGCCTGAGATACAGATGCATATCGATACCTGGTTGTTTCGGCCCCTGAATAAGAATGCTCATGTGTACATACCTTTGCTTCGTGCATAGCCAGGTGCTATGCGTGCTACTCTGAAGGGTGCATGGCCATACAAACACGGGCCAGGTGTTATGCGTGCTACTCTGGTTTCCAAAAGGATTGAGTCCATCGGTGCTCATACCCAGCCTAACGTTCCTTGCATCACCCCCAAACTCTTCGAACTCGATGTCTAATGCATTCCACTTGCTAGCGTCTGAAGGGTGTGTCAAGATCTTGCCCTTCTCTGGATCATCTTCGGGTTTCTCTCTTTCCGCGTGCCATTGCATGAGATTTGCTTCCTTAGGATCTACGAAATATCGCTGCAGACGAGGGGTGATAGGAAAGTACCATGCCACTTTTCGAGGAACTTTCTTGTTCCCTCTCTTGTACCGTCCTTGGCCACACACCAGACATGTGGTTCTATCCGCGTACTCATTCCGATAAAGTGCACAATCATTGATGCATGCATGGTATTTAATGTGTGGTAGGTCAAGAGGGCACACGATTTTCTTGGCCTCCTCGATACTTGTTGGCAATGTGTTCCCCTTAGGAAGTCGGTCGTGCCAGTATTCCATGTTCGCGTTGAAGCTCACATCAGTCCATTTGTGTTCGGCCTTCATCTCCAGAGCCTTGAGCGTTACACTCAAACGTGTATCCTCGGGGTGACACCCAGGATACAATGGAGTCATCCCGTCTACCTCCATTTGGGCCAGCTTGGCTTTCTCTCTGGCTACAACTTTGTCGTTGCTCGTCTCGTTGAGGAGCAGTTCTTGAACATGAGGGTCCTGCAAGACCGAAGTCAGCAGCGTCTGTGTGTTCGCGTCTTCTCCTTCTTCATGATCATGATCACGCCCGTCGCCATCTCCTTCTCCATGGTGATCATGCCCGCCGGCATCTCCTTCTTCGTCATGATGATCATGCCCGCTGGCATCTCCTTCGTCATGATGATCATGCCCGGTAGACTCTTCGTCTTCTCGCCCGCCCATGTCTTCGTGACCACCACCATGTCCTGTCGCCGCCTCATTGAGGTCGCGCATGAAACCGTGCCTGAGCAAGTGACCCTCCAATTGTCCAGATTCAGGGTCGATCCAGCGCTGGAGTTTGCATGTTCGACATGGACATCTTATCATGGTCTTATTGTTCAGAATCAAGTCCTCCTTCGCGCCTTTCTTGTACCTAGCAATTCGACCTTCGCTCATCGTGAGGACCATGGTTGCCTGAGCGGTCAAAACAGAGAGTATAGGTGAGAACCACACCATATGAACACACACATGCATGAATGCTAGCCGGAAAAAATTCGGCATGACCTTTCCTAAAATTAGGAGATATGGGTAGTGCAAAAATTTGCCGAAATGGAAATGAATCAACATTTCGGCAAACATCCATGCAACCACACCGGACGGGCCCAACACAACAACAAGCAACCAACAAAAAACTTCCTCCCATTGTAAAAATTCATGCACCACACAAGCATCGTCTCGCCATGGATCGCACACACACACCGCCCGCGCGACAAGATTCACCTACATGTTCATGGCCATGTACTCACCTAGTAGACACAATAATAGCGAGACGAGAAAGCGTGATGAGAGAGTGTGGACAAATAGATGTACAATGCAAGTTTGTGGAGAGGAAATTAGTAAACAAATAGAGATGTGAGAGAGAAAAGTAAGGAACTTTTAGATCTAGAAGTTGGAGCGAAGCTTCCACTTACCAATCTATGGATTAAAGTAGGTTTAGTTACAAGAAAATGGAGAAACTATGGGCAAGATGGGGTGTGAGGGAGGAGGAAGACGAGTTGGGAGGAGGTAGAGATGTGAAATGGGTGGTGGTGGATAGATAGATAAGAAAGCTAACTTTTGTCACCTTTTTAACATGGATTTGGACGCCCTCATTTGTGCCGCATATGGAGGAAATGCGCCATAGAAGCTGAAAGTTCTGTGGCGCATAAGTCCATATGTGCCACAGAAGTGGATGAATTAGATTCCCTGTGTGGGGCCCACCTCCATGTTCTGTGGCGCATGTTGGGATATGCGCCACATAAGTGAAACACATCTGTGGCACATATCAGAACATGCGCCACAGAACTTGGGTGAATTAGATTCCGTGGTGGGCCCCCCTCCATGTTCTATGGTGCATGAGGAAATATGCGCCACAGAAGAGGCAACTTCTGTGGTGCATATCTCGAATCATCAGTAACTGGATCAACCCACCCCGGCTGGCGGGTCCCACCAATCTTCTGTGGCGCATACTCTGGAGAATGCGCCACAGAACTTCCAATCTTTCGTGGCGCATGCTTTCTGGTGTGCCACTGATGTTTTCCTGTGGCGCATTGTTTTGCATATGCGCCGCTGAACATCTTGTCTATCTATATGTTGTTTCCTAGTAGTGTTGGGGGCACCTTTAGAAACCAAGAACATAGAAGAAGCCATCAAAGAAGAAGAACAAGAAATTGAAGAGGTCATGCTAATTGAACCTACCTGGATGCAGCCATATATAGCATATATGACTAAAGGAGAGCTACCAGAGGATGTGATAGAAGCCGGGGGAATCACCAACGATCGAAGGCCTTCAGGATAGTCAAATGAGACTTATACAAAAGAAGTATTTCAGGTGTGTTGCAACGTTGCGTAACACCCGAAGAAGGAAAAATTATACTGAAAGATATACGTGAATGAGTTTGTGGTCACCATGCTAGTAGCCGAGCAATTGCTGCAAAAGCATTCAGGGCAGTATTTCATTGGCTCATTGTAGTTCAAGATGCAAAAGACATTTTCAAAACATGTGAGGCATGCCAACGATTCGCAACAAAGCCTGGAGCACCTACCGCTGAGCTGAATCCCAGACCCTTGGCTTGGCCTTTCCCTCAGTGGGGACTCAATATGGTGGGAAAACTTCAGAAATCATCACCAGGATGACACATCGTTCTGCTAATAGCAGTTGAAAATTTTACTAAATGGATTGAAGCAATGCCTGTCACTAGCCAAGATGGAACTCGGCTCTGAATTTTATTAAATCCATAGTATTTCGGTTTGGCGTACCGAACAGCATCATCACGGACAATGGGACCAACTTCACTTCCAATGAGTTCAAGGAGTACTGCCAGGAGATGGGCATCAAAATAAGCTATGCTTCGGTAGCTCACCCGCAAACAAATGGACAGGTCAAAAAGGCCAATGGACTAGTTACCGCTGGACTCAAGAAGAGACTACTAGCACCACTTGACAGAGCAAAAGGAGCATGGGTGGATGAATTTCCATCCATATTATGGAGTTTACGTATAACTCCAAATAATTCAACACAAGAGATGCCTTTATTTTTGGTCCACGATGCGGAAGTCGTGCTTCCAGTTGAGGTATCACATGAATCGCCAAGAGTAGCCGAGAGGAATCAAGAGACGCACTTAGAGATGATGTGGATGCGCTTGATGAAGCACGAGATGAAGCCCTCCAAAGAGCAACTATGTGCCAGCAAAACCTGCCCAATTACCATAGCAGAAGATTGCGGCCTAGGTCCTTCGAAGTAGGGGACCTAGTTCTTCGCCTCAAGCAAGATGGTCACAAGAAGCTAGAATCTCCATGGGAATGACCATACATCATCACAGAAGTTATTCTCGGAGGAGCATATCGACTACAAGACAATAAGACAGGAGTAAATTACTCAAATCCATGGAACGTAGCACAACTACGATGCTTTTACTCATAAGATTATTTGCAATATGATAAGAGTTACAGTTCGGCTTATTAGGCCAAGATGTCCAGGACAATGGCTAACAGCCATCCACTCAAACAATAATGTATCATCGATTCTTGCCTTATATATAAAGAGATAAGTTATTTGTACCATCATCTTTTTTATTCTAAAGATCAATGCTTTCTATCAAGCTAACAATAATTATGAGCCTATATCCAGATACAGGCATCCGAACATAGCCTCAGGGGCTACTCCCATAGGGAGCGCTAGCGCACACCCTATAGAAATTCAGTTGTGTATGAAGTATATTGATAATTGCAAACACCTTTTGAGTTTTACATTCGTGTATCCTGAAAAAGGTATTACTCCCATCGGGAGATAGACAATATAAAAAAACTATCTGATACAATCATAAGTATTGGTGGCCTAGCAGGCCAACCGCCAAAGAAGCCAAAATCTCAGAACACGCTCAGACGCGACAAAAATCCGAATGTCGTGTTCAGAAACATGAAGGTAAGACCCCAGGATTCGTCCTGTGTGGCCTGGTAATCGCACAAGAATGCGCTCTGCCAGTAAAATATCCGTATCAACGATATGATGAAAAATCCCGACGGACACGTTGGATACCCGATAAAAATAAAAAATGGAATTCAGTACTCGATAAGACCTCAGCGGCTCAAACTGAATTACGCCAGTAGCAAATTCCGGATTAAGGCCTAGGGAAATTAACTGATTTCTGATCTAACTGAAGCATTAGACTCACTGTACCAAATCCCTACAAAACACAAAAAATAATAAAAATAAAGGAAAAACTTTGAGACTCAACCTGAAACTGTGATTCAGGTAGAGTCTCGGGGGCTACTAACATGGTTATGATTACTCGGATGATTATGATTGGCTACCCTACATTGGGTAAAAGGCCTACGACCCACAAAGATTCCAGACGGCGGCCCAAGGAAGCAACCGACAAAGGATTTGATTGTATTAGGAAAGAGACTATGAACCGACATTGTGTTGATAATGTAATCACGCGTGTATGAAACCTATCCGCATATAGCTTTGAGACCCGACCTATTATATATAGGACGGGAGAAGCCCAAGCAAGGATACACCAAAATCTAGAGGACAACTTGTAATAGCGTGTTTTCTCAATATTCAGGCGACTTTGTCTTCATTGTTTTCTTGACATCCGTCGAAATCCCTAGCGTTCTCTTTTCTGCTAAACCCCAAGTCCATCATCATGGGCATTGCCGAAGTTACTCCGTGTTAGACACCATCGCACACTACTCACTAGGCTTATAGAATTAGCAGGCCGAGCTAGCCGGCGAGCCCCTGGGTAGGGGTTGCCGGATCTAGAAAAACTGAACCGAAAAAAGATCATGGGAAAATTTCTAGCAAGGAGCCCCCAAGTATCTCTCGGGGTTCCGCATTTTTATTCATAGGGTTTGCGGGATAAATACACTTCTAGGTGACTAGGTATAAAATGGACAGAGTAGGGCTGCATTCCAGGGGCGCTCCGTCTCCTCATCTGACTTGTCCATCTTGTTCTTGTGCGGCTACTGCACGTCGATGAGGTAGTAGGAATTGTTTTGTAGTGCCCGGATGATGATGAAGGGGCCCTCCCAAGGTGGTGTTAGCTTATGCATGCCCTTCGTGTCCTGTACCAACCGGAGAACCAGGTCGCCCTCGCGGAACGTGATGGGCTGAATCCGGTTCGAATGGTAGTGGCGTAGGCGCTGCTAGTATAATGCCGATCTAGACAGAGCCAGCTCGCGGGCTTCCCCGAGGAGGTCCATGTCGTCCTCCCTCGCCTCCTCATTGGCCCTTTCATCATAGAGGAGCTTGCGCTGCGAGTTGAACTCGATGTCTGTGGAGAGGACAGCTTCCGAGCCGTAGATGAGGAAGAACAGGGTGAAGCGGGTTGACCGATTTGGCATGGTGTGGAGGCTCCACAGCATAGCCGGAAGTTCCTCGATCCAGCATCTGGGTGACCGCTCCAAAGGCTCGATGAGGCGTGGCTTGATGCAGGCTAGCACTAGGATGTTTGCCCTTTCGACTTGCCCACTGGATTGAGGGTGGGTGATGGATGCCAGGTCCAGCCGGATACCCTTATTGCCACAGAACCGGGCAAAGGCCCCCTTGGCAAAGTTTGTGCCATTATTCGTGATGATGCTGTTGGGGTAGCCGAACCGGTTGATGATGTCGGTAAAGAAGGTGACGACTGTTGCTCCGTCTAGCTTCCTGATAGGTTTGGCCTCTATCCACTTTGTGAACTTGTCCACCGCCACCAGCAGATGGATCATGCTCGCACGCGCTCGCTTAAAGGGGCCGACCATGTTGAGCCCCCATACGGTGAAGGGCCAGGTAATTGGTATGGTCTTGAGCATTGTAGCTGGCATGTGCCTCAACTGTCCGAAGCGCTCACATCCGTTGTATGTGCGGACCAGCTGCTCAGCATCCTCGAGTGTGGTGGGCCAATAGAAGCTGTGGCGAAATGCCTTGGGGACTATCATCCGAGATGAAGCGTGGTATCCGCACTAGCCCTGGTGGATGTCCTTTAGTAGCCGGTAGCCCGTGTCCACGTCGACACACCGCTAGAAAATGTCGGATACGCTGCGCTTGTACAACTCCTTGTAGATGATGGTGTATGTGTGTGCGCCTCGCCGGATCTGCCTGGCCTCCACCTCGTCATCCGGAAGCTCTCCATTGGTGATATAGTTCATGAAGGGCTGCGCCTAGGATGGTATCTCCTGGATGGTGAGGATGTTCTCGAGCTCCGGCTAAGGGATGTTAGGGGGTCGTCCGCGTGGGGTACCCAGGATGGCAGCCCCTGAGCAACTTAACGACCGACAGCTCCCAGGTCTTTTGAGTCAGAGGGTGCAGACGCACCAGAGTCAGTGTGAGCCTTCTTCTTTGACGGTTCCAAGGGTTCTGGGTCTGCTGAGTCGTCAACCGGCGTGCTTCCAGCCCAGATAATGGAATCCGACTCGGGAGACAGTGTGATGGAGGGCTTGCGCAGATGCTCCAAGGAGATCCCTGGTGGGATCGCCTGCCTGGTGGATCCGATTCGGGCGAGCAAGTTGGCTGCCTCATTGTTTATGCGAGGGATGTGATGGAACTCACATCCATCGAAGCAAGCGCTAAGCTTCTGGACGTGGAATCGGTAGAGTGCCATGTTCACGTCGCAGGCGTCCCATTCACCGGACACTTGCTGCACCACTAGATCCGAATCGCTGAAGCAAAGGATATATTTGATGCTAATCTCCCTGGCCAGTCGGACGCCGTGCACCAGTGCTTCGTATTCGGCGACATTGTTGGAGGCCTTGAAGTGGATCTAGAGAACATCCTCTAGTCGGTCTCCTTGGGCAAGGTGAGGATGATGCCGGCTCCCAAGCCCCCGAGCATCTTCAAACCGTCAAAGTGCATCCTCTAGTGATCCGAGTCGAGAACCGGTGGCAGGTACTGGGTTTCAGCCCAATCGACGAGGAAGTCCGCCAGAGCTTGTACCTTGATCATGAGCCTCGGCTCGTACTGGATGGAGTAGGCAGCGAGCTCTATTGCCCACTTGGCGACTCGGCTGGTGGTGTCCTTGTTGCTGATGATTTCGAAAAGGAGTGCGATGCACACCACCTTAATCAGATGCTCTTGGAAGTGGTGCTTGAGATTCTTGCATGCCAGGTATACACTGTAGCACATCTTCTGGTAGTGGGGGTAGTTATGCTTGGAGAGAGAGAGGACCTCGTTGAGGTAGTAGACGAGTCTCTAAACTGGCTGAGCCTTGCCTTCCTCAGGGAGCTCCACCACCAGGATGACACTGACGACCCGACTGATGGCTGCTACATAGAGCAACATCGGCTCCTTGCTAGCCGGCGTCTAGAACCGGCAATGTGGATAGCATGTGCTTGAGGTCGTGGAAGGTGGCATAGTCTTGCTAGGTCCAGGAGGACTTGTCCGTCTTCTTCATCAGCTAGTACAATAGGAGTGCCTTTTCCCCCAGCCGGCTGACAAAACGGCAAAGGGAGGCCAGGCATCTGGTGAACTTTTGTACACCGAGCAAGCTCTTGGGTGGCTGCATCCTCTCGATGGCTGCAATCTTCTCTGGGTTTGCCTTGATCCCTCGTTGCGAAACGAAAAAACCGAGTAGCTGGCTGGATGGGACGCTGAAGACGCACTTCTCCGGGTTTAGCTTCATCTGGTACCGATGGAGGTTGCCGAATGTTTCCCCAAGTTCTCGAGGACGGTGCACTTCTCCTTTGTCTTGATGACGACGTCGTCCACATAAGCATGCATGTTTCGGCCAATTTGTGAGTGCAAACATTTCTGCATACAGTGCTAATAGCTAATGCCTGCATTTTCAGATCGAAAGGCATGGTTACGTAACAAAAGGCCCTGTACGGGGTTATAAATGACGTCTTAATATGGTCAGCCATGTTTAACTGGATCTGATTGTAACCGGAATAACAGTCCAAGAAGGACAACAAGTCACAACCATCCGTGGAATCGATAACCTGCTCGATACGGGGCAAAGCGAAGAGGTCTTTCAGGCACGCCTTGTTCAGGATGGTGTAGTCAATACACATGCGCCAGGTCTTGTTTTTCTTCAACACCAGGACTGGGTTGGCCAGCCAGTCCGGGTGGTACACTTCCATGATGAACCCGGCTACAAGGATCCAGGTGATCTCATCACCAATGTTCTTCCTATTCTCTTCCATGAACCAGCGCAGGGTCTGCTTGATCGGCTTGGCATCCGACCGCACGTGGAGTGAGTTCTCGGCAAACTCCCTAGGAACACTCGGCATGTCCTTGGGTGACTATGCGAAGTTGTTCCGATTCACATGGAGGAAGTCGACGAGCGCGCCTTCCTATTTGCTGTCAAAGCTAGCGCCGATGGTGACGAACTTGGTCGGGTCGGTGGGGTTGAGCAGGATCTTATTCATTTCCTTGGCAGGCTGGAAAGCCGCGTCACCAGTCAGCTTCCTATCAGCCGGCACTTCTTGCTGAGCTAGGGCCACATTGCGCATGATCTCGCGCTTCTCCTCGGCTATGAGGAGGGGTTCGGCCAGCTTGGAGCTGGCTGACGCGCTCTCCATGGACCGCCTGAAGCAGCCGGTGACGGTGATCATGCCCTTTGTCCCCGACATCTTCGTCTTGAGGTATGCATAGTGGGGGACGGCCATGAACTTGGCGAGGGCAGGACGCCCGAGGAGAGCGTGGTAGGAGCTTGCTAGGTTCACCACCTCGAACCATACCGGCTCGCGTCGGAAGTTCTCCTTGGTTCCAAAGATGACTTCCAACGGGATTTTACCCAGCAGGCGCAGGTCGCTCTCGCGGATGCTGATCTTCTCCAAGGAGGATCGGTAGAGCAGGTTGAGGTTGCTTCCTCCATCGATGAGGACATGCGAGAAGCGGCACGTGCGCTCGTTGGAGACGATGAGGGGGTCAAGTACCATTCTGTAGCCCCCAGGATTCGGGAGGCCATCCGGCTGATCCTCCCGGCTCCAGGTGATGGGGGTCTCCGACTAGTTCAGGTACTAGGGAACGGGGGAGGCGATGGTGTTGACTTCCTTGGAATGCCTCCTGCGGCTATGCTTGTCATCTGACTCGGTCTCAAAGATGTGGTAAGTGACATGCGGCTGAGGGTAGCCGTTGTTGTTGTTGCCGCCATTGCTATTGTTGCAGGCTCCCCTAGCCAGTGGTGGTGGTCCGCCCAGAGCGGGCGTTGGTAGACGGGGCTGGCCTCCTTGGTATTTCAACAAGCGGGTCCATCTTTAGTTTCGAGTGGTGTGAGTAGCCGGTTTGAAGGGCCCGTTGTGCCACCTGCACGGGTCATCGAACATTTGTTCGAAGGTGAACCACGGCTTTTGCCTTCTTCTATCGCGAGCCGGTGCATCGGGCACGCCCTCCACGGCATTGACCTGCCTTGCATGGTAGCAGGGCTTCTGCTGGCCGGGTTGGCGGTCCCCATGGAACCGGTTGTGGCTTCCGTGCCGTCTGCATGATCCGGCTTATCCACCCGGGTTACTTGGTTAGTCGCGAGCCGGCTCCATGGGGGTCGGTCGGCCGTTGGTGTTCACCCGGAGGGGTTTCTTCATCGTGGTGTCAACCGTGGCATACTGGTCGGCAACCGTCATGAGATCTGCCATGGTTTTCGGCTCGTCACATAGTAGCTAGTGGCGAAGCATGGTGCCTTCTCGGCACCGCTCGACGAAGAATCCAATCGCCTGGCTCTCTAGGATGCCCTCACAAGTGTTGGGCAGCTCAATCCACTTGCGAGGTACTCGCGGTCCAACTCCCGGTCGCCCTGGACGCACAGGGCCAGATCGCAAGGGCGACCCGGACGATTGTTTGTGTCGTTGAAGTTGCGGACAAACACCCCCTCTAAGTCCGGCCAGGCGTTGATGATGTTGGGCGCGAGGCTGTTAAGCCATCTCCTTGCCGAGCCGGTTAGCATGAGGGAGACGTAGTGCACCGCTATGCACTTGTTCTGGTGGGCGATGCCGACTACCGTGGCGTAGTCGGTCAGCCAGTCCTTTGGCTTCATACTGCTGTCGTACTTGGGGGTGTCCCGTGGAAGGGTAAACTTATCTGGAAATGGTTCGTTCCGGATGCGGTGTCCGAAACAAACCGGCCCGGTGGAATCTTCCTCTTCCATGATGCGCGCTTGAGCTAGGAGCTCGATGCAGTCACGGGCATCCGGACGGTCCGGGTTGGGCGCTCCTACCCGGCCCGAGAGACGGGAACCTGCAGGTCGTGGCACTCTGGTTGGTGGAGGGGGATGCAGTGGGTTGTTGTTCACCGTCCACTCCTGATGCGGCTGGCCCTTGTGGCCCGAGTCGTGGCACCTGCTGCGGGATCTTGCCGAAGGGGAGGACGCCTATTGGGTCTCACGGGGTGTGCCCTTGCTGTTTCTAGACGGCTTGCTTCCGCTGGAGCAGTTGGGGTCCTCGTGCATCTACCCGATGGTGTCGGCTTGCTCATCCTATGCTCGGGCATGTGCCAGTCTCGCTCCTGGCCCTCCATGTTGGCCAGCTCGTCCGCCGCAGCTCGCTCCGCGTGCAGGTTCTTGATGGGCGTGCTATAGGTGGGCCAGACAAGGAGAGGAGGTGGATCCGGCTCGCCGTCCCTCTCCATCCTTCTTCCTAGCATGCCGACCCAACGTCGTACTTCCCCGTGCCGGCTCAGCTCTTTGGTAGCCGGAGTGTGTCCGTGAGCATGGTCGTACTCGTGCATGGTGATGTCGACTTGCTTCTTGGCAGCAGCCAGCTCGATGGCCTCTTGCAGGAGGAACTGCCTCTCCATGGTGAAGTTCGCTTCCGCCTCCTCTGGGTTGTCCTCGATGTTAACTAGAGTAAGGAGTCGGTCAATGGACTCCTCCACCGGGTTCTTTGGCCGTGGTGGGGCTGAAGTTCCGGCCTCATCGCCGCCCTACTCCTGAGGACGGCAAGGCTAGGAGATGGAGCCGGCCATCATGACCTCAACGCCACGTGGAGCAACGGAAATGCCGTTGCTAGGGAGCAGCGACTCCGAGACAGAGACAATCTCCCTAGGAAAGCACACCAGCACGGTGGCGACGTAGATGGGGAGGTCGCCAAATAGCAGGATGGAGCTGTTTGCCGGAAAGGTGGATCCGGTGAAACACGACGCGTTGTCGATGACGCGGTCGAACTTGTCGAGCGTAAGCACTAGGCCGGAGACCACGCGCTCACCGGCTGAAGTGCGGGGTCTCGTGTATAACATCACTCCGGTCGAAGCCATCTAGCCCCACGGTGGGCGCCAACTGTCGTTGTATTCGGAACGACAGTACCTGAAAAGGTTAGATAGAGGTGTGGGGACTAGCAGGGAAGCTCTCGACGGTGTCCGCAGGCGGGATTTGGTACGAGATAGTGTAGCGAGACACAAGAAGTACCTAGGTTCGAAGCCCTCGTGGTGAGGTAAAAATCCTACTCCTGCCGATCTGACTATGCATAGAATCCGGGGTACAATTGCTCCTCAAGCAGTATGATCGAGCTACCTTCTTAAATGCTCAGAGTCCAACCCTTTCTACGAGGGCCTTGCCCCTCCTTATATAGGAAGAGGGGAAACGGCCTCAGTAGCTAGTCCGGCTGGTGGGTCCCACAGGCGGGCCCAAGCCGGATGGTCATCTATAGTATTCGGTACAGTGTGTCCCATTAAAGTACATGTCATGCGGGTCATCATGGGTACAGTGAACATCGTACGAGCCTGTCGTCAGCATCCAGCCACTGTGCCCACGTCACCAGCAAAGTCTTCGGTATGGCTTCATAGTTGCGGGTCTTGTCACTTTACCAGGGTATACCGTGCACTGTGTGGCATGTCGCCCTGTCCTCTTAATTGTGCCCGGCTACATCCGTGTAGCCGGCCTCGAATCTTGCCACCCTTCCTGGTTCCGGCAACCATCTGGTAGCCGGTACAAAGTGCCCGTGTCCGGCTACGATCTGCTAGCCGAACGCGGGCCACCTGCCTTAGTTCTTGTCTGGTTGGGGTATCCGAGGGTCATCCCCCCGACACAGAGGTTGCATCACCACACCCACTTGAGTGTGTGTGTGGTCATGTGGATCATTGTGGTTTGGAAAAGAACACATGCAATGACACTACATGTGTCAAACCATGGTCAGAAATCCCTAGAACTTGATGGAATGCAATATTGGAACAAAATGGAGCACCGGTGTGATAGAGGTTGCATCACCACAATCACTTGAGTATGTGTGGTCATGTGGATCATTGTGTTTTGGGAAAGAACACATGCAATGACACTCCATGTGTCAAATCATGGCCAGAAAGCCCTAGAACATGTTGAAATGTAACTACCATATGCAACGGAGATCCAGTGTGACAGAGGTTGCATAACCACACCCACCTGAGTGAGTGTGGTCATGTGGATCATTGTGGTTTGGAAAAGAACATGTGCAATGCCACTCCATGAGCCAAATCATGGTCAGAAAGCCCAAAACACATGCTGTAATGCAATATTGGAATGCAATGAAGCACCAGTGTGACAGAGGTTGCATCACCACACCAACTTGAGTGTGTGTGATCATGTGGATCATTGTGGTTTAGTAAGAACATGTGCCATGACACTCCACTATGCGAAAACATGGTCAGAAAAGCCCTAGAACATGCTGGAATGCAACATTGGAATGCAATGGAGCACCAGTGTGACAGAGTTTGCATCAGCACACCCACTTGAGTGTGTGTGGTCATGTGGATCATTGAGGTTTGGAAAATAACACATGCAATGACACTCCATGTGTCAAACTATGGTCAGAAAGCGCTAGAACATGCTAGAATGCAACTGCCACATGCAATGGAGCACCACTGTGACATAGGTTGCATCACCACACCCAGTTGTGTGTGTGGTCATGTGGATCATTGTGGTTTGGTACGAACACATACAATGACACTCCACTATGCCAAACCATGGTCAGAAAAGCCCTAGAACATGCTGGAATGCAAAATTGGAATGCAATGGAGCACCAGTGTGACAGAGGTTGCATCACCACACCCACTTGAGTGTGTGTGGTCATTTGGATCATTGTGGTTTGGTAAAGAACACATGCAATGACACTCCATGTGTCAAACCATGGTCAGAAAGGCCGTAGAACATGCCGGAATGCAACATTGGAATGTAATGGAGCACTAGTGTGATAGAGCTTGCATCACCATACCCACTTGAGTGTGTGTGGTCATGTCGATTATTTTGGTTTGGAAAAGAACACATGCAATGACACTCCATGTGTCAAACCTTGGTCAGAAATCCCTAAAACATGCTGGAATGCAACTGACACGTGCAATGGAGCATAAGTGTGAGAGAGGTTGCATCACCACACCCACTTGAGTGTGTGGTCATGTGGATAATTGTGGTTTGAAAAACAACACATGCAATGACACTCCATGTATCAAACCATGGTCAGAATGTCCTAAAACATGTTGGAATGCAACTGCCACATGCGATGGAGCACCAGTGTGACAGAGGTTGCACCACCACACCCACTTGAGTGTGTGTGGTCATTTGGATCATTGTGGTTTGGTAAAGAACACATGAAATGACACTCCATGTATCAAACCATGGTCAGAAAAGCCCATGGATGCTAGAATGCAACATTGGAATGTAATGGAGCACTAGTGTGACAGAGGTTGCATCACCACAAACACTTGAGTGTGTGTGGTCATGTGGATCATTTTGGTTTGGAAAATAACACATGAAATGATACTCCCTGTGTCAAACCATGGTCAGAAAGCCCTAGAACATGTTGGAATGCCACTGCCACATGCGATGGAGCACCAGTGTGACAGAGGTTGCATCACGACACCCCGTTGAGTGTGTGTGGTCACGTGGATAATTGTGGTTTAGAAAACAACACATTCAATGACACTCCATATGTCAAACCATGGTCAGAAATCCCTAGAACTTGATGGAATGCAACATTGGAATGCACTGGAGCACCAGTGTGATAGAGGCTGCATCACCACACACACTTGAGTGTGTGTAGTAATGTGGATCATTGTGGTTTGGAAAAGAACACATGCAACGACACTCCATGTGTCAAACCATGGTCGGAAAGCCCTAGGGACTTGATGGAATGCAACATTGGAATGCAATGGAACAACAGTGTGATAGGAGGTTGCATCACCACACCCACTTGAGTGTGTGGTTATGTGGATGATTGTGGTTTGGAAAAGAACACATGCAATGACACTCCATGTGTGAAACCATTGTCAGAAACCCCTAAAACATGCTAGAATCCAACTGCAACATGCAATGGACCACCAGTGTGAGAGAGGTTGCATCACCAGACCCACTTGAGTGTGTGTGGTCACGTGGATCATTGTGCTTTGGAAAAGAACACATGCAATGACAGTCCATGTGTCAAACCATGGCCAAAAAGCCCTAGAACATGCTGGAATGCAACTTCTACATGCAACAGAGCTCCAGTGTAACAGAGGTTGCATCACCACGCCCACTTGAGTGTGTGTGGTCACGTGGATATTTGTGGTTTGGTAAAGAACACATGCAATGACACTCCATGTATCACACCATGGTCAGAAAAGCCCATGCATGCTGGAATGCAACATTGGAATGTAATGGAGCACCAGTGTGATAGAGATTGCATCACCACACCCAATTCTGTGTGTGGTCATGTGGATCATTGTGGTTTGGAAAAGAACACATGTAATGACACTCCATGTGTCAAACCATGGTCAGAAAGCCCCAGAACTTGATGGAATGCAACATTGGAATGCAATGGAGCACCGGTGTGATAGGAGATTGCATCACCACACCCACTTGAGTGTGTGTGGTCATGTGGATCATTGTGATTTGGAAAAGAACACATGCAATGAAATTCGTTCTGTCAAACCATGGTCAGAAAGCCCTAGAACTTGCTGGAATGCAATGGAGCACCAGTGTGACAGAGGTTGCATCACCACATCCACCTGAGTCTGTGTGTGGTCACGTGGATCATTGTGGTTTGGAAAAGAACACATGCAATGACACTCCATGTGTCAAACCATGGTCAGAAAGCCGTAGAACTTGACGGAATGCAATATTGGAATGCAATGGAGCACCGGTGTGATAGAGGTTGCATCACCACACCCACCTGAGTGTGTGTGGTCACGTGGATCATTGTGGTTTGGAAAAGAACACATGCAATGACACTCCATGTGTCAAACCATGGTCAGAAACTCCTATAACATGCTGGATTGCAACTGCCACATGCAATGGAGCACTAGTGTGATAGAGGTTGCATCACCACACCTACTTGAGTGTGTGTGGTCATGTGGATCATTGTGGTTTGGTAAAGAACACATGCAATGACACTCCATGTGTCAGACCATGGTCAGAAAAGCCCTAGAACAAGCATGAATGCAACATTAGAATGTAATGGAGCACCTGTGTGATAGAGGTTCCATAACCACACCCACTTGAGTGTATGTGGTCATGTGGATCATTTTGGTTTGGAAAAGGACACATGAAATGACACTCCATGTGTCAAACCATCATCAAAAATCCCTAAACCGTGCTATAATGCAACTGACACATGCAGTGGAGCACAAGTGTGAGAGAGGTTGCATCACCACACCCATTTAAGTGTGTGCGGTCATGTGGATCATTGTGGTTTGGAAAAGAACACATGCAATGACACTCCATGAGTCAAACCATGGTCAGAAAGGCCGTAGAACATGCCGGAATGCAACATTGGAATGTAATGGAGCACTAGTGTGACAGAGCTTGCATCACCATACCCACTTGAGTGTGTGTGGTCATGTGGATTATTTTGGTTTGGAAAAGAACACATGCAATGACACTCCATGTGTCAAACCTTGGTCAGAAAGCCCTAAAACATGCTGGAATGCAACTGACACGTGCAATGGAGCATAAGTGTGAGAGAGGTTGCATCACCACACCCACTTGAGTGTGTGGTCATGTGGATAATTGTGGTTTGAAAAACAACACATGCAATGACACTCCATGTATCAAACCATGGTCAGAATGTCCTAAAACATGTTGGAATGCAACTGCCACATGCGATGGAGCACCAGTGTGACAGAGGTTGCACCACCACACCCACTTGAGTGTGTGTGGTCATTTGGATCATTGTGGTTTGGTAAAGAACACATGAAATGACACTCCATGTATCAAACCATGGTCAGAAAAGCCCATGCATGCTAGAATGCAACATTGGAATGTAATGGAGCACTAGTGTGACAGAGGTTGCATCACCACAAACACTTGAGTGTGTGTGGTCATGTGGATCATTTTGGTTTGGAAAATAACACATGAAATGATACTCCCTGTGTCAAACCATGGTCAGAAAGCCCTAGAACATGTTGGAATGCAACTGCCACATGCGATGGAGCACCAGTGTGACAGAGGTTGCATCACGACACCCCGTTGAGTGTGTGTGGTCACGTGGATAATTGTGGTTTAGAAAACAACACATTCAATGACACTCCATATGTCAAACCATGGTCAGAAATCCCTAGAACTTGATGGAATGCAACATTGGAATGCACTGGAGCACCCGTGTGATAGAGGCTGCATCACCACACACACTTGAGTGTGTGTAGTAATGTGGATCATTGTGGTTTGGAAAAGAACACATGCAATGACACTCCAGGTGTCAAACCATGGTCGGAAAGCCCTAGGGACTTGATGGAATGCAACATTGGAATGCAATGGAACACCAGTGTGATAGGAGGTTGCATCACCACACCCACTTGAGTGTGTGGTTATGTGGATGATTGTGGTTTGGAAAAGAACACATGCAATGACACTCCATGTGTCAAACCATTGTCATAAACCCCTAAAACATGCTAGAATCCAACTGCAACATGCAATGGACCACCATTGTGAGAGAGGTTGCATAACCAGACCCACTTGAGTGTGTGTGGTCACGTGGATCATTGTGCTTTGGAAAAGAACAAATGCAATGACACTCCATGTGTCAAACCATGGCCAAAAAGCCCTAGAACATGCTGGAATGCAACTTCTACATGCAACAGAGCTCCAGTGTAACAGAGGTTGCATCACCACACCCACTTGAGTGTGTGTGGTCACATGGATATTTGTGGTTTGGTAAAGAACACATGCAATGACACTCCATGTATCAAACCATGGTCAGAAAAGCCCATGCATGTTGGAATGCAACATTGGAATGTAATGGAGCACCAGTGTGACAGAGGTTGCATCACCACACCCAACTATGTGTGTGGTCATGTGGATCATTGTGGTTTGGAAAAGAACACATGTAATGACACTCCATGTGTCAAACCATGGTCAGAAAGCCCCAGAACTTGATGGAATGCAACATTGGAATGCAATGGAGCACCAGTGTGATAGGAGATTGCATCACCACACCCACTTGAGTGTGTGTGGTCATGTGGATCATTGTGATTTGGAAAAGAACACATGCAATGAAATTCGATCTGTCAAACCATGGTCAGAAAGCCCTAGAACTTGCTGGAATGCAATGGAGCACCAGTGTGACAGAGGTTGCATCACCACACCCACTTGAGTGTGTGTGTGGTCACGTGGATCATTGTGGTTTGGAAAAGAACACATGCAATGACACTCCATGTGTCAAACCATGGTCAGAAAGCCGTAGAACTTGACGGAATGCAATATTGGAATGCAATGGAGCACCGGTGTGATAGAGGTTGCATCACCACACCCACCTGAGTGTGTGTGGTCACGTGGATCATTGTGGTTTGGAAAAGAACACATGCAATGACACTCCATGTGTCAAACCATGGTCAAAAACTCCTATAACATGCTGGATTGCAACTGCCACATGCAATGGAGCACTAGTGTGATAGAGGTTGCATCACCACACCTACTTGAGTGTGTGTGGTCATCTGGATCATTGTGGTTTGGTAAAGAACACATGCAATGACACTCCATGTGTCATACCATGGTCAGAAAAGCCCTAGAACAAGCATGAATGCAACATTAGAATGTAATGGAGCACCTGTGTGACAGAGGTTCCATAACCACACCCACTTGAGTGTATGTGGTCATGTGGATCATTTTGGTTTGGAAAAGGACACATGAAATGACACTCCATGTGTCAAACCATCGTCAAAAATCCCTAAACCGTGCTATAATGCAACTGACACATGCAGTGGAGCACAAGTGTGAGAGAGGTTGCATCACCACACCCATTTAAGTGTGTGCGATCATGTGGATCATTGTGGTTTGGAAAAGAACACATGCAATGACACTCCATGTGTCAAACCATGGTCAGAAAGTCCTAGAACATGATGGAATGCAACTCCCACATGCAATGGAGCACTAGTGTGACAGAGGTTGCATCACCACACCCACTTGAGTGTGTGTGGTTATGTGGATCATTGTGGTTTGGTAAAGATCTCATGAAATGACTCTCCATGTGTCAAACCATGGTCAGAAAATCCCTAGAACATGCTGGAATGCAACATTGGAATGAAATGGAGTACCAGTGTGATAGAAGTTGCATCACCATACCCACTTAGGTGTGTGTGGTCATCTGGATAATTTTGGTTTGGAGAAGAACACATGCAATGACACTCCATGTGTCAAAACATGGTCAGAAAGCCCTAGAACATGCTGGAGTGCAACTGCCACATGCGAAGGAGAACCAGTGTGACAGAGGTTGCATCATGATACCTAGTTGAGTGTGTGTGGTCATGTGGATCATTGTGGTTTGGAAAATAACACATGCAATGACACTCCATGTGTTAAACCATGGTCAGAAAGCCCTAGAACTTGATGGAACTCAACATTAGAATGCAATGGAGCATCGGTGTGATAAAGGTTGCATCACCACACCCACTTGAGTGTCTGTGGTCATGTGGATCATTGTGATTTGGAAAAGAACACATGCAATGACATTCGATCTGTCAAACCATGGTCAGAAAGCCCTAGAACTTGCTGGAATGCAATGGAGCACCAGTGTGATAGAGGTTGCATCACCACACCCACTTGAGTGTGTGTGTGGTCATGTGGATCATTTTGGTTTGGAAAATAACACATGCAATGACACTACATGTGTCAAACCATCGTCAGAAATCCCTAAACCATGCTCTAATGCAACTGACACATGTAGTGGAGCACAAGTGTGAGAGAGGTTGCATCACCACACCCACTTAAGTGTGTGTGGTCATGTGGATCATTGTGATTTGGAAAAGAACACATGCAATGAAATTCGATCTGTCAAACCATGGTCAGAAAGCCCTAGAACTTGCTGGAATGCAATGGAGCACCAGTGTGACAGAGGTTGCATCACCACACCCACTTGAGTGTGTGTGTGGTCACGTGGATCATTGTGGTTTGGAAAAGAACACATGCAATGACACTCCATGTGTCAAACCATGGTCAGAAAGCCGTAGAACTTGACGGAATGCAATATTGGAATGCAATGGAGCACCGGTGTGATAGAGGTTGCATCACCACACCCACCTGAGTGTGTGGTCACGTGGATCATTGTGGTTTGGAAAAGAACACATGCAATGACACTCCATGTGTCAAACCATGGTCAGAAACTCCTATAACATGCTGGATTGCAACTGCCACATGCAATGGAGCACTAGTGTGATAGAGGTTGCATCACCACACCTACTTGAGTGTGTGTGGTCATGTGGATCATTGTGGTTTGGTAAAGAACACATGCAATGACACTCCATGTGTCAGACCATGGTCAGAAAAGCCCTAGAACAAGCATGAATGCAACATTAGAATGTAATGGAGCACCTGTGTGACAGAGGTTCCATAACCTCACCCACTTGAGTGTATGTGGTCATGTGGATCATTTTGGTTTGGAAAAGGACACATGAAATTACACTCCATGTGTCAAACCATCGTCAAAAATCCCTAAACCGTGCTATAATGCAACTGACACATGCAGTGGAGCACAAGTGTGAGAGAGGCTGCATCACCACACCCATTTAAGTGTGTGCGATCATGTGGATCATTGTGGTTTGGAAAAGAACACATGCAATGACACTCCATGTGTCAAACCATGGTCAGAAAGTCCTAGAACATGATGGAATGCAACTCCCACATGCAATGGAGCACTAGTGTGACAGAGGTTGCATCACCACACCCACTTGAGTGTGTGTGGTTATGTGGATCATTGTGGTTTGGTAAAGAACTCATGAAATGACTCTCCATGTGTCAAACCATGGTCAGAAAATCCCTAGAACATGCTGGAATGCAACATTGGAATGAAATGGAGTACAGTGTGATAGAGTTGCATCACCATACCCACTTAGGTGTGTGTGGTCATCTGGATAATTTTGGTTTGGAGAAGAACACATGCAATGACACTCCATGTGTCAAAACATGGTCAGAAAGCCCTAGAACATGCTGGAGTGCAACTGCCACATGCGAAGGAGAACCAGTGTGACAGAGGTTGCATCATGATACCTAGTTGAGTGTGTGTGGTCATGTGGATCATTGTGGTTTGGAAAATAACACATGCAATGACACTCCATGTGTTAAACCATGGTCAGAAAGCCCTAGAACTTGATGGAGCAACATTAGAATGCAATGGAGCATCGGTGTGATAGAGGTTGCATCACCACACCCACTTGAGTGTCTGTGGTCATGTGGATCATTGTGATTTGGAAAAGAACACATGCAATGACATTCGATCTGTCAAACCATGGTCAGAAAGCCCTAGAACTTGCTGGAAAGCAATGGAGCACCAGTGTGATAGAGTTGCATCACCACACCCACTTGTGTGTGTGTGTGGTCATGTGGATCATTTTGGTTTGGAAAATAACACATGCAATGACACTCCATGTGTCAAACCATCGTCAGAAATCCCTAAACCATGCTCTAATGCAACTGACACATGCAGTGGAGCACAAGTGTGAGAGAGGTTGCATCACCACACCCACTTAAGTGTGTGTGGTCATGTGGATCATTGTGATTTGGAAAAGAACACATGCAATGAAATTCGATCTGTCAAACCATGGTCAGAAAGCCCTAGAACTTGCTGGAATGCAATGGAGCACCAGTGTGACAGAGGTTGCATCACCACACCCACTTGAGTGTGTGTGTGGTCACGTGGATCATTGTGGTTTGGAAAAGAACACATGCACTGACACACCCTGTGTCAAACCCTGGTCGAAAAGCCGTAGAACTTGTGAATGCAATATTGGAATGCAATGGAGCACCGGTGTGATAGAGGTTGCATCACCACACCCACCTGAGTGTGTGGTCACGTGGATCATTGTGGTTTGGAAAAGAACACATGCAATGACACTCCATGTGTCAAACCATGGTCAGAAACTCCTATAACATCTTTGGATTGCAACTGCCACATGCAATGGAGCACTAGTGTGATAGAGGTTGCATCACCACACCTACTTGAGTGTGTGTGGTCATGTGGATCATTGTGGTTTGGTAAAGAACACATGCAATGACACTCCATGTGTCAGACCATGGTCAGAAAATCCCTAGAACAAGCATGAATGCAACATTAGAATGTAATGGAGCACCTGTGTGACAGAGGTTCCATAACCACACCCACTTGAGTGTATGTGGTCATGTGGATCATTTTGGTTTAGAAAAGGACACATGAAATGACACTCCATGTGTCAAATCATCGTCAAAAATCCCTAAACCGTGCTATAATGCAACTGACACATGCAGTGGAGCACAAGTGTGAGAGAGGTTGCATCACCACATCCATTTAAGTGTGTGCGATCATGTGGATCATTGTGGTTTGGAAAAGAACACATGCAATGACACTCCATGTGTCTAACCATGGTCAGAAAGTCCTAGAACATGATGGAATGCAACTCCCACATGCAATGGAGCACTAGTGTGACAGAGGTTGCATCACCACACCCACTTGAGTGTGTGTGGTTATGTGGATCATTGTGGTTTGGTAAAGAACTCATGAAATGACTCTCCATGTGTCAAACCATGGTCAGAAAATCCCTAGAACATGCTGGAATGCAACATTGGAATGAAATGGAGTACCAGTGTGATAGAAGTTGCATCACCATACCCACTTAGGTGTGTGTGGTCATCTGGATAATTTTGGTTTGGAGAAGACCACATGCAATGACACTCCATGTGTCAAAACATGGTCAGAAAGCCCTAGAACATCTTTGGAGTGCAAGCGCCACATGCGAAGGAGAACCAGTGTGACAGAGGTTGCATCATGATACCTAGTTGAGTGTGTGTGGTCATGTGGATCATTGTGGTTTGGAAAATAACACATGCAATGACACTCCATGTGTTAAACCATGGTCAGAAAGCCCTAGAACTTGATGGAACGCAACATTAGAATGCAATGGAGCATCGGTGTGATAAAGGTTGCATCACCACACCCACTTGAGTGTCTGTGGTCATGTGGATCATTGTGATTTGGAAAAGAACACATGCAATGACATTGGATCTGTCAAACCATGGTCAGAAAGCCCTAGAACTTGCTGGAATGCAATGGAGCACCAGTGTGATAGAGGTTGCATCACCACACCCACTTGAGTGTGTGTGTGGTCATGTGGATCATTTTGGTTTGGAAAAGAACACATGCAATGACACTCCATGTGTCAAACCATCGTCAGAAATCCTAAACCATGCTCTAATGCAAGCACATGCAGTGGAGCACAAGTGTGAGAGGTTGCATCACCACACCCACTTAAGTGTGTGTGGTCATGTGGATCATTGTGATTTGGAAAAGAACACATGCAATGAAATTCGATCTGTCAAACCATGGTCAGAAAGCCCTAGAACTTGCTGGAATGCAATGGAGCACCAGTGTGACAGAGGTTGCATCACCACACCCACTTGAGTGTGTGTGTGGTCACGTGGATCATTGTGGTTTGGAAAAGAACACATGCAATGACACTCCATGTGTCAAACCATGGTCAGAAAGCCGTAGAACTTGACGGAATGCAATATTGGAATGCAATGGAGCACCGGTGTGATAGAGGTTGCATCACCACACCCACCTGAGTGTGTGGTCACGTGGATCATTGTGGTTTGGAAAAGAACACATGCAATGACACTCCATGTGTCAAACCATGGTCAGAAACTCCTATAACATGCTGGATTGCAACTGCCACATGCAATGGAGCACTAGTGTGATAGAGGTTGCATCACCACACCTACTTGAGTGTGTGTGGTCATGTGGATCATTGTGGTTTGGTAAAGAACACATGCAATGACACTCCATGTGTCAGACCATGGTCAGAAAAGCCCTAGAACAAGCATGAATGCAACATTAGAATGTAATGGAGCACCTGTGTGACAGAGGTTCCATAACCACACCCACTTGAGTGTATGTGGTCATGTGGATCATTTTGGTTTGGAAAAGGACACATGAAATGACACTCCATGTGTCAAACCATCGTCAAAAATCCCTAAACCGTGCTATAATGCAACTGACACATGCAGTGGAGCACAAGTGTGAGAGAGGCTGCATCACCACACCCATTTAAGTGTGTGCGATCATGTGGATCATTGTGGTTTGGAAAAGAACACATGCAATGACACTCCATGTGTCAAACCATGGTCAGAAAGTCCTAGAACATGATGGAATGCAACTCCCACATGCAATGGAGCACTAGTGTGACAGAGGTTGCATCACCACACCCACTTGAGTGTGTGTGGTTATGTGGATCATTGTGGTTTGGTAAAGAACTCATGAAATGACTCTCCATGTGTCAAACCATGGTCAGAAAATCCCTAGAACATCTTTGGAATGCAACATTGGAATGAAATGGAGTACCAGTGTGATAGAAGTTGCATCACCATACCCACTTAGGTGTGTGTGGTCATCTGGATAATTTTGGTTTGGAGAAGAACACATGCAATGACACTCCATGTGTCAAAACATGGTCAGAAAGCCCTAGAACATGCTGGAGTGCAACTGCCACATGCGAAGGAGAACCAGTGTGACAGAGGTTGCATCATGATACCTAGTTGAGTGTGTGTGGTCATGTGGATCATTGTGGTTTGGAAAATAACACATGCAATGACACTCCATGTGTTAAACCATGGTCAGAAAGCCCTAGAACTTGATGGAACGCAACATTAGAATGCAATGGAGCATCGGTGTGATAGAGGTTGCATCACCACACCCACTTGAGTGTCTGTGGTCATGTGGATCATTGTGATTTGGAAAAGAACACATGCAATGACATTCGATCTGTCAAACCATGGTGAAAAGCCCTAGAACTTGCTGGAATGCAATGGAGCACCAGTGTGATAGAGGTTGCATCACCACACCCACTTGAGTGTGTGTGTGGTCATGTGGATCATTTTGGTTTGGAAAATAACACATGCAATGACACTCCATGTGTCAAACCATCGTCAGAAATCCCTAAACCATGCTCTAATGCAACTGACACATGCAGTGGAGCACAAGTGTGAGAGAGGTTGCATCACCACACCCACTTAAGTGTGTGTGGTCATGTGGATCATTGTGATTTGGAAAAGAACACATGCAATGAAATTCGATCTGTCAAACCATGGTCAGAAAGCCCTAGAACTTGCTGGAATGCAATGGAGCACCAGTGTGACAGAGGTTGCATCACCACACCCACTTGAGTGTGTGTGTGGTCACGTGGATCATTGTGGTTTGGAAAAGAACACATGCAATGACACTCCATGTGTCAAACCATGGTCAGAAAGCCGTAGAACTTGACGGAATGCAATATTGGAATGCAATGGAGCACCGGTGTGATAGAGGTTGCATCACCACACCCACCTGAGTGTGTGGTCACGTGGATCATTGTGGTTTGGAAAAGAACACATGCAATGACACTCCATGTGTCAAACCATGGTCAGAAACTCCTATAACATGCTGGATTGCAACTGCCACATGCAATGGAGCACTAGTGTGATAGAGGTTGCATCACCACACCTACTTGAGTGTGTGTGGTCATGTGGATCATTGTGGTTTGGTAAAGAACACATGCAATGACACTCCATGTGTCAGACCATGGTCAGAAAATCCCTAGAACAAGCATGAATGCAACATTAGAATGTAATGGAGCACCTGTGTGACAGAGGTTCCATAACCACACCCACTTGAGTGTATGTGGTCATGTGGATCATTTTGGTTTAGAAAAGGACACATGAAATGACACTCCATGTGTCAAATCATCGTCAAAAATCCCTAAACCGTGCTATAATGCAACTGACACATGCAGTGGAGCACAAGTGTGAGAGAGGTTGCATCACCACATCCATTTAAGTGTGTGCGATCATGTGGATCATTGTGGTTTGGAAAAGAACACATGCAATGACACTCCATGTGTCTAACCATGGTCAGAAAGTCCTAGAACATGATGGAGTGCAACTCCCACATGGAATGGAGCACTAGTGTAGAGGTTGCATCACCACACCCACTTGAGTGTGTGTGGTTATGTGGATCATTGTGGTTTGGTAAAGAACTCATGAAATGACTCTCCATGTGTCAAACCATGGTCAGAAAATCCCTAGAACATGCTGGAATGCAACATTGGAATGAAATGGAGTACCAGTGTGATAGAAGTTGCATCACCATACCCACTTAGGTGTGTGTGGTCATCTGGATAATTTTGGTTTGGAGAAGACCACATGCAATGACACTCCATGTGTCAAAACATGGTCAGAAAGCCCTAGAACATGCTGGAGTGCAACTGCCACATGCGAAGGAGAACCAGTGTGACAGAGGTTGCATCATGATACCTAGTTGAGTGTGTGTGGTCATGTGGATCATTGTGGTTTGGAAAATAACACATGCAATGACACTCCATGTGTTAAACCATGGTCAGAAAGCCCTAGAACTTGATGGAACGCAACATTAGAATGCAATGGAGCATCGGTGTGATAAAGGTTGCATCACCACACCCACTTGAGTGTCTGTGGTCATGTGGATCATTGTGATTTGGAAAAGAACACATGCAATGACATTGGATCTGTCAAACCATGGTCAGAAAGCCCTAGAACTTGCTGGAATGCAATGGAGCACCAGTGTGATAGAGGTTGCATCACCACACCCACTTGAGTGTGTGTGTGGTCATGTGGATCATTTTGGTTTGGAAAAGAACACATGCAATGACACTCCATGTGTCAAACCATCGTCAGAAATCCCTAAACCATGCTCTAATGCAACTGACACATGCAGTGGAGCACAAGTGTGAGAGAGGTTGCATCACCACACCCACTTAAGTGTGTGTGGTCATGTGGATCATTGTGATTTGGAAAAGAACACATGCAATGAAATTCGATCTGTCAAACCATGGTCAGAAAGCCCTAGAACTTGCTGGAATGCAATGGAGCACCAGTGTGACAGAGGTTGCATCACCACACCCACTTGAGTGTGTGTGTGGTCACGTGGATCATTGTGGTTTGGAAAAGAACACATGCAATGACACTCCATGTGTCAAACCATGGTCAGAAAGCCATAGAACTTGACGGAATGCAATATTGGAATGCAATGGAGCACCGGTGTGATAGAGGTTGCATCACCACACCCACCTGAGTGTGTGTGGTCACGTGGATCATTGTGGTTTGGAAAAGAACACATGCAATGACACTCCATGTGTCAAACCATGGTCAGAAACTCCTATAACATGCTGGATTGCAACTGCCACATGCAATGGAGCACTAGTGTGATAGAGGTTGCATCACCACACCTACTTGAGTGTGTGTGGTCATGTGGATCATTGTGGTTTGGTAAAGAACACATGCAATGACACTCCATGTGTCAGACCATGGTCAGAAAAGCCCTAGAACAAGCATGAATGCAACATTAGAATGTAATGGAGCACCTGTGTGACAGAGGTTCCATAACCACACCCACTTGAGTGTATGTGGTCATGTGGATCATTTTGGTTTGGAAAAGGACACATGAAATGACACTCCATGTGTCAAACCATCGTCAAAAATCCCTAAACCGTGCTATAATGCAACTGACACATGCAGTGGAGCACAAGTGTGAGAGAGGCTGCATCACCACACCCATTTAAGTGTGTGCGATCATGTGGATCATTGTGGTTTGGAAAAGAACACATGCAATGACACTCCATGTGTCAAACCATGGTCAGAAAGTCCTAGAACATGATGGAATGCAACTCCCACATGCAATGGAGCACTAGTGTGACAGAGGTTGCATCACCACACCCACTTGAGTGTGTGTGGTTATGTGGATCATTGTGGTTTGGTAAAGAACTCATGAAATGACTCTCCATGTGTCAAACCATGGTCAGAAAATCCCTAGAACATGCTGGAATGCAACATTGGAATGAAATGGAGTACCAGTGTGATAGAAGTTGCATCACCATACCCACTTAGGTGTGTGTGGTCATCTGGATAATTTTGGTTTGGAGAAGAACACATGCAATGACACTCCATGTGTCAAAACATGGTCAGAAAGCCCTAGAACATGCTGGAGTGCAACTGCCACATGCGAAGGAGAACCAGTGTGACAGAGGTTGCATCATGATACCTAGTTGAGTGTGTGTGGTCATGTGGATCATTGTGGTTTGGAAAATAACACATGCAATGACACTCCATGTGTTAAACCATGGTCAGAAAGCCCTAGAACTTGATGGAACGCAACATTAGAATGCAATGGAGCATCGGTGTGATAGAGGTTGCATCACCACACCCACTTGAGTGTCTGTGGTCATGTGGATCATTGTGATTTGGAAAAGAACACATGCAATGACATTCGATCTGTCAAACCATGGTCAGAAAGCCCTAGAACTTGCTGGAATGCAATGGAGCACCAGTGTGATAGAGGTTGCATCACCACACCCACTTGAGTGTGTGTGTGGTCATGTGGATCATTTTGGTTTGGAAAAGAACACATGCAATGACACTCCATGTGTCAAACCATCGTCAGAAATCCCTAAACCATGCTCTAATGCAACTGACACATGCAGTGGAGCACAAGTGTGAGAGGTTGCATCACCACACCCACTTAAGTGTGTGTGGTCATGTGGATCATTGTGATTTGGAAAAGAACACATGCAATGAAATTCGATCTGTCAAACCATGGTCAGAAAGCCCTAGAACTTGCTGGAATGCAATGGAGCACCAGTGTGACAGAGGTTGCATCACCACACCCACTTGAGTGTGTGTGTCACGTGGATCATTGTGGTTTGGAAAAGAACACATGCAATGACACTCCATGTGTCAAACCATGGTCAGAAAGCCATAGAACTTGACGGAATGCAATATTGGAATGCAATGGAGCACCGGTGTGATAGAGGTTGCATCACCACACCCACCTGAGTGTGTGTGGTCACGTGGATCATTGTGGTTTGGAAAAGAACACATGCAATGACACTCCATGTGTCAAACCATTGTCAGAAACTCCTATAACATGCTGGATTGCAACTGCCACATGCAATGGAGCACTAGTGTGATAGAGGTTGCATCACCACACCTACTTGAGTGTGTGTGGTCATGTGGATCATTGTGGTTTGGTAAAGAACACATGCAATGACACTCCATGTGTGGACCATGGTCAAAAAGCCCTAGAACAAGCATGAATGCAACATTAGAATGTAATGGAGCACCTGTGTGACAGAGGTTCCATAACCACACCCACTTGAGTGTATGTGGTCATGTGGATCATTTTGGTTTGGAAAAGGACACATGAAATGACACTCCATGTGTCAAACCATCGTCAAAAATCCCTAAATCGTGCTATAATGCAACTGACACATGCAGTGGAGCACAAGTGTGAGAGAGGTTGCATCACCACACCCATTTAAGTGTGTGCGATCATGTGGATCATTGTGGTTTGGAAAAGAACACATGCAATGACACTCCATGTGTCAAACCATGGTCAGAAAGTCCTAGAACATGATGGAATGCAACTCCCACATGCAATGGAGCACTAGTGTGACAGAGGTTGCATCACCACACCCACTTGAGTGTGTGTGGTTATGTGGATCATTGTGGTTTGGTAAAGAACTCATGAAATGACTCTCCATGTGTCAAACCATGGTCAGAAAATCCCTAGAACATGCTGGAATGCAACATTGGAATGAAATGGAGTACCAGTGTGATAGAAGTTGCATCACCATACCCACTTAGGTGTGTGTGGTCATCTGGATAATTTTGGTTTGGAGAAGAACACATGCAATGACACTCCATGTGTCAAAACATGGTCAGAAAGCCCTAGAACATGCTGGAGTGCAACTACCACATGCGAAGGAGAACCAGTGTGACAGAGGTTGCATCATGATACCTAGTTGAGTGTGTGTGGTCATGTGGATCATTGTGGTTTGGAAAATAACACATGCAATGACACTCCATGTGTTAAACCATGGTCAGAAAGCCCTAGAACTTGATGGAACGCAACATTAGAATGCAATGGAGCATCGGTGTGATAGAGGTTGCATCACCACACCCACTTGAGTGTCTGTGGTCATGTGGATCATTGTGATTTGGAAAAGAACACATGCAATGACATTCGATCTGTCAAACCATGGTCAGAAAGCCCTAGAACTTGCTGGAATGCAATGGAGCACCAGTGTGATAGAGGTTGCATCACCACACCCACTTGAGTGTGTGTGTGGTCATGTGGATCATTTTGGTTTGGAAAAGAACACATGCAATGACACTCCATGTGTCAAACCATCGTCAGAAATCCCTAAACCATGCTCTAATGCAACTGACACATGCAGTGGAGCACAAGTGTGAGAGAGGTTGCATCACCACACCCACTTAAGTGTGTGTGGTCATGTGGATCATTGTGATTTGGAAAAGAACACATGCAATGAAATTCGATCTGTCAAACCATGGTCAGAAAGCCCTAGAACTTGCTGGAATGCAATGGAGCACCAGTGTGACAGAGGTTGCATCACCACACCCACTTGAGTGTGTGTGTGGTCACGTGGATCATTGTGGTTTGGAAAAGAACACATGCAATGACACTCCATGTGTCAAACCATGGTCAGAAAGCCATAGAACTTGACGGAATGCAATATTGGAATGCAATGGAGCACCGGTGTGATAGAGGTTGCATCACCACACCCACCTGAGTGTGTGTGGTCACGTGGATCATTGTGGTTTGGAAAAGAACACATGCAATGACACTCCATGTGTCAAACCATGGTCAGAAACTCCTATAACATGCTGGATTGCAACTGCCACATGCAATGGACACTAGTGTGATAGAGGTTGCATCACCACACCTACTTGAGTGTGTGTGGTCATGTGGATCATTGTGGTTTGGTAAAGAACACATGCAATGACACTCCATGTGTCAGACCATGGTCAGAAAATCCCTAGAACAAGCATGAATGCAACATTAGAATGTAATGGAGCACCTGTGTGACAGAGGTTCCATAACCACACCCACTTGAGTGTATGTGGTCATGTGGATCATTTTGGTTTGGAAAAGGACACATGAAATGACACTCCATGTGTCAAATCATCGTCAAAAATCCCTAAACCGTGCTATAATGCAACTGACACATGCAGTGGAGCACAAGTGTGAGAGAGGTTGCATCACCACATCCATTTAAGTGTGTGCGATCATGTGGATCATTGTGGTTTGGAAAAGAACACATGCAATGACACTCCATGTGTCAAACCATGGTCAGAAAGTCCTAGAACATGATGGAATGCAACTCCCACATGCAATGGAGCACTAGTGTGACAGAGGTTGCATCACCACACCCACTTGAGTGTGTGTGGTTATGTGGATCATTGTGGTTTGGTAAAGAACTCATGAAATGAGTCTCCATGTGTCAAACCATGGTCAGAAAATCCCTAGAACATGCTGGAATGCAACATTGGAATGAAATGGAGTACCAGTGTGATAGAAGTTGCATCACCATACCCACTTAGGTGTGTGTGGTCATCTGGATAATTTTGGTTTGGAGAAGACCACATGCAATGACACTCCATGTGTCAAAACATGGTCAGAAAGCCCTAGAACATGCTGGAGTGCAACTGCCACATGCGAAGGAGAACCAGTGTGACAGAGGTTGCATCATGATACCTAGTTGAGTGTGTGTGGTCATGTGGATCATTGTGGTTTGGAAAATAACACATGCAATGACACTCCATGTGTTAAACCATGGTCAGAAAGCCCTAGAACTTGATGGAACGCAACATTAGAATGCAATGGAGCATCGGTGTGATAAAGGTTGCATCACCACACCCACTTGAGTGTCTGTGGTCATGTGGATCATTGTGATTTGGAAAAGAACACATGCAATGACATTGGATCTGTCAAACCATGGTCAGAAAGCCCTAGAACTTGCTGGAATGCAATGGAGCACCAGTGTGATAGAGGTTGCATCACCACACCCACTTGAGTGTGTGTGTGGTCATGTGGATCATTTTGGTTTGGAAAAGAACACATGCAATGACACTCCATGTGTCAAACCATCGTCAGAAATCCCTAAACCATGCTCTAATGCAACTGACACATGCAGTGGAGCACAAGTGTGAGAGAGGTTGCATCACCACACCCACTTAAGTGTGTGTGGTCATGTGGATCATTGTGATTTGGAAAAGAACACATGCAATGAAATTCGATCTGTCAAACCATGGTCAGAAAGCCCTAGAACTTGCTGGAATGCAATGGAGCACCAGTGTGACAGAGGTTGCATCACCACACCAACTTGAGTGTGTGTGTGTCACGTGGATCATTGTGGTTTGGAAAGAACACATGCAATGACACTCCATGTGTCAAACCATGGTCAGAAAGCCATAGAACTTGACGGAATGCAATATTGGAATGCAATGGAGCACCGGTGTGATAGAGGTTGCATCACCACACCCACCTGAGTGTGTGTGGTCACGTGGATCATTGTGGTTTGGAAAAGAACACATGCAATGACACTCCATGTGTCAAACCATGGTCAGAAACTCCTATAACATGCTGGATTGCAACTGCCACATGCAATGGACACTAGTGTGATAGAGGTTGCATCACCACACCTACTTGAGTGTGTGTGGTCATGTGGATCATTGTGGTTTGGTAAAGAACACATGCAATGACACTCCATGTGTCAGACCATGGTCAGAAAAGCCCTAGAACAAGCATGAATGCAACATTAGAATGTAATGGAGCACCTGTGTGACAGAGGTTCCATAACCACACCCACTTGAGTGTATGTGGTCATGTGGATCATTTTGGTTTGGAAAAGGACACATGAAATGACACTCCATGTGTCAAATCATCGTCAAAAATCCCTAAACCGTGCTATAATGCAACTGACACATGCAGTGGAGCACAAGTGTGAGAGAGGTTGCATCACCACACCCATTTAAGTGTGTGCGATCATGTGGATCATTGTGGTTTGGAAAAGAACACATGCAATGACACTCCATGTGTCAAACCATGGTCAGAAAGTCCTAGAACATGATGGAATGCAACTCCCACATGCAATGGAGCACTAGTGTGACAGAGGTTGCATCACCACACCCACTTGAGTGTGTGTGGTTATGTGGATCATTGTGGTTTGGTAAAGAACTCATGAAATGAGTCTCCATGTGTCAAACCATGGTCAGAAAATCCCTAGAACATGCTGGAATGCAACATTGGAATGAAATGGAGTACCAGTGTGATAGAAGTTGCATCACCATACCCACTTAGGTGTGTGTGGTCATCTGGATAATTTTGGTTTGGAGAAGAACACATGCAATGACACTCCATGTGTCAAAACATGGTCAGAAAGCCCTAGAACATGCTGGAGTGCAACTGCCACATGCGAAGGAGAACCAGTGTGACAGAGGTTGCATCATGATACCTAGTTGAGTGTGTGTGGTCATGTGGATCATTGTGGTTTGGAAAATAACACATGCAATGACACTCCATGTGTTAAACCATGGTCAGAAAGCCCTAGAACTTGATGGAACGCAACATTAGAATGCAATGGAGCATCGGTGTGATAGAGGTTGCATCACCACACCCACTTGAGTGTCTGTGGTCATGTGGATCATTGTGATTTGGAAAAGAACACATGCAATGACATTCGATCTGTCAAACCATGGTCAGAAAGCCCTAGAACTTGCTGAATGCAAAGGAGCACCAGTGTGATAGAGGTTGCATCACCACACGCACTTGAGTGTGTGTGTGGTCATGTGGATCATTTTGGTTTGGAAAAGAACACATGCAATGACACTCCATGTGTCAAACCATCATCAGAAATCCCTAAACCATGCTCTAATGCAACTGACACATGTAGTGGAGCACAAGTGTGAGAGAGGTTGCATCACCACACCCACTTAAGTGTGTGCGGTCATGTGGATCATTGTGGTTTGGAAAAGAACACATGCAATGACACTCCATGTGTAAAACCATGGTCAGAAAGTCCTAGAACATGCTGGAATGCAACACCCACATGCAATGGAGCACCACTGTGATAGAGGTTGCATCACCACACCCACTTGAGTGTGTGTGGTCATGTGGATCATTGTGGTTTGGTAAGGAACTCATGAAATGACTCTCCATGTGTCAAACCATGGTCAGAAAATCCCTAGAACATGCTGGAATGCAACATTGGAATGAAATGGAGTACTAGTGTGATAGAAGTTGCATCACCATACCCACTTAGGTGTGTGTGGTCATCTGGATAATTTTGGTTTGGAGAAGAACACATGCAATGACACTCCATGTGTCAAAACATGGTCAGAGAGCCCTAGAACATGCTGGAGTGCAACTTCCACATGCGATGGAGAACCAGTGTGACAGAGGTTGCATCATGATACCTAGTTGAGTGTGTGTGGTCATGTGGATCATTGTGGTTTGGAAAATAACACATGCAATGACACTCCATGTGTTAAACCATGGTCAGAAAGCCCTAGAACTTGATGGAATGCAACATTAGAATGCAATGGAGCATCGGTGTGATAGAGGTTGCATCACCACACCCTCTTGAGTGTGTGTGGTCATGTGGATCATTTTGGTTTAGAAAATAACACATGCAATGACACTCCATCTATCAAACAATGGTCAGAAAGCCCTAAAACATGCTGGAATGCAACTGCCACATGAAATGGAGCACTACTGTGAGAGAGGTTGCATTACTAGACCCACAAGAGTGTGTGTGCTCATGTGGATCATTGTGCTATGGAAAAGAACACATGCAATGACACTCCATGTGTCAAACCATGGCCAAAAAGCCCTAGAACATGCTGGAATGCAACTGCCACATGCAACGTAGCTCTAGTGTGACACAGGTTCCATCACCATACCCACCTAAGTGTGTGGTCATGTGGATCATTGTGGTTTGGAAAAGAACATGTACAATGACACTCCATATGCCAAACCATGGCC
This sequence comes from Avena insularis, assembly GCA_023614405.1. NCBI lineage: Eukaryota > Viridiplantae > Streptophyta > Magnoliopsida > Poales > Poaceae > Avena > Avena insularis. The sequence continues at coordinate 316,704,012 of CM042686.1, forward strand.
AGAAACCCAAAAACACCTGTTGTAATGCAACATTGGAATGCAATGAAGCACCAGTGCGACAAAGGTTGCATCACCACACCGACTTGAGTGTTTGTGATCATGTGGATAATTGTGGTTTGGTAAGAACCCGTGCAATGACACTCCACACAGCCAAAACATGGTCAGAAAAGCCCTAGAACATGCTGGAATGCAACATCGGAATGCAATGGAGCACTAGTATGACAGAGGTTGCATCACCACACCCACTTGAGTGTGTGTGGTCAGGTGGATCATTGTGGTTTGGTAAAGAACACATGCATTAACACTCCATGTGTCAAACCATGGTCATAAAAGCCCTAGAACATGCTGGAATGCAACATTGGAATGTAATGGAGCACCAGTGTGACAGAGGTTGCATCACCACAACCACTTGAGTATGTGTGGTCATGTGGATAATTGTGGTTTGGAAATGAACACATGCAATGACACTCCATGTGTCAAACCATGGTCAAAAAGCCCTAAAACATGATGGAATGCAACTACCACATGCAATGGAGCACCGGTGTGACAGAGGTTGCATCACCACACCCACTTGAGTGTGTGTGATCATGTGCATCATTGTGGTTTGGTAAGAACACGTGCAATGATACTCCACTATGCCAAACCATGTTCAGAAAATCCCTAGAACATGCTAGAATGCAACAATGGAATGTAATGGAGCACCACTGTGACAGAGGTTGCATGACCACACCCACTTGAGTTTGTGTGGTCATGTGGTTCATTTTGGTTTGGAACACAACACATGCAATGACACTCCATGTCTCAAACCATGGTTAGAAAGCCCTAAAACTTGATGGAATGCAAGTGCCAAATGTAATGGACCACCAGTGTGAGAGAGGTTGCATCACTGCACCCACTTGAGTAAGTGTGGTCATGTGGATCATTGTTCTTTGGAAAAGAACATATCCAATGACACTCCATGTGTCAAACTATGGCCAAAAAGCCCTAGAACATGCTGGAATGAAAGTGCCACATGTAATGGAGCTCCACTGTGGCAGAGGTTGCATCACCACAGTCACTTGAGTGTGTGTGGTCATGTGGACCATTGTGGTTTGGAAAAGAACACACACTACACGAAAAGTTGGCTTTTACAACGGATGATTTTCGTGGTTGAAGGCCAGTTTTTTGTGGCTAAAATGTCTTCTACGACGGATGCCCATCGTGGTAAAAGCCCCGTCACAAAAGAATCTACCACGGTTTTTTTCCGGACCATGGCGGATCGCACCCTTTAGCCACGAAAACTTGTTCCGTCGTATATCTGTTCGCCAGCCACGTTGACTGCTGACGTCATGCAAAATGCCACGTGGAAAACACTGTTAACGACCAGTTACCACCGTTAATGGCCATGGAAACCGTGGTAGAAGCCAGGCCCAGCCAAGACCTGCTCATAATTAAGTGGGCCGGCCCATCAAGGAAGCCAAATAAGATTACGGCATGTTACTGTTTCGTCTGACAATGGTTGAAATGGGCCCAAAGATGTGGCCAGCAACAGCCCACGAATGTCAGGCCCATTACTATTTTGTCCTACAAAAGCCCACACTTTTCGAATACTGTGCGGCCCGTTAACAGGCTGCGTCAAGTAGGCCCGATACTGTTAAAGCCCACGGTCAGCCCGTCACTGTTCTCACAGCTCGTCATGGGCCGCCTACGAATGGCCCACTTTTGAGAAGGTCTGATATTGTTCTGTCCTTTTATTATTCTGGATCGTTAGTGTTCTGGCCATCTACTATTCATGTTAAATTCTTGATGTGGCCTTCTTTATTACGGCCCGTTCTTGTCTTTGGTTGCCCTGATTACGGCCTGTTACTATTTAGGTTTGTTACTATTCTGGCCAGTTAGTATTCTAGCATGTTACTGTGTTGGATTGCCACTATTACGGTTTCTTTGGTGTTTTGGCACCGCTCTTTTTGCCTATTACTGTTTTGATACATTACTATTTTGGCATATTCTTGTTTTGGCTGTTACCATTTGACGTATTCTTTGTTCCGGTCCGTTCTTTATTCATTCTTTACATCGTTCGATCATATTTTGGCATGTTGTTGTTTTAGCCAGTTACCGTTGTTGTTTTCGTCCGTCACTGTTTTTTCATGTTACTGTTTTGCTAGTTACCGTTACAGTTTTGGTAATTATGAAACCTGGTCGACCTGGCTGGTGCAGTTATTGTACTGCCATGCATGGACGGCGTCAACTAAATGCCTACATGACCTATGCGAGTTATCTAGATATTACATCAGCTGCAAACTTCTTAAAAATATTACAAAATATGAACAGAAGGGAAAAAATTCAGCACTTCAGTTGTGAATCAAGTTGATAGCAGAGTCCTCAATTTTCTTTCTCAATCCATCAATTGCATCTCCCTTTGAGTGTGACAGCTACATTGGAAAACCACCTTGAGATGTGATCTTGTAGTCCCCTCTTTGGTGGCGATAGCAATAATTGCAGTCTGAAACTAACTAATAACAAGTTAATATAGCAAAGAAGACAAACTACTCATAGCTAAGAATGAACCAGATAGGAATTATAACTGGATAATACAAACTTGTAGAGCAGGAACACAAACCATGAATGAACTATATAGTAGAGGATAGTTATGTCGTTGCTTAGGACGAACCAGAACCAGATACGAGATATAATGGTGTGGCTTGTGAACCTGTAGTACAGGACAAACAAGCATTAGACAAGTATGTCAACAATTAAATGAGCAATCAAACAAAGTGTTTCTTAGAATTTCAGTATAAACTAGCCAGGTCATTTCAGCAAATATATATGGAAGCAGTGGTATATCCTAGAATGCAAGAGACATTGGGTGACTCAGAATTTGCGGTGAGCTACACAATGGCAAGCAGTTACTATCATAGCAAAGAATGAACCACATAGAAATTATAACCGCATCATACCAGAACTTGTTGAGCAGGAATGGAAAACACGAATAAACTATACAGTAAAGAATAGTTATGCCGTTGATTAGGACGAACCAGCACCAGATACAGAAAATATATAATGGCATCGCTGGTGGACCTGTAGGCTGTGCAAACCAACATGTTCATTGTTGCCTTTTTGAGCTCTACGCAAAGAAAATGAAAATAGTCAGTGTTGCAGCTTTTGAAGAACCAGATGGCAACAACAAAATTATAATCGAACTGGTATGAAGAGTTTGAACGGGTACCATAGGATAGCAGATCGATGCCAGGGAGGAAATAATAGCAGGAACTTAGCTCAAGAATAATCAGATAGAGTCCGTAACTGTGTAGTAGGGACTCCACACTAATATTTTCCACTAACATTCAATTTTGCAAGAACTACACAATAGCAGGCATTTACTGGTGTACGGAGCAGCTGAGATAAGAACATGTGCATGAAAAAATAACAGACATGTGCATGACATGATATTTGTAGAGCAGCGAATGCAAACCAACATGTCTAATGACCTTGTATGTACTAGAATGAAGAACAGGTGTGTCCAGTGACTTGTATTTACTAGCACGATTACAAAAATTCAGTTCACTATGACAGGCTTGAATTTGCTATACCACTTACAAAACAAAAACGGGTGGGAGATCTGGTTACCTTGGTCGGAGAGGTGTCTAAGCATCATCGGTAGTGTGTGAGTGATGTCCAGGTCACCGAGGGTGCTGCGGTTGTGGTGGTTGTTGGTGTCGGGGAAGCACATCTTGGGCAGTTGATGCTGGTGCAGTCAACAGCGACGACTGTGTAGCTGGTCTGGAGCAGTGGACATGGAACTTGTTGAATTAGATCTCGTCTGGTGGACAACGGTGAAGCTACCCCGGTACGGTTGGGTTTTGGAGGTGAGGGCATGGGAGAGAAGCCTAGGATTTTGGGAGGTCTAGCTGGAAAAACTGCACGAATTGGGTCTATGGAGGTGAACAGAAAAATAATTAAGATCATGCCCCCAAGCTACCAACTTTAGCGTGCCATAGGGCATCGAAGCAATGGGTAGAAAAGGAATTTTAACATCAAAAGTTTTTTAAATGGAGGGGCAGGAAATGCTTCAAGGTCGGTCTGTGATTTTGCCGCACGACCGAGATTTTGAATTTGGCTACCGGACAAATACTAATTATAGAAAAATGATTCTCCATGGTGTGATATTTTGCCTCAATGTTTTTGAAATGGTGGGGCGGGAAATGCTTCAAGGTCGGTGTGTGAATTTGCCGCCCGATTGAGATTTTGAATTTAGCTACCGGACAAATAATAATACTGTAATAGAAAAATGGTACTCCACGATGGGATATTTTGCCTCAAAGTTTTTCAAATGGTGGGGCGGGAAATTCTCAAGGTCGGTGTGTGTTTTGCCGCTCGATGGATATTTTGAATATGGCTACAGGACAAATAATAATAGTAGAAAAATGGTACTCCCCGGTCGGAGATTTTGTTCAAAAATTTTGAAACAGTGGGGCGGGAAATGCTTCAAGGTTGGTGTGTGATTTTGCCGCTCAATTGAAATTTTGAATTTGGCAAGAATCCAAGTAATACTAGAAAAATGGTACTCCATCGGTGGGAGATTTTGGTTGAAAATGTTTGAAACGGAGGGGCGCGAAATGCAATGAGTCGGTTGGGATTTTGCCGCTCGATTTTATGATTTTGAATTTGGCTAGTGGAGAAGTAATAATAGATAAAGATAGTTGTAGGCTAGTATGCTATATGGTCAGGAATTGAAGGCCGAGATTCACAACAACTGACCATCCATTACATAATTGTGCAGAATATTGGTAAATTTTGCCGCTCAACTGAAATTTTGAATTTGGCTAGAGTACAAGTAATAATTTGAAAAAAATGCTACTCCCTATTTTTAGAAATAAAAAAAATACTCCCATAGAAAAAACAATGTTGACTCCATCTGCGAAATTGTTTGGGCTGTAGGTTTTTACCCTCGATTAAGATTTTGAATTTGGCTATAGTCCTATTAACAAAAATTACGAGCAAACCCCACCACCCAACCCAGCAATTCCGTAGTATAGGAAAGATTAAGCATGGGGTTTGCTCGTAATTTTTGTTAATAGGACTATAGCCAAATTCAAAATCTTAATCGAGGGTAAACACCTACAGCCCAAACAATTTCATAGTATAGGAAAGATTAAACATGGGGCCCAAATATTTCGTGTAGGCGGGAGGTTTTGCCTCTTGATTCAGAATTTGAATTTGGTGACAATCCAAGTATAGTAGACCATACTTCCCTCTGTTCACGAATCCAAGGCCTGGTCACATCAACTAATCATCCAGGACCTTGCTTAAAGTAGCCTTTTTCTGAACGGAGGGATAGAAAATTGGATACCATGGTCTCGGATTCAAAAATATTATGAGGGACGGTGCGAGGATTTGCGGCTCCAGTACGGTTTTGAATGTGACTACTCCAAGTAACGGAATAGAAAAATTGTATAAGGTCTTTTTTTGTAGGTCGTACTCCATCTGTTCATTAGTCCATTCAGACGTGAAAGAAAATGTTGAGCTCCTATTCAAAAATGTATTTCCATTTATCACATGACGCGTATGAATATGTTGTGCAACAAAGGGCTAAGGCATTTTTTTCAGAACCTGAACCTTATGATCAATGATCCAGGACAATAGCACTTGTAACATAATGTACTGTATCACACTAGTACATATTGGTGCATCCACCATACAATTAAAGACATGTCGCAACAAGGAATCAACCCAAGTTCATAACAAGTGCAGACTAGTACATTAACAAATACTTTCAGCTTCAGGTTCCATTTCACGACAATGGGACTGACCTCAGCTGTTAGTGCTCAACCACAAATACTTAGCATCTTCATGACTTTCTCCTTATTTTCTATGGAGTGCTCCAGCCGAATTAAAATTTCTTCTAACTTTGCGACCAAACGTTCATTGTATACACTTAGGGCAGATGATAAGGATTGTTTAGCTTGGAGTTGTTCCTCTAGAACTTGAATATGCAAAGAAATGGCCTTGGAGTTGGACTTGAACTTGAACTTGGAATTTGACGAGCTCGCTCGTAACCCAGCATTGCACATCAACATATTCCTGGCTATAGCACCGCGTTGTAGTACCTTGGAAAATAAATCCACACATTCTCTTGGAGTTTTTACCGAACAGTCTTTCCCAGGATTTGCTAGCTCCTCTTTCAATTCAGCCTAGAAAGTTTTCAGTTGATAGACATGTGTAAGAGAAGTGAAGTTACTACAGAGAAACATGCAGACAAGTTTAACATGTGCCTGAACTGCTATAATTGGCAGTACTGATAACGCATCTTATACACTTCAGTAAAAAGATCTTTTTGTCGTGTATCTTTTTTTGATGTCATTTACTAACAAGACTAAAAATGTGGCTTCCTGTGTAAACATTGTGAGGTGCATGATCTGCCAGCTGTTTGTACAATTCATAACTGAAACTGACTTTAGTTGCAAAGTATGGAGGAAAATGAAAACAAAACTGAGAAGCAGTCCAAGCAAGGTTGCATATAAAACTTATACGTACAAATCACTGCAAGTGCAAAATCAAAAAATACAGAGAAGACTTACAACAACTTTCTTTACAATGACACTATATATATCCGTCTGGCATCCCTCAAATTTCTCCAGCATAGTCAACTATTTTTTTGGATTCCCATTAGACTTCGTCTGCATTTGGACGGGCAAAAATAAATTGCATCACGTGAAGGAAATAGAGGTTGAAAGATAAGATGCATACAGATTCCACAACATCAATTACATACTTATTTAAAATATACAGTACAGAACAACAGGTCCTTACCAATTGGTAGAGGTGCCCAATTATGCTGCGGGATCCTGTGCGACTTAGTACTCGTACTTTATTACGGCTGTAATAGTTCCTTTGAGCGATGGCCTACAAAATGAGACTTGTAAAACACATGCATAAATACGAATTGACAATGCGATCTAGTCTCAGTGTTCTCAAAGCATACCTCATTCTTTTGATCAAGCCAGTGGTGGAGAAAATCACCCCACTCATCGTCAGTCATGTGATCCACAGGAGACGTTCTTGTAACATCCTTAAAACACTTGCTAGAGAAGTGTTGCTTCTTTAGCCTGTGGCGCTATTGGCGCAAACATGCGGAGAATATGCTTTCGAGAACAACCTTTACTTCCTCTCTATTCTCATCGAACATGAAAAATCTCTATAGACAATAATCATGAGCATATATAATAAACGACAAGCTAAGAAGACAAGGGATAGAGCAATGGAGTATTTCCAAGAGACAGAGGACTTACATGTAACTTCTTAAGTAAACCTTCAAAATGCTCAGGGGTATTTCGGTGGTGTTTCCATAAGGGCAAGATGGGAATATCATTTCTCACGAAAATGCCTATGATCGATGCAATATAAGCAGATTCAAGTGGATCCAGTGGCCTTCTGAATCCTGTTATAGATGTGATCAGAAGTCTTGATTTAGTTATTTCAAGCATCTGCTCAAGATTTTTTCCCATTGTGGGCCCTCTTCTTAATCTTCATCATAGTGCAACTAAAAAAATTTACATCAAAATATCAATGTATACATATTACATATAAAAGGGCATGCTACTACTAGTCTCTGAACATATAGCAAATTTGGTGTCAAGGTCATTTGCAAGGGAGTACAGTATATGTCTCTGTCAGTACTAATGGTTGTTGGGAGATCATAACCAGTTTGTTGATGAGAACCTTCTATTGAAACTGGTTCTGCTGCCAATTCTTCCTAGGTAACCGGATGGGCTACTGGCGGCCGTGGGATGTGCATTTTTCTATTTGCAGCCCCCAGTGCAACTGGACAATGTCAACACCCGGATTTTTAATCCCAGATGCCTGTTATGCCATACATTGCAATCCCAGAATTACCATTTTTGCGAGACATAATAGATTGGATATCACAGTACGTCATCCATTACAAACCATAATAAGCTCTTACACAAATAAAGGATCTCATGATCCAGTCTTAATACAAACAAGCAGCAAAATAATAAGCGTAGCAGTGGGCTCCATCTTCGGTATCACAGGCAATGCTGACGATGGGAGATGATCCTAGTTGTCATAGCCGTCCTGTAGTCCATCTTCCTGATAGTCCTCCTCATAGTCTGGCCACGGGAATAGCCAGGGACAAAGCCATGAGTAATCTTTAAGTACTCGCAAACTATCACTAACAAGTAAGGTTGTTCTAGTAGGATTACTAAGCTCTAATTTTATTTGCAAAAGCTAAAATTAACCTAAGCTGAGTTCAGAAGCAAAGAAATTTAACTAAATGTTATAAATCACTTTAAGTTGGGAACCTAGTTTTCATATTCACAACCCTGTTGTGGTCAAGTCAAAATCATAGTTCACTTCACAAGTCATTTTGAAAACATCTGACGACGGAACAGTATGGCCACTCCAACTGTCCATGACCGCAGATGCGGCTATTCGAATAGTTTGACACTCTGTAGAGGTGGTATACTTTCACCACAAAATTCGATACATCTGTCAGGGATAACCCTGAATCATCCTACTTAGTATGCGGATAATCAATCATAACCTTTCCTTTACACACCCTAGTATAAGCACCTCTCCTATGAGCTTGGCCTCGCAGCCATGGCCATCTGCCATCCTGGGCACTACATAGGTGGACATCATCAAGAGGTAGCCTCAGCTCAAACCTCTTCCACGAGGGAACCCATACTAATGCATATAAATTTCCAGCTAAGCCTTACCCAATTCAGGTATTGTGGTTGTACGGTAAAATTTGAATGGTATCGCATCCGAACCCAACCATCAGTTTTTATGAAGGGACAAGGCTCATGCCTCAACATTTTCATCATCATAAACCATTTGTGTTTCTCAACACATGTCAAAACATATCAATAGAATGACTCATCATTCCAAGGTTTTCATAAGCATTTTCACCAAGTATTCCCATATAAAGTGATCAACTTTTATGCTTAGCACTAGCCACTAAGGTTAAGAGTGTTCACTAATGAGGAGTTCTAATCTCAATCTCATGCCATAGAATGACATCTAGTATAGGCCTAGTTTTATACTCTTTATGCTATCTATACTACTTTCCAAAATCTCACAAAGCATTACTAAAAGTAAAGAAACTTTGGTAAAGCAAAAAGTAAAGCTTGCAAGTAAAACTTGGGATTGGTATACTCAAAAGTATAACCAAGCATGCCTAATACATCTTGCTTAGTTTAACTTGCGTCTAGTGATGGCTTGCAAGTATTAGCTTGCCAATAATAGCTTGCCTTGATTAGTGCAGTGATTGAAGTTCTCCTCGTCTTCTTCGGGGTATAACTCCTCCTCCTCGTAGACTTGGTCGGTACTATCGTCTATAAATGAATACGGGATACACAATCACCAAACAATACTTAACTAAGTCTATTTAGCACACTAAGGTTCAAACTTGATGATCTAGCATCATCACACTCATCACAAGAATTAAAGAACTAGTTTTCTTTAGTTTATTTGAGAAAAGTAATTTCTACTCATTGAACTTAATAAAGTGTTAATATTCTCCAACTAAAATATGGGATCATGTGGACACATGTCATCACCACATATTCTAATACATGGGAATGTGATTTGAAGGGTTGGTCACCTTTTATAAATCCAACGGGCTTGGATAGATATTTTAATTATCTTTCTAACAAAATTTGAATCATGCATTTTGGTTAAGTGAAACTCCCTGAATTGATTTTTGAAAAATGGACGGAATAGGATTTCAATTTAAAAGGAAAAAAATACTAATTTGAATCAGTGGGCTAGCGCGGGAAAGGAAATGGGCCGACCCAGCTGCACTACGCGGGCGCATCGGGCTGCCCCAGGGGGGTCCTACGCGTCAGCGGCTGTTACTACACGAAGCGGTACTGAGCGATCTAGGCACTACGATTAGAACCTAATCTAACGGCTGAGGCTCGTAGTCCCCGGTGAACAGGTCGCCGCCAAGAACGAAACCTAGTGGCACAGTGGGGGTCTACGGGGGCTCATCTGGGCTCTAGCTAAGGTCGGCGATGGGGGCGTTCGAGCTGGTAGGCGACGGCGGTTCGAGGCGTGGTCACGGCGGCTCCTGGGGAAGCTCCAATCGACGGCGCCTCTTCTCTTCTGCAGTGGCAAACTCCGGTGAAATTCCGACGGATTGAGGCTCGCCTTGCTCGGGGGAGGGTGTGGGAGGATCAGTGGTGAGAGGGGAGTGGAATGGTGTGAGGATTGGAGGCGGAGAGGGCGTCCTTTTATAGCTCGACGAAGGGACCGAGCTGCATGGGCGCGGCTCGTCGGTGGTGACGCTAATGGTAGCTAGCGGCATAGCTAAAGGTAGGGGACAGTGCATGTTATCTTGGCGGTCCTCTCTGGCTTAAAGGCGAGGCATGGGGCGGTCGCATTTTGTCAGGAGCGGGCGGTGCTCTGTGCGGCAGAGGCGGTGTTCGATGCGGCACACGGTGGCTACGGGTCAAGCGGCGGCGAATGGGGATGTGTGGGTGGCTTCTGGGGTCATCGCGGAGTAGTGCGCGCGGGTGAGGTCAAGGCGCGGCGTGTGCGAGCTGGTCGGGCGTGGCGCTCTGGCGCGTGCTCGGCATGGCACAAACGCTCTAGGCGCGGCTTTGCTGGGGTGGTCCATGGCTTGGCGTCGCTCGGTGAGTGGACAGAGGGCGGCGGTGTGGTCTCACCTACCTCCTAGACATCATGGGCGAGCTCGGGGCGGTCCGGGGTGAGAGGTCCATGGTCGACCGGCATGGGGGTGCTCGGGGTGGCTCGGCACTGGCGCAAACAGTAAGGGGGAGTGGCTCTACGGCGCTGGTTGGGACTGGGAGAGACCAGGGAGAAGTTTTGGCGACAAATGGTAGACAAAGCATTGATCAAAAACATTAAAAGTTTGGCAGCTATTTTTGTGCTCACCAAGTGTTCTACACAATGCCCGCATGAGATTTAAATTTGAATTTTTTGCTGAGATTTGTTTGGTGTGTTGGTCACAAGCTATACATATGAACTGGTTGCTAGGGATTGGCAAGGGGAACTGGTTTGATTGGTTTTTGAGAAATGGCCATCTATACATATGAACTTAATTCCATTTCCAAATGTCTCTCATTTGAAATTGAAGGTAGTTTCTACAAGTTCGTAAGTGGGCTTGGGTTCACTTTTACTTGGTCTAGCAAGGGGTGAAAATAATTAGAAATGTTTCTGTTTGAAATCTTCTTCTAGGAACACTTTATTTATTTATTGAAAGTAGTTTCTGCAAGTTTGTAAGTGGCCTAGTGGTTAACTTTGGTCAAAATGACCATTGGCTTTATTTATTTTTCTTTTTCTTTGGATTTTGTTTGTAAATGGTCTAGATGATGTGGCATTCACCTTTGAACCATTTCATAACATTTAGAACAATCAAGCATGGCATATACACACAATTCTACACTAATGCAAACACACATGCATTCATATGCCTTTTTCTTTAATAAAAGTTTTTGTTAACCCTAAATTGGGTGATTATGAACTTGATAACCTTGATTAAAGATTTGGGGTGTTACAACCAACTGGTGCAGGATTAGGACAAAACTTTTTATGCTGATGTTTTGCAGTATTGTCTTTTTGGCCTGGTTGTCATTTTCAACTAGATTAAGTAGAGTCTGAGACCTTGTTCTGACTCTGTTTCCTGCATTGGAAGCAAATAGCTTTTCAGATTTATCATGAAATCGTGTGAAAAAGAATAAATTATTAGGAGTTCTTGTAGAGGTTGACGGCTCGAAAAGCAATGATTCCCATCACAACTCTAGTACAGTACTTCCATTATGAGTACTCTAATCATATGTAACCCTGAGTGAGAAGAAAACACATGAAGTTCTAATACAATTGACTAACCTGCAGGCTTGACTGTAATACTGATAACATAACTAGCAGGGCCTGCCTGGTTATACCCTAAACAAGAAGCCATGACATACTAATTCGGCTTAGGACATCAACTAGAGTTGACGTATAACAGTTGTGCTATCTATAAACCTGTACGCCCCAACTAGAATCATTTTAGGAGATATTCCACAGATGTCAGAGGAGCTTCATAACGATGGTAATGAAGGCTCTAGCAAACTTTAGTAACGATCGAGTATATGAGCAAGATGCAGTACACTACAACAAACATGAAGTACTTTTGATAGTAATAAGGTGCAGAACGAAAGGAAGCATAAAGCATGCAACAACATTCGTATGGGGAGGAGATGAGTTTACGCTTCGTGTTGGTGCGGTCAAACGGGGGGGGGGGTCGTTTTCCCATCTCTCCGGTGCCAGAGACTATGGAGTCTGTGAAGCAGATGGGACTTTGCAGCGACCGTATCGTGTTTGTCGGCGACACTGTGCACGCTCCAGCGCGGTGGTCGTCGGCGTGGGAAAGCCGCTCTAAACAAGGGAGTGGTCCCTTTGGTCAAAACGATACCTGGTGAGGAGGCAGTGGTGGTGGGAAGGGACGGCGGTGCAAGGCCACGTTCGTGGGAGATGTGAGGTCGAGTGAGAGATGTGGGATACTGTGTGTTTTATATGTATCACAAGGGCGCCGGTGGTAGGTTCGACACTTTTTAATTGCATCGCATCGAGTAGTTCAAAGAAAAACTCGCCAATGTCATTCAAATTTTGGTGATCTCAATTTAGAATGAGATGAACCCGCCAAAAAATTGGCGATCTCTACTCTATGATTATTGCTACACTAGCCAGGAGCCGAGCTAGAGGAAGTGCATCGAATGCGATGGGAGGTATGAACGCACCAACAACCTTTCCTAGGTGCAGACTCTGTGTAGTCCCTACTGCGAAAAGCTATGCGCAGTCACGGGCAGGGCCTCTACTTCAAGCACTCCTACTCTAGGGTTAGTTTGATTCAAAGGATTTGCCTAGGAATTTTGTATACTACCTCCATTCCGGTTCATTAGACAAATACGTACTCAAAGAAAATAATCTGACCATAAGTTTGGTCACCAATTTATGAATTGTATGTCACAATAATTGTACCATTGGAATCGTCTTTCGAATATAAATAAATTGGTTAAAAATTATTAAATATAATTATATATTATTGACCAGATTTATGGTCAAATTATGTTCTTGAAGTAAGTATTTGCATAATAATTTACACGTGAGATGTGTGCGTTCTCTTGTGTGACCTTTAACTTTGTTCACATGGTTGGTGTTTGTATCAACCTTATCTAACCCGTAAACTGTACTCGGTACTTGGTTTTTAATAAAAGAGATTTGTGCGTCCTTGGAGTGCATAGGCTGTGATATCCCCATTTAAAAAAACAAACGTGAGACTCAAATAAAAGACTATCATGTCATCTCTAGCTATGAGATGAAAAGTAAAACATGTCATGACTTATAAAATTATAATAGGTAAAGCTCAAAAGACTATTAAAGAATTTTGAGCCACATCATATCCATAAATTATTAGGTGTATACTTGGTTCTTGGTACATAATAATACTCAAAAAAATTGTAACATGCTTAGAGAAATGACAGAGAAGATTCTAGAATGGCGGAGAATTGTGTTTTTAAGTTTTAGCATAGCGTTCATTGTGCTAAAGACTATCCATTGAATCTTCTAGATGCTATAATGGTAAAGATCTAGAGGTTAGATATGTTGCGATTTGCCAGTCTTCATCAAGCAGTGAACCTTCAAAGTTATTCGTACACTATATAGTAGTAATAAGATAAGGTAAGAAAGTTTGACCTAGTTTCACGACATCGTTTCCTTTTTCTATAGTTTCCTTTTTCTTTTTGCGACGGACTCGCTGTAGTTGAGTCGGTCCAAGAAATACCACATATTTTCTGGGTGTGTTCCAGGGCACAAGGGGCATAGTCGTTGTCACATAAAAACAAATACACACCTTTTTTCATTTTTCATGGATTTGTTGTATTTTCCGTAACAGGGTGACAAATTATCGGGAAGACCATTGATAGAATATTCATTCATCATCTTGTTTTTGCAACTCTCGTTTTTTTACTCATATATGTACCTCTCTCCCCTCTTTATTAGATCATATGTACTCCCTCTATTCCAAAATATAAGATGTTTTAGCTTTTGTGAAACGAATATATCTAGACACCTTTTAATGTGTAGGCCTCTCTCCTCAAGAGAGAATTATCCCACCAGGTTGACACTATGCAAAATAAAGGCCATGTCTATAGCTAACGCATAATCCTACTCCCTTCGTATCAAAATAGATGTCACAAGTTAGTCAAAAATTTGAAGAATCTATATACTACTACTAAATAACTAAATAGTGTTTTCTAATTGTCGACCAAATAGCACACATCAAGTTAAAGGTCAAATTAATTTGACAAAATCACCCAAAACTCTTTTAAATGGCTAGAAAAGTGGTTATCCCTTCAATGTATAAATTGTGGAGAGTGTACATATGTTCAGGAGGGATCCCTAGCAATTACCTCTTCCTTCCCCTATAAGCATTGGCGCAATGATTATACTACACTGCAGCTGTACAGAGACAAAGTTCGGGTTCTGATCTAAAGTCACCATCAATGGGATACCGCTGCCACTGCCATCAGCAGGACCAAAACCAAAGATGGCGGAAGAATGTAGGCTCTTTTTTTTGGAGTAAAGAAGATTGGAGCCTTTGAGCAAGTGAAGTTGGTGAGATGCAGCATGACAACGACGAAAAGGTAGCTATCGCTCTGCACAGAAGCGATAATTACTACTATAGTACAGTAGGAAAGATAATCACACCCAAAATTGGCTCTGACAACATTGTGGCTGGTGATGCTGATGCATATCACATTCACCAAATAACCAAATATTTTACCAGCAAGTACACGATCATACATTCATACTAGTAATAAAGTTTTTTCAATTTACTGGCGCAATATTGCAATCTATATATCTGATCATCAACTAGTCCCTCCCTTCCATAATATATTAGCCTATTTATTAAGATGTTTTAGCTCTGTAAATAGGCTTATATTGTGAAAACAGATGGAGTACTAACTAAGCTCTTCCACGTGCTAGCTCAGTGATGGAGATCGACAATAGTTTCACGCTTCAACTTTGCCAGCTCGGCCAGGAGTTTGTCCTTCTGGTCCTCGAGGTCCTGGATCTGTTAGAAGCTTATGCCCAGCATCTCCATCATGCCGATGTTCCGCCGCTTCAGCTCATCACACTCAATCAAGTATTCCATGGCGAGATTCCTGAGGAGGCTAAGACCGCCCTTGTCAGCAGCGAGTTTGGAGTAAAGTCTAGTGCACTCATTGACAAGGGCACTTATGTCCGCTGTCTTGACGCAAAAATCACCCATCACCTTTTTCACCATAAACTCGATCTCGTAGCCAATATTCTGTTAGATGAACAGGGAGCGTAAATTCAGAAGTGTACCTAGAGAACTATCAAGGAAGAGAGTCACGGAATCACAATTCAAGTGATTTCTTACCTTGTGGCTATACTGATCAGCCTCCATCGGTGATGGTGAAGTTGATTCTGCAGGCAGGAGTGCCGCAGTAATGCGAAGTCCGCCCGACCTAAAACAACATTGATAATAAATGTACTAATAGTGAAATGAGCGAATCAAGAAACAGTCAAAGACATGGAAAGTTGCCCAAGCACGGAGATTTTTACCTGAAGGTATCGGTCTCCATCGGCAACGGTGAAGATGATTCTGCAGGCAGGAGTGCTGATGGAATTCGAGGACCGCCCGACCTAAAAACACCATTGAAGAAGAACGTGCTTTTTTAGGTAAACGAGAAATCAAGAAACGGTCATAGACATAGAAAGTTGTGCAAGAACGGAGATTTACCTGAAGGTATCTGTCCCTGGTTGCGGCAGCTTCGAAGAACCTTGAGTTGAAGACCTCTCGCCTGCAGCCGAGGGATTCAACTGGGACCCTTTGGTCGTCGCATCGCCTGGTATTGGTAGCAACATAATGGCAGAACGGTAATCCGACTTCTTCTCTTACGCCAGCTTCGTCATCGCGGCACGAGCCCTTCTGTGGCGGGACTAGTTCCCGGTCATGTGGGTGAAATAGCACAGCAAAAAGGAATGAAAACGGGCAAAGCAATATGGCAAAGAAGAGCTACAGTCTCGAAGCAGGAGGAAGAAGGTC
Organism: Avena insularis; assembly: GCA_023614405.1. Lineage (NCBI taxonomy): Eukaryota > Viridiplantae > Streptophyta > Magnoliopsida > Poales > Poaceae > Avena > Avena insularis. Next base: position 316,720,093 of record CM042686.1, read on the forward strand.
GAGTCCGTGAGAGGTGGCCTCCTAGTCTCCACGCGAGTAAAAAAACCATTTCCATTCAGATGTAGTACTTGACGCAGAAATCAAAGAGACAGCCGTAAGCAGTTGTCACCCCCAGCATGGTCTGGACATCAACTATAAAGTTGAACGTGTCTTGCACGGGATAGGTGAAGCTCAAAAAATAATTTTAATTTCGAGTCACGTCCATAAAGTATCAGGTGTATATTTGGTTCTTCTACTTTATACTGTATCATGTAGAAATCAACCTAGCTACTCCTACCTAATACTCCACGTGCTCTAGAGAAGATTCTAAAATTATTGAAAAGTGTATTTTGAGATTTGTGCATAGCGTTCATTATGTTGAAGACTAACAATATAATCTTCTAGATGCTGCTACCTTGTTCAGAAGTATAAGACATTTTACCTTTGAAAAATGAATGTATCTAGATGTCGGCCTATAGACTAAAAGACATCTATATACATTCGTTTCACAAAGCTAAAATGTCTTATATTTCTAGACGGAGGGAGTAGAGTGGATAGAAGATCCAACGGTCAAACTTCAAAGTTATTTGTAAGATACACTATACAGTGTTATCTTCTTTTCTTCTACTACTATAATAGAGCAATTTTGAATTGGATCCATAGCACAAATCCTGACTGTTGGGATGTTAGATCCAATGGTTCATAGCAGCTGGATTTGTGTTGAACAGATAGTACGTACCTAGAGCAAACTCCACCATGTTCTAGAACCATCATGTCAACACCCCCCCTCCTCAATTTCATAGCAGAGTAGGATATATTCTGAATATGTGTAGATAGTTATTATTAGTAGCACCAATCCTGACGACTGGGCTGTTAGATCCAATGGTTCAGAGTAGCTGGATTCGTGTTGAACAGTATCCATAGAGCATACTCCACCATGTAACCCCCCCCCCCAAAACAAAATCATAGCACACTAGGATGTATTCTCAATGTGTGTAGATAGTTATTATTAATAGAATTAATGTATGCCTTTTTCTCTAACAGGACTATTGGTTAATAATAATAACTTAATATTTGCTAAATCATATTTCATTCAGCATATACATGTGCGGCTCATGTCTTTCACTAGTAGACTTAATGTATGGCTTTTTTCTCTAACAAGACTATTGATTAATAATAATAACTTGATGTTTGCTAAATCACATTTCATACAGTATATACGTGTGTGGATCATGCCTTTTACTATTAGACTTAATGTATGCCCATTTTTCTCTAACAAGACTATTGGTTAATAATAACAACTTAATGTTTGCTAAATCACATTTCATACAATATATACTTGTGTGGCACGTGCCTTTTACTAGTCCATTCTAGCTAGCATATAAATAGAAGATACACTATGGATAATACATTAGTTTACCCACTATAGTGTACGAATAACTTAGAATTTTGACCGTTGGATCAAGACTTGCGAATCCCAACATTGCCAACCGGTTGGATCTTCTTTTCCATTCTGGCATCTAGTAGATACATTTGATAGTCTTTCTTATCTTATCTTACCACTATATTTTTTGCGAATAACTTTTAATATTGATTGGTTGGATCAAAACTCGTGAATCCCAACATTGCCAGCCGTCGGATCTACTGTTCCATTGTAGTATCATCTCTAGGAAATACTATTGTTTATCTTATCTTATCTTACCACTATACAGTGTACAAATAACTTCGTATATATTGATCGTTGGATCAAGACTCATGAATCCCAACATTGCTAGTCGTTTGATCTTCTTTCCATTCTACTAGCTAGCATCTCTACTAGAATATATTATGGATAATACGTATTTAGCACAATGAATGCAATGCACACACCTCAAAAAACAATATTCCATCATTCTACTCCCTTTGATCCAAATTATTGTTCTCAGATTTGTCTAGATTCGGATGTATCTAACACTAAAACATGACTAGATACAACTGAATCTAGACAAATCCGAGAACAATAATTTGGATCGGAGGGAGTAGAATAATATTTTCAGGTGTATATTTTGTTCTTGTACTTTGCATATCATGTAGAAGTCAACGATTATTAGCTATCTAAAACTTTAAAATTTTGGTAACATGGTCTAGAGAAACGAGGGATAAGATTCTAGAATGATGGAGAAGTGTGTTTTGAGTTTTGTGCATACCATTCATTGTGATGAAGACTATCAATAGAATCTTCTAGATTCTAGAATGGAAAAGAAGATCCAACATCTAGAAATGTTGGGATTTGCTAGTCTTGATCCAACGGTCAATATTCAAAGTGGTCCGTACACTATATAGTTGTAAGATCATGTAGAAGTCAATGATTATTAGCTATCTACTAAAACATGAAATTTTCAGTAACACATGGTCTAGAGAAACGAGTTAGGGAGAAGACTCTAGAATGATGGAGAAGTGTGTTTTGAGATTTGTGCATAGCATTCATTGTGATGAAGACTATCGATAGAATATTGTAGACCGTTCAAAAACATGGAATCTTCTAGATGCTAGAATGGAAAAGAAGATCCAACGGCTAGAAATATTGGGATTCGCGAGTCTTGATCCAACGGTCAATGTTCAAAGTTATTCATACAATATATAGTGGTAAGATAAGATAAGATAAAATAAGATAAGAATAGAGTGGTTTTGAATTAGATCCATAGCACCAATCCTGACCATTGGGCTGCTAGATCCAATGGTTCAAAGCAGCTAGATTCGTGTTGAATAGTACCTAGAGAAAACTCCGACATGTTCTAGAACCATCATGTCACCATCCCCAAAATTTCATATCTTAGTAGGTTATATTGTCTCTACTACTACTAGTAAGTTGCACGTGAGGCTCAGATAATAGATGTCTGACATATCATCACTATATAAAATTATAATAGGTAAAGTGGAAAAATATAAATTTGATCAACATCTATAAAGTATGGGTGTATATTTGGTTCTTCTACTTTGTATCATCATGTGTAGAAGTCAAAGATTATTAGCTACCTAACACTTGAAATTTTCGGTAACATGGTCTAGAGAAACGAGGGAGAGGATTCTAGTATGATGGCGAAGTGTGTTTTGAGAGGTTTATACATAGTGCATTCATTGTGCTCCAGACTATCAATAGAATCTTCAAGATGCTAAAATCGAAAAGAAGATCCAATAATGGCTGGAAATGTTCGGATTCGTGAGTCTCGATCCAACGGTCAATATTCAAAGTTACTCGTACACTATATAGTGGTAAGATAAGATAATATAGTGGAGCAGTTTGGAATGAATTGGATCCATAGCACCAATCCTGACCATTGGGCTGTTAGATCCAATGGTTCAGAGTAGCTTGATTCGTATTGAATAGTACCAACCTAGAGCAAACTCCACCATGTTCTAGAACCATCATGTCACCACACCCAAAATTTCATAGCACAGTAGGTTGTATTCTCATTATGTGTAGATAGTTATTATTAATAGAATTAAAGTATGCATTTTTCTCTAACAAAACTATTGGTTAGTAACAAATTAATGTTTGTTAAATCACATTTCGTATAGGATGTTCGGCTGTTAGATCCAATGGTTCATAGCATCTAGATTCATGTTGAATAGTACCTATAGAGCAAACTCCGCCATGTTCTAGAACCATTAGCATGTCACCACCCCCAAAATTTCAGAGCATAGTAGGTTGTATTCTCAATATATGTAGATAGTTATTATTAATATACTTAATGTATGAATTTTTTATCTAACAAGACTATTGGTTAACAACAACTTAATGTTTGTTAAATCACATTTCATACATTAGAGAAAAATGCATAAATTAAGTCTATTAATAATAACTATATACACATATTGAGAATACAGCCTACTGTGCTATGGAATTTTGGGGGTGATGACATGATGGTTCTAGAGAACATGGTGGAGTTTGCTCTAGGTACTATTCAACACGAATCTAGCTGCTTTGAATCATTGGATCTAACAACCCAACGGTCGGGATTGGTACTATGGATCCAATCAAAACTGCTCCATTAAAGCAGTGGAGATCTAAAACATGAAATTTTTTGTAACATGGTCTAGAGATACGAGGGAGAAGATTCTAGAATGATGGAGAAGTGTGTTTTGAGTTTTGTGCATAGAATTCATTGTGATGAAGACTATCAATAGAATCTTCTAGACCGTTCAAACAAATAGAATCTTCTAGATGCTAGAATGGAAAAGAAGATCCAACGGCTAGAAATGTTGGGATTCGTGAGTCTTCATCCAATGGTTAATATTCAAAGTTATTCGAACACTATATAGTGGGAAGATAAGATAAAATAAGAATAGAGCAGTTTTGAATTGGATCCATAGCACCATACCTGACCATTGGGCTATTAGATCCAATGGATCAAAGCAGCTGGATTCGTGTTGAATAGTACCGAGAGCAAACTCCTCCATGTTCTAGAACCATCATGCATGTCACCACCGCCAAAATTTCATAGCACAGTAGGTTGTATTCTCAATATGTGTAGATAGTTATTATTAATATACTTAATTTATGCATTTTGGGGGTGGTGACATGCATGATGGTTCTAGAACATGGTGGATTTCGCTCTAGGTCTATACTATTTACAGCCTACTGTGCTAAGAAATTTTGGGGGTGGTGGCATGATGGTTCTAGAAAATGCATGGTGGAGTTTGCTTTAGGTACTACTATTCAACACGAATCCAGCTTCTCTGAACCATTGGATCTAACAGCCCAACGATCAGGATTGGTGCTATGGATCCAATTCAAAACAGCTCCATTATAGTAGTAGAGATAGAGATATCTTATCTTACCTCTTACCACTATATAGTGTACGAATAACTTTGAATATTGACCGTTGGATCAAGACTCGCGAATCCCAACATTTCTAGCCGTTGGATACTCTTTTCCATTCTAGCATCTAGAAGATTCTATTGATAGTCTTTAGCATAATGGCATGCAAATTACAAGGACCAAATATACACCCATACTTTATAGATGTTGATCAAATTTATAATTTATTGTGCTTTACCAATTATAATTTTATATAGTGATGATATGTCAGACTATCAATCGAAGACTATCAATTTTATATAGTAATTTTATAATTTATTGTGATGAAGACTATCAATCGAATCGTCTAGATGCTAGAATGGAAAAGAAGATAGTTATTATTAATAGACTTAATGTATGCATTTTTCTCTAACAAGACTTAAAATATGATGGTCCTAGAGCATGGTGGAGTTTTCTCTAGGTACTGTTCAACACGAATCCAGCTGCTTTGAACCATTGGATCTTATAGCCCAACGGTCAGGATTGGTGCTATGTATCCAATTCAAAACACGCTAGAGACTCTTGTCAAGAAAAAAAGGAAAAAATAGGCCACACACACACACCACGACCGTACCAAGGCACACGTGTGCGGCGCGACGCAGTGGGATGAGGGAGAGATCAGTCGGCCGACGCACGCGGGGTGCTGCACAGGAGGGGGAGAGAGGATGGATGGTGAGAGACAGCGAAGGAGAGAGAAAACATAGTAGTACTACTAGTAGTACTGTGCTACTAGTAGTAGGTACCAGTACCTCATGTCAGAAACCCGTCAAACTAGCTTTACTCTGACATCGCACCGCCTTCAACTCATTCGCTGCTCTCACGCTGCCTCCCGTTAATAATCCCTTCTTGCTCTTCCTTTTTTTCTTTGGCAGCTTTCGGGTTAATTTTCTGGTGCCCCTGATTCAGTAGAAGTACAGACTACTCAAGTTTTGCACAATAGTCCTTTTTTCAAAAAATTGGGTCTAGGGCTTTCAGATCCAAAATATTCGTGCGCAAAATAATTCCGGTTATTGGGAAATTTTCTTTTTCTTTCTAACGAGGAATCTGCCCCGAAGTACCAAGAACGTGCGCGTTAAAATCCAATGGTGGGCATGAAAATTACATAGTGGTCCAAAAACAAAACCAAGATACATCTAGGACCTATACTTTTACAACACGGACCCTAAAGATGCAACTTAGAAATTTGAACATGTTTTTCCTAATATTAGTTCGAAACTACCACCCCAGCATTATTGTATACCATGGCAAGACACACCCATCTACCAAATATGGGACCATTATCATGAACTATGATGTAGATATGGCCATGACCTAATCGGTCGTTCCGCTCGAGAAACCATCGAGTGTCCAGGCCATATCTAATGTGACTACGACTTTTTCGAATGTTTGAAATCTCATGTTTACCAGTTTTTTTCATGGCTGGTAATGCAACCGATAGGATGTCATGCAGACCCTTTTTGTTTATTCATTTTCCTTTATATCCTTTCGTTTTTGTAATCTATGTAAGAGTTACCAGCATGCAAATTCATATATATCAAGATATTGAGTCATTCAGAAATCTCGGTGATTTTCAAGATTTTGACCCACAGTGTACACCTTCAAAATAGTTTCATAGTATAACTTTAAGAGCAAAGCTGCGATGGGTTCCTGACACGAGGTACAGAATACGGGGAGTAGTAAAATGCAATGAGATGGGGGAGTAATTTCTAGAGCCCTAGTTATTACAGCCCCTAATTTCTAGCATCTACCATTTCTCTCTACATGAGGTATAGTGTGAAGGAAAAAAATAAACCAATGGGGAGAGACTTACGGTGCAATTAAGAGGCTAGCTCTAATAACGTTCCCAAGATTTTCTCACGGATTTTCAGGGCCATGTCTTGGTACCAACAAAACTATAGTACTAGCTAGTACTCCCTCCATTCCAAAATAGATGTTTTAGTTTTGTGAAAAGAGTGCATGTAGACCATTTTTGGTGTATATGTTCATTTATATTGAACATATACACTAAAAGCGGTATAGATACACTCTTTTCACTAAACTAAAACATCTTGTATTTTGAAATGGAGGGAGTACATATTTTTTTTGAACAGGCAGTATTAGTTCTCCATGTTAAGGCTAGTCATAGTGAGAGTAACCTAGTCCTACTTGTATTGCCAACTAACCATTTAGATGATATGGAATGCAATTAAATGATGAGAGAGAGGCTTGTGGTAACTAGCTATGCTACCATAACATCACACATTTCAAGACAAAATGAGTCTACATTGCAATAAATGAGACTGTGCATGATACCACACCTATGTTATTTTCCACTATAGAGGTAGTAACTGACTAGTAACATATGCATGTCACTACTACTTACTTCACACTATGACCAGCCTAAGTGGGGACTCAGCTATGCGAGAGACCGCACAATTACCAAGATAAGCATGCAGTCTTGGTTAGGTAGGCACTTAATACTTGAAGGTCAACTATACCGGTGGTAGTAGATTTCTACCGTTGATTGCTTGTACGAGTAATAATACTAGTACTACTCCATAATACTAGTACTATATATATGTACTACACTTCCAAAAGCAAAAGTACAAAAGTACCTAGATTGAGCAGCGGTGGAGTCTACGCAGAGCGATATCCAGAGAGAGAGAGAGAGAGAGAGAGAGAAGGAAAGATGGAGGTTGTGTGGGCGAGCGCCATCCGTCTGATAAAGAAAGCCAGGGACGCCCACGCCCAGGTCGACTCTTTGCAGCGCCTCCGTGTCGTGCTGGCACGCGCCGTGGCACGCAGCCATTCTGACGCCATCTTCACAACCTGTCTCAAGAAGACGGTGGACTCTTTCCTCACCAGCTTCAGCATCATCACAGGCATGGTGGATGGCCTCATTGCCGGCCTTCAGGCCATGCGCCGTGACGCATACCCAACAGGTACGTTTGCCACAATGCATGCTATCGACAGCGATATCATTTTCTTCTATGGACTTCATTTATTTAGCCTATCTATAACTCACTTTTAGCCCCAAATTTTGGTCCAAGTGTTCCTCCCCAGGTTGTTGATGGGTTCGTAACATGGAAAACAAAAAAAAATTACCGCAAGAACGAACAAAACCCAGATCTAATCTAGATAAAAGCCAAGATCTAATCTATTAGACATGTGCAACGAGATAGATCTGTACTAACCCTTGTAGATCCGAAAGCGTTACGAGATCGGATCTCGTGGTTGATGTAGTCGATCACTTGCTGATCTCAAGATCGAGTAGACGATCCTTCCGGTGCCGCTGCCCGCAGCGCTCAGAGTCGGTCACACGCATGAGTCGAAGCAGACCTTCCTCTCCCTGTTCCAGCGAGCAGCAGAGGTAGTAGATCTCTCCACGGAATCCAGCACCACGACGATGTGGTGGTGGTGGTGGAGTAGAGAATTCTGCAGGGCTTCGCCTAAGCCAGAGCAGAGGGAAGGAGGAGGATAGAGGCAACTTGAAATCTAGAGAATAGAAGGGGCAAGGGGGCTTGTGCCTCCACCCCTCTATTTAAAGGAGGGAGGCGCCATGGGGAGGAGGAGTCCTTGTAGGACTCCCTGCTTGGCCATGGATCAAGGAGGTGGGGGGAGAGTCCTACTTCCCCACGAATCCTTGTCTTACCCCACATGGATTCCTTGATCCTTTCTTGGTTTTCAAGTAAACTCCAAGAAATCTTCCAGAACCTTCTGGAACATTCCGAAACCTTCTAGAATCCCCATACAAATACTCCAGAACATTTCCTACCTTAGAAAATGATCCCCATTATATGAATCTTACTCCCCGGACAATTACGGAGCTCCTCGTGATGTCCTGGATCCAATCCGAGACTCTGAACAACATTCGGTCTCCAACGCACATTCCATATCTACTTAAAACAACTTCGAACCTTAAGTGTGTCACCCTACAGTTCGTGAACATGTAGACATGATGGAGACACATCTCCGATCAATAACCATTAGCGGGATCTGGAGATCCATAACAGCTCCCACATACTCAACGATGTCTTTGTGATCGATAGAACCATTTAACATACGAAACCAATTCCCTTTGTCACGCGATACTATACTTATCCGAGGTTTGATCGTCGGTATCTCCATACCTAGTTCTACCTCGTTACTGATAAGTACTCTTTACTCGTTCCATGATATGTCATCCCTTGTGACCTAGTCACATGCTTTCAAGCTAACTAGATGACATTCCACCGAGAGGGCCCAAAGCATATCTATCCGTCATATGGATGGACAAATCCCAATCTTGGTCCATGCGCTTCAACACATACTTTCAGAATACCCAATGTCACCTTTATAACCACCTAGTTACGAAGCGGCGTTTGATGTCATCAAAGTACCCATCCGGTGATGGTGATTAACACAACCTCATGGTCGAAGGATTAGGTTACTATGCATTTGAGAAGCTTGTAGCAAAACGAACTTAATGACTTGATCTTATGCTATGCTTACTATGGGTGTGTGTCCATTACATCATTCTCCTAATGATATAACCTTGTTATTAATGACATCCAATGTCCATGATCAGGAAACCATGATCATCCATTAATCAACAAGCTAGTTCAAGAAGAGGCTTACTAGGGACTCTTTTATGTTTAAAAAACACACAAGTATTAATGTTTCCGGTTAATACAATTATAGCATGGGTTGTAAACATTTATCATAAACATAAAGATATAATAATAACTACTTTATTATTGCCTCTTGGGCATATCTCCAACAGTTGTTGCCGCGCTAACCACTTCCCTGGCTGGTCCCTCTAGAGATGATCTGTTCCGCGCACTGATGGCCATGCAGCTTTCCGAGGCTTTGCCCGCCGCACCGGCGGATGTCTACATGGAGGTAGCTGTTATCACTCAGCATCTTGCCCAACATGACGAGCTGGACCTCTTCATCGGCCTCCTTGAGTAGTGTGTATTTCAGGGCACGTCGGGCATGAACAACGCCCGCACGGCCGCCAGCCTCCATCGCAGGGATATCCTCGACAGCTTTGCAAAAAACATGTCAATCTGGTAGGTACCATTGCTCCTCGTGGCACGGGCAACTGAGTTTGAAGACGAAGGGCATCTCAAGGATTTCGATGTAATTTTTAGTTTTTGTTGAGGTGCTTTGTATTGTTTGATGTTTCTTTTAATGCTAGGATCCTTTTCGCAAAAAAAAGGAGAAGGGAAGACGTATGACGATTCTCCATGGTTACTATCATTGTGTCATTTATATGGACAAATCACATGTGGGTTTAACAAACATTATGGTTTTATTAACCAACAGTCTTCATAGATAAAAAAGGCGTATTAAGTCACTAAGGTTTATACGCATCAGGTCATTGCATATGATTATTGTGTTGAAATTCATTTCTTGTGCTATATATTCTTGGTGATAAAGACATTAGTTTTTGTCATGTAATGGAAACATTTCCCCTGATGGTGAAAACATTGTTTCATTTTATGAAATGCTCTGTAAAATGGTAAAAAATAATTATTAACAATGAATATATTTTTAGATACTAAAAAAAGGTCACAACTCTTTTTTGGTCGTTTCATGCATCATTGGAAATGATGGTAGTTTAATGTAACATTTAGAAAGTAGGGAAAAATGACGAAACTTATATGTAACATTAGGTGTAGACTATCATTGTTCATTGAGAGGTATATGTACATTGTTTGCCTGGACGTCAAATGTGAACAATGCAAAACCAAAATTGTGCATGTCGACAGTCATGCAAAACCATCCATTGTACTGGATCCATTAAAAATACACGATATCTTGGTAAGCTAGAAACATGTTTGGGAGTACTTCTAAAATACCCGAGAGATGTTTAGCTCGAATAAGTCGACCAAGTATTGCACCAAAGTTCCAAATTCTGCAGGATATTATTATGCTTTAATAAGGTAAGTTATTGGAGTGCACGCAATAAAATAGTCGTGCGAAGAACGTACAGTTTACTAGTATACACCAAGGCAGCTGGCCAACACGCTAGAGACTCTTGTCAAGAAAAAAGGAAAAAACAGGCCACACACACACAACACGGCCGTACCAAGGCACACGTGTGTGGCGCGACGCAGTGGGACGAGGGAGAGATTAGCCGGTCGGTGCACGCGGGGCACTGCATAGGAGGGGGGAGAGGATGGATGGTGAGAGACAGCGAAGGAGAGAGAAAACATAGTACTACTACTAGTAGTAGGTACCTGTACCTCATGTCAGAAACCCGTCAAACTAGCTTTACTCTGACATCACACCGCCTTTAACTCCTTTGCTGCTCTTGCGCTGCCTCCCGTTAATAATATCTTCTTGCTCTTTGTTTTTTCTTCCATTTTTTTCTTTGGCCACTTTGGGGTTTATTTTCTGGTGCCCCTAGTTCAGTAGAAGTACGGACTACTCAAGTTTTGCACAATAGTCCTTTTTTTCTAAAAATTGGTTCTGGGGCATTCAGATCCAAAATATTCGTGCGCAAAATAATTTCGGTCACTAGGAACTTTTTCTTTTTCTTTCTAACGAGGAATCTACCCCGAAGTACCAAGAACGTGCGCGTTAAAATCCAATGGTGGGCATGAAAATTACATAGTGGTCCAAAAAGAAAACCAAAATACATCTGTGACCTATACTTTTACAACATGGACCCTAAAGATACAACTCGGAAATTTGAACATGTTTTTCCTCATACTAGTTCGAAACTACCACCCCAGCATTATTATATACCATGGCAAGACACACCCATCTACCAAATATGGGAACATTATCATGAACTATGATGTAGATATGGCCATTACCTAATCGGTCATTCTGCTCGAGAAACCCTCGAGTGTTCATGCCATATCTAATGTGACTACGACTTTTTCGAATGTTTCAAATCTCATGTTTACCATTTCTTCATGGCTAGTACTGCAAACGAGAGGATGTCATGCAGACCCTTTTCGTTTATTCATTTTCCTTTATATCCTTTCGTTTTTTTAATCTATGCAAGATTTGCCAGCATGCAAATTCATATATATCAAGATATTGAGTCATTCAGAAATCTCGGCGATTTTCAAGATATTGACCCACAGTGTACACCTTCAAAATAGTTTCATAGTATAACTTCAAGAGCAATCTTTGTGAGTCTCTCTCTCTATATATATGTGTGTGTGTGTTTGTGCTTCTTCTTCTCGGGGTGTGACATGAATAAACAAGAGTAGTATATCTTACCTCTATCTCATCTTTTCATTATCTTACCACTTTTTTTATATAGTGTACGAATAACTTTGAATGTTGACCATCGGATCAAGACTCGCGAATCCAAACATTTCCAGCCGTTGGATCTTCTTTTCCATTCAAGGCCATCATGTTTAATTCAAAGGATTTACATGGGAAATTTATAGGATTAAATCCCATAATTTTTTTTTTATAATGGTTGTTTGATTTGTATGATTATTGATTCCTATAGGAATTTTTCCTAGGGAATTGTAATACCCTCGAATCGGCCCTATGCAAGTTTTAGTGCTTCCCGCCAAACCCGCATAGAAACGATTCAAGGACGCCCACCAGGCACTTTCGTGCGGGTGGAAAACAAAGTAATACCATTACACATTAGTTCACGATGGAACCCACATAACATATATATACAACAACGACTCCATGAGTCAAGAATACAGATATACTATACAAAGATCCAAATCACCTTGAAAACGATAGAGCGTCCGACTACGGACAAGATGCAAATGGGGCTAAGAGCCCTGAATGATAACCAATTGCGTCCATAACCCTGCCCAGGCCAATCCGGAAGGGTAACCCTGCTAACGATGTCGACCTCAAACCTGCTAAAACAAAAGGGGTGCCGACAAAGGGCAAAGGAAAAAGAGGAGCGTCAGTACTGAGACCAGTACACGGCAAGGCTAGAATTCGGCGGCTCTCGCCTACATAGGTATGGTGGACTGAAGCGGCAGCGCAGCACGCACTAAACAACCTATAGAGACTCAATACATCTGTCGGCTATTAGAGAGGGGTAAGAAAGACCTATTCAAACCCAACCTGATACTAACACCAATCATACCCATCCTGGTATTCCCCCCTCGAGACCAAACGAGGAAGTCAAACCAAGGAACTCACACAGTTGGCAGTTTTATTCATTCCATTATAGGTGCAGCACTTACTAGTCAGATATAGATAGCATGAGTCATCCTGATAGCATAAGTAGTGGGCAGTTTTAGTTAACCATTCAGTTGTAGTTGCAGTTCTTACTAGTCAGATACAATTAGCATGTGACATCCCAACCCAGCAGTTGTTGGCACTTTTATTTCATTCCATTAGAGTTGCGATACTTACTAGCCAGGTATAACATGACAGGATACACCCCAGTTCCACCAGTTGTTGGCACTTTTATCCATTCCATTGTAGTGAAGCTGATTACTAGTCACATATTAAGTCAAATTTATAGCACTACTTTAGTTATGCTTGTCTATGATCAAGATACTATGCTCCAAGTCGTCCATAACCGTGGACACGGATTTCAGAAAGATTTACCCTGCAGGGGTGCACAAATAGCAACACGCACACGATCAACCTCGGAAAAACCAACTCAGAACCCAACGAGGCTTTCACGACAAAGCAATCACAGGATTCATAAAATATTTCAGAGGGCCACCCCACTAAGCTACCCGCGACGAAGTTGGCCGGCTCCGAGACGGACCCAGGGTTTGTGTGGACGGCAGTAAATGACTGGGAACCCGAAAGTGTGACTGGGCTTGTCGATACACCGAAAACGTGTCACGATTCAAAACAGTACAAGTGCTCCACGCACAATCGTAAATAAAGCAGTAAGGCATGGCATAAGTACAGGATAGTAATAAATCCCCAAACTACTTTGTGGCCCCAAGAAATAAGAAATGAATCAAGCTCTGGCTAAGGGGATTCATGGTCCCATATGTGGATAGTGCGATAGTCAAGGAACAGGTATCAAGTACTTAGGGTCCTACGGGACACAAGTGAGCGTGGAAGAACCAAATAACATCTATTGCCCACCGATGCCTCTGCATTAGTTATATCTATTCTCAACAATTTAATAATTGTATTTAAAGTCATGATCCTCTCCACCGTAAAGCATATGACAACGTTCCAACAACTGTGGAACAACTACGACGCGAACCAGCACACGAGCAAGCGACTACGACTCGCAAGACTAACTATGTATCAAACAAGAGGCAATAGGATGTGTCCAAGGCAATATAAAGGCTGCAAGGGATATATCTAGTACAGAACACTAAAGCATCACGACACAGATAGCAATAGATCAACAGGAGGAAAGAAAGACTATAAATGCAAAATAGGTAGAAAGGGTAAGATTGCTCGCCTAAGAAACACTGCCGGAGATTCATCCGGAGAACTTGTCGATACTCGCATCCACTCATCGGCCTAATCCGCGGAGAAGCAAAACACTAAAAGAAACACCGAATACAATATTTAATATTACGGCAGAAGATCGGGCATGATGCAGGTATGATGCATGACATGGTAAAGATGCGATGCGACTAGGCAATATTAAGCGGCACTGGGGTCCCGATAATTAATTAGATGGTTCATGTTGTAAAGCTACCCCACAATTTAAATGTTGTCTTAACAAGGCAAAACATGGCATCGGTTCGCTGCACCAATTTAAATGGAGGCAATATAAGACTAGACAAGCCCACATATAGTCTACATATTTAATTTAGGTGAATCATCGAAATACCCTCAAGCACCCATAATATGTATGCAAACATGCTCAATTAATATGCAACAAGTATATGTCATATATTATAAAATAGGAGGTTGGATCAGGGTCACACATTAGGGGGTTCGGATCCGAGGGTCTCGAGGTTCGAAGGCGATCGGTCTTCGTATCCCATGATGAAGGTCTTGTGGTTTCCGTGAAGGCGAACTCGGTGTACCACGATGTAGCTCTTCGGTTTCGACTACGATGGTGGGTCAAGGACTTGGTATCGCGCATGACGATCTTGCCAATACGGAAACACTGATAGGACGGATATCCTGCTTAGGACAAACTTGCAGCAACCTCTTCACTTTACGGCACCTAGTCATGCCAGACTTGGTCACACAAATCATCAAGGGACCATAGCAGTACTAACATCACCAAAGAGTAGCATCATCACCTAATCATCACATCAACTGGAACAACTGGGAGAGAGGAACTTCGGTAGCAGGGCATGCTGCAGGACATGGAAAGACCGAGGCAAGCAGAGGCACTGCAGGAGCTTGCAGACGAGGAGGTGGCGCTTCAAGGGTCGGCGAGGAGGCTTAGAAGGCCACAACGACGAAGGAGCGGCCGAGGCTCTGCGGGATGGGAAGAAGAGGCTTGGCTGCCGAGCGCGGATGGAGTTCGTGGTCCGAGCGGCGCCGGGATGGGGCTCTGACGAGGACGAGCGCAGACGACAGCGGTCGCAGGTCGGGGAAGGGGCGCACGCGAGGTGGGGTCCTGGAGATGGGGCGCTGAACTCGAGGACGGGCCGGCCGGCGGACGGAGAGGAGAGCGCAGCGGCGGAGGTACTCGGGATGGCGCCGGGTCGAGGACGAGGCGTGGAGTCGCTGGCCGGAGCCGAGGTGACGCAGTGGCGATCGACAGAGGAGCCTGGCCGGGAGGACGTGAGGCCGGCGAGGCGGCGGGAGGCGCTCATGACGGGGAAGGCAACGGGCGGCGGAGCTTGGCGCAGCGGTGGCCGGGATCCATTCGGGAAGGAGGCGAGCTCACGGGGCTCGAGGGACAGAGGTCGCGGCTGAGGCCGGCGAAGCGGAGGTGCAGAGCGGCGGCGACGCACGCGGGGAAGAGGAAGAGGACGGCGGCGGGTGCTGGGGTTGGGGATCGAGGCAGGGGCGACGGACGAGGAGAGAGAGAGAGCGTGGATCCCGAGGCTATCGAGGATGGGCCTCTCCCGCGGGGTGGGGCCCGGTGGCAGGTGGTGGGTCAGGTGGAGCGGGGCGCCATGTGGGGGTGGGGCCGGGTGGAGCGGGGGTGGGGAGGTCGTGTCGGTGCGGGTCAGATGCTGGCGATGTGTGCGTGTGTGTTGTGCATGCAGGGGCTGGGAACGGTACCGTGTCGACGGGTGGGCTGGCTCGCGCCATGTGTAGTGTGCGTGCTAGGGCGAGGCTGCGGTGCACTGCGGTAGTTAGATGGCTGCACGCGCGCGTGTGTTGCGTGGTGTGCGGGCGTGTTAGGTAGACTGGCAGCGGAGGATTAGGTGTGAGGGTCTGGCTAGGCTAGGGTTTGGTTTAGATTGGGTAGTAGGTGGCTGGTTGGCCCCTTTGGGCCTTGCCGGTTGCCTCCCTAAAACTACTTTATTTCTTTATTTTTATTTTAGAATATTTTTGTAAATAGTTTTTAGACAAATAAAAGATCCACAAAAGACCGGGGTTTTTAATTTGAAATAAAGACGGGGGATATTAAGAAAACAAACATAGGCTTTTATAAAATAGTTTTAGACAAACTTATGCACGATGATGATGATGCTCAAATGTAATGTGGCATGATGACATGAGCATGTGGTCAAGATGATGCACAAGATAAAAATAACACGCGATTTTCTAGTAGTGGTTTTAGCGGGATGCCACAATTCGACACCACTAACAAGGGATCTTGCCCTTGAGATCCGCCTTGTGGTACCGGGAAGAAGGTCGACAATCTGAATCTTCTCGCTTCGTGTAGATGCTCGCGACACCACTAACAAGAGGGCGTTGTCCGTGATCGTCGAGAGAACACTCCGGGAAACAAAGGACGAAGGTAAAGGTATCCACAAATAACTTCGATAAAAGAGTGAACCGATGCATTCTCATCCACTTCAATGTACATGAGCAAATAGAGTGAGTAGTCGGCATGGGGGCCAATCCATCACGCACCCAAACTATTACTCCGCACAATCAGTAGAAAAGCGTGCAACCATTCTTGGAATCAGACTGAAGATCTCGATAATCGAGGTTCGGAACAAAGGAGTGATGCAGGCTCTGCATCGGATCTGGCGTAGATGACGTCGTCGTGTCAGAAAACACCGGAAGGCACAAACAAGGAGCAAAGAATGGTACCACAAATAAAGGATCACTCAGATGGCATGAAGTCCGGAGGTAGAAACACCGTTGCCAAAGGAGGAAGCGAAACCCTGAAGGTACGACGGAAACCCAACCACGAGAATTCCTGGACTTGAGGAAAAGATAAGAGAGCAGATTCAAAACACGCAGAGGTAAGAGGAGAATAGCATAGGGGTAAGGAGTAAAAGAAGACCTAATCAGATCTATCCAACCGATTTTGCAAAATAGCTTTGACACTCTACATCGGCCATTAGCTAGGTTATCCTACAGGCTGGACCAGTGGGGTATTGTAACTGCTGGGCTCCGATACCACTCTGTAACAGCCTCGAATCGGCCCTATGCAAGTTTTAGCACTTCCCGCCAAACCCGCATAGAAACGATTCAAGGACGCCACCAGGCACTTTCATGCGGGTGGAAAACGAAGTAAAACCATTACACATTAGTTCACGATGGAACCCACAGAACATATATATACAACAACGATTCCATGAGTCAAGAATACAGATATACTATACAAAGATCCAAATCACCTTGAAAATGATAGAGCGTCTGACTACGGACAAGATGCAAATGGGGCTAAGAGCCCTGAAGAATAACCAATGGCGTCCATAACCCTTCCTACGCCAAGCCGGAAGGGTAACCCTGCTAACGATGTCGATCTCAAACCTTCTAAAACAAAAGGGTTGCCGACAAAGGGCAAAGGAAAAAGAGGAGCGTCAGCACTGAGGCCAGTACACAGCGAGGCTAGAATTCAGCGGCTCTTGCCTACATAGGTATTGTGGACTGAAGCGGCAGCGTAGCATGCACTAAACAACCTATAGAGACTCAATACATCTGTCGGCTATTAGAGAGGGGTAAGAAAGACCTATTTGAATCCAACCTGATACTAACACCAATCATACCCATCCTGGTATTCCCCCCCTCGAGACCAAACGAGGAAGTCAAACCAAGGAACTCACACAGTTGGTAGTTTTATTCATTCCATTATAGTTGCAGCACTTACTAGTCAGATATAGATAGCATGAGTCATCCTGATAGCATAAGTAGTGGGCAGTTTTAGTTAACCATTCAGTTGTAGTTGCAGTTCTTACTAGTCAGATACAATTAGCATGTGACATCCCAACCCAGCAGTTGTTGGCACTGTTATTTCATTCCATTAGAGTTGCGATACTTACTAGGCAGGTATAACATGACACGATACACCCAGTTCCACCAGTTGTTGGCACTTTTATTATCTATTCCATTGTAGTGAAGCTGATTACTAGTCACATATTAAGTCAAATTTATAGCACTACTTTAGTTATGCTTGTCTATGATCGAGATACTGTGCTCCAAGTCATCCATAACCGCGGACATGGCTTTCAGAAAGATTTACCCTGCAGGGGTGCACAAAGAGCAACACACACACGATCAATCTCGGAAAAACCAACTCAAAACCCAACGAGGCTTTCACGACAAAGCAATCACATGATTCATAAAATATTTTAGGGGGCCACCCCACTTAGCTACCCGCGACGAAGTTGGCGGGCTCCGAGACAGACCCAGGGTTTGTGTGGACGGCGGTAAACGACTAGGAACCCAAAAGTGTGACTGGGCTTGTCGATACAGCGAAAACGTGTCACGATCCAAAACAGTACAGGTGATCCACGCATAATCGTAAATAAAGCAGTAAGGCATGTCATAAGTACATGATAGTAATAAAGCCCCAAACTACTTTGTGGCCCCAAGAAATAAGAAATGAATCAAGCTCTGGCTAAGGGGATTCATGGTCTCATATGCGGATAGTGCGATAGTCAAGGAACAAGTATCAAGTACTCGGGGTCCTATGGGACACAAGAGAGCGTGGAAGAACCAAATAACATCTATTGCCCACCGATGCCTCTGCATTAGTTATATCTATTCTCAGCAATTTAATAATTGTATTTAAAGTCATGATCCTCTCCACCGTAAAGCATATGACAACGTTCCAACAACTGTGGAACAACAACGACGCGAACCAGCACATGAGCAAGCGACTATGACTCGCAAGACTAACTATCTATCAAACAACAGGCAATAGGATGTGTCCAAGGCAATATAAAGGCTGCAAGGGATATATCTAGTACGGAACACTAAAGCATTGCGACCCAGATAGCAATAGATCAACAGGAGGAAATAAAGATTATAAATGCAAAATAGGTAGAAAGGGGGAGATTGCTCGCCTGGGAAACACTGCCGGAGATTCATCCGGAGAACTTGTCGATACTCGCATCCACTCATCGGACTAATCCGAGGAGAAGCAAAACACTAAAAGAAACACCGGATACTCTATTTAATACTACGGCAGAAGATCAGGCATGATGCAGGTATGATGCATGACATCGCAAAGATGCGATGCGACTAGGCAATATTAAGCGGAACCGGGGTCCCGATAATTAAATAGATGGTTCATGTTGTAAATCTACCCCGCAATTTAAATGTTGTCTTAACAAGGCAAAACATGGCATCGGTTCGCTACACCAATTTAAATGGAGGCAATATAAGACTAGAAAAGCCCACATATAGTCTCCATATTTAATTTAGGTGAATCATCGAAATACCCTCAAGCACCCATAATATGTATGCAAACATGCTCAATTAATATGCAACAAGTATATGTCATATATTATAAAATAGGAGGTTGGATTAGGGTCACACATTAGGGGGTTCGGATCTGAGGGTCTCGAGGTTCGACGGGGATCGGTCTTCGGATCCCATGATGAAGGTCTTGTGGTTTCCGTGAAGGCGAACTCGGTTTACCGCGATGTAGCTCTTCGATTCCGACTATGATGGTGGGTGAAGGACTTGGTATCGCGCATGACGATCTTGCCGAAACGGAAACACCGATAGGACGGATATCCTGCTTAGGACACACTTGCAGCAACCTCTTCACTTCACGGCACCTAGTCATGCCAAACTTGGTCACACAAATCTTCAAGGGACCATAGCAGTACTAACAACACCAAAGAGTAGCATCATCACCTAATCATCACATAACCTAGAACAACTGGGAGAGAGGAACTTTGGTAGCAGGGCGTGTTGCAGGACTTGGAAAGACCGAGGCGAGCAGCAGCACTGCAGGAGCTTGCAGACCAGGATAGGGCACGAGGCTCGAGGTGGCGCTGCAAGGGTCGGCGAGGAGGCTTAGAAGGCAACGACGACGAAGGAGCGTCCGAGGCTCTGTAGGCTAGGAAGGAGAGGCTTGGCTGCCGAGCACGGACGGAGTTCGTGGTCCAAGCGGCGCCAGGATGGGGCTCTGACAAGGACGAGCGCAGACGGCAGCGCTCGCAGGTCAGGGGAGGGGCGCACGCGAGGTGGGGTCCTGGAGATGGGGCACTGAACTCGAGGACGGGCCAGCTGGAACCGGAGTAGAGGACGCCGACGGACGGAGAGGAGAGGGCGGCGGGGGAGGTGCTCGAGATGGCGCCGGGTCAAGGACGAGGCGTGGGGTCGCTGGCCGGAGACGAGGTGATGCGGTGGCGATGGACAGAGGAGCCTGGCTGGGAGGACGTGAGGCCGGCGAGGCGGAGGGAGGCACTCATGACGGGGAAGGCGACGGGCATCGGAGCTTGGCGCAGCGGCGGCTGGGATCCGTTCGGGAAGGAGGCGAGCTCACGGGGCTCGAGGGACGAAGGTCGCGGCTGAGGCCGGCGAAGCGGAGGGGCAGAGCGGCGGCGACACACGCGGGGAAGAAGAAGAGGGCGGCGGCGGGTGCTGGGGTTGGGGATCGAGGAAGGGGGCGACGGACGAGGAGAAAGAGAGAGCGGGGATCCCGAGGCTGTAGGGGACGGGCCTCTCCCGTGGGGTGGGGCCCAGTGGCAGGTGGCGGGTCAGGTGGAGCGGGGCGCAATGTGGGGGTGGGGCCGGGTGGAGCGGGGGTGGGGAGGTCGTGTCGGTGCGGGTCAGATGCTGGCGATGCGTGCGTGTGTGTTGTGTGTGCAGGGGCTAGGAACGGTAACGTGTCGACGGGTGGGCGGGCTCGCGCGATGTGTAGTGTGCGCGCAAGGGCGAGGCTGCGGCGCAGCGGTGGCTAGGCTAGGGTTTGGTTTAGGTTGGGTAGTAGGTGGCTGGTTGGGCCCTTTGGGCCTGGTCGGCTGCCTCCCCTAAAACTAATTTATTTCTTTATTTTTATTTTAGAATATTTTTATAAATAGTTTTTAGACAAATAAAAGATCCACAAAAGACCGGGGTTTTTAATTTGAAATAAAGACGGGGGATATTAAGAAAACAAACATAGGCTTTTATAAAATAGTTTTAGACAAACTTATGCACGATGATGACGATGCTCAAATGCAATGTGGCATGATGACATGAGCATGTGGTCATGATGATGCACAAGATGAAAATAACACGCGATTTTCTAGTAGTGGTTTAGCGGGATGCCACAGGAATCCTTTGCACTAGATTGCATAGGAAATCTAACATCGATCCACACCCAAACCTCTTTCTTAGAATACTTTTTTCCTTTGATGGAATCAAACAAACTTTCTTTCATATATATATATGGGTTCCTATAGGATTAAAGTGGGCATGACATTGTAATCCTATGTTTTTCCTATTCCTATGCTTTTTCTATACTACGAATCAAACAAGCCCCTAGCATCTATAAGATTCTATTGATAGTCTTCAGCATAATGAATGCTATGCACAAACCTCAAAACACACTTCTCCATCATACTAGAATCTTCTCCCTCGTTTCTCTTGACCATGTTACCAAAAAATTTAAGTGTCAGGTAGCTAATTATCTTTGAATTCTACATGATGATACAAAGTACAAGAACCAAATATACACCCATACTTCTTATCTTATCTTACCACTATATAATGTACATATAACTTTGAATATTGACCGTTAGATCAAGACTCGCGAATCCCAACATTTCTAGCTGTTGGATCTTCTTTTCCCTTCTGACATCTAGAAGATTCTATTGGTAGTCTTCATCACAATGAATGCTATGCACAAAACTCAAAACACACTTCTCCAACATTCTAGAATCTTCTCCCTCATTTCTCTGAATCATGTTACCAAAAAATTTAAGTTTTAGATAGCTAATAATCATTGACTTCTACATGATATATATATATATGTATATATATACTGTACAAAGTATAAGAACCAAATATACACCCATACATTTTATAGATGTTGATCAAATTTATATATTTTTCTGCTTTACCTGTATTATAATTTTATATAGTGATGATATGTGTCATACGTATATTATCTGAGTCACACGTGCAGGACACGTGTAATTTACTAGTTATATATATATATATATGTTAATCAAATTTATAAATGCTTGTGCTTTACCTATTATAATTAAGAGCTACGTCCATAAAGTACCATGTATGTATTTGGTTCTTTGTACTTTGTATCATGTAGAAATTAACCTACTATTAGTTACCTAGTACTCGACATGCTCTAGAGAAATGATGAAGATGATTCTAGAATTACCGAGAAGTGTGTTTCGAAGTTTGTGCATAACATTCAGTGCACTAAAGAACATCAATAGAGAATCTTCTAAATGCTAGAATGGATTGAAGATTCAACTTAATTCTATTTAGCAGAGTTGGGAATTGCCAGTCTTGATCCAACGGTCAAAATTCAAAGTTATTTGCACACTATATATATAGTGGTAAGATATCATTATATAATAGGTTAAGCTCAAAAAGTTTTAAATATGATGGACATCTATAAAGTATGGGTGTATATTTGGTTCTTCTACTTTGTATCATGTTGAAGTCAACATAGAAATAAATGTATGTTAGCTATACCTAATACTTCCAATTTTGGTAACATGGTCTATAGAAATGTCTGAAAGATTCTAGAATGATAGAGAAGTGTTTTAAGATAAGAAGTATGGGTGTATATTTGGTCCTTGTACTTTGTATGTCACATATAATTCAAAGATTATTAGCTAAACCGAACACATTAAATTTTTGATAACATGGTCTAGAGAAACAAGGGAGAAGATTCTAGTATGATGGAGAAGTGTGTTTGAGGTTTGTGCATAGCATTCATTATGACGAAGACTATATATAAATAGAATCTTTAAGATGCTAGAATGGAAAAGAGAAGATCCAATGACTAGAAATGCTGGATTCACGAATCTTGATCCAACGGTCAACATTGAAAGTTATCTGTACACTATATAGTGATAAGATAAGATAAGATCATGCAGAAGTCAATGATTATTAGCTACGAGGGAGAATATTCTAGTATGATAAAGAAGTGTGCTTTCAGGTTTGTGCATAGCATTCATTATGCTAAAGACTATCAATAGAATCTTCTAGATGCTAGAATGGAAAAGGGATCCAACGGCTAGAAATATTGGGATTCGCTAGTCTTGATCCAACGGTTAATATTCAAAGTTATTTATACACTATATAGTGGTAATATAAGATAAGATAAGATGGTAAGATAAGATATAGCAATTGTAATGTTTTTTTGTGTGTGTGCTGATGGGTGGGGCGAGTATGTCATACATACAACACAATAGCACATACTCTAGATATATACAGATGTATCTAGCACTAAAACTTGACTAGATACATCCGTATCTAGATGAATCTAAACCAACAAATGTGGGTCAGAGGGATTATATGTTTGTAGCACAGCTCGCTCTCATATATATACTCATACTAAAACATGTCATGTATATGGAAATGTATATGTACACGCCTGCAGATACTTGGCCACTCACACGTCACACACACGCGCAAACAGCTACACGTATACATGTACATGGCCGCACACCACACACATGTACACAGACACGTACAAATACATGTACACATGGCCACACATGGCAAGACACATGTACAAAAATATAAGCCTTAATTAATAAGCTCTAGGGTGGAGGTAGTACAAATTAATTTTATGACATTTAGGCCTTAATATTGTATTGTTTGGAAGAAGGAAAGTTAGTGTCCTATGACTTATCTAGCTTTTCTTCTACATTATAAGTTAGAGGATATATATAACTTGTTTCTTGCCAAATATCGTGGTAAACATAGTTTTAGTCCGACTTCTCGCACCCGGGGTACAAATTAGACCCATATCTTGCAGAGTGGACAAAACCAATCCCAAAGCTGTCCCTGGTACAAATCAGTCCATTTCAAACAAATTTGAGCATACTTTACAAAATTCATACACGTTTAGCTATCCTGATCGTGCCTTTTTGCGATTGAGACAGTAAAATAGTACCGGCCTAGAAGTGGTGTCCTTCCACGACTTCTATTGCTTTTGAAAGTTCATGTAAATTTTTTGCGTAGATTGATGTCATTTTAGCTTGGCTGAACACTGTCCTCTGCAAATGCTCAAGTTAACTAAAACTACACATGTGTGCATTTCACTCAATATTTCATCGTTAGTTTCAAGTTAGCTGAAATCTAACCAAATTTGATTCTTTTCTTATACACTTCACAATCCATATGCATCAATTGTTTTATATGTGATGAGTCAACTTGAGCATTGCGAAGTACGTTGGATGAGCACATGGACATATGTTGTTCACATATCATGTCAAATTCCCAAGATTTTAGCTTCAGCACATGGGCTTTTCTGTAAACAATGATGCCTTGTGTGGGCCCATAAATTACCCTCTCCTCGCTTTTCTTATCTTGTCTTACATCTTACAACTATATTGTGTATGGAGAGCTTTGAACACTCGTCGTTGAATCAAGATTATCAAATCCCAACATTGCTAGCGGTTGTATCTTCTTTTCCATTATGGGATCTAGAAGATTCTATTGATAGTGTTTAGCACAATGAAATTTATGCACAAACCTCAAATACACTGTGAGGGTAGTTCCATATTTGCTTCATGTGTTGTTTTAGCTAGATGGTGGGACCCACGTTGTAAATATTTGCAACTAGTACATTGTGGAGCTCTTGCTATATTTTATACCAAAGCCAAATTTACCTTTACGTTAGATTTGGCAATGGCAACATTGTGGTGCTCTTGGACAAGCCACAAGCTTATGGGTCACCCTTAAGAAAATTTCCTTAAGGTGAAGCTCTACTATGTATATATATACATGTGGTCATCCATAAGGACTACTTTTTGCTTGTGGACACCCTTATGGACAACATAGTGGATCCCTAGGTGAACTTTTGCCATAAGGTGGGTCCCACATAGCTTGTGGAAGTAGCTATAACATCACCTATGTATAAGGTGAACTTTTTCCATCAGATGGGACCCACATAGCTTATAGAAATAGCTAGTACAATGTATAAGGTCGAGTTCACCTTAAGCTGGGACCCACATGTTTGTTAAAAATACACACGTGCAAGAGAGAGAGGAGAAAGTAAAATAATTGTTTATGGACAACCCACAAGCTTGTAGGTCACCCTTAAGGAAATTCGACTAAAGTGAACCTCTAATATGTACTATATGGATAGGCTTATGGACTACTTTTTGTCTTGTGGGTAGACAACATAATGGATTCCCTAGGCACCCACAATGTAGAGCCAAATCTAGTTCCAAAATAGATATTTGGCTTTTGGAACTAGTTCCATACGTTGCAGGGTTAGTTCCAAATATGAGAAACTAGGGAATCGGAGCAACTCCGTGCGCCGATGCCAAATTCCAAGTACTACTCTATCTGATCATGTGGCAGTGCACTGCTTCTCTCTCGTGCGATGGGGAAGAGAACACCCTTTACTATGTTTTTTTATTCTGTGTAAGGGTCCACTATGCAAATATTTGGCAAGACAAACGTTGTGGAGCAAATGCCAAATTTGCCTCCGATGCTAAATAGTGTTGTATGTCAGATTTTGCAACATCAACGCCGTGGCTGATAAAGTGAACCTATCTATAAGCTGGGACCCATATGTCTGCAAAAAGTATACAGGTGCAAGAGAGAGAGGAGAGAGTAAATAATTTTATATTGCTTATGGACAAGCCACAAGCTTAGGTGAAGCTCTACTATGTACTCCCTCCATCCGCAAATAAGTGTACTTCTAATTTTGTCCTAAGTCAAAGTTAGTAAAGTTTGACTAAATTTATAGGGAAACGTAGCAATATTTATGACTCCAAATTGGTACCCGGTAGATATGTTTTCAAATTTAGTTTCATAATATGTCAATTTGATATAATATAAGTTGCTATATTTTTTTATAAAGTTGGTCAAATTTAATAAAGTTTGACTTAGCCAAAAGCTAGAAGTACACTTATTTGCGGATAGAGGGAGTATGTGGTCATCCATAAGGACTAATTTTTAGTTATGGAAAACATAGTGGATGTCCTAATATAGATCTCGTTCCGTGAAAAAAAAGAGCTCATCCATGCAAGTAAAATACTACATAGCTCGTCTAGTACAACCCATACCCTAGGCGTCTAGTAGAGTCAGGCCGGTCACAGTCTCCTCCAAATTAACTACTCCTTCCGTCTAGACGTCTACTGGTACTAGGGAGTAGGGAGTCAGCGGGTCACTGTCTCCTCGAAATGTAGCTGAGGGGCGCACGCTCGTGTTGATTAATCCAGCTTTTCCCCCCTTGCCTATTCCCCCGCCCCCTCCAAGGCGTCTTCCCCTTCTCTTTTCGGCGTCTTCCCCTTCCGCACCACACGCCGCCGCTATCGCCATTTGCCGCTTTCGGATTCTCTTGCTCGTCTCACTCAGGCAGTTACCACCCTCGATTCCCCCTCTCTTTCGCAACCCCAATAAATGAAATACAGACGCTGCCTTGCGATGGCGTCATCGAGCAAGAATAGTGAGCATGATTCTGATCTTTTTCACTAAGTGTTTACCGAAGGCCCCTTTGAAGAAATTATAACACGATGCGACGTCATCACCACCTCCAGCCTAATCGGTTTGTCCAAACTTTTTCTTGAATCTGTGAAAGCTAGTGCAACTCTGGATGCTTCAATGCCATTTGGCCTCCCATGTGTTCTTTATCCCCCCTGACAAAGGGACTGCTAGATTTCTTGCATTACATCAAAATTTATAGCCTCATGTGCAAGCTGTCACCGCTGGACAGGTTCCCCTCCGGTGCTATGGTACCAGGCTATACTTCTGGGAAGTGGGTAGGCGCCAATGGAGATTGGATTGCCACGGCTAGCTTCAGAGGCAAGTTGGAGCTTTGCAACGTGTACACTCGTCGCAAGATTCCTCTCCCAGCATTGTCGTTCGAAGCAACCGACCATCCAACCACATTATTGTTGGATAATGATCTTCCAGCTGTAATGCAGAAGATTGTTATTTGCCAAGTTCCCACAGCTGCTGGGAGATATAAAGATTTCTCGCTTGTTGCAGTCTTCAATGTCAGAATTGCCATCCTTCAGGGCGGTGATGATGGATGGACAGTTCTTCCACTTCCTCTTAACCACACCATGAGCCCTTATAGTTACAAAGATGGAATTACCCACGACGAACTGGTGTTCGCCACAGCTCTGTATGGCAACGTTCATGTTTGGGATCCTCTGCATCCTGGTAATTATTCCTTCATATGTAATGTACTAGCTTAATTACTCATGTGCCCAAGCTATTGTACTGAATTGACATAGGGAGTGTTTCGTTTAAATGAAAATACGAGTAGTTATTTTAGACTCTATGAACTGTACGAATAATAGTTTTTCCGTAGGATTTTTTCTTATAGCAGTCGTTTGATTCATCGGATTGAATTATGCACAGTAGATTTTTTCGGATGTCTTTTAGTTCATTCGATAGGAATTTAAGATATACTTGAAGCTCCTGAAAAGAATCCGTTCAATGGTTTTCCGTTCAATGTAATCCAACACAACCGCAATCCTGCAGGAGTATAAATGGACATGCAAATGTAAAATCCTATGTCTTTCCTATCCTAGGTTAACGCATTTTGCTACCTTTTCAGTAGGATTCACTATATCATGCTGCCGGAATCATAAGTTAACGCATTCTGCTACCTTTTCAAGGACCTGCGCTGGTCTTGGCGCGACCAGCTGCCGTGGACGAGTTGGTGGATTCATTTCTTAATGCTACTGGAGATGAGCACAACTACTTTTTTGGTTTTGGTGGTTAGCAAGATCTGCAGATGGTTTTAGACTTCTTCATATATATACGCTTGGAGCTTCTTATGATCCCAGATGTCTTACTTGTCATTGCCGAAATCGTACTAGTGCTGCTCATCCTCGTGTTGTACACTGCGGTCGCACTATCTCCAATTATACTTTGGGGTTGGGCTGCATGGTGTTCTCAATGAACACTGGTCAGGTTGATCAAGCTAATCCATGGGAAAGGATTGCTAACCTTGGATAATATTCTCTTTTCCTTGGAGTGAACTATCCGATTATCATGCGCATAGGAGGTGCAGATCTTACCTCGGGTTATCTAACGAGAAGCAACTGTGTCTACATCTTACCAACTACAGCATGGCTTTCCAAAGAGTCGTAGCCTGAATTATGCCGCTTCAGTCTTAGTGGTAAAGACTGCGGTGTTACTTCTGAAATCAATGTCCTTGAGGGAATTAGTAAGCCTCGCTTCTGTATAGGAACGGTGAAGCATCCGCTTTGGTTCGTACCAACCTTCGCGAACACCGTCGGTTGGAACCGGCCTCATGCATAACTAAGAAACAAGACATGTTGTCATAGTACGTAATGATGCAATCCATATGTAATAGTTGGTATTACAAGTAGAGAAATAGTTCTGGACCATGTTGAACTATTTATTTTGTTTTGTTGTCTGTAGTAATCGGCTTTCAACTCGTTGGTCTCCTCTCTTTTGAAACATGTCCTTCTATCGATACTATGTTTATTTACTCGTATGAACTTGACTATATTTTTTTTGGACCTTTAGCATAATGCACTTTAGTCCGCCAATTCTAGAGTTCTTTTAGAAATTATGGAAATTTTAGCATCAACAGGATGTTATGGACCACATGCCATACACTTGAACAATCACCTCAATGCTTGTGTAAGGGTCGTACTCTATGAAAACAACCTTGGCTTGAACGATTAGCCTCATGCACTAGTCTTTGGTTAAGGTGATATGATGAGACCATATTTTTTAGAGATTTATCTTATCTTATCTTACCACTATATAGTGTACGGTTAACTTTCCACATTAACCGTTGTATCAAGACTAGCAAATTCTAACATTGCTAACCCTCGAATCTTCTTTTCTATTCTAGCATTTACTCACTCCGTTCCATAATATAAAATGTTTTAACTTGTGTGAAACGAATGTATCTAGACGAATTTTAGTGTGTGGTTCACTCCAAACATATACACTACTTTTAGTGTGTAGTAAAAGATGTCTAGATACATTTTTTCACAAAAGCTAAACCATCTTATATTTTGAAACGGAGGAAATAGGAGATTCTATTGATATTGTACTAGAATTTAGAACAATGAACGCTATGAACAAGTATAAGAACCAAATATACACCCGATACTTTATGGAAGAGTATCGAAAATATAATTATTTTCTCAGCTTTACCTATTACTTTATGGAGTAGTACAATTTTATATTGTGATGATATGGCATTCATTCTACTAGACAACGTTGGCGTGCTAGACTAGTAGTAGTACTAATAAAGTTTCCTCGATGCTACTACAGTAGTACTAGATAGCGTTGGTGTGCTACACTAGCTAGCTAATAATTAAAGTCTCCTCTATGCAGTTGCGCCCTGCAGTAGAAGAATGACGAAGGAACACGCAAAAAACTCCTCGTTCAAAGAGCCATACTGTCTTCCCCATCTCCGGCAGTATTTGGTATCGTATCCAACGCGCGCATCACTCATTTTCCTTGCCATCTCGCCCGCAGCATTGGTCCTTCCAGGCTGCCACCCCTCTCCTCCAAAACCTCCCAACAGTCCTAGGCTGATCCACCTCGCCCCCAAACCATCGGGACGCAATGGCGGATTCGGGGACCAACCGGTGGTACGGCGGATGGAGCAATGTCGGCGCTGACGTGTTTAAAGAGATCTCTATGCGTATGGACACTACCAGCACCATTCGGCTAGCCGCATGCTCCAAGGAGTTGAACCTCCGAGTCACCAGCAGAAAAGGTAGAAGATGCCCCAACGATGGTTGTGGGACATTGGTCGCGTACCGTCAGGTCTACAACCACAAGATTGCATGTGTGCACGGCCCATGCAACTACATGGAGGATGGCTGCATTTTTGCCGCCTTGCCGGTGGCTCTCATCGCCCACCTTTGTGAAGGTCGATGAGGGTGCATAGTTTTTGCTATGGCAAAAAACGCAGGTACTCCTCTAAGCCTCTATCGGCAACAGGCCTGCGGATAGTAGTTATCATCAGATTCGGAGATGATGGTACTGTGTTCGCGGTGCGATTTGACACGCGCCAAATGCTACACGTCATTTCCGTCATATGCGTCAGGTTAGCGGCATGCTTGTCTCCGTGGTACATGGTGAAGTTTTGGTCGTCGATTGTGATTGAGGGGAGAAGGATAAAAAATCCGGTTTATGTGTGCTAGAGAGCACCGCGTCGCCCGACGACATCCCGTTCGAAGAGCTACAGTGGCTCCTGCCGGTGTCGATGTCGCACCTGGTCGCTCGTGAACCATCGGTGTTCACCCCGGAATAATGTCTTCAGATTAACAGGATTCATGAGTGAGATAAACACATCTTAATGTTCATTGGAGTATTTGAACTGCTAGAAAGACTTACTACCTG
Source organism: Avena insularis (assembly GCA_023614405.1). Taxonomy (NCBI): domain Eukaryota; kingdom Viridiplantae; phylum Streptophyta; class Magnoliopsida; order Poales; family Poaceae; genus Avena; species Avena insularis. The sequence continues at coordinate 316,750,610 of CM042686.1, forward strand.
TTCTTAGTAGTTGTTTTTAGTAGTACTTTTATGGAGTTTAACTACTGCTAATGTATTTTGTAGTAATACCTACTATATGTACTGGTACTTATCATTTTGGGAGATGTGGTTCCTAGCTTAAGGTAGTTCTGAGTATTTTCTATGGAGTTCTTCCTCTACTAATCTATTTTGCAATAAAACTATGTACTGGTGCTTGTTTAGATTGACCGATGAAGTGCAGAATATGGTCTCGCTTTACTTTTGAATCGGGCCTAGCTACATCTATTGAATTTCAATGTGTGCATTGTTGAATCTATCAATTATTATCTGTGTACTGCTAATTCAGTCAGTTTGAAATGTTGTTGAATCTGTCAAGTGTTGCTGAATATGAACTGGGAATCTGTCAAGTGCTGCTGAATATGAGCTAGGAATTTGTCGATATTTTTTCGGTCATATTCTGTACTGCTGAATCTTTTAAATGCTACCGAATTTATGAAATGTTATGTTGTTACTATTAGTACATACAATACAATATTTTGTAGAACTAACTGTGATGTACGTGTACTTGTTTAGATCAAGTGCAGCAGATTGTCTTGCTTTTCTTTTGGAACTTGGCATTTTATAGAACTAATACTGATGTACTGCTACTTGTTTAGACCAAGTGCAGTACATGGTCTTGCTTTTCTTTTGAAACTTGGCATTTTATAGAACTAACTGTGATGTACGTGTACTTGTTTAGATCAAGTGCAGTAGATGGTCTTGCTTTTCTTTTGTAACTTGGCCTTGTCATAAACTCATAATCTTGACCTCGATTTGCATTGATGTGAGAAGGAGGCTTGCACAGAAATCACACTTGATCGTTAGTTTTGCTTGCTCCAATGATTGAGTATATTAGGAGAACAGGCCAAACTGATCATGGGCCAAGGTTTTTTTAGTTGGAACAAGAACAGATTCTCTCTGTACTGCTATTGAATTTCAAGCAGGAAAGCTACTGAATCTCTCAAATGTTCTGTCGTTGCTATTACTAAAGCATTTGTGCAACTAATACTGATGTACTAGTATTGTATTTCATTCTCTATATTGCTGCATTGGTCACTTTTGAAATGCTTCTGAATTGGTCAAGTGCTCCCGAATATTAACTTTGAATCTGTTGATAATTTTTCTACCTTATTCTGTACTGCTGAATTTTGACATGCATATCTGCCAAAAAGAATTATCGCTTTTCCCCCGCCCTCGCTGAGGTCTTTGTTTCGAATCCGGCAGAGCACATCACAATGCATTTTTATTAACTAGGAGAAGAAATCTAATAATCCCTCTGATCCAAATTAATGTTCTTACATTTGTCTAGATTCTGACATATCTAGTCATGTTTTAGTGCTAGATACGTCCGAATCTAGCCAAATCCAAGAACATTAATTTAGATCGGAGGGAGTAGCTCATTCGGCGCTTCTTTAGCCCAGAACATTTGAATTCAGTCTTTTAGGAGTCAGGTACTGCTGACCACATCCCAGCAAAATTTTAGGAAGGATCCCATGGAGAATAGCCGAGAACATATTAATTTGGCCTTTTACGGGTCAGCGGACTGCTGAGCACAGCCTAGTGAAATTTGAGAATGAGGCCCATGGAGCATATCCCATGGAATATAACCCACGTAGAGAAATAGCCAAACTCTTTTTAATTCAGCCTTTTGGGCATTGCCCCCCCCACCTCTCATAATAATAAAAACTCTGCCTACCCATGTTTTTCAGAAAATACCCCATTATGTGGCATTTTATAAATCGAGATGCCAGGAGCGCTGCCCTTTTATATTTTAAAAGAGATAAACATAGACACACAAAATATTTTAAGAAGACTATTATAGAAGTTGTAGTACTAATAAAAGTTTAATGATATTTTTTCTATAAATATATTTGTTGTTTTTGGCTCTCATTTTAGGTTTGTTTGATTTGAAGATCTTTTGTTCGAATCGCCTTTCTGTGTGTATGTGTGTGTGTATCTTGGGGTTACACACAAAATAGACACACATGCAATGGAGCACAAGTGTGAGAGAGGTTGCATCAACACACCCACTTGAGTCTGTGTGGTCATGTTGATCATTGTGGTTTGGAAAAGGACACATGCAATAACACTCCATGTGTCAAACCATGGTCAGAAAGCCCTAGAACATCCTGGAATGCAACTGCCACATGCAATGGACCACCAGTGTGATAGACATTGCATCACCACACCCACTTGAGTCTATGTGGTCATGTGGATCATTGTGGTTTGGTAAAGAACACATGCAATCACACTCCATGTGTGAAACCATGATCAGAAAAGCACTAAAACTTGCTGGAATGCAACATTGGAATGTAATGGAGCACCAGTGTGATAGAGGTTACATCACCACACCCACTTGAGTGTGTGTGGTCATGTGGATCATTGTCGTTGGAAACACATGCAATGACACTCCATGTGTCAAACCATGGTTAGAAAGCCCTAGAACTTGATTGAATGCAACATTGGAATGCAAGGGAGCACCAGTGTGATAGAGGTTGCATCAACACACCCACTTGAGTGTGTATGGTCATGTGGATCATTGTAGTTTGGAAAAGAACACATGCAACGACACTCCATGTGTAAAACCATGGTCAAAAAGCCCGAAAACATGCCGGAATGCAACTGTCAAATGCAATGGACCACTAGTGTGAGAGAGGTTGCATCACCATACCCACTTGAGTGTGTGTGTGGTCATGTGGATCATTGTGCTTTGGAAAAGAACACATGCAATGACACTCCATGTGTCAAACCATGGCTAAAAAACCCTAGAACATGCTGGAATGCAACTGCCACATGCAACGGAGCCCCAGTGTGGTAGAGGTTGCATCACCACACTCACTTGAGTGTATGTGGTCATGTGGATCATTGTGGTTCGGACAAGAACACATGCAGTGACACTCCATGTGCCAAACCATGGTCAGAAAGCCGAAACACATGCTGTAATGCGACATTGGAATGCAATGAAGCACCAGTGTGACAAAGGTTCCATCACCACACCCACTTGAGTGTGTGTGATCATGTGGATCATTGTGGTTTGGTAAGATAACGTGCAATGACACTCCACTATGCCAAACCGTGGTCATAAAAGCCCTAGAACATGCCGGAATGCAACATTGGAATGCAATGGAGCACCAGTGTGACAAAGGTTGCATCACCAAACACACTTGAGTGTGTGTGTGGTCATGTGGATCATTGTGGTTTACAAAAAACACATGCGATGACACAACATGTGTCAAACCATGGTCAGAAAGCCCTAGAAAATGCTGGAATGCAACTGTCGCGGGCAATGGAGCACCGGTGTGAGAGAGGTTGCATCACTACACCCACTTGAGTGTGTGTGGTCATGTGGATCATTGTGGTTTGGTAAAGAACACATGCAATGACACTACATGTGTCAAACCATGGTCAGAAAAGCCTTAGAACATTCTGGAATGCAACATTGGAATGTAATGGAGCACCAGTGTGACAGAGGTTGCATCACCACAACCAGTTGAGTGTGAGTTGTCATGTGGATCATTTTGGTTTGAAAAAAGAACACATGCAATGACACTCCATGTGTCAAACCATGGAAAAAAAGCCCTAGAACTTGATGTAATGCAACATTAGAATGCAATGGAGCTCCAGTGTGATACATCTTGCATCACCACACCCACTTGAGTAAGTGTGGTCATGTGGATCATTGTGGTTTGGAAAAGAACACATGCAACAACACTACATGTGTCAAACAATGCTCAGAAATCCCTAAAACATGCTGGAATGCAACTGGCAAATGCAATGGACCACCAGTGTGAGAGAGGTTGCATCACCATACCCACTTGAGTGTGTGTGTGGTAATGTGGATCATTGTGCTTTGGAAAATAACACATGCAATTACACTCCATGTGTCAAACCATGGCCAAAAAGCCCTAGAACATGCTAGAATGCAACTACCGCATGCAACGGAGTTCTAGTGTGGCAGAGGATGCATCACCACACTCACTTGAGTGTGTGTGGTCTTGTGGATCATTGTGGTTCGGACAAGAACACATGTAGTGACACTCCAATGGCCAAACCATGGCCAAAAAGCCCAAAACACATGCCATAATGCAACATTGGAATGCAATGAAGCACCAGTGTGACAGAGGTTGCATCCACACACCAACTTGAGTGTGTGTGATCATGTGGATCATTGGGGTTTGGTAAGATAACGTGCAATGACACTCCACTATGTCCACCCATGGTCAGAAAAGCCCTAGAACATGCTGGAATGCAACATTGGAATGCAATGGAGCACCAGTGTGATAGAGGTTGCATCACCACACACACTTGAGTGTGTGTGGTCATGTGGATCACTGGGGTTTGGAAAAGAACACAAGCAATGACACTCCATGTGTCAAACCATGGCCAGAAATCCCTAGAACATGCTGGTATGCAACTGCCACATGCAATGGAGCACCAGTCTGACAGAGGTTGCATCACCACACCCACTTGAGTGTGTGTGGTCATGTGGATCATTATGGTTTGGTAAAGAACACATGCAATGACACTACACTATGCCAAACCATGGTTAGAAAAGCCCTAGAACATGCTGGAATGCAACATTGGAATGTAATGGAGCACCAGTGTGACAGAGGTTGCATCACCACACCCACTTGAGTGTGTGTGGTCATGTGGATCATTTTGGTTTGGAAAAGAACACATGCAATGCCACTCCATGTGTTAAACCATGGTCAGAAAGCCCTAGAACTTGATGGAATGCAACATTAGAATGGAATGGAGCACCGGTGTGAAAGAGGTTGCATCACCACACCCACTTGAGTGTGTGTGGTCATGTGGATCATTGTGGTTTGGAAAAGAACAAATGTAATGACACTCCATGTGTCAAACCATGGTCATAAAGCCCTAGAACTTGATGGAATACAACATTGGAATGCAATGGAGCACCAGTGTGATAGAGGTTGCATCAACACACCCACTTGAGTCTGTGGTCATGTGGATCATTGTGGTTTGGAAAAGAACACATGCAATGATACTCCATGTGTCAAACCATGGTCAGAAAGCCCTAAAACATGCTGGAATGCAACTGCCAAATGCAATGGACCACCAGTGTGAGAGAGGTTGCATCACCATACCCACTTGAGTGTGTGTGTGGTCATGTGGATCATTGTGCTTTGGAAAAGAACACATGCAATGACACTCCATGTGTCAAGCCATGGCCAAAAAGCCCAGAACATGCTGGAATGCAACTGCCACATGTAATAGAGCTCCAGTGTGACATAGGTTGCATCACCGCACTCACTTGAGTGTGTGTGGTCATGTGGATCATTCTGGTTCGGACAAGAACACATGCAGTGACACTCCATGTGCCAAACCATGGTCAGAAAGCCCGAAACACATGCTATAATGCAAGATTGGAATGCAATGAAGCACTTGTGTGACAGAGATTGCATCACCACACCAACTTGAGTGTGTGTGATCATGTGGATCATTGTGGTTTGGTAAGATAACGTGTAATGACACTCCACTATGTCAAACCATGGTCAGAAAAGCCCTAGAACATGCTGGAATGCAACATGGGAATGCAATGGAGCACCCAGTGACAGAGGTTGCATCACCACACACTTGAGTGTGTGTGGTCATGTGGATCATTGTGGTATCAAAAATAACACATGCAATGACACTCCATGTATGAAACCATGGTCCGAAAGCCCTCGAACATGCTAGAATGCAACTACCACATGTAATGGAGAACCAGTGTGACAGAGGTTGCATCAACACACCCACTTGAGTGTGTGTGGTCATGTGGATCATTATGGTTTTGTAATGAACACATGCAATGACACTACACTACGCCAAACCATGGTCAGAAAAGCCCTAGAACATGCTGGAATGCAACATTGGAATGTAATGGAGCACCAGTGAGACAGAGGTCACATCACCACACCCACTTGAGTGTGTGTGGTCATGTGCATCATTTAGTTTTTTGGAAAATAACACATGCAATGACACTCCATGTGTCAATACATGGTCAAAAAGCCCTAGAACATGCTGGAATGCAACTACCACATGCAATGGAGCACCAGTGTGATAGAGGTTGCATCACCACACCCACTTGTGTGTGTGTGCTCATGTGGATCATTGTGGTTTGGTAAATAACACATGCAATGACACTACATGTGTGAAACCATGGTCAGAAAAGCCCTAGAACATGCTGGAGTGCAACATTGGAATGTAATGGAGCACCAGTGTGGCAGAGGTTGCATCACCACACCCACTTGACTGTGTGTGGTCATGTGGATCATTTTGGTTTGGAAAAGAACACATGCAATGACACTCCATGTGTCAAAACATGGTCAGAAAGCGCTAGAACATGCTGGAATGCAACTGCCACATACAATGGAGCACCAGTGTGATAGAGGTTGCATCACCACACCCACTTGAGTGTGTGTGGTCGTGTGGATCATTGTGGTTTGGAAAATAACACATGCAATGACACTCCATGTGTCAAACCTTGGTCAGGAAGCCCTAGAACTTGATGGAATGCAACATTAGAATGAAATGGAGCACCGGTGTGATAGAGGTTGCATCACCACACCCACTTGGGTGTGTCTGCTCATGTGGATCATTTTGGTTTGGAAAAGAACACATGCAATGCCACTCCATGTGTTAAACCATGGTCAGAAAGCCCTAGAACTTGATGGAATGCAACGTTAGAATGGAATGGAGCACCGGTGTGATAGAGGTTGCATCACCACACCCACTTGAGTGTGTGTGGTCATGTGGATCATTGTGGTTTGGAAAAGAACAAATGTAATGACACTCCATGTGTCAAACCATGGTCATAAAGCCCTAGAACTTGATGGAATACAACATTGGAATGCAATGGAGCACCAGTGTGATAGAGGTTGCATCAACACACCCACTTGAGTCTGTGGTCATGTGGATCATTGTGGTTTGGAAAAGAACACATGCAATGATACTCCATGTGTCAAACCATGGTCAGAAAGCCCTAAAACATGCTGGAATGCAACTGCCAAATGCAATGGACCACCAGTGTGAGAGAGGTTGCATCACCATACCCACTTGAGTGTGTGTGGTCATGTGGATCATTGTGCTTTGGAAAAGAACACATGCAATGACACTCCATGTGTCAAGCCATGGCCAAAAAGCCCAGAACATGCTGGAATGCAACTGCCACATGTAATAGAGCTCCAGTGTGACATAGGTTGCATCACCGCACTCACTTGAGTGTGTGTGGTCATGTGGATCATTCTGGTTCGGACAAGAACACATGCAGTGACACTCCATGTGCCAAACCATGGTCAGAAAGCCCGAAACACATGCTATAATGCAAGATTGGAATGCAATGAAGAACTTGTGTGACAGAGATTGCATCACCACACCAACTTGAGTGTGTGTGATCATGTGGATCATTGTGGTTTGGTAAGATAACGTGTAATGACACTCCACTATGTCAAACCATGGTCAGAAAAGCCCTAGAACATGCTGGAATGCAACATGGGAATGCAATGGAGCACCAGTGTGACAGAGGTTGCATCACCACACACTTGAGTGTGTGTGGTCATGTGGATCATTGTGGTATCAAAAATAACACATGCAATGACACTCCATGTATGAAACCATGGTCCGAAAGCCCTCGAACATGCTAGAATGCAACTACCACATGTAATGGAGAACCAGTGTGACAGAGGTTGCATCAACACACCCACTTGAGTGTGTGTGGTCATGTGGATCATTATGGTTTTGTAATGAACACATGCAATGACACTACACTACGCCAAACCATGGTCAGAAAAGCCCTAGAACATGCTGGAATGCAACATTGGAATGTAATGGAGCACCAGTGAGACAGAGGTCACATCACCACACCCACTTGAGTGTGTGTGGTCATGTGCATCATTTAGTTTTTTGGAAAATAACACATGCAATGACACTCCATGTGTCAATACATGGTCAAAAAGCCCTAGAACATGCTGGAATGCAACTACCACATGCAATGGAGCACCAGTGTGATAGAGGTTGCATCACCACACCCACTTGTGTGTGTGTGGTCATGTGGATCATTGTGGTTTGGTAAATAACACATGCAGTGACACTACATGTGTGAAACCATGGTCAGAAAAGCCCTAGAACATGCTGGAGTGCAACATTGGAATGTAATGGAGCACCAGTGTGGCAGAGGTTGCATCACCACACCCACTTGACTGTGTGTGGTCATGTGGATCATTTTGGTTTGGAAAAGAACACATGCAATGACACTCCATGTGTCAAAACATGGTCAGAAAGCGCTAGAACATGCTGGAATGCAACTGCCACATACAATGGAGCACCAGTGTGATAGAGGTTGCATCACCACACCCACTTGAGTGTGTGTGGTCGTGTGGATCATTGTGGTTTGGAAAATAACACATGCAATGACACTCCATGTGTCAAACCTTGGTCAGGAAGCCCTAGAACTTGATGGAATGCAACATTAGAATGAAATGGAGCACCGGTGTGATAGAGGTTGCATCACCACACCCACTTGGGTGTGTCTGCTCATGTGGATTATTGTGGTTTGGAAAAGAACACATGCAATGAAACTCCTTGTGTCAAACCATGGTCAGAAAGACCTAAAACATGTTGGAATGCAACTGCCACAGCCAATGGACCACCAGTCTGAGAGAGGTTGCATCACCATCCCCACTTGAGTGTGTGTGGTCATGTGGATCATTGTGATTTGGAAAAGAACACATGCAATGACACTCCATGTGTCAAACCATGGACAAAAAGCTCTAGAACTTGCTGGAATGCAATGGAGCAACAGCGTGATAGAGGATGCATCACCACACCTACTTGAGTGTGTGTGGTCATGTGGATAATTGTGGTTTAGAAAAGAACACATACAATGACACTCCATGTGTCAAACCATTGTCAAAAAGCCCTAGAACATGTTGGAATACAACTAATACATGCAATGGTGGACCAGTGTGAAAGAGGTTGCATCACCACACAAACTTGAGTGTGTGTGTCATGTGGATCATTGTGGTTTGGAAAAGGACACATGCAATGGCACTCCACATGTCAAACCATGGTCAGAAAGCCCTAGAACTTGCTAGAATGCATCATGGGAATGCAATGGAGCACCAGTGTGATAGAGGTTGCATCACGACAACCACTTGAGTGTGTGTGGTCATGTGGATCATTGTGGTTTGGAAAAGAACACATGCAATGACACTCCATGTATCAAACCATGGTCAGAAAGCCCAAAAACATGCTAGAATGCAACTGCCACATGCAATGGACCACCTGTGTGAGAGAGGTTGCATCACCAGACCCACTTGAGTGTGTGTGGTCATGTGGATCATTGTGGTTTGGAAACGAGCACATGCAATGACACTCCATGTGTCGAACCATGGTTAGAAAGCCTAGAACTTGCTGGAATGAAATGGACCACCAGTGTGATAGAGGATGCATCACCACACCTACTTGAGTGTGTGTGGTCATGTGGATCATTGTGGTTTGGAAAAGAACACACACAATGACACTCCATGTGTAAAATCATGGTTAAAAAGCCCTAGAACATGCGGGAATACAACTGCCACATGCAATGGTGCACCAGTGTGATAGAGGTTGCATCACCACACCAACTTGAGTTTGTGTGGTCAAGTGGATCATTGTGGTTTGGAAAAGAACACATCCAATGACACTAGATGTGTCAAAACATGGTTAGAAAGCCATAGAAAAGCTGGAATGAAACTGCCACATGCAATGGAGCACAAGTGTGACAAAGGTTGCATCACCACACCTACTTGAGTGTGTGTAGTCATGTGGATCATTGTGGTTTTGAAAAGGACACATGCAATGGAACTCCATGTGTCAAACCATGGTCAGAAATCCCTAGAACATGCTACAGTGCAACTTCCACATGCTATAGTGCACCAGTGTGCCAGAGGTTGCATCACCACACCCACTTGAGTGTGTGTGGTTATGTGGATCATTATGGATTGGAAATAACACATGCAATGACACTCCATGTTTCAAAGCAAGGTCAGAAAGACCTTGAATATGCTAGAATTCAACTACGACATGCAATGGAGAACCATCGTGAGAGAGGTTGCACAACCACACCCACTTGAGTGTGTGTGTGGTCATGTGGATCATTGTAGTTTGGAAGAGAACACATGCAATGACACTCCATGTGTCAAGCATTGTTCAGAAAGCCTAGAACATGCAAGAATGCAACATTCGAATGCAATGGAGAAATAGTGTGACAGAGGTTGCATCACCACACCCACTTGATTGTGTGTGGTCCTGTGGATCATTGTAGAATGGTAAAGAACACATGCAATGACACTCCATGTGTTAAACCATGGTTAGAAAGCCCAAAACACATGTTGCAATGCAATGAAGCACCAGTGTGACAGAGGTTGCATCACCACACCCACTTGGGTGTGTGTGATCATGTGGATCATTGTAGTTTTGAAAAGAACACATGCAATGACACTCCATGTGTCGATCCACGGTCAGAAAGCCCTAAAACATGTTGGAATGCAACATTGAATGCAATGGACCACCAGTGTGATAGAGGTTGCATCACCACGCCCACTTGAGTGTGTGTGTGGTCATGTGGATCATTGTGCTTTAGAAAATAACACATGCAATGACATTCCTTTGTCAAACCATGGTCAGAAATCCCTAGAACATGCTAGAATGCAACAGCCACATGCAATGGTGCTCCAGTGTGATAGAGGTTGCTTCACCACACCCACTTGATTGTGTGTGGTTATGTGGATCATTGTGGTGGAAAAGAACACATGCAATGACACTCCATGTGTCAAACCAAGGTTAGAAAGACCTTCAACATGATGGAATGCAACTGCCACATGGAATGGAGCACCAGTGTGAGAGAGGTTGCATCACCACACCCACTTGAGTGTGTGTGGTCATATGGATTATTGTGGTTTGGAAAATAACACATGCAATGACACTCCATGTGTCAAACCTTGGTCAAAAAGCCCCAGAACATGCTGGAATGCAATATTGGAATGCAACAGAGCACCAATGTCATAGAGGTGGCATCACTACACCCACTTGAGTGTGTATGGTCATGTGGATCATTGTGGTTTGGAAAAGAACACATGCAATGACACTCCACGTGTCAGGCCATGGTTAGAAAGCCCTAGAACATGCTATAATGCAACTGCCACATTCAATGGAGCACCAGTGTGATAGATGGTTGCATCACCACACCACTTGAGTGTGTGTGGTCATGTGGATCATTGTAGTTTGGTAAAGAACAGATGCAATGACACTCCATTGTGTCAAACCATGGTCACATAGACCTATAACATGCTGAATGCAACATTGGAATGCAATGAAGCACCAGTGTGACAGAGATTGTATCACCACACTCACTTGAGTGTGTGTGGTTATGTGGATTATTGTGGTTTGGAAAAGAACACATGCAATGATAATGCATGTGTCAAATATGGTCACAAATCCCTAGAACATGCTGGAATGCAACATTGGAATATAATGGAGCACCAGTGTGACAGAGGTTGCATCAGCACGCCCACTTGAGTGTGTGTGGTCTTGTGGATCATTGTGGTTTGGAAAGGAACACATGCAAAGACACTCCATTGTGTTAAACCATGGTAAGAAAGCCCAAAACACATGTTGTAATGCAATACTGGAATGCAATGAAGAACCAGTGTAATAGACATTGCATCACCACACCCACTTGAATGTGTGTGATCATGTGGAGCATTGTGGTTTTGTAATATAACGTGCAATGACAATCCACTATGTTAAACCATGGTCAGAAAAGCCCTAGAACATGCTGGAATGCAAAGAACACATGCAATGACACTCCATGTGTCAAACAATGGTTAAAAAGCCCAAAACACATGCTGCAATGCAACATTTCAATGTAATGAAGCACTAGTATGACAGAGGTTGCATCAGCACACCCACTTGAGTGTGTGTGGTGTGGCATCCCGCAAAAACCACTACTAGAAAATCGCGTTGTTTTTGTGCATTGCATCACCGTGACCGCATGCTCATGTCATCATGCCACATTGCATTTGAGCATCGTCATCATCTTGCATTTGTTCGCATAAAACTATTTCGGGAAAACCTAATCTGTTTTCTAAACGCCCCGTCTTTATTCAAACGCAAAACCCGGGCCTCCGGATTAATTTTGTTTTGTCTGCTATCGGTTTGCAAAAGCCCGGTTTGAAATAAATAATATAGTTAATTATTTTTAGTGGGGCAGTCGAACGGGCCGATTCGACCCGAACGACCACCCCCAGGAATTAAAACGGTCCAACCTAGACCCTTTTCTACCCCAACCTATCCTACCCAGCCCCTCTCCACCTCACCCCCTCCAATCCCTGGTCGACACGTCACCCTGCCCCTTCCCCCTAACCTATCCCAGGCCGCCACCTAATCCTATCCCTTTCCCCACCTCTCTCTCTCTCCCCACAACCCCCACTCCTTCAACACACACAGACACACACCCACCCCGCGGGTCCCACACCCCTGCTCCCCCTGGCCCACCCCGCACCCCACCGACGCGTCCCCAACCTTCCCTCCCCTCCTCTCCTCTCGGCCCGCTCGCCCCTAGGCCGACCTCGCCTCCGTCGCGTCTGCCTCCCCGCCGGCGAGCCGCCTCCCGCCTCCTCTCCTCGCCGGCTGTCCTCTGCCGCCTCATCCGGGGCTTGACCGTCCCGAGCCGACCTTCGCCGAGCCCGCTGCCCGACCGCCGCCGTCCCCCTCGAGCTCGCTGCCGCTGCCTCCGCCGCCTCGCCTCGCCAACAACGCCTCTCCCTCGTCCCGGCCTGCAGCGCCGTCCGCCTCCGCTGTCGCCGGCCGGCGAGCCCGCTCCGCTTCGCGCTTCTTCCTCCTCGCCTCCCTGCCGGCCTCCTCTCCGGCCGCCGACCCAAGCCGCCGTCCGTCCCCCACCTGCCCCTCGCGAGCGCTGCCACCCCTCTCTGCGCGGCCCCGAGCTCCATCCTCGCCCGGCCGCGTCGCCCTTCTTTCTCCCCTCCGCGCCGCCGCCTCCGTCTGTCCCTGTCCGCCACCGCGGCCACCTCCTCCATCGGTCCTCCTCCCGGAACCTGGCAGCCGCCGTATCCCCTCCCCGCCCTGCTCCGCCTCCTCAAGCCCGCATCGGCGCCACAGACGCCTCGCCTGCTGCCCGTGTTCTAGGCGCCTGGCGCGTCGGTCGATCTCCTTCCTCGCCCGCCTCACTGCTGCGTGCGCGAAGAACAAGCCACACGGGCACCCTCCTGGTGATGTCAACAGGGGCCCTACGGTGGTGTTGATGGTACTGCAAGATGGTAACTCTACATACAATCCTTCCGGTGAACAAGAGCTGCAAGCCGGACTAGTACCCCGTTAGGCCACCCGAACATGCGCTGCTAAGTCCAAGTTCGCCATCGACAATTGAAGCCTCGAAACCCCAAGCTCTCCTTCGCGGTACCCGAAGACAGATCTTGGGACGCCATGAACTCCTTCACGGACGTCAAGGCCTCCTACCCAGAACCCGAAGACACCGAGACCCCAAGGTCGTCGACATGGAACTGACGAGGTCTACTACATGGATTCGAAGACTGAACCCGATACGCCAAGTTCGTCTACCCCGGATACCGTGCGACAAGATCTACTTCACGGATTCGAAGACCCCGGTACCCGATCCGCTCAAGTTCGCCATCGACAACAGATCGGCACCGACCAGGGCGGGTCCGATGTGACCCCGACGCCAACCAAGTCCTCCTTTTCGGATGCGACAAGTTCGACTTCCCGTTGTCCGAGACCGATCCCTGTCGACCTTTGAGACCCCGGATCCGAACCCCAATGTGTGACCTTGATCCGATCCCCTATTTTATAAATGCCATCTATATAAACTGTCGCATATTAAATTGTTCATGCATGCATACTTGTCCGTGGTTTGGGGGCATTATGCCAATTCATCTCATAATTAAATATGGAGTCTATATGCGGGATAACTTTGTCTTATCCCGGACTCCATTTAAATTGGCATAGCGAACCGAAGCCCTGTTTTGTCTTGCTAACCCAACATTTAATTTGTGGGGTAGATAAATAACATGAACCACCTAATTAAATGTCGGGACCCCGGTTCCGCTTAATATGGCCTAATTGCATCGCACTGTTGCCATGCCATACATCATACATGCATCATGCCCGATTTTCTACCGTAGTATTAAATAGCCCATCCGGTGTTTCTTCTAGTGCTTTGCTTCTTCACGGATTAGGCCGATGAGTTGATGCGAGTGTCGACCCGATCTTCGGATGAACCTTCGGCAATGTTTTCAGGCGAGCATCTCCCCCTCTCTACCTATCTTACTTTTATAGTATTTATTCCCTCTTGTTGATCTACTGCTATCTGTGTTGCGATGCTCTAGTTTTCGTACCCGCGATATCCCTTGCAGCCTTATATTGCCTTGGACACATCCTATTACCTGTTGATTGGTAGATAGTTGATCCGGTCAGAAGTCGCTTGCTCAAGTGCTGTTGTGTGTCGTCAAGTACCTCAGTTGTTGGAGTATTGCCGCATGTTGATGTTGGAGATGATCATGGCTTTACTTATGTTTCACTTTAATTATTGTTTAACAACTAAAATTGAAGTAAGTAAGCAGAGGCATCGGTGGGTGATAGGTAATATTTGGTTTCCGATCACCACTTGTGTCCGTGAGGACCCGAGTTCTTGACACTGCTCGAGATCGAGCGCTAACCAATTGTGGGAGATATGGGCCCCATTGATTATTACCTGATTTCAAAGTATTGTACTGGGGGCCACAACTAGTTTGAGGTTTTATTTACTATCCTGTACTTATGCCATGCTTTACTGCTTTATTTAAATTGTGCAATGGATAACACACTGTACTGTTTAGGATCGGGACACGTTTTCGTGGTGTCGACAGTCCCAGTTTTGGGATTTGCTGTCGTTCACAGCCGTCTACCAAAACCCTAAGTCCGTCTCGGAGACCGGCCGACTTGCTATGGTGTACTTAGTGGGGTGGCCCCTGCTTGCTTTGGTCCGGGAAACGTCATGACTTAGGCCCCGCCGACATACCGATGGGTGTATGTTAATTGATCTGGCAAAAAGGGTCGAAGTGCTTGTGGATACTTTGGTGCACCCCTGCAGGGTTAAATCTTTTCGAGAAGCCGTGTCCGCGGTTATGGACGACTTGGAGCACAGTGCTTGATCATAGACAACTATAACTAAAGTTTACTGTTATAAATTGACTTGTATCCGATATGACTAGTAATCAGCTTCACTATAACGGTATGGCTACATAAAAGTACCAACAACTGCTGGGTTTTGGGGTTATCTCATGCTAATTGTATCTGACTAGTAAGTGTTGCAACTATCACGGAATGGTCAACTAAAAGTGCCCACTGCTTATTTTATCAGGATGACTATCTAAACCTGACTAGTAATTGCTGCAGCGATAACTGAATAGATAAAACTGCCCACTGTGTGAGTTCCTCGGTTGACTTCCTCGTTTGGTCTCGAGGGGGAATACCAGGATGGGATTGTTTGGTGTTAGTATCAGTCTGGTTCCGGATAGGTCTTTCTTACCCTCTCGGATAGCCGTTAGTTGCATCGAGTCTCTATAGGTTGTTTAGCGCATCTCGCCGCCGCTTCAGTCCACCATACCTATGTAGGCGAGGACCGCCAATTCTAGCCTCGCTGCATCGCCTCAAGATCGACGCCTCTTTTTCCTTTGCCCTTTGTCGGCACCCCTTTGTTTAAGCAGGTTTTGAGATCGACGTCGTTAGCAGGGTTACCCTTCCGGCTTGGCTCAGGGTTATGGACGCCATTGGTTATTCTTCAGGGCTCTTAGCCCCATTTGCATCTTGTCCGTAGCTGGACGCTCTATTGTTTTCAAGGTGATTTGGATCTTTGTACCGTATATCTGTATTCTTGACTCATGGAGTCGTGGTGGATATATATCAGTTCTGTGGGTCCCAACGAGGACTGATGTGTAATGTTATTACTGCTTTTCCACCGCACGAAAGTGCTCGGTGGGCACCTTTGAATCGCTTTCTATGCGGTTTGGCGAGTCGCTAAAACTTGCATAGGGCCGATTCTGAGGGTGTTCAGTGGTATCGAGCTCAGCATTGCGATACCCCACAAGTCCAGCCTGTAGGATAACCTAGCTAACGGCCGAAGTAGAGTGTCAAAACTATTTTTGCAAAATCGGTTGGATAGTTCTGATTAGGTCTGATTTTACTCCTTACCCCTCTGCTGCTCTCCTCTCACCTCTGCGTATTTTGAATCCGCTCTCGTCTTTTTCTTCGAGTCCCGGATTTCTCGTGGTTGGGTTCCGTCGTACCTTCAGGGTTTCGCTTCCTTCTTTGATAACGGTGTTCTACCATCCGGTGTTCGTGCTGCCTGAGTGATCCTTTATCTGTGGTACCATTCTTTGTTCTTGTTTGGGCCTCCCAGTGTTTTCCGACGCGACGACATCATCTACGCCAGATCCGATGCAGAGTCTGCATCACTCCTTTGTTTCCGAACCTCGCTTGTTGAGATCTTCAGTCTGAATCCTGAGGGTTGGTTGCATAATCTATCTGTTCGTGTACAGAGTAATGCTTCGAGTGCGGGATGGAGTCGCGACCATACCACTACTCTTATCATTTGCTTTGTATATTGAATGGTGGATCGATGCAATTTTACTCCGTCCACGGAAGCTAGAGGTGGCTTTATTTGTGGATAACTCTACCTTCGCCTTTGTTTCCCGGAGCTTTCTCTCGACGATCACGGACAACGACCTCTTGTTAGTGGTGTCGCGAGGATCTGCACGAAGCGGGAAGACGCAGATCGCCGACCTTCCTTCCGGTACCATGAGGCGGATCTCGAGGGCGAGATCCATTGTTAGTGGTGTCGAATTGTGGCATCCCGCAAAAACCACTACTAGAAAATCGCGTTGTTTTTGTGCATTGCATCACCGTGACCGCATGCTCATGTCAACATGCCACATTGCATTTGAGCATCGTCATCATCTTGCATTTGTTTGCATAAAACTATTTCGGGAAAACCTAATCTGTTTTCTAAACGCCCCGTCTTTATTCAAACGCAAAACCCGGGCCTCCGGATTAATTTTGTTTTGTCTGCTATCGGTTTGCAAAAGCCCGGTTTGAAATAAATAATATAGTTAATTATTTTTAGTGGGGCAGTCGAACGGGCCGATTCGACCCGAACGACCACCCCCAGGAATTAAAACGGTCCAACCTAGACCCTTTTCTACCCCAACCTATCCTACCCAGCCCCTCTCCACCTCACCCCCTCCAATCCCTGGTCGACACGTCACCCTGCCCCTTCCCCCTAACCTATCCCAGGCCGCCACCTAATCCTATCCCTTTCCCCACCTCTCTCTCTCTCCCCACAACCCCCACTCCTTCAACACACACAGACACACACCCACCGCGTCTGCTCCCGCCCGTGGCCGCCTCCCTCGCCTCCTCTCTGGCTGGCCCCTCGCCGCCCGCCCTCTCCTCCGGACCCCGTCCGACCCTCTGCTTCAGGCCCGACCGCCGCCGCCGTCCCCCCCTCGAGCTCGCCGGCCGTCGCTGCCCTCCGGCCGCCGCCTCCTGCCTCGCCAACAACGCCTCTCCCTCGTCCCGGCCTGCAGCGCCTCGTCCCCGCCCTCCTCTCGCCGGTCGCCGGCGAGCCCGCCTCCGCTCGCGCCTGGCGCCCTTCCTCCTCCTTCGCCCCTCCCCGTCGGCCTCCTCCTCTCCGGCCGCCGACCCAAGCCACCGTCCGTCCCCCACCTGCCCCTCGCGAGCGCTGCCACCCCTCTCTGCGCGGCCCCGAGCTCCATCCTCGCCCGGCCGCGTCGCCCTTCTTTCTCCCTCGCGCCTCGCCTCTGTCTCCGCCACCGCGGCCACCTCCTCCATCGGTCCTCCTCCCGGAACCTGGCAGCCAGATCCCTCCCCGCCTCGCTCCGCCTCAAGCTCATCGAAGGCCACAGACGCCTCGGCCCCGCTGCCCCGTGTTCCTGCGCGTTCCTGGCCGCGTCGGTCGATCTCGGCCTTCCCCTGGCCCGCACTGCTGCCGTGCGTGCGCAGCAACAAGCCACACGGGCACCCTCCTGGTGATGTCAACAGGGGCCCTACGGTGGTGTTGATGGTACTGCAAGATGGTAACTCTGCATACAATCCTTCCGGTGAACAAGAGCTGCAAGCCGGACTAGTACCCCGTTAGGCCACCCGAACATGCGCTGCTAAGTCCAAGTTCGCCATCGACAATTGAAGCCTCGAAACCCCAAGCTCTCCTTCGCGGTACCCGAAGACAGATCTTGGGACGCCATGAACTCCTTCATGGACGTCAAGGCCTCCTACCCAGAACCCGAAGACACCGAGACCCCAAGGTCGTCGACATGGAACTGACGAGGTCTACTACATGGATTCGAAGACTGAACCCGATACGCCAAGTTCGTCTACCCCGGATACCGTGCGACAAGATCTACTTCACGGATTCGAAGACCCCGGTACCCGATCCGCTCAAGTTCGCCATCGACAACAGATCGGCACCGACCAGGGCGGGTCCGATGTGACCCCGACGCCAACCAAGTCCTCCTTTTCGGATGCGACAAGTTCGACTTCCCGTTGTCCGAGACCGATCCCTGTCGACCCCGAGACCCCGGATCCGAACCCCAATGTGTGACCTTGATCCGATCCCCTATTTTATAAATGCCATCTATATAAACTGTCGCATATTAAATTGTTCATGCATGCATACTTGTCCGTGGTTTGGGGGCATTATGCCAATTCATCTCATAATTAAATATGGAGTCTATATGCGGGATAACTTTGTCTTATCCCGGACTCCATTTAAATTGGCATAGCGAACCGAAGCCCTGTTTTGTCTTGCTAACCCAACATTTAATTTGTGGGGTAGATAAATAACATGAACCACCTAATTAAATGTCGGGACCCCGGTTCCGCTTAATATGGCCTAATTGCATCGCACTGTTGCCATGCCATACATCATACATGCATCATGCCCGATTTTCTACCGTAGTATTAAATAGCCCATCCGGTGTTTCTTCTAGTGCTTTGCTTCTTCACGGATTAGGCCGATGAGTTGATGCGAGTGTCGACCCGATCTTCGGATGAACCTTCGGCAATGTTTTCAGGCGAGCATCTCCCCCTCTCTACCTATCTTACTTTTATAGTATTTATTCCCTCCTGTTGATCTACTGCTATCTGTGTTGCGATGCTCTAGTTTTCGTACCCGCGATATCCCTTGCAGCCTTATATTGCCTTGGACACATCCTATTACCTGTTGATTGGTAGATAGTTGGACTGCGCGTCGTAGTCGCTTGCTCAAGTGCTGTTGTGTGTCGTCAAGTACCTCAGTTGTTGGAGTATTGCCGCATGTTGATGTTGGAGATGATCATGGCTTTACTTATGTTTCACTTTAATTATTGTTTAACAACTAAAATTGAAGTAAGTAAGCAGAGGCATCGGTGGGTGATAGGTAATATTTGGTTTCCGACCGCCCACTTGTGTCCCGTAGGACCCCGAGTTCTTGACACCTGTTCCGAGATCGAGCGCGCTAACCACAGGTGGGGAGATATGGGCCCCCCATTGATTATTACCTGATTTCAAAGTATTGTACTGGGGGCCACAACTAGTTTGAGGTTTTATTTACTATCCTGTACTTATGCCATGCTTTACTGCTTTATTTAAATTGTTCGATGGATAACACACTGTACTGTTTAGGATCGGGACACGTTTTCGCGGTGTCGACAGTCCCAGTTTTGGGATTTGCTGTCGTTCACAGCCGTCTACCCAAACCCTAAGTCCGTCTCGGAGACCGGCCGACTTTGTTGCGGGTGTACTTAGTGGGGTGGCCCCGTGCTTGCTTTGGGTCTGGGAAACGTCATGACTTAGGCCCCGCCGACATACCGATGGGTGTATGTTAATTGATCTGGCAAAAAGGGTCGAAGTGCTTGTGGATACTTTGGTGCACCCCTGCAGGGTTAAATCTTTTCGAGAAGCCGTGTCCGCGGTTATGGACGACTTGGAGCACAGTGCTTGATCATAGACAACTATAACTAAAGTTTACTGTTATAAATTGACTTGTATCCGATATGACTAGTAATCAGCTTCACTATAACGGTATGGCTACATAAAAGTACCAACAACTGCTGGGTTTTGGGGTTATCTCATGCTAATTGTATCTGACTAGTAAGTGTTGCAACTATCACGGAATGGTCAACTAAAAGTGCCCACTGCTTATTTTATCAGGATGACTATCTAAACCTGACTAGTAATTGCTGCAGCGATAACTGAATAGATAAAACTGCCCACTGTGTGAGTTCCTCGGTTGACTTCCTCGTTTGGTCTCGAGGGGGAATACCAGGATGGGATTGTTTGGTGTTAGTATCAGTCTGGTTCCGGATAGGTCTTTCTTACCCCTCTCAGATAGCCGTTAGTTGCATCGAGTCTCTATAGGTTGTTTAGCGCATGCTGCTGCTGCCGCTTCAGTCCACCATACCTATGTAGGCGAGGACCGCCGAATTCTAGCCTCGCCGTGTACTGGCCTCAGTACTGACGCTCCTCTTTTTCCTTTGCCCTTTGTCGGCACCCCTTTTGTTTAAGCAGGTTTTGAGATCGACGTCGTTAGCAGGGTTACCCTTCCGGCTTGGCCTGGGCAGGGTTATGGACGCCATTGGTTATTCTTCAGGGCTCTTAGCCCCATTTGCATCTTGTCCGTAGCTGGACGCTCTATTGTTTTCAAGGTGATTTGGATCTTTGTACCGTATATCTGTATTCTTGACTCATGGAGTCGTGTTGTATATATATCTGTTCTGTGGGTCCCATCGAGGACTGTTGTGTAATGTTATTACTTCGTTTTCCACCCGCACGAAAGTGCCTGGTGGGCACCTTTGAATCGTTTCTATGCGGGTTTGGCGAGTCGCGCTAAAACTTGCATAGGGCCGATTCTGAGGGTGTTACATGTGGTCATGTGGATCATTGTAGTTTGGTAAAAACACATGCTGGAATGCAACATTGGAATACAATGAAGGACCGGTGTGATAGAGGTTGTATCATCACACCCACTTGAGTGTGTGTGGTCATGTGGATAATTGTGGATTGGAAAATAACACATGCAATGACACTCCATTGTGAAACCATAGTTAGAAATCCATAGAACATGCTAGAATGCTACTACCACATGCAATGGAGCACCAGTGTGACAGAGGTTGCATCACCACAATCACTTGAGTCTGTGTGGTCATGTGGATCATTGTGGTTTGCAAAAAAGAACACAAGCGATAACACTCCATGTGACAAACCAAGGTAAGAAAGACACTGAACATACTGGAATGCAACTACCACATGTAATGGAGCACCATTGTGAAAGAGGTTGCATCACCAAACCCACTTGAGTGTGTGTGGTCATGTGGATTATTGTGGTTTGGAAAATAACACATGCAATGACACTCCATGTGTCAAACCTTGGTCTAAAAGCCCTGGATCATGCTGGAATGCAACATTGGAATGAAATGGAGCACTAGTGCGATAGAGGTTGCATCACCAAACCCAGTTGAGTGTGTGTGGTCATGTGGATCATTGTGGTTTGGAAAAGAACACATACAATGATACTCCATTGTGTCAAACCATGGTCAGAAAGCACTAGAACATGTTGGAGTGTAACTGCCACATGCAATGGAGCACCAGTGTGACAGAGGTTGTATCACCACACCCACTTGAGTGTGTGTGGTCATGTTTATCATTGTGGTTTGGGAAAGAACACATGCAATGAAACTCCATGTGTCAATCCATGGTCAGAAAGGCCTAGTACATGCTGGAATGCAACTTCCACATGAAATGGAGCACAAGTGTTAGAGAGGTTGCATCACCACACCAACTTGAGTGTGTGTGGTCATATGGATTATTGTGGCTTGGAGAAGAACACATGTAATGACTCTCCATGTGTCAAACCATGGTTAGAGAGCCATAGAACATGCTGGAATGCAACGGCCACATGCAATGGAGCAACAGTGTGACAACGGTTGCATCACCACACTCACTTGAGTGTGTGTGGTGGTGTGGATCATTGTGGTTTGGAAAAGAACACATGCAATGACACACCATGTGTCAAACCATGGTGAGTAAGCCCTAAAACATGTTGGAATGCAACATTGGAATGCAATGGAGCACCAGTGTGACAGAGGTTGTATCACCACTCCCACTTGAGTGTGTGTGGTTATGTTGATCATTGTGGTTTGGAACAGAACACAAGCGATGACACTCCATGTGTCAAACCAAGGTCAAAAAGACCTTGAACATGCTAAAATGCAACAGCTGCATGCAATGGAGCACCAGCGTGACAGAGGTTGCATCACCACACCATACTTGAGTGTGTGTGGTCATGTGGATTATTGTGGTTTGGAAAAGAACACATGCAATGACACTCCATGTGTCAAACCTTGGTCAGAAAGACCTAAAACATGTTGGAATGAAACATTGGAATGAAATGGAGCACCAGTGTGATAGATGTTGCATCACCACACCAACTTGAGAGTGTGTGGTCACTTGGATTATTGTGGTTTTGAAAATAACAAATATAATGACACTCTGTTGGCAAACCATGGTCAGAAATCCCTTGAACATGATAGAATGCAACTTCCACTTGCAATGGAGCACTAGTGTGACAGATGTTGCATCACCACACTTGCTTGAGTGTGTGTGGTTATGTGGATCATTGTGGTTTACAAAAAAGAACACAAGCGATAACACTCCATATGTCAAACCAAGGTAAGAAAGACCTTGAACATGCTGGAATGCAACTGCCACATGTAACGGAGCACCATTGTGAAAGAGGTTGCATCACCAAACCCACTTGAGTGTGTGTGGTCATGTGGATTATTGTGGTTTGGAAAATAACACATGCAATGACACTCCATGTGTCAAACCTTGGTCAGAAAGCCCCGGAACATGCTGGAATGCAACATTGGAATGGAATGGAGCACTACTGTGATAGAGGTTGCACCACCACACCCAGTTGAGTGTGTGTGGTCATGTGTATCATTGTGGTTTGGAAAAGAACACATACAAAAAACTTCATTTTGTCAAACCATGGTTAGAAAGCCCTAGAACATGTTGGAATGCAACTGCCACATGCAATGTAGCACCAGTGTGATAGAGGTTGCATCACCACACCCACTTGATTGTGTGTGGTCATGCAGATTATTGTAGTTTGGAAAAGAACACATGAAGTGACACTCCATGTGTCAAACCATGGTAGACATCCCTAAAACATGTTGGAATGCAACATTGGAATGCAATGGAGCACCAGTGTGAGAGAGGTTGCATCACCATACCCACTGTCAACACCCGGATTTTTAATCCCAGATGCCCGTTATGCCATACCTCGCAATCCCAGGATTACCATTTTTGCGAGACATAACGGATTGGATATCACAGTACATCATCCATTACAAACCATACATAAGGTTTTACACAAATAAGGATCTCATGATCCTGTCTTTAATACAACAAGCAACGGAAATAAACGATAGCATAGCGGTGGGGTCCATCTTCAGGGGCACAGGCAATGCTGACGAAGGCAGATAGTCCTAGTTATCATAGCCGTCCTGCTGACCATCATCTTGATAATCTCCTTCATAGTCTAGCCATGGTAATAGCCAGGGACAAAAGCCATGAGTACTCTTTAAGTACTCGCAAACTACTACTAAGAAGGATTGTAATTCTAAGTTAAAGTGCTGAATTTAAAGAATAACTATCAAGTTAACTTTGAAACCTAAGCTGAGTTCTGAAGGAAGAAAAGATAAAGTAAAGTTCTAGAATCACTTAAGTTGGGAAGCTAATTTCATTAACACAACCCTGTTGTGGTCAAGTCAAAGGTCATCATTCATTTCAAGGTATTTAGAAAACATCTGACAATGAAACAGTATGGCCATTCCAATCATCCATAATCATGACGCGGCTATTCGAATAGTTTGACACTCTGCAGAGGTGGTACACTTTCACCACAAGATTCAATACATCTGTCAGGGATAACCCTGAATCATCATACTTAGTATGCAGATAATCAAACATAACCTTCCCTTTACACACCCTAGTACAAGCACCTCTCCTATGAGCATGGCCTCCCAACCATGACCATCAGTCATCTTGGGCACTTCATAGGTGGACATCACTGAGAGGTAGCCTCAGCTCAAACCTCTCCCGTGAGGGAACTAATACTAATTCATATAAATTTCCAGCTAAGCCTTACCCAATTCAGGCAATGTGGTTGTACGGTAAATTTGGAATGGTATCGCATCCGAATCCAACCATCAGTTTTATAAAAGGGTTAAGGCTCATGCCTTATCTTTTTCATCATCATCAACCCATTGTGTTTCTCAACACATGTCAAAACATCTCAATAGAATGACTCATCATTCCAAGGTTTTCATAACTCATTTTCACCAAGTGTTCCCATCTAAAGTGACTCAAGTTTTGATCTATTCTAAAATACTAAGTTAAGAGTGTTCACTAAGGTGGAAAGATGGGATCAATCTCATGCCATAGAATGACATCTAAAGGTTTCTAAGTAGGTCAAGTTTTATACTCTTTATGCTACCTTCAAAATTAATTAAAGAACTTTGTGTAACTAAGGGGGTAAAACTTGTTAATAAGACTTGAGGTACTAAGAGTTAAAGGGGTGTGATCAAACTATGCTTAAGGCATCTTTACTAAACTATCTAGTTTTATTCTAGCTTGCTACAATAGCTTACTAAAGCATGTTTGCAAGGGTTAGCTTGCCACTAATAGCTTGCCTTGGTTGGTGCAGTGGTTGAAGTTTTCTTCTTCTTCTTCTTGGTAGAACTCCTCCTCCTCGAAGGCTTGGTCGGTACTATCGTCTAGAAATACATAGGGAGTGCACAATCACCAAATAATCCTTAACTAGGCTAAGTATTATTCTAAACCACACAATTGATGATCTATTATCATCACAAGCATCACAAGTTTAATTCAATAGTTTCAACCTTTTTATTTTGGAAAAGTAATTTCTACTCATTGAAAAATTAACTACAATTTAATATTCACCACTAAAACATGGGATCATGTGGACACATGTCCTCACCACATATTCTAACATGTGGGAATGAGATTTAAAGGTTGGATCAATATTACTTTGGTTTAAGTTCATTATTTAATGATTTAAATTGACTAGAAATGCCTATATAGCCTTATTTTGGTACTAGTCCAAAGTCACTGCCTGTAAACCTTAATACTATTACATATTTGAATAGATATGATGAGATGTGATTTTTGAGAGTTGGAGTCAACTCAAAAACTAACTTGGTTGATTTTATAAAAATGTTTCAAGTTGCCAAAGCTTCTGTCTTCTTATTTTTATTAGGAGAAATCTATAACTCTAAATGAATTAAATCCAACGGGCTTGGATAGAGCATTTCAATACCTTTCAGACAAAATTAGTTTCATGTAATTTGGATTTGTCAAACTCACAGAATTGAATTTTGAAACACTGGACAGAAACTATATTCTAACTAAAAAGAAAAACCTAGATTTGAATCTACGGGCTTGCGCGGGAAAGGAAATGGGCCAGCCCAGTGGCGCTACGCGGCACAGGGCTCAGCTGACAGGGGGTCCCACTTGTCAGTGGCACTTAAAACGCGAAACGGTACGCGCGCTGTGGGCCGTGCGATTAGAGGCTAGATCTACGGCTGAGGGTCATCGTCAACGACGGACGGGTCGCCGGTGAGCTCGAACCCTAGCGGCTCGGTGGGGGTCTACTGGGGGCGTACCAGGGCTCCAGCAGGGTCGGCGATGCGGGCGAACAAAGTGGAAGACGACGGCGAGGCGAGGCGTGGTCGCGGCGGAGCTTGGGGTGGCCGGAATCAACGGCACCCTTCTTCTCCAGAGGCGGCGGCTCCGGCTCCAATTCCGGCGAACTGCTGCTCCACTTGCTCCGACGAGAGGTGGGTGAGGTTCAGAGAGGTGAGGGGAGTGGAATGGTGTGAGTCTTTTGTGCTGGGGATGGATCCTTTTATAGGCTCGATGTTGAGACCGAGGGGGATGGGCGGTCGACGGTGGCGACATGGCTACGGAGAGCTAGCGGCATGGCTAGGGATTGCGATCGATGGGCGGTTCCCTGGCGGTGCTCTAGCGCTTCAATGCGGCCATAGGGGCGGTGGCATGCGGTCGGGGCGAGGTGGCGCTCCGCGTGGCCGAAGCGGCTGTGTCCATGGCGAGCGGTGGCTGTGGGGCTTTGGGCGGCGAACGGAGGTGTCTGGGGTGTTCTCCAGGTCGAGGCGGAGGGGTAGGCGCGGGCTGGTGCCAAGGGGCGGTCGGTGCGAGCGGGGACAGTGCATGCTCTACGGGCGGCGTTGACATGGTTCGGTGGCACTGGGCGCGGGTTCTCCTCTGTGGTCCACGGAGGCTCTTGGCTCGGGCCAGGGACAGAGAGGGGCGGTGCGGTGTTGGCTACCTCCTAGACATGGAGAGGAACGAGGAGGTGGTCTGCTGCAGCGGTGCAAGTTTGGCCGGCCAGGGTGGTGCTCGGCATGGCATGGCATTGATACTAGGGTGTAGGGGATGGGTTGCAAATGGCATGGTTTGATCAGAGGGGGACATAGAGATTAAATGGAGATCAATTGGGGGCAAAACTCTGTTCAAAACAGTGAGCTAGGATTAGAGGTGTGATTCTGCCTGCCAAGTGTTTGATGAAATGGCCACAAGAGAAAAAGTTTTGAATATGGAGTTCAAACATTTTGGGTGATCTCCACTAGTGATAGGTAGTCTCTGGTTGCAAGGGTTTTGAAAATGGTGCTCAATTAGATGGGTTTTGAAATAGGGGTGATCTATGCATATGCATTAGATTCAATTTTAAACTGTCATTTAAAATAGTTTACAGAAGGTTTTTAGTAGATCAAAAGGTGGGCCTTGGTACCTCATTATGTGTCTAGCAAGGGGTGCAAAGATCAAGAATTGTTTCTGTTAAGAATTGAGTACTAGGAATAGCCAAACTAGGCATGAGAGTTAAATTTGTCCAAATGACCATTCCTTCATTTTAATTCTTTTTTATTTGATTTCTTTTAGGAAAAGTTTGGGAATGATGTAGATGATGTTTAAATCACCTAAGAAACATTTTAGAAGCAAAGGATCACACAATCATGGTAATTCAAAACAACTCCTATTTTAAATGCACACATATATGAATGCTTTCATGTTAAATTTGGAAAAGTTTTTGTTAACCCCATTTTTGGATGATTTGATCTTGATAAGCTTGGATTGTAGTTTTGGGATGTTACAAACCTTCCCCCCTTAAATAAAATCTCGTCCCGAGATTTACATGAAAACTAGGAACTAAAGAGATCTGGGAACTCTGTCCTAATGTAATCTTCGCGCTCCCAAGTGGCTTCCTCCTCAGTATGGTTGCTCCACTAAATCTTGAGAAACTTGATACTCCTGGTCCTGGTGGTTCTGTAGGCTTCTTCTAAGATATGAATGGGCACTGCCCAATAGGTCAGGCAATTGTTCATTTCCACTGCTCTGTGATCGATATTCCTGAAAACTTCAGTCTTCTCAGGCACTTCCAAGAATTTGTGAAGTAACGAGATATGGAACACATTGTGGATAGCTGACATCTCTTCAGGCAATTCCAGCTGATACGATACTTCTCCTCGGCGGTTCAGAATCTTGAAAGGTCCGATATATCTGGGAGCTAACTTTCCCTTCAGACTAAAGCGTTGGGTTCCCTTCAATGGTGAAACTTTGAGATATACGAAATCTCCGACATTGAAAGTCAGGTCTCTCCTTCTCTTGTCAGCATAACTCTTCTGTCTGGATTGGCGGTCTTGAGGTGCTCACGAACTTTGTGAACTTTCTCTTCTGCTTCTTGGAGAATGTCGGGTCCAAAGATCTGACTCTCTCCTACTTGCGACTAATTCAAAGGGGTACGACACTTTCTTCCTTATAGGAATTCAAATGGTGCCATCTGCAAACTAGCTTGATAACTGTTGTTATATGAGAATTCTGCGAAAGGCAGGCAGTCTTCCCATTTTGATCCGTATTCCAACACACAAGCTCTAAGCATATCCTCCAAGATCTGGTTGACTCTCTCATTCTGTCCATCTGTTTGCGGGTGATACGCGGTACTGAAGTTCAACATGGTTCCTAATCCTTCCTAAACTTTCTGCCAAAATCTTGAAGTAAACTGAGTTCCTCGATCTGATACGATGGTCTTGGGGGTTCCATGCAGATTAACAATCCTAGCAATGTACAGCTTTGCTAGTTTTGCACTCTGGTAGGTTGTCTTGACTGGTATGAAGTGGGCTACCTTGGATAGTCTATCAACTATGACCCATATTGAGTCATTTCCCCTACTAGAAGTAGGTAAACCGGTGATAAAATCCATTCTGACGGAATCCCATTTCCATTCCGGAATGTGCAATGGTTGCAACAATCCTGCAGGTCTCTGATGCTCTGCTTTGACTCTTTGACAGATGTCACATTTGGCGATGTAGCTTCCAATCTCTCTCTTCATCTTGTGCCACCAAAATTGCTCTTTCAAATCCTGATACATCTTTGTTCCTCCGGGGTGGATAGAATAAAGAGTATCATGAGCTTCCTTCATGATAATTTCCTTCAGCTCCGAATCTGCTGGCACATAGATACGTCCCTTGTACCACAGTACACCTTCTTCGTCTTTGGTGAATCCAGGTACTTTGCCTGAACCAATACGACGTTTGATTCTGTCGATACTTTCATTCCCCTTCTGGGCTTCCTTGATTTGGCTAATCAAAGTGGGTTGAAGTTCAATGCTAGCTAGGAATCCTTTGCTAACTAACTCAGTCCTGAACTGCTCCAACTCGTCATACAAACTTGGTTGCTTCTCTTTGATCATGGTGTTTAGCCTACACAGCAATCTGCTAAGAGCATCCTCTACCACATTGGCTTTGCCGGGGTGATAGTGAATGTCAAGGTCATAATCCTTGATTAACTCTATCCATCTTATTTGCCTCATATTCAGCTCCTTTTGGGTGAAGATATACTTCAAGCTCTTATGATCTGAGTAAATCTCACAGCGATTACCCATCAAATAATGACGCCATGTCTTCAACGCTAGAACCACCGCTGCTAGCTCAAGATCATGGGTCGGGTAGTTCTACTCATGCTGCTTCAGTTGTCGAGACAGATATGCGATGACTTTGCCTTCTTGCATCAATACACATCCTAGACTAATCTTTGATGCATCACAATACACATCAAACAGCTTCTTGATGTCGGGCATGATCAAAATTGGGTCTGATATTAATCTCTTCTTCAGCTCCTGGAAACTGGCTTCACACTTGTCTGTCCATTCAAACTTCTTGTCCTTCTTCAACAATTGGGTCATTGGTCGGGCTATGCTCGAGAATCCTTCTACGAATTTGCGGTAATATCCCGCTAATCCGAGAAATGAACGAACTTGGGTTTGATTGGTTGGGGCTTCCCATTCTTCGACATCTTTGATCTTGCTGGGATCAATAGAGACTCCTCCGGCAGACCCAATATGTCCTAGGAATCCTACTTCTTTCAGGCAAAACTCACATTTGCTGAACTTGGCATATAACTGATGTTCTCTCAGGGTTTCTAGGATGATTCTCAGATGTTTCTCATGCTCTTCTTCTATCTTGGAGTAGATAAGGATGTCGTCGATAAACACAACTACAAACTTATCTAAGAAATTCATAAAGATCTTATTCATGAGATTCATGAAATAAGCAGGGGAATTGGTTAATCCAAAAGACATAACCATATACTCGTATAGACGATAGCGAGTAGTAAAGGCGGTCTTTGGAATATCCGTTGCACGAATCTTAAGTTGGTGATAACCAGTCCTAAGATGAATCTTTGAGAATACCTGAGCTCCAGTCAACTGATCAAATAGATCCTCTATCTTTGGAAAGGGGTACTTGTTCTTGATGGTGACATCATTCAACTTTCTGTAGTCTGTACACAAACGGTTGCCTCCATCCTTCTTGTCGACGAATAGCACTGGTGATCTCCATGACGATGCGCTTGGCTGAATCAAGCCTGTTGCTAACATGGCATCCAACTGCTTCTTCGGTTCTACTAACTCTGAGGGGTTCATGGTATAGGGTCTCTGGGCTATAGGTCCGATTCCGGGGATTAGTTCGATAATGAACTTTATATCCCTATCCGGGGGCATACCTGGAAATTCATCTGGGAATATGTCGGGGTATTCACAGACTACTCTGACTTGGTCAATGGTAGGCAGGGCTACACTTTTGTTGCATTTGAATTGACGGGGTAAGGTTTCAGAGATATGTTCTACTGTTACTCCAGAACTACTGGTCATGGTGATGGCTTTCTTAGCATAGTCTATCAGTCCTTTATGCCTTGACATCCAGTCCATACCTAGTACTACTTCCAAACCTTTGGTTCCAAGTACAATTAGGTTGGCATACAAATCTATCCCATGAATTCTGATAGGTACATCTTTGCAAATTTTTCTAGCTTTTGTTGTTGAACCGGGGATTTGAACTATCATGACATGCTTCAGGTTGGTTGGGCGAATCTTACTAGTGCATACAAATTCTTCGGTGACAAATGAATGCGATGCTCCAGAATCAAACAATACTCTTGCTAAAACTGAGTTGACAGAAAACATACCCAGCACTACATCTGGTGCTTCCTGGGCTTCTTCTGCGTTCATGTGGAAGAGACGACCGTTGCGGTTGTGCGGGTTCCCTGTGGCAAATCTCCTGCCTGGTTGAACACGACGCTGCTGCTGAGCTGGGGCATTCATAGGGGCATTGGCAGCAGTCTTCTTGGGACACTCATTGGAGTAGTGACCCTTCACTCCACACTCGAAACAAGTGATCTGAGACTTGTCCTTGACTGCAACAGGTACAACATTGCTGCCAGTTCTGGGGGCAGTGTTGTTGTTGCCCTTGGGAGGGGCACGGTTGAAGTTGTTGGCATTGCCGGAGTTGTGATTGTTTCCTCCGGGCTTCACATTTCCTCCGCTACGGTTGGGGTAGCTTGGGCAAGAAGGTGGGGGTCGGTTGTTCCTTGGTGCATATCCTGGTGAGGGGTTGGGACGGTACTTCTAGTGACTACTAGATCCAGACTGCTGCATCATACGACGCTTGCGGTTGTCGTTTGCCTGGTTAATCTTCCCTTCCATCTGAATGGCAGAGTCGACTAGCTCTTCGAGATCCTAGAAACGGATGTTGACGAGGACAGTCTGCATCTCATCATGCAGTCCGTTTAAGAATCTCTCTTCTTGGCCTCCGTGTTGATTTCATCCGGTGCATATCTGGCAAGTGACAAGAATTTGTCACGGTACTCTACTACAGTCAATCTTCCTTGCTTCAGTTCACGGAATTCATCTCTCATCCTGTTGACAAGACCTTGCGGCACGTGGGTGCGGCTGAACTTGACCTTGAATGCTTCCCAGGTCATCACCTGGCCATGGTTCATAGTGCGGATGCTATTCCACCAAGCTCTCGCATCTCCCGCCAGATAGTGGGTGGCGAAGAGAACTTTCTCATTCTCATCAACTCCTGCAACTTCGAGGTTGTTTTCCATGGTCTGTAACCAGTCATCAGCATCTAATGGGTTTTCAGATTGGTTGAAGATTGGGGGATTGGTGTTCTGAAAGTTTTTGAGTTTAGATCCATGGTGATCCTGATTTCCATGTCCTTGGTTGTTGAGAGCCATTTGGGTGATCTGCTGCAATGTCGCTAAGTTGGCTTGACGCTCGGCCCTGCTTGCTTCATGGTCCGCGATGAGATTCTGCAAGATCTGCAGCATTGGGTCCTGCAATGAGCTGCTCCCTCCTTGGTTTCCACGAGTCATCTGAAGATTGAGATAGATATAGGGGTAAGAGGGAAATTCTAAGGTTCATGGTTTTGGGTTTTCAAAGCTACAACTTTGAGTTAGACTCAGGTTTTTCAACTAACTTCATTCTCATTCATGCAAGCAAGCACACGATACAACACACACCACAACAATCAAAGGGGAAAACTGATGGTTTGAAGAACCATTCTGCAAACTACGATACAATGAGATGATACGTCTCATGCTACGACAGTGCTCTAGTGCATCTACTCATCGTCGATGAAGTCGGAGTCTTCATCGTCAGTGTAGAAGTCCACAACATCCTCTGCCAGAAAATTGTCATCGTTGCTGAGGTAAGAATCCATATCTCCCTGGATGTCTTCACCCTCATCATCTTCTTCTTTGGCGGCAAGCTGAGCTTCCTTCTCCTTGACGGTCTTTCGAGGTCGGCCACCTTCTTGCGAAGACGGGCGATGGTGTGATCCTTCTTTGCACGCTGGCGACGAAGAGACTGGCGATCTTGGACGAGCAGTGCGAAAGTCTGGGCCTTCTGGTCGGCAATTGCACGGTTCTGGTTAGCTAACTCTCTGGCATTGTCCAGTTCCTACTGTCGGTCATGAAGCAAGAAGTCAAGGTTCTCCACTTGACGCCTCAACTCTGGGTGACTTGGCATCTCCATCGGCATTCCCATGAAGTCACGTCTTGCATAGTGGGCAAATCGGGTTCCTTGAATCTTGTTGACGTTGAGGGCACATAGACGTGCAAGAGCTTCATGCATTGCCCTGGCTAATCCATCTAGCCAGTTGTTCTCTCTCACGGAGAACTGAATTCTTCCAGAAGTTGGTGCTTCAATGGTTCCTCGAAGATCTGTGGTGACTAGTCATTGTAGGTCTCCTCCTGGGGGTCCTGGAAGTTGAGCTCCAAGAAACTCCGGATGTGGGCGTCCCAGTAACTCTGACAGTGAATCCAGATCCCTCTCAAAGATCAGCTGACCTCCGTTTCCCAACTGGTAAAACTTGCTGAACTGAGTCTCCATCTACAAGAATTTAGGATGAGGAAATTAGTGAAGTGATCAAGTGTGTCAAATTTTAAATAGTAATGTATGAATTTTGAGGAACATGTATTTTTGAGAAAGAATGAGTTCACAAGGGTAAGAGGGGAAATAGTTTTTCATAAATACTCACTTTGGTTTTGAAGCTAAGTTTTTGATTTGCACGTCCATTCTAACTAGGGTCTCCTATGGTCAGGATGGATCTGATACCAACTTGTCAACACCCGGATTTTTAATCCCAGATGCCCGTTATGCCATACCTCGCAATCCCAGGATTACCATTTTTGCGAGACATAACGGATTGGATATCCCAGTACATCATCCATTACAAACCATACATAAGGTTTTACACAAATAAGGATCTCATGATCCAGTCTTTAATACAACAAGCAGCGGAAATAAACGATAGCATAGCGGTGGGATCCATCTTTAGGGGCACAGGCAATGCTGACGAAGACAGATAGTCCTAGTTATCATAGCCGTCCTGCTGACCATCATCTTGATAATCTCCTTCATAGTCTGGCCATGATAATAGCCAGGGACAAAAGCCATGAGTACTCTTTAAGTACTCGCAAACTACTACTAACAAGGATTGTAATTCTAAGTTAAAGTGCTGAATTTAAAGAATAACTATCAAGTTAAGTTTGAAACCTAAGCTGAGTTCTGAAGCAAGAAAAGATAAAGTAAAGTTCTAGAATCACTTAAGTTGGGAAGCTAATTTCATAAACACAACCCTGTTGTGGTCTAGTCAAAGGTCATCATTCATTTCAAGGTATTTAGAAAACATCTGACAATGAAACAGTATGGCCATTCCAATCGGCCCATAATCATGACGCGGCTATTCGAATAGTTTGACACTCTGTAGAGGTGGTACACTTTCACCACAAGATTCGATACATCTATCAGGGATAACCCTGAATCATCATACTTAGTATGCAGATAATCAAACATAACCTTCCCTTTACACACCCTAGTACAAGCACGTCTCCTATGAGCATGGCCTCCCAACCATGACCATCAGTCATCTTGGGCACTGCATAGGTGGACATCATTGAGAGGTAGCCTCAGCTCAAACCTCTCCCGTGAGGGAACTAATACTAATGCATATAAATTTCCAGCTAAGCCTTACCCAATTCATGTAATGTGGTTGTACGGTAAATTTGGAATGGTATCCCATCCAAATCCAACCATCAGTTTTATAAAAGGGTTAAGGCTCATGCCTTATCTTTTTCATCATCATCAACCCATTGTGTTTCTCAACACATGTCAAAACATCTCAATAGAATAACTCATCATTCCAAGGTTTTCATAACGCATTTTCACCATGTGTTCCCATCTAAAGTGACTCAAGTTTTGATCTATTCTAAAATACTAAGTTAAGAGTGTTCACTAAGGTGGAAAGATGGGATCAATCTCATGCCATAGAATGACAACTAAAGGTTTCTAAGTAGGTCATGTTTTATACTCTTTATGCTACCTTCAAAATTAATTAAAGAACTTTGTGTAACTAAGGGGTAAAACTTGTTAATAAGACTTGAGGTACTTAGAGTTAAAGGGGTGTGATCAAAGTATGCTTAAGGCATCTTTAGTAAACTATCTAGTTTTATTCTAGCTTGCTACAATAGCTTACTAAAGCATGTTTGCAAGGGTTAGCTTGCCACTAATAGCTTGCCTTGGTTGGTGCAGTGGTTGAAGTTTTCTTCTTCTTCTTCTTGGTAGAACTCCTCCTCCTCGAAGGCTTGGTCGGTACTATCGTCTAGAAATACATAGGGAGTGCACAATCACCAAACAATCCTTAACTAGGCTAAGTATTATTCTAAACCACACAATTGATGATCTATTATCATCACAAGCATCACAAGTTTAATTCAATAGTTTCAACTTTTTTATTTTGGAAAAGTAATTTCTACTCATTGAAAAAATTAACTACAATTTAATATTCACCACTAAAACATGGGATCATGTGGACACATGTCCTCACCACATATTCTAACATGTGGGAATGAGATTTAAAGGTTGGATCAATATTACTTTGGTTTAAGTTCATTATTTAATAATTTAAAGTGACTAGAAATGCTTATATAGCCTTATTTTGGTACTAGTCCAAAGTCACTACCTGTAAACCTTAATATTATTACATATTTGGATAGAGATGATGAGATGTGATTTTTGAGAGTTGGAATCAACTCAAAAGCTAACTTGGTTGATTTTTTAAAAATGTTTCAAGTTGCAAAAGCTTCTGTATTCTTATTTTTATTAGGAGAAATCTATAACTCTAACTGAATTAAATCCAACAGGATTGGATAGAGCATTTCAATACGTTTCAGTAAAAAATTAGTTTCATGTAATTTGGATTTGTCAAACTCACAGAATTGAATTTTGAAACACTGGACAGAAACTATATTCTAACTAAAAAGAAAAACCTAGATTTGAATCTACGGGCTTGCGCGGGAAAGGAAATGGGCCGGCCCAGTGGCGCTACGCGGCACGGGGCTCAGCTGACAGGGGGTCCCACTTGTCAGCGACAGTTAAAACGTGAAAGCAGTGCGCTACCGGGGCCGTGCGATTAGAGGCTAGATCTACGGCTGAGGGTCGTCGTCAACGACGGACGGGTCGCCGGCGAGCTCGAACCCTAGCGGCTCGGTGGGGGTCTACTGGGGGCGTACCAGGGCTCCAGCGGGGTCGGCGATGCGG
This sequence comes from Avena insularis, assembly GCA_023614405.1. Taxonomy (NCBI): domain Eukaryota; kingdom Viridiplantae; phylum Streptophyta; class Magnoliopsida; order Poales; family Poaceae; genus Avena; species Avena insularis. The sequence goes on from CM042686.1 coordinate 316,786,224, forward strand.
GCGAACGAAGTGGAAGATGACGGCGAGGCGAGGCGTGGTCACGGCGGAGCTTGGGGTGGCCGGAATCAACGGCACCCTTCTTCTCTAGAGGTGGCGTCTCCGGCTCCAATTCCGGCGAACTGCTGCTCCACTTGCTCTGGCGAGAGGTGGGTGAGGTTCACAGAGGTGAGGGGAGTGGAATGGTGTGAGTCTTTTGTGCTGGGGAGGGCTCCTTTTAGAGGCTCGATGTTGAGACCGAGCGGGATGGGCGATCGACGGTGGCGACATGGCTACGGCGAGCTAGCGGCATGGCTGGGGATTGCGATCGGTGGGCGGTTCCCTGGCGGTGCTCTAGCGCTTCAATGCGGCCGTAGGGACGGTGGCATGCGGTCGGTGCGAGGTGGCGCTCTGCGCGAACGGAGGTGTCTGGGGTGTTCTCCAGGTCGAGGCGGAGTGGTAGGCGCGGGCTGGTGCCAAGGGCGGTCGGTGCGAGCGGGGACAGTGCGCGCTCTGCGGGCGGCGTCGGCATGGTTTGGTGGCACTGGGAGTGGGTTCTCCTCTGTGGTCCACGGCGTTTCTTGGCTCGGGCAAGGGACAGAGAGGGGCGGTGCGGTGCTGGCTACCTCCTAGACATGGAGAGGAACGAGGAGGTGGTCTGCTGCAGCGGGGCAAGTTTGGCCGGCCAGGGTGGTGCTCGGCATGGCATGGCATTGCTACTAGGGTGTAGGGGATGGGTTGCAAATGGCATGGTTTGATCAGAGGGGGACATAGAGATTAAATGGAGATCAATTGGGGGCAAAACTCTGTTCAAAACAGTGAGCTAGGATTAGAGGTGTGATTCTGCCTGCCAAGTGTTTGATGAAATGGCCGCAAGAGAAAGTTTTGAATTTGGATTTTAAAAAATTTGGGTGATCTCCACTAGTGATAGGTAGTCTCTGGTTGCAAGGGTTTTGAAAATGGTGCTCAATTAGATGGTTTTTGAAATAGGGGTGATCTATGCATATGCATTAGATTCAGTTTTAAACTGTCATTTAAAATAGTTTACAAAAGGTTTTTAGTATATCAAAAGGTGGGCCTTGGTACCTCATTATGTGTACTAGCAAGGGGTGCAAAGATCAAGAATTGTTTCTGTTAAGAATTGAGTACTAGGAATAGCCAAAGTAGGCATGAGAGTTAAATTTGTCCAAATGACCATTCCTTCATTTTAATTCTTTTTGATTTGATTTCTTTGAGGAAAAGTTTGGGAATGATGTAGATGATGTTTACATCACCTAAGAAACATTTTAGAAGCAAAGGATCACACAATCATGGTAATTCAAAACAACTCCTATTTTAAATGCACACATATATGAATGCTTTCATGTTAACTTTGGAAAAGTTTTTGTTAACCCCATTTTTGGATGATTTGATCTTGATAAACTTGGATTGAAGTTTTGGGATGTTACACCCAGTTGAGTGTGTGTGGCCATGTGGATCATTGTGGTTTGGAAAATAACACATGCAATGACACTCCATTGTTAAACCATGGTCAAAAATCCCTAGAACATGCTAGAACGCAACTGCCACATGGAATGGTGCCCTAGTGTGAAAGAGTTTGCATCACCACACCCACTTGAGTGTGTGTGGTTATATGGATCATTATGGATGGTAAAAGAACACATGCAATGACACTCCATGTGTCAAACCAAGGTTAGAAAGACCTTGAACATGGTGGAATCCAACTGCCACATGCAATGGAGAACTACTGTTAGAGAGGTTGCATCACCACACCCACTTGAGTGTGTGTGGTCATGTGGATCATTTTAGTTTGGAAAAGAACACATGCAATGAAACTCCATGTGTCAAACCTTGGTTAGAATGCCCCAGAACATGCTGGAATGCAACATTGGAATGCAATGGAGCACTAGTGTGACAGAGGTTGCATCACCACACCTAGTTGAGTGTGTGGTCATGTGGATCATTGTGGTTTGGAAAAGAACACATACAATGACACTCCATTGTGTCAAACCATGGTTAGAAAGCACTAGAACATGTTGGAGTGCAACTGCCACATGCAATGGAGCACCAGTGTGACAGAGGTTGTATCACCACACCCACTTAAGTGTGTGTGGTCATGTGTATCATTGTGGTTTGGGAAAGAACACATGCAATGAAACTCCATGTGTCAAACCATGGTCAGAAAGGCCTAGATCATACTGGAATGCAACTTCCACATGCAATGGAGCACAAGTGTGAGAGAGGTTGCGTCACCACACCCACTTGAGTGTGTGTGGTCATATGGATCATTGTGGCTTGGACAAGAACACACGTAATGACTCTCCATGTGTCAAACCATGGTCAGAGAGCCATAGAACATGTTGGAATGCAACTGCCTCATGCAATGGAGCAATAGTGTGACAGAGGTTGCATCACCAGTGAGTCTGGTGGTGTGGATCATTGTGGTTTGGAAAAGAACACATGCAATGGCACACCATGTGTCAAACCATGGTGAGTAAGCCCTAAAACATGTTGGAATGCAACATTGGAATGCAATGGAGCACCAGTGTGACAGAGGTTGTATCACCACACCCACTTGAGTGTGTGTGGTCATGTGGATAATTGTGGTGCAAAATAACACACACAATGACACTCCATAGTCAAACCATAGTTAGAAATCCCTAGAACATGCTAGAATGCAACTGCCACATGCAATGGAGGACCAGTGTCATAGAGGTTGCATCACCACACCCACTTGAATGTGTGTGGTTATGTTGATCATTGTGGTTTGGAACAGAACACAAGCAATGACACTCCATGTGTCAAACCAAGGTCAAAAAGACCTTGAACATGCTAAAATGCAACTGCCGCATGCACTGGAGTACCAGTGTGACAGAGGTTGCATGACCACACCCACTTGAGTGTGTGGGGTCAGGTGGATTATTGTGGTTTGGAAAAGAACACATGCAATGACACTCCATGTGTCAAACCATGGTCAGAAAGACCTAAAACATGTTGGAATGAAACATTGGAATGAAATGGAGCACCAGTGTGACAGATGTTGCATCACCACACAACCTTGAGTGTGTGTGTGGTCACTTGGATTATTGTGGTTTTGAAAATAACACGTATAATGACACTCTGTTGTCAAACCATGGTCAGAAATCCATTGAACATGATAGAATGCAACTGCCACATGCAATGGAGCACCAGTGTGATAGAGGTTGCATCACCACACTCACTTGAGTGTGTGTGGTCATGTGGATCGTTGTGGTTTGCAAAAAAGAACACAAGCGATAACACTCCATGTGTCAAACCAAGGTAAGGAAGACCTTGAACATGCCGGAATGCAACTGCCACATGTAATGGAGCACCATTCTGAAAGAGGTTGCATCACCAAACCCACTTGAGTGTGTGTGGTCATGTGGATTATTGTGGTTTGGAACACCACCACACCCAGTTGAGTGTGGGTGGTCATGTGTATCATTGTGGTTTGGAAAAGAAGACATACAAAAAAACTCCATTTTGTCAAACCATGGTTAGAAAGCCCTAGAACATGTTGGAATGCAACTGCCACATGCATTGGAGCACAAGTGTGATAGAGGTTGCATCACCACACCCACTTGATTGTGTGTGGTCATGCGGATTATTGTAGTTTGGAAAAGAACACATGTAGTGACACTCCATGTGTCAAACCATGGTCAGAGATCCATAAAACATGTTGGAATGCAACATTGGAATGCAATGGAGCACCAGTGTGAGAGAGGTTGCATCACCATACTCACTTGAGTGTGTGTGGTCATGTGGATCATTGTGGTTTGGAAAATAACACATGCAATGACACTCCATTGTTAAACCATTATCAGAAATCCCTAGAACATGCTAGAACGCAACTGCCACATGGAATGGAACCCTAGTGTGACAGAGTTTGCATCACCACACCCACTTGAGTGTGTGTGGTTATATGGATCATTATGGATGGGAAAAGAACACATGCAATCGCACTCCATGTGTCAAACAAAGGTTAGAAAGACCTTGAACATGGTGGAATCCAACTGCCACATGCAATGGAGAACTAGTGTTAGAGAGGTTGCATCACCACACCCACTTGAGTGTGTGTGGTCATGTGGATCATTTTGGTTTGGAAAATAACACATGCAATGACACTTCATGTGTCAAACCTTGGTTAGAATGCCCCCAGAACATGCTAGGATGCAACATTCGAATGCAATGGAGCACTAGTGTGACAGAGGTTGCACCACCACACCCATTTGAGTGTGTGGTCATGTGGATCATTGTGGTTTGGAAAAGAACACATACAATGACACTCCATTGTGTCAAACCATGGTTAGATAGCACTAGAACATGTTGGAGTGCAACTGCCACGTGCAATGGAGCACCACTGTGAGAGAGGTTGTATCACCACACCCACTTGAGTGTGTGTGGCCATGTGTATCCTTGTGGTTTGGGAAAGAACACATGCAATGAAACTCCATGTGTCAAACCATGGTCAGAAAGGCCTAGAACATACTGGAATGCAACTTCCACATGGAATGGAGCACAAGTCTGAGAGAGGTTGTGTCACCACACCCACTTGAGTGTGTGTGGTCATATGGATCATTGTGGCTTGGAGAAGAACACATGTAATGACTCTCCATGTGTCAAACCATAGTTAGAGATCCATAGAACATGCTGGAATGCAACTGCCACATCCAATGGAGCAACAGTGTGACAGAGGTTGCATCACCACACTCACTTGAGTGTGTGTGGTCGTGTGGATCATTGTGGTTTGGAAAACAACACATGCAATGACACACCATGTGTCAAACCATGGTCAGTAAGCCCTAAAACATGTTGGAATGCAACAATGGAATGCAATGGAGCACCAGTGTGACAGAGGTTGTATCACCACACCCACTTGAGTGTGTGTGGTTATGTGGATCATTGTGGTTTGGAAAAGAACACATGCAATGAAACTCAATATGTCAGACCATGGTCAGAAAGACCTTGAAAATGTTGGAATGCAACTACCATATGAAATGGAGCACCAGCATGAGAGAGGATGCATAACCACACCCACTTGAGTGTATGTGGTCATGTGGATCATTGTGGTTTGGAAAAGAACACATGCAATGACACTCCATGTGTCGAACCTTGGTCAGAAAGCCCCAGAACATGCTGGAATGCAACATTGGAATGCAATGGAGCACAGGTGTGACAGAGGTTGCATCACCACACCCAGTTGAGTGTGTGTGGTCATGTGGATCATTGTTATTTGGAAAATAACACATAAAATGACACTCCATTGTGTCAAATCATGGTCACATAGACCCAGATGCTGGAATGCAACATTGGAATATAGTGGAGCACCAGTGTGATAGAGGTTGCATCACCACACCGCAATAATGGTACATAGGTTGTATCACCACACCCACTTGAGTGTGTGTGGTCATGTGGATCATTTTAATTTGGAAAAGAAGACATGAAATGACACTCCTTGTGTCAAACCATGGTCAGTAATCCCTAAAACATGTTGGAATGCAACATTGGAATGCAATGGGGCACCAGTATGATAGAGGTTGTATCACCACACCCACTTGAGTGTGTGTGGTCATGTGGATCATTGTGCTTTTAAAAATAACACATGCAATGACACTCCATGTGTCAAACCATGGTCAGTAAGCCCTAAAACATGCTGGAATGCAACATTGGAAGCAATGGAGCACCAGTGTGACAGAGGTTTGGAGCACTAGTGTGACAGAGGGGCAATGAGAGCTGAAATCTATTAAGTTCCATAATTTTTGGAAGCTCTATGAAACTTGAATCCCTGCTTCCTTCTATGAAGGCCTTTCTTTTACTTTTATGTTGAGTCTCCACCTTCTATCTTTATGCACCTATTGAGAGAGCATAGTGGCTATTCTTAGTTCTATGTGCATTGTCCCAAGACTTCTTGATTGATGCATAACCTTGATATTTCTTATTCTTTAACTATTTGTATCTAGTCACCCTTATGAACTTTGAAGGTGTCCTATGCATTTATGTTTGCTACTCTATGAGGGACAAGATGAATGCCACTATGCTATGTTTTCTTTATGTGAAACAAGCAAACGTCTTCCAAAGCATTGTTATTCATGAATCTTTTGTTTGTGCCTTTTCATGTTACAACATATTCGCTATGTCTTATTGTTAGAACTATATCTTTCATGCTATTTTGAAGTACTATGATCCTAGCTATCAATGTTTACAAATACTTTGATCAAGTTTATAATGGTGCATGTCACCTCAAAAATTATTCTTTCTTTTTATCACTTACCTACTCGAGGACGAGCAGGAGTTAAGCTTGGGGATGTTGATACATTGCTAAGGTATCTATAATTTTTTATGTTCCATGCTTGGTTTATATCTACTTTCTTATGTTTTGTCCAAACATTGGAGTACTTTTTATAAACTTTCTTGGACTAACCTATTAACGAGATGCCACAGTGCCAGCTGCCTGTTTTCTGCTATTTTGGTTCCAGGAAAGTCAGAAAATGAATATTCTCGGAATTGGATGGGACAAAAGCCGAAGTCAATATTTCATAGAGGGGGACACAGAGCTAGAACACGAGATGGGGAGGGGCCAGGGGACGCCCACACCACCTGGCCGTGCGGCCAGGCCTGGCCTGCGCCAGGGGGTGGTGTGGCCGCCTAGGGCACCCCCTCGTCCTCCCCTTTCGCCTATATATTGCCTCCGATACAGAAACCCTAAGTACCCAAACAAACTTCCATGAAAGAGTCTGTACCCGCCGTAATGTCCATCCCTAGATCGGGAGGGATCTAAAGCTCTTCCTGGCACCCTACCGGAGGGGAGAATTCACCATGGAGGCCTTCTTCATCACCATGCAAGCCTCCGGTGTGATGCGTGAGTAGTCCATCCTTGGACTACGGGTCCATGTAGTAGCTTGATTATTGGCTCAACACGTCGAGCTCGTTGGGGAACCCCAAGAGGAAGGTATGATGAGCACAACATCAAGTTTCCCTTAGTTATGAAACCAAGGTTATCAAACCAGTAGGAGCAAGGAAACACCTCCAAGGTGTTGTTTACAACTTGGAATCCTGCACAACACAACCACAAAACTTTGCCCCCAACTTACAGTGAGGATGCCAATCTCACCGGTTTTGCTGAAAACAAAGGATTAAATGTATTGTGTGGAAGAAAGTAATAGCTTGTAGAAAGTAAATAGAAAATAGTAAACAGTTGTAGATTGAAGGTAAAAGAAAGGACCGGGGTTGTAACACCCCAAAAAATTTAATCAAGATTATCAAAGTTCTAATCACCCAATTTAGGGTTAACAAAAACTTTTATTAATAAAAATGGATATGAATGCATGTGTGTTTGCATTAGTGTAGAATTGAGTGTATATGGCTTGATTGTTCTAAATGTTGTGAAATGGTTTAAAGGTGAATTCCACATCATCTAGACCATTTACAAACAAATTCCAAAGAGAAAGAAATCAAATAAGATTAAATAAAGCAAATGGTCATTTTGACCATTTTAAGCCACTAGGCCACTTTAGGTGTTCCTAGAAGAAGATTTGTAACAGAAACATTTCCAACTCTTTTCACCCCTTGCTAGACCAAGTAAAGATGTATCAATGCCCACTTTACAAACTTACAAAAACATCTAGCAAATCCATTTAAAGGACATTTGAAAATTGAATCCAATTCATATGTGAAAATCACACTTTTTAAAAACCTATCAAATCAATTCCCCTTGACCTCTCCAAGCAAACCTAGTCTCTCAAGCTTAATATAAGATCACTCAAAAATTTTGAATCAAAAATTCAAAAATAAATTTCATGCGGCCATTAACACAAACACTTAGCATGCACAGAATAATCTCTAGCCTAACTTCACTGTTTTGTACAGTGATCATCGACCGATTGATCTCCCTCTTAACCCCTTGTCCCCCTGAGTGTCTAGCAGCAGCAGACAAGCCCCCCTTTGTCGTGGAGAATAGCGGAGCGCTGCTGTTTTGTGGTCATCGCTGGCCGACCACGGCTAGCTCACACCAGACCATCCCGCGCCCATCCAGCATCTCCACTAGCACCGCCGCAGCCAACAGCCACTCCATGTCCAGGCCATAGCCGGCTCTGAGCCGTGGACCACCCTAGTTGCGCCGCACACCGCCTCTCTGCGTCGTGTCTAGAGCATGACAGTGCGCCGTAACCGACCAGCCCTGCCAGCTCGCGCCTTGCCCTCATCGTGCACGCGTAGCCTCGCCATGATCACCCATCCCGGCAGACACCCCCGTTCACCGCCGCGTGACCCGCAGTTGTCGCACACGGCCGCAAGCACCTCTGCCTCCGCTCAGAGCGCCGCACGTGCCAGACCAAACCAAGCCGCCCCACGCTGCGCCTTTAAGTCCGTGAGAACTGCCTGGGAGCACCGCACCGTCCTACTCCCTCACCCATGTCGTTAGCTGCCTGTAGCAACGCCACCATTGAGCTCACAGCCGCACCGCTCGGTCCCCTCATCGAGCTATAGAAGGCGGCCAACCCTGCCTCCATTCTGCACACCACTCGACTCCCCACTCCTCACTAACCTTCCCCACCTATCCTCGGAGCAAGGCGAGCACCACCGCGCTAGAATTTCACCGAAATCCGCCGCTGCTGGAGGACAAGGGCACCATCGATTCCGACCACCCCGAGCCCTGCCGTGACCACGCCTCGCCTCGATGTTGTCTACCTCATCGTTTTCCCCCGTCGCCGAGCCTAGCTGGAGCCCAGGTCAGCTCCGAGAGACCCCCACCACCGCGTTAGGTTTAGCTCGTTGCTGGAGCTGTTCGTCGTCGATGACGACCCTCAGCCGTTGGATTAGAATTAGATCATAGCGTCCAGATTGAAAGATACTGTTTCGCGTAGAGTGAGTCACTGACCAGTGGACCCCCTCTGTCAGCCGTGCCCTGCGCTGTGCTATGCAGTTAGGCCAGCCTGTTTAGTGTTCCCGCCCAGGCCTGGAAATTCAAATAAGGATTTTCCTTTTTAGTTTAAATCCTATTCTGTCCACTTATTCAAAAATCAATTCAGAGAGATTCACTTAACATAATTGCATGATTCAAATTTTGCAAGAAAGTAAATTAAATTATCTATCCAAGCCCGTTGGGTTTAAATCATTTGGAGTTAGAGATAATCTTTAGAAAAAATAATAAGACAGAGACTTTTGCAACTTCAAACATTTTTCAAAAATTAACCATAATAGCTTTTGAGTTGATTCAATCTCTCAAAAATCACATTTGATAATAACTATCTGAATATGTAATAATATTGAGGTTTGCAGGCAGTGACATTGGACTAGTACCAAAAGAAGGCTATTAGAGCATTTCTAGTCACTTTAAATAATTTAAATAATCATCTTAAACTTTATAAAATGTGACCAACCCTTTAAATCACATTCCCATGTATTAGAATATGTGGTGATGACATGTGTCCACATGATCCCATATTTTAATTGGAGCATATTAAATCTTAATTAATTTCAATGAGTAGAAATAACTTTTCTCAAATAAAACTAGTTCTTTATTGCATGTGATGATTGTGATGATGCTAGATCATCAAGTGTGAACCTTAGTATGCTAAGTAGACTAGTTAAGTATTATTTGGTGATTGTGTACCCCGTATTCCTTTATAGACGATAGTAGAGACCAAGGATACGAGGAGGAGGAGTTCTAACCCGAAGAAGACGAAGAAAACTTCAATCACTTCACCAATCAAGGAAAGCCATCACTAGATGCAAGTTAACCTAAGCAAGATGCATTAGGAATGCTTGGTTATACATTTTGATTTATACCGATCGCAAGTTTTACTTGCAAGCTTTACTTTTTACTTTACCAAAGTTTCTTTACTTTTAGTAATGCTTTGTGAGATTTTGGAAAGTAGTATAGATAGCATAAAGAGTATAAAATTAGACCTATACTAGATGTCATTCTATGGCATGAGATTGAGATTAGCATCCCTCATTAGTGAACACTCTTAACTTAGTGGCTAGTGCTAAGCATAAAACTTGATCACTTTAGATGGGAATACTTGGTGAAAACGATTATGAAAACCTTGGAATGATGAGTCATTCTATTGAGATGTTTTGACATGTGTTGAGAAACACAAATGTACTTGTTGATAAAAATGTTGAGACATGAGCCTTAGCCATTTATAAAAACTGATGGTTGGGTTCGGATGCGATACCATTCCAATTTTACCGTACAACCACAATACCTGAATTCGGTAAGGCTTGGCTGGAAGTTTATATGCATTAGTATGGGTTCCCTCACGGAAGAGGTTTGAGCTGAGGCTACCTCCTGGTGATGTCCACCTATGCAGTGCCCAGGATGGCAGATGGCCATGCCTGGGAGGCCAAGCTCATAGGAGAGACGCTTATACTAGAGTGTGTAAAGGAAAGGTTATGATTGATTATCCGCATACTAAGTATGTGTAACTACCTCGGTGAATTACGCTCTTAGTTACAAGCCTGGATGAGCGGAAATGGTTAAAATAGTATGGGGGGGCCAAATGCCACTCACAGGTAGACCTTTCGGTCGTCCTAACCATTTCCAAAACATCAGGACAAGAATGAGCGGCGTAATCGGCAGGCGAAGGGATCAACTACATACACAAATGAGTATGTATGCAAGCCACATACAACAGTCCTCAGAGCCATTCCATCTAAAAAGAAATACAAATATTGCAACGCCATACGGCAAGACCCAAATATCCTAGATAGAGATAATATTTTAGGATAGCTCCTCATACATCAAACATCAGAGTATCAGGCGGAAGCGGAAGACAAGATCCGAGTATGGATAAGAAGCAAATCGGCATAAGATGCCACATAAATAAACACATCCCGCCCACAGATCTCACGGATCCCCGTTCCCAGAATCTCTACACCGAGTGATCATTGCCAACATCGTCCGTCTCCTCCACCCAGTATCCATCTTGCGAGTATACCTGTTCATCTGAATCAAACAATTTATCGTGTGAGACCCTAGGGGTACTCAGCAAGTCTTTATGTCTCTAAAGGGGACACAACCTGGGGTGACGCAATTGCAGCAAAAGATAATACCTAACAATTCTATAGATACTCGCTAACCATCCGCCTAACCAAAGATAGACGGATGTCCGTGAATTAATAACAACAGTTATAATAGTAATATTAACAGATCCATCCTCCTCCTCGCTTACCAACGAGGAAGCGGACGAACAACTTCCCATCCGTTGGCAGTTTTATTAACCATTCCATGAGTGTTGCACTATTTCCTAGTCAGGTACTTATTCAAATTAAAAGCGGTACTTTAGTTATACTTGTCTATGATCGAGAAACTATGCTCCAAGTCGTCCATAACATGACACGGCTTTAGAAGATTTACCTAGGGTGCACAAATAGCAACACACACTCGATCAACCTCGGAAAAACCAAATCAAAACCCAACGAGGCATTCACTACAAAGCGATCACAGGATTCAGAAATGTTTCAGGGGGGCACCCCATTAAGCTACCCGCAACGAAGTTGGCCGGCTCCAAGACAGACCCAAGGTTTGCGTCAATGGCTGTAAACGACTGGGAACCCGAAAATGTGACTGGGCTTGTCCATACTGCAAAAACACTCCGCATCCAAAATAGTACAGGTGCTCCTCGCACAATCTTAAATAAAGCGGTAAAGCATGGCATAAGTACAGGATAGTAATAAAGCCCCAAATTAGTTTGTGGCCCCAAGAAATAAGAATGAATCAAGCTCTGGCTCAGGGGGGTCCATAAGGCCTCCCGGATGTGGATAGTGTGAATAGTCAAGGAACAGGAATCAAGTACTCGGGGTCCTACGGGACACAAGTTAGCATGAAGAACCAAATAGCAGATATTTCTCACCGGTGCCACTTTCATTAGTTATCCCATTACTGCTCAAATTAAGTTGTTTAGGTACCTCGTTATCCATTAGACTCTCACATACCCTACACATGCTGTTCTACGACCCGCATGGCTCAAACAACTCCTGTAGTAATGGCTCATGGGATGGAGGAACAAGCTTCGGTGGGGTTTAAAAGTAAAGGCTATGCAGTACTTGGGATTCAATTTAATGCAATCGCGACTCAATGATGCAAGAATAAGATAGAGGCAGTAGGTACTATATGTATGCAAGCATGTGGTAGTGCTTGCCTGGCAGCTCAGTTGAAGCGAGGGACGGATCTGGGTAGTGCTCCTGGGTTTCCTGATATATCCCCTGCTCAGCGTCTATTCGAAAGAAGAACAAAACAAACAAGGGCCAACATAAATAGAGTGCACAAGCATATGAATTAAAATGCGACAAGCAAACAATCATGCCATGATGAATGATGCACAATTTGCATGGCAATAATGTAGCATGGCATGGTGAGATATGGGGTACCAGAATAAAGCATTTCATTATTTGTTTAGTCAAGTTTTATTGCCATAAACAGTTCAGATTTTTAATAATGACATGATGCATACTTCAATTCAGAACAAGGACTGCATAGATAGAACGGGCTCGTCGCGCTGATCGATTTAGACATATTATTTGTCAAATTTGAAGTTATAAAACTAAAGTTATTCATTAATTAAGAAAAAGGGCATTTTATTATAATTTTAATTACCTCGAAATTTTAAAGTGCTCAAACATTATTTTGAAGGGCATATTTGAAATCCTCACATTTTTCTGATTCAAAAACATATATTATTTGTATTATTTGGATTTGTAAATTAAAAGTTATTTGAAAACTGATTTGAATTGAATTTAAATAATTACTGAAATTGATTTGTCAAAACAGATAAGTGGCCAGACTTTTTACACCCAGGCAGAGCCAGACGCAGACGCTGACGAGTGGGCCATGTGCTGACTCAGTAGCCGGTGGGGCGTAGAGGGTCCGCCCGGCTTTTCTCACCGTGGGGGTGTCTAGCCACATAGAGTGACAGGTGGGCCACCAGGCGACGGGGCCACAGCACGCGCGCGGCCAGTGGACAGCTGACACGTGGGCGATCCAGGGCAGCGCGGGCGGAGAATCTCCAGACCGCAGGGGTTTTCTTGCAAGAATGCACCAGGGCTGACAGGTGGGGCTTCTGGGACTGCGGGTTCAGGAGGGAAAAAGGGTAGGGGCCCAAGTGCAAAAAGGACATCGGCTGTCACCTGGCGGTCGAGCTCTGACGACGGCGGCGGACCTAGCCGTCTTCCAGCGACAGTAGCGACGCATCCGCTGGACGAAAAGCGTCGCCCCAAAAATGAAAATCGTAGAGGGGACCACGGGCTACATCCTTCGTTCAGCGAACTCGCACGGAGGCGGTCTACAGCGCACGGGGCAGGGTGAGGAACAGGGGCGGTCGGATGCTGCGGTTGCTGTTGCAGACACGATGGACAGCGCAGCGGTGGCGCACGGAGCCCACTCGACGGAACGTCCAGCGAGTCTAGGCTGCTAGGAGGAGGACAGACTTGTCTAGGAGATTGAGAGGCTCACCAGGGGGTCGCCCGTGACGTCGCTGGCACGAGGGATGGATCGGGTCGAAGCAGAGGCAGGGTTACGTGTGAGCTTGATCCGTGGTATGGCGTGTCCGGGAGCTCTGAGAGGACTCCAGGCGTGGCGGTCTGAGGTGAGGTAGAGGAGACAGAGGGAGGTCCTGGTATACCCGGGCGTGCTGCAACTCACCGGGCCGACGAGGGAGGTGGTAGACCGAGTTAGGTTTAGGGTTCTTCGGGCGTGGTCTTGCCTTGGTTGGTTAGCCGAAGGGGGAGGAGGAAGAAGGAGCCTGGCGAGGTGGATCTCGATCTGGGGTCGGCGGAAAAGATGAGGGTGGGAGGGAAGAGCACATGGGAGGATGGTAGCTTTTGGCAAGGTAGAGAGAAGGCCTCGAGTGACTTCTTCTCCTCTCTCTCTTGTTGCTTTTCTAAGAGAGGAAGAGAGGGGACCAGGGGAGGGGCATGCGATGGAGCTGGTGGGGCATGCTCAAAGGAGAGAGGGATAGCCCGGGTTTAGCTAGGCATATTAGGGAGGGTGGCTCGGTTTAGGGCTTTAGGAGGGCATGGAGGGTAGCCTCGGCAAGAAGTAGAGAAAGAGATCTAATGGGGTGGGCCAGCCTGGTAGAGATATATGGAGAAGAGAGAGAGAGAGAGAGAGAGAGAGAGAGAGAGAGAGAGAGAGAGAGAGGTGAGGTAGGGTTTTGCATGATTAAAATCGAGCCTCACCAAGTGTGGATATGACATGGAGGTAGGGATGGGAGAAAACGTGGTGAGGGAATGATCTCATATGTCCAAATATGGGTACATGCACTTGTGAGAGAAAAGGAGGAAGGAGGCTTGATGCACATGACAAAGATATAACATCAAGGTGGAAAGGTTGAGAGAAGAGAGGGAGCAAAAGAGATAAGGCACCCAAAAATTCAAATAAAATCCAAAAGACTAGAAGGTGGTGGTGCTTGTATGGCCCATGCCAAATATTAAATGCCATGATTTAATCTTGTGAAAACAAAGTTAATGGTCATGGCATTTATATATATGCATTCCAATATATGGAGATAAAGCCATGCTAAAGGAAATAGAATTTATATCCATCCCAACCACATGAGCTAGAATAAAATCAAAAGAAAAAGAAATACAAGCTCATGGGTAATGGAATGGTGGAATTATAAGGTGGTGAAAAGAAAGGTGATGGAGTTGAATAAAAGATATGCCCCCAACTCAATTTGGGCATTAAACAATATATCAAAAGCCAAAAAAAATATCAAGAGGCAAATACAATTAATAATGCATATGAGAGAAGAACCAAAGAAAAAGCGTTTTATATGATGCTCAAATGCAAGGTGGCATGATGACATGAGAATGATATAATTATGATGCACAAATATATGTAGGAAGTAGCCATTATCTTATTAGACCAAGTAGCATTACAATTGTTAGACAATTGGGATGCTACAGTATGATGATTCACGGTTATCCCTGACAGATGTATCGAATTTTGTGGTGAAAGTGTACCACCTCTGCAGAGTGTCAAACTATTCGAATAGCCGCGTCCGCGGTCATGGACAGTTGGAGTGGCCATACTATTCTGTCGTTAGATGTTTTTTTTCAAAATGACTTGTGAAGTGAACTATGATTTTGACTTGACCACAACAGGGTTGTGAATACGAAAACTAGGTTCCCAACTTAAAGTGATTTAGAATCTTTACTTAGTTTTCTTTACTTCTGAACTCAGCTTAGATAAATCTGGCTTTTTGCAAATAAACTTAGAGCTTAAGATTCCTACTAGAACTACCTTACTTGTTAGTGATAGTTTGCGACTACTTAAAGAGTACTCATGGATTTGTCCCTGGCTATTCCCGTGGCCAGACTATGAGGAGGAATACCAGGAGGAAGGGCAGCAGGACGGCTATGACAACTAGGATCATATCGCATCGTCAGCATTGCCTGTGACCCTGAAGATGGATCCCGCTGCTACGCTTATTATTCCAATGCTTGTTTGTATTAAGACTGAATCATGAGATCCTTTATTTGTGTAAGACCTTATTATGGTTTGTAATGGATGATGTACCGTGATATCCAATCTGTTATGTCTCGCAAAAATGGTAATCCTGGGATTGCGATGTATGGCATAACAGGCATCTGGGATTAAAAATCCCGGGTGTTAACAAGTTGGTATCAAAGCCATCCTGGCCATAGGAGATCCTAGTTAGAATGGACGTCCGAACAAAAACTTAGTTTAAAAACAAAAGAAGTGAGTATTTATGAAAACCTATTCCCATTCTTATCCTTGATTCTTTCAAAGAAAATGATGTTCCTAAAAAATTCTTACATTCCTACATAAAATTTGAAACACTTGAGTACCTCACTAATTTACTCATCCTAAATTATTATAGATGGAAGTCTAGTAGCTCTGGAGTTTCAGTAGAGCATGTATCTGAGACCTTGCCCCGTCAATTCAAATGCAACAAGAGTCTAGCCCTACCAACCATTGACCAAGTCAGAGTAGTTTGTGAATACCCCGATGTATTCCCAGATGAATTGCCCAGTATGCCCCCAGATCGGGATATCGAGTTCATTATTGAACTAATTCCTGGAACTAGACCCATAGCTCAGAGACCCTATAGTATGAACCCATCTGAACTACTGGAGCTGAAGAAGCAACTTGATGCTATGCTGGAGAAAGGTTTGATTCAACCAAGCGCATCACCATGGAGATCGCCTGTTTTGTTTGTCGACATGAAGGATGGAGGTAACCGTTTGTGCACAGATTACCGGAAGCTGAATGATGTCACCATCAATAACAAGTACCCACTGCCCAAGATAGAGGATTTGTTTGATCAGTTGACTGCTGCTAGAGTGTTCTCTAAGATTGATCTTAGAACTGGTTATCACCAACTCAAGATTCGTATAACAGATATTCCAAAGACCGTCTTTACCACCAGATATGGATTTTATGAGTATACAGTCATGTCTTTTGGATTAACCAATGCCCCCGCTTATTTCATGAATCTCATGAATAAGGATTTTATGAACTTTCTGGATAAGTTTTTCGTTGTTTTTATCGATGATATTGTTATCTCTTCCAAGTCAGAAGAAGACAATGAGCAACACCTGAGGACCATCCTTGAAACCCTTAGAGAGCATCAGTTATATGCCAAGATTAGCAAATGTGAGTTTTGGCTAAAAGAGGTAGGATTCCTCAGACATATTGTGTCGGCAGGAGAAGTCGCTGAAGATGTTGAAGAATGGGAAGCCCCAACCACTCAAACCCTAGTCCGTGCATTTCTCGGATTAGTGGGATACTACCACAAGTTCGTAGAAGGATTTTCAAGCATCGCAAGACCAATGACCCAATTGTTGAAGAAAGATAGAAAGTTTGAATGGACCGGAAAATGTGAAGCAAGTCTCCAAGAACTCAAGAAGAGATTAATTTCAGTCCCAATTCTGATTATGCCAGATATCAAGAAGCCTTTTGATGTGTATTGTGATGCATCCAAGATCTGTCTCGGATGTGTGTTGATGCAAGAAGGCAAAGTCATAACATATCTGTCTCGACAACTGAAGCAGCATGAGCAAAACTACCCTACCCAAGATCTTGAATTAGCAGATGTAGTTTTAGCCTTGAAGACATGGCGTCATTATCTTATGGGTAATCATTGTGAGATTTATTCGGATCACAAGAGTTTGAAGTATATTTTCAGTCAGAAGGAGCTGAATATGAGGCAAAGGAGGTGGATAGAGTTAATCAAGGATTATGACCTTCACATTCACTATCACCCCGGCAAAGCCAATGTGGTAGCGGATGCTCTTAGCAGATTGCCGTGTAGATTAAACACCATGATCAAAGAAGCCCAGCCAAGTTTGCATGAAGAGTTGGAGCAGTTTAGAACTGAGCTCGTTAGCAAAGGATTTTTAGCTAGCATTAAACTTCAACCCACGTTGATCGGTGAAATCAAGGAAGCCCAGAAGGGAAATGTAAGTATCGACAGAATCAAACGGCGTATCGGTACAGGAAAGGTACCTGGATTCACCGAAGATGAAGGAGTTTTGTGGTACAAAGGACGTATCTGTGTGCCAGCAGATTCGGAGATAAAGCAATTTGTCATGCAAGAAGCTCATGATACACTTTATTCTATCCACCCCGGAGGAACGAAGATTTATCAAGATTTGAAGGAGCAATTTTGGTGGCACAAGATGAAAAGAGAAATCGGCAGCTACATAACCAAATGTGACATCTTTCAGAGAGTCAAAGTGGAACATCAGAGACCCATAGGACTGTTGCAACAATTGCAGATTCTAGAATGGAAATGGGATTCCGGAATGGACTTTATCACCGGTTTGCCTACTTCTAGTAGGGAAAATGACTCTATCTGGGTCATAGTTGATAGATTGTCTAAGGTAGCCCATTTTATACCTGTCAAGACAACCTACCAGAGTTCGAAGCTAGCAGAGTTGTACATTGCTAGAATTGTCAGTTTGCATGGAACCCCCAAGACCATAGTGTCGAATCGAGGAACCCAATTTACCTCGAGATTTTGCCAGAAAGTCCAAGAAGGATTAGGAACCAAATTAAAGTTCAGCACAGCTTATCACCCGTAGACTGACGGAAAAATTGAAAGAGTCAACCAAATCCTAGAAGATATGTTGAGAGCTTGTGTGTTAGAGTATGGATCAAAATGGGAAGATTGTCTGCCTTTCGCAGAATTCTCATACAACAACAATTATCAAGAAAGTCTGCAAATGGCCCCATTTGAGTTGTTATATGGAAGAAAGTGCCATACCCCTTTGAATTGGTCGCAAGTAGGAGACAGTCAGATTTTCGGACCTGACATCCTACGAGAAGCTGAAGGTTCACAAAGTCCGTGAGCACCTCAAGGCCGCCTAATACATCCGTAAGAGTTATCGACAAGAGACGTAGAGACCTGACTTTCAATGTCGGAGATTTTGTGTATCTCAAAGTTTCGCCGTTGAAAGGAATGCAGCGTTTTCAGCTGAAAGGAAAGTTAGCCCCCAGATATATTGGACCCTTTAAGATTCTGAATCACCGAGGAGAAGTATCTTATCAACTAGAACTGCCAGAGGAGATGTCAGCCATCCATAGTGTGTTCCCTATCTCGTTACTTCGCAAGTGCTTAGAAGTTCTGGAGAAGACCAAAGTGTTCAAGAACATTGATCGCCGAGCCATCGATATCAACAAGGATCTGACGTATCATGAAGTACCCATTCGTATCTTGGAAGAAGCTTTCAGAACCACCCGGACTCGGAGTATCAAGTTTCTCAAGATCCAATGGAGCAACCATACCGAAGAAGAAGCTACCTGGGATCAAGAAGATTACATTAGGACTGAGTTTCCAGATCTCTTTAGTTCCTAGTTTTTCTTAAATCTTGGGACGAGATTTTGTTTAAGGAGGGAAGGTTTGTAACACCCCAAAAACTTTAATGAAGATTATCAAAGTTCTAATCACCCAATTTAGGGTTAACAAAATTTTTTATTAAGAAGAATGGATATGAATGCATGTGTGTTTGCATTAGAATATAATTGAGTGTATATGCCATGCTTGATTGTTCTAAATGTTGTGAAATGGTTTAAAGGTGAATGCCACATCATCTAGACCATTTACAAACAAATTCCAAAGAGAAAGATATCAAATAAGATTAAATAAAGTAAATGGTCATTTTGACTATTTTAAACCACTAGGCCACTTTAGGTGTTCCTGGAAGAAGATTTCTAACCGAAACATTTCCAACTCTTTTCACCCCTTGCTAGACCAAGTAAAGATATATCAAAGCCCACTTTACAAACTTACAAAAACATCTAGCAAATCCATTTAAAGGACATTTGAAAATTGAATCCAATTCATATGTGAAGATCACACTTTTTCAAAAACCTACCAAATCAATTCCCCTTGACCTCTCCAAGAAAACCTAGTCTCTCAAGCTTAATATAAGATCACTCAAAAATTTTGAATCAAAAATTCAAAAATAAATCTCATGCGGCCATTAACACAAACACTTGGCATGCATAGAATAATCTCTAGCCTAACTTCACTATTTTGTACAGTGATGATCATCGACCAATTGATCTCCCTCTTAACCCCTTGTCCCCCTGAGTGTCTAGCAGCAGCAGACAAGCCCCCCTTCACCGTGGGGAACAGTGGAGCATGGCCGTTTTGTGGTCATCGTCGGCCGACCACGCGGCTCCCATCCAACATGTCCACTAGCACCGCCGCAGCCTATCGACACTTCCTCTCCAGTCCACAGCCCTAGCCGAGCCGTGGACCACCCTAGTCGCGTCGCGCACCGCCTCTCTGCGCCATGTCTAGAGCGCGCCAGTACGACGTGCCCGACCAGCCCCCGCGTTTTGCCTTGCCCTCACCGGCAGACACCCCGTTCGCGCCGCGAGACCCGCGATTACGCCGCATACGCAAGCACCTCTGCCACCGCTCAGAGCGTCGCACGCGCCAGACCAAACCAAGCCGCCCCTCGCCGTGCCTTTAAGTCCGTGAGAACCGCCAGGGAGCACCGCATCGTCCTACGCCCTCACCCATGCCGTTAGCTGCCTGTAGCCACGCCACCGTCGAGCTCACCGCCGCACCGCTCGGTCCCCTCGTCGAGATATAAAAGGAGGCCACCCCCGCCTCCATTCTGCACACCACTCGACTCCCCACTCCTCACTGACCTTCCCCACCTCTCCACGGAGCAAGGCGAGCACCACCGTGCCGGAATTTCACCTGAGTCCGCCGCTGCTGGAGGAGAATGGCACCGTCGATTCCAACCACCCGAGGCCTGCCGTGACTGCGCCTCGCCTCGCCATCGTCTACCTCGTCGTTTGCCCCTGTCGCCGAGCCTAGCTATACCCTAGGTGAGCCCCGAGGGACAACCACCGCCGCGTTAGGTTTAGCTCGTCGCCGGAGCTATTAAATCGTCGATTTACGACCCTCGATCGTTGCATTAGAATTTGTTTATAAGCGTCCAGATTGAAAGATCAAGTTTCACGTAGTAGTCACGACTAGTGGACCCCTCTATCACCAAGGCCAGCTGCGTTGTCTTTGTCTTGATTGGCCAGCTCGTTTAGCGTTCCCGCCCAGGCCTGGAAATTCAAATAAGGATTTTCCTTTTTAGTTTAAATCCTATTCTGTCCGCTTATTCAAAAATCAATTCAGAGACATTCACTTAACCAAATTATGGTTTGTAATGGATGATGTACCGTGATATCCAATCTGTTATGTCTCGCAAAAATGGTAATCCTGGGATTGCGATGTATGGCATAACAGGCATCTGGGATTAAAAATCCCGGGTGTTAACAAGTTGGTATCAAAGCCATCCTGGCCATAGGAGATCCTAGTTAGAATGGACGTCCGAACAAAAACTTAGTTTAAAAACAAAAGAAGTGAGTATTTATGAAAACCTATTCCCATTCTTATCCTTGATTCTTTCAAAGAAAATGATGTTCCTAAAAAATTCTTACATTCCTACATAAAATTTGAAACACTTGAGTACCTCACTAATTTACTCATCCTAAATTATTATAGATGGAAGTCTAGTAGCTCTGGAGTTTCAGTAGAGCATGTATCTGAGACCTTGCCCCGTCAATTCAAATGCAACAAGAGTCTAGCCCTACCAACCATTGACCAAGTCAGAGTAGTTTGTGAATACCCCGATGTATTCCCAGATGAATTGCCTGGTATGCCCCGGATCGGGATATCGAGTTCATTATTGAACTAATTCACGAACTAGACCCATAGCTCGAGACCCTATAGTATGAACCCATCCGAACCATCGAGCTGAAGAAGCAACTTGATGCTATGCTGGAGAAAGGTTTGATTCAACCAAGCGCATCACCATGGAGATCGCCTGTTTTGTTTGTCGACATGAAGGATGGAGGTAACCGTTTGTGCACAGATTACCGGAAGCTGAATGATGTCACCATCAATAACAAGTACCCACTGCCCAAGATAGAGGATTTGTTTGATCAGTTGACTGCTGCTAGAGTGTTCTCTAAGATTGATCTTAGAACTGGTTATCACCAACTCAAGATTCGTATAACAGATATTCCAAAGACCGTCTTTACCACCAGATATGGATTTTATGAGTATACAGTCATGTCTTTTGGATTAACCAATGCCCCCGCTTATTTCATGAATCTCATGAATAAGGATTTTATGAACTTTCTGGATAAGTTTTTCGTTGTTTTTATCGATGATATTGTTATCTCTTCCAAGTCAGAAGAAGACAATGAGCAACACCTGAGGACCATCCTTGAAACCCTTAGAGAGCATCAGTTATATGCCAAGATTAGCAAATGTGAGTTTTGGCTAAAAGAGGTAGGATTCCTCAGACATATTGTGTCGGCAGGAGAAGTCGCTGAAGATGTTGAAGAATGGGAAGCCCCAACCACTCAAACCCTAGTCCGTGCATTTCTCGGATTAGTGGGATACTACCACAAGTTCGTAGAAGGATTTTCAAGCATCGCAAGACCAATGACCCAATTGTTGAAGAAAGATAGAAAGTTTGAATGGACCGGAAAATGTGAAGCAAGTCTCCAAGAACTCAAGAAGAGATTAATTTCAGTCCCAATTCTGATTATGCCAGATATCAAGAAGCCTTTTGATGTGTATTGTGATGCATCCAAGATCTGTCTCGGATGTGTGTTGATGCAAGAAGGCAAAGTCATAACATATCTGTCTCGACAACTGAAGCAGCATGAGCAAAACTACCCTACCCAAGATCTTGAATTAGCAGATGTAGTTTTAGCCTTGAAGACATGGCGTCATTATCTTATGGGTAATCATTGTGAGATTTATTCGGATCACAAGAGTTTGAAGTATATTTTCAGTCAGAAGGAGCTGAATATGAGGCAAAGGAGGTGGATAGAGTTAATCAAGGATTATGACCTTCACATTCACTATCACCCCGGCAAAGCCAATGTGGTAGCGGATGCTCTTAGCAGATTGCCGTGTAGATTAAACACCATGATCAAAGAAGCCCAGCCAAGTTTGCATGAAGAGTTGGAGCAGTTTAGAACTGAGCTCGTTAGCAAAGGATTTTTAGCTAGCATTAAACTTCAACCCACGTTGATCGGTGAAATCAAGGAAGCCCAGAAGGGAAATGTAAGTATCGACAGAATCAAACGGCGTATCGGTACAGGAAAGGTACCTGGATTCACCGAAGATGAAGGAGTTTTGTGGTACAAAGGACGTATCTGTGTGCCAGCAGATTCGGAGATAAAGCAATTTGTCATGCAAGAAGCTCATGATACACTTTATTCTATCCACCCCGGAGGAACGAAGATTTATCAAGATTTGAAGGAGCAATTTTGGTGGCACAAGATGAAAAGAGAAATCGGCAGCTACATAACCAAATGTGACATCTTTCAGAGAGTCAAAGTGGAACATCAGAGACCCATAGGACTGTTGCAACAATTGCAGATTCTAGAATGGAAATGGGATTCCGTCGGAATGGACTTTATCACCGGTTTGCCTACTTCTAGTAGGGAAAATGACTCTATCTGGGTCATAGTTGATAGATTGTCTAAGGTAGCCCATTTTATACCTGTCAAGACAACCTACCAGAGTTCGAAGCTAGCAGAGTTGTACATTGCTAGAATTGTCAGTTTGCATGGAACCCCCAAGACCATAGTGTCGAATCGAGGAACCCAATTTACCTCGAGATTTTGCCAGAAAGTCCAAGAAGGATTAGGAACCAAATTAAAGTTCAGCACAGCTTATCACCCGTAGACTGACGGACAAATTGAAAGAGTCAACCAAATCCTAGAAGATATGTTGAGAGCTTGTGTGTTAGAGTATGGATCAAAATGGGAAGATTGTCTGCCTTTCGCAGAATTCTCATACAACAACAATTATCAAGAAAGTCTGCAAATGGCCCCATTTGAGTTGTTATATGGAAGAAAGTGCCATACCCCTTTGAATTGGTCGCAAGTAGGAGACAGTCAGATTTTCGGACCTGACATCCTACGAGAAGCTGAAGCGAAGGTTCACAAAGTCCGTGAGCACCTCAAGGCCGCCCAATACATCCAGAAGAGTTATACCGACAAGAGACGTAGAGACCTGACTTTCAATGTCGGAGATTTTGTGTATCTCAAAGTTTCGCCGTTGAAAGGAATGCAGCGTTTTCAGCTGAAAGGAAAGTTAGCCCCCAGATATATTGGACCCTTTAAGATTCTGAATCACCGAGGAGAAGTATCTTATCAACTAGAACTGCCAGAGGAGATGTCAGCCATCCATAGTGTGTTCCCTATCTCGTTACTTCGCAAGTGCTTAGAAGTTCTGGAGAAGACCAAAGTGTTCAAGAACATTGATCGCCGAGCCATCGATATCAACAAGGATCTAACGTATCATGAAGTACCCATTCGTATCTTGGAAGAAGCTTTCAGAACCACCCGGACTCGGAGTATCAAGTTTCTCAAGATCCAATGGAGCAACCATACCGAAGAAGAAGCTACCTGGGATCAAGAAGATTACATTAGGACTGAGTTTCCAGATCTCTTTAGTTCCTAGTTTTTCTTAAATCTTGGGACGAGATTTTGTTTAAGGAGGGAAGGTTTGTAACACCCCAAAAACTTTAATGAAGATTATCAAAGTTCTAATCACCCAATTTAGGGTTAACAAAATTTTTTATTAAGAAGAATGGATATGAATGCATGTGTGTTTGCATTAGAATATAATTGAGTGTATATGCCATGCTTGATTGTTCTAAATGTTGTGAAATGGTTTAAAGGTGAATGCCACATCATCTAGACCATTTACAAACAAATTCCAAAGAGAAAGATATCAAATAAGATTAAATAAAGTAAATGGTCATTTTGACTATTTTAAACCACTAGGCCACTTTAGGTGTTCCTGGAAGAAGATTTCTAACCGAAACATTTCCAACTCTTTTCACCCCTTGCTAGACCAAGTAAAGATATATCAAAGCCCACTTTACAAACTTACAAAAACATCTAGCAAATCCATTTAAAGGACATTTGAAAATTGAATCCAATTCATATGTGAAGATCACACTTTTTCAAAAACCTACCAAATCAATTCCCCTTGACCTCTCCAAGAAAACCTAGTCTCTCAAGCTTAATATAAGATCACTAAAAAATTTTGAATCAAAAATTCAAAAATAAATCTCATGCGGCCATTAACACAAACACTTGGCATGCATAGAATAATCTCTAGCCTAACTTCACTATTTTGTACAGTGATGATCATCGACCAATTGATCTCCCTCTTAACCCCTTGTCCCCCTGAGTGTCTAGCAGCAGCAGACAAGCCCCCCTTCACCGTGGGGAACAGTGGAGCATGGCCGTTTTGTGGTCATCGTCGGCCGACCACGCGGCTCCCATCCAACATGTCCACTAGCACCGCCGCAGCCTATCGACACTTCCTCTCCAGTCCACAGCCCTAGCCGAGCCGTGGACCACCCTAGTCGCGTCGCGCACCGCCTCTCTGCGCCATGTCTAGAGCGCGCCAGTACGACGTGCCCGACCAGCCCCCCCCCCCCCCCGCTCGTGCCTTGCCCTCACCGTGCACGCGCAGCCTCGCCATGATCACCCCACCCCGGCAGACACCCCCGTTCGCCGCCGCGAGACCCGCAGTTGCCGCACGCATCTGCAAGCACCTCTGCCACCGCTCAGAGCGTCGCACGCGCCAGACCAAACCAAGCCGCCCCTCGCCGTGCCTTTAAGTCCGTGAGAACCGCCAGGGAGCACCGCATCGTCCTACGCCCTCACCCATGCCGTTAGCTGCCTGTAGCCACGCCACCGTCGAGCTCACCGCCGCACCGCTCGGTCCCCTCGTCGAGATATAAAAGGAGGCCACCCCCGCCTCCATTCTGCACACCACTCGACTCCCCACTCCTCACTGACCTTCCCCACCTCTCCACGGAGCAAGGCGAGCACCACCGTGCCGGAATTTCACCTGAGTCCGCCGCTGCTGGAGGAGAATGGCACCGTCGATTCCAACCACCCGAGGCCTGCCGTGACTGCGCCTCGCCTCGCCATCGTCTACCTCGTCGTTTGCCCCTGTCGCCGAGCCTAGCTATACCCTAGGTGAGCCCCGAGGGACAACCACCGCCGCGTTAGGTTTAGCTCGTCGCCGGAGCTATTCGTCGTCGACGACGACCCTCAGTCGTTGCATTAGAATTTGTTTATAGCGTCCAGATTGAAAGATACAATTTCACGTAGAGTAGTCACTGACTAGTGGACCCCCTCTATCAGCCGGCAGCTGCGTTGTCTTTGTCTTGATTAGCCAGCTCGTTTAGCGTTCCTTGAGCACTGGAAATTCAAATAAGGATTTTCCTTTTTAGTTTAAATCCTATTCTGTCCGCTTATTCAAAAATCAATTCAGAGACATTCACTTAACCAAATTGCATGATTAAAATTTTGCTAGAAAGGAAATTAAATTATCTATCCAAGCCCATTGGGTTTAAATCATTTGGTGTTAGAGATAATCTTTAGCAAAAATAACAAGACAGAGACTTTTGCAACTTCAAACATTTTTCAAAAAATCAACCATAATATCTTTTGAGTTGATTCCAAGTCTCAAAAATCACATTTCATAATACCTATCTGAATATGTAATAATATTGAGGTTTGCAGGTAGTGACATTGGACTAGTACCAAAAGAAGGCTATTAGAACATTTCTAGTCACTTTAAATCATTTAAATAATCATCTTAAACATTATAAAATGTGACCAACCCTTTAAATCACATTCCCATGTATTAGAATATGTGGTGATGACATGTGTCCACATGATACCATATTTTAATTGGAGAATATTAAACCTTAATAAATTTCAAGGAGTAGAAATTACTTTCTCAAATAAAACTATTTCTTTATTGCATGTGATGATTGTGATGATGCTAGATCATCAACTGTGAACCTTAGTGTGCTAAATAGACTAGTTAAATATTATTTGGTGATTGTGTACCCCGTATGCCTTTATAGACGATAGTGCCGACCAAGGATATGAGGAGGAGGAGGAGTTCTACCCCGAAGAAGACGAAGAAAACTTCAATCACTGCACCAATCAAGGCAAGCCATCACTAGATGCAAGTTAACCTAAGCAAAATGCATTAGGCATGCTTGGTTATACATTTTGATTTATACCCATCCCAAGTTTTAGTTGCAAGCTTTACTTTTTACTTTACCAAAGTATTGTTACTTTTAGTAATGCTTTGTGAGATTTTGGAAAGTAGTATAGATAGCATAAAGAGTATAAAACTAGGCATATACTAGATGTCATTCTATGGCATGAGATTGAGATTAGCATCCCTCATTAGTTAACACTCTTAACTTAATGGCTAGTGCTAAGCATAAAACTTAATCACTTTAGATGGGAATACTTTGTGAAAACAATTATGAAAAACTTGGAATGATGAGTCATTCTATTGAGATGTTTTGACATGTGTTGAGAAACACAAATGGATTTTATGATGAAAATGTTGAGGCATGATCCTTAGCCCTTTATAAAAACTGATGGTTGGGTTCGGATGCGATACCATTCCAATTTTACCGTACAACCACAATACCTGAATTGGGTAAGGCTTAGCCGGAAGTTTATATGCATTAGTATGGGTTCCCTCGCGGAAGAGGTTTGAGATGAGGCTACCTCTTGATGATGTCCACCTATGCAGTGCCTAGGATGGCAAATGGCCATGGCTGGGAGGCCAAGCTCATAGGAGAGGTGCTTATACTAGAGTGTGTAAAGGAAAGGTTATGATTGATTATCCGCATACTAAGTATGATGATTCACGGTTATCCCTGACGGATGTATCGAATTTTGTGGTGAAAGTGTACCATCTCTGCAGAGTGTCAAACTATTCAAATAGCCGCGTCCGCGGTCATGGACAGTTGGAGTGGCCATACTGTTCCGTCGTCAGATATTTTTTTTCAAAATGACTTCTAAAGTGAACTATGATTTTCACTTGACCACAACAGGGTTGTGAATATGAAAACTAGGTTCCCAACTTAAAGTGATTTAGAAACTTTACTTAGTTTTCTTTACTTCTGAACTTAATTTAGATAAATCTGGCTTTTTGCAAATAAACTTAGAGCTTAGGATTCCTACTAGAACTACCTTACTTGTTAGTGATAATTTGTGAGTACTTAAAGAGTACTCATGGCTTTTCCCCTGGCTATTCTCGTGGCCAGACTATGAGGAGGACTACTAGGAGGAAGGACAGCAGGATGGCTACGACAACTAGGATCATCTCCCATTGTCAGCATTGCTTGTGACCCTGAAGATGGAGCCCGCTACTACGGTTATTATTCCGCTGCTTGTTTATATTAAGACTGGATCATGAGATCCTTTATTTCTGTAAGACCTTTTTATGGTTTGTAATGGATGATGTCTTGTGATATGCAATGTGTTATGTCTCACAAAAATGGTAATTCTGGGATTGCGATGTATGGCATAACATGCATCTGGGATTAAAAATCCCGGGTGTTGATAGGGGTCCATAGTTCACTAGTGGTGACATGTTGGGTGAACAAATTACAGCGGGGCAATTGACAAACATCGATAGAGCATAGATGCATATACTAATCATCTTGACTCCTATGAGATTTGATTGGGCATTACAACATTATACATTGACCGTAATCCAATTGCATCTATGACTAATAATCCACCTTCAGGTTATCAATCTGAACCACCTCCAGTATTAAGTTGCAAGCAACATATAATTGCATTACCCATTGCATGTAAAGTAGACAATACGATTGTTCTATGAACAAAGGATTGTTATTTTCTCCCTAGTAGCAACAACACGTCTAGTACCTTAGAGATATCTGTCACTTCCCCAGATTAATATAGGCATGAACCCACCATCGAGCATAAATACTCCCTGTTGGAGTTGCTAGCATCTACTCGGCTAAGATATCTACTAACAACGGAGAGCATGCAAGATCACAAATAACAAAGACATGATAGAATCAATAATCAATATGAAATAGCATCTCAGTATCCATCGGATCACCACAAACACAACATGTAGGATTACAAATAGATGATGTTGATCATGAACGGAGCTCACAAGATCTAGACATGGTAGCACAAAGGAGAAGAACCAACCATCTAGATGCTACATGGACCCATAGTCCAAGGATGAACTACTCACGCATCACACCAGAGGCTTGCATGGTGATGAAGAATGCCTCCAGGGTGAATTCTCCCCTCCGGCAGGGTGCCGGGAAGAGCTTCAGATCCCCCTGATCTAGGGATTGAGATGACAACGGCTGTAGACTCTTTCGTGGAATTTTGATCGGGTACTTAGGGTTTCTGTATCGAAGGCATCTTATAGGCAAAAGGGGAGGCCGAGGGGGTGCCCTAGGTGGCCACATCACCCCCTGGCACGGGCCAGGCCTGGCCGCGCGGCCAGGTGGTGTGGGAGGCCTCTGGCCCCTCTCCATCTCGTATTCTGGCTCCATGTCCCCCTGGTGAAATATTGACTTTGGCTTTTGTCCCGTCCAATTCTGAGAATATTCATTTTCTGACTTTCCTGGAACCAAAAACAGCAGAAAATAGGCAGCTGCCACTATGGCATCATGTTAATAGGTTAGTCTAAGAAAGTGTATAAAAAGTACTCCAACGTGTGGACAAAACATAAGAAAGTAGATAAAAACCAAACATGGAACATCAAAAATTATAGATACGTTTGCAACGTATCAACATCCCCAAGGTTAACTCCTACTCGTCCTCGAGTAGGTAAGTGATAAAAAGAAAGAATATTTTTTGAGGTGACATGCATAATCATAAACTTGATCAAAGTATTTTTAAAACATTAATAGCTGGGATCATAGTACTTCAACATAGCATGAAAGATATAGTTCTAACAATAAGACATAGCAAATATGGTGTAACATGAACAGGCACAAACAAAAGATTCATGAATAACAATGTTTTGCAAGATGTTTGTTTGTTTCACATAAAGAAAACATAGCATAGTGGTATTCAGCATGTCCCTCATAGAGTAGCAAACATAAATGCATAGGACACCTTCAAAGATCATAAGGGTGACTAGATACAAATAGTTTAAGAACAAGCAATATCAAAGTTATGCATCAATCAACAAGTCTTGGGACAATGCACATAGAACTAAGAATGGCCACTATGCTCTCTCAATAGGTGCATAAAGATAGAAGGTGGAGATTCAACATAAAAGTAAAAGAAAGTCCTTCATAGAAGGAAGCAGGGATTCAAGTCCCATAAAGAGCTTCCAAAAATTATGGTACTTATTAGCTTTCAGCTCTCATTGCCCCTATCATAAGCATCTTGAAGTGATTAAGGTTAAAGTGAACAAACTATGGAGTATATGCTTGACAAAGTATAAGTTGGAAATCTCATGTCCGTTGAATACGAGGGCCGCTCCTCATGCTACTCAAGTTTAGTTACCGGTAAGTTCTTGTCATAGTAAGTACATGTGTATCATAGAGAACCGCCAACGAGGTACCCCTTGCCTGATGATACGGAAGAATCCCCATATCAAAATGACAAGGCAAGCAGACAACGAGCATCTCAGTAATCTTCTTATTTACCATGGGAAAATGGTGCTTTTTCACCATGATTAGGCATGGATTAGATCGGCGACCCAGGCGTTTCTCTAACACACATACATAACTCCATGGACTTACAAGATCCCCTTTCATTTCACACCGACGACATCCATAGACAAAAGAGCATGATATCATCTAGGTACAAAGTACAAGTGCAATGTTGAAAGCGTTCCCCATGACAGCATGGTTCTGCTAATCCCCAACATATAAGTGCAAGCATATACAGCATAGACGACACAATGGTTCAAGTTTATTAAGGGCAAGAAAAGTAAAGTGTGCCATCAAGTTCGTGAGATCTTTAATCACTAGTTTTCTCATACAAGGTTTAATTCGGAAGGTTGATAAAAACATGAATATACTTGGAATAGCAAATGCTAATAGGTAGGTATGGTGGACTCTTTGGAATAACTTGGTTTTATTTGGAGTTGGATGCATGAGTGGAACTCATACTTGGTTATGGAGGCTAGCAAAAGACTGGGAGCGACCAACTAAGAGAGCAATAATGGCCATAATCATGCAAAGCGACAAAACATCATTAATTAAAGCATAAAGTGATATTACATGTCGAAAACTAAAGGATCATAAAGGCTATGGTGACTTGGGATAGTCATAACATGGTGTGAGGATGCTCCAAGTCAACCCAAACAAAGCATCAAAGGAGAATACCACAATACTATGCTTTAATATGCTAAAACAACGCATGATTCTTTCAAGGCACATTAACCAATCTCAATTGTTTATAACATGTCATGCTATAGCAAAAATCACTATTCATAAAGCCAAAACAATCCCAAGCATGACATGACAAAGCATGGGCCACAGTCAAAAACAAGCTCCTTTTACCACTTACGCATGAAATTTCCTACACTTTTCCAATCCAAACCAAACTATTTGAAAACTAATGTATGAAAGAGGGGCTACAACCAATTTATTCAAGAAAACTAAGAAAACTAAGCAAACAAAAAACCTAAAACAAAAACGAAGACGCTCCAAGAACAACACAACTGTGCATGAAACAATAAAAATGAAGTGTTTGGAAGAAACCTGGGATTTTTATTGATGAAGAAAGCGATGCCTTGGGCATCACCAAGCTTTAATGCTTGTACTTCTTGGATATTTCTTGGGGTGACACACATGGCATCCCCAAGCTTGAGCTTTAGTCCATTCTTCATCTCATTACATCATTCTCTCCATACACCTAAAATTTTTCCTTAATACAAAACTTCACACAATCTTTATTAGCAACATTAGTGCACTCAAGATAATAAGTCTTTGGGTTCAGTTTCAACACCAATAAAACTTCCATTAAAACACAAGGTACTGTAGCACTTCCCTTGAAAAGCTCAATTCCCCAAAGAGAACCCAAAAAGGAACCAACAAGAAGCAAACGCAAATAATGGCACAAATCTGTCAAAACAGACCAGCAGGTAAAAACCAATTTTTTCAAAGACCTTCTATTGCTCAAATGGAAACGTGTTGAACTAACGAAAGTTAGATAACAACCTGGGGCAGAAGCACAAAAAATAGCACCTCAAAACGACGTACAGAGATTTTAGACGAGTGTTTACAGTGAAGCACATAAATCTGTTTCAGGACAGCAACTTTCCCAAGCATTACTTCCCTCTCATTAGAGGTTACTCTTGGCACAAAAAGCAAATAAAAAGGATAAGGAGCGGTTATTACAGAGGTAATAACTTCCAAGATTCATCTAAACTTTTGGGTTATCTCCCCATAAGTACTTTTCTTTAACGCCTTTAAGTTAGATATAAGAAGCAGGAAAAAGAATCAAGTGTTCTCAAATGAAGAAGGATTAAGAGCAAATTTCATTTTCATAGGAGAGGAAAAAGGAATCTTCTCTCTCTTGTTAGGGAAGTGTTCTATACCTTTCTTGAGTGCGAGTTGATATTTAATGGTGCCTTCATTCATATCAATAATGGCACCAATAGTTCTAAGAAGAGGTTTTCCCAAAGTAATAGGACAAGAAGCATTGCATTCAACATCCAAAACATAGAAATCAACAGGGACATAGGCATTGTTAACCATAATAAGAACATCATTAATACTCCCCATTAGTTTCTTTTTATCATTATCATCAAGTGGGACATTTAAATAACAATCTTCTAATGGTGGCAAATCAAGCATATCATAAATCCTTCTAGGCATAATAGAAACACTACTATGAAGATCACATAAAGCTTTGAAATCAAAATCATTTACTTTCATATTAATGATGGGTTCCCAACCATCTTCTAGTTTCATAGGAATAGAAGCTTTATGTTCCATCTTTTCTTCTTTAATTTTTATGAGAGCATCAGTAATGTGTTTTGTAAAGGCCATATTCATAGCACTAGCATTAGGACTTCTAGCAAGCTTTTGTAGGAACTTAATTACTTCAGAGATATTGCATCCTTCAATATCAAAATTATAGTTATCATCTAAAGTAGTAGAGCTATTACTAGCTTCAACGCTAGTGGTAGTGATAGTAGAAACACTAATGTTTCTAGCAATTTCATCTTCTCTTTCCCACTTAGCATGCAATTTAGCTAATAGTCTAACATTTTCATCAATTCTAACTTATATGGCATTGGTAGCAGCAAAGGGATTATCAATAGTTTCAGGTTTAGCAGCCATTTTATTCAAAGAAGATTGTGCTTCAGCCAATGATGCTATATTTCTTTCAGCATTAGAGAGTTTTTCCTCAATATTTTTATTGAAAGCAGTTTGTTTACTAATAAAATCTTTAAGCATAGATTCAAGTTCAGAGGGTGCACTTCTATTATTGTTGTAGGAATTTCCATAAGCATTACCATTGTTGGGAGGATATGGCCTATAGTTATTATTACCAAAATTATTACTGTAGGCATTGTTGCTAAAATTATTATTTCTTATAAAGTTCACATCAACTTGCTCTTCTTGAGCAACCAAAGAGGCTAAGGGAACATGATTTGGATCAATATGAGCTTTCCCATTGACAAGCATAGACATAATAACATCAATTTTATCACTCAAGGAGGAGGTTTCTTCAACAGAATTTACCTTCTTACCTTGTGGAGCTCTTTCAGTGTGCCATTCAGAATAGTTAACCATCATATTATCCAGAAGCTTTGTTGCAGCACCCAAAGTAATAGTCATAAAGGTACCTCCAGCAGCAGAATCCAGTAGATTTCTTGAAGTATAGTTCAATCCTGCATAAAAGGTTTGGATAATCATCCAAGCAGTCAGTCCATGAGTGGGACAATTCTTTACCAAAGATTTCATTCTTTCCCAAGCTTGAGCAACATGTTCATTATCAGATTGTTTAAACTTCATTATTTCACTTCTCCTAGATATAATCTTAGCAGGGGGATAGTATTTTCCAATGAAAGCATCTTTGCATTTAGTCCAAGAATCAATACAATTTCTAGTTAGGGATTGCAACCATTTTTAGCTTTTCCTCTCAAAGAGAAAGGAAACAGTTTAAGCTTAATAATATCTCCATTTATATCCCTATGTTTTTGCATCTCACAAAGTTCAACAAATTTATTTAGATGAGCAGCAGCATCTTCAGTACCAATACCAAAAAATTGTTCTCTCATAACAAGATTGAGTAAAGCAGGTTTTATTTCAAGGAAAGTAGCTTCAGGAATAGGTGGAGCAATAGGTGTGCACATGAAATCATTGTTGTTGATGCTAGTGAAGTCACACAACTTAGTGTTTTCAAGAGTAGTCATTTTTTGTGTTTTTAATAAAGAAAGCAAACTAGTAAAACTATTTTTTTTGTGTTTTTGATAAAGAAACAAGCAAACAAAGCAAAACAAAAATAACAAAGTAAAGAGATTGGTTATGAGGGACTCCCCTTGTAAAGATGTCCTTGACTCCCTGGCAACGGCGCCAGAAAAAGCTTGATTATTGGCTCAACATGTCAAGCTCATTGGGGAACCCCAAGAGGAAGGTATGATGAGCACAGCAGCAAGTTTTCCCTCGGTTATGAAACCAAGGTTATCAAACCAGTAGGATCAAGGAAACACCTCCAAGGTGTTGTTTCCAACAGAATCTGCACAACACAACCACAGAACTTTGCCCCCAACTTACAGTGAGGTTGTCAATCTCACCGGTTTTGCTGAAAACAAAGGATTAAATGTATTGTGTGGAAGAAAGTAATAGCTTGCAGAAAGTAAACAGAAAACAATAAACAGTTGTAGATTGATGGTAAAAGAAAGTACCGGGGTCCATAGTTCACTAGTGGTGGTTCTCGTTAAGATAGATGACATGTTGGGTGAACAAATTACAGCGGGGCAATTGACAAACATCGAGAAATCATACATGCATATACTAATCATCTTGACTCCTATGAAATTTGATTGGGAATTACAACATTATTCATAGACCGTAATCCAATTGCATCTATGACTAATAATCCACCTTCAGGTTATCAATCCGAACCCCCTCCAGTATTAAGTTGCAAGCAACAGATAATTGCATTACGCATTGCGTGTAAAGTAAACAATACGATTGGTGTATGAACAAAGGATTGTTGTTTTCTCCCTAGTAGCAATAGCACATCTAGTACCTTAGAGATTTCTGTCACTTCCCAATATTACTAGAGGCATGAACCCACTATCGAGCATAAATACTCCCTCTTGGAGTTGCTAGAATCTACTCGGCCAAGATATCTACTAACAACGGAGAGCATGCAAGATCACAAATAACAAATACATGATAGCATCAATAATCAATCTGAAATAGCATCTCAATATCCATCGGATCCCCGGAAACAAAACATGTAGGATTACAAATAGATGATCTTGATCATGAACGGAGCTCACAAGATCTAGACATGGTAGCACAGAGGAGAAGAACCAACCATCTAGCTGCTACATGGACCCGTAGTCCAAGGATGAACTACTCACGCATCACACCGGAGGCTTGCATGGTGATGAACAAGGCCTCCAGGGTGAATTCTCCCCTCCGGCATGGTGCCGGGAAGAGCTCAGATCCCTCCCGATCTTGGTATGGAGATGACGGCGGCTACACACTTTTTCGTGGAATTTTGATCAGGTACTTAGGGTTTCTGTATCGGAGGCATCTTAAAGGCGAAAGGGGGGGCGAGGGGGTGCCCTAGGCGGCCACACCACCCCCTGGCGCGGGCCAGGCCTGGTCGGCGGCCAAGTGGTGTGGGCGGCCTCTGGCCACTCTCCGTCTCGTATTCTGGCTCCGTGTCCCCCTCGGTGAAATATTGACTTTGGCTTTTGTCCCGTCCAATTCCGAGAATATTCATTTTCTGGCTTTCCTCGAACCAAAAACAGCAGAAAATAGGTAGCTGGCACTATGGCATCTTGTTAATAGGTTAGTCCAAGAAAGTGTATAAAAAGTACTCCAAAGTGTGGACAAAACATAAGAAAGTAGATAAAATCAAGCATGGAACATCAAAAATTATAGATATGTTTGCAACGTATCATAGCTAGATGGTTGGTTCTTCTCCTTTGTTATATCATGTCTAGATCTTGTGAGCTCCGTTCATGATCAAGATCATCTATTTGTAATCATACATGTTGTGTTTGCGGGGATCCGATGGATATTGAGATGCTATTTCAGATTGATTATTGATTCTATCATGTCGCTGTTATTTGTGATCTTGCATGCTCTCCATTGTTAGTAGATATCTTGGCCGAGTAGATGCTAGCAACTCCAAGAGGGAGTATTTATGCTCGATAGTGGATTCATGCCTCTAGTAATCTGGGGAAGTGACAGATATCTCTAAGGTACTAGACGTGTTGTTGCTTCTAGGGAGAAAACAGCAATCCTTTGTTCATACAACAATCGTATTGTTTACTTTACATGCAATGCGTAATGCAATTATCTATTGCTTGCAACTAAAGACTGGAGGGGTTTCGGATTGATAACCTAAAGGTGCATTATTAGTCATAGATGTAGTTGGATTACGGTCCATGTATAATGTTGTAATGCCCAATCAAATCTCATAGGAGTCAAGATGATTAGTATATGCATGTATGCTTTCTCGATGTTTGTCAATTTCCCCGCTATAATTTGTTCACCCAACATGTCATCTATCTTAAGGAGAATCACCACTAGTGAACTATGGACCCCGGTCCTTTCTTTTACCATCAATCTACAACTGTTTACTATTTTTTGTTTACTTTCTGCAAGCTATTACTTTCATCCACACAATACTTTTAATCCTTTGTTTTCAGTAAAACCGGTGAGATTGACATCCTCACTGTAAGTTGGGGGCAAAGTTTTGTGGTTGTGTTGTGCATGATTCCAAGTTGGAAACAACACCTTGGAGGTGTTTCCTTGCTCCTACTAGTTCGATAACCTTGGTTTCATAACTGAGGGAAACTTACTGTTGTGCTCATCATACCTTCCTCTTCGGGTTCCCCAACAAGCTCGACATCAATCTCGAGCCAGCAATCACCACACCCACTTCAGTGTGTGTGGTTATGTGGATCATTGTACTTTGGTAAACACATGCAATGATACTCCATTGTGTCAAACCATGGTCACATAGACCTAGAACATGCTGGAATGCAACACTTGAATGCAATGGAGCACCAGTATGACAGAGGTTGCATCACCACGCCAACTTAAGTGTGTGTAGTCATGTGGATCACTGTGGATTCGAAAAGAACACATGCAATGACACTCCACTATGCCAAACCATGGTCCGAAAATCCCTAGAACATGCTGGAATGCAACATTGGAATGTAATGGAGCACCAGTGTGACAGAGGTTGCATCACCACACCCACTTGAGTGTGTGTGGTCATGTGGATCGTTGTGGTTTGGAAATGAACACATGCAATGACACTCCATGTGTCAAACCATAGTCAAAAAACCCTAGAACATGCTGGAATGCAACTGCCACATGCAATGGAGCACTAGTGTGACAAAGGTTGCATCACCACACCCACTTGAGTGTGTGTGGCCATGTGGATCATTCTGGTTTGGAAAAGAACACATACAATGACACTCCATTGTGTCAAACCATGGTCAGAAAGCCCTAGATCATGTTGGAATGAAACTTCCACATGTAATGGAGCACCAATGTGATAGAGGTTGCATAACCACACCCACTTGAATGTGTGTGGTCATGTGGATCATTGTAGTTTGGTAAAGAACACATGAAATGACACTCCATCGTGTCAAACAATGGTCACATAGACCTAGAACATGCTGGAATGCAATGGATCACTAGTGTGATAGAGGTTGCATCACCACACCCACTTGAGTGTGTGTGGTCATGTGGATCATTGTGGTTTGGAAAAGAACACATGAAATTACACTCCTTTAGTCAAACCATGGTCAGAAAGTCCTAGAACATGTTGGAATGCAACATTGGAATACATTGGAGCAACAGTGTGACAGAGGTTCCATCAACACACCCACTTGAGTGTGTGTGGTCTTGTGGAGCATTATGGTTTGGCAAAGAACGCATGCAAAGACACTCCATTGCCTTAAACCATGGTCAGAAAGCCCTAGAAGATGTTGGAATGCAACTACCACATGCAATGGAGCACTAGTGTGATAGAGGTAGCATCAACTCACCTACTTGAGTCAGTGTGGTCATGTGGAGCATTGTGGTTTGGAAAAGAACACATACAATGACACTCCATTGTGTCAAACCATGGTCAGAAAGCCCTAGAACATGCTGGAATGCAACATTGGAATGTAATGGAGCACCAGTGTGATAGAGGTTTCATCACCAGACCCACTTGAGTGTGTGTGGTCATATGGATACTGTGGTTTGGAAAAGAACACATGCAATGACTGTCCACGTGTCAAACCATGGTTAGAAAGCCCTAGAACATGCTGGAATGAAACTGCCACAAGCAATGGAGCACTAGTGTGACAGAGGTTGCATCACCACACCCACTTGAGTGTGTGTGGTCATGTGGATCATTGTGGTTTGGTAAAGAATACTTGCAATGACACTCCACTATGCCAAACCATGGTCAGAAAAGCCCTAGAACATGCAGAATTGCAACATTAGAATGCAATGGAGCACCAGTGTGAAAGAGGTTGCATCACCACACCCACCACTTGAGTGTGTGTGGTCATGTATATCATTGTGGTTTGGAAAAGAACACATGCAATGACACTCCATGTGTCAAACAATGGTCAGAAAGCCCTAGAACATGATGGAATGCAACTGCCATATGCAATGGAGCACCAGTGTGACTTAGGTTACATCACCACACTCACTTGAGTGTGTGTGGTCATGTGGATCATTGTGGTTTGGTAAAGCACACATGCAATGACACCCCACTATGCCAAAACATGGTCAGAAAAGCCCTAGAACATGATAGAATGCAACATTGGAATGTAATGGAGCACTAGTGTGACAGAGGTTGCATCACCAGACCCACTTGAAGGTTTGTGGTCATGTGGATCATTGTAGTTTGGTAAAGAACACATGAAATGACACCCCATTGTGTCAAACCATGGTCACATAGACCTAGAACATGCTGGAATGCAACATTGGAATGCAATGGAGCACCAATGTGATAGAGGTTACATCACCACCTCCACTTGAGTGTGTGTGGTCATGTGGATCATTGTGGTTTGGAAAAAACACATGCAATGACACTCCATGTGTCAAATCATGGTCAGAATGCCCTAAAACATGCTAGAATGCAACATTGGAATACATTGGACCACCAGTGTGACAGAGGTTGCATCAACACACCCAATTGAGTGTGTGTGGTCTTGTGGAGCATTATGGTTTGGAAAATAACACATGCAAAGACACTCCATTATGTTAAACCATGGTTAGAAAGCCCTAGAACATGTTGGAATGCAACTACCACATGCAATAGAGCACTAGTGTGATAGAGGTTGCATGACCACACCCACTTGAGTATGTGTGGTCATATGGATCATTGTGGTTTGGAAAAGAACACATGAAATGATAGTGCATGTGTCAAACCATGGTCAGAAAGCCCTAGAACATGCTGGAATGCAACATTGGAATGTAATGCAGCACTAGTGTGACAGAGGTTTCATCACCACACCCACTTGAGTGTGTGTGGTCATATACACCTTTGTGGTTTGGGAAATAACACATGTAATGACAGTCCATGTGTCAAACCATGGTCAGAAAGCCAAAGAACATGCTGGAAATGCAACTGCCACATGCAATGGAGCACTAGTGTGACAGAAGTTGCATCACCACACCCTCTTGAGTGTGTGTGATCATGTGGATCATTGTGGTTTGGTAAATAACACATGCAATGAAACTCCACTATGCCAAACCATGGTCAGAAAAGCCCTAGAACATGCTGGAATGCAACATTCGAATGTAATGGAGCACCACTATGACAGAGGTTGCATCACCACACCCACTTGAGTGTGTGTGTGGTCATGTGGATCATTGTGGTTTCGAAATGAACACATGCAATGACACTCCATGTGTCAAACCATGGTCAGAAAGCCCTAGAACATGCTGGAATGCAACTGCCACATGCAATGGAGCACCAGTGTGACAGAGGATGCATCACCACACCCACTTGAGTGTGTGTAGCCATGTGGATCATTGTGGTTTAGAAAAGAACACATACAATGACACTCCATTGTGTCAAACCATGGTCAGAAATCCCTAGAACATGTCGGAATGCAACTTCCACATGTAATGGAGCACCAATGTGATAGAGGTTGCATCACCACACCCACTTGAATGTGTGTGGTCATGTGGATCATTTTAGTTGGGTAAAGACTACATGAAATGACATTCCATTATGTCAAACAATGGTCACATATACCTAGAACATGCTGCAATGCAACATTGGAATGCAATGGAGCACCAGTGTGATAGAGGTTGCATCACCACACCCACTTGATTGTGTGTGGTCATGTGGATCTTTGTGGTTTGGAAAAGAACACATGCAATGACACTCCTTGTGTCAAACCATGGTCAGAAAGCCCTAGAACATGCTGGAATGCAACATTGGAATACATTGGACCACCAATGTGACAGAGGTTGCATCAACACACCGACTTGAGGTTGTGTGGTCTTCTGGAGCATTATGGTTTGGAAAAGAACACATGCGAAGACACTCCATTGTGTTAAACCATGGTCAGAAAGCCCTAGAACATGTTGGAATGCAATTACCATAGGCAATGGAGCACTAGTGTGACAGAGGTTGCATGACCACACCCACCTGAGTATTTGTGGTCATATGGATCATTGTGGTTTGGAAAATAACACATGAAATGATAGT
The DNA here is from genome assembly GCA_023614405.1 of Avena insularis. Classification (NCBI taxonomy): domain Eukaryota; kingdom Viridiplantae; phylum Streptophyta; class Magnoliopsida; order Poales; family Poaceae; genus Avena; species Avena insularis. The sequence continues at coordinate 316,826,452 of CM042686.1, forward strand.
GCATGTGTCAAACCATGGTCAGAAAGCCCTAGAACATGCTAGAATACAACATTGGAATGTAATGGAGCACTAGTGTGACAGAGGTTGCATCACCACACCCGCTTGAGTGTGTGTGGTCATATGGATCTTTGTGGTTTGGAAAATGACACATGTAATGACAGTCCATGTGTCAAACCATGGTCAAAAATCCCTAGAACATGCTAGAATGCAACTGCCACATGCAATGGATCACTAGTATGACAAAGGTTGCATCACCAAAACCCACTAGAGTATGTGTGGTCATGTGGATCTTTGTGGTTTGGTAAAGAATACATGCAATGACCCTCCACACTATGCCAAACCATGGTCAGAAAAGCCCTAGAACATGCTGGAATGCAACATTGGAATGTAACGAAGCACTAGTGTGACAGAGGTTGCATCACCACACCCATTTGAGTGTGTGTGGTCATGTGTGTCATTGTGGTTTGGAAATGAACACATGCAATGACACTCCATGTGTCAAACAATGGTTATAAAGGCCTGGAACATGCTGGAATGCAACTTCCACATGCAATGGAGCACCAGTGTGACAGAGGTTGCATCACCACACCCACTTGAGTGTGTGTGTCATGTGGATCTTTGTGGTTTGGAAAAGAACACATACAATGACACTCCATTGTGTCAAACCATGGTTAGAAATCCCTAGAACATGTTGGAATGCAACTTCACACCCTCTTGAGTGTGTGTGATCATGTGGATCATTGTGGTTTGGTAAATAACACATGCAATGACACTCCACTATGCCAAACCATGGTCAGAAAAGCCCTAGAACATGCTGGAATGCAACATTTGAATGTAATGGAGCACCAGTGTGACAGAGGTTGCATCACCACACCCACTTGAGTGTGTGTGTGGTCATGTGGATCATTGTGGTTTTGAAATGAACAAATGCAGTGACACTCCATGTGTCAAACCATGGTTAGAAATCCCTAGAACATGCTGGAATGTAACTGTCACATGCAATGGAGCACCAGTTTGAAAGAGGTTGCATCACCACACCCACTTGAGTGTGTATAGCCATGTGGATCATTGTGGTTTGGAAAAGAACACATACAATGACACTCCATTGTGTCAAACCATGGTCAGAAAGCCCTAGAACATGTTGGAATGCAACTTCCACATGTAATGGAGCACAAATGTGATAGAGGTTGCATCACCACACCCACTTGAATGTGTGTGGTCATGTGGATCATTTTAGTTTGGTAAAGACTACATGAAGTGACATTCCATTGTGTCAAACAATGGTCACATAGACCTAGAACATGCTGGAATGCAACATTGGAATGCAATGGAGCACCAGTGTGATAGAGGATGCATCACCACACCCACTTGAGTGTGTGTGGTCATGTGGATCATTGTGGTTTAGAAAAGAACACATGCAATGACACTCCTTGTGTCAAACCATGGTTAGAAATCCCTAGAACATGCTGGAATGCAACATTGGAATACATTGGACCACCAGTGTGATAGAGGTTGCATCAACACACCCACTTGAGGTTGTGTGGTCTTGTGGAGCATTATGGTTTGGAAAAGAACACACGCAAAGACACTCTATTGTGTTAAACCATGGTCAGAAAGCCCTAGAACATGTTGGAATGCAACTACTATATACAATGGAGCACTAGTGTGAAAGAGCTTGCATCACCACACCCACTTGAGTATGTGTGGTCATATGGATCATTGTGGTTTGGAAAAGAACACATGAAATGATAGTGCATGTGTCAAACCATGGTCAGAAAAGCCCTAGAACATGCTGGAATGCAACATTGGAATGTAATGGAGCACTAGTGTGACAGAGGTTGCATCACCACACCCGCTTGAGTGTGTGTGATCATATGGATCTTTGTGGTTTGGAAAATGACACATGTAATGATAGTCCATGTCTCAAACCATGGTCAGAAAGCCCTAGAACATGCTGGAATGCAACTACCACATGCAATGGATCACTAGTGTGATAGACATTGCGTCACCACACCCACTAGAGTATGTGTGGTCATGTGGATCTTTGTGGCTTGGTAAAGAATACATGCAATGACCCTCCACACTATGCCAAACCATGGTCAGAAAAGCCCTAGAACATGCTGGAATGCAACATTGGAATGTAATGGAGCACCAATGTCACAAAGGTTGCATCGCCACACCCACTTGAGTGTGTGTGGTCATGTGTATCATTGTGGTTTGGAAATGAACAGATGCAATGACACTCCATGTGTCAAACAATGGTTAGAAAGCCCTAGAACATGTTGGAATGCAACTTCCACATGCAATGGAGCACCAGTGTGACAGAGGTTGCATCACCACACCCACTTGAGTGTGTGTGGTCATGTGGATCATTGTGGTTTGAAAAATAACACATACAATGACACTCCATTGTGTCAAACCATGGTTAGAAATCCCTAGAACATGTTGGAATGCAACTTCCACATTTAATGGAGCACCAGTGTAATACAGGTTGCATCATGATACATTGAAAATGTATCTATAATTTTTGATGTTCCATGCTTGGTTTTATCTACTTTCTTATGTTTTGTCCACACTTTGGAGTACTTTTCATATGATTTCTTGGACTAACCTATTACCAAGAGCCACAGTGCCAGCTGCCTATTTTCTGCTGTTTTTGGTTCCAGGAAGTCCGAAAATGAATATTCTTGGAATTGGACGAGACAAAAGGTAAAGTTATTATTTTACTGGGGGACACTTGGAGCTAGAATACGAGACGGAGAAGGGCCAGAGGGAGGCCACACCACCTGGCCGCACGGCCAGGCTTGGCCCACACTAGGGGGTGGTGTGGCCAGCCCAGGCACACCCTCGGCCTCTCCTTCCGCCTATATATTGCCTCTGATACATAAACACTAAGTACCCGATCAAAAATCCATGAAAGAGTTTGTAGCTTCCATCATCTCCATCCCTAGATCGGGAGGGATCTGAAGATCTTCCCGGCACCCTGCCGGAGGGGAGAATTCACCATAGAGGCCTTCTTCATCATCATGCAAGTCTCCAGTGTGATGCGTGAGTAGTTCATCTCTGGACTATGGGTCCATGTAGTAGCTAGATGGCTGGTTCTCCTCCTTTGTGCTTTCATGTCTAGATCTTGTGAGCTCCGTTCATGATCAAGATCATCTATTTGTAATCCTACATGTTGTGTTTGCGAACATCCAATGGATATTGATATGCTATTTCAGATTGATTATTGATTCTATCATGTCTTTGTTATTTGTGATCTTGCATGATTTCCGTTGTTAGTAGCTATCTTGGCCAAGTAGATGCTAGCAAATCCAAGAGTTAGTATTTATGCTCGATAGTGGGTTCATGCCTCTGGTAATCTAGGGAAGTGACAGAAATCTCTAAGGTACTAGATGTGCTTTTGCTACTAGGGAGCAAAAAACAATCCTTTGTTCATAGAACAATCGTATTGTTTACTTTACATGCAATTCGTAATGCAACAATCTGTTGCTTGCAATTTAATACTAGAGGGGGTTCGGATGATAACCTGAAGGTGGATTATTAGTCATAGATGGAGTTGGATGGCGGTCTATGTATAATGTTCTAATGCACAATCGAATCTCAAAGGAGTCAAGATGATTAGTATATGCTTGTATGCTTTCTCGATGTTTGTCAATTGCCCCGCTGTAATTTTCTAACCCAGCATGTTATATATCTTAAGGAGAGCCACCTCTAGTGAACTATGGACCCCGGTCCTTTCTTTTACATTCAATCTACAAACTATTTAATGCTTTGTGTTTACTTTCTACAAACTATTACTTCCTTCCATTCGATATGTTTAATCCTTTGTTTTCAGCAAAACCGGTGAGATGGACAACCTCATCGTAAGTTGGGGGCAGAGTTTCGTGGTTGTGTTGTGCAGGTCTCCACGTTGCTACTAGCACCGGTAGTGCGCCCTGCCAAGGCTCAGCTAGCAACACCTTTGGGGTATTTCCTTGCTCCTACTGGATTGATAAACTTGGTTTCGTACTGAGGGAAAACTTGCTGCTGTGCTCATCATACCTTCCTCTTGGGGTTCCCCAACGAGCTCGATATATTTTGGGCCATCAAGCTCTTTTTCTTGAGCCGTTGCCAGGGAGTCAAGGACATCTTCACAAGGGGAGTCCCTCATAGACAATCTCTTTACTTTGTTATTTTTGTTTTGCTTAGTTTACTTTTGCTTTGTTTGCTTGTTTCTTTATCAAAAACACACAAAAAATAGTTTTACAAGTTTGCTTTCTTTATTGAAAACACAAAAAAAATTAGTTCCTATCTTAAGTTGCCATTATGTCTAGCATTGCTCCAATCACAATGTCACCTGAGGAAATGATTTTCACTTTTAAACAAGGAATTTAAGAGAGTTTCAAAGAAGCTTGGTCTAGAATCTCTAATCTATATGAAAAAACTGAACCTAAAATGACTCCAAGCTTGTTCCTTAGCAGTTTTTACCTTGGAATTGCTATTTGCTATAGATATGCTTTGGATTCTTTTGTGAGAGGAGATTTCCTCCAATGCAATGAGGATGATGCTGTCAATGCTATAAAGAAATTGATCTTTACTTACAACTTGCCTAGCAAATCTGATTCTTCCTTTATGAACACATTTGCTAGATTGAACACTCTTGAGACCCGCACTACTAGTCTAAAGGATTGTTATAACACGCTTAGAGAGCATCATAATTATGTTCCAATAAATTCTGAACCATCAAAGTGGCTCCCCACAGTAAAGATTGATATAAATAATGAAACTTTTCAAGCTCGCTATGATATCATGTCTGAATTTTGTCTTATGCCCAAAGATATTTATGAATCCTTGAATCTTTGGGGGCTTTCTGAAGGAGGAAAAGAAATATTTCTGGCTAATAATGCTACAATATTACCTATTGGAGTAGCTGAAGGAGTGTTTACAAAGATCCTTGGGAAAATGATTTCTACTGATTATTTTGTTATTGAATGTGCAGGAAAAGGACAAATTACACTTGGAATGTCCCTATTAGAACTCCTTGGAGCCATAATAGATGTGGGAAAGGGGACCATGCACCTTGCTTCTCCACCAAACAATCATATATTTCCCAAGGTTAAGAATATAAGTAAGAGAGGTAAGGGCAAGAAATTTGGTTTTAATGTTTCTTCGAACACTTGATTCTTTTTCTTGCTTCTTATGCCTAACTTAAAGGCGTTAAAGAAAAGTACTTATTGGGAGATACCCCAAAAGTTTTAGATGAGTCTTGAAAGTTATTACTTCTGTAATAACCGAGTCCTTATCCTTTTTATTTTATTTTTGTACCAAGAGTAACCTCTAATGAGAGAGAAGTAATGATTGGGAAAGTTGCTGTCCCGAAACAGATTTTTGTGCTTCACCGTAAATATTCGTGTAAAATCTCTGTACGTCTTTTTGAGGCGTGAATTTTTGTGATTCTGCCCCAGGTTATTATATAACTTTCGTTAGTTCAACACTTTTTGATTTGAGCATCAGAAGGTCTTCGAAACAATTCTTCTTTACCTGCTGGTCTGTTTTGACAGATTTCTGCCATTTTCTGCATTTGCTTCTTGTTGGTTCCTCTTTGAGTTCTTTTGGGGAATTGAGCTTTTTGAGGTAAGTGCGGCTATTTTTTTAATGGAAGTTTTATTGGTGTTAGACCTGAACCTAAAGACTTATTATCTTGAGTGCACTAATGTTGCTAATAAAGATTGTGTGAATTTTTGTATGAAGGAAAATTTTCAAGTGTATGGAAGGAATTAGTAATGAGATGAAGGATGGACTAAAGCTCAAGCTTGGGGATGCCACGCGTGTCACTCCAAAAAATATCCAAGAAGTACAAGCGTCAAATCTTGGGGATGCCCAAGGCATCCCCTTCTTCATCAATAAAAATCCCAGGTCTTCCAAACGCTTCATTTTTATTATTTCATGCACAGTTGTGTTGTTCTTGGAGCGTGTTCTTTTTCGTTTTCATTTTGGTTTTTCGTTTGCTTGATTTTCTTAGTTTGCTTAATAAATTGGTTTGACCCCCTCTTTCATACATTGTTTTTCAAATAGTTTGGTTTGGTTTGGAAAAGAGTAGGAAAGTTCATGCTTAAGTGGTAAAGAGAGCTTGTTTTTGACTGTGGCCTATGCGTTTTCATGCCATGCTTGATATTGTTTTGGCTTTAATCTTAGTATTCTTTGCTGTAGCATGACTTGTTATAAGAATTGAGATTTCTTAATGTGCCTTGGATGAATCATGCGTTGTTTTAGCATATTAAAGCATAGTATTGTGGTATTCTCCTTTGATGCTTTATTTGGGTTGACTTGGCGTATGCTCACACCATGTTATGACTATCCCAAGTCACCATAGCCTTTATGATCCTTTAGTTTTAAACTTGTAGTATCACTCTATTCTTTGATCAATGATGGTTTGTCACTCTTCATGATTATGGCCATTATTGCTCTCTTAGTTTGTCGCTCCCAGTCTTTTGCTAGCCTCCACAACCAAGTATGAGTTCCACTCATGCATCCAACTCCCTAAACCAAGTTATTCCAAAGATTCCACCATACCTGCCTACTAGCATATTATATTCCAAGTATATTCATGCTTTTGTTTATCTTCCAAATTAAACTTGTTATGAGAAAACTAGTGATTAAAGCTCTCACGAACTTGATGGCACACCTTACTTTTTTGCATTTAATAAACTTGAACCATTGGGTCCTTCTGTGTTGCCTATATGCTTGCGCTTTATAAGTTGAAATTAGTAGAACCATGTATCATGGGGAACGCTTTCAACATTGCACTTGTACTTTGTACCCCGTTGATATCATGTTCTTTTGCTTATGGATCCCGGCGGTGTGAAATAAAAGTGGAACTTGTAAGATCATGGAGTTTGTATGTGTGTTAGAGAAACGTCTGGGCCACTAGCCTAAGCCATGCCTAATCATGGTGGAAACTTGCAGCATCACCATAATGAGCACTCTATGAAGCATCCTCAATAAAATACTATGCGAATAGCAAATAAAAAGATCGCTGAGATGCTCATGTCTGCTTGCCTAGTCATTTTGATTATAGGATAGCTCATGTATCATGTGAAAGGGGTACCCCGTTGGCGGTTCTTTATGATACATATGTACTTAAATGACAAGAGCTTACTTGTGACTAAAGCTGAGTAGCATGAGGTTCGGTCTTCGTAAGTAAGGGGCATGAGATTTCGGTTTATAACTTGTCAAGCATATCCTCTTAGTTGTGTTAGTTTAACCTTAATCACCTTAAAGATGCTTATGATAGGGGAAATGAGAGCTGAAAGCTATAAGTACCATAATTTTTGGAAGCTCTTTATGAGACTTGAATCCCTACTTCCTTCTATGAAGGCGTTTCTTTCACTTATATATTGAGTCTCCACCTTCTATCTTTATGCACCTACTTCGAGAGCATAGTGGTCATTCTTAGTTCTATGTGCATTGTCCCAAGACCAGTTGATTGATGCATAATTTGATATTGCTTGTTTTAAACTATTTATATCTAGTCACTCTTATAAACTTTGAAGGTGTCCTATGCATTTATGTTTGCTACTCTATGAGGGACAAGCTGAATGCCATTATGCTATGTTTTCTTTATGTGAAACAAACAAACGTCTTGCAAAGCATTGTTATTCATGAATCTTTTGTTTATGCCTTTTCATGTTGCATCATAGTTTCTTTGTCTTATTGCTAGAACTTTGACTTTCATGTTATGATTGAAGTACTATGATCCCATCTTTGAATGTTTTACAAATACTTTGATCAAGTTTATGATGGTGCATGTCACCTCAAAAATTATTCTTTCTTTTTATCACTTACCTACTTAAGGACGAGAAGGAGTTAAGCTTGGGGATGTTGATACATTGCAAATGTATCTATAATTTTTGATGTTCCATGCTTGGTTTCATATAATTTCTTATGTTTCGTCCACACTTTGGAGTACTTTTCATATGATTTCTTGGACTAACCTATTAACAAGAGCCATAGTGCCAGCTGCCTATTTTCTGCTGGTTTTTGTTCTAGGAAGTCAGAAAATGAATATTCTCGCAATTGGATGGGACAAAAGCCAAAGTTATTATTTTACTGGGGGACACTTGGAGCCAGAATACGAGACGGCGAAGGGCCAGAGGGCGGCCACACCACCTGGCCGTGCGGCCAGGCTTGGACCACGCCAGGGGGTGGTGTGGCCAGCCCAGGCACCCCCTCGGCCTCTCATTCCACCTATATATTGCCTCTGATACGGAAACCCTAAGTACCCGATCAAAATTCCACGAAAGAGTCGGTAGCCGCCGTCATCTCCATCCCTAGACTTGGAGGGATCTGAAGCTCTTCCCGGCACCCTACCGGAGGGGAGAATTCAACCTAGAGGCCTTCTTCATCATCATGCAAGCCTCCGGTGTGATGCGTGAGTAGTTCATCTCTAGACTACGGGTCCATGTAGTAGCTAGATGGATGGTTCTCCTCCTTTGTGTTTTCATGTCTAGATCTTGTGAGCTTCGTTCATGATCAAGATCATCCATTTGTAATCCTACATGTTGTGTTTGCGGGGATCCGATGGATATTGAGATGCTATTTTAGATTGATTATTGATTCTATCATGTCTTTGTTATTTGTGATCTTGCATGCTTTCCATTGTTAGTAGCTATCTTGGACAAGTAGATGCTAGCAACTCCAAGAGTTAGTATTTATGCTCGACAGTGGGTTCACGCCTCTGGTAATCTGGGGAAGTGACAGAAATCTCTAAAGTACTAGATGTGTTGTTGCTACTAGGGAGAAAACAGCAATCCTTTGTTCATAGAACAATCGTATTGTTTACTTTACACGCAATTCATAATGCAATAATTTGTTGCTTACAACTTAATATCGGAGGGGGTTCGGATGATAACCTAAAGGTAGATTATTAGTCATAGATGCAGTTGGATGGCGGTCTAAGTATAATGTTGTAATGCCCAATCGAATCGCAAAGGAGTCAAGATGATTAGTATATGCTTGTATGCTTTCTCGATGTTTGTCAATTTCCCCGCTGTAATTTGTTCACCCAGCATGTTATCTATCTTAAGGAGAGCCACCTCTAGTGAACTATGGACCCTGGTCCTTTCTTTTATATTCAATCTACAAACTGTTTACTACTTTGTGTTTACTTTCTGCAAACTATTACTTCCTTCCATTTGATACGTTTAATCCTTTGTTTTCAGCAAAACCGGTGAGATTGACAACCTCATCGTAAGTTCGGGGCAGAGTTCTGTGGTTGTGTTGTGCAGGTCTCCACGTTGCTACTAACACTCGTAGTGCGCCCTGCCAAAGCTCAACTAGCAACACCTTTGGGGTGTTTCCTTGCTCCTATTGGATTGATAACCTTGGTTTCGTACTGAGGGAAAACTTGCTGATGTGCTCATCATACCTTCCTCTTGGGGTTCCCCAACGAGCTCGATATATTTTGGGCCATCACATCACCACACCCACTTGAATGTGTGTGGACATGTGGATGAGTGTAGTTTGGTAAAGAACACATGAAATGATACTCCATTGTTTCAAACCATGGTCACATAGACCTAGAACATGCTGAAATGCAACATTGGAATGCAATGGAGCAACAGTGTGAAAGAGGTTGCATCACCACACCCACCACTTGAGTGTGTGTGGTCATGTGGATCATTGTGGTTTGGAAAAAAACACATGCAATGACACTCCATGTGTCAAACCATGGTCAGAAAGTCCTAGAACATGTTGGAATGCAACTGCCACATGCAATGGAGCACTAGTGTGAAAGAGCTTGCATCACCACACCCACTTGACTGTGTGGTCATGGGATCATTGTGGTTTGGAAAAGAACACATGCAATGACACTCCATGTGTCAAACCATGGTCAGAAAGCCCTAGAACATACTGGAATGCTACATTGGTATACAATGGAGCAATAGTGTGACAAAGGTTGCATCAACACACCCAATTGAGAGTGTGGGTCTTGTGGATCATTGTGGTTTGGAAAAGAACACATGCAAAGAAACTCCATTGTGTTAAACCATGGTCAGAAAGCCCAATAACATGTTGGAATGAAACTACCACATGCAATGGAGCACCAGTGAGATAGAGGTTGCATCAACACACCCAATTAAGAGTGTGTGGTCTTCTGGATCATTGTGGTTTGTAAAAGAACACATGCAATGACACTCCATGTGTCAAACCATGATCAGAAATCCCTAGATCTTGCTAGAATGCAACATTGGAATGCAATGGAGCACTAGTGCGATAGAGGTTGCATCACCACACCCACTTGAGTGTGTGTGGTCATGAGGATCATTGTGGCTTGCAAAAGAACACATATAATGAAAGTCCATGTGTGAAACCATGGTTAGAAAGCCCTAGAACATGCTGGAATGCAACTTCCACATGCCATGGAGCACCAGTGTGATAGAGGTTGCATCACCACACCCACTTGAGTGTGTGTGGTCATGTGGATTATTGAGGTTTGGAAAATAACACATGTAATGACACTCCATGTGTCAAACCACGGTTAGAAAGCCCTAGAACATTCTGGAATGCAACTGCCACATGAAATGGAGCACCAGTGTGACAGAGGTTGTATCACCACACCCAGTTGAGTGTGTGTGGTCATGTGGATCATTGTGGTTTGTTAAAGAACACATGCAATGACACTACACTATGGCAAACCATGGTCAGGAAATCCGTAGAACATGCTGGAATGCAACATTGTAATGTAACAGAGCACAAGTGTGACAGAGGTTGCATCACCAAACCCACTTGAGTGTGTGTGGTCATATGGATCATTGTGGTTTCGAAAAGAACAAATACAATGACACTCCATTGTGTCAAACCATGGTCAGAAAGCCCTAGAACATGTTGGAATGCATCTTCCGAATGTAATGGAGCATGAGTATGATAGAGGTTGCATCACCACATCCACTTGAATGTGTGTGGACATGTGGATCATTGTAGTTTGGTAAAGAACACATTAAATGACACTCCATTGTGTCAAACCATGGTCACATAGACCTAGAACATGTTGAAATGCAACATTGGAATGCAATGGAGCACCAGTGTGAAAGAGGTTGCATCACCACACCCACCACTAGAGTGTGTGTGGTCATGTGGATCATTGTGATTTGGAAAAGAACACATGCAATGACACTCCATGTGTCAAGCCATTGTTAGAAATCCCTAGAATATGCTGGAATGCAACATTGGCATACAATGGAGCACTAGTGAGACAGAGGTTGCATCAACACACCCAATTAAGAGTGTGTGGTCTTCTGGATCACTATGGTTTGGAAAAGAAAACATGGAAAGACACACCATTGAGTTAAACCATGGTCACAAAGCCCAAGAACATGTTGGAATGCAACTACCACATGCAATGGAGCACCATTGTGATAGTGGTTGGAGCACCACACCCTTTTGAGTCTGTCTGGTCATGTGGATCATTGTGGTTTGGAAAAGAACACAGGCAATGACACTCCATGTGTCAAACCATGGTCAGAAAGCGCTACAACATGCTGGAATGCAACATTGGAATACATTGGACCACCAGTGTGACAGAGGTTGCTTCAAGACATTGTAACTACCTCGGTGAATTACGCTCTTAGTTACATGCCTGGATGAGCAAAAATGGATAAAATAGTACGGTTGGGCCAAATGCCACTCACAGGTAAACCTTTCCTCCGTCCTAAACATTTCCAGAACATCGGGACAAGAACGAGCGGCGTAATCGGCAGGCGAAGGGATCAACTACATACACAAATGAGTATGTATGCAAGCCACATACAACAGTCCTCAGAGACATTCCATCTAAAAGAAATAGAAATATTGCAACGCCATACGGCAAGATCCAAATATCCTAGATAGAGATAATATTTTAGGATAGCTCCTCATACATCAAACATCAGAGTATCAGGCAGAAGCGGAAAACAAGATCCGAGTACGGACAAGAAGCAAATCGGCATAAGATGCCACATAAATAAACACATCCCGCCCACAGATCTCACGGGTCCTTGTTCCCGGAATCTCTACACCGAGTGATCGTTGCCAACATCGTCCGTCTCCTCCACCCAGTATCCATCTTGCGAGTATACCTGTTCATCTGAATCAAACAATTTATCGTGTGAGACCCTAGGGGTACTCAGCAAGTCTTTATGCCTCTAAAGGGGACACAACCTGGGGTGACGCAATTGCAGCAAAAGATAATACCTAACAAGTCTATAGATACCCGCTAACCATCCGCCTAACCAATGATAGACGGATGTCCATGAATTAATAACAACAGTTATAACAGTAATTAACAGATCCATCCTCCTCCCCGCTTACCGATGAGGAAGCGGACGAACAACCCCCACACCCGTTGGCAGTTTTATTAACCATTCCATGAGTGTTACACTATTTACTAGTCAGGTCCTTAGTCAAATTAAAAGCGGTACTTTAGTTATACTTGTCTATGATCGAGAAACTGTGCTCCAAGTCGTCCATAACCGCGGACACGGCTTTCAGAAAGATTTACCCTGCAGGGGTGCAGAAATAGCAACACACACTCGATCAACCTCGGAAAAAACAAATCAAAACCCAACGAGGCATTCACGACAAAGCGATCACAGGATTTAGAAATGTTTCAGGGGGCCACCCCATTAAGCTACCCACAACGAAGTTGGCCGGCTCCGAGACGGACCCAAGGTTTGCGTCAATGGCTGTAAACGACTGGGAACCCGAAAGTGTGACTGGGATTGTCTATACCGCGAAAACACTCCGCATCCAAAACAGTACACGTGCTCCTCGCACAATCTTAAATAAAGCAGTAAAGCATGGCATAAGTACAGTATAGTAATAAATCCCCAAACTACTTTGTGGCCCCAAGAAATAAGAATGAATCAAGATCTGGCTCAGGGGGGTCCATAAGGCCTCCCAGATGTGGATAGTGCGAATAGTCAAGGAACAGGAATCAAGTACTCGGGGTCCTACGGGACATAAGTGAGCATGAAAAACCAAATAACAGATATTGCTCACTGGTGCCACTTTCATTAGTTATCCCATTACTACTCAGGTTAAGTTGTTTAGGTACCTCGTTATCCATCAGACACTCACATACCCTACACATGCTGTTCTACGACCCGCATGGCTCAAACAACTCCTGTAGTAATGGCTCATGGGATGGAGGAACAAGCTTCAGTGGGGCTTAAAAGTAAAGGCTATGCAGTACTTGGGATTCAATTTAATGCAATCGTGACTCAATGAAGCAAGAATAAGATAGAGGCAATATGTACTATATGTATGCAAGCATGTGGTAGTGCTTGCCTGGTAGCTCAGTTGAAGCGAGGGACGGATCTGGGTAGTGCACCTGGGATTGAAGTGAGCACAATTTGCATGGCAATAAATATAGCATGGCATGGGTGAGGTGTAGGGTACAAGATTAAAGCATTTTATTATGTTTTTCGCCCAGTTTACTCTCATAACACTTGCTGTATACTCATTATTTATATGATGCATGCTGCAATTCAGAACCTGGAATGCATAGATAGAACGGGCTCGTCGCGCTGATCGATTTAGACATATTATTTGTCAAGTTTGGAGTTATAAAACTAAAGTTATTAATTAATTAAGAAAAAGGGCATTTTATTGTAATTTGGATCATCTCGAAATTTTAAAGTGCTCAAACAGTATTTTGAATAGCATATTTGAATTCCTCACATTTTTCTGATTCCAAAACATATATCATTTGAATTATTTGGATTTATAATTTAAAAGTTATTGGAAACAGATTAGAATTTGAATTTAAACATTTTGAATTTGTTTTGTTTAAACAGCTAAACAGGGAAACTTTTTACACCCAGACGAACTCAACCCAAGCCGCTGACAGGTGGGCCGCTGCTGACTGGGCGAGATCCGCGTGCAAAGCTTTTTACACCGCGGGTTTTCCTAGCCACTGAGACTGCTAGGGGGGCCAGCAGCTAGGGGCCCACGTGCCCGTGGCTGAACCCGCAGAGGATGACAGCTGGGGATGAGCTGGAGCACGGGTTAAGGTTTACGAAACCCGGGGTGCCTTTTTGTCAAATGCCCACAGGCACAGACAGGTGGGGTCGGGCTGGACCGAGGGTTACGGCAAAAATTTGTGGAGGGGGTATGTGCAAGATGGCGACAGCTACTGTTTTTCTTCTCTTTTGCTGACGACTGAACGGTGCTCGATAGAGGCAATGCGCGGTGCAGGGATGAACCCGCGACCTCGTGCCGGCACGCGGCGGCGGCTACAACTGCGCTGGCTTGGGATTGCTGCAAGGTAAGCGGTAGGCAGCTAGATCTACCTATGCGACACCACGGTCTGGAAACGAACACGGACGCTGTCGCGCAGAGAGTGTTTGGTGTATGGCCCGGCGCGGCCAGGCAACGACAGTGAAGAGGGGGTTGTCTGGGAGGTACAGGGGCTCACCGCGGGCTAGACGGACAACTCGGCTCGGAGTGGGAAGCAGCAGATCGACGGCGAGGCTGGCGGCCGGTGACCTAGGGTTTCGTCGGGACGTCGGCCTGCCGCGGCTGCTGGGGACCGTCTCCTCCTCGGTTCCATGTACTGGGTGATGCAGGGGTACACGCCGGGCTTCCCCGATAACCACAGCTCCACGCCACCGGCTTGTATCGAAGAGGTGGAGGTGAAGCCAACGGTGATCGCCGGTTTTGGAGAAGAGAAGCAGGGGGAGGAAGGGATCGGCGCAACGGCTCGGGGGTGGATCTGGGCGAGGCCGAGGGAACGTGGGGAAAAGGAAAAGCGAGGGAGAGAGAGGAGAGTGTCGTGGGGGAGCGGGTTAGGGATAAAGGTGGCTTCGGCCACCTTTTCCTCCTCTCCTTCACGTGCTCGAGCTGGGGCTAGGCATGGGCAGGCACGGGTGGGGCTGACAGGTGGGGACGGCGAGGGTGAGGGCTGGCTCGGGAGTGGGACCTGCTGGGCAGCGAGAGAAAAGGGAGAGGGAGGCTCGGGTTAGAGCTAGGGTTAGAGGGATGGGGTGGCTCGGGTTAGGGCTTTAGGGTTGGGTTAGGCTTCGGCCTAGGGTGGGGTTAGTGCTGGTGGGGCCTTGCTGGCCGAGAGAGAGAGGAGGAATAGCCTCGGCATGGAGGGAAGAGGTGGTGGTGAGGGTTGATTAGGATTTCACTCATGATCCCACATGAGGGTGGCAAAGTGGTGATGGAGAGATGGTAGGTGTAGGGTTTGGTTAAGATCCTACTAGGTCATACATGGATGGAGGGTGGGAAGAGGAGGAAGGAGAGGACATGGTGTAGGGTTTTCTTTAAGGTGGTATGATCATGTGTAAGGGAGAAAAGGGTGTGGATGATATCTCACATGATCATGCAAGGAATGGATGTTGAGGGTGATGAGGTGGAGATGGTGAGAGGAAGAGAAACAAACTCACAAGGAAAAGATCCACTCAAAAACCAAGGGCAAACCAAAAGAAAAGAAGTGGTGATGGTGTTTGCATGGCCCATGCAGAGTATTAAATGCCCTGTTTTATTTTGTGAAAACAATAATAACATAACATTGCATGATTCCCATGCATTACCAAAAGGTGGAATAAAGTCCAAGCAAAAGAAATTAGAATTGAATCCATCCCATCCCCCATGAGCTAGATTAAATACCAAAAGAAAATAATAACTCATGGGTAAGTAAGGATGGTGGAATTATTAAGGTGGTGACAAAGAAAGGTGGTGGAGTGGATTAAAAGATATGCCCACAACTCAATTTGGGCATCAAGCATTTATCAAGATCCAAATACAATATATCAAGAGCCAAATACAATTAATAATGCATATGAGAGAAGAACCAAATCAAAAGGGTTTTATATGATGCTCAAATGCAAGGTGGCATGATGACATGAGCATGATATAATTATGATGCAACAATTATGTAGGAAGTAGCCATTATCTTATTAAACCAAGTAGCATTACAATTTTTAGACAATTGGGATGCTACAACTCTCCCCCACTAAACAGGAATCTCGCCCCGAGATTCTAGGAAGAAGAAGAAGACTCAAAGAGGGTAGGATACTTGGCACGGAGCTCATCTTCACCTTCCCAAGTGGCTTCATCCACGGAATGGTGCGACCACTGCACCTTGCAGAACTTGATGGACTTGTTGCGAGTCCTTCTTTCTGCGACTTCAAGGATTTTTGTGGGGTGTTCTTGATAAGACAGGTCTTCTTGGAGATTGATAAGCTCATGGTCCACGGTCCTGCGGGGATCCTTGAAGCACTTCTTGAGTTGAGAGATGTGGAAAACACCATGGACCTTGAGTTTTTCAGGAAGTTCAATAGCATAAGCAACTTCTCCTCTTCTTCCATGGATTTTGAATGGACCGATGTATCTAGGAGCCAGCTTTCCTTTGATACCAAAGCGGTGCGTGCCTCTCATGGGAGTGACACGAAGGTAAACGAGATCACCAGGGACATACTCCATGTCCGTGTGCTTTCTGTCATAATTGCTCTTCTGGCGGCTTTGAGCAATCTTTAGATTTTCAAGAATGATGTGAACCTTCTCCTCCGCTTGAGTTACAATGTCGGGGCCAAACAATATTCTTTCACCTGTGCCTGACCAACCAATCGGAGTTCTGCATTTGCGACCATAGAGAGCCTCAAATGGTGCCATCTTTAGACTTTTCTGGAAGCTGTTGTTGTAAGAGAATTCAGCATAAGGAAGACATTCTTCCCACTTCATGCCGAAAGAGATGACGCAAGCACGGAGCATATCTTCTAGAATCTGATTGATCCTTTCAACTTGTCCTTGCGACTGAGGGTGGTAAGTTGTGCTGAAGTTCAATTTTGTTCCCAAAGCATTTTGGAAACTTCCCCAGAACTTGGAAGTGAAGATGCTTCCACGGTCTGAACTGATCTCAAGAGGAACTCCATACAGAGAGACAATTTTGTTGATATAGAGCTCAGCCAACTGAATTGCAGAAATTGTTTCCTTGACGGAAAAGAAGTGAGCCACTTTAGAAAGCCTGTCAATGACAACAAAGATTGCATTGTTGCCCTTCTGCGACCTAGGAAAACCAGTGATGAAGTCTATCTCTACTTTCTCCCATTTCCATTCCAGAGGTTTCAATGGCTGTAGAAGACCGGAAGGTTTCTGATGGACAGCTTTAACTCTGCGGCAGACATCACACTCCGAGACATACTTGGCACAATATCGTTTCAACCCAGGCCAACAATACTGTGTTTTCAAGTCCATGTACATCTTTGTGCTGCCAGGGTGGATAGAAAGAACAGAATCATGCGCCTCCTTGAGAACTTGCTCTCTCAAACCTGGGTAGTTCGGAACAAACATCCGGTGTTCAAATAAAAGAGTGCCTTGGTCATCGACGTGGAAGGACTCATACTTCGGAAGCTGAATGTTGGAGATGATCTTTTTAGTGTAAGGATCACCAAGTTGAATGGAGCGAACCTTTTCTTCCAAGAGAGGGGTTGCTAGAAGGTTCAGAAGATACCCTTTATCCACAATTTCAAGGTTGAGCTGACAGAATTCCTCGCACAAGAGAGGCTGTTGTTCTTCCACCATGAGGTTGCTGACATAAGCTTTGCGACTGAGAGCATCGGCCATGACATTAGCTTTGCCCGGAGTGTAGTTGATGGTCAAATCGAAATCATTTATTGCTTCAATCCACCTCCTCTGATGAAGGTTGAGATCAGGCTGTGTGAAGATATACTTCAGACTCTTGTGATCAGAAAAGATTTCTAGCAGTTTGCCAAGCAAGTAGTGCCTCCATACTTTCAAAGCAAAGACAAGCTGCTGCGAGTTCGAGGTCATGTAGGATAGTTGATCTCATGCGTCTTCAACTATCGAGAGGCATAAGCAACAACTTGTTTTTCTTGCATAAGGACCGCTTTTAATCCTTGCAATGAGGCGTCACAGAATATCTGGAAAGGCTTTGATGTATCTGGAGGAATCAAGACTGGTGTGGAAGTGAGCTTCTCTTTGAGTGTTTCAAAGCTTGCTTGACATGTAGGAGTCCAAAGGTATTTCTTGCCTTTCTTGAGGAGATCGGTAAGAGGCTTTGCAATCTTCGAGAAGTTCTGCACGAAGCGACGGCAGTAACTAGCCAAACCAAGGAAACTCCAGACTTCTTTGACATTTACAGGAGGAAGCCAGTCAACAATTGTCTTTATAGTTTCTGGGTTGACGGCAATGCCCTTGGCAGAGATGACGTGACAAAGATAGGTGACTTGAGGGAGCCAAAACTCACATTTGGAGAACTTTGCATACAGGCGGTTCTCGTGAAGCTTGTTTAGGACACACCGAAGGTGTTCTTCATGTTCTTCCTTTGACTTAGAATAGACTAGGATGTCGTCCAGATAGACCACAACGAACTTATCAAGATACTCCATGAAAACCGAGTTCATAAGCCTCAAGAAGGTGGCAGGTGCGTTGGTGAGACCGAAAGACATGACCGTGTACTCATACAGGCCATAGCGGGTGGTGAAAGCTGTTTTAGGAACATCTTCCTTGCGAATCTTGATTTGATGATATCCACTTCTCAAATCAAGCTTAGAGAAAACCACAGCTCCAGCTAGCTGATCGAAGAGATCATTAATCCGCGGAAGGGGATATTTATTCTTGATGGTTTTAGCATTGAGAGCCCGATAGTCAACACAAAGTCTATCAGTCTTGTCTCGCTTCTTCACAAAGATGGTTGGGCTACCCCAAGAAGACGTACTGTGCTGAATGAAACCCAACTTCTCTTGTTCATCAAGCTGACATTTGAGTTCAGCCAACTCAGCAGGACCCATTTTATAAGGCCGCTTAGAAATAGGAGCGGTACCAGGTTCAAGCTCAATCACAAACTCGACCTCACGGTTAGGAGGCATACCCGGTAACTCTTCAGGAAAGACATCTGGGAACTCACAGACCACCGGAACACTCTGAATAGCTTCCATAACATCATCATTCAGAGCCGCCAAAGAGAAAAGATGAATAGCAGGAGTCAGACTTGGAGAATAGACTATATGGCCTTCAGGAATTTTCAGGGAAACCGAGCGTTCAGCACAATCAATCACAACTGCATTTGCTGTCAACCAATCCATGCCCAAGATAACATCAATGTCAGAATTGCCCAGAATAATCAAGGAAGCCGGGAACGAAGAACCACCAATCTCAATTTGATTGCAATGGCTGATTTAGAAGCTGCCATTGTTGCTCCAGGAGAAAGGACCATTAACCGCTTAAGGAGAGGATCCATAGCTAACTCATTCTCATTTGCAAATTTGTGAGAAATAAAAGAATGCGATGCACCAGAATCAAACAAAACTCGTGCAGGGACTGAGTTAACGAAAAGCATACCCATCACAACTCCAGGTGCATGCTCAGCTTGAGCGGCGTTGACACAGTTGGCATGAGCAACAGTAGACCCGGGCTTGGTGTTGATGTTGAGAGCCCGAGGTGGTGGTGCACAAACCATAGGAGAGCTTGCCGCGGGTCTTGGAGGTGGTGGAGGAAGAGGTTTGTTGTTCATTGGACAGTTGTAGTGTTGATGCCCAGTGTTTCCACAAGTGTAACAAGCACCAGGTGGACGTGGAGCAACGTAGCCAGGGACTCCAACAGGTGCACGAGGGTAGTTGTGGTTGTAGCCCCTGGGAGCAGAAGTGAAGGAGTTTGGTGGCCTTGCCGTGTAGCTTGAAGGTTTTGGTGGAGCCGGGAGCGACGGTGGGGTGTTAGGAACCCATACACGACGCTTAGAAGGAGTTGACATAGCTGAAGAGCTTGCTGCATCGCGGTTGTGTTTCTTTGACTCCTCAAACACTTGCCTACTTGCTTCTTCCTGTAGAGCTGTATGTTGGAGTTCCAGAAAAGACGTCGGCCTTGCATGTGTGATTGCATATTTAATCGATGCATTAAGCCCTTGTCTGAACCTCTTTTTCTTCTTCTTGTCATCAGAGATCTCATCGCCACCATACCGAGAAAGGTTCATGAAGTTTCTGATGTAGGTATTGACATTGTCATTGCCCTGCTTGAGGTTGAGAAACACTTCCTTCATCCTCTCCATGACAATTTCTGACAGATATTGCTCTTTGAAAGCTCCAGTGAACTGTTCCCAAGTAGGCTGAAAACCAGTGTAGTTTGCCTTGAGGTAATTCTCCCACCACAGAGCTGCATCCCCTTCAGAAGGTGAGTGGCACATTTTACCCATTCTTGCTCAGGAACATCAGCAGTCACCAGTAACCTTGACATCTCACGCAACCAATCATCAGCATCAAGTGGTTGATCAGACACGTCAAATTGACGTGGGTTGAATTTCAGGAAGCTTTTGATGTCTCCTCGCTTGGGAGGTGGAGGTAGCGGAACAAACTCATTCCTCCTGACACTTTCTTCAAATCGCTGCTGGTTCTGCTGCATTGCGGCCAAGGCATTGGCGATGCTTGCCAACACAGTCCCTAGTTCAGGTTGTATGTCCTCCTCAGAACGGCGTGGTGGTGCCATCCTGTGATTGATATAAAACACAAGTTAGTACCATAATGGAGAATAATAATAATCCAAAATAGTACCAAGATGGAATTAACCAAGATTAAAGGATACAATTTACTAAGATGATATTAAAATATCAACAAAGTTCAAAGCACCTAGAAGATATTAAGCATATCGCACACGACTGAACAAGGAGTGTGGTACACAAGCTAACAAAGAAAAAATTTCCGCAAATTTCGGCATTAAAATACCACTATATGCGCAAAACCACTTAACGAATCAAGATTAGTAACTCTACCAATTCAATATACAAGAGCAAATGAGAAAAGTAGTAGTATGGTCGCGACTCCATCCCGCACTCAAATCATTACTCCGCACATGAATAAGTAAAACACATATCCCAACACCTTCTTCAGATAAACCTAAATATTAGTATCTACGGAAACGAACACCCCAAACAAGATAACGTCAGATAACAAAGAGTAAGACAGATCGCGTCGGTATACAACGAATCAGATAGATCGCTTCGGTTTGCAAAAGCATGTCGGTATGGAATGTACCAACAGTTGATAACCAAAAGGCCGATAGTGATAACATGTTGGATGCAACAGATAGACAAGGAATTCACACACACACACACACAACCTATGGTACTACGGAACCCAGAACACGTGAATCCTAGTTTGAATTTTAGATGATGATTGAAAACGTTACACTTCCTTACCAGAAAAGGGTGGGTGGGTGGGTAAGAAGAAAAGTGGAAGCAGTGCTACTCTCACTTTTTGTTTTTCCCTAGTATACATAGCTACCAAAATATTTGCTAGACTGACAACGACCATTTGGCTGAGACCCTGAAGGGCGGGATGGCTCTGATACCAATTGTAACTACCTCGGTGAATTACGCTCTTAGTTACATGCCTGGATGAGCGAAAATGGTTACAATAGTACGGTTGGGCCAAATGCCACTCACAGGTAGACCTTTCGGCCGTCCTAACCATTTCCAGAACATCGGGACAAGAACGAAGCGGCGTGTCGGCGAAGGGATCAACTACATACACAAATGAGTATGTATGCAAGCCACATACAACAGTCCTCGAGCCATTCCATCTAAAAGAAATAGAAATATTGCAGCATATGCAAGATCCAAATATCCTAGATAGAGATAATATTTTAGGATAGCTCCTCATACATCAAACATCAGAGTATCAGGTGGAAGCGGAAAACAAGATCCGAGTACGGACAAGAAGCAAATCGGCATAAGATGCCACATAAATAAACACATCCCGCCCACAGATCTCACAGATCCCTGTTCCCGGAATCTCTACACCGAGTGATCGTTGCCAACATCGTCCGTCTCCTCCACCCAGTATCCATCTTGTGAGTATACCTGTTCATCTGAATCAAACAATTTATCGTGTGAGACCCTAGGGGTACTCAGATAGTCTTTATGCCTCTAAAGGGGACACAACCTAGGGTGACGCAATTGCAGCAAAAGATAATACCTAACAAGTCTATAGATACCCGCTAACCATCCGTCTAACCAATGATAGACGGATGTCCGTGAATTAATAACAACAGTTATAACAGTAATTAACAGATCCATCCTCCTCCCCGCTTACCGACGAGGAAGCGGACGAACAACCCCCACACCCGTTGGCAGTTTTATTAACCATTCCATGAGTGTTACACTATTTACTAGTCAGGTCCTTAGTCAAATTAAAAGCGGTACTTTAGTTATACTTGTCTATGATCGAGAAACTGTGCTCCAAGTCGTCCATAACCGCGGACACGGCTTTCAAAAAGATTTACCCTGTAGGGGTGCACAAATAGCAACACACACTCGATCAACCTCGGAAAAACCAAATCAAAACCCAACGAGGCATTCACGACAAAGCGATCATAGGATTCAGAAATGTTTCAGGGGCCACCCCATTAAGCTACCCACAACGAAGTTGGCCGGCTCCAAGACGGACCCAAGGTTTGCATCAATGGCTGTAAATGACTGGGAACCCGAAAGTGTGACTGGGCTTGTCTATACCGCGAAAACACTCCGCATCCAAAACAGTACAGGTGCTCCTCGCACAATCTTAAATAAAGCAGTAAAGCATGGCATAAGTACAGGATAGTAATAAAGCCCCAAACTACTTTGTGGCCCCAAGAAATAAGAATGAATCAATCTCTGGCTCAGGGGGGTCCATAAGGCCTCCCGGATGTGGATAGTGCGAATAGTCAAGGAACAGGAATCAAGTACTCGGGGTCCTACCTGACACAAGTGAGCATGAAAAACCAAATAACAGATATTGCTCACCGGTGCCACTTTCATTAGTTATCCCATTACTACTCAGGTTAAGTTGTTTAGGTACCTCGTTATCCATCAGACACTCACATACCCTACACATGCTGTTCTACGACCCGCATGGCTCAAACAACTCCTGTAGTAATGGCTCATGGGATGGAGGAACAAGCTTCGGTGGGGCTTAAAAGTAAAGGCTATGCAGTACTTGGGATTCAATTTAATGCAATCGCGACTCAATGATGCAAGAATAAGATAGAAGCAATAGGTACTATATGTATGCAAGCATGTGGTAGTGCTTGCCTGGTAGCTCAGATGAAGCGAGGGACGGATCTGGGTAGTGCTCCTGGGATTCCTGGTATATCCCCTGCTCAGCGTCTATTCGAAGAAGAACCAAACAAACAAGGATAAATAGAGTGCACAAGCATAGGAATTAAAATGCGACAAGCAAACAATCATGCCATGATGAATGATGCACAATTTGCATCGCAATAAATGTAGCATGGCATGGGTGAGGTGTGGGGTACAAGATTAAAGCATTTTATTACGTTTTTAGCTCGGTTTACTCTCATAACACTTGCTGTATACTCATTATTTATATGATTCATGCTGCAATTCAGAACCTGGAATGCATAGATAGAATGGGCTCGTCGCGCTGATCGATTTAGACATATTATTTGTCAAGTTTGGAGTTATAAAACTAAAGTTATTAATTAATTAAGAAAAAGGGCATCTTATTGTAATTTGGATCATCTCGAAATTTTAAAGTGCTCAAACAGTATTTTGAATAGCATATTTGAATTCCTCACATTTTTCTCATTCCAAAACATATATCATTTGAATTATTTGGATTTATAATTTAAAAGTTATTAGAAACAGATTAGAATTTGAATTTAAACATTTTGAATTTGTTTTGTTTAAACAGCTAAACAGGGAAACTTTTTACACCCAGACGAACTCAACCCAAGCCGCTGACGGGTGGGCCGCTACTGACTGGGCGAGATCCGCGCGCAAAGCTTTTTACACCGCGGGTTTTCCTAGCCACTGAGACTGCCAGGGGGGCCAGCAGCTAGGGGCCCACGTGCCCGTGGCTGAACCCGCAGAGGATGACAGCTGGGGACAAGCTGGAGCACGGGTTAAGGTTTACGAAACCCGGGGTGCCTTTTTGTCAAATGCCCACAGGCACAGACAGGTGGGGTCGGGCTGGACCGCGGGTTACGGCAAAAATTTGTGGAGGGGGTATGTGCAAGATGGCGACAGCTACTGTTTTTCTTCTCTTTCTCTGACGACTGAACGGTGCTCGACAGAGGCAGCGCGCGGTGCAGGGATCGAACCCGCGACCTCGTGCCGGCGCGCGGCGGCGGCTACCACTGCGCTGGCTTGGGATTGCTGCAAGGTAAGCGGTAGGCAGCTAGATCTACCTATGCGACACCACGGTCTGGAAACGAACACGGACGCCGACGCGCAGAGAGTGTTTGGTGTATGGTCCGGTGCGGGCAGGCAACGACAGCGAAGAGGGGGTTGTCTGGGAGGTATAGGGGCTCACCGCGGGCTAGACGGAGGGCTCGGCTCGGAGTGGGAAGCAGCAGATCGACGGCGAGGCTGGCGGCCGGCGACCTAGGGTTTCGTCGGGATGTCGGCGTGCCGCGGCTGCTAGGGACCGTCTCCTCCTCAGCTCCGTGTACTGGGTGATGCAGGGGTACACGCCGGGCTTCCCCGACAACCACAGCTCCACGCCATCGGCTTGTATCGAAGAGGTGGAGGTGAAGCCGACGATGATCGCTGGTTTTGGAGAAGAGAAGCAGGGGGAGGAAGGGATCGGCGCAGCGGCTCAGGGGTGTATCTGGGCGAGGCCGAGGGAACATGGGGAAAAGGAATAGCAAGGGAGAGAGGAGGGTGCCGTGGGGGGAGCGGGTTAGGGATAAAGGTGGTCGAGGTGGCTTCAGCCACCTTTTCCTCCTCTCCTTCACGTGCTCGAGCTAGGGCTAGGCATGGGCAGGCACGGGTGGAGCTGACAGGTGGGGACGGCGAGGGTGAGGGCTGGCTTGGGAGTGGGACCTGCTGGGCAGCGAGAGAAAAGGGAGAGGGAGGCTCGGGTTAGAGCTAGGGTTAGAGGGATGGGGTGGCTCGGGTTAGGGCTTTAGGGTTGGGGTAGGCTTCGGCCTAGGGTGGGGTTAGTGCTGGTGGGGCCTTGCTGGCCGAGAGAGAGAGGAGGAATAGCCTCGGCATGGAGGGAAGAGGTGGTGGTGAGGGTTGATTAGGATTTCACTCATGATCCCACATGAGGGTGGCAAAGTGGTGATGGAGAGAGGGTAGGTGTAGGGTTTGGTTAAGATCATACTAGGTCATACATGGATGGAGGGTGGGAAGAGGAGGAAGGAGAGGACATGGTGTAGGGTTTTCTTTAAGGTGGTATGATCATGTGTAAGGGAGAAAAGGGTGTGGATGATATCTCACATGATCATGCAAGGAATGGATGTTGAGGGTGATGAGGTGGAGATGGTGAGAGGAAGAGAAACAAACTCACAAGGAAAAGATCCACTCAAAAACCAAGGGCAACCCAAAAGAAAAGAAGTGGTGATGGTGTTTGCATGGCCCATGCAGAGTATTAAATGCCCTGTTTTATTTTGTGAAAACAATAATAACATAACATTGCATGATTCCCATGCATTACCAAAAGGTGGAATAAAGGCCAAGCAAAAGAAATTAGAATTGAATCAATCCCATCCCCCATGAGCTAGATTAAATACCAAAAGAAAATAATAACTCATGGGTAAGTAAGGATGGTGGAATTATTAAGGTGGTGACAAAGAAAGGTGGTGGAGTGGATTAAAAGATATGCCCATAACTCAAATTGGGCATCAAGCATTTACCAAGATCCAAATACAATATATCAAGAGCCAAATACAATTAATAATGCATATGAGAGAAGAACCAAATCAAAAGGGTTTTATATGATGCTCAAATGCAAGGTGGCATCATGACATGAGCATGATATAATTATGATGCAACAATTATGTAGGAAGTAGCCATTATCTTATTAAACCAAGTAGCATTACAATTGTTAGACAATTGGGATGCTACAGACACCCACTTGAGGTTGTGTGGTCTTGTGGAGCATTATGGTTTGGAAAAGAACACATGCAAAGACACTCCATTGTGTTAATCCATGGTCAGGAAGCCCTAGAACACGTTGGAATGCAACTACCATATGCAATGGAGCACTAGTGTGACAGAGGTTGCATCACCACACCCACTTGAGTATGTGTGGTCATATGGATCATTGTGATTTGGAAAAAACAAATGAAATGATAGTGCATGTGTCAAACCATGATCAGAAAGCCCTAGAACATGCTGGAATGCAACATTGGAATGTAATGGAGCACAAGTGTGACAGAGGTTGCATCACCACACCCGCTTGAGTGTGTGTGATCATATGGATCATTGTGTTTTGGAAAATAACACATACAATGACAGTCCATGTGTCAAACCAAGGTCAGAAAGCCTTAGAACATGGTGGAATGCAGCTGCCACATGCAATGGAGCACTAGTGTGATAGAGGTTGCATAACCACACCCACTTGAGTGTGAGTGGTCATCTAGATTATTGTTGTTTGGTAAAGAACACATGCAATGATACTCCACTATGCCAAACCATCGTCAGAAAAGCCCTAGAACATGCTAGAATGCAACATTGGAATGTAATGGAGCATTAGTGTGACAGAGGTTGCATCACCACACCCACTTGAGTATGTGTGGTCATGTGGATCATTGTGGTTTGTAAATAACCACATGCAATGACACTCCATGTGTTAAACCATGGTCACAAAGCCCTAGAACATGCTGAAATGCAACTACCACATGCAATGGAGCACCAGTGTGATAGAGGTTGCATCACCACACCCTCTTGAGTGTGTGTGGTCTTGTGGATCATTGTGGTTTGGAAAAGAACACATACAATGACACTCCATTGTGTCAAACCATGGTCAGAAAGCCCTAGAACATGCTGGAATGCAACTGACACATGCAATGGAGCGCAAGTGTGAGAGAGGTTGCATCACCACACACCCACTTGAATGTGTGTGGACATGTGGATAGTTGTAGTTTGGTAAAGAACACATTAAATGACACTCCATTGTGTCAAACCATGGTCACATAGACCTAGAACATGCTAAAGTGCAACATTGGAATGCTATGGAGCACAAATGTGATAGAGGTTGCATTACCATGCCCACCACTTGAGTGTGTGTGGTCATGTCGATCATTGTGGTTTGGAAAAGAACACATGCAATGACACTCCATTTGTCAAACCATGGTCAGAAAGTCCTAGAACTTGCCAGAATGCAACATTGGAATGCAATGGATCACCACTGTGATAGAGATTGCATCACCACACCCACTTGAGTGTGTGTGGTCATTTACATCGTTGTGGTATGGAAAAGAACACATACAATGACACTGCATGTGTCAAACCATTGTCAGAAAGCTTAGTACATGCTCAAATGCAACTGCCACATGCAATGGAGCACCAATGTTAAAGAGCTTGCGTCACCACACCCACTTGACAGTGTGTGGTCATGTGGATGATTGTGGTTTGGAAAATAACACATGCAATGACACACCATGTGTCAAACCATGGTCAAAAAGCCCTAGAACATCCTGGAATGCAACTGACACATGCAATGGAGCACAAGTGTGAGAGACATTGCATCACCACACCCACTTGAGTGCGTGTGGTCATGTGGATCATTGTGGTTTGGAAAAAAACACATGTAATGACACTCCATGTGTCAAACCATGGTCAGAGAGCCCTAGAACATGCTGGAATGCAACTGCCACATGCAATGGAGCACTAGTGTGACACAGGTTGCATTATCACACCAACTTGAGTGTGTGTGGTCATTTGGATCATTGTGGATTGATAAAGAACAGATGCAATGACACTCCACTATGCCAAACTATGGTCAAAAAAGCCCTAAAACATGATGGAATGCAACATTGGAATGTAATGGAGCACTAGTGTGACAGAGGTTGCATCACCACACCTAGTTGATTGTGTGTGATCATGTGGATCTTTGTGGTTTGGAAATGAACACATGCAATAACACTCCATGTGTCAAACTATGGTCAAAAAGCGCTAGAACATGCTGGAATGCAACTGCCACATGCAATGGAGCACCAGTGCGACAGACGTTGCATCACCACACCCACATGAGTGTGTGTGGTCACGTGGATCATTGTGGTTTGGAAAATAACACATGCAATGACACTCGATGTGTCAAACCATGGTCAGAAAGCCCTAGAACATGCTAGAATGCAACTGACACATGCAATGGAGCACAAGTGTGAGAGAGGTTGCATCACCACACCCACTTGAATGTGTGTAGACATGTGGATAATTGTAGTATGGTAAAGAACAAATTAAATGACACTCTATTGTGTCAAACCATGGTCACGTAGACCTAGAACATGCTGAAATGCACATTGGAATGCAATGGAGCACCAGTGTGAAAGAGGTTGCATCACCACACCCACCACTAGAGTGTGTGTGGTCATGTGGATCATTGTGGTTTGGAAAAGAACACATGCAATGACACTCCATGTGTGAAACCATGGTTACAAAGTCTTTGAACTTGCCAGAATGCAACATTGGAATACAATGGATCGGCACTGTGACAGAGGTTGCATCACCACGCCCACTTGATTATGTGTGGTCATTTGGATCATTGTGTTATGGAAAAGAACACATACAATGACACTCCATGTGTCAAACCATGGTCAGAAAGCCCTAGAACATGATTGAATACAACTGCCACATGAAATGGAGCACCAGTGTGAAAGAGCTTGCATCACCACACCCACTTGAGTGTGTGTGGTCATGTGGATCATTGTGGTTTGTAAATGAACACATGCAATGACACTCCATGTGTCAAACCATGGTCACAAAGCCCTAGAACATGCTGGAATGCAACATTGGAATACATTGGACCACCAGGGTGACAGAGGTTGCATCAACACACCCAATTGAGCTTGTGTGGTCTTGTGGATCATTGTGGCTTGGAAAAGAACACATGCAAAGAAACTCCGTTGTGTTAAACCATGGTCATAAAGCCCTAGAAGATGTTGGAATGCAACTAACGTGCAATGGAGCACCATTGTGATAGAGGTTGCATCACCACATCCACTTGAGTGTGTGTGGTCATCTGGATCAATGTGGTTTGGAAAATAACACAGGCAATGACACTCCATGTGTCAAACCATGGTCAGAAAGCGCTACAACATGCTACAATGCAACATTGGAATACATTGGACCACCAATGTGACAGAGGGTGCATCAACACACCCACTTGAGTGTGTGTGGTCATGTGGATCATTGTGGTTTGGAAAATATCACATGCAAAGACACTCCATTGTGTTTAACCTTGGTCAAAAATCCCTAGAACATGTTGGAATGCAACTACCACATGCAATGGAGCACTAGTGTGACAGAGGTTGCATCACCACACCCACTTGAGTATGTTTGGTCATATGGATCATTGTGGTTTCGAAAAGAACACATGAAATGATAGTACATGTGTCAAACCATGGTCATAAAGCCCTAGACCATGCTGGAATGCAACATTGGAATGTAACGGAGCACCAGTGTGACAGAGGTTGCATCACCACACCCGCTTGAGTGTGTGTGGTCATATGGATCATTTTGGTTTGGAAAATAACACATGCAATGACAGTCCATGTGTCAAACCATGATCAGAAAGCCCTAGAACATGCTGGAATGCAGTTGCCACATGCAATGGAGCCCTAGTGTGACAGAGCTTGCATCACCACACCCACTTGAGTGTGTGTGGTTATGTGGATCATTTTGGTTTGGGAAAGAACACATGCAATGACACTCCACTATGCCAAACCATGGTCAAAAAACCCTAGAACATGCTGGAATGCAACATTGGAATGTGATACGTTGCTAACGTATCCATAATTTTTGATGTTGCATGCTTGGTTTTATCTACCTTATTATGTTTTGTCTACAATTTGGAGTACTTTCTATACACTTTATTGGACTAACCTATTAACAAGATCCACATTGCCAACTGCATATTTTCTTGTGCTTTTGGTTCCAGGAAAGTCAGAAAATGAATATTCTCGGAATTGGACGGGACAAAAGCCAAAGTTAGTTTTTCACCGAGGGACACAAGGATCCAGAGTACGAGATGGAGTGGGTCCAGTGGGCCGCCACACCACCTGGCCGCGCGGCCCATCCTAGCCCATGCCAGTGGATGGTCTGGCCGCCTCCAGCACCCCCTCGGCCTCCCCTTTCGCCTATAAGATGCCTCTGATACAGAAAACCCTAAGTACCCAATCAAAATTCCATGAAAGAGTCTGTAGCTGCCGTCATCTCCATCCCTAGATTGGCAGGGATCTGAAGCTCTTCCCGGCACCCTACCGGAGAGGGGAATTCACCTCGGAGGCCTTCTTCATCACCATGCAAGCTTCCGGTGTGATGCGTGAGTAGTTCATCTTTAGACTACGGGTCCATGTAGTAGCCAGATGGCTGGTTCTTCTCCTTTGTGCTATCATGTTTAGACCTTGTGAGCTCCGTTCATGATCAAGATCATCTATTTGTAATCCTACATGTTGTGTTTGCGGGGATCCGATGGATATTGGGATGCTATTTCACATTGATTATTGATTCTATCATGTCTTTGTTATTTGTGATCTTGCATGCTTTCCGTTGTTAGTAGCTATCTTGGCCAAGTAGATGCTAGCAACTCCAAGTGTTAGTATTTCTCCTCGATAGTGGGTTCATGCCTCTAGTAATCTAGGGAAATGACAGAAATCTCTAAGGTACTAGATGTGCCATTGCTACTAGGGAGAAAACAACAATCCTTTGTTCATAGAACAATCGTATTGTTTACTTTACACGCAATGCGTAATGCAATTATCTGTTGCTTGCAACTTAATACTGGAGGCGGTTTGGATGATAACCTGAAGGTGGATTATTAGTCATAGATGTAGTTGGATTAGGGTCTATGTATAATGTTGTAATGCCCAATCGAATCTCAAAGGAGTCAATATGAGTAGTATATGATGATTTCTTTCTCGATGTTTGTCAATTGCCCCGCTGTAATTTGTTCACCCAACATGTCATCTATCTTAAGGAGAACCACCACTAGGGAACTATGGACCCCGGTCCTTTCTTTTACCATCAATCTACAACTGTTTACTGCTTTCTGTTTACTTTCTGCAAACTATTACCTTCTTCCACACGATACGTTTAATCCTTTGTTTTCAGCAAAACCGGTGAGACTGACAACCTCACTATAAGGTCGGGGCAAAGTTCTGTGGTTATGTTGTGCAGGTTTCCACATTGCTGCTGGCGCCGGTACTGCGTCCTGCCAAAGTCCAGCTAGCAACACCTTTGAGTTGTTTCCTTGATCCTACTGGATTGATAAACTTGATTTCATAAGCGAGGGAAAATTTACTCCTGTACTCATCTTACCTTCCTCTTGGCGTTCACCAACAAGCTCGTTAACACATGAATCAGCAGAATGTAATGGAGCACCAGTGTGACAGAGGTTGTATCACCACGCCCTCTTGAGTGTGTGTGGTCATGTGGATAAATGTGGTTTCGAAAAGAACACATGCAATGACACTCCATTGTGTCAAACCATGGTCAAAAAGCCCCAGAACATGTTGGAATGCAACATCCACATGTAATAGAGCACCAATGTGATAGAGGTTGCATCACCACACCCACTTGAATGTGTGTGTTCATGTGGATCGTTGTAGTTTGGTAAATATCACATGAAATGACACTCCATTGTGTCAAACCATGGTCACATAGACCTAGAACATGCTAAAATGCAACATTGGAATGCAATGGAGCACTAGTGTGATAGAGGTTGCATTAGCAGACCCACCACTTGAGTGTGTGTGGTCATGTGGATCATTGTGGTTTGGAAAATAACACATGCAATGACAGTCCATGTGTCAAACCATGGTCAGAAAGTCCTAGAACTTGCCGGAGTGCAACATTGGAATGAAATGGATGACCACTGTGATAGAGGTTGCATCACAACACCCACTTGAGTGTGTGTGGTCATGTGCATCATTGTGGTATGGAAAAGAACACATACAATGACACTCCATGTGTCAAACCATTGTCAGAAAGCTTAGAACATGCTCGAATGCAACTGCCACATGCAATAGAGCACCAGTGTGAAAGAGCTTAGAACATGCTAGAATGCAACTGCCACATGCAATGGAGCACTAGTGTGATAGAGGTTGCATCACCACACCCACTTGAGTGTGTGTGGTCATGTGGATCATTGTGGTTTGGAAAAGAACACATGCAATGACAATCCATGTGTCAAACCATGGTCAAAAAGCCCTATAGGATGCTGGAATGCAACTGACACATGCAATGGAACACATGTGCGAGAGACAATGCATCACCACACCCACTTGAGTGTATGTGGTCATGTGAATCATTGTGGTTTGGAAAAAACACATGTATGACACTCCATTTGTCAAACCATGGTCAGAAAGCCATAGAACACGCTGGAATGCTACTACCACATGAAATGGAGCACTAGTGTGATAGAGGTTGCATCACCACACCCACTTGAGTGTGTGTGGTCATGTGGATCATTGTGGTTTCATAAAGAATAAATGCAATGACACTCCACTATGCCAAACTATGGTCAAAAAAGCCCTAGAACATGCTGGAATGCAACATTGGAATGTAATGGAGCACTAGTGTGACAGAGGTTGCATCACCACACCTAGTTGATTGTGTGTGATCATGTGGATCGTTGTGGTTTGGAAATGAACACATGCAATAACACTACATGTGTCAAACTATGGTCAAAAAGTCCTAGAACATGCTGGAATGCAACTGCCACATGCAATGGAGCACTAGTGTGACAGAGGTTGTATCACCACACCCACTTGAGTGTGTGTGGTCACGTGGATCATTGTGGTTTAGAAATTAACACATGCAATGACACTCCATGTGTCAAACTGTAACACCCCAAAAATACTAATCAAGACTAGCAAGTTCTAATCACCCAAAATTAGGGTTAATAAAAACTTTTATTACTAATTTGAATATGAATGCATGTGTGTTTTGCCGTAGTGTATGATTGAGTGCTTTTGTCATGTTTGATTTCTATGAATGATGAGAAATGGTTTAAAGATGAATACTACATCATATAGGCAAATTACAAACAAAATCAAAAGAAAAATAAATCAAATATGAATTAATAAGCTAATGGTCATTTTGACCAAAGTTAACCACTAGGCCACTTTGAGTGTTCCTAGAAAAAAAATTCTAACAGAAACATTTCTACTTCTTTTCACCCCTTGCTAGACCAAGTAAAAGTGAACCAAGGCCCACTTTATAAACTCACAGAAACTATTTTTCAAATCTATTTAAAGGACAGTTCAAATTTGAATCCAGTTCATATGGTAAGATCACCATTTTGCAAAAACCAACTAAATCAATTCACCTTGCCTTTTCCAAGAAACCATAGACACTCAAGCATAAGATAAGATCACTCACAAAATTTCATTCAAAATTTTCAAACTTAAGTTTTTTCGGCCATTTAATCAAACACCTTGTAGACACAATTTAAACCTGGCCTAACTTCACTATTTTGAGCAGTGATCACCCAACCAAATTATCCCCTCTTCACTCTCCTCTCTCCCCTAGTGTATAGCAATGCATGGACAGCCACCCCTCTTTGCCGTTGCGCCAGTGCGCCGCCTCCCGAAGCCGCCACGCTAGGTCGACCATTGACAGAGCGCCACAGACCATGCCGCCCTCTCCCATGACGTGCAGGAGACAGGCGACCGTCCACCGCCACCCCCTGTCCAGCCCTTGCTCACAACTAGGCCCTGGACCACCACAGCATCATCACGCCCAGTGTCTCTGCGCCGTGCTGAGAGCGTGCCAGAGCGCCATAGCCGACCAGCTCGCACGCACCACGCCTCGCCCTCGCCTCGCGTGCACACACTCGCCTTAAACCCAGCTAGCTCCCAGACACCCCCGTTCACCGCCGCACGACCCGTAGCTCCTGTGCGTCGTCTTGAACACCGCCGGTTCTGCACAGAGCATCACACGCGCCCGACCAGTCCAAACCGCCCCGTGCCGCGCCATTATGCCCGTGATGACCGCCAGGGAGCACCACATTGCCCCTACCCTCAGCCATGTCGTTAGCTCGCTATACCGCCATCGCTGGAGAAGCCAACCCATCTCTCTCGGTCCCCTCGTCGGTGTATAAATAGAGGCCCTCTCCGCCTCAATTCTCCACACCACCTCACTCCCCACTCTTCACCACACCTCCCACACCCTTCCCTAGAGCAAGGCGAGCACCGCTTCACTGGAATTTAGCCGAAGCCCGTCGCTGCAGTGAAGGAAGGGCACCGTCGATTGGAGCCACCCCAGGAGCTGCCCCGACCACCGTTCGAACCGCCTGTCGTCGACCACGTCATTTCGCCCCCATTGGTGACCCTATCTGGAGCCCTTGTGAGCCTCACATGACCCCCACCGCGGCGTTAGGGTTGAGACCTCGCCGGAGCTGTTCGTCGTCGATGATGAACCTCAGTCGTTAGATCGTGTTCTAATCATAGGGCCTAGATTGCACGATACCGTTTCAGTTAGATTGAGTTGCTCACTAATAGGACCCTACTGCCAGCAACCCGCTGCGCCGCGCTGTGCAGATTGGGCCAGCCCAGTTAGTTTCCCACGCAGGCCTGTAGATTCAAATAATTATTTTCCATTTTAGTTAAAACGAGTTTCTTCAGTAGATTCAAAAATCAATTCAGAGAGATTCACTGAACCAAATTGCATGATTCCAATTTTGTTAGAAAGATATCTAAATTATCTATCCAACCCCGTTGGATTCAGACCATTTGGAGTTAGAGATCACATATAGTAAAAATAACAATGCAGAGACTTTTCAACTTCAAACATTTTTCAGAAATCAACCATAAATGCTTTTGAGTTGATTCCAACTCTCAAAAATTACATTTGACAAGATCTATATGAATATATAAAAACATTTAGGTTTGCATGCAGTGACATTGGACTAGTACCAAAAGAATGCTATATGGGCATTTCTAGTCACTTTAATTCTATTAAATGATAATCTTAAACTTTATAAAATATGACCAACACTTTAAATCACATTCCAATGTATTAGAATATGTGGTGATGACATGTGTCAATATGATCCCATATTTTAATTGGAGAATATTAAATCTGAAGTATTTTCTATGAGTACAAATTACTTTTCTAAAATAAGACAAACAAGATTAAGTCATTATTTCATGTGATGATTGTGATGGTGCTAGATCATCTAGTGTGAGCCTTAGTGTGCTAAATAGAAGTAGTTAAGTATTGTGTGGTGATTGTGTACCTCGTATTTCATTTATAGACGATAGTACCGACTCGGGATACGAGGAGGAGGAGTTACTACCAAGAAGAAGAAGAAGAAGAAGAGAATTCTATCACTCCAATACTCAAGACAAGCTAACACATGCAAGTTTCTTAACTATGCAAGCCATCACTAATTGCAAGCTAGAACTATGCAAGTTAACACTTGCCCACTTGATAACCTATGCAAGATGCATTAGGCATGCTTGGTTATCCAACTTTGATTATACCAATCCCAAGTTTTACTTGCAAGCTTTATTTCCTTTACTTTACCCAAGTTCTTCACTTTTAGTTAATGCTTTTTGATTTTTGGAAAGATAGTATAGATACCATAAAGATTATAAAACTAGTCCTAACTAGTTATACTTAGATGTCATTCCAAGGCATGAGATTAGAGTTGGATAGTTACACTTGATTAGCCCCCCTCATTAGTGAGTACTCTCAAATTTAGTGGCTAGTGCTAAGAATAAAAGTTGATCACTTTAGATGGGAATACTTGGTGAAAATGTTTATGAAAACCTTGGAATGAAGATTCATTCTATTGAAATGTTTTGACATGTGTTATGGACACAAAAGGATTTGATGATGAAAATGTTGAGGCATGAGCCCTAGCCCTTTATAAAAACTGATGCTTGGGTTCGGATGCGATACCATTCCAATTTTACCGTACAACCACAATACCTGAATTGGCTAGGGCTTAACTAGAAGTTTATATGCCTTAGTATGGGTTCCCTCGCGGAAAGGGGTTGAGCTGAGGCTACCTCGTGAGTGTGAATGCCCACCTATGCAGTGCCTAGGATGGAAGATGACCATGGCTGGGAGGCCAAGCTCATAGGGGAGGTGCCTATACTAGAGTGTTTAATTGAAAGGTTAGGATTGATTATCCGCATATTAAGTATGATGATCCAGGGTTATCCTTGACGGATGTATCGAATTTTGTGGTGAAAGTGTACCACCTCTGCAGAGTGTCAAACTATTCAAATATCCATGTCCATGGTCATGGATAGTTGGAGCTGCCATACTGTTCCGTCGTCAGATGTTTTCAAAATGACTTGTGAATTGAACTATGATTTTGAATTGACCACAACAGGGTTGTGAATATGAAAACTAGGTTCCCACTTAAGTGATTTAGAACATTAACTTAGTTTCCTTTACTTATAAACTCAGATTTAGATAAATCTGGCTTTTTTGCAAATAAACCTAGAGCTTAAGATTCCTACTAGAACTACCTTACTTGTTAGTGATAGTTTGCGAGTACTTAAAGAGTACTCATGGCTTTATCCCTAGCTATTGCCGTGGCCAAAATATGAGGAGAACTATCAGGATGATGGACATCAGGACGTCTACGACAACTAAGATCATCTCTCATCGTCTGCATTGCCTGTGACTCTAAAGATGGATCCCCTACTACATTTCTTTTTCGCTGCTTGATTTGTATTAAGACTGGATCATGAGATCCTTTATTTGTAAGACCTTATTATGGTTTGTAATGGATGATGTACTGTGATACCAATCTATTATGTCTCGCAAAAATGGTAATCCTGGGATTGCGAGGTATGGCATAACAGGCATCTGGGATTAAAAATCCGGGTGTTGACAAGTTGGTATCAGAGCCATCCTGACCATAGGAGACCCTAGTTAGAATGGACATCCGAAAGAAAACTTAGTTTCAAAACTAAAGAAGTGATTATTTATGAAAACCTATTCCCACTCTTATCCTTGATTCTGTAAAAAAAAGTCATGTTCCTAAAAAATTCTTGCTTTCGTACATAAAATTTGACACACTTGATCACCTCACTAACTTACTCATCCTAAATTCTTATAGATGGAAGTCCAGTATGGCAAGTTCTACCAGCTGGGCAACGGAGGCCAACTGATCTTTGAGAGGGATCTAGATGCACTTTCAGAGTATCTTGAGCGACCGCATCCGGAATTCTTCGGGGCCCAACTGAACGATCACATAGGAGGAGATCTACAATGGCTGATAGTTGCAGATCTTAGAGGCAAGATGGAAGCACCCACTTCGGAGAAGATCCAATTCACCTTGTGTGAGAACAACTGGCTAGATGGATTAGCTAGGGCTATGCATGAAGCTCTTGCCCTTCTGTGTGGGCAAAACGTCAACTTGATCCAGGGAACTCGCTTTGCTCACTTCACAAGGCATGATTCTACAGGAATGCCCTTGGAGATGCCAGGACACCCGGAGCTGAAGCACCAAGTGGACAATCTTGACTTCATGTTGTATGATAGGCAGCAGGAGTTGGACAATGCCCGTGCCTACGCCAACCACAACCATGCCATTGCAGTTAAGAAGGACCAGACCCTCGCCATTCTCGCCAAGGAGCGCAATCACTTCGTCGTCAATGCGACAAGAAGGATCGCACCATCGATCATATTCGCAAGAAGGTGGCCGCTCTTGATGTCTACACACTTCTATTCTTGTAGACAGTTGTTGGGCCTCCAAGTGCAGAGGTTTGTAGAACAGCAGCAAGTTTTCCCTTAAGTGGATCACCCAAGGTTTATCGAACTCAGGGAGGAATTGGTCAAAGGTATCCCCTCTCAAGCAACCCTGCAATCAAGATATAAGAAGTCTCTTGTGTCCCCAACACACCCAATACACTTGTCAGGTGTATAGGCGCACTAGTTCGGCGAAGAGATAGTGAAATACAAGTGGTATGGATAATTATAAGTGGTAACGGTGATAGAAGATAACTTGATGGCGTGGAAGAGACTAAAGGCAAACTGAAATAAATAAAGAAGCAAGCAAACATGTAACAGATCTAATTGCAAACGGTGTTTCAATGCTTAAAAACAAGGCATAGGGATCATACTTTCACTAGTAAACACTCTCATATAAATACCTTCTCTTTTATGATACTACTCTTAACTACTCTCTGGTTGGACACTCTAATCCATGGTAGGGCTATAACAGCACACCTCAAAGTAAGCCTTTCCCATCTAGAAAATCCCACACTGTCACCTTGAGCTCTATATGGTTCCAACAAACACCACAATTTCATAGAAACATCCAACTCCAAATATAATTCATAACAAGTAATTGAAATTTCTAGATAAGTGCCACCATTGTGTGTACGTTGTCACTTTCACACACATGGGGAGAGCCGAGATCTATTAAAACACTTAAGTAGCAAGGTAGATCTATAGATTATAAGCTCATGATCTCAATAAGATCATGCATAGAGAGAGATGAACACATAGCTACCGGTAGAACCCTTAGCCTCGAGAGAGAACTACTCCCTCCTCATCATGGGAATCAGCAACGGCGATGGAGATGGTGGTGGAGATCAATGGAGATGGCGGTGAAGATGGTGAAGAGGCGGCGGCAGTGGCGCGGAGGACTCCTTCCCCGTCGCCGGTATCACAAGGGAGCACCGCCCATTAGCACCCTTCCTTCATGGCTTCTTGGGATCCCTTCCCCATGGAGATGGGATCCATGGGGAGCAAAAACGTGGCTTTGGTGGCTGCAAATTCGTGGGTGGAGGAGTCTTAGGCGAATTAGGTTTCCTCCCTTTATATAGCTTCTCGGATTCCCGTCACCCTATCTTGGCTGTAGTAAATCGGGCTTAAAAGGCCCGTCCGAACTCGGAATAAGCTAAATTCTATGTCCAGAACGTTTGTCGTAAAATTTTCAACAACTTTGTAGTTGAAGATTTTTCCGTTTGATGCAGTCTTCGACCCGAAACGTGACCATCTTTAAAAAGAGTTCGGAGACAGATTTCTGGAAAAATACCAATTTGACGAAAACAAGGTTTCCACTTGTATTCTTGGTAATTCCGACACATCAAAGTGTAAAACAAGAACATTATACACTTTTGCAACTATTAGTAGGTTAGTCCAAATAAATCATAAACTTTATACAAAAAGGAGTGTCAAAAGCATATTATTAGCATGAAACTATCAAAAATTATAGATACGTTATGGACGTATCAACATCTCCAAGCTTAGTTCCAGCTCGTCCTCGAGTAGGTAAACGATCAAAACAATATAATTTTTGATGTGACATGCAAACAACACAATCTTGATCATCATTATTGTAAAAGCATTGATAGCTGGGATTAAGGTACTCTAAACATGAATCATGAAAGATAGAGTTCTAACAATAAGACATAGCAACTATATTGTAACATGAAAAAGCACAAACAAAAGATTCATAAATATCAATGCTTTGCAAGAAGTTTGTTTGTTTCACATAAAGAAAACATAGCATAATGGCATTCAGCTTGTCCCTCATAGAGTAGCAAATATAAATACATAGGACACCTTCAAAGTTTATAAGAGTGACTAGATACAAATAGTTTAAAACAAGCAATATCAAGGTATGCATCAATCAACAAGTCTTGGGACAATGCACATAGAACTAATAATGGCCACTATGCTCTCAAAGTAGGTGCATAAAGTTAGAAGGTGGAGACTCAATATAATGGTGGAAGAAAGGCCTTCATAGAAGGAAGTAGGGCTTCAAGTCTCATAAAGAGCTTCCATAAATTATGGTACTTATAGCTTTTAGCTCTCATTGCCCCTATCATAAGCATCTTGAAGTGATTAAGGGTAAGGTGAACAAACTATGGTGTACATGCTTGACGAAGTATAAGTTAGAAATCTCATGTCCCTTGAATACGAGGGCCGCTCCTCATGCTACTCAAGTTTAGTCACCGGTAAGTTCTTGTCATCGTAAGTACATGTGTATCATAGAGAACCGCCAACGGGGTACCCCTTGCCCGATGATACGGAAGAATCCCCATATCAAAATGACAAGGCAAGCAGACAACAAGCATCTCATCAATCTTCTTATTTACCATGGGAATATGGTGCTTTTTTCTCTCTTTCCTCATTTCATAATCTCTTTTTTTTTCTTTTTCTCTTTTTTCTCAATATAGGACTCTTTTTTTATAAGAAGAATGCTTCATAGACAGCTCATTATGGTTACGCTGCAGGTTTCCACCATGTCAGCATGGATTAGACCAGCGGCCCAGGCGTTTCTCTAACACATATACATAACTCCATGGACTTACAAGCTCCCCTTTCGTTTCACACCGACAACATCCATATACAAAAGAGCTTGATATCAACTAGGTACAAGTACCAAGTGCAATGTTGAAAGCATTCCCCATCAAAGCATGGTTCTGCTAATCCCCAACAAATAAGTGTAAGCATATACAACATAGACGACACAATGGTTCAAGTTTATTAAGGGCAAGAAAAGTAAAGTGTGCCATCAAGTTTGTGAGAGCTTTAATCACTAGTTTTCTCATAACAAGTTTAATTTGGAAGGTAAACAAAAGCATGAATATACTTGGAATATCATAAGCTAGTAGGTAGGTATGGTGGACTCTTTGTAATAACTTGGTTTCGGGAATTGGATGCATGAGCGGAACTCATACTTGGTTGTGGAGGCTAGCAAAAGACTGGGAGCGACAAACTAAGAGAGAAAAAATGGCCATAATCATGCAGAGCGACAAAACATCATTGATCAAAGCATAAAGTGATACTAAAAGTTGAAAACTAAAGGATCATAAAGGCTATGGTGACTTTGGATAGTCATAAAATGGTGTGAGCATGCGCCAAGTCAACCCAAATAAAGCATCAAAGGAGAATACCACTATACTATGCTTTAATATGCTAAAATAACGCATGATTCATCCAAGGCACATTAAGAAATCTCAATTGTTTATAACAAGTCATGATACAGCAAAGAATACTAAGCATAAAGCCAAAAAAATATCAAGCATGGCATGACAAAGCATAGGCCACAGTCAAAAACATGCTCTCTTTAACACTTAAGCATGAACTTTCCTACTCTTTTCCAAACCAAACCAAACTATTTGCAAACCAATGTATGAAAGAGGGGGTCCAACCAATTTATTCAGCAAACTAAGAAAACCAAGAAAACGAAAAACCAAAATGAAAACGAAAAAGAAGACGCTCCAAGAACAACACAACTGTGCATGAAACAATAAAAATGAAGCATTTGGAAGAAACCTGGGATTTTTATTGATGAAGAAGGGGATGCCTTGGGCAACCCCAAGCTTTGACGCTTGTACTTCTTGGATATTTCTTGGAGTTACACGCGTGGCATCCCCAAGCTTGAGCTTTAGTCCATCCTTCATGTCAGTACTCATTCCTTCCATACACCTGAAATTTTGCCATCATACAAAACTTCACACAATCTTTATTAGCAACATTAGTGCAATCAAGATAATAAATCTTTAGGTTCAGTTCTAACACCAATAAACTTCCATTAAAACACTAGCTACTGTAGCACTTCCATCAAAAATCTCAATCACCCAAAAGAACTCAAAAAGGAACCAACAAGAAGCAAATGGAGAAAATGGCAGAAATCTGTCAAAACAGACCAGCAGGTAAAGACGAATTGTTTCTAAGACCTTCTGTTTCTCAAATCAAAAAGTGTTGAACTAACGAAAGTTAGATAACAACCTGGGGCAGAAGCACAAAAATTCACGCCTCAAAATGATGTTCAGAGATGTTACACGAATTTGTTTCAGGACAGCAACTTTCCCAATCATTACTTCTCTCTCATTAGAGGTTACTCTTGGCACAAAAAGCAAATAAAAAGGATAAGGAGCGGTTATTACTGAAGAAATAACTTCCAAGACTCAACTAAAACTTTTGGGTTATCTCCCAATAAGTACTTTTTTAACGCCTTTAAGTTAGGCATGATAGTTTTAGAAGATGCTTCCATATGAAATATGAATTGAAGTAAAAGAGAGCATCAAGAAGCAAATTCAAAACACATTTAAGTCTAACCCACTTCCTATGCATAGGAATCTTGTAAAGAAACAAGTCATGAAAGCACAAAGCAACAAGCATAGGAAAGCAAAACAAGTGCAACTTCAAAATTTTCAACATAAAGAGGGAAAACTTAATATTATTGAGATGCATAGAACCATGTTTCCCTCTCTCGTAATAACTTTCAGTAGCAACATGAATAAAATTAACAATATAACTATCACATAAACCATTCTTATCATGAGCCACATGCATAAAAGAATTAATACTCCCCACATAAACATAGTCATTCTTGTTAAT
This sequence comes from Avena insularis, assembly GCA_023614405.1. Taxonomy (NCBI): domain Eukaryota; kingdom Viridiplantae; phylum Streptophyta; class Magnoliopsida; order Poales; family Poaceae; genus Avena; species Avena insularis. Next base: position 316,868,699 of record CM042686.1, read on the forward strand.
AGTAGTGGGAGCAAATTCAACAAAATAGCTATCATTATTATTCTCATCACCATAATCATCAAATATAGGAGGCATGTTGTAATCATAATTAACTTCCTCCTCAATAGTAGGTGGACTGAAAATATCATACTCATCATTGTAATCATCATATATTGGAGGTATAGTATCATCAAAGTAAATTTTCTCCTCCATGCTTGGGGGACTAAAAAGATCATCTTCATAAAAACAAGCTTCCCCAATCCTAGAATTTTCCATAGCATTAGCAATAATGGTGTCCAAATAATTCATACTAACAACATTGCTATTAGCATGCAAATAAAGTTCCATAGGTTTTTTAATTTAGTCTTCAAACACTTCATGTCCTAACTCAAGATACATACTATAAAGCTCTCTAATTTTGTTGTTGTTTTCCAATAAGCCTAACTAGTGAAAACAAGAAACAAAAAGACAAAATTGCAGAATCTAAAGGAAATAACTTCGAGCACTCACACCGGAGGATGTGAGCACCTTTTACCTTACCTCCTCGGCAACGGCGCCAGAAAATAGGCGTTTGTCGTGGGAGGTTTTTCTTCTTTAATCCTCCGCTGTGAATACCTTATACCTTACCTCCCCGGCAATGGCGCTAGAAAATAGCTTGATGTCTACACACTTCTATTCTTGTAGACAGTTGTTGGGCCTCCAAGTGGAGAGGTTTGTAGAACAGCAGCAAGTTTTCCCTTAAGTGGATCACCCAAGGTTTATCGAACTCAGGGAGGAAGTGGTCAAAGGTATCCCCTCTCAAGCAACCCTGCAATCAAGATACAAGAAGTCTCTTGTGTCCCCAACACACCCAATACACTTGTCAGGTGTATAGGCGCACTAGTTCGGCGAAGAGATAGTGAAATACAAGTGGTATGGATAATTATAAGTGGTAACGGTGATAGAAGATAACATGATGGCATGGAAGAGACAAAAGGAAAACTGAAATAAAGAAAGAAGCAAGCAAACATGTAACATATCTAATTGCAAACGGTGTTTCAATGCTTAAAAACAAGGCCTAAGGATCATACTTTCACTAGTATACACTCTCATATAAATATCTTCTCTTTTATGATACTACTCTTAACTACTCTCTGGTTGGACACTCTAATCCACGGTAGGGCTATAACAACACACCTCAAAGTAAGCCTTTCCCATCTAGAAAACCCCACACTGTCACCTTGAGATCTACATGATTCCAACAAACACCACAATTTCATAGAAACATCCAACTCCAAATATAACTCATAACAAGTAATTGAAATCTCTAGCCTAAGTGCCACCATGGTGTGCACGCTGTCACTTTCACACACATGGGGAGAGCAGAGATCTATTAAAGCAATTGAGTAGTAAGGTAGATCTATACATTACAAGCTCATGATCTCAATAAGATCATGCATAGAGAGAGAGAGATGAACACATAGCTACCGATAGAACCCTTAGCCTCGACAGAGAACTACTCCCTCCTCATCATGGGAATCAGCAACGGTGACGGAGATGGTGGTTGAGATCAATGGAGATGGCGGTGAAGATGGTGAAGAGGCGGAGGCAGCGGCGTGGAGGACTCCTTCCCCGTCGCCGGTATCATAAGGTTGCACCGCCCCTTAGCACCCTTCCTTCATGGCTTCTTGGGAGCCCTTCCACATGGAGATGGGACCCATGGGGGAGGCCATCCATGGGGGAGGCAAAAACGTGGCTTTGGTGGCTGCAAATTCGTGGGTGGAGGAGTCTTAGGCGAATTAGGTTTCCTCCCTTTATATAGCTTGTCGGATTCCCGTCGCCCTATCTTGGGCTGCAGTAAATCTGGCCTAAAAGGCCCGTCTGAACTCGGAATCACCTAAATTTTATGTCCAGAACGTTTGTCGCGAAATTTCCAACAACTTTGTAGTTGAAGATCTTTCCGTTTGACGCAGTATTTGACCCGAAACGTGACCATCTTCAAAAAGAGTTCTGAGACAGATTTTTGGAAAAATACCAATTTGACTCTAACAAGGTTTCCACTTGTATTCTTGGTAATTTCTACACATCAAAGTGTAAAACAAGAACATTGTGCACTTTTGCAACTATTAGTAGGTTAGTCCAAATAAATCATAAACTTTATACAAAAAGGAGTGTTAAAAGCATATTATTAGCATAAAACCATCAAAAATTATAGATACGTTATGGACGTATCAGCTCTCGAGAAGGCCATCCGTGAACAGGAAATCCAGCTTGAAGCGAAGGAGGAGGAAGGTGAAGATATCCAGGGAGATCTTTACTCTTACCTCAGTGATGACAACGACTACCTGGAGGATGATGCCATGGAGTTCCACACTGATGATGATGATTCCGACTTCATTGATGATGATTAGATGCACTTGAGAACTACCGTAGGAATGAGTTGTACCGGTCCCATTGTATCGTAGTTTCACAGAATGGTTCTTAAAACCATCTATTTATTTGTGTGTGGTGTGTGTTTGTATGATGTGCTTTGAATGAATGAATAAGAGGAAGTTGTTAGTTTGCAAAACCTCAGTCAAACTCAAAGTTTAAAGCATTTGAAACAAAACCATGAACCTTAGAAATTTCCTTCTTATCTCATTATCTATCTCAATATTTAGATGACTCGTGGAAATCCCGGAGGAAGCAGTTCATCTCAGGACCCGATGCTGCAGATTCTGCAAATGCTAGTTTCTGACCGTGAAGCTAGTAGAGCCGTACACCAAGCCAACCTAGCCACTCTTCAACCGATAGCTCTGATGGCCCACAATAACCACGGTCACGGAAACCAGGATCACCATGGTCCAAGCTCAAGAACTTTCAGAATACCAACCCACCTATCTTTAATAAGTCCGAGGACCCCTTAGATGCTGATGACTGGCTCCAAACCATGGAGAACAATCTGGAGGTCGCAGGAGTTCAAGCCAATGAGAATGTACTGTTTGACACCCATTATCTGGCAGGAGATGCAAGAGCCTGGTGGAATAGCACCCGTACCATGAACGAAGGTTAGATGATGACTTGGGAAGCATTCAAGATCAAGTTCAGTCGGACTCATGTGCCCCAAGGTTTGGTCACCAGGACGAGGGATGAGTTCAGGGAACTGAAGCAAGGAAGGATGACGGTAGTTGAGTACTGTGACAAATTTTTGTCATTAGCTAGATATGCCCCTGATGAGATCAACACCGAAGCAAAGAAGAAGGAAAGGTTCCTAAATGGATTGCATGATGAGATGCAGACTATGTTAGTCAACATCCATTTTGGAGATCTAGAAGAGCTAGTAGACTCCACCATCCAGATGGAAGGGAAGATCAACCAAGCCAATGACAATCGCAAGCGGAGGATGATACACCAGACTAGATCCCACCATACTCAGAAGTATCGCCCCAACCCATCTGCAGGATATGCCCCAAAAAACAACAAACCCCCGATGACCCGTCCGAGCTATCCCAATCATAGTGGAGGAAACCTGAAGTCTGTAGGAAACCACAACAACAACCCCAACAAATCCAATAACTTCAACCGTGCACCGCCCAAGTCCAACAACAACAACAACAACAACAACAATACTGCCCCAAAGACTGGAACAATGTTGTGCCTGTTGCAGGAAAAGAATGGTCCTAGATTACTTGCTTTGAATGTGGAGTCAAGGGTCACTACTCCAATGAGTGCCCCAAGAAGCTTGTAGCAGCCCCCAATGTGAATGCACCCGCTCAGCAGCAACACCGCGTTCAGCCTGGAAGGAGATTTGCCCTAGGGAATTCGCTCAACCGCAACAGCCGTCTATTCCACATGAATGATCAAGACGATCAGGAAGCACCCGATGTCGTGCTAGGTATGTTTGCTGTTAACTCTGTACTTGCAAGAGTGTTGTTTGATTATGGAGCATCGCACACATTTGTTACAGAAGAATTTGCATGCACTAGTAAGATTCAACCAACAAAATTGAAGCATGTTATGATAGTTCAAATACCTGGTTCAACCACCAAAGTTGTACCAATCAGAATCCATGGGATAGATTTTTATGCTAATCTAATAGTACTTGGAACCAAAGGTTTGGAAGTAGTACTAGGAATGGATTGGATGTCGAAACATAAAGGATTGATCGACTATGCCAAGAAAGCCATAACCATGACCAGTAGCTCTGGAGTATCAGTAGAGCCTGTATCTGAGACTTTGCCCCATAAATTCAAATGCAACAAGAGTCTAGCCCAACCAACCCTAGACCAAGTCAGAGTAGTCTGTGAATACCCCGACGTATCCCTAGATGAATTGCCCGGTATGCCCCAGATCGGGATATCGATTTCATCATTGAACTAATTCTTGGAACTGGACCCATAGCTCAGAGAGCTTATAGTATGAACCCATCTGAATTAGTGGAGCTGAAGAAGCAACTTGATGCTATGTTGGAGAAAGGTCTGATTCAACCAAGCGGATCGCCATGGAGATCACCTATTTTGTTTATGGATAAGAAAGACAGCGGTAACCGTTTGTGCACGGATTACCGAAAGCTGAATGATGTCACCATCAAGAACAAGTACCCACTGCCAGAGATAGAGGATATGTTTGACCAGTTGACTGGTGCCAGAGTGTTCTCTAAGATTGATCTTAGAACTGGTTATCATCAACTCAAGATTCGTGCAACGGATATTCCAAAGACCGCCTTTACCACCAGATATGGATTGTATGAGTATACGGTCATGTCTTTTGGATTAACCAATGCCCCCGCTTATTTCATGAATCTCATGAATAAGATTTTTATGAACTTCCTGGATAAGTTTGTCGTTGTTTTTATCGACGATATTCTGATCTATTCCAAGTCAGGAGAAGACCATGAGCTACACCTAAGAACCATCCTTGAAACCCTTAGAGAGCATCAGTTGTATGCCAAGTTTAGCAAATGTTAGTTCTGGTTGAAGGAAGTAGGATTCCTAGGACATATTGTGTGGGCAGGAGGAGTCGTTGTTGATTCCGCCAAGATCAAAGATGTTGAAGAATGGAAAGCCCCAACCACTCAAACCCATGTCCGTGCATTTCCCGGATTAGTGAGATACTACCGCAAGTTCGTTGAAGGATTTTCGAGCATCGCAAGACCAATGACCCAATTGTTGAAGAAAGATATAAAGTTTGAATGTACGGATAAATGTGAAGCAAGCTTTCAAGAGCTCAAGAAGAGATTGATTTCAGCCCCAATTCTGATTATGCCGGATATCAAGAAGCCTTTTGATGTGTATTGTGATGCATCCAAGATTGGTCTCGGATGTGTGTTGATGCAAGAAGGCAAAGTCATAGCATACCTGTCCTGACAACTAAAGCAGCATGAGCAAAACTACCCTGCCCATGCCCTTGAACTAGCAACCGTAGTTTTAGCCTTGAAGACATGGCGTCATTACCTTATGGGTAACCACTATGAGATTTATTCGGATCACAAGAGCCTGAAGTATATTTTCACCCAGAAGGAGCTGAATATGAGGAAAAGGAGATGGATAGAGTTAATCAAGGATTATGACCTTGACATTCACTATCACCCCGGCAAAGCCAATGTGGTAGCGGATGCTCTTAGCAGATTGCGATGTAGATTAAACACCATGATTAAAGAAGCCCAACCAAGTTTGCATGAACAGTTGGAGCAGTTTAGAACGGAGCTAGTTAGCGAAGGATTTTTAGCTAGCATTGAACTTCAACCCACTTTGATCAGCCAGATCAAGGAGGCGCAGAAAGGAAATGCAAGTATCGACGGAATCAAGTGTCATATCGGTACAGGGAAGGTACCCGGATTCATCGAGGATGAAGAATGAGTTTTTTTGTACAAAGGACATATCTATGTGCCAGCAGATTCCGAGATGAAGCAAGTTATCATGCAGGAAGCTCATGATACTCTTTATTCTATCCACCCCGGAGGAGCAAAGATGTATCAGGATTTGAAGGAGAAATTTTGGTGGCACAAGATGAAGAGAGAAATCGGAAGCTACATAGCCAAGTGTGATATCTGTCAGCGAGTGAAAGTGGAACATCAGAGACCCGCAGGACTTTTGCAACCATTGCAGATTCCGGAATGGAAATGGGATTCTGTCGGAATGGATTTCATCATCGGTTTGCCTACTTCTAGTAGGGGAAATGACTCTATTTGGGTCATAGTTGATAGACTGTACAAGGTAGCCCATTTCATACCTGTCAAGACTACCTACCAGAGTTCGAAGCTAGTAGAGCTGTACATTGCTAGAATCCTCAGTTTGTATGGAACCCCTAAGACCATAGTGTCGGATGAGGAACCCAGATTTCCTCAAGATTTTGGCATAAAGTCCAAGAAGGATTAGGAACCAAGCTGAACTTGAGAACAGCTTATCACCCGCAAACCGATGGACAAACTGAAAGAGTCAACCAAATCTTAGAAGATATGTTGAGAGCTTGTGTGTTAGAATATGGATCAAAATGGGAAGATTGCCTGCCTTTCGTAGAATTCTCATATAACAACAGTTATCAAGCCAGTTTGCAAATGGCCCCATTTGAATTTTTGTATGGAAGAAAGTGTCGTACCCCCTTGAATTGGTCGCAAGTAGGAGAGAGTCAGATTTTCGGACCCGGCATCCTACGAGAAGCCAAAGAGAAGGTTCACAAAGTCCGTGAACTCCTCAAGATAGCCCAATCCAGACAAAAGAGTTATGCTGACAAGAGACGTCGAGACCTGACCTTCAATGTCGGAGATTTTGTGTACCTCGAAGTGTCACCCTTGAAGGGAATGCAACATTTTCACCTGAAAGGGAAGTTAGCCCCCAGATATGTTGGACCCTTCAAGATTTTGAATCGCCGAGGAGAAGTATCTTATCAACTAGAACTGCCAGAGGAGATGTTAGCCATCCATAATGTGTTCTATATCTCGTTACTTAGCAAATGCCTAGAAGTTCCAGAGAAGACCGAAGTGTTCAAGAACATCGATCACCGAACCATAGATATCAACAAGGATCTGACATATCGTGAAGTAACCATTCATATTTTGGAAGAAGCCTTCAGAACCACCAGGACCCAGAGTATCAAGTTTCTCAAGATTTAGTGGAGCAACAATACCGAAGAATAAGCTACTTGGGAGCGAGAAGATTACATTAGGACTGAGTTTCCAAATCTCGTTAGTTCCTAGTTTTTCCTAAATCTCGGGATGAGATTTTGTTTAAGGAGGGAAGGTTTGTAACACGCCAAAAATACTAATCAAGATTATCAAGTTCTAATCACCCAAAATTAGGGTTAACAAAAACTTTTATTACTAATTTGAATATGAATGCATGTGTGTTTTGCCTTAGTGTATGATTGAGTGCTTTTTGCCATGTTTGATTTCTACAAATGATGAGAAATGGTTTAAAGATGAATACTACATCATCTAGGCCAATTACAAACAAAATCAAAATAAAAAGAAATCAAATATGAATTAAATAAGCTAATGGTCATTTTGACCAAAGTTAACCACTAGGCCACTTTGAGTGTTCGTAGAAAAGAATTTCTAAAAGAAACATTTCTACTTCTTTTCACCCCTGGCTGGACCAAGTAAAAGTGAACCAAGGCCCACTTTCCAAACTCATAGAAACTATTTTCAAATCTATTTAAAGGACAATTCAAATTTGAATCAAGTTCATATGGTAAGATCACCATTTTGCAAAAACCAACTAAATCAATTCACCTTGGATTTTCCAAGCAACCATAGACACTAAAGCATAAGATAAGATCACTCACCAAATTTCATTCAAAATTTTCAAACTTAAGTTCTTTCGGCCATTTAATCAAACACTTTGCAGACACAATTTAAACCTGGCCTAACTTCACTGTTTTGAGCAGTGATCACCCAACCAAATTGTCCCCTCTTCACTGCTCTGTCTCCCCCAGTGTCTACCAATGCATGGACCACCACCTCTGCCGTTGCTATGCCTTTGAAGCCATCGCTTCGAAACCATCAGAGTCGACCATGGACCACGCCGCCCTCTCCCATGATGCGCAAGAGACAAGCGACCGTCCACCACCACCGCTCATCCCTTGCCTTGCCCTTAGGCCCATAGACCACCCATCACTACTAGTCTCTCATCAAGGCCGTGCCGTCGCATGCCAGAGCGCCCCAGCCGACCAGCTCGCACGCACCACGCCTCGCCCTCGCCTCGCGTGCACACACTCGCCTTAAACCCAGCTAACTCCTAGACACCCCGTCTCGCGCGCGCATGAGCATACCGCGCACCGCGGAACACGTGCTCCACGAGAGCATCGCATGCCCCTGACCAGTCCAGACCGCCCCGTGCGACGCTCCCCACTCCTCACCACACCTTCCACACCCTTCCCCGGAGCAAGGCGAGCACTGCTTTGCCGGAATTTAGGTGGAGCCTGCCGCTGCAGTGAAGGAAGGACGCCGTCGATTGGAGCCGCCCTAGGAGCTACCGCGACCACCATTCGAACTGCCGTTGTCGACCACGTCGTTCACCCCCATCGCCTAGCCTAGCTGGAGCCCTGGTGAGCCTCACATGACCCCTACAGCCGCGTTATGGTTCAGACCTCGCCGGAGCTATTCGTCGTCGACGATGAACCTCAGTCATTAGATCGTGTTCTAATTGTAGGGCCTAGATTGCACGATACCGTTTCGGTTAGATTCAGTCGCTGACTAGTGGGACCCTATTGTCAGCAGCACGCTGCGCCGCGCTGTGCAGATTGGGCCGGTGTAGTTAGTTTCCCGCGTAGGCCTGTAGATTCAAATAATTATTTTCAATTTTAGTTAACACCAGTTTCTATCAGTAGATTCAAAAATCAATTCAGAGAGATTCACTGAACCAAATTGCATGATTCCAATTTTGTTAGAAAGATATCTAAATTATCTATCCAACCCCGTTGGATTCAAACCATTTGGAGTTAGAGATCACATATAGTAAAAATAACAATGCAGAGACTTTTCAACTTCAAACATTTTTCAGAAATCAACCATAAATGCTTTTGAGTTGATTCCAACTCTCAAAAATCACATTTGACAAGATCTATCTGAATATGTAAAAACATTTAGGTTTGCATGCAGTGACATTGGACTAGTACCAAAAGAATACTATATGGGCATTTCTAGTCACTTTAATTCTATTAAATGATAATCTTAAACTTTATAAAATATGACCAACACTTTAAATCACATTCCCATGTATTAGAATATGTGGTGATGACATGTGTCAACATGATCCCATATTTTAATTGGAGAATATCAAATCTTAAGTATTTTCAATGAGTAGAAATTACTTTTCTAAAATAAGACAAACAAGATTAAGTCCTTATTTCAAGTGATGATTGTGATGATGCTAGATCATCTAGTGTGAGCCTTAGTGTGCTAAATAGAAGTAGTTAAGTATTTCTTGGTAATTGTGTACCTCGTATTTAATTTATAGACGATAGTACCGACCCGGGATACGAGGAGGAGGAGTAAAACGAAGAATAAGAAGAAGAAGAATACTTCAATCACTCCACTACTCAAGGCAAGCTAACACTTGCAAGTTTCTTAACTATGCAAGCCATCACTAATTGCAAGCTAGAACTATGCAAGTTAACACTTGCGCACTTGATAACCTATGCAAGATGCATTAGGCATGCTTGTTTATCCAACTTTGATTATACCAATCCCAAGTTTTACTTGCAAGCTTTATTTCCTTTACTTTACCCAAGTTCTTTACTTTTAGTTAATGTTTTTTGAGTTTTGGAAAGATAGTATAGATACCATAAAGAGTATAAAACTAGGCCTAACTAGTTATACTTATATGTCATTCCAAGGCATGAGATTAGAGTTGGATAGTTACACTTGAATAGCACCCATCATTAGTGAATACTCTCAAATTTAGTGGCTAGTGCTAAGCATAAAACTTGATCACTTTAGATGGGAATACTTGGTGAAAATGATTATGAAAACCTTGGAATGAAGATTCATTCTATTGAAATGTTTTGACATGTGTTATGGACACAAAAGGATTTGATGATGAAAATGTTGAGGCATGAGCCTTAGCCCTTTATAAAAACTGATGGTTGGGTTCGAATGCGATACCATTCCAATTTTACCGTACAACCACAATACCTGAATTTGGTAGGGCTTAACTGGAAGTTTATATGCCTTAGTATGGGTTCCCTCGCGAAAGAGGTTGAGTTGAGGCTACCTCGTGAGTGTGAATCCCCAACTATGTAGTGCCCAGGATGGCAGATGACCATGGCTGGGAGGCCAAGCTCATAGGGTAGGTGCCTATACTAGAGTGTGTAATTGAAAGGTTAGGATTGATTATCCGCATACTAAGTGTGATGATTCAGGGTTATCCCTGACGGATGAATCGAATTTTGTGGTGAAAGTGTACCACCTCTGCAGAGTGTCAAACTATTCGAATAGCCGCGTCCGCGGTCATGGACAGTTGGAGTGGCCGTACTTGTGAATTGAACTATGATTTTGACTTGACCACAACAGGGTTGTGAATATGAAAACTAGGTTCCCACTTAAGTGATTTAGAACATTAACTTAGTTTTCTTTACTTCTAAACTCAATTTTATATAAATCTGGCTTTTTTGCAAATAAACCTAGAGCTTAAGATTCCTACTAGAACTACCTTACTTGTTAGTGATAGTTTGCGAGTACTTAAAGAGTACTCATGGCTTTGTCCCTGGCTATTCCCGTGGCTAGACTCTGAGGAGGACTATCAGAATGATGGATAGCAGGACGTCTACGAACACTAAGATCATCTCCCATCGGCAGCATTGCCTGTGACTCTGAAGATGGAGCCCCTACAACATTTCTTTTCCGCTGCTTGATTTGTATTAAGACTGGATCATGAGATCCTTTATTTGTAAGACCTTATTATGGTTTGTAATGGATGATGTACTGTGATACCAATCTGTTATGTCTCACAAAAATGGTAATCCTGGGATTGCGAGGTATGGCATAACAGGCATCTAGGATTAACAATTCGGGTGTTGACACAAACCATGGTCAGCAAGCCCTAGAAAATTATGGAATGCAACTGACACATGCAATGGAGCACAAGTGTGAGAGAGGTTGCATCACCACACCCACTTGAATGTGTGTGGTCATGTGGATCATTGTAGTTTGGTAAAGAACACATGGAATGACACTCCATTGTGTCAAACAATGGTCACATAGACCTAGAACATGTTGGAATGCGACATTAGAATGCAATGGAGCACTAGTGTGATAGAGGTTGCATCACCACACCCACTTGAGTTTGTGCGGTGATGTGGATCATTGTGGTTTGGAAAAGAACACATGCAATGACAGCCCATGTGTCAAACCATTGTCAGAAACCCCTAGAACATGCTGGAATGCAACATTGGAATACATTGGACCACCAATGTGAGAGAGGTTGCATCAACACACCCACTTGAGTGTGTGTGGTCTTGTGGAGCATTATGGTTTGGAAAACAACACATGCAAACACACTCCATTGTGTTAAACCATGGTCAGAAATCCCTAGATCATGTTGGAATGCAACTACCCCATGCAATGGACAACTAGTGTGACATAGGTTGCATCACCACACCCACTTGAGTGTGTGTGGTCATATGGATCATTGTGGTTTGGAAAAGAACACATACAATGACACTACATTGTGTCAAACCATGGTCCAAAAGCCCTAGAACATGTTGGAATGCAACTTCCACATGTAATGGAGCACTAGTGGCATAGAAGTTGCATCACCACACCCACTTGAATGTGTGTGGTCATGTGGATCATTGTAGTTTGGTAAACAACACATGAAATGACACTCCATCGTGTCAAACCATGGTCACATAGACCTAGAACATGCTGGAATGCAATGGAGCACCAGTGTGATAGAGGTTGCATCACCACACCCACTTGAGTGTGTGTGGTCATGTGGATCATTGTGGTTTGGAAAAGAACACATCCAATGACACTCCATGTGTCAAACCATGGTCAGAAAGCCCTAGAACATTCTAGAATGCAACATTGGAATATAATGGAGCACTAGTGTGATAGAGGTTGCATCACCACACCCAGTTGAGTGTGTCTGGTCATATGGATAATTGTGGTTTGGAAAACAACACATGCAATGATAGTCCTTGTGACAAACCATGGTCAAAAACCCCTGGAACATGCTGGAATGCAACTGCCACATACAATGGAGCACTAGTGTGACAGAGGTTGCATCACCACACCCACTTGAGTGTGTGTGGTCATGTGGATCATTGAGGTTTGGTAAAGAACACATGCAATGACACACCATTATGCCAAACCATGGTCAGAAAATCCCTAGAACATGCTGGAATGCAACATTGGAATGTAATGGAGCACCAGTGTGACAGAGGTTGCGTCACCATACCCACTTGAGTGTGTGTGGTCATGTGGATCATTGTGGTTTGGAAATAAACACATGCAATGACCTTCCATGTATTAAACCATGGTCAGAAAGCCCTAGAACATGTTGGAATGCAACTGCCACATGCAATGGAGCACCAGTGTGACATAGGTTGCATCACCTCACCCACTTGAGTGTGTGTAGTTATGTGGGTCATTGTGGTTTTAAAAAGAACACGTACAATGACACTCCATTGTGTCAAATCATGGTCAGAAAGCCCTAGAACATGTTGGAATGCAACTTCCACATGTAATGGAACACTAGTGTGATACAGGTTGCACACCACACCCACTTGAATGTGTGTGGTTATGTGGATCATTGTAATTTGGTAAAAAACACATGAAATGACACTCCATTGTGTCAAACTATGGTCACATAGACCAAGAAACTGCTAAAATGTAACATTAGAATCCAATGGAGCATCAGTGTGATAGAGGTTGCATCACCACATCCACCACTTGAGTGTGTGTGGTCATGTGGATCATTGTAGTTTAGAAAAGAACACATGCAATGACACTTCATGTGCCAAACCATGGTTAGGAAGCCCAAAACACATGCTGGAACGCTACATTGGAATGCAATGAAGCACCAGTGTGTCAGTGGTTGCATCACCACACCAACTTCAGTGTGTTGTCATGTGGATCATTGTAGTTTAGGAAAGAACACATGCAATGACACTCCACGTGTCAAACCACAGTCAGTAAGCCCTAAAACATGTTGGAATGCAATGGAGCACCAGTGTGATAGAGGTTGCACCACCACGCCTACTTGAGTGTGTTTGGTCATGTTGATCATTGTGGTTTGGAAAAGAACACATGCAATGACACTCCATGTGTCAAACCCTGGTCAGAAAACCCTAGAACATGCTGGAATGCAACATGGGAATACAGTGGACCACTAGTGTGATAGAGGTTGCATCAACACACCCACTTAAGTGCGTGTGGTCTTGTGGAGCATTATGGTTTGGAAAACAACACATGCAAAGACACTCCATTGTGTTAAACCATGGTCTGAAAGCCCTAGAACATTTTGGCATGCAACTACCCCATGCAATGGAGCACTAGTGTGACAGAGGTTGCATCACCACTACCACTTGAGTGTGTGTGGTCATATGGATGATTGACGTTTGGAAAAGAACACTTGAATGATACTCCATGTGTCGAACCATGGTCAGAAAGCCCGAGAACATGCTGGAATGCAACATTGGAATGTAATGGAGCACTAGTGTGACAGCAATTGCATCACCACACCCACTTGAGTGTATATGGTCATATGGATCATTGTGGTTTGGAAAAGAACACATGCAATGACCGTCCATGTGTCAAACCATGTTCAGAAATCCCTTGAACATGTTGGAATGCAACGACCACATGAAATGGTCCACTAGTGTGACATAGGTTGCATCACCACACCCACTTGAGTGTGCGTGGTCATGTGGATCATTGTAGTTTGGTAAACAACACATGAAATGACACTCCATTGTGATAAACCATGGTCACATAGACCTAGCACATGCTAGAATCCAACATTGGAATGCAATGGAGCACCAGTGTGATAGAGGTTGCATCACCACACCCACTTGAGTGTGTTTGGTCATGTGGATCATTGTGGTTTGGAAAAGAACACATGCAATGACACTCCATGTGTCAAACCATGGTCAGAAAGCCCTAGAACATGTTGGAATGCAACATTGGAATACATTGGAGCACCAGTTTGACAAAGGTTACATCAACACACCCACTTGAGTGTGTGTGGTCTTGTGGAGCATTATGGTTTGGAAAACAACACATGCAAAGACACTCCATTGTGTTAAACCATGGTCAAAAATCCCTAGAACATGTTGGAATGCAACTACCCCATGCAATGGAGCAACAGTGTGACATAGGTTGCATCACCACACCCACCTGAGTGTGTGTAGTCATATGGATCATTGTGGTTTAGAAAAGAACACATGAATCATAGTCCATGTGTCAAACCATGGTCAGAAAGCCCTAGACCATGCTAGAATGCAACATTGGAATGTAATGGAGCACAAGTGTGATAGAGGTTGCATGACCACACCCACTTGAGTGGCTATGGTCATATGGATCATTGTGGTTTGGAAAATAACACATGCAATGACAGTCCATGTGTCAAACTATGGTCAAAAAGGGCTAGAACATGCTGGAATGCAACTACCAGATGCAATGGAGCACTAGTGTGACATAGGTTGCATCACCACACCCACCTGAGTCTGTGTGCTCATGTGGATCATTATGGTTTGGTAAAGAACACATGCAATGACAATCCACTATGCCAAACCATGGTTAGAAAAGCCCTAGAACATGCTGGAATGCAACATTGGAATGTAATGGAGCTCCATGTGACAGAGGTTGCATCACCACACATACTTGAGTGTGTGTGGTCATGTGGATCATTGTGGTTTGGAAATGAACACATGAAATGGCACTACATGTGTCAAGTCATGGTAATAAAGCCCTAGAACATGCTAGAATGCAACTGCCACATGCAATTGAGCAGCAGTGTGATAGTGCTTGCATCACCATACCCACTTGACTGTGTGTGGTCATGTGGATCATTGTGGTTTGGAAAAGAACACATACAATGACACTCCATTGTGTCAAACCATGGTCAGGAAGCCCTAGAACATGTTGGAATGCAACTTCCACATGTAATGGAGCACTAGTGTGATAGAGGTTGCATCACCACACCCACTTGAATGTGTGTTGTGATGTGGATCATTGTAGTTTGGTAAACAACACATGAAATGACACTCCATTGTGTCAAACTATGGTCACATAGACCTAGAACATGTTAGAATGAAACACTGGAATGCAATGGAGCACCAGTGTGATAGAGGTTGCATCACCACACCCTGTTGAGTGTGTGTGGTCATATGGATAATTGTGGTTTGTAAAAGAACACATGCAATGACATTCCTTGTGTCAAACCATGGTCAAAAACCCCTTGAACATGCTAGAATGCAACTACCACATGCAATGGAGCACTAGTGTGATAGAGGTTGCATCACCACACCCACTTGAGTGTGTGTGGTCATGTGGATCATTGAGGTTTGGTAAAGAACACATGCAATGACACACCATTATGCCAGACCATGGTCAGAAAAGCCCTAGAACATGCTGGAATGCAACATTGGAATGTAATGGAGCACTAGTGTGACAGAGCTTGCATCACCACACCCACTTGAGTGTGTGTGGTCATGTGGATCATTGTGGTTTGTAAATGAACACATGCAATGACTTTACATGTATTAAACCATGGTCAGAAAGGCCTAAAACATGCTGGAATGCAGCTGCCACATGCAATGGAGCACCAGTGTGACATAGGTTGCATACCTCACCCACTTGAGTGTGTGTAGTCATGTGGGTCATTGTGGTTTTAAAAAGAACACGTACAATGACACTCCATTGTGTCAAACCATGGTCAGAAAGCCCTAGAACATGTTGTAATGCAACTTCCACATGTAATGGAACACCAGTGTGATACAGGTTGCACACCACACCCACTTGAATGTGTGTGGTGATGTGGATCATTGTAATTTGGTAAAGAACACATGAAATGACACTCCATTGTGTCAAACCATGGTCACATAGACCTAGAAACTGCTAAAATGTAACATTAGAATACAATGGAGCACCAGTGTGATAGAGGTTGCATCACCACACCAACTTGTGTGTGGTCATGTGGATCATTGTGGTTTGGAAAACAACACATGCAATGCCACTTCATGTGCCATACCATGGTTAGAAAGCCCAAAACACATGATGGAATGCTACATTGGAATGCAATGAAGCACCAGTGTGTCAGAGGTTGCATCACGACACCAACTTGAGTGTGTGTTGTCATGTGGATCATTGTAGTTTAGGAAAGAACACATGCAATGACACTCCATGTGTGAAACCACGGTCAGTAAGCCCTAAAACATGTTGGAATGCAATGGAGCACCAGTGTGATAGAGATTGCACCACCACACCTACTTGAGTGTGTGTGGTAATGTGGATCATTGTGGTTTAGAAAATAACACATGCAATGACATTCCATGTGTCAAACCCTGGTCCGAAAACTCTACAACATGCTGGAATGCAACATGGGAATACATTGGACCACTAGTGTGACAGAGGTTGCATCAACACACCCACTTGACTGTGTGTGGTCTTGTGGAGCATTATGGTTTTTAAAACAACACATGCGAAAACACTCCATTGTGTTAAACCATGGTTAGAAAGCCCTAGATCATTTTGGAATGCAACTACCCCATGCAATGGAGCACCAGTTTGATACAGGTTGCATCACCACACCCACTTGAGTGTGTGTGGTCATGTGGATCATTGTGGTATGGAAAAGAACACTTACAATGACACTCCATGTTTCAAACCATTGTCAGAAAACACTAGAATATGCTGGAATGCAACTGCCACATGCAATGGAGCACCAATATGAAAGAGCTTGCATCACCACACCCACTTGAGTGTGTGTGGTCATGTGGATCATTGTCGTTTGGAAAAGAACACATGCAATGACACTCCACTATGCCAAACCATGGTTAGAAAAGCCCTAGAACATGCTAGAATGCAACATTGGAATGTAATGGAGCACTAGTGTGACAGAGGTTGCATCACCACACCCACTTGAGTGTGTGGGGTCATATGCATCATTGTGGTTTGGAAAACAACAAATACAATGACACTCCATTGTGTCAAACCATGGTCAGAAAGCCCTAGAACATGTTGGAATGCAACTTCCGCATGTAATGGAGCACCCGTGTGATAGAGGTTGCATCACCAGACCCACTTGAATGTGTGTGGACATGTGGATCATTGTAGTTTGGTAAAAAACACATGAAATGACACTCCATTATGTCAAACCATGGTCACATAGACCTAGAACATGCTGAAATGCAACATTGGAATGCAATGGAGCACCAGTGTGAAAGATGTTGCATCACCACACCCACCACTTGAGTGCGTGTGGTCATGTGGATCATTGTGGTTTGGAAAAGAACACATGCAATGACACTCCATGTGTCAAACCATTGTCAGAAAATCCTAGAACTCCGGAATGCAACATTGGAATTCAATGGATCAGCACTGTGATAGAGGTTGCATCACCAGACCCACTTGAGTCTGTGTGGTCATGTGGATCATTGTGGTATGGAAAAGAACACTTACAATGACACTCCATGTGTCAAACCATTGTCATAAAACCCTAGAATATGCTGGAATGCAACTGCCACATGCAATGGAGCACCAGTGTGAAAGAGCTTGCATCACCACACCCAGTTGAGTGTGTGTGGTCATGTGGATCATTGTGGTTTTGAAAAGAACACATGCAATGACAATCCATGTGTCAAACCATGGTCAAAAAGCCCTAGAACATACTGGGATGCAACATTGACATACAAATGGAGCACCAGTGTGACAGAGGTTGCATCAACACACCCAATTGAGAGTGTGTGGTCTTGTGGATCATTGTGGTTTGGAAAAGAACACATGTAAAGACACTCCATTGTGTTAAACCATTGTCACAAAGCCCAAGAACATGTTGTAATGCAACTACCACATGCAATGGAGCAATAGTGTGATAGAGGATGCATCACCACACACACTTGAGTGTGTGTGGTCATGTGGATAACTGTGGTTTGGAAAACAACACATGGAATGACACTCCATGTGTCAAACCATGCTTAGAAAGCCCTACAAACATGTTGGAATGCAACTTCCACGTGCAATGGAGCACTAGTGTGATAGAGGTTGAATCACCACACCCACTTGAGTGTGTGTGGACATGTGGATCATTGTGGTTTGGAAAAGAACACATGCAATGACACTCCATGTGTCAAACCATGGTTAGAAAGCCCAAGAACATTCTGGAATGCAACTGCCACATGCAATGGAGCACCAGTGTGATATAGGTTGCATCACCACACCCACTTGAGTGTGTGTGGTCATGTGGATCATTGTGGTTTCGTAAAGAACAGATGCAATGCCACTCCAATATGCCAAACCATGGTCAGAAAAGCCCTAGAACATGCTAGAATGCAACATTGGAATGTAATGGAGCACCAGTGTGACAGAGGTTGCATCACCACACCCACTTGAATGTGTGTGGTCATGTGGATCATTGTAGTTTTGTAAAGAACACATGAAATGACACTCCATTGTGTCAAATCATAGTCACATAGACCTAGAACATGTTGGAATGCAACATTGGTATGCAATGGAGCACCAGTGTGATAGAGGTTGCATCACCACACCCACTTGAGTGTGTGTGGTCATGTGGATCATTGTGGTTTGGAAAATAACATAGGCAATGAAACTCCATGTGTCAAACCATGGTCAGAAAGCCCTAGAACATGATGGAATGCAACATTGGAATACATTGGACCACTAGTGTGACAGAGGTTGCATCAACCTACCCACTTGAGTGTGTGTGGTCTTGTGGAGCATTATGGTTTGGAAAAGAACACATGCAAAGACACTCCATTGTGCTAAACCATGGTCAGAAAGCCCTAGAACATGTTGGAATGCAACTACCACATGCAATGGAGCACTAGTGTGACACAGGTTGCATCACCACACCCACTTGAGTGTGTGTGGTCATATTGATCATTGTGGTTTGGAAAATAACACATGCAATGATAGTCCATCTGTCATACCATGGTCAGAAAGCCCTTGGACATGCTGGAATGCAGCTGCCACATGCAGTAGAGCACTAGTGTGACAGAGGTTGCATCACCACACCCACTTGAGTGTGTGTGGTCATGTGGATCATTGTGGGTTGGTAAAGAACACATGCAATGAGACTCCACTATGCCAAACCAGGGTCAGCAAAGCCCTAGAACATGTTGAGATGCAACATTGGAATGTAATGGAGCACCAGTGTGACAGAGGTTGCATCACCACACCCACTTGAGTGTGTGTGGTCATGTTGTTTGGAAATGAACACATGCAATGACACTCCATATGTCAAACCATTGTCAAAAAGCCCTAGAACATGTTGGAATGCAACTACCACATGTAATGGAGCACTAGTGTGACATAGGTCCCATCACCACACCCACTTGAGTGTGTGCGGTCATGTAGATCATTGTGGTTTGGTAAAGAACACATGCAATGACACTCCACTATGCCAAACCATGGGCAAAAAATCCCTAGAACATGCAGGAATGCAACATTGGAATGTAATGGAGCTCCAGTGTGACAGAGGTTGCATCACCACACACACTTGAGTGTGTGTGGCCATGTGGATCATTGTGGTTTGGAAATGAACACATGCAATGACACTCCATGTGTCAAACCATGGTAATAAAGCCCTAGAACATGCTAGAATGCAACTGCCACATCCAATTGAGCAGCAGTGTGATAGCGCTTGCATCACCATACCCACTTGAGTGTTTGTGGTCATGTGGATCATTGTGGTTTGGAAAAGAACACATACAATGACACTCCATTGTGTCAAACCATGGTCAGAAAGCCCTAGAATATGTTGGAATGCAACTTCCACATGTAATGGAGCACTAGTGCGACAGAGGTTGCATCACCACACCCGCTTGAATGTGTGTTGTCATGTGGATCATTGTAGTTTGGTAAACAACACATGAAGTGACACTCCATTGTGTCAAACCATGGTCACATAGACCTAGAACATGCTAGAATGCAACATTGGAATGCAATGGAGCACCAGTGCGATAGAGGTTGCACCACCACATCCACTTGAGTGTGTGTGGTCATGTGGCTCATTGTGGTTTGGAAACGAACACATGAAATGATAGTCCATGTGTTAAACCATGGTCAAAAAGCCCTAGAACATGCTGGAATGCAACATTAGAATGTAATGGAGCACCAGTGTGATAGAGGTTGCATCACCACACCCAGTTGAGTGTGTGTGGTCATATGGATAATTGTGGTTTGGAAAAGAACACATGCAATGACAGTCCTTGTGTCAAACCATGGTCAAAAAGCCCTGGAACATGTCGGAATGCAACTGCCACATGTAATGGATCACTAGTGTGACAGAGGTTGCATCACCACACCCACTTGAGTGTGTGTGGTCATGTGGATCATTGAGGTTTGGTAAAGAACACATGCAATGACACACCATTGTGCCAAACCATGGTCAGAAAAGCCCTAGAACATGCGGGAATGCAACATTGGAATCTAATGGAGCACCAGTGTGACAAAGGTTGCATCACCACACCCACTTGAGTGTGTATGGTCATGTGGATCATTGTGCTTTTGAAATGAACACATGCAATGACCTTCCATGTATTAAACCATGGTTAGAAAGCCCTAGAACATGTTGGAATGCAACTGACACATGCAATGGAGCACCAGTGTGACAGAGGTTGCATCACCTCACCCACTTGGGTGTGTGTAGTCATGTGGGTCATTGTGGTTTTAAAAAAACACATACACTGACACTCCATTGTGTCAAACCTTGGTCAGAAATCCCTTGAACATGTTGGAATGCAACTTCCACATGTAATGGAACACCAGTGTGATACAGGTTGCACACCACACCCACTTGAATGTGTGTGGTGATGTGGATCATTGTAATTCGGTAAAGAACACATGAAATGACACTCCATTGTGTCAAACCATGGTCACATAGACCTAGAAACTGCTAAAATATAACATTGGAATGCAATGGAGCACCAGTATGATAGAGGTTGCATGACCACACCCACCACTTGAGTGTGTGTGGTCTTGTGGATCATTGTGGTTTGGAAAAGAACACATGCAATGACACTTGATGTGGAAAACCATGGTTACAAAGCCCAAAACACATGCTGGAATTCAACATTGGAATGCAATGAAGCACCAGTGTGTCGGAGGTTGCATCACCACACCAACTTGAGTGTGTGTTTTCATATGGATCATTGTAGTTTAGGAAAGAACACATGCAATGACACTCCACGTGTCAAACCACGGTCAGTAAGCCCTAAAACATGTTGGAATGCAATGGAGCACCAGTGTGTTACAGGTTGCACCACCACACCTACTTGAGTGTGTGTGGTCATGTGGATCATTGTGGTTTGGAAAAGAACACATGCAATGACACTCCATGTGTCAAACCCTGGTCAGAAAACCCTAGAACATGCTGGAATGCAACATGGGAATACATTGGACCACTAGTGTGATAGAGGTTGCATCAACCACCCACTGGAGTGTGTGTTGTCTTGTGGAGCATTATGGTTCGGAAAACAACACATGCAAAGACACTCCATTGTGTTAAACAATGGTCAGAAAGCCCTAGAACATTTTGGAATGCAACTACCCCATGCAATGGAGCACTAGTGTGACAGAGGTTGCATCACCACACCCACTTGAGTGTGTGGTCATATGGATCATTGTCGTTTGGAAAAGAACACTTGAATGATATTCCATGTGTCAAACCATGGTCAGAAAGCCCTAGAACATGCTGGAATGCAACATTGGAATGTAATGGAGCACCAGTGTGACAGCAGTTGTATCACCACACCCACTTGAGTGTCTATGGTCATATGGATCATTGTGGTTTGGAAAAGAACACATGTAATGACAGTCCATGTGTCAAACCATGTTCAGAAATCCCTTGAACATGTTGGAATGCAACTACCATATGAAATGGAGCACTAGTGTGACATAGGTTGCATCACCATGCCCACTTGAGTCTGTGTGGTCACGTGGATCATTGTAGTTTGGAAATGAACACATGAAATGACACTCCATGTATCAAACCATGGACAGAAAGCCCTAGAACATGTTGAAATGCAACTTGCACATGTAATGGAGCACCAGTGTGATACTGGTTGCATCACCACACCCACTTGAATGTGTGTGGTGATGTGGATCATTGTAGTTTCGTAAAGAACACATGAAATGACACTCCATTGTGTTAAACCATGGTCACATAGACCTAGAACATGCTAAAATGGAACATTGCAATGCAATGGAGCACTAGCGTTATAGAGGTTGCATCACCACACCCACCAATTGAGTGTGTGTGGTCATGTGGATCATTGTGGTTTGGAAAAGAACACATGCAATGACACTCCATGTGCCAAACCATGGTCAGAAAGCCCAAAACACATGCTGGAATGCAACATTGGAATGCAATGAAGCACCAGTGTGACAAAGGTTGCATCACCCCACCAACTTGAGTGTGTGTTGTCATGTGGATCGTTGTAGTTTAGGAAAGAACACATTCAATGACACTCCATGTGTCAAACCACGGTCAGTAAGCCCTAAAACATGTTGGAATGCAATGGAGCACCAGTGTGATAGAGGTTGCATCACCACACCCACTTGAGTGTGTGTTTTCATGTGGATCATTGTGGTTTGGAAACAAACACATGAAATGATAGTCCATGTGTCAAACAATGGTCAAAAAACCCTAGAACATGCTGGAATGCAACATTGGAATGCAATGACGTACCAGTGTGACAGAGGTTGCGTCACCACACCCACTTGAGTGTGTGTGATCATATGGATCATTGAGGTTTGGAAAACAACACATGAAATCATAGTCCTTGTGTCAAACCATGGTCAGAAAGCTCTAGAACATGCTGGAATTCAACTGCCACATGCAATGGAGCACTAGTGTGACAGAGGTTGCATCACCACACCCACTTGAGTGTGTGTGGTCATGTGGATCATTGTGGTTTGGAAATGAACATATGCAATGACCTTCCATGTATCAGACCATGGTCAGAAAATCCCTAGAACATGCTGGAATGCAACATTGGAATGTAATGGACAAGTAGTGTGACACAGGTTGCATCACCACACCCACTTGAGTGTGTGTGGTCATGTGTATCATTGTGGTTTGGAAATGAACATATGCAATGACCTTCCATGTATCAAACCATTGTTAGAAAGCCCTAGAACATGCTGGAATGCAACTGCCACATGCAATGGAGCACCAGTGTGCCAGACGTTGCATCACCACACCCACTTGAGTGTGTGTGGCCACGTGGATCATTGTGGTTCGGAAAAGAACACATACAATGACACTCCATTGTGTCAAACCATGGCCACAAAGCCCTAGAACATGTTAGAATGGAACTTCCGTATGTAATGGAGCACCAGTGTGATAGAGGTTGCATCACCACACCCATTTGAATATTTGTGGACATGTGAATGATTGTAGTTTGGTAAAGAACACATGAAATGACACTCCATTGTGTCAAACCATGGTCACATAGACCTATAACATGCTGAAATGCAACATTGGAATGCAATGGAGCACCAGTGTGAAAGAGGTTGCATCACCACACCCACCACTTGAGTGCGTGTGGTCATGTGGATCATTGTGGTTTGGAAAAGAACACATGCAATGACACTCCATGTGTGAAACCATGGTCAGAAAGTCCTAAAAATGATGGAATGCAACTGCCACATGCAATGGAGGACCAACGTGAAAGAGCTTGCATCACCACACCCACTTGACTGTGTGTGGTCATGTGGATCATTGTGGTTTGGAAAAGAACACATGCAATGACACCCCTTTGTGTTAAACCATCGTCAGAAAGCCCAAGAACTTGTTGGAATGCAACTACCACATGCAAAGGAGCAGTAGTGTGACAGAGGTTGCATCACCACACACACTTGAGTGTGTTGGCTCATGTGGATAATTGTGGTTTGGAAAAGAACACATGCAATGACACTCCATGTGACAAACCATGGTCAGAAATCCCTAGAACCTGCTAGAATGCAACATTGGTATGCAATGGAGCACCAATGTGATAGTGGTTGCATCACCACACCCACTTGAGTGTGTGTGGTCATGTGGATCATTGTGGTTTGGAAAAGAACACATATAATGAAACACCATGTGTCAAACCATGGTCAGAAAGCCCTTGAACAAGCTGGAATGCAACTTCCACGTGCAATGGAGCTTGCATCACCACACCCACTTGAGTGTGTGTGGTCATGTGGATCATTGTGGTTTGGAAAAGAACACATGCAATGACACTCCATGTGTCAAACCATGGTTAGAAAGCCCTAGAACATTCTGGAATGCAACTGCCACATGCAATGGAGCACCAGTGTGACAGAGGTTGCATCACCACACCCACTTGAGTGTGTGTGGTCATGTGGCTCATTGTGGTTTGGTAAAGAACACAAGCAATGACACTCCACTATGCCAAACCATGGTTAGAAAATCCCTAGAACATGCTGGAATGCAACATTGGAATGTAATGGAGCACTAGTGTGACAAAGGTTGTATCACCACACCCACTTGAGTGTGTGTGGTCGTATGGATAATTGTGGTTTGGAAAATAACAAATACAAGGACACTCCATTGTGTCAAACCATGGTCAAAAAGTCCTAGAACATGTTGGAATGCAACTTCCACATGTAATTGAGCACCCGTGTGATAGAGGTTGCATCGCCAGACCAACTTGAATGTGTGTGGACATGTGGATCATTATAGTTTGGTAAAGAACACATGAAATGACACTCCATTGTGTCAAACCATGGTCACATCGACATAGAACATGCTGAAATGCAACATTGGAATGTAATGGAGCACCAGGGTGAAACATGTTGCATAACCACACACCCACCACTTGAGTGCGTGTGGTCATGTGGATCATTGTGGTTTGGAAAACAACACATGCAATGACACTCCATGTGTCAAAGCATTATCAGTAAATCCTAGAACTTGCTGGAATGCAACATTGGGATTCAATGGATCAGCACTGTGACAGAGGTTGCACCACCACACCCACTTGAGTGTGTTTGGTCATGTGGATCATTATGGTATGGAAAAGAACACTTACAATGACACTCCATGTGTCAAACCATTGTCAGAAAACTCTAGAATATGCTGGAATGCAACTGCCACATGCAATGGAGCACCAGTGTGAAAGATCTTGCATCACCACACCCACTTGAGTGTGTGTGGTCATGTGGATCATTGTGGTTTGGAAAAGAACACACGCAATGACAATCCATGTGTCAAACCATGGTCAGAAAGCCCTAGAACATACTGGAATGCAACATTGGCATACAAATGGAGCACCAGTGTGACAGAGGTTGCATCAACACACCCAATTGATAGTGTGTGGTCTTGTGGATCATTGTGGTTTGGAAAAGAACACATGCAAAGACACTCCATTGTGTTAAACCATGGTCAGAAAGCCCAAGAACATGTTGTCATGCAACTACCACATGCAATGGAGCAATAGTGTGATAGAGGTTACATCACCACACACACTTGAGTGTGTGTGGTCATGTGGATAATTGTGGTTTGGAAAAGAACACATGGAATGACACACCATGTGTCAAACCACGGTCAGAAATCCTTAGGATTTGCTAGAATGCAACATTGGAATGCAATGGAGCACTAGTGCGATAGAGGTTGCATTACCACACCCACTTGAGTGTGTGTGGTCATGTGGATCATTGTGGTTTGGAAAAGAACACATATAATGAAACTCCATGTGTCAAACCATGCTCAGAAAGCCCTACAACATGCTGGAATGCAACTTCCACGTGCAATGGATCACCAGTGTGATAGAGGTTGTATCACCACACCCACTTGAGTGTGCGTGGTCATATGGATCATTGTGGTTTGGAAAAGAACACATGCAATTACACTCCATGTGTCAAACCATGGTTAGAAAGCCCTAGAACATTTTGGAATGCAACTTCCACATGCAATGGAGCACCAGTGTGATAGAGGTTGCATCACCACACCCAGTTGAGTGTGTGTAGTCATGTGAATTATTGTGGTTTGGTAAAGAACACATGCAATGACACTCCAATTGTTGGGCCACGCAGAGATAAACAAAACATTTTCCCTAACATGGAACTCCCAAGATCCAGCTCAGGTTATAGGCCATGAGATTACCGCTAGACGCGCAGATGCGGAAGTTGATGTAGCGCGTCGAAGCAGTGCCGAACGATCCCACGGACAGCCCTCCGAATCCCACGAACTCCTTCGTCAGATCCCCACGAGCTTCCCCGTCTCCAGCGCCGCACGTGCAACGCCTCTACCGGTATCCACACATACAGGAAGGAGCTGCGGACGGAAGATTACTAGATCCGGTCTAGCCCGAAATGGAAGTGGAGAAAATGACGGCTAGGTCAGGGACTATCCCTTGTCACTCCACTTATATACACTCCTAGTTGGGCTCAACGCTTGAGGCCCATCTAGGTTGTACTCCAATCTCAACATGGATCTAATCCACATGGGCTCCTTACCCTTAAGTGTGTGACCCTGTAAGTTCACATACACGTGGACACGACATGACCTACTCCTCCAAGTATCCCGTCATGGCTTTGATTCCAACTCACTCCCATGAACACTCGGTCTCAAGTCGATAGATGGTAGTGGCCTCTAGCAAGACATGCCAACTCCCAAGTGTCGTAAAGTCATAAGACGAACCTTCAATGTGACTTTCGTCCAAGTCCCTTTGCCTCATGATATACCTGTTAAGCTATAGGCGAGTAGTTGCCATCCCTTTAATAGCTTAACTCTCTTCTCATACCATGATATGTGATTCACTGGACTAACTCTTAGTCCGACTCCTCAGTTAACACTTAACTGAGTAGCGCATGGCCATGCTTCCGAATCATATCACACGAGAGGGCCCAGAGAATATCTCTCCATTATGGAGGGGCAAATCCCATCTTGGTAATCCACGTCACGCGGCTTGCTTCACAACCAACCCGAACTCTACCTTTATAACTACCCATTTACGGAACAACGTTTGATAGAACCTAAGTTGGCGATCCACAACTCGGATCATGCAATCACCTCAGGATGAAGGATTCCATTGCTTGAGACTGCAAATGACAACATGCTCATTGCATCTCAACGGTGGGTCAATCCGACTCGCTAAACTCTTTAGCCGAATCAGTGTAAGTCGGAATAGCATCACCATGCCCATGACAAGTGGAACCGTGTCATCAGCCGACTTGCACATTGGTCTAAGTTGTGTGTCCAGCACAACCTCAATGACCAAGGACAATCTAATATGAACAATCATGAATACATAGTTCCACAACTAAATCAAGCATTCAGTGATATATATCTGATGTTCATATAAGGACAACTCTACTTTATGAATACTTTGGGAAATATCATCAACCATGATTGCCTCTAGGGCATATTCCCAACAGTCTCCCACTTGCACTAGAGTCAATCATCCTGACATCATATGTCTAGGCTTCTAATGCCCATGGCTCTTACGTGCGTCTCATGCTTAGGCTGTGGAGTGGCTTTGTCAATGGATCTGCAACGTTTGCATCCGTGTGTACCTTACATAACTTGATATCACCATGATCCACAAACTGGCGAATCAAGTGGTATCACATGAGTATATGCTTATTCTTCTGGTGTTGTCTAGGTTCCTTGGCTTGTGCAATAACACCATTGTTGTCACAATACACGTCTAACGGATTGGACAAGCCTTGAACTACACCGAGATTAATCAGGAAATTCCTGGTCCAAACAGCTTCTTTTGCCGCCTCCAAGGCAGCAATATACTCAGCCTCTGTTGTAGATGTAGACACAGTCTCTTGCTTGGAACTCTTCCAGCTCACAGCCCCTTCGTTCATTACGAACACGTACCCATATTGCGAACGAGAATCATCAGACTCAGTAAGGTAACTCGCATCCGTGTAACCCCTTACACTGAGTTCAACCTCACCTCCATAAACTAGGAACACATCCTTAGTCCTTCTCAAGTACTTAAGAATGTTCTTAACTGCTGCCTAGTGGATTTCTCCAAGGTCAGCCTGGTATCTGCTCACAACACTTAGAGCATAGGAAACATCTGGCCTAGTACAAATCATGGCATACATGATGGACCCGACTGCCGAAGCATATGGAATCACACTCATCCTACTTCGCTCATCAGTCGTCGAAAGACACTGAGTCTTGCTAAGTCTCATGCCATGGGACATCGGTAAGAACCCCTTCTTAGACGATTCCATGTTGAACTTCTTCAACACTTTGTCCAAATATGCACTTTGACTCAATCCAATGAGCCACCTGGATCTATCTCTATAGATCCTGATTCCTAGTATATAAGTTGCCTCACCCAAGTCCTTCATTGAGAACCTCCTTTCCAATAACTCCTTGGTTTCTTGCAACATCGGGACATCATTTCCAATCAATAATATGTCATCCACATATAAGATCAGAGAGTTTACTTTGATCCCACTAAACTTCTTGTATAAACAAGAATCATGATCACTCTTGATGAAGCCAAACGATTTGACTACCTCATCAAAGCGAATGTTCCAACTCCGAGATGCTTGCTTCAATCCATAAATGGATTTCTGAAGTTTGTATACCTTGTCAGCATTAGCCGGATCGACAAAACCCTCGGGCTGTATCATATACACGTCCTCGGTTAATTTTCCATTAAGGAAAGCCGTTTTGACATCCATCTGCCATATTTCATAGTCGAAATAGGCTGCTATAGCTAACATGATCCGAACTAATTTAAGCATCGCTACGGGTGAGAAATTCTCATCGTAGTCATCTCCTTGAACTTGCCGAAACCCCTTCACGACAAGCCGTGCTTTATAGATAGAAACATTTCCACCCATATCAGTTTTCCTTTTAAAGACCCATTTGCACTCGACGGGTCTTGCGCCGTCTGGCAGATCAACCAAGTTCCAAACTTGATTTTCATCCATGGACTTTAACTCGGAACTCATGGCTCCAAGCCACGACTCAGAATCAGAACCCACCATCGCTTCCAAATAAGTTGTCGGCTCATCACTGTCCAACAGTAATATATCACGAACACTTCGCAATCTTTCCGATCTTCCCAATGGAGGTGTAGCTGCCGGCTCAGCTACCATGACTGGCGCAACCTCCAAGGCTTTTGCCAAATTGCTACTGGCCGGTTCCTCTCGAACTTCTTCGAGCCGCACCGTACTCCCACTGACTTCCCGACTGAGAAACTCTTTCTCAAGGAAAACACTGTTCCGAGCGACAAACACTTTGCCCTCTTCTCGGTTGTAGAAGTAGTAACCCAAGGTTTCCCTTGGATACCCAATGAAAATGCACTTATCCGACTTGGTTGTAAGCTTGTCTGACTGAAGTCACTTGACAACTACTTCACAACCCCAAATCTTAAGAAAAGACAAACTTGGCTTCTTGCCTGTCCACATCTCATGTGGTGTCTTCTCTACCGATTTTGATGGTACTCTGTTTAGTGTGAACGCCGCCGTTTCTAGACAATAACCCCAAAATGATAAAGGTAGATCTTTCCGACTCATCATTGATCGTACCATGTCCAACAAGGTCCGATTCCACCATTCCGACACACCGTTCCTCTGCGGTGTACCTGGCGGAGTGAGCTGAGGAAATATTCCACAACTCTTCAGATGGTCATCAAACTCATGGCTCATGTACTCGCCTCCTCGGTCCGACCGAAGAAACTTTATTTTCTTGCCGAGTTGATTATGTACTTCATTCCGGAATTCTTTGAACTTTTCAAAGACTTCCGACTTATGTTTCATTAAGTAGACATATCCATATCTACTCAAATCATCAGTGAAGGTAATGAAGTACTCATAACCACCCCTGGCTGTCGCGCTCATTGGACCACATACATCACTATGTACTAGTCCCAACAAGTCAGACGCCCTTTCACAACTCCTTGCAAAAGGTGTCTTAGTCATCTTGCCTAGAAGGCAGGATTCGCATGTCTTGAACGACTCCAAGTTGAACGAAGTTAGGATTCCATCATCATGGAGCTTCTTCATGCGTTTCCAACTTATATGACCAAGTCGACAGTGCCAAAAGTAAGTCATATCCAGATCATTTGGTTTCAACCTTTTCACATTTATGTTATAGACCGACCCACCATCAAGATTCAAAATGAATAATCCGTTCTGAACGGGTGCAAAGCTGTGAAACATATCATTCAAATATAAAGAACAACCATTGTTCTTAATATTAGACTCATAGCCTTGTCTCATTAAACATGAGGCAGAAATGATGTTTCGACTAAGCACTGGAACATAATAAAAATTATTTAGTTCCATTAAGAATCCTGAAGGTAAATGAAGTTGCATCGTGCCGACTTCCAACGCAACAACTCTTGCTTTCTTACCGACCCGAATGTCAACCTCGCCTCTTGCTACTCCCCTAGTTCTTACCTCCTGAGCATTACCTCCTGACTTAGCCTTCTTCTTCTTAGTCCAAGAACTCTTCTTAAACTTAGCCTTATTCTATACCACCAACAGTTGGCTAGTACCTTTCTTGAGATCAACCTCTGCCTGCTTAAGCATCCCATGTAATCCAGTGAGCTTCTTATCCATACCATGCATGTGGTAGTTCGATATTAACTGACCATACACACTAGGAAGAGAGTTTAGAATTATATCCGTAGCGAAATCTTCGCTAATGGGGTAGCCAAGCCTTTCCAGAGACAGTACATAACCAACCATCTTGATTACATGCGGACTCAGTGGATTACCATCCTTAAGCTTACAACTCAGCAAAGCTTGAGAGACTTGATACCTCTCGGTCTTTGCCTGAGCCTAGAACATGCTTTTGAGGCTTTCGATCATATCGTAGGCCTCAACATTCTCGAACTACTGCTGCAAGTCCGGTTCCATGTGATCAAGCATAAGACAGCTAATTTCTGTAGACTCATCACATGTTCTACGGTAGGCATTGGTTGCTGCGACACTCGCATTATCATCTGACGCATCTGGAAGCGGGTTGTCTAGAACATGGTCCCTCTTTTATTGTTTGAGAACAATTCTCAGATTACGATACCAATTGGTGAAGTTTGTCCCATTAAGTTTATCTTTCTCTAGAATGGTCCTCAAAGCAAAACTAGACAACTGAGGGAGACTGCTACTAGGTGCCATTATCTACAACAGAAATATGCAAAACACTTAAGATAAGTATTCATAAAAGTGCAGGCATATTAAACATTTTAATACTTATGCTCCCACTAGAACCAACATCCCTCCGATGGTTACTTAGTGATTCAGGATCCTAAATAAGCAAGCCGACGAGTGAGCTTTAGCATCACCGCTAGCCGTCAAGTGATCTAGGTAGGTAACTCCTTGCCAATCGCATCTCATGCGACTCCTGTTGGTCGGGTGGCATCTCATGCCCTGGCTCCCGACCTCCCTCTCCTCGAGCCCCGCAACCGTTGTGATAGACCCGTCTAGCTTACCAAGTGCTTCCGCTGTAAGAGTCCGACTCGAACCCATCTAGTCGAAGAGAATTGGTAGCACCTCAATTTTATGAGCCCACTACCAAGAATGTCCGACTTGTGATGGTGTAGTACCAGCGGGGAGACCGACTAGACCTTCTTTGAGGGATTAAAGTTTAACCACTATCTCATAGAGGTAAAACTAGAGACATAACAACCACACAAAATAATCCAATTATATTGTGAAATGGTATGGCTCCCTTCATGGCGATCTCCATCTCCATGAACCTGTTCATCATGCCTTTGGCTGCAGTGTCCTTTAAGTCTTCCAAACATGCTACACTAGCACTAAGGAATATACAAGAAGATGGCATCTCATGCCGACACACAGGTCGTTATACAATAACAATGACAACACTTTGGCTCCAGCCGGCTGACAAACTCGTGATACGCAGATCACATATGGATTACACACATCACATGCACATAAGCCATACCATTCACAACTTCCTGCAAAAACGAGTTATGCATAGATAAGATATCTACCGGTGTTCTGAACCTCGCAATGACATCTAAGGTGCTACGACAGGGCGAAGCCGGTGGTTCTGAAATCACAGACCTAATCTGCATTCCGAACCATGGATTCCTTCATTGGATAAAACACTTTTACCCAAATCTGATTCCTGTGCAGATCTGACCAATCTCATTGATCCTCCGCACCTGATCTTCCATGCACCCCCGAGTGCGATTAATCCAATCAATCTTGCACAAAACCGATCTATCTCATAGATCGACCACCGAAACCCTAAGTGGATCTTATCCGCCACCTCGTGCATATCACATACGCATAGATCTAGAGCCTAAAACCAGAAGCTTTCGCTCTGATACCACTGTTGGGCCACGCAGAGATAAACAAAACTTTTTCCCTAACGTGGAACTCCCAAGATCCAGCTCAGGTTATAAGCCACGAGATTACCGCTAGACGCGCAGATGTGGAAGTTGATGTAGCGCGTCGAAGCAGTGCCGAACGATCCCACGGACAGCCCTTCCGAATCCCACGAACTCCTTCGTCAGATCCCCACGAGCTTCCCTGTCTCCAGCGCCGCACGTGCAACGCCTCTACCGGTATCCACACATACAGGAAGGAGCTTCAGACAGAGGATTGCTAGATCATGTCTTGCCCGAAATGGAAGTGGAGAAAGTGACGGCTAGGTTACGGACTATCCCTTGTCACTCCACTTATATACACTCCTAGTTAGGCTCAACGCTTGAGGCCCATCTAGGTTGTACTCCAATCTCCATATGGATCTAATCCACATGGGATCCTTACCCTTAAGTGTGTGACCCTGTAGGTTCACGTACACCTGGACACGACATGAGCTACTCATCCAAGTATCCTGTCATGGCTTTGAGTCCAACTCACTCCCATGAACACTCGGTCTCAAGTCGATAGATGCTAGCGGCCTCTAGCAAGACGTGCCAACTCCCAAGTGTCGTAAAGTCAGAAGACAAACCTTCAATGTGACTTTCGTCCAAGTCCCTTTGCCTCACGATATACCTGTTAAGCTATAGGCAAGTAGTTGCCCATCCCTTTAATAGCTTAACTCTCTTCTCGTACCATGATATGTGATTCACTGGACTAACTCTTAGTCTGACTCCTCAGTTAACACTTAACTGAGTAGCGCATGGCCATGATTCTGAATCATATCACACGAGAGGGCCTAGAGAATATCTCTCCATTACGGAGGGGCAAATCCCATCTTGGTAATCCACGTCATGCAGCTTGCTTCACAACCAACCTGAACTCTACCTTTATAACTGCCCATTTACGGAACAACGTTTGATAAAACCTAAGTTGGCAATCCAGAACTCGGATCATGCAATCACCTCAGGTCGAAGGATTCCATTGCTTGAGACTGCAAATGACAACATGCTTGTTGCATCTCAACGGTGGGTCAGTCTGACTCGCTAAACTCTTTAGCCGAATCAGTGTAAGTCGGAATAGCATCACCATGCCCATGACAAGTGGAACCGTGTCATCAGCCGACTTGCACATTGGTCTAAGTTGTGTGTCTAGCACAACCTAAACGACCAAGGACAATCTAATATGAACAATCATGAATACATAGTTCCACAACTGAATCACGCATTCAGTGATATATATCTGATGTTCATATAAGGACAACTTTACTTTATGAATACTTTGGGAAATATCATCAACCATGATTGCCTCTAGGGCATATTCCCAACACCAATATGCCAAACCATGGTCATAAAAGCCCTAGAACATGCTAGAATGCAACATTGGAATGTAATGGAGCACCAGTGTGACAGAGGTTGCATCACCACACCCGCTTGAATGTCTGTGGTCATGTGGCTCATTGTAGTTTGGTAAAGAACACATGAAATGACACTCCATTGTTTCAAACCATAGTCACATAGATCTAGAACATGTTGGAATGCAACATTGGAATGCAATGGAGCACCAGTGTGATAGAGGTTGCATCACCACACCCACTTGAGTGTGTGTGGTCATGTGGATCATTGTGGTTTGGAAAAGAACATAGGCAATGACACTCCTTGTGTCAAACCATGGTCAGAAAGCCCTAGAACATGCTGGAATGCAACATTGGAATACATTGGACCACCAATTTGACAGAGGTTGCATCAACCTACCCCACTTGAGTGTGTGTGGTCTTGTGGAGCATTATGGTTTGGAAAATAACAAACGCAAAGACACTCCATTGTGCTAAACCATGGTCAAAAATCCCTATAACATGTTGGAATGCAACTACCACATGCAATGGAGCACTAGTGTGACACAGGTTGCATCACCACACCCACTTGAGTGTGTGTGGTCATATTGATCATTGTGGTTTGGAAAAGAACACATGCAATGATAGTCCATGTGTCAAACCATGGTCAAAAAGCCCTAGGGCATGCTGGAATGCAGCTGCCACATGTAGTGGAGCACTAGTGTGACAGAGGTTGCATCACCACACCCACTTGAGTGTGTGTGGTCATGTGGATCATTGTGGTTTGGTAAAGAACACATGCAATGAGACTCCACTATTGTAACACCCTCAGAATCGGCCCTATGCAAGTTTTAGCGATTCCCGCCAAACCCGCATAGAAACGATTCAAAGGTGCCCACCAGGCACTTTCGTGCGGGTGGAAAACGAAGTAATAACTTTACACAACAGTCCTCGATGGGACCCACAGAACAGATATATATACAACAGCGACTCAATGAGTCAAGAATACAGATATACCGTACAAAGATCCAAATCACCCTGAAAACGATATAGCGCCCGACTACGGACAAGATGCAAATGGGGCTAAGAGCCCTGAAGAATAACCAATGGCGTCCATAACCCTGCCCAGGCCAAGCCGGAAGGTAACCACCTAACGACGTCGATCTCAAAACCTGCTTAAACAAAAGGGGTGCCGACAAAGGGCAAAGGAAAAGAGAGGGCGTCGATCGAGGCCGATGCAGCGAGGCTAGAATTGGTCCTCGCCTACATAGGTATGGTGGATGAAGCGGCGCAAAGATGCACTAAACAACCTATAGAGACTCGATATAACGCCGGCTATCGAGAGAGGATAAGAAAGACCTATTCGGATCCAACCTGATCCTAACACCAAACAAACCCATCTGGTATTCCCCTCGATACCAACCGAGAAAGTCAACCGAGAATTCACCACGGTTGGCAGTTTTATTTATTCCGTTATAGTTGTGGCAATTACTAGTCAAATGTAGATAGTCATCCTGATAAAATAAGCAGTGGGCAGTTTTATTTAACCATTCCGTTGTAGTTGCGACACTTACTAGTCAGATACAATTAGCATGAGATATCCCAAAACCCAGCAGTGGTTGATACTTTTATTTAGCCATTCTGTTGCAGTGAAGCTGATTACTAGTCATATCGGAAACAAGTCAATTTATAACAGTAAACTTTAGTTATAGTTGTCTATGATCGAGAACTGCTCCAAGTCGTCCATAACGCGGACACGGCTTTTGAAAAGATTTAACCTGCAGGGTGCACCAAAGTATCCACAAGCACTTGACCCTTTTGCGAGATCGGTTAACATACACCCATCGGTATGTCGGCGGGCCTAAGTCATGACGTTTCGGACCCAAAGCAAGCACGGGGCCACCCACTAAGTCTACCATAGCGAAGTCGGCCGGGCTCCGAGACGGACTTAGGGTTTGGGTAGACGGCTGTGAACGACTGGGAACCCAAAACTGGGCTTGTCGACACCGCGAAAACGTGTCCCGATCCTAAACAGTACAGGTGCTATCCATCGCACAATTTAAATAAAGCAGTAAAGCATGGCATAAGTACAGGATAGTAAATAAAACCTCAAACTAGTTTGTGGCCCCCAGTACAATACTTTGAAATCAGGTACTAATCGATGGGGGGCCCATATCTCCCCACACAGTTAGCGCTCGATCTCGGAGCAGTGTCAAGAACTCGGGGTCCTACGGGACACCAGTGGGCGGTCGGAAACCAAATATTATCTATCACCCACCGGTGCCTCTGCATTTACCTACTTCCATTTTAGTTATTAAACAGTAATTAAAGTCTTGATCAACTCCAACATTAAACATGCGGCAACACTCCAACAACTGTGGTACTGGACGAGACGCAACAGCACTAGAGCAAGCGACTACGACGCGCAAGTCCAACTATCTACCAACAACAGGTAATAGGATGTGTCCAAGGCAATATAAGGCTGCAAGGGATATCACGGTTACGAAAACTAGAGCATCGCAACACAGATAGCAATGGATCAACAGGAGGAAATAAAGACTATAAAAGTAAGATAGGTAGAAAGGGGGAGGTGCTCGCCTGAAAACATTGCCGAAGGTTCAACCGAAGATCGGGGCGAAGCTCACATCAACTCAACGGCCTTATCCGCGAAGAACCAAAACACTAGAATAAACACCGGATGCAATATTTAATACTACGGCAGAAGATCGGGCATGATGCATGCATGATATATGACATGGCAAAGATGCGATGCAGTTAGGCCATATTAAGCGGAACCGGGGTCCCGACAGTTTATTGGATGGTTCATGTTGTTTAGATACCCCGCAAATTAAATGTTGGATTAGCAAGACCAAACATGGCTTCGGTTCGCTATGCCAATTTAAATGAAGTCCGGAATAAGACAAAGATATCCCGCATATAGACTCCATATTTAATTTAGGTGAATCGGCCTAAGGCCCCCAAACCACACAAATATGCATGCGAGTATGACAATTTAATATGCAATAATTTATATAGATGGCATTTATAAAATAGGGCTCGGATCAGGGTCACACATTAGGGTTCGACGGTCTTGGTTCTGGGGTTCGGGGTCGACAGGGGCTCAGGGTTCGACAGGATCGTTCTCGGACTCCGGGATTGTTCTCGAGTAACAGAGTAGATCTTGGCGTTCCGCGAAGAAGGACTTGGTTCGGCGTCGAGGCGCATCGGATTCGTCCTGGTCGATGGCGATCTTGTCGTCGATGGCAAACTTGAGTGGATCGATGCAAGGTCTTCAGATCCGGGGAGAAGATCTTGTCGCACGGGCGTCAATGCTTCCGGGAAGGAGAACTGGTCGTTCAGGGCTCGGCGTCTGGGGTGAAGAACTTGGTGGTACCGAGAAGGAGGTCTCGTCGCATCCGATGGATCGGTCCTCGGGTCCATGAAGGCGTCCTCGGGTCCGGGGTTCTTCGGCTCCACTTGGGCGGTCTTGTCGCTCCGTGTAGACGACCTTGGCATCACGGTGGTCGTTCTTGGGCCGGTACCGTGGTCTTTGAAAGATCTTGCCGTACACGTCGAAGAACTCGGATGCGGGTCGGGTGTCGGTGGAGCACTTGATGTTCCACGTAGAAGACCTTCGGGTTCGACGGGGTTCGGTCTTCGGACGCCGGGATCGGTCTTGGCGTTATCGTGAGTTCTCGGCGTGGTTCTCTCGGCAACTCGTGGGTACCGAAAACAGGTCGAAGATCTTGTCAACGGAGGGCTCGCCGAACACTATTCTGGGCTTACGTGGAGGGACACTTGAGCGACCTCGCTGGCACCTTCTACTAGGCCTACACTGCGAAACAAATGTGCAAGAGGCAACCGCCGATGGGCCTGCACGGGCAAGATGCTCGCCAGGTGGCGCTCTCACGCGAGAGAGGCAGCCGGACGGTGACTTCAGCGGAGGTGCTGCTCGGCCAGAGTGCTGGTCGGCGACAGACGCCTTGAGGAGGGCAGGCGGAGGCGGCAGCGGGAGAGAGCGTTTGCTCGGGAGAGGCGGCGGGAGGTAGACGGTGGGAGGAACTTCGGTGAGGCCGGGCGGCAGAGAGGCGAAGCCGGGGTGCAGTGGCGGGCACGAGGAAGCTGACGTCGCGGTGGGCGGGTCGTCGGCAAGCTCTGGCGAAGGAGATGGCGGGCTAAGCGGCGGCCTCGGACGCAGGCGAGAGCAGGCTCAGCGGGGAGAGGAGGCAAGAGGGCAGGCGGAGGCCGAGAGATGGAGCCAGCGGCACAGCGCGGCCGGAGGTGGTCGACAGTTCGGGTCCTTCTCGGGAGCGGTGCTCGGGGAGGAGGCCTGGCGAGGCAGAGCAGTGGAGGCGGCGGAGGAGGTTCAGTTGGCCGGAGGCGGAGAGAGGCAGAGGAGGAGGAGGCGGCCGGAGAGGAGAGAGGGCTCCTTGAGAGGAGAAGAAGGCGGGGTGGCGTCGAGGAGAGCGAGGATGGGAGGAGAGAGGCGGTGGTGGGCGGTGGGGCCGGGGTGACAGGGTGGGTTGGTGGCTTGTGTGGGTGAGAGGTGGGGTGAAGAGTGGGGCTGGAAAGGGGTGGGGCTAGGCTGTCGGGGAGAGAGAGAGAGAGGGGGTAGGTGGGGACTAGGTGAGAGAGGACGAGGGGTGTAGGTGGGCTGTGGATTGGTGAGGTGGCTGGGCCGAGGTGAGGTGGAGGGGACGGTGGTGGAGCTGGGGTTGGTGGGTAGACTAGGATTGGGTAAATTTAGGACTAGAAATTTTAGACTAGGGTTTTCTTTAAAAAAATAAATTTTGTAAATAGTTTTTAGACAAATAAAAGATCTGAACAGACCGATGTTTTAATTTGAAAAAAGACGGGGCTATTTTAGAAAACAAAACTAGGTGTTTCGAAAATAGTTTCAGACAAACAATGCATGATGATGACGATGTAATGCACAAAACAGCGCGATTTTCTAGCAGTGGTTTTTTGCGGGATGCCACAATTCGACACCACTAACAATGGATCTCGCCCTCGAGATCCGCCTCATGGTACCGGAAGGAAGGTCAGCGATCTGCGTCTTCTCGCTTCGTGTAGATCCTCGCGACACCACTAACAAGAGGTCGTTGTCCGTGATCGTCGAGGGAACACTCCGGGAACAAAAGGTCGAAGGTAGAGGTATCAACAAATAAAGCCACCTCTAACTTCGATAGAATGAGAGAAAAGATGCGGCCTATCCCACTTCAATGTACAAGAGCGAATAGAAAGGGTAGTCGGCATGGGGGCCAATCCATCACGCACCCAATCTATTACTCTGCACAATCAGTAGAAAAGCGTGCAACCATTCTCGGAATCAGACTGAAGATCTCATCAATCGAGGTCCGGAAACAAAGGAGTGATGCAGACTCTGCATCGGATCTGGTGTAGATGATGTCGTCGCGTCGGAAAACACCGGAAGGCACGAGAAGGAACAAAGAGAAGTCCACCAGACGAAGGATTCCTCGGACAACATGAAGACCAGATGTAGCAACACTGTTACCAAAGGAGGAAACGAAACCCTAAAGGTACGACGGAACACAACCACGAGAAATCCTGGACTCGAAGAGAGAGAAGAGAGCGGATTCAAAACACGCAGAGGTGAGAGGAGAGCAGCAGAGGGGTAAGGAGTAAAATCAGACCTAATCAGAACTATCCAACCGATTTTGCAAAATAGTTTTGACACTCTACTTCGGCCGTTAGCTAGGTTATCCTACAGGCTGGACTTGTGGGGTATCGCAACTGCTGAGCTCTGATACCACTCTGTAACACCCTCAGAATCGGCCCTATGCAAGTTTTAGCGATTCCCGCCAAACCCGCATAGAAACGATTCAAAGGTGCCCACCAGGCACTTTTGTGCGGGTGGAAAAGCGTAATAACTTTACACAACAGTCCTCGATGGGACCCAGAGCAGATATATATACAACGACTCAATGAGTCAAGAATACAGATATACTTACAAAGATCCAAATCACCACGAAAGCGATATAGCGTCCGAGTACGGACAAGATGCAAATGGGGCTAAGAGCCCTGAAGAATAACCAATGGCGTCCATAACCCTGCCTAGGCCAAGCCGGAAGGGTAACCCTGCTAACGACGTCGATCTCAAACCTGCTTAAACAGAAGGGGTGCCGACAAAGGGCAAAGGAAAAAGAGAGGCGGTCGATCGAGGCGATGCAGCGAGGCTAGAATTGGCGGTCCTCGCCTACATAGGTATGGTGGATCAAGCGGCGGCGCATGCACTAAACAACCTATAGAGACTCGATATAACTGTCGGCTATCAGAGAGGGATAAGAAAGACCTATTCGGATCCAACCTGATCCTAACACCAAACAAACCCATCCTGGTATTCCCCCTCGATACCAACCGAGAAAGTCAACCGAGGAATTCACACAGTTGGCAGTTTTATTTATTCTGTTATAGTTGCGGCAATTACTAGTCAAATGTAGATAGTCATCCTGATAAAATAAGCAGTGGGCAGTTTTATTTAACCATTCCGTTGTAGTTGCGACACTTACTAGTCAGATACAATTAGCATGAGATATCCCAAAACCCAGCAGTGGTTGATACTTTTATTTAGCCATTCTGTTGCAGTGAAGCTGATTACTAGTCATATCGGAAACAAGTCAATTTATAACAGTAAACTTTAGTTATAGTTGTCTATGATCGAGAACTGTGCTCCAAGTCGTCCATAACCGCGGACACGGCTTTTCGAAAAGATTTAACCTCGAGGTGCACCAAAGTATCCACAAGCACTTGACCCTTTTGCGGATCAGTTAACATACACCCATCGGTATGTCGGGGGCCTAAGTCATGATGTTTCAGACCCAAAGCAAGCACGGGGGCCACCCACTAAGTCTACCATAGCGAAGTCGGCCGGGCTCCGAGACGGACTTAGGGTTTGGGTAGACGGCTGT
Source organism: Avena insularis (assembly GCA_023614405.1). NCBI lineage: Eukaryota > Viridiplantae > Streptophyta > Magnoliopsida > Poales > Poaceae > Avena > Avena insularis. The sequence continues at coordinate 316,909,401 of CM042686.1, forward strand.
GAACGACTGGGAACCCAAAACTGGGCTTGTCGACACCGCGAAAACGTGTCCCGATCCTAAACAGTACAGGTGCTATCCATCGCACAATTTAAATAAAGCAGTAAAGCATGGCATAAGTACAGGATAGTAAATAAAACCTCAAACTAGTTTGTGGCCCCTAGTACAATACTTTGAAATCAGGTACTAATCGATGGGGGGCCCATATCTCCCCACCTGTGGTTAGCGCGCTCGATCTCGGAACAGGTGTCAAGAACTCGGGGTCCTACGGGACACCAGTGGGCGGTCGGAAACCAAATATTATCTATCACCCACCGGTGCCTCTGCATTTACCTACTTCCATTTTAGTTATTAAACAGTAATTAAAGTCTTGATCAACTCCAACATTAAACATGCGGCAACACTCCAACAAGCGTGGTCTGGACGAGGACACAACAGCACTAGAGCAGCGACTCACGACGCAAGTCCAACTATCTACCAACAACATGTAATAGGATGTGTCCAAGGCAATATAAGGCTGCAAGGGATATCAGTTCGAAAACTAGAGCATCGCAACCACAGATAGCAATGGATCAAGGAGGAAATAAAGACTATAAAAGTAAGATAGGTAGAAAGGGAGGTGCTCACTTTGAAAACATTGCCGAAGGTTCAACCGAAGATCGGGGCGAAGCTCACATCAACTCAACGGCCTTATCCGCGAAGAACCAAAACACTAGAATAAACACCGGATGCAATATTTAATACTACGGCAGAAGATCGGGCATGATGCATGCATGATATATGACATGGCAAAGATGCTCTGATTAGGCCATATTAAAGCGGAACGGGGTCCCGACAGTTTATTGGATGGTTCATGTTGTTTAGATACCCATAAATTAAATGTTGGATTAGCAAGACCAAACATGGCTTCGGTTCGCTATGCCAATTTAAATGAAGTCCGGAATAAGACAAAGATATCCCGCATATAGACTCCATATTTAATTTAGGTGAATCGGCCTAAGGCCCCCAAACCACACAAATATGCATGCGAGTATGACAATTTAATATGCAATAATTTATATAGATGGCATTTATAAAATAGGGCTCGGATCAGGGTCACACATTAGGGTTCGACGGTCTTGGTTCTGGGGTTCGGGGTCGACAGGGGCTCAGGGTTCGACGGGATCGTTCTCGGACTCCGGGATCGTTCTCGGGTAACAGAGTAGATCTTGGCGTTCCGCGAAGAAGGACTTGGTTCGGCGTCGAGGCGCATCGGATTCGTCCTGGTCGATGGCGATCTTGTCGTCGATGGCAAACTTGAGTGGATCGGGTACCGGGTCTTCGGATCCGGGGAGAAGATCTTGTCGCACGGGCGTCAATGCTTCCGGGAAGGAGAACTGGTCGTTCAGGGCTCGGCGTCTGGGGTGAAGAACTTGGTGGTACCGAGAAGGAGGTCTCGTCGCATCCGATGGATCGGTCCTCGGGTCCATGAAGGCGTCCTCGGGTCCGGGTTCTTGGCTCCACTTGGGCGGTCTTGTCGCTCCGTGTAGGCGACCTTGGCGTCACGGTGGTCGTTCTTGGGCGGTACCGTGGTCTTTGAAAGATCTTGCCGTACCGTCGAAGAACTCGGATGCGGGTCGGTGTCGGTGGAGCACTTGATGTTCCACGTAGAAGACCTTCGGGTTCGACGGGTTCGGTCTTGGACGCCGGATCGGTCTTGGCGTTATCGTGAGTTCTCGGCGTGGTTCTCTCGGCTACCGTGGGTACCGAAAACAGGTCGAAGATCTTGTCAACGGAGGGCTCGCGAACACTATTCGGGCTTACGTGGAGGGACACTTGGCGACCTCTGGCACCTTCTACTAGGCCTACACCGCGAAACAAAACAGGCGAGCAACCGCCGATGGGCCTGCAGGCAAGATGCTCGCCAGGCGGCGCTCTCACGAGGAGAGGCAGCGCGGCGACGGTGACTCGGCGGAGGTGCAGCGGCTCGGCGGACGGTGCTGGTCGGCGGCAGACAGACGCGAGGGAGGAGGAGGCGGCAGCAGGAGAGCGGTTCGCTCGAGGAGGCGGCGAGGAGGTAGACAGTGGGGAGGAACTTCGGTGAGGCGGCGGGCAGGAGAAAGCGAGCCTGGGTCATGATGCAGAAGCGGGCAGACGCTTGGCGGCCGCGGTGGAGGCGGGGTCGTCGGCAGCGGCTCTGGCGAGGGAGATGGCGGGCTAGAGCGACGGCCTCGGACGCAGGGCGGCGAGACGGGCTCGGCGGGAAGAGGAGGCGAGGAGAGGGCCGGGACGGAGACGGCCGAGGAGATGGAGCCCGGCGGCGCCGGCGCAGGCCGGAGAGGCGGTCGACGGTTCGGGGTCCTTCTCGGGAGCGGCGGTGCTCGGGGAGGAGGCCGGCAGCGAGCAGTGATGGGCGGCGGAGGAGGGTTCGGTTGGCCGGAGGCCGGAGAGGAGCAGAGGAGGAGGAGGGCGGCCGGAGAGGGAGAGAGGGCTCCGCCGGAGGGGAGGAAGAAGGGGGCGGGGCGAGCGCGTCGGGGAGAGAGAGGATGGGGAGGGGAGAGAGGCAGGTGGTGGGCCGGTGGGGCCGGGGTGACAGGGTGGGTTGGTGGCTTGTGTGGGTGAGAGGTGGGGTGAAGAGTGGGGCTGGAAAGGGGTGGGGCCAGGCTGTCGGGGAGAGAGAGAGAGAGGGGGTAGGTGGGGATTAGATGAGAGAGGACGAGGGGTGTAGGTGGGCTGTGGATTGGTGAGGTGGCTGGGCCGAGGGTGAGGTGGAGGGGACGGTGAGGTGGCGAGCTGGGGTTGGTGGGTAGACTAGGATTGGGTAAATTTAGGACTAGAAATGTTAGACTAGGGTTTTCTTTAAAAAAAAATTTGTAAATAGTTTTTAGACAAATAAAAGATCTGAACAGACGGATGTTTTAATTTGAAAAAAAGACGGGGCTATTTTAGAAAACAAAACTAGGTGTTTCGAAAATAGTTTCAGACAAACAATGCATGATGATGACGATGTAATGCACAAAACAGCGCGATTTTCTAGCAGTGGTTTTTTGCGGGATGCCACAACTATGCTAAACCATGGTCAACAAAGCCCTAGAACATGCTGGAATGCAACATTGGAATGTAATGGAGCACCAGTGTGACAGAGGTTGCGTCACCACACCCACTTGAGTGTGTGTGGTTATGTGGTTTGGAAATGATAACATGCAATGACACTCCATGTGTCAAACCATTGTCAGAAATCCCTAGAACATGTTGGAATGCAACTGCCACGTGCAATGGAGCACTAGTGTGACATAGGTTGCATCACCACACCCACTTAAGTGTGTGTGGTCATGCGGATCATTGTGGTTTGGAAAAGAACACATACAATGACACTCCATTATGTCAAACCATGTTCAGAAAGCCCTAAAACATGTTGGAATGTAACTTCCACATATAATGGAGCACCAGTGTGATAGAGGTTGCATCACCACACCCACTTGAATGTGTGTGGTCATGTGGATCATTGTAGTTTGGTAAAGAACACATGAATTGACACTCCATTGTGTCAAACCATGGTCACATAGACCTAGCACATGCTAGAATGCAACATTGGAATGCAATGGAGCACCAGTGTGATAGAGGTTGCATCACCACACCCACTTGAGTGTGTGTGGTCATGTGGAAAAGAACACATGCAATCGCACTCCATGTGTTAATCCATGGTCAGAAAGCCCTAGAAAATGCTAGAATGCAACATTGGAATACATTGGAGCACCAATGTGACAAATGTTGCATCAACACACCCACTTGAGTGTGTGTGGTCTTGTGGAGCATTATGGTTTGGAAAAGAACACATGCAAAGACACTCCATTGTGTTAAACCATCATCAGAAAGCCCTAGAACATGTTGGAATGCAAGTACCCCATGAAATGGAGCACTAGTGTGACAGAGGTTGCACCACCACCCCCACTTGAGTGTGTTTGGTCATATGGATCATTGTGGTTTAGAAAAGAACACGTGAAATGATAGTCCATGTGTCAAACCATGGTGAGAAAGCCCTAGAACATGCTGGAATGCAACATTGGAATGTAATGGAGCACCAGTGTGATAGAGGTTGCATCACCACACCCACTTGAGTGTGTGTGGTCATATGGAATATTGTGGTTTGGAAAATAGCACATGCAATGACAGTCCATGTGTCAAACCATGGTCAGAAAGGCCTAGACCATGCTGGAATGCAACTTCCACATGCAATGGAGCACTAGTATGACAGAGGTTGCGTCCCCACACCCACTTGAGTATGTGTGGTCATGTGGATCATTGTTGTTTGGTAAAAACACATGCAATGACACTCCACTCTGCCAAACCATGGTCAGAAAGACTTAGAACATGTCGGAATGCAACATTGGGATGTAATGGAGCAATAGTGTGACAGAGGTTGCATCAGCACACCCACTTGAGTGTTGTGGTCATGTGGATCATTCTGGTTTGTAAATGAACACATGCAATGACACTCCATGTGTCAAACCATTGTTAGAAAGCCCTAGAACATGCTGGAATGCAACTGCCACATGCAACGGAGCATCAGTGTGACAGAGGTTGCATCACCACATCCACTTGAGTGTGTGTGGTCATGTGGATCATTGTGGTTTGGAAAATAACACATACAATGACACTCCATTGTGTCAAATCATGGACAGAAAGCCCTAGAACATGTTGGAATGCAACTTCCATGTGTAATGGAGCACCAGTGTGATAGAGGTTGCATCACCACACCTAGTTGAATGTGTGTGGTCATGTGGATCATTGTAGTTTGGTAAATAACACATGAAATGACACTCCATTGTGTGAAACCATGGTCACATAGACCTAGAACATGCTAAAATGCAACATTGGAATGCAATGGAGCACCAGTGTGATAGAGGTTGCATCACCAGACCCACCACTTGAGTGTGTGTGGTCATGTGGATCATTTTGGTTTGGAAAAGAACACATGCAATGACACTCCATGTGTCAATCCATTGTTAGAAAGCCCTAGAACATGCTAGAATGCAACTGACACATGCAATGGAGCACAAGTGTGAGAGAGGTTGCATCACCACACCCACTTGAGTGTGTGTGGTCATGTGGATCATTGTGGTTTGGAAAAAACACATGCAATGACACTCCATGTGTCAAAACATGGTCAAAAGGCCCTAAAACATGCTGGAATGCAACTGCCACATGCAATGGAGCACCAGTGTGATAGAGGTTGCATCACCACACCCACTTGAGTGTGTGTGGTCATGTGGATCATTGTGGTTTGGTAAAGAACAGATGCAATGACACTCCACTATGCCAAACTATGGTCAAAAAAGCCCTAGAACATGTTGGAATGCAACTGCCACATGCAATGGAGCAACAGTGCGGTGACCCAGCATACCACTGCATTATGTAGTACACTATAGTCGTTGACATAAAACCAATGAAACACCATTCACTAGTATTACATCCCTCAGAGTGGTATAACAGAACTACAGCAGGTCCAAGACATGACTATAGATTACAACTCGACTCTTTACAAAAGATTCAGGGAACACTCTAGGTTAAAGAGGAAGAAATTAACTTCTTACAAATAAGAACCAGAAATAATAACTGATAACTATCTGGCTAACAAGACTAGCATCTAAACTAGCTGGCTTGCCATTACTACTAATACAATGCTCTACAGAAGTAGGTTTTATGGCTAGAGTATCTACACCTATCTAATCAGGAAATTCATCTTCACTTCGTTTGATGTATATGTTAACTTCATTGATTTATGGTAGAACTTGATCTATAAATGATGGTTTCTTGAGCATGAGTTGGTGTTGATGTCGTCTTCAACGGATTCGGAATCTAGCAAGGGTTAAGAAGGTACGGTTGAGTACGAGCGTACTCAGCAAGTTCACTAAAAAGGAGTGTTTGATACACTGTCTACAACACAAACCATAGGTCATAGGCAATGCAGGCTTTCATAAACATTTCTTCAAAGGTTGCTTTTATTCTGAAAAGCTATGTCCGTCAGCCTTCACAGGTTTACTAGAACTTACATGGATTTGCTTTCCTTCCGCATTCGTAGCTCCTTCCTGGAACAGGGAGTAACATGTCACAGTTCTTACAGTCTGTAGAGGTGTGTTTCTTTACCCATGAGAGACCTTAGCTTTGTTGCACATCCAAGTTGTAGGATCGTCCACACTTCCTTGGTGTGGGGCCCAGTCTAAGATCCAAGCCAATCACTACCGCTATCTGTGACCCCTCATGAAGAAACGACCCCCCAGGACATTCCCCACCTATGTTAAGCCCCCTTTTGGACCATCTATAACTCTAGTAGGCACCTGAAGAGTCTATCAGTCGGTTATGCCCTGGCAAGCTCCCTTAAAGGACAGGCTATACCACTGGCAGCTTCTCAAGTTAATATAGACACCAAAATCACGGGAAACTAAGGGGTTCCACCCATGTGCTAGGTTCTCAACGAGAAATCCATAGCCTCATGATTAGGTCATCCGTCCATGTGAAAGGAAGAAGATCTAGCTGACTTCTCTGTTCCATTTCAAATCTCATGGTTAACGCGTGATATACGGTGCTAGAATCACTAGAGACATTGGTTGTTAAGTCCTAGATATTATGTTCCTTTACCACTGGAACTGTATCAATAGATTATAACCACTTGGTAAATAATCCATAATCATATTATTATGAAAATAGTTTTTCTGACCTTTTTGAAATGCAGGTGATGACAACATTTGAGTTACAAGAATTTGATAGAAGATAACCAAAGGACATGAGAAAGTGTGAACTTGCCTTTTGTGATTGCAAGACTATGCACTCACGATCTTCGAGACAATAGAAGATCCAAAATCTAAAATTAGCATCATTGGTCCGGTAAGGACTAATATTTAAAGAAGCAAGATGCAATTATGCATCAGTAATGTAATGCAATTAGATAAATGGGAATCCCCAGAATAATCATCTATGATCTAGGGTTTGGAAACTGGGACGGTTTCTTTATAATGTGTTTCACTTTTATATCATCTTCACATTTGTGCTTCTTATTAAGGCTTGTGATAGTGTGTGAAACAATATGTAAATACAACAAGTAGCATGCAATACTAAAGAACTCAAGTGTGGAATGGCACATATAAACTGCGTGAGTAGGATTGTCACTTCATTAGTGTAGAGGGTGGTGCACCACCTCGACGATGTAAGTGAAAACATCGTGGGATCCTAGGGCACATTGCTAGGCTTTGTAAACATGAAGTGGACCAGGCTTATGGAATGGATGATCAGGCGGGAGCAGCAAATGTAGATGAGAATGAAGTAGCTGAATGAGAGGAGAGTGAAGCAATGTATACATTGCAGATTGAACGAATAGATCGAGAGGATATTGAACCAAATGCAGGGGAGATTCAACAAAATATAGGGGAGATTGAACCTGATGCAGGGGAGATTCAACCAATGGATCGAGAGGAGATTGAACCAAATACAGGGGAGATTGAGACAAATGCAGGGGATATTGAACCAATGGATCGAGAGGAGGGTGAACCAAATGAAGGGGAGATTGCACCAAATGCATGGGAGATTGAAGCAATTTATTCATTGGAAGCAGAGTTCAAAAGTGAAGGAATTACATAAGGGGATATTGAAGAAATGATGCCAATGCATTTTGAACCGTATGAACCAATGAATCGAAATGTGGTTGAACCAATTGTACGACAGACTGAAGCACTTGATTCATTTGATGTAGAGAAAAAGAACAAACGGAACAAACGGAAGAAGCTGATGGTGGAATCCGAGAATACTCCAGCCAGGATCACCCGAATCAAGGTGGTGAACTCCGAGAATATTCCAGCGAAAAACACTAGGAGCAAGGAAAAATGAATTTAAATTATTAATTTAAATTTGTATGATGAATTTGAACTACTGTCAATGTTTGTATTGAATTTGAACTACTATCGATGTTTGTGACGCTCCCAAGTTTGTATGTTGGATAACCCCATAATGTATGTGTTATTGCAAGTTTCTATTGTCATCCACCTAGTTGCTTAGCACTGCTCAGTTTTTCCCTCGACATGTGGTCAACACATGGGGTTTAGCTGGTTCATGGCTTAAACCATAGCAAACGTTGACCAATTGATCCAAATTTGGCACACTTGTGTATCCTGGATTGATTTACCATATGAAATTGGAAATTTTGGATTTAATTGTAATCATCCACATTTTTCTTTTTCTAAGTTATTAAATTCAAATAAATGGTTTTAGGGTTAGTTTAGTTCAAAAAAGAAGTCAAAACATAGTGCAACCTTCTCATGGAGTATTGTTATGTTACCTACAACCTAGCATGAATAATAAAGGAAAAGGAAATAAAGAGAAATGGACTTCTCCCCTAAACCACTTCTTAAATCCTTCTTGGAATGAGCTACTAGCTATGAAGATGAATGGCTTTCTACTCAGTCAACCTCCAAGATAAACCATCCCAAAACGCACTTTGTCTAAATGAGGCCAAATTTGGCACACTTGTGTATCTTTGAGTTGCAAACAATATAATGTCGGCCAAGATGGATTATTTTGTTCAAATAACACATTTTCCATTTGATATGCCTAAAGCTTGAATTTCCCTTAGTCATTTTTTATCCGAGCACCCTTGTTTTCCTTAGCTCTACTCAGTTTTCCCCTCCCGCTAAAATTTTCCTCGTTTTTCCCTTGTTGCTAAAGTTTTCCTCAGTTTTCCCCTCCCGCTAAAGTTTTCCTCACTTTTCCCCTCTCTCATGTCTCAGTTTGGCTAGCGTTCTGATTGGTTGATATGTATGTTACACGGATCTTGGCCAACCACCGTTGGATACATAATGATCTGACGGGCTGGAGGTCTCTCTCTCCCGATGGGCGCACCTAACCTTGTACGGCGAGGAGAGCCCGGCAGGCTAGATGTCTCTCACTCCCTTTCCCTGACGCACGTATACCAGCCGCATCAACTAGCGCTCAGTTTGGCTGCGCTCTGATTGGTCGAGATGTATGTCACACGGATCTTGGCCAACCACCATTGGATACATCATGATACAAAGGGCTAGATGTATATGATGGCTCAGGATACATTGAGCTCGTTGGGAACCCCAAGAGGAAGGTATGATAAGCACATCAACAAGTTTCCCTTAGTTATGAAACCAAGGTTATCGAACCAGTAGGAGCACGGAAACAACCCCAAGGTGTTGCTACCAACTTGGAATCCTGCATAACACAACCACAGAACTTTGCCCCAACTTATAGTGAGGTTGTCAATCTCACCGGTTTTGCTGAAAACAAAGCATTAAACGTATATTGTGGAAGATCGTAATTGCTTGCAGAAAGTAAATAGTAAATAGTAGATGGTATATCAATGGTAAAAGAATGGACTGGGGTCCATAGTTCACTAGAGGTGTTTCTCCTTAAGATAGATAGCACGTTGGGTGAACAAATTACAACGGGGAAATTGACAGACTCGAGAAAGCATACAATGCATATACTAACCATCTTGACTCCTATGAGTTTTTATTGGGCATTACAACATTATAGATAGAACGTAATCCAACTGCATCTATGACTAATAATCCACCTTCCGGTTATCATCCGAACCCCCTCCAGTATTAAGTTGCAAGCAACAGATAATTGCATTAAGCAAAGTGTGTAAAGTAAACAATATGATTGCTCCATGGACAAAGGATTGTTGTTTTCTCCCTAGTAGCAACAACACATCTACAACCTTAGAGATTCCTGTCACTTCCCCAGATTACTAGAGACATGAACCCACTATCGAGCATAAATACTCCCTCTTGGAGTTGCAAGCATCTATTTGGCCAAGATAGTTACTAACAACAGAAAGCATGCAAGAACACAAATAACATAGACATGATAGAATCAAAATCAATCTGAAATAGCATCTCAATATCCATCGAATCACCGCAAACACAACATGCAAGATTACAAATAGATGATCTTAATCATGAACGGAGCTCACAAGATGTAAACATGATAGCACAAAGGAGGAGAACCAACCATCTAGCTACTGCATGGACCCATAGTCCAAGGATGAACTACTCACGCATCACACCGGAGGCAGTCATGGTGATGAAGAAGGCCTCCAGGGTGATTTCTCCCCTCCGGTAGGGTGCCGGGAAGAGCTTCGAATCCCCCCAGATCTAGGGATCAAGATGGTGGCGGCTATAGACTCTTCCATGGATTTCTGATTGGGTCTTTGATCGAGTACTTAGGGTTTTCATCCCGGGAGGCTTTTATAGGCGAAAGGGCAAGGTCGGTGGAGCACCAGGGGTCCCACACCCCTGGTGGAGCGACCCCCCAGGCGGTGCCGCCACCAGGTGTGGCCGCCCTCGTGCGCCACTTCGTCTCCCCTCCGGACTCCGTGTTGCTTCAAGTAAAATATTGAATTTGGGTTTTGTCCCGTCCAATTCGTAGAATATTTCCGTACTAGCTTTTCTAAAACCAAAAACAGCAGAAAACAGGCAACTGGCACTATGGCATCTTGTTAATAGGTTAGTTCCAGAAAATGTATAAAAATACAAACATAAGAAAGTAGATACTAAACAAGCATGGAACATCAAAAATTATAGACATGTTTACGACATATCAACGTCCCCAAGCTTAACTCCTGCTCGTCCTCGAGTAGGTAAGGGATAAAAAGAATAATTTTTGAGGTGACATGCACCATCACAATCTTGATCAAGGTATTTATAAAACATTGATAACTGGGATCATAGTACTTTAACATAGACATGAAAGATATAGTTCAAACAATAAGACATAGAAACTATGTTATAACATGAAAAGGTACAAACAAAATATTCATGAATAACAATGCTTTGAAAGACGTTTGTTTGTTTCACATATAGAAAACATAATAAAAATGGTATTCAGCTTGTCCCTCATGGTGTAGCAAAAGATAAATGCATAGTACACCTTCAAAGTTCATAAGGGTGACTAGATACAAATAATTTAAGAACAAATAATATCAAAGTTATGAATCAATCAACAAGTCTTGGGACAATGCACATTAAACTAAGAATGACCACTATGCTCTCTCAGTAGATGCATAAAGGTAGAAGATGGAGACTCAACATAAAAGTAAAAGAAAGGCCCTTCATAGAAGGAAGCAGGGATTCAAGTCTCATAAAGAGCTTCCAAAAATTATGCTAGTTATTAGCTTTCAACTCTCATTTCCCCTATCATAAGCATATTTAGGTGATTAAGGTTAAAGTGAACAAATATGAGGATATGCTTGACAAGTTATAAGTTGTAAATCTCATGCCCCTTGCTTACGAGTACCGAACCTCATGTTACTCAACTTTAGTCACGAGTAAGTTCTTGTCATTGTAAGTACATGTGTATCATAGAGAACCACCAACGGGGTACCCCTTTCCCCATGATAGACGAGCTATCCCATATCAAAATGATAAGGAACAGACAATGAGCATCTCAACGATATTTTTATTTTCTATCTCCATAGGTTTTTATTGAGGATGCTTCACAGATTGCTCACTATGGTTATGCTGCAAGTTTCCACCATGATTATGCATGGCTTAGGCTAGACGCCTAGGCATTTCTCTAACACATATACAAACTCCATGAGCTTACAAGATCCCCTTTTATTTCACACCGCCGGGATCCATAAGCAAAAGAACATGATATCAACTACATAATGTGCAATGTTGAAAGCGTTCCCCATGGTAACATGGTTCTGCTAATTCACAACTTATAAACCACAAGCATATACGCAACATAGATGGGCACAATGGTTCATGTTTATTAAGTGCAAGAAAGTAAAGTGTGCCATCAAGATTGTGAGAGCTTTAATCACTAATTTTCACATAACAAGTTTAATTCGGAAGGTAGATAAAAACATTAATATACTTGGAATAGAAATAATACTAACAGGTAGGTATGGTGGACTCTTTGGAATAACTTGGTTTTATTTGGAGTTGGATGCATGAGTGGAACTCATACTTGGTATATGTGGAGGCTAGCAAAAGACTGGAGCGCCCAATTAAGAGAGCAATAATGGCCATAATCATGCAAAGCGACAAAACATTATTAATTAAATCATAAAGTGGTATTACAAGTCGAAAACTAAATGATCATAGAGGCTATAGTGACTGGTATAGTCTTAACATGGTGTGAGCATGCGCCAAGTTAACCCAAATAAAGCATCAAAGGAGAATACCACAATATTATGCTTTTGTATGCTAAAACAACACATGATTCTTTCAAGGCACATTAAGCAATCTCAACTGTTTGGAACAAGTCATGCTACAACAATAATTACTAAGCATAAAGTCAAAGCAACATCAAACATGACATGATAAAGTCTAGGCCATAGTCTAAACAAAACTCCTTTTGTACCACTTATAAGCATGAAACTTTCCTACTCTTTTCCAATCCAAATCAACTTATTTGAAACTATGTATGAATGCGGGGGTCCAACCAATTTATTTAAGCAAACCAAACAAAAGAAAACTAAAAATAAAAACGAAGACGCTCCAAGAACAACACAATTGTGCATGAAACAATAAAAATGAAGTGTTTGGAAGAAAACCTGGGATTTTTATTGATGAAGAAGGGGATGCCTTGGGCATCCCCAAGCTTTGACGCTTGTACTTCTTGAAAATTTCTTGGGGTGACATGGGTGGCATCCCCAAGCTTGAGATTTTTTCCATACTTCATCTTATCACATTATTCTTCCCTACACTTTAAAATTTCCTTCATACAAAACTTCACACAATCTTCATTAGTAACATTAGTGTAATGAAGATAATAAGTCTTTGGGTTTAGTTTCAATGCAAGTAAAATTTCCATTAAAACACAAGCTACTGTATAAATTCCTTCTAAAATCTCAAGTGATCAAACAGAACTCAAAGAGAAAGAGATTACGAGGCAAATGCAAATACTGGCAGAAATCTGCCAAAACAGACTAGCAGGTAAAACCCGATTTTTTCAAAGACCTTATGCTGATAAAATCGAAAAGTGATAATCTAACGAAAGTTGGATAACAACCTGGGGCAGAAGCAAAAAATATTACAGCTCAATCCGACGTATAGAGAATTTTCACGAATTTTTACAGTGAAGCACAAAAATCTGTTTCGGGAAAACAACTTTCCCAAGTCTTACTTCTCTCTCATTAGAGGTTATTCTTGGCACAAAAACCACACAAAAAGGATAAGGAGAGGTTATTACTGAAATAATAACTTCCAAGACTCAACAAAAGAAAAACTTACTGAATAAAAATTTGGGCTATCTCCCAATAGTGATTTTCTTTAACGCCTTTGAGCTAGGCATAGGAAGCAAGATTCAAGTATTCTCAAATGTAGAAACATCAAGATCAATACCAGAAATATCTTTAACAAGGCAAGGTATCTCATCCAAATAAGTTCTAGAGGATCCTCTCTCAATACTCTTAGGTTCACTATTTTCATCAAACGGGTTTTCAGGAACAATCCAATCGAAATTCTTTTCTAGGGCTTCATGCATTCCTATAAGTTTAAAAGGTGTTGGTATTTTAATTTCCTCTCCATGGGGTTTGGTTTTTTCCATCTTTTCTCATGTACCAATAACATCATAGAATTTTTTTAGCAAAGTCTCTAGGATAAAATCTCTCTTTTCAGTATCCTCAATATCTTTAAGTTTAAGAAACATTACTTGAATCATGGGGTTAAGGTTACCAAACCTAGCCTCCAACATGTGAACTAAAGAAGCTGCAGCAATTTCATAATTTGGAAAAAGTTCTGCTAAGGATCTATCCTGGATATCCTCATGCTTGCTAACATGATTAAAGAATTCTTCAATATTATCTTTACCAATTATGGAGCCACTACTTATTGAAAGGTATTTTAGGGTGAACTTAGGGATCAACATAGTGAGATAAGAACGAGGTGATAACTACAGAAAGAACTAAAAAAATTGTGTTTTTGATATAAAGAAGCAAACCAATACAACTAATTTTTGTGTTTTTAATAAAAGAAACAATCAAACAAAACAAAATAAAATAAGAAAAACAAAAAAAAGTAAGGAGATTGGTTGTGAGGGACTCCCCTTGTGAAGTTGTCCTTAACTCCCCAACAACAGCGCTAGAAAAAGGCTTGATGGCTCAAGATACGTTGATATCGTTGGGAACCCCAAGAGGAAGGTATGATGAGCACATCAGCTAGTTTCCCTTAGTTATGAAACCAAGGTTATCGAACCAGTAAGAGCGAAGAAAGGACCCCAAGGTGTTGCTACCAACTTGGGATCCTACACAACACAACCACGGAACTTTGCCCCAACTTACAGTGAGGTTGTCAATCTCACCAGTTTTGCTGAAAACAAAGGATTAAACGTAGAGTGTGGAAGATAGTAATTCCTTGTAGAAAGTAAACAGTAAATAGTAGATGGTATATCAATGGTAAAAGAATGGACTGGGGTCCATAGTTCACTAGAGGTGTTTCTCCTTAAGATAGATATCATGTTGGGTGAACAAATTACAGCGAGGCAATTGATAGACTCGAGAAAGCATACAATGCATATACAATGCATATACTAGAGGTGTTTCTCCTTAAGATAGACCGTAATCAAACTGCATCTATGACTAATAATCCACCTTCAGGTTATCATCCAAACCCCCTCCACTATTAAGTTGCAAGCAACAGATAATTGCATTAAGCAAAGTGTGTAAAGTAAACAGTACGATTTCCCCATGGACAAAGGATTGTTGTTTTCTCCCTAGTAGCAACAACACATCTACAACCTTATAGATTCCTATCACTTCCCCAGATTACTAGAGGCATGAACCCACTATCGAGCATAAATACTCCCTCATGGGTTGCAAGCATCTACTTGGCCAAGATACTTACTAACAACAGAAAGCATGCAAGATCACAAATAACATACACATGATAGAATCAATAATCAATCTGAAATAGCATCTCAATATCCATCGAATCCCTGCAAACACAACATGTAAGATTACATATAGATGATTTTGATCATGAACGGAGCTCACAAGATCTAAACATGATAGCACAAAGGAGGAGAACCAACCATCTAGCTACTACATGGACCCATAGTCCAAGGATGAACTACTCACGCATCACACCTGAGGAAGTCATGGTGATCAAGAAGGCCTCCAGGGTGATTTCTCCCCTCCGGTAGGGTGCCGGGAAGAGCTTTGAATCCCCCCCCCCAATCTAGGGATCAAGATGGTGGCGGCTAAACTCTTCCGTGGATTTCTGATTGGGTCTTTGATCGGGTACTTAGGGTTTTCGTCCCGGGAGGCTTTTATAGGCGAAAGGGCAAGGTCGGTGGAGCACCAGGGGGGCCACACCCCGGTGGCACGACCCCCTAGGCGGCGCCACCACCAGGTGTGACCTCCCTGGTGCGCCACTTCGTCTCCCCTCCGGACTCCGTGTTGCTTCAGGTAAAATATTGACTTTGGCTTTTGTCCCGTCCAATTCCGAAAATATTTCCTTACTAGCTTTTCTGAAACCAAAAACAGCAAAAAACAGGCAACTGGCACTTTGGTATCTTGTTAATAGGTTAGTTCCATAAAATGTATAAAAATACCTCAAAGTATGAACAAAACATAAAAAGTAGATAATAAACAAGCATGGAACATAAAAAATTATAGATACGTTTACGACGTATCAGTATCTATCTCTAAAGGAAATATGCCCTAGAGGCTATCATAGAGATGATTGTATTTCATGTGTATCCATGAGTTATTATAATGTTCCTTGAATATCCATATACCAGGCAACTTGTATTGATTGGCAATTATGTGAATTGTTTGTGAAACTCTTTACTTGTATGGTTATCTAATAATTGTCCCTAGTCAGAGTTCATGTGAGGACACACGTGAATATTAGACTAGCACATCGATTGGTTGATGACTATGTTTCGCAAGTCATAGACATGGAGATGTCAAACCAATGATGTGGACACATGTTATGAACATGGGGTTGGACTGACCCAACATGAGATTGGCAATAATACTTGCAGCTCTCTCTACACATCGTGTACGTTTTGTCCTTAGACCTGAGATTGTCGCATGTACTTGAGATGTGGATCGACCTACTTTGGGGCTATCAAACACTACTCCGTAACTGGGTAGTTATAAAGGTAGTTTTCAGGTTTGTCCTGATACATGCTGCAAGGCATTGGTCAATCAAGATAGGATTTGCCCCTTTCTACTTGAGAGAGATATCTCTAGGCCCCTCGAGTGATTGGATCTAGAAATGCATGGCCGTGCTACATATGGTTAAGAGTTAACCTAGTAAAGGGATTCCGAATCACAGTATCGAGAAAGAGAGGTCAGCTTGGTGATAGACCAAATATCATGAGGCAAAGGGAAAGACATGTACTCAACCTTGTGATGGTTCGTCCGAATGATCTTTATATGTGTTTAGGAGTTGGCACGTCTTGCTAGAGGCCGCTACCAACTATTGACGGAGTAAGTGTACTCACGTCATGTCTATACATGTATGAACCTATAGGGTCACACACTTTAGGGGCTGGAATCCTAATGAGGATTGAATCCGAATTAGACCAGGCTTAGTCTACTAATGGGCTGCTAATGTAGAAGCCCACCCGGGATGCCTATATAAGAGAGGGTGAGGCGAGCTGAATAGGGTTGAGCATTCCACCCAGCTGCCACTCCTCTTCCGCCTGTGTTACACGTGGAGACCTAGCAGTATGGCGTGTGACGGCTTCCACTCCGGACGTGTGGATACCTCGGAGGTGCTACAGTTGTAGCACTTGGACGAGCCGCGCAAAGGGGGGCTGCTCGTGGGACGAGGACGAGGAGGAGACGTAGAACATCTACACTGCCCCGACATGCTTCATCGAGTTCCATAATTGCGCATCTAGTGGTAATCCCGTGATCTATGACAATAGTATTCCTGGTTGACGCGGTAGAAAATTTTGATTTTACGCTAGTGTAGCCTACCCGTTACCCATCAGTGTTATCAGAGCCGCTGCTATTCAGTCATAGGTTCGGGAAGTTTGCATATGGTGATATGTAGATTGATATGAATGATGTGATCGTTTGTATGGCAGTGTTTCTGGATTGATCTATGATCTTACTTTCCGTGATCGTGATTCTAAGATCGTCGAACGACTTACCCCTACCGGTCGGTTTCCGCCATCGGGGTAGACACTGACACATAAATCCTTTTGAATCACGCGAAGATCAATATGATTGATCGAATCGGGAATTAGATCTGAATCGATGTAGCATGATCAAAGGAGTTTGGTCAAATCGGAACTATGGTCGGTTTATGGTAAATTTGATTTGCCGATCAAAATCCTTAAAGAAAATTGTATAGATCTGATCTCTCATTTTTCACAAGGGGCGCTGCCCCTTCGAACCCCCCAGGGGGAGACCCCCTAGACCCCCCTTAGTCGTAGCCCCCTTTTGTATCTCGTTAAGGTTCATAGGTGCTACGATTTCACATCATCCGGTAGAATGTGATTCTATACACAACTTGTTTTTGCAGGATTTATGTGATCAGTATGGCCCAAAAATGTATGTGATGCATGTATGTATTTTTCATGACCTGCGTGTCGTGAGTAGGGCAACACGGCTGGAGCCATATGTGTTGTCAATTATTGTAATAGCCTGCGTGCCAACTTGTGATGATCCCAATACCATGTAATTTTGATTACTAGCTGTTAGGAGTAATAGCTTGTATTAGTTCTTGGAGAACTCATCACTTGGAGGATGGCTCGCATAGAGCATGAAGATGGAGATCATCATGGTGGACAGGTTCTATGGCGATGGAGATCACCATGAGAAAATGGGCCATACAGTATCACATCTATGTGAATGTTATTCTTATACGTTTTACTACTATGCATGCTTAGATGAGAGAAGTAGAACGATCCCTCACAAAGTTTAAGTTAAACCATGCCTCCCAACCAAACCTTGCACCATCCTATGCCCTGTACAATCGTTGGTGGGTCTATGAAATTAGCGTGCCACGGTTTTCCTTGGCTAGATGGGTTTGTATCGGATACCTACACGCATAAGGGTTGGTGAGCTTAACAAGGTCATCTTAACAGTTAAGGAACTTGGGGCATAAAGGTTGGGCACCTAGTTTTGACATAGAGATGTCACCCAACAACAAGAGTCATATGTGATATGATTAGCAAAGGTTGCTTACCGATTTACCCTGTCTTCTAGTAGTGATGCTAAAGCTCACTAGTCGACTTGTTAATTGTGGACCTTGAATCACTTAGTATCAGTAGAGGGATGTTGATTTAAGTGGGAGTATATGCTATTAAATTGTTTAATATGTTTTACTCTTTCATGGTTACATGGCTTAGTATTTTACATATTTTTTGTTGTAGATCAATGGCACCAAACAATTCATCACCTTTTGCTTTGCGTTCGATTCTTGAAAAGGATAAACTAAATGGAACAAACTATTCGGACTGGGTCCATAACCTGAGAATTGTTCTCAGGGCTGAGAAAAAGGAAACTGTTCTAGATACCCCAATCCCGGATGAACCTGCTGATAATGCAACTGCTACCCTTAAGAATGCCTACAAGAAAGCATGTGATGAATCTCTTGAGGTTAGTTGTCTTATGCTTGCATGCATGGAACCTGATCTTCAAAAGCAGTTTGAGGATCAGGAAGTGTATGATATGATCGTTGCGCTTAAGGACATGTTCCAGACTCAGGCTAGGACTGAGAGGTACAATGTTGCTAAGTCCTTTGTGGAATGCAAGCTGGCAGAGGGAGCAGCTATAGGCCCCATGTGATCAAAATGGTTGGTTACAGTCAGACTTTGGAAAAGCTTGGTTTTCCATTAGGCCAAGAGTTGGCCACTGATTTCATTTTGGCATCTCTTCCATCTAGTTATGGGCATTTCATTTCGAACTACCATATGCATGGGGTGGAGAGGGGCCTTAATGAATTATGTGGGATGCTAAAAATAGTAGAATGTGACATTAAGAAGTGTGCAGGGCATAGCCATGTGATGGCTGTGCAGAACAAGCCTAGCTTCAAGAAAAAGGGCACTTCTTGGCAGAAGAAGAAGGGCAAGGCTAAGGATACGATCCCTAAGCCAAACCCTGCACCCAAGCAAAAGGCTAGTCCTGCAGGAGACACTGAGTGTTTCTTTTGTCACGAATATGGCCACTGAAAGAGAAACTGCAGCAATACCAGGCTTCTTTGAAGAAGAGCGGAAGTAAGAGTACTTCCCACTCAGGTACGCTTGTTGTAAATGTTGTGGACATTTTTCTCGCAGATTCTTATGTTAACTCTTGGGTATTTGATACCGGATCGGTTGCTCATATTTGCAATTCGATGCAGGGTCTAATAAGGACTAGAGAAGTGCAGAAAGGCGAAGTGGATTTTCGCGTCAGAAATAAAGCAAGGGTTGTTGCATTGTTCGTCGGCGTCATGCAACTTCACCTTCCGTCAGGATTTATCATGGACTTGAATAATTGTTATTACATTCCTAGTATGGGTCGAAACATTTTATCACCTTCATGTTTGATGAGGGATGGTTATTCATTCACGAGTACAAACAATGGTTGTGTAATCTCTAAGAATGCTATGTTTGTGGTTGATGCTCCCATTGTGAATGGGTTATTTATTTTAAATCTTGATAATGCATGTGTTTACAATGTTAGTGCTAAAAGGCTTCGGCCAAATGATTTGAGTCCTACCTATTTATGGTATTGTCGTTTGGGGCATATAAGTGAAAAGCGCATGAAGAAGCTCCATGGTGATGGTCTTCTAACTTCGTTTGATTTTGAATCATACGAGACATGTCAAGCTTGTTTACTTGGAAAGATGACCAAGACGCCTTTTACGGGGTTTCCCGAGAGAGCGACAGACTTGTTGGAAATCATACATACTGATGTATGTGGACCAATGAGCACGACAGCCAGAGGAGGATATCACTACTTCATTACTTTCACTGATGATTTCAGTAGATATGGCTATGTCTACTTGATGAAGCATAAGTCTGAAACTTTTGAAAAGTTCAAAGAGTTTCAGAATGAGGTAGAGAATCAACTTGGCAAGAAAATAAAGGCCTTGCGATCTGATCGCAGAGGTGAATATTTGAGTCACGAGTTTAGCAATCATCTTAAGAGTTGCGGAATTGTTCCACACCTCACGCCGCCCGAAACGCCTCAAAGAAACGGGGTCTCTAAACGGCATAATCAAACTTTGTTGGACATGGTTCGATCGATGATGAGCCAATCGGATTTACCATTATCATTTTGGGGTTACGCGCTAGAAACAACAGCGTTCACACTAAACAGGGTACCATCTAAATCCGTAGTTAAGACACCATATGAGATGTGGACTGGAAAGAATCCCAGTTTGTCTTTTCTAAAATTTGGGGTTGTGATGCATATGTCAAGCGACTTCAGTCGGACAAGCTAACACCCAAATCGGATAAGTGCATTTTTGTGGGATACCCAAGGGAAACCTTAGGGTATTACTTCTACAACCGAGAAGAGGGCAAAGTGTTTGTCGCTCGTAGCAGTGTTTTCCTAGAGAAAGAGTTTCTCACAAAGGGAACGAGTGGAAGGTCGGTGCGACTTGAAGAAGTTTAAGATGAGCCAGTCAGGGATGCTTCTACGAGTGATGCTATTGTAGAAGAACAAGTTGAGGAACCCGTGGCAATAGAAGCACCACAGCCATGAAGGTCGGCGAGGCTCCACGAAGCGCGAGAGTTATTATTGTAAGACAATGATGAGCCTGTGACCTATGCAGAAGCGATGGTGGACCCAGACTCTGAGAAATGGCTGATTGCCATGAGATCCGAGATAGAGTTCATGGGAGACAATCAAGTTTGGAACTTGGTTGACCTGCCTGATGGTTTTAAAGCCATAGAGTGCAAGTGGATCTATAAGAAGAAGATTGATATGGATGGAAATGTTCACATCCATAAAGCTCGACTTGTTGCAAAAGGTTTTCGACAAGTTCAAGGAGTTGACTACGACGAGACTTTCTCGCCCGTAGCGATGCTTAAATCTATACGGATCATTCTAGCCATTGATGCATATTTCGATTATGAGATATGGCAGATGGATGTCAAGACGGCTTTCTTAAATGGAATCCTTTCTGAGGACGTGTATATGATGCTGCCCGAAGGTTTTGTCGATCCAAACAATGCTAGAAAGGTATGCAAACTTCAAAAGTCTATTTATGGGCTGAAGCAAGCATCTCGGAGTTGGAACATTCGATTTGATCAAGTTGTAAAGGAGTTTGGCTTCACCAAAAACGAACAAGAACCTTGTGTGTATAAGA
The DNA here is from genome assembly GCA_023614405.1 of Avena insularis. Taxonomy (NCBI): domain Eukaryota; kingdom Viridiplantae; phylum Streptophyta; class Magnoliopsida; order Poales; family Poaceae; genus Avena; species Avena insularis. Next base: position 316,930,664 of record CM042686.1, read on the forward strand.
AAGAAAATGGGAAATCACTTGTGTTTCTAATCTTATATGTGGATGACATATTACTGATTGGAAATGACATTCCTATGCTCGAGTCTGTTAAGACCTCATTGAAAAATAGTTTTTCTATGAAGGACTTGGGAGAAGCGGCATATATTCTGGGTATCAAGATCTATAGAGATAGATCAAGGAGGCTAATTGGATTAAGCCAAAGTACGTACATTGACAAAGTGTTGAAACGGTTCAGCATGGAAGAGGCTAAGAAGGGGTTCTTGCCCATGTCTCACGGCATTAAACTCAGCAAGACTCGGTGTCCTTCGACCACTGATGAGCGAGAACGCATGAGTAGGGTTCCATATGCTTCGGCTATTGGATCCATCATGTATGCAATGACATGTACTCGCACAGATGTTTCCTATGCTCTAAGTGTTACGAGCACATACCAGGCTGATTCAGGTGAGATTCGCTGGACAGCGGTAAATAATATCCTTAAGTACTTGAGAAGGACTAAGGATATGTTCCTAGTTTATGGAGGTGAGGTTGAACTCAGTGTAAAGGGTTACACAAATGCGAGTTACCTTAATGACTCAGATGACTCGAAATCGCAATCAGGTTATGTGTTTGTCATGAATGGTGATGCTGTGAGCTGGAAAAGTTCCAAGCAAGATACAGTGGCCTCCTCTTCAACAGAAGCTAAATATATTGCTGCCTCGGAGGCTGCAAAGGAAGCTATTTGGATTAGGAATTTCCTGATCGCTCTTGGTGTGGTTCAGGGCTCGTCCAATCCCTTGGATGTTTATTGTGACAACAATGGTGCTATTGCACAAGCCAAGGAACCTAGACGGGACCAGAAGAACAAACATATTTGCATGCGTTACCATCTGATTCGTGAGTTCATTGATGATGGTAGTGTCATGTTATGCAAAATACATACGGACTCAAATGTTGTTGATCCCTTAACTAAGCCATTCCCGCAGCCTGCGCATGAAGCGCACACAAGAGCAATAGGTATTAGATATTGTCTAGATTGACTCTAGTGCAAGTGGGAGACTGAAGGAAATATGCCCTAGAGGCTATCATAGAGATGATTGTATTTCATGTGTATCCATGAGTTATTATAATGTTCCTTGAATATCCATATACCAAGCAACTTGTATTGATTGGCAATTATGTGAATTGTTTGTGAAACTCTTTACTTGTATGGTTATCTAATAATTGTCCCTAGTCGGAGTTCATGTGAGGACACACGTGAATATTAGACTAGCACATCGATTGGTTGATGACTATGTTTCGCAAGTCATAGAAATGGAGATGTCAAACCAATGATGTGGACACATGTTATGAACATGGGGTTGGACTGGCTCAACATGAGACTGGCAATAATACTTGTAGCTCTCTCTACACATCGTGTACGTTTTGTCCTTAGACCTGAGATTGTCGCATGTACTTGAGATGTGGATCGACCTACTTTGGGGCTATCAAACACTACTCCATAACTGGGCAGTTATAAAGGTAGTTTTCGGGTTTGTCCTGATACATGATGCAAGGCATTGGTCAATCAAGATGGGATTTGCCCCTCTCTACTTGAGAGAGATATCTCTGGGCCCCTCGAGTGATCGGATCCAGAAATGCATGGCCATGCTACATATGGTTAAGAGTTAACCTAGTAAAGGGATTCGAATCACGATCGAGAAAGAGATGTCAGCTTGGAGCTAGACCAAATATCGTGAGGCAAAGGGAAAGACATGTACTCAACCTTGTGATGGTTCGTCCGAATGATCTTTATATGCGTTTAGGAGTTGGCACGTCTTGATGGAGGCTGCTACCAACTATTGACGGAGTAAGTGTACTCGCGTCATGTCTATACGTGTATGAACCTATAGGGTCACACACTTTAGGGGCTGGAAGCCTAATGAGGATTGGATCCGAATTAGACCAGGCTTAGGCTGCTAATGGGCTGCTAATGTAGAAGCCCACCAGGGATGCCTATATAAGAGAGGGTGAGGCAAGCTGAATAGGGTTGAGAATTCCACCCAGCCTCCACTCCTCTTCTGCCTGTGTTGCACGTGTAGACCTAGCAGTCTGGCGTGTGACGGCTTCCACTCCGGACGTGTGGATACCTTGGAGGTGCTGCAGCTGTAGCACTTGGACGAGCCGCACAAAGGGGAGCTGCTCGTAGGACGAGGACGAGGAGGAGACGTAGAACATCTACACTGCCCCGACGTGCTTCATCGAGTTCCGCAACTGCGTGTCTAGTGGTAATCCCGTGATCTATGGCAATAGTATTCCTGGTTGACGTGGTAGAAAATTTTGATTTTACGCTAGTGTAGCCTACCCGTTACCCATCACTCTCCTGTTGGGCTACGGAGAGGAGAGCTCGACGGGCTGGATGTCTCTCCCTCCCTTTTCCTGTCGCACATATACCAGCCACATCTTCCTCCCCTCCTATCAATGTACGGTGGCGCGGCTATCTAAACAGCGTGCGGTGACACGGATCTAAGTGTGGCGGTCCGAATGGCGTGCGGAGGCGCGAACCTAAGCATGGCAGTAGGAACGGTGTGAGGCAGTGTGGACCTAGGAGTGGGGGTCGGAACGGCTTGCAGCGGGACGGATCTAAGCACGACTGCTAGAACAGCATGCAGCGGTGAGGATCTAACCGTCTGAAATTTCTGTCTCTATCTATCTCACTTCCGTTCACATCCTCAGATCCGTTGCTGATAGTGGTCATCAATGTGAAGACGATTGAAGCCATCATCCGCAACATCACTGCGACGGCGCAGATCAAGCCCTCGTGAACCGAAGCTGTGGGAGGCAAGCCACGGCCATAGCTGGCACGTCGAGGTGCTCTTCGACGGTGAAGGCCGGATGGGAGCACTTTGCATGTACTTCTTGGAGTACACATACGTTGGGGAGGACGGCTAGCTCACTGTCCACTTAAAATTAGGACAAATTTAAGCCCATTTTGAACCAAAATTCTATGATTAAAATATATGCATGATTTGAATAAATTTGACATGTATTTGAGCCGTGAGACCGATGGATATGCTCTAAATCTGATTCATAAGTAGTATAATTTTCTTTGATAATCTCCGGTGGACTAGTATAAATTTGATCGAAATATGTATGATTTGAATCAAAATTGATATGTATTTGAGTAGTGAGGACTATGGATATGCTCTAAAGCTGATTCATAAGTAGTACTCCCTCCGACCCAAATTAGTTGATTTAGAATTGTCTATATTCGATTGTATCTTGAGGAATTTGAGTCAACTAACTTGGATTGACAATCTTAGCCACTAATTTGGAATGGGGAATGGATGCTGCCGCCAAGGCTGCAACTCTACATGGAAGCCACTATGGCAGCGACAGAATAATCAAAACTGATAGGCCCCAACTTTATCCTGTAGGCATTTGGCAATCCAACTATAGGCAGCTAGATCCAATTGCAAGCAACTCGGGCCCTGAAATGCATTCTCTCGACAACATTGGGACCACTAGATCCAATGGCAAGCAACTCGGGTACCGCAATGCATTCTCTCGACCACTTTGGGACCGCTAGATCTAATGGCAAGCAACTCGGTGTAACACCCCAAAAATTCTAATCAAGATTATCAAGTTATAATAACCCAAGTTTAGGGTTAACAAAAACTTTTATGACTAATTTGAATATGAATGCATGTGTGATTTGCATTAGTGTATGATTGAGTGAAATTTCCATGTGTGTTTGCTACAAATGATAAGAAATGGTTTAAACATGAATACTACATCATCTAGGCCAATTACAAATAAAATCTAAAGAAAAAGAAATCAAATATGAATCAAAAGATCAAATGGTCATTTTGACCAAAGTTAACCACTAGGCCACTTTGTGAGTTCCTAGTAAAGAATTCCTAACAGAAACATTTCCATTTCTTTTCACCCCTTGCTAGACCAAGTAAAAGTGAAGTCAAGCCCACTTTACAAACTCGTAGAAACTATTTTCAAATATATTTAAAGGATAGTTCAAAATTGAATCAAGTTCATATGGTAAGATCACCTTTTGCAAAAACCACTCAAATCAATTCACCTTGACTTTTCCAAGCAACCACAGACACTCAAGCATAAGATCAAAACACTCACCAAATTTCATTCAACAATTTCAAACTTAAGTTCAGACGGCCATTTGGTCGAGCACATTGCACACACTAATTAAACCACTACCTAACTTCACTATTTTGTGCAGTGATCACTCACCCCACTGTCCCCTCTTCACTCCCCTGGTCTCCCCCAACACACAGCAGCGCCAGACACGCACCCCCTCTTTGCCGTTGCGCCAGTGCAGCGCCTCCTGGAGCTTACCACGTCGGCCGACCATGGACCGCTCGCCAGAGACCATGCCGCCCCTGTCTATGATGTCTAGCAGGCAGGCCACCGTCTAGCACCACCCCATGTCCAGCCCTTGACCCCGGCCAGGCCATGGACCACCCTAGCAGCCGTGCCCACTTTCTCTGCGACGTGCCGAGAGCGCGCCAGAGCGCCGCAGCTGACTAGCTCGCACGCGCCGCGCCTCGCCCCCTCCGCCTGTGCACCCACTCGCCATAATACCAGCTAGCTCCTAGACATCCCCGTTCACCACCACGCGACCCGTAGCCCCCGTGCGCCTTCTCGAACACCGCTAGTTCCGTGTAGAGCACCGCCCACGCCCGACCATCCTCTGCCGCCTCGTACCGTGCCTTTAAGCCCGTGATGACCGCTAGGGAGCACTGCATCGCCCCCTACCCTCAGCCACACCGATAGCTCGTTGTACCACCATCACCGGAGAAGCCAGCCCATCCCGCTCTGTCCACTCGCCAGCGTATAAATAGAGGCCCTCTCTGCCTCAATTCAATAGACAACCTCACTCCCCACTCCTCACAACACCTCCCACACCCTTTCCCAGAGCAAGGCGAGCACTGTATCACCGGAATTTGGCCGGAGTCAGCTGCTGAAAGGAGAAGAGGAGCCGTCGATTCGAGCCGCTCCAGGAGCCGACGCTACCACCATTCGAACCGTCATCGTTTACCACGTCGTTCGCCTCCATCGCTGACCCTAGCTGGAGCCCAGGTGAGCATCACACGACCCCCACCGCCGCATTAGGGTTCAGACCTTGCCGGAGCTATTCGTCGTCGACGATGAACCTCAGCCGTTAGATCAGGTTCTAATCGTAGGGCCTAGATTGAAAGATATAGTTGCGGTTAGATAGAGTCGCTAACTAGTGGGACCCCATGTTAGTAGCCTTCTGTGCCGCCCTGTGCAGATTGGGACAGCCTGGTTAGTTTTCCGCCCAGGCCTATAATTCAAATAGTTATTTTCCATTTTAGTTAAAACCAAATTCTGTCAGTAGATTGAAAAATCAATTCAAAGAGATTCACTAAACCAAATTGCATCATTCCAATTTTGTTAGAAAGGTATTTAAATTATCTATCCAATCCCGTTGGATTTAAACCATTTGGAGTTAGAGATCACCTATAGTAAAAATAACAAGACAAAGACTTTTCCAACTTCAAACATTTTTCAAAAATCAACCATAAATGATTTTGAGTTGATTCCAACTCTCAAAAATCACATTTGACGAGATATATCTGAATATGTAAAAAATAGTTAGGTTTACATGCAGTGACATTGGACTAGTACTAAAAGAATGCTATATGGGCATTTCTAGTCACTTTAATTCTATTAAATGATAATCTTAAACTTTATCAAATATGACCACCCCTTTAAATCACATTCCCATGTATTAGAATATGTGGTGATGATATGTGTCAACATAATCCCATATTTTAATTGGAGAATATTAAATCTGAAGTATTTTCAATGAGTAGAAATTATTTTTCTAAAAATAAGATAAACAAGATTAAGCCTTTATTTCATGTGATGATTCTAGATCATCAAGTGTGATCCTTAGGGTGCTAAATAGAAATAGTTAAGTATTGTTTGGTGATTGTGTACCCCGTGTTCATTTATAGATGATAGTACCGACCCGAGATACAAGGAGGAAGAGTACTACCAAGAAGAAGAAGAAGAGGAGAACTTCAATCACTACACTACTCAAGGCAAGCTAACACTTGCAAGTCTCATACCTATGCAAGTCATCCTTGCAATATAACCTGTGCAAGATGCATTAGGCATGCTTGGTTATCTAACTTTGATTATACCAATCCCAAGTTTTACTTGCAAGCTTTATTCTTTTACTTTACCAAAGTTCTTTATTTTTAGTTAGTGCTTTGTGAGTACTGGAAAAATAGTATAGATACCATAAATAGTATAAAACTAGGCCTAACTAGTTATACTTAGATGTCATTCCAAGGCATGAGATTAGAGTTGGATCGTTACACTTGATTAGCGCCCCTCATTAGTGAATATGCTCAACTTTAGTGGCTAGTGCTAAGCATAGATGTTGATTACTTTAGATGGGAATACTTGGTGAAAATGATTGTGAAAACCTTGGAATGAGGATTCATTCTATTGAAATGTTTTGACATGTGTTGTGAAACACAAAAGGATTTGATGATGAAAATGTTGAGGCATGAGCCTTAGCCCTTTATAAAAAACTGATGGTTGGGTTCGGATGCGATACCATTCCAATTTTACCGTACACCCACAATACCTGAATTGGGTAGGGCTTAATTGGAAGTTTATATGCCTTAGTATGGGTTCCCTCGCAGAAAGAGGTTGAGTTGAGGCTACCTCGTGAGTGTGAATGTCCACCTATGTAGTGCCCAGGATGGCAAAAAGCCATGGCTGGGAGGCCAAGCTCATAGGGGAGGTGCCTATACTAGAGTGTGTAATTGAAAGGTTATGATTGATTATCCGCATACTAAGTATGATGATTCAGGGTTATCCCTAACGGATGTATCGAATTTTGTGGTGAAAGTGTACCACCTCTGCAGAGTGTCAAACTATTTGAATAGCCGCGTCCGCGGTCATGGACAGCTGGAGTGGCCATACTGTGCCATCATTAGATGTTTTCAAAATGACTTATGAATTGAACTATGACTTTGACTTGACCACAACAGGGTGTGGATATGAAAACTAAGTTCCCACTTTAGTGATTTAGAACATTAACTTAGTTTTCTTTACTTCTAAACTCAGTATGAGATAAACCTGGCTTTGTGCAAATAAACCTAGAGCTTAAGATTCCTACTAGAGCTACCTTACTTGTTAGTGATAGTTTGCGAGTACTTAAAGAGTACTCATGGCTTTGTCCCTGGCTATTCCCGTGGCCAGACTATGAGGAGGACAACCAGGATGATGGACAACAGGAGGTTTACGACAACTAGGATCATCTCCCATCGTCAGCATTGCCTGTGACTCTAAAGATGGAGCCCCTACTACGTTTATTTTCCGCTGCTTGATTTGTATTAAGACTGGATCATGAGATCCTTTATTTGTAAGACCTTATTATGGTTTGTAATGGATGATGTACTGTGGTACCAATTCTGTTATGTCTCACAAAAATGGTAATCCTGGGATTGCGAGGTATGGCATAACAGGCATCTGGGATTAAAAATCTGGGTGTTGACAAGTTGGTATTAGAGCCATCCTGACCATAGGAGACCCTAGTTAGAATGGACATCCGAGCAAAAACTTAGTTTCAAAACAAAAGAAGTGAGTATTTATGAAAACCTATTCCCACTCTTATCCTTGATTCTTTCAAAAAAATCATGTTCCTAAAAAATTCTTGCATTCCTACATAAAATTTGACAAACTTGATCACCTCACTAACTTACTCACCCTAAATTCTTATAGATGGAAGTCCAGTATTGCAAGTTCTACCAGCTGGGCAACAGAGGCCAACTGATCTTTGAGAGGGATCTAGATGGACTGTCAGAATATCTTGAGCGCCCGCACCTGGAATTCTTCGGGACACAACTCAACGATCACATAGGAGGAGATCTACAATGGCTGATAGTTGCAGATCTCAGAGGCAAGATGGAAGCACCCACTTTGGAGAAGATCCAATTCACCTTGTGTGAGAAAAACTGGCTAGATGGATTAGCCAGGGCTATGCATGAAGCTCTTGCCCGTCTGTGTGGGCAAAACATCAACCTGATCCAGGAAACTCGGTTTGCTCACTTCGCAAGGCGTGATTCTATGGGGATGCCCTTGGAGATGCCAGGACACCTGGAGCTGAAGCACCAGGTGGAAAATCTTGACTTCATGTTGTATGATAGGCAGAGAGAGTTGGACAACGCCTGTGCCTACGCCAACCACAACCATGCCATTGCAGTCAAGAAGGATCAAACCCTCGCCATTCTCGCCAAGGAGCACCAATCACTTCGTCGTCAGTGCGACAAGAAGGATCACACCATCGATCGTCTTCGCAAGGAGGTGTCCGCTCTCAAGAAGACCATCCGTGAACAGGAAATCCAGATTGAAGCGAAGGAGGAGGAGGAAGGTGAAGATATCCAGGGAGATCTTTACTCTTACATCAGTGATGACAACGACTACCTGGGGGATGATGCCATGGAGTTCCACACTGATGATGATGATTCTGAGTTCATTCATGATGATTAGATGCACTTGATCACTACCGTAGTAATGAGTTCTACCGGTCCCACTGTATCGTAGTTTCACAAAATGGTTCTTAAAACCATCTGTTTTCTATTTGTGTTGTGGTGTGTGTTTGTATTGTGTGCTTTGAATGAATGAATGAGAGGAAGTTGTTAGTTTGCAAAACCTGAGTCAAACTCAAAGTTGCAGATGAAGATGCCAGGACCAAACAGCGTCATCACAGTTAACGGAAGTTTCGAGAGGTCTAATAGCTGCGATAGGGAATTCAACAGAGTCTCTCAGTCCTTTGGCATGCAAGAGGAACTCGCAATACTGAAGGAGTCGACAAACAACAGTCTGCCTCCCGTGAGCAAGCCAAGCTCACCCGACCTCTCCTTCTACTCGTCGATGCACACCAAGAAAGTCCAGGTCCACCCAACGGACCTAGCCAAGACGTCCATTATCGCCAACAACTTGAGTTCCGCATATTAAACTCGCGCTCGTTGAGTTCCTCCGTGAGCACTGGGAAATCTTCGCTTGGTGTCTAGCGGACATGCCAGGAGTTCCCAGGGAATTCGCCGAGCGGTCACTAAACATGAATCCAGATGCAAGGCCAGTCAAGCAGACAATACGGCGACTGTCTGAAGCAAGAGCAAAAGTGGTCGGTATGGAGATCAACAGACTCCTCGACGCAAATTTCATACGCGAGATCAAGGAAAGCACCTGGCTCGCAAATACAGTGCTTGTGCCTAAAAAGGACACGGATATCCTGCGGATGTGTGTGGACTTCACCTCCTTGAACAAGCACTGCCCGAAGGATCACTTCCCGTTGCCACAGATCGACCAAATGAAGGAGGAAGACCAAGGAAAAACAGCGTTCACAACACTCTTTGGTGTGTTCTTCTATAACACTATGCCCTTCGGGCTAAAAAAACTCCGGAGCCACCTACCAGCAGTATATGCAGGCCTGCCTCAAGAACCAACTTGGTTGCAATATCCAAGTCTACATCAATGACATCATCATCAAAACCAAAGAGGAAGCCACGTTAATCGATGATCTCCGCGAGACCTTCGATAACCTCGATCACTACCGGATCAAGGTTAATCCGGACAAATGCGCCTTCGGTGTACCATCTGGGCAATTACTTGGGTATCTCATCTCTGTGAGAGGGATTGAGGCAAACCCGAAAAAGATAAAGGCCATTCTGGCCATGCACAAGCCGAAGAACGTAAAAGGTGTCCAGCAGCTGGCCGGGCGAATCACGGCGCTCAGTCGATTCATCAATCGAATGGGCGAAAAGTCACTGCCCTTCTACCAACTTCTCCGCAAAGCTGACAAGTTCGAGTGGATGGATGAAGCCTAAGAAGCATTCGACGACCTCAAGCGTCTACTCCACCTTGCTAGTATTGGTCACGCCTTGTGAAAAGGAGCCATTGTTTCAATACATCTCTGCCACCAACCAGGTGGCCAGCACTGTGCTCGTGGTGGAGCGAGCTGAAAAAAAATAAGGTCCACGGGGGTTCAGCGCCCAGTATACTACCTCAGCGAGGTGCTCACACCAACAAAGCAGCGGTACCCGCACTACTAGAAGCTAGCGTATGGTGTCTTCATGAAAGCCAGGCGACCGCGCCACTACTTCCAAGAGCACCCAATCGTGGTGGTAAACGACACCCCGCTCGGGCACATACTCAACAATCCCGACGCCACTGGACGACTTGCGCTCTGGGGAATCGAACTGTCTCCACGAGACATCACATACGAGAAGCGCGACACGATAAAATCACAAGTTCTCCCGGGCTTCCTCGTACACTAGATGGAGAACCAGCTCCCCGACAAGCCAGATATGTCCTACCTCTGGACAATGCACTTTGAAGGGTCCAAGCGAAAGGACGGAGCTGGTGCAGGTGTCATACTGACATCGCCCCAAGGAGACAAGATGAAATACGTTCTGCAAATGCAATTCATAGCCTCCAACAATGAAGCCGAATACGAAGCCTTGATCCAAGGAATGCAGATGGCAAAAGCCTACGGCGCCAAAAGACTTGTCACCTACGGCGACTCCACGCTGGTGGTCAACCAAACAATGCACGAGTGTGACGCCCCAAGTGACAACATGATCGCCTACTGCGACCTCTATGACACACTCGAGGGAGACTTTGATGGTTGCGAGCTGCGACACGTTGGCCGTGAAAGCCATGAGGAAGTAGACATACTCACCAACATCGGCTCCACCTGCCCCTATACCACCTGGAGTATTTCTAGAGCACATCTGTGAATGCTCCATCAAGCCTAAGGCTCCAGAGAAGAAGGCAAGCACGTCAACAGAATCGGGGGTTACGCCACCCAACGAGTCAATGGCACTCGAGGATATGGAGCCTGATACAGGACTCGAAGGCCCCATGGAGGTCATGATGATCGAGCCATCTTGGACATAGCCGTATATCACATACCTGCTCAGCAAAAGGCTGCCAGATGACCCGACTGATGCGCGACACATAGCGCGATGATCCAAGGCATTCGCCCTCATCGATGGTGAACTGTACAAGCGCAACATCACATGAGTTCTTTAGAGGTGTGGCTCCAACGGAGACGGAATAGCCATCCTCCTTGACATACACGAAGGCACTTGCGGACACCGTGCCGACAGTCGCGCTCTCGTTGCCAAAGCTCTACGAGCTGGATTCTACTAGCCAACGGCCATGCGTGATTCTAAGGATATCGTCTAGTGCTGCAAAGCTTTCCAGCGATTCGCGGATAAACTGCACGCACCAGGCGCAGAGCTCAGGCCAATACCAGTAGCTTGGACCTTTGCACAATAGGGACTCGACATGGTCGGCAAGCTCCCGAGGTCCTCGCGATGAGGCTACGTCTACCTCCTAGTCGTGGTTGACAAATTTACCAAGTGGATCAAGGCCATGCCAGTGATGAATTAGTCAGGAGCCAGCGTTGTCAAGTTCTTCGAGTCCATTGTCTACCATTTTGGGGTGCCACATAGCATCATCATGGACAACAGGACAAACTTCACCTCCAAGGAGTTCTAGGAATTCTGCGAAGACCTGGGAATAAACATTAGCTACGCCTCGGTGGCTCGCCCTCAGACCAACGGTCAAGTCGAAAAGGCCAACGGCCTCGTCTACGGGGAATCAAGAAATGACTCCTCCGGCCACTCGAACAAGCCGCAGGGTGCTGGCCAGACGAGCTGTAGTCTGTACTTTGGAGCCTACGCACAACTCCAAACAGCGCCATGGGCTACACCCTGTTCTTCATGGTGCACGGCGCTGAAGGGATGCTACCCGCAGAAGTACACTAAAAAGCCCCACGGGTGGTTGCATACAGCGAGAAGGAGTCAACTCTCGCACTCGAAGACTCCGTCGACCTCCTGGAAGAGGCACGCGAGATTGCAGCAGAGAGATCCACGATCTACCAGCAGAGCCTCCACAACTACCACAGCAGAAGGCTGCGCCCCAGATCCTTCATCGAAGGAGACCTGGTCCTGCGACTTAAGCAGCAAGGGCATCTCAAGTTCGTGTCCCCTTGGGAAGGACCTTATGTGATTACTGAAGTAATCCCATATGGCGCCTATCACCTTAAAGATTTCAAGAGCGGAGTCGCATAGTCCAACCCCTGGAACATCGTGCAGCTACACCGTTTCTATCCTTAGATGTTTTTACTTTACAAATAAGGCTATTCAGCTAGACTACTTAGCCACACATTGTACCTCGTACTATTCTGTGAATAAAATAAAGCTAAGTGCCCCAATACTCTGTGTATTTTTTTGTTTTCTTGCAATTTTATCACTCGGAGGATATGCCACCCTTTACACCTTCGTTCCATGAACAAATCGCAGTATCCTGAGTAGCTGAGATAAATACACGTTAGGCTAACGAAAAGGAACTACAGAGTACAACACACTCGCAAATAATACAAGATAGCAAGCTCTTCACATGTTAATGGGTATTAAATATACCCGCCACAATCATATGAACTTTACAACACTTATACATCTATGTGCAGGATACAAATTACGCTACTGCTGCAAAAGAAGAACATTCGTTTGCTCATCAAAGAAGTCAACGATGCCCTCTACTGGCCGATCAACCGCCTAATAGTGCGGTACCATGTTCCAAGTCATTCCTTCTGGCGGCAGCGGCGGTCCAGCGGTAACAGACGCGATGTCCACATCTGGCCTATGCAGTCACACCAGCGACAGTGCAGCCTTGGCACCGGCAACCAGTTGCTACCGCACACACTCACGGACACGTGCTTCTATCTTGAAATTTTGCCAGAAGATCCAACAGGCTCGAGGGCACATCGTCCAATGGAAACATCGTCTGATAAATATACTTCAAGAAAGATTCGGCCTTCTTCAAGGATTGAAGCACCCGCGACGCGCGATCCTGCAAAGTCGCCAACGCGACTGCATGGTCATGATCCACCCAGAAGTACCCACTAGCTTGTAGCTACTCCTGGGTTGGGTCATTCATTCGATATGGCCACCAGGTCCTTCTCATCCTTCGGATGGTGAGCGCTAACAACTACAAAATGCAAGACCAAAATACAAGCCAAGGCATCGCTGCAAATGGCTAAAGAAAGAATAAGAAGATAGAGAGCTAACATTTAAAGTCCTCGTTCAGCTGAGCAACCTCGTCGAGAAGATACTTCTCGCGAGCGGTGGCCTTCTCCGCCTTCGACTTCCACACATCCGCGTTATCGTGGATGACGGGCAACTCCCACTCCAACTGCTTAATACGGTCGCGCATCCGTGAGAGAAGCGACAACTCCTCCACCTTTGAACGCGGTTGCGCTACGTTTTCATCGGTGGGAGGAGAGTCACGAGGATCACTCGAAGGACCCTATTACAATCAAGCAAGAAGCAAATAAGGGAATAGGAATACATTGATAGAAGTGTGAATGCATTCAAAGTATTGACAGGGAGACTCCCACAAAAATATGGTTCAAACAAAAGGAAGCTACAGCTATTACAGATGGCAACTAAGGAGCAATCTGCATCTTCGACTTGGACTTCGACTTCGGGGGCCTCATCGAATCTGTGGCAGCCTCCGATGCCACAGAATTTTCAGTGGTGGCCCTAGACGCCACAGTCTTCGCCGCCTTCACTTGCTGCAACTCCGTAGAATATTTCGCGACTTTATTGATGAGCTGAGGCCCATACTTTCCACAGCTAGTAGCGAAGGGAGCAAACACTACCTGTTGGCCATCCGTGTTGACAAGCATCGCCTTGGAAATCACGCTGGGGTCCAACTCCACGCCATGGGCTTGTGCCATCGTGAGTACCATGGTGGCACCAATAGATCGTTGGGAGTTCTTGAAGTCCATGGGAATACCTTCGGCGAAGGATTCCACCAGGTCATCAAGATTGTCAATTAGGCTAGCCTTTGGGGTAAGGTCCCCCTAGAGGCGGCTCAGCACACCTTTGGCTTTCCCCAGTATCTCTTGGAGGGAGACACCACGATCCTCGACTGCAGCCACGGTGCCAGCAAGAACATCCTCGCGGCGCAAGGCCTGGGCGTCGAAGCTCAGACCAGCGGCATCTGAAGAATACAAGGTGTCGGCATAAGGACAAGCAAAACCAAAATAGGCACAATACAAGTGAAGTAGTGCAAGTACCTGAGAGCGCCTTTGCAGTCGAGAAAAGTTGTTCCGTGAACAACTTCTCCCTCTCACCAGCAGAAGCGCGTAGGTCTTCCTCATGCTTCTGCGACTCCTCCAGGGCTGCGATTGCCTCATCGTGTTTTTTCTCCGCCGCAGCAAGCCCCTTCTCAAGGGAAGTAAAGCAACAAAGAAGTTCATTATGCTCACCTACAAAGGGTAGAGCACGGCACATACATGAGTCTACAAATTTCAATACAAAGGAGAGTGAAGAAACAACGATTAGAGCAAACCTTCGACTACACGATGGCGGTTGTCCAACAAGGCGTGCTATCGACCCAAAGCAAGGACCTGCTCTACGAGGCGAGTGGAATCCTTCACAATGGGTTACATCAAAAGAAAACAAAGAATCAACGTCAACAAAAGGCACAAAATCCACAATTCGACTGCCAACGGCAAAAAACACACTCACGTGTTCCTCTAGGGACTCCGAAGATGCCTGTCGGGTAGGCATCCGTGCAACCATCTGGTGCCCCCCAGCATGAGGGGAACTCGAAGAGTTGGCACCGGATTGGGCCGCCACCAGAGGAGAAGGTGACTGCCTGGCCACCTCCTTGTTCTTGGAGTCTGCCACTCCAGATTCTTTGACAAATTCGACATCATCGGAAGATGACAACACTGTTTGGCTGCAAAACAGGCCCGACACCACTTTAGAAAAGAAATTTCGAAGAAAACAAGATGAACTCGCGGATATAAAACTCACCAGTTAAATTTGTCGAGGTCAAAAGAGTCATCCGACGACTCCTTCGGCAACCTCAGCTTCTTTCGAGCGGGAGGAGCCATGGCGCGTACAGGCACGACGGGGATCGACTCCTCTTCAGCAGCAGGAGATCCCTCCAGTGTCGTCGGTGAAGAAGCATCAGAATCCTTACTACGGGAACGCTTGCGAGTGTCGTGGCCACTGGACTCGGGAGCTTCCTCCTCTTCCTCAGTCGGGACGGTCGAATCCGACTCGTCCTCTTCTACCGCTTCATGCGGGGTAACCCCTTCAGGCTGAGGAGGCAAGCTGGCAGCAAGTTTCTAGTCCTACAAACAAAAGAAACATCAGTATATATCAAGCACTTGGCAAGCAATCAAAAAAATGCAAACTACACCACAGGAAAATTCTACCTCATGCAGAGGGTTGTTGGCATCGAAAGGAGGCACGACTGATTCACCTGGGAGATCCTCCTTGGTGGTGTACTTGGTCACCAGCCGCAACCTCCTGTCTACCTCACCCGCAGAAATGCCCTCCGCAGATATGCAGGTGACATCGCCAGCACCGATCCAGCGGTACATCGGATGGGCTCTGGTCTGCAAAGGCTGAATACGGCGGCGCAACCACGTGCGAATGAGTGCAGCTCCACCTTCTTCTTTGCTGATACGCCCTTCGAGGTCGCAGACACGCTGATACAGCATCTCCGTCTCCTCGGACTCGCCGGGCATCACGACGTTCTTCCAGGAGAGCCTCCTCTTGCATGCCGCCACGGAATCGAAGGGCGCGAGTGCGTAGTGCTCTCCGTCGGTCTTCTGGTCGCGGATGTAGAACCACTTATCTCTCCATCCTTGGACAGACATTGTGAGCTTGATATCAAAGTAAGTGGCGGAGGAGTCGACGTGGATCCCGTAGCCTCCTACATCATAGACTACCGAACCAGATGCTGACTAGCGTTTGAGCTTAAAAAGCTTCTTGAAGAGACCAAAATGTGGCTCGATACCGAGCCAGCACTCGCAAAGGGTGATGAAACAAGTGATGTGGAGAATCGAATTTGGGGATAGTTGATGCAGCTGGAGCCCATAGAAACAGAGAAGACCCCTGTCAAAAGGATGCAGGGGAAGAAAGAGACCGCAGATGATGAACGCAAGGAACATCACCCGAAAACCCGCATGAGGACTGGGAATTACCTCCTCGCTAGGCACGCGCGAGTCATCTTCTGTGGGAGGCAGTGCTCCATGTTGGCACATATTGAACAGCTCTAAAGACTTGATGATAGATGGGCGCCAGGACCCATTGGTGACGCGAGTCCCCACGGCGCTGGTGCCCACGGTGGTGGCGCCTCCCTTCTTCTTTGGTGGCGATAATGGTGGCCGCAGATCCAACAGCAAAGCCTCCTTTCTTCTTTCCCATCTTGCGATGGCGATGCGAGCGAAGGAAGTAACTGGGGAAGACACGAAGTTGGTCTAGTGCCACGGAGAGGATGTGCACAAAGGAGTAGCAAGAACAACAATGGCGGAGGAAGCGACAGCACGAAAAGAGATGTGGAAAATTACCGCATCTGCACTCCTACTTAACCTCCTAGCGGATGTCATCCGACGGCCAGCAGAAACCCTATTGGACGTGTGGCGCACATCGACATTGACGGGTGGCGAAGATGAATCATGAACCGTCCCCTACTACTCCCATTACGCGTGGAAATCAAGGAGACGCAGTTAAAACAAAAGATTACGCACGTCCAGTCAAATCAAAGTTAGAAAGTAGGACCCACTACTCGTCACGTTCCGTCAAAGCCACTCACGCGGGCAACTAAGGTCATCTCGTCATCAGCACTAACGTTATCAATTCCAACGGAAGAACATTTTGACTACTTTAGTCCTTAATCGAGTCTTCGACTCAACCAAGCACTTGGGGGCTACTCCTAACAGTAGCGCTAGCCGCGCACCCGAAAGAATTTGTATGCAGGTATTCAAGCTTCATGAAAACCCTTCACTCGAATCCACGATTCGATTGTGAACTCTAGGTTACTCCCATAGGGAGCGCTGGAAGCGCATTTGACTGAAACAAGAAAATAAAGACGACAGCAGTCGCAAAATACTTATAGTCCCCACTGAAGCCTACGACTCGAATAGGCACTCGGGGGATACTCCCATAGGGAGCGCTGGCCGTACACTCTATGATTATTTTTTCTTATATGTTACGCCATGTGTTGATAACATCCACACTCGAATTCTATGGCGACTCCGCCTCATATTTTCCCTGCAAAGAGATTACGTATCTTGGGTCACCCAAATCATCTCCGCGATGACAAAAATTTGGGTGTCGTGCTTACAGCGTGAAGATAAGACCTGAATAAGGCCTGGCAACGCATCTGCTGCGCACTACCAAAAATATATCCGTGCCTATAGGTATGATGAATATGCCTTGATAGACCCTTCGAGTGCTCACATTTACATACTAGAATTCGACTCCTATAAGACCTCTGTGGCCTGAGTCGAATTACACCAGCACTTTTCCGAATTCGATTCCGAGGACTCGAGTTTGAGTAGATTGCGTTGTTTTGCCCTAAGGCAGTTAACTGATACCGATACATCGGATAAATCAGGCACATATATCAACAATCTCTATGCGACAAAATAGAAAACTTGAAAATATGCTCATCCATGCACTCGAAAGACTTCATAAAGTTTCCACTCGAATATACGATTCCACTAGACACTCGGGGGCTACTGACGTGGGCATACCCTAGAGGTACTCGAGTTTGGCATATACGGTCCAGATACGGCAGAAGCCCATGGCGTTGCCAAGGCCCAATACAGGATGTGGGTGACTCACGGAAATTCCGATTGCTTGTAGTGCAAGAAGAAGCTTAAGATAGAAAGTTCAAAGGGACGAACCCTAATCTGTAACCAACTTAACCTGCTACCTGAGACCTAGCCTATCTGTATAAAGGCTAGGAGGGGCGGTGAGGAGGACAATCACAACCC
This sequence comes from Avena insularis, assembly GCA_023614405.1. Lineage (NCBI taxonomy): Eukaryota > Viridiplantae > Streptophyta > Magnoliopsida > Poales > Poaceae > Avena > Avena insularis. Next base: position 316,948,515 of record CM042686.1, read on the forward strand.
TAGTTTTCTGCAACCTCGCGAGATTGCATCTGCGCACCCCCTATAACTTTTGACTCCCTCGATAATTCCAAGAGTAGACAAGCAGGAGTAGGGACCTCTACGAGGCCTGAACCTGTGTAAACATTGCGTCCTTGTGTGCTTGTTTTCTAGCCGATTGATGCCTCCAGCGCTCCCTCCTTCTCCAAAATCCAAGTCCATAACAATGGGCATTGACGAGTTAATCCCTCGTCAATAAGATAAGATAAATCTCTAAAAATTATGGTATCGTCATATCAACTTAACCAAAGAATAGTGCATGAGGCTGGAATCGTTGAAGCCAAGGTTGTTTTCATAGAGTACGACCCTTACACAAGCATTGGGGTTATTTTTTAAGTGTATGGCATGTGGTCCGTAACATCCTATTGATGCTCAAATTTCCGTTAGTTCTAAAGGAACTCTAGAATCGGTGGACTAAAGTGCATTATTCTAAAGGTCCAAAAAAATATAGTCAAGTTCATATGAGTAACTAAACATAGTACCAATACAAGGACATGTTTCAAAGGAGAGAGGCCAACAAGTTGAAATCCGATGACTTCAGACAACCAAACAAAATAAAGAGTTCAACATGGTCGAGACCCATTTCTCTAATTGTAGTACCAACTATTACATATGGACTGCATCAGTATGTACTCTGGCAACATGTCTTGTTTCTTAGTTAAGCATGAGGCCGGTTCCAATCGAGGGTGTTCGCAAAATTTGGTATGAACCAAAGCGGATGCTTCACTGTTCCTGTCCAGAAGCGAGGGTTATTAATTCCCTCAAGGACATTGATTTCAGAAGTAACACCGCAGTCTTTACCACTCAGACTAAAGCAGCATAATTCAAGATGCCAGTCTTTGGAAAGCCATGCTACAGTTGGTAATATGTAGACAAGGTTGCTTCTCGTCAGATAACTTGAGGTAAGGTCTGCACCGCCTACGTGTATCATAATCAGATAGTTCACTCCAAGCAAAAGAGAATATGATCCAAGGTCAGCAATCCTTTCCCGTGGATTAGCTTGATCAACCTGACCAGTGTTTATTGAGAACACCAAGCAGTGAAACCCAGAAGTATAAGTGGAGATAGTGCGACCGCAGTGTACAACACGAGGATGAGTAACACCAGTACGATGGAGGCAATGACAAGTAAGACAATTGGGATCATAAGAAGCGCCAATTGTATATACATGAAGAAGTCTAGAACCATCTGCAGATCTTGCTAACCACCAAAAACCAAAAAATTAGTCGTACTCGTCTCTAGTAGCATTAAGAAATGAATCCACCAACTCATCTGTGGCATCTGGTCGCGCCAAGACCAGCGTAGGACCTTGAAAAAGGTAGCAGAATGCATTAACTTATGATTCCGGCAGCATGATATAGTGAATCCTACTGAAAAATTTCCTTCCAATTGAACTGCATGCAAAGTAGCTCGAACATAGGAAAATCAACTATGCCCTAGAATCGTACAAAGGAAACAAAGCATTATATAATAGGGGAATTTCCTAAAGAACGGATTCATCGTTTTTTGAACAAGACAGGCAATTTTTGGCTCGTTTTATCTCAAAAAGGCAAAGAGAATTGACCGGTTCATGGGGAACTTGCTGAAAACCCGTGCAAATGCAGAAAACATAGGATAGAAAATACACATGATTTTACATTTGCATGTCCATTTATACTCCTGTAGGATTGCGGTGTATTGGATTACATTGCACGGAAAAACCATTGGACGAATTCTTTTCAGGAGCTTCAAGTAGATCTTAAATTCCTATCGACTGAAATTAAAAGACATCTAGAAAAATCGACTGTGCATAACTCAACCCGATGAATCAAACGACTGCTATAAGAAAAAATCCTATGGAAAAAATATGATTCATGCAGTTCACATAGTCTAAAAGAACTACTCGTATTTGTATTTAAACGAAACACTCCCTATGCCAATTCAGTACAATAGCTTGGTCACATGAGTAATTAAGCCAGTACACTACATATGAAGAAATAATTACCAGGATGTAGAGGATCCTAAACATGAACATTGCCATATAGAGCTGTAGCGAACACCAGTTCGTCGTGGGTAATTCCATCATTGTAACTATAAGGGCTTAGGGTGTGGTTAAGAGGAAGTGGAAGAACTGTCCATCCATCATCACCGTCCTGAAGGATGGCAATTCTGACGTTGAAGACTACAACAAGCGAGAAATCTTTATATCTCGCAGAAGCTGTGGGAACTTGGAAAATAGCAATCTTCTGCATTACAGCTGGAAGATCATTATCCAACAAGAACGTGGTTGGCTGGTCGGTTGCTTGGAACGACAATGTTGGGAGAGGAATCTTGCGACGAGTGTACACGTTACAAATCTCTAACTTGTCGTTGAAGCCAGCCGTGGCAATCTAATCTCCATTAGAGCCTACCCACTGCCCAGAAGTATAGCCTAGTACCATAGCATCGGCGGAGAACCTGTCCAGCAGCGATAGCTTGAATGGTAGGCTATCAATTTTGAATTAATGCAAGAAATCTAGCGGTCCCTTTGTCAGGGGGAATGAACAAGACATGGGAGGCCAAATGGCATTGAAGCATCCAAAGTTGCACTAGATTTTGCAGATTCAAGGAAAAGTTTAGACGAACCGATTAGGCTTGCGGCGGTGATGATGTCACATCGGGTTATGAGTTCTTCAAAGGGGCATTCGGTAAACATATCGTGAAAAAACTCAGAATCATGCTCACTGTTCTTGCTAGCTGACGCCATCACAAGGCACCGTTTGTATTTCATTGATTGGGGTTTCAGAAGAGAAGGGGAATCGACGGTGGCAACTACCTGAGCGAGACAAGGAAGAGAATTCGAAAGTGGCATATGGCGGCAGCGGCAGCGCGTGGTGCGGAAGGGGAATATGCCGAGAAGAGAAGGGGAAGACGCCCTGGAGGGGGCGGGGGAATAGGAAAGGGAGGAAAGCTGGATTAATCAACATGAGCGTGCACTCCTCAGCTGCATTTCAAGGAGACAGTGACCCGCCGACTCCCTACTCCCTAATACTAGTAGACGTCTAGACGGTCGGAGTAGTTAATTTGGAGACGTCTAGAGTACGGGTCATACTATAATTCGGAAATCCAAGTTCTGTATTTTTATTTTACTTGCATGGACGAGCTCTGTATTTATTTTTTCATAGAACGAGATATGTATTAGGACATCACCTATGTATGTGGAAAAACTTGTGGATAAGATGGGTCCCACATACTACACCATAAGCTAATTCATTGCACCATAATGTGTGTATAGAAACATGACCATAAGCTAGGACCCTCATTTAAGAGCTAATGACACACATTCTTGTGACTGAAATTAGTTTTATATTGCCATGTGTACTACTCCCTCCGTTTAGAAATATAAGATGTTTTAGCTTTGTGAGTGGAATATATCTAGACGTGTTTTAGTGTTTAGGTTTGCAGTGAACCTATACATAAAAAAACGTCTAGATACATTCATTTCACAAAATTAAGATGTCTTATATTTCCGAACAAAGAGAGTTGATATTATTATTTACTGCTTGTGGACTATCCATAAGCTTATGGGTCACCCTTAAGCTTTTTGGCTTGTGGACAAGCTCCACTATGCATATGGATAGCTCTTAAGATGTAATTTTTGGCTTATGATGTGGTTTTTCACACATAGTTGTAATGAAGATGTAGGTGCATTTTACAGAAAGGACTAGAAGAAAACAAGGAGACACAACCAGGTCCCACAAAATTACAATAAGCACCCTGCAAGAATTCGTCGGAATGCGGTCCAGTCCCTACAAGAACGAGCTATGTATTCGCTTTGTCAATTCTATACCCATGGAAAGCTAGTTTGGCAAGGAGCTACACTTTTAGTCCCACTTCTTACATCCAGGGTGCAAATTAGTCTCACATCTTCTAAATGGGGAAAAACTTGCCCCACACCTTGCACCTCGGGCGGAGTTTAGTCTATTTCAAACGGATTGGATGGAATTTGAATAAACTGAGCGAATTTGACCGTGTTGAGTTGTCCTTACCGGACAGTTTTGCGGGTTAGTCCATACTAGCAAGTTGCACCTTCCTTGCATGTCAAACTCAGATAATAGAAGTATGACATATCATCACCATAAAACTATAATAGGTAAAGATCGAAAAAATAATTATACTTCTGAGCCAGATCCATAAAGTATTGGGTATATATCTGGTTCTTGTGCTTTATATGATGTAGATTTCAACCTTTATTAGCTACTTTCGTAACATGTGTTTAAGGTTTGTGCATAAATTTCATTGTCCTAAACACTATCAATAGAATCTTCTAGATCCCATAATGAAAAAGAAGATACAGCCGCTAGCAATGTTGGGATTTGACAATCTTGATTCAACGATTGGTGTTCAAAGATATTCGTACACTATATAGTTGTAAGATGTAAGATAAGATAAGAAAAGTGAGGCCATCGTAATTTATGGGCCCACGCAAGGCATCGTTGTTTACAGAAAAGACCATGTACTGAAGCTAAAATCTTGGGAATTTGACATGATATGCGAACATCATATGTTCATGTGCTCATCCAACGTACTTCGCAATTGTAATATACTAAAATTATTAGAATTCTAGAATGTTTAGCTATTGCAATGATTGATTTGTTTTGTTTGCGCTAAAGTTTCAAAAGAATTTAAAACTTTACAGGACTGTATAATTTTTGCAAACCACATTGAAAAGAGTGGATTAAACATGACTATCCAAAATAAAATGATTGGTTGAGAATTTTCATACAATTCCATAAAGTATTGTCTTGCATTTTATCCACATTCATTTTGACTTTTGAAATACTCAAATATTTTCAAACACATGTTTCGTTGTTCAAGAGCGAAAATAATAAGAAACATGTTGGAAAAGTATTTTTTTATTGGCGTTATTTGAATTTTATTTACTCTTGGGAAATTCTGTAGACACTTTCCGATTCAAAGAAAATCAACCGAGAGAAGATAAAATAACTTCTTCACAATATTCCGTTTGAAATTTCTTATATGATATTTCGTTTGCAGATTTGATGTTAAGATAGTTTTGATAATATTTAAAACACTAAATCTATATTAGGGAATTATTAAACAAAGCCATGATATGGTATACAAAATAATATATGACTTATAAAACATACTTTGGGCTGGGTATATATTTCCCTAGGCTCTACATACGTATTTTGATACTACAAGCTTTTAGCTGGGTTTTTTTCATTTGATGCTATATACATAAATTCAATTAAATAAAAATACAACGTACCTGTCAGGCTGTCACCCGGACCAACCCGGCTGAGTCCTTTCGCATGCACGAGCCACACTGGCCAAACACCACGGTGATACATCTTGTCTCCCACCAGTTCTCCTTTTCGTTTTTTTTTTCCTGAAAAAGCTGGGGACCACGCCCGTCTTCAACCTCCAGGAGTTTTTCCTCGGCACGAGTTCCGTCTCCGAACTGAATCAAATCCTGCAAAAGTCTCTTCAATTCGGTCGATTTCTTGCCCCATCAGCCACGCAATCCTTCCCATAAATACCCCACCTCCTCTCGGTTCCGCTTTTCCAAAAATCGCTAAACTTCCGAGGCCCTACACCGTGAACAGATCTCGCCAGAGTTCTTCCATGTTGGAGCTTCAAAGACTACGTTCCCGTCACCTGCAGTAACTTCCAGACCTATAATCCCCTCATCTTTCTACATTTTCTCTGCTGCACGTTTGATGTCTCTCTCACGTCCACAGGAACCCATGACGAGATGTCCGAGCTCGACAGAGGAGCTCTGAACCGAGACCCAGGTCGATCTTTCTGTCTTCTATGGTAGCCACGAACTCCCTTGTCGCCTTTAAAAAGTTGTAATTGTAATGCATCGTCTTACCACTATTTCTCGTAGGCAGAGCACTGGGACAAGTCCCAGGTCACCGTCGGAGTTTCGCAGGAGCTGCCACATGTACGGTCGACCGAACCTTGCAGCACACATGGCATCATCGAGAACACCAGTGTTAGTCGTGCCGCATCGCACCCGCAAACGTTGTCTCCACAACCGGGGTATCATCAGGCAGACACCACCATGGACGTGACCGACCGCTTCCTCTTTTTCATCCATGTCGACCACGCACTGCCGCTGGTAATTCGTCCTAGAACAGTTACTAGATTGTATTCGATGCATCGTTTACTTACGATTTAACTTATAAAATTGAATATCTTTTAATCCATAGTGTCAAACTAGATGATTTTTGTTGCATTAGATTCGCAATTAAATTTCCAATCCCGCGGTACTAGTTTTCCAATTTTCAATAATTTCGAATTGATTCGAATTAAATTTAGAATTTGAACATTCTTTTGTCATAACTTAATGTATGTAGATCCTGTCTAGGTGTTTTCTGTTGAAAATTAATTCTGGTGGCATCCCAACTTGTTAGAACATACTAGACTCCTATTAGACGTAACTAATATATATTTTAATATTATTTTGTATTTTTGATGGTTTGTTTGGTTCTTTATTTGCGGTCGTTATTTATTAGTAATATTTCTTCTACACATTACATTTAGATCTCATGGTCACTGTTAGCCTTTTATCCAATCGGTACCGATGAATACCACGGCGCCACATGTTCGAGTCGGAGCAAGAGCCACGCCAATTAGAAGTTCGAGTTGCGCCAATTAACGTCAGAGCCTCGTCGGATTCGAAGCCGAGCTAGCTGGAGTTCGAGCTGGAGAAGTAATAACCACCGGATTCAGATCCGATATGGCCAAATCGTCCACGTCAACTAGTTGTTATTTCAAACTATTAAACTTGTAAAAATCATATCTTTTTGTTCTACACATCCGAATGAGTTGATTCTTTTTGCATTGAATTCGTAATTAAAATATCTAACCACTAGACATATAATTTTTTTATATTTAAAATATATTGTATCTGTTCAAATTTAAATTCGAATTTAAACCTTAATTTGACTATAACTTGTTATCCCTAAATCCCTTTTAGGTGTTCCCTTCTGAAATTGATCTTTGTGTTATTCTCTAACCATTAGACCACACAATATGAATGCCACACGAAATAAGTAAATAACAATATTTGTATGTTTTTTCATTTGTTTACATGTTATGTGTTTATTTGGCTCTTTATTTTGCAATGTTCTTTATTGTTGTTATTTTTTTACACGTTAGATTTAGATTTATTCGGAGCGTGAGATTTATTCGGAGTGTGAGAGCGTTCAAGGAGAATTAATCTATACTACTTATAAAAGAGCAAATATTTTATTTTCTAAATGCACCCCCACAAACATACACAGTCTAATTACCACCACCAGATCCATTATATCTAACCGCCAGGATCAATCTAACCCTGATTGTGTGTGCACTTAGCAATTTAATTGAACGAACTATGCCCCGTGTGTGATCTGTCCTCGATCTGCTGCCCGCTTTCATAATCCCACGATCTGCTCGGGAGTCCTGTATCCCCAAATTACAGAACATCCTGAAAATAATTTCACCGACTCGGTCTCCTCCACGCGAGTTCTCCACACCCCGCCCATCCACCTTCGACTTACATTCAATCACCATACCGTGGTCATTCGTGCTGCCGTCTGATTGAAGCGTCGCCTCCACCGTCTCCGTGGGGGGGGGGGCTTCCTCACTATCGTCCGTGTTGCCGTCTGACGGAATCGACATGACATCTTAGGCTTGCAAGCTTCATTGTTTCCGCCTGGCAAGCCGAAACCGCCACACGCCGTGTTGCGCATCCTCAGTCCACGGTGCCCATGCCAAGCCACAGTGGCGATGGGTACCTGCATGTTACTTGTTTGCTGAATTATCCTGGAGAATAAACTATGATCTATCATTCAAATGTCGGTTTTTTGTGGTTTTCTTAACAGTAACAAATAAAACTTATTTTCAATATAAAATTGGTTTATGTGGGTTGTACATGTCCTTCTTGCTAGACTTTACTCTCCCTACATTAAATCTTGAACACGGAAGAACGGAGACTAATCGAAGAACTTAAATGAGGGCGCCAAGTTGAAATTATACCAAGTGGATCAAAAGAAGAACACTCACGTGGTGGAGGATGCAACAAGTCCCTGAAAATAAACAACACGCAAGTGCCTCAAGGATTAGGAAAACAAGGATAAATTCTTACATCCAATGTAGTTCTCTCTCATAGCAATTTCTTGTGGTATAATAAATATAGTTTGAGTGGATTTAGCATGATTTGATGTTTGGTTTGGTTTGTTTGTTTGTATGGTGTGTATATATCTTCTTCTCTCTATATTCTACTCTTCTCTATCTTAAACCCATAAAGCAAGAACAATGGAAAATAGGACAACATCAATGTGGATGCAAGGAAGATAGACTACCATATCAATCAACACCTAATGAACCCTCGCATGACGAAGCACACATGAAACCTTCCAAGGATGATAAGAAGAAATCATCATCATTTGTTACCAAGACGCCCTTATTTTGTCACCCATATGTGGAAGAGAAGACAACAACATCAAGTCGTGGAAAAGCTAGAAGCCTTGAAACAGTTTTTAATGGATAGAAGCTTACCTATACGAGATGTGAAGTACACACAAAATTGTGGCATACCCAAAGGAAGGCATTCCTTTAAGGGTGGTAGCACCCCAGTTTCTCCTAAACCCTTATTTCTTTCTAGCCTTCATGAATCTCGAGGACGAGATTCTTTTTAAGGGTAATAATCTGTAATATACTAAAATTATTAGAATTCTGGAATGTTTAGCTATTGAAATGATTGATTTGTTTTGTTTGTGCTAAAGTTTCGAAAGAATTTAAAACTTTACAGGACTGTATAATTTTCGCAAACCACATTGAAAAGAGTGGCTTAAACATGACTATCCAAAATAAAATGATTGGTTGAGAATTTTCATACAATTCCATAAAGTATTGTTTTGCATTTTATCCACATCCATTTTGACTTTTGGAATACTCAAATATTTTCAAACACATGTTTCGTTGTTCACGAGCAGAAATAATATGACATTTTCAAATATGAGAAACATGTTGGAAAAGTATTTTTTATTGGCGTTATTTGAATTTTATTTACTCTTGGGAAATTCTGTAGACACTTTCTGATTCAAAGAAAATCAACCAAGAGAAGATAAAATGACTTCTTCACAATATTCCGTTTGAAATTTCTTATATGATATTTTTTTTGCAGATTTGATGTTAAGATAGTTTTCATAATATTTAAAACACTAAATCTATATTAGGGAATTATTAAACAGAGCCATGATATGGTATACAAAATAATATATGACTTATAAAACATACTTTTGGGCTGGGAATAAATTTCCCTAGGCTCTACATACGTATTTTGATACTACAAGCTTTTACCTATTTTTTTCATTTGATGCTATATACATAAATTCAATTAAATAAAAATACAACTTATCTGTCAGGTTGTCGATCGTGTCCTTCCGCATACACGAGCCACACTGGTCAAACACTACGGTGATACGTCTTGTCTCCCACAAGTTCTCCTTTTCGGTTTTTTCCTGAAAAAGCTGGGGCCCACGACCGTCTTCAACCTCCAGGTGTTTTTCCTCGGCACGAGTTCCGTCTCCGAACTGAATCAAATCCCGCAAAACTATCTTCAATTCGGTCGATTTCTTGCCCCGTCAGCCACGCAATCCTTTCCATAAATACCCCACCTCCTCTCGGTTCCGCTTTTTCGAAAATCGCTAAAATCCCGAAGCCCTACACCGTGAACAGATCTCGCCAGAGTTCTGCCATGTTGGAGCTTCAAGGACTACGTTCTCGTCACCTGCAGTAGCTTACAGACCTCTAATCCCCTCATCTTTCTACCTTTTCTCTGTTGCCCGTTTGATGCCTCTCTCGCATCCACAGGAACCCAGGACGAGATGTACGAGCTCGACGGAGGAGCTCTAAACCGAGACCTAGGTCGATCTTTCTGTCGTCTATGGCGGCCACGAACTCCCTTGTCACCATTAACAAGTTGTAATTGTAATGCATCGTCTTAGCACTATTTCTCGTAGGCAGAGCACTGGGACGAGCCGCAGGTTACTGTCGGAGTTTCGCCGGAGCTGCCACACGTACGGGCGGCCGAACCTTGCAGCACCCAAGGCATCATCGAGAACACCATTGGGTTAGTCGTGCCGCATCGCACCCGCAAACGCTGTCTCCACAACTGGGGTAGCATCAGGCAGACACCACCATGGACGCGACCGACCGCTGCCTCTTCTTCATCCATGTCAACCACGCACTGCCGCTGGTAATCCGTCCTACAATAGTTACTAGATTGTATTCTGCTGCTAGTTCTTTTTAATCTGAAAACTGAATCAGCTGGCCTAATCATGCCATGCCACCCTTTTTTTTCCACGCGCGTTGGATCAGATCAGTTCCGGTTCATCGTGTACTCACGATTTAACTTACAAAATTGGCTATCTTTTAATCCATAGTGTCAAACTAGATGATTTTTGTTGCATTAGATTCGTAATTAAATTTCCTATCCCATGGTACTAGTTTTCCAATTTTCAATAATTTCGAATTGGTTCGAATTAAATTTAGAATTTGAACATTCTTTTGATATAACTTAATGTATGTAGATCCTGTCTAGGTGTTTTCTTTTGAAAATTAATCCCGGTGGCATCTCAACTTGTTAGAATATACTAGACTCCTATTAGACGTAACTAATACATATTTTAATATTATTTTGTATTTTTGATGGTTTGGTTGGTTCTTTATTTGCGATCGCTATTTATTAGTAATATTTCTTCTATACGTTAGATTTAGATCCCATGGTCACTGTTAGTCTTTTATCAAACTGGTACAGATAAATACCACGGAGCCACATGTTCGAGTCGGAGCAAGAGCCACGCCAATTAAAGTTTGAGCCTCGTCGAATTCGAAGGCGAGCTAGCTGGAGTTGGAGCCAGAGAAGCAATAGTCACCGGATTCAGATCCGACATGGCTAAATCGTCCACGTTAACTAGTTGTTATTTCAAACTATTAAACTTGTAAAAATCATATCTTTTTTATCCACACATCCGACTTAGTTGATTCTTTTTGCGTTGGATTCGTAATTAGAATATCTATCCACTAGACATATAATTTTTATATTTAAAATATATTGTATTTGTTCAAATTTAAATTCGAATTTAAATCTTCTTTTGACTATAACTTGTTATCCCTAAATCTCTTTTAGGTGTTCCCTTCTGAAATTGATCTTTGTGTTATCTTCTAACCATTAGACCATACAATACGAATGCCACAGGAAATAAGTAAATAACAAATATTTGTATGTTTTGTCATTTGTTTACATGTTATGTGTTTGTTTGGCTCTTTATTTTGCAATGTTGTTTATTATTGTTATTTTTTTACACGTTATATTTATTTGGAGTGTGAGAGCGTTCACAGAGAATTAATCATCATCAAATTATAATAAGACAAGTTACACCTTTGTTCATATATGTGTCCCAATTTTGCTTCTATGCATGTTTTGCCCTTCAAAATAGTAGTATGCATGTGTAGAATTGTTTTGGTAGATCTACTTAGAAATATTTTGCAAGTGCGATGATTTTTATAGTATGCCATGATAGTTCTATACTTAGGATTTTTCTTCCTAGTAGGCTACCCCTGTTTTTCCTAAGTACTACTTTCTATGCTATATACTAGACCATGAATGCGCGTATTGTCACGTCCGTCCATATATGATGAAGTTATAGTCATGGTTTAAAGACATATATAGACAATTCCAAGTCATTTAAAAAGAAAATGTGCAGTTATTTTTATAAGGATGCAATGTGAATGTTGCTTTCTAGGCCATGATCTTGTGGCATGTGAATGTTGTATTCTAGCTAGATTCCGCCATTAGCCGATCTTATTTATCTGGTCGAAAGGTTAGTGGAAACATAATGATATATTATGATGTTCAATTACCGTCGGTTATGTTCTATAATTAGCAAAGATAGTGCACCATGAATATAGTAAAAATGTTTGTTTGTTTTCTATTTATAATAAATCATTAAATTATTTAATATAAGCTACATATTTTCCTCTAGGATGATCACTTTCTTTACATATATGCCTTCAAAGCAAGGTAGCAGCATAAAGTTTTTTTTGAACATATATTAGCTGACTTTAATTTGCATCATCAATTCTATCTTTTCATTGCTTAATCAAATGTGTGTTTGCAGCTTGTGTTGTACTTTTAAGGCCATGATACGTGGTGTGTGCAACATCACCAACAACTTTTCCTTATGTGGAAACATGTTAGCCTTAATTGGCAGCACTTCTATCTCTACCCAACCTATTACTTCTAAATTAGTTTCTTTTCACAGTTTCGCTTGATAAAAAGTCAATCCTAAGGATGATGTAATACAGTCTAATAATACCTGCCAAGAGATAGGATTTTGCGGGTGCCTTGAAATATAAATAGAGTAAATGAGTTGTGGAATGAAACCAATTTTTGTGGTGGTCTATAGTTATGTAAAGTAAAAAATACAAATATAAATTGATGCGCGTATGGATTTCAGACGTGGAAAAGCAACATACTCCAGGAACATGGATATATTTTATGTCCATGTCTTTGATGGATTTTTTATCTTTCGAGTTGCTTGTGCAGCCATGTAGAGTTTCCATATAGTTGGAGGATCTGCAATATGGAGAGGACTTTCAAGGCTTGCATGGGCTGAATGTTTCATGCCTGCTAGCAAGGAAGGTTAGGTGAATGTGGATTCGAATGCAGATGACCATCTCCCGCATGTGTTATATAGGCAGGGATCGCTATGACTAATCAGACTTTCTATAATATTAGTGCATTATTATTAAATAATTAGTTTGGCACACAGTGCATGGAGAAGGTAACATACTAGTATTGGCAATGTATTGTTAATTATGGCTAATCATAAGGTCTTTCAAGAAGATAAAGAATAGCAGACTTCAGAAGAAAGGACGGTGATAACATGATCAAACTTTTCAACTTTTTAACATAAGGTTCATAACCACATGGTCTGTATGCATTAGGAATGCATAAATCCAATGACATATAACAATAGAAGTTTTATTTGTGCGAAAAGTAATTTATTTGAAGCGCAAAGACATCAAAGCGCATGTTATGTTTTCTCCACCACAACGACTTCAAGGTACAGGTTTTGTTTTCTTCATCCTTTTATACAATCCAATGCCTTCATGAGGCAATGTCTTCTAAGCCTCTGAGGTATCGGTTAATAGTTTCTTTTGGCTAGAAGATTTATTGCGGTGACATGTAGTCTCAATGTAGTGGATAAAAAAATAGTGGTGCCAATGTACATTTTTGTACTATTCCTCCTTGGTTTGGACCCAGCATTATTAACATCTTGTAGGGATTCTAACCAGTGGAATCAATGTGTAACTTCTTGGGACTGTTCAAGCAGATGATTTGGTGCAACAGGAGTCTTGAATTGCTAGAGAAGATCACCATATGTGTAGGAGGACATGTATAAATGATACAATATACAATATAGTTAACATACCATGTTTATTGTCGAAGGTAGATCTGTGGTGGTAGACGAGGAGTGCAATGAAACTTCATCAGTTCCATTTGAGTTTGAGTTTTTGAGTCTTCATATCAAATCTGAATTGAAAGTAGACATATGTGGATAGTAGCAATGGTAATTTTAAAGGCGAAGTAAGAGATGGAAACATATTGACAAAATTGATGTTAGTAGTAACACCTGTTATAGGTCCTAACATGGGTTACTTAGTTTGAATAGAGATTATAGCAATCAGTGTGGGAACTGTTAAAATGAAATACCTTGTTGGATGGTACTAACGATTGGCTGGAAGTACTAAAATCACGTCCTTGACCTGGAAAGATAGTTCCCATAATTTTGACTAAGAGTAAATTTTGGGTGATAGCTGAAATTATTTCTGCTATCTATAGTGTTTGGCCTCTGTTCTACTGTTCTGGTCAGAACAATTTTGTTTCATATCACTTGTGCAGCTACATCTACAAGGAATATAAATTTGGCTTCCCCCGTTGAGTGAGCTCCGATGACACAGATTTTATACCTGACCTAAAGGAACGACAAAATTATCTTAGAAGATAAGCAAGACAAGAGGGTTATAGAAACAAAAAAGTACCTTCGAGCTCGTGCAAACAATTGATTTTTTCATGTATGCTTTTTTATGGCAGCCCAAGAAACACCAAGAATCTAATGCTAACCTTATTACAGTAGCGTACAGTACGAAGTTACTTTTACTTAACTGCAGGTGTAAAAGGCATACAATATAGTCATCTGGATCAGTGGATAGCAAACAAGTAATAACGATCTCAGGTTTAGACTTCTGGAATGCCAAACGGTATTGATTCTCACACTCCATGCTAGCAGATCCTGAATATAAATCCGAAACCAACGAGCAACCCCTAAAGCATACAATAGTAAGTGAGTTAGGTAGTTAAATACCGGTGTCCATGACATTACATATAGGAAGGTGGATTGCGAGCAAACCTGGAAGCAACCCTGAAGCAAGGAGCATGGCTAAAGAACAATGGGAGGCAGAAGGCTAGATAGAAGGGGTAAAGAAACACGATGATATTATACATTATATATAAAGAATAGAAGAACCTGGCTATAATATTGAGCTTAATAACCATAACTATAGCCTACAGGAGAGGAACGGTCGAATATTGTACCATCATGATTGTGACGCTGCCGACGGTTTTAGTTTGCAGACCATGATTAATACGATGACAGCATGAATGGAAGGTGAGGTGTTGCGCCGACGATGGGTGGTGTGCGTAGGATAATCTAGGAATCCCAGGACCAAATGGAGGATCAGACTCCACTGCCTGGGCGCCATCTGCAACGCACCGCACTGGCGCCGGAGAAGACACATACGATTTAGGCATCCTCTTCGAAATCGATGCGGAATGGAGCGAGATCAGAAACCACCTGGCACAGCATCGCTTCAATGTTTCTTCGCCGGCACAGATTGCTGGTGGAGCTAATAGCGACGAGAAAAGGGGCGGGTGGAGGCAGAATAGCGGTGTGACCATTGGAGAGAGAGGGGAAACGAGAAGGGCGTGTGTTTGGTTTTCCTTTACTGGCCACAAGGACGGCAAAGAAAATAATATATGGGCTAAACCAGTACGGCCCATACGAGCGCACCATGGCGTCCCGATTAACCTGGGATATCCTAAGTTGATAAGTGGAGTAGCAGCCCCTTCATGGTGGGTTGGCTTGTTAATAATGATTTTGATGAAGTAAACAAGGTTACCGATAGTTCGGGGTTACTGGGGGTGATCGGGAGCATTGGATGAGCTGATCTGATGGTTCTTAGTGCCAAATCGCTATGAGAGGTCCTAGCTAGCCCAGTTTTACTGTTTCTTAAAATAAAGTATCGTTGGGGGTTCAAAAGACTGAAAATTTTCTAAGTATAAAAGCTCTCTCGAGCGAACCTTTTCCTCTCAAAACCCCCCTTCAAAATAAAACTAAGTTTTCTTCTGGGCGAAATGGTTGTCGGGTCAACGAGTGGAATTTGGTGGAGGATGGACGCCTAGGAATCAAAGAAGTCTGCCATGTTTCACAATTTAGAAGCTTCAAGTACAACCACAATACATATAGGCTCTGTCTTGGCTTAGTACTTAGTGGGAAACCTCACCTGGGTACCATCATTTCGAGGTTACTTTGGCACAGGCGGATCTAGAAGGTAGAGGGGCTACTAAGGGAAGGCTTCGCCATGGTCTTGTCTGTAAAAGGACTTGATTGTGGATTGTGGTTAAAGTGCACAACCTCTCGAGAGTATTGCAATCTGATCGATCATCCGAGTTCACGGAAAAGAACACTTTGAGCATCTGAATGATGGAGCCTCTGAAGGATCTTCCTCTCTCTTTCCAAACTTAAAGTTTTCTAAAAGAACCCACGGTATGCGTAATATCGCCAATGGGTGGAATTTTGGGGACTTGGTGTGTCATATCCAAGTAACTTGGTGCGTAATATCCAAGTGCCACTTGGTATGTAATATCTAAGTGTTAGGTTGATTGGACACTTGGTGTGTAATATCCTCATGTTTCACTCGATCCTATACTACTTAATCAAATGATTACAAAGTAGGATAAAACTCTCCCTCTTTTTCTTCTTACTTAGAGAAAATTGGCTTTATGCAAATGAACCCCAAAGCCTACTCCTAGCCTTGCATGTAGAGTTAGTCTTATTCTTTCATTGGTGTAAGTATTGACCAAACTTGTTGGCTGCACATTTTATGTGCATAATCCGAAGATTGAAAGGTGCATAGGGATCGTGGGTCTTCACTCAACTAGCCTAAGACGTTGATGGTCTCAATTTTTATTAAGTTTCCGCTATTTTATTTGAGCTAGCTATAAGCTATGCAAAGATGTAATAATTATACTCTGAATTATTCGTATAATAATGACTTGTGTTTTACATGATATTCATCGATTGTGAGTGCTATCTACTGATCCAGGGACTAGCATCTTAATCATAGGGACTTAAGATCTCTATCGATCCAAGGTCATAATAGCAATGCTCAAGTTGAATCGTCACATATAAAACAATTGATGCATATGGATTATGAAGTGTATAAGAAAAGAATCAAATTTTGGGAAGATTTTAGCTAACCTGAAACTAACGATGCAATATTGAGTGAAATGCACACATGTGTAGTTTTAGTTAACTTGAGCATTGCAAAGGACAGTGTTCAGCCAAGATAAAACGACATCAATCTACGCAAAAATTCTACATGAACTTTCAAAAGAAATATAAGTCGTGGAAGGACACTGACTTTCCTTCTTTCTTTTCCCTAACGTTAGAGGAGCCTCAATCCAAAAAAATGTTAAAGGAGCCATTTGCGCAATGTATACTACTCTGTACTAAAAAAGTAGCACATGTTCAAACTTACAAAGTTTTGGTTTGACAAAATGTTGGATTCATTGAGCTTTATAAAGGCCAGGTGAAACCAACAATAGTAAAAGGAGTGAGAGGAGGAAAACAAATTGTATCATCCCAACCATATAAGTTATGAGTACCAAGAACCAATGCCTCACATCATCTCTTCTCGAGCAACAAGAGCCATCGTCAGGGCTATCTTACGCCAATAAGATGAGGCACGAACCACATGGACGCATGTGTGCTGAACTTGTCGGCCCCTACTATCGCAGGTTCTAGTGTTGACCGGTTAGAAATGGGTAGACGAATCCAATGCACCGGCATATAGCTAGTCTCTGAAACTTAGGCTATCAGAAGCAATGCACACATGAAGCCAAACCTCCCGAACGACATGTGCTTGGTGTGAGGGCCATGCATCACACCATTATTCACAAACGTAATAAGGGGATGATTCGGACCTAGGAAGACAGAAGCATGTCGGAGATGGCTTTGAACCCACTCCAGCTAAGGAAGGTCATGGTGGTAGCTGCTTCTACGTTGGGCTACTACCCTCTAGAAGATATGGCACCTAAGCAATGGATACACTTTGAATGTCCTACCTTGGTGACTAATATTCTCCTTGGAAGTGTCTGCTTGCCCCGGATGTGTATCCACATTAGTGTTGGCCTAAAATAAGCCAGGAACTAGCACGGGCGAGAATCTACGCATCCACAATCTAGGCTGTCGATATTGTCGTTCGGCATAGTGTGCTCATCCTCATCTATTATTAGGGCCTGTACACCTTCATAGGCTCCGCATCAACACCTGTCCAGTCCACACAATAGACAGCAAATATGTATTCTAGTCATTAGCTCGTGCTATACTAAACACAGTAACAAAAGCAAGTCAAAAAAGAGAGTAGTAATTATAGTTTGGTACTAAAATCACCGTATTCGAAGGGATTGCCACCATGTAAAAATAGAAACATCATTCAATACAGCAAAGATAATATCATCCGCCCACATAACATCCACATAGCTTCTCGGGACAAGATTATTGTTCTTAGTACACTACATGTATCGTCCCTTAAAAACTGCTCCATGTCTAGGATGGTAATGAACTTATCGAACACCGTGATGAGAGCTTATAAAACCACTTGTTGCAGCGGGTGGATGATGACCCACAAGTATAGGGGTGTATCGCATTATTTTCGATAAGTAAGAGTGTCGAACCCAACGAGAAGCAGAAGGTGCTGGCTAGTGGTATGGATCAGGAATTCTCTGCAAATACTTAGCAAACAGATTTTTAGGGGTTTTCGATAAAGCAAGTAAACAAAGTACGAGTAAACAAAAGACAGTAAGAATGAATGCAACAAGTGGTCCAATCCTTTATGCAGCAAAGGACAAGCCGGTTGTATTTCTATAGATGACCAAACGTTCTCGAGGACACATGGGAAGACTGTCAAGTGCTTTCGCTTCATATAGTCGATTAATCTTCTCTAGCTTGCTAAGTGTTGTGTGGGTGAACCTGTGCTAATGTACTGTCCCATCCAAGACTTAATACATACTTGTGATTAACCCCCTTGCAAACATCCATAAGTACAAGAAAGTAATTAAGGTAAAACCTAACCACAACTTTAAACTCTAAGACCCTTATGTCCCTTGTGCAATGGTTTCCTAATGGGGGTTCAGGTTTCTGTCACTCCGACAACCCCTACGATTAGTAGCCAAATACATAATGCATTACCCTAGGCCCATATAGGTGAAGTGTCATGTAGTCGACGTTCACATGACACCACTAGAAGAAGTACACCACAACTTAAATAACAATCTATTGAATCTTTCTCAACACAACTCCACTACTAACAACAAGACTTCTCCCATGTCCTCAAGAACAAAACGAACTACTCACAAGACATCATATGGATCATGATCAGAGATGGAATAATGATGTATAACAATCTGAACATAAACAATAATTCAATGGTTCACTCAATAGCATCAACTACAAAGAGTAATCAACACCGGGAAAGTTTCCCCTATGAACTATATCAAGATTCAACCAATTGTTACAGCAATATGGAGATGGTGATAAGGGTGCTGATGGTGATGATGGTGGTGATGATGATGATGATCCCGATGAAGTCCAGCTTGATGGCGGTGTTGATGGCGACGATCTCCCCTCTCCGAGAAGGAATTCCCCCGGCAGAAATCTGTTTGTGGTCGCTCCCCGAGTCTTAGGGTTTCGGGAGGAAGATATACGCCAGAGGGGAGAGGCTGGAGTGGGCCAGGGTGGCCACACCACTCCCTGGCGCGACCTAGGCCTGCCCGCGCCATGGGGTGGTGTGGGCCCCCTTTGGCCCACCTCCACTCCATCTTCTGGCATCTTGAGTCTTCTGGAAAAATAGAATTTTCCGTATATTTTCCCGGATTTTCTGGTCTTCGCGAATTTTGCCTCCAAACAGCACCTTTTCCATCAGAATCCTGACTGCAGCGATCCATGCTCCAAAAGTCATCAACCATGCAAAAATAGATGAAATAACATAAGTATCAGCTCTCAATACGAAATATATCAATGAATAATAGTGAATTAAGACATAGAATAGTGATGCAAAATGGATGTATCAACTCCCCCAAGCTTAGACTTCGCTTGTCCCCAAGCGAAACTGAGCTCAATAAACTTGACCTCAGGTTTATGGAGTGAAGAGTCGATAAAAGAATACGGACAAGAAGCATCACATTCATAAAATACATAGATCATAATAGAAGACAACTCACTATTATACAACTCAACTTGCAATGAGTAAAGGAAACACAATAAAGATACATAGAGTAAATCATCATTGGTAATGGCAAACTTAGCTCTTGGTCGAAGAATAGTTGATAATTTGCTAGAGTTCACAAATAGCTGGTTTTTCAATGAAAGCTTTCAAAGTAGTAAACTTCAAGATAAGAGCAATGTGCAAAACAAGGAACATAAGAAACATGATTGAATAAATCATCATATGAATGAATGAAACACATCAACTCAAAATACTTGCTGAGATAGAAGGGAATAGGTTTACTGACTCAACTACAAAGTAAAAGAAAGGCCCTTTAAAGAGGGAAGCAAGGATTACAAGTCTCATAAAGAGCTCCCAAAAATTATGATACTTACTAGCTTTCGGCTCTCATTGCCCCTATCATAGGCATCTTTAGGTGATTAAGGTTAAAGTGAGGTCCAATCTGAGTTATATGCTTGACAGACTATAGACTGAAAATCCCAAGTCCCTTGAGTACGAGGGCCGCTCCTCATGCTACTCAACTTTAGTTACCGGTAAGTTCTTATCATCGTAAGTATGTGCGTATCATTAAGAACCGCCAACGAGGTACCCCTTGCCCGATGATACGGAAGAATCTCCATATCAAAATGACAAGGCAAGCAGACAATGAGTATCTCAGCAATCTTCTTATTTACCATGGGAAAATGGTACTTTTTTCTCTCTTTCCTCTTTTCATAGTATCTCTTTTTTCTTTTCTTTTTCTCAATAGCTATCTCTCTCTTTTTTTATAAGAAGAATGCTTCATAGATATCATTATGGTTACGCTGCAGGTTTCCACCATGTCAGCATGGATTAGACCAATGCCCAGGCGTTTCTCTAACACACATACATAACTCCATGGACTTACAAGCTCCCCTTTTATTTCACACCGACGACATCCGCAAACAAAAGAGCAAGGTATCAACTGGGTATATATTTACAAGTGTTGAAAGCGTTCCCCATGACAGCACGGTTCTGCTAATCCCCAGCCTATAATTTGCAAGCATATAACTTTCATGGAGAGTTCACAATGGTTCAGGTTTATTAAGTGCGGAAAATAAAGTGTGCCATCAAGTTCGTGAGAGCTTTAATCACTAATTTTCTCATAACAAGTTTAATTTGGGAGGTAGACAAAACAGGAATATACTTGGAATAGCAATAGTGCTACTAGGTAGGTATGGTGGACACAAATGGCAAAGGTTTTGGTTTAAAGAAGGTGGATGCACGAGAAGAATTCCCTCTCAGTACAGGTTTTTGGCTAGCAAGGCTGGGTAGCAAGTACAAGAGTTGAAGGAAACAAACAAACATACAAGTGATAAAGACAAACATGCAATCTTCCTTGGAAGCACAAAAGATCTTAACTAGAGAATACTAAACTTATGAGCAAATCAAGAAAGAAAGATGATGAAATTATTTTTCTTTAGAGTACTTCTATCTTTTTCTTTTCAACTCTCGTAAAGGTGTTATCGACCGAGCCAGGTTTGCCAAAACCAACTAAATTAACTCAAAGATCCCAAAGTGCTACCAATACTAACAACAAGATCAATCATATAACCATGAATTGAAAACTAATATAAGCTATGCAAAAGAGTGAATGATAGAACTTCTCATTAATACTCCATAACGGCAACTCACACCAAGGGATACAAATCTAACGAGAGAGGGGACACTTCCATAATGAAAACCATACTACATAATAACTCCTCTATTCATGATATGACTCTACTAATAAGGTAAAAAGATAGAAGATAGTGATGTGATACCACGGCACTCCCCCAAGCTTGGAACAAACCAAGGGGATGCCAAACCTGATGACTAATTACTCCTTAGGTGGTGGTGGTAATATTTTCTTAGTTGTCGTGAGGAAATCTTCCGGCATCTTGCGAAGCCTATTATTCTCCCATTGAAGCATGTCCACCTTCCTCTGCAGGTCCCGATACTTATCGCAGAACTCCTTAGTGACTCGTAGGGCTTCTGCTGATGCAGGGAAAGAGACTAAAGGTACCAACCCCTGCTTGGGGTCTTGAAGATCCTCCTCCATGGGCTCCTTCCCTTTATCCTTGGCAGACACCATTGTGCTTCTAAACTTTCAAAGAGTATCTCCTGGCAGAAACAGATCGAAACGAAAACACGATGAAAACACGATATACAAACCTCGGGGGATCCGGGGGGTTATATATTACGAAGTTTCATATCAAAAGGAAGGTACTGGGAGAAAACGAGTCGGAGGCGGAGTCCGGAGTAGCCTCACCACCTGGTGGCGCGGCCAGGGGTGGACCCGCGCCATGGGGTGGTGTGGGCCACCCTGGCTCCGTTTCCGTCCCTTTTTCTCTTCGTAGCTTTCCTTATTGACTGAAAACTGCAAAAATATGGTTCGATTGTATTTTCGTGGACCTTTTTTTACCATAACTGTTACCTATTTGAATATGGACTTTGCAGGTCTCTGAATTTGGTATCTAGTAGATCCTTCCGGAGTCATCGCTTGAATATCATCGATATCTTCATCTTCATATACTTATTACTTGAGTCATAAAACCTTTCTCTTCCTTATTACACCATTATCTCCACTTCCTGGAAATTTCTTCCACACAAAACTTCACACAATTCTTATTAGCAACATTAGTATAAGTGAAGTGATAAAACCTTTTGAGTCCAACTTGAACTAAAAACCATCAAAACAAAAGCTACTGCAGCAACTCCTTCCGAAAACCCCAAAAGAATTCAAAAAGGAAATCGAATAAAAAAGCAAATGCAAGATTGGCAAAATCTGTCAAAACAGACCAGCAGGTAAAGATCAATTTTTTCGAAAATCTTCTGTTACTCAAATCAAAAAGTGCAAAACTAATGAAAGTTAAATAACAACCTGGGGCAGAAGCACAAAACATTACAGCTAAATCCGACATACAGAGATCTCTCATGAATTTTTACGGTGAAGCACAAAAAATCTGTTTCGGGACAACACTTTCTCAAATATTACTTCTCTCTCATTAGAGGTTGATCTTGACACAAAAACCAAACAAAACGGATAAGGAGCGGTTATTACCGAAGTAATAACTTCCAAGACTCAAAGAAACAAAAACAAACTGAAAGCATAAACAAATTGGGTTATCTCCCATAAAGCTCTTTCTTTATAGCCATTAAGATGGGCATGATAATTTTGAAGAAGCTCTCATAGGGATATGATTTGAAGTGAAAGAGAGCATTAAGAAGCAAAAACACAAACACATTTAAGTCTAACCCACTTCCTATGCAAGGGGATTTTGTAAACAAACAAGTTATTGAAACCAAAGGCAACTTGCATAAGAAGGCAAAAGAAGTGCAACATAAAAACTTTCAGCATAAAACGGGGAAACTTGATATTATTGAGATGCATAAGAACACTTTTCCCTCTCTCATAGTAGCTTTCAGTATCATGCATAAACTTAACAATATAGCTATCACAAGGACCATCATAGCAATGATCACTTATTCTGACAGAAAACACAGGAATTCTAGCTCTCATAACACTACTTTGTGAAACAATATTAGAGGTATCCTTACAAAGGATAGTGTGTCCCTCTTTTTCGTATTTAGCAACAAAGTCTTTCACATTTGCTATTATAGGTTAATCAAACATTTGTTTATAAGGTTCAACAGCTTTTCTAGTACTTTCATTAACCATACTAGCTATCATAGAATGTTCCTTTACCTTAACTAGAAAAGGCATTTTCTCAATATAAGGTTCAGGTAAAACATGATTACTAGTATAAACTTCAGTATTTCTTGAAGGAACACTCTTAACAACATCTTTATAAGGTTCATGATACTTATTCCACTTCTTTTTAGGCACTTCAATATAGGAAGCAAAAGCCTTAAAATAAGAAGCAATAGCTTGAGAGTCTAGACCATAAGCATTTTTAATATTTTGAAAGTCACCAGTTCCCATAAAAGATTCAATGCATTCATAATCATAATTTATACCTGACTTTCTACCTTTGTCATTCTCCCAAGCTTCAGCATTGTCTTGAATACGATCTAGAAGGTCCCATTTAACTTCTTCTTCCATACGAGTGAATGATCCAGCACAAGAAGCATCTAATAAATCCTTGTCATGTAGAGGGAGCCTTGCATAAAAGTTATTGATAATAATATTGTTGGGGAGCTCATTAATGGGACATTTGAGCATTAGTAACTTCAATCTCCCCCAAGCTTGAGCTGTACTCTCTCCATCAAGAGGCCAAAAGTTGTATATTTGATTCCGATCTTTATGAATCTCACTAGGAGGATAAAACTTTGAATAAAAGAGAGGCACTATTTACTCCCATTCCAGAGCTTGACCATTCTTCAGCAGCTTATACCATTCCTCAGCTCTTCCTTTCAGTGATAATGAGAATAACTTCTTCTTAAGTTGATCTGTAGTAATACCTGCACACTTGAAGAACCCGCATAATTCGTGTATAAAGAGTAAATGATCACCGGGATGGACAGTTCCATCCCCAATATAGTAGTTATCCATAACACGATCAATAATTCTTGTAGGTATTTTGAAAACATCTTTCTCAGTAGGTGGTGGCTTATCTACTACCTTAGCAGTGGTAGTAGCATTACCAAATAAGAAACTCAGCGAATTATCCATAACGAAAATAAAGCAACTAGCAGAAGTAAACAATACTCACAGTAGAAGTTTCCTTTACCAGTTCCACTCTCCAATAGCGCTTCACACCCCGGCAACGGCGCCAGAAAATAGTCTTGATGACCCATAAGTATAGGGGTGTATCGCAGTATTTTCGATAAGTAAGAGTGTCGAACCCAACGAGGAGCAGAAGGTGCTGGCTAGTGGTATGGATAACGAATTCTCTGCAAATACTTAGCAAACAGATTTTTAGGGGTTTTCGATAAAGCAAGTAAACAAAGTACGAGTAAACAAAACATAGTAAGAATGAATGCAGCAAGTGGCCCAATCCTTTATGCAGCAAAGGACAAGCCGGTTGTATTTCTATAGATGACCAAACGTTGTCAGGACACATGGGAAGACTGTCAAGTGCTTTCGCTTCATGTAGTCGATTAATCTTCTCTAGCTTGCTAAGTGTTGTGTGGGTGAACCTGTGCTAATGTACCGTCCCATCCAAGACTTAATACATACTTGTGATTAAACCCCCTTGCAAACATCCGTAAGTACAAGAAAGTAATTAAGGTAAAACCTAACCAGAGCTTTAAACTCTAAGACCCTTACGTCCCTTGTGCAATGGTTTCCTAACGAAGGTTAAGGTTTCTGTCACTCCGGCAACCCGTATGATTAGTAGCCAAATACACAATGCATTCCCCTAGGCCCATATAGGTGAAGTGTCATGTAGTCGACGTTCACATGACACCACTAGAAGAAGTACACCACAACTTAAATAACAATCTATTGAATCTTTCTCAACACAACTCCACTACTAACAACAATACTTCTCCCATGTCCTCAAGAACAAAACGAACTACTCACAAGACATCATATGGATCATGATCAGAGATGGAATAATGATGTATAACAATCTGAACATAAACATTAATTCAATGGTTCACTCAATAGCATCAACTACAAAGAGTAATCAACACCGTGAAAGTTTCCCCTATGAACTATACAAGATTCAACCAATTGTTACAGCAATATGGAGATGGTGATGAGGGTGCTGATGGTGATGATGGTGGTGATGATGATGATGATCCCGATGAAGTCCAGCTTGATGGTGGTGTTGATGGCGACGATCTCCCCTCTCCGGGAAGGAATTCCCCTGGCAGAAAGCTGTCTGCCGGAGAGATCTTTCTCTCTTGGTGTTTTCCGCCCCGCAGAGGCGGCGGAATCTTTCTGTGGTTGCTCCCCGAGTCTTAGGGTTTGGGAGGAAGATATACGCCAGAGGGGAGAGGTTGGAGTGGGCCAGGGTGGCCACACCACTCCCTGGCGCGGCCTAGGCCAGCCCGCGCCATGGGGTGGTGTGGGCCCCCTGTGGCCCACCTCCACTCCATCTTCTGGCATCTTGAGTCTTCTGGAAAAATAGAATTTTCCGTATGTTTTTCCGGATTTTCTGATCTTCGCGAATTTTGCCTCCAAACAGCACCTTTTCCATCAGAATCCTGACTGCAGCGGTCCATGCTCCAAAAGTCATCAACCATGCAAAAATAGATGAAATAACATAAGTATCAGCTCTCAATACAAAATATATCAATGAATAATAGTGAATTAAGATTTAGAATAGTGATGCAAAATGGACGTATCAGTGGACATCTGAGGTTCACTACCAATTAATATGTATCTTTAGTAGCCTAGTAATGGCCTTTCTATACAAAAAGAAACCTACATGTGTACCCCGAAACCCGACAATTTTGAGTGACAAGACCTAAATAATGGTCCCAGTATACAAATTCACCAAATGTGTACTAATGATTTTCTGGGACCAGGATGACTAGGGAGATCAATCATGGCTACCCAGTTGCGGCTAAAACCAGCCTAATAATCGCAGTCGTATTTTGGGAACATGATGGGGCTGGCATAGAAGGGAGGACTACGGTATCATGTTGGTATCAATCACTCCCTTCTCAATAATAGCGGGAGCTGGGGAAGAAGATGGATAGTATTTCAGAAGGGAAGGATAATTATAGGGGAAGTAGATCGGCTTCTAGAGCGCAACACATTCGAGGGAAAGGTATAGATCTGGGATGGCCTCGGAAAAATGGGACATGCTAAGAGGATCGGATCGACTAGCGATTACACAGAGAGCATCATCATCTAACTTCTACGAGTTGGAGATAGGGTTGCCACGACCGGCTCCCGACATGGTGGATTCACCGTCACACCGGTGATGGGTTTTGGGAGGAGGGACTTTGAGGGCATGGCGAGGCTAAACCTAGTCGCTAGTGAAGGTTGCGAGGGGGACTCAAGTCTTTGAGTTTGTTTGGAAAGGGAGGCCCTATGCATGATGGGGGGTAGAGTAGTCCGATTGGGAGGGCGGGCGGCATCGCAATATGCGAGGAAGGGCGTCAGTGTAACCCACACTGCTAGGATGACCCACCATACGCTGGACCTCACGTGTCAGTAAATCTAGATCGATGAATACTGTATACATACTGGAGTACTCCATACTACACCATGGGGAACCCAAACCAGCGTGGGAAGTCAGAGAATATCTGGAACCCTGTTCATATTATGCTCTAGGAGCAATAACTGACACAGGTCCGGTAGCATGCATTGAGTATGAGTGCACTATAACACGACGAGTCTAGTCTCTTCTCAGAATTCACTCCACTATGATCTGCATTCTGTCGAATCTTTGCATGTAGTACCTTGTGTGTATCTTTTCGTTATACACGCACCAGTGTGCAAATGGTCAAACACCACACCCACGTACGCGGAAGAACAGTACACCTGGTGTTTCATTATGCAGTGTTGCTTTGAAGCTATAGCCAAGAGGATATTTGCCCATCTAGACATGAGTCTTAATGGTGCACAACATGAGAGTCTACCAAAAAGATTTTCGGAGCATCTCTAAGAGTCTTCCTATATTTGCCCATAATTACTATTTTAGAAATTTGGCTCAAAATCACTACTCCGGCAGCATTGCTAAAAGTGATCCCCTACCAAAAACAAATATACCAATCCAACATACCACTTCCTATCCTATCTTAAACTATATCAATCCGGGTCCCCTTCCTCCCCTTTGTCCCATTGACAACTGGGACCAACCTTGTAGAACATTCGTAATATACGACTGTGTGCTGCGTAGTGTACATGTTTGCTAGTGTTCGTGCACACGTTCTAGTGTGTGCTGCATATGCTATTGTTTGTGTGGCCATGTGTACATGTATTTGTACGTGTATGTGTACGCATGTGTGGTGTGCGGCCATGTACATGTATACGTGTAGCTGTTTGCGTGTGTGTTTGACGTGTGAGTGGCCAAGTATCTGTAGGCGTGTACATATACATGACATGTTTTTGTATGAGTATATGTACGAGAGCAAGTTGTGCTACAAACATATAATCTCTCCAACACATATTTGTTGGCTTAGATTCATCTAGATACGGATGTATCTAGTCAAGTTTTAGATCTAGACCAGGGGCGTATCTAGTGGGGGTGTAGGCACCCCCTAACAAATGCATATTCTTTGATCGTGTAGAAATTATTCTAATACTATGTGTTAAAAAATACTTATACATGATATTACATATATGATAATTGAGCCTGGCACCGCTCAGATTTAATCCTACATCCGCCACTATTCTAGACAAATGTGAGTCAACTAATATGGATTGGAGGGAGTACTTATATATGTGCTATTGTGTTGTATGTATGCCATACTCGTCCCACCTATTAGCAAACACACAAAAAACATTACGATTGATATATCTTATCTTATCTTACCACTATATAGTATCCAGATAACTTTGAATATTGACTGTTGGATCAAGTCTCGTGAATCCCAACATTTCCAACCGTTGGATGTTCTTTTCCATTCTAGCATCTAGAAGATTCTATTGATGGTCTTCATCACAATGAATGCTATGCACAAAACTCAAAACACACTTCTCCATCATTCTAGAATCTTCTCCCTCGTTTCTCTAGACCATGTTACCAAAAATTTTATGTTTTAGATAGCTAATAATCGTTGACTTCTACATGATCTTACCACTCTATAGTGTACGAACAACTTTGAATATTGACCTTTGGATCAAGACTCGTGAATCCCAAAATTTCCAGCCGTTGGATCTTCTTTTCTATTCTAGCATCTAGAAGATTCTATTGATAGTCTTCATCACAATGAATATTATGCATAAAACTCAAAACAGACTTCTCCATCATTTTAGAATCTTCTCCCTTATTTCTCTAGACCATGTTACTAAAATTTTCAAGTTTTAGATAGATAATAATCATTGACTTTTACACAGTATACAAAGTACAAGAATAAAATATACACCCATACTTTATAGATATTGATCAAATTTATATTTTTCTGCTTTATCTATTATAATTTTATATAGTGATGATATGTCAGACGTCTATTATCTCAGTCTCACGTGCAGGGCACGTGCAACTTACTAGTATACAAAGTACAAGAACTAAATATACACCCATTCTTTATAGGTGTTGATCAAATTTTTTATATATTTTTTCTGCTTTACCTATCATAATTTTTTATAGTGATGATATATGAGACGTATATTTTCTGAGTCTCACGTGCAGGGCACGTGCAACTTACTAGTATTATACGAAGGCTAGGAAAGTAGGATTTTTTGGGGATGGCTAAAGCTTCTCTTTCCTTTTCCTATAGCTAGTTTTTAGCAGTCCAAAATATCAATAATGTTGGAGATGCTCTCATGGCTAAGGGCATCCGCAATATGCAAAAAAGCACACCTTAAGGCCTATGTGGCATTTCCTAAGGTTCACCGTATACGTTGTGGAGAAAATAAACATGTCTTTAAGCCATGTAGACTTAGGCCATCCGTAATGTATCTTATCTTATCTTACCATTATATAGTGTATGAATAACTATGAATATTGACTGTTGGATCAAGACTCGCCAATCCCAACATTTCCAGCCGTTGTCTCTTCTTTTCCATTCTATCATCTAGAAGATTCTATTGATAGTTTTCATCATAATGAATGCTATGCACAATCCTCAAAACACACTTCTCCATCATTATAGAAACTGCTCCCTCGTTTCTCTAGACCATGTTAGCAAAATTTTCAAGTTTTAGATAGCTAATAATCATTCACTTCTACATGATATACAAAGTACAAGAACCAAATATACACCCATACTTTATAGATGTTAATAAAATTTATAATTTCTTCTGCTTTACCAATTATAATTTTATATAGTGATGATATGTTAGACACCTATTATCTGAGTCTCATGTGGATGGCACGTGTAACTTACTAGTATAAAGTTGCACATGTCTTGCACACGTGAGAATCAGATAATAGAAGTATGACATATTATTATTTTATATAAAATTATAATAGGTGAAATAATTATAATTTGGAGCCACGTCCATAAAGCATCGGGTGTATATTTGGTTCATGTACTTTGTATCATGTACTCCCTCCATTCTAAATATAAGATGTTTTAGCTTTTGTGAAAGGAATACATCTAGACGCATTTTAGTGTGTAGGTTCTGAGTGAACCTACACACTAAAAGGTGTCTATATACACTCGTTTAACAAAAGCTAAAACATCTTATATTTTAGAATAGAGGGAGTAGAGACCAACCTATTAGTTACCAAATACTCGACATGCTCTACAGAAATGACTAAGAAGATTCTAGAATTATGAATAGTATCTTCAAGATGATAAAATGGAAAAGAATATCCGATGGCTCGCAATGTTGGGACTCATGAGTCTTGATCCAACTGTCAATATTCAAAGTTATTCGCACACTATATAGTGCTAAGATAAGATAAGATAAATAATAGTATTTTTAATACGATGCTATAGAATGGAAAAGAAGATGCAATTAATGTTGGGATTCACGAGCCCTTTATCCATCCAACGATGAATGTTATTTAAGTTATTCATACACTATGTAGTCGTGACATAAGATAAGAAAGACTATAAAAATTATCTTCTATATGATAGAATGACAAGAAGAGGATCCAATGTCTAACAATATTGGGATTCGCAAGTCTTGATCCAACGGTCAATATTAAAAGTTATTTATACACTATATAGTGGTAAGATAATATAAGAAATAATATCAATATTACCTTGATGTAATCATAGGGTGCTTCATGCTAAATGTATGCACCTCAATGTAATTTACCCTTTTTAGTTTATTGATGTAAAATGTAATCTCAGCATCTTTGTAAAATTCGAACCTACAAGTAAGTGGTGAAATTTAAATGTATTTAAGATTAGTTATCAATGAGTATGACAATTCTTGAATTTCGAGACTTTATGCTGATGATGATCCCATATCCAAGAATCTGCATGCCACCAAATTTGTCCATATTTTGAAAAAACAAAGAGGGAGTAGTATGAAGAGTATGGCTCGATCAGCTCCTCTCTCAAGAAGGGGTCAAACCCGACTCCTTTCCTTACTTAATTTTAGGGTGCTTCATGCTAAATGTATGAAACTCGGTTTAATTTTACCTTTTTTGGTCATTGTTGTAAAATGTACTCCCACCGTCGTCCGTATAAAATTCGAACCTAAAGGTAAGCACGATATATTGCTCTTAAAATTTTCCAAAAATCTTTTGAAACTAACCTGGAATTCAGTACATCGATAACCACTTAAAGTTTTGGAAAAAATCTTTTGTTTTAAGGTTCATATACTTTTGGAGTGACCCTACACACTACACACTAAAAGGGTCTAGATACACTTCTTTCACAAAGCTAAAACATCTTATAGTTTAAAATAGAGGGAGTAGAATGGAAAATAAGATCCAATGGCTGGAAATGTTGGGAACTTATTAGGTCTAGATACACTTCTTTCATCCTTTTATGTTTTTTCCAATCATTCTGGCCAAGATTGCCCACTTAAATGATATTTTAGGTTAACTTGTGGAACTTATTAGGTCAAATTTGAACTGCAAGCTCGCAATATATTTTTCTTAAATTTATTTGGCCTATATAATCCTTCTATTGTTATGTGCTAACAAATTTGCCCACTTGCTTGAAAGAATTTAAGAGAATTTACATAAATTAAGTCAGATTTGATCTAGAAGCGTGTGGTATATATACCACACCTAAAATTGTCCATATATTGTTTTACGAAGAAAGCGCAACGTGATTTATGGATAATCCCCTAGTTTGAGATTTCAAGCCTCGCTCCTATATCATTTCACCCACTTAAACCGAAGTTAGGTTAATTTTTAAATTCAAGCAAGTCTCAGAAAGATTGCTCTTGAAGTTATACTATGAAACTATTTTGAAGGTGTACACGGTGGATCAATATCTTGAAAATCGCCGAGATTTCTAAACGACTCAATATCTTGATATATATATGAATTTGCATGCTAGCAATTACACGGATTTTAAAAAACAAAGAATATAAAAAAAAATGAATAAACGAGATGGGTCCGCATGACATTCTCTCGCGTGTAGTACCTGCCATGAAAAATGGTAAACATGAGATTTGAAACATTCGACAAAGCCACTCGTCACATTAGATATGGCATGAACACTCGAGGGTTTCTCGAGCCAAACGACCGATTAGGTCATGGCCATATATACATCATAGTTCATGATAATGTTCTAATATTTGGTAGATGGGTGTGTCTTGCCATGGTATATAATAATGCTGGGGTGGGAGTTTTGAACTAGTATTAGGAAAAACATGTTCAAATTTCCGAGTGTATCTCTAGGGTCCGTGTTATAAAAGTGTAGGTCCTAGATGTATTTTGGTTTTATTTTTGGACCGCTATGTATTTTTTATGCCCACCCTTGGATTTTAACACACACCTTCTTGGTACTTCGGGGAATATTCCTCATTAGAAAGAAAAACAAAAAGTTCCCAGTGACCACAATTATTTTGTGCACGAATATTTTGGATCTGAATGCCCTAGACCCAATTTTCAAACAAAAAGGACTATTGTGCAAAACTTGAGTAGTCGGTACTTCTACTGAACCAGGGGTACTAAAAAATTAACCCCAAAGACGCCAAAGAAAAAATTGAGGAAAAAACGAAGAGCGAGAAGAGATTATTAGAGAATATAAACAGGATGCAGCGAGAGAGCAGCGAAGAAGTTGAAGACGGTGCGATATCAGAGTAAAGCTAGTTTGACAGGTTTCTAACATGAGGTACATGTACCTACTAGTAGTAGCATAGTACTACTAGTAGTACTATTATGTTTTCTCTCTCCTTCAATGTCTCTCACCATCCATCCTCTCTCTCCCCTCCTGTGTAGCGCCCCGCATGCACCGGCCAGCTGATCTCTCCCTCGTTCCACTGTGTGGTGCCGCACACGTGTGCCTTGGTACGGCCGTGCTGTGTGTGTGGCATGTTTTTCCTTTTTCCTTAAGAAGAGTCTCTAGCATGTTGGTCAGCTGTCTTGGTGTACATATATAGGAAGAGAACATCGTAGATTTCACAATGTCCTCCTCCATGTGTTGGTGTTGAACAGTAGCCAGAGCGAATTCCACCATGCTTAGAACCATCATGTCACACCACTCCCCAAGAAAATTCCATAGCACCGTAGGTTATATTCTCAATATGTATATATAGTTATCATTAATAGACTTAATGTATGCCTTTTTTCTCTATGAAGACTGTTGGTTAATAAAAACATAATGTTTGTTAATAACTTAATGTTTGTTAAACCCACATATGATTTGTCCATATAAATGGCACAGTGACAGTAACCATGGAGTATCATTATACGTATTCCCTTCTGCTTTTTTACGAAAAGGATCCTGGCATTAAAAGAAACATCAAACTATAGAAAGCACCTCAACAAAAACTAAAATTACATCAAAATCCTTGATATGTCCTTCGTCTTCAACCTCAGTTGCCCGTGCCACAAGGATCAATGTCACCTCCCAGATTGACATGTTTTTTTGAAAAGTTGTCGAGCATATCCCTGCGATGGAGGATGGCGGACGTGCGGGCGTTGTTCACGCCCGACGTGCCCTGGAATACACACTGCTCAAGGAGGGTGACAAAGAGGTCCAGCTTGTCGTGCTGGGCAAGACGCTGCACGATAACAGCTACCTCCATGTAGACATCCACCGGTGTGGCGGGCCAACCCTTAGAAAGCTGTAGGGCCATCAGTGCATAGAACAGATCGTCTCCGGAGAGACCAACCAGGGAAGCAATGAGTGTGGCAACAACCTAGGGCGGAACACCTGGACCAAAAATTGGGTTTGGAAGTCAGTTATTGGGGCTTCCGATAGCATGCATTGTGGCAAACGTACCTGTTGGGTATGCATAACGGCGCATGGCCTGAAGGCGGGCAGGAGGTCGTCCACCATGTCTGTGATGACACCGAAACTGGTGAGAAAATACCACCGTATTCTTGAGCCAGGCTGCGAAGATGGCGTCGGAATGGGTGCTTGCCACGGTGCGTGCCAGCACGACACGGAGGCGCTGCAAAGAGTCGACCTAGGGGTGGGCATCCCTAGCTTTCTCTATCAGACGGATGACGCTCGCCCACACAACCTCCATATTTCCTTCTCTCTCTCTCTCTCTCTCTCTCTCTCTCCGTGGATATCACTCTGCGGCAGACTCCACCACTACTTAATCTAGGTACTTTTGTACTACCGAATCAAGCATGCATGCTTATCTTGGTAATTATGCGGCCTCTCGCATAGCCAAATTCCCACTTAACATGGAGTACTAGTACCGCCTGTTTAAAAAAAATATACTAGTAGTAGTAGTACTGTACTCCCTCTGTTTGAGACTGTTTTGTTGGTACCAAGACGTGGCCTTGAAAATCAGTGAGAAAATCTTGGAAACGTTAGATCTAGCCTCTTAATAACATCGTAATTCTCTTCCTATTGGTTCTTTTTCCTTCGTGCTCATGCACAGGTTGTTTTATACCGCATGTAGATAGAAAAGGTGGATGCCAAAAATTAGGTGATGCAATAATTAGGGCACTAGAAATTACTCCCTCCATCTTATTGTATTTTACTACTCCCCATCGCAGCTTTGCTATGACATCGCACCGCCTGTGCACCTCTCTCCTACGGGTCCTAACAAAGTTAAAAGAAAATGACACCGTCCCAATTATCATACAGATTGGACAGTGGACCATGTGGTTTCTTTATAATTCTCATGTTTTTACTACTAGAATTTTTCAAGCTTTCTAGCTAACTTCGCAAACTTTAGTGACTTTTTGCCGATTTAACGAAATAAGAAAAGATCTATGCATGATGACCTACCATTTCACGTGCACTACGTGCCATGAAAATGGTAATAATGGAAAGTAATACGCGTAAGAGGACGCCACATAAAAGTATTTGGTTTGTTATAATTTCTTTATTTTATTTCCATGTCTTCAAAACATTATCAAATTTGTATGCATGAAGTAGATTCTTAGCACGAAGATAGTTGCATTTCTCAAAACTCATGCTGGTTCTTGGTATATTGACAGTGTTGGTACCTTCAAACGACATTTGAAAAATTCAAGAGCAAACCTATCGCGCTTACTTGTAGTTCATATCTCACTTAATTTCGTTAAATCAACATAAAGTCCTCTAAGTGGGAAAAATTAGCTACGAAGCTTAAAATTGTTAAAACTAGGGAACCTTAAGAAAGGCATTGTCCACTTTGTCTAACTAGTAAGGTGCACGTGTGTTGTACACGTAATGAGAATTATATAATAGAAGTACGACATATCATTTTTTATAGAATCATAATAGGTAAAGCTCAAAAACAATTATAATTTTGAGTCACGTGCATAAAGTATCGGGTGTATATTTGGTTCTTGTACTTTTTATCATGTACTATAGAAATCAGCCTATTAGCTACCTAATACTTAACATGTTCTAGATAAATGACAAAGAATATTTTAAAATTATTGAGAAGTGCGTGTTGAGGTTTGTGCATAGCGCTCATTGTGCTAAAGACTATCACTAGAATCTTCTAGTAAATGCTAGAATGGATATAAATATCTAACGGTTTGCAATGCTAGGATTTGTCAGTCTTGATCCAACTACCAAAGTTCGAATTATTTGTACACTATATAGTGGTTAGATTATTATATAATAGGTAAATAACAAAAATTATAAATTTGATTGGCATCTATAAAGTATGGGTCAATATTTGGTTCTTGTACTTTGCATCACGTAGAAGTCAACATTTATTAGCTATTCCTAATACTTGAAAATTATGGTAACATGGTCTAGAGAAATGATGGAGAATATTCTAGAATGATGGAGATGTGTGTTTTGACGTTTGTACATATCATTCACTTTGCTAAAGACTATCATTAATATCTTCTAGATGATAGAATGGAAAATAAGATCCAATGGCTAGTAATATTCGGATTCACGAGTCTCGGTCCAACAATCAATATTCAAAGTTATTCGTACACTATATAGTGCTAAGAAATGTGGGGTGGTGGCATTTTTTCAAGTAGGGTGGTCCTAGAAGGAGCAAGATACTTCAGTTCAAAATTTAACACGGTCAGTGGAAGTGCATGTTACATGAGGGACCTTAAAAAAATAAAATTACATCCTAGTCCACATATTTAATAAAAGGGCACTGAAAATAAGCATGGAAAAGAAGTCGGGTCTGGCTCTCATTCTCCACCCACTAGCCGAGGAATACTCTTCGTACGGACTACTAGAACACTTGTACTTACTTAACAATGGAAATCAGTGTGGTGTGCACTTTAGCTAGATCTTGTTGATGAAGTACACTGAATGTGATGGAACGTATCTTATCTTATCTTACCACTATATAGTGTACGAATAACTTTGAACATTGACCATTAGATCAAGACAAGCAAATCCAAATATTCCTAGATGTTGGATCTTTTTTCCATTCTAGCATCTAGAACATTCAGTTGATAGTCTTATTAGCACAATAAATGCTGCTAGTATTTAATAAAGTGTGGCAAGCCAAACTATGGTAAAAAACGAAACACACAGAAAATTTCCAAACTTACGTATGTTACCTTATCTTATCACTATATAGTGTACAAATAATTTTGAACAATGACCATTGGATCAAGACAAGAAAATCCAAATATTGCTAGATGTTGGATATTTTTTCCATTCTAGCACCCCAGAACATTCTATTGATAGAGTTTAGCACAATAAATGCTGCTAGTGTTTAATAAAGTGTGACAAGCCAAACTATGGCAAAAAACCAAACACATACCAAATTGCCAAACTTGGGCTTGGCAAATTATGGCTAGGAACCAAACACTTCCAAAGTACTAGAAGCAAATATACACCCATATACTTTATAGACGATGTAGATCAAATTTATAATTTATTGAGCTTTACCTATTATATAATCTTACAGCTATATATTCTACAAATGAATAACTTTGAACTTTGATTGTTGGATCAAGACTAGTAAATCCGAACATTGCAAACCGTTGGATATTGAATGCATTCTAGCATCTAGAAAAAGATTCTATTGATAGTCTTTACACAATGAATGCTATGCACACAAGTCTCAAAACACTTCTCTATCATTCTAGAATCTTTTAGACATTACTATAGACCATGTTACCAAAATTTGAAGTATTAGGTATAGTTAACAAACATTGACTTCTACGTTGACTTCAACATGATATAAATTACAAGAACCAAATATACACCTATACTTTATATATGTCTATCAAATTTAAAACTTTTTGAGCTTAACCTATTATATAATCTTACCTTACCACTATATAGTGTACAAATAACTTTGAACTTTGACCGTTGGATCAAGATTGGCAAATCCCAACGCTGCTAAAATTAAGTTGGATCTTCTATCCATTCTAGCATCTAGAAGATTCTATTGATGTTCTTTAGCACACTGAATGTTATGCACAAACTTCAAAACACACTTCTCGGTAATTCTAGAATCATCTTCGTCATTTCTCTAGAGCATGTCGAATATTAGGTAACTAATAGTAGGTCGATTTCTACATGATACAAAGTACAAGAACCAAATACACACCTGGTACTTTATGAATGTAGCTCTTAATTATAATAGGTAAAGCACACAAATTTATAAATTTGATCAACATATATATAACTAGTAAATTGCATGTGCCATGCACGTGAGACTTAGATAATAGACGTCTGACATATCATCACTATATAAAATTATAATAGGTAAGGCATAAAAATATAAATTTGATCAACATCTATAAAGTATGGGTGTATATTTGTTTCTTGTACTTTGTAAATTATATCATGTAGAAGTCAACAATTATTAGCTATCTAAAACTTGAAAATTTTGGTAACATGGTCTAGAGAAATGAGGGAGAAGATTCTAGAATGATGGAGAAGTGTGTTTTGAGTTTTGTGCATAGCATTCATTATGATGTAGACTACCAATAGAATCTTCTAGATGCTAGAATGGAAAGGAAGATCCAACAACTAGAAATGTTGGGATTTGCAAGACTTGATTCAACGGTCAATATTCAAAGTTATTCATACACTATATAGTGGTAAGATAAGAAGTATGGGTGTATATTTGGTTCTTGTACTTTGTATCATCATGTATAAGTCAAAGATTATTAGCTACCTGATACTTGAAATTTTTGGTAACATGGTCAAGAGAAACGAGGGAGAAGATTCTAGTATGATGGAGTAGTGTGTTTTGAGGTTTGTGCATAGAATTTATTATGCTGAAGACAATCAATAGAATCTTCTAGATGCTAGGGGCTTGTGTGATTCGTAGGGTAGGAAAAGAATAGGAATAGGAAAAACATAGGATTACAATGTCATGCCCACTTTAATCCTATAGGAACCCATATATATGCAAGAAAGTTTGTTTGATTCCATCGAAGGAAAAAAGGATTCTAAGAAAAAGGTTTGGGCGTGGATGTTTGATTTCCTATGCAATCTAGTGCAAAGGATTCCCTAGGAAAATTTCCTATAGGAATCAATAATCATACAAATCAAACAACCATTATAGAAAAATTTCTTATGGGATTTAATCCTATAAATTTCCCATGTAAATCCTTTGAATCAAACATGCCCTAGAATGGGAAAGAAGATCCAATGGCTGGAAATGTTGGGATTCACGAGTCTTCATCCAACGATCAACATTCAAAGTTATTCGTATACTATAAAGTGGTAAGATAATGGAAAGATGAGATAGTGGTAAGATATACTACTCTTGTTGCTCCTTGTCACACCCCGAGAAGAAGAATGACACACACACACACACTCACAAAGATTGCTCTTGAAGTTATACTATGAAACTATTTTGAAGGTCTACACGGTGGGTCAATTTCTTGAAAATCGCCGAGATTTCTGAACGACTCAATATCTTGATATATATGAATTTGTATGCTGGCAACTCTTACACAAATTTGAAAAAAAAAGAATATAAAGAAAAATGAATAAACAAAAAAGTTCTACATGACATCCTCTCATGTGGAGTACCTACCATGAAAAATGGTAAACATGAGATTTGAAACATTTGAAAACGCCATCGTCACATTAGTTATGGCATGAACACTCGAGGGTTTCTCGAGCTGAATGACTGATTAGGTCATGGCCATATCTACATCATAGTTCATGATAATGTTCCCATATTTGGTAGATGGGTGTGTCTTGCCATGGTATACAATAATGCTAGGGTGGGAGTTTCGAACTAATATTAGGAAAAACATGTTCAAATTTCCGAGTGTATCTTTAGGGTCCGTGTTGTAAAAGTGTAGGTCCCATATGTATTTTAGTTTTCTTTTTGGACCACTATGTAATTTTTATGCCCACCCTTGGATTTTAACGCGCACCTTCTTGTTACTTCGATGCAGATTTCTCGTTAGAAAGAAAAATAAAAAGTTCCCAGTGACCGGAATTATTTTGCGCATGAATATTTTGGATCTGAATGCCGCAAACCCAATTTTTAGACAAAAAGGACTATTGTGCAAAACTTGAGTAGTCCGTACTTCTACTGAACCAGGGGCACCAGAAAATTAACCCCAAAGCTGCCACAGAAAAAACAGAAGAAAAACAAAGAGCGAGAAGAGATTATTAGAGAAAATAAACGGGAGGCAGCGCGAGAGCAGCGAGGAGTTAAAGGCGATGCAATGTTATAGTAAAGCTAGTTTGACGGGTTTCTGACACGAGGTACAGGTACCTACTACTAGTAGCACAATACTACTAGTAGTACTACTATGTTTTCTCTCTCCTTCGCTGTCTCTCACCATCAATCCTCTCTCTCCCCTCATGTGCAACAC
This sequence comes from Avena insularis, assembly GCA_023614405.1. Classification (NCBI taxonomy): domain Eukaryota; kingdom Viridiplantae; phylum Streptophyta; class Magnoliopsida; order Poales; family Poaceae; genus Avena; species Avena insularis. The sequence continues at coordinate 316,987,994 of CM042686.1, forward strand.
CTCGCGCGCACCGGCCGGCTGATCTCTGTCTCGTCCCACTATGTGGCGCCGCACACATGTGCCTTGGTACGGCCATGTTGTGTGTGTGTGTGTCGCCTATTTTTTCCTTTTTTTCTACAGAAGAGTCTCTAGCGTGTTGGTCAGCTGCCTTGGTGTGTATATATAGGAAGAGGACATCGCAGATTTTATAATGTCCTGCTCTATTTGTTGCACAAACCACCACTTAGACAGTTTTTGTACTTTGTATCATGTAGAAATCAACCTATTAGCTACCTAGTACTCAACATGCTCTAGAGACATGACGAAGAACATTCTAGAATTATCGAGAAGTGTGTTTTGAGGTTTGTCCATAGTGTTCATTGTGCTAAAGAGACTAGTAAGTTGCACGTCAGGCTCAGATAATAGACGTATGACATATCATCACTATACTAGTAAAAGAAACATTTCACACACATATATACTGTATGAAATGTTATTTAACAAACATTAAGTCAATAGTCTTGTTAGAGAAAAAATGCACACATTAAGTCTATTAATAATAACTTCTACACATATTGAGAATGCAACCTACTACGCTATAAAATTTTGGGGATGGTGACATGATGGTTCTAGAACATGGTGGAGTTTGCTCTAGGTACTACTACACAAATCCAGCTGCTCTAAACCATTGGATCTAATAGCCCAATGGTCAGGATTGGTGATGTGGATCCTATTTAAAACTGCTCCATTATAGTATGGGTAAAACACAAAAAAATACAATTTTGATCAACGTCTATAACGTATGGGTGTATATTTGGTTCTTGTACTTTGTATCATCATATAGAAGTCAACGATTATTAATTATCTAAAACTTGACAATTTTGGTAACATGGTCTAGAGAAACGATAGAGAAGATTCTAGAATGATGGAAAAGTGTATTTTGAGTTTTGTGCATAACATTCATTGTGATGAAGACTATGTACATATATTGAGAATACAGCCTACTATGCTATGAAATTTTGAGGGTGGTGACATGATGGTTCTAGAACATGGTGGAGTTTGCTCTAGGTACAATTCAACATGAATCCAGCTGCTCTGAGCCATTGGATCTAACAGCCCAATGGTCTATATGAAATGTGATTTAACAAACATTAAGTTGTTACTAACCCATAGTTTTGTTAGAGAAAAATGCATATATTAAGTCTATTAATAATAACTATCCACACATATTGAAATACAACCTACTGTGCTATGAAATTTTGGGGGTGGTGACATGATGGTTCTAGAATATGGTGGAATTTGCTCTAGGTACTATTCAACATGAATCTAGCTGCTCTGAACCACTGGATCTAGCAGCCTAATGGTCAGGATTGGTGCTATGGATCCAATTCAAAACTGCTCCAATATAGTAGTAGAGAGAATACAGCCTACTGTGCTATGAAATTTTGGGGGTAGTGACATGATGGTTCTAGAACATGTTGGAGTTTGCTCTAGGTACTATTCAACACGAATCCAGCTGCTTTGAACCATTGGATCTCACAGCCCAAAGGTCAGGATTGCTGCTATGGATCCAATTCAAAACTTCTCTATTATAATAGTAGAGATATACGTGTGTGGCACATGCCTTTTACTAGTACTAGTAAGTTGCATGTGTCATGCCCGTGAGACTCAGATAATAGACGTCTAGCATATCATCACTATATAATATTATAATAGGTAAAGTAGAAAAAATTATAAATTTGATCAACATCTATAAAGTATGGGTGTATATTTGGTTCTTATACTTTGTATATCATGTAGAAGTCAATGATTATTATCTATCTAAAACTTGAAATTTTTAGTAATATGGTCTAGAGAAATGAGGGCGAAGATTCTAGAATGATGGAGAAGTATGTTTTGATTTTTGTGCATAGAATTTATTGTGATGAAGACTATCAATAGAATATTCTAAATGCTAGAATGGAAAAGAAGATCCAACGGTTGGAAATATGGTTTTCACGTGTCTTGATTCAATGGTCAACATTCAAAGTTATTCATACACTATATAGTGGTCTAAGATGAGTAAACAATAGTATCTTCTAGAGATGATGCTAGAATGGAAAAGAAGATCCAACAACTAGCAAGAGATTCGCGAGTTTTGATCCAATCGATCAATATTCAAAGTTATTCGCAAACTATATAGTGGTAAGATTTTGTTATATAATAGGTAAAGCTAGATCACAAAAATTAAATTTGATCGACATTACCTATAAGGTATGGGTGTATATTTAGTTCTTGTACTTTGTATCATGTGGAAGTAAACGTTTATTAGCTATATACCCAATACTTGAAAATTTTGGTAACATATGGTCTAAAGAAATGTCTGAGAAGACTATTCTACTCCCTCTAATACAAATTATTATTCTCAGATTTGTCTAGATTCGGTTGTATCTAGTTATGTTTTAGTGCTAGATACATCCAAATCTAGACAAATCTGAGAATAATAATTTGGATCGAAGGGAGTTGAATGATGGAGTAGTGTTTTTTGAGGTTTGTGCATTGCGTTCATTGTGCTAAAGACGTACTATCCATAATATCTTCTAGTAGAGAAGCTAGCTAGTAGAATAAAAAAGAAGATCCAACAACTAGCAATATTGGGATTCACGAGTCGTGATCCAACGGTCAATATATTCGAAGTTATTCATACACTGTATAGTGGTAAGAAAAGATAAGATAAACAATTATATTTTCTAGAGATGATGATAGAATAGAATAGTAGATCCAACGGCTGGCAATATTGGGATTCACGAGTTTTGATCCAACCGATCAATATTCAAAGTTATTCGCAAAAAATATAGTGGTAAGATATGATAAGAAAGACTATCAATAGTATCTACTAGATGCCAGAATGGAAAAGAAGATCCAACCGATTAGCAATATTGGGATTTGCGAGTCTTTATCCAACGGTCAATATTTTAAGTTATTCGTACACTATAGTGGGTAAAATAATGTACTATCCATTATGTATCTTCTAGTAGATGCTAGCTAGAATGGACTAGTAAAGGGCACGTGCCACACATGTATATACTTTATGAAATGTGATTTAGTAAACATTAAGTTATTATTAACCAGTAGTCTTGTTAGAGAAAAAAGGGCATATATTAAGTCTACTAGTAAAATGCATGAGCCACACACGTATATACTGTATGAAATGTGATTTATCAAACATTAAGTTGTTATTATTAACCAATACTCTAGGCCTATACTAGATGTCATTCTATGGCATGAGATTAAGTTTAGCATCCCTCATTAGTGAACACTCTAAACTTAGTGGATAGTGCTAAGCATAAAACTTGATCACTTTAGATGGGAATACTTGGTGAAAATGATTATGAAAACCTTGGAATGATGAGTCATTCTATTGAGATGTTTTGACATGTGTTGAGAAACACAAATGGATTTGATGATGAAAATGTTGAGGCATGAGCCTTAGCCGTTTATAAAAACTAATGGTTGGGTTCGGATGCGATACCATTCCAATTTTACCGTACAACCACAATACCTGAATTGGGTAAGGCTTAGCTGGAAGTTTATAAGCATTAGTATGAGTTCCCTCGCGGAGGAGGTTTGAGCCGAGGCTACCTCTTGATGATGTCCACCTATGCAGTGCCCAGGATGGCAGATGGCCATGGCTGGAAGGCCAAGCTCATAGGAGAGGTGCTTGTACTAGACTGTATAAAGGAAAGATTATCATTGATTATCCGCATACTAAGTATGATGATTCAGGGTTATCCCTGACGAATGTATCGAATTTTGTGGTGAGTGTACCACCTCTATAGAGTGTCAAACTATTCGAATAGCCACGTCCGCGGTCATGGACAGTTGGAGTGGCATACTTTTCCGTCGTCAGATGTTTTCCAAATGACTTGTGAAGTGAACTATGGTTTTGACTTGACCACAACAGGGTTGTGACTATGAAAACTAGGTTCCCAACTTAAAGTGATTTATAACATTTAATTTAGCTTTCTTTGCTTCTGAACTCACTTTAGATAAATCTAGCTTTTTGCAAATAAACTTAGAGCTTAGAATTCCTACTAGAACTACCTTACTTGTTAGTGATAGTTTGCGAGTACTTAAAGAGAACTCATGGCTTTGTCCCTGGCTGTTCCCGTGGCCAGACTATGAGGAGGACTATCCGGAAGAAGGACAGCAGAACGGCTATGACAACTAGGATCATCTCCCATTGTTAGCATTGCCTGTGACACTGAAGATGGAGCCCACTGCTACGCTTATTATTCCGCTGCTTGTTTGGATCAAGACTGGATCATGAGATCCTTTAATTGTGTAAGACCTTATTATGGTTTATAATGGATGATATACTATGATATCCAATCTGTTATGTCTCACAAAAATGGTAATCCTGGGATTGCGATGTATGGCATAACAGGCATTTGGGATGAAAAAGCCGGGTGTTGACAAGTTGGTATCAGAGCCATCATGACCATAGGAGACCCTAGTTAGAATGGACGTCTGAAAAAAACTTAGTTTCAAAACAAAAGAAGTGAGTATTTATGAAAACCTATTCCCACTCTTATCCTTGATTCTTTCACAAAAAATTCATGTTCCTAAAAAATTCTTACATTACTGCATAAAATTTGACACACTTGATCACCTCACTAACTTACTCATCCTAAATTCTTATAGATGGATGTTCAGTATTGCAAGTTCTACCAGTTGGGCAACGGAGGCCAGGTAATCTTTGAGAGGGTTCTTGATGCACTTTCTGAGTACCTTGAGCACCCGCATCCAGAATTCTTCAGAGCTCAACTCAAGGATTTTCCAGGAGGAGATCTACAATGGCTGATAGTGGCAGATCTTCGAGGCAAGATGGAAGCACCCCTTTCCGAGAAGATTCAATTCACCATGCGAGAGAACAACTAGCTAGATGGATTAGCCAGGGCTATGCATGAAGCTCTTGCCCGTCTGTGTGGGCAAAACATCATCTTGATCCAGGGAACTCGCTTTGCTTATTAGGCAAGGCATGATTCTATGGGAATGCCATTGGAGATGCCAAGTCACCCGGAGATGAAGCGCCAAGTGGAGAATCTTGACTTCCTGCTATATGACAGGCAGAAGGAATTGGACAATGCTCGAGCCTACACCAACCACAACCTTGCCATTGTTGCTAAGAAGGACCAGACTTTCGCCCTGCTCATCAAGGATCGCCAATCACTTTGCCGGCAACGCGAGAAGAAGGATCGCACTATCGCTCGTCTTTGCAAGAAGGTGGCCGACCTCGAGAAGACCATCCAGGAACAAGAAGCTCAGCTTGCAGCAAAAGAAGAAGAGTAAGAAGGTGAAGACATTTAGGGAGATATTCACTCATACCTCAGTGATGACAACGATTACCTGGAGGATGATGCCATGGATTTCTACACCGATGATGATGACTCTGACTTCATTGATGATGAGTAGATGCACTTGATCACTACCGTAGGAATGAGTTGTATTGGTCCCACTGTATCTTCGTTCACAAAATGGTTCTTAAAACCATCTGTTTTCCTTTTATGTTGTGGTGTGTGTTGTATGGTTTGCTTGAATGAATGAATGAATGAATGAATGAGAAGAATTTAGTTGCAAAACCTGAGTCAAAATCAAAGTTTTACCCTTGAAAACAAAACCATAAACCTTAGAGATTTCCCTCTTACCTCATTATCTATCTAAATATTTAGATGACTTGTGGAAACCAAGGAGGAAGCAGCTCATCGCAGGACCCGATGCTGCAGATTCTGCAGATGCTAGTTTTCGACCGTGAAGCTAGTAGAGTAGAGCGCCAAGCCAACCTAGCCACCCTGCAATAGATAGCTCAGATGGCCCACAATAATCAAGGCCATGGAAATCAGGATCATCATGGATCCAAGCTTAAGAACTTTCAGAATACCAATCCCCCTATCTTCAACAAATCTGAGGATCCTTTAGATGCTGATGACTAGCTGCAGACAATGGAGAATAATCTGGAAGTCGCAGGAGTTGACACCAACGAGAAGGTACTATTTGCCACTCATTATCTGGCAGGAGAAGCAAGAGCCTGGTGGAATAGCACCCGTACTATGAACAACGGTCAAGTCATGACTTGGGAAGCTTTCAAGATCAAGTTCAGCCGCACCCATGTGCCACAAGGATTAGTCACCAGAATGAGAGATGAAATAAGGGAACTAAAGCAAGGAAGGATGACGGTAGTTGAGTACCGTGACAAATTTTTGTCCATCGCTAGGTATGCACCCGATGAGATCAACACTGAAGTCAAGAAGAAGGAAAGATTCCTGAACAGACTGCATGATGAGATGCAGACTGTGTTAGTCAACATCCGTTTTGACGACCTAGAAGAGCTAGTTTACTCTTCCATCCAGATGGAAGGGAAGATAAACCAAGAAAATGACAACCACAAGCGCATAATGATGCACCAAACTGGGACCCACAATACCTAGAAGTATCGCCCCAACCCGTCTGCAGGATATGCCCCAAGAAACATTAGACCCCCAATGTCGTGTCCAAGCTACCCCAATCGTAGCGGAGAAAACCTGAAGTCCGGAGGAAACCACAACAACAACCCCGGCAACTCCAACAACTTCAACCATGCATCGCCCAAGTCCAACAACAACAACAATACTGCCCCAAGGACTAGAAGCAATGTCGTTCCTGTTCCAGCCAAAGACAAGTCCGAGATTACTTGTTTTGAATGTGGAGTCAAGGGTCACTACTCCAACAAGTGTCCCAAGAAGCTTGCATCCACCACCAATGTGAAAGCCCCAGCTCAGCAGCAACGCCGTGTTCAGCCTGGAAGAAGATTTGCCCCATGGAATCGCTCAACCGCAACGGCCGTCTGTTCCACATGAATGCTGAACAAGCCCATGAAGCGTCAGATGTCATGCTGGGTATGTTTTCTGCTAACTCAGTACTTGCAAGAGTGTTGTTTGATTCTGGAGCATCGCACTTGTTTGTTATAGAAGAATTTTCATGCACTAGTAAGATTCAACCAACAAAATTGAAGCATGTTATGATAGTTCAAATACCTGGTTCAACCACCAAAGCTAGAAAAATTTGCAAGGCTGTACCTATCAGAATCCATGGGAAGGATTTTTATGCCAATCTAATAGTACTTGGAACCAAAGGTTTGGAAGTAGTACTAGGAATGGATTGGATGTCGAAACATAAAGGATTGATCGACTGTGCCAAGAAACCCATAACCATGACCAGTAGCTCGGGTGTATCAGTAGAGCATGTATCCGAAACCTTTCCCCGTCAGTTCAAATGCAACAAGAGTCTAGCCCAACCAACCTTAGACCAAGTCAGAGTAGTCTATGAATACCCCGACGTATTCCCAGATGAATTTCCTGGTATGCCCTCGGATCTGGATATCGAGTTCATTATTGAACTAATTCCTGGAACTGGACCCATAGCTCAGAGACCTTATAGTATGAACCCATCTGAGTTAGTGGAGCTAAAGAAGCAACTTGATGCTATGCTGGAAAAGGGTTGATTCAACCAAGCGCATCACCATGGAGATCACCTGTGCTGTTTGTGGATAAGAAAGATGGAGGTAACCGTTTGTGCTTAGATTACCGGAAGCTGAATGATGTCACCATCAAGAGCAAGTACCCGCTGCCCAAGATAGAGGATCTGTTTGATCAGTTGACTGGTGCCAAAGTGTTTTCTAAGATTGATCTTAGGACTGGTTATCACCAACTCAAGATTCGTGCAATGGATATTCCAAAGACCGCCTTTACCACCAGATATGGATTGTATGAGTATACGGTCATGTCTTTTTGATTAACCAATGCCCCCGCTTATTTCATGAATCTCATGAATAAGATTTTTATGAACTTTCTAGATAAGTTTGTCGTTGTTTTTATCGATGATATTCTAATCTATTCCAAGTCAGAAGAAGACCATGAACAATACCTGAGAACCATCCTTGAAACCCTTAGAGAGCATCAGTTGTATGCCAAGTTCAGCAAATGTGAGTTTTTGCTGAAGGTAGTAGGATTCCTCGGACATATTGTGTCGGCAGGAGGAGTCGCTGTTGATCCCGCCAAGATCAAAGATGTTGAAGAATGGGAAGCCCCAACCACTCAAACCCAAGTCTGTGCATTTCTCGGATTAGCGGGATACTACCGCAAGTTCGTAGAAGGATTTTCGACCATCGCAAGACCGATGACCCAATTGTTGAAGAAAGATAAGAAGTTTGAATGGACCAAAAAATGTGAAGCAAGCTTTCAAGAGCTCAAGAAGAGATTGATTTTAGCCCCATTTTTGATTATGTCAGATGATACATTGCAAATGTATCTATAATATTTGATGTTCCATGATTGGTTTTATCCACTTTCTTGTGTTTTGTTCCAACTTTGGAGTACTTTTCATATGATTTCTTGGACTAACCTATTAACAAGAGCCACGGTTCCAGCTACCTGTTTCTGTTGTTTTTGGTTCTAGGAAAGTCAAAAAATGAATATTCTCGGAATTGGACGGGACAAAAGCCAAAGTTACTATTTCCCCGGAAGACTCACGGAGCCAAAAGGAGAGTCGGAGAGGGGCCACAGGGTGGCCACACCCCCCCCTTGGCGAGGGCCAGCCTAGGCCGTGGCAGGGCGTGGTGTGGGCCCCCTGGCCGGCCATTGACCTTGCCTCCTTCGCCTATAAGAGCCTCTCGATACCAAAACCCTATATAATCCATTAGAAATCCATGAAAAGTTCCGCAGCACCACCGCCACCGAAGGGGAGATTCGGGGGATAGAAAGTCTCTGTTCTGGCACCCTGCCGGGACAGGGAAGTGCCCCCGGAGCCATCTCCATTGATCTCCACCACCATCTCCATCGCCGTTGCTGATTCCCATGATGAGGAGGGAGTACTTCTTTCTCGAGGCTAAGGGATCTACCGGTAGCTATGTGTTCATCTCTCTCTATGCATGATCTTATTAAGATCATGAGCTTGCAATCTATAGATCTACCTTGCTACTCAAGTTCTTTAATAGATCTCTGCTCTCTCCATGTGTGTGAAAGTGACAGCGTGCACACCATGGTGGCACTTAGGCTATAGATTACAAATACTTGTTATGAGTTATATTTGGAGTTGGATGTTTTTATGAAATTGTGGTGTTTGTTGGACTCATCTAGTACTGAAGGTGACAGTGTGGGGTTTTCTAGATGGGAAAGGCTTACTTTGAGGTATGCTGTTATAGCCCTACCATGGATTAGAGTGTTCAACCAGAGAGTAGTTAAGAGTAGTATCATGAAGATAATATATTTATATGAGAGTGTTCACTAGTGAAAGTATGATCCCTAGGCCTTGTTTCTAAGCACTGAAACACCGTTTGCTATTAGATCTGTTACATGTTTGCTTGCTTCCATCTTTATTTTAGTTTGCCTTTAGTCTTTTCCACGCCATCAAGTTATTTTCTATCACCATTACCACTTATAATTATCCCTACCACTTGTATTTCACTATCTCTTTGCCGAACTAGTGCACCTATACACCTGACAAGTGTATTGGGTGTGTTGGGGACACAAGAGACTTCTTGTATCTTGATTGCAGGGTTGCTTGAGAGGGAATACCTTTGACCACTTCCTCCCTGAGTTCGATAAACCTTGGCTGATCCACTTAAGGGAAAACTTGCTGTTGTTCTACAAACCTCTGCACTTGGAGGCCCAACAACTGTATACAAGAATAGAAGTGCGTAGACATCAACCTATTTTTTGGCGCCATTGCCGGGGAGTTAAGGTAAAAGGTATTCACACCGGAGGATTAAAGAAGAAGAACCTCCCACGGCAAACGCCTATTTTACATGCCGGGAGGTGAGTAAAAGGTACTCACATCCTCCGGTGTGAGTGCTCGGAGTTATTTCCTTTAGATTCTGCAATTTTGTCTTTTTGTTTCTTGTTTTCACTAGTTAGGATTAATGGAAAACAACAACAAAATTATAGAGCTTTATAGTATTTATCTTAAGTTAGGACATGAAGTATTTGAAGAGAAAATTAAAAAACCTATGGAACTTTATTTGCATGCTAATAGCAATGTTGTTAGAATGAATTCTTTGGATACCATTATTGCTAATGCTATGGAAAAGTCTAAGCTTGGGGAAGCTAGTTTTGATGAAAATGATCTTTTTAGTCCCCCATCTTTAGAGGAGAAAATTTACTTTGATGATACTATGCCTCCAATATATGATGATTACAATGATGAATATGATATTTTCAGTCCACCTACTATTGAGGAGAAAATTAATTATGATTACAATATGCCTCCTATATTTGATGATTATGGTGATGAGAATAATAATTAGAGCTATTTTGTTGAATTTGCTCCCACTATGATTAATAAGAATGACTATTCTTATAGGGAGAGTAATAATTCTTTTATGCATGTGGCTCATGATAAGAATGTTTCTTGTGATAGTTATATTGTTACTTTTATTCATGATGCTACTAAAAGTTATTATGAGAGAGGGAAACATGGTTTTATGTATCTCAATAATATTAAGTTTCCCCTCTTTATGTTGAAAATTTTGAAGTTGCACTTGTTTTGCTTTCCTATGCTTGTTGCTTTGTGCTTTCATGACTTGTTTCTTTACAAGATTCCAATGCATAGGAAGTGGGTTAGACTTAAATGTGTTTTGAATTTTCTTCTTGATGCTCTCTTTTACTTCAATTCATATTTCTTATGTGAGCATCTTCTCAAACTATCAAGCCTAACTTAAAGGCATTAAAGAAAAGTACTTATTGGGAGATAACCCAAAAGTTTTAGATGAGTCTTGGAAGTTATTATTTCAGTAATAACCGCTCCTTATCCTTTTTATTTGCTTTTTGTGCCAAGAGTAACCTCTAATGAGAGAGAAGTAATGATTGGGAAAGTTGCTGTCCCAAAACAGATTTCTGTGCTTCACCGTAAAAATTCGTGTAAAATCTCTGAACGTCTTTTTGAGGCGTGAATTTTTGTGCTTCTGCCCCAGGTTGTTATCTAACTTTATTTAGTTCAATACTTTTTGATTTGAGCAACATAAAGTCTTCGAAAACATTCGTCTTTACCTGCTGGTCTGTTTTGACAGATTTCTGCCATTTTCTGCATTTTCTTCTTGTTGGTTCCTTTTTTATTTCTTTTGGCGAATTGAGCTTTTTAAGGGAAGTTCTACAGTAGTTAGTGTTCTAATGGAAGTTTATTTGGTGTTAGAACTGAACCTTAAGACTTATTATCTTGAGTGCACTAATATTGCGACTAAAGATTGTGTGAAGTTTTGTATGAAGGAAAATTTTCAGGTGTATGGAAGGAATGAGTAATGAGATGAAGGATGGACTAAAGTTCAAGGTTGGGGATGCCATACCTGTCACCCCAAGAAATATCCAAGAAGTACAAGTGTCAAAGCTTGGGGATGCCCAAGGCATCCCCCTCTTCATCAATAAAAATCCCAGGCTTCTTCCAAACGCTTCATTTTTATTGTTTCATGCACAGTTGTGTTGTTCTTGGAGCGTCTTCTTTTTCGTTTTCGTTTTTGTTTTTGGTTTTGGTTTTCTTTGTTTGCTTAGTTTGCTTGAATAAATTGGTTGGACCCCCTCTTTCATACATTGGTTTGCAAATAGTTTGGTTTAGTTTGGAAAAGAGTAGGAAAGCTCATGCTTATGTGGTAAAAAGAGCTCATTTTTGACTGTGGCCTATGCTTTGTCATGCCATGCTGGATATTGTTTTGGCTTTATGATTAAGTATTCTTTGTTGTAGCATGACTTGTTATAAATAATTGAGATTGCTTAATGTGCCTTGGATGAATCATGCGTTGTTTTAGCATATTAAAGCATAGTATAGTGGTATCCTCCTTTGATGCTTTATTTGGGTTGAATTGGCACATGCTCACACCATGTTATGACTATCTCAAGTCACCATAGCCTTTATGATCCTTTAGTTTTCAACTTGTAGTGTCACTTTATGCTTTTATAAATGATGTTTTGTCGCTCTGCATGATTATGGCCATTATTGCTCTCTTAGTTTGTCGCTCCCAGTCTTTTGCTAGCCTCCACACAAAAGTATAAGTTCCACTCATGCATCCAACTTCCTAAACCAAGTTATTCAAAAGATTCCACCATACCTACCTACTAGCTTATGCTATTCCAAGTATATTCATGCTTTTTTTTACCTTCCAAATTAAACTTGTTATGAGAAAACTAGTGATTAAAGCTCTCACGAACTTGATGGCACACTTTACTTTACTTGCCCTTAATAAACTTGAACCATTGTGTCGTCTATGTTGTATATGCTTGCACTTATTTGTTGGGAATTAGCAGAACCATGCTTTCATGGGGAACGCTTTCAACATTGCACTTGGTACTTGTACCTAGTTGATATCATGCTCTTTTATATATGGATGTCGTCGATGTGAAATGAAAGGGGAGCTTGTAAGTCCATGGAGTTATGTACATGTGTTAGAGAAACGCCTGGGCCGCTGGTCTAATCCATGCTGACATGGTGGAAACCTGCAACGTAACCATAATGAGCTGTCTATGAAGCATTCTTCTTATAAAAAAAGAGTCCTATATTGAGAAAAAAGAGAAATGAGAAAAAAAGAGATTATGAAAAGAGGAAAGAGAGAAAAAAGCACCATATTCCCATGGTAAATAAGAAGATTGTTGAGATGCTCGTTGTCTGCTTGCCTTGTCATTTTGATATGGGGATTCTTCCGTATCATCGGGCAAGGGGTACCCCGTTGGCGGTTCTCTATGATACACATATACTTACAATGACAAGAACTTACCTGACTAAACTTGAGTAGCATGAGGAGCGGCCCTCGTATACAAGGGACATGAGATTTATAACTTATACTTTGTCAAGCATGTACACCATAGTTTGTTCACTTTAACCTTAATCACTTCAAGATGCTTATGATAGGGGCAATGAGAGCTGAAAGCTATAAGTACCATAATTTTTGGAAGCTCTTTATGAGACTTGAATCCCTACTTCCTTTTATAAGAAGGTCTTTCTTCCACCATTATATTGAGTCTCCACCTTTTATCTTTATGCACCTACTTTGAGAGCATAGTGGCCATTCTTAGTTCTATGTGCATTGTCCCAAGACTAGTTGATTGATGCATAACTTGTTATTTCTTGTTTTAAACTATTGTATCTAGTCACACTTATGAACTTAGAAGGTGTCCTATGCATTTATATTTGCTACTCTATGAGGGACAAGCTGAATACTTTTATGCTATGTTTTCTTTATGTGAAACAAACAAACGTCTTGCAAAGCATTGTTATTCATGAATCTTTTGTTTGTGCCTTTTCATGTTGCATCATAGTTTCTTTGCTTATTGCTAGAACTTTGTCTTTCATGTTATGATTGAAGTACTATGATCCCAGCTTTGAATGTTTTACAAATACTTTGATCAAGTCTTTGATGGTGCATGTCACCTCAAAAATTATTCTTTCTTTTTATCACTTACCTACTCGAGGACGAGCAGGAGTTAAGCTTGGTGATGTTGATACATTGCAAATGTATCTATAATTTTTGAAGTTCCATGCTTGGTTTTATCCATTTTCTTGTGTTTTGTTCCAACTTTGGAGTACTTTTCATATGATTTCTTGGAGTAACCTATTAACAAGACCCACAGCCTGCTTTTTACGCTATTTTTGGTTCGGAAGTCAAAAATGAATATTCTCGGAATTGGACGGGACAAAAGCCAAAGTGCCTATTTTTCCGGAAGTCATCAAGTGCCAGAATACGAGACGGAGAAGGGCCAGAGGCCGGCCACACCACCTGGCCGTGCGGCCAGGCTGGGCCCGCGCCAGGGGGTGGTGTGGTGGCCCCTGGTACCCCTCGGTCTCCCCTTTCGACTATAAGATGCCCTCGGGACGTAAACCCTAAGGACCCGATCAAAAATCCACGAAAGAGTCTATAGCCGCCATCATCTCCATCCCTAGATCGGGAGGGATCTGAAGCTCTTCCCGGCACCCTGCCGGAGAGGGGAATTCACCCTGGAGGCCTTCTTCATCATCATGCAAGCCTTCAGTGTGATGCGTGAGTAGTTCATCCTTGGACTACGGATCCATGTAGTAGCTAGATGGCTGGTTCTCCTCCTTTGTGCTTTCATGTCTAGATCTTGTGAGCTCCGTTCATGATCAAGATCATCTATTTGTAATTCTGCATGTTGTGTTTGCGGGGATCCGATGGATATTGAGATGCTATTTCAGATTGATTATTGATTATATCATGTCTTTGTTATTTGTGATCTTGCATGCTTTCCGTTGTTAGTAGCTATCTTGGCCAAATAGATGCTAGCAACTCCAAGAGTTAGTATTTATGCTCGATAGTGGGTTCATGCCTCTAGTAATCTGGGGAAGTGACAGAAATCTCTAAGGTACTAGATGTGTTGTTGCTACTAGGGAGAAAACAACAATCCTTTGTTCATAGAACAATCGTATTGTTGAGTTTACACGCAGTTCGTAAAGCAATAATCTGTTGCTTGCAACTTAATACTAGAGGGGGTTCGGATGATAACCTGAAGGTGGATTATTAGTCGTAGATGCAGTTGGATGGCGGTCTATGTATAATTTTGTAATGCCCAATCAAGTCTCAAAGGAGTCAAGATGATTAGTATATGAATGTATTGCTTTCTTGATGTTTGTCAATTGCCCTGCTGTAATTTGTTCACCCAGCATGTTATCTATCTAAGGAGAGCCACCTCTAGTAAACTATGGATCCCGGTCCTTGTCTTTTACATTCAATCTGTAAACTGTTTCTGCTTTGTGTTTACTTTCTGCAAACTTTTACTTCTTTCCATTCGATACGTTTAATCCTTTGTTTCCCGCAAAACACGGTGAGATTGACAACCTCATCGCAAGTTGGGGTCAAAGTTCTGTGGTTGTGTTGTGCAGGTCTCCACGTTGCTACTAGCACCGGTAGTGCGCCCTGCCAAAGCTCAGCTAGTAACACCTTTGGGGTGTTTCCTTGCTCCTACTGTTTCGATTAAACCTTGGTTTCATACTGAGGGAAACTTGCTGTTGTGCTCATGATACCTTCCTCGCGGGGTTCCCAACAAGCTCTACATCAACACCGCACCGGCACTTTTCTGGGCGCCATACACAGAGCCATCATCAGATATCAAGAAACCTTTTGATGTGTATTGTGATGCATCCAAGATTGGCCTCAGATGTGTGTTAATGCGATAAGGCAAAGCCATAGCATATATGTCCCGACAACTGAAGCAACATGAGCAAAACTACCCTACCCATGATCTTGAACTAGCAGCAGTAGTTTTAGCGCTGAAGACATGGTGTCATTACCTTATGGGTAACCGCTGTGAGATTTATTCGGATCACCAGAGCCTGAAGTATATTTTCACTCAGAAGGAGCTGAATATGAGGCAAGGGAGATGGATAGAGTTAATCAAGGATTATGACCTTGACATTCACTATCACCTTAATCAAGGGCGACGGAATGGAAATGGGATTCCGTCGGAATGGACTTTATCACTGGTTTGCCTACATCTAGTAGGGGAAATGACTCTATCTGGGTCATAGTTGATAGAGTGTCCAAGGTAGCCCATTTTGTACCTGTCAAGACAACCTACCAGAGTTCGAAGCTAGCAGAGCTGTACATTGCCAGAATTGTCACTTTGCATGGAACTTATGTCTACGCACTTCTATTCTTGTAGACAGTTGTTGGGCCTCCAAGTGCAGAGGTTTGTAGAACAGCAGCAAGTTTTCCCTTAAGTGGATTACCCAAGGTTTATCGAACTCAGGGAGGAAGTGGTCAAAGGTATCCCCTCTCAAGCAACCCTGCAATCAAGATACAAGAAGTCTCTTGTGTCCCCAACACACCCAATACACTTGTCAGGTGTATAGGTGCACTAGTTCAGCGAAGATATAGTGAAATACAAGTGGTATAGATAATTATAAGTGGTAACGGTGATAAAAGATAGCTTAATGGCGTGGAAAAGACTAAAGTAAAACTGAAATAAAGATGGAAGCAAGCAAACATGTAACAGATCTAATAGCAAACGGTGTTTCAGAGCTTAGAAACAAGGCCTACGGATCATACTTTCACTATTGAACACTCTCATATAAATATATTCTTCTTCATGATACTACTCTTAACAACTCTCCGGTTGGACACTCTAATCCATGGTAGGGCTATAATAGCACTCCTCAAAGTAAGCCTTTCCCATCTAGAAAACCCCACACTGTCACCTTGAGTACTAGATGAGTCCAACAAACACCACAATTTCATAAAGACATCCAACTCCAAATATAACTCATAACAAGTATTTGTAATCTCTAGCCTTAGTGCCACCATGGTGTGCACGCTGTCACTTTCACACACATGGGGAGAGCAGAGATCTATTAAAGCACTTGAGTAGCAAGGTAGATCTATAGATTACAAGCTCATGATCTCAATAAGATCATGCATAGAGAGAGATGAACACATAGATATCGGTAGAACCCTTAGCCTCGAGAGAGAACTACTCCCTCCTCATCATTGGAATCAGCAACGGTGAAGGAGATGGTGGTGGAGATCGATGGAGATGGCTCCGGGGGCACTTCGCCGTCCCGGCAGGGTGCCGGAACAGAGACTTTGTGTCCCCCGAATCTCCCCTTCGGTGGCGGCGGTGCTGTGGAACTTTTCGTGGCTAGAGGCTTGATGATTTAGGGTTTATGCATCGGGAGGATCTTATAGGCGAAAGAGGCAAGGTCGATGGCCGACCAGGGGGCCCACACCATACCCTGGCGCGGCCTGGGCTGGCCCGCGCCAAGGGGGGGTGTGGCCACCCTATGGCCCCTCTCCGACTCTCCTTCTGGCTCCGTGAGTCTTCCGACAAAATAGTAACTTTGACTTTTGTCCCGTCCAATTCCGAGAATATTCATTTTCCGACTTTCCTGGAACCAAAAACAGCAGAAAACAGGCAACTGGCACTGTGGCTCTTGTAAATAGGTTAGTCCAAGAAATTATATGAAAAGTACTCCAAAGTTGGAACAAACCAAAAGAAAGTAGATAAAACCAAGCATGGAACATCAAAAATTATGGATACATTTGCAATGTATCAACATCCCCAAGCTTAACTCCTGCTCGTCCTCGAGTAGGTAAGTGATAAAAAGAAAGAATAATTTTTGAGGTGACATGCACCATCAAAGACTTGATCAAAGTATTTGTAAAACATTCGAAGCTGGGATCATAGTACTTCAATCATAACATGAAAGACAAAGTTCTAGCAAAAAGACAAAGAAACTATGATGCAACATGAAAAGGCACAAACAAAAGATTCATGAATAACAATGCTTTGCAAGACGTTTGTTTGTTTCACATTAAGAAAACATAGCATAATAGTATTCAGCTTGTTCCTCATAGAGTAGCAAATATAAATGCATAGGACATCTTCAAAGTTCATAAGAGTGACTAGATACAAATAGTTTAAAACAAGCAATATCAAAGCTATGCATCAATCAACAAGTCTTGGGACAATGCACATAGAACTAAGAATGGCCACTATGCACTTAAAGTAGTTGCATAAAGGTAGAAGGTGGAGACTCAATATAATGGTGGAAGAAAGGCCTTCATAGAAGGAAGTAAATATTAAAGTTTCATAAAGAGCTTCCAAAAATTATGGTACTTAATAGCTTTCAGCTCTCATTGCCCCTATCATAAGCATCTTGATGTGATTAAGGTTAAAGTGAACAAACTATGGTGTACATGCTTGACGAAGTATAAGATAGGAATCTCATGTCCCTTGTATACGAGGGTCGCTCCTCATGCTACTCAAATTTAGTCACCGGTAAGTTCTTGTCATCGTAAGTACACGTGTATCATAGAGAACCGCCAACGGGGTTCCCCTTGCCCGATGATACGGAAGAATCCCCATATCAAAATGACAAGGCAAGCAGACAATGAGCATCTCAGCAATCTTCTTACTTACCATGGGAATATGGTGCTTTTTTCTTCTCTTTCCTCTTTTCATAATCTCTTTTTTTCTTTTTCTCTTTTTTTTCTCAACATAGGACTCTTTTTTTATAAGAAGAATGCTTCATAGACATCTCATTATGGTTATGCTGCAGGTTTCCTCCATGTCAGCATGGATTAGTCCAGCGGCCCAGGCGTTTCTCTAACACATATACATAACTCCATGGACTTACAAGCTCCCCTTTCATTTCACACCGACGACATCCATATACAAAAGAGCATGATATCAACTAGGTACATGTACCAAGTGCAATGTTGAAAGCGTTCCCCATGACATCATGATTCTTCTAATTCCCAACAAATAAGTGCAAGCATATACAACATATATGACACAATGGTTCAAGTTTATTAAGGGCAAGAAAAGTAAAGTGTGCCATCAAGTTCGTGAGAGCTTTAATCACTAGTTTTCTCATAACAAGTTTAATTTGGAAGGTAAACAAAAGCATGAATATACTTGGAATAGCATATGCTAATAGGTAGGTATGGTGGACTCTATGGAATAACTTGGTTTAGGGAGTTGGATGCATGAGTGGAACTCATACTTTGTTGTGGAGGCTAGCAAAGGACTGGGAGTGACAAACTAAGAGAGCAATAATGGCCATAATCATGCAGAGCGACAAAACATCATTGATTAAAGCATAAAGTGATACTACAAGTTGAAAACTAAAGGATCATAAAGTCTACGGTGACTTGAGATAGTAATAACTTGGTGTGAGCATGCGCCAAGTCAACCCAAGTAAAGCATCAAAGGAGAATACCACTATACTATGCCTTAATATGCTAAAACAACGCATGATTCATCCAAGGCACATTAAGCAATCTCAATTGTTTATAACAAGTCATGCTACAACAAAGAATACTAAGCATAAAGCCAAAACAATATCAAGCATGGCATGACAAAGCATAGGCCACAGTCAAAAACAAGCTCTCTTTACCACTTAAGCATAAACTTTCCTACTCTTTTCCAAACCAAACCAAACTATTTGAAAACCAATGTATGAAAGAGGGGTCCAACCAATTTATTTAGCAAACTAAGAAAACCAAAGCAAACGAAAAACCAAAACGAAAACAAAGAAGAAGACGCTCCAAGAACAACACAACTGTGCATTAAACAATAAAAATGAAGCGTTTGGAAGAAACCTGGGATTTTATTGATGAAGAGGGGGATGCCTTGTTCATCCCCAAGCTTTGACGCTTGTACTTCTTGGATATTTCTTGGGGTGACACGCATGGCATCCCCAAGCTTGAGCTTTAGTCCATCCTTCATCTCATTACTCGTTCCGTCCATACACCTGAAATTTTTCCTTTATACAAAACTTCACACAATCTTTATTAACAACATTAGTGCACTCAAGATAATAAGTCTTTGGGTTCAGTTTCAATACCAATTAAACTTCCAATAAAACACAAGCTACTGTAGCACTTCCCTAAAAAAGCTCAATTCCCCAAAAGAACTCAAAAAGGAACCAACAAGAAGCAAATGCAAATAATGGCAGAAATCTGTCAAAACAGACCAGCAGGTAAAGACGAATTTTTTCGAAGACCTTCTATTGCTCAAATCGGAAAGTGCTGAGCTAACAAAAGTTAGATAACAACCTGGGGCAGAAGCACAAAAATGCACGCCTCAAACTGACGTAAAGATATTTTACACGAATTTGTACAGTGAAGAAAAATAATCTGTTTCGGGACAGCAACTTTCCCAAGCATTACTTCTCTCTCATTAGAGGTTACTCTTGGCACAAAAAGCAAATAAAAAGGATAAGGAGCAGTTATTACAGTGGTAATAACTTCCAAGACTCATCCAAAACTTTTGGGTTATGTCCCAATAAGTACTTTTCTTTAACGCCTTTAAGTTAGGCATGATAGTTTGAGAAGATGCTCACATAAGGAATATGAATTGAAGTAAAACAGAGCATCAAGAAGCAAATTCAAAAGACATTTAAGTCTAACCCACTTCCTATGCATAGGAATCTTGTAAAGAAACAAGTCATGAAAGCACAAAGCAACAAGCATAGGAAAGCAAAACAAGTGCAACTTCAGAATTTTCAACATAAAGAGGGGAAACTTAATATTGTGGAGACACATAAAACCATGTTTCCCTATCTCATAATAACTTTCAGTAGCATCATGAATAAAATTAACTTGATGGGTAGGAAGAGACTAAAGGCAATCTGAAATGGCTCCGGGGGCACTTCCACATCCCGGCAGGGTGCCGGATCAGAGACTTTCTGTCCCCCGAATCTCCCTTTCGGTGGCGGCGGCGCTGTGGAACTTTTCGTGGCTGGAGGCTTGATGATTTAGGGTTTATGCATCGGGAGGCTCTTATAGGAGAAAGAGGCAAGGTCGGTGGCCGGCCAGGGGTCCATACCATGCCCTGGCGCGGCCTGGGCTGGCCTGCGCCAAGGGGGGTGTGGCCACCCTGTGGCCCCTCTCCGACTCTCCTTCTGGCTCCGTGAGTCTCCCGGCAAAATAGTAACTTTGGCTTTTGTCCTGTCCAATTCCGAGAATATTCATTTTCTGACTTTCCTGGAACCAAAAACAGCAGAAAACAGGCAACTGGCACTGTGACTCTTGTTAATAGGTTAGTCCAAGAAATCAGATGAAAAGTACTCCAAAGTTGGAACAAAACAAAAGAAAGTAGATAAAACCAAGCATGGAACATCAAAAATTATGGATACGTTTGCAATGTATCAGGAACCCCCAAGACCATAGTATCGGATCGAGGAACCCAATTTACCTCAAGATTTTGGCAGAAATTCCAAGAAGGATTAGGAACCAAGTTGAACTTCAGCACAGCTTATCACCCGTAGACCGACGGACAGACTGAAAGAGTCAACCAGATCTTAGAAGATATATTGAGAGCTTGTGTGCTAGAGTATGGATCAAAATGGGAAGATTGTGTGCCTTTCGTAGAATTCTCATACAACAACAGTTATCAAGCCAGTTTGCAAATGGCCACATTTGAATTTCTGTATGGAAGAAAGTGTCGTACCCCCTTGAATTGGTCGCAAGTAGGAGAGAGTCAGATTTTCAGACCCGACATCCTACGAGAAGCCGAAGAGAAGGTTCACAAAGTCCGTGAGAATCTCAAGACCGCCCAATCTAGACAGAAGAGTTATGCTGACAAGAGACATAGAGACCTGACTTTCAATGTCGGAGATTCTGTGTATCTCAAATTTTCGCCGTTGAAAGGAATGCAGCGTTTTCAGCTGAAAGGAAAGTTAGCCCCCCAGATATATCGGACCCTTCAAGATTCTAAATCACTGAGGAGAAGTATCTTATCAACTGGAACTTCCAGAGGAGATGTCAGCCATCCATAATGTGTTCCATATCTCGTTACTTCGCAAATGGTTAGAAGTTAAGGAGAAGACTAAAGTGTTCAAGAACATCGATCACCGAGCCATTGATACCAACAAGGATTTGACGTATCGTGAAGTGCCCATTCGTATCTTGGAAGAAGCCTTCAGAACCACCAGGACCCAGAGTATCAAATTTCTCAAGATCCAATGGAGCAATCATACAGAAGAAGAAGCCACTTGGGAGCGAGAATATTACATTAGAACCGAGTTTCTAGATCTCTTTAGTTCCTAGTTTTTTTCTTAAATCTCGGGACGAAATTTTGTTTAAGGAGGGAAGGTTTGTAACATCCCAAAACTTTAATCAAGGTTATCAAGATCAAATCACCCAATTTAGGGTAAACAAAAACTTTCATTAATAAAATGATTATGAATGCATGTGTGTTTACATTAGTATAGAATTGTGTGTATATGACATGCTTGATTGTTCTAAATGTTGTGAAATGGTTTAAAGGTGAATGCCACATAATATAGACCATTTACAAACAAAATCCAAAGAAAAAGAAATCAAATAAGAATAAATAAAGAAAATGGTCATTTTGACCAAAGTTAACCACTAGGCCACTTTAGGTGTTCCTAGAAGAGAAATTCTAACAGAAACATTTCTATCTCTTTTCACCCCTTGCTAGACCAAGTAAAGATGTACCAAGTCCCACTTTACAAACTTACAAAAACATCTAGCAAATCAATTTAAAGGACATTTGAACATTGAATCCAATTCATATGGGAAGATCCCACTTTTTCCAAAACCTATCAAACCAATTCCCCTTGCCAATCCCAAACAACCCAAGACCCTCAAGCATGAGACAAGCACCCTCACCACAATTGAGCCAAAAATTCAAATTTAAATTTCTTTTGGCCACTAGATCAAACACTTGGCAGGTATAGAATAAACATATGCCTAACTTCACTATTTCGGCATTGATCACTAGACCATTTGCCCTCATTCTACTCCCCCTGTTCCCCTGGTGTCGAGCGGCAGCAGACCAGCACCCCCCTTGGCCGTTTGGCACCAGTGCGCCGCCACCCGAAGCCACCGCGCTAGGCCGACAATGAACCGCTCGTAGCCGACCACGCTGCTCTCTCCCACCATGCCTATAAGGTAGGTGAGACCCCACTGCCACCCCCTGTCCACCCCTAGAGCGAAGCCGGGCTTAGGACCCGCCGTGATCGCCGCGCCCATTTTCTCTATGACCATGCCGAGCACGCGCCAGAGCGCCGCGCCCGACCAGCTCGCACAGATAGCACCTCGACCTCACCTCGCACGCACTGCTCCGCCATGACCCTAGAAACCGCCGAGACATCCCCGTTTGCTACCGCACGACCCGTAGCCACCGTGCGCCACATCGAACACCGCCTCTGCCGTGCAGATCACCGCCCGCTCCCGACCAAATGCGACCGCCCCATGCCTCGCCTTTAAGCCAGAGATGACCGCCAGGAGACCACGCACCATCCCCTACCCCCAGCCGCGCCGCTAGCTGCCTGTAGCGTCGCCACCGACGAGCCGCGCCCACGCCGCTCGGTCCCCTCGTCGAGCTATAAAAGGAGGCCCTCTCCACCTTAATTCATCACACCACTCGACTCCCCTCTCCTCAATGTGCCTTCCCCGCCTCTCCCCGGAGCAAGGCGAGCACCAGTCCGCCGGAATTTCACTGGAGTTGGCCGCTAGAGTTGAAGAAAGGCGTCGTCGATTGGAGCCGCCCCAGGATCTATCGCGACCACGCCTCGAACCGTCGTCGTCTACCAACTCGAACGCCCCCGTCACCGACCATAGCTGGAGCCCAGGTGAGCCCCCGTAGACCCCCACCGTGCCGCTAGGGTTCATCCTCGCCAGAGACCTGTTCACTGGGAATGACGAACCATAGCCGTTAGATCATAGTCTAATCGCATGACTTAGATTGAAACGTACTGATTCGAGTTTTAGGAGTCGCTGCCAAGCGGGACCCCCCTGTCAATGACCACGCCTGCTACCTTGATGCACTTGGCTGGCCCATTTCCTTCCGCCAGCCCAACGATTCAAATAATCTTTTTCTAATTTAGTTAAAACTAGATTCTGTCAGTAGATTCAAAAATCAATTCAAAGAGATTCACTAAACCAAATTGCATGATTTCAATTTTTTTAGAAATATAATTAAATTATCTATCCAAGCCCATTGGATTTAAATCAATTGGAGTTAGAGATCACCTATAACAAAAATAACAAGATAGAGACTTTTCCAACTTCAAACATTCTTAAAAAATCAACCATAATAGCTTTTGAGTTGATTCCAACTCTCAAAAATCACATTTAATAATATCTATCTGAATATATAAACATATCTAAGTTTGCATGTAGTGACATTAGATTAGTACCAAAAGAATGCTATTAGGGCATTTCTAGTCACTTTAAATCATTTAAATTATAATCTTAAACTTTATTAAATGTGACCAACCTTTTAAATCACATTCCCATGTATTAGAATATGTGGTGATGACATGTGTCCACATGATCCCATATTGCAATTGGAGAATATTAAATATCTCAATTAGTTCTTTAAATCTTGTGATGAGTGTGATGATGTTAGATCATAAAGTTTGAACCTTAGTGTGCTAATTAGACTTAGTTAAGTATTGTTTGGTGATTGTGTACCCCGTATTTATTTATAGACGATAGTACCACCCAAGTCTACAAGGAGGAGGAGTTCTACCCCGAGGAAGACGAAGAGAACTTCAATCACTTCACCAATCAAGGCAAGCTAACACTTGCAAGTTTCTTAACTATGCAAGCTTTAACCTAAGCAAAATGCATTAGGCATGCTTTGGTTATATGCTTTTGATTTATACCCATCCCAAGTTTTACTTGCATGCTTTAATCTTTTACTTTACCCAAGTTTCTTTACTTTTAGTAATGCTTTGTGAGACTTTGGAAAGTAATATAGATAGCATAAAGAGTATAAAACTAGGCCTATACTAGATGTCATTCTATGGCATGAGATTCAGATTAGCATCCCTCATTAGTGAACACTCTTAACTTAGTGGCTAGTGCTAAGCATGAAACTTGATCACTTTAGATGGGAATACTTGGTGAAAATGATTATGAAAACCTTGGAATGATGAGTCATTCTATTGAGATGTTGACATGTGTTGAGAAACACAAATGGATTTGATGATGAAAATGTTGAGGCATGAGTCTTATCCCTTTATAAAAACTGATAGTTGGGTTAGAATGCGATACCATTCCAATTTTACCGTCCAACCACAATACCTGAATTGGGTAAGGCTTAGTCAGAAGTTTATATGCATTAGTATGAGTCCCTCGCGGAGGAGGGTTGAGCTGAGGCTACCTCTTGATGATGTCCACCTATGCAGTGCCCAGGATGGCAGATGGCCATGGCTGGGAGGCCAAGCTCATATGAGAGGTGCTTATACTAGAGTGTGTAAAGGAAAGGTTATTATTGATTATCCGCATACTAAGTATGATGATTCAGGGTTATCCCTGACGGATGTATCGAATTTTGTGGTGAAAGTGTACCACCTCTGCAGAGTGTCAAACTATTCGAATATCCGCGTCTGCGGTCATGGATAGTTGGAGTGGCCATATTGTTCCGTCGTCAGATGTTTTCAAAATGACTTGTGAAGTGAACTATGATTTTGACTTGACCACAACAGGATTGTGACTATGAAAAATAGGTTCCCAACTTAAAGTGATTTATAACATTTAATTTAGCTTTCTTTGCTTCTGAACTCAGTTTAGATAAATCTGACTTTTTGCAAATAAACTTAGAGCTTAGAATTCCTACTAGAACTATCTTACTTGTTAGTGATAGTATGCGAGTACTTAAAGAGTACTCATGGCTTTGTCCCTGGCTATTCCCGTGGCCAGACTATGAGGAGGACTATCCGGAAGAAGGACAGCAGGACGGCTATGACAACTAGGATCATCTCCCATCGTCAGCATTGCCTATGACACTAAAGATGGAGCCCACCGCTACGCTTATTATTCCACTTCTTGTTTGTATTAAGACTAGATCATGAGATCATTTAATTGTGTAAGACCTTAGTATGGTTTGTAATGGATAATGTACTGTGATATCCAATCTATTATGTCTCGGAAAAATGGTAATCCTAGGATAGCGATGTATGGCATAACAGGCATCTGGGATTAAAAATCCGGGTGTTGACATGTAGAGACCATGCCGGGGGTGACAACTGCTTCCGGCTGTCTCTTCGATTTCTGCGTCAAGTACTGTATCCGAATGGAAATGGTATTTTTACTCGTGTGGAGACCAGGAGGCCACCTCTCATGGACTCGACCTTCTTCCTCCTCCTCTTCGCGATTGTAGCTCCTCTCAACCATATTGCTTTGCCTGTTTTAATTCCTTTTTGATGTGCTACTTCACCCGCATGCCCGGGAACAAGTCCGCCATAGAAGGGCTTGTACCACGACGGCGAAGCTGGCGGAAGAGATGAATTAGGCTTGTCGTTCTGCCATTATGTTGCTACCGGTACTAAGCGATGTGACGATCAAAGGATCCCAATCGAATCCCTCAGCTGTAGGTGAGAGTTCTTCAACTCAAGGTTCTTCGAAGCCCTCACAGCCAGGGACAGATACCTTTAGGTAAATCTCCGTTCTTGCACAACTTTCCATGGATTTGACCATTTCTTGTTTTGCGCATTTACCTAAAAAAGCACATTCTTCCTCAATGGTGTTTTTAGGTCGGGCGGTCTTTGAATTCCCTCAGCACTCCTTCATGTAGAATCATCTTCACCATCACCGATGGAGACTGATACCTTCATGTAAATCTCCGAGCTTGGGAAACTCTCCATGTCTTTGACCGTTCCTTGATTCTCTCATTTCCCTACTAGTACATTTTTCTCAATGTTGTTTTAGGTCGGGCGGACTTCGCATTCCCGTGGCACTCCTGCCTACAGAATCATCTTCACCGTCGCTGAAGGAGGCCAATCGGTACAGCCGCAGGGTAAGAAATCATTCGAATTGTGATTATGTGTCTCTCTTCCTTGATAGTTCTCTAGGTACACTTCTGAATTTACGCTCCATGTTCATCTAACAGAATATTGGCTTCGAGATCGAGTTTATGGTGAAAAAGGTGATAGCCGATTTCTACATCAAGACAGCGGACAGAAGCACCCTCGTCAAGGAGTGCACTAGACTTTAGTCCAAACTCACCGCTGACAAAGTCAGGCTTAGCCTCCTTAGGAATCTCGCCATGGAATACTTGATTGAGCGTGACGAGCTGAAGCGGCGGAACATCGGCATGGTGGAGATGCTAGGCATAAGCTTCGAACAGATCTAGGACCTCAAGGATTAGAAGGACAAACTCCTGGCCAAGCTGGCAAAGCTGAAGCGTGAAACTGTCGTTGATCTCCGTAAATGAGCTCGCACATGGAAGACCTTAGTTAGTACTCCATCTGTTTCAACAATATAAGCCTATTTACATAGCTAAAACAACTTACAAAAAGGCTTATATATTATGGAACGGAGGGACTAGTTCATGATCGGATATATAGATTGCAATATGGCCCCATTAAATTGAAAAAACTTTATTAGTAGTATGAATGTATGATCGTGTAATTGCTGGTAAAATATTTGGTTATTTGGTGAATGTGACATGCATCACCAGCCACAATGTTGTTAGAGACAATTTTGGGTGTGGTTATCCTTCCTACTGTACTATAATTAGTTATTATCGCTTCCGTGCAGAGAGGTAGCTACCTTGCCGTCGTTGTCATGCTGCATCTCACCAACTTCACTTGCTCAAAGCCTCCATTCTTCTTTACTCCAAAAAAAGATCCTCCATTCTTCTGCCATCTTCGGTTTTGGTCCTCCTGATGGCAGTGGTAGTGGTATCCCATTGATGGTGACTTTATATTAGGACCCCAACTTTGTCTCTGTACAGCTGCGGTGTAGTATAATTATTGCGCCAAAGCTTACAGGAAAAGGAAGAGGTAACTGTTGGGGATCCCTCTTGAACATATGTACACTCTCCACAATTTATACATTGAAGGGATAACCATTTTTATAGCCATTTAACAGAGTTTCGGGAGATTTTGTCAAATTAATTCGACCTTTAACTGCATGTATGCTATAATTTGGTCGACAAAATTAGAAAAAAACTATTGAGTTATTTAATAGTATATAGATTCTTCTAAATTTTGACTAACTTGCGACATCTATTTTGATACGAAGGGAGTAGAATTATGCGTTGGCTACATACATGGCCTTCATTCTGCATAGTGTCAACCTGGTGGGATAATTCTCTCTTGAGCAGAGAGGCCTACACATTAAAAGGTGTCTAGATATATTTGTTTCACAAAAGCTAAATCATCTTATATTTTGGAATAGAGTGAGTACATAGGATCTAATAAAGAAGGGAGAGAGGTACATATATGAGTAAAAATGAGAGTTGCAAGACAAGATGATGAATGAATATACTATTAATGGTCTTCTCGACAATTTGTCACCCTGTTAAGGAAAAATTGAAAAATTCATGAAAAAAATACGCGTGTATTAGTTTTTATGTTACAACGATTGTGCCCCTTGTGTCCTGGCACACCCCTAGAAATTATGTTGAATTTCTTGGACCGACTCAACTGCAGCGAGTCCTTCGCAAAAAGAAAAAGGAAACTATAGAAAAAGGAAACAATGTTGTGAAACTAGGTCAAACTTTCTTATCTTATCTTATCTTACAACTATATAGTGTATGAATAAGTTTGAAGGTTGACCGTTGGATGAAGACTGGCAAAGCACAACATATCTAACATCTGGATCTTTACCATTCCAGCATCTAGAAGATTCAATGGATAGACTTTAGCACAATGAATGCTATGCTAAAACTTCAAAACACAATTATCCACCATTTTAGAATCTTCTCTATCATTTCTCTAAGAATGTTACATTTTTTTAGTATTATTATGTACCAAGAACCAAGTATGCACCCAATAATTTATGGATATGATGTGGCTCAAAATTCTATAATAGTATTTTGAGCTTTACCTGTTATACTTTTATAAGTGATAACATGTCATACTTTCCATCTCATAGCTAGAGATGACATGATAGTCTTTTATTTGAGTCGCATGTTTGTTTTTTCGAAATGGGGATACCATAGCCTCTGCACTCAAAGGATGCACGCATCCCTTTTATTAAAAAACAAGTACCGAGTACAGTTAGCGGATCAGATAATGTTGATACAAACACCAACCATGTGAACAAAGCTAAAGGTCTCACATGAGAACGCACACATCTTATGTGGAAGGCACTTGCAAATTATTATGCAAATACTTACTTCAAGAACATAGTTTGACCGTAAATTTGGTCAATAGTATATAATTATATTTAATAATTTTTTTACCAATTTATTTATATTCGAAAGACGTTTCTAATAGTACAACTTTGGTGACATATTAATTCATAAATTGGTGACCAAATTTATGGTCAAATTATTTTCTTTGAGTACGTATTTTCCTAATGAACCGGAATGGAGGTAGTATACTACATAATATTTTTTTTCCCGAAAAGGGGAGTGTACATGTTTGATTCGTAGGGTAGGAAAATCATAGGAGTAGAAAAATGTAGGATTATAATGTCATGCCCACTCCAATCCTATAGGAATTCATACGAACCAAAGTGTGTTTGATTCCACCATAGGAATCTGAAAAAGAGGTATGGGTGGATGTTTGATTTCCTATGAAAACTAGTACAAAGGAATCCTTAGGAAAAAATCCTATGAGGGTCAATCCTACAAACCAAACAGCCATCGTAGGAAATTTTCCTATAGGATTTAATACTACAAAATTCCTAGGCATATCCTTTGAATTAAACGGACCCTAACTAGAGTAGGAGTGCTTGAAGCAGAGGCCCTGCTCGTGACTGCACATAGCTTTTCGCAGTAGGGACTACACGGAGTCTGCACCTAGGAAAGGCTGCTGGTGCATTCATACCTCCCATCGCATTCGATGCACTTCCTCTAGCTTGGCTCCTGGCTAGTGTAGCAATAATCATAGAGTAGAGATTGCCAAAAAAATTGGCGGGTTCATCTCGTTCTAAACTAAGATCACCAAAATTTGAATGACATTGGCGGGTTTTTCTTTGAACTACCCGGCGCCACACAATTCAAAAGTTTCAAACCTACCACCAGCACCCTTATGATACATATAAAAATGCCGTATCCCACATCTCTCACTCGACCTCAGAGCCAGAGCATCTCCCACAATTATGGCCTTGCACCGCCGTCCCTCCCCACCACCACAACCTCCTCACCAAGTATAGCTGTGACAGAAGGCACCACTCCCTTGTTTAGCAAGATGGAGAGGCTTCCCCACAACTACGACCAACGTGCCGGAGCATGCACAGCGTCGCCCAAAAACACGATACGGTCGCCACAAAGTCCCATCTGGTTCACACCGGAGATATGGGAAACGACGCGCCCCCCGTTTGACCGCACCAACGTGAAGCGTAAACTCTTCTCCTCCCCATATGAAGGTTTTTGCACACTTTATGCTTCCTTTTGTTATGCACCTTATTACTATCAAAAGTACTTTGTCGGTTGTTGTAGTGTACTGCATTCTGGCTCATATACTCAATCGTTACTAAAGTTTGCTAGATCCTTCATTACCATCATTATGAAGCTCCTCTGACATCTATGGAATATCTCCTAAAATGATTCTACTTGTGGCATAAAGGTTTATAGATAGCACAGCTGGTATACGTCAACTCTAGCTAACATCCTAAGACGAATTAGTACGTCATGGCTCCTTGTTTAGAGTATAACCTGGCAGGCCCTGCTAGTTATGTTATCAGTATTATAGGCAAGCCTGTAGGTTAGTCGATGGTATTAGAACTTCATGTGTTTTCTTCTCACTCAGGGTTCCATATGGTTAGAGTACTCATAGCGGAAGTAAGTTACTATACTAGAGTTGTGATGGGAATCATTGCTTTTCAAGCTGTCAACCTCTACAAGTACTCCTAATAATTTCCTCTTTTTTTCACACGATTCCATGATAAATCTCAAAACCTATTTGCTTCCAATGCAGGAAACGTTATCAGAACAAGGTCTCGGACTCTACTTAATCTAGTTGAGAATGACAACCAGGCCAAAAAAGACAATAATGCAAAACCTCAGCATAAAAAGTTTCGTCCTAATCCCGCACCACTTCGTCCAGTTGCACTGGTGGCTGCAAGTAGAAAAATACACATCCCACAGCCACCAGTAGCCCATCCGGTTACCCAGGAAGAATTGGCAGCAGAACCAGTTTCAACAGCAGGTTCTCAGCACGAACTGGTAATGATCTCCCAACAACCTTTAGTACTGACAGAGACATATACTCCCTTGCAAATGAGCGTGACACACCAAATTTGTTATGTGTTCAGAAACTAGTAGTAGCATGCCTTTTATATGTAATATGTATAAATTGATATTTTGATGTAATTTTTTTTAGTTACACTATGACGAAGATTAACAAGGGGGCCGACGATGGAAAAAAATCTTGAGCAGATGCTTGAAATAACTAAATCAATACTTCCAATGACATCTATAGCAGGATTCAGAAGGCCACTAGATCCGGATCTTCTTATATTGCATCGATCACATGCGTTTCGTGAGGAATGATATTCCCATCTTACCCTCATGGAAACACCACCGAAATACCCCCGAGCATTTTGAAGGTTTACTTCAGAAGTTGCATGTAAGTCATCTATCTCTTGGACATACTCCATTGCTTTGTCCCTTGTCTTCTTATCTTGCCATTTGGTATATATGATCCTCATTGTTGTCTATAGAGATTTTTCATGTTCGATGAGAATAGCGAGGAAGTAAAGGTTGTTCTAAAAAGCATATTCTCTGCATGTTTGTGCCATCAGCACCACAGGATAAAGAAGCAACACTTCTCTGGCAAGTGTTTTAAGGATGTTACAAGAATGTCACATGACTGGCGATTAGTGGGGTGATCTTCTCCACCACTGGCTTGATCAAAATAATTAGACTAGATCGCATTATCAATTCATATTTATGCATGTGTTTTACAAGTCTCATTTTGTAGGCCATTGCTCAAAGGAACTGTTCCAGCCGTAATAAAGTATGAGTACTAAGTCGTACAGGATCCCGCAGCATAATTGGGCACCTCTACCAATTGGTAAAGACCTATTGTTTTGTACTGTATATTTTAAATAAGTATGTAATTGATGTTGTGGAATCTGTATGCATCTTATCTTTCAACCTCCGTTTCTACCATGTGATGCAATTTATTTTCGCTCGTCCAAATGCAGACGAAGTCTAATGGGGATCCAAAAAACTATTTCACTGTGCTGGATAAATTTGAGGGATACCAGATGAATAGATATGGTGTCATTGTAAGGAAAGTTTTTGTAAGTCTACTCTGCATTTTGTGATATTGCACTTGCAGTGATTTGTACGTATAAGTTTGATATTCAACCTGGCTTGGACTGCTTCTAAGTTTTGTTTTCATTTTCCTTCATAATTTGCAACTAAAGTCAGTTTCAGTTATGAATTATACAAATAGTTGACATATCATGCACCTCACAGTGTTTACACAGGAAGCCACATTTTTAGTCCTGTTAGTAAATGACATCAAAAAAATATACATGACAAAATGATCTTTTTACTGAAGTGTATATAAGATACGTTACCAACACTGCCAATTATAGCAGTTCATGCACATGTTAAACCTGTCTACATGTTTCTCTGTAGTAACTTCACTTCTCTTACACATGTCTATCAACTGAAAACTTTCCAAGTTGAATTGAAAGAGGAGCTAGCAAATCCTGGGAAGACTATTCAGTAAAAACTCCAAAAGAATGTGTGGATTTATTTTCCAAGGTACTACAACACGGTGCTATAGCTAAGAAAATATTGCTATGTGATTCTGGGTTCCCAGCGAGCTCGTCAAAGTCCAAGTTCAAGTTCAAGTCCAACTCCAAGGCCATTTCTTTGCATATTCAAGTTCTAGAGGAACAACTCGAAGCTGAACAATCATTATCATCTTCCCTAAGTGTATACAATGAACGTTCCATCACAAAGTTAGAAGAAATTTTAATTCGGCTGGAGCACTCCATAGAAAATAAGGAGAAAGTCATGAAGATGCTCAGTGTTTGTGGCTGAGCACTAACAACTCAGGTCAGTCCCTTTGTCGTGAAATGGAACCAGAAGTTGAAAGTAATTTTTTAGTGCACTAGTCTGCACTTGTTATGAACTTGGGTTGTTTCCTTGTTGCGACATGTCTATAATTTGTATGGTACCTTATAATGTACTACCTCTGTTTTAAAATATATCCCTTTTTAGAGAAGTTGTTTTAGCTTGCTAAAGATCCTTATACTATCAATGGAGGTACTATTGGGGAATAGAATGCACCAATATGGAAGTAGTATGATTCCTGAATGCGTGATCTGTGGATTGCTAGCCTGCTTAATATTGGTGCTTTATATGCTGCAAGGTTGGATTGTTGTGTACTAATATATGTGTGGATGGAGAAAATTGCATGTAACACCAGTCTTTGTGGCATTTGTTGCATAGAACATAGAAACACGACCTTTTTTCTGGCTAGCACGGTTTGTGGCTTAATTTTTTGCACCTGGACCAAATAAACATCTTAACCTGCTTGTTAGAGCATCTCTAACCCATCCCCAAAACGACAACTGAGGAGTAAATTTACTACTCTATCAGACGAAGCTGCACCAAACCTAACCTAACCCCTATCACCGTTTAGAGGAGAATAACTATATGACTTGCCACCGCGACCTCGACTCCTTTATTTTTCTCCCCCACCAGCCCATCCGCTGTCGGCCAGCTGCCCTTTGCCGGATATGTGCTCCGCCGATGGCCAGCTACCCTTTGTGATTCTCCTGGTAACCTATGTCGCCGGAATCGACCTCCACGAACCATTTTCCCCAACCACAAATGCACCGCCGAGCTTTGCCGGATTCGATGCACCGTGGTCAGGATTCACCGGGATACGATCGGATCCTCGAGGCCAAGTGATTTCTACGCACTTCTATTCTTGTAGATAGTAGTTGGGCCTCCAAGTGCAGAGGTTTGTAGAACAGCAGCAAGTTTTCCCTTAAGTGGATCACCCAAGGTTTATCGAACTCAGGGAGGAAGTTGTCAAAGGTATCCCCTCTCAAGCAACCCTGCAATCAAGATACAAGAAGTCTCTTGTGTCCCCAACACACCCAATATACTTGTCAGGTGTATAGGTGCACTAGTTCAGCGAAGAGATAGTGAAATACAAGTGGTATGGATAATTATAAGTGGTAACGGTGATAGAAGATAGCTTGATGGCGCGGAAAAGACTAAAGTAAAACTGAAATAAAGATAGAAGCAAGCAAACATGTAACAGATCTAATAGCAAACGGTGTTTCAGTGCTTAGAAACAAGGCCTAGGGATCATACTTTCACTATTGAACACTCTCATATAAATATATTCTTCTTCATGATACTACTCTTAACTACTCTCCGGTTGGACACTCTAATCCATGGTAGGGCTATAATAGCACTCCTCAAAGTAAGCCTTTCCCATCTAGAAAACCCCACACTATCACCTTGAGTACTAGATGAGTCCAACAAACACCACAATTTCATAAAGACATCCAACTCCAAATATAACTCATAACAAGTATTTGTAATCTCTAGCCTAAGTGCCACCATGGTGTGCACGCTGTCACTTTCACACACATGGGGAGAGCAGAGATCTATTAAAGCACTTGAGTAGCAAGGTATATCTATAGATTACAAGCTCATGATCTCAATAAGATCATGCATAGAGAGAGAGATGAACACATAGCTACCGGTAGAACCCTTAGCCTCGAGAGAGAACTACTCCCTCCTCATCATGGGAATTAGCAATGGTGATGGAGATGGTGGTGGAGATCGATGGAGATGCCTCCGGGGGCACTTCCCCATCCTGGCAGGGTGCCAGAACAGAGACTTTCTGTCCCCCGAATCTCCCCTTCGGTAGCAGCGGTGCTGCAGAACTTTTCATGGCTGGAGGCTTGACTACTTAGGGTTTTGGTATCGGGAGGCTCTTATAGGCGAAGGAGGCAAGGTCGGTGGCCAGCCAGGGGGGCCACACCATGCTCTGGCGTAGCCTAGGCTGGCCCGCGCCAAGGGGAGGTGTGGCCACCCTGTGGCCCCTCTCCGACTCTCCTTCTGGCTCTGTGAGTCTTCCGGGAAAATAGTAACTTTGGCTTTTGTCCCGTCCAATTCCGAGAATATTCATTTTCCGACTTCCTGGAACCAAAAACAGCAGAAAACATGCAACTGGCACTGTGGCATCTTGTTAATAGGTTAGTCCAAGAAATCATATGAAAAGTACTCTCAACTTGGAATAAAACATAAGAAAGTAGATAAAAACCAAGCATGGAACATCAAAAATTATAGATACATTTGCAATGTATCCACATCCCCAAGCTTAACTCCTGCTCGTCCTCGAGTAGGTAAGTGATAAAAAGAAAGAATAATTTTTGAGGTGACATGCACCATCATAAACTTGATCAAAGTATTTGTAAAACATTCAAAGCTGGGATCATAGTACTTCAATCATAGCATGAAAGACAAAGAAACTATGTTGCAACATGAAAAGGCACAAACAAAAGATTCATGAATAACAATGCTTTGCAAGACGTTTGTTTGTTTCACATAAAGAAAGCATAGCACAGTGGCATTCAGCTTATCCCTCATAGAATAGCAAATATAAATGCATAGGACACCTTCAAAGTTTATAAGAGTGACTAGATACAAATAGTTTAAAACAAGCAATATCAAGGTATGCATCAATCAACTAGTCTGTGGACAATGCACATAGAACTTAGAATGGCCACTATGCTCTCAAAGTAGGTGCATAAAGGTAGAAGGTGGAGACTCAATATAATGGTGGAAGAAAGGCCTTCATAGAAGGAAGTAGGGATTTAAGTCTCATAAAGAGCTTCCAAAAATTATGGTACTTATAGCTTTCAGCTCTCATTGCCCCTATCATAAGCATCTTGAAGTGATTAAGGTTAAAGTGAACAAACTATGGTGTACATGCTTGACGAAGTATAAGTTAGGAATCTCATGTCCCTTGTATACGAGGGCCGCCCCTCATGCTACTCAAGTTTAGTCACCGGTAAGTTCTTGTCATTGTAAGTACATGTGTATCATAGAGAACCGCAATCGGGGTACCCCTTGCCCGATGATACGGAAGAATCCCCATCTCAAAATGACAAGGCAAGCAGACAACGAGCATCTCAACAATCTTCTGATTTACCATGGGAATATGGTGCTTTTGTCTCTCTTTCCTCTTTTCATAATCTCTTTTTTTCTCTTTTTCTCTTTTTTCTCAATATAGGACTCTTTTTTTATAAGAAGAATGCTTCATAGACAGCTCATTATGGTTACGCTGCAGGTTTCCACCATGTCAGCATGGATTAGACCAAAGGCCCAAAGCGTTCTCAAACACATATACATAACTCCATGGACTTACAAGCTCCCCTTTCATTTCACACCGACGGCATCCATATACAAAAGAGCATGATATCAACTAGGTACAAGTACCAAGTGCAATATTGAAAGCGTTCCCTATGACAGCATGGTTTTGCTAATTCCCAACTAATAAGTGCAAGCATATACAACATAGACGACACAATGGTTAAAGTTTATTAAGGGCAAGAAAAGTAAAGTGTGCCATCAAGTTCGTGCGAGCTTTAATCACTAGTTTTCTCATAACAAGTTTAATTTGGAAGGTAAACAAAAGGATGAATATACTTGCAATAGCATAAGCTAGTAGGTAGGAATGGTGGACTCCTTGGAATAACTTGGTTTAGGGAGTTGGATGCATGAGTGGAACTCATACTTGGTTGCAGAGGCTAGCAAAAGACTAGGAGCGACAAACTAAGAGAGCAATAATGGCCATAATCATGCAGAGCGACAAAACATCATTGATTAAAGCATAAAGTGATACTACAAGTTGAAAACTAAAGGATCATAAAGGCTATGGTGACTTGATATAGTCATAACATGGTGTGAGCATGCGCCAAGTCAACCCAAATAAAGCATCAAAGGAGAATACCACTATACTATGCTTTAATATGCTAAAACAACGCATGATTCATCCAAGGCACATTAAGCAATCTCAATTGTTTATAACAAGTCATGCTACAGCAAAGAATACTAAGCATAAAGCCAAGACAATATCAAGCATGGCATGACAAAGCATAGGCCACAGTAAAAAACAAGCTCTCTTTACCACTTAAGCATGAACTTTTCCTACTCTTTTCCAATCCAAACCAAACTATTTGAAAACCAATGTATGAAAGAGGGGGTGCAACCAATTTATTCAGCAAACTAAGAAAACCAAGCAAATGAAAACCAAAATGAAAACAAAAACGAAAACGAAAAAGAAGACGCTCCAAGAACAACACAACTATGCATGAAACAATAAAAATGAAGCGTTTGGAAGAAACCTAGGATTTTTATTGATGA
Source organism: Avena insularis (assembly GCA_023614405.1). Lineage (NCBI taxonomy): Eukaryota > Viridiplantae > Streptophyta > Magnoliopsida > Poales > Poaceae > Avena > Avena insularis. Next base: position 317,024,767 of record CM042686.1, read on the forward strand.
AGAAGGGGATGCCTTGGGCATCCCCAAGCTTTGACGCTTGTACTTCTTGAATATTTCTTGGGGTGACACGCGTGGCATCCCCAAGGTTGAGCTTTAGTCAATCCTTCATCTCATTACTCATTCCTTCCATACGCGTGAAAATTTTCCTTCATACAAAACTTCACACATTCTTTATTAGCATAATTAGTGCACTCAAGATAATAGGTCTTGAGGTTCAGTTCTAACACCAATAAAACTTCCATTAAAACACTAGCTACTGTAGCACTTCCCTCAAAAAGCTCAATTCCCCAAAAGAACTAAAAAGGAACCAACAAGAAGCAAATGCGGGAAATGGCAGAAATCTGTCAAAATAGACCAGTAGGTAAAGACAAATTTTTTCGAAGACCTTCTGTTGCTCGAATCGAAAAGTGTTGATCTAACGAAAGTTAGATAACAACCTGGGGCAGAAGCACAAAACTTCACGCCTAAAAAGGACGTACAGAGATTTTACACGAATTTTTACGGTGAAGCACAAAAATCTGTTTCGGGACAGCAACTTTCTAAAGCATTACTTCTCTCTCATTAGAGGTTACTCTTGGCACAAAAAGCAAACAAAAAGGATAAGGAGCGGTTATTACAGAAGTAATAACTTCCAAGACTCATCTAAAACTTTTGGGTTATCTCCCAATAAGTACTTTTCTTTAACGCCTTTAAGTTAGGCATGACAGTTTGCGAAGATGCTCACATAAGAAATATGAATTGAAGTAAAAGAGAGCATCAAGAAGCAAATTCAAAACACATTTAAGTCTAACCCACTTCCTATGCATAGGAATCTTGTAAATAAACAAGTCATAAAATCACAAAACAACAAGCATAGTAAAGCAAAACAAGTGCAACTTCAAGACTTTCAACATAAAGAGGGGAAACTTTATATTATCGAGATGCATAAACCATGTTTCCCTCTCTCATAATAACTTTCAGTAGCATCATGAATAAAATTAACAATATAACTATCACATAAAACATTCTTATCATGAGCCACATGCATATAATAATTATTACTCTCCACATAAGCATAGTCATTCTTTTTAATTGTAGTGGGAGCAAATTCAACAAAATAGCTATCATTATTATTCTCATCACCATAATCATCAAATATAGGAGGCATATTGTAGTCATAATTAATATTCTCCTCAATAGTAGGTGAACTGAAAATATCATACTCATCATTGTAATCATCATATACTGGAGGTTTTGTATCATCATAAGCAATAGAATAGCTATGTTCGAAAGCTGGGGAACTAAAAAGATCATTTTCATAAAGACTAGCTTCCCCAATCTTAGACTTTTCCATAACATTAGCAATAATGGTGTTCAAAGAATTCATACTAATAACATTGCTATTAGCACACAAATAAATTTCCATAGGTTTTTTAATTTTCTCTTCAAACAATTCATGTGCTAACTCAAGATAAATACTATAAAGCTCACTATTTTTGTTGTTGTTTTCCATTAAGCCTAACTAGTGAAAATAAGAAACAAAAAGACAAAATTGCAGAATCTAAAGAAAATAACTTCGTGCACTCACATCGGAGGATGTGAGTATGTTTTACCTTACCTCCCCGGCAACGGCGCCAGAAAATAGGCGTTCACCATGGGAGGTTCTTCTTCTTTAATCCTCCGGTGTGAATACCTTTTACCTTACCTCCCTGGCAACGGTGCCAGAAAATATCTTGATGTCTACGCACTTCTATTCTTGTAGTCAGTTGTTGGGCCTACAAGTGCAGAGGTTTGTAGAATAGCAGCAAGTTTTCCCTTAAGTGGATCACCCAAGGTTTATCGAACTCAGGGAGGAAGTGGTCAAAGGTATCCCCTCTCAAGCAACCCTGCCATCAAGATACAAGAAGTCTCTTGTGTCCCCAACACACCCAATACACTTGCCAGGTGTATAGGTGCACTAGTTCGGCGAAGAGATAGTGAAATACAAGTGGTATGGATAATTATAAGTGGTAATGGTGATAGAAAATAACTTGATGGCATGGAAAAGACTAAAGTAAAACTGAAATAAAGATGGAAGCAAACAAACATGTATCAGATCTAGTTACAAATGATGTTTCAGTGCTTAGAAACAAGGCCTAGGGATCATACTTTCACTAGTGAACACTCTCATATAAATATATTCTTCTTTATGATACTACGCTGAACTACTCTCCGGTTAGACACTCTAATCGATGGTAGGGCTATAACAGCACACCTCAAAGTTCATCTTTCCCATCTAGAAACCCCACACTGTCACCTTGAGTACTATATGAGTCCAACAAACACCACAATTTCATAAAGACATCCAACTCCAAATATAACTCATAACAAGTATTTGTAATCTCTAGCCTAAGTGCCACCATGGTGTGCACGCTGTCACTTTCACACACATGGGGAGAGCAGAGATCTATTAAAGAACTTGAGTAGCAAGGTAGATCTATAGATTACAAGCTCATGATCTCAATAAGATCATGCATAAAGAGAGAGATGAACACATAGCTACCGGTAGAACCTTTAGCCTCGAGAGAGAACTACTCCCTCCCAATCATGGGAATCACCAATGGTGATGGAGATGGTGGTGGAGATCGATGGAGATGGCTCCGAGGGCACTTCCCCGTCCCAGCAGGGTGCCGGAACAGAGACTTTCTGTCCCCCAAATCTCCCCTTCGGTGGCGGCGGCGCTGCGGAACTTTTCGTGGCTGGAGGCTTGACTACTTAGGGTTTTGGTATCGGGAGGCTCTTATAGGCGAAGGAGGTAAGGTCGGTGGCCAGCCAGGGGGCCCACACCATGCCCTGGAGCAGCCTAGGCTGGCCCGTGCCAAGGGGGGTGTGGCCACCCTGTGGCCCCTCTCCGACTCTCCTTCTGGCTCCGTGAGTCTTCCGGGAAAATAGTAACTTTGGCTTTTGTCCCGTCCAATTCCGAGAATATTCATTTTCTGACTTCCTAGAACCAAAGATAGCAGAAAACAGGCAACTGGCACTGTGGCATCTTGTTAATAGGTTAGTCTAACATATCATATGAAAAGTACTCCAAAGTTGGGACAAAACATAAGAAAGTAGATAAAACCAAGCATGGAACATCAAAACTTATAGATACATTTGTAATATATCACCAAGCACCTTCCGGCATGACTACACGTTGTTGCAGCTCCCCAGGCAAGCTTGCAGGAGCGTCGCGGCGAGCACCCATGCCACCACTAGCTCCGGATCAGGCACCAGCCCTTAGACCCACACCGACACCTTCCTATACCGGCGCCGCCAGAACAAGGTGAGTAAGAGATAATCTCCAAGGTTCTTCGTAGCATTTTTGGTTAAAGCTCGTCAATTTTACAATCTAGATGATTCTTTGTAGTAAGGTGAAGAATAGAGAAGCTCCATGGTCCGAGGATGAGGACAATGATTTGTACTTTGCTAGGCATCATCGAACAATTGTTGGAGCCGACCAGCCTTTCCAACAATTTTGGGAAGAAATACATACCAATTTTCAATGAAAGAACTAGTGGAGATGCAAGGTCATTAGTATCGATTATGAATAGGTGGACTTTGCTAGTAATTTGCTCCAATCCGGGAAATATATGAATAAATGAAGCTTGCATGTATGAATAATGGTGTATTGATGACTGCAAGTGCACAGATCGTTTGTAGCTAGTTTCGAAATAAAGATATCGATCCCACAGGGAGCAGGAGTCTGAAGTCTAATAATCCTTGAAATAAATATTGCGATAGAAATGCTAGATAAAGTTCTAAGTAACAAGATAAAATGCGAGTATTCTGTAAAAAGGTGTTTTTGGGTTTTGGGTATAAAACCAATAATCAAGTAAAGAAAAATAACTTAATACAGAAAGTAAGTATCGCGTATGTAAGAAAGATTGGAACTGTAGTAGGGAAAAGGCATTCTCAGGGAGTAGCGGATACACCACTAGTATTTGTGAAGATCTAAGATAAAGATTATCATCATGAACATTCTCAACTATGTATGAGTGGGAGGAACTCTGTAGGTGGACGAATAAGCAACAACCGCTGATCACATCATCCTCATAACCACAACAGTTAGCAATCGACATCAATCGAATTTCTGTTCTATTAAGGGACGTAATCCCGTAGGACGTATCCCATGGCATGGATAGTGTTCCGTGAGTTTCCTCGATTTCACATGTTGATACGTAAGGAGTGTTAACAGCTTTATAGTCACTATAAGTGCTAGCACGCCTCTGTCTACCAACAAGTAGTTCCCTCCATCAAGTCCCTGCAAGAGGCAAATATTGAGAGGTCGACTTTTCTCAACATCAAGATGGAGAGAATCTAACACATGGTCACAGCGATGAATATCATAATAGACTTTATCTTATTTTAATCTCATACTAGGGTTTATCCATCTCCCCAAGAACTAATGATCTTTAGACATGGAGGCAATCAACATCATGGCAATGGTAATGGAAACAATTATAGATGAATAGTACTTGTATGAATCCACAACGAGTATAGGAATTACAACAAGATCTAGATGATATGTAGATGGGATGGATAAAGATGGTGGTGATACAATGGTGGATAATGAAGATCGATGCCTTAGCCTCCCGGATCTGCGCAGGGCGAAGATGGATCCCTTGTGGATGAGTTCCCCCTCCATATGCATTCCGGAGGTGAGGTTTCTGTGATTTCTAGGTGTTATGTATGTCGTCTCCTCGAACCAATTGCACGGGGTGAAACTATTTGACGAGTCGGAGGCGGCGCCAACTATACGGCCGGAGCTATACGGGCAGAAGAGATGGTCCCGCCGTATAGTTGGTCGTTGCGCTCTCTTCCTCCTTTGTTCATTTCTGGTTTTCTTCTGGTATTATTAATATTTCACAAATGAGCGATTTACTTTGTTTTTGACTCCTTTTCTCCATAGTACAACTGCTTCAATAATTGTATCCATTGGATCCATCATTTGTCCTGATCCTGGTGAAAACAGACATAAAATATGCATGCAAGCGCCTAAAATACCAAGATCCTACATCTAGAATGCAAAATAATAATGTAAAACATGATGCAAATATGCACTCATCATGTATGAATAATGATGTGTGAACATTGAGCTTCTCTATTATTCATCTTGTTAAGCATGAGCTGACGTGAGATTTTAGCAAATTAGGATGATGCTATTACTATGTATGACTAATTTATTGCTATATATATATGAACTATGAATCTTTATGTGACACGTTTCCATGTATGCATGCGCTCAAATTTGCAACCTTTGCTCAAAAAAAATTACTCCTCTAAATTATTGGGGATCAGTTTTGCGGCAAAATTTAGAGGAGTATATTTGCTCCTCTTAAGAATAGGGAGCCTTTTACTCATCTAGATTTTTGGGGATGGGTTAGAGATGCTCTTAATACAAATGTAGAATGCATGTGTATGTATCCTTGTCAATTTTTCATAATTCGTTTATACTTAAAACACTTTTTCATATTTTTAAAGTATAGTTACAAGTAGAATTATAGTAAAAAATTGCATCTTCTACAATTTATTTTACCAACATGTGAACAAGTTAAGCAGTTCATTTAGGCAAGGTGCAGAAAATTAAGCCATAAACTATGCTAGATGCAAAAAAGAAATTGTTTCTGTGTTTTGTACAACAAATGCCACAAATGTTGGTGTTAGCTGCAATTTTCTCGTGTGGATGCGATCAAACTGGTTATGTGTGGATGCACCAATATGTACAAGTATGATACAATACATTATGTTACAAGTCCTGGTATCCTGAATCATTGATTGTAAGGTTCAGGTTCTCAAAACAATGCCTTAGCCCTTTGTTGCACACCATATTTATACGCGTCATGTGATAAATGGAACTACAGTTTTGAATCGGAGCTCAACATTTTCTTTCACGTCTAAATAGATTGATTAATAGATGGACTACGACCCGCAAAAAAAGACCTTATACAATTTTTCTATTTTATTACTTGGACTAGTCACATTCAAAAACGTACTCGAGCCGCAAATCCTCTCACTGTCCCCTGTAATATTTTTGAATCCAACATCATGGTATCCAATTTTCTACCCCTCTGTCCAAAAAAGGTTACTTTGAGCAAGGTCCTGGATGATCAGGTGATGTCACCAAGCCTTGGATTCGTGAACAGAGGGAAGTACGATATACTAGCAGTTATTACTTGGGCTGTCACCAAACTCAAATTCTGAATCGAGAGGCAAAAGCTCCCGCCTACACCGAAATATATGGGGCCCATGTTTAATCTTTCGAATATTGCGAAATTCCGTTTGACCTATCATACTGATGACCAATGGCGATTGTGAAATTGCTGGGTTGGGTGGTGGGGTTCGCTCGTATTTTTTGTTACTAGGACTATAGCTAAATTCAAAATCTTAATCAAGGGTAAAATCCTACAGCCCAAACAATTTCGTAGATAGAGTCAACATTATTTTTTCTATGGGAATATGATTGTTATTGATTATCAGTTGATGTGACTATTTTTTATTCCTAAACATAGGGAGTACCATTTTTTCGAATTATTACTTGTACGCTAGCCAAATTCAAAATCTCAGTTGAGCAGCAAAATTTACCAATGTTCTGCGCAATTATGTAAAGACGGTTAGTTGATGTGACTCTTGGCCTCAATTCCTGACCATACAGCATACTAGTCTACAACTATCTTTTTCTATTATTGCTTTCCCGCTAGCCAAATCCAAAATCGTAAAATCGAGCGGCAAAATCCCAAGCGACTCATATGCATTTCGTGCCCCTTCGTTTCAAACATTTTTAGGCAAAATGTCCCATCGATGGAGTACCATTTTTCTAGTATTACTTGGACTCTTGCAAAATTCAAAATCTCAATCAAGCGGAAAAATCATACACCAACCTTGAAGCATTTACTGCCCCACTGTTTCAAAAACTTTGAACAAAATCTCCGACCGGGGAGTACCATTTTTCTATTATTATTATTTGTCATGTAGCCAAATTTAAAATCTCTATCGAGTGGAAAAATCACACATCGATCTTGAAGCATTTCCTGCCCCATCGTTTCAAAAACTTTGTGGCAAAATATTCCATCATGGAGTACCATTTTTCTATTATTATTGTTTGTCTGGAAGGCAAATTCAAAATCACAATCGGGTGGCAAAATCACACACCAACCTTGAAGCATCCCCCCCCCCGCCATTTGAAAAACTTTGAGTTAAATCTCCCACCGTAGAGTACCATTTTTCTATTATTATTTGTCTAGTAGCCAACTTCAAAATCTCTGTCGAGTGGCAAAATCACAGACTGGCCATGAAGCATTTCCCTCCACATCGTTTCAAAAACTTTGAAGCAAAATCTCCCACCATGGAGTACCATTTTTCTATTATTATTATTTGTTTGGTAGACAAATTCAAATCGCAATCGACCGACAAAATCACACACCGACTTTGAAGCATTTCCTGTCCCACCATTTCAAAAACTTTGAGGCAAAATCTCCCACCGGGAGATTACCATTTTTCTATTATTAGCCAAATTCAAAATCCCAATCGAGCGACAAAACAAGACACCAACTTTTAAGCATTTCGTGCCCCTCTATTTCAAAAAAAATTTACTTTAAAATTCCTATTCTACCCATTGTTTAGACGCCCTATGGGCACGCTAAAGTCGGTAGCTTGAGGGCACGATCATAATTATTTTTCTGTTCACCTCAATAGTCCCGATTCATGCAATTTTTCCTACTAGCCCTCCCAAAATCCCAGGCTTCTCTCCCATGCCCTCACCTCCACGACCACCGTGCGCACCGCCCGGTGGCACTTCCACAGCGGCCAGAGCCGCTTCATCGACCCCCACCCCATCGGATCTAGTTCATCGGGTCTCTCTGTCACTCCACCAGGGTTGTGGTCTCACTGACCGCGCCTATGGTGTCGTCGATCACCCACCCTGCTTCCCCGCTGCCGAAAGCTACCCAACCGTATCAGAGCAACTTCACCGTTGTCCACCATACGGGGTCTAGTTGAACAAGTTACATTTCCACCACTCCAGACCAGCTACACGGTCGTTGTCGTTGACTGCACCGACATCGACCGCCCAAGATCTGCTTCCCCGAAGCTAACAGTCACCGCAACCGCAGCACCCTTAGTGACCTGGACGTTACTCGCACAGTACCGACAATGCTTAGATGCCTCTCCGACTAAGGTAACCAAATCTCCAACCCATTTTTCTTTTGTCAGCGGTATAGCAGGTTCAAGCCTATCGCAGTGAACTTCATTTTTGTAATCGTGCTAGTACATACAAGTCAGTGGGCATGCATGTTCTTCGTGCTAGTACATACAAGTTCATTAGACATGTTGTATTGAATTCACTGCTCTACAAATTTCAAGTCATGCACATGTCTATTATTTTGTCATGCACATGTTCTTATCTTAGCTGCTCCGTACACCAGTAATTGCCTACTATTATGTAGTTCTTGCAAAATGTAATGTCCATGGCAAATCTTCGTGTGGATTCCCTCCTCCACAGTTACTGAATCTGTTTGGTTATTCCTGAGCTAAGTTCCTGCTATTATTTCCTCCCTGACATCATTCTGCTATCCTATAGTACCCATTCAAACTCTTCGTACAAGTTTGATTATAATTTTTTTGTTGCCATCTGGTTTTTCAAAAGCTGCAACACTAACTATTTTCTTTTTCTTTGCGTAGAGCTCAAAAAGGGAACACTAAACATGTTGGTTTGCACAGCCTACAACTTCACAAGTGTTGCCATTATATATTTTATGTATCTGGTGCTGGTTCGTCCTAATCAACGGCATAATTATTCTTTACTGTATAGTTCATTCATGTTTTCCATTCCTGCTCGACAAGTTCTGGTATGATGCGGTTATAATTTCTATGTGGTTCATTATTAGCTAAGACAGGTACTGCATTCCATTATGTAGCTCACCACAAATTCCGGGTCACCCAACATCTCTTGCATTCTAGGAGATACCACTGCTTCCATATATATTTGCTAAAATGACCTGGCTAGTTTACATTTCCTGAAATTCTAAGAAACACTTTGTTTGATTGCTCATTTAATTGTAGGCACACTTGCCTAATGCTTGTTTGTCCTGTTCTATAGGTTCACAAGCCCCTCCATTATATCTCGTATCTGGTTCTGGTTCGTCCTAAGCAACGACATAACTATCCTCTACTATATAGTTCATTCGTGGTTTGCATTCCTGCTCTACTATATTGTTTCTATCTAGTTCATTCTTAGCTATGAGTAGTTTGTCTTGTTTGCTGGATTAACTTGTTATTACTTAGTTTTAGACTACAATTATTGGTATTGCCACCAAAGAGGGGCCTACAAGATCATGTCTCGAGGTGGTTTTCCAATGTAGCTGTCACACTCAAAGGGAGATGCAGTTGATGGATTGAGAAAGCAAATTGAGGACAATGCTATCAACTTGATTGTCAACTGAAATGCTGAATTTTGTTTCCCGAATGTTGATATTATGTAATTTTTTAAGAAGTTTACAGCTGAAGTAATATCTAGATAACTCGCATAGGCCATGTAGGCATTTAGTTGATGCCGTCAACGCATGGTGGTAGGTGGTACCATAACTACGCCAGCCAGGTCGATCAGGTAACAATATAGAGATTTGTTATTTTTCCTTCTTTTATTGGGACTAGCATGAACAGTAAAATATGCTCGCTAATTATACTCCTTTTATGATATTTGCATGGGCTTCAGATAGACCGAAAATGTAGGTGTCCATGAGCGTAACGGGCTACCCTCAGGTGTCAAGTAGTAACAGTAAAAGGCTAGAATAGTAACAGGCTAGAACAGTAACGGGCCAAAACAGTGACAGACCAAAACAGTACCAGGCGAAAACAATAACAGGCCAGACACAGTGGCAACACAGCACAGTAACGGGCCAAAGCCATGACGGGCTATAACAGTAACAGTCCAGAATAGTAAAAGACAACAACAATAATGGACCTGAATAGTAAATGGTTAGAACAGTAATGAGCTAGAACAGTAGCAGGCCGAAAATTTGGGCCGTTAGTAGGCAGCCCAGGACGAGCTGCGAGAATAGTGTCGGGCTGACCGTAGGCCTTAATAGTATATGACCTTGACGCAGGTTGTTAACGGGTCGCACAGTATTCGAACAATGTGGGCCTCTATAGGCCGAAATAGTTATGGGCCTAATTTTCACGGGCCACTGCTGGCTACATCTTTTGGACCCATTTCAAACAGTGCAGGACGAAATAGTAATGGTCCATCTTCTTATTAGGTTCATTTCATGGGCCGGCCCACTTAATATTTAGCAGGCCTTGGCTGGGTCTGGCTTCTGCCATGGTTTTTGTGACTGTTAACGGCGGTAACCGTCCATTAACGATGGCTGCCACATGGCGGTTTGCATGATGTCAGCAGTTAACGCAGCTGGCAAACAGATCTACGACAGAACAAGTTTTCGCGGCAGAAGGTTGCGATCCGCCACGGTCCCAAAAAATCTGTGGTAGATTCTTTTGTGACGGGGCTTTTACCACGAAGGCTATCCATCGTGGAAGACTTTTTAATCACGAAAATGGGCCTTCAACCACAAAAATCGTCCGTTGTAAAAGCCAAGTTTTCTTGTAGTGTGTTCTTTAGTAGACAAACAATAGTCATTTTTTTTCATCTCGCATGTACATATCCCTCTTGTTCTTCTTTTGTATATCCTCCTTCCTGATGGAATCTTTCCTAATGGTATCAGTAGGGATTGACATTTGTGTTCTATTCCTCAACGAACTAGCCTTTTTGCTGCTACTCTTGGGTGTGATCTCCTTCCTGCTTCCCCTCACTGGTGTTGGCTCCTGTGTGCTCTCCTGACCTCTGTGGCGTGTTCTTCTTCGAATTAGCCCTTTTGCTTCTACTATTGGGTGTGTTCTCCTTCATGTTGGCATTATTGTCGGACCTCTGCGGCGTGTTCCTGTGAAAATTAGCATTTTTCTACTACTACTGGGTGTGGTATCCTCCGTGCTAGCCATCTTAGCATTTTTGCTACCACTAGTGGGCGTGTTCTGTGTGGCATTTTGACTGGATCTCAGGGGTGTACTCTGCTGTGTGGTGCCATTTTTCGTGCAACTCTTGGGTGTCCTCTTCTTTGGCGTGGTCTCCTTGGTGATGTTTTTCTTCGGGTGCACTTTCTGGGTATTCTCTTCCTGCTCCTATTTATGATTCTCCTCTGTAAGACTCTCCTCTGTTTGAAACTACCCTCAGTCGCACAACCATTAGCGATGCTATCGAGTAGGATACACAAGTTTTCTACAAGTCCATCATCTCTATTGTCAAAATCCAATTCCTCTCCAACCATTTGCACTATCAAGTAGATGTACACTTCACGTTTACTGTGTTTCCTTCTAAATGTTATGGTTAAATCACTGGTAACTTTCAGTTCTGTAGCTACCTATGAGGACCCCCATGCCACCTTCTCATGTAACGCTGCCATCATGTCAGATATCTGTACCACTTTAGGATCATATCTGCCAAGGATTAGATCAAAGTCGTCGTAGAAATTTTCTATGCCATCATCTAATTCTCTAGTGAACTTCTCGACACCAATACAAACGCATACTTTGTCATCATCAGGTTCTGCAGGACCAAAACCACCAACAAGTTCGAGGGGTGGAGCGGTGATACGTCCATTTTGCATCACTATTCTATATCATAATTTACTGTTATTCATTGATATATTTCATATTAAGAGATGATACTTATGTGTTTCATCTATTTTTGCATGGTTGATGACTTTTGGAGCATGGACCGCTGCAGTCAGGATTCTGATGGAAAAGGTGGTGTTTGGAGGCAAAATTCGCGAAGATCGGAAAATCCGGGAAAATATACGGAAAATCCTATTTTTCCAGAAGACGAAGGAAGCCAGAAGGAGGAGTGGAGATGGGCCACAGAGGGCCCACACCACCCCCTAGTGCGGGCCAGCCTAGGCCACGCCACCAGGTGGTGTGGCCACCCTGGCCCACCTCTGGCTCTCCCCTCTAGCGTATATAATCCTCCTGAAACCCTAATACTCGGGGAGCGACCACAAAGAGATTTCGCTGCCTCTGCGGGGCGGAAAACACCGAGATAGAACGATCTCTCCGACAGACAGATTTCTACCGGGGGAATTCCTTCCCGGAGAGGGGATATCGTCGCCATCAACACCACCATCAAGCTAGACTTCATCGGTATCAGCATCATCATCATCACCACCATCATCACCTTCATCACCCTCATCATCAACTCCATATTGCTGTAACAATTGGGTTGAATCTTGCATAGTTCTTAGGGGAAACTTTCCCACTGTTGATTACTCCTTGTAGTTGATGCTATTGAGTGAACCGTTGAATTATTGTTTATGTTCAGATTGTTATACATCATTATTCCATCTCTGATCTTGATCCATATGATGTCTTGTGAGTAGTTCGTTTTGTTCTTGAGGACATGGGAGAAGTCATGTTGTTAGTAGTGGAATTGTGTTGAGAAAGATTCAATAGTTTGATATTTAACTTGTGGTGTACTTCATCTAGTGGTGTCATGTGAACGTCGACTACATGACACTTCACCTATATGGGCCTAGGGGAATGCATTGTGTATTTGGCTACTAATCGTAGGGGTTGCCGGAGTGACAGAAACCTGAACCCCCGTTAGGAAACCATTGCATAAGGGACGTCAGGGTCTTAGAGTTTAAAACTGTGGTTAGGTTTCTACCTTAATTACTTTCTTGTACTTACGGATGTTTGCAAGGGGTATAATCACATGTATTAGTCCTAGGAAGGTCGGTACATTAGCACAGGTTCACCCACACAACACTTAGCAAGCTAAAGAAGATTAATCAACTATATGAAGCGAAAGCACTTGACAGAACTCACGTGTGTCCTCGAGAACGTTTGGTCATCTTAAGTAACACAACCGGCTTGTCCTTTGCTGAATAAAGGATGGGCCACTTGTTGTATTTATTCCTACTGTATTTTATTTACTCGTACTTTATTTACTTGGTTTATCGAAAACCCCTAAAAATCCATTTGCTAAGTATTTGCAGAGAATTCCTGATCCATACCACTAGCCAGCACCTTCTGCTCCTCGTTGGGTTCGACACTCTTACTTATCAAAAATACTGCGATACACCCCCTATACTTGTGGCTCATCAAGACTATTTTCTGGCGCCGTTGTCGAGGAGTGAAGCGCTATTGGAGAGTGGAACTGGTAAAGGAAACTTCTACTGTGAGTATTGTTTACTTCTGTTAGTTGCTTTATTTTTGTTATGGATAACTCGCTGAGTTTCTTATTTCGTAATGCTACTACCACTGCTAAGGTAGTAGATGAACCACCACTTGCTGAGAATGATGCTTTTAAAATACCTACAAGAATTATTGATCGTGTTATGGATAATTACTATGTTGGGGATGGAACTGTCCACCCTCGTGATCATTTGCTTTTTATAAACGAATTATGCGGGTTGTTCAAGTGTGTAGCTATTACTACAGATCAAGTTAAGAAGAAGTTATTCTCATTATCACCGAAAGGAAGAGCTGAGGAATGATATAAGCCACTTAAGAATGGTCAAGCTCTTGAATGGGAGGAAATAGTGCCTCTCTTTTATTCAAAGTTTTATCCTCCTAGTGAGATTCATAAAGATCGGAATCAAATATACAACTTCTGGCCTCTTGATGGAGAGAGTACAGCTCAAGCTTGGGGGAGATTGAAGTTACTAATGCTCAAATATTCCATTCATGAGCTCCCCAACAATATTATTATCAATAACTTTTATGCAAGGATTTCTCTTCATGATAAGGATTTATTGGATACTTCTTGTGCTGGATCATTCACTCGCATGGAAGAAGAAGCTAAATGGGATCTTCTGGACCGTATTCAAGACAATGCTGAAGCTTGGGAGAATGAAAAAGGTAGAAAGTCAGGTATAAATTATGATTATGAATGCATTGAATCTTTGATGGGAACTGATGACTTTCAAAATATTAAAAATGCTTATGGTCTAGACTCTCAAGCTATTGCAACTTATTTTAAGGCTTTTGCTTCCTACATTGAAGTGCCTAAGAAGAAGTGGAATAAGTATCATGAACCTTATAAAGATATTGCTAAGAGTGTTACTGCAAGAAATACTGAAGTTTATACTGCTAATCATGTTTTACCTGGACCTTATATTGAGAAAATGCCTTTCCCAGTTAAGATAAAGGAACATTCTATGATAGCTAGTATGTTTAATGAAAGTACAAATAAAGCTATTGAACCTAATAAACAAATGGTTGATGAACCTATTATAGCAAATGTGAAAGACTTTGTCACTAAATATGTAGAAGAGGGACACACTATCCTTTGTAAGGATACCTTTAATATTGTTTCACAAAGTAGTGTTATGAGAGCTAGTATTCCTGTGTTTTCTGTTAGAATAAGTGATCATTGTTACGATGGTCCTTGTGATAGTTATATTTTTAAGTTTATGCATGATACTAAAAGTTACTATGAGAGAGGAAAAAGTGTTCTTATGCATCTCAATAATATCAAGTTTCCTCGTTTTATGTTGAAAGTTTTTATGTTGCACTTCTTTTGCCTTCCTATGCTAGTATCCTCTGGTTTCAACAACTTGTTTGTTCACAAAATTCCCTTGCATAGGAAGTGGGTTAGACTTAAACATGTGTATTTTTTCTTATTAATGCTCTCTTTCACTTCAATTCATATTCTTATGTGAGCATCATCAAAATCATCATGCCCATCTTAATGGCTATAAAGAAAGAGCTTTTTGGGACACAACCCAATTTATTTTTGCTTTCAATTTGTTTTTGTTTCTTTGAGTCATGGAATTTATTACTTCGGTAATAACCTCTCCTTATCCTTCTTTTGTTTGGTTTTTTGTCAAGATCAACTGTAACACCCTCAGAATCGGCCCTATGCAAGTCTTAGCGATTCTCGCCAAACCCGCATAGAAACGATTCAAAGGTGCCCACCAGGCACTTTCGTGCGGGTGGAAAACGAAGTAATAACATTACACAACAGTCCTCGATGGGACCCACAGAACAGATATATGTACAACACGACTCCATGAGTCAAGGATACAGATATACAAGACAAAGATCCAAATCACCTTGAAACGATAGAGCGTCCGAGTACGGACAAGATGCAAATTGAGCTAAGAGCCCTGAAGAATAGCCAATGGCGTCCATAACCCTGCCCAGGCCAAGCCGGAAGGGTAACCCTGCTAACGACGTCGATCTCAAAGCCTGCTTAAACAAAAAGGGGTGCCGACAAAGGGCAAAGGAAAAAGAGAGAGAGCGGTCAGTTCCGAGGCCAGTACACGGCGAGGCTAGAATTCGGCGGTCCTCGCCTACATAGGTATGGTGGACTGAAGCAGCAGCGCAGCATGCACTAAACAGCCTATAGAGACTCGATACAACTAGCGGCTATCAGAGAGGGATAGGAAAGACCTATTCGGAACCAACCTGATTCTAACACCAAACTTACCCATCCTGGTATCCCCCCCCTCGATACCGACCGAGGAAGTCAACCGAGGAACTCACACAGTTGGCAGTTTTATTTATTCCGTTATAGTTGCGGCAATTACTAGTCAGGTATAGATAGTCTTCCTGATAAAATAAGCAGTGGGCAGTTTTATTTAACCATTCCGTTGTAGTTGCCACACTTACTAGTCAAATATACGATTAGCATGAGATATCCCCAAACCCAGCAGTTGTTGATACTTTTATTTAGCCATTCCGTCGCAGTTGAGCTGATTACTAGTCACATCGGATACAAGTCAAATTATAACAGTAAACTTTAGTTATAGTTGTCTATGATCGAGAACTGTGCTCCAAGTCGTCCATAACCGCGGACACGGCTTTTCGAAAAGATTTAACCCTGCAGGGGTGCACCAAAGTATCCACACGCACTTCGACCCTTTTTGCCAGATCAATTAACATACACCCATCGGTATGTCGGCGGGGCCTAAGTCATGACGTTTCCCAGACCCAAAGTAAGTACATGGGGGCCACCCCACTAAGTCGAACCCGAAGTCGGCCGGTCTCGAGACGGACTTAGGTTTGGGTAGACGGAACGACGCATCGGGAACCCAAAACTGGGCTTGTCGACACCGCGAAAACGTGTCCCGATCCTAAACAGTACAGGTGCTGTCCATCGCACAATTTAAATTAAGCAGTAAAGCATGGCATAAATACAGAATAGTAAATAAAACCTCAAACTAGTTGTGGCCCCCAGTACAATACTTTGAAATCAGGTACTAATCGATGGGGTGCCCACACATCCCACATGTGGTTAGCGCGCTCGATCTCGAAACAGGTGTCAAGAACTCGGGGTCCTACGGGACACCAAAGGATCGGAAACCAAATATTGTCTATCACCCACCGGTGCCTCTGCATTACCTACTTCAATTTTAGTTATTAAACAGTAATTAAAGTCTTGATCAACTCCAACATAAAGCTTATGGCGGCCTTCCAACAACTGTGGTACTTGACGACACGCCACAGCACTTGAGCAAGCGACTACGACGCGCAAGTCCAACTATCTACCAAACAACAGGTAATAGGATGTGTCCAAGGCAATATAAGGCTGCAAGGGATATCACGGGTACGAAAACTAGAGCATCGCAACACAGATAGCAATAGATCAACAGGAGGGAATAAATACTATAAAAGTAAGATAGGTAGAAAGGGGGAGATGCTCGCCTGAAAGCATTGTCGAAGGTTCAACCGAAGATCGGGTCGACACTCGCATCAACTCAACGGCCTTATCCGCGAAGAACCAAAACACTAGAATAAACACCGGATGCACTATTTAAGATTACGGCAGAAGACCGGGCATGATGCATGTATGATGTATGACATGGCAAAGATGCGATGCAATTAGACCATATTAAGCGGAACCGGGGTCCCGACAATTAATTAATAGGTTCATGTTATTTATCTACCCCGCAAGTTAAATGTTGGATTAGCAAGATAAAACATGGCTTCGCTACACAATTTTAAATGGGACCAATATTAGACTGGATTTGCCTGCATATGGGCCCCATATTTAATTATATGGTGAATCGGCATAATGCCCCCAAACCACAGACAAGTATGCATGCATGAACAATTAAATATGCGTCAGGTGATCAATATCATATTATAAAAATAGGGGTCTCGGATAAAGGGTCACACATTAGGGTTCGACGAACTTGGTTCCGGGGGTTCGGGGTTCGACAGGCTCGTGGTTCGACGATTGGTCTCGCGTAAACATTCTCGAACAACGGAGTAGATCTTGTCGCATCCTGGTTCTTGGCCTCGGCGTCGGAAGGAGTACTTGTCGCACTGGTCTCGGTGTCCTCGGATCCGAGAGAAAGAACATGGCGATCCGTGTCCGACCTTGGCGTTCAGGGAGGAGTTCTCGGTGACGATGTCGGTCTTGGGTTTGGCGCCGGTGGATCTTGGCGATTCCATGAAGGAGGCCTTGATGCTTCAGTCCTGTGTCGATCTCCGGGTATCGTGGTTTCTCGGTGTGGTTCCCTCGGGTGGTCGGCGAACTTGGGTCTAACGTCGAAGTTTCTCCCGAAGATCTTGGGGTTCCCTCTTGGTTTGCCGATGCCGATCTTGTATTGGACTCGGGCGTTTTGGGGAACATCGCACAAACACATAGGGATGCATGTACACTAACGTCACCGTGGTACACGACTTGCCATCGGGGCCGTCCAACAATTCTCTCCACATCACGCCCGGATGCCCCCAGATTCCAGAGCGCCGTGCGCGCGTCCACGTGAGGCAGCCGACATACATGAAGTGGCCTGCGGTGGCGATCTTGGTCTCGGAAGGTGCAGAACAGCGAGGCTACGGCGCGGGGCCCGAAGCAGCAGAGGCGGCGAGGACGCGCTTGGGAGGCGCTGGCGAGGACGTCCTGCAGGAGGCGCCCGGGAGGAAGGACGCAGAGAGGTGAGGACGGCCCGGGGCGGAGACGCGCGGCGAGGTCCTGCCTGGGTCACGGCCTTGGGAGGCGAGGAGGTGGGCCAAGGACGGCAGAAGAGGGCGGACGGAGAGGCGGCTTGGGTCGGCACGCACGGGTACCATGGAGAGAGGCGGCTGCGAGGCGGCGAGCGGCAGAGGAGCTCGGCGGAGGGCACCGTGAGGAGGCCGATGGCGGCTGGCTCAAGGAGAAGGGAGGCGAGGTGATGGCGGCGAGCGACGGGAGGAGCTTGGGAGAGGCGGCTGCGGGTGGAGGCCCGGGCACGGGGGAGAGCGGTTGGGGCGGGAAGGTTGGGGACGCGGGGTCGCCAGGGAGAGAGGAGAGGGGGTTGGGGAATGGGGCGGCACCGCGGGGTGGGGCCCGGTGGCAGGGAGAGAAGGCGGTGGGGACGGTTGCAGGGAGTTGGGGCAGGTGAGGGAGAGGGCAGGTGGGTGTGTTGTGTGTTGGGTGCGTGTAGGCGTGTGTGCTGTGTGGGGTGGGGTGGGACAGGTGGTGTGTGGGGCTGTGGGGTGGGGCCCAGGGAGAGAGGCAGGGCTGGCTGGGATTGGTGAGGTGGATGTGGGTGTGATGAGGTGGAGGGAAAGATGATGTGGCAAGCTATGGTTGGACGGGGTGAGGTGGAGGGGGCTGGGTAGACTAAGTTTAGGTAGAAAAGATTTGGGGTAGCTAGGTTTTAGGTTTATTATTTGTAAGATATTTATTTGTCTTGTTTTATTTTAAATCTTTTTAGCAAATAATTTTTAGTTAAATAGTTTAGCAGATAATTATGAGACTTTGTTTCGAAATAAAAGAAGGGTAATTTTAGAAAACAAAAATAGTCTTATGGAAAATAGTTTCAGACAAACAAATTGCATGATGATGACGATGCTCAAATGCAATGCACAAAACAACGCGATTTTCTAGTAGTGGTTTTTGCGGGATGCCACATCAACCTCTAATGAGAGAGAAGTAAGATTTGGGGAAGTTGCTGTCCCGAAACAGATTTTTGTGCTTCACCCTAAAAATTCGTGAGAGATCTCTGTATGTCGGATTGAGCTGTAATTTTTTTGCTTCTGCCCCAGGTTGTTATTTAACTTTAATTTTGCACTTTTTGATTTGAGCAACAGAAGATTTTCCAAAAAAAATGATCTTTACCTGCTGGTCTGTTTTGACAGATTTTGCCACTCTTGCATTTGCTTCTTTAATCGATTTCCTTTTTGAATTCTTTTTGGGTTTTCAGAAGGAGTTGCTACAGTATCTTATGTTTTGATGGTTTTCAGTTGAAATTGGACTCAAAAGGTTTTATCACTTCACTTATACTAATGTTGCTAATGGGAACTGTGTGAAGTTTTGTGTGAAAGAAATTTCCAAGTAGTGGAGATAATGGTGTAATAAGGAAGTGAAAGGTTTCATGACTCAAGTAATAAGTGTATGAAGATGAAGATATTGATGTTATTCAAGTGGTGACTCCGGAAGAATCTACTAAATACCAAATTCAGAGACCTGCAGAGTCCGTTTTCAAATAGGTAACAGTTCTAGTAAGAAAAGTTTCGTGAAAATACTATCCAACTATATTTTTGCAGTTTTTAGTCAATAAGGAAAGCTACGAAGCGAAAGAGGGACGAAAACGGAGACAGGGTGGCTCACACCACCCTGTGGCGCGGGCCCTCCCCTGGCCGCGCCACCAGGTGGTGAGGCCACTCCGGACTCCGCCTTCGACTCGTTTTCTCCCAGTACCTTCCTTTTGTTATAAAACTTCGTAATATATAATCCCCTGGATCCCCCGAGGTTCGTATATCGTGTTCTCGTCGTGTTTTTGTTTCGGTCTGTTTTGTTCAGATGTCGTTCAGGGGTTCATCTTCAAAAGATTACAAGTTGTGACACCGTCGCGAGCTCCATCACAATCTTGAGCAGAAGACCTTCGTAGGATGGGTGGAAGAAGAAAGGATCGCAACTAGGCGCGAAGACATGGATCGAAACATCAGGGAGGAAGTAAAGGACATGATAGCAGGCATGAAGGGGCTGATACCTCCAACTCTAGATCTCAGTTCTTGCCCTGCAGCAGTGGAAGCTCTACGAGTCAATGATGAGTTCTGCGACAAGTACCAAGTCTTGAGGAGGAAGGTGGATATGCTTCAAGAGGTGAATAATAGGCTTTGCAAGATGCTGGAAGATTTCCTCGCGACAACCGAGAGAATACCACCATCACCGAAGGAGTAATTCGTCATCAGGTTTGGCATCCCCTTGGTTTGTTCCAAGCTTGGGGGAGTGCCGCGGTATCATATCACTATCTTCTACCTTTTTACCTTTTTAGGAGAGTCATATCATGAATAGAGAAGTTATTATGTAGGATGGTTTGCATTATGGAAGTTTCCCCTCTCTTGTTAGATATGTATCCCTTGGTGTGAGTTGCTGTTATGGAATATTAATGAGAAGTTCTATCATTTACTATTTTGCATATCTTATATTAGTTTTCAATTCATGGTTATATGATTGATCTTGTTGTTAGTATTGGTATCACTTTGGGATCATTGAGTTAATTTAGTTGGTTTTGGCAAACCTGGCTCGGTCAGTAGCAACACTATTTTTGAGAGTTGAATGAAAATATAAAAGTACTCTAAAGAAAGAATAATTTCATCATCTTTCTTTCTTGATTTGCTCATAAGTTTAGTATTCTCTAGTTAAGATCTTTTGTGCTTCCAAGGAAGATTGCATGTTTGTTTTTTATCACTTGTATGTATGTTTGTTTCCTCCAACTCTTATACTTGCTACCCAGCCTTGCTAGCCAAAAACCTGTACTAAGAGGGAATACATCTCGTGCATCCACTTCCCTAAACCAAAACCCATGCCATTTGCGTCCACCATACCTACCTATTAACATTATTGCTATGCCAAGTAAATTCTTGTTTTTATCTACCTTCCAAATTAAACTTGTTATGTGAAAATTAGTGATTAAAGCTCTCACAAACTTGATGGCACACTTTATTTTCTTGCATCTAATAAACATGAACCATTGGGTCCTTTTTTGTTGCGTATATGCTTGCGTTTTATAAGTTGAAGTTAGCAGAACCATGTTTCATGGGGAACACTTTCAACATTGCACTGGTACTTTGTACCTAGTTGATATCATGATTCTTTTGCCTATGGATTCCGGCGGTGTGAAATAAAAGGGGATCTTGTAAGATCGTGGAGTTTATATGTGTGTTAGAGAAACGCCTGGGCCGCTAGCCTAAGCCATGCCTAATCATCATGGAAACTTGCAGCATAACTATAGTGAGCATTCTATGAAGCATCTTCAATAAAAACCTTTGCAAATAGCAAATAAAAGGATCGTTGAGATGCTCATTGTCTGCTTGCCTTGTCATTTTGATTACGGGATAGCTCCTATGTCATGTGCAAGGGGTACCCCGTTGGCGGTTCTCTATGATACATATGTATGTACAATGACAAGAGCTTACTTGTGACTGAAGTTGAGTAGCATGAGGTTCGGTACTCGTAACTAAAGGGCATGAGATTTCAACTTATAACTTGTCAAGCATATCCTCTTAGTTGTGTCACTTTAACTTTAATCACCCAAAAGATGCCTATGATAGGGGCAATGAGAGCTGAAAGCTAATAAGTACCATAATTTTTGGGAGCTCTTTATGAAACTTGAAATCCATGTTTCCCTCTACGAAGGGCTTTTCTTGTACTTTTTAGTTGAGTCAGTAAACCTACTCCCTTCTATCTCAGCAAGTATTTTGAGTTGTTGTGTTTCATTCATTCATATGATGATTTATTCAATCATGTTTCTTATGTTCCTTGTTTTGCACATTGCTCTTATCTTGGTGTTTACTACTTTGAAAGCTATCATTGAAAACCAGTTATTTGTGAACTCTAGCAAATTATCAACTATTCTTCGACCAAGAGCTAAGTTTGCCATTACCAATTATGATTTATTTTATGTATCTTTATTGTGTTTCCTTTATTCATTGCAAGTTGAGTTATATAATAGTGAGTTGTCTTCTACTATGATCCATGTATTGATGAATGTGATGCTTCTTGTCCGTATTCTTTTATCGACCCTTCACTCCATAAACCTGAGGCCATGTTTATTGAGCTCAGTTTCGCTTGGGGACAAGCGAAGTCTAATCTTGGGGGGAGTTGATACGTCCATTTTGCATCACTTTTCTATATCATAATTTACTGTTATCCATTGATATATTTCATATTAAGAGATGATACTTATGTTATTTCATCTATTTTTTCATGGTTGATGACTTTTGGAGCATGGACCACTGCAGTCAGGATTCTGATGGAAAAGGTGTTGTTTGGAGGCAAAATTCGCGAAGATCAGATAATCCGGGAAAATATATGGAAAATCCTATTTTTCCAGAAGACGAAGGAAGCCAGAAGGAGGAGTGGAGATGGGCCACAGGGGCCCACACCACCCCTGGCGCGGGCCAGCCTAGGCCGCACCACCAGGTGGTGTGGCCACCCTAGCCCACCTCTGGGGTGGTGTGGCCACCCTAGCCCACCTCTGGCTCTCCCCTCTGGCGTATATAATCCTCCTGAAACCCTAATACTCGGGGAGCAACCACAAAGAGATTTCGCTGCCTCTGCGGGGCGGAAAACACCGAGAGAGAACGATCTCTCCGGCAGACAGATTTCTACCGGGGGAATTCCTTCCCGGAGAGGGGATATCATCGCCATCAACACCACCATCAAGCTGGACTTCATCGGTATCAGCATCATCATCATCACCACCATCATCACCTTCAGCACCCTCATCATCATCTCCATATTGCTATAACAATTGGGTTGAATCTTGCATAGTTCTTAGGGGAAACTTTCCCGGTGTTGATTACTCCTTGTAGTTGATGCTATTGAGTGAACCGTTGAATTATTGTTTATGTTCAGATTGTTATACATCATTATTCCATCTCTGATCATGATCCATATGATGTCTTGTGAGTAGTTCGTTTTGTTCTTGAGGACATGGGAGAAGTCATGTTGTTAGTAGTGGAATTGTGTTGAGAAAGATTCAATAGTTTGATATTTAAGTTGTGGTGTACTTCTTCTAGTGGTGCCATGTGAACGTCGACTACATGACACTTCACCTATATGGGCCTAGGGGAATGCATTATGTATTTGGCTACTAATCGTAGGGGTTGCCGGAGTGACAGAAACCTGAATCCCCGTTAGGAAACCATTGCACAAGGGACGTCAGGGCCTTAGAGTTTAAAGTTATGGTTAGGTTTCTACCTTAATTACTTTCTTGTACTTACGGATGTTTGCAAGGGGTATAATCACAAGTATGTATTAGTCCTAGGAAGGTCGGTACATTAGCACAGGTTCACCCACACAACACTTAGCAAGCTAAAGAAGATTAATCAACTATATGAACCGAAAGCACTTGACAGAACCCCCGTGTGTCCTCGAGAATGTTTGGTCATCTTAAGTAACACAACTGGCTTGGCCTTTTCTAAATAAAGGATTGGGCCACTTGCTGCATTTATTCCTACTATCTTTTATTTACTCGTACTTTATTTACTTGCTTTATCGAAAACCCCTAAAAATCCGTTTGCTAAGTATTTGTAGAGAATTCCTGATCCATACCACTAGCCAGCACCTTCTGCTCCTCGTTGGGTTCGACACTCTTACTTATCAAAAATACTGCGATACACCCCCTATACTTGTGGGTCATCAAGCGGCACCATCAGACCCAGCCACAACGACACTGTCCCCATCACCAGCATCATTGGTAGCTGGAGCAACCTCTGTGAAAGTATCAGCAGGAGGAGCAAGGCGAGGGCCCTTAGCAGCAAGAGCTAAAATACCTGGTGGATAGGTAGGGACACGGCTAGCAGCAGCTACAATTGGAGCAACTGCTGCCATGCCACATCGATGACCATGAGCAGTTCCCACAAGAGCAGTGCTAGCAGAGTCTAGACCATGAGCTTGCTCCACAACAACAAGGCTTGGAGTAGCCGCAACATCAGCTTGCTGAACTTGATCACGGGTTCGAGGAGGATCAGCACCCAAGATACAAGTTTTGGCAACAACAGCGGGGCAGCCTCCGAAATCCTTAGTTTGCTCAACAGCGGTAGGGACTGGGTCTGCAGAAGCTCGAAAAACAACACCATAGGGACAACCAGTATCAGTAGATTCCATAGCAGGGGTTTGCACAATGAAAATACTGGGACTCCACCAAGGAGGTTGCCCGATAGAAGCATGGTGTGTAGGAGGAACCAATTTTGCTTACCAGCAGCAGGGGTTCGAGTTAGACCACCCTGTCCAAGAATAGTAGGGTGACTCCCAGTAGCAGCAGCTTCCACATCCACGATTTTACAACTCAACACAAACATGTGAATCTTAAGAGACTTTTTCATCATCCCAGTTAACTGACTGTCACACGTTAGAGGAACCATGATGCCTCATTTATCCATGAAGCTAAACTTTGCAGTTTCCTTCGGCCCTATTTCAGAATGTTTACATAGAGCAGCAACCATACCAGGGATAGTGCAGATCTGCGCAGGCGCTTCTTAGGTCCTGAAACAATTAAGACCATACCACTTGCCCTTCACATTTGCTAATTTAGAGTGATAGCTACCGAGGGTTATCAAAACCATGTAAGGGTGGTCCGCGAAGATCCTACTTGATAGAAAATTATGGACAAAAGATAAGAATTGTTTGTCAGCATTGGGCTAGCAAACAATTCTAGGTTTGATCTATCTCTTTAATATCAACAGCCAGCCAGCAGTTATAGTTAGTGTGAATAGCAAAGATAAGAGTAGCTCACCTGCATGTAGCCTGAACTTCTTCTTCCTTGGTAGTAGGATCTACCATCCTCCGGGATGCTCACCTCGTCGGCGGTGGAGGCGGGCTAGAGCCTCGCAACGGCAGACACGACATGCGGCATTGGATCTCGGGATCAGTGAGTGGGCGCAGCAACTTGGCGCCGGAAGTCAAATATCCAAAGGGATCGTTCTGGTTGGAGGCTGGATTTTGATGCCACCGGTGCTAGGGTTCATGCGAAAGGAGGGAGTAAATTTGTGAATTTAGTCAACGCACCCAAGGCCCTTAGTTCCTTGTTTTGCTTACGTGGTTGCCACATTGGTGCTCCGATCACGGACAGAGTACTGACATGAGGGTCCCAACCATCTTCTTCATGCGGAAGTTTGACGGAATGTTTGAATTTGATAGGGGTGAGCTGAGTTTGCCTCGAAATGGCCCCGCTCAGTAGTTTCCAACCCAACTTTGTGAAGCACGGCAATTACAGGCAATTCGTACCCCGTGATGCACTCGCCCGACAACTTTGGGGCCGCAAACGAACAAGCCCATTAATACATGTGTGGTATGTAAACAAACCAAGCCCTAGTAGCCTCTATTCAACTAGTTCTTTGGGAAACCGATGATCAAGCTTGCCTGATCGTGGAGTATTATGCCATTTGAAAACGGAGCCATATCAGTAGAGAATGATATGATGGACATTACCCATATAAGAATTTCGATGTGATCAAGTCACATGGTCTATCGTTGCAATAATTACAAACGAAGTGACCCTCTCCTTAGACCATGAGATCATACTAATCACTGTGTTCCGCGACTGCTTTGATAATACCAAACGTCATGACTATAATTGGGTGACAATAAAAATGTGTATTGGGTATTCCATAGAAATAGGTAGAGGCCTATGCATTAAGATCATGATTTTTTCACCCGTGTGATGGGAAGATACACTAGGCTCACTCGGTGAGATTATATCCAAGAGGTTTCAACCATTGACTAGGCCAGGGGATACAATATGATGATAGCGAGTTAAGTAGACTTGTCGTTAACAAGATTGGTATGTTGATACTAAAGATCGAATCTCAGACAAGTCATGTATCAAACAAACAAAATGATATGGACGCAGAGTTTATGGTTTGAACGACTCAGTTTCGTGGAATGCACGGGGTCATTACGGACATCTTGGTCCCGCTATTGATCATTGATCGGAGAGAGATCTCGATCATGTTTGTGCCATTCCCAAACCATAGGGTAACACACTTAAGGGTCTAAGATGTTCTAAGATCACTATGTAAGCGAAGGGATCACTGATGAGAAAGAGAAAATCGCAATCATTTAGAGAAAAGATTGTTAGAATAGTTCCGAAGAGGATCCGAAGTTGTTTGGAGAAGGAATGTGCCGAAAGGTGTTTCAGATTAACAAAGAATTTATAATATGCATTTATATATTAATTACGAATTAATATATTAAACAAATATTTAAAATTAATATTAACGGAGAACTTCCTCTATTGGGCCATATCTCTGAAGGGAAAAGACCTAGAGGGAAGCCACCCCAAAGGGCAGCCGCTGCCACTGGGTCGCACTGGCCGGCCTGCCAAGCGGGCGGTTGGGTAAGCTGGTGCTAGCGGGATGGCAGGCGAGCAGGAACTGGCAAGCCAAGCTGGCCCACGACGGTAGGCGCATGCATGCGCTGCGCGCGGTTGGGCGAGCTGGCGCTAGCGGGATGGCAGGTGAGCGGGCACTAGCGGGCCAAGCCGGCCCACGGCGGTAGGCGCATGCACGCGCTGTGGGCGGGCCACGCGGGGCGCTAGTGGGCCACTTGATGGGCTCACCCGGCAAGTTGCCGCCATGCGAGCTAGCTAGACCACGGGCGAGTGTGCTGGCGCGTGGCCCACCCATCTGCACCGCCTGAACCCCAGCTGGCTACCTCCACTCCTTCCTGTTTTCCTTTAGTTCTACATTGGAAATTTAGGGAAGGGAGTCCTTCCTTTTCCCCTATATAAGAAGGTTTATATTGGTGGGAAAATGAACAACAACAAAATGAAAGGGGGATTTCCTTAGGGAATTTCTCCTCTCTTTTTCTCTGTTGAATCTCGCGAGTGTGGTTCCAGGAAGAACTGGGCACGCGGGAGACGACACCATCGGCACGCCATCGCGCTGCTGGATCCCAGTTCCGGAGGGTCTACTTTCGCATCCTGACTGGATCAAGGAGAACGGGAGTCATTGTCGGACACCGTATGTGTGCGATACCTGGGGGACGCTACCACTTGTGGCGCCCCAGCTGTCGTGCAAGGACCAGGAGGTGACGTGTGAGGAGCAACGCGACCTTGAGGTCGGCTAAGTACGACTACTACATCCACGTTCCCCGTGGGACGTTAACCGTGTTCGGTCTATAAGGGTATGTTACTGAAACTTCATCCTGTTACTGCTTAATACATAGATAGATCTTGGCATGGGTGTTGCGATAGCTAGGAAACTTTTTTTTTCCACAGCCGAACCCTTCAGTAATGTCTATCACATTATTCACTAATAAATCTTGATCATCGGTTTTCTAATGAACTACTTGTATAGATGTTACTAGGAACAGTGGTTTGTTTATACACCACATATGTATCAATGTTTCCACTTGACACAGTTATAGCATAGTGCAAAACTATTATGATCTAGTTTAGATATGATAATAAACCAATTAATTATTTGCCTCTAGGGCATATCTCCTTCAGTCTCTTCCACGTGGGTTATATATGGTTGGTTATCTAGTCCAATGAGGGAAAACAGAACCGTTTGTGTTTCCGTGTGTTTGTATCTTTATGTTCCTTTTGTATTGAGTTCATCGTGTTCATCGTCTTCCACCCACTTTTCTCGCCCAAATCCATGAAGATAGGGCCACCCCTAGTGGTTTACCCATGACATCCTCGAGATAATTTAAAAATGCAAAACGTTGCTCTAGTTCTAATTCCCATGTAATATAAGCATCAGGATTATATCATCGACCATCGAAAAATGGAACACTAAATTTTAATTTTAACTTAGTTACATATTCCTCATCATGTATCGGTTGACGGAGTCGCGGGCGAGCATTGCGGTTGTATTATTGTGGGCGTCCTGGTTGAGGTTGGCCAACCTCGTCATCGATCTCATGCTCACCTTCATACTCGTCCTCCCCTACGTAAGCACCGTATGTGTCATCGGTTGCTACTGTAGCAGCACTACCAGCCTGTTGGTTCAGTTGTAGAGGAACACGGTGGGCTTTTCCAACGACAAAGGGACGAGGTGCAGGAGCTGGTGGAAGAAGTCGATCCAGCACGTCCTGGAATTTGGCGTCAAGCTTGCTGTTTAAAGTTGCCTCGAGGACATCTAATTTCTCTATTGCGTCAACAATTCTCATGTCAACATCTTGTGCATGCTCAACCACAAGTTTCATGAAGTGGCCATGCATCTCTGTATTCATAATCTTCGCAGGATCCACTTGTTCCACTGGCTTTTCTTTTCCTGCCATGATTAGTACGCAAAAGACACGAGTAGAAAAGTCTACAAAACTACTGGACAGTGGTGTGGTATCGCATAATTTGTCAAGTAAAATATAAATCTCTTACAACTTCTCACCAAGAAGGAGAGCGTGAATAGCAACCAATAAGAATAAGTCACTCCGAAGAATTGACAATTGCAAGGGAAAGTTAACGAACACGGTGGAGAAATATGTGAAATTGTAGGAGGCTTACAACAAGGATTAACAGTGATCAAAATATTGATACAATGTTGAACAAATGCTCAACGATGGTACTGTTCTAGTCCTAAACCAGATCGCACTAGACAAACGATCCTAGAACACAAATATAGTCAAGACACGGAAAAAAGTCAAACAGGAGCAAGAAACAACGAACTAGCTTTTTCTTGCACCAAAGGGCCAAGGCTATATGGGCCAGGCACCCAGATTTTGTTTTGAATTTTTATTTGCCTGCACCAAAGAGCAGAGGCTTTCTGAGGCCATACGCGAGTTTTCTAAGGGGAAAACAGATCTATATCTTGATCAAAATTTAGCTGACTTCAACTAGAACAAAATATTCTATGGGGTCACTACAACACGGAGCCTAGGCGCTGGCGTTTATAGACGCCGAGGCGTAACCTTAGTCACCATATTTGCTCTGGCGTGGGAAAAAAATCGTCTGGAATAACTACATCGGGGATTTTGAAACGACGGCGATTTTTTTGGTGCGGCACAATGTATTTCACCGAGCTAGCGCTTCGGTGGCGCGGCATAGGATGCACCTTGGTATAAGAAACACAGTGGGGCCAATACATGCCGAGAAATAGTGCAACTGTTTCGCCGTGCTTGGTACACTTTTCAGCGGCACTACTGTTAATTACAATTAGTACAAAGAAAATCATCTGGAAGTGTGTTGATTCAAATCAGATGCTAGATTATATTAAGTTAACAAATTCAGTGATAAATAGTATTGCATTAATTAAAATACAACATCTAATTATGAGATTTTACAATCTCTTTTCCTATGGATATAATCCCTTCCATCCCTTATTTTAGGATGGAGGGTTATACAACATCCATGCTTTCATGGGTTCCTTGATGAGGCGCTCCTCCGTCTCCACAATGCAGTTCTGACCACCATCATCTTCGAGCCATGCGCTGCCAATTTCGCCGACGATCTGGCTGCCATTATCGTCTCATCAAGCGCTAATGACCTTCCAACAATCAGCATGCGAGGCTTCACGAGTCTGTTATGGCCAGCCTCCTGGTCACGGATATGAAATAGAAACGAATGATAGATTAGCAAAAGGGAATGAATAAATCAGCAAAGTACACTTTGAATCAGGGATAACGAACATGGACATGACCGGTTGAGGACTTCACTGAGAGTTGAGCATATCGGGCAACTTGACTAACTGTCGATCTCTTAGTCACATATGTGTTCGGAGTGGACATAAGTGAAAGCCCTGGTGAGATTTAGGAGTCAGATTGGAAAGAGGGAGACTAGATGAGATGCAGTTTTCAAAGGGGAAAGAAGAAGAGGTTGAGATCTAGGCTTAGCAATGGAGTGTGGCGGAGTGGATGAAGAGGATGTGGTCCTCAATTATATAGGACAGGCTTGGTGGATGTCGATATGGTTAGTTTTATGGGCTCGATGGGCCTCACTTGTGGGCCTATCGGTACAAAAACGAAGATTTTAGCAAAAAAAACTTTTTTTCATTATTGGTGTACAAAACGAAAAACACAATAGGAAGCCTCGAAATACTTCGCAAATCTTACCTACACTTAAGAAATCTTTAATTGCGTCCTTAATTAATTGTTCATGGTACAAAACAAAGAAAACAACAAAAATAACTTGTTTTCATTTATTTGGTGTACAAAACGACAAATAAAACAGGAAACACTTTACAACAGGAATCACATCAAACATCTTAGCCTCTCTAGCTTCTCCTGAACCAGCGTCGGCAAATCGACTAAAGCCAGACATGATGACTTAATCATGTTTACCTTATATCGCCTTCCTGCGTTCCTTCTTCCAGATTCTACCGAAACTCTTAGTCGGACACCTTCAATTTCATTGGCTGGGTAAGCTTCAACATCACCAGCAACGCACGAGAAATGATGCGGCCCAATACATGGTGTTCACCATTGGTCCACATCATGCTACGCTAACCATCACTCCAGAGGCGAATTCATTCCATACCTCGCCTTCCTTTGGTTACCATTTGAATGGGATCCTACTTGAGACAACAGTGTATGATATGACTAGGTCCGTGAACATGATGCCAAGAGGATGCAACAAGGATGAACCTGGAGCCAAGAAACCCAAGCAAGAGGCATGGAAGAGAAGATGCAAGAAGTTGCTGGAGCCAGACCAGAGTCTCCGGCCCAGCACACCGGATCTCCGGTCTACCACACCGGAATATCCGGCCGATCTCCGGACCAGCCCCCGGACCCACGCCAGGGACAATCTGAACCCCACTCCAGAGACGGGCCGGAGAAAAGCAACTGAGACCGAAGTCTCCATACCACACCGGAGTCTCTGGACCACCCACACTAGAGACTCCGGACTGAGCATCACGGGCATGCGCACCTCAAGTTGGGCTTGGCCCATGTAACGCCCAGAACTTCATGTTTATGCCCATTTTACCCCTAGCTCGTGACTGTCCTATATATATGCCCCCACCCTCTCCTTGAAGCCCTAGAGATGATGATGAATTAAGGCATGTGCCTAACCCTAGATGTGTGGCATCCCGCAAAAACCACTACTAGAAAATCGCGTTGTTTTTGTCCATTGCATCATCATGACCGCATGCTCATGTCATCATGCCACATTGCATTTGAGCATCGTCATGTCATTATGCATGGTTTGTCTAAAACTATTTTCGAAAATCTGGTTTTGTTTTCTAAATGCCCCGTCTTGTATTCAAACTATAAAACCCGGGCTTGTCCGGATTTATTTCATCTTGTCTACAAACCGATTGTAAAATCCTTGCTTTTAATAAATAAAATTATTTGTTTATTTTTGCGAGGCAGCCCGCCAGGCCCGAAGGCCCCGCCGGCCACCTCCATCCTAAATCTAGACCCAACCCAGTCGCGCGCCCTGCTCCTAGACGCACCCCGCCAGCTCCCGCTCAAACCCCCCATCGCCACCTCACTCTCTCCACTCACAGCGCGCCACGTCACCCCGCTGGCCCCACCCACACACACCCTCCTGCCCACATCCCCACACCAACCCCCCACAGACACCCCACACGCACGCACTCCCACGCGCGGCGCCCTCTCCCGCACGCGCACTCCTCCACCACGCCACCTGCCGACCGCGTGGCCCACCACGCGCCCCCGTGGACCCACCACTTCCCCACGACGCGTCTTGGTCGCCACCAACCCCATCCTCCACCTATCGCCGCCTCCCCGCCGCCACGCCGCTTTGCCTGGCCCGCCGCCGACTTCGCCGCCCGACCGGCGCTCCCGCAGCCTCCCGTCGTCCACGCCTCCAACGCCCCTGCAAGCACGACGCCCCGTGTCGTCGGGCCCGAGCTCGCCGGCCTCCCCCAAGTGTCACGCCGGCCTCCTCTTCCCCTCCGCCGGCCTCCTCCGTCCGGGCCCCGAGCTGGCCGCGACCCCGTCCCCCTGTGTCGGTAGCCGCCTCACCTCGCCCTACTCCGGCGCGCCCTTCTTCGGGCCCCAGTCCGCCTCTCCTCGCCTCGACGACCGCCGCCCCGAGCTCGTCTCCCTCCTCGGGCCGCGACCCTGCCACCGTGGACCCCCGAGCCCTCGTGCCTTCTCCTCGCCTCCGCGACCCGAGCTCGTCCGCAACGCCCCGTCGACGCGTTCTCCTGCTCCGGCGGCTCCGCCGACCTCGCCTCTGTTCCCCACCTGCCCGACGCCCTTGTCTCGCGTCCTTCCTCGTTCCCCAGCCGGTCACCGTCCTGGCAACCATGCCTTCCTCCGCCGGCGTCCTCTGTACCGGCGTCGTTCCGCTGCCAGGTCTCGCCTCGAGCGCCCCCTCGCCAATGTCCTCTCCCCTCTGTAGCGGTGCCCCTGTGGGCATCATCCCCTACGCCGGCCGACGCCCGCGCCCGTTGACCGTCCCGTCGTCGAGCCCGTGCAGCACCCTGCCGCGTGCTACCCCGGGCCGAGCCTCGCAGCTCCCTGATGCCCTTTTCTTCTGTTTGTTCCTGGCCGAGCTCGTGCATGTGGTGAGGTGTTGGTGCAGTAGGTGTGGCTTATGCAGTTGTGTGTGGTACTCTGTTGTGTGGATATGATTACTGCTGCAGCTATCCAAGACACCATGCGACAAGAGCGACAAGTCGGAACCTAAGGACGGTCGCCACCGAGAACGATGGTACTCGAAGACGATTGCCACCGATGATGAGGTTTCACCAAGGAAACGATACCGTATCGACAAGATCTTCAGGGACGCCGAGACCCCGACCGGAAGATGCCCGGAACACCAAGATCTGCTTCCGAACACTTTGACCGAGGCCGAACCAAGATCTCCCCGGATGCGACAAGTTCTTCTTTCCGGCTGTGATGCCCGAGAACATGGAACGCCAAGTCCTTCGTCCCGGAACGCCAAGCTCTCCTTCCGTTGTCCGAGACCGCTCCCGTCACAAACCTCGCCGAACCCCGACCCGGAACCCAAGATCTGTCGAACCCAGATGTGTGAACCTTTTCCGAGCCCCTATTTTATAAATGCTATATATAAAACCGGTTGCATAATAATTGTTCATCTCGCCTGCATATCATAAACATGCCGGATCTTCTGCCGTAGTATTAAATATTGCATCCGGTGTTTCTTCTAGTGTTTGCTTCTTCCCGGATAGGACGATGAGATGTTGCGAGTAACGACAAGTTCTCCAGATATGAACCGTCGACAGTGTTTCCCAGGCGAGCATCTCTCCCCCTTCTACCTACTTTGCACTTATAGTCTTTATTTCCTCCGGTTGATCTATTGCTATCCGTGTTGAAATGCTTTAGTTTCCGTACACCAGTTATATCCCGTGCAGCCTCTATATTGCCTTGGACACCTCGTATTACCTGTGTTTGGTAGATAGCTGGCCTTGCGAGTCGTAGTTGCTTGCTCAGGTGCGATCTCGTGTTGTCAAGTACCACAGTTGTTGGAATGCTGGCATAGGTTTATGGTGGAGATGATCATGACTTTAAATACAACTATTAAAATGCTAGATATAACTAATGCAGAGGCATCGGTGGGCAATAGATGTTATTTGGTTCTTCCACGCTCACTTGTGTCCCGTAGGACCCCGAGTACTTGATACCTGTTCCTTGATTTTTCGCACTATCCACATCCGGGAGGCCTTATGGACCCCCCTGATCTAGAGCTTGATTCATTTCTATTTCTTGGGGCCACAAAGTAGTTTGGGGTTTTATTACTATCCTGTACTTATGCCATGTTTACTGCTTTATTTAAGATTGTGCGTGGAGCACCTGTACTGTTTAGGATCGCGGAGTGTTTTCGTGGTATCGACAAGCCCAGTCACACTTTCGGGTTCCTAGTCGTTTACAGCCATTGACGCAAACCACGGTTCGTTCGAGCCGCCAACTTCGCTATGGTAGCTTAGTGGGGTGGCCCCCTGAAATATTTCTGAATCATGTGATCGCTTTGTCGTGAAAGCCTCGTTGGGTTTTGAGTTGGTTTTTCCGAGGTTGATCGAGTGTGTGTTGCTATTTGTGCACCCCTGCAGGGTAAAACTTTCTGAAAGCCGTGTCCGCGGTTATGGACGACGGGGAGCACAGTATCTCGATTATAGACAAGCATAACTAAAGTAGTGCTATAAATTTGACTTAATATGTGACTAGTAATCAGCTTCAACTATAACGGAATGGATATTAAAAATGCCAACAACTGGTGGATCTGTGGTGATCTGTGTCATGCTATACCTGCCTAGTAAGTATTGCAACTCCAATGCAATGTGATAAAAGTGCCAACAACTGCTGGGTTTTGGGATTCCTCAGGAAAATTATATCTGACTAGTAAATGTTCCAACTATAACGGAATGGTGATTAAAACTGTCCACTACTTATGCTTCAGGATGACTCATGCTACCTATATCTGACTAGTAAGTGTTTCAACTATAATTGAATGAATAAAACTGCCAACTGTGTGAGTTCCTCGGTTTGACTTCCTCGTTTGGTCTCGAGGGGGTATACCAGGATGGGTATGTTTGGTGTTACTATCAGGTTGGTTCCGAATATGTCTTTCTTATCTATGTCTAATAGTCGACAGTTCACTGAGTCTCTATAGGTTGTTTAGTGCCGCTGCGCTGCCGCTTCAGTCCACCATACCTATGTAGGCGAGAGCCGCCGGATGCTAGCCTCGCCGTGTACTGGCCTCAGTACTGAAGCTCCTCTTTTTCCTTTGCCCTTTGGCGGCACCCCTTTTGTTTTAGCAGGTTGAGATCGACGTCGTTAGCAGGGTTACCCTTCCGGCTTGGCCTGGGCAAGGTTATGGACGCCATTGTTTATTCTTCAGGGCTCTTAGCCCCATTTGCATCTTGTCCATACTCGGACGTTGTATCATTTTCAAGGTGATTTGGATCTTTGTATTGTATATCTGTATTCTGGACTCTTGGAGTCGTGTTGTATATATATCTGTTCTGTGGGTCCCATCGAGGACTGTTGTGTAATGGTATTACTTTGTTCTCCACCCGCACGAAAGTGCTTGGTGGGCGTCCTTGAATCGTTTCTATGCGGGTTTGGCGGGAAGCGCTAAAACTTGCATAGGGCCGACTCGAGGGTATTACAATATGGTAACCCCTTCTCAATAGATTATTTATGAGTTGTACAAGGCCTTGGAGTCGGTGCCCTTCTCCAAGTCATCAAGACCCTCCTCAAGTGTTTGGTCTCTCCCTATCAAGGATTCTAGTAGTGCTTGGTCTC
The DNA here is from genome assembly GCA_023614405.1 of Avena insularis. NCBI lineage: Eukaryota > Viridiplantae > Streptophyta > Magnoliopsida > Poales > Poaceae > Avena > Avena insularis. The sequence goes on from CM042686.1 coordinate 317,059,874, forward strand.
TCCCCTTTGGGATTCTACTTGGTTACTACTCTCTCCTTGATTTGGACTCTATCATCTGCTTGCCGATCTCTCCTTTGGTGATTCTACCGCAAGGTCTCTCGCCGAGGATTCTATTAGATTTGTTGTTCGAATCAATGGGAGCAAATCAAATCAAGTGTGATTTGGTGTGTGTTTGTATCTTTACCCTGCATTAGATTTGTGTTCATCGTGTTTATCGCGTGTTCCCTCACTCCCCGCCTCAAATCCATAAAGATTGGGCCGCTCCAAGGGTAAATCCACAAGGATACCCATATCAACTAGTATCAATAGCTTTTGGTTGCCACGGATTTGACTTCGCCCTTCAATTTCCACCATAATTTGAAAAATACAAAAAATATAGCCCCAAATTGCTTTTGGATCGATCTCTCATTTTGGTGAGTTGATTGTGGTTTTGGTCCAATAGAAAGTTGTCTTTGGAGTTGGTCTAACTTTTCCTTGTGTTTCAGCCCAATTTGGTCAAAATTTTCTGGATTTGAGGGTTCAAGGGCGAATTTCTGCTCAAGAACACGAGTTGTTTGTGGTGCTAGAGCCATGATACGTCCATTTTGCATCACTATTCTATGTCATAATTCACTGTTATTCATTGATATATTTCGTATTGAGAGGTGACACTTATGTTATTTCATCTGTTTTTGCATGGTTGATGACTTTTGGAGCATGGACCGCTGCAGTCAGGATTCTGATGGAAAAGGTGCTGTTTGGAGGCAAAATTCGCGAAGATCAGAAAATCCGGGAAAATATACGGAAAATCCTATTTTTCTAGAAGACGAAGGAAGCCAGAAGGAGGGCTGGAGATGGGCCACAGGGGGTCCACACCACCCCCTGGCGCGGGCAGCCCTAGGCCGCGCCGGCAGGTGGTGTGGCCGCCCTAGCCCACTCCAGGCTCTCACCTCTAGCGTATACTATCCTCCCAAAACCCTAAGACTCGAGGAGCGACCACAGAAAGATTCCACCGCCTCTGTAGGGCGGAAAACACCGAGAGAGAAAGATCTCTCCGGCAGACAGATTTCTACCGGGAGAATTCCTTCCCGGAGAGGGGAGACCGTCGCCATCAACACCACCATCAAGCTGGACTTCATCGGGATCATCATCACCATCATCACAATCAGCACCCTCCTCACCATCTCCATATTGTTGTAACAATTGCGTTGAATCTTGCATAGTTCATAGGGGAAACTTTCCCGGTGTTGATTACTCTTTGTAGTTGGTGCTATTGAGTGAACCATTGAATTATGGTTTATGTTCAGATTGTTATACATCATTATTTCATCTTTGATCATGATCCATATGATGTCTTGTGAGTAGTTCGTTTTGTTCTTGAGGACATGGGAGAAGTCATGTTGTTAGTAGTGGAGTTGTGTTGAGCAAGATTCAATAGTTTGATATTTAAGTTGTGGTGTACTTCTTCTAGTGGTGTCATGTGATCGTCGACTACATGATACTTCACCTATATGGGCCTAGGGGAATGCATTGTGTATTTGGCTACTAATCGTAGGGGTTGCCGGAGTGACAGAAACCTGAACCCCCGTTAGCAAACCATTGCACAAGGTACATAAGGGTCTTAGAGTTTAAAGCTGTGGGTAGGTTTCTACCTTAATTACTTTCTTGTACTTACGGATGTTTGCAAGGGGTATAATCACAAGTATGTATTAGTCCTAGGAAGGTCGGTACATTAGCATAGGTTCACCCACACAACACTTAGCAAGCTAAAGTAGATTAATCAATTATATGAAGCGAAAGCACTTGACAGTCTTCCCATGTGTCCTCGAGAATGTTTGGTCATCTTAAGTAATACAACCGGCTTGTCCTTTGCTACATAAAGGATTGGGCCACTTGCTGCATTTATTCCTACTGTCTTTTATTTACTCGTACTTTGTTTACTTGCTTTATCAAAAACCCCTAAAAATCCGTTTGCTAAGTATATGCAGAGAATTCCTGATCCATACCACTAACCAGCACCTTCTGCTCCTCGTTGGGTTCGACAGTCTTACTTATCGAAAATACTGCGATACACCCCCTATACTTGTGGGTTATCAAGACTATTTTCTGGCACCGTTGCCGGGGAGTGAAGTGCTATTGGAGAGTGGAACTGGTAAAGGAAACTTCTACTATGAGTATTGTTTACTTCTGCTAGTTGCTTTATTTTCGTTATTTGTAATTCGCTGAGTTTCTTATTTGGTAATGCTACTACCACTGCTAAGGTAGTAGATAAGCCACCACCTGCTGAGAATGATGTTTTTAAAATACCTACAAGAATTATTGATCGTGTTATGGATAACTACTATGTTGGGGATGGAACTATCCATCCCGGTGATCATTTACTCTTTATACACGAATTATACGGGTTGTTCTAGTGTGCAGGTATTACTGAAGGGTTTCGCAGCATAGTAAATCAAAATTTTCTACGGAAGCGAACAGAGGGAAAGCCAAGATCTAATCTAGGAGATGCAAACAACGAGAGAGATTGGATTAGATCTTCATACCCTTGAAGATTCATGCAATTGAACGCGTTAACGTGGGTGATGTAGTCGCTTCGCTTCTCCTCCTCGCGATCCGATCCGATCTAGCACCACAAGTGGCAGTGCCTCCGTGAGATGCACACGTGCGGCACCTCGACGTCTCCTCCTTCCTCGGACCAGCAAGTAGGGTGGAGAGATAGATTGGATCTACAACACGACGGCGTGGTGTATATGGTGGAGAATTTCTGCCGTAGGGCTTCGCCTACAAACAGTCGGGAGGGAGAGAGGAAGGCAGCAGGGCTACTAGGGCTTGGAGGGAGATGTGTAGGAGAGGGCACCAGCCCTCTATATAGAGGGGGGGGCCAGCCCTTGCCCATCCTCCAAGCCTATCTCTAGTTTAAACGATTTAAACTTTCCCTTATCTAGAAACCCTATCTCTAGTTTAAACGAGTTTAAACTTATCTAGGATCGGCTGGGCCCTATGGGGCCTTGTGCCCCTGGCCCAATGCGGCCAGGACACTCCCTCATAGGCCCATGCCCCCTCCCGGAAGGTGGGGCCACGTTGGCCCCTTCCGAAGGTTCTAGAAGCTTCCAGACAATACCGATTAATCCGGAACAATTCAACTCCAAAACTGCACCGCCTTTATATGAATCTTATTCTCCGGACCACTCCGAACCTTCTCGTGATGTCCCGGATCCCATCCGAGACTCCAAACAAAAATTCATAAACCAAGTATCCAATCTATCCTAGCCGAGATACGTTATGTGTGACCTGGGTTCGAGAATATGCAGACATGATCTTCTATCAATAATCAACAGCGGGGTCTGGGCACCCATATTGACTCCCACACATTCATCGATGATCATATCGGATGAACCACGATGCCAGGATTCAATCAATCCCATATATATATTCCCTTCGTCGCGATATTTTACTTGCCCGAGATTCGATCGCTACTGTCATACCTAGTTCAATCTCGCTCACCAAGTACTTTACTCGCTCTGTAATCCGATATCACTTTGTGATTAACTCCTTAACCACATGCTTGCAAGCGGTGTTGATATCGACCGAGTGGGCCCAAGTATATCTCTCCGACTTGGGGGACAAATTCCATCTCGATACATACAACCCAATACTTTCCGATCACCGAGAGACACCTTTATGATCACCTCTCATAGGATGACGCTTTGATGACCTCAAAGCTTTCTTCCGGTACCAGGAGTTGCATTATCTCATGGTCTAAGGAATACAATATTTGACATAGGAAAAGCTTCGCAAAGATGAACACGATGAAACGATCTAATTGCTTTGCTTAGTTTGGTCTCCACCATATCATTCTCCCAATGATATGATCTCATTATCAATTGACAACTCATGTCTATGGTTAGGAAACCTTAACCATCATTGATCAATGAGCTAGTCCATAGAGGCGCATTAGGGACATGGTGTTGTTCACAAACCACACAAGTATTAATGTTTCCGCTTAATACAATTCCAGCATGGAATATAAACTTTATCATGAACAAGAATTATAATAATAACATCTTTATTATTGCCTCTAGGGCATAATTCCAACAGTCTCCCACTTGCACTAGAGTCAATAATCTAGTTTACATTTGGCAACAATTCACACCCATGGCGAAGTGCTGATCATGTTTTACACGTGGAAGAGGTTTAGTCAATGGATCTGCGACATTCAGATCTGTATGTACTTTGCTGATCTTCGATCTCCATCCGCTATATAATCTCGGATTATATGAAACTTGCGTTGATATGCTTGGTCTTTGGATGATATCTTGGTTCCTTAGCGAGTGATATGGCGCGTTGTTGTCACACAATATCTCCAGTGGGTCCAATGCACTTGAACCACGCCAAGCTCGATGATGAAGTTTCGATCCAAACTCCTTCACTTGACGCTTCGCAGCAGCCATGTATTCCGCTTCTCATGTAGATCCCGCGATCACGCTTTGCTTGCAGCTTCTCCACTCACAGCTCCTCCATTCAAAATATACACGTATCCCGTCTCGAGATTTACAATCATCCTTGTCGGTGTCGAAACTAGCATCGACGTAACCTTTACGACAGAGCTGTTCATCACCCCATAGACTAAGAACATTTCTTTAGTCCTATTTAGGTACCTTAGGATGTTCTTCTCGGCTGTCCGGTGTTCCACTCGATCACTTTGATATCTGCTCGTCACAAACTAAGAGCATTGGACACATCCGTCTAGTACACAAGATGGCATACATGATGGAACCTATGGCCGAGGCATAAGGCACTTTGCTCATAGCTTCCCTATCATCATCAGAATGGACCTCGAGCCTTGCTCAATATCTTACGACAACATAGGCAATGAACCTTTCAATGCCTTATCCATTCTGAACCTTTTCGAACTTTGTCTAGGTATGTACCGCTTAAAGCTATCAGGCCTTTGTCTATCTCTATAGATTTTGATGCCCAATATATAAGCAGCTTCACCTAGGTATTTCATTGAAAACACTTGTTCAAATAACTCTTCACATCGTTAAGCATGTTGATGTCATTTCCAATAATCAATATGTCATCCACATATAGTACCAGAAACGTCACCGAGCTCCCACTCACTTTCTTGTAGATGCAAGCTTCATAGCAATTTGGAACAAATCCAAAGCTCTTGATCACTTGATCAAAATGAAGCTTCCAACTCCGAGACGCTTGCTTGATCCATAAATGGAACGCTGAAGTTTGCATACTTTATCAGCATCCTTAGGATCGACAAAACCTTCGGGTTGCATCATATACAACTCTTCATCAATGTTGCCATTGAGGAAAGCGATCTTGACATCCATTTGCCATATTTCATAATCATGAAACGCAGCAATTGCTAATAAAATCCGAATGGACTTAAACATCGCCACGGAGAGAAAGTCTCATCGTAGTCAACACCTTGAACTTGTCGAAAACCTTTCGCAACAAGCGTGCTTTATAGACGTAACATTACCATCCGCGTCCGCTTTCTTCTTGAAGATCCATTTGCACTCAACGGCCTGTCGGTCGCTAGGAGGGTCCACCAAAGTCCATACTTGGTTTTCGCTCATGGATCCCAATTCGGATTTCATGGCTTCTAGCCATTTCTCAGAGTCTGGGCTCATCATCGCTTCCTCATAGTTCAGAGGTTCACTGTCTTCTACTAACAAGACAACAAGACAGGGTTGCCGCATACCACTCAGAGGGGCACGCGACCTTGTCGACTGACGCTCAAGAGTCGATCGTCCAAAGCTTCATGATCCTTGTCATTAGCTTCCTCTATCGTTAGTGCAAAGGCACTTGGAACAATTTCAGGTGCTGCGCTACTCTCCAATTCAAGAGAAGGTTCAATAACCTGCCTAGCTCTACTTTCCTCCCACTCACTTCTTTCGAGAGAAACTCCTTCTCAAGAAAGGAACCGTTCTTCTGACAAACACTTTGCCTTCGGTTCGTGATAGAAGGTATACCCAATAGTTTCCTTAGGGTATCCTATGAAGACGCATTTCTCCGCTTTGGGTTCGAGCTTGTCCGCATCAACTTCTTGACGAAGCTTCGCATCCCCAAACTTTAAGAAACGACAACTTAGGTTTAGCACCAAACCATAGTTCATACGGTGTCGTCTCAACGGATTTAGATGGAGCCCTATTTAAAGTGAATGCAGCGGTTTCTAATGCATAACCCCAAAATGATAACGGCAAATCAGTAAGAGACATCATCGATCGGACCATATCTAATAGGGTTCGATTCCATGCTCAGACACACCATTGCTTGTGGTGTTCCGGTGGCGTGAGTTGTGAAACGATTCCACTTGCTTTGATATGCGTGAGAAAATCATAACTCAAATATTCGCACGATCGGATCGTAGAAACTTAATCTTTACATTACGATGGTTCTCCACTTCATTCTGAAATTCTTTGAACTTTTCAAACGCTTTCAGATTTATGTTTCATTAAATAGATATACCCATATCTACTTAAGTCATCGGTAAAAGTGAGAAAGCGATATCCACCGCGTCGAAACACTCATCGGTCCGCATACATCGGTATGTATGATTTCCAACAAGTCCGCTGTTCGCTCCATCATACCGGAGAACGGGTTTTGATCATCTTGCCCATGAGGCATGGTTCGCATGTGTCAAATGATTCAAAATCAAGAGACTCCAAAAGTCCATCAGAATGGAGTTTCTTCATGCGCTTTACACCAATATGACCTAGACGACAATGCCACAAATAAGTAGTATTATCACTATCTACTTTGCATCTCTTAGCCTCAATGTTATGGATGTGAGTTTCATCCCTTTCGAGATTTAGAAGAAATAAACCATTCACAATAGGTGCATGACCATAAAAGATGTTACTCATATAAATAGAACAACCATTATTCTCCGATTTAAATGAATAACCGTCTTGCAATAAACACGATCCAGAAATAATGTTCATGCTCAACGCAGGCACATAATAACATTTATTAAGGTTTAAAACTAATCAAGGTAAAACTAAGGAGAGCGTCGACGGCCATCACATCAACTCTTGATCCGCTGCCAACGCCAAGATCGTCACCTCATCCTCGTAAGTCCGCCTATTCCGTAGCTCTGCTTCGAAGTTACAAATATTAGCAACTCAACCAAGATCAAATACCTGTGCACTACAACGAGGGCTAGTAAGGAAAACATCAATAACATGTATATCAAATATACCTTTGATGGTGCCAGCCTTCTTGTCCGCTAAGTACTTGGACAGTTTGCTCTTCAAAGGACCCTTGTCCTTGCAATAGAAGCACTCAAAGGTCCGGTTTAGGACCAGACTTGAGCTTCTTCTCATAGGGCAACACGCTTGCCGCCTTTCTTGAAGGGCTTCCTTGCACCCTTACCTTTCTTGAAGGTGGGGGCTTGTTGACCATCAACACATGATTATTCTTTTGATGTTCACCTCCGCTACTTTCATCTTAGCAAAGAGCTCGATCATATCAGTGGAACCAATCTGATTGTGATCAACTACAAAACTTTTGTAGCTAGGAGTGTCAATCTTGAGCTCCTCTGGAATCTTGCAGTCTAGTTGCTCAAGGCGTTGAGTGTAGCCCGTCATCTCAATGGCGTGCTCACTAACGGAACTCCCTTCCTCCATCTTGTAGTTAAAGAATTTCTTAGAGATCTCATATCTCTCAGAACGGGCTTGAGTCTGAAACATGTTTTTCAGCTCCTCGAGAATCTCAAAGGGACCGGCGAACTCCTCAAAACGATTTTGAAGATCCGATTCCATAGCATACAACATGGCGATCTTAATCAAATCATAATCATCCTTGCGCGACTGATAAACAACTTTTTCATCAGCCGGCGCATCTATAGCAGGGGCGTCACCTAGCGCTTTCTCAAGGACATAGTCCTTTTGTCCGCCAGCGAGAATGATTCTCAGAATGCGGAACCATTTGGTGAAGTTAGACCCATTGTTTCTAAGCTTTTCTATCTCAGCAAAAACGTTGAAGTTGAAGTTGGACTTGGCCATGTGATCTACAGTATTTGCAAGTACAATTTAGACTATGTTCATGATAAATAGTTCAACTTAATCAAATTACTAGATGAACGCCCACTAAATTCAACATCCCTCAAGTTGTTTAGTGAACACGATCCAAATTCACCACACCTAATCCGATCATCACGAGAAGAGATGTGGTTTCAATGGTGGACAACGAAGTGTCGATCATATCATTCATATGACTCATGCTTAACCTTTCGGTTCTTGTGTTCCGAGGCCATGTCTGTACATGCTAGGCTCGTCAAGTCAAACCCAAGTATTTCCGCGTGTGCAAAACTGGCTTGCACCCGTTGTATGTGAGCGTAGAGTCTATAGCACCCGATCGTCACGTGATTCTTGGACACGACGAACTTTCGCAACGGTGCATACATGGGGAGAACACAGTTTTATCTTGATCTTTAAGTGAGGAATCATCTTATAATGCTACCGTCGCGATCTAAGCATAATAAGATACATAAAAGGATAAACATCACATGCATATAACTTTATGTGACATGGTATAGCCAATCTTCGCGCAATGATCTCCATCTTGTGCGTTCCGGCATGATCTCCATCACTTCACAATGATTGCCTCCACCACGAATAGCAACTACAACTATTGCTAACTACTTAGCGATAAAGTAAAGCTATTACATGGCGTATAAGAAGTTGACTCGCAGGTCATACACAATTATAAAGACAACCATATGGCTCCTGCCGGTTGTGTACTCATCGACATGCAAGTCGTGAAACATTAAAAAACATGATCATCGCATACATTATACACATCACATCTTGGGCCATACCATATCACAGAAAACACTCCCTGCAAAAACAAGTTAGACGCCTCTACTTTGTTGTTGCATGTTTTACGTGGCTCATGGGAGTAGATGCTAAGAACGGTTCTTACCTACGGAAAGCCACAACGGTGATATTATGGTTGCCAAACTCCGGTGTTAATACCATGACAACTATAGTGAGAGAAACTGACATCCACCAGCCGCATGTGTGGTACAAGCCACACGTCAAGTGCGGAGCCGGTCTCGCGAACGACGTCGCGTAAGGTTGGCCTGGACCGCTTCAATCTCACTATCTCGCGTCATAAGAAGAACACAAACAAGAGGCTTGCAACAGAAAACATCAACGTCCGCAACAACCATGTTGTGTTCTACTCGTGAATCACATCTACGCATAGATCTAGCTCTGATACCACTGAAGGGTTTCGCAGCATAGTAAATCAAAATTTTCTACTAAGCTTAACAGGGAAAGCCAAGATCTTATATAGGAGATGCAAACACCGAGAGAGATTGGATTAGATCTTCATACCCTTGAAGATTCGCGTGAACGCTCGCTTTAACGTGGGTGATGTAGTCGTACTCGCTTCTCCTCCTCGCGATCCGATCCGATCTAGCACCACAAGTGGCGGTGCCTCCGTGAGATGCACACGTGCGGCACCTCGACGTCTCCTCCTTCCTCAGACCAGCAAGTAGGGTGGAGAGATAGATTGGATCTACAACACGACGGCGTGGTGTATATGGTGGAGAATTTACGCAGAGGCTTCGCCTACAAACAAATGGGAGGGAGAGAGGAAGGCAGCAGGGCTACTAGGGCTTGGAGGGAGATGTGTGTAGGGAGGGGGCACACCAGCCCTCTATATATAGAGGGGGGGTGCGGCCAGCCCTTGCCCATCCTCCAAGCCTATCTCTAGTTTAAACGATTTAAACTTTCCCTTATCTAGAAACCCTATCTCTAGTTTAAACGAGTTTAAACTTATCTAGATCGGCTGGCCCTATGGGGCCTTGTCCCCTGGCCCAATGCGGCCAGGACACTCCCTCATAGGCCCATGCCCCTCCCGGAAGGTGGGACCACGTTGGCCCCTTCCGGAAGGTTCTAGAAGCTTCCGATAATACCGATTAATCCGAACAATTCAACTCCAAAACTGCACCGCCTTATATGAATCTTATTCTCGGACCACTCCGGAACCTCTCGTGATGTCCCGGATCCCATCCGAGACTCGAACAAAATTCATAAACCAAGTATCCAATCTATCCTAGCGTCGAGATACGTTATGTGTGACCTGCGGGTTCGAGAATATGCGACATGATCTTCTATCAATAATCAACAGCGGGTATGGGCACCCATATTGACTCCCACATTCATCGATGATCATATCGGATGAACCACGATGCCAGGATTCAATCAATCCCATATATATTCCCTTCGTCGCGATATTTTACTTGCCCGAGATTCGATCGTCGACTGGCCATACCTAGTTCAATCTCGTTCACAGCAAGTACTTTACTCGTTCCGTAATCCGATATCACTTTGTGATTAACTCCTTAACCACATGCTTGCAAGCAGTGTTGATATCAATTACCGAGTGCGCCCAAAGTATATCTCTCCGACTTGGGAGGGACAAATTCCATCTCGATACATACAACCCAACAGATACTTTCCGATCACCTGAGAGACACCTTTATGATCACCCTCTCATAGGATGACGTTTGATGACCTCAAAGCTTTCTTCCGGTACCAGGGAGTTGCATTATCTCATGGTCTAAGGAATACAATATTTGACATAGGAAAAGCTTCACAAAGATGAACACGATGAAACGATCTAATTGATTTGCTTAGTTTGGGTCTGTCCACCATATCATTCTCCCAATGATATGATCTCATTATCAATTGACAACTCATGTCTATGGTTAGGAAACCTTAACCATCATTGATCAATGAGCTAGTCCATAGAGGCGTACTAGGGACATGGTGTTGTTCACAAACCACACAAGTATTAATGTTTCCGCTTAATAGAATTCTAGCATGGAATATAAACTTTATCATGAACAAGAATTATAATAATAACATCTTTATTATTGCCTCTAGGGCATAATTCCAACAATTACTACAGATCAAGTTAAGAAGAAGTTATTCTCATTATCGCTGAAAGGAAGAGCTGCGGAATGGTATAAGCTGCTGAAGAATGGTCAAGCTCTGGAATGGGAGGAAATAGTGCCTCTCTTTTATTCAAAGTTTTATCCTCCTAGTGAGATTCATAAAGATCGGAATCAAATATACAACTTTTGGCCTCTTGATGGAGAGAGTGCAGCTCAAGCTTGGGGGAGATTAAAGTTGCTAATGCTCAAATGTCCCATTCATGAGCTCCCCAACAATATTATTATCAATAACTTCTATGCAAGGCTCCCTCTACATGACAAAGATTTATTGGATGCTTCTTGTGCTGGATCATTCACTCGCATGGAAGAAGAAGCTAAATGGGATCTTCTGGACCATATTCAAGACAATGCTGAAGCTTGGGAGAATGACAAAGGTAGAAATTCAGGTATAAATTATGATTATGAATGCATTGAATCTTTTCTGGGAACTGATGACTTTCAAAATATTAAAAATGCTTATGGTCTAGACTCTCAAGCTATTGCTTCTTATTTTAAGGCTTTTGCTTCCTACATTGAAGTGCCTAAAAAGAAGAGGAATAAGTATCATGCACCTTATAAAGATGTTGCTAAGAGTGTTCCTGCAAGAAATACTGAAGTTTATACTGCTAATTATGTCTTACTTGAACCTTATATTAAGAAAATGCCTTTCCCACTTAAGATTAAGGAACATTCTATGATAGCTAGTATGGTTAATGAAAGTGCAAATAAAGTTGTTGAACCTGATAAACAAATGGTTGATGAACCTTTAATAGAAAATTTGAAAGACTTTGACACTAAGTATGAAGAAGAGGGACACACTATCCTTTGTAAGGATACCTCTAATTTTGTTTCGCAAAGTAGTGTTATGAGAGCTAGTATTCCTGTGTTTTCTGTTAGAATAAGTGATCATTGCTATGATGGTCCTTGTGATAGCTACATTGTTAAGTTTATGCATGATACTAAAAGTTATTATGAGAGAGGGAAAAGTGTTCTTAAGCATCTCAATAATATCAAGTTTCCTCGTTTTATGTTGAAATTTTTTATGTTGCACTTCTTTTGCCTTTTTATGCTTGTAGCCTCTGGTTTCAACAACTTGTTTGTTTACAAACTTACCTTGCATAGGAAGTGGGTTAGACTTAAATGTGTGCATGTTTGCTTCTTAATGCTCTCTTTCGCTTCAATTCATATTCCTATGTGAGCATCTTCAAAATTATCATGCCCATCTTAATGGCTATAAAGAAAGAGCTTTTTGGGAGACAACCCAATTTGTTTTTGCTTTTAGTTTGTTTGTGTTTCTTTGAGTCTTGGTAGTTATTACTTCGGTAATAACTGCTCCTTATCCGTTTTATTTGGTTTTTGTGTCAAGATCAACCTCTAATGAGAGAGAAGTACGATTTGGGGAAGTTGCTCTCCCGAAACAGATTTTTGTGCTTCACCGTAAAAATTTGTGAGAGATCTCTATATGTCGGATTGAGCTGTAATTTTTTGTGCTTCTGCCCCAGGTTGTTATTTAACTTTCATTATTTTTGCACCTTTTGATTTGAGCAACAGAAGATTTTCGAAAAAAATGATCTTTACCTGCTGGTCTGTTTTGACAGATTTAGCCACTCTTGCATTTGCTTCTTTATTCGATTTCCTTTTTGAATTCTTTTTGGGTTTTCAGAAGGAGTTGCTACAGTAGATTATGTTTTGATGGTTTTCAGTTGAAGTTGAACTCAAAAGGTTTTATCACTTCACTTATACTAATGTTGCTAATGAGAGCTGTGTGAAGTTTTGTGTGAAAGAAATTTCCAGGAAGTGGAGATAATGGTGTAATAAGGAAGAGAAGGGTTTTATGACTCAAGTAATAAGTGTATGAAGATGAAGATATTAATGTTATTCAAGTGGTGACTCTGGAAGAATCCACTAGATACCAAATTCAGAGACCTTCAGAGTCCGTTTTCAAATAGGTAACAGTTCTGGTAAGAAAAGTTCCGCGAAAATACAATCCAAATATATTTTTGCAGTTTTCAGTCAATAAGGGAAGCTACGAAGCGAAAAAGGGACGGAAACGGAGCCAGGGTGGCTCACACCACCCTGTGGCGCGGGCCCTCCCCTGGTCGCGCCACCAGGTGGTGAGTCCACCCTAGACTCCGCCTCCGACTCCTTTTCTCCCAATACCTTCCTTTTGATATGAAACTTCGTAATATATAACCCTTTGGATCTCCCGAGGTTCGTATATCGTGTTCTCGTCGTGTTTTTGTTTCGATCTATTTCTGCCAGGACATACTCTTTGAAATCCTAGAAGAACAATGGTGTCTACCAAAGATAAAGGAAAGGAGCCTATGGAGGAAGACCCCCAAGACCCCGGGAAGGAGAAGGAGATAAAGAGTGAAGGTGAAGAGGAGGAAAAGCACACCGACACTACCATTGCAAGCATTGGAGTGGTGGCAAACCCTGCCAGGACTATGTCAATTGGAGGGAAGCCTCCTCATCACCGTTTATATCCTTGGTCACTTCCTCCACGCACCAAGAATCCTTTCCATACTCTTATCCATGAGCATCAATACCAGAATATGCCCAAGGGGAAATTACCCTCCAGTTGGGATTTGCCTTGTTCTAGCCATGCAGGAAAAGAAGACTTCAAGGAGGAACAATAGGGAAAGAATAGAAAGAGCTGGAATTCTCAACCCGACATGATCATGAGCCGCATTGAGAAAAACTCACAGCTTATTCGTACTCTCACCTTCGAGATTGTGGACTTGGGGAAACTGATCAGAGAGATCATCAAGACGATACCACCACCACCAAAGGAGTAATTCGTCATCAGGTTTGGCATCCCCTTGGTTTGTTCCAAGCTTGGGGGAGTACCGCGGTATCACATCACTATCTTCTATCTTTTTTACCTTATTAGTAGAGTCATATCATGAATAGAGGAGTTATTATGTAGTACGGTTTGCATTATGGAAGTGTCCCCTCTCTCGTTAGATATGTATCCCTTGGTGTGAGTTGCCATTATGGATTATTAATGAGAAGTTCTATCATTTACTCTTTCGCATGGCTTATATTACTTTTTAATTCGTGGTTGTATGATTGATCTTGTTGTTAGTATTGGTATCTCTTTGGGATCATTGAGTTAATTTAGTTGGTTTTGGCAAACCTGGCTCGGTCAGTAGCAACACTATTTTCGAGAGTTGAATGAAAAAGATAGAAGTACTCTAGAGAAAAATAATTTCATCATCTTTCTTTCTTGATTTGCTCATAAGTCTAGTATTCTATAGTTAAGATCTTTTGTGCTTCCAAGGAAGATTGAATGTTTGTCTTTATCACTTGTATGTTTGTTTGTTTCCTTCAACTCTTGTACTTGCTACCCAGCCTTGCTAGCCAAAAACCTGTACTGAGAGGGAATTCTTCTCGTGCATCCACTCCTTTAAAGCAAAACCTTTGCCATTTGTGTCCACCATACCTACCTATTAGCATTATTGCTATTCCAAGTAAATTCTTGTTTTGTCTACCTCCCAAATTAAACTTGTTATGTGAAAATTAGTGATTAAAGCTCTCACGAACTTGATGGCACACTTTACTTTCTTGCACTTAATAAACTTGAACCGTTGTGCTCACCTATGTTGCGTATATGCTTGCGCTTTGTAAGTTGTGAATTAGCAAAACCATGCTGTCATGGGGAACGCTTTCAACATTGCACTCGTACTTTGTACCAAGTTGATATCATGCTCTTTTCTCTATGGATGTCGTCGGTGTGAAATGAAAGGGGAGCTTGTAAGTCCATGGAGTTATGCATATGTGTTAGAGAAACGCCTTGGCCGCTGGTCTAATCCATGCTGACATGGTGGAAACCTGCAGCGTAACCATAACGAGTATCTATGAAGCATTCTTTTTATAAAAAAAGAGATAGAGATTGAGAAAAAGAGAAAAGAAAAAAAAGAGATATTATGAAAAGAGGAAAGAGAGAAAAAAGCAACATATTCCCATGGTAAATAAGAAGATTGCTGAGATGCTTGTTGTCTGCTTGCCTTGTCATTTTGATATGGGGATTCTTCTGTATCATCGGGCAAGGGGTACCCCGTTGGCGGTTCTCTATGATACACATATGCTTACGATGACAAGAACTTACCGGTGACTAAACTTGAGTAGCATGAGGAGTGGCCCTCGTATTCAAGGGACATGAGATTCTCAATTTACAACTTGTCAATGCATCTCCTCATATTTGATCACTTTAACCTTAATCACCTAAAGATGCCTATGATAGGGGCAATGAGAGCTGAAAGCTAGTAAGTATCATAATTTTTGGGAGCTCTTTATGAGACTTGCAATCCCTGCTTCCCTCTGCGAAGGGCCTTTCTTTTACTTTTTAGTTGAGTCAGTGAACCTATTCCCTTCTATCTCAGCAAGTATTTTGAGTTGATGTGTTTTAATTCATTCATATGATGATTTATTCAATCATGTCTTATGTTCCTTGTTTTGCACATTGCTCTTATCTTGATGTTTACTACTTTGAAAGCTATCATTGAAAACCAGCTATTTGTGAACTCCAGCAAATTATCAACTATTCTTCGACCAAGAGCTAAGTTTGTCATTACCAATTATGATTTACTTTATGTATCTCTATTGTGTTTCCTTTACCTATTGCAAGTTGAGTTATATAATAGTGAGTTGTCTTCTATTATGATCTATGTATTGATGAATGTGACGCTTCTTGTCCGTATTCTTTTATCGACTCTTCACTCCATAAACCTGAGGCCATGTTTATTGAGCTCAGTTTTGCTTGGGGACAAGCGAAGTCTAAGCTTGGGGGGAGTTGATACGTCCATTTTGCATCACTATTCTATGTCATAATTCACTGTTATTCATTGATATATTTCGTATTGAGAGGTGATACTTATGTTATTTCATCTGTTTTTGCATGGTTGATGACTTTTG
Organism: Avena insularis; assembly: GCA_023614405.1. Taxonomy (NCBI): domain Eukaryota; kingdom Viridiplantae; phylum Streptophyta; class Magnoliopsida; order Poales; family Poaceae; genus Avena; species Avena insularis. The sequence goes on from CM042686.1 coordinate 317,075,739, forward strand.
GAACATGGAACGCTGCAGTCAGGATTCTGATGGAAAATGTGTTGTTTGGAGGCAAAATTCACGAAGATCAGAAAATCCGGGAAAATATACGGAAAATCCTATTTTTCCAGAAGACGAAGGAAGCTAGAAGGGGGGCTGGAGATGGGCCACAGGGGGCCCACACCACCCCCTGGCGCGGGCAGCCCTAGGCCACGCCAGCAGGTGGTGTGGCCGCCCACCTGTGCTCTCTCCGGCGATATTATCCTCTCAAAACCCTAAGACTCGTGGAGCGACCACAGAAGATTCCGCCGCCTCTGGGGCGGAAAACACCGAGAGAAAGACCTCCCGGCATTTCCGGGGAATTCCTTCCCGGAGAGGGGAGATCGTCGCCATCAACACCACCATCGAGCTGGACTTCATCGGGATCATCATCACCATCATCACCACCATCATCACCATCTCCATATTGCTGTAACAATTGCGTTGAATCTTGCATAGTTCATAGGGGAAACTTTCCCGGTGTTGATTACTCTTTGTAGTTGATACTATTGAGTGAACCATTGAATTATTGTTTATGTTCATATTGTTATACATCATTATTTCATCTATGATCATGATCCATATGATGTCTTGTGAGTAGTTCGTTTTGTTCTTGAGGACATGGGAGAAGTCATGTTGTTAGTAGTGGAGTTGTGTTGAGAAAGATTCAATAGTTTGATTTTTAAGTTGTGGTGTACTTCTTCTAGTGGTGTCATGTGAACGTCGACTACATGATACTTCACCTATATGGGCCTAGGGGAATGCATTGTGTATTTGGCTACTAATCGTAGTGGTTGCCAGAGTGACAGAAACCTGAACCCCCGTTAGGAAACCATTGCACAAGGGACGTAAGGGTCTTAGAGTTTAAAGTTGTGGTTAGGTTTCTACCTTAATTACTTTCTTGTACTTACGGATGTTTGCAAGGGGTATAATCACAAGTATGTATTATTCCTAGGAAGGTCAGTACATTAGCACAGGTTCACCCACACAACACTTAGCAAGCTAAAGAAGATTAATCAACTATATGAAGCGAAAGCACTTGACAGTCTTCCCATGTGTCCTCGAGAACGTTTGGTCATCTTAAGTAATACAACCGGCTTGTCCTTTGCTGCATAAAGGATTGGGACACTTGTTGCATTTATTCCTACTGTCTTTTGTTTACTCATACTTTGTTTACTTGCTTTATCAAAAAACCCTAAAAATCCGTTTGCTAAGTATTTGCAGAGAATTCCTGATCCATACCACTAGCCATTCTAGAAGTTTCCAAGCCAATGATGGCCAATATCAAGCATGGATCCCTTCTACTCAGTCTACTCTTCAACCACATTCACTTGATGATGCTTTGGGTACCTTGCAACCCATCAAAATCATCTCCACCCACATTCTAGTCAAAAACCATAAATCTTCCAAATTTGGCTATGTCTGGAAATCTGTTTCCAACATCACCTTTTTGAATGCCTCCCTTCATCAACCCTTGTGCATTTTTTGGAAATTCATATGAACCATCTTGTTAACCATCCTAAGTAATACCAAGGACCACTCTTTCCCTTGGTTAGATCATCCTCCTACCCACTTGTTCTTGATGGTTTTGCAGGCAAGATAATAACTTTTCCTACAAATCTAGTCAGCATGCCTAACTTGGTAGAAGCTCACACCCCCATCCAACCTTCTTTGGACCAACTCTCTGCATGGTTGTGTTCTATTCATGTAGTTCTATAATTACCTACTTCACTTGTTCCAATTGGATCCTTGAGCTGTTTAAACCCACAAGGTTTTGAAGGCTAGTTGATAATCTGCTTTGGCGGGCTTATTTTATTCAAAGTTTGAAAGCTTGCCATGGTGACCTCAAGAAGAATCAAGCTCAAACCTCTAAACCCTTGTGATCTACATAACTTGGTATATCCATCCATCTACCCCATGCTCCAAGGGGAGATCTGAACTCCAAGATACAACCATGTTTTGATGGTATGAAATTAACATCACCATAGATCCTTAATCTAGGGTATTCCACCAAAATCAACTTGGATTCTCCAATCCCAAGGTTGCAAATGCTTGATACACCTTTTCTACATCATCTACCCTGATCATCAAGATTTATCAATAATTCTCCATAATTATTATGGCTCCAAATCTAATAAATCTCTTTAATAGTCAAAATCTCCAAAACTCCTCCCATAAAGGAAAGTTTGGTTTTTGCCAAAACACTTCCCCAACTCTTGGCTCAAGTGAGTTCCATATATCATACTCCATCTTCCCATCTCAAAAATAAATATTTTTGAGAAGCTTTATTATTTCTTTTTGCCCATTTTCTAAAATGGCTGAATTGGAATAATAATTGTTATAAATACTTTTATCTTCCAATAAATCTTGGGAAAATTCCCCTAAGTGTGTATTCACATATGGGATCATCTCATATCAAAAACCAACCTCGTCCTATGTAATTATGTCAAAAGATCTTCTAGAAAATATTTCTGCCCTTTTTGAATAAATAGATTTAAGAGGACTAAAACACCTTATAAAAATCCCAAATAAATCCTAGTAGTGTACCTTCACCATATCCACCTACCAGTACCATTTCATCATTTGGGCCAATGCAAGTTTCTGAACTTGTTTCACAACCATCTATTTCCCCAATTTGGCAAATCTAGCTAGAATTGAGCTAAATCAAGATCAAAGCCTCTCCACCAAGCTTGTACAGCACACCTCTCTCCTCTGGTCGATTCTAACTAGGGTCTCCTATGGTCAGGATGGCTCTGATACCAGCTTGTCAACACCCGGATTTTTAATCCCAGATGCCCGTTATGCCATACCTCGCAATCCCAGGATTACCATTTTTGCGAGACATAACGGATTGGATATCATAGTACATCATCCATTACAAACCATATATAAGGTCTTACACAAATAAGGATCTCATGATCCAGTCTTAATACAACAAGCAGCGGAAATAAAAGATAGCGTAGCAGTGGGGTCCATCTTCAGGGGCACAGGCAATGCTGACGAAGGCAGATAGTCCTAGTTATCATAGCCGTCCTGATGACCATCCTCCTGATAGTCTCCTTCATAGTCTGGCCATGAGAATAGCCAGGGACAAAAGCCATGAGTACTCTTTAAGTACTCGCAGACTACCACTAACAAGTAGTATAATTCTAAGTTAAAGTGCTAGAGCTAAGTTTAACTATAAAATTAAGTTTGAAACCTAAGCTGAGTTCAGAAAGCAAGAAAGATAAAATAAGGTTCTAGAATCACTTAAGTTGGGAAGCTATTGTCATAACACAACCCTGTTGTGGTCAAGTCAAGATTCATCATTACTTCAAAGTATTTAGAAAACATCTGACAACGAAACAGTAGGGCCATTCCAACTGTCCATAACCACGGATGCGGCTATTCGAATAGTTTGACACTCTGCAGAGGTGGTACACTTTCACCACAAGATTCGATACATCTGTCAGGGGTAACCCTGAATCATCGTACTTAGTATGCAGATAATGAAACATAACCTTCCCTTTACACACCCTAGTATAAGCACCTCTCCTATGAGCATGGCCTCCCAACCATGACCATTAGTCATCTTGGGCACTGCATAGGTGGACATCATTGAGAGGTAGCCTCAGCTCAAACCTCTCCCGTGAGGGAACTAATACTAATGCATATAAATTTCCAGCTAAGCCTTACCGAATTCAGGTAGTGTGGTTGTACGGTAAATTTGGAATGGTATCGCATCCGAATCCAACCATTAGTTTTATAAAAGGGTTAAGGCTCATGCCTCAATATTTTCATCATCCTCAACCATTTATGTTTCTCAACACATGTCAAAACATCTCAATAGAATGACTCATCATTCCAAGGTTTTCATAATTCATTTTCACCAAGTGTTCCCATCTAAAGTGACTCAAGTTGTTGATCTACTCTAAACTACTAAGTTAAGAGTGTTCACTAAGGTGGAAAAGATGGGTTCAATCGCATGCCATAGAATGACATCTAAAGGGTTCTAAATAGGTCAAGTTTTATACTTTTTATGCTACCTTCAAAACAAGTAAAGAACTTTGTATAACCTAACAGAAGTAAAACTTGTCAATAAGACTTGAAGTACTAATAGTTAAAAGGGGGTGTGATCAAGGCATGCTTAAGGCATCTTTGCTAAACCATCTAGTTGTTTCTAGTTTGCTGAGCACTAAACTTGCAAGAGTTAAATCTTCGGTATTGCTAGCTTGCTAAGGGTAGCTTGCACTGTTAATGGTGGCTTGCCTTGGTTGGTGCAGTGGTTGAAGTTTTCTTCTTCTTCTTCTTGGTCAAACTCGTCCTCCTCGAAAGCTTGGTCGGTACTAGCGTCTATAAATGCATAGGGAGTGCACAATCACCAAACAATACTTAACTAGGCTAAGTAGCATTCTAAAACACACAATTGATGATCTATTATCATCACAAGCATCACAAGTTTAATTCAATAGTTTCTTTCTTTTTATTTTAGAAAAGTAATTTCTACTCATTGAAAATTTCACTAAGATTTAATATTCACCACTTAAAATATGGGATCATGTTGACACATGTCATCACCACATATTCTAACATGTGGGAATGAGATTTAAGGGTTGGATCAATATTACTTTGGTTTAAGTTCATTATTTAATGATTTAAAGTGACTAGAAATGCCTATATAGCATTATTTTGGTACTAGTCCAAAGTCACTGCATGTAAACCTTAATATTATTACATATTTGGATAGATATGATGAAATGTGATTTTTGAGAGTTGGAATCAACTCAAAAGCTAACTTGGTTGATTTTATAAAAATGTTGCAAGTTGCAAAACCTTCTGTCTTCTTATTTTTATTAGGAGAGATCTATATCTCTAATTGAATTAAATCCAACGGGCTTGGATAGATCATCTTAATACCTTTCAGGAAATATTTTTTTCATGCTATTTGGATTTGTCAAACTCACAGAATTGAATTTTGAAATAGTGGACAGAAACTAGATTTAACTAAAAAGAAAAATCCAGATTTGAATGGGTGGGCTAGCGCGGGAAAAGAAATGGGCCGGCCCAGTGGCGCTCCGCGGCGCGGCGCTCAATTGACAGGGGGGTCCCGCTTGTCAGCGGCACTTAAAACGCGAAACGGTACACGCGCTGTGGGCCATAGGATTAGAAGCAAGATCAACGGCTGAGGGTCGTCGACGACGACGAACAGGTCGCCGGCGAGGTCGAACCCTAGCGGCTCGGTGGGGGTCTACTGGGGATGTACCAGGCCTCCAGCAGGGTCGGCGAGGCGGGCAGATGACGTGGAAGATGATGGCGAGGCGAGGCGCGGTTGCGGTGGAGCTTGGGGTGGTCGCAATCAACGGCGCCCTTCTCCTCCTGCCGCGGCTGCTCCGGCTCCAATTCCGGTGAGGCAGAGCTCGCCTTGCTCTGGCTAGAGGTGGGTGAGGTTTAGAGAGGTGAGGGGAGTGGAATGGTATGGAGAGAAGAGGCTGGGGAGGGCTCCTTTTATAGGCCCGATGGTGAGACCGAGCGGGATGGGCAGTCGACGGTGGCGACATGGCTACGGCGGGGTAGAGGCATGGCTGCGGGTGGCGATCGATGTGTGGTTCCCTGGCGGTGCTCTAGAACTTGAATGCGAGCGTAGGGGCGGTGGCACGCGGTCTGGGCGAGGTGGCGCTCTGAGAGGCAGAGGCGGCAGTGTCCACGGCGAGCGGTGGTTGTGAGGCGTTGGGCGGCCAGCGGGGGTGTCTGGGGTGTTCTCTAGGTCGAGGCGGAGCGGCGGGCATGGGCTGCTGCCAAGGGGCGTTCTGTGCGAGCGGGGACCGAGCGCGCTCTGGGGGCGGCACTGGCATGGTGCGGTGGCACTGGGCGCGGTTTGTGCTCGGTGGTCCACTGCTGCTCTTGGCTCGGGCAAGGGACAGGGGGTGGCGGTGAGCTCCTGGCTACCTCCTAGACATGGCGAGGGAAGAGGGAATGGTCTGCTGCAATGGGTCAAGGGTTGGTCGGTGAGGCATGGCTAGACATGGCATGGCATGGCATGGAGACTAGGGACAAGGGAGAGGGGTGTTAGGGGTTTGGTTAGATCAAGAGGGGACAGAGGAGATAAATGAAGATCATTTGGGGGCAAAACCCTGTAGTAAACAGTGAGCTAGGATTAGAGTAGAGATTATGCATGCCAAGTGTTTGATTAAATGGCCGCATGAAAGAAAGTTTTGAATTTTGGTTTCAAAATTTTTGAGTGATCTCCACTAGTGATAGGTAGTCTCTGGTTGCAAGGGTTTTGAAAGTGGAGCTCAAAGAGATGGTTTTTGAAATAGGGGTGATCTATGCATATGCATTAGATTCAATTTTAAACTGTCATTTAAAATAGTTAAAAGAATGTTTTTAGCAGATCAAAAGGTGGGCCTTGGTACCTCATTATGTGTACTAGCAAGGGGTGCAAGGATCAAGAATTGTTTCTGTTAAGTTTTGAGTACTAGGAATAGCCAAAGTAGTGTAGTGGATTAAAATAGCCAAAATGACCATTCGTCCTTTTTAATTCTTTTTTATTTGATTTTCTTTAGGAAAAGTTTGGGGATGATGTAGATGATGTTTAAATCACCTAAGAAACATTTTACAAGCATTGGATCACACAATCATGGCAATTCAAAACAACTCCTATTTTAAATGCACACACATATGAATGCTTTCATTTTAAATTTGGAAAAGTTTTTGTTAACCCTATATTTGATGATTTAGATCTTGATAAGCTTGGATTAAAGTTTTGGGATGTTACAAGTTGGAATCTCTTCATAGCTTGCAATGACTATTGAGTAGACTCGGTTGCATACTCTTTATTATGAATTGTCCAAGTAGTTGTTCACATTGCTGAGAATATTTACATCATATGAAGCAAATGTGTTCGTGAAAGTTCTTTTATCGCACTCAGTTTTCAACTGAATTGCTTGAGGACAAGCAATAAGCTAAGCTTGGGGGGAGTTGATACGTCCAAAACGTATCTACTTTCCCGAACACTTTTGCTATTGTTTCTCCTCTATACTTGTGTGATTTGGATGCAACTAATGCGAACTGACGCTGTTTTCAGCAGAATTACCTTGGTGTCTACTTTTTGTGCAGAAAATCAACTATCAGGAAAAATCCCGGAAAATATGCCAAAAATCCTATTTCACCCCAAGACTCCAGGAGCTAGAATACGAGACGGAGAAGAGCCCTGGGGTGGCCACACCACCTGCTGGCGCGGGCCAGGCCAGGTCGCGCCAGGGGGTGGTGTGGGCCCCCCAGGCACCCCCTCGGCCTCTCTCTTCGCCTATAAGGAGCCTTGTGACCTAAAAACTTCAGGGGGTTTGACGTTTTTCTAGAAGGAGTTCCGCTCCGCCACCACCACCAGATTCCATGAAACAAAGACTGTAAACTCCGCTTCGGCACTCACGGGACGGGAATTGGAGGAGATCATCGCCATCATCATCACCATCACTTCTCCATCGACCATCCATGTTTCTTCCATCTATGAGTGAGTAATCCCCCGCTGTAGGCTATGGGGATGGTAGGGATTGGACGCGATCGTTCATGTAATGGCATCAGATTGTTAGGGCATAGTGCCTAGTATCTCTTATTAGTGCTTTATGACTTTGTTGCGACTTGTTGTGCTTAATGCTTGTCACTAGGGCCCGAGTACCATGATTTCATATCTAAACTTGTTATTGATTCATTATGATAGTATTGTTCTTGGTCTTATCTACAAGTTGTATACACACGTCGTAGTCCGAAACCTATGGTCCCGAAGTGACAGAAATCGGGGTAGCCGGAAGGGAAAGGCTTTGATGCGAGGATCACATGTGTTCACGGAGTGTTAATGCTTTGCTCCGGTGCTCTATTAAAAGGAGCACCTTAATTGCCACTAGTTCCCTAGAGGCCCCGCTGCAAACGGGCTGGCAGGACAAAAGATGTTGTGCAAGTTCTCATTGCGAGCACGTATGACTATATATGGAACACATGCCTAGGATTGTCTAGTACTTGGATGCTTTATCTTATTTATCTGCAATTGCCCTATGTTCTGATTGCTATGTGAATTGTCTTGTCCATGCAACGCCTGTCCATCCATCCCTATGCCAACCGCACTCGAATCCTGCATCGCTTTTGTTACTACATCTTTGCTTTACTATCTGTTACTTTACTATTCCTACTACAAAACTGTTGCTACTGATAAACTGCTATGAGCAAGATTGTTTCCAGGTGCAGCTGAATTGACAACTCAGTTGTTAAGGCTGATAAGTATTCTTTGGCTCCCCTTGTATCGAATTAATAAATTGGGTTTCACTTCTCTCGAAAATACTGCGATACACCCCCTATACTTGGGGGTCATCACCCTCCCCTCTGTTTTGCCCAGGATCCTCTCCACCATCGCCGCCGGTGAGCTCCCGAGAGCACCACCGCGGGTGTCGTCACGCGAGTCACCTCCTGTCGCGGAACCTACTGCTTCCGCCCCTACCTGGGATCGTCGTCATCTACCGCTTCGCCCTGCAGCCTCCTCCATGCTGGAGACGGCCCCGGTAAGCCTCCCAAGACTCCGCCGATCGCCGCTTAGGTTCCCTCCTGTCTGCGGCGAGGAGGAGGCGACCGGCAAGGCGTCCGATCTCCACTCGATCCGATGGCCCTCCTCCCTCCATACCGCTTCAGCCGCCGCGGTCGCTGACCAGCAGGCCCCGCTTGCCAGGTTCAAAGCCACCCCTCCCGCGTGCGGCGCAGCCCACCTGGGCCGAATCCGCCCTCGCAGCCCAACTCCTCTCTAGATCTGGCCCGCGGCGCCCCTGCCCCTTTTTATTTTTACTTTTCTTTCTAGATCTGTTAATTTCTTGAGCAGTTTAAATCCATATAAAATGGAAAATGCACTTTTGTCTAGATCACAATTTTTATGAAGTACCTTAGTGTTTTGTGCAACACTCAGAATTGGTCACTTGCCAAAAATAATTTTTATTAATTATTGGCATTAAATCCACTAACCTGTACCTTTTTCACTAAATAATTTCCACAGTAAGTTATTCATACCCAAATGATATGATTCAAGGTTCCTATGAAAGGTAGTGGATATACCTATCTAATAGCCCTTGTCTCCAGCTAAGTGGAACTATAGATCTGAAGATATAAAAATGACAAGATTAATTATATTCTGTCTTTAGGAAATTCTCTAAGCCAATCCATGACATATTTTACCCTAATTCCAACTCTAATGGATTATCAACATCCATTTCTAACTAAACCTAGGAGATCTTAATTTCTGGAACTCCTGTTGAGTTTTGGTGAAATAAACATTTCTGTCCCTATTGTTTTCACTAGATAAATCACTACCATAGCTTTGCAACTCCAAAAAGAGTGAATCCAGTTGGTACTGGGAGGTATTTACAATACCTATCCCTTGCCCTTTACCTCATGACAAGGTGAACCTTGTTTTGGATGTAGTAAAAATAACAAAAACAGTCATAATCTAACTTTAGAAAATTCCCTAGGCATATTTACAACATCTATTAGGCTAATTCCAACTCCCAGAGTAGTGGACCACCAATATCTAGCAAAACCCAGGAGCCCATGATTTTCTAAGGCCAAGTTGAATTCTTGTGAATTAAACTATTCTGTGCATGGTTTATTCACCTCTAAATTCACTACAGTAGTTCTGCTAATCCAAAAATGTTGATTCCAATTTCTTTAGAAAGAAGTTAGAAGTACCTACCATATGTCCTTGGTTTCATATCAAAAGCTCTTGCAGATTTAATCTGGTGAAAAAGACAAGTTGTGTGCAGAACTGCCTTCGGGAATTTCCTGAGGGCATTCTGGTAATTATCTTGACTTGATTACAACTACCAATGAACAAGTACATCAAGCCCTACCTGACCATCCAAGTAAATAATTTTTGGAGCTCCAGAACTTTTCTGGTGAATTATTCCCTAAAACTAGAGTCTTATTCACTATAAAAATCACTATAAATCTTTTGTAATTGATAAAATAGTGACACCACTTTTGTTGGTTTAATTTTATCAATACCTATCTGTTCGTATCATGTTTTTACAATGGTATCATACAGAATATGTCTTGGCCCAAAATCCATCTCCTAGGTAATTTCTAGACTATAAATCCTAAGGGATTTTCTTCCATAATTCCCAAGACAAGGCCAATCTCATTAATCCCTTCTCCCTAAGACTTACTTATTTATAATCTTGTATTATCCAATTGCTTGTTGTATTGTATTGGTGCTTGCATGCCTTGTGTTGATTGTGGCTTGGTTTGTTTTTATGTGTTGTCTGGACGACGATAGTTGCGGTGAAATCGAAGAGCGAAAGAAGTGGTACTTATTATTGATATTGGTATTCGGGGTTATCTAAAGAAGAAGTCCAGGGACAATTATGCCATATTGTTGATCATCAGGCAAGCCACCTTCTTGCTCATAAGCCTTGTCCTACTGTTTTTTACTTACGCATGTTTTATCTACTGTTTACTAAAACTGCATTGTTTTACTCTATGATGATGTATATATGGTAGTGGTTCGGATCCTCCAAACTATTACACTTCGGTACTATTAAGTACAACCCCCTTGGAGACACCTACTTGACCCTGGTAGAATAGATGGTGTAATACACCATACCCCTTTGGAGACCCTGATTTAGCCGAAGCAAAGCTAGAGGATGGGAAGACCCCGAAAAAAGTTTTACCAAATGTTTTATGATAAAACCTTGGTGAGGTGGGACCTCCCAAGAGATGTTGAGAAAGAAAAAGGTTTGTTTTACCAAATGCTGCAGGAAAACTGGAGGGGAAAAGGTTTACGAAACGCACCCGGTTCTTTGTAGTTTTGCTAGAACAATTAACCCGTGCAACCACATTACTCGGGTATGGGACAGGGCTAGATTTGATGTTTGTCTATTCTGGTATAAGCTGCCTCGCAACAACTAGAGGGGATCGGGGATCCCTGGAGGGTGGGCCTTCTCCGATAAAGGTCCATGTGGGACATCGCCCTGGAGAAGGAACAAAGGGTCGGTAGGCCTCCACGCGTTACTATGAGCCCCTCATTGAAAGCGCACACTCGAGAAGTGGAAAAAGCGCTCCGGTTGGTCCTCGCCCGACGTCCCGGTTTTGAGGGGATTAACACTCATAGGGTAGGCACTTATACTGGAGTGGGCATCCGGAGAGTCTTGATCGGTTACTCGACCCACGATCGGTGAAGATCAGGGTAGTGTACCCGGATGGTGTGGGTAAAGTGTACAACCTCTGCAGAGTGTAAATCTATTTGAATAGCCGTGTCCGTGGTCATGGACGGTTGGGAAGGTTGTTGTAGAGTGGCGCTGGTTTTATTTTCAAAAAGGATTTTGGGAAAGAAATGGCTTTGGAAATGTTTTGACCATGGGATGGTCGGAAAGGATCCCTGTTTTGACCATGGGATGGTCAGAAAGGGATGGAAGGAGTTTGATCATGGGATGACCGTAAAGGAGGAACAAATGGGTGACCCAGTCCTAAGGTTTTCCAAAACTTTTCAAAACGGTTTCCAAAATGGTTTACAAAAGCTTTCAACAAAGATATGTAGATGCTATATCTACAAAAGAAACTATGTGAGAAAAGAACCTCTCTTGGAGCCCTCCTACTACCACAGCCATATTGCATAGCTTCTTGTTATTATTATCTTAAGGTGGTTTGCGAGTACATTCAAAGTACTCACCGGCATTGTTCCTGGCTATTAACTTGGCCAGATATCAAGAAGAAGAGGGCGTTGGCGACTATGCGAGCTAGGACATTCTCCCAGTCAGTTGCCTGTAGGTTAAGGCATGGATTGGGCTCTACGCTTGACGAAGTTCCGCTGATGATTATTGAGGTAGCCATAACGGCATTTATGTAAGTCTTGTAATTCGATATATTCTCGGATGTTGTAATGATACTTGTCGGTTATGTGCCACGACTAACTAATCATGGGATCATGGTTGTATGCATAACAGGGATTCTCAGAGGATTAATCTGGGGGCCCCACAGACTTGGTATCAGAGCCATCCTGATTGTAGGAGAACTTTAGTTAGCATGGTCGCTAGACAGGAACCTTATTTTGAAAACCCCGGCTTTCAAAAATTAGTTTCTCAATGAGTTTCAAAAAGTTCTACATCTTCTCTTACTCTAAGTAAATGCTTTCGAAAATGGTTTCCTCTAACTCTCGTCCAAACTTCAAACCTACGGATTTTAAATAACTAAGATCTAGAATCCGGTGAAGACAATGAGAACAAGATGAAGACAAGCAACTACCAGCAAACACAAGGAGACTACAATATCGCTCTACCAGCGGAATCCTCATAGTCAGAAGACCCCAGGTGTTGCACTATCAAGAAGCGTCCAAGATACGGTGAAGGCTTCATCTGCAAGATAGTGACTCCGACTTGAAGAAAGATGATATCTAGGGTCAATAGTCCTAAGAATAGGATTCCCCTACATCGCGAGTAGTTAACTCCTTGGTCCCTAGCATTGGCTGTGTTTGCTTGCCTAAGTGCCTCCTATGTTGCTTGATGTGTGTTGTCTGCCGAGGACATTGCGATTCCTTCGCTCTGTTCGCCTTGTTTGTATGTTCCGGCTTGCTTTGACCCCCTCAAAAACGTGACCCGAGGAGCGATAACCCACCTAGTAACTCAGGAAACCCCTGTGTTAGCTGTCGGTAATGAGACCCAGACTAACCTCGAGAGCATATGAGAGGAAAAGCATCGCAAGAACTAGGAGTTCAACATTGTCAAGTCAGAATCAACTCGAAGATTTCACCTCGGCAGGATGGCATACCTCGTTAAACTCACCTTGCAAGACTCGTCAATAACACCACACTCCCTTGTTCCTCAGTGTACTACAGCAAGATTTCCGTTGGAGCTGAAAGTCGATCACCGAAGAATCCTCAATATCCATAGGAAACCACCCGATAAGTCAACCAAGACAAGAAGTGAAGACCTAACTACGCGAACCTCCGGTATATCTGACCTTCCAACTACCGCAGCAGACTAACTATTCTAAGTCGACCCTACCCAAATCAACAGGAAGTTCCTCCCCGAAAGACCAAATTACTCCAACCCCCTGAAGACAGGACTGCCTGAAGGCAACGAGTCTACTTCACCACCAAGCAGAAGCTCTGCACCCCTCCCGAAGCACCTTAGTGAAGCTCTAAGGTGGAAAGACTGCGTCCTTCCACTCAACCTTCAGAAGACTGTCTACCAAAAGATACGTCAGAAAATATCTCAGGCCCCGAAGTCTTCCCGCGAAGCAACAACCCATGAGTTATCCGATGTGAAACTAACTAGAGATTCTACAAAGTCCCTCCGCTACTTTAGTTGAAGACCCACCCGAAGGACCGCCGAACCGCTAACCCCTAGGTCCTTAATCTAGGGTACTCCTTCACCGCAGGTTTTTGTTTATACAACACTTCCAAATGATACAGATGCTTCCTAAAACTACAGGTGTATGAAGCTGGCCATAGGTTGTCAGTATAAACTTTTACCCCTGAAATTTTGCACTAAGTGTCGCATACATTCCCTATGCTCCACTCCGGGGAATACTGCTTCTACAGCTTTCTCCAAACCTTTGCAAGCATCTGTGTGGATAGTAAGTCCTAGTGGATGACCTATAAGGTCACGCAAATTCTCCAAAAAACAAGTCCAACTTTTCTCTAACTCAATCTCCAAAACTCCAAAAGCAACAGCGAACATCCAATTTTGGCCATCAACTGCAGTAGCAGCTACTAGGTGTCCTTTAAATCTACCATGAAGATATGTTGCATCCACAGCCAAATAAGGCATGCAACCATCCAGAAACCCTTGCTAGCAAGCTTTGAAACAAACAAAAGCCCTTCTAAAGCACTCCTTCTCCATTGTATTCCCTCTTATTTTGTATTGAACTGTATGTCTATCTATCTGTACAACACTACCTGGACTATCCATCTCCACTTCATCTTTGAAGCTATAAAGCAACTAAAAACTTTCATTCCATCGACCATTGGTCCTATCAAGAGCCATTTCCTTTGCATAGAACATCCTCATGTAAGGTACTGTAATATTAAACTTTTCAAAAACTTTTTTTATGAGCGTTGTTGCACCAAGTGATGGGTTCGCTCTCATCCAATCCATGATTGCATCTGCCAACCACCTAGTCTTTGCTAGTTTTGTTTTGCCCTTTGGCTGTCCCCCTTGAGGTGGACAAGAATGTTCGAACTGGTTACCTTTTGTCTGAAACATAATGAAAATGTCATGTACAGTTAACAAATTCTACACAATGATCTAAAATACACAACTGGTTGTAATACCTGAACCAAACTGCTCCTGAGCATAGTGGACGCGTGCATCCTCCACCTACACCTCTTGTATGGGCACTTCACTATGAACCTTGCTGGCTCACTCTTAATAAAACCATAATCATTATTAGTGCAGATGCAATATGTAGTAAGGGCATTACGATAGCCCCGCATCATTTCAAATACGGTGCCTTCTGAAATTTTAGGATTGTTCTTCTCCCACTCAATTACTGGCAAGTCCTCACCATCGTACTCGGCTAAAACGAGATTGTCATTGTTCTCCTCGTTCTCTTCTTCATCAGTGTCATCAAATCTGGCACCATGGGCCAATTCCTCCGTGTACTGATCCTCTAGTGCATGTTTACTGAATCTATCTACCAATTCAGGAAACATCAACTCATCCTCATCATCTAGTGGAGGCGCTCCCTCGGCAATCTCTACTTCATCCTCCACATCGGCCGCACGAGCGATTTGTCTTACACTCGCAGTGCCAACAGATGGTACTGCTGTGGACCTACAAGGAGCGCGGGGGTGCACACTATTAGCAGAGACAACAGAGACACATGATGCCCGGCCACCTAATGATGCTTGACCACCAGATGATGCTTTAGCCCTCTTTCCCGTGTGTTCAACTTTAGGTTGCACATGAAGATGAATTCGACCAAAACATTCGGCAGCATTCAAAGAGAAAAGCATTACCAGATCAGCTTCGCTAGTTAGTGGGAGCAATCTTTGCTTGCTAATGTTGAAATATTGCAAATCAACAGAATCGCCATTGCTCCAGGGGAATTTAGAATATATTTTATCTTTCAAATCTCTGAGAGTTATGGAGGTTGCAACCACCACTGGGAAGTAAAATCCAGAGAGATACCGTTCACAACCACGAATTACGTTAGTATCTAGTTTAACTGCTAGCCGAAATGCCAGCGCTGGATCAATCCTATTTGAAAAGCAAGGCAGTTAGCTGAGCACTGGGGATTCGGGCTCAATTACTGCCTATAATCAATCCATAAAGGGAAACAATACTTACCCAGATGGAATCCATGTGGTTAGATCCCTCCAATTCCACCCAGTCTTCTTCGCGCTCGATGGGAGGACCGGTACACCCGCCGACGTCGCATACTATTCCGCGAAAGGGGTAGATCTAGCGAGGGAGGAAGCGGAGCCGGAGTGGGATCCATGGCTAGGGGGAGGGGAGGCTCGGGGGCCGAGGACAACATAAGGTAGGAGGGCATAACGGCGGGGGAGCGGAGCAGCGGTGTGGGAGTTGTTCCAGGCTCGGAGCGAGAATAGCCAGTCCGACGTGTCTCCATGCAGCCCCACCCTTCACCACGTATGCAAGACCCGTCCCAACGCGGCCCCACGCTTCACCACGTATGCAGGACCCGTCCCAACACGGCCCCACCTATCATCATGTAACGATCGAGGCAATGTAACGTAACACTCAGGACCCACCCAACGCGGTCCCACCTATCAGCATGTAATGGTCAAGCCTTTGACCTTACGACATTCACCCGTCCGAACGCATGTGAGGGTTTTAGATTGGAGGGAGGGGAAAAGTGAGGAAAACCTAAGCGGCTCGGGAAAACTGAGTACAACTAACGAACCAGGGGCATGAAAATACAAGTCCATTTTTATTATGCGAGTCCCTGAGCGTGTCCTCCGTTGGGATATGACCTCGCGTATGTGTTTATTGGTTCGTTTTAGGTTGTTAGGTTAACCTAGGTCGACTCGATGTGGCTCAAGGATCCAGTCGCTTGGCGACCCCAAGGGGTGCTCTATACTTGGTGTTTTCCCTGAACGATAATGGGGTCAGTTAGGCAAGTCCCTGTGCGTGGTACTTAACCGTTCTAGTTGCATGCCCAAGGTAGGTGAGGACATGGTATGTTGTTTGTAACGTGTCTCTCCTCCTGACTTGAAAAGTCAGTCGAATGGTGAGTCTAGGGTAAGCTCTCATACTTGGTGTGTTACCGAGCCACGTTAGGGTCGTTTTGGAAGAGTCCTTGAGCATGGTACTATACCGTTCGAGTTTCTATGCATCAGGATGAGGAGGACGGGGCATTGTGGGAGGCGGGGGCGGTGGTCTTGTCTCGGAAAGCTAGTCGAGCTGGGTGACTCTGATGGTGGCTCTAGGTTGGCATTTTTGTGGATGGTCAAGGACCGAATTTTTCCGGTGCCCTTGAGCTACACTACTTAGCAGTGATGGTCGCTTCGACCAAGGGTTGATGACCGTAGTTAGCGTATTTCTATATGTACTAGTGCGATTGGCACAAGAAATGGCGAGTGGACACAATTTGTGCAAATAGTATTTTTATTCTATCACTGGTACAGCTGGGTACAAGTTTTGGAGTTCTAGGTGTAGAACTTCCGGAGGAGATTCACATTTCATGGCCTCTCAATGTCGGGTTGGTTGTCGCCTCGTATATCGATGAGATAGTATGCATCGTTTCCTAGGACTCGCCCTATCGTGAATGGCCCCTCCCATGGGGGAGAGAGCTTGTGCATGCCCTTCTTCTCCTGAATGAGTCGCAGGACGAGGTCGCCCTCCTAGAAGGTGCGAGTCTGGACTCGGCGTTGTGATAGCGACGGAGTCCTTGCTGGTAGATGGCAGTGCGGGAGCGAGCTAGGTCGCGGGCTTCATCGAGCAGGTTGACCCCATTTTGATGGGTGACCTTGTTGTCCTTTTCCACATAGTGGACGAGTCGGGGCGAGTCATGTTCTAGGTTGGTTGGCATGACGGCCTCGGCACCGTACACCATGAAGAAGGGGGTGAACCCTGTCGATCGGTTGACGAAGGTGCGAATGCCCCATAGCACGGAGGAGAGCTCTTCGACCCAGCATCCGGGGGTCCACTCGAGAGGGACCTGCAGTCTTGCCTTGAGGCCATGGAGGACGCTTTGATTAGCGTGCTCTGCTTGCACGTTCGACTCCGGATGGGCGACTAAGGCGAGGTCTAGTCGAATGCCATGCTCCTCGCAGAAGTCAGCCATGGCGCCCTTGGTGAAGTTGGTGTTGTTGTCTGTGATGATGTTGTGCGGGTAGCCGTATCAGTAGATTAGCTCGCGGAGGAACTTGGTGGCAATCTTGTCATCGAATTTCTTGATCGGCTTCGCCTGGACCCACTTGGTTAATTTGTCGACTGCGACCGGGAGGTGGTTGCAGCCTAATGGAGCGGTTTTGAACAGGCCCACCATGTTGATGCCCCATACAGTGAATGGCCAGGTGATGGGGATGGTCTTGAGGGCCGAACAGGAATGTGCGTCTAGTTGGCATACTTCTAGCACCCGATGCAGCGTTGTACGATGTCGGTGGTGTCAGCGTGTGTAGTGATCCAGTAGAAGCCATGGCGCATGTCCTTGGCGACCAGCGACCGGGCGCCAGCGTGGTGGCCACAGTCGCCGGCATGGATATCCTATCGGATCTTGCGTCCTTCTTCTGGCTGCACACAGCGTTGGAACATGCCAGTCACAGTGCGCTTGTGGAGCTCTCCGTTGATGATGACGAAGGACTTTTAGCAACGCACGATCATCCGTGCCTACGTCTCGTCATTAGGCAAGACATTGTGCTCGAGGTAGGTGATGTAGGGTGTATTCCAGTCGCTGGGCTCCGTGATCATGGCGACCAAGGCGGGTTCGAGCTGCAGTGGTATCCCAATGTCGATCTCCTTCAGGGGGAGACCGACGGCTTGTCGATTATGTCGAGGAAGATGTCTGGAGGTGGCGTTTGGCAAGCCTAATATGGCCCAACATATGGCAATCACCATTGGTCCACATCATGCTACACCAACCACTCGCACAAAGATGAATTCCTTCCATCTCTTATCGTCCATTCGCTATCTTGTGAATTGGATCCTACTTGAGACAAATGCCCATGACATGACTAGGTCCATGACCATGATGCCAAGAGGAGACGACAAGGATGAACCTGGAGCCAAGACCCCCAAGTAAGAACCATGGAAAAGGAGACGGAAGAAGGATTCTAGCGCCAGGCCTGACGCCATCGGAATCCACGCCGGAACTTCTGGCGCCAGGACCGGTCAACTGGAGCCCACGCCAGAAATACCGGTCGCCACTGAAGAAAACCGGCAAGCACCGAAACACAAGACAAAAGTGCAATCCGGTGCCCGCTGAACCAAAGCGGCGCCCGCTAGAAATGTCGGTGCCACGGCCGGCACGACCGGACTTATCACTGGAATGCCAGTCTGCACACTGTGAGGGGTTTGATGCCCGGAATATTCCCTCATACCTACCCCTTCGCCCCTAGCACTATAAATAGCCCCTTATGGCTCATATCTAGGCAAAGATGATGATGAATTGAGGATGTGCCTAACCCTAGATGGGAACCCCCTCTCAATAGGTTATCTATGAGTTGTACAAGGCCTTGGAGTCGGTGCCCTTCTCCAAGTCGTCAAGACCCTCCTCATGTGTATGGTCTCTCCCTATCAAGGATTCTAGTAGTGATTGGTCTCTCCCCTTTGGGATTCTACTTGGTTGCTACTCTCTCCTTGATTTGGATTCTATCATACACTTGTCGATCTCTAATTTGGTGATTCTAACGCAAGGTCTCTCGCCAACGATTCTATTGGATTGGTTGTTCGAACCAACGGGAGCAAATCGAATCGGGTGTGATTTGGCATGTGTTTGTATCTTTACCTTGCATTAGAGTTGCGTTCATCATGTTCATCGCGTGTTCCCACACTCCCCGCATCAAATCCGTGAAGATCGGGCCACTCCAAGGGTAAATCCACAAGGAAGCCCATAACAGAGCCGACCCGATGCACGAGAGTGCGTCGGCCTCCTCATTCTTGCGTCGGTCGATTCAGTCAATGGAGTATCCGGTGAAGTAGTCCCCCAGCTAGTATACCGCTTGGCGGTATGCTATCATGGTGGGGACGACATCATCGTAGGTGCCAGCGACTTGTGCGGCGACGAGGTCGGAGTCGCCGTAGCACCTTAGGCGATTGTTGTTCGTCTCCTTGGCAGCTCGCATGCCATGAAGGAGGGCCTCGTACTCGGCCATGTTGTTGGTACAGGGCGTGAAGTTGATCTGCAGCATGTATCGGAGCTTGTCGCCTTTGGGGGAGGTGAGTATGATCCTAGCCCCGGCGCCGTCCGAGTTCTTGGAGCCGTCGAAGTGGAGCGACCAGTCGTGGAGGTAGGGCAGCTTCTCTGGCTGTTGTGCCTCTTCCCATTCGGCGAGGAAATCAGCTAGAGCTTGTGACTGGATCGCTTTGCGCTGCTCGTACTTGATGTTGTGGACGCCGATTTTGATGGCCCACTTGGCGACTCGCCCAGTCGCGTCGCGGTTGCGGATGATGTCCTGTAGCGGGGCGGACGAGACGATCTTGATGGGGTGCTCCTGGAAATGGTGTGGGAGACTTATTTGGGCTCGAAAGACCACGTAGACCAGCTTCTGGTACTGCGGGTAGCGTTGCCTCGACTCGGTGAGGACCTCGCTGATGTAGTAGACAGTGCCTACACGGGGCGCTCCTTGCCTTCCTATGGTCGCTCAACCACCATTACAGCATTGACGACTCGACTGGAGGCCGCGACGTAGACGAGCATTGGCTCCTTGTTCATGGGGAAGCGAGTACTGGTGCCGCGAGTAGCACCTCCTTGAGCGCTTTGAGCGCATTGTTTTCTTCGTCGTGCCACGTGAATGTGGGGTTCTTCCTCATTAATCGGTAGAGAGGCATTGCCTTCTCACTGAGCCGGGGGATGAAGCAACTAAGAGCCGCGACTCATCGGGCCAACTTCTGGACATCGCGCAAGCACTCGGGTTTTCCGAGTCACGCAATGGTGTCGCTCTTGGAGGGGTTGGCCTTGATGCCTCGTTTGGAGACCACGTAGCCCAGGAGCTAGCCAATGGGCACACCGAAGGTGCACTTCTCCAAGTTGAGCTTGATCTTGTACTTCCGCATATTAGCGAAAGTTTCGGCCAGGTCGGTGAGTAGGTCACTCTGGTGAGTCAATTTCACCACTATGTTGTTGATGTAGACATGGATGTTGCGGCCAATTTGGCTCGCTAGCACTCTTGCATGCACGTCAGTGTTCTTGAGGCTGAATGCCATTGCGGTGTAGCAGAAGGCATCGAACGGTGTGATGAAAGCCGTTTATCCTCGTCCTTGATCGCCATCTTGATCTAGTTGTAGCCGGAGTACGCGTCGAGGAAGCACAGTGACTCTGAACCTGTGGTCAAGTAGATGATCTGGTCGATGCGCGGGAGGACGAACTCCTCCTTCGGGCAAGCACTGTTGAGGTTGGTGTAGTCGATGCACATTCTCCAAGTGTTGTTCTTCTTCAGAACCAGGACTGGGTTTGCTAGCCACTTAGAGTACTTGATGGGCCGAATGAAGCCTGCAGCGAGTAGCCGTTGCACTTCTTCAGCGATTGCTCGGCGGCGCTCTTCATTGAAGGGTAATAGAAACTGCTTCACAGGTAGCTCTTTGGGGTCGGTGTTTAATTTGTGCTTAGCGAGTTCTTCGGCACACCAGGCATGTCAGATGGCTTCCATGTGAAGATGTCGTAATTCTCACATAGGAACTCGATGAGAACGCTTTCCTATGCGGGGATCATGTTGGTACCCATGGCGACCTTCTGGCTCAAGTCGCCTAGGACGAGCTCGATGGTGTAGGTGTTCGTGGAGGCCTCGAAGCTTGCCTATGCGGCTCTGGCCGCCATTGGCTTCTTTAGGATCGCGAGGTCGTCTTTGTCGATGTTGCTCACGTATTTCACGAGCTCGTCTGCATGGTTGGTTCCCTCAGCAATCACGGTGTCGGTGAGCTTGGCGCCTTTGCCCTTGCAGCCCACGACCATGTCGGGGTCGCCACAAACGGTGATGATGCCGCGCTGCCCGAGGAGCTTCATCATGTTGTACGCGTAGTGCGGGGCTGCCATGAACTTGGCGAATGCCTGTCTCCCCAGGATGCAATGGTAGGGGTTGCAGAAGTTCATCAGCTCGAAGATGGTCCGCTCGGTGCGGAAGTTGGCTGGTGTGCCAAGGTGATTGGCAGCGTCACCTTGCTGAGCAGGTACGCCTTCCGACCAGGGATGATGCCATGGAAGGTGGTGAGGGTCGGTTCGACCGTCGACTGCAGGAGCTGCAGTCTCCTGAAAGTGTCTAGGTATAGGATGTTTATGGAGCTTCCATCATCCATCAGGGTCTTGGGAGCCAGTAGTCAGCCACTTTGGGCTTCACAACCAGGACGACTCGCCCAGGGTACTCGATCTACGGCACGTGGTCCCCGCACATCTAGGTGATGCTTTGTTCGGCCCAGTTGAGGAAAAGAGGGATGTCGACTTGGGTCACCGTGTTCACGGCGACTGCACGGGCGAGCACCTTCTTCTCGCGCTTGGTGCCGAGCCCGGTGGACATAGGCAGCGAGCCGGCGACATGGCCGAACCCACCGGCGTTGTCGTTGTCCCTTGGCAGGTCGTCATTGTTGCTCTCCCTCGCTTGTTGTGCCTTCTCGACATCTTTGAGAGAGTGGCAATCAGCGGTGGTGTGGGTGGCGGGCTTTCCCTCCCTGTTGTGGTAGACACAGGGTTGGGAGATTAGGGCCGTGGGATCGAATTTCGGCGTTGTGGTGTTGTTGGCACGGTAGTTTCCACTATCGCCGTAGTTGCCTCCGTAATGGCGGAAGTTCTGTCAACACCCGGATTTTTAATCCCAAATGCCTGTTATGCCATACATCGCAATCCCAGGATTACCATTTTTGCAAGACATAACAGATTGGATATCACAGTACATCATCCATTAAACCATAATAAGGTCTTACACAAATAAAGGATCTCATGATCCAGTCTTAGTACAAACAAGCAGCGGAATAGTAAGCATAGCGGTGGGCTCCATCTTCAGTGTCACAGGCAATACTAACGATGGGAGATGATCCTAGTTGTCATAGCCGTCCTACTGTCCTTCTTCTGGATAGTCCTCCTCATAGTCTGGCCACGGGAATAGCCAGGGACAAAGCCATGAGTACTTTTTAAGTACTCGCAAACTATCACTAACAAGTAAGGTAGTTCTAGTAGGAAAGCTAAGTTCTAAGTTTATTTGCAAAGTTAAGTTTGAAACCTAAGGTGAGTTCAGAAACAAAGAAAGATAAAATAAAGTTTGAAATCACCTAAGTGGGAACTTAGTTGTCACAGTGGGCTCCGGGGAGAAGTGGGGAATGGTCAGTGGCGAGAGGGGAGGTGAATGGTGTGCAGAAATGGGACGGGGGTGCCCTCCTTTTATAGGTCGATGAGGGGACCGTGAGGTGAGACGGTGAGCTCGTCGATGATGATAGGACAGAGGGCTAAAGGCATGGGCGGGTAGGTTAGTAGAAGGGATTTGTGCCTCCTGGCCCTATATGCCTTAAGTGTAAGCGCGCCGCGAAGGCGTTGGCGTTTGGTTGGGAAAGGTCGACGCTCTGCACGGCCGAGGCGGCGTTCGACGCGGCTCACGGCGGGTGCTGGTCGCGTGGTGGGAAAAGGGTATGTCTAGGAGTGTGCTGGGGTCAACGTAGAGCGGTGCGTGCAAGCTGAGGGCATGGCGTGGCTTGTGCGATGTTGTCGGGGGCGGCGCTCTGGCATGGGCTGTGCATGGTGCAGAGGCAGAGAGCGCGGGTTGTCTGTGGTGGTCCAGGGCTTGGCATTGCTCGAGGAAGGGACAATGGGCGATGGTGCTATCACGCCTACCTCCCAGGTATGGCGGAGAGGGGCTGGGTGGACTCCTGCAAGCTGCCCGTGCTCGACCGGTGAGCATGGCCTCGGGGTGGCGCGGCACTGCTGCTGAAGGCTAAATGGTAGCTCCTTGATGGCATGGTTAGAACTAGAGAAGACCAGGGGAGTGAATTGGGGTCAAATGGGTCGACAAAGCATTGATCAAAACAGTGTTAGTTAGGCAGGTTTATCTGTGATCACAAGGTGTTCAACACAATGGCCGCAAGAGAATTTAATTTGAATTTTGAGAAGATTTTTGGTGTGGGTGTTAGTCATAAGCTTGATCATCTGTGGTTGCTTGGGATTGTCAAGGTGAACTCATTTGAGTTTTTTCTGAAAAAGTGGGATCTATGCATATGAAATGGATTCCATTTTCAAATGCCATTTAAAATTAGTGTTTAAATGTTTTTGTAAGATTTCAAAGTGGGCCTTGGTAGATCTTTACTTGTACTAGCAAGGGGTGAAAAGAGTTGAGAATGTTTCTGTTTGAAATTTACTTCTAGGAACACCTAAAGTGACCTAGTGGATTGAAATGGCCAAAGTGACCATTTGGTATTTTTATTCTTATTTGATTTCTTTTTCTTTGGATTTTGTTTCTAAATGATCTAGATGATGTGGAATTCATCTTTGAATTATTTTACAACCATTAGAATAAACAAACATGGCATTTCTAAACAATTCTATATTAATGCAACACACATATGCATTCCTAATTATTTTAATGATAAAAAGTTTTTGTTAACCCTAAATTGGGTGATTTGGATCTTGATAACATTGATTAAAGATTTGGGATGTTATAAGTTCTTAGGGTCACGCTGCCCGTAGCTGTTGTTGGCGACGAAGTCGACTCGCCCATCACCGCCACGCTTGCCGGTGAGGCGAGTATTGCTATATCGCATCTCATGCTGCCTGCCGTTGGCGTGGCCACTGGAGAGGCATCTCCCACCCGACTCGGTGTTGAAGTATTGGTTGGGGTCCTCCTCCATGTAGCGCTTGACGATCTCGAGGAGGTCGGGGATGTTGTCGAGCATCCAGTAAACCCTCTTGATCTTGGCAACCACAGGTTCGTACCGGCACGCATTCTTGAAGCAGTGAATCGCCGTGTCAAGGTGAATGCCGGAGGCATTGATCCACCGGTCCTGCCACCATTGCACCCAGTGGCCGGTCGACTCGCGTGGTCCCTGAATGTAGTGTTCCAGGTCCTCAATGGTGGTGGCGGAGGTGTAGGAACCCTCGAAGTGCCTGATGAAGGCTTCTTGCATGTCCTCCCACGAGTCGATGCTATCCGCGGGGAGGGTGTTAATCCATTGCCGGGTTGCTCCCTCCATCATCAGGGGAGGTAGCGAGTGGCGAGCAGGTCAGTGTGGCTGGTGGTCCCCATTGCCATGAGGTATGTGTCGATCCACACCGCCAGATCGTACGTCGGGTCGTATTTCTTGATGTCCTTCGAAGCCTTGAAGGTGGAAGGATACTTTTCGCCTCGGACCATTCGTCCGAAGCATTGCGGGCCGACTCGGCTGAGGGAGCCCCTTGACTCGGGCTCTCCACGGTTCGTGAGGGTGTTCCTCAAGTCTTCGGCTAGCGAGCGTGCCAGGTTTGGTTGTTGAGGATGTGGCGTCGATCGGCTGGCCGTTGGTGGTGACCGTGTTGTTCACAGGTCGTAGCTCGTTGGTGGAGAGTACGGGGTTTGCCGCCCGAGGTTGGAGCTGTTGGGGCTCCAGTGGGGGCAGTTGAGCGTGTTGGCGACCGTTGGACGAGCACTTGAAGCTGTGTGGCTCCCGGATGAGCGGGAATACATCGCCCCCACGGGTCAACTCCTGCGGCTTGCTGCTCGAAGGCCCTGGCGAGTAGGGCCTGGGCGTACTTGACCTGTAGCGCGTCTTCTCGCGTGATGTTGAGATTAGCGACTGCAGCTTGCCCCGTGATGACGTTGTCCATCAGGGTGGAGTAGAGCGGGAGTCCGATGGAGTCGCGTGCTTGTGGCGAGATGATGATCTGCGACTGATCCGGAGGAGGCGAGCGGCAGGATGGTGGTGGATCTCTAGTCGCGGGCGCCCTAGCTAGAGTGCGGATGCCACCGGGCGGCGTGTTGTGGCAGAACTCGCGCTCGGCCGTGCGAGCAGGTCGTGTTCATCGTCGAAGTTCAGGCGACTCCGGATGCGGCACTGGTGATAGAGCGACAACTCCTTTACCGTTTGCTGCTTGAGGCAAAATTTGTCACGCTCGGCCTGTTCCCTTGCCTTGGCCGCCTCCATCTACTAGCAGTATGCCTCGATCTCCGTTGCCGTCGTGGTCAGCGGGAGGGGCATGGAGAAGGGATTTGGTGGTGTAGTGATGCTACCCGCCATGTAGATGGCATCGTAGCGACAGGATCTGACCCGGATTTGAAGTCGAAGAGCCTGAGGATGGAGGGATCCTCAAAGTCCTCAGCATTGCAGACTCGCGTGATGGAGTCTTCATGTGACGCAGCCGTGATGAATCCAGCGACCGAGGCAGGGGTCAGCAAGTTGGCTTCGTCGTGGAGGGCTGCGTCGCTCTCGGCTGTGTTCCTGGCGACCAAGTCGTATTCGGAGGCGAGGCGAGTGATGGAGCGGATCTGGCCTTCCAAGAGCAGATCGTGTGGTGGCAATCTGCTAATGACCGTCGTTTCCGCTGGGTCGATGGTGCCGTGAACCCGACGAAGAGGTTGATGTTGCCGACCGGCATCACCGCATTGTGCGTGATCGGGCGCGACGCTGAGACATAGCTGCTAGGCAGGATCTGAAGGATCCCGCCACTTGCGATCATGCGTCCGATGGCGATCGGCCGATCGATTGGAGAGTATGGTCTCGCCGCATAACTCATGCTTGATCGGCCATGCCCCACAGTGGGCACCACTATCGAGGGAATGACCACGGCAGTCACTACCAGGGGTAGCGATTGATAGGATTTGGGGCAAGAGCTAGTCGCCATCTACTATGCGAGATTGGAACCAGAGACAAGGGATTTACCTAGGTTCGGCCCCTCATAGGGTAAAGACCTAGTCCTGTTAGATTGTATTATCGGCGAGTGGATTACAAGGTGGGTGAGCACGGCGGCTAGGCAGCGAGTCGCTTGGATGGGGTAACTAATAGTGTGTAAGTATGGAGAGTACCGTAGGGAGGTTTATATAGGGGGTACCTCGCTAGGGTTTACAGGATTACAACCGAATCAGTGAAGGTTTCGAAGGATTTGACCTAATCCGACTGGGCCTATCTAAGCTCGTGGGCCTATAGCTTCTAGTGGGCAGGCCTCCGCATCAGTCGCTTTCCAATCACCGTTCCTGCAGGCCTATTCGCATTGGACTTGGGGCAATCAAATTGCCCTTCTAGGCATATCCCGATTGGTATATCCCCATCAGCCGAGGCCACTGGGCGAACATTGCAATCGACACCACCAAACAAACACTAGTCTAGATGCGCATACTGAACACGAGCCCCGTCATAGGAGGGAGAATCCAATCCGCAAAGAATGGCAGAGTGGGGTCACTCCAGTTTTGGAGAAGACACTCAGGAAGCAGCACCATCGCCAACCACCACAATCTACGTCGTTGCAACATAAGCTAGCATCCTCAGCCACCCCATAGAGTGTATCCATGCAACTGAAACACCGCAACAGAGGATCCTCTACAGTCCACAATCCTTGCCAGAAGGGTAGCCAAACTAGCACGACATTGGAGCTCTAAGGATATGCTCGGCAGAGTCAAAGCGTGCACCATCACCATGCGTGCCACCCTGGGCCATACTACCAAGAACAACGCCTCCAAGGAGGGAGCGACGTCTAGGACACCGTCGTTATCTGATATGGCAAGGTAGATCAAGGTTTTCATCCAGGGAATAGAACCACAAGTGATAGGGATTGACTCGATGCTCCTCGACAACACCCTCAAGAGGGGAACGACACTCGAGAGCGCCGTCGCTGTCGGCACCAACAAAGGTTGGGCGAGCCTTTCACCTGGAGCACCCCGACCACCACTCACGCATCGGTGCAACCACCGAGACCCACCAGCAAGATCTTGTCGCCGACAACTTCACATCAGTTCAATAACCCGGTTGGCCCGCCAACCTGCTGGCGAAGGCCACCCCAAGTTGCAGGTTCCGCAGCGATGTAGCACCACTCGAGGTGGAACCTCGTCGCATGAACACCTGTGCGCCTACTAGCTCTGATCCATGCTAGAGATCCCTAAAACAGTATCACGATAGCAGCTGGTGGCACACGGTAGCAGCATGCGGAGTGCAATAGGGCTCAAAGGCTCCACCTTGCACATATCCACCACCCAGCTTGGTGTAGGAACTCAGCCATCGGCATCGCCAGATCCAGGTGGAATCCAAGCAGTGAGCACTCCACCCTCCCATGCCTGCCAACTGCCCTACCCGCCAGAGGTCGCCACCAAGGTCTCGCCCATCCGGGAAGGGCGAAGACTGTAGCTCGCAACCCATGGTGGCAGAGCTGCCCCGCCATAGAGCACACCGCCAGTCCATCGCATCCGCCTCCAATCAGCTCGGGCATAGTGGGCCTGCCTGACCCAAAACAGGCCCAAAGGGCCTAGATCTAGGTCTGCAGGCCTGTACCGGAGGTCGCATCCCCTGCGCCAGCTCCAACCAGCACTTCTACTCCAGCTACCACTGCCACACCGATCTAGAGCCCCGCCGCCAACGTCAGCTTAGTCACGGCGTCGGCGCCGCGGCACCCAGGTGTCGTATCCTAGCACCTTGCCACCGCCGCATCGAGGGAGCAACCGCGAGCTGCTAGTGGTTGACACTGCCTTCGCGGTGCCAAGCCCTCTGTGCATCGTTAGGCTGCCCACCTGCTGCGCATCACGCGGACACGTCGCGCCGCCGTCAGGATCCATCGTGTCGTGAACCTAGACTTGGGCCCCGCCGCCATCCGCTAATGAGGGCTTTGCCCGCCGGCATCCTCCGACGACGGAGAGGGGAAGAGGGGGAGAGAGTCCTGGGAGGCTAAGGTTCGTCGCCGCCCGTGCCATCCCTAGGAGCGACGCGGGGGCCTCAGGGTGTTTTAGCCGAAGGAGGAGGCTCCAAATCAAGTCACTTATTTCCGGAAGGAGGGATATCATTGCTATGAAAAAACATGTAAAAATTATATAGTAACTATATCTTATTTGGGTGATAATTGGTACTCCTCCATTCCGAATTATAAGACTTTTTACAAAGCTAATTTAGCTATAAAAAGGCTCATTTTAGAACGGAGGTACTAACTAGTAATATGGAGATACTACTCCCTCTATCCCGGTTTACAAGGCTCATGAGAATATGCATCGAGACCAAGACTAAAATCTATTTGACGGTATAATTTGTGGTTTTCTATCATTCTGTCCAATCAGCTGCCTATCCATTTAATTAGGTTGGACAAAGTCGATCACCCAGCGCTCATGCATGCCCAATGCTAAACTCAATCTCTTTCACACCAGGCAATAATTTAGAATAGATATTGAGAATGTTTTTAATTTTTCGAACTATAAAAGGATTCTAGGGTTTGGTCCCCTGCCCTATAATAGGCGAACGCAAATGTCCAGCGCCTAGCAGAGGGAGTTGTCATGACACGTTCATAATTAGAATAATCATTATATAAATGTGATACGGCCCGCCTTTTTTATTTCCCTCTTTCCATAAAAGCATGTACAACAGTACACCGTCAGCTATCTATAAGGGTTGCCAGCTACAATTTTCTCACATGGGGGAAAGAGAGGGGCAAATATATCAACATGATTTTGCGTATCAAGTAAAGCATATTGCCAAGTGTTGTGCATAAACTAATTTTTTGATTTTCCCACGGCTGACAACTACCTATATTTATAAGGACGATTTTTAATGGAAAATGATACTACTCCCTTTATGAAAAATGATACTACTCCCCTGAGAGATCCCATGATTCCATCGTTCGGGTCCCCGCGTGGAGCGGAGTGCATTCCATCATGGGTGGGCCCCGCGTGCCTTTTTTTATATTTCAGCCGCCCTGGCCATGATGTCATGCGTCGCTGCCTCCCTGGCTGCGTGCCGCCACTAGCGTAGTCGCTTCGCCACCTCCCTGCATGTGCGCCCCCACTGCCATGGCCGCGCCGCCGCCCTACAAAGCTCCGCTCCATCTACAATCGTCGACTGACGCACATACGACTCATCCCAACCATGGTCATCACCGCCAGCGCGCCCCATGTTCGTGTCGTTTCCCTGCCCGACACGCCGCCCCGTCCTACTCCTCTGACGACATGTCGTCCCGTCTTGCTCATCTGCCGAGGTGTGATATCCTCCTCCTTTCTTCCTCAAATAGACAATGCCCGGCTACCCCGTACAACTTGCAAGCCAGCATGGAGGACGACAGGATCACCTCTGGCAAGGGCGTCACCGGATGTTGCCTGGTAGCTCTGACCTTTGGCGAGGAACAGTAGTTCGATGTGGTGCCCCGTGCATGCTGAAGGATATATGCCCTAGCGGCGAATAATAAATGGATTTTATTATCATATATCAATTAGTTCGTAATAGTTTCGTATTGTGCTATAATTATATCAAGCGAAAACATTGATACATGTATGGTATAAAACAGAGTAAGTCTCTAGTACCCTTTATTTATACTAGTTCGTTGGGCAACCGATGATCAAGGTTTCCTGATCTTGGAGCATCTATGCCAGTTGACAACAGAGTCATGTATGATATGATGGATATTTCCTAAAGATAGTTATTGCAGCACGATCAAGTTACAAGGTCCATCGTTGCAATAGTTAGAAGCGTAGTCTCCTTCTCCTTAGACCGTGAGATCATATAAATCACTATTTCTCAAGACTGTTTTGACCACATCAAACGTTATGACCGTAACTGCGTGGCTATAAAGGTGTGTGTCAGGTATTTCAGAGAAATAGTTGAGGTCTATGTTATCAAGATCAGGATTTGTTCACCCGCATGATGGGAAGATACACACGGCCGACTTGGTGAGATTACATCTATAATATTGCAACATGTGACTAGGTCACGGGGATGGAATATCATAGGAACAAGTGAAACAGAACTTGTCAGTAATGAGATTGAACAAGGTATATGATATTGACGATTAGTTCTCGGACAAGTCATATCGAAGAAACAAAGGGAATTGGACTCGATGTTTACGGTTCAAACAACATGTATTCGTGGAATGCACATGGGTCATCATCCTGGTCCCGCTGATGATCATTGATATGAGAGGCGTCTCAATCATGTTTGTAACGTTCCTCGTGCTATTGGGAAAATACGCTGAAGTGTAGGATGAGTTAGAGATCCTCTGTAAGATGGAATCGAAGTAGAGAAAGAGAGAAAACCAGAATCGTTCTAAAGAGAAAAGATCTGAAGTTGTTCGGAGAAAGAGAAAGGAAAAAAGGACCAAAAAAGTGTTTCGGGTAAATATGCATTTAGGATATGTTAATTATCAATTAATATATAATAAATAAATATTAAAATTAAAATTTATAGGACAACTTCGTTAATAGGCCAAAACCCCGAAGGAAATTGGCCCAGGAGAAAGTCACCCTAGAAAAGGGGACAACAAACAACCAATGTCACTATTGGGCCGGTTTTGACCCGGCCCAGGTGGACAGGAGGGCGACAGGTACTAGGTACCACGCAGGGGCGCTAGGCACTACAGGCCACCACGCTCAACAGGCCGCACCGTGCGGTGGGCCGCGAGTGGGCGCGCCGGCCCACCCGAGCGCTGACTGCTGCTGCTGCGGGCCACAAGCTACGCTAGGCCGCGTTCGCGCGCAGGGCAAGGCCCACCCGGGGCTGCGCTGGCCCCTCCTCCCTCTTTATTTCTTGTCTTTTAATTAGTCCCACATGGAAAACCCAATGGAGGGAGTACCCCTCCTACACCTATTTAAAGGGGTGCCCATGGGTCGAATAAACACACCAACTGAAATATTCTCTGAGGCACTTTTCTCAGTGAGTTCTCTCTCTCGTTGTCCTCTATGATGGAGCCATCCCAAAAAGGATGGCGCATGCAAGAGACGACACACATGTAGCATGTCGTTGCGCTGCAGGGATTCTAAGCCGGAGATCTACTTTCGCACTTCCGTCGGTGATTAGGGAACCGGAGGTCGTCATCGTACACCATATGTGTACGAAACCTCGAGGGTGCTACCAATAGTACACCTTGTATATCGTGAGCAGGAGCTGCTGCACGATAAAGATGGAGCAAGGGGTGTCATGCGAGGAGTTTCGTGACCTTGAGGTCGGCTACGAGTAGGACATCATCCACGTTCCTCTCGGAACGTACCGCGTACGGTCTACAAGGGCATGTATTATATATGCTCTAGTCATTACTGTATTACTAAATAGATAGATCCTGAGTGTCTGGGCGTTCCAACGTAGGAATTTTTTTGCTTTCTGCCACGGAACCACTTCACATGCTACCTACAATGGATATATTTTGCTAGGTGGATGTTTTAGCTACCGACAGCCAACGGATTTGCTACAGACGGGCGGCGGATTTTTGTGTTGGGGATTATTGCAACATTGCAGGATTTGCTACATAGATATATATTTTTTGCTATAACTGTTACGTGTTTTTGCTATAATACAGTAAACCTTTTGCTACAAGATGACATAAGATAGTCTCCAGCGAAGTCGTTTTGCTAGGTAGCAACTTTTTTTTGCTACATGGTCTTTGATGATATCTCTGGCGAAGTTTGTTTTTTGCTACAATTGCTAATATATTTTGCTACACATGTTTTCTATTTTTGCTACGATAGTGTAATTTTTTTCTACGAGGTCTCTGGAAAGGTCTCCCGGTGAGTCTCTGGCGAAGTCAGTTTTGCTATATTAGCATATTTTTTTTACTATAAAGTGTCCGACGAGGTCTCCAACAACGTCTCCGACAAGATCTGTCTTTTTATTTTTGTCCCATGGACGAATCTTTTTTCTACATGTTGCAAAAAAGCTGGACATTTTGTAAAAAATTGGACTTCTTTAAGCAAAAGCGGAATTAGGGCCGGTTTTGGAGATACGTGTCATTCAGAGAAGCAGGAGGATGCGGGGAATTATCCCTGGGATGCCCAGTGCTCCCCATTTTCTATTAAAGGTAAACGCATGTGAACCTTTTTCAAATATGTCATCAGCACGCTTTATAAATAAAACCACATGAAAGTGACGAGGAAAACTTTTTGCAAAGCAGATCAAAGTTAGAAGAAAAATACAGGAGTAGTCACACTCCCATAAGAGGCCCCTGAAACTACGTGTAGAGGACCTCGTTGTATCACAACCACCAAGGTGACACCGGAAAGTTCCACATGTCCTCTCGCTCCAGGCCGTGCAGAAACACCGCACGCTAGAGTCGTAGAAGTATTGAAATGAGGTTTCCCACCGATACCAACGAGACGAGACCGTAAGGTACCAAATCTCCATGACGATGCCCAAAGAGAGTGAAAACCCAAAGCTCTGCCATTGTCGTGATTGAAATGGTCAAGGGTTTTCATGCGGAGCCATAGAGCAGAAGGCGACCACAACAATGCCTCCAAGAGGGCCATGGCACAAACATGCATCTCCATTGTGCCAGCCCTAGGATTTCCATCGCTCGCTCCTGGCCGCCCACACAACCGAAGCGAGAAGCCATCACCACAACGTTGCTCGCTAGAGCGTCGGCCGTGCAATCAACCTTTCAGGGTCGCCGCCCCCGCGTCTGAGGTCTCGCACCGACGGGGAAGCAACTCCCACCAAACAGACATGGATGAGTGGACCTGATCTGAGCGCACCTGACCTAGATGCAGCCCGCGCGCCAACGATAGAGGCACTTCGCGGCAGAAGGCGGCGAGCATGACAGACATTGTGCCTCCACACGGTCCGCACCACCTCACGTGTAACTCAGAGTGCCCATGTCAAGCCCCCTTGTTGCCGCGGTCCGCACCACCTCACGTGTAACTCAGAGTGCCCATGTCAAGCCTCCTTGTTGCCGCCTAGATCTAGGCTAAACAATCCAGATATGTCCACCAGCGGCTTCCCCTGGCCTCACCACCACCAGAGCGCCCAGCCATGTCGTTGTCCACCAGGAATCGCCAAAGGACCATCGAAAGGTCACACTGCCACCAGTCTTGCCTGCCACGCCAGGCCCCCTCGAGCATGGGTAGAAGTCTCGTCGCTGCAATCCCTACACGGGCTTTGCTCTCCAACACTCACCGGTGGCGGTGGAGGAGGAAGAAGGAGGTGGAGCTCGAGCTAGGGTTAGCGCCCAGTTTTGGAGACCTCACATTGCACACAAACTTGGTGGTGAGGATGTCTCCCTCACGGGGTGAGAGGACATTAGGGCTCGTGTAATATAAACCAGTAATAACTCGATTCTACTAGATGCGAGGGAGCAACTTCTTTAGAAAAATATCTTGAAGGCCAATGGCCTACACTATAATTGTTTACACATTTGCACATGAATCAATATTTCCTCGTAATTCTGTTTTCCTTCTTCTGAAAATTCAGCTTGTCCATATTTTATATTGCCTACCTTTTGTATAATCTGAGACAAAACAAGCAAGCTCATTTGAAGGAACAGATTTAAAGATTAAAGATTTTTTTACCGGAAATGTTCACAATACTCGGAACACTTGTTATCTGAAATCGTAGCAAATAGAAATTCATATTTTTTAGAAAAGTCAATGGGAGTGTGAGGGTGGGATATTGGGAGGTCAGGAGAGACGAGTGACACATTTCTCGACAGAAGAGAGATTTTTTATGAGGCCTATGGTCTAGAGTAAAAAGTGGAAATGCTTTATTTTGTTTTTAAAGGAATGCCTACTGGCACTTTATTGATTGGAAAGGATAATTACATCTCGGAATGCTTAATAAAAAAAATACTCAGAGTAGGCGCACCATTGTTTGAAAAGACCCATTAAGTGCACACCATTACTATGAAAGGCATATTTATCTGGCTCAGATCTCGAAGTTTATCTGAAGGACAACAATGCTTCTCCACATTGCTTTATTCATCAACCGACTAAACTGCCATCAAACTTAGGATTTGTGTGTTATTTAGATTAAATAAATGGTCGAGTATTCAAAAAAATCACACTTTCTGGATACATTTGCATATTTCAAACTGATATACTCCCTCCGTCCCAAAATAAGTGATGTGGCTATGTCTAGATTAACATGTTTTAGTGTATAGATAATGTGTATCCAGACAAAGTCATGTCACTTATTTTGGGAAGGAGGGAGTTCTTTTGCATGTTGTTAGTACGTACGGACTGGAGCTGGAGATACTAGCAGGTGCAGCCTCTGGCCGTTCTACCGGATAGTTTTCTATGCTTTTTCCGTAGGGAATTCTCAGGAGCTCTGCTATATTTTCATTAACAGTAGAAATAACAAAGGAGGCAACAAATGGAAAAAGGTGAACGAAAATCAACATCTATTCGTATGTTCGTGGAACCAACTGTCTCTTACAAAAGAATTAAAGTAAAATAACGACCAAAATGACAGTGCCTTCAAAAGCTAAACATACAACCAACCTCCAAATTAAAAAAAAAAGGAACTTGGAGTATACATTATAGTACTCGCTCCGATCCATATTAGTTGACTTAGATTCATCTAGATAAGAATGCATCTAGTCAAGTTTTCGAGCTAGATACATCCGTATTTAGACAAATTTGAGTCAACTAATATGGGTCAGAGGGAGTATAATTTTATCACTTAAAGCTTAGCCAGCACCGTTTCAAAAATAAAAGAGGAAAGGGAAACCTAATATGAATTGAATACAAAAGCATGACTCTTCCATAAAAAATGCACAATGTAGCGGCTTTATAAATACCACAGTTCAGAAATCATCTTCGGCGGCACTTGCAGCGCTTAGATCCACACTGAGATCAACTGTCTGATAAAATGGCATATCGATTAGAATAAGAAGCTACAGATATAAGAACAAGAGTGAGTAAGAAAAACAACTGTAACTTTACTCCTAGCACTAATTTGTTCCCTACATTAATCCCTCTTAAAGAATAGTACTCCCACCGTCCCAAAATAAGTGACATGGTTTTGTCTAGATATGAATGTATCTACACACTAAAACATGTCTAGATACATGCATATCTAGGCAAAATCACGTCATTTATTTTGGGACGGAGGGAGTACTAAACATTATTAAAATTTTGATGTAGCAGTCATTGTTTTTTCTTCTGATATCTCAGATTTTTGCACCTCCTAAGTAGCGGCAATTGTTTAGGTCAACTTGGGCCCATTGTAGTCCTCCCCAAAACACAGTTACTAGTACAAATACTTTATATGATGACACTGAACCATGACAAATGCAACACTGGTCGTGCCTACTTGAATTCTACATGATTGAATTTGCACCAAAGGTTATGTGATTGCATCTTACAAAAAATAATTGAATCATTCCAAGAGGTTTGGGTCAATCAGAAGTTCCTATGAAATGCAGTGCAAAGAAATACTTGGAAGGTCTAGTTAGGATAGTACTAATCAATCAACTAGCATAGGATATTCCTTATGATCCCAATCATCCTATGGAATTTCCTCCAATCAAAGAGGCCCTAAGATTGGAATTTTTTCCAATCAAAGAGGCCCTAAGATTTATTTATTTTAATCGTAAGAGGCCCTAAGATTTGTATAGAAAGTCTAGCTAGGAGTAAAGTTACATTTGTAATTCAATATAATGAAAACATGGCAAAAGACGACGCTACTCTACTGCAGAAATTGTGCCAATGTTTCAATAAAAAAATGTACCTTTCCGGTGATCTTTGTGTACAGGGAAAGAACATCCATCACGGTGGACTCAAAGTGTGTTGTGGCATCATAACTCTGAAACAAATTAAAATGAGACACATTAAAATAATATTTAAGATGCCTTTTTTGTTTGCTAAATCTTGAAAACCAGAATAATCCCTACTTGCCCGAAAACTTACTGTTGATATAAAACAATTGTCTGAAGATGTGTCATTAGCAGGTTCATATCGGTCGTATGTGTCGATAAATAACTCATCCACTGGCCCAAGAAGATCAATTCCTGGCTTCAGTTCTGCCTCCGGATTGTCACTCTCTGCTTGTGCTGACACAAATGCAATGAACTTTCCCTTTGATGCAACATTGTGGGAGTACGAACAACAGAAAACATACCTGATATGGATAACATTGCTTATTAAATAATAAAGGTGATGGGTTAAAATATATAGTTTAAATCACCAATTAAAATGAATACAAATGAGCAATAATGTGTTGAATACTTGCATGTCTGATTTGCGGCCAAGTTGCTTTTGCGGTATTATGATCTGTACTGAGTGAGATTCAGCAGTATTTGGGATCGGATGGCTCATGATAGCAATTGCACGAAAAACTTTTCCAACCTTTTTCACCTGTTATTAGAGCAGAGAATTATCATCAGTTGGAAAATTTCCTTAAACACCCCATGTTTCCTTTTTTAAACTCTACTGTGAGATCTTGATTTCTAGTTACTTTGCTTTCTGTAGAATTTCTCTCATATTGGTACCTTGTTGAAACAGGCTCAGGGAATGTATGACCTAATGGAAGCGGCATAAGATAATCTTGGGGACAATACTTCATAGTTCATCTGTTTGTTCAAATAACATAAAAATATGGTTTTACCTTCTCGGGTAGGTAAGACGGGTCGCACACAACTTTCTTGCATTTGGCAGTCTCCCCTTCAGACGTAACACCACAAACTTTCCCTTCATCATTGAATTCGACCTGAATACACATATTGTTTCACCAGTTACATAATTACAACTGAAATGAGGTAACTTGCATGTACGACATAAATATTCATTGTGGTTCTTCAACTCTTTGTTTGAAGTTTACATAAATTCTGTTGCTATATTAATATAGCGGGGCAAAATCCTATTTCGAGAGTTTACATAAATTCATGTAGAAATATTTGTACTTTTCCATATGGCGGATTGTTGATCAATTACAGGCATCTACACTACAATTGCTATAACTGACTAGCACTTTTTTTGGGTTCTACCCACAAAATATTATCTTCAATCTTTGAAAGTTCTATCTCGTTGGTCACAAGGTTTCCACTATGAAACTAAAACCATCATTATTCCTATAAATCTATTCCTGTGTTGTGCACTTTAAACACTAGTGATTTGACGTTATACTGTATCATACTGTTGTCTTGTACCACATTAGCAGTTCATTTGGTGAAACCATCACCATGCCACAATTACCAGGGGAACAATGTGTGAAATGCTATTGTTTTCTAACATATTGTTGTACCTTGCACTCTGGCTTATTCAACATATAAGTCCCACCATATACAGCACTAAGCCGTGCGAAACCCTGTATCAAGCAAAGTAAATTACAATGTACATATTTATGACATTTATAATTTTTTGGAATCAGATGAGAGAAGTATCTAAAAGCATTGACCTGTGGCAGCTCCCCTAAACCATAAAGAGGATAAATGTATGGTGAGCCTCCTTGAAAACGAGCAACTGATTCTGCATAAAGCTGCAATAGTTGAAAGATGTTTAGGCAGCAACCAATAAAATGTGAGAAGCAAAGAGATGACCTAACACCATAAAGTATTCTATACAATGTAACATTAACGTGGAGCATGTGTACCGGCATCAAATCTAGAGTTCTCAAATTATTGTTAGGATGGATGCCACTTAGGTTGCTGATACATGAAATCTAGAGTTTTCCATAATGGTGACTCCTAGTCAAGACTACTTAGTGGACTACCATGGTTTTGTCCTTGAGAGCAGAGATCCCAGCTTTGTGTTCGTTTAATTTTCTATATACTAAAGCGATTATCTAATCCAGGCAGGAAACGTGAAGCTCATTAGACTTTCAGGGCTTGTTCGAGCAAAGTGGATTTTAAAGTTTTCAGCATCTAAAAACTCAAAAAATATGAATTTGTATATAGTATTGATGTTTTTTTTCATAATGAGTCTAAAATATCAACGAAGGCTTATGCTATCAGAAATACTCACCTTCATTCGCTTCACAGTTTCAATTGCAGGTTCTGACAGGTAGCTATCCTCCTTATAAAGAGCGACCGCATGACCAATGAAGTCTATTGTATTATCATCCAAACCATATTTTCTGAAACACGAAATTCCATCCAATGGGTCTCATTAAATTGAAGCATAATCAAGTGCTAGAGCTTCACACTCTGAAAACATATAAAATGCAGCTGAAGAAAACTTAAGAACAGTATGTTTAAAAATTGCCAAAGGAAATCAAATGACCATAAGCCAACATTTGAAGGAATTTATGATAGTAAATTGTCCTAAGTTTATTCTTCTCTGTATTCCATGCTTGAAGGAATGTATGATATACTATATGGATGGTGTTTCTGACAATAAACAGGTAGTACCTACAGATCTGCAGTTGTCTTTTCTTTTGGTTTCAGTGGAGTTTCGATGGTGTGAAATTTACATTATCCATGCATGTGTTGACGTGGAAACCAATAAGTCCCAAATGGAACATCATTGTTCCAGCTTTATTGAACAGAGGAACCGAGTAAGAAACTGAAGCTCTAGCTCAAGAGTGTCAGTGCATGCAAAATTTATGGAGTACACTTTAGTCCAGTAAAAAGCATCAGTTAATTTATAATATTACCAAAGAAACCAAAACTCCAAACACTAGTTACTTTCAAAACTTCACGTTTTCAGGGATGTCTTTTTATTACATTAACAAGCCAGGCATGTCATCAACTACTGTTCTTTGATGAGAAAGAAAAGCTAAAGGGGAAGCATTAAAGATTGGTACCCACGAGATAAGTTCTTTACTGGTCATTTTGTTAAGGTCCAACCCCTTGTGAGTACTTGGGTCATTTTCCTTGTAATCTTGGACATAAAGGAAGAATTTCCCTGCTCTTCGCTTCTCAAACAACCCCATCAATGGGGACTTCAGAGCTTCCATGTCAGTAGAGGGAACCTTATGGATCTGGGACCAACATATATAATGGATGGATAAATATTTTTGATGAAATGTCTTGAATGCATGATAGATTGTTCATGCATGAGAATGAGGGTTAGACCTTTCCCTTGTTGAAAACGTAGCTTCCATCCACAGCTTTGAAGGACAAATACTTGGTAACACCAGTATGAATTAGTACACGGACCAAAGCACCGTTTGCCATCATAAACTAGTCAGAATAGTATAGTGATGTTAGCAAGGAGGTGAGGTCACACTCGTGGTTCAAAAGAGCAATATTCTAAATTATTTATCCTCGAGACACGTTTAACTCTACTGGAGTAACTTTGGTTTCAGAGCAATGTATATCTATTGTCCAAATGATGTCCAGTACATAATGGATATCTCCGAAAAGGAGCTATATATGTAAAGTGGAATAGAAACAGACCTTCGGAACCATGTCCACGTTGTAGTCTCTGCTGGCACCTATAGTCGCAGGGGGTGTCCCGTCACCCTTGAACCTTTTCCAGAGCTGCGAGTGACAGCATAATTTGCAAAATTGTTTCAGAGTTCAATTAGATCACAAGACATAAATAAGTATTTCCCTGATTAATTGTCTACATTTGCTTAATTACCAGCAACTCCAGCGAACTGTGTGTCATTGTCAGGGTCGAAAAAGGTATGAATGAACAAAGAAAGTGAAGACCTGTCACCTGGTTGAGATTGAGGGACGTGGAGTCTCCACCATAATAGTCATTCCTGTCCATGTGAAGCACCTGATATCACGCAAAAATCGGGGCATTTTTTCAGAATTGCCAGAAAAACATTTCTTCTGTTAGAATTAGAAATAATGCGAATGCCAGATCTTTCCCAGCAAATGCAAAAATGCTTTTCCTGATACAATTGTGCCTACTAATATTGTTACCTCGAAACAGGCTTTCGCCCAGCTATATTAATAAAGCAATCACATGATACAATTGTTGGGGCATCAACACAATCAAACACAAAAGAAAACAGAGAGAAAGAAAAGAGAAACTAATGCTAACAATGGAAGATCGACGAATCGCGGATGACACGCAACCGCTGCGCCCTCCGGAGTCATCCCACCACACTCCTAGTAATCCGAAACCTTGTGTACCAAGCAATACCTTCAAGAAGGAATACGAAGCCGGGTCCTAGGGTTTCCCCTGGCATGCAGATGTGACTATGGAAGGGGTACATCCAACGCACTTCAGGAAGGAATGGCGCTTGGACGAACCAACAGGGATCACCAAGCCCCACCGCCGTTGCGGTAGCCGATCGGACGCGGCAGCAGTGGACCACCAGGCTCCGGGCCCAGATCGGGCCCTCGACTCCCCCCGCCACGATGCAGCAAGCCAGCGACAGCGCCGCCACCACCCATTATTTCTGACTCACCACCTCAACCTCCAGAGAATGTCGACGCCGTGCTCAGAACCGCTGGCCCACCCCAACCCACATGGGGCCCAAATCTGGGCCGAGCGGGCGCCGCTGCATGCCCGCACCCTGCCGCGCCGCTCCGCCAACGGCCGAGGCACCGCGCTGCTGAGGGCCACCCACCGGACCACTGCTTGCCATGTCCATGTTGTAGTCTCTGCTGGCACCAAAGTCACTAGGGTGTATAAAAGGAGAGAGAAAGTTGGACCTAAGGTGGTACGTCGGAGTGTGAGACTCACTAAAAAATTTAACTTCTTGTCATTATGAGGGGTAGTTTTTGGAACAGCGATGGTTTCAGAGAAACTGCAAAACATAATATTGTTAATGAGACAATAAGGGATCATAAGCTTGATTTCTTTGCTATCTTAGAGACGGGTAGAGAAAATTTTACAGCCCCGTTTTTGAGACATATTTCTGGAGGTCAAGATTTTCAGTTGTATTGCTTACCTCCTCTTGGTAGGTCTGGGGGTATATTGGTGGGCATAAACGCAACTTCTTTGTCAATCCAACACGTTGTCACGGGTGATAGATATGCCAAATTTTATGTGACATCCAAAGTAGATAGTTTCAAATGGGTGTTAATAGTGGTTTATGGTGCAGCTTAAGATGAACAAAAATGTGACTTTATTGCGGAACTAGTTCGCATTTGTGAGGATGAACCGCTACCAATGCTTGTAGGAGGAGATTTCAATATCATGCGGCGAAAAGAAGAAAAAAATGATAACTTTAACACAAGATTGCCTTTTATTTTCAATGCCATCATTGAAAGCATTGATCCACGAGAACTAGCTCTCTCAGGTCGTCAATTCACTTGGAATAATCGCCGTAATAATCCAACTTACGAGAAGTTAGATAGAATTCTATCCAGCGTAGGAAACAAAAATTTCCTCTAGTTTCGTCAGGGCTCTTGCTAGATCCGGGTCTGATCATA
Source organism: Avena insularis (assembly GCA_023614405.1). Classification (NCBI taxonomy): domain Eukaryota; kingdom Viridiplantae; phylum Streptophyta; class Magnoliopsida; order Poales; family Poaceae; genus Avena; species Avena insularis. The sequence goes on from CM042686.1 coordinate 317,116,989, forward strand.
CGCCTCTATTTCTTGACTCGGGAGAGCAATATTTTTGTGGAAACAATAGAAAATTTTCTTTTGAACTATCATCGTTTAAGGAAAATAGTTCTTTGGACATGGTCGCTCAAGAGTGGGCGTCGGTGTCGATAGGAGATAATGCCCTAGAGGTTTGGCAAAATAAAATAAGGCACATTAGAAAGTTTCTTAGAGGTTGGGCTCATAATTTGAGTGGAAGTCAAAAAAAATTGAAAAGAAACTTTTAATTAATATTATTGATAGTCTGGATATCAAAGCCGAAACATCACCTTTGAATGAACAAGAGAGAAAGACAATGCAACAACCCAATGAAGGTTTAGCTAAGTTAAGACGTGTGGAGGAGTACAAGTGGGCTCAAAGGGTAAAAGTGAAATATATTCAGGAAGGGGGTGACAATACAAAATATTTTCACTTGATTGCGAATGGTAAACACATGAGGGAAAAAAATCTTTCAGTTAGAACAAGATGAGGGGACGATTATTGGAGAAGAAAACTTGGAAACATACATTTCCGAGTATTACAAAAAATTGTTGGGCCCACCTACAAAAAACTTTTGTGTGTTGAATGAGTCGGCCACACAAGGTTTAAACCAAATTTAGCTGCTGAAAATAATATTTTGATCGCGGAACGGAAAAAGAAGTTTTTGAGGCAGTCATGCAAATGGAAAAGAACAAAGCTCCGGGACAGATGGATTTCCCTCTGAGTTTTATCAAAAAAATTGGGAAACAATCAAAGGGGATCTGATGGCTATGTTTTTTAGTTTTCAATGAGGTCAGCTACCTCTCTTCCACCTAAATTTTGGCATAATTATACTTCTGACCAAAAAAGAGAATGCAATTCAAACTCGATAATACCGTCCCATTTTTCTTGTGAATGTAAGTTTTAAAGTCTTCACTGATGTGGGAAGAAATCGAGTGACAAGCATAGTAGAAAAAGTGGTAAATCCAACACAAACAAATTTTCTACTTGGCCGACACATACTTGAGGGAGTGGTCATTTTACATTAAACTATCTACAAACTTCATAGGAAGAAAAGGGATGGTGTTTTATTTAAAATAGATTTGAAAATGCTCATTGAATTGGTCTTTTTTAATAAACGTTACGTATGAAAGGCTTCAGTCCTAAATGGTGTGAGTGGATACAACGGTTTATTGAGAAAGGGAGTGTGGATATTAGAGTCAATGACAACTTAGGCTATTACTTTCAAACCAAGAAGGGGTTACTTCAAGAAAATCCTTTATCTCCTATCCTTTTCAATTTGGTTGTGGATATGTTGGCAATCCTAATTAAAAGAGCAAAGGAAATCCTATCCTCGGAAGAGCAAAAACCGCACGAATCGAGAGGCAGCTGGGCACATGCGAGCCCCGTTCCACCTGCCCTCCACCACCGGTGGCCACTTCGGCCCCGGCGCTCACCACCCCACCTCGCCGTCTGCTTCCCCAGTTACGGTGCCCTCCCCCCATGGACACCATCTCCCCCTCCCCGTCGGCCTCCGCTGGTGGCGGCAAGCCACGCGGGCGCGAGGACAGGTGGCGCGTAGGCCGGGATTATGATTCCGAAGGGTTGCCGTCCTCCTACCTGGAAGCACTGAAGGGCAAGCGGCCAACGGAGCTGGAGACTGCCGTGGGCATGCCACGCTCAGAAATACACCAAGAGCCGTCCTCGGCAACGGTGGACGAGCTTGACCGCTCCGACGATACGCTGAGCGGCGGCGAAGACACACTACAGGGCGACGATGTGGAGCTGAACGGTGGTAGAGATGCGCCTTGGGAGCAGCCAAAGGACAAGCGCGTGCGCGGGCGCCGCGCCAGCAAGAAGGTGGCTGCGGCGAGGACAGCACGCGTGGGGCGCGAGCCCGGCGCCTACGACGCATACCATGGCCTCTGTCTTCTGCCATGAGCTGGGTCACAGAGCGCGGGATTGTACCGTTGGCCCGGTCTGCCTGCGGTGCTGCCACGCCGGGCATATGGCCAGAGAATGCATGCTCCCGCGGCCACGCAACCCGGTGGAAGATGGCGACGAGCCTCCTAGCAAGTGGGTGGCAGACGGTGGGAATCACCAGGCACCCTGCGCACGCGCCCCTACCCCTGGCCTGACCATGTCCGGCCGCACCCCAGGTGTCCACGCTTCTAGCGCAGCAACGAGTTGTCGGGCTCCCAGCGCAGCAATGCATGCCCACGCCTCTGCCGCCGAAACTGGCTTGGGTGGAGGCGCAACCGCGCGCTCCAGTCCATCCAGGGCGACGGGGAGCCGCGCCGCGCAAGCTCCGCCACGGTTGCTGCATAACGGCACGGCGACGCAGGGCTCGACACGGGCAGTAGCGCCAACGGCCGCGCTGGTTCGCACGGCACCTTCCACAGGCCTTGCCAGGGCAGCGCCGGCACTGATGCGCGGTGATGACGAGCGCGCAGTTGTGGCACCGCTGCCACTGGTGGGTGCGAGGGAGCGCTGTGCAACCGCTATAACGGCTCTGACTGTTTCTCTCGAAGGCGAGTTGGCCCGCCGCTCAACACGCAGCACCTGCGTCTTCGCACGCTCCGGCAAGGTTGAGGATGAGGAGCGGGCACTCCAGAACGCGTTGGTGGGCGCTTTCGTCGGGGAGCGCACGGCCTCGCGGCCGATGTGGCGGACGCGCTGGAGGACATCTACGGATTCCCGGAGAAGGTCTTCTCCATTCACCGTCACAGCGGCGGAACGGTCCTCGTGTACTTCGCCGCCCAGGAAGACCGGGATCGCGTGCTCGCTGATGAGATCGTCCAGTCAGCCTACTTCAGACTGCTGATAAAGCCTTTGTCGCACCGAACCAATATGACGGCCAGCGGGCTCGGGGTCCATGTTAGCCTCGAGATCGAAGGGGTGCTGGCCAATGCTTGGAGTTTGGCGGTGGCGGAGACCATGCTCGCCCCCAACTCCCGGGTGGAGCGCCTAGATCCCTTGACCCGCTCACGCACCGACATGGACACGATGCGGCTGATGGCGTGGAGCCTCGATCCCTCCCTCATCCCGAAGGAGCCCGATTTCCACATGGTTGAGTCAGGCGAGGTGCCGTCACCGGAGTTGAGAGCTGCACCGGCGAGCGCGGTAACTCCGACCCAGATGGCCACACTCATCCATCCCCTGGTCGTCCACGTGACGGGGTTCACTGACTACCGGCGGCGTGCGCCAGGCACAGGCAGCGCGGGTGAGGGGGGCCCTCCCCTAGCTACCCTCTGACTCGACGGTACTCATACGTTAGAAGGGCGCCGGATTCCCTCCCCCGGGAGGCACGAACGGCGGTTCAGGCGGCAGTGCAGGTGGCGGTGGCTCGCAGCATCATGGAAGGGAAGGTGGCGAGCCCCGCCAATACCGCTCCTCGGCTAAGCTAGCCCCGTGGCTGGCCACGTTCCAACGGGTCGCGCCGCACCGGGCCCGGTCGGCGCTGACGTCGCGTCTGGACAGGTTCTCAGGCAGGACGCAATACGTATTTTCGTTTCATCTTCCCACGCTGCCTTTTCGGCTGCTCGTCCTGTGCCTATAACAAAGAGAGGTCGCTCCTCCCCTTAGACACACCAACCAACACTACCAGCACCTTCAGTTTCAGAGCTTGTGCGATCTCCAACTCTTTCCCATCCCTTTTTGCGGCGTGCACCATGAGACAGGACAGTAGGTCTCCGGAACCCCGCCTCTTGTGATCCAGTACGGGAGAGAGGCCATAAGGTTTTTGGGGAACGCTGTAGCACGACTACTAGCTTCATCACGGATTCTGTCATGGACAGTGACGACTTCTTCCCCAACGACGACTTTTTCCTCGACACTGACAACCTCTTCGACGACATGACTGACGCCAATGTCAATGCGAGCGGTTCATCCTCTACACCGTATGCTATATTTCTCCATCTTGTTCAGATCATATTCTTAATATTGCAAATTATGCCTCATATACTATGTGTAGCGATCTGTTTAGAATTGTTGTTTACACTCTCTCTGTTATATGATTAGTATTATTACTATATTTCCAGTCACGTTTTATCTACTATTTTTATTGATTAAATTTTATGGTAAATTGCTCATATTTCCAACAATCCAAAAACCTTATTATAGTCAATTTACTCTAAGTGGTTTTGCCGCGGCTATGAAGCCACCAACCTTTGGGGGTATGCACTATAAGAGATTGCGCGTGAGAGCAGTCCTCTGGTTTCAGACCATGAGCTGACTCATGTTCAAGAGCTAAGTTTGAGAAAATTGATACCCTCTTTAAAGAAGCTTTGTTGAGTGTTCTTGGTGAGAACATCGCTGATCCTTATGCATCACTTGATTCTGGCAAGGCTATGTGGGATGCGCTTGAGGCAAAATTTGGGGTCTGTGACATTGGCACTGAGTTGTATCTCATGAAACAGTTCTATGACTACAAGATGACTGATGACCGCTCCGTGGTTAAGAAAGCTCATGCGATACAGTCTCTTGCCAAAGAAGTTGAGCACTTTACCTGTGTGTTACCGGACAAGTTTGTGGACGGAGGCATAATTGCCAAGCTTTCTCTCTCGTGGAGAAATTTTGCTACTTCTCTGAAACATAAGAGACAAGAGTTTTCTGTTTCAGATCTCATTGGGAATTCTAATGTAGAAGAGAAGGCGAGAGAAAAAGACACATGTGCTCGAGGTGTTGAAGGTGGTTCTAGTGCCAACTTGGTACAAAAAAGAACTACCATCTTCACAAGTTCAACAATAAGAACAAGTCAGATGATAAAGGAAAGTTTGATGGTAAGAACAAGCTATCATAGTCTACCAACTTCAAGAAGAAGACCGATAAGAAGAAAGGCACTTATCATGTGTGTGGTGATCCTAATCATTGGGCTCCTAATTTCCCAAACCATTTTTACAAGCGTCAGGATGGGAAAAGCGCCAAGACCGCTAACATCGTCATGGGCGATACTAAGATGAAGGATGTTGGGTATTGTATATTTCCTGCCTTCCTTTCAGTATGTCATTCTCCTGATCGGTGGATTGAGATGAATGCCAATGTACATGTTTATTCTGATATTTCCATGTTTTCTTCATAGCAGGTCGCATGGACTTTCCCCGCGTTGATGGGAAACGGTTCACATGCTTATGTTTGTGGTGTTGGTACGATCAATCTAAGTTCACTTCAGGAGAGACCGTGAGCCTGAAGAACGTGCACTATGTACCCTCAATAAATAAAAATCTTCTTAGCGGATCTCTTCTATGTCGAGATGGCTACAAGATTATATTCGAGACCAATAAATTTGTGTTGTCCAAGTATGGAACTTTCGTTGGTAAAGGCTATGAGTGCAGAGACTTGTTCCGCTAATCATTATCAAATGTTTGTAGTAAAGTTATTAATCAGATTTGCACGAATTTTAAATCGAATGTGTGGCATTCTCGATTTGTCATATTAAATTTGGTTGTATGATGCGGCTAGTCAAAATGAATTTAATCCCTGATTTCACTACTGTTAAGGGATCTAAGTGACAAGTTTGTGTGCAAGCAAAGCTACCTCGCAAGTCACATAGGACTACAGAGGTAAGAAATTTGGCATCACTAGAACTCATACATTCAGATCTTTGTGAGATAAGTGGTTTGTTGAAATAAGGTGTAAAGAAATGTTTCATGAATTTGATCGATGACTCCACTAGATACTGTTATGGGTATCTTCTAAAAACGAAAGTTGAAGTTTTGAGTTTCTTCAAAATCTAAATTTGAAGCAGAAAACCAACTTGATCGGAAGATCAAGAGGCTTAGGTCCGATCGTGGTAGAGAGTGTTTTTCCAACAAGGTTGATTCTTTTTGTGCGGAACATGGTATAATCCATGAGAGGGAACATGGTATAATCCTTAGAGGACGCCTACCTACTCTCCCCAGTCAAATGGGGTGGCCGAAAAAAAGAACCGTACTCTAATAGATTTGGTTAAGGCCATGTTAGGAACATCGGGTCTCTCTAAGGAACAGTGGGGGAGGCACTATTGACCGCGTGTCATGTCTTAAACCGAGTTCCCACAAAGAACAAAGAAATTACTCCGTTTGAAGAATAGGAGAACAAAAGGTTAAAACTCGCTTATATACGGACTTAGGGTTATTTGGCAAAGATTAATGTGCCAATCCCCAAGAAGCACAAGCTTGGGCAAAAACGGTTGATTGTGTTCTTCTAGGATATGCCTACCATATAATTGGTTATAGATTCTTGATAGTAAAATCTGAAGTACCTGACATGCATGTTGGTACAATCATGGAATCAACTAATGCGACTTTCTTTGAGGATATCTTTTCCTACGAAGGATATACCTAGCTCAGCAAATCAGGAGATGCCTAGTTTATCTAGTCAGGAATTTCCTATAATTTCTAAACCTACCATTCCAATTGAACACTTTGAAAATCCTGGGAAGGATGATAATGAAATTCCTAAAAGGAGCAAGAGACAGAGGATTGCAAAGTCCTTTAGAGATGATTTCATTGTCTACCTCGTGGATGACACTCCCACTTCTATTTCAGAAGCCTATTCATCTCCGTACGTTGATTACTGGAAGGAAGCCATCGGTCATGAGATGGATTCCATCTTAGCTAATGGAACATGGGAGATCACTGACCATCCTTATGGGTGCAAAACTATAAGATGTAAGTGGGTGTTTAAGAAAATATTTATGTCTGATGAAAGTACGAGGCACAGCTTGTGGCCAAGGCGTTACACTTAAAAAGAAGGTGAAAAGACTTCTTTGATACTTACTCACTTGTTGCCAGATTGGCTACCATTCGAGTAGTACTTTCATTGGCTGCCTCACACGGTGTTCTCGTTCAACAAATGGACATTAAGACAGCTTTTCTAAATGGAGAGTTGGATGAGAAAATTTATATGGATTAGCCAGATGATTTTATAGTTAGTGGTTAAGAAGGAAAAGTGCGCAAGTTGTTGAAATCTTTATATGGCCTAAAACAAGCCCCTACGCAGTGGCATGAGAAGTTTGAAAGAACTTTAACTGCTACAGGCTTCGTTGTACATGAAGCTGACAAGTGTGTGTACCATCGCCATGGTGGGGGCGAGGGAGTCATCCTTCATTTGTATGTTGATGACATACTGATTTTCGAAACCAACCTTAATGTGATTAAGGAGGTCAATAATTTCTTATCTCAATCTTTTGAGATAAAGGATCTAGGGGTAGCTGATGTTATCCTGAAAATCAAGCTAAAGAGAGATGATGATGGTGGGATCACATTGCTTCAATCTCACTATGTGGAGAAGATCTTGAGTCGTCTCGGGTATAGAGACTACAAGTCTTCTCCAACATTGTATGATCCTAATATGTTGCTTTGAAAGAATCAAGAGACTGCTAGAGATCAACTGAGATACTCTCATATTATTGGTTCGCTCATAGATCTAGCTAGCGCTACAAGGTCTGACATCGCTTTTGTTAGCAAACTTAGTCGATTTGTTTCTAATCCTAGAGATGATCATTGGCTTGCTCTCAAGAGAGTTATGCGTTACTTAAAAGGCACTGTGAGTTATGGAATTTAATATACTGGGTATCCAAGGATACTAGAAGGATATACTGGTTCAAATTGGATTTCTGATGATGATGAGATAAAATCCACAAGTGGATATGTATTTACACTTGGTGGTGGTGTTGTTTCTTAGAAGTCTTGCAAGCAGATCATCTTAACGGGGTCAACTATGGAAGCAGAACTCACAACACTAGACACAACCACTGTTGAAGCAGAGTGGATTCGTGAACTCTTGATGAACTTACCTATGGCTGAAAAATCAATACCCGCAATCCTTATGGACTATGATAATCAAACTATGATTTTTAAAGCAAACAGTTCTAACGATAATATGAAGTCATCAAGGCATGTGAAGAGGAGACTGAAATCTATCAGGAAAATAAGAAACTTCGGAGTTATTGCATTGAAGTATATCCAAACATCTAAAAACTTGACAGATCCCTTCCCAAAAGGTCTACCACGTAACATGGTAGATAATACATCGAAAGAGATGGGTATGAGACCCACAATATGAATTATCCCTAGTGGTAAACCACGCTTTGTGATCGCAGATCCCGTGAATTAGAGTTGGGAGACAAGTTGTTGGTCAATTGAGAGAAGAGTATCATTACCTTTGTATAATACCAGTCCATGAAGATGCAATACTCTTCTATTTTGCACAACAGCCTGATTTTATCTTAATGCGTTCTAACTGGCTTATTTCTTAAGCAGAGATGTTGTCCTGCAGAACATCTTTTGAAGAACACACCTATATGAGTCTGGCAGTTCAATGTCGCAATCTATGAGAGTTGGGTTCTCTCTAACAAACTCATGAAACACCATGGAGTATGACGCATAAGCTTCACCGATGGGTAAGTTCTGCGGTTGCTTAGTATCGGTCAAGGCTTTATGTGAAACTAGACTCGCAGCAAACTTGCAATTCAAGGCATAGTCCACTGTACAAGTTGCAGTCTAGTGTAGCATGAAGTTTAGGTAGAAGTTCAAATTAACAGTCTCTACTATAGTACCGGTATATAAATCAATGCTTTGGAACCATAAGCAAACTTTGTGTGCCTCTAGGATCTGGTGGGGAATTGTTAGAGTTTTTCTTAAATATGTCCAAGACCATTTATTATTTAACAATAATTCCTGAAATGCTAGAGACCCATTTGGCCCATTGATGCATGGCAACCGGTGGGACAAAAGTTTAGTCCCACATTGCTAGTTGAGAGAGTTTGATATGCTTATAAGGGGGCTGCTCTATAACTTTTAAAAACATAAGAAAGATAGAGACCTATACGCGCACTCCTCCTCTGTCGCCCGCCTCGTCACGATCTCCAACTCTTCCCCATCCCTGCGTGCGCCGTGCACCGCGAGACAAGACAGTAGGCCTCCAGAACCCCGCCTCTTGTGATCCTATATGGTAGAGAGGCGATAAGGTTTTGGGGAGCGGTGCAGGGCGAGTAGTAGCTTCATCACGGACTCCACGAACATGGACGACTTCTTCCCCGACACCGACAACCTCTTCGACGACATGACTGATGCCAACATCAACGCAAGCGGTTCATCTTCTGCACCATATGCTATATTTGTTCATCTTGTTCAGATCATATTCCTACTATTGCAAATTATGCCTCATATACCATGTGTAGCGATCTGTTTAGAATTGTTGTTTACACTCAGATTGCGTGTTGATTCTTATTACTATATTTCTTGTTATGTTTTATGTACTATTTTTGTTGATTAAATTCTGTGATAAACTGCTCATAATTTCAACATCTCCCGACACCTGCGAGGCCGGCCGGAGGAGGGGGAACCGACTATGGAGGAGGTGAGGTGGAGATGCAGTGACTGCCTGGATGACGATATTTAGTCCAGACGATACATTATATCTAATCAGATCATGATCTATACTATTAAAAAGATTCGCGTCGTTCGTCACCCCTCAATTTTTTCCGTCTGCCCTATGTTTTGACCATTTTGCCCCTAGCTGTTTAAACATATTGCAGGACCTGCCACCCCAAGTGGACGATCCGTTCGTTCGAAAGAAGGACCAGCCAAGCCGGCCGTACCCGACAGGCCGACACCGATGGACGCTGACGACCGGAGAGCCCCGCTGCTGGCCAATGGCAACGGTACTGGCGGTGTCACCCGGGCACCCTCGCTGCGGCGCCGCGACTCAGCGCGGTCGCTTCGGAGCAGTTTCCTTTCGCGGCTGCCTGACAAGATGCGCCCCGAGCTGGAACCGGAGCGCGCAGCCGACGTCGACGGCCCAATTCACGCGCGGCCGCCGATATTCCTTCTCCACATCGCGCGCACACGCCTACTGCTTTCCCTGGTCTGCCTTGCGCGACCACTGCTTGACATGAATCTGCTGCCGCCTAGAAGCCGAGGCATGGTACACACTGGGCTGCCGCGGGAACCTATCGATGTCGCTCCGGGAGTCCACACCGGCCACCAAGCCTTCTACTTTGAAATCCCGCACGACCACGAGTAGGACAAGCTACCCCTGCTACCCGCAACACCCTACTTCACTGCCTTTGTGCAGACAGGGCTCTGTTCGGGAGCAGCAAAGCTCTTTTTTCTACAGCGAAGCTCTGTTTGAGTTCGCATGATTGATTGACTAGCTTCAAGTTTTGTAAAGGCATTAGATGGGGAAACAAGGATTATAATGGTTTGCTAATCACGTGTAGCTGATGAGCACTTGAACACTTCATCAGAAATTTATCCGCTTGGATAGTTTTAGTACATGGTTTTGGTCTTCGTATTTCATCTTTGATCGTATAAAATCTTATTTTCCAACTATTCCTACAATGCCGTCAAATCTGGGCAGTACACTATTTTTATGTGTGCTTGGTCAAGGTAAGATTGTCTAATTTGGAGTACCTTATATTTTCAGGTCAGGTCCGGAGTAAATCAACTGAAATTATATTTCTCTCTTCCACATCATTCAGTTAAATTTTAAATTTTGTTTAGAAGTGTGCTTCGGTGTCCCCGTTACTCCATATATTTAAAACCGGATGTCTGATTTCAGTTAATCCAAGATAAAGGGCCGCAGCAAAATCAAAGGTATAATGACATGTGCTATCCCAAAACACCAAGCAGTGTCGGTCAAAGACTGGAGCCCCCCCCAAGGTTGAAGCCCGCATAGGAGAGAAGGATGCACCCTACACATTAGCGGGGAGTTGTTTGGATACGACCAAATATAACCTCTAAATTAGTTCTGACAACAAGAAAAGAACACTCAGATGAACACACGAAGAGACAAAAGATCACAAGCAACGGAAGGATGACAGCAATAAGAAGGTCTGATTGTCATTGCTGGCTGGTTATCAGTGACGACAAGGAGGGAAGTGACGAACATGTCAATGGCAGCTAGGGTTGTGTTGCCCCTTGTGTTGTCCAAGAGCAACATGGCACACTAAGGCGAAGGGGTGCTAGAGATGCTCTCAATTCATGTGATGGATAGTTTGATCTAAGAAGGAAAACGATAATACAACATCGTCGGTTTATAGCCCATAGCAACGCACTAGAATGCAGGATTGTTACTACTTACTAGACATTCAGCTTGTTATTGGTAAAGGAGAAGGACTCCAAAACTTTTGGAAATGAGATTAGATCTTCATATTTTGCTTCTCTTATAGTCGATTGGATATATTAGCTTTTACGGAAGAGCGGGATGGAACGAGAAAAAGAAATACACTAAAAACGATTTCATGAGATCAAGTAATTGTTTAATTAAGTTTTTTATACGAAAGATCCACATAATATGTTGCCTTTGCGCATGCGTGCGGGGACGACGTTATCACCTGCTATAACGAAATCTGAAAGCCGGAGTCTCTTCTGTCGAATTGATTTTAGTACTGAATTGGGAAAACAGAAGTTTTTTTGTATATTTTATTATCGCATCGATAATTTTAATTCCTAGCAAGGAACTTATTCTTTGCCGTATAAAAAGGGTAATTAGAACGGTAAAACTTTTTGATAAGCAATGATTTTTTGTTTGCAAAGTGCAGGTACCGGGTACAGGGTGACCATCACACGAGTCTCCTTGTGGTCGTTGCGTGCCTCCATTCAGCACAATAATTAGAACAACGTTTTTTAATGTTATATAGAGTGCGGATTGAGATCTTTTTTACAGCCGTAACAACGCACGGACATTCAGCTAGTACTATTAATTATTCGTCAGAAAGAAAAAGAATCCAAGGCACCGCCAAGCCCTTTTAATACTTGACAAAAAATACTTTACGATTTAAACAGACCAAATTGGATCCAAAACGCACGCAAGAACTAAAACTGGAAAGTTAATTTCTACACGGGGATCTACAATCCAAGGCCGATATATCCAGGCATGACAACGAGAAGAGAGCAGGGGCGGAAGGCCGCCTTACCTTGAGGCGGTCGACGGAGAGGAGGCCACTGAGGATGCACTCCTTGAGCCCCGTCCCCAGAACGATCACGTCATACTCGACGTCCATCGCGTGCGTCGCTGATCTGCTCCGCCCCGATCGTGGGTTCGAGAGGGTAAGGGAGAGGTGAGGTGTGATGGGTCTCCAGCGCCTCGAGTATCGCCAAGAGGTTCGGGAGAACGGACGGCAAGTTCGCGAGAGAATGACAAGCGATGCGAGTGCCCCGGCATGGTCCATGCGGCAAGAAAAGTCGTGAGAGTCGCAAGCGATGGAGCGACGCATGTACCGCTTGACTCGCTCGCCGCACCGCGGAAGTTTTTTCGAAAGAGGTATATACAATTCCACTCCCATAACGTGTGCAACTTAGTCCCACTTTTTGTAAAATAGGGTATAACGATATTTTTTTTGGCATATTTGGGCGTGTGGTGTCTCACGGTGCGGGTCAAACCTGTCATTTTTTCAAGAAAAAACAAATAATTTTGCTGACTAGTGTTTTGAACTCACGACCATTGGCCCCTAAAGGCATATCCAAGTCAATGCAGATAATAATGCTTTGGTTTAATCTGGGGAACGCTCGTTTTATTGTCTCCTAAAATGCCGTTTGTTGGTACATAGCTTTTCTTTACGATGTTCCTCGCGTATACAATAGGATCTAACCATGTACAGAGGAAACTTGTGAAAAGAGTTCAATAAGAAACCACTACATCCGTTCATCTTGAACTAGGCTTTCGCCCCGTTTTATAAATAAAGTCACGTCGGTCGATCATATTAAAGGTGAAGTGGAGACCTCTTTTACAAAGCATATCAAAATAGACAAGAAAAACGCGGAAAAACCTAAACTTGCCACCGAGGACAACGAGCCGATACCGGGGTGACCCGGGGCTCCACAACGAAGCCCCAAAGAGGGTAACGACACAACGCGCCGCCACCGCCGAGACCAAAGGTCCAGGGTTTTCATCCGGAGCCCTGTCGCACGGAAGGTACCCGCATCGGCGCCCCCAACAAGGTAACGATACCCGCAGGCATCGTCGTCGATGGTGCCGAGGCACTGAGCTTTCGCCCGAAAAAACCTTCGAACAGCTCCCCGGGCGTCCGCCACGTCCGTTGTCCCTAAGATAGGTTGCCGACACACGATCTAGGAGTTGCCGAAGCCGAAGAGCCGCCAACACCAAAGCCTCACATCACCCTATCCTCGCCATCCACATGACCGAGGGGAGGAACCACCACCATTTCCATGACGCTCGCCGAAGAGACGCCCGCGTAGTCCACCTTCCGGGGCCGCCGCCCCGGCATCCACGAGCTCTAGCCAAAGCTTCGACCAATGCCACATCGCGCCGACGAGAAGGAAGGGTAGGGCTCACGGACTTGCAGGCATCTAGGCACCTAGCGGATTGGGGGTGGGGAACTTCCCTCCATCACCCACGGTGAGAGCCGTCCGGACGCAACAACAATGCCAAGTAGGGCTGGAACAGGCCTAGATCATGCCCCATTCCTCCGTCGTCGCGGCTGCTGCAACCATGTCGCGGCTATCGTTGGTCACATGTGCCCCGAGCAGCCCCGCACCCCTCCGCCGCTATGCCAGCAAATCGCCATGGCCGCCGCCAGAGCTCGGGCCAAGCTCGCCTAGAACCCGCACCACCTGAGCTGCCCCCCGCAGCCGAGAGGGGAGGAGGCGCCGCTGCGCCGCAGGCCCCCGCTCGTCACCGCCAGGACCGGAACCCGCCGCCCGAGCTCCAGTGCCGCCATGGTGCACCGCCGCCAGGCCGAGGGAGCCCCGATCTCCTCGCCTCGCGAGCGGTGAAGGGCAAGTCCTCCGGTGCCGGCGCCGAGGGACTTTGCTCTGGGTGGATCATGACCACGCAATCGTGTTGCCAACGCTGGAAGATTGTGCCTCGCAAGTGCTTCAATGCTTGAAGAAGGCGCAGTCGTGCCTTAGGCATATCTTCCAAGCGATGTTTCGTCTGGACGCGGTGCCATCAAGCTTGTTAGCTTTGCTGGCGAAGCTTCAAGATATTAGCGCAGTCCATGAGTGCGTGCGCTAGAAATTGGCCGCGGGTGCCAAGGCTGCGTTGGCGCTTGTTCGATTGCATCAGATGGATGTGGATGTTGCCGCTGGGCCGCCGCCGCCGCCATAAGGGATGACTTGGAACATGGTCCCACACTACTAGGCGGTTGATCGGCCAACCAAAGATATCGTCGAATTCTTTGAAGATCAAACACATGTTCTCCTTTTGCAGCAGTAGTGTAGTTTGTATCCTGCACATAGATGTATAAGTGCTGTAAAATTCATACGATTATGCTGGGTGTGTTCGATACCCATTAATGTGTAAAGAGCTTGCTAGCTTGTATATTTTTCGAGTGTATTGTAAGATATAAGTCCTTTTTGTTAGCCTGACATGTATTCATCTCAGCGCCTTGCCAACCTGTCAGGTGTGTTGCAGCTGGGTTGGTGTTATCAAGGGTTCGATTCGTAGTGCGTGAGCTACTCAGGATACTGTGTTCTTCGTGGAACAAGATGTAAAGGGTGGCACAGCCCCCGAGTAAAATAATTGCGAGGAAAGCAAAAAAATACAGAGTTTAGGGCACTTAGCTTTATTTATTCGCAGAATATCACAAGGTACAATGTGTGGCTAAGTAGCCTAGCTATATAGCCTTATTTGTAAAGTAAAAAAGAACATCTAAGGGTAGAAACTGCGCAGTTGCACGACGTTCCAGAGGTTGGAGTATGCGACTCCAGTCTTTAAGTGTTTAAGGCGATAGGCACCACTTGGGATTACTTTGGTAATCATGTAAGGTACTTCCCAAGGGGACTCGAAATTTAGGTGTCCTTGCTGCTTCAGTCGCAGGACCAGGTCTCCTTCGACGAAGGATCTGGGGCATACCCTTCTGCTGTGGTAGTTGCGGAGGTTCTGTTGGTAGATCATGGATCTCTCCGCTACAATCTCGTGTGCCTCATCAAGGAGGTTGATGGAGTCTTCGAGTGCGAGGGTTGATTCTGCCTTACTGTATGCTACTACCCGTGGGGCCTTGTAGCACACCTCTGCGGGTAGTACCGCCTCGACGCCGTGTACCATGAAGAATAGAGTCTAGCCTGTGGCACTATTTGTAGTTGTACGCAGGCTCCGTAGTACTGATTGCAGCTCATCAGGCCAGCACCCAGCAGCTTTTTCGAGTGGCTGGAGAAGCCTTTTCTTGATCCCACCGCAGACGAGGCCGTTGGCCTTTTCGACTTGACCGTTGGTCTGGGGATGTGCTACCGAGGCATAACTAATGTTGATTTCCAGGTTTTTGCAGAAATCCTGGAACTCCTTGGAGGTAAAGTTCATCCCATTGTCCGTGATGATGCTATGTGGCACCCCAAGCGGAAGACGATAGACTCGAAGAACTTGACTGCGCTGGCTCCTGATTGGTTTGTCACCGGCATGGCCTCAATCCACTTGGTGAATTTGTCGATCGCAACTAGGAGGTAGACGTATCCTCCTCATGAGGATCTCTGGATCTTGCCAACCATGTCGAGTCCCCATTGCGCGAAAGTCCAAGCCACAGGTATTGGCCTAACCTCCACGCCAGGTGCGTGCGGTTTGTCCGCGAATCGCAGGCAATCGTTGCAGCGCTGGACGATGTCCGTAGCGTCACGCATGGCCGTTGGCCAGTAGAATCCAGCTCGTAGAGCTTTGGCGATGAGAGTGCGACTGCCGGCGTGGTGCCCGCAAGTGCCTTCGTGTATGTCGAGGATGAGATCTCTTCTGTCCCCGTTGGAGACGCACCGCTGAAGAACTCCTGTGATGCTGCACTTGTACAGTTCGCCATTGATGAGGGCGAATGCCTTGGATCTCCGCGCTATATGACGCGCATCAGTCAGGTCATCTTGCAACCTTTTGGTGAGCAAGTCTGTGACATATGGTTGTGTCCAGGATGGCTCGATCATCATGACCTCCATGGGACCTTCGAGTCCTGTATCTAGCTCCGTGTCATCGAGTGCCATTGGCTCGTTGCGTGGCGTAGCCCTCGAGTCTGTTGGCGTGATTTTTTTCTTCTCTGGAGCCTTGGTCTTGATGGAGCGTTCGCAAATGCGCTCTAGAAACACTCCATGTGGCACTGGGGCACTGGTGGAGCCGATGTTGGCGAGTATGTCTGCTTCCTCATTGCTTTCGCGACCAACGTGCCACAGCTCGCAGCTGTCAAAATCTCCCTCGAGTGTGTCATAGAGGTCGCGGTAGGCGATCATGTTGTCGCTCAGAGCATCGCACTCGTTCATTGTTTGGTTGACCACCAGTTTGGAGTCGCCGTAGATGATAAGTCGCTTGGTGCCGCAGGCTTTCGCCATCCACAGTCCATGGATCAAGGCTTCGTATTCAGCTTCGTTGTTAGAGGCTGTGAACTACATTCACAGAACGTACCTCATCTTGTCACCTTGGTGCGATGTTAGTATGACACCTGCGCCAGCTCCTTCCTTTCGCTTGGACTCGTCGAAGTGCATTGTCCATAGGTAGGACATGTCTGTTTTGTCGGGGAGCTGGTTCTCCATCCAGTGCACAAGGAAGTTCGGGAGAACTTGCGATTTGATCGCATCGCGCTTCTCATATGTGTTGTCTCGTGGAGACAGTTCGATTCCCCAGAGCGTGACTCGTCCAGTGGCGTCGGGATTGCTGAGTATGTGCCCGAGCGGGGCGTCGTTCACCACCACGACTGGGTGCTCCTGGAAGTAGTGGCGTAGTCGCCTGGCTGTCATGAAGACGCCGTATGCTAGCTTCTGATAATGCGGGTACCGCTGTTTTGCTGGCGTGAGCAACTCGCTGAGGTAGTATACTGGGCGATGTACCCCATGGACTTTGTTTTATTCGGCTCGTTCTACCACGAGCACAGTGCTTACCACCTGGTTGTTGGCAGAGATATATAGCAATAGCGGCTCCTTTTTGCGAGCACCACCAATACTGGCGAGGTGGATAGTAGATGCTTGAGGTCTTCGAATGCTTCTTGTGCTTCGTCTGTCCACTCGAACTTGTCATCTTTACAGAGAAGCTGGTAGAAGCCAGTGCCTTTTCGCCCATGCGACTGATGAATCGACTAAGCGCCACGATTCGCCCAGCCAGCTACTGGACACCTTTTATGTTCTTCAGCTTCTCCATGGCCAGTATGGCCTTTATCTTCTTTGGGTTGGCCTCAATCCCTCTCGAGGAGATGAGATACCCGAGCAATTACCCAGATGGTACGCCGAAGGCGCATTTGTCCGGATTGAGCTTGATCTGGTATCGATCGAGGTTATCAAAGGTCTCGCAGAGATCGTCGAGTAATGCGGCTTCCTCTTTGGTTTTGACGATGATGTCATCAACGTAGACTTGGATATTGCGGCCAAGTTGATTCTTGAGGCAGGCCTGCATACATCGCTGATAGGTGGCTCCTGCGTTTTTTATCCTGAAGGGCATCGTGTTGTAGCAGAACACACCAAAGGGTGTTGTAAACACCGTATTCTCCTGGTCTTCCTCCTTCATTCGAATCTGGTGGTAGCCTAAGTAGGCATCGAGGAAGCAAAGGCACTCGCATCCTGCAGTGGAGTCGATTATTTGATCGATCCATGGCAACAGGAAGTGATCCTTCGGGCAGTGCTTGTTCAAAGAGGTGAAGTCCACGCACATCCGCAGGATATCCGTGTCCTTTTAGGCACAAGCACTGGATTTGCGAGCCAGGTGCTTTCCTTGATCTCGCGTATGAATTTTGCGTCGAGGAGTCTGTTGACTTCCATACTGACCGCTTTTGCTCTTGGTTCAGACAGTCGCCGTATTGTTTGCTTGACTGGCCTTGCGTCTGGATTCATGTTGAGTGAGTGCTTGGCGAATTCCCTGGGAACTCTTGGCTTGTCCGCTGGACACCAGGCGGAGATTTCCCATCGCTCACGGAGGAATTCGAGAGCACGAGTTCCTATGCGGGACTCAAGTTGTTGGCGATGAGGGCCGTCTTGGTCGGGTCCGTTGGGTGGACCTGAACTTTCTTGGTGTGCACCGACGAGTCGAAGGATAGGTCGGGGGAGCTTGGCTTGCTTAGGGTAGGTAGACTGTTGTCTATCGATTCCTTCAACCTTGCGAGTTCCTATTGCATGCCGAAGGACTGGGAGATTCTGTTGAATTCCCTATCACAGCCGTTAGACCTCTCAAAGTTTCCACTGATTATGATGACGCCGTTTGGGCCTGGCATCTTCATCTGCAGGTAGGTGTAGTGTGGTACCGCCATGAACCTCGCGAACGCGACACATCCGAGGATACAGTGGTACTGTGAAAGCCAGTCGACAACTTCAAAGTTGATGCGCTCTCGCCGAAAGTTTTGCGGCGTGCCAAAGATGACATCGAGGTTGATCTCGCCTAGGGGGTACACACCCTTCCCTAGGACGATGCCGTGGAACATCGTGTCTGAAACTTCCAGACATGTCAGAGGGATCCTCATTACGCACAAGGTAATTGCGAACATGAGGTTGATGCCGCTTCCACCATCCATGAAGGCGTGACTCATATCGACGCCCCTAGTCTGTGCCTCCATCTTGCCTCTAAGATCTGCAACTATCAGCCATTGTAGATCTCCTCCTATGTGATCGTTGAGTTGTGCCCCGAAGAATTCCGGATGCAGGCGCTCAAGATACTCTGAAAGTGCATCTAGATCCCTCTCAAAGATCAGTTGGCCTCCGTTTCCCAGCTGGTAGAACTTGCAATACTGGATTTCCATCTATAAGAATTTAGGGTGAGTAAGTTAGTGAGGTGATCAAGTGTGTCAAATTTTATGTAGGAATGCAAGAAGTTTTTGAGGAACATGACTTTTTTTTAAAAGAATCTCAAGGATAAGAGTGGGAATAGGTTTTCATAAATACTCACTTCTTTTGTTTTGAAACTAAGTTTTTGTTCGGATGTCCATTCTAACTAGGGTCTCCTATGGTCAGGATGGCTTTGACACCAACTTGTCAACACCTGGATTTTTAATGCCAGATGCCTGTTATGCCATACCTTGCAATCCCAGGATTACCATTTTTGCAAGACATAACAAATTGGTATCATAGTACATCATCCATTACAAACCATAATAAGGTCTTACAAATAAAGGATCTCATGATCCAGGCTTAATACAAATCAAGCAGCGGAAAATAAACATAGTAGGGGCTCCATCTTCAGAGTCACAGGAAATGTTGACGATGGGAGATGATCCTAGTTGTCGTAGACCTCCTATTGTCCATCATCCTGGTAGTCCTACTCATAGTCTGGCCACGGGAATAGCCAGGGACAAAGCCATGAGTACTCTTTAAGTACTCGCAAACTATCACTAACAAGTAAGGTAGTTCTAGTAGGAATCTTAAGATCTAGGTTTATTTGCAAAAAGCCATATTTATCTAAACCTGAGTTTAGAAGTAAAGAAAACTAAGTTAATGTTCTAAATCACTTAAGTGGGAACCTAGTTTTCATATCCACAACCCTGTTGTGGTCAAGTCAAAGTCATAGTTCACTTCACAAGTCATTTTGAAAACATCTAACGATAGAACAGTATGGCCACTCCAACTGTCAATGACCGTGGACGCGGCTATTCGAATAGTTTGACACTTTGCAGAGGTGGTACACTTTCACCACAAAATTCGATACATCCGTCAGGGATAACCCTGAATCATCATACTTAGTATGTGGATAATCAATCATAACCATTCAATAACACACTCTAGTATAGGCACCTCCCCTATGAGCTTGGCCTCCCAGCCATGGCCATCTGCCATCCTAGGCACTCCATAGGTGGACATTCATACTCACGAGGTAGCCTTAGCTCAACCTCTTTCTGCGAGAGAACCCATACTAAGGCATATAAACTTTCAGTTAAGCCCTAACCAATTCAGGTATTGTGGTTGTATGGTAAATTTTTGAATGGTATCGCATCCGAACCCAACCATCAGTTTTTTATAAAGGGCTAAGGCTCATGCCTCAACTTTTCATCATCAAATCCTTTTGTGTTTCTCAACACATGTTATAACATTTCAATAGAATGAACCATCATTCCAAGGTTTTAATAATCATTTTCACCAAGTATTCCCATCTAAAGTGATCAACTTTTATGCTTAGCACTAGCCACTAAATTTTGAGGGTATTCACTAATGAGGGGTGCTAATCAAGGGTAACTATCCCATTCTAATCTCATGCCTTCGAATGACATGTAAGTATAACTACTTAGGCCTAGTTTTATACTCTTTATGGTATCTATCCTATTTTTTCAATACTCACAAAGCACTAACTAAAAGTAAAGAACTTTGGTAAAGTAAAGAATAAAGCTTGCAAGTAAAACTTGGGATTGGTATAATCAAAGTTGCATAACCAAGCATGCCTAATGCATTTTCCTTAAGTTATCAAGTGGGCAAGTGTTAACTTGCATAGTTAACTTGTAGTACTAGGCTTGCCTTGAGTAGTGAAGTGGTTCAAGTTTTCTTCTTCTTCTTGGTAGTACTCCTCCTCCTTGTATCCCGGGTCGGTACTATCGTCTATAAATGAATACGAGGTACACAATCACCAAACAATACTTAACTACTTCTATTTAGCACACTAAGGCTCACACTTGATGATCTAGCATCATCACAAACATCACATGAAATAAGGACTTAATCTTATTTAACTTATTTTAGAAAAGTAATTTCTACTCATTGAAAGAGACTTAAGATTTAATATTCTCCAATTAAAATATGGGATCATGTTGACACATGTCATCACCACATATTCTAATACATGGGAATGTGATTTAAAGTGGTGGTCATATTTTATAAAGTTTAAGATTATTATTTAATAGAATTAAGTGACTAGAAATGCCCATATAGCATTATTTTGGTACTAGTCCAATGTCACTGCATGTAAACCTAAATATTTTTATATATTTAGATAGATCTTGTCAAATGTGATTTTTGAGAGTTGGAATCAACTCAAAAGCAGTTATGGTTGATTTTTGAAAAATGTTTGAATGTGGAAAAGTCTTTGTCTTGTTATTTTTACTATAGGTGATCTCTAATTCCAAATGAGTTGAATCCAACGGGCTTGGATAGATAATTTAAATACCTTTCTACCAAAATTGGAATCATGCAATTTGGTACAGTGAATCTCTTTGAAATGATTTTTAAATCTACTGACAGAATTTGGTTTTAACTAAATTGGAAAATAATTATTTGAATCTACAGGCCTGCGCTGGAAACTAACTAGGCCGGCCCAATCTGCACAGCGCGGCGCAGCAGGCTGCTGACATGGGTGTCCCACTAGTCAGCAACTCAAACTAACCAAAACGGTATCGTGCAATCTAGGCCCTACGATTAGAACACGATCTAACGACTGAGGTTCATCGTCGATGACGAACAGCTCCAGCGAGGTCTGAACCCTAACGCGGCGGTGGGGGTCGTGTGAGGCTCACCTGGGCTCTAGCTAGGGTCGGCGATAGGGCGAACGACATTGTCGACGACAGCGGTTCAAACGGTGGTCACCGTAGCTCCTAGGGCGGCTCCAATCGACGACGTCCTTCCTTCACTGTAGTGGCGGGCTTCAGCAAAATTCTGGTGAAGCGGTGCTCGCCTTGCTCCAGGGAAGGGTGTGGGAGGTGTCGTGAGGAGTGCGGAGTGAGGTGGTGTGGAGAATTGAGGTGGAGAGGGCCTCTATTTATACATCGATGAGGGGACTGAGCGGGATGGGCTGGCATCTCTGGCGACGGCGGTACAACGAGCTAGCGGCATGTTGGAGGGTAGGGGCGACTAATGCGCTCGACTTTCGACGTAGAGCTCATTGGGAACCCCAAGAGGAAGGTACGATGAATATAGCAGCAAGTTTTCCCTCAGTTATGAAACCAAGGTTTAATTGAACCAGTAGGAGCAAGGAAACACCCCAAAGGTGTTACTAGCTGAGCTTTGGCAGGGTGCACTACCGGTGCTAGTAGCAACATGGAGACCTGCACAACACAACTACAGAACTTTGTCCCCAACTTGCGATGAGGTTGTCAATCTCACCGTGTTTTGCGGAAAAATAAGGAATAAACATATCGAATGGAAAGAAGTAAAAGTTTGCAGAAAGTAAACATAAAGCAGTAAAAGATTGTAGATTGTATGTAAAGTAAAAGGACCGGGATCCATAGTTCACTAGAGGTGGCTCTCCTTAGATAAATAACATGCTGGGTGAACAAATTACAGCGGGGCAATTGACAAACACCGAGAAAGCAATACATGCATATACTAATCATCTTGACTCCTCTAAGACTTGATTGGGCATTACAACATAATACATAGACCGCCATCCAACTGCATCTATGACTAATAATCCACCTTCAGATTATCATCCGAACCCCCTCTAGTATTAAGCTGCAAGCAACAGATCATTGCTTTACAAACTGCGTGTAAAGTAAACAATACGATTGTTCTATGAACAAAGGATTATTGTTTTCTCCCTAGTAGCAACAACACATCTAGTACCTTAGAGATTTCTGTCACTTCCCCAGATTACCAGAGGCATGAACCCACTATCGAGCATAAATACTAACTCTTGGAGTTGCTAGCATCTACTTGGCCAAGATAGCTACTAACAACTGAAAGCATGCAAGATCTCAAATAACAAAGACATGGTAGAATCAATAATCAATCTGAAATAGCATCTCCATATCCATCGGATCCCCATAAACACAACATGTATGAATTACAAATAGATGATCTTGATCATGAACGGAGCTCACAAGATCTAAACATGAAAGCACAAAGGAAGAGAAACCAACCATCTAGCTACTACATGGATCCGTAGTCCAAGGATGAACTACTCACGCATCACACCGGAGGCTTGCATGGCGATGAAGAAGGCCTCCAGGGTGAATTCTCCTCTCCGGCAGAGTGCAGAGAAGAGCTTCAGATCCCTCCCGATCTAGGGATGGAGATGATGGCGGCTACAGATTCTTTCGTGGATTTTTGATCGGGTCCTTAGGGTTTTCGTCCCGAGGGAAATATATAGGCGGAAGGAGAGGCCGAGAGGGTGTCGGGAGTGGCCACACCACCCCCTGGCACGGGCCAGGCCTAGCTGCGCGGATAGGTGGTGTGGTGGTTCCTTGGCCCTTATCCGTCTCGTATTCTGGCACTTGATCCCTTCCGGAAAAATAGGCACTTTGGCTTTTGTCCCGTCCAATTTCGAGAATATTCATTTTCCGACTTTCCTGGAACCAAAAACAGCAGAAAACAGGCAGCTGGCACTGTGGCTCTTGTTAATAGGTTAGTCCAAGAAATCATATGAAAAGTACTCCAAAGTTGGAACAAAACACAAGAAAGTGGATAAAACCAAGCATGGAACATCAAAAATTATAGATACATTTGCAATGTATCAACATCCCCAAGCTTAACTCCTGCTCGTCCCGAGTAGGTAAGTGATAAAAAGAAATAATTTTTGAGGTGACATGCACCATCAAAGACTTGATCAAAGTATTTGCAAAACATTCAAAGCTGGGATCATGGTACTTCAATCATAACATGAAAGACAAAGTTCTAGCAATAAGCAAAGAAACTATGATGCAACATGAAAAGGCACAAACAAAAGATTCATGAAAAATAATGCTTTGCAAGATGTTTGTTTGTTTCACATAAAGAAAACATAGAATAATAGTATTTAGCTTGTCCCTCAATAGAGTAGCAAATATAAATGCATAGGACACCTTCAAAGTTCATAAGAGTGACTAGATACAATAGTTTCAAACAAGCAATAACAAGTTATGCATCAATCAACTAGTCTTGGGACAATGCACATAGAACTAAGAATGGCCACTATGCTCTCAAAGTAGTGCATAAAGATAGAAGGTGGAGACTCAATATAATGGTGGAAGAAAGGCCTTTTGTAAAAGGAAGTAGGGATTCAAGTCTCATAAAGAGCTTCCAAAAATTATGGTACTTAATAGCTTTCAGCTCTCATTGCCCCTATCATAAGCATCTTGAAGTGATTAAGGATAAAGTGAACAAACTATGGTGTACATGCTTGACGAAGTATAAGTCAGAAATCTCATGTCCCTTGTATACGAGGGCCGCTCCTCATGCTACTCAAGTTTAGTCACCGATAAGTTCTTGTCATTGTAAGTACATGTGTATCATTGATAACCGCCAACGGGGTACCCCTTGCCCGATGATACGGAAGAATCCCCATATCAAAATGACAAGGCAAGCCGACAACGAGCATCTCAGCATTGTTCTTATTTACCATGGGAATATGGTGCTTTTTTCTCTCTTTCCTCTTTTCATAGTATCTCTTTTTTTCTTTTATCTTTTTTCTCAATATAGGACTCTTTTTTTTATAAGAAGAATGCTTCATAGACAACTCATTATGGTTACGCTACAGGTTTCCACCATGTCAGCATGGATTAGACCAGCGACCCAGGCGTTTCTCTAACACATATACATAACTCCATGGACTTACAAGCTCCCCTTTCATTTCACACCGACGACATCCATATACAAAAGAGCATGATATCAACTAGGTACAAGTACCAAGTGTAATGTTGAAAGCGTTCCCCATGAAAGCATGGTTCTGCTAATTCCCAACAAATAAGTGCAAGCATATACAACATAGAAGACACAATGGTTCAAGTTTATTAAGGGCAAGTAAAGTAAAGTGTGCCTTCAAGTTCGTGAGAGCTTTAATCACTAGTTTTCTGATAACAAGAGGAAGGTAAACAAAAGCATGAATATAATTGGAATAGCATAAGCTAGTAGGTAGGTATGGTGCACTCTTTGGAATAACTTGGTTTAGGGAGTTGGATGCATGAGTGGAACTCATACTTGGTTGTGGAGGCTAGCAAAAGACTGGGAGCGACAAACTAAGAGAGCAATAATGGCCATAATCATGCAGATCGACAAAACATCATTGATCAAAGCATAAAGTGATACTACAAGTTGAAAACTAAAGGATCATAAAGGCTATGGTGACTTGAGATAGTCATAACATGGTGTGAGCATGTGCCAAGTCAACCCAAATAAAGCATCAAAGGAGAATACCACTATACTATGACAACGCATGATTCATCCAAGGCACATTAAGAAATCTCAATTGTTTATAACAAGTCATGCTACAACAAAGAATACTAATCATAAAGCCAAAACAATATCAAGCATGGCATGACAAAGCATAGGTCACAGTCAAAAACGAGCTCTTTTTACCACATAAGTTTGAACTTTCTTACTCTTTTCCAAACCAAACCAAACTATTCGCAAACCAAAGTGTGAAAGAGGGGTTCCAACCAACTTATTCAGAAAACTAAGCAAACCAAGCAAACTAAAAACCAAAACAAAAACGAAAAAGAAGACGCTCGAAGAAAAACACAACTGTGCATGAAACAATAAAAATGAAGCGTTTGGAAGAAACCTAGAATTTTTATTGATGAAGAAGGGGGATGCCTTGGGCATCCCCAAGCTTTGACGCTTCTACTTCTTGGATATTTCTTGGGGTTACACGCGTGGCATCCCCAAGCTTGAGCTTTAGTCCATCCTTTATCTCATTACTCGTTCCTTCCATACACCTGAAATTTTTCTTTCATACAAAACTTCACACAATCTCATTAGCAACATTAGTGCACTTAAGATAAATAAGTATCAAGGTTCAGTTCTAACATCAAATAAAATTCCATTAGAACACTAGCTACTGTAGCACTTCCCTCAAAAATCTCAATTCCCCAAAAGAACTCAAGAAGGAACTAACAAGAAGCAAATGCAGAAAATGGCAGAAATCTGTCAAAACAGACCAGCAGGTAAAGCCGAATTTTTTCGAAGACCTTATGTTGCTCAAATAAAAAAGTGTTGAACTAACGGAAGTTAGATAACAACCTGGGGAAGAAGCAGAAAAAATTACAGTTTAATAAAACATACAGATCTCTCTCAGGAATATTTACGGTGAAGCACAAAAATCTGTTTCGGGACAACAACTTTCCCAATCATTACTTCACTCTCATTAGAGGTTACTCTTGGCACAAAAAGCAAATAAAAAGGATAAGGAGAGGTTATTACAAAGGTAATAACTTCCAAGACTCATCTAAAACTCTT
This sequence comes from Avena insularis, assembly GCA_023614405.1. Classification (NCBI taxonomy): domain Eukaryota; kingdom Viridiplantae; phylum Streptophyta; class Magnoliopsida; order Poales; family Poaceae; genus Avena; species Avena insularis. The sequence goes on from CM042686.1 coordinate 317,142,926, forward strand.
GGGTTATCTCCCAACAAGTACTTTTCTTTAACGCCTTTAAGTTAGGCATAAGAAGCAAAGAAAGAATCAAGTGTTTTCAAATGAAGGAGCATTAAGACCAATACCAGAAATATTTTCAACAAGGCAAGGTATATCATCCAAATAAGTTCGAGAGGATCCTCTCTCAATGCTCTTGGGTTCACTATTCTCATCAAAAGAGTTTGCAGGAACAATCCAATCAAGATTCTTTTCTATGGCATCATGTATTGCTACTAGTTTAAAGGGTATTGGTATCTTAGGTTCCTCCCCATTAGGTTCGGTTTTGTTCATCTTTTCTCGTGTACCAACAACATCTACACATGAGCCTAGCATATTGAAACATTCAAAAAGTTTTCTAGCTTCCTTGGCAACATCATAGAACTCCTTAAACAAAGTTTCTAGAATAAAATCCCTCTTTTCAGGGTCTTCAATTTCTTCAAGCTTAAGAAACATTACTTGCATTAAGGGGTTGAGGTTAACAAACCTAGCTTCTAACATGTGAATTAAAGAAGCTGCAGCAATCTCATAGTTTGGAGAAAGTTCTACAAGGGATCTATCCTCAGTATCTTCATGCTTACTAACATGATTAAAGAATTCTTCAATGTTATTTTTCCCAATTATAGAACCACTACCAATTGGAAGGTCTTTTAGGATGAATGTAGGGATGAACATGGTGAGCTAAGGAAGAGGTGACTACTAAAGGAGACTTAATTTTTGTGTGTTTTTGAATAAGAAAGCAAACTAGTAAAACTAATTTTTGTGTGTTTTTTGAAGAACAAAACAAGCAAACAAAGCAAAAAGAAACTAAGCAAAACAAAAACAACAAAGTAAAGAGATTGGTTATGAGGGACTCCCCTTGTGAAGATGTCCATGACTCCCCGGCAACGGCGCCAGAAAATCTTGATGCGCTCGACTTTCGACGTAGAGCTCGTTGGGAACCCCAAGAGGAAGGTACAATGAATATAGCAACAAGTTTTCCCTCAGTTATGAAACCAAGGTTTAATCGAACCAGTAGGAGCAAGGAAACACCCCAAAGGTGTTACTAGCTGAGCTTTGGCAGGCTACACGGTGCTAGTAGCAACGTGGAGACCTGCACAACACAACCACAGAACTTTGTCCCCAACTTGCGATGAGGTTGTCAATCTCACTGTGTTTTGCGGAAAACAAAGGATTAAACGTATCGAATGGAAAGAAGTAAAAGTTTTACAGAAAGTAAACACAAAGCAGTAAAAGATTGTAGATTGTATGTAAAGTAAAAGGACCGGGATCCATAGTTCACTAGAAGTGGCTCTCCTTAGATAAATAACATGCTGGGTGAACAAATTACAGCGGGGCAATTGACAAACACCGAGAAAGTAATACATGCATATACTAATCATCTTGACTCCTCTAAGACTTGATTGGGCACTACAACATAATAAATAGACCGCCATCCAACTGCATCTATGACTAATAATCCACCTTCAGGTTATCATCCAAACCCCCTCCAGTATTAAGTTGCAAGCAACAGATTATTACTTTACGAACTGCGTGTAAAGTAAACAATACGATTGTTCTATGAACAAAGGATTGTTGTTTTCTCCCTAGTAGCAACAACACATCTAGTACCTTAGAGATTTCTGTCACTTCCCCAGATTACCAGAGGCATGAACCCACTATCGAGCATAAATACTAACTCTTGGAGTTGCTAGCATCTACTTGGCCAAGATAGCTACTAACAACTGAAAGCATGCAAGATCTCAAATAACAAAGACATGATAGAATCAATAATCAATCTGAAATAGCATCTCAATATCCATCGGATCCCCACAAACACAACATATATGAATTACAAATAGATGATCTTGATCATGAACGGAGCTCACAAGATCTAAACATGAAAGCACAAAGGAGGAGAAACCAACCATCTAGCTACTACATGGATCCGTAGTCCAAGGATGAACTACTCACGCATCACACCGGAGGCTTGCATGGCGATGAAGAAGGCCTCCAGGGTGAATTCCCCTCCCCGGCAGGGTGCCAAGAAGAGCTTCAGATCCCTCCCGATCTAGGGATGGAGATGACGGCGGCTACAGACTCTTTCGTGGATTTTTGATCGGGTCCTTAGGGTTTTTGTCCCGAGGGCAATATATAGGCGGAAGTAGAGGCCGAGGGGGTGCCGGGAGCGGCCACACTAACCCCTGGCGCGGGCCAGGCCTGGCCGTGCGGCCAGGTGGTGTGGTGGCTCCCTGGCCCTTCGCTGTCTCGTATTCTGGCACTTGATCCCTTCCGGAAAAATAGGCACTTTGGCTTTTGTCCCGTCCAATTCCGAGAATATTCATTTTCTGACTTTCCTGGAACCAAAAACAGCAGAAAACAGGCAGCTGACACTGTGGCTCTTGTTAATAGGTTAGTCCAAGAAATCATATGAAAAGTACTCCAAAGTTGGAACAAAACACAAGAAAGTTGATGAAACCAAGCATGGAACATCAAAAATTATAGATACATTTGCAATGTATCAGCGACGCAGTGCTCCTTGGCGGTCATCACAGGCTTAATGGCACGACACAGGGCAGTCTGGAACGGTCGGGCGCGTGCGATTCTCTACACGGAACCGACGGTGTTTGAGATGGCGCACGGGGGCTACGGGTCGCGTGGCAGCGAACGGGGGTCTCTGGGAGATAGCCGGGGTTAAGGCGAGTCTGTGCACGTGAGGAGCGGGCGAGGTGCGGCGCATGCGAGCTGGTCGGGTGCGGCGCTCTAGCATGCTCTCGGCACGGCGTAGAGACACTAGGCGCGGTGTTGCTGGGGTGGTCCAGGGCCTGGCTACGGTTAAGGGATGGACTAGGGGTGGCGATGGACGGTCGCCTGTCTGGTGGTCGTCATGGGAGAGGGCGGTGTGGCCTGGGGCAAGCTGTCCATGGTCGACCTGGCGTGGCGGCTTCGGGCAGCGCTGCACTGGCTCAACAGCAAAGGGGGGCTGCGTGTCTGGTGCTGCTAGATGCTGGGGGCGATAGGGAAGTGCAATGGGGGCATTTGGTCTAGTGATCACTGCTCCAAACAATGAAGTTAGGCCAGGTTTGATTAGTGTCTGCAAGGTGTTTGACTTAATGGCCGCAAGAAATTAAGTTTGAAATTTTTGAATGAAATTTGGTGAGTGATCTAAACTTATGCTTGGTAGTCTCTAGTTGCTTGGAAAATTCAAGGTGAATTGATTTTGGTGGTTTTTGCAAAATGGTGATCTTACCATATGAACTAGATTTAAATTTGAACTGTCCTTTAAATAGCTTTGGATATAGTTTTGGTGAATTTGTAAAGTGGGCTTGGATTCACTTTTACTTGGTCTAGCAAGGGGTGAAAAGAAATGGAATTGTTTCTGTTAGAATTTCTTTGCTAGGAACTCACAAAGTGGCCTAGTGGTTAACTTTGGTCAAAATGACCATTAGCTTATTTGATTCATATTTGATTTCTTTTTATTTTGATTTTGTTTGTAATTGGCCTAGATGATGTAGCATTCATCTTTAAACCATTTCTCATCATTTGTAGCAATCAAACATGGCAAATGCACTCATTCATACACTAATGCAAAACACATATGCATTCATATTCAAATTATTAATAAAAGTTTTTGTTAACCCTAAACTTGGGTGATTAGAACTTGATAAGCTTGCTTAATATTTTTGGGGTGTTACAAACCTTCCCTCCTTAAACAAAATCTCATCCCGAGATTTAAGAAAAACTAGGAACTAAAGAGATTTGGAAACTCGGTCCTAATGTAATCTTCTCGCTCCCAAGTAGCTTCTTCTTCAGTATGGTTGCTCCACTAGATCTTGAGAAACTTGATACTCCAGGTCCTGGTGGTTCTGAAGGCTTCTTCTAAAATACGAATGGGTACTTCACAATATGTCAGATCCTTATTGATATCTATGGCTCGGTGATCGATGTTCTTGAAAACTTCGGTCTTCTCCGGAACTTCTAGGCATTTGCGAAGTAACGAGATATGGAACACATTATGGATGGCTGACATCTCCTCTAGCAGTTCCAGTTGATATGATACTTCTCCTCGGCGATTCAAAAGCTTGAAGGGTTAAATACATCTGGGAGCTAACTTCCCTTTCAGTTGAAAATGCTGCATTCCCTTCAAGGGTGACACTTTGAGATACACAAAATCTCCGACATTGAAGGTCAGGTCTTGACGTCTCTTGTCACCATAACTCTTCTATCTGGATTGGGCAGTCTTGAGGTGTTCACAGACTTTGTGAACCTTCTCTTCGGCTTCTCGTAGGATGTCGGGTCCAAAAATATGACTCTCTCCTACTTGCGACCAATTCAAGAGGGTACGACACTTCCTTCCATACAGAAATTCAAATGGGGCCATTTGCAAACTGGCTTGATAACTGTTGTTGTATGAGAATTCTACGAAAGGTAGGCAATCTTCCCATTTTGATCCATATTCTAACACACAAGCTCTCAACATATCTTCTAAGATTTGGTTGACTCTTTCAGTTTGTCCATCGGTCTGCGGGTGATAAGCTGTGCTGAAGTTTAGCTTGGTTCCTAATCCTTCTTGGACTTTCTGCCAAAATCTTGAGGTAAACTGTGTTCCTCGATCCGACACTATGGTGTTAGGGGTTCCATGCATACTGACGATTCTAGCAATGTACAACTCTGCTAGCTTCGAACTCTGGTAGGTAGTCTTGACAGGTATGAAATGGGCTACCTTGGACAGTCTATCAACTATGACCCAAATAGAGTCATTTCCCCTACTATAAGTAGGCAAACCGGTGATAAAGTCCATTCCGACATAATCCCATTTCCATTCCAGAATCTGCAATGGTTGCAAAAGTCCTGTGGGTCATTGATGTTCCGCTTTGACTCGCTGACAGATATCACACTTAGCTATGTAGCTTCCGATTTCTCTCTTTATCTTGTGCCACCAAAATTGCTCCTTCAAATCCTGATACATCTTCGTTCCTCTGGGGTGGATAGAATAAAGGGTATCATGAGCTTCCTGCATGATAATTTGTTTCAACTCGGAATCTGCTAGCACACAGATACGTCCTTTGTACCACAAAAGTCCTTCTTCATCTTCGGTGAATCCGGGTACCTTCCCTGTACTGATAAGACGTTTGATTCCGTCGATACTTGCATTTCCTTTCTACCTTTCCTTGATCTGACTGATCAAAGTGGGTTGAAGTTCAATGCTAGCTAAAAATCCTTTGCTAACCAGCTCCATTCTAAACTGCTCTAACTCTTCATGCAAACTTGGTTGGGCTTCTTTTATCATGGTGTTTAATCTACACGGCAATCTGCTAAGAGCATCCGCTACCACATTGGCTTTACCGGGGTGATAGTGAATGTCAAGGTTATAATCCCTGATTAACTCTATCCATCTCCTTTGCCTCATATTTAGCTCCTTCTAGGTGAAAATATACTTCAGAATCTTGTGATCAATGCTAAGACTACGACTGCTAGTTCAAGGTCATGGGTAGGGTAGTTGCTCATGTTGCTTCAGTTGTCGGGATAGATATACTATGACTTTGCCTTCCTGCATCAACACACATCCGAGACCAATCTTGGATGCATCACAATACACATCAAAAGGCTTCTTGATATCCGGCATAATCAGAATTGGGGCTGAAATCCATCTCTTCTTGAGCGCTTGACAACTTGCTTCACATATATCCATCTCTTCTTGGGTCATTGGTCTTCGATGCTCAAAAATCCTACTACGAACTTGCGGTAGTATCCCGCTAATCCGAGAAATTCATGGACTTGGGTTTGAGTGGTTGGGGCTTTCCATTCTTCAACATCTTTGATCTTGGCGGGATCAACATCGACTCCTCCTGCCAACACAATATGTCCTAGGAATCGTACTTCCTTCAACCAAAACTCACACTTGCTAAACTTAGCATACAACTGATGCTCTCTAAGGGTTTCAAGGATGGTTCTCAGGTGTAGATCATGGTCTTCTTCTGACTTGGAATAGATCAGAATATCATCGAGAAAAATAGCGACAAACTTATCCAGGAATTTCAGAAAAATCTTATTCATGAGATTCATGAAATAAGTGGGGGCATTGGTTATTCCAAAAGACATGACCGTATACTCATACAATCCATATCTGGTGGTAAAGGCGGTCTTTGGGATATCCGTTGCACGAATCTTGAGTTGATGATAACTAGTTCTAAGATCAATCTTAGAAAACACTCTGGCACCAATCAACTGGTCAAACAGATCCTCTATCTTCGGCAGTGGGTTCTTGTTCTTGATGGTGACATCATTCAACTTCTAGTAGTCCGTGCACAAACGGTTACCTCCATATTTCTTAGCCACAAAAAATACAGGCGATCTCCATGGCGATGCGCTTGGTTGAATCAGACCTTTCTCTAACATAACATCAAGTTGCTTCTTCAGCTCCAGTAATTCAGATCGGTTCATACTATAAGGTCTCCGAGCTATGGGTCCAGTTCCAGGAATTAGTTCAATGATGAACTCGATATCCCGATCTGAGGGCATACCGGGCAATTCATCTGGGAATACGTCGGGGTATTCACAGACTACTCAGACTTGGTCTATGGTTGGTTGGGCTAGACTCTTGTTGCATTTGAATTGACGGGGCAAGGTCTCAGATACATGCTCTACTGATACTCCAGAGCTACTGGTGATGGTTATGGCTTTCTTGGCACAGTCGATCAATCCTTTATGTTTCGACATCCAATCCATTCCTAGTACTACTTCCAAACCTTTGGTTCCAAGTACTATTAGATTAGCATAAAAATCTATTGCATGGATTCTGATAGGCACAACCTTGCCAATTTTTCTAGATTTGGTGGTTGAACCAGGTATTTGAACTATCATAACATGCTTCAATTTTGTTGGTTGAATCTTACTAGTGCATGCAAAGTCTTATGTAACAAATGAGTGCGATGCTCCAGAATCAAACAACATTCTTGCAAGTACTGAGTTAACAGAAAACATACCTAGCACGACAGCGGGCGCTTCCTGAGCTTCTTTAGCATTCATGTGGAACAGACGACCATTGCGGTTGAGCGAATTCCCTGGGGAAAATCTCCTTCCAGGCTGAACACAGCGTTGCTGCTGAGCGGGTGCATTCACATTGGTGGCTGCAGCAAGCTTCTTGGGGCACTCATTGGAGTAGTGATCCTTGACTCCACATTCAAAGCAAGTAATCTGGGACTTGTCTTTTCCTGCAACAGGGACAACATTGCTTCTAGTCCTTAGGGAAGTATTGTTGTTGTTGTTGGACTTGGGCGGTGCACAGTTGAAGTTATTGGAGTTGTCGGGGTTGTTGTTGTGATTTCCTCCAGACTTCAGGTTTCCTCCGCTACAATTGGGATAGTTTGGACGGGACATTGGGGGTCTGTTGTTTCTTGGGGCATATCCTGCAGACGGGTTGGGGCGATACTTCTGGGTATGGTGGGATCCAGGCTGGTGCATCATCCTGCGCTTGCGATTGTCATTGGCCTGGTTGATCTTCCCTTCCATCTGAATGGCAGAATCTACTAGCTCTTCTAGATCTGCAAAACGGATGTTGACTAACACAGTCTGCATCTCATCATGTAATCCATTCAGGAACGTTTCCTTCTTCTTTGCTTCGGTGTTAATCTCATCAGGGGCATATCTAGCTAGTGACAGAAATTTGTCACGGTACTCAACTACCGTTATCCTTCCTTGCTTCAGTTCCCTGAATTCATCTCTCATCCTGGTGAACAAACCTTGGGGCACATGGGTCCGGCTGAACTTGATCTTGAATGCTTCCCAAGTCACCATCTGACCTTCATTCATGGTATGGGTGCTATTCCACCAGGCTCTTGCATCTCCTGCCAGATAATGGGTGGCAAACAGTACTTTCTCATTGGCTTTAACTCCTGCGACCTCCAAGTTGTTCTCCATGGTTTGTAGCCAGTCATCAGCATCTAAGGGATCCTCAGACTTATTAAAGATAGGTGGGTTGGCATTCTAAAAGTTCTTGAGCTTGGATCCATGGTGATCCTGGTTTCCATGACCTTGGTTATTGTGGGCCATCTGAGCTATCTGTTGAAGAGTGGCTAGGTTGGCTTGGCGTTCGTCTCTACTAGCTTCACGGTCAGAAACTAGCATTTGCAGAATCTGCAACATTGGGTCCTGAGATGAACTGCTTCCTACGGGATTTCCACGAGTCATCTGAAGATTGAGATAGATAATGAGATAAGAGGGAAATATCTAGGGTTCATGGTTTTGTTTCAAAAGCTTTAAACTTTGAGTTTGACTCAGGTTTTGCAAACTAACCACTTCCTCTCATTCATTCGTTCATTCAAAACACACAATACATACACACACCACAACACAAAATAGAAAATAGATGGTTTTAAGAATCATTCTGTGAAACTACGATACTGTGGGACCGGTACAACTCATTCCTACGGTAGTGATCAAGTGCATCTAATCATCATCAATGAAGTCGGAATCATCATCATCAGTGTGGAACTCCATGGCATCATCCTCTAGGTAGTCATTGTCATCTTTGAGGTAAGAGTAAAGATCTCCCTAGATATCTTCACCTTCCTCCTCCTTCACTTCAAGCTGGACTTCCTGTTCACGGATGGTCTTCTCGAGAGCAGCCACCTTCTTGCGAAGACGATCGATGGTGCGATCCTTCTTGTCGTGCTGACGACGAAGTGATTGATGCTCCTTGGCGAGAATGGCGAGGGTCTGGTCCTTGACTGCAATGGCCTGGTTGTGGTTGGCGTAGGCTCGAGCATTGTCCAACTCCTTCTGCCTATCATACAGCATGAAGTCAAGATTGTCCACCTGGTGCTTCATCTCCGGGTGTCCTGGCATCTCCAAGGGCATTCCCATAGAATCACGCCTTGCAAAGTGAGCAAAGCGAGTTCCCTGGATCAGGTTGATGTTTTGCCCACACAAACGGGCAAGAGCTTCATGCATAACCCTGGCTAATCCATCTAGCCAGTTGTTCTCATTCAAGGTGAATTGGATCTTCTACGAAGTGGGTGCTTCCATCTTGCCTCTGAGATCTGCAACTATCAGCCATTGTAGATATCCTCCTATGTGATCGTTGAGTTGTGCCCCAAAGAATTCCAGATGCGGGTGCTCAAGATACTCTGACAGTGCATCTAGATCCCTCTCAAAGATCAGTTGGCCTCTATTGCCCAGCTGGTAGAACTTGCAATACTGGACTTCCATCTATAAGAATTTAGGGTGAGTAAGTTAGTGAGGTGATCAAGTGTGTCAAATTTTATGTAGGAATGCAAGAAGTTTTTGAGAAACATGACTTTTTTTGAAAGAATCTCAAGGATAAGAGTGGGAATAGGTTTTAATAAATACTCACATATTTTGTTTTGAAACTAAGTTTTTGTTCGGACATCCATTCTAACTAGGGTCTCCTATGGTCAGGATGACTCTGATACCAACTTGTCAACACCCGGATTTTTAATCCCAGATGCCTGTTATGCCATACCTCACAATCCCAGGATTACCATTTTTGCGAGACATAACAGATTGGTATCATAGTACATCATCCATTACAAACCATAATAAGGTCTTACAAATAAAGGATCTCATGATCTAGTCTTAATACAAATCAAGCATCGGAAAATAAACATAGTAGGGGCTCCACCTTCAGAGTCACAGGCAATGCTGACGATGGGAGATGCTCCTAGTTGTCGTAGACCTCCTGCTATCCATCATCCTGGTAGTCCTCCTCATAGTCTGGCCACGGGAATATCCAGTGACAAAGCCATGAGTACTATTTAAGTACTCGCAAACTATCACTAATAAGTAAGGTAGTTCTAATAGGAATCTTAAGCTCTAGGTTTATTTGCTAGAAGCCAGATTTATCTAAAGCTGAGTTTAGAAGTAAAGAAAACTAAGTTAATGTTCTAAATCACTTAAGTGGGAACCTAGTTTTCATATCCACAACCCTGTTGTGGTCAAGTCAAAGTCATAGTTCACTTCACAAGTCATTTTGAAAACATTTGACGACGGAATAGTATGTCCACGCCAACTGTCCATGACCGCGGACGCAGCTATTCGAATAGTTTGACACTCTGCAGAGGTGGTACACTTTCACCACAAAATTCGATACATCCGTCAGGGATAACCCTGAATCATCATACTTAGTATGCGGATAATCAATCATAACCTTTCAATTACACACTCTAGTATAGGCACCTCCCCTATGAGCTTGGCCTCCCAGCCATGGCCATCTGCCATCCTGGGCACTACTATAGGTGGACATTCACACTCACGAGGTAGCCTCAGATCAACCTCTTTCAGCGAGGGAACCCATACTAAGGCATATAAACTTCTAGTTAAGCCCTACCCAATTCAGGTATTGTGGTTGTACGGTAAAATTTGGAATGGTATCGCATCCGAACCGAACCATCCGTTTTTTATAAAGGGCTAAGGCTCATGCCTCAACATTTTCATCATCAAATCCTTTTGTGTTTCTCAACACATGTCAAAACATTTCAATAGAATGAACCATCATTCCAAGGTTTTTATAATTATTTTCACCAAGTATTCCCATCTAAAGTGATCAACTTTTAAGCTTAGCACTAGCCACTAAATTTTGAGGGTATTCACTAATGAGGGGTGCTAATCAAGGGTAACTATCACATTCTAATCTCATGCCTTGGAATGACATCTAAGTATAAGTCCTTAGGCCTAGTTTTATACTCTTTATGGTATCTATCCTATTTTTCCAATACTCACAAAGCACTAACTAAAAGTAAAGAACTTTGGTAAAGTAAAGAATAAAGCTTGCAAGTAAAACTTGGGATTGGTATAATCAAAGTTGCATAACCAAGCATGCCTAATGCATTTTTCTTAAGTTATCAAGTGGGCAAGTGTTAACTTGCATAGTTAACTTGTAGTGCTAGGCTTGCCTTGAGTAGTGAAGTGGTTCAAGTTTTCTTCTTCTTCTTCTTCGTAGTACTCCTCCTGCTCGTATCCTTTGTCGGTACTATCGTCTATAAATGAATACGAGGTACACAATAACCAAACAATGCTTAACTACTTCTATTTAGCACACTAAGGCTCACACTTGATGATCTAGCATCATCATGAACATCACATGAAATAAGGACTTAATCTTATTTATCTTTGTTTAGAAAAGTAATTTCTACTCATTGAAAAATACTTAGGATTTAATATTCTCCAATTAAAATATGGGATCATGTTGACACATGTCATCACCACATATTCTAATACATGGGAATGTGATTTCAAGTGGTGGTCATGTTTTATAAAGTTTAAGGTTATTATTTAATAGAATTAAGTGACTAGAAATGCCTGTATAGCATTCTTTTGGTACTAGTCCAATGTCACTGCATGTAAACCTAAATATTTTTATATATTCAGATAGATCTTGTCAAATGTGATTTTTGAGAGTTGGAATCAACTCAAAAGCATTTATGGTTGATTTTTGTAGAATGTTTGAATGTGGAAAAGTCTCTGTCTTGTTATTTTTACTATAGGAGATCTCTAATTCCAAATGACTTAAACCTAACAGTCTTGGATAGATAATTTAAATACGTTTATAACAAAATTGGAATCGTGCAATTTGGTTCAGTGAATCTCTTTGAATTGATTTTTAAATCTACTGATAGAATCTGGTTTTAACTAAATTGGAAAATAATTATTTGAATCTACAGGCCTGCGCGGGAAACTAACTGGGCCGGCCTAATCTGCACAGCGTGGCACAACGGGCTGCTGACAGGGGTGTCCCACTAGTCAGCGACTCAAACTAACTGAAATGGTATCGTGCAATCTAGGCCCTATGATTAGAACACAATCTAACAGTTGAGGTTCATCATCGAAGACGAATAGCTCCGGCAAGGTCTGAACCCTAACGCGGCGGTGGGGGTCGTGTGAGGCTCACCTGGGCTCCTGCTAGGGTCAGCGATGGGGGCAAACGACATTGTCGATGACGGTGGTTCGAACGGTGGTCACGGCAGCTCCTGGGGTGGCTCCAATCGACGACGCCATTCCTTCACTGCAGCGGCGAGCTCCGGCCAAATTCCAGCGAAGCGGTGCTCGCCTTTCTCCGACGAAGGGTGTGGGAGGTGTTGTGAGGAGTGGGGAGTGAGGTGGTGTGGAGAATTGAGGCGGAGAGGGCCTCTATTATACACCGACGAGGGGACTGAGCGGGATGGGTTGGCGTCTCTAGCGACGGCGGTACAGCGAGCTAGCGGCATGGCGGAGGGTAGGGGCGACGTAGTGCTCCCTGGCAGTCATCACGGGCTTAATGGCACGGCACAAGGCGGTCTGGAACGGTCGGGCGCGTGCAACGCTCTGTGCGGAACCGGCGGTGTTTGAGACGGCGCACGGGGGCTACGGGTCGCGTGGTGGCGAACGGGGGTGTCTAGGAGATAGCTGGGGTTAAGCCGAGTCTGTGCACGCGAGGAGCGGGCGAGGCGCGGCGCGTGCGAGCTGGTTGGGTGCGGTGCTCTAGGCGCTCTCGGCATGGCGCAGAGACACTGGGCACAGCGTTGCTGGGGTGGTCCAGGGCCTGGTTGCGGTCAGGGCTGGATAGGGGGTGGCGATGGACGGCCGCCTGTCTGGTGGTCGTCGTGGTAAAGGGTGGCGTGGGCGCCTATGTAGGATGATGGGCTGGCGGCTTGAGGCGAGCAACAAGATGGCGCCAGTGACAAAAAAAAAGAGTGTCTGGTGCTGCTAGATGCTGGGGGAGACAGGGGGAGTGCAATGGGGGCATTTGGTCTAGTGATCACTGCTCCAAACAATGAAGTTAGGCCAGGTTTGATTAGTGTCTGCAAGGTGTTTGACTTAATGGCCGCAAGAAATTAAGTTTGAAATTTTTGAATGAAATTTGGTGAGTGATCTAAACTTATGCTTGGTAGTCTCTGGTTGCTTAGAAAAGTCAAGATGAATTGATTTGGGTGGTTTTTGCAAAATGGTGATCTTACCATATGAACTAGATTCAAATTTGAACTGTCCTTTAAATAGATTTGGATATAGTTTTGGTGAGTTTGTAAAGTGGGCTTGGATTCACTTTTACTTGGTCTAGCAAGGGGTGAAAAGAAATGGAATTGTTTCTATTAGAATTTCTTTGCTAGGAACTCACAAAGTGGCCTAGTGGTTAACTTTGGTCAAAATGACCATTAGCTTATTTGATTCATATTTGATTTCTTTTTCTTTTGATTTTGTTTGTAATTGGCCTAGATGATGTAGCATTCATCTTTAAACCGTTTCTCATCATTTTAAGCAATCAAACATGGCAAATGCACTCATTCATACACTAATGCAAAACACACATGCATTCATATTCAAATTATTAATAAAAGTTTTTGTTAACCCTAAATTTGGGTGATTAGAACTTGATAAGGTTGCTTAATATTTTTGGGGTGTTACACAAGTCCTTTTCATTAGCTTGACGTGTATTCATCTCAGCGCCTTGCCAACCTGTCAGGTGTGTTGCAGCTAGGTTGGTGTTATCAAGGGTTCGATTGGTAGTGCGTCAGCTACTCAGGATATTGTGTTGTTCGTGGAACAAGATGTAAAGGGTGGCGTAACCCCCGAGTAAAGTAATTGCAAGGAAAGCAGAAAAACACAAGGTTTGGGGCACTTAGCTTTATTTATTCGCAGAATATCACGAGGTACAGTGTGTGGCTAAGTAGCCTAGCTGTATAGCCTTATTTGTAAAGTAAAAAAAGAACATCTAAGGGTAGAAACTGCGCAGTTGCGCGACGTTCCAAGGGTTGGAGTATGTGACTACAGTCTTTAAGGCGATAGGTGCCACCTAGGATTACTTCGGTAATCACGTAAGGTCCTTCCCAAGGGGGCTCGAACTTTAGGTGCCCTTGCTGCTTCAGTCGCAGGACCAAGTCTCCTTCGATGAAGGATTTGGGGCATAGCCTTCTGCTGTGGTAGTTGCGGAGGTTCTGCTAGTAGATCGTGGATCTCTTCGCTGCAATCTCGCGTGCCTCATCGAGGAGGTCGATGGAGTCTTCGAGTGCGAGGGTTGATTCTGCCTCACTGTATGCTACTACCCGTGGGGCCTTGTAGCGCACCACTGCGGGTAGTACCGCCTCGGCGCCGTGTACCATGAAGAACAGAGTGTAGCCTATGGTGCTGTTTGGAGTTGTGCGTAGGCTCCATAGTACTGATTGCAGCTTGTCAGGCCAGCACCCAGCAGCTTTTTCGAGTGGCTGGAGAAGCCTTTTCTTGATCCCACCGCAGATGAGGCCGTTGGCCTTTTCGACTTGACCATTGGTCTGGGATGTGCTACCGAGGCATAGCTAATGTTGATTCCCAGGTTTTCGCAGAAATCCTGGAACTCCTTGGAGGTAAAGTTCATCCCATTTTCCGTGATGATGCTATGTGGCACCCCGAAGCGGAAGATGATGGACTCGAAGAACTTGACTGTGCTGGCTCCTGATTGGTTTGTCACCGGCATGGCCTCAATCCACTTGGTGAATTTGTCGACCGCAACTAGGAGGTAGACGTATCCTCCTCATGAGGATCTCTAGAGGTTGCCAACCATGTCGCGTCCCCATTACGCGAAAGTCTAAGCCACAGGTATTGGCCTGAGCTCCACGCCAGGTGCATGTGGTTTGTCCGTGAACCGCTAGCAAGCGTTGCAGCGCTGGACGATGTCCTTGGCTTCACGCATGGCCGTTGGCCAGTAGAACCCAGCTCGTAGAGATTTGGCGACGAGAGCGCGACTGCCGGCGCGGTCCCCGCAAGTGCCTTCGTGTATGTCAAGGAGGATAGTTCTTCCGTCCCCATTGGAGAGGCACCGCTGAAGAACTCCTGTGATGCTGCACTTGTATAGTTCTCCATTGATGAGGGCGAATGCCTTGGATCGCCGCGCTATATGACGCGCATCAGTCAGGTCATCTGGCAACCTTTTGGTGAGCAAGTATGTGACATATGGTTATGTCCAGGATGGCTCGATCATCATGACCTCCATGGGACCTTCGAGTCCTATATGTGGCTCCGTGTCATCGAGTGCCATTGGCTCGTTGGTTGGCGTAGCCCTCGAGTCTGTTGGCGTGATTTTTTTCTTCTCTAGATCCTTGGGCTTGATGGAGCATTCACAAATGCACTCTAGAAACACTCCAGGTGGCACTGGGGCACAGGTGGAGCCGATGTTGGCGAGTATGTCTGCTTCCTCATTGCTTTCGTGGCCAACATGCCGCAGCTCATAGCCGTCAAAGTCTCCCTCGAGTGTGTCATAGAGGTCGCGGTAGGCTATCATGTTGTCGCTCAGAGCATCGCACTCGTTCATTGTTTGGTTGACCACCAGTTTGGAGTCGCCGTAGATGACGAGCCATTTGGCGCCACAGGCTTTCGCCATCCGCATTCCATGGATCAAGGCTTCGTATTCAGCTTTGTTGTTGGAGGCTGTGAACTGCATTCGCAGAATGTACCTCATCGTGTCACCTTGGGGCGATGTCAGTATGACACCTGCGCTAGCTCCTCCCTTTCGCTTGGACTCGTCGAAGTGCATTGTCCATAGGTAGGACATGTCTGTTTTGTCGGGGAGCTGGTTCTCCATCCAGTGCATGAGGAAGTCCAGGAGAACTTGCGATTTGATCGCATCGCGCTTCTCATATGTGATGTCTCGTGGGGACAGTTCGATTCCCCAGAGCGCGAATCATCTAGTGGCGTCGGGATTGTTGAGTATGTGCCCGAGCGGGGCGTCGTTCACCACCACGATTAGGTGCTCCTGGAAGTAGTGGCGCAGTCGCCTGGCTGTCATGAAGACACCGTATGCCAGCTTCTGATAATGCGAGTACCGTTGTTTTGTTGGCGTGAGCACCTCGCCGAGGTAGTAGACTGGGCGATGTACCCCATGGACTTTGTTTTCTTCGGCTCGTTCCACCACGAGCACAGTGCTTACGACTTGGTTGGTGGCGGAGATATATAGCAATAGCGGCTCCTTTTCGCAAGGCATCACCAATACTGGCGAGGTGGATAGTAGACACTTGAGGTCTTCGAATGCTTCTTGTGCTTCGTCTATCCACTCGAACTTGTTAACTTTATAGAGAAGCTGGTAGAAAGGCAGTGCTTTTCGCCCATGCGACTCATTAATCGACTAAGCGCCACGATTCGCCCGGCCAGCTGCTGGACACCTTTTACGTTCTTCAGCTTCTCCATGGCTAGTATGGCCTTTATCTTCTTCGAGTTGGCCTCAATCCCTCTCGTGGAGATGAGCTACCCGAGAAATTGCCTAGATGGTACACCGAAGGAGCATTTGTCCTGATTGAGCTTGATGCGGTATCGATCGAGGTTATGAAAGGTCTCGTGGAGATCGTCGAGTAACGCGGCTTCCTCTTTGGTTTTGACGATGATGCCGTCGATGTAGACTTGGATATTGCGGCCAAGTTGATTCTTGAGGCAGGGCTGCATACATCACTGATAGGTGGCTCCTACGTTTTTTAGCCCAAAGGGCATCGTGTTGTAGCAGAACACACCAAAGGGTGTTGTAAACACCATTTTCTCCTGGTCTTCCTTCTTCATTCGAATCTGGTTGTAGCCTGAGTAGGCATCGAGGAAGTAGAGGCGCTCGCATCCCGCAGTGGAGTCGATTATTTTATCAATCCGTGGCAACGGGAAGTGATCCTTCGAGCAGTGCTTGTTCAAAGAGATGAAGTCCATGCACATCCGCAGGATATCCATGTCCTTTTTAGGCACAAGCACTGGATTTGCGAGCCAGGTGCTTTCTTTGATCTCGCGTATGAATTTTGCGTCGAGGAGTCTATTGACTTCCATACCGACCGCTTTTGCTCTTGGTTCAGACAGTTGCTGTATTGTTTGCTTGACTGGCCTTGCGTCTGGATTCATGTTGAGTGATTGCTCAGCGAATTCCCTGGGAACTCCTGGCATGGCCGCTGGACACCAGGCGAAGATTTCCCAGCGCTCACGGAGGAATTCGATGAGCGCGAGTTCCTATGCGGGACTCAAGTTGTTGGCGATGAGGGCCGTCTTGGTCGGGTCCGTTGGGTGGACCTAAACTTTCTTGGTATGCACCGACGAGTCGAAGGATATGTCGGGTAAGCTTGGCTTGCTTAGGGGAGGTAGACTGTTGTCTGTCGACTCCTTCAACCTTGCGAGTTCCTCTTGCATGCCGAAGGACTGGGAGATTCTGTTGAATTCCCTATCATAGCTGTCAGACCTCTCGAAGTTTCCGCTGATTGTGATGACGCCGTTTGGGCCTGGCATCTTCATCTGCAGGTAGGCGTAGTGTGGTACCGCCATGAACCTCGCGAACGCGACACATCGGAGGATGCAGTGGTACTGTGAAGGCTAGTCGACAACTTCAAAGTCGATGCGCTCTCGTCAAAAGTTTTGCGACGTGCCAAAGATGACGTCGAGGTTGATCTTTCCTAGGGGTACACACCCTTCCCTGGGACGATGCCGTGGAACATCGTGTCTGAAACTTCTAGACATGTCAGAGGGATCCTCATTATGCGCAAGGTACTTGCGAACATGAGGTTGATGCCGGTTCCACCGTCCGTGAAGACGCGACTCATGTCAAAGCCCCTAGTCTGTGCCTCGAGTACGAGGGGACAGTGGCCTGGGCGAGGTACTTAGCACGGATGGTCGCGCTTGACGAAGGTGATGCAGGACTCGCTTCCATGCGGTACACAATGGTGGAGGGCGGGGAGTTTATCGCCAAATTGACTTGGCGAGTGATTGCCTTCTGCACTCTATTTGTGGAGTGCCCTTTTTGGATCATCCCCATGTTGCCCAGCTCTCGCGGGTATGGCTCGCCTCCATGGTTCTGGACTGGTGTAGACGCATGTGGTGGTCGTCTAGGTGGTGGTGGTGCTCCATGAGCCACGGCGCCCGTGGCAACTCCGTAACCCTGGTTGACCGCGTCGCGATTCATCTGGGCTATGCCTTCATGGAGCTTGAGGAACTCATGAAAGTCCTTGAGAAGGTGGCTGGACATTTTCTTGCCATCATGCTTGTCGATGTAGAAGTGTACGTTGCACGGTCCGAACAATTTGTCCTAGATGGATAGTCTAGGTGCCTTGTCGCGAGTGCGGTGCTACCACACTTGCATGGTTTTCCCGCCGTTGTGGTATCCACCGCTTCGGTATCCGCTATTGCGGTTGTCATCGCATTTGTCGGTGTAGCCAGCCGCGACCATGTCGACCTCTTCACGGTCCTCGCAGACGCGCATTCGACGTTTCCCTCGGTGATCACGTCTGCGCCTAAGGTCGTCGTCATCATCGGAGTAGGCATGGTTTTTCACCTAGTCCTCTCCATCGGCCCATCGATTCGCGATCTCCATCAAGTGGTCGATTGTTTTGGACTTCGAGCGGCCCAACTCCTCCCTGAGCTCTCTGCGGCGAACGCCACCGTTGAACGTGTCGATTGCACGATCCTCAGAGATATCTTCTGCGGAGTTCTTGATGATGGACCACCTCTGGATGTACGAGCGCAGCAACTCGCTAGACCTCTGGTGGCAGCCTCTTAGTTCCTCGATTGATGTGGGCCTTTTGTAAGTGCCCTTGCAGTTGCGCACGAAGCTGTAGACCAGCTCTTCCCAGTTGCGAATTGATCCGCGTGGGAGATTGTTGAGCCATGTGCGGGCGACGTCTTGCAGTTGTAGTTGTAGGCATTGCATGGACCTGCTTGAGCTTCCTCCATGTAGCCTGACGGAGGAGATGTGATCTTCCAGCCAAATCTTTGGTTCCTGTAGGCCATCAAATTTTAGGTTCTCCGATGGGAGTTTGAACCCCTTAGGCATTCGCTTCTGCCTGATGGCTCTGCTGAAGCATTTGACACCACAGAGCTCTACTTCGTCATCTTCCAAGTCAGTCGAACGGGCATGGCTCGCATGCATCTTGTCGACCTTGCACTGTGTGATGTCATCATGCGTATCGTAGTCGCGGTCATGGCACCGTGAGCGACGTTGTTGTGACAGATCTTGGCTGTCGTCGCTGGAGGAGTATGAATAGTAAAACTTGTCTAGAGCTTTACTTTTCTTCAGCTTCGGTGTTGGCTCCTTGACGAGGGCAGCTTCAACTAGCCCCAAGCCCATGATCGTAGATCGGTGCATGGCAGCTCGTGGATCCCCAGCTTCTGGCTGGTTGTTGAGGAGGTACATGGTGGCCACTGTCACCACTGCTTGCGGTGTCTTTGGGAGCACGTTGCCCCGCGTATCCACCGTTATGGGGCCAAAGTCGAGGAATTTCGCGGCTTCTTCGTGCTCCTTGTCGGTGAGGTGGGCTAGTCGAGATCGCAATTTGGCGGCCACATAGTCGTTGCCCTTGGAGGAGGATCCTCCCATGGAGGAGAGCTGAGCCTGTCGAAGGCTCGACTCGTCCGCCGCCTTTCTGCACGCGTCGAGTTGCGCGATTACTTGCTGCTAGCGCTTGTACTCCTCTTTGAGCAGCCAATGGTAACCCATCAGCATCTGTTGCGATGAGTTCAGGGGGAGGGGATTGCCCTGTAGAGCCTCTCGATAGCGGGCCCACTCGTTGTTGTTGAGCTTGATCAGCACGCGCTCTTCGGTGCGCTCATTCGCCGTGAGGTTTGGGTCCCCTTCCGTCCCATTGTTGGTGGGTGCGCTGTTGGTGGGGCCACCATTTTTGCCATTGGTTGGTCCATTGCTGGTGGTGTCGCGATTGACACCGGTGTCACCTGCGTTGATGACGACGCACATGAAGTGATTGGGGAAGCTGTTACTCCCACAACTTTCAGATTCGGAGCCGTAGGCTCCATCTTTTGTGGCCAGATCACCCAGATCAGATCCGCGGTTGCTGTCGCTGTCCATGCTCCCAGCTATTATCGGGGTGTTGAGCTCGCTTAGGGTGCCGATTGGCAGGGGAAACCACGATGCTGGAGCAATCGCGGGAATCGTCGGCTGGTCAGAGAGGCGAAGTGTGCCTAGCTGACCAACTTAGAATTGTAAGCTTCCGATCGCCAGGCCGATCCCATCACCCATGGACTCGAAAGCCGAGCGACTGGCCGGCATGTGGACGGTGAAGTCGAAGGCGCCGAAGAGTTGGCGAATCTCCGCTGTTGCAGAGTTGTAGATCGCGGTTGACGGGGCCGAAGAAGCCGCAACATCAGCACTCCCAGTTTCCACAGATGGCGCCAATTGACGAGGGTTAAACTCATCAATGCCCATTGTTATGGACTTGGGTTTTGGAGAAGGAGGAAGCACTGGAGGCATCAATCGACTAGCAAACAAGAACACAGGGATGTAAGGTTTACCCAGGTTCAGGCCTCGTAGAGGTCCCTACTCCTGCTTGTCTGCTCTTGGAATTATCGAGGGAGTCGAAAGTTACAGGGGGTGCACAGATGCAATCTGGCGATGGTTGTGAAAACTAGGGTTGTGATTGTCCTCCTAGCCGCCCCCTCCTAGCCTTTATATAGATAGGCTAGGTCTCGGGTAGAAGATCGAGTTGGTTATAGATTAGGGTTTGTCCCTTTAAACTTTCTATCTTAAACTTCGTCTTGTGCTGCAAGCAATCGGAGTCTCCGTGGGTCACCCGAATCCTGTATTGGGCCTTGGTAACGCCGTGGGTTTCTACCATACCTGGACCGTATATGCCAAGGTCGAGTACCTGTAAGGTATGCCCACGTCAGGAGGCGTTCCGGCAATAAGTCTGGTCGTGCCGGACTATGTGCTGGAAATTCCGGTCGGCGCTGGTTCGTTCCGGTCGGCCACCGGAATGGCTCACAGAAGTGCGTTTCGGTGTGCGCCGGTTGGTTCCGGTCAGCGCCGGAATTTTCGGTCCTGGTTCCTGTCCGCCGGTTCGTGCGCTGGGAATTCCGGAGAGGATTCCGGTCCGGCGAGCCTGGCACTGGTTTGGTATGGATCTCCGTCTTGTCTTGCGATGGCTTGGCTCTTTTCCTTGGCATTTCTTCATGGGGTTCATAGCTGAGAATGCATAGGGTATTGACATAAAGTAGCAAGCCATCCAATAATGTATCAAAATAACATGAGGATAAGAGCGAATTCACCTTAGCTTGAAGGAGCTTGGCTCAGGCACAAGTCATCGGTCCACTTGGGGGACTTTGTGGTGTACGTAGGGACATCCATAGGACGGGCTGCATCAGTTTAGCTTGATGGTGAGTCTTGACATTGAAACACCTGCTTATATGAGCAATTCTGCTTGGGTGAAAGGCGCATGTTGCTTGAATTTCAGCCAAGATTGGTCTAATGGCCCAATGACCTGGAGCATGTCAAAGTGAGGTGGCCTTTGCTGCCAATTCTAAGATGGAGCAATTGTTGAAGAATTGAGATTCATATGTGTAGAAGATCTCCTATTTTGGCAGCTAGCAGAAATCCGAAGGCTTCTACCTGAAGAGGAGAACGAATTGGAGGAGATAAGGCTGCTATATGTATCTTCTTGTAGTGCCAGTTATTTTCCATCCGAATGAATTGGAGGAGATAAGCCTGCAGGAGTTGGTTCTTGATTTTCTATACTTTTCCAGGATGCATCGCTATAGACGACGTTACTTGCAACAGAAAAAGGGTCTAGCCGAGTCTCCAAGCCTCGTTCTGCCAAGACAATCTGATGATGATCTTGTTTGGAATCATTGTCTTGAAGTCTCATTCCCTATAAGATTGTATTAGCAGCAGGATAAATTGTCGTGGATTAGTGAACTGTTTTATTGAAAAGTGCATCATTCCTTGACTTCCAAAGACACCACAGGAAGGTATAGAAAGTAGAAATATTAATATGAGGATGGCCATATGAGAGTAAAAGCTTGGATCATCTGGGGGACCGAACGATGATTTTTCGAGAGTACCTCAGTACATATAAACCAAGGAGCTGAAAACCAGGCTGCTTTCGAAAAAGCGCAAAGAATATGTGCATTTCATCCTCCATGCCATCACACCTACTACATTCTTATTTGATGTGCTTTGAAAATTTTCCAGCTCTCTTACCTATGGGTAGGGATCGACGTAGCAACCTCCAAGCAAAAGTATGTACCATCGGCACCATTTGTTTTTCTTGCCATACCTGGTTGAGAAGATTGACAATTTGTGGAGGTTCAGCTTTTGATCATGTACGCGCCTTTTGAGGAACATACACCTGAAGGGGTTCGTTCCCAATGTTTTCGAACAAGAGTATCCTGCCCGATAGTATTAACAATGGGAGTTGCAAGAATAGCATCAGCGTTTTTAGGTGTGAACAAAGAATTTATTAAATTCACATTCCAAATTTTATGATTGGGAATCCAAAGATCCTTAATTATGATAGGATAAACAAAAGAGGGTGGCTGAATTATAAGATTATCATAAATATGTTGCCACATGGAGAACCACGGGGAACTCCTTAGAACTACTTCCATCCAGAACCTGGATGAAAGATGTTGAGAATAAGAGAGGTCTCACCTTGAGAATCACTGTCCAAAATGCCGGATTCACAACGTTTGGTTTTGCTCTCCAAATGGATGCGTCATTATGATACTTTGGCTTAAGGACAAGTGCTAGGTGACTTTGCGGTTATTTTGCTAATCTCCAGACCGCTGAAAGAATCAATACCTAATTTATGGCATGCATATTTCTAACTCTGTTTCAACACGAATGTCTTCCCATGCCCTAAGACATAGGGTTCCTGTAGTTTGTTCGTCCTCGATACCTGTCCGCCAGGAATTCCTAACGATAGATGTTAGTTTTGCTAGGAACTTCTTTGAAAAGAGAATATTGGACATATAGTAAGACATGGATAGAACAAAATACAGCTTTTATAAGCGCCAGTCTTGCTGCATGTGACAGTCTATTTGCTTTGTAAGCACTCAGTTTTTATTTGAATTTGTCATACACGAAGTTATATGCCGCTGATCTATCCTTCGGCGGTAATATGAGAGGGTGTCCCAAATGAACGGTGTTGTTGTCGATGTACGGGACCGGGAAAATTTGCTTGATGTCTTGTCTAACCTTCAAGTTAACTTTTTTACTAAACATTATACCCGATTCGTTCCAATTTGAAAGTTGACCTGATTTATGAAAAATTGTTGCAGGACCTTTGATATTATAGTAGCTTCCTACACGTTAGCTTTTCCACAGACGAATATATTATCTACAAATATAAGAGAGTGAATGGGAGGACAATTCGGTCCAAGGGAAATACCGGAGAGTTGATTGGCTTGAACTGCATCCTATAGCGCAAGGGAAAGTTCATTTACTGCAACGACAAAAAGAAAAGGAGATAAAGGACATCCTTGCCTTATGCCTATGCTACTTTTCAAATGGGCGAATGATTGGCCATTAATAATAACTGAAAACGCCGGAGAAGAAATGCAAGCATAGATTAAATTTATAAAATGACCATGAATGCCCTTACGAGCGAGAGAAGACGCAATGAAATGTCATTCTAATTTGTCGAAAGCTTTGGCTAAATCAATCTTTGACATAAAATCACTGCCTTTCCAAGAATTAAGAGAGGAGTAGGTGATCTCTTGAGCTACACTAATGTTATTGCTAATACACCTACCTCCAATGAAAGCATGTTAGGAGGGGTGAATGTAATCCGATAAGTGTGGTTTCAATCTATTCGCCAAGGATTTTGCAATTATTTTATAGATAACATTGCATAAGCTAATAGGTATAAAGTTTGAAGGAACATGGCAACCCAGTTTTTTAGGAATGAGAGCAATCTGACTTTCAATAAGGCGAGGAGGGAGGTTACCTGTGATGTAGAAATTTCTTACCAAGATAGTAACATCTTCTACAATCTAACTCCAAGCCAAAGTATAAAAGCCTACATTGAATCCATCATGTCCCGGTGAAGCATTCTTTCTCATGGATTTGAGATATTCCCAAACTTCTTGTTTTTCCAGAATCGAGTTTGTAAAATCATGTGCATCTTGGGGATGCGAGGTATTTGAAAAAGGTATGCCAGTGTTAGAACATAAGGAGCGGAAAAATATTTTTGAAATAGGTAACAAATTCATGGGCAATGTCTTCAGGGTCAAAAATATTTTTGCCATGAGCATCTTTAATGGATACAATACAATTGCGTCACTTGCGCTTCTGAACATCATTATTAAAAAAAGGAAGTATTCGTGTCTCCTTGAGTTGCCCAATGTTTTTTGCTCTTTTCCAATGAAATTCTATAAGTTTTGTCATCTTTTATTCATATTGAGCTATAAGATTTGCTTCGAGGAGTGATCCTAACGTCTGGTGATCATGACAATGCCCATGGTTTATGGACTTGGGTTTCAGGAAAGAGATGTACACTGGAGACTTTGTCGTCTAACAAACAAACAATGGAAATACGAGTTTACCCAGGTTCAGGCTCCCATAGGGAAAACCCTACTCCTACTTGTATGTTCTTGATTGGTGGAGAAACCCAAGGTTATAATGACGCCGAGATGGCTAGGGTTGAGTAGATTAGATCTGGCATGTGTATACGGCGAGAGTTTCAGGTGTCCTCCTCGGTGATCCCTCCTAGCCTTTATATGAGGAGGCTAGGTCTCGGGATCCATCCGAGACGGTTACGAGTCAATGGCATAGCTCGAAAGTTTTCCTATATAGTCTTGTCTTGTTCATCAAGGAGTCAATAACTTCATGGGCTTGGTTTCACCCAAATATTCATGGGCTTCAGCGATATCAGTAGATCATCATGTGGGCCATCTGTTGGGCTGGACCGGATATGCTAAGGGTGAGTGCCCATTGGGATTGTGTCTGTCAGTAGCCCCCAAGTGTCCAGTCAAATCGTAGATTTGGGTGAAGACTTAGAAGACGTAGCCTTGGTAAGGTGAATGGTACTAACCCAGAAGTTCATCGGGTCAAAGAGTCTTGTGACTTTTAAAAAGTTCATAATGATGTTGGTAAATGTGCCTATTGCTCTCGATAGATAAGGACCAGTTAATTGCTCTTGGGCAAAAACAACGCTACCTACTCAGACTCGAGTCCCCAGACTCGAATCCAATATATGCTGGGGTAATCTAACTTATTCCATGGAGGTCTTGCTGAGTCGAATTCCTGTTGATAAGTACATACCCAATGTGTCTGTCAGGAATTTCATCATGTCGTACGCATCCTATTTATCTGGTAGAGCGTAGCGGACGCGATTGCTATGTAATTAGATAGGAGCTGTAAGTCTTATCTTTGCATCGTAGACATAACATCTGAATGTTTATCGCAGCGGATGCGCTTTGGGTGGTCAAGGAGATGTTATCTCTGAACTTGATGTATATACAATGTGCATAGAGGGTGAAGTCGCCTAGTTTTTGGTTGTTTGTAAGCAAATTCTGATTTTTTTATATAGGGTGTGCGACCAATGCTCCCTATGGTAGTAGGCCTAAGTGTCTGTTCGAGTCGTAGACTCCAGTAGAGACTTATAGTTATAAGTTGCACAATCGGCAGTCGACACTA
This sequence comes from Avena insularis, assembly GCA_023614405.1. Taxonomy (NCBI): domain Eukaryota; kingdom Viridiplantae; phylum Streptophyta; class Magnoliopsida; order Poales; family Poaceae; genus Avena; species Avena insularis. Next base: position 317,168,265 of record CM042686.1, read on the forward strand.
TGGACCCAGTCGACATAATGGACCTCATAGGCTAAGTCAACATTGTTTGTTGATGCAATGCATAATTCAAGTCGACAGTTTCCTTCAATAGTGACTGGAAGTTCTTCGGATGACTATCAATTGACAATTTTCTTCAATTATTGACCTGGAAGTGCTTCGGATGACCCCGCAGATGCAATCAACGCATGTTCTTCTATTTATTTTCGGGTACACGATCAACACTCCCTATGGGAGTAGTCCCCGAGTATTTAGTCGAATCGTAGATTCGGGTCAAGACTCGACGCATTTGTATTCCTCATCCAAAGGTTACATCTTGTTGGAATAATCACGGAAGTACATCAGGTGCACGGCTAGCGCTCTGGATTGGAGTAGCCCCCTAGTGTCTAGCCGAGTCGTAGGCTCGGGTAGAGACTCAAGTCTTGTACCATGCAACCTCAGTCGACAATCTGATAGGCATACACTAGGGACCTGGTAGTTCATCAGGTGCACGACCAACACTTTTGATAGGAGTAGCCCCCGAGTGTTTGGTCGAGAGGTAGAGTCAATCAAAGACTTAGATCTTGTTTCCTACCAAAAGCTTCTCTATTTGTAGCACCCGAGGAGATGCTCAACTTGAATGTCTTACTTGTGGATTTAGTCAAATGTTTCTTCGAGTCCTCTAAAAGGACGTGATGGAGTTTGAATGGCCGATGACGTCAGGGATGACACCGGGTGAACTCAAGTGTCAGCTTGAGCACCTAATTTGACGCAAAAGTGTGGGCTCCAATATTAAAGCTAACCAAAGTTGGCTCCACATTGCATGAAACCGAGGGTTTAACATCGGTTTCTCGATTTTTGTGTAGTGGAGTTACTATGGCAACGATTTGTATCTCGTCCTTCCATGTGTCCTCCTGGATGTGCGGCACGTGCCTATGTGTTTTATCCATTAGTCAGGATTGATCCCACTAACAGTATAAGAAAATGGGAAGGCACAGTAAAAAATTCCCCATTCTTGCCATATTATTCTTCCTCATCTTGCGCTTCGCCATAGCTGTTCTCTTCGCTACACTATATGTACTCAGAATGTTTCCCAACGCCTTCCTCCGCGCCACGAAAAAGAAGTGCGCCACCATGATGGGAATATTGAAGAAGTTTGGGGACACTGGTTCTAGCACCGTCGCCGCCGTGAAGAAGAAGGGTGCCGCCACGACGAGGACCACCAATGGATATTTGTGGTGGTCCATGTAAAAGGCCACTAAGTTGCGCTAGTTTAGGTAGGATGGACAGCTCCCCCTGAGGAGGACTACATCATTCCTGATCCTAAGGTAATCCCCAATCCTCCTCCTAGGTTTAGGGTTATGTTTATCGCCTTCATCCTTTAGGGCTTTTCTCTTCTAGCCCACAAATTTCTTTGTGGTTGCTCTTTCTCTACGGTGTTCTGCTACATCAGCGGACACCAAATTCTATCATGCACATCGCATGCTACATTACCCTCTGCAAGTGCTGGCTGGCCATTTCACGCACACTGGGCTCTAGAAGAAGCTCTATTCCTTGAAGATGCAGTCAAGTTCCTAGGGTCCTTATGATTTCGATGGGTGTAGCATATCCTTTCGGGGGAATGTGCAGTACTTTGCTTTTAAAATTGTTTGAGTCTTCCCAAGAATGGAGGCACAAGTGGTTTTATATCCAGGGCCCCAGAAGGTAGGCAACCAGAAGTTTGGATTGGCCTCGTTTGATCTGAGCGCCAAGGTAGAGAAGAAACATTCTTGGAAGAACAAGGTGCCACCGGGTGAAGAGGTAGAGGTGGAAGCTCTGTATGCTCAAGTGAAGGCCCCGCAGATCATTCTTGTAAAAGAAGTGGATGGGATTAACATAATCTGCACCTTCCTCTATCCAGCCACTCCAAGCTAGGGTCCACCCCATGGGGAGAACCTGTCATCTGTTGAACTTGAGAAGATGGTGAAGGCTCTCACTAGCCTTACTGCCGACGAGGAGCTCCTGAAGGACTCGCTGGTGGCTCCGTATGATGTGAGCAAGAAATTGACCAAGGTAAGGACTCTGGACGTTTGCTTGTGCCTGATTTTTTCACCATTATAGTATTGTCATGTGATGTCTTTTGACTTTGTCGTTGGTTGTAGAATCATAAGGTCGCTACATCTCTTTTGCCCCTGCCTGAGAAGTTTGAAGTACTAGAAGGTGTTGAACCATATGAATCAGACTCTACCATTCCAACCACCCACTAGCGACAAGGTTAGTGACAAGGGCACCCGCAAGCGGGGCTGGAGTGAAACTTTACATGCTTCAACACCCTCATAACCTAAGGGACCCGACACAGCCCTCGGTGCGTCTGAGTCAATCGCAACAATGCCAGTTATCACCGCACGTCTAGATCCTATAGCCAAGAAGCTCAAGGTTGATATGTTTAACCTTGATGATCTCATCTCGTATGTATTTCTACTTGTTTCTCCATTGATGAATTTATTAGACTACTGGATCATAATGATTGTATGCTTTTAGTAGCATGGAGTCAACCTTTGGGGATGCCACCAAAAATATAATGGACAAGGGGGTCGTGGACTCAAAGGCTGTGGATTTTGACACTCTTGTAGAGATCGCAAATCAGCTAGTCCTCGTCATGGCGACAACTCCTCCAGCTCCTCCCGGCTCCGGAAATGCAAGAGAGTCATAACTCAATATGTGCCCCAAGGCTGTCGACATCTGCTGATGACCACATAAGTAGTTCTGAACTTTGTCTATTGTATTTGCTACGCTGCATCATCCGTGGATCCCTGATTCCATGTTATTAAATAGAGTGCCCCACAACCGGTCGTACACTTCATGGTGCAGACAGGCCGTCAATATGTCCCGGTGGAGGCGGAACGCAACCAACTTCAGCGTAAGCTTCTATTGCATTTCTTCTAAGTGTAGCAACATGAATGTCATTCTAATGTTGTTGTATTGATGCAGCCGAGAAGAATGAGGCCCTGTGCCGAAATGAAGAACTTGAAACGAAACTTGGTGGTGCCAAGAACAAGGCTAAGAGAGTTGAGGTCGCACTCGACCAATTTAATGCTAAGGCGAAGCAACATGAGGAGGAACTCCTAGCAGCGGTCACCAACCATGAATGGGAACTGAGTGATCAGCTGATGTCGTCGACCCAAGCCTTGTCAGGTGATTATATTCTGATGAATCCTTATTTCGGAGTCTTTAGAGTTTTTGTTGTTGAAACTTATGTTGCTTGTATTGTAGATGATGTCGGGGGTCCTCTAGACCGTCATGCCCAAGTGCGCATTGATCCATTGACTGATGTTGTTGCAACAGTCGAGGATCGCAACACTTATCTGAAGGACATGCTAGTGAAGGCCAAGGGGGTGTTGGGACGCTTTCACAAGGAGATCTTCCCAAAGGCTGCTGCCATCGAGGATATCAGGGGACTTGTGGATGCCTTCCATGTAGTCGAGGATCCAACGAAGGCCTACAAGTAGTCCCAAAAGGTGGTTGGTGCCTCCTTAGCTTTCACGGTGACCACGCCGCATGACGTGAAGCTCGACCTCGATGAGGCTAGAACCTACATTCTAGTGACAGCCAACGATTAGGAGGTAGAGCTTCATGCCTATGTCAACATGGCAAACAAATATGGTCCACGACTAGTGTCTCTTCTTGACAAATATACTGTAGAGCAGAAGCGTCTGGCCACGGCTAGTGCACAAGCTTATTCTGTCAAACCTTCAGATACCGTGTCGTAGGATAGTGCAGTAGCATAGGTACCTTACCACCCTCTTTTTATTTTGTAATCGACTTTGCCTTTTGTTGTTGATTCTAGAACCCTGATTTAGTTTAAATGTTAAGAGTTGCTCTATGTTGTTTCTACTTCTGCTCCCTTGTTTAGCCCCCGATCATATGACTCATAGAGGGTAGCATGTCACTACAAGAAATGTTTCCACCCGCAATGATTTGGCCCATTGGTCATCATAGAAGGCGCGCCTTCCGCGATGTATTTCTTCGCTCGACCGTGGCCGATGGATTTTTCCGGGTTTTGTGGCCCTTTACTACGACGAAGCACTAAAAACATGGACAAAGCTTGGCCGGCGTGTGGCAGAAGTAAGATTTTCGGTTCCTCGCGTGATTTTAACTCGGCAATATCTTTTGAGTGCGGGTCTCGGATGTCAGTGTCCCTAGCGGACCAAACTTTGGCGCCTCCCTAATTTGAACTCGATAACCTTGCTGGATGCATCTGCTGTTTAGTCAGGCTGCTAGGTCCTGCATGTCAACCTCTTATTAGAAGAATCATGTGTATGATGGAACTTTTTTCCTTTGCTCGTACTACCCTGTTTTGAACTTAATAGTGGTGCTCGATGCATCTACCTTTTAGTTAGGCTGATGGGTCCCACATGTCAGCTTCTCATTAGAAGAATTGTGTGTACGATGGAATATTTTTCCTTGGCTTGTGCCTCCCTAATGTGAACTCGATAACGTTGATCGATGCATCAGCCGTTTAATTAGGCTGGTGGATCCCCATGTCAACCTCTCATTACAAGAATCGCGTGTATGATGGAATTTTTCTTCACTCACGCTTCCCTATTTTGGACTTATAGAGTTGCTCGATGCATTCGCCGTTTGGTCATGCTACTGGGTCCCACATGCCAGTCTCTCATTAGAAGGAACGTGTGCATGCTGGACGCGCGCCTCATTGTTTCGAACTTGATAATGTTGCTCGTTGTATCTGCCGTTTATTTAGGCTGCTGGGTCCCACATGTCAGCCTCTCATTAGAAGAAACGTGTGCATGGTGGCCTTTTTTTCATTGGCTCGTGCCTCTTTGATGTGAGCTCGATAACGTTGCTCACTGCATCAGCCGTTTATTTAGGCTGCTGGGTCCTACATGTCAGCCTCTCATTAGAAGAAACATGTACATGATGGACTTTTTTATTTCGGTCATGTCTGTTACTTTCATATTCTTAATATATATCAATGTAGCCATGTATATCCTCGATGGTGGGTCACTGATGCCAGCTTCTCTGTACAAGTATTTAACTTTTTTTTAAACCCGCCCATTAAATTCGAGGGACACTACAGTGGGTCCACGATGTCAGCCACACCATAAAGAAATATTGCTACAAAAAATGTAAACCCAAGATATGTACATGCGGTGACCCAGCATACCACTGCATGTATAGTATACTATAGTCGTTGACATGACATCCACATAACACTGTTCTGTAAATATCACATCCCTCAGAGTGGTACAACAGAAACATTGCGGGTCCATATTACAAACATACACACTTCATTATTATTACAATACCAGAAGTTCAGGACTTCAAGTGATTCAAACTTACAAACCAACTTAAACAGTTTTAGCAAAAGATTCAAAGTTTCAAACTTATACTCCGAATTGAGCTCAACAACTTATTATATAAAGTTTATGCTGCTCGGCTCAATTGGTTTACTAATAACTAAGGCAACTACTAAGACTCGTTGCCCTCTACTCCATAGCGTATTTCATAGTCCACCCCTTCTACTCCTCCGGATAGGTCTGGCTCCTCGTAGTAGACATCCTCTTGCCCTTCAGCTACGTACATTGGAGTGTCTTCTGGATCCTCAAAGTCTAAGCAGGGGATCAAAGGAAAGAGTGAGTAACAGTGTAACCCAGCAAGTTCATTATGTGCAAGGTGGGAAGTTTGATGCACTATCTACCACCTCGGACTATCAGTCCTTGGCACTATGCAGTTTTTATATTCATTTCTACAAAGATTGATTTTATTATCAAAAACTATGCCCATCAACCTTCACAGGTTGACCAGAACTTCATGGAGTTCCTTTCCTGCCGCGTTAGTAGCTCCTTCCCAGAACAGGGAGTAACAAGTTACAGTTCTTATACTCTACAGAGGTGCGTTGCTTTACCCATGAGAGATCAACTCCTTGTTGCACAACCGGGCGTACTTTCCGATCTAGAATTCCGTGATGTGGGGCCCAGTAGGTGATCCAAGCCAATCACTGCCTCCTTCGCAACCCCACATGTTCCTTGGTGTACGCCATTCCCACACATTGAATTATGACAATGGTTGGTACAGAACATTCAGATGCTAGAACTATCGTGGGATGTTGAGGGTTCCCACCCATATGCTGCATATCCTCTACGAATTACCAATTAATGCACGCTACGAGGATAACAACCACGACCTGCGCATCCAGCTACATGTGAGAGGAGGAAGATACAGCTAACTTCTCCGACCCATTCCAAATCTCATGGTTAACGTGTATTATACGGTGCTAGAATCACTGATGTCATGGGTTATTAAGCCCTAGTTGTTCGGCAACTGGAATTTTAGATTCCATTGTCATTCTTAGTATTTATCATCACATAGGATGATAATAACACTTCATTTGTTTGGGAAAATATTTATTTTTTGTCTCTTTTAGAACATAGGTGATAAAACAAGGTTTTCAAATACTTTCATAAAGACTCTTCAAAGGACACGAGCAAGTGATGAACTTGCCTTGTGACTGCAAGGTAGTGAAGTTGGATACTTCCACTTAACCTTGAGCTCTGGTTTCTATAGAAGTCCATTATTGCCCAGTAAGGACAATTTTTAAGGAAGCAATATGCAATGCATTGTAATGTCATGCAATGATTTATTATCTTCCTTCTTCGCGTGTTTTACCCACCTTATAAAGGTTTTATGTTTCTTTTAATTAATAAAAGAAAAGTTTTACTCAAGAACCATTAAATTCACATAATTTTTATATTTGGTATTATTATGATAACTAGTATTATTCTAAGAGTCTAAAAATGAATTTATTTAATTTTAACTCTTTTAAATGTTTAACAAAAATTCCTTTAAGGAAATAAGTCTTTATTTTTATCACACTTGATCTAATTTTCAAAAATACGAACTAGTATTTTTCTATAATAGTACTTCCTTTTAGGATCTTAAAAATGGATTTTATTCAATTTTAAGTGTTTTGTATATTTTTATAAAATTCCAAAAGTAGTATAACAATAATAACAGTTCTAAATTTAATTACTTAAAATTCTATTTATTATTTTTCTTGAATAGAGGACACCTTGTGAGTTCCTTGGTATTTTATTTATATTTTTAGGATTTTTATTTTATTTCTTACAACCTTTTAAGTCCTAGGGGTATTTTGGTCTTTTGATAAATTACTTAGACTTTTCTTTTGAACATCTGGACCTAGCCCATTAGGCTGGCCCAGCCCTGACTCGGCCTACCCGGGCTGGTCAAACCCTCTCAGATCGAGTGGCCTAGTACCACTAGCTCTTTGCTCTCACATCCCCATAGAGACGATGTGCTACCGATGCTGCCGTCGTGCGACCCCGGCCTCCCCAGGCCTCTCCGACCGCCTCCCTAGTGCACGATGGGGTAGACGACGCCGCTCCATCGATTAGTCTAGTTTGATTTGTTGCCGAGCGCTTCTTCTGGCTAGGCCACCTCCACCCCGAACCCTAGGGTTTGGTGGTTTCTGGCGATGTGGTGTTCCGCCGCCCTATGATGCTGTGCCGCGACTTCGGTGGGACTATGGTGCTGCCACTGCTGCTCGTGTAGCTGTGGCTGCCGCCTCATGGCTCGGTGCAGGTTGCAACACCCTCGGGTGCTCCCCGTGCCATCGTGTGCACTCGCCGGTGATTCTGCCTCCTCTTCTAAACGTCAGCGAGGACCACGAGTAAGTGCTTTTGTTTTCCCCATCTTATTCTTCCTCTGTCTCTCTTGTTGTCCTCTGTGTAATTACAGTGAGGAACACCCTAATTAGAGTTCATCAGTGATGTTAGGGTTCTATCCCTGTATGTCGATTATTGAGATTAATGGATGATTTAGAAGTACTTGTGGTGATGATACTGTGCTAAGCTATTAGCTATTGATTCTAGTGGTGTGGTTTTCACTACTGTTCAACGTTCTTGGTAATGACAGTGGCACTACCAGTAATGGTTCACTGAATTCTGATACACACCTATGTTGATATGTTCCGATTGGAGTTGATTTGATACTCCTATGATTCTCTGATTATGATAGATTGTATAAATGTAAATATTGTTCCTGGTTATTTATTCTAGGAAAATGATTGAATAACTTTCTTCAAGTTTACTTGCTATGTATGTTTTCTTGGTTTAGAGTAGATACTTGTGATGTTGGGAATATGCCCTAGAGGCAATCATGGTTGATGATATTTCCCAAAGTATTCATAAAGTAAAGTTGTGCTTATATGAACATCAGATATATATCACTGAATGCGTGATTCAGTTGTGGAACTATGTATTCATGATTGTTCATATTAGATTGTCCTTGGTCGTTGAGGTTGTGCTGGACACATAACTTAGACCAATGTGCAAGTCGGCTGATGACACGGTTCCACTTGTCATGGGCATGGTGATGCTATTCTGACTTACACTGATTCGGCTAAAGAGTTTAGCGAGTCGGACTGACCCACGGTTGAGATGCAACGAGCATGTTGTCATTTGCAGTCTCAAGCAATAGAATCCTTCGACCTGAAGTGATTGCATGATCCGAGTTGTGGATCTCCAACTTGGGAGTTGACACGTCTTGCTAGAGGCCGCTACCATCTATCGACTTGAGACCGAGTGTTCATGGGAGTGAGTTGACTCAAAGCCATGATGGGATACTTGGAGGAGTAGCTCATGTCGTGTCCAGGTGTACGTGAACCTACAGGGTCACACACTTAAGGGTAAGGAGCCCATGTGGATTAGATCCATATGGAGATTGGAGTACAGCCTAGATGGGCCTCAGGCGTTGAGCCCAACTAGGCGTGTATATAAGTGGAGTGATAAGGGATAGTCCCTGATGTTGGAGATATGCCCAAGAGGCAATAATAAAAGTGGTTATTATTATATCTTTGTGTTTATGATGAATGTTTACATCCCATGCTATAATTGTATTATAAGGAAACACTAATACATGTGTGTTTTGTAAACATAAAAGAGTCCCTAGTAAGCCTCTTGTGGAACTAGCTTGTTGATTAAATGATGATCATGGTTTCCTGATCATGGACATTGGATGTCATTAATAACAAGGTTATATCATTAGGAGAATGATGTGATGGACACACACCCATAGTAAGCGTATCATAAGATCAAGTCATTAAGTTTGTATTGCTGTAAGCTTTCAAATGCATAGTAACCTAATCCTTCGACCATGAGGTCATGTTAATCACCATCACCGGATGGGTACTTTGATGACATCAAACACCGCTTCGTAACTGGGTGGTTATAAAGGTGTCATTGGGTATTCTAAAAGTATGTGTTGAAGCACATGGACCAAGATTGGGATTTGTCCATCCATATGACGGATAGATATGCTCTGGGCCCTCTCGGTGGAATGTCATCTAGTTAGCTTGCAAGCATGTGACTAGGTCACAAGGGATGACATAACATGGAACGAGTAAAGAGTACTTATCGATGTGAGGTAGAACTAGGTATGGAGATACCGACGATCAAACCTCGAATAAGTAGAATATCGCGTGACAAAGGGAATTGGTTTCGTATGTTAATGGTTCTATCGATCACGAAGTCATCGTTGAGTATGTGGGAGCCATTATGGATCTCTAGATCCTGCTAATGGTTATTGATCGGAGAGGTGTCTTCATCATGTCTGCATATTCACGAACCGTAGGGTGACACACTTAAGGTTCGAAGTTGTTTTAAGTAGATATGGAATATGCGTTGGAAACCGAATGTTGTTTGGAGTCTTGGATTGGATCCGGAATTGTCCGGAGAATAAGATTCATATATTGGGGATCATTTTCTAAGTTAGGAAATGTTTCGGAGTGTTTGTATGGAGATTCTAGAAGGTTTCAGAATGTTCTAGAAGGTTCTAGGAGATTTCTTGGAGTTTGCTTGAAAACCAAGAAAGGATCAAGGAGTCCTTGTGGGGAAAGACAAGGAGTCGTGGGGGAGGAGGACTCCTCCCCCCTCCCACTCCGCCGGCCAAGGAAGGGAGGGGAGTCCTACTAGGACACCCCTCCCATGGCGCCTTCCTCCTTTAAATAGAGGGGTCGGGGCGCCACCCCCTTGCCCTCTCCCACTTCATACCCTAGCCGCCGCCTCTCTCCTCCTCCTTCCCTCTGCTCCGGCTTAGGCGAAGCCCTGTAGAATTCTCTACTCCACCACCACCACCACACCGTCGTGCTGCTGGGATTCTGTGGAGAAGATCTACTACCTCCGCTGCTCGCTGGAACAGGGAGAGGAAGGTCTGGTTCGACTCCGCACGTGTGACCGATCATGCGCTGCCTAACGCGGAAGGATCGTCCACATGATCTTGAGATCGGCAAGTGATCGACTACATCAACCCCGAGATCTAATCTCGTAACGCTTTCGGATCTACGAGGGTTAGTAAAGATCTATCTCGTTGCACATGTCTAATAGATTAGATCTTGGCTTTTATCTAGATTAGATCTGGGTTTTGTTCGTTCTTGCGGTAGAAATTTTTTGTTTTCCATGCTACGAACCCATCAGTGGTATCAGAGCCGTATCTGTCGTAGATCTGTTGAGCAGTAGAACACAATGGTTTTGTGGGCGTTGGTGCTCGTGGTCGCCTTTTGCTTTGTGTACTTTGCATCTTGCGGTATGGTGGGATGAAGCGGCTCGGGCTAACCTTACATGTCATCGCACATGAGACTTTCTCCACGCTTGACGTGTAACTTGCTTTGCACAAGTGGCTTTGCGGGTGTCTGTCTCTCCCACCATAGTATAGATCCAATCTACACTTTGCACTTGATAGCACTTGTATCAACGTTGTGGTTCAGTTTCGTAGGTAAGATCCGGTCTTATTCGAAAGCCCCAAACCACGTAAAACATGCAAAGAAAATTAGAGGCGTCTAACTTGTTTTTGCAGGGGTTTTGTGATGTGATATGGCCATCATGTGATTGTGATTATATTTGATGTATGCAATGATCCTTGTTGTAATATGGCGGCGAGAACTAATGGTTGTCTTTAATTCTGTTAAGACCTGCGTGTCTATTCATCTTGTAATAGCTTTATTCCAAGTAGTTGTAATAGTTGCTAGTGATGATGGACAACCATGAAGCGGCGCCACTGACCTTGATGCAATGCTGGTGATGATGGAGATCATGTCCGTGCTTTGGAGATGGAGATCAAAGGCATAAGAAGAAAGGGCCATATCATATCACACTAATTATGAATTGCCTATGATGTTAATCCTTTATGCATCTTGTATTGCTTAGATCGCGATGGTAGCATTATAAGATGATCCCTCTCACTAAATATCAAGTAATAAAGTGTTCGTCCTTAGTTGGCACCGTTGCCCCAAGTACCTTGCAGATCTGAAGAATGGCAACATCAAGAAGAAAGGTATATTCGATATACATGTTATTGATGTGTATCTTACTAGTAGTCGTAGTAGTGCCTGGGTATTTGATACTGGTTCGGTTGCTCATATTTGTAACTCGAAACAGGAGCTGTGGAATAAACGAAGACTGGCGAGAGACGAGGTGACGATGCGCGTTGGAAATGGCTCCAAGGTTGATGTGATCGCCGTCGGCACGCTCCCTCTACATCTACCTTCAGGATTAGTTTTAAATTTAAATAAATGTTATTTGGTGCCTGCGTTAAGCATGAACATTATATCTGGATCTTGTTTATTGCGAGACGGTTACTCTTTTAAGTCTGAGAATAAAGGTTGTTCGATTTATATGAGTAATATCTTTTATGGTAATGCACCTGAGATGAATGGTTTATTCTTATTGAATCTCGATAGTAGTGATACACATGTTCACAACATAGATGCTAAACGAATAAAATTGAATGATAATTCTACATACACGTGGCACTATCATCTTGGTCACATTGGAGTGAAGCGTATGAAGAAACTCCATTCTGATGGACTTCTTGAATCACTTGATTTTGAATCACTTGAAAGATGCGAAGCATGTCTAATGGGAAAAATGACTAAGACTCCATTCTCTGGTATAATGGAGCGAGCTACAGACTTATTGGAAATAATACATACCGATGTGTGCGGTCCAATGAGTGTAGCATCACGTGGTGGATATCGTTATGTTCTCACTTTCACGGATGACTTAAGTAGATATGGGTATGTCTACTTTATGAAACATAAGTCCGAAACTTTCGAGAAGTTTAAGGAATTTTAAAGTGAAGTGGAAAATCATCGTAACAAGAAGATTAAGTTTCTGCGTTCTGACCGCGGAGGTGAATATCTGAGTTATGAGTTTGGCATGCATTTAAATAAATGTGGAATACTTTCACAGTTGACACCGCCAGGAACACCACAGCGTAATGGTGTGTCCGAACGTCGTAATCGAACTCTCTTAGATATGGTTCGGTCTATGTTGTCTCTTACAGATTTACCACTATCGTTTTGGGGCTATGCATTAGAGACAGCCGCATTCACTTTAAATAGGGCACCATCTAAATCCGTTGAAACGACACTGCATTTAATTGTGGTTTTGTAAGAAACCTAAGTTGTCGTTCCTTAAAGTTTGGGGTTGCGAAGCGTATGTAAAGAAGCTACAACCTGATAAGCTTGAACCCAAAGCGGAGAAATGTGTCTTCATAGGATACCCTAAAGAAACAATTGGGTATACCTTCTATCATAGATCTAAAGGCAAAGTTTTCGTTGCCAAGAATGGATCCTTTCTTGAGAAGGAGTTTCTCTCGAAAGAAGTGACTGGAAGGAAAGTAGAACTCGACGAGGTTATTGAACCTTCTCTCGGAGTTGAGAGTAGCGCAGCACCGGAAGATGTTTTTGTGCCGCCTGCACCAATTGGAGAGGAAGCTCATGATGGTGATCATGAAACTTCGAACGAAGTTACTGCTGAACCTAGCAGGTCAACGAGGGTTCGTACCACTCCTGATTGGTATGACTCTTCCTTGAACGTCATGTTGGTGGACCCTGTGACATATGAAGAAGCTATGGTGAGCCCAGATTCCGACAAATGGCTAGAAGCCATGAAATTCGAAATGGGATCCATGTACGAAAACCAAGTATGGACTTTGGTGGACTTACCGGATGGCCGTAAGGCTGTCGAGAACAAATGGATTTTCAAAAGAAAAATAGATGCTGATGGTAATGTTACTATCTATAAAGCTCGACTTGTCGCGAAAGGGTTCCGACAAATTCAAGGAGTTGACTACGATGAGACTTTCTCACCAGTAGCGAAGCTAAAGTCTGTGAGGATTTTGTTAGCAATTGCTGCATATTTCGATTATGAGATTTGGCAGATGGATGTCAAAAAGCCGTTCCTTAATGGTGACATTGAGGAAGAGTTGTATATGGTACAACCCAAGGATTTTGTCGATCCTAGTGATGCTGACAAGGTATGCAAACTTCAGCGCTCCATTTATGGACCGAAGCAAGCATCCCGGAGTTGGAATCAATGTTTTGATAAAGTAATCAAAAACTTTGGATTTATACAAACTTATGGAGAAGCTTTTATTTACAAGAAAGTGAGTGGGAGCTCTGTAGCATTCCTAGTACTATATGTAGATGACACATTGTTGATTGGGAATGATATAGAACTTCTTAATAGCGTCAAAACCTATTTGAATAATAGTTTTTCAATGAAGGATCTTGGCGAAGCGGCATATATTCTAGGCATCAAGATTTATAGAGATAGATCAAGACGCCTAATAGCGCTTTCACAAAGTACATACTTAGACAAAGTTCTAAAGAAGTTTAGAATGGAAGAGATCAAGAAAGGGTTCGTGCCCATATTGTCAGGTAAGACCTTGAGTAAGACTCAAAGTCTGGCTACAGCAGAAGATAGAGAAAAGATGAATAATATTCCCTATGCCTCGGCCATAGGTTCTATCATGTATGCCATGCGGTGTACAAGACCGGATATAGTACATGCTGTTAGTTTGACTAGCAGATATCAATGTGATCCTGGAATGGAACACTGGACATCGGTCAAGAATATCCTAAAGTACTTGAATAGGACTAAGGATATGGTTCTTTCTTATGGAGGTGATGAACAGCTTGTTGTAAACGGTTACACTGATGCTAGTTGGAACACCGATCCAGATGACTCGAAGTCACAGTCTGGATACGTATTTATTTTGAATGGTGCTGCAGTGAGCTGGAGGAGTGCCAACCAAAGCGTTGTGGCGAAATCTTTAACTGAATCGGAATACATAGCTGCTTCGGAGGCTGCACAAGAAGCCATATGGATGAAGGAGTTCATTACTGAACTTGGCGTGGTTCCCAGTGCGTTGGACCCGATGTCCATCTACTGTGACAACACAGGTGCCATAGCTAATGCACAGGAGCCAAGGTCACATAGCAAGCTGAAGCACATCAAGCTACGTTTCCATGCTATTCGCGAGTATGTCCGAGATGGTGACATAAAGATTTGCAAAGTACACACTGATCTGAATGTGGCAGATCCGTTGACTAAACCTCTCCCTAGAGCAAAGCATGACCAACACCAGAACGCCATGGGTGTTATGTATATTACCATGTAATCTAGAATATTGACTCTAGTGCAAGTGGGAGACTGTTGGAGATATGCCCAAGAGGCAATAATAAAAGTGGTTATTATTATATCTTTGTGTTTATGATGAATGTTTACATCCCATGCTATAATTGTATTATAAGGAAACACTAATACATGTGTGTTTTGTAAACATAAGAGAGTCCCTACTAAGCCTCTTGTGGAACTAGCTTGTTGATTAAATGATGATCATGGTTTCCTGATGATGGACATTGGATGTCATTAATAACAAGGTTATATTATTAGGAGAATGATGTGATGGACACACACCCATAGTAAGCTTAGCATAAGATCAAGTCATTAAGTTCGTATTGCTGTAAGCTTTCAAATGCATAGTAACCTAATCCTTCGACCATGAGGTCATGTTAATCACCATCACCGGATGGGTACTTTGATGACATCAAACACCGCTTCGTAACTGGGTGGTTATAAAGGTGTCATTGGGTATTCTGAAAGTATGTGTTGAAGCGCATGGACCAAGATTTTGATTTGTCCATCCATATGACGGATAGATATGCTCTAGGCCCTCTCGGTGGAATGTCATCTAGTTAGCTTGCAAGCATGTGACTAGGTCACAAGGGATGACATAACATGGAACGAGTAAAGAGTACTTATCAGTAATGAGGTAGAACTACGTATGGAGATACCGATGATCAAACCTCGGATAAGTAGAATATCGCGTGACAAAGGGAATTGGTGTCGTATGTTAATGGTTCTATCGATCACGAAGTCATCGTTGAGTATGTGGGAGCCATTATGGATCTCCAGATCCTGCTGATGGTTATTGATCGGAGAGGTGTCTTCATCATGTCTGCATATTCACGAACCGTAGGGTGACACACTTAAGGTTCGAAGTTGTTTTAAGTAGATATGGAATATGCGTTGGAAACCGAATGTTGTTCGGAGTCTCGGATTGGATCTGGGAGCTCACGAGGAGATCCAAAATTGTACGGAGAATAA
The DNA here is from genome assembly GCA_023614405.1 of Avena insularis. Classification (NCBI taxonomy): domain Eukaryota; kingdom Viridiplantae; phylum Streptophyta; class Magnoliopsida; order Poales; family Poaceae; genus Avena; species Avena insularis. Next base: position 317,183,708 of record CM042686.1, read on the forward strand.
GATTCATATATTGGGGATCATTTTCTAAGTTAGGAAATGTTCCGGAGTGTTTGTATGGATATTCTAGAAGGTTTTAGAATGTTCTGGAAGGTTCTAGGAGATTTCTTGGAGTTTGCTTGAAAACCAAGAAAGGATCAAGGAGTCCTTGTGGGGAAAGACAAGGAGTCGTGGGGGAGGAGGACTCCTCCCCCCTCCCAATCCGTCGGCCAAGGAAGGGAGGGGAGTCCTACTAGGACTCCCCCTCCCATGGTGCCTCCCTCCTTTAAATAGAGGGGAGGGCGCCACCCCCTTGCCCTCTCCCACTTCATACCCTAGCCGCCGCCTCTCTCCTCCTCCTTCCCTCTGCTCCGGCTTAGGCAAAGCCCTGCAGAATTCTCTACTCCACCACCACCACCACACCGTCGTGCTGCTGGGATTCCGTGGAGAAGATCTACTACCTCCGCTGCTCGTTGGAACGGGGAGAGGAAGGTCTGCTTCGACTCCGCACGTGTGACCGACTGCGGAAGCGCTGCCGGAACGCGGCGCTGGAAGGATCGTCCACACGATCTTGAGATCGGCAAGTGATCGACTACATCAACCCCGAGATCTAATCTCGTAACGCTTTCGGATCTACGAGGGTTAGTACAGATCTATCTCGTTGCACATGTCTAATAGATTAGATCTTGGCTTTTATCTAGATTAGATCTAGGTTTTGTTCGTTCTTGCGGTAGAATTTTTTTGTTTTCCATGCTACGAACCTATCACCTGACCTAGCCGTCACTTTCTCCACTTCCATTTCGGGCTAGACAGGATCTAGCAGTCCTATGTCTGAAGCTCCTTCCTGTATGTGTGGATACCGGTAGAGGCATTGCATGTGCGGCACTGGAGACGGGGAAGCTCATGGGGATCTGACGAAGGAGTTTGTGGGATTCAGAAGGGCTGTCCAGGGATCGTTCGGTACTGCTTCGACGCGCTACATCAACTTCGAGCGGTAATCTCGTGGCCTATAACCTGAGATGGATCTTGGGATTTCCGCGTTAGGGAAAAAGTTTTGTTTATCTCTGTGTGGCCCAACATGTGACACCTTCCTTGGAATGGTACACAAGTGTTCATTCTAGTACTAGGCTAAATTCTACCTGTGTCCTAGTGTGGCTTGGGCTAAAATGGGTTGAAACTCCTGTTGGATACATTAACCTATGATGCATATGAATTTTCTTTGGCCTATGATGTTGGTCTGAGGCATAAATAGGTAAGAACTAAAGTTTTCACCTGCTGATCCTCACAGGTGTGCCTTGATATTAAGTGTAAAACAATGATTTTTATAGGTCTTTAAGAAAATGACTTGACATCTCATGCTGTTTAATATAGATCCTTAAGATGAAATTGTTCCTGAGGTGCTACTATTATAAGATGTGCCCAGAAATATTTACTTAAGGCTGCTGTATATGTGGATGTAAAAACATGTCTTGTTATCCAAGATCAGTGATGCACGAACTGAGATCTTGGTATTGCTTGCACATATTGAGCATTGGCTTTCATTTGAATTACTTCTGTGATGGATACACCCCATTTGGGTGCTCTTCTGAGAAGGTTCATATAAAACAACACATGCTTGAATGATCTAGGATGTTTTGATCATGTGATGGTTTTATGTGTACTTACCACACAACTTGGTGGTTGGTGATGATGTTGTGGTGGTTGATCTTGCTGGCTTGATTTTGTTAGCTTGTTCTTGCTGACTTGATCTGGCTTTGCACCTCCTGGTGCTACTCCTACTCCTCCTAGTTCCTGTGCTCTTATACTTGACCTTGCTATCCACCTGCACCACCCCCTCCTTATGTCACCATCTTGTGGATGGTTGGATGATATGTGATGTATGTGGGCTGGGGATCTGTTTGAGAAGTGGACATACTCGCTGTGTTCTTGCAGTGTGTTTGAGAAAAGGAAATGAGCTCCCTAGTATCTGTGCTATGGTTGTGAACTCCTTTTTGACTGCTTATGTTGTTGCTGCTGTTTGGACAGCACACTACATGCAATTAGATGACTAAGCCGCCTTGCTGCTTGGCTATTTGTGGATCATATCATGTGAATCGACTTTTACTTCTTATCTTTTTACTGGTTACTGTCATGGTGAAACTTGCCCCTTTCTCTATACTCAATGATGTAATAAGAACAGTGCACCAAACTGTCCTCTACTGAGAGTAAAACTAACAATTTAATATATTTTTTTCCCCTTTTTTCTTTTATTTTTGTAGGAACAAAGATCTGGATTGTCAAGACTTAGTATAGGAGTAGATATGTTTTCATTGTAATTTTCTTCTTATCCTTTTGTAAAGAATCTTGTAAAGATATTCTTATAACTTAATAAAGTTTTATTTCATTAGATTCTATTCCCTGTAATATTCTATTTTGGTGTGTTTATCTCAATTTGTAATATTATTATGGAATAAAGAAAAGAAATAAGAATTCATTTCTTATTTGAGTTTCCTTGTCTTAAGTTCCTATTATGGTTTAATATAATCAAACAATATTACTTAATCATTTTCAAAAACAATATAATATTACTCACTTCTATTTTCCAAATATTTTCCAGATGATTTAAATTTAAAATTTGAATTCAAATAACTTCCCCCAAAAATCATTAATTAATAAAGGTCATGTCAAAAGTTTATAGCAATCACCAGAAAGAGCTATTCCTACCTCTTGTTAGTGAGAGAAACTTTGAAATCTTTAGGCTTTTGTTTGGCAAAAAATTTACCCGGATTTTATAGATGAATGCATTCACATGCACAAATACTTATTTCTACCCTTCGTTGGTTCCTAAATGTTGGGGTGTTACAGACTTCCCCCCTTAAATTAAACTTCGTCCTGAAGTTTGCTGATGTGTACCTGAATAGTTCTGGGTATGCTCCTTTCAAGTCATCCTCTTTCTCCCATGTGGCTTCTCGCTCCGGGTGATGTTCCCATTGTACCTTGCAGTATTTGATTGCCCTGTTTCTCAACCTTTTCCAGTTCTCTTCCAGAATTTTACAGGGTTTCTCAACATAAGTCAAATCTACTTGTAACTCAATTTCTTGATGTGTAATTGCATCATCGGGAACTTTAAGACATTTCCGTAGTTGTGACACATGGAAAACATTATGAACCTAAGCCAGTCTTTTTGGTAACTCAAGAGCGTAAGCTATTGTTCTATTCTGACTCAGTGTCTTAAATGGTCCGATATATCTTGGACTTAGTTGTCCTTTGACTCCGAATCTCTTAACTCCCTTCGTTGGACTTACTTTGAGATATACCATATCCCCCACTTCGGGATGCCATGATCTTCGACTTTGATCATCATAACTCTTCTGTCGACTTTGAGCTATCTTCAATCAGTCTCTAATAATATCAATGATATCTTGCTTCTCCTTGATATAGTCTGGTGCAAATTCCTTGCTACTACCAGGTTCAAACCAACATATTGGTGATCTACACTTTCTCCCATACAGTACTTGGTATGGTGTTGCTTTCAGACTACTCTGATAGCTATTGTTGTATGAAAATTGTGCCAATGGTAGATGATCTTCCCACAAACCTCCAAAATCTAACGCACAAGCTCTAAGCATGTCCTCCAAGATTTGATTGGTTCTTTCTGTCTGGCCTCCAGTTTCTGGATGATAGGCTGTGTGAAATCCAACTTTGAGCCGAGTGCTTCATGTAATTGTTTCCAAAATGCTGAAGTAAACACATATCCTCTATCTGATACAATTTTCTTGGGTACTCCATGCTTACTTACTATCTCTTTGACATAGATTTCCACTAACTTCTCAGCATTATCTCTTTGATTTAACGAAATAAAATGTGCACTTTTCGTGAATCTATCCACAATCACCCATATCATATCCTTCCGCTTCGGTGTCATGGGTAATCCTATGATAAAATCCATACCAATTTCTTCCCACTTCTAGTCCGGAATTTCCAAAGGTTGTAATGGTCCTGCTAGACTTTGATGTTCCTCCTTTACCCTTTGGAAAGTATGGCATTCATATACATACTTTGCAATATCCCTCTTCATGTTATTCCACTAGAATAATTCCTTAAGATCCATATACATCTTCATACTCTCTGGATGAATTGAATATGGTGTCTCATGTGCTTCTCAGAGTATCACCTCTCTGATCTCCGGTACATCTGGTACACAAAGACGGTTGTGGAACCATAAAGATCCATAATCTCCTTGGTGAAAAACTGATTTTTGACCTTCGGAAATTCTTCCGATTTCTTCAGCAATGAATGGATCATCAAGTTGATGTCGATAGATCTCATGAAGAATATCACTGCTTTGCTATTCCACCACCCTCATGGTAGCTAAGCCTACATGAACTTCTGTCTTCAAAAACTGTATTTCTAATCTTTCCAAATCCATTTGCAACTCGTTTGGTAATTCTCTATTGATGGGTTGATTATCCGTACTCTTCCGTCTTAAAGCATCTGCTACTACATTGGCCTTTCCTGGAGTGCAGTTAATTATAAGGTCATAATCCTTGATCAACTCCATCCACCTTTTCTGCCTCATATTTAGCTCCTTCTGAGTGAAGAAATATTTGAGACTTTTATGATCCGTGTATATTTCACATCTTGCTCCATAGAGAAAATGCCTCCATCCTTTTAAAGCAAAGACTACTGCTGCTAACTCCAAATCATGTGTTGGATAATTAACTTCATGTGGTTTCAGTTGTGTAGATCCATAAGCAATTACCTTACGATCCTGCATTAGCACACATCCCAATCCTTCTTTGGATGCGTCACAATATACTGTGTAATCCTTTCCTGTTTCAGGAACTCCTAAGATTGGTGTGGTGATTAATCTGGTTTTCAATTCCTGAAAACTTGCTTCGCACTTCTCATCCCATATGAATGGAGTATTCTTTCTTAGCAATTTGTCCATTGGTCCAGCTATCTTGGAAAAACCTTCAATGAATCTCCTATAATAGCCTGCCATGCCTAAGAAACCTCGGATTTGTTTCACATTAGTTGGTGCATTCCATTCTAACACTGATTGTACTTTGGATGGATTTACTGCAATCCCATTCTTACTGATCACATGACCAAGAAATTCTACCTTGTCCAACCAGAATTCACACTTGATGAATTTAGCATATAGCTTATGTTCTCTCAAGATTTGCAATGCTATCCTCAAATGATCTGCATGCTCTTTTTTATCCTTAGAGTATCAAAATATCATCAATAAACACTATGACAAACTTATCCAGATACTGCATGAAGATTTTGTTCATAAAATTCATGAATAATGCTGGCGCATTAGTCAATCCAAAGGGTACAATGAGATACTCATGATGACCATATCTTTACACAAATGCTATTTTTGGAACATCTTCAGGTTTGATTTTTATCTGGTGGTATCCTGATCTTAGATCAATCTTGGAAAATGCTCCAACTCCTTTGACTTGATCAAATAGATCTTGAATTCTTGGCAATGGGTATTTGTTCTTGATGGTGACATTGTTGAGATTTCTGTAATCACCACACATTCATCGTCCTCCATCTCTTTTATCCACAAAAATTACTGAAGTTCCCCACGGAGATATAGTTTCCTGAATAAATCCTTTCCAGGCTAACTCATCAATTTGCTCCTTAAGCTCTTTTAATTCTTTTGGGCCCATTTTATATGGTGCTTGGGCTATTGGTGCTATACCAGGTATCAGGTTAATTGTGAATTCTATTTCCCGATCAGGTGGCATTCCTGGTAATTGTGCTAGAAAAACATCTTGAAATTCTTTCACTACAGGAATATCTTCCAACTTAACCTCCTTCATTGAGTTCAATTGAAGATCTACCATGATATGACTATGTTTATCTTACTGATAGACTATCCTTCCTCCACTTGGAGACTTGATTGAAATAGTTTTGTCCTCACAATTTATCCGAGCCCCATGTTCAGTCATCTAGTCCATACCCAGCACTACCGCAATTCCCTTCAATTGAATCACATATAGGTCCGCAAAATATGTACAATCATAGATCAACATAACTTGATCTTGCTTGAGGTGGCGTACCACTACTTTCCACCCGGCTGTTACTACGGTCATAGGGCTTGCTAACATTACCCTTCTAATCCAAAATTTATCACAAAATTCTTTAGATATAAAAGAAGTAGCTGCACCCATATCAAATAAAACTTTTCCGGGATTGGTAAGGATGTTGAGCATACCTATTACTGCGTGCTCGGAGTTATCCACCTCCGCCAAGGTTTGCACAGTTCAGCTTCCCAATAGGCCTGCTCCTCTTGCTATTGTCATTCTTGACAAAATATCCTCACCTGTTAGGTTGTCCACTGCCTCAACTGACTTGTCCTCCACCTTTGGTGGGCCAACCACATGGTGGTTTGCTTGGACAATCAGACTTGATATGACCCTTTGCCCACATCCATAGCAGATAACTACGGGTTTCTTACATTCCCTTTGGAAATTCCCTGGAATACCACAATTGTTGCATATAATATTCCTCCTAGAGTTGGACTGACCTCCACTGCTATTCTTGTTGTTATTGTTGTAAGGTTTGCTTCTGTGTTTAAACTCCAAATTGGGTTTAGATTTACTTGCTTGGATCCTCTTGGTTTCCTTGTTTGCTCTCTTCCTTTGGTCCTCTTGGACATTCTTGTAATCATCCTCAAATGTGATGGCTACATCAAGTAGCTGTTGAAAAGTCTGCTTATTGGCCAGCCTCAGTTGCATCTTCACAAATGGGTTTAAACCACGTAGAAAACATTTCTTCCTCTTTTCCTCAGTGTTCATTTCATCCTCAGCATAACGGGATAGTTGACTGAACTCCCGAATGTACTTCATGACACTGGTATATCCTTGCTGAAGCTCCTCAAACACTCTACGCTTGAACTCCATTACACTTTCTAGAACATGATACTCACGGAATCTCTTTTCTGAACTCCTCCCAGGTATACTCCCTTCCTGGAGGTTGCATTGCTAGCTGATTCTCCCACCATGATGCTGCAAGTCCGGTTAAGAGATGTGTTGCATATTTCAACCTTTCTTCATCATTGCATCCTATAGTTTTCAACTTTCTCTCTGTATCTGCTAACCAATCCTCTGCATCCATTGCTTCAGGGGCTCATGCAAAAGGTAAATTCCTTGCATTTTGAAAGTCAGAAAGACTCACACCATGTCTGATGTCTACGCACTTCTATTCTTGTAGATAGTTGTTGGGCCTCCAAGTGCAGCGGTTTGTAGAACAGCAGCAAGTTTTCCCTTAAGTGGATCACCCAAGGTTTATCGAACTCAGGTAGGAAGTGGTCAAAGGTATTCCCTCTCAAGCAATCCTGCAATCAAGATACAAGAAGTCTCTTGTGTCCCCAACACACCCAATACACTTGTCAGGTGTATAGGTGCACTAGTTCAGCGAAGAGATAGTGAAATACAAGTGGTATGGATAATTATAAGTGGTAACGGGGATAGAAAATAACTTGATGGCATGGAAAAGACTAAAGGCAAACTGAAATAAAGATGGAAGCAAGCAAACATGTAACAAATCTAGTAGCAAACGGTGTTTCAATGCTAAGAAACAATGCCTAGGGATCATACTTTCACTAGTGAACACTCTCATATAAATATCTTCTCTTTATGATACTACTCTTAACTACTCTCCGGTTGGACACTCTAATCGATGGTAGGGCTATAACAGCACACCTCAAAGTAAGTCTTTCCCATCTAGAAAACCCCACACTGTCACCTTGAGCACTAGATGGTTCCAACAAACACCCCAATTTCATAAAGACATCCAACTCCAAATATAACTCATAACAAGTATTTGTAATCTCTAGCCTAAGTGCCACCATGGTGTGCACGCTGTCACATTCACACACATGGGGAGAGCAAATATCTATTAAAGCACTTGAGTAGCAAGGTAGATCTATAGATTACAAGCTCATGATCACAATATGATCATGCACAGAGAGAGATGAACACATAGCTACCGGTAGAACCCTAAGCCTCGAGAGAGAACTACTCCCTCCTCATCATGGGAATCAGCAACAGCGATGGAGATGGTGGTGGAGATCAATGGAGATGGCGGTGAACATGGTGAAGAGGCGGCGGCGGCAGCGGCGCGGAGGACTCCTTCCCCGCCGCCGGTATCACAGGGGAGCACAACCCCTTAGCACCCTTCCTTCATGGCTTCTTGGGAGCCCTTCCCCATGGAGATGGGATCCATGGGGGAGGCAAAAACGTGGCTTTGGTGGCTGCAAATTCGTGGGTGGAGGTGTCTTGGGCGAATTAGGTTTCCTCCCTTTATATAGCTTCTCGGATTCCCGTCACCCTATCTTGGGCTGCAGTACATCGGGCCTAAAAGGCCCGTCCGAACTCGGAATCAGCTAAATTTTATGTCCAGAACATTGTCGCGAAATTTCCAACAACTTTGTAGTTGAAGAGTTTTCCGTTTACACCGTCTTCGACCTGAAACGTGACCACCTTCAAAAAGAGTTCTAAGACAGATTTCTGGAGAAATCCCAATTTGACCCCAACAAGGTTTCCACTTGTATTCTTGGTAATTCCTACACATCAAAGTGTAAAACAAGAACATTGTGCACTTTTGCAACTATTAGTAGGTTAGTCCAAATAAATCATAAACTTTATATAAAAAGGAGTGTCAAAAGCATATTATTAGCATAAAACCATCAAAAATTATAGATACGTTATGGACGTACCAACGTCCTTTAGGTTCCCTCTAATGTCCCACTCGATCCACTAACCCTCCATAAACTTGTTCTGGGACTCTTGCATCATCCGCATGTATTTCATAAAGTTCTGCTCCATCAATGGCCTCATTGGTGGTGGTGGTAAATTTGCCTGCATTCTAGTGTCTTCATCCGCCTTTCCCTTAGCTTCGCGCTCCATGCGCTGCTGTTCGGTCTCATCCTCTACACCCGTTTTCATAACCCCTAGTCCTATAACATAAAGCGAACACTCATAATTACATCATGCATATGTGTTCTAAGCTTAACTTCATGCACATAACTAGTCACACAATGGAAAACAAAATCCAACTAAGAACCAAATATGCATTTCACATATTATACGTTACAAACAACATAGTTAGTACAATGTCATTACAAGCCCGTACTATTTAGGTATTACAAACTCAAGTGGATGTTACCCGACTTATTTAGTTACATCAAGTTCTCAGACTCTATCTTGCGTATCACCATTGGGATACTCCTCCTCAAGGTCACGCTCCCTAGAAGATGCGACGTTCATCGTACATACCCGGAGTACAACCATGCTGACGTGAAGTACGACGCACCGTCTGTGGAACGACATGCCTCTTCAATGGACGATACTCAGTATCAGCAATATCTGGACTCGACATATCATCCAGCTGAAGTGCGTCCATACCTTCCAACTCATCTGAGGTATCTTTAGAAACATCTTCATCACTATCTTCTTCAAGCGCCTCCTGCATCCCAACTCCAGAGTAATCAACAGAATATTCCGCATCCGGTGCTCCCCAAGTACTCTGCTAGGTACGATAGTCCTCAACTATAATTGGATAGCGCATGTTATCTGGGGTAGGATAATGTTCCGGTGACTCAAACACCCTTTCTTCAGGATCTTCCTCATCGGACTCTACATCCTCCACGTGGACATCCCTTCCATCAACATAATAAGACCTCACTCCCATTCGACTAGTTTGCCCAGTATCACCAACAGAATCTTCCATAGGATTAGGATTCCCGACAGATCCATCCATCGATCCGTACCTCCATCCTTTAGAGTTTCCAATAAGTAGTTCCGAGTCCTCGGTTCCCCAAGAATTCCGTGGTACTGGATGGCTAGTACCTTCATCAGGATATCTAGTGGGTTTTGGTATAGGTGAATAAAGATATGGTGTGAAAGATGTTGGATCTATAGGTATATCCTTAATAGTTGGGCTAACCCTACCCACTACTTCGTTCTCTAGTTGAGATGCTAACTTCTCCCTTCGTTCAGGATTAGTTAAATCCTCTAGCATATCAATCCGATCCTCCACAATAACCTAATGTGTCTTATATAAATACCCAACTATCAGTCGATACTGATCCATAAACTTGGAAGCTAATTTTGGAGGCTTCTTTACTAAAGTAAGATGATCCGGATCTGGCTCCATGTCTATAGAGTCATGAGGAATCACAGAAAGTGTGCTTCCAGCTAACTCTTGTGCTTTGTGCTCCCGAATATTGGATATCGCCTCCAGAATAGCAACATGGTATGCTGCTAGGTGACTTCTACCTTCACCCATAGGTAAATCGTGATATAAACCAAGCTTTTCTGGTAGTTGGATGCTAACATGATATTTGGCTAACATTCGCCCATCATGGTATGTCAAGGTACTAACTGAAATAGTAGTTGTGCAACGAAAAACCCTCAAAAGTTCTCGAAGCTGTTCAGTTAAAGTCCCCTGATAATCATCGAGAGTCTCTTCTTTTCTTACCAAAGTCCGTTTTGGAAACTTTGGTGCCATTTTCACTGTATACAAAAAATTCATAATTAATAAGCATTAATTATAATGATTCATCATAATAAAGAATTATTGCACTAAAAGATATAACGAAATATTCCTGATTGAATATTCATCATATAATCTAGAGAACTCTTTGTCGTTGCTCCTAGACTCCTACATGTAGTTCCCTTTACTATGTTTCCAACCTAGGGTCAAATCAATTGCTCTAAGACTAGCTGCGGTGATCCAGCATACCACTGCATGTGTAGTACACTATAGTCGTTGACATGACATTCACATAACACTGTTCTGTAAATATCACATCCCTCAGAGTGGTACAACAGAAACATTGCGGGTCCATATTACAAACATACACACTTCATTATTATTACAATACCAGAAGTTCGGGACTTCAAGTGATTCAAACTTACAAACCAACTTAAAAAGTTTCAGCGGAAGATTCAAAGTTTCAAACTTATACTCCTAATTGAGCTCAACAACTTATTATATAAAGTTTATGCTGCTCGGCTCAGTTGGTTTACTAATAACTAAGGTAACTACTAAGACTCGTTTCCCTCTACTCCATAGCGTATTTCATAGTTCACCCCTTCTACTCCTATGGATAGGTCTGGCTCCTCGTAGTAGACATCCTCTTGCCCTTCAGCTACGTACATCGGAGTGGCTTCTGGATCCTCAGAGTCTTCACAGGTTGACCAGAACTTCATGGAGTTCCTTTCCTGCCGCGTTAGTAGCTCCTTCCCGGAACATGGAGTAACAAGTTACAATTCTTAAACTCTACAGAGGTGCGTTGCTTTACCCATGACAGATCAACTCCTTGTTGCATAACCGGGCGTACTTTCCCGTCCACAATTCCATGATATGGGGCCAACTAGGTGATCCAAGCCAATCACTGCCCCCTTCGTGACCCCGCATGTCTCGTTGGTGTACGCCATGCCCACACGTTGAATTACAACAATGGTTGGTATAGACCATTCAGATGCCAGAACTATCGTGGGATGTTGAGGGTTCCCACCCATATGTTGCATATCCTCTACGAATTACCAATTAATGCACGTTATGATGATAATAGCCATGACCTGCGCATCCGGCTACATGCGAGAGGAAGAAGATACATCTGACTTCTCTGTCCCATTCCAAATCTCATGGTTAACGCGTATTATACAGTGCTAGAATCACTGATGTTATGGGTTATTAAGCCCTAGTTGTTCGGCAACTGGAATTTTAGATTCCATTGTCGTTCTTAGTATTTATCATCACTTAGTATGATAATAGCACCTCATTTGTTTAGGAAAGTATTTATTTTCTGTATCTTTTAGAACATAAGTGATAACACACGATTTTCAAATACTTTCATAAAGACTCTTCAAAGACATAAGCAAGTGATGAACTTGCCTTGTGACTGCAAGGTAGTGAAGTCGGATACTTCCACTTGACCTTGAGCTCTGGTTTCTACAAAAGACCATTATTTCCCGGTAAGGACAATATTTAAAGAAGCAATGTGCAATGCATAGTAATCTCATGCAATGATTTATTATCTTCCTTCTTCGCATGTTTTACCCACCTTATAAAGGTTTTATGTTTCTTTTAATTAATAAAATAAAAGTATTACTCAAGGACCATTAAATTCACATAATTTTTATATTTAGTAATATTATGATAACTCATATTATTCTAAGAGTCTAAAAATGAATTTATTTAATTTTTAACTCTTTTAAATGTTTAACTAAAATTCCTTTAAGGAAATAAGACTTTATTTTTATCACACTTGTTTTACTTTTCAAAAATACAAACTAGTATTTTTCTATAATAGTACTTCCTTTTAGGATCGTAAAACTGAATTTGATTCAATTTTAAGTGTTTTATATTTTTTTTTGTAAAATTCCAAAAGGAGTATAACAATAATAATAGTTCTAAATTTAATTACTTAAAATTCTATTTATTATATTTTTCTTGAATAGAGGACACCTTTGTGAGTTCCTTGGTATTTTATTTATATTTTTAGGATTTTTATTTTATTTCTTACAACCTTTTAAGTCCTAGGGGTATTTTGGTCTTTGATAAATTACTTAGACTTTTATTTTAAACATCTAGACCTAGCCCATTGGGCTGACCCAGCCCTGACTCGGCCCACCTGGGCTAGTCAAACCCTCTCGGATCGAGTAGACCAGTACCACTCGCTCCCCTCTCTCTCACATGTTCACTCTTCTCTCTCGCACCCCCATAGAGACGTTGTGCTGCCGACGCCGCCGTCGCGCGACCTCGGCCTCCCTAGGCCTCTCCGACCATCGCCCTAGTGGACGATGGGGTAGACGATGCCACTCCATTGATTGGTACAGTTTGATTTGTTGTCGAGAGCTTCTTCTGGCCATGTCGCCTCCACCCCGAACCCTAGGGTTTGGTGGTTGCTGGTGATGTGGTGTTCCGTCGCCCCTATGATGCTGTGTCGCGACTTTGGTGGTACTGTGGAATCGCCGCTGCTGCTCCTGTGGTTGTGGCTACTGCCCTGTGGCTCAGTGTGGGTTGCAGCGCCCTCGGATGCTCCCCATGCCACCGTGTGCGCTCGCCAGTGATTCAGCTTCCTCTTCTAAATGCCAGCGAGGACCACGGGTAAGTGCTTCTGTTTTCCCCATCTTATTCTTCCTCTGCCTCTCTTGTTGTCCTCTGTGTGATTACAGTGAGGAACACCCTAATTAGAGTTCATCTGTGCTGTTAGGGTTCTAACCCTTTGTGTTGATTATTGAGACTAATGGATGATTTAGAAGTACTTGTGGTGATGATACTGTGCTAAGCTGTTAGCTATTTATTCTAGTGGTGTGGTTTTCACTACTGTTCAACGTTGTTGGTACTAACAGTGGCACTGTCAGCAATGGTTCACTGAATTCTGATACACTGACCTATGTTGATATGTTCATATTGGAGTTGATTTTATACTCCTATGATTCTCTGATTATGATAGATTGTATAAATGTGAATATGATTCTGGTTATTTATTCCAAGAAAATGATTGAATAACCTTTTGCAAGTTTACTTGCAAAATTTCTATGTATGATTTTCTTGGTTTAGAATAGATACTTTTGACACCTTCCTTGGAATGGCACACAAGTGTTCATTCTAGTACTGGGCTAAATTCTACCTGTGTCCTAGTGTGGCTTGGGCTAAAATGAGTTGAAACTCCTGTTGGATACATTAACCTATGATGCATATGAATTTTCTTTGGCCTATGATGTTGGTCTGAGGCATAACTAGGTAAGAACTAAAGTTTTTACCTGCTGATCCTCACAGACGTGCCTTGATATTAAGTGTAAAACAATGATTCTTATAGGTCTTTAAGAAAATGACTTGACAACTCATGCTGTTTAATATAGATCCTTAAGATGAAATAGTTCCTGAAGTGCTACTATTATAAGATGTGCCTAGAAATATTTACTTAAGGCTGCTGTATATGTGGATGTGAAAACATGTCTTGTTATCCAAGATCAGTGATGCACGAACTGAGATCTTGGTATTGCTGATATGTCCATTTTGCATCACTATTCTATATCATAATTCACTGTTATTCATTGATATATTTCATAGTAAGAGATGATACTTATGTTATTTCATCTGTTTTTGCATGGTTGATGACTTTTGGAGCATGGACCGCTGCAGTCACGATTCTGATGGAAAATGTGCTGTTTGGAGGCAAAAATTCGTGAAGATCAGAAAATTCGGGAAAATATACGGAAAATCCTATTTTTCCAGAAGACAAAGGAAGCCAGAAGAAGGAGTGGAGATGGGCCATAGGGGGCCCACACCACCCCATGGCGCAGGCCAGCCTAGGCCGCGCCACCAGGTGGTGTGGCCACCCTGGCCCACCTATGGCTCTCCCCTCTAGCGTATATAATCCTCCCGAAACCCTAATACTCAAGGAGCGACCACAGAAAGATTTCGCCGCCTCTGCGGGGTGGAAAACACCGAGAGAGAAAGATCTCTCCGGCAGACAGATTTCTGCCAGGGGAATTCCTTCCCGGAGAGAGGAGATCGTCACCATCAACACCACCATCAAGCTGGACTTCATCGGGATCATCATCATCATCATCACCACCAGCACCCTCATCTCCATCTCCATATTGCTGTAACAGTTGGGTTGAATCTTGCATAGTTCTTAGGGGAAACTTTCCCGGTGTTGATTACTCTTTGTAGTTGATGCTATTGAGTGAACCATTGAATTATTGTGTATGTTCAGATTGTTATACATCATTATTCCATCTTTGATCATGATCCATATGATGTCTTGTGAGTAGTTCGTTTTGTTCTTGAGGACATGGGAGAAGTCATGTTGTTAGTAGTCGAATTGTGTTGAGAAATATTCAATTGTTTGATATTTAAGTTGTGGTGTACTTCTTATAGTGGTGTCATGTGAATGTCGACTACATGACACCTCACCTATATGGGCCTAGGGGAATGCATTGTGTATTTGGCTACCAATCGTAGGGGTTGCCGGAGTGACAGAAACCTGAACCCCCATTAGGAAACCATTGCACAAGGGATGTAAGGGTCTTAGAGTTTAAAGCTATGGTTAGGTTTCTACCTTAATTACTTTCTTGTACTGACGGATGTTTGCAAGGGGTATAATCACAAGTATGTATTAGTCCTAGGAAGGTCCGTACATTAGCACAGGTTCACCCACACAACACTTAGCAAGCTAAAGAAGATTAATCAACTATATGAAGCGAAAGCACTTGACAGAATTCCCGTGTGTCCTCGAGAACGTTTGGTCATCTTAAGTAATACAACCGGCTTGTCCTTTGCTGCATAAAGGATTGGGCCACTTGCTGCATTTATTCCTATTATCTTTTATTTACTCGTACTTTATTTTACTTGCATTATCAAAAACCCCTAAAAATCTGTTTGCTAAGTATTTGAAGATAATTCCTGATCCATACCACTAGCCAGCACCTTTTGCTCCTCGTTGGGTTTAACACTCTTACTTATCGAAAATACTGCGATACACCCCCTATACTTGTGGGCCATCAATTGCTTGCACAGATTGAGCATTGGCTTTCATTTAAATTACTTCTATGATGGATACACCCCATTTGGGTGCTCTTCTGAGAAGGTTCATATAAAACAACACATTCTTGAATGATCTAGGATGATTTGATCATGTGATGGTTTTATGTGTACTTACCACACAAGTTGGTGGTTGGTGATGATGTTCTGGTGGTTGATCTTGCTGGCTTGATTTTGTTAGCTTGTTCTTGCTGTCTTGATCTGGCTTTGCACCTCCTGGTGCTGCTCCTGCTCCTCCTAGTTCCTATGCTCTTGTACTTGACCTTGGTATCCACCTGCACCACCCCCTCCTTATGTCACCATCTTATGGATGGTTGGATGATCTGTGATGTATGTTGGCTGGGGATCTGTTTGAGAAGTGGACAGACAAACTGTGTTCTTGCAGTGTGTTTGAGAAAAGGAAATGAGCTCCCTAGTATCTGTGCTATGGTTGTGAACTCCTTTTTGACTGCTTATGTTGTTGCTGCTGTTTGGACAGCACACTACATGCAATTAGATGACTAAGTTGCCTTGCTGCTTGGTTGTTTGTGGATCAGATCAAGTGAATCGACTTTCACTTCTTATCTTTTTACTGGTTACTGTCCTGGTGAAACTCGTCCCTTTCTCTATACTCAATGATGTAATAAGAATAGTGCACCACACTATCCTCTACTGAGAGTAAAACTAACAATTTAATATATTGTTTTCCCTTTTTGTTTCTTTTATTTTGCAGGAACAAAGATCTAGATTGTCAATACTTAGTATAGGAGTAGATAGGTTTTCATTGTAATCTTCTTCTTATCCTTTTGTAAAGAATCTTGTAAAGATATTCTTATAACTTAATAAAGTTTTATTTCATTAGATTCTATTCCCTATAATATTCTGTTTGGTGTGCTTATCTCAATTTGTAATATTATTATGGAATAAAGAAAAGAAATAAGAATTCATTTCTTATTTGAGTTTCCTTGTCTTAAGTTCCTATTATGGTTCAATATAACTTTAATATAATCAAACAATATTACTAAATCATTTTGGAAAACAATGTAATATTACTCACTTCTATTTTCCAAATGATTTAATTCGAATTTGAAGTCAAATAATTTCCCCCCAAAACTCATTAATTCCTAAAGGTAATGTCAAAAGTTTATAGTAATCACCATAAAGAGCTATTCCTACCTCTTGTTAGTGAGAGAAACTCTAATCTCTTTAGGTTTTTGTTTGGCGAATCATTTACCTAGATTTTACAGATGAATGCATGCACATGCATAGATTCATATTTCTACCCTATATTGGTTCCTAAATGTTGGGGTGCTACAGTACGCACAGAGGATTTGAACTTAAGACTTTCAATAGATGTAAACCGAGTGCATCGCCAATACGCCAATGATATTTGTAGATAAGTTATCATTAAAGATTTGTTAGTATCTAACAAGGGGTTAACTCATCAATTCCCATCAAAGATGGACTTAGGTTCGAGGAAGTGGGTATCGCTGGAGGCATCGATCGGCTAGAAAACAAGCACACAGGGGAGAAATTTTTACCCAAGTTCAGGCCTCGTAGAGGACCCTACTCCTGCTTGTCTTCTCTTGGAATTATCGAAGGAGTCGAAAGTTACAAGGGGTGCGCAGATGCAACCTAGCGATGGTGTAGAAACTAGGGTTGTGATTTTCCTCCTCGCCGCCTCTACTAGCATTTATATAGATATGCTAGGTCTTGGGATAGCAGGCCGAGTCGGTTATAGGTTAGGGTTTTCCCTTTAAACTTCTATCTTAAGTTTGTCGTGTGCTGCAAGCAGTCAGAGTCTCCTGGGTCACCTGAATCTTGGCTGGACCTTTGCAACGTCGTGGGCTTCTTCAATGCTGGACCGTATATGCTAAGCTTGAGTACCTGTAAGGTATGCCCATGTCAGTATCCCCCGAGTGTCCAGTTGAATCGTAGATTCGAGTGGAGACTTTATGAAGCCTTCGAGTGCATAGTCGAGCATGCTTTTGAGTGCTCTAATTTGTATCATAGGGGTTGTCAATATAGGTGCCTGATTCATCCGATATATCGGGATCAGTTAACTACCTTTGGGAAAAACAACACAATCTACTCAAACTCGAGTCCCCGGAATCGAATTCGGAAAAGTGCTGGCGTAATTCGACTCAGGCTGTCGAGGTCTTATAGAGTCGAATCCCAGTGTATAAGTGTGAGCACTCGACGTGTCCGTCAAGGCTTATTTCATCGTTCCTACAGGCACGGATTATGTCTAGTAGAGCGCAACAGGTGCGTTGCCAGGCCTTCTTCAGGTCTTATCTTCACGATGCAAGCGTGGCATCTAAATTTTGTCATCGCGGAGATGATTCAGGTGGCACAGGAGACGCAGTCTATTTGTAGGGAAAATATGAGGCGGAATCGCCAGATCTTTCGAGTGTGGACATAGTCAACACACAATCATGTTTAAGAAAAATCATAGGGTGCGCGACCACCGCTCCCTATGGGAGTAGCCCCCGAGTGCCTAGTTGAGTCATAGACTCGAGTGGGGACTATAAGTATTTTGCGACTGCTATCGTCTTTTGCTTGTTTTAGTCGAATATGCTTTCAGCACTCCCTATGGGAGTAACCCTGAGTCCATAGTGGAATCGTGAAGTCGAGTGAAGTGTTTTGAGAGAAAATACATCATCATAATGCTCGTAGGTCTATTATAGTTCATCGGGTGCGCAGCCAGCGCTCCTGTTAGGAGTAGACCCCGAGTGCTTGGTCGAGTCGAAGACTCGATTAAGGACTAGAGTAGACAGAGAGTGCTCGTGCTGGAGTTAATGACGTCAGTGCTGACGATGACATGATCTCAGTTGCCCATGTGAGCGGTTTTAACAGGACGTGACGAAAAGTGGGTCCCATTTCTGACTTGGATTTGACCAGGCGTGCATAATCTTTGGTTTTAACTATGTCTCCTCGATTCTCACGTGTAATGGAAGAAGTGGAGCGTTGGTACATGGTTTACACTGCCACGCGTCGACATTGATTTATGCCACGCGTTTGGCTAGTTTCATCCTGGCCATTGGATTGCATCTTTGGTGAGGTTAAGTAGGGATCTGCTGTGCGGTAATTTCCCCAGAACTCATCTTCTTCCTCGTGCACTACCTCCATTGCTGCTCCTCGCTGTTCCATTGCTCGCACCCTCGTGCAGCACCGGACGGTCTTTGCACTTTTCCCAGCTACTTCCTGCGCTCCCACCACAAGCGCTAGATGTGAAAGAAGAAAGGTGCTTCTGCCGCTGGATTTGCGGCCACCACCGTTGCAGCCAAGAAGAAAAGCGCTGCCACCACGGGCACCAGCGCTGCCGCTGCTGCTGGGAAGAAGAAAGGCCCAAGCACGCGCATCACAAATGGGTCGTGGCGGCCATCTACCATTGATGACCCACAAGTATAGGGGGTGTATCACAGTATGTTCGAGGGAAGTAAAACCTAATTTATTGATTCGACACAAGGGGAGCCAAAGAATATTTATAAGCCTTAACAACTGAGTTGTCAATTAAGCTACACCTGGAAACAATCTTGCTCACATCAGTTTATCACTAGCAACAGTTTTGTAGTAGCAATAGCAAAGTAATAGCAGTAGTAAAAGTGAAGATAGTAGTAACAATTGAAGTAAACAGTAGGATTAAAGTGCGATAGGCATAGGGATGGATGGATGGGCGTTGCATGGACAAGACAATTTATATAGCAATCAAGACATAGGACATTTGTAGATAAATAAGATAAATCATCCAAGTACTAAATAATCATAGGCATGTGTTCCATATATAGTCATACATGCTCGCAATGAGAACTTGCACAACATCTTTTGTCCTGCCAAATTTCGCTTGCAGGGGCCTCGGCAATTAAGGTGCTCCTTTTAATAGAGCACCGGAGCAAAGAATTAACACTCCGTGAACACATGTGATCCTCACATCAAAGCCATCCCCTCCGGTTATCCCGATTATTGTCACTTCGGGGCCTTTGGTTACGGACAACAATATCTGTATACAACTTGTAGGTAAGATCACAAACAATACTATCATCATGAATCAATAACATGTTCAGATCTGAAATCATGGCACTCGGGCCCTAGTGACAAGCATTAAGCATAACAAGTTGCAACAAAGTCAAAAAGCACTAATAATAGATACTAGGCACCATGCCCTAACAATCTGATGCCATTACATGAATGATCTCATCCAATCCCTACCATCCCCATAGCCTACATCGAGGGATTACTCACTCATGGATGGGGGAATCATGGATGGTCAATGGAGAAGTGATGGTGATGATGATGGCGATGATCTCCTCCAATATCCCCGTCCTGGCAGAGTGCCAGAACGGAGTTTCTGGTTCTAATTCTCGGAATCTAGTGGTGGCGGCGTGGCGGAACTCTATCCAGAAAAACATTGAACCCCCCTTGGATTTTAGGTCAAGAGGCATCTTATAGGCGAAGACGGAGGCCGAGGGGGTGACCGAGGCGGGGCCACCACCCACAGGCGCGGCCTGGGCTGGCCCGCGCGGCCAGGTGGTGTGGGCCCCTCGTGGCCATCCTCCTTCTCGTTTTCTGGCTCCATGAATCTTCTAGTGAAATAGGATTTTTGGCATATTTTTGGGATTTTTCACGATAGTTGATTTTCTGCACAAAAACTAGACACCAAGGTAATTCTGCTGAAAACAACGTTAGTCCGCTTTAGTTGTATCCAAATCACACAATTTTTGAGGAGAAACAATAGCAAAAGTGTTCGGGAAAGTCGATACGTTTTGGACGTATCAACTGCCCCCAAGCTTAGCTTATTGCTTGTCCTCAAGAAATTCAGTTGAAAACTAAGTGCGATATAAGAGCTTTCACGAACACATTTGCTTCATAAGATGTATATATTCTCAGCATATGATCAACTACTTAGGCAATTCATAATAAAGAGTATGCAAATAAGTTTACTTAATAGCCATTGCAAGCTATGAAGAGATTCCAACTCAAAAATAATAAGTAGCATGAAGCATAAACATAAACAACATTGCAATGCTCATAAAAAGGTATGATAGAGTGGTATCTCGCTTGCCTTTGATTATAGAGCAAACATAAATGCCATGGCACCTCTGAAGTTCATGTCAAGACTAGAAGTAAAGATATCAAAGATACAAGCATCAAAGTCATGACACAATTAGCCAAGTTTTGAGACAAGCACATTACACTAAGAATGACAACTATGCTCTCAAGAAAGTGCTCATGGAATAAGTGGTGACTCAACAAGGAAGTGAAAAGGTTTTGAGAAGTTTGAAAGGCTTACAAATGCTGAAAGTATGATACTCATTAGCTTTGAGCTCTCATTGCCCCTATTATAAGCATCTTTAAATGGTTAAGGTGAAAGTGAGGTCCAATATGAGTTATATGCTTGACAGACCATAAACTAGAGATATCATGTCCCTTGAGTATGAGGGACGCTCCTCATGCTCCTCATGCGTATCACAGAGAACCGCTAACGGGGCACCCCTTGCCCGATGATACGGAAGAATCCCCATATCAAAATGACAAGACAAGTAGACAATAAGCATCTCAGCATCTTCTTATTTACCATGGGAAAATGGTGCTTTTTTCTCTCTTTCCTCTTTTCTCATCTCTTTTTCTTTTTCTCAATAACTATCTCTCTCTTTTTTCTATAAGAAGAATGCTTCATAGATTGCTCATTATGGTTACGCTACAGCTTTCCACCATTATTAGGCATGGATTAGACCAGCCGCCCAGACATTTCTCTAACACACATACGTAACTCCATGGACTTACAAGCTCCCCTTTTATTTCACACCGACGACATCCATAAACAAAAGAGCATGATATCAACTGGGTATATATTTACAGGTTGTGAAAGCGTTCCCCGTGACAACACGGTTCTGCTAATCCCCGGCCTATAATTTGCAAGCATATAACTTTCATGGACAGTCACAATAGTTCAGGTTTATTAAGTGCAAGAAATAAAGTGTGCCATCAAGTTCGTGAGAGCTTTACTAACTAACTTTCTCATAACAAGCAAACATTTTATTTGGAAGAAAACAAGGCATACTTAATATGCACGGAATAGCAAATGATGCTAATAGGTAGGTATGGTGGACACTTTTGGCAATATTGGTTTTGGGGAGTTGGGAACACAAGTAGAGCTCATACTCAGTGCAAGTGAGGGCCAGCAATAGAAAGGGAGCAACAAACGAGAGAGCAATAACTGTCATAATCATGCTTGCAACAAAATAGGACTAATTATGGCATGAAAGTGATTCAAGGATCCTGAAGCAAAATAATTCATTGAGGCTTAACTGATTGTTTCAGTCTTATGTATGCGTGAGCATGTGCCAAGTCAATTCAAGTGAAACATTCAGAGGAGGATACAACAGTGTCATACCAAGTTATGAATAGAACAATGCGAGCAAACATTCATATTACATGCTACAAACTATTAGCAAGCTGGAGCTAACCATAAGAAAGCAAGAACTACTAAGCATCCATAAATAACATACACCTTACATGAACAAACTAAGCATGCCCATAATGATGAGTATATGTACAAAAATGAAAACAAATAGAGTTCATTACCAGCCTCTTACCACGCCTCAAGTTGTCATTAATCTTCATTATTGCCCTTTACTTGTGTGGCTTGAATAATAACATGAAACAAAATTCCACTGAGGACTGCTGAATAATAATAGAAAATATTTTTGGTGTTTTTGTTTTTTAAAGGCAAGAACAAAAAGGAAGAACAAGCAAAGCGAAATCTTTTTGGGTTTTTCGAATAATTAAGACAAAGCCAAAAGAAAAAGGCAAACCAAGGCAAACAGAAAAAGAAGCAAGCAAAGAGAAATAACAAAAATATTTTTTTGGTCTTTTTTTGTTTTGGAAAGTAGAAATAAAGCAAGAACGAAGACTAAAAAGAGAACAAAACGTGGATATACAAAGTACCGACTGAACATGATATGTAGATGAGAGAGATGTCAGTGTACCTCCCCCCAAGCTTAAGCTTTTGGCCTAAGTGGGTATCAATCCCACGCTAGCAAAGATGGAGCACCTCCGTAATACGGTGAAGAAGTTCCTCGTTCTGATACGAACTCGAGGACGCCCCAGCATAGTGTGCAAAGTAGTCGTAAGAGGGCACATCCCCCTAGTGCTGCCCGCGGAAACCAAGCAAGCGGAGCTGCTCATCCACCTCCTCCTTGGAACACGACCATGGCATCCTACAAATACTGAACAAAGTGGACTATGGCAAAGGAATTTCCCTCTTGTCTCCGTCAGTAAACAACATCCTATAGACTAAACTCTCGGTACTAGAGTCAGAAGTAACAAAATGATGTGTTTTAATAGCCTTTGTGGTGTCAACACAATGTCATTAGGACCAACAGAAAGTTCTAAGGCAACAACCATGCGTGAGGCAATGATTCCCCCATAAATGGGTCCTCTAGTAGCTAAGCGACGGGCAATGAGAGAACCCATATTATAATTGGTATCATTATTAAGTGCAGCAGCAAGAAAGGCTAAATGATAATTAGAAATATTACTAATGTTCTCCCTACCAAGAATGCTAGTGGCAAGATAATAAGCAAAATATCTAATAGCTGGGAGTTGAATGTTCCTTATCTTCCCACGCTGAGTTGTGCGGTCATCATCATTTGTCACACTCCGGTAGAGCTCCAGCAAATAAGCGGGTCGACCTTGGATCTTCTTCACTGTTCCAGTCATGCCTATACCTATAATGCTGCAAAATATTTCCAATGGCATGGTAATAGGCATACTATAAATTTTGAACGAAACAGTTGACCGATAAGGGGTGTTGGTGAAAATGAAACTTTCAACGAAAGTTTTGGTGAGCACGGCATATTGCTCACTCTCATCCTGCATGTAAGTGGTTAAACCAACCCTCTAAACAAGATGTAAGAAATCATCTAGGATCCCTGCAGCCTGGAAAAAGGTAAAACAAGGGAAGGTAGATGGGTGAGCATCTCCCTCATCTCCTTCATTGCCAAAGCGTGGTGCAATAAGATCTTCATTATATGATGGCCTAAACTGCGAAGCTGATCTTGAAGGCCTTGCCCTCCTGGATGTGTCTCTCTCAAATATTTCTCCAAAAGTGTGGTTGTTCATCTTTGATATTCTGAAATTTAAACATCCATTATACAAGTTATTGCAAAGTGATTACATAATGAAATGAACTACTTACAGGGACTTGTAAGAGGCCTAAACATGTATCAAAACAATTTCTCTAAGCATTGAGCAAGCTTACAAGCTCATATAACCTGTCACCCATAGTAGAAAAATACTCAAGATATAATCCACTAAACACAAATCTACTTGGACAAGTGGAGGAGTCACATACCGGAGAACAAATGCTCCAAATTTCAGCAGCAAAGATGGGCTGAGCAAGGAGATCGAAAAATCACGAGCAAGAATAGAAAGAACGTGAGTTTGAGCAATGAACTGGTGTTTTCTCGGGAGAGAGAAAGAAGTGGAAAGTGAGAGAGTAAGTGGAGGGCCAGGGGTGGCCCACACCATGGCCAGGCGTGCCCCTGGTGTGGCCGTGCCACCAGGTGGTGCGCCTGCCTGGTGGGCACCCCGGGTCACTCCAGGCATTTCTCTGCCCCTTTTTTCATGTAAAAATGTAATATGAATTTTCTAGAATTTTTCGAGACACTTTATTTTTTAGCAATTTTCAGGTATTGATGAATAATTTCTGGAAAAAAGATGCTTTTATAATGATGCAAATAACAAAACGAAACTAAAACTTTAGAAGTTCTAAGACACTCTAATATGCAAGCAACTAGCAATAGAAAAGTAGACTAAGTGAAAACAAAAATTAAAAAGGATAAAATAAAAGTAAGCAAAGATAATCATGGTGAAGACATTGCTTTGTTCATTAAAATCCCTTTGTTAAGAAGGTTGATCAGGTCTTGTTACCAAAACAATTTTATATGAAACAAAACTTTGTATTCCACTAATGATTATGTTAACTCAACCTTGATAGCAATGGTCCCAATCATAATTGTTTCATATTTTTCTCGTGGTATGGGACAATACTCCAACTTGGATGCCCTCAACATGTTCAATTGAATTTAAGCCATAAGTCCTATCAATATTGTTGGGGAAATAAAGAGTATGCTCCTTGTCATTAACATTAAAAGTCACCTTTCCTTGATTACAATTAATAACAGCTCCTCCAGTATTAAGAAAAGGTCTCCCAAGAATAATAGACATATTATCATCTTCAGGCATTTCAAGCACAACAAAGTCAGTTAATATCAAGAAATTATGAGCCAATTGAATAGGTACATCCTCACATATACCAACAGGAATAGTAGTAGATTTATCAGCCATTTTCAAAGATATATCAGTTGGTATTAATTTTTCCAATTGAAGCCTCTTATAGAGAGAAAAAGGCATAACAATAACTCCTGCTCCCAAATCACACAAAGCAGTTCTAACATAACTATTTTAATAGAGCATGGAATAGCTAGAATCCCTGGGTCTCCAAGTTTCTTTGGAACCGGACCATTAAAGGAATAATTAGCAAGCAAAGTAGGAATTTCTTCATTAGGGATCTTTCTTTTATTAGAGACAATATCATTCATATACTTTGAATAAGGAGGCAATTTAATAGCATCCATTAAGGGAATTCACAAGAATAAAGGTTTCATCCACTCACAAAACTTGTTATAGTGTTCATCTTCATTTGACTTGTGTTTCTTATCAGGGAAAGGCATAGGTTTTTGGACCCAAGGCTCTCTTTCACTACCATGTTTCTTAGCAACAAAATCTTCTTTAGTGTATTTAGTATTTTTAGTGTGCCTTTTCAGGTTCTTCTTCAACTTTTTCTTTATCAGGAGCATCATTTTCCTCATTACCACTTTAATTTTCAGCATTAGAGACATATATACTATTAGCATCTTTAGCAGGTTCAGAAGACTCTACAATAGTTTTATGTTTCTTTTTTCCTTTTCTTAGGAGAAGTACCACTATTTTCAATTTGTTGAGAGTCCTGCTCAATTCTTTTAGGATGCCCCTCAGGAAATAGAGGATCCTGGGTGGAAGCACCACTTCTAGTTCTAATTTCCTAAGCTTGTTTTTCCTTAGAAGCATTAACTAGCAAATCTTTTTGTACCTTAATTAGCTAATCAATTTGAGTTTGAACCATTTGGAAATGTTTAACAAGCATTTTAACATCATTAGAGGTTCTTTCCACAATATCCCTTAACTCAATAATAGCTCTAGAATTTTCCATTAAATGATTTTGCACCCTTTTATTAAAATTATCTTGCTTAACAATAAAAACATCAAATTCTTCCAAGCATTGATCAGGAGGTTTAGAATAAGGAATGTCACCTTCATCAAAATGTTGGAGAGAGTGTACCTCAATATTGGATGAGTGGGAGATTGGCTTACATAATTCTTCAATAGGAGGTAAATTCTTCACATCTTCAGATTTAATCCCCTTCTCCTTAAGACATTTCTTAGCTACCTTCATCACTTCATCATTTAGTGCAATCACTCCTCTCTTCTTTGGTGTTGGTGTTGGCTCAGGCACAGTTAACTCAGGTGTAGTTGTCTCAGGCGTAGTTGGCTCAGGTGGAGTCCAGTCATCATAATTCTTGCTTATTTTAGCCATTCATTCCTCAGCTTCCTTGGGAGTTCTATTCCTGAAAACACAATCAGCACAACTATCCAGGTATGTCCTAGATTCTTCAGTTAATCCATTATAATATATATCAAGAAGCTCATTTTTAGGTAATGGACATCCAGCTAGGGCATGAATAAAAGCACACAACCTTGCCCATGATTCAGGCAATATCTCTTTTTCTCCCAGTTTAAAATCAAAAATTTCCTGCAAAATGGCATGTCTAGCACTAGGAGGGAAATATTTATGAAGGAAGGTACTAAACAAGCAATCAAGGATATCAATAGATCCATGAGGTAAATTATAAAACAAAGCCTTAGCTTCTCCTTGCAGTGAAAAAGGGAAAATTTTAGCAACAAAGTAGGTGCGCATCTTAATATCAGCAGAAAACAGGCCACTCATGGTAGAAAGCTCAGTCATATGTGCTACATCACTTTCATTCTTAGTACCACAAAAAGTTTCTTTCTCAACAATAGTAATGTAAGATAAATCAACAGAGAAATCATAATCCTTATCTTTAATGTTTATGGGAGATGTAACAAACTTATCATTAGGGGATAATTTGGGTTTTATAGTACGCCTACGCCTCTCAAGGAGACTCTTAATAGCACTTTTACCATGAGTATTTTGACATTCTTTAATAAATTCATCATTCAATTCTATATATCCGTCGTCAATATCATAGCTCTCTATAGACTCAGGTGAACTGACATGTGTCGTAGTAGCTTCATTAGGAGTTTCAGTATTTCCAGCTATAGTTCTAGCAATCGTAGCATCTAGCAAAGGACCTAATGAACCACTCTTATCAAGCACAGTAGAAGCATCATATGTATCAGAAGTTTCAGATTCAGCAGAAGTAGCAGTATGTGTAGCATGTGTATGTGGTGGTGTAAGGAGCTTACTCATCACAGATGGTGAATCAAGAGCAACAGAGGTGTTCAAAACCGTACCTCTCCTTGTAGTGGATGGTAATATAGTAACCTTTCCATCATGAGACTTACCCATGATGAATGGAGGGCAGCGAACAATAGTGATTCCAAGTGAACTTGATAAATAAAGCTATGCTCCCCGGCAACGGTGCCAGAAAATAGTCTTGATGACCCACAAGTATAGGGGGTGTATCGCAGTATTTTCGAGGGAAGTGAAACCCAATTTATTGATTCGACACAAGGGGAGCCAAAGAATATTTATAAGCCTTAACAACTGAGTTGTCAATTCAGCTGCACCTGGAAACAATCTTGCTCACAATAGTTTATCAGTAGCAAATGTTTTGTATTAGCAATAGCAAAGTAATAGCAGTAGTAAAAGTAAAGACAATAGTAACAATTGCAGTAAACAGTAGGATTAAAGCACGGTAGGCATAGGGATGGATGGACGGGCGTTGCATGGACAAGACAATTTATATAGCAATCAAGCCATAGGGCATTTGTAGATAAATAAGATAAAGCATCCAAGTACTAAATAATCATAAGCATGTGTTCCATATATAGTCATACATGCTCACAATGAGAACTTGCACAACATCTTTCGTCCTGCCAGCCCGTTTACAGCGGGGCCTCAAGGGAACTACTGGAAATTAAGGTGCTCCTTTTAATAGACCACAAGAGCAAAGCATTAACACTCCATGAACGCATGCGATCCTCACATCTAAGCCATCCCCTCCGGTTATCCCGATTATTGTCACTTCGGGGCCTTTGGTTCCGGACAACAATATGTGTATACAGCTTGCATGTAAGATCACAAAAAATACTATCATCATGAATCAATAACATGTTCAGATCTGAAATCATGGCACTCGGGCCCCAGTGACAAGAATTAAGCATAACAAGTTGCAACAAAGTCAAAAAGCACTAATAATAGATACTAGGGACCATGCCCTAACAATCTTATGCCATTACATGAACGATCTCATCCAATCCCTACCATCCCCATAGCCTATAGCAGGGGATTACTCACTCATGGATGGGGGAATCATGGATGGTCGATGGAGAAGCGATGGTGATGATGGCGATGATCTCCTCCAATTTCCCCATCCCGGCAGGGTGCCAGAACGGAGTTTCTGGTTTCGATTCTCGAAATCTGGTAGTGGCGGCATGGAGGAACTCTATCTGGAAAAACGTCAAACCCCCCTTGGTTTTTAGGTCAAGAGGCATCTTATAGGCGAAGAGGGAGGCCGAGGGGTGACCGAGGTGGCCACACCACCCCAAGGCGCGCCCTGGGCTGGCTCGCGTGGCTAGGTGGTGTGGGCCCCTCGTGGCCCTCCTCCGTCTCGTCTTCTGGCTCCATGAATCTTTTGGTGAAATAGGATTTTTGGCATATTTTCTAGGATTTTTCCTGATAGTTGATTTTCTGCACAAGAACTAGACACCAAGGTAATTCTGCTGAAAATAGCGTCAATCCGCGTTCGTTGTATCCAAATCACACAAGTTCAGAGGAGAAACAATAGAAAAAGTGTTCAGGAAAGTAGATACGTTTTGGACGTATCAACCATCACAGGCACATAGGTCTTCACCCAGCGCCAAGATGGTGCGCTCCCTGCCGCGTAAGATGACTGCCGAATTCCCGGCAATGAGGTAATCCCTAGTCCCCCCGCCGGATTTCAGATGATGTTCCTCGCGTTTATCATTCGTGGTCTTTATCTCCCCCTTCACAAGTTTGTGAGGGGGTTGCTCTGTTTCTGTGGGCTCTAGCTGCACCAACCGACCCCAAACTCCATCCTTCATATAACTTGCTTCCTTACCCTCCGCGAGTGCTAGCTCGGAATCGAGCCACACTTTGGTCTCTTCAAAAAACTTTTCAAACTCAAACGCTAGTCGGGCTCTAGATCGGTAGTCTACGACATAGGAGGCTGCGATATCCATGTTGATTCCAATGTCACCTATTTTTCCATCAACTTACAATGTCCAAGGGTGGAGGGAGACATGGTTCTACATTCGCAACCAGAAGGTTAATGAAGAACACTATGGACTCACGCCTTTTGATCCGGTGGTAGCATGCAAGAGAAGGAGGTCATAGAAGAATACTGTGATGGCCGGTGAAGACGAGGAAATAGAGACTCTATACCAGCGTGTCTGTGACCTTGAACATCTCATAGGCAAGGAAATAGGCGGCGCAGATCTCATTCGCACTTGGATGCGCCGTCGAGTGTAGCCGCTGTAGGCTAGGGTGCATCCAATGTGCTGCTGGACTGGTGCTGGCAATGTGACTCACATCTCGTGAGAGGGCATCTCTTCAGGTGCAGTAGACAGGAGGTTTCGACTGCTGACCAAGCACACCACCAAGGAGGAACTCCCGGGTGACTTAGTCGTGCCTCCCTTCTATGCGAGTCATCCTCCGCCTGAGGTGGATTTATCTTAAAGTTCTTCTTGTTTTTAGATTGCCAACTAGGGTGTCTCTTATACTGATGTTTGGTCCTAGTTTCAGGAATGGAAGGTGACCACCGTGTTGCCTGCTCAGCCCGAGGGAGTGATTCCTCGTGAAGCCGAAGAGGAGGTCGAGTCGGGCTCCACTGTCGCCGTCGAGGAGGAGAGTGAAGCCCCCGCGTCCGGCTAGACTCGCAAGCTCTCCTGAAGCGAGGACTCGGATGCCTCATCACCGACAATGCCGGAGGGTCCTCCTACTGTAGTAGAGGATCCGATCCCTGCCATGCCTGTGCGCGCCATGGCTCCTCCTTCACGAAAGATGTTGAAGGTACCGAAGGAGGCATCTGAGGACTCCTTCGACCTTGATAATTTTGACGGGTATGTTTTTATATTCACATGAGTTCGTCTTGTCGTCCTGAAATCTATTCTTCTGAGGGAGTTCTAGATATTTTGTAGTCAAACAGTGTCGTCATCGTCTGATGACTATTGCTTTGTCAAGGAGACTAAAGTCATGGACTCCAAAGACAAGGAGGTGGCGGCATGATCTCCTTCTCCTCCAGTGGCGGCCCACTCCGGTGCCAATTCTTCGAGTTCCCCCCAAGATGGGGGGCACTAGATGGTTGCACGAACATCAATTCAGAAGGAAACTTTGGAGTCCCTGGAGGAACACGTGAGTTTTTTCTTGTCGCTGGAAGTCGAATTTGGGTTAATTCTCATGCCTTTTCTTTTTGTATCCTATCTTGAAGGAATCTACTCGCCTCGCCAAGCAGATAATTTCCTTGGGTCGTGAGCATGCTTCGCTGGAAACCCGCCATCGTGCCTTCGAAGGTTAGTTTTATACTTTTTCTCTGTTCTGCTTGTGTAGAGGTTGGTGAGCTCATGTTTTGCCATTTATCCTTTGTAGGTGAGCATAATGAGCTTCTTCATTGTGTCGACTCCCTCGAGAAGGGTCTTGCTGTGACGGAGAAAAAACGCGACGAAGCACTTGAAGCTCTTGAGGAGTCGAAGAAGTGCGAGGAAAGCTTGCGTTCCGCCACAACTAACAGAGAAAAAGCGGTCGTAGAACAACTTTTCTCTATTGCTAAGGCACTTTCAGGTATGATAATGCATCATTTTGTTTCCCGTATGCGTTGCATGTATGTTATTATGGTGATGCGCCACTTCTGCAGATGCTGCTGGCGTGCACTTCGACACCCAGGCTTTGGCCTGCTCAGATGATTCGGCCGGTGCCGTGGCTGTAGTCGAAGACCATGGTGTCTCCATCAAGGAATCACTTGAGAAGGACAAGGGCATGCTTGGGCATCTTCGAGAGGAGATGGTTCCCAAGGCGAAGCTGATCGAGGATCTTGATGGCTTGGAGGAGTCCTTTTCCTGAGGCGTGCCCATCGACTTCAAGAATACCAAGAGGAGGGTTTGAGCAACCATGGGACTCGTGATGGTGCAGGCTCATGGCACTGAGCTAAGCCCCAACAAGATCTCCTCGGCGATGCCGGTCACTGCGGATGGCCAGCAGGTAGTGTTTCCTCCCTTTGCCACTAGTTTTAGTAAATATGGGCCTCGGCTCATTGAAACACTCGCCAAGTATTCGGCGGAGCTGAGGCAATTGAAGACGACAAAGGCCACGGCGTCAGAGGCTATAGTCGAGAAGAATGTGGCGTCGGAGACAGCCACAGACTTGAGGAAGCCCCCCGAGTGCCCAAAACTAGCTGTAGTCTGTTGTTTAGTCGCCTTTTTGTAATAGTCTAGCTTTTCCCTTTTGAATAATACCTTGTGGGGTTGCCCCTTTTAAGACTTGTTGAACCTTGATGTTTATTCTGCTGGTATTTATTTATGACTGGTTGGTCTTATTTTCTTATTACTCTGCTTGTAATAGGTCCTTCGAGAGGTTCGTCCGACTCACCTCCCACTAATGAACCTGTGGCGCAACCACATTCAAAGGTGGAGGAGCTGTCGTTGCTGTCTCGATTGCATGACCGCATAAAACATTTTGAACAAGAGATGCCCATGATCCGTGGTAGCGCGGACGTGTGGAAGTTAAAGGCTGAAAAAGCCAGTGCACGCGAGAAGTACCTTCTGGGCGAGGTGGCTCAGTTGAATGAGCAATTTAAGTGTTAGTTCTCTAGCTTCTTATCCTTTCTTGACCATTCGTGGCGGCGCTTTGTCTTTACGGTTTGCACTACTTCTTGCAGTTGTTAGCGCTTGTCACCCGCAGGATGAGAGGGATCGAGTTGCCATTCGACTGAACGACTTGACCCAGGAGCAGCTACAGGCTAGTGGGTATTTTTGGGTTGATCACGATCGTGTAGTCGTCTTGGCAACGCTGGAGGACCGTGCATCGTGGGTGCTTCTTTACTTGAAGAAGTCACAGTCGTGCCTCAAGCATATTTTCCAGGCGATGTACCCCTGGATGCGGTGCCTTCAAGCTTGCTGGCTTTGCTGAAGAAGTTTCAGGACATCAGCGCGGTCCGCGAGTGCATGCGTTAGCAGTTGGTCACGGGTGCCAAGGTTGCATTGGCGCTTGTTCGCCTGCATCAGCCTGATATGGATTTCGCAGCTATTGTCGCTGGACCACCGCCCCACCAGAAGGGATGGCATGGAACATGGTGCCACATTACCGGGTGGTTGATCAGCTAGCCAAAGATATCGTCGAGGTTTTCGAAGAACCTACCAGTGTTCTCCTTTTACGGCAGTAGAGTAGCATGACCCTGCACATAGATGCATATGTGTTGTAAAGTTCATATAAGTGTGCCAGGTGTTTTTTTTACCTGTTTATATGTAAAAGCTTGCTAGCTTGTATATTTTTTCGAGCATGTTGCACTCTGCAGTTCCTTTTCGTTATCCTGACGTATATTCATCTCAGCACCTTGTCAACCTATCAGGTGCGTTGCAGCTGGGATGATTTTACCAAGGGTTCGATTGATAGTGTGTCAACTACTTAGGATACTGCATTATTCGTGTAACGAGGTGGAAAGGGTGGCGCAACCCCCAAGTGATGCAATTGTAAGTAAAATAGAAACACAAAGTTGGGGGCACTTAGCTTTATTTATTCGCAGAATATCATGGGGTATAATGTATGGCTAAGTAGCCTGGCTGGATAGCCTTATTTGTAAAGTAAAAATATCTAGGGGTAGAGATGACGCAGCTACGCGACGTTCCAGGGATTGGAGTATGCGACTCCACTTTCTACATCTTTAAGGCGGTAGGTGCCACCTGGGAATACTTCAGTAATCACATAAGGCCCCTCCCAAGGAGACTCTAACTTGAGGTTCCCTTGTTTCTTCAGTCATAGGACCAGGTCTCCTTTGATGAAGGACCTGGAGCGCAACCTTCTCCTATGGTAGTTGCGGAGGTTCTACTGGTAGATCGTGGATCTTTTCGCTGCAATCTCGCATGCTTCGTTGAGGAGATCGACAGAGTCTTCGAGTGCGAGTGTTGATTCTGCCTTGCTGTATGCTACTACCCGTGGGGCTTTGTAGTGCACCTCTGTGGGTAGTACCACCTCCGCACCATGTACCATGAAGAATCGAGTATAGCCCGTGGCGCTATTTAGAGTTGTGCGTAGGCTCCATAGTACTGACTGTAACTCCTCGGGCCAGCATCCAACAACTCTTTCGAGTGGCCGGAGGAGCCTTTTCTTGATCCCGTCACAAATGAGGCCATTGGCCTTTTCGACTTGACCATTGGTCTGGGGATGTGCCACCAAGGCGTAGCTGATGTTGATCCCTAGGTTTTTGCAGAAATCCTAGAACTCTTTGGAGGTGAAGTTCGTTCTGTTGCCCGTGATGATGCTGTGTGGCACCCCAAACCGAAAGACGATGGACTCGAAGAATTTTACGGCTATTTCCCCTGATTGGTTTGTTACCGGCATGGCCTCAATCCACTTCGTGAATTTGTTGACTACGACGAGGAGGTAGATGTATCCTCTAGGTGAAGATTTGTGCAGCTTGCCGACCATGTCGAGTCCCCATTGCACGAAGGGCCAGGCCACGGGAATTGGCCTGAGTTCCACGCCAGGTTCGTGCGGCTTATCCACGAATCGTTGGCAAGCGTTGCATTGCTAGACGATGTCCATAGCATCGTGCGTTGCTATTGGCCACTAGAATCCAGTTCGCAGAGCTTTGGCGACGAGGGCGCGACTGCCAGCGTGCTAGCCGCAAGTGCCTTCGTGTATGTCGAGGAGGATGGATCTTCTGTCCCCATTGGAGGCACACCGTTGAAGAACTCATGTGATGCTGCGTCTATATAGTTCACCATTGATGAGGGCAAAAGCTTTGGATCGTCGTGCTATATGACGCGCATCTATCTGGTCATCTAGCAACCTTTTACGTGATGTATGGTTGTGTCTAGGATGGCTCGATCATCATGACCTCCATGGGGCCTTTGAGTCCCGTAACTTTATCCATGTCCTCGAGTGCATTTGGCTCTTTGGGTGGCGTAGCCCCCAAGTCGTTTGACGTGTTGGCTTTAAGCTCTAGAGCCTTTGGCTTGATGGAGCGTTCCCAGATTGCTCTAAAAATACTCCAAGTGGCACTGGGGCACAAGTGGAGCCGATGTTGGCGAGTATATCCGCTTCCTCGTTGCTCTCGCGGCCGACGTGCCGTAGTTCGCAGCCGTCGAAGTCCCCTTCGAGTGTGTCATAGAGGTCATGGTAGGCGATCATGTTGTCACTCAGAGCATCGCACTGGTTCATGGTTTGATTCACCACTAGTTTGGAGTCTCCGTAGATGACGAGTCGATTTGTGCCACAAGCTTTTGCCATCTGCATCCCGTGGAGTAAGGCTTCGTATTCAGCTTTGTTGCTAGAGGCTGTGAACTTAATTTGCAGAACATATCTCATCTTGTCACCCTGTGGCGATGTCAGTATGACACCTGCGCCAAATCCCTCTTTACGTTTGGATCCGTGGAAGTGGATTGTCCATAGATAGGGCATGTCTGGCTTGTCTGGGAGCTGGTTTTCCATCCAGTGTACGAGGAAGTCTGGGAGTACTTGCGACTTTATCGCATCTCGCTTCTCATATGTGATGTCTCATGGAGACAATTCTGTCCCCCAAAGCGCGACTCATCCAGTGGCGTCGGGGTTGTTGAGGATGTGCCCTAGCGGGGCGTCATTCACCATGATTATTGGGTGCTCCTGGAAGTAGTGGCGCAGTCGCCTGGTTGTCATGAAGTTGCCGTATGCCAGCTTCGGATAATGCAGGTACCGCTGCTTTGTTGGTGTGAGCACCTCACTGAGGTAGTAGACTGGGCGTTGCACCCTGTGGACTTTATTTTCTTCGGCTCATTCCACTACGAGCATAGTGCTAACCACTTGGTTGGTGGCGGAGATGTATAATAATAGTGGCTCCTTTTCTTGAGGTGTCACCAACACCGGTGAAGTGGACAATAGATGCTTGAGGTCCTCGAATGCCTCTTGTGCTTCGTCTGTCCACTAGAATTTGTTAGCCTTGCGGAGGAGTTGGAAGAAGGGCAACGCCTTTTCTCCCATTAGACTGATGAATCGACTGAGTGCCATGATTCACCCAGCTAGCTGCTAGATTCCTTTTACGTTCTTCGGCTTCTCCATGGCTAGTATGGCCTTTATTTTCTTTGGGTTGGCCTCGATCCCCCTCACGTAGATGGGGTACCCGAGCAAGCTTTTATAAAAAAATTACAATATGAAATGCACACCCTTGGACACATCATAAAACATATTTTCACCCTTTGACCAAGTTCGATAGTTATTTCTAAAAGTTTGGTCAAGTTTTCTATAGCTTGGCTTTTCAAACAAACAAAAAATCCGTAAGCTTTAGAATGGAGACAGTATTAGGTTGCTAAAAGTGAAGGCTGAGTTCTGCATGATATAAAGTACAAGAACCAAAAATACACCTGATACTTTATGGATATGATGTGGCTTAAAATTATAATTATCTTTTGACCTTTACCTATTATAATTTTATATAGAGATGACATGTCATAATTCTATTATCCGAGTCTCACATGCAAGGCATGTGAAACTTATGTTATTAATACTAGTAAGTTGCACATGCCTTGAACATGAGGCTCGGGTAATAGACGTATCGCACAACATCACTATATAAATTATAATAGGTAAATTTAAAAAATATAAATTTGATCGACATCTATAAAGTATGGGTGTATATTTGGTTCTTGTACTTTGTATCATATGGAAGTCAATGTTTATTAGCTACCTAACACTTGAAAATTGCGGTAACATGGTCTAGAGAAACAACAGAGAACATTCTTGAATGATGGAGAAGTGTGTTTTGATGTTTATGCATAGCGTTCATTGTAATAAAGACTATCAACAATATAATCTTCTAGATGCTAGAATGGAAAAGAGGATCCAACGGCTAAAATGTTGGGATTCACAAGTCTTGATCCAACGATTAATATTCAAAGTTATTCGTACACTATATAGTGGTAAGATAAGTTAAAGGGGTGGAGGCGCAACGAGTTGCGGAATATTCGACCCACGCGATGGACATTACGGCTTGCGTACAAAAGAATTTTGATCAAATTGTGGAGAAATGACTGTTAAAATACAACCATAGCAGACCCAAATGCCCCTAGGCGTGGGCACCTGGCCACACTTCCGACCAGCGAACAAGCCTAATTTGATGGCAGTTTGATAAAAAGTAGTGTCACTAGCATTGAAATACATTGTTTTCCTAGGCTTTGAATAATTCTTTGATCCCCATTAAGTACAACAAATTAACAACTGAGGCCATACGATACAAATCAGGCAAAGGAAAAACTACTCCTAAAAGTAAATAGTTCAAGGTACACAAATGCCTATTTCATATGATCACTACGTTCAACCCCTCCTCCTTGAACTGTTAATTATTTTGGTTCCAACCCTTCGCGTTGGCCAAGCTTGGGACAAATCACAACGGAGTCTGCCGTCAATTGCAGCAAATGTTGGTTTAGAAACCAACAATGATGTCTTTAGCATTCATACTAAAGCAGCATATTTCAGGACGAGGAACAAATCCACCGAGGCCAACTGCATGCAACAAGGTGTATGCACAGTTGCTACTTGTCTGATCTCGAGGGCCAAGTCCTGCCAGTTCAATTAGAATAGTAATCAGATAGTTCAATGCCAGGAAGATAGAAAATGCTCCAAGGTTAAAAACCCATCGCCATTGCATCGGTGGAAGTAACAACTACTAGTGTCATTCGAGAACACATGACAAGAAAACCCAGTAGAATAGGTGCAAATAGTGCGGCCGTGATGACCAACAACATTTTTAGCGACAGGATAACCACCATAAGTCGTGTCATACCGTCCATCAGTAATGCCCAAAGTATTGATCAGAATAAGGCTACCACCATTAGGAGATCTTGCTAACCACCATAGATCTGGACCGTACTCATCATTACCATCAAAATCGGGTCGACCCGATGGACACACAAAACCTTGCAACGAAAGCACATTCAGAGGCCAGTTTAGCAAAATTTGAATGATGAAGCTTAAAAATTTATGGATGGATATTTTATCCCATGTTAGAGGATTCCAAGCATAAACATTGCCAATCTGATTAACAACATACATAAGTCCATTATGGATAATTGCATCGCGGTAGCTAAACATGCTAAACTGGTTCTCAAGAACCACCCACGTACCATGATGACTATCAAGGAAGGCAATTACCATGTCAAAGATGGTTAGGACATAGAAATCCTTATATCTCCCAGTAGGTGTAGGAACTCAGCAAATGCTATATTCAGTAGATTAGTATGCTGGCCAGCCGCCACAAGCTTAATTACCTTGGCGGTAGACTCAAAATCGAAGATTTCTGGTAGAGAAATACGGTGATGAGTGAACACATTGACAAGCTCCCAGTTCTAGGCAAGGACAACAGTGGCGATCCAATCTCCATGTGCGCCTACCCACTTCTTACCTGCACAATGTAGCATCACAACATTGGATGAGGACCTATCCAGCGGCATCACCTCGCACAAGGTCCACCTAACCTTATGCGGCTTCTGCTTGCCCCTGCCACAATAGTATCTTCCCTTGTAGAAATGCTGCTTGTGATTGTCACGGTAGAAGACATTGTATGCACGTGGTAGCTCAATTGGGTGAGAGTGAAGAACACAGGGGAGACCAAACGGATGAGACTTGTCCAGGGATGCACTATGTGTTTTGAGTGAATATAATGTTTGTAGTAGGCCATGAGGCTCAAGGCGGTGATGTCGTCACATCTGGCTGAGACTTCTTCAAGGGGGCCATCGGAAAACACCCTATAAGTGTCACTATCATCGATCGGTTGGGCCATTGCAAGGAAGAGCTCGAGTAGGTTGGGGATGGTGGCATTTGGTTTTGATTGAATTTGATTGGGGTTTCGGAGGAGAGGCAGGGTGAGATGGAAAACAATCTACCAAACTGGCGCCGAAGCTGATCCTAAAGCGGCATGGAGGCGTTGGCGCATGCCTGTATTGGTGTGCGAGTGGGTGATGGGGTTCATTGCATAGAAACGAAAAACATTCTATGGTTACATCTGCCAAGATCGAATCTAGTCGATACTTGTAACTATTTTATAAGGACTCACCCTCGAAGACCATAAGCGGGATAATGTTTCCGCAAACAAACGTGGCTGGTGTAGAATGTACACGACCGATCTCAAGGACGCGATGACTATAAGCACCACAAAGGGTAGCGCCTCCGTGATCGGTCACAAGTTTGGTGTCCCGATGACCTCCGTTCCTTGCTCCATGTTGGGCAGCAGAAATACGAATCCTCGGGAACTCCAACAGCACTACGACATAGTAGTGATGGTGGATAAGATCTTGAGCAGGGCTTCGCCTAAGCACCGTACTCGTGGCAATGGAAAAGGCTAGCAAGGGGAGGAAGATGCCAACCAGAGGGCATATGAGAGGAATAGAGAATGAGTGAGATGAGAGGAGGAGGGGGCTTTTATAGGTGAGGGAGCAGCCCCAAGGGCCATGGCTTGGAAGCCATGGTGGTGTCGGGTTCCGCAGCAGAAAACAAAAATTCTAACTATGTGAACACAATAACCAAGATCTATATTATCTAGACATAAGTAATAGAGAGGGAAACAATATTCATACCCTTAAAGACCAGGGTATGCGTTATGCAAGTTGGCGTATGTTGATGAAGGCGAACAACTCCGAGCACCCCAAGTGTGGTGCCTCCAAAGTTCTACAAACGTTCGGTGTAGGTGACGTCTCCCGGGCTCTGCACTACAAGAAAAGTTTCCTTCCACAATGACTTGGCCCGACGGGCCTCGTAGAAGGCGCGTCTTCTACGACGAATTTCTCTGCTCAACCGTGGCTGATGGAAAACTTTTGTTTCCAGTTTCGCGGCCCTCTACTACGACGGAACCGCTAAAAACATGGAGGAAGCTCGGCCAGCGCGTGGCATAAGCAAGATTTTCATTTCCTCACGCGATGTTGACTCGCCGAAGTCCTTTGAGGTATGTGGGTCCCGGACGTTAGTGTCTATAGCGGACCATACTTTTCGGTCGCGACTCTTTGATTTGAACTCGATAACGTTGCTCGATGTGTTTGCCGTTTAGACAGGCTACTAGGTCCCACATGTCAACCTCTCATTAGAAGAGTCATGTGTATGATGGAACTTTTTTCCTTTGCCCACGCTACCCTGTTCTGAACTTGATAGCGTTGCTCGATGCATCTACCATTAAATCACGCTGCTGGGTCCCACATGTCATTATCTCATTAGAAGAGACATGTGCATAATGGAATTTTTTCCTTGGATATTGCCTCCCTAATTTCAACTCGATAACGTTGCTCGATCTCTCTGCCATTTAGTCACGTTGTTGGGTCCGCCATGTCAGCCTCACATTACAAGAATCGTGTGTATGATGGAATTTTTTCTTCGCTCTTGCTACCCTGTTCCGAACTTGATAGCATTGCTCGATGCATCTACCGTTTAGTCAAACTCCTGGACCCCACATGTCATCCTCTCATTAGAAGAAACGTGTGTATGATAGAATTTTTCCTTCGGTCGCCCCTCCGTGTTCCGAACTTGATACCGTTGCTCACTGCATCTACTGTTTAATCATGCTGCTGGGGCCCACATGTCATCCACTCATTAGAAGAAACGTGTGTATGATGGAATATTTTCCCTTGGTCACGCCTCCGTGTTTAGAACTTGATAGTGTTGCTCGATGTATCAGCCATTTTTCCAGGCTGCTGGGTCACCCATGTGAGCCTCTCATTAGAAGAAACGTGTGCATGCTAGACTTTTTTCTTGCTCGCGCCTCCCTGTTTCGAACTTGGCAACATCGCTCGAGGCAGAACCTGTATAAGGCCGCGCTACTGGGTCCCACATTCCGGTCTCTCTATAAATAAAACCTGCGTATGATGGATTTTTTTTGGCCGTGTCTGCTATTTGGACCTTGGCAATGTTGCTTGATGTGGTAGTCGTCTATGGTCTTGCTGCTGAGACCCCCATGTCAGCCTCTCTGGTATGTTCTGGCTTGCGGGTCCTAGATGCAGCCTTGTATGTTCTAGCGGGTGGGTCCCTGATGCCAGCCTCTCT
Source organism: Avena insularis (assembly GCA_023614405.1). Lineage (NCBI taxonomy): Eukaryota > Viridiplantae > Streptophyta > Magnoliopsida > Poales > Poaceae > Avena > Avena insularis. Next base: position 317,223,762 of record CM042686.1, read on the forward strand.
GTACAAGTATTTAACTTTTTTTTTCAAACCCGACCATCAAACTCGAGGGATGCTGCAGGCTGGTGGGTCCATGATGTCATCCTCTCCATAAAGCAATATTGCTAAAAGAAAATTTTAAACCCAAGATAATTTTATGTCAAGCATTGAGAATCAAACTCAAGACTTCAAAACACATATAAACCATGTGCGTTGCCACTACGTCAAACAAATAAGATAAACATTATCATTAAAAGCTTTATCGTACCTATAACTTGTATATTAGCCTTCTTAAAAAGATTTTATGTGTCCATGTTATCTCTCTTATTAAAATAAAAGGGAAGTGATCCTGGCATCTCAATTTATTAAATGCCGGATAATGGAGTAGTTTCTTAAAAACATGGGTAGGCGGATTCTTTTATTTTAAAGGGCAATTCCAAAAAGGCCAAATTAAAGATATTGGGATATTCTACATCTACTATAATCAATGGGCTATACACCATGCGCTACTCTCCATGGGCTCCTTGATAAATATTTAAATGGGCTGTCGTCAGCAAGTTCCCTGACCCCTACAAGGCTGAATTAAATTGTTCTAGGCTAAATAGGGGCCAAATTGGCTAGATTTTTTCTCCTCTTTATTTAAATTTGCATTGTGCTATGGCTCAGCCAAATTCGGAAGACAGAGCTCACTACCAGAGGAAAAAAAGCGATAATTCTTTTGACAGATATTTGTGTAAAAATATCTAAAGAACAAGGGATACAGATCGTGTGTGCCAAAACTGGACTGGTGTCCAATGATTTCACTTGGTACCCTCTCATTTCTGTCAAAATCACATCCAACGGTTCCAATGACACACAGGAAAAAACTCTAGTGCAAGCAGCCCAGCAGCAGCGACAAAACGTTTTTACAAATTCAGTAGTATTTGAAAGATCCAGTAGTACAGAATAAGATAGAAAAAAATATCTACAGATTCCTAGGTCATATTCAGTAGCACTTGATCGACTCTGCAGCATTCCAAAGTGACTGTTTCATCTATACAGACACTAAAACTCAATAGCAGTACAGAGAGAACCCGTTCATGTTTCAGCTCTAAAAACCTTGTCACACGACCAGTTTGCCCTTTTCTCCAAATACACTCGATCATTGGAGCAAGCAAAACTAACGATCAAGTATGATTTTGTGTGCATACCTCCTCTTCACATCAATACCAGTGTGACCCCCATATATGCATCCCAATATGCCCAAGCCTCATCTAGATTGTGACAAGGCCAAGTTTAAAAAGGAAAGCAAGACCATCTATTGCACTTGATCTAAACAAGTACCAGTACATCATTATTAGTTCAAGAAAATACCTTAGTAATAGTAACGACATAACACTTGACAGATTGAGTAGCATTTGAAGATTGAGCAGTACAGAATAACATAGAAAAAATATCTACAAATTCCCAATTCATATTCAACACCACTTGATAGATTCAACAACATTTCAAAGTGACTGATTCAGCAGTACAAACAATGGCCAAAAGAAATGATAGATTCAACAATGCAGACATTAAAATTCAATAGTTATAGCAAGACCATGACTCAAAAGAAAAGATATTCCATATTCAACACTCGATCGGTCGATCTGAACAAGTACTAGTACATATGTATTACTACAAAATAGATTAGCAGTAGCAAGTTAAGACCTCCATACAAAATACTTGGCATAACGCAACAACATGTGAAGTGCTGGCCGGCCAATGCTTTCTTTCCTGCCTGTTATGCTTTCCTTGTCAAACCGCCGCCTGTGGGCCCACTATCTCAACAACATACATTGGAAATAGGTATACATTGCCCCAAACTTGTTCCACCTCTCCCCATACAAATTGAATCTGTCACCAACATAAAGTAGTAATTAATTAGAACGATGTTACATATCTTAACATTGGGATCATCACCAAGAAGATTTAGATGTTTTATCTCACTTTTGAAACTTGTGGATGCAATACTCCTAATCCACAGGGAATTCTGACAAACAGTTCAGAGGCTTCCATGTCAGGTATGACCTGAGCCCTTCTAGGGTAACTTCGGCTGATGATGGCCTGCTCATCATTTCAGATGTCGCCACCATTTCGACCACATGGAGCTCATTCCACAGAGATAGCGACCAAAGCTTCACCTTGTACCGCGGTGATTCGCACGACCCTGAACTGATGAACCTGGGGGATATGACGATGTCCGTGGTGTGGCCATCAATTTGGGCGATGAACACGGTCCCTCTTTCCCGATGCCGATGATATCCGCTCTCCGCGAGCCTCATGTGGGCACCATCTTAGACGGCTCCCAATGTTTATGGCTATAGGGAATTATGGGCGTAGTCCTTGAGTGGACAACTCTGAGGTGGCGGACGAGCTCTACCATAGGTGTTAGCTCTACTGACAAGGTGATGAACTCGTATCCAGGCTCTGTGCAGACTTGCTGGCCGTGAAAGCACTAGATTATGTGGTAGTAGACGTCGTTGTAGGGGACAAATGTCTCGTAGTGGTTGTTGGGGGCATCTGCTACCTTTTCGGTCCGCGACTTAGTGGTATAGCTCCTTGGAGCATGCGGCCAGCCGGGCGACTCTGGTAGTGTCCAAACGCATAGCGATTTCTTTGAAAACATCGTCGCCGACCTTGCTCCAGATGTCGTGTAGTGGGTTGTGCGTCGATTGCGACACCGGGATGGATTGGGGGAAGAGGTTGGACCAGAGTATGACTATCAGGGGACTTTTGGAGAAGGGTGGCATGGCCTGCAAGATCCGATGCAGCGGGCGAGATGGCGAGGAAAATGTGCAAAGCACGCACTAGAGACGATCCCAAATGTGGGGCCAGGCAGCGTCGACGAGTGGGGATAAAACAACCGTGATGGGGAAGATGGATGGCTCTTTGAACGAGGTTTTTTTGGCAAGGCCTCTAGAGCTGCATGCAGGACACCAATTAGCTTGGCTAGCACGCTGTAGTACACTAAATTAACCATCTGAAATCCTGGCGCATTTTATAGCTAGGCTGACACGCTGCCATGCGCTAAATTAACCATGTCACAACCTAGGCCATTATATCTAGGCCGGCATGCTGTTGTGTATGCCGACTAGATTTACTACTGCTATCATGTTTGACCAGATGATGTTTATTTATAGCTTCTATTTTTCTAAAAAAATATTACTCCTACCTAGTAGTAATATACTTGTACTAGTACAATACGTACTGCTACTAGCAGTAGAGTACAACAAACAATCATCTCGTTAGTTCTGCTGCATACAGGAGTTGTACTACACCTACCCACTTGATTGTTAGGTACACCAACACGGCACAACTCTTGTATGCAGACGAACTAACAAGATGATTGTTTAGTTTGCTAAAAATGATTATATTATGGAACCGATGTAGTACAATACTAGCAGTAGTACACTAGATTTTTGTTTTGCAGTTTTGCTGCAAACATAGTACAATAAATACCTCCACATTAGAGCCTAGCGCGATCAAGTACCACGGTGTTCCAACCCAGCGACCCTTGTTTTCAAATCCATTCTCAATCCCATGATCCGGGTATGTCATCATCAACTAGTACAAATGCTTCTATTGTTGGATTGTCTAGTGGCATCAGCAACACGCCAATGCCCTGCAACAGATTTTGTTCATATCTAGGGGAATGCAAGGTGTTTGACAAAGGGGGAGTGCTAGCTAGCTTTGCGGAAAAACTACTATCTTAAAGATGCAGAAACATGATGAATAAATCATATATGCATGCAGACAAACACACCAAGGAATAAGGTCTTGTTTGCATTAAAGAAAAAGTGTAGGAATAGTTAAGTTTCCTATGCTGGCACTGTTCAGAGGAATGGACCAGAGGAAAAAACACAATCAATTTTTCTATGATTGATTAACAAGATTAGGGGCCTCTTTCGATCAATGGTTTTTAAAAACATAGGAATAGGAAAAACACAGGATTTACTCGGTGGGTACAATAATTTCATATTAGGAATTAAAAACACAGGAATTTTGTAACAGGTGTCTTTGGGATGGTGAATAGGAAAGAAACACAGGAGTTTTGCAGGAATATAATGTGAGCACATTGGACTTCTCAAAGGAGAAATAGAATGAGGTTGGAGCTCATGTTTAGATTCTTATGGAATGGAGGGCATAGGAACTAAGAAGGGACTCCATAGGAATTTGATATCTTCCAAAATCCTATGGGTTAGAATCCTCCAAAACTCATATTTAATTCTTCATATCCAACTTGGACCTCATTTTCAAACTCCTACGCGCGCAAAGTATAAGAATGATGTCCTAAGAGACACGATAACATCAGAAATATACTCTCCCGTGAGGTTTGACTTTGATTTTACCATGTTTTAAAGTAATCCTATGTTTTTGTATTCATGTAAACCAAACAACCAACTTTTTGTAGAAATCTTGTGTTTGTAAAACACATGAAACTTAAAATATAACGCCAGCCTTGATTGGCCAATACACATTCCATTAGTGGTATCAACAATCCTGGTCGTTCTTGTATTTTCAGATTAGTATGTTTGGAGGAGAGGGGGGAAACTAAAGCAAAAGTCTTGGGCCTCTTTGGATCACATGATTGAGAACACACGAATTTCACAGGTTTACTAGTGAAAAATAGGCAATTATAAAACATAGAAAAACTACCTATGTGAATGGCATGTTTCGATCCTACGCACACGATGAGAGTTGGGCCTCAAGTAGATGGTCAAATTCCTATGGGATTTAAGCATGGGTGGGGGGTTGCAGTTCAAAGGAATTTGCGTACCATGATTCCTTTGATCCAAATGCAATCCATAAGAAAGAATCTAAGGATTCAAATCCTACAAAAATCACGTAAAACTGATTTTTACCTTCTCGTCACGGTTTAGTGGGCATGTCTGTGGGTCATAGTGAAGTAGCCAGGGCAAACCAAACTGGAGACCAGGATCTTCCGCAATCCCTTGATGCATGCCAACCATGCCGTGAGCCAGGCGAGTGGTGCTCAAAAGATCGGCGCGAGCATTGATGTTGCTCAGTGGTCCGTAGTGGAGGTTGCCAAATCCAATTGCCTGGCTATAGCGCTTAGAGTACTGCAGAAGATTAGTCGAGATGGGTTGGTGGTTTCTACCTTTTTGCAAGGGTGGAGAGGGGCCACGATGGTGCACAAGCGGCCAAAGCGGCAGAGGAAGACGATGAGGGGCATGCCGTTTCTCAGCCAAAAAAAGATGGGGGGTGGGTGGTTCTCCTCCGGTTGTCGGATTGAATACTCCGACCCGGTATATTAGGGAAAAACTAACATGGGACATTCACATCGACGCTTATGCAAAAAAGATTAATAACAGAAAAATAGATATATTTCTCAAATGCTCCAGCTCGCAATGCTGGCCCCTAGTTTGAGGTGCCACTATTTTTTTCCAGTAGGTAGCTAGGGATAGCAAATCACACCATGCCGAAGAAAAAGTTCGAAATGTCCTCAAATTTGTTTTGCATGTGGGGATGGTGATGCCGCACTGAAGGAGAGAGAAAACACAATTTATTTTGAATGCATATATACTACTCCCTCCGATCTATATAATGTTCTCAGATTTATTTAGATTAGAATGTATATAGTCATGTTTTAGTGCTAAATTTATCTAATGGTTGTAAAATCCGAGTGGCAACATTGTTATCATGCCATGATTCACCCATTCACTCCCAAATATGGGAACATCATGGACGGTGGGAGTATAATTTACATCAAGGACCTAAAATGGAGAAAACTATATAGACGTCCTTACATTTAGCACGAAGCACCCTAAAATTAAGCAAGAGAAATAGTCGGGTCCGGATCGTTCTCGAGAGAGCATCTGATCTTCATTCTACTTTCTATTCATTTGTTTTCAAAATATATGGCCAAATTTGGCGGCATGAAAATTACTGGACATGGGATCATCATCAGCAGCATAAACTATGATGTAGACATGGCCATGACCTTGGTCGTTCAGCTTGAAATCCAAGAATTTTCATACTCATCGATAACTAATAAACTTAAATATGTTTAAATTTTACCACTTGCTTTTAGGTTTGAATTTTACACATACGGATGGTGGGAGTACATTTTAAATCAAGGACCTAAAAAGGTAAAATTTTAGCGAGGTCCATACATTTAGCACGAAACACCATAAAATTAAGCAGGGAAAATAGTCATGTTTCGCTCCTTCTTGAGAGAAAATCTTATCGAGCTATACTCTTCATACTACTTCCTCTTTGTTTGTTTTCAAAATATGAGAAAATTTGGCGGCTTGCAAATTCTTGGATATGGGATCATGAATCATCAGCATAAAGTATGATGTAGATATGGCCATGACCTTGGTCGTTCGTCTTGAAATCCAAGAATGTTCATACTTATCGACAACTAATAATCATAAATACGTTTAAATATTTCCTCTTTCTTTTAGGTTTGAATTTGACATGTGCGGATGGTGGGAGTTCATTTTACATCAAGGACCTAAAAAAGGTAAAATTACATCAAGGTCCATCCATTTAGCACGAAGCACCCTAAAATTAAGCAGGGAAAATAGTCATGTTTTGCTCCTTCTTGAGAGAAAAGCTGATCTAGCCATACTCTTCATACTACTTCCTCTTCATTTGTTTTCAAAATATGGCTAAATTTGGTGCATGCAAATTCTTGGATATGGGATCATGAATCATCAGCATAAAGTATGATGTACATATGTCCATGACCCTGGTCGTTCGGCTTGAAATTCAAGAATGTTCATACTCATTGACAAATAATAAGCTTGAATACATTTAAATTTTACCACTTGCTTTTGTGTTTGAATTTTACACGGATGGTGGGAGTACATTTTACAGCAAGGACCAAAAAGGGGTAAAATTACATTAAGGTCCATACATTTAGCATGAAGCACCCTAAAATTAAGCAGGGAAAACAGTCATGTTTGTCTCCTTCTCGAGAGAGAAGCTGATCGAGCCATACTCTTCATACTACCTTCTCTTCATTTCTTACCAAAATATATGGCTAGGTTTGGTGGCATGAAAATTCTTGGACATGGATCATCATCACCATAAAGTATGATGTAGATATGGCCATGAAGTTGGTTGGTCGGCTTGAAATCCAAGAATGTTCATACTCATCGACAACTAATAATCTTAAATAAGTTTAAATGTTACCACTTGCTTTTAGGTTTGAATTTTACATAGACAGTGCGAGTACATTTTACATCAAGGACCTAAAAAAAGGTAAAATTACATCGATGTATACATTTATGTCTGAAAACTTGTCTTCTGGTATTTAGATCCATATTCTTCGGAGTTTCTTTACTACATGAAGATGCACCCATCTACCTCGGAAAATATATTTAATTCAATAGCAATCAATTTCCCTTACTTGTGTAGATGCTAAGAATGGAAAAAAAGATCCAACGGTTAGCAATGTTTGGATTCACCAGTCTTCATCCAACGGTCAATGTTTGAGGTTATCCGTACACTGTACAGTGGTATGGTATGGTATTGTAAGAGATAAGACAAGATAAAGATAAGATAATAAGTACTACAAATAACCGATCTTTTGAGTAACCTTCCCTCTCGATGTTTGGGAAGCAAGTGAAAATTTCGAAAAACCGGAAAAATTTGCTTTTTTTGCCGCCAAGGATCAAAGGTGTTTCCTTATTATGAACTCCTCGTCCCTACTCCACACCAACACGGCTGACGAAAACGCTAGAGACACAGAGCCACCATACCAAGGCACACGTGCGCAACACCTAGCTATGGACGAGGGAGAGATTAGTCGGGCCGGTGCATGAGGGGAGGGGAGGAGAGAGGGAGGATGGATAGTGAGATGCAGCGAAGGAGAGAGAAAACACATAATTTGTTTTGCGTGCATAGGTCCTGAAATTTACTAGTACTAGTAGAGTGGCCGCACGAGTACCTCGTGTCAGGAACCCATCATAACTTTCCTCTAACATCGAACAGCCTTCAACTCCTCTTCGTTGCTGGCCTCTTACCCTGCCTACGCTTTATTCTCTCAGCATATACATCGCGTGGACATAGGTGAGGATATGTCTAAGTGATACATTGCAAATGTATCTATAATTTTTGATGTTCCATGCTTGGTTTTATCTACTTTCTTATGTTTTGTGCACACTTTGGAGTACTTTTCATATGACTTCTTAGACTAACCTATTAACAAGAGCCATAGTGTCAGTTGCCTGTTTTCTTTTGTTTTTGGTTCCAGGAAGTCAGAAAATGAATATTCTGGGAATTGGACGGGACAAAAGCCAAAGTTACTATTTTCCCGGAAGACTAACGGAGAAAGAAGGAGAGTCAGAGAGGGGCCACAGGGTGGCTGATGTCTACGCACTTCTATTCTTGTAGACAGTTGTTGGGCCTCCAAGTGCAGTGGTTTGTAGAACAGCAGCAAGTTTTCCCTTAAGTGGATCACCCAAGGTTTATCGAACTCAAGGAGGAAGTGGTCAAAGGTATTCCCTCTCAAGCAACCCTGCAATCAAGATACAAGAACTCTCTTGTGTCCCCAACACACCCAATACACTTGTCAGGTGTATAGGTGCACTAGTTCGGCGAAGAGATAGTGAAATACAAGTGGTATAGATCTAAGACAACAGTGATAGAAAATAGCTTGATGGCGTAGAAAAGACTAAAGGCAAACTTAAATAAAGATGGAAGCAAGCAAACATGTAACATATCTAATAGCAAACGGTGTTTCGGTGCTTAGAAACAAGGCCTAGGGATCATACTTTCACTAGTGAACACTCTCTCATATAAATATATCATCTTCATGATACTACTCTTAACTACTCTTCAGTTGAACACTCTAATCGATGGTAGGGCTATATTCTTCCGACTTGCTTTACTAAAGGATCATAAAAGCTATGGTCCCTTGGGATAGTCATAACATGGCGTGAGCATGTGCCAAGTTAACCCAAATAAAGCATCAAAGGAGAATACCACAATACTATGCTTTAATATGCTAAAAGAACGCATGATTCTTCCAAGGCACATTAAGAAATCTCAATTGTTTATAACAAGTCATGCTATAGCAAAGAATACTAAGCATAAAGCTAAAACAATATCAATCATGGCATGACAAAGCATAGGCCACAGCAAAAACAAACTCTCTTTACCACTTAAGCATGAACTTTCCTACTCTTTTCCAATCCAAACCAAACTATTTGAAAACCAATGTATGGAAGAGGGGGTTTCCAACCAATTTATTCAGCAAACTAAGAAAACTAAAAACCAAAAAGAAAACGAAAAAGAAGACGCTCCAAGAACAACACAACTGTGCATGAAACAATAAAAATGAGGCATTTGGAAGAAACCTGGGATTTTTATTGATGAAGAGGGGGATGCCTTGGGCATCCCCAAGCTTTGATGCTTGTACTTCTTGGATATTTCTTGGGGTTACACGCATGGCATCCCCAAGCTTGAGCTTTAGTCCATTCTTCATCTCATTACTCATTCCTTCCATACACCTGAAATTTTTCCTTCATACAAAAGTTCACACAATCTTTATTAGCAACATTAGTGCACTGAAGATAATAGGTCTTTAGGTTCAGTTCTAACACCAATAAAACTTCCATTAGAACACAAGATACTGTAGCCCTTCCCTCAAAAGCTCAATTCCCCAAAAGAACTCAAAAAGGAACCAACAAGAAGCAAATGTAGAAAATGGCAGAAATCTGTCAAAACAGACCAGCAGGTAAAGACGAATTTTTTCGAAGACCTTCTGTTGCTCCAATCGAAAAGTGTTGAACTAACGAAAGTTAGACAACAACCTGGGGCAGAAGCACAAAAATTCACGCCTCAAAAGGACGTACAGAGATTTTACACGATTGTTTACGGTGAAGCACAGAAATCTGTTTCGGGACAACAATTTCCCAATCATTACTTCTGTCTCATTAGAGGTTACTCTTGGCACAAAAAGCAAATAAAAGGATAAGGAGCGGTTATTACTGAAGTAATAACTTTCAATACTCATCTAAAACTTTTGGGTTATCTCTCAATAAGTACTTTTCTTTAACGCCTTTAAGTTAGGCATAAGAAGCAAGAAAAAGAATCAAGTGTTCTCAAATGAAGAATCATTAAGATTAATACCAGCAATATCTTCAACAAGGCAAGGTATCTCATCCAAATAAGTTCTAGAGGATCCTCTCTCACTGCTCTTGGGTTCACTATTTTCATCAAACGGGTTTTCGGAACAATCCAATCAAGATTCTTTTCTATGGCTTCATGCATTGCTACTAGTTTAAAGGGTATGGGTATGCTAATTTCCTCCCCATTAGGTTCAGTTTTGCTCATCTTTTCTCATGTACCAAAAACATCTACACATGAGCCTAGCATATTGAAATGTTCAAAGACTTTTCTAGCTTCCTTGGCAACATCATAGAATTCCTTAAGAAAAGTTTCTAGAATAAAATCCCTCTTCTCAGGGTCCTCAGTTTCTTTAAGTTTAAGAAACACTACTTGCATCAAGGGACTAAGGTTAACAAACCTAGCTTCCAACATGTGAACTAAAGAAGCTGCAGCAATCTCACCGTTTGGAGAAAGTTCTGCAAGGGATCTATCCTCAATATCAGAGATAATATATAGGTGTAAGGAGAGGCCGAGGGGGGTGCCTAGGGCGGACAGACCACCCCTGGCGCGGGCCAGGCCTGGCCGCGCGGCCAGGTGGTGTGGCCGGGCCCCAGCCCCTCTCCGTCTCGTATTCTGGCTCCAGGAGTCCCTCGTTGAAAAACTGACTTTGTTTTTGTACCGTCCAATTCCAAGAATATTCATTTTCTGACTTTCCTGGAACCAAAAATAGCAGAAAACAGCCAGCTGGCACTGTGGCTCTTGTTAATAGGTTAGTCCAAGAAATCATATGAAAAGTACTCCAAAGTGTGGACAAAAGACAATAAAGTAGATAAAACCAAGCATGGAATGTCAAAAATTATGGATACGTTTGCAACGTATCAACATCCCCAAGCTTAACTCCTGCTCGTCCTCGAGTAGGTAAGTGATAAAAAGAAAGAATAATTTTTGAGGTGACATGCACCATCATAAACTTGATCAAAGTATTTGTAAAACATTCAGAGCTGGGATCATAATACTTCAATCATAACATGAAAGACAATGTTCTAGCAATAAGACAAAGAAACTATGTTGCAACATGAAAAGGCACAAACAAAAGATTCATGAATAACAATACTTTGCAAGACGTTTGTTTGTTTCACATAAAGAAAACATAGCATAGTGGCATTCAGCTTGTCCCTCATAGAGTAGCAAACATAAATGCATAGGACACCTTCAATGTTTATAAGAGTGACAAGATACAAATAGTTTAAAACAAGCAATATCAAGGCATGCATCAATCAACAAGTCTTGGGACAATGCACATAGAACTAAGAATGGCCACTATGCTCTCAAAGTAGGTGCATAAAGGTAGAAGGTGGAGACTCAACATAAAAGTAAAAGAAAGGCCTTGATAGAAGGAAGTAGGGATTCAAGTCTCATAAAGAGCTTCCAAAAATTATGGTACTTATTAGCTTTCATCTCTCATTGCCCCTGTCATAAGCATCTTGAAGGTATAAGGGAAAAGTGACACAACTAAGAGGATATGCTTGACAAGTTATAAACAGAAATCTCATGCCCCTTACTTACGAAGACCGGACCTCATGCTACTCAACTTTAGTCACAAGTAAGCTCTTGTCATTGTAAGTACATATGTATCATAGAGAACCGCCAACGGGGTACCCCTTGCACATGATACAGGAGCTATCCCATAATCAAAATGACAAGGCAAGCAGACAATGAGCATCTCAGCGATATTTTTATTTGCTATTTGCATAGGTTTTTATTGAGGATGCTTCATAGAGAGCTCATTATGGTTATGCTGCAAGTTTCCACCATGATTAGGCATGGCTTAGGCTAGCGTCCCAGGCGTTTCTCTAACAAAAATACAAACTCCATGATCTTACAAGTTCCCCTTTTATTTCACACCGCCGGGATCCATAAGCAAAAGAACATGATATCAACGGGGTACAAAGTACATGTGCAATGTTGAAAGCGTTCCCCATGATACATGCTTCTGCTAACTTCAACTTATAAAGCGCAAGCATATACACAACAAAGATGGACGCAATGGTTCAGGTTTATTAAATGCAAAAAAGTAAAGTGTGTCATCAAGTTCATGAGAGCTTTAATCACTAGTTTTCTCATAACAAGTTTAATTTGGAAGGTAGACAAGAACATGAATATACTTGGAATAGCATATGCTAGTAGGTAGGTATGGTGGACTCTTTTGGAATAACTTGGTTTTAGGAGTTGGATGCATGAGTGGAACTCATACTTGGTTGTGGAGGCTAGCAAAAGACTGGGAATGACAAACTAAGAGAGCAATAATGGCCCTAATCATGCAGAGCGACAAAACATCATTAATCAAATCATAAAGTGGTACTACTATTTGAAAACTAAAGTATCATAAAGGCTATGGTGACTTGGGATAGTCATAACATGGTGTGAGCATGCGCCAAGTCAACCCAAATAAAGCATCAAAGGAGAATACCACAATATTATGCTTTAATATGCTAAACCAACGCATGTTTCTTCCAAGTCACATTAAGAAATATCAATTGTTATAACAAGTCATGCTACAGCAAAGAATACTAAGCATAAAGCCAAAACAATTTCAAGCATGGCATGACAAAGCATATGCCATAGTCAAAAACAAACTCTCTTTACAACTTAAGTATGAACTTTCCTACTCTTTTCCAATCCAAACCAAACTATTTGAAAACCAATGTATGAAAGAGGGGGGGAGGTCCAACCAATTTATTCAGAAAACTAAGAAAACGAAAAACCAAAAAGAAAATGAAAAAGAAGACGCTCCAAGAACAACACAACTGTGCATGAAGAAACCTGGGATTTTTATTGATGAAGAGGGGGATGCCTTGGACATCCCCAAGCTTTGACGCTTGTACTTCTTGGATATTTCTTAGGTGATACGCGTGGCATCCCCAAGCTTGAGCTTTAGTCCATTCTTCATCTCATTACTCATTCCTTCCATACACCTGAAATTTTCCCTTCATACAAAACTTCACACAATCTTTATTAGCAACATTAGTGCACTCAAGATAATAGGTCTTTAGGTTCAGTTCTAACACCAATAAAACTTCCATTAGAACACGAGCTACTGTAGCACTTCCCTCAAAATCTCAATTCCCCAAAAGAACTCAAAAAGGAACCAACAAGAAGCAAATGCAGAAAATGGCAAAAATCTGTCAAAACAAACCAGCATGTAAAGACGAATTTTTCAGAAGACCTTCTGTTGCTCAAATTAAAAAGTGTTGAGCTAACGAAAGTTAGATAACAACCTGGGGCAGAAGCACAAAAATTCATGCCACCAAAGGACGTACGGAGATTTTACAAAAATGTTTATGGTGAAGCACAGAAATCTATTTCGGGACAGCAACATTCCCAATCATTACTTCTCTCACATTAGAGGTTACTCTTTGCACAAAAAGCAAATAAAAAGGATAAGGAGCGGTTATTACTGAAGTAATAACTTCCAAGACTCATCTCAAACTTTTGGGTTATCTCCCAATAAGTACTTTTATTTAACGCCTTTAAGTTAGGCATAAGAAGCAAGAAAAACAATCAAGTGTTCCCAAATGAAGAAGCATTAAGATTAATACCAGAAATATCTTCAACAAGGCAAGGTATCTCATCGAAATAAGTTCTAGAGGATCCTCTCTCAATGCTCTTGGGTTCACTATTTTCATCAAACGGGTTTTCGGGAAAAATCCAATCAAGATTCTTTTCTATGGCTTCATGCATTGCTACTAGTTTAAAGGGTATGGGTATCTTAATTTCCTCCCCATTAGGTTCAGTTTTGCTCATGTTTTCTCGTGTACCAACAACATCTACACATGATCCTAGCATATTGAAACGTTCAAAGACTTTTCTAGCTTCCTTGGCAACATCATAGAATTCCTTAAGCAAAGTTTCTAGAATAAAATCCCTCTTCTCAGGGTCCTCAATTTCTTTAAGTTTAAGAAACATTACTTGCATCAAGGGACTAAGGTTAACAAACCTAGCTTCCAACATGTGAACTAAAGAAGCTGCAGCAATCTCATAGTTTGGAGCAAGTTCTGCAAGGGATCTATCCTCAATATCCTCATGCTTACTAACATGATTAAAGAATTGTTCAATATTATCTTTTCCAATTAAAGAACCACTACCTATTGAAAGGTCTTTCAGGGCGAATTTAGGGATCAACATGGTGTGCTAAGGAAGAGGTAACAACTATAAAAAGACTTAATTTCTTTTTTGTGATTTTCAAAAAGAAAGCAAACTTGTAAAACTAATTTTGTGTGTGTTTTTGATAAAGAAACAAGCAAAGAAAGCAAAAGTAAACTAAGCAAAACAAAAACAACAAACTAAAGAGATTAGTTATGAGGGACTCCCCTTGTGAAGCTTTCCTTGACTCCTCGGCAATGGCGCCAGAAAAATACTTTTGATGGCGTGGTGTTGACGTGGGAGTTTCTTCTTCTTCGTTCCCCGGCAACGGCGCCAGAAAAATACTTGCTGACTCGTGTACTAACGAGCTCGTTCGGGAACCCCAAGAGGAAGGTATGATGAGCACGGTAATAAGTTTCCCTTAGTTATGAAACCAAGGTTATCAATCCAGTAGGAGCAAGAAAACACCCCAAAGGTGTAGCTAGCTGTACTTTGGCAGGGCGCACTACCGGTGCTAGCAGCAACGTGGAGACCTGCACAACACAACCATAGAACTCTATCCTCAACTTGCGATGAGGTTGTCAATCTCACCGGTTTTGTTGAAAACAAAGGATTAAACGTATCGAGTGGAACAAAGTAATAGTTTACAGAAAGTAAACACAAAACAGTAAACAATTGATTGTAGATTGATAGTAAAAGAAAGGACCGGGGTCCATAGTTCACTAGAGGTGGCTCTCCTTAAGATAAATAACATGTTGGCTGAACAAATTACAGCGGGGCAATTGACAAACATCGAGAAAGCATACAAGCATATACTAATCATCTTGACTCCTTTGAGATTCGATTGGGCATTACAACATTATACACAGACCGCCATCCAACTGCATCTATGACTAATAATCCACCTTCAGGTTATCATCCGAACCCCCTCCAGTATTAAGTTGCAAGCAACGGATAATTGCATTACGAATTGCGTCTAAAGTAAACAATATGATTGTTCTATGAACAAAGGATTTTTTTCTCCCTAGTAGCAACAGCACATCTAGTACCTTAGAGATTTCTGTCACTTCCCAGATTACCAGAGGCATGAACCCACTATCGAGCATAAATACTAACTCTTGGAGTTGCTAGCATCTACTTGGCCAAGATAGCTACTAACAACGGAAAGCATGCAAGATCACAAATAACAAAGACATGATAAAATCAATAATCAATCTAAAATAGCATCTCAATATCCGTCGGATCCTCGGAAACACAACATGCAGAATTACAAATAGATGATCTTGATCATGAACGAAGCTCACAAGATCTAAACATGATAGCACAAAGGAGGAGAACCAGCCATCTAGCTACTACATGGACGCCTAGTCTAGAGATGAACTACTCACGCATCACACCAGAGGCTTGCATGATGATGAAGAAGGCCTACAGGGTGAATTCCCCTCTCCGGCAGGGTGCCGGGAAGAGCTTCAGATCCCTCCCGTATTAGAGGCAATATATAGGCGAAAGGAGAGGCCGAGGGGGTTCCTGGGGCGGCCAGACCACACCCTAGCGCGGGCCAGGCCTGGCCACATGGCCAGGTGGTGTGGCCGGGCCCCAGCCCCTCTCCATCTCGTATTTTGGCTCCAAGTGTCCCTCGGTGAAAAACTAACTTTGGCTTTTGTCCCGTCCAATTCGGAGAATATTCTTTCCTGGAACCAAAAGCAGCAGAAAACAGGCAGCTGGCACTATGGCTCTTGTTAATAGGCTAGTCCAAGAAATCATATGAAAAGTACTCCAAAGTGTGGACAAAACACAAGAAAGTTGATAAAACCAAGCATGGAACATCAAAAATTATGGATACGTTTGCAACGTATCAAACCTTCGAGTGTATAGTTGAGCATGTTTTCGAAAGCTTTAGTTTATATCAGAGGGATTGTCGATATATGTGCCTGATTCATCCAATGCATCGGGATCAGTTAACTGCCTTAGGGAAAAACAATGCAATCTACTCAAACTCGAGTCCCCAGACTCAAATTCAGAAAAGTGCTAGCATAATTCGACTCATGCAGCGGAGGTCTTATAGTGTCGAATCCTAGTGTATCAGCGTGAGCACTCGACGCGTTCGTCAAGGCTTATTTCATCGTACATGTAGGCACGGATTATTTTTGGTACAACACAGCAGGTGCGTTTCTAGGCCTTCTTTAGGTATTATCTTCACGCCGCAAACATGGCATCCGAATGTTGTCATCACGATGATGATTCGGGTGGCCTAGAAGAGGTAGGCTCTTTGCAGGGAAAGTTCGAGGCGGAGTCGCCAATGCTTTCAAGTGTGGATGCAGTCAACACACAGTTGTTTTCAAGAAGAATCATAGGGTTCATGACCAGCGCTCCCTATGGGATTAGCCCCGAGTGCCTATTCGAGTCGTAGACTCGAGTGGGGACTATGAGTGTTTTCGACTATTGTTGTCTTTTATTTGTTTCAATCGATTATGCTTTTTAGTGCTCCCAATGGGAGTAACTCTCAGTCCACAGTCAAATTTTTGATTCAAGTGAAGGTTTTTGAGAGGAAATACATTGTCATAATACTTGGAAGTCTATAAAGTTTATCGGGTGCGCGGCCAGCACTCCTGCTAGGAGTAGCCCCTGAGTGCTCGGTCGAGTCTAAGACTCAAGTAAGCACTAGAGTAGTCAGAAGATGCTCCTGCTGAAGTAAATGACATCAGTGCTGACGTAGAGATGATCTGATTTGCCCACGTGAGTAGTTTTGACGGGACGTGATGAAAGTGGGGCCCCATTTCTGACTTGGATTTGACCAGGCGTGTGTAATCTTTGATTTTAATTGTGTCTCCTTGATTCTCGCGCATAATGGGAGGAGTTGAGCGGCGGTTCGCTGTTTGCTCTTCCATGCGTCTATGTCGATTTGCGCCACACGTTTGGCTGGTGTACTTCTGGCTGTTGGATTGCGTCTCTAGTGAGGTTAAGTAGGGGTTTGTTGTGCGGTAATTTTCCCCACAACTCATCTTATTCCTTGTGTGCTGCCTCCATTGCTGCTTCTTGCTGTTCCATTGCCCGCATCTCCTTGCTGCGCTGGACGGCCTTCGCACCTTTCCCAGCTACTTTCTCGCTCCCACCGCAAGCACACGATGAGGAAAAATAGAGGTGGCCCCACTGCTGGATCTGTGGCTTCCACTGGTGCGGCCAAGAAGGGCTCCACCGCCACGGGGACCAGTACTGCTACCACAGATAGAAAGAAGAAGGGCCCAGGCACGCGCGTCACGAATGGTTCGTGGCGGCCAACCACCATCAAGGACACAGAGCTCTTCAACTGGTGCCAATATGGTGCTCTCCCTACTGCGGAAGACGAGTGCCGGATTCCCGGCGACGAGGTAATCCCCAGTCCCCCCGCCGGATTTCAGGTGATGTTCCTCGCATTTATCATTCGCGGTCTTTCTCTCCCCCTTCACAAGTTTGTGACGGGGTTACTCTGTTTCTATAGGCTCTAGCTTCATCAGCTGACCCCAAACTCCATCCTTCATATTGCTTGCTACATCACCCTTTGCAAGTGATGGCTTGGAATCGAGCCACACTTCGTCCTTTTCAAAAACTTATCAAACTGAAACGCCAGTCGGGCTCTAGGTCGGTAGTCTATGAGGTTGCGGGATCCATGTAGACTCCAGTGTCACGTATTTTGCCATCAACTTCAATGCATATGTCCAAGGATGGAGGGAGAAGTGGTTCTATATTCACAGCCAAAAGGTTGATGAGGAACACTTCGGGTTTGCGCCTTTTGACCCGACGGTAGTATGCAAGAGAAGGAGGTCGTGGAAGAACATGGTGATGTCCGGCGAAGCCGAAGACATTGAGGCTCTGTACAAGCGTGTCTACGACCTTGAGATCCGCATAGGCAAGGAAGTAGGCGGTGCATACCTCATTCGCACCTGGATACGCCGTCGAGGGCAGCTACTGAAGGCTAGGGCGCATCCGATGTGCTGCTAGATTGGCGTTGACGATGTTACTCACATCTCGCGAGAGAATATCTCTTTAGGTGAAGTAGATAGGAGGTTTCGATTGCTGACCAAGTACATCACCAAGGAGAAACTCCCTGGTGACTCAGTCGTGCCTCCCTTCTGTGCAAGTCATCCTCCGCCTGAGGTGGATTTCGTTTGAGATCTTCTTGTTTTTTGATTACCTGCTGGGTTTTCCTTTATACTGATGTTTGTTCCTTGGTTCGAGACTGGAAGGTGACCACTGTGTTGCCTCCTTAGCCCTAGGGAGTAGTCCCTTGTGAAGCCGAAGAGGTGGACAAATCAGACTCCACCGTCCCTATCGAGGGAGAGAAGGAAGTCCTCGAGTTTAGCAGGAACGACACTCGCAAGCATTCCTGAAGCGAGAACTCGGACGCATCCTCGCTGATCACGCCGGAGGGTCCTCCGACTGTGGTAGAGGAGCCGATTCCCATAGGGCCTGTGAGGGTCGTAGCTCCTCCTCCACGGAAGAAGCTGAGGACACCGAAGGAGGCGTCCGAGGACTCTTTTGACCTCAACAATTTTGACGGGTATGCTCTATACTCCTGCGAGTTCATCCTTATTTCCCAAAAATCTTTTCTTTTGAACTTCATGTGAATGTTTTGTAGCCAAACTGCATCATCATCCGATGATTGTCGATCCGGGAAGGAGACTGGAGTCGCAGACTCCAAAGACAAGGAAATGGTGGCGCGGTCTCCTTCTCCTCCGGTGGCGGCCAACTCTGGTGCCCATTCTTCGAGTTCTTCCCACACCGAGGGGCACCAGATTGTTGCCCAGACATCTATTCAGAAGGAAACTTTGGAGTCCCTGGAGGAACCTGTAAGTTTTCTTTTCTTTGGCAGTCGAAATTTGGTTGATGCTCATGCTTCCCTTTAGCGGCCTGTCATGAAGGAATCCAGTTGCCTTGCCGAACAGATTATTTCCCTCAGCCGTCAGCATGCTTCGTTGGAAGCCCGTCATCGGGCATTTGAAGGTGAGTTCACACTATTTCATTCATGCTGTTTTGCATGAAAATTAATGAGTTTGAGTTGTGATGTTTCCACTTGCAGGTGAGCATAATTAACTTCTTCATCACGTCGATTCCCTCCGGAAGGGTCTTGCCACCATAGAGAAGAAGCGTGATGAGGCACTCCAAGACTTGGAACGGTCCGCCTTGGACTCGAAGACTCGCGAGGAGGACCTACTGGCAGCTGCGGCTAATAGGGAAAAGGTGTTCGTGGACCAGGTTCTCTTTGTTGCTGAGGCGCTATCAGGTATGATGATATGTCGCTGTTTGCATGTTCTATATTTGCCATTATGTCTTCTATGCTTAGCTATGTATTCTGCAGATGCTGCTGGCGTGAGCTTGAACGCTCAGGCTTTGGCCTTCTCAGATGCTTTGGTCGGTGTTGTGGCTGCATTCGAAGACCGCATCGTCTCCATCAAGGACTCACTCGAGAAGGCCAAGGGTGTGCTTGGGCGTCTTCAAGAGGAGATGGTCCCCAATGCCAAGCTGATAGATGATCTTGATGTCTTGGTGGACTCCTTCGCTGGAGGCATGCCCATGGACTTCAAGAATGCTCAAAGGGGGGTTGCAGCGACCATGGGACCCGCGATGGAGGAAGCTCATGGTGTTTATCTGAGCCACAGCAAGGTCTCCTCGATGATGCTGGTCACTGCGGATGGCCAGCAGGTAGTGTTTGATCCCTTTGCCACTAGTTGCAATAAATATGGGCTTTAGATCATTGAGAAACTCGCCAAGTATTTGGCAGAGCTGAGGCGGTTGAAGACGGTAAAAGCCATGGCATCAGAGGCTGTAGCCGAGAAGGTTGTGGCGTCAGAGACTGCCACAGACTCGAGGAAGCCCCCTAGTGCCAATGCGTAGATGTAGTCTACTGCTTAGTCGCCTTTTCTAATAGTCTAGCTTCTCCCTCTGGAATTGTGCCTTCTAGGGGTACCCCTTTTGAGACTTACTGAACTTTGATGTTTCTTCCTTTTGGCGTTATTTATGAATGGTTTGTCTTATTTTCCTCTTACTCTTCTTGTAATAGGGACTTTCGAGTGGTCCGTCCGACTCACCTCCCACCGATGAACCTGTGGTGCAACCACGTTCAAAGGAGGAGGAGCTGTCGCTGCCGTCTCAATTGCGTGACCGCATAAAACATTTGGAGCGAGAGATGCCCATGATCCATGGTAGCGCGGACATGTGGAAGTCAAAAGCTGAAAAAGCCAGTGCGAGCGAGAAGTACCTTCTGGGCGAGGTGGCTCAGTTGAATGAGCAATTTAAGTGTTAGTTCTCTAGCTTCTCATCCTTTCCCAGCCACTCGTGGCGGCACTTTGTCTTTACGCTTTGTACTGCCTTTTGCAGTTGTTAGCGCTCGTCATCCGCAAGGTGAGAGGGATCGAATACCCATTCGACTGAACTGCTTGACCCAGGAGTAGTTGGAAGCTAGTGGGTACTTTTGGGTTGATCGTGATCGTGCAGTCGCGTTGGAGATGCTGCAGGACCGTGCGTCACAGGTGCTGCTTTATTTGAAGAAGTCATAGTCGTGCCTCAAGCATATTTTCCAGGCGATGTTCCCATTGGATGCGGTGCCCACTAGCTTGTTAGCTTTACTGAAGAAATTTCAGGATGCCAGCGCGATCCGCGAGTGCGTTCGTCAGCAGTTAGTCACGGGTGCCAAGGCTGCATTGGCACTTGTTCGCCTGCATCGTCCTGATCTCGATTTTGCAGCTGGACTGCTGCCCCCACCAGAAGGAATGGCATGGAACATGGTGCCACATTATCGGGCGGTTGATCAGCCAACCGAAGATATCGTTGAGTTCTTCTAAGAACGTACCAATGTTCTCATTTTAAGGCAGTAGAGTAGTTTTGAACCTGCACATAGATGCGTAGGTGTTGTAAAGTTCATATAAGTACATCGGGTGCTTTTTGTTACCCGTTTATATGTAAAATCTTCATACCTTATGTATTTTTTGAGTAGCTTGTACTCTGTAGTTCCTTTTCGTTAGCCTGACGGATATTCATCTCAGCACCTTGTCAACCTGTTAGGTGCATTGCAGCTGGGTTGGTTTTACCAATGGTTCGATAGTATATCAGCTACTCAGGCTACTATGTTATTTGTGTAACAAGGTGGAAAGGGTGGCACAACTCTCGACTGATACAATTGTAAGTAAAAATAGAAACACAAAATTGGAGGCACTTAGATTTATTTATTCAGAGAATATCAGGAGATACAATGTGTGGCTAAGTAGCCTGGCTGAATAGGCTTATTTGTAAAGTAAAAAAATCTAAGGGTAGAAACGACGCAGTTGCGCGACGTTCCAGGGATTGGAGTATGCGACTTCGCTTTCTACGTCTTTAAGGCGGTAGGCACCACCTGGGATTACTTCGGTAATCACATAAGGTCCCTCCAAAGGGGACTCGAGCTTGAGGTGCCCTTGTTGCTTTAGTCGCAGGACCAGGTCTCCTTCGAAGAAGGACCTTGGGCATAGCCTTTTGCTGTGGTAGTTGCGGCTGTTTTGCTGGTAGATCGTGGATCTTTCCGCTGCAATCTCCTGTGCTTCATCGAAGAGATCGATGAAGTCTTTGATTGCGAGGGTTGATTCTGCCTCACTGTATGCTACGACCCGTGGGGCTTTGTAGTGCACTTCTGCGGGTAGTACCGCTTCAACGCGTGTACCATGAAGAACGGAGTATAGCCTATGGCGCTATTTGGAGTTGTGCGTAGGCTCCATAGTACTGATTATAGCTCTTCGTACCAGCACCCAGCAACTCTTTTGAGTGGCCTGAGGAGCCTTTTCTTGGTGCTGCTATAGACGAGGCCATTGGCCTTTTCAACTTGACCGTTGGTTTGAGGGTGCGCCACTGAGGTGTAGCTAATGTTGATCCCTAGGTTTTTGCAGAAATCCTAGAACTCCTTGGAAGTGAAGTTCGTTCTGTTGTCTGTGATGATGTTGTGTGGCACCCTGAACCGGAAGACGATGGACTCGAAGAATTTTATGGCTGTTGCCCCTAATTGATTTGTTACCGGCATGGCCTCAATCCACTTCGTGAATTTGACAACTGTGACGAGGAGGTAGACATATCCTCCTGGTGAAGATTTGTGCAGCTTGCCGACCATGTCGAGTCCCCATTGCGCAAAGGGCCAGGCCACAGGTATTGGCCAGAGTTCTGCGCCAGGTGCGTGCGGTTTATCCAGGAATCTTTGGCAAGCGTTGCATCGCTGGACGATGTCCTTAGAATCATGCATTGTCTTTGTCCAGTAGAATTCAGCTCGTAGAGGTTTGGTGATGAGGGCATGACTACTAGCATGATGGCCGCAAGTGCCTTCGTCTATGTTGAGGAAGATGGCTCTTCTGTCTCCTTTGGAGACGCACCATTGAAGAACTCCTGTGATGCTGCGCTTGTACAATTCGCTATTGATGAGGGTGAAAGCCTTGGATTGTCGCGCTATATGATGCGCATATGTCGGGTCATCTGACAACCTTTTGCTGAGCAAGTATGTGATGTATGGTTGTGTCCAGGATGGCTTGATCATCACAATCTCCATGGGGCCCTCGAGTCATGTATCTTGCTCCATGTCCTCGAGTGTCTGCGGCTCGTCGGGTGGCGTAGCCCCCGAGTCCTTTCTCGTGCAGGTTTTCTGCTCTGGAGCCTTTGGCTTGATGGAGCATTCGCGGATTTGCTCAACGAATACTCTAGGTGGCACTAGGGAACAAGTGGAGCCAATGTTGGTGAGTGTATCTTCCTCCTCATTACTCTCGGGGTCGACGTGCCGCAGTTCGCAGCCATCAAAGTCCCCTTCGAGTGCATCATAGAGGTCACGGTAGGTGATCATGTTGTCGCTCAGAGCATCCAACTGGTTCATGGTTTGATTCACCACCAATTTAGAGTCCCCATAGATGACAAGTCGCTTTGCGCCACAGGCTTTGGCCATCCGCATCCTGTGGAGTAGGGCTTCGTATTCAGCTTCATTGTTGGAGGCGGTGAACTGCATTCGTGGAACATACCTCATCTTGTCACCTTGTGGCGATGTCAGGATGACGCCCGTGCTAACTCCTTCTTTACGTTTGGATCCGTTGAAGTGCATTGTCCAAAGATAGGTCATGTCTGGATTGTCGGGGAGCTAGTTCTCCATCCAGTGGACGAGGAAGTCCGGGAGTACTTGCGAGTTGATCACATCTCGCTTCTCGTATGTGATATCTCGTGGAGACAGTTCTATCCCCCAAAGCGCGACTCACCTGGTGGCGTCGGGGTTGTTAAGGATGTTCCCTAGCGGAGCATCGCTCACCACAATGATGGGGTTCTCCTGGAAATAGTGGCGCAATCGCCTGGCTGTCATGAAGACGCCATACGCGAGCTTCTTATAACGCGGGTACCACTGTTTTGTTGGTGTGAGCACCTCGCTGGGGTAGCAGACTAGGCGTTGTACCCGTTGACCTTTGTTTTCTTCTGCTCGTCCTACTGCGAGCACGGTACTGACCACCTGGTTGGTAGCGGAGATGTATAGCAATAGCGGATCCTTTTCTTGAGGTGTTACCAACACCGGCGAAGTGGATAGTAGACGCTTGAGGTCTTCGAATGCTTCTTGTGCTTCGTATGTCCACTCAAATTTGTCAGCCTTGCAGAGGTGTTAGTAGAAAGGCAGTGCATTTTTGCCCATCCGACTAATGAATTGACTGAGCGCCACATTTCGCCCAGCTAGTTGTTGGACGCCTTTCACAATCTTTGGCTTTTCCATGGCCAGTATGGCCTTCATTTTCTTCGGGTTGTACTCGATCCCTCTCGTGGAGATAAGGTACCCGAGCAATTTCCTGGATGGTACGCCGAAGGCGCATTTGTCTAGATTTAGCTTGATCCGGTAGCGGTCGAGGTTGTCGAAGGTCTCGTGGAGATCGTCGAGTAACGAGGCTTCCTCCTTAGTTTTGATGACGATGTCATCGACATAGACTTGAATGTTACGACCAAGCTAGTTCTTGAGGCATGCCTACATACACCGCTGGTAGGTGGCCCCTGCGTTTTTCAGCCCGAAAGGCACTATTGTGTAGAAGAAGACACCAAAGGGCGTGATGAACACCATCTTCTCCTGGTCTTCCTCCTTCATTCGAATCTGGTAATAGCCTGAGTAGGCATTGAGGAAGCAGAGGCGCTCGCATCCCGTGGTGGAGTCGATTATCTAGTCGATCTGCGGCAACAGGAAGTGATCCTTTGGTCATTGTTTGTTTAGGGAGGTGAAGTCTACACACATCCCTAGGATATCCGTGTCCTTTTTAGGAACCAGCACGGGGTTTGCTACTCATGTGCTTTCCTTGATCTCGCGTATGAAGTTAGCGTCGAGGAGTCTATTGACTTCCATACTGATTGCTTTTCCCCTTGGCTCAGATAGTCGACGTATTGTTTGTTTCACTAGTCTTGCTTCAGGATTCACATTGAGTGAGTGCTCGGCGAATTCGACGAGCACGAGTTCCTATGCGGGACTCAAGTTGTTGGCGATGAGGGCCGTATTGGTCAGGTCCGTTGGGTGGACCTAGACCGTTTTGGTGTGAACTGATGTGTCGAAGGATTGGACGAGTGAGCTTGGCTTACTTAGAGGAGGCAGACTGTTGTCTGTCGACTCCTTCAACCTCGCCAGTTCCTCTTGCATGCCGAAAGACTGGGAGATTCTATTGAATTCCCTATCACAGCGGTCAGACCTCTCGAAGCTTCCGTTAATTGTGATAATGCCATTGGGATTCGTCATCTTCATCTGCTGGTAAGCATAGTGTGGCACCGCCATGAACCTCGCGAACACGATACGTCCGAGGATGCAGTGGTATTGTGAGGGCCAGTCGACAACTTCGAATTTGATGCGCTCTCGCTAGAAGTTTGATGGTCCTTCGAATAAGACATACAAGCTGATTTTGCCCAAGGGGTATACGCCCTTCCCTGGGACGATGCCGTGAAATGTTGTGTCTGAAGTTTCCAGGCATGACAGGGGGATTCGCATGGCACGTAAGGTGCTTGCAAACATCAGGTTGATGCCACTGCCGCCATCCATGAAGACATGACTCGTCTCAAAGCCTCGAATTTGTGCCTCGAGCACCAGAGGACAGTGACCTAGGCGAGGTACTTGACGTGGATGATCGTGCTTGTCGAAGGTAATGCAGGACTCGCTCCCACTGAGGTACTCAGTGGTGGAGGGTGGAGAGTTCATTGCCAGATTGACTTGGCGAGTGATTTATTTTTGCACCCGATTTGATGGGCATCCTTTTTGGATCATCCCCATGTTTCCTAGTGCTCGCGGGTATGGATCGCCTCCATGGTTTTGGATAGGCGCAACTGCAAGTGGTGGTGGCCCGGGTGGCGGTGGCGGTGCTTCATGAGCCATAGTGCGCGGGGTAGCTCCATAGCCCTAGTTTATCGCGCCACGATTCATCTGGGCTAGGCCTTCATGGAGCTTGAGGAACTCACGACAGTCCTTTGGAAGGTGGCTGGATTTTTTCTTGCTGTCGTGCTTGTCGATGGAGAATTTTACGTTGCATGGCCCGGACATTTTGTCCTGGATAGGTGTAATAGGTGCCTCAACACGGGTGCAACGTTGCCACACTTGCGTGGTTTTCCCATTGTCGCGGTATCCACCACTGCGGTATCCTCTGTTGCGGTTGTTGTCGTCGCGTTTGTTGGTGTAGCCAGCCGCGACCATTTCGACTTCCTCATGGTCCTTGTAACCGTGCATCTGACGTTTTCCTCGGCGATTACGTCTGCGACCGAGGTCCTTGTCATCATTGGAGTGGACACGGTTTTTCACCGAGTCCTCTCCATCGGCCCACCTATTCGCGATTTCCATCAGGTGGTTGATTATCTTGGGCTTTGAGTGGCCCAGCTCCTCTCTGAGCTCTCTGTAGCGCATGACGCCATTGAACGCGTCGATTGCACGGTCCTCAGAGATGTCTTCTGCAGAGTTTTTGATGATAGACCATCTTTGGATGTATGAGCGCAACGACTCGCCAATCTTCTGGTAGCAGCCTCTTAATTCTTCGATTGATGCGGGCCTTTTGTAAGTGCCCTTGAAGTTTCGCAAGAAGCTGTAAACCAACTCTTCCTAGCTACGAATTGATCTGCACGGGAGGTTGTTGAGCCATGCACGAGCGACACCTTGCAGCTGTAGCTGGAGGCATTGCATTGCCATGCTCGTGGTTTCACCATGCAACCTGATGGAGGAATTGTGATCCTCCAGCCACATCTTACGGTCCTGGAGGTCATCGAATTTCAGGTTCTCCGATGGGATTTTGAACCCTTTTGGCATTCGTTTTTGCCGTATGGCTCTACTGAAGCAGCTAGCGCCATAGAGCTCTATCCCGTCATCTTACATGTTTGTCGAACATGCACGCCTCGCGCGCATCTTGTCGACTTTGCCCTACGTTATGTCATCGCGCGTGTCATAGTCATAGTCTTGCCGTCGTGAGCGGCGTCGTTGCGACAAGTCATGACTGTCATCGCTGGAGGAGGGGGAAGAGTAGCGCTTGGCCAGAGCCTTGTTTTTCTTTGGCTCCGACGTTGGACCCTTAATGAGGGTAGCTTCTACTAGTCCCAGGCCTGCAATCGTGGATTGGTGCATAGCGGCCCGCAGGTCCCCAGCCGATGGCTGGTTGTTGAGCAGGTACATGGCGGCCGCTCTTACCGCTGCCTACAGTGTTTTTGGGAGCACATTGCCCCGCGTATCCACCATCATAGATGAGAAGTCAAGGACTCACGCGGGCTCTTCTCGCTCCTTATCGGTGAGGTGAGCCAGACGAGAATGTCTCTTGGCGGTTGTATGATCGTTACCCTTGGAAGATGATCCTCCAATGGAAGAGAGATGAGCTCGCCGATGGCTCGACTCGTCCGCCGCCCTCCTTCATGCATCGAGCTGGGCGATTACTTGTTGCTGGCGCTTGAATTCCTCCTAGAGTAGCCAGTGATAACCCATCAACATGTCTTGTGATGAGTTTTGTGGAAGGGGGTTGCCCCGTAGGGCTTCTCGGCAGCGAGCCCACTCGGCGTCGTTGAGCTTTATCAGCACGTGCTCTTGGGTATGTTCATTCATAGTAAGATGAGGATGACCTTTCGGGCAGCTGTTGGTGGGTACTCCGTTGGGGGGACCACCGTTCGCGACTGGGATACCACCGCCGGTACCGATGTTGTCCCGAGTGCCGCCGTTGTCGCCTATGTTGATGACGACACACATGTAATGGCTGGTGAAGTTGTTGCTTCCGCAGCTTTTAGATCCAGAGCCGTAGGCTCCATCTTATGTTGCCATACCGCCCAAATCAGACTCGCGACTGCTGTCACTGTCCGTATTCCTGACTGTTGTCGGGGCATTGAGTTTGCTCAGGGTGCCGATCGGCGGGGGAAACCACGATGCAGGAGCAATCACAGGAACCTTAGGCTGACCAGGGAGGCGAAGTGTGCCTAGCTGACCAACTTGGAAGCGTAAGCTCCCGATCGCCAGGCCGATCCCATCGCCCACAGACTCGAAATCCGGGCGAGTGGTCGACGTGTGGATGGTGAAGTCGAAGGCACTGAACATGAGGCGAGTCTCCACTGCTGCAGAGTTGTAGATCGCAGTTGATGGGGCTGAGGAAGCCGCAACATCATCACTCCCTATTCCCACAGACGGCACCAATTGACGAGGGGTTACTCATCAATGCCCATCGCAGATGGACTTCGGTTCGAGGAAGTGGGGAGAACTAGAGGCATCGATCGGCTAGCAAACCAGAACACAGGGACACAAGGTTTAACCAGGTTCAGGCCTCGTAGAGGAACCTACTCCTGCTTGCCTGCTCTTGGAATTATCAAGGATTCGAAAGTTAGAGGGGATGCACAGATGCAATCTGGCGATGGTGTGGAAACTAGGGGTGTGGATTGTCCTCCTTGCCGCCCCTCCTAGCCTTTATATAGATAGGCTAGGTCTCGGGATAACAGGCCGAGTCAGTTACAGGTTAGGGTTTTGCCTTTAAACTTCTATCTTAAGTTTGCCATGTGCTGCAAGCAGTCATCCGGATCTTGACTAGGATTTAGCATAGTGGTGGGCTTATTTTAAGCTGGACCATATATACAAAGCTCGAGTACCTATAAGGTATGCCCCTGTCAAATCTAAATCGCTTATTTGGGAAATATCAATAGCACCAGAAGAAAACCAGAAGCGATCGAGGCGTCCAGAGAGTTTGATGACCAACTATATGACGGGAATAAAATTCCGGTTGTATAGTTCCTTCCATATAGTTAGCGCCGCCACCGCCTCCTAAAATAATTTGACCCCGTGCAACTGGATCAGTGAGACGACATATAGAACAACCAAAAATCTCCCGAAACCTCACCTCTAGAAGGCATCTAGACAGGGAACTCGTCCATCGGGGATCCATCTTCACCATGCGCAGATCCGGGAGGCTAAAGCATCGATCTTCATCATCAACCGCTGCATCACCACCATCTCCATCCATCCCATTTACATCTTGTCTAAATCTTGTTGTAATTTCTGTACTCATTGTGGATTTATACAAGTACTACTCGTCTATGATAGATTCCATTGTTATTGCCATGATGTTGATTGCCTCCATATCCAAGTAGATCATTAATTCTTGGGGGAGATGGAGAAACCCTAGTATGAGATTGAAATAAGATGAAGTTTATTATGATATTCATCACTGTGACCATGTGTTAGATTGTCTTCATCTTGATGTTGGGAGAAGTCGACCTCTCAATATTTGCCTCTTGTGGGGACTTGATGGCGGGAATTACTTATTGGTAGACGGAGGTGTGTTAACACTTATAGTGACAATAGAGATGTTGGCACCCCTTATGTATCAACTTGGGAGCCGAGGAAACTCACGGAACACTATCCATGCCATGTGATACGTCCTACGGGATTAAGTCCCTTAATAGCTTAGTAATTCGATTGATGTTGATTGCTGACTGTTGTGGTTATGAGGATGATGTGATCAGTGGTTGCTGCCTATTTGTCCAAATACGGAGTTCCTCCCACACATATATAGTTGAGAATGTTCATGATAATAATCTTTACCTTAGTTCTTTATAATGCTAGAGGTGTATCTGGTACTCCCTGAGAATGCCTTTTTCCCTATTGCAGTTCCAATCTCTTTTACATACACGATACTTACTTTCTGTGTTCAGTTGTTTTACTTTACTTATTGCTCTCTTATACCAAAAACCCCAAAACACCTTTTTATACAATACTCACATTTTATCTTGTTACTTAGAACTTTGTTTAGCATTTCCATTGTAGTATTTAATTCAAGAGTTATTAGACTTCAGACTCCTGCTCCCCGTGGGATCAATATCTTTATTTCGAAACTAGCTAAAAACAATCAGTGCACTTGTAGTCATCACACCCTAAAATTAAGGGAAGACAGTCGGGTTCGGCTCCTTCTCGAGAGGGCAGCTCGTCGAGCCATACTCTTCATACTACTTACTCTTCATTTGTTTTCAAAATATGGCTTAATTTGGTGGCCTACAAATTCTTTGATATGGGATCATGAATCATCGATATAAAGTATGATGTAGATATGGCCATGACCTTGGTCGTTCGGCTTGAAATCCAGGATTGTTGGTACTCATTCACAACTAAGCTTAAATACGTTTAAATTTTACCACTTGCTTTTATCTTTGAATTTTACACGGACGGTTGGAGTACATATTACAACAAGGACCTAAAAAGGGGTAAAATTATATCGAGGTCCATACATTTAGCACGAAGCACCTGATGACCCACAAGTATAGGGGTGTATCGCAGTATTTTCGATAAGTAAGAGTGTTGAACCCAACAAGGAGCAGAAGGTGTTGATGACTGGCTAGGAGTAGGAATTCTCTGTAAATACTTAGCAAACAGATTTTTAGGGGTTTTTGATAATGCAGGTAAATAAAGTACGAGTAAATAAAAGACAATAAGAATAAACGTAGCAAGTGGCCCAATCCTTTCTTCAGCAAAGGACAAGCCGGTTGTATTACTTAAGATGACCAAACGTTCTCGAGGACACATGGGAATATTGTCAAGTGCTTTTGCTTCATATAGTTCATTAATCTTCTTTAGTTTGCTAAGTGTTGTGTGGGTGAACCTGTGCTAATGTACCGACCTTTCTAGGACTAATACATACTTGTGATTATACCCCTTGCAAGCATCCGCAAGTACAAGAAATTAATTAAGGTAGAAACCTAACCACAACTTTAAACTCTAAGGCCCTGACGTCCCTTGTGCAAAGGTTTCCTAACGGGGGTTCAGGTTTTTGTCACTCTGACAACCCCTATGTTTAGTAGCCAAATACACAATGCATTCCCCTAGGGCCATATAGGTGAAGTGTCATGTAGTCAACGTTCACATGACACCACTAGAAGAAGTACACCACAACTTAAATATCAAACCATTGAATCTTTCTCAACACAATTCCACTACTAACAACATGACTTCTCCCATGTCCTCAAGAACAAAACGAACTACTCACAAGACATCATATGGATCATGATCAAAGATGATATAATGATATGTAACAATCTGAACATAAACAATAATTCAATGGTTCACTCAATAGCATCAACTACAAAGAGTAATCAACACCGGGAAAGTTTCCCCTAAGAACTATGCAAGATTTAGCCCAATTGTTACAGCGGTATGAGGTGGTGATGATGGTGCTAGTGAGATGGTGGTGATGATGATGATGATGATTCCGATGAAGTCCAGCTTGATGGTGGTGTTGATGGCGATGATCTTCCCTCTCCGGGAAGGAATTCCTCCGGCAGAATTCTGTCTGCCGTGGAGATCTTTCTCTCTCGGTGTTTTCCGCCCCGTAGAGGCGGTGGAATCTTTCTATGGTTGCCCCCCGAGTCTTAGGGTTTCGGGAGGATAATATACGCCAGAGGGAGAGACTGGAGTGGACCAGGGCAGCCACACCACCTGGTGGCACGGCCTGGGGTGGCCCTCGCCAGGGGGTGGTGTGGGCCCCCTGTGGCCCATCTCCACTTCCCCTTCTAGCTTTCTTCGTCTTCTAGAAAAATAGGATTTTCCATGTATTTCCCTGGATTTTCGGATCTTCGCAAATTTTGCCTCCAAACAACACCTTTT
This sequence comes from Avena insularis, assembly GCA_023614405.1. NCBI lineage: Eukaryota > Viridiplantae > Streptophyta > Magnoliopsida > Poales > Poaceae > Avena > Avena insularis. Next base: position 317,255,068 of record CM042686.1, read on the forward strand.
CCATCAGAATCCTGACTGCAGTGGTCCTTGCTCCAAAAGTCATCAACCATGCAAAAACAGATGAAATAACATAAGTATCATCTCTTAATATGAAATATATCAATGAATAACAGTAAATTATGATATAAAATACTGATGCAAAATGGACGTATCAACTCCCCCAGGCTTAAACTTCACTTGTCCCTAAGCGAAACTGAACTCAATAAACATGACCTCAGGTTTATGGAGTGAAGAGTCGATAAATACAAACAAGAAGCATCACATTCATCAATATATAAGTCATAATAGAAGACAACTCACTATTATATAACTTTAACTTGCAATAAGTAAAGGAAACACAATAAAGATACATAAAGTAAATCATAATTGGTAATGGCAAACTTAGCTCTTGGTTGAAGAATAGTTGACAATTTGCTGGAGTTCACAAATAACTGATTTTCAATGATAACTTTCAAAGTAGTAGAAACTAAGATAAGAGCAAAGTGCAAAACAAGGAACATAAGAAACATGATTGAATAAGTTGTCATATGAATGAATGGAACACAACAACTCAAAATGCTTGTTGATGTAGAAGAGAATGGGTTTACTGAAAGTTTAGAGGTAATACTAACAGGATATATCTTATTATCATCAATGTAAGCATATTTAAGATCGTCAGGTAAAGGTTTTAGATCGAAGACCGGATCCTTTTTAGGTGGCAACGTGGTACCCAAGTCTTCTACAGGCAAGATATGCTTAAGCATCTTAGGTTGACAACGGAGAATCTCGTCAATCTCATTTCCTTTTTCCATGAAGATTTCACTTTCATGATCTTCCATAAATTGCTGCAAAGCATTGTTAGGAGTAAGAGAAATAGAAGCAAGTTTTTCAACTCTAAAATCCTCATTATGGGTTTCATTTTCACAAGGTTCTTTAGTAAATTTCGAAAAATTAAACTCATAAGATTCCCCATCAAATTTAGTCAAGATTTTCTCCCTTTTGCAGTCTATAATAGCTCCACAAGTACTCAACAAAGGTCTACCAAAAATAATGGGATAAGTTTTACTAGCAGCTGAACCAAGTACTAGAAAATCAGCAGGATATTTAATCTTACCATAAAGAACTTCTACATCCCGCACAATACCAATTGGAGAGATGGTCTCTCTATTAGCAAGGTGAATAACCACATCAATCTCTTCCAGTTTGCAGGGACTGATTTCATGCATAATTTCTTTGTAAATCTCATAAGGAATAGCACTTGAACTTGCACCAATATCACATAAACCATAATAGAAATGATCACCAATTATAACAGAAAGCATAGGGATACTAGCATTTTTAGTTCTATTAGGATGTGAGACAATATTAGAAGCATCCTCACAAAATACTATGTGTCCATCTTCTACACTTTTAGTGACAAGGTCTTTCACAATTGTTACAACAGGTTCAATGTTTATTTGTTGATTAGGTTTTACAGTTCTCTTTGCACTTTTATTGATTACACTAGTTATCATAGGATGATCCTTTACCTTATCCGAGAAGGGTATTTTCTTGATATAAGGTTCATGTAGGATGTGATCAATAGTGCAAAATTCAGTACTCCCAACAGGAACAGAGTCAACAATATCTTTATATGGTGCATGGTACTTGTTCCATCCCTTTTTCGGAATTTCAATATAAGAAGCAAAAGCCTTAAAATAATTTTTAATAACTTGAGAATCAAGACCATAAGCATTACTAATATTTTGAAAGTCATCAGTTCCCATAAAATATTTAATACATTAATAATCATAATTTATACCTAACTTTCTTCCTTTGTCATTCCCCCATGCTTCAACATTATCTTGAATACGGTCCAGAAGATCCCATTTAGCTTCTTCTTCCATGCGAGTGAATGATCCAACACAAGAGGCATCCAATAAATCCTTATCATGAAGAGAAAGCCTTGCATAAAAGTTATTGATAATAATATTGTGAGGGAGCTCATGAATGGGCCATTTGAGCATTAGTAACTTCAATCTCCCCCAAGCTTGAGTTGTACTCTCTCCATCAAGAGGCCAAAAGTTGTATATTTGATTCTAATCTTTACGAATCTCACTAGGAGGATAAAATTTTGAATAAAAGAGAGGTACTATTTCTTCCCATTCAAGAGCTTGACCATTCTTCAGCAGCTTATACCATTCCTCACCTCTTCCTTTTAGTGATAATGAGAATAACTTCTTCTTGACTTGATCTGTAGTAATACCTGCACACTTGAACAAGCCGCATAATTCATGTATAACGAGCAAATGATCACCGGGGTGGACAGTTCCATCTCCAACATAATAGTTATCCATAACACGATCAACAATTCTTGTAGGTATTTTAAAAGTATCATTCTCATCAGGTGGTGGTTTATATACTACCTTAGCAGTGGTAGTAGCATTAGAAAATAATAAACTCAGCGAATTATCCATATTGAAAATAAAGCAACTAACAGAAGTAAACAATACTCATAGTAGAAGTTTCTTTTACTAGTTCCACTCTCCAATAGCGCTTCACTCCCCGGCAACAACGCCAGGAAATAGTCTTGATGACCCACAAGTATAGAGGGTGTATCGCAGTATTTTCGATAAGTAAGAGTGTCGAACCCAACGAGGAGCAGAAGGTGTTGACAACTGGCTAGGAGCAGGAATTCTCTGTAAATACTTAGCAAAAGGATTTTTAGGGGTTTTTGATAATGCAGGTGACATGGGTATGCCCAATAGGCACCCAACTACAGCCTACCTGGTGCGTCTCAACGGAAGGCCCACTCGACGAATTGCCAAGGTCCATGACGCCTATTACGGTTCGAGTGGTATGAAGCCCATATGGACACGGATTTCTAAATGCGTAAGACAAGGAAAGTTCAAGTCTAGAGTTCGAATCTAACTTGTAACCAACTCGTATTGGTACCTGAGACCTCGCCTCCCCATATATAAAGGCTAGGAGGGTCCAACGAGGAGGATTCACCAATAGACATATCGCGACTCCAACAATACACAATAGATCTAGACGCGACAATAGATCTAGACAACACTTGCTAGATCCAATCTTCACATCCACCGCCATCGGCGATATTGTAATCCTTCAGATCATCATCAATCAAGAGTAGACAAGCAGGAGTAGGGTCCTCTACGAGGCCTAAACCTAGGTAAATCTTGCGTCCCTATGTGCTTGTTTTTTAGCCGATCGAGACTTCCAGCGCTCCTCAATTCCTGAACCTAAGTCCATAACAATGGGTATTGATGAGTTAAACCCTCGTCAATTGGCGCCGTCTGTGGGAACTGAGAGCATTGATGTTGCAATCTCGACGGCTCCATCACCCGTGATCTACGACTCGCCAATTTCTGGGAAATATATCTACTACGGCTCCCACGCATCATCATCCGGACGGAATCCCTCATAATCAATAGCAGTCAGATTGCATCTGGTCAATTCATCTGCTTCGTCGTGTACGTCTTCAACAACTCCGTGGCAGCTGATTTAGTATTTGCGAGCAACACAGAGCGAGAAGGAATCGATACGAAGTCCACCAAAAATCAAGTCACCACATGCGACTGGGCGGTGATGTACATGGCCTGGTGTGCGTCAATTGCCATCGAAATAAACAAGATCAAACCAGCTGTCCAGCTAGCCGACTCCAAGGAAAATACTAGTATGTACTAGTGCAACTGCCAAGGGAATTGCATTATTTTGGCCAAAAGAAGCTGCGGACATGGTGTGGCAACACGCGATGGCCAGATTGCTGGCACTAAATTCTTTTTTCCTTCAGATCTATTGCATGTCGGGTTGGAATAATACGGAAGTATACACTGTCGGGCTGGATCCAGGGCACCACGCAAATCCAATTAAGGAAAGATTGACCTCACGTGGTATAGTAGTGCGTGTTTGATTTGGCCGCTTACCTATACACGGCTTGATTTTTAAGGAGTGAATTAGCAAAGGTTAATCGAGGCTTCACCCCACGATCATGAACACTGCATGCATGGACTGCTCGTGCAAAGGCCATAGGTCCAGATTGAAAATTGTGATTCTACGAAAAGCTGGCTTTGTTGATCCTCTCGGTGGCTCTGGATTAAATCTTCTTGAACGCAGCTTCACCAGATAGACTCACAACCTCGACTGTATGTCCGCAGTGTCCATTCTAGATCCACCACGTCAACCCCATCCGTCATGGCAACCCGCCACTGGATCGACTCTATACGCCCCGTCGACTATGCTCGGGGGCTGCATTGACATGTGCACAACATCGACTTCCAAACCGTTGTATCAACTACTCGTCTGCCGTTCCACTCGACACTGTGTCGACTTTGAGCATCGCCTCGGCTACATGCCCGCCGCGTTGAGTATGTCTCCGTAGCGTCGACTTCGTCCAACCACATAAACTCTACATCCAGGTCTTGCGCCACACGACCCGCTATGCTCTTCAGATGTGACGACCCTCTACCTCCATGGCTTCGGTGACCCGCTGCGGTGTTCGACTCTGGAGACCTGCTGCGATCTTCAGCTCCAGCGACTCGGGGGCTCCTTCGACTCTGTCGTACGACCCGCTTCGGTCCTCGACTCCAGCGACTCGGGGGCTCCCTCAGGATTAGCGATCCAGCGACTTGTTGCGGCCTTCGACTCCGAGGAGATGTTGCCTCTTTCGGCTGCGGAAACCCGTTACAATCTTCGATTCATGCGACCTGTCGATCGCATCGTGACTACGGCTTGCCGCGTCGACCACGTCTGCCGCATGACCCGCTGCCACCATCGGCGAGTCGCCGTTTTCATCGACTCGGGCATCCCGCTTCCGCATCAATTTCGTCCACAACAACTACTAATAAAGATAAGTTCTCTACTTAGAGTTGATTTCTTTCTCACTTTAATCGCACTCGGTATACTCAGGGGCTGCGCCCTCTTCGAGTGACCTAATGTGCCATCGATTACGTGCACTTGAGCACCTCATACGCAACAGCACGAGTAGCTGATTCTGCCTGATCGTTGAATCCTTGAACTCCGAGTTCCTCGGCAAGGTACTGAGACTAAGGGTAATCAGGCTAAAGAAAAGGCCTAGCCTGCAGTGCAAAAGTGTCGACTCGATTGGCATCCGAATTTTACTTTGCAAACCGACATACAAATATTTTTTACAAGATACAAGTACTTCACAATTCTTAATGTTCTATGCAGCTTATAAGGATGTCGACTGCGTCGAGCTATTCTATCGGGTCCTCCAACACGAGTCGACAAAACAACTCACTACGCCATACACTCAAGACCCGAGTCAAGTTCCTCCTCGGATGGTTGCATCGCTTGATGCTACAAAGATGTTTTGCTGGACATGCACCTGATAGACGCGGTGCTAGTGACGCACCCGACATAAGTGACTGTGTCTACTCCAACTGCATCGTTGATTCAAGATCCTTATGTGTGACATGCTGACTCGATGCACTTCTGGGTCAGTGGTTTCTCCTCGCATGATTTTCGACTATGACCATAAGTTACAATACTCGAGTCTCTGCCCGAGTCTACGACTCCGCCATACACTCGGGGGCTACTCCAAACTGGAGCGTTGGACGCGAATATACAAGATCCTCGAGTGACACGCTCTGAATCGTCACTCGAATCCATGATTCAACTAAGGACTCGGGGGCTACTCCCCATAGGGAGCGCTGGCCGCACACCCGAAGAAATTTGTGAAGATATCCAAGCATTTTGAAAATCCTTCACTCGAATCTACGATTCGATTGTGGGCTTCGGGTTACTCCCATGGGGAGCGCTAAAAGCATATTCGACTGAAACAAGCAAAAGATGACAACAGTCGCAAAATACTTTTGGTCACGCACCCTATGATTATTTTTCCTGGTACATCGTACTGTGTCGATAACACCCACACTCGAATGCTATGGAGACTCCGCCTCATATTTTCCCTACAAAGAGACTACGTCTCCTGGGCCACCCGAATCATCTCCGCGATGACCAAAAATTCGGATGCCGCGCTTACAGCGTGAAGATAAGACCTGAATAAGGCCTGGCAATGCATCTGCTGCACTCTACCAGAAATAATTCGTACCTACAGGTACGATGAATAAGCCTTGACGGACGTGTCGAGTTCTCACATGTACACACTGGGATTCGACTCTATAAGACCTCCATGGCCTGAGTCGAATTACGCCAGCAATTTCCAAATTCGAGTCCGGGGACTCGAGTTTGAGTATGTAGCGTTGTTTGTGCCCTAGAGAAATTAAGTGGTCCCGATCCGTCGAGCGCACCAGGCATGTTGAGGGAAATTCCCAACAGTCTCCCACTTGCACTAGAGTCAATCATCCGACATCACATGTCTAGGCATCTAATGCCCATAGCTCTCAGGTGCGCCTCATGCTTCGGCTATGGAAGGGGCTTTGTGAACGGATCCGCAATGTTTGCATCCGTGTGTACCTTGCATAACTTGATATCACCTTGATCCACGAACTGGCGAATCAGGTGGTACCGCATGAGTATATGTTTGTTCTTTTGGTGTTGTCTAGGTTCCTTGGCTTGTGCGAAAGCACCATTGTTGTCACAATACACGTCTAATGGATTGGACGAGCCCTAAACCACACCAAGATCCATGAGGAAATTCCTCATCCAAACGGCTTCTTTTGCCGCCTCCGAGGTATCAATATACTCAGCCTCTGTCGTAGACACATACACCATCTCTTGCTTGGAACTCTTCCAGCTCACAACCCCTCCGTTTATCACAAACACATATCCGGATTGCAAACGAGAATCATTCGAGTCAGTGAGATAACTCACATCCGTGTAACCCTTTACACTGAGTTCATCCTCACCTCCATAAACCAGGAACATATCCTTAGTCCTTCTCAAGTACTTGAGGATATTTTTAGCTGCTGCCTAGTGCATCTCTCAAGGGTCAGCCTGGTATCAGCTCACAACACTTAGAGCATAGGAAACATCCGGACTAGTGCAAATCATAGCATACATGATGGATCCGACTGCAGAAGCATACAGAATCACACTCATCCGACTTTGCTCATCAGTTGTCAAAGGACACTGAGTCTTGCTAAATTTTACACCATGGGACATCGTTAAGAACCCCTTCTTAGACAATTCCACGTTGAACTTCTTCAACACTTTGTCCAAATATGTACTCTGACTCAATCCAATGAGCCGGCTTGATCTATATCTATAGATCCGGATTCCTAGTATGTAAGTCGCCTCACCCAAGTCTTTCATCGAAAAACTCTTTTCCAATGATTCCTTGGTTTCTTGCAACATCTGGACATCATTTCCAATCAGTAATATGTCATCCACATACAATATCAGAAAGTTTACTTTTCTCGGACTAAAATTCTTGTATAAACAAGAATCATGATCATTCTTGATGAAGCCAAACGATTTGACTACCTCATCAAAGCGAATATTCCAACTCCAAGATGCTTGCTTCAATGCATAAATGGATTTGCGAAGCTTGAATACCTTGTCAGCATTAGCCGGATCGACAAAACCCTCGGGTTGTATCATATAGACGTCCTCGGTTCAATTTCCATTAAGGAAAGCCGTCTTGACAACCATCTGCCATATCTCGTAGTCGAAATAGGCTGCTATAGCTAACATGATCCTAACTGACTTAAGTATCGCCACGGGAGAGAAAGTCTCATCGTAGTCAACTCCTTGAACTTGTCGGAACCCCTTCACGACAAGCCGTACTTTATAGACAGAAACATTTCCATCCATATCAGTTTTCTTCTTAAATACCCATTTGCACTCGACGGGTCTTGCACCGTCTGGCAGATCAACCAAGTTCCAAACTTGATTATCATCCATGGACTTTAACTCGGATCACATGGCTCCAAGCCATGTCCCAGAATCAGAACCCACCATTGCTTCTGAATAATTTACCGGCTCATCACTGTCCAACAGTAATACATCACGAACACTTCGCAATCTTTCTGATCTTCACACTCACTTCTGAATAAGTTACTGGCTCAGCTACCACGACTGGATCAACCTCCAAGGCTTTCATCAAATCGCTACTGACCGGTTCCTCTCGAATTTCTTCGAGCCGCACCGTGCTCCCACTGACTTGCCGACTGAGAAACTCTTTCTGAATGAAGACACCGTTCCGAGCAACAAACACTTTGCCCTCTTCTTGTTTGTAGAAGTAGTAGCCCAAGGTTTCCCTTGGATACCCCATGAAAATACACTTATCCGACTTGGCCACGAGCTTGTCCGACTGAAGTCGCTTGACAAATGCTTCACAACCCCAAATCTTAAGAAAAGACAAACTCGGCTTTTTGCCAGTCCACATCTCATGCGGTGTCTTCTCTACCAACTTTGATGGTACTCTGTTTAGTGTGAATGCTGCAGTTTCTAGACAATAACCCCATAATGATGAAGGCAAATCTGTTCGACTCATCATTGATCGTACCATGTCTAACAAGGTCCGATTCCTCCTTTCCGACACACCGTTTCTCTGCGGTGTTCCTGGTGGAGTAAGCTGGGGAACTATTCCACAACTCTTCAGATGGTCATCAAACTCATGGCTCATGTACTCGCTGATACATTGCAAATGTATCTACAATTTTTGATGTTCCATGCTTGGTTTTATCCACTTTCTTGTGTTTTCTTCCAACTTTGGAGTACTTTTCATATGATTTCTTGGACTAACCTATTAACAAGATGTCATAGTGCCAGTTGCCTATTTTCTGCTGTTTTTGGTTCCAGGAAGTCAGAAAATGAATATTCTTGGAATTGGACGGGACAAAAGCCAAAGTTACTACTTTCCCGGAAGACTCACAGAGCCAGAAGGAGAGTCGGAGAGGGGCCACGGGGTGGCCACACCCCCCTTGGCGCGAGCCAGCCTAGGCCGCGCCAGGGCATGGTGTGGGCCCCCTAGCCGGCCACCGACCTTGCCTCCTTCGCCTATATATTCCCCCCGAGGAAAAAACCCTAAATCGCCAATCAGAAATCCACGAAAACTTCCGCAACGCCGCTGCCACCGAAGGGGAGATTCGGGGGATAGAAAGTCTTTGTTCCGGCACCCTGTCGGGACGGGGAATTGCCCCCGGATCCATCTCCATCGATCTCCACCGCCATCTCCATCACCATTGTTGATTCCCATGATGAGGAGGGAGTAGTTCTCTCTCGAGGCTAAGGGTTCTACCGGTAGCTATGTGTTCATCTCTCTCTCTATGCATGATCTTATTGAGATCATGAGCTTGTAATCTATAGATCTACCTTGCTACTCAAGTGCTTTAATAGATCTCTGCTCTCCCCATGTGTGTGAAAGTGACAACATGCAAAACCATGGTGGCACTTAGGCTAGAGATTACAAATACCTGTTATGAGTTATATTTGGAGTTGGATGTTTCTATGAAATTGTGGTGTTTGTTGGAACCATCTAGAGCTCAAGGTGATAGTGTGGGGTTATCTAGACGGGAAAAGCAAACTTTGAGGTGTGCTGTTATAGCCCTACCATCGATTAGAGTGTCCAACCGAAGAGTAGTTAAGAGTAGTATCATAAAGAGAAGATATTTATATGAGAGTGTTCACTAGTGAAAGTATGATCCCTAGGCCTTGTTTCTAAGCATTGATACACAGTTTGCAATTAGATCTGTTACATGTTTGCTTGCTTCCTTCTTTATTTCAGGTTTACTTTAGTCTTTTCCAAGCCATCAAGCTATCTTCTATTACCGTTACTACTTATAATTACAAATACCACTTGTATTTCACTATCTCTTCGCCGAACTAGTGCACCTATACACCTGATAAGTGTATTGGGTGTGTTGGGGACACACGAGACTTCTTGTATCTTGATTGCAGGGTTGCTTGAGAGTGGACACCTTTGACCACTTCCTCCCTGAGTTCGATAAACCTTGGGTGATCCACTTAAGGGAAAACTTGCTGCCGTTCTACAAACCTCTGCACTTGGAGGCCCAGCAACTGTCTACAAGAATAGAAGTGCATAGACATCAAGCTATTTTTTGGTGCCATTGCCGGGGAGGTAAGGTAAAAGGTATTCACACCGGAGGATTAAAGAAGAAGAACCTCCCATGGCAAACGCCTATTTTCTGGCGCCGTTGCCCGGGAGGTAAGGTAAAAGGTACTCACATCCTCCGGTGTGAGTGCTCGAAGTTATTTCCTTTATATTCTGCAATTTTGTCTTTTTGTTTCTTGTTTTCACTAGTTAGGCTTAATGGAAAACAACAAAAAAATTAGAGAGCTTTATATTTATCTTGAGTTAGGACATGAAGTGTTTGAAGAGAAAATTAAAAAACCTATGGAACTTTATTTGCATGCTAATAGCAATGTTGTTAGTATGAATTCTTTAGACACCGTTATTGCTAATGGTATGGAAAAGTCTAAGCTTGGGGAAGCTGGTTTTGATGAGCATGATATTTTTAGTCTCCCAAGCATGGAGGAGAAAATTTACTTTGATGATACTATGCCTCCAATATATGATGATTACAATGATGAATATGATATTTTCAGTCCACCTACTATTGAGGAGAAAATTAATTATGATTACAATATGCCTCCTATATTTGATGATTATGGTGATGAGAATAATACTGATAGATATTTTGTTGAATTTGCTCCCACTACAATTAATAAGAATGACTATTCTTATGTGGAGAGTAATAATTATTATATGCATGTGGCTCATGATAAGAATGTTTTATTTGATAGTTATATTGTTAATTTTATTCATGATGCTACTGAAAGTTATTATGAGAGAGGGAAACATAGTTTTATGCACCTCAATAATATTAAGTTTCCCCTCTTTATGTTGAAAGTCTTGAAGTTGCACTTCTTTTGCTTTCTTATGCTTGTTGCTTTGTGCTTTCATGACTTGTTTCTTTACAAGATTCCTATGCATAGGAAGTGGGTTATACTTAAATATGATTTGAATTTGCTTCTTGATTCTCTCTTTTACTTCAATTCATATTTCTTATGTGAGCATCTTCTCAAACTATCAAGCCTAACTTAAAGGCGTTAAAGAAAAGTACCTATTGGGAGATAACCCAAAAGTTTTAGATGAGTCTTGGAAGTTATTACTTCAGTAATAACCGCTCCTTATCCTTTTTAGTTCCTTTTTGTGCCAACAGTAACCTCTAATGAGAGAGAAGTAATGATTGGGAAAGTTGCTGCCCTGAAACAGATTTCTGTGCTTCACCGTAAAAATTCGTGTAAAATCTCTGAACGTCTTTTTGAGGCATGAATTTTTGTGCTTCTGCCCCAGGTTGTTATCTAACTTTCGTTAGTTCAACACTTTTTTATTTGAGCAACAGAAGGTCTTAGAAAAAATTCGTATTTACCTGCTGGTCTGTTTTGACAGATTTTTGCCATTTTCTGCATTTGCTTCTTGTTGGTTCCTTTTTGAGTTCTTTTGGGGAATTGAGATTTTTGAGGGAAGTGCTTCAGTACCTAGTGTTCTAATGGAAGTTTATTGGTGTTGGAACTGAACCTTAAGTCTTATTATCTTGAGTGCACTAATGTTGCTAATAAAGATTGTGTGAAGTTTTATATGAAGCAAAAATTTCAAGTGTATGGAAGGAATGAGTAATGAGATGAAGGATGGACTAAAGCTCAAGCTTGTGGATTCCACGCGTGTCACCCCAAGAAATATCCAAGAAGTACAAGCGTCAAAGCTTGGGGATGCCCAAGGCATCCCCTTCTTCATCAATAAAAATCCCAGGTTTCTTCCAAACGCTTCATTTTTATTGTTTCATGCACAGTTGTGTTGTTCTTGGAGCGTCTTATTTTTTGTTTTTGTTTTGGTTTTTAGATGGATTTTGTTTGCTTAGTTTTCTGAATAAATTGGTTGGACCCCCTCTTTCATACATTGGTTTTCAAGTAGTTTGCTTTGGTTTGGAAAAGAGTAGGAAAGTTCATACTTATGTGGTAAAAAGAGCTTGTTTTTGACTGTGGCCTATGATTTGTCATGCCATGCTTGATATTGTTTTGGCTTTATGCTTAGTATTCTTTGCTATAGCATGACTTGTTATAAACAATTGATATGGCTTAATGTTCCTGGAAGAATCATGCGTTGTTTTAGCATATTAAAGCATAGTATTGTGGTATTCTCCTTTGATGTTTTATTTGGGTTGACTTGGCGCATGCTCAGACCATGTTATGACTATCCCAAGTCTCTATATCCTTTATGATCCTTTAGTTTTCAACTTGTAGTATCACTTTATGCTTTGATCAATGATGTTTTGTCGCTCTGCATGATTATGGCCATTATTGCTCTCTTAGTTTGTCGCTCCCAGTCTTTTGCTAGCCTCCACAACCAAGTATGAATTCCACTCATGCATCCAACTCTCTAAACCAAGTTATTCCAAAGAGTCCACCATACCTACCTACTAGCTTATGCTATTCCAAGTATATTCATGCTTTTGTTTACCTTCCGAATTAAACTTGTTATGAGAAAACTACTGATTAAAGCTCTCACGAACTTGATGGCACACTTTACTTTTCTTTCCCTTAATAAACTTGAACCATTGTGTCGTCTATGTTGTATATGCTTGCACTTATTTGTTGGGAATTAGCAGAACCATGCTTTCATGGGGAACGCTTTCAACATTGCACTTGGTACTTGTACCTAGTTGATATCACGCTCTTTTGTATATGGATGTCGTCGGTGTGAAATGAAAAGGGAGCTTGTAAGTCCATGGAGTTATGTATATGTGTTAGAGAAACGCCTGGGCCGCTGGTCTAATCCATGGTGACATAGTGGAAACCTACAACGTAACCATAATGAGCTTTCTATGAAGCATTCTTATTATAAAAAAGAGTCCTATATTGAGAAAAAGAGAAAAAGAAAAAAAGAGATTATGAAAAGAGGAAAGAGAGAAAAAAGCACCATATTCCCATGGTAAATAAGAAGATTGCTGAGATGCTCGTTGTCTGTTTGCCTTGTCATTTTGATATGGGGATTCTTCCGTATCATCGGGCAAGGGATACCCCGTTGGCGGTTCTCTATGATACATATGTTCTTACGATGACAAGAACTTACCGATGACTAAACTTGAGTAGCATGAGGAGCGGCCCCCGTATTCAAGGGACATGAGATTTCCAACTTATACTTCGTCAAGCATATACTCCATAGTTTGTTCAATTTAACCTTAATCACTTCAAGATGCTTATGATAGGGGCAATGAGAGCTGAAAGCTATAAGTACCATAATTTTTGGAAGCTCTTTATGAGACTTGAATCCCTACTTCCTTTTATGAAGGCCTTTCTTCCACCATTATATATTGAGTCTCCACCTTCTACCTTTATGCACCTACTTTGATCGCATAGTGGCCATTCTTAGTTCTATGTGCATTGTCCCAAGACTAGTTGATTGATGCATACCATGATATTGCTTGTTTTAAACTATTTGTATCTAGTCACTCTTATGAACTTTGAAGGTGTCCTATGCATTTATATTTGCTACTCTATGAGGGACAAGCTGAATACTATTATCCTATGTTTTCTTTATGTGAAACAAACAATCGTCTTGCAAAGCATTGTTATTCATGAATCTTTTGTTTGTGCCTTTTTATGTTGCGTCATAGTTTCTTTGTCTTATTGCTAGAACTTTGTCTTTCATGTTATGATTGAAGTACTATGATTCCAACTTTGAATGTTTTACAAATACTTTGATCAAGTCTTTGATGGTGCATGTCACCTCAAAAATTATTCTTTCTTTTTATCACTTACCTACTCGAGGACGAGCAGGAGTTAAGCTTGGGGATGTTGATACATTGCAAATGTATCTACAGTTTTTGATGTTCCATTCTTGGTTTTATCCACTTTATTGTGTTTTGTTCCAACTTTGGAGTACTTTTCATATGATTTCTTGGACTAACCTATTAACAAGATGCCACAGTGCCAGTTGCCTGTTTTATGCTGTTTTTGGTTCCAGGAAGTCAGAAAATGAATATTCTCGAAATTGGATGGGACAAAAGCCAAAGTTACTATTTTCCCGGAAGACTCACGGAGCCAGAAGGAGAGTCAGAGAGGGGCCACAGGGTGGCCACCCCCCCTTGGCACGGGCCAGCCCAGGCCGCGCCAGGGCATGGTGTGGGCCCCCTGGCCAGCCACCGACCTTGCCTCCTTCGCCTATATATTCCCCCCGAGGCAAAAAGCCTAAATCATCAATCAGAAATCCACGAAAAGTTCCGCAGCGCCGCCGCCACCGAAGGGGAGATTCAGGGGATAGAAAATCTTTGTTCCGGCACCCTGCCAGGACGGGGAAGTGCCCTCGGAGCCATCTCCATCGATCTCCACCGCCATCTCCATCACTATTGTTGATTCCCATGATGAGGTGGGAGTAGTTCTCTCTCGAGGCTAAGGGTTCTACCGGTAGCTATGTGTTAATCTCTCTCTATGCATGATCTTATTGAGATCATGAGCTTGTAATCTATAGATCTACCTTGCTACTCAAGTGCTTTAATAGATCTCTGCTCTCCCCATGTGTGTGAGAGTGACAACGTGCAAACCATGGTGGCACTTAGGCTAGAGATTACAAATACTTGTTATGAGTTATATTTGGAGTTGGATGGTTCTATGAAATTGTGGTGTTTGTTGGAACTATCTAGAGCTCAAGGTGACAACGTGGGGTTATCTAGATGGGAAAAGCGAACTTTGAGGTGTGCTGTTATAGCCCTACCATCGATTAGATTGTCCAACAGGAGAGTAGTTAAGAGTAGTATCATAAAGAGAAGATATTTATATGAGAGTGTTCACTAGTGAAAGTATGATCCCTAGGCCTTGTTTCTAAGCATTGATATGTTACATGTTTGCTTGCTTCCTTCTTTATTTCATTTTTACTTTAGTCTTTTCCAAGCCATCAAGCTATCTTCTATCACCGTTACTACTTATAATTACAAATACCACTTGTATTTCACTATCTCTTCGGCGAACTAGTGCACCTATACACCTGACAAGTGTATTGGGTGTGTTGGGGACATAAGAGACTTCTTGTATATTGACTGTAGGGTTGCTTGAGAGGGGACACCTTTGACCACTTCCTCCCTGAGTTTGATAAACCTTGGGTGATCCACTTAAGGGAAAACTTGCTGCTGTTCGACAAACCTCTGCACTTGGAGGCCCAACAACTGTATACAAGGATAGAAGTGCATAGACATCACTCGCCTCCTCGATCTGACCAAAGAAACTTTATTTTCTTGCCGAGTTGAATCTGTACCTCATTTTGAAATTCCTTGAACTTTTCAAAGGCTTCCGACTTATGTTTCATCAAGTAGATTTATCCAGACCTACTCAAATTATCAGTGAAGGTAATGAAGTAGTCATAACCACCTCTGGCTGTCGTGCTCATCGGGCCACATATATCACTATGTATAAGTCCCAATAAGTCGGACGCCCTTTCACAACTCTTCGCAAAAGGTGTCTTGGTCATCTTGCCGAGTAGGCAGGATTCACATGTCTCGAATGACTCCAAGTCGAACAAAGTTAGGAGTCCATCGTCATGGAGCTTCTTCATGCGTTTCCAACTTATATGACCAATCCTACAATGCCAAAAGTAAGTCATATTCAGATCATTTGGTTTTAACCTTTTCACATTTATATTATAGATAGATTCACCATCAAGATTCAAAATAAATAACCTGTCCTAGACAGGTGCAATGCCGGGAAACATATCATTCAAATATAAAGAACAACCATTATTCTTAATATTTGACTCATAGCCTTATCTCATAAAACATGAGGCAGAAATAATGTTCCGACTAAGCACTGGAACATAATAACAATTATTCAGCTCCATTATGAATCCAGAAGGTAAATGAAGTTGCATCGTGCCAACTTCCAACGCAGTAACTCTTGCTTTATTGCCGACTCAAATGTCAACCTCGCCTCTCGCGACGCTCCTAGTTCTTACCAGTCCCTGCAACGAATTGCAGATGTGAATAACTGATCCGGTATCATATACCTAAGAACTACCAGGTGCATCCGCAAGATAAATGTCTATAACATTGCAAACAAGTGTACCTGAGCCGCTAGTCACACCTCCACTCTTGGCTTTAGCAGCCAGATACTTGCTGCAATTCCTCTTCCAGTGGCCATCCGCCTTGCAATAGAAGCAAGTGGATTCGGCTGCAGGAGATGGCTTAGTCCCTGAGGAAGCGCTTTGGACCGGTTCCTCGGCCTTACCTCCCGACTTTGCCTTCTTCTTCTTAGTCCAAGAACTCTTGTTGCACTTAGCCTTACTCTTCACCATCAACACTTGACTGGCGCCTTTCTTGAGATCCGCCTCAGCCTCCTTGAGCATCCCATGTAATTCAGTGAGCTTCTTATCCATACCATGCATGTGGTAGTTCGATATGAACTGACCAAATGCACTAGGAAGAGAGTTCAGAATTATGTCCGTAGGGAACTCTTCTCTAATGGGGTAGCCCAATCTTTCTAGAGACTGCACGTAACCAACCATCTTGATCGCATGCGGACTCAGTGGATCGCCATCCTTAAGCTTGCAGCTCAACAAGGCCAGAGAGACTTGATACCTCTCAGTCTTTGCCTGAGCCTGGAACATACTTTTGAGGCTTTCGATCATATCGTAGGCCTCAACATTCTCGAATTGCTACTGCAAGTCTGGTTCCATGTGAGCAAGCATAAGACAGCTAATCTTCGTAGACTCATCACATGTCCTACGGTAGGCATGGGTGGCTGCGACACTCGCATTCTCATTCGGCTCATCTGGAAGTGGGTTGTCTAGGACATGGTCCCTCTTTTCTTGATTGAGAACAATTCTTAGATTACGATACCAGTTAGTGAAGTTAGTTCCATTTAGCTTATCTTTCTCTAAGATGGTTCTCAATGCAAAACTGGAAATCTGAGGGAGACTGCTAGGTGCCATTGATCTACAACAGAAAATATGTGAAGCACTTAAGACATGTATCAATAAAAGAGCAAGAATATTAAACACTTTAATACTTATGCTCCCACTAGAACCAACACCCCTCCGATGGTTACTTAGTGATTCAGGACCCTAAATAAGCAAGCCGACTAGTGAGCTTTAGCATCAACGCTAGCCATCAAGTGATCTAGGTAGACAACTTCTTGTCAATCGAATCTCATACGACTCCTGTTGGATGGGTGGCATCACATGCCCTGGCTCCCATATGACTTTTCCCCGAGTCCCACAACCGTTGTGATAGACCCATCTAGATTACCAAGTGCTTCCGCTGTAAGAGTCCGACTCGAACCCACCTAGTCGGAAAGAATTGATAGCACCTCAAATTCATGAGCCCACTACCAAAAATGTCTGACTTGTGATGGTGCAGCACTGGCGGGGAAACCGACTAGACCTTCTTTGAGGGATTACTTTCTACCAACTATCTAATAGAGGTAAAACAGAGACATAACAATAACACAAAATAAAGCAATTATAATGTGAAATGGTATGGCTCTCTTCATGGCAATCTCCATCTCCACAAAGCTTGTAATTCGACTTGTGTCAACTCTTGTCACGTGCCGCCTTACACCATGTAGCCGACTTGTACATTGACTTGCATGCCATCCGGGTTCTCCAAATAGCTACACTAGCTAGTAATGTAAATTACATAGAGAATCCGACATGTAGGTTATTATACACTAAAATGACAGCACCTAGGCTCCAGCCGGCTGACAAAAACCGTGATACACAGATCACGTATGGATTACACACATCACATGCACATAAGCCATGCGATTCACAATATCATCCCGCAAAAACAAGTTATGCATAGATACGATATATACCAGCGTTGTGAACCTCGCAACAACATCTAAGGCGCTACGCCAGGGCGCCCGATGATTTTTCCGAAAACGCAGATCTCATCTACATTCCGGACATGGATTTCTTCATCAGATAAAACAATTTTATCCAAATCCGATCCAAACTCCGATTCGACCAAACTCTTTGATCTTCGATCACCACATCCGGATTTACGTGTCACAGTCTACCCCGATGGCGGAAGCCGACCGGTAGGGGTATGTCGTTCCACAACCTTAGCAGTTAGATCATGGAAACCAGATCACCCATTCCTTGAGTACAGTTGACATAATCAACCTTGTACAAAACCGATCTATCTCATAGATTGACCAGCAAAATTGCAATTAGATCCAATCTAACGGCAACTGCATATCACATATGCACGATCTCGAGCCTAAAACCAGAAGCTAACGCTCTGATACCACTGTTGGGCCGCGCAGAAATAAACAAAACTTTTTTCCCTACGTGGTACTCCCAAGATCCAACTTAGGTGATAGGCCACGAGATTTATCACTAGACGCGCAGGTGAGGATTGTTGATGAAGCAGGTTAGTTGATGTCGTGCCGAATGATTCCCGTACAACACGTCCAGATCCCCACGGACCTCCTTGTCTCCAGCGCCGCACGTGCAACACCTCCAGCGGTATCCACATGTACAGGAAGGAAGCTCCAGGAAGAGGACTGCTAGATCCTGTCTAGCCCGAAATGGGAGTGGAGAAAGTGATGGATAGGTCAGGGACAATCCCTTGTTACTCCACTTATATACACTCCTAACTGGGCTCAACGCTAGAGGCCTATCTAGGCCGTACCCCAATCTCCACATGGATCTAATCCACATGGGCTCCTTACCCTTATGTTTGTGACCCTGTAGGTTTACGTACACCTGGACACGACACGAGTCACCACTCCGAGTTGATAGTTGGTAGTGGCCTCTAGAACTACGTGCCAACTCCCAAGCGTCGTAAAGTCAGAAGACAAACCTTTCTCAATGTGACTTTCGTCCAATTCCCTTTGCCTCACGATATTTCTTGTCAAGCTATAGGCGAGTTGTTGTCATCCCTTTAATAGCTCGACTCTCTCTTTTTGTTCCATGATATACAATTCACTGGACTAACACTTAGTCCGACTCCTTGGTTAACACTTAACCAAGTCGCGCATGGCCATGCTTCCGAATCATATCACACGAGAGGGCCTAGAGAATATCTCTCCATTACAGAGGGGAAAATCCCATCTTGGTAATCCACGTCACGCTGCTTGCTTCACAACCAACCTGAATCCTACCTTTATAACTGCCCATTTACGAAACAGCATTTGAGAGGACCTAAGTTGGCGATTCACAACTCGGATCATGCGATCACCTCAGGTCAAAGACTTCCATTGCTTGAGACTACAAATGACAACATGCTCGTTGCGTCTCAACTATGGGTCAGTCCGATTCGCTAAACTCTTTAGCCGAATCAGTGTAAGTCGGAATAGCATCTCCATGCCCATGACAAGTGGAACCGAGTCATCAAGCCGACTTTCACATTAGTCTAAGTTGTGTGTCCAGCACAACCTCAACGACCAAGGACAATTAGTATGAACAACATGAATATATAGTTCCATAATCGAATCACATATTCAATGATACATATTAGTAGTCCATACATGGACAATAACTTTATGAACCTCGCACGATCTTACGAGTGTGACTCCTTGCTGCTTCGTGCTGAGTGTAGAAATTTGAGGAAGGAAGTCACGGAGCTCCGCATCCAGCACCTACCATTGCGGAGATCGACCAGGTCATGCCCTGCTAAGTAGGAAGAGAGAAGCCATCTCATGTTCGCCGTCGAGGTCGTGACCATTGCGGAGGTCGTTGAGGCCCTGCCTCCGTAGGGTGGCCATAGTGTTGCAATCGCCAAATCTTGCAGTAGGAACTAGGAAGGGAGAGGACTTGCCGGCGTGGCCCTCTTTTTTCTTTTTTTTTGGGTACATGGATCGTTTTTTTCTCATCCGTCTTCGCATAATTATATTGCACTCTTAACGATAGAATGCACTCTGTGGAGATTTTGTAACGATATACTTGCCGTATAGTAGTCACTATTTAGACCATATACTATGTGGTATCGATTCAACTAAAAATATGACAGAGTTAGGAATCACTATGGGTTTTCTACTATGTTGGAGTCGAATAGTATATGGTGCCATGATGGGTGTGTCAGCCATGCAATCTTATTTTATGTGGTATCCTCTCTCCTCAAAGGTAGCCTTGTTCTCTTTGCCATGTGGACCCATTGCATCGTTCCTGACAGATAGCTTCCCTTGAATCGAACCAACATTTTGGTTCGCTTCTCTGCACTAACGCCATGAACCGATGCTGTGCTATGTATTGAACAGATTCCAACACCCCATTGAACCACTTTTGGTATACATAGTGCATGGTATTAGTGTACATATACATTCAAATTTGGTCAAATATGTGACATCTTTTTAATTAGGTTGGAGGGAATTTTCAGAAAAATTAGGATGGAGGGAGAGTATGTTTGATAAATTAAAATAATTAAATTGTCAATGAGTGATCTTTAAATTTGGTCATACTTTCTACTTTCTCAGATGTGTATGGATCCAGTGTCTAGTATACTTATCGACTATTCTATCTTCCCTTTATGTGGCCCCTACTCAATAAATTGTGCTCACATCCATGTAACACAATAACTAGACTGTGATCAACATATATACGGAGAGAGAATACGAGTAATACAATGATTAACCCAATAGATTCCACTTATTACTACATGATGCATGCAACTCAGTATCCTAATAATATCATGTACGTAATCACGTAAGTACCTTTTTTGAGTTGCATGCATTTACTCCTGAACACTATAAGTACTATAAAAGTTTGAACTCGTGAAGTGCCAAAATGACATCGCGCGAGCTAGCCCGATTAATGGTATGCTACTACAGTAACCTACACATATACCCCTATAGTCTCCTCTAGGACACCCAACGTTTGCTTGCATAGGCGTCCGCTCCAGAGCCTCCGAAGGAAAGGTATCCCCTCTGGCCCGTTGATTTGGGATTGACGGACAAGATTGCTAGATGTATAAAATCACGTGGTCCCCACTCCCTCGTGCCCCTCCATTTCAAACACTACAAAATTTGTTGCGCCACTCTGTTTCAAACAATACCAAAATCATGTGGTCCCCATTCCATCGTGCCCCTACATTTCAAACACAGCAAAATTTCTCGTGCCCCTCCTTTTCAAACAATACCAAACTCATGTGGTCCCCACTCCCTCACGCCCCTCCATTTCAAACACTGTGAAATTTCTCGTGCCCGGAACCTCCCGCAGCACTTCTCCAGCTGGCTTTGCCTGCCGGAACTCGACACCATGCACTCCTCACCTAATAGTATACCAGAGCTGCATCAGCTGCGGTCTCATCCAAAGCTCCATTGCCGCTTCACCGACATCCATCGCACCCGACCAAGGTCACTGAGTCCATCGTCGTCCACCGCAGCTGATTTCCTTTTCCCAATTTCTCGTCCACTGTGCCGAATCCGTCAACGACTCCCGAACATCTACATCAACAAAGTCGGCATCCTCCCCACCTGTACCGTACCTGAATCACTGTGCAGTGCACCGATTCTCCCTTGTGCACCGCACTCAAGACGGCACCAAGCACTGAAGATCTACTTCCTCGACACAAACAACCGGTGCAACTGCAGCACCCTGGGTGACAAGGATGTCACCCGCACCGATACGGATGATGCTTAGAAGCCTATCTGACCATGGTAACTAAATCTCCAAATCTTTTTTTGTTTTGTCAGTAGTACAGCAGGTTCAAGTCTATCGCCGTGAACTGCATTTTTCTAATCGTGTTGTACACCTAGTCAAAGTGCACGTCTGTTCTTTGTGCTACATACTACAAAGTAGGTCACTAGACATGTTGGTTTGCATTCGCTGCTCTACCAATTTTGAAGTCATGCACATATTCTTAGCTACTCCTACCAACAGTAATTGCCTGCTATCATGTAGTTCTTGCAAAATGTAAAATCAGTGGAAAATATTAGTGTGGATTCCCTGCTCCACAGTTACTGAATCTATCTGGTTCGTCCTAAGATAAGTTCATGTTATTATTTCCTCCTTGGCATCGTTCTGCTGTCTTGTAGTACCTGTTTAGACCCTTCATACTAATTCTATTATAATTTGTTATTGCCATCTGGTTCTTCAAAAGCTGCAACACTAACTATTTTGCTTTTCTTGCATAGAGCCCAGAATGGAACAATGAACATGATGATTTGCATAGCCTCTTCTACAGGTTCACAAGCAACGCCATTATTTCCTTATCTGGTGCTAGTTCGTCCTAAGCAATGGCATAGCTGTCCTCTACTATGTAGTTCACTCATGGTTTGCATTCCTGCTCTAGAAGTTCTCTTATGATGCCATTATATTTCTATCTAGTTGATTCTTAGCTACGATAGAAACTGCATGCCAATATGTAGCTCACCGTAAATTCTGAGTCACTGAACGTCTCTTGCTTTCCAAGAAATACCACTACTTCCATATATATTTGCTTATATGACCTGGCTAGTTTATATTTGCTAAAATTCTAAAAAACACTTTGTTTGATTACTCATTTCATTGTAGGCACAATTTTCTAATTATTGTTTGTCTTGTTCTACAGGTTCACGTGCGACGCTACTATATCTCGGATCTAGTTCTGGTTCGTCCTAAGCAACGACATAACTATCCTCTACAATATATAATTTATTACTGGTTTCATTCCTGCTGTACAAGTTCTCATATGATGCGATTATAATTACTATCTGGTTCATTCTTAGTTACAACAGTAACTGCATGCCATTGGGTAGCTTAGCACAAATTCTGAGTCACCCAACGTCTCTTGCATTCTAGGGTATACATCTACTTCCATATATATTTGTTGAAATGACCTGGCTAGTTTATATTTGCTAAAATTATAAGCCACACACACATATTTTTTGATTGCTCGTTTCACGTTAGTCACACTTGTTTAATGCGTGTTTGCTTGTCCTATTTGTTTGACGTGTTGGTCAATAATTGAATCATTGCCCGGTTGTAAACTCCAGTTCATAGCTCCTGTCATATCAGTCAAATGAGTAGTTTGTTTAGTTTGATGTATTAACTTATTATTTCTTAGTTTCAGACTGCGATTATTGCTATCGCCACCAACGAGGAGGCTGCAAGATCATATCTCAAGGTGGTTTCCAATGTAGCTGTCACACTCAAAAGGAGATGCAATTGATGGATTGAGAAAGCAAATTGAGGACAATGCTATCAACTTGATTGTCAACTGAAATGCTGAATTTTCTTTCCCGAGCTTTGATATTATGTAATATTTTTAAGAAGTTTGTAGCTGATGTAATATCTAGATAACTCGCATAGGCCATGCAGGCATTTAGTTGACACTGTCCACGCATGGCGGTAGGCGGTACCATAACAGCCCTAGCCAGGTCGACCAGGTAATAGTATAGTGCTTTGTTATTTGATCTTCTTGTATTAGGCCTACCATGCACAGTAAAAGATGCTCGCTAATTATACTCCTTTTATTATATTTGCGTGGGCTTCAGAAAGGTCGAAACTATAGGTGTTCGCGACCATTATGGGCCTACTCTCAGGTGGCAAGTAGTAACAGTAACATGTTAGAACAGTAACATGCCAAAACAAGAATAAAGCGACGCAGCGGCAAAGACAACATAGTAACAGCCAAAGCAAGACGACGGAATCTAACCACAAAAATAATGGACCTGAATAGTAAATGGCTTGAATAGTAAATGACAAGTATAGTAAATGGCCGAAAATTTTACAAGACAGGAACAGTAACAACCCGAACATATTGCGAGGCTAGAATAGTACCAGATTAGAGCAGTTGCAGGCCACCTGTGGGCCTAAAAGGTTGATGGACAGTACACTAAAAGGCCAGAATAGTAACATACCTTCTCAAAGATGGGCCGTTAATAGGCGGCCCAGGATGATCTGCGAGAATAGTGATGGGCCGACCGTAGGCTTTAACAGTGTTGGATCTAATTGACACAGGCTGTTAACGGGCCGCGTAGTATTCAGACAATGGGGGCCTATGTAGGCCGAAATACTTACGGGCCTGAAATTCGCGGGCCGCTGCTGGCTACATCTTTTTGGCCCATTTCAAACAGTGCATGACTAAACAGTAACGGGTCGTCTTCTTATTGGGCTTTTTACATGGGCCGGCCCACTTAATATTTAGCAGGGCCTGGATTCTGCCACGGTTTCTGTGACCGTTAATGGTGGTAACCGGCTGTTAACGGTGGCTGCCACGTGGAGGTTTGCATAACATCAACAGTTAACGCAGCTGGCGACAGATCTACGATGGAACAAGTTTTCGTGGCTGAAGGGTGCCGCCGCCACGGTGCAAAAAAATCATGGTAGATTCTTTTGTGACGGGGCTTTTACCACAAAGGCTATCCGTCGTAGAAGGCTTTTTAACCACGAAAAATGGGCCTTCAACCACAAAATTCATCTGTTGTAAAAGCCAACTTTTCTTGTAGTGTCGATCAACCTGAGGAGTGGAAGAAGAAAGATGGCAGACCGAACAGCGCACGACGATAGTGTGAAGGTGAATAACTCAAGTCCATCAAAGTTCTATCAAATATTACGCAGAAACCTCTAAGGGAATTGAGAGAGAAGAGACAATGGAATGCCTTCCAAGGGGAGGGGTTCCCCTTTATTTATAGGAGGAGGGGAGGGCCAACACCCAAGGGGAAAGCGGTGTGGGACTAAAGTCCCACATCCGCCAGCCACCAAGGGATCCGCCGGCCCCAGGTAGGCCCCAGGCGGGGATCCCACTAGGGCTAGGCAAGCTAGCCCCTTCTCCCCATGCGCATTGCCCTCTTAGGCCTCCCCTCCGGGTGAGGCCCATTAGGCATGGGCTGCCTTTCAAAATAAAATAAAAATATATGTTTATTATTAATTCAACTAATTAATAAAAAACACATATATTATTATATCTTACACTCCGGAACTCCTTCGAGACCCCTACGATCAACACCGGGTGCTACACGAAACTTTTTTGGTTTCTGCCTCTCATTTCTCATTCAGTGCCGAATCAATCCCTATGCATTCCCACTGTTGTGACCTCGGATCGTTAAGGATCCTAAGTCCCTGTGATTAACATGCTAGTCCCTGGATCAAAAGCTAGCACTTCACATTCGATGAATACCATGTAAAACACAAGCCATTATTACACGAATAATCCAGAGTATAATTATTACAACTTGCATAACTTATAGCTAGCTCAAATAAAACAGCAGAAACTAAGTAAAACTTGAGTCCATCAACGCCTTAGGCTAGTTGCATGAAGACCCGCGATCCCTACGCACCTTTCAGTCTTCGAATTCTGCACATAAGACATACAGCCCACAAGTTGGGTCAATACTTTGAATGTATTGGCAAATTACACCAAGGAAGGAATAATACTATCTCTACATGCCAGGCTAAGTGTAGGTTTTGGGGTTCTTTTTGCATAAGGCCAATTTTCGCTAAGTAAGAGGAAAAGAGGAAGAGTTTACCCTACTTTGTAAACATTGGTAAGTAGTATAGGGTCGAATGGAACACGTGGATATTACTCACCAAGTGTCCAATCAACCTAGCACTTGGATATTACTCACCAAGTTCCGAAAATCCCACCCAATGGCAATATTACTCACGCCTAGGGGTTTATAAAACTTTAAGTTTGGAAAAGAGAGAGAGCAAGATCTTTCAAAGGCTCCATCCTTCAGATGCTCAAAGTGTTCTTTTCCGTGAACTCGGCTGATCGATCAGATTGCAATACTCTCGAGAGGTTATGCACTTTCCCCACAATCCACGATCAAGTCCTTTTACAGACAAGACCATGGCGAAGCCTTTCCTTAGTAGCCCCTCTACCAGCTGGATCCAACCGTGCCAAGAACCTCCAAATGATGGTACCCCGGTGAGGTTTCCCACTAAGTACTAAGCCAAGACAGAGCCCATATGTATTGTGGTTGCACTGGAAGCTTCTGAATTCTGAACCATGGCAGACTTCTTTGATTCCTGGGCGGCCGTCCTCCACCAAAATCCCACTCGTTGTCCCGACAACCATTCCGCCCAGAAGAAAAACTTAGTTTTATTTTGAAGGGGGTTTTGGAGAAGAAAAGTTCGCTCGAGAGAGCTCTCATACTTAGAAAATTTTGAGTCTTTCGAACTCCCCAACAGTACTTAGTCTATATATATCATAGCAAGCAATACTTAGCAAAAACAGGGGAACCTAATAGGACGGAAATTCCTAAGTATAAAGCTACTCATGGCATGCTACAAAAAAGCACTTACAAAAATAGTAATAAGGAAATCTACTAAAGACCTACACATGCATACTACTAGATTTGAAGAGTAAAAACATGCATAGTCAAAAACTGGGACATAATATGTACAAGTGGTGTAACTTGCCTTGATCCGAGCAGCACTCTACACAACAGTACTCCTCAGCGCACTCCGAGCAATCTAACGAAAACACAAATATAGATTCAATCACAATTTGCACAAAACAATGTCACGAAGGTGAATATGCATGCATGCAACATGGTAATATGCAAGGATGGATTCAATTTCGACCAAGGGTTTTATTCTGGGGTGTTGTTGAGTTGGGGATGTCATTAGTATCGATTCCCCATAGATTTTAAGTATTTTGGGTTAATACCTAAATAAACAAGCTCATAAATAGATCTACACCTCCAATCTACCTCGAAACAGATCTGAACACTCTAAGCAAGTTATAACATTTTTCCACATAAGGTCTCGTAGATACAAAGCCAACGCAACAAGAATCAACCTAAACGGACCTACGGATATTTTTCTAGAATTAAAATACTCTAATCTAAACTTTAAATCCTACTGCAAGATTACTGCAGTAAACCAGCAATATTATTGTATATCTGTGTTCTACTCAATTTTGCGAATCCAACGGTATATTATACACAATTTTTGGACAAAAACTCGAATTACTATGAATTAAATGATATTAAAACAATTTCTGCCTATTTTTAAAAAAGACAGAACAACGGCCAGCTATGCGACGACAAGTGGCGACCAGGGATTGGTCCAGCGGGCCGACGCGGCTGTCTCAGTGCTGCCACGTGGTGCGAGGGGGTTGGCCGATACCCCTTCAGCCTGGCCATCTAATCTTAGACGTCGGATTAGAATCGGACGGCTGGAGGGGCTGGCAGAGCGGGCGTGGATGACGGCGGACAGCGGCGGCGCGTCGGTGGCGGTCGGTGGTCGTCGGCGTTGGTGAGGCGGTGCTCCCCCGACTCGACGTAGTAGACGACGGCGGCTGCCCTCTCGTCGCGGTTCCGTTCCCGGGGATGGCGTCGGCTCCCTTCCTTTCAAGCGACGGCGAATGGCGGCTGGAGCTCAAGGACTCCGGTGAAGCTCCGACGAGCAATTGCGGAGGCTGCGGTCTGCTACAAAGAGGGAAAACAGCGTGAGATGAACCGGTATAGCAAGGGGATATCAAAAAGGGAAAAAAGGGGGGCAGAGGCCGCCGGACTCTTGCCGTTGAGCGTCGGCGGTGGCGAACTCCGGCGAGGCCTATGGCGGCAGCCCGGTGGCGGTTGGTGGAAAAGAGCTAGGGTTTTTGGGGAGGCGAGTCAACCGGTATTTAAAGGCGGCCTGGCATGGCGCGGGGGTCGCGGAACCGAACTCCGATTTGGCCGGAGTTCGTTCCAGAGGCAGCGGAGGAACGAGTTTGTTCCAAACTCAGTGGACCAATGAGGACGACGGGGTGGGGCCGGGGCGTCACCGTCTGCGGGGGCGCGGGCTGGCTGCTGCTGGCGTGTGCTAGGCCGTCCTACGTGCTATGCGCCACCCACCCTGCTAGGCGGGGTGATGACCCACAAGTATAGGGGGTGTATCGCAGTATTTTCGATAAGTAAGAGTGGCGAACCCAACAAGGAGCAGAAGGTGCTGGCTAGTGGTATGGATCAGGAATTCTCTGCAAATACTTAGCAAACGGATTTTTAGGGGTTTTCGATAAAGCAAGTAAACAAAGTACGAGTAAACAAAAGATAGTAGGAATAAATGCAGCAAGTGGCCCAATCCTTTATGCAGCAAAGGACAAGCCGGTTGTATTTCTATAGATGACCAAACGTTCTCGAGGACAAATGGGAAGACTGTCAAGTACTTTCGCTTCATATAGTCGATTAATCTTCTTTAGCTTGCTAAGTGTTGAGTGGGTGAACCTGTGCTAATGTACCGCCCCATCCAAGACTAATACATACTTGTGATTAAACCCCTTGCAAACATCCGTAAGTACAAGAAAGTAATTAAGGTAGAAACCTAACCACAGCTTTAAACTCTAAGACCCTTACGTCCCTTGTGCAATGGTTTCCTAACGGGGGTTCAGGTTTCTGTCATTCCAGCAACCCCTACGATTAGTAGCCAAATACACAATGCATTCCCCTAGGACCATATAGGTGAAGTGTCATGTAGTCGACATTCACATGACACCACTAGAAGAAGTACACCACAACTTAAATAACAATCTATTGAATCTTTCTCAACGCAACTCCACTACTAACAACAAGACTTCTCCCATGTCCTCAAGAACAAAACGAACTACTCACAAGACATCATATGGATCATGATCAGAGATGGAATAATGATCTATAACAATCTGAACTTAAACAATAATTCAATGGTTCACTCAATAGCATCAACTACAAGGAGTAATCAACACCGGGAAAGTTTCCCCTATGAACTAATGCAAGATTCAACTCAATTGTTACAACAATTTGGAGATGGTGATGAGGGTGCTGATGGTGATGATGGTAGTGATGATGATGATGATCCCGATGAAGTCCAGCTTGATAGTGGTGTTGATGGCGATGATCTCCCCTCTCCGGGAAGGAATTCCCCCGGCAGAAATCTGTCTGCCGGAGAGATCTTTCTCTCTCGGTGTTTTCCGCCCCGCAGAGGCGGCGGAATCTTTCTGTGGTCCCTCCCCGAGTCTTAGAGTTTCGGGAGGATAATATACGCCAGAGGGGAGAGGCTGGAGTGGGCCAGGGTGGCCACACCACTCCCAGGCGCGGCCTAGGCCTGCCCGCGCCATGGGGTGGTGTGGGCCCCCTGTGGCCCACCTCCACTCCATCTTCTGGCATCCTGCATCTTCTGGAAAAATAGTATTTTCCGTATATTTTCCCGGATTTTCTGATCTTCGCGAATTTTGCCTCCAAACAGCACCTTTTCCATCAAAATCCTGACTGCAGAGGTCCATGCTCCAAAAGTCATCAACCATGCAAAAATAGATGAAATAACATCAGTATCACCTCTCAATACGAAATATATCAATGAATAATAGTGAATTAAGACATAGAATAGTGATGCAAAATGAACGTATCAACTCCCCCCAAACTTAGACTTCGTTTGTCCCCAAGCGAAACTGAGCTCAATAAACATGGCCTCAAGTTTATGGAGTGAAGAGTCGATAAAAGAATACGGACAAGGAGCATCACATTCATCAATACATAGATCATAATAGAAGACAACTCACTACTATACAACTCAACTTGCAATGAGTAAAGGAAACACAATAAAGATACATAAAGTGAATCATAATTGGTAATGGCAAACTTAGCTCTTGGTCGAAGAATAGTTGATAATTTGCTGGAGTTCACAAATAACTGGTTTTTCAATGAAAGCTTTCAAAGTAGTAAACTTTAAGATAATATCAATGTGCTAAACAAGGAACATAAGAAACATGATTGCATATCACCATATGAAAGAATGAAACACAACAACTCAAAATACTTGCTGAGATAGAGAGGAAGTAGGTTTACTGACTCAACTACAAAGTAAAAGAAAGGGCCCTCCAAAGAGGGAAGCAGGGATTGCAAGTCTCATAAAGAGCTCCCAAAAATTATGATCCTTACTAGCTTTCAGCTCTCATTGCCCCTATCATAGGCATCTTTAGGTGATTAAGGTTAAGGTGATCAAATATGAGGATATGCATTGACAAGTTGTATGTTGAGAATCTCATGTCCCTTGAATACGAGGGCCGCTCCTCATGCTACTCAAGTTTAGTCACCGGTAAGTTCTTGTCATTGTAAGCATATGTGTATCATAGAGAACCGCCAATGGGGTACCCCTTGCCCGATGATACGGAAGAATCCCCATATCAAAATGTCAAGGCAAGCAGACAACAAGTATCTCAGCAATCTTCTTATTTACCATGGGAATATGGTGCTTTTTCCCTCTTTTCATAATACCTCTTTTTTTTCTTTTTTATTTTCTTTTTCTCAATAGCTATCTCCTTTTTTTATAAGAAGAATGCTTCATAGATACTCGTTATGGTTACGATGCAGGTTTCCACCATGTCAGCATGGATTAGACCAGCGGCCCAGGCGTTTCTCTAACACACATGCATAACTCCATGGACTTACAACCTCCCCTTTCATTTCACACCGACGACATCCATAGACAAAAGAACATGATATCAACTTGGTACAAAGTACTAGTGCAATGTTGAAAGCGTTCCCCATGACAACATGGTTCTGCTAATTCACAACTTACAAAGCTCAAGCATATACGCAACATAGGTGAGAACAATGGTTCAAGTTTATTAAATGCAAGAAAGTAAAGTGTGCCATCAAATTCGTGAGAGCTTTAATCACTAATTTTCACATAACAAGTTTAATTTGGGAGGTAGACGAAACAAGAATTTACTTGGAATAGCAATAATGCTACTAGGTAGGTATGGTGGACACAAATGGCAAAGGTTTTGGTTTAAAGGAGGTGGATGCACGAGTAGAATACCCTCTCAGTACAGTTTTTTGGCTAGCAAGGCTGGGTAGCAAGTACAAGAGTTGAAAACATACAAATGATAAAAAACAAACATGCAATCTTCCTTGGAAGCACAAAAGATCTTAACTAGAGAATACTATACTTATGAGAAAATCAAGAAAGAAAGATGATGAAATCATTTTCCTCTGGCGTACTTCTATCTTTTTCTTTTCAACTCTCAAAAAGGAGTTGCTACTGACCGAGCCAGGTTTGCCAAAACCAACTAAATTAACTCAATGATCCCAGAGTGCTATCAATACTAACAACAAGATCAATCATATAACCACGAATTGAAAACTAACATAAGCTATGCAAAAGAGTGAATGATAGACCTTCTCATTAATATTCCATAACGGTAACTCACACCAAGGGATACATATCTAACGAGAGAGGGGACACTTCCATAATGCAAACCATACTACAAAATAATTCCTGTATTCATGATATGACTCTACTAATAATGTAAAAAGATAGAAGATAGTGATTTGATACCGCGGCACTCCCCCAAGCTTGTAAGAAACCAAGGGGATGCCAAACCTGATGACGAGTTACTCCTTAGGTGGTGGTGGTATCCTCTTATCTTCGTCTGTCTTCCAGCATCTTGTGAAGCCTATTATTCTCCCATTGAAGCATGTCCACCTTCCTCTTCAAATCCCGGTATTTATCAAGAACTCCTTAGTGACTCGTAGGGCTTCCATTGATGCAGGGCAAGAGACTAAAGGTACCAGCCTCTTCTTGGGGTCTTAAAGATCCTCCTCCATAGGCTCCTTCCCTTTATCCTTGGCGGACACCATTGTGCTTCTATGCTTTCAAAGAGTATGTCCTGACAGAAACAGATCAAAACAAAAACACGACGAAAACACGATATACGGACCTCGGGGGATCCGAGGGGTTATATATTATGAAGTTTCACATCAAAAGGAAGGTACTGGGAGAAAACGAGTTGGAGGTGGAGTCCTCGGTGGCCTCACCACCTGGTGGCGCGGCCAGGGGTGGGCCCGTGCCATGGGGTGGTGTGGGCCACCCTGGCTCCGGTTCCGTCTCTTTTTCGCTTCGAAACTTTCCTTATTGACGGAAAACTGCAAATATATAGTTGGATTGTATTTTCGCGGAACTTTTCTTACCAGAACTATTACCTAGTTGGAAACGGACTCTGCAGGTCTCTGAATTCGGTATCTAGTAGATTCTTCCAGAGTCATCTCTTGAATAACATCAATATATTTTATCTTCATACACTTATTACTTGAGTCATAAAACCCTTCTCTTCCTTATTACACCATTATCTCCACTTCCTGGAAATTTCTTTCACACAATTCTTATTAGCAACATTAGTATAAGTGAAGTGATAAAACTTTTTGAGTCCAACTTGAACTGAAAACCATAAAAACAAAAGTTATTGTAGCAACTCCTTCCGAACACCCAAAAGGAATTCAAAAAGGAAATCCAATAAAGAACCAAATGCAAGAGTGGCAAAATCTGTCAAAACAGACCAGCAAGTAAAGATCAATTTTTTCGAAAATCTTCTGTTGCTCAAATCAAAAAGTGCAAAACTAACGAAAGTTAAATAACAATCTGGGGCAGAAGCACAAACAATTACAGCTCAATCCAACATACAGAGATCTCTCATGAATTTTTACGGTGAAGCACAAAAATCTATTTGGGACAACAACTTCCCCAAATATTACTTCTCTCTCATTAGAGGTTGATCTTGAAACAAAAACCAAACAAAACGGATAAGGAGCGGTTATTACCAAAGTAATAACTTCCAAGACTCAAAGAAATAAAACCAAACTGAAAGCAAAAGCAAATTGGGTTGTCTCCCATAAAGATATTTCTTTATAGCCTTTAAGATGGGCATGATATTTTTGAAGAAGCTCTCATAGGGATATGGATTGAAGTGAAAGAGAGCATTAAGAAGCAAAAACACACGCATTTAAGTCTAACCCACTTCCTATGCAAGGGGATTTTGTAAACAAACAAGTTATTGAAACCAAAGGAAACTTGCATAAGAAGGCAAAAGAAGTGCAACATAAAAACTTTCAGCATAAAACGAGGAAAGTTGATATTATTGAGATGCATAAGAACACTTTTCCCTCTCTCATAGTAGCTTTCAGTATCATGCATAAACTTAACAATATATCTATCAGAAGGACTATCATAGCAATGATCACTTATTCTAATAGAAAACACAGGAATACTAGCTCTCATAATACTACTTTGTGAAACAATTTTAGAGGTATCCTTACAAAGGATAGTGTGTCCCTCTTCCTCATACTTAGTGACAAAGTCTTTCACATTTTCTATTATAGGTTCATCAACCATTTGTTTATCAGGTTCAACAGCTTTACTAGTACTTTCATCTACCATACTAGCCATCATAGAATGTTCCTTTACCTTAATTGGAAAAGGCATTTTCTAAATATAAGGTTCGGGTAAAACATGATTAGCAGTATAAACTTCAGTATTTCTTGTAGGAACACTCTTAGCAACATCTTTATAAGGTTCATGATACTTATTCCACTTCTTTTTAGGCACTTCAATATAAGAAGCAAAAGCCTTAAAATAAGAAGCAATAGCTTGAGAGTCTAGACCATAAGCATTTTTAATATTTTGAAAGTCATCAGTTCCCATAAAAGATTCAATGCATTCATAATCATAATTTATACCTAACTTTCTACCTTTGTCATTCTCCCAAGATTCAGCATTGTCTTGAATACGATCTAGAAGGTCCCATTTAGCTTCTTCTTCCACACGAGTGAATGATCCAGCACAAGAAGCATCCAGTAAATCTTTATCATGTAGAGGGAGCCTTGCATAAAAGTTATGTTGATAATAATATTGTTGGGGAGCTCATGAATGGGACATTTGAGCATTAGCAACTTCAATCCCCCCCAAGCTTGAGCTGTACTCTCTCCATCAAGAGGTCAAAAGTTGTATATTTGATTCCTATATTTATGAATCTCACTAGGAGGATAAAACTTTGAATAAAGGAGAGGCACTATTTCCTCCCATTCCAGAGCTTGACCATTCTTCAGCAGCTTATACCATTCCTCAGCTCTTCCTTTCAGCGATAATGAGAATAAATTCTTCTTAACTTGATCTATAGTAATACTTGCACACTTGAACAACCCGCATAATTCGTGTATAAAGAGTAAATGATCACCGGGATGGATAGTTCCATCCCGAGCATAGTAGTTATCCATAACACGATCAATAATTCTTGTAGGTATTTTGAAAACATCATTCTTAGCAGGTGGTGGCTTATCTACTACCTTAGAAGTGGTAGTAGCATTACCAAATAAGAAACTCAGCTAATTATCCATAACGAAAATAAAGCAACTAGCAAAAGTAAATAATACTCAAAGTAGAAGTTTCCTTTACCATTTCCACTCTCCAATAGCGCTTCACTCCCTGCCAATGGCGCCAGAAAATAGTCTTGATGACCCACAAGTATAGGGGGTGTATCGCAGTATTTTTGATAAGTAAGAGTGTCAAACCCAACGAGGAGCAGAAGGTGCTGGCTAGTGGTATGGATCAGGAATTCTCTGCAAATACTTAGCAAACGGATTTTTAGGGGTTTTCAATAAAGCAAGTAAACAAAGTACGAGTAAACAAAAGATAGTAGGAATAAATGCAGCAAGTGGCCCAATCCTTTATGCAGCAAAGGACAAGCCGGTTGTATTTCTATAGATGACCAAACGTTCTCGAGGACACATGGGAAGACTGTCAAGTGCTTTCGCTTCATATAGTCGATTAATCTTCTTTAGCTTGCAAAGTATTGTGTGGGTGAACCTATGCTAATGTACCGCCCCATCCAAGACTAATACATACTTGTGATTAAACCCCTTGCAAACATCTGTAAGTACAAGAAAGTAATTAAGGTAGAAACCTAACCATAGCTTTAAACTCTAAGACCCTTACGTCCCTTGTGCAATGGTTTCCTAACGGGGGTTCAGGTTTCTGTCACTCCGGCAACCCCTACGATTAGTAGCCAAATACGCAATGCATTCCCCTAGGCCCATATTGGAGAAGTGTCATGTAGTCAACGTTCACATGACACCACTAGAAGAAGTACACCACAACTTAAATAACAATCTATTGAATCTTTCTCAACGCAACTCCACTACTAACAAAAAAGACTTCTCCCATGTCCTCAAGAACAAAACGAACTACTCACAAGGCATCATATGGATCATGATCAGAGATGGAATAATGATGTATAACAATCTGAACATAAACAAGAATTCAATGGTTCACTCAATAGCATCAATACAAGGAGTAATCAACACCGGGAAAGTTTCCCCTATGAACTAATGCAAGATTCAACACAATTGTTACAGCAATATGGAGATGGTTATGAGGGTGCTGATGGTGATGATGGTGGTGATGATGATGATGATACCGATGAAGTCTAGCTTGATGGTGGTGTAGATGGCGACGATCTCCCCTATCCGGGAAGGAATTCCCCCGACAGAAATCTGTCTGCCAGAGAGATCTTTCTCTCTTAGTGTTTTCCGCCCCGCAGAGGCAGCGGAATCTTTCTGTGGTTGCTCCCCGAGTCTTAGGGTTTCGGGAGGATAATATACGCCAGAGGGGAGAGTCTGGAGTGGGCCAGGCGGCCACACCACTCCCAGGCGCGGCCTAGGCCTGCCCGCGCCATGGGGTGGTATGGGCCCCCTGTGGCCCACCTCCACTCCATCTTCTAGCATCCCGAGTCTTCTGGAAAAATAGGATTTTCCATATATTTTCTCGGATTTTCTGATCTTCGCGAATTTTGCCTCCAAACAGCACCTTTTCCATCAGAATCCTGACTGCAGCGGTCCATGCTCCAAAAGTCATCAACCATGCAAAAATAGATGAAATAACATAAGTATCACCTCTCAATACGAAATATATCAATGAATAATAGTGAATTAAGACATAGAATAGTGATTCAAAATGGACGTATCACGGGGCGGTAGATAGGTCACGGGCTGGTCTAGCCGGCCCGTTAGGCTAGAATCTCTTTTTGTTAATTCTTTTTATTTTTTTCTGTTTCACTAATTGTTTCATATATTTTGTAAATGGACTCCAAATTAAGTGATATTGGTCTATAAAAATTTGTAAAAAGAAGAAGATTAGTATGGGGTTATCAAATAACACTTATACAAGGGTTTAGGAGGTTAGATTTTGTTTAACCCATTTTTTTCTTTATATGACTATAGGGTTTAGGGAAAAATATTTGATGTGGCTTTTAGTGTGTAATGCCATGATGCAAAGATATGATGCATGCTTCTAGTAACATCTGCAATCATAAAATTTGGGATGTTACAAACCTAGCCCCCTTAAGAAGAATCTCGTCCCCGAGATTCGGGTTGGTTAGCAAATAGGTGTGGGTGTTCTTTCTTCAGGTCTTCTTCACGTTCCCACGAGGCCTCTTCCTCGGAATGGTGATTCTATTGAACTTTGCAAAACCTGATAGTCTTGGTTCGAGTAATTCTCTCAGCTGTTTCCAGAATCCTGGTGGGTTTTTCCTCATAGGTGAGATCGTTTTACAATTGAACCTCGTCCAACGGAACCGTATCCTTTAGTGGTGTTTCAGCCATTTCCAGGTGACACTTCTTTAGTTGTGACACATGGAATACATCATGAACAGTCAACACTTCGGGCAACTCCAACTGATAGGCAACCTCCCCTTTACGAGCCAAAATCCTATAGGGCCCTATGAATCGCGGTGCCAACTTACCCTTGATTCCAAATCTCTTAACTCCTCGTAGTGGTGAAACTCGGAGATATGCACCGTCTCCCACTTCATAAGTTACATCCCTGCGCTTGGAATCAGCATAACTCTTTTGCCTGGATTGGGCTACTTTTAAGCTGTCTTGAATCTGTCTTACTTTTTTCTTCGGCATCCTTGATCAGTTCAGGTCCAAAAAAACTACGTTCTCCAACTCCATTCCATAGCAGCGGAGTTCTACACTTTCTGCCATATAGCACTTCAAATGGAGCCATCTTGATACTAGTTTGGTAACTGTTATTGTATGAGGATTCTGCATATGGCAAATTATCATCCCAACTAGACCCATAGTCTATTGCACAGGCTCTTAACATGTCCTCCAAGATCTGATTAACTCTTTCCGTTTGTCCATCTGTTTGCGGGTGGAAAGCAGTACTAAACTCCAGTCGTGTCCATAGAGACTCGTGTAGCTGTCGCCAAAACTTCGAGGTGAATTGGGTACCTCTATCAGAGACAATCCCCTTGGGTACACCATGAAGACTTACGATCCTTGACATATAAATCTTGGCAAGTTTAGCACTTGTATAGGTGGTCTTTATGGGAATAAAGTGGGCCACCTTTGTGAAGTGATCGACCACTACCCAGATGGAGTCATACCTAGAACGAGTCCGGGGTAGTCCTGTGATAAAATCCATGCCTACCTTGTCCCACTTCCAATCGGGCACAGGTAATGGCTGCAGCAGCCCTGGTGGTTTTTGATGTTCGGCCTTGACTCTATTGCACACGTCACATAAGGAGATGTATTAAGCAATTTCTCTTTTCAAGTTATTCCACCAGAATCTATCCTTCACATCCATGTACATCTTTGTATTACCAGGATGAATTGATTAAGGCAAATTATGAGCTTCCTAAAGAATTAACTTCCTGATATCGGGATCATCGGGAACGCACAAACGCTTCTCATACCAAAATGTCCCTTGTTCATCCGTATGAAACCCTTTTGCTTTACCCTTGCTTATATTAGCTTTTATCTCTTCCAACTCTTTGTCCCCCTTTTGGGCCTCTTTGATTTGGTCTAGAAGCAATGGCACTATCTCCATAGTCGCTAAGTACCCCTCCGGAACTATTTCCAACCTGCGATCCTTGAACTGTTCACACAAATCCTTTGGAAGTTCTCCCACGGTAAGTCCATTTACATAGACCTTCCGTCTTAAGGCGTCAGCCACAACATTGGCCTTTCTAGGATGGTACTGCAGGTCCAAGTCATAGTCCTTGATGAGCTCAAGCCATCTCCTTTGCCTCATATTTAACTCCTTTTGAGTGAAGATATACTTAAGACTCTTGTGATCCGTGAACACATCACAATGTTTGCCCATGAGGTAATGTCTCCATACCTTGAGCGCATGCACAACTGATGCTAGATCCAAATCGTGTGTGGGGTAGTTATTCTCATGGTTCTTAAGTTGTCGAGAGGCGTAAGACACTACTTTTCCATCTTGCATCAGTACACTACCAAGTCCTTGTCAGGAAGCTTTTCAATAGACTTGGAAATCTTTTTGGATGTCAGGGAGACACAAAACTGGTGCTGTTACTAGGCGCTTCTTTAATTCTTGAAAACATGCTTCACATGCCTCGGTCCATTGGAACTTCTTTTCTTTCTTCAACAATTCTGTCATAGGCTTTGCTATCTTGGAAAAGTTTTCAATGAACCTTCGGTAATATCCTGCAAGGCCCAAGAAACTCCTGATGTCACCCACATTCTTAGGGGACTCCCATTCTCTCACAGAAGCTACCTTACTTGGGTCCACGACAACTCCTTTAGCTGACACAATGTGACCAAGGAATCCCACTTCTTTTAACCAGAACTCACATTTGCTAAACTTGGCATACAACTTGTGTTCCCTTAACTTTTCCATAATTAGGCGTAGATGCCTCTCATGTTCCTTCTCGTCCTTGGAATATATGAGTATGTCATCAATGAATACCACAATAAAATTATACAAGTACTCCATGAACACCTTGTTCATCATAGTCATGAAGTATGCCGGGGCATTGGTTAGGCCAAACGACATCACGGTGTACTCATACAATCCGTATCTTGTGGTGAAGGCTGTCTTGGGTACATCCTGTTCCCGGATCTTTAACTGGAAATAACCTGATCGGAGATCAATCTTAGAGAACACACTAGCTCCCTTTAATTGATCGAACAGATCGTTGATATTGGGTAGAGGGTACTTGTTCTTGATTGTCACTTCATTCAACGACCGATAGTCCACGACTAGTCTCTTGGTTTTATCCTTCTTCTCCACGAATAAGACAGGCGCTCCCCAAGACGACGCACTTGGTTGAATGAAGCCTTTGTCCAATTGCTCCCTAAGTTGTTTCTTAAGTTCCTTCAACTCATCAACATCCATCTTGTACGGTCTCATTGCTATCGGTCCAGTACCAGGCATCCAGTCAATGAGAAACTCGATGTCTCGGTCGGGAGGCATCCCTGGCAATTCTTCCGGAAACACATCTAGGTACTCCTTCACAATTGGCACATCCTCCAAGCTAACCCCCTTAAGGGAGTTCACCATACTTCCTTTGAGTGCAAAGGCCGATTTAAAGCAGATTCTCTTCTTATCCGGAGTTGTGAGTTCGACAGTCCTCTTGGCACAATCTATGACTCCCTCATATTCGGTGATCCAATTCATGCCCAGAATTATGTCTAAGCCTTGTGACTCCAGAACGACTAGACTTGTGGGAAAGATGTGTGCCCTAATCCTTAGTTCTAACCCACGGCATCCAGAGTTTGCCACTATTTCTCCTCCAGGAGAAGTTACCCTTAGGGGAGTACTAATAGTCTTCGTAGGTATCTGGCCTCTATCCACAAATACCCTTGATATGAATGAATGCGATGCACCAGTATCAAAAAGAACAACTGCGGGGGTGGAGTTAAGCTTGAACTTACCAATCACGGAGTCAGGTGCCTCACGAGCATCTTCCACGGAGACATGATTCACCGTGGCTTTGACGAATGGATTCGGCTTCTTCCCATTTCCATTACCATTGCCATGGTTGTGTCCATTGTCGTTCCCATTACCATTCGCATTCTTCATCTTTTCGGGGCAAGTAGTTGCATAATGCCCTGTCTTGTTACACTTGAAGCATGTCACTTCACTCAGATCCTTCCCATTGCCATTTCCATTGCGGTGTTTATGGCCATTGTGGTTATGTCCTCCATGATGATGACCATTGTGGTTGTGGCCGTTGTGGGTGTGGGGTGGTGGTGACGAAGTGCGTTGCTTATGATATGGGGCTGAGTTGTGCTTGTGTGAGGTGGACTTTCTCTTGCGGTTCTCTATACTCCTTTGCTTTGCTTCAACCACAACTGCCATCTCCAGAAGTTCCTGATAGTTATCAAACTTCAAAGCCACAGGCTGAATGCATATCTCATCATTAAGTCCCCTTAGGAACTCCTCCTATCTCTTGGCATCAGTGGAAACATCATCAGGTGCATAACGTGCCAGCTTGCTAAAAAGATCCCCATACTCAGAGACATAGCGGTGTAGTTGCTTCAAGTAGTGGAACTCACATCTCTTTAGTGATATGACACCAGCAGCTACGTGATGAGTACGAAAGGCCGCCTCAAACTGGTTCCAGGTGATAACTTCAATATCAAGGTGGGTGACTTGGTAATTATCCCACCATTCAGCAGCTGGTCCCTCAAGTTGGTGCGCGACAAAGCACAACCTAATAGCTCCAACAACTTGGACGGTGTCTAACTTCTTGTTGGTGGTGCGGAGCCAGTCATCTGCCACAATTGGCTCAGGAATACTTGAGAAAATAGGAGGGTTCAACCTCAAGAACCGAGTCAGGCGATCCTGTTGGGGCGGTGGAGGTGGTGGAGGCGGCGGGTTGTTGTATTTGTTTTGCATGTTTTGAGTGAGGAGTTGGATCAGCTGGTTCTAAGAGTTCAGAAGTTGTGCCATCTCTGGGGGCATGTTGTTGTTGTTGTTGTTCCCACGTCTCACCATCTTTGGGGTTTGGGAAACAAGTTAAGAAATAGATAGAAAGCCTAAGGAATAAACTCCTACCCTTATGTAAACACGAGAAACGCAAGGCACACATAGCACACAACTCAACCAAGTTTAACTAAACCAATGTAGTTTTGGTACTCATTACAATCGCGAACAACGTTTGACTATAGAAATAAAGGTGGTCCAACTATCTACTCTACTAATCATCCAGCAGTGACTTGTATAACTCCATGTCCTTTGTCGTGGCTTCAAGCTTCTCCTGAAGTTCCTTTACCTCCTACAGCTCCGGTGTAGGAGCTTCGAGCCTCTCTTGAAGTTCCTTCACCTCTTGCAGCTCCTGGGTAGCAGCCTCGAGCTTCTCTTGAAGTTCCTTCTTTC
This sequence comes from Avena insularis, assembly GCA_023614405.1. Lineage (NCBI taxonomy): Eukaryota > Viridiplantae > Streptophyta > Magnoliopsida > Poales > Poaceae > Avena > Avena insularis. The sequence continues at coordinate 317,295,776 of CM042686.1, forward strand.
TCCTTCTGCAGCTTCTTGATCAAGCTTGACCCCATAGTCATGGGCGTGATCTTCTCCTCCAAGCTCCTCTTGGCTGCTCATAGGTCCTTCAACATGGTGGCAAAGTTCTTGAACTCCATCTCGTTTTTTTGCGAGTACTAGACTTTGTTCCCTAATCCTCTTATTCTTATCCTGCACCCTCTTCTCTTGATTAGCGAACTTCTTGTCTTGGGAGGTGAGCTTCCCTCCTAGGGACTTGATCTTCTCTTCTAGCTCTTCGATCTTCTCGTCCTTCTCCTTGACTAGGGTGCATAACTCGTCATTCCTCATGATCTCAAAGCAGCTTCCCTCCTCAAGATCATTTATGTGACACTCCAAGTCTTGATATTGGATCCTTTGATGCTTGCATGTCGCCCTTTCCTCCGGGGTTAACTTGATTGGAACTCCCTTCTCATCACGTCTTCCAAAGACTTTGATGTAGTGTCCTTCAACCTCTTCATGGTGGCGTCCACAAAGGTGTCCAATGAGCTCCTGCATGCTGATGCTAAGTCCTTTCTCCTTGGAGTCGCTGGTGACGTTCAGTACAATGGCCTCCGTCTTAGGTTCAGACTCGCTGTGCCCCGTTTGGATGACTTCACTCGCCCAACATCCTTCCTTGTGCATCTTCCTCAACTCGCTTCCCTTGATTGACGGCATGGGAAACTCCAACGTCTTGATGATGTCCAGAAGGCATTCCCCAAAGCATAGGTACTTGATGTCTTCGGCGGTGTCGTACTAGAAGGTCATCATCTTTAAGTTAGGAGAACGAAAAATTAGGAACAAAGTGATAAGGAAGAGAAATACTAGAAGAGCATAAATAACTTAGAAGAATATATAAAGAAAAACACACAATGGTAAAAGGTGGTTTCCAATCCTAGGGGTCACGTCCTACAGGCAACTTTGTGCTCTGATACCATCTGTTGCGACCTCGGATCGTTAAGGCTCCTAAGTCCCTGTGATTAACATGCTAGTCCCTGGATCAAAAGTTAGCACTTCACAGTCAATGAATACCATGTAAAACACAAGTCATTATTACATGAATAATCTAGAGTATAATTATTACAAATTGCATTGCTTATAGCTAGCTCAAATAAAACAGCAGAAACTAAGTAAAACTTGAGTCCATCAACGCCTCGGGCTAGTTGCGTGAAGACCCGCGATCCCAACGCACCTTTCAGTCTTCGGATTCTGCACATAAGACGTGCAGCCAACAAGTTGGGTCAATATTTTGAATGTATTGGTAAATTACACCAAGGAAGGAAAAAGACTATCTCTACATGCAAGGCTAAGTGTAGGCTTTGGGGTTCTTTTTGCATAAGACCAATTTTCTCTAAGTAAGAGGAAAAGAGGAAGAGTTTACCCTACTTTGTAAACATTGGTAAGTAGTATAGGGTCAAATGGAACACGTGGATATTACTCACCAAGTGTACAATCAACCTAGTACTTGGATATTACTCACCAAGTTCCCAAAATCCCACGCAATGGCGATATTACTCACTCCTTGGGGTTTATAAAATTTTAAGTTTGGAAAAGAGAGAGAGGAAGATCTTTCAGAGGCTCCATCCTTCAGATGCTCAAAGTGTTCTTTTCCGTGAACTCGGCTGATCGATCAGATTGCAATACTCTCGAGAGGTTGTGCACTTTCCCCACAATCCATGATCAAGTCCTTTTACAGGCAAGACTATGGCGAAGCCTTTCCTTAGTAGCCCCTCTACCAGCTGGATCCAACCATGGTAAGAACCTCCAAATGTTGCTACCCCGGTGAGGTTTCCCACTAAGTACTAAGCCAAGATAGAGCCCATATGTACTGTGGTTGCACTGGAAGCTTCTGAATTCTGAAACATGGCAGACTTCTTTGATTCCTGGGCGGCCGTCCTCCACCAAAATCCCACTCGTTGTCCTGACAACCATTCCGCCTAGAAGAAAAACTTAGTTTTATTTTGAAGGGGGTTTTGGAGTAGAAAAGTTCGCTCGAGAGAGATCTCATACTTAGAAAATTTTGAGTCTTTCGAACCCCCCAACGGTACTTAGTGTATATATAGCATAGCAAGCAATACTTAGCAAAAACAGGGGAACCTAATAGGACGGAAATTCCTAAGTATAAAGCTACTCATGGCATGCTACAAAACCGCACTTGCAAAAATAGAAATAGGGAAATCTACTAAAGACCTACACATGCATACTACTAGATTTGAAGAGTAAAAACATGCATAGTCAAAAACTGGGACATAATATGTACAAGTGGTGTAACTTTTCTTGATCCGAGCATCACTCTACACAACAATACTCCTCAAAACACTCCGAGCAATCTAACAAAAACACAAACATAGATCCAATCACAATTTGCACAAAACAATGCCAGGAAGGTGAATATGCATGCATGCAACATGGTAATATGCAAGGATGGATTCAATTTCGACCAAGGGTTTTATTCTGGGGTGTTGTTCAGTTGGGGATGTCATTAGTATCGATTCCCCACAGATTTTAAGTATTTTGGGTTAATACCTAAATAAACAAGCTCACAAATAGATCTACACCTCCAATCTACGTCGAAACAGATCTGAACACTCTAAGAAAGTTATAACAATTTTCCACAGAAGGTCTCGTAGATACAAAGCCAATGCAACAAGAATCAACTAAAACAGATCTACGGATATTTTTCTAGAATTAAAATACTCTAATCTAAACTTTAAATCCTACTGCAAGATTACTGCAGTAAACCAGCAATATTATTGTAGATCTGTGTTCTACTCAATTTTGCGAATCGAACGGTATATTATATGCAATTTTTGGACAAAATCTCGAATTCCTATGAATTAAACGAGATTAAAACAATTTCTGCCTATTTTAGAAAAAGACAGAACAACGGCCAGCTATGCGACGACAAGTGGCGACCAGGGATTGGTCCAGCGGGCCGACGCGGCTGACTTAGCACTGCTGACGCGGTGCTGCCATGTGGCGCGAGGGGGTTGGCCGATACCTCTTCGGCCTGGCCATCTAATCTTAGACTTCGGATTAGAATCGGACGGCTGGGAGGGGGTGGCCAGCGACTCACTGTGGCAGAGCGGGCGTGGATGACGGCGGATGGCGGCGGCGCGTCGGTGGCGGTCGGCGGTCGTTGGCGTTGGCGAGGCGGTGCTCCCCCGGCTCAACGGAGTTGACGATGGCGGCTGCCCTCTCGTCACGGTTCCGTTCCCGGGGATGGAGTCGGCTCCCTTCCTCCGAAGCGACGGCGAACGGCGGCTGGAGCTCGCAGACTCCCGCGAAGCTCCAGCGAGCAATTGTTGAGGCTGTGGTCTGCTATAGAGAGGCAAAACGACGTGAGACGAACCGGTATAGCAAGGGGATATCGAAAAGGGAAAAAAAAGGGAGGGTAGAGGCCGCCGGACTCTTGCTGTTGAGCGTCGGCGGTGGCGAACTCCGGCGAGGCCTATGGCAGCAGCCCGGTGGCGGTTGGCGGAAAAGAGCTAGGGTTTTTGGGGAGGCAAGTCAACCGGTATTTAAAGGCGGCCTGGCGTGGCACGGGGGTCGTGGAACCGAACTCCGATTCGTCCAGAGTTTGTTCCAGAGGCGGCGGCGGAACGAGTTCGTTCCGAACTCAGCGGAGCGATGAGGACGACGGGGTGGGGCCGGGGCGTCAGCGTCTGCGGGGCACGGGCTGGCTGCTGCTGGCATCTGCTGGGCCGGCCTACGTGCTACTCGCCGCCCACCCTGCCAGGCAGGGCGGTAGATAGGTCACGGGCTGGTCTAGCCGGCCCGTTAGGCTAGAATCTCTTTTTTTATTTTTTTTATTTTTTTCTGTTTCACTAATTGTTTCATATCTTTTGTAAACAGACTCCGAATTAAGTGAGATTAGTCTCTAAAAATTTGTAAAAAGAAGAAGATTAGTATGGGGTTATCAAATAACACTTATGCAAGGGTTTAGGAGGTTAGATTTTGTTTAACCCCTTTTTTGTCTTTATATGACTATACGGTTTAGGGAAAAATATTTGATGTGGCTTTTATTGTGTAATGCCATGATGCAAAGATATGATGCATGCTTCTAGTAACATCTGCAATTGTAAAATTTGGGATGTTACACCCACCCTTAAGCATGCCACCCTTCGGTTCGGAAACACTCCGGACATGACCGAGACCCCTCTCGTATCAATGATCATTAGTGGGACCTGGATGCCCATAATGACCCCCCTGCATTTCACGAATCTCATCGCTTGAACCTTCAACGTTGCATCCCACTCGATACATAGTTCATCCGAAATTTGATCTTTGGTATCTCCATACCTAGTTTGATCTCATTACTGATGAACTTGTTTACTCGTTCCCGTTCCACTGTATTCCATGACCTAGTCATACGCTTGCAAGCTTAGTTAATGCAACATCACCGATGTGGACACATGTATCTATCTGTTACTTGGATTGGAAAATCCTGGTCTCGATATAAACTCCTCTACTTGTCCCTTCAGGAAACCTGAGTGGTACCTTTTTTATCACCCTTTCATAGCTTGATACTTGATAACATCAAAGTTCACTCCAGTAACAGGGATTATGCATTATCTCATAGTCAAAGGATTAGGTTGTGAGGTTTCTTTGTTATCATCAATGATGAATGTTTGTAATTAGATCTCATAATGATATAACTTTGGGTGTTTGTCTATCACATCATTCAACCAATGATATGACCTCATTGTCAATTGGCATAAATGCCCATGATCTCGAAACCCTAGAGACACAGTTTGTTTACATACCACACGTGTATTAACATTTCGTATTAACATAGTTATAGAATGGCATGAAACGTATTATGAACATACAAGAGATACATCAAATAAACAACTTTATTATTTGCCTCTAGGGCATATCTCCTTTAGTCTCTCACTTGCACTAGAGTACAAATTAATCTTGTTTACATTAGGCAATGATCTAACACCAATAGCAGTCCAGTGTTGTACATGCTTGGATTGTAGTAGACCATTAGTCAATGGTTCTGCAACAATCAAATTTGTGTGTACTTTGCAAATATTGATTTCACCCTCGTCAACATTTTCTCTAATGGTGTGAAATCATCTCTTGATGTTTTCTCCGTGGAATGAGTTCTTGTTTCCTTCGCGTTTGCAATGGCACCCGTGTTGTCACAATATTACAGGGTCATGCGCACTCGAAACAACTCGCAGTTTGATAATGAAATTACTTAGATAAACATCTTCATTCGCCGCTTCACTAGCAACGATGTATTCCGACTCCATTGTAAACTTTCACAGGTTGCTTCCTACTTCTCCAACTTACCGCACCACCATTCACCATAAACACATATTCCGTTTGAGACTTCGATTCATCAGGATTCGTGGCTAAGCTCGCATCCACGTAACCAGTTATGTTTAGAGCTTCGTCACTACCTCCATAGACTAGGAACATATCCTTAGTCCTCTTGAGATACTTTAGGATACATTTCACAGGTGTCCAATGATCAATTCCTAGATTATTTTGGTAATAGCTCGTCAAACTAAAAGCTCAGCCCACATCAGGTTGAGTGCTCAGCATAGCATACATGATAGAGCCTATGGCTGAGGCATAGGGGATTTTAGACATCCTCTCTCTTTCATCATCTGTTGTTGGACATTAGGTCAAACTCAGTATTCTACCATTCATCACAGGCACAAAACCTCTTTTGTCCTCTTCCATTTTGAACCTCTTCAAAATCTTCTCAAGGTAAGTACTCTAAGTTAATGCAATGAGGCAACTTGATCTATCTCTATAGATCTTGATGCCCAATATATACGCTGCTTCACCTAAGTCCTTCATGGAAAACTAAAGACTCAGATATTCTTTTACGCTCTCTAGAAGTTCCACATCATTCCTAGTCAGTAATATGTCATCCACATATACTACTAGGAATGCCACTAATATACCACTCACTTTATTGTAAACATAGAACTCTTGTTTATTTTGGAAAAATCTAAAACTCTTGATCACTTGATTAAAATGTTGGTCCCAGCTCCGAGATGCTTGTTTCAGTCCATAAATGGATCGCTGAAGTTTGCATACCTTTCTAGCATCCTTAGAATCAACAAAACCTTCGGGTTGCATCATATACAACTCTTCATCGATGTGTCCATTGAGGAACACGGTCTTGACATCCATCTTCCATATCTCCTAATCGAAATATGCAGCAATTGCTAGTAAAATCCGGACAGATTTCAGCATCGCTATGGGAGAGAAGATCTCATCGTAGTAAACTCCTTGAATTTGTCGGAAACCATTTGAGGTAAGTCAAGCCTTGTGGATGGTCACATTACCATCAGCATTTGTCTTTTTCTTAAAGATCCATTTATTTATCACAGCCTTGCGGCCTTTTGGAAGATCCACCAAGATCCAAAGTTGGTTTTCATGCATGGATCCTATTTTGGATTTCATGGCTTCCAGCCATTTCTCGGAGTCAACACTTTCCATAGCCTTTATAGTTTACATGTTCAGCTTGTTAAACCAACAAGACAATCATCACAAGACTACTATAGCAATCAGGAGAGGTATGTATTCTTGTAGACTTACAAACTGCAGGAGCTTCGATGTGATTAGTATGATTATTATCATTTGATTCTTCCTCCACTATGGAGGGTGATTTCGGAACATCTTCCGTTGCGCTACTCGGTATTTGGAGGGAAGGATCAATAATCACATCAATCTCAATCTTCCTTCCACTAACTCCTCTATCAAGAAACTCTTTCTCAAGAAAGGTGATGTTCTTGACGACAAACATTTTACTGTTAGCCTTGTTGTAGAAGGTATACCCAATAATATCCTTTGGGTATCCCACAAAGATGCACTTTTCCGCTTTGGGTTCGAGTTTGTCAAGATGTAGTTTCTTAACATAAGCCTCACATCCCCAAACTTTCAAGAACGACAACTTTGCTTTCTTTCGATGTGATATATCATATGGTGTTATCTCCATGGATTTGGATGGTGCTCTATTTAAAATAAAAGCAGCGGTTTCCAATGCATATCCCCAAAACGATACGGACAAATCGGTCAAATATATAATGGACTGCACACTATGCAATAGAGTACGATTACGCTGTTCCGACACACCGTTTCGCTAAGGTGTTCCGGCTAGCAAAAGATGTCATATGATACCGCAGTCCTTCAAGTGCATGCCAAACTCATAACTCAAATACCCGCCTCCCCAATCGGATCGAAGATGCTTGATTTTCTTGTTAAGTTCTTCTCTACTTCCTTCTTAAATTCCATGAACTTTTCAAAGGTTTTAGACTTGTGCTTCATTAAATAGATATATCCATATCTACTCAAATCGTCAGTAAAGGTAACAAAATAACGATAACCATTTTGTGCTGAGACGCTCATTGGATCACACACATCTATATGTATGATTCCCAATAGGTCTGCCACCCCCTCCATCATCCCGGAGAAGGGTGTCCTAGTCGTCTTGCCCATGAGGCAAGGCTTGCATATGTCAAGGAATTCAAATCCAATGATTCCAGGAGTCCATCAAAATGTAGCTTCTTCATGCACTTTACGCCAATGTGACCAAGACAACAATTCCACAAATACATGGTATTATCATTGTTGTGTTTACAAAACTTAGCATCAACATTGTGGATGGGAGTACCGCTATCATGATCCATTAAGAATAAACCATTACACACAAGGGCATGAACATAGAAAACATCATTCATTGAAATAGAACAATCACTTGTTCTGAATTTAAATGGATAATGATCTTGCAATAAGCAAGATCCACTCACAATATTCATAATTAGTGCGGGTACATAATATAATTTATTCAAGACTAGAATTAATACTGACGGCAGACGTAGAGGTAGAGTGCCGACGACCACCACATCAACCTTCGAGCCGTTGCCAATGCGCATCGTCACCTCATCCTTCCCCAAGCTCCTCTTGCCAAGAGTTACAAATATGAGCAACATAACAGGTATCAAATAACCGGGTGTTACTCCTAGTGCTAGTAATGAATACATCTATAACTTGTATGTCGAATATACCTTTGTATTTGGCGGCTAACTTGTCAGCTTTCTTGTCCTCAAGGTACTTGGGACAGTTGCACTTCTAGTGCCCGTCCCCCTTGCAGTAGAAGCACGTGATGCCGAGCTTAGGACCAGGCTTGGCAGACTTAGTGGTGTTGGAAACATATTTTCCATCCTTCTTAGGCTTCTTGGCCTTTCCCTTATGCTCCGACTTATTAAAGTTGGTGGTTTTATTGACCATCAACACCATGTGCTCCTTCTTGATCTCAACCTCAATAGTTTTGAGCATGCCGAATAGTTCAGCTAGGGACTTATTCATCTCCTTCATATTGTAGTTCATCCCAAAGATCTTGTAGCTAGGGGGCAGCAAGTGCAGCACCCTATCAATCATGAGCTCATTCAGGATCTTGCAATCCAGGGAATTCAAGCGTTGAACATAGCTAGACATATTGACTACATGCTCACTCACACTATTGTGCTCTTCCATCTTGGTAGATAAGAAGAGCTCAGAAGCATCATGCCTCTTTGCCTGAGCCTATGGAGCAAAGACATCCTTGAGATCTTCAATGATCTCAAAAGAGTTCATCTTCTCAAAACTCTTTTGAAGCTCAGGCTCCATGGCATATAACATTCCGCTCTGGATGAGTGATAAATCGTCCGCCTTGGACTACCATACATTATTGTCGTCCTCAGAGGAGGTATCTGCAGGCTTAGAGGAGAGCGTAGCCTCGATGACATAAGTCAACTTGAAGGGGACTAGGAGGATCCTCATGTTGAGGTACTAGGCAGTGAAGTTGGTCCCATCGGTTTTTGGCTTGTCCTTCTCTAGGAATGAGCTAAGGTTGAAAGTGGGTGGGCGAGACATCTACAATGGATTTGCAAAGTATTTAGACCATGTTCATAATATGAGTTCAAGTTTTAATCTACGCTAAACTAAAAACAATACAACTCCCACTCAAACGAACATCCCTCAATTTGTTCGGCGATCACACGATCCTAATCCGCTGCACCAACCTGGTCATCACGGCCGGCGATACAGTTTCAAAGGTAGACATTCCCAATGTCAATCACATCATATGTGACTCATGCTCGACCTTTCGGTCTCTTGTGTTCCGAGGCCATGTTTGTACATGCTATGATCGCCAATTCTAACTCGTGTGTATTTGAGTACAACATGGCTTACACCCACCGTATGTGAAAGCAGATATGTCTAACACCCAATCGTCACATCGTGCCTGATAATGGAGAACTTTCTTGGTGGTTCACACACGTAGGGAACACTATAATTGGAATTAAGTCATAGGTCATCCTATTATGCTACCGTCGTATATCCTAATACACAAGAAAAATAAGATGCATAAAAGAATACTTCAAAAGTATGGTGCCATGACATGGTTGTAGCACCTTGATCTCCATTGAGAGCTCCAATGGAAAACCTTTCATAAAATTACCATTACCATGTCACAACACACGCCCATGCAAAATAAAGTTAGATGACTCTACTTTATCTTTTGGATTTTGTACGCGGCTTTAGTTCTTTCGTGGTAGAACCCCCTTCCCACCTACGAATGTCGAGTCACGACAAATTTTTTCCATACAACCCCCATAATATAGGGGTCGGGTTCCACTATCATCGGATAAAGGAACAACCACAAACCATATCGAAGTAGGTTCAAGCTAATGGGAGCCACCACACTACATAACTACAACTATTTGAAGCCACAACATGGATTCAACGATTGCTTGTTCTCTTCCCTTTTTGGACCTCCATTGTAAATATCATATCAACTAAGGAAGAGAGACATACACCCCCAAAGCCACTTGTGGACCAATCTCATGAATTACCAGATAATGTCGGTTGGGGGGCACTACATCAGACAGTACCGTGATATAAACAAGTACAAAAGAATGGGTAGCAACTAGAAAATAATTATCCACATATTGCTATGTGTTATATCCGTATGACATGTCTACCCATAGATTGGCTTTGATACCATTGTTGGGTTCCGCAACAGAAAACAAAAAATATTCTAACTACGCGAACACAATAGACAAACAGCTTCATTTGCCGCTTCACTGGCAGTGATGTATTTTGACTCCATTGTAGACTTTGCCATCACATGTTGCTTCCTACTTCTCCAACTTAACGCACCAACATTCACCATAAACACATATTCCATTTGAGACTTTGAGTCATTAGGATTCGTGGCTAAGCTCGCATCCACGTAACCAGTTATGTTTAGAGCTTCGTCACTACCTCCATAGACTAGGAACATATCCTTAGTCCTCATGAGATACTTTAGGATACATTTCATAGGTGTCCAATGATCCATTCCTAGATTACTTTGGTACCGGCTCGTCAAACTAAAATCTCAGGCCACATCAGGTCGAGTGCTCATCATAGCATATATGATAGAGCCTTTGGCTGAGGCATAGGGGATTTTAGACATCCTCTCTCTTTCATCATCTGTTGCTGGACATTATGTCAAACTTAGTCTTCTACCTTTCATCACATGAACAAAACCACTTTTATCCTCTTCCATTTTGAACCTCTTCAAAATCTTCTCAAGGTAAGTACTCTGACTTAATGCAATCAGGCAACTTGATCTATCTCTATAGATCTTGATGCCTAATATATACACTGCTTCACCTAAGTCCTTCATGGAAAACTGAGTACTCATATATCATATATTCCTTTACGCTCTCTAGAAGTTCCACATCATTCCCAATCAGTAATATGTCATCCACATATACTACTAGGAATGCCACTAAGCTCCCGCTCACTTTATTGTAAACACAGAACTCTTGTTTATTTTGGAAAAATCGAAAACTCTTGATCACTTGATCAAAATGTTGGTTCCAGCTCCGAGATGCTTGTCTCAGTACATAAATAGATCGTTGAAGTTTGCATACCTTTTTAGCATCTTTAGAATCAACAAAACCTTCGGGTTGCATCATATACAACTCTTCATCGATGTGTACATTGAGGAACACGGTCTTGACATCCATCTTCCATATCTCATAATTGAAATATGTAGCAATTGCTAGTAAAATCTAGACAAATTTCAGCATCTCTATGGTAGAGAAGATCTCATCGTAGTCAACTCCTTGAATTTGTCGGAAATCCTTTGAGATAAGTCAAGCCTTGTGGATGGTCACATTACCATCAACATTTGTCTTTTTCTTAAAGATCCATTTAGTTATCACGGCCTTTTGGCCTTCTGGAAGATCCACCAAGGTCCAAAGTTGGTTTTCATGCATGGATCCTATTTCAGATTTCATGGCTTCCAGCCATTTCTCGGAGTCAATACTTTCCATAGCCTTTATAGTTTACATGTTCAGCTTGCTCAACCAACAAGACAATCATCACAAGACTACTATACCAATCAGGAGAAGTACATATTCTTGTAGACTTACAAACTGCAGGAGCTTCGATGTGATTAGTATGATTATTATCATTTGATTCTTCCTCTAGTTTGGAGGGCGATTTCGGAACAGCTTCCGTTGCGCTACTCGGTATTTGGAGGGAAGGATCAACAATCACATCAAACTCAATCTTCCTTCTACTAACTCCTCTAGCAAGAAACCCTTTCTCAAGAAAGGTGACGTTCTTGACGACAAACATTTTACCGTTAGCCTTGTTGTAGAAGGTATACCCAATAGTATCCTTTGGGTATCCCACAAAGATGCACCTTTCCGCTTTTGGTTCGAGTTTGTCAGGATGTAGTTTCTTAACGCAAGCCTCACATCCCCAAACTTTAAAGAACGACAACTTTGCCTTCTTGCCATGCCATATATCAAATGGTGTTATCTCCATGGATTTGGATGGTGCTCTATTTAAAATAAAAGTAGCGGTTTCTAACGCATATCCCCAAAACGATATGGACAAATCGGTCAAAGACATAACAGACCGCACATTATCCAATAGAGTATGATTACGCTGTTCCGACACACCGTTTCACTAAGGTGTTTTGGATAGAATAAGATGTCATACGATACCACAGTCCTACAAGTGCATGCCAAACTCATAACTCAAATACCCGCATCCCCAATCGGATCGAAGATGCTTGATTTTCTTGTTAAGTTGTTTCTCTACTTCCTTCTTAAATTCCTTGATCTTTTGAAAGGTTTCATACTTGGGCTTCATTAAATCTATATATCCATATCTACTTAACTCGTCAGTAAAGGTAACAAAATTACGATAACCATTACGTGCTGAGACCCTCATTGGATCACACACATCTGTATGTATGATTCCCAATAGGTCTGCCACCCGCTCCATCGTGCCGGAGAAGGGTGTCCTAGTCGTCTTGCCCATGAGGCAAGGCTTGCATATGTCAAGGAATTCAAAATCCAATGATTCCAGGAGTCCATCAAAATGTATCTTCCTCATGCGCTTTACGCCAATGTGACCAAGATGGAAATTCCACAAATACATGGTATTATCATCGTTGTGTTTACAACACTTAGCATCAACATTATGGATGGGATAACCGCTATCACGATCCATCAAGAATAAACCATTAGACACAAGTGCATGAACATAGAAAACATCATTCATTGAAATAGAACAACCACTTGTTCCGGTTTTAAACGGATAATGATCTTACAACAAGCAAGATCCACTCATAATATTCATACTTAGTGCGGATACATAATATAATTTATTCAAGACTAGAATTAATCCTGACGACAGACGTAGAGGTAGAGTGCCTACGACCACCACATCAACCTTCGAGCCGTTGCAGATGCGCATCGTCACCTCATCCATCCCCAAGCGCCTCTTACTCCACAACTCTTACTGAGAGTTACAAATATGAGCAACATAATCGGTATCAAATAATCAAGTGTTACTCCCGGCGCTAGTATTGAATACATCTATAACTTGTATGTCAAATATACCTTTGTATTTGGCATCTAACTTGTTAGCTTTCTTGTCCTCAAGGTACTTGGGGCAGTTGCACTTCTAGTGCCCGTACCCCTTGTAGCAGAAGCACGTGATGCCGGGCTTAGGACCAGGCTTGGCAGCCTTAGTGGTGTTGGAAACATATTTTCCATCCTTCTTAGGCTTCTTGGCCTTTCGCTTATGCCCCGACTTCTTAAAGTTGGTTGTCTTATTGACCATCAGCACCGTGTTCTCCTTCTTAATCTCAACCTCAATAGTTTTGAGCATGCCGAATAGTTCAGCTAGGGACTTATTCATCTCCTTTATATTGTAGTTCATCACAAAGTTCTTGTAGCTAGGGGAAGCGAGTTTAGCACCCTATCAATCACGAGCTCGTTCGGGATCTTGCAATCTAGGGCATTCAAGCGTTGAACGTAGCCAGACATATTGACTACATGCTCGCTCAGACTATTGTGCTCTTCCATCTTGGCAGATAAGAAGAGCTCGGAAGCATCATGCCTCTCTGCCCGAGCCTATGGAGCAAAGATGGCCTTGATATCTTCAATGATCTCAAAAGCGTTCATCTTCTCAAAACTCTTTTGAAGCTCTGGCTGCATGGCATATTGCATTCAACTCTGGATGAGTGAGAAATCGTGTGCCTTGTACTACCATACATTCTTGTCATCCTCGGAGGAGGTATCTGCAGGTTTAGAGGCGAGCATAGCCTCGATGACATAAGTCAACTTGTAGGGGACTAGGAGGATCATCAGGTTGAGGTACTAGGCGGTGAAGTTGGTCCCATCGGTTTTCAGCTTGTCCTTCTCTAGGAATGAGCTAAGGTTGAAAGTGGGTGGGCGAGACATCTACAATGGATTTGCAAAGTATTTAGATCATGTTCATAATATGAGTTCAAGTTCTAATTTTTTATAAATTAAAAACAAAACAACTCCCACTCAAACGAACATGCCTCAATTTGTTCGGCGATCACACGATCCTAATCCGCTACACCAACCTGGTCGTCACGGCCGGCGATACAGTTTCAAAGGTAGACATTCCCAATGTCAATCACATCATATGTGACTCATGCTCGACCTTTCAGTCTCTTGTGTTTCAAGGCCATGTTTGTACATGCTATGATCGCCAATTCTAACTCGTGTGTATTTGAGTACAACATGGCTTACACCCACCGTCTGTGAAAGAAGATATGTCTGACACCCAATCGTTACATCATACCTGATAATGGAGAACTTTCTTGGTGGTTCACACACGTGGGGAACACTATAATTGGAATTAAGTCAGAGGTCATCCTATTATGCTACCGTCGTATATCCTAATACACAAGAAAAATAAGATGCATAAAAGAATACTTCAAAAGTATGGTGCCATGACATGGTCGTAGTGCCATGATCGCCATTGAGAGCTCCAAAGACGTTTCATAAACTTACCATTACCATGTCACAACACACGCCCATGCAAAATAAAGTTAGATGCCTCTGCTTTATCTTTTGCATGTTGTATGCGGCTTTACGGCTTTCATGGTACAACCCCCTTCCCACCTACGAATGTGGAGCCACAACAAAAAAAATCCATACAACCCCCACAACATAGGGGTCGGGTTCCACTATCATCAGATAAAGGAACAACCACAAACCATATCGATGTAGGTTCAAGCAAATGGGAGCCACCACACAACATAACTACAACTATGTGGAGCCACCACATGGATTCAACGATTGCTTGTTCTCTTCCCTTTTTAGGGACATCCATTGTAAATGTCATATCAACTACGGAAGGGAGACATACACCCCCAACGTCACTTACTTGGGGACCAGTATCATGAATTACCACGTAATATCGGTTGGGGGGCGCTTCATTAGACAGTACCGTGATATAAACAAGTAGACAAAACAGGGTAGCAACTAGAAAATAAATGCCCACATATTGCTATGTGTTTTATCCGTACGACATGTCTACCCATAGATTGGCTTTGATACCATTGTTGGGTTCTGCAACAGAAAACAAAAAATATTCTAACTACGTGAACACAATAGACAAACAACTTCATTCGCCGCTTCACTAGCAGCGATGTATTCCGACTCCATTGTAGACTTTGCCATCACAGGTTGCTTCCTACTTCTCCAACTTACCATAGCACCATTCACCATAAACACATATTCCGGTTGAGACTTAGAGTCATCAGGATTTGTGGCTAAGCTCGCATCCACATAACCAATTATGTTTAGAGCTTCATCACGACCTCCATAGACTAGGAACATATTCTTAGTCCTCTTGAGATACTTTAGGATACATTTCACAGGTGTCCAATGATCCATTCCTAGATTACTTTGGTACCGGCTCATCAAACTAAAAGCTCAGGCCACATTAGGTTGAGTGCTCAGCATAGCATACATGTCAGAGCCTATGGCTGAGGCATAGGGGATTTTAGATATCCTCTCTCTTTCATCATCTGTTGATGGACATTAGGTCAAACTCAGTCTTCTACCTTTAATCACAGGCACAAAACCTCTTTTGTCCTCCTCCATTTTGAACCTCTCCAAAATATTCTTAAGGTAAGTACTCTGACTTAATGCAATCAGGCAACTTGATCTATCTCTATAGATCTTGATGCCTAATATATATGTTGCTTCACCTAAGTCCTTCATGGAAAACTGAGTACTCAAATATTCGTTTACGCTCTCTAGAAGTTCCATATCATTCCCAATTAGTAATATGTCATCCACATATACTACTAGGAATGCCACTAAGCTCCCACTCACTTTATTGTAAACACATAACTCCTGTTTATTTTGGAAATATCCAAAACTTTTGATCACTTCATCAAAATGTTGGTTCCAGCTCCGAGATGCTTGTTTTAGTCCATAAATGGATCGCTGAAGTTTGCATACCTTTCTAGCATCCTTAGAATCAACAAAACCTTCGGGTTGCATCATATACAACTCTTCATCGATCTGTCCATTGACGAACATAGTCTTGACATCCATCTTCCATATCTCATAATTGAAATATGCAGCAATTGCTAGTAAAATCTAGATAGATTTCAGCATCGCTATGGGAGAGAAGATCTCATCATAGTCAACTCCTTGAATTTGTCGGAAACCCTTTGAGATAAGTCAAGCCTTGTGGATCGTCACATTACCATCAACATCTGTCTTTTTCTTAAAGATCCATTTATTTATCACAGCCTTGCGGCCTTTTGGAAGATCCACCAAGGTCCAAAGTTGGTTTTCATGCATGGATCCTATTTCGGATTTCATGGCTTCCAGCCATTTCTCGGAGTCAACACTTTCCATAGACTTTATAGTTTACATGTTCAGCTTGTTCAACCAACAAGACAATCATCACAAGACTACTATACCAATCAGGAGAGGTACGTATTCTTGTAGACTTAGAAACTGCAGGAGCTTCGATGTGATTAGTATGATTATTATCATTTGATTCTTCCTCCACTATGGAGGGCGATTTCGGAACAACTTCCATTGCGCTACTCGGTATTTGGAGGGAAGGATCAATAATCACATCAGGCTCAATCTTCCTTCCACTAACTCCTCTAGCAAGAAACTCTTTCTCAAGAAAGGTGACGTTCTTGACAACAAATGTTTTACTGTTAGCCTTGTTGTAGAAGGTATACCCAATAGTATCCTTTGGGTATCCCACAAAGATGCACTTTTCCACTATGGGTTCGAGTTTGTCAGGATGTAGTTTCTTAACGTAAGCCTCACATCCCCAAACTTTCAAGAACGACAACTTTGCCTTCCTGCCATGCCATATATCATATGGTGTTATCTCCATGGATTTGAATGGTGCTCTATTTAAAATAAAAGCAGCGGTTTCTAACGCATATCCCGAAAATGATACGGAAAAATCGGTCAAAGACATAATGGACCACACACTATCCAATAGAGTATGATTACGCTGTTCTGGCACACCGTTTCGCGAAGGTGTTCTGGCTAGCATAAGCTTTCGTACGATACCATAGTACTTCAAGTGCATGCCAAACTCATAACTCAAATACCCGCATCCCAAATCGGATCGAAGATGCTTGATTTTCTTGTTAAGTTGTTTCTCTACTTCCTTCTTAAATTCCTTGATCTTTTGAAAGGATTTAGACTTGTGCTTCATTAAATCTATATATCCATATCTACTCAACCTGTCAGTAAAGGTAACAAAACAATGATAACCATTGCGTGCTGAGACGCTCATTGGATCACACACATCTGTATGTATGATTCTCAATAGGTCTGCCGCCCGCTCCATCGTGCCGGAGAAGGGTGTCCTAGTCGTCTTGCCCATGAGGCAAGGCTTGCATATGTCAAGGAATTCAAAATCCAATCATTCTAGGAGTCCATCAAAATGTACCTTCTTCATGTGCTTTACGCCAATGTGACCAAGACGGCAATTCCACAAATACATGGTATTATCATCGTTGTGTTTACAACACTTAGCATCAACATTATGGATGGGACAACTGCTATCACGATCCATCAAGAATAAACCAGTAGACACAAGTGCATGAACATAGAAAACATCATTCATTGAAATAGAACAACCACTTGTTCCGGATTTAAATGGATAATGATCTTACAACAAGCAAGATCCACTCACAATATCCATACTTAGTGCGGGTACATAATATAACTTATTCAAGACTAGAATTAATCCTGATGATAGACGTAGAGGTAGAGTGCCTACGACCACCACAACAACCTTCGAGCCGTTGTCGACGCACATCGTCACCTCATCCTTCCCCAAGCGCCTCTTACTCCACAGCTCTTGCTGAGAGTTACAAATATGAGCAACATAATCGGTATCAAATAATCGAGTGTTACTCCTGGCGCTAGTAATGAATACATCTATAACTTGTATGTCGAATCTACCTTTGTATTTGGCGGCTAACTTGTTAGCTTTCTTGTCCTCAAGGTACTTGGGGAAGTTGCACTTCTAGTGCCCGCCCCCCTTGTAGTAGAAGCACGTGATGCCGGGCATAGGACCAGGCTTGGCAGCCTTAGTGATGTGGGAAACATATTTTCCATCCTTCTTAGGCTTCTTGGCCTTTCCCTTATGCCCCGACTTCTTAAAGTTGGTGGTCTTATTGACCATCAGCACCATGTGCTCCTTCTTAATCTCAACCTCAACAGTTTTGAGCATACTGAACAGTTTAGCTAATGACTTATTCATCTCCTGCATATTGTAGTTCATCAAAAAGATCTTGTAGCTAGGGGCAGTGAGTGCAACACCCTATCAATCACGAGCTCGTTTGGGATCTTGCAATCTAGGGCATTCAAGCGTTGAACGTTGCCAGACATATTGACTACATGCTCGCTCACACTATTGTGCTCTTCCATCTTGGGAGATAGGAAGTGCTCGGAAGCATCATGCCTCTCTGCCTGAGCCTATGGAGCAAAGACGGCCTTGAGATCTTCAATGATCTCAAAAGCGTTCATCTTCTCAAAAACTCTTTTGAAGCTCTGGCTCCATGGCATACTGCATTCCACTCTGGTTGAGTGTGAAATCGTCCGCCTTGGACTACCATACATTCTTGTCGTCCTCAGAGGAGGTATCGGCAGGCTTAGAGGCAAGCATAGCCTCGATGACATAAGTGAACTTGTAGGGGACTAGGAGGATCCTCAGGTTGAGGTACTAGGCGGTGAAGTTGGTCCCATCGGTTTTGAGCTTGTCCTTCTCTAGGAATGAGTTAAGGTTGAAAATTGGTGGCGAGACATCTACAATGTATGCAAAGTATATAGACCATGTTCATAATATGAGTTCAAGTTTTAATTTACAATAAACTAAAAACAAAACAACTCCCACTCAAACGAACATCCCTTAATTTGTTCAATAATCCCATGATCCTAATCCGCCGCACCAACCTGATCGTCACAGCCGGCGATACAATTTCAAAGGTAGACATTCCCAATGTCAATCACATCATATGTGACTCATGCTCGACCTTTCGGTCTCTTGTGTGCCGATGCCATGTTTGTACATTCTAGGATCGCCAATTCTAACTCGTGTGTATTTGAGTACAACATGGCTTACACCCACCATTTGTGAAAGCAAATATGTCTGACACCCAATTGTCACATCGTGCCTGATAATGGAGAACTTTCTTGGTAGTCCACACACGTGGGGAACACTATAATTGGAATTAAGTCATATGTTATCCTATTATGCTACCGTCGTATATCCTAATACACAAGAAAAATAAGATGCATAAAAGAATACTTCAAAAGTATGGTGCCATGACATGGTCGTAGTGCCATGATCGCCATTGAGAGCTCCAAAGACGTTTCATAAACTTACCATTACCATGACATGGTTGCGGCGCCTTGATCCCCATTGAGAGCTCTAATGGAAAACGTTTCATAAACTTACCATTACCATGTCACAACACACGCTCATGCAAAATAAAGTTAGATGCATGTACTTTATCTTTGGCATGTTGTACGCGGCTTTAGGGCTTTCGTGCTAGAACCCCCTTCCCACCTACGAATGTGGAGCCACAATAAAAAAAATTCCATACAACCCCCACAACATAGGGGTCGGGTTCCACTATCATCGGATAAAGGAACAACCACAAACCATATCAATGCAGGTTCAAGCTAATGGGAGCCACCACACAACATAGCTACAGCTATGTGAGCCACAACATGGATTCAATGATTGCTTGTTCTCTTCCCTTTTTAGGGACCTCCATTGTAAATGTCATATCAACTACGGAAGTGAGACAAACACCCCCAAAGCCACTTACTTGTGGAGCAGTCTCATGACTTACCACGTAATGTCGGTTGGGGGGGTGCTTCATCAAACAATACCGTGATATAAACAAGTACACGAAAGAGGGTAGAAACTAGAAAATAAATGTCCACATATTGCTATGTGTTCTATCCGTACGACATGTCTACCCATAGATTGACTTTGATACCATTGTTGGGTTCCTCAACAGAAAACAAAAAATATTCTAACTACGCGAACACAATAGACATGATCTATACTATGTAGACATAAGTAATGGAGAAGGAAACGGTATTCATACCCTTGAAGACCGAGATACGCCTTATGTAGGTAGGAGTATGTTGATGAAGACGAACATCTCCAAGCTCTCTAAGTGTGGTGCCTCCGAAGTTCTACACACGTCCGGTGTAGGCAACGTCTCCCGAGCTTCAATCCATCTGAGTAGCGGAAGAAGAAAGATGGGAGGCCGAACAAGGCATGACGGTAGAAGGTGGAAAACTCAAGTCCCTCAAAGTTCTCTCCAATATCATGGATAAACCTCTAAGGAAGATGAGAGAGAATGGTATTCCTTCCAAGGGGAGGGGTGCCCCTTTATTTATAGGAGGAGGGGATCACCACAACCCAAGGGGAAAGTAGTGTGGGACTTAGTCCCACACCGGTCAGCCACCAAGGGAGCCGATGGCCCCAGGTGGGCTGCTAGGAGCCCACTAGGGCTAGGCCGCCTGGCCCTCCTCCCCATGCACCTTGCCCTCTTGGGCCTCCTCTCCTGGTTAGGCCCATTAGGCATGGGCTGCCTTTAAAAAAATAGAAATATATGTGTTATTATTAATTCAACTAATTCATATAAAATAGATAAATTATTATATATTACACTCCGGAACTCCTTCCGGACCCCTCCGATCAACATCGAGTGCTACACAGAACTTTTCTGGTTTCTCTCTCTCATTTCTCATGCGGTGCCGAATCAATCCTTATGCGTCCCCACCCTTAAGCGTGCCACACTTCGGTTCAAAAACACTTCGGACATGACCGAGACCCCTCTCATATCAATGATCATCAACGGGACCTAGATGCCCATAATGACCCCCTGCGTTTCACGAATCTCATCGCTTGAACCTTCAACATCGCGTCGCACTCCCTTTGACACTCGATACCTAGTTCATCCGAGATTTAATCTTGGGTATATCCATACCTAGTTCGATCTTGTTATCGAAGAACTTGTTTACTTGTTCCCGTGTTGTTGCATTCCATGACCTAGTCATACACTTGCAAGCTTAGTTAATGCAACGTCACTGTCGTGGTATTGCCGACGAGTACACCATGGAGGGGTCCTCATAGTGCGTGTTTAGAGACGTGGCGTAAGGCGGAGAGTTGGTGGGTACGAGGTAACACAACTTACCTAGGTTCAAGTCCCACAATAGTGGTGGAACTCTACTCCTGCTATAAATCACTATAATGGCAATACACCGAGTTATAGAGATAGGTTATGCAAGGTGTTGCATGTTGTACGTAGCAATCTAGGTTGTGCCCTAAAGGCTCCAACAGGTCCGGTTTATAAAGGCACCAGAACATAGGGTTACAGGGGAAAGACCTTGCCGGACAAGGTAAAGACTCCTACACTAATACGAACTAGTCTTACGTGTCTTGTACTCCAAGGCTCCGAGTATGTCGGTGACTCCTGCGTACCCTTCCTTTATCCGGCATGGGCATCCCTTCTGCATCTGTCTAACTAGGCCGCCCAACAGGCCATAGGGGCCACCCGGGTTAGCCGGAATAAGGACGTGCTATGGTGATATCCATTTAGCATATCCCCAACAGTAGCCCCCCAAGGACTTTGAAATCTTGTGCTGTCTTGCCCATCGATCTTGAATGCTCTTTCCAGGTGATGCCGGCAATTCGTCAAGCAATATCTCAAAGGTCTCCCAAAGAACCCTGCAATCCTCTCGGACTTCATAATGTAGCTAGAGATTCCTTGATTATTTATTTTCAGGGTGAGTTATACAGATCCCCCTTCTCAAATAGTGGAATCTTCAGACATGATCCTTCACTACAACTGTCAGGAGGATGACGTAGGGTACAGCCTACGCTACCTCGAAACTCATAGAAGGCAGGGAATTAATCATCAGCTATTTTCATGTGCGCAAAATGCAAAATGGTAAAGAGGCAAAGATGGAGGACATGGCGAAATTGCCGCGCACGTTCATCTCCACGTCGGGAGCACTCCACCCATTAGATCCCTTTGCACGAATCTTGACGCTAGGCCTATATATTTTCACTGTGACCAGGTTATTTTCTTTTTACCCGCATTTGCTCCATCGTGTTCGTCTTCCTCCAATCACGCTCCTGTTCAAGGTCCTCCTTGGAAATACCTAGACAGAGCCTTCTTCTCCATGCACTCCCAACATCGCAATGGCATCCAGCAGCTACATCCCTTCGACGACGGCGACCCCCGAGGCTACTCTAGAGCTATCTCAAGGAGTAACGGTGCCGCTGGAGGGGTTGTTGTCCCTGTCACCGCTGTGGTGGAAACCACCGGTGACGACCAAGAACGGGCGGTGCCAGGAGCCGCTGAAGAGGACATGACTCCCACAAGGGAGTGTGGAGGGGCTCTGACCTCTTCGCCGAAGATCTGCAAGAACTGGTCACCGAGGGGTATCTCCCTGCGGTGAAGGATTTGGTCTGGCGGCCTGCACTGGCCGGCGAGGTGTCTCCTTCTCCCCAAGCCGGAGAGAAGGTGTACCTCAAATCCCATCTAGTATGAGGCGTAAGCGTGCTAGTTTCTGACTTCTTCTTGGACTTCCCCCGGCACTACAGGGTACTTCCCCACAACCTCTCTCCTAATAGCATCCTCATCCTTAGCAACTTTGTAGATTTGTGCGAAGGATATCTAGGCTTCAAACCTATATTAGATCTGTTTGTATACTTTTTTACCATCAAGAGAGAATCTGTAGAGTACAAGGACGAATTGGGACATCTGGAACCATTAGCTTTAAGATCAGGCCTAGCCGGCGCTTACCCGACATGGTAGGTTATGATTCATGCAAGAACTGGTAGCGCACATATTTCTATGGACCAGATATCCCCCTGCTAGACCGTCTTGAGATGTACCCCGACTTTGTCGATGGGGCCACCACCAAAGTCCCTACCTGGATGACCCCAGCCTTCCTGTCGTCCGATAATGAGGCCAACCGCATCGTAAGGAGGATCGAATGGCTCATGGACTGAAGTTTGACGGGCATGGACCTAGCCATCTCGCGGGACAACTTCTCCACGGACTCTATCAAACTACAGCTTCAAGACATCGTTAGGGTGAAGGACAGGAGGAGGGGCATCAAGATCACCTATGACATGTTCGACTGCGACAAATTCCCAGAGGTAGCATTTGTTTCCTTTGTTACTCGTTATATACTCTAAGGTTTTTCTGTATTGAAGTTGTCAGTCTAACACTCCTTTGTTTCCCAGCTGGCGACCTTGGCAGAAGATCAGATGGCCTCCTAGGTCTATGATCCCAAGGTGAAGGATATCGAAGTGGTGTCCGACGACGACACCCCCAAGGCTCAGCCAGCTTCGGCAGCGTGAAAGCGGAAGAGCTCCACCTCTAACGCCGCTGCCGAGGCCAGGAAGAAGAAGAAATCGGAGAGTGGACTCTCAGACGATCAACCGCTGCCTTAGAGGCGGAGAAGAAGAAATACACCAGCATTCCGCTCACCAAGGCTCCTGCTGTGGAGTAAGTGTATTCATTCTCCGGCTTGTATTTTTAGTTCGCACCTTATTTAACTCCTATACTTATACTTTGTACGTTTCAGGAGGAAAGCTGGTGTTAGCCTAAAGCGATCCTCTAGAGATGCTGGAGGGTCAAAAAGTATTCGTGCTATCTTGACCAGGGATGTGGTCGCCAAGCCTTCTCCCGCTACTGCCCCCCTACTCCTGTCGTCAAGCCTTATGCTGGTCCCGCTGGGCCTTCGTCCCCCGCCATCCCTAAGATCTCAAATGCCAATCCAATCTTTGATATCTTAGGCTCTATCGAGGCGGACATTGCTCCCAGCGGTCAGGCGACACAAGAGAGCACTTACTCCAAAGCGGCTGAAGCTGCGGCTAAGGATGCCATCGAGAAAGGGAAGCAAGTAATGGAAGGACTACAGGCAGAGGTAGTTGCAGCAACAGACAAGGTGGAGCCTCTAAGCCATCAACTATTCTGAAAACATAGCAGGCGGCTAGGGCATCATCTATGCGTCCGGCTTCAACATCTCCTCTGGCAGCGACTCCTCCAACATTGTGCCTGGATGACCTCATTGCACAGGCATATGCATGTATAATAATGTCGGTGTTGGGCCACGTAGAGACAAACAAAACTTTTTCCCTAACGCGGTACACCCAAGATCTAGCTCAGGTTATAGGCCACGAGATTACTGATAGACGTGCATATGCGGAAGTTGATGTAGCGCGTCGAAGCAGTGCCGAACGATCCCACTGACAGCTCTCCGAATCCCATGAACTCCTTCGTCAGATCCCCACGAGCTTCCTAGTCTCCAGCGCCGCATGTGCAACGCCTCTACCGGTATCCTCACATACAGGAAGGAGCTTCGGACAGAGGACTGCTAGATACTGTCTAGCCTGAAATGGAAGTGGAGAAAGTGACGGCTAGGTTAGGTACTATCCCTTGTCACTCCACTTAAATACACTCCTAGTTGGGCTCAACGCTTGAGGCCCATCTAGGATGTACTCCAATCTCCACATGGATCTAATCCACATGGGCTCCTTACCCTTAAGTGTGTGACCCTGTAGGTTCACGTACACCTGGACACGACATGAGCTACTCCTCCAAGTATCCCGTCATGGCTTTGAGTCCAACTCACTCCCATGAACACTCGGTCTCAAGTCGATAGATGGTAGAGGCCTCTAGCAAGACGAGCCAACTCCCAAGTGCCCTAAAGTCAGAAGACGAACCTCCAATGTGACTTTCGTCCAAGTCCCTTTGCCTCACGATATATCTGTTAAGCTATAGGCGAGTAGTTGCCATCCCTTAAATAGCTTAACTCTCTTCTCGTACCATGATATGTGATTCACTGGACTAACTTTTAGTCCGACTCCTCAGTTAACAGTTAACTGAGTAGCGCATGGCCATGCTTCCGAATCATATCACACGAGAGGGCCTAGGGAATATATCTCCATTACGGAGGGGCAAATACCATCTTGGTAATCCACGTCACGCAACTTGCTTCACAACTAACCCGAACTCTACCTTTATAACTGCCCATTTACGGAACAGCGTTTGATAGAACCTAAGTTGGTGATCCATAACTCGGATCATGTAATCACCTCAGGTCAAAGGATTCCATTGCTTGAGACTGCAAATGACAACATGCTCGTTGCATCCCAACTGTGGGTCAGTCCGACTCGCTAAACTCTTTAGCTGAATTAGTGTAAGTTGGAATAGCATCACCATGCCCATGACAAGTGGAACCGTGTCATCAGCTGACTTTCACATTGGTATTAGTTGTGTGCCTAGCACAACCTCAATGACCAAGGAAAATCTAATATGAACTATCATGAACACATAGTTCCACGACTGAATCACATATTCAGTGATATATATCTGATGTTCATATAGGGACAATTTACTTTATGAGTACTTTGGAAAATATCATCAACCATGATTGCCTCTAGGGCATATTCCCAACAGTCTCCTACTTGCACTAGAGTCAATCATCCGACATAAGATGTCTAGGCATCTAATGCCCATGGCTCTTACGTGCGCCTCATGCTTAGGCTGTGGAAGTGGATTTGTCAACGGATCTACAACGTTTGCATTCGTGTGTACCTTGCATAACTTGATATCACCATGATCCACGAACTGGCGAATCAAGTGGTATCACATGAGTATATGCTTGTTCTTCTGGTGTTGTCTAGGTTCCTTGGCTTGTGCAATAGCACCATTGTTGTCACAATACACGTGTAACGGATTAGATGAGCCCTGAACCACACCAAGATCAATCAGGAAGTTACTAATCCAAACAACTTCCTTTGCTGCCTCCGAGGCAGCAATATACTCAGCCTCTGTTGTAGATGCAGACACTTGCTTGGAACTCTTCCAGCTCACAGCACCTCCGTTCAAAACGAACACGTACCCAGATTGTGAATGAGAATCATCCGAGTCAGTAAGGTAACTCGCATCCGTGTAACCCCTTACACTGAGTTCAACCTCACCTCCATAAACTAGGAACACATCCTTAGTCCTTCTCATGTACATAAGAATGTTCTTAACTGCTGTCCAGTGGATTTCTCCAGGGTCAGCCCGGTATCTTCTCACAACACTTAGAGCATAGGAAACATCCGGCCTAGTACAAATCATGGCGTACATGATGGACCCGACTACCGAAGCATACGGAATCACACTCATCCTACTTCGCTCATCAGTTGTCGAAGGACACTGACTCTTGCTAAGTCTTATGCCATGGGACATCGGTAAGAACCCCTTCTTAGATGATTCCATGCTGAAATTCTTCAACACTTTGTCCAAATATGTACTTTGGCTCAATCCAATGAGCCGCCTGGATCTATCTCTATATATCCTGATTCCTAGTATGTAAGTTGCCTCACCCAAGTCTTTCATTGAGAAACTCCTTTCCAATGACTTCTTGGTTTCTTGCAACATCTGGCATCATTTCCAATCAATAATATGTCATCCACATGTAAGATCAGAAAGTTTACGTTGCTCCCACTAAACTTCTTGTATAAACAAGAATCATGATCACTCTTGATGAAGCCAAACGATTTGACTACCTCATCAAAGCGAATGTTCCAACTCCAAGATGCTTGCTTCAATCCATAAATGGATTTCTGAAGTTTGCATACCTTGTCAGCATTAGCCGGATCGACAAAACCCTCGGGTTGTATCATATACACGTCCTCAGTTAATTTTCCATTAAGGAAAGCCGTTTTGACATCCATCTGCCATATTTCATAGTCGAAATAGGCTGCTATAGCTAATATGATCCAAACTGATTTAAGCATCGCTACGAGTGAGAAAGTCTCATCGTAGTCAACTCCTTGAACCTGCCGGAACCCCTTCACGACAAGCCGCGCTTTATAGATGGACATGTTTCCATCCATATCAGTTTTCTTCTTAAAGACCCATTTGCACTCGATGGGTCTTGCACCGTCTAGCAGATCAACCAAGTTCCAAACTTGATTATCATCCTTGGACTTTAACTCGGATCTCATGGCTCCAAGCCATGACTCAGAATCAGAACCCACCATTGCTTCCGAATAAGTTGCCAGCTCATCACTGTCTAACAGTAATACATCACGAACACTTCGCAATCTTGCCGATCTTCGCAGTGTAGGTGGAGCTGCCAGCTCAGCTACCACGACTGGCTCAACCTCCAAGGCTTTCGCCAAATCGCTACTGACCGGTTCCTCTCGAACTTCTTCAAGCCGCACCGTACTCCCACTGACTTCCCGAATGAGAAACTCTTTCTCAAGGAAGACACCGTTCCGAGCGACAAACACTTTGCCCTCTTCTCGGTTGTAGAAGTAGTAACCCAAGGTTTCCCTTGGATACCCAACGAAAATGCACTTATCCGACTTGGCTGTAAGCTTGTCCGACTAAAGTCGCTTGACAAATGCTTCACAACCCCAAATCTTAAGAAAAGATAAACTCGGCTTCTTTCCTGTCCACATCTCATGTGGTGTCTTATCTACCGATTTTGATGGTACTCTATTTAGTGTGAACGCCGCCGTTTCTAGACAATAACCCCAAAATGATAAAGGTAGATATGTCTGACTCATCATTGATCGTACCATGTCCAACAAGGTCTGATTCCGCCATTCCGACACACCTTTCCTCTGCGGTGTACCTAGCGGAGTGAGCTGAGGAACTATTCCACAACTCTTTAGATGGTCATCAAACTCATGGCTCATGTACTCGCCTCCTCGGTCCGACCGAAGAAACTTTATTTTCTTGCCTAGTTGATTTTGTACTTCATTCTGGAATTCTTTAAACTTTTCAAAGGCTTCCGACTTATGTTTCATCAAGTATACATATCCATGTCTACTCAAATCATGAGTGAAGGTAATGAAGTACTCATAAGCACCCCTGGCTGTTGCGCTCATTGGACCACATACATCACTATGTACTGGTCCCAACAAGTCAGACGCCCTTTCACAACTCCTTGCAAAAGGTGTCTTTGTCATCTTGCCTAGAAGGCAGGATTCGCATGTCTCGAATGACTCCAAGTTGAACGAACTTAGGAGTCCATCATCATGGAGCTTCTTCATGCGTTTCCAACTTATATGACCAAGTCGACAGTGCCAAAAGTAAGTCATATTCAGATCATTTGGTTTCAACCTTTTCACATTTACGTTATAGACCGACCCACCATCAAAATTCAAAATAAATAACCTGTTATGAACGGGTGCAAAGCCGTGAAACATATCATTCAAATATAAAGAACAACCATTGTTCTTAATATTAGACTCATAGCCTTGTATCATCAAACATGAGGCAGAAATGATGTTTCGACTAAGCACTGGAACATAATAACAATTATTTAGTTCCATTAAGAATCCTGAAGGTAAATGAAGTTGCATCGTGCCGACCTCTAACGCAGCAACTCTTGCTTTGTTGCCGACGCGAATGTCAACCTCGCCTCTTGATACGCCCCTAGTTCTTACCAGTCCCTGCAACGATTTGTAGATATGAACGACTGATCCGGTATCATATAACCAAGAACTACCAGGTGCATCAGCAAGATAAAGGTCTATAACATTGCAAACAAGTGTACCTGAGTTGGAAGTCACACCTCCACTCTTGGCTTTATCCGCCAAATACTTGGTGCAATTCCTCTTCAAGTGGCCATCCGCCTTGCAATAGAAGCAAGAGGAACCGGCTGAAGGAGTTGACTTAGTCCCTGAGGAAATGCTTGGGATCTCATCCTGAGCATTACCTCCTGACTTAGCCTACTTCTTATTAGTCCAACAACTCTTCTTAAACTTAGCCTTATTCTGTACCACCAACACTTGGCTAGTACCTTTCTTGAGATCAACCTCTGCCTGCTTAAGCATCCCATGTAATTCAGTGAGCTTCTTATCCATACCATGCATGTGGTAGTTCGATATGAACTGACCATACACACTAGGAAGAGAGTTCAGAAGTATATCCGTAGCGAACTCTTCGCTAATGGGGTAGCCAAGCCTTTCTAGAGACTGCACATAACCAACCATCTTGATCACATGCGCACTCAGTGGATCACCATCCTTAAGCTTACAACTCAGCAAAGCTTGAGAGACTTGATATCTCTCGGTCTTTGCCTGAGCCTGGAACATACTTTTGAGGCTTTCGATTATATCGTAGGCCTCAACATTCTCGAACTGCTGCTGCAAGTCCGGTTCCATGTGAGCAAGCATAAGACATCTAATTTATGTAGATTCATCACATGTTCTACGATAGGCATTGGTTGCTGCGACACTCGCATTCTCATCCGGCACATCTGAAAGCGGGTTGTCTAGAACATGGTCCCATTTTTCTTGTTTGAGAACAATTCTCAGATTACGATACCAGTTGGTGAAGTTTGTTCCATTAAGTTTATCTTTCTCTAGGATGGTCCTCAAAGCGAAACTGGATAACTGAGGGAGACTGCTACTAGGTGCCATTATCTACAACAGAAATATGAAAAAACACTTAAGACAAGTATTCATAAAAGAGCAGGCGTATTAAACATTTTAATACTCATGCTCCCACTAGAACCAACATCCCTCCGATGGTTACTTAGTGATTTAGGATCCTAAATAAGCAAGCCGACTAGTGAGCTTTAGCATCACTGCTAGCCGTTAAGTGATCTAGGTAGGTAACTCCTTGCCAATCGCATCTCATGCGACTCCTGATGGTCGGGTGGCATCTCATGCCCCGGCTCCCGACCGCCCTCTCCTCGAGACCCACAACCATTGTGATAGACCCATCTAGCTTACCAAGTGCTTCCGCTGTAAGAGTCCGACTCGAACCCATCTTGTCGAAGAGGATTGGTAGCACCTCAATTTTATGAGCCCATTACCAAGAATTTCCGACTTGTGATGGTGCAGCACTAGCAGGGAGACCGACTAGACCTTCTTTGAGGGATTAAAGTTTAACCACTATCTCATAGAGGTAAAACTAGAGACATAACAATAACACAAAATAATCCAATTATAATGTGAAATGGTATGGCTCTCTTCATGGTGATCTACATCTCCATGAACCCGTTCGTCATGCCTTTGGCTGCAGTGTTCTTCAAGTCCTCCAAGCATGCTACACTAGAACTAAGGAATATACAAGAAAATGGCATCTCATGCCGACACACAGGTCGTTATACAATAACAGTGACAGCACTTTGGCTCCAGCCGGCTGACAAACCCATGGTACGCAGATCACATATGGATTACATACATCACATGCACATAAGGCATACCATTGACAACTTCCTGCAAAAAAAAGTTATGCATAGATACGATATCTACCGGCGTTGTGAACCTCGCAACGACATCTAATGCGCTATGACAGGGCAAAGCCGATGGTCCCGCTATCCTCGCGAGGATCGAAGGGCAGCACCCCTCGCGGGTGCGGGCAGCGCCCGATGATTTTTCCGAAATCGCAGATCTAATCTGCATTCCGAACAATGGATTCCTTCATTGGATAAAACACTTCTACCCAAATCTAATCCCTGTGCAGATATGACCAATCTCATTGATCATCCACACCTGATCTTCCATGCACCCCGAGTGCGATTGATCCAATCAATCTTGCACAAAACCATCTATCTCATAGATCGACCACCGCAACCCTAAGTGGATCCTATCCACCACCTCGTGCAGATCACATACGCACAGATCTAGAGCCTAAAACTAGAAGCTTTTGCTCTGATACCACTGTTGGGCCACGCAGAGATAAAAAACTATTTCCCTAACGCGGTACACCCAAGATCTATCTCAGGTTATAGGCCATGAGATTACCGCTAGACGCGCAAATGCGGAAGTTTATGTAGCGCGTCGAAGCAGTGCCGAATGATCCCACTGGCAACTCTCCGAATCCCACGAAATCCTTCGTCAGATCCCTACGAGCTTCCCCGTCTCCAGTGCCGCACGTGCAACGCCTCTACCGGTATCCACAGATATAAGAAGGAGCTTCGGACAGAGGACTGCTAGATCCTATCTAGCCTGAAATGG
This sequence comes from Avena insularis, assembly GCA_023614405.1. Lineage (NCBI taxonomy): Eukaryota > Viridiplantae > Streptophyta > Magnoliopsida > Poales > Poaceae > Avena > Avena insularis. Next base: position 317,326,628 of record CM042686.1, read on the forward strand.
AAGTGGAGAAAGTGATGGCTAGGTCAGGGACTATCCCTTGTCACTCCACTTATATACACTCCTAGTTGGGCTCAACGCTTGAGGCCCATCTAGGCTGTACTCCAATCTCCTCATGGATCAAATCCACATGGGCTCCTTACCCTTAAGCGTGTGACCCTGTAGGTTCACGTACACCTGCACACGACATGAGATACTCCTCCAAGTATCCTGTCATGGCTTTGAGTCCAACTCACTCCCATGAACACTCGGTCTCAAGTCGATAGATGGTAGCTGCCTCTAGCAAGACGTGCCAACTCCCAAGTGCCGTAAAGTCAGAAGACGAACCTTCAATGTGACTTTCGTCCAAGTCCCTTTGCCTCACGATATATCTGTTAAGCTATAGGCGGGTAGTTGCCATCCCTTAAATAGCTTAACTCTCTTCTCGTACCATGATATGTGATTCACTGGACTAATTCTTAGTCTGACTCCTCAGTTAACACTTAACTGAGTAGCGCATGGCCATGCTTCCGAATCATATCACACGAGAGGGCCCAGAGAATATCTATCCATTACGGAGGGGCAAATCCCATCATGGTAATCCATGTCACGCACCTTGCTTCACAACCAACCCAAACTCTACCTTTATAACTACCCATTTACGGAACAACGTTTGACAGAACCTAAGTTGGCGATCCACAACTTGGATCATGCAATCACCTCAGGTCGAAAGATTCCATTGCTTGAGACTGCAAATGACAACATGCTCGTTGCATCTCAACTATGGGTCAGTCCGACTCGCTAAACTCTTTAGCTGAATCAGTGTAAGTCGGAATAGCATCACCATGCCCATGACTAGTGGAATCGTGTCATCAACCGACTTGCACATTGGTCTAAGTTGTGTGCCTAGCACAACCTCAACGACCAAGGATAATCTAATATGAACAATCATGAATACATAGTTCCACAACTGAATCACGTATTCAGTGATATATATCTGATGTTCATATAGGGACAACTTTATTTTTTGAATACTTTGGGAAATATCAGCAACCATGATTGCCTCTTGGGAATATTCCCAATATGCCAACCTGGCCAACAATCTTTAGCTTATTGCCATTGTATGTATTTTAAACATCACATCTTTTACTTTGTGTAACATATCCCTCTGTAGCCCCCGAGCGCTTAGGCGAATAAACCAAAGTTATTGGCTTAAGTTCTCCAAAGAACTAAGAGTAGTAATTGATAATGTAGCCCCCGAGCATCTAGGCGGAAACTTAGAAAAATTCCGACCAAATTCTCTAAGAGTAGCATACATGTGAAGGGAAATGGGTATGCTACACTAGCGTAAATAAAAAATTTCTACCGTGTCAACCAGGAATACTGATGTCATAGATCATGGGATTAACACTAGATGCGAAGTTGCAGAACTTGATGAAGCACATCGGGGCAGTGTAGATGTTCTATGTCTCCTCCTCGTCCTCGTCCCACGAGCAGCTCCCCTTTTTGCGGCTCGTCCAAGTGCTATAGTTGTAGCACCTCCAAGGTATCCACACGTCTGGAGTGAAAGTTGTCACATTTTAGACTGCTAGGTCTGCTCGTGTAACATAGGCGGAAGAGGAGTGGCAGCTGGGTGGAATGCTCAACCCTATTCAGCCCGCCTCACTATCTCTTATATAGGCATCCCTGGTGGGCTTCTACATTAGCAGCTGATTAGCAGCCTAAGCCTGGTCTAATTCGGATCCAATCCTCATTAGGCTTCCAGCCCCTAAAGTGTGTGACCCTATAGGTTCATATACGTATAGACATGACATGAGTACACTTACTCCGTCAATAGTTGGTAGCGGCCTCTAGCAAGACGTGCCAACTCCTAAACGCATATAAAGATCATTCGGACGAACCATCACAAGGTTGCCTCGTGATATTTGGTCTAGCTCCAAGCTAACCTCTCTTTCTCGATATTGTGATTCGGAATCCCTTTACTAGGTTAACTCTTAACCATATGTAGCATGGCCATGCATTTCTAGATCCGATCACTCGAGGGGCCCAGAGATATCTCTCGCAAGTAGAGAGGGGCAAATCCCATCTTGATTGACCAATGCCTTGCAGCATGTATCAGGACAAACCCGAAAGCTACCTTTATAACTACCTAGTTACGGAGTAGTGTTTGATAGAACCAAAGTAGGTCAATCCACATCTCAAGTACATGCGACAATCTTAGGTCTAAGGACAAAACGTACACAATGTATAGAGAGAGCTGCAAGTATTATTGCTAGTCTCAAGTTGGGTCAATCAAACCCCATGCTCATAACACGTGTCCACATCATTGGTTTGACATCTCCATGTCTGTGACTTGCGAAACATAGTCATCAACCAATCAATGTGCTAGTCTAATATTCACGTGTGTCCTCACATGAAATCTGACTAGGGACAACAATTAGATAACCATACAAGTAAAGAGTTTCACAAACAATTCACATAATTGCCAATCAATACAAGTTTCCTGATATATGTATATTCAAGGAACCTTATAGAAACTCATGGATACATATGAAATACAATCATGTCTATGATTGCCTCTAGGTCATATTCATGACCCACAAGTATAGGGGATCACAACAGTCTTCAAGGGAAGTAAAACCCAATTTATTGATTAGACACAAGGGGAGCCAAAGAATATTTATAAGCCTTAACGACGGAGTTGTCAATTCAGCTGCACCTGGAAACAATCTTGGTCGCAGTAGTTTATCAGTAGCAACAGTTTTGTAGTAGAAATAGCAAAGTGATAGCAGTAGTAAAAGTAAAGGCAGTAGGATTAAAGTGCGGTAGGCATAGGGATGGATGGACGGGCATTGCATGGACAAGACAATTCATGTAGCAATCAAGATATAGTGCATTTGTAGATAAATAAGGTAAAGCATACAACTACTAAATAATCATAGGCATGTGTTCCATATATAGTCATACGTGCTTGTAATGAGAACTTGCACAACATATTTTTTTCCTGCCAGCCCGTTTGCCACGGGGCCTCAAGGGAACTACTGGCAATTAAGGTGCTCCTTTTAATAGAGCACCGAAGCAAAGCATTAACACTCCATGAACACATGTGATCTTCATATCACAACCATTCCCTCTGGTTATCCCGATTATTGTCACTTCGGGGCCTTCTGTTCCGGACAATAATATGTGTATGCAACTTGCAGGTAAGATCATAAACAATACTATCATCATGAATCAATAACACGTTCAAATCTGAAATCATGGCGCTCGGGCCCTAGTGACAAGCATGAAGCATAACAAGTTGCAACAAAGTCAAAAAGCACTAATAATAGATACTAGGCACCATGCCCTAACAATCTGATGCTATTACATGAATGATCTCATCCAATCCCTACCATCCCCATAGCCTACAGCTGGGGATTACTCACTCATGGGTGGGGGAATCATGGATGGTTGATGGAGAAGCGATGATGATGATAGCGATGATCTCCTCCAATTCCCCATCTCGGCAGGGTGCCCAAATGGAGTTTCTGGTTCCGAATCGAAGTATTTGGTGGTGGCGGCACAGTGGAACTCTATTTGGAAAAACGTCGAACCCCCCTTAGTTTTTCAGTCAAGGGCAATCTTATAAGCGAAGAGGGAGGCCGAGGGGGTGTGCGAGGTGGCCACACCCCTCCCAGGCGCGGCCTGGGCTGGCCCGCGCGGCCAGGAAGTGTGGGCCCCTCGTGGCCCTCCTCCGTCTCGTCTTCTGGCTCCATGAGTCTTCTAACGAAATAGGATTTTTGGCATATATTCCAAGATTTTTCCTGATAGTTGATTTTCTGCACAAAAACTAGACACCAAGGTAATTCTGCTGAAAACAGTGTCAGTCCGTGTTAGCTGCATCCAAATCGCACAAGTTTAGAGGAGAAATAATAGCAAAAGTGTTCAGGAAAGTAGATACGTTTTGGACGTATCAACTCCCCCCAAGCTTAGCTTATTGCTTGTCCTCAAGCAATTCAGTTGAAAACTGAGTGAGATAAAAGAAACTTTCACGAACACATTTGCTTCATAAGATCTATATATTCTTAGCATATGATCAAATACTTAGGCAATTCATAATAAAGGGTATGCAAATAAGTTTACTTAATAGTTATTGCAAGCTATGAAGAGATTCCAACTCAAAAATAATAAGTAGCATGAAACATAAACATAAGCAACATTGCAATGCTCATAAAAAGGTATGATAGAGTGGTATCTCGCTTTCCTTTGATTGTAGGGCAAACATAAATGCCAAGGCACCTCTGAAGTTCAAGTGAAGACTAGAAGTAAAGATATCAAAGATACAAGCATCAAAGTCATGACACAATTAACCAAGTTTTGAGACAAGCACATTACACTAAGAATGACAACTATGCTCTCACGAAAGTGCTCATAGAATAAGTGGTGACTCAACAAGGAAGTGAAAAGGTTTTGAAAAGTTTGAAAGGCTTCCAAGTGCTGAAAGCATGGTAATCATTAGCTTTGAGCTCTCATTGCCCCTATCATAAGCATCTTTAAATGGTTAAGGTGAAAGTGAGGTCCAATATGAGTTATATGCTTGACAGACCATAAACTAGAAATCTCATGTCCCTTGAGTACAAGGGCCTCTCCTCATGCTACTCAACTTTAGTTAGCGGTAAGTTCTTGTCGTAGTAAATACATGCGTATCATAGAGAACCGCCAACGGGGTACCCCTTGCACATGATACAGGAGCTATCCCATAATCAAAATGACAAGGCAAGCAGACAATGAGCATCTCATCAATCTTCTTATTTACCATGGGAAAATGGTGCGTTTTTCTCTCTTTCCTATTTTCTCACCCCCCTTTGTTTCTTTTTGTCAATCTCTATCTCTCTCTTTTTTATAAGAAGAATGCTTCATAGATTGCTCAGTATGGTGATGCTGCAAGTTTCCACCATGATTAGGCATGGCTTAAGCTAGCGACCCAGGCATTTCTCTAACACACATACATAACTCCATGGACTTACAAGGTCCCCTTTTATTTCACACCGACGACATCCATAAACAAAAGAGCATGATATCAACTGGGTATATATTTACAGGTGTTGAAAGCGTTCCCCATGACAGCACGGTTCTGCTAACTCCTAGCCTATAATTTGCAAGCATATAACTTTCATGGACACTCACAATAGTTCAGGTTTACTAAGTGCAAGAAATAAAGTGTGCCATCATGTTCGTGAGAGCTTTACTAACTAACTTCCTCATAACAAGAAAACATTTTATTCGGAAGAAAACGAGGCATACTGAATATGCACGGAACAACAAATGAAGCTAATAGGTAGGTATGGTGGACACTTTTGGCAATATTGGTTTTGGAGAGTTGGAATTACTAGTAGAGCTCATACTCATTGCTAGTGAAGGACAACAATAGAAAGGGAGCGACAAACGAGAGAGCAATAACTGTCATAATCATGCTTCCAACAAAATAGGCCTAATTATGGGATGAAAGTGATTCAAGAACCCTGAGGAAAAATAATTCATCGAGGCTTAATTGATTATTGTTTCAGTCATATGCATGCGTGAGCATGTGCCATGGTCGATTCAAATGAAACATTCAGAAGAGGATACCACAATGTCATACCAAGTTATGAATAGAACAATGCAAGCAAACATTCATATGACATGCTACAAACCATTAGCAAGATGGAGCTAATCATAAGAAATCAAGAACTACTAAGCATCCATAAATTGCATACACCTTACATGAACAGACTAAGCATGCCCACAATGATGAGTATATGTACAAAAATGAAAACAAATAGAGTTCACTACCAGCCTCTTACCACACCTCAAGTTGTCATTAATCTTCATTATTGCCCTTCACTTGTGTGGCTTGAATAATAACATGAAACCAAACTCCACTGAGGACTGCTGAACCCTGCAACGAACTTCACAAAACCAAAGAAGAACAACAAATATTTTTGGTGTTTTCGATTTTTAGAGCAAGAACCAAAAGGAATATCAAGCAAAGCGAAATCTTTTTGGGTTTTTCGAATAATTAAGACAAAGCAAAAAGGAAAAGCAAACCAAGGCAAAAAGACAAAGAAGCAAGCAAAGAGAAATAACAAAAATATTTTTGGTCTTTTTTGTGTTTTGGAAAGCAGAAATAAAGCAAGAACAACAACTAAAAAGAAAACAAAGCATGGATATACAAAGTACCGACTGAACATGATATGTAGATGAGTGTGATGTCGGTGTACCTCCCTCCAAGCTCAGGCTTTTGGCCTAAGTGGGTATCAATCCCAACACGGGTAGGAACTCCAAGACAGCGGGTCGTCATAAGAATGATCATAGTTGGGCCCTTGTGAAGAAGAAGAAACTCCCCAGTCATAGGCAGGCTGCTGGTACAAGGACTCCCCCTCATTCGAGTGTTGGACCGAATCATCTATAACTTACCTTCCAGTATCTTCCTCTTGCTGGGAGAGCTCCCCTAGATATGTATCAATCTCTTCCTCAGTGAGTGACCATCCTACCCTGGTATCAAGGTTAAACAAAACAGGCGCAAGAAAAAGAACGACACGCTCGGACTTACCCCTTCTCCAACCAGCCTTGAGGAAGGTTATTTCATAAGATTAATCACTCAAATTAGCCCAAGAAGAAACAGATTTATGCTGTATCATGGAATTAAGGTCAAGCCTCTCTATGGGAAACTGTAGGTCTAAATGATCAGGCACTACACCATGCAAAGCTAATAAACAAGAAGCGATGAGGCCTCCACAAATTCCACCTTTCTCGCAGTTAGCAGCAAGATGGAAAGCTATCAAGGCACCGAAATTATAAGTCCTATCTCGCTTTAAGGAAGCTAAGATGAAGGCTAGATCATATGAGGACAATTTACTAGCAGTTTTCCTAGCGAGAACGCACTTGGCAATAAAGTACGCAAAGTATCGAATAGACAGGAGATGAATATTACGAATTTTACCGCTCTCCTTTGAGAAGCTGCTCCCTTGGCAAATCTCTGCGTACAAGTCCATGAGTCATGTAGGTCGCTCTCTAATCCTTTCACACGAACCCCACTGTGGTACTTTAATAGCTGCACAAAAATCATCAAAAGGGAGATCGATAGCTACATTGTACATTTTGTAGTGGACCAAGGGGTTAGGCAAGGAGCAACTAAATCGAAAATCCTGCACCAAAGACATAGTTAGTTTCACATATTGGAAAGGTTCATCTCCCACAAAATGCTCCAATCCTGCATTAGCAATTAAAGTATGGAAATCTTGAGAAATCCCTGCAGCCCTCATGAATTCGGGGCATGGATACATAGAAGGAAAGACTTCCTCCTCATGGTGAACCTTCATAACTGCAGGCACCCTTCATTCATGTTGGTTGAGTTGGTGTTCATTCATCTTCTTTTCTAAAAAATTTAGACAACCATCATACAAGTTATTGCAAAGTGATTACATAATGAAAAGGAACTACATATAGTGACTTGTAAGAGGCCTAAACATGCATCAAAACAATTTCTCTAAGCATTGAACAAGCTTACAAGCTCACATAACTTATCACCTACTGTAGCAAAATACTCAAGATATAATCCAATAAACACAAATCTACTTGGACAAGCGGAGGAGTCACATACCGGAGAATAAATGCTCCAAATTTCAGCAGCAAAGATGGGCTGAGCAAGGAGATCGAAAAATCACAAGCAAAAACAACAAGAACGTGAGTTTGTGCAATGAGCTGGTGTTTTGTTAGGAGAGAGAAAGAAGTAGCAGGAGGGAGAATAAGTGGAGGGCCAGGAGTGGCGGACACCATGGCTAGGCGCGCCCCTGGGGTGGCCGCGCCACCAGGTGGTGTGCCTACCTGGTGGGCCCACCGGGTCACTCCAGGTACTTCTCTACCCCTTTTTTGACGTAAAAAATTAATATGAATTTTCTGGAATTTTTCGAGACACTTTATTTGTTAGCAATTTTCAGATATTGATGAATGATTTTTGGCAGAAAGATAATATAAGAATGATGCAATAACAAAACAAAACCTAAATTTCAGAAGTTATAAGACACTCTAATATGCAAGCAACTAGCAATAGAAAAGTAAACTAAGCAAAGACAAAAATTAAAATGGGTAAAATAAAAGTGAGCAAGGATAATCATGGTGAAAACATTGTTTTGTTCATTAAAATCCCTTTGTTAACAAGGTTGATCAGGTCTTGTTACCAAAACAATTTTATATGAAACAAAACTTTGTATTTCACTAAATGATTATGTTACCTCAACCTTGATAGCAATGGTCCCAATCATAATAGATTCATATTTTTCTCGTGGTATGGGACAATATATTTCTCCAACTTGAATGCCCTCAATATTTTCAATTGATTTTAAGCCATAATTCTTATCAAACTTCTTTGGGAAATAGACAGTATGCTCCTTGTCATTAACATTAAAAGTTACCTTTCCTTGATTGCAATTAATAACAGCTCCTGCAGTATTAAGAAAAGGTCTCCCAAGAATAGTAGACATATTGTCATCTTCAGGCATTTCAAGCACAAGAAAGTCAGTTAATATCAAGCAATTATGAGCCACTTGAACAGGTACATCCTCACATATACCAACAGGAGTAGTGGTAGATTTATCAGCCATTTGCAAAGATATATCAGTTGGTATTAATTTCTCCAATTGAAGTCTCTTGTAGAGAGAAAAAGGCATAACACTAACTCCTGCTCCCAAATCACACAAGACAGTTCTAACATAACTATTTTTAATAGAACATGGAATAGTTGGAATCCCTGGGTCTCCAAGTTTCTTTGGAACCTTACCATTAAAGGAATAATTAGCAAGTAAAGTGGAAATTTCCTCATTAGGGATCTTCCTTTTATTAGAGACAATATCCTTCATATACTATGAATAGGGAGGTAATTTAATAGCATCAGTTAAAGGAATTTGCAAAAATAAAGGTTTCATCCACTCACAAAACTTATTATAGTGTTCGTCTTCCTTTGACTTGTGTTTCTTATTAGGAAAAGGCATTGGTTTTTGAACCCAGGGTTCTCTTTCACTACCATGTTTATTAGCAACAAAATCTTTCTTAGTGTACTTAGAATTTTTAGTGTTCCTTTGAGGTTCTTCTTCAATTTATTCTTTATCATGAACATCATTTTTCTCATTACCACTCTCAGTTTTAGCATCAGAGACAGATATACTATTAGGATCTTTAGCTGGTTCAGAAGATTCTCTCTTAGAAGAAGTACCTCTATTTTCAGTTTGTTGAGAATCCTGCTCAATTTTTTTAGGATGACCATCAGGATATAGAGGATCCTCTGTGGCAGCACCACTTCTAGTTCTAATTTCATAAGCTTGTTTTTCCTTAGAAGCATTAACTAGCAAATATTTTTGTACCTTAATAAGCTGATCAATTTGAGTTTGAACCATTTGGAAATGTTTAACAAGCTTTTTAACATCATCAGATGTTCTTTCCATAATATCCCTTAACTCAATAATAACTCTAGAGTTTTCCATCAAATGATTCTGCACTCTTTTATTAAAAGTATCTTGCTTAACTATAAAAATATCAAATTCTTCTAAGCATTGATCAGGAGGTTTAGAATAAGGAATATCACCTTCATCAAAATGTTGGAGAGAGTGTACCTCAATAGTGGATGAGTGGGAGACTGGCTTACATAATTCTTCTATAGGAGCTAGATTCTTCACTTCTTCAGCTTTAATACCCTTCTCCTTAAGAAATTTCTTCGCTTCCTTCATCACTTCATCATTTAGTTCAATAACTTCCCTCTTATTTGATGTTGGTGTTGGCTCAAGCAGAACTAACTCAGGTGGAGTTGAATCAGGTGAAGTTGACTCAAGTGAAGTCCAATCATCATAATTCTTGCTTATTTCAGCCATTAATTCCTCAACTTCTTTGGGAGTTCTCTTCCTGAAAACACAATTAGCACAACTATCCAGGTATGTCCTAGATTCTTCAGTTAGTCCATTATAATAAATATCAAGAAGCTCATTTTTGGGTAATGGACATCTAACCTATGCATGAATCAAAGCACAAAAACTTGCCTAGCAATATCTCTTTTTCTCTATTTAAAATCAAAGTTCCTTCAAAATGGCATGTCTTGCACTAGGAGGGAAATAGTTCTGAAGGAAAGTACTAATCAAGCAATCAGGGCTACCAATAGATCCAGGAGGTAAATTATTAAACCAAGCCTTAGATCAGTGAAAAAGGGAAAAATTTAGCAACAAAGTAGGTGCGCATCTTAATATTATCAGAAAATAGGCCACTCATGGTAGAAAGCTTATTCATATGTGCTACAACACTTTCATTCTTAGTCCCACAAAAAGGTTCTTTCTCAAAAATGGTTATGTAAGATAAATCAAGAGAGAAATCATAATATTTGTCTTTAATGTTTATGGGAGATGTAGCAAACTTATCTTTAGGAGATAATTTGGGTTTTATAGTAGACCTCTCAAGGAGACTCTTAATAGCACTTTTACTATGAGTATTTTGACATTCTTTAATAAATTCATCATTCATTTCTATATATCCGTCTTCAATATCATAGCTCTCTATAGACTCAGGTGAACTGACGGGTGTAGTAGTGTCTTCATTAGGAGTTTTATTATTTCTAGCTATAGTTCTAGTACTCGTAGCATCTAGGAAAGCACCTAATGAACCACTCTTATCAAGCACAGTAGAAGCAGCATAGTAAGTATCAGAAGTTTCAGATTCAGCAGAAGTAGCAGTATGTGTAGCATGTGTATGTGATGGTGGTGTAAGGAGCTTACTCATCACAAATGGTGAATCAAGAGCAACAGAGGTGTTCAGAACTGTCCCTCTCCTTGTAGTGGATGGTAATATAGGAACTTTTCCATCACGAGACTTACCCATGATGAATGGTTAGCAGTGAACAATAGTTATTCCAAGTGAACTTGATAAATAGAGCTATGCTCCCCGGCAACGTTGCCAGAAAATAGTCTTGACGACCCACAAGTATAGGGGATCACAATAGTCTTCGAGGGAAGTAAAACCCAATTTATTGATTCGACACAAGGGGATCCAAAGAATATTTATAAGCCTTAACACTGAGTTGTCAATTTAGCTGCACCTGGAAACAATCTTCGTCGTAGTAGTTTATCAGTAGCAACAGTTTTCTAGTAGCAATAGTGTCAACACCCAGATTTTTAATCCCAGATGCCCGTTATGCCATACCTCGCAATCCCAGGATTACCATTTTTGTGAGACATAATGGATTGGATATCACATTACATCATCCATTACAAACCATACATAAGGTCTTACACAAATAAGGATCTCATGATCTCGTCTTAATACAACAAGCAGCGGAATTAAAAGATATGTGTAGTGGTGGAGTCCATCTTTAGGGGCACAGGCAATGCTGACGAAGGCAGATAGTCCTAGTTATCATAGCCGTCCTGCTGGCCATCATCTTGATAGTCTCCTTCATAGTGTGGCCATGAGAATAGCCAGGGACAAAAGCTACGAGTACTCTTTAAGTACTCGCAAACTACCTCTAACAAGTAATATAGTTCTAAGTCAACTACTAACTCCATGTTTAACTATAAAGTTAAGTTTGAAACCTAAGCTGAGTTCTGAAGCAAAGAAAGATAAAGTAAAGTTCTAGAATCACTTAAGTTGGGAAGCTAGTATCATAAACACAACCCTGTTGTGGTCAAGTCAAGACTCATCGTTCAATTCAAGTTATTTGGAAAACATCTGACAACGAAATAGTATGGCCATTCCAACTGTCCACAACCGCGGACGCGGCTATTCGAATAGTTTGACACTCTGCAGAGGTGGTACGCTTTCACCACAAGATTCGATACATCTGTCAGGGATAACCCTGAATCATCATACTTAGTATGTAGATAATCAAACATAACCTTCCCTTTACACATTCTAGTATAAGCACCTCTACTATGAGCATGGCCTCCCAACCATGACCATCAGTCATCTTGGGCACTGCATAGGTGGACATCATGAGAGGTAGCCTCGGCTCAAACCTCTCCCACGAGGGAACTAATACTAATGCATATAAATTTCCAGCTAAGCCTTACCCAATTTAGGTAGTGTGGTTGTACGGTAAATTTGGAATGGTATCGCATCCGAATCCAACCATAAATTTTATAAAAGGGTTAAGGCTCATGCCTCATCATTTTCATCATCATAAACCATTTGTGTTTCTCAACACATGTCAAAACATCTCAATAGAATGACTCATCATTCCAAGGTTTTACAATTCATTTTCACCAAGTGCTCCCATCTAAAGTGACTCAAGTTTTTGATCTACTCTAAACTACTAAGTTAAGAGTGTTCACTAAGGTGGAAGTGATGGGTTCAATCTCATGCCATAGAGTGACATCTAAAGGTTTCTAAATAGGTCAAGTTTCATACTTTTTATGCTACCTTCAAAACAAGTAAGGGACTTTGTGTAAACTAAAGGAGGTAACACTTGTAAACAAAGACTTGGGGTAACTAATAGTTAAAGGGGTATGATCCAAGCTTGCCTAAAGCATCTTGGATCAAGTTAACTAGCTTAATTTCAGTTTACTACAATAGCTTGCACTGTTAATGGTGGCTTGCCTTGGTTGGTACAATGGTTGAAGTTTTCTTCTTCTTCTTGGTTGAACTCCTCCTCCTCGTAGACTTGGTCAGTACTATCGTCTATAAATGCATACGGAACACACAATCACCAAACAATACTTAACTAGTCTAATTAGCATTCTAAGACACACATTTGATGATCTATTATCATCACAAGTATCACAAGTTTAATTCACTAGTTTCATTCTTTTTAATTTAGAAAAGTAATTTCTACTCATTGAAAAATTAACTAAGATTTAATATTCACCACTTAAAATATGGGATCATGTTGACACATGTCATCACCACATATTCTAACATGTGGCAATGAGATTTAAAGGTTGGATCATAATTACTTTGGTTTAAGTTTATTATTTAATGATTTAAAGTGACTAGAAATGCCTATATAGCATTATTTTGGTACTAGTCCAAGGTCACTACATGTAAACCTTAATATTATTATATTTTCAGATATGTATGGTGAAATGTGATTTTTAAGAGGTGGAATCAACCCAAAATCTATCTTGGTTGATTTTATAAAAATGTTGTAAGTTGCAAAAGCTTCTATTTTGTTATTTTTATTAAGAGAGATCTATAACTCTAATTGAATTAAATCCAACGGTCTGGCATAGATCATTTTAATACCTTTCAGACAAAATTAGTTTCATGCAATTTGGATTTATAAATCTCTCTGAATTGATTTTCAAACTATGGGACAGAACTAATATTTAAACTAAAAAGAAAATCCAATTTTGAATGGCTCGGCTAGCGCGGGAACGAACATGGGCCGACCCAGTGGCGCTCTGCGGCCTGGGGCTCAGCTGACATGCGGGCTCCACCAGTCAGTGGCACAAAAACACCGAAACAGTATCTAGCATTCTAGGCCGCACGATTAAAAGGGGATCTAACGGTGGGGGTTCATCGTCGTCGACGGATTACTCCGGCAAGAACTTAACCTAGATGCGGTGGTGGGGGTCGACTAGGGGCGTACCAGGGCTCCAGCAAGGTCGGTGAGGCGGGCAAACGGGCTGGAAGACGACGGCAAGGTGAGGTGCGGTTGCGGTGGAGCTTGGGGTGCCCTAAATTACAGGCGCCCTTCTCCTCCTACTGTGGCGGCTCTAGCTCCAATTCCGGTGAGGTAGAGCTCGAGCGGCGTCGGCTAGAGGTGGGTGAGGTTCAGTGAGAGGTGGGAAGTGACTGAGTGTGGAGAAAAGAGTCTGGGGAGGCCGGCTTATATAGGCCCGACGGTGAGACCGAGCGGTGTGGGCAGGCGACTCCGGTGAGGGCGGCACAGGGGGCTAGCAGCGTGGCTCGAGGTAGGGGACGGCGGCCTGTCTCCTGGTGGTGCGCTGAGGCTTAAAGGCGCTTCAAGGCGAGCTCTGTGCTGGTCGGGAGCGTCACGCGCTCTAAGCGGCAGAGGCTGCGGGTTCAACGACAAGCGGTGGCTGGGGTGCGTTGGGCGACCAGCGGGGGTGTCCGGGGTGTTCCCTAGGTGCTAGCGGAGCGGTAGGCGCGGGCTGCGGCCGAGGGGCAGTCTGTGCACGCGGGGACAGTGCATGCTCTACGTGCAGCGTCGGCATGGTCGACCAGCTCCGAGCGTGGCGGTTCTTGGCCGTTCTAGTCTCTGGCTCTGGGTTGGGGCTGATTGGACGTTGGAGGTGGACCACGGGCAACGTGCTAGACAAGGTGAGAGACGCTGGCGGCTGCTGTAGCACGATGTCGCTGGTGAGGGTGCTCGGCCTTAATGGCCATGACCATTTGGTCGTGTGCACAGGGCTTGGCTGGGCTAGCAAAGGGTAGGGGTTGCACTGGGGGGGACAAGGGGATCGAGTTAGGCCCGAATGGTGACCAAAATCACTGCTCCAAATAGTGTTTTGAATTTGGCCAGATTTGTGCCTGCCCCTTGTTTGATGAAATGGCCGCAAGAAGTAAACTTTTGAATTTTGGTTTCAAATTTTTTGGGTAATCTACACTAGTGCTAGGTAGTCTCTGGTTGTAAGGGGTTTGAAAGTGGAGCTCATTTTGATGGTTTTTCAAATAGGGGTGATCTATGCATATGCATTGAATTCAATTTTCACATGTCATTTAAAATAAGCAAAAGAATGTTTTTAGCAGATCAAAAGGTGGGCCTTGGTACCTCATTATGTGTACTAGCAAGGGGTACAAAGATCATGAATTGTTTCTGTTAAAAAATGAGTGCTAGGAACACTCAAAGTAGTGTAGTGGATTAAAATGGCGAAAATGACCATTCCTCCTTTTTAATTGTTTTTTATTTTATTTTCTTTAGTAAAAGTTTGGGAATGATGTAGATGATGTTTAAATCACCTAAGAAACATTTTACAACCAAAGAATCACAGAACCATGGCAATTCAAATCAATTCCTAATTTAAATACACATACACATGAATGCTTTCATTTTTTAATTTGGAAAAGTTTTTGTTAACCCTAAATTTTGATGATTTAGATATTGGTAAGCTTGGATTGAAGTTTTAGGATGTTACAAACCTCCCCCCTTAAACAAAATCTCGTCCCGAGATTTACAAAGAAACTAGGAACTAAAGAGATCTGGGAACTCTGTCCTAATGGAATCTTCGTGCTCCCAAGTGGCTTCCTCCTCGGTATGGTTGCTCCACTGAATCTTGAGAAACTTGATGCTCCTGGTCCTGGTGGTTCGGTAGGCTTCTTCTAAGATTCGGATGGGTACTTCCCGATAGGTCAGGTCATTGTTGATTTCCACAGCTCTGTGATCGATGTTCTTGAAAACATCAGTCTTCTCAGGCACTTCCAAGCATTTGCGAAGAAACGAGATGTGGAACACATTGTGGATGGCTGACATCTCTTCAGGCAGTTCCAGCTGATACGATACTTCTCCTCGATGGTTCAGAATTTTGAAAGGTCTGATATATCTAGGGGCTAACTTTCCCTTCAGACTAAAGCGTTGAGTTCCCTTCAATGGTGAAACCTTGAGATATTCAAAATCTCCGATATTGAAAGTCAGGTCTCTCCTTCTCTTGTCAGCATAACTCTTCTATCTGGATTGGGCGGTCTTGAGGTGCTCACGGACTTTGTGAACTTTCTCTTCTACTTCTCGGAGAATGTCGGGTCCAAAGATCTGACTCTCTCCTACTTGCGACCAATTCAAAGGGGTACGACACTTTCTTCCATATAGGAATTCAAATGGTGCCATCTGCAAACTAGCTTGATAACTGTTGTTATATGAGAATTCTGCGAAAGGCAGGCAATCTTCCCATTTTGATCCGTATTCCAACACACAAGCTCTAAGCATATCCTCTAGGATCTGGTGGACTCTCTTAGTCTGTCCATCGGTTTGCGGGTGATACGCGGTGCTGAAGTTCAACTTGGTTCCTAATCCTTCTTGAACTTTCTGCCAAAATCTCGAGGTAAACTGAGTTCCTCGATCTGATACTATGGTTTTGGGGGTCCCATGCAGACTAACAATCCTAGCAATATCTGATTACGCTAGTCACTCTGGTAGGTAGTCTTGGCAGGTATGAAGTGAGCTACCTTGGACAGTCTATCAACTATGACCCAGATTGAGTCATTTCCCCTACTGGAAGTAGGTAAACTGGTGATAAATTCCCTTCTGACGGAATCCCATTTCCACTCTGGAATCTGCAGTGGTTGCAATAGTCCTGCAGGTCTCTGATGTTCTGCTTTGACTCTTTGACAGATGTCACATTTGGCGATGTAGCTTCCTATTTCTCTCTTCATCTTGTGCCACCAAAATTGCTCTTGCAAATCCTGATACATCTTTGTTACTCCGGGGTGGATAGAATAAAGAGTATCATGAGCTTCCTTCATGATAATTTCCTTCAGCTCCGAATCTGCTGGCACATAGATACGTCCTTTATACCACAGTACTCCTTCTTCGTCTTCAGTGAATCCAGGTACCTTTCCTGTACCAATACAATGTTTGATTCCGTCGATACTTTCATTCCCCTTCTGGTCTTCCTTGATTTGGCTAATCAAAGTGGGTTGAAGTTCAATGCTAGCCAAGAATCATTTGCTAACTATTTCAGTCCTCAACTGCTCCAACTCTTCTTACAAACTTGGTTGCTTCTCCTTGATCATGGTGTTTAGCCTACACGGCAATCTGCTAAGAGCATCCGCTACCACATTGGCTTTGCCGGGGTGATAGTGAATGTCAAGGTCATAATCCTTGATTAACTCTATCCATCTCTGTTGTATCATATTCAGCTCTTTCTGAGTGAAAATATACTTCAAGCTCTTGTGATCTGAGTAAATCTCACAGCGATTACCCATCAAATAATGACGCCATGTCTTTAATGCTAGAACCACAGCTGCTAGCTCAAGATCATGGGTCGGATAGTTATGCTCATGCTGCTTCAGTTGTCGAGACAAATACGCAATGACTTTGCCTTCTTGCATCAATACACACCCTAGACCAATCTTAGATGCGTCACAATACACATCAAACGGCTTCTTGATGTCTGACATGACCAATATTGGGGCTGATATCACTCTCTTCTTCAGCTCCTAGAAACTGGCTTCACATTTGTTAGTCCATTCAAACTTCTTGTCCTTCTTCAACAATTGGGTCATGGGTCAAGCGATGCTTGAGAATCCTTCTATGAACTTGCGGTAGTATCCCGCTAATCCGAGAAATGCACGGACTTGGGTTTGAGTGGTTGGGGCTTCCCATTATTCGACATCCTTGATCTTGGCGGGATCAACAGAGACTCCTCCGGCAGACACAATATGTCCTAGGAATCCTACTTCCTTCAGCCAAAACTCACACTTGCTGAACTTGACATATAACTGATGCTCTCTCAGGGTTTCTAGGATAACTCTCAGATGTTGCTCATGCTCTTCTTCTGACTTGGAGTAGATAAGGATGTCGTCGATAAACACAACTACAAACTTATCTAGGAAATTCATAAAGATCTTATTCATGAGATTCATGAAATAAGCAGGGGCATTGGTTAATCCAAAAGACATAACCGTATACTCGTATAAACCATAGCGAGTAGTAAAGGCGGTCTTCGGAATATCCGTTGCACGAATCTTAAGTTGGTGATAACCATTCCTAAGATCAATCTTTGAGAATACCTGAGCTCCGGTCAACTGATCAAATAGATCCTCTATCTTTGGCAAGGGGTACTTGTTCTTGATGGTGACGTCATTCAACTTTCTGTAATCTGTACACAGACGGTTGCATCCATCTTTCTTGTCGACGAATAACACTGGCGATCTCCACGGTGATGCGCTTGGTTGAATCAAGCCTTTCTCTAACATGGCATCCATCTTCTTCTTCAGTTCCACTAACTCTGAGGGGTTCATGCTATAGGGTCTCTGGGCTATGGGTCCGGTTCCAGGGATTAGTTTGATAATGAACTCAATATCCCTATCCGGGGGCATACCTGGCAATTCATCTGGGAATACGCCGGGGTCTTCACAAACTACTCTAACCTGGTCCATGGTGGGCAGGGCTGCACTCTTGTTGCACCTGAATTGACGGGGTAAGGTTTCAGTGATATGCTCTACTGTTACTCCAGAACTACTGGTCATGGTGATGGCTTTCTTAGCATAGTCTATCAGTCATTTATGCCTTGACATCTAGTCCATACCTAGTACTACTTCCAATCCTTTGGTTCCAAGTACAATTAGGTTGGCATAAAAATCTATCCCATGTATTCTGATAGGCACAACTTTGCAAATTTTTCTAGCTTTAGTTGTTGAGCCAGGGATTTGAACTATCATGACATGCTTCAAGTTGGTTGGATGAATCTTACTAGTGCATGCAAATTCTTCGGTGACAAATGAATGCAATGCTCCAGAATCAAACAATACTCTTGCTAAAACTGAGTTGACAGAAAACATACCCAGCACTACCTTTGGCGCTTCCTGGGCTTCTTCTGCGTTCATGTGGAAGAGACGACCGTTGCGGTTGTGAGGGTTCCCTAGGGCAAATATTCTTCCTGGTTGAACACGACGTTGTTGTTGAGCTGGGGCATTGGTGGCAGTCTTCTTGGGACACTCATTGGAGTAGTGACCCTTCACCCCACACTCGAAACAAGTGATCCGGGACTTGTCCTTGGCTGCGACAGGCACATCATTGCTGCCAGTTCTGGGTGTAGTGTTGTTGTTGTTGTTGCTCTTGGGAGGGGCACGGGTGAAATTGTTGGCGTTGCCGGAGTTGGGATGGTTTCCTCCGGACTTCACATTGCCTCCGCTACGGTTGGGGTGCTTGGGCGAGACATTGGGGGTCGGTTGTTCCTTGGTGCATATCCTGGTGAGGGGTTGGGACGGTACTTCTGGTGACTGCTAGATCCATATTGCTGCATCATGCGATGCTTGTGGTTGTCGTTTGCCTGGTTAATCTTCCCTTCCATCTGAATGGCAGAGTCGACTAGCTCTTCGAGATCCTGAAAACGGATATTGACGAGGACGGTCTGCATCTCATCATGTAGTCCGTTCAAGAATCTCTCCTTCTTCTTGGCCTCCATGTTGATTTCATCAGGTGCATATCTGGCAAGTGATAGGAATCTGTCACGGTACTCCACCACAGTCATTCTTCCTTGCTTTAATTCACGGAATTCATCTCTCATCCTATTGACTAGACCTTGCGGCACGTGAGTGCGACTGAACTTGACTTTCAATGCCTCCCAGGTCATCACTTGACCATGGTTCATATTGCGGATACTATTCCACCAAGCTCTTGCATCTCCTGCTAGATAGTGGGTGGCGAAGAGAACTTTCTCATTTTCATCAACTCCTGCAACTTCGAGGTTATTTTCCATGGTCTGTAACCAGTCGGCAGCATCTAATGGGTTTTCAGATTGGTTGAAGATTGGGGGATTGGTATTCTGAATTTTTTTTAGTTTGGATCCATGGTGATCCTAATTTCCATGCCCTTGGTTGTTGAGAGCCATTTGGGCGATCTGCTATAGTGTTGCTAAGTTGGCTTGACGTTCTGCCCTTCTTGCTTCACGGTCGGCGATGAGATTCTGCAAGATCTGCAACATTGGGTCCTGCGACGAGCTGCTCCCTCGGTTTCCACGAGTCATCTGAAGATTGATATAGATATAGGGGTAAGAGGGAAATTCTAAGGTTCATGGTTTTGGGTTTTCAAAGCTAAAACTTTGAGTTAGACTCAGGTTTTTCAACTAACTTCATTTTCATTCATGCAAGTAAGCACACGATACAACACACACCACAACAAACAAAGGAAAGCAAATGGTTTGAAGAACCATTCTACAAGCTACGATATAGTGGGACCGATACAACTCATGCTACGACAGTGCTCTCATGCATCTACTCATCGTCGATGAAGTCGGAGTCCTCATCATCAGTGTAGAAGTCCACATCATCCTCCTCCAGAAAGTCATCATCGTTGCTGAGGTAAGAATCCATGTCTCCCTGGATGTCTTCACCCTCATCTTCTTCTTCCTTGGTGGCAAGCTGAGCATCCTGCTCCTTGATGGTCTTCTCGAGGTCGGCCACCTTCTTGCGAAGACGGGCGATGGTGCGATCCTTCTTGGCACGCTGGCGGCAAAGAGACTGGCGATCCTGGACGAGCAGTGCGAAAGTCTGGGCCTTCTGGTCGGCAATGGCACGGTTCTGGTTGGCTAACTCCCTGGCATTGTCCAGTTCCTGTCTGTCAATGCAAGAAGTCAAGATTCTCCACTTGACGCCTCAACTCTGGGTGACTTGGCATCTCCATCGGCATTCCCATGAAGTCACGTCTTGCATAGTGAGCAAAACGGGTTCCTTGGATCTTGGTGACACTAAGGGCACATAGACGTGCGAGAGCTTCATGCATTGCCCTGGCTAATCCATCTAGCCAGTTGTTCTCTCTCAGGTAGAACTGAATTCTCCCGGAAGTTGGCGCTTCGATGCTTCCTCTAAGATCTGCGGTGACTAGCCACTGTAGGTCTCCTCCTGGGGGTCCTGGAAGTTGAGCTCCAAGAAACTCCGGATGTGGGCGTCCCAAGAACTCCGATAGTGAATCCATATCCCTCTCGAAGATCAGCTGACCTCCGTTTCCCAACTGGTAGAACTTGCTGAACTGAGTCTCCATCTACAAGAATTAAGGATGAGGAAATTAGTGAAGTGATCAAGTTTGTCAAGTTTTAAGTAGTAATGTAAGAATTTTGAGGAACATGAATTTTTGAGAAAGAATGAGTTCACAAGGATAAGAGAGGAAATAGTTTTTCATAAATACTCACTTTGGTTTTGAAGCTAAGTTTTTTGTTTGGACGTCCATTCGAACTAGGGTCTCCTATGGTCAGGATGGATCTGATACCAACTTGTCAACACCCGGATTTTTAATCCCAGATGCCCGTTATGCCATACCTCGCAATCCCAAGATTACTATTTTTGCGAGACATAATGGATTGGATATCATAGTACATCATCCATTACAAACCATACATAAGGTCTTACACAAATAAGGATCTCATGATCCAGTCTTAATACAACAAGCAACGGAATTAAAAGATAAGCATAGCGGTGGGGTCCATCTTCAGGGGCGCAGGCAATGCTGACGAAGGCAGATAGTCCTAGTTATCATAGCCGTCCTGCTGGCCATCATCTTGATAGTCTCCTTCATAGTGTGGCAATGAGAATAGCTAGGGACAAAAGCCATGAGTACTCTTTAAGTACTCGCAAACTACCTCTAACAAGTAATATAGTTCTAAGTCAAGTACTAACTCTATGTTTAACTATAAAGTTAATTTTGAAACCTAACCTGAGTTCTAAAGCAAAGAAAGATAAAGTAAAGTTCTAGAATCACTTAAGTTGGGAAGCTAGTATCATAAACACAACCCTGTTGTGGTCAAGTCTAGATTCATAATTCATTTCAAGTTATTTGGAAAACATCTGACAATGAAACAGTATGGCCATTCTAACTGTCCATAATCGCGGACGCGGATATTCGAATAGTTTGACACTCTATAGAGGTGCTACACTTTCACCACAAGATTCGATACATTTGTCAGGGATAACCCTGAATCATCATACTTAGTATGCAGATAATCAAACATAACCTTCCCTTTACACATCCTAGTATAAGCACCTCTCCTATGAGCATGGCCTCCCAACCATGACCATCAGTCATCTTGGGCACTGCATAGGTGGACATCATGAGAGGTAGCCTCAGCTCAAACCTCTCCCGCGAGGGAACTAATACTAATGCATATAAATTTCCAGCTAAGCCTTACCCAATTCAGGTAGTGTGGTTGTACAGTAAATTTGGAATGGTATCGCATTCGAATCCAACCATCAGTTTTATAAAAGGTTTAAGGCTCATGCCTCATCATTTTCATCATCATAAACCATTTGTGTTTCTCAACACATTTCAAAACATCTCAATAGAATGACTCATCATTCCAAGGTTTTCACAATTCATTTTCACCAAGTGTTCCCATCTAAATTGACTCAAGTTTTGGATCTACTCTAAATTACTAAGTTAAGAGTGTTCACTAAGGTGGAAGTGATGGTTTCAATCTCATGCCATAGAATGACATCTAAAGGTTTCTAAATAGGTCAAGTTTTATACTTTTTATGCTACCTTCAAAACGAGTAAGGGACTTTGTGTAAACTAAAGGAGGTAACACTTGTAAACAAAGACTTGGGGTAACTAATAGTTAAAGGGTATGATCCAAGCTTGCCTAAAGCATCTTGGATCAAGTTAACTAGCTTAATTCCAGTTTACTACGATAGCTTGCACTGTTAATGGTGGCTTGCCTTGGTTGGTGCAGTGGTTGAAGTTTTCTTCTTCTTCTTCTTGGTAGAACTCCTCCTCCTCGTAGACTTGGTCGGTACTATCGTCTATAAATGCATACGGAACACACAATCACCAAACAATACGTAACTAGTATAATTAGCATTCTAATACACACATTTGATGATCTATTATCATCACAAGTATCACAAGTTTAATTCACTAGTTTCATTCTTTTTAATTTAGAAAAGTAATTTCTACTCATTGAAAAATTAACAAAGATTTAATATTCACCACTTAAAATATGGGATCATGTTGACACATATCATCACCACATATTATAACATGTGGGAATGAGATTTAAAGGTTGGATCATAATTACTTTGGTTTAAGTTCATTATTTAATGATTTAAAGTGACTAGAAATGCCTATATAGCATTATTTTGGTACTAGTCCAAGGTCACTGCATGTAAACCTTAATATTATTATATTTTTAGATAGGTATGGTGAAATGTGATTTTTGAGAGGTGGAATCAACCCAAAATCTATCTTGGTTGATTTTATAAAAATGTTGTAAGTTGCAAAAGCTTCTGTTTTGTTATTTTTATTAGGAGAGATCTATAACTCTAATTGAATTAAATCCAACGGGCTTGGATAGATCATTTCAATACCTTTCAGACTAAATTATTTTCATGCAATTTGGATTTAGAAATCTCTCTAAATTGATTTTCAAACTAGGGGACAGAACTAATATTTAAACTAAAAAGGAAAATCCAATTTTGAATGGCTGGGCTAGCACGGGGACGAACATGGGCCGGCCCAGTGGCGCTCCGCGGCGCGGGGCTCAGCTGACATCGGGCTCCACCAGTCAGTGGCACAAAAACATCGAAACCGTATCTAGCATTCTAGGCCGCACGATTAAAAGGGGATCTAACGGTGGGGGTTCATCGTCGTCGACAGATTACTCAGGCGAGAAATTGACCTAGACGCGGCGGTGGGGGTCGACTGGGGGCATACCAGGGCTCTAGCAAGGTCGGTGAGGCGGGCAAACGGGCTGGAAGATGACGGCGAGGCGAGGTGCGGTTGTGGCAGAGCTTGGGGTGCCCTAAATTGTAGGCGCCCTTCTCCTCCTACTGCGGTGGCTCCGGCTCCAATTCCAGCGAGGCAGAGCTCGAGCGGTGTCCGCTAGTAGTGGGTGAGGTTCAGTGAGAGGTGGGAAGTGAGTGAGTGTGGTGAAAAGAGGCTGGGGAGGCCGGCTTATATAGGCCCGACGGTGAGACCGAGCGGTTTGGGCAGGCAACTCCAGCAAGGGCGGCACAAGGGGCTAGCGGCGTGGCTCGAGGTAGGGGACGGTGGCCTGTCTCCTGGTGGTGCTCTGAGGCTTAAAGGCGTTTCAAGGAGAGCACTGTGCTGGTCGGGAGCGTCACGCGCTCTGGGCGGTAGAGGTTGCGGGTTCGACGGCGAGCGGTGGCTGGGGTGCGTTGGGCGGCCAACGGGGGTGTCTAGGGTGTTCCCTAGGTGCTGGCGGAGCGGTAGGCGCGGGCTGCGACGAGGTGATGCACGCGAGGACAAGGCACGGTGCGGGCGGCGCCAAGATGGTCGACCAGCCCGTGCGCGCGTTCTTGGCTGTTCTGATCTCTGGCTCTGGGCTAGGGCTGGTTGGACGGTGGAGGTGGACCACGGGCGACGTGTTGGACAAGGTGAGAGAGGCTGGCGGCTGCTGTAGCGCGATGTCGCCGGTGAGGGTGCTCAAGGTGCTCCGCCTTAATGGCCATGACCATTTGGTCATGTGCACAGGGCTTGGCCGGGCTAGCAAAGGGTAGGGGTTGCACTGGGGGGACAAGGGGATCGAGTTAGGCCCAAATGGTGACCAAAATCACTGCTCCAAATAGTGTTTTGAATTTGGCCAGATTTGTGCCTGCCACCTGTTTGATGAAATGGCCGTAAGAAGTAAACTTTTGAATTTTGGTTTCAAATTTTTTGGGTAATCTACACTAGTGCTAGGTAGTCTCTGGTTGCAAGGGTTTTGAAAGTCGAGCTCATTTTGATGGTTTTTCAAATAGGGGTGATCTATGCATATGCATTGAATTCAATTTTCACATGCCATTTAAAATAAGCAAAAGAATGTTTTTAGCAGATCAAAAGGTGGGCCTTGGTACCTCATTATGTGTACTAGCAAGGGGTACAAAGATCATGAATTGTTTCTGTTAAGAAATGAGTGCTAGGAACACTCAAAGTAGTGTACTGGATTAAAATGGCCAAAATGACCATTCCTCCTTTTTAATTGTTTTTTATTTGATTTTCTTTAGTAACAATTTGGGAATGATGTATATGATCTTTAAATCACCTAAGAAACATTTTAGAACTAAAGACTCACAGAACCATGGCAATTCAAATCAATTCCTAATTTAAATACACATACACATGAATGCTTTCATTTTTTATTTGGAAAAGTTTTTGTTAACCCTAAATTTTGATGATTTAGATCTTGATAAGCTTGGATTGAAGTTTTGGGATGTTACAAATAGCAAAGTGATAGTAGTAGTAAAAGTAAAAATAGTACTAACAATTGCAGTAAAGAGTAGGATTAAAGTGCGGTAGACATAGGGATGGATGGATGGGCATTGCATGGACAAGACAATTCATGTAGCAATCAAGATATAGGGCATTTGCAGATAAATAAGGTAAAGCATCCAAGTACTAAATAATCATAGGCATGTGTTCCATATATAGTCATACGTGCTCGTAATGAGAACTTGCACAACATCTTTTTTCCTACCAGCCCGTTTGCAGCGGGGCCTCAAGGGAACTACTGGCAATTAAGGTGCTCCTTTTAATAGAGCACCGGAGCAAAGCATTAACACTCCATGAACACACGTGATCCTCATATCACATCCATTCCTTCCGGTTATCCTGATTATTGTCACTTCGGGGCCTTCGGTTCCAGATAATAATATGTGTATACAACTTGTAGGTAAGATCATAAACAATACTATCATCATGAATCAATAACATATTCAGATCTGAAATCATGGCACTTGGGCCCTAGTGACATGCATTAAGCATAACAAGTTGCAACAAAGTCAAAAAGCACTAATAATAGATACTAGGCACCATGCCCTAACAATCTGATGCCATTACATGAACGATCTCATCCAATCCCTACCATCCCCATAGCCTATAGCTGGGGATTACTCACTCATGGATGGTAGAATCATGGATGGTTGATGGAGAAGAGATGATGATGATGATGGCGATGATCTCCTCCAATTCCCCGTCCCATCAAGGTGCCAGAACGGAGTTTCTAGTTCCGAATCTCGGTATCTGGTGGTGGTGGTGCAGCAGAACTCTATTTGGAAAAACGTTGAACCCCCCCTTAGTTTTTAGGTCGAGGGAAATCTTATAGGGGAAGAGGGAGGCCGAGGGGGTGTTTAGGGCATCCACACCCCTCCCAGGCGTGGCCTGGGCTGGCCCGCACGGCCAGGGGGTGTGTGCCCCTCGTGGCCCTCCTTCGTCTCGTCTTTTGGCTTCGTGAGTCTTCTGGTGAAATAGGATTTTTGGCATATTTTCCGGGATTTTTCCTGATAGTTGATTTTCTGCACAAAAACTAGACACCAAGGTAATTCTGCTGAAAACAACGTCAGTCCATGTTAGTTGCATCCAAATCACACAAGTTTAGAGGAGAAACGATAGCAAAAGTGTTCGGGAAAGTAAATACATTTTGGATGTATCACATATTTCCTTCAGTCTCCCGCTTGCACTAGAGTCAATCTAGATAGTATCTAATACCTATTGCTCTTGTGTGCACTTCATGCACAGGCTGTGTGAGTGGCTTTGTCAAGGGATCAGCAACATTTGAATCTGTATGTATTTTGCATAACATGACACTACCATCATCAATGAACTCACGAATCAGATGGTCAAACATGCAAATATGTTTGTTCCTCTGGTGCTATCTAGGCTCCCTGGCTTGTGCAGTAGAACCATTGTTGTCACAATAAACGTCCATGGGATTGGACTTTCCCTGAACCACACCAAGAGCAATCAGGAAATTCCTAATCCAAACAACTTCCTTTGTAGCCTCCGAGGTGGCAATATATCCATCTTCTATTGAAGAGGAGGCCACTGTATCTTGCTTCGAACTTTTCCAGCTCACAACACCACCATTCATGACAAAAACATAACCTGGTTGCGATTTGGAGTCATTTGAGTCATTAAGGTAACTCGCATCTGTGTAACTCTATACGCTGAGTTCAACCTCACCTCCATAAACTAGGAATATATCATTAGTCCTTCTCAAGTACTTAAGGATGTTCTTTACCGCTGTCCAGTGGCTTTCACCTGGATCAGCCTGGTATCTGCTCGTAACGGTCAGAGCATAGGAAACATCTGGGCGAGTACATGTCATTGCATACATGATGGATCCAACCGAAGCATATGGAACCCTACTCATGCGCTCTCGCTCATTAGTTGTCGATGGACACTGAGTCTTGCTGAGTTTAATGCCGTGAGACATGGGAAAGAACCCCTTCTTAGCCTCTTCCATGCTGAACCATTTCAACACTTTGTCAATGTATGTACTCTGGCTTAATCCAATTAGCCTCCTTGATCTATCTCTATATATCTTGATACCATGAATATATGCCGCGTCTCTTAAGTCCTTCATAGAAAAACTATTTTTAAATGACGTCTTAACATACTCGAGCATAGGAATGTCATTTCTAATCAGTAATATGTCATCTACATACAAGATTAGAAATACAAGCGATTTCTCGCTTTCTTTCTTATACACACAAGGTTCTTGTTCATTTTTGATGAAGCCAAACTTGTTTACAACTTCATCAAATTGAATGTTCCAACTCCGAGATGCTTGCTTCAGCCCATAAATAGATTTTTGAAGTTTGCATACTTTTCCAGCATTATTTGGATCAACAAATCTTCGGGCTGCATTATATACACGTCCTCAGTAAGGATTCCATTTAAGAAAGCCGTTTTGATGTCCATCTGTTATATCTCATAGTCGAAATATGTAGCAATGGCTAGAATGATCCGTATAGATTTAAGCATCGCTATGGGCGAGAAAGTCTCGTCGTAGTCAACTCCTTGAACTTGTGGAAAACCTTTTGCAACAAGTCGAGCTTTATGGATGTAAACATTTCCATCCATATCAATCTTCTTCTTATAGATCCATTTGCACTCGATGGGTTTAAAACCATCAAGCAGGTCAACCAAGTTCCAAACTTGATTTTCTTCCATGGACTCTATCTCGGAACTCATGGAAATCAGCCATTTCTTAGATTCTGGGTCCACCATTGCTTCAGCATAGGTTGTAGGCTCATCATTGTCTAACAATAATAATTCCTGCGCTTCGCGGCGCCTTGCCGACCTTCGTGGTTGTGGTGCTACAATAGCATCACTCATAGAAGCATCGCTGATTGCCTCATCTTGAACTTCTTCAAGTCGCAACGACCTTCCACTTGTTCACTTATTGAGAAACTCTTTCTCTAGGAAAACACCGCTACGAGAGACAAACACTTTTCCCTCTTCTCGGTTGTAGAAGTAATACCCTAAGGTTTCCCTTGGATATCCCACGAATATGCATTTATCTGATTTGGGTGTTAGCTTGTCCGACTGAAGTCGCTTGACAAATGCATCACAACCCCAAATCTTTAGAAAAGACAAACTGGGATTCTTTCCAGTCCACATCTCATATGGTGTCTTAAATACGGATTTAGACGGTACCCTGTTTAGTGTGAAAGATGTTGTTTCTAGAGCGTAACCTCAAAATGATAATGATAAATCTGACTGGATCATCATCGAATGAACCATGTCCGACAAAGTTCGATTGCGCCATTCGGAGACCCCATTTCTTTGAGGCGTTCCGGGCGGCGTGAGATGTGGAACAATTCCACAACTCTTAAGATGAATGCTAAATTCGTGACTCAAATATTCACCTCCATGATCAGATCGCAAGGCCTTTATTTTCTTGCCACGTGGATTCTCTACCTCACTCTGAAACTCTTTGAACTTTTCAAAAGTTTCAGATTTATGCTTTATCAAGTAGACATAGCCATATCTACTGAAATCATCAGTGAAAGTAATGAAGTAGTGATATCCTCCTCTGGATGCCGTGCTGATTGGTCCACATACATCAGTATGTATGAGATCGAACAAGTCTGTCACTCTCTTGGGAAAACCCGTAAAAGGAGTCTTGGTCATCTTTCCAAGTAAACAAGCTTGACATGTCTCATATGATTCAAAATCAAACGAAGTTAGAAGACCATCACTATGGAGCTTCTTCATGCGCTTTTCACTTATATGCCCCAAACGACAATGCCATAAATAGGGAGGACTTAAATCATTAGGCCGAAGCCTTTTAGCACTAAAATTGTAAACATATGCATTATCAAGATTTAAAATAAATAACCCATTCATAATGGGAGCATTAACCACAAACATAGCATTCTTAGAGATTACACAACCATTGTCCGTACTCGCGAATGAATAACCATCCCTCATCAAACATGAAGGTGATAAAATGTTTCGACCCATACTAGGAATGTAATAACAATTATTTAACTCCATAATAAATCCTGATGGAAGGTGAAGCTCCATGACACCGACGAAAAATGTAGCAACCCTTGCTTTATTTCCGATGCGAAAGTTCACTTCGCCTTTCTGCACTTCTCTAGTCCTTTTGAGCCCCTGCATTGAATTGAAAATATGAGCAACCGATCCGGTACAAGAGCTAACATAAGAATCTACAAGAAAAATGTCCACAACATTTACAACAAGCGTACCTGAGTGGGAAGTACTCTTACTTCCACTCTTCTTCAAAGAACCCTGGTACTTGCTGCAGTTTCTCTTCTAATGGTCATATTCATGACAAAAGAAACACTCAATGTCTCCTGCAGGTCCAGCCTTTTGCTTGGGTGCATGGTTTGTCTTAGGGATCGTATCCTTAGCCTTGCCATTTTTCTTCTGCCAAGAAGTGCCGTTTTTCTTGAAGCTAGGCTTGTTCTGCACAGCCATCACATGGCTATGCCCTGCACTCTTCTTAATGTCACATTCTGCTGTTTTTAGCATCCCACATAATTCATTAAGGCCCTTCTCCACCCCATGCATATGGTAGTTCGAAATGAAATGCCCATAGCTAGATGGTAGAGACGCCAAAATGAAATCAGTAACCAACTCTTGGCCTAATGGAAAACCAAGATTTTCCAAAGTCTGACTTTAACCAACCATTTTGATCACATGGGGGCCTACAGCTGCTCCCTCTGCCAGCTTGCATTCCACAAAGGACTTAGAAACATTGTACCTCTCAGTCGAAGACTGAGTCTAGAACATGTCCTTTAGCGCAACAATCATGTCGTATGCTTCCTGATCCTCAAACTGCTTTTGAAGATCAGGTTCCATGCATCCAAGCATAAGAGAGCTAACCTCAACATATTCATCACATGCTTTCTTGTAGGCATTCTTAAGGGCAGAAGTTGCATTATCAACAGGTTCATCCGGGATTAGGGTATCCAGAACAGTTTCCTTTTTATCAGACCTGAGAACAATTCTTAGGTTACGGACCCAGTCCAAAAAGTTTGTTCCATTTAGTTTATCTTTTTCAACAATCATACACAAAGCAAAAGGTCATGAAGTGTTCGGTGCCATTGATCTACAATATAAAAACATGCAAAATACTAAGCCATGTACCCATGAAAGAGTAAAACATATTAAACAATTTAATAGCATATACTCCCACTTAAATCAACATCCCTCTATAGATACTAAGTGATTCAAGATCCACAATTAACAAGTCGACTAGTGAGCTTTAACATCACTACTAGAAGACAAGGTAAATCGGTAAGCAACTTTTGCTAATCATATCACATATGACTCTTGTTGTTGGGTGACATCTCTATGTCCAAACTAGGCGCCCGACCTTTATGCCCCAAGGTCCTTAACTATTAAGATGACCTTGTTAAGCTCACCAACCCTTATGCATGTAGGTATCCGATACAAACCCATCCAGCCAAGGAAAACCGTGGCATCCTAATTTCATAGACCCACCAATGATTGTACAAGGCATAGGATGGTGCAAGGTTTGGTTGGGAGGGCATGATTTAACTTAAAATTTGTGAGGGATTGTTCTACTTCTATCATCTAAGCATGCATAGGAGTAAAACGTATAAGAATAGCATTCACATAGATGTGATATAGTATGGCCCATTTTCTCATGGTGATCTCCATCTCCATAGAACATGTCCACCATGATGATCCCCATCTTCATGCTCTATGCGAGCCATCAACCAAGTGATGAGTTCTCCAAGGACTAATACAAGATATTACTCCTGACAGCTAGTAATCAAAATTACATGGTATTAGGATCATCACAGGTTGGCACGCAGGCCATTACAACACATATGGCTCCAGCCGTGTTGCCCTACTCACGACACACAGGTCATGAAAAATACATACATGCATCACATACATTTAGGACCATACTGATCACATACATCCTGCAAAAACAAGTTGTGCGTAGAATCGCATTCTACCGGATCATGTGAAATCGCAGCACCTATGAACCTTAACGTGATAGAAAAG
Source organism: Avena insularis (assembly GCA_023614405.1). Classification (NCBI taxonomy): domain Eukaryota; kingdom Viridiplantae; phylum Streptophyta; class Magnoliopsida; order Poales; family Poaceae; genus Avena; species Avena insularis. The sequence goes on from CM042686.1 coordinate 317,357,496, forward strand.
GGGCTAGGACTAAGGGGGTCTAGAGGGTCTCCCCCTGCAAGTTCGAAGGGGCAGCGCCCCTCGATGTACAATTTTCTTTAAGGATTTTGATCGGCAAATCAAATTTACCATAAACCGACTATTGTTGTGATTCGACAAAACTCCTTTGATCACGGTACATCGATTCAGACCTAGTTCCCGATTCGATCAATCATATTGATCTTCGCATGATTCAACTGGATTTATGTGTCACTGTCTACGACCTTAGAATCAGGATCACGTAAAGTAAAATGATAGATCAATCCAGAACCACCGCCATACAAACGATCACATCATTCATATGAATTTGCACATCACCATATGCAAACTTCCCGAACCTATGACTGAAGGGAAACGGGTATGCTGTGGGGTATCTGGATTAATCCTCCGAGAATCCCTGTTATGCATACACCACGATCCCATGATTAGTTAGTCGTGGCACATAACCGACAAGTATCAAAGTAAACATCCATTACTTACGCGGATACATGTCATACCTATGCCATTTTGGCTACATAAATAATCATCAGTGGAACTTCACCAAGCATAGAGCCCGAGTCATGCCTTAACCTACAGGCAACTGACTGGAAGAACGTCCTAGCTCGCATAGTCGTCAACTTCACCTTCTTCTTTATATCTGACCAAGTTAATAGCCAGGGACAATGCCAGTGAGTACTTTGAATGTCCTTGCAAACCACCTTAAGAGAATAAGAATAATAACAAGACGATATGCAATATGACTGTGGTAGTAGGAGGGCTCCAAGAGAGGTTGTTTCTCAATTAGTTTCTCTTGTAGATATAGCATCTGCATATCTTTGTTGAAAACCTTTGCAAAAATTTTGGAAACCTTTTTGAAAAGTTTTGGAAAACATTAGGACTGGGTCACCCATTCCTTCCTCCTTCCGGTCATCCCAGGACCAAACTCCTCTCCTTCCCTTCCGACCATCCCATGGTCAAAAAAGGTATTCCTTCCGACCATCCCATGGTTAAAACATTTCGAAAGCCATTGTTTTTTCAAAAATCCATTTTGATATCAAAACCATCATCGCTCTACAGTAGTTTGTCCAACCCGTCCATAACCGCGTAAATGGCTATTCGAATAGATTTACACTCTGCAGAGGTTATACACTTTACCCACACCATCCGGGTACCCTACCCTCATCTACACCGATCGTGGGTCGAGTAACCGATCAAGACTCTCCGGATGACCACTCCAATATAAGTGCCTACCCTATGAGTGTTGTTCCCCTCAACACCAGGACGCCCTATATAGTTCCCAAGCCAATCAGAGCGCTTTTTCGACTGCCCAAGTGTGCGCTTCCAATGAGGGTCTCATAGTAACGCGTGGAGGCCCGTAGACCCTTCGTTCCTTCTCCCGGATGATGTTTTACATGGACCCTGCCAGAGAAGGCCCACCCTCCGGGGATTGTTATATCCCCCTGTAGTAGTTGCGAGGCAGCTTATACCAGAATAGACAAACATCAAATCCAGCCCTATCCCATTCCAGAGTAATGTGGTTGCACGAGTTAAGTTGTTATAGCTAAAGCTGCAAAGAACCGGGTGTGTCTTCGTAAACATTTTTACCTCCTCTTTCCTTCAGCATCTTTTGTGAAACGAAAACCTTTTTGTTTCTCAAACTTCTCTTGGTAGGTCAAACCTCACGAAGGTTTCATCATATAATATTTTTTAAACTCTTTCGGGGTTTTCCCATCCTATAGCTTTGCTTCGGCTAAATCGGGGTCTCCAAAAGGGGTATGTTGTATTACACCATCCACCATACTAGGGACAAGTAGGTGTCGTCAAGGGGGGTGTACTTAGTAGTACCAGAGTGTAATACTTTGGAGGAGCAAACAACTACCATATATACATCAACATATATAAAACAATGCAATTTTAATAAATAGTAGATAAAACATGCATAAGTTAAACAGTAGGACAAGGCTTATGAGCAAGAAGGTGGCTTGCCTTTGATCAGCAATATGGCATATATGTCACTGGACTTCTTCTTTAAATAACCAAGAATACTGATACCGATAATAATAAGATCTCTTCTTCTCGGTGTCAGTACAAGCGCAACTATCGCCGTCATCGAGTATACATGCAAACAAGCAAGGCCATAGTCAAAACAAGGCATACAAGTATCAATACATACAACAAGAAATGAATAATATAAGTTTACAAATCAGTAGGTTTTGAGTAGTTGGATTCTACACAAATGGAATTACTTGAAATGCCTTTGCGGGTTTTCTTTAATGATTTGGAGGCCAAAACTACTTAGTTAAGGGGTTTTAATATAAGTTCCATGTTCTGTAGTATACCATTGTATAAAAATGCTACCATCAGATAGGTAGTGATAAAATGGAACCAAGAAAAGTGGTTTCACTCTTTTATCAAAATCTATTGATTTATAAGGGATTTTCTAGTGGGAAATACTATAGTTTTAGGAGATAATTCCCCAAAAGAGTTATGTGAGTCCAAAAATTATTTCCTTGGGTCGTTGTGTAGGGTTTGATGTACTTATTCACGGATAGTAGGAATCATGTCAAAATAGTTACCAGAATGCCCTCAGGAATTTCCCAAGGTCAGTTATGTAGCTGTTTTCTCTTTTTCACCAGATTAATTCTACAGAAGCTTTTGATATTCTTCCAAATACACATTATGGTTATTTGAATTATCTTTCTGGAGGAATTTCAATCACCCAATTTGGAATTGTAAAACTTCTGTAGTGATTTTTCTACTTGAACTACCCTAGGCAGAGATGATTAATTCACCAAAATTAAACAGAGCCTCAATAAAATTTGATCTCCTGGATTTTGATAGACCTTAGTGTAACACATCACAGAGAGTTGGATTCAACTCAAAACATATTATAGTTTTGCTTAAGGAATTTTCTAAAGTAAGATTTGGGTGGATTTTGTCATTTTTGCTAAAGTGGAAACATAGCTCCCCTTGATGGGATATTAATACCTTTGGATATCCACTCCCAATATCTTCCATAGGAAGTTGGGTTTACCCTATCTGGAGGTGTATATATCCTTAGGGAATTTATCTACTGATTTAGATACTTCTTAGAAGTTTTATAGCCAAAATATATTGGAAATTTATTTTGGCAAGATTCTTGCTCTACATGTTGCACAAAACATGTGGTAATACCTAGAAATTTGGATCTAGACAGAACTGGGTGTTTTCCATTTTCATTTTGGATTAAACTAGCTTGCCAATTAAACAGATCTGGGTTTTTAATTGAAAAGAAAAAGGGGCCAGAGCTAGCCGGGCTGGATCTAGACGAACAGGGTCGCACAGAGCTAGACCGGTCCACCTAGGTGAGGCATTGCGCTGGAGGCAGGTTTGAATCCATGGGCCCAGCCAGGATTAGCAAAGAGGCGAGGCAAAGGCATATGGGGCATCATGGCCACCCATTTTAAGGGGATCCGACGACCGGTGGTCGTCATTTCCTAAGGACAGAGGGTCCGGCGGCCAGAACCATAGGGCTGAGCTGGGCGGTGGCAGGGGCTTACCAGAGGGATCGCCGGCAACCGCGTGGTGGCGGAGATGAAGCGGCATGGCGCGACAAGTCCGGGGATGGGAGGTAGCCTCCGGTTCCGTGACGGAGTGAGGCTCCTACGATGGAGGCTAAGGCGAGCTCATCGGAGTTCGCCGGAGTGGCTGCTTCGGTTGTTGTATGTCGAAACAAAGACCAGCGTTAGAACCAGAAGGATAAGGGGAGTATAACAGGGTGACATGCAGAAGGAGAAGGGCGGGGAGGAGGGATCCTTGCTTGAACCTATGGAGGAGGCCGAAGCTTTCTCCTCCTCTCTCGGTGAGAGGGTAGGGGAGGAAGAGGGGATTCTAGGGGAGGTGAGTGGAGAGTAGTGGGGCAAATGAGGGCGAAGGGAGCCGCTAGGGTGGCCTCGGGATATTTATTTGAGGAGGAGAAGGTCCATGGTGGACTATGCCCATTTGGGGAAAGGGGAGGGGTTCTCCTTATGTATTGGTTTAGGGAGGAGGTGGAGGGGGTGAGGTGGGACACTGGGGTCGAGCAGTGAGTGGTGGAAGGGGGTGGTGTGTCTATTGCCCTTTTAATACCATGATTTTTGCAAGATATGCTATTTCTCCCTCTCTCTCACATGCTACAAGAGCTAATGGGCAAGGGAGGGGGCTTGCTACAGGGGTCACCATGACCAAGGGAAGTGATGGTTGCTGAGGCCAACCATTGAGGGAAGTGGTGATGGGTTGGTTTTGGTTTTTGATCAAGCTTTGACAATTTTCCTAATCTGCCATAATGCTTTATTACTACAAGGTTCTCAAAAGTTGATCTTGGCAAGATGGGGAAATGTTGCTGGTAGATAAAAGAGGTCAAGATACCCATCTAGGAATTGTTTCAAATATTTCCATGATTTAAGAACCCACTTAAAACCATTTATTTAAAAAGTGCAGAAATAGTGGGCCTATGTAGTCCTTAAGATGGTCTACAATATGGTTCAAGTGCATTACGAAAAAGGCACAAGGGTTGAGAAAGAGAGGCACCCCAAGAAGTGATGTTGAAATAGTTTCTAGACTTAGTCAAAATTTAGCAGATTTAGGGTTTTTGACTAGAATATGAGTGGGGATGTTTTTGAGGGGTTGCAAGGTATCAAAGCATCATCAAGTGGATGATGTTGAAGTATACAATGAGTAGAATAGATCCATGCTTGATATTGGTCTTCATTGACTTGGAAACTTCTAGAATGGATCACTTTAGAATTGGTCTGGTTAAGGGTTTTAGATGATCACCTAGTGGCTATAGATCAGATCCAGCTTGGTTAACTTGTTTAGGGTTGAAACTCTTGGATTATATAGAGGCTAGATGATGAGATCCTAGTGTATCTCATACTAATTCCTAAGCAAACAATCTAGACAACATATCAAGGCAAATCATCTTAACAAGTAACTCAAGCTATTACTAGAGTTACCATCAAGCCTAGCTTGAGGTAAGGATGGGTATTTTGAAAAGTTGGAGTGAGAATGAGGTGAGAGTCCTTGGTATCTCTACCAAGAGTAGAATTCATAAGCTTTATAAAGAAAGGTTTTAGAAAAACCTAGAGGTAAGAGTAGTTGAAAGTCGTATCTAGAAAACATAAGGAGGTTCTATTATGTAGCTCTCCATAGTTTGGTCAATAGAAGCTACAAAAATAGTTTTGGTTTGCAAAGGCATCTTGGCTTACGTTTTTAAATGCTAGAACATTTGAGAAGATGTAAACTGAGCCAGGACAGATTTGTTAAATAGCTTTTATCAACTAATGTTGAGGTAAGGAGTATATCATAAGCTATACAATCAGAAGCATGAGCACAGACAACAACAAGCAAGAACTTCACAATTAAATAAGAAAAAGTTTTTGTTCCCCCTGATTTTTGCATTGTGGACAATTAATCAGGGTTGCTGAAATTGGGATGTTACAGACCTTTCCGCCTGAAAAGAATCTCGTCCTAAGATTCAGGAGAGTAAGGTTAGGGGATTTTGGTTTGGAGTTAGTGCTATGTGTTTCTCGCATACTAACTTGTCGACTTTGTCTTTGAAGAGGGTCACTACGACGGTGAGATGAACTTCAATCGTCTTGGATGCACTAGTGTTGAGTAGGCTTCAATCAGGATTGTGAGGGGTGATCTTCCTTCGGTAAGGATTTACGGTGTTTCTCTTAAGGGATTATTGTATCCTAGTTCACGATTTTGGGTCTAACTCCTGAGGTTGCTCCTGGCAGAGGGTTATTCTATTTTGTGGGAAGGATGCAGTCTTTCCCCCTTAAGGTTAGACTAGGGTGGCCTTGAGTTAACACAGTCCTTCCTTCTGGGAGTCATCGGATGATGTTAGGTGGATATTGCAATCTTATTCCCAAAGTTGAAACCTTCCGATGACGTCCGCTAACTAGGTGTTATGCAGCTGATATACTACTTTTATTCATACTTAGCCTAACGGAGTAGTTGGATTAGCGGATTGTCCAAACTGTTTAGAACTAATGTGTTTAGCGAATCTGCGGTCCTTTAGGCTGATCTTCAACTGAAGTAGCAGAGGGGCTTCGTAAATCTTCAGTGATTTCCTCATTTGATAACTCAGGAATTGATGCTTGGTGGAAGACGTTAGATCTGGTACTTTTTCTGGAGTATCTTTTGGTAGACAGTCTTTGGGATTTGAGTTGGAAAGACGCAGTCTTTCCACCTTAGAGATTCACTGAGGTCTGTCGAGAATGGTGCAGACCTTTCGTCTTAAAGTGCTGGTGTGATGGTAAAGATGGGTGTATTTCTGTGGGTATTGAGTTGAGGCCTTTGAGTGACGTCCTAATGCTCAAACCTGGTCGGGACGGTTTCCTAACAAAGATTAATGGAGTTAGCTCTAGGCAGGTTAGCAGTTAACGATGCTTCTTGCTAGTCTTCATTCAAAGTAGAGACATCCAGCTTCAGGGGAGTTGTCTTCATGCATCCGGGTCTTCATTTTAGAGGTATTCTAGCTTCTGGGAGGAACTTCCCTTTGATTTGGGTGGGGTCGACTAAAATAGTTAGTCTCCTAAGGCGATCGGAACCTCTAATATACCGAAGGTCAGTAGAGTAAGGTCTTCACTCCTTGTCTTTGTTATCCCGTCTTGTGGCTTCTTGTGGATGATGTGGATCCTTCAATGATAGACTTTCGGCTTCAACGGGATACTTGCTATAATAGACCAATGAATTATGGAGTGTTGCGTTATCGACGAGTCTTGAGAGGTGAGTTGGACCAAGTATGCCATCCTGCTGAGGTGAAGTCTTCGAGTCTGTTCTGACTTGATGATGTCAAACTCTGTGTTATTGTGATGCTCTGCCTCTCGTCACTCTCGAGGTTAGTAGGGGTCTCGTTAGCGACAACAAACAGGGGTGCCTGAGGTACTAGGTGGGGTATCGATCTTCGAGTCACATTTGAATAAGGTCAAAACAATCCACAACACACATACATGGTGAACAGAGCAATGGGATCGCAATGTTCTTCACAGACAACACACATCAAGCAACACAATCTGTTCTTAGGCAAGCAAGCACGACCGACTATACGGGACCAAGGAGTTAACTACTTGTGATATAGGGGAATCCTATCTTAGGACTATTAATCCTAGATGTCATGTTGTTGCGGTCTGGGTCACTATCCTACAGATGAAGCCTTCATCATATCTTGGATGCTTCTTGTTAGTGCAACACTTGATTTCTTCTGATTATGACGATTCCGCTGGTAGGGTGATCTTGTAGTCTCCTTGTGTTTGCTGGTAGTTTCTCTCTTCATCTCGTTCTCATCGTCTTCACCCAAGGTCCTATTTGTTTAAAATACGTATGTTTGAAATTTGGATGAGAGGTAGAGGAAATCATTTTCAAATTCATTTAAGCTTGAATGAGATAAGAAGTAGAATCGTTCGAAATGTTTTGAGGAATTAGTTTTCGAAAGTCGGGGTTTCCAAAATAGTTTTCCTGTCTAGCGACCATGCTAACTAAGGTTCTCCTATAGTCAGGATGGCTCTAATACCAAGTTTGTGGGGTATCCAGATTAATCCTCCGAGAATCCCTATTATGCATACACCACGATCCCATGATCAGTTAGTCGTGGCACATAACCGACAAGTATCAAAGTAAACATCCATGACTTAAGCAGATACATGTCATACCTTACATGCCATTATGGCTACATCAATAATCATCAGCGGAACTTAATCAAGCGTAGATCCCGAGTCATGCCTTAACCTACGGGCAACTGACTGGAAGAATGTCCTAGCTCGCATAGTCATCAACATCACCTTCTTCTTGATATCTAACCAAGTTAATAGCTAGGGACAATGCTAGTGAGTACTTTGAATGTACTCGCAAACCACCTTAAGAGAATAAGAATAATAATAAGAGGATATGCAATATGGCTGTGGTAGTAGGAGGGCTCCAAGAGAGGTTCTTTCTCAATTAGTTTCTCTTGTAGATATAGCATTTGCATATCTTTGTTGAAAACCTTTGCAAACATTTAGGAAACCTTTTTGAAAAGTTGTGGAAAACGTTAGAACTGGGTCACCCATTCGTTCCTCCTTCCGGTCATCCCATGACCAAACTCCTCTCCTTCCCTTCCGACCATCCCATGGTCAAAACAGGTATTCCTTCCGACCATCCCATGGTCAAAACATTTCCAAAGCCATTGTTTTTACAAAATTCCATTTTGAAATCAAAACCAGCACCGCTCTACAGTAGTTTTTCCAACCCGTCCATAACCGTGGACACGGCTATTCGAATAGATTTACACTCTGCAGAGCTTGTACACTTTACCCACACCATCTGGGTACCCTACTCTGATCTACACCGATCGTGGGTCGAGTAACCTATCAAGACTCTCCGAATGACCACTCCAATATAAGTGCCTACCCTATGAGTGTTGTTCCCCTAAACACCAGGACGCCTATATAATTCCCAAGCCAACCGGAGCGCTTTTTCCACTTCCCAAGTGTGCACTTTTAATGAGGGGCTCATAGTAACGCGTGGAGGCCCGTAGACCCTTCGTTCCTTCTCCCGGCAGATGTTTTACATGGACCCTCCCAGAGAAGGCCCACCCTCCGGGGTTTGTTATATCCCCCCGTAGTAGTTGCGAGGCAGCTTATACCAGAATAGACAAACATCAAATCCAGCCCTATCCCAATCCAGAGTAATGTGGTTGCACGAGTTAAGTTGTTATAGCTAAAGCTGCAAAGAACCAGGTGTGTTTTCGTAAACATTTTTACCTCCTCTTTCCTTCAGCGTCTTCTGTGAAACGAAAACCTTTTTCTTTCTCAAACCTCACGAAGGTTTCATCATATAATATTTTGTAAACTCTTTCGGTGTCTTCCCATCCTATAGCTTTGCTTCGGCTAAATCGGGGTCTCCAAAAGGGGTATGGTGTATTACACCATCCACCATACTAGGGACAAGTAGGTGTCGTCAAGGGGGTTGTACTTAATAGTTCGGAGGAGCCAAACCACTACCATATATACATCAACATATAGAAAACAATGCAGTTTTAATAAACAGTAGATAAAACATGCATAAGTAAAACAGTCGGACAAGGCTTATGAGCAAGAAGGTGGCTTGCCTATGATCAGCAATATGGCATATATGTCCCTGGACTTCTTCTTTAGATATCAAAGAATACCAATATCGATAATAAGAAGATCTCTTCTTCTCGGTGTCAATACAAGCGCAACTATCGCCGTCGTCGAGTATACATGCAAACAAGCAAGGCCCTAATCATAACAAGGCATACAAGTATCAATATATACAACAAGCAATGAATAATATAAGTTTACAAATTGGTAGGTTTTGAGTATTTGGATTCTACGCAAGTGGAATTACTCGAAATGCCTTTACGGTTTTCTTTAATGATTTGGAGGCCAAAACTACTTAATTAAGGGGTTTTAATATAAGTTACAAGTTCTGTAGTATACCATTGTATAAAAATTCTACCATCAGAGAGGTAGTGATAAAATGGAACCAATAAAAGTGGTTTCACTATTTTATCTAAATCCATTGATTTATAATGGATTTTCTAGTGGGAAATACTCTAGTTTTAGGAGATAATTCCCCATAAGAGTTCTGTGAGTCCAAAAAATATTTCATTTACTGGTTGTGTAGGCTTTGATGTACTCATTCACAGAGAGTTGGAATCATGTCAAAATAATTACCAGAATGCCCTCAGGAATTTCCCAAGGTCAGTTTTGTAGATGTTTTCTCTTTTTCACCAGATTAATTCTACAGAAGATTTTGATTGGCTTACAAAGATACATGATGGGTATTTCAATTATCTTTCTGTAGGAATTGTAATCACCCAATTAGGATTTCTAAAACTTCTGTAGTGATTTTTCTTCTTGAATTAACCTAGGCAAAGATGATTAATTCACCAAAATTAAACATAGCCTCGAAAAAATTTGATCTCCTGTATTTTGATATACCTTAGTGTACCACATCACAGAGAGTTGGAATCAACTCAAAACATAATATAGTTTTGCATAAGGAATTTTCTAAAGTAAGATTTGGGTGGATTTTGTCATTTTTGCTATAGTGGAAACATAGCTCCCCTTGATGGGATATTAATACCACTGGATAGCCACTCCCAATATCTTCCATAGGAAGTTGGGTTTACCCTTTTTGGATGTGTATATCTCCTTAGGGAATTTATATACTAATTTAGATACTTCTTAGAAGTTTTAGAGCCAAAATATATTGAAAATTTATTTTTGGTAAGATTCTTGCTCTGCATGCTGCACAAAACATGTGGTAATACCTGGAAATTTGGATCTGGACAGAACTGGGTGTTTTCCATTTTCATTTTGGATTAAACTAGCTTGCAATTAAACAGATCTGGGTTTTTAAATGAAAAGAAAAAGGGGCCAGAGCTAGCCGGGTTGGATCTGGACGAACTGGGCCGCACAGAGCTAGATCGGCCCACCCATGCGAGGCATTGCGCCAGAGGCGGGGCCCAGCGGTCAGTGAGGCGGGGAGACAAAGGGGTATGGGGCATCATGGCCACCCATTTTAAGGGGATCCGACGGTCGGCAGTCGTCGTTTCCAAACGACAGAGGGTCCGGCGGCCGGAACCCTACGGCTAAGCTGGGTGGCGGCGGGGCGACAGAGGCTCGCCAAATGACCGCAGGGTTGTGGAGATGAAGTGGCATGGTGTGGCGAGTCCGGGGATGGGCGGCAACCGCCAGTTCCATGACGGAGTGAGGCTCCCGCGATGGAGGCCGAGGCGAGCTTGTCGGAGTTCACTGGAGAGAGGCTGCTGCGGTGGCTGCATGTCGAAACAAAGACCAGGGTTAGAACCAGAAGGATAAGGGGAGTCTAACAGTGTGACATGCAAAAGGAGAAGGGCAGGGAGGAGGGACCCTTTCTTGAATTTATGGAGGAGGCCGAAGCTTTTCTCCCTCCCTCTCTCTGGCATGAGAGGGTAGGGGAGGAAGAGGGGATTCTGGGGGAGGTGAGTGGAGAGTAGTGGGAGCGAATGAGGGCAAAGGGAGGTGCTGGGGTGGCCTCGAGATATTTATTTGAGGAGGAGAAGGTCCATGGTGGACTATGCCCATTTGGGGAAAGGGGAGGGGTGCTTCTTAGGTATTGGTTGAGAGAGGAGGTGGAGGGGGTGAGGTGGGACACTAGGGTCGAGCAGTGAGTGGTGGAAGGGGGTGGTGTGGTTGTTGCCACTTTTAATACCAAGATTTTTGCAAGATATGATATTTCTCCCTCTCTCTCACATGCTACAAGAGCTAAAGGGCAAGATAGGGGGCTTGCTACAAGGGTCACCACGACCAAGGGAAGTGATGGTTCCTGAGGCCAACCATTGAGGGAAGTGGTGATGGGTTGGTTTTGGTTTTTGATCAAGCTTTGACAATTTTCCTAATTTTCCATAATGCTTTATTACTACAAGGTTCTCAAAAGTTGATCTTGGCAAGATGGGGAAATGCTGCTGGTAGATAAAAGAGGTCAGGATACCCATCTAGGAATTGTTTCAGATTTTTCCATGATTTAAGAGCCCACTTAACACCATTTATTTAAAAAGTGCAGAAATGGTTTCTAGAGGCTCATTTGATATTCTTACATTGGAAAATATTGGTTTATGATGTGAGATGATTCTAAGTATGAATCCATACTTTGATGAATTTTACCATGATTTATTGAGGATTAAAAGTATTTAAAACAATTATTATTCCATTTCTGCCATTTAGGAAAAAGGGCAGAAAGAATTATTAAGACTCTTCAAAAATAATTATTTTTGAAGTGGGAGGAGAGGGTAGGGTTTATAGGTATCAAATGTGAATTAATTTTGGAAAGTGTTTTGGAGAAAAACAAAGTTTCCTTAATAGAAGTAGTTTTTAGGTGTTTGTGAATTAAAGGAATTTAATTTCTTTTGGGCAACAATAATTATGGAAAATATTTGGTAAATGTTTATTTACATGGTAGATGATATCCACATGATGTTTCCACCATTTTAAGCATGGGGTCTTTAGAAAACAACTTGATTTGGAAGAAAGGTAAGGGGTCAAGGATCTTGGGCATTATTATTTTTATACCCTCAAAGGTTTGTTGGATATTGGAGGTCAGAGCACCCCTTGGGTCATTGAATATATGGATGGATAGAAAAAGTTATGTAGATAACCATGGTACAAGAAGTTGATCTTGATCATACTTGATCTCTCCAAGGATTGATTCCAAACTCTGAATAAAATAAGACTGCCGAAGCAGATTACCAAATAGCCTTCAAAACCTTGTGGGTTTTTTAAGCACAAGGGTCCATTTGGAAGAAGTGAAGTTGTAATTGCTAGAGCTTTATGAGCAGAACACAATCATGTAAAGAGTTAGTCCATATAATATAGGATGAAGGTGTGAGCTTCTACTGAAGTAGGCAAGTTGGTAAGATTTGCAGATATTATTATTTTCTTGCCTGCAAAACTATCAAGAACAAGGGGGTTAGAGGGTGGTCTAACCAAGGGAAAGAGTGGTCCTTGGTAGTCCTTAAGATGGTGTACAATATGGTTAAAGTGAATTACCAAAAAGGCACAATGGTTGAGAAAGAGAGGCATGCCAAGAAATGATGTTGAAATAGTTTCCAGACATAGTCAAAATTTAGCAGATTTAGGGTTTTTGACTAGAATATGAGTGGGGATGTTTTTGAGGGGTTGCAAGGTATCAAAGCATCATCAAGTGTATGATTTTGAAGTATACATTGACTATAATAGATCCATGCTTGATATTGGTATTTATTGAGTTGGAAACTTCTAGAATGGATCACTTTAGAATTGGTCTGGTTAAGGGTTTTAGATGATCACCTAGTGGCTATAGATCAGATCCATCTTGGTTAACTTGTTTAGGGTTGACACTCTTGGATTATATAGAGGCTAGATGATGAGCTCCTAGTGTAGCTCATACTAATTCCTTAGCAAACAAGCCAGACAACTGATCAAGGCAAATCATCTTAACAAGCAACTTAAGCTATTACTAGAGTTACAACCAAGCCTAGCTTGAGGTAAGGATGGGTATTTTGAAATGTTGGAGTTTGAATGAGGTGAGAGTCCTTGCTATCTCTACCAAGAGTAGAATTCAAAAGCTTTATAAAAAAGGTTTTAGAAAAACCTGGAGGTAAGAGTAGTTGAAAGTCCTATCAGGAAAACATAAGAAGGTTCTATTATGTAGCTCTCCATAGTTTAGTCAATAGAAGCTACAAAAATAGTTTTGGTTTTCAAAGGCATCTTGGCTCAGGTTTTGAAATGCCAGAACATTTGAGAAGATGTAAACTGAGCCAGGACAAATTTGTTAAATGGCTTTTGTTAATTGATGTTGAGGTAAGGAGTATATCATAAGCTATACAATCAGAAGCATGATCACAGACAACAACAAGCAAGAACTTCACAATTAAATAAGAAAAAGTTTTTGTTCCCCTTGATTTTTGCATTCTGGACAATTAATCAGGGTTGCTGAAATTGGGATGTTACATATGCTACACTAGCGTAAATAAAAAATTTCTACCGCGTCAACCAAGAATACTGATGTCATACATCACGAGATTACCACTAGATGCGCAGTTGCGGAACTCGATGAAGCACGTCGGGGCTGGGTAGATGTTCTATGTCTCCTCCTCATCCTCAAACCACGAGCAGATCCCCTTTGTGTGGCTCGTCCAAGTGCTACAGCTGCAACACCTATGACGTATCCACACGTCCGAAGTGGAAGTTGTCACACGCCAGACTACTAGGTCTTATCATGTAACACAGGCAGAAGAGAAGTGGCGGCTGGGTGGAATGCTCAACCCTATTCAGCTCGCCACACTCTCTCTTATATGGGCATCCCTGGTGGGCTTCTACATTAGCAGCCCATTAGCGGCCTAAGCCTGGTCTAATTCGGATCCAATCCTCATTTGGCTTCCATACCCTAAAGTGTGTGACCCTATAGGTTCATATACGTATAGACATGACACAAGTACACTTACTCCGTCAATAGTTGGTAGCGGCCTCTAGCAAGATGTGCCAACTCCTAAACGCATATAAAGATCATTTGGACGAACCATCAGAAGGTTGAGTACATGTCTTTCCCTTTGCCTCACAATATTTGGTCTAGCTCCAAGCTGACCTCTCTTTCTCGATACTGTGATTCGGAATCCCTTTACTAGGTTAACTATTAACCATATATAGCACCACCATGCATTTCTGGATCCGATCACTGTAGGGGCCCAGAGATATCTCTCTCAAGTAGAGAGGGGAAAATCCCATCTTGATTGACCAATGCCTTGCAACATGTATCAGGAAAAACCCTAAAGCTACCTTTAAAACTTCCTAGTTACGGAGTAGTGTTTGATAGCCCCAGAGTAGGTCGATCCACATCTCAAGTACATGCGACAATCTCAGGTCTAAGGACAAAACGTATACGATGTGTAGAGAGAGCTGCAAGTATTATTGACAGTTGATGGCCCAAGATATCTCGAGCTCATTGGGGAACCTCAATAGGATGGTATGATCAGCACAACAGCAAGTTTCCATCAGTTATGAAACCAAGGTTATCGAACAAGTAGGAGCAAGAAACACCTCCAAGGTGTTGTTGCCAACTTGGAATCCTGCACAACACAACCACAGAACTTTGCCCCCAACTTACAGTGGGGTTGTCAATCTCACTGATTTTGCTGAAAACAAAGAATTAAATGTATTTTGTGGAAGAAAGTAAAATCTTGCAGAAAGTAAACAGAAAGCAGTAAACAATTGTAGATTGATGGTAAAAGAAAGGACCAAGGTCCATAGTTCACTAGTGGTGGTTCTCCTTAAGATAGATGACATGTTCGGTGAACAAATTACAGCGAGGCAATTGAAAAACATCGAGAAAGGATACATGCATATACTAATCATCTTGACTCCGATGAGATTTGGTTGGGCATTACAACATTATAAATAGACCGTAATCCAACTTCATATATGACTAATAATCCACCTTCAGGTTATCATCCGAACCCCCTCCAGTATTAAGTTGCAAGCAACAGATAATTGCATTATGCATTGCGTGCAAAGTAAACAATACGATTCTATGAACAAATGATTGCTGTTTTCTCCCTAGTAGCAACAACACATCTAGTACCTTAGAGATTTCTGTCACTTCCCCATATTACTAGAGGCATGAACCCACTATCGAGCATAAATACTCCCTCTTGGAGTTGCCAGCATCTACTTGGCCAAGATATCTACTAACAATGGAGAGCATGCAAGATCACAAATAACAAAGACATAATAGAAAAATATAATCAATCTGAAATAGCATCTCAATATCCATCGGATCCCCGCAAACACAACATGTAGGATTACAAACAGATGATCTTCATCATGCACGGAGCTCACAAGATCTAGACATGGTCACACAAAGGAGAAGAACCAACCATCTAGCTACTACATGGACCTGTAGTCCAAGGATGAACTACTCACGCATCAGACCGGAGGCTTGCATGGTGACAAAGAAGGTCTCCAGGGTGAATTCTCCCCTCCATTAGGGTGCTGGGAAGAGCTTCAGATCCCTCCCGATCTAGGGATGGAGATGACGGTGGCTATAGACTCTTTCGTGGAATTTTGATCGGGTACTTAGGGTTTCTGTATTGGAGGCATCTTATAGGCGAAAGGGGAAGCCGAGGGGTGCCCTAGGTGGCCACACCACCCCCTGGCGTGGGCCAGGCCTGGCCGTGCTGCCAGGTGGTGTGACGACCCTCTGGCCCCTCTCCGTATCATATTCTAGCTTAGTGTCCCCCTCGGTGAAAAACTGACTTTGGCTTTTGTCCCGTCCAATTCCGAGAATATTGATTTTCTGACTTTCCTAGAACCAAAAACAGCAGAAAACAGGCAGCTGGCACTGTGGTATCTTGTTAATAGGTTAGTCCAAAAAAGTGTATAAAAATACTCCAAAATGTGGGCAAAACATACGAAAGTAGATAAAAACCAAGAAGGGAACATCAAAAATTATAGATACGTTAGCAACGTATCAACATCCCCAAGCTTAACTCATGCTCGTCCTCGAGTAGGTAAGTGATAAAAAGAAAGAATAATTTTTGAGGTGACATGCACCATGATGAACTTGATCAAAGTATTTGTAAAACATTGATAGCTCGGATCATAGTACTTCAACATAGCATGAAAGATAAAGTTCTAACAATAAGACATAGCAACTATGTTGTAACATGAAAAGGTACAAACAAAAGATTCATGAATAACAATTCATTGCAAGACGTTTGTTTGTGTCACATAAAGAATACATAGCATAGTGGCATTCAGCTTGTCCCTCATAGAGTAGCAAACATAAATGCATAGGACACCTTCAAAGTTTATAAGGGTGACTAGATACAAATAGTTTACGAACAAGCATTATATCAAAGTTATGCATCAATCAACAAGTCTTGGGACAATGCACATAGAACTAAGAATGGCCACTATGGTCTCAAAATAGGTGCATAAAGATAGAAGGTGGAGACTCAACATAAAAGTAAAAGAAATGCCTTCATAGAAGGAAGTAGGGAATCAAGTTTCATAAAGAGCTTCCAAAAATTATGGTACTTATTTTCTTTCAGCTCTCATTGCCCTATCATAAGCATCTTTAGGTGATTAAGGTTAAAGTGACACAACTAAGAGGATATGCTTGACAAGTTATAAACCGAAATCTCATTCCCCTTACTTACGAAGACCGAACCTCATGCTACTCAACTTTAGTCACAAGTAAGCTCTTGTCATTGTAAGTACATATGTATCATAGAGAACCGCCAACAGGGTACCCCTTGCAGATGATACAGGAGCTATCCCATAATAAAAATGGGCAAGCAGACAATGAGCATCTCAGTGATCTTTTTATTTGCTACTTGCATAGGTTTTATTGAGGATGCTTCATAGAGTGCTCATTATGGTTATGCTGCAAGTTTCCACCATGATTATGCATGGCTTAGGCTAGCATCCCAGGCGTTTCTCTAACACACATAAAAACTCCATGATCTTAGAAGTTCCACTTTTATTTCACACCGCCGGGATCCATAAGCAAAAGAATCATGATGTCAACGAGGTACAATGTACAAGTGCAATGTTGAAAGCGTTCCCCATGATACATGGTTCTGCTAACTTCAACTTATAAAGCGCAAGCATATACGCAACAAAGATGGACACAATTGTTCAATTTTATTAAGTGCAAGAAA
Source organism: Avena insularis (assembly GCA_023614405.1). NCBI lineage: Eukaryota > Viridiplantae > Streptophyta > Magnoliopsida > Poales > Poaceae > Avena > Avena insularis. The sequence continues at coordinate 317,374,702 of CM042686.1, forward strand.
AGTAAAGTGTGCCATCAAGTTCATGAGAGCTTTAATCACTAGTTTTCACATAACAAGTTTAATTCGGAAGGTAGATAAAACATGAATATACTTGGAACAGCAAATTCTAATAGGTAGGTATGGTGGAAACTTTGGAATAACTTGGTTTTAGGAGTTGGATGCATTAGTGGAACTCATACTTGGTTATGGAGGCTAGCAAAAGACTGGGAGCGACCAACTAAGAGAGAAATAATGGCCATAATCATGTAGAGCGACAAAACATCATTAATTAAAGCATAAAGTGATATTACAAGTCGAAAACTAAAGGATCATAAAGGCTACAGTGACTTGGGATAGTCATAACATGGTGAGCATGCGCCAAGTCAACCCAAATAAGGCATCAAAGGAGAATACCACAATACTATTCTTTAATATGCTAAAACAACGCATGATTCTTTCAAGGCACATTAAGAAATCTCAATTGTTTATAACATGTCATGCTACAACAAACATCACTAAGAATAAAGCCAAAACAATACCAAGCATGACATGATAAAGCATAGGCCACATTCAAAAACAAACTCCTTTTACCACTTAAGCATGGACTTTTCCTACTCTTTTCCAATCCAAACCAAACTATTGTAAAACTAATGTATGAAAGAGGAGGTCCAACCAATTTATTCAAGCAAACTAAGAAAACTAAGCAAACAAAAAACCAAAAACACTAACGAAGATGCTCCAAGAACAACACAACTATGCATGAAACAATAAAAATGAAGTGTTTGGAAGAAACCTGGGATTTTTATTGATGAAGAGGGGGATGCCTTGGACATCCCCAAGCTTTGACGCTTGTACTTCTTGGATATTTCTTGGGGTGACACGCGTGGCATCCCCAAGCTTGAGCTTTAGTCCATTCTTCATCTCATTACATCATTCTCTCCATACACCTGAAATTTTTCCTTCATACAAAACTTCACACAATCTTTATTTGCAACATTAGTGCACTCAAGATAATAAGTCTTTTGGGTTCAGTTTCAACACCAATAAAACTTCCATTAAAACACAAGCTACTGTATCACTTCCCTCAAAAAGCTCAATTCCCCAAAGAGAACTCAAATAGGAACCAACAAGAAGCAACTGCAAATAATGGCAGAAATCTGTCAAAATAGACCAGCAGGTAAAAACCAATTGTTTCTATGGCCTTCTGTTGCTCAAATCAGAAAGTGTTGAATTAACTAAAGTTATTTAACAACCTGGGGCAGTAGCACAAAAATTCACGCTTCAAAACGACGTACAGAGATTTTACACGAATTTTTATGGTGAAGCACAAAAATCTGTTTCGGGACAGCAACTTTCCCAAGCATTATTTCTCTCTCATTAGAGGTTACTCTTGGCACAAAAGAAAATAAAAAGGATAAGGAGCGGTTATTACAGGGGTAATAACTTCCAAGACTCATCTAAAACTTTTCTTTAACGCCTTTAAGTTAGGCATAAGAAGCAAGAAAAAAAATCAAGTGTCCTCAAATGAAGAAGCATTAAGAGCAAATTTTGTTTTTATAGGAGAGGCAAAAGGTATCTTCTCTCTCTTCTTAGGGAAGTGTTCTATACCTTTCTTGAGTGGGAGTTGATATTTAATGGTGCCTTCTTTCATATCAATAATGGCACCAACAGTTCTAAGAAAAGGTCTTCCCAAAGTAATAGGACAAGAAGCATTGCATTCAACATCCAAAACATTGAAATTAACATGGACATAGGCATTATTAACCATAATAAGAACATCATTAATACTACCCATGAGTTTCTTTTTAACATTATCATCAAGTGGGACATTTAAATAGCAATCTTCCAATGGTGGCAAATCAAGCATATCACAGATCCTTTTAGGCATAATAGAAACACTACTATCAAGATCACATAAAGCCTTAAGATCAAAATCATTCACTTTCATATTAATGATGGGTTCCCAATCATCTTCTAGTTTCATAGGAATAGAAGCTTTATGTTTCATCTTTTCTTCTTTATTTTTATGAGAGCATCAGTAATGTGTTTTGTAAAGGCAATATTCATAACACTAGCATTAGGACTTTTAGCAAACTTTTGTAGGAACTTAATAACCTCAGACATACTGCAACCATCAAGATCAAAATCATAATTATCATCTAAAGTAGTAGAGCTATTGTTAGCTTTAGCACTAGTGGTAGTGATAGTAGAAACACTAATGTTTCTAGTAATTTCATCTTCTCTTTCCCACTTAGCATGCAATTCAGCTAATAGTCTAACATTTTCATCAATTCTAACTTGTATGGCATTAGTAGAAGCAAAGGGATTATCAATAGTTTCAGATTTAGCAGCCATTTTATTCAAAGAAGATTGTGCTTCAGCCAATGATGCTATATTTCTTTCAGCATTAGAGAGTTTTTCCTCAATAGTTTTATTGAAAGCGGTTTGTTTTCTAATAAAATATTTAAGCATAACTTCAAGTTCAGAGGGGGCACTCCTATTATTGTTGTAGGAATTTCCATAAGCATTACCATTGTTGGGAGGATATGGCCTATAAGCCTGTAGGCATTGTTATTTCTTATAAAGTTCACATCAACTTGCTCTTCTTGAGTAACCAAAGAGGCTAAGGGAACATGATTTGTATTAATATAAGCTTTCCAATTAACAAGCATAGACATAATAACATCAATTTTATCACTCAGGGAGGAGGTTTCTTCAGCAGAATTTACCTTCTTACCTTGTCGAGCTCTCTCAGTGTGCCATTCAGAATAATTAACCATCATATTATATAGAAGCTTTGTTCCGGCACCCAAAGTAATGGTCATAAAGGTACCTCCAGCAGCGGAATCTAGTAGATTTCTTGAAGAATAGTTCAATACTGCATAAAAGGTTTGGATAATCATCCAAGCAGTCAGTCCATGAGTGGGACAATTCTTTACCAAAGATTTCATTCTTTCCCAAGCTTGAGCAACATGTTCAATATCAGATTGTTTAAATTTCATTATTTCACTTCTCATAGATATAATATTATTAGTAGGATAGTATTTTCCAATCAAAGCATCTTTGCATTTTGTCCAAGAATCAATACTATTCCTAGTTAGGGATTGCAACCATTCTTGAGCTTTTCCTCTCAAAGAGAAAGGAATAAGCTTGATAATATCCCCATCTATATCCCTATGCTTTTGCATCTCACAAAGTTCAACGAAGTTATTTAGATGAGCAGCAGCATCTTCATTACCAATACCAGAAAATTGTTCTCTCATAACCAGATTGAGTAAAGCAGGTTTAATTTCAAAGAAAGTAGCTTCAGGAATAGGTGGAGCAATATGTGTGCACATGAAATCATTGTTGTTGGTGCTAGTGAAGTCACACAATCCCTACCATCCCCATAGCCTATAGCTGGGGATTACTCACTCATGGATGGTAGAATCATGGATGGTAGAATCATGGATGGTTGATGGAGAAGAGATGATGATGATGATGGCGATGATCTCCTCCAATTCCCCGTCCCATCAAGGTGCCAGAACGGAGTTTCTAGTTCCGAATCACGGTATCTGGTGGTGGTGGTGCAGCAGAACTCTATTTGGAAAAACGTTGAACCCCCCCTTAGTTTTTAGGTCGAGGGGAATCTTATAGGGGAAGAGGGAGGCCGAGGGGGTGTCTAAGGCATCCACACCCCTCCCAGGCGTGGCCTGGGCTGGCCCGCACGGCCAGGGGGTGTGTGCCCCTCGTGGCCCTCCTTCGTCTCGTCTTCTGGCTTCGTGAGTCTTCTGGTGAAATAGGATTTTTGGCATATTTTCCGGGATTTTTCCTGATAGTTGATTTTCTGCACAAAAACTAGACACCAAGGTAATTCTGCTGAAAACAGCGTCAGTCCGTGTTAGTTGCATCCAAATCACACAAGTTTAGAGGAGATACGATAGCAAAAGTGTTCGGGAAAGTAAATACATTTTGGATGTATCACATATTTCCTTCAGTCTCCCGCTTGCACTAGAGTCAATCTAGATAGTATCTAATACCTATTGCTCTTGTGTGCACTTCATGCGCAGGCTGTGTGAGTGGCTTTGTCAAGGGATCAGCAACATTTGAATCTGTATGTATTTTACATAACATGACACTACCATCATCAATGAACTCACGAATCAGATGGTAAAACATGCAAATATGTTTGTTCCTCTGGTGCTATCTAGGCTCCTTGGCTTGTGCAGTAGCACCATTGTTGTCACAATAAACGTCCATGGGATTGGACTTTCCCTGAACCACACCAAGAGCAATCAGGAAATTCCTAATCCAAACAACTTCCTTTGTAGCCTCCGAGGTGGCAATATATCCATCTTCTATTGAAGAGGAGGCCACTGTATCTTGCTTCGAACTTTTCCAGCTCACAACACCACCATTCATGACAAAAACATAACCTGGTTGCGATTTGGAGTCATTTGAGTCGTTAAGGTAACTCGCATATGTGTAACTCTTTACGCTGAGTTCAACCTCACCTCCATAAACTAGGAACATATCATTAGTCCTTCTCAAGTACTTAAGGATGTTCTTTACCGCTGTCCAGTGGCTTTCACCTGGATCAGCCTGGTATCTGCTCGTAACGGTCAGAGCATAGGAAACATCTGGGCGAGTACATGTCATTGCATACATGATGGATCCAACCGAAGCATATGGAACCCTACTCATGCGCTCTCGCTCATTAGTTGTCGAGGGACACTGAGTCTTGCTGAGTTTAATGCCGTGAGACATGGGAAAGAACCCCTTCTTAGCCTCTTCCATGCTGAACCATTTCAACACTTTGTCAATGTATGTACTCTGGCTTAATCCAATTAGCCTCCTTGATCTATCTCTATATATCTTGATACCATGAATATATGCCGCGTCTCTTAAGTCCTTCATAGAAAAACTATTTTTAAATGACGTCTTAACATACTCGAGCATAGGAATGTCATTTCTAATCAGTAATATGTCATCTACATACAAGATTAGAAATACAAGCGATTTCCCGCTTTCTTTCTTATACACACAAGGTTCTTGTTCATTTTTGATGAAGCCAAACTTGTTTACAACTTCATCAAATCGAATGTTCCAACTCCGAGATGCTTGCTTCAGCCCATAAATAGATTTTTGAAGTTTGCATACTTTTCCAGCATTATTTGGATCAACAAATCTTCGGGCTGCATTATATACACGTCCTCAGTAAGGATTCCATTTAAGAAAGCCGTTTTGATGTCCATCTGTTATATCTCATAGTCGAAATATGTAGCAATGGCTAGAATGATCCGTATAGATTTAAGCATCGGTATGGGCGAGAAAGTCTCGTCGTAGTCAACTCCTTGAACTTGTGGAAAACCTTTTGCAACAAGTCGAGCTTTATGGATGTAAACATTTCCATCCATATCAATCTTCTTCTTATATATCCATTTGCACTCGATGGGTATAAAACCATCAGGCGGGTCAACCAAGTTCCAAACTTGATTTTCTTCCATGGACTCTATCTCGGAACTCATGGCAATCAGCCATTTCTTAGATTCTGGGTCCACCATTGCTTCAGCATAGGTTGCAGGCTCATCATTGTCTAACAATAATAATTCCTGCGCTTCGCGGCACCTTGCCGACCTTCGTGGTTGTGGTGCTACAATAGCATCACTCATAGAAGCATCCCCGATTGCCTCATCTTGAACTTCTTCAAGTCGCAACGACCTTCCACTTGTTCACTTATTGAGAAACTCTTTCTCTAGGAAAACACCGCTACGAGAGACAAACACTTTTCCCTCTTCTCGGTTGTAGAAGTAATACCCTAAGGTTTCCCTTGGATATCCCACGAATATGCATTTATCTGATTTGGGTGTTAGCTTGTCCGACTGAAGTCGCTTGACAAATGCATCACAACCCCAAATCTTTAGAAAAGACAAACTGGGATTCTTTCCAGTCCACATCTCATATGGTGTCTTAAATACGGATTTAGACGGTACCCTGTTTAGTGTGAAAGATGTTGTTTCTAGAGCGTAACCTCAAAATGATAATGATAAATCTGACTGGATCATCATCGAATGAACCATGTCCGACAAAGTTCGATTACGCCATTCGGAGACCCCATTTCTTTGAGGCGTTCCGGGCGGCGTGAGATGTGGAACAATTCCACAACTCTTAAGATGAATGCTAAATTCGTGACTCAAATATTCACCTCCATGATCAGATCGCAAGGCCTTTATTTTCTTGCCACGTTGATTCTCTACCTCACTCTGAAACTCTTTGAACTTTTCAAAAGTTTCAGATTTATGCTTTATCAAGTAGACATAGCCATATCTACTGAAATCATCAGTGAAAGTAATGAAGTAGTGATATCCTCCTCTGGATGCCGTGCTGATTGGTCCACATACATCAGTATGTATGAGATCGAACAAGTCTGTCACTCTCTTGGGAAAACCCGTAAAAGGAGTCTTGGTCATCTTTCCAAGTAAACAAGCTTGACATGTCTCATATGATTCAAAATCAAACGAAGTTAGAAGACCATCACTATGGAGCTTCTTCATGCGCTTTTCACTTATATGCCCCAAACGACAATGCCATAAATAGGGAGGACTTAAATCATTAGGCCGAAGCCTTTTAGCACTAAAATTGTAAACATATGCATTATCAAGATTTAAAATAAATAACCCATTCATAATAGGAGCATTAATCACAAACATAGCATTCTTAGAGATTACACAACCATTGTCCGTACTCGCGAATGAATAACCATCCCTCATCAAACATGAAGGTGATAAAATGTTTCGACCCATACTAGGAATGTAATAACAATTATTTAACTCCATAATAAATCCTGATGGAAGGTGAAGCTCCATGACACCGACGAAAAATGTAGCAACCCTTGCTTTATTTCCGATGCGAAAGTTCACTTCACCTTTCTGCACTTCTCTAGTCCTTTTGAGCCCCTGCATTGAATTGAAAATATGAGCAACCGATCCGGTACAAGAGCTAACATAAGAATCTACAAGAAAAATGTCCACAACATTTACAACAAGCGTACCTGAGTGGGAAGTACTCTTACTTCCACTCTTCTTCAAAGAACCCTGGTACTTGTTGCAGTTTCTCTTCTAATGGCCATATTCATGACAAAAGAAACACTCAATGTCTCCTGCAGGTCCAGCCTTTTGCTTGGGTGCATGGTTTGTATTAGGGATCGTATCCTTAGCCTTGCCCTTTTTCTTCTGCCAAGAAGTGCCGTTTTTCTTGAAGCTAGGCTTGTTCTGCACAGCCATCACATGGCTATGCCCTGCACTCTTCTTAATGTCACATTTTGCTGTTTTTAGCATCCCACATAATTCATTAAGGCCCTTCTCCACCCCATGCATATGGTAGTTCGAAATGAAATGCCCATAGCTAGATGGTAGAGACGCCAAAATGAAATCAGTAACCAACTCTTGGCCTAATGGAAAACCAAGATTTTCCAAAGTCTGACTTTAACCAACCATTTTGATCACATGGGGGCCTACAGCTGCTCCCTCTGCCAGCTTGCATTCCACAAAGGACTTAGAAACATTGTACCTCTCAGTCGAAGACTGAGTCTAGAACATGTCCTTTAGCGCAACAATCATGTCGTATGCTTCCTGATCCTCAAACTGCTTTTGAAGATCAGGTTCCATGCATCCAAGCATAAGAGAGCTAACCTCAAGATATTCATCACATGCTTTCTTGTAGGCATTCTTAAGGGCAGAAGTTGCATTATCAACAGGTTCATCCGGGATTAGGGTATCGAGCAGCTTTCTTTTATCGCACGAGAACAATTCTTAGGTTACTGGACCAAATCAAAAAGTTTGTTCCATTTAGTTTATCTTTTTCAACAATCATACGCAAAGCAAAAGGTCATGAAGTGTTCGGTGCCATTGATCTACAATATAAAAACATGCAAAATACTAAGCCATGTACCCATGAAAGAGTAAAACATATTAAACAATTTAATAGCATATACTCCCACTTAAATCAACATCCCTCTATAGATACTAAGTGATTCAAGATCCACAATTAACAAGTCGACTAGTGAGATTTAACATCACTACTAGAAGACAAGGTAAATCGGTAAGCAACTTTTGCTAATCATATCACATATGACTCTTGTTGTTGGTGACATCTCTATGTCCAAACTAGGCGCCCGACCTTTATGCCCCAAGGTCCTTAACTATTAAGATGACCTTGTTAAGCTCACCAACCCTTATGCATGTAGGTATCCGATACAAACCCATCCATCCAAGGAAAACCGTGGCACCCTAATTTCATAGACCCACCAATGATTGTACAAGGCATAGGATGGTGCAAGGTTTGGTTGGGAGGGCATGATTTAACTTAAAATTTGTGAGGGATTGTTCTACTTCTATCATCTAAGCATGCATAGGAGTAAAACGTATAAGAATAGCATTCACATAGATGTGATATAGTATGGCCCATTTTCTCATGGTGATCTCCATCTCCATAGAACATGTCCACCATGATGATCCCCATCTTCATGCTCTATGCGAGCCATCAACCAAGTGATGAGTTCTCCAAGGACTAATACAAGATATTACTCCTGACAGCTAGTAATCAAAATTACATGGTATTGGGATCATCACAGGTTGGCACGCAGGCCATTACAACACATATGGCTCCAGCCGTGTTGCCCTACTCACGACACACAGGTCATGAAAAATACATACATGCATCACATACATTTAGGACCATACTGATCACATACATCCTGCAAAAACAAGTCGTGTGTAGAATCGCATTCTACCGGATCATGTGAAATCGCAGCACCTATGAACCTTAACGTGATAGAAAAGGGGCTAGGACTAAGGGGGTCTAGAGGGTCTCCCCCTGCAAGTTCGAAGGGGCAGCGCCCCTCGCGGTACAATTTTCTTTAAGGATTTTGATCGGCAAATCAAATTTACCATAAACCGACTATTGTTGTGATTCGACAAAACTCCTTTGATCACGGTACATCGATTCAGACCTAGTTCCCGATTCGATCAATCATATTGATCTTCGCATGATTCAACTGGATTTATGTGTCACTGTCTACGACCTTAGAATCACGATCACGTAAAGTAAAATGATAGATCAATCCAGAATCACCGCCATACAAACGATCACATCATTCATATGAATTTGCACATCACCATATGCAAACTTCCCGAACCTATGACTGAAGGGAAACGGGTATGCTGTGGGGTATCTGGATTAATCCTCCGAGAATCCCTGTTATGCATACACCACGATCCCATGATTAGTTAGTCGTGGCACATAACCGACAAGTATCAAAGTAAACATCCATTACTTAAGCGGATACATGTCATACCTATGCCATTTTGGCTACATAAATAATCATCAGTGGAACTTCACCAAGCATAGAGCCCGAGTCATGCCTTAACCTACAGGCAACTGACTGGAAGAACGTCCTAGCTCGCATAGTCGTCAACTTCACCTTCTTCTTTATATCTGACCAAGTTAATAGCCAGGGACAATGCCAGTGAGTACTTTGAATGTCCTTGCAAACCACCTTAAGAGAATAAGAATAATAACAAGACGATATGCAATATGACTGTGGTAGTAGGAGGGCTCCAAGAGAGGTTGTTTCTCAATTAGTTTCTCTTGTAGATATAGCATCTGCATATCTTTGTTGAAAACCTTTGCAAACATTTTGGAAACCTTTTTGAAAAGTTTTGGAAAACATTAGGACTGGGTCACCCATTCCTTCCTCCTTCCGGTCATCCCAGGACCAAACTCCTCTCCTTCCCTTCCGACCATCCCATGGTCAAAAAAGGTATTCCTTCCGACCATCCCATGGTCAAAACATTTCGAAAGCCATTGTTTTTTCAATAATCCATTTTGATATCAAAACCATCATCGCTCTACAGTAGTTTGTCCAACCCGTCCATAACCGCGTAAATGGCTATTCGAATAGATTTACACTCTGCAGAGGTTATACACTTTACCCACACCATCCGGGTACCCTACCCTCATCTACACCGATCGTGGGTCGAGTAACCGATCAAGACTCTCCGGATGACCACTCCAATATAAGTGCCTACCCTATGAGTGTTGTTCCCCTCAACACCAGGACGCCCTATATAGTTCCCAAGCCAATCAGAGCGCTTTTTCGACTGCCCAAGTGTGCGCTTTCAATGAGGGTCTCATAGTAACGCGTGGAGGCCCGTAGACCCTTCGTTCCTTCTCCCGGATGATGTTTTACATGGACCCTGCCAGAGAAGGCCCACCCTCCGGGGATTGTTATATCCCCCTGTAGTAGTTGCGAGGCAGCTTATACCAGAATAGACAAACATCAAATCCAGCCCTATCCCATTCCAGAGTAATGTGGTTGCACGAGTTAAGTTGTTATAGCTAAAGCTGCAAAGAACCGGGTGTGTCTTCGTAAACATTTTTACCTCCTCTTTCCTTCAGCATCTTTTGCGAAACGAAAACCTTTTTGTTTCTCAAACTTCTCTTGGTAGGTCAAACCACACGAAGGTTTCATCATATAATATTTTTTAAACTCTTTCGGGGTTTTCCCATCCTATAGCTTTGCTAAATCATCGGTCTCCAAAAGGGGTATGTTGTATTACACCATCCACCATACTAGGGACAAGTAGGTGTCGTCAAGGGGGATGTACTTAGTAGTACCAGAGTGTAATACTTTGGAGGAGCCAAACAACTACCATATATACATCAACATATATAAAACAATGCAATTTTAATAAATAGTAGATAAAACATGCATAAGTTAAACAGTAGGACAAGGCTTATGATCAAGAAGGTAGCTTGACTTTGATCAGCAATATGGCATATATGTCACTGGACTTCTTCTTTAAATAACCAAGAATACTGATACCGATAATAATAAGATCTCTTCTTCTCGGTGTCAGTACAAGCGCAACTATCGCCGTCATCGAGTATACATGCAAACAAGCAAGGCCGTAATCAAAACAAGGCATACAAGTATCAATACATACAACAAGCAATGAATAATATAAGTTTACAAATCAGTAGGTTTTGAGTAGTTGGATTCTACACAAATGGAATTACTTGAAATGCCTTTGCGGGTTTTCTTTAATGATTTGGAGGCCAAAACTACTTAGTTAAGGGGTTTTAATATAAGTTCCATGTTCTGTAGTATACCATTGTATAAAAATGCTACCATCAGATAGGTAGTGATAAAATGGAACCAAGAAAAGTGGTTTCACTCTTTTATCAAAATCTATTGATTTATAAGGGATTTTCTAGTGGGAAATACTATAGTTTTTGGAGATAATTCCCCAAAAGAGTTATGTGAGTCCAAAAATTATTTCCTTGGGTCGTTGTGTAGGGTTTGATGTACTTATTCACGGATAGTAGGAATCATGTCAAAATAGTTACCAGAATGCCCTCAGGAATTTCCCAAGGTCAGTTATGTAGCTGTTTTCTCTTTTTCACCAGATTAATTCTACAGAAGCTTTTGATATTATTCCAAATACACATTATGGTTATTTGAATTATCTTTCTGGAGGAATTTCAATCACCCAATTTGGATTTGTAAAACTTCTATAGTGATTTTTCTACTTGAACTACCCTAGGCAGAGATGATTAATTCACCAAAATTAAACAGAGCCTCAATAAAATTTGATCTCCTGGATTTTGATAGACCTTAGTGTAACACATCACAGAGAGTTGGATTCAACTCAAAACATATTATAGTTTTGCTTAAGGAATTTTCTAAAGTAAGATTTGGGTGGATTTTGTCATTTTTGCTAAAGTGGAAACATAGCTCCCCTTGATGGGATATTAATACCTTTGGATATCCACTCCCAATATCTTCCATAGGAAGTTGGGTTTACCCTATTTGGAGGTGTATATCTCCTTAGGGAATTTATCTAATGATTTAGATACTTCTTAGAAGTTTTATAGCCAAAATATATTGGAAATTTATTTTGGCAAGATTCTTGCTCTACATGTTGCACAAAACATGTGGTAATACCTGGAAATTTGGATCTAGACAGAACTGGGTGTTTTCCATTTTCATTTTGGATTAAACTAGCTTGCCAATTAAATAGATCTGGGTTTTTAATTGAAAAGAAAAAGGGGCCAGAGCTAGCCGGGCTGGATCTAGACAAACAGGGTCGCACAGAGCTAGACCGGTCCACCTAGGTGAGGCATTGCGCTGGAGGCAGGTTTGAATCCCGCTGGGCGGGGCCCAGCGGTTAGCGGGGCAGCGAGGCGAGGCAAAGGCGTATGGGGCATCATGGCCACCCATTTTAAGGGGATCCGACGACCGGTGGTCGTCATTTCCTGAGGACAGAGGGTCCGGCGGCCAGAACCATAGGGCTAAGCTGGGCGGTGGCAGGGGCTTACCAGAGGGATCGCCGGCAACCACGTGGTGGCGGAGATGAAGCGGCATGGCGCGACAAGTCCGGGGATGGGAGGTAGCCGCCGGTTCCGCGACGGAGTGAGGCTCCTACGATGGAGGCTAAGGCGAGCTCGTCGGAGTTCGCCGGAGTGGCTGCTTCGTTTTCTGTATGTCGAAACAAAGACCAACGTTAGAACCAGAAGGATAAGGGGAGTATAACAGGGTGACATGCAGAAGGAGAAGGGCGGGGAGGAGGGATCCTTGCTTGAACCTATGGAGGAGGCCGAAGCTTTTCTCCCTCCCTCTCTCGGGAAGGAGAGGGTAGGGGAGGAAGAGGGGATTCTACGGGAGGTGAGTGGAGAGTAGTGGGGCAAATGAGGGCGAAGGGAGCCGCTAGGGTGTCCTCGGGATATTTATTTGAGGAGGAGAAGGTCCATGGTGGACTATGCCCATTTGGGGAAAGGGGAGGGGTGCTCCTTATGTATTGGTTTAGGGAGGAGGTGGAGGGGGTGAGGTGGGACACTAGGGTCGAGCAGTGAGTGGTGGAAGGGGGTGGTGTGTCTATTGCCCCTTTTAATACCATGATTTTTGCAAGATATGCTATTTCTCCCTCTCTCTCACATGCTACAAGAGCTAATGGGCAAGGGAGGGGGCTTGCTACAGGGGTCACCATGACCAAGGGAAGTGATGGTTGCTGAGGCCAACCATTGAGGGAAGTGGTGATGGGTTGGTTTTGGTTTTTGATCAAGCTTTGACAATTTTCCTAATCTGCCATAATGCTTTATTACTACAAGGTTCTCAAAAGTTGATCTTGGCAAGATGGGGAAATGTTGCTGGTAGATAAAAGAGGTCAAGATACCCATCTAGGAATTGTTTCAAATATTTCCATGATTTAAGAACCCACTTAAAACCATTTATTTAAAAAGTGCAGAAATAGTGGGCCTAGGTAGTCCTTAAGATGGTCTACAATATGTTTCAAGTGCATTACGAAAAAGGCACAAGGGTTGAGAAAGAGAGGCACCCCAAGAAGTGATGTTGAAATAGTTTCTAGACTTAGTCAAAATTTAGCAGATTTAGGGTTTTTGACTAGAATATGAGTGGGGATGTTTTTGAGGGGTTGCAAGGTATCAAAGCATCATCAAGTGGATGATGTTGAAGTATACAATGAGTAGAATAGATCCATGCTTGATATTGGTCTTCATTGACTTGGAAACTTCTAGAATGGATCACTTTAGAATTGGTCTGGGTAAGGGTTTTAGATGATCACCTAGTGGCTATAGATCAGATCCAGCTTGGTTAACTTGTTTAGGGTTGAAACTCTTGGATTATATAGAGGCTAGACGATGAGATCCTAGTGTAGCTCATACTATTCCTAAGCAAACAAGCTAGACAACATATCAAGGCAAATCATCTTAACAAGTAACTCAAGCTATTACTAGAGTTACCATCAAGCCTAGCTTGAGGTAAGGATGGGTATTTTGAAATGTTGGAGTTAGAATGAGGTGAGAGTCCTTGGTATCTCTACCAAGAGTAGAATTCACAAGCTTTATAAAGAAAGGTTTTAGGAAAACCTAGAGGTAAGAGTAGTTGAAAGTCGTATCTAGAAAACATAAGGAGGTTCTATTATGTAGCTCTCCATAGTTTGGTCAATAGAAGCTACAAAAATAGTTTTGGTTTGCAAAGGCATCTTGGCTTACGTTTTTAAATGCTAGAACATTTGAGAAGATGTAAACTGAGCCAGGACAGATTTGTTAAATAGCTTTTATCAACTAATGTTGAGGTAAGGAGTATATCATAAGCTATACAATCAGAAGCATGAGCACAGACAACAACAAGCAAGCACTTCACAATTAAATAAGAAAAAGTTTTTGTTCCCCCTGATTTTTGCATTGTGGACAATTAATCAGGGTTGCTGAAATTGGGATGTTACAGACCTTTCCGCCTGAAAAGAATCTCGTCCTAAGATTCGGGAGAGTAAGGTTAGGGGATTTTGGTTTGGAGTTAGTGCTATGTGTTTCTCGCATACTAACTTGTCGGCTTTGTCATTGAAAAGGGTCACTACGACGGTGAGATGAACTTCAATCGTCTTGGATGCACTAGTGTTGAGTAGGCTTCAATCAGGATTGTGAGGGGTGATCTTCCTTCGGTAAGGATTTACGGTGTTTCTCTTAAGGGATTATTGTATCCTAGTTCACGATTTTGGGTCTAACTCCTGAGGTTGCTCCTGGCAGAGGGTTATTCTATTTTGTGGGAAGGATGTAGTCTTTCCCCCTTAAGGTTAGACTAGGGTGGCCTTGAGTTAACACAGTCCTTCCTTCTGGGAGTCATCGGATGATGTTAGGTGGATATTAGAATCTTATTCCCAAAGTTGAAACCTTCCGATGACGTCCGCTAACTAGGTGTTATGCGGCTGATATACTACTTTTATTCATACTTAGCCTAACGGAGTAGTTGGATTAGCGGATTGTCCAAACTGTTTAGAACTAATGTGTTTAGCGAATCTGCGGTCCTTTAGGCTGATCTTCAACTGAAGTAGCAGAGGGGCTTCGTAAATCTTCAGTGATTTCCTCATTTGATAACTCAGGAATTGATGCTTGGTGGAAGACGTTAGATCTGGTACTTTTTCTGGAGTATCTTTTGGTAGACAGTCTTTGGGATTTGAGTTGGAAAGACGCAGTCTTTCCACCTTAGAGATTCACTGAGGTCTGTCGAGAATGGTGCAGACCTTTCGTCTTAAAGTGCTGGTGTGATGGTAAAGATGGGTGTATTTCTGTGGGTCTTGAGTTGAGGCCTTTGAGTGACGTCCTAATGCTCAAACCTGGTCGGGACGGTTTCCTAACAAAGATTAATGGAGTTAGCTCTACGCAGGTTAGCAGTTAACGATGCTTCTTGCTAGTCTTCATTCAAAGTAGAGACATCCAGCTTCGGGGGAGTTGTCTTCATGCATCCGGGTCTTCATTTTAGAGGTATTCTAGCTTCTGGGAGGAACTTCCCTTTGATTTGGGTGGGGTCGACTAAAATAGTTAGTCTCCTAAGGCGATCGGAACCTCTAATATACCGAAGGTCAGTAGAGTAAGGTCTTCACTCCTTGTCTTTGTTATCCCGTCCTGTGGCTTCTTGTGGATGATGTGGATCCTTCAATGATAGACTTTCGGCTTCAACGGGATACTTGCTATAATAGACCAATGAATTATGGAGTGTTGCGTTATCGACGAGTCTTGAGAGGTGAGTTGGACCAAGTATGCCATCCTGCTGAGGTGAAGTCTTCGAGTCTGTTCTGACTTGATGATGTCAAACTCTGTGTTATTGTGATGCTTTGCCTCTCGTCACTCCCGAGGTTAGTAGGGGTCTCGTTAGCGACAACAAACAGGGGTGCCTGAGGTACTAGGTGGGGTATCGATCTTCGAGTCACATTTGAATAAGGTCAAAACAATCCACAACACACATACATGGTGAACAGAGCAACGGGATCGCAATGTTATTCACAGACAACACACATCAAGCAACAAAATCTGTTCTTAGGCAAGCAAGCACGACCGACTATACGGGACCAAGGAGTTAACTACTTGTGATATAGGGGAATCCTATCTTAGGACTATTAATCCTAGATGTCATGTTGTTGCGGTCTGGGTCACTATCCTACAGATGAAGCCTTCATCGTATCTTGGATGCTTCTTGTTAGTGCAACACTTGATTTCTTCTGATTATGACGATTCTGCTGGTAGGGTGATCTTGTAGTCTCCTTGTGTTTGTTGGTAGTTGCTCTCTTCATCTCGTTCTCATCGTCTTCACCCAAGGTCCTATTTGTTTAAAATACGTATGTTTGAAATTTGGATGAGAGGTAGAGGAAATCATTTTCAAATTCATTTAAGCTTGAATGAGATAAGAAGTAGAATCGTTCGAAATGTTTTGAGGAATTAGTTTTCGAAAGTCGGGGTTTCCAAAATAGTTTTCCTGTCTAGCGACCATGCTAACTAAGGTTCTCCTATAGTCAGGATGGCTCTGATACCAAGTTTGTGGGGTATCCAGATTAATCCTCCGAGAATCCCTATTATGCATACACCACGATCCCATGATCAGTTAGTCGTGGCACATAACCGACAAGTATCAAAGTAAACATCCATGACTTAAGTAGATACATGTCATACCTTACATGCCATTATGGCTACATCAATAATCATCAGCGGAACTTAATCAAGCGTAGAGCCCGAGTCATGCCTTAACCTACGGGCAACTGACTGGAAGAATGTCCTAGCTCGCATAGTCATCAACATCACCTTCTTCTTGATATCTAACCAAGTTAATAGCTAGGGACAATGCTAGTGAGTACTTTGAATGTACTCGCAAACCACCTTAAGAGAATAAGAATAATAATAAGAGGATATGCAATATGGCTGTGGTAGTAGGAGGGCTCCAAGAGAGGTTCTTTCTCAATTAGTTTCTCTTGTAGATATAGCATTTGCATATCTTTGTTGAAAACCTTTGCAAACATTTAGGAAACCTTTTTGAAAAGTTGTGGAAAACGTTAGAACTGGGTCACCCATTCGTTCCTCCTTCCGGTCATCCCATGACCAAACTCCTCTCCTTCCCTTCCGACCATCCCATGGTCAAAACAGGTATTCCTTCCGACCATCCCATGGTCAAAACATTTCCAAAGCCATTGTTTTTCCAAAATTCCATTTTGAAATCAAAACCAGCACCGCTCTACAGTAGTTTTTCCAACCCGTCCATAACCGTGGACACGGCTATTCGAATAGATTTACACTCTGCAGAGCTTGTACACTTTACCCACACCATCTGGGTACCCTACTCTGATCTACACCGATCGTGGGTCGAGTAACCTATCAAGACTCTCCGAATGACCACTCCAATATAAGTGCCTACCCTATGAGTGTTGTTCCCCTAAACACCAGGACGCCTATATAATTCCCAAGCCAACCGGAGCGCTTTTTCCACTTCCCAAGTGTGCACTTTTAATGAGGGGCTCATAGTAACGCGTGGAGGCCCGTAGACCCTTCGTTCCTTCTCCCGGCTGATGTTTTACATGGACCCTGCCAGAGAAGGCCCACCCTCCGGGGATTGTTATATCCCCCCGTAGTAGTTGCGAGGCAGCTTATACCAGAATAGACAAACATCAAATCCAGCCCTATCCCAATCCAGAGTAATGTGGTTGCACGAGTTAAGTTGTTATAGCTAAAGCTGCAAAGAACCGGGTGTGTTTTCGTAAACATTTTTACCTCCTCTTTCCTTCAGCGTCTTTTGTGAAACGAAAACCTTTTTCTTTCTCAAACCTCACGAAGGTTTTATCATATAATATTTTGTAAACTCTTTCGGGGTCTTCCCATCCTATAGCTTTGCTTCGGCTAAATCGGGGTCTCCAAAAGGGGTATGGTGTATTACACCATCCACCATACTAGGGACAAGTAGGTGTCGTCAAGGGGGTTGTACTTAGTAGTACCAAAGTGTAATAGTTCGGAGGATCCAAACCACTACCATATATACATCAACATGTAGAAAACAATGCAGTTTTAGTAAACAGTAGATAAAACATGCATAAGTAAAACAGTCGGACAAGGCTTATGAGCAAGAAGGTGGCTTGCCTATGATCAGCAATATGGCATATATGTTCCTGGACTTCTTCTTTAGATAACAAAGAATACAAATAACGATAATAATAAGATCTCTTCTTCTCGGTGTCAATACAAGCGCAACTATCGCCGTCGTCGAGTATACATGCAAACAAGCAAGGCCCTAATCATAACAAGGCATACAGGTATCAATATATACAACAAGCAATGAATAATATAAGTTTACAAATTGGTAGGTTTTGAGTATTTGGATTCTACGCAAGTGGAATTACTCGAAATGCCTTTACGGTTTTCTTTAATGATTTGGAGGCCAAAACTACTTAATTAAGGGGTTTTAATATAAGTTACAAGTTCTGTAGTATACCATTGTATAAAAATTCTACCATCAGAGAGGTAGTGATAAAATGGAACCAATAAAAGTGGTTTCACTATTTTATCTAAATCCATTGATTTATAATGGATTTTCTAGTGGGAAATACTCTAGTTTTAGGAGATAATTCCCCATAAGAGTTCTGTGAGTCCAAAAAATATTTCATTTACTGGTTGTGTAGGCTTTGATGTACTCATTCACAGAGAGTTGGAATCATGTCAAAATAATTACCAGAATGCCCTCAGGAATTTCCCAAGGTCAGTTTTGTAGATGTTTTCTCTTTTTCACCAGATTAATTCTACAGGAGATTTTGATTCGCTTACAAAGATACATGATGGGTATTTCAATTATCTTTCTGTAGGAATTGGAATCACCCAATTAGGATTTCTAAAACTTCTGTAGTGATTTTTCTTCTTGAATTAACCTAGGCAAAGATGATTAATTCACCAAAATTAAACATAGCCTCGAAAAAATTTGATCTCCTGGATTTTGATATACCTTAGTGTACCACATCACAGAGAGTTGGAATCAACTCAAAACATAATATAGTTTTGCATAAGGAATTTTCTAAAGTAAGATTTGGGTGGATTTTGTCATTTTTGCTATAGTGGAAACATAGCTCCCCTTGATGGGATATTAATACCACTGGATAGCCACTCCCAATATCTTCCATAGGAAGTTGGGTTTACCCTTTTTGGATGTGTATATCTCCTTAGGGAATTTATCTACTAATTTAGATACTTCTTAGAAGTTTTATAGCCAAAATATATTGAAAATTTATTTTTGGCAAGATTCTTGCTCTGCATGCTGCACAAAACATGTGGTAATACCTGGAAATTTGGATCTGGACAGAACTGGGTGTTTTCCATTTTCATTTTGGATTAAACTAGCTTGCCAATTAAACAGATCTGGGTTTTTAAATGAAAAGAAAAAGGGGCCAGAGCTAGCCGGGCTGGATCTAGACGAACTGGGCCGCACAGAGCTAGATCGGCCCACCCAGGCGAGGCATTGCACGGGAGGCGGGGCCCAACGGTCAGCGAGGTGGGGAGACAAAGGGGTATGGGGCATCATGGCCACCCATTTTAAGGGGATCCGACGGCCGGCAGTCGTCGTTTCCAAACGACAGAGGGTCCGGCGGCCGGAACCCTACGGCTAAGCTGGGTGGCGGCGGGGGCTGACCAGAGGGCTCGCCAGCGACCGCAGGGTGGTGGAGATGAAGCGGCATGGTGTGGCGAGTCCGGGGATGGGCGGCAACCGCCAGTTCCATGACGGAGTGAGGCTCCCGCGATGGAGGCCGAGGCGAGCTCGTCGGAGTTCACTGGAGAGGCTGCTACGGTGGCTGCATGTCGAAACGAAGACCAGGGTTAGAACCAGAAGGATAAGGGGAGTCTAACAGTGTGACATGCAAAAGGAGAAGGGCAGGGAGGAGGGACCCTTGCTTGAATTTATGTAGGAGGCCGAAGCTTTTCTCCCTCCCTCTCTCGGGCATGAGAGGGTAGGGGAGGAAGAGGGGATTTTGGGGGAGGTGAGTGGAGAGTAGTGGGAGCGAATGAGGGCAAAGGGAGGTGCTGGGGTGGCCTCGAGATATTTATTTGAGGAGGAGAAGGTCCATGGTGGACTATGCCCATTTGGGGAAAGGGGAGGGGTGCTGCTTAGGTATTGGTTGAGAGAGGAGGTGGAGGGGGTGAGGTGGGACACTAGGGTCGAGCAGTGAGTGGTGGAAGGGGGTGGTGTGGTTGTTGCCACTTTTAATACCAAGATTTTTGCAAGATATGATATTTCTCCCTCTCTCTCACATGCTACAAGAGCTAAAGGGCAAGATAGGGGGCTTGCTACAAGGGTCACCACGACCAAGGGAAGTGATGGTTCCTGAGGCCAACCATTGAGGGAAGTGGTGATGGGTTGGTTTTGGTTTTTGATCAAGCTTTGACAATTTTCCTAATTTTCCTTAATGCTTTATTACTACAAGGTTCTCAAAAGTTGATCTTGGCAAGATGGGGAAATGCTGCTGGTAGATAAAAGAGGTCAGGATACCCATCTAGGAATTGTTTCAGATTTTTCCATGAATTAAGAGCCCACTTAACACCATTTATTTAAAAAGTGCAGAAATGGTTTCTAGAGGCTCATTTGATATTCTTACATTGGAAAATATTGGTTTCTGATGTGAGATGATTCTAAGTATGAATCCATACTTTGATGAATTTTACCATGATTTATTGAGGATTAAAAGTATTTAAAACAATTATTATTCCATTTCTGCCATTTAGGAAAAAGGGCAGAAAGAATTATTAAGACTCTTCAAAAATAATTATTTTTGAAGTGGGAGGAGAGGGTAGGGTTTATAGGTATCAAATGTGAATTAATTTTGGAAAGTGTTTTGGAGAAAAACAAAGTTTCCTTAATAGAAGGAGTTTTTAGGTGTTTGTGAATTAAAGGAATTTAATTTCTTTTGGGCAACAATAATTATGGAAAATATTTGGTAAATGTTTATTTACATGGTAGATGATATCCACATGATGTTTCCACCATTTGAAGCATGGGGTCTTTAGAAAACAACTTGATTTGGAAGAAAGGTAAGGGGTCAAGGATCTTGGGCATTATTATTTTTATACCCTCAAAGGTTTGTTGGATATTGGAGCTCAGAGCACCCCTTGGGTCATTGAATATATGGATGGATAGAAAAAGTTATGTAGATAACCATGGTACAAGAAGTTGAGCTTTATCATACTTGATCTCTCCAAGGATTGATTCCAAACTCTGAATAAAATAAGACTGCCGAAGCAGATTACCAAATAGCCTTCAAAACCTTGTGGGTTTTTTAAGCACAAGGGTCCATTTGGAAGAAGTGAAGTTGTAATTGCTAGAGCTTTATGAGTAGAACACAATCATGTAAAGAGTTAGTCCAAATAATATAGGATGAAGGTGTGAGCTTCTACTGAAGTAGGCAAGTTGGTAAGATTTGCAGATATTATTATTTTCTACCGCGTCATACATCACGAGATTACCACTAGACGCGCAGTTGCGGAACTCGATGAAGCACGTCGGGGCTGGGTAGATGTTCTATGTCTCCTCCTCGTCCTCAAACCACGAGCAGCTCCCCTTTGTGTGGCTCGTCCAAGTGCTACAGCTGCAACACCTATGACGTATCCACACGTCCGAAGTGGAAGTTGTCACACGCCAGACTACTAGGTCTTATCATGTAACACAGGCAGAAGAGAAGTGGCGGCTAGGTGGAATGCTCAACCCTATTCAGCTCGCCACACTCTCTCTTATATGGGCGTCCCTGGTGGGCTTCTACATTAGCAGCCCATTAGCGGCCTAAGCCTGGTCTAATTCGGATCCAATCCTCATTTGGCTTCCATACCCTAAAGTGTGTGACCCTATAGGTTCATATACGTATAGACATGACACAAGTACACTTACTCCGTCAATAGTTGGTAGCGGCCTCTAGCAAGATGTGCCAACTCCTAAACGCATATAAAGATCATTTGGACGAACCATCAGAAGGTTGAGTACATGTCTTTCCCTTTGCCTCACAATATTTGGTCTAGCTCCAAGCTGACCTCTCTTTCTCGATACTGTGATTCGGAATCCCTTTACTAGGTTAACTATTAACCATATATAGCACCACCATGCATTTCTGGATCCGATCACTGTAGGGGCCCAGAGATATCTCTCTCAAGTAGAGAGGGGAAAATCCCATCTTGATTGACCAATGCCTTGCAACATGTATCAGGAAAAACCCTAAAGCTACCTTTAAAACTTCCTAGTTACGGAGTAGTGTTTGATAGCCCCAGAGTAGGTCGATCCACATCTCAAGTACATGCGACAATCTCAGGTCTAAGGACAAAACGTATACGATGTGTAGAGAGAGCTGCAAGTATTATTGACAGTTGATGGCCCAAGATATCTCGAGCTCATTGGGGAACCTCAATAGGATGGTATGATCAGCACAACAGCAAGTTTCCATCAGTTATGAAACCAAGGTTATCGAACAAGTAGGAGCAAGAAACACCTCCAAGGTGTTGTTGCCAACTTGGAATCCTGCACAACACAACCACAGAACTTTGCCCCCAACTTACAGTGGGGTTGTCAATCTCACTGATTTTGCTGAAAACAAAGAATTAAATGTATTTTGTGGAAGAAAGTAAAATCTTGCAGAAAGTAAACAGAAAGCAGTAAACAATTGTAGATTGATGGTAAAAGAAAGGACCAAGGTCCATAGTTCACTAGTGGTGGTTCTCCTTAAGATAGATGACATGTTCGGTGAACAAATTACAGCGAGGCAATTGAAAAACATCGAGAAAGGATACATGCATATACTAATCATCTTGACTCCGATGAGATTTGGTTGGGCATTACAACATTATAAATAGACCGTAATCCAACTTCATATATGACTAATAATCCACCTTCAGGTTATCATCCGAACCCCCTCCAGTATTAAGTTGCAAGGAACAGATAATTGCATTATGCATTGCGTGCAAAGTAAACAATACGATTCTATGAACAAATGATTGCTGTTTTCTCCCTAGTAGCAACAACACATCTAGTACCTTAGAGATTTCTGTCACTTCCCCATATTACTAGAGGCATGAACCCACTATCGAGCATAAATACTCCCTCTTGGAGTTGCCAGCATCTACTTGGCCAAGATATCTACTAACAATGGAGAGCATGCAAGATCACAAATAACAAAGACATAATAGAAAAATATAATCAATCTGAAATAGCATCTCAATATCCATTGGATCCCCGCAAACACAACATGTAGGATTACAAACAGATGATCTTGATCATGCACGGAGCTCACAAGATCTAGACATGGTCACACAAAGGAGAAGAACCAACCATCTAGCTACTACATGGACCTGTAGTCCAAGGATGAACTACTCACGCATCAGACCGGAGGCTTGCATGGTGACAAAGAAGGTCTCCAGGGTGAATTCTCCCCTCCATTAGGGTGCTGGGAAGAGCTTCAGATCCCTCCCGATCTAGGGATGGAGATGACGGTGGCTATAGACTCTTCGTGGAATTTTGATCGGGTACTTAGGGTTTCTGTATTGGAGGCATCTTATAGGCGAAAGGGGAAGCCGAGGGGTGCCCTAGGTGGCCACACCACCCCCTGGCGTGGGCCAGGCCTGGCCGTGCTGCCAGGTGGTGTGACGACCATCTGGCCCCTCTCCGTATCATATTCTAGCTTAGTGTCCCCCTCGGTGAAAAACTGACTTTGGCTTTTGTCCCGTCCAATTCCGAGAATATTCATTTTCTGACTTTCCTAGAACCAAAAACAGCAGAAAACAGGCAGCTGGCACTGTGGTATCTTGTTAATAGGTTAGTCCAAAAAAGTGTATAAAAATACTCCAAAATGTGGGCAAAACATACGAAAGTAGATAAAAACCAAGAAGGGAACATCAAAAATTATAGATACGTTAGCAACGTATCAACATCCCCAAGCTTAACTCATGCTCGTCCTCGAGTAGGTAAGTGATAAAAAGAAAGAATAATTTTTGAGGTGACATGCACCATGATGAACTTGATCAAAGTATTTGTAAAACATTGATAGCTCGGATCATAGTACTTCAACATAGCATGAAAGATAAAGTTCTAACAATAAGACATAGCAACTATGTTGTAACATGAAAAGGTACAAACAAAAGATTCATGAATAACAATTCTTTGCAAGACGTTTGTTTGTGTCACATAAAGAATACATAGCATAGTGGCATTCAGCTTGTCTCTCATAGAGTAGCAAACATAAATGCATAGGACACCTTCAAAGTTTATAAGGGTGACTAGATACAAATAGTTTACGAACAAGCATTATATCAAAGTTATGCATCAATCAACAAGTCTTGGGACAATGCACATAGAACTAAGAATGGCCACTATGGTCTCAAAATAGGTGCATAAAGATAGAAGGTGGAGACTCAACATAAAAGTAAAAGAAATGCCTTCATAGAAGGAAGTAGGGAATCAAGTTTCATAAAGAGCTTCCAAAAATTATGGTACTTATTTTCTTTCAGCTCTCATTGCCCTATCATAAGCATCTTTAGGTGATTAAGGTTAAAGTGACACAACTAAGAGGATATGCTTGACAAGTTATAAGCCGAAATCTCATTCCCCTTACTTACGAAGACCGAACCTCATGCTACTCAACTTTAGTCACAAGTAAGCTCTTGTCATTGTAAGTACATATGTATCATAGAGAACCGCCAACAGGGTACCCCTTGCAGATGATACAGGAGCTATCCCATAATAAAAATGGGCAAGCAGACAATGAGCATCTCAGTGATCTTTTTATTTGCTATTTGCATAGGTTTTATTGAGGATGCTTCATAGAGTGCCCATTATGGTTATGCTGCAAGTTTCCACCATGATTATGCATGGCTTAGGCTAGCAGCCCAGGCGTTTCTCTAACACACATAAAAACTCCATGATCTTAGAAGTTCCACTTTTATTTCACACCGTCGGGATCCATAAGCAAAAGAATCATGATGTCAACGAGGTATAATGTACAAGTGCAATGTTGAAAGCGTTCCCCATGATACATGGTTCTGCTAACTTCAACTTATAAAGCGCAAGCATATACGCAACAAAGATGGACACAATTGTTCAATTTTATTAAGTGCAAGAAAAGTAAAGTGTGCCATCAAGTTCATGAGAGCTTTAATCACTAGTTTTCACATAACAAGTTTAATTCGGAAGGTAGATAAAAACATGAATATACTTGGAACAGCAAATTCTAATAGGTAGGTATGGTGGACACTTTGGAATAACTTGGTTTTAGGAGTTGGATGCATCAGTGGAACTCATACTTGGTTATGGAGGCTAGCAAAAGACTGGGAGCGACCAACTAAGAGAGAAATAATGGCCATAATCATGTAGAGCGACAAAACATCATTAATTAAAGCATAAAGTGATATTACAAGTCGAAAACTAAAGGATCATAAAGGCTACAGTGACTTGGGATAGTCATAACATGGTGAGCATGTGCCAAGTCAACCCAAATAAGGCATCAAAGGAGAATACCACAATACTATTCTTTAATATGCTAAAAAAACGCATGATTCTTTCAAGGCACATTAAGAAATCTCAATTGTTTATAACATGTCATGCTACAACAAACATCACTAAGAATAAAGCCAAAACAATACCAAGCATGACATGATAAAGCATAGGCCACATTCAAAAACAAACTCCTTTTACCACTTAAGCATGGACTTTTCCTACTCTTTTCCAATCCAAACCAAACTATTTTAAAACTAATGTATGAAAGAGGAGGTCCAACCAATTTATTCAAGCAAACTAATAAAACTAAGCAAACAAAAAACCAAAAACAATAACGAAGATGCTCCAAGAACAACACAACTATGCATGAAACAATAAAAAAGAAGTGTTTGGAAGAAACCTGGGATTTTTATTGATGAAGAGGGGGATGCCTTGGACATCCCCAAGCTTTGACGCTTGTACTTCTTGGATATTTCTTGGGGTGACACGCGTGGCATCCCCAAGCTTGAGATTTAGTCCATTCTTCATCTCATTACATCATTCTCTCCATACACCTGAAATTTTTCCTTCATACAAAACTTCGCACAATCTTTATTTGCAACATTAGTGCACTCAAGATAATATGTCTTTTGGGTTCAGTTTCAACACCAATAAAACTTCCATTAAAACACAAGCTACTGTATCACTTCCCTCAAAAAGCTCAATTCCCCAAAGAGAACTCAAATAGGAACCAACAAGAAGCAACTGCAAATAATGGCAGAAATCTGTCAAAATAGACCAGTAGGTAAAAACCAATTGTTTCTATGGCCTTCTGTTGCTCAAATCAGAAAGTGTTGAACTAACTAAAGTTATTTAACAACCTGGTGCAGTAGCACAAAAATTCACGCTTCAAAACGACGTACAGAAATTTTACACGAATTTTTATGGTGAAGCACAAAAATCTGTTTCGGGACAGCAACTTTCCCAAGCATTATTTCTCTCTCATTAGAGGTTACTCTTGGCACAAAAGAAAATAAAAAGGATAAGGAGCGGTTATTACAGGGGTAATAACTTCCAAGACTCATCTAAAACTTTTCTTTAACGCCTTTAAGTTAGGCATAAGAAGCAAGAAAAAAAATCAAGTGTTCTCAAATGAAGAAGCATTAAGAGCAAATTTTGTTTTTATAGGAGAGGCAAAAGGTATCTTCTCTCTCTTCTTAGGGAAGTGTTCTATACCTTTCTTGAGTGGGAGTTGATATTTAATGGTGCCTTCTTTCATATCAATAATGGCACCAACAGTTCTAAGAAAAGGTCTTCCCAAAGTAATAGGACAAGAAGCATTGCATTCAACATCCAAAACATAGAAATTAACATGGACATAGGCATTATTAACCATAATAAGAACATCATTAATACTACCCATGAGTTTCTTTTTAACATTATCATCAAGTGGGACATTTAAATAGCAACTTCCAATGGTGGCAAATCAAGCATATCACAGATCCTTTTAGGCATAATAGAAACACTACTATCAAGATCACATAAAGCCTTAAGATCAAAATCATTCACTTTCATATTAATGATGGGTTCCCAATCATCTTCTAGTTTCATAGGAATAGAAGCTTTATGTTTCATCTTTTCTTCTTTATTTTTATGAGAGCATCAGTAATGTGTTTTGTAAAGGCAATATTCATAGCACTAGCATTAGGACTTTTAGCAAACTTTTGTAGGAACTTAATAACCTCAGACATACTGCAACCATCAAGATCAAAATCATAATTATCATCTAAAGTAGTAGAGCTATTGTTAGCTTTAGCACTAGTGGTAGTGATAGTAGAAACACTAATGTTTCTAGTAATTTCATCTTCTCTTTCCCACTTAGCATGCAATTCAGCTAATAGTCTAACATTTTCATCAATTCTAACTTGTATGGCATTAGTAGAAGCAAAGGGATTATCAATAGTTTCAGATTTAGCAGCCATTTTATTCAAAGAAGATTGTGCTTCAGCCAATGATGCTATATTTCTTTCAGCATTAGAGAGTTTTTCCTCAATAGTTTTATTGAAAGCGGTTTGTTTTCTAATAAAATCTTTAAGCATAACTTCAAGTTCAGAGGGGGCACTCCTATTATTGTTGTAGGAATTTCCATAAGCATTACCATTGTTGGGAGGATATGGCCTATAAGCCTGTAGGCATTGTTATTTCTTATAAAGTTCACATCAA
Source organism: Avena insularis (assembly GCA_023614405.1). Lineage (NCBI taxonomy): Eukaryota > Viridiplantae > Streptophyta > Magnoliopsida > Poales > Poaceae > Avena > Avena insularis. Next base: position 317,402,207 of record CM042686.1, read on the forward strand.
CTTGCTCTTCTTGAGTAACCAAAGAGGCTAAGGGAACATGATTTGGATTAATATAAGCTTTCCAATTAACAAGCATAGACATAATAACATCAATTTTATCACTCAGGGAGGAGGTTTCTTCAGCAGAATTTACCTTCTTACCTTGTCGAGCTCTCTCAATGTGCCATTCAGAATAGTTAACCATCATATTATATAGAAGCTTTGTTCCGGCACCCAAAGTAATGGTCATAAAGGTACCTCCAGCAGCGGAATCTAGTAGATTTCTTGAAGAATAGTTCAATACTGCATAAAAGGTTTGGATAATCATCCAAGCAGTCAGTCCATGAGTGGGACAATTCTTTACCAAAGATTTCATTCTTTCCCAAGCTTGAGCAACATGTTCAATATCAGATTGTTTAAATTTCATTATTTCACTTCTCATAGATATAATATTATTAGTAGGATAGTATTTTCCAATCAAAGCATCTTTGCATTTTGTCCAAGAATCAATACTATTCCTAGTTAGGGATTGCAACCATTCTTGAGCTTTTCCTCTCAAAGAGAAAGGAATAAGCTTGATAATATCCCCATCTATATCCCTATGCTTTTGCATCTCACAAAGTTCAACAAAGTTATTTAGATGAGCAGCAGCATCTTCATTACCAATACCAGAAAATTGTTCTCTCATAACCAGATTGAGTAAAGCAGCTTTAATTTCAAAGAAAGTAGCTTCAGGAATAGGTGGAGCAATATGTGTGCACATGAAATCATTGTTGTTGGTGCTAGTGAAGTCACACAACTTAGTATTTTCAAGAGTAGTCATTTTTTTGTGTTTTTAATAAAGAAAGCAAACTAGTAAAACTATTTTTTTGTGTTTTTGATAAAGAAACAAGCAAATAAAGCAAAATTAAACTAAGCAAAACAAAAATAACAAAGTAAAGAGATTGGTTATGAGGGACTCCCCTTGGGAAGATGTCCTTCACTCCCTGACAATGGCACCGAAAAGAGCTTGATGGCCCAAGATATCTCGAGCTCGTTGGGGAACCCCAAGAGGAAGGTATGATGAGCACAACAGCAAGTTTCCCTCAGTTATGAAACCAAGATTATCGAACCAGTAGGAGCAAGGAAACACCTCCAAGGTGTTGTTGCCAACTTGGAATCCTGCACAACACAACCACAGAACTTTGCCCCCAACTTATAGTGAGGTTGTCAATCTCACCGGTTTTGCTGAAAACAACAGATTAAACGTATTGTGTGGAAGAAAGTAAAAGCTTGCAGAAAGTAAATAGAAAGAAGTAAACAGTTGTAGATTGATGGTAAAAGAAAGGATCATGGTCCATAGTTCACTAGTGGTGGTTGTCCTTAAGATAGATGACATGTTGGGTGAACAAATTACAGCGAGGCAATTGATAAACATCGAGAAAGCATACATGCATATACTAATCATCTTGACTCCTATGAGATTTGATTGGGCATTACAACATTATACATAGACTGTAATCCAACTGCATCTATGACTAATAATCCACATTTAGGTTATCATCCGACCCCCCTATAGTATTAAGTTGCAAGCAACAGATAATTGCATTACGCATTGCGTGTAAAGTAAACAATATGATTGTTCTATGAACAAAGGATTGTCGTTTTCTCCCTAGTAGCAATAACACATCTAGTACCTTAGAGATTTCTGTCACTTCCATAGATTACTAGAGGCATGAACCCACTATCGAGCATAAATACTCCCTCTTGGAGTTGTTAGCATCTACTTGGCCAAGATATCTACTAACCCTCGAATCCTCGCAAACACAACATGTAGGATTATAAATAGATGATCTTGATCATGAACGGATCTCACAAGATCTAGCCATGGTAACACAAAGGAGAAGAACCAACCATCTAGCTACTACATGGACCCGTAGTCCAAGGATGAACTACTCACGCATCACATCGGAGGCTTGCATGGTGATGAAGAAGGCCTCTAGGGTGAATTCTCCTCCGTGAGGTGCCGGAAGAGCTAGATCCTCCCGATCTAGGGATGGAGATGACGGCGGCTATAGACTCTTTCGTGGAATTTTGATCAGGTACTTAGGGTTTCTGTATCAGAAGCATCTTATAGGCGAAAGGGGAGGCCGAGGGGGTGCACTAGGAAGCCACACCACCCCCTAACGTGGGCCAGGCCTGGTCGCGTGGCCAGGTGGTGTGGCGACCCTCTGGCTCCTCTCCGTCTCGTATTCTGGCTCTGTGCCCCCCTTGGTAAAAAACTGACTTTGGCTTTTGTGCCATCCAATTCCGAGAATATTCATTTTCTGATTTTCCTAGAACCAAAAACAGCAGAAAACATGCACCTAGCATTGTGGCATCTTGTTAATAGGTTAGTCCAAGCAAGTGTATAAAAATACTCCAAAATGCGGGCAAAACATAAGAAAGTAGATAAAAACCAAGCATGGAACATCAAAAATTATAGATACGTTATCAACGTATCAATAGTCTCAAGTTGGGTCAGTCTAACCACATGTTCATAACATGTGTCCAAATCATTGGTTTGACATCTCCATATCTATGAGTTGCGAAACATAGTCATCAACCAATCGATGTGCTAGTCTAATATTCACGTGTGTCCTCACATGAAATCTTACTAGGGACAACAATTAGATAACCATACAAGTAAAGAGTTTCATAAACAATTCACACAATTGCCAATCAATACAAGTTGCCTGATATATGGATAGTCAAGGAACATTATAAAAACTCATGGATACATATGAAATACAATCATCTCTATGATTGCCTCTAGGGCATATTTCCTTCAACATACTGATTAAAATCTTGTGTTGTAGCCCCCGAGCATGTGGTTGAAACTAGATAGTTCCGGATAAATGCTCTTAGAGAAACTAAGCATGTTTACTTGTTACATAATGAGAATAGATGGAGGATTACCGCGAATGTGAAGTTTGCTGCTTTGCAGAAGGAACTAGACCTTGAACAGGGTAAAACAGCCTTCCTAAAGCAACAGATAAAAAATAGCCAGAGTCCGTTTCTTTTAGTAGCTCCTTACTTTTCCTCATGGAGTCATTTTTGCCGTCTTCTCATAGTGCTTTCCATTTCTGTCTTACAGAAGCCATTGCAAAAGCCAAGAGCATGGTCAAGCAATTCAAGCACATTCAAGAGCTCGACGATGAGAACAAAATCTTGAAGAAAGACCTGGACGATGTTGTCAAGGGCCATGAACAGGCGATGAGGGTGCTGCAAGAGTCTGCTGATGCCGAGATGCAGTGCTTGAAGAATGAAATTTCACAACTCAAGGAACAGAACCAAGCTGTCAAATAGCAGAATGAGAGTAAGCTTGAGGTGTACAAGACAGTTTAGTAGGAGCGGGACGTCTTGGCGGAAACATGCAAGCAAGCTGAGACAAGCATCTTCGGTAACTTTTCCCTGTCTTGGTCAATTCTGTACTTTGGATAAAAGTTTGATGTTTTCATACTCATGGTCCTTTTATCTTATGCAAACCATAGCTCCTATTGGCTTGGCCAACTTGGGTGAAGGTGCTCTAGATCCCAAGGAATGCATGATTCCTGCCGGCAACTTCATCAGCACCGCCATTGCTCAGGCCAAGGAGATAGGCTAGCCTCTAGGAATAAACATCCAGGCGACATACTCAACGGCAAAGTACTCGGAAATCCTGTGCCGAGCCCCCGAGAAAGTCAAGGACTGGAAAACCTCTTGCGTCCGGGCTGGTGCAAGGATGACCCTGTCCTTGGTCAAGGCACACTACAACAACGCCGACATCGATCTGGTGACCTCCGGCATGCCCAAGCTGGACGAGGAAGGAAAAGATATCGATAGCAATGCTATTTGGAATTCCCTCGCCGGCTTCAACACCAGGGTCACCAAGATGGTCAAGGCGGATGTCTTCGTGCCTGCCGAGATCCTTGATGAAGACATGGCTTTGTCTGACTCTAGCGCATCTCCTTTCGAGTTTGATGAGCTATCCCGGCATGGATCTCCTGTTGCTGATGATGCCACCACAAAGTCCCCTGCAGTAGAGCCATGAAAAACAATATTTGTATTAAATGTATCTCTACAATGTGTATGCGGAAAAAATTATGTGTTTTGTTAAGGCGTAAAAACTTGTACTCAAGTTTCCTGCTACTTATCTTTTTCTAGCATGTGTATATTTTTAAGCAAGTGTCGGCTTATCCATTATTCTGGTTCATATGCCTGACCGTTCGTGAGACGGAAGACTCGTAGCGAAGAACTATGACCTTAGGTGATGATGCTTAATAGCACCGTCAAGAACCTAAGAGCAAAATTGCCGGCTTTGAGTGCCGAGAAGACTTGATAAAACGTGCAGACCAGAAAACTTAAGATAACGCCCTTAGGAAGAATTTTCACAAGTGCAAATGCAAACTTGCGCATAAAGGGTTTATATGATCCAAAAATGAACAACTAAAGGAGGTAAAAGACTCAGAAAATATGAGTGAACCAAATGCTTTATTTCATTGATCATATAAGAAACTTATTCATTAAAAGGGACATAGCTGTGCTATGTTCCATAGCCAATCTATCTCTGGGTAGTCATCATCGGAGTAACGTTGCTTGCGCTTGTGATTTTTTGGCCTATCCTTCAACTTGCGAATATCGACGAGGAATAGGAACCATTTAGCAATGCTTTGCTTATGAAGAACGGTCCTTCCCAAGGCGGGTATAGTTTGTGTGATTTCTCCTACTTGAGTCTAAGCACCAGATCCCCGTCTTTAAACTAGTGATGCGTTAGACGATGACTATGGTAGCCACATAGCTTCTGCTGCTATATGGCGGATATCTGGCACGCTAGCACGTGCTCTTCCTCAAGTAGGTCCATAGATAGGCGTCTGGATTCTTCAGCACAATCCGCCTCATAGGCGGCGACTCTTGGTGCATCGTGGAGGATGTTGGATGGAAGGACGGCTTCTGCTCCATAAACCATGAAGAAAAGAGTTAAGCCAGAGGATTTGTTGGGTGTTGTTCATAAACTCCACAGGACAGATGGTAATTCCTCCGCCCAAGCTCTAGCTACTCTACATAGCGGTGCTTCTAAGTCTGGCTCGATTCCATGCAAAATCAGTCGATTGCCATTTCAACTTCCCATTTTACTACGGATGTGCCACAAATGCTAGGTCAAGGTGGATGCCTTTTTCATGATAGTACTCCTCTACTTCTCCGAGAGATAAATTTCTACCGTTGTCGGTGATGATGCTGTGTGGGAGACCAAATCTCACCACTAGATCCCGGACAAATTTCAGGGCTATTGCCCCATCGAGCTTTCTAATGGGTTTAGCTTCAATCCATTTTGTGAACTTATCCACTGCTACTAGCAAGTGTGTAAATCAACAGGGTGCTGTCTGCAAAGGTCCCACCATGTCCAGCCCCTAGACTGCAAAGGGCCAAGTTATTGGTATTGTTCACAATTCTTTAGCTGGAACACTTGGTTTTGTCGCATAGAACTAACACCCAAGGAATGTTTGTTGATACCTTCGATCCGGATTACGGATGTAGTATAGCTCTTTTTCCCTACTATACCTAGGTTATCGAATCCACGAGAAGCGAATGCATAGTGAAGTTACTTTAACGGACCTTCGGGAGTTTTAGAATTCCTTTTGTGTTTTTACCCGACCAATAGCTTGCATCTTTTAGTTGTTGTTCATGATGGAGAGAGAGGACCTAGGGCGTTCGGTTTCACCTATAGCTGTGCAAAAACATCTGATGGAAATAAAAAATAGAAATAAATTGTGCGTGTACTTGTTAGAGCAGGATAAATTATATGTGGGCAGTGCATCCATAATTGCTATTGCCTCCGCAACCGCTTATAGCAATAACCTACTAGTCTCATCCATAGAAGAAAGAGAACTAATGATATGCATAGTGATGTCACCGTTAATTCTAAGCAAATCCCTCACATACAACCGTATTATCCCTTCCGTCACTGGGGTTCCCAACCTGCAGATCACTCATCACTCATAATCCCTATACCTGGCTCAACCCTCCGGGTCTCGGGTACCTGACTTGTCCTTGGATTGAGGTAAGAGAGAATACAATAATCATCATGTCATACAAACTAATACGCGATCCCATCTATGATAAATCACATGCATAATTACTACATGGCTAGCCCGAAGCCCTTACCCCAAGGAGAATTACTCACACATTGAGATGAGATCAACAATCACAAACATTGTAAAGAAAATTATAAGATTGATAGCAATAGTCTTACAATGTCACCAATCGGAGAAGAGATCTACTATTACAAGTGGTGGAATATGGCTATGGAGATGGAGAACGGTTTGGAGATCTGGAGGCGGCTGTAGATCTGTGGCAGAGAATTTTTGGCGAGGTCTCGCTTGTTTTCTCGTCACCTGAGGCTTCTTTATATAGGGGTCCCTTCACGAAAGTTGTTCTATTTGACCTAACGGTGGCGGCGCCAACTATACAACCGGAGATATACGGTCAGAATTTTCGCTCCGGCCGTATAGTTGGTCGTTAAAGCGTCCACCTTTGTTGTGCGGCTCCTGGTTTCTTCTGGTTGTTGGAAATCTCGTATCTTTGACTTTAATGTAGTGATTCCCTCCTTTAAATGAAATTATTTGCGCAAAAAAATACAAAAAGAAAGGATTGCATACCCCTCTGAACATTAGTATTAGTGGCAGGGTTTACAAAGATATTTCATCAAAAATATGATTAATATCTAGTTTAAATGTGGACGTAGATGGCTATATTTCAGATCCATCAACCTCCCCAAGCTTAAACTTGATTGTCCCGAGCAAGAAATCCAAAATCAAAAAGGAACTCAACATTTAAACTAAAATAACGAGATGATGATCTTACTCATGATGAATAGTCTCATGATTCCTGCACTTCATAAATCTGAAAAACTTTAGCATAGATAGAGTATTGGCAAGCATATCATACGGGTTTCATGCATTCTTATAGCGTAGCAAAATTATTGTAAACATGGATGATTCAAATGAGTAAACTTTATTCCATGTCAAGTATTCAACTCATAGGCTTGCCTTTGAATAGTAAAGTATGATCATGTAAATTAAGAATGTGAGAGTTATCATGAAAACAATATATACTAAAGTATCTCAATTCTCCGACATCAACAAATCAAGACTTTGCAAGCACTACTTTTCTATTCATTGTCCTTCAAGAATTTCATATTTTAAGTAATTGAGAGCATGCCAAAGATTTTTATTAGTTTATCAGGCTGTGATGGACACTCGTGGAATCACTAAGGTTTTTGTTCCTTTTTCATAATGATTACTCATAATAGCCAGAGGAGTGATTCCATCCTGATTACAGCTACCCGGGAGTGCCAAGAATCTTACCCACTATAGCATTGCTGCTACAAGTGTTTAATCAACTCATAGCCGAAATCTAGGAGTTTCCTCCATGAAGATTGTTCATAGGCCAGTGGAGTTGTTGGCATCCCATGATGTTTGACACGTGTCGTGTGAATGACCACGGCAGTCGCTAACATGGGCAGCGATTGATAGAAGAGGGGGCGAGAGCTGGCGGCCATCTGCGGTGCAAGATGTGGGCAGATGCACATGGGTTTACCCAGGTTCGCCCCCCCCGGAGGGTAACGACCTACTCCTGCTAGATTGTATTGATGGAAAGCGAGTTACAGGGGTGGAGAGCTCGGCGTCTAAGCAGCGAGTCGCTCGAAAGGGTGTCCGGTGGAACATAAGTTCTCAAGCTACCATAGGGAGGTTTATATAGGGGTACCTCGCTAGGGTTTACAGTATACAACTGAACAAGTTATGGATTCAGAGGCTTTTGACCTAATCCGACTTGGCTTCAACTATGCGTCTGGGCCTCTAGTCTCCAATCGCCAGGCCTTCCATTTAGTCACGATCCAGTCACCATCCTGTAGGCCCACTCGCGAGTCCTTTGGTCCAATCGGAATGTCCTTTAGGCATACCCCGTTCGGCATATCCCCATCAGTAGTCCCCGAGGCCATCATTGATTTAGCACAGGTGTTCATTGGTAGTAGGAGTAGGCAAGTCCAATAAGGACGTCCAGTCGAATGGATGATGGACTTTGTCAAGAATGGAGGATTTTTTTCACCCAATTCCCAGTCGCAGCTTTTGCGTTCGTATCCTTGCTCGAATCGCTTCCCATATCAATTGGACAGGGTACAATTTTCGGCGAGTCGAGAGGAAAAAGTTGGACCGTCGGCTCGGTCAAACTAGCCGTTGGATAATCCAACGGTAACTTCGGCACAATTACCGCCGGTAACGGCTATCCTGAAATTGGCGGGTCGTGTTGCTCTTATGAGGAGAGTGGTGAGAAAGTTCACGTATCTTCTTCCGCATTTCCTTGCTCCCGTGCTCCCCAGTATCTTCGTCTCTGCACGATCTGAAATTTCAAGACCGAGCAGCCCTGCCTCCTCTCAATGGCGCCTCCAAACAATTTGTGGGGGACATCCAAGTGCACCGCCGCACAACTCAAATCATTCGAGGATGCGGGGTTCCTCTGCAAAGGGAACTGGCGGATCCCCGCGCCCTCCGAGGTCGAGCCGAGGCCTTGTTCCGGCGAGTTCATTTGCTTCCCAAGCCATCTGGAGAGGGGTTTGGGGTTCCCTACCTTCGTCTTCTTCCGGCGATTCTGCGCATATTATGCGATCAAACCGTCAGATCTCAACCTGCATAGTATCGAGCAGTTGGTGATCTTTGTCGCCTTTTGTGAATGTTATCTTGGATGCCACCCCTATTTCCCGTGGCTAGAATTATTCCACGGCCACATCGGGCGCGACGGATCTGGTGGGCCCGTCTTGGCGGCAGGCGGCATCACATTCTAGTTGAAGCCAAAGGAAAACTTCTTCAAGCTCATGCTGCCGAAGAAGGCCGCGAGTGAGTGGAAGAAAAGTTGGTTCTATGTGAGGGAATCCACCCCTCCGGCAAAGTGGCGCTCCCCAAATAGGTCGCGGAGAGGAGCGAACCCTGCCGACTGATAGCAGACAAGCTTCCCGATGATCAGAAGATGGCCGCCACGAAGATGATGGACCATATCCAGGCGCTAAAGCACAAGGGATTGTCCACAATCAATATGTACAATTGCTGGCTCGGGCGTCGCTTGGTCCCATTGGCGACCCGGCCCCACTAGATGTATGAATACATCGGGAAGAATGATCCTTCCCGGACTAGCAAGGAGCCTTGTGAAGCCACGGACTACAAGGCCGCCCTGAAGAAGATCACCGACGCGGAATCTACCACCATGTCGGCCAGGCTCGCCCCGTACGTGACCGAGAAGAATGAAGCTCCTACGGGAAGCCACTCTCACTAGGTTCATCTTCAATCATGACCCTCACGGGGAAATTTGCAATCACATCGTGTAATGTTTATTCGTGGTTGTTCTCAGTTGTTTTAGGTTCTCGAGGGTTATCTTCCACCACTCGACGAGGAGGTTCCCAGGGAGCTCGAGGAGGGGACCAGAGGGGACTCCTCCGAGAGCAAAGAAGAAGAATGGGAGGTTCCTCCCCCGGCGCCCATTGCTCGCAAGACTCCCATGAAGAAGCATAGCAAGATCGAGGCGAGTCGCAGTCTTGAAGAGGACGATGAAGACAGCGAAATTCTGTAGGAACACAGTTCATGGCGCACCGCCATGCCCGCGAAGCCCATGCGCAAACCGATGTCGCCTGCGAAGAAGCCGGCTCCAAAGCCAGCGTCTCCACCCAGGTCGGTGGTGGCATTTGGGTCGGACGACGAGTATGATGATGACATGACCAAGACCTCACCCAAGATCCCGGAGGACACGACTCCGATGATGGGACCAGAAGTAGCGGACGCGGTGGTGGAAGTTACGCTCGCGGCGATCGCGCCAATAGTCTCGGCTACATCGGATCTAGGAGCTGCTGAAGCTGTGGCACCCAGATCGCCACAACCGGCGGGGACGACCGTGTCATCTAGGCTAGAGATTCTTGAGACCGCGGCTTCATCATCGAAGAAGCCCGCGGTGTCATGGGCCATAGGTGTCTTTGATAAGGGACTCTCGTGCAAGCTGGGCCCGGAGCTGGATAAGCCTGCCCACATCAGTATGAGGCTGCGTGTTCTTCTGGTCCCCAAGTGAGTCTAGTATCCCCTTTTCCATTCTTGGATGTGTTCTGCATGATTTCTTTACTAACCTTGGTGATTTCGTAGGTCTGGCGCCAAGAAATTAGTTTGCCCTACGGTGTCTAAAATTCCACCGGTCATTGCCGTAGAGCATCATGACCTAAAGTCGGAGCAGCTCTTCCGGTCGGTGTTGTCGAAGTCGCTGACGATGTACCCGATGAATCCATGGGAGCCCTTCATCCGGGTCAAGGGTGGTGGTGGCTCTTCTTCATCGGAACCTGCAAAATAGATCGCTGCCCTCGGGGCTTTTGTAAATTATGTTGTGTGGCTATTTTTTTGATATGAACAATACATATGTATGAAAGTATGAGGAGTCAATCGACTCGCAATGCATGGTTAAGTATGTTATGTGTTGATTTTTGTTTGAGCGAGTCCCCGAGCGCGTCCGCCCTTTAATGCGGTATGACTCGTTTTATGTGCATGTGTGTTTGCTTTGTGTTTTTGTTTTGGTTGAGACTGATTTATCGTGGCGCGTAGGGTCGATCTCCTTGCGACTCCGAGTGAGCTTTGTACTTAGCTATTTTCCCGAGCGTGAGTGAGGTCGGTTTAGGCGAGTCCCCGAGTGTGGTACTTAGCCGGTTTGCAAGTCTACCTATCATAGGATCTGATGCGTTGTTTGTGACGCGTCTCTACCCCTGGCTCGGAAAGCCAGTCGCTTGGCGAGTCCAAGGCAGCTCTCTTACTTGGTGTGTTCCTGAGCCACGTGAGGTTTTCTTGATGCGATGTCCCCGTGCGTGGTACTTAACCGTTCAAGTCGCTTTGCACGAGGATGGGAAGGACAGGTCGCTGTGCGAAGCGTTCGTTGGTCATCTTGGCCTGGTAGGCCAGTCGGGCGAGGCGACTCCGATGGTCGCTCCGGGTTGGCATTTTCATGGATGACACAAAGCCCAAATATCTTTGGTGCCCTTGGGTTTCACTATTTAGCCTCACCGGTCGCTCGACCAAGGGTTGACTTCTGTAGGTAAAATATTGCTGAACATACAAGTGTGAGTGGCTCAAGAATATGGCGAGTAGACACAATTTGTGTGATACAAATGTATTTCATTTATAGCATTTGGGTACAAGTTTGAGTTCTATGTATAGAACTTTCGGAGGAGGTTTACATTCCATGGCCTCCCGACCTCAAGTTGGTCGTTGCCTCGTATGTCGATGAGGTAGTAGGCGTCGTTGCCGAGGACACGTCCTACGGCGAATGGCCCCTCCCATGGGGGGGGAAAGCTTGTGCATGCCCTTCTTGTCTTGGACCAGTCGTAGGACCAGGTCTCCTTCCTGGAAGGTGCGGGTCCACACTCAGCGGCTGTGGTATCGGTGGAGTCCCTGCTGGTAGATGGCGGTGCGGGAGCGAGCTAGGTCGCGTGCCTCATCGAGTTGGTCTATTCCATCTTGGCGGGAGGTCTCATTTGCCGCCTCGACGTAGTTCGCGACCCGCGGTGAGTCGTACTCCAGGTCGGTTGGCATTACGGCCTCAACGCCGTACACCATGAAGAAGGGCGTCAATCCGGTGGAGCGGTTGACGGAGGTGTGGATTCCCCATGTTACGGAGGGGAGCTCTTCAAGCCAGCATCCTGGGGTTCGCTCAAGGGGCACCTGAAGTCGCGGCCTGAGCCCATGGAGGACACTTTGATTGGCGTGTTCCGCTTGGCCGTTCGACTCGGGTGGGCGACTGAGGCGAGGTCGAGTCGTATGCTGTGCTCCTCGCAGAATTCTGCCATGGCGCCTTTGGCGAAGTTGGTGCCGTTGTCCGGTATGATGCTTTGCGGGTAGCCGTACCGGTAGATCAGTTCATGGAGGAACTTGGTGGCGGTCTTGCCGTCACACTTCTTGATTGGTTTGGCTTCAACCCACATGGTGAATTTGTCGACCGCGACCAGGAGGTGGGTGAAGCTAGATGGAGCCTTCTTGAATGGGCCGACCATGTCCATGCCACATACGGCGAATGGCCAGGTGATGGGGATGGTCTTGAGTGCCGAACCAGGGAGATGCGTCTGGTTGGCATACTTCTGGTGCCCGACTCACCGTTGGACTATGTCGGTGGCGTCGGCGTGCGCGTTGAGCCAGTACTACAAATATAGCAAATGCATAAAGGAATATCTCTCTCTCCCTCTCAGCAAAACAGTACTACAATCAGCAATTGACAATGCAAACAGTACTACCATCGACATCAGCAAGTAAATTAACCAACTAAACCTGAGTAGCAACCATGTCCCCACACTGCATTTTATCTTTGCCTAACAATTAAACCTAGAAGCAGCATGTAAGGGTAGTATGAAAACTACCTAGACGGAGATGCCCCATAGACGGAATACCCAGGGACCATGTTTTTGGTTTAGAGAGCGTCCTCCTTAGCCTTGGCAGTGAAGACATCGGCGTGCTTGTGCTGCACCATGACCACCTTGACCTCGCCCTTCATGTCGGGCCCACCCCTGCCTCCTCTCCTGCCACCACCGCAACCTCTAGCACAGTCGCTCCTACATCCGCTGCCACTTCAACCGCCTGCAGACAACAAAACATCAATGGGTGAGACCGAATCGAGGACACTGCAGAGACGGAGAGGTAGAATGAGGTGAGGGTGGAGGATGCTTACCTTCTCCTCGGTCGCCTCATGGAGCCGAACGGGTCGACGATGCCAGGCCCAGATGTGCCCATCTCACTGCCGGGCATGGCCGTTCCCCACAGATCAGGGGCACATCTCGTGCTAGTAACGGAGGGACGGCGGTAAGTGGGTGAGGAGAGAAGGGTGAGAAGTGTGTGGTAGTGGGATGGTGGCGAGCGCGCCGGGAGTAGGAGGGAGCCAAATGTGTCTCTTGGCGCGATCTGGTGAGCGCTCGTGCTGGGGTAGCGAGCGAGAGAGTAAGAGAAGTGGCTGAGGGTTTGGGAAGAGGAGTCAGGGGAGTGAGAGGATTAGGGTTTGGTCGATTGGTTTTTCTGGACGGGTGGTGATATTTCACGAAACTGCAGGACAATTCGGTAATTTTAGGTCCAAAATATGTGGGAAGTATGGGGAGGCGGGAGAATTGGCATGAAATTTTCAGCACTAGATTGAGGTCGTGTGGACGGCTAAGATCTTCTTTGGGGGAGAGATCTGTGGGTAGTCTGACTCTTTACTCTGATTAGTTGACACTATTATACACAAAATTCTGTTTTCCATTTTTAGAGTACCAAAAACAGGGCGCTTTGCGAACTAACCACCAAATGAAAGTTTCGAAAAGCTACCACCCTATTTTTCAAAAATAGTAGACCACGTTACAAGGACATTATCCCTGGTAAAAAGGCAAATGGCTGCCAAATCAGTAGGAAATGGGTCCGGTTTGAACTACAGGTACATCATCTAATGTTGGTGATTTTTAGAAAAAAACAACTTTAGACTCACAATATGATGTTTCTTCAGATATCCAATGCAAGTTTTAGTGAGACTCATCCCCTATCTTCATGCCCACTGTTTTCACCATAGTTTGAAACGGGAAAATTTGGAAACGGGCATAAGAAATTAAAAAACAGTCCGAACAAGGTAAATCCTTCATGTGATGTCATATTTTGTGACATAGTTACAAGGAAGAATATTAAACTTGGTATATTGATTGCATCTCGAAAATACCTTCATAGAAATGACCTATCATGTTCGAGGTTTCAAGGCTTTCAAGCCAAACGACCAATGTTATGGCTAGAATCGCGACATAGTTTGTGATAACGTGCCCATATTGTGCACTCATTTGCATCTTGGGATGGCAAACAATGTTACAGGAGGAAGTTTTCCTTTTTGTCACATGGAAAATGCATTTTCTATTTTCTGAGTGCTAAAAAGGGGGCGTTTTATGAAGAAACACCAAATGTTAAATTTAAAAATTCTACCACCCCATTTTGCAAAAATACTAGACCACTTTACATGAACAATGTCCCAACCGGTTATTTTAAAACCTTTATGTCCATCCCTTGTAAAAAACACAAATATCTGCCGAATCGGTAGGAAGTGGGTCCGGTTTGAACTACATGTACATGATCTAATGCTCAAGATTTAAAAAAAAAATCATTTTTAGACTCACAATATGATGTTTCTTCAGAGATCCAATGCAAGTTTAAGCAAGGCTCATCCACTGTCTTCATGCCCACTTTTTGACCATAGTTTGAATCGGAACAATTTGGAAACGAGCATAAGAAATTAAAAAACGGTCTGAGCATGGTAAATCCTTCGCGTCGTGTCATATTATGTGACATAGTTATGAGGAAAAATATCAAACTTGGTATATTGATTGCATCTCGAAAATACCTTAACAGAAATGACCTATCATGTTCGAGGTTTCATGGTTTTCAGGCCAAATGACCAATGTTATGGCCAGAATCGCGACATAGTTCGTGATAATGTTCCCATATTGTGCACTCATGTGCATATTGGGATGGCAAACAATGTTGCAAGAGGAAGTTTTCCTTTTTGTCGCATCGAAAATGCATTTTCTATTTTCTGAGTGCTAAAAAGGGGGCGTTTTGTGAAACAACACCAAATGTTAAATTCAAAAATGCTACCACCCCATTTTTCCAAAATACTAGACCACTTTACATGAACAATGTCCCAACCGGGTATTTTAAAACCTTTCTGTCCACCCTAGGTAAAGAAGACAAATGTCTGCCGAATCGGTAGGAAGTGGGTCCGGTTTGAACTACATGTACATGATCTAAGGATCATGATTTTTTAAATCATTTTTAGACTCACAATATGATGTTTCTTCAGAGATCCAATGCAAGTTTAAGTGAGGCTCATCCCTATCTTCATGCCCGCTATTTTGACCCTAGTTTGAATCGTGAAAACTTGGAAATAGGCATAAGAAATTCAAAAACGGTTCGAACATGATAAATCTTTCACGTGGTGTCATATTATGTGACATAGTTATGAGGAAAAATATCAAACTTGGTATATTGATTGCATCTCGAAAATACCTTCATAGAAATGACCTATCATGTTCGAGAGTTCATGGCTTTCACGCTAAAGGACCAATGTTATGGCCAGAATCGCGACATAGTTTGTGATAATGTGCCCATATTGTGCACTCATGTGCATCTTGGGATGGCAAACAATGTTACAAGAGGAAGCTTTCCTTTTTGTCGCATATAAAATGCATTTTCTATTTTCTGAGTGCTAAAAAGTGGGCGTTTTGTGAAGCAACACCAAATGTTAAATTCAAAAATACTACCACCCCATTTTAAAAAAAATACCAGACCACTTTACATGAACAATGTCCTAACCGGGTATTTTGAAACCTTTTTGTCCACCCCTGGTAAAAAAGACAAATATCTGCCGAATCGGTAGGAAGTGGGTCCGGTTTGAACTACATGTACATGATCTAATGCTCATGATTTTTAGAAAAATCATTTTAGACTCACAATATGATGTTTCTTCAGAGATCCAATGCAAGTTTAAGCGAGGCTCATCCCTGCCTTCATGCCCATTCGTTGTGACCATAGTTTGAATCAAAATTTGGAAACATGCATAAGATATTCAAAGACAGTCCGAACATGGTAAATCCTTCGTGTGGTGTCATATTATGTGACATAGTTATAAGGAAAAATATCAAACTTGGCATATTGATTGCATCTCGAAAATACCTTCACAAAAATGACCTATCATGTTCGAGGTTTTATGGCTTTCAGGCCAAACGACCAATGTTATGGCCAGAATCGCGACATAGTTTGTGATAATATGGCCATATTGTGCACTCACGTGCATCTTGGGATGGCAAACAATGTTGCAAGAGGAATTTTTCCTTTTTGTCGCATAGAAAATGCATTTTCTAATTTCTGAGTGCTAAAAAGTGGGTGTTTTGTGAAGCAACACCAAATGTTAAGTTCAAAAATGTTACCACCCCATTTTGGAAAAATACTAGAACACTTTACATGAACAATGTCCCAACCAGTTATTTTAAAACCTTTCTGTCTACCCCTGGCAAAAAAGACAAATATTGGCCGAATCAGTAGGAAGTGGGTCCGGTTTGAACTACATGTACATGATCTAATGCCCAAGATTTTTTAAAAAAATCATTTTTAGACTCACAATATGATGTTTCTTCAGAGATCCAATGCAAGTTTAAGCAATTTGATCCTCGCCTTCATGCCCACTTTTTGACCATAGTTTGAATCGGAAAAATTTGGAAACGGGCATAAGAAATTAAAAAACGGTATGAGCATGGTAAATCCTTCGCGTCGTGTCATATTATGTGACATAGTTTTGAGGAAAAATATCAAACTTGGTATATTGATTGCATCTCGAAAATACCTTAACAGAAATGACCTATCATGTTCGAGGTTTCATGGTTTTCAGGCCAAATGACCAATGTTATGGCCAGAATCGCGACATAGTTCGTGATAATGTTCCCATATTGTGCACTCATGTGCATATTGGGATGGCAAACAATGTTGCAAGAGGAAGTTTTCCTTTTTGTCGCATCGAAAATGCATTTTCTATTTTCTGAGTGCTAAAAAGGGGGCGTTTTGTGAAACAACAGCAAATGTTAAATTCAAAAATGCGACCTCCCCATTTTTCCAAAATACTAGACCTCTTTACATGAACAATGTCCCAACCGGGTATTTTAAAACCTTTCTGTCCACCCTAGGTAAAGAAGACAAATGTCCGAATCGGTAGGAAGTGGGTCCGGTTTGAACTACATGTACATGATCTAAGGATCATGATTTTTTAAATCATTTTTAGACTCACAATATGATGTTTCTTCAGAGATCCAATGCAAGTTTAAGTGAGGCTCATCCCTATCTTCATGCCCGCTATTTTGACCCTAGTTTGAATCGTGAAAACTTGGAAATAGGCATAAGAAATTCAAAAACGGTTCGAACATGATAAATCTTTCACGTGGTGTCATATTATGTGACATAGTTATGAGGAAAAATATCAAACTTGGTATATTGATTGCATCTCGAAAATACCTTCATAGAAATGACCTATCATGTTCGAGAGTTCATGGCTTTCACGCTAAAGGACCAATGTTATGGCCAGAATCGCGACATAGTTTGTGATAATGTGCCCATATTGTGCACTCATGTGCATCTTGGGATGGCAAACAATGTTACAAGAGGAAGCTTTCCTTTTTGTCGCATATAAAATGCATTTTCTATTTTCTGAGTGCTAAAAAGTGGGCGTTTTGTGAAGCAACACCAAATGTTAAATTCAAAAATACTACCACCCCATTTTAAAAAAAATACCAGACCACTTTACATGAACAATGTCCTAACCGGGTATTTTGAAACCTTTTTGTCCACCCCTGGTAAAAAAGACAAATATCTGCCGAATCGGTAGGAAGTGGGTCTGGTTTGAACTACATGTACATGATCTAATGCTCATGATTTTTTAGAAAAATCATTTTTAGACTCACAATATGATGTTTCTTCAGAGATCCAATGCAAGTTTAAGCGAGGCTCATCCCCTGTCTTCATGCCCATTGCGTTGACCATAGTTTGAATCCGGAAAATTTGGAAACATGCATAAGATATTCAAAGACAGTCCGAACATGGTAAATCCTTTGTGTGGTGTCATATTATGTGACATAGTTATAAGGAAAAATATCAAACTTGGCATATTGATTGCATCTCGAAAATACCTTCACAAAAATGACCTATCATGTTCGAGGTTTTATGGCTTTCAGGCCAAACGACCAATGTTATGGCCAGAATCGCGACATAGTTTGTGATAATATGGCCATATTGTGCACTCACGTGCATCTTGGGATGGCAAACAATGTTGCAAGAGGAATTTTTCCTTTTTGTCGCATAGAAAATGCATTTTCTAATTTCTGAGTGCTAAAAAGTGGGTGTTTTGTGAAGCAACACCAAATGTTAAGTTCAAAAATGTTACCACCCCATTTTGGAAAAATACTAGAACACTTTACATGAACAATGTCCCAACCAGTTATTTTAAAACCTTTCTGTCCACCCCTGGCAAAAAAGACAAATATTGGCCGAATCAGTAGGAAGTGGGTCCGGTTTGAACTACATGTACATGATCTAATGCCCAAGATTTTTTAAAAAAATCATTTTTAGACTCACAATATGATGTTTCTTCAGAGATCCAATGCAAGTTTAAGCAGGGCTGATCCCCTGTCTTCATGCCCACTTTTTGACCATAGTTTGAATCGGAAAAATTTGGAAACGGGCATAAGAAATTAAAAAACGGTCTGAGCATGGTAAATCCTTCGCGTCGTGTCATATTATGTGACATAGTTATGAGGAAAAATATCAAACTTGGTATATTGATTGCATCTCGAAAATACCTTAACAGAAATGACCTATCATGTTCGAGGTTTCATGGTTTTCAGGCCAAATGACCAATGTTATGGCCAGGATCGCGACATAGTTTGCGATAATGTTCCCATATTGTGCACTCATGTGCATATTGGGATGGCAAACAATGTTGCAAGAGGAAGTTTTCCTTTTTGTCGCATCGAAAATGCATTTTCTATTTTCTGAGTGCTAAAAAGGGGGCGTTTTGTGAAACAACACCAAATGTTAAATTCAAAAATGCTACCACCCTATTTTTCCAAAATACTAGACCACTTTACATGAACAATGTCCCAACCGGGTATTTTAAAACCTTTCTGTCCACCCTAGGTAAAGAAGACAAATGTCTGCCGAATCGGTAGGAAGTGGGTCCGGTTTGAACTACATGTACATGATCTAAGGATCATGATTTTTTAAATCATTTTTAGACTCACAATATGATGTTTCTTCAGAGATCCAATGCAAGTTTAAGTGAGGCTCATCCCTATCTTCATGCCCGCTATTTTGACCCTAGTTTGAATCGTGAAAACTTGGAAATAGGCATAAGAAATTCAAAAACGGTTCGAACATGATAAATCTTTCACGTGGTGTCATATTATGTGACATAGTTATGAGGAAAAATATCAAACTTGGTATATTGATTGCATCTCGAAAATACCTTCATAGAAATGACCTATCATGTTCGAGAGTTCATGGCTTTCATGCTAAAGGACCAATGTTATGGCCAGAATCGCGACATAGTTTGTGATAATGTGCCCATATTGTGCACTCATGTGCATCTTGGGATGGCAAACAATGTTACAAGAGGAAGTTTTCCTTTTTGTCGCATATAAAATGCATTTTCTATTTTCTGAGTGCTAAAAAGTGGGCGTTTTGTGAAGCAACACCAAATATTAAATTCAAAAATACTACCACCCCATTTTAAAAAAAATACCAGACCACTTTACATGAACAATGTCCTAACTGGTATTTTGAAACCTTTTGTCCACCCACCGTAAAAAGACAAATAACTGCCAAATCGGTAGGAAGTGGGTCTGGTTTGAACTACATGTACATGATCTAATGCTCATGATTTTTTAGAAAAATCATTTTTAGACTCACAATATGATGTTTCTTCAGAGATCCAATGCAAGTTTAAGCGAGGCTCATCCCCTGTCTTCATGCCCATTGCGTTGACCATAGTTTGAATCCGGAAAATTTGGAAACATGCATAAGAAATTCAAAGACAGTCCGAACATGGTAAATCCTTCGTGTGGTGTCATATTATGTGACATAGTTATAAGGAAAAATATCAAACTTGGCATATTGATTGCATCTCGAAAATACCTTCACAAAAATAACCTATCATGTTCGAGGTTTTATGGCTTTCTGGCCAAACGACCAATGTTATGGCCAGAATCGCGACATAGTTTGTGATAATATGGCCATATTGTGCACTCACGTGCATCTTGGGATGGCAAACAATGTTGCAAGAGGAATTTTTCCTTTTTGTCGCATAGAAAATGCATTTTCTAATTTCTGAGTGCTAAAAAGTGGGTGTTTTGTGAAGCAACACCAAATGTTAAGTTCAAAAATGTTACCACCCCATTTTGGAAAAATACTAGAACACTTTACATGAACAATGTCCCAACCAGTTATTTTAAAACCTTTCTGTCCACCTCTGGCCAAAAAGACAAATATTGGCCGAATCAGTAGGAAGTGGGTCCGGTTTGAACTACATGTACATGATCTAATGCCCAAGATTTTTTAAAAAAATCATTTTTAGACTCACAATATGATGTTTCTTCAGAGATCCAATGCAAGTTTAAGGTATTGATCCCCTGTCTTCATGCCCACTTTTTGACCATAGTTTGAATCGGAAAAATTTGGAAACGGGCATAAGAAATTAAAAAACGGTCTGAGCATGGTAAATCCTTCGCGTCGTGTCATATTATGTGACATAGTTATGAGGAAAAATATCAAACTTGGTATATTGATTGCATCTCGAAAATACCTTAACAGAAATGACCTATCATGTTCGAGGTTTCATGGTTTTCAGGCCAAATGACCAATGTTATGGCCAGGATCGCGACATAGGTTGCGATAATGTTCCCATATTGTGCACTCATGTGCATATTGGGATGGCAAACAATGTTGCAAGAGGAAGTTTTCCTTTTTGTCGCATCGAAAATGCATTTTCTATTTTCTGAGTGCTAAAAAGGGGGCGTTTTGTGAAACAACACCAAATGTTAAATTCAAAAATGCTACCACCCTATTTTTCCAAAATACTAGACCACTTTACATGAACAATGTCCCAACCGGGTATTTTAAAACCTTTCTGTCCACCCTAGGTAAAGAAGACAAATGTCTTAATCGGTAGGAAGTGGGTCCGTTTGAACTACATGTACATGATCTAAGGATCATGATTTTTTAAATCATTTTTAGACTCACAATATGATGTTTCTTCAGAGATCCAATGCAAGTTTAAGTGAGGCTCATCCCTATCTTCATGCCCGCTATTTTGACCCTAGTTTGAATCGTGAAAACTTGGAAATAGGCATAAGAAATTCAAAAACGGTTCGAACATGATAAATCTTTCACGTGGTGTCATATTATGTGACATAGTTATGAGGAAAAATATCAAACTTGGTATATTGATTGCATCTCGAAAATACCTTCATAGAAATGACCTATCATGTTCGAGAGTTCATGGCTTTCATGCTAAAGGACCAATGTTATGGCCAGAATCGCGACATAGTTTGTGATAATGTGCCCATATTGTGCACTCATGTGCATCTTGGGATGGCAAACAATGTTACAAGAGGAAGTTTTCCTTTTTGTCGCATATAAAATGCATTTTCTATTTTCTGAGTGCTAAAAAGTGGGCGTTTTGTGAAGCAACACCAAATATTAAATTCAAAAATACTACCACCCCATTTTAAAAAAAATACCAGACCACTTTACATGAACAATGTCCTAACCGGGTATTTTGAAACCTTTTTGTCCACCCCTGGTAAAAAAGACAAATAACTGCCAAATCGGTAGGAAGTGGGTCTGGTTTGAACTACATGTACATGATCTAATGCTCATGATTTTTTAGAAAAATCATTTTTAGACTCACAATATGATGTTTCTTCAGAGATCCAATGCAAGTTTAAGCGAGGCTCATCCCCTGTCTTCATGCCCATTGCGTTGACCATAGTTTGAATCCGGAAAATTTGGAAACATGCATAAGAAATTCAAAGACAGTCCGAACATGGTAAATCCTTCGTGTGGTGTCATATTATGTGACATAGTTATAAGGAAAAATATCAAACTTGGCATATTGATTGCATCTCGAAAATACCTTCACAAAAATAACCTATCATGTTCGAGGTTTTATTGCTTTCTGGCCAAACGACCAATGTTATGGCCAGAATCGCGACATAGTTTGTGATAATATGGCCATATTGTGCACTCACGTGCATCTTGGGATGGCAAACAATGTTGCAAGAGGAATTTTTCCTTTTTGTCGCATAGAAAATGCATTTTCTAATTTCTGAGTGCTAACAAGTGGGTGTTTTGTGAAGCAACACCAAATGTTAAGTTCAAAAATGTTACCACCCCATTTTTGAAAAATACTAGAACACTTTACATGAACAATGTCCCAACCAGTTATTTTAAAACCTTTCTGTCCACCCCTGGCAAAAAAGACAAATATTGGCCGAATCAGTGGGAAGTGGGTCCGGTTTGAACTACATGTACATGATCTAATGCCCAAGATTTTTAAAAAAAATCATTTTTAGACTCACAATATGATGTTTCTTCAGAGATCCAATGCAAGTTTAAGCAGGGCTCATCCCCTGTCTTCATGCCCACTTTTTGACCATAGTTTGAATCGGAAAAATTTGGAAACGGGCATAAGAAATTAAAAACGGTCTGAGCATGGTAAATCCTTCGCGTCGTGTCATATTATGTGACATAGTTATGAGGAAAAATATCAAACTTGGTATATTGATTGCATCTCGAAAATACCTTAACAGAAATGACCTATCATGTTCGAGGTTTCATGGTTTTCAGGCCAAATGACCAATGTTATGGCCAGGATCGCGACATAGTTTGTGATAATGTTCCCATATTGTGCACTCATGTGCATATTGGGATGGCAAACAATGTTGCAAGAGGAAGTTTTCCTTTTTGTCACATCGAAAATGCATTTTCTATTTTCTGAGTGCTAAAAAGGGGGCGTTTTGTGAAACAACACCAAATGTTAAATTCAAAAATGCTACCACCCCATTTTTCCAAAATACTGGACCACTTTACATGAACAATGTCCCAATCGGGTATTTTAAAACCTTTCTGTCCACCCTAGGTAAAGAAGACAAATGTCTGCCGAATCGGTAGGAAGTGGGTCCGGTTTGAACTACATGTACATGATCTAAGGATCATGATTTTTTAAATCATTTTTAGACTCACAATATGATGTTTCTTCAGAGATCCAATGCAAGTTTAAGTGAGGCTCATCCCTATCTTCATGCCCGCTATTTTGACCCTAGTTTGAATCGTGAAAACTTGGAAATAGGCATAAGAAATTCAAAAACGGTTCGAACATGATAAATCTTTCACGTGGTGTCATATTATGTGACATAGTTATGAGGAAAAATATCAAACTTGGTATATTGATTGCATCTCGAAAATACCTTCATAGAAATGACCTATCATGTTCGAGAGTTTATGGCTTTCACGCTAAAGGACCAATGTTATGGCCAGAATCGCGACATAGTTTGTGATAATGTGCCCATATTGTGCACTCATGTGCATCTTGGGATGGCAAACAATGTTACAAGAGGAAGTTTTCCTTTTTGTCGCATATAAAATGCATTTTCTATTTTCTGAGTGCTAAAAAGTGGGCATTTTGTGAAGCAACACCAAATGTTAAATTCAAAAATACTACCACCCCATTTTAAAAAAAATACCAGACCACTTTACATGAACAATGTCCTAACCGGGTATTTTGAAACCTTTTTGTCCACCCCTGGTAAAAATGACAAATATCTGCCGAATCGGTAGGAAGTGGGTCTGGTTTGAACTACATGTACATGATCTAATGCTCATGATTTTTTAGAAAAATCATTTTTAGACTCACAATATGATGTTTCTTCAGAGATCCAATGCAAGTTTAAGCGAGGCTCATCCCCTGTCTTCATGCCCATTGCGTTGACCATAGTTTGAATCAGGAAAATTTGGAAACATGCATAAGAAATTCAAAGACAGTCCGAACATGGTAAATCCTTCGTGTGGTGTCATATTATGTGACATAGTTATAAGGAAAAATATCAAACTTGGCATATTGATTGCATCTCGAAAATACCTTCACAGAAGTGACCTATCATGTTCGAGGTTTTATGGCTTTCAGGCCAAACGACCAATGTTATGGCCAGAATCGCGACATAGTTTGTGATAATATGGCCATATTGTGCACTCACGTGCATCTTGGGATGGCAAACAATGTTGCAAGAGGAAGTTTTCCTTTTTGTCGCATAGAAAATGCATTTTCTAATTTCTGAGTGCTAAAAAGTGGGTGTTTTGTGAAGCAACACCAAATGTTAAGTTCAAAAATGTTACCACCCCATTTTTGAAAAATACTAGAACACTTTACATGAACAATTTCCCAAACAGTTATTTTAAAACCTTTCTGTTCACCCCTGGCAAAAAAGACAAATATTGGCCGAATCAGTAGGAAGTGGGTCCGGTTTGAACTACATGTCATAATCTAATGCTCGTGATTTTTTTTAAAAATCATTTTTAGACTCACAATATGATGTTTCTTCAGAAATCCAATGCAAGTTTAAGCGAGGCTCATCCCCTCTCTTCATGCCCTATTGTTTTAACCGTAGTTTGAATCGGGAAAATTTGGAAACATGCATAAGAAATTCAAAAATGGTCCGAACATGGTAAATCCTTCGCGTAGTGTCATATTATGTGACATAGTTATGGGGAAAAATATCAAACTTGGTATATTGATTGCATCTTGAAAATACTTTCATAGAAATGACCTATCATGTTCGAGGTTTCATGGCTTTCAGGCCAAATGACCAATGTTATGGCCAGAATCGCTACATAGTTTGTGATAATGTGCCCACAATGTGCACTCATGTGCACCTTGGGATGGCAAACAATGTTGCAGGACGAAGTTTTCCTTTTTATCACACAGAAAATGCATTTTCTATTTTCTAAGTGCTAAAAAGGGGGCATTTTGTCAAGAAACACCAAATGTTCAATTCAAAAATGCTACCTCCCCATTTAAAAAAATATTAGACCACCTTACATGAATAATTTCTCAACCAGGGATTTTAACACCTTTCTGTCCACCCCAGGTACAAAAGACAAATGTCTGCCAAATTAGTAGGAAGTGGGTCCGGTTTGAACTACAGGTACATGATCTAATGCTCTTGATTTTTAGAAAAAATCATTTTTAGACTCACAATATGATGTTTCTTTAGATATCCAATGCAATTTTAAGCGAGGCCCATCCCCTGTCTTCATGCTCGCTGTTTTGGCCATAGTTTGAATCGGGGAAACTTGGAAACGGGCTTCAGAAATTCAAAAACGTTCTGAACAAGGTAAATCCTTCTCGTGGTGTCATATTATGTGACATAGTTACGAGGGAAAATATCAAACTTGGTATATTGATTGCATCTCGAAAAAACCTTCACAGAAATGACCTATCATGTTCGAGGTTTCATGGCTTTCAGGCCAAACAACAAATGTTATGGCTAGAATCGTGACATAGTTTATGATAACGTGCCCATATTATGCACTCATGTGCATCTTGGGATGGCAAACAATGTTGCAGGAGGACGTTTTCCTTTTTGTCGCACAGAAAATGCATTTTCTATTTTCTGAGTGCTAAAAAGGGGGCGTTTTGCGAAGCAACACCAAATGTTCAATTCTAAAATGCTACCACCCAATTTTTGAAAAATACTAGACCACCTTAAATGAACAATGTCCCAACCGGGGATTTTAAAACCTTTCTGTCCACCCCTGGTAAAAAAGACAAATGTGTGCCGAATCTTTAGGAAGTGGGTTCGGTTTGAACTATAGGTACATGATCTAATGCTCATGATTTTTTTGAAAAATATTTTTTAGATTCACAATATGATGTTTCAATTGTAAAATTTCAATTTGAAAACCTAGATGAAAATTTTCAATTTCAAACCCCTGTTGTCAAAATCATGATTCAAAATCTCTATTTATGCCTCTTAAGGTTTTATATGAAAATATGTCCTTGTAGTTTTCTTGAAATTAAAAGTGTTCAATAATGTCCTAAAAATATTCTCTGAAATATTACAAGCTCTCTAAATTTTGTTTGAATCTATTTAGAATTATGTATAAAAAGATACAAAAGAATTAAAAAGGAATAAAGAAAAAAAGGTGGAGGTGGCTGGGCGGGCGAACGCACGAGGCAAACGGGCCAGCCCAACAAGGCATGGGCGCTCACACGCTGCTGTCGGCCCAAGGCTAGCCCAACGAGCAGCCCAAGCAGCCACAAGTTGGAGGCCTGCGTAGGTTAACTGGGCTTCCTGATGATTAAGAGCATATGGTCCTACTATTGATACAAGACGATGGTGGTGGACCGGTGGTAGAGCAACTAGGAGTAATACCGACCGTGATATATCGTGAGTTCGATTTCCCCAACGCTCTCTTTTTTTGTGTAAATTGTTTGGTCCTTGTCAGTTCGGACTGTCATTCAGTTAGGGGCCAACAGTCAGGGGCCTTGTCGTTCTGCACATATGTGGGTCCTACATGTCATTGAAAATGTCCCTCACAGTCAATAGGTCAAATCCAACATGGCAAGTAGGCCCTACATGTCATTGGACATGAGTATAATTTGTAGTCAACTAGTCAATGCAATATGAACATGGCATGTAAACTTAAATTGACACATGGATATGAGACGTATGCAGACACGTCAACGAATTTGACACATAAACGCGACACCTAGATCAACCTGCTGAGGTGGCCAACAGTCTTTCTTAATTAATTATGAATAGCATCCACGACTATTTAAATTGGTCATAGTTGCCTAAAATTAAGGTCATGGACCAGTGATGTTTATGTTATGGCCAACTGGTGTAAGCAACCTATGACCTTCCTGACAAAGAAGGTCATAGTTTTTCAGGGTTTGTATCCTCCCAAATGGCTTACGACCTGTTGGTTTGAAATGGTCATAAATCTATGGCCAAAAAACTCAGGGTCATTAAGAAAAGGTCACTACTCAACACACTTCTTGTAGTGGAGGAATGTAGAATGAGTGAGATGAGAGGAGGAGGAGGGGGACTTTTATAGCTTAGGGGTAGCCCCAATGGACATGGAAAGTCAGCCATGGTCTTTCCATTAAAGCAATTTATTTCACTTGGTTCAATGCCAGTCAATTTAATGAACACTTCATTTAACGAGTACTTCATTTAATGAACACATGAATATTTTATCCCCTTGCAATATTTCGATACACCGAAACTATTCTGGCAGTTTTTATTAGAACAATTCCTGTGTTGTCCAGTATTTTCTCCTGCGTTCCTTATCCAATAAAATGTGTCGACTACCCTTAAGTGTGTCTCCCTACGGGCTCGTGAACTATGTGGACATGATCAAGACTCTCTTCGATCAATAATAATTAGCAGGACCTAGAGATCCATAATTACTCCCACTAATTCAATGATGAACTGGTGATCACATGAACCTTTTTCACAGTAACCATTTCCTTTTGTCTCGTGATATTTTACTTGTCCGAGATCCAATCATTTGGTATCATCTGATGGGGATATGCTGAATGGGGTATGCCTAGCAGGACATTTCAACTAGACCAATGGCCTTGCGAGTGGTCCTGCAGGATGGCGACTGGAACGCGACTAAGAGCAAGCCTGGCGACTGGAAGGTGGAGGCCCATAAGAGTAGCTCAAGCCTAGTTGGATTATGTCAAACCCTCCGAATCCTTGACTAGTTTGTTTGTATATCTGTAAACCCTAGCGAGGTACCCCCTATATAAACCTCCCTAGCATTCTCTTTGTACTCACGTTCTATCATACATCCCTTCGAGTGACTCGCTTCCTAATCGCCGAGCTCGCCGCCCCTGTAACTCGCTCGTCACTAATACAATCTAGCAGGATTAGGTCTTTACCCTCCCGGGGGCGAACCTGGGTAAACTCATGTGTCTTCGCCCCCATCTTGCTCCATAGATGGCCACCAACTCTTTCCCTCAATCCTATCAATCACTACCCCTAGTAGCGACTGCCATGGTCATTCCCACGATAGTGGCGCCCACCGTGGGCCATGACCGGTCTGGCATGAGTTCTGCGGCGAGACCCTATTCGCTAATCGATGGGCCGATCACCACCGGCCACATGATCGCCAACGGCGAGATCCTCCAAATCCTACCCAGCAGCTACATCCCGGCGTCGCGCCCGATCACGCACAACACGGTGATACCGGTCGGCACCATCAACTTGTTCGTCGGCTTCACCGATGTAGTCGACCCGGCGGAAATGGTGATCGTCAGCAGATCACCAACATACCGCGATCTGCTATTAGAGGACCAGATCCTCTCCATCAATCGCCTCGCCACTGAGTACCACTGGGTTGCCAGCAATGCGTCCGGGACTGATGCTACTGTGGATGACGACGCTCTCCACGATGACACCGATTCTTCGACCCCTGCTTCGGTCGCCGGATCCATCACCGCCGCATCATGGGAGGACTCCATCACGTGGGTCTCCAACCCTGAGGATTTTGAGAACGCCTCCATCTTCGGGAACTTCGACTCTGACTCCAGATCGGAGTCCCCTGAGGACTTCGACACCATATCCAATCTCTTCAACGTGATCTACATGGCGGGCAGCACGAGTGCCCTGCAAGATCCATTCTCCATGTTGATCCCGCCGAACGCAACAGCGACGGAGGTGTAGGAATCCCGCCTACGACTAGAGGAGGCATCACGTAGGGAGCAGGCCAAGCACGAGAAATTCTGCCTTGAGCTGGACACGGCGCAGGATCTATCGCTCTACCATCAATGCCGCATCAGGACCTGCCTGCACTCCAACATCTAGCGCCGTGTCGGGAGCTTCAACGACAAGAGCAACCCCGCGTGCGCGGTCGAGCTCGAGTACTACGAGAACACGCCGCCCAGCGGCAGCAACCGCCCACCACCTAGCGCACCGGCGATTGGAGCCCCACCGCCACCCATAGGTCACGCTCCCCTGCCGGAGCAGCCGTGAATAATCATCTCGCCGCAAGCCCATGACACCAATGGGATCCCGCTGTACTCCACTCCAATGGACAACGTCATCACGGCAGACGCTGCAGTCACCCACCTTGACATCCGAGGATAGGGCATGCAGCAGATCTAGTATGCCAAGTTCCTAATCGGCATGGCCATCGAGTAGCAAGCCGCGGGGGTTTGATTCGCGGGGGGCGGACGTACTCCCGCTCATCGGGAAGCAGGGCGGCCTCAAGCGGCCGTCCGACTGTCGCCAACACCCTTAACTGCCCACCGTCCGAGCCACTGCCGCACCAACCACGGGCCGCCAACCCTGTGCTCTCCACCAACGAGTCGCGGCATGCGAACAACATGGTCGCCGCCAACGGCCAAGCCATTGACGCAAGGACGCACATTGTCAATAATCAGGCCTGGCGGGCGCGCCAGCCCAACGACTTGAGGCACACCCTCACCAACTGTAGCGACCTCGAACCAAGGGGCTTTCTCAGCCGAGTGGGACCTCAATGCTTTGGACCAATGATTCGAGGCAAGAAGTACCCCACCAACTTCAAGGCGCCCAAGGAGATCGAAAAATACGATCCAACGTGTGATCCAGCGGTGTGGCTGGACACATACCTGCTGGCCATGGGAATCACCAGCCACACCCACCTGCTCGCCGCTCGCTACCTCCCCCTGATGATGGAGGGAGCGACCAGGCAATGGATCAAGACCCTCCCCGCGGACAACATCGACTCTTGGGAGGAGATGCGCCACACCTTCGTCAGTCACTTCGAGGGTTCTTACACTCATGCCACCACCATCGAGAACCTAGAGCGATGCATCCAGGGGCAGTGTGTGTTGACCCGCCACTGGATTTAGAGGTGGCAGGAACTACGGATCAACGCCTCTTGCATCCACCCGGACACAGCGATCCACTACTTCAAGAACGCGGGCCGGTATGTCCCTTTGGTCGCTAAGATCAAGAAGGTCTACCAGACGCTCGACAACATCCCCGACCGCCTCGAGATCGCCAAGCATTACACGGAGCAGGACCCAAACCAAGACTTCAATGATGAGTCGGGGGGAAGACGCTGCACTAGCGGCCATGACAATGGACGACAACACGACATGTGCTACAGCAACACACGCCTCACTAGCAAGCGGCACGGTGACGGGCGAGTCGACTTCGTTGCCAACACCGGATACGCGCAACGCGACCCGAAAAACTTCCACCGCAATGGAGGAAACTACCGTGACAGCGGAAATTACCGCGCGAACAACACGGCGAGGCCAAAATTTGACCCTGTCGCCCTCCTCAATCAGCCATGTTTCTACCGCAATAGAGAGGGGAAACCTGCCACCCACACCACCGCGGACTGCCATTCTCTGAAGGACATCGAAAAGGCAAGGCAAGCAAGGGAGGACCACAACCTACCAAGGGACAACAACAACGCCAGCGGGTTCGACAATGCTGTCGGCTCGCTACACACCTTCACTAGGCTCGGCACCAAACGCAAAGAGAAGGTGCTCGCCCGTGCAGTCGCCATCAATGAGGTGACCCAGGTCGACATCCCTTGCTTCCTCAACTGGTCCGAGCAAAGCATCACCTGGAGTCACCAAGATCACGCGCCCAGGATCGAGTACCTAGGGTGAGTTGCCCTGGTGGTCAGGCCCAAAGTGGCCGACTACTAGCTGCCCAAGATGTTGATGAACGGCGGAAGCTCCATCAACAATATGTACTTGGACACATTCAATAGGCTCCACCTCCTGGAGTCAACGATCGAGTCAACACTCACCACCTTCCACGGTATCGTCCTCGACCGGAAGGCGTACCCGATGGGCAAGGTGATGCTGCCAGTCACCTTCGGCACACCTGCAAACTTCCGCATCGAGCAGATCGTCTTCGAGTTGGTGAACTTCCACAGCCCCTACTACTGCGTCCTGTGGCGCTAGGCGTTCGCCAAATTTATGGCGACCCCGCACTACGCCTACAACATGATGAAGCTCTCGGGGCCAAGAGGAATCATCACCGTCCACGACGACCCTAACATGGCCGTGGAGTGCCAAGACAAAGGCGCCAAGCTCGCCGACGCTGTCATCACCGCGGAGACAAACCACACGGACGAGCTCGCGAAATACGCGAAAAACATTGACAATGATGACCCCACCATCCTAAAGAAGACAACCGTCGGTATCTCCACTTTCGAGGCGACCACACACACCCACACCATCCAGCTCGTCCCAGGCAACTCCATCCGTACGGTCACCATCGACACGAACATGAGTCCTGCATAGGAAAGCGCACACATCGGGTTCCTGTGTGAGAACCGCAACATCTTTGCATGGAAACCATCCGACATGCCTGGTGTCCCAAGGGAACTCGCTGAGCACAAACTTAATGCCGATCCCAAAGTGCGACCGGTGAAGCAGTCGCTGCGGCCCTTCAATGAAGAGTGCTGCCGAGAAATCGCCGAAGAAGTACAGCGTCTACTCGCCGCAGGCTTCATTCGGCCCATCAAGTACTCCAAGTGGATGGCAAACCCAGTCCTAGTTCTGAAAAGAACAACACCTGGAGAATGTGTATCGACTACACCAGCCTCCATAGCGCCTGCCTGAAGGAGGAGTTCGTCCTACCATGCATCCATCAGATCATCGACTCGACCGCGAGATCGGAGTCACTGTGCTTCCTCGACGCTTACTCTGGTTACAACCAGATCAAAATGGTGGTCAAGGACAAGGAGAAGACGGTGTTCATCACGCCATTTGGCGCCTTCGCTACACCACCATGATGTTCAGCCTCAAGAACGCTGGTGCTACCTATCAAGGGTGCATGCAGGAGTGCCTTGCGAGTCAAATTGGCCGCAACATCCACATCTACATCAATGACGTGGTGGTAAAATCCACCCGCCAGAGCGACCTGCCGACCTGGCCGAAACCATAGTGAATCTGCGGAGGTACAAGATCAAGCTCAATCCAGGAAAGTGCACCTTCACGTGCCCACCGGACAACTCCTGGGGTAAGTGGTCTCCAAATGAGGCATCAAAGCTAACCCCACCAAGATCGACACCATCGCGAGGCTTGGGAAACCCAAGTGTCTGCGTGACGTCTAGAAGCTGGTCGCGCGAGTCGCAGCTCTCAGTCGCTGCATCCCCCGGCTCGGTGAGAAGGCGATGCCTCTCTACCGCGTGATGTGCAAGAACCCCATGTTCCAATTGGACGAAGCGGACAACATGCTCAAAGCTCTTAAGGAAGTGCTGCTCGCGGCACCTCTGCTCGCCGCCCTAATTGACAAAGAGCCATTGCTCGTCTACGTCGCGGCCTACACTCGAGTCGTCAGTGCCGTGATGGTCGTCGAGCGACCTGAAGAGGGCAAGGAGTACCCCGTCTATTACATCAGCTAGGTCCTATTAGACTCAAGACAGTGATACCCATAGTACCAAAAATTGGTGTATGCGGTCTTCAGATCCAAGCGGCAAATCCCACATTACTTCTAGGAGCATCCCATCACGGTCGTCTCCTCCGTGCCGCTGCAGGACATCATCCGCAATCGCGAGGCAACTACGCGAGTCACTAAGTGGGCCATCGAAATCAGCGTTGACAACATCAAGTACGAGCCATACAAAGCGATCAAATCATAGGCCTTGGCTGATTGGGACGAGGCACAACAGCCGGAGAAGCTACCCTATCTCCATTACTAGTCACTCCACTTTGATGGGTCCAAGAACTCGGATAGCGCAGGGGCTGGGATCGTCCTCACCTCCCCCAAAGGCGACAAGCTCCGCTATGTGCTCCACCTCAACAGGGCGCCCTGCACCATACGTCGCCATCCTCGAGCACAAAGTCCTGCCCACCGATAAGACAGAGGCGCAAATGATCGTGCGATGCTGCAAATCCTTCGTCATCATCAACGGCAAGCTTCACAAATGTAGCGTGACTGGCATATTCTAGCGCTGCGTATAGCTAGAAGAAGGACGCAAGATCCTCCAAGACATCCACACCGGCGACTGCGGGCATCATGTCAGCGCCAGATCGCTAGTCGCCAAGGCCATGCCACATGGCTTCTACTGGCTCACCAAGCATGCCGACGCCATCGACATCGTCCAACGGTGCGTCGGGTGCCAGAAATACGCCAACTAGATGCACGTCCCTGGTTCGGCACTCAAGACCATCCCATTGATGTCTATGCACTTCTATTCTTGTAGATAGTAGTTGGGCCGCAAAGTGCAGAGGTTTGTAGAACGGCAGCAAGTTTTCCCTTAGGTGGATCACCCAAGGTTTATCGAACTCAAGGAGGAAATGGTCAAAGGTATCC
Source organism: Avena insularis (assembly GCA_023614405.1). Taxonomy (NCBI): domain Eukaryota; kingdom Viridiplantae; phylum Streptophyta; class Magnoliopsida; order Poales; family Poaceae; genus Avena; species Avena insularis. The sequence goes on from CM042686.1 coordinate 317,435,133, forward strand.
CCTCTCAAGCAACCCTGGAATCAAGATACAAGAAGTCTCTTGTGTCCCCAACACACCCAATACACTTGTCAGGTGTATAGGTGCACTAGTTCGGCAAAGAGATAGTGAAATACAAGTGGTATGGATAATTATAAGTGGTAACGGTGCCAGAAAATAACTATGATGGTGTGTGGTTGACGTGGGAAAAAACTAAAGGCAATCTAAAATAAAGATGGAAGCAAGCAAACATGTAACAGATCTAGTTGCAAATGGTGTTTCAATGCTTAGAAACAAGGCCTAGGGATCATACTTTCGCTAGTGAACACTCATATAAATATCTTCTCTTTATGATACTACTCTGAACTACTCTCCGGTTGGACACTCTAATCCATGGTAGGGCTATAACAGCACTCCTCAAAGTTCGCTTTCCCCATCTAGATAACCCCACACTGTCACCTTGAGCTCTATAAGGTTCCAACAAACACCACAATTTCATAAAAACATCCAACTACAAATATAACTCATAACAAGAATTTGTAATCTCTATCCTAAGTGCCACCATGGTGTGCACACTGTCACTTTCACACACATGGGGAGAGCAGAGATCTATTAAAGCACTTGAGTAGCAATGTAGATCTATTTGATTACAAAGCTCATGATCACAATATGATCATGCATAAAGAGAGAGATGAACAGATAGCTACCGAGAGAACCCTTAGCCTCGAGGAAGAACTACTCCCTCATCATCATGGGAATCAGCAACGGTGATGGAGATGGTGGTGAAGATGGTGAAGAGGAGGCAGCGGCGCTGGCGGTGGCGCGGAGGACTCCTTACACGCCGCCGGTATCACAGGGGAGCACCGCCCCTTAGCACCCTTCCTTCATGGCTTCATGGGAGCCCTTCCCCATAGAGATGGGATCCATGGGGGAGGCAAAAACTTGGCTTTGGTGGCTACAAATTCGTGGGTGGAGGTGTCTCCCACGAATTAGGTTTCCTCCCTTTATATAGCTTCTCGGATTCCCGTCACCCCATCTTGGGCTGCAGTAAATCAGGCCTATCAGGCCCATCCGGACTCGGAATCAGCTAAATTTTATGTCCAAAACATTTGTCACGAAATTTCCAACAACTTTGTAGTTGAAGAGTTTTCTTTTTGACGCCGTCTTCGACCCAAAACGTGACCATCTTCAAAAAGAGTTTTGAGACAGATTTTTGGAAAATCCCAATTTGACTCCAACAAGGTTTTGACTTGTATTCTTGGTAATTCCTACACATCAAAGTGTAAAACAAGAACATTGTGCACTTTTGCAACTATTACTAGATTAGTCTAAATAAATCATAAACTTTATATAAAAAGGAGTATCAAAAGCATATTATTAGCATAAAACCATCAAAAATTATAGATACGTTATGGACGTATCAACATACCCAAACTTAGTTCCTGCTCATCCTCGAGTAGGTAAACGATAAAAACAATATAATTTTTGAGGTGACACGCAGCCAACACAATCTTGATCATCATTATTGTAAAAGCATTGATAGCTGGGATCATGGTACTCCAAACATGAACATGAAAGATAGAGTTCTAACAATAAGACATAGCAACTATGTTGTAACATGAAAGGATACAAACAAAAATCATGAATAACAATGCATTGAAAGACGTTTGTTTGTTTCACATATAGAAAACATATCATAGTGGCATTTAGCTTGTGCCTAATGGAGTATCAAAACATAAATGCATAGGACACCTTCAAAGTTCATAAGGGTGACTAGATACAAATAATTTAAGAACAAGCAATGTCACAGTTATGAATTAATCAATAAGTTTTGGCACAATGCACATAGAACTAAGAATGACAACTACGCTCTCTTAATTGGTGCCTAAGGATAGAAGATAGAGACTCAACATAAAGTAAAAGAAAGGCCTTCATAGAAAGAAGCAGGGATTCAAGTTTCATAAAGAGCTTCCAAAAATTATGGTAGTTATTAGCTTTCAACTCTCATTGCCCCTATCATTAGCATCTTGAAGTGATTAAGGTTAAAGTGAACAAACTATGGAGTATATGCTTGACAAAGTATAAGTTGGCAATCTCATGTCTCTTGAATACGAGGACCGCTCCTCATGCTACTCAAGTTTAGTTACCGGTAAGTTCTTGTCATAGTAAGTACATGTGTATCATAGAGAACCACCAACGGGGTACCCCTTGCCCGATGATACGAAAGAATCCCAATATCAAAATGACAAGGCAAGCAGACAACGAGCATCTCAGCAATCTTCTTATTTACCATGGGAAAATGGTGCTTTTTTCTCTCCTTCCTCATTTCTCATCTCTTTTTTTTCTTTTTTTTCTCAAACTCTATCTCTTTTTTTATAAGAAGAATGGTTCATACATTGCTCATTATGGTTACGTTGCAGGTTTCCACCATGATTAGGCATGGATAAGACCAGTGGCCCAGGTGTTTCTCTAACACACATACTGTAACATCCCAATTTCAGCAACCCTAATTAGTGTCCAGAATGCAAAAATCAGGGGGAACAAAAAAAATTTCTTGTTCACTGGTGCAGTGTTTGTTTGCTGTTTGTGTGTGCTTGTGCATGTAAGTGTATACCTTATGATACTCCTTACCTCACCATCAGTTGACAAAAGCTATTTAACAAAACTATCCTGAGTCATTTTACATATTCTCAAATGTTCTGGCATTTCAAAACATGAACCAAGATGCTTATGTAACCAAAACTATTTTAGTATCTTCTATTGACAAAACTATGGAGAGACATATAATATAATCTCCTTATGATTTCAAGACAAAACCTTCAAATACTCTTACCTCTAGGATCTCCAAAACCTTTTAGTAAGCTTTTGAATTCTACTCTTGGTAGATGTACCAAGGACCTTACCTTGTTCAAACTCCAACCTTTAAAAATTGCCCATCCTTAACTCAAGCTAAGCTTGATGGTAACCCTAGTAGTAATTGATTTGTTTGTAAGATGAGTTGCCTTGATCTGCAGTCTGATGAATTGCCTTGATCTGCTGCTTGATTTGTCTGCTTAGGAGATAGTATGAGCTACTCTAGGAGCTCATTACTAGGATCAAGAGGTTTCCAAATCACCACACCCTAAGCAAGAATACAAAGCAGGATCTAATCTCTATCCACTAGGTGATCATCTAAAACCCTTAACCAGATCAGCTCTGAAGTGATCTAACTCAAGAATCTTCCATGTCAACAAAGATCAATATCAAGCATGGATACCTTCTACTCAATTTACTCTTCAACCACATACACTTGATGATGCTTTGGTACCTTGCAACCCATCAAAATCATCACCACCGACATTCTAGTCAAAAATCCTAAATCTGCCAAATTTGGCCAAGTCTGGAAAACTATTTCCAACATCACCTTTTTGAATGTATCCCTTTCTCAATCCTTGTGCAATTTGGGGAAATGCATCTGAACCATCTTGTTAACCATACTAAGGACTACCAAGTCCCACTCTTTCCCTTGCTTAGATCATCCTCCAACCCACTTGTTCTTGATGGTTTTGCAGGCAAGAAAATAACTATTCCTGCAAATCTAGTCAACATGCCTACTTTTATAGAAGCTCACACCATCATAGAACCTTCTATGGACCAACTCTTTTCATGGTTGTGTTCTAATCATATAGGTATATCAACATCTACTTAACTTGCCCCAAGTTGATCTTTGTGCTTCTTAAACCCACATGGTTTATAGGGCATCATGACTCATCTGGTATGGCAGCCTTATTTTCAACAAAGTTTGCCATCACTTCTAGACCACCTCAAATGTAACCAATCAAAACTCCTTCTGTCATGATGATCTACATAACTTGGTCTATCCATCCCTATACCCCATGCCCCAAGGGGAGATCTGAACTCTAAGATGCAACCATGTTTTGATGGTATGAAATTAACATCACCTTAGATCCTTAATCTAGGGTATTTCACCAAAATCAACTTGGATTCTCCAATCCCAAGGTTGCAAATGCTTGCTACACCTTTTCTACATCATCTACCTTGATCATAAAGATTATCAAATATAATCCATAATTATTTTGGCTCCAAATCTAATTAATCCCCTTAATAGGCAAAACCTCCAAAACCTCTTCCATAAAGGAAAGTTTGGTTTTTGCCAAAACACCTCTCCAACTTTTGACTCAATTGAGGTCCACATATAATATCCCATCTTCCCACTTCAATAATAAATATTTTAGAAGAGCTTTATTATTTCTTTTTGCCCATTTTCTTAAATGGCTGAATTGGAATAATAATTGTTTTAATTACTTTTATCTCCCAATAAATATTGGGAAAATTCCCCTAGGTGTGTATTCACATTTGGGACCATACCACATCAAAAACCAATCTTGTCCAATGTAAAATTTTCAGATGATCTTCTATAAACTACTTCCGCACTTTTTGAATAAAGGATTTGAAGTGAACGAAAAATCTTCAGAAAAATCCCAGATAATTCCTGGATATCTACCTTGATCCCATATATCTACTAGTACCATCTTCCCACCTTGTCCTATGCAAAAAAAATTACTTCCTTCACAATCACCTATTTACTCAATTTAGAAAATCTAGCTAGTGTTGAGTTAAATCAAGATCAAACCACCACCAATCTTGCAAAGCAATGCACTACAACCTTCACCCCTCCTCTGGTCGACCATCACTGTAGCTAAGCTACTGTAGCAATCCCTTGTCCCATGTGCTTGAAGTGGGAAGTAGAGAGCGAGAGACAAGCATGTGAAATAAATTGCAACAGCTGCCACTCCCTCCCTCCCTGAGATCCAGCACGACCAAATCCCCTTCTCACCCCTCTAGGCCAATCACCAGCCAACCCTACCCTCCTTGCATGTCCAAAATGGACATTTCCCCCTCTTAGAGCTCCCCCTGGTATAAAGGTCGGAGGCAACCCCCAGCACTCCCCTGCCCCGCATTTGCTCCCTCACACTCCTCCTCACCTCCCAGAACCCCCTCTCCCCCCCCCTTGCTCTGCCCTAGTAGAAAGAAGAAGAGCAAGGGGCGTCGGCCCTTCTCCAAAAAATCGAGCAATGCCTCCCCTCCCGCACCCCTTTTCCTCTGCATGTCGTCGCGTGAGATCCCCTACACTTGCTGCTTCTAATCCTCCTTGTTTTCCCTGCTCAGGACGATCCACGAGGCTCACCGTGAGCTCTCAAGCATTGCCGCTCGCACGATTCTGAGGGCCTTCCCGTAACCAAAGCACCCCGTGTCGCCCCTCTCTGGACTCGTCGCCGACCATCACATCTCCCTGGACCCTCCTTAGCTCCTCTCCACCGTCAGGTAAGCCTCCCCGATCCCTCCTCCCTCTCAGCTAGGGTTCCGTGTGGCGCAGCTTCTTTCCGCTAAGACGATGACCGTGCACCGTCGATCTCGTGTAGATCGAGCGGCCGAGATCCCCCATACCCCTCCTCGTCATCCCTCCGTCGCTTGCAGGCGGACCCCGCCCCGCGGGTTTGACTTCCACCTCCCGCCGGCGCAACCCGCCCTAGGTTGGGCCAAACTGGCTCCGCGAGGCCCAGCTGCCCTAGATCCTAGCCCAGTAGCCTCTGCAGCCTTTTTCTTTTTTATTTCATTTACAGATCAAAAATTAACCCTGTTACTTTAAATGCAAAAGAAAATAGAAATGACTCCAACTTCCTAGATCAAAAATTCCTAGGGTTCCTGAGTGTTTTCTTGAACATGCAGTCCCAAAACCTTGACCAAGTTTATTTTGATAATTTTCTGAGAATTAACATACTAATAATTATCCATTTCACTAAATAAAATCCTATGTGAGCTTCACATATCCTTTTGGAGTGAAACCAACTGCCCTTGGTAGATTTTGAACATACCTATCTTTGCACCTTGGTCCCATGCCAAGGTGAACAATAGTTTATCTTTAGTAAAAATAACAAAAACAGCTCTAACCTGCCTTTAGAAAATTCCCTAGGACAATATGTTAGCTGTTCTGACCTCACCCAACTCTCTGTGGTGTGGCACACTCAATACTACCAAAACCCAAGAGCTCACCATTTATTGGGACTCTGATGAATTTTAATGAATTAAACATTTCTGTCCCTAGTGTTTTCACTAGATAAAACACTACAGTAGCACTGCCACTCCAAAAAGAGTGATTCTAGTTGTTACTGGGAGGTATTTGCAATACCTATCCATTGCCCTTTACCTCATACCAACATATATTGTAGATTTAACCTGGTGAAAAAGACAAGTTTCCTACAGAACTGCCTTTGGGAATTTCCTGAGGCCATTCTGGTAAATATTTTGACATGATTCCAACTCTCAGTGAATAAGTACATCAAACCCTACCTAACCACCAACGGAAATAATTTTCGGGTATACAGAAAATTTCTGGTGAATTATTTCCTAAAACTAGAGTTTTTCTCACTAGAAAATTCATAGGAAATCAAAGAAAAGTGATAAAATAGTGAAACCACTTTTGTTGGTCTCATTTTTATCAAACCCTATTAGTTGGTATCATTTTTACACAATGGTATCATACAGAATATGTCCTTTGTCCAAAACCCCCTCTTAGGTAGTTCCCCGACAACAAACCCTAAGGGGTGTCCATCCCCTTCTCCAAGGCCATCTCAACCTCCTAAATCCAATCCCCTCTAAAACTACTGAACCTCAATCGAAGATTTTTCAATTGCTTGTTTGCTATCTGGTATTGGTGATTGTATGCCTTGTATTGATTGTCCCCTTTTGTTTGTTTGCATGTGTTCCCTATCAACGATAGTTGCGGTTATATCGGAAAGAAGAAGCAGATGGTTTTTATTGGTTATTATGGTTTTCTAAGAAGAAGTCCAGGCACAATTATGCAATATTGATGATCTTAGGCAAGCCAACTTTTTGCTCATAAGCCTTGTCCTACAGTTTTACTTATGCATGTTTTATCTTCCGTTTATTTAAAATTGCATTGTTTTACTAGATGTTGATGTATACTTGGTAGTGGTTCGGCTCCTCCGAACTATTACACTTATGTACTACTAAGTACAACTCTCTTGATGATACCTACTTGTCCCTAGTAGAATAGATGGTGCATATCCACCATACCCCTCTTGGAGACCCTGTTTTAGCCAAAGCAAAGCTAGAGGATGGGAAGACCCCGGAAAAAGTTTTACCAAATGTTTTATGATAAAACCTTGGTGAGCTGCGACCTCCCAAGTGATATTGAGAAAGAAAAAGGTTTTTTTTTGCAAAAATGTTGAAGGAAAGCTGGAGGAAAAAGGATTACAGAAACGCACCCGGTTCTTTGTAGTCTAGCTATATCAACTTAACCCGGTGCAACCACATTACTCTAGAATGGGACAGGGCTGGATTTGGTGTTTGTTTCTTCTAGTATGAGCTGCCTCATAACTACTACAGGGGATCGGGGATCCCTGGAGGGTGGGCCTTCTCTGATAAAGGTCCATGTGGGACATCGACCTGGAGAAGGAATGAAGGGACTGTTGGCCTCCACGCGTTACTATGAGCCTCTCATTGAAAGCACACACTCGAGAAGTGGAAAAAGCGCTCCGGTTGGTCCTCAGTACCTGACATCCCGGTTTTGAGGGGATTAACACTCATAGGGTAGGCAGTTATATTGGAGTGGGCATCCGGAGAGTCTTGATCGGTTACTCGAACCACGATCGGTGAAGATCAGGGTAGTGTACCCGGATGGTGTGGGTAAAGTGTACAACCTCTGCAGAGTGTAAATCTATTCGAATAGTCGTGTCCGCGGTCATCGACGGGTTGGACAAACTTCTATAGAGCGGTGCTGGTTTTGTTTTCAAAAAGGATTTCGGAAAAGAAATGGCTTTTGGAAATGTTTTGACCATGGGATGGTCTTAAAGGAGAAAGGTTTTGACCATGGGATGGTCGGAAGGAGGAGAAAGGAGTTTGGTCATGGGACAACCTGAAGACAGGAACAAATGGGTGACCCCGTCCTAATGTTTTCCAAAACTTTTGAAAAAGGTTTCCAAAATACTTTACAAAGGTTTTCAACAAAGATTTGTAGATGCTATATCTACAAGAGAAACTATTTGAGAAAAGAACCTCCCTTGGACCCCACCTACTGCCACAGCTATATTGCATATCCTCTTGTTTTATTATTCTATTAAGGTGGTTTGCGAGTACATTCAAAGTACTCACTGGCATTGTCCCTAGCTATTAACTTGGCCAGATCTCAAGGAGAAGGTGGTGTGGCGATGATGCGAGCTAGGACGTTCTCCCAGTAAGTTGCCTGTAGGTTAAGGCATGGCTCGGGCTCTACGCTTGATGAAGTTCCGCTATTGTTGATCAATGTAGCCATCATGGCAAATAAGGTATGTCACGTATTTGTTATGTATTGGATGTCTACTTTGATACTTGTCGGTTATGTGCCACGACTAACTGATCATGGGATCGTGGTTGTATGCATAACAAGGATTCTCGGAGGATTAATCCGGGGGCCCCACAGACTTGGTATTAGAGCCATCCTGACTGTAGGAGAACCTTAGTTAGCATGGTCGTTAGACAGGAACCATATTCTGAAAACCCCGGCTTTCGAAAACTAGTTTCACAATGAGTTTCAAAAATGTCTACTTCTCTTACTCTAAGTAAATTCTTCCGAAAATAGTTTCCTCTAACTCTCGTCCAAACTTTAAACCTACGGATTTTATATAACTAGGATCTAGAGCCCGGTGAGGAGAATGAGAACAAGATGAAGACAAGCAACTACCAGCAAACACAAGGAGACTACAATATCGCTCTATTAGCGGAATCCTCACAATCAGAAGAAATTGGGTGTTGCACTATCAAGAAACGCCCAGGATATGACGAAGACTTCATCTGCAAGATAGTGACTCCGACCTGAAGAAAGGCGATTATCTAGGATCAATAGTCTTAAGAATAGGATTTCCCTACATCGCGAGTAGTTAATTCCTTGGTCCCTAGCATTGACCGTGTTTGCTTGCCTAAGTGCATCCTGTGTTGCTTGATGTGTGTTGTTGCCGATGACATTGCGATCCCCTCGCTCTGTTCGCCTTGTTTGTATGTTCTGGTTTTCCTTGATCTCCTTAAAAATGTGACTCGAGGAGCGATAACCCACCTAGTAACAAAGGAAACCCCTGTGTTAGATGTCGGTAATGAGACCCAGACTAACCTCGAGAGTATATGAGAGGAAAGACATCGCAAGAACCAGGAGCTCGACAATGCCAAGTCAGAATCAACTCGAAGATTTCACCTCAGCAGGACGGCATACCTCGTCAACCCACTTTGCAAGACTCGTCAATAGCACCACACTCCCTTGTTCCTCAGTCTAATACAACAAGAGTCTCATTGAAGCTGGAAGTCGATCACCGAAGGATCCTCCATATCCATAGGAAACCACCTGATAAGTCAACCAAAACAAGAAGTGAAGACCTAACTACGCTGACATTCGGTATATTAGAGCTTCTGACCGCCTCAGGATACTAACTAATCTAGTCGACCCTACCCAAAATAACGGAATGTTCCTCCCTAAAAGGTTAGAACTACCTCTGAAGTCAGACGATTAGGAAGTGTGAAGACAACGAGTCCACTCCGTCATCAAGCAGAAGCAACGCAAGAAATGCCAATGAAGACAGCTTACCCAACACAGACTACTTCAACCCTGTCGAACTACTAGCAAGAAGAGTCGTAAACCGCTAATTTACCCTGAGCTAACCCCCTTAAAGGCTGCGTTAAGAAACCACCCTGCCAAGGCTGATACAGGAGGACGTCCCTCGAAGACCTAAACTCAAGTTTAGGAAAACTATACCCTTCCGCTAACAGCAAGTCAGCCTTCCAAGACTGAAGATCCAAACCCTTCCTGATGAACCTTAGTGAAGCTCTAAGGTGGAAAGACTACGTCTTCCCACTCGATCTCCAGAAGACGGTCTATCGGAAGGTACTTCAGAAGAGATCTCAGGATCCGACGTCCTTTCGCCAAACAACAACCTGGGAGTTATCAGAGGAGAAACTAACTAAAGATCCTACGAACTCCCTCTGCTATTTCAGCTGCAGACATATCAGAAGGACCACATCATCGCCAACCCCTCGGTTCCAATCGCTTAGAGGACGTAAGTCTCCGATGGCTTCACCAGGCTAAGTGCGAATAATAGTAGCATATAAGCCCAGTAAGTCATAATTGCCGGAAGACTCCCGAAGGCCTCGACTCCAGGAGAAGGATGGACGACAATCCTCAGAACCGCCACCAATGAAGTCAAGACAGAAGGAATGAGTTATCTACGAGCTAACCCAGTCTAATCCTAAGGGGCAAAGACTGCGTCTTTCCCACCAAAATAGAGTAACCCTTCACTAGAAGCAAACCTAGGAGTATCGACCGTAAAATCTTTAATTAGGATATGTTACGCCCCTAAAGAAGAGCCGTGGACCCTGAGAGAAAGGTACCCCAAGCCGTAGATTCTATTCCCCGATGAGTACTCCGTTAAGTTCAGCATCGGGATAGTCTGCCTAGTCTAAGCCCTCAAGATGAGAGTCCAAAAAGAAAAGAAGGTCATCCCTCGCCATCAGGACTGGACTCTGCTCAACTCACCGTGCATCCCGGGAGACTGAAGCTCAACTTCATCGATGTAGTAACCACTTTCAAGGAAGGAGTTCGTGAGATAGTACACGTAAGACACCTAGTATCAACCCGACTCAAAATCCCCTAACCCTACTCTCCTGAATCTCGGGACGAGATTCCTTTAAGGGGGAAAGGTCTGTAACATCCCAATTTCAGCAACCCTGATTAGTGTCCGGAATGCACAAATCAGGGGGAACAAAAACTTTTTCTTGTTCATTGGTGCAGTGTTTGTTTGTTGTCTGTGTGTGCCTGTGCATGTGAGTGTATACCATATGATACTCCTTACCTCACCATCAGTTGACAAAAGCTATTTAACAAAACTATCCTAACTCATTTTACATATTCTCAAATGTTCTGGCATTTCAAAACATGAACCAAGATGCTTATGTAACCAAAACTATTTTAGTATCTTCTATTGACAAAACTATGGCGAGATATATAATATAATCTCCTTATGTTTTCAAGACAGAACCTTCAAATACTCTTACCTCTAGGATCTCCAAAACCTTTTAGTAAGATTTTGTATTCTACTCATGGTAGATGTACCAAGGACCTTACCTTGTTCAAACTCCAACCTTTAAAAATTTCCCATACCTACCTCAAGCTAAGCTTGATGGTAACCGTAGTAGTAATTGATTTGTTTGTAAGATGAGTTGCCTTGATCTGCTGTCTGATGAATTTCCTTGATCTGCTGCTTGATTTGTCTGCTTAGGAGATAGTATGAGCTACTCTAGGAGCTCATCACTAGGATCAAGAGGTTTACAAATCTCCACACCCTAAGCAAGAATACAAAGCAGGATCTAATCTCTATCCACCAGGTGATCATCTGAAACCCTTAACCAGATCAGCTCTGAAGTGATGTAACTCAAGAAGCTTCCGTGTCAATGAAGACCAATATCAAGCATGGATACCTTCTACTCAATCTACTCTTCGACCACATACACTTGATGATGCTTTGGTACCTTGCAACCCATCAAAATCATCACCACCCACATTCTAGTCAAAAATCCTAAATCTGCCAAATTTGGCAAAGTCTGGAAAACTATTTCCAACATCACCTTTTTGAATGTCTCCCTTTCTAAACCCTTGTGCATTTTTGGAAATGAATCTGAACCATCTTGTTAAACATCCTAAGGAGTACCAAGGCCCACTCTTTCCCTTGGTTAGATCATCCTCCAACCCACTTGTTCTTGATGGTTTTGCAGGCAAGAAAATAACTATTCCCTGCAATTCTAGTCAACATGCCTACTTTGATAGAAGCTCACACCATCATCCAACCATCTATGTACCAACTCTTTGCATGGTTGTTTTCTAATAATATAGTTCTATAAACATCTACTTAACTTGACCCAAGTCGATCTTTGTGCTACTTAAACCCACATGGTTTATAGGGCATCATGACTCATCTGGTATAGCAACCTTATTTTCAACAAAGCTTGCCATCACTTCCAGACCACCTCAAATGTAACCAATCCAAACTCCTTCTGCCATGATGATCTACATAACTTGTTCTATCCATCCCTCTACCCCATGCCCCAAGGGGAGATCTGAACTCTAAGATGCAACCATGTTTTGATGGTATGAAATTAACATCACCTTAGATCCTTAATCTAGGGTATTTCACGAAAATCAACTTGGATTCTCCAATCCCAAGGTTGCAAATGCTTGATACACCTTGTCTACATCATCTACCTTGATCATCAAGATTTATCAAATATAATCCATAATTATTTTGGCTCTAAATCTAATTAATCCCCTTAATAGGCAAAACCTCCAAAACCTCTTCCATAAAGAAAAGTTTGGTTTTTGCCAAAACACCTCTCCAACTTTTGACTCAATTGAGGTCCACATATCATATCCCATCTTCCCACTTCAAGAATAAATATTGTTGAAGAGCTTTATTATTTCTTTTTGCCCATTTTCTTAAATGGCTGAATTGGAATAATAATCGTTTTAATTACTTTTATCTCCCAATAAATCTTCGGAAAATTCCCCTAGGTGTGTATTTACATTTGGGACCCTATCACATCAAAAAACAATCTTGTCCAATGTAAAATTTTCAAATGATCTTCTACAAACTACTTCTGCACTTTTTGAATAAAGGATTTGAAGTGAACGAAAAATCTTCAGAAAAATCCCAAATAATTCCTGGTTATCTACCTTGACCCCATCTATCTACCAGTACCATCTTCCCACCTTGTCCTATGCAAAATTTTGAACTTACTTCACAATCACCTATTTACTCAATTTAGCAAATCTAGCTAGTGTTGAGTTAAATCAAGATCAAACCACCACCAATCTTGCAAAGCAATGCACCACAGCCTTCACCCCTCATCTGGTCGACCATCACTGTAGCTAAGCTACTGTAGCAATCCCTTGTCCCATGTGCTTGGAAGTGGGAAGTAGATAGAGAGAGATACAAGCATGTGAAATAAATTGCAACAGCTGCCACTCCCTCCCTCCCTGAGATTCAGCACGACCAAATCCCCTTCTCACCCCTCTCCACCACCCCTCTAGGCCAATCACCAGCCAGCCCTACCCTCCTTGCATGTCCAAAATGGACATTTCCCCTCTTAGAGATCCCCCTTGGTATAAAGGCCAGAGGCAACCCCCAACACTCCCATGCCCCGCATTTGCTCCTTCACACTCCCGCTCACCTACCAGAGCCCCCTCTCCCTCCCCCTTGCTCTGCCATGGTAGAAACAAGAAGAGCAAGGAGCCTCGGCCCTTCTCCAAAAAATCGAGCAATGCCTCCCCTCCCGCACCCCTTTTCCTCTGCATGTCGCCTTGTGAGATCCCCTACCCCTGCTGCTTCTAATCCTCCTTGTTTTCCCTGCTCAGGACGATCCCTGGAGGCTCACCGGCGAGCTCCCGAAGCATTGCCGCTCGGGCACAGTTGCGCGAGGGCCTTCCCGTAACCAAAGCACCCCGTGCCGCCCCTCTCCAGACTCATCGGCGACCACAACACCTCCGTGGACCCTCCCCAGCTCCTCTCCGCCGTCAGGTAAGCCTCCCCGATCCCTCCTCCCTTTCAGCTAGGGTTCCGTGCGGCGGAGCTTATTTCTGTGGAGACGATGGCCGTGCGCTGCCGATCTCATTTAGATCGAGCGGCCGAGATCCCCCCGTACCCCCCTGGTCGTCCCTCCGTCGCTGGCAGGCGGGCCTCGCACCGCGGGTTTGATTTCCGCTTCCCGGCTGATGCAGCCCGCCCTGGGTTGGGCTGAATTGGCTCTGCGAGGCCCAACTGCCCCAGATCCTAGCCCAGTAGCCTCTGCACCCTTTTTCTTTTTGATTTCATTTATAGATCAAAAATTAACCCTGTTACTTTAAATGCAAAAGAAAATAGAAATGACTCCAACTGCCTAGATCAAAAATTCCTAGGGTTCCTGAGTGTTTTCTTGAACATGCAGTCCCAAAACCTTGACCAAGTTTATTTTGATAATTTTCTGAGAATTAACATACTAATATGTATCCATTTCACTAAATAAAATCCTATGTGAGCTTCACATATCCTTTTGGAGTGAAATCAACTACCCTTGGTAGCTTTTGAACATACCTATCTTTGCACCTTGGTCCCATGCCAAGGTGAACAGTAGTTTGTCTTTAGTAAAAATAACAAAACCAGCTCTAACCTACCTTTAGAAAATTCCCTAGGCCAATCTGTGAGCTGTTTTGACCTCACCCAACTCTTTGTGGTGTGGCACAATCAATACTACCAAAACCAAGAGCTCACCATTTATTGGGCCTCTAATGAATTTTAATGAATTAAACATTTCTGTCCCTAGTGTTTTCACTAGAGAAAAAACTACAGTAGCTCTGAAACTCCAAAAAGAGTGATTCCAGTTGGTATTGGGAGGTATTTGCAATAACTATCCATTTCCCTTTACCTCATACCAAAAGATTATGTAGATTTAACCTGGTGAAAAAGACAAGTTTCCTATAGAACTTCCTTTGGGAATTTCCTGAGGGTATTCTATTAAATATTTTAAAATGATTCCAACTGTCAGTGAACAAGTACATCAAAACCTACCTAACCACCAAAGGAAATAATTTCTGGGTATACAGAACATTTCTGGTGAATTATTTCCTAAAACTAGAGTTTTTCTCATCAGAAAATTCATAGGAAATCAAAGAAAAGTGATAAAATAGTGAAACCACTTTTGTTGGTGTCATTTTTATCAAACCCTATCTGTTGGTATCATTTTTACACAATGGTATCATACATAATATGTCCTTGGTCCAAAACCCCCTCTTAGGTAGTTCCCCGACAACAAACCCTAATGGGTGTCCATCCCCTTCTCCAAGGCCACCTCAACCTCCTAAATCCAATCCCCTCTACAACTATTTTACCTCAATCGAAGATTTTTCAATTGCTTGTTTGCTGTCTGGTATTGGTGATTGTATGCCTTGTATTGATTGTCCCCTTTTGTTTGTTTGCATGTGTTCCCTATCGATGATAGTTGCGGTTATATCGGAGAGTATAAGAAGATAGTTTTTATTGGTTATTATGGTTTTCTAAGAAGATGTCTAGGGACAATTATTCCATATTGATGATCTCAGGCAAGCCACCTTCTTGCTCATAAGCCTTGTCCTACTGTTTTACTTATGCATGTTTTATCTTCCGTTTATTTAAAATTGCATTGTTTTACTAGATGTTGATGTATACTTGGTAGTGGTTCGGCTCCTCCGAACTATTACACTTATGTACTACTAAGTACAACTCTCTTGATGATACCTACTTGTCCCTAGTAGAATAGATGGTGCATATCCACATAACCCCACTTGGAGACCCTGTTTTAGCCAAAGCAAAGCTAGAGGATGGGAAGACCCTGGAAAAAGTTTTACCAAATGTTTTATGATAAAACCTTGGTGAGGTGGGACCTCCCAAGTTATATCGAGAAAGAAAAAGGTTTTTGTTTTGCAAAAATGTGGAAGGAAAGCTGGAGGAAAAAGGTTTACAAAAACGCACCCGGTTCTTTGTAGTCTAGCTATAACAACTTAACCCTCTGCACCCACATTACTCTGGAATGGGACCGGGATGGATTTGATGTTTGTTTATTCTGGTATGAGCTGCCTCGTAACTACTACAAGGGATCGGAGATCCCTGGAGGGTGGGCCTTCTCTGATAAAGGTCCATGTGGGATATTGACCTGGTAAAGGAATGAAGGGTCTGCTGGCCTCCACGCGTTACTATGAGCCCCTCATTGAAAGTGCACACTCGAGAAGTGGAAAAAGCGCTCCGGTTGGTCCTCGGTATCCGACGTCCCGGTTTTGAGGGGATTAACACTCATAGGGTAGGCACTTATATTGGAGTGGGCATCCGGAGAGTCTTGATCGGTTACTCAAACCACGATCGGTGAAGATCAGGGTAGGGTACCCGGATGGTGTGGGTAAAGTGTACAACCTCTGCAGAGTGTAAATCTATTCGAATAGCCGTGTCCGCGGTCATGGACGGGTTGGACAAACTTTTGTAGAGCGGTGCTGGTTTGTTTTTCAAAAAGGATTTCAGAAATGGAATGGCTTTTGGAAATGTTTTGACCATGGGATGGTCTTAAAGGAGAAAGGTTTTGACCATGGGATGATTGGAAGGAGGATAAAGGAGTTTGGTCGTGGGACAACCTAAAGACAGGAACAAATGGGTGACCCCGTACTAATGTTTTCCAAAACTTTCCAAAATGGTTGCCAAAATACTTTACAAAGGTTTTCAACAAAGATATGTAGATGCTATATCTACAAGAGAAACTATTTGAGAAAAGAACCTCCCTTGGAGCCCACCTACTGCCACAACTATATTGCATATCCTCTTGTTTTATTATTCTATTAAGGTGGTTTGCGAGTATATTCAAAGTACTCACTGGCATTGTCCATAGCTATTAACTTGGCCAGATCTCAATGAGAAGGTGGTGTGGCGATGATGCGATCTAGGACGTTCTCCTAGTCAGTTGCTTGTACGTTAAGGCATGGCTCGGGCTCTACGCTTGATGAAGTTCCGATGTTGTTGATCAATGTAGCCATAATGGCAAATAAGTTATGTCATGTATGCGTTATGTATTGGATGTCTACTTTGATACTTGTCGGTTATGTGGCACGACTAACTGATCATGGGATCGTGGTTGTATGCATAACAGGGGTTCTCGAAGGATTAATCCGGGGGCCCCACAGACTTGGTATCAGAGCCATCCTGACTGTAGGAGAACCTTAGTTAGCATGGTCGTTAGACATGAACCTTATTTTAAAAACCCCGGCTTTCGAAAACTAGTTTCTCAATGAGTTTCAAAAAATTCTACTTCTTGTCTTACTCTAAGTAAAATGCTTCCGAAAATAGTATCCTCTAACTCTCGTCCAAACTTTAAACCTACGGATTTTATATAACTAGGATCTAGAACCCGGTGAGGACAATGAGAACAAGCTGAAGACAAGCAACTACCAGCAAACACAAGGAGACTACAATATCGCTCTATCAGCACAATCAGAAGAAATCGGGTGTTGCACTATCAAGAAACGCCCAAGATACAACGAAGACTTCATCTACAAGATAGTGACTCCGACCTGAAGAAAGACGATTATCTAGGATCAATAGTCTTAAGAATAGGATTCCCCTACATCGCGAGTAGTTAACTCCTTGGTCCCTAGAATTGACCATGTTTCTTGCCTAAGTGCATCCTGTGTTGCTTGATGTGTGTTGTTGACGAGGACATTGCGATCCCCTCACTTTGTTCGCCTTGTTTGTATGTTCTAGTTTGCCTTGATCTCCTTAAAAATGTGACTCGAGGAGCGATAACCCACCTAGTAACTTAGGAAACCCCTGTGTTAGATGTCGGTAATGAGACCTAGACTAACCTCGAGAGTATATGAGAGGAAAGGCATGGCAAAAACCAGGAGTTCAACAACGCCAAGTCAGAATCAACTCAAAGATTTCACCTCAGCAGGACGGCATACCTTGTCAACCCACTTCGCAAGACTAGTCAATAGCACTACACTCCCTTGTTCCTCAGTCTAATACAGCAAGAGTCCCGTTGAAGCCAGAAGTCGATCGCCGAAGGATCCTCCATATCCACAGGAAACCACCCGATAAGTCAACCAAGACAAGAAGTGAAGACCTAACTACGCTGACATTCAATATATTAGAGCTTCTGACTGCCTCAGGAGACTAACTAATATAGTCGACCCTACCCAAAATAACGGAATGTTCCTCCCTAAAAGGTCAGAACTACCCCTGAAGTCAGATGATTAGGAAGTGTGAAGACAACGAGTCCACTCTGCCATCAAGCAGAAGCAACGCAAGTAATGCCAATGAAGACAGCTTACCCAATGCTGACTACTTCAACCCTGTCCAACTACTAGCAAGAAGAGTCGTAAACCGCCAATTTACCCTGAGCTAACCCCCTTAAAGGCTGTGTTAGGAAACCACACATCCAAGGCTGATACTGGAGGACGTCGCTCGAAGACCTCAACTCAAGTTTTAGGAAAACTATACCCTTCCACTAACGGCAAGTCAGCCTTCCAAGACTGAAGATCCAAACCCTTCCTGATGAACGTTAGTGAAGCTCTAAGGTGGAAAGACTATGTCTCCCCAATCGATCTCCAGAAGATGGTCTACCGAAAGGTACTTTTGCCAAACAACAACCTGGGAATTATCAGAGGAGAAACTATCTAAAGATCCTACGAAGTCCCTCTGCTTTTTCAGTTGCAGACATACCGGAAGGACCACAGCTTCGCCAACCCCTCGGTTCCAATCGCTTAGAGGACATAAGTCTCCGATGTCTTCATCACGCTAAGTGCGAAAAATAGTAGCATATAAGCCCAGTAAGTCATAATTCCCGGAAGACTCCCGAAGGCCTCGACTCTAGGAGAAGGATGGACGACAATCCTCAGAACCGCCACCAATGAAGTCAATATGGAAGGAATGAGTTATCTACGAGCTAACCCAGTCTAATCCTAAGCAGGAAAGACTGCGTATTTCCCACCAAAATAGAGTAACCCTTCACTAGAAGCAAACCCAGGAGTATCGACCATAAAACCTTTAATTAGGATATGTTACACCCCTAAAGAAGAGCCGTGGACCCTCAGAGAAAGGTACCCCAAGCTGTAGATTCTATTCCCTAACGAGTACTCCGTGAAGTTCAGCATCGAGATAGTCTGTCCAGTCTAAGCCCTCGAGATGAGAGTCCGGAAGGAAAAGAAGGTCATCCCTCGCCATCACGACTGGAGTCTGCTCAACTCTCCGTGCATCCCGGAAGACTGAAGCTCAACTTCATCGATGTAGAAACCACTTTCAAGGACGGAGTCTGTGAGATAGTACACGTAAGACACCTAGTATCAACCCGACTCAAAATCCCCTAACCCTACTCTCCTGAAGCTCCATACGAGATTCTTTTAAGGGGGAAAGGTCTGTAACATCCCAATTTTAGCAACCTTGATTAGTGTCCAAAATGCAAAAATCAGGGGGAACAAAAACTTTTTCTTGTTCATTGGTGCAGTGTTTGTTTGTTGTCTGTGTGTGCTTGTGCATGTGAGTGTATACCATATGATACTCCTTACCTCACCATCAGTTGATAAAAGTTATTTAACAAAACTCTCCTCACTCATTTTACATATTCTCAAATGTTCTGGCATTTCAAAACATGAACCAAGATGCTTATGTAACCAAAACTATTTTAGTAGCTTCTATTGACAAAACTATGGAGAGACAAATAATATAATCTTCTTACTTTTTCAAGACAGAACCTTCAAATACTCTTACCTCTAGGATCTCCAAAATCGTTTAGTAAGCTTTTAAATTCTACTCTTGGTAGATGTACCAAGGACCTTACCTTGTTCAAACTCCAACCTTTCAAAATTTCCCATCCTTACCTCAAGCTAAGCTTGATGGTAACTGTAGTAGTAATTGATTTGTTTGTAAGATGACTTGCCTTGATCTGCTGTCTGATGAATTGCCTTGATCTGCTGCTTGATTTGTCTACTTAGGAGATAGTATGAGCTACTCTAGGAGCTCATCACTAGGATCAAGAGGTTTCCAAATCACCACACCCTAAGCAAGAATACAAAGTAGGATCTAATCTCTATCCACCAGGTGATCATCTAAAAGCCTTAACCAGATCAGCTCTAAAGTGATCTAACTCAAGAAGCTTCCATGTCAATGAAGACCAATATCAAGCATGGATACCTTCTACTCAATCTACTCTTCAACCACATCCACTTGATGATGCTTTGGTACCTTGCAACCCATCAAAATCATCACCACCCACATTCTAGTCAAAAATCCTAAATCTGCCAAATTTGGCCAAGTCTGGAAAACTATTTCCAACATCACCTTTTTGAATGGCTCCCTTTCTCAACCCTTGTGCATTTCTGGAAATGCATCAGAACCATCTTGTTAACCATCCTAAGGACTACCAAGGCCCACTCTTGGCCTTTGTTCGATCATCCTCCAGCCCACTTGTTGTTGATGGTTGTGCAGGCAAGAAAATAACTATTCCTGCAAATCTAGTCAGCATGCCTACTTTGGTAGAAGCTCACACCATCATCCAACCTTCTATTGACCAAATCTTTGCATGGTTGTGTTCTACTCATATAGTTATATCAACATATACTTAACTTGACCCAAGTGGATCTTTGTGATTCTTACACCCACATGGTTTATAGGGCATCATGACTCATCTGGTACGGCAGCCTTATTTTTAACAAAGTTTGCCATCACTTCCAAACCACCTCAAATGTAACAAATCCAAACTCATTCTGCCATAATGATCTAAATAACTTGGTCTATCCATCCCTCTGCCCCATGCCCCAAGGGGAGATCTAACCTCCAAGATGCAACCATGTTTTGATGGTATGAAATTAACATCACCTTAGATCCTTAATCTAGGGTATTTCACCAAAATCAACTTGGATTCTCCAATACCAAGGTTGCAACTGCTTTCTACACCTTGTCTACATCATCTACCTTGATCATCAAGATTTATCAAATATAATCCATAATTATTTTGGCTCCAAATCTAATTAATCCCCTTAATAGGAAAAACCTCCAAAACCTTTCCATAAAGGAAAGTTTGGTTTTTGCCAAAACACATCTGCAGCTTTTGACTCAATTGAGGTCCACATATCATATCCCATCTTCCCGCTTCAAGAATAAATATTTTTGAAGATCTTTATTATTTCTTTTTGCCCATTTTCTTAAATGGCTGAATTGGAATAATAATAGTTTTAATTACTTTTATCTCCCAATAAATCTTGGGAAAATTCCCCTAGGTGTGTATTTACATTTGGGACCATCCCACATCAAAAACCAATCTTGTCCAATGTAAAATTTTCAAATGATCTTCTATAAACTACTTCCGCACTTTTCGAATAAAGGATTTGAAGTGAACGAAAAATCTTCAGAAAAATCCCAAATAATTCCTGGTTATCTACCTTGACCCCATATATCTACCATTACCATCTTCCTACCTTGTCCTATGCAAAATTTTGAACTTCTTACACAATCACCTATTTACTCAATTTAGCAAATCTAGCTAGTGTTGAGTTAAATCAAGATCAAACCACCACCAATCTTGCAAAGCAATGCACCACAGCCTTCACCCCTCCTCTGGTCGACCATCAATATAGCTAAGATACTATAGCAATCCCTTGTCCCATGTGCTTGGATGTGGGAAGTAGAGAGAGACAAGCATGTGAAATAAATTGCAATAGCTGCCACTCCCTCCGTCTCTGAGATCCAGCACGACCAAATCCCCTTCTCACCCCTCTCCACCACCCCTCTAGGCCAATCACCAGCCAGCCCTACCCTCCTTGCATGTCCAAAATGGACATTTCCCCCTCTTAGAGCTCCCCCTTGGTATAAAGGCCAGAGGCGACCCCCAGCACTCCCCTTCCCCGCATTTGCTCCCTCACACTCCCCCTCACCTCCTAGAGGCCCCTCTCCCTCCCCTTGCTCTGACCTGGTAGAAAGAAGAAGAGCAAGGAGCCTTGGCCCTTCTCCAAAAAATCGAGCAATGCCTCCCCTCCTGCACCCCTTTTCCTCTGCATGTCGCCGTGTGAGATCCCCTACCCCTGCTGCTTCTAATCCTCCTTGTTTTCCCTGCTCAGGACGATCCCTGGAGGCTCACCGGTGAGCTCCCGAAGCATTGCCGCTCGGGCACAGTCACGCGAGGGCCTTCCCGCAACCAAAGCACCCCGTGCCGCCCCTCTCCGGACTCGTCGCCGACCACCGCACCTCCCTGGACCCTCCCCAGCTCCTCTCTGCCATCAGGTAAGCCTCCCTGATCCCTCCTCCCTCTCAGCTAGGGTTCCGCGTGGCAGAGCTTCTTTCCATGGAGACGATGGCTGTGCACCGTCGATCTCGTTTAGATCGAGCGTCCGAGATCCCCCCGAACCCCCCTTCGTCGTCCCTCCGTCGCTGGCAGGTGGGCCCCGTCCCGCGGGTTTGATTTCTGCCTCTCGCCAGCGCAGCCCGCCCTGGGTTGGGCCGAATTGGCTCCGTGAGGCCTAGCTGCCCCAGATCCTAGCCCAGTAGCCTCTGCACCCTTTTTTTATTTCATTTACAGATCAAAAATTAACCCTGTTATTTTAAATGCAAAAGAAAATAGAAATGACTCCAACTGCCGAGATAAAAAATTCCTAGGGTTCCTGAGTGTTTTCTTGAACATGCAGTCCCAAAACCTTGACCAAGTTTATTTTGATAATTTTCTGAGAATTAACATATTAATAAGTATCCATTTCACTAAATAAAATCCTATGTGAGCTTCACATATCCTTTTGGAGTGAAACCAACTGCCTTTGGTAACTTTTGAACATACCTATCTTTGCACCTTGGTCCCATGCCAAGGTGAATAGTAGTTTGTCTTTAGTAAAAATAACAATTTGTGAACATACCTATCTTTGCACCTTGGTCCCATGCTCTGACCTGCCTTTAGAAAATTCCCTAGGCCAATCTGTGAGCTGTTTTGATATCACCTAACTCTCTGTAGCGTGGCACACTCAATACTACCAAAACGCAGGAGGTCACCATTTATTGGGCCTCTGATGAATTTTAATGAATTAAACATTTCTGTCCCTTGTGTTTTCACTAGATAAAACACTACAGTAGCTCTGCAACTCCAAAAAGAGTGATTCTAGTTGGTACTGGGAGGTATTTGCAATACCTATCCATGTCCCTTTACCTCTTACCAAAAGCTCCTTTAGATTTAACCTGGTGAAAAAGATAAGTTTCCTACAAAACTACATTTGGGAATTTCCTAAGGGCATTCTGTTAAATATTTGGACATGATTCCAACTCTCAGTAAACAAGTACATCAAACCCTACCTAACCACCCAAGGAAATAATTTTTGGGTATACAGAACATTTCTGGTGAATTATTTTTTAAAACTAGAGTTTTTCTCACTAGAAAATTCATAGGAAATCAAAGAAAAGTGATAAAATATTGAAAACACTTGTGTTGGTCTCATTTTTATCAAACCCTATCTATTGGTATCATTTTTAAACAATGGTATCATACAGAATATGTCCTTGGTCCAAACCCCCCTCTTAGGTAGTTCCTCGACAAAAAACCCTAAGGGGTGTCCATCCCCTTCTCGAAGGCCATCTCAACCTCCTAAATCCAATCCCCTCTAAAACTACTGAACCTCAATCGAAGATTTTTCAATTGCTTGTTTGCTATCTGGTATTGGTGATTGTATGCCATGTATTGATTGTCCCCTTTTGTTTGTTTGCATGTGTTCCTTATCGACGATAGTTGCGGTTATATCGGAAAGCAGAAGAAGATGGTTTTTATTAGTTATTATGGTTTTCTAAGAAGAAGTCCAGGGACAATTATGCCATATTGCTGATATCAGGCAAGCTACCTTCTTGCTCATAAGCCTTGTCCTACAGTTTTACTTATGCATGTTTTATCTTCCGTTTATTTAAAATTGCATTGTTTTACTAGATGTTGATGTATACTTGGTAGTGGTTCGGCTCCTCCAAACTATTACACTTATGTACTACTAAGTACAACTCTCTTGATGATACCTACTTGTCCCTCGTAGAATAGATGGTGCATATCCACCATACCCCTCTTGGAGACCCTGTTTTAGCCAAAGCAAAGCTAGAGGATGGGAAGAACCCGGAAAAAGTTTTACCAAATGTTTTATGATAAAACTTTGGTGAGGTGGGACCTCCCAAGTGATATTGAGAAATAAAAAGGTTTTTGTTTTGCAAAAATGCTGAAGGAAAGCTGGAGGAAAAAGGTTTATGAAAATGCACCCGGTTCTTTGCAGTCTAGCTATAACAACTTAACCCTGTGCAACCACATTACTCTTGAATGGGATAGGGATGGATTTGATGTTTGTTTATTCTGGTATGAGCTGCCTCGTAACTACTACAGGGGATCGGAGATCCCTGGAGGGTGGGCCTTCTCTGATAAAGGTCCATGTGGGACATCGACCTAGAGAAGGAATGAAGGGTCTACTGGCCTCCACGCGTTACTATGAGCCCATCATTGAAAGCGCACACTCGAGAAGTGGATAAAGCACTCCGGTTGGTCCTCGATACCCGACGTCTCGGTTTTGAGGGGATTAACACTCATAGGGTAGGCACTTATATTGGAGTGGGCAACTGGAGAGTCTTGATCGGTTACTCGACCCACGATCGGTGAAGATCAGGGTAGTGTACCCGGATGGTGTGGGTAAAGTGTACAACCTCTGCAGAGTATAAATCTATTCGAATAGCCGTGTCCGTGGTCATGGACGTGTTGGACAAACTTCTGTAGAGCGGTGCTGGTTTTGTTTTCAAAAAGGATTTCGGAAACGAAATGGCTTTTGGAAATGTTTTGACCATGGGATGGTCTTAAAGGAGAAAGGTTTTAACCATGGGATGGTCGGAAGGAGGAGAAAGGAGTTTGGTCGTGGGACGACCTGAAGACGGGAACAAATGGGTGACCCCGTCCTAATGTTTTCCAAAACTTTTCAAAAAGGTTTCCAAAATAGTTTACAAAGGTTTTCAACAAAGATATGTAGATGTTATATCTACAAGAGAAACTATATGAGAAAAGAACGTCCCTTGGAGCCCACCTACTGCCACAGCTATATTGTATATCGTCTTGTTTTATTATTCTATTAAGGTGGTTTGCGAGTACATTCAAAGTACTCACTGGCATTGTCCCTGGCTATTAACTTAGCCAGATCTCAAGGATAAGGTGTTGTGGCGACGATGCGAGCTAGGACGTTCTCCAAGTCAGTTGCCTGTAGGTTAAGGCATGGCTCAGGCTCTACGCTTGATGAAGTTCCGCTGTTGTTGATCAATGTAGCCATAATGGCAAATATGGTATGTCATGTATTCCTTGTGTATTGGATGTCTACTTTGATACTTGTCGGTTATGTGCCACGACTAACTGATCGTGGGATCGTGGTTGTATGCATAACAGGGATTCTCGGAGGATTAATCCGGGGGATACACACATACATACCTCCATGGACTTACAAGCTCCCCTTTCATTTCACACCGATGACATCCATAGACAAAAGAGCATGATATCAACCGGTACAATGTACAAGTGCAATGTTGAAAGCGTTCCCCATGACAACATGGTTTTGCTAATCCCCAACATATAAGTGCAAGCATATACAACATATATGACACAATGGTTCAAGTTTATTAAGGACAAGAAAAGTAAAGTGTGCCATCAAGTTTGTGAGAGCTTTAATCACTAATTTTCTCATAACAAGTTTAATTTGGAAGGTAGATAAAAACATGAATATACTTGGAATAACAAATGCTAATAGGTAGGTATGGTGGACTCTTGGGAATAACTTAGTTTTATTTGGAGTTGGATGCATGAGTGGAACTCATACTTGGTATGGAGGCTAGCAAAAGACTAGGAGCGACCAACTAAGAGAGCAATAATGGCCATAATCATGCAAAGCGACAAAACATCATTAATTAAAGCATAAAGTGATATTACAAGTCGAAAACTTAAATATCATAGAGGCTATGGTGACTTGGGATAGTCTTAACATGGTGTGAGAATGCGCCAAGTCAACCCAAATAAAGCATTAAAGGAGAATACCACAATATTATCTTTATATAAGCTAAAACAACGCATGATTCTTTCAAGGCACATTAAGCAATCTGGATTGTTTATAACAAGTCATGCTACATCAATAATCACTAAGCATAAAGCCAAAACAACATCAATCATGAGATGATAATGTCTAAGTCATAGTCAAAAACAAGCTCCTTTTTATTACTTAAGCATGAAGCTTCCTACTCTTTTCCAACACCAATCAACTTATTTGAAACAACTCACAAAGATAATACTAAATAAAGATCAGTAAGCTTGTATCACAAATCCACAAAGAAGAACTAAAAAGTTCTAAGCTGGAAGCACAAGAAAACCAAGGCTAAACACAGTGCTAGCAAAAGAGAACACTCACAAAGCAGTAAGAATAAAAACTAGAGTGTTCTAAATAATGAAAACGGAGTATGTCTCTCTCCAAAAGAAGTGTGCTGGGATCCAACCAACTTATTGCAACAAACCAATCAAAATAAAACTAAAAACAAAAACTAAGATGCTCCAAGAACAACACAACAGTGCATGAAACAATAAAAACGAAGTGTCTAGAAAGACCTGAGATTTTATTAATGTAGAAGGGGATGCCTTGGGCATCCCCAAGCCTTGACGCTTGTACTTCTTGAATATTTCTTGGGGTGACATGGGGTGGCATCCCCAATCTTCAGATTTTGTCCATTCTTCATCTCATTACATCATTCTTTCCCTACACCTGAAAATTTCTTCATACAAAACTTCACACAATCTTCATTAGCAACATTAGTGCACTGAAGATAATAAGTCTTTGGGTTCAGTTTCAACACAAGTAAAACTTCCATTAAAACACAAGCTATTGTAGCACTTCCCTCAAAAATCTCAATTCCCCAAAAGAGAACCCAAAAAGGAATCAACAAGATGCAAATGCAAATAATGGCAGAAAATCTGTCAAAACAAACCAGTAGGTAAAAACCAATTTTTTCGAAGACCTTCTGTTGCTCAAATCGAGAAGTGCTGAACTAACGAAAGTTGAATAACAACCTGCGGCAGAAGAACAAAAAATCACAGCTCAACCCGACGTACAGAGATTTTAGAAGAATTTTTATAGCGAAGCACAAAAATCTGTTTTGGGACAGCAACTTTCCCAAATATTACTTCCCTCTTATTAGAGATTATTCTTGGCACAAAAATCCAACAAAAACGATTAGGAGAGGTTATTACAGAGGTAATAACTTCCAAGACTCAACTAAAACATCTCCCAACAAGTACTTTTCTTTAACGCCTTGAAGTTAGGCATGATAGTTTGAGAAGATGCTCAAATAAGAAATATGAATTGAAGTAAAAGAGAGCATCAAGAAGCAAATTCAAAAACACATTTAACTCTAACCCACTTCCTATGAAAAATAATCTTGTAAAGAAACAAGTCATGAAAGCACAAAGCAATAAGCATATGAAAGAAAAACAAGTGCATCTTCAAAATTTTCAACATAAAGAGGGGAAACTTAATATTGTTGAGATACATAAAACCATGTTTCCGTCTCTCATAATAACTTTCAGTAGCATCATGAATAAAATTTACAATATAACTATCACATAAAACATTCTTATCATGAGCCATATCCATATAATCATTATTACTTTCCACATAAGCATAGTTATTCTTATTAATTATAGTGGGAGCAAATTCAACGAAATAGCTATCATTATTAATCTCGTCACCATAATCATCAAATATAGGTGGCATATTGTAATCATTAATTTTCTCCTCCATAGTAGGTGGACTGAATATATCATATTCATTATTGTAATCATCATATATTGGAGTTTTAGTATCATCATAAGCAATAGAATAGCTATCTTGCAAAGCTAGGGAACTAAAAAGATCATTTTCATAAAAACTAGCTTCCTCAAGCTTAGAATTTTTCATAACATTAGCAATAATGGTGTCCAAAGAATTCATACTAACAACATTGCTATTAGCATGCAAATAAAGTTCCATAGCTTTTTTAATTTTCTCTTCAAACACTTCATGTCCTAACTCAAGATAAATACTATAAAGCTCTCTAATTTTGTTGTTGTTTTCCATTAAGCCTAACTAGTTAAAGCAAGAAACAAAAAGATAAAATTGCAGAATCTAAAGGAAATAACTTCGAGCAATCACACCGGAGGATGTGAGTACCTTTTACCTTTCCTCCCCGGCAACGGCGCCAGAAAATAGCTTGATGTCTATGTACTGCAATTCTTGTAGACAGTAGTTGCGCCTCCAAGTGTAGAGGTTTGTAGAACAGCAACAAGTTTTCCCTTAAGTGGATCACCCAAGGTTTATCAAACTCAGGGAGGAAGTGGTCAAAGGTATCCCCTCTCAAGCAACCCTGCAATCAAGATACAAGAAGTCTCTTGTGTCCCCAACACACCCAATACACTTGTTAGGTGTATAGGTGCACTAGTTCGGCGAAGAGATAGTGAAATACAAGTAGTATGGATAATTATAAGTGGTAACGGTGCCAGAAAATAGCTATGATGGTGCGTGGTTGACGTGGGAAAAGACTAAAGGCAATCTAAAATAAAGATGGAAGCAAGCAAACATGTAACAGATCTAGTTGCAAACATTGTTTCAATGCTTAGAAACAAGTCCTAGAGATCATACTTTCGCTAGTGAATACTCTCATATAAATATCTTCTTTTCCTAATACTACTCTGAACTACTCTCTGGTTGGACACTCTAATCCATGGTAGGGCTATAACAGCACTCCTAAATGTTCGGTTTCCCCATCTAGATAACCCCACACTATCACCTTGAGCTCTATATGGTTCCAACAAACACCACAATTTCGTAGAAACATCCAACTCCAAATATAACTCATAACAAGTATTTATAATTTCTATACTAAGTGCCACCATGGTGTGCACACTGTCACTTTCACACACATGGGGAGAGCAGAGTTCTATTAAAGCACTTGAGTAGCAAAGTAGATCTATTTGATTACAAAGCTCATGATCACAATATGATCATGCATAGAGAGAGAGATGAACACATAGCTACTGGTAGAACCCTTAGCCTCGAGAAAGAACTACTCCTTCATCATCATGGTAATCAGCAACGACGATGGAGATGGTGGTGAAGGTGGTGAAGAGGCAGCGGCGGCGCTGGCGGTGGCGCGGAGGACTCCTTCCCTACCGCCGGTATCACAGGGAAGCAACGCCCCTTAGCACCCTTCCTTCATGGATTCTTGGGAGCCCTTCCCCATGGAGATGGGATCCATGGGGAAGGAAAAAACGAATCTTTGTTGGCTACAAATTCGTGGGTGGATGTGTCTCCCACGAATTAGGTTTCCTCCCTTTATTTATCTTCTCAGATTCCCGTCACCCCATCTTGGGCTGCAGTAAATCAGGTCTATCAGGCCCATCCGGACTCGGAATCAGCTAAATTTTATGTCCAGAACATTTTTCGCGAAATTTCCAACAACTTTTTAGTCGAAGAGTTTTCTGAAAGACACCATCTTCGACAAGAAACGTGACCATCTTGAAAAAGAGTTCTGAGACAGATTTCTGGAAAATCCCAATTTGACTCCAACAAGGTTTCCACTTGTATTCTTGGTAATTCCTACACATCAAAGTGTAAAACAAGAACATTGTGCACTTTTGCAACTATTAGTAGATTAGTCCAAATAAATCATAAACTTTATATAAAAAGGAGTATCAAAAGCATATTATTAGCATAAAACCATCAAAAATTATAGATACGTTATGGACGTATCACCCATCACCTGGCCATTCACCGTATGGGGCATGGACATGGTTGGCCCATTCAGTAAGCCTCCATCTGGCTTCACCCACCTCCTGGTCGCAGTCGATAAATTCAGCAAGTGGGTCGAGGCCAAACCGATCAAGAAGTGCGACAGCAAGACTGCCACCAAGTTCCTCCGTGAGCTCATCTACGGGTATGGCTACCCACACAGCATCATAACGGACAACGACACTAACTTCGCCAAAGGTGCCATGGCAGAATTCTACGAGGAGCATGGCATAGGGCTCGACCTCGCCTTAGTCGCCTACCCAGAGTCAAACGGCCAAGCATAGCGCGCCAACCAAATCGTCCTCCACGGGCTCAAGCCACGACTTCAGGTGCCCCTCGAGTGAACGCTTGGATGCTGGGTCGAAGAGCTACCCTCTGTGATATGGGGCATCCGCACCTCCATCAACCATTCCACGGGATTCTCGCCAGACGGGGTCAACCAACTCGACGAAGCACGTGACCTAGCTCACTCCCGCACCGCCATCTACCAGTAGGGACTCCGCCGCTACCATAGCCGCCGAGTCTAGACCTGCACCTTCCAGGAAGGCGACCTGGTCCTACAACTGGTCTAGGATAAGAAGGGCATGCACAAGCTTTCTACCCCATGGGAGGAGTCATTCTCCATAGGGCGAGTCCTCGGCAACAACGCCTACTACCTGATCGATGTAAGAGGCAATGGACGACTCGAAGTTGGGAGGCCATGGAATGTAAACCTCCTCCGAAATTTCTACACATAGAACTAAAACTTGTACTCACCTGCTATATAATAAAAATCTGGATCGCACAAATTGTGTCGCCTCGCCATACTCTTGTGACAATCGCACTCGTACATTTAGCAATACGCTACCCACGGAAGTCAACCCTTGGTCGAGCGACCGGCATGGCTAAGTAGTGCGGCCCAAGGGCACCGAATACACTCGGGCCTTGTGTCATCCACGAGCACGCCACCCCAGAGCCACCATAAGAATCGCCTCGCTCGACTGGCCCACCGGGCCAAGACAACTGATAACACTTCTCACAGCGACCCGTCATCCCATCCTCGCGCAAAGCGACTCGAACAGTTAACTACCACGCATGGGGACTTGTCTACAATAACCCCTATGTGGCTCGGGAAAACACCAAGTAAGAGAGGCTGCCTTGGACTCGCCACGTGACTGACTCTCCGAGCTGGGGGAGAGACGCATTATGAACAACGCACTAGATCCTCACCTACCTTGGGCATGCGACTAGAACGGCTAAGTACCATGCTCGGGGACTCGCCTAAATCGACCCTGCTCGCACTTGGGAAAACAGCCAAGTACAGAGCTCCCTTTGGGTCACCAAGCGACTGGCTCCACGAGCCACAGCGAGTCAAATCCAGCCAAATTAAAAACTTAATACAACCAAACTTACATACATACGAGGTAAACCCCAATAAAGGGCAGACACGCTCCGGAACTCGTGCAAACAAATACTCAACATAACATATACACCACCATGCATTGCGAGTCGATTGACAACTTTCATTTTAGCAACAAAATACATCATTTACATTACAATAGCGACCAATCGCCATACCTTACAAAAACCCCTCAGGGCAATCACTCATTTTGCAGGCGCCGATGAAGAGGCACCGCCATCACCCTTGACCCAGACAAATGGCTCCCAAGGGTTCACCGGGTATGTCGTTAATTGTTTTGCCAGCGACGACCGGAAGGGCTACTCCGACTTCAAGTCAAGGTGCTTCGGCCCGGGGTCGCATGGAGCCACCACCGTCTCGTGGTACGGCAGTAGGTCCCCCATCGATAACACCCGCTCCGTGAATGGCGCAGTCTTGGCGGTCAGCCTCAACACCTCCGCCATCTCCACCGATCCAGTCACCGAGGGAGACCCGCTGGTGGCGTCGTCGAGGTCAAAGTCATCGAGGAAGTGCACAAGCCTGAGACTGAGCACCGTGGTACCTTCTCGCTAGAAGGCCGATCACGCCATCCACTCAACCACAGCGGGCGCCTCCTCTAGGTAGCACCACACCTCCGTCAGCCCACCAGGAATCACCTCGGTGGAAGAGATCCCTTGAAGGACGGCCTGAACATAGAGCACCGAGGAGGTGGCTGCATTCGTCACCACTGTCATGCATTGCGAGGCATCAAAGGTCTGCACCACCGGATCATTTTGACCTATCACAGCTGCAACGTCAGAAAATCAATATCATGTTGGCTCAGTGGACTCACCTGCTCGGGGACTCACCCGCTCGGAGACTCACTCGTTTGGGGACTCGCTGAATACCAGGAAGAAGGAGTAAAGGAATAGACACTCACAAAAGAGTTTGCGGTAGCTATCTGTCACGTGCTTCTCTAATGCCCCAAGGTTGTCCTACAACCCAAGGATGACTGAATCGGAGGCCTTCCGCTCTTCCTCTACCGCGGCGACTGCACCCTTGGCCCTCTCTTTAGAAGAGATCATCGACGCCTTTGCGGCCTCGAGCTCTTTCATCAATAAGACGATCTGCTAGTTCGTCGTGGCCAGAGTAGCCTTAGCCGCCTCCATCTCGGTGACTAGAACATAGCCCTCGTGGGCCTTGGCGATCGCAGCAAAAGAAGGAAGACCATATTTCAATCCCCTCCCCATAGAAGTGAAAACCAAAACTTACAGAAGACAGTATAGCTTACCAGCGGAAGCCTAGAGTTGCTGGTTGGCCTCCTATGTTTCACGAAGTTCACGCTCCAAGTGTTCCTTCACGGACAGCCGGTCTGCAGACTCCCGTTGCAAACCCTGAAGAGAATAAACAGTAAGGCGGTAGACGACTAAAAGCTCTAAGCGTCTAGCTGCTGAAATTCAGCGACCAGACCCTCGGGGACTGGATGACTAAAAGCTCTAAGCATCTAGCCGCTCAAATTCAGCGACTAGGGCCTCGGGGATTACACATACCTATATAGCAGCACCAAGCATGTCGTGGAGCTTGACGGCATCCGTTGAGGCAATCACAAATGAGGTACGCCCGCGACGCTGCCCGGCATCACCATCAACAACCTCAAGGACCTGGGGCGACTGTATTGCAGTCGGCACGACGGAAGCCCTCTCCGTAAAACAAGGAAACGATGCGGCTGTCATCACCGCAGCACTATCCATAGGCATTGGTGCCTTCGCCAGCTCGACAGGTTTGCTCGTCTCCGAGCTGGCTGCCACTTCACCTTCAGCGGGAATGGTGGAATCGTACCTTTCCCACATCTTCTTCCACGGTATCAGAGGCACCCTCCTCCTTATTCTTCATCATGCCAGTGTCGGGCGCCTCGATCGGGTCAGCCTTCCTCTTCTTGGAAGGGGTAACCTTCTCCTCGCTGTTAACTCGCGGAATCTTGGCCACCGAAGGGCGGCCAATCTTGTTGGCACTAGACATGCGAAGTCACCACGATCAATAAACCAATTACATAGGAAAACATCGAAGAACGGAAAAATATAACATCAAACTTACATGGCGACCAGATGAAAGCGCAGCCCCGTACTAATATGGGCAGGCTTCTCTAGCTCTGGGCCCAATTTGAGTGGGTGCCCCTTCTCAAAGACACTCGCGGCCCACGACAACGCGGGCTTCTTTGATGTTGAGGTCGCTGTTGCAGGAACCTCCGGCTCGGGCGAAACGACCGCCTCCTCTGGGGGCGGCGACCTTGACCCCGTGATTTTAGCAGCCCCTGATTCCGCGGCAGCCGAGAATGTTGGCACAATCGCCGCAAGTGGAACCACCGATTCCACCAGTATGGCCACGGCCTCCGATCCCTTCATCGGAGCTGGGTCCTCAGGGATGTTGGTGCAAGCTTCGGCCGCCTCATCACCAGGCTCCTCGAACGACTCAAATGCCACCACTGATCTGGGCAGGGCCGACTTCTTCGCTGGCGACTTCAACATTCGTGCGGGCTTCTCTAGTGTTGCCACTTGCCGCGAGTTGTGCTCTTGCAGTATCTCATTGTTGTCGCACTCCTCAAGGCTACGACTCGCCTCAATCTCGCGCTACTTTTGCATGTGAGTCTTGCGGGCCACGGGAGCTGGCAGGGGAATCTCCCTTGCTTATTCTTTGCTCTTAGAGGACTTCCCTTTGGTCCCTTCTTCAAGCTCCTTGGGAATCTCCTCGTCAAGTGGGGGAAGCCACCCTTCAAGGATCTGGAACAGCTGAGAGTCGACAAGGAGGATTGGTTCGATTAGAAATCACAACTGAACATTACGAGTCGCGGACACAAATTGCATCCGCGCGAGTCACGGCTAAAGGCAAAGCGACAAGGAAAGACTTACCGTGGGGGGATTAATTCTTCACGACCACGTACAGGGCAAGCTCAGTCGTCGCGCTGGTAAATTCAGCATCCGTCATCTTCTTCAAGGCGGCCTTGTAATCCACAGCATCCCAGGACTCCTTGCTCATCCTGGAAGGGTCTTTTTCCCGGTGTACTCATACATCCAGTAGGGTTGGGTCGCTATTGGGACCAGGCGCGGCCTGAGCCAGCAGTTGTAGAGGTTGATTGACTCAAGACCCTTGTTCTTTAGCTCCTTGATCTACTCCATCATCTCGGTGACGACCATCTTATGGTCGTTAGGGAGCTTCGTCGCTATCAGTCGATGGGGCTCTCTCCTCTCTCCAACGTACATCGGGAGTACCACTTCGTCGGAGGTAGTGGGGAGGTAGTGGACTCCTTCACATAGAACCAACTTTTCTTCCACTCGCTCGCAACTTTCTTCGGCAGCAGGAGCTTGAAGAAGTTTGCTTTCGGCTCCAATTGGAAGGTAACACAGCCAGCCGCTAGGATGGGCCCGCCCGATCCATCGTGGCTGAGGCGACCGTGGAATAGCTACAACCACAACGGGAAGTCAGGCCGGCATCCTAGATAGCATTCATAGAAGGAGACGAAGATCGCCAACTATTCGATGTTGTGCTGGCCTAGATCTGACGGCTTGACTGCATAATACGCACAGAACCACCGGAAAAATATCGAAGTGAGAAATCCCAAGCCCCTCTCCAGATGGCTTGGGAAACAGATGAATTCGCCAGTACGAGGCTTCGGCTCGTTCTCGGCAGGTGCGGGAATCTTCCAGTTCACCTTGTAGAGAACTCCCACGTCCTCGAATGACTTGAGCTAGGAAGTAGTACACTTGGACTTCCCCCACAAATCCTTTGGAGGCGCCATCAAGGAGAACAGAAGGTCGCCTGGTCCGGAAATTTCGGATCAAGAAGAGGCAGAGAGACTGGAAGTGCGCGGGAGTGAGAAATGTGGAAGAAGATGTGCAGGGTTCCTCACCACTCTACTTATAGATATAACGCTACCCGCCAATCTCGGGATAGCCATTACCCGTGGAAATTACACCGAAGTTACCGTTGGTTTACCCAACGGCTAGTTTGACCAAGTTGGCGGTCCAACTTCTTCCACTCGACTCGTCTGCTGGTACGCCTTGTCCATTCGATAAGGGCGGCAATTCAAGCATAATTACACTCACCAATGTTGCGACTAGATACCTGGTGGAGAAATTTCCTCCTTCATCGAGGGAGTCCATCGCCTATTCGACTAGGCGTACAAATTGGGCTCTCCTACTCCGACTGTCAATGAACACCTGCGCTGAATCGACACTGGCCCCGGGGACTACTGATCGGGATATGCCGAATGGGGTATGCCTAGCAGGACGTGTCAACTAGACCAAGGGCCTTGCGAGTGGGCCTGCAGGAGGGCGACTAGAACGTGACTAAGAGCAAGCCTGGCGACTGGAAGTTGGAGGCCCAGAAGTGTAGCTGAAGGCCAATTGGATTAGGTCAAACCCTCTGAATCCTTGACTAGTTCGGTTGTATATCTGTAAACCCTAGCGAGGTACCCCCTATATAAATCTCCCTAGGGTTCCCTTTGTACTCACGTTCTATCATACACCCCTTCGAGCGACTCACTGCCTAACCGATGAGCTTGCCGCCCCTGTAACTCGCTCACCACTAATACAATCTAGCAGGAGTAGGTCTTTAACCTCCGAGGGGTCGATCCTGGATAAACTCATGTGTCTCTGACACCCCCCCATCTCGCTCTGCATATGGCAACCAGCTCTTGCCCTTAATCCTATCAATCGCTACCCCTGGTAGCAACTTCCGTGGTCATTCCCACGACATCATCCATACCTAGTTCAATCTCATTACCGACAAGATGTCGAGGGCAAACCTCGGGGATTGCCCGATCTTTCATGAATCCCTTGAAATCAGGGCAGGGTTAGTGGGGCATGAGGGAGATGATAAATCCACAGACTCACGCACAAATAACAGAATGAACACACACACAAGAAGACACGATACAGAACTATAGCTCACACCAGTGGTGACTGGTCCGGCGCATCCCTAGGATCGGCGTCGGGTGAAGATCTCACTCTCGAACCGGCATGACGAGTAGGGAGTCTTGGTGAGATCTTGACGTTTTGGCAAGGGGCTCCGATGCCAAGGCCTTTAACAACGAGGGAGGCATGATGTCAACTCCAACGAGGTGGGGGATAATTGGTGCTCCTTTCTCAAGGATCATGAGACTAGAAATTTGGGAGATCCACAAGGGTGTCTTCTAATTTCAATTATCCAAGTCTGAGTAATACAAGGGGTGTGGGGGCTATATATAGGCCAGCCACTAAAACATGTGTAAAATGGGCATAAAAGGGGAAACTGGACGAAATAGGGAATATTCTCACGCATCAAACCCCTAGTTGACTTAAGTCTAGAGGTATTCTGGTGATAAGTCCGGTCATGCTGGGTTGTGCACTGGAAATTCTGGTCCGTGCCGGTCGTTCCGTTCGGCCACCGTAATGGCTTACAGATGCATGTTCAGGTGTGCGCCGGTTGGTTCCAGTGTGCGCCGGCAATTCTGGTCCTGGGCCCGGTCCGCCAGGATGTGCACCCGTAATTATGGTGAGGGTTCCAGTTTGCCGATCCTGGTGCCGGTTTGGTCTAGAGCTCCTTCTTGCGATGGCTTGGCTCCTTCTCTTGGAATTTATTCATGAGGTTCATATCTGAGGATGCATAGGGTATTGAAGTATCAAGCCATCCAATGATGTATCGAAATCACATGAGACAAGGAGCGAGTTCACCTTTGCTTGTAGTAGTTTATCTCAGGCACAAGTCATTGGTCCACTTGGGGGATTTGGTGGTGTAGATGTAGAGGCGTCCGTAGGACGGGCTGCATTAGCTCCCCCCTTGGGAAAGAGTCGTCCTTGATTCTTCTTGCTTAACATCTTGAACATCCCCATGGAAAGGCAAAAGGTCCTTGACGTTGAATGTATTGCTCACAAGGTAATTTCGGCGGGCGAACCGGTGATGCAACTCCCACCGCCGGAATTACCGGCGCTAGAACCGGCGGACTGGACTCCACGCCGACTAAACCGGTGACCGCCGGACCAGACCAGTGTCCATCGAAAACGCATATAGAGTACCAAATCGGCGTCGACCGGAAATGTCGGCCATGACCGGAACTTCTAGCACCAGATCCGGTGTCGCCAGACTTATTGCCGGAATCACCCATCGGCGCACGGATCAAGGTTTGATGCCCTGGAATATTCCCTTTACTTACCCTTTTGCCTAGTTTATCCCCAAACTACCCCCATGCTAGTGGCTGGCCTATAAATAGAGCCCCCACCCCCTCATGTATCCCTAGGCATAGATGATAGACTAATGACACCCCCTTTGTGGAATCTCTAGTTTTGCCTCATCCCCTTACCAAAGGGGACCAACTATCGCACCACCTCGTTGGTGTTTGCATCGCCCCTCCCTTGTTGTACAAGGCCTACGTTTGTGAGTGCGTGAGCGTAGTTGTCAAGACCCTCTCCCAGGTGCTCTTTCCTCTTCGCTTGGGATTGAGGGAGCACATTGACCAATCTTTCCTTACGAGGTTTCCATTGGACCGGTGGCCACCGGTAGGAGCAATCAACCTTGTATCATGTGAGTTTCGCATGTGTTCATCGTGTTCTTCATGAGGTGTGAGTCCGCTTCCACTATCTTCTCCCTTTCCCCTCGCTTTCCCATCAATTTGACCATGAAATCCATGAAGATCGGGCCACCCACGAGGTTATCCCTCAATAATACTCTTTTATTGTTTCCATGATATAACATTATTAGTGATCTTCTCACTTGCTTGCAAGCTATGTTAGTGTGATATCACCGAGAGGTCCCTGAGTATATCTTTGTCCGTCATCGGGATAGAAAAATACCACTCTTGATCCACGAGCCTCAACTAAGACTTTCCAAGTACTCAATGACATCTTTGTAATCACCCTATTATGGTGTGATGTTTGATGGAATCAAAGTACTCTTTTATAGTTAGTGATTGACGTGATCTCATGGTCTAAGGATTAGAGTTACTTTGAATGAGATAGCAATATAAACTTGAAGACATGATTGTATTGCTGGGCCACGTAGAAATAAACAAAACATTTTCCATTTACGGTGATTCCAAGATCTAGCTGAGGTAGTAGGCCACGAGAATTACCACTAGATGCGCAGTTGCAGAATCGATGAAGCACGTCACTTGATGCAGTGCAGTCTTCATGATCCGATCGTCGAAGCACTGAACATACAATACCTCTGCCAGTATCCACACGTACGAGGAGGAGCACCGGCGGTGGACTGCTAGGTCCGATACAGTGGCTGGACTGAACTAGAACGAGGGTTTCCAATGCATGGAATGACCTAACTATGTGATCTAAGCACCTGCGCCCCAGCTTATATAGGGAGTGAAAGGGGGCTCCACTCACTTGTGGCCCATTCACTAAAAGGCCTATATTAGTCACTACAAGTCGAACTCACTGACTAAGTCCATGTCTGATTCGGATCCAACCCAAACTTGCTCCCGCTCTTAAGTGTGTGACCCGACAGGCTCATGGTGACTCGGACACGATCCAACTCTCACTCGTGACCGATCAATCGGTAGCGGCTCCTAGCAGAACGTGCCGACTCCCAAGTACCAAAGAGTCATGATGACATACCTTACAATGTGACTTTCACCATGCCCCTTTTTCCTCACGATATGCCTTGTCAAACTATAGGCGAATAATCGTCATCCCTTAAATAGTTCGAATCTCTTTCTTGATCTGATATAAGTGATTCATCCAAGTAACTCTTAGTCGGTCGTCTCGGTTAACACTTAACCCAGTCGCGCATGGCCATGCTTTCCGAATCAAATCTTTCGAGAGGGCCTAGAGAATATCTCTCTAGTCGGAGGGGGAAATCCCATATTGGTCATCCACATCACGCAGCTTGATTCTCAGTTGACCCAAACTCAGCCTTTATAACTGCCCAATGATGGAACAATGTTTGACAGAACCTAAGTCGGTGATCCTCAACTCAGATTATGAAGTAACCTCATCTCTAAGGATTACATTGATTTAGACATACAAATGATGACTTGTTCGTTGCATCTCAATATGGGTCAGTCCGACTCGCTAAACTCTTTAGTCGAATCCGTGTAAGTCAGAATAGCATCTCCATGCCCATGAAAAGTGGAAATGAGTCATCAGCCGACTTTTACATTAGTCTAAGTTGTGTATCCAGCACAACCTCAACGACCAAGGACAATTAGTATAAACAACATGAATATATAGTTCCACAATCGAATCACATATTCAATGATATATCAGTAGTTCATACATGGACAATAACTTTATGAATACATTGGGAATAACATCATACATGATTGCCTCTAGGGCATATTCGCAACACATATTACTATACTTTGGGAGAATGTTCATCACATCATTCTAACAATGTTGTGACCTCATTATTAACAACATACAATGTCATGATCAGGAAACCTTGATCATCTGTTAATCAACAAGCTCGTGTAATGAGAGTCATTACTAGGAACCTTTTCTTCGTTTACTAAACACACATGTATTAGTGTTTCCGGTTAAAACAATTATAGCATGAGAAATAAACACAGAATAAGATAATGATGAGTCCAAAATTGAAGCATATTTAAGTATATAAATTATTCATATTGTCACTGATTACATGCTACATATATCTACAATTATGCCTATTATGTATGATTACTAGTTCTCATTCATTTCCGCATGGACTTTGCACATTATTAGTTTTATTAGGATTTTATTATCTTTTTCTTTTGTTTGATTTGTGTGGAGGTTCTATGAGCAATCATGGATAAAAGGAGCCAACATGATTCAATATGGAGGAGCTGTAGGCACTAGACTTAGCCATTTGAGGGGAGGAAAAGTGGATTTTTCCATTAACTCCAAATTAATATCCAAGGACATGATGTTGTATCCCCCGTCCATATGAATCCAATGAGCCAAAGAACACCTCAATTGGAGTCCGTCTGGAGAAATGGTGACCAAAACACTACAGAGTACTGCGGGCGTAACGACCACTGGAATAGGCGGAGCCTGCCCGTACCGTATGGCTATACCACCCTTTGACGACTTTATTTCTTCAAACGGAACAACATTTATGAAGGACCAATGGGGATTTTTGGCCCTTAGCTCCGTCGGTTCGCAAAACCTAGAACAAGGGGAGAGTCCACATACGCCAAAGGGGCAGAGCCCTGCTGCTCCGCCGCCTCCATACCCCATGCCAGAATATCTACACCACCATACCACTCAATGAAGATAGGAGACTTGCATCTT
This sequence comes from Avena insularis, assembly GCA_023614405.1. NCBI lineage: Eukaryota > Viridiplantae > Streptophyta > Magnoliopsida > Poales > Poaceae > Avena > Avena insularis. The sequence continues at coordinate 317,475,148 of CM042686.1, forward strand.
GAATGGCTACACATCAATCCTCATCAACATCGTCTTCGACATCAATCCCCTTTGTTTACTTTGTTGTAGTCCAATTTCTATTATGGATTTTCATTTGTATTCAATCGTATCTTCATATTTCATCCATATTATTTCCATGATGTTGATCCCCTTCATGTATGAGTAGTTGCCTTGTTCTTGGGGAGAGATGGTGAAACCCTAGCACTATTATGAAGTTGCAATAAAGATGATCCATTCTTGTGTCCATATGACTTGCCGGTCTATGATAGATTTATGATTTGTGTTTGATCTCTCTCTTTAGCTGGTATGTGTAGTTGGCCACATATCATTTTCCTTTGGGACTAAATATGAGGGAAAAATCTTTTGGACATGTTTGGGAGTGTGCCCAGAAATCTTCAAGTCAATTGGTGCCAGCTAGCAGCATGCACGGTCAAAGGAGGATAAAGAGACACTCCCTAGGATAATTACGATATCCACGGGGAGACCCTTAATTGAGGTGGTCTGTATGGGTGATTGCTCTGAGACATAGCGGTGGTTATTTATAGGTGACCTCATTCTTGGCTCAACAGGGTGGCTTCCTACGAGCCTTGTAGTGAACGTCTTATTATGGAGCTCTCTCAAGATATATCATGACACAAGAAGTATGTTATCTTAATTATGAATAATAATATCATGCTAGTGGTGTATCTTACAGTCCTTGAGAACCCCTCAACCATATCACACAACACTTCATATAAACTCTCTTGTTTTAGTTTACTTTTGCTATTTACTTTGTTCTTGTTTACTTTAGCACTTATCTAAACAAACTATTTATACACCATTACTTGGAATAAGAGATAACTTACAAGTACTCTCTAGTGAATAGTAATGAGGGGCATAAAGACCTTTACAAATAGCTCTCTTTGGGTACGATACTCTTATTTCGAAACTAGCTACAGTTGATATGTGCACTTGCAACCATCTAGCTATTTTTTGGCGCCATTGCCGAGGAGCTAAGCGCTTTTGGTCTTTGTTCTTAGTTGCTAATTTATTGTTGCTGTACTAAACGTTGTTTACGTGTTTCAAGTTATTTATGTTTATTACTTTTTACTTCTTTTACATATTTGAAAAGAACATAAAAAATTATAAAACAAAAACTATAAAAACATTGTTACTAATCATGTCTTCTGAGATTGCTATTTTTGAACAGATGAAGCTCACAATAGAGGAGAAGAAAGTTGGAACTTTTGGATACTATATTACGAGGGAAAATGTATTAGAAGAATGGGTGAGTTGGTTGAAAGGTTGTTCATCCACATTATGTACCTCGTAAAAATTTACTTTTGTATACTGCAGATCCAAAGATCATTCTAATTATCAATGTAAGAATAATACCATTGATATCAAATTATCACTTCATAATGGGAATTGTGAATTCTCTACTAATCTGGAGGTTTATGAGAGAGTACTTTGTACCAGTTTTTGTGAGTTACTAGCTACATGAGTGATATAAAAAGAAAAGATGAAGTACTCGATAAGATCTATGGGATAGTATACCTTATATACTCTTATTGTATTGATAACTTTTGTGATGATGCATTAGTGATTACTCATAATAAATAGATAGCCACGGAAGAGACTATCCTTTTGCATGACTCGCGGAAGAAAGAAGAAGAGGATATACACCACAACAAATATACTACTGCCACTAGTATGGATTTGTTTAACTTGTATGATTTACTAGATGGTTGTGCAAAATCCTTTTGTAATTCGTATCATGAGCCTTGTGATGAATGTATGGTAGTTGGGCACTTTAGTTTTCAATGTCCCATTACTCTAGAAGAGTCCCTAGTCTCTCACACTAGAGAGGAAGTCACACAGTATTTGGTTTATAAAGGTGTGCATGATCTACTCTCAAAAGATTCAATCATAAGAAAGAGTAGTATGCTTCATATGAAACTGACCAACTTATTACCAATGTTACAATCTTATTGTCAAGAACATCTTAGTGATAATCCACTTGTGATAGAGAGTAAGGCATGGTCTAGAACCATAGTGTCCAAAGATAACCATTTGTAGGAACCACACGATAAAGAGGAGGAACAACAAAAAGGTGAGGTTGACAAAGATTAGCACACTACAAATACTACATTTGTGTATGATGCCTCTCTCTCTAGTAATTATTCTTGTAATGCGCAAACTTATTGTAATTTATCTGCAGAGGCCTTGTTCCTAGACACTCATGAGGATAGCATTAATATTGATGAACTAGAGATAAAACCTGGCTATGAATCTTTTGATGCTAATATGCATGGACCTAATTTACTCCATGTTGCAAAGGAAGAATATTATGAAGTGTCCCCCTACAATGGTAACCAAGGTAAAACATCAATAATTATATTTCAACCTCTAATCCTCTCATTGTAGCTATATAAGGAGGCATGCTCACCACACTGGGTGCATCCACGCTCGCTTGGAAGTGAGAACCTATTCATCTACATGATGCCGATGCGCTGTAAGAGGGTACGACTTTGATCGCACCCTACTATGAGATGCTCCAACCCTTGGCTAGAGGTAAGTACAAGTATACCTCGAATTGATATCTCCTTGAAACCAGGTGGTTGATTTAATGGAGCATCTAAGCCTGGCTATATGGCTTTACAGAAAGCTCTTCCCGGGAGGCAACCCGGAAGTTTTTAGGTGTCTTTCTTAATTTTGTGTCCTCAGTCTAGTTGCATTCATGTTGCATTGGAACTTGTATATTTATGCATGATTTCCTATTAGAGTTGGCTTGGGACTATTTTTGACAGGAAGAAGTATTTGTTGCTCTAATCATATGTTGTGTGTCTTGGTTAAATCTTCTCAATAAAAAATATGTTTGGTTTATGGACTAATGTTTTAGATCTATAATAAATTTTTCTAAGAAAATAACTTGTTCCGGAGCTCACAGGGAGCTTAACGAGCAGCAGTACAGGTGGACCCATCCGTACTGCGCGCCCGTACCACTCATGTGACAAATCAGAAGAAGCAGAATTTTTCCAGAAAAGTAACTACAAGCTTAACAAGCACCGGTACGGTGGGACACATCCATACCGTCCACCTGTACCGACCTCATTGCCAAGCAAAACAAACATGAAGACAACCCAGAGGCTGTAACGACCACCCGTACGGGCGCATCCTGCCCATACCACCCGGTCGTACCAACTTCGACAGTCTCCTTCAAAAAAGAGAAAAGACGAGGTGCAGTACGGGCGGAGTCCGTCTGTACCACGCACCCGTACCAGGAAGCATCACCGCGTAGTAAGGACATGGATGAGTACAAAAAGGTTACAACCCCTCGAATCTTTTTATTTCGAAAATCTTAGGTCAGTGGGTTACCTTTTACATGTTCCTTTGTACTTCATTTTCTTCTACCCACCTTTGAAACTCCCTAGCCTATAATTCTCTGTAGTGTTTCATGTTTCTTTTATTTTTCTTCTGGTGGTTGGGTGAACGAACTCCATTCGTACACCAAATCGTTTGCTTTTACTCTGTTTGTTATTTTTGCAGAGACTTGAACTTTGTGTGATGACGTGCATGGTTTGTACCAACCGTGCAAATACTTGCATAAGCCACTTGGTTGTTGCAACTCAATGTTTCAACAAGTAAGTATTCGTTGAACCAAAGGTTCATGTCCATCAAAAGTGAGGTTATTCGTACCTCAACGGTATAGTGTGTCACCTTGGCTTTATTCAGGCTTGGGAAGGTAACCACTTCTGACACTCTCCTTTGATAACATCATTTTCTCTTTTATTTTGGTAATCTTTTCAAGTTTGGTTCTTACTGAAGTTATAGATTGGGGAAGTTACTTCTGCATTTGTAGCGTCTTGTGCAATGGTCTTGTTCAATGAAAATTTTTGTGCAATCATGTATCCCACTATTTTTAATGCTTTCTTAGGTACGTTATGTTTCATGCTTATATAATGGATGCACTTGCTTTTATTTGGATTCATAAGAGTTGAGTTAGAGCATTGATTCACTATGTTAAAATATTTATCCATCTTGAGAAGAACTTTGTGAACTTCTAGAATACATTGCCATAATTTCTACACTTAAATCCTATGTCTCCCACCTTTGAAGTTTGAATTGTTTACCTTAGTTGGTAGATTTGTGAATGCTAGTGGGAGCAATTCAAAATAGTTAGAGTAAAGCTTTTTATTTGAATGAATGATTAGTTGTGGAAGCTTTTGCTCTAGTTCTTTTAACTAAGAAAATCTTGCCTTGGAAATAATATTGGATTGATTGTTACACTTCTAGTTATTTATACTTATATTAAACTCTACTTTGATTGTCTAGATTTACCGAAGCTTATATAGTGTTCTTGTCATCTCTCTAACTTTGATGAGCCTTTCAAATGGATGAAGTGCTGGACATATATGGCTGCCAACCATAAGTGAATTCATATTCTCATTGAAGCCCTTACTTTACAAAAGTAAGGAGATACAAAAAACATAAAAGACGCAATAAGAGGATCACAAGTTTGCTTTCAAAGCTAGATTCACTCATGACATAGAACATTGAAGTTTTAATTTATCTTTTATGGATTGACATATCTAAGCTTGTGTTGCCTTGTAACAATATGTTCTTTTTTACTTTGAGCTTGTAGGGAAAATAAGCATACAAGGCATCGATCTTCTACATTCGATATTGTACTCTTGTTTTCAATTTTTGCCTCATTTAAGGTATCGACTCGTGCCTCAAAGAACATGATGACCTTGTACATAAGCCACCATATTTCTTAGGGACCAGCAAGAGTATAGCTTGGGGAAGTTGATGAGTCCAAAATTGAAGCATATTTAAGTATATAATTTTTTCACATCTTTATTGCAGCTTCATAATAGTGCTAGGGTTTCACCATCTCTCCCCAAGAACAAGGCAACTACTCATACATGAAGGGAATCAACATCATGGCAATTGTATGGATGAAATATGAAAACACAATTGAATACAAGTGAAAATCCACAATAGAGATTGGACTACAACAAAGTAAAGAAAGGGGATTGATGTTGAAGATGATGTTGATGAAGATGGCGATGAAGATCGATGCGTAGCCCTTCAAGATGCAAGTATACTCTCTTCCTTGAGTGGTATAGTGGTGTAGAGATCATGGGTGGGGGCTATGGAGGTGGCGGAGCGGCAGGGCTCTGCCACTTTGGTGTATGTGTACTCTCCCCTTGTTCTAGGGTTTCCCCCTCTTTAAATAGGCAGGAATTGTCGGTTTGTGTGAAAGCTAGGGCAGAATATACTTGTGTTCCTTCACAAATGTTGTTCCATTTAGTCGAGTGTGAAGAAGAAGTGACAGCAAAACACTTCAAAAGTAGTGCAGGCGTGTGACCATCGGTATAGGAGCTGCAAGTGCGTATGGGCGTGCCAAATGGAACATTTTTGAATACAAAAATGAAAAAACTTTATGTCTAGATGACTTGCCAGTCTATGATTGATTTATGATTTGTGTTTGATCTATCCCTTTAGAAGGTATGTGTAGTCGTCCACATATCATTTTCCTTCAGGACTAAATATGAGGGAGAAATCCTTTGGACGTGTTTGGGAGTGTGCCCAAAAATGTGCATGACAATTAGCGCAAGCTAGCAACCTGCATGGTCAAAGGAGGATAAAGAGAGACTCCCTAAGCTAATTACGGTATCCATAGGGAGACCCTTAATTGTGGTGGTCTGTATGGGTGATTGCTCTTAGACATCATGGTGGTTATTTAGAGGTGACCTCATTCTTGGGTCAACAAAGTGGCTTCCTACGAGCCTTTTAGTTAACATCTTATTATGGATCTCTCTCCACACATATCATGACACAAGAAGTATGTTATATTAATTATGAATAATAATATCATACCAGTGGTGTATCCTACACTCTTTGAGAACCCCTCAACCATATCACATAACACTTCATAGACACTCTCTTGTTTTAGTTTAGTTTTGCTATTGACTTTGTTCTCATTTACTTTAGCACTTACCCAAACACACTCTTTATACATCATTACTTTTAATTAGAGATAACTTAAAAAACTCTCTAGTGAATATTAACGAGGGGTATAAATACCTTTATCAATATCTCTCTATGGGTACGATACTCTTATTTTGAAACTAGCTACAATTGATCTGTGCACTTGCACCCATCAGATAATAACCACTGAATTATATCCTCTCAAGCATATAAATTTCATGGGGATGGCCGTCACCGAGACGTTGGAGGTGAAGAGAGAGGATGGAGATCTACGCAAGGAGAAATAGAGAATGAAATAATACCAAGCGTGCCTTATTTCTGTCTGCTAAATCTACTTTGCTTGTCGAACTAGGCTACAAAGATGATCCGAAATCGGCATGGTGGCGTTGGCATGTGCTAAGGTGGGCGAGTGGGGATCAGCGAGAAGATGGAGAGGAAGGGGATGTATTGCAAGGGAAAATAAAATAAATGGATTGAAATCTTATCGACTTATAGAGCATGGTATCTCTCTCTTCTCCGTGTTTCCATGTTCTTATCAAGTAGTAGGGTCTAGCCTAAGTTGATTATATGAGTTTTACTACAACATAACTAGTCTAGCATGCCATGGAGCTATACTATCCTATCAAATGAATGCTCATGGCAGAGAGACGTGATGACCCACAAGTATAGGGGGTGTATCGCAGTATTTTTGAGGGAAGTGAAACCCAATTTATTGATTCGACACAAGGGGATCCAAAGAATATTTATAAGCCTTAACAACTGAGTTGTCAATTCAGCTGCACCTGGAAACAATCTTGCTCACAACAGTTTATCAGTAGCAACAGTTTTGTAGTACGAATAGTAAAGCAGCAGGAGTAGTAAAGAAAAGACAGTAGTAACAAAAGTAGTAAACAGTGGGATTCGAGTGCGGTAGGCATAGGGATGGATGGACGGGCATTGCATGGACAAGACAATTCACATAGCAATCAGAACATAGGGCAATTGCAGATAAATAAGATAAAGCATCCAAGTACTAGACAATCCTAGGCATGCGTTCCATATATAGTCATACGTGCTCGCAATGATAACTTGCACAACATCTTTTGTCCTGCCAGCCCGTTTGGAGCGAGGCCTCTAGGGAACTACTGGCAATTAAGGTGCTCCTTTTAATGGAGCACCGGAGCAAAGCATTAACACTCCATGAACACATGTGATCCTCACATCAAATCCTTTCCCTTCCGGTTATCCCGATTTCTGTCACTTCGGGGCCATAGGTTCCGGACAACAACATGTGTATACAACTTGCAGATAAGACCCAAAACAATACTATCATAATGAATCAATAACATGTTCAGATCTGAAATCATGGCACTCGGGCCCTAGTGACAAGCATTAAGCACAACAAGTCGCAACAAAGTCATAAAGCACTAATAAAAGATACTAGGCACCATGCCCTAACAATCTGATGCCATTATATGAACGATCTCATCCAATCCCTACCATCCCCATAGCCTATAGCGGGGGATTACTCACTCATAGATGGAGGAAACATGGATGATCGATGGAGATGGTGGTGGAGATCGATGGAGATGGCTCCGGGGGCACTTCCCGTCCGGCAGGTGCTGAATAGAGACTTTACGTCGCGAATCTCCCCTTGGTGGCGGCGTATGAGAACTTTTTCTGGAAAAACGTCGAACCCCCAAAGTTTTTAGGTCAGAAGGCTTCTTATAGGCGAAGAGGGAGACCGAGGGGGTGCCTGGGGTCACCACACCATGCCATAGCGCGGCCAGGCCCATCCCGCGCCTGGGAGGGTGTGGCCAGCCCCTGGCCCTCCTCCGTCTTGTATTCTGGCTCCTGGAGTCTTTTGGAAAAATAGGCACTTTGGCTTTTGTCCCGTCCAATTCCGAGAATATTCATTTTCTGACTTTCCTGGAACCAAAAACAGCAGAAAACAGGCAGCTGGCACTGTGGCTCTTGTTAATAGGTTAGTCCGAGAAATCATATGAAAAGTCTCCAAAGTGTAGACAAAACACAAGAAAGTGGATAAAACTAAGCATGGAGCATCAAAAGTTATAGATACATTTGCAATGTATCAACATCCCCAAGCTTAACTCCTGCTCGTTCTCGAGTAGGTAAGTGATAAAAAGAAAGAATAATTTTTGAGGTGACATGCACCATCAAAGACTTGATCAAAGTATTTGTAAAACATTCAAAGCTGGGATCATAGTACTTCAATCATAACATGAAAGACAAAGTTCTAGCAATAAGACAAAGAAACTATGATGCAACATGAAAAGGCACAAACAAAAGATTCATGAATAACAATGCTTTGCAAGACGTTTGGTTGTTTCTCATAAAGAAAACATAGCATAGTGGCATTCAGCTTGTCCCTCATAGAATAGCAAACATAAATGCATAGGACACCTTCAAAGTTTACAAGAGTGACTAGATACAAATAGTTTAAAATAAGCAATATCAAGGTATGCATCAATCAACAAGTCTTGGAACAATGCACATAGAACTAAGAATGGCCACCATGCTCTCAAGAAAGTGCTCATAGAATGTGTGGAGACTCAACATGGAAATGAAAAGGTTTTGAATAGTTTGAAAGGCTTCCAAATGCTGAAAGTATGGTACTCATTAGCTTTGAGCTCTCATTGCCCCTGTCATAAGCATCTTTAATGTGGCTAAGGTGAAAGTGAGGTCCAATCTGAGTTATATGCTTGGCAGAATATAAACTGAAAATCCCAAGTCCCTTGAGTACAAGGGTCGCTCCTCATGGTACTCAACTTTAGTTACCAGTAAGTTCTTGTCATCGTAAGTATGTGCGTATCATAGAGAACCGCCTACGGGGTACCCCTTGCCCGATGATACGGAAGAATCCCCATATCAAAATGACAAGGCAAGCAGACAATGAGTATCTCAGCAATCTTCTTATTTACCATGGGAAAATGGTGCTTTTTTCTCTCTTTCCTCTTTTCATAAGTCTCTTTTTTTTCTTTTTTCTCAATAGCTATCTCTCTTTTTTTTATAAGAAGAATGCTTCATAGATATCATTATGGTTACGCTGCAGGTTTCCACCATGTCAGCATGGATTAGACCAGCGGCCCAGGTGTTTCTCTAACACACATACATAACTCCATTGACTTACAAGCTCCCCTTTTATTTCACACCGACGACATCCGCAAACAAAAGAGCAAGGTATCAACTGGGTATATATTTACAAGTGTTGAAAGCGTTCCCCATGACAGCACGGTTCTGCTAATTCCCAGCCTATAATTAGCAAGCATATAACTTTCATGGAGAGTTCACAATGGTTCAGGTTTATTAAGTGCAGGAAATAAAGTGTGCCATCAAGTTCGTGAGAGCTTTACTAACTAACTTTCTCATAACAAACAAACATTTTATTCGGAAGAAAACAAGGCATATTGAATATGCACGGAAGTAGCAAATGATGCTAATAGGTACGTATGGTGGACACTTTGGAAATATTTGGTTTAAGGAGTTGGAAACTTGAGTAAAACATACTCAGTGTAAGTGAAGGCTAGCAATAGTAAGGGAGCGACAAACGAGAGAGCAATAATGGCAATAATCATGCAGAGCGACAAAACATCATTGATCAAAGCATAAAGGGATACTACAAGTTGAAAACTAAAGGATCATAAAGGCTTATGGTGACTTGAGATAGTCATAACATGGTGTGAGCATGTGCCAAGTCAACCCAAATAAAGCATCAAAGGAGAATACCACAATACTATGCTTTAATATGCTAAAACAACGCATGATTCATCCAAGGCACATTAAGCAATCTCAATTGTTTATAACAAGTCATGCTACAGCAAAGAATACTAAGCATAAAGCCAAAACAATATCAAGCATGGCATGACAAAGCATAGGCCACAGTTAAAAACAAGCTCTCTTTACCACTTAAGCATGAGCTTTCCTACTCTTTTCCAATCCAAACCAGACTATGCGAACACCAATGTATGAAAGAGGGGGTCCAACCAATTTATTCAGAAAACTAAGCAAACCACGCAAACTAAAAACCAAAATGAAAACGAAAAAGAAGACGCTCCAAGAACAACACAACTATGCATGAAACAATAACAATGAAGTGTTTGGAAGAAACCTGGGATTTTTATTGATGAAGAAGGGGATGCCTTGGGCATCCCCAAGTTTTGGCGCTTGTACTTCTTGGATATTTCTTAGGGTGACACGCGTGGCATCCTCAAGCTTGAGCTTTAGTCCATCCTTCATCTCATTACTCATTCCTCCCATACGCCTGAAATTTTTCCTTCATACAAAACTCCACACAATCTTTATTAGCAACATTAGTGCACTCAAGATAATAGGTCTTAAGGTTCAGTTCTAACACCAAATAAACTTCCAATAGAACACTAGATACTGTAGCACTTCCCTCAAAAATCTCAATTCCCTAAAAGAACTCAAAAAAGAACCAACAAGAAGCAAATGCAGAAAATGGCAGAAATCTGTCAAAACAGACCAGTAGGTAAAGATGAATTTTTTCGAAGACCTTCTGTTGCTCAAATCAAAAAGTGTTGAACTAACGAACGTTAGGCCACAACCTGGGGCAGAAGCAAAAGAAATTACAGCTCAATCCGACATACATAGCTCTCTCATGAATTTTTACGGTGAAGCACAAAAATCTGTTTCGGGACAGCAACTTTCCCAATCATTAATTCTCTCTCATTAGAATTTACTCTTGGCACAAAAAGCAAATAAAAAAGATAAGGAGCGGTTATTACTGAAGTAATAACTTCCAAGACTCATCTAAAACTTTTGGGTTATCTCCCAATAAGTACTTTTCTTTAACGCCTTTAAGTTAGGCTTAAGCAAAAACTGAAATGGATAGAATAGAAGTAAGCGGAGATAATCATGGTGAAAACATTGTTTTGTTCAATGAAATCCTTTTGTTGAAAAGGTAGATCAGGTCTTGTTACCAAAACAATTTCATATGAGACAAAACTTTGTATTCCACTAATGAATATGTTACCTCAACCTTGATAGCAATGGTCCCAATCATAATAGTTTCAAATTTTTCTGTTGGTATGGGACAATATATTTCTCCAACTTGAATGCCCTCAACATGTTCAATTGAATTCAAACCATAAGTCCTTTCAATATTCTTGAGGAAATAGACAATGTGTTCACTGAAGCACACCTTCCCTTGATTACAATTAATAACAGCTCCTGCGGTATTTAAGAAAAGGTCTCCCAAGAATAATAGACATATTATCATCTTTAGGAATAAAAGTTTGAGAGGATGCTCTCATAAGAATCATGAGTTGAAGTAAAAGAGAGAATCAAGAAACAAATTCAAAACACATTTAAGTCTAACCCACTTCCTATGCATAGGAATGGTGTATGCAAATAAATTCGCAAGGAACAAAGTGGCAGGCATAGGAAGATAAAACAAGAGTAACTTCAAAACTTTCAGCACATAGAGAGGTGTTTGAATACCATGAAAACTTCTACAACCATATTTTCCTCTCTCATAAAAAACTTTATTAGCTTCATGAATAAACTCAACAATATAACTATCACAAAAAGCATGATCTACAAGCACTAGAGCTTTATCATAAACATTTTCAAAAGAAACCTTGGAAACATAACATTCATCCTCCTTTAGTAAGCATGGAGGACAATCAAATATTGTAAGGGATAAAGAGTTACTCTGATGAGGACATCCCTACAATTATACCTACCCCAATGACTACTGAAGATGCTACAACTGTTGCAAGAAAGGATCCGTCCAATGAGATTAGAATTGGACCTATTACAAGAGCTCATGCTAAGCTACTGGAACAACAGGTGAATTTACTCCTAAACGAATCTGGTACTTTGATTGATGAGAACTTTATACTGCCTAAGTCTATGCATTTATGTATGATCAGGTTCGTTGGAGAAACGAGCATGGCGCGAGGAGGAGAAGGGCTACAAGAGAAGCCCAAGATGATGATCACCCAAGGATGCGCGAGGGAGGAGCGGGAGGAAGGCGCAAGAGAAGATCATCAAGACGAAGGCAAAAAGATCTGCCATGACCGGAGTGTCCGGCCAGATCCACCCGGACTGTCTGGCCTGGTCGAGAGGCAAACTGGCGTGGACATTCAGTATGCCAGTTCAGACACTACACGGACGCCACCCGGAAACTTCAAAGTTTCCGGCCAGACCGGACTGTCCGGCACACTTCACCCGCAGTGTCCGACATGACCGGACTGTCCGGCCCACATCAACGGGAGTGTCCGCCCGCCGACCGAATCTAGTCCGAGTCGGTTTGTATCAGTTTGAGTCGTTTGCGTTTAGTTTCGGTTTCTGGTCGCTCCAGCCGCCCTTATAAGCTATGGGACGACCTCTAGTTAGGGTTTAGACCATGTTAAAATATTTTGGACTTGTTTCTTTCATAGAACCTCTGGAATTACCCTGTGTTCGAATCTACCAACTATAATTGAGTGTGATCTGTTGTTCCATTGGGAATTAGTAGATTGCATACTACCGTTCGTGGTCATAGCTGCGTATGCAAGAGCGTGGTGTTGTGAATATCCTACAAAGTTCGAGAGCTGTTGCATTGGCATCAGGGATCGAGCGGGAGAGTTCATAGCTACAGGCTAGTTATCTATTATCCACCATCATCACCGCCATCCGCTTATTGAGAAGATCGGGCCACCCCATATCATCTTGGTATCAGATTTCTAGTGTTGCCTCGGTAAGCATCCACAAATCCATCCATAGATTAGAGAGTGTTTTCGTCCTATACAGAAAAAGCCTGACAAAAAGATTTGCCATAGACTAGATTGCATCATTTTCGAGTTTTAGTTGCTGATTGTATCTTCTCGTAGATCCGATCTGCAGGTTTTTCCTCGTAGGAGTCTAGTTTCCGTTTGTGTCTAGGTTTAAGGTTTCATCTTGTTTTCCGCTATTCCCACCGTTACCGTTTCCGCAAGTATTTATCGTTTTTCCGAGTCCACATAGCGTACCTTTGTTTGCATACCATAGACACAGCCTATCTACAACATCTATGCGTAGGAACGTACCCACGAGACTAGTTTCTTTGCTCCGACAGGCTGCTCATTAAGGTTTGCAGTGCAGAAATTTCCGACAGGCAAAACCGGACTATCCAGCCGAATCACACCGGACTATCCGACCCAACCAGAGTCTCCGGCGCATATCAACCGGACTATCCGACCCAGTTCTATTATAAGTTGCTGTGCTCGTTTGCATTGAGTAATATAGTTGAAAAAAAATAAAAAAAGAGAGAGAAAAGAAAAGAGAATCAGTATAAAAAGACAAAAGAGCTACAAGCTTGACAAAAAAAAGAGATATAGAAGTGTGCAATATTGGAGGCCTTGTTTTGTATAACACTAGTAGATTGAGCAATCTTGTGCCTGTTCTATTTGAGCTAATACTAGCATCTCTCTTGTGCATTGCAATATTCCTTTTCATAAGTTGCTTTGCCACGTTTATCTCCACTCTATGTGTTTCTTGGGTATTTTTACGATCAGCACTAGGACTTATTTGCAGTGTAGATAGGGTACCAAACCTATAGCTCCACTTTTACATAACCTGTGTGCCCTGCGATCGTTCTCTATACCTTTGATATTCACTTCATCACATCAAGTGCATCAATCTTTGATTTCATTTGGTAGAGCATCTCTATTCACTTTGGAACGGTAAGATCTCCTTTCTTATTAGCTGTGAGTGAGCTGTGAGAGTTTCCACCATACAGATTCTGATTTTTGCACTAACCTACTAATCATGACTACTAGTGATAATGATGTTGTGTTGCAGAAAAAGAAGGATGAGGAGCTCGTCAATTGGCGTGAATATGAGGCTTTGAAATCCCACTTGACACGTGTGTTTACTAACACGACAGATGCCATTGACAAGAATCTCTAAGATATGAATATGAGATTGGATCAGCATGTTGGGACAGTTGATACTATCCAAACGCAAGTGGCTATGCTCAATGTCAATGTCACTACTTTGAAGCAGTCCATTGAGGGTTTGACAGCCGCCTTGCATAGAAGGGAAGATCCTCAACATGATGATGCCTTTGATGATTTTGATGAGGGTAGCGGTGTTGATGCTGCTCCACATGTTGGCAGGGGACGTGCTATTCCCCCTGTCCATGCACCTGCTCATGGTCGTGGGTTTGCCCATCTTGGGCGTGGTCCACGTGTGCCCAACCAAGCTGCTAATGACAGTTTGGGCAGGCCAAAATTCTCGATTCCTAAGTTTGATGGTTCCATTGATCCTGAAGACTACCTCACCTGGGAATTGAAGATTGAGAAACTCTAGCGCTTATTTGACTATCCAGAAGATAAGAAGGTCAAGCTTGCAGCATCTGAATTTGATGGTTATTCTTTGCGTTGGGAAGTTACCAATCAAGAGCATTGTTCGTCATCACAAGTATGAGACCATGAATGAGTTGTTGCATCATGCTAGAGAGGCCGAATCCCAGTTGGCAGAAGAGGCAAAGTCACGCGCTCGTTTTCCATCCTCCAGCAGATTTTCGGCCAGACCTACTCCTCCTACAGTCGCGCCACTAGCTGCTGCTCCATTTACACCATTGGCCAAACCAGCAAGTACACCTTCATTTGGTTCTAATGCTCGGAAACCCGCTGTTCCTGCTGCTAGCTCGGGTTCCAACATGTCTACTGCACGTACTCGTGATGTAGTGTGCCATACTTGTGGAGGTAGAGGTCACTACAAGAAGGATTGTCCAAACAGCAAGGTTGTGTTTGTTAATGAACAAGGTGAAGTAGAAAGTGGAGATGAAGCTTCTGATGATGATATTGATGACGGCGAGGAAGGTGATGATGCATATGCTGAGCGTGCACCAACTATTGTCGTATCTTCACATGTACTTAGTGTGCAACCGGTTGAGGAATCCCAGCGTTGCAACTTGTTCCAAACAAAAGCTCTAGTTGGACCAAACAAAGCTTGCAAGGTAATTATTGATGGAGGTAGCTGCAGAAATCTTGCAAGTAAGGAACTATGTGCCAAACTGAATTTGACATATTTACCTCATCCCAAGCCATACTACATACAATGGTTGAGCAACAATGGTGAGATGAAGGTAAATCATATGGTACGTGTGAATTTTCAAATAGGGCCATACAAAGATTCTATTGATTTTGATGTGGTTCCTATGACTGTTTTTCACCTACTATTGGGTCGACCTTGGCTCTATGATCGCCATGTGCAACACAATGGCTGAGCCAATACATATCACTTGGAATTCAAAGGAAAGAAGATTACTATGCAGCCAATGACACCACAAGAAATTGTGAATGATTCTCGCCAGAAGATAGAGGTGAACTTGAAGGAAGATACTACCACTCGGCGAGACTGTGTAACAGCTGTTCCTGATGTAATTGAGCCTAAATTGAGTGATATAACGAAAAGTGAGAGAGTGCCTGGTTTATTGATACTAGCCACCAAGGAGGATATGAGAGAGTTTCGTGAGGATCCTACAGCCATGCCACTTGTGCTCATGTATAAGGGCGAGGTATTGGTTTCTAACGACATGACCCCTATTTCTCTTGGTGTCTCTTCTGTTTTTCAGTATTTTGGGGATGTGTTTCGTAAGACGCACCAGGGTTTGCCCCCATTGCATGGTATAGAACATCAAGTGGACCTAATTCCTGGCGCCACACTTCCCAACCGTGCACCTTACAGGACTAATCCCGAAGAAACTAAGGAAATTTAGAAGCAAGTACAAGCGTTTCTAGATAAAGGGTACATTCGTGTCTCTCTTAGCCCTTGTGCTGTTCCTGTTATTTTAGTTCCTAAGAAAGATGGTACATGGTGCATGTGTGTTGATTGTAGAGCGATTAATAACATCACTATTCGATATCGTCATCCTATTCCATGCTTAGAGGATATGCTCGATGAATTGAGTGGTGCTGCTGTTTTCTCTAAAATTGACTTGCGTAGTGGTTATCATCAAATTAAGATGAAAGAAGGGGATGAATGGAAAGCTGCTTTCAAAACTAAATTCGGTTTGTATGAGTGGTTAGTTATGTCGTATGGTCTTACTAATGCACCTAGTACTTTCATGTGTTTGATGAATCATGTTTTGAGAGAGTTTATTGGTCGTTTCGTGGTTGTTTACTTTGATGATATACTCATATACAGCCACAGCGAATCTGAACATTGCACTCATATTAGACAAGTTTTGCAAGTGCTACGTGATAATAAACTGTATGCTAATCTTGAGAAGTGTACATTTGCAAAAGATAAGGTCATATTCCTAGGATTTGTTGTATCTAAGCATGGAGTAGAGGTAGATCAATCTAAAATTGAATCAATTCAGAATTGGCCTACTCCGATGAATGTTAGTCAAGTGCGTAGTTTCCACGGTCTCGCTGGTTTCTATAGGCGCTTTGTTAAAGATTTTAGCACCATTGCTGCACCATTAAATGATTTGACAAAGAAAGGTGTTCCTTTTGTATGGGGCACGGCTCAAGACATTGCATTTGATACATTAAAACGTTTGCTTACTTCTGCACCATTACTTGCTTTACCAGATTTTTCGAAGCAATTTGAAGTTGAATGTGATGCTAGTGGTATAGGTATAGGTGGCGTTTTGATGCAAGAGGGTCGTCCTATAGCTTATTTTTCTGAGAAATTGACTGGTGCTCGTTTGAATTATTCTATCTATGATAAAGAATTGTATGCACTTGTTAGAGTACTTGAGGTTTGGCAACATTATTTGTGGCCAAAAGAATTCATCATACATTCTGATCATGAAGCATTGAAATACTTGAAAGCTCAATCAAACTTGCATAGAAGATTAGCTAAATGGGTTGAGTTCATTGAGTCTTTTCCTTACATCATTAACTATAAGAAGGGAAAAGAAAACGTTGTTGCTGATGCTCTATCTAGGAAGGACATGTTATTAACCAATCTTGATGTTAAAATTCCAGGATTAGAAGCTATTTGTGCACTTTATGCAACTGACCATGATTTTGCTGAACTATATCGTTTGTGTGCTATTAGAAACGCATGGGATAAGTATCATATACATGATGGATATTTGTTTCGAGCTAACAAACTATGTATTCCAGAATCATCGTTGCGTTTGTTCTTAGTGCAGGAATCACATGCTGGTGGTTTGATGGGTCACTTTGGGCGTCAGAAGACATTGCTCATGCTTGCTGATCATTTTTATTGGCCCAATATGAGGCGTGATGTGTACATATTTGTGAGCCGATGTATTACATGCCACAAGTCAAAATCTAAGATGAAGCCTCACGGTTTGTATACACCTCTCTCTGCACCGACTATTCCATGGGAAGACATTATTATGGATTTTGTGCTAGGTCTACCTAAAACTCAGAGAGGTCATGATTCTATATTTGTGGTAGTGGATAGGTTCTCTAAGATGGCTCATTTTATTGCTCACAAAAGCGTTTATGCGTCGCATGTTGCTAACCTGTTTTTCAGGGACATCATGAGATTACATGGAGTACCGAAGACGATTGTTTCTGACCGTGATGTGAAGTTCATGAGCTACTTTTGGAAGACCTTATGGGGCAAGCTAGGAACGAAGTTGCTGTTCAGTACTACATGTCATCCCCAAACAGATGGTCAAACGGAGGTGGTGAATCGAACATTGTCATAGCTACTAAGGACCATGATTAAAAAGAATCTACGGGAGTGGGAAGAGAGTTTGCCACATGTTGAGTTTGCTTACAACAGGGTTGTGCATTCAACTACTCAGCTTTGTCCTTTTGAGGTGGTGTATGGTTTCAAGCCATTGACGCTACTTCATATGTTGCCTCTGCCATTACATGAGAGAGTTGATATGGAGGCATCAAAACATGCTGATTATGTGAAGAAAATACATGAGAAGACTCGAGAGGCTATTGAGAAGAAAGGCAAGAACATTGCTGCTACAAGGAATCAAGCAAGGAAAGAAGTGTTGTTCGAGCCTGGAGATATGGTTTGGGTGCATCTACACAAGGATAGGTTCCCACTACTTCGAAAGTCAAAGTTGAAGCCACGTGGTGCTGGTCCTTACAAGGTGTTAGCCAAGATTAATGATAACGCCTACTCGGTTGATATACCTATTAAGGAGTTTGGTGGAGTTAGCAATAGCTTCAACGTTGCTGATTTGTCACCATATGCTGGAGAAGACCTTGGAGCGTCGAGGTCGACGCCTTTTGAAGGGGGGAGATGATGAGGACATCCCTACAATTATACCTACCCCAATGACTACTGAAGATGCTACAACTTTTGCAAGAAAGGATCAGTCCAATGAGATTAGAATTGGACCTATTACAAGAGCTCGTGCTAAGCTACGGGAACAAACGGTGAATTTACTCCTAAACGAATCTGGTACTTTGATTGATGAGAACTTTATACTGCCTAAGTCTATGCATTTATGTATGATTAGGTTCATTGGAGAAACAAGCATGGCGCGAGGAGGAGAAGGGCTACAAGAGAAGCCCAACATGATGATCGCCCAAGGATGCGCGAGGAAGGAGCGGGAGGAAGGCGCAAGAGAAGATCATCAAGACGAAGGCAAAAAGATCTGCCATGACCAGAGTGTCCGGCCAGATCCGGACTGTCCGGCTTGGTCGAGAGGCAAACTAGCGTGGACATTCAGTATGCCAGGTCGGACAATACACGGACGCCACCTGGAAACTTGAAAGTTTCCAGCCAGACCGGACTGTCCGGCACACTTCACCCGCAGTGTCCGGCATGACCGGACTGTCCGGCCCACATCGACCGGAGTGTCCGCCCGCCGACCGAATCTAGTCCGAGTCGGTTTCTATCAGTTTGAGTCGTTTGCGTTTAGTTTCGGTTTCTGGTCGCTCTAGCCGCCCTTATAAGCTATGGGACGACCCCTAGTTAGGGTTTAGACCACGTTAAAATATTTTGGAGTTGTTTCTTTCATAGAACCTCTGGAATTACCCTGTGTTCGAATCTACCAACTATAATTGAGTGTGATCTGTTGTTCCATTGGGAATTAGTAGATTGCATACTACCGTTCATACTCTCATTAGAAGGTTCGAGAGCTGTTGCATTGTGAATGTCCTACAAGGTTCGAGAGCGTGGTGTTGTGAATATCCTACAAGGTTCGAGAGCTGTTGCATTGGCATCAGGGATCGAGCGGGAGAGTTCATAGCTACAGGCTAGTTATCTATTATCCACCATCATCACCGCCATCCGCTTACTGAGAAGATCGGGCCACCCCATATCATACTCTCATTAGAAGGTAGGCATGGGTAGCTAATCCATTCTTCCTCCTTTTTTTCATCACTCTCCTCCTCTTTTTCATCTAATGAGATTTCAGGTTCATCAATTTCTTCTTCCATAGGAGCCTACAAGGCATTAGTCTCTTCCGTAGGGTCCTGCAAGGCATTAGTCTCTTCCATTTGTGGAAAGCATCTATTAAAATATTCAAGGCTATAGCTATTTTCATCCTTGTAATTATCAAAGCAAAATTTAAGTATACCATAAACCTCATATTTGTAAGGTGAATCATCAATACTTTCAAGCAAATTAGCAAGCTCAAAAGCACCCTTCCAAGCAATAAATTCTTCAATTTGTTCTGCATCATAAAAGTCATAAATTCCTTTAGCATAGGAAGATATGGTATCATTATCATTATACTCACATTGAAAAGGGAGGTGTTTATACCTCTTTCTGCAACAAGACTCATCACAGCAATAAGTAACATTATAAGTAGAGCACACGTTTCTAGCAATGGTATACAATCTATCAATTTGTTCCCATAAGTGTTTCCCTTTTTGCGACAAGCGGTGTTCCTTATAATAATATCTTTGATCTTCCGTGAATCCACCTTGCCAATAAGCTTCAGTTTCAAAGAAATCAACCATTGACAACAAGCATGATACAGCAAGACAATAACAGACCAACGAAAATAACAACTAGAGTAGGAACTACTTTTTTTTTGTATTTTTTATAAAGAAACAAGCAAACAAGGAGAAAATAAACTTAGCTTGAACAATAGTGAATCCAAGTGGACTTGATAAATAAAGCTATGGTCCCCAGCAACGGTGCCAGAAAATAGTCTTGATGACCCACAAGTATAGGTGGTGTATCGTAGTATTTTCGAGGGAAATGAAACCCAATTTATTGATTCGACACAAGGGGAGCCAAAGAATATTTATCAGCCTTAACAATTGAGTTGTAAATTCAGCTGCACCTAGAAACAATCTTGCTCACAGCAGTTTATCAGTAGCAACAGTTTTGTAGTAGGAATAGTAAAGCAGCAGTAGTAAAGAAAAAACAGTAGTAACAAAAGTAGTAAACAGTGGGATTCGAGTGCGGTAGGCATAGGGATTGATGGACGGGCATTGCATGGACAAGACAATTCACATAGCAATCAGAACATAGGGCAATTGCAGAAAAATAAGATAAAGCATCCAAGTACTAGACAATCCTAGGCATGTGTTCCATATATAGTCATACGTGCTCGCAATGAGAACTTGCACAACATCTTTTGTCCTGCCAGCCCGTTTGCAGCGGGGCCTCTATGGAACTATTGGCAATTAAGGTGCTCCTTTTAATAGAGCACCGGAGCAAAGCATTAACACTCCGTGAACACATGTGATCCTCACATCAAAGCCTTTCCCTTCCGGTTATCCTGATTTCTGTCACTTCGGGGCCATAGGTTCTGGACAACAACGTGTGTATACAACTTGCAGATAAGACCCAAAACAATACTATCATAATGAATCAATAACATGTTCATATCTGAAATCATGGCATTTGGGCCCTAGTGACAAGCATTAAGCACAACAAGTCGCAACAAAGTCATAAAGAACTAATAAAAGATACTAGGCACCATGCCCTAACAATCTGATGTCATTACATGAACGATCTCATCCAATCCCTACCATCCCCATAGCCTACAGCGGGGGATTACTCACTCATAGATGTAGGAAACATGGATGATCGATCGAGATGATGGTGGATATCGATGGAGATGGCTCCGGGGGCACTTCCCTGTCCCGGTAGGGTGCCGGAACAGAGACTTTCTGTCCCCCGAATCTCCCCTTCGGTGGCGGCAGTGTAGCGGAACTTTTTCTGGAAAAACTTCGAACCCCCGAACTTTTTAGGTCAGAAGGCTTCTTATAGGCGAAGAGAGATACCGAGGGGGGTCCTGGGGCCACCACACCATGCCCGGGCACCGCCAGGCCCTGCCCACACCTGAGGGGGTGTAGCCAGCCCCTGGCCCTCCTCCGTCTCGCATTCTGGCTCCTGGAGTCTTCTGGAAAAATAGGTAGTTTGGCTTTTGTCCCGTCCAATTCCGAGAATATTCATTTTCTGACTTTCCTGGAACCAAAAACAGCAGAAAACAGGCAGCTGGCACTATGGCTCTTGTTAATAGGTTAGTCCAAGAAATCATAGGAAAAGTACTCCAAAGTGTGGACAAAACACAAGAAAGTGGATAAAACCAAGCATGGAGCATCAAACATTATAGATACATTTGCAATGTATCAAGATGCTCTGGAATATACTCGGAGCTCCTTTTGCCGAACATAATAATCCTTGGATCTTCTTAATTCATCATCGTGTGCAGGCATATTTGGAACAAGTTTTCTCTAAAACACATTTGGAACAATTACTATATTACTGCTACTAAACATGTCCAGGTTCGGCACACCGTTAAGGTGAAAGGAATATGCTAGAGAGGCAATAATAAATGGTAATTATCTTATTCCAGGTTTATAATAGATGTTTATTTCTCATGGTATAATTGTTTTAACAGTAAACATGAACACATGTTTGTTTAATAAACAAAAGAATAGGTTCCTAGTAATCCATCTCATTGCACTAGCTTGTTTATTAACTAATGATCAAGGTTTCCTGATCATGAACATTGGATGTTGCTAATAACAAGGTCATGACGTTAGAGAATGATATGATGAACATTCACCCACAGTAGATTTAGCAATGCGATCATGTCCTCATGTTTATATTGCTATCTCATTCGAAGTAACTCTAATCCTTACACCATGAGATCACGTCAATCACTAACACTAGAAGAGTCCTTTGATTCTATCAGACGTCACACTGTAACAGGGTGATTGTAAAGATCTCGTTGGGTACTTAGAAAGTGTTAGCTAAGGCTTGTGGATCAAGAGTGGGATTTATCCATCCCGATGATGGAGAGATATACTCAGGGCCCTCTCGGTGATATCGCATTAACATAGCTTGAAAACAAGTTATAAGATCACTAAGAATGTTATATCACAGGAACGAGAAAAAAGTACTTATTAGTGATGAGATCGAACTAGGTATGGATGATACCAAATGATCAGATCTTAGACAAGTAAAATATCACGTGACAAAAGGAATTGGTTACTACGAATAAGTTCTACATGATCACTAGTTTATCGTTTAACTAATGGGAGTCATTATGGATCTCCAGGTCCCGCTAATGATTATTGATTGGAGATAGGCTTGATCATGTCCACATAGTTCATGAACCCATAGGGAAACACACTTAAGGGTAGTCAAGCATCTGAGTGGATAGGGAACACCGGAGAAAATACTACACAATGCAGTAATTGTTCTGATAAATCTGCCGAAATAGTTTTAGTATATCGGATTATTTTAAGGGATTGAATTTTTTATGTGTTCATTAAATGAAGTGCTCTTAAATGAAGTGCTCATTAAATTTAGTGTTCATTAAATGAGTGGCATTAAATCAAGTGACTTAAAAGAGGTTTTAATGGAAAGACTCTTGATTCTTGAGTGGAGAATAAATGAGAGAAAGTGGAGATGAATATTTGTGAGTGGAATGTCCACTCACATGAATGAGGGTAGAGGTAGGGGAACCTCCTTGGCCACCGACCATGGCAAGGGGCATCCCCCTCCCCCTATAAAAGGTGGCGTGGAGCTCCTCCCTCTATCACTCATTCATTCTCCTTCTCATATGCCCTTCGGTTGGCATCTTCCTCCCCTTGCTAGCCTTAACCATTTCCATGAACATGGTTCTTAGGTGAAGCCATGTTCAAGATCTTATCCACCACCATCAGTACCATGTCATAGTGTTGGTGGAGTTCCCGAGGATCCCCTACTTCCGCTGCCTAGCTGGAGCAAGGGATGGAAGTTGTCGGTACATCGTACGTGTGACTGATTACGAAGGCGCTACCCGTTTGTGGTGCTGATAATTTTCGCGTCCTTGAGGATGGTTGTGTACAATATACAACAGCCATGTTTTTTCGTGGGAACGTTATACCTCTTTATGGTCTTCAAGGGTGAGTCCTTCTGAAACCCTTACAAGTGTCACCTAGATTCGATCTTGGTAGTTGCAATCATAGCAATGTTTTTTGTTTTCCATGTAACAAACCCCATCAGTGGTATCAGAGCTATGTGTATGCATATATATGCTATGTACGGTTATAACACATAGATATGTGGGAATTGGTGATCATGTTATTGCATACTTGCATGAATTTGGATCATGGTCAAATGTTGGGATGAAGCGGCCCAAACTAACTTTACATGTCCTCGCACATGAGACTTGTCCCATGCTTGACATGCAACTTGTATTGCATAAGTGGCTCAGAAGGTGTGTGTCTCTCCCAGCATAGTCATTATCTAATTTACAATGGTTTGCTAATAACATGATTATCACCATTGTGGTTGAAGTTCGTAGTAGAGCGGTTCTTTCCTAGAAAGCCCACAACCACGTAAAATATGCAAAAATGAATTAGAGACATCTAACTTGTTTTTGCAGGGCATGTAATGTTATATGGTCATTGATACAAAAATTGTTGTATGCAATGAGGTTTATTGTAAGTTAAACAACCGGAAAGAGCCATATGGTTGTATTTATCTTTTTATGGCCTGCATGCTATTCACGTATATCCGAGAGATATATTTTAATGGTGTATACGACCATGATGATGGCACCATGGACCTTGGTGCCATGACGGTGGAATGATGGAGATCATACCATGATGCACATGATGGAGATCAAATGCGAGAAGGACCATATCATATCACATTATATATGCATGTGAGGTTCATCCCTTTTATGCATCTTATTTTGCTTATGTCTTGCTTAGTTCTTGCCAGTAGCATTATAAGACGATTCTCTCACCAATATCAAGATAATAATATGTTCTTCCTTAGTATACAACATTAAGAAAGTTCGTCGTTTCGAAGCACCACGTGATGATCGGGTGTGATAGACTCTACGTTTGCATACAATGGGTGTGAGACAGTTTTATACACACGAATATAAAGGCTCTAACTTGGCGAGCCTATCATGTATAGACATGCGCTCGGAACATGAACCGAAAGGAAAAGCACAAGTCATATGAATGATATGATGTCCATATGATGCTCACCATTGGATCTGCACCACCACACATGATGATCGGTCATGTAGTGAATTTGATTTGTATAATAACTAAAGATGACTAGAGGGACATCATTTTTTAGTGGGAGTTTGTATAGTGATTTTGAATTAACTTGAACTGTTGGGGATATGCTAAATGGGTATCACCATTGCATGTCTATACTCCGGATAACCCGGGTGGCCCATTGTTGGTAGCATGCCCCATGGCCTATTGGGCGGACCAGTTAGAAGGATCTAGAAGGGAGGACCATGCCGAATCAAGGAAGGCTACGATGCAGTCATCGACCTACTCGGAGCCTTGGAGTATAAGATACGAAGACTAGTTAGTATTATTGTAGGACTCTGTAACATGTCTAGCAAGGTCCTTTCCCTGTAACCCTAGGTTTTGGTGCCTTTATAACCTAGACCTGTGGGAGCCTTTAGGGCACGATTCATAACACCTTGCATAGCGAACCAATCCCTGTAACTCGGCGTATTGCTATTATAGTGATTTATAGCAGGAGTAGAGTTCTGCCATCATTGCGGGACTTGAACCTGGGTAAGCTATGTTACCTCATACCGTTAACTCACCGCCTTCCCCTACCTCTCTAAACACGCTCTATAAGGACCCCTCCATGGTGTACTCACCGATAATACCCCAACAGTTGGCACCCACCGTGAGGCAAGAGGCACTTCTAGCTCTGCACAAGGAGTGGTCCAATCTATACGCGGGAATTAGCGACACTGTGGCCATTGGGCATGTTCTATTCTCTAGCAATGTTTCGATCATCCCTCCAAACGAGTTCTGGATCCTGGCAAAGACCAACCCCACCCACTGCTCCATTGTTCCAATCGAGGACATCCATCTCTTCATCGGTGAAACCGACTCGGGTCCTACCTCCTAGGAAGTCAGAAATCATTAAGCCCCAAACAGACGGCCTCCGGCAGGACACGTTTGCAGAAGGATCGGGTTCGGATCTCTCTTCAAAGTTTGTCGGCTCAGATAATGAAAAATCAAGGCCCACCCAAACCGCCCCTTTGCAGGACTTCCCCAAGTGTTTGAGAAGCAGAGGTGAGACTTCGTCGGCGTCATCACCATCTCGATATTGCTAGATGTGTCCAGAGGACGGGGGAATCCCCCCGTGATTACCTCGCCAGATGGATGAGGGTGATGGAAACCCTGGAAGGTGACCGCACTGATGAACTCATATACGAGTTCATGGAGGGGCTTAGGCCCAACACACTTCTCTGCCATACGTTCAGGAGGTGATAGGCTTCCGGCTTGCTTAGCTTCAATGAGATGATCGCAACTGTTAATAGTTTATCTGACACCAACGAAGAACCTAAGGTCGAGATTGCCACCGCAACTGGAGGAGCCAACACTAATGGCCCCGCACCCACCCCCTCTAGCTCCACCATCGAAAACACCAAGGCCAACTTTAAATTTAGTGTTTCAAGCACTTTACGCCGACATCAACATGGATGGCTTTGGTTCAGAGACCAACATGGAGCAGTAAAATGCGAGCATGAGGGTGCTCGTGAATGAGATCGAGAAGGAGGAGAGAGCCGAGAAAGTCGTCACTTCTTGCCAGGTACTAGTGGCCATCGAGAATGTGATAGAAGAAGATTGGCAGGACTAGGGAGCTGGAAAAGCTCCACCAGCAGCGGCAGATGTCGGAGTAGCAGCGACAAACGGTAAGAAGGTCGCTGATCCTATGGGTCTAGCTAAGGCCATGCCCCTTCGGTTATTCTCCCGCAGCAGCCGTAGGAACTCACTACTAGACCCAATGCTTCAAACCAAACAAACCTACCGCCTCCCCATCCATGTTAGTAGCTGGCAATCCCTTGGTCACTCCAGCCGACAAGATGATGTACGGTCATCTCCTCCTCAAACTGTTAATTGTCGCCCATATCCGAAATGTTACACAGCTTGATGACAAGTTGCGGAGATGCTCGTGGAGGCCAAGTACATCGCAGAACAGGGCGCTCAGCTGGACAGGGATATGGCTATGGCGCAACTATCAATCAAGGCAACAAGAGCAATGGAGGCTGAGTACAAGTAGTTGTTATTGAAGCACAAGGCAAAGAAAGCTCCGACTCGCGTCTTTGAAGATCCCGACGTTCGCCGTTACTTAGGGTGATCTCCATCCAAACCGGCAAAAGCTACCCCTGCGTAGATTTGGCTGGGAAACAAGTCATCCCAACCCTCGCTCTTAATATGGTCGTCACCAAGAACTTAATCCAATAGGACAGGTTGCCTGAAGCGGTGGATCGGGTCTATAACCTTGTAGCCAAAGCTGGCAAGCAACAGGAGAAGGTTATGAGGACACCCCATCTATTGATACAACCGTTGTACCTACAACTACACAAATACAAGGACCCATCACTCGAGCTTGTGCCAAGAAACTTAACTATCAGGTACTTTCATTTATTGGAACTATTCCTAATATACATGAGAATATGATGCTGCCTAAATCAGATGTGTTTATTACTCTTAGGAATGATGGACCTAGCATGGATGAGAGGGACAAGCATTGGAGCATGATCATGCATGGAGATGCCAACAAGCATATGAGGATTGAAGAGGATGCCACAAGTGCAGATTTTAGAACTTTCAAGCCACCATAATGAAGATTGAAGGCTTGGACGAAATATTCAAGAATATTACTTCGTAGATTCGTCCATCTCTTAATTTGGTGTTGCGTCACCTTTATTTTGGGTCAGACCCATGTTATTTTCATAGGATTTTTAATAGCCACTTTTTAGAGTCTGTATTTAAGGGGAAAAGGCATTTTAGGGTTGCATTCGGCCACCATACCTATTGCTAGCCGAAACTACACCTTTTCCTTCTTAAATACCCCCGAAAGCCGTCACTTTAGACTCGAATTTTGTTTAGACTAGAAGTTATCCATCATTGCAACTTCGCCAAGGCTTGAGTGTCGCAAAGACCTCCTATACTTCACATCTATTTAGGATCCCGTGATTTCAATAAAGCTTTCATCTTTATTCGCAATATCTTGATTGCAATATTAGTTCTTACTTGTTCTTGATTTCAGGTAGGAATTAACACCATCGCTGGTCAGGCTGATCGTGCTTCTCCAAGATCGGTAACCTCCAGGAGATTGGCCTAGAGATTGCATTGGCGCTCGTGCTCGCACGTGTATTCGGATCATCAAGCCTGAACTACACGCAAATCGATTATCACCATCTCAACGAAAGATTGGACACCTTTGCCCTATAAAGTGGTATCAGATTTTAGGTTCCTCGGTGAGATTTTACAATTTTTGCTAGTGTAGATATATTTTACCTATAACCCACAAAAAAGCCAAAAATACAATTAGATTTAGATCTATCCCATCACCAATATTTTCCATACATTGTCTATTCAGTTTTGCATTGTTGAATTCATGTCTTCATCGTCATGTCGTGTTGCCGGTATTAGTGTCTTGCCCCTTAGAGTTTCGAGTTCTGGTCACATTAGTCACCGCCGCCACGATCGCTGATCATAGCCATTGCCGTACATCCGCCACATATTCCGCTGCCGTATACTACTGTCGTGCCCTTCCTACCGTGACACAGATCCGATAACTTTTTCTACCATGGCACGAGTCCGAGTAGAGTTGTTATTTCCTTGTTAGTTTTGTTTCCTTCCATATTGATTCCATGTTGTAATCTAATTCTTTGAGTTTCAGTTCCGGTCACAAGTTAAGAAGAAGGAGAGCCAAAAAATTAATCTTCATTGGCTGTCATAGCGACATTTTTTGGCGCATGGGCGCTTTCCGGAGCACGGTAGAAAATTTTCGACAAAAAATATCGGGGCTATATTGTTTCTAGATATCGTATATCAGTTCTAGACACTTGCCATCATAGTGATTTTGGACATCTCGGTTCTCTTTTCAAAGCACCATATCATCGCACCATTGCTTATTGTGATGTGTCGTGACATTGTTTGTGCTCTAGGCTCGCGTCTCTAGTACGGCTACCCTAGGACCAACACGGTACCGTCGTTGAGCATCTTTTGAACTTTGCATTGTTGTTTTGATAATTGCTAACCTCCTTTGCTAAGCCTTCCTAGAGCTCCACATATTTCTCCACGTGCGTTGTGTCAACTCCTGATAATCCACTACAAGAAAAGTTGGTTTTTACAATGGACGATTTTCATGGTTGAAGGCCCATTTTTCGTGGTTAAAAAGTCTTCTATGATGGATAGCCTTCGTGGTAAAAGCCCGGTCACAAAAGAATCTCTCACAGAACTTTTTTTTGACCGTGGCGGATCATACCCTTCAGCCACGAAAACTTGTTCTGTCGTAGATCTGTTCGCCAACTATGTTGACTGCTGAAGTCATACAAACCGACACGTGGTAGCCACCATTAACGGGCGGTTACTACCATTAATGGTTACACAAACCGTGGCAGAAGCGAGGCCCAACCAAGGACTTCTAAATATTAAGTGGTCTAGCCCACAAGGAGAGCCCAATAAGAAGACGACATGTTATTGTTTCATCCTGTATTGTTTGAAATCAGCCTAAAAGATGCAGCCAGCAATGACCCACGAACTTTTAGGCATGTTATTGTTTCGGCCTACAGAAGCCCACATTTTTCAAATATTGTTTGGCCCGTTAATAGCCTGCATCAATTTGGTTCGATACTGTTAAGCCCTACTGTCGGCCCGTCACTATTCTCACAGCTCATCCTGGGCCACCTACTAACGAAACATCTTTGAGAAGGTCTGGTAATGTTCTGGCCTTTAACTATACCGCCCATCAACTTTTTAGGACCACAGGCATCCTGCAAATGTTTTGATCTGGTACTGTTCTGGCCTGGCAATATTTTTAGCCTGTTACCATTTCTATCTGGTAAAATTTTCATCCTGCTACTATTCTAGCTCCATAATGTTCTGGCCACTTACTGTTCAGGTCCATTACTGTTGTGGTCCTTTACTATTCTGGCCTGCTACTATTTTTGCCTACGACTTTTCTGGTTTGTTATTGTTCTGGCCCGTTATTGTTTTGGCCTGTTACTATTTTGGCATGTTACTGTTTTGGCCTGTTACTGTTACTACTTGCCACCTGAGGGTAGGCCCATTATGTTCACAGATACCTACAGTTTCGGCCTTTCTGAAGCCCATGCAAATATCATTAAATGAGTATAATTAGTGAGTATATTTTACTGTTCATGGTAGGCCTAATACAAGAAGGGAAAATAACAAAGCCCTACACTACTAGCTGATCGACCTGGCTGGCGCAGTTATGGTACCACCTATTGTCATGCGTGGACGACGTCAACTAAATGCCTACATTGCCTATGCGAGTTATCTAGATATTACATCAGCTGCAAACTTCTTAAAAATATTACATAATATCAACACAAGGGAAAGAAAATTCAGCATTTCAGTTGCCAATCAAGTTGATAGCAGAGTCCTCAATTTTCTTTCTCAATCCATCAACTACATCTGCCTTGCAGCCCCCTCTTTGGTGGCGATAGCAATAATTGCAATCTGAAACTAAGTAATAACAAGTTAATACAGCAAACAAGACAAACTACTCATACCTGAAATGAACCAGATATGAATTATAATTGCATAATACGAACTTATAGGGAAGGAAGGCAAACCATGAATGAACTATATAGTAGAGGATAGTTATGTCGTTGCCTAGGACGAACTAGAACTAGATACGAGATATAATGTCGTGGCTTGTGAACCTGTAGAACAGGACAAACAAGCATTAGACAAGTGTGCCTACAATGAAATGATAAATCAAACAAAGTGTTTCTTAGAATTTCAGGAAATATAAACTAGCCAGGTCATTTCAGCAAATATTTATGGAAGCAGTGGCATCTCCTAGAATGCAAGAGATGTTGGGTGACTCAGAATTTGGGGGTGACCTACACAATGGCATGGAGTTACTATCGTAGCTAAGAATGAACCACATAGAAATTATAACCGCATCATACCAGAACTTATCGAGTGGGAATGGAAAACACAAATGAACTATACAGTAAAGAATAATTATGTCGTTGATTAGTACGAGCCAGCACCAGATACATAATATATAATGGCATCGCTGGTAAACCTACAGGCCGTGCAAACCAACATGTTCAGTGTTCCCTTTTTGAGCTCTACACAAAGAAAAAGAAAATAGTTAGTGTTGTAGCTTTTGAAGAGCCAGATGGCAACAATAAAATTATTATCGAACTAGTACGAAGAGTTTGAATGGGTACTACAAGATAGCAGAGAGATGCTAGAGAGGAAATAATAGCAGGAACTTAGCTCAGGAATACCCAAATAGATTCATTAACTGTGGAGCAGGGAATCCACACTAATATTTTCAACTGACATTATATTTTGCAAGAACTACACAATAGTAGGCAATTACTGTTGTACGGAGTATCTAAAAACACGTGCATGACAAAATAACAGACATGTGCATGACGTGAAATTAGTAGAGCAGCGAATACAAACCAACATGTCTAATGACCTTGAATGTACTAGCACGAAGAATAGGCATGCCTAGTGACTTGGTTGTAATATCACGATTACAAAAATGCAGTTCACTGCGACATGCTTGAACCTACCATACTGCTGACAAAACAAAAACGGGTTGGTCATTTGGTTTCCTTGGTCAGAGAGGCATCTAAGCATCATCGGTATCGTGCGGGTGACGTCCAAGTCATCGACGGTGCTGCGGTTGCGGTGGATATTGGTGTCAGGGAAGCAGATCTTGGGCAGTCGATGCCGGTGTAGTCAACGGTGATGCCCGTGTAGCTGGTCTGGAGTGATGAACATGGAACTTGTTGAAGTAGATCCCGTCTAGTGGACAACGGTGAAGATGCTCCAATACGGTTGGGTAGCTTTCGGCAGTGCAGAAGCAGAGCATGGGAGGTCGATGACGCCATAGGCGTGGTCAGCAAGATCACATCTCTGGTGGAGTGGCAGAGAGCCCCGGTGAACTAGATCCGATGGGGTGGGCATCGATGAAGCGGCTCCGACCACCATGGAAGTCCCGCCAGGCGTTGTGCGCGGTGGTCATGGAGGTTAGGGAGTGGGAGAGAAGCCTAGGATTTTGGGAGGAACACAGGGAAAAACTACGTGAATCGGGACTATGGAGGTGAACAGAAAAATAATTACAATCATGCGCCCAAGCTAATGACTTTAGCATGCACATATGGCGTCTAAACAATGGGTAGAATAGGAATTTTAAAGTCAAAAGTTTTTGAAATAGAGGGGCATGAAATGCTTCAAAGTCGGTGTCTGGTTTTGCCGCTCGATTGAGATTTTGAATTTGGCTAATAATAGAAAAATGGTAATCTCCAGGTGGGATATTTTG
This sequence comes from Avena insularis, assembly GCA_023614405.1. Classification (NCBI taxonomy): domain Eukaryota; kingdom Viridiplantae; phylum Streptophyta; class Magnoliopsida; order Poales; family Poaceae; genus Avena; species Avena insularis. The sequence continues at coordinate 317,506,783 of CM042686.1, forward strand.
CCTCAAAGTTTTTGAAACGGTGCGGCTGGAAATACTTCAAGGTCGGTGTGTGATTTTGTCGGTCGATTGAGATATAAATTTGGCTACCAGACAAACAATAATAATAGAAAAATGGTAGTCCATGGTGGGAGATTTTGCCTCAAAGTTTTTGAAATGGCGGGGCGGGAAATGCTTCAAGGTTGGTGTGTGATTTTGCCACTCGATTGAGATTTTGAATTTGGCTACCAGACAAATAATAATAATATAAACATAGTACTCCATGATGGGATATTTTGCCTCAAAGTTTTTTAAACGGTGGGGCGGGAAATGCTTCAAGGTCGGTGTGTGATTATCTCGCTCGTTTGAGATTTTCAATTTGGCTACAGGACAAATAATAATAATAGAAAAATGGTACTCCCCGGTGGGAGATTTTGTTCAAAGTTTTTCAAATGTTGTGGCGGAAAAATGCTTCAAGGTTGGTGTGTGATTATGCCGGTCGATTGAGATTTTGAATTTGGCAAGAGTCCAAGTAATACTAGAAAAATGGTACTCCATCGGAGGGAAATTTTGCGTGAAAATATTTGAAATGGAGGGGCGCGAAATGTGTAACATCCCAATTTCAGTAACCCTGATTTGTTGTCCAGAATTCAAAAATCAGGGGGAACAAAAACTTTTTCTTACTCATTGGTGCAGAGTTTGCCTGTTGTTTGTTTGTACTGGTGTACATGAGTGTATGCCATATGCTACCCCTTACCTCACCATCAGTTAACAAAAGCTATTTACCAAAACTATCCTGGCTCATTTTACATATTCTCACATGTTCTGGCATTTCAAAACATGAGCCAAGATGCTTATCTAACCAAAACTACTTTTGTAGCTTCTATTGACAAAACTATGGAGAAATATTTAATATAACCTCCTTATGTTTTCAAGACAGAACCTTCAACTATCCTTATCTCTAGGTTTCCGAAAACCTCTTTTTCTTAAAGCTTTTGAATTCTACTCTTGATAGAGATACCAAGGACTCTCATCTTATTCAAACTCCAACCCTTTTCAAAATACCCATCCTGATATCAAGCTAGGCTTGATGGTAACCCTAGTAGTGGAGTTGCTTAGTTTATAAGATGAATTCCCTTGATCTGCTTTTTGATGAGTTGCCTTGATCTACTGTTTGACTTGTTTGCCTAGGAAGTAGTATGAGCCTTTCTAGGAGATCATCACTAGGGTCAAGATTTTTTCCAAGTCACCACACCCTAAGCAAGAATACAAGCTGGATCCAATCTCTAGCCACCAGGTGATCATCTAAAGCCCTTAACAAGATCAATTATGAGGATTTCCATTCTAGAAGCCTTCAAGTCCATGAAGACCAATATCAAGCATGGATCCCTTCTACTCAATCTACTCTTCAACATCATCCACTTGTTGATGCTCTGATACCTTGCAACCCCTCCAAAAACATTCCCTCTCATACTCTAGTCATAATCCTCAAAACTGCCAAAATTTGATAGTCTGGAAATTGTTTCAACATCACCTTTTTCAATGCCTCCCTTTCTCAAACCATGTGAATTTTTGGCAATGCATCTAAACCATCTTGTTAACCATCATAAATACTACCAAGGCCCACTTTTTCCTTTGGTTAGATCATCCTCAAACCCACTTGTTATTGATGGTTTTGCAAGCAAGAAAATAACTTTTCCTGCAAATCTAGTCATCATGCCTACTTTGACAGAAGCTCACACCATCATCCAACCTTCTATGGACCAACTATTTTCATGGTTGTGTTCTACTCATATAGGTCTATCAAAATCTACTTCACTTGTTCCAAGTGGATCCTTGAGCTTATTAAACCCACATGGTTTATAAGGCATCATGACTCATCTGTTATGGCAGCCTTATTTTCAACAAAGTTTGCCATCATTTCTAGACCACCTCAAATGCAACCAACCCAAAATCCTTCTGCCATGATCATCTATATGACTTGGTCTACCTATCTAGCTATCCCTTGCATCAAGGTGAGCTCTGAGCTCCAAGATCCAACAAGGTTTTGGTGGTATCAAAATAACATCACCCTAGATCCACAACTCCTTGTTTTCCCTCTTATTCAAGTTGGATTTCCATTTCTCAAGGTTGCAAATGCTTGCTACACCTTGTCTACATCATCTCCCTTGATAATCAAGATTTATCAAATATTACCCATAATTATTAGGGCTCCAACTCTATTTAATTCCTTTAATATACAAAATCTCAAAACCCCTTTCCCAATGGAAGGTTTGGTTTTTGTCAAAACACTTCCCCAAATTTTGGCTCATGTGAGTTATATTTATCATACCCTACCTTCCAACTTCAAAAATAAATATTTTTGAAGGGCTCTAATAATTCTTTTTGCCATTTTTCCTAAATGGCAGACACAACAAAATAATTATTTTAAATACTTTTATGCCTCAATAAATCTTGGGAAAATTCCCCTAAGTGTGTATTCACATTTGGGACCCTCTCACACAAAGAACCAACCTGGTCCATCGTAAAAGTATCAAATGATCTTCTAGAAACTACTTCTGCCATTTTTGAATAAATAGTGTTAAGTGGACTAAAACTCCTTTGAAAAATTCCAAATAATTCCTAGAGATATCTTTTAACCTCATCTATCCACCAGTAACATCTTCCCCATCCTTTCCAATGCAAATCTGTGAACTCCTTCACAAGCACTCTTGTGATCAAAATCTTGCAAAACAATTAAACCTGAATAAAACTAGGACCAAACCACCACCAAAACTTGTCAAGCACTCCTGTCCAGCCACCACTACTCCCCTGGTCGTGATCACTGTAGCAGAGCACTGTAGCACCGCCATCTTGGGCCCATGTGCTTGTATGAGAGAGGGAGAGGCATCTCTTGAAAAAGATCTTGCACATTAAAATTTGCCACAGCCACCCATTGGCCCTCTCTACTCCTACACGACCCAAATTCCACTCTTACCCCTCCCCACCGTCCTCTAGGCCAACCACAGGCCAGCATTCCCCTCCCCCATGTCCAAATTGGACATTCACACCATGGATCCCTCCCCGCTTGGTATAAAGGCCAGAGGCCAGCCGAGCATCCCTCCTTGCCTCATTTGCTCCCTCCCACCTCCACTTACCTCCCACAGCACTCCCTCTTCCTCCCCTGCCTTGCCCCGCCTGTATGAGAGAGAGAGGGCTCTAGGCCTCTCTCAGAAATTCGAGCAAGGCTCCCTCTCCCTACTCCCCTTCCTCTACATGTTTGCTCACGAGCTCCCCTACTCCTCCTCTATCTAATCCCGCTCTTATTTTGGCCAAGAACCTCCTCTACCATCTTGACAGTCAAGCTCCGGCGAGGTCCCCCTTGGTCGCCATTGCCCGAGGCTCGTCCCAGGACCAAAACCATCGTTGCTGCCCATCACTGGGATGGTCGCCAAACGTCGCTTCAGCCTGGACCATCCCCGACTCCTCCCCACCCCCAGGTGAGCACCCCCGAGCTTCCCCGACCACCCTAGGGTTCCACCGCCACCTGGCTCTTTCCACCGAGGACGACGACGTTGCACCGTCGATCCCTCCTTAATCCGACGGCCACCATCGCCCGATACCCTTTCGCACCCCCACTGTCACTGGCACCCGGCCCCCCCCCGTCAGGTTCAAACACGCCGCCGCTTGTGCTATCCTCACCGGGTAGGCTGATTTTGTCCAGGCCGACCCAACTCGGCACAGATCTCGGCCTGGCGCGCCCCTGTTCTTTTTCCTTTTAATAGATCTATTAGATCCAAAAGTTTGGCCTTAGTTTAAATCATTTTGAAAATGGAAACCAACTCCATTTGACCGGATATAACTTTCATCATGTTCCTAGATGTTTTCTGCAACATGCAGAACTGGTCCCCTGCCAAAAATAATTCTTATTATTTATTGGCAATTAATCCACTAAAGATTGTCCTATGCACTAAATAAATTCCTCAGAGAGTTTTACATCTCCAATTGGGGAGAACCAAATCTCTAATGGAAGGTATTTGATATACCTGTCATCCAGCAAAGGTCCTATGCCAAGGTGAACAGTAGTGTGCCCATAGCAAAAATAAAAAAACAGCCATTATCTGTCTTAGGAAATTTCTCTAGGTCAAACCAAAGGTGGTTTTGACCTGATTGCAACTCCCAGAGAAGTGTCACACCATTACCCATCTAAAACCAGGAGATCAGGATTTATTGATCCTCTGTTGGTTTTTAGTGATTTAATTACTTCTGTAAGTTGTTTTATCACTAAATAATTCACTCTAGGAGTTTAACAACTCCAAAAAGAGTGAATCCAATTCCTACAAAAAGGTATTATAAATGCCTACCACATGCCCTTGGAATAAACTAAAGAGCTTCTGCAGAATTAATGTGGTGAAAAAGACAAAACAGATCCAGAACTATCTTTGGGATTTTCCTGAGGGCATTCTGGCAATTATTTTGACATGATTCCACCTATAGGTGGTTCAGTACATCAAACAATACCTAACCACCCAAGGAAGTAATTGTTGGGCCTCCAGATAAATTCCGGTGAATTATTTCCTCAAACTAGAGTTTATTCCACTATAAAAAGCATAACTAAATCTAGGTAAATGATAATCTAGTGAAACCACTTGTGTTGGTTTTGTGTTGTCAAGACCTATCTGAGGATATCATTGTTGCACATTGGTATCCTACAGAACTCAGACACCAAACCCAAGTCCTTGGTTTATAACCTAGACAACTATCTTCCAAAGGAAAAACACTTCTATATCAATCTAGTAATTCCACTCCTAGTTTCCCACTCCTCCAAAACCTACTAAGTTAAGTAGTATTCCTTATGTTTGTTTGCTGTATGGTTTGATGCATGTATGCCTTGTATTGATTGTGATATTGTCTGCTTGCATGTATACTCGATGACTGCGATAGTGTGAGTGTTTGACGACAAGAAGGAAGGGACTTCTTATTATTATTTATTGGGTATTCTTGGTTATCTAAAGAAGTCCAGGGACTTATTGCTGATCACAGGCAAGCCACCTTCTTGCTCATAATCCTTGTCCTACTATTTTACTTACGCATGTTTTATCTACTATTTATGAAACTGCATTGTTTTAGTACATGTTAATGTATATATGGTAGTGGTTTGGCCCCTCCGAACTATTACACTTCTGTACTATTAAGTACAACCCCCTTGGTGACACCTACTTGTCCCTAGTAGAATAGATGGTGTAATACACCATACACCTTTGGAGACCCCGATTTAGCAGAAGCAAAGCTAGAGGATGGGAAGACCCCGCAAAAAGGTTTTATCAAATGTTTTCTGATTAAAACCTTGGTGAGGTGGGACCTCCCAAGAGATGTTGAGAAAGAAAAAGGTTTTGTTTTACAAAAATGCAGAAGGTTAGATGGAGGAAAAAGGTTTACAAAAACGCACCCGGTTCTTTGCAGTTTTGCTAGAACAATTAGCCCTGTGCAACCAAATTACTCTAGAATGTGATAGGGCTGGATTTGATGGTTGTTTACTATGGTATAAGCTGCCTCGTAACTACTACAGGGGATCGGGGATCCCTGGAGGGTGGACATTCTCCGATAAATATCCATGTGGGACATCGACCTGGAGAAGAAACGTAGGGTCTGTTGGCCTCCACGCGTTACTATGAGCCCCTCATTGAAAGCGCACACTCGATAAGTGGAAAAAGCGCTCCGGTTGGTCCTCGGTACCCGACGTCCCGGTTTTGAGGGGAATAACACTCATAGGGTAGGCACTTATATTGGAGTGGACATCTAGAGAGTCCTGATCAGTTACTCGACCCACGATCGGTGAATATCAGGGTAGTGTACCGGATGGTGTGGGTAAAGTGTACAACCTCTACAAAGTGTAAATCTATTCGAATAGCCATGTCCGCGGTCATGGACGGTTGGGAAGGTTGCTGTAGAGCGGTGCTGGTTTTGTTTTCAAAAAGGATTTCAGAAAATCAAAGGCTTTGCAAATGTTTTGACCATGGGATGGTCAAAAAGGAGAAAGGTTTTGACCATGGGATGGTCGGGAAGGAAAGAAAGGAGCTTGGTCGTGGGACGACCGGAAGAAAGGAACAAATGTGTGACCCAGTCCTAATGTTTTCCAAACTTTTCGAAAAGGTTTGCAAAGGTTTTCAACAAAGATATGTAGATGCTATATCTACAAGAGAAACTAATTGAGAAAAGAACCTCTCTTGGAGCCCTCCTACTACCACAGCCAAATTGCATATCTTCCTCCTATTATTATTTCTCTTAAGGTCGTTTGCGACTACATTCAAAGTACTCACCGACATTGTCCCTGACTATTAACTTGTCCAGATCTCAAGGAGAAGGTGGTGTGGCGACTATGCGAGCTAGGACGTTCTCCCAGTCAGTTGCCTGTAGGTTAAGGCATGGATCAGGCTCTACGCTTGATGAAGTTCCGCTGATGCTGATCAATATAGCCATAATGGCAGATAAGGTATGCCATGTATTCGTTATGTGTTGGATGTCTACCTTGATACTTGTCGGTTATGTGCCACGACTAACTGATCATGGGATCGTGGTTGTATGCATAATAGGGATTCTCAGAGGATTAATCTAGGGGCCCCACAGACTTGGTATCAGAGCCATCCTGACTGTAGGAGACCTTAGTTGGCATGGACGTTAGACAGGCAACGACAAACCTATTTTCTAAAAGACAAGGGAGAAGAGATGACTATTTACAAAAGTGCTTACGTCTTTTCCCCTCCATTTTGAAAACTACTTGCATTAGTATGATTTCCTAATCTTAAAATCCAGCAAACTTGTCGCTAACCCAACCCCATCTCAAAAATCTGTAGTAGATGGCCTATTTCCGCTCGGAGCACATCATCATTGGAGACAGTTTCTGGCCTTTTGAAGAGCAACTTCACAACCTGTTGAAGATAGTCAAGAGGCCCTTGCCAACAATTCAAGGAACCGAACTTCCTCGCAGTAACACCAATGTGATGCAATGGGTCATCAAGGCTGTGATTCCCTCCCTCGATGAGGACACTGCGCCCACAATCTTCACCTTCCTCGACAGCAACTGGGTAGATGGCGTGGTGCGAGCCATACAAGAGATCATGGCGCGCCTCTGCAAGATCCACGAAAGATGAGTTGAAGGATACTCCCTACCACCTGTTTGGAAAGCGCGACCAAGATGGACTTCCTACAGAGTCCTTCCTCACCTGCTGCATAGGAAATTAGTTGGAGAATATGGAATACCTACTCCAACGTTCCCAGGAAGATCTTGACAAGGCCATGCGAGAGAATCTGCTTCTAAAGATGGATATCAACCTACTCCGTAAACACGAAAGAAGTCTTGGAGCCACCAATGCTCGCTTGGAGAAGAAGCTGACCATTGAAGTACCCCCAACTCCTGAAGACGAAAATCCTAGGACTAACAATGAACTCCCCTTCCTCAATGAGTACTACCCTATCATACAGTCACCCACGTCGGCCAAGCCACCCTCTAACCCTGCACCCTGGGAAGGCACCACTCTCACCATCACTGAAGACGAGCTGAATATCCCGCATACCCTAGAGGATCTGCAGTAGCTGAAACCCCCCGGAGTCAGCAATGAACCACAGATGCACCCTTCGAGTAATCACCCGCGTTGCGGTACTCGCCCATCTAACCATAGGGTAGAGTCATGTATCGTCCCTGAACGCGTTTTGTAATACTTAAGTACTATTGACACCTTTGGGTGTAGACTGGTTAGTTGTGTAATAACTTCCTTGGATTTCTATGCTTGCTTGATTGTTTTCCTTCTTGCATGTTTTACCCAAGACGTTGCATTAGACCCACCCCGGAACGCTTACCACCAACGGGAAGTTCCTCACCAGAATGCCAGAATATTTCAGTTCCCCAAAGACGAGGATGCCAACGAGTCCACTCCGCCCTCAAGCAGAAGCAACACAAGAAATTCAAGTGAAGACTTCTTCACCGACGCTGACTGCATCAACCCTGACTAAACACTAGCCATGAGAGTCATAAACCGCTTACTTGACTTGAGCTAAACCCCTTGAAGGTTTTGTTAGGAAATCACCCCCGCCAAGGTTTATAGAATAGGGTGTCCCTCGACGACCTCAACTCAAGACTCCAGGAAGATGCAGCCTTCCGCTAACCCAGGACAACAATCCCAAACAGAAGATCTGCACCACTCCTAAGGCACCATAATGAAGCTCAATCCATAGAGGACTGGCTACTATAGAATACATCAGAAGATCTCCAGATGGGACACCTTCTAACGATCTTGACTTCCGGAGAAATATGGACGTCAGCTTTCTAAACATCCCTCTGCGACTCCAAGAAGGAAGGACTATGCCAACTCTCCGATCTACCCCAGTCCAATCCTAAGGGGGAAAGACTGTGTCTTTCCCGAAAAATGGAATAACCCTCTGCTGGAAACAATCCAACAGTTGGACCCAAAGATGAATACCAGAATACAATAATCCCTCAGGACAGGACGAATACCAGAAGCCTGCTCAACCTTCGTGTTTTCAAGACGATTGGAGTTCAACCTCACTGTAAAAGTAACCCTATTCAAAGACAAAGCCGACGAGTTAGTTCGCGGGAAAACCCTAGCACTAACTCCAACTCAAATCCCCTAACCGTACTCACCCGAATCTCGGGACGAGATTCATTTAAGGGGGAAAGGTGTGTAACATCCCAATTTCAGCAACCCTGATTTGTTGTCCAGAATGCAAAAATCAGGGGGAACAAAAACTTTTTCTTGCTCATTGGTGCAGTGTTTGCTTGTTGTTTGTTTGTACTGGTGCACGTGAGTGTATGCCATATGCTACCCCTTATCTCACCATCAGTTGACAAAAGCTATTTACCAAAACTATGCTGGCTCATTTTACATATTCTCAAATGTTCTGCCATTTCAAAACATGAGCCAAGATGCTTATGTAACCAAAACTATTTTTATAGCTTCTATTGACAAAACTATGGAGAAATATTTAATATAACCTCCTTATGTTTTCAAGACAGAGCCTTCAACTATCCTTATCTCTAGGTTTCCCAAAACCTCTTTTTCTTAAACCTTTTGAATTCTACTCTTAATAGAGATACCGAGGACTCTCATATTATTCAAACTCCAACCCTTTTCAAAATACCCATCTTGACCTCAAGCTAGGCTTGATGGTAACCCCAGTAGTGTACTTGCTTAGTTTATAAGATGAGTTCCCTTGATCTGCTTTCTGATAAGTTGCCTTGATCTGCTGTTTGACTTGTTTGCCTAGGAAGTAGTATGAGCCATTCTAGGAGCTCATCACTAGGGTAAAGAGGTTTTCCAAGTCACCACACCCTAAGCAAGAATACAAGTTGGATCCAATCTCTAGCCACCAGGTGATCATCTAAAACCCTTAACCAGATCAATTCTGAGGATTTCCATTCTAGAAGCCTCCAAGTCCATGAAGACCAATATCAAGCATGGGTCCCTTCTACTCAATATACTCTTCAGCATCATCCACTTATTGATGCTCTAATACCTTGCAACCCCTCCAAAAACATTCCCTCTCATACTCTAGTCAAAATCCTCAAAACTGCCAAAATTTGACCAAGTCTAGAAATTGTTTCCATATCACCTTTTTGAATGCCTCCCTTTCTGAAACCATGTGCATTTTTGGAAATGCATATGAACCATCTTTTTAACCATCCTAAATACTACCAGGCCCCACTTTTTCCTTTGGTTAGATCATCCTCCAACCCACTTGTTCTTGATGGTTTTGCAGGCAAGAAAATAACTTTTCCTGCAAATCTAGTCATCATACCTACTTTGACAGAAGCTCACACCATCATCCAACCTTCTCTGGACCAACTATTTGCATGGTTGTGTTCTACTCATATAGTTCTATGTAAATCTACTTCACTTGTTCCAAGTGGATCCTTGAGCTTATTAAACCTACATGGTTTATAAGGCATCATGACTCATCTGGTATGGCAGCCTTATTTTCAACAAAGTTTGCCATCATTTCTAGACCACCTCAAATGAAACCAACCCAAAATCCTTATGCCATGATCATCTATATGACTTGGTCTACCTATACAGCTATCCCTTGCATCCAGGTGAGCTCTGAGCTCCAAGATCCAACAAGGTTTTGGTGGTATCAAAATAACATCACCCTAGATCCACAACTCCTTGTTTTCCATCTTATTCAAGTTGGATTTCCATTTCTCAAGGTTGAAAATGCTTGCTACACCTTGTCTACATCATCTCCCTTGATCATCAAGATTTATAAAGTATTACCCATAATTATTAGGGCTCCAAATCTATTTAATTCCTTTAATATACAAAATCTCAAAACAACTTTCCCAATGGAAGGTTTGGTTTTTGTCAAAACACTTCCCCAAATTTTGGCTCATGTGAATTCCATTTATCATACCCTACCTTTCAACTTAAAAAATAAATATTTTTGAAGGGCTCTAATAATTCTTTTTGCCATTTTTCCTAAATGGCCGAAACAACAAAATAATTATTTTAAATACTTTTATGCCTCAATAAATTTTGGGAAAATTCCCCTAAGTGTGTATTCACATTTGGGACCCTCTCACACCAAAAACCAACCTGGTCCATTGTAAAAATATCAAATGATCTTCTAGAAACTACTTAAGCCCTTTTTGGATAAATAGTGTTAAGTGGACTAAAACACCTATGAGAAATCCCAAATAATTCCTAGAGAGGTCTTTTAACCTCATCTATCCACCAGTACCATCTTCCCCATCCTTTCCAATGAAAATCTCTGAACTCCTTCACAAGTTCTCTTGTGATCAAAATCTTGCAAAACAATTAAACCTGAACAAAACTAGGACCAAACCACCACCAAAACTTGTCAAGCACTCCTCTCCAGCCACCACTACTCCCCTGGTCATGATCACTGTAGAAGAGCATTGTAGCACTGCCATCTTGGGCCCATGTGTTTGTACGAGATAGGGAGAGGCTGATCTTGCAAAAGATCTTGCACATTAAAAGTTGCCACAACCACCCAGTGCCCCTCTCTGCTCCTACACGACCCAAATCCCACTCTTACCCCTCCCCACCGTCCTCTAGGCCAACCACAGGCTAGCATTCCCCTCCCCCATGTCCAAATTGGACATTCACACCATGGATCCCTCCACCCTTGGTATAAAGGCCAGAGGCCACCCCAGCATCCCTCCTTGCCTCATTTGCTCCCTCCCACCTCCACTTACCTCCCCTAGCACTCCCTCTTCTTCCCTTGCCTTGCCCTGCCCGCGAAGAAGAGAGAGAGGGCTCTCAGCCTCTCTCAGAAATTCGAGCAAGGCTCCCTCTCCCCTGCTTCCCTTTCTCTGCATGTTTGCTCACGAGCTCCCCTCCTCCTCCTCTATCTAATCCCGCTCTTATTTTGGCCCAGGACCTCCTCTACCGTCTCGACGGTCAAGCTCCGTCGAGGTCCCCCTCGGTCGCCATTGCCTGAGGCTCGTCCCAGGACCAAAACCATCGCTGCCGCCCGTCACCGGGACCGTTGCCAAATGCTGCTTCACCCTGGACCATCCCCGGCTCCTCCCCGCCCCCAGGTGAGCACCCCCGAGCTCCCCGACCACCCTAGGGTTCCGCTGCCGTCTGGCTCTTTCCTCCGAGGACGACGACGTTGCACCGTCGATCCCTCTTTAATCCGATGGCCTCCGTCGCCCGATACCCTTTCGCACCCCCGCTGTCACTGGCACACGGGCCCCGCCCATCAGGTTCAAACACGCCGCCGCGCGCGCTGTCCTTGCCAGGTGGGCCGATTTCGTCCAGGCTGGCCCAACTCGGGACAGATCTCAGCCTGGCGCGCCCCTGTTCTTTTTCCTTTTAATAGATTTATTAGATCCAGAAGTTTGGCCTTAGTTTAAATCATTTGGAAAATGGAAACTGATGTCTACGCACTTCTATTCTTGTAGACAGTTGTTAGGCCTCCAAGTACAGAGGTTTGTAGAACAGCAGCAAGTTTTCCCTTAAGTGGATTACCCAAGGTTTATCGAACACAGGGAGGATGTGGTCAAAGGTATCCCCTCTCAAGCAACCCTGCAATCAAAATACAAGAAGTCTCTTGTGTCCCCAACACACCCAATACACTTGTCAGGTGTATAGGTGCACTAGTTCGGCGAAGAGATAGTGAAATACAAGTGGTATGGAAAATTATAAGTGGTAACGATGCTAGAAAATAGCTTGATTGCCTGGAAAAGACTAAAGGCAAACTGAAATAAAGAAGGAAGCAAGCACACATGTAACAGATCAAATTGCAAACTGTGTATCAATGCTTAGAAACAAGGCCTAGGGATCATACTTTCACTAGTGAACACTCTCATATAAATATATTCTTCTTTATGATACTACGATGAACTACTCTCCGGTTGAACACTCTAATCGATGGTAGGGCTATAACAGCATACCTCAAAGTTCATCTTTCCCATCTAGTAACCCCACACTGTCACCTTGAGTACTAGATGAGTCCAACAAACACCACAGTTTCATAAAGACATCCAACTCCAAATATAACTCATAACAAGTATTTGTAATCTCTAGCCTAAGTGCCACCATGGTGTGCACGCTGTCACTTTCACACACATGGGGAGAGCAGAGATCTATTAAAGCACTTGAGTAGCAAGTTAGATCTACTAGATTACAAAGCTCACGATCTCAATAAGATCATGCATAGAGAGAGAGATGAACACATAGCTACCGGTAGAACCCTTAGCCTCGAGAGAGAACTACTCCCTCCTCCTCATGGGAATCAGCAACAGCGATGGAGATGGTGGTGGAGATCGATGGAGATGGCTCCGGGGGCACTTCCCCGTCCCACAGGTGCGAACAGAGACTTTCGTCCCCGAATCTCCCTTCATGGCGGTGCATGGAACTTTTCGTGGATTTCTGATTAACTCCTTAGGGTTTTGGTATCGGGAGGCTCTTATAGGCGAAGGAGGCAAGGTCGGTGGCCGGACAGGGGGCCCACACCATGCCCTGGCGCGGCCTGGGCTGGCCCGTGCAAAGGGGGGTGTGGCCACCCTGTGGCCCCTCTCCGACTCTCCTTCTGGCTCCTCGAGTCTTCCAGGAAAATAGTAACTTTGGCTTTTGTCCCGTCCAATTTCGAGAATATTCATTTTCTGACTTCTTGGAACCATAAACAGCAGAAAACAGGCAACTGGCACTATGGCATCTTGTTAATAGGTTAGTCCAAGAAATCATATGAAAAGTACTCCAAAGTTGGAACAAAGCACAAGAAAGTGGATAAAACCAAGCATGGAACATCAAAAATTATAGATACATTTGCAATGTATCAACATCCCCAAGCTTAACTCCTGCTCATCCTCGAGTAGGTAAGTGATAAAAATAAAGAATAATTTTTTAGGCGACATGCACCATCAAGACTTGATCAAAGTATTGTAAAACATTCAAAGCTGGGATCATAGTACTTCAATCATAACATGAAAGACAAAGTTCTAGCAATAAGGCAAAGAAACGATGATGCACAAACAAAAGATTCATGAATAACAATGCTTTGCAAGACGTTTGTTTGTTTCACATAAAGAAAACATAGCATAGTAGTATTCAGCTTGTCCCTCATAGAGTAGCAAACATAAATGCATAGGACACCTTCAAAGTTCATAAGAGTGACTAGATACAAATAGTTTAAAACAAGCAATATCAAAGTTATGCATCAATCAACAAGTCTTGGGACAATGCACATAGAACTAAGAATGGCCACTATGCTCTCAAAGTAAGTGCATAAAGATAGAAGGTGGAGACTCAATATATAAGTGGAAGAAATGCCTTCATAGAAGGAAGTAGGGATTCAAGTCTCATAAAGAGCTTCCAAAAATTATGGTACTTATAGCTTTTAGCTCTCATTGCCCCTATCATAAGCATCTTGAACTGATTAAGGTTAAAGTGAACAAACTATGGTGTATATGCTTGACGAAGTATAAGTTAGAAATCTCATGTCCCTTCATTACGAGGGTCGCTCCTCATGCTACTCAAGTTTAGTTACCGGTAAGTTCTTGTCATCGTAAGTACATGTGTATCGTAGAGAACCGCCAACGGGGCACCCCTTTCCCGATGATACAGAAGAATCCCCATATCAAAATGACAAGGCAAGCAGACAATGAGCATCTCAGCAATATTCTTATTTACCATGAGAATATGGTGCTTTTTTCTCTCTTTCTCAATATAGGACTCTTTTTTTATTCTCTTGTTTTCTCAATATAGGACTCTTTTTTTTATAAGAAGAATGCTTCATAGACAACTCATTATGGTTACGCTGCAGGTTTCCACCATGTCAGCATGGATTAGACCAGCGTCCTAGGCATTTCTCTAATACATATACATAACTCCATGGACTTACAAGCTCCCCTTTCATTTCACACCGATGAAATCCATATACAAAAGAGCATGATATCAACTAGGTACAAGTACCAAGTGCAATGTTGAAAGTGTTCCCCATGACAGCATGGTTCTGCTAATCCCCAACAAATAAGTACAAGCATATACAACATAGACGACACAATGGTTCAAGTTTATTAAGGGCAAGAAAAGTAAAGTGTGCCATCAAGTTCGTGAGAGCTTTAATCACTAGTTTTCTCATAACAAGTTTAATTTGGAAGGTAAAAAAAGCATGAATATACTTGGAATAGCATAAGCTAGTAGGTAGGTATGGTGGATTCTTTGGAATAACTTGGTTTAGGGAGTTGGATGCATGAGTGGAACTCATACTTTGTTGTGGAGGCTAGCAAAAGACTGGGAGCGACAAACTAAGAGAGCAATAATGGCCATAATCATACAGAGCGACAAAACATCATTGATCAAAGCATAAAGTGATACTACCAGTTGAAAACTAAAGGATCATAAAGGCTATGGTGACTTGAGATATTCATAACATACTGTGAGCATGTGCCAAGTCAACCCAAATAAAGCATCAAAGGAGAATACCACTATACTATGCTTTAATATGCTAAAACAACGCATGATTCATCCAAGGCACATTAAGCAATCTCAATTGTTTATAACAAGACATGCTATAGCAAATAATACTAAGCATAAAGCCAAAACAATATCAATCATGGCATGACAAAGCATAGGCCACAGTAAAAAAACAAACTCTCTTTACCACTTAAGCATGAACTTTCCTACTCTTTTCCAATCCAAACCAAACTATTTGAAAAGCAATGCATGAAAGAGGGGGTCCAACCAATTTATTCAGAAAACTAAGAAAACCAAGAAAACGAAAAACCAAAACAAAAACAAAAAAGAAGACGCTCCAAGAATAACACAACTATTCATGAAACAATAAAAATGAAGCGTTTGGAAGAAACCTGGGATTTTTATTGATGAAGAGGGGAATGCCTTGGGAATCCCCAAGATTTGACGCTTGTACTTCTTGGATATTTCTTGGGGTGACACGCGTGGCATCCCCAAGCTTGAGCTTTAGTCCATCCTTCATCTCATTACTCATTCCTTCCATACACCTGAAATTTTTCCTTCATACAAAACTTCACACAATCTTTATTAGCAACATTAGTGCACTCAAGATAAATAAGTCTTAAGGTTCAGTTCTAACACCAAATAAACTTATATTATAACACTAGATACTATAGCACTTCCATCAAAAATCTCGATTCCCCAAAAGAACTAAAAAAGGAACCAACAAGAAGCAAATGCAGAAAATGGCAGAAATCTGTTAAAACAGACCAGCAGGTAAATACTAATTTTTTCGAAGACGTTCTGTTGCTCAAATCAAAATGTGTTGAACTAACGAAAGTTAGATAACAACTTGGGGCAGAAGCACACCAATTCACGCCTCAAAAAGATGTTCAGAGATTTTACACGAATTTTTACGGTGAAGCACAGAAATCTGTATCGGGACAGCAACTTTCCCAATCATTACTTCTCTCTCATTAGAGGTTACTCTTGGCACAAAAAGAAAATAAAAAGGATAAAGAGAGGTTATTACTGAATTAATAACTTCCAAGACTCATCTAAAACTTTTGGGTTATCTCCCAATAAGTACTTTTCTTTGACGCCTTTAAGTTAGGCATGATAGTTTGAGAAGATGCTCACATAAGAAATATGAATTGAAGTAAAAGAGAGCATCAAGAAGCAAATTCAAAGCACATTTAAGTCTAACCCACTTCCTATGCATAGGAATCTTGTAAAGAAACAAGTCATGAAAGCACAAAGCAGGAAGCATAGTAAAGCAAAATAAGTGCAACTTCAGGACTTTCAACATAAAGAGGGGAAACTTAATATTATTGAGATACATAAAACCATGTTTCCCTCTCTCATAATAACTTTCAGTAGCATCATGAATAAAATTAACAATATAACTATCACAAGAAACATTCTTATCACGAGCCACATGGATAAAAGAATTAATACTCCCCACATAAACATAGTCATTCTTATTGATTGTAGTGGGAGCAAATTCAACAAAATAGCTATCATTATTATTTTCATCACCATAATCATCAAATATAGGAGGCATATTGTAATCATTAATTTTCTCCTCAATAGTAGGTGGACTGAAAATATCATATTCATCATTGTAATCATCATATATTGGAGGTTTTGTATCATCATAAGCAATAGAATAGCTATCTTCCAAAGCTGGGGAACTAAAAAGATCATTTTCATAAAAACTAGCTTCCCCAAGCTTAGACTTTTCCATAGCATTATCAATAATGGTGTCCAAAGAATTCATACTAACAACATTGCTATTAGGATGCAAATAAAGTTCCATAGGTTTTTTAATTTTGTCTTCAAACACTTCATGTCCTAACTCAAGATAAATACTATAGAGCTCTCTAATTTTTTTGTTGTTTTCTGTTAACCCTAACTAGAGAAAACAAGAAACAAAAAGACAAAATTGCAGAATCTAAAGGAAATAACTTCGAGCACTCACACCGGAGGATGTGCGTACCTTTTACCTTACCTCCCCGGCAATGGCGCCAGAAAATAGGCGTTTGCCGTGGGAGGTTCTTCTTCTTTAATCCTCCGGTGTGAATACCTTTTACCTTACCTCCTCGGCAACGGCACCAGAAAATAGCTTGATGTCTATGCACTTCTATTCTTGTAGATAGTTGTTGGGCCTCCAAGTGCAGAGGTTTGTAGAACGGTAGCAAGTTTTCCCTTAAGTGGATTACCCAAGGTTTATCGAACTCGGGGAGGAAGTGGTCAAAGGTATCCCCTCTCAAGCAACCCTGCAATCAAGATACAAGAAGTCTCTTGTGTCCCCAACACACCCAATACACTTGTCAGGTGTATAGGTGCACTAGTTCGGCGAAGAGATAGTGAAATACAAGTTGTATGGATCATTATAAGTGGTAACGATGCTAGAAAATAGCTTGATGGCGTGGAATAGACTAAAGGCAAACTGAAATAAAGAAGGAAGCAAGCAAACATGTAACAGGTCAAATTGCAAACAATGTATCAATGCTTATAAACAAGGCCTAGGGATCGTACTTTCACTAGTGAACACTCTCATATAAATATATTCTTCTTTATAATACTACAGTGAACTACTCTCCGGTTGAACACTCTAATCAATGGTAGGGCTATAACAGCACTCCTCAAAGTTCATCTTTCCCATCTAGAAACCTCACACTGTCACCTTGAGTACTAGATGAGTCTAACAAACACCACAATTTCATAAAGACATCCAACTCCAAATATAACTCATAACAAGTATTTGTAATCTCTAGCCTAAGTGCCACCATGGTGTGCACGTTTTCACTTTCACACACATGGGGAGAGCAGAGATATATTAAAGCACCTGAGTAGCAAGGTAGATCTACTAGATTACAAAGCTCATGATCTCAATAAGATCATGCATAGAGAGAGAGATGAACACATAGCTACCGGTAGAACCCTTAGCCTCGAGAGAGAACTACTCCCTCATTACCATGGGAATCAGCAATGGTGATGGAGATGGTGGTGGAGATCGATGGAGATGGCTCCGGGGGCACTTCCCCGTCCTGGCAGGGTGCCGGAACAGAGGCTTTCTGTCCCCCGAATCTCCCCTTCAGTGGCGGCGGCGCTACGGAACTTTTCGTGGATTTATGATTGACTCCTTAGGGTTTTGGTATCGGGAGGCTCTTATAGGTGAAGGAGGTAAGGTTGGTGGCCGGCCAGGGGGCCCACACCATGCCCTGGCGCGGCCTGGGCTGGCCCGCGACAACGGGGATGTGGCCACCCTATGGCCCCTCTCCGACTCTCCTTCTGGCTCCGTGAGTCTTCCGGGAAAATAGTAACTTTGGCTTTTGTCTCGTCCAATTCCGAGAATATTCATTTTCTAACTTCCTGGAACCAAAAAAAGCAGAAAACAGGCAACTGGCACTGTGGCATCTTGTTAATAGGTTAGTCCAAGAAATCATATGAAAGTACTCCAAAGTTGGAACAAAACACAACAAAGTGGATAAAACCAAGCATGGAACATCAAAAATTATAGATACATTTGCAATGTATCAGAAACCAACTCCATTTGACCAGATATAACTTTCATCATGTTCCCAGATGTTTTGTGCAACAGGCAGAACTGGTCCATGCCAACAATAATTCTTATTATTTATTGGCAATTAATCCACTAAAGATTGTCCTATGCACTAAATGAATTCCTCAGAGAGTTTTACATCTACAATTCAGGAGAACCAAAGCTCTACTAGAAGGTATTTGATATACCTGTCATCTAGCATAGGTCCTATGCCAAAGTGAACAGTAGTGTGCCCATAGCAAAAATAACAAAAACAGCCATTATCTGTCTTAGGAAATTTCTCTAGGTCAAACCAAAGGTGGTTTTGACCTGATTCCAACTCCTAGAGAAGTGGCACACCATTACCCATCTAAAACCAGGATATGAGGATTTATTGATCCTCTGTTGGTTTTTAGTGATTTAATTACTTCTGTGAGTGGATTTATCACTAAATAAATCACTCCAGGAGTTTGACAACTCCAAAAAGAGTGAATCCAAATCCTACAGAAAGGTATTCTAAATGCCTACCACATTCCCTTGGAATCAACTCAAGATCTGCTGTATAATTAATTTGGTGAAAAAGACAAAACAGTTCCAGAACTATCTTTGGGATTTTTCTGAGGGCATTATGGTAATTATTTTGACATGATTCCACCGCTAGGTGGTTTAGTACATCAAACACTACCTAACCACCCAAGGAAATAATTGTTGGGGCTCCATATAAATTCTGGTGAATTATTTCCTCAAACTAGAGTTTATTCCACTATAAAAAGCATAACTAAATCTAGGTAAATGATAATCTAGTGAAACCACTTGTGTTGGTTTTGTGTTGTCAATACCTATCTGAGGATATCATTGTTGCACATTGGTATCCTACAAAACTCAGACACCAAACCCAAGTCATTGGTTTATAACCTAGACAACTATCTTCCAAAGGAAAAACACTTATATGCCAATCTAGTAATTCCACTCCTAGTATCCCACTCCTCCAAAACCTAGTAAGTTAAGTAGTATTCCTTATGTTTGTTTGCTGTATGGTTTTATGCATGTATGCCTTGTATTGATTGTGATATTGTATGCTTGCATGTATACTCGATGACTGCGATATTGTGAGTGTTTGACGACAATAAGGAAGGGACTTCTTATTATTATTTATTGGGTATTCTTGGTTATCTAAAGAAGTACAGGGACTTATTGCTGATCGCATGCAAGCCACCTTCTTTCTCATAAGCCTTGTCCTACTATTTTACTTACGCATGTTTTATCTACTATTTATGAAACTGCATTGTTTTAGTATATGTTAATGTATATATGGTAGTGGTTTGGCCCCTCCGAACTATTACACTTTAGTACTATTAAGTACAACCCCCTTGGTGACACCTACTTGTCCCTAGTAGAATAGATGGTGTAATACACCATACCCCTTTGGAGACCCTGATTTAGCAGAAGCAAAGCTAGAGGATGGGAAGACCACGGAAAAAGGTTTTATAAAATGTTTTCTGATTAAAACCTTGGTGAGGTGGGACCTCCCAAGAGATGTTGAGAAAGAAAAAGGTTTTGTTTTAAAAAAATGTAGAAGGTTAGATGGAGGAAAAAGGTTTATGAAAATGCACCCGGTTCTTTGCAGTTTTGCTAGAACAATTAACCCTGTGCAACCACATTACTCTGAAATGGGACAGGGCTGGATTTGATGGTTCTTTATTCCGGTATAAGCTGCCTCGTAACTACTACAGGGGATCGGGGATCCCTGGAGGGTGGGCCTTCTCTGATAAAGGTCCATATGGGACATCGACCTAGAGAAGGAACGAAGGGTCTGCTGGCATCCACGCGTTACTATGAGCCCCTCATTGAAAGCGCACACTCGATAAGTGGAAAAAGCGCTCCGGTTGGTCCTTGGTACCTACATACCGGTTTTTAGGGGAATAACACTCATAGGGTAGGAACTTATATTGGACTGGGCATCCGGAGAGTCTTGATTGGTTACACGACCCACGATCGGTGAAGATCAGGGTAGTGTACCTGGATGGTGTGGGTAAAGTGTAGAACCTCTGCAGAGTGTAAATCTATTCGAATAGCCGTGTCCGCGGTCATGGACGATTGAGAAGGTTGTTGTAGAGCAGTGCAAGTTTTGTTTTCAAAAAGGATTTTGGAAAATCAAAGGCTTTGAAAATGTTTTGACCATGGGATGGTCGGAAAGGAGAAAGTTTTTGACCATGGGATGGCCGGGAACGAAAGAAAGGAGCTTGGTCGTGGGACGACCGGAAGAAAGGAACAAATAGGTGACCCAGTCCTAATGTTTTCCAAACTTTTGGAAAAGGTTTCCAAAAGGTTTGCAAAGGTTTTCAACAAAGATATGTAGATGCTATATCTACAAGAGAAACTAATTGAGAAAAGAACCTCTCTTGGAGCCCTCCTACTACCACAGGCAAATTGCATATCTTCCTCCTATTATTATTTCTCTTAAGGTGGTTTGCGAGTACATTCAAAGTACTCACCGGCATTGTCCCTGGCTATTAACTTGGCCAGATCTCAAGGAGAAGGTGGTGTGGCGAATATGCGATCTAGGACGTTCTCCCAGTCAATTGCTTGTAGGTTAAGGCATGGCTCGAGCTCTACGCTTGATGAAATTCCGCTGATGCTGATCAATATAGCCATAATGGCTGATAAGGTATGACAGGTATTCGTTATGTGTTGGATGTCTACTTTGATACCTGTCGGTTATGTGCCACGACTAACTGATCATGGGATCGTGCTTGTATGCATAACAGGGATTCTCGTAGGATTAATCCAGGGGCCCCACAAAATGCATATTAGTCTGTTGGGATTTTGTCGCTTGATTTTACGATTTTGAATTTGGCTAGCGGCAAAGTAATAATAGAAAAAGATAGTTGTAGACTAGTACGCTATCTAGTCAGGAATTAAAGGCTAAGAGTCACATCAACTGACCATCCATTACATAATTGCGCAGAACATTGGTAAATTGTCCCGCTCAACTCAGATTTTGAATTTCGCTAGCGTACAAGTAATAATTCGAAAAAATGGTACTTCCTTTGTTTAGGAATAAACAAAATGGTCACATCAACTCATAATCAATAATAACCATATTCGCATAGGAAAAATAATGTTGACTTCATCTACGAAATTGTTTGTGTTGTACGTTTTTACCCTCGTTAAAGATTTTGAATTTGGATATAGTCCTAGTAACAAATATTACAAGGGTACCGCACCACCCAACTCAGCATTTTGAAAATCTCCATTGGTCATTAGTACGATAGGTCAAAAGGAATTTCCCAGTATTCGAAAGATTAAACATGGGGCCCAAAAATTTCGGTGTAGGCGGGAGCTTTTGCCTCTCGATTCAGAATTTGAATTTGGTGATAGTAGACCGTACTTCCATCTGTTCACGAATACAAGGCCTAGTCACATCAACTGATCATCGAGGACCTTGCTCAAAGTAGCCTTTTTTACGGACGGATGGGTAGAAAATTGGATACCATGATCTCGGATTTAAAAATGTTACGGGGGCGGGGGCGATGGGAGGATTTGCCGCTCGAGTACGGTTTTGAATGTAACTAGTCCAAGTAATAAAATTAGAAATATTGTATAAGGTCTTGTTTTTGCAGGTCGTACTCCATCTGTTCATCAATCCATTCAGACGTGAAAGAAAATATTGAGCTCCAATTAAAAAAATTAGTTCCATTTATCACATGACGCGTATGAATATGGTGTACAACAAAGTGCAAAGGCATTATTTTGAGAACCTGAACCTTATGATAAATTATCCAGGACAGCAGCACTTGTAACATAATGTATTGTATCATACTAGTACAAACTGGTGCATCCACACATAACGAGTTTGATCGCATCAACACAAGAAAATTGCAGCTAACACAACTAGTTGTGCCATTTGGTGCACAGTACACAAACAAAATTTCTTTTTTGCATCTAGCACAGTTTGTGGTTTAATTTTCTACACCTAGGACAAATGAACTACTTA
This sequence comes from Avena insularis, assembly GCA_023614405.1. NCBI lineage: Eukaryota > Viridiplantae > Streptophyta > Magnoliopsida > Poales > Poaceae > Avena > Avena insularis. Next base: position 317,529,236 of record CM042686.1, read on the forward strand.
ACTTGTTCACATGTTGGTAAAATAAATTATGGAGGATGCAATATTTTACTACAATTCTACTTGTAACTATACTTTAAAAATACGAAAAAGTGTTTTAAGTATAAATGAATTATGAAAATTGACAAGGATACATACACATGCATTCTACATACGTTTTAAGAGAATCTCTAACCCATCCCCAAAAATTTAGATGAGCAAAAGGCTCCCTATCTTTAAGAGGAGCAAATATACTCTAAATTTTGCTGCGGAACTGATCTCAAATAATTTAGAGGAGCAAAAAAAAATTTGAGCAAAGTTTGCAAATTTAAGCGCATGAATACAGGGAAACGTGTCATTTAATGATTCATAGTTCATATATATATCAATAAATTAGTCATATAGTAATAACATAATCCTAATTTGCTAAAATCTCACGTCATCCTAATCCCAACAGGATGAATAAGAGAGACGATCAATGTTCATACACCATTATTCATACATGCAAGCTCCATTTATTCATATATTTCCCGCATTGGAGAAAATTACTAGCAAAGTCCACATATTCATAATTGATACTAATGACCTTGCATCTCCACTAGTTCTTTCATTGAAATTGGCATGTATTTCTTTCCAAAATTGTTGGAAAGGCTGGTCGGCTCCAACAATTGATTGTTGATGCCAAGCAAATTACAAATCATTATAGTCATCCTCAGACCATGGAGCTTTTCTCTTCTTCACCTTGCTACGAAGAATCATTTAGATTATAAAATTGACGAGCTTTAACAAAAAATGCTACGAAGAACCCTGGAGCTTATCTCTTCCTCACCTTGTTCTGGCGGCACCGGTATGGGAAGGTGCCGGTGTGGGTCCAAGTGCTGGTGCCGGTGCGGCTGCTGGTGCCGGATCCGGAGCTAGTGACGGTGCGGGTGCTCACAGTGGCGCTCTTGCGAGCTCGGCCGGGGAGTTGCAACAACGTGTAGTCATGCTGAAAGGTGCTTGGCCTTGAGGATCCGATTGTATCCCGACAAATTCTAGCCATGGTGCGTCAAATCTGGTGATGCTGTGCGGAGAATTTGTGGCTAGGAAAAATGGCTCGTGGCGACCGATTCTAGCGACATAGGCTACCAGGAGAAGCACAGAGGGTAGCTGGCCATCGGCGGAGCACAAACCGGCGAAGGGCAGCGGGAAGGGTAGCTGGCCGACAACGGACGGGCGGGTGGGGGAGAAAAAATAAAGGAGTCGAGGTTGCGGTGGCAAGTCCTATATTTATTCTTCTCTAAACGGCTATAGGGGTTCGGTTAGGTTCAGTGTGGCTTCAGCCATTAGAGGAGTAAATTTACTCCTCTATTTCTGTTTTGGGGATGGGTTAGAGGTGCTCTATCATGGTTAAGATGTTTATTTGGGCTAGGTGCAAAAACTTAGGCCACAAACCATGCTAGCCACAAAAAAGGGATAGTTTATTTGTTCTGTGCAACAAATGCCACAAAGACTGGTGTTAGATGCAATTTTCTCCATCCACACATAAATTAGTACACAACAATTCAACCTTGCAGCATATAAAACACCAATATTAAGGAGGCTAGAAATCCACATATCACGCATTCATGAATCATACTACTTCCATATTGGTGCATTCTGTTCCCCAATAGTACCTCCACTCCAAAATTGATATTAAAAGGATCTTTAGCAAGCTAAAACAGCTTTGCTAGAAAGGGATATATTTTTAAATAGAGGTAGTACATTATAAGGTACCATACAAATTATAGACATGTCGCAACAAGGAAACAACCGAAGTTCATAACAAGTGCATACTAGTGCACTAACAAAATACTTTCAGCTTCCGGTTCCATTTCATGACAAAGGGACTGACCTGAGCTATTAGTGCTCATCCACAAATACCAAGCATCTTCATGAGTTTCTCCTTATTTTCTATGGAGTTCTCCTGCCAAATTAAAATTTCTTCTAACTTTGTGATCAAATGTTCATTGTATACACTTAGGGCAGATGATAATGATTGCTCATCTTGGAGTTGTTCCTCTAGAACTTGAATATGAAAAGACATGGCCTTGGAGTTGGACTTGAACTTGAACCTAGATTTTGACGAGCTCACGGGAATCCAACATTACACAAAAAAATATTCTTGGCTATAGCACCGCATGGTACTACCTTGGAAAATAAATCCACACATTCTGTTGGAGTTTTTACTTAATAGTCTTTCCTAGGATTTGCCAGCTCCTCTTTTAATTCAGCCCAGAAAGTTTTTAGTTAATAGACATGTATAAGATAAGTGAAGTTACTACAGAGAAACATGAAGACATGTTTAATATGTGCATGAACTTCTATAATTGGTAGTGCTGATAACGCATCTTATACACTTCAGTAATAAGATCATTTTGTCGTGTATCTTTTTGTGATGTCATTTACTAACAGGACTAAAAATGTCGCTTCCTGTGTAAACACTATGAGGTGCATGATACGTCAATTGTTTGTACAATTCATAACTAAAACTAACTTTAGGTGCAAATAATGAAGGAAAATGAAATCAAAATTGAGAAGCAGTATGTTGGCTCAAAATATATCGACCTTGTTGGGGAAACCCAAGAGGAAGGTATGATGAGCACAATAGCAAGTTTTCCCTCAGTTATGAAACCAAGGTTATCGAACCAGTAGTAGCAAGGAAACACCTCCAAGGTGTTGTTTCCAACTTGGAATCCTACACAACATAACCACAAAACTTTGCCCCAACTTATAGTGAGGTTGTCAATCTCACTGGTTTTGTTGAAAACAAAGGATTAAACGTATTGTGTGGAAGATAGTAACTGCTTGCAGAAAGTAAATAGTAAACAGTAAATAGATGGTAGATTAATGGTAAAAGAATGGACCGGGGTCCATAGTTCACTAGAGGTGATTCTCCTTAAGATACATGACATGTTGGGTGAACATATTACAGCAGGGCAATTGATAGACACCTAGAAAGCATACATGCATATACTAATCATCTTGACTTCTAGGAGATTTGATTGTGCATTACAACATTGTACATAGACCGTAATCCAACTACACCTATGACTAATATTCCACCTTCAGGTTATCATCCGAACCCCCTACAATATTAAGTTGCAAGCAACAGATAATTGCATTAAGCAAAGTGTGTAAAGTAAACAACACGATTGTCCCATGGACAAAGGATTGCTGTTTTCTCCCTAGTAGCAACAGCACATCTAGTACCTTAGAGATTCCTGTCACTTCCCCAGGTTACTAGAGGCATGAACCCACTATCGAGCATAAATACTCCCTCTTGGAGTTGCTAGCATCTACTTGTCCAAGATAGTTACTAACAACAGAAAGCATGCAAGATCACAAATAACATAGACATAATAGAATCAATAATCAATCTGAAATAGCATCTCAATATCCATCGGATCCCTGCAAACACAACATGTAAGATTACAAATAGGTGATCTTGATCATGAACGGATCTCACAAGATCTAAACATTGTAGCACAAAGGAGGAGAACCAACCATCTAGATACTACATAGACTCGTAGTCCAGGGATGAACAACTCACGCATCACATCGGAGGCAGTCATGGTGATGAAGAAGGCCTCCAGGATGATCTCTCCCCTCCGGCAGGGTGCCGGGAAGAGCTTTAGATCCCTCCCAATCTAGGGATGGATATGGCAGTGGCTACAGACTCTTTCGTGGAATTTTGATTGGGTACTTAGGGTTTTCGTCCTGGGAGCCTTTTATAGACGAAGGGGCAAGGTCGATGGAGGCTCAAGGGGCCCACACCAGGTGGCGGCGTGCCTAGGGATGGCCGTTCCACCCTAGGGTGCAGTCGCCTCGTGGCCCCTCTTCGGCTGCCATCTGGACTCCGTGTTGCTTCGGGTAAAATATTGACTTTGGCTTTGTCCGGTCCAATTCTGAGAATTTTTTCTTACTAGCTTTTTTGAAACCAAAAAACAGAAGAAAATAGGCAACTGGCACTGTGGCATCTTGTTAATAGGTTAGTTCCCGAAAATGTGTAAAAATACTCCAAAGTGTGGACAAAACATAAGAAAGTAGATATAAAACAATCATGGAACATAAAAAATTATAGATATGTTTACAACGTATCAACATCTCCAAGCTTAAGTCATGCTCGTCCTCGAGTAGGTAAGTGATAAAAAAAGAATATTTTTTTAGGTGACATGCTCCATCATAATCTTGATCAAGGTATTTGTAAAATATTGATAGCTGGGATCATAGTACTTTAACATAGCATGAAAGATATAGTTCTAACAACAAGACATAGCAACTATGTTATAACATGAAATGGTACAAATAAAATATTCATGAATAACAATGCTTTGAAAGATGTGTGTTTCTTTCACATATAGAAAACATAATGAGAATGGTATTCATCTTGTCCCTCATAGAGTAGCAAAACATAAATGCATATGACACCTTCAAAGTTCATAAGGGTGACTAGATACAAATAGTTTAAGAACATGCAATATCAAGGTTATGAATCAATCAACAAGTTTTGGGACAATGCACATTAAACTAAGAATGACCACTATGCTCTCTCAATATGTGCATAAAGATAGAAGACTCATTATAAAAGTAAAAGAAAGGCCCTTCATAGAATGAAGCAGGGATTCAAGTCTCATAAACAGCTTCCAAAAATTATGGTACTTATTAGCTTTAAGCTCTCATTTCCCCTATCATAAGCATCTTTAGGTGATTAAGGTTAAAGTGAACAAATATGAGGATATGCTTGACAAGTTATAAGCTGAAAAATCGCATGCCCCTTGCTTTAGTCACAGGTAAGTTCTTGTCATTGTAAGTACATGTGTATCATAGAGAACCGGCAACGGGGTACCCCTCGCCCAATGATACGGAACATTCCCCATATCAAAATGATAAGGCAAGTAGACAATGAGCATCTCAGCGATCCTTTTATTTCCTATTTGCATAGGACTTTTTTTTCTTTTTTCTCTATTTTTTCTTTCCTATTTGCATATGTTTTTTTATAGAGGATGCTTCATAGATTTCTCACTATGGTTATGCTGCAGGTTTCCACCATGATTAGGCATGGCTTAGACCAGCCGCACAGGCGTTTCACTAAGACATACACGAACTCCATGAGCCTTACAAGCTCCCCTTTCATTTCACACCACCGGGAGTCATAAGAAAAAGAACATGATATCAACTAAATACACGATGTTGAAAGCATTCCCCATGGTAACATGGTTCTCCTAATTCACAACTTACAAAACACAAGAATATACGCAACATAGATGGGCACAATGGTTCAAGTTTATTAAGTGCAAGAAAAGTAAAGTGTGCCATCAAGTTCGTCAGACCTTTAATCACTAATTATCACATAACAAGTTTAATCCGGAAGGTAGATAAAAATATGAATATACTTGGAATAGCATATGCTAATAGGTAAGTATGGTGGACTCTTTGGAATAATTTGGTTTTATTTGGAGTTGGATGCATGAGTGGAACTCATACTTGGTATGGAGGCTAGCAAAAGACTGGGAGCGACCAACTAAGAGAGACATAATGACCATAGTCATGCAAAGTGAAACTTTATTAATTAAAGCATAAAGTGATATTACAAGTTGAAAACTAAATTATCATAGAGGCTATGGTGACTTAGTATAGTCTTAACATGGTTTGAGCATGCGCCAATTCAAGCCAAATAAAGAATCAAAGGAGAATACCACAATATTATGCTTTTATATGCTAAAGCAACGCATGATTCTTTCAAGGAACATTAAGCAATCACAATTGTTTGTAACAAGTCATGCTACAGCAATAATCACTAAGCATAAAGTCAAAGCAATATCAAACATGACATGATAAAGCCTAGGCCATAGTCAAAAACATGTTCCTTTTATACCACTTATAAGCATGAACATTCCTACTCTTTTCCAATCCAAATATACCTATTTGAAACTATGTATGAATGCGGGGGTCCAACCAATTTATTTAAGCAAACGAAAACTAAAAACAAAAACAAAGACGCTCCAAGAACAACACAATTGTGCATGAAATGATAAAAATGAAGTGTTTGGAAGAAACCTGGGATTTTTATTGATGAAGAAGGGCATGCCTTGGGCATCCCCAAGCTTTGACGCTTGTACTTCTTGAATATTTCTTGGGGTGAAACGGGTGGCATCCCCAAGCTTGAGCTTTTGTCCATAGTTCATCTTATCACATTACTCTTGCCTACACTTTAAAATTTCCTTCATACAATCTTCATTAGCAACATTAGTGTACTCAAGATAATAAGTCTTTTGGTTCAGTTTCAACACAATTAAAACTTCCATTAAAACACAAGCTACTATAGCACTTCCTTTAAAAAGTTCAAATGATCAGAGATAACTCCAAGAGAAAGAGATTAAGAGCCAAATGCAAATAATGGCAGAAATGTGTCAAAACAGACCATTAGGTAAAAACCAATTTTTTCGAAGACCTTCTATTTATTAAATCAAAAAGTGTTGAACTAACGAAAGTTAGATAACAACCTGGGGCAGAAGCACAAACAATTGCAGCTCAAACCAATGTTCAGAGATTTTTCACGAATTTTTATAGCGAAGCACAAAATTTTGTTTCGGGACAACAACTTTCTCAATTATTACTTCTCTCTCATTAGAGGTTACTCTTGGCACAAAAACTACATAAAAAGGATAAGGAGGGGTTATTACTGAAGCAATAACTTCCAAGACTCAACAAAATATTCCTAAAGAAATTTGGGTTATCTCCCAATATGTGCTTTTCTTTAACTCCTTTGAGCTAGGCATAAGAAGCAAGAATCATGCATTCTCAAATGAAGAAGCATTAAAACCAAATTTCTTGCCCCTCTTATGATTGTTTGGTGGAGAAGCAAAATGCATGATGCCCTTTTCCACATCTATTATTGCTCCAAGGAGTTTTAGTAGGGATCTTCCAAGTGTAATTTGTCCTTTTCCTACACATTCAATAACAAGATAATCAGTAGACACCACTTTCCCTAGAATCTTTGTAAACACTCCTTTCAACTATTCCAATGGGTAATATTGTGGCATTGTTAGTAAGAGATATTTCTTCTGCCCCTTCAAAAAGTCCCCAAAGATTCAAAGATTCATAGATATCTTTAGGCATAAGACATAATCCAGACATGATATCACAACGAGCATAAAAAGTTTCATTATTTATAACAATTTTTACTGTAGGAAGCCATTTTGAAGATTCGGAATTTATTGGAACATATTCATGATGCTCTCTAAGCATGTTATAGAATTCTTTTAATCTAGTTGTGTTGGTCTCAAGAGGTTTCAATCTAGCAACAATGTTTATAATGGAGGAATCAGATTTGCTAGGCAAGTCATATGTTGCAACCAACTTTATTATGGCATTAAAAGCTTCACCCTCATTGCATTGGAGGAAATCTCCTCCTACTACAGCATCCAAAGCATATCTATAGCAAAGGGCGGTTCCAAAGTAAAACTTCTAAGAAACAAGTTTAGAGTCATTTTAGATTCAGTTTTTGCATGTAGATCAGAGATTTTATAGCTTCTTTGAAAGTCTCTTCAATTCCTTGTTTGAAAGTAAAAATCATTTCCTTAGGCAACATAGTCATTGGAGCAATGCTAGACATAATAGCAACTTGAGATAGAAACTATTTTTTTTGTGTTTTTAATAAAAGGAAGCAAACTAATACACCTAATTTTTTGTGTGTTTTTTGATAAAAGAAACAAGAAAACAAAGCAGAAATAAACTAAGCAAAAGAAAAAAAGCAAAGTAAAGAGATTGGTTATGAGGGACTCCCCTTGTGAAGATGTCCTTGACTCCTCCGCAATTGCGCCAGAAAAAAAGCTTGATGGCTCAAAATATATTGAGCTCGTTGGGGAACCCAAAGAGGAAGGTATGATGAGCACAGCAGCAAGTTTTCCCTTAGTTATGAAACCAAGGTTATCAAACCAGTAGGATCAAGGAAACACCTCCAAGGTGTTGTTAACAACTTGGAATCCTACACAACACAACCACAGAACTTTGCCCCCAACTTACAGTGAGGTTGTCAATCTCACCAGTTTTGCTAAAAACAAAGGATTAAACGTATTGTGTGGAACATAGTAATTGCTTGCAGAAAGTAAACAATAAATAGATGGTAGATTGATGGTAAAAGAATGGACCGGGGTCCATAGTTCAGTAGAGGTGATTCTCCTTAAGATAGATGACATGTTGGGGGAACAAATTACAGCGGGACAATTGATAGACACCGAGAAAGCATACATGCATATACTGATCATCTTGACTTCTACGAGATTTGATTGGGCATTACAACATTATACATAGCCCATAATCCAACTGCATCTATGGCTAACAATCCACCTTTATGTTATCATCCGAACCGCCTCCAGTAATATGTTGCAAGCAACAGATAATTGCATTAAGCAAAGTGTCTAAAGTAAACAATACAATTGTCCCGTGGACAAAGGATTGCTATTTTCTCCCTAGAAGCAACAACACATCTAGTACCTTAGAGATTCCTTTCACTTCCCCAGATTACTAGAGGCATGAACCCACTATCGATCATAAATACTCCCTCTTGGAGTTGCTAGCATCTACTTGGCCAAGATAGCTACTAACAACAGAAAGCATGCAAGATCACAAATAACATAGACATGATAGAATCAATAATCAATATGAAATAGCATATCAATATCCATCAGATCCCCGCAAACACAACATGTAAGATTATAAATAGATGATCTTGATTATGAATGGAGCTCACAAGATCTAAACACGGTAGCACAAAGGAGAAGAACCAACCATCTAGCTACTACATGGACCCATAGTCCAGGGATGAACTACTCACGTATCACACCTGAGGCAATCATGGTGATGAAGAAGGCCTCCAGGGTGATCTCTCCCCTCCGGCAGGGTGCCGGGAAGAGCTTCAGATCCCTCCTGGTCTAGGAATGGAGATGGCGGCGGCTACAGACTCTTTTGTGGAATTTTGATCAGGTACTTAGGGTTTTCATCCCTTTAGGCTTTTATAGGCAAAGGGGCAAGGTCGGTGGAGGCTCGAGGGGGCCACACCTTTGGTTGCCCTCTGAACTCCGTGTTGCTTCGGGTAAAATATTGACTTTGGCTTTTGTTCGGTCCAATTCTAAGAATATTTCCTTACTAGCTTTTCTGAAACCAAAAAACAGCAGAAAATAGGACACTGGCACTGAGGCATCTTGTTAATAGGTTAGTTCCAGAAAATGTGTAAAAATACTCCAAAGTGTGGACAAAACATAAGAAAGTAGATATAAAACAGGCATGTAACATCAAAAATTATAGATACGTTTACAACATATCACAGTCCAAGCAAGGTTGCATATCAAATTTATACATACAAATCATTGCAAGTGCAACATCACAAAATGTAGAGAAGACTTACAACAACTTTCTTTACAATGACACCATATCTATTCGTCTGACATCCCTCAAATTTATCCAGTAGAGTCAACTGTTTTTTGGATCCCCATTAGACTTCGTCTGCATTTGGATGAGCAAACATAAATTGCATCACATGGTGGAAATAGAGGTTGAAAGATAAGATGCATATAGATTCCACAACACGAATTACATACTTATTTAAAATATATAGTATAAAACAATAGGTCCTTACCAATTGGTAGAGGTGCCCAATTATGCTGCGGGATCCTGTACAACTTAGTACTCGTACTTTATTACGGCTAGAACAGTTCCTTTGAGCGATGGCCTACAAAATGAGACTTGTAAGTCAGATGCATAAATAAGAATTGACAATGAAATCTAGTCTTAGTATTCTCATAGCATACCTCATTCTTTTAATCAATCCAATGGCAGAGAAGATCACCCCACTGATTGTCAGTCATGTGATCCACATGAGACGTTCTTGTAACATCCTTAAAACACTTTCCAGAGAAGTGTTGCTTCTTTAGCCTGTGGTGCTGCTGGCGCAAACATACGGAGAATATGCTTTTGATAACAACCTTTACTTCCTCGCTATTCTCATTGAACACGAAAAACCTCTGTAGACAATAATGAGGAGCATATATAAAAACGGCAAGCTAAGAAGACAAGAGTTAGAGCAATGGAGTATGTCCAAGAGGCAGATGACTTACATGTAACTTGTTCAGTAAACCTTCAAAATGCTTGGGTGTATTTCGGTGGAGTTTCCATGAGGGCAAGATGGGAATATCATTCCTCACGAAAACGCCTATGATAAATGTTATATAAGAAGATTCATGTGGATCTAGTAGCCTTCTAAATCCTGCTATAGATGTGATTGGAAGTCTTGATTTAGTTATTTCAAGCATCTGCTCAAGATTTTTTCCCATGGTCAGCCCCTTGTTAATCTTTGTCGTAGTGCAACTAAAAAAAATACTTCAAAATATCAATGTATACATATTATATATAAAACGACATGCTACTACTAGTCTCTGAACACATAACAAATTTGGTGTCATGCTCATTTGAAGGGAGTATATATCTCTATCAGTACTAAAGGTCGTTGGGAGATCATTACCAGTTCGTTGCTGAGAAACTGCTGTTGAAACTGGTTCTGCTACCAATTCTTCATGGGTAACCGGATTAGCTACTAGCGGCTGTGGGATGTGTTTTTTTGTAGCCGCCAGTGCAACTGGACCAACTAGTGCGGGATTAGGACAAAAAAATTTGCTGATGTTTTGCATTATTGTCTTTTTTGGCCTTGTTGTCATTTTCAACTAGATTAAGTAGAGTCTGGGACCTTGTTCTAACTCTGTTTCCTACATTGGAAGCAAATAGCTTTTGAGATTTATCATGTGATCGTGTGAAAAAACAGGAAATTATTAGGAGTACTTGGAGAGGTTGATAGCTCGTAAAGCAATGATTCCCATCACAACTCTAGTACAGTAACTTACATCCGCTATGAGTACTCTAACCCTATGTCACCCGAGTGCGAAGAAAACACATGAAGTTCCAATACAACCAACTAACCTGTAGGCTTGACTATAATACTGATAACATAACTAGCAGGGCCCGCCTGGTTATACTCTAAACAAGGAGCCATGACATACTAATTCGGCTCAGGACGTCAGCTAGGGTTGACGTATACTAGCTGTGCTATCTAAACCTTTATGCCCCAACTAGAATCACTTTAGGAGATATTCCATAGATGTTAGAGGAGCTTCATAATGATGGTAATGAAGGTTCTAGCAAACTTTAGTAATGATCGAGTATATGAGAAAGAATTAAGTACACTACAACAAGCAACGAAGTACATTTGATAGTAATAAGGTGCATAACGAAAGGAAGCATAAAGTGTGCAACAACTTCCGTATGGGGAGGAGACGAGTTTACGCTTCGCGTTGGTGCGGTCGAACCGGGCGGGGGGTGTTCTGTTTGCCCATATCTCCGGTGCCGTAGACCAGGGAGTCCGTGAAGCATATGGGACTTTGTGGCGATTGTATAGTGTTTGCCGACGACGCTGTGCACACTCTAGCGCGGTGGTGATCTGCGTGTGGAAGCCACTCCATCTTGCTAAACAAGAGAGTGGTGCCTTCAGTCTCAACCGTACCTGGTGAGGAGGTTGTGGTGGTGGGGATGGACGGCGGTGCACAGCCATATTCGTGGGAGATCCTATGGCTCTGAGGTTGAGTGAGAGATATGGGATACGACACGTTTTATATGTATCACAAGGGCGCTAGTGGTAGGTTCGAAACTTTTGAATTGCGTGGCCCTGGGTAGTTGAAAGAAAACCCCGCCAATGTCATGCAAATTTTGGTGATCTCACTTTGGAATGAGATGAACCCACCAAAAAAATTGGTGATCTCTACTCTATGATTATTTCTACACTATCTAGGAGCCGAGCTAGAGGAAGTGTATCGAATGCGATGGGAGGTATGAACACACTAGCAACATTTCCCATGTGCAAACTCCGTGTAATCCCTAATGCGAAAAGCTATGTGCTATCACCAGCACAACCTCTGCTTCAAGCACTCCTACTCTAGTTAGGGTCCATTTGATTCAAAGGATTTTCCTATGAATTTTGTATGATTAAATCCTATAGGAAAATTTCCTATGATGGATCTTTGATTTGTAGGATTGATTTCCATATGATGTTTTCCTAAAGATTCATATGTACTAGTTTTCATAGGAAATCAAACATCCACCCATACCTCTTTTTCAGATTCCTATGGTGGAATCAAACACACTTTGGTTCATATAAATTCATATAGAATTGGAATGGGCATGACATTGCAATCCTACATTTTTTCGATTTTACGATCCTATGAATCAAACATGTACACTCCCCTTTTCGGGAAAAATACAATGTAGTATACTACCCCCATTCTGGTTCTATAGGAAAATGCGTACTCAAAGAAAATAATTTGACCATAAATTTGGTCACCAATTTATGAATTATATGTCACAAAAATTGTACCAATAGAATCGTCTTTTGAATATAAATATAATGGTAAAAAATATTAAATATAATTATATAGTATTAACCAAATTTACGGTCAAACTATGTTCTTAGAGTAAGTTTTTGCATAATAATTTGCACGTGCCTTGCACGTGAGATGTGTGTGTTCTCTTATGAGACCTTTAGCTTTGTTCATGTGGTTACTGTTTATATCAACCTTATCTGATCCATAAACTATACTCCTTACTTGGTTTTTAATAAAAGGGATGTATGCATCCTTTGAGTGCAAAGTCTAGGGTATCCCCATTTCGTAAAAACAAACGTGAGACTCAAATAAAATACCATCATGTCATCTCTAGCTATGATATGGAAAGTATGACATGTCATAACTTATAAAATTATAAGAGGTAACGCTCACAAGACTATTATAGAATTTTGAGCCATATTATATCCATAAATTATTGGATGTATACTTGGTTCTTGGTACATAATAATACTCAAAAAATTGTAACATGCTTAGAGAAATGATAGAGAATATTCTAGAATGGCGGAGAATTGTGTTTTGAAGTTTTAGCATAGCGTTCATTATGCTAAAGGCTATCCATTGAATCTTCTAGATGCTAGAGTGGTAAACATCTAGAGGTTAGATATGTTGCAATTTGCCAGTCTTCATCCAGCGGTCAACCTTCAAATTTATTCGTACACTATATAGTAGTAAGATACGATAAGAAAGTTCAAACTAGTTTCACGAAATCGTTTCCTTTTTCTATAGTTTCCCTTTTTTTGCGATGGACTCGCTGTAGTTGAGTCTGTCCAAGAACTTTCACATAATTTCTGGGTGTGTGCCAGGGCACAGTCGTTGTTACATAAAAACTAATACATGCGTATTTTTCATTTTTCATGGATTTGTTCCATTTTTATGTAATAGGGTGACAAATTGTCAGGAAGACCATTGATAGAATATTCATCAATCATCTTGTTCTTGCAACTCTTATTTTTTTACTCATATATGTACCTCTCTCCCCTCTTTATTAGATCCTTTGTACTCGCTCTATTCCAAAATATATGATGTTTTAGCTTTTTTGAAACGAATGTATCTTGGCACCTTTTAGTGTGTATGCCTCTCTCCTCGAGAGAATTATCCCACCATGTTGACACTATGCAGAATGAAGGCCATGTCTATAGCTAACGCATAATCCTACTCCCTTCGTATGAGAATAGATGTCGCAAGTTAGTCAAAAATTGGAAGAATCTATATACTACTAAATAACTAAATATTATTTTCTAATTTTGTCGACCAAATTATAGCACACATGCTGTTAAAGGTCAAATTAATTTGACAAAATCACCCGAAACTCTTTTAAATGGCTATAAAAGTGGTTATCCCTTCAATGTATAAATTATGGAGAGTGTACATATGTTCAGGAGGGAACCCGAGAGTGGCGCAATGATATTACTACACTACAGTTGTATAGAGACAAAGTTGGGGTCCTGATCTAAAGTCACCATCAATGGGATACCGCTGCCACTGCCATCAGCAGGACCAAAAAAGAAGATGGCGGAAGAATGGAGGCTCTCTTTTTTGGAGTAAAGAATAATGGAGGCTTTGAGAAAGTGAAGTTGGTGAGATGCAACATGACAACGATGGCAAGGTAGCTACCGCTCGGCATAGAAGCAATAATAACTAATTGTTGTACACTAGGAAAGATAAGCACACCTAAAATTGGCTCTAGCAACATTGTGGCTGGTAATGCATGTCACATTCACCAAATAACCAAATATTTTACCAGCAAGTACACGATCATACATTCATACTACTAATAAAGGTTTTGAAACTACTTGGGCCATTTTGCAATCTATATATCCAATCATGAACTAGTCCCTCCGTTCCATAATATATAAGCCTTTTTTGTAAGCTGTTTTAGCTCTGTAAATAGGCTTATATTGTGAAAAAAAATGGAGTACTAACTAAGGTATTCCACGTGCCAGTCATTGATGGAGATCAACGGCAGTTTCATGCTTCAGCTTTGCCAAATCGGCCAGAAGTTCGTCCTTCTGGTCCTCGAGGTCTTGGATCTGTTCGAAGCTTATCCCCAGCATCTCCACCATGTTGATGTTCCACCGCTTTAGCTCATCACGCTCAATCAGGTATTCCATGGCGAGATTCCTAAGGACTCTAGGCCCAACCTCGTTAGAGGCGAGTTTGGAGTAATGTCTAGTGCACTCCTTAACGAGGGCGCTTCTGTCTGCTGGCTTGATGCAGAAATTGCCCATCACCTTTTTCACCATAAACTCGAGATCGAAGCCAATATTCTATTAGATGAACAGGGATCGTAAATTCATAAGTGTACCCAGAGAACTATCAAGGAAGAGAGACACAAAATCACAATTCGAATGATTTCTTACCTTGCGGCTGTACCGATCGTCCTCCATCAGCGACGGTGAAGATGGTTCTACAGGCAGGAGTGCTGCGAGAATGCGAAGTCTGCCGGCCTAAAACAACATTGAGAAAAAAATGTACTAGTAGGGAAATTAGCGAATCAAGAAATGGTCAAAGACATGGAAAGTTTCCCAAGCACGGAGATTTACCTTAAGGTATCAGTCTCCATCAGCAATGGTGAAGATGATTCTGCAGGAAGGAGTGCTGAGGGAATTTGAAGACTGCATGACCTAAAAACACCATTGAGGAAGAATGTGCTTTTTTTAGGTAAATGAGAGATACTCGATGTGGTCTAGAGAAATGACGAAAAATATTCTAGAATTATTGTAAAATGTGTTTTGAGTTTTGTGCATAGTGTTCATTGTACTGAATACTAACAATAGAATCTTCTAGATGCTACTCCCTCATTCACAAATATAAGACAATTTTTCTTTGGGAAACAAATATATCTAGATGTCTTTTAGTGTATAGGCCTATACACTAAAAGACATCTAGATACATTCGTTTCACAATGCTAAAATATCTTATATTTCTAGACGAAGGGAGTACAATGGATAGAGGATCCATCGGTTAATTAGCAATGTTGGGATTCACGAGTCTAGATCCAACGGTCAAAGTTCAAAGTTATTTGTATCATACACTATATAGTGTGATCCAACGGTCAAAGTTCAAAGTCTCTATTTCTACTACTACAATAGAGCAGTTTTGAATTGGATCCATAGCACCAATCCTAACTGTTGGGCTATTAGATCCAATGGTTCATAGCACCTGGATTCGAATTGAATAGCTAGCATGTACCTAGAGCAAACTCCGCCATGTTCTAGAACCATCATGTCACCCCTGAAATTTCATAGCATAGTAGGATGTAATCTCAATATGTGTAGATAGTTATTATTAATAGCACCAATCTAACCATTGGGCTATTAGATCCAATGGTTAAGAGCAGCTGGATTTGTGTTGAGCAGTACCTATAGAGCAGACTCCACCATGTACCCCCCCCCCCAAAAAAAATCATAGCACAGTAGGCTGTATTCTCAATGTGTGTAGATAGTTATTCTTAATGGAATTAATGTATGAATTTTTTATCTAACAAGACTATTGGTTAATAATAACAACTTAATGTTTGTTAAATCACATTTCATACAGTATATACATGTGTAGCTCATGCCTTTTACTATTAGACTTAATGTATGTCTTTTTTTTCTAACAAGAATATTGGTTAATAATAACAACTTAATGTTTGCTAAATCACATTTCATACAGTATATACGTGTGTGGCTCATTCCTTTTACTAGTAGACTTAATGTATGCCCTTTTTCTCTAACAAGACTATTAATTAATAACAACAACTCAATGTTTTCTAAATCATATTTCTTACAGTATATACATGTGTGGCACGTGCCTTTACTAGTCCATTCTAGCTAGCGTCTACCAGAACATACAGTATGGGTAGTAGATTGTTTTACCCACTATAGTGACGAATAACTTAGAATATTGACCGTTGGATCAAGAGCCGCGAATCCTAACATTGCCAACCGGTTGGATCTTCTTTTCCATTCTGGCATCTAGTAGATACTATCGATAGTATTTCTTATCACATTTTACCACTATATTTTTTACATATAACTTTGAATATTGGTCGGTTGGATCAAAACTCGTGAATCCCAACATTGCCAGTCGTTGGATCTACTTTTCCATTCTAGCATCATCTCTAGAAAATACTATTGTTTTTCTTGTATTATCTTACCACTATAAAGTGTACGAATAACTTTGAATATATTGACCGTTGGATCAAGACTCGCAAATCCCAACATTGCTAGTCGTTGGATCTTCTTTTCTATTCTACTAGCTAGCATCTCTACTAGAAGATATTATGGATAGTATGTCTTAGGACAATGAGCGCTATGCACAAACCTCAAAAAACACTACTCCATCATTCTACTCCCTCCGATCCAAATTATTGTTCTTACATTTGTCTAGATTCGAATGTATATAGCACTAAAACATGACTAGAAACAACCGAATCTAGACAAATCTGAGAACAATAATTTGGATCGAAGGGAGTAGAATAATCTTCTCAAACATTTCTCTAGACCATATGTTATCAAAAATTTCATGTATTAGGTATATAGCAAATAAATGTTGACTTCTACATGATACGAAGTACAAGAACTAAATATACACCCATACTTTATCGATAATGAAAATCAAATTTAATTTTTGTGATATAGATTTACATATTACATACCAAAATCTTACCACTATATAGTTTGCGAATAACTTTGAATATTGATCGGTTGGATCAAAACTTGTGAATCCGTTGCCAGTTGTTGGATCTTCTTTTCCATTCTGGCATATCATCTCTAGAAGATACTATTGTTTACTATTCTTATGCCACTATATAGTGTATGAATAGCTTTGAATGTTTACCATTGGATCAAAAACCACGAAAACCAACATTTCTAGCCATTGGATCTTATTTTCCATTCTAGCATCTAGAAGATTCTATTCATAGTCTTCATCACAGTGAATGCTATGCACAAACCTCAAAATATACTTCTTCATCATTCTAGAATTTTCTCCCACTTTTCTCTAGGCCATGTTACCAAAATTTTCAAGATTTAGATAGCTAATAATCGTTGACCTCTACATGATATACAAAGTACAAGAACCAAATATACACCCATACTTTATAGATATTGATCAAATTTATAATTTTTTCTGCTTTACCTATTATAATATTATATAGTGATGTTATTCTAGACGTCTATTATCTGAGTCTCATGTGCAGGGCACGTGCAACTTACTAGTACTAGTAAATGGCACGTGTCACACACGTATATCTCTACTATTATAATAGCAGTTTTGAATTGGACCCATAGCATCAATCCTGACCGTTGGACTGTTAGATCCAATGGTTCAGAGCAGCTGCATTCGTGTTGAATAGTACCTAGAGAAAACTCCACCATTTTCTATAACCATCATTTCACCACCCCCAAAATTTCATCGCACAGTAGGCTATATTCTCTCTACTACTATGATGTAGCAGTTTTGAATTGGATCCATAGCACCAATCCTGACCATTGCACTGTTAGATCCCATGGTTCAGAGCAGCTGGATTCATGTTGAATAGTACTTAGAGCAAACTGCACTATGTTCTAGAACCATCATATCACCACACCCAAAATTTCATAGCACGGTAGGATGTATTCTCAATATGTGTAGATAGATTTTATTAATAGAATTAATGTATGCATTTTTCCTATAACAAAACTATTGGTTAATAAGAACTTAATGTTTGTTAAATCACATTATTTCATACAGTATATATGTGCGTGGCACGTGCCTTTTACTAGTAATATATAAATGTCATTTAACAAAGATTAAGTTGTTATTAACCAATAGTCTTGTTACAGAAAAATACATACATTAAGTTTATTAATAATAACTATCTACACATATTGAGAATACAACCTACTGTGTTATGAAATTTTGGGGGTGGTGACATGATGGTTCTAGAACATGGTGGAGTTTGCTCTAGGTACTATTCAACACGAATCTAGCTGCTCTGAATCGTTGGATCTAACAGCCCAACGGTCAGGATTGTGTTATGGATCCAATTCAAAACTGCTCCATTATGGTTATAGAGAGAATACAATCTACTGTGCTATGAAATTTTGGGGGTGGTGACATGATGGTTCTAGAACAGCATGGTGGAGTTTGCTCTAGATACTATTCAACACGAATCCAGCTGCTCTATACCATTGGATCTAATAGCCCAACGGTTAGGATTGGTGGTATGGGTCCAATTCAAAACTGCTCCATTATAGTAGTAGAGATATAACCACTATATAGTGTACGAATAACTTTGAATGCTGACCGTTGGATCAAGAGTCGCGAATCTCAATATTTCCAACCGTTAGATCTTCTTTTCCATTCTAGCATCTAGAAGTTTCTATAGATATTCTTCAACATAATGAATGCTATGCATAAACCTCAAAACACACTTATCCATCATACTAGAGAATTTTTTCCCTCGTTTCTCTAGACCATGTTACCAAAAAGTAGAAGTGTTAGGTAGCGAACATAGGGAATGCACGTGGCACCTCGCTAGTAACTTCACGAAGAAGTTCAAAGGTAAGATATTTGAAGAGGACTTGTGGCAATCAGCATATACATACACCCCAAGCACGCATGCTACTTACTTGCAGAACATGTATGTAGTGTCAAAGGTGAAAAAATACCTTGAAGAACATCACACCAAGCTATGGGCCAGAAGCAAGTTTGGTGAGTTAAGCAAGGTGGATTTTGTTTGCAATAATTTGGCAGAGAGTTTCAATGATAAGATTTCAGGCATGAAGACACTTGGAATTGTTATTTTGTTGGATGCAATAAGACAGTGCATAATGGTGAAGATAGATTTAAGGAAAAGAATTTGTGCAAGAAAATTATTAGGCCATAAAATAGTTCCAAAGGTGGTTATGTTACTAAATGCAAGAACCAGGGCAATGAGAACGATAAAGATAAGGATGGTCAAAATTTCTAGAACATTGGCTGAGGTTTATGCAGAATACAAGCGTGGAAGTGAACAGAGGTACACTATAGACATTCGAAACAAGACTTGTTCATGTAGGGAGTGGCAGATTACTGGTCTGCCATGTCACCATGCAATTTACTTCATCTTAAAGCTTAGAGGTAGCGGAGCTGAAATAGAGAACTATGTCGACAACTATTTCTCCGTGTACAAGTTTGCTACAACTTATGCAGAAAACGTACCACCTATGGCCGATGAAAATGATTGGGAAATTGTCGATCCAGGGTTCAAACTTCAACCACCAGTTCTTAGGAGGCCACCTGGGAGGCCTATAAAGCTAAGGATCGAAGCCTCCATCGATAAAGGTTCAAGGCTAGGAGCTAGGAAAAGGAAATGCAAACGTTGTGGCAGATTCGGCCATATCAAGAGGTTGTGCAAAAACCCAGTTACACATGATATTGTCCCTGTTCACACCCCGATGGCAAAAAATGAGGCTTCTCAGCCAGAACTAGAGGAAGAGCAGCGCGAAGACGGTGATGAGCCCTCGGAGGAAAACATACGTAAGCAGCCAATTTATGAAGAAGTGGAGGTGCCGGCGAGAAAAGGGTGTGAAAAGAACAAAAGGGTAAGCGGAACAGGGAGGAAAGGGCAAATAATGGAGGTGTATTAGAATGTGAAGAAGTTGCAGGGGTGATTTAGGATGTTCTTGAGGATCTTTCGGCTAACTATAGGAGAAATAATAAATCACTGTCAATTTCATCTTTGTACGATTCTCTGAATGAAAGGTAAGCTTAAAAATTGTTTTATTTGCCATTTTATCATTTTTTATCCTCATCAACTGATGCTTAATGCAGCGTGGGCTAGCAGACTAATAAGAGGAGCAGAAAGATGCGGGCACAGTAAAGTTGTATGTTGAATTATATCATTGAAACTAAACTAGCCGTGTCGTCTTTATTTATATCTGGCGCGTGCAACGTGGCTGTGATGGGGTCATGTGGACCAGATTACAATTTTTTAAATATTATTACATTAATATTTACCTGCGTTTAGACGCGGATACTAGTTCCCATCTCCTCTGGCGCACTCTAGAATCATGGTTGTGCCATGAAGTAGCAGAGTCAGCATATTGTCCCATTAGATTTGAACGCAATAACTTTGTTTGTTCAGAATTTGACGACTTTTGATTAGTTTGAAAGACAGAGAAACCTAAAACATGTATCTAGACATGTTTTGGGTATAGATACATTTATTAAATATCTAAAAAAACTAAATCAATTATATCTGGATAGGAGTAGTACACTATTCAACACGCTCGATCCCTTCTCCTCTGGCGCACTCCAAATTATGGCTGTGCCATCAACTGCTAGGAGCAGAGTCAGCGTATTGTCCCATCAGATATACCAGTAACGCGTGAACTTTATTTTCAGGATCGGATGAGTTTCGATCGACTAGTTTCAAAGACAAAGAAAACAAAAGCATGGCCAACATATATAGATTATGACGATAATCGACCATGACTCAAGTGACCCAGATCCAAAGAGCGCATTAAGATACCGTACATAGATTTAATTTATGCTTAAGTGGCCCTAATCGACTATGATGCTCCCGCACTCACCATATTGACGATGTTGTCCGTGTCGCTGCCATCCTCCTCTACGTCGGAATCGATGCTGATGTTCCCGGCAGCGTTCCTCCTCCTCATGGATTCTTCACAGCGTGCTGCATCGATAACGGTGGAGGTCGTACGCCCGTGCACGCCGAAGCGATGCCTCGCCTTGAGTTCGCGAGATCCGGGTGAATCTCCCGCCGGTGGGTTCCGCACAGCTCAATCAACATAGCTTGCTCCTTGAACAGCTTTCGCCAGTACGCGCTCGTGCGCGAGTACCACGCCATTTCCTTCTTCCGCGCTGATAGCTGGCGGTGGCGCTCCTCGATCTGCCTCGCCAACGCGTTGTCGCGCAAGAGCGGCGTGACAGGAACCCCGGCGTAGCTGAGCATGAAGCTGACCGGAAGCCTCGCGAACAGCGGCACGAGTATGTCATAGTGGGTGAACATTTGAGCCTCGTGCAAGCTAAGTTTGGGAATCTCCCTCTCCATGGCGATGAAGGAACATGGTCTGATCTTCGGCCCCGAGGTTAAGGGGATAAGGGCAAGGATGTAGGCCCAGCATCATTGCCACTGCCAATCAGTTCGCCGAACAGACTTCTCGCTGATCGCCCTCGCGAAGGACATCCTTATCATCCATGCACCCCGATCCAACGACGCCTAACAATCGGGGATCGGGTCTTCTAGAAGCCCAGAGCGGTTGCTGGTTAGCTCTGCGTCCCGATTGTTTGTGGCCAATGGCTGTAGCTGAAAATAATACACATTTCAATGACACTTGTGGATAAATATGTGGTCTCTGAAGAGAACACACATCCAATGACTCTCACTGTGGTTAATGAGAAGAACACACATTTCAATGACACTGGTGGATCCATATGTGGTATGTGAAAAGAATAGTCATGAAATGACTCCAGTTGTTGTTAGTAAAAAGAACACACATGTAATGACACTGCTGGATCCATAGGTGGATTGTGAAAAGAACACACATGCAATGACACTGGTGGATCCATATGTGGTATGTGAAAAGAACACACATGCAATGACTCTGGTTGTTGTTAGTAACAAGAACACACATGCAATGACACTAGTGGATCCATGTGTGGTCTCTGAAGAGAACACACATTTCAATGACACTGGTGGATCCATATGTGGTATGTGAAAAGAACACACATGAAATGACTCCAGTTGTTGTTAGTAAAAAGAACACACATGCAATGACACTGGTGGATCCATATGTGGTATGTGAAAATAACACACATGCAATGACTCTAGTTGTTGTTAGTAAAAAGAACACACATGCAATGACACTGGTGGATCCATTTGTGGTCTCTGAAGAGAACACACATTTCAATGACTCTGGTTGTTGTTAGTAAAAAGAACACACATGCAATGACACTGGTGGATCCATGTGTGGCCTCTGAAGAGAACACACATGCAATTACTCTGGTTGTTGTTAGTAAAAAGGGCACACATGCAATGACACTTGTGGATCCATAGGTGGATTGTGAAAACAACACACATGCAATGACACTGGTGGATCCATATGTGGTATGTGAAAAGAACACACATTTCAATGAATCTGGTTGTTGTTAGTAAAAAGAACACACATGCAATGACACTGGTGGATCCATGTGTGGTCTTTGAAGTGAACACACATGCAATGACTCTGGTTGTTGTTAGTAAAAAGAGCACACATGCAATGACACTGGTGGATCCATAGGTGGATTGTGAAAAGAACACACATGCAATGACACTGGTGGATCCATATGTGGTATGTGAAAAGGACACACATTTCAATGACTCTGGTTATTGTTAGTAAAAAGAACACACATGCAATGACACTGGTGGATCCATAGGTGGATTGTGAAGAGAACACACATGCAATGACTCTGGTGGATCCATATGTGGTATGTGAAAAGAATACACATGCAATGAATCCAGTTGTTCTAAGTAAAAAAGAACACACATGCAATGACACTGGTGGATCCATGTGTGGTGTCTTAAGAGAACACACATTTGAATAACACTAGTGGATCCATATGTGGTATGTGAAAGAACACACATGAAATGACTCAAGTTGTTGTTAGTAAAAAGAACACACATGCAATGACACTGGCAGATCCATATGTGGTATGTGAAAAGAACACACATGCAATGACTCCAGTTTTTGTTAGTAAAAAGAACACAGATGCAATGACAATTGTGGATCCATGTGTGGTCTCTTAAGAGAACACACATTTCAATGACACTGGTGGATCCACATGTGGTATGTGAAAAGAACACACATGAAATGACACTTGTGGATCCATAGGTGGATTGGGAAAAGAGCACACATGCAATGACACTGGTGGATCCATATGTGGTGTGTGAAAAGAACACACATGCAATGACTCCAGTTGTTGTTACTAAAAAGAGCACACATGCAATGACACTAGTTGATCCATAGGTGGATTGTGAAAAGAGCACACATTTAATGACTCTAGTGGATCCATATGGGGTATGTGAAAAGAACACACATGCAATGACTCTAGTTGTTGTTAGTAAAAAGAACACACATGCAATGACACTGGTGGATCCATATGTGGTATGTGAAAAGAACACACATTTCAATGACTCTGGTTGTTGTTAGTAAAAACAACACACATGCAATGACAATGGTCGATCCATAGGTGGATTGTGAAAAGAGCACACATGCAATGACCCTGGTGGATCCATATGTGGTATGTGAAAAGAACACACATGTAGTGACTCCAGTTGTTGTTAGTAAGAAGAACACACATGCAATGACACCGGTGGATCCATGTGTGGTCTCTGAAGAGAACACACATTTCAATGAAACTGGTGGATCCATATGTGGTATGTGAAAAG
The DNA here is from genome assembly GCA_023614405.1 of Avena insularis. NCBI lineage: Eukaryota > Viridiplantae > Streptophyta > Magnoliopsida > Poales > Poaceae > Avena > Avena insularis. The sequence continues at coordinate 317,553,080 of CM042686.1, forward strand.
AACACACATGCAATGACTCTAGTTGTTGTTAATAAAAATAACACACATGCAATGACACTGGTGGATCCCTGTATGGTCTTTGAAGAGAACACACATTTCAATGACACTGGTGGATCCATATGTGGTATGAGAAAAGAACACACATGAAATGACACTGGTGCATCCATAGGTGGATTGTGAAAAGAGCACACATGCAATGACACTGGTGGATCCATGTGTGGCCTCCGAAGAGAACACACATGCAATGACTCTAGTTGTTGTTAGTAAAAAGAGCACACATGAAATGGCACTACTGGATCCATAGGTGGATTGTGAAAAGAGCACACATGCAATGACACTGATGGATCCATATGTGGTATGTGAAAAGAACACACATTTCAATGACTCTGGTTGTTGTTAGTAAAAATAACACACATGCAATGACACTGGTGGATCCATAGGTGGATTGTGAAAAGAGCACACATGCAATGACTCTGGTGGATCCATATGTGGTATGTGAAAAGAACACACATGCAGTGACTCTAGTTGTTGTTAGTAAAAATAACACACATGCAATGACACTGGAGGATCTATGTGTGGTCTCTGAAGAGAACACACATTTCAATGACACTGGTGGATCCATATGTGGTATGTGAAAAGAACACACATGAAATGACTCTAGTTGTTGTTAGTAAAAAGAACACACATGCAATGACAATAGTGGATCCATATGTGGTATGTGAAAAGAACACACATGCAATGACTCTAGTTGTTGTTAGTAAAAAGAACACACATGCAATGACACTTGTGGATCCATGTGTGGTCTCTGAAGAGAACACACATTTCAATGACACTGGTGGATCCATATGTGGTATGTGAAAAGAACACACATGAAATGACACTGGTGGATCCATAGGTGGATTGTGAAAAGAGCACACATGCAATGACACTGGTGGATCCATATGTGGTATGTGAAAAGAACACACATGCAATGACTCTAGTTGTTGTTAGTAAAAAGAACACACATGTATTGACACTGGTGGATCCATGTGTGGTCTCTGAAGAGAACACACATTTCAACGACACTGGTGGATCCATATGTAGTATGTGAAAAGAACACACATGAAACGACTCTGGTTGTTGTTAGTAAAAAGAACACACATGCAATGACACTAGTGGATCCATGTGTGGTCTTTTAAGAGAACACACATTTCAATGACACTGGTGGATCCATATGTGGTATGTGAAAAGAACACACATGAAATGACTCTAGTTGTTGTTAGTAAAAAGAACACACATGCAATGACACAGGTGGATCCATATGTGGTATGTGAAAGGAACACACATGCAATGACTCCAGTTGTTGTTAGTAAAAAGAACACACATGCAATGACACTGGTGGATACATGTGTGGTCTCTCAAGAGAACACACATTTCAATGACACTGGTGGATCCATATGTGGTATGTGAAACGAACACACATGAAATGACACTGGTGGATCCATAGGTGGATTGTGAAAAGAGCACAAATGCAATGACACTGGTGGATCCATATGTGGTATGTGAAAAGAACACACATGCAATGACTCCAGTTGTTGTTAGTAAAAAGAACACACATGCAATGACACTTGTGGATCCATGTGTGGTCTCATAAGAGAACACACAGTTCAATGACACTAGTGGATCCATATGTGGTATGTGAAAAGAACACACATGCAATCACTCTGGTTGTTGTTAGTAAAAAGAACACACATGCAATGACACTGGTGGATCCATAGGTGGATTGTGAAAAGAGCACACATGCAATGACACTGGTGGATCCATATGTGGTATTGGAAAAGAACACACATGCAATGACTCTAGTTGTTGTTAGTAAAACAAACACACATGCAATGACACTGGTGGATCCATGTGTGGTCTCTTAAGAGAACACACATTTCAATGACACTGGTGGATCCATATGTGGTATGTGAAAAGAGCACACATAAAATGACTCTGGTTGTTGTTAGTAAAAAGAACACACATGCAATGACACTGGTGGATCCATATGTGGTATGTGAAAAGAACACACATGCAATGACTCAAGTTGTTGTTAGTAAAAAGAACACACATGCAATGACACTGGTGGATCCATGTGTGGTCTCTAAAGAGAACACACATTTCAATGACACTGGTGGATCCATATGTGGTATGTGAAAAGAACACACATGAAATGACATAGGTGGATTGTGAAAAGAGCACACATGCAATGACACTGGTGGATCCATAGGTGGATTTTGAAAAGAACACACATGCAATTACTCCTAATGTTGTTAGTAAAAAGAGCACACATGCAATGACACTAGTGGATCCATAGGTGGATTGTGAAAAGAGCACACATGCAATGACACTGGTGGATCCATATGTGGTATGTGAAAAGAACACACATTTCAATGACTCTGGTTGTTGTTAGTAAAAAGAACACACATGCAATGACATTGGTGGATCCATAGGTGGATTGTGAAAAGAGCACACATGCAATGACCCTGGTGTATCCATATATGGTATGTGAAAAGAACACAAATGAAGTGACTCCAGTTGTTGTTAGTAAAAAGAACACACATGCAATGACACTGGTGGATCCATGTGTGGTCTCTGAAGAGAACACAAATTTCAATGACACTGGAGGATCCATATGTGGTATGTGACACATGAAATGACTCTAGTTGTTGTTAGTAAAAAGAACACACATACAATGACACTAGTCGATCCATCTGTGGTATGTGAAAAGAACACACATGCAATGAATCCAGTTGTTGTTAGTAAAAAGAACACACATGCAATGACACTGGTGGATCCATGTGTGGTCTTTGAAGAGAACACACATTTCAATGACACTGGTGGATCCATATGTGGTATGTGAAAAGAACACACATGAAATGACACTGATGGATCCATAGGTGGATTGTAAAAAGATCACACATGCAATGACACTAGTGGATCCATATGTGGTATGTGAAAAGAACACACATGCAATGACTCCAGTTGTTGTTAGTAAAAAGAACACACATGCAATGACACTCGTGGATCCAGGTGTGGTCTCTTAAGAGAACACACATTTCAATGACACTAGTGGATCCATATGTGGTATGTGAAAAGAACACACATGCAATCACTCTGGTTGTTGTTAGTAAGAAGAACACACATGCAATGACACTGTTGGATCCATAGGTGGATTGTGAAAAGAGCACACATGCAATGACACTGGTGGATCCATGTGTGGTATGTGAAAAGAACACACATGCAATGACTCTAGTTGTTGTTAGTAAAAAGAACACACATGTATTGACACTGGTGGATCCATGTGTGGTCTCTGAAGAGAACACACATTTCAACGACACTGGTGGATCCATATGTAGTATGTGAAAAGAACACACATGAAATGACTCTGGTTGTTGTTAGTAAAAACAACACACATGCAATGACACTAGTGGATCCATGTGTGGTCTTTTAAGAGAACACACATTTCAATGACACTGGTGGATCCATATGTGGTATGTGAAAAGAACACACATGAAATGACTCTAGTTGTTGTTAGTAAAAAGAACACACATGCAATGACACTGGTGGATCCATATGTGGTATGTGAAAGGAACACACATGCAATGACTCCAGTTGTTGTTAGTAAAAAGAACACACATGCAATGACACTGGTGGATACATGTGTGGTCTCTCAAGAGAACACACATTTCAATGACACTGGTGGATCCATATGTGGTATGTGAAACGAACACACATGAAATGACACTGGTGGATCCATAGGTGGATTGTGAAAAGAGCACAAATGCAATGACACTGGTGGATCCATATGTGGTATGTGAAAAGAACACACATGCAATGACTCCAGTTGTTGTTAGTAAAAAGAACACACATGCAATGACACTTGTGGATCCATGTGTGGTCTCATAAGAGAACACACAGTTCAATGACACTAGTGGATCCATATGTGGTATGTGAAAAGAACACACATGCAATCACTCTGGTTGTTAGTAAAAAGAACACACATGCAATGACACTGGTGGATCCATAGGTGGATTGTGAAAAGAGCACACATGCAATGACACTGGTGGATCCATATGTGGTATTGGAAAAGAACACACATGCAATGACTCTAGTTGTTGTTAGTAAAACGAACACACATGCAATGACACTGGTGGATCCATGTGTGGTCTCTTAAGAGAACACACATTTCAATGACACTGGTGGATTCATATGTGGTATGTGAAAAGAGCACACATAAAATGACTCTGGTTGTTGTTAGTAAAAAGAACACACATGCAATGACACTGGTGGATCCATATGTGGTATGTGAAAAGAACACACATGCAATGACTCAAGTTGTTGTTAGTAAAAAGAACACACATGCAATGACACTGGTGGATCCATGTGTGGTCTCTAAAGAGAACACACATTTCAATGACACTGGTGGATCCATATGTGGTATGTGAAAAGAACACACATGAAATGACATAGGTGGATTGTGAAAAGAGCACACATGCAATGACACTGGTGGATCCATAGGTGGATTTTGAAAAGAACACACATGCAATTACTCCAAATGTTGTTAGTAAAAAGAGCACACATGCAATGACACTAGTGGATCCATAGGTGGATTGTGAAAAGAGCACACATGCAATGACACTGGTGGATCCATATGTGGTATGTGAAAAGAACACACATTTCAATGACTCTGGTTGTTGTTAGTAAAAAGAACACACATGCAGTGACATTGGTGGATCCATAGGTGGATTGTGAAAAGAGCACACATGCAATGACCCTGGTGTATCCATATATGGTATGTGAAAAGAACACAAATGAAGTGACTCCAGTTGTTGTTAGTAAAAAGAACACACATGCAATGACACTGGTGGATCCATGTGTGGTCTCTTAAGAGAACACAAATTTCAATGACCTTTGGAGGATCCATATGTGGTATGTGACACATGAAATGACTCTAGTTGTTGTTAGTAAAAAGAACACACATACAATGACACTAGTCGATCCATCTGTGGTATGTGAAAAGAACACACATGCAATGAATCCAGTTGTTGTTAGTAAAAAGAACACACATGCAATGACACTGGTGGATCCATGTGTGGTCTTTGAAGAGAACACACATTTCAATGACACTGGTGGATCCATATGTGGTATGTGAAAAGAACACACATGAAATGACACTGATGGATCCATAGGTGGATTGTAAAAAGATCACACATGCAATGACACTAGTGGATCCATATGTGGTATGTGAAAAGAACACACATGCAATGAGTCCAGTTGTTGTTAGTAAAAAGAACACACATGCAATGACACTCGTGGATCCAGGTGTGCTCTCTTAAGAGAACACACATTTCAATGACACTAGTGGATCCATATGTGGTATGTGAAAAGAACACACATGCAATCACTCTGGTTGTTGTTAGTAAGAAGAACACACATGCAATGACACCTTTATTGGATCCATAGGTGGATTGTGAAAAGAGCACACATGCAATGACACTGGTGGATCCATGTGGTATGTGAAAAGAACACACATGCAATGACTCTAGTTGTTGTTAGTAAAAGAACACACATGTATTGACACTGGTGGATCCATGTGTGGTCTCTAGAAGAACACACATTTCAACGACACTGGTGGATCCATATGTAGTATGTGAAAAGAACACACATGAAACGACTCTGGTTGTTGTTAGTAAAAAGAACACACATGCAATGACACTAGTGGATCCATGTGTGGTCTTTTAAGAGAACACACATTTCAATGACACTGGTGGATCCATATGTGGTATGTGAAAAGAACACACATGAAATGACTCTAGTTGTTGTTAGTAAAAAGAACACACATGCAATGACACTGGTGGATCCATATGTGGTATGTGAAAGGAACACACATGCAATGACTCCAGTTGTTGTTAGTAAAAAGAACACACATGCAATGACACTGGTGGATACATGTGTGGTCTCTCAAGAGAACACACATTTCAATGACACTGGTGGATCCATATGTGGTATGTGAAAAGAACACACATTTCAATGACTCTGGTTGTTGTTAGTAAAAAGAACACACATGCAATGACATTGGTGGATCCATAGGTGGATTGTGAAAAGAGCACACATGCAATGACCCTGGTGTATCCATATATGGTATGTGAAAAGAACACAAATGAAGTGACTCCAGTTGTTGTTAGTAAAAAGAACACACATGCAATGACACTGGTGGATCCATGTGTGGTCTCTGAAGAGAACACAAATTTCAATGACACTTGAGGATCCATATGTGGTATGTGACACATGAAATGACTCTAGTTGTTGTTAGTAAAAAGAACACACATACAATGACACTAGTCGATCCATCTGTGGTATGTGAAAAGAACACACATGCAATGAATCCAGTTGTTGTTAGTAAAAAGAACACACATGCAATGACACTGGTGGATCCATGTGTGGTCTTTGAAGAGAACACACATTTCAATGACACTGGTGGATCCATATGTGGTATGTGAAAAGAACACACATGAAATGACACTGATGGATCCATAGGTGGATTGTAAAAAGATCACACATGCAATGACACTAGTGGATCCATATGTGGTATGTGAAAAGAACACACATGCAATGACTCCAGTTGTTGTTAGTAAAAAGAACACACATGCAATGACACTCGTGGATCCAGGTGTGGTCTCTTAAGAGAACACACATTTCAATGACACTAGTGGATCTATATGTGGTATGTGAAAAGAACACACATGCAATCACTCTGGTTGTTGTTAGTAAGAAGAACACACATGCAATGACACTGTTGGATCCATAGGTGGATTGTGAAAAGAGCACACATGCAATGACACTGGTGGATCCATGTGTGGTATGTGAAAAGAAGACACATGCAATGACTCTAGTTGTTGTTAGTAAAAAGAACACACATGTATTGACACTGGTGGATCCATGTGTGGTCTCTGAAGAGAACACACATTTCAACGACACTGGTGGATCCATATGTAGTATGTGAAAAGAACACACATGAAACGACTCTGGTTGTTGTTAGTAAAAAGAACACACATGCAATGACACTAGTGGATCCATGTGTGGTCTTTTAAGAGAACACACATTTCAATGACACTGGTGGATCCATATGTGGTATGTGAAAGGAACACACATGCAATGACTCCAGTTGTTGTTAGTAAAAAGAACACACATGCAATGACACTGGTGTATCCATATATGGTATGTGAAAAGAACACAAATGAAGTGACTCCAGTTGTTGTTAGTAAAAAGAACACACATGCAATGACACTGGTGGATCCATGTGTGGTCTCTGAAGAGAACACAAATTTCAATGACACTGGAGGATCCATATGTGGTATGTGACACATGAAATGACTCTAGTTGTTGTTAGTAAAAAGACCACACATACAATGACACTAGTCGATCCATCTGTGGTATGTGAAAAGAACACACATGCAATGAATCCAGTTGTTGTTAGTAAAAAGAACACACATGCAATGACACTGGTGGATCCATGTGTGGTCTTTGAAGAGAACACACATTTCAATGACACTGGTGGATCCATATGTGGTATGTGAAAAGAACACACATGAAATGACACTGATGGATCCATAGGTGGATTGTAAAAAGATCACACATGCAATGACACTAGTGGATCCATATGTGGTATGTGAAAAGAACACACATGCAATGACTCCAGTTGTTGTTAGTAAAAAGAACACACATGCAATGACACTCGTGGATCCAGGTGTGGTCTCTTAAGAGAACACACATTTCAATGACACTAGTGGATCCATATGTGGTATGTGAAAAGAACACACATGCAATCACTCTGGTTGTTGTTAGTAAGAAGAACACACATGCAATGACACTGGTGGATCCATAGGTGGATTGTGAAAAGAGCACACATACAATGACACTGGTGGATCCATATGTGGTATGTGAAAAGAACACACATGCAATGACTCCAGTTGTTGTTAGTAAAAAGAACACACATGCAATGACACTGGTGGATCCATATGTGGTATGTGAAAAGAACACACATGAAATGACTCTGGTTGTTAGTAAAAAGAACACACATGGAATGACACTTTTGGATCCATATGTGGTATGTGAAAAGAACACACATGCAATGACTCTAGTTGTTGTTAGTAAAAAGAACACACATGCGATGACACTGGTGGATCCATGTGTGGTCTCTGAAGAGAACACAAATTTCAATGACACTGGTGGATCCATATGTGGTATGTGAAAAGAACACACATGAAATGACACTAGTGGATCCATATGTGGTATGTGAAAAGAACACACATGCAATGACTCTAGTTGTTGTTGGTAAAAAGAACACACATGTATTAACACTGGTGGATCCATGTGTGGTCTCTGAAGAGAACACACATTTCAATGACACTGGTGGATCCATATGTAGTATGTGAAAAGAACACACATGAAACGACTCTGGTTGTTGTTAGTAAAAAGAACACACATGCAATGACACTGGTGGATCCATGTGTGGTCTCTAAAGAGAACACACATTTCAATGACACTGGTGGATCCATATGTGGTATGTGAAAAGAACACACATGAAATGTCATAGGTGGATTGTGAAAAGAGCACACATGCAATGACACTGGTGGATCCATAGGTGGATTTTGAAAAGAACACACATGCAATGACTCCAAATGTTGTTAGTAAAAAGAGCACACATGCAATGACACTAGTGGATCCATAGGTGGATTGTGAAAAGAGCACACATGCAATGACACTGGTGGATCCATATGTGGTATGTGAAAAGAACACACATTCCAATGAGGTGGTTTGTGGTTGTTAAAAGAACACACATGCAATGACACTTTGGTGGATCCATAGGTGGATTGTGAAAGAGCACACATACAATGACACTGGTGGATCCATATGTGGTATGTGAAAAGAACACACATGCAATGACTCCAGTTGTTGTTAGTAAAAAGAACACACATGCAATGACACTGGTGGATCCATATGTGGTATGTGAAAAGAACACACATGAAATGACTCTGGTTGTTAGTAAAAAGAACACACATGCAATGACACTTTTGGATCCATATGTGGTATGTGAAAATAACACACATGCAATGACTCTAGTTGTTGTTAGTAAAAAGAACACACATGCAATGACACTGGTGGATCCATATGTGGTATGTGAAAAGAACACACATGAAATGACACTAGTGGATGCATATGTGGTATGTGAAAATAACACACATGCAATGACTCCGGTTGTTGTTAGTAAAAGAACACACATGTATTAACACTGGTGGATCCATGTGTGGTCTCTGAAGAGAACACACATTTCAATGACACTGGTGGATCCATATGTAGTATGTGAAAAGAACACACATGAAACGACTCTGGTTGTTGTTAGTAAAAAGAACACACATGCAATGACACTGGTGGATCCATGTGTGGTCTCTAAAGATAACACACATTTCAATGACACTGGTGGATCCATATGTGGTATGTGAAAAGAACACACATGAAATGTCATAGGTGGATTGTGAAAAGAGCACACATGCAATGACACTGGTGGATCCATAGGTGGATTTTGAAAAGAACACACATGCAATGACTCCAAATGTTGTTAGTAAAAAGAGCACACATGCAATGACACTAGTGGATCCATAGGTGGATTGTGAAAAGAGCACACATGCAATGACACTGGTGGATCCATATGTGGTATGTGAAAAGAACACACATTTCAATGACTCTGGTTGTTGTTAGTAAAAGGAACACACATGCAATGACACTGGTGGATCCATAGGTGGATTGTGAAAAGAGCACACATGCAATGACCCTGGTGGATCCATATATGGTATGTGAAAAGAACACAAATGAAGTGACTCCAGTTGTTGTTAGTAAAAAGAGCACACATGCAGTGACACTGGTGGATCCATGTGTGGTCTCTGAAGAGAACACAAATTTCAATGACACTGGTGGATCCATATGTGGTATGTGACACATGAAATGACTCTAGCTAATGTTAGTAAAAAGAACACACATGCAATGACACTAGTCGATCCATCTGTGGTATGTGAAAAGAACACACATGCAATGACTCCAGTTGTTGTTAGTAAAAAGAACACACATGCAATAACACTGGTGGATCCATGTGTGGTCTCTGAAGAGAACACACATTTCAATGACACTGGTGGATCCATATGTGGTATGTGAAAAGAACACACATGAAATGACACTTATGGATCCATAGGTGGATTGTGAAAAGATCACACATGCAATGACACTGGTGGATCCATATGTGGTATGTGAAAAGAACACACATGCAATGACTCCAGTTGTTGTTAGTAAAAAGAACACACATGCAATGACACTCGTGGATCCATGTGTGGTCTCTTAAGAGAACACACATTTCAATGACACTAGTGGATCCATATGTGGTATATGAAAAGAACACACATGCAATCACTCTGGTTGTTGTTAGTATGAAGAACACACATGCAATGACACTGGTGGATCCATAGGTGGATTGTGAAAAGAGCACACATGCAATGACACTGGTGAATCCATATGTGGTATGTGAAAAGAACACACATGCAATGACTCCAGTTGTTGTTACTAAAAAGAACACACATGCAATGACACTGGTGGATCCATAGGTGGATTTTGAAAAGAACACACATGCAATGACTCCAAATGTTGTTAGTAAAAAGAGCACACATGCAATGACACTAGTGGATCCATAGGTGGATTGTTAAAAGAGCACACATGCAATGACACTAGTGGATCCATATGTGGTATGTGAAAAGAACACACATTTCAATGACTCTGGTTGTTGTTAGTAAAAAGAACACACATGCAATGACACTAGTGGATCCATAGGTGGATTGTGAAAAGAGCACACATGCAATGACCCTGGTGGATCCATATATGGTATGTGAAAAGAACACAAATGAAGTGACTCCAGTTGTTGTTAGTAAAAAGAACACACATGCAATGACACTGGTGGATCCATGTGTGGTATCTGAAGAGAACACAAATTTCAATGACACTGGTGGATCCATATGTGGTATGTGACACATGAAATGACTCTAGTTGTTGTTAGTAAAAAGAACACACATGCAATGACATTAGTCGATCCATCTGTGGTATGTGAAAAGAACACACATGCAATGACTCCAGTTGTTGTTAGTAAAAAGAACACACATGCAATGACACTGGTGTATCCATGTGTGGTCTACGAAGAACACACATTTCAATGACACTGGTGGATCCATATGTGGTATGTGAAAAGAACACACATGAAATGACACTTATGGATCCATAGGTGGATTATGAAAAGATCACACATGCAATGACACTGGTGGATCCATATGTGGTATGTGAAAAGAACACACATGCAATAACTCCAGTTGTTGTTAGTAAAAAGAACACACATGCAATGACACTCGTGGATCCATGTGTGGTCTCTTAAGAGAACACACAGTTCAATGACACTAGTGGATCCATATGTGGTATGTGAAAAGAACACACATGCAATCACTCTGGTTGTTGTTAGTAAAAAGAACACACATGCAATGACACTGGTGGATCCATAGGTGGATTGTGAAAAGAGCACACATGCAATGACACTGGTGGATCCATATGTGGTATGTGAAAAGAACACACATGCAATGACTCCAGTTGTTGTTAGTAAAAAGAACACACATGCAATGACACTGGTGGATCCATATGTGGTATGTGAAAAGAACACACATGAAATGACTCTGGTTGTTAGTAAAAAGAACACACATGCAATGACACTTTTGGATCCATATGTGGTATGTGAAAAGAACACACATGCAATGACTCTAGTTGTTGTTAGTAAAAAGAACACACATGCGATGACACTGGTGGATCCATGTGTGGTCTCTGAAGAGAACACAAATTTCAATGACACTGGTGGATCCATATGTGGTATGTGAAAAGAACACACATGAAATGACACTAGTGGATCCATATGTGGTATGTGAAAAGAACACACATGCAATGACTCTAGTTGTTGTTGGTAAAAAGAACACACATGTATTAACACTGGTGGATCCATGTGTGGTCTCTGAAGAGAACACACATTTCAATGACACTGGTGGATCCATATGTAGTATGTGAAAAGAACACACATGAAACGACTCTGGTTGTTGTTAGTAAAAAGAACACACATGCAATGACACTGGTGGATCCATGTGTGGTCTCTAAAGAGAACACACATTTCAATGACACTGGTGGATCCATATGTGGTATGTGAAAAGAACACACATGAAATGTCATAGGTGGATTGTGAAAAGAGCACACATGCAATGAAACTGGTGGATCCATAGGTGGATTTTGAAAAGAACACACATGCAATGACTCCAAATGTTGTTAGTAAAAAGAGCACACATGCAATGACACTAGTGGATCCATAGGTGGATTGTGAAAAGAGCACACATGCAATGACACTGGTGGATCCATATGTGGTATGTGAAAAGAACACACATTTCAATGACTCTGGTTGTTGTTAGTAAAAAGAACACACATGCAATGACACTGGTGGATCCATAGGTGGATTGTGAAAAGAGCACACATGCAATGACACTGGTGGATCCATATGTGGTATGTGAAAAGAACACACATGCAATGACTCCAGTTGTTGTTAGTAAAAAGAACACACATGCAATGACACTGGTGGATCCATATGTGGTATGTGAAAAGAACACACATGAAATGACTCTGGTTGTTAGTAAAAAGAACACACATGCAATGACACTTTTGGATCCATATGTGGTATGTGAAAAGAACACACATGCAATGACTCTAGTTGTTGTTAGTAAAAAGAACACACATGCAATGACACTGGTGGATCCATGTGTGGTCTCTGAAGAGAACACAAATTTCAATGACACCGGTGGATCCATATGTGGTATGTGAAAAGAACACACATGAAATGACACTAGTGGATCCATATGTGGTATGTGAAAAGAACACACATGCAATGACTCTAGTTGTTGTTGGTAAAAAGAACACACATGTATTAACACTGGTGGATCCATGTGTGGTCTCTGAAGAGAACACACATTTCAATGACACTGGTGGATCCATATGTAGTATGTGAAAAGAACACACATGAAACGACTCTGGTTGTTGTTAGTAAAAAGAACACACATGCAATGACACTGGTGGATCCATGTGTGGTCTCTAAAGAGAACACACATTTCAATGACACTGGTGGATCCATATGTGGTATGTGAAAAGAACACACATGAAATGTCATAGGTGGATTGTGAAAAGAGCACACATGCAATGACACTGGTGGATCCATAGGTGGATTTTGAAAAGAACACACATGCAATGACTCCAAATGTTGTTAGTAAAAAGAGCACACATGCAATGACACTAGTGGATCCATAGGTGGATTGTGAAAAGAGCACACATGCAATGACACTGGTGGATCCATATGTGGTATGTGAAAAGAACACACATTTCAATGACTCTGGTTGTTGTTAGTAAAAAGAACACACATGCAATGACACTGGTGGATCCATAGGTGGATTGTGAAAAGAGCACACATGCAATGACCCTGGTGGATCCATATATGGTATGTGAAAAGAACACAAATGAAGTGACTCCAGTTGTTGTTAGTAAAAAGAGCACACATGCAATGACACTGGTGGATCCATGTGTGGTCTCTGAAGAGAACACAAATTTCAATGACACTGGTGGATCCATATGTGGTATGTGACACATGAAATGACTCTAGCTAATGTTAGTAAAAAGAACACACATGCAATGACACTAGTCGATCCATCTGTGGTATGTGAAAAGAACACACATGCAATGACTCCAGTTGTTGTTAGTAAAAAGAACACACATGCAATAACACTGGTGGATCCATGTGTGGTCTCTGAAGAGAACACACATTTCAATGACACTGGTGGATCCATATGTGGTATGTGAAAATAACACACATGAAATGACACTTATGGATCCATAGGTGGATTGTGAAAAGATCACACATGCAATGACACTGGTGGATCCATATGTGGTATGTGAAAAGAACACACATGCAATGACTCCAGTTGTTGTTAGTAAAAAGAACACACATGCAATGACACTCGTGGATCCATGTGTGGTCTCTTAAGAGAACACACATTTCAATGACACTAGTGGATCCATATGTGGTATGTGAAAAGAACACACATGCAATCACTCTGGTTGTTGTTAGTATGAAGAACACACATGCAATGACACTGGTGGATCCATAGGTGGATTGTGAAAAGAGCACACATGCAATGACACTGGTGAATCCATATGTGGTATGTGAAAAGAACACACATGCAATGACTCCAGTTGTTGTTACTAAAAAGAACACACATGCAATGACACTGGTGGATCCATAGGTGGATTTTGAAAAGAACACACATGCAATGACTCCAAATGTTGTTAGTAAAAAGAGCACACATGCAATGACACTAGTGGATCCATAGGTGGATTGTTAAAAGAGCACACATGCAATGACACTGGTGGATCCATATGTGGTATGTGAAAAGAACACACATTTCAATGACTCTGGTTGTTGTTAGTAAAAAGAACACACATGCAATGACACTAGTGGATCCATAGGTGGATTGTGAAAAGAGCACACATGCAATGACCCTGGTGGATCCATATATGGTATGTGAAAAGAACACAAATGAAGTGACTCCAGTTGTTGTTAGTAAAAAGAACACACATGCAATGACACTGGTGGATCCATGTGTGGTATCTGAAGAGAACACAAATTTCAATGACACTGGTGGATCCATATGTGGTATGTGACACATGAAATGACTCTAGTTGTTGTTAGTAAAAAGAACACACATGCAATGACATTAGTCGATCCATCTGTGGTATGTGAAAAGAACACACATGCAATGACTCCAGTTGTTGTTAGTAAAAAGAACACACATGCAATGACACTGGTGGATCCATGTGTGGTCTCTGAAGAGAACACACATTTCAATGACACTGGTGGATCCATATGTGGTATGTGAAAAGAACACACATGAAATGACACTTATGGATCCATAGGTGGATTATGAAAAGATCACACATGCAATGACACTGGTGGATCCATATGTGGTATGTGAAAAGAACACACATGCAATAACTCCAGTTGTTGTTAGTAAAAAGAACACACATGCAATGACACTCGTGGATCCATGTGTGGTCTCTTAAGAGAACACACAGTTCAATGACACTAGTGGATCCATATGTGGTATGTGAAAAGAACACACATGCAATCACTCTGGTTGTTAGTAAAAAGAACACACATGCAATGACACTGGTGGATCCATAGGTGGATTGTGAAAAGAGCACACATGCAATGACACTGGTGGATCCATATGTGGTATGTGAAAAGAACACACATGCAATGACTCCAGTTGTTGTTAGTAAAAAGAACACACATGCAATGACACTGGTGGATCCATATGTGGTATGTGAAAAGAACACACATGAAATGACTCTGGTTGTTAGTAAAAAGAACACACATGCAATGACACTTTTGGATCCATATGTGGTATGTGAAAAGAACACACATGCAATGACTCTAGTTGTTGTTAGTAAAAAGAACACACATGCGATGACACTGGTGGATCCATGTGTGGTCTCTGAAGAGAACACAAATTTCAATGACACTGGTGGATCCATATGTGGTATGTGAAAAGAACACACATGAAATGACACTAGTGGATCCATATGTGGTATGTGAAAAGAACACACATGCAATGACTCTAGTTGTTGTTGGTAAAAAGAACACACATGTATTAACACTGGTGGATCCATGTGTGGTCTCTGAAGAGAACACACATTTCAATGACACTGGTGGATCCATATGTAGTATGTGAAAAGAACACACATGAAACGACTCTGGTTGTTGTTAGTAAAAAGAACACACATGCAATGACACTGGTGGATCCATGTGTGGTCTCTAAAGAGAACACACATTTCAATGACACTGGTGGATCCATATGTGGTATGTGAAAAGAACACACATGAAATGTCATAGGTGGATTGTGAAAAGAGCACATATGCAATGAAACTGGTGGATCCATAGGTGGATTTTGAAAAGAACACACATGCAATGACTCCAAATGTTGTTAGTAAAAAGAGCACACATGCAATGACACTAGTGGATCCATAGGTGGATTGTGAAAACAGCACACATGCAATGACACTGGTGGATCCATATGTGGTATGTGAAAAGAACACACATTTCAATGACTCTGGTTGTTGTTAGTAAAAAGAACACACATGCAATGACACTGGTGGATCCATAGGTGGATTGTGAAAAGAGCACACATGCAATGACCCTGGTGGATCCATATATGGTATGTGAAAAGAACAAAAATGAAGTTACTCCAGTTGTTGTTAGTAAAAAGAACACACATGCAATGACACTGGTGGATCCATGTGTGGTCTCTGAAGAGAACACAAATTTCAATGACACCGGTGGATCCATATGTGGTATGTGACACATGAAATGACTCTAGTTGTTGTTAGTAAAAAGAACACACATGCAATGACACTAGTCGATCCATCTGTGGTATGTGAAAAGAACACACATGCAATGACTCCAGTTGTTGTTAGTAAAAAGAACACACATGCAATGACACTGGTGGATCCATGTGTGGTCTCTAAAGAGAACACACATTTCAATGACACTGGTGGATCCATATGTGGTATGTGAAAAGAACACACATGAAATGACACTTATGGATCCATAGGTGGATTGTGAAAAGATCACACATGAAATGACACTGGTGGATCCATATGTGTTATGTGAAAAGAACACACATGCAATGACTCCAGTTGTTGTTAGTAAAAAGAACACACATGCAATGACACTCGTGGATCCATGTGTGGTCTCTTAAGAGAACACACATTTCAATGACACTAGTGGATCCATATGTGGTATGTGAAAAGAACACACATGCAATCACTCTGGTTGTTGTTAGTAAGAAGAACACACATGCAATGACACTAGTGGATCCATAGGTGGATTGTGAAAAGAGCACACATGCAATGACACTGGTGGATCCATATGTGGTATGTTAAAAGAACACACATGCAATGACTCCACTTGTTCTTAGTAAAAAGAACACACATGCAATGACACTGGTGGATCCATATGTGGTATGTGAAAAGAACACACATGAAATGACTCTTGTTGTTAGTAAAAAGAACACACATGCAATGACACTTTTGGATCCATATGTGGTATGTGAAAAGAACACACATGCAATGACTCTAGTTGTTGTTAGTAAAAATAACACACATACGATGACACTGGTGGATCCATGTGTGGTCTCTGAAGAGAACACAAATTTCAATGACACTGGTGGATCCATATGTGGTATGTGAAAAGAACACACATGAAATGACACTGGTGGATCCATATGTGGTATGTGAAAAGAACACACATGCAATGACTCTATTTGTTGTTGGTAAAAAGAACACACATGTATTGACACTGGTGGATCCATGTGTGGTCTCTGAAGAGAACACACATTTCAATGACACTGGTGGATCCATATGTAGTATGTGAAAAGAACACACATGAAACGACTTTGGTTGTTGTTAGTAAAAAGAACACACTTGCAATGACACTGGTGGATCCATGTGTGGTCTCTAAAGAGAACACACATTTCAATGACACTGGTGGATCCATATGTGGTATGTGAAAAGAACACACATGAAATGTCATAGGTGGATTGCGAAAAGAGCACACATGCAATGACACTGGTGGATCCATAGGTGGATTTTGAAAAGAACACACATGCAATAACTCCAAATGTTGTTAGTAAAAAGAGCACACATGCAATGACACTAGTGGATCCATAGGTGGATTGTGAAAAGAGCACACATGCAATGACACTGGTGGATCCATATGTGGTATGTGAAAAGAACACACATTTCAATGACTCTGGTTGTTGTTAGTAAAAAGAACACACATGCAATGACACTGGTGGATCCATATGTGGTATGTGAAAAGAACACACATGCAATGACTCAAGCTGTTGTTAGTAAGAAGAACACACATGCAATGACACTGGTGGATCCATGTGTGGTCTCTGAAGAGAACACACATTTCAATGACACTGGTGGATCCATATGTGGTATGTGAAAAGAACACACATGAAATGACATTGGTGGATCCATAGGTGGATTGTGAAACGAGCACACATAAAATGACACTGGTGGATCCATAGGTGGATTGTGAAAAGAGCACGCATGCAATGACCCTAGTGGATCCATATATGGTAGGTGAAAAGAACACAAATGAAGTGACTTCAGTTGTCGTTAGTAAAAAGAACACACATGCAATGACACTGGTGGATCCATATGTGGTCTCTGAAGAGAACACAAATTTCAATGACACTGGTGGATACATATGTGGTATGTGACACATGAAATGACTCTAGTTGTTGTTAGTAAAAAGAACACACATGCAATGACACTAGTCGATCCATATGTGGTATGTGAAAAGAACACACATGCAATGATTCTAGTTGTTGTTAGTAAAAAGAACACACATGCAATGACACTAGTGGGTCCATGTGTGGTCTCTGAAGAGAACACACATTTCAATGACACTGGTGGATCCATATGTGGTATGTGAAAAGAACACACATGAAATGACACTGGTGGATCCATAGGTGGATTGTGAAAAGATCACACATGCAATGACACTGGTGGATCCATATGTGGTATGTGAAAAGAACACACATGCAATGACTCCAGTTGTTGTAAGTAAAAAGAACACACATGCAATGACACCGGTGGATCCATGTGTGGTCTCTTAAGAGAACACACATTTCAATGAGACTGGTGGATCCATATGTGGTATGTGAAAAGAACACACATGAAATGACACTGGTGGATCCATAGGTGGATTGTGAAAAGATCACACATGCAATGACACTGGTGGATCCATATGTGGTATGTGAAAAAACACACATGCAATGACTCGAGTTGTTTTTAGTAAAAAGAACACACATGCAATGACACTCGTGGATCCATGTGTGGTCTCTTAAGAGAACACGTATTTCAATGACACTAGTGGATCCATATGTGGTATGTGAAAATAACACACATGCAATCACTCTGGTTGTTGTTAGTAAAAAGAACACACATGCAATGACACTGGTGGATCCATAGGTGGATTGTGAAAAGAGCACACATGCAATGACACGGGTGGATCCATAGGTGGATTGTGAAAAGAGCACACATGCAATAACTCCAATTGTTGTTAGTAAAAAGAACACACATGCAATGACACTGGTGGATCCATATGTGGTATGTGAAAAGAACACACATGAAATGACTATGGTTGTTAGTAAAAAGAACACACATGCAATGACACTGGTGGCTCCATATGTGGTATGTGAAAACAACACACATGCAATGACTCTAGTTGTTGTTGGTAAAAAGAACACACATGCAATGACACAGGTGGATCCATGTGTTGTCTCTGAAAAAAGAACACACATTTCAATGACACTGGTGGATCCATATGTGGTATGTGAAAAGAACACACATGAAATGACACTGGTGGATCCATACGTGGTATGTGAAAAGAACACACATGCAATGACTCTAGTTGTTGTTAGTAAAAAGAACACACATGTATTGACACTGGTGGATCCATGTGTGGTCTCTGAAGAGAACACACATTTCAATGACACTGGTGGATCCATATATAGTATGTGAAAATAACACACATGAAACGACTCTAGTTGTTGTTAGTAAAAAGAAAACACATGCAATGACACTAGTGGATCCATGTGTGGTCTTTGAACAGAACACACATTTCAATGACACTGGTGGATACATATGTGGTATGTGAAAAGAACACACATGAAATGACTCCAGTTGTTGTTAGTAAAAAGAACACACATGCAATGACACTGGTGGATCCATATGTGGTATGTGAAAAGAACACACATGCAATAACTCCAGTTGTTGTTAGTAAAAAGAACACACATGCAATGACACTCGTGGATCCATGTGTGGTCTCATAAGAGAACACACAGTTCAATGACACTAGTGGATCCATATGTGGTATGTGAAAAGAACACACATGCAATCACTCTGGTTGTTGTTAGTAAAAAGAACACACATGCAATGACACTGGTGGATCCATAGGTGGATTGTGAAAAGAGCACACATGCAATGACACTGGTGGATCCATATGTGGTATGTGAAAAGAACACACATGCAATGACTCTATTTGTTGTTAGTAAAAAGAACACACATGCAATGACACTGGTGGATCCATATGTGGTATGTGAAAAGAACACACATGCAATGACTCCAGTTGTTTTTAGTAAAAAGAACACACATGCAATGACACTCGTGGATCCATGTGTGGTCTCTTAAGAGAACACATATTTCAATGACACTACTGGATCCATATGTGGTATGTGAAAAGAACACACATGCAATCACTCTGGTTGTTGTTAGTAAAAAGAACACACATGCAATGACACTGGTGGATCCATAGGTGGATTGTGAAAAGAGCACACATGCAATGACACTGGTGGATCCATATGTGGTAGGTGAAAATAACACACATGCAATGACTCCAGTTGTTGTTAGTAAAAAGAACACACATGCAATGACACTAGTGGGTCCATATGTGGTATGTGAAAAGAACACACATGAAATGACTCTGGTTGTTAGTAAAAAGAACACACATGCAATGACACTGGTGGATCCATGTGTGGTCTCTTAAGAGAACATACATTTCAATGACACTGGTGGATCCATATGTGGTATGTGAAAAGAGCACACATGAAATGACTCTGGTTGTTGTTAGTAAAAAGAACACACATGCAATGAAACTAGTGGATCCATATGTGGTATGTGAAAAGAACACACATGCAATGACTCCAGTTGTTTTTAGTAAAAAGAACACACATGCAATGACACTCGTGGATCCATGTGTGGTCTCTTAAGAGAACACATATTTCAATGACACTAGTGGATCCATATGTGGTATGTGAAAAGAACACACATGCAATCACTCTGGTTGTTGTTAGTAAAAAGAACACACATGCAATGACACTGGTGGATCCATAGGTGGATTGTGAAAAGAGCACACATGCAATGACACTGGTGGATCCATATGTGGTATGTGAAAATAACACACATGCAATGACTCCAGTTATTGTTAGTAAAAAGAACACACATGCAATGACACTGGTGGATCCATATGTGGTATGTGAAAAGAACACACATGAAATGACTCTGGTTGTTAGTAAAAAGAACACACATGCAATGACACTGGTGGCTCCATATGTGGTATGTGAAAAGAACACACATGCAATAACTCTAGTTGTTGTTAGTCAAAAGAACACACATGCAATGACACAGGTGGATCCATGTGTGGTCTCTGAAGAGAACACACATTTCAATGTCACTGGTGGATCCATATGTGGTATGTGAAATGAACACACATGCAATCACTCTGGTTGTTGTTAGTAAAAAGAACACACATGCAATGACACTGGTGGATCCATAGGTGGATTGTGAAAAGAGCACACATGCAATGACACTGGTGGATCCATGTGTGGTCTCTTAAGAGAACACACATTTCAATGACACTGGTGGATCCATATGTGGTATGTGAAAAGAGCACACATGAAATGACTCTGGTTGTTGTTAGTAAAAAGAACACACATGCAATGACACTAGTGGATCCATATGTGGTATGTGAAAAGAACACACATGCAATGACTCAAGTTGTTGTTAGTAAAAAGAACACACATGCAATCACAGTGGTGGATCCATGTGTGGTCTCTGAAGAGAACACACATTTCAATGACACTGGTGGATCCATATGTGGTATGTGAAAAGAACACACATGAAATGACATTGGTGGATCCATAGGTGGATTGTGAAACGAGCACACATGCAATGACACTGGTGGATCCATAGGTGGATTTTGAAAAGAACACACATGCAATGACTCCAGTTGTTGTTAGTAAAAAGAGCACACATGCAATGACACTGGTGGATCCATAGGTGGATTGTGAAAAGAGCATGCATGCAAAGACCCTAGTGGATCCATATATGGTAAGTGAAAAGAACACAAATGAAGTGACTTCAGTTGTTGTTAGTAAAAAGAACACATATGCAATGACACTGATGGATCCATATGTGGTCTCTGAAGAGAACACAAATTTCAATGACACTGGTGGATACATATGTGGTATGTGACACATGAAATGACTCTAGTTGTTGTTAGTAAAAAGAACACACATGCAATGACACTAGTCGATCCATATGTGGTATGTGAAAAGAACACACATGCAATGACTCCAGTTGTTGTTAGTAAAAAGAACACACATGCAATGACACTAGTGGGTCCATGTGTGGTCTCTGAAGAGAACACACATTTCAATGACACTGGTGGATCCATATGTGGTATGTGAAAAGAACACACATGAAATGACACTGGTGGATCCATAGGTGGATTGTGAAAAGATCACACATGCAATGACACTGGTGGATCCATATGTGGTATGTGAAAAGAACACACATGCAATGACTCCAGTTGTTGTAAGTAAAAAGAACACACATGTAATGGCACCGGTGGATCCATGTGTGGTCTCTTAAGAGAACACACATTTCAATGACACTGGTGGATCCATATGTGGTATGTGAAAAGAACACACATGAAATGACACTGGTGGATCCATAGGTGGATTGTGAAAAGAGCACACATGCAATGACACTGGTGGATCCATATGTGGTATGTGAAAAGAACACACATGCAATGACTCCAGTTGTTTTTAGTAAAAAGAACACACATGCAATGACACTCGTGGATCCATGTGTGGTCTCTTAAGAGAACACATATTTCAATAACACTAGTGGATCCATATGTGGTATGTGAAAAGAACACACATGCAATCACTCTGGTTGTTGTTAGTAAAAAGAACACACATGCAATGACACTGGTGGATCCGTAAGTCGATTGTGAAAAGAGCACACATGCAATGACACTGGTGGATCCATATGTGGTATGTGAAAATAACACACATGCAATGACTCCAGTTGTTGTTAGTAAAAAGAACACACATGCAATGACACTGGTGGATCCATATGTGGTATGTGAAAAGAACACACATGAAATGACTCTGGTTGTTAGTAAAAAGAACACACATGCAATGACACTGGTGGCTCCATATGTGGTATGTGAAAAGAACACACATGCAATGACTCTAGTTGTTGTTAGTAAAAAGAACACACATGCAATGACACAGGTGGCTCCATGTGTGGTCTCTGAAGAGAACACACATTTCAATGACACTGGTGGATCCATATGTGGTATGTGAAAAGAACACACATGCAATGACTCTAGTTGTTGTTAGTAAAAAGAACACACATGTATTGACACTGGTGGATCCATGTGTGGTCTCTGAAGAGAACACACATTTCAATGACACTGGTGGATCCATACGTAGTATGTGAAAAGAACAGACATGAAACGACTCTAGTTGTTGTTAGTAAAAAGAACACACATGCAATGACACTGGTGGATCCATAGGTGGATTGTGAAAAGAGCACACATGCAATGACACTGGTGGATCCATATGTGGTATGTGAAAAGAACACACATGCAATGACTCTATTTGTTGTTAGTAAAAAGAACACACATGCAATGACACTGGTGGATCCATGTGTGGTCTCTTAAGAGAACACACATTTCAATGACACTGGTGGATCCATATGTGGTATGTGAAAAGAGCACACATGAAATGACTCTGGTTGTTGTTAGTAAAAAGAACACACATGCAATGACACTGGTGGATCCATATGTGGTATGTGAAAAGAACACACATGCAATGACTCAAGTTGTTGTTAGTAAAAAGAACACACATGCAATCACAGTGGTGGATCCATGTGTGGTCTCTGAAGAGAACACACATTTCAATGACACTGGTGGATCCATATGTGGTATGTGAAAAGAACACACATGAAATGACATTGGTGGATCCATAGGTGGATTGTGAAACGAGCACACATGCAATGACACTGGTGGATCCATAGGTGGATTTTGAAAAGAACACACATGCAATGACTCCAGTTGTTGTTAGTAAAAAGAGCACACATGCAATGACACTGGTGGATCCATAGGTGGATTGTGAAAAGAGCATGCATGCAAAGACCCTAGTGGATCCATATATGGTAAGTGAAAAGAACACAAATGAAGTGACTTCAGTTGTTGTTAGTAAAAAGAACACATATGCAATGACACTGATGGATCCATATGTGGTCTCTGAAGAGAACACAAATTTCAATGACACTGGTGGATACATATGTGGTATGTGACACATGAAATGACTCTAGTTGTTGTTAGTAAAAAGAACACACATGCAATGACACTAGTCGATCCATATGTGGTATGTGAAAAGAACACACATGCAATGACTCCAGTTGTTGTTAGTAAAAAGAACACACATGCAATGACACTAGTGGGTCCATGTGTGGTCTCTGAAGAGAACACACATTTCAATGACACTGGTGGATCCATATGTGGTATGTGAAAAGAACACACATGAAATGACACTGGTGGATCCATAGGTGGATTGTGAAAAGATCACACATGCAATGACACTGGTGGATCCATATGTGGTATGTGAAAAGAACACACATGCAATGACTCAGTTGTAAGTAAAAAGAACACACATGCAATGACACCGGTGGATCCATGTGTGGTCTCTTAAGAGAACACACATTTCAATGACACTGGTGGATCCATATGTGGTATGTGAAAAGAACACACATGAAATGACACTGGTGGATCCATAGGTGGATTGTGAAAAGATCACACATGCAATGACACTGGTGGATCCATATGTGGTATGTGAAAAGAACACACATGCAATGACTCCAGTTGTTTTTAGTAAAAAGAACACACATGCAATGACACTCGTGGATCCATGTGTGGTCTCTTAAGAGAACACATATTTCAATAACACTAGTGGATCCATATGTGGTATGTGAAAAGAACACACATGCAATCACTCTGGTTGTTGTTAGTAAAAAGAACACACATGCAATGACACTGGTGGATCCGTAAGTCGATTGTGAAAAGAGCACACATGCAATGACACTGGTGGATCCATATGTGGTATGTGAAAATAACACACATGCAATGACTCCAGTTGTTGTTAGTAAAAAGAACACACATGCAATGACACTGGTGGATCCATATGTGGTATGTGAAAAGAACACACATGAAATGACTCTGGTTGTTAGTAAAAAGAACACACATGCAATGACACTGGTGGCTCCATATGTGGTATGTGAAAAGAACACACATGCAATGACTCTAGTTGTTGTTAGTAAAAAGAACACACATGCAATGACACAGGTGGCTCCATGTGTGGTCTCTGAAGAGAACACACATTTCAATGACACTGGTGGATCCATATGTGGTATGTGAAAAGAACACACATGCAATGACTCTAGTTGTTGTTAGTAAAAAGAACACACATGTATTGACACTGGTGGATCCATGTGTGGTCTCTGAAGAGAACACACATTTCAATGACACTGGTGGATCCATACGTAGTATGTGAAAAGAACAGACATGAAACGACTCTAGTTGTTGTTAGTAAAAAGAACACACATGCAATGACACTAGTGGATCCATGTGTGGTCTTTGAACAGAACACACATTTCAATGACACTGGTGGATACATATGTGGTATGTGAAAAGAACACACATGAAATGACTCTAGTTGTTGTTAGTAAAAATAACACACATGCAATGACACTGGTGGATCCATATGTGGTATGTGAAAATAACACACATGCAATAACTCCAGTTGTTGTTAGTAAAAAGAACACACATGCAATGACACTCGTGGATCCATGTGTGGTCTCATAAGAGAACACACAGTTCAATGACACTAGTGGATCCATATGTGGTATGTGAAAAGAACACACATGCAATCACTCTGGTTGTTGTTAGTAAAAAGAACACACATGCAATGACACTGGTCGATCCATAGGTGGATTGTGAAAAGAGCACACATGCAATGACACTGGTGGATCCATATGTGGTATGTGAAAAGAACACACATGCAATGACTCTAGTTGTTGTTAGTAAAAAGAACACACATGCAATGACACTGGTGGATCCATGTGTGGTCTCTTAAGAGAACACACATTTCAATGACACTGGTGGATCCATATGTGGTATGTGAAAAGAGCACACATGCAATGACTCTAGTTGTTGTTAGTAAAAAGAACACACATGCAATGACACTGGTGGATCCATATGTGGTATGTGAAAAGAACACACATGCAATGACTCAAGTTGTTGTTAGTAAAAAGAACACACATGCAATGACACTGGTGGATCCATGTGTGGTCTCGGAAGAGAACACACATTTCAATGTCACTGGTGGATCCATATGTGGTATGTGAAAAGAACACACATGAAATGACATTGGTGGATCCATAAGTGGATTGTGAAAAGAGCACACATGCAATAACACTGGTGGATCCATAGGTGGATTTTGAAAAGAACACACATGCAATGACTCCAGTTGTTGTTAGTAAAAAGAGCACACATGCAATGACACTAGTGGATCCATAGGTGGATTGTGAAAAGAGCACAGATGCAATGACACTGGTGGATCCATATGTGGTATGTGAAAAGAACACACATTTCAATGACTCTGGTTGTTGTTAGTAAAAAGAACACACATGCAATGACACTGGTGGATCCATAGGTGGATTGTGAAAAGAGCACACATGCAATGACCCTGGTGGATCCATATATGGTATGTGAAAAGAACACAAATGAAGTGAGTCCAGTTGTTGTTAGTAAAAAGAACACACATGCAATGACACTGGTGGATCCATGTGTGGTCTCTGAAGTGAACACAAATTTCAATGGCACTGGTGGATCCATATGTGGTATGTGACACATGAAATGAGTCTAGTTGTTGTTAGTAAAAAGAACACACATGCAATGACACTAGTCGATCCATATGTGGTATGTGAAAAGAACACACATGCAACGACTCCAGTTGTTGTTAGTAAAAAGAACACACATGCAATGACACTGGTGGATCCATGTGTGGTCTCTGAAGAGAACACACATTTCAATGACACTGGTGGATCCATAAGTGGTATGTGAAAAGAACACACATGAAATGACACTGGTGGATGCATAGGTGGATTGTGAAAAGATCACACATGCAATGACACTGGTGGATCCATATGTGGTATGTGAAAAGAACACACATGCAATGACTCTAGTTGTTGTTAGTAAAAAGAACACACATGCAATGACACTGGTGGATCCATGTGTGGTCTCTTAAGAGAACACACATTTCAATGACACTAGTGGATCCATATGTGGTATGTGAAAAGAACACACATGAAATGACACTGGTGGATCCATAGGTGGATTGTGAAAAGATCACACATGCAATGACACCGGTGGATCCATATGTGGTATGTGAAAAGAACACACATGCAATGACTCCAGTTGTTGTTAGTAAAAAGAACACACATGCAATGACACTGGTGGATCCATGTGTGGTCTCTAAAGAGAACACACATTACAATGACACTGGTGGATCCATATGTGGTATGTGAAAAGAACACACATGAAATGACACTGGTGGATCCATATGTGGTATGTGAAAAGAACACACATGCAATGACTCTAGTTGTTGTTAGTAAAAAGAACACACATGTATTGACACTGGTGGATCCATGTGTGGTCTTTGAAGAGAACACACATTTCAATGACACTGGTAGATCCATATGTAGTATGTGAAAAGAACACACATGGAACGACTCTAGTTGTTGTTAGTAAAAAGAACACACATGCAATGACACTAGTGGATCCATGTGTGGTCTTTGAAGAGACCACACATTTCAATGACACTGGTGGATACATATGTGGTATGTGAAAAGAACACACTTGAAATGACTCCAGTTGTTGTTAGTAAAAAGAACACACATGCAATGACACTGGTGGATCCATATGTGGTATGTGAAAAGAAGACACATGCAATAACTCCAGTTGTTGTTAGTAAAAAGAACACACATGCAATGACACTGGTGGATACATATGTGGTATGTGAAAAGAACACACATGAAATGACTCTGGTTGTTAGTAAAAAGAACACACATGCAATGACGCTGTTGGATCCATATGTGGTATGTGAAAAGAACACACATGCAGTGACTCTAGTTGTTGTTAGTAAAAAGAACACACCTGCAATGACACTGGTGGATCCATGTGTGGTCTCTGAAGAGAACACAAATTTCAATGACACTGGTGGATCCATATGTGGTATGTGAAAAGAACAAACATGAAATGACACTGGTGGATCCATATGTGGTATGTGAAAAGAACGCACATGCAATGACTCTAGTTGTTGTTGGTAAAAAGAACACACATGTATTGACACTGGTGGATCCATGTGTGGTCTCTGAAGAGAACACACATTTCAATGACACTGGTGGATCCATATGTAGTATTTGAAAAGAACACACATGAAACGACTCTGGTTGTTGTTAGTAAAAAGAACACACATGCAATGACACTAGTGGATCCATGTGTGGTCTCTAAAGAGAACACACATTTCAATGACACTGGTGGATCCATATGTGGTATGTGAAAAGAACACACATGAAATGACATAGGTGGATTGTGAAAAGAGCACACATGCAATGACACTGGTGTATCCATAGGTGGAGTTTGAAAAGAACACACATGCAATGACTCCAGTTGTTGTTAGTAAAAAGAGCACACATGCAATGACACAGTGGATCCATAGGTGGATTGTGAAAAGAGCACACATGCAATGACACTGGTGGATCCATATGTGGTATGTGAAAAGAACACACATTTCACTGAGTCTGGTTGTTGTTAGTAAAAAGAACACACAGGCAATGACACTGGTGGATCCATAGGTGGATTGTGAAAAGAGCACACATGCAATGACCCTAGTGGATCCATATATGGTATGTGAAAAGAACACAAATGAAGTGACTCCAGTTGTTGTTAGTAAAAAGAACACACATGCAATGACACTGGTGGATCCATGTGTGGTCTCTAAAGAGAACACAAATTTCAATGACACTGGTGGATCCATATGTGGTATGTGACACATGAAATGACTCTAGTTGTTGTTAGTAAAAAGAACACACATGCAATGACACTAGTCGATCCATATGTGGTATGTGAAAAGAACACACATGCAATGACTCCAGTTGTTGTTAGTAAAAAGAACACACATGCAATGACACTGGTGGATCCATGTGTGGTCTTTGAAGAGAACACACATTTCAATGACACTGGTGGATCCATATGTGGTATGTGAAAAGAACACACATGAAATGACACTGGTGGATCCATAGGTGGATTGTGAAAAGATCACACATGCAATGACACTGGTGGATCCATATGTGGTATGTGAAAAGAACACACATGCAATGACTCCAGTTGTTGTTAGTAAAAAGAACACACATGCAATGACACTCGTGGATCCATGTGTGGTCTCTTAAGAGAACACACATTTCAATGACACTAGTGGATCCATATGTGGTATGTGAAAAGAACACACATGCAATCACTCTGGTTGTTGTTAGTAAAAAGAACACACATGCAATGACACTGGTGAGACCATTGGTGGATTGTGAAAAGAGCACACATGCAATGACACTGGTGGATCCATATGTGGTATGTGAAAAGAACACACGTGCAATGACTCCAGTTGTTGTTAGTAAAAAGAACACACATGCAATGACACTGGTGGATCCATGTGTGGTCTCTTAAGAGAACACACATTTCAATGACACTGGTGGATCCATATGTGGTATGTGAAAAGAACACACATGTAAGATCCCTCCTTTGTAAAGGAAAAGATCCCTGTGATTGCAATGCTAGTCCCTGGATCATTGCTAGCATCCACAGTTTAAGATGAAGTACACAGATACAAAGGTCGTTTATTACAGTCATTCCAGAGATAAAACATAGTCTTTTACAACTCATGGCCAAAGGCCTAGTACAAGAGTTTATGGAATAAGTAAATAAACATAAGTCTTCATCTTCATGTGCCACAGGCAAGCATGTTGAGTGTAGACTCATGACTCCTAATCATCATCAGAGTAACCTGCAACATCATAAGTTACAGCCACAAGGGTCAATACTTTGGAATAGTATTGGCAAGTGATACCTTAGTATATAATTAAGTGGACTATAATACTATATGCTTTTGGCTGGTGGAGCTTAGGCTTGCATTGCTCAAAATAGATTTTTCCTTAACTTTTGAAAATACTAAGTTTTTGTTTGGTAAAAACTTTCCAAGTCATCTTCCAATCCAAGACTGAAGATCCACTCAGGGCATCTACTAATCAAGGACTGAAGATTTAGTTGGCAAAAACACCCAAGGCATCTATCAAACAAAGACTCTAGATCCACTCAGGGCATCTAGCAATCAATGACCAAGATCCTTTTATCCCTTTGTTCACCCACAAGTTTTATTTAGAAATTGGAGTGATGAGATTCTTGAAGTTTCATGTCTTGATGCTCAAATTGTCCTTTACCAGGACATGGCTAAGTACTTAGGTTTTACACTGCAGAGGTGGTGCACTTTCCCCACAAGCCTTGGTTTCCCAAGAATGATCCTTGAAGAGCCTTTCCTTAGTCAAATGGACGCGTTCCAACCTATCAACCCATCTACCACCCTCTGTCCAAGAGACTAAGTTCTAGCATCCTAAGATCATGGCAGAGCCCATAATGCCAAGTGGTTGCACTTGAAGCTTCTCAGCATTTGACATCTCAAATCTCTTTGTTTCCTGGGTGGCCATCCACAAGTGAGATACACAAGCCAAGTCCATGGCCTTGTGAACCACTCAACATAAGCCATTCGTTCCATTCCACCCAGGTGGTTCATTAACTTAGTTGTTTTATTTTACAAAAACATAAGTCCTTAGACTTAGAAATTTTTCCATAGTGAATATATAAACCACCCTTGTTTTCTAGTAGCTAGGCTAAGCATGATAGTAATAGGAATCTGGACTTAGGAAATTTTCACTAAGGCTTCACCTAATAGGTTTTCCCAAAGCATAGATTGTTCTTAGCAAATAACCATGCAAGTCCTATACTTAGAAAAATATTACTAATGCATAAATAAAATATAGGAATGGAATATTCATGATGATATCACTTGCCTTGGTAGTGTGGAGAGTAGCACTCGTCACAATCACAATCACTAGCAAAATCTACACACAAAGTTGTAGCACACAATTACACACAAATATATACAAACAAGAAATAGTATGAATGCATGCATGCATGAATCTACCAAGTGATGATTTTTGAAAACTCAACCAAGCAAGTACATGAATACAGAAACTTAGCAAGCCACTAGTTTACCAACTAAACAAAATTTAACCCTAAACAAAATACTAAACTAAATCTATACTTAAAAAGGCCTC
Organism: Avena insularis; assembly: GCA_023614405.1. NCBI lineage: Eukaryota > Viridiplantae > Streptophyta > Magnoliopsida > Poales > Poaceae > Avena > Avena insularis. The sequence goes on from CM042686.1 coordinate 317,584,637, forward strand.
AAACAAGTCTCTGCAATTTAAGCCAATCAAATGGTTACTATTTGCTAAACAAATTAGATAGGCAGAAAGGTCTTGTTTTTCTGAATCCAACGGTATAAAGTTTGCAAAATTCCAACGTGGAATTCAAAAGATATAGGCAATTGAATTTGGATCAAATTTCTGGTTTTAAATTCTATTTCCAGATCTAACCTAGCCACGCGTCATGTTCTTATTCGCATCGTTCGGTTAAATGCGGATCGAGCGATACAGACCGCTGGATCTAAAGGGGCAGGTGCGGCTCAGATCAACGCGTACCCCTTCGATTAGTCATTCTATCTAAGCCATCAGATGCAGATCTAACGGTTCTTATCGACCGGCGGCTGGCGGCGAACTGCTGGCCGATGACGCTGCCGGCGATGTAGACGGCGAGGAGAAGGAGGAGTAGCTCACCGGGCTCAGGAGGTCACGAAGCTTCGTTGTACTCGCGTTGGTCAAGGAGTGCTCGGGCTGTCCTAGATTGCTCGCCGGAGTTGCTGTGGGCGGCGGTTGCGTCGGGTGGTCGTCGTGGACGTTGCTGTGGATCACCCCAAGGCAAGGCGAGGACACGGTTAGATTCACAGAGTCGAGACAGAGCTATGTGCGTGAACTAGAAAGCGCGGGGCGGTCTGGACTTACCACTGGAGTTCGCCGGAGTTCGTGCAGACGACTGTGGTTGCGGTATCAAGTGGAACCGCGACTGGGCAAGACAGACGGACTAGTGAGGTCGAGATGCGCAAAGACACGCTTAAGTCGATTGTAAGAACGAGAGGCGAGGGGAGCTCGGACTCACCGGAATCGATCGCCGGAGAGGCTCTGTCTCAAGGGCGGTGCAAAGCTGTTTGAGGGCAGACTGGTGGCTTAGTGATATTGGTGTTTGGGGTAAAAAGATCGCGGGGCAGAGAGGTTCTTATAGCCGGGGAATCTCCATGAAACGCTCGAGTTTTAATGGCCATTTATGCCGCGCCATTACCGCTCGCTATGGGCGACGTGGTCGCAGCGCGGTCTGGGAAGACGAGGACGACGTGGATCGGGCCGCAGCCGTGAAGAGTGCGAGGTGTTGGTGGGCTCGGGCATTGGTCTGTTATGCGGTGCTCAAGGTGTGAGAAGGAAAAGGAGATCCCGGTGGGCTTGCTGGGCTCGATGTGTTGCTGGGCCAGATTCTGCCGCCGCCCTTTTCTTTCTTTAAGCTTTTTCTTTTTCTAATTCCATTTTCTGAATAGAATTTGATATGAATTCAAATCCTTTTGAATTCAAACTTCTTTGGGGATTTTTGCAGGGTTCTGTGGGTTCACAAACAATCAAATAACCTAGTGGTTACCTTGCAAAGGCTTGGTCAAGCTTGGGTTTCAAAATAAACAGAGATTTGCTCTAGTTGCAAATATTTGGAATAGGGTTTATAAAATATTTCTAAATTTGGAATCTTGGGTTTAAATGCTACTTCTAATCTTTCCAACCATGGAGGCAATCAAACAAGTTCATAGACAATCAAATCTCAAAGGGTGATGGCCAATTGAGATAAATTGCCCACATGAAATCATAGCCAAAGTCTGTGTTTCTAAATGATTTTGAGAAAAACCCTAAATGGATGAATGATGCAAAGATGATATGAATGAGTTTTGAAACATGATTTTTAGGGATGTTACAACACATGAAATGACACTAGTGGATCCATAGGTGGATTGTGAAAAGATCACACATGCAATGACACTGGTGGATCCATATGTGGTATGTGAAAAGGACACACATGCAATGACTCCAGTTGTTGTTAGTAAAAAGAACACACATGTGTAACTACCTCGGTGAATTACGCTCTTAGTTACAAGCCTGGATGACCGGAAATGGTTAAAATAGTACGGTGGGGCCAAATGCCACTCACAGGTAGACCTTTCGGCCGTCCTAACCATTTCCAAACATCGGGACAAGAACGAGCAGCGTAATCGGCAGGCGAAGCGATCAACTACATACACAAATGAGTATGTATGCAAGCCACCATACAACAGTCCTCAGAGCCATTCCATCTAAAAGAAATAGAAATATTGCAACGCCATACGGCAAGATCCAAATATCCTAGATAGATATAATAGTTTAGGATATCTCCTCATACATCAAACATCAGAGTATCAGGCGGAAGCGGAAAACAAGATCCGAGTACGGATAAGAAGCAAATCGGCATAAGATGCCCCATAAATAAACACATCCCGCCCACAGATCTCACGGATCCCCGTTCCCGGAATCTCTACACCGAGTGATCGTTGCCAACATCGTCCGTCTCCTCCATCCAGTATCCATCTTGTGAGTGTACCTGTTCATCTGAATCAAGCAATTTATCGTGTGAGACCCTAGGGGTACTCAGCAAGTCTTTATGCCTCTAAAGGGGACACAACCTGGGGTGACGCAATTGCAGCAAAAGATAATACCTAACAATTCTATAGATACTCGCTAACCATCCGCCTAACCAAAGATAGACGGATGTCCGTGAATTAATAACAACAGTTATAACAGTAATATTAACAGATCCATCCTCCTCCTCGCTTACCAACGAGGAAGCGGACGAACAGCCCCCATCTGTTGGCAGTTTTATTATCCATTCCATGAGTGTTGCACTATTTACTAATCAGGTACTTAGTCAAATTAAAAGCGGTACTTTAGTTATACTTGTCTATGATCGAGAAACTGTGCTCCAAGTCGTCCATAACCGCGGACACGGCTTTCAGAAAGATTTCCCTGCAGGGGTGCACAAATAGCAACACACACTCGATCAACCTCAGAAAAACCAAATCAAAACCCAACGAGGCATTCACGACAAAGCGATCACAGGATTCAGAAATGTTTCAGGGGGCCACCCCATTAAGCTACCCGCAGCGAAGTTGGCCGGCTCCGAGACGGACTCAAGGTTTGCGTCAATGGCTGTAAATGATTGGGAACCCGAAAGTGTGACTGGGCTTGTCGATACCGCGAAAACACTCCACATCCAAAACAGTACAGGTGCTCCTCGCACAATCTTAAATAAAGTAGTAAAGCATGGCATAAGTACAAGATAGTAATAAAGCCCCAAACTACTTTGTGGCCCCAAGAAATAAGAATGAATCAAGCTCTGGCTCAGGGGGGTTCATAAGCCTCCCAGATGTGGATAGCGCGAATATTCAAGGAACAGGAATCAAGTACTCGGGATCCTACGGGACACAAGTGAGCATGAAGAACCAAATAGCAGATATTGCTCACCGGTGCCACTTTCATTAGTTATCCCATTACTACTCAGGTTAAGTTGTTTAGGTACCTCGTTATCCATCAGACACTCACATACCCTACACATGCTGTTCTACGACCCGCATGGCTCAAACAACTCCTGTAGTAATGGCTCATGGGATGGAGGAACAAGCTTCGGTGGGGTTTAAATGTAAAGGCTATGCAGTACTTGGGATTCAGTTTAATGCAATCGCGACTCAATGATGCAAGAATAAGATAGAGGCAATAGGTACTATATGTATGCGAGCATGTGGTAGTGCTTGCCTGGCAGCTCAGTTGAAGCGAGAGAAGGATCTGGGTAGTGCTCCTGGGTTTCTTGATATATCCCCGTCACGCCTATTCGAAGAAGAACCAAACAAACAAGGGCCAACATAAATAAAGTGCACAAGCATATGAATAAAATGCGACAAGCAAACAATCATGCCATGATGAATGATGCACAATTTGCATGGCAATAATGTAGCATGGCATGGGTGAGGTGTGGAATACGAGAATAAAGCATTTTATGGAGTTTTAGTCACCTTTTATCCTCAAATAAGTTGCTGTAACCTTTATATTTATATGATGCATGCTGCAATTCATAACATGGAATGCATAGATAGAACGGGCTCGTCGCGCTGATCGATTTAGACATATTATTTGTCAAATTTGGAGTTATAAAACTAAAGTTATTAATTAATTAAGATAAAGGGCATTTTATTGTAATTTTAGTCATCTCGAAAATTAAAGTGTTCAAATAATATTTTGAATAGCATTTTTGAATTCCTCACATTTTTCTGATTCAGAAAGATATGTTATATGTATTATTTGGATTTATAAATTAAAAGTTATTTAAAACAGAAATTAAATCATTTATAAAACATTTTCTGAAATTGTTTTATTTAAAGCAGAAAGCATACAGACTTTTTGTACTCGGAGGAACTTAGCCCGTGTCACTGACGCGCGGGTCCAGCGCTGAGTCAGCACCAGGTGGGGCGCAGCGGGTTTGGGTCGACTTCAGATCCACGGGAGTTTACCCAGCAATGACCGACAGACGGCCCGACCAGTAATATCATGCCAGCGGCCAGCCGGCAGGCGACACGGGCGATCTCGCAGGCGCGACCAAAAGCGGAAAAACCCGGGTCCCTAACTGTAAACAGCAAGGAGTATGATAGGGGCCTCTTGGGACCGGGTTGAGGCGGAAAAGGGCAGGGTCTTTACGCAAAAATGACGATGCGATCGTAGGTCGCGCCGCCGCAGAGATCAGGGGATCGGCCGGAGTTCTGATGACGATGGCGACTAAATGGCGGCGAATCTCGCCAAGCCGCAAAAAGGAAAACCGCAGAGGGTTGTGCGGGCTACCATTTTTGTTTAGCAAGCTCGCACGAAGGCGGCCTACAGCGTGCGAGGCACGACGAAGAACAGAGGCGGGACGGAAGCTGCTGCCGCTGCTGCTGTCTGCCAGAGTGCGACGCACGGCGGTGCACGGAGGCTGCTCGACGGAGCACGATGGCGTTGCGCGAGCTAGAAGGGAAAGGGAGATGTCCGGGAGGTAGAGGTGCTCACCAGCGACCATCCGGTGCAGTCAAGCGTGCTCGAGGCGGACCAGATCGTCAGCGTGGCTCGCGGCCGGCTTCGTCGGCTCCCTCGCGGCGTGGTTGCAACGACGATTCTCTGGCAAGATCCAGGCACGGCTACAGGTCCAGGCCGACGGTGAGGTAGCGGGGAAAGGTACTGGTACTCCTAGATCGGCTTGACGTCCACCGGAACAGCGAAGGACAGAGGGAGTCGTGGCTAGGGTTTAGGAGGAGGAGATGGCCATGGCGGCTTGGGAGGAAGAAGGAGAAGGGGTGAGGGGCTTGGGCGCCTCCTGGATGGGATCTGGGTGGGGTGAGGCGGTAGAGAGGAAAAAGGGAAGCACATGGGGTGGTGGTAGCTTTGCAAAAAGTGAGGAGGGGGTGATCGGGTAGGTATTCTCTCCCTCCTTCTTCTCTTTGTCTTGAAGCCAAAGAAAGGAGTGGGGAGGGCAGATGAGGGGTGAGACGTGGAGGGGCCTGCCTGGTAGGGAGAGAGGGGGAAGCCGAGAGAGAGAGGGAGAGGGGTAGCTCGGCAAGGTAAGGGGGTGGTCAAAAAGGGTTTGGTGGTGTGGAAAAGAGGAGTAAGGTGTGTAGGGTTTTGTGTTGAACCAACTAGCTCATGCAAAAGATGCAGGAGGTGGTGGTGAGGTGAGGCTTGTGATGCACATGGCAAGGAGAGAAGGAACAAGGTGAGGATTGAGAGAGAAAGGTTGGAGCTCAACAAAAGGAGAAACAATCAAAAACCAAAGAAAACCAAAGGAGATCCAGGGGTGGTGATGGTTGCATGGCCCATGCAAAAATATTGAATGCCATGTTTTAATCTTGTAAAAACAAGGTAAATAATCATGGCATTTATACATATGCATTCCAAAATATGGAGTAAAGCCAAGCTAAAGAATTTAAAAAGAAGGTTCCATGTGGAGTGGATGATGATGATCATATTTGATTATATTTTGGACATTCTAGTGTGTGTATTCCACTAGGTGTTTATTATCCTCAACAATATTCCAACATGAGCAGCTATTCCAAAACAATTCCATATGGAAGCTAGAATAAGGGTTTCCTTCACCAAACATGCAAGGTGGTCCCACATATCAAGAGTGTGGAAACAACCTGATGCTAGTGTGGAAGCATGTAGAAATAGAAATGGGTCCATCCCAACCTACATGAGCTAGAGGTAAACCCAAATAAAATGCTAAGCTCACATATATTGGAATGGTAGAATTATGGGGTGGTGACAGGAAAGGTGGTGGAGTTAATAAAAGATATGCCCCCAACTCAACTTGGGCATCAAGCATTTATCAAGAACCAAATACAATATATCAAGAGGCAAAAATAATCAATAATGCATATGAGATAAGAACCAAATGAAAAGGGTTTTATATGATGCTCAAATGCAAGGTGGCATGATGACATGAGCATGATATAATTATGATGCAACAATTATATGTAGGAAGTAGCATTTATATAGACTAGGCTAGTAGCATTGCAATTGTTAGACAATTGGGATGCTACAGGTGCCAATGAGGAATCGATGGGGGTTTCTAGATATAGTACTCAAAAGAATCGCCACAATACACCCCGACAATTAGAATTAAAAAAAATTTGTCGTTATTGTCGCAAGCATACGACTCATCACGAAATAAAGAAATAGGAACACCCATCGTGTGTTCGATCTTTCCAAAAAGAACACACATGCAATGACACTCGTGGATCCATGTGTGGTCTCTTAAGAGAACACACATTTCAATGACAATAGTGGATCCATATGTGGTATGTGAAAAGAACACACATGCAATCACTCTGGTTGTTGTTAGTAAAAAGAACACACATGCATTGACACTGGTGGATCCATAGGTGGATTGTGAAAAGAGCACACATGCAATGACACTGGTGGATCCATATGTGGTATGTGAAAAGAACACACATGCAATGACTCCAGTTGTTGTTAGTAAAAAGAACACACATGCAATGACACTAGTGGATCCATATGTGGTATGTGAAAAGAACACACATGAAATGACTCTGGTTGTTAGTAAAAAGAACACACATGCAATGACACTGGTCGATCCATATGTGGTATGTGAAAAGAACACGCATGCAATGACTCTAGTTGTTGTTAGTAAAAAGAACACACATGCAATGACACTGGTGGATCCATGTGTGGTCTCTGAAGAGAACACACATTTCAATGACACTGGTGGATCCATATGTGGTATGTGAAAAGAACACACATGAAAAGACACTGGTGGATCCATATGTGGTATGTGAAAAGAACACACATGCAATTACTCTAGTTGTTGTTATTAAAAAGAACACACATGCAATGGCACTGGTGGATCCATGTGTGGTCTCTGAAAAGAACACACATTTCAATGACACTGGTGGATCCATATGTGGTATGTGAAAAGAACACACATGAAATGACTCCAGTTGTTGTTAGTAAAAAGAACACACATGAATGACACTGGTGGATCCATGTGTGGTCTCTGAAGAGAACACACATGCAATGACTCGAGTTGTTGTTAGTAAAAAGAGCACACATGCAATGACACTAGTGGATGCATAGGTGGATTGTGAAAAGAGCACACATGCAATGACACTAGTGGATCCATATGTGGTATGTGAAAAGAACACATATTTCAATGACTTTGGTTGTTGTTAGTAAAAAGAACACACATGCAAAGACACTGTTGGATCAATAGGTGGATTGTGAAAAGAGCACACATGCAATGTGTCGTGGTGGTGTCACGGCAGATGCCATGGATAGGCTAAATGTGGGGACTAATACACGCTAGGGGAATCCAGGGAGGGATAGTGAAGTGATTCTCCACACAGAAGTTTATATTTGCTTTTTCTCCAAGGTTACAAGTGCTCCTAGAGCTGTATTGGCGAGAGGAGGAAGAAGGAGCTCCCTTACTCTCGCTCACAGATCAACCTTAAAACCCTAGCCAAACTAGCCAGATCGGAACCCCCTCTACAGAAGCCCTAGCCCTCCTTATATAGGGGGGCTAGGTCTCCATCTAGGGCATACGTGGAGGTATATTCCTAAGAATATGCCATCTCCCAAAGTAGTAAGCCGACCGGGTTACTTTTCCTTAAGGCCACACATGCAAAGGCTACGTGAGCTCATGCGGCTTCGCGTCGGCCGACATGGGTATCGTCACCCTTGTCGGCCACGCCGTGGTCCTGCCTTGTCTCCGCTTTGCAAAGGCGCATCGGGCTTCTTTTGACCAGCGAGATTCCTTCCTTCTCCTAGAAGCTAGATGTGCCCCGGATCATAGTTGATACGGCCACACCTGTTCCTGCATACAAGTTAAACATGCATTTCGATTTCATCGCTTAGGTCGGTTGAGACTTAGTTAGGCGAACGCCCCCTGGTCCGGGTTACCCCGTGATTCGGCCTGCCTTGAGGTGACCCAGCCAGCATCCGCTTTGGCCTTGCCGAACCTCGGCTAACTCGGCCTTTATACCCCGGCATGACCCTACCTGGGGGTATCCCCCCAACATTAGTCCCGGAAGCTGGTGCGGTCTTAGCTGCCTCGGCCGCTAAGGCCACATCAGGTTCAATTATGTTTGACCTTTGGACGTTATTTCCGAGTTACCTCCTTGTCTTGGGTTATATGGATTTACGTTCCCCTTGCACGTTCCAAGTTTTCACTTGCCGTCCGGGTTACTACTTCAACTCGGACCTCATGGCTTTACTTTCCCTCTACACATTCCAAGTTTTCACTTGCTGGCCGGGTTACCACAGTCCTATCCGGGTCTTGCTTCCTTCTCTCGTACGCCAACCCACGTGGAGGCTAATCATTATGTTGTCTCATTTTAAGGGCCAGCATAGTAACCGCCGCAGTAATTGTCAGTCATCACTATGCGCGGGTCACGTCACGCCTGCCTCCTCGTTTACCGCATCAATGTGTCACGTCACGGGACCAACTCATCTTTGTGGCCTTCGGTGTGGCTCCTTGTTGATTGGTTGATGTGGGTGGTACACGGCCATTGCGTGTGGCTTGCCCGTAGGACGCGATCCCACCTTCTCCTCGTGGGAGAGGTTAAATAGGGGAGGGGTGCATCACTTAGGCTTTTTCCCCTCACCGCGCCCCTCTGCCCTTTGCTCTTCTTCTTCGTCTTCCTCGCGACCACGCCGCGCGGTTGCTCCCAAGCAGCGCCGCGCGATTTTCTCCCAGATTTCGCCGTCGCCCGCCGCCACCGCCTCCACCACGGGTCGCTGACAATCTACGCCTTCGCACCCCGCCGCCACTAGCGCCAGCGAGGGCAACGATTATCAGATGACGAAGGAGGAGCTCGTCGTTGCTGAGCAAGAAATGGAGGAAGACTCCGCCGCTGCGGACCGTGGTGCGTGTGCCGGGTCTGCCAAGATGACTTGGATCGTTTCACCGGACGGCGCATCCCGGCTGGCCATAGCGCCTTGCCTCCACCGAACTCGCCCCCTCACCCAATCCGGGTGAGAACGTCGTGTTCTTCTCGCACTTCCAACGGGGGTTCGGTTTGCCGGTCAGCGATTTCTTCCATGACTGGTTAAGCACGTACGAACTCCAGCCGCACCACCTTCCTGCCAACGCAATCACCTCTCTTTCTGCATTTGCCTCTACGATCGAGGGCTACGCCGGATTGTGGCCCATGAAGGAGCTATGGATCCGGTTTTTCGGCCTTCGTCGTAATGTCATTCCGAATATTCAACTTGATCCGGAGGACAAGCAGCTCACTCAATTCGGAGTTGCATCCATCTCACCCTGGAGGCTATCTATTTTCCCTCGAGTCACCGGGTTGGAGTCCTGCAAAGGATGGGCCCGGACTTTCTTTTATGTCCGTAATGAGGGCACTGAGGACTTGATCTGGCTGCTTCCCTATGCTCCGGGTCCACCTAACCCAGAAACGTGGGACGTTGTCCCCAAGAAGCCCACAGCCTTGGCCAACCAGGTCAACAAGAGGTTTGCGGAGCTGAAGAAGCTCGGGTTGCGCAACGAGGATGTTATGATCACGTTCGTGCGCAACCGAATCTCTCCCCTCTAGAGGCGCACCCACAAGGTGTGCCATATGAGCTTCGGCCGCGACCCCAACCGGACCTCGTCCTCGAGTTGAGCAACTCGGAGATCTATCGCCGGGTCAAGGCTCTCTTCACCACCCACAAGGACTTCTCCACTGAATGGACGTGGGGAATTGAGCATTTCTGCCGGGATAGGCTCCCTCCCTTGGTAACCTTCGTGGCGCAAATTTACTCCGGGTTAATTATATGTCGGTCATTGTTCCACTTTTGACTCCGTTGTTCATTCTTTTCCTCAGCTATTCCTTCAGCAGACCCTCGAGGACGGCACCGATCCGACCCTTAAATGGGCGCCTGACCGGGAGACCCCGGACAAGGAAGAGCCGGACCAGGAGATGTTCCTCCTGATGACCGACGCTACGAAGTGACCCACCGGTAAACCCTCTTCTATTAGAGATTGGCCCGATGATGAAGATGACTCGGATGTCGAGGTGATTGAACCTGTTGATGTTGTCCCCCTTTCTTATGCTTTTCCGGCATCAGCTAACTCCGGTGGGCAGATCCACGAGGACCCTCCCCTTGCCATAGGGGAACCTGTTCCGGCAGCGCCGAAGAAGAAGCGTGGAGCTGCATCAAGTTCCTCCTCCGGACCTTCTCAGCCCTCCAAAAGGTGAAAGAAGTCCGGAGACAAAACTGCTTCCAAGCCTGCAGGCCAGGCGCCGACACGAAGGGCTCGGAAACCCAAGGAGCCCCAAACCTCGGACGCGTAAGTCTCTTTTTCTCCTGCAACTTGTTCTTTCTTGCATTGTTGTAATTTCTCTTCTAACATTATTTGATTTGACAGGGCTGCGGTGGAGGTCCATCAGAGTGGATCTAGCATCTCTTCGCCGCTCCATCCTAGCTCCTCTCCCCCTCGTGACGATGAGTTACGCCCGTTGAGCCCTATTCCAGAGGGTTCTGCGGCTGTTCCGGGTTCCAGCCTGCCTCGTCAAGAGGGGGGACCCTGGAGCGGGGGAGACGGATCCATCCGAGGCAGCGGCATCCACCACTTCGGCTCCACCGCAACCAGCAACTACTGAAACTACCTCCATACCAGCACCGACACCAGCACCAGCACCAGCACCAATTCCGGCACCAGCAACAAGGGCACCAGCGCCAAGCTCCTCCGCCTCGTCCGAGTCTTGTCAGTCTCGGCGAGGAAGTACCTAGGCAGCTCCTAAGGGGAAATCAGCCGCAACCACTTCCTCCTCTCAGCAAGCCAAAGGCAAGAAAGCCCCTGACGTCACCAGGGCAGCGTCCACCGGGTCTAGACAGCGCACCCTCGCGTCCATGCTTGCCCAAAAGGCTCCCGCACCGAAGGACGCCCCTGCCGAGCCAACTAGTGCGCAGCAACTTGTTCTGCACACCAGTCCGACCCTTGCTCAGGGTGAGAGGAGAGAGGCCCATGCGAGGGGCTTGGTGGCGCCCCACATGCTCAGCAGGGAGCGATATCCTCCGACCTTGGTCGATTTTATGAATAACTGGAACAAGGCGGAGTTCGTCTATAACGACGATCTCCCGAAGAAGTTCGGTCCCGCCGAATTCGCTGCCCAGATGAATACATCCTCTAAGGTTATTAACCTTGCGGGTCGGATGATGGAGGTACGTTACTTCACCTTTTCCTTATCACGCATTTATCAATATAACCATTAGTCCCCGAGCCTCCGGGGGAGTAACTTGTTACTCGGCCAGATGCTCCTTAGAGAACTAACGTAGCTCCTTCATAATTTCAAATATGCACACACCTAGAGCCGGGTTTAGTTCCACTTGGCCCGGATCTTGTACACTTCGAATATGCACACACCTAGAGCCGGGTTAAGTTCCACTTGGCCCGGATCTTGTACACTTCGAATATGCACACACCTAGAGCCGGGTTTAGTTCCACTTGGCCCGGATCTTGTACACTTCGAATATGCACACACCTAGAGCCGGGTGAAGTTCCACTTAGCCCGGATCTTGTACACTTCGAATATGCACACACCTAGAGCCGGGTTAAGTTCCACTTGGCCCGGATCTTGTACACTTCGAATATGCACACACCTAGAGCTGGGTTAAGTTCCACTTAGCCCGGATCTTGTACACTTCGAATATGCACACACCTAGAGCTGGGTTAAGTTCCACTTAGCCTGGATCTTGTACACTTCGAATATGCACACACCTAGAGCCGGGTTAAGTTCCACTTGGCCCGGATCTTGTACACTTCGAATATGCACACACCTAGAGCCGGGTTAAGTTCCACTTGGCCCGGATCTTGTACACTTCGAATATGCACACACCTAGAGCTGGGTTAATTTCCACTTGGCCCGGATCTTGTACACTTCGAATATGCGCAAGGCTTAAGCCAATTTTTTGTATTATTTTCAGGTGAGCACCAACCGCCGGAGTGCTGAGTTCCAGCGTCTTGTGGATACCCACAAGACGCTGCTCTCAAAGCACAATGCACATCTCGCTGAGCATGAGAAAAGGGGTAAGTTTATCCCTTGTCGCTTCTCCGTTTTCCTTCAACTCCCTCTGCCGAACTAATCTCATTATTTGGTTTCCGCAGCTGGGGTGGAGGCTGAGAACAAGATTATGCGAAAGAACCTGGAGCAGATCAAGGGTAAGTCCTTTTTGTCCGACCCTGCTTTGCTTTCCATCTTCTTTTCCTCTTGGCTCGGCAAACATTCATACCTCGGCTCTGCCGGGTCAACATGCTATTTCAGCATCTCTTGAAGATAGTGTGCCCGTGCCTGACATGATGCTGCATTTTCTCGAACAAGCAGGGCAGCATCAGGCCGAGCTCAAAAAGAAAGACGATGAGCTTGCCCTCCTCTGAACCAAGAACGACAAGATTGCTAAGCTAAAGGCAGAAATGAAGAAGATGAAGGCACAACACCAAACCGAGCTTGAAAAGGCTGGCCAGGACTTCACTGAAGAACGCGAGCGCCTCAACCTCCAAATTGCCAAGGACCGCGATCTTCTCCAGGAGGCCGACGTCAAACTTGAGTTGGCGAATGCTGAACTGGTGCAGCTCCGTCAAAGACTCGATAATTGCATCAATGAATTGAACGGATCCACAGCCACATTTCACGTAAGTTCCTTTCCCTTACCTGACATACTTCTCCGGGTTACTTCATATGTCTTTTCTTCAACTTCTTCCTTTGCCTTGTTTTCAGGCCACTTTCCAGAGGGTACTCCTATTGCGAGCGCTGTTGTTGCCAACTTCCGCCGAGAGAGGGGTACTCCCGTCGCTTCTGACGGTGAGAGCATTCCCCTTGACATGGAGGACCTATTGGTCAGCCTGTCATCTCGCGTGGGAATCATCAAGAACTACGGCAGGGATCTCCTCGACGTTTCAGTCCGAGTCTTCAACACGTTCTGCCCCGGTGAGAGCGCTCCGAAGAGAGTTTCACTTCTTGCTGAAAATCTATCGGAGATCGAGACTCAGCTCGACCTTTGGAGGGAGTCCGCTGGACGTGCTGCAGCTGAGACCGTTCTTCACCACATACTCACGTGGTATGAGAAGATCGATCTCAACCTCCTAACATGTGTGCGCACCGGATCCAAGTGGACCGATGACCCGGAATGGGTAGCTCGGCGCTAGGCTTGCGCCCATAGCCTTGTTGAATATTCTCCCATTCACGAATGGACTAAGGGTCCGAGCTTCCTGGAAGCCGCTGGCAACGAAGGGGTCGAGAATGTCAAAGATAGTTCAGACGAGGATGGAGAGGACGATGCCTCGGATATCGAAGAAGACGAAGATGACGCCAAACTTCCTCCTCCTGCTGCTCCTTAATTAAAAACACTTGAAAACTTATCAGATCCCCGGTATGCCGGGTGGAAATGTATCCCGTACTTATGTAATATTTTGCTACTAAGTTTGTATGCCGGATTAACTTGGGCGTAGTCCCCGAGTTTTGTTTTCTTGTTCGTCCAATCTTCTGGCTCGGTCCGTGTCTACCTTGATTCAGTTTTACGACTTACGAATCCGAGCTTCAAAAATTGTTTTAACAATACTTAGAAACTTTTAGGCTTAGCTCAAAATAATTTAGCATAATAGTTTGAAAGTAAATACAAGGTTAGTCCAAAAAACAAACTTGGCTCGATTAAGTTCTTTTTCCTTAGTCGTTTTTCATGCGCTACACAATTCCAAACTTGTTCTCTTGTTTGCCATGAAGCCAATTCTTGTTGGACAGCAGCAAGTCGAAGAGTTAGGTTTTTGGTTCTCACGCATTACTGATCCGAGTTAAGTAGAACAACTTACTCCAACTGACGTAAAAATAATAAAAAACAACAAATATTATTAAGGCAGTCCCTGAGTTACTGCTCGAGGTGCCAATATTTCATTCATAAGCTCACTGCCGGCACACATACCGACATATGAGAAGACTCGGATACATACACTTCTCTGCTAAGTGTAGAATGGATGAAGTAGAGCTACATTCCACGGGCGCTTAGATTCTTCGCCGGACCTGTCCGCCTTGTTCTTTTCCTGTGGCTTTGCATCTATAATATAATAAGAGTCATTGTATAATTCTTTGCTTACGATGAATGGCCCTTCCCATGGGAGGGATAATTTATGCATGCCGGCAGTACGTTGTACCAACCGGAGCACCAGATCGCCTTCACGAAAGACTCGGGGGCTTACTTTCCGGCTATGATAGCGTCGGAGATTTTGCTGATATATGGCGGATCTGGACAATGCCAGTTCTCTCGCTTCTTCCAGCAGATCGACATCATTTTGCCGGGCTTCTTGTACTTCGGCTTCTGTGTATTTGGTGACCCTAGGCGAATCATGCTCTATGTCGGCTGGTAATATAGCTTCTGCCCCATATACCAGAAAAAACGACGTATAGCCTGTTGATCGATTCGGAGTTGTTCTTAAACTCCACAGTACCGCTGGTAGTTCTTCTATCCAGCACCCCGCCGATCTTTGCAGCGGCTCAATGAGCCGGGGTTTTATCCCGGATAATACTAATCCGTTGGATCTTTCCACCTGTCCGTTCGATGCGAGGTGCGCTGCCGAGGCTACGTCGAGTCGGATCTTCTTCTCCCGGCAAAAACGCGCAAATGCTCCTTCCGCAAAATTTGTTCCATTATCAGTTATGATACTATGTGGGTAACCGTACCTCAAGATTATATCTTTGATAAACGTTACGGCGGTAGCCCCATCACATTTCCTAATAGGCTTTACTTCGATCCACTTCGTAAATTTATCCACCATGACCAAAATGTGAGCCATGTTTCCCCTTGCTGGTTTAAACGGACCAACCATATCCAAGCACCATACAACAAATGGCCATGTAATTGGTATGGTCTTGAGTTCTGACATTGGCATATGTGTCTTGGTAGCGTACCTCTGACAAACATTGCATTTTCTCACCAGATCTTCTTCTTGTTCTAAGGCACTTGACCAGTAGAATCCATGCCGGAATGCTTTTGCCACCAAGGCTCTGGATGAGGCATGATGCCCGCATTCTCCTTGGTGTATATCTGGGAGGATGTCAAGCCCTTCTTCCGGGTCAATGCATCACCGGAGGACATTGGCTACACTCCGTTTGTACAACTCGGAATTGATAATCGTGTATGTTTTTGCTCTCCTCTGAGTTTGCCTGGCTAACACCTCCTCAGTGGGTAACGTTCCATCTTTCAGGAATTGAAATATAGGCAATGCCCAAGCTAGTATTGCTCGTGCAGGGAACACATCCTCATCAATTTCCATCTGATCCACCGGCATAACATCAACCAGATCATGCTGAGCAGTCCTCGGGTCCTGCGAGGTAGTCCCCGGGTTCGCTGAGGCAGTCCTCGGGTTTGCTGATGTAGTCCCCGTGTTTCGCACACTACCTCCCATGTTAATGTCCATGGGCTTAGCTCTGGATTCTGTATCTTCCGGGACATAGATCGAGTCGGTTCCTGAGGACGGCCTGATAGATGGTTTTCTGAGGTGTTCCAATGCTACACCTGGTGGAACTGCTTATCGAGTTGATCTGAGCTTCGATACCATGTCGGCAGCCTCATTTTCCACCCGGGGCACATGGTGAAATTCACACCCCTCAAAGTAACCAGATATCTTTTGTACATGAAATCTGTACAGCGCCATGTTTGGATCAAGGGCGTCCCATAGTCCTGATACTTGCTGTACCACCAAATCCGAGTCGCCAAAGCATATGATCCGACGTATCCCAATCTCTTTTGCTACCTTGAGCCCATGCACAAGTGCTTCATACTCTGCGACATTATTCGATGCCGCGAAATGGATTTGGAGCACATATTTCAGCTGGTCCTTCTTTGGCGAGGTAAGCACAACTCCGGCGCCTAGCCCGGTTTTTGTTTTTGACCCGTCAAAGTGCATCCGCCAGTAGTTCGGATCTGGTGGCGGTGGTTCGTATTGTACCTCGGCCCAATCTACAAAAAAGTCCGCCACAGCCTGAGACTTGATTGCTTCTCTTCTGTCATATTGTGGCGCATAAGGAGCTAGTTCAATTGCCCATTTTGCGATTCGACCACTTGCATCCTTGTTACCCATTATCTCGGATATGGGAGCCTCACATATTACTTTGATGGGGTGCTCCTCAAAGTAATGCTTTAACTTCTTTGCCGCCATATAGACACCATATGCCACCTTTTGAAAGTGCGGGTAGTTCTGCTTTGAGGCAGATAATACCTCGCTCAAGTAATACACTGGCCTCTGCACCGACTTACCCTCTTCATCGCGCTCTACTACAATCACTGCACTTACAACTCGGTTGGTTGCGGCTATGTAGAGCAACATTGGCTCCTTTGATAGTGGAGAGGCTAACACTGGTGTAGTGGCTAACATTTTTTTTAAGTGGGCAAAGGCTTCATCGGCCTGTGGCGTCCAAACGAACTTATCCGACTTTTTCATGAGTTGGTAGAGAGGCAATGCCTTTTCTCCCAACCGACATACAAACCGACTCAACGATGCTAGGCACCCAGTGAACTTCTGGACATCGTTAAGACACTTCGGCAGCTCCATCCGTTCAATGGCCCGGATATTAGTTGGATTAACTTTGATACCTCGGCTAGAGACGAGAAATCCAAGTAATTTTCCAGCCGGGACACCGAAGGTACATTTTTCCGGGTTAAGCTTCATTCAGAACCTTCTTAAGTTCGCGAATGTCTGCCTGATGTCGTCAAGGAGCGTTTTGCTTTCCTTGGTCTTGATAACCACATCATCCACATATACTTGTACATTTTGACCTATTTGGTCGTGCAAACATTTTTGCATACATCTTTGGTACGTTGCACCTGCATTACGTAAACCAAACGGCATAGTGCGATAGCAATAAGCCCCGTAGGGGGTGATAAATGCGGTATTTATTTGATCATCCGGATTCAGAGGTATCTGGTGGAAACCAGAGTATGCATCAATGAATGACAACAGTTCACATCCCGCGGTTGAGTCTATGACCTGATCTATCCTCGACAGTGGAAATGGATCTTTTGGACACGCCTTGTTCAGGTTCGTGTAATCGATACACATACGCCAAACTACTGCCACCTTCGGATCATCCTTCTTCTTTTCCACCAACACCGGATTAGAGAGCCAATCCGGATACAGTACTTCCATGATAAATCCTGCTGCCAGTAACCGAGCTATCTCGTCTCCAATAACTTTTCTCCTATCCTCGGCGAAGCGGCGGAGAGGTTGCTTTACCGGCCTTGCTCCGGGTCTTACGTTCAAAGAGTGCTCGGCCAACTCCCTCGGAACACCTTGCAAGTCCTATGTAGACCAAGCAAAAATATCCCGATTCTCACAGAGGAAGTTGACGAGCTCGCTTTCCTATTTATCATTCAACCCGACGCCAATTGTTATGGTGTGCTCTGGGAACATATCATCAACAGGCACTTTCTTATTATCCTTTGCGGCTTGGAACCAAACTCTACCATGCGGGTTACTCAGCGCCGGCATATACTGCTGCACGGACTGAGCTAATGCCGCCACCTCTTGGATTTTCTTTTCTCTTGCGCAATCATGAGTGACTCGGCTAGGTTAGACCCGGCTGAGGCACACTCAATGGAACGTCGGAAATCTCCTGCAATGGTAATCACTCCATTTGGCCTGGGCAACTTCATCTTCAGATAACTGATGTGGCAGCTTGCCATGAACTTGTTCAATGCTGGCCTTCCGAGTAACGCGTGATACGCACTTTCCAAGTTCACCACCTCAAACTCCAGATTCTCAGTTCGGCAATTATCTCTCGTGCCGAACAATACGTCGACCCGGACTTTGCCTATGGGCTCACAAGAAATGCCAAGTACAATACCATGGAAAGTTGTCCTTGTAGCCCGGAGCATGTTCTCGGAGATACCCAATTTGTGCATTGGATCCGCATACATGATGTTAATGCTACTGCCATTGTCAATCAGTACCTTTGAGAACCTCACATTGATGTTAGGGCCAATGAATGTCGGGTCCAGCACTAACGCATATGAGCCAGGACTCGGCATAAGCTTGGGATGATCCTTGATGCTCCAAATGATTTCTTGGTCAGACCAAGGCATATACTTCGTCACCGCAGGCATTACTGCATTCACCTCCATATGTCGGCGCTGCAAGCTTTTCCTATCTGTTTCCTCAGTGGTAAATACAGTGTAACTCTGATGATGCTCCCTGTACTCATTCCTCCCCTCATTTCCGGGGTACCTCTGATCCGGCTGGTGCTGATTTTCCACCTGATGCACTGCATCCCTTCTCTCATTGTTGTCATACCTTGGCGGAGGGGGCGGCAACATTAGAGAGCAATTGCTGCCGAGGTAACTCCTGCCGAGGTTGATCATTCCGAGGTGTCTGAGCATTCCCCGCACCGCCTTGTTCAATCTTGCGCATCCACTTACATTGCCTCGTCGTATGACCCGCTGGGTTACTCGGATTTGGCGTGTGAAACTTACACGGCTGATCCAACATCGACTCATAGGTGTACCTCGGACGGTCCTTCCTTTCTTGCCACTGTTTCTTTTGTTCCGGCGTCCAAGTTTTCTTGCCATCGTTTCTAGGAGTCCATTGCCCTCTAGTTTTCTGGCGTTGGTTGCTTCCTGTTCCGGGCTGATCCTGATTCACAGCTGCAACTTGTCGAACTGTACCGGTGATCCGGTCTATCATCCCTCCTTTTACCTTTGTAGTCATTCCTTCGGGATGATCCGGCTCCATCTCTCTGGTAGTACTCCTCACCCGACTCGTTGGACACGAGCCTAGGTTGAGTTGGATCGCCCAAGGCATATGAATCAGCAATCCGGATCATCTCTGCCAACGTGGTGGGCATCTTCCTTTATAACTTTTGCCATAGTTCGCTTGCATATCTGCATCCCTGTGCAAACCACGCTATGGCCTGTGATTCTATCACGCCCTCACATGAGTTTCTCACGGTACACCACCGAGTTAAAAACTCCCGGTCCATCTCATTCGGTCTTTGTTTGCACATAGCTAGTGTCTGTTTCCTATTCGGCCTCTGATACGTACTCGAGAAATTGCTGATGAACATCTCTTCAAAATCTATCCAGCAGTTAATGCTTCCGGGTGGCAAATTGTTCAGCCATACTCTTGTCGGGCCCTCCAACATCTGGGGTACGTATCGTACAGCCCACCTCAAGTTGCCTGTGGCAATTTTCACAGCCGTTGCATAATTTATCAACCAATCTTCCGGCTTATTGCTGTCGTCATACGTCTTCGTGCCTCTGGGTAACTGTAAGTTAGGTACCGGTGGCTCTTTCATGATCCGGGGTCCAAAACATGCAGGACCAGGAGGACCTTGACTTTCAATCTGCTCCGACCTCTACAGTCGATCCAGTTTCAACCTGGCATCGTCCGTCATCAAATCCCTGCTTCCCAATCTCGACCCTATCACATGATAGTCCGGCCTTGGGTATCCTGCATTTACCATTTCCGAATCTCCATCATTGTACCGGTCTCGCTCTCGTGGCACATCTCTTTGTTGCATACCCCGGTCGGCACTTTGCTCTTGCCTTGGCATATTCCGCTTCTGCGGTTGTCCTGTAGAGTTGCGCTGTCTGGCATTGCCGTTAACAGCGTTTCCTTGACCGGCATTGCCTTGGTCACGGTTACCTCGGCCAGCTTCACCTCGGCTTACACTCCGTCGATCATCGTTTCTTTGTACCTCTTTTGCCTTTCCTGCCCTTGTCGGGTCATACAGAACAATCTGCTTGTTTCTCCTGGCCGAGGTTACTACCTCCTCTCTCCTTTGACCACCATGAGGGGACGATGCGGCTCCAGCGGATTTCTCTGGGTTACCCACCACCGAATGAACAATCTTGGAGGCCCCAGCTCTCTCTGGGTTTGCCCTAAGCAGTTCCTCATTTTGCCTGTTCGCGATGCGAACCAACTCATTGACCCGATCTTGCTGTCTCTGACGGGCTTCACCCGTCAGACCCTCTAGCTCAGATGCGGCTGCATCTGCTGCTCTGAGGTTTTTCGCCGGGTATTGTACTTCGGCAGCCCCACGGACAAACAGTTTTCAGACTCCTCAATCCGAGTATCCCCTTCTTTGTTCATTTCACTCATGAGATTTCTCCCCTTCACTTTTACAGCATCTACTTTGTTTGCCTTTGCATACTCACGCAGCATCATATTCAACGACTGTTGAGCCGCAGCAATCTTTTTCGCTCCCTCCAGAATTTTCTGCCTAGTTTCCTCTAGCTCGGCCTATGCCTGAGCCAGATCTACCACTGCTGCTACCGGATTTGCTAAGCTATCCATAGCCTCTCTCAGTACATTCTCAGGCCTCTCTAGTGGAGGACCTCTACCTTTCCTCGGTGCCTTAGGTGTTACCTCCGGATCTAGTGCCGGATCCTTGCTTGCGCCTGCCCCCGGCGCAATCATCATCACTTCAGCACGGTCCAGGGAGCGAGCGATACGCGCCTCGTGAACCATGCTAAGGGGTGGTTCCCCTGCTTCAACGATGCGCCGCGGATGAACGCATGATACGTCCATAGCAACGTAGACCTTGTGCGCACCCAACTTGACGAAAAGGCCGTCACGTGGAAGTGGGCGCGTGCCGAAGCAGCCAGCGTTGTCGCTGACGAAGTCCAGCGCTCCAAAGCACTAAACGAGCCCGGAGACGATGCGTTCGTCGGTGCCGATGAGGTTTCCCGTCCGGATCTTCACCCCTGGTAGCACCGCTAGCCCCACGGTGGGCACCAACTGTCGTGGTGGTGTCACGGCAGATGCCATGGATAGGCTAAAGGTGGGGACTAATACACGCTAGGGGAATCCAGGGAGGGATAGTGAAGTGATTCTCCACACAAAAGTTTATATTTGCTTTTTCTCCAAGGTTACAAGTGCTCCTAGAGATGTATTGGTGAGAGGAGGAAGAAGGAGCTCCCTTACTCTCGCTCACAGATCACCCTTAAAACCCTAGCCAAACTAGCCAAATCGGAACCCCCTCTACAGAAGCCCTAGCCCTCCTTATATAGGGGGGGCTAGGTCTCCATCTAGGGCATACGTGGAGGTATATTCCTAAGAATATGCCATCTCCCAAAGTAGTAAGCCGACCGGGTTACTTTTCCCTTGCGTCACACATGCAGAGGCTACGTGAGCCTCTGCGGCGCCTGCCTCAGCCGACATGGGTATCGTCACCCATGTCGGCCACGCCCCGGTGGTCCTGCCCTTGTCTTCTTCGCTCAGGCAATGCGTACCGGGGCTTCTTTTGACCAGCGAGATTCCTTTCTTCTCCTAGAAGCTAGATGTGCCCCGGATCATAGTTGATCCGGCCACACCTGTTCCTACATACAAGTTAAACATGCATTTCCGACTTACTGCTTTTTTCGGTTGAGACTTAGTTAGGCGAACGCCCCCTGGTCCGGGTTACCCCGTGATTCGGCCTGCCTTGAGGTGACCCGGCCAGCATCCGCTTTGGCCTTGCCGAACCTCGGCTAACTCGGCCTTTATACCCCGGCGTGGCCCTACCCGGGGGTATCCCCCCAACACAGTGACTCTGGTGGATCCATATGTGGTATGTGAAAAGAACACACATGCAATGACTCCAGTTGTTATTAGTAAAAAGAACACACATGCAATGACACTGGTGGATCCATGTGTGGTCTCTGAAGAGAACTGTAACATTCCAAAACTTTAATCCAAGGTTATTTAGATCCAAATCATCAGTTTTTATAGTTAACAAAAACTTTTCCATTTAAAAATATTAAAGCATTCATATTTGTGTGCATTTAAATAGGAGTTGTTTTGAATTGCCTTGATTAAGTGATCCATTGCTTGTAAAATGATTCTTAGGTGAAATAAACATCATCTAGATCATTCCCAACCAAATCCCAAAGAAAAACAAATCAAAGTGAATAAAAGAAAGAAATGGTCATTTGTGCCATTTTAATCAACATGCCTACTTTGGCTATTCCTAGGACTCAATTCTGAACAGAAACAACTATGGATCTTTGCACCCCTTGCTAGTACATGTAATGATGTACCAAGGCCCACTTTGTGATCTGCCAAAAACTTTCAAACACTAATTTTAAATGGAATTTGAAAATTGAATGTAGTTCATATTAGAAGATCTCACTTATTCAAAAACCACTCAAATGAGCTCCATTTTCAAATCCCAAGCAACCACAGAGGCTTAAGCATGTGTCTAGCAAGTCCACAAAAAATCATCCAAAAATTCAAAACTTGAGTTCTTGCGGCCATTTTTACAAACACATTATGGGAAGAATTCAAACAAAACATAAAACACTATTTGGAGCAGTGTTTGAACCAAATTGGTCTCCCATTTTGAAACCACAGCCACCCAGTGCAATCCCCTACCCCTCTCTAGCCCAGCCACCCACTGTTCCACGACCAAATGGTCATGGTCATTAAGGCCGAGCACCATTTGGGCACCCCACCGGCGACAGCACGCCACAGCCGCCGCTAGCATCGTCCACCATGTCCAGGATGTTCCTTGTGGTCCACCTCCACCACCCAACCAGCCCTAGCCCAAGGACAGCGACCGGAGCAGCCAGGAACCGCCGCGCTCGGAGACTGTCGGCCATGTCGACGCCGCCCGCAGAGCGCGCACGGTCCCCGCTCGACCAGACCTCGCCTCGCTCCAGCCGACCGCCTACACGATCCCCACCGGCCTAGGAAGCTAACGAACACGCCCATTCTCCCGACCGTGCCCCGTAGTCGCCGGCCGCTGCGAAACTCGCCGTCGGCAGAGACTTAGTGCGTGCCACGTCATTCGCTTCCCCGACCGCAAACCACTGCACACTCACCGCCGTGACACTCGCCAGGGCACCTCCCACCGTCCTAACCCACCGCCCATGCCTCTAGCCAGCTATGTCGTTGTCACCGGCGAGCACCGCCTATACTCCTCTGCCGCTTAGCCGCGCCTATAAAAGGAGGACACCCCAGCACCATTTCCTCACACCACTCTCATCCCCACCCTCTCACAACACTCCTAGAGCCTCACCGGAGCAAGCTGCCGTCCACAGCGCCGGAATTTCGCCGGAGTCTGCCGCAGAGGGAGAAGAAGGGGGCCGTTGATCAAGGCCACCTCTCGGGACGCTGCCGGTACCAGGAGAACCACCGTCCTCGACTTGTTCGTTTGCAAGCCTCGCCGAACCTTCCCGGAGCCCCGGTAAGCCGCCCTAGACCCCCACCGAGCCGCTAGGGTTCCACCTCGCCGGCGACCTGTCCGTCGTCGATGACAAGTCACAGCCGTAGATCTCACTTCTAATCTAACGGCCCACATCGCCTCGTACTTCTTCGGTTGTAAAGAGCCGCTGACATGTGGCCCCCTGTCAGCTGTCCTCTGCGCCACGGAGTACCACTGGGCCGGCCCATTTTAGTTCCTGCGCTAGCCCACGAATTCAAACTGAGATTTTTCTAATTTAGTTTGAACTTAGTTCTGTCCCCTAGTTTGAAAATCAATTCAGAGAGATTTACAAATCCAAATGGAGTGATTCAAATTGTGTTAGAAAGCTACTGAAAAGATCTATCCAAGTCCGTTGGATTTTATTCAATTAGAGTTAGATATCTCTCCTAGTAAAAATAAAAAAGACGGAAGCATTTGCACATTCAAACATTTTTCTAAAATCAACCATGATAGCTTTTGAGTTGATTCCAACTCTCAGAAATCACATTTAACCATACCTATCTGAATATGTAATAATATTAAGGTTTACATGCAGTGACTTTGTACTAGTACCAAAATAATGCTATATAGGCATTTCTAGTCACTTTAAATCATAAAATAATGAACTTAAACCAAAATAAATATGAACAAACCCTTAAATCACATTCCCATGTGTTAGAATATGTGGTGATGACATGTGTCCACATGATCCCATATTTTAAGTGGTGAATATTAAATCTTAGTTAATTTCAATGAGTAGAAATTACTTTTCTTAAATAAAAGGAATAAAACTAGTTAATAAAACCTTGTGATGCTTGTGATGATATTAGATCATCAAATGTGTGCCTTAGGATGCTAAGTATCCTAGTTAAGTATTTTTTGGTGATTGTGTACTCCGTATGTATTTATAGACGATAGTACCGACCAAGCTTTCGAGGAGGAGGAATGCTATCAAGAGGAGGAAGAAAACTTCAACCACTGCACTACACAAGGCAAGCCATCATTAACAATGCAAGCTAACACTTGCAAGTATAATGCTTAGCAATCTAGAATTAAGCTAGATGATTTGAGCAAAGAAGCTTTAGGTATGCTTTGGTTATACCAATTTGACTATTACTTACCCCAAGAATTATTTTCCAAGCTTTACTTCCTTTACTTTACCAAAGTCCTTTACTTGTTTTGAAAGTAGAATAAAGAGTATAAAACTTGACCTATCTACATAACCTTAGATGTCATTCTATGACATGAGATTGATCTTAGCATCCCACCTTAGTGAACACTCTTAACTTAGTAGCTTAGAGCTAGATCAAAACTTGAGTCACTTTTGATGGGAACACTTGGTGAAAATGAATTGTGAAAACCTTGGAATGATGAGTCATTCTATTGAGATGTTTTGACATGTGTTGAGAAACACAAATGGTTTACGATGATGAAAATGTTGAGGCATGAGCCTTGACCCTTTTACAAAACTGATGGTTGGATTCGGATGCGATACCATTCCAAATTTACCGTACAACCACAATACCTGAATTGGGTAAGGCTTAGCCGGAAGTTTATATGCAATAGTATTAGTTCCCTCGCGGGAGAGGTTTGAGCTAAGGTTACCTCTCAATGTTGTCCACCTATGCAGCGCCCAAGATGACAGATGGTCATGGTTGGGAGGCCATGCTCATAGGAGAGGTGCTTATACTAGGGTGTGTAAAGGAAAGGTTATGTTTAATTATCTGCATACTAAGTATGATGATTCAAGGTTATCCCTAACAGATGTATTGAATCTTGTGGTGAAAGTGTACCACCTCTGCAGAGTGTCAAACTATTTGAATAGCCGCGTCCGCGGTTATGGACAGTTGGAGTGGCCATAATGTTTTGTTCTCAGATGTTTTAAAAATGACTTATGAAATGAATGATGAATCTTGACTTGACCACAACAGGGTTGTGACTATGACAATACCTTCCCAACATAAGTGATTCTAGAACTTTATTTTATCTTTCTTTGTTTCTGAACTCATCTTAGGATTCCAACTTAACTTTACAAATAAACTTAGAGTTGGCACTTTACATTAGAACTATACTACTTGTTAGTGGTAGTTTCCGAGTACTTAAAGAGTACTCATGGATTTTGTCCCTGGCTATTCTCATGGCCAGACTATGAAGGAGACTACCAAGATGATGGCCAGCAGGATAGCTATGATAACTAGGACTATCTGCCTTCGTCAGCATTGCCTGTGCCCCTGAAGATAGACCCCACCGCTACGCTTACTATTTATCCCGCTGCTTGTTGTATTAAGACTGGATCAGGAGATCCTTATTTGTGTAAGACCTTATTTATGGTTTGTAATGGATGATGTACTGTGATATCCAATCTGTTATGTCTCGCAAAAATGGTAATCCTATGATTGCGATGTATGACATAACAGGCATCTGGGATTAAAAATCCGGGTGTTGACAAGAACACACATTTCAATGACACTGGTGGATCCATATGTGGTATGTGAAAATAACACACATGAAATGACTCTAGTTGTTGTTAGTAAAAACAACACACATGCAATGACAATAGTGGATCCATATGTGGTATGTGAAAAGAACACACATGCAATGACTCCAGTTCTTGTTAGTAAAAAGAACACACATGCAATGACACTAGTGGATCCATATGTGGATTGTGAAAAGAGCACACATGCAATGACATTGGTGGATCCATATGTGGTATGTGAAAAGAACACACATTTCAATGACTCTGGTTGTTCTTAGTAAAAAGAACACACATGCAATGAAAATGGTGGATCCATAGGTGGATTGTGAAAAGATCACACATGCAATGACTCTGGTGGATCCATATGTGGTATCTGAAGAGAACACACATTTTAATGACACTGGTGGATCCATATGTGGTATGTGAAAAGAACACACATGAAATGACACTGGTCGATCCATAGGTGGATTGTGAAAAGAGCACACATGCAATGACACTAGTGAATCCATAGGTGGAATGTGAAAAGAACAAACATGCAATGAAACTGGTGGATCCATATGTGGTATGTGAAAACAACACACATTTCAATGACTCTGGTTGTTTTTAGTAAAAAGAACACACATGGAATGACACTGGTGGATCCATGTGTGGTCTCTGAAGAGAACACACCTGCAATGACTCGGCTTGTTGTTAGTAAAAAGAGCACACATGCAATGACACTGGTGGATCCATAGGTGGATTGTGAGAAGAACACACATGCAATGACACTTGTGGATCCATATGTGGTATGTGAAAAGAACACACATGCAATGACTCTAGTTGTTGTTAGTAAAAAGAAGACACATGCAATTACACTAGTGGATCTAGAGGTGGATTGTGAAAAGAGCACACACGCAATGACATTGGTGGATCCATATGTGGTATGTGAAAAGAACACACATTTCAATGACTCTGGTTGTTGTTAGTAAAAAGAACACACATGCAATGACACTGGTGGATCCATAGGTGGATTGTGAAAAGAGCACACATGCAATGACTCCAGTTGTTGTTAGTAAAAAGAACACACATGTAATGACACTGGTGGATCCATGTGTGGTCTCTGAAGAGAACACACACTTCAATGACACTGGTGGATACATATGTGCTATGTGAAAAGAACACACATGAAATGACTCCAGTTGTTGTTAGTAAAAATAACACACATGCAATGACACTGGTGGATCCATATGTCGTATGTGAAATGAACACACATGAAATGACTCCAGTTGTTGTTAGAAAAAAGAACACACATGCAATGACACTGGTGGATCCATGTGTGGTCTCTGAAGAGAACACACATTTCAATGACACTGGTGGATCCATATGTGGTATGTGAAAAGAACACACGAGAAATGACACTCGTGGATCCATAGGTGGATTGTGAAAAGAGCACACATGCAATGACACTAGTGGATCCATATGTGGTATGTGAAAAGAACACACATGCAATGACTCCAGTTGTTGTTAGTAAAAAGAACACACATGCAATGACACTGGTGGATCCATGTGTGGTCTCTAAAGAGAACACACATTTCAATGACACTGGTGGATCCATATGTGGTATGTGAAAAGTACACACATGAAATGACTCTGGTTGTTGTTAGTAAAAAGAACACACATGCAATGACAATGGTGGATCCATAGGTGGATTGTGAAAACAACACACATGCAATGACACTGGTGGATCCATATGTGGTATGTGAAAATAACACACATGCACTGACTCTGGTTGTTGTTAGTAAAAAGAACACACGTGCAATGACACTGGTGGATCCATATGTGGTATGTGAAAATAGCACACGTGCAATGACTCCAGTTGTTGTTAGTAAAAAGAACACACGTGCAATGGCACTGGTGGATCCATGTGTGGTCTCTGAAGAGAACACACGTTTCAATGACACTGGTGGATCCATATATGGTATGTGAAAAGAACACACATGAAATGACACTAGTGGATCCATAGGTGGATTGTGAAAAGAGCACACATGCAATGACACCGGTGGATCCATAGGTGGATTGTGAAAAGAACACACATGCAATGACACTGGTGGATCCATATGTGGTATTTGAAAACAACACACATTTCAATGACTCTGGTTGTTGTTAGTAAAAAGAACACACATGCAATGACACTGGTGGATCCATGTGTGGTCTCTGAAGAGAACACACATGTAATGACTCTTGTTGTTGTTAGTAAAAAGAGAACACATGCAATGACACTAGTGGATTGCGAAAAGAACACACATGCAATGACACTGGTGGATGCATATGTGGTATGTGAAAAAAACACATGCAATGACTCTGGTTGTTGTTAGTAAAAAGAACACATATGCAATGACACTGGTGGATCCATAGGTGGATTGTGAAAAGAGCACACATGCAATAACTCTGGTGGATCCCTATGTGGTATATGAAAAGAACACACATGAAATGACACTGGTGGATACATAGGTGGATTGTGAAAAGAGCATACATGTAATGACACTGGTGGATCCATGTGTGGTTTCTGAAGAGAACACACATGCAATGGCTCTAGTTGTTGTTAGTAAAGTGCACACATGCAATGACACTGGTCGATCCATAGGTGGATTGCGAAAAGAGCACACATGCAATGACACTGGTGGATCCATGTGTGGTCTCTAAAGAGAACACACATTTCAATGACACTAGTGGATCCATATGTGGTATGTGAGAAGAACACACATGAAATGACAATGGTGGATCCATAGGTGGATTGTGAAAAGAGCACACATGCAATGACACTGGTGGATCCATAGGTGGATTGTGAAAACATCACACATGCAATGACACTGGTGGATCCATAGGTGGTATGTGAAAACAACACACATTTCAATGACTCTGGTTGTTAGTAAAAAGAACACACATGCAATGACACTGTTGGATCCATGTGTGGTCTCTGAAGAGAACAAACATGCAATGACTCTAGTTGTTAGTAAAAAGAGCACACATGCAATGACACTAGTGGATCCATAGGTGGATTGTGAAAATAGCACACATGCAATGACACTGGTGGATCCATATGTGGTATGTGAAAAGAACACGCATTTCGATGACTTTGGTTGTTGTTAGTAAAAAGAACACACATGCAATGACACTGGTGGATCCATAGGTGGATTGTGAAAAGAGCACACATGCAATGACTCTGGTGGATCCATATGTGGTATGTGAAAGGAACACACATGCAATGACTCCTGTTTTTGTTAGTAAAAAGAACACACATGCAATGACACTGGTGGATCCATGTGTGGTCTCTGAAGAGAACACACATTTCAATGACACTAGTGGATCCATATGTGCTATGTGAAAAGAACACACATGAAATGACACTGGTGGATCCATAGGCGGATTGTGAAAAGAGCACACATGCAATGACACTGTGGATCCATAGGTGGATTGTGAAAAGAACACACATGCAATGACACTGGTGGATCCATATGTGGTATGTGAAAACAACACACATTTCAATGACTCTGGTTGTTGTTAGTAAAAAAGCACACATGCAATGACACTGGTGGATCATGTGTGGTCTCTCAAGAGAACACACATGCAATGACTCTGGTTGTTGTTAGTAAAAAGAGCACACATGCAATGACACTGGAGGATACATAGGTGGATTGTGAAAAGAACACACATGCAATGACACTGGTGGATCCATATGTGGTATGTGAAAACAACACACATTTCAATGACTCTGGTTGTTGTTAGCAAAAAAACACATGCAATGACACTGGTGGATCCATGTGTGGTCTCTCAAGAGAACACACATGCAATGACTCTGGTTGTTGTTAGTAAAAAGGGCACACATGGAACGACACGGGTGGATCCAAAGGTGGATTGTCAAAAGAGCACACATGCAATGACACTAGTGGATCCATATGTGGTATGTGAAAAGAACACACATTTCAATGACTCTGGTTGTTGTTAGTAAAAAGAACACACATGCAATGACACTGGTGGATCCATATGTGGATTCTGAAAAGAGCACACATGCAATGAGTCCGGTGGATCCATATGTGGTATGTGAAAAGAACACACATCCAATGACTCAAGTAGTTGTTAGTAAAAAGAACACACATGAAATGACACTGGTGGATCCATGTGTGGTCTCTGAAAAGAACACACATTTCAATGACACTGGTGGATCCATATGTAGTATGTGAAAAGAACACACATGAAATGACTCTAGTTGTTGTTAGTAAAAAGAACACACATGCAATGACACTGGTGGATCCATATGTAGTATGTGAAAAGAACACACATGCAATGACTCTAGTTGTTGTCAGAAAAAAGAACACAAATGCAATGACACTGGTGGATCCATGTGTGGTTTCAAAAGAGAACACACATTTAAATGACACTAGTGGATCCATATGTGCTATGTGAGAAGAACACACATGAAATGACACAGGTGGATCCATAGGTGGATTGTGAAAAGAGCACACATGCAATGACACCGGTGGATCCATAGGTGGATTGAGAAAAGAACACACATGCAATGACACTGGTGGATCCATATGTGGTATGTGAAAACAACACACATTTTAATGACTCTGGTTGTTAGTAAAAAGAACACACATGAAATGACACTGGTGGATCCATGTGTGGTCTCTGAAGAGAACAAACATGCAATGACTCTAGTTGTTGTTAGTTAAAAGAGCACACATGCAATGACACTGGTGGATCAATAGGTGGATTATGAAAAGAGCACACATGCAATGACACTGGTGGATCCATATGTGGTATGTGAAAAGAACACACATTTCAATGACTTTGGTTGTTGTTAGTAAAAAGAACACACATGCAATAACACTGGTGGATCCACAGGTGGATTGTGAAAAGAGCACACAAGCAATGACTCTGGTGGATCTATATGTGGTATGTGAAAAGAACACACATGCAATGACTCTAGTTGTTGTTAGTAAAAAGAACACACATGCAATGACATTGGTGGATCCATGTGTGGTCTCTGAAGAGAACACACATTTCAATGACACTGGTGGATCCGTATGTGGTATGTGAAAAGAACACACATGAAATGACACTAGTTGTTTTTAGTAAAGAGAACACACATGCAATGACACTGGTGGATCCATATGTGGTATGTGAAAGGAACACACATGCAATGACTCCAGTTGTTGTTAGTAAAAAGAACACACATGCAATGACACTGGTGGATCCATAGGTGGATTGTGAAAAGAGCACACATGCAATGACACTGGTGGATCCATAGGTGGATTGTGAAAAGAACACACATGCAATGACACTGGTGGATCCATATGTGGTATGTGAAAACAACACACATTTCAATGACTCTAGTTGCTGTTAGTAAAAAAACACATGAAATGACACTGGTGGATCCATGTGTCGTGTCTCAAGAGAACACACATACAATGACTCTGGTTGTTGTTAGTAAAAAGAGCACACATGCAATGACACTGGTAGATCCATAGGTGGATTGTGAAAAGAACACACATGCAATGACACTGGTGGATCCATATGTGGTATGTGAAAACAACACACATTTCAATGACTCTGGTTGTTGTTAGTAAAAAAACACACATGCAATGACACTGGTGGATCCATGTGTGGTCTCTCAAGAGAAAACACATGCAATGACTCTGGTTGTTGTTAGTAAAAAGAGCACACATGCAATGACACTGGTGGATCCATAGGTGGATTGTGAAAAGAGCACACATACAATGACACTAGTGGATCCATATCTGGTATGTGAAAATAACACACATTTCAATGACTCTGGTTGTTGTTAGTAAAAAGAACACACATGCAATGACATTGGTGGATCCATAGGTGGATTTTGAAAAGAGCACACATCCAATGAGTCTGGTGGATCCATATGTGGTATGTGACAAAAACACACATGCAATGACTCCAGTTGTTGTTAGTAAAAAGAACACACATGAAATGACACTGGTGGATCCATGTGTGGTGTTTGGAAAGAATACACATTTCAATGACACTAGTGGATCCATATGTGGTATGTGAAAAGAACACACATGAAATGACTCCAGTTGTTGTTAGTAAAAAGAACACACATGCAATGACACTGGTGGATCCATATGTAGTATGTGAAAGGAACACACATGCAATGACTCTAGTTGTTGTTAGTAAAAAGAACACAAATGCAATGACACTGGTGGATCCATGTGTGGTATCAAAAGAGAACACACATTTCGATGACACTAGTGGATCCATATGTGGTATGTGAGAAGAACACACATGAAATGACACCGGTGGATCCATAGGTGGATTGTGAAAAGAGCACACATGTAATGACACCGGTGGATCCATAGGTGGATTGTGAAAAGAACACACATGCAATGACACTGGTGGATCCATATGTGGTATGTGAAAACAACACACATTTCAATGACTCTCGTTGTTAGTAAAAAGAACACACATGCAATGACACTGGTGGATCCATGTGTGGTCTCTAAAGAGAACAAACATGCAATGACTCTGGTTGTGAAAAGAACACACATGCAATGATACTGGTGGATCCATAGGTTGATTGTGAAAAGAGCACACATGTAATGACACTGGTGGATCCATAGGTGGATTGTGAAAAGAACACACATGCAATGACACTGGTGGATCCATATGTGGTATGTGAAAACAACACACATTTCAATGACTCTGGTTGTTAGTAAAAAGAACACACATGCAATGACACTGGTGGATCCATGTGTGGTCTCTGAAGAGAACAAACATGCAATGACTCTGGTTGTTGTTAGTTAAAAGAGCACACATGCAATGACACTGGTGGATCCATAGGTGGAGTATGAAAAGAGCACACATGCAATGACACTGGTGGATCCATATGTGGTATGTGAAAAGAACACACATTTCAATGACTTTGGTTGTTGTTAGTAAAAAGAACACACATGCAATAACACTGGTGAATCCATAGGTGGATTGTGAAAAGAGCACACATGCAATGACTATGGTGGATCCATATGTGGTATGTGAAAAGAACACACATGCAATGACTCTAGTTGTTGTTAGTAAAAAGAACACACATGCAATGACATCGGTGGATCCATGTGTGGTCTCTGAAGAACACACATTTCAATGACACTGTGGATCCATATGTGGTATATGAAAAGAACACACATGAAATGACACCAGTTCTTTTTAGTAAAAAGAGCACACATGCAATGACACTGGTGGATCCATATGTGGTATGTGAAAGGAACACACATGCAATGACTCCAGTTGTTGTTAGTAAAAAGAACACACATGCAATGACACTGGTGGATCCATAGGTGGATTGTGAAAAGAGCACACATGCAATGACACTGGTGGATCCATAGGTGGATTGTGAAAAGAACACACATGCAATGACACTGGTGGATCCATATGTGGTATGTGAAAACAACACACATTTCAATGACTCTAGTTGTTGTTAGTAAAAAACACATGAAATGACACTGGTGGATTCATGTGTGGTGTCTCAAGAGAACACACATACAATGACTCTAGTTGTTGTTAGTAAAAAGAGTACACATGCAATGACACTGGTAGATCCATAGGTGGATTGTGACAAGAACACACATGCAATGACACTGGTGGATCCATATGTGGTATGTGAAAACAACACACATTTCAATGAATCTGGTTGTTGTTAGTAAAAAACACACATGCAATGACACTGGTGGATCCATGTGTGGTCTCTCAAGAGAACACACATGCAATGACTCTGGTTGTTGTTAGTAAAAAGAGCACACATGCAATGACACTGGTGGATCCATATGTGGTATGTGAAAAGAACACACATTTCAATGACTCTGGTTGTTGTTAGTAAAAAGAACACACATGCAATGACACTGGTGGATCCATATGTGGATTCTGAAAAGAGCACACATGCAATGAGTCCGGTGGATCCATATGTGGTATGTGAAAAGAACACACATCCAATGACTCTAGTAGTTGTTAGTAAAAAGAACACACATGAAATGACACTGGTGGATCCATGTGTGGTCTCTGAAAAGAACACACATTTCAATGACACTGGTGGATCCATATGTAGTATGTGAAAAGAACACACATGAAATGACTCTAGTTGTTGTTAGTAAAAAGAACACACATGCAATGACACTGGTGGATCCATATGTAGTATGTGAAAAGAACACACATGCAATGACTCTAGTTGTTGTCGGAAAAAGAACACAAATGCAATGACACTGGTGGATCCATGTGTGGTTTGAAGAGAACACACATTTCAATGACACTAGTGGATCCATATGTGCTATGTGAGAAGAACACACATGAAATGACACAGGTGGATCCATAGGTGGATTGTGAAAAGAGCACACATGCAATGACACCGGTGGATCCATAGGTGGATTGTGAAAAGAACACACATGCAATGACACTGGTGGATCCATAAGTGGTATGTGAAAACAACACACATTTTAATGAGTCTGGTTGTTAGTAAAAAGAACAAACATGAAATGACACTGGTGGATCCATGTGTGGTCTCTGAAGAGAACAAACATGCAATGACTCTAGTTGTTGTTAGTTAAAAGAGCACACATGCAATGACACTGGTGGATCCATAGGTGGATTATGAAAAGAGCACACATGCAATGACACTGGTGGATCCATATGTGGTATGTGAAAAGAACACACATTTCAATGACTTTGGTTGTTGTTAGTAAAAAGAACACACATGCAATAACACTGGTGGATCCATAGGTGGATTGTGAAAAGAGCACACAAGCAATGACTCTGTTGGATCCATATGTGGTATGTGAAAAGAACACACATGCAATGACTCTAGTTGTTGTTAGTAAAAAGAACACACATGCAATGACACTGGTGGATCCATATGTGGTATGTGAAAACAACACACATTTCAATGACTCTAGTTGCTGTTAGTAAAAAAACACATGAAATGACACTGGTGGATCCATGTGTCGTGTCTCAAGAGAACACACATACAATGACTCTGGTTGTTGTTAGTAAAAAGAGCACACATGCAATGACACTGGTAGATCCATAGGTGGATTGTGAAAAGAACACACATGCAATGACACTGGTGGATCCATATGTGGTATGTGAAAACAACACACATTTCAATGACTCTGGTTGTTGTTAGTAAAAAACACATGCAATGACACTGGTGGATCCATGTGTGGTCTCTCAAGATAACACACATGCAATGACTCTGGTTGCTGTTAGCAAAAAGAGCGCACACGCAATGACACTGGTGGATCCATAGGTGGATTGTGAAAAGAACACACATGCAATGACACTGGTGGATCCATATCTGGTATGTGAAAATAACACACATTTCAATGACTCTGGTTGTTGTTAGTAAAAAGAACACACATGCAATGACATTGGTGGATCCATAGGTGGATTTTGAAAAGAGCACACATCCAATGAGTCTGGTGGATCCATATGTGGTATGTGACAAAAACACACATGCAATGACTCCAGTTGTTGTTAGTAAAAAGAACACACATGAAATGACACTGGTGGATCCATGTGTGGTGTTTGGAAAGAATACACATTTCAATGACACTAGTGGATCCATATGTGGTATGTGAAAAGAACACACATGAAATGACTCCAGTTGTTGTTAGTAAAAAGAACACACATGCAATGACACTGGTGGATCCATATGTAGTATGTGAAAGGAACACACATGCAATGACTCTAGTTGTTGTTAGTAAAAAGAACACAAATGCAATGACACTGGTGGATCCATGTGTGGTATCAAAAGAGAACACACATTTCGATGACACTAGTGGATCCATATGTGGTATGTGAGAAGAACACACATGAAATGACACCGGTGGATCCATAGGTGGATTGTGAAAAGAGCACACATGTAATGACACCGGTGGATCCATAGGTGGATTGTGAAAAGAACACACATGCAATGACACTGGTGGATCCATATGTGGTATGTGAAAACAACACACATTTCAATGACTCTGGTTGTTAGTAAAAAGAACACACATGCAATGACACTGGTGGATCCATGTGTGGTCTCTGAAGAGAACAAACATGCAATGACTCTGGTTGTGAAAAGAACACACATGCAATGATACTGGTGGATCCATAGGTTGATTGTGAAAAGAGCACACATGTAATGACACTGGTGGATCCATAGGTGGATTGTGAAAAGAACACACATGCAATGACACTGGTGGATCCATATGTGGTATGTGAAAACAACACACATTTCAATGACTCTGGTTGTTAGTAAAAAGAACACACATGCAATGACACTGGTGGATCCATGTGTGGTCTCTGAAGAGAACAAACATGCAATGACTCTGGTTGTTGTTAGTTAAAAGAGCACACATGCAATGACACTGGTGGATCCATAGGTGGAGTATGAAAAGAGCACACATGCAATGACACTGGTGGATCCATATGTGGTATGTGAAAAGAACACACATTTCAATGACTTTGGTTGTTGTTAGTAAAAAGAACACACATGCAATAACACTGGTGAATCCATAGGTGGATTGTGAAAAGAGCACACATGCAATGACTATGGTGGATCCATATGTGGTATGTGAAAAGAACACACATGCAATGACTCTAGTTGTTGTTAGTAAAAAGAACACACATGCAATGACACTGGTGGATCCATGTGTGGTCTCTGAAGAGAACACACATTTCAATGACACTGGTGGATCCATATGTGGTATATGAAAAGAACACACATGAAATGACACCAGTTCTTTTTAGTAAAAAGAGCACACATGCAATGACACTGGTGGATCCATATGTGGTATGTGAAAGGAACACACATGCAATGACTCCAGTTGTTGTTAGTAAAAAGAACACACATGCAATGACACTGGTGGATCCATAGGTGGATTGTGAAAAGAGCACACATGCAATGACACTGGTGGATCCATAGGTGGATTGTGAAAAGAACACACATGCAATGACACTGGTGGATCCATATGTGGTATGTGAAAACAACACACATTTCAATGACTCTAGTTGTTGTTAGTAAAAAACACATGAAATGACACTGGTGGATTCATGTGTGGTGTCTCAAGAGAACACACATACAATGACTCTAGTTGTTGTTAGTAAAAAGAGTACACATGCAATGACACTGGTAGATCCATAGGTGGATTGTGACAAGAACACACATGCAATGACACTGGTGGATCCATATGTGGTATGTGAAAACAACACACATTTCCACGACTCTGGTTGTTAGTAAAAAACACACATACAATGACACAGGTGGATCCATGTGTGGTCTCTCAAGAGAACACACATGCAATGACTCTGGTTGTTGTTAGTAAAAAGAGCACACATGCAATGACACTGGTGGATCCATATGTGGTATGTGAAAAGAACACACATTTCAATGACTCTGGTTGTTGTTAGTAAAAAGAACACACATGCAATGACACTGGTGGATCCATATGTGGATTCTGAAAAGAGCACACATGCAATGAGTCCGGTGGATCCATATGTGGTATGTGAAAAGAACACACATCCAATGACTCTAGTAGTTGTTAGTAAAAAGAACACACATGAAATGACACTGGTGGATCCATGTGTGGTCTCTGAAAAGAACACACATTTCAATGACACTGGTGGATCCATATGTAGTATGTGAAAAGAACACACATGAAATGACTCTAGTTGTTGTTAGTAAAAAGAACACACATGCAATGACACTGGTGGATCCATATGTAGTATGTGAAAAGAACACACATGCAATGACTCTAGTTGTTGTCAGAAAAAAGAACACAAATGCAATGACACTGGTGGATCCATGTGTGGTTTCGAAAGAGAACACACATTTCAATGACACTAGTGGATCCATATGTGCTATGTGAGAAGAACACACATGAAATGACACAGGTGGATCCATAGGTGGATTGTGAAAAGAGCACACATGCAATGACACCGGTGGATCCATAGGTGGATTGTGAAAAGAACACACATGCAATGACACTGGTGGATCCATAAGTGGTATGTGAAAACAACACACATTTTAATGAGTCTGGTTGTTAGTAAAAAGAACAAACATGAAATGACACTGGTGGATCCATGTGTGGTCTCTGAAGAGAACAAACATGCAATGACTCTAGTTGTTGTTAGTTAAAAGAGCACACATGCAATGACACTGGTGGATCCATAGGTGGATTATGAAAAGAGCACACATGCAATGACACTGGTGGATCCATATGTGGTATGTGAAAAGAACACACATTTCAATGACTTTGGTTGTTGTTAGTAAAAAGAACACACATGCAATAACACTGGTGGATCCATAGGTGGATTGTGAAAAGAGCACACAAGCAATGACTCTGTTGGATCCATATGTGGTATGTGAAAAGAACACACATGCAATGACTCTAGTTGTTGTTAGTAAAAAGAACACACATGCAATGACACTGGTGGATCCATGTGTGGTCTCTGAAGAGAACACACATTTCAATGACACTGGTGGATCCGTATGTGGTATGTGAAAAGAACACACATGAAATGACACTAGTTGTTTTTAGTAAAGAGAACACACATGCAATGACACTGGTGGATCCATATGTGGTATGTGAAAGGAACACACATGCAATGACTCCAGTTGTTGTTAGTAAAAAGAACACACATACAATGACACTGGTGGATCCATAGGTGGATTGTGAAAAGAGCACACATGCAATGACACTGGTGGATCCATAGGTGGATTGTGAAAAGAACACACATGCAATGACACTGGTGGATCCATATGTGGTATGTGAAAACAACACACATTTCAATGACTCTAGTTGCTGTTAGTAAAAAAACACATGAAATGACACTGGTGGATCCATGTGTGGTGTCTCAAGAGAACACACATACAATGACTCTGGTTGTTGTTAGTAAAAAGAGCACACATGCAATGACACTGGTAGATCCATAGGTGGATTGTGAAAAGAACACACATGCAATGACACTGGTGGATCCATATGTGGTATGTGAAAACAACACACATTTCAATGACTCTGGTTGTTGTTAGTAAAAAAACACACATGCAATGACACTGGTGGATCCATGTGTGGTCTCTCAAGAGAAAACACATGCAATGACTCTGGTTGTTGTTAGTAAAAAGAGCACACATGCA
This sequence comes from Avena insularis, assembly GCA_023614405.1. NCBI lineage: Eukaryota > Viridiplantae > Streptophyta > Magnoliopsida > Poales > Poaceae > Avena > Avena insularis. The sequence continues at coordinate 317,623,737 of CM042686.1, forward strand.
ATGACACTGGTGGATCCATAGGTGGATTGTGAAAAGAGCACACATACAATGACACTGGTGGATCCATATCTAGTATGTGAAAATAACACACATTTCAATGACTCTGGTTGTTGTTAGTAAAAAGAACACACATGCAATGACATTGGTGGATCCATAGGTGGATTTTGAAAAGAGCACACATCCAATGAGTCTGGTGGATCCATATGTGGTATGTGACAAAAACACACATGCAATGACTCCAGTTGTTGTTAGTAAAAAGAACACACATGAAATGACACTGGTGGATCCATGTGTGGTGTTTGGAAAGAATACACATTTCAATGACACTAGTGGATCCATATGTGGTATGTGAAAAGAACACACATGAAATGACTCCAGTTGTTGTTAGTAAAAAGAACACGCATGCAATGACACTGGTGGATCCATATGTAGTATGTGAAAGGAACACACATGCAATGACTCTAGTTGTTGTTAGTAAAAAGAACACAAATGCAATGACACTGGTGGATCCATGTGTGGTATCAAAAGAGAACACACATTTCGATGACACTAGTGGATCCATATGTGGTATGTGAGAAGAACACACATGAAATGACACCGGTGGATCCATAGGTGGATTGTGAAAAGAGCACACATGTAATGACACCGGTGGATCCATAGGTGGATTGTGAAAAGAACACACATGCAATGACACTGGTGGATCCATATGTGGTATGTGAAAACAACACACATTTCAATGACTCTGGTTGTTAGTAAAAAGAACACACATGCAATGACACTGGTGGATCCATGTGTGGTCTCTGAAGAGAACAAACATGCAATGACTCTGGTTGTGAAAAGAACACACATGCAATGACACTGGTGGATCCATAGGTTGATTGTGAAAAGAGCACACATGTAATGACACCGGTGGATCCATAGGTGGATTGTGAAAAGAACACACATGCAATGACACTGGTGGATCCATATGTGGTATGTGAAAACAACACACATTTCAATGACTCTGGTTTTTAGTAAAAAGAACACACATGCAATGACACTGGTGGATCCATGTGTGGTCTCTGAAGAGAACAAACATGCAATGACTCTGGTTGTTGTTAGTTAAAAGAGCACACATGCAATGACACTGGTGGATCCATAGGTGGAGTATGAAAAGAGCACACATGCAATGACACTGGTGGATCCATATGTGGTATGTGAAAAGAACACACATTTCAATGACTTTGGTTGTTGTTAGTAAAAAGAACACACATGCAATAACACTGGTGAATCCATAGGTGGATTGTGAAAAGAGCACACATGCAATGACTATGGTGGATCCATATGTGGTATGTGAAAAGAACACACATGCAATGACTCTAGTTGTTGTTAGTAAAAAGAACACACATGCAATGACACTGGTGGATCCATGTGTGGTCTCTGAAGAGAACACACATTTCAATGACACTGGTGGATCCGTATGTGGTATGTGAAAAGAACACACATGAAATGACACCAGTTCTTTTTAGTAAAAAGAACACACATGCAATGACACTGGTGGATCCATATGTGGTATGTGAAAGGAACACACATGCAATGACTCCAGTTGTTGTTAGTAAAAAGAACACACATGCAATGACACTGGTGGATCCATAGGTGGATTGTGAAAAGAGCACACATGCAATGACACTGGTGGATCCATAGGTGGATTGTGAAAAGAACACACATGCAATGACACTGGTGGATCCATATGTGGTATGTGAAAACAACACACATTTCAATGACTCTAGTTGTTGTTAGTAAAAAACACATGAAATGACACTGGTGGATTCATCTGTGGTGTCTCAAGAGAACACACATACAATGACTCTAGTTGTTGTTAGTAAAAAGAGTACACATGCAATGACACTGGTAGATCCATAGGTGGATTGTGAAAAGAACACACATGCAATGACACTGGTGGATCCATATGTGGTATGTGAAAACAACACACATTTCAATGAATCTGGTGGTTGTTAGTAAAAAACACACATGCACTGACACTGGTGGATCCATGTGTGGTCTCTCAAGAGAACACACATGCAATGACTCTGGTTGTTGTTAGTAAAAAGAGCACACATGCAATGACACTGGTGGATCCATATGTGGTATGTGAAAAGAACTCACATTTCAATGACTCTGGTTGTTGTTAGTAAAAAGAACACACATGCAATGACACTGGTGGATCCATAGGTGGATTTTGAAAAGAGCACACATGCAATGAGTCTGGTGGATCCATAAGTGGTATGTGAAAAGAACACACATGCAATGACTCTAGTTGTTGTTAGTAAAAAGAACACACATGAAATGACACTGGTGGATCCATGTGTGGTCTCTGAAAAGAACACACATTTCAATGACACTGGTGGATCCATATGTGGTATGTGAAAAGAACACACATGAAGTGACTCTAGTTGTTGTTAGTAACACGAACACACATGCAATGACACTGGTGGATCCATATGTGGTATGTGAAAGGAACACACATGCAATGACTCCAGTTGTTGTTAGTAAAAATAACACACATGCAATGACACTGGTGGATCCATAGGTGGATTGTGAAAATAGCACACATGCAATGACACTGGTGGATCCATAGGTGGATTGTGAAAAGAACACACATGCAATGACACTGGTGGATCCATATGTGGTATGTGAAAACAACACACATTTCAATGACTCTAGTTGTTGTTAGTAAAAAACACATGAAATGACACTGGTGGATTCATGTGTGGTGTCTCAAGAGAACACAGATACAATGACTTTGGTTGTTGTTAGTAAAAAGAGTACACATGCAATGACACTGGTAGATCCATAGGTGGATTGTGAAAAGAACACACATGCACTGACACTGGTGGATCCATATGTGGTATGTGAAAACAACACACATTTCAATGAATCTGGTTGTTGTTAGTAAAAAAACACACATGCAATGACACTGGTGGATCCATGTGTGGTCTCTCAAGAGAACACACATGCAATGACTCTGGTTGTTGTTAGTAAAAAGGGCACACATGGAACGACAATGGTGGATCCATAGGTGGATTGTCAAAAGAGCACACATGCAATGACACTGGTGGATCCATGTGTGGTCTTTGAAGAGAACAAACATGCAATGACTCTGGTTGTTGTTAGTGAATAGAGCACACATGCAATGACACTAGTGGATCCATAGGTGGATTGTGAAAAGAGCACACATGCAATAGCACTAGTGGATCCATATGTGGATTGTGAAAAGAGCACACATGAAATGACACAGGTGGATCCATAGGTGGATTGTGAAAAGAACACACATGCAATGACTCTAGTTGTTGTCAGAAAAAAGAACACAAATGCAATGACACTGGTGGATCCATGTGTGGTTTCAAAAGAGAACACACATTTCAATGACACTAGTGGATCCATATGTGCTATGTGAGAAGAACACACATGAAATGACACAGGTGGATCCATAGGTGGATTGTGAAAAGAGCACACATGCAATGACACCGGTGGATCCATAGGTGGATTGTGAAAAGAACACACATACAATGACACTGGTGGATCCATATGTGGTATGTGAAAACAACACACATTTCAATGACTCTGGTTGTTAGTAAAAAGAACACACATGAAATGACACTGGTGGATCCATGTGTGGTCTCTGAAGAGAATAAACATGCAATGACTCTGGTTGTTGTTAGTTAAAAGAGCACACATGCAATGACACTGGTGGATCCATAGGTGGATTATGAAAAGAGCACACATGCAATGACACTGTTGGATCCATATGTGGTATGTGAAAAGAACACACATTTCAATGACTTTGGTTGTTGTTAGTAAAAAGAACACACATGCAATAACACTGGTGGATCCATAGGTGGATTGTGAAAAGAGCACACAAGCAATGACTCTGGTGGATCCATATGTGGTATGTGAAAAGAACACACATGCAATGACTCTAGTTGTTGTTAGTAAAAAGAACACACATGCAATGACACTGGTGGATCCATGTGTGGTCTCTGAAGAGAACACACATTTCAATGACACTGGTGGATCCGTATGTGGTATGTGAAAAGAACACACATGAAATGACACCAGTTGTTTTTAGTAAAAAGAACACACATGCAATGACACTGGTGGATCCATATGTGGTATGTGAAAGGAACAAACATGCAATGACTCCAGTTGTTGTTAGTAAAAAGAACACACATGCAATGACACTGGTGGATCCATAGGTGGATTGTGAAAAGAGCACACATGCAATGACATTGGTGGATCCATAGGTGGATTGTGAAAAGAACACACATGCAATGACACTGGTGGATCCATATGTGGTATGTGAAAACAACACACATTTCAATGACTAGTTGTTGTTAGTAAAAAAACACATGAAATGACACTGGTGGATCCATGTGTGGTGTCTCAAGAGAACACACATACAATGACTCTGGTTGTTGTTAGTAAAAAGAGCACACATGCAATGACACTGGTAGATCCATAGGTGGATTGTGAGAAGAACACACATGCAATGACACTGGTGGATCCATATGTGGTATGTGAAAACAACACACATTTCAATGACTCTGGTTGTTGTTAGTAAAAAAACACACATGCAATGACACTGGTGGATCCATGTGTGGTCTCTCAAGAGAAAACACATGCAATGACTCTGGTTGTTGTTAGTAAAAAGAGCACACATGCAATGACACTGGTGGATCCATAGGTGGATTGTCAAAAGAGTACACATGCAATGACACTGGTGGATCCATATGTGGTATGTGAAAATAACACACATTTCAATGACTCTGGTTGTTGTTAGTAAAAAGAACACACATGCAATGACATTGGTGGATCCATAGGTGGATTATGAAAAGAGCACACATCCAATGAGTCTGGTGGATCCATATGTGGTATGTGACAAAAACACACATGCAATGACTCCAGTTGTTGTTAGTAAAAAGAACACACATGAAATGACACTGGTGGATCCATGTGTGGTGTTTGGAAAGAATACACATTTCAATGACACTAGTGGATCCATATGTGGTATGTGAAAAGAACAGACATGAAATGACTCCAGTTGTTGTTAGTAAAAAGAACACACATGCAATGACACTGGTGGATCCATATGTAGTATGTGAAAAGAACACACATGCAATGACTCTAGTTGTTGTTAGTAAAAAGAACACAAATGCAATGACACTGGTGGATCCATGTGTGGTCTCAAAAGAGAACACACATTTTGATGACACTAGTGGATCCATTTGTGGTATGTGAGAAGAACACACATGAAATGACACCGGTGGATCCATAGGTGGATTGTGAAAAGAGCACACATGTAATGACACCGGTGGATCCATAGGTGGATTGTGAAAAGAACACACATGCAATGACACTGGTGGATCCATATGTGGGATGTGAAAACAACACACATTTCAATGACTCTGGTTGTTAGTAAAAAGAACACACATGCAATGACACTGGTGGATCCATGTGTGGTCTCTGAAGAGAACAAACATGCAATGACTCTGGTTGTTGTTAGTTAAAAGAGCACACATGCAATGACACTGGTGGATCCATAGGTGGATTATGAAAAGAGCACACATGCAATGACACTGGTGGATCCATATGTGGTATGTGAAAAGAACACACATTTCAATGACTTTGGTTGTTGTTAGTAAAAAGAACACACATGCAATAACACTGGTGGATCCATAGGTGGATTGTGAAAAGAGCACACAAGCAATGACTCTGGTGGATCCATATGTGGTATGTGAAAACAACACACATGCAATGACTCTAGTTGTTGTTAGTAAAAAGAACACACATGCAATGACACTGGTGGATCCATGTGTGGTCTCTGAAGAGAACACACATTTCAATGACACTGGTGGATCCGTATGTGTTATGTGAAAAGAACACACGTGAAATGACACCAGTTGTTTTTAGTAAAAAGAACACACATGCAATGACACTGGTGGATCCATATGTGGTATGTGAAAGGAACAAACATGCAATGACTCCAGTTGTTGTTAGTAAAAAGAACACACATGCAATGACACTGGTGGATCCATAGGTGGATTGTGAAAAGAGCACACATGCAATGACACTGGTGGATCCATAGGTGGATTGTGAAAAGAACACACATGCAATGACACTGGTGGATCCATATGTGGTATGTGAAAACAACACACATTTCAATGACTCTAGTTGTTGTTAGTAAAAAACACATGAAATGACACTGGTGGATTCATGTGTGGTGTCTCAAGAGAACACACATACAATGACTCTAGTTGTTGTTAGTAAAAAGAGTACACATGCAATGACACTGGTAGATCCATAGGTGGATTGTGAAAAGAACACACATGCAATGACACTGGTGGATCCATATGTGGTATGTGAGAACAACACACATTTCAATGAATCTTGTTGTTGTTAGTAAAAAAACACACATGCAATGACACTGGTGGATCCATGTGTGGTCTCTCAAGAGAACACACATGCAATGACTCTGGTTGTTGTTAGTAAAAGGAGCACACATGCAATGACACTGGTGGATCCATAGGTGGATTGTGAAAAGAGCACACATGAAATGACACTGGTGGATCCATGTGTGGTGTTTGGAAAGAATACACATTTCAATGACACTAGTGGATCCATATGTGGTATGTGAAAAGAACACACATGAAATGACTCCAGTTGTTGTTAGTAAAAAGAACACACATGCAATGACACTGGTGGATCCATATGTAGTATGTGAAAAGAACACACATGCAATGACTCTAGTTGTTGTTAGTAAAAAGAACACAAATGCAATGACACTGGTGGATCCATGTGTGGTCTCAAAAGAGAACACACATTTCGATGACACTAGTGGATCCATTTGTGGTATGTGAGAAGAACACACATGAAATGACACTGGTGGATCCATAGGTGGATTGTGAAAACAGCACACATGTAATGACACAGGTGGATCCACAGGTGGATTGTGAAAAGAACACACATGCAATGACACTGGTGGATCCATATGTGGTATGTGAAAACAACACACATTTCAATGACTCTGGTTGTTAGTAAAAAGAACACACATGCAATGACACTGGTGGATCCATGTGTGGTCTCTGAAGAGAACAAACATGCAATGAATCTGGTTGTTGTTAGTTAAAAGAGCACACATGCAATGACACTGGTGGATCCATAGGTGGAGTATGAAAAGAGCACACATGCAATGACACTGGTGGATCCATATGTGGTATGTGCAAAGAACACACATTTCAATGACTTTGGTTGTTGTTAGTAAAAAGAACACACATGCAATAACACTGGTGAATCCATAGGTGGATTGTGAAAAGAGCACACATGCAATGACTATGGTGGATCCATATGTGGTATGTGAAAAGAACACACATGCAATGACTCTAGTTTTTGTTAGTAAAAAGAACACACATGCAATGACACTGGTGGATCCATGTGTGGTCTCTGAAGAGAACACACATTTCAATGACACTGGTGGATCCGTATGTGGTATGTGAAAAGAACACACATGAAATGACACCAGTTGTTTTTAGTAAAAAGAACACACATGCAATGACACTGGTGGATCCATATGTGGTATGTCAAAGGAACACACATGCAATGACTCCATTTGTTGTTAGTAAAAAGAACAGACAGGCAATGACACTGGTGGATCCATAGGTGGATTGTGAAAAGAGCACACATGCAATGACACTGGTGGATCCGTAGGTGGATTGTGAAAAGAACACACATGCAATGACACTGGTGGATCCATATGTGGTATGTGAAAACAACACACATTTCAATGACTCTAGTTGTTGTTAGTAAAAAACACATGAAATGACACTGGTGGATTCATGTGTGGTGTCTCAAGAGAACACACATACAATGACTCTAGTTGTTGTTAGTAAAAAGAGTACACATGCAATGACACTGGTAGATCCATAGGTGGATTGTGAAAAGAACACACATGCAATGACACTGGTGGATCCATATGTGGTATGTGAGAACAACACACATTTCAATGAATCTTGTTGTTGTTAGTAAAAAAACACACATGCAATGACACTGGTGGATTCATGTGTGGTCTCTCAAGAGAACACACATGCAATGACTCTGGTTGTTGTTAGTAAAAGGAGCACACATGCAATGACACTGGTGGATCCTTAGGTGGATTGTGAAAAGAGCACACATGAAATGACACTGGTGGATCCATGTGTGGTGTTTGAAAAGAATACACATTTCAATGACACTAGTGGATCCATATGTGGTATGTGAAAAGAACACACATGAAATGACTCCAGTTGTTGTTAGTAAAAAGAACACACATGCAATGACACTGGTGGATCCATATGTAGTATGTGAAAAGAACACACATGCAATGACTCTAGTTGTTGTTAGTAAAAAGAACACAAATGCAATGACACTGGTGGATCCATGTGTGGTCTCAAAAGAGAACACACATTTCGATGACACTAGTGGATCCATTTGTGGTATGTGAGAAGAACACACATGAAATGACACTGGTGGATCCATAGGTGGATTGTGAAAACAGCACACATGTAATGACACAGGTGGATCCACAGGTGGATTGTGAAAAGAACACACATGCAATGACACTGGTGGATCCATATGTGGTATGTGAAAACAACACACATTTCAATGACTCTGGTTGTTAGTAAAAAGAACACACATGCAATGACACTCGTGGATCCATGTGTGGTCTCTGAAGAGAACAAACATGCAATGACTCTGGTTGTTGTTAGTTAAAAGAGCACACATGCAATGACACTGGTGGATCCATAGGTGGAGTATGAAAAGAGCACACATGCAATGACACTGGTGGATCCATATGTGGTATGTGCAAAGAACACACATTTCAATGACTTTGGTTGTTGTTAGTAAAAAGAACACACATGCAATAACACTGGTGAATCCATAGGTGGATTGTGAAAAGAGCACACATGCAATGACTATGGTGGATCCATATGTGGTATGTGAAAAGAACACACATGCAATGACTCTAGTTGTTGTTAGTAAAAAGAACACACATGCAATGACACTGGTGGATCCATGTGTGGTCTCTGAAGAGAACACACATTTCAATGACACTGGTGGATCCGTATGTGGTAAGTGAAAAGAACACACATAAAATGACACCAGTTCTTTTTAGTAAAAAGAACACACATGCAATGACACTGGTGGATCCATATGTGGTCTGTCAAAGGAACACACATGCAATGACTCCAGTTGTTGTTAGTAAAAAGAACATGTGCAATGACACTGGTGGATCCATAGGTGGATTGTGAAAAGAGCACACATGCAATGACACTGGTGGATCCATAGGTGGATTGTGAAAAGAACACACATGCAATGACACTGGTGGATCCATATGTGGTATGTGAAAACAACACACATTTCAATGACTCTAGTTGTTGTTAGTAAAAAACACATGAAATGACACTGGTGGATTCATGTGTGGTGTCTCAAGAGAACACACATACAATGACTCTAGTTGTTGTTAGTAAAAAGAGTACACATGCAATGACACTGGTAGATCCATAGGTGGATTGTGAAAAGAACACACATGCAATGACACTGGTGGATCCATATGTGGTATGTGAGAACAACACACATTTCAATGAATCTTGTTGTTGTTAGTAAAAAAACACACATGCAATGACTCTGGTTGTTGTTAGTAAAAGGAGCACACATGCAATGACACTGGTGGATCCATAGGTGGATTGTGAAAAGAGCACACATGAAATGACACTGGTGGATCCATGTGTGGTGTTTGGAAAGAATACACATTTCAATGACACTAGTGGATCCATATGTGGTATGTGAAAAGAACACACATGAAATTACTCCAGTTGTTGTTAGTAAAAAGAACACACATGCAATGACACTGGTGGATCCATATGTAGTATGTGAAAAGAACACACATGCAATGAATCTAGTTGTTGTTAGTAAAAAGAACACAAATGCAATGACACTGGTGGATCCATGTGTGGTCTCAAAAGAGAACACACATTTCGATGACACTAGTGGATCCATTTGTGGTATGTGAGAAGAACACACATGAAATGACACTGGTGGATCCATAGGTGGATTGTGAAAACAGCACACATGTAATGACACAGGTGGATCCACAGGTGGATTGTGAAAAGAACACACATGCAATGACACTGGTGGATCCATATGTGGTATGTGAAAACAACACACATTTCAATGACTCTGGTTGTTAGTAAAAAGAACACACATGCAATGACACTCGTGGATCCATGTGTGGTCTCTGAAGAGAACAAACATGCAATGACTCTGGTTGTTGTTAGTTAAAAGAGCACACATGCAATGACACTGGTGGATCCATAGGTGGAGTATGAAAAGAGCACACATGCAATGACACTGGTGGATCCATATGTGGTATGTGCAAAGAACACACATTTCAATGACTTTGGTTGTTGTTAGTAAAAAGAACACACATGCAATAACACTGGTGAATCCATAGGTGGATTGTGAAAAGAGCACACATGCAATGACTATGGTGGATCCATATGTGGTATGTGAAAAGAACACACATGCAATGACTCTAGTTGTTGTTAGTAAAAAGAACACACATGCAATGACACTGGTGGATCCATGTGTGGTCTCTGAAGAGAACACACATTTCAATGACACTGGTGGATCCGTATGTGGTAAGTGAAAAGAACACACATAAAATGACACCAGTTCTTTTTAGTAAAAAGAACACACATGCAATGACACTGGTGGATCCATATGTGGTTTGTCAAAGGAACACACATGCAATGACTCCAGTTGTTGTTAGTAAAAAGAACAGACAGGCAATGACACTGGTGGATCCATAGGTGGATTGTGAAAAGAGCACACATGCAATGACACTGGTGGATCCATAGGTGGATTGTGAAAAGAACACACATGCAATGACACTGGTGGATCCATATGTGGTATGTGAAAACAACACACATTTCAATGACTCTAGTTGTTGTTAGTAAAAAACACATGAAATGACACTGGTGGATTCATGTGTGGTGTCTCAAGAGAACACACATACAATGACTCTAGTTGTTGTTAGTAAAAAGAGTACACATGCAATGACACTGGTAGATCCATAGGTGGATTGTGAAAAGAACACACATGCAATGACACTGGTGGATCCATATGTGGTATGTGAGAACAACACACATTTCAATGAATCTTGTTGTTGTTAGTAAAAAAACACACATGCAATGACACTGGTGGATCCATGTGTGGTCTCTCAAGAGAACACACATGCAATGACTCTGGTTGTTGTTAGTAAAAGGAGCACACATGCAATGACACTGGTGGATCCATAGGTGGATTGTGAAAAGAGCACACATGAAATGACACTGGTGGATCCATGTGTGGTGTTTGGAAAGAATACACATTTCAATGACACTAGTGGATCCATATGTGGTATGTGAAAAGAACACACATGAAATTACTCCAGTTGTTGTTAGTAAAAAGAACACACATGCAATGACACTGGTGGATCCATATGTAGTATGTGAAAAGAACACACATGCAATGAATCTAGTTGTTGTTAGTAAAAAGAACACAAATGCAATGACACTGGTGGATCCATGTGTGGTCTCAAAAGAGAACACACATTTCGATGACACTAGTGGATCCATTTGTGGTATGTGAGAAGAACACACATGAAATGACACCGGTGGATCCATAGGTGGATTGTGAAAACAGCAAACATGTAATGACACAGGTGGATCCATAGGTGGATTGTGAAAAGAACACACATGCAATGACACTGTTGGATCCATATGTGGTATGTGAAAACAACACACATTTCAATGACTCTGGTTGTTAGTAAAAAGAACACACATGCAATGACACTGGTGGATCCATGTGTGGTCTCTGAAGAGAACAAACATGCAATGACTCTGGTTGTTGTTAGTTAAAAGAGCACACATGCAATGACACTGGTGGATCCATAGGTGGAGTATGAAAAGAGCACACATGCAATGACACTGGTGGATCCATATGTGGTATGTGCAAAGAACACACATTTCAGTGACTTTGGTTGTTGTTAGTAAAAAGAACACACATGCAATAACACTGGTGAATCCATAGGTGGATTGTGAAAAGAGCACACATGCAATGACTATGGTGGATCCATATGTGGTATGTGAAAAGAACACACATGCAATGACTCTAGTTGTTGTTAGTAAAAAGAACACACATGCAATGACACTGGTGGATCCATGTGTGGTCTCTGAAGAGAACACACATTTCAATGACACTGGTGGATCCGTATGTGGTATGTGAAAAGAACACACATGAAATGACACCAGTTCTTTTTAGTAAAAAGAAAACACATGCAATGACACTGGTGGATCCATATGTGGTATGTCAAAGGAACACACATGCAATGACTCCAGTTGTTGTTAGTAAAAAGAACAGACAGGCAATGACACTGGTGGATCCATAGGTGGATTGTGAAAAGAGCACACATGCAATGACACTGGTGGATCCATAGGTGGATTGTGAAAAGAACACACATGCAATGACACTGGTGGATCCATATGTGGTATGTGAAAACAACACACATTTCAATGACTCTAGTTGTTGTTAGTAAAAAACACATGAAATGACACTGGTGGATTCATGTGTGGTGTCTCAAGAGAACACACATACAATGACTCTAGTTGTTGTTAGTAAAAAGAGTACACATGCAATGACACTGGTAGATCCATAGGTGGATTGTGAAAAGAACACACATGCAATGACACTGGTGGATCCATATGTGGTATGTGAGAACAACACACATTTCAAAGAATCTTGTTGTTGTTAGTAAAAAAACACACATGCAATGACACTGGTGGATCCATGTGTGGTCTCTCAAGAGAACACACATGCAATGACTCTGGTTGTTGTTAGTAAAAGGAGCACACATGCAATGACACTGGTGGATCCATAGGTGGATTGTGAAAAGAGCACACATGAAATGACACTGGTGGATCCATGTGTGGTGTTTGGAAAGAATACACATTTCAATGACACTAGTGGATCCATATGTGGTATGTGAAAAGAACACACATGAAATGACTCTAGTTGTTGTTAGTAAAAAGAACACATATGCAATGACACTGGTGGATCCATATGTAGTATGTGAAAAGAACACACATGCAATGACTCTAGTTGTTGTTAGTAAAAAGAACACAAATGCAATGACACTGGTGGATCCATGTGTGGTCTCAAAAGAGAACAGACATTTCGATGACACTAGTGGATCCATTTGTGGTATGTGAGAAGAACACACATGAAATGACACCGGTGGATCCATAGGTGGATTGTGAAAACAGCACACATGTAATGACATAGGTGGATCCACAGGTGGATTGTGAAAAGAACACACATGCAATGACACTGGTGGATCCATATGTGGTATGTGAAAACAACACACATTTCAATGACTCTAGTTGTTAGTAAAAAGAACACACATGCAATGACACTGGTGGATCCATGTGTGGTGTCTGAAGAGAACAAACATGCAATGACTCTGGTTGTTGTTAGTTAAAAGAGCACACATGCAATGACACTGGTGGATCCATAGGTGGAGTATGAAAAGAGCACACATGCAATGACACTGGTGGATCCATATGTGGTATGTGCAAAGAACACACATTTCAATGACTTTGGTTGTTGTTAGTAAAAAGAACACACATGCAATAACACTGGTGAATCCATAGGTGGATTGTGAAAAGAGCACACATGCAATGACTATGGTGGATCCATATGTGGTATGTGAAAAGAACACACATGCAATGACTCTAGTTGTTGTTAGTAAAAAGAACACACATGCAATGACACTGGTGGATCCATGTGTGGTCTCTGAAGAGAACACACATTTCAATGACACTGTGGATCCGTATGGTTTGTGAAAAGAACACACATGAAATTACACCAGTTCTTTTTAGTAAAAGAACACACATCCAATGACACTGGTGGATCCATATGTGGTATGTCAAAGGAACACACATGCAATGACTCCAGTTGTTGTTAGTAAAAAGAACACACATGAAATGACACCGGTGGATCCATAGGTGGATTGTGAAAAGAGCACACATGCAATGACACTGGTGGATCCATAGGTGGATTGTGAAAAGAACACACATGCAATGACACTGGTGGATCCATATGTGGTATGTGAAAACAACACACATTTCAATGACTCTAGTTGTTGTTAGTAAAAAACACATGGAATGACACTGGTGGATTCATGTGTGGTGTCTCAAGAGAACACACATACAATGACTCTAGTTGTTGTTAGTAAAAAGAGTACACATGCAATGACACTGGTAGATCCATAGGTGGATTGTGAAAAGAACACACATGCAATGACACTGGTGGATCCATATGTGGTATGTGAGAACAACACACATTTCAATGAATCTTGTTGTTGTTAGTAAAAAAACACACATGCAATGACACTGGTGGATCCATGTGTGGTCTCTCAAGAGAACACACATGCAATGACTCTGGTTGTTGTTAGTAAAAGGAGCACACATGCAATGACACTGGTGGATCCATAGGTGGATTGTGAAAAGAGAACACATGAAATGACACTGGTGGATCCATGTGTGGTGTTTGGAAAGAATACACATTTCAATGACACTAGTGGATCCATATGTGGTATGTGAAAAGAACACACATGAAATGACTCCAGTTGTTGTTAGTAAAAAGAACACACATGCAATGACACTGGTGGATCCATATGTAGTATGTGAAAAGAACACACATGCAATGACTCTAGTTGTTGTTAGTAAAAAGAACACAAATGCAATGACACTGGTGGATCCATGTGTGGTCTCTAAAGAGAACACACATTTCAATGACACTGGTGGATTCATATATGGTATGTGAAAAGAACACACATGAAATGACACTGGTGGATCCATAGGTGGATTGTGAAAAGAGCACAGATGGAATGACACTGGTGGATCCATAGGTGGATTGTGAAAAGAACACACATGCAATGACACTGGTGGATCCATATGTGGTATGTGAAAACAACACACATTTCAATGACTCTGGTTGTTAGTAAAAAGAACACACATGCAATGACACTGGTGGATCCATGTGTGGTCTCTGAAGAGAACAAACATGCAATGACTCTGGTTGTTGTTAGTTAAAAGAGCACACATGCAATGACACTGGTGGATCCATAGGTGGAGTATGAAAAGAGGACACATGCAATGACACTGGTGGATCCATATGTGGTATGTGCAAAGAACACACATTTCAATGACTTTGGTTGTTGTTAGTAAAAAGAACACACATGCAATAACACTGGTGAATCCATAGGTGGATTGTGAAAAGAGCACACATGCAATGACTATGGTGGATCCATATGTGGTATGTGAAAAGAACACACATGCAATGACTCTAGTTGTTGTTAGTAAAAAGAACACACATGCAATGACACTGGTGGATCCATGTGTGGTCTCTGAAGAGAACACACATTTCAATGACACTGGTGGATCCATATGTGGTATGTGAAAAGAACACACATGAAATGACACCAGTTGTTGTTAGTAAAAAGAACACACATGCAATGACACTGGTGGATCCATATGTGGTATGTCAGAAGAACACACATTAAATGACTCCGGGTGTTGTTAGTTAAAAGAATGCATGCAATGACACTGGTGGATCCATAGGTGGATTGTGAAAAGAGCACACATGCAATGACACTGGTGGATCCATAGGTGGATTGTGAAAAGAACACACATGCAATGACACTGGTGGATCCATATGTGGTATGTGAAAACAACACACATTTCAATGACTCTAGTTGTTGTTAGTAAAAAACACATGAAATGACACTGGTGGATTCATTTGTGGTGTCTCAAGAGAACACACATACAATGACTCTAGTTGTTGTTAGTAAAAAGAGTACACATGCAATGACACTGGTAGATCCATAGGTGGATTGTGAAAAGAACACACATGCAATGACACTGGTGGATCCATATGTGGTATGTGAGAACAACACACATTTCAATGAATCTTGTTGTTGTTAGTAAAAAAACACACATGCAATGACACTGGTGGATCCATGTGTTGTCTCTCAAGAGAACACGCATGCAATGACTCTGGTTGTTGTTAGTAAAAGGAGCACACATGCAATGACACTGGTGGATCCATAGGTGGATTTGAAAAGAGCACACATGCAATGACACTGGTGGATCCATATGTGGTATGTGAAAAGAACTCACATTTCAATGACTCTGGTTGTTGTTTGTAAAAAGAACACACATGCAATGACACCGGTGGATCCATAGGTGGATTTTGAAAAGAGCACACATGCAATGAGTCTGGTGAATCCATAGGTGGTATGTGAAAAGAACACACATGCAATGACTCTAGTTGTTGTTAGTAAAAAGAACACACATGAAATGACACTTGTGGATCCATGTGTGGTCTCTGAAAAGAACACACATTTCAATGACACTGGTGGATCCATATGTGGTATGTGAAAAGAACACACATGAAATGACTCTAGTTGTTGTTAGTAAAACGAACACACATGCAATGACACTGGTGGATCCATAGGTGGATTGTGAAAAGAGCACACATGCAATGACACTGGTGGATCCATAGGTGGATTGTAAAAAGAACACACATCCAATGACACTAGTGGATCCATATGTGGTATGTGAAAACAACACACATTTCAATGACACTAGTTGTTTTTTGTAAAAAACACATGAAATGACACTGGTGGATTCATGTGTGGTGTCTCAAGAGAACACACATACAATGACTCTGGTTGTTGTTAGTAAAAAGAGTACACATGCAATGACACTGGTAGATCCATAGGTGGATTGTGAAAAGAACACACATGCAATGACACTGGTGGATCCATATGTGGTATGTGAAAACAACACACATTTCAATGAATCTGGTTGTTGTTAGTAAAAAAACACACATGCAATGACACTGGTGGATCCATGTGTGGTCTCTCAAGAGAACACACATGCAATGACTCTGGTTGTTGTTAGTAAAAAGAGCACACATGGAATGACGCTGGTGGATCCATATGTGGTATGTGAAAAGAACTCACATTTCAATGACTCTGGTTGTTGTTTGTAAAAAGAACACACATGCAATGACACTTGTGGATCCATAGGTGGATTTTGAAAAGAGCACACACGCAATGAGTCTGGTGGATCCATATGTGGTATGTGAAAAGAACACACATGCAATGAATCTAGTTGTTGTTAGTAAAAAGAACACACATGAAATGACACTGGTGGATCCATGTGTGGTCTCTGAAAAGAACACACATTTCAATGACACTGGTGGATCCATATGTGGTATTTGAAAAGAACACACATGAAATGACTCCAGTTGTTGTTAGTAAAACGAACACACATGCAATGACACTGGTGGATCCATATGTAGTATGTGAAAAGAACACACATGCAATGACTCTAGTTGTTGTTAGTAAAAAGAACACAAATGCAATGACACTGGTGGATCCATGTGTGGTCTCAAAAGAGAACACACATTTCGATGACACTAGTGGATCCATTTGTGGTATGTGAGAAGAACACACATGAAATGACACCGGTGGATCCATAGGTGGATTGTGAAAACAGCACACATGTAATGACACAGGTGGATCCATAGGTGGATTGTGAAAAGAACACACATGCAATGACACTGGTGGATCCATTTGTGGTATGTGAAAACAACATACATTTCAATGACTCTGGTTGTTAGTAAAAAGAACACACATGCAATGACACTGGTGGATCCATGTGTGGTCTCTGAAGAGAACAAACATGCAATGACTCTGGTTGTTGTTAGTTAAAAGAGCACACATGCAATGACACTGGTGGATCCATAGGTGGAGTATGAAAAGAGCACACATGCAATGACACTGGTGGATCCATATGTGGTATGTGCAAAGAACACACATTTCAATGACTTTGGTTGTTGTTAGTAAAAAGAACACACATGCAATAACACTGGTGAATCCATAGGTGGATTGTGAAAAGAGCACACATGCAATGACTATGGTGGATCCATATGTGGTATGTGAAAAGAACACACATGCAATGACTCTAGTTGTTGTTAGTAAAAAGAACAGACATGCAATGACACTGGTGGATCGATGTGAGGTCTCTGAAGAGAACACACATTTCAATGACACTGGTGGATCCGTATGTGGTATGTGAAAAGAACACACATGAAATGACACCAGTTCTTTTTAGTAAAAAGAACACACATGCAATGACACTGGTGGATCCATATATGGTATGTCAAAGGAACACACATGCAATGACTCCAGTTGTTGTTAGTAAAAAGAACAGACAGGCAATGACACTGGTGGATCAATAGGTGGATTGTGAAAAGAGCACACATGCAATGACACTGGTGGATCCATAGGTGCATTGTGAAAAGAACACACATGCAATGACACAGGTGGATCCATATGTGGTATGTGAAAACAACACACATTTCAATGACTCTACTTGTTGTTAGTAAAAAACACATGAAATGACACTGGTGGATTCATGTGTGGTGTCTCAAGAGAACACACATACAATGACTCTAGTTGTTGTTAGTAAAAAGAGTACACATGCAATGACACTGGTAGATCCATAGGTGGATCGTGAAAAGAACACACATGCAATGACACTGGTGGATCCATATGTGGTATGTGAGAACAACACACATTTCAATGAATCTGGTTGTTGTTAGTAAAAAAAACACATGCAATGACACTGGTGGATCCATGTGTGGTCTCTCAAGAGAACACACATGCAATGACTCTGGTTGTTGTTAGTAAAAGGAGCACACATGCAATGACACTGGTGGATCCATAGGTGGATTGTGAAAAGAGCACACATGCAATGACACTGGTGGATCCATATGTGGTATGTGAAAAGAACTCACATTTCAATGACTCTGGTTGTTGTTTGTAAAAAGAACACACATGCAATGACATCGGTGGATCCATAGGTGGATTTTGAAAAGAGCACACATGCAATGAGTCTGGTGAATCCATAGGTGGTATGTGAAAAGAACACACATGCAATGACTCTAGTTGTTGTTAGTAAAAAGAACACACATGAAATGACAATAGTGGATCCATGTGTGGTCTCTGAAAAGAACACACATTTCAATGACACTGGTGGATCCATATGTGGTATGTGAAAAGAACACACATGAAATGACTCTAGTTGTTGTTAGTAAAACGAACACACATGCAATGACACTGGTGGATCCATATGTGGTATGTGAAAGGAACACACATGCAATGACTCCAGTTGTTGTTAGTAAAAATAACACACATGCAATGACACTGGTGGATCCATAGGTGGATTGTGAAAAGAGCACACATGCAATGACACTGGTGGATCCATAGGTGGATTGTGAAAAGAACACACATGCAATGACACTAGTGGATCCATATGTGGTATGTGAAAACAACACACATTTCAACTCTAGTTGTTGTTAGTAAAAAACACATGAAATGACACTGGTGGATTCATGTGTGGTGTCTCAAGAGAACACACATACAATGACTCTGGTTGTTGTTAGTAAAAAGAGTACACATGCAATGACACTGGTAGATCCATAGGTGGATTGTGAAAAGAACACACATGCAATGACACTGGTGGATCCATATGTGGTATGTGAAAACAACACACATTTCAACGAATCTGGTTGTTGTTAGTAAAAAAAAACACACGCAATGACACTGGTGGATCCATGTGTGGTCTCTCAAGAGAACACACATGCAATGACTCTGGTTGTTGTTAGTAAAAAGAGCACACATGCAATGACACTGGTGGATCCATATGTGTGTTGGAGATATGCCCTAGAGGTAATAATAAATGTAGTTATTATTATATATCTTTGTGTTTATGATAAATGTTTACATTCATGCTATAATAGTATTAACAAGGAAACCATTAATACTTGTGTGATTTGTAAACTTAATTTGAAGTCCCTAGTATGGCCTCTATACTTCACTAGCTTGTTGGTTGATTGATGATGTGGTTTCTTTGTCATGAACATTGAGATGTTATCAACAACAAGATCATATCGTTAGGAGAATGATATGGTGGACATACTCCTATAGACAAGCGTAGCATAAAGATCAAGTCATTTCAATAGTTCAATTGCTATATGCTTTCTGATACATAGTAACCTAATTCCTTCGACCATGAGATCATGCATATTGCCTTTACTGGATGGATGCTTTGATGTCATCAAACACCACACCGTGAATGGTGGTGGCTATAAAAGTGGCATTGGGTGTTCGGAAAGTATTGGTTGAAACACATGGATCAAGAGTGGGATTTGTCCATCCACATGACGGATAGATATTCTCTGGGCCCTCTCGGTGAAATGTCATCCAATTAGCTTGCAAGCATGTGACTTGGTCACAAGGGATCACATATCAGGAACGAAAGAGTACTTATCAGTAACGAGGTTGAACTAGGTATGCATAGATACCGACGATCATGACCTCGGATAAGTAACATATCGTGAGACAAAGGGAAATTGGTATCGTATGTAAGTGGTTCATTCGATCGCAAAGTAATCGTAGAAATATGTGGGAGCCATATGAATTTCCAGATTCCTCTATTGGTTATTGTTCGGAGAAGTGTCTCGATCATGTCCGCATAATTCACGACCGTAGGAGACACATAAGGATTGACGTTGTTTGAGTAGTTATGGTATTATGAGAAAGAGACCGAATGTTGTTCGGAGTCTCGGATGGGATCCGGGATATCACGAGGTGATCCGGAATGGTCCGGAGAATAAGATTCATATAAGGAAAGTCCCATTTCGGAGTTGGGGAATGGTTCCGGTGTTTTCATCAGGAACATTCTAGAAGGTCCCGGAATGTCCGGCACTCCGGGGGGGAAGGGGTACATGAATGTGTCATTGCAAGATGGAATGATTGCATCATGTACTAAGTGTTCTCGCTGTCCAAAATAAAGGGTTTATTTAATTCCTAAATTGGAAAAGTCAAGCTGAGTTTCGGTCAAACGCCATTTTGGAAGAGGAGAAGTTGGAAACCGACTTGGGAGGAGTCCTCCTCCCAAGCCGGGCCAGCCCTAGGCGAGTTGGGAGGACTCCTCCCTCCTGGCCGCCAGCCCTCCCACCTATAAAGGGAGGGGCAGGGCCTCCCTCTAGAGACACACAAGTTCCTATCCTCTAAACTAGAAACTAGACCTAGACCCGGTTTAGAGCTGTTTGGTTTAGAGCCTTCTAATTGGTTTAGAGCCCTCTAATTGGTGTGTCTAATTACTAGACCACTAATAGCCTCTCTCATAAGCTCCACCATACCGCACCGGCTTAAGCGAAGCCTGGGATCTCCCTCTACCTCGGTACCACGCGTTGTCGGAATCGCGAGAGAGTGCTACAACCTCCATTTTCTTTGGAACAAGGAGAGGAAGGTCTTCGTCGAAAACCGAGCGTGTGACCGACTGGGGCGCCATGGAACGCTGGCCCGGAAGGATCGTCTCTGCGATCTTGAGATCGGAAGAATACGACTACATCACCCACGAGAATCTGCTCTCGTTAAACACTTTGGAATCTTCGAGGGTGAGTTATTCCATCGACTCGTTGCTACAATCTAGTAGATAGATCTTGGCTTGTTTGTTTGTATGCGATAGAAAATTTTTGTTTTCCATGCTCCGAACCCCTACAGTGGTATCAGAGCCGTGTCTATATGTAGATCTGTTGCACGAGTAGAACACAATGGTCATTGTGGGCGTTGATGCTTTTATTGTAGATTGCTTTTTGTGTACTTTGCATCTTGCGGTATGTTGGGATGAAGCGGCCGGGCTAACCTTACATGACATCGTTCATGAGACTTGCTCCACGCTTAACATGCAACTTGTATTGCATAAGTGGCTTTATGGTGCTGTTTCTCCTAGCATAGTTAAGATCCAATTTACAACGGGTAATCAACAATGCTAGTATCAATGTTGTGGTTCTTGTTCGTAAGTTAGAACGACACTTATGGAAAGCCCCAAACCACGTAAAATATGCAAAGAAAGTAGAAGCGTCTAACTTTGTTTTGCGGGGTGTCGATGATGTGATATGGCCATGATTGTGATTATATTTGATGTATGCAATGTTCCTTATTGTAAGTTGGCAACGGCAGGAGCCATATGGTTGTCTTTAATTTACATTAAGACTGCGTGTCTATTCAAAATAGTTGTAATAGTTGAAGCTGGTGGACGACAACCATGAAGAAGCGTCATTGACCTTGATGCTATGCCGGAGATGATGGAGATCATGTTCGTGCTTGAAGATGGAGATCGGAAGCACAAAGAAGAAAGGCCATATCATATCACATATTATGAATTGCATGTGATGTTAATCCTTTATGCATCTTGTATTGCTTAGTAGACGACGGTAGCATTATAAGATGATCCCTCATGCACATAAATTTCAAGTTCTAAAGTGTTCACCCTTAGTATGCACCGTTGCCAAAGCTTGCTTGAAGCACCACGTGATGATCGGGTGTCTTTGATTCCGCGGGTGACTACAACGTAAGCAAGCCAGATTTGCTTATGCGGAAGCTAAGGTTTGATCTTGACGAGCCTAGCATGTACAGACATGGTCTCAGGAACACGGATCGCCGAAAGGTAAAGCATGAATCATATAGTAGATATGATGAACATGATGATTGTTCGCCATTGAAACTATATCAACTCTCTTGTTGATCGTTTTTGATGTAGTGGTTTTGGTTCTTGTGATAACTAAATCAATGTGAGGGATGTTGTTTTGAGTGGGAGTTCACCTAGTTTAATTTCATTAATTAATTTGAACTCAATTTGTCATAAACTTAGTCTAAACTATTGCAAGTATGTTGTAGATCAATGGCAGCCCCTACCATCAATTTTAATGCGTTCCTAGAGAAAGAAAAGTTGAAAAACAATGGAAGCAACTTCGCGGATTGGTTCCGCAATTTGAGGATTGTCCTCACAGCTGGTAATTTGACCTATGTGCTGGATGCACCGCTAGGTGACCCACTGCGGTGATGCTACCGATGAAGTAAAGAATGTTTACCTCGCTCGGAAGAATCAAGACTCCATAGTTCAGTGTGCTATCTTGTATGGTTTAGAATCGGAGCTTGTAAAAGGTTTGAAGAGTCGGACCCATATGATATTGTCGAGGATCTCAAATTAATCTTTGAGACTCATGCGGCAATTGAAAGTTATGAAGCTTCGAAAAGTTCTTTAACCGCAAGATGGAAGAGGGTAGCTCGTCGGTGAGCATGTGCTTAAGATGCAGGCACGCAAATAAACTTCAAAGTTTGGGTATAGTGATTCCTAATACTTTGGGGTTTACCGCATCCTCCAATCACTACCACCAAGTTACAAGAACTTTGTGATGAACTACAACATGCGAGAACATGAACAAAGAGTTGCCAGAACTGTTTGCTATGTTAAAATCTGCCGAAGTGGAGATCAAGAAAGAGCACCAAGTGTTGATGGTCCATAAGACCGCCAAATTCAAGAAAGGCAAGTCTAAGCAGAAGGGACACTTCAAGAAGGGTGGTCAGAAAGGTACCATACCGACGAAGAGGACCAAGGCTGGACCCAAGCCTGGCCGAGTGTTTTTCTTGCAAGGAGAAGGTCCTTTGAGCGGAATTGCCCAAAGTACTTGGCAGATTTGAAGAACGGCAACATCAAGAAGAAAGGTATATCTGATATACATGTTATTGATGTGTATCTCACTAGTATTCGTAGTAGTGCGGGTATTTGATCTTGGTTGTTGCTCATATTTGTAACTCGAAGCAGGAGCTACGAATAAGCGGAAGCTAGTAAAGAACGAGGTGACGATGCGGCGTGGGAAACGGATCAAAGGTTGATGTGATCGCGGTGGCACACTACCTCTTCATCTACCATCGGGATTAGTTTTATACTTAAATAATTGTTATTTGGTGCTGCGTTGAGCATGAACATTATATCGGGATCTTGTTTATTGCGAGATGCTTACTTGTTTAAATCGAGAATAATGGTTGTTCGATTTATATGAGTAATGTGTTTTATGCACATGCACCTTTGATAGATGGTCTATTCATATTGAATCTCGATAGTAGAAATACACATATTAATAACATTGAGGCTAAACGTTTGAAATCAGCGATAATTTGACCTATATGTGGCCTTTGTCGTCTTGGTCACATTGGAGTGAAGCGTATGAAGAAACTCCATTCCGATGGACTTCTTGAATCACTTGATTTTGAATCACTTGAAAGATGCGAAGCATGTCTGATGGGTAAAATGACTAAGACTCCATTTTCTGGTATGATGGAGCGAGCTGGACTTATTGGAAATCATACATACCGATGTGTGTGGTCCAATGAGTGTAGCATCGCATGATGGTTATCGTTATGTTCTTACCTTCACGGATGACTTGAGTAGATATGGGTATATCTATTTCATGAAACATAAGTCCGAAACTTTCGAGAAGTTTAAGGAGTTTCAAAGTGAGGTAGAGAATCAACGTAACAAGAAGATTAAATTTCTACGTTTTGATCGTGGAGGTGAATATCTAAGTTACGAGTTTGGCGAGCATTTGAAGAAATGTGGAATACTTTCATGATTGACACCGCCGGGAACACCACAGCGTAATGGTGTGTCGAACGTCGTGTCGAACTCTCTTAGATATGGTTCGTTCTATGATGTCACTTACAGATTTGCCACTATCATTTTGGGGTTATGCATTAGAAACACCGCATTCACTTTAAATAGGGCACCGCCTAAATCCGCTGAAACGACACCGTATGAATTATGGTTTGGGAAGAAACCTAAATTGTCGCTCCTTAAAGTTTGGGGATCTGAAGCCTATGTAAAGAAGTTACAGCGGACAAGCTTGAACCCAAAGCGGAAAAATGCGTCTTCATAGGATACGAAGGAAACTATTGGGTATACCTTCTATCATAGATCCAAGGCAAAATCTTTGTTGCCAAGAATGGATCCTTTCTAGAGAAGGAATTTCTCTCGAAAGAAGTGACTGGAAGGAAAGTAGAACTCGACGAGGTTGTCGAACCTTCTCTCGAAATTGCAGTAGCGCAGCACCGGAAGAAGTTCTGTGGTGCCTGCACCAATAAGAGAGGAAGCTAGTGATGGTGATCATGAAACTTGGTTGAAGTTGCTCAGAGCCTCGGAGGTCAACGAAATCGTACCACTCCAGTTGGTATGATTCCGTTATGAATGTCATGTTGGTGGACAACACCGATGACCCCGAGACATATGAGGAAGCAATGATGAGCCCAGATTCCAATAAATGGCAAGAAGCCATGAAATCCGAGATTGGATCCATGTACGAAAACCAAGTATGGACTTTGGTGGACTTACGGATGGCGGAAGGTCGTCGAGAACAAATGGATTTTCAAGAAGAAAGCAGATCTTGATGGTAATGTTATCGTCTATAAAGCTCGACTTGTCGCAAAAGGGTTTCGACAAATTCAAGGAGTTGACTACGATGAGACTTTCTCACGGTAGCGAAGCTAAAAGTCTGTGAGGATTATGTTAGCAATGTGCATATTATGATTATGAGATATGGCGGATGGATGTCAAAACAGCATTCCTCAATGGAGACATTGATGAAGAGTTGTATATGATGCAACCCAAAGGTTTTGTCGATCCTAAAGATGCTAACAAGGTATGCAAACTTCAACGGTCCATCTATGGATTGAAGCAAGCATCCGAAGTTGGAATCAACGTTTTGATAAGGTAATCAAAAGTTTTGGTTTTATACAAACTTATGGAGAAGCTTGTATTTACAAGAAAGTGAGTGGGAGCTCTGTAGCATTCTTAATACTGTATGTGGATGACATATTGTTGATTGGGAATGATGTAGACCTTCTTAATAGTGTCAAAGAGTATTTGAATAATAGTTTTTCAATGAAGGATCTTGGCGAAGCAACTTACATATTAGGCATAAAGATTTATAGAGATAGATCGAACGCCAAATATCATTGTCACAAAGTACATATTTGGACAAAGTTCTAAAGAGGTTTGGAATGGAAGATAGCAAGAAAGGGTTCTTGCCCATGTTATATCTGACGTTGAGTAAAACTCAAAGTCCGACATCGCAGAAGATAGAGAAAAGATGAGTAAGACTCCTATGCCTCAGCCATAGGATCTCTAATGTATGCCATGCTATGTACTAGACCCGACATCGCATATCTGTTAGTCTAACTAGCAGATATCAAAGTGATCGAGTGGATCATTGGACAGCGGTCAAAAACATCCTTAAGTACTTGAGAAGAACTAAGGATATGGTTCTTTCTTATGGAGGTGATGAACAGCTCGTTGTTAATGGTTACACCGATGCTAGTTGGAACACCGATCCGGATGATTCTAAATCACAATCTGGATACGATTTATTTTGAATGGTGCAGCGATTAGCTGGAGGAGTGCAAAGCAAAGCGTTGTGGCGAGATCTTCAACTGAATCGGAATACATGGCTGCCGGAGGCTTCACAAGAAGCGATATGGATGAAAGAGTTCATTACAGCTGGGTGTGGTTCCTAGTCTGGACCCAATGTCTATCTGCTGTGATAACATGGGCGCCATAGCCAATGCGCAAGAACCAAGGTCACACAAGAAGCTGAAGCATATCAAGCTGCGTTTTCACGCTATTCGAGAACATATCCAGGATGGGGATATAAAGATTTGCAAAGTACACACAGATCTGAATGTGGCGGATCCGTTGACTAAACCTCTCCCAAGGGCAAAACATGACCAACACCAAACCGCCATGGGTGTTCGGTATATTACCATGTAATCTAGATTAGATGACTCTAGTGCAAGTGGGAGACTGTTGGAGATATGCCCTAGAGGTAATAATAAATGTAGTTATTATTATATATCTTTGTGTTTATGATAAATGTTTACATTCATGCTATAATAGTATTAACAAGGAAACCATTAATACTTGTGTGATTTGTAAACTTAATTTGAAGTCCCTAGTATGGCCTCTATACTTCACTAGCTTGTTGGTTGATTGATGATGTGGTTTCTTTGTCATGAACATTGAGATGTTATCAACAACAAGATCATATCGTTAGGAGAATGATATGGTGGACATACTCCTATAGACAAGCGTAGCATAAAGATCAAGTCATTTCAATAGTTCAATTGCTATATGCTTTACGATACATAGTAACCTAATTCCGACCATGAGATCATGCATATTGCCTTTCTTGGATGGATGCTTTGATGTCATCAAACACCACACCGTAACAGGTGGCTATAAAAGTGGCATTGGGTGTTGGAAAGTATTGGTTGAAACACATGGATCAAGAGTGGGATTTGTCCATCCACATGACGGATAGATATTCTCTGGGCCCTCTCGGTGAAATGTCATCCAATTAGCTTGCAAGCATGTGACTTGGTCACAAGGGATCACATATCAGGAACGAGAAAAGAGTACTTATCGAGAACGAGGTTGAACTAGGTATGCATAGATACCACGATCATGACCTCGGATAAGTAACATATCGTGAGACAAAGGGAAATTGGTATCGTATGTAAGTGGTTCATTCGATCGCAAAGTAATCGTAGAAATATGTGGGAGCCATATGAATTTCCAGATTCCTCTATTGGTTATTGTTCGGAGAAGTGTCTCGATCATGTCCGCATAATTCACGAACCGTAGGGAGACACACTTAAGGATTCGACGTTGTTTGAGTAGTTATGGTATTATGAGAAAGAGACCGAATGTTGTTCGGAGTCTCGGATGGGATCCGGATATCACGAGGTGATCCGAATGGTCCGGAGAATAAGATTCATATAAGGAAAGTCCCATTTCGGAGTTGGGGAATGGTTCCGTGTTTTCATCGAACATTCTAGAAGGTCCGGAATGTCCGACCGGGGAAGGGTACATGAATGTGTCATTGCAAGATGGAATGATTGCATCATGTACTAAGTGTTCTCGCTGTCCAAAATAAAGGGTTTATTTAATTCCTAAATTGAAAAGTCAAACCGATTTTTCGGTCAAACCGCAGTTTGGAAAGAGGAGAAGTTGAAACCGACTTGGGGAGGAGTCCTCCTCCCAAGCCGGGCGGCCAGCCCTAGCGAGTTGGGGAGGGACTCCTCCCTCCTGGCCGCCAGCCCTCCCACCTATAAAGGGAGGGGCAGGGCCTCCCCTCTAGAGACACACAAGTTCCTATCCTCTAAACTAGAAACTAGACCTAGACCCCGGTTTAGAGCTGTTTCGGTTTAGAGCATTCTAATTGGTTTAGAGCCCTCTAATTGGTGTGTCTAATTACTAGACCACTAATAGCCTCTCTCATAAGCTCCACCATACTCGCACCGGCTTAAGGCGAAGCCTGGGATCTCCCTCTACCTCCGACCACGCCGTTGTCGCCGGAATCGCGAGGAGAGTGCTACAACCTCCGCTTTCTTGGAACAAGGGAGAGGAAGGTCTTCGTCAGTACCGAACGTGACCGATCATGGAGCGCTATGGGAACGCTGCCGAAGGATCGTCACGCGATCTTGAGATCGGAAAGAGTACGACTACATCACCCACGAGAATCTGCTCTCGTTAAACACTTTGGAATC
The DNA here is from genome assembly GCA_023614405.1 of Avena insularis. Lineage (NCBI taxonomy): Eukaryota > Viridiplantae > Streptophyta > Magnoliopsida > Poales > Poaceae > Avena > Avena insularis. The sequence continues at coordinate 317,652,370 of CM042686.1, forward strand.
TTCGAGGGTGAGTTATTCCATCGACTCGTTGCTACAATCTAGTAGATAGATCTTGGCTTGTTTGTTTGTATGCGATAGAAAATTTTTGTTTTCCATGCTACGAACCCCTACAATGTGGTATGTGAAAAGAACACACATGCAATGACTCTAGTTGTTGTTAGTAAAAAGAACACACATGAAATGACACTGGTGGATCCATGTGTGGTCTCTGAAAAGAACACACATTTCAATGACACTGGTGGATCCATATGTGGTATTTGAAAAGAACACACATGAAATGACTCCAGTTGTTGTTAGTAAAACGAACACACATGCAATGACACTGGTGGATCCATATGTGGTATGTGAAAAGAACACACATGCAATGACTATAGTTGTGGTTAGTGAAAAGAACACACATGCAATGACACTTGTGGATCCATGTGTGGTCTCTAAAGAGAACACACATTTCAATGACACTAGTGGATCCATATGTGGTATGTGAAAAGAACACACATGAAATGACACTGGTGGATCCATATGTGGTATGTGAAAAGAACACACATGAAATGACACTGGTGGATCCATAGGTGGATTGTGAAAAGAGCACACATGCAATGACACTGGTGGATCCATAGGTGGATTATGAAAAGAACACACATGCAATGACACTGGTGGATCCATATGTGGTATGTGAAAACAACACACATTTCAATGACTCTGGTTGTTAGTAAAAAGAACACACATGCAATGACACTGGTGGATCCATAGGTGGATTGGGAAAAAAGCACACATGCAATGAGTCTGGTGGATCCATATGTAGTATGTGAAAAGAACACACATGCAATGACTCTAGTTGTTGTTAGTAAAAATAACACACATGCAATGAAACTGGTGGATCCATGTGTGTTCTCTGAAGAGAACACACATTTCAGTGACACTGGTGGATCCATATGTGGTATGTGAAAAGAACACACATGAAATGACACTAGTTTTTCTTAGTAAAAAGAACACACATGCAATGACACTGGTGGATCCATATGTGGTATGTGAAAGGAACACACATGCAATGACTACAGTTGTTTTTAGTAAAAAGAACACACATGCAATGACACTAGTGGATCCATGTGTGGTCTCTGAAGAGAACACACATTTCAATGACACTGGTGGATCCATATGTGGTATGTGAAATGAACACACAGGAAATGACACTGGTGGATCCATAGGTGGATTGTGAAAAGGGCACACATGCAATGACACTCGTGGATCCATAGGTGGATTGTGAAAAGAACACACATGCAATGACACTGGTGGATCCATATGTGGTATGTGAAAACAACACACATTTCAATGACTCTGGTTGTTGTTAGTAAAAGAACACACATGCAATGACACTGGTGGATCCATGTAGCATCCCAATTGTCTAACAATTGCAATGCTACTAGCCTAGTCTATATAATGCTACCTTCAAATATATAATTGTTGCATCATCATTATATCATGCTCATGTCATCATGCCACCTTGCATTTGAGCATCATATAAAACTCTTTTCCTTTTTGGTTCTTATCTCATATGCATTATTAATTGTATTTGCCTCTTGATATTGTATTTGGTTCTTGATATATTGTTTGATGCCCAAGTTGAGTTGGGGGCATATCTCTTATTAACTCCACCACCTTTTCTTTCACCACCTTATAGTTCCACCATCCCACTAGATATGAGCTTGGCATTTATTGAGTTTACCTCTAGCTCATGTGGGTTGGGATGGATCCAATTCTATTCCACATGCTCTCATCTTAGCATCATGTTGTTTTCACAATATTGATATATGAGAGCCACTTGGCCACCTTTGCATGCCTTGTGAGTGGAACCCTTTCTCCTAGCTTCCATATGGATTATCATGGAATTATGCTCATGTTGGAATAATTTGGGACTATTGATTATCTAGTGGAACATACACACTAGCATGTCCCATTTTAATTCAAACATGGCCATCTCCATCTATTCCACTTGGGACCTTCCTTTTAATTATTTTTGCTTGGCTTTTATCCCAATTTTGGGAATGCCTAATAATAATGCCATGTGATAATATTGTTTTCACAAGAATCAACATGGCAATAAATATTTTGCATGGGCCATGCAAGTACCACCTTTTGTTGTCATTTGGATTTTATTTGATTTTTAAAATGGATCATCTCTATATCTCTCTTTCCACCATTCCTTTGGGGCTTGATCTAGTTGATCTTGTTTCCATCAAACATCATCATCACCTCTCCCTCTTTTTGGTCTAGCTTTGGTTTGCTTGTTGTGCTTGAGCTTGCCAAAAAGGAGAACCATCTCTCTCCCTCATCTAACCCTAAACCTCACCCCATACCCCATCTAAGCTAACCCTAATCTACCACACCCCTCTCACCTAACCCTAAGTCCACCACCTCTCTCTCTCGGCCTCACCTCTTCTCTCCCTACCCCGAGGCTACCACCATGCCACCCAGCTACCCCCCTCCACCACACAAGCCCTGGCCGAGGCTCCCTCTAACCCTACCCGAGCCACACCCCTCTCCCTCCTACCCTAGCTCCCACCCTAGCACCTACCGAAGCTACCCCTCTCTTCCTCTCCCTCTGCCTGCGTGCCCCACCAGCCGAGCCACCCAGCTGCCACCCCTTGGCCTCAACCGTCCCCACCTGGCAGCTCCCCTTACCCCTGCCCTACCTGCCCCTGCCAAGCACGTGAAGGAGAGGGAGGATAAAGGTGGCCGAGCCACCTTTATCGTCTACCTGCTCCCCACGGCATCATCCTCCTCCTCGCTTACCACCACCCCACGGCTCTCCCTGGCCTTCTCCAGATCCAGCCCCAGCGCCCTGCCTCTTCCCCTCTTCTCCACCGCATCCGGCTGCACCGTCGCCGGCAAACCTCGGCCTCCTCTCGACGACACCGAACCAGGCGGCGGGCGCGGCGTCTAGGCGTTGAGGAAGACCAAGGCCAGCCTTCTGCGTCCCCCTCAGACGCTACTGCTGAGGAGGAGGAGGACTGAACTGCTGCCAGCAAGGCCGCCGAAACCCTAACATCGCGTCCGTCACGCCGGCCGAACGCCAGCACCCGAGCCGATCCACCTCCACCGACGCCTCACGGTGAGCCACCGACCTCTGGACATGCTCCGCCTAGTCGTGCCGTCACTGTGCTTTCGCCGATCAAACCATCGAACAGCCCCGGTGCACCGACGAGCGCAGCGTCTGCTCGCTCCAGCGCCTCGCAGAAACCCTATCGAGGCCCCGTCCGCCCTCCCAGCACCTACCCCAAGCCACCGCAGTGGTAGCCGCCTCTGTGAGCCCTAGGTCCTGTGTTCGATTCCCCGCCGCGTTGTCGCCCACGATATGTCGCATGAGAGAGAGAAGATCAACAAAGACGGCGACCCACTTTTTGCAGATACCCCCTCCGCCTTTTTGTCTCGCAACCCGTGGTCCAGCCCAGGCCCACCTGGCGTCACATGCAGTAGAAACCCCGGCCTTTTAAAACTCAACCCGCAGGTCCCGCAGAGCCACGTGGTCGCCTCCCTCGCTCATCAAGTGGGCTCATGAGCAGCCAGTCCCACCTCTGTCTCACGCTAGCAACTGCAAGGTGTAAAACGTTTTACGTGCTTGCGGCCCGTCGGCCTGGTCCCACTCACAGTGCTCGGTCTGAGTGCATCTGCAGGTATAAAAGATTCTCCTGAATCTGTTTTAATTCAAATCTTGTTCAAATTAAATCAAATTTAAATTTAAATCTGTTTTTAAATATCTTTTAAAATACAAATCCAAATAATGCATATAATATATGTTTTCAAATCAGAAAAATGTGAGGATTTCAAATATGCAACCCAAAATATATTTTGAACATTCAAAATTCCAAGTTTATTTAAATTACAATAAATGCCCCTTTTCTTTAAGAAATTAATAACTTTTGTTTTATAACTCCAAATTTAACAAATGATATGTCTAAAATGATTAGCTCGACGAGACCTTTCTGTTTATGCATTCCATGGTTTGTTTTGAAGCATGCATCATATAAATATAAAGAGTACAGCAACTTAATTGAGAATAAAATGGGGCCAAAACTAAATAAAATGGTTTATTCTTGTGTTCCACACCTCACCCATGCCATGCTACTTTAATGCCATGCAAATTGTGCATCATTCATCATGGCATGATTGTTTGCTTGATGCATTTAATTCATATGCTCATGACTTTATTTATGTTGGCCCTTATTTGTTTGGTTCTTCTTCGAATAGACGCTGAGCAGGGGATTTATCAAGACACCCAGGAGTACTACCCAGATCCATCCTTTGCTTCAATCGAGCTGTGCAAGCACTACCACATGCTTGCATACATATAGTACCTATTGCCTCTATCTTATTCTTGCATCATTGAGTCGCGATTGCATTAAATTGAATCCCAAGTATTGCATAGCCTTTATTTTTAAACCCCACCGAAGCTTGTTCCCCCATCCCATGAGCCATTACTACAGGAGTTGTTTGAGCCATGCGAGTCGTAGAACAGCATGTGTAGGGTATGTGAGTGTCTGATGGATAACGAGGTACCTAAACAACTTAACCTGAGTAGTAATGGGATAACTAATGAAAGTGGCATCGGTGAGCCATATTCGCTATTTGGTTTTTCAGGCTCACTTGTGTCCCGTAAGACCCCGAGTACTTGATTCCTGTTCCAAGAATATTCGCTATCCACATCCGGAGGCTTATGGACCCCCCTGAGCCAGAGCTTGATTCATTCTTATTTCTTGGGGCCACAAACTAGTTTGAGGTTTTATTTACTATCCTGTACTTATGCCATGCTTTACTGCTTTATTTAGGATTGTGCGAGGAGCACACTGTACTGTTTAGGGCCGGGACATGATTTCGCGGTATCGACAAGCCCAGTCACACTTTCGGGTTCCTCGCTTCTGACCGCCCACCCAAACCTTGAGTCCGCCTCAGTGGCCAGCTTCGCTGGTAGCTTAATGGGTGGCCCTGAAATATTTCTGAATCCTATGATCGCTTTGTCGTGGATCGCCTCGTGGGTTTTGATTTGGTTTTTCCGAGGCATATCGAGTGTGTTGTTATTTGTGCACCCTATAGGTAAAACTTTCTGAAAGCCGTGTCCGCGGTTATGGACGACTTGGAGCACAGTTTCTCGATCATAGACAAGCATAACTAAAGTACCGCTTATAATTTGACTAGACTAGGTACCTGACTAGTAAATAGTGCAATACTCACGGAATGGATAATAAAACTGCCAACGGATGGGGGTTGTTCGTCCGCTTCGCCGTAAGCGAGGAGGAGGATGGATCTGTTAAGATTACCTTTATTACTGTTATAATCGTTGTTCTTAATTCACGGACATCCGTCTATCTCCGGTTGGGCGGATGGTTAGCGTAGTATCAGAGAATTGTTAGGGTTTATCTTTGCTGCAATTCGTCACCCTGTGTTGTGTCCCCTTTAGAGGCATAAAGACTTGCTGAGTACCCCCAGGGTCTCACACGATAAATTATTGGTTCAGATGAACAGGTACCCTCGACATATGGATACTGGGTGGAAGAGACGGACGATGTGGGCAACGATCATTCGGTGTAGAGATTCCGGGAACGGGGATCCGTGAGATCTTTGGGCGGGATGTGCTTATTTATGGGGCATCTTATGCCGATTTGCTTCTTATCCGTACTCGGATTTTGTCTTCCGCTTCTGCTTGATACTCTGTTGATTGATGTATGAGGAGATATCCTACACTATTATATTTATCTAGGATATTTGGATCTTGCCGTATGGCGTTGCTATATTTCCTTTCTTTTAGATGGAATGGCTCTGATGTACTCTTGTATGGTGGCTTTCATACATACTCATTTGTGTATGTAGTTGATCCCTTCGCCTGCCGATTACGCCGCCCGTTCTTGTCCCGATGTTTGGAAATGGTTGGGACGGCCGAAAGGTCTACCTGTGAGTGGCATTTGGGCCCCACCGTACTATTTCAACCATTTCTGATCATCCAGGCTTGTACTAGGAGCGTAATTCACCGAGGTAGTTACAATCCATGTGTGGTCTCTCAAGAGAAAACACATGCAATGACTCTGGTTGTTGTTAGTAAAAAGAGCACACATGCAATGACACTGGTGGATCCATAGGTGGATTGTGAAAAGAGCACACATGCAATGACACTGGTGGATCCATATGTGGTATGTGAAAAGAACACACATTTCAATGACTCTGGTTGTTGTTAGTAAAAAGAACACACATGCAATGACATTGGTGGATCCATAGGTGGATTTTGAAAAGAGCACACATCCAATGAGTCTGGTGGATCCATATGTGGTATGTGACAAAAACACACATGCAATGACTCCAGTTGTTGTTAGTAAAAAGAACACACATGAAATGACACTGGTGGATCCATGTGTGGTGTTTGGAAAGAATACACATTTCAATGACACTAGTGGATCCATATGTGGTATGTGAAAAGAACACACATGAAATGACTCCAGTTGTTGTTAGTAAAAAGAACACACATGCAATGACACTGGTGGATCCATATGTAGTATGTGAAAAGAACACACATGCAATGACTCTAGTTGTTGTTAGTAAAAAGAACACAAATGCAATGACACTGGTGGATCCATGTGTGGTCTCAAAAGAGAACACACATTTCAATGACACTAGTGGATCCATATGTGGTATGTGAGAAGAACACACATGAAATGACACCGGTGGATCCATAGGTGGATTGTTAAAAGAGCACACATGTAATGACACCGGTGGATCCATAGGTGGATTGTGAAAAGAACACACATGCAATGACACTGGTGGATCCATATGTGGTATGTGAAAACAACACACATTTCAATGACTCTGGTTGTTAGTAAAAAGAACACACATGCAATGACACTGGTGGATCCATGTGTGGTCTCTGAAGAGAACAAACATGCAATGACTCTGGTTGTTGTTAGTTAAAAGAGCACACATGCATTGACACTGGTGGATCTATAGGTGGAGTGTGAAAAGAGCACACATGCAATGACACTGGTGGATCCATATGTGGTATGTGAAAAGAACACACATTTCAATGACTTTGGTTGTTGTTAGTAAAAAGAACACACATGCAATAACACTGGTGAATCCATAGGTGGATTGTGAAAAGAGCACACATGCAATGACTATGGTGGATCCATATGTGGTATGTGAAAAGAACACACATGCAATGACTCTAGTTGTTGTTAGTAAAAATAACACACATGCAATGACACTGGTGGATCCATGTGTGGTCTCTGAAGAGAACACACATTTCAATGACACTGGTGGATCCGTATGTGGTATGTGAAAAGAACAGACATGAAATGACACCAGTTCTTTTTAGTAAAAAGAACACATGCAATGACACTGGTGGATCCATATGTGGTATGTGAAAGGAACACACATGCAATGACTCCAGTTGTTGTTAGTAAAAAGAACACACATGGAATGACACTGGTGGATCCATAGGTGGATTGTGAAAAGAGCACACATGCAATGACACTGGTGGATCCATAGGTGGATTGTGAAAAGAACACACATGCAATGACACTGGTGGATCCATATGTGGTATGTGAAAACAACACACATTTCAATGACTCTAGTTGTTGTTAGTAAAAAACACATGAAATGACACTGGTGGATTCATGTGTGGTGTCTCAAGAGAACACACATACAATGACTCTAGTTGTTGTTAGTAAAAAGAGTACACATGCCATGACACTGGTAGATCCATAGGTGGATTGTGAAAAGAACACACATGCAATGACACTGGTGGATCCATATGTGGTATGTGAAAACAACACACATTTCAATGAATCTGGTTGTTGTTAGTAAAAAAACAAACATGCAATGACACTGGTGGATCCATGTGTGGTCTCTCAAGAGAACACACATGCAATGACTCTGGTTGTTGTTAGTAAAAAGAGCACACATGACATGACACTGGTGGATCTATAGGTGGATTGTGAAAAGAGCACACATGCAATGACACTGGTGGATCCATATGTGGTATGTGAAAAGAACTCACATTTCAATGACTCTGGTTGTTTTTTGTAAAAAGAACACACATGCAATGACACTGGTGGATCCATAGGTGGATTTTGAAAAGAGCACACATGCAATGAGTCTGGTGGATCCATATGTGGTATGTGAAAAGAACACACATGCAATGACTCTAGTTGTTATTAGTAAAAAGAACACACATGCAATGACATCAGGATCCATGTGTGGTCTCTGAAGAGAACACACATTTCAATGACACTGGTGGATCCGTATGTGGTATGTGAAAAGAACACACATGAAATGACACCAGTTGTTTTTAGTAAAAAGAACACACATGCAATGACACTGGTGGATCCATATGTGGTATGTTAAAGGAACACACATGCAATGACTCCAGTTGTTCTTAGTAAAAAGAACAGACATGCAATGACACTGGTGGATCCATAGGTGGATTGTGAAAAGAGCACACATGCAATGACACTGGTGGATCCATAGGTGGATTGTGAAAAGAACACACATGCAATGACACTGGTGGATCCATATGTGGTATGTGAAAACAACACACATTTCAATGACTCTAGTTGTTGTTAGTAAAAAAACACATGAAATGACACTGGTGGATCCATGTGTGGTGTCTCAAGAGAACACACATACAATGACTCTGGTTGTTGTTAGTAAAAAGAGCACACATGCAATGACACTGGTAGATCCATAGGTGGATTGTGAAAAGAACACACGTGCAATGACACTGGTGGATCCATATGTGGTATGTGAAAACAACACACATTTCAATGAATCTGGTTGTTGTTAGTAAAAAAACACACATGCAATGACACTGGTGGATCCATGTGTGGTCTCTCAAGAGAACACACATGCAATGACTCTGGTTGTTGTTAGTAAAAAGAGCACACATGCAATGACACTGGTGGATCCATAGGTGGATTGTGAAAAGAGCACACATGCAATGACACTGGTGGATCCATATGTGGTATGTGAAAATAACTCACATTTCAATGACTCTGGTTATTGTTTGTAAAAAGAACACACATGCAATAACACTGGTGGATCCATATGTGGTATGTGAAAAGAACTCACATTTCAATGACTCTGGTTATTGTTTGTAAAAAGAACACACATGCAATGACACTGGTGGATCCATAGGTGGATTTTGAAAAGAGCACACATGCAATGAGTCTGGTGGATCCATAAGTGGTATGTGAAAAGAACACACATGCAATGACTCTAGTTGTTGTTAGTAAAAAGAACACACATGAAATGACACTGGTGGATCCATGTGTGGTCTCTGAAAAGAACACACATTTCAATGACACTGGTGGATCCATATGTGGTATGTGAAAAGAACACACATGAAATGACTCTAGTTGTTGTTAGTAAAACGAACACACATGCAATGACACTGGTGGATCCATATGTGGTATGTGAAAGGAACACACATGCAATGACTCCAGTTGTTGTTAGTAAAAATAACACACATGCAATGACACTGGTGGATCCATAGGTGGATTTTGAAAAGAACACACATGCAATGACACTGGTGGATCCATATGTGGTATGTGAAAACAACACACATTTCAATGACTCTAGTTGTTGTTAGTAAAAAACACATGAAATGACACTGGTGGATTCATGTGTGGTGTCTCAAGAGAACACACATACAATGACTCTGGTTGTTGTTAGTAAAAAGAGTACAGATGCAATGACACTGGTAGATCCATAGGTGGATTGTGAAAAGAACACACATGCAATGACACTGGTGGATCCATATGTGGTATGTGAAAACAACACACATTTCAATGAATCTGGTTGTTGTTAGTAAAAAAACACATGCAATGACACTGGTGGATCCATCTGTGGTCTCTCAAGAGAACACACATGCAATGACTCTGGTTGTTGTTAGTAAAAAGAGCACAGATGCAATGACACTGGTGGATCCATATGTGGTATGTGAAAAGAACTCACATTTCAATGACTCTGGTTGTTGTTAGTAAAAAGAACACACATGCAATGACACTGGTGGATCCATAGGTGGATTTTGAAAAGAGCACACATGCAATGAGTCTGGTGGATCCATATGTGGTATGTGAAAAGAACACACATGCAATGACTCTAGTTGTTGTTAGTAAAAAGAACACACATGAACTGACACTGGTGGATCCATGTGTGGTCTCTGAAAAGAACACACATTTCAATGACACTGGTGGATCCATATGTGGTATGTGAAAAGAACACACATGAAATGACTCCAGTTGTTGTTAGTAAAACGAACACACATGCAATGACACTGGTGGATCCATATGTGGTATGTGAAAAGAACACACATGCAATGACTCTAGTTGTTGTTAGTGAAAAGAACACACATGCAATGACACTGGTGGATCCATGTGTGGTCTCTGAAGAGAACAAACATGCAATGACTCTGGTTGTTGTTAGTTAAAAGAGCACACATGCAATGACACTGGTGGATCCATAGGTGGATTATGAAAAGAGCACACATGCAATGACACTGGTGGATCCATATGTGGTATGTGAAAAGAACACACATTTCAATGACTTTGGTTGTTGTTAGTAAAAAGAACACACATGCAATAACACTGGTGGATCCATAGGTGGATTGTGAAAAGAGCACACAAGCAATGACTCTGGTGGATCCATATGTGGTATGTGAAAAGAACACACATGCAATGACTCTAGTTGTTGTTAAAAAAAATAACACACATGCAATGACACTGGTGGATCCATGTGTGGTCTCTGAAGAGAACACACATTTCAATGACACTGGTGGATCCGTATGTGGTATGTGAAAAGAACACACATGAAATGACACCAGTTGTTTTTAGTAAAAAGAACACACATGAAATGACACGGGTGGATCCATATGTGGTATGTGAAAGGAACACACATGCAATGACTCCAGTTGTTGTTAGTAAAAAGAACAGACAGGCAATGACACTGGTGGATCCATAGGTGGATTGTGAAAAGAGCACACATGCAATGACACTGGTGGATCCATATGTGGTATGTGAAAAGAACACACATTTCAATGACACTGGTGGATCCATATGTGGTATGTGAAAACAACACACATTTCAATGACTCTAGTTGTTGTTAGTAAAAAAACACATGAAATGACACTGGTGGATCCATGTGTGGTGTCTCAAGAGAACACACATACAATGACTCTGGTTGTTGTTAGTAAAAAGAGCACACATGCAATGACACTAGTAGATCCATAGGTGGATTGTGAAAAGAATACACATGCAATGACACTGGTGGATCCATATGTGGTATGTGAAAACAACACACATTTCAATGAATCTGGTTGTTGTTAGTAAAAAAACACACATGCAATGACACTGGTGGATCCATGTGTGGTCTCTCAAGAGAACACACATGCAATGACTGTGGTTGTTGTTAGTAAAAAGAGCACACATGCAATGACACTGGTGGATCCATAGGTGGATTGTGAAAAGAGCACACATGCAATGACACTGGTGGATCCATATGTGGTATGTGAAAATAACTCACATTTCAATGACTCTGGTTGTTGTTTGTAAAAAGAACACACATGCAATGACACTGGTGGATCCATATGTGGTATGTGAAAAGAACTCACATTTCAATGACTCTGGTTATTGTTTGTAAAAAGAACACACATGCAATGACACTGGCGGATCCATAGGTCGATTTTGAAAAGTGCACACATGCAATGAGTCTGGTGGATCCATATGTGGTATGTGAAAAGAACACACATGCAATGACTCTAGTTGTTGTTAGTAAAAAGAACACACATGAAATGACCCTGGTGGATCCATGTGTGGTCTCTGAAAAGAACACACATTTCAATGACACTGGTGGATCCATATGTGGTATGTGAAAAGAACACACATGAAATGACTCTAGTTGTTGTTAGTAAAACGAACACACATGCAATGACACTGGTGGATCCATATGTGGTATGTGAAAGGAACACACATGCAATGACTCCAGTTGTTGTGAGTAAAAATAACACACATGCAATGACACTGGTGGATCCATAGGTGGATTTTGAAAAGAGCACACATGCAATGACACTGGTGGATCCATAGGTGGATTGTGAAAAGAACACACATGCAATGACACTGGTGGATCCATATGTGTTATGTGAAAACAACACACATTTCAATGACTCTAGTTGTTGTTAGTAAAAAACACATGAAATGACACTGGTGGATTCATGTGTGGTGTCTCAAGAGAACACACATAAAATGACTATGGTTGTTGTTAGTAAAAAGAGTACACATGCAATGACACTGGTAGATCCATAGGTGGATTGTGAAAAGAACACACATGCAATGACACTGGTGGATCCATATGTGGTATGTGAAAACAACACACATTTCAATGAATCTGGTTGTTGTTAGTAAAAAAAACACATGCAATGACACTGGTGGATCCATGTGTGGTCTCTCAAGAGAACACACATGCAATGACTCTGGTTGTTGTTAGTAAAAATAGCACACATGCAATGACACTGGTGGATCCATATGTGGTATGTGAAAATAACTCACATTTCAATGACTCTGGTTGTTGTTTGTAAAAAGAACACACATGCAATGACACTGGTGGATCCATAGGTGGATTTTGAAAAGAGCACACATGCAATGAGTCTGGTGGATCCATATGTGGTATGTGAAAAGAACACACATGCAATGACTCTAGTTGTTGTTAGTAAAAAGAACACACATGAACTGACACTGGTGGATCCATGTGTGGTCTCTGAAAAGAACACACATGAAATGACACTGGTGGATCCATATGTGGTATGTGAAAAGAACACACATTTCAATGACACTGGTGGATCCATATGTGGTATGTGAAAAGAACACACATGAAATGACTCCAGTTGTTGTTAGTAAAACGAACACACATGCAATGACACTGGTGGATCCATATGTGGTATGTGAAAAGAACACACATGCAATGACTCTAGTTGTTGTTAGTGAAAAGAACACACATGCAATGACACTTGTGGATCCATGTGTGGTCTCTAAAGAGAACACACATTTCAATGACACTAGTGGATCCATATGTGGTATGTGAAAAGAACACACATGAAATGACACTCGTGGATCCATAGGTGGATTGTGAAAAGAGCACACATGCAATGACACTGGTGGATCCATAGGTGGATTGTGAAAAGAACACACATGCAATGACACTGGTGGATCCATATGTGGTATGTGAAAACAACACACATTTCAATGACTCTGGTTGTTAGTAAAAAGAACACACATGCAATGACACTGGTGGATCCATAGGTGGATTGGGAAAAGAGCACACATGCAATGACTCTGGTGGATCCATATGTAGTATGTGAAAAGAACACACATGCAATGACTCTAGTTGTTGTTAGAAAAAATAACACACATGCAATGAAACTGGTGGATCCATGTGTGGTCTCTGAAGACAACACACATTTCAGTGACACTGGTGGATCCATATGTGGTATGTGAAAAGAACACACATGAAATGACACTAGTTTTTCTTAATAAAAAGAACACACATGCAATGACACTGGTGGATCCATATGTGGTATGTGAAAGGAACTCACATGCAATGACTACAGTTGTTTTTAGTAAAAAGAACACACATGAAATGACACTAGTGGATCCATGTGTGGTCTCTGAAGAGAACACACATTTCAATGACACTGGTGGATCCATATGTGGTATGTGAAATGAACACACATGAAATGACACTGGTGGATCCATAGGTGGATTGTGAAAAGGGCACACATGCAATGACACTCGTGGATCCATAGGTGGATTGTGAAAAGAACACACATGCAATGACACTGGTGGATCCATATGTGGTATGTGAAAACAACACACATTTCAATGACTCTGGTTGTTGTTAGTAAAAAACACATGCAATGACTCTGGTTGTTCTTAGTAAAAAGAGCACACACGCAATGACACTGGTGGATCCATTGGTGGATTCTGAAAAGAACACACATGCAATGACACTGGTGGATCCATATGTGGTATGTGAAAAGAACACACATGCAATGACTCCAGTTGTTGTTAGTAAAAAGAACACACATGCAATGACACTAGTGGATCCATAGGTGGATTGTGAAAAGAGCACACATGCAATGACACTGGTGGATCCATATGTGGTATGTGAAAAGAACACACATTTCAATGACTCTGGTTGTTGTTAGTAAAAAGAACACACATGCAATGACACTGGTGGATCCATAGGTGGACTGCGAAAAGAGCACACATGCAATGACTCTGGTGGATCCATATGTGGTATGTGAAAAGAACACACATGTAATGACACCAGTTGTTATTAGTAAAAAGATCACACATCCAATGACACTGGTGGATCCATGTGTGTTCTATGAAGAGAACACACATTTCAATGACACTGGTGGATCCATATGTGGTATGTGAAAAGAACACACATGAAATGACACTGGTGGATCCATAGGTGGATTGTGAAAAGAGCACACATGCAATGACACTGGTGGATCCATAGGTGGATTGTGAAAAGAACACACATGCAATGACACTGGCGGATCCATATGTGGTATGTGAAAACAACACACATTTCAATCACTCTGGTTGTTGTTAGTAAAAAAACACATGCAAATGACACTGGTGGATCCATGTGTGGTCTCTCAAGAGAACACACATGCAATGAATCTGGTTGTTGTTAGTAAAAAGAGCACACATGCAATGTCACTGGTGGATCCATTGGTGGATTGTGAAAAGAGCACACATGCAATGACACTAGTGGATCCATATGTGATATGTGAAAAGAACTCGCTTTTCAATGACTCTGGTTGTTGATAGTAAAAAGAACACACATGCAATGACACTGGTGGATCCATAGGTGGATTTTGAAAAGAGCACACTTGCAATGAGTCTGGTGGATCCATATGTGGTATGTGAAAAGAACACACATGCAATGACTCTAGTTGTTGTTAGTAAAAAGAACACACATGAAATGACACTGGTGGATCCATGTGTCGTCTCTAAAAAGAACACACATTTCAATGACACTGGTGGATCCATATGTGGTATGTGAAAAGAACACACATGAAATGACTCCAGTTGTTGTTATAAAACGAACACACATGCAATGACACTGGTGGACCCATATGTGGTATGTGAAAAGAACACACATGCAATGACTCTAGTTGTTGTTAGTGAAATGAACACACATGCAATGACACTTGTGGATCCATGTGTGGTCTCTAAAGAGAACACACATTTCAATGACACTAGTGGATCCATATGTGGTGTGTGAAAAGAACACACATCAAATGACACTGGTGGATCCATAGGTGGTCTATGAAGAGAACACACATTTCAATGACACTGGTGGATCCATATGTGGTATGTGAAAAGAACACACATGAAATGACTCAAGCTGTTGTTAGTAAAAAGAACACACATGCAATGACAATGGTGGATCCATATGTGCTATGTGAAAGGAACACACATGCATTGACTCCAGTTGTTGTTAGTAAAAAGAACACACATGCAATGACACTAGTCGATCCATGTGTGGTCTCTGAAGAGAACACACATTTCAATGACACTAGTGGATCCATATGTGGTATGTGAAAAGAACACACATCAAATGACACTGGTGGATCCATAGGTGGTCTATGAAGAGAACACACATTTCAATGACACTGGTGGATCCATATGTGGTATGTGAAAAGAACACACATGAAATGACTCCAGTTGTTGTTAGTAAAAAGAACACACATGCAATGACAATGGTGGATCCATATGTGGTATGTGAAAGGAACACACATGCAATGACTCCAGTTGTTGTTAGTAAAAAGAACACACATGCAATGACACTAGTGGATCCATGTGTGGTCTCTGAAGAGAACACACATTTCAATGACACTGGTGGATCCATATGTGGTATGTGAAAAGAACACACATTTCAATGACTCTGGTTGTTGTTAGTAAAAAAACACATGCAATGACACTAGTGGATCCATGTGTGGTCTCTCAAGAGAACACACATGCAATGACTCTGGTTGTTGTTAGTAAAAAGAGCACACATGCAATGACACTGGTGGATCCATAGGTGGACTGTGAAAAGAGCACACATGCAATGACTCTGGTGGATCCATATGTGGTATGTGAAAAGAACACACATGCAATGACGCCAGTTGTTGTTAGTAAAAAGATCACACATGCAATGACACTGGTGGATCCATGTGTGGTCTCTGAAGAGAACACACATTTCAATGACACTGGTGGATCCATATGTGGTATGTGAAAAGAACACACATGAAATGACACTGGTGGATCCATAGGTGGATTGTGAAAAGAGCACACATGCAATGACACTGGTGGATCCATAGGTGGATTGTGAAAAGAACACACATGCAATGACACTGGCGGATCCATATGTGGTATGTGAAAACAACACACATTTCAATCACTCTGGTTGTTGTTAGTAAAAAAACACACATGCAAATGACACTGGTGGATCCATGTGTGGTCTCTCAAGAGAACACACATGCAATGACTCTGGTTGTGGTTAGTAAAAAGAGCACACATGCAATGTCACTAGTGGATCCATAGGTGGATTGTGAAAAGAGCACACATGCAATGACACTGGCGGATCCATATGTGATATGTGAAAAGAACTCACATTTCAATGACTCTGGTTGTTGTTAGTAAAAAGAACACACATGCAATGACACTGGTGGATCCATAGGTGGATTTTGAAAAGAGCACACATGCAATGAGTCTGGTGGATCCATAAGTGGTATGTGAAAAGAACACACATGCAATGACTCTAGTTGTTGTTAGTAAAAAGAACACACATGAAATGACACTGGTGGATCCATGTGTGGTCTCTGAAAAGAACACACATTTCAATGACACTGGTGGATCCATATGTGGTATGTGAAAAGAACACACATGAAATGACTCCAATTGTTGTTAGTAAAACGAACACACATGCAATGACACTAGTGGATCCATATGTGGTATGTGAAAAGAAAACACATGCAATGACTCTAGTTGTTGTTAGTGAAAAGAACACACATGCAATGACACTTGTGGATCCATGTGTGGTCTCTAAAGAGAACACACATTTCAATGACACTAGTGGATCCATATGTGGTATGTGAAAAGAACACACATCAAATGACACTGGTGGATCCATAGGTGGATTGTGAAAAGAGCACACATGCAATGACACTGGTGGATCCATAGGTGGATTGTGAAAAGAACACACATGCAATGACACTGGTGGATCCATATGTGGTATGTGAAAACAACACACATTTCAATGACTCTGGTTGTTAGTAAAAAGAACACACATGCAATGACACTGGTGGATCCATGTGTGGTCTCTAAAGAGAACAAACATGCAATGCCTCTGTTTATTGTTAGTAAAAAGAGCACACATGCAATGACATTGGTGCATCCATAGGTGGATTGTAAAAAGAGCACACATGCAATGACACTAGTGGATCCATATGTGGTATGTGAAAACAACACACATTTCAATGACTTTGGTTGTTGTTAGTAAAAAGAACACACATGCAATGACACTGGTGGATCCATAGGTGGATTGTGAAAAGAGCGCACATGCAATGACTCTTGTGGATCCATATGTGGTATGTGAAAAGAACACACATGCAAGGACTCCAGTTGTTGTTAGTAAAAAGAACACACATGCAATGACAATGGTGGATCCATATGTGGTATGTGAAAGGAACACACATGCAATGACTCCAGTTGTTGTTAGTAAAAAGAACACACATGCAATGACACTAGTGGATCCATGTGTGGTCTCTGAAGAGAACACACATTTCAATGACACTGGTGGATCCATATGTGGTATGTTGTAGCATCCCAATTGTCTAACAATTGCAATGCTACTAGCCTAGTCTATATATGCTACCTCCTACATATAATTGTTGCATCATAATTATATCATGCTCATGTCATCATTTCACCTTGCATTTGAGAATGATATAAAACCCTTTTCAATTTGGATCTTCTCTCATATGCATCATTAATTGTATTTGCCTCTTGATATTGTATTTGGTTATTGATATATTGTTTAAATGCCCAAGTTGAGTTGGGCGCATATCTTTTATTCTACTCAACCACCCTTTCTTTTCACCACCTTATACTTCCACCATCCCATTATCCATGAGCTTGTATTTTATTTTCTTTTGGTATTTAATCTAGCTCATGGGAGATAGGATGGATCTACTTCTATAAATTCTTTTGGCTTGGCCTTAATTCCACTTCTTGGAGATGCATAAGTATAATGCCATATTATTATTGTTTTCACAAAATCAATCATGGCATTTATTATTTTTGCATGGGCCATGCAAGAGTACCACCACCTTTAGCCAATTGTTTCTCTCTTGGTTAGATGGGTTTTTTGTTTATGGGGCTATCTCCATCCCTCACCACCATCCCTCTCTCTACCACTCCTTTTGGTTGATCTTGCTAAAGACCCTACCACCATGTCTCTCTCTCTCTCTCTCTCTCTCTCTCTCTCTCTCTCTCTCTCTCTTTGCTCTTCGAAACCTCACCTCACCTCCATCTCTCTACCATGCTGGCTTCACCTGGCCCTCTCTCTGCCTGGCCCACACCTCAGCTACCCCTACCCCAGCCCTAAACAAAACCCTAACCGAGCCCATGTCTAAACCTAGCTCCTAACCGAGTTCTACCCTCTCCCTCTCCCTCTCTTCTATCTTCCTGCCATGAGGGCCCCCTCCAGCCGAGCCGCTTCCCTGCCTGTCCCTCTCTCCCAGCCAAGCCCACCTGCAGCCACCCAGACCGAGCCCCACGCCGAGCACGTGAGGAAGGAGATGGAAAAGGTGGCCGAAGCCATCTTTTTCTACCCCGAGCCTCCCACGCCATCTCCTCCGTCTCTCTCGCTTGCCCTCATCCACACGGCTCTCCTGGCTCGCCCAGATCTGCCCCGAGCCTGCCCTCCTCTCCTTCTTTTCTTCTCCACCGTCGCCAGCACCTGTCGCCTGTCGCCGCTAGCACCGCGTCGCCCCCTCGTTCCAGCTGGCCAGCACGACGTGGAGGTGGTCCAGAAGAACGAGGAGGTTCCCCTATCTCGACTCGTACGCGCCGACGAGGAGGAGAAGCCCCAGGAGCACCAGTACCACGCCGTCCCATCGAAACCCTAACCCGCCAGGACGCCTGCAACCCCGACGATCCGCCGCGTCTCTCCTAGATCTGGCACCCCCGACCACCCCGCGGTGAGCCCCTCTATCTCCCAGACATCCTCTTAGCCGTCGTTGCTTCCCGTAGTCGCCGGACGTTTCGCCGAGCGGTCCCTGTGCGCCGGCGTGCACTTGCGCTTGCTCCACCCCGCGTCGTAGAACGTTCACCTAGTCGCCGATCCGCTCCCTGTCAACACCCACCAGCCGCCGCAGTGGCTTCGCATCCCTGCGTGAGCACCCCAGGTCGTGGGATCGAATTCCCCACGCCGCGCGCGCTGCGCTCTGTCGGTCGATCACCGATCCGTTAGATCGATAGAGGAAACAGATCTACAGTGGGTCGTGGTCACTTTACAAATAACCCCCACTCTTTTTCCTCTGCTCAACCCGCGCTCCCCTCTAACCCCACATGTCAGTCTCTTTGGCATTTTTACAAAAAGGGGCCGCAGCTTCGTTTCTCTCAACCCGCAGCCCCCGCCGCGCCGCGTGGCAAGCCCATCTCTGCCTCTGACGCGTGGGACCGTTTTAGCGCCGGACCCACTTGTCATGCACTGCGGCTAGCTTTCCCCGCGGTGAGAAAGGTTGCCGCGTGCTGTTTCCGCCAATTCAGCTTGGGCCCAATTGTCAGTGGCTGTGGCTAGCTCGGCCCGAGTAGAAAAATTCTGGGTGTTATCTGTTTTATAAAAACTTTTTCAGTAAATGTTTTGATATAAATTTAAATTTTGTTTTTAATAACTTTTAATTTGTAATTCCAAATAATACATATGATATATGTTTTTGAATCAGAAAAATGTGAGGATTTCAAATATGCTATCCAAAATATTATTTGAGCACTTTAAAATTTCGAGGTAATTAAAATTACAATAAAATGCCCTTTTTCTTAACTAATTAATAACTTTAGTTTTATAACTCCAAATTTGACAAATAATATGTCTAAATCGATCAGCCCGACGATCCCGTTCTATCTATGCATTCCATGTTCTGAATTGCAGCATGCATCATATAAATATAAAGTATACAGCAACTTATCTGAGTATAAAATGTGATTAAAACTCAATAAAATGCTTTATTCATGTACTCCACACCTCACCCATGCCATGCTACATTATTGCCATGCAAATTGTGCATCATTCATCATGGCATAATTGTTTGCTTGTCGCATTTTAATTCATATGCTTGTGCACTCTATTTATGTTGGCCCTTGTTTGTTTGGTTCTTCTTCGAATAGGCAATGCGGGGGATATATCAGAATCCTGTGAGCACTACCGGATCCTTCTCTCGCTTCAATCGAGCCGGGCAAGCACTACCACATGCTTGCATACATATAGTACCTATTGCCTCTATCTTATTCTTGCATCATCGAGTCATGATTGCATTAAATTGAATCCCAAATCTTGCATAGCCTTTACTTTTAAACCCCACCGAAGCTTGTTCCTCCATCCCATGAGCCATTACTACAGGAGTTGTTTGAGCCATGCGGGTCGTAGAATAGCATGTGTAGGGTATGTGAGAGTCTGATGGATAACGAGGTACCTAAACAACTTAACCTGAGTAGTAATGGGATAACTAATGAAAGTGGCACTCGTGAGCAATATCTGCTATTTGGTTCTTCATGCTCACTTGTGTCCCGTAGGACCCCGAGTACTTGATTCCTGTTCCTTGAATATTCGCACTATCCACATCCGGGAGGCCTTATTGACCCCCCTGAGCCAGAGCTTGATTCATTCTTATTTCTTGGGGCCACAAAGTAGTTTGGGGCTTTATTACTATCGTGTACTTATGCCTTGTTTTACTGCTTTATTTAAGATTGTGCGAGGAGCACCTGTACTGTTTAGGATTGCGGAGTGTTTTCGCGGTATCGACAAGCCCAATCACACTTTTGGGTTCCCAGTCGTTTACAGCCATTGGCGCAAACCTTGGGTCCGTCTCGGAGCCGACCAACTTCGTTGCGGGTAGCTTAATGGGGTGGCCCCCTGAAACATTTCTGAATCCTGTGATCGCTTTGTCATGAATGCCTCGTTGGGTTTCGATTTGGTTTTTCCGAGGTTGATCGAGTGTGTGTTGCTATTTGTGCACCCCTGCAGGGTAAATCTTTCTGAAAGCCATGTCCGCGGTTATGGACGACTTGGAGCACAGTTTCTCGATCATAGACAAGTTTAACTAAAGTACCGCTTTTAATTTGACTAAGTACCTGACTAGTAAATAGTGCAACACTCATGGAATGGTTAATAAAACTGCCAATGGATGGGGGGGTTGTTCGCCCGCTTCCTCGTCGGTAAGCGAGGAGGAGGATGGATCTATTAATATTACTGTTATAATTGTTGTTATTAATTTACGGACATCCGTCTATCTTTGGTTAGGCAGATGGTTAGCAGGTATCTATAGAATTGTTAGGTAATATCTTTTGCTGCAATTGCGTCACCCCAGGTTGTGTCCCCTTTAGAGGCATAAAGACTTGCTGAGTACCCCTAGGGTCTCACATGATAAATTGTTTGATTCAGATGAACAGGTATACTCGCAAGATGGATAGTGGGTGGAGGAGACGGACGATGTTGGCAACAATCACTCAGTGTAGAGATTCCGGGAACGGGGATCCGTGAGATCTGTGGGCGGGATGTGTTTATTTATGGGGCATCTTATGGCGATTTGCTTCTTATCCGTACTCGGATCTTGTTTTCTGCTTCCGCCTGATACTCTGATGTTTGATGTATGAGGAGATATCCTAAACTATTATATCTATCTAGGACATTTGGATCTTGCTGTATGGCGTTGCAATTTTTCTATTTCTTTTAGATGGAATGGCTCTGAGGACTGTTGTATGTGGCTTGCATACATACTCATTTGTGTATGTAGTTGATCCCTTCGCCTGCCGATTACGCCGCTCGTTCTTGTCCTGATGTTTGGAAATGGTTAGGACGGCCGAAAGGTCTACCTGTGAGTGGCATTTGGCCCCACCGTAATACTTTAACCATTTCCGCTCATCCAGGCCTGTAACTAAGAGCGTAATTTACCGAGGTACTTACATATGTGAAAAGAACACACATGAAATGACACCGGTGGATCCATAGGTGGATTGTGAAAAGAGCACACATGCAATGACACTGGTGGATCCATATGTGGTATATGAAAACAACACACATTTCAATGACTCTGGATGTTGTTAGTAAAAAAACACACATGCAATGACACTGTGGATCCATGTGTGGTCTCTCAAGAGAACACACATGCAATGACTCTGGTTGCTGTTAGCAAAAAGAGCGCACACGCAATGACACTGGTGGATCCATAGGTGGATTGTGAAAAGAACACACATGCAATGACACTGGTGGATCCATATGTGGTCTATGAAAAGAACACACATGCAATGACTCCAGTTGTTGTTAGAAAAAAGAACACACATGCAATGACACTAGTGGATCCATAGGTGGATTGTGAAAAGAGCGCACATGCAATGACACTGGTGGATCCATAGGTGGATTGTGAAAATAACACACATACAATGACAATGGCCATGGTTATGTAGTGAAAACAACACACATGCAATAACACTGGATCCATAGGTGGATTGTAAAAGAGAACACATGCAAATGACACTGGTGGATCCATGTGTGGTCTCTCAAGAGAACACACATGCAATGACCCTGGTTGTTGTTAGTAAAAAGAGCACACATGCAATGTCACTGGTGGATCCATAGGTGGATTGTGAAAAGAGCACACATGCAATGACACTGGTGGATCCATATGTGGTCTGTGAAAAGAACTCACATTTCAGTGACTCTGGTTGTTGTTAGTAAACAGAACACACATGCAATGACACTAGTGGATCCATAGGTGGATTTTGAAAAGAGCACACATGCAATGAGTCTGGTGGATCCATATGTGGTATGTGAAAAGAACAGACATGTAACGACTCTAGTTGTTGTTAGTAAAAAGAACACACATGAAATGACACTGGTGGATCCATGTGTGGTCTCTGAAAAGAACACACATTTCAATGACACTGGTGGATCCATATGTGGTATGTGAAAAGAACACACATGAAATGACTCCAGTTGTTGTTAGTAAAACGAACACACATGCAATGACACTGGTGGATCCATATGTGGTATGTGAAAAGAACACACATGCAATGACTCTAGTTGTTGTTAGTGAAAAGAACACACATGCAATGACACTTGTGGATCCATGTGTGGTCTCTAAAGAGAACACACATTTCAATAACACTAGTGGATCCATATGTGGTATGTGAAAAGAACACATATGAAATGACACTGGTGGATCCATGTGTGGTCTATGAAGAGAACACACATTTCAATGACACTGGTGGATCCATATGTGGTATGTGAAAAGAACACACATGAAATGACTCCAGTTGTTGTTAGTAAAAAGAACACACATGCAATGACAATGGTGGATCCATATGTGGTCTCTGAAGAGAACACACATTTCAATGACACTGGTGGATCCATATGTTGTATGTGAAAAGAACACACATGAAGTAAAAAGAATACACATGCAATGACAATGGTGGATCCATTGGTGGATTGTGAAAAGTTCACAAATGCAATGACACTGGTGGATCCATATGTGGTATGTGAAAAGAACACACATGCAATGACTCTAGTTGTTGTTAGTAAAAAGAACACACATGCAATGACACTGGTGGATCCATATGTGGTCTGTGAAGAGAACACACATGAAATGACTCATGTTGTTCTTAGTAAAAAGAGCACACATGCACTGACACTCGTGGATCCATGTGTGGTCTGTGAAAAGAGAACACACATTTCAATGACTGGTGGATCCATATGTGGTTTGTGAAAAGAACACACATGGAATGACACTGGTGGATCCATAGGTGGATTGTGAAAAGAGCACACATGCAATGACACCGGTGGATCCATAGGTGGATTGTGAAAAGAAACACATGCAATGACACTGGTGGATCCATATGTGGTATGTGAAAACAACACACATTTCAATGACTCTGGTTGTTGTTAGTAAAAAGAACACACATCCAATGACACTGGTGGATCCATGTGTGGTCTCTGATGAGAACACACATGTAATGACTCTTGTTGTTATTAGTAAAAAGAGCACACATGCAATGACACTCGTGGATCCATAGGTGGACTGTGAAAAGAACACACATGCAATGACACTTGGTGGATCCATATGTGGTATGTGAAAAACACATGGAATGACTCAGGTTGTTGTTAGTAAAAAGAACACACATGCAATGACACTAGTGGATCCATAGGTGGATTGTGAAAAGAGCACACATGCAATGACACTGGTGGATCCATATGTGGTATGTGAAAAGAACACACATGCAATGACACTGGTGGATCCATATGTGGTATGTGAAAAGAACACACATGCAATGACTCCAGTTGTTGTTAGTAAAAAGAACACACATGTAAAGGTGGATCCATGTGTTGTCTCTGAAGAGAACACACATTTCAATGACACTAGTGGATCCATATGTGGTATGTGAAAATAACACACATGAAATGACTTTGGTTGTTGTTAGTAAAAAGAACATACATGCAATTATACTGGTGGATCCATAGGTGGATTGTGAAAAGAACACACATGAAATGACACTAGTGGATCCATAGGTGGATTGTGAAAAGAGCACACATGCAATGACACAGGTGGATCCATATGTGATATGTGAAAAGAACTCACATTTCAATGACTCTGGTTGTTGTTAGTAAAAAGAACACACATGCAATGACATTGGTGGATCCATAGGTGGATTTTGAAAAGAGCACACATGCAATGAGTCTGGTGGATCCATAAGTGGTATGTGAAAAGAACACACATGCAATGACTCTAGTTGTTGTTAGTAAAAAGAACACACATACAATGACACTAGTGGATCCATGTGTGGTCTATGAAGAGAACACACATTTCAATGACACTAGTGGATCCATATGTGGTATGTGAAAAGAACACACATTAAATGACTCCAGTTGTTGTTAGTAAAACGAACACACATGCAATGACACTAGTGGATCCATATGTGGTATGTGAAAAGAACACACATGCAATGACTCCAGTTGTTGTTAGAATAAAGAACACGCATGCAATGACACTGGTGGATCCATGTGTGGTCTCTAAAGAGAACACACATTTCAATGACACTAGTGGATCCATATGTGGTATGTGAAAAGAACACACATGAAATGACACTGGTGGATCCATAGGTGGATTGTGAAAAGAGCACACATGCAATGACACTAGTGGATCCATAGGTGGATTGTGAAAAGAGCACACATGCAATGACACTAGTTGTATATGTTAGTAAAAAGAACACACATGCAATGACTCTGGTGGATCCATGTTAGTAAAAAGAACACACATTTCAATGACACTGTGGATCCATGTGTTGTATGTGAAAAGAACACACATGAAATGTCTCCTGTTTATTGTTAGTAAAAAGAGCACACATGCAATGACATTGGTGCATCCATAGGTGGATTGTAAAAAGAGCACACATGCAATGACACTAGTGGATCCATATGTGGTATGTGAAAACAACACACATTTCAATGACTTTGGTTGTTGTTAGTAAAAAGAACACACATGCAATGACACTGGTGGATCCATATGTGGTATGTGAAAAGAACACACATGCAATGACGCCAATTGTTGTTAGTAAAAAGAACACACATGCAATGACACTGGTGGATCCATGTGTGGTCTCTAAGAGAACACACATTTCAATGACACTTGTGGATCCATATATGGTATGTGAAAAGAACACACATGAAATGACATTGGTGGATCCATAGGTGGATTGTGAAAAGAGCACACATCCAATGACACTGGTGGATCCATAGGTGGATTGTGAAAAGAACACACATGCAATGACACTGGTGGATCCATATGTGGTATGTGAAAACAACACACATTTCAATGACTCTGGTTGTTGTTAGTAAAAAGAACACACATGCAATGACACTGGTGGATCCATGTGTGGTCTCTAAAGAGAACACACATGTAATGACTCTGGTTGTTGTTAGTAAAAAGAGCACACATGCAATGACACTAGTGGATCCATAGGTGGATTATTAAAAGAACACACATGCAATGACACTGGTGGATCCATATGTGGTATGTGAAAAGAACACATGGAATGACTCAGTTGTTGTTAGTAAAAGAACACACATGCAATGACACTGGTGGATCCATAGGTGGATTGTGAAAAGAGCACATGCAATGACACTGGTGGATCACATGCAATGACACTGGTGGATCCATATGTGGTATGTGAAAAGAACACACATGAAATGACTCCAGTTTTTGTTAGTAAAAATTACACACATGAAGTGGCACTGGTGAATCCATGTGTTGTCTCTGAAGATAACACACTTTTCAATGACACTATTGGATCCATATGTGGTATGTGAAAAGAACACACATGAAATGACTTTGGTTGTTGTTAGTAAACATAACATACATGCAATGACACTAGTGGATCCATAGGTGGATTGTGAAAAGAGTACACATGCAATGACTCTGGTGGATCCATATGTGGTATGTGAAAAGAAAACACATGCAAGGACTCCAGTTGTTAGTAAAAGAACACCCATGAAATTAAACTAGTGGATCCATGTGTGGTCTCTTAATACAAAAAAAATTTCAATGAAAATGGTGTATCCATATGTGGTGTGTGAAAATAACACACTTGAAACGACACCGGTTGTTGTTAGTAAAAG
This sequence comes from Avena insularis, assembly GCA_023614405.1. Lineage (NCBI taxonomy): Eukaryota > Viridiplantae > Streptophyta > Magnoliopsida > Poales > Poaceae > Avena > Avena insularis. The sequence continues at coordinate 317,679,352 of CM042686.1, forward strand.
AACACACATGCAATGACACTGTGGATCCATATGTGGTATGTGAAAAGAACACAGATGCAATGACTCTTGTTGTTGTTAGTAAAAAGAACACACATGCAATAACACTGGTGGATCCATGTTTTGTCTCTGAAGAGAACACACATTTCAATGACACTGGTGGATCCATATGTGGTGTGTGAAAAGAACACACATGAAATGACACAGGTGGATCCATAGGTGGATTCTGGAAAGAGCACACATGCAATGACACTGGTGGATCCATAGGTGGATTGTGAAAAGAACACACATGCAAAGACACTGGTGGATCCATATGTGGTATGTGAAAACAACACACATTTCAATGACTCTGGTTGTTGTTAGTAAAAAGAACACACATGCAATGAAACTGGTGGATCCATAGGTGGATTGTGAAAAGAGCACACATGCAATGGCTCTGGTGGATCCATATGTGGTATCTGAAAAGAACACACATGCAATGACTCTAGTTGGTGTTAGTAAAAAGAACACACATACAATGACACTGGTGGATCCATGTGTGGTCTATGAAGAGACCACACATTTCAATGACACTAGTGGATCCATATGTGGTATGTGAAAAGAACACACATGAAATGACTCCAGTTGTTGTTAGTAAAAAGAACACACATGCAATGACACTAGTGGATCCATATGTGGTATGTGAAAAGAACACACATGCAATCACTCCAGTTGTTGTTAGTAAAAAGAATACACATGCAATGACACTGGTGGATCCATGTGTGGTCTCTAAAGAGAACACACATTTCAATGACACTGGTGGATCCATATGTGGTATGTGAAAAGAACACACATGAAATGACACTGGTGGATCCATAGGTGGATTGTGAAAAGAGCACACATGCAATCACACTGGTGGATCAATATGTAGTATGTGAAAAGAACAGACATGCAATGAATCTAGTTGTTGTTAGTAAAAAGAATACACATGTATTGACACTAGTGGATCCATGTGTGGTCTCTGAAGAGAACACACATTTCAATGACACTGGTGGATCCATATGTGGTATGTGAAAAGAACATAGATGAAACGACTCTGGTTATTAGTAAAAAGAACACACATGCAATGACACTGGTGGATCCATAGGTGGATTGTGAAAAGAGAACACATGCAATGACACTGGTGGATCCATATGTGGTATGTGAAAAGAACACACATGCAATGACTCCAGTTGTTGTTAGTTAATAGAACACACATGCAATGACACTAGTGGATCCATGTGTGGTCTCTGAAGAGAACACACATTTCAATGACACTGGTGGATCCATATGTGGTATGTGAAAAGAACACACATGCAATGACACTGGTGGATCCATAGGTGGATTGTGAAAAGAGCACACATGCAATCACACTGGTGGATCCATATGTGGTATGTGAAAAGAACACACATGCAATGACTCTAGTTGTTGTTAGTAAAAAGAACACACATGTAATGACACTTGTGGATCCATGTGTGGTCTCTGAAGAGAACACACATTTCAATGATGTTGGTGGATACATATGTGGTATGTGAAAAGAACACACATGAAATGACTCCAGTTGTTGTTAGTAAAAAGAACACACATGCAATGACACTAGTGGATCCAAATGTGGTATGTGAAAAGAACACACATGCAATGACTCCAGTTGTTGTTAGAATAAAGAACACGCATGCAATGACACTGGTGGATCCATGTGTGGTCTCTGAAGAGAACACACATTTCAATGACACTGGTGGATCCATATGTGGTATGTGAAAATAACAGACATGAAATGACACTAGTGGATCCATAGGTGGATTTTGAAAAGAGCACACATGCAATGACACTGGTGGATCCATCTGTGGTATGTGAAAAGAACACACATGCAATGACTCTAGTTGTTGTTAGTAAAAAGAACACACATGCAGTGACACTAGTGGATCCATGTGTGGTCTCTGAAGAGAACACACATTTCAATGACACTGGTGGATCCATATGTTGTATGTGAAAAGAACACACATGAAATGACTCTGGTTGTTATTAGTAAAAAGAATACACATGCAATGACAATGGTGGATCCATAGGTGGATTGTGAAAAGTGCACAAATGCAATGACACTGGTGGATCCATATGTGGTATGTGAAAAGAACACACATGCAATGACTCTAGTTGTTGTTAGTAAAAAGAACACACATGCAATGACACTGGTGGATCTATATGTGGTATGTGAAAAGAACACACTTGCAATGACTCCAGTTGTTGTTAGTAAAAAGAACACACGTGCAATGACACTAGTGGATCCATGTGTGGTCTCTGAAGAGAACACACATTTCAATGACCCTGGTGGATCCATATGTGGTATGTGAAAAGAACACACATGGAATGACACTGGTGGATCCATAGGTGGATTGTGAAAAGAGCACACATGCAATGACACCGGTGGATCCATAGGTGGATTGTGAAAGCAAACACATGCAATGACACTGGTGGATCCATAGGTGGATTGTGAAAAGAGCACACATGAAATCACACTGGTGGATCCATATGTGGTATGTGAAAAGAACACACATGCAATGACTCTAGTTGTTGTTAGTAAAAAGAACACACATGTAATGACACTTGTGGATCCATGTGTGGTCTCTGAAGAGAACACACATTTCAATGATGTTGGTGGATACACATGTGGTATGTGAAAAGAACACACATGAAATGACTCCAGTTGTTGTTAGTAAAAAGAACACACATGCAATGACACTAGTGGATCCAAATGTGGTATGTGAAAAGAACACACATGCAATGACTCCAGTTGTTGTTAGAATAAAGAACACGCATGCAATGACACTGGTGGATCCATGTGTGGTCTCTGAAGAGAACACACATTTCAATGACACTGGTGGATCCATATGTGGTATGTGAAAATAACAGACATAAAATGACACTAGTGGATCCATAGGTGGATTGTGAAAAGAGCACACATGCAATGACACTGGTGGATCCATCTGTGGTATGTGAAAAGAACACACATGCAATGACTCCATTTGTTGTTAGTAAAAAGAACACACATGCAGTGACACTGGTGGATCCATGTGTGGTCTCTGAAGAGAACACACATTTCAATGACACTGGTGGATCCATATGTTGTATGTGAAAAGAACACACATGAAATGACTCTGGTTGTTATTAGTAAAAAGAATACACATGCAATGACAATGGTGGATCCATAGGTGGATTGTGAAAAGTGCACAAATGCAATGACACTGGTGGATCCATATGTGGTATGTGAAAAGAACACACATGCAATGACTCTAGTTGTTGTTAGTAAAAAGAACACACATGCAATGACACTGGTGGATCTATATGTGGTATGTGAAAAGAACACACTTGCAATGACTCCAGTTGTTGTTAGTAAAAAGAACACACGTGCAATGACACTAGTGGATCCATGTGTGGTCTCTGAAGAGAACACACATTTCAATGACCCTGGTGGATCCATATGTGGTATGTGAAAAGAACACACATGGAATGACACTGGTGGATCCATAGGTGGATTGTGAAAAGAGCACACATGCAATGACACCGGTGGATCCATAGGTGGATTGTGAAAAGAAACACATGCAATGACACTGGTGGATCCATATGTGGTATGTGAAAACAACACACATTTCAATGACTCTGGTTGTTGTTCGTAAAAAGAACACACATGCAATGACACTGGTGGATCCATGTGTGGTCTCTGATGAGAACACACATGTAATGACTCTTGTTGTTGTTAGTAAAAAGAGCACACATGCAATGACACTCGTGGATCCATAGGTGGACTGTGAAAAGAACACACATGCAATGACACTGGTGGATCCATATGTGGTATGTGAAAAAACACACATGGAATGACTCTGGTTGTTGTTAGTAAAAAGAACACACATGCAATGACACTGGTGGATCCATAGGTGGATTGTGAAAAGAGCACACATGCAATGACACTGGTGGATCCATATGTGGTATGTGAAAAGAGCACACATGCAATGACACTGGTGGATCCATATGTGGTATGTGAAAAGAACACACATGCAATGACTCCAGTTGTTGTTAGTAAAAAGAACACACATGCAATGACACTGGTGGATCCATGTGTTGTCTCTGAAGAGAACACACATTTCAATGACACTAGTGGATCCATATGTGGTATGTGAAAAGAACACACATGAAATGACTTTGGTTGTTGTTAGTAAAAAGAACATACATGCAATTATACTGGTGGATCCATAGGTGGATTGTGAAAAGAGTACACATGCAATGACTCTGGTGGATCCATATGTGGTATGTGAAAAGAAAACACATGCAAGGACTCCAGTTGTTGTTAGTAAAAAGAACACACATGCAATGAAACTAGTGGATCCATGTGTGGTCTCTGAAGAGAACGCACATTTCGATGACACTGGTGGATCCATATGTGGTATGTGAAAAGAACACACATGAAATGACACCAGTTGTTGTTAGTAAAAAGAACACACATGCAATGACACTGGTGGATCCATATGTGGTATGTGAAAGGAACACACATGCAATGACTCCAGTTGTTGTTAGTAATAACAAGACACGTGCAATAACACTGGTGGATCCATGTTTTGTCTCTAAAGAGAACACACATTTCAATGACACTGGTGGATCCATATGTGGTGTGTGAAAAGAACACACATGAAATGACACAGGTGGATCCATAGGTGGATTCTGAAAAGAGCACACATGCAATGACACTGGTGGATCCATAGGTGGATTGTGAAAAGAACACACATGCAATGACTCCATTTGTTGTTAGTAAAAAGAACACACATGAAGTGACACTGGTGGATCCATGTGTGGTCTCTGAAGAGAACACACATTTCAATGACACTGGTGGATCCATATGTTGTATGTGAAAAGAACACACATGAAATGACTCTGGTTGTTATTAGTAAAAAGAATACACATGCAATGACAATGGTGGATCCATAGGTGGATTGTGAAAAGTGCACAAATGCAATGACACTGGTGGATCCATATGTGGTATATGAAAAGAACACACATGCAATGACTCTAGTTGTTGTTAGTAAAAAGAACACACATGCAATGACACTGGTGGATCTATATGTGGTATGTGAAAAGAACACACTTGCAATGACTCCAGTTGTTGTTAGTAAAAAGAACACACGTGCAATGACACTAGTGGATCCATGTGTGGTCTCTGAAGAGAACACACATTTTAATGACCCTGGTGGATCCATATGTGGTATGTGAAAAGAACACACATGGAATTACACTGGTGGATCCATAGGTGGATTGTGAAAAGAGCACACATGCAATGACACCGGTGGATCCTTAGGTGGATTGTGAAAGGAAACACATGCAATGACACTGGTGGATCCATATGTGGTATGTGAAAACAACACACATTTCAATGACTCTTGTTGTTGTTAGTAAAAAGAACACACATGCAATGACACTAGTGGATCCATGTGTGGTCTCTGATGAGAACACACATGTAATGACTCTTGTTGTTGTTAGTAAAAAGAGCACACATGCAATGACACTCGTGGATCCATAGGTGGACTGTGAAAAGAACACACATGCAATGACACTGGTGGATCCATATGTGGTATGTGAAAAAACACACATGGAATGACTCTAGTTGTTGTTAGTAAAAAGAACACACATGCAATGACACTGGTGGATCCATAGGTGGATTGTGAAAAGAGCACACATGCAATGACACTGGTGGATCCATATGTGGTATGTGAAAAGAGCACACATGCAATGACACTGGTGGATCCATATGTGGTATGTGAAAAGAACACACATGCAATGACTCCAGTTGTTGTTAGTAAAAAGAACACACATGCAGTGGCACTGGTGGATCCATGTGTTGTCTCTGAAGAGAACACACATTTCAATGACACTAGTGGATCCATATGTGGTATGTGAAAAGAACACACATGAAATGACTTTGGTTGTTGTTAGTAAAAAGAACATACATGCAATTATACTGGTGGATCCATAGGTGGATTGTGAAAAGAGTACACATGCAATGACTCTGGTGGATCCATATGTGGTATGTGAAAAGAACACACATGCAAGGACTCCAGTTGTTGTTAGTAAAAAGAACACACATGCAATGAAACTAGTGGATCCATGTGTGGTCTCTGAAGAGAACGCACATTTCGATGACACTGGTGGATCCATATGTGGTATGTGAAAAGAACACACATGAAATGACACCAGTTGTTGTTAGTAAAAAGAACACACAAGCAATGACACTGGTGGATCCATATGTGGTATGTGAAAGGAACACACATGCAATGACTCCAGTTGTTGTTAGTAATAACAAGACACGTGCAATAACACTGGTGGATCCATGTTTTGTCTCTGAAGAGAACACACATTTCAATGACACTGGTGGATCCATATGTGGTGTGTGAAAAGAACACACATGAAATGACACAGGTGGATCCATAGGTGGATTCTGAAAAGAGCACACATGCACCGGCACTGGTGGATCCATAGGTGGATTGTGAAACGAACACACATGCAAAGACACTGGTGGATCCATATGTGGTATGTGAAAACAACACACATTTCAATGACTCTGGTTGTTGTTAGTAAAAAGAACACACATGCAATGAAACTGGTGGATCTATAGGTGGATTGTGAAAAGAGCACACATGCAATGGCTCTGGTGGATCCATATGTGGTATCTGAAAAGAACACACATGCAATGACTCTAGTTGGTGTTAGTAAAAAGAACACACATACAATGACACTGGTGGATCCATGTGTGGTCTATGAAGAGAACACACATTTCAATGACACTAGTGGATCCATATGTGGTATGTGAAAAGAACACACATGAAATGACTCCAGTTGTTGTTAGTTAATAGAACACACATGCAATGACACTAGTGGATCCATGTGTGGTCTCTAAAGAGAACACACATTTCAATGACACTGGTGGATCCATATGTGGTATCTGAAAAGAACACACATGCAATGACACCGGTGGATCCATAGGTGGATTGTGAAAAGAGCACACATGCAATCACACTGGTGGATCAATATGTGGTATGTGAAAAGAACACACATGCAATGACTCTAGTTGTTGTTAGTAAAAAGAACACACATGTAATGACACTGGTGGATCCATGTGTGGTCTCTGAAGAGAACACACATTTCACTGACGCTGGTGGATACATATGTGGTATGTGAAAAGAACACACATGAAATGACTCCAGTTGTTGTTAGTAAAAAGAACACACATGCAATGACACTGGTGGATCCATATCTGGTATTTGAAAAGAACACACATGCAATGACTCCAGTTGTTGTTAGAAAAAAGAACACACATGCAATGACACTAGTGGATCCAGGTGTGGTCTCTGAAGAGAACACACATTTCAATGACACTGGTGGATCCATATGAGGTATGTGAAAATAACACACATGAAATGACACTAGTGGATCCATAGGTGGATTGTGAAAAGAGCACACATGCAATGACACTGGTGGATCCATATGTGGTATGTGAAAAGAACACACATGCAATGACTCCAGTTGTTGTTAGTAAAAAGAACACACATGCAGTGACACTGGTGGATCCATGTGTGGTCTCTGAAGAGAACACACATTTCAATGACACTGGTGGATCCATATGTGGTATGTGAAAAGAACACACATGAAATGACTCTGGTAATTATTAGTAAAAAGAATACACATGCAATGACAATGGTGGATCCATAGGTGGATTGTGAAAAGAGCACACATGCAATGACACTGGTGGATCCATATGTGGTATGTGAAAAGAACACACATGCAATGACTCTAGTTGTTGTTAGTAAAAAGAACACACATGCAATGACACTGGTGGATCTATATGTGGTATGTGAAAAGAACACACATGCAATGACTGCAGTTGTTGTTAGTAAAAAGAACACACGTGCAATGACACTAGTGGATCCATGTGTGGTCTCTGAAGAGAACACACATTTCAATGACACTGGTGGATCCATATGTGGTATGTGAAAAGAACACAGATGAAATGAAACTGGTGGATCCATAGGTGGATTGTGAAAAGAGCACACATGCAATGACACCAGTGGATCCATAGGTGGATTGTGAAAAGAAACACATGCAATGACACTGGTTGATCCATATGTGGTATGTGAAAACAACACACATTTCAATGACTCTGGTTGTTGTTAGTAAAAAGAACACAGATGCAATGACACTAGTGGATCCATGTGTGGTCTCTGAAGAGAACACACATGTAATGACTCTTGTTGTTGATAGTAAAAAGAGAACACATGCAATGACACTGTTGGATCCATAGGTGGATTGTGAAAAGAACACACATGCAATGACACTGGTGGATCCATATGTGGTATGTGAAAAGAACACACATGAAATGACTTTGGTTGTTGTTAGTAAAGAATACACATGTAATGACAATTGTGGATCCATAGGTGGATTGTGAAAAGAGCAGACATGCAATGACACTGGTGGATCCATATGTGGTATGTGAAAAGAACACACATGCAATGGCTCCAGTTGTTGTTACTAAAAAGAACACACATGCAATGACACTGGTGGATCCATGTGTGGTTTCTGAAGAGAACAAACATTTCAATGACACTGGTGGATCCATATGTGGTATGTGAAAAGAATACACATGAAATGACTCCTGTTGTTGTTAGTAAAAAGAACACACATGCAATTACATTGGTGGATCCATATGTGGTATGTGAAAAGAACACACATGCAATGACTCCAGTTGTTGTTAGTAAAAAGAACACACGTGCAACGACACTGGTGGATCCATGTGTGGTCTCTGAAGAGAACACATATTTCAATGACACTGGTGGATCCATATGTGGTATGTGAAAAGAACACACATGAAATGACACTGGTGGATCCATAGGTGGATTATGAAAAGAGCACACATGCAATGACACCGGTGGATCCATAGGTGGATTGTGAAAAAAACACACATGCAATGACACTAGTGGATCCATATGTGGTATGTGAAAACAACACACATTTCAATGACTCTGGTTGTTGTTAGTAAAAACAACACACATGGAATGACACTGGTGGATCCATGTGTGGTCTCTAAAGAGAACACACATGTAATGACTAGTTGTTGTTAGTAAAAAGAGAACACATGCAATGACACTGGTGGATCCATAGGTGGATTGTGAAAAGAATACACATGAAATGACACTCGTGGATCCATATGTGGTATGCGAGAAAACACACATGGAATGACTCTGGTTGTTGTTAGTAAAAAGAACACACATGCAATGACACTGGTGGATCTACAGGTGGATTGTGAAAGAGCATACATGAAATAACTCTGGTGGATCCCTATGTGGTATGTGAAAAGAACACACATGAAATGACACTGGTGGATCCATAGGTGTATTGTGAAAAGAGCACACATGCAATAACACTGGTGGATCCATGTGTGGTCTCTAAAGAGAGCACACATGCAATGACTCTAGTTGTTGTTAGTAAAAATAGCACACATGCAATGATACTAGTGGATCCATAGGTCGATTGTGAAAAGAGCACACATGCAATGACACTGGTGGATCCCTATGTGGTATTGGAAAAGAAGACACATTTCAAAGACTCTTGTTGTTGTTAGTAAAAAGAACACACATGCAATGACACTGGTGGATCCATAGGTGGTCTCTGAAAAGAACACACATTTCAATGACACTGGTGGATCCATATGTGGTATGTGAAAAGAACACACATGAAATGACTCCAATTGTTGTTAGTAAAAAGAACACACATGCAATGACACTGGTGGATCCATATGTGGTATGTGAAAAGAACACACATGCAATGACTCTAGTTGTTGTTAGTAAAAAGAACACACATGCAATGACACTGGTGGATCCATGTGTCGTCTCTAAAGAGAACACACATGAAATGACACTGGTGGATCCATAGGTGGATTGTGAAAAGGGCACACATGCAATGACACTGGTGGATCCATAGGTGGATTGTGAAAATACCACACATGCAATGACACTGGTGGATCCATATGTGGTATGTGAAAACAACACACATTTCAATGAGTCTGGTTGTTGTTAGTAAAAAGAACACACATGCAATGACACTGGTGGATCCATGTGTGGTCTCTGAAGAGAACAAACATGCAATGACTCTGGTTGTTGTTAGTAAAAAGAGCACACATGCAATGAAACTAGTGGATCCATAGGTGGATTGTGAAAATAGCACACATGCAATAACACTGGTGGATCCATATGTGGTATTTGAAAAGAACACACATTTCAATAACTTTGGTTGTTGTTAGTAAAAAGAAGACACATGCAGTGACACTGGTGGATCCATAGGTGGATTGTGAAAAGAGCACACATGCAATGACTCTCGTGGATCCATATGTGGTATGTGAAAAGAACACACATGCAATGACTCCAGTTGTTGTTAGTAAAAACAACACACATGCAATGACACTGGTGGATCCATGTGTGGTCTCTGAAGAGAACACACATTTCAATGACATTGGTGGATCCATATGTGGTATGTGAAAAGAACATACATGAAATGACTCCAGTTGTTGTTAGTAAAAACAACACACATGCAATGACACTGGTGGATCCATGTGTGGTCTCTGAAGAGAACACACATGCAATGACACTGGTGGATCCATATGTGGTATGTGAAAAGAACACACATGCAATGACTCCAGTAGTTGTTAGTAAAAAGAACACACATGCAATGACACTAGTGGATCCATGCGTGGTCTCTGAAGAGAACACGTATTTCAATGACACTGGTGGATCCATATGTGGTATATGAAAAGAACACACATGAAATGACACTGGTGGATCAATAGGTGGATTGTGAAAAGAGCACACATGAAATGACACTGGTGGATCCATAGGTGGATTGTGAAAAGAGCACACATGCAATGACACGGGTGGATCCATATGTGGTATGTGAAAACAACACACATTTCAATGACTATGGTTGTTGTTAGTAAAAACAACACACATGGAATGACACTGGTGGATCCATGTGTGGTCTCTAAAGAGAACACACATGTAATGACTAGTTGTTGTTAGTAAAAAGAGAACACATGCAATGACACTGGTGGATCCATAGGTGGATTGTGAAAAGAATACACATGAAATGACACTCGTGGATCCATATGTGGTATGCGAGAAAACACACATGGAATGACTCTGGTTGTTGTTAGTAAAAAGAACACACATGCAATGACACTGGTGGATCTACAGGTGGATTGTGAAAGAGCATACATGAAATAACTCTGGTGGATCCCTATGTGGTATGTGAAAAGAACACACATGAAATGACACTGGTGGATCCATAGGTGTATTGTGAAAAGAGCACACATGCAATAACACTGGTGGATCCATGTGTGGTCTCTAAAGAGAGCACACATGCAATGACTCTAGTTGTTGTTAGTAAAAATAGCACACATGCAATGATACTAGTGGATCCATAGGTCGATTGTGAAAAGAGCACACATGCAATGACACTGGTGGATCCCTATGTGGTATTGGAAAAGAAGACACATTTCAAAGACTCTTGTTGTTGTTAGTAAAAAGAACACACATGCAATGACACTGGTGGATCCATAGGTGGTCTCTGAAAAGAACACACATTTCAATGACACTGGTGGATCCATATGTGGTATGTGAAAAGAACACACATGAAATGACTCCAATTGTTGTTAGTAAAAAGAACACACATGCAATGACACTGGTGGATCCATATGTGGTATGTGAAAAGAACACACATGCAATGACTCTAGTTGTTGTTAGTAAAAAGAACACACATGCAATGACACTGGTGGATCCATGTGTCGTCTCTAAAGAGAACACACATGAAATGACACTGGTGGATCCATAGGTGGATTGTGAAAAGGGCACACATGCAATGACACTGGTGGATCCATAGGTGGATTGTGAAAATACCACACATGCAATGACACTGGTGGATCCATATGTGGTATGTGAAAACAACACACATTTCAATGAGTCTGGTTGTTGTTAGTAAAAAGAACACACATGCAATGACACTGGTGGATCCATGTGTGGTCTCTGAAGAGAACAAACATGCAATGACTCTGGTTGTTGTTAGTAAAAAGAGCACACATGCAATGAAACTAGTGGATCCATAGGTGGATTGTGAAAATAGCACACATGCAATAACACTGGTGGATCCATATGTGGTATTTGAAAAGAACACACATTTCAATAACTTTGGTTGTTGTTAGTAAAAAGAAGACACATGCAGTGACACTGGTGGATCCATAGGTGGATTGTGAAAAGAGCACACATGCAATGACTCTCGTGGATCCATATGTGGTATGTGAAAAGAACACACATGCAATGACTCCAGTTGTTGTTAGTAAAAACAACACACATGCAATGACACTGGTGGATCCATGTGTGGTCTCTGAAGAGAACACACATTTCAATGACATTGGTGGATCCATATGTGGTATGTGAAAAGAACATACATGAAATGACTCCAGTTGTTGTTAGTAAAAACAACACACATGCAATGACACTGGTGGATCCATGTGTGGTCTCTGAAGAGAACACACATGCAATGACACTGGTGGATCCATATGTGGTATGTGAAAAGAACACACATGCAATGACTCCAGTAGTTGTTAGTAAAAAGAACACACATGCAATGACACTAGTGGATCCATGCGTGGTCTCTGAAGAGAACACGTATTTCAATGACACTGGTGGATCCATATGTGGTATATGAAAAGAACACACATGAAATGACACTGGTGGATCAATAGGTGGATTGTGAAAAGAGCACACATGAAATGACACTGGTGGATCCATAGGTGGATTGTGAAAAGAGCACACATGCAATGACACGGGTGGATCCATATGTGGTATGTGAAAACAACACACATTTCAATGACTATGGTTGTCGTTAGTAAAAAGAATACACATGCAATGACACTGGTGGATCCATGTGTAGTCTCTGAAGAGAACACACATGCAATGACTCTGGTTGTTCTTAGTAAAAAGAGCAGACATGCAATGACACTAGTGGATCCATAGGTGGATTGTGAAAAAAAAACACATGCAATGACACTGGTGGATCCATATGTGGTATGTGAAAAAAAACACATGCAATGACTCTGGTTGTTTTAGTAAAAAGAACACACATGCAATGACACTGGTGGATCCATAGGTGGATTGTGAAAAGAGCACACATGCAATGAAACTGGTGGATCCATATGTGGTATGTGAAAAGAACACACATGCAATGACTCCAGTTGTTGTTAGTAAAAAGAACACACCTGAAATGACACTGGTGGATCCATGTGTGGTCTCTGAAAAAAGAACACACATTTAAATGACACTGGTGGATCCATATGTGGTATGTGAAAAGAACACACATGAAATGACTCTAGTTGTTGTTCGTAAAAAGAACACACCAGCAATGACACTGCTGGATCCATATGTGGTATGTGAAAAGAACACACATGCAATGACTCCAGTTGTTGTTAGAAAAAAGAACACACATGCAATGACACTGGTGGATCCATGTGTGGTCTCTGAAGAGAACACACATTTCAATGACACTGGTGGATCCATATGTGGTATGTGAAAAGAACACACATGAAATGACACTAGTGGAGCCATAGGTGGATTGTGAAAAGAGCACACATGCAATGACACTGGTGGATCCATATGTGAAAAGAACACCCATGCAATGACTCCAGTTGTTGTTAGTAAAAAGAACACACATGCAATGACACTGGTGGATCCATGTGTGGTCTCTGAAGAGAACACACATGCAATGACACTGGTGGATCCATATGTGGTATGTGAAAAGAACACACATGAAATGACTCTGGTTGTTGTTAGTAAATAGAATACGCATGCAATGAAAAATGATGGATCCATAGGTTGATTGTGAAAATATCACACATGCAATGACACTGGTGGATCCATATGTGGTATGTGGAAAGAACACACATGCATTGACTCCAGTTGTTGTTAGTAAAAAGAACACACATGAAATGACACTGGTGGATCCATATGTGGTTTCTGAAGAGAACAAACATTTCAATGACACTGGTGGATCCATATGTGGTATGTGAAAAGAATACACATGAAATGACTCCAGTTGTTGTTAGTAAAAAGAACACACATGCAATGACACTAGTGGATCCATATGTGCTATGTGAAAAAAAAGACATGCAATGACTCTATTTGTTGTTAGTAAAAAGAACACACGTGCAACGACACTGGTGGATCCATGTGTGGTCTCTGAAGAGAACACACATTTCAATGACACTGGTGGATCCATATGTGGTATGTGAAAAGAACACACATGAAATGACACTGGTGGATCCATAGGTGGATTATGAAAAGAGCACACATGCAATGACACCGGTGGATCTATAGGTGGATTGTGAAAAGAACACACATGCAATGACACTGGTGGATCCATATGTGGTATGTGAAAACAACACACATTTCAATGACTCTGGTTGTTGTTAGTAAAAATAACACACATGGAATGACACTGGTGGATCCATGTGTGGTCTCTAAAGAGAACACACATGAAATGACTCTGGTTGTTGTTAGTAAAAAGAGCACACATGTAATGACACTGGTGGATCCATAGGTGGATTCTGAAAAGAACACACATGCAATGACACTGGTGGATCCATATGTGGTATGTGAAAAAACACACATGCAATGACTCTGGTTGTTGTTAGTAAAAAGAACACACATGCAATGACACTGGTGGATCCATAGGTGGATTGTGAAAAGAACACACATGCAATGAAACTGGTGGATCCATATGTGGTATGCGAAAAGAACACACATGCAATGACTCCAGTTGTTGTTAGTAAAAAGAACACACATGAAATGACACTGGTGGATCCATGTGTGGTCTCTGAAAAGAACACACATTTCAATGACACTTGTGGATACATATGTGTTATGTGAAAACAACACACATGAAATGACACTAGTTGTTGTTAGTAAAAAGAACACACAAGCAATGACACTGGTGGATCCATATGTGGTATGTGAAAAGAACACACATGCAATGACTCCAGTTGTTGTTAGAAAAAAGAACACACACGCAATGACACTGGTGGATCCATTTGTGGTCTCTTAAGAGAACACACATTTCAATGACACTGGTGGATACATATGTGGTATGTGAAAAGAACACACATGAAATGACACTAGTGGAGCCATAGGTGGATTGTGAAAAGAGCACACATGCAATGACACTGGTGGATCCATATGTGAAAAGAACACCCATGCAATGACTCCAGTTGTTATTAGTAAAATGAACACACATGCAATGACACTGGTGGATCCATGTGTGGTATCTGAAGAGAACACACATTTTAATGACACTGGTGGATCCATATGTGGTATGTGAAAAGAACACACATGAAATGACTCTGGTTGTTGTTCGTAAAAAGAATACGCATGCAATGACAATGGTGGATCCATAGGTGGATTGTGAAAACATCGCACATGCAATGACACTGGTGGATCCATATGTGGTATGTGAAAAGAACACACATCTATTGACTCCAGTTGTTGTTAGTAAAGAGAACACACATGCAATGACACTGGTGGATCCATGTGTGGTTTCTGAAGAGAACAAACATTTCAATGACACTGGTGGATCCATATGTGGTATGTGAAAAGAATACACATGAAATGACTCAAGTTGTTGTTAGTAAAAAGAACACACATTCAATGACACTGGTGGATCCATATGTGGTATGTGAAAAGAACACACATTTCAATGACTCTGGTTGTTGTTAGTAAAAAGAACACACATGCAATGACTCTGATGGATCTATAGGTGGATTGTGAAAAGAACACACATGCAATGACACAGGTGGATCCATATGTGGTATGTGAAAAGAACACACATGAAATGACACTGGTGGATCCATAGATGGATTATGAAAAGAGCACACATGCAATGACACCGGTGGATCCATAGGTGGATTGTGAAAAGAACACACATGCAATGACACTGGTGGATCCATATGTGGTATGTGAAAACAACACACATTTCAATGACTCTGGTTGTTGTTAGTCAAAATAACACACAAGGAATGACACTGGTGGATCCATGTGTGGTCTCTAAAGAGAACACACATGTATTGACTCTGGTTGTTGTTAGTAAAAAGAGCACACATGTAATGACACTGGTGGATCCATAGGAGGATTGTGAAAAGAACACACATGCAATGACACTGGTGGATCCATATGTTTTATGTGAAAAAACACACATGCAATGACTCTGGTTGGTGTTAGTAAAAAGAACACACATGTAATGACACTGGTGGATCCATAGGTGGATTGTGAAAAGAGCACACATGCAATGAAACTGGTGAATCCATATGTGGTATGTGAAAACAACACACATGCAATGACTCCAGTTGTTGTTAGTAAAAAGAACACACATGAAATGACACTGGTGGATCCATGTGTGGTCTCTGAAGAGAACACACATTTCAATGACACTGGTGGATCCATATGTGGTATGTGAAAAGAACACACATGAAATGACTCTGGTAATTATTAGTAAAAAGAATACACATGCAATGAACATGGTGGATCCATAGGTGGATTGTGAAAAGAGCACACATGCAATGACACTGGTGGATCCATATGTGGTATGTGAAAAGAACACACATGCAATGACTCTAGTTGTTGTTAGTAAAAACAACACACATGCAATGACACTGGTGGATCTATATGTGGTATGTGAAAAGAACACACATGCAACGACTCCAGTTGTTGTTAGAAAAAAGAACACATAAGCAATGACACTGGTGGATCCATATGTGGTATGTGAAAAGAACACACATGCAACGACTCCAGTTGTAGTTAGAAAAAAGAACACACATGCAATGACACTGGTGGATCCATGTGTGGTCTCTAAAGAGAACACACATTTCAATGACACTGGTGGATCCATATGTGGTATGTGAAAAGAACACACATGAAATGACAGTAGTGGATCCATATGTGGATTGTGAAAAGAGCACACATGAAATGACACTGGTGGATCCATATATGGTATGTGAAAAGAACACCCATGCAATGACTCCAGTTGTTGTTAGTAAAAAGATCACACATGCAATGACACTTGTGGATCCATGTGTGGTCTCTAAAGAGAACACATATTTCAATGACACTGGTGGATCCATATGTGGTATGTGAAAAGAACACACATGAAATGACTCTGGTTGTTGTTAGTAAAAAGAATAGACATGCAATGACAATGGTGGATCCATAGGTGGATTGTGAAAAGAGCACACATGCAATGACACTGGTGGATCCATATGTGGTATGTGAAAAGAAGACACATGCAATGACTCTAGTTGTTGTTAGTAAAAAGAACACACATGCAGTGACACTGGTGGATCCATGTGTGGTTTCTGAAGAGAACAAACATTTCAATGACACTGGTGGATCCATATGTGGTATGTGAAAAGAATACACATGAAATGACTCCAGTTGTTGTTAGTAAAAAGAATACACATGCAATGACACTGGTGGATCCATATGTGGTATGTGAAAAGAACACACATGCAATGACTCCAGTTGTTGTTAGTAAAAAGAACACATGTTTATCGACACTAGTGGATCCATGTGTGGTCTTTGAGGAGAACACACATTTCAATGACCCTGGTGGATCCATATGTTGTATGTGAAAAGAATACACATGAAATGACTCCAGTTGTTGTTAGTTAAAAGAACACACATGCAATGACACTGGTGGATCCAAATGTGGTATGTGAAAAGAACACACATGCAATGACACTGGTGGATCCATATGTGGCATGTGAAAAGAACACACGTTTCAATGACTGTGGTTGTTGTTAGTAAAAAGAACACACATGAAATGACACTGGTGGCTCCATAGGTGGATTATGAAAAGAGCACACATGCAATGACACCGGTGGATCTATAGGTGGATTGTGAAAAGAACACACATGCAATGACACTGGTGGATCCATATGTAGTATGTGAAAACAACACACATTTCAATGACTCTGGTTGTTGTTAGAAAAAATAACACACATGGAATGACACTGGTGGATCCATGTGTGGTCTCTAGAGAGAACACACATGTAATGACTCTTGTTGTTGTTAGTAAAAAGAGCACACATGCAATGACACTGGTGGATCCATAGGTGGATTGTGAAAAGAACACACATGCAATGACACTGGTGGATCCATATGTGGTATGTGAAAAAACACACATGGAATGACTCTGGTTGTTGTTAGTAAAAAGAACACACATGCAATGACTCTGGTGGATCTATAGGTGGATTGTGAAAAGAGCACACATGCACTGACACTGGTGGATCCATATGTGGTATGTGAAAATAACACCCATGCAATGACTCCAGTTGTTGTTAGTAAAAAGAACACACATGCAATGACACTGGTGGATCCATGTGTGGTCTCTAAGGAGAACACACATTTCAATGACACTGGTGGATCCATATGTGGTATGTGAAAAGAACACACATGAAATGACTCTGGTTGTTGTTAGTAAAAAGAATACACATGCAATGACAATGGTGGATCCATAGGTGGATTGTGAAAAGAGCACACATGCAATGACACTGGTGGATCCATATGTGGTATGTGAAAAGAACACACATGCAATGGCTCCAGTTGTTGTTAGTAAAAAGAACACACATGCAATGACACTGGTGGATCCATGTGTGGTTTTTGAAGAGAACAAACATTTCAATGACGCTGGTGGATCCATATGTGGTATGTGAAAATAATACACATGAAATGACTCCAGTTGTTGTTAGTTAAAAGAACACACATGCAATGACACTGGTGGATCCAAATGTGGTATGTGAAAAGAACACACATGCAATGACTCCAGTTGTTGTTAGTAAAAAGAACACACGTGCAACGACACTGGTGGATCCATGTGTGGTCTCTGAAGAGAACACACATTTCAATGACACTGGTGGATCCACATGTGGTATGTGAAAAGAACACACATGAAATGACACTGGTGGATCCATAGGTGGATTATGAAAAGAGCACACATGCAATGACACCGGTGGATCCATAGGTGGATTGTGAAAACAACACACATGCAATGACACTGGTGGATCCATATGTGGTATGTGAAAACAACACACACTTCAATGACTCTGGTTGTTGTTAGTAAAAATAACACACATGGAATGACACTGGTGGATCCATGTGTGGTCTCTAAAGAGAACACACATGTAATGACTCTGGTTGTTGTTAGTATAAAGAGCACACATGCAATGACACTGGTGGATCCATAGGTGGATTGTGAAAAGAACACACATGCAATGACACTGGTGGATCCATATGTGGTATGTGAAAAAACACACATGGAATGACTCTGGTTGTTGTTAGTAAAAAGAACACACATGCAATGACCCTGGTGGATCTATAGGTGGATTGTGAAAAGAGCACACATGAAATGGCACTGGTGGATCCATAGGTGGATTGTGAAAAGAGCACACATGCAATGACACTGGTGGATCCATGTGTGGTCTCTGAAGAGAACACACATGCAATGACTGTAGTTGTTGTTAGTAAAAATAGCACACATGCAATGACACTAGTGGATCCAAAGGTCGATTGTGAAAAGAGCACACATGCAATGACACTGGTGGATCCATATGTGGTATGTGAAAAGAACACACATTTCAATGACTCCAGTTGTTGTTAGTAAAAAGAACACACATGCAATGACACTGGTGGATCCATAGGTGGATTGTGAAAAGAGCACACATGCAATGACACTGGTGGATCCATGTGTGGTCTCTGAAGAGAACACACATGCAATGACTCTAGTTGTTGTTAGTAAAAATAGCACACATGCAATGACACTAGTGGATCCAAAGGTCGATTGTGAAAAGAGCACACATGCAATGACACTGGTGGATCCATATGTGGTATGTGAAAAGAACACACATTTCAATGACTCTGGTTGTTGTTAGTAAAAAGAACACACATGCAATGACACTGGTGGATCCATAGGTGGATTTTGAAAAGAGCACACATGCAATGACTCTGGTGGATCCATATGTGGTATGTGAAAAGAACACACATGCAATGACTCCAGTTGTTGTTAGTAAAAAGAACACACATGAAATGACACTGGTGAATCCATGTATGGTCTCTGAAAAAAAAACACATTTCAATGACACTGGTGGATCCATATGTGGTATGTGAAAAAACACACATGAAATGACCTCAATTGTTGTTACTAAAAATAACACACATGCAATGACACTGGTGGATCCATATGTGGTATGTGAAAAGAACACACATGCAATGACTCTAGTTGTTGTTAGTAAAAAGAACACACATGCAATGACACTGGTGGATTCATGTGTGGTCTCTAAAGAGAACACACATGAAATGACACTGGTGGATCCATAGGTGGATTGTGAAAAGAGCACACATGCAATGACACTGGTGGATCCATAGGTGGATTTTGAAAAGAACACACATGCAATGACACTGGTGGATCCATATGTAGTATGTGAAAACAACACACATTTCAATGACTTTGGTTGTTGTTAGTAAAAAGAACACACATGTAATGACAATGGTGGATCCATGTGTGGTCTCTGAAGAGAACAAACATGCAATGACTCTGGTTGTTGTTAATAAAAAGAGCACACATGCAATGACACTAGTGGATCCATATGTGGATTGTGAAAAGAGAACACATGCAATAACAATGGTGGATCCATATGTGGTATTTGAAAAGAACACACATTTCAATAACTTTGGTTGTTGTTAGTAAAAAGAGCACACATGCAGTGACACTGGTGGATCCATAGGTGGATTGTGAAAATAGCACACATGTAATGACTCTGGTGGATCCATATGTCGTATGTGAATAGAACACACATGCAATGACTCCAGTTGTTGTTAGTAAAAAGAACAAACATGCAATGACACTGGTGGATCCATGTGTGGTCTCTGAAGAGAACACACATTTCAATGACACTAGTGGATCCATATGTGGTATGTGAAAAGAACACACATGAAATGACACTGGTGGATCCATAGGTGGATTGTGAAAAGAACACACATGCAATGACACTGGTGGATCCATATGTGGTATGTGAACAGAACACACATGCAATGACTCTAGTTGTTAGTAAAAAGAACACACATGCAATGACACTAGTGGATCCATGTGTGGTCTCTGAACAGAACACACATTTCAATGACACTGGTGGATCCATATGTGGTATGTGAAAAGAACACACATGAAATGACACTGGTGGATCTATAGGTGGATTGTGAAAAGAGCACACATGAAATGACACTGGTGGATCCATAGGTGGATTGTGAAAAGAACAAACATGCAATGAAACGGGTGGATCCATATGTGGTAGTTGAAAACAACACACATTTCAATGACTATGGTTGTTGTTAGTAAAAAGAACACACATGCAATGACACTGGTGGATCCATGTGTGGTCTCTGAAGAGAACACACATGCAATGACTCTGGTTGTTGTTAGTAAAAAGAGCACACATGCAATGACACTGGTGGATCCATAGGTGGATTGTGAAAAGAACACACATGCAATGACACTGGTGGATCCATATGTGGTATGTGAAAAGAACACACATGCAATGACTCCAGTTGTTGTTAGTAAAAAGAACACACATGAAATGACACTGGTGGATCCATGTGTGGTCTCTGAAAAGAACACACATTTCAATGACACTGGTGGATCCATATGTGGTATGTGAAAAGAACACACATGAAATGACTCCATTTGTTGTTAGTAACAATAACACACATGTAATGACACTGGTGGATCCATATGTGGTATGTGAAAAGATACCACATGCAATGACTCTAGTTGTTGTTAGTAAAAAGAACACACATGCAATGACATCAGGATCCATGTGTGGTATCTAAAGAGAACACACATTTCAATGACACTAATGGATCCATATGTGGTATGTGAAAAGAACACACATGAAATGACACTGGTGGATCCATAGCTGGATTGTCAAAAAGCACACCTGCAATGACACTGGTGGATCCATAGGTGGATTGTGAAAAGAACACACATGTAATGACACTGGTGGATCCATATGTGGTATGTGAAAAGAACACACATGCAATGACTCTAGTTGTTGTTAGTAAAAAGAACACACATGCAATGACACTGATGGATCCATGTGTGGTCTCTAAAGAGAACACATATTTCAATGACACTAGTGGATCCATATGTGGTATTTGAAAAGAACACACATGAAATGACACTGGTGGATCCATAGGTGGATTGTGAAAAAAGCACACATGCAATGACACTGGTGGATCCATAGGTGGATTGTGAAAAGAACACACATGCAATGACACTGGTGGATCCATATGTGGTATGTGAAAACAACACACATTTCAATGACTCTGGTTGTTGTTAGTAAAAACAACACACATGCAATGACACTGGTGGATCCATGTGTGGTCTCTAAAGAGAACAAACATGCAATGACTCTGGTTGTTGTTAGTAAAAAAGCACACATGCAATGACACTGGTGTATCCATAGGTGGATTGTGAAAAGAGCACACATGTAATGACACTGGTGGATCCATATGTGGTATGTGAAAAGAACACACATTTTAATGACTCTGGTTGTTAGTAAAAAGAACACACATGCAATGACACTGGTGGATCCATGTGTGGTCTTTGAAGAGAACAAACATGCAATTACTCTGGTTGTTGTTAGTAAAAAAAGCACACATGCAATGACAATGGTAGATCCATAGGTGGATTGTGAAAAGCACACACATGCAATGACACTGGTGGATCCACATATGGTATGTGAAAAGAACACAAATGCAATGACTCCAGTTGTTGTTAGTAAAAAGAACACAGATGCAATGACACTATTGGATCCATAGGTGGATTGTGAAAAGAGCACACATGCAATGACACTGGTGGATCCATATGTGGTATGTGAAAAGAACACACATTTCAATGACTCTGGTTGTTGTTAGTAAAAAGAACACACATGCAATGACACTGGTGGATCCATAGGTGGATTGTGAAAAGAGCACACATGTAATGACTCTGGTGGATCCATATGTGGTATGTGAAAATAACACACATGCAATGACTCCAGTTGTTGTTAGTAAAAAGAACACACATGCAATGACACTGGTGGATCCATGTGTGGTCTCTGAAGAGAACACACATTTCAATGACACTGGTGGATTCATATGTGGTATGTGAGAAGAACACACATGAAATAACTCCAGTTGTTGTTAGTAAAAAGAACACACATGCAATGACTCTAGTTGTTGTTAGTAAAAAGAACACACATTTAATGCACTGGTGGATCCATGTGTGGTCTCTGAAGAGAACACACATTTCAATGACACTGGTGGATCCATATGTGGTATGTGAAAAGAACACACATGAAATAACACTGGTGGATCCATAGGTGGATTGTGAAAAGAGCACAGATGCAATGACACTGGTGGATCCATAGGTGGATTGTGAAAAGAGCACACATGCAATGACTCTAGTGGATCCATATGTGGTATGTGAAAAGAACACACATGCAATGACTCTAGTTGTTGTTAGTAAAAAGAACACACATGCAATGACACTGGTGGATCCATGTGTGGTCTCTAAAGAGAACACACATTTCAATGACACTGGTGGATCCATATGTGGTATGTGAAAAGAACACACATGAAATGACACTGGTAGATCCATAGGTGGATTGTGAAAAGAGCACACATGCAATGACACTGGTGGATCCATATGTGGTATGTGAAAAGAACACACATGAAATGACTCCAGTTTTTGTTAGTAAAAATAACACACATGAATGACACTGGTGGATCCATATGTGGTATGTGAAAAGATACCACATGCAATGACTCTAGTTGTTGTTAGTAAAAAGAACACACATGCAATGACACTGGTGGATCCATGTGTGGTATCTAAAGAGAACACACATTTCAATGACACTAATGGATCCATATGTGGTATGTGAAAAGAACACACATGAAATGACACTGGTGGATCCATAGCTGGATTGTCAAAAAGCACACCTGCAATGACACTGGTGGATCCATAGGTGGATTGTGAAAAGAACACACATGCAATTACACTAGTGGATCCATATGTGGTATGTGAAAACACCACACATTTCAATGACTCTGATTGTTGTTAGTAAAAATAACACACATGCCATGACTCTAGTTGTTGTTAGTAAAAAGAACACACATGCAATGACACTGATGGATCCATGTGTGGTCTCTAAAGAGAACACATATTTCAATGACAATAGTGGATCCATATGTGGTATTTGAAAAGAACACACATGAAATGACCCTGGTGGATCCATAGGTGGATTGTGAAAAAAGCACACATGCAATGACACTGGTGGATCCATAGGTGGATTGTGAAAAGAACAAACATGCAATGACACTGGTGGATCCATATGTGGTATGTGAAAACAACACACATTTCAATGACTCTGGTTGTTGTTAGTAAAAACAACACACATGCAATGATACTGGTGGATCCATGTGTGGTCTCGAAAGAGAACAAACATCCAATGACTCTGGTCGTTGTTAGTAAAAAAGCACACATGCAATGACACTGGTGTATCCATAGGTGGATTGTGAAAAGAGCACACATCTAATGACACTGGTGGATCCATATGTGGTATGTGAAAAGAACACACATTTTAATGACTCTGGTTGTTGTTAGTAAAAAGAACACACATGCAATGACACTGGTGGATCCATGTGTGGTCTTTGAAGAGAACAAACATGCAATTACTCTGGTTGTTGTTAGTAAAAAAAGCACACATGCAATGACAATGGTAGATCCATAGGTGGATTGTGAAAAGCACACACATGCAATGACACTGGTGGATCCATATATGGTATGTGAAAAGAACACAAATGCAATGACTCCAGTTGTTGTTAGTAAAAAGAACACAGATGCAATGACACTATTGGATCCATAGGTGGAAAGTGAAAAGAGCACACATGCAATGACACTGGTGGATCCATATGTGGTATGTGAAAAGAACACACATTTCAATAACTCTCGTTGTTGTTAGTAAAAAGAACACACATGCAATGACACTTGTGGATCCATAGGTGGATTGTGAAAAGAGCACACATGTAATGACTCTGGTGGATCCATATGTGGTATGTGAAAATAACACACATGCAATGACTCCAGTTGTTGTTAGTAAAAAGAACACACATGCAATGACACTGGTGGATCCATGTGTGGTCTCTAAAGAGAACACACATTTCAATGACACTGGTGGATCCATATGTGGTATGTGAGAAGAACAGACATGAAATAACTCCAGTTGTTGTTAGTAAAAAGACCAAACATGCAATGACACTAGTGGATCCATATGTGGTATGTGAAAAGAACACACATGCAATGACTCTAGTTGTTGTTAGTAAAAAGAACACACATTTAATGCACTGGTGGATCCATGTGTGGTCTGTGAAGAGAACACACATTTCAATGACACTGGTGGATCCATATGTGGTATGTGAAAAGAACACACATGAAATAACACTGGTGGATCCATAGGTGGATTGTGAAAAGAGCACACATGCAATGACACTAGTGGATCCATAGGTGGATTGTGAAAAGTGCACACATGCAATGACTCTAGTGGATCCATATGTGGTATGTGAAAATAACACACATGCAATGACTCTAGTTGTTGTTAGTAAAAAGAACACACATGCAATGACACTGGTGGATCCATGTGTGGTCTCTAAAGAGAACACACATTTCAATGACACTGGTGGATCCATATGTGGTATGTGAAAAGAACACACATGAAATGACACTGGTAGATCCATAGGTGGATTGTGAAAAGAGCACACATGCAATGACACTGGTGGATCCATAGGTGGATTGTGAAAAGAACAACCATGCAATGACACTGGTGGATCAATATGTGGTATGTGAAAACAACACACATTTCAATGACTCTGGTTGTTAGTAAAAAGAACACACATGCAATGACACTGGTGGATCCATGTGTGGTCTCTGAAGAGAACACACATGCAATGACTCTGGTTGTTGTTAGTGAAAGGAGCACACATGCAATGACACTGGTGGATCCATAGGTGGATTGTAAAAAGAGCACACATGCAATGAAACTGGTGGATCCATATGTGGTATGTGAAAAGAACACACATGCAATAACTCCAGTTGTTGTTAGTAAAAAGAACACACATGAAATGACACTTGTGGAACCATGTGTGGTCTCTGAAAAGAACACACATTTCAATGACACTGGTGGATCCATATGTGGAATGTGAAAAGAACACACATGAAATGACTCTAGTTTTTGTTAGTAAAAAGAACACACGTGAATGACACTGGTGGATCCATATGTGGTATGTGAAAAGAACACACATGCAATGACTCTAGTTGTTGTTAGTAAAAAGAACACACATGCAATGACACTGGTGGATCCATGTGTGGTATCTAAAGAGAACTCACATTTCAATGACACTAATGGATCCATATGTGGTATGTGAAAATAACACACATGAAATGACACTGGTGGATCCATAGGTGGATTGTCAAAAAGCACACCTGCAATGACACTGGTGGATCCATAGGTGGATTGTGAAAAGAACACACATGCAATTACACTAGTGGATCCATTTGTGGTATGTGAAAACACCACACATTTCAATGACTCTGATTATTGTTAGTAAAACGAACACACATGCAATGACACTGGGGGATCCATGTGTGGTCTCTAAAGAGAACAAACATGCAATGACTCTGGTTGTTGTTAGTAAAAAAGCACACATGCAATGACACTAGTGGATTGTGAAAAGAGCACACATGCAATGACACTGGTGGATCCATATGTGGTATGTGAAAAGAACACACATTTGAATGATTTTGGTTGTTGTTAGTAAAAAGAACACACATGAAATGACACTGGTGGATCCATGTGTGGTCTCTGAAAAGAACACATATTGCAATGACACTGGTCGATCCATATGTGGTATGTGAAAAGAACACACATGAAATGACTCCAGTTTTTGTTAGTAAAAAGAACACACATGAATGACACTGGTGAATCCATATGTGGTATGTGAAAAGAACACACATGCAATGACTCTAGTTGTTCTTAGTAAAAAGAACACACATGCAATGACACTGGTGGATCCATGTGTGGTATCTAAAGAGAACACACATTTCAATGACACTAATGGATCCATATGTGGTTGGTGAAAAGAACACACATGAAATGACACTGGTGGATCCATAGGTGGATTGTGAAAAAACCACACCTGTAATGACACTGGTGGATCCATGGGTGGATTGTGAAAAGAACACACATCCAATTACACTGGTGGATCCATATGTGGTATGTGAAAACAACACACATTTCAATGACTCTGATTATTGTTAGTAAAACGAACACACATGCAATGACACTGGGGATCCATGTGTGGTCTCTGAAGAGAACAAACATGCAATGACTCTGGTTGTTGTTAGTAAAAAAAAGCACACATGCAATGACACTGGTGGATCCATAGGTGGATTGTGAAAAGAGGACACATGCAATGACACTGGTGGATCCATATGTGGTATGTGAAAAGAACACACATTTCAATGACTTTGGTTATTTAAAAGAACACACATGCAATGACACTGGTGGATCCATAGGTGGATTGTGAAAAGAGCACACATGCAATGACTCTGGTGGATCCATATGTGGTATGTGAAAAGAACACACATGCAATGACTCAGTTGTTAGTAAAAGAACACACATGCAATGACACTGGTGGATCCATGTGTGGTGTGAAGAGAACACATTTCAATGACACTGGTGGATCCATATGTGGTATGTGAAAAGAACACACATGAAATAACACTAGTGGATCCATAGGTGGATTGTGAAAAGAGCACACATGCAATGACACTGGTGGATCCATAGGTGGATTGTGAAAAGAGCACACATGCAATGACTGGTGGATCCATATGTGGTATGTGAAAAGAACACACATGCAATGACTCAGTTGTTGTTAGTAAAAGAACACACATGCAATGACAGGTGGATCCATGTGTGGTCTCTAAAGAGAACACACATTTCAATGACACTGGTGGATCCATATGTGGTATGTGAAAAGAACACACATGCAATGACTCCAGTTGTTGTTAGTAAAAAGAACACACATGCAATGACACTGGTGGATCCATGTGTGGTCTCCGAAGAGAACACATATTTCGATGACACTGGTGGATCCATATGTGGTATGTGAAAAGAACACACATGAAATAACACTGGTGGATCCATAGGTGGATTGTGAAAAGAACACACATGCAATGACACTGGTGGATCCATAGGTGGTTTGTGAAAAGAACACACATGCAATGACACTGGTGGATCCATATGTGGTATGAAAACAACACACATTTCAATGACTGTTGTTGTTAGTAAAAAGAGCACACATGCAATGACACTGGTGGATCCATAGGTGGATTGTAAAAAGAGCACACATGCAATGAAACTGGTGGATCCATATGTGGTATGTGAAAAGAACACACATGCAATGACTCCAGTTGTTGTTAGTAAAAAGAACACACATGAAATGACACTAGTGGATCCATGTGTGGTCTCTGAAAAGAACACACATTTCAATGACACTGGTGGATCCATATGTGGTATGTGAAAAGAACACACATGAAATGACTCCAGTTGTTGTTAGTAAAAAGAACACACATGAATGACACTGGATCCATAAGTGGTATGTGAAAAGAACACACATGCAATGACATGGTGGATCCATGTGTGGTATCTAAAGAACACACATTTCAATGACACTAATGGATCCATATGTGGTATGTGAAAAGATCACACATTTCAATGACTCTGATTATTGTTAGTAAAACGAACACACATGCAATGACACTGGGGGATCCATAGGTGGATTGTGAAAAGAGCACACATGCAATGACTCTGGTGGATCCATATGGGGTATGTGAAAAGAACACACATGCAATGACTCCAGTTGTTGTTAGTAAAAAGAACACACATGCAATGACACTGGTGGATCCATGTGTGGTGTCTGAAGAGAACACACATTTCAATGACACTGGTGGATCCATATGTGGTATGTGAAAAGAACACACATGAAATAACACTAGTGGACACATAGGTGGATTGTGAAAAGAGCACACATGCAATGACACTGGTGGATCCATAGGTGGATTGTGAAAGAGCACACATGCAATGACTCTGTGGATCCATATGTGGTATGTGAAAAGAACACACATGCAATGACTCAGTTGTTGTTAGTAAAAGAATACACATGCAATGACACAGGTGGATCCATGTGTGGTCTCTAAAGAGAACACACATTTCAATGACACTGGTGGATCCATATGTGGTATGTGAAAAGAACAGACATGAAATGAATCAGTTGTTGTTAGTAAAAGAACACACATGAAATGACACTGGTGGATCCATATGTGGTATGAAAAGAACACACATGCAATGACCTCAGTTGTTGTTAGTAAAAGAACACACATGCAATGACACTGGTGGATCCATGTGTGGTCTCTGAAGAGAACACACATTTCAATGACACTGGTGGATCCATATGTGGTATGTGAAAAGAACACACATGAAATAACACTGGTGGATCCATGGGTGGATTGTGAAAAGAACACACATGCAATGACACTGGTGGATCCATAGGTGGTTTGTGAAAAGAACACACATGCAATGACACTGGTGGATCCATATGTGGTATGTGAAAACAACACACATTTCAATGACTCTGGTTGTTGTTAGTAAAAAGAGCACACATGCAATGAAACTGGTGGATCCATATGTGGTATGTGAAAAGAACACACATGCAATGACTCCAGTTATTGTTAGTAAAAAGAACACACATGTAATGACATCAGGATCCATGTGTGGTCTCTGAAAAGAACACACATTTCAATGACACTGGTGGATCCATATGTGGTATGTGAAAAGAACACACATGAAATGACTCCAGTTGTTGTTAGTAAAAAGAACACACATGAATGACACTGGTGGATCCATATGTGGTATGTGAAAAGAACACACATGCAATGACACTGGTGGATCCATGTGTGGTATCTAAAGAGAACACACATTTCAATGACACTAATGGATCCATATGTGGTATGTGAAAAGATCACACATTTCAATGACTCTGATTATTGTTAGTAAAGAACACACATGCAATGACACTGGGGGATCCATAGGTGGATTGTGAAAAGAGCACACATGCAATGACTCTGGTGGATCCATATGGGGTATGTGAAAAGAACACACATGCAATGACTCTAGTTGTTGTTAGTAAAAAGAACACACATGCAATGACACTGTGGATCCATGTGTGGTGTCTGAAGAGAACACACATTTCAATGACACTGGTGGATCCATATGTGGTATGTGAAAAGAACACACATGAAATAACACTAGTGGACACATAGGTGGATTGTGAAAAGAGCACACATGCAATGACACTGGTGGATCCATAGGTGGATTATGAAAAGAGCACACATGCAATGACTCTGGTGGATCCATATGTGGTATGTGAAAAGAACACACATGCAATGACTCCAGTTGTTGTTAGTAAAAAGAACACACATGAATGACACTGGTGGATCCATATGTGGTATGTGAAAAGAACACACATGCAATGACACTGGTGGATCCATGTGTGGTATCTAAAGAGAACACACATTTCAATGACACTAATGGATCCATATGTGGTATGTGAAAAGATCACACATTTCAATGACTCTGATTATTGTTAGTAAAACGAACACACATGCAATGATACTGGGGGATCCATAGGTGGATTGTGAAAAGAGCACACAAGCAATGACTCTGCTGGATCCATATGGGGTATGTGAAAAGAACACACATGCAATGACTCTAGTTGTTGTTAGTAAAAAGAACACACATGCAATGACACTGGTGGATCCATGTGTGGTGTCTGAAGAGAACACACATTTCAATGACACTGGTGGATCCATATGTGGTATGTGAAAAGAACACACATGAAATAACACAAGTGGATCCATAGGTGGATTGTGAAAAGAGCACACATGCAATGACTCTGGTGGATCCATATGTGGTATGTGAAAAGAACAGACATGAAATGAATCCAGTTGTTGTTAGTAAAAAGAACACACATGAAATGACACTGGTGGATCCATATGTGGTATGCGAAAAGAACACACATGCAATGACTCCAGTTGTTGTTAGTAAAAAGAACACACATGCAATGACACTGGTGGATCCATGTGTGGTCTCTGAAGAGAACACACATTTCAATGACACTGGTGGATCCATATGTGGTATGTGAAAAGAACACACATGAAATAACACTGGTGGATCCATGGGTGGATTGTGAAAAGAACACACATGCAATGACACTGGTGGATCCATAGGTGGTTTGTGAAAAGAACACACATGCAATGACACTGGTGGATCCATATGTGGTATGTGAAAACAACACACATTTCAATGACTCTGGTTGTTGTTAGTAAAAAGAGCACACATGCAATGACACTGGTGGATCCATAGGTGGATTGTAAAAAGAGCACACATGCAATGAAACTGGTGGATCCATATGTGGTATGTGAAAAGAACACACATGCAATGACTCCAGTTGTTGTTAGTAAAAAGAACACACATGAAATGACACTAGTGGATCCATGTGTGGTCTCTGAAAAGAACACACATTTCAATGACACTGGTGGATCCATATGTGGTATGTGAAAAGAACACACATGAAATGACTCCAGTTGTTGTTAGTAAAAAGAACACACATGAATGACACTGGTGGATCCATGTGTGGTCTCTGAAAAGAACACATATTGCAATGACACTGGTCGATCCATATGTGGTATGTGAAAAGAACACACATGAAATGACTCCAGTTTTTGTTAGTAAAAAGAACACACATGAATGACACTGGTGAATCCATATGTGGTATGTGAAAAGAACACACATGCAATGACTCTAGTTGTTCTTAGTAAAAAGAACACACATGCAATGACACTGGTGGATCCATGTGTGGTATCTAAAGAGAACACACATTTCAATGACACTAATGGATCCATATGTGGTTGGTGAAAAGAACACACATGAAATGACACTGGTGGATCCATAGGTGGATTGTGAAAAAACCACACCTGTAATGACACTGGTGGATCCATGGGTGGATTGTGAAAAGAACACACATCCAATTACACTGGTGGATCCATATGTGGTATGTGAAAACAACACACATTTCAATGACTCTGATTATTGTTAGTAAAACGAACACACATGCAATGACACTGGGGATCCATGTGTGGTCTCTGAAGAGAACAAACATGCAATGACTCTGGTTGTTGTTAGTAAAAAAAAGCACACATGCAATGACACTGGTGGATCCATAGGTGGATTGTGAAAAGAGGACACATGCAATGACACTGGTGGATCCATATGTGGTATGTGAAAAGAACACACATTTCAATGACTTTGGTTATTGTTACTAAAAAGAACACACATGCAATGACACTGGTGGATCCATAGGTGGATTGTGAAAAGAGCACACATGCAATGACTCTGGTGGATCCATATGGGGTATGTGAAAAGAACACACATGCAATGACTCCAGTTGTTGTTAGTAAAAAGAACACACATGCAATGACACTGGTGGATCCATGTGTGGTGTCTGAAGAGAACACACATTTCAATGACACTGGTGGATCCATATGTGGTATGTGAAAAGAACACACATGAAATAACACTAGTGGATCCATAGGTGGATTGTGAAAAGAGCACACATGCAATGACACTGGTGGATCCATAGGTGGATTGTGAAAAGAGCACACATGCAATGACTCTGGTGGATCCATATGTGGTATGTGAAAAGAACACACATGCAATGACTCCAGTTGTTGTTAGTAAAAAGAACACGCATGCAATGACACTGGTGGATCCATGTGTGGTCTCTAAAGAGAACACACATTTCAATGACACTGGTGGATCCATATGTGGTATGTGAAAAGAACACACATGCAATGACTCCAGTTGTTGTTAGTAAAAAGAACACACATGCAATGACACTGGTGGATCCATGTGTGGTCTCCGAAGAGAACACATATTTCGATGACACTGGTGGATCCATATGTGGTATGTGAAAAGAACACACATGAAATAACACTGGTGGATCCATAGGTGGATTGTGAAAAGAACACACATGCAATGACACTGGTGGATCCATAGGTGGTTTGTGAAAAGAACACACATGCAATGACACTGGTGGATCCATATGTGGTATGTGAAAACAACACACATTTCAATGACTCTGGTTGTTGTTAGTAAAAAGAGCACAGATGCAATGACACTGGTGGATCCATAGGTGGATTGTAAAAAGAGCACACATGCAATGAAACTGGTGGATCCATATGTGGTATGTGAAAAGAACACACATGCAATGACTCCAGTTGTTGTTAGTAAAAAGAACACACATGAAATGACACTAGTGGATCCATGTGTGGTCTCTGAAAAGAACACACATTTCAATGACACTGGTGGATCCATATGTGGTATGTGAAAAGAACACACATGAAATGACTCCAGTTGTTGTTAGTAAAAAGAACACACATGAATGACACTGGTGGATCCATAAGTGGTATGTGAAAAGAACACACATGCAATGACACTGGTGGATCCATGTGTGGTATCTAAAGAGAACACACATTTCAATGACACTAATGGATCCATATGTGGTATGTGAAAAGATCACACATTTCAATGACTCTGATTATTGTTAGTAAAACGAACACACATGCAATGACACTGGGGGATCCATAGGTGGATTGTGAAAAGAGCACACATGCAATGACTCTGGTGGATCCATATGGGGTATGTGAAAAGAACACACATGCAATGACTCCAGTTGTTGTTAGTAAAAAGAACACACATGCAATGACACTGGTGGATCCATGTGTGGTGTCTGAAGAGAACACATTTCAATGACACTGGTGGATCCATATGTGGTATGTGAAAAGAACACACATGAAATAACACTAGTGGACACATAGGTGGATTGTGAAAAGAGCACACATGCAATGACACTGGTGGATCCATAGGTGGATTGTGAAAAGAGCACACATGCAATGACTCTGGTGGATCCATATGTGGTATGTGAAAAGAACACACATGCAATGACTCCAGTTGTTGTTAGTAAAAAGAACACGCATGCAATGACACAGGTGGATCCATGTGTGGTCTCTAAAGAGAACACACATTTCAATGACACTGGTGGATCCATATGTGGTATGTGAAAAGAACAGACATGAAATGAATCCAGTTGTTGTTAGTAAAAAGAACACACATGAAATGACACTGGTGGATCCATATGTGGTATGTGAAAAGAACACACATGCAATGACTCCAGTTGTTGTTAGTAAAAAGAACACACATGCAATGACACTGGTGGATCCATGTGTGGTCTCTGAAGAGAACACACATTTCAATGACACTGGTGGATCCATATGTGGTATGTGAAAAGAACACACATGAAATAACACTGGTGGATCCATGGGTGGATTGTGAAAAGAACACACATGCAATGACACTGGTGGATCCATAGGTGGTTTGTGAAAAGAACACACATGCAATGACACTGGTGGATCCATATGTGGTATGTGAAAACAACACACATTTCAATGACTCTGGTTGTTAGTAAAAAGAGCACACATGCAATGACACTGGTGGATCCATAGGTGGATTGTAAAAAGAGCACACATGCAATGAAACTGGTGGATCCATATGTGGTATGTGAAAAGAACACACATGCAATGACTCCAGTTATTGTTAGTAAAAAGAACACACATGAAATGACACTGGTGGATCCATGTGTGGTCTCTGAAAAGAACACACATTTCAATGACACTGGTGGATCCATATGTGGTATGTGAAAAGAACACACATGAAATGACTCCAGTTGTTGTTAGTAAAAAGAACACACATGAATGACACTGGTGGATCCATATGTGGTATGTGAAAAGAACACACATGCAATGACACTGGTGGATCCATGTGTGGTATCTAAAGAGAACACACATTTCAATGACACTAATGGATCCATATGTGGTATGTGAAAAGATCACACATTTCAATGACTCTGATTATTGTTAGTAAAACGAACACACATGCAATGACACTGGGGGATCCATAGGTGGATTGTGAAAAGAGCACACATGCAATGACTCTGGTGGATCCATATGGGGTATGTGAAAAGAACACACATGCAATGACTCCAGTTGTTGTTAGTAAAAAGAACACACATGCAATGACACTGGTGGATCCATGTGTGGTGTCTGAAGAGAACACACATTTCAATGACACTGGTGGATCCATATGTGGTATGTGAAAAGAACACACATGAAATAACACTAGTGGACACATAGGTGGATTGTGAAAAGAGCACACATGCAATGACACTGGTGGATCCATAGGTGGATTATGAAAAGAGCACACATGCAATGACTCTGGTGGATCCATATGTGGTATGTGAAAAGAACACACATGCAATGACTCCAGTTGTTGTTAGTAAAAAGAACACACATGAATGACACTGGTGGATCCATATGTGGTATGTGAAAAGAACACACATGCAATGACACTGGTGGATCCATGTGTGGTATCTAAAGAGAACACACATTTCAATGACACTAATGGATCCATATGTGGTATGTGAAAAGATCACACATTTCAATGACTCTGATTATTGTTAGTAAAACGAACACACATGCAATGATACTGGGGGATCCATAGGTGGATTGTGAAAAGAGCACACAAGCAATGACTCTGCTGGATCCATATGGGGTATGTGAAAAGAACACACATGCAATGACTCTAGTTGTTGTTAGTAAAAAGAACACACATGCAATGACACTGGTGGATCCATGTGTGGTGTCTGAAGAGAACACACATTTCAATGACACTGGTGGATCCATATGTGGTATGTGAAAAGAACACACATGAAATAACACAAGTGGATCCATGTGTGGTCTCCGAAGAGAACACATATTTCGATGACACTGGTGGATCCATATGTGGTATGTGAAAAGAACACACATGAAATAACACTGGTGGATCCATAGGTGGATTGTGAAAAGAACACACATGCAATGACACTGGTGGATCCATAGGTGGTTTGTGAAAAGAACACACATGCAATGACACTGGTGGATCCATATGTGGTATGTGAAAACAACACACATTTCAATGACTCTGGTTGTTGTTAGTAAAAAGAGCACACATGCAATGACACTGGTGGATCCATAGGTGGATTGTAAAAAGAGCACACATGCAATGAAACTGGTGGATCCATATGTGGTATGTGAAAAGAACACACATGCAATGACTCCAGTTGTTGTTAGTAAAAAGAACACACATGAAATGACACTAGTGGATCCATGTGTGGTCTCTGAAAAGAACACACATTTCAATGACACTGGTGGATCCATATGTGGTATGTGAAAAGAACACACATGAAATGACTCCAGTTGTTGTTAGTAAAAAGAACACACATGAATGACACTGGTGGATCCATAAGTGGTATGTGAAAAGAACACACATGCAATGACACTGGTGGATCCATGTGTGGTATCTAAAGAGAACACACATTTCAATGACACTAATGGATCCATATGTGGTATGTGAAAAGATCACACATTTCAATGACTCTGATTATTGTTAGTAAAACGAACACACATGCAATGACACTGGGGGATCCATAGGTGGATTGTGAAAAGAGCACACATGCAATGACTCGTGGATACATATGTGGTATGTGAAAAGAACACACATGCAATGACTCAGTTGTTGTTAGTAAAAAGAACACACATGCAATGACACTGGTGGATCCATGTGTGGTGTCTGAAGAGA
The DNA here is from genome assembly GCA_023614405.1 of Avena insularis. NCBI lineage: Eukaryota > Viridiplantae > Streptophyta > Magnoliopsida > Poales > Poaceae > Avena > Avena insularis. The sequence goes on from CM042686.1 coordinate 317,716,427, forward strand.
ACACACATTTCAATGACACTGGTGGATCCATATGTGGTATGTGAAAAGAACACACATGAAATAACACTAGTGGACACATAGGTGGATTGTGAAAAGAGCACACATGCAATGACACTGGTGGATCCATAGGTGGATTGTGAAAAGAGCACACATACAATGACACTGGTGGATCCATATGTGGTATGTGAAAAGAACACCCATGCAATGACTCTGGTTGTTGTTAGTAAAAAGAACAAAATGCGATGACACAGGTGGATCCATGTGTGGTCTCGGAAGGGAACACACATTTCAATGACACTGGTGGATCCATATGTAGTATGTGAAAAGAGCAGTCATGAAATGACTCCAGTTGTTGTTAGTAAAAAACACACATGCAATAACACTGGTGGATCCATATGTGGTATCTGAAAAGAACACACATGCAATGACTCCAGTTGTTAGTAAAAAGAACACACATGCAATGACACTGGTGGATCCATGTGTGGTCTCTGAAGAGAACACACATTTCAATGACACTGGTGGATCCATATGTGGTATGTGAAAAGAACACACATGAAATAACACTGGTGGATCCATGGGTGGATTGTGAAAAGAACACACATGCAATGACACTGGTGGATCCATAGGTGGTTTGTGAAAAGAACACACATGCAATGACACTGGTGGATCCATATGTGGTATGTGAAAACAACACACATTTCAATGACTCTGGTTGTTGTTAGTAAAAAGAGCACACATGCAATGACACTGGTGGATCCATAGGTGGATTGTAAAAAGAGCACACATGCAATGAAACTGGTGGATCCATATGTGGTATGTGAAAAGAACACACATGCAATGACTCCAGTTATTGTTAGTAAAAAGAACACACATGAAATGACACTGGTGGATCCATGTGTGGTCTCTGAAAAGAACACACATTTCAATGACACTGGTGGATCCATATGTGGTATGTGAAAAGAACACACATGAAATGACTCCAGTTGTTGTTAGTAAAAGAACACACATGAATGACACTGGTGGATCCATATGTGGTATGTGAAAAGAACACACATGCAATGACACTGGTGGATCCATGTGTGGTATCTAAAGAGAACACACATTTCAATGACACTAATGGATCCATATGTGGTATGTGAAAAGATCACACATTTCAATGACTCTGATTATTGTTAGTAAAACGAACACACATGCAATGACACTGGGGGATCCATAGGTGGATTGTGAAAAGAGCACACATGCAATGACTCTGGTGGATCCATATGGGGTATGTGAAAAGAACACACATGCAATGACTCCAGTTGTTGTTAGTAAAAAGAACACACATGCAATGACACTGGTGGATCCATGTGTGGTCTCTGAAGAGAACACACATTTCAATGACACTGGTGGATCCATATGTGGTATGTGAAAAGAACACACATGAAATAACACTAGTGGACACATAGGTGGATTGTGAAAAGAGCACACATGCAATGACACTGGTGGATCCATAGGTGGATTATGAAAAGAGCACACATGCAATGACTCTTGTGGTTCCATATGTTGTTTGTGAAAACAACACACATTCAATGACTCCATTTGTTTTTAGTAAAAACAACAAACATGAATGACACTGGTGGATCCATATGTGGTATGTGAAAAGAACACACATGCAATGACACTGGTGGATCCATGTGTGGTATCTAAAGAGAACACACATTTCAATGACACTAATGGATCCATATGTGGTATGTGAAAAGATCACACATTTCAATGACTCTGATTATTGTTAGTAAAACGAACACACATGCAATGACACTGGTGGATCCATAGGTGGATTGTGAAAAGAACACACATGCAATGACACTGGTGGATCCATATTCGGTATGTGAAAAGAACACACATGCAATGACTCTAGTTGTTGTTAGTAAAAAGAACACACATGCAATGACACTGGTGGATCCATGTGTGGTGTCTGAAGAGAACACATATTTCAATGACACCGGTGGATCCATATGTGGTATGTGAAAAGAACACACATGAAATAACACAAGTGGATCCATAGGTGGATTGTGAAAAGAGCACACATGCAATGACTCTGGTGGATCCATATGTGGTATGTGAAAAGAACAGACATGAAATGAATCCAGTTGTTGTTAGTAAAAAGAACACACATGAAATGACACTGGTGGATCCATATGTGGTATGATAAAAGAACACACATGCAATGACACTTTTTGTTGTAATTAAAAAGAACACACATGCAATGACACTGTTGGATCCATGTGTGGTCTCAAGAGAACACACATTTCAATGACACTGTGGATCCATATGTGGTATGTGAAAAGAACACACATGAAATAACACTGGTGGATCCATGGGTGGATTGTGAAAAGAACACACATGCAATGACACTGGTGGATCCATAGGTGGTTTGTGAAAAGAACACACATGCAATGACACTGGTGGATCCATATGTGGTATGTGAAAACAACACACATTTCAATGACTCTGGTTGTTGTTAGTAAAAAGAGCACACATGCAATGAAACTGGTGGATCCATATGTGGTATGTGAAAAGAACACACATGCAATGACTCCAGTTATTGTTAGTAAAAAGAACACACATGAAATGACACTGGTGGATCCATGTGTGGTCTCTGAAAAGAACACACATTTCAATGACACTGGTGGATCCATATGTGGTATGTGAAAAGAACACACATGAAATGACTCAGTTGTTGTTGTTAGTAAAAGAACACACATGAATGACACTGTGGATCCATATGTGGTATGTGAAAAGAACACACATGCAATGACACTGGATCCATGTGTGGTATCTAAAGAGAACACACATTTCAATGACACTAATGGATCCATATGTGGTATGTGAAAAGATCACACATTTCAATGACTCTGATTATTGTTAGTAAAACGAACACACATGCAATGACACTGGGGGATCCATAGGTGGATTGTGAAAAGAGCACACATGCAATGACTCTGGTGGATCCATATGGGGTATGTGAAAAGAACACACATGCAATGACTCCAGTTGTTGTTAGTAAAAAGAACACACATGCAATGACACTGGTGGATCCATGTGTGGTGTCTGAAGAGAACACACATTTCAATGACACTGGTGGATCCATATGTGGTATGTGAAAAGAACACACATGAAATAACACTAGTGGACACATAGGTGGATTGTGAAAAGAGCACACATGCAATGACACTGGTGGATCCATAGGTGGATTGTGAAAAGAGCACACATGCAATGACTCTGGTGGATCCATATGTGGTATGTGAAAAGAACACACATGCAATGACTCCAGTTGTTGTTAGTAAAAAGAACACGCATGCAATGACACTGGTGGATCCATGTGTGGTCTCTAAAGAGAACACACATTTCAATGACACTGGTGGATCCATATGTGGTATGTGAAAAGAACAGACATGAAATGAATCCAGTTGTTGTTAGTAAAAAGAACACACATGAAATGACACTGGTGGATCCATATGTGGTATGCGAAAAGAACACACATGCAATGACTCCAGTTGTTGTTAGTAAAAAGAACACACATGCAATGACATCAGGATCCATGTGTGGTCTCAAGAGAACACACATTTCAATGACACTGTGGATCCATATGTGGTATGTGAAAAGAACACACATGAAATAACACTGGTGGATCCATGGGTGGATTGTGAAAAGAACACACATGCAATGACACTGGTGGATCCATAGGTGGTTTGTGAAAAGAACACACATGCAATGACACTGGTGGATCCATATGTGGTATGTGAAAACAACACACATTTCAATGACTCTGGTTGTTGTTAGTAAAAAGAGCACACATGCAATGACACTGGTGGATCCATAGGTGGATTGTAAAAAGAGCACACATGCAATGAAACTGGTGGATCCATATGTGGTATGTGAAAAGAACACACATGCAATGACTCAGCTTGTTGTTAGTAAAAAGAACACACATGAAATGACATCAGGTGGATCCATTTGTTGTCTCTGAAAAGAACACACATTTCAATGACACTGGTGGATCCATATGTGGTATGTGAAAAGAACACACATGAAATGACTCCAGTTGTTGTTAGTAAAAAGAACACACATGAATGACACTGGTGGATCCATATGTGGTATGTGAAAAGAACACACATGCAATGACACTGGTGGATCCATGTGTGGTATCTAAAGAGAACACACATTTCAATGACACTAATGGATCCATATGTGGTATGTGAAAAGATCACACATTTCAATGACTCTGATTATTGTTAGTAAAACGAACACACATGCAATGACACTGGGGGATCCATAGGTGGATTGTGAAAAGAGCACACATGCAATGACTCTGGTGGATCCATATGGGGTATGTGAAAAGAACACACATGCAATGACTCCAGTTGTTGTTAGTAAAAAGAACACACATGCAATGACACTGGTGGATCCATGTGTGGTGTCTGAAGAAAACACACATTTCAATGACACTGGTGGATCCATATGTGGTCTGTGAAAAGAACACACATGAAATAACACTAGTGGACACATAGGTGGATTGTGAAAAGAGCACACATGCAATGACACTGGTGGATCCATAGGTGGATTGTGAAAAGAGCACACATGCAATGACTCTGGTGGATCCATATGTGGTATGTGAAAAGAACACACATGCAATGACTCCAGTTGTTGTTAGTAAAAAGAACACGCATGCAATGACACAGGTGGATCCATGTGTGGTGTCTGAAGAGAACACATTTCAATGACACTGGATCCATATGTGGTATGTGAAAAGAACAGACATGAAATGAATCCAGTTGTTGTTAGTAAAAAGAACACACATGAAATGACACTGGTGGATCCATATGTGGTATGCGAAAAGAACACACATGCAATGACTCCAGTTGTTGTTAGTAAAAAGAACACACATGCAATGACACTGGTGGATCCATGTGTGGTCTCTGAAGAGAACACACATTTCAATGACACTGGTGGATCCATATGTGGTATGTGAAAAGAACACACATGAAATAACACTGGTGGATCCATGGGTGGATTGTGAAAAGAACACACATGCAATGACACTGGTGGATCCATAGGTGGTTTGTGAAAAGAACACACATGCAATGACACTGGTGGATCCATATGTGGTATGTGAAAACAACACACATTTCAATGACTCTGGTTGTTGTTAGTAAAAAGAGCACACATGCAATGACACTGGTGGATCCATAGGTGGATTGTAAAAAGAGCACACATGCAATGAAACTGGTGGATCCATATGTGGTATGTGAAAAGAACACACATGCAATGACTCCAGTTGTTGTTAGTAAAAAGAACACACATGAAATGACACTGGTGGATCCATGTGTGGTATGTGAAAAGAACACACATTTCAATGACACTGGTGGATCCATATGTGGTATGTGAAAAGAACACACATGAAATGATTCCAGTTGTTGTTAGTACAAAGAACACACATGCAATGACACTGGTGGATGCATATGTGGTATGTGAAAAGAACACACATGCAATGACACTGGTGGATCCATGTGTCGTCTCTGAAGAGAACACACATTTCAATGACACTAATGGATCCATATGTGGTATGTGAAAAGATCACACATTTCAATGACTCTGATTATTGTTAGTAAAACGAACACACATGCAATGATACTGGGGGATCCATAGGTGGATTGTGAAAAGAGCACACATGCAATGACTCTGGTGGATCCATATGGGGTATGTGAAAAGAACACACATGCAATGACTCCAGTTTTTGTTAGTAAAAAGAACACACATGTAATGACACTGGTGGATCCATGTGTGGTCTCTGAAGAGAACACACATTTCAATGACACTGGTGGATCCATATGTGGTATGTGAAAAGAACACACATGAAATAACACTAGTGGATCCATAGGTGGATTGTGAAAAGAGCACACATGCAATGACACTGGTGGATCCATAGGTGGATTGTGAAAAGAGCACACATGCAATGACTCTGGTGCATCCATATGTGGTATGTGAAAAGAACACACATGCAATGACTCCAGTTGTTGTTAGTAAAAAGAACACGCATGCAATGACACTGGTGGATCCACGTGTGGTCTCTAAAGAGAACACACATTTCAATGACACTGGTGGATCCATATGTGGTATGTGAAAAGAATGACATGAAATGAATCCATTGTTGTTAGTAAAAAGAACACACATGAAATGACACTGGTGGATCCATATGTGGTATGTGAAAAGAACACACATGCAATGACTCCAGTTGTTGTTAGTAAAAAGAACACACATGCAATGACATTGTAGGATCAATGTGTGGTCTCAAAGAGAACACATTTCAATGACACTGGTGGATCCATATGTGGTATGTGAAAAGAACACACATGAAATAACACTCGTGGATCCATAGGTGGATTGTGAAAAGAACACACATGCAATGACACTGGTGGATCCATAGGTGGTTTGTGAAAAGAACACACATGCAATGACACTGGTGGATCCATATGTGGTATGTGAAAACAACACACATTTCAATGACTCTGGTTGTTGTTAGTAAAAAGAGCACACATGCAATGACACTGGTGGATCCATAGGTGGATTGTAAAAAGAGCACACATGCAATGAAACTGGTGGATCCATATGTGGTATGTGAAAAGAACACACATGCAATGACTCCAGTTGTTGTGAGTAAAACGAACACACATGAAATGACACTGGTGGATCCATGTGTGGTCTCTGAAAAGAACACACATTTCAATGACACTGGTGGATCCATATGTGGTATGTGAAAAGAACACACATGAAATGACTCCAGTTGTTGTTAGTAAAAAGAACACACATGAATGACACTGGTGGATCCATATGTGGTATGTAAAAAGAACACACATGCAATGACTCTAGTTGTTATTAGTAAAAAGAACACACATGCAATGACACTGGTGGATCCATGTGTGGTATCTAAAGAGAACACACATTTCAATGACACTAGTGGATCCATATGTGGTATGTGAAAAGAACACACATGAAATGACATTGGTGGATCCATAGGTGGATTGTGAAAAAGGCACACATGCAATGATGCTAGTGGATCCATTGGTGGATTGTGAAAAGAACACACATGCAATGACACTGGTGGATCCATATGTGGTATGTGAAAACAACACACATTTCGGTGACACCGGTTGTTGTTAGTAAAAAGAACACACATGCAATGACACTGGTGGATACATGTGTGGTCTCTGAAGAGAACAAACATGCAATGACTCTGGTTGTTGTTAGTGAAAAAGCTCACATGCAATGACACTGGTGGATCCATAGGTGGATTGTGAAAAGAGCACACATGCAATGACACTGGTGGATCCATATGTGGTATGTGAAAAGAACACACATTTCAATGACTTTGGTTGTTGTTAGTAAAAAGAACACACATGCAATGACACTGGTGGATCCATAGGTGGATTGTGAAAAGAGCACACATGCAATGACTCTAGTGGATCCATATGTGTTATGTGAAAAGAACACACATGCAATGACTCTAGTTGTTGTTAGTAAAAAGAACACACATGCAATGACATTGGTGGATCCATGTGGTCTCTGAAGAGAACACACATTTCAATGACACTAGTTTATCCATATGTCGTATGTGAAAAGAACAAACATGAAATGAATCCATTTGTTGTTAGTAAAAAGAACACACATGCAATGACACTGGTGGATCCATATGTGGTATGTGAAAAGAACACACATGCAATGACTCCAGTTGTTGTTATTAAAAAGAACACACATGCAATGGCACTGGTGGATCCATGTGTGGTCTCTGAAGAGAACACACATGCAATGACTCTGTTTGTTATTAGTAAAAAGAGCACACATGCAATGACACTGGTGGATCCATAGGTGGATTGTAAAAAGAGCACACATGCAATGAAACTGGTGGATCCATATGTGGTATGTGAAAAGAACACACATGCAATGACTCCAGTTGTTGTTAGTAAAAAGAACACACATGCAATGACACTGGTGGATCCATGTGTGGTCTCTGAAGAGAACACACATTTCAATGACACTGGTGGATCCATATGTGGTATGTGAAAAGAACACACATGAAATAACACTCGTGGATCCATAGGTGGATTGTGAAAAGAACACACATGCAATGACACTGGTGGATCCATAGGTGGTTTGTGAAAAGAACACACATGCAATGACACTGGTGGATCCATATGTGGTATGTGAAAACAACACACATTTCAATGACTCTGGTTGTTGTTAGTAAAAAGAGCACACATGCAATGACACTGGTGGATCCATAGGTGGATTGTAAAAAGAGCACACATGCAATGAAACTGGTGGATCCATATGTGGTATGTGAAAAGAACACACATGCAATGACTCCAGTTGTTGTGAGTAAAAAGAACACATGAAATGACATCAGGTGGATCCATGTGTGGTCTCTGAAAAGAACACACATTTCAATGACACTGGTGGATCCATATGTGGTATGTGAAAAGAACACACATGAAATGACTCCAGTTGTTGTTAGTAAAAAGAACACACATGAATGACACTGGTGGATCCATATGTGGTATGTAAAAAGAACACACATGCAATGACTCTAGTTGTTATTAGTAAAAAGAACACACATGCAATGACACTGGTGGATCCATGTGTGGTATCTAAAGAGAACACACATTTCAATGACACTAGTGGATCCATATGTGGTATGTGAAAAGAACACACATGAAATGACATTGGTGGATCCATAGGTGGATTGTGAAAAAGGCACACATGCAATGATGCTAGTGGATCCATTGGTGGATTGTGAAAAGAACACACATGCAATGACACTGGTGGATCCATATGTGGTATGTGAAAACAACACACATTTCGGTGACACCGGTTGTTGTTAGTAAAAAGAACACACATGCAATGACACTGGTGGATACATGTGTGGTCTCTGAAGAGAACAAACATGCAATGACTCTGGTTGTTGTTAGTGAAAAAGCACACATGCAATGACACTGGTGGATCCATAGGTGGATTGTGAAAAGAGCACACATGCAATGACACTGGTGGATCCATATGTGGTATGTGAAAAGAACACACATTTCAATGACTTTGGTTGTTGTTAGTAAAAAGAACACACATGCAATGACACTGGTGGATCCATAGGTGGATTGTGAAAAGAGCACACATGCAATGACTCTAGTGGATCCATATGTGTTATGTGAAAAGAACACACATGCAATGACTCTAGTTGTTGTTAGTAAAAAGAACACACATGCAATGACATTGGTGGATCCATGTGTGGTCTCTGAAGAGAACACACATTTCAATGACACTAGTTTATCCATATGTCGTATGTGAAAAGAACAAACATGAAATGAATCCATTTGTTGTTAGTAAAAAGAACACACATGCAATGACACTGGTGGATCCATATGTGGTATGTGAAAAGAACACACATGCAATGACTCCAGTTGTTGTTATTAAAAAGAACACACATGCAATGGCACTGGTGGATCCATGTGTGGTCTCTGAAGAGAACACACATGCAATGACTCTGTTTGTTATTAGTAAAAAGAGCACACATGCAATGACACTGGTGGATCCATAGGTGGATTGTAAAAAGAGCACACATGCAATGAAACTGGTGGATCCATATGTGGTATGTGAAAAGAACACACATGCAATGACTCCAGTTGTTGTTAGTAAAAAGAACACACATGCAATGACATCAGGATCCATGTGTGGTCTCAAGAGAACACACATTTCAAAGACACTGGTGCATCCATATGTGGTATGTGAAAAGAACACACATGCAATGACACTGGTGGATCCATGGGTGGATTGTGAAAAGAGCACACATGCAATGACACTGGTGGATCCATTATGTGGTATGTCAAAAGAACACACATGCAATGACTCTGGTGGATCCATATGTGGTATGTGAAAACAACACACATTTCAATGACTCTGGTTGTTACTAAAAAGAACACACATGCAATGACACTGGTGGATCCATAGGTGGATTGTAAAAAGAGCACACATGCAATGAAACTGGTGGATCCATATGTGGTATGTGAAAAGAACACACATGCAATGACTCCAGTTGTTGTGAGTAAAAAGAACACACATGAAATGACACTGGTGGATCCATGTGTGGTCTCTGAAAAGAACACACATTTCAATGACACTGGTGGATCCATATGTGGTATGTGAAAAGAACACACATGAAATGACTCCAGTTGTTGTTAGTAAAAAGAACACACATGAATGACACTGGTGGATCCATATGTGGTATGTAAAAAGAACACACATGCAATGACTCTAGTTGTTATTAGTAAAAAGAACACACATGCAATGACACTGGTGGATCCATGTGTGGTATCTAAAGAGAACACACATTTCAATGACACTAGTGGATCCATATGTGGTATGTGAAAAGAACACACATGAAATGACATTGGTGGATCCATAGGTGGATTGTGAAAAAGGCACACATGCAATGATGCTAGTGGATCCATTGGTGGATTGTGAAAAGAACACACATGCAATGACACTGGTGGATCCATATGTGGTATGTGAAAACAACACACATTTCGATGACACTGGTTGTTGTTAGTAAAAAGAACACACATGCAATGACACTGGTGGATACATGTGTGGTCTCTGAAGAGAACAAACATGCAATGACTCTGGTTGTTGTTAGTAAAAAAGCACACATGCAATGACACTGGTGGATCCATAGGTGGATTGTGAAAAGAGCACACATGCAATGACACTGGTGGATCCATATGTGGTATGTGAAAAGAACACACATTTCAATGACTTTGGTTGTTGTTAGTAAAAAGAACACACATGCAATGACACTGGTGGATCCATAGGTGGATTGTGAAAAGAGCACACATGCAATGACTCTAGTGGATCCATATGTGTTATGTGAAAAGAACACACATGCAATGACTCTAGTTGTTGTTAGTAAAAAGAACACACATGCTATGACACTGGTGGATCCATGTGTGGTCTCTGAAGAGAACACACATTTCAATGACACTGGTGGATCCATATGTCGTATGTGAAAAGAACAAACATGAAATGAATCCATTTGTTGTTAGTAAAAAGAACACACATGCAATGACACTGGTGGATCCATATGTGGTATGTGAAAAGAAGACACATGCAATGACTCCAGTTGTTGTTATTAAAAAGAACACACATGCAATGGCACTGGTGGATCCATGTGTGGTCTCTGAAGTGAACACACATGCAATGACTCTGTTTGTTGTTAGTAAAAAGAGCAAACATGCAATGACACTGGTGGATCCATAGGTGGATTGTAAAAAGAGCACACATGCAATGAAACTGGTGGATCCATATGTGGTATGTGAAAAGAACACACATGCAATGACTCCAGTTGTTGTTAGTAAAAAGAACACACATGAAATGACACTGGTGGATCCATGTGTGGTCTCTGAAGAGAACACACATTTCAATGACACTGGTGGATCCATATGTCGTATGTGAAAAGAACAAACATGAAATGAATCCATTTGTTGTTAGTAAAAAGAACACACATGCAATGACACTGGTGGATCCATATGTGGTATGTGAAAAGAACACACATGCAATGACTCCAGTTGTTGTTATTAAAAAGAACACACATGCAATGGCACTGGTGGATCCATGTGTGGTCTCTGAAGTGAACACACATGCAATGACTCTGTTTGTTGTTAGTAAAAAGAGCACACATGCAATGACACTGGTGGATCCATAGGTGGATTGTAAAAAGAGAACACATGCAATGAAACTGGTGGATCCATATGTGGTATGTGAAAAGAACACACATGCAATGACTCCAATTGTTGTTAGTAAAAAGAACACACATGAAATGACACTGGTGGATCCATGTGTGGTCTCTGAAAAGAACACACATTTCAATGACACTGGTGGATCCATATGTGGTATGTGAAAAGAACACACATGAAAGGACTCTAGTTGTTGTTAGTAAAAAGAACACACATGAATGACATTAGTGGATCCATATGTGGTATATGAAAAGAACACACATGCAATGACTCTAGTTGTTGTTAGTAAAAAGAACACACATGCAATGACACTGGTGGATCCATGTGTGGTATCTAAAGAGAACACACATTTCAATGATACTAGTGGATCCATATGTGGTATGTGAAAAGAACACACATGAAATAACACTGGTGGATCCATAGGTGGATTGTGAAAAAAGCACACATGCAATGACACTGGTGGATCCATAGGTGGATTATGAAAAGAACACAGATGCAATGAAACTGTTGGATCCATATGTGGTATGTGAAAACAACACACATTTCAATGACTCTAGTTGTTGTTAGTAAAAAGAACACACATGCAATGACACTGGTGGATCCGTGTGTGGGCTCTGAAGAGAACAAATATGCAATGACTCTGTTTGTTGTTAGTAAAAAAAGCACACATGCAATGACACTGGTGGATCCATAGGTGGATTGTGAAAAGAGCACACATGCAATGACTCTAGTGGATCCATATGTGGTATGTGAAAAGAACACACATGCAATGACTCTAGTTGTTGTTAGTAAAAAGAACACACATGCAATGACACAGGTAGATCCATGTGTGGTCTCTGAAGAGAACACAGATTTCAATGACACCGGTGGATCCATATGTCGTATGTGAAAAGAAGAAACATGAAATGAATCCATTTGTTGTTAGTAAAAAGAACACACATGCAATGACACTGGTGGATCCATATGTGGTATGTGAAAAGAACACACATGCAATGACTCCAGTTGTTGTTAGTAAAAAGAACACACATGCAATGACACTGGTGGATCCATGTCTGGTGTCTAAAGAGAACGCACATTTCAATGACACTGTTGGATCCATATGTGGTATGTGAAAAGAACACACATGAAATGACACTGGTAGATCCATAGGTGGATTGTGAAAAGAGCAGACATGCAATGACACTGGTGGATCACTAGGTGGATTGTGAAAAGAACACACATGCAATGACACAGGTGGATCCATATGTGGTATGCGAAAACAACACGCATTTCAATGACTCTGGTTGTTGTTAGTAAAAATAACACACATGCAATTGACACTGGTGGATCCATGTGTGGTCTCTGAAGAGAACACACATGCAATGACTCTGGTTGTTGTTAGTAAAAAGAGCACACATGCAATGACACTGATGGATCCATGTGTGGTCTCTAAACAGAACACACATTTCAATGACACTAGTGGATCCATATGTGGTATGTGAAAAGAACACACATGAAATGACACTGGTGGATCCATAGGTGGATTGTGAAAAGAGCACACATGCAATGACACTGGTGGATCCATAGGTGGATTGTGAAAAAAAACACATGCAATTACACTGGTGGATCCATATGTGGTATGTGAAAACAACACACATTTCAATGACTCTGGTTGTTGTTAGTAAAAAGAACACACATGCAATGACATTAGTGGAACCATGTGTGGTCTCTGAAGAGAACACACATGCAATGACTCTGGTTGTTGTTAGTAAAAAGAGCACACATGCAATGACACTAGTGGATCCATAGGTGGATTGTGAAAAGAACACACATGCAATGACACTGGTGGATCCATATGTGGTATGTGAAAACGACACACATTTTAATGACTCTGGTTGTTGTTAGTAAAAAGAACACACATGCAATAACACTGGTTGATCCATGTGTGGTCTCTGAAGAGAACAAACATGCAATTACTCTGGTTATTGTTAGTAAAAAGAGCACACATGCAATGACACTGGTGGATCCATAGGTGGATTGTGAAAAGAGCAAACAGGCAATGACATTGGTGCATCCATATGTGGTATGTGAAAAGAACACACATTTCAATGACTTTGGTTGTTGTTAGTAAAAAGAACACACATGCAATGGATCCATGTGTGGTCTCTGAAGAGAACACACATTTCAATGACACTGGTGGATCCATATGTGGTATGTGAAAAGAACTCACATGAAATGACTCCAGTTTTTGTTAGTAAAAAGAACACACATGCAATGAAACTGGTGGATCCATATGTGATATGTGAAAAGAACACACATGAAATGACTCTAGTTGTTGTTAGTAAAAAGAACACACATGCAATGACACTGGTGGATCCATGTGTGGTCTCACATTTCAATGACACTAGTGGATCGATATGTGGTATGTGAAAACAACACACATGAAATGACACTAGTGGATCCATAGGTGGATTGTGAGAAAAGCACACATGCAATGCCACTGGTGGATCCATAGGTGGATTGTGAAAAGTACACACATGCAATGACACTGGTGGATCCATATGTGGTATGTGAAAACAACACACATTTCAATGACTCTGGTTGTTGTTAGTAAAAAGAACACACAGGCAATGACACTGGTGGATCCATGTGTGGTCTCTGAAGAGAACGAACATCCAATGACTCTGGTTGTTGTTAGTAAAAAAAGTACACATGCAATGACACTGGTGGATCCATAGGTGGATTGTGAAAAGAGCACACATGCAATGACACTAGTGGATCCATATGTGGTATGTGAAAAGAACACACATTTCAATGACTTTGGTTGTTGTTAGTAAAAAGAACACACATGCAATGACACTAGTGGATCCATAGGTGGATTGTGAAAAGAGCACACATGCAATGACTCTGGTGGATCCATATGTCTTATGTGAAAAGAATACACATGCAATGACTCCAGTTGTTGTTAGTAAAAAGAAAACACATGCAATGACACTAGTGGATCCATGTGCGGTCTCTGAAGAGGACACACATTTCAATGACACTGGTGGATCCATATGTGGTATCTTAAAAGAACACACATGAAATAACTCCAGTTGTTGTTAGTCAAAAGAACACACATGCATTGACACTGGTGGATCCATATGTGGTATGTGAAAAGAACACTCATGCAATGACTCCACTTGTTGTTAGTAAAAAGAACACACATGCAATGACACTGGTGGATCCATGTGTGGTATCTAAATAGAACACACATTTCAATGACACTAGGGGATCCATATGTGGTATGTGAAAAGAACACACATGAAATGACACTGGTGGATCCATAGGTGGATTGTGAAAAGAGCACACATGCAATGACACTGGTGGATCCATAGGTGGATTGTGAAAAAAACACATGCAATTACACTGGTGGATCCATATGTGGTATGTGAAAACAACACACATTTCAATGACTCTGGTTGTTGTTAGTAAAAAGAACACACATGCAATGACACTAGTGGAACCATGTTTGGTCTCTGAAGAGAACACACATGCAATGACTCTGGTTGTTGTTAGTAAAAAGAGCACACATGCAATGACACTAGTGGATCCATAGGTGGAAATTGAATAGAACACACATGCAATGACACTGGTGGATCCATATGTGGTATGTGAAAACAACACACATTTTAAAGACTCTGGTTGTTGTTAGTAAAAAGAACACACATGCAATAACACTGGTGGATCCATGTGTGGTCTCTGAAGAGAACAAACATGCAATGACTCTGGTTATTGTTAGTAAAAAGAGCACACATGCAATGACACTGGTGGATCCATAGGTGGATTGTGAATAGAGCACACATGCAATGACACTGGTGCATCCATATTTGGTATGTGAAAAGAACACTCATTTCAATGACTTTGGTTGTTGTTAGTAAAAAGAACACACATGCAATGACACTGGTGGATCCATAGGTGGATTGTGAAAAGAGCACACATGCAATGACTCTGGTGGATCCATATGTGGTATGTGAAAAGAACACACATGCAATGACTCCAGTTGTTGTTAGTAAAAAGAACACACATGCAATGACACTGGTGGATCCATGTGTGGTCTCTGAAGAGAACACACATTTCAATGACACTGGTGGATCCATATGTGGTATGTGAAAAGAATACACATGAAATGACTCCAGTTGTTGTTAGTAAAAAGAACACACATGCAATGACACGAGTGGATCCATATGTGGTATGTGAAAAGAACACACATGTAATGACTGTAGTTGTTGTTAGTAAAAAGAACACACATGCAATGGCACTAGTGGATCAATGTGTGGTCTCTGAAGAGAACACACATTTCAATGACACTGGTGGATCCATATGTGGTATGTGAAAAGAACACACATGAAATGACACTGGTGGATCCATAGGTGGATTGTGAAAAGAGCACACATGAAATGACACTGGTGGATCCATAGGTGGATTGTGAAAAGAACACACATGCAATGACACTGGTGGATCCATATGTGGTATGTTAAAACAACAGACATTTCAATGACTCTGGTTGTTGTTAGTAAAAAGAACACACATGCAATGACACTGGTGGATCCATGTGTGGTCTCTGAAGAGAACACACATGCAATGACTCTAGTTGTTGTTTGTAAAAAGAGCACACATGCAATGACACTGGTGGATCCATAGGTGGTGACATGGGTATACCCTAGAGGTACTCGAGCTTTGTATATACGGCCTGAATACAATGGAAGCCCACGGTGTCGCCAAGGCCCAAATAAAGAACTCGAGTAACCTACGGACTCTTGATTGCTTGAAGAACAAGAATAACTAAAGATAGAAAGTTTAAAGGGGGAAACCCTAACCTGTAACCGACTCGACCTGCTAACTGAGACCTAGCCTATCTATATAAAGGCTAAGAGGGGGCGGCGAGGAGGACACACGCAACCCTAGTTTCCACAACCCTCGCCAGATTGCATCTGCGCACCATTGTAATCTTCGATTCCTTGATAATAACACGAGCAGACAAGCAGGAGTAGGGACCTCTGTGAGGCCTGAACCTGGGTAAATCTTCGAGTATCCTATGTGCTTGTTTGCTAGCCGATAGATGTCTCCAGCGCTCCCTCCTTCTCCAAAACCCAAGTCCATAAGAATGGGCATTGATGAGTTAAAACCTCGTCAATTGGTGCCGTCTATGGGAATTGGGAGTGCTGATGTTGCGGCTTCTTTGGCCCCATCAGTCGTGATCTACAACTCCGCAATAGTGGATATTCGCCAGCTCTTCAGCGTGTTCGACTTCACCGTCCACACGCTAGCCACTCGCCTCGCCTTCGAATCTGTGGGCGACGGAATCAGCCTGGCGATCAGGAGCTTCCGCTTCTAAGTTGGTCAGATGGGCACGCTTCGCATGCCTGACCAGCCGACGGTACCATCGATTGCTCCAGCATCATGGTTCCCTCCGCCGATCGGCACCCTCAATGAGCCCCACGTCTCGACAACAGTCGAGAATATGGTCAGCGACAGCAATCGTGAATCCGATCTAGGCGATCTGGTCACTGAAGACGGAGCCTACGGTTCCGGATCTGAAAGTTGTGGGAGCATCAGCTTCCCTAACCACTTCATGTGCGCCGTCATCAACACGGGCGACACCTCTGCCAACCGCGACAACATGGGCAACGGTGGCCATGGATCCGACTCGCCAAACGGCGGCATACCCAATGGCGGACTACCA
Source organism: Avena insularis (assembly GCA_023614405.1). NCBI lineage: Eukaryota > Viridiplantae > Streptophyta > Magnoliopsida > Poales > Poaceae > Avena > Avena insularis. The sequence continues at coordinate 317,733,950 of CM042686.1, forward strand.
CCAAATGGCGGCCCCACCAACGGCGCCCCCATCAATAACGGAGGACTAGTCAAACCTCCAACTATGATAAACGAGCAAACTGGCGAACACGTCGTGATCAAGCTCAATGACCTCGAGTGGGCTCGCTGCCGAGAAGACCTACGAGGCCACCCCTACCTTTCGGCTCCCCACAAGAACTGCTGATGGGCTACCATTGGCTCCTAAAAGAGGAATACAAGCGCCAGCTACAAACAATCGCGCAACTTGGGGCGTGTAAAAAGGAGGCTGATGAATCAAGCCTCCGACGAGCTGGGCTCTCCTCCCACGAAGGATCCTCCTCCAAGTGCAACGAGTACATTGCCAACAAGAGGTGATCTCGACTCGCCCACCTCACTGAACAAGAACGTGTAGAAGCCACCAAAGTCCTTGACTTCGGCTCCATGACGGTGGATACGCGTGGGAACGTGCTCCCGAAAACGCCGCAAGCCGCGATAACGGCGGCCACCATGTACCTCCTCAACAACCAGCCACCGACTAGAGACCCTCGAGCTGCCATGCACTGATCTATGATTGCAGGCTTGGGGTTAATCGAGGCCGCCCTCGACAAAGAGCCGGCGTCAGAACCGAAGAAAGGCAAGGCTCTGGCAAAACGCTATTCCTCGCCCTCATCCAGCGATGACAGTCACGATCTGTCTCGACGTCGCTGCTCACGGTGACACGACCACGACTATGATGCGCGTGATGACCTCACGCAGCGCAAGATCGAAAAATCAAGGGCGCGACATGCTCGGTCGACCGACTCAGAAGATGAAGATGTGGAGCTCTGTGGCGCTAGATGCTTCAGCAGGGCCATCAGGTAAAAGCGAATGCCCAAAGGGTTTAAGCTCCCGTCAGAGAACACGAAGTTTGACGGCCTGCAGGACCCGAAGATCTGGTTGGAGGACCACATCTCCTCCGTCAGGCTTCACGGCGGAAGTCGAAGCATGGCCATGCAATGCCTACAGCTACAGCTGTAGGGCGCCGCCCGAGCATGGCTCAACAACCTCCCACGAGGATCCATTCGCAGTTGGGAAGAGCTGGTTTACAGCTTCGTACACAACTTCAAAGGCACATACAAACGTCCCGCATCAATCGAAGAGCTGAGATGCTGCCAACAAAGATCGGGTGAGTCGCTATGCTCCTACATCTAGAGGTGGTCCATCATCAAGAACTCCGCAGAGAACATCTCGGAGGATCGCGCGATTGACGCATTCAACAATGGCGTACGACGCATAGAGCTCAGGGAGGAGCTGGGCCGCTCAAAGCCCAAAACCATCGACCACCTGATGGAAATCGCGAATCGCTGGGCAGATGGAGAAGATTCGGTGAAAAATCACATCCACTCCGACGACGAGGCAGAACTCAAGCGCAGACGCGACCACCGAAGCAAACGCCGCATGCGCATCTACGATGACCGCGATGACGTCAACATGGTTGCATCTGGCTACTCCAACAGGCACGATGACAACTGCAACAGCGGCTACTGTAGCGGTGGATACTGCGACTCCGGGAAATCCATGCAAGTATGGCAGCGCCGCAACCGCGATGAGGCACCCGCAACATCCATCGAGGACAAGTTGTCCGGGCCATGCACTGTGCACTTATACATCGACAAGCACGATGGAAAAAAGAAGTCCAGCCACCTCCTAAAGGGTTATCGCGAGTTCCTCAAACTACATGAGGGACTGGCTCGGATGAATCGCAGCACAGTCGAAAGGGGCTACGGAGCCACCCCAGGCGCCGTGGCACATGGAGCTCCGCCACCGCCACCTGGACCACCGCCAAATGCAGTTGCGCTGGACTAGCACCACAGAGGCAAACCATACCCACGGGCCATGGGTACCATGATGATCCAAAAGGGACGCCCCTCAAATCGGGTGCAGAAGGCCATCACTCGCCAAGTCAACTTTGCTACAAACTCACCACCATCCACCACTGAGTACCTCAGTGGAAGCGACTCCTGCATCACCTTCGACAAGCACGACCACCCGCGCCAAGTACCTTGTCCAGGCCATTGTCCCCTCGTCCTCGAGGCACAAATTGGAGGCTTCGACATGAGTCGCGTCTTTATGGATGGCGGAAGCCGCATCAACCTTATGTTCACGAGTACCTTGCGAGCAATGAGGATCCCCCTGACCTGCCTAGAGGCCTCAGACACAACATTCCACGGCATCGTCCTAGGCAAGGGTATATATCCCCTTGGAATAATCAACCTCGATGTCATCTTCGGCACACCGAAAAACTTTCGGCACGAGCGCATCGACTTCGAAGTCGTTGACTGGCCCTCACAGTACCACTGCATCCTCGGACGTGTCGTGTTCGCCAGGTTCATGGTAGTGCCGCACTACGCCTACTTGCAGATGAAAATGCCAGGACCTAATGGCATCATCATAGTCAACGGGAGCTTCGAGAGGTCCGACAGTTGCGACAGGGAATTCAACAGAATTTTGCAGTCCTTTGGCATGCAGGAAGAACTTGCGAGACTAAAGGAGTCGACAGACAACAGTCTGCCTCCCCTGAGCCGCCCAAGTTCACCCGACCTATCTTTCGACTCATCGGTGCACACAAAGAAAGTTCAGGTCCACCCATCGGATCCCGCCAAGACGGCCCACATCGCCAACAACTTGAGTCCCGCATAGGAACTCGCGCTCGTCGAATTCCTCCGTTAGCACTGGGAAATCTTCGCCTGGTGTCCAGCGGACATGCCAGGAGTTCCCAGGGAATTCGTCGAGCACGCACTCAATGTCAACCCAGACGCAAGGCCAGTCAAGCAAACAATCCGGCGACTGTCTGAACCAAGAGCAAAGGCAGTTGGAATGGAGATCAACAGACTCCTCGACGCCAAATTTATACGCGAGATCAAGGAAAGCACTTGGCTCGCCAACACGGTGCTAGTGCCAAAAAGGGACACGGATATCCTGCGGATGTGCGTGGACTTCACATCTTTGAATAAGCACTGTCCGAAGGACCACTTCCTCCTACCACGAATCGACCAGATCATTGACAACACCGCGGGATGCGAGCGCCTATGTTTCTTCTATGCCTACTTAGGCTATAATCAGATTCCAATGAAGGAGTAAGACCAAGAAAAAACAGCGTTTACAACGCCTTTTGGTGTGTTCTGCTATAGCACAATGCCCTTCGGGCTAAAGAACGCAGGGGCCACCTACCAGCGGTGCATGCAGGCTTGCCTTAAGAACCAGCTCGGTCGCAACATTCAAGTCTATGTCAATGAGATAGTAATCAAGACTAATGAGGAAGCCTCACTAATCAACGATTTGAGCGAAATCTTCGCCAACCTCCATCGCTAACGGATCAAGCTCAATCTAGACAAGGGCGCCTTCTTCGTACCATCTGGGCAACTACTCGGGTATCTCATCTCTGTGAGAGGGATCGAAGTGAACCCAAAGAAAATAAAAGCCATACTAGCCATGGAGAAGCCGAAAAACATAAGAGGCATCCAGCAGCTGGCTGGGCGAATCGCGGCTCTCAGTCGATTCATCAGTCGGATGGGTGAAAAGGCACTGCCCTTCTACCAACTCCTCCGTAAAGCTGACAAGTTCGAGTGGACCAATGAGGTGCAGGAAGCATTCGAAGACCTCAAGCGCCTGCTATCCACCTCGCCAATACTGGTGACCCCACGTGAAAGGGAACCATTGTTGCTATACATCTCCGCCACCAACCAGGTGGTCAGTACAGTGCTCGTAGTCGAACGAGCCAAAGAAAACAAGGTCCACGGGGTACAGTGCCTAGTCTACTACCTCAGCGAGGTACTTACGCCAACAAAACAGCGGTACCCGCACTATAAGAAACTGGCGTACAGCGTCTTCATGACGGCCCGGCGACTGCGCCACTACTTCCAGGAACACCTAATCGTGGTAGTAAACGACGCCCCGCTTGGGCACATCCTCAACAATCCTGACGCCACCGGACAAGTCGCACTTTGGGGAATAGAACTGTCTCCACGAGACATCACATATGAAAAACGCGACGCCATCAAGTCGCAAGTTCTCCCTGACTTCCTCGTACACTGGATGGAGAACCAGCTCCCTGAAAAAACAGATATGTCCTACCTCTGGACAATGCACTTCGACGGATCCAAGCGGAAAGACGGAGCATGTGTAGGTGTCATACTGACATCACCTTAGGGAGACAAGCTAAAATATATCCTATGAATGCAATTCACCGCCTCAAACAATGAAGCTGAATACGAGGCCCTGCTACACGGGATGAGGATGGCAAAAGCCTGCGGTGCCAAAAGGCTCATAATATATGGCGATTCCAAGCTGGTCATCAACCAGACAATGCACGAGTGCGACGCACTAAACAACAACATGATCGCCTACCGCGACCTCTACGACACACTCAAAGGGGATTTCGACGGCTGCGAGCTGCGGCACATAGGTCGTGAAAGCAATGAAGAGTCAGACGCACTCGCCAACATAGGATCTACCTGCGCCCCCATACCACCTGGGTATTTCTCGAGCGCATCTGCGAACGCTCCATCAAGCCAAAGGCCGCAGAGAAGAAAACAAGCGCAGCAACGGACTTGGGGGCTATGCCGCCCAATGAGCCAATCACACTCGACGACTGGGAGCTGGATATAGGGCTTGAAAGACCAATGAGCGTCATGTTGATCGAGCCATCCTGGACTCAACCGTACATCACGTACCTTCTCAGCAAGAGGCTACCGGACGATCCGACTGATGCACGACACATCACGCGGCGATCCAAGGCATTCGCTGTTATCAACCGCGAACTATACAAGCGCAACATCACAGGAGTGCTCCAACGATGCGTCTCCACGGCCGATGGAAGAGCTGTTCTCCTCGACATCCATGAGGAGACCTGCGAGCACCACGCCGGCAGTCGCGCCCTCGTTGCCAAAGCTCTACGAGCTGGATTCTACTGGCCTACGGCCATGCGCGACGCCAAAGACATCGTCCAGAAATGCAACGCGCGCCAGCGATCCGCGGACAAGCCGCACGCACCTAGCGCAGAGCTCTGGCCAATTCCATTGGCCTGGCCCTTCGTGCAATGGGGACTCGACATGGTCGGCAAGCTGCCAAAGTCCTCACGAGGAGGCTACGTCTACCTCCTGGTCATAGTCGACAAATTCACCAAGTGGATAGAGGCCATGCCAGTGACCAATCAATCAGGACACAACGCAGTCAAGTTTTTCGAGTCCATCATCTATCGCTTCAGAGTGCCACACATCATCATCACGGACAATAGGACAAACTTCACATCCAAGGAGTTCCAAGAATTCTACGAGAATCTGGGAATCAACATCAGCTATGCCTCGGTAGCACATCCACAGACCAACGATCAGGTCAAAAAAGCTAACGGGCTCGTTTGCGGCGGCATCAAGAAGCGACTCCTCCGGCCACTCGAACAGGCCGCGGGTTGCTGGCTAGACAAACTACAATCAGTGCTCTGGAGCCTACGCACAACTCCAACCAGTGCTACGGGGTACACCCCGTTCTTCATGGTGCACGGGGCTGAAGCGGTGCTACACGCCGATGTACGATACAAAGCACCGTGTGTGGTCGCTTACAGCGAGAAGGAGTCAACTCTCGCACTCGAAGACTCTGTCAACCTCCTTGACAAGGCAAGGTAAATCGCCGCGGAAAGATCAACGATCTACCAGCAAAACCTACGCAACTACCATAGCAGGAGGCTACGCCCCAGGTCCTTCGTCGAAGGCGACCTGGTCCTGCGACTAAAGCAGCAAGGGCATCTCAAGCTCGAGTCCCCCTGGGAGGGACCATACGTGATTACAGAAGTAATCCCAGGTGGCGCCTATCGCCTTCAAGATTTAGAGACAGGAGTCGCATACTCCAACCCCTGGAACGTCGCGCAGCTGCGACGCTTCTACCCTTAGTCGCTTTTTACTTTTACATTGCAAATAAGGCTACTCAGCCAAGGCTACTTAGCCACATATTATACTTCGTACTATCCCACGAATAAATAAAGCTAAGTGCCCTGAAACTCTGTGTTTTTCTTTAATTTTTCGCAAATTATCCACTCGGGGGCTGCGCCACCCTATACACATCTGTTCTACGAACTAAAACGCGATATCCTGAGTAGCTGGCACACCAATCGAAACCCTTGACAAAACATCAACCCAGTTGAAACGCACCTGACAGGTTGACAAGGGACTGAGATAAACACAAAGCCAGGCTAACGAAAAGGAGTCGCGTAGTGCAACACACTCACAAAACATACACGCTAACAAGCTCTTTTATACATCATCGTCAATCAATTATACATAGCATATATAGGAACTTTACAACATTGGTACAACTATGTGTAGGATACAAACTAAATTACTGTTGCAGCAAAAGAACATTGTTCTGCTCCTCGAAGAAGTCGACGGTCTCCTCTGCTGGGCGATCCACTGCCTGGTAGTGCGGCACCATGTTCCAAGCAGAACCTGCTGGCGGGGCAGGTGGTCCAGCTGCAATTGCTGCAACGTCCACATCAGGCCTATGCAGTCGCACCAGTGACAGAGCAGCCTTGGCACCAGCCACTAACTGTTGCCGTACACACTCGCAGACCGCACTCAAGTCATGGAATTTAGCGAGAAGGGCCGACAGGCTCGATGGAACGACGTCCAACAGGAACATCGTCTGGTAAATATTCCTCAAGCATGACTAAGACTTCTTCAAGAAATGAAGCACTCCCGACGCATGATCCTGCAGGGTCGCCAACGCGATTGCGCGATCATGATCTACCCATAAGTACCCACTCTCCTGAAGCTGCTCTTGGGTCAGGTCATTCATGCGAATGGCAATTCGATCCTTCTCATCCTGCGGATGGCACGTGCTGAAAACTATACCAGGCAAACACAAAATATGAGAACAACGAACTACTATGAGTGACTACAAGGAAACGACAGGAGGGAAGAAGACTGACATTTGAACTGGTCACCCAACTGCGTCACCGCCCCTAGCAGATACTACTCTCGGGCGGCGGCTTTTTCCGCTTTCGACTTCCATACGTCCGCATTTCCGTGGAGTACGGGCAATTCACGCTCTAATTGCTTCACGCGGTCACGGAGTCGCGAGAGTAGAGAAAGCTCATCCACCCTTGAATGCGGTGGTGCCAAAGTTTCATCAAGGGGCGGCGAATCCTGAGGCTCCCTCAAAGGATCACTCGACGTGCCCTACCACAAGTCAAGCAAGAGAAAATAAGAGGACTAGGGCGAGGCATCAACAAAAGATTTGAGTGCATTCAAGATTAACAAAAGTATCAGCAGATACACTCGCCAACATGCATGTTCTTGACAAAAGACAAAATCTATTTAACTATTACAAGATGCGACTACTGAGGAGCGACTGGCTTCTTCGACTTCGACTTTGGTTTTGGGGGCCTCATCAGTGCATGGCGATGTCGGATGCCACAGACTTCCCGCCGTCCCCTGATGTCGCAGCCTTCACAGCTTTCTTGGTGCGCTGAAGCTCCTCAGAGTACTTCGCAACTGTATTGATCAGCTGCGGGCCATACTTGCCACAAGCAGTTGCGAAGGGAGCAAAGACTACCTGCTGGCCATCGGTGCTAACAGGCATCACCTTAGAGACCGCCGCAGGATCAACTTCGACTCCATGGGTTTGAACCATTGCGAGTGACATCGAAGCGCCAGCCACACAGAGCAAGTTCTTGAAGCTTGCAGGGACGCCCCCGGCAAGGGACTCCACCAGCTCGTCCATATTCTCGATCAGCTCAGCCTTGGGCGCCAGCTCTTCCCGGAGTCGACTGAGCACGCCCTTGGCCTTGGAGAGCGTCCCTTGAACGGCAACGCTGTGATCCTCGACTGCTGAAAGAGCACCCGCCAAGGCATCGTCACGGCGGAGGGCCTAAGGGTCGAAGCTCAAATCGCTGGCATCTATATAGAACCCAAGAATGGGCACGAAGGTCAGCACCAACGACAAAGAAGAAAAAACAGTGAAAATTCAGACAAGGGAATACCTGAGAGAGCCTTGGCAATCGAGAAAAGTTGTTCCTCGAACACCTTATCTCTAGCCGTGATGGAGGCGTGCAAATCCTCCTCGCGTTTTCGCGACTCCTCACGTGCTACGATTGCCTCATCGTGACTCTTTACCACTGCGGCAAGCGCCTTTTCAAGGGAAGCGGTGTCGCGGAGGAGTGCATCATGCTCAGCTATGAAGCAAACATAGATAGGCTATCAGCCGGATATATCACAAGGAGGATGAAGAAGAAGCAGGACACTTACTTTCAACTGCGCGGTGGCGAGTATCCAGCATTGCATGCTGGCGACCCATTACAAGAACTTGCTCCGCTAAGAGAGCGGCTTCCTTCACAATATGCTGCGACAAAAGAAAACAGCAAAGGATAAGCAAGATGATAGAAGATTATACATTTGACTGCAAAAATAGAGGAAACAAATACTACACTTACATGATCCTCCGAAGTCAATGGATTCGCAATCGTCCGGATAACCATCTGGTGCTCCACATCATGCGGAGAACTCGATGAATTATGGCCAGAGTGGGCCGCCAATGGAGGAGAAGGAGTGCGCTCAGCCACTTTCTTGGCTTTGGAGGTCGCGACTCCAGATTCTTTCAAAAAGTTTACATCGCCAGAAGATGACGATGCTTAGTGACTGCAAAATAAAACCAATATCAAGAGAATGCAACTCCAAAGAAGAACCAAAAGGAAGACTTGAATACTTACCAATCAAAGTTATCAAAATCGAAGGTTTGATCCCCCGACTCTAATGACGATTCCTTTAGTAGCCGCATCTTCTTGCGAGAGGATGGCGCCATGGCACTCACAGGAATGGTAGGGATTGGCGACTCTGCACCAACACCTACACCTTCTGGAGTCGAAGGGGACGACGCATCCGAATCCTTGTTGCGCGAATGCTTGCGAGTGTCCGGACCACTCGACTCGGGGGCTTCCTCCTCCACATTAGATGGGACGGTCGACTCTGACTCGTCCTCTTCCATGGCTTCACAAGGGATAACCCCCTCGGGAAGAGGGGGCGTACAGGGTGACACCGCCCAATCCTGCATACAGAAAACAATTTAGCACAAAGTCAAGAAACAGCAAAGAAGCAGTCGACAAACAAAGCTACTACGTAGCACAAATGTACCTCAGGAGGAGGGTTAGCAGCATCGAACGGAGGAACGTCTGGATCAGTGGGAAGCACATCCTTGACGGTGTACTTGGTGACCAGTCGCACCCTTTTATCTACCTCACTCATGGACATGCCATCGGCAGACACGCGAGTGACATCGTCCACGCCAGCCCACTGGAACATAGGGTGGACTCTGGCCTGCAGGGGTTGGACGCGACGGTGCAGCCATGTGCGAATGAGGGCGCAACCTCCCTCCTCTTTGCCCATTCAACTCTCGAGGTCATAGACGTGCTCGTATAGCACATATGTCTCCGTGGACTCGCTGGGCATAATTACGTTCTTCCAGGAACGCCTCCTCTTGCACGGCATAGCGGGATCGAAAGGCGCGAGTCCGAAGTGGTCACTGTCGGCCTTCAGGTCGCGGATGTAGAACCACTTCTCCCTCCACCCTTGGACAGACACCATGAGTTTGATATCAAAGTATGTGGCGGAAGAATCGACATGGATACCGCAGTCGCCTACATCATAGACTACGGAGCTAGACGCCGATTGGCGCTTTAGCTTGAAGAGGCGCTTGAAAAGGCCGAAGTGCGGCTCGATTCCGAGCCAGCACTCACAAAGAGTAATGTAGCAAGCTACCTGGAGGATGGAGTTTGGGGACAGCTGATGGAGCTGGAGCCCGTAAAAGCAGAGAAGGCCCCTGAAGAAAGGATGCAGGGGCAACGAAAGACCGCGTATGATGAACGCTAGGAACATCACCCGAAAGCCAGCAGGAGGAGAGGGGGTTACCTCACTGCCAGGGACACGCGTGTCCGCGACTGCGGAAGACAAAACTCCGTCCTGGCATAGAAGACGAATCTCTGAAGATTTTATCATGGATGCACGCCATGCACCGTTGGTGACGCGAGTGCCCATGCCCTTCTTTTTCCCGGCGGCGGCGGTGCTGGTGCCCGCAACGGTGGAGCCACCCTTCTTCTTCGTAGCAGCCGCGGCAGCGGCGGGATCGGCCGCGGCACCTCCTTTCTTCTTCCCCATTCCGCGGCGGCGGTGTGACCGGAGGAAGTAGCTAGGAAAAACACAGAGCTGGTCCAGCACCGTGAAGGAAAGGAGCGCAAAGAAGCAGAGGAGCAGTGACAATGGTGACGGAGGCAAGGGCAGAAAAGAAGCAGATGTGAAAATTACCGTCGCTGCATCGCTACTTAACCCCCTGGAAGATACAACCCAACGGCTAAGAAAAACCCTATCAGACGCGTGGCGTTCATCGTGCTCGACACGTGGAGGACCTGAAGCGCGAGTCATCCCCCACTACCCCCATTACATGCAGAAATCGAGGACACGCAGTTAAAACAAAGATTACGCACGCCCAGTCAAATCAGAGTCAGAAAATGGAACCCACCGCTCGTCACGTCCCGTCAAACTCGCTCACGCGGGCAATTGAGGTCATTGCATCGTCAGCACTGACGTCATCCAAAATTACGCAGCAGAAGACTTCGATTACTTTAGTCCTTGCTCGACTCTTCGACTCCACCAAGCACTCAGGGGCTACTCCCATAGGGAGCGCTGGTCGCGCACCCTACGATTTTTTCTTTTTGCAGGAACATGGACAATTGAAACAAACCCAAGCGCTCGAATCCGCGATTCGATTATGGATGTGGGTTACTCCCATAGGGAGCACTGGAAATAAATTCGACTGAAACAAGAAAACAAGTGAAGACAGCAGTCGCAAAAGTTCTTTAGTCCCTACCTGAGTCTTCGACTCAACTAGGCACTCGGTGGCAACTCCCATAGGGACCGCTGGTCGCGCACCCTATGATTATTTGTACATCATACTGTGTGTTGATAACATCCACACTCGAAGCTTATGGCGACACCGCCTCATGATATTTCCCTACAAAGAGACTGCGTCTCCTGGATCACCCGAATCATCTCCGCAATGACAAAATTCGGATGCCACGCTTGCAGCATGAAGATAAGACCTGAATAAGGCTTGGCAACACATTTTCTACGCACTACCAGAAATATATCCGTGCCAACAGTGCATTTAACATGCCTTGATGACGGCCGAAAGTGCTCACACCCATATACTGGAATTAGACTCCTGTAAGACCTCCGCGGCTTCAGTCGAATTACACCAGCACTTTTCCGGATTCGATTCCGGGGACTCGAGTTCGAGTAGATGGTGTTGTTTTACCCTAAGGTAGTTAACTGATACCGATACATCGGTTAAATCAGGCACGCACATCAACAATCCCTATGACACAAACAAAGCAGTCGAAAAACATACTCAGCTATGCACTCGAAAGGATTCATAAAGTCCCTAGTCGAATCTGCGATTCCACGGGACACTCGGGGGATACTGACATGGGTATACCCTACAGGTACTCGAGCTTGGTATATACGGCCTGAATACAATGGAAGCCCACGGTGTCGCCAACGCCCAAATAAAGAACTCGAGTAACCTACAGACTCTTGATTGCTTGAAGAACAAGAAGAAGTAAAGATAGAAAGTTTAAAGGGGAAAACCCTAACCTGTAACCGACTCAACCTGCTACTCGAGACCTAGCTTATCTATATAAAGGCTAGGAGGGGGCGGTGAGGAGGACACACGCAACCCTAGTTTCCACAACCCGCGCCAGGTTGCATCTGTGCACCATTGTAATCTCCGATTCCTTCGATAATTCCACGAGCAGACAAGCAGGAGTAGGGACCTCTGCGAGGCCTGAACCTGGGTAAATCTTCGAGTCCCCTGTGTGCTTGTTTGCTAACCGATAGATGTCTCCAGCGCTCCCTCCTGCTCCAAAACCCAAGTCCATAACAATGGCCATTGATGAGTTAAACCCTCGTCAGGTGGATTGTGAAAAGAACACACATGCAATGACACTGGTGGATCCATATGTGGTACGTGAAAACAACACACATTTCAATGACTCTGGTTGTTGTTAGTAAAAAGAACACACATGCAATGACACTGGTGGATCCATGTGTGGTCTCTAAAGAGAACAAACATGCAATGACTCTGGTTGTTAGTAAAAAGAGAACACATGTAGTGCCACTGGGGGATCCATAGGTGGATTGTGAAAAGAGCACACATGCAATGACACTGGTGGATCCATATGTGGTATGTGAAAAGAACACACATGCAATGACACTAGTGGATCCACAGGTGAATTCTGCAAAGAGCACACATGCAATGACTCTGGTGGATCCATATGTGGTATGTGAAAAGAACACACATGCAATGACTCCAGTTGTTGTTAGTAAAAAGAACACACATGCAATGACACTGGTGGATCCATGTGTGGTCTCTGAAGAGAACACACATTTCAATGACAATGGTGGATCCATATGTGGTATGTGAAAAGAACACACATGAAATGACTCCAGTTGTTGTTAGTAAAAAGAACACACATGCAATGACACTGGTGGATCCATATGTGGTATGTGAAAAGAACACACATGCAATGACTCCAGTTTTTGTTAGTAAAAAGAACACACATGCAATGACACTGGTGGATCCATGTGTGGTCTCTGAAGACAACACACATTTCAATGACACTGGTGGATCCATATGTGGTATGTGAAAAGAACACACATGAAATGACACTAGTGGATCCATAGGTGGATTGTGAAAAGAGCACACATGCAATGACACTGGTGGATCCATAGGTGGATTGTGAAAAGAACACACATGCAATGACACTGGTGGATCCATATGTGGTATGTGAAAAGAACACACATGCAATGACACTAGTGGATCCATGTGTGGTCTCTGAAGAGAACACACATGCAATGACTCTGGTTGTTGTTAGTAAAAAGAGCACACATGCAATGACACTGGTGGATCCATAGGTGGATTGTGAAAAGAACACACATGCAATGACACTAGTGGATCCATATGTGGTATGTGAAAACACAGACATTTAAATGACTCTGGTTGTTGTTAGTAAAAAGAACACACATGCAATGACACTGGTGGATCCATGTGTGGTCTCTGAAGAGAACAAACATGCAATGATTCTGGTTGTTGTTAGTAAAAAGAGCACACATGCAATGACACTGGTGGATCCATAGGTGGATTGTGAAAAGAGCAGACATGCAATGCCTCTGGTGGATCCATATGTGGTATGTGAAAAGAACACACATGCAATGACTCCAGTCGTTGTTAGTAAAAAGAACACACATGCAATGACACTGGTGGATCCATGTGTGGTCTCTCAAGAGAACGCACATTTCAATGACACTGGTGGATCCATATGTGGTATGTCAAAAGGACAAACATGAAATGACTCCAGTTGTTGTTAGTAAAAAGAACACACATGCAATGACATTGGTGGATCCATATGTGGTATGTGAAAAGAACACACATCCAATGACTCCAGTTGTTGTTAGTAAAAAGAACACAGATGCAATGACACTAGTGGATCCATAGGTGGATTGTGAAAAGAGCACACATGCAATGACACTGGTGGATCCATATGTGCTATGTGAAAAGAACACACATGCAATGACTCCAGTTGTTGTTTGTAAAAAGAACACACATGCAATGACACTGGTGGATCCATATGTGGTATGTGAAAAGAATACACATGCAATGATTCCAGTTGTTGTTTGTAAAAAGAACACACATGTAATGATACTGGTGGATCCATGTGTGGTCTCTGAAGAGAACACACATTTCAATGACACTGGTGGATCCATCTGTCGTATGTGAAAAGAACAAACATGAAATGACTCAAGTTGTTGTTAGTAAAAAGAACACACATGCAATGACACTGGTCGATCCATCTGTCGTATGTGAAAAGAACAAACATGAAATGACTCAAGTTGTTGTTAGTAAAAAGAACACACATGCAATGACACTGGTCGATCCATATGTGGTATGTGAAAAGAACACACATGCAATGATTCCAGGTGTTGTTTGTAAAAAGAACACACATGTAATGACACTGGTGGATCCATGTGTGGTCTCTGAAGAGAACACACATTTAAATGATGTCCGTTTATTGGGAAACGGGTACCTAAGAAGGTTAGATAGAGTGTGGGACTAGCAGGGGAAGCTATCGGCGGCGTCCATGACGAGATTTAATCTGAGCAAGCGTGGCAGACGCAAAAGTACCCAGGTTGGGGCCTCGTGGTGAGGTAAAGCCCTAATCTGCCGGATCGACTACGTGGAATACCACGAACTACAAGTGCTCCTCAAGCTGTATGTACTAGCTGCCTTAAATGCTATATGACCAACCCTTTCTCTGAGGCCTTGCCTCCCCTAATATAAGCGAGAGGCAAAGGTCTCATGGCTAATCCATTGGCCCCATGAGGCGGTCCCGGCCTAGTCATCTACAGTATCAAGTATGGCATGTCTTGTCGGAGTATGAGCGGTATGGCTGTCGTAGGCACAATGGACGCCGTGCGAGCCCGTCGTCTGCACAGGCCACTATTCCTGCGTCACCCTTGCAAAGTCTTCAGTATGGCTGGGTGGTTGCGATCTGTCATCGTCACGGTGTACCGTGCAATCGACACGTCGTCCGTCTCGCTGATTGGGTCCTCGTCACCCTATCATTTGTGTCTTCTGATCCGCTACCGGTGACCAGCCTGTCTTACCATCCCGGATGCATCGGCAAGGGATATTCGACTATCTTGTTTCTTATCCGGTTGGGGTACAGGGGATCATCCCACGACAAATGACCTTTGGTGGATCCATATGTGGTATGTGAAAAGAACACACATGAAATGACTACACATGCAATGACACTGGTGGATCCATATGTGGTATGTGAAAAGAACACACATGCAATGACTCCAGTTGTTGTTAGTAAAAAGAACACACATGCAATGACACTGGTGGATCCATGTGTGGTCTCTGAAGAGAACACACATTTCAATAACAATGGTGGATCCATATGTGGTATGTGAAAAGAACACACATGAAATGACACTGGTGGATCCATAGGTGGATTGTGAAAAGAGAACACATGCAATGACAATGGTGGATCCATATGTGGTATGTGAAAATAATACACATGCAATGACTCCAGTTGTTGTTAGTAAAAAGAACACACATGCAATGACACTAGTGGATCCATGTGTGGTCTCTGAAGAGAACACACATTTCAATGACACTGGTGGATCCATATGTGGTATGTGAAAAGAACACACGTGAAATGACTATAGTTGTTGTTAGTAAAAATAACACACATGCAATGACACTGGTGGATCCATATGTGGTATGTGAAAAGAACACACATGAAATGACTCTGGTGGATCCATATGTGGGATGTGCAAAGAACACACATGCAATGACTCCAGTTGTTGTTAGTAAAAAGAACACACATGTAATGACACTGGTGGATCCATGTGTGGTCTCTAAAGAGAACACACATTTCAATGACACTGGTGGATCCATATGTGGTATGTGAAAAGAACACACATGAAATGACTCCAGTTGTTGTTAGTAAAAATAACACACATGCAATGACACTTGTGGATCCATATGTGGTATGTGAAAAGAACACACATGCAATGACTCCAATTTTTGTTAGTAAAAAGAACACACATGCAATGACACTGGTAGATCCATATGGGTCTCTCAAGAGAACACACATTTCAATGACAGTGGTGGATCCATATGTGGTATGTCAAAATAACACACATGAAATGACACTGGTGGATCCATAGGTGGATTGTGAAAAGAGCACACATGCAATGACACTGGTGTATCCATGTGTGGTCTCTGAAGAGAACACACATGCAATGACTCCAGTTGTTGTTAGTAAAAAGAGCACACATGCAATGACACTGGTGGATCCATAGGTGGATTGTGAAAAGAGCACAAATGCAATGACACTGGTGGATCCTTATGTGGTATGTGAAAAGAACACACATTTCAACGACTTTGGTTGTTGTTAGTAAAAAGAACACACATGCAATGACACTGGTGGATCCATGTGTGGTCTCTGAAGAGAACAAACATTTCAATGACACTGGTGGATCCATATGTGGTATGTGAAAAGAACACACATGAAATGACTCCAGTTGTTGTTAGTAAAAAGAACACACATGAAATGACTCTAGTGGATCCATATGTGGTATGTGAAAATAACACACATGCAATGACTCCAGTTGTTGTTAGTAAAAAGAACACACATGCAATGGCACTGGTGGATCCATCTATGGTATCTAAAGAGAACACACATTTCAATGACACTGGTGGATCCATATGTGGTATGTGAAAAGAACACACATGAAATGACTCCAGTTGTTGTTAGTAAAAAGAACACACATGCAATGACACTGGTGGATCCATATGTGGTATGTGAAAAGAACACACATGAAATGACTCCAGTTGTTGTTAGTAAATAGAACACACATGCAATGACACTGGTGGATCCATATGTGGTATGTGAAAAGAACACACATGCAATGACTCTAGTTGTTGTTAGTAAAAATAACACACATGTAATGACACTAGTGGATCCATGTGTTGTCTCTAAAGAGAACAGACATTTCAATGATGTCGTTGTATTGGGAACGGCAGTACCTAAGAAGGTTAGATAGAGGTGTGGGGACTAGCAGGGAAGCTATCGACGGCGTCATGAATAAGATTAATCTGAGCAAGCGTGCGGACCAAGAAGTACCAGGTTCGGGGCCCTCGTGGTGAGGTAAAGCCCTACCCCGCCGGATCGACCACGTGGAATACGAACTACAAGTGCTCCTCAGTATGTACTAGCTCGCCTTAAATGCTATATGACCAACCCTTTCTCTGAGTCCTTGCCTCCCCTTATATAGGCGAGAGGCAAAGTCTCACCGGCTACTCCGGCTGGCCTACAGGCGGGTCCCAGCCAGCTAGTCATCTCTGATATCAATGTAGCATGTCTTGTAGAGTCTGGCGGTATGGTTGTCGTAAACGATGGACGCCGTCACGAGCCGTCGTGAGACATGCCACTATTCTGCGTCACCCTCGCAAAGTCTTGGTATGGCTGGGTGGTTGCCGGTCTTGTCATCATCTGGTGTACCATGCACCGTCACGCACGCCGTCCCCGTCTCGCTGATTGGGTCCGCGTCACCGTATCCGAGTGTCTTCTGATCCGGCTACGGTGTGACTGGCTGTCTTACGGTCCTTGCATCTGGCCAGCCGGACGCTATTCGACTGTCTTGTGTCTTATCCGGTTGGGGTACCTGGGGATCATCCCCCTGACAAATGACACTGGTGGATCCATATGTGGTATGTGAAAAGAACACACATGAAATGACTACACATGCAATGACACTGGTGGATCCATATGTGGTATGTGAAAAGAACACACATGCAATGACTCTAGTTGTTGTTAGTAAAAAGAACACACATGCAATGACACTGGTGGATCCATGTGTGGTCTCTGAAGAGAACACACATTTCAATGACAGTGGTGGATCCATATGTGGTATGTGAAAAGAACACACATGAAATGACACTGGTGGATCCATAGGTGGATTGTGAAAAGAGAACACATGCAATGACAATG
The DNA here is from genome assembly GCA_023614405.1 of Avena insularis. Taxonomy (NCBI): domain Eukaryota; kingdom Viridiplantae; phylum Streptophyta; class Magnoliopsida; order Poales; family Poaceae; genus Avena; species Avena insularis. The sequence goes on from CM042686.1 coordinate 317,751,569, forward strand.
GTGGATCCATATGTGGTATGTGAAAATAATACACATGCAATGACTCTGGTTGTTAGTAAAAAGAACACACATGCAATGACACTAGTGGATCCATGTGTGGTCTCTGAAGAGAACACACATTTCAATGACACTGGTGGATCCATATGTGGTATGTGAAAAGAACACACGTGAAATGACTCTAGTTGTTGTTAGTAAAAATAACACACATGCAATGACACTGGTGGATCCATATGTGGTATGTGAAAAGAACACACATGAAATGACTCTGGTGGATCCATATGTGGGATGTGCAAAGAACACACATGCAATGACTCCAGTTGTTGTTAGTAAAAAGAACACACATGTAATGACACTGGTGGATCCATGTGTGGTTTCTAAAGAGAACACACATTTCAATGACACTGGTGGATCCATATGTGGTATGTGAAAAGAACACACATGAAATGACTCCAGTTGTTGTTAGTAAAAATAACACACATGCAATGACACTTGTGGATCCATATGTGGTATGTGAAAAGAACACACATGCAATGACTCCAATTTTTGTTAGTAAAAAGAACACACATGCAATGACACTGGTAGATCCATGTGCGGTCTCTGAAGAGAACACACATTTCAATGAATGTGGTGGATCCAAATGTGGTATGTCAAAATAACACACATGAAATGACACTGGTGGATCCATAGGTGGATTGTGAAAAGAGCACACATGCAATGACACTGGTGTATCCATGTGTGGTCTCTGAAGAGAACACACATGCAATGACTCCAGTTGTTGTTAGTAAAAAGAGCACACATGCAATGACACTGGTGGATCCATAGGTGGATTGTGAAAAGAGCACACATGCAATGACATTGGTGGATCCATATGTGGTATGTGAAAAGAACACACATTTCAATGACTTTGGTTGTTGTTAGTAAAAAGAACACACATGCAATGACACTGGTGGATCCATGTGTGGTCTCTGAAGAGAACAAACATTTCAATGACACTGGTGGATCCATATGTGGTATGTGAAAAGAACACACATGAAATGACTCCAGTTGTTGTTAGTAAAAAGAACACACATGAAATGACTCTAGTGGATCCATATGTGGTATGTGAAAATAACACACATGCAATGACTCCAGTTGTTGTTAGTAAAAAGAACACACATGCAATGGCACTGGTGGATCCATCTGTGGTCTCTAAAGAGAACACACATTTCAATGACACTGGTGGATCCATATGTGGTATGTGAAAAGAACACACATGAAATGACTCCAGTTGTTGTTAGTAAAAAGAACACACATGCAATGACACTGGTGGATCCATATGTGGTATGTGAAAAGAACACACATGAAATGACTCCAGTTGTTGTTAGTAAATAGAACACACATGCAATGACACTGGTGGATCCATATGTGGTATGTGAAAAGAACACACATGCAATGACTCTAGTTGTTGTTAGTAAAAATAACACACATGTAATGACACTAGTGGATCCATGTGTTGTCTCTAAAGAGAACAGACATTTCAATGATGTCGTTGTATTGGGAACGACAGTACCTAAGAAGGTTAGATAGAGGTGTGGGGACTAGCAGGGAAGCTATCGATGGCGTCCGCAGGCAAGATTGAGTACGAGCAAGCGTAGCGGGACGCAAGAAGTACCCAGGTTCGGGGCCCTCGTGGTGAGGTAAAGCCCCTACTCCTGCCGGATCTGACTACGTGGAATACACGAACTACAAGTGCTCCTCAAGCTGTATGTGCTAGCTACTGCCTTAAATGCTATATGACCAACCCTTTCTACTGAGGCCTTGCCTCCCCTTATATAGGCAGAGAGGCAAAGGTCTCACTGGCTACTCCGACTGGCGGGCCCCACAGGCGGGTCCCAGCCGGCTAGTCATCTACAGTATCAAGTATGGCATGTCTTGTCGGAGTACGAGCGGTATGGTTGTCGTAGGCACAGTGGACGCCGTGCGAGCCCGTCGTCTGCACATGCCACTATTCCTGCGTCACCCTCGCAAAGTCTTCGGTATGGCTGGGTGGTTGCCAGTCTTGTCATCGTACAGGGTGTACCATGCACTGATACGCACGTCGTCCCGTCTCGCTGATTGGGTCCGCCACGCCACCAGATCCTGTGTCTTCTGATCCGGCTACCGGTGATGACCGGCTGTCTTACCCTGTCCGGCTGCATCTGGCCAGCCGGACGCTATTCGACTATCTTGTTTCTTATCCGGTTGGGGTACCTAGGGATCATCCCCCTGACAAATGACACTGGTGGATCCATATGTGGTATGTGAAAAGAACACACATGAAATGACTACACATGCAATGACACTGGTGGATCCATATGTGGTATGTGAAAAGAACACACATGCAATGACTCTAGTTGTTGTTAGTAAAAAGAACACACATGCAATGACATCAGGATCCATGTGCGGTCTCTGAAGAGAACACACATTTCAATGACAGTGGTGGATCCATATGTGGTATGTGAAAAGAACACACATGAAATGACACTAGTGGATCCATAGGTGGATTGTGAAAAGAGAACACATGCAATGACAATGGTGGATCCATATGTGGTATGTGAAAATAATACACATGCAATGACTCCAGTTGTTGTTAGTAAAAAGAACACACATGCAATGACACTAGTGGATCCATGTGTGGTCTCTGAAGAGAACACACATTTCAATGACACTGGTGGATCCATATGTGGTATGTGAAAAGAACACACGTGAAATGACTCTAGTTGTTGTTAGTAAAAATAACACACATGCAATGACACTGGTGGATCCATATGTGGTATGTGAAAAGAACACACATGAAATGACTCTGGTGGATCCATATGTGGGATGTGCAAAGAACACACATGCAATGACTCCAGTTGTTGTTAGTAAAAAGAACACACATGTAATGACACTGGTGGATCCATGTGTGGTCTCTAAAGAGAACACACATTTCAATGACACTGGTGGATCCATATGTGGTATGTGAAAAGAACACACATGAAATGACTCCAGTTGTTGTTAGTAAAAATAACACACATGCAATGACACTTGTGGATCCATATGTGGTATGTGAAAAGAACACACATGCAATGACTCCAATTTTTGTTAGTAAAAAGAACACACATGCAATGACACTGGTAGATCCATGTGCGGTCTCTGAAGAGAACACACATTTCAATGACAGTGGTGGATCCATATGTGGTATGTCAAAATAACACACATGAAATGACACTGGTGGATCCATAGGTGGATTGTGAAAAGAGCACACATGCAATGACACTGGTGTATCCATGTGTGGTCTCTGAAGAGAACACACATGCAATGACTCCAGTTGTTGTTTGTAAAAAGAGCACACATGCAATGACACTGGTGGATCCATAGGTGGATTGTGAAAAGAGCACACATGCAATGACACTGGTGGATCCTTATGTGGTATGTGAAAAGAACACACATTTCAACGACTTTGGTTGTTGTCAGTAAAAAGAACACACATGCAATGACACTGGTGGATCCATGTGTGGTCTCTGAAGAGAACAAACATTTCAATGACACTGGTGGATCCATATGTGGTATGTGAAAAGAACACACATGAAATGACTCCAGTTGTTGTTAGTAAAAAGAACACACATGAAATGACTCTAGTGGATCCATATGTGGTATGTGAAAATAACACACATGCAATGACTCCAGTTGTTGTTAGTAAAAAGAACACACATGCAATGGCACTGGTGGATCCATCTGTGGTCTCTAAAGAGAACACACATTTCAATGACACTGGTGGATCCATATGTGGTATGTGAAAAGAACACACATGAAATGACTCCAGTTGTTGTTAGTAAAAAGAACACACATGCAATGACACTGGTGGATCCATATGTGGTATGTGAAAAGAACACACATGAAATGACTCCAGTTGTTGTTAGTAAATAGAACACACATGCAATGACACTGGTGGATCCATATGTGGTATGTGAAAAGAACACACATGCAATGACTCTAGTTGTTGTTAGTAAAAATAACACACATGTAATGACACTAGTGGATCCATGTGTTGTCTCTAAAGAGAACAGACATTTCAATGATGTCGTTGTATTGGGAACGACAGTACCTAAGAAGGTTAGATAGAGGTGTGGGGACTAGCAGGGAAGCTATCGACGGCGTCCGCAGGCGAGATTGAGTACGAGCAAGCGTAGCCGGACGCAAGAAGTACCCAGGTTCGGGGCCCTCGTGGTGAGGTAAAGCCCCTACTCCTGCCGGATCTGACTACGTGGAATACACGAACTACAAGTGCTCCTCAAGCTGTATGTGTGCTAGCATCGCTTAAATGCTATATGACCAACTGTTTCTCGAGGCCTTGCCTCCTTATATAGGCAGAGGCAAAGGTCTCACTTTACTCCGGGCGGGCCCCACAGCGGGTCAGCCGCTAGTCATCTGATATCAAGTATGGCATGTCTTGAGTACGAAGCGGTATGGTCGTCAGAAACGATGGGACGTGCGAGCCCGTCGTCTGCACAGGCCACTATTCCTGCGTCACCCTCGCAAAGTCTTCAGTATGGCTGGGTGGTTGCCAGTCCTGTCATCGTACAGGGTGTACCATGCACTGATACGCACGTCGTCCCGTCTCGCTGATTGGGTCCGGCTACGTCACCGTATCCGGCTGTGTCTTCCTGATCCGGCTACCAGGTGACAGCCGGCCTGTCTTACCCTGTCCGGCTGCATCTGGCCAGCCGGACGCTATTCGACTATCTTGTTTCTTATCCGGTTGGGGTACCTAGGGATCATCCCCCTGACAAATGACACTGGTGGATCCATATGTGGTATGTGAAAAGAACACACATGAAATGACTACACATGCAATGACACTGGTGGATCCATATGTGGTATGTGAAAAGAACACACATGCAATGACTCTAGTTGTTGTTAGTAAAAAGAACACACATGCAATGACACTGGTGGATCCATGTGTGGTCTCTGAAGAGAACACACATTTCAATGACAGTGGTGGATCCATATGTGGTATGTGAAAAGAACACACATGAAATGACACTAGTGGATCCATAGGTGGATTGTGAAAAGAGAACACATGCAATGACAATGGTGGATCCATATGTGGTATCTGAAAATAATACACATGCAATGACTCCAGTTGTTGTTAGTAAAAAGAACACACATGCAATGACACTGGTGGATCCATGTGTGGTCTCTGAAGAGAACACACATTTCAATGACACTGGTGGATCCATATGTGGTATGTGAAAAGAACACACGTGAAATGACTCTAGTTGTTGTTAGTAAAAATAACACACATGCAATGACACTGGTGGATCCATATGTGGTATGTGAAAAGAACACACATGAAATGACTCTGGTTGATCCATATGTGGTATGTGCAAAGAACACACATGCAATGACTCCAGTTGTTGTTAGTAAAAAGAACACACATGCAATGACACTGGTGGATCCATGTGTGGTATCTAAAGAGAACACACATTTCAATGACACTGGTGGATCCATATGTGGTATGTGAAAAGAACACACATGCAATGACACCGGTGGATCCATAGGTGGATTGCGAAAAGTGCACACATGCAATGACACTGGTGGATCCATATGTGGTATGTGAAAATAACACACATGCAATGACTCCAGTTGTTGTTTGTAAAAAGAACACACATGTAATGACACTGGTGGATCCATGTGTGGTCTCTGAAGAGAACACACATTTCAATGACACTAGTGGATCCATATGTGGTATGTGAAAAGAACACACATGAAATGACTTAACACATGCAATGACACTTGTGGATCCATATGTGGTATGTGAAAAGAACACACATGCAATGACTCCAATTTTTGTTAGTAAAAAGAACACACATGCAATGACATTGGTAGATCCATGTGTGGTCTGTGAAGAGAACACACATTTCAATGACAGTGGTGGATCCATATGTGGTATGTGAAAATAACACACATGAAATGACACTGGTGGATCCATAGGTGGATTGTGAAAAGAGCACACATGCAATGACACTGGTGTATCCATGTGTGGTATCTGAAGAGAACACACATGCAATGACTCTAGTTGTTGTTAGTAAAAAGAGCAAACATGCAATGACACTGGTGGATCCATAGGTGGATTGTGAATAGAGCACACATGCAATGACACTGGTGGATCCATATGTGGTATGTGAAAATAACACACATTTCAATGACTTTGGTTGTTGTTAGTAAAAAGAACACACATGCAATGACACTGGTGGATCCATGTGTGGTATGTGAAAAGAACACACATGAAATGACACTGGTTGATCCATATGTGGTATGTGAAAAGAACACACATGAAATGACTCAGTTGTTGTTAGTAAAAAGAACACACATGAAATGACTCAGTGGATCCATGTGTGGTATGTGAAAAGAACACACATGGAATGACAGGTGGATCCAGTGGTATGTGAAAAAAGAACACACATGCAATGACACCGTGGATCCATAGGTGGTCTCAAGAGTACACACATTTCATTGACACTGGTGGATCCATATGTGGTATGTGAAAAGAACACACATGCAATGACTCCAGTTGTTGTTTGTAAAATAACACACATGCAATGACACTGGTGGATCCATATGTGGTATGTGAAAAGAACACACATGAAATGACTCCAGTTGTTGTTAGTAAAAATAACACACATGCAATGACACTTGTGGATCCATATGTGGTATGTGAAAAGAACACACATGCAATGACTCCAATTTTTGTTAGTAAAAAGAACACACATGCAATGACATTGGTAGATCCATGTGTGGTCTGTGAAGAGAACACACATTTCAATGACTGCAGGGATCATGTGGTATGTGAAAATAACACACATGAAATGACACTGGTGGATCCATAGGTGGATTGTGAAAAGAGCACACATGCAATGACACTGGTGTATCCATGTGTGGTATCTGAAGAGAACACACATGCAATGACTCTAGTTGTTGTTAGTAAAAAGAGCAAACATGCAATGACACTGGTGGATCCATAGGTGGATTGTGAATAGAGCACACATGCAATGACACTGGTGGATCCATATGTGGTATGTGAAAATAACACACATTTCAATGACTTTGGTTGTTGTTAGTAAAAAGAACACACATGCAATGACACTGGTGGATCCATGTGTGGTCTCTGAAGAGAACAAACATTTCAATGACACTGGTGGATCCATATGTGGTATGTGAAAAGAACACACATGAAATGACTCCAGTTGTTGTTAGTAAAAAGAACACACATGAAATGACTCTAGTGGATCCATATGTGGTATGTGAAAATAACACACATGGAATGACTCCAGTTGTTGTTAGTAAAAAGAACACACATACAATGACACTGGTGGATCCATGTGTGCTTTCTGAAGAGAACACACATTTCAATGACACTCGTGGATCCATATGTGGTATGTGAAAAGAACACACATGAAAGGACTCCAGTTGTTGTTAGTAAAAAGAACACACATGCAATGACACTGGTGGATCCATATGTGGTATGTGAAAAGAACACACATGAAATGACTCCAGTTGTTGTTAGTAAAAAGAACACACATGCAATGACACTGGTGGATCCATATGTGGTATGTGAAAAGAACGCACATGAAATGACTCCAGTTGTTGTTAGTAAATAGAACACACATGCAATGACACTGGTGGATCCATATGTGGTATGTGAAAAGAACACACATGCAATGACTCCAGTTGTTGTTAGTAAAAAGAACACACATGCAATGACATCAGGATCCATGTGTGGTCTCTGAAGAGAACACACATTTCAATGACACTGGTGGATCCATATGTGGTATGTGAAAAGAACACACGTGAAATGACTCTAGTTGTTGTTAGTAAAAATAACACACATGCAATGACACTGGTGGATCCATATGTGGTATGTGAAAAGAACACACATGAAATGACTCTGGTGGATCCATATGTGGTATGTGCAAAGAACACACATGCAATGACTCCAGTTGTTGTTAGTAAAAAGAACACACATGCAATGACACTGGTGGATCCATGTGTGGTCTCTAAAGAGAACACACATTTCAATGACACTGGTGGATCCATATGTGCTTTGTGAAAAGAACACACATGCAATGACACCGGTGGATCCATAGGTGGATTGCGAAAAGTTCACACATGCAATGACACTGGTGGATCCATATGTGGTATGTGAAAAGAACACACATGCAATGACTCCAGTTGTTGTTTGTAAAAAGAACACACATATAATGACACTGGTGGATCCATGTGTGGTCTCTAAAGAGAACACACATTTCAATGACACTAGTGGATCCATATGTGGTATGTGAAAAGAACACACATGAAATGACTCTAGTTGTTGTTAGTAAAAAGAACACACATGCAATGACACTTGTGGATCCATATGTGGTATGTGAAATGAACACACATGCAATGACTCCAGTTGTTATTAGTAAAAAGAACACACATGCAATGACACTGGTGGATCCATATGTGGTATGTGAAAGAACACACATGAAATGACTCCAGTTGTTGTTAGTAAATAGAACACACATGCAATGACACTGGTGGATCCATATGTGGTATGTGAAAAGAACACACATGCAATGACTCTAGATGTTGTTAGTAAAAAGAACACACATGTAATGACACTTGTGGATCCATGTGTGGTCTCTAAAGAGAACACACATTCCAATGACACTGGTGGATCCATATGTGGTATGTGAAAAGAACACACATGAAATGAGTCAAGTTGTTGTTAGTAAAAATAACACACATGCAAGGACACTGGTGGATCCATATGTGGTATGTGAAAAGAACACACATGTGACTCCAGTTGTTGTTAGTAAAAAGAACACACATGCAATGACACTTGTGGATCCATGTGTGGTCTCTGAAGAGAACACACATTTCAATGACAGTGGTGGATCCATATATGGTATGTGAAAAGAACACACATGAAATGACATTGGTGGATCCATAGGTGGATTGTGAAAAGAGAACACATGCAATGACACTGGTGGATCCATATGTGGTATGTGAAAATAACACACATGCAATGACTCTAGTTATTGTTAGTAAAAAGAACACACATGCAATGACACTGGTGGATCCATGTGTGGTCTCTGAAGAGAACACACATTTCAATGACACTGGTGGATGCATATGTGGTATGTGAAAAGAACAAATGTGAAATGACTCTGGTTGTTGTTAGTAAAAAGAACACACATGCAATGACACTGGTGGATCCATATGTGGTATGTGAAAAGAACTCACATGAAATGACTCTGGTGGATCCATATGTGGTATGTGCAAAGAACACACATGCAATGACTCCAGTTGTTGTTAGTAAAAAGAACACACATGCAATGACACTGGTGCATCCATGTGTGGTCTCTAAAGAGAACACACATTTCAATGACACTGGTGGATCCATATGTGGTATGTGAAAAGAACACACATGCAATGACACTGCTGGATCCATAGGTGGATTGCGAAAAGAGCACACATGCAATGACACTGTGGATCCATATGTGGTATGTGAAAAGAACACACATGCAATGACTCTAGTTGTTGTTTGTAAAAAGAACACACATGTAATGACACTGGTGGATCCATGTGTGGTCTCTGAAGAGAACACACATTTCAATGACACTAGTGGATCCATATGTGGTATGTGAAAAGAACACACATGAAATGACTCCAGTTGTTGTTAGTAAAAAGAACACACATGCAATGACACTGGTGTATTCATATGTGGTATGTGAAAAGAACACACATGCAATGACTCCAGTTGTTGTTAGTAAAAAGAACACACATGCAATGACACTGGTGGATCCATATGTGGTATGTGAAAAGAACACACATGAAATGACTCCAGTTGTTGTTAGTAATAGAACACACATGCAATGACACTGGTGGATCCATATGTGGTATGTGAAAAGAACACACATGCAATGACTCCAGTTGTTGTTAGTAAAAAGAACACACATGCAATGACACTGGTGGATCCATGTGTGGTCTCTGGAGAGAACACACATTTCAATGACACTGGTGGATCCATATGTGGTATGTGAAAAGAACACACATGAAATGACTCCAGTTGTTTTTAGTAAATAGAACACACAAGCAATGACACTGGTGGATCCATATGTGGTATGTGAAAAGAACACACATGCAATGACTCCAGGTGTTGTTAGTAAAAAGAACACCCTTGCAATGACACTGGTGGATCCATGTGTGGTCTCTGAAGAGAACACACATTTCAATGACACTCGTGGATCCATATGTGGTATGTGAAAAGAACACACATGAAATGACACGAGTGGATCCATAGGTAGATTGTGAGAAGAGCACACATGCAATGACACTGGTGGATCCATATGTGGTATGTGAAAAGAACACACATGCAATGACTCCAGTTGTTGTTTGTAAAAAGAACACACATGTAATGACACAGGTGGATCCATGTGTGGTCTCTGAAGAGAACACACATTTCAATGACACTGGTGGATGCATATGTGGTATGTGAAAAGAACACACGTGAAATGACTCTGGTTGTTGTTAGTTAAAAGAACGCACATGCAATGACACTGGTGGATCCATATGTGGTATGTGAAAAGAACACACATGAAATGACTCTGGTGGATCCATATGTGGTATGTGCAAAGAACACACATGCAATGACTCCAGTTGTTGTTAGTAAAAAGAACACACATGCAATGACACTGGTGCATCCATGTGTGGTCTCTAAGGAGAACACACATTTCAATGACACTGGTGGATCCCTATGTGGTATGTGAAAAGAACACACATGCAATGACACTGCTGGATCCATAGGTGGATCGCGAAGAGAGCACACAAGCAATGACACTGGTGGATCCATATGTGGTATGTGAAAAGAACACACATGCCATGACTCCAGTTGTTGTTTGTAAAAAGAACACACATGTAATGACACTGGTGGATCCATGTGTGGTCTCTGAAGAGAACACACATTTCAATGACACTAGTGGATCCATATGTGGTATGTGAAAAGAACACACATGAAATGACTCCAGTTGTTGTTAGTAAAAAGAACACACATGCAATGACACTGGTGGATCCATATGTGGTATGTGAAAAGAACACACATGCAATGACTGCAGTTGTTGTTAGTAAAAAGAACACACATGCAATGACACTGGTGGATCCATATGTGGTATGTGAAAAGAACGCACATGAAATGACTCCAGTTGTTGTTAGTAAATAGAACACACATGCAATGACACTGGTGGATCCATATGTGGTATGTGAAAAGAACACACATGCAATGACTCCAGTTGTTGTTAGTAAAAAGAACACACATGCAATGACACTGGTGGATCCATGTGTGGTCTCTGAAGAGAACACACATTTCAATGACACTGGTGGATCCATATGTGGTATGTTAAAAGAACACACATGAAATGACTCTAGTTGTTTTTAGTAAATAGAAAACACAAGCAATGACACTGGTGGATCCATATGTGGTATGTGAAAAGAACACACATGCAATGACTCCAGGTGTTGTTAGTAAAAAGAACACACTTGCAATGACACTGGTGGATCCATGTGTGGTCTCTGAAGAGAACACACATTTCAATGACACTGGTGGATCCGTATGTGGTATGTGAAAATAACACACATGAAATGACACGAGTGGATCCATAGGTAGATTGTGAAAAGAGCACACATGCAATGACACTGGTGGATCCATATGTGGTATGTGAAAAGAACACACATGCAATGACTCCAGTTGTTGTTTGTAAAAAGAACACACATGTTATGACACTGGTGGATCCATGTGTGGTCTCTGAAGAGAACACACATTTCAATGACACTAGTGGATCCATATGTGGTATGTGAAAAGAACACACATGAAATGACTCCCGTTGTTGTTAGTAAAAAGAAAACACATGCAATGAAACTGGTGGATCCATATGTGGTATGTAAAAAGAACACACATGCAATGACTCCAGTTATTGTTAGTAAAAAGAACACACATGCAATGACACTGGTGGATCCATATGTGGTATGTGAAAAGAACACACATCAAATGACTCCAGTTGTTGTTAGTAAATAGAACACACATGTAATGACAGTGGTGGATCCATATGTGGTATGTGAAAAGAACACACATGCAATGACTCCAGTTGTTGTAAGTAAAAAGAACACACATGCAATGACACTGGTGGATCCATGTGTGGTCTCTGAAGAGAACACACATTTCAATGACAGTGGATCCATATGTGGTATGTGAAAAGAACACACATGAAATGACTCCAGTTGTTGTTAGTAAATAGAACACACATTCAATGACACTGGTGGATCCATATGTGGTATGTGAAAAGAACACGCATGAAATGACTCCAGGTGTTGTTAGTAAAAAGAACACACATGCAATGACACTGGTGGATCCATGTGTGGTCTCTGAAGAGAACACACATTTCAATGACACTGGTGGATCCATATGTGGTATGTGAAAAGAACACACATGAAATGACACTAGTGGATCCATAGGTAGATTGTGAAAAGAGCACACATGCAATGACATTGGTGGATCCATAGGTGGATTGTGAAAAAAACACACATGCAATGACACTGGTGGATCCATATGTGGTATGTGAAAAGAACACACATGCAATGACACTGGTGGATCCATAGGTGAAGAGCACACATGCAATGACACTGGTGGATCCATATGTGGTATGTGAAAAGAACACACATGCAATGACTCCAGCTGTTGTTAGTAAAAAGAACACACATGTAATGACACTAGTGGATCCATGTGTGGTCTCTGAAGAGAACACACATTTCAATGACACTGGAGGATCCATATGTGGTATGTGAAAAGAACACACATGAAATTACTCCAGTTGTTGTTAGTAAAAAGAACACACATGCAATGACACTGGTGGACCCATATGTGGTATGTGAAAAGAACACACATGCAATGACTCCAGTTGTTGTTAGTAAAAAGAACACACATGCAATGACAATGGTGGATCCATATGTGGTATGTGAAAAGAACACACATGCAATGACTCCAGTTGTTGTTAGTAAAAAGAACACACATGTAATGACAATGGTGGATCCATGTGTGGTCTCTGAAGACAACACACATTTCAATGACACTGGTGGATCCATATGTGGTATATGAAAAGAACACACATGAAATGACACTGGTGGATCCATAGGTGGATTGTGAAAAGAACACACATGCAATGACTCTGGTGGATCCATATGTGGTATGTGAAAAGAACACACATGCAATGACACTGGTGGATCCATAGGTGGATTGTGAAAAGAGCACACATGCAACGACTCTGGTGGATCCATATGTGGTATGTGAAAAGAACACACATGAAATGACACTGGTGGATCCATAGGTGGATTGTGAAAACAGGACACATGCAATGACACTAGTGGATCCATAGGTGGATTGTGAAAAGAACACACATGCAATGACACGGGTGGATCCATATGTGATATGTGAAAATAACACACATGCAATGACAATGGTGGATCCATAGGTGGATTGTGGAAAGAGCATACATGCAATGACACTGATGGATCCATATGTGGTATGTGAAAAGAACACACATGCAATGACTCTAGTTGTTGTTAGTAAAATGAACACACATGTAATGACACTGGTGGATCCATGTGTGGTCTCTGAAGAGAACAGACATTTCAATGACACTCGTGGATCCATATGTGGTATGTGAAAAGAACACACATGAAATGACTCCAGTTGTTGTTAGTAAAAAGAACACACATGCAATGACATTGGTGGGTCCATATGTGGTATGTGAAAAGAACACACATGCAATGACTCCAGTTGTTGTTAGTAAAAATAACACACATGCAATGACACTGGTGGATCCATGTGATGTCTCTGAAGAGAACACATATTTCAATGACACTGGTGGATCCATATATGGTATGTGAAAATAACACACATGAAATGACATTGGTGAATCCATAGGTGGATTTTGAAAAGAGCACACATGCAATGACACTGGTGGATCCATAGGTGGATTGTGAAACGAACACACATGCAATGACACTGGTGGATCCATATGTGGTATGTGAAAAGAACACACATGCAATGACACTGGTGGATCCATAGGTGGATGTTGAAAAGAGCACACATGCAATGACACTGGTGGATCCATATGTGGTATGTGAAAAGAACACACATGCAATGACTCTAGTTGTTGTTAGTAAAAAGAACACACATGTAATGACACTGGTGGATCCATGTGTGGTCTCTAAAGAGAACACACATTTCACTGACACTGGTGGATCCATATGTGGTATGTGAAAAGAACACACATGAAATGACTCCAGTTGTTGTTAGTAAAAATAACACACATGCAATGACACTGGTGGATCCATATGTGGTATGTGAAAAGAACACACATGCAATGACTCAAGTTGTTGTTAGTAAAAAGAACAAACATGCAATGACTCCAGTTGTTGTTAGTAAAAAGAACACACAGCCAATGACACTAGTAGATCCATGTGTGGTCTCTAAAGAGAACACACATTTCAATGACACTGGTGGACCCATATGTGGTATGTGAAAAGAACACACATGAAATGACACTAGTGGATCCATAGGTGGATTGTGAAAAGAGCACACATGCAATGACACTGGTGTATCCATGTGTGGTCTCTGAAGAGAACACACATGAAATGACTCCAGTCGTTGTTAGTAAAAATAACACACATGCAATGACACTTGTGGATCCCTATGTGGTATGTGAAAAGAACACACATGCAATGACTCAAGTTGTTGTTAGTAAAAAGAACACACATGCAATGACTCCAGTTGTTGTTAGTAAAAAGAACACACATGCAATGACACTAGTGGATCCATGTGTGGTATGTGAAAAGAACACACATGAAATGAGTCTAGTTGTTGTTAGTAAAAAGAACACACATGCAATGACACTGGTGGATCCATATGTGGTATGTGAAAAGAACACACATGCAATGACTCTAGTTGTTGTTAGTAAAAAGAACACACATGTAATGACACTGGTGGATCCATGTGTGGTCTCTGAAGACAACACACATTTCAATGACACTGGTGGATCCATATGTGGTATGTGAAAAGAACACACATGAAATTACACTGGTGGATCCATAGGTGGATTGTGAAAAGAGCACACATGCAACGACACTGGTGGATCCATAGGTGGATTGTGAAAACAGCACACATGCAACGACTCTGGTGGATCCATATGTGGTATGTGAAAAGAACACACATGCAATGACTCCAGTTGTTGTTAGTAAAAAGAACACACATGCAATGACACTGGTGAATCCATGTATGGTCTCTGAAGAGAACACACATTTCAATGACACAGGTGGATCCATATGTGGTATGTGAAAAGAACACACATGAAATGACTCTAGTTGTTGTTAGTAAAAAGAACACACATGCAATAACACTAGTGGATCCATATGTGGTTTGTGAAGAGAACACACATGCAATGCCTCCAGTTGTTGTTAGTAAAAAGAACACACATGCAATGACACTGGTTGATCCATGTGTGGTCTCTGAAGAGAACATACAATTCAATGACACTAGTGGATCCATATGTGGTATGTGAAAAGAACACACAGGCAATGACATGGGTGGATCGATATGTGGTATGTGAAAATAACACACATGCAATGACACTGGTGGATCCATAGGTGGATTGGAAAGAGCACACATGCAATGACAGGTGGATCCATATGTGGTATGTGAAAAGAACACACATGCAATGACTCAGTAGTTGTTATTATAAAGAACACACATGTAATGACACTGGTGGATCCATGTGTGCTCTCTGAAGAGAACACACATTTCAATGACACTGGTGGATCCATATGTGGTATGTGAAAAGAACACACATGCAATGACTCCAGTTGTTGTTAGTAAAAAGAACACACATGCAATGACACTGGTGGATCCATGTGTGGTCTCTGAGGAGAACAAGGATTTCAATGACACTGGTGGATCCATATATGGTATGTGAAAAGAACACACATGAAATGAAATTGGTGGATCCATAGGTGGATTGTGAAAAGAGCACACATGCAATGACACTAGTGGATCCATAGGTGGATTGTGAAACGAACACACATGCAATGACACTGTTGGACCCATATGTGGTATGTGAAAAGAACACACATGCAATGACACTGGTGGATCCATAGGTGCATTTTGAAAAGAGCACACATGCAATGACATTGGTGGATCCATACGTGGTATGTGAAAAGAACACACATGCAATGACTCTAGTTGTTGTTAGTAAAAAGAACACACATGTAATGACACTGGTGGATCCATGTGTGGTCTCTAAAGAGAACACACATTTCAATGACACTGGTGGATCCATATGTGGTATGTGAAAAGAACACACATGAAATGACTCCAGTTGTTGTTTGTAAAAATAACACACATGCAATGACACTGGTGGATTCATATGTGGTATGTGAAAAGAACACACATGCAATGACTCTAGTTGTTGTTAGTAAAAAGAACACACATGTAATGACACTGGTGGATCCATGTGTGGTCTCTGAAGACAACACACATTTCAATGACACTGGTGGATCCATATGTGGTATGTGAAAAGAACACACATGAAATTACACTGGTGGATCCATAGGTGGATTGTGAAAAGAGCACACATGCAATGACACTGGTGGATCCATAGGTGGATTGTGAAAAGAGCACACATGCAACGACTCTGGTGGATCCATATGTGGTATGTGAAAAGAACACACATGCAATGACTCAGTTGTTGTTAGTAAAAGAACACACATGCAATGACACTGGTGAATCCATGTATGGTCTCCAAGAGAACACACATTTCAATGACACAGGTGGATCCATATGTGGTATGTGAAAAGAACACACATGAAATGACTCTAGTTGTTGTTAGTAAAAAGAACACACATGCAATAACACTAGTGGATCCATATGTGGTTTGTGAAGAGAACACACATGCAATGCCTCCAGTTGTTGTTAGTAAAAAGAACACACATGCAATGACACTGGTTTATCCATGTGTGGTCTCTGAAGAGAACATACAATTCAATGACACTAGTGGATCCATATGTGGTATGTGAAAAGAACACACATAAAATGACAGTGGTGGACCCATAGGTGGATTGTGAAAACAACACACATGCAATGACACTAGTGGATCCATAGGTGGATTGTGAAAAGAACACACAGGCAATGACATGGGTGGATCGATATGTGGTATGTGAAAATAACACACATGCAATGACACTGGTGGATCCATAGGTGGATTGTGGAAAGAGCACACATGCAATGACACTGGTGGATCCATATGTGGTATGTGAAAAGAACACACATGCAATGACTCCAGTAGTTGTTAGTAAAAAGAACACACATGTAATGACACTGGTGGATCCATGTGTGCTCTCTGAAGAGAACACACATTTCAATGACACTGGTGGATCCATATGTGGTATGTGAAAAGAACACACATGCAATGACTCCAGTTGTTGTTAGTAAAAAGAACACACATGCAATGACACTGGTGGATCCATGTGTGGTCTCTGAGGAGAACAAGGATTTCAATGACACTGGTGGATCCATATATGGTATGTGAAAAGAACACACATGAAATGAAATTGGTGGATCCATAGGTGGATTGTGAAAAGAGCACACATGCAATGACACTAGTGGATCCATAGGTGGATTGTGAAACGAACACACATGCAATGACACTGTTGGACCCATATGTGGTATGTGAAAAGAACACACATGCAATGACACTGGTGGATCCTAGGTGCATTTTGAAAAGAGCACACATGCAATGACATTGGTGGATCCATACGTGGTATGTGAAAAGAACACACATGCAATGACTCTAGTTGTTGTTAGTAAAAAGAACACACATGTAATGACACTGGTGGATCCATGTGTGGTCTCTAAAGAGAACACACATTTCAATGACACTGGTGGATCCATATGTGGTATGTGAAAAGAACACACATGAAATGACTCCAGTTGTTGTTAGTAAAAATAACACACATGCAATGACACTGGTGGATCCATATGTGGTATGTGAAAAGAACACACATGCAATGACTCTAGTTGTTGTTAGTAAAAAGAACACACATGTAATGACACTGGTGGATCCATGTGTGGTCTCTGAAGACAACACACATTTCAATGACACTGGTGGATCCATATGTGGTATGTGAAAAGAACACACATGAAATTACACTGGTGGATCCATAGGTGGATTGTGAAAAGAGCACACATGCAACGACACTGGTGGATCCATAGGTGGATTGTGAAAAGAGCACACATGCAACGACTCTGGTGGATCCATATGTGGTATGTGAAAAGAACACACATGCAATGACTCCAGTTGTTGTTAGTAAAAAGAACACACATGCAATGACACTGGTGAATCCATGTATGGTCTCTGAAGAGAACACACATTTCAATGACACAGGTGGATCCATATGTGGTATGTGAAAAGAACACACATGAAATGACTCTAGTTGTTGTTAGTAAAAAGAACACACATGCAATAACACTAGTGGATCCATATGTGGTATGTGAAGAGAACACACATGCAATGCCTCCAGTTGTTGTTAGTAAAAAGAACACACATGCAATGACACTGGTTGATCCATGTGTGGTCTCTGAAGAGAACATACAATTCAATGACACTAGTGGATCCATATGTGGTATGTGAAAAGAACACACATAAAATGACAGTGGTGGACCCATAGGTGGATTGTGAAAACAACACACATGCAATGACACTAGTGGATCCATAGGTGGATTGTGAAAAGAACACACAGGCAATGACATGGGTGGATCGATATGTGGTATGTGAAAATAACACACATGCAATGACACTGGTGGATCCATAGGTGGATTGTGGAAAGAGCACACATGCAATGACACTGGTGGATCCATATGTGGTATGTGAAAAGAACACACATGCAATGACTCCAGTAGTTGTTAGTAAAAAGAACACACATGTAATGACACTGGTGGATCCATGTGTGCTCTCTGAAGAGAACACACATTTCAATGACACTGGTGGATCCATATGTGGTATGTGAAAAGAACACACATGCAATGACTCCAGTTGTTGTTAGTAAAAAGAACACACATGCAATGACACTGGTGGATCCATGTGTGGTCTCTGAGGAGAACAAGGATTTCAATGACACTGGTGGATCCATATATGGTATGTGAAAAGAACACACATGAAATGAAATTGGTGGATCCATAGGTGGATTGTGAAAAGAGCACACATGCAATGACACTAGTGGATCCATAGGTGGATTGTGAAACGAACACACATGCAATGACACTGTTGGACCCATATGTGGTATGTGAAAAGAACACACATGCAATGACACTGGTGGATCCATAGGTGCATTTTGAAAAGAGCACACATGCAATGACATTGGTGGATCCATACGTGGTATGTGAAAAGAACACACATGCAATGACTCTAGTTGTTGTTAGTAAAAAGAACACACATGTAATGACACTGGTGGATCCATGTGTGGTCTCTAAAGAGAACACACATTTCAATGACACTGGTGGATCCATATGTGGTATGTGAAAAGAACACACATGAAATGACTCCAGTTGTTGTTAGTAAAAATAACACACATGCAATGACACTGGTGGATCCATATGTGGTATGTGAAAAGAACACACATGCAATGACTCTAGTTGTTGTTAGTAAAAAGAACACACATGTAATGACACTGGTGGATCCATGTGTGGTCTCTGAAGACAACACACATTTCAATGACACTGGTGGATCCATATGTGGTATGTGAAAAGAACACACATGAAATTACACTGGTGGATCCATAGGTGGATTGTGAAAAGTGTAGGGGTTCGCAGCATGGAAAACAAAAATTTTCTATCGCATACAAACAAACAAGCCAAGATCTATCTACTAGATTGTAGCAACGATTCGATGGAATAACTCACCCTCGAAGATTCCAAAGTGTTTAACGAGAGCAGATTCTCGTGGGTGATGTAGTCGCATTTTTCCGATCTCAAGATCGCAGACGATCTCTCCGCGGCCAAGCTCCTCAAGCGCCCCCGCAGCAATGGGTCACATCGCTCGGTACTGACGAAGACCTTCCTCTCCCTTGTTCCAAGAAAATGGAGGTTGTAGCACTCTCGCGATTCCGCAAGAAGACAACGCGTGGTACCGGAGGTAGAGGGAGATCCCGCAGGCTTCGCTTTAAGCCAAAAGTAGTATGGTGGAGCTTATGAGAGAGGCTATTAGTGGTCTAGTAATTAGACACACCAATTAGAGGGCTCTAAACCAATTAGAAGGCTCTAAACCAAACAGCTCTAAACCGGGTCTAGGTCTAGTTTCTAGTTTAGAGGATAGGAACTTGTGTGTCTAGAGGGGAGGCCCCGCCTCCCTTTATAGGTGGGAGGGCTGGCCAGGGAGGGAGGAGTCCTCCCCAACTCGGCCTAGGGCTGGCCGCCGGCTTGGGGAGGAGGACTCCTCCCCCAAGTCGGTTTCCAACTTCTCCTCTTTCCGAAAACTGGCAGTTTGACCGAAAACTGGCAGTTTGACTTTTCCAATTTAGGAATTAAATAAACCCTTTATTTTGGACAGCGAACACTTAGTACATGATGCAATCATTCCATCTTGCAATGACACATTCATGTACCCTTCCCCGGAGTGCCGGACATTCCGGGACCTTCTAGAATGTTCCGATGAAAACACCTAACCATTCCCCAACTCAAACGGGACTTTCCTTATATGAATCTTATTCTCCTGACCATTCCGGATCACCGTGATATCCCGGATCCCATCCGAGACCAACAACATTCGGTCTCTTTCATAATACCATAACTACTCAAACAACGTCAACTTAAGTGTGTCTCCCCACGGTTCGTGAATTATGCGGACATGATCGAGACATTCCTAACAATAACCAATAGAGGAATCTGAAATTCATATGGCTCTACATATTTCTACGATTACATTTTATGATCGAATGAACCACTTACATACGATACCAATTTCCTTTGTCTCACAATATGTTACTTATCCGAGGTCATGATCGCCGGTATCTCCGCATACCTAGTTCAACCTCGCATCGATAAGTACTCTTTTCTCGCTCCTGATATGTGATCCCTTGTGACCAAGTCACATGCTTGCAAGCTAATTGGATGACATTTCACCGAGAGGGCCCAGAGAATATCTATCCATGTGGATGGACAAATCCCACTCTTGATCCATGTGTTTCAACCAATACTTTCCTAACACCCAATGCCACTTTTATAGCCACCTGTTACGGTGTGGTGTTTGATGACATCAAAGCATCCATCCAAAGAAAGGCAATATGCATGATCTCATGGTCAAGGAATTAGGTTACTATGTATCGTAAAGCATATAGCAATTGAACTATTGAAATGACTTGATCTTTATGCTACGCTTGTCTATAGGAGTATGTCCACCATATCATTCTCCTAACGATATGATCTTGTTGTTGATAACATCTCAATGTACATGACAAAGAAACCACATCATCAATCAACCAACAAGCTAGTTAACTATAGAGGCCATACTAGGGACTTCAAATTAAGTTTACAAATCACACAAGTATTAATGGTTTCCTTGTTAATACTATTATAGCATGAATGTAAACATTTATCATAAACACAAAGATATATAATAATAACTACATTTATTATTACCTCTAGGCATATCTCCAACAGCCTCCCACTTGCACTAGAGTCATCTAATCTAGATTACATGGTAATATACCAACACCCATGGCAGTTTGGTGTTGGTCATGTTTTGCCTTGGGAGAGGTTTAGTCAACGGATCCGCCACATTCAGATCTGTGTACTTTGCAAATCTTTATATCCCCATCCCGGATATGTTCTCGAATAGCGTGAAAACGCAGCTTGATATGCTTCAGCTTCTTGTGTGACCTTGGTTCTTGCAAGATTGGCTATGGCGCCCATGTTATCACAAAGAGATAGACATTGGGTCCAGCAGACTAGGAACCACACCCAGCTCAGAATGAACTCTTTCATCCATATCGCTTCTTGTGAAGCCCGGCAGCCATGTATTCCGATTCAGTTGAAGATCTCGCCACAACGCTTGCTTTGCACTCCTCCGCCTAATCGCTGCACCATTCAAAATAAATACGTATCCAGATTGTGATTTAGAATCATCCGGATCGGTGTTCCAACTAGCATCGGTAACCATTAACAACGAGCTGTTCATCACCTCCATAAGAAAGAACCATATCCTTAGTTCTTCTCAAGTACTTATGATGTTTTTGATCACGTCCAATGATCCACTCGATCACTTTGATATCCGCTAGTTAGACTAACAAAGATATGCGATGTCGGGTCTAGTACATAGCATGGCATACATTAGAGATCCTATGGCTGAGGCATAGGGAGTCTTACTCATCTTTTCTCTATCTTCCGCCGATGTCGGACTTTGAGTTTTACTCAAGGTCATATTAGCAACATGGGCAAGAACCCTTTCTTGCTATCTTCCATTCCAAACCTCTTTAGAACTTTGTCCAAATATGTACTTTGTGACAATGATATTTATGCTTCGATCTATCTCTATAAATCTTTATGCCTAATATGTAAGCTGCTTCGCCAAGATCCTTCATTGAAAAACTATTATTCAAATACTTTGACACTATTAAGAAGGTCTACATCATTCCCAATCAACAATATGTCATCCACATACAGATTAAGAATGCTACAGAGCTCCCACTCACTTTCTTGTAAATACAAGCTTCTCCATAAGTTTGTATAAAACCAAAACTTTGATTACCTTATCAAAACGTTGATTCCAACTGGATGCTTGCTTCAATCCATAGATGGACCGTTGAAGTTTGCATACCTTGTTAGCATCTTTAGGATCGACAAAACCTTTGGGTTGCATCATATACAACTCTTCATCAATGTCTCCATTGAGGAATGCTGTTTTGACATCCATCCGCCATATCTCATAATCATAATATGCAGATTGCTAACATAATCCTCACAGACTTTTAGCTTCGCTCGTGAGAAAGTCTCATCGTAGTCAACTCCTTGAATTTGTCGAAACCCTTTGCGACAAGTCGAGCTTTATAGATGAACATTACCATCAAGATCTGTTTTCTTCTTGAAAATCCATTTGTTCTCGACAGCCTTCCTACCATCCTAAGTCCACCAAAGTCCATACTTGGTTTTCGACATGGATCCAATCTCGGATTTCATGGCTTCTTGCCATTTATTGGAATCTGGGCTCATCATTGCTTCCTCATATGTCTCGGGTCATCGGTGTCCACCAACATGACATTCATAACGGAATCATACCAACTGGAGTGGTACGATTTCGCTGACCTCCGAGGCTCAGAGCAACTTCAACCGAAGTTTCATGATCACCATCACTAGCTTCCTCTCTTATTGGTGCACCACAGAACTTCTTCCGTGCTGCGCCACTGCAATTTCGAGAGAAGGTTCGACAACCTCGCCGAAGTTCTACTTTCCTTCCAACTTCTTTCGAGAGAAATTCCTTCTAGAAAGGATCCATTCTTGGCAACAAAGATTTTGCCTTCGATCTATGATAGAAGGTATACCCAATAGTTTCCTTCGCATCCTATGAAGACGATTTTCCGCTTTGGGTTCAAGCTTGTCCGCTGTAACTTCTTTACATAGGCTTCAGATCCCCAAACTTTAAGGAACGACAATTTAGGTTTCTTCCCAAACCATAATTCATACGGTGTCGTTTCAACGGATTTAGACGGTGCCCTATTTAAAGTGAATGCGGCTGTTTCTAATGCATAACCCCAAAATGATAGTGGCAAATCAGAAGTGACATCATAGAACTAACCATATCTAAGAGAGTTCGACACGACGCTCGTGACACACCATTACGCTGTGGTGTTCCCGGTGTCAATCGCGAAAGTATTCCACATTTCTTCAAATGCTCGCCAAACTCAGAATCTTAGATATTCACCTCCACGATCGTAACGTAGAAATTTAATCTTCTTGTTACGCTGATTCTCTACCTCACTTTGAAACTCCTTAAACTTCTCGAAAGTTTCGGACTTATGTTTCATGAAATAGATATACCCATATCTACTCAAGTCATCCGTGAAGGTAAGAACATAACGATAACCATCACATGATGCTACACTCATTGGACCACACACATCGGTATGTATGATTTCCAATAAGTCTGTAGCTCGCTCCATCATACCGTAAAATGGAGTCTTAGTCATTTTACCCATCGACATGCTTCAGATCTTTCAAGTGATTCAAAATCAAGTGATTCAAGAAGTCCATCGGAATGGAGTTTCTTCATACGCTTCACTCCAATGTGACCAAGACGACAAAGGCTACATATAGGTCAAATTATCGCTGATTTCAAACGCTTAGCCTCAATGTTATTAATATGTGTATTTCTACTATCGAGATTCAATATGAATAGACCATCTATCAAAGGTGCATGTGCATAAAACACATTACTCATATAAATCGAACAACCATTATTCTCGGATTTAAACAAGTAACCGCCTCGCAATAAACAAGATCCCGATATAATGTTCATGCTCAACGCAGCACCAAATAACAATTATTTAAGTATAAAACTAATCCCGATGGTAGATGAAGAGGTAGTGTCCCACCGCGATCACATCAACCTTTGATCCGCTTCCCACGCCGCATCGTCACCTCGCTCTTTACTAGCTTCCGCTTATTCTCAGCCCTGCTTCGAGTTACAAATATGAGCAACCGAACCAAGATCAAATACCTGTGCACTACTACGAATACTAGTGAGATACACATCAATAACATGTATATCGATATACCTTTCTTCTTGATGTTGCCGCTTCTTCAAATCTGCCAAGTACTTTGGGCAATTCCGCCCAAAGGACCTTCTCCCTTGCAAAGAAAAACACTCGGGCCAGTTTGGTCCAGCCTTGGTCCTCTTCGTCGGTATGGTAACTTTCTTACCACCCTTCTTGAAGTGTCCCTTCCGCTTAGACTTGCCTTTCTTGAATTTGGTGGTCTTATTGACCATCAACACTTGGTGCTCTTTCTTGATCTCCACTTCGCAGATTTTAACATAGCAAATAGTTCGCAACTCTTTGTTCATGTTCTGCATGTTGTAGTTCATCACAAAGTTCTTGTAACTTGGTGGTAGTGATTGAGGATGCGGTAAACCCCAAAGTATTAGGAATCACTATACCCAAACTTTGAAGTTTATTTGCGTGCCTGCACATCTTAAGCACATGCTCACCGACGAGCTACCTCTTCCATCTTGCGCTTATAGAACTTTTCAGAAGCTTCATAACTTTCAATTGCCGCATGAGTCTCAAAGAT
Organism: Avena insularis; assembly: GCA_023614405.1. Classification (NCBI taxonomy): domain Eukaryota; kingdom Viridiplantae; phylum Streptophyta; class Magnoliopsida; order Poales; family Poaceae; genus Avena; species Avena insularis. Next base: position 317,776,995 of record CM042686.1, read on the forward strand.
TAATTTGAGATCCTCGACAATATCATATGGGTCTGACTCTTCAAACCTTTTCTGAAGCTCCGATTCTAAACCATACAAGATAGCACACTGAACTATGGAGTACTGATTCTTCCGAGTGAGGTAAACATTCTTTACTTCATCGGTAGCATCAGCTGCAGGTGGGTCACCTAGCGGTGCATCCAAAGACATAGGTCAAATTACCACCGTGAGGACAATCTCAAATTATGGAACCAATCCGCGAAGTTGCTTCCATTGTTTTTCAACTTTTCTTTCTCTAGGAACGCATTAAAATTGATGGTAGGGGCTGCCATTGATCTACAACATATTTGCAATAGTTTAGACTAAGTTTATGACAAATTGAGTTCAAATTAATTAATGAAATTAAACTAGGTGAACTCCCACTCAAAACAACATCCCTCACATTGTTTTAGTGATCACACGAACCAAATCCACTACATCAACACCGATCATCACGAGAGTTGATATAGTTTTAATGGCTTAACAATCATCATGTTCATCATATCTACTATATGATTCATGCTTTGCCTTTCGCCATCCGTGTTCCCGAGGCCATGTCTCAGACATGCTAGGCTCACAAGACAAACCTTAGCTTCCGCATAAGCAAATCTGGCTTGCTTACGCTAGAAGTCACCCGGAATCAAAGACACCCGATCATCACGTGGTGCTTCAAGCAGCAAGCTTTGGCAACGGTGCATACTAAGGGTGAACACTTTAGAACTTGAAATTTATGTGCATGAGGGATCATCTTATAATGCTACCGCTGCCTACTAAGCAATACAAGATGCATAAAGGATTAACATCACATGCAATTCATAATATGTGATATGATATGGCCTTTCTTCTTTGTGCTTCCGATCTCCATCTTCAAGCACCTAACATGATCTCCATCATCTCCGCATAGCATCAAGGTCAATGACGCTTCTTCATGGTTGTCGCCCACCAGCTTCAACTATTACAACTATTTTGAATAGACACGCAGGTCTTAATGTAAATTAAAGACAACCATATGGTTCGCCGCTTGCCAACTTACAATAAGGAACATTGCATACATCAAATATAATCACAATCATGGCCATATCACATCATCAGACACCTGCAAAACAAAGTTAGACGCTTCTACTTTCTTTGCATATTTTACGTGGTTTGGGGCTTTCCATAAGTGTCGCTCTAACTTACGAACAAGAACCACAACATTGATACTAGCATTGTTGATTACCCGCTGTAAATTGGATCTTAACTATGCTAGGAGAAACAGGCACCAAGAAAGCCACTTATGCAATACAAGTTGCATGTTGCGTGGAGCAAGTCTCATGAACGATGTCATGTAAGGTTAGCCCGGCCGCTTCATCCCAACATACCGCAAGATGCAAAGTACACAAAAGCAATCTACAATAAAAGCATCAACGCCCACAATGACCATTGTGTTCTACTCGCAACAGATCTACATATAGACACGGCTCGATACCACAGAGGGGTTCAGAGCATGGAAAACAAAAATTTTCTATCGCATACAAACAAACAAGCCAAGATCTATCTACTAGATTGTAGCAACGATTCGATGGAATAACTCACCGAAGATTCCAAAGTGTTTAACGAGAGCAGATTCTCGGGTGATGTAGTCGCATTTTCCGATCTCAAGATCGCAGACGATCTCCTTCCGCGCCAAGCTCAAGTAGCGCCCCTGCAGTCGGTCACACGCTCGTACGACGAAGACCTTCCTCTCCCTTGTTCCAAAGAAAATGGAGGTTGTAGCACTCTCGCGATTCCGCAAAGACAACGGGCGTGGTACCGGAGGTAGAGGGGAGATCCCAGGCTTCGCCAAGCCGGTGCAGTATGGTGGAGCTTATGAGAGAGGCTATTAGTGGTCTAGTAATTAGACACACCAATTAGAGGGCTCTAAACCAATTAGAAGGCTCTAAACCAAACAGCTCTAAACCGGGTCTAGGTCTAGTTTCTAGTTTAGAGGATAGGAACTTGTGTGTGTCTAGAGGGGAGGCCCTGCCTCCCTTTATAGGTGGGAGGGCTGGAAGGCCAGGAGGGAGGAGTCCCTCCCCAACTCGCCTAGGCTGGCCGCCGGCTTGGGAGGAGGACTCTCCCCAAGTCGGTTTCCAACTTCTCCTCTTCCAAAATCGCGCTTGACCAAAATCGGCGCTTGACTTTTCCAATTTAGGAATTAATTTAACCCTTTATTTTGGACAGCGAGTACACTTAGTACATGATGCAATAATTCCATCTTGCAATGACACATTCATGTACCCCTTCCCCCCCCGGAGTGCCGGACATTCCGGGACCTTCAAGAATGTTCCGGCGAAAACACCTAACCATTCCCCAACTCCAAAACGGGACTTTCCTTATATGAATCTTATTCTCCGGACCATTCCGGATCACCTCGTGATATCCCGGATCCCATCCGAGACCAACAACATTCGGTCTCTTTCTCATAATACCATAACTACTCAAACAACGTCAATCCTTATGTGTCTCCCTACGGTTCGTGAATTATGCGACATGATCGAGACACTTCTAACAATAACCAATAGAGGAATCTGAAATTCATATGGCTCTACATATTTCTACGATTACTTAGCATCGAATGAACCACTTACATACGATACCAATTTCCCTTTGTCTCACAATATGTTACTTATCCGAGGTCATGATCGCTTGTATCTCCGCATACCTAGTTCAACCTCGCATCGATAAGTACTTTTTCTCGCTCCTGATATGTGATCCCTTGACCAAGTCACATGCTTGCAAGCTAATTGGATGACATTTCACCGAGAGGGCCCAGAGAATATCTATCCGCCATGTGGATGGACAAATCCCACTCTTGATCCATGTGTTTCAACCAATACTTTCCAACACCCAATGCCACTTTTATAGCCACCTGTTACGGTGTGGTGTTTGATGACATCAAAGCATCCATCCAGTAAAGGCAATATGCATGATCTCATGGTCGAAGGAATTAGGTTACTATGTATCAGAAAGCATATAGCAATTGAACTATTGAAATGACTTGATCTTTATGCTACGCTTGTCTATAGGAGTATGTCCACCATATCATTCTCCTAACGATATGATCTTGTTGTTGATAACATCTCAATGTTCATGACAAAGAAACCACATCATCAATCAACCAACAAGCTAGTTAAGTATAGAGGCCATACTAGGGACTTCAAATTAAGTTTACAAATCACACAAGTATTAATGGTTTCCTTGTTAATACTATTATAGCATGAATGTAAACATTTATCATAAACACAAAGATATATAATAATAACTACATTTATTATTACCTCTAGGGCATATCTCCAACAAAAAGAGCACACATGCAACGACACTGGTGGATCCATAGGTGGATTGTGAAAAGAGCACACATGCAACGACTCTGGTGGATCCATATGTGGTATGTGAAAAGAACACACATGCAATGACTCCAGTTGTTGTTAGTAAAAAGAACACACATGCAATGACACTGGTGAATCCATGTATGGTCTATGAAGAGAACACACATTTCAATGACACAGGTGGATCCATATGTGGTATGTGAAAAGAACACACATGAAATGACTCTAGTTGTTGTTAGGAAAAAGAACACACATGCAATAACACTAGTGGATCCATATGTGGTATGTGAAGAGAACACACATGCAATGCCTCCAGTTGTTGTTAGTAAAAAGAACACACATGCAATGACACTGGTTGATCCATGTGTGGTCTCTGAAGAGAACATACAATTCAATGACACTAGTGGATCCATATGTGGTATGTGAAAAGAACACACATAAAATGACAGTGGTGGATCCATAGGTGGATTGTGAAAACAACACACATGCAATGACACTAGTGGATCCATAGGTGGATTGTGAAAAGAACACAGGCAATGACATGGGTGGATCGATATGTGGTATGTGCAAATAACACACATGCAATGACACTGGTGGATCCATAGGTGGATTGTGGAAAGAGCACACATGCAATGACACTGGTGGATCCATATGTGGTATGTGAAAAGAACACACATGCAATGGCTCCAGGAGTTGTTAGTAAAAAGAACACACATGTAATGACATCAGGATCCATGTGGTCTCTGAGAACACACATTTCAATGACACTGGTGGATCCATATGTGGTATGTGAAAAGAACACACATGCAATGACTCCAGTTGTTGTTAGTAAAAAGAACACACATGCAATGACACTGGTGGATCCATGTGTGGTCTCTGAGGAGAACAAGGATTTCATAGATACTGGTGGATCCATATATGGTATGTGAAAAGAACACACATGAAATGAAATTGGTGGGTCCATAGGTGGATTGTGAAAAGAGCACACATGCAATGACACTAGTGGATCCATAGGTGGATTGTGAAAAGAACACACATGCAATGACACTGGTGGATCCATATGTGGTATGTGAAAAGAACACACATGCAATGACACTAGTGGATCCATAGGTGCATTCTGAAAAGATCACACATGCAATGACACTGGTGGCTCCATATGTGGTATGTGAAAAGAACACACCTGCAATGCCTCTAGTTGTTGTTAGTAAAAAGAACACACATGTAATGACACTGGTGGATCCATGTGTGGTCTCTAAAGAGAACACACATTTCAATGACACTGGTGGATCCATATGTGGTATGTGAAAAGAACACACATGAAATGACTCGTGTTGTTGTTAGTTAAAAGAACACACATGCAATGACACTGGTGGATCCATGTGTGGTCTCTGAAGAGAACACACATTTCAATGACACTGGTGGATCCATATGTGGTATGTGAAAAGAACACACATGAAATAACACTGGTGGATCCATAGGTGGATTGTGAAAAGAGCACACATGCAATGACACTGGTGGATCCATGTGTGGTCTCTAAAGAGAACACACATGCAATGACTCCAATTGTTGTTAGTAAAAAGAGCACACATGCAATGACACTAGTGGATCCATAGGTGGATTGTGAAAAGAGCACACATGCAATGACACTGGTGGATCCATATGTGGTATGTGAAAAGAACACACATGCAATGACTCCAGTTGTTGTTAGTAAAAAGAACACACATGTAATGACACTAGTGGATCCATGTGTGGTCTCTGAAGAGAAGACATTTCAATGACACTGGTGGATCCATATGTGGTATGTGAAAAGAACACACATCAAATGACACTGTGGATCCATATGTGGATTATGAAAAGAACACACATGCAATGACACTGGTTGATCCATGTGTGGTCTCTGAAAAGAACATACATTTCAATGACACTAGTGGATCCATATGTGGTATGTGAAAAGAACACACATGAAATGACACTGGTGGATCCATAGGTGGATTGTGAAAAGAGCACACATGCAATGACACTGGTGGATCCATGTGTGGTCTCTGAAGAGAACACACATGCAATGTCACAGGATGTGGATCCAATTATTGTTAGTAAAAAGAACACACATGCAATGACACTAGTGGATGCATAGGTGGATTGTGAAAAGAGCACACATGCAATGACACTGGTGGATCCATATGTGGTATGTGAAAAGAACACACATGCAATGACTCCAGTTGTTGTTAGTAAAAAGAACACACATGTAATGACACTAGTGGATCCATGTGTGGTCTTTGAAGAGAACACACATTTCAATGACACTGGTGGATCCATATGTGGTATGTGAAAAGAACACACATGAAATGACTCCAGTTGTTGTTAGTAAAAAGAACACACATGCAATGACACTCGTGGATCCATATGTGGTATGTGAAAAGAACACACATGCAACGACTCCAGTTGTTGTTAGTAAAAAGAACACACATGCAATGACACTGGTGGATCCATGTGTGTTCTATGAAGAGAACACACATTTCAATCACATTGGTGGATCCATATGTGGTATGTGAAAAGAACACACATGCAATGGCTCCAGTTGTAGTTTGTAAAAAGAGCACACATGTAATGACACTGGTGGATCCATGTGTGGTCTCTAAAGAGAACACACATTTCAATGACACTAGTGGATCCATATGTGGTATGTGAAAAGAACACACATGCAATGACTCACGTTGTTGTTAGTAAAAAGAACACACATGCAATGACACTGGTGGATCCATGTGTGGTCTCTGAAGAGAACACACATTTCAATGACACTGGTGGATCCATATGTGGTATGTGAAAAGAACACACATGAAATGACTCAAAAAGAACACACATGCAATGACACTGGTGGATCCATATGTGGTATGTGAAAAGAACACACATGCAATGACTCCAGTTGTTGTTAGTAAAAAGAACACACATGCAATGACACTAGTGGATCCATGTGTGGTCTCTGAAGAGAACACACATTTCAATGACACTGGTGGATCCATATGTGGTATGTAAAAAGAACACACATGAAATGACACTGGTGGATCCATAGGTGGATTGTGAAAAGAGCACATGCAATGACACTGGTGGATCAATAGGTGGATTGTGAAAAGAACACACATGCAATGTCACTGGTGGATCCATATGTGGTATGTGAAAAGAACACACATGCAATGACACTAGTGGATCCATAGGTGGATTGTGAAAAGACCACACATGCAATGACACTGGTGGATCCATATGTGGTATGTGAAAAGAACACACATGCAATGACTCTAATTGTTGTTAGTAAAAAGAACACACATGTAATGACACTAGTGGATCCATGTGTGGTCTCTGAAGAGAACACACATTTCAATGACACTGGTGGATCCATATGTGGTATGTGAAAAGAACACACATGAAATGACTCGAGTTGTTGTTAGTAAAAAGAACACACATGCAATGACACTGGTGGATCCATGTTTGGTCTCTGAAGAGAACACACATTTCAATAACAATGGTGGATCCATATGTGGTATGTGAAAAGAACACACATGAAATGACACTGGTGGATCCATAGGTGTATTCTGAAAAGAGCACACATGCAATGACACTGGTGGATCCATGTGTGGTCTCTGAAGATAACACACATGCAATGACTCCAATTGTTGTTAGTAAAAAGAGCACACATGCAATGACACTGGTGGATCCATAGGTGGATTGTGAAAAGAGCACACATGCAATGACACTGGTGGATCCATATGTGGTATGTGAAATAACACACATGCAATGACTCTAGTTGTTGTTAGTAAAAAGAACACACATGTAATGACACTGGTGGATCCATGTGTGGTCTCTGAAGAGAACACACATTTCAATGACACTGGTGGATCCATATGTGGTATGTGAAAAGAACACACATGAAATGACACTGGTGGATCCATAGATGGATTATGAAAAGAACACACATGCAATGACAATGGTGGATCCATATGTGGTCTCTAAAGAGAACACACATTTTGATGACCTAGGTGGATCCATATGTGGTATGTGAAAAGAACACACATGAAATGACACTGGTGGATCCATAGGTGGATTGTGAAAAGAGCACACATGCAATAACACTGGTGGATCCATGTGTGGTCTCTGAAGCGAACACGCATGCAATGACTCTGGTTGTTGTTAGTAAAAAGAGCACACATGATATGACACTAGTGGATCCATAGGTGGATTGTGAAAAGAGCACACATGCAATGACACTGGTGGATCCATATGTGGTATGTGAAAAGAACACACATGCAATGACTCCAGTTGTTGTTAGTAAAAAGAACACACATGTAATGACACTAGTGGATCCATGTGTGGTCTCTGAAGAGAACACACATTTCAATGACACTGGTGGATCCATATGTGGTATGTGAAAAGAACACACATGAAATGACTACAGTTGTTGTTAGTAAAAGGAACACACATGCAATGACACTGTGGATCCATATGTGGTATGTGAAAAGAACACACATGCAATGACTGGTTGATCCATATATGGTAGTAAAAGAACACACATGCAATGACATTGGTGGATCCATGTGTGTCTATGAAGAGAGCACACATGCAATGACACATTGGTGGATCCATATGTGGTATGTGAAAAGAACACACATGCAATGGCTCCTATGTGGTTTGTAAAAAGAACACATGTAATGACATCAGTGGATCCATGTGTGGTCTCTAAAGAGAACACACATTTCAATGACACTAGTGGATCCATATGTGGTATGTGAAAAGAACACACATGCAATGACTCCAGTTGTTGTTAGTAAAAAGAATTTTACACACATGTAATGACACTGGTGGATCCATGTGTGGTCTCTGAAGAGAACACACATTTCAATGACACTGGTGGATCCATATGTGGTATGTGAAAAGAACACACATGAAATGACTCCAGTTGTTAGTAAAAAGAACACACATGCAATGACACTGGTGGATCCATATGTGGTATGTGAAAAGAACACACATGCAATGACTCAAGTTGTTGTTAGTAAAATGAACACACATGCAATGACACTGGTGGATCCATGTGTGGTCTCTGAAGAGAACACACATTTCAATGTCACTGGTGGATCCATATGTGGTATGTGAAAAGAACACACATGAAATGACACTGGTTGATCCATAGGTGGATTGTGAAAAGAGCACACATGCAATGACACTGGTCGATCAATAGGTGGATTGTGAAAAGAACACACATGCAATGTCACTGGTGGATCCATATGTGGTATGTGAAAAGAACACACATGCAATGACACTAGTGGATCCATAGGTGGATTGTGAAAAGACCACACATGCAATGACACTGGTGGATCCATATGTGGTATGTGAAAAGAACACACATGCCATGACTCTAATTGTTGTTAGTAAAAAGAACACACATGTAATGACACTAGTGGATCCATGTGTGGTCTCTGAAGAGAACACACATTTCAATGACACTGGTGGATCCATGTGTGGTATGTGAAAAGAACACACAAGAAATGACTCGTGTTGTTGTTAGTAAAAAGAACACACATGCAATGACATTGGTGGATCCATGTTTGGTCTCTGAAGAGAACACACATTTCAATAACAATGGTGGATCCATATGTGGTATGTGAAAAGAACACACGTGAAATGACACTGGTGGATCCATAGGTGGATTCTGAAAAGAGCACACATGCAATGACACTGGTGGATCCATGTGTGGTCTCTGAAGATAACACACATGCAATGACTCCAATTGTTGTTAGTAAAAAGAGCACACGTGCAATGACACTGGTGGATCCATAGGTGGATTGTGAAAAGAGCACACATGCAATGACACTGGTGGATCCATATGTGGTATGTGAAATAACACACATGCAATGACTCCAGTTGTTGTTAGTAAAAAGAACACACATGTAATGACACTGGTGGATCCATGTGTGGTCTCTGAAGAGAACACACATTTCAATGACACTGGTGGATCCATATGTGGTATGTGAAAAGAACACACATGAAATGACACTGGTGGATCCATAGGTGGATTATGAAAAGAGCACACATGCAATGACACTGGTGGATCCATGTTTGGTCTCTGAAGAGAACACACATTTCAATGACACTGGTGGATCCATATGTGGTATGTGAAAAGAACACACATGAAATAGCACTGGTGGATCCATAGGTGGATTGTGAAAAGTGCACACATGCAATAACACTGGTGGATCCATGTGTGGTCTCTGAAGGGAACACACATGTAATGACTCCAATTGTTGTTAGTAAAAAGAGCACACATGCAATGACACTAGTGGATGCATAGGTGGATTGTGAAAAGAGCACACATGCAATGACACTGGTGGATCCATATGTGGTATGTGAAAATAACACACATGCAATGACTCCAGTTGTTGTTAGTAAAAAGAACACACATGTAATGACACTAGTGGATCCATGTGTGGTCTCTGAAGAGAACACACATGCAACGACTCCAGTTGTTGTTAGTAAAAAGAACACACATGCAATGACACTGGTGGATCCATGTGTGGTCTCTGAAGAGAACACACATTTCAATCACATTGGTGGATCCATATGTGGTATGTGAAAAGAACAAACATGCAATGGCTCCAGTTGTTGTTTGTAAAAAGAGCACACATGTAATGACACTGGTGGATCCATGTGTGGTCTCTGAAGAGAACACACATTTCAATGACACTAGTGGATCCATATGTGGTATGTGAAAAGAGCACACATGAAATGACTCCAGTTGTTGTTAGTAAAAAGAACACACATGCAATGACACTTGTGGATCCATATGTGGTATGTGAAAAGAACACACATGCAATGACTCCAATTATTGTTAGTAAAAAGAACACACATGCAATGACACTGGTGGATCCATGTTTGGTCTCTGAAGAGAACACACATTTCAATGACACTGGTGGATCCATAAGTGGTATGTGAAAAGAACACACATGAAATAACACTGGTGGATCCATAGGTGGATTGTGAAAAGTGCACACATGCAATGACACAGGTGGATCCATGTGTGGTCTCTAAAGAGAACACACATGCAATGACTCCAATTGTTGTTAGTAAAAAGAGCACACATGCAATGACACTAGTGGATCCATAGGTGGATTGTGAAAAGAGCACAGATGCAATGACACTGGTGGATCCATATGTGGTATGTGAAAAGAACACACATGCAATGACTCAAGTTGTTGTTAGTAAAAAGAACACACATGTAATGACACTGGTGGATCCATGTGTGGTCTCTGAAGAGAACACACATTTCAATGACACTGGTGGATCCATATGTGGTATGTGAAAAGAACACACATGAAATGACTCCAGTTGTTGTCAGTAAAAAGAACACACATGCAATGACACTGGTGGATCCATATGTGGTATGTGAAAAGAACACACATGCAATGTTGTTGTTAGTAAAAAGAACACACATACAATGACACTGGTGGATCCATGTGTGGTCTCTGAAGAGAACACATATTTCAATGACACTGGTGGATCCATATGTGGTATGTGAAAAGAACACACATGAAATGACACTGGTGGATCCATAGGTGGATTGTGAAAAGAGCACACATGCAATGACACTGGTGGATCCATATGTGGTATGTGAAAAGAACACACATGCAATGACTCCAATTGTTGTTAGTGAAAAGAACACACATGTAATGACACTAGTGGATCCATGTGTGGTCTCTGAAGAGAACACACATTTCAATGACAACTGGTGGATCCATATGTGGTATGTGAAAAGAACACACATGAAATGACTCCAGTTGTTGTTAGTAAAAAGATCACACATGCAATGACATTGGTGGATCCATATGTGGTATGTGAAAAGAACGCACATGCAACGACTCCAGTTGTTGTTAGTAAAAAGAACACACATGCAATGACACTGGTGGATCCATGTGTGGTCTCTGAAGAGAACACACATTTCAATGACACTGGTGGATCCATATCTGGTATGTGAAAAGAACACACATAAAATGACACTGGTGGATCCATAGGCGGATTGTGAAAAGAGCACACATGCAATGACACTGGTGGATCAATAGGTGGATTGTGAAAAGAACACACATGCAATGTCACTGGTGGATCCATATGTGGTATCTGAAAAGAACACACATGCAATGACACTAGTGGATCCATAGGTGGATTGTGAAAAGACCACACATGCAATGACACTGGTGGATCCATATGTGGTATGTGAAAAGAACACACATGCAATGACTCTAATTGTTGTTAGTAAAAAGAACACACATGTAATGACACTAGTGGATCCATGTGTGGTCTCTGAAGAGAACACACATTTCAATGACACTGGTGGATCCATGAGTGGTATGTGAAAAGAACACACATGAAATGACTCGAGTTGTTGTTAGTAAAAAGAACACACATGCAATGACACTGGTGGATCCATGTTTGGTCTCTGAAGAGAACACACATTTCAATAACAATGGTGGATCCATATGTGGTATGTGAAAATAACACACATGAAGTGACACTGGTGGATCCATAGGTGGATTCTGAAAAGAGCACACATGCAATGACACTGGTGGATCCATGTGTGGTCTCTGAAGAGAACACACATGCAATGACTCCAATTGTTGTTAGTAAAAAGAGCACACATGCAATGACACTGGTGGATCCATAGGTGGATTGTGAAAAGAGCACACATGCAATGACACTGGTGGATCCATATGTGGTATGTGAAAATAAAACACATGCAATGACTCCAGTTGTTGTTAGTAAAAAGAACACACATGTAATGACACGGGTGGATCCATGTGTGGTCTCTGAAGAGAACACACATTTCAATGACACTGGTGGATCCATATGTGGTATGTGAAAAGAACACACATGAAATGACACTGGTGGATCCATAGGTGGATTATGAAAAGAGCACACATGCAATGACACTGGTGGATCCATGTTTGGTCTCTGAAGAGAACACACATTTCAATGACACTGGTGGATCCATATGTGGTATGTGAAAAGAACACACATGAAATAACACTGGTGGATCCATAGGTGGATTTTGAAAAGTGCACACATGCAATAACACTGGTGGATCCATGTGTGGTCTCTGAAGAGAACACACATGCAATGACTCCAATTGTTGTTAGTAAAAAGAGCACACATGCAATGACACTAGTGGATCCATAGGTGGATTGTGAAAAGAGCACACATGCAATGACACTGGTGGATCCATATGTGGTATGTGAAAAGAACACACATGCAATGACTCCAGTTGTTGTTAGTAAAAAGAACACACATGTAATGACACTAGTGGATCCATGTGTGGTCTCTGAAGAGAACACACATTTCAATGACACTGGTGGATCCATATGTGGTATGTGAAAAGAACACACATGAAATGACTCCAGTTGTTGTTAGTAAAAAGAACACACATGCAATGACACTGGTGGATCCATATGTGGTATGTGAAAAGAAAACACATGCAATGTTGTTGTTAGTAAAAAGAACACACATGCAACGACACCGGTGGATCCGTGTGTGGTCTCTGAAGAGAACAGACATTTCAATGACACTGGTGGATCCATATGTGGTATGTGAAAAGAACACACATGAAATGACACTGGTGGATCCATAGGTGGATTGTGAAAAGAGCACACATGGAATGACACTGGTGGATCAATAGGTGGATTGTGAAAAGAACACACATGCAATGTCACTGGTGGATCCATATGTGGTATGTGATAAGAACACACATGCAATGACACTAGTTGATCCATAGGTGGATTGTGAAAAGACCACACATGCAATGACACTGGTGGATCCATATGTGCTATGTGAAAAGAACACACATGCAATGACTCTAATTGTTGTTAGCAAAAAGAACACACATGTAATGACACTAGTGGACCCATGTGTGGTCTCTGAAGAGAACACACATTTCAATGACACTGGTGGATCCATATGTGGTATGTGAAAAGAACACACATGAAATGACTCTAGTGGATCCATGTGTGGTCTCTGAAGAAAACACACATTTCAATGACACTGGTGGATCCATGTGTGGTATGTGAAAAGAACACACATGAAATGACTCGAGTTGTTGTTAGTAAAAAGAACACACATGCAATGACACTGGTGGATCCATGTTTGGTCTCTGAAGAGAACACACATTTCAATAACAATGGTGGATCCATATTGGTATGTGAAAAGAACACACATGAAATGACATTGGTGGATCCATAGGTGGATTCTGAAAAGAGCACACATGCAATGACACTAGTGGATCCATGTGTGGTCTCTCAAGAGAACACACATGCAATGACTCCAATTGTTGTTAGTAAAAAGAGCACACATGCAATGACACTGGTGGACCCATAGGTGGATTGTGAAAAGAGCACACATGCAAGGACACTGGTGGATCCATATGTGGTATGTGAAAATAACACACATGCAATGACTCCAGTTGTTGTTAGTAAAAAGAACACACATGTAATGACACTGGTGGATCCATGTGTGGTCTCTGAAGAGAACACACATTTCAATGACACTGGTGGATCCATATGTGGTATGTGAAAAGAACACACATGAAATGACACTGGTGGATCCATAGGTGGATTATGAAAAGAGCACACATGCAATGACACTGGTGGATCCATGTTTGGTCTCTGAAGATAACACACATTTCAATGACACTGGTGGATCCATATGTGGTATGTGAAAAGAACACACATGAAATAACACTGGTGGATCTATAGGTGGATTGTGAAAAGTGCACACATGCAATGACACTGGTGGATCCATGTGTGGTCTCTGAAGAGAACACACATGCAATGACTCCAATTGTTGTTAGTAAAAAGAGCACACATGCAATGACACTAGTGGATCCATAGGTGGATTGTGAAAAGAGCACACATGCAATGACACTGGTGGATCCATATGTGGTATGTGAAAAGAACACACATGCAATGACTCCAATTGTTGTTAGTGAAAAGAACACACATGTAATGACACTAGTGGATCCATCTGTGGTCTCTGAAGAGAACACACATTTCAATGACAACTGGTGGATCCATATGTGGTATGTGAAAAGAACACACATGAAATGACTCCAGTTGTTGTTAGTAAAAAGATCACACATGCAATGACATTGGTGGATCCATATGTGGTATGTGAAAAGAACACATGCAACGACTCCAGTTGTTGTTAGTAAAAAGAACACACATGCAATGACACTGGTGGATCCATGTGTGGTCTCTGAAGAGAACACACATTTCAATGACACTGGTGGATCCATATGTGGTATGTGAAAAGAACACACATAAAATGACACTGGTGGATCCATAGGTGGATTGTGAAAAGAGCACACATGCAATGACACTGGTGGATCAATAGGTGGATTGTGAAAAGAACACACATGCAATGTCACTGGTGGATCCATATGTGGTATGTGAAAAGAACACACATGCAATGACACTAGTGGATCCATAGGTGGATTGTGAAAAGACCACACATGCAATGACACTGGTGGATCCATATGTGGTATGTGAAAAGAACACACATGCAATGACTCTAATTGTTGTTAGTAAAAAGAACACACATGTAATGACACTAGTGGATCCATGTGTGGTCTCTGAAGAGAACACACATTTCAATGACACTGGTGGATCCATGTGTGGTATGTGAAAAGAACACACATGAAATGACTCGAGTTGTTGTTAGTAAAAAGAACACACATGCAATGACACTGGTGGATCCATGTTTGGTCTCTAAAGAGAACACACATTTCAATAACAATGGTGGATACATATGTGGTATGTGAAAAGAACACACATGAAATGACACTGGTGGATCCATAGGTGGATTATGAAAAGAGCACACATGCAATGACACTGGTGGATCCATGTGTGGTCTCTGAAGATAACACACATGCAATGACTCCAATTGTTGTTAGTAAAAAGAGCACACATGCAATGACACTGGTGGATCCATAGGTGGATTGTGAAAAGAGCACACATGCAATGACACTGGTGGATCCATATGTGGTATGTGAAAATAAAACACATGCAATGACTCCAGTTGTTGTTAGTAAAAAGAACACACATGTAATGACACTGGTGGATCCATGTGTGGTCTCTGAAGAGAACACACATTTCAATGACACTGGTGGATCCATATGTGGTATGTGAAAAGAACACACATGAAATGACACTGGTGGATCCATAGGTGGATTATGAAAAGAGCACACATGCAATGACACTGGTGGATCCATGTTTGGTCTCTGAAGAGAACACACATTTCAATGACACTGGTGGATGCATATGTGGTATGTGAAAAGAACACACATGAAATAACACTGGTGGATCCATAGGTGGATTTTGAAAAGTGCACACATGCAATGAAACTGGTGGATCCATGTGTGGTCTCTGAAGAGAACACACATGCAATGACTCCAATTGTTGTTAGTAAAAAGAGCACACATGCAATGACACTAGTGGATCCATAGGTGGATTGTGAAAAGAGCACACATGCAATGACACTGGTGGATCCATATGTGGTATGTGAAAAGAACACACATGCAATGACTCCAGTTGTTGTTAGTAAAAAGAACACACATGTAATGACACTAGTGGATCCATGTGTGGTCTCTGAAGAGAACACACATTTCAATGACACTGGTGGATCCATATGTGCTATGTGAAAAGAACACACATGAAATGACTCCAGTTGTTGTTAGTAAAAAGAACACACATGCAATGACACTAGTGGATCCATATGTGGTATGTGAAAAGAAAACACATGCAATGTTGTTGTTAGTAAAAAGAACACACATGCAACGACACCGGTGGATCCGTGTGTGGTCTCTGAAGAGAACAGACATTTCAATGACACTGGTGTATCCATATGTGGTATGTGAAAAGAACACACATGAAATGACACTGGTGGATCCATAGGTGGATTGTGAAAAGAGCACACATGGAATGACACTGGTGGATCAATAGGTGGATTGTGAAAAGAACACACATGCAATGTCACTGGTGGATCCATATGTGGTATGTGAAAAGAACACACATGCAATGACACTAGTTGATCCATAGGTGGATTGTGAAAAGACCACACATGCAATGACACTGGTGGATCCATATGTGCTATGTGAAAAGAACACACATGCAATGACTCTAATTGTTGTTAGAAAAAAGAACACACATGTAATGACACTAGTGGACCCATGTGTGGTCTCTGAAGAGAACACACATTTCAATGACACTGGTGGATCCATATGTGGTATGTGAAAAGAACACACATGAAATGACTCTAGTTGTTGTTAGTAAAAAGAACACACATGCAATGAAACTGGTGGATCCATGTTTGGTCTCTGAAGAGAACACACATTTCAATAACACTGGTGGATCCATATGTGGTATGTGAATAGAACACACATGAAATGACACTGGTGGATCCATAGGTGGATTCTGAAAAGAGCACACATGCAATGACACTGGTGGATCCATGTGTGGTCTCTGAAGAGAACACACATGCAATGACTCCAATTGGTGTTAGTAAAAAGAGAACACATGCAATGACACTGGTGGATCCATAGGTGGATTGTGAAAAGAGCACACATGCAATGACACTGGTGGATCCATATGTGGTATGTGAAAAGAACACACATGCAGTGACTCCAGTTGTTGTTAGTAAAAAGAACACACATGTAATGACACTGGTGGATCCATGTGTGGTCTCTGATGAGAACACACATTTTAATGACACTGGTGGATCCATATGTGGTATGTGAAAAGAACACACATGAAATAACACTGGTGGATCCATAGGTGGATTGTGAAAAGTGCACACATGCAATGACACTGGTGGATCCATGTGTGGTCTCTGAAGAGAACACACATGCAATGACTCAAATTGTTGTTAGTAAAAAGAGCACACATGCAATGACACTGGTGGATCCATAGGTGGATTGTGAAAAGAACACACATGCAATGACACTGGTGGATCCATATGTGGTATGTGAAAAGAACACACATGCAATGACTCCAGTTGTTGTTAGTAAAAAGAACACACATGTAATGACACTGGTGGATCCATGTGTGGTCTCTGAAGAGAACACACATTTCAATGACACTGGTGGATCCATATGTGGTATGTGAAAAGAACACACATGAAATGACTCCAATTGTTGTTAGTAAAAAGAATACACATGCAATGACACTGGTGGATCCATATGTGGTATGTGAAAAGAATACACATGCAACGACTCCAGTTGTTGTCCGTGGCGCCGCTTCATGGTTGTCCATCATCACTAGCAACTATTACAACTACTTACAACAAAGCTATTACAAGATGAATAGACACGCAGGTCTTAACAGAATTAAAGACAACCATTAGGCTCCTGCCGGTTGCCATATTACAACAAGGATCATTGCATACATCAAATACAATCACAATCACATGATGGCCATATCACATCACAAAACCCCTGCAAAAACAAGTTAGACGCCTCTAATTTTCTTTGCAAGTTTTACGTGGCTTGGGGCTTTCGACTAAGAACGGATCTTACCTACAAAACTGAACCACAACGTTGATACAAGTGCTATCAAGTGCAAAGTGTAGATTTGATCTATACTATGATGGGAGAGACAGACACCCGCAAAGCCACTTGTGCAAAGCAAGTTGCACGTCAAGCGTGGAGCAAGTCTCATGTGCGATGACATGTAATGTTAGCCCGAGCCGCTTCATCCCACCATACCGCAAGATGCAAAGTACACAAATAGCAAAAGACGGCACGAGCACCAACGCCCACAACATCATTGTGTTCTACACGCAGATCTACGCGACAGACAAGGCTCGATACCACCGATGGGTTCGTAGCATGGAAAACAAAAAATTTCTACCGCAAGAACGAACAAAACTTAGATCTAATCTAGACAAAAGCCAAGATCTAATCTATTAGACATGAGCAACGAGATAGATCGGTACTAACCCTCGTAGAACCAAAAGCGTTACGAGATTAGATCTCGTGGATGATGTAGTCGATCACTTGCCGATCTCAAGATCGTGTGGACGATCCTTCCGGCAGCGTTCAAGCGCTTGAAGACGCCACACGTGCGGAGTCGAAGCAGACCTTCCTCTCCCTGTTCCAGCGAGCAGCGGAGGTAGTAGATCTTCTCCACGGAATCCCAGCAGCACGACGGCGTGGTGGTGGTGGTGGAGTGGAGATTTCTGGAGGGCTTCGCCTAAGCCGGTGCAAAAGAAAGGTGGAGGAGAGAGGCGGCAGAGATTGGGTGTTTTGGAAGAGGGCCAAGAGAGGGCGCCCCCTCCCTTCTATTTAAGGGAGGGAGGCGCGCCTGGGGAGGGGGAGTCCTAGTAGGACTCCCCTCCTAGGGGCCGTGATGGGGAAGGGAGAGTCCTCCTCCCCATGAACTGTCTTGCCCCACTTGGACTCCTTGATCCCTTCCTTGGTTTTCAAGTAAACTCCAAGAAATCCTCTAGAACCTTCCAGAACATTCCGAAACCTTCTAGAATCTCCATACAAACATTCCGGAACATTTCCTAACTTAGAAAATGATCCCCAATATATGAATCTTATTCTCCGGACCATTCTGGATCTCCTCGTGATTTCCCGGATCCATTCCGAGACTCCGAACAACATTCTGTCTCGAACGCAAATTCCATATCTACTTAAAACAACTTCGAACCTTAAGTGTGTCACCCTACGGTTCGTGAATATGCAGACATGATGAAGACACCTCTCCGATCAATAACCATCAGCGGGATCTGGAGATCCATAATGGCTCCCACATACTCAACGATTACTTCGTGATCGATAGAACCATTTAACATACGAAACCAATTTCCTTTGTCACACGATATTCTACTTATCCGAGGTTTGATCGTCAGTATCTTCATACCTAGTTCTTCCACGTTACTGATAAGTACTCTTTACTCGTTCCATGTTATGTCATCCCTTGTGACCCAGTCACATGCTTGCAAGCTATCTAGATGACATTCCACCGAGAGGGCCCAGAGTATATCTATCCGTCATATGGATGGACAAATCCCAATCTTGGTCTATGCGCTTCAACACATACTTTCAGAATACCCAATGACACCTTTATAACCGCCTAGTTACAAAGCAGCGTTTGATGTCATCAAAGTACCCATCCGGTGATGGTGATTGACATAACCTCATGGTCAAAGGATTAGGTTACTATGTATTTCACAGCTTACAGCAATACGAACTTAATGACTTGATCTTATGCTACACTTACTATGGGTGTGTGTCCATCACATCATTCTCCTAATGATATAACCTTGTTATTAATAACATCCAATGTCCATGATCAGGAAACCATGACCTCAATCAATCAACAAGCTACTTTAACAAGAGGCTTACTAGGGACTCTTTTACATTTACAAAAAACACAAGTACTAGTGTTTCCTAATAATACAATTATAGCATGGGATGTAAACATTTATCATAAACATAAAGATATAATAATAACCACTTTATTATTGCCTCTTGGGCATATCTCCAACAGTGGATCCATAGGTGGATTATGAAAATAGCACACATGCAATGACACTGGTGGATCCATATGTGGTATGTGAAAAGAACACACATGTAATGACTCTAGTTGTTGTTCGTAAAAAGAACACATATGTAATGACACTGGTGGATCCATGTGTGGTCTCTGAAGAGAACACACATTTCAATGACACTGGTGGATCCATATGTGGTATGTGAAAAGAACACACATGAAATGACTCCAGTTGTTGTTAGTAAAAAGAACACACATGCAATGACACTGGTGGATCCATGTGTGGTCTCTGAAGAGAACACACATTTCAATGACACTGGTGGATCCATATGTGGTATGTGAAAAGAACACACATGATAAGACACTAGTGGATCCATAGGTGGATTGTGAAAAGAGCACACATGCAATGACACTGGTGGATCCATAGGTGGATTATGAAAATAGCACACATGCAATGACACTGGTGGATCCATATGTGGTATGTGAAAAGAACACACATGCAATGACTCCAGTTGTTGTTAGTAAAAAGAACACATATGTAATGACACTGGTGGATCCATGTGTGGTCTCTGAAGAGAACACACATTTCAATGACACTGGTGGATCCATATGTGGTATGTGAAAACAAGAGACATGCAATTACTCAAGTTGTTGTTAGTAAAAAGAACCCACATGCAATGACACTGGTGGATCCATGTGTGGTCTCTAAAGAGAACACACATTTCAATGACACTGGTGGATCCATATGTGGTATGTGAAAAGAACACACATGAAATGACACTGGTGCATCCATAGGTGGATTGTGAAAAGAGCACACATGCAATGACACTGGTGGATCAATAGGTGGATTGTGAAAAGAACACACAAGCAATGTCACTAGTGGATCCATATGTGGTATGTGAAAAGAACACACATGCAATGACACTAGTGGATCCATAGGTGGATTGTGAAAAGACCACACATGCAATGACACTGGTGGATCCATATGTGGTATGTGAAAAGAACACATATGCAATGACTCTAATTGTTGTTAGTAAAAAGAACACACATGTAATGAAACTAGTGGATCCATGTGTGGTCTCTGAAGAGAACACACATTTCAATGACACTGGTGGATCCATATGTGGTATGTGAAAAGAACACACATGAAATGACTCCAGTTGTTGTTAGTAAAAAGAACACACATGCAATGACACTGGTGGATCCATGTTTGGTCTCTGAAGAGAACACACATTTCAATAACACTAGTGGATCCATATGTGGTATATGAAAAGAACACACATGAAATGACACTGGTGGATCCATAGGTGGATTCTGAAAAGAGCACACATGCAATGACACTGGTGAATCGATGTGTGGTCTCTGAAGAGAACACACATGCAATGACTCTAGTTGTTGTTAGTAAAAAGAGCACACATGCAATGACACTGGTAGATCCATAGGTGGATTGTGAAAATAGCACACATGCAATGACACTGGTGGATCCATATGTGGTATGTGAAAAAAACACACATGCAATGACACTAGTGGATCCATAGGTGGATTATGAAAAGACCACACATGCAATGAGACTGGTGGATCCATATGTGGTATGTGAAAATAACACACATGCAATGAATCTAATTGTTGTTAGTAAAAAGAACACACATGTAATGACACTAGTGGATCCATGTGGGGTCTCTGAAGAGAGCACACATTTGAATGACACTGGTGGATCCATATGTGGTATGTGAAAAGAACACACATGAAATGACTCGAGTTGTTGTTAGTAAAAAGAACACAAATGCAATGACACTGGTGGATCCATGTTTGGTCTCTGAAGAGAACACACATTTCAATAACACTGGTGGATCCATATGTGGTATGTGAAAAGAACACACATGAAATGACACTGGTGGATCCATAGGTGGATTCTAAAAAACACCACACATGCAATGACACTGGTGGATCCATGTGTGGTCTATGAAGAGAACACACATGCAATACACTGGTGGATCCATGTGTGGTCTATGAAGAGAACACGCATGCAATGACTCCAATTGTTGTTAGTAAAAAGAGCACACATGCAATTACACTGGTGGATCCATAGGTGGATTATGAAAATAGCACACATGCAATGAAACTGGTGGATCCATATGTGGTATGTGAAAAGAACACACATGCAATGACTCCAGTTGTTGTTAGTAAAAAGAACACGTGTGTAATGACACTGGTGGATCCATGTGTGGTCTCTGAAGAGAACACACATTTCAATGACACTGGTGAATCCATATGTGGTATGTGAAAAGAACACACATGCAATGACTCCAGTTGTTGTTAGTAAAAATAACACACATGCAATAACACTGGTGGATCCATATGTGGTATGTGAAAAGAACAGACATGCAATGACTCCAGTTGTTGTTAGTAAAAAGAACACACATGCAATGACACTGGTGGATCCATGTGTGGTCTCTGAAGAGAACACACATTTCAATGACACTGGTGGATCCATATATGGTATGTGAAAAGAACACACATGAAATGACACTGGTGGATCCATAGGTGGATTGTGAAAAGAGCACACATGCAATGACACTGGTGGATCAATAGGTGGATTGTGAAAAGAACACACATGCAATGTCACTAGTGGATCCATATGTGGTATGTGAAAAGAACACACATGCAATGACACTAGTGGATCCATAGGTGGATTGTGAAAAGACCACACATGCAATGACACTAGTGGATCCATATGTGGTATGTGAAAAGAACACACATGCAATGACTCTAATTGTTGTTAGTAAAAAGAACACACATGTAATGACACTAGTGGATCCATGTGTGGTCTCTGAAGAGAACACACATTTCAATGACACTGGTGGATCCATATGTGGTATGTGAAAAGAACACACATGAAATGACTCCAGTTGTTGTTAGTAAAAAGAACACACATGCAATGACACTAGTGGATCCATGTTTGGTCTCTGAAGAGAACACACATTTCAATAACACTGGTGGATCCATATGTGGTATATGAAAAGAACACACATGAAATGACACTGGTGGATCCATAGATGGATTCTGAAAAGAGCACACATGCAATGACACTGGTGGATCGATGTGTGGTCTCTGAAGAGAACACACATGCAATCACTCTAGTTGTTGTTAGTAAAAAGAGCACACATGCAATTACACTGGTGGATCCATAGGTGGAAAGTGAAAATAGCACACATGCAATGACACTGGTGGATCCATATGTGGTATGTGAAAAGAACACACATGCAATGACTCCAGTTGTTGTTAGTAAAAAGAACACACATGCAATGACACTGGTGGATCCATGTGTGGTCTCTGAAGAGAACACACATTTCAATGACACTGGTGGATCCATTTGTGGAATGTGAAAAGAACACACATGAAATGACTCTAGTTGTTGTTCGTAAAAAGAACACACATGCAATGACACTGGTGGATCCATGTGTGGTCTCTGAAGATTACACACATTTCAATGACACTGGTGGATCCATATGTGGTATGTGAAAAGAACACACATGAAATGACATTGTTGGATACATAGGTGGATTGTGAAAAGAGCACACATGCAATGACACTGGTGGATCAATAGGTGGATTGTGAAAAGAACACACATGCAATGTCACTGGTGGATCCATATGTGGTATGTGAAAAGAACACACATGCATTGACACTAGTGGATCCATAGGTGGATTATGAAAAGACCACACATGAAATGAGACTGGTGGATGCATATGTGGTATGTGAAAAGAACACACAAGCAATGAATCTAATTGTTGTTAGTAAAAAGAACACACATGTAATAACACTAGTGGATCCATGTGGGGTCTCTAAAGAGAGCACACATTTGAATGACACTGGTGGATCCATATGTGGTATGTGAACAGAACACACATGAAATGACTCGAGTTGTTGTTAGTAAAAAGAACACACATGCAATGACACTGGTGGATCCATGTTTGGTCTCTGAAGAGAACACACATTTCAATAACACTGGTGGATCCATATGTGGTATGTGAAAAGAACACACATGAAATGACACTGGTGGATCCATAGGTGGATTCTGAAAAAGACCACACATGCAATGACACTGGTGGATCCATGTGTGGTCTATGAAGAGAACACGCATGCAATACACTGGTGGATCCATGTGTGGTCTATGAAGAGAACACGCATGCAATGACTCCAATTGTTGTTAGTAAAAAGAGCACACATGCAATGACACTGGTGGATCCATAGGTGGATTATGAAAATAGCACACATGCAATGACACTGGTGGATCCATATGTGGTATGTGAAAAGAACACACATGCAATGACTCCAGTTGTTGTTAGTAAAAAGAACACGTGTGTAATGACACTGGTGGATCCATGTGTGGTCTCTGAAGAGAACACACATTTCAATAACACTGGTGGATCCATATGTGGTATGTGAAAATAACACACATGAAATGACTCCAGTTGTTGTTAGTAAAAAGAACACACATGCAATAACATTGGTGGATCCATATGTGGTATGTGAAAAGAACAGACATGCAATTACTCCAGTTGTTGTTAGTAAAAAGAACACACATGCAATGACACTGGTGGATCCATGTGTGGTCTCTGAAGAGAACACACATTTCAATGACACTGGTGGATCCATATATGGTATGTGAAAATAACACACATGAAATGACACTGGTGCATCCATAGGTGGATTGTGAAAAGAGCACACATGCAATGACACTGGTGGATCAATAGGTGGATTGTGAAAAGAACACACACGCAATGTCACTAGTGGATCCATATGTGGTATGTGAAAAGAACACACATGCAATGACACTAGTGGATCCATAGGTGGATTGTCAAAAGACCACACATGCAATGACACTAGTGGATCCATATGTGGTATGTGAAAAGAACACACATGCAATGACTCTAATTGTTGTTAGTAAAAAAGAACACACATGTAATGACACTAGTGGATCCATGTGTGGTCTCTGAAGAGAACACACATTTCAATGACACTGGTTGATCCATATGTGGTATGTGAAAAGAACACACATGAAATGACTCCAGTTGTTGTTAGTAAAAAGAACACACATGCAATGACACTAGTGGATCCATGTTTGGTCTCTGAAGAGAACACACATTTCAATAACACTGGTGGATCCATATGTGGTATGTGAAAAGAACACACATGAAATGACACTGGTGGATCCATAGGTGCATTCTGAAAAAGACCACACATGCAATGACACTGGTGGATCCATGTGTGGTCTATGAAGAGAACACGCATGCAATACACTGGTGGATCCATGTGTGGTCTATGAAGAGAACACGCATGCAATGACTCCAATTGTTGTTAGTAAAAAGAGCACACATGCAATGACACTGGTGGATCCATAGGTGGATTATGAAAATAGCACACATGCAATGACACTGGTGGATCCATATGTGGTATGTGAAAAGAACACACATGCAATGACTCCAGTTGTTGTTAGTCAAAAGAACACGTGTGTAATGACACTGGTGGATCCATGTGTGGTCTCTGAAGAGAACACACATTTCAATGACACTGGTGGATCCATATGTGGTATGTGAAAATAACACACATGAAATGACTCCAGTTGTTGTTAGTAAAAAGAACACACATGCAATAACATTGGTGGATCCATATGTGGTATGTGAAAAGAACAGACATGCAATTACTCCAGTTGTTGTTAGTAAAAAGAACACACATGCAATGACACTGGTGGATCCATGTGTGGTCTCTGAAGAGAACACACATTTCAATGACACTGGTGGATCCATATATGGTATGTGAAAATAACACACATGAAATGACACTGGTGCATCCATAGGTGGATTGTGAAAAGAGCACACATGCAATGACACTGGTGGATCAATAGGTGGATTGTGAAAAGAACACACACGCAATGTCACTAGTGGATCCATATGTGGTATTTGAAAAGAACACACATGCAATGACACTAGTGGATCCATAGGTGGATTGTGAAAAGACCACACATGCAATGACACTAGTGGATCCATATGTGGTATGTGAAAAGAACACACATGCAATGACTCTAATTGTTGTTAGTAAAAAAGAACACACATGTAATGACACTAGTGGATCCATGTGTGGTCTCTGAAGAGAACACACATTTCAATGACAATGGTGGATCCATATGTGGTATGTGAAAAGAACACACATGAAATGACTCCAGTTGTTGTTAGTAAAAAGAACACACATGCAATGATACTAGTGGATCCATGTTTGGTCTCTGAAGAGAACACACATTTCAATAACACTGGTGGATCCATATGTGGTATATGAAAAGAACACACATGAAATGACACTGGTGGATCCATAGGTGGATTCTGAAAAGAGCACACATGCAATGACACTGGTGGATCGATGTGTGGTCTCTGAAGAGAACACACATGCAATGACTCTAGTTGTTGTTAGTAAATAGAGCACACATGCAATGACACTGGTGGATCCATAGGTGGAAAGCGAAAATAGCACACATGCAATGACACTGGTGGATCCATATGTGGTATGTGAAAAGAACACACATGCAATGACTCCAGTTGTTGTTAGTAAAAAGAACACACATTCAATGAAACTTGTGGACCCATGTGTGGTCTCTGAAGAGAACACACATTTCAATGACACTGGTGGATCCATATGTGGAATGTGAAAAGAACACACATGAAATGACTCTAGTTGTTGTTAGTAAAAAGAACACACATGCAATGACACTGGTGGATCCATATGTGGTATGTGAAAAGAACACACATGCAATGACTCCAGTTGTTGTTAGTAAAAAGAACACACATGTACTAACACTAGTGGATCCATGTGTGTTCTCTGAAGAGAACACACATTCCAATGACACTAGTGGATCCATATATGGTATGCGAAAAGAACACAAATTGAAATGACTCCAGTTGTTGTTAGTAAAAAGAACACACATGCAATGACACTGGTGGATCCATGTTTGGTCTCTGAAGAGAACACAAATTTCAATGACACTGGTGGATCCATATGTGGTATGTGAAAAGAACACACATGAAATAACACTAGTGGATCCATAGGTGGATTTTGAAAAGTGCACACATGCAATGACACTGATGGATCCATGTGTGGTCTCTGAAGAGAACACACATTCAATGACTCCAATTGTTGTTAGTAAAAAGAGCACACATGCAATGACACTGGTTGATCCATATGTGGTATGTGAAAAGAACACACATGCAATGACTGCAGTTGTTAGTAAAAAGAACACAGATGTAATGACGCTGGTGGATCCATATGTGGTATGTGAAAAGAACACACATGTAATGACACTGGTGGATCCATGTGTGGTGTCTAAAGAGAACACGCATTTCAATGACACTAGTGGATCCATATGTGGTATGTGAAAAGAACACACATGAAATGACTCGAGTTGTTGTTAGTAAAAAGAACACACATGCAATGACACTGGTGGATCCATATGTGGTATGTGAAAAGAACACACATGTAATGACTCCAGTTGTTGTTAGTAAAAAGAACACATATGCAATGACACTGGTGGATCCATGTGTGGTCTCTGAAGAGAACACACATTTCAATGACACTGGTGGATCCATATGTGGTATTTGAAAGGAACACACATGAAATGACACTGGTGGATCCATAGGTGGATTGTGAAAAGAACACACATGCAATGACCCTGGTGGATCAATAGGTGGATTGTGAAAAGAACACACATGCAAGGTCACTGGTGGATCCATATGTGGTATGTGAAAAGAACACACATGCAATGAAACTAGTGGATCCATAGGTGGATTGTGAAAAGACCACACATGTAGTGACACTGGTGGATCCATATGTGGTATGTGAAAAGAACACACATGCAATGACTCTAATTGTTGTTAGTAAAAAGAACACACATGTAATGACACTAGTGGATCCATGTGTGGTCTCTGAAGAGAACACACGTTTCAATGACACTGGTGGATCGATATGGGTATGTGAAAAGAACACACATGAAATAACACAGGTGGATCCATAGGTGGATTGTGAAAAGTGCACACATGCAATGACACTGGTGGATCCATGTGTGGTCTCTAAAGAGAACACACATGCAATGACTCCAATTGTTGTTAGTAAAAAGAGCACACATGCAATGACAGTGGTGGATCCATAGGTGGAAAGTGAAAAGAGCACACATGCAATGACACTGGTGGATCCATATATGGTATGTGAAAAGAACACACATGCCATGACTCCAGTTATTGTTAGTAAAAAGAACACACATGTAATGACACTAGTGGATCCATGTGTGGTCTCTGAAGAGAACACACATTTCAATGACAATGGTCGATCCATATGTGGTATGTGAAAAGAACACACATGAAATGACTCCAGTTGTTGTTAGTAAAAAGAACACACATGCAATGACACTGGTGGATCCATATGTGGTATGTGAAAAGAACACACATGCAATGACTCCAGTTGTTGTTAGTAAAAAGAACACACATACAATGACAATGGTGGATCCATGTGTGGTCTCTGAAGAGAACACACATTTCAATGACACTCGTGGATCCATATGTCGTATGTGAAAGGAACACACATGAAATCACACTGGTGGATCCATAGGTGGATTTTGAAAAGAACACACATGCACTGACACTGGTGGATCAATAGGTGGATTGTGAAAAGAACACACATGCAATGTCACTGGTGGATCCATATGTGGTATGTGAAAATAAAACACATGCAATGACACTAGTGGATAAATAGGTGGGTTGTGAAAAGACCACACATGCAATGACACTGGTGGATCCATATTTGGTATGTGAAAAGAACACACATGCAATGACTCTAATTGTTGTTAGTAAAAAGAACACACATGTAATGACACTAGTGTATCCATGTGTGGTCTCTCAAGAGAACACACATTTCAATGACACTGGTGGATCCATATGTGGTATGTGAAAAGAACACACATGAAATGACTCCAGTTGTTGTTAGGAAAAAGAACACACATGCAATGACACTGGTGGATCGATATGTGGTATGTTAAAAGAACACACATGCAATGACTCCAGTTGTTGTTATTAAAAAGAACACACATGCAATGACACTGGTGGATCCATGTGTGGTCTCTGAAGAGAGCACACATTTCAATGACACAGGTGGATCCATATGTGGTATGTGAAAAGAACACACATCAAATGACACTGGTGGATCCATAGGTGGATTGTGAAAAGAGCACAGATGCAATGACACTGGTGGATCCATATGTGGTTTGTGAAAAGAACACACATGCATTGAATCCAGTTGTTGTTAGTAAAAATAACACACATGCAATGACACTGGTGGATCCATAGGTGGATTGTGAAAAGAGCACACATGCAATGACACTGGTGGATTCATATGTGGTATGTGAAAAGAACAAACATGCAATGACTCTGGTTGTTGTTAGTAAAAAGAACACACATGCAATGACACTAGTGGATCCATAGGTGGATTGTGAAAAGAGCACACATGCAATGACACTAGTGGATCCATATGTGGTATGTGAGAAGAACACACATGCAATGACTCCAGTTGTTGTTATTAATAAGAACACACATGCAACAACACTGGTGGATCCATGTGACTCCAGTTGTTGTTATTAATAAGAACACACATGCAACAACACTGGTGGATCCATGTGTGGTCTCTGAAGAGAACACACATTTCAATGACACTGGTGGATCCATATGTGGTATGTGAAAAGAACACACATGAAATGACACGGGTGGATCCATAGGTGGATTGTGAAAAGAGCACACATGCGATGACACTGGTGGATCCATATGTGGTATGTGAAAAAACACACATGCAATGACTCTAGTTGTTGTTAGTAAAAAGAACACACATGCAATGACACTGGTGGATCCATGTGTGGTCTCTGAAGAGAACACACGTTTCAATGACAATCGTGGATCCATATGTGGTATGTGAAAAGAACACACATGAAATGACTCTAGTTGTTGTTAGTAAAAAGAACACACATGCAATGACACTGGTGGATCCATATGTGGTATGTTAAAAGATTACACACGAAATGACTCTGGTTGTTGTTAGTGAAAAGAACACACATGCAATGACACTGGTGGATCCATGTGTGGTATCTGAAGAGAACACACATTTCAATGACTCTGGTTGTTGTTAGTAAAAAGAACACACATGCAATGACACTGGTGGATCCATGTGTGGTCTCTGAAGAGAACACACATGCAATGACTCTGGTTGTTGTTAGTAAAAAGAGCACACATGACACTGGTGGACCCATAGGTGGATTGTGAAAAGAACATACATGCAATGACACTGGTGTATCCATATGTGGTATGTGAAAAGAACACACATGCAATCACACTAGTGGATCCATATGTGGTATGTGAAAAGAACACACATGCAATGACTCTGGTTGTTGTTAGTAAAAAGAACACACATGCAATGACACTGGTGGATCCATGTGTGGTCTCTGAAGAGAACACACATTTCAATGACACTGGTGGATCCATAGGCGGATTGTGAAAAGAGGTTTTCCCTCTCTCTCGGTCACAAATCTCACAAAATCCCAAACGTGTGGAGATCCCAAACATGTGCTCACTCTGGGTGCTATGCCCTGATTGGCTGACACAGATGTCACGCGGATCGTCTCCACCAACCGTTGATCCTATGTGATCCAACGGGTAGGATAACCCCTCCCTTCTCCACTTTTTTTATGCATGGTAAATTCGTGCCACCTCTCTATCCGAGCCACCGATACTTTACTTCCATAAACAAGTGAAAATCATCTATCTAACTAAAATAAATAAAATAAATGATCATATTTCGAAGAAGCCATCGTCTTCATCTTCCGGTTCGTCCTCATCTTCGTCAACGCCATAGTCCCTGCCATCGCTGCCGTCGGTGTCCTCCTCTGATGACTCGACACCGCCCCCTTCCTCGAATAAGCGCGCTATCTCTTCGTTGGTGTCCTCCTCCTCCTCCTCTTCATAGTCCCGCGGGTCCACGTCACTCTCCTCCGCTTCTGCCTCCAACAGATCGATGAACGCCTCCTCGTTGGCCGAGTCGGACTCGTCCAAATAGCTATCTCCTCTCTTCTTCCTGGTCTTCTTCTCATTCATCTTCTTGTCCGTACTCGCCGGTGTAACACGCGCCCCCATCCTGGCTACTGCTTTGCGCTCATCCGACGTTGCAGGTACCCCACGCTCCTCCTGCGTGGCCAGTACGAGCTTCGACGTCGTGGTGTCCTTGAGTGCCGATGTCGATGGATCCTAGCGCGGTCGGACATGACGTGCTGCCTCAGCAGGCGACTCGCGAGCACGAATGATGTAGCGAAGAGCCGGGGACGCAGGATGGTCAGTGGACAGCTTGGACCTGCCATTGCCACGGCGAGGGGGCATAGTGCTTGAGGTAGTTGCTCCAAATGGTCGATGGCGGGTACACAGAGTGGGGTGCCAATCTGATCAAGGACGAGCAGCGGTTTCGTGCGTCGTGTCCACGCATGCATTTGAAGTAATATCTCACGTACTGAACATAATTTGATCACAATAAAAGTGGCACAACGTATTCTAGACTCGTAAATATCCCGTGCATGCTTGTCACGTGGAGTTCGACGGAGTTCGACGTGCCGACGTGATCGTGCAGCAGTTGCGCGTGTCATTGCCCCATCAACACGTGACACACGCACGCAGGATGTGCGCGCTGATTCCTGTGATGACCACCCGGCTCACACTCCCCTTATTATATACTGGATTTTGGGTGGCGCCGAAGACCATTGAAGTGTCCATCGCAATAAAGACAAGTCCCATTGATTCCCTACCCCTGCCTCCCTAGCTTCATTGAGAAGGTAGACCGTACACGGTGGTCTTGTATAATAGTACTAGTACTACTGGACCACAACATGTACTCTTTGACTCTTCTCCCACACTAATCACTATCTCCTTCCTCCTGCCGCCGCCAGCCTCACCCTACAAGCCATGGCTCCACTTAGGAGGGGGAGAGGCCAGTCGACGATCCTCGCGAAGAAAAGGGAGAGAAATCGACGCGAGGCACTTCTTCCTCTACCAGCCTCTCAAGCCCACCCTCTCATCGAGGTCCAATCTCCCCCGACAATGGAGCCGAATGTTCCAGCAGGCGAGGGATCCTCCCGGTATGGTCTTCTTGTTCTACTTCTCCATATCCCTCTCCATCATGATCTTAATCAGCTTCTTCTTGTTTTTCTTCTTCTTCTGGCTCTTCCTCTTCTACGTATTACAGGCCGGCCGTGGAGCCCGAATCCACCACGACGGAGGCGTTGCAGGACCCGTTTGGCCATGTTCCATGTCTCAGCGAGGTAGCAAATCGCCGCGCTGTTATTTCTTCGAGTTGTGATGTGGATTTCTTAGATCCTGTCCGCCCCGCATTGGTTTTTCTTCTTCTTTTGCGAGTTGTATTAGTTTTCATGAATATGATTGGATCTCTTGGTCTTTCCTTAATACCGCTGTTCATAGATTCACTATGGATTTTTTGTGATTAGGATTGGTTTATCGTGGTCATGAATAGATCTCTAGGTCCATTTTTTAACACTGCGGCCAATAGATTCAACGCGGATTTTTTTTGATATGTATTAGTATTCACCTGGGAGCTCGAACAGCAAGGCTACCATCCGAGCCTACCATGACAGGAACCGTTGTCTGGATGCAGTCAAGGAGATGAAGGCGGACATGAGCAGAGGGATCACCATACTCGAGGGTGTTCGGAAAGAGAACGAGGAGCTAAGGGAATGTCTGGATGCGTATTGGAGCAATGCCCAAGTCTGATTCCTGTTAGCAGGGACACGAATATTAGTTCGTCCTCCACTCCTTTTGTAATGTTTAGGGTTCAGGGAGCAATGCCCAAGTATGCTTCCCATTATAGGGTGTAATAAGAATCCTAGGGCAACTCCTTATCTATCTGGACATGTGTTGGTGTTCATGTTCATGAATGGACACCATGTTCTCTTTCCATTATGTATCTGGACATGGGTTTCTGCATTATGAGTTTGCCACTCTCCCACTACTATTTGGTGATATTTGGAAAAACCCACAGCACACTAAACTGCAGATAAATCTTATTTGTCTTTGAAATTGAAATTATGACAGTGCCACTAGTCGATTCATAAAATGTTGATTAGTCCTAGATTGCTTCTTCCTTGAAATTATGACAGTGCCACTAGTCGATTCAGTTAATTATGGAAACTAACCATCTTGTACTGGTGAACTGAACAAACCATACTATGTATTTTTGTTGCAGGGAAAGAGGCGAAAGATCGACCAGGACCTAGCGACCTGGCTAAATGACAAGATAGCAATCCAAAGGGAGAAGTAGAATTCCTAGAAACTAGCCTTTGACCAACTGCATGCTGAACTCGTGGTCCTTTCTGACAAGTGCCAGAAACTGAAGGAGTTAAACACCGGCTGCGCGAAGCTACACAGTGAAGGTCGTGCCTCGGCTAGGAAGCAGACAGAGATCATGAAAGGGATCTTGAAGGAAAATCGTATGGCTACGGACCAAATTCTCCAATCTGTGACGGAGCGCTGGAACCTACAGCCGAAGCACGACATAGTACTGAAGGAGCTGGCCAATCTTAGGGAGGAAAACAGGCAGCTCTGGGCCAGGCTCGCTTGAACACAACATATGTCTATTTAGTACTGAACTGCCTGGTTTATCCTCTGCAGTGGTGATTTTGTAAGCGTGAACTTAACTCTATGCATGATATGTGTGTTCGTCTGAAATTAGTTTGCTCGAGGATTGAGTTTGGCTTAGTTCGGAAAGCGCAACTGCAAGTCTTACAATTAACTACTTTCAGGCATTAGCACAACATAAATTATTCATCTCGAATTTCCTTTATCCTCTATAGTCTATCCTTGTTCACCCTCGCGCGCCTTCTTCAGTTCCTTCAACAGATCCGCAATGCAGTACTCTGGCTTCTCCTTGTCTTCCCTGAACTGATCCCTCTCCTTTTCTGCATTATGAATCAGCAACCTGTGACTATCCTGAAGCTTCTTTGCAGTTCCAACAACCAAGCTCCCATCAATTCCGTCAGTTAGCTGTGACTGCAAATTCTCGATTTCTTGTTCCAGCACTTATTTCGTACCGATAGCTTGTACTTTTTTTCAGCTGCATCACTTACATCAGTAAATCTCCCCGACCTTTCCAACTCATACATCTCCCATAACTGTGCCAAACATTTCTTAAGTGCATCTGGCCACTCAAGATCCACCCACACCGGGCCAACCTAAAAACACACACACTATAGTGTTATGAACATGCACGATACATTTTACTTCATGTCACAGTTGCACATAATGTAAACAAACCTGATTTGAACAGCCCAAAAACCTTCTGCCAGTGTTACTTCCTTCGAATGCAACATATCTCCTTAGTTTTAGCCCATGGTCACATGGCACTTCTCCATCGAGATCTAGGCCCTCCCATTCGGAGTTGTAGATCGTCCATGGTACCTATAGGTAAACGCAAAGCTGAAATCGAACATGATTGCATGCACATATGGAGCTCAGATCGAGAGATTTACCATTGCCTAACCCTAGCCCGAGAAAATAGAGGAACTCACATCGTGGAAGGAATACTCGATGTCGAAGAGAAGGTTGTCGCTGCTCGACTGGTCGTCCTCGCTTTTCAAGGACAGCATGGCGAATGCGTCATCATGTAACGAGAGAGAGAGAGAGAGAGAGAGAGAGAGAGAGAGAGAGAGAGAGAGAGAGAGAGAGAGAGAGAGAGAGAGAGAGAGAGAGAGAGAGAGCAGCCCTTCTACCGCTGCAACAATGACTAAATTGGCATGTTACAATAGTTTAATGGATACCATGCCCTTTCCCTGGACTACTGTCTCCTGCCTGATATGGATTCTCTTCACACATTCTCATTTCAAATATTAAACCTGCACTCCCTCCATCCCAATTTTATTTGTAACAAAAACATACCAGTATATTACATCATCTAAAGAAACAAAATCATGTCAACTACAAGGTACTTATGCATCACTTCTTCAGTCATGGTTTCACAAAGCATTACATTACAATCTCTCAACAAACATAATCACAACATGGTTTCACAAAACATCACATTACAATCTCTCAACAAACATAATCACAGAAACAAGTATATTACATCAACTCAAGAAACAAAATCATGTCGACTACAAGGTACTTACACATCACTTGTCCTATGATGGTTTCGCAAAACATTACATTACAATCTCTCAACAAACAAAATAATAGAAACAAGTACAGTACATCATCTCAAGAAACATAATCATGTCAACTACAATGTATTTATGCATCACTTGTCCAGTCATGGTTTCACAAAACATTACATTACAATTTCCCAACAAACATAATAATAAAAACAAGTACGGTACGTCATCTTAAGAAACATAATCATGTCAACTACAATATACTTATGTCTTATTACAACAATGATGGTTTCAGTGAGTGACATGTCCGAAAATCTCAACAACTCGCACATCATTATATCGCAATCTCTCAACAAACATAATCACAGAAACACGCTCTCAATGCAACAACAGTCAATATTACAAATACATGCAGGGGAACCCCACGGTCCATATGACAAGCCTAGGGTAGCATCTCTCAATAGATCTCATCAACGTCGACTACCTCATTCTGTTCAGCCACTACAGGGGCATCTACATCCACTATAACCTATTCAACAACATCAGAAATGGTACCAAGGAAGAACGCCTTCCTGGTTCGCTTCTTTCGTTGCATAATCTCCATAATATCTTCACTATCCAAAACATCTATGAATTACTGCTTCTTATGATGCCACCACCGGATTTTTGCCATATGCTTAGGGCCAATACTGATTTCCTTACCGATCATCTCTCTCATTTCATCAAGAGTTATGTTTTTGGAATCGACAGTGATCTCCACAGTACATGACAAAACTGGCTTATTAACTCCCTCATCAAGTTTTGCCATGTATGAATCCACCTTTGTGCGTATACTGAACTTATCTAGATCAGCATCTATTGGTCCGTATTCTCTAGGAGCAGAAGCTCTGGCAGCAAGATCTCCAGCATATGCATACAGATCATCAATCATCACTTCAACTTTCACCATACGATCAGCTACACCACACTCCCAAACCATCTGAAGCTCATGGGAGTGCTCAATTTGCTGATAGGTATCATTCATGTTGCGCCACACCAATTTTGTCCTCTGTCTAGAACCTAGGGAATTCTAGCGGCAATCATATCTACTAGATGCGAAACAGACACAACCTCTTTGCAATTCACAAGCAGATGCACATCTTGCCCGAACACAACCCTCTCGCAACCAAAATCAAGTTTTGTAGTGTACTGCTGAACATGAACTGTGAACTCATATAGGTCCCTTGTATGAAAGTTGTGCCTAATTTGATTAAAAAGGGGAACATTTCAGTTCATTCGATTCTATTATGCTATAACTAATCTCCTTGCAAGATAAGGCACAGATAAGAAAAACTCACCTCTCGCTCTTCTCTCGGGTTTTTTTCTTCGAGATCTGGGTGCTACATCTGCCCACTAGAGCCGAACAATCCGCCGTCGGCCTTTCTTTTCTCTTCAACCCGCTGCTCGTAGGTACCTTGGGAGTAGAATCCTTGCTGGCCTCCTCGCTAACCGGGGCTCAAGACCTCGCCGCTCCTACGTGTTGAGCCACAGACTTGGGCCCCGAAGGACCTGAATCAGTTGGTGACGTAGCTACAACCTTCACCTTACAAGACATGCTAGGCCGCCGCTATCGGGGAGGGAGAAAAAAGGTCCTCCACCGCCGGCAAATTTAGGGTCGGGAAAGGAAAGAAAAGGGACCGCCGCCGCATCAAGATTCAGTGTCGAGAGTTAGGAAAGTACAGTAATGGATTTGCCCCTACGACACGTGTAGGGTGGCTAAGAAGAGTGACCAGCGAAGGAGGGGCACAGCAGGAACTAGTGTAACGGAATATCCTGACTTAACGGGCGCGATTTGAAAATATTGGGTTTGGCCATCATTCACTCGAAATACCCCTCTCAGCAATTGGTGCCCCAAGTTTTCGAATCGCGGTGATAAAAATCAACTTGGGTACCGCGTTACCTGGGCGACCCAACTTTTGGGGCGCCAAATGATATTCTCTAGGGGGGAGGGGGGTGACATGATGGTTCTAGAACATGTTGGAGTTTTCTCTAGGTACTGTTCAACACGAATCCAGCTGCTCTGAACCATTGGATCTAACAGCCCAACGGTTAGGATTGGTGCTATAGATCCAATTCAAAACAACTCCATTATAGTAGTCTTACCACTATATAGTGTACGAATAACTTCAAATATCGACCGTTGGATCAAGACTCGCGAATCCCAACATTTCAAGTTGTTGTATCTTATTTTCCATTCTAAAATCTAGAAGATTTTATTGATAGTCTTCATCACAATAAATGCTATACACAAACCTCAAAACACACTTCTCCATTATTCTAGAATATTCTCCTTGTTTCTCTAGACCACATTACCAAAATTTTGAAGTTTTAGATAGCTAATAATCGTTGACTTCTACATGATATACAAAGTAAAAGAATGAAATATACACCCATACTTTATAGATGTTGATCAAATATTTTTTTTTTGCTTTACCTATTATAATTTTATATCATGATGATATGTCATACGGGTATTATATCAATCTCACGTGCAGGACACGTGCAACTTACTAGTAGTAGATATATAGTATACGAATAACTTTGAATGCTGACCGTTGGATCAGGACTCGTGAATCCCAATATTTCCAACCGTTGTATCTTCTTTTCCATTTTAGCATCTAGAAGATTCTATAGATAGTCATCAACATAATGAATACTATGAACGAACCTCAAAACACACTTCTCCATCATACTAGATTCTTCTCCCTCATTTCTCTAGACCATGTTACCAAAAATTTCAAGTGTTAGGTAGCTAACAATCTTTGACTTCTACATGATGATATAAAGTACGAGAACAAAATATACACCCATACTTTATATATGTTGATCAAATTTATAATTTTTTGTGCTTTACCTATTATAATTTTATATAATGATGATATGTCATATGTCTATTATCTGAGTCTCATGTGAAGGACACGTGCAATTTACTAGTATTGTCTTACCATTATATAGTGTACAAATAACTTTGAATATTGATCGCTGGATCAAGAGTCGTGAATCCCAACATTTCCAGCCGTTGGATCTTGTTTTCCATTCTACCATCTAGAAGATTCTATTCATAGTCTTCATCAGAATGAATGCTATGCACAAAACTCAAAACACACTTCTCCAGTATTCTAAAATCTTCTCTCTCGTTTCTCTAGACCATGTTACCAAAATTTTCATGTTTTAGATACCTAATAACCATTGACTTCTGTATGATGATACAAAGTACAAGAACCAAATATACACCCATACGTTATAGATGTTGATCAAATTTGAAAAAAATTGTGCTTTACCAATTATAATTTTTTATCTCTACTAGTACTATAATGGAGCAATTTTGAATAGGATCCATAGCACCAATCCTGACCTTTGGGCTATTAGATCCAATGGTTCAGAATAGCTAGATTCATCTTGAATACTAGTACCTAGAGCAAACTCCACCATGTTCTAGAACCATCATGTCACCACCCCCAAAATTTCATAGCACAGTATGTTGTATTCTCAATATGTGTAGATAGTTATTATTAATAGACTTAATGTGTGCATTGTTTCTCTAACAAGACTATTGACTTACTGTTTGTTAAATCACATTTCATACAGTATATATGTGTGTGGCACGTGTCTTTTACTAAGTATAGTGATGATATGTCATACGTCTACTATCTGAGTCTCACGTGCAACTTACTAGTCTCTTTAGCATAATGGATGCTATGCATAAATCTCAAAACACACTTCTCGATAATTCTAAAATCTTCTGTCATGTCTTTAGAGAATGTGGAGTACTAGAGAGTTAATAGGTTGATTTCTACACGATACAAAGTACAAAAACTATCCAAGTGGTGGTTTGTGCAACACATGGAGCATGACATTGTGAAATCTGGGATGTCCCCTTCCTATATATGCACACCAAGG
Organism: Avena insularis; assembly: GCA_023614405.1. Lineage (NCBI taxonomy): Eukaryota > Viridiplantae > Streptophyta > Magnoliopsida > Poales > Poaceae > Avena > Avena insularis. Next base: position 317,816,105 of record CM042686.1, read on the forward strand.
CAGTTGACCAATAGGCTAGATATTCTTCTCTAGAAAAAAAGATAAAAATAGGCCACACACACAGCGCGGCCGTACCAAGGCACATGTGTGCAGCGCCGTGCAGTGGGACGAGAGAGAGATCAGCTGGCCGGTGCGCGTAGGGCGCTATATAGGATGGGAGAGAGAGCATGGATGGTGAGAGACAACAAAGGAGAGAGAAACATAGTAGTACGACTAGTAGTAGGTACTTGTACCTCGTGTCAGAAACCCATCAAACTAGCTTTGCTATAACATCGCACCTCCTTCAACTCCTTCGCTGCTCTCATGTTACCTCCCGTTTATATTATCTAATAATCTCTTCTGTCTTTTTGTTTTTTACTCCATTTTTTCTTTGGCAGCTTTCGGGTTAATTTTCTGGTGCCCCTGGTTCAGTAGAAGTACGGACTACTCAAGTTTTGTACAATAGTACTTTTTGTCTGAAAATTGGGTCTAGGGTATTCAGATCCAAAATAATTCTGGTCGCTGGGAACTTTTTCTTTTTCTTTCTAACAAGGAATCTGCCCTGAAGTAACAAGTAGGCATGCGCTAAAATCCAAGGGTTTGCATAAAAATTACATAACGTTCCAAAAATAAAACCAAAATACATCTGGGACCTACACTTTTACAACATGGACCCTAAAGATACACTCAGAAATTTCAACATGTTTTTCCTAATACTAGTTTGAAACCCCACCCCAGCATTATTGTATACCATGGCAAGACACACCCATCTACCAAATATGGGACATTATCAAGAACTATGATGTAGGTATGGCCATGACCTAATCGGTCGTTTGGCTCGAGAAACCCTCGAGTGTTTAGGCCATATCTAATGTGATGACCGCTTTTTCGAATGTTTCACATCTCATGTTTACCACTTTTTCATGGCAGGTAGTACACACGAGAGGATGTCATGCACACCCTTTTCGTTTATTCATTTTTATTTCTCTTCTTTGTTTTTTCTCAAATCCGTGTAAAAGTTGCCAGCATACAAATTCATATATATCAAGATATTGAGTCATTCAGACATCTTGACGATTTTCAAGATATTGACCGACCGTGTACACCTTCAAAATAATTTCATAGTATAACTTCAAGAACAATCTTTTTGAGACTTTCTGAAAGTTCAAAATTAACCTAACTTTGGTTTAAGTGGGCGAAATGACATAGGAGTGATGCTTGAAATCTCAAACTAGGGGATTATCCATAAATCGTGTTGCACTTTATCCGTAAAACGATCTGTGGACTATTTTAGGTGTGGTATATATACCACACACTTCCAGATCAAATCTGACCTAATTTATGTAAATTCGCTCAAAGTCTTTCAGGCAAGTGGCTGAATTTGTTAGAACATAACAATAGAAGGATTATATATGCCAAATATATTGTGAGCTTGCAGTTCAAAGTTGACCTAATAAGTTCCACAAGTTAACCTAAAATATCATTTAAGTGGGCAATGTTAGCCAAAAAGATTGGAAAAACCATATAAGGGTGAAACAAGTGTATCTAGACCTAATAAGTTCCCAACATTTCTAGCTGTTGGATCTTCTTTTCCATTCTACTCCCTCTGTTTCAAAATATAAGATGTTTTAGCTTTGTGAAAGAAGTGTATCTAGACCCTTTTAGTGTGTAGTGTGTAGGTTCACTCCAAAACTATATGAACCTAAAAACTAAAAGGGGTCTAGATACACTTGTTTCACAAATCTAAAACATCTTATATTTTGAAATGGAGGGAGTAGCATCTAGAAGATTCTATTGATAGTCTTCATCGCAGTGAATGCTAGGCACAAACCTCAAAACACACTTCTCCTTTATTGACAACTAAGCTTACCAAAACCAAAGAATAATTAATAATATTTGTATTATACTTATTATAACACGTGTTTCTAGATACATGTAACAGGATGCCACACAAAAAATATTACACTGTTTACTCTTTATTTGAATGTTATCAAAACTGTGTCAACTTTGTCAGGATGCAGATGCATAGAAAATTAACATGATTTTTCCAGAACTTTCGGTGGTAATAGATGTACTAAATTCCTATTTAGTTTCAACAAATTTTTGGAAAATTTTAAGAGCAATATATCATGCTTACTTTTAGGTTCGAATTTTATACGGAGGGGAGTGGGAGTACGTTTTACATCAATGACCAAAAAGGTAAAATTACACCGAGGTCTATACATTTAGCACGAAGCACCCTAAAATTAAGTAAGCAAAGCAGTCGGGTTCGACCCCTCCTCGAGAGAGGAGCTGATCGAGCCATACGCTTCATACTATTCCCTCTTTGTTTGTTTTCAAAATATGGCGTAAAGTATGATGTAGATATGGCCATGAGCTTGGTCGTTCGGCTTGAAATCCAAGAACTTTCATACTCATTGACAACTAAGCTTAAATACGTTTAAATTTTACCACTTGTATATTCGAATCGTACAAAGATGGTGTGAGTATATTTTACATCAAGAACCAAACAAGGGGGAAATTACATCGAGGTCCATACATTTAGCATGAAGCACCCTAATTACATCAAGGTACTATTGATATTATTTCTTATCTTATCTTACCACTATATAGTGTACAAATAGCTTTTAATATTAACCGTTACATCAAGACATTGGATCCTCTTCTTTCTATTCCATCATATAGAAGATCAAAGAATATGCATTTGTTAGGGGGTGCCATGGTACCCATGGCATCCCCACTGGATACACCCCTGGTCTAGATACAGATGTATCTAGTACTAAAACTTGACTAGATAAATCCGTATCTAGATGAATTTAAACCAACTAATATGGGTTGGAGGGAGTATATGTTTGTAGCACAGCTCGCTGTCATGTATATATAAATGTATATGTACACGCCTACAGATACATGGCCACTCACACATCATACATATGCGCAAACAGCTACACGTATACATGTAAATGGCCGCACACCACACACATGTACATAGACATGTATAAATACATGTACATATGGCCACTCAAATGATAGCATATGTAGCACACACTAGAACTTGTGTACTAACACTAGCACACACACGTATACTATGCATCACACACTCGTACATTACAAATGGTCTACAAGGTTGGTCCCACTTGTCAATGGGACAAAGGGGGAAGGGACCCGGATTGCTATAGTTTAGGATAAGATAGGAAGTGATATGTTGGATTGGTAAATACTATACCAAGTGGGAGGCCAAATATACTCAGCTTTCTATATTTTTTTAGTAGGGGACCACTTTTAGCAATGCTGTTGGAGCAGTGTTTTTGAGCCAAATTGCTAAAATAGCAATTGTAGGAAAATATAGGATGACTCTTGGAGATGCTCCGAGAATATTTTTGCTAGACTCTCATGTTGTGTAGCGTTAAGACTCGTGTTTAGATGGGCAAATTCTCTCTTAGCTATAGCTTCAAAGCAACGTTGCGCAATGAAACAACAGGCGTACTGTTCTTGCGTGTGCGTGGGTGTGGTGTTTGACCATTTGCACACTGGTGCATGTATAACAAAAAGATACATGCAATGTACTACATGCAAAGATTCGATAGAACGCATACCACAGTGGAGTGAATTCTGAGCAGAGACTAGACCCGTCGTGTTACAGTGCACTCGTACTAAATGCATGCTGCCGGACCTGTGTCGGTTATTGCTCCTAGAGCAGAATATGAACATGGTTCTAGATATTCTCCGAGTTGCCATCCTGGTTTGGGTTCCCCATGGTGTAGTATGGAGTACTCTAGTAGGTATACAGTATTCATTGATCGAGATTTACATACACGTGAGGTCCAGCTTAAGGTGGGTCATCCTATCAGTGTGGGTTACACCAATCCCCTTCCTCGCATATCGTGATGTAGCCCGCCCGCCCACTTGAACTACTCTACCCTTCATCATGCACAGGGCTGCCCTTTCCAAACAAACTCAAACCCTCGAGTCCCCCTTGCAACCTTCACCGGCGACTAGGTTTAGCCTCACTGCACCCTCAAAGTCCCTCCTCCCAAAACCCATTACCGGCATGACAGTGAATCCACCATGGCGGGAGCTGGTCCAGGCAACCCTGTCCACAACTAGTCGAAGTTAGGTGATTATGCTCTCCGATCCTCTTAGCATGTACCTTTTTCCGAGGCCATCCCAGATCTATACCTTTCCCTCGAACATGTTATGCTACAGAAGCCGCTCTACTTCCCCTATAATTATCCTTTCCTTTTGAACTATTGACAATCTTCTTCCCCAGCTCCCATTATTATTGAGAAGGGAGTAATTGATACCAACATGATACCGTTAGTCCGCCCTTCTATGTCAGCCCCATCATCGTCCCAAAATCTAGCTAAGATTATTTGGCTGGTTTTAGCTGCAACTGGGTAGCCATGATTGATCTCGCTAGTCATCCTGGTCTCGGAAAATAAGTACACGTTTGGTGAATTTCTATACAAGGACCATCATTAGGTCCAGTCGCTCGAAACTACCTGGTTTAGAGATACACATGTAGGTTTCTTTTCATATCGAAAGGCCATTACTAGGCTACTTAAGATACATATTAATTGGCAGTGAACCTCAGATGTCCACCCGCTGCAACAAGTGGTTGTACAAGCTCTCATCGCGGTGTTTGATAAGTTTCATTACCATCCTAGACATGCAGCAGTTTTTAAAGGACGATACATGTAGCGTACTAAGCACAATAGTCTTTCCCTGAGAATCTATGTGGATGCTGTGTGGGCAGATGATATTATCTTCGTTGTATCGAATGATGGTTCTGTTTTTACATGGTTGTAATCCCTTCGAATACGGTGAGTTCAGTACCAAACTGTAGTTACTCCTCTTTTTTTTTGACTTGCTTTTGTTACTGTGTTTAGCGTAGCACAAGCTAATGACTATAATACATATTTGTTGTCTGTTGTGTGGACTGGACAAGGTGTTGATGCAGATCGTATGAAAGTGTGCAGGCCCCAATAATAGACGAGGATGAGAGCACTGTGCCGAACGACAATGTCGACGGCCTAGATTGTGGCTGCATAGATTCTTGCCTGCGCTGGTTCCTGGCTTATTTCAGGCCAACACTAATGTGGATACACACTCGGGGCAAGCGTACCACTTCCAAGGAGAAGATTAGTCACCAAGTTAGGACATTCAAAGTGTATCCATTGCTTCAGTGCCATATCTTCTATAGGGTAGCATCCCAACGTAGCAACAGCTACCACCGAGACCTTCCTTAGCTAGAGTGGTTTCAAAGCCATCTCCGACATGTTTCTCTCTTCCTAGGTCTGAATCATCCCCTTATTGAATTTGTGAATAATGGTGTGATGTATGGCCCTCACACTAAGCACATGATGTTCAAGAAGTTAGGCTTCATGTGTATATTGCTTCTGATCCCCTAAGTTTTGGAGAGTAGCTATATGCCGGTGCATTGGATTCATCTATCCATTTCTAATCGATCAGCACACGTGCGTCCATGTGGTTCGTGCCTCGTATTCTTGGCTTAAGATAACCCTGATGATGGCTCTTGTTGCTCGAGAAGAGATGATGTGAGGCATTGGTTCTTGGTAATAATAACTTATATGGTTGGGATGATACAATTTGTTTTCCTCCTCTCACTCCTTTTGCTATTGTTGGTTTCACCTGGCCTTGGAAATCTCAATGCATCCAATATTTTGTCAAACCGAAATTTTGTAAGTTTGAACATGTGCTATTTTTGCAGTATAGAGTAGTATACATTGCGCAACTGGCTCCTCTAACGTTAGGGAAAATAAAGAAGGAAAGTCAATGTGCTATAGATTAATTACCTCATTATAATCTACAATTAATTATTATATATAATTGCTATAGGCATAAAAAGCGGATACTAAATTTTATTACACTATAATTTTGCTTGTACGTAATAGTAACTCAATACTACATACTACTTCCATACCGGTTTAATGGGCTACGTACCTACATACCACCTCCATCCCAAACCTTAAGTTTTTCTTTTTGAAAAATCAAGCTACGAAATGTTCGACAAAACTTTTAAAAGAAAGTATGTGTTAGTCCAATAAACCGGTATGGAGGGAGTAACATAGATTTGCATTATACTCCATCCGTACTAGAGCTTAAGGCTTATATTTTTTTGGAAAGTCAAGCTACGAAAATTGTGACCAAACTTTTAGAAAAAATTATTAAGAACTGAAACGTATGATATTATATAAATACCATATGACAATACGTTTCATGATGTATCAAACAATATGAATTTCGTATTGTAAATACTAATATTTTTCTCTAAAAACTTGGTCAAACTTCACGTAATTTGACGTTTGAAAAAAATATAAGCCTTAAGCTCTAGGATGGAGGTAGTACAAATTAATTTTATGACATTTAGGCCTTAATTGTATTGTTTGGAAGAAAAACAGTTAGGGTCCTACGACCTCTCGAACTTTTCTTCTACAATATAAGTTAGAGGATCTGTATAACTTGTCTCTTGCTAAAGATCGAGGTAAATATAGTTCTAGTCTCATTTCTCGCACCCGGGGTACAAATTAGTCCCGTATCTTGCAAAGTGGACAAAATCAATCCCAAAAAATACATCCCTGGTGCAAATCATTTCATTTCAAACAAATTTGAGCGTATTTGTCCAAATTCGTACACGTTGAGCTGTCCTAAATGCGCCTTTTTGCGATTAAGACAGTAATAGTATCAGCCTGTAAGTGGTGTCCTTCCACGACTTATATTGCTTTTGAAAGTTCATATAGATATTTTGTGTAGATTGATGTTGTTTTATCTTGGCTGAACATTGTCCTTTTTAATGCTCAAGTTAACTAAAAGTGCACATGTGTGCATTTGAGTCAATATTGCATCGCTAGTTTCAGGTTAGCTGAAATCTTACCAAATTTGATTCGTTTCTTATACACTTCATAATCCACATGCATCAATTGTTTTATATATGATGATTCAACTTGATCATTACGAAGTACATTGGATGAGCACATGGAGATATGATGTTCGCATATCATGTCAAATTTTCAAGATTTTAGTTTTAGCACATGGGCTTTTCTATAATCAATGATGCCTTGCGTGGGCCCATAAATTACACTGGCCTTGCTTTTCTTATCTTATCTTACATCATACCACTATATAGTGTACGAAGAACTTTGAACGCTTGTCATTGAATCAAGATTGTCAAATCACAACATTGCTAGTGGTTGTATCTTCTTTTCCATTATGGGATCTAGAAGATTCTATTGATAGTGTTTAACACAATGAAATTTATGCACAAACCTCAAACACATGTTACCAAAGTAGCTAATAAAGGTTGAAATCTACATTATATAAAGCACAAGAACCAGATATACACCCAATACTTTATGGATCTAGCTCAAAAATATAATTATTTTTTCGAATTTTACCTATTATAATTTTATAGTGATGATATGTCATACTTCTATTATTTGAGTCTGATGTGCAAGGCAGGTGAAACGTACTAGTATGGACTAACCCGCAAAACTACGCGGCAAGGGAAACTCAACGCGGTCAAATTCGCTCAGTTCATTCAAATTCCATCCAATCCGTTTGAAATAGACTAAACTACGCTCGGGGTGTAAGGTGTGGGGCTAGTTTTTCCCCATTTACAAGATGTGAGACTAATTTACACCCCGGATGTAAGAAGTGGGACTAAAAGTGTAGCTCCTTGCCAAACTAGCATTCCATGGGCATAGAATTGACAAAGAGAATACATAGCTCATTCATATAGTATGACACCCCCGAGATTAGGCTAGACAAATCCCACACCTCCGTCTGATATAAGCCTAACCTAAATCTTGGAAGCATACAGAGGAAGAATCAGTAACATTACAGTGACCCTACAACACAAAAGTTATTACAGCAAGCTCATAACTGAGCAAAGAACCAAATTATTACAAGCAGAGGTCACTGACCACAAACATCAAACAACGGAAGGCAAATTATGCTATTAAGTATAGCAAACTTAACAAATGGCCTAAGAGGCCTGAAGCATAATGATGACGTCCCAATCCATAGATTCCAGGCTGCCGATCGGGAACCCCAAGCTACTCGTCAATGTCAATGCTGGAACAAACTCATCTTCTAAGGTAGCACTTACCTGCTACAAAAGTATCAACAAAGAAAGGCTAATTACAGGGTGCACTCCACAAGACTTATGGCTGGTGGAGCTATTTTGCATAAAGCTAACTTTGTTAGTAAAAGAGGTAGGAGAAGCTTGACAAATAGAACCTTTTAAAAGGGGTAAGAGAAAACGATAACTCTAACTTGATCATCTCTTGATATCCACCGAAACTTTACCAGCTGAACCTACCAACTAGGATCTGAAGGAAATATGCCCTGAGAGGCAATAATAAAGTTGTTATTATATATTCCTTATATATGATAGATGTTTATTTTACATGCTAGAATTGTATTGATCAGGGAACATCAATACATGTGTGTTTAATAAACAAAAAGGGTTCCCAGTTATGCCTCTCTTATAGACTAGCTTGTTGATTAACAAGATGATCAAGGTTTCCTGATCATGGACATTGGATGTTGTTAATAACAAGGTCACACCATTAGTGGAATGATGTGATGAACATTCATCCGGAGTATAGCATTACGATCAAGTCATTATGTTTATATTGCTATAACATCATACGAAGTAATCTTTATCCTTAGACCATGAGATCATGTTAATTGCTAACACCGGAAGAGTAATTTGATAATATCAAACGTCACACCGTAACAGGGTGACTATAAAGATGGGTTCAGTACTACGAAGGTGTTATGTTGAGGCTCATGGATCACGAGTGGAATTTGTCAATCCCGATGATGGATAGATATACTCTGGGCGCTCTCGGTGATATCACATTAAGATAGCTTGCAAGCAAGTGATGTGATCACTAGAATGTTATATCACAGGAACGAGAAAATAGTGCATGTCGGTAACGAGATCAAACTAGGTATGGAGATACCGATGATCAAATCTCGGACATGTAATATATCGAGAGACAAAGGGATTTAGTTACAAGCGTTAAAGGTTCTCACGATCATAGAAGTCATCATTGAATGTGTAGGAGTCAGTACGGATCTCCAGGTCCCGCTGCTGATTATTGATCGAAGAAGGGTCTCGATCATGTCTGCATTATTCGCGAACCATAGGGTGGCACACTTAAGAGTTACCGGACACCATTTTGGAGCACATATGTTTCAGACGAAAGAATTGGAAAGCGCAGGAATTGTTTCAATAGAAACCGAAAATTGTTTCGGGTGAAATTGCAGAAAGTGGTTCTGCATGTGATATTGAAATATTGCAAGGGGTTATATGTGAATGTTTGTTAATTAAATTAATTACCCAAATTCTGAATAAATTTAATAAAAGAGTTTTATTAAATGAGAGAGCATTAAATTTGGAGAAATTTAATGCATTTAAAGTGGAGACTTTAAAAGGGAATGTGAAGAGGCATTTTAATGTGGAGGGGTTACCACCACATGAATGGGGGAGGTGAGGAGTCACCCCCCCATGCGCAGGACATGGAGAGACGGGGCACCCCCCTCCTCCTATAAAAGGCCACCCATTCCCTCCTTCATCCTCACACCTCCTTGTGAAGGATCTCTCTCCCCCTCTAGAATTATTCCCCCATGATCTCGGATTAGCGAGATACATGTTCCCGGTGGCATTTCGTCTGGAAGGAGTTGCTGCTTCCGCTGGATCGCTGGAGCAAGGTGGTGGAGGTTGTCCGGTGGCTTGAACGTGTGTGTGAGTACGGATGCGCTGCTGAGTTGCGACGCTCGCACTTCCTCATGATCTTGAGATCGGCAAGTGTACGACTACATCAACCACGAGTTCCTACTCGTTAACAAAACTTGTTGTCTTCGAGGGTAAGTTCTCGTTGGATGTATGTCCACCAGTTGCTTTGTAGCTAGTAGATAGATCTTGGTGTGTAGTTCACACCGTAGGAAATTTTTTGTTTTCTATGCTGCGGACCCAACAGGATCACCCCCCTCGATCCCTAAGGAAGCATCCTTAAGCACACCTCACATCTCTTGTAAAGTTTTACGATTAGTTTATAGTTCTCTATGATCATCACGTCCGTTCCCAAGTCATCCATAACCATGGACACGGCTTTTCAAAAACATTATTACCCTGCAGGGGTGCCCAACTTTACCCACACGTACCAACTGATTCTTAGTGCCAATTAACATTAGCCCTGTTCCTTGGTAGGCCGGCAGAGAGTGGTTGACCACGACCTTTACCTTGCTTTCACCGAGACCATGAGTCACGCCCTAAGGAGATGCCACCGTAACGGGTCAAGTCCCGAAGCCGGTCCCTAGAGATGTGTGCGGGGAACAAGATTACGGAGGCCGTGCCTCTCTTTCTCCCGGCCATGCTTACCTACCTGTATGAATGCACCTCCTCCACCGCCTTCGAGAACAACCAGAATGCCTATGTCGAATGGAACGCCCGAACTATGTAACTCATGGAATCTGCTACGCAAGTTAGTTGGTCGAGGGGTTTTCCAGGCCCCGTGTGGTTGTACGCTCATCTTGGTTCAAGAGGCAAGAACTTAGGTCCTAGTAGTGGCAAGTATGGGACTGCAAAAACCACAACCCAACGTGGCCTCCCATACAAGCCTAAGCATGTTTAAATTTCATCACTGATCATACCATGTAATCATGTCATACTAGGTTCATTCGCAGCTCTGATTCATCAACCGGATGGACCAGCGGTAACAGCTAAGCTTGGCTAACCACAACAGATATAACATCTCTAGCGAAGCTCATACGCCAAACCCTAGTTATGCTAGGAGAACTGGATCAGGGAATAAAGGCTACAAAGGTAACATGCATCAGATAGGATTACTGTATCTACCGGTAAAATATTTGGAATCGTATGCACATGGCAAGAATGAAATACTTTGAAATCATTAGAATTTTATCATGTGTGGGGATTTGCTTGCCTTTGCCTGTTCATACTTAGATATAGAACTTCAGGTTCATCTGCTGGGCATTGTTCGTCGATAACATTCGATGGTGTTGATCTCGGTCTTCGATCTTGATCTCGATATCGTATTCTACCGGGAGTAGGCAAACACCGGAAAGAAAGGGGGAACAATCAACACATGGCATATGTCCAATTCTCAAGCAAGGATGATGATATGACAAGTTAGATTGTATTAAAATGACACCCTAAGACATGTTTGGCAATTTAAACGGGGTTCGAGGGATCCAAACCCTAATTTGGAGAAACCTCGGATGCATATGAGAGGGGTTAGTTTGTTCTTCTAATTAAACTTGTCATTTAAGTTGCTTAACAATGTATGATTATGAGTCTATTGTGTATATCTCATTTTTCTGAACATTTTGATATATTATACATATTTTCTGATTTAAAATGAATTAGTTATGATTTTTCCCAATTTTAATCCATTTTTAAATCATTATTATAACAATTAAACATTTTTGGAATTTATTAAATTATTTTCCTGCTGGCCCCACATGTCAGAATTTTATTAATTTCAGAAATCATTTCAAAAAGAATAAAACCCTAACATTTGGGACCCACCTGTTAGCATTTTTATTTATTAAAACAATTTAGAGAAATTATTAAAACAAAAGAAAAAGGCTTATGATGTAGGCATGACGTCATGCTGGCGTCAGCCAGTGGTTGATCCTCAGATCGAGGATCAATCCGTCGATCGAGCAAGCGTGGGGTTGCGGGGCGGGCATAGTTTGATTCAGAGCCTCGCACTGGGCCAGAAACTGGTGGCGCGGCTTGCGGATGGTTGCCAGAGCATGGCCGGCGACGACGAACGACGGCAGCAGCGATAGGTGCTCGACGGGGGCGAGCTGCAGAGCGAGAGGGAGAGAAGGAGGAGGTCTATGAGGACCGTGATCTCACCCTTAGCATGGCGATGGTGACGGCGAGGCGATGTGAGGTCGAGCGGCACCGGAATTCATCGTCGACTGCAGCGGCCTGAGGCGGAGAAGAGGGCTCGATTCCGGCGATTCAGGGCGCGCCTGCTTGCGTGGTTGGTTGGAGATGAATGATGGCCCAAAATATATCGAGCTCATAGGGGAACCCCAAGAGGAAGGTATGATGAGCACAGCAGCAAGTTTTCCCTCAGTTATGATACCAAGGTTATCGAACCAGTAGGAGCAAGGAAACACCTCCAAGGTGTTGTTTCCAACTTGGAATCCTGCACAACACAACCATAGAACTTTGCCCCCAACTTACAGTGAGGTTGTCAATCTCACCGGTTTTGCTAAAACAAAGGATTAAACATATTGTGTGGAAGATAGTAATTGCTTACAGAAAGTAAACAGAAAACAGTAAATAGATTGTAGATTGATAGTAAAAGAAAGGACTGGGGTCCATAGTTCACTAGTGGCGATTCTCCTTAAGATAGATGACATGTTGGGTGAACAAATTACAGCGGGGCAATTGACAAACATCGAGAAAGCATACATGCATATACTAATCATCTTGACTCCTATGAGATTTGATTTTGCATTACAACCTTATACATAGACCGTAATCCAACTTCATCTATGACTAATAATCCAACTTCAGGTTATCATCCGAACCCCCTCTAGTATTAAGTTGCAAGGAACAGATAATTGCATTAAGGATTGCATGTAAAGTAAGCAATACGACTGTTCTATGAACAAAGAATTGTTGTTTTCTCCCTAGTAGCAATAACACATCTAGTACCTTAGAGATTTCTGTCACATCCCCAGATTACTAGAGGCATGAACCAACTATCGAGCATAAATACTCCCTCTTGGAGTTGCTAGCATCTACTCGGCAAAGATAGCTACTAACAACGGAGAGCATGCAAGATCACAAATAACAAAGACATGATAGAATCAATAATCAATCTGAAATAGCATCTCAATATCCATCAGATCCCTACAAACACAACATGTATGATTACAAATAGATGATCTTGATCATGGATGGAGCTCACAAGATCTAGACATGGTATCACAAAGGAGAAGAACCAACCATCTAGCTACCACATGGACCCGTAGTCCAGGGATGAACTACTCATGCATAACACTAGAGGTACTCATGGTGATGAAGAAGGCCTCCAGGGTGAATTCTCCCCTTCGGCAGGGTGCCGGGAAGAGCTTCAGATCCCTCCCGATCTAGGGATCGAGATGACGGCTACAGACTCTTTCGTGGAATTTTTGATCGGGTACTTAGGGTTTCTGTATCGGAGGCGATATATAGGCGAAAGGGGAAGCCGAGGGGGTGCCCTAGAGGGCCACACCACCCCCTGGCGTGGGCCAGGCCTGGCCGCGCGGCCAGGTGGTGTGGCCGGCCTCTGGCCCCTCTCCGTCTCGTTTTCTGGCTCTGTGTCCCCGTCGGTGAAATATTGACTTTGGCTTTTGTGTCATCCAATTCCGAGAATATTCATTTTCTGACTTTCCTAGAACCAAAAACAGCAGAAAACAGGCAGCTGGCACTATGGCATCTTGAGAATAGGTTAGTCCAAGAAAGTGTATAAAAGTATTCCAAAGTGTGGACAAAACATAAGAAAGTAGATATAAAACAAGCATGGAACATCAAAAATTATAGATACTTTAGCAACGTATCAACATCCCCAAGCTTAACTCATGCGCGTCCTCGAGTAGGTAAGTGATAAAAAGAAAAAGAATAATTTTTTAGGTGACATGCACCATCATAAACTTGATCAGAGTATTTGTAGAACATTGATAGCTGGGATCATAGTACTTTAACATAGCATGAAAGATATAGTTCTAACAATAAGACATAGCAACTATGTTGTAACATGAAAAGGCACAAACAAAAGATTCATGAATAACAATGCTTTGCAAGATGTTTTTTTGTTTCACATAAAGAAAGCATAATGAGAATGGTATTCATCTTGTCCCTCATAGAGTAGCAAAACATAAATGCATAGGACACCTTCAAAGTTCATAAGGGTGACTAGATACAAATAGTTTAAGAACAAGCAATATCAAAGTTATGCATCAATCAACAAGTCTTGGGACAATGCACATTAAACTAAGAATGGCCACTATGCTCTCTTAATAGGTGCATAAAGATAGAAGATGGAGACTCAACATAAAAGTAAAAGAAAGGCCTTCATAGAAGGAAGCAGGGATTCAAGTCTCATAAAGAGATTCCAAAAATTATGGTACTTATTAGCTTTCAGATCTCATTGCCCCTATCATAAGCATCTTGAAGTGATTAAGGTTAAAGTGAACAAACTATGGAGTATATGCTTGACAAAGTATAAGTTGGAAATCTCATGTCCCTTGAATACGAGGGCCGCTCCTCATGCTACTCAAGTTTAGTTACCGGTAAGTTCTTGTCATAGTAAGTACATGTGTATCATAGAGAACCGCCAATGGGGTACCCCTTGCCCGATGATACGGAAGAATCCCCATATCAAAATGACAAGGCAAGCAGACAATAAGCATCTCAGCAATCTTCTTATTTACCGTGGGAAAATGGTGATTTTTTCTCTCTTTCCTCTTTTCTCATCTTTTTTTCCTTTTCTCCTTTTCTCAATCTCTATCTCTTTTTTATAAGAAGAATGCTTCATAGATTGCTCTTTATGGTTACGCTGCGGGTTCCCACCATTATTAGGCATGGATTAGACCAGCGGCCCAGGCGTTTCTCTAACACACATACATAACTCCATGGACTTACAAGCTCCCCTTTCATTTCACACTTACGACATCCATAGACAAAAGAGTATGATATCAACTGGGTACAATGTATAAGTGCAATGTTGAAAGCATTCCCCATGACAACATGGTTCTGTTAATCCCCAACGTATAAGTGCAAGCATATACAACATATATGACACAATGGTTCAAGTTTATTAGGGGCAAGAAAAGTAAAGTGTGCCATCAAGTTCGTGAGAGCTTTAATCACTAGTTTTCTCATAACAAGTTTAATTCGCAAGGTAGATAAAAACATGAATATACTTGGAATAGCAAATGCTAATAGGTAGGTATGGTGGACTCTTTGGAATAACTTGGTTTTATCTAGAGTTGGATGCATGAGTGGAACTCATACTTGGTTATGGATGCTAGCAAAAGACTGGGAGCGACCAACTAAGAGAGCAATAATGGCCATAGTCATGCAAAGCGACAAAACATCATTAATTAAAGCATAAAGTGATACTACAAGTCGAAAACCAAAGGATCATAAAGGCTATGGTGACTTGAGATAGTCATAACATGGTGTGAGCATGCGCCAAGTCAACCCAAATAAAGCATCAAAGGAGAATACCACAATACTATGCTTTAATATGCTAAAACAACGCATGATTCTTTCAAGGCACATTAAGCAATCTCAATTTTTTATAGCATGTCATGCTACAGAAAAAATCACTAAGCATAAAGCCAAAACAATACCAAGCATGGCATGACAAAGCATAGGCCACAGTCAAAAACAAGCTCCTTTTTACCACTTAAGCATGAACTTTTCCTACTCTTTTCCAATCCAAACCAATCTTTTTTGAAAACTAATGCATGGGGGGTCCAACCAATTTATTCAAGAAAACTAAGAAAACCAAGTAAACGGAAACCAAAAACAAAACCGAGGACGCTCCAAGAACAACGCAATTGTGCATGAAACAATAAAAATGAAGTGTTTGGAAGAAACCTAAGATTTTTATTGATGAAGAAAGGGATGCCTTGGGAATCCCCAAGCTTTGACGCTTGTACTTCTTGGATAATTCTTGGGGTGATACGGGGTGGCATCCCCAAGCTTGAGCTTTAGTCCATTCTTCATCTTATTACATCATTCTTTCCTTACACCTAAAATTTTTCCTTCATACAAAACTTCACACAATCTTCATTAGCAACATTAGTGTACTCAAGATAATAATGGTTCAGTTACAACACAAGTAAAACTTCTATTAAAACACAAGCTACTGTAGAACTTCCCTCAAAAAGCTCAATTCCCCAAAAAGGAATCAATAAGAAGCAAATGCAAATAATGGCAGAAATCTGTCAAAATAGACCAGCAGGTAAAAACCAATTTTTTCGAAGACCTTCTGTTGCTCAAATCGAAAAGTGTTGAACTAACGAAAGTTGTATAACAACCTGGGGCAGAAGCACAAAAAAGCATAGCTCAAACCGACGTACAGAGATTTTACATGAGTTTTTACAGCAAAGCACAAAAATCTGTTTCGGGACAGCAACTTTCCCAAGTCTTACTTCTCTCTCATTAGAGGTTACTCTTGGCACAAAAAGCAAATAAAAAGGATAAGGAGAGGTTATTACTGAAGCAATAACTTTCAAGACTCAACTAAAACTTTTGGGTTATCTCCCAATAAGTACTTTTCTTTAACGCCTTTAAGTTAGACATAAGAAGCAAGAAAAGCTTCAAGTATTCTCAAATGAAGAACATTAAGACCAAACTTCTTGCCCTTACCTCTCTTACTTTTATTCTTAACCTTGGGGAACATATGATTGTTCGGTGGGGAAGCAAAGTGCATGATGCCCTTTTCCACATCTATTGTTGCTCCAAGGAGTTTAAGTAGGGATCTTCCAAGTGTGATTTGTCCTTTTCCTACACATTCAATAACAAGATAATCAGTAGACACCACTTTCCCCTAGAATCTTGGTAAACACTCCTTTAGCTATTCCAATGGGTAATATTGTGGCATTATTAGAAGGAGATATTGCTTCCTCCCTTCAGAAAGACCCCAAAGACTCAAAGATTCATAGATATCTTTAGGCATAAGACAGAATTCAGACATGATATCACAGCGTGCATGAAAAGTTTCATTATTTATAAAAAATTCCACTGTAGGAAGCCATTTTGAGGGTTCAGAATTTATCGGAACATAATCATGATGCTCTCTAAGCACGTTATAGCAATGTTTTAAACTAGCAGTGCGGGTCTCAAGAGTGTTCAACCTAGCAAATATGTTTATAAAGGAAGAATCAGATTTCATAGGCAAGTTATATGTCAAGACCAACTACTTTATGGCATTAAAAGCTCCATCCTCATTGCATTGGAGGAAATATCCTCCCACTACAGCATCAAAAGCATATATATATAGCAAAGAGCGATTCCAAAGAAAAAACTACTAAGAAACAAGCTTTGAGTCATTTTAGGTTCAGTTTTTTCATGCAAATTAGAGATTCTAGACCAAGCTTCTTTGAAACTCTCTTCAATTCCTTGTTGAAAAGTAAAAATCATTTCCTCAGGCGACATAGTGATTGGAGCAATGCTAGACATAATGAAAACTTAAGGTAGGAACTAATAAGATTTTTTTGTGTTTTAATAAAGAAAGCAAACTAGTACAACTATTTTTTGTTTTTGATAAAGAAATAAGCAAACAAAGTAGAAATAAACTAAGCAAAACAAAAACAACAAAGTAAAGGGATTGGTTATGAGGGATTCCCCATGTGAAGATGTCCTTGACTCCTCGGCAACGACGCCAAAAAAATAGCTTGATGGCCCAAAATATATCGAGCTCGTTGGGGAACCCCAAGAGGAAGGTATGTTGAGCACAACAGCAAGTTTTCCCTCAGTTATGAAACAAGGTTATCGAACCAGTAGGAGCAAGGAAACAACTCCAAGGTGTTGTTTCCAACTTGGAATCCTGCACAACACAACCATAGAACTTTTCCCCCAACTTACAGTGAGGTTGTCAATCTCACCGATTTTGCTGAAAACAAAGGATTAAACGTAGTGTGTGGAAGATAGTAATTGCTTGCAGAAAGTAAACATAAACAATAAATAGATTGTAGATTGATAGTAAAAGAAAGGACCGGGGTCCGTAGTTTACTAGTGGTGATTCTCCTTAAGATAGATGACATGTTCGGTGAACAAATTACAACGGGGCAATTGACAAAAATCGAGAAAGCATACATGCATATACTAATCATCTTGACTCCTATGAGATTTGATTGGGCATTACAACATTATACATAGATCATAATCCAACTGCATCTATGACTAATAATCCACCTTCAGGTTATCATCCGAACCCCTCCAAAGATTAAGTTGCAAGCAACAGATAATTGCATTAAGCATTGCATGTAAAGTAAACAATACGATTGTTCTATGAACAAAGGATTGTTGTTTTCTCCCTAGTAGCAACAACACATCTAGTGCCTTAGAGATTTCTGTCACTTCCCCAAATTACTAGAGGCATGTACCCACTATCGAGCATAAATACCCCCTCTTAGAGTTACTAGCGTCTACTCGGCCAAGATAGCTACTAACAACGGAGAGCATGCAAGATCCCAAATAACAAAGACATGATAAAATCAATAATCAATCTAAAATAGCATCTCAATATCCATCGGATCCCCGCAAACACAACATGTACGATTACAAATAGATGATCTTAATCATGAACGGAGCTCAAAATATCTAGACATGGTAGCACAAAGGATAAGAACCATCCATCTAGCTACTACATGGACCCGTAATCCAGGGATGAACTACTCACGCATCACACCGGAGGTAGTCATGGTGATGAAGAAGGCCTCCAAGGTGAATTCTCCCCTCTGGCAGGGTGCCAGGAAGATCTTCAGATCCCTCCCGATCTTCAGATACATACTCTTTCATGGAATTTTTGATCGGGTACTTAGGGTTTCTGTATCGGAGGCGATATATTGGCGAAAGGGGAGGCCGAGGGGGTTCCCTACGCGGCCACATCACCCCCTGGCGCAGGCCAGGCCTGGCCGTGCGACCAGGTGGTTTGGCTGGCCTCTGGCCCCTCTCCGTCTCGTCTTCTTGCTCTGTGTCCCCCTCGGTGAAATATTGACTTTAGCTTTTGTCCCATCAAATTATGAGAATATTCATTTTCTAACATTCCTGGAACCAAAAACAGCAAAAAACAGGCAGCTGGCACTGTGGCATCTTGTTAATAGGTTAGTCCAAGAAATTGTATAAAAGTACTCCAAAGTGTGGACAAAACATAAGAAAGTAGATATAAAAAAGCATGGAACATCAAAAATTATACATACGTTAGCAACGTATCAATGAACGAGAAGATGACAGCGGTTCCAGCGGTGGTCTCAACTGGAGCTGGGTTGGCCGGAATCAGTGGGGATGATGATGGCCAGCGAGCTAGGGTTTCAGCCAGAGACGGAGGAGAAGAACTGGCCATGGGTAGGGTTTCCTCGCAGCGCTGGGGTACTTGTAGATGGCCGAGGGCGTCGGTGGCGCGAATCTTGGCACGCGGCAGGCATCACAACACCGACGAGCGGCGGAGGCGCGGCCAGCGAGCTGCTTCCTCCATCCGGGAGGAAGACGACGAACGGGGAAGTGGTCGAAGCGGTACTAGGCCGCTGACGGGCTGACTTGGGCCGGTTTAGGCTGCGCCTGGGCTGGTGGTCGTAGCAGATAGAGGGGATAGGAGAGATGGGCTTCGGCCCAGATTAGGTTAGGAGCTGTTTTTATTTCCAGAAATCTTTTTCTTTTTCTGATTTCCTCTTTTCCAATTGTATTTCAATTCATTTCAGTTTTGTATAATTTCAAAAATACAATAGACTTTGTAAAAGTATTGAAATATTGTAGGGGCCCTATTAGTCCTTTTGGGCTCCAACATTTTGGTAGTTTTCAAAATAATAGAAACCACTTGAAGGTTTTCAAAGAGAGGGGAAACACTAGGGTTTTAGGGTTTTCTTCTTTCTCTTGATGCATGATTTATCAAACCATGAGATGCATGCTATGCTCATAATGCTCAAAACAAAACCTAATTAGTATTAATAAAACTAGGGGTGTTACAGCTCTATCCCCCTTAATAGAACCTCATCCCGAGATTTCTAGGTAGGAAGATAGAAGGAATAGGGTTACACTAGACTTTGACGATCTTCTCGAAGAGGTTGATCCATGCCACCATTATTGAATGAACGAAGCGGTTCATTTCTCCGAGGTCACTGCACACACTAAAGAGGAGAGGGAATGACCCAAACCATAACTGAGTATCTCATGGTCAACTTGTGGATAGATGTTTCACGAACATCTCTGGAGCCAACGAGCATGAAACACGCCAAGGTAATAGAGGAAACAAAAAGAGATGGTTTCAAGTTGTTAGACAACTGGTCTTCATAAGGATTGAGACCTTGGAACTTCAGAAGAGTTTAGGCTTCTGAAAAGGAAAGCATACAATAGAAAGAACACGACCACAGACTTCGAAGGATGAAACTCTACTAGATGGCTTAAGTAGATCTTCCAGGGATACAGAGATGTGGAGAACCAACTTATTGAACTACTTTTGATACAGAAGGATCACTCTTCGTTCAACAGAAGGTCAAGGCAGAATAGTTGATTTGGTGGAGAGGACTCATAAGAGTCACAAAGAACATGTAACAAGAGGAACTTTTGATTAACAAAATCACAGTCACTCTTCAAACACATTAGAGGAACCGAAGGAAACTCTTTATTCATCCAGGTCTATCAAAATCTTACCAGCGATCATGATATCACTTCACACCACTAAGATGAATATATAAGAAGATTCCCGAGGACACGAGGAAAAAGAAACTTCATTCTCAGACTTCAGTTAATTGGCACAACAAGATGCTTGCCCACATAAAAGGGTCTAGAGGATTGACCGAGAGACATTTAGCAACACTACTTTAAATGTTCTCCTTGGTGTTCGAGAAGGCGAACATCAAATAAAAGGACGGATTTCAGATACAAATGAAATCATAAGAACAAATCCTATAACAAGTCATATAAGATGCCTCATGAGGAGTGGTTGTTATTACTGATTTCAAGAGTGTATGACAATAGGCTTTCTGACTGATTTTGTTAACCACTACATCAATCTTGCCAGATTTTCAAACAGACCTATGTCAAAAACCTTGATGAATGCTAACCATCATTGCTGCTTGAGATTCAGCTTTGGTTAAGTTAAGAGATACTTCAGACTCAACATGTCTGAATAGAAAGGTTGCAACATTTACCGTAGAGGTAAAGTTACTAGATTCTCAAGACATGGACTACATTGTAAAGGTCCAAAAGAATGAGCTAGGTTGCAAAACCCATTAGTGATATAGCCATGTTGTAGATATTAGTGATATAGCCATTAGTCCGCGAGCTCCTTGACTAACGTAGCTCCTTAGAATGACCAACTTGTTACTCGGCCGGATGCTCCTTAGAAAACTAACGTAGCTCCTTGACAACTTTGAATATGCACACACCTAGAGCTGGGTTAAATTCCACTTGTCCCGGATCTTGTACACTTCGAATATGCACACACCTAGAGCCGGGTTAAGTTCCACTTGGCCCGGATCTTGTACACTTCGAATATGCACACACCTAGAGCCGGGTTAAGTTCCACTTGGCCCGGATCTTGTACACTTCGAATATGCACACACCTAGAGCCGGGTTAAGTTACACTTGGCCCGGATCTTGTACACTTTGAATATGCACACACCTAGAGCCGGGTTAAGTTACACTTGGCCCGGATTTTGTACACTTCGAATATGCACACACCTAGAGCCGGGTTAAGTTCCACTTGGCCCGGATCCTATACACTTCGAATATGCACACACCTAGAGCCGGGTTAAGTTCCACTTGGCCCGGATTTTGTACACTTCGAATATGCACACACCTAGAGCCTGGTTAAGTTCCACTTGGCCCGGATTTTGTACATCTCGAATATGCACACACCTAGAGCCGGGTTAAGTTCTACTTGGCCCCGATTTTGTACACTTTGAATATGCACACACCTAGAGCCGGGTTAAGTTCCACTTGGCCCGGATTTTGTACACTTCGAATATGCACAAGACTAAGCTATCCTTTTGTACTCTTTTCAGGTGACTACCAATCGCTGGAGAGCTGAGTTTCAGCGTCTCCTGGATACTCACAAGATGCTACGTGCAAAACATAGTGCACTTCTTGCTGAACATGAGAAAAGGGGTAAGTTTCTTCCTTTGCATTTTTCCATTTTTCTTCATTCGGAATTCGCAGCTGGGGTGGAGGCGGAGAATACCATCATTAGGAAAAACTTGGAGCAGATCAAGGGTAAGTTATTCCTGCTCAATCTCTCTCTGCGCCCTATCCTCTTTTCTTCTTGGCTCAGCAAATATTCATATCTCGGCTTTGCCGGGTCAACAAACTATTTCAGCGTCTCTTGAAGATAGTGTGCTCGTGCCTGATATGATGTTGCATTTTCTCAAACAAGCAGGGCAGCATCAGGCCGAACTCAAAAAGAAAGATGATGAGCTTGCCCTCCTCCGAACAAAATATGATGAGATTACCAAGCTCAAGGCAGATATGAAGAAGCTCAAAGCGCAGCACAAATCCGAGCTAGAGAAAGAAGGCCAGGACTTTACTGAAGAGCGTGAGCGCCTCAACCTCCAGATCGTCAAGGACCAAGAATTTCTTAAGGAGGCCAACGTCAAGCTTGAGTCGGCGAATGCTAAACTTGTGCAACTCCGGGAGAGGCGCGACAACTGCACCAAGGAGCTCACCCGGGTTCACAGCCATATTTCTGGTAAGTTGT
Source organism: Avena insularis (assembly GCA_023614405.1). Lineage (NCBI taxonomy): Eukaryota > Viridiplantae > Streptophyta > Magnoliopsida > Poales > Poaceae > Avena > Avena insularis. Next base: position 317,838,568 of record CM042686.1, read on the forward strand.
TTTTCTCTTCAATTGTCATGAATCTCTTCGGGTCAACCCTTCTCGCTTATTTCACCTGTCTCACTTTTTTCAGGCAAATTCCCAGAGAGTGATGTCATTGCATCCAAGGCTGTTGCCAAGTTCCGTAAGCAGAGGGGTACTCCATCTGGTCCTGGCACCATTCCTCTTGATCTCGAGGACTTGATAGTCAGCTTGTCCTCCCGAGTCGAGATCGTGAAGAACTACGGCAAGGATATCTTGGACGTAGTAGTCCGGATCTTCAACGTCTTTTGGCCTAAAGAAGATACTCCAGAGAGTACCGCTGTTCTTTTTGCCAAGCTCATGGAATGCGAGACTTAGCTCGATCTCTAGAGAGAATCGGCTGGACGCGCCGGAGCTGAGATTGTTGTTCACTACGTGCTTACGTGGTACGAGAAGATTGACCTCAAACTCCTTGAGCGCATGCGCACCGGATCAAGGTGGTCCACTGACCCGGATTGGGTAGCTCGGCGCAAGGCTTGCACCCATAGCTTCATCCAATACGCCCCCATTCATCAATGGAACGAGGGACCAAGCTTCCTAGATGCCGCCAACGATGAAAATGCTGAAAACATTGAAGATGATTCGGATGAGGACGAAGAGGACGAAGCTTCGGACGTCGAGGAAGACGCAGATGACTCTGAAGCCGAGGCTGGGGCTGCACCTGCTGGCGCCGAATTACCTCCTCCTGCTGCTCCTTGATTATAAACACTTTAAATTTCATCAGATCCCCGGTATGCCGGGTGCAATTGTATCAAGCACACAAGTGATATTTTGCTACTAAGTTTTTATGCTGGATTGACTTGGGCGTAGTCCCCGAGTTTCATTTTCTTGTTCTTCCAATTTCTTGGCTCGGCTCGTGTCTACCTTGGTTTGGTTTTATGACTTACGAGTCTGAGCTTCAAAAATTGTCTTAACAATACTTGGAAACTTTAGGATTTAGCTCAAAATAATTCAGCAAAGCAAATTTAAAGTAAGCATAAGGTTAGTCCGAAAAACAAACGTCGGCTAGATTAAGTTCCTTTCCTTAGTCGTTTTTCATGTGCTACGCAATTCTAAACTTGTTCTCTTGCTTGCCATGAAGCCAAATCTTGTTGGACAGCAGCAAGTCGAAGAGTTGGGGTCTTGGTGCTCACACACTACTAATCTGGCTTAAGTAGAAACAACTTACGCCAGCCGACGTATAAATAATAAATACAGAAGACAACAAACATTTTCAAGGCAGTCCTCGAGTTACTGCTCGAGGTGCCCACATTTCATTGATAGACTCATTGCCGGCATACACACTGACATATGAGAGACTCGGATACATACACTTATCTGCTAAGTGTAGAAAGGATGAAGTAGAGCTACATTCCATGGACGCTTAGATTCCTCGCCGGACCTGTCCGCCTTGTTCTTCTCCTGTGGTTTTGCATCGATAAGATAATAAGAATCATTGTGCAATGCTTTGCTCACAATCAATGGCCCTTCCCATGGGGGGATAACTTGTGCATGCCAGCAGTACGTTGTACCAACCAGAGTACCAGATCACCTTCCCGGAAGACTCGGGGGTTTACTTTCCGGCTATGATAGTGTCAGAGATTTTGCTGATATATGGCGGATCTGGATAATGCCAATTCTCTTGCTTCTTCCAGCAGATCAACATCATTTTGCTGGGCTTCTTGCACTTCGGCTTCTATGTATTGGGTGACCCTAGGCGAGTCATGCTCTATGTCGGCTGGTAATATAGCTTCTGCCCCATATACCAGAAACAATGGCGTATAGCCTGCTGATCGATTCGGATTTGTTCTTAAACTCCATAGCACTGCTGGTAGTTCTTCTATCCAGCAACCCGTTGATCTCTGCAGTGGCTCAATGAGCCGGGGTTTTATCCCGGATAATACTAATCCGTTGGATCTCTCCACTTGTCCGTTCGATGCAGGGTGGGCTATCGAAGCAATGTCCAGCCGGATCTTCTTATCTTGGCAGAATCACGCAAATGCTCCTTCAGCAAAAATTGTGCCATTATCTATTATGATATTGTGAGGATAACCGTATCTCAAGATGATGTCTTTGAGAAATGTCATGGCCGTAGCTCCATCACATTTTCTTATTGGCTTTACTTCAATCCATTTTGTAAACTTATCCACCATGACCAAAATGTGAGTCATATTTCCCCTTGCTGGTTTGAACGGGCCAACCATGTCCAAACACCATACGACAAATGGCCAGGTGATTGGTATGGTCTTGAGCTCCGAAATTAGCATATATGTCTTGGTAGCATACCTCTGACAACCATTGCATTTTCTCACCAAGTCCTCTGCTTGTTCTAAGGCACTTGGCCAGTAGAATCCATGCCGAAAAGCTTTTGCTACCAAGGCTCTGGACGAGGCATGATGCCCACATTCCCCCTGATGTATATCTTGGAGGATGTCAAGCCCTTCTTCTGGGTCAACACATCGCTGGAGGACATTAGTCACACTCCTTTTGTATAGCTCGGAATTGATGATCGTGTATGCCTTTGCTCTCCTCTGAGTTTGCCTGGACAACACCTCCTCAGCGAGTAAGGTTCCATCTTTCAGGAATTGAAATATGGGTAACGCCCAAGCTGGTACATCTCGCACTGGGAACACATCCTCATCAATTTCCATCTGTTCCACCGGCATAACCTCAACCGAATCATGCTGAGCAGTCCCCGGGTCTTGCGAAGCAGACCCCGGGTTCGCCGAGGCAGTCCCCGGGTTTCGCGTACCACCTCCCATGTCAATGTCCATGGGTACGGCTCCGGACTCCGAATCCTTCGGGACGTAACTTGAGTCGGTTTCTGGGGACGGCCTGATGGATGGTTTTCTGAGGTGTTCTAATGCTACACCCAGTGGAATTTCTTGTCGGGTTGATCCAAGCTTCGACAATACGTCGGCAGCCTCATTTTCCATCCGGGGTACATGGAGAAATTCGCATCCCTCAAAATAACCAGATATCTTCTGCACATGGAATCTGCATAATGCCATGTTTGGATCAAGAGCGTCCCACAGCCCCGACACTTGCTAAACTACCAAATCCGAGTCGCCAAAGCATTGAATTCGACGTATCCCAATTCCTTTTGCCACTTTGAGCCCATGCACAAAAGCCTCATATTCGGCGACATTGTTTGATGCTGCGAAATGGATCTGCAGCACATACTTTAGCTGGTCATTTTTTGGCGAGGTAAGTACTACTCCGGCGCCTAACCCGGTTTTTGTTTTTGACCCGTCGAAGTGCATTCTCCAGTAATTCGGATCTGGTAGTGGTGGTTCATATTGCACCTCGGCCCAGTCTACAAAAAAGTCGGCCACAACCTGAGACTTGATTGCTTCTCTTCTATCATACTGTGGCGCATAGGGGGCTAGTTCAATTGCCCATTCTGCAATTCTGCCACTTGCATCTTTTTACTCATTATCTCGGATATGGGAGCTTCACATATTACATTGATGGGGTGCTCCTCAAAATAGTGTTTTAGCTTCTTAGCCGACATGTACACACCATATGCCACTTTATGATAATGCGGATAATTTTGCTTTGATGCGGATAATACCTCGCTTCGGTAATATGTTGGCCTTTGCACTGACTTACCCTCTTCCTTGCGCTCTACCACAATTACTGCACTTACAACTCGGTTGGTTGCGGCTATGTAGAGAAACATTGGCTCCTTTGATAGTGGAGAGGCTAACACTGGTGCAGTGGCTAACATTTTATTTAATTGTATAAAGGCTTCATTGGCCTACGGCGTCCAAATGAACTTGTCCGACTTTTTCATGAGTTGATAGAGAGGCAGTGCCTTTTCTCCCAACCGGCATACAAACCGACTGAACGATGCCAGGCAACCAGTGAACTTCTTGACATCGTTAAGGCACTTTGGCAGTTCCATTCGCTCTATGGCCCAGATTTTAGTTGGATTGACTTCAATACCTCGGCTGGACATGAGGAATCCGAGTAAGTTTCCAACCGGGACACCGAAGGTACATTTTTCCGGGTTAAGCTTCATCCGGAACCTCCTTAGGTTCGCGAATGTCTGCCTGATATCGTCAAGGAGCGTTTTGCTTTCCTTGGTCTTGATAACAACATCATCCACATACACCTGCACATTTTTACCAATTTGGTCGTGCAAACATTTCTGCATACATCTTTGGTACGTTGCCCCTGCATTACGTAAACCAAATGGCATGGTGCGATTGCAATAAGCCCCATACGGGGTGATAAATGCAGTCTTTATTTGATCATCCGAATTCAGGGGTATCTGGTGGAAACCAGAATATGCATCAATGAATGACAACAGTTCACACCCAGTAGTTGAATCTATGACTTGATCTATCCTTGGCAGTGGAAATGGATCTTTTGGACACGCCTTATTCAGGTTCGTGTAATTGATACACATACGCCAAACCACTGCCACATTTGGATCATCCTTCTTCTTCTCCACCAGCAACAGATTAGATAGCCAATCCGGATAAAGAACTTCCATGATAAATCTAGCTGTTAGTAACTAAGCTATCTCATCTCTAGTGACTTTTCTCCTATCTCCTGTTAGTAACCGAGCTATCTCATCTTCAAAGAGTGCTCGGCCAACTCCCTCGGAACACCTTGCAAGTCCTGTGTGGACCAAGAAAAAACTGTCCCGATTCTCACGGAGGAAGTTGACGAGCTCGCTTTCCTATTTATCATTTAACCCGACACCAATTGTTACGGTGCGCTTTGGGAACATATCATCAACATGCACTTTCTTGGTATCTTTTGTCGCCTGGAACGAAACACTACCATACTGTTGCACGGACTGAGCCAATGCTACCACTTCCTATATCTTTCTTTTCTCTTGCGCAATCATGAGTGACTCGGCTAGGTTAGACCCGGCTGATGCACACTCAATTGAACATCGGAAATCTCCAGCTATGGTAATTACTCCATTTGGCCCAGGCAACTTCATCTTCAGATAACTGATGTGACAACTTGCCATGAACTTGTTCAGTGCTGGCCTGCCGAGTAACGTGTGATACACACTCTCCAAATTGACAACCTCGAACTCCAAATTCTCAGTTCGGCAGTTATCTCTTGTGGCGAACAATACGTCAACCCGGACCTTGCCTATGGGCTCACAAGAAATGCCTAGCACAATGCCATGGAAAGTTCTCCTTGTAGCCTGGAGCATGTTCTCCGAGATACCCAACTTGCGCATCGTATCCGCATACATGATATTGATGCTACTGCCATTATCTATCAGCACCTTGGAGAATTTCACATTGATATTTGGCCCTATGAATGTTGGGTCCAGCACTAACGCAAATGAACCGGGGCTTGGCATAAGATTGGGGTGATCCTTGATACACCAGGTGATTTCCTGATCCGACCATGGCATATACCTCATCACTGCGGGCATTACCGCATTCACCTCCATGTGTCGGCGCTGCAAGCTCTTTCTATTTGTTTCCTCTGTGGTAAACACACAGTAACTCTGATGATGCTCTCTGTACTCATTCCTTCCCTTGTTTCCGCGGTACCTCTGATCCGGTTGATGCTGGTCTTGCACTTTGCACTGCATCCCTTCTCTCATGGTTGTCATACCTCGGCGGAGGGGGAGGCAACATTAGCTGTTGTGTGTTCGCTCCGAAGAGCAATTGCTGTCGGGGTAACTCCCGCCGAGGTTGATCATTCCGAGGTGCCTGAGCATTCCCCACACCACTTTGTTCTATCTTCCTCATCCACTCACATTGCCGAGTCGTGTGACCCGCTGGGTTATTCGGGTTTGGCGTGTGAAATTTACACGGCTGATCCAGCATTGCCTCATAGGTGTACCTTGGACGGTCCTTCTTTTCTTGCCACTGTTTCTTCTGCTCTGGCATCCAAGTTTTCTTGCCATCATTTCTCGAGGTCCATTGTTGCCCTCCAGTTTTCTGACGTTGATTGCCCCTGCTCCGGGTTGATCTTGATTCATGGCAGCAACTTGTTGCAAACTGTACCGGTAATCCGGTCTGTTATCTCTTCTTTTACCCCGGTAGTCATTCATCCAGGATGACCTGGCTCCATCTCTCTGGTAGTATTCCTCGTTTTACTCAGTTGGCATTAACCTGGGTTGAGTCGGATCACCCAAGGCATACGAATCAGCGATCCGGATTGTCTCTGCCAATGTAGTTGGCATATCTCTTTGCAATCTTGGCCACAACATGCTTGCATATCTGCACCCTTGCGCAAACCATGCTATGGCCTATGACTCCATTACACCCTCACAGGAGTTTCGCACGGTACACCACCGGGTCAGGAACTCCCGGCCTGTCTCATTCGGTTTCTGCTTGCACATCGCTAGGGTCTGTGGCCTATTCGGCCTCTGATACATACTTGAGAAATTGCTGATAAACATTTCCTCAAAATCGATCCAACAGTTAATACTTCTGGGCGGCAAATTGTTTAGCCATACCCTCGCTGGCCCCTCCAACATCTGGGGTACATATCTTACTGCCCATCTCAAGTTGCTTGTAGCAATTTTTACAGCTGTAGCATAGTTAATCAACCAATCCTCCGGCTTTGTGCTGCCATCATACGTTTTTGTGCCTCTAGGTAATTGGAGGTTAGGTGTAACTACCTCGGTGAATTACGCTCTAAGTTGCATGCCTGGATGAGTGAAAGTGGTTAAAATAGTACGGTGGGGCCCAGGGGCCACTCACGGGTAGACCTGTCGACCGTCCTAACCACTTCCAGAACATCGGGACAAGAACGAGCGGCGTAATCGGCAGGCGAAGGGATCAACTACATACACAAGTGAGTATGTATGCAAGCCACCATACAACAGTTTTCAAAGCCATTCCATCTAAAAGAAATAGAAATATTGCAACGCCATATGGCAAGATCCAAATATCCTAGATAGAGATAATAGTTTAGGATAGATCCTCATACATCAAACATCAGAGTATCAGGCGGAAGCGGAAAACAAGATCCGATTATGGATAAGAAGCAAATCGGCATAAGATGCCACATAATAAACACATCCCGCCCATAGATCTCGCGGATCCCCATCCCCGGAATCTCTACACCGAGTGATCGTTGCCAACATCATCCGTCTCCTCCACCCAGTATCCATCTTGCGAATACACCTGTTCATCTGAATCAAACAATTTATCGTGTGAGACCCTAGGGGTACTCAGCAAATCTTTATGCCTCTAAAGGGGACATAAACCTAGGGTGACGCAATTGCAGCAAAAGATAATAACTAACAAGTCTATAGATACTCGCTAACCATCCGCCTAACCAATGATATACGAATGTCCGTTAATTAGTAACAACCGTTATAATAGTATAATTAACAGATCCATCCTCGTTCTCGCTTACCAACGAGAAAGCGGACGAACAACCCATCCGTTGGAAGTTTTATTAACCATTCCATGACTATTGCACTATTTACTAGTCAAGTACTTAGTCAAATTAAAAGCGGTACTTTAGTTATACTTGTTTATGATCGAGAAATTGTGCTCCAAGTCGTCCATAACCGCGGACACGGCTTTCAGAAAGATTTACCCTGCAGGGGTGCACAAATAGCAACACACACTCGATCAAACTCGGAAAAACCAAATCAAAACCCAACGAGGCATTCACGACAAAGCGATCACAGGATTCAGAAATATTTTAGGTGGCCACCCCAATAAGCTACCCACAACGAAGTTAGCCGGCTCCGAGACGGACCCAGGGTTTGCGAGAACGGCTGTAAACAATTGGGAACCCGAAAGTGTGACTGGGCTTGTCGATACCGTGAAATCGTGCCGCGGTCCCTAAACAGTACAGGTGCTCCTCGCACAATCTTAAATAAATTAGTAAAACATGGCATAAGTACAGGATAGTAATAAAGCCCCAAACTACTTTGTGGCCCCAAGAAATAAGAATGAATCAAGCTCTGGCTCAGGGGGGTCCATAAGGCCTCCCGGATGTGGATAGTGCGAATAGTCGAGGAACAGGAATCAAGTACTCGGGGTCCTATGGGACGCAAGTGAGCATGAAAAACCAAATAGCAGATATTGCTCACCGGCGCCTCTTTCATTAGTTATCCCATTACTACTCAGGTTAAGTTGTTTAGGTACCTCGTTATCCATCAGACACTCAGATACCCTACACATGCTTTTCTAGGACTCGCATGGCTCAAACAACTCCTGTAGTAATGGCTCATGGGATGGAGGAACAAGCTTCGGTGGGGTTTAAAAGTAAAGGCTATGCAGTTCTTGGGATTCAATTTAATGCAATCGCGACTCAATGATGCAATAATAAGATAGAGGCAATAGGTACTATATGTATGCAAGCATGGGGAAGTGCTTGCCTGGCAGCTCAGTTGAAGCGAGAGAAGGATCTGGGTAGTACTCCTGGTATTTTTCCTGCTCGGCGTCTATTCGACGAAGAACCAAACAAACAAGGGCCAACATAAATAAAGTGCACAAGCATATGAATTAAAATGCGACAAGCAAACAAGCATGCCATGATGAATGATGCACAATTTACATGGCAATAATGTAGCATGGCATGGATGAGGTGTGGGGTACGAGAATAAAGCATTTTATGGAGTTTTAGCCATGTTTTGCTCCCATATAAGTTGCTGTAAACTTTATATTTATATGATACATGCTGCAATTCAGAACATGGAATGCATAGATAGAACGGGCTCGTCTCGCTGATCGATTTAGACATATTATTTGTCGAATTTGGAGTTGTAGAATTAAAGTTATTAATTAATTAAGAAAAGGCATATTTATGGCATTTGATCAATTTCGAAAATTTAATTTGCCCAAAAGATATTTTGAATGGCATATTTGAAATCCTCACATTTTTCTGATTCCAAAACATATATTATTTGTATTATTTGGATTTATAGATTAAAAGTTATTAAAAACAGAATTTAAAACTTATTAAAACATTTCTGAAATTGTTTTATTAAAACAGATAAACTGCAGAACTTTTTATACCCAGAAGCATTTAGCCCAGTCCTTGTGGGTGGGACCGATCTTGTTGGCGGAATCGTGTAGGAACTTTACATGCAAGGGAAACTAGTCAGAGGCGATGGGTGGCCCGGCGCAGACGGGCCCACGTGCCAGCGGCGGAACCAGGCACAGCCACGTGGCCCAGCTGGGGATCGCGGGTTGAGGCCCTGGAACCCGGGGTCCTTTTCTGTAAAAAGGTTGAAGGGGCTGATTGGTGGGCCCGGTGTACCGCGGGTTGAGGGAGAAATAAAAAAAGGGGTTTTCTGCAAGATGACCACATACCCACTGTTTCTCTTCCTGAATTAACTAACGAGAGATCAGTGATCGACAGAATGGCGTGGCGCGGCGGGGCTCGAACTCGCGACTTGCGGCGCGCGCACAGAGAGGCGGAGCCGCTGCGGTAGGGTGGGGGTTACTGGTAGGGAGCGGCTAGGCGGCTGGTTAGGCTGCGGCGAGGCGCGGCGATGGGTAGACGCTCGTGCACGCCGGTGCACAGAGCGTGCTCGACGTGTGGTTCGGCGAGAACAGGCATCGACAGCGAGAGAGGCGATGTCTAGGAGGGAGGGTGACTCACCGCGAGTGCGTCGGTGGGGTTGGTTCGGGCTGGGGAGCGGCGGATCAGCGACGATGCAGACGGCCGGTGGCGTTAGGGTTTTATCGGGCGCGTCGGCGTGCCGCGATATAGGGGACCGTCTTCTCCTCGCTGCGGTGCTACGGGACGATGCAGGGGTCCTCGCGGGCTTCCTCATCAACCTCGACGCCACGCCCGCCTCCTCGATCCGTTGGTGGAAGCCAAAGCCGAGGGTGTGGCCAGAGTTGGAAGAGGTGGTGGTAGGGGAGGGGGGAAAAGTAGAGGTGAGGCCCTGGGGATCTGGGGCTGCAACCAGGCGAGAGAGAGGGAAAGATAAGGCCGAGAGGGAGAGGTAGATGGAATGGGGGGGGGGAAGGCTCGGGAGAAAAAGGTGGCTTCGGCCACCTTTTTCCCTTCTCTCATCCTCACGTGCTGGACACGGCGCGGCAGGGTGGCTGCAGCTGCAGCTGGGGCCGACAGAGAGAAGGGTGGCTCGGGTGTGGGGCCTCTTTGGCAGGGAGAGAGAGAGGAACCGAGAGGAGGAGTGAGGCTAGGGTTAGAGCTAGAGGGGGAGGCTCGGCAAGGTGGGGTTAGGGTTGGAGGGGTAGCTCGGGGTAGGTTAGGGCGTGAGGTGAGCCTTAGCCGAAGCTAGGGAAGGAGGGGTGAGGTGGCTCGGGTGGGGTGGTAGGGAGAAGGGTTGTGGTGAGGGTTTAGATTAGGGAGGAGGTGATGGACATGGAGAGTGAGGGCATAGGGTTGGGGTTTAGGGTCTTTCCCACATGCCAACATGATCAAGCAAGGGATGGAGTGAGATGGAGGTGAGTGGTTTTTGGTTGGACCCATGGTGATGATTAGAAGAGAGATAGAGAGTTCAACAAAGAGAAGACCCACTCAAAAATCAAAGAAAAACCAAGGAGACAAAGATGGTGGTGATGGTTGCATGGCCCATGCATGAGCATTAAATGCCATGTCTATTCTTGTGAAAACAATAGATAAATTAACATGGCACTTATTCACATGCATTCCAAAAATATGGATTTATGGCCAAGCAAAAGAAAAGAGTTGTGTCTCAAGTAGAATGGATGGAAAATGCCCATATTTGAATATAATGTGGCATGCTAGTGTGTATGTCCCACTAGGTAAGTATATAGCCACAATTATATTCATACATGATCAAATACTCCAAACCAACCCATTTGGAAGCTAGACAAGGGAAAAATACTCACATAACATGCAAAGGTGGCCATGTGGCTCTCCACATATCAAGATTGTGAAAACAACATGATGCATATATGGAAGCATGTGGAAGTAGAAGTGGATCCATCCCAACCCACATGAGCTAGAGGTAAACCCAAATAAAATGCTAAGCTCACATATGGTGGAATGGTGGAATTATGGGATGGTGACAAGACAGGTGGTGGACTTAATAAAAGATATGCCCCCAACTCAACTTGGGCATCAAGCATTTATTAAGAACCAAATACAATATATCAAGAGACAAATACAATTAATAATGCATATGGGATAAGAACCAAATGAAAAGGATTTTATATGATGCTCAAATGCAAGGTGGCATGATGGCATGAGCATGATATAATTATGATGCAACAATTATATGTAGGAAGTAGCATTTATATAGACTAGGATAGTAGCATTGCCATTGTTAGACAATTGGGATGCTACATTAGGTACCGGAGGTTCCTTCATGATCTGGGGCCCAAAACACGCAGGACCCGGACGACCATGACATTCGATTTGCTCCGACCTATACAGCCGATCCAGTTTCAACCTGGCGTCGTCGGGCATCAAATCCCTGCTCCCAAGTCTTGACCCTATCACATGATAGGCTGGCCTTGGGTATCCTGCGTTCACCATTTCCGAATCACCGTCATTATATCTTTCTTTCTCTCGTGGAGCACCTCTCTGTTGCATACCTCGGCCGGCACTTTGCTCTTGCCTTGGTATATGCCGCTACCGCGGTTGTCCTGCTCCTGCCGAGTTGCGCTGTCCGGCATTGTCGTTTATAGCATTTCCTTGACCGGCATTGCCTTGGTTGTGGTTACCTCGGCCAGCTTCACCTCGGCTCACACTTCGTCGATCCTCATTTCTCTGCACTTCTTTTCCTTTCCCTGCCCTTGCCGGGTCATACGGTACTATCTGTTTGTTCCTCCTAGCCGAGGTTACTACCTCTTCTCTCCTAGGACCACCATGAGGAGACGATGCAGCTCCAGCGGATTTCTCCGGATTACCCACCGCCGAATGAACGATCTTGGAGGCCCCAGCCCTCTCCGGGTTAGCCCTGAGTAATTCCTCATTTTGCCTGTTCATGATCCGAACCAACTCATTGACCCTATCTTGCTGTCTCTGACGAGCTTCACCCATCAGACCCTCTAAGTCGGACGCAGCTGCATCTGCTGCTCTGAGGTTTTTTGCCGGGGTACTATACTTCGGTAGCCCCACGGATAAACAGTTCTTTCACTCCTCAATCCTAGTATCACCCTCTTTGTTCATTTCACTCATGAGGTTTCTCCCCTTCACTTTCACAGCATCTACCTTATTTGCCTTTGCGTACTCACGTAGTGTCATGTTCAATGACTGCTGAGTCGCGGCTATCTTTTTTGCACCCTCTAGTATTTTTTGCCTAGTTTCCTCTAGCTCGGCCTGTGCCTGAGCCGGATCTACCGCTGCTGCTACTGGGTTTGCCAGACTATCCACCGCTTGCTGCAGCACATTCTCTGGCCTCTCTAGTGGAGGACCTCTACTTTTCCTCGGTGCCTTAGGCGTTACCTCCGGATCTGGCGCCGGATCCTTGCTTGCCCTAGTGCCAGGCGCAGTCATCATTACCTCGGCACGGTAGGGGAGTGAGTGATACGCGCCCCATGAACCACGCTAAGGGGTGGCTCGCCTACTTCGACGATGTGCCGCGGGTGAACACACGACACATCGACAGCAACATAGATCTTGTGCACGCCGAGCTTGACGAAAAGGCCGTTGCACGGAAGAGGACACTTGCCGAAGCAGCCGGCGTTGTGCTGACAAAGTCCATCGCTCCAATGCGCTGAATGAGCCCGGAGACAACGCGTTCGCCGGTGCCGATGAGGTTTCCCGTCCGGATCTTCACCCCTGCTAGCGCCGCTAGCCCCACGGTGGGTGCAAACTGTCATGGTGGTGTCACGGCAGATGCCATGGATAGCCTAAAGGTGGGGACTAAATGCACTAGGGGAATCCAGGGAGGGATAGTGTGGTGATTCCACACACGGTAGCTTTGTATTTGATTCACTTCCACAGATTACAAGTGCTCCATGAGCTGTATTGGGGAGAGGAGGAAGAAGGAACTCTCTTACTCTCGCCACTAGCTAGCCCTGAGGAACTTGCTCGTAGAACATAAACCTCTAAAGATCAACCCGTCAAAGACCAACCCCTTCTACAGAGACCCTAGCCCTCCTTATATAGGGGTGGCTAGGTCTCCAATTAGGGCATACGTGGAGGCATATTCCAAGGAATATGCCTCTTCCCAAAATAGTAAGCCGACCGGGTCACTTTACCCCAGCATCATCCATGCAGAGGCTACGTGAGTCTCTGCGGCACGCGCGTCATCTAACACAGGCTTCGTCACCTTTGTCGGCCATGCCTCGGTGGTCCTGGCCTCTGTCCGCTTTGCTCATGCTCTGCGTACAGTGATCACCCTTTGACAAGTGAGATACCTTCCTTCTCTTATAAGCTTGATGTAACCCAGATCGTACCTAGTTGATCCGGCCATACCTGTACCTGCATACAAGTTAGACGCATCTCACCGACTTACGATATAAGTCGGATGAGACCCAGTTAGGTGGACATCCCCTGGTCTGGGTTACGCCGTGATTCGGCCTGCCTTGGGGTGACTCGGCCAGCACCTGCCTTGACCTTGCCGTACCTTGGCTAACTCGGCCTTTATACCCCGGCGTGACCCTACCCGGGGGTATCTCCCCAACACCCATGTATTAGAAAGTTATCAAAAGATAATTGCCCCTACATGAATTGATTGCACCGAAACACAAATGCATCCTTATTGTTGGGAGACATTTAGGAGGATACTGAAGTTTGTAGAACTTCTTGTCTTCCATGGCAAATCATCAGTGGCTTAACGTGCTTAGAGGATGTTCTCGAGATGTGAAGATATTGACCTACCATATCAAAGAACACTTCGCACATGCTTGACTAACATCAAATGATTCCCAAGGAAACAAAGATAACTCTTCTCGAATCAAGTACGACAACTTTCAACTTTTGCACGTGAACTGGAGAAGGTCACTTCTAACATCTAGAACACATACTTCGGGATAACTCAAAGAAGGTTCTCAAAAGTTTCCAACATTAATGCCAATTGTTCCATATGAATCTAGTCTAGCTTGGGGAGGATAAGGATGTCATCGATGGGCTCAACAACAAACTTATCATGATACTCCAAGAAGATAGACTCACATGTGGTATGAATGAAACAACAACATTGGTTAGACCAAAGGACATGAAGATGTACCTAGGTGAAACATCACGAGTAAATACATCATTAGGATAGTCCCTAGGACTGAGTTTGATTTAATGATAACCCAAGTCAAATCAAAGGTGGGGACGATAACATTTCCATAAAGAAAATACTATATTTCTTCAGCGCGAACAAAACTATTCATAAGTTTGATAAAACTTTTGTCTTACAACTCTCCAAGTTGTTGTTTAAGCTAAACCAACTAGTTCAGGGGTATCTAGTACAAATTCTTGGAGAAAGGAGCGGTTCAAAGAACTTGCTTGCTCAAGAACTTGACATCACGGTCATGTGGCAACAAGGCAATACTTCTATTAGACATCTAGAATATCGCGGACCACCGATATGTCACTTAGTTCGAGAGGAAACTTGCTTGGTAAGGCAAGAATACATAGTCCTAGAGATTTGGCACAAGCCTAACTCTTTGACCAAAAAAAGTGTACCCGAATAGCGGACTTGGTGGCACAATCATCCTTTGCTTAGAGATATATTAACCATCACACTAAGAATTACACACACACATCATTTACAAGCACAAAATCTTGGAAGAAGGGTGGGTAAATATGTGTAAGAGCATCACTTCATCAAGAGGGTTGTGAAACTCAGCACGACCTCTTAGTATAAAGGAGTGTGATACTTTAAGGTAGAACAAATCAGAAGTTAATCAATGCTTCTTAATCTGCGGATTACAACACTTTGACCTGGTCCTAGAAGCGGACAAGATATTGGAGTTTGTTTCTCCTGACATCCGAAAATGGTTTGTCTAGATGGACCACAAGAGTATCTTACATTGAAAGACACCGAAGTGCATTTACTACTTGTCAACCAACTGGTAGACAATGGTCGGAAACAACAAGGGAAAAAGGAACATGCTCAGTATAGAATCCCGAGATGTGGATGCATAAGTCAACAATATTCCGATGACCAATGCAGGAAAGGGAGGTGTGGCAAAGTCACAATTATAGAAGTGAGACTCACGAGGAGCTCTTTTGTCGTGATCTATTTGGTTCCATTAAGGAACATCTTATATAACATGTGGTAGGGGAAGTCCTTTGTTTGTCGTAATTTAATCACAACAATAACCACTAGCTTGAAGATTGTACTAGAAGGTACTAGCCATCCTGAGGTAATGTTAAATTATTAACAACAAGGATCAACAAAATGGATCTTGGGTTAAAGGCCAGCTTCATGTGGAAGATTCACATCAGCAGAATCTAGCACAATTTGGGATTTTCGGTTCAAGTCCAAGGGTTAAAACCCGAGAAAAGAGTAACTACTATCTTAGTAGCACGAAGAGCACTACCAGATAATAACCACGAGGCATCTTCCAGAAATTATTCTGAAGTACCCAAACAAACGAAAAGTAGGTACACGAGGTGAAAGGAAACCTCGAGGCCTAGAACAAAACACTATGGAACCATCAACACAATGTTGTGGGTGTTGGGTTCGCAGCATAGAAAACAAATATTTTCCTACGATGAGAACTATACGCCAAGATCTATCTACTAGATACAGAGCAACGGGTGGACATACATCCATGGAGAACATACCCTCGAAGACAACGAGTTTTGTTAACGAGTACGAACTCGTGGTTGATGTAGTCATACGCTTGCCGATCTCAAGATCGTGTGGAAGTCCGAGCACCACAAATCAGCAGCGCATCCGTCCTCGCACACACGTTCAAGCTACCGGACAACCTCCACCTCCTTGCTCTAGCGAATCAGCAGAAGCAACAACTCCTTCCAGACGCAAGGCCACCGGGAACATGTATCTCTCTAATCCGAGACCATGGGGAAATATCTAGAGGGGGAGAGAGATCCTTCACGAGGAGGTGTGCTTTGTGAGGGAGGAGAGGGGGGCCTTTTATAGGAGAGGGGGGCTCCTCCCCTCACACGGCCGGCGGCCAAAGGGGGGTGCCCCCACCTCTTCCTCATTCATGTGGTGAAGCTCCACTCACATAAATTTTGACTCCACCCAAAATTCCACTCACATGCATTAAATTTCCACCAAATTTAATGCAACTCTCAATTAATAAAACTCTTTTATTTATTTTATTCAGAATTTTGTTAATTACTTTAATTAACAAACATTCACATAAAACCCCTTGCAACATTTCAATATCACATGCAGAACCACTTTCTGCAATTTCACCCGAAACAATTCCGGTTTCTATCGAAACAATTCCTGTTTCTATTGAAACATTTCCTGCGCTTTGCAAACCTTTTGTCTGGAAAATTTGTGCTCCTAAATGGTGTCTGGAAACCCTTAAGTGTGTCACCCTACGGTGCACGAATAATGCAGACATGATTGAGACTCCTCTCAGATCAATAATCAGAAGCAGGACCTGGAGATCCATACTGACTCCTACACATTCAACAATGACTTCTGTGATCGTGAGAACCTTTAACTCTAGTAACTTAATCCCTTTGTCTCATGATATAATATATGTCTGAGATTCGATCATCGGTATCCAAATACCTAGTTTGATCTTGTTACCGACATGCACTCTTTTCTCGTTCCCATGATATAACATTCTAGTGATCACATCACTTGCTTGCAAGCTATCTTAATGTGATATCACCGAGAGGGCCCAGAGTATAACTATCCGTCATCGCGATTTACAAATTCCACTCTTGATCCATGAGCCTCCACATAACACCTTCGTAGCACTGAACCCACCTTTATAGTCACCCTGTTACGGTGTGACGTTTGATGTTATCAAGATACTCTTCCGGTGTTAGCAATTAACATGATCTCATGGTCTAAGGACTAAGATTACTTTGTATGATGTTATAGCAATATAAACATAATGACTTTGATCGTAATGCTATACTTCGAATGACTGTTCATCACATCACTTCACAAATGTTGTGACCTTGTTACTAACCACATCCAATGTCCATGATCAAGTACTAGTCAAGTACACATCAATACCATGTATATCACATATACCTTTGTTTGCCTTGCCGGCCTTCTTGTCCGCCAAATACTTGGGGCACTTGCACTTCCAATGGCCAGTCCCCTTGCAATAGTAGCACTCGGTATCAGACTTAAGGCCAGCTCGCGGTTTCTTTTCAGGTGTGGCAACAGATTTGTTGCCCTTCTTTCCCTTATGCTTGTCTTTCTTGTCCTTCTTGAAACCGGTGGTCTTATTAATCATCAACACTTGATGTTCTTTCCTAATCTCCACTTTTGTAGTCTTAAGCATTGACAGAAGCTCGGGAAGAGACTTCTTCATGCCCTGCATATTATAGTTCATCACGAAGCTCTTGTAGCTAGGTAGAAGAGATTGGAGAACACGATGTATGCCTAAGTTAACAGAAATTGTTATTCCCAAGGACACAAGCTTATCGGCGTACCTAGACATTTTGAGTACGTGCTCACTAATGGAAATGTTCTCCTCCATCATCCAGCTAAAGAACTTTTCAAAAGCATTATAACTCTCTACGGAAGCATGGGTATCGAAAATCATTTTCAATTCTCCCATGGTATCAAAGGCATTGCCATTTTCGAAACGCTTTCGAAGTTCTGGCTCTAGCCCATACAGTATGCCACAATGAACTAAGTTCTGGTCCTCGTGACGAGTTATATAGACGTTCTTTTCCTTGTCAGGGGCATCAGGAGCTGGTGGGGGGGCCTAGCGGCGCCTCTAGAACATATTGCTTTTGTGCAGCAGTGAGGAGAATCCTCAAATTCATATCCTAGTTGGTGAAGTTGCTACCATTCGCAGCAAGTTTCTCTTTCTCCATGAACACATTGAAATTAAAAGCAGGTGGTGCCATCTACAACAGAATTTGTAAAGTATATTTAGACTAAGTTTATGATAGATTGAGTTCAACTAATCCAAATTACTAATGAACTTCCACTCAAAAACAACATCCCTCGTGTCCTTTTAGTGATTACATGAACCAAATACACTACACCAAGTCCGATCATCACGTGAGTCGGTGTAGCTTCAAAGGCGAGCATCTATATGGGCATCATATCAACTATATGACTCATTCTTAACCTTTCAGTCCGTGTTCCCAGGCCATGTCTGTACATGCTATGCTTGCCAAGTAAGAACCTTAGTATTCGCATGTGTAAAACTGTCTTACACCCGTCGTATGAAAGCGTAGAGTCGAGAACACCCGATCATCACGTGATGTCTCGAAACACGATCCATAAAATGGTGCATACTTAAGGAAGAACACATTTTATCTTGATATCTAAATGAGGGATCATCTTATAATGCTACAAAAAGCGCCAAACTAGCAATATAAGATGCAAATACCTAATGTGTAAAGTGAGATGATATGGTCCATGCATTTGATCTCTATCATTTGCATCGTGATATGATCTCTATCATTCCTTTGTGTGTAAGGCCAAGGTATATGGAACTTACACGTTAAGTTTGTTGTAAGAGTATCTATCATACATCTACTTACAACAATACCATATCAAGACACTAGCCTAGCAACGATCTAAACTAGACGCCTCTAATTTATCAATTGCAAGTTTTACATGGCTTAGGGCTTTCGGAGATAGAACCGATCTTACCTACGAACATGAACCACAACGAGGATAAACAAGTTATTAGCAACTCCTTGTAAATCAGGTATTGACTATAGTAGGAGAGATAGACACCCGCCAGCCACTTATGCAAAACTACTTGCATGTCAGTTGTGGAACCGGTCTCATGTACGATGACATGTAAGGTTGGTCCGGGCCGCTTCATCCCACTATGCCACCAATATCCAAAATATATAGAAGATGCAATAACATGATCATCATCGCCCACATATAAACATATGTGTACTACCCGTGCAAAGCACCTACGCATAGATCAGGCTCTGATACCACTATTGGGTTCGTAGAAGAGAAATCAAAAAAATTCCTACGATGAGAACTATACGCCGAGATCTATCTACTAGATACAGAGCAATGGGTGGACATACATCCATGGAGAACTTACCCTCGAAGAAAATGAGTTTTGTTAACGAGTAGGAACTCGTGCTTGATGTAGTCGTACGCTTGCCGATCTCAAGATCGTGTGGAAGTCCGAGCACCGCAAATCAGCAGCGCATCCGTCCTCGCACACACGTTCAAGCTACCGGACAACCTCCATGACCTCGCTCTAGTGAATCAGCAGAAGTAGCAACTCCTTCCAGACGCAAGGCCACCGGGAACATGTATCTCGCTAATCTGAGACCATGGGGTAATATCTAGAGGGGGAGAGAGATCCTTCATGAGGAGGAGTGCTTTGTGAGGGAGGAGAGGGGGGCCTTTTATAGGAGAGGGGGGCTCCTCCCATCCCATGGCCAGCGTCCAAAGGGGGGTGCCCCCACCTCTTCCTCATTCATGTGGTGAAGCTCCACTCACATAAATTTTGACTCCACCCAAAATTCCACTCACATGTATTAAATTTCCACCAAATTTAATGCAACTCTCAATTAATAAAACTCTTTTATTTATTTTATTCAGTATTTTGTTAATTACTTTAATTAAAAAACATTCACATAAAACAACTTGCAACATTTTAATATCACATGAAGAACCACTTTCGGCAATTTCACCCGAAACAATTCCGGTTTCTATCAAAACAATTCCTGTTTCTATCAAAACATTTCCTGCGCTTTGCACACCTTTTGTGTAAAACATTTGTGCTCCTAAATGGTGTCCGACAACCCTTAAGTGTGTGACCCTATGGTTCGCGAATAATGTAGACATGATTGAGACTCCTCTCAGATCAATAATCAGAAGCGGGACCTAGAGATCCATACTAACTCCTGCACATTCAACGATGACTTCTATGATCGTGAGAACCTTTAACGCTAGTAACTTAATCCCTTTGTCTCATGATATACATGTCCGAGATTCGATCATCGGTATCCAAATACCTAGTTTGATCTCGTTACCGACATGCACTCTTTTCTCGTTCCCGTGATATAACATTCTAGTGATCACATCACTTGCTTGCAAGCTATCTTAATGTGATATCACCGAGAGGGACCAGAGTATATCTATCCGTCATAGGGATTGACAAATTCCACTCTTGATCCATGAGCCTCAACATAACACCTTCATATCACTAAACCCACCTTTATAGTCACCCTGTTACGGTGTGACGTTTGATGTTATCAAGATACTCTTCCGGTGTTATCAATTAACATGATCTCATGGTCTAAGGACTAAGATTACTTCGTATGATGTTATAGCAATATAAACATAATGACGTTGATCGTAATGCTATAGTTCGTATGAATGTTCATCACATCTGTTCGCAAATGTTGTGACCTTGTTATTAACAACATCCAATGTCCATGATCAGGAAACCAACAAGCTAGTCTATAAGAGAGGCATAACTAGGAACCCTTTTTGTTTATTAAACACACATGTATTGTTGTTTCCTATCAATACAATTATAGCATGCAAAATAAACATCTATCATATACAAGGAATACATAATAACAACTTTATTATTGCCTCTCAGGGCATATTTCCTTCAGTTGGCCCATAAGATAGAGAGATCATGATGGAAAGGAATCTCTCAACTGAATAAGAGCAAAGGGAAACAAGGAACACACACAACTAATGCTAGAGAACTCAACACTAGGTCGACGGGTCGAGAAAGGTCATGCCAAAAAGGCACCTAAGTTTTGAAAGATGAAATGAGATAGTAAAATATTTTCCAAATCAACACAAGATAAGATGACTCAGGCTTAGAGCAAAACTGGATAAGGAGAAAAAGAAGCATACCAGAGTTTTCATAATTACTTTTCATCTTTAAAATAGTTTTCACAAGCACTAGACTCAACATCGACCAGTAGAAATGTTTTTCTACGGTCGGTACTGCTATGATACCAAAACCTGTGACACCCCCGGGATTAGGGCTAGACAAATCCAAGACCTCTGTCTGATATAAGCCTAACCTAAATCTCGAAAGCATATAGAGGAAGAATCGGTAACATTACAGTGACCCTATGACACAAAATTTATTACAGCAAGCTCATAACTTAGCAAAGAACCAAATTATTACAAGAAGAGGTCACTGACGACAAACATCAAACAACGGAAGGCAAATTATGCTATTAAGTATAGCAAACTTAACAAATGTCCTAAGAATCCTGAAACATAATGATGACGTCCGAATCGATTGATTCCAAGCTGCCGACCAGGAACCCCAAGCTACTCATCAAAGTCAATGCTGGAACAAACTCATCTTCTAAGGTAACACTTACCTGCTGCAAAAGTATCAACAAAGCAAGGCTGAGTACAGGGTGTACTCTGCAAGACTTATGGATGGTGGAGCTATTTTGCACAAAGCTAACTTTGTTTGTAAAAGAGGTAGGAGAAGCTCAACAAATATAACCTTTTAAAAGGGGTAAGAGAAAATGATAACTCTAACTCGATCATCTCTTGATATCCACCAAAACTTTATCAGCTGAACCTACCAACTAGGATCACCCCCTCGATCCGCAAGGAAGCATCCTCAAGCACACCTCACATCTCTTGTCAAGTTTTACGATTAGTTTATAGTTCTCTATGATCATCACGTCCGTTCCCAAGTCGTCCATAACCGTGGACATGGATTCTCGAAAAGATTATTACCCTGCACGGGTGCACAACTTTACCCACACGTACCAACCGATTCTTAGTGCTAGTTAACATTATCCCTCTTCCTTGGAAGGCCGACAGAGAGTGGTTGACCATGACCTTTACCATGCAATCACCGAAGGAGATGCCGCCATGAGTCCCGCCCTAAGGAGATGTCGCCATAACGGGTCAAGTCCCGATGCCTGTCCGTAGAGATGTGTGCAGGGAACAAGATTATGGAGGCCGTGCCTCTCTTGCTCCTAGCCACGCTTACCTACCTATATGAATGCACCTCCTCCACCGCCTTCAAGAACAACCAGAATGCGTATGTCGAATGGAATGCCCGAACTATGTGACTCATGGAATCTACTACGCAAGTTAGTTGGTCGAGGGGTTTTCTAGGCTCCGTGTGGTTGTACGCTCGTCTTGGTTCAAGAGGCAAGAACTCAGGTCCTAGTAGTGGAAAGTATGGGACTACAAAAACCACAACCCGACGTGGCCTCCCATACAAGTTATAGCATATTTAAATTTCGTCACTAATCATACCACGTCATCCTGTCATACTAGGTTCATTCGGAGCTCTGATTCATCAACCAGATGGACCAGCGGTAACAGCTAAGCTTGGCTAAGCACAACGGATATAACAGCTCTAGCGAAGCTCATTCGCCAAACCCTAGTTATGCTACGAGAACTGGGTCAGGGAATAAAGGCTACAAAGGGAACATGCATCAGATAGGATTGTTGTATCTGCCGATAAAAGACTTTGGAATCGTATGCACATGGAAAGAATGAAATACTTTGAAAGAATTAGGATTTTATCATGTGTGGGGCTTTGCTTGCATTTGCCTGTTGATACTCAGATATAGAACTTCAGGTTCATCTGCTTGGCATTGTTCGTTAGTAACATTCGATGGTGTTGATCTCGGTCTTCGATCTTGATCTCGATATCGTATTCTACCGGGAGGAGGAAAACACCAGAAAGAAAGGGGGAAACAATCAACAAATGGCATATGGTCAATGCTCAAGCAAGGATGATGATATGGCAAGTTAAATTGTATTAAAATGACACCCTAAGACATGCTTGGCAATTTAAACTGGGGTCCAAACCCTAATTTGGAGAAATCCCAGATGCATATGAGAGGTGTTAGTTTGTTCTAATCATTAAACTTGTCATTTAAGTTGCTTAGCAATGTATGATTATGAGTCTATTGTGTACATCTCATTTTTCTGAACATTTTCATATATTATACATATTTTTCTGATTTAAAATGAATTAGTTATGATTTTTGCCAAGTTTAATCCATTTTTAAATCATTATTAAAACAATTAAACATTTTTGGAATTTATTAAATTATTTTCCAGCTGGCCCCACATGTCAGACTTTTATTAATTTCAGAAATTATTTCCAAAAATAATAAAACCATGACATTAGGGACCCACCTGTCATTATTTTTATTTATTAAAACAATTTATAGAAATTATTAAAAGAAAAGAAAAAGGCTTATGACATAGGCATGACGTCATGCTGACGTTAGCCGGTGGTTGATCCTCAGATCGATGATCGATCCGTTGATCGAGCAAGCGCGGGGTTGTGGGGCGGCATAGTTCGATTCAGCGCCTCGCGCTACGCCAAAAACTAGCGGCGTGGCTTGCGGATGGTCCCCAGAGCATGGCCAACGACGATGAACGGCGGAGGCGGTGACAGGTGCTCGATGGGGGCGAGCTGTAGAGCGAGAGGGAGAGAAGGAGGAGGTCTATGAGGACCGTGATCTGACCCTGAGCACTGCGGTGGTGACGGCGAGGCGAGGTGAGGTCGAGCGGCGCCGGAATTCGTCGATGACCGCGACGGCCTGAGGCGGAGAAGAGGGATCGATTCTGGCGATTCGAAGCACGCATGCTTCCGTGGTTGGTCGGAGACGAACGAGGATATGACGGCGGTTCCAGTGGTGGTCTCAGTTGGAGCTGGGGTGGCCAGAATTAGTGGGGATGATGACAGCCAGCGAGCTAGGGTTTCGGACAGAGACAGAGGAGAAGAACTGGACACAGCTAGGTTTCCTCGCGGCACTGTGGTACTTGTAGACGGCCGAGGGCAGCGGTAGCGCGAATCTTGGCATGCGGCAGGCATCACAGCGCCGACGAGCGGAGGAGGCGCGGATAGCGAGCTGCTTCCCCGTAGAGGAGGAAGACGACAAATGGGGAAGTGGCTGAAGCGGTACCAGGCCGCTGACGGGCTGACTTGGGCTAGGTTAGGCTGCGCCTAGGCTGCTAGTGGCGGTAGATAGAGGGGAGAGGAGAGATGGTCTTCGACCCAGATTAGGTTTGGAGCTATTTTTATTTCGAGTAATCATTTTCTTTTTCTGATTTCTTCTTTTCCAATTGTATTTCAACTCATTTCTATTTTGTATAATTTCAAAAATACAAGAGACTTTGTAAAAGTATTAAAATATTGTAGGGGCCCTATTACTCCTTTTGGGCTCAAACATTTTGGTAGTTTTCAAAATAATAGAAACCATTTGAAGGTTTTCAAAGAGAGAGGAAACACTATGGTTTTAGGATTTTCTTCTTTCTCTTAACGCAAGATTTAACAAACCATGAGATGCATGCTATGCTCATAATGCTCAAAACAAACCCTAATTAGTATTAATAAAACTAGGGGTGTTACGTACTGGGACTGGACCGCGTTCTGACGAATCCTTGCATGGTGCTTGTTGTAATTTTGTGGGACCTGGTTGTGTCTCCTTGTTTTCTTCTGTTCCTTTTTGTAAAATGTACCCACACCTTCATTACCACTATGTGTGAAAAAACCACACCATATGCATAGTGGATCTTGTCCACAAGGCAAAAATCTTAAGGGTGACCCATAAGCTTATGGGTAGTCCATAAGCACTAAATAATAATATCTAGTAAACATAGCAATATAAAACTAATTTCAGTCACACGAATATGTGTCGTTAGCTCTTAAATGTGGGTTCTAGCTTATGGTCAAGTTTGTCTACACACATCTTGGTGCAATCAATTAGCTTATGGTGTAGTATGTGGAACCCATCTTCTCGATAAGTTTTTCCATGTACATAGGTGATTCCCTAATATAGATCTCGTTCCATTAAAAAAGAAATACAGAGCTCGTCCGTGCAAGTAAAATAAAAATACAGAGCTCGAATTTATGAATTAAAGTATAACCCGTACCCTAGGCGTCTAGTACTACGGAGTCAGGCCGGTCACAGTGTCCTCCAAATTAACTACTCTGACCGTCTAGACATCTACTAGTACTAGGGAGTAGGGAGTCGGCAGGTCATTGTCTCCTCGAAATGCAACTGAGGAGCACACCCAGGAAGCGGGTGCACGAGGCAGGTACACCAATGCTCAGTGAATCGATTCTCATGGTCGTAGGCTCGCATATGCGTAGTATTCATCACAGATGTCTATATGTTGAGACGTGCTGCATTCAAGAGGGAGATCAGTCGTACCTGGTTTACAAGGGTAACGTGCCAAATGTGACGGGCTTCATCACAGTAGCCTCCGAGGATATTTTCTACATGCATCATACCGACCTCTTCGACATGTTGTAAGGAATCCGGCTGCACGATACCTTGGTTTGGCTATTCTCGCTCAATATGGCCATGTATATCATTAGATGTGGGACCCCGGGCATCGCGATAGTGGATACCTACTTCATGCGTGACGCCATCTTGAAAACACATGAGGGCATCCTAATAGCGAATACTACATCTCATACTTCCTGCAAAAAACCAGGGCAAGGATGTGATTCTCATTCCCTAGCATCCAAAGTCAGAGAGTGGTCACCAAGGCTGCGTGATCATATCCTTGGATGTGCAACGCTCAAACGCCTTGTATCTCGACTCGGGTAGTAGTGCGAAGAAGAAAGACTACTCCACTATCAAGAGAGTTCTTGACGATGTTGTCAATGCCTACGTCGCAGCGGGAGGCACCGCCCCTAGTAGGAATGTTAAGAGGCACAACATGCATGTGTTCAGCCACACAACGGAGTTCCCCTGCGACAAGCAGGCGCCTGACAGCAGGAAGGATTCCTTCTATGCCATACACCACATGAAGGCGTTCGTACGGGACCAGCATAACAGCGCGCTGCCATCTGACCTCGGAAGGTGGGATGAAGATATTGAACGTATACAATATCACAACCTCAGGATGGATTTCTTTGATATCCAGGACGAGATCTCAACAATCCTGCACCAACAAGTCATAAAATCCGGGGGCCTCTTCTACGGCGGCACTCCACCGCGCAACAAGTAGATAGATGAACACTTAGCAAAGCAGGGTGACGGCAGGATGTTCATGACGTTAGCGAAAGGAGCTAAACAGGGCTTCATCAATATCCCCGAGCCAACTCATCAACCAAAGAACTCTTGATGTTTGCCTAGATAGTTGTTAGTTCTGAACTTGTGTTGTAAAGTTTATCCCTATGTTAACTTGCCTAGCAACCTCTAGAGTATGTTTCATAAACTGTTGAACTTGATTGTGAGCGACGCTGGCTAGTTGTTTGTGTTATGAACTATTTTAGTGCTTGGTCATATGTTTCTTCTCTTTTGTTATTGCCCGGCTACTTCGAGGTTTGCTTTTTTTGTTTTTCTTAGAAATCCAGATGATTAAAAAGTGTTGTGGCACTGTACATGTGTGTGACTATATCTCTATTGGATCTGGTGTGCCAAGTAGACTTGTAATTTGAGCTTCCTCTACTTTCCGCACTAGATCCATCAGCGACATTGTTATTTCCATGCCCAACCTAAGTATGAGGCCATTAGACTTGTGACAATGTCGCCCAAGTTAATACTATTTCCTCTCGTTGCCCCTAAGTCAAAAGAGGACAAATATTTTCGAGGCATATACATAAGACATAATATGTACAGCAGTAAGCCAAGGAAAGGGTTCTAGGTCCACGTTAATGACTCCTTTCAAAACAACAAACTCAAAATGATTCGTTGTCGTGGATACCAAATCCTTTCCTTGCTTTACCGATGGACATATCATGCCCATGCTATATGAATCATGGAAGTATTTCTCTTCTTTTGTCTTTAGCGATACGAATAGATTAGATAGTGTGAATTAATTGAAATGGTGAATTATGTAGTTTCAAATATCTCATTGTATCCCTAAAGTCGAAAGGAAAGACATTACTTCACTATTCGTATATCATTGGTGACATTGTTATATGGATCGTGGAATGATTTCTTTCCTTTCGTATTTGGCGATACAATGAAATGTGAAACTATGTAACCCCAAAGTCATGAGGGGGTACAAATAAGTTCATGATTCGTATATATATACATGGTGACATTGTGTTAGTTAATACTATTTCATCTCGTAGCCCCAAAGTCAAAAGAGGACAAATATTTTCGAGATTCATATACATAAGACATAATATGTTCAATGGTAAGCCCAAAAAATGATTTTGGGTCGACGGAAATGACTCCTTTCGACACACCAAACTCGAAATGAGTTTTTGCCATGGAGACTGAATCCTTTCCTGGCTTTACCACTGGACATATCATGCCCATGCTATATGAATCGTGGAAGTATTTCTCTTCTTTTCTCTTTGGTGATACAAATAGATTAGATAGCATGAATTAAATGAAATGGTGATTATGTAGTTTCAAATATCTCATAGTAGCCCCAAAGTTGAAAGGAAATACATTACTTCACTATTCGTATAGCATTGGTGACATTGTTATATGAATCGTGGAATGATTTCTTTCCTTTCGTCTTCGGCAATACAATGAAATGGTAAAATAATTCATCTCGTAGCCCCAAATTTGAAAGAGGACAAATATTTTCGAGATTCATATACATAACACATAATATGTTCAGAGGTAAGCCAAGGTTAGGATTCTCGGTCCACGGCAACGACTCCTTTTGACACACCAAACTCAAAATGAGTCATTGTCATGGAAGACCGAATCCTTTCCTTGCTTTGCCTCTAGACATATCATGCCCATGCTATATGAATCATGGAAGTATTTCTCTTCTTTTGTGTTTGGTGATACGAGTATATTAGATAGCATGAATTAAATTAAATGGCGAAGTATTTATTTTCAAATATCTCATTGTAGGCCCAAATTCGAAAGAAAAGAAATTGCTTCACTATTCGCATAGCATTGGCGACATTGTTATATGAATCGTGGAATTATTTCTCTCCTTTCAATGTCAGTGATACAATGAAATGATAAATTATTTTATCTCGTAGCCCCAAAGTTGAAATAGGACAAATATTTTTGAGATTCATATACATAAAACATAATATGTTCAATGGTAAGCCAAGGAAAGGATTATGGGTCTACGGTAACGACTCCTTTCGACATACCAAACTCGAAATGAGTCGTTGCTGTGGAGACCGAATCCTTTCCTTTCTTTACCATTGGACATAACATGCCCATGCTATATGAATCATGGAAGTATTTCTCTTCTTTTGTCTTTGGTGATATGAATAGATTAGATAGCGTGAATTAAATGAAATGGTGAATTATGTAGTCCCAAATTCGAGAGAGGGGAAAAATAAGTTCATGATTCGTATAGCATGGCACCCATATATATATGCATGATCTTATCTTGTGAACTGCTATTGCTTTCCACTAACATAGGTAATATCATCTATCTTGTGTACAGGAGATGGCGAAAAAGTGCTATGTCGTGTATGTCGGTAGGCTTCCAGGTGTACAAGAGGAGTGGAAAGACTGCCAGAAGCAAGTGAATGAATTATGGGTTAACAGCTACAAAGGCTACAAGACTAGAGAGGTGGCGGAAGAGAAGTGGAGGAAGCATGGGAGGAAGAAGTGGAGGAACTTTGTCGTGATCACCACCTTGATCTTCATGGTAGGTTATGTGCTCTAATTCACCTAGAGAGCTCCGCCGTGCGTGTAGTTGTAATGCGATTGTGAACTTGTACTCGATCGTTCCCCTGAGAGATGTGAACTTGGTGTTGTGTGTGTGTGTGATGTACTCTAGTTGGTTGATGTGTGGACTCTAGTATGTCACAGATTAATTCAAGTTGATGTGTGATGTACTTGTATTAGTATTGGTTATACTATGTTTTGGCCAATTGCAAGTTCCTGAAAATTCTGTGATGTTTATACTTTTTTCTGGACTATATAATACCTGTAAACTATGTATTTTGGACTATATTGTGGTTCTGTAAAATTTAAAATTTGAAATTGATATTTCAGGCGCATCTATGAACTTAGCGATGGCGCATATGTAAACTTATGTGTAGCACTCTGATTAAACCACTACTAGAAAATCGCTTGCTATTTCTGTTTTGTGCATCATCATTACCGCATGCTCATGTCATCATGCCATATTGCATTTGAGCATCACCATCATCATGCATCTGTTTGCCTAAAACTGTTTTCCAAAAGCCCATCTTTGTTCACTAATTGTCCCCTCTTTTATTCAAAGTCAAAACCCGGTCTTGTCTGGATATTTTATTTGCCTAAAAAATATTTACAAAAGTGTTTAAATAAAAGTAAATAAATAAAACTATTTTTATTGGGGAAGGTAGTCACAAGCCAGGCCCAAAAGCTCAGCCCACAGCCACCTACCACCCCAAATCCTAGCTAGACTAACCCTAAAACCAAACCCAAACTACCCCGCCGCCACCCACCAGGTTCCACCCCACCACACCTACCTCGCGCACGTGTTGACCACCCATCCACCCCGCTCTCGATCCCTCTCCACCTCGGGATCTCTGCCCTGGCCCCATCCCGCGTGCCGTACATTGCTCTCACACACGCTCCGCTTGCTCCTCTGACCCGTCATGACACGCCCGCAACCCCGCACCTCGCTCACCCTGGCCCCACCCCGACACGACCATCCCTCGACCTCACCTGTCTCGCGGAGCCCCGCTCCCCCCATCCCGTCCTCGATTCGCGCGAGTCCCGCCGCCCCTAGGAGCTTCTCTAGCGCTGTCGAACCACCAACCTCGCCAAGCGCTACGGCTTTACCGCCTCCGCCGCCTGCGAGCGTGTCCTCTCCTTCGTCTCGGGTCATCGTCACCGATCGCGGTTGCTCACCCCGACCCCGCCGCCCAAGCCCCCGCTCGCCTTCCACGTATAGAGGTCCACCGACCGCTTCCCGTCTCGCCGTCTGTGCCACCACGTCGCCCTCACTGTGTGGCCTCACAGAGCTCCGCCCCTAGCCGCCCCACATTAGGCTCCACCCCAGGCCGCCCCTCTCGAGCCTGAGAGACCATGGAAGCCGTGTCCTCCTCACTGTCCGCTGCCGTCGGGCCTATACCTCAACGGTGTCGTGCCCTTTCCCACCTCCAATTGGCACCGAGGCCGCCGCGCCAGCGACCGTCAATGCCCGCAGGAGATCCACCCCCGCGCTCACGACGACCATGGCCGCATCTCTGTGCACCTCCATCCCGTCCTCGTTTTCCGCCCCGGGCTTCCTCCATCACGCGCCTGTCTGCATCGACCTTTCCACCCTTTTCACCTCTGTCGCGACCCTGCTACACCGTCTGCCGCCCAGCGAGCCCTGCCGCCTCTCTGTCCTGGCTGGCAAGCCACCCCGATGTCCGGTCGTGCGTCTACTACCATCCCGCCTCGACCACCCTTTGTTGCCCTGTGGTTCCATGAACTTGACCCTGATGCACTGGTGGAGCTCGCCTCCGAGCCGCTCATGGATGACCAGGGTTGCCTCATGCCTGCACGAGTTTGAACCTGCTTCCTGCCGCTATCCCAAGGTGGTCGTCGGTGCCTTTTTTCCCTTGCCCGCGCTGCTGGCCATCTGCTCGACTGCTCCTGTTGATGTGTTGGTGTGTACCGTAATGTGTGTAGTGGTGCACATACAGATACGGTGCTATGGAGTTGTTTTGGCTGATGCTTTGATATGATATACGATGTAGAGGAAGATCGGTGGTGAGAGCCTAGAATTTTGCGTAACCCGAGGACAAGATGGTGTCGGCAAAGATCAAACAACACCAAGACCAATCTGATGCCGGCTCCCTAGATCTTCTCACCATATTCCAAGTTCTCCATCACGATCCTACGGTCGAGGCCCTGAAGATCGAGACCGAACCCCGGTGCTACCTTCGTCCTCTCGAACCGGAAGAGCGATCCCGGCGTCCGAAGACTGAACCCGAACCCCTCCAAACCAATATCGTCGACCCTAAACGTGCGACCCTAAGCCTTTATTTTTGTAATATGATATTTGACTTGTTGCATATTAAATTTTTCATGCTGGCATACATCCCATCATGTGGTTTGGGGCATTATGTCGATTCGTCTAATAATTAAATATGGAGACAATATGTAGGCTATTCTAGTCTTATATTGCCTCCATTTAAATTTATGTAGCAAACCGATGCCATGTTTTGCCTTGTTAAGACAACATTTAATTGCGGGGTATCTAAATAACTTGAACCTTCTAATTAATTGTCAAGACCATGGTTCCACTTAATATTGTCTAATTGCACCGCATCTTTGCCATGTCATGCATCATACATGCATCATGCCCGGTCTTCTTCCATGGTATTAAATAGTGCATTCGGTGTTTCTTTTAGTGCTTTGGTTCTTCGCGGATTAGGCCGTTGAGTTGATGCGAGTATCGACAAGTTCTTCAGATAATGTATCTTCGGCAATGTCTCTCAGGCGAGTATCTTCCCCTTTCTACCTATTTTGCATTTATAGTCTTTACTTCCTTCCTATTGATCTATTGCTATCCGTGTTGCGATGCTTTAGTTTCCGTGCACCATTTATATTCCTTGTGGCCTCTATATTTCCTTGGACACATCCTATTTCCTATTGTTTGATAGTCAGTCAGCCTTGAGAGTCGTAGTTGCTTGCTTAGGTGTTGCGTCGCGTCGTTGTTGCTCCATCCTTATTGGAAGGTTGGCACATGCTTAATGGTGGAGATGATCATGACTTTAATTACAACTTGATAATTAAAATTCTAGGAATAGATATAACTAATGCAGAGGCACCGGTGGGCAATAGCTAATATATGGTTTTTCACCGCTCACTTGTGTCCCGTAGGCCCAGAGTATTTGGTACCTGTTCCTTGACTATCGCACTATCTGCATGGGGGACCATGAATCCCCTTAGCCAGAGCATGATTCATTTCTTATTTCTTGGGGCCACAAACTAGTTTGGAGCTTTATTACTATTCTCTACTTATGCCATGCTTTACTGCTTTATTTATAATTGTGCGTGGAGCACCTGTACTGTTTAGGATCCCGCGCCACGTTTATGCTTTATCGACAAGCCCAGTCACACTTTTGGGGTTCCCAGTCATTTACCGCCATCGTCGCAAACCCTAGGTCTGTCTCGGAGCCGGCCAACTTCATTACGGGTAGCATACTAGGGTGGCCCCTTGAAATATTTTATGAATCTTGTGATTGCTTTGTCGTGAAAGCCTTGTTGGGTTTTTATTTGGTTTTTCCGAGGTTGATTGTGCGTGTGTTACTATTTGTGCACCCCTGTAGGGTAAATCTTTCTGACAGCCATGTCCACGGTTATGGACGACTTGGAGCACAATATCTCGATCATAGAGAACCATAACTAAAGTAGTGCTATAAATTGACTTTGACATGTATAGTAATCAGTTTCACTATAACGGAATGAGTAAATAAAAGTACCAACAACTGCTGGATTTGGATATCTCTGGCTAATTGTATCTGACTAGTAAGTATTGCAACTATAACAGAATGGTCAACTAAAACTGCCCACTGCTTATGATATCAGGATGACTCATGCTATCTATATCTGACTAGTAAGTGCTGCAAATATAATTGAATGAATAAAACTGCCAACGGTGTCAGTTACTTGGTTTGACTTCTTTGTTTGGTCTCAAGGGGAAATACTAGGATGGGTATGATTGGTGTTAGTATCAGGTTGGTCCTGAATAGGTCTTTCTTATCCTTCTCTAATAGCCAATAGTTGTATCGAGTCTCTATAGGTTGTATAGTGCATGCTTCGCTGCCGCTTTAGTCCACCATACCTATGTAGGTGAGAGCCGCCGAATTCTAGACTCGCTGTGTACTGGCCTCAGTACTGACCGCTCCCTTTTTTCTTTGCCCTTTTGTCGGGACCCCTTTGCTTAACAGGTATGAGTTCGACTTTGTTAGCAGGGTTACCCTTCTGGCTTGGCCTGGGCAGGGTTATGGACTCCATTGGTTATTCTTTAGGGCTCTTAGCCCCATTTGCATCTTATCCGTACTCAGATGTGTATCGTTTACAACATGATTTGAATCTTTGTATTGTATATCTCTATTCCTGACTCATTCAGGCGTTGTTGTATATATATGTTTCTGTGTGTTCCATCGTGAACTATTGTGTAATGGTATTATTTCGCTTTCCACAGGCATGCAAGTGCCTCGTGGGCACCTTTGAATCGTTTCTATGCGGGCTTGGTGGTACTAGGTAAAATCTGCATAGGGCTGATTCAAGGGTGTTACATTATGCGAGGCGCATCTCTAATATATACTAGAGTCGCATTTCAGATGCGCCTCTTATAACCTATATATTTATAGGAGGCGCATATTGATATGCGCCTATGTAGGAGGCGCATATTGGTATGCGCCTCGCATATATAGGTTGTAGGAGGCGCATCTGAAATGCGACTATAGTAACAAATACTAGCAGCATGGCGCTAGAATCGCATCTATAATGTGACTCTAATGCCTTTCAAGATGCGCCTCCAATAGGCTTTTCTCTAGTAGTGATGAGTGCAACGTGTATGACACAAAGTATGATGACTAGACTCTTGTGCAATTTGCTATCCTCCAGTCGCTAGACCCTGAACTCCAAAAGCGTGTTGAGCTTACTGATGCTAATGCTATGGTGACGGAATGCAAAACCATGTTTAAGGACCAAATCTATGCTGAGAGTTCTTTAGTGCAAACTTGGAGGAGCACAACTCTATGAACGAGCACATCATCATGATGATAGGCTATTCTCAATGTCTTGAGGCACTGGGATGGGAGATTCCAACTGATCTCATTAGGGATAGAGTTCTGTAGTCGATCCCTGTCGGGGGAATGACTCCTAGACACACCAACCAGACAAGATCTACGGCAGGCGGTTCGCGTCCGGCTACCTTCTAGTAGCCGGACCCGAGCACTTCATACCGGCAACCATCTGGTAGCCAGAACCAGGAAGAGAGGCCAGACTCAAGGTCGGCTACATCAGCATAGTTGGATGCAATCAAGAGGACACATCGACGTGTTGCATAGTGCGCAGTACTCCCTAGTACAGCGATAAGACCCGCAACTACAAGGCCATACCGAAGACTTTGCGGGTGACATAGGCACAGTGGCTGGATGCTGACGACAGGACCACATGATGTTCACTGTACCCACGACGACCCCTACCGCATGTACCTCGATGGGACGTAACCGTACCGGATACTATAGATGACCAGCCGGCTGGGACCCTCCTATGGAGCCCACCAGCCGGACTGGCCAGTGAGACCGTTGCCCCTCTACCTATATAAGGAGGGGCAAGGCTCTCGTAGCAAGGGTTGGTCTCAGTGCATTTAAGAAGGTAGCTAGAAGATACAGCTCAAGGAGCGATTGTAGCCCGCATACTACTCATAGTCAGATCGGCAGGAGTAGGAGTTTTACCTCACCATGAGGGCTCTGAACCTGGGTACCTCTTGTGCTACACTTGCTCGTATCCAATCCCGCCTACGGACGACGTCGAGAGCTTCCCTGCTAGTCCCAACACCTCTATCTAACCTTCTTAGGTACTGTCGTTCCCAATACAATGACAGTTGGTACCCACCATGGGGCTACATGGTTTCGACCGGAGTCACGTTCCGCACGAGACCGTGCACTTCAGCCTGTGAGCGCGTGGCCTCTAGCCTAGTTCTTACGCTCGGCAAGTTTGAATGCATCATCGACAACGCGTCGTGTTTCGCCGGATCCACGTTTCTGGCAAACGGCTCTATTCTACTTTTTGACGACCTCCACGTCTACGTCGCCACCGTGCTGGAGTGTTTCCCTAGGGAGATCATCTCCGTCCTAGAATCACTGCTCCTCAGCAGCGGCACCTCCGTTGCCTCGCGCGACGTCAATGTCATGATGGCCAGCTCTAGATCCCAGCCTCGCCGTCCTTGGGAGAAGGACGGGGACGAGGTCGGAACTTCCGCCCCGCCACGATCGAAGAACCTGGTGGAAGAGGCCATTGACCGGCTCCTCATGCCGGTTAACCTCAGGGACAACTCGGAGGAGGAGGAGGCCAACTTCACCATGGAGAGGCAACTCCTCCTGCAGGAGGCCATCGAGCTGGCTGCGGCCAAGAAGCAGATCGACATCACCCAGTGCGAGTACGACCGCGCCGGTGGCCACACTCCATCTACCGCGGAGCCAAGCCGGTGCGGGCAAGTGCGGCGGTGGGGCGGCGAGCTAGGCGGAAGGATAGACATGGATGGCGATCTGGATCCGCCACCTATTGTCGTCCGACCTGCCTATAGCACGCCCATCAAGAACCTGCGCGTGGAGCGAGCCGTGGCAGACGAGCTGCCCAGAATGGAGGGCGAGGAGCAAGACTGGCAACAAGCCCGGGTGCAGGAGCTCCTCTGGATCGCGGACGAGCAGGCTGATGCCATCCTGCAGATGCACGAGGACCCCAGCTGCTCCAAAGGAAGCAAGCCGCCCCGCAACAGCAGGGACGCACCCCGCGAGGCCCAGCAGGCGTCCTATCCTCCGGCTAGATCCTGTAACCGGCACCGCAACTTTGGCAATAGAGGCCAGCTGCGCTAGGAGCAGACGGTGAACAGTAACCCACCACCTCCCTCTCCACCAACCAGAGCGCCACGACCTAACGGTTCCCGTCTCTCAGGCCGGGTAGGAGCGCCCAACCCGGACCGTCCGGATGCTTGTGACCACATCGAGCTCCTAGCTCAAGCGCGCGTCATGGAAGAGGAAGACACCACCGGGCCAGTTTGTTTCGGACCCCACATCCGGAACGAGCCTACCCTGCGCCGGGATACCCCCAAGTACGACAACAGCATGAAGCCATAGGACTGGCTGACCGACTACGCCACGACAGTCGGCATCACCCATGGGATCAAGCACATAGCGGTGCACTATGTCCCCCTCACGCTAACCGGGTCAGCGAGGACATGGCTCAACAACCTCGCTCCCAACAACATCAATGACTGGCCAGATTTTGAGTAGGTGACCATCTACAACTTCAACGACACGTACAAGCGTCTGGGACGCCCGCGCGACCTGGCCTTGTGTGTCCAAGGCGACCACGAGTCAGACCACAAATACCTCGCCAGCTGGATAGAGCTGTGCAACACCTACGAAGGCATCTTGGGGAGCCAGGCGATTGGGTTCTTCGTCGAAGGGTGCCGAGAAGGCACCATGCTTCGCCATCGGCTACCGTGTGACGAGCCGAAAACCATGGCAAAGCTCATGACGGTCGTAGACCAGTATGCCACGGCTGACGCCGCAATGAAGAAGCCTCTCCGGGTGAGCATTGACGGGCGTCCGATTCCCTCGGAGCCAACTCGTGACCGGCCAAACAACCCGGCTGGTGAAGCTGGATCCTCCAGGCGCCACGCCAACGACAACCGGTTCCACGAAGACCGCCAAGCCGGGCAGCAGAAGCCTCGCTACCAAGCGAGCCAGGTCAATGCTGTGGAGGGCGCGCCCGACGCACCGGCTGGCGACGCAAGGAGGCAGAAGCTGTGGCTCACCTTGGACCATATGTTCGACGGCCTGTCCAATGACGGAGGATCCGTACCAGGCACCACGCTCTGAAGCCATCACGGGTTCGCTAGCCGTTGTGCTAGGAGCGGAGTGGCGGTGGCTCGTGTCTCCAGCGGTGCTGAAGGAGCAGCGCAGCGAAGTTCGGCGGCAAGGGCTCTCAGAGCAGAGGAAAGAAGGCAAAGGCGCAGGGCGGAGAATGAGGAAGCAGCGAGCGGAGGGGAGAACTGCCTCCCCCGGGTGACCTTTTAAGGGCTGGGGAGGGCAACCGTCTGCGATGCCACGCGGCACCCATCTGTCCGCGCCCCACCCCCACTACCACCTCATATCCCGTGTGTAGACGCCGAGCGCATAGAAGATCCAGGAACGGGAACTGAAGCGACTAACAGCAGTAACCGAGGCGTCACGGGATGGGACATTACGCTGCGCTCCGCAGTGCAATGATGGCACGTGCGCACGTGGCCGGCGTCAGCGCTGATGTCACGGGTAGCGCAACCACCAGGCGTAGCCGGTCACAAATTTCAAATTTAGGAGGGAGCGCATGCACATTTCACCTAAGGGCGAAATCTACACGCGCTCGGGGGCTAGTGTCAGGGGGATGACTCCCGGATACCCCAACTATACACGATCTACGACATGTGGTTCGCGTCCGGCTACCTTTCAGTAGCCGGACCCGAGCACTTCGTACCGGCTACCATCCGGTAGCCAGAACCAGGAAGAGCGGCAAGACTCAAGACCGGCTAAATCGGCATAGCCGAACGCAATCAAGAGGACATAGTGACGTGCTGCATAGTGCGCAGTACTCCTTGGTAAAGCGACAAGACCCGCAACTACAAGGCCATACCAAAGACTTTGCTGGGTGACGTGGGCACAGTGGCGGGATGCTGACGACAGGCCTGCACGGCGTTCACTATACACACGACGACCCCTACCGCATGTACCTCGATGGGACGTAACCGTACCGGATATTGTAGATGACCAGCCGGTTGGGACCCACATGTGGGGCCCACTAGCCGGACTGGCCAGTGAGGCAGTTGCCCCTCTACCTATATAAGGAGGGGCAAGGCTCTCATACCAAGGGTTGGTATCAATGCAATTAAGAAGGTACCTGAAGATACAGCTCAAGGAGCGATTGTAGCCCACATACTACTCATAGTTAGATTGGCAGGCGTAGGAGTTTTACCTCACCACGAGTGCTCCGAACCTAGGTACTTCTTGTGTCTCGCTACACATGGTCGTATCCAATCCCGTATGCGGGCGCTGTCGAGAGCATCCCTGGTAGTCCCCACACCTCTAGCTAACCTTCTCAGGTACTGCCATTCCCAATACAACGACACTCCCACCAAGATATAAAGAGATTGTGCTGAACTACAAGATGAGTGGTGCGAATAAGTCGCCCACTAAACCTGTTGCCATGTTGTTGGCTACCGAGGTAGATATAAAGAAAAAGCACCAAGAGTTGATAGCAAATAATATCAACGAGGGAAAGAAAAGGCAAGTCCAAGGGGTAACTTCAAGAAGGATGGCAAACCTGTTGCCAGACCTGAGAAGAAGACCAAAGGAGGCCCTAAGCCTGACACTGAGTGTTTCTACTGCAAGGGGCCTGATCACTTGAAGCGGAATTGCGCAAAGTACTTGGCAGATAAGAAGGTCGGGAATGTGAACAAAGGCATATGTGATATACATGTTATTGATTTGTAACTTACTAGTAGTCGAAGTAGCACCGATGTATTTGATATCGGTTCAGTTGATAACATATGTAACTCAAAACAGGGGCTAAGGAATAGTAAACAACTACCCAAGGATGAAGTTGTTGGGTTCACAGCATAGAACACAAAAAAATCCCTACGAAGTGAACAACTAAGCAGCAAGATCTATCTACCTAGATACAATCAACGGGTGGATATACATCCATAGAGAACATAGCCTTGAAGAGCGACAAAGCATTGTTAACTAGATTGAACTCTTGTATGATGTAGTCATACACTTTCTGATCTCAAGATCATGATGAAGTCTAGCAAGTCCAGCACCAACAAGTCCAGCAGGTCCAGCATCAACAAGTCCACATCGCAAAGCAGTGGTGCATCAGTGATCGCACACACATCTGGTACCCCGACAACCTCCACGTCCTCGCTCCAGCGATGCAGTGAAAGAAGCAACTCCTTTCCAGATAAAGCCACTTGGAACATGTATCTCTCTAATCCAAGACCACGGGAATAATTTCTAGAGGGGGAGAGAGATCCTTCACGAGGAAGTGTGAGAGTAGAGGAGGAGGGGAGCTCCTTTTATAGGAAGAGGGGGTAACCCCATGGCTCCATGCGCATGGGCATGGTGTTCCCCCACCTCTCCCTCCATAATGGTGAGTGGAGCTTCCACTTAGCCCATTACCATTTAATAACATCTCCACTCAAAGTTGCATTAATGTTCAACCAAAATTAACGCATCTCTCATTTAATAAAACAATTTTATTTATTTTACTAAGAATTTTGTTAATTACCTTAATTAACAAACATTCACATAAAACCCCTTGCAACATTTCAATATCACATGCAAAACCAGTTTCTACAATTTCAGCCGAAACAATTTCGATTTCCATCGAAATGATTCCAGCGCTTTCTTAATCTCTATCCGAAACACATTTCTTCCTAAATGGTGTCGGTATACCTTAAGTGTGTCACCCCATAGTTTGCTAATAATGAAGACATGATCGAGACCCCTCTCTGATAAATAATCAACAGGGGGACCTAGAGATCCATACTGACTCCCACACATTCAACGATGACTCAAGTGATCGTGTGAACCTTTAAAGTTAGTAACTAAATCCCTTTGTCTCGTGATATATTACATGTCCGAGATTCGATCATCGATATCTCCATACCTAGTTGGATCTCGTTACCGACATGCACTCTTTGCTTATTCCTTTGATATAACATTCTAGTGATCTCATCACTTGCTTGCAAGATATCTCAATGTGATATCACCAAGAGGGCCCAAAGTAATATATCCATCATCAGGATGGAAAAATCCCACTCTTGATCCATGAGCCATTACATAACACCTTCCGAGTATCTGAACCCACCTTTATTGTCACCCTGTTACGGTGTGACGTTTGATGTTATCAAGTTACTCTTCTAGTGTTTGTGATTGATATGATCTCGTGGTCTAAGGACTAGAATTACTTCGTATTATGTTATAGCACACAATGACTTTGATCGTATTGCTATACTTCTAATGAATGTTCGTCACACCATTCAACCAATGTTGTGACCTCGTTATTAACAACATCCAATGTCCATGATCAGAAAACGTTGATCATCTTGTTAATCAATGAGCTAGTTTACAAGAGAGGTATAACTAGGAACCCTTTATTTGTTTATTAAACACACGTGTATTAACATTTCCAATTAATACAATTATAGCATGCAACATAAACATTTATCATAAATATGGAATAAGATAATAACCACTTTATTATTGCCTCTCGGGCATATTCCCTTCAGAAGTGACGATGCGCGTAGGCAATGGATCAAAGGTGGATGTGATGGCCATTGGGACGCTGCAGCTTCATCTACCATCATGATTGATGATAAACCTGAATAAATGTTATCTAGTGCCTCCGTTGATCTTGAACATTATATCTGGATCATGTTTAATGCAAGACGATTATTCATTTGCTTATGAGAATAATGGTTGTTCCCTTTATATGAATAATTTAGATTATAGTCATGCACCTGTGTTGGATGGTTTATTTGTTGTGAATCTATGTTAATAGTACACGTATTCATAATGTGAATACCAAAAGAATCAAGATGAATGATGATATTGCTGCATATATGTGGCATTGCCGTTGTCGTGGTATTGCCGATGAGTACGCCATGGAGGGGTCCTCACAGTGCGTGTTTAGAGACGTGGGGTAAGGTAGAGAGTTGGCGGGTACTTGGTAACACAGCTTACCTAGGTTCAAGTCCCGCAACGGTGGCGGAACTATACTCCTGCTATATCACTATAATGGCAATACGCTGAGTTACAAAGATAGGTTCGCCGTGCGAGGTGTTGCATGTTGTACGTATGAATCTAATAGGTTGTGCCCTAAAGGCTCCCACGGGTCCGCTTTATAAAGGCACCAGAACCTAGGGTTATAGGGAAAGGACTTTTCTAGACAAGGTAAAGAATCCTACACTAATACAAACTAGTTTTTCGTGTCTTGCACTCTAAGGCTGCGAGTACGTCGGTGACTCCTATGGAGCCTTCCTTTATCTGGCATGGGCCTCCCTTCTGGATCCGTCTAACTGGGCTGCCCAGCAGGCCAAAGGCCATGCTACCAACTATGGGCCACCCGAGTTAGCCGGATTAAGGACGTGCTATGGTGATACCCATTTAGCATATCCCTAACAGTAGCCCCCGGAGGACTTCGAGATCTTGCGCCGTCTTTCTTATAATCTTGAATGCTCCTATGTGGTATTGGCAACCGTCAATCAATATCTAAAAGGTCTCCCAAATAACCCTGCAATCCTCTCCAGCTTTGCAATGTAGCCGGAGATTCCTCCAGTCTTCATTTCTAGAGCCAGACAATCTCCATCTTCGATGGAATTTTTAGACGTGACTCTTTACTACAACTATCAGCAGGATGATGTAGGGTATAACCTACGCTACCTCAAAACTCAAAGAAGGCAGGGAATTAATCATTAGCTGTTTTTACATGCGCGAAATCCGAAACAGTAAAGCGGTAAAGACGGAGGACGTGGGGAAATTACCGCTCACATTTGTCTCCATGTCGGCAGCGCTCCATCCATTGGATACCTTTGCACGAATCTTGACGCTGGGTCTATATATTTTGACTGTGACTAGGTTAATTTCTTTTACCCGCATTCGCTCCTGCGTCTTCGTCTTCCTCTAGCCGCGCGCCTGTTCGAGCTCCTCCTCGGAAAACCCTAGCCAGAGCTTCCCCATTCTCCACTCACTCCTAGCAGATCAATGGCCTCCAGCAGTTCTACCCCTTTGACGGCGGTGACTCCCGAGGCTACAACAGAGCCATATCAGGGAGTGACGGTCCCACTAGAGGGAGTCGTCGTCCCTTTCACCGCCGTGATGGAAACCATTGGCGATGACCAAGAACCGGCAATGCCAGAAGCTGCTGAAGAGGACAATGACTC
The DNA here is from genome assembly GCA_023614405.1 of Avena insularis. Classification (NCBI taxonomy): domain Eukaryota; kingdom Viridiplantae; phylum Streptophyta; class Magnoliopsida; order Poales; family Poaceae; genus Avena; species Avena insularis. The sequence goes on from CM042686.1 coordinate 317,880,059, forward strand.
CCACAAGGGAGTGTGGAGGGGCTCTGACCTCTCTGCTGAAGATTGCAAGAACTCGTCACCAAGGGGTATCTCCCCGCGGCGGAGGGTTTGGTCTGGTGGCCGACGCAGGCCGGCGAGGTGACTCCTTCTCCCCAAGCCGGAGAAAAGGTGTACCTCAAAGCCCAGCTAATACGAAGCATAAGCCTACTAGTTTCCGACTTCTTCGTGGACGTCCTCCAACACTTTCGGGTACTTTCTCACAACCTCTCCCCTAACAGCATCCTTGTCGTTAGCAACTTTGTAGCTTTGTGCGAAGGATATCTCGGAATCAAACCTAGATTAGATTTGTTTGTATACTTCTTCACCGTCAAGAAAGAGTCTGTAGAGTCCAAGGACGAATTGTAGACTTGTGGAACCATTAGCTTTAAGATCCGGCCTAGAATGCACTTCCCTGACATCGTAGGGCATGAATCATGCAAGAACTAGCAGTGCACATACTTCTACGGCCCAGATATCCTCCTGCCTGACCATCTTGAGACGTATCCTGACTTAGTCGATGGAGCCGCCGCTGAAGTACCTGCTTAGAGGACCCTAGCCTCCCTTCCGTCCGACGATGAGGCCAACAGTGCCGTAAGGCAGATTGAGTGGCTCGTGGATGGAGGTCTTACAGGCTTGGACCTAACCATGTGCTAGTTCACTAGGCAGATCCAGCCTCTGCAGCACCGCGTCGAGATGATGTGCAATTACACCAAGAGCCATAAGGATCCTATGTGTATCTCGTAGGACAACTTCTCCACTGACTTCATGAAGCTCCGGCTAAAGGACATAATCAAGGTGAAAGAGAGGAAGCTAGGCTTCAAGATCACCTATGAGATGTTCGAAGGCGGCACGTTCCCAGAGGTAGCTTATGTTTCCTTTGTTGCTCCTTGTGTATATACTCTAAGGTGTTTCTGTCTTGAAGTTGTCAGTATAACACACCTTTTAACCTGTAGCTAGCGAACTTGGTGGAAGATCAGATGACCTCCTAGGTCTATGATCCTAAGCTAAAGGATATCTAGGTGGTGTTCAACGATGACACCCCCAAGGACCAGTCAGCTCCAGCAACACGAAAGCAGAAGTGCTCCACCTCTGACATTGCTGCCGAGGCCAAGAAGAAGAAGAAATCGGAGGGTGGAGTCTCCAAACGATAACCCGCTGCCTTAGAGGCGGAGAAGAAGAGACCCACTTGTATTCCCCTAACCAAGGCTCCTTCCGTGGAGTAAGTGTATTCATTCTTCGGCTTGTATTTTTAGCTCGAACCTTATTCAACTCCTATACTTATACTTTGTATGTTTTAGGAGGAAAGCCGATGTTAGCTTGAAGTGATCCTCCAGAGCTTCTAGAGGGTCAAAAACATTCGTGATATGTTGACCAGGGATGTGGCTGCCAAGCCCTCTGATATGGCGTAAATGTATCTATAATTTTTGATGTTCCATGCTTGTTTAGTATCTACTTTCTTATGTTTTGTTCATACTTTGAGGTATTTTTATACATTTTCTGCAACTAACCTATTAACAAGATGTCAGGGTGCCAGTTGCCTATTTTCTACTGTTTTTGGTTTCAGAAAAGCTAGAAAAGAAATATTCTCGGAATTGAACCGGACAAAACCCAAAGTCAATATTTTACCAGAAGACTCACAGAGCCAGAAGACGAGACGGAGAGGGACCACGAGGTGGCCACACCACTTGGTGGTGCGAGCCAGCCTAGGCCGCGCCAGGGGGTGGTGTGGGCCACTCGGACGCCCACCGACCATGCCTCTTCGCCTATAAAAGCCTCCCGGGACGAAAACCTAAGTGCCAGATCAGAATTCCACGAAAAGTTCTGCAGTGCCGCCACCACCGAAGAAGAGATTCGGTTGACAGAAGTCTCTGTTTCGGCACCCTGCCGGGACGGGGAAGTGCCCTCGGAGCCATCTCCATCGACTCCACTGCCATCTCCATCGCCGTTGTTGACTCCCATGATGATGAGGGAGTAGTTATCTCTCGAGGCTAAGGGCTCTACCGGTAGTTATGTGTTCATCTCTCTCTATGCATGATCTTGTTGAGATCATGAGCTTTGTAATCTATAGATCTATTCTGCTACTCAAGTGCTTTAATGAATCTCTTCTTATCCCCACGTGTGTGAAGTTGACAGTGTGCACACTGCGTGGCACTTTGGCTAAGGTTACACAAATACTTATCATGAGTATAATTTGAGTTGGATGTCTCTATGATATTGTGGTGTTTGTTGGAACAATCTAGCGCTCAAGGTGACAGTGGGGGGTATCTAGATGGGGAATGCGAACTTTAAGGTGTGTTGTTATAGCCCTACATCGTCCAACCAGAGAGTAGTTCAGGGTAGCATCATGAAGAGAAGATAATTATATGAGAGTGTCCACTAGTGAAAGTATGATCCCTAGGCCTTGTTTCTAAGCATTGAATCACTGTTTACAATCAGTTCTGTTACATGTTTGCTTGCTACCACTCTTATTTCAGATTGCAATTACCACATATAATCATCCATATTACTTGTATTTCACAATCTCTTCGCCGAACTAGTGCACCTATACACATGACAAGTGTATTGGGGGTGTTGGGGACACAAGAGACTTCTTGTATCTTGATTGCAGGGTTGCTTGAGAGGGATACCTTTGACCACCCTGAGTTCGATAAACATTGGTGATCCACTTAAGGGAAACTTGTTGCTGTTCTACAAACTTCTGCACTTGGAGGCCCAACACTGTCTACAAGAATAGAAGCGTGCGTAGACATCAAGCTATTTTATGGCACTGTTGCCGGGGAGGTAAGGTAAAAGATACTTACATCCTTTGGCTACTAAGCTATCTTCTAGCACCGTTGCTGATGTGTGAGTGCTCGAAGTTATTCCCTTTAGGTTCTGCAATTATATCTTTTTGTTTCTTGTTTTTATTTTCACTAGTTAGCCTTAATGGAAAACAACAACAAAATTAGAGATCTTTTGAGTATTTTTCCTAATGTAGAACATGAATGGTCTGAAAAGAAAATTAAAAAACCCATGGAACTTTCTTTGCGTGCTAATAGAAATGTTATTAGTATGAATTTTTTGAACACCTTTGTTACTAATGCTATGGAAACGTCTAAGCTTGGGGAAGTTAGTTTTTATGAAATGATATTTTTAGTTCCCCAGCTTTAAAGGAGAAAATTTTCTCTGATGATACTTTATCTCCCATATGTGGTAGTTCTAATGATACATGTGATATTTTAAATCCACATACTGAAAGCGTCCATTTTAAAATACCTATGGAAATTGTTGAATGTGTTATGAATAACTGCTATGTTGGAGATGGAACTGTCCATCCTGGTGATCATTTACTCTCTATACGTGAATTATGCGAGTTGTTCAACTGTGCAGGTATTTCAATGAACCAAGTTAAAAGGAAGCTATTCTCTTTATCACTTAAGGGCAAAGCAAGGGAGTGGTATAAGCTACTAGACGATCCTCATCATTTGGAGTCGAAGGAACTTGAATCTCTCTTTTACTCTAAATTTCATCCTCCTCATGAAATTCATAAAGATAGGAATTACATTTATAATTTTCATCCTCATAATGGAGAAACTATTGCCCAAGCATGGGGGAGATTGAAGTTACTAATGCTCAAATGTCCCATTGATGAGCTCCCCAGTAATATTATTATTAATAATTTGTATGCAATGCTTTCAGGACATTACAAGGACTATCTAGATACCTGTTTAGAGGGATCCTTCACAAGTAAGGAGGTCAAAGCTAAGTGGGATCTTCTTGAAACAATTCAAAGAAATACCGAAGATTGGGATAACGACAAAGGTAAAGAACCAGGTATAAACTATGAGTATGATTGCATTAAGTCTTTCGCTAAAACTGCTGATTTTCAAGAGCTTAGTGCTAAATATGATCTTGATCCCAAATTCTTGTTGATTGTTGTAGAGCCTTTGCTTCTCATATTAATGCTCCTAAAGAAAAATGGGACATGTATCATGAGCCTTTTAAAGACACTTGCATGAAAAATGAAATTGTTATTAATGATAGCAACAAACATGATCAAACCTCTGAAAGTATTTCTTATAAGCATGTTAATTTTTGTGGAATACATATACCTTGTGAAAAGAATCAAATTGAAGAAGAATACTGTATCACCCATAGGAATGAAAAAACTAGAACGTGGTATAGGGCTCTAAATGATCTTGGTAAAAAAGTGTGTGACCTATATCCTTTTATTTGTGAACTTTGCTTTGAAGTGGGTCATTTCAATTTTCAATGCTCAAGCCATAATAATAGCCCTTCTAATCTAATGAGTACTGCAACTTTGTACTGTGATGACATGATCACTCCTAATCAGCATGATGAACTTACATTATTTTTGGGGTGTGAAGAGTTATCAAGAAAAACTTCTTTGGTAGATATGAGTGCTTTGGATATGAATAGTGTCCTGCATGGTTGTCATATTTATTGTGTTGATAATTTCCACACAAATACTTACATACAAAATATTATAAAAGATGATATTTTACCAAAATATGACAGGACTAATATGTGTTTTGTTCTTATTAATGAAAAGGAGGAACCCTCCAAAGTTTCTGCTATTATCTCTAACAATAAACCAGGGTATATGGAGAAGCATCCTTTCAAACCTCTCCCTCCTAAAGAGGAGAAGAAAAATAAGAAGAGGAGGAGTAAAAGGAGGGAGGAAACGATATTTTCCCCTAAGCATGTTGCTCCTATTATAGTTTTTGATGAGTCTGAACTCGATGATGTTCCTATGTCTGTTACCTATAGTAGTGATCATGATTGGGAAAAGCACACTTCTTTTGATATTGAAAATCTCTTTGGTACCGAAAATGATGATATTAATAATTGATGTACTATTAGTGCTATCCATGTTCCTTCCAATGATGATATGTTTACAAATGAACACACTTTGGAAGATAACTATTCTATTGCTTATGATGATACTATAGCTCAAATGTATGATGATTACAATGAGGGATATGATATTTTCAGTCCACCTACTATTGAGGAGAAAATTAAGTATGATTACAATATGCCTCCTATATTTGATGAATATGGTGATGAGAATAATAATGATAGCTATTTTGTTGAATTTGCTCCCACTATGATTAATAAGAATGACTATGCTTATATGGAGAGTAATAATTATTTTATGCATGTGGCTCATGATAACAATGTTTTATGTCATAGTTATATTGTTAATTTTATTCATGATGCTACTGAAAGTTATTATGAGAGAGGGAAACATGGTTTTATGCATCTCAACAATATTAAGTTTCCCCTCTTTATGTTGAAATTTTTGAAGTTGCACTTGTTTTGCTTTCCTATGCTTGTTGCTTTGTGTTGTCATGACTTGTTTCTTTACAAGATTATTTTTCATATAAAGTGGGTTAGACTTAAATTTGTTCCATATTTGCTTCTTCATGCTCTCTTTTACTTCAATTCATATTTCTTATATGAGCATCATCGAAATTATCATGCCCATCTTAATGGCTATAAAGAAAGAGCTTTTCGGAGACAACCCATTATACTTTTACTTTCAGTTTATTTTTGATTTATTGAGTCTTTGAAGTTATTGCCTTAGTAATAACCTCTCCTTATCCTTTTTGTGTGGTTTTTGTGCCAAGAGTAACCTCTAATGAGAGAGAAGTAAGACATGGGAAAGTTGGTGTCCCGAAACAAATTTTTGTGCTTCGCTGTAAAAATTCGTGAAAAATCTCTATACATCGGATTGAGCTGTAATGTTTTGTGCTTCTGCCTCAGGTTCTTATCTAACTTTCGTTAGTTTAACACTTTTAGATTTGATCAAAAGAAGGTCTTCGAAAAAATCGGTTTTTACCTGCTGGTCTGTTTTGACAGATTTCTGCCTCTTAATCTCTTTCTCTTTGAGTTCTCCTTGATCATTTGAACTTTTAAAAGGAATTGCTACAGTATCTTGTGTTTTAATGGAAGTTTTACTTGTGTTTAAACTGAACCTAAAGACTTATTATCTTGAATACACTAATGTTGCTAATGAGGATTGTGTGAAGTTTTGTATGAAGGAAAAATTTCAAGTGTAGGGGAAGAATAATGTGATGAGATGAAGTATGGACAAAAGCTCAAGCTTGGGGATCCCACCCATGTCACCCCAATAAATATTCAAGAAGTACAAGCGTCAAAGCTTGGGGATGCCCAAGGCATCCGCTTCTTCATCAATAATCTCAGGTCTTCTTTCGAGACACTTTAGTTTTATTACCTTATGCACTATGTGTTGTTCTTGGAGCGTCTTTGTTTTTAGTTTTATTTTTTTGGTTTGCTTAAATAAGTTGGTTGGATCCCAACACACTTCTTTTGGAGAGAGATACACTGCGTTATTCATTGCCTAGAACACTCTAGTTTTCACTCTTATTGTTCTGTGAGTGTTCTCCTTTGCTAGCACTGCGTTTCGCTTTAGTTTTTGATTGGTGTTGGAAAAGAGTAGGAAGTTGCATGCTTATAGTGGTACAAAAGATCTTGTTTTGACTGTGGCCTAGACTTTATCATGTCATGTTTGATATTGCTATGATTTTATGCTTAGTGATTATTATTGTAGCATGACTTGTTACAAACAATTGAGATTGCTTAATGTGCCTTGAAAGAATCATGCGTTATTTTAGCATATAAAAGCATAATATTGTGGTATTCTCCTTTTATGCTTTATTTGGGTTAACTTGGCGCGTGCTCACACCATGTTAAGACTATACCTATTAGCATTATTTCTATTCCAAGTATATTCATATTTTTATCTACCTTCCAAATTAAACTTGTTATGTGAAAATTAGTGATTAAAGCTCCCACGAACTTGATGGAACACTTTACTTTCTTTCACTTAATAAACTTGAACCATTGTGCCCATCTATGTTGCGTATATGCTTGCGTTTTGTAAGTTGTGAATTAGCAGAACCATGTTACCATGGGGAACGCTTTCAACATTGCACTTTATTTAGTTGATATCATGTTCTTTTGCTTATGGATCCTCGTGGTGTGAAATCAAAGGGGATCCTGTAAGGCTCATGGAGTTCATATATGTGTTAGAGAAACGTCGGGCGGCTAGTCTAAGCCATGCCTAATCATGGTGGGAACGTGCAGCATAACCATAGTGAGCAATCTGTGAAGCATCCTAAAAAAGAAAAAAGGGAAAATCCTATGCAAATTGCATACAAAAAGATCATTGAGATGCTCATTGTCTGCTTGCCTTGTCATTTTGATATGGGAAAGCTTCTATATCATCGAGCAAGGGGTGCCCCGTTCGCGGTTCTCTATGATACACATGTACTTACAATGACAAGAACTTACCTGTGACTAAAGTTGAGTAGCATGTGGTTCGGTACTTATAAGTAATGGGCATGAGATTTTCAGCTTATAACTTATCAAGCATATCCTCATATTTGCTCACTTTAACCTTAATCACCTAAAGATGCTTATGATAGGGGCAATGAGAGATGAAAGCTAATAACTACCATAATTTTTGGAAGCTCTTTATGAGACTTGAATCCATGCTTCCTTCTATGAAGGGCCTTTCTTTTACTTTTATGTTGAGTCCCCATCTTCTATCTTTATGCACCTATTGAGAGAGCATAGTGGTCATTCTTAGTTTAATGTGCATTGTCCCAAAACTTGTTGATTGATTCCTAACTTTGATATTGCTTGTTCTTAAATTATTTGTATCTAGTCACCCTTATGAACTTTGAAGGTGTCCTATGCATTTATGTTTTGCTACACCATGAGGGACAAGCTGAATACCATTCTCATTATGTTTTCTATATGAGAAACAAACAAACAAACGTCTTTCAAAGCATTGTTATTCATGAATCTTTTTGTTTGTACCTCTTCATGTTACAACATAGTTGCTATGTCTTATTGTTAGACTATATCTTTCATGTCTATGTTAGAGTACTATGATCCTAGCTATCAATGTTATACAAATACCTTGATCAAGATTATGATAGTGCATGTCACCTAAAAAATTATTCTTTTTTATCACTTACCTACTCGAGGACGAGCAGGAGTTAAGCTTGGGGATGTTGATACGTCGTAAACATATCTATAATTTTTGATGTTCCATGCTTGTTTAGTATCTACTTTCTTATGTTTTGATAATACTTTGAGGTATTTTTATATATTTTCTAGAACTAACCTATTAACAAGATGCCACGGTGCCAGTTGCCTATTTGCTGCTATTTTTGGTTTCAGAAAAGTTGGAAAAGAAATATTCTCCGAATTGAACCGGACAAAAGCCAAAGTCAATATTTTACCAGAAGACCCACGAAGCGAGAAGACGAGACGGAGAGGGGCCACGAGGTGGCCACACCACCTGGTGGCGCGGGCCAGCCCAGGCCGTGCCAGGGGGTGGTGTGGGCCCCTCGGGCGCCCACCGACCTTGCCTCTTCACCTATAAAAGCCTCCTGGGACGAAAACCCAAAGTACCATATCAGAATTCCACAGAAAGTTCCGTAGCACCGCTGCCACCAAAGAGGAGATTCAGGGGACAGAAGTCTCTATTCTGACACCCTGTCGGGACGGGGAAGTGCCCCCGGAGCTAGCTCCATCGACTCCACCGCCATCTCCATCGCCGTTGCTGACTCCCATGATGAGGAGGGAGTTGTTCTCTCTCGAGGCTAAGGGCTCTACCGGTAGCTATGTGTTCATCTCTCGCTCTATGCATGATCTTATTGAGTTCATGAGCTTTGTAATCTATAGATCTATTTTGCTACTCAAGTGCTTTAATGAATCTTTGCTTAACGCCATGTGTGTGAAGTTGACAGTGTGCACACCGTGTATCACTTTGGCTAAGGTTACATAAATAATTATCATGAGTATAATTTGAGTTGGATGTCTCTATGAGATTGTGGTGTTTATTGGAACCATCTAGCTCTCAAGGTGATAGTGGGGGGTTATCTAGATGGGGAATGCAAACTTTGAGGTGTGTTGTTAAGCCCTACATCGTCCAACCGGAGAGTAGTTCAGGGTAGCATCATGAAGATAAGATAATTATATGAGAGTGTCCACTAGTGAAAGTATGATCCCTAGGCATTGTTTCTAAGCATTGAAACACCGTTTACAATCAGTTATGTTACATGTTCGCTTGCTGCCACTCTTATTTCAGATTGCAATTACCACTTATAATCATCCATATTACTTGTATTTCACTATCTCTTCGCCGAACTAGTGCACCTATACACCTGACAAGTGTATTGGGGGTGTTGGGGACACAAGAGACTTCTTGTATCTTGATTTCAGGGTTGCTTGAGAGGGATACCTTTGACCACTTCCTCCCTGAGTTCGATAAACCTTGGGTGATCCACTTACGGGAAACTTGCTGCTGTTCTACAAACCTCTGCACTTGGAGGCCCAACACTGTCTACAAGAATAGAAGCGTGCGTCGACATCACCCTCCCCTGCTACTTCTCCCCCACTCCTGCCGCCAAGCCCTCTACTGGTCTGGTTGGGCCTTCGGCCCCCATCATCCCTGAGATCTCTGCCATGGAGACAGATGGCAATCCAATCTTTGATATCTCAGGATCTGTCGAGGTGGACGTTGGCCCCAGCGGTCATGCGACGCAAGATATTACCTCCTCCAAAGTGGCTGAAGCTCTGGCTAAGGATGCCACCGATAAAGGGAAACATGTAATGGAAGGAGAGGAGGCGGAGGCAGTTATGGCAACAGACAAGGCGGGAGCCTCTTAGCCATCAACTACTATGATAATGTAGCAGGCGGCTAGGGCATCATCCATGCCTCCGGCTTCAACAACTCCTATGGCCGTGACTACTCCGACGTTGTGCCTAGATGACCTTATTGCACAGGAAGATGTCGTGTATAACAATGCCGGCGTCTTCCATACTGCATATGCCAATCTGGCCAACAATCTTAAAGTTATTGCCATTTTAAGTCTTTAAACTTCACTTCTTTTTACTTTGTACTGTATTCCACTATAGCCCCCGAGCTCTTAGCTAAAAGCTTGATAATTTTGGCCTGAGTGCTCCAAAATAACTAAGTGTAGAACTTGTCCGTGTAGCCCCCGAGTTTCTAGTTTAGAATGATAATTCCAACTAGACACTCTAAGAGAGAACACTAGTTGATTAAAATCTTATACTGTAGCCCTCGAGCGTGTAGTTGAAACTAGATAGTTACGACTATATGCTCTAGAGAAACTAAGCATGTTTACTTTTTGGAGAATGAGCATAGACGGAGGATAACCTCCAATGAGAGGTTTGCTACCTTGCTGAAGGAACTGGACCTTGAACAGGGTAAAATAGCCTTCCTGAAGCAACAAATCAAAAATAGCCAGAGTCTGTTTCTTTTAACAGCTCCTTACTTTTTCTCATGGATTCATTTCTGCTGTCTTCTCTTAGTTCTTTCCATTTTCCATCTTATAGAGGCCATTGCAAAAGCCAAGAGCATCATCAAGCAATCCAAGCATATTCAAGAGCTTGACGATCAGAATAAAATCTTGAAGAAAGACCTAGCTGATGCTATCAAGGGACATGAGGAGGCGATGAGGGTGCTGCAAGAATCTACTGACGCTGATATGCAGCGCCTGAAGAATGAAATTGTACAACTCAAGAACAGAACCAAGCTGCCAAAGAGCAGAATGAGAGGAACCTTGAGATGTACCAGACAGTTCAGAAGGAGCAGGACATCTTGGCAGAGACTTGCAAGCAAGTTGAGATGAGCATTTGCGGTAACTTTCCTCCGACTTTGTCAATTCTGTAATTTAGACAAATGTTTGGTGTGTTTTATACTCATGGGCCTTATATCTTATGTAAACCACATCTCCCATTGGCTTGGACAACTTGGGTGAAGGTGCTCTAGATCCCAAGGAGTGCATGATTCTTGTAGACCACTTCATCAGCACCGCCATTTACCAAGCCAGGGAGATAGCCCAGCCTCTAGGAATAAACATCAAGGCGACAGACTCAGCGTCCAAGTACTCGGAAATCCTGCGCCGAGCCCTCGAGAAAGTGAAGGACTGGAAAGACTCTGTCCTTGGTCAAGGAAAACTACGATAATGCCGACATCGATCTGGTGATATTTGGCATGCCCAAGCTGATCCAAGCTCATAACAGCAGATATGCCGCCTCATTATCCTCCCTTTTGACATACTTGACTTCGTAGCCATCGAAGCACTTGGCTATTTCGTCTACTTTGTATCGATATGCCGCCATCATAGGGTTCCGCACATTCCAGGTGCCAGCTACTTTCTGGGCAACCAAGTCAGAATCTCTACAGCAAACTATGCGCTTGATGCCAATATCCTTGGCTACTCGTACCCCGTGAATGAGGGCCTCATATTCTGCCATGTTGTTGTGTTGAAGTGGATCTGTAGGACGTATTGCAACTTCTCCTTGTTGGTGATTATAGTAATACACCAGTCCCTGAGCTATTGAGTATCTTTGATCCATCAAAGTGCATGACCTAATATTCTAGCTCTGGCACATGAGTGTCTTCTGGCAGTTCAGACCAATCTACAATAAAATCCACCAATGCCTGTGATTTGATATCGTCGTGTCTCTTGTAGGTGATTTCAAAGGCGGCAAGTTCAATGCCCTACTTTTCCACTCTTCCTATAGCGTCGCTATTGTTGATGATGTTGGTCAGTGAACTTTGCTCACTATTGTGATGGGGTGCTCTTGGAAGTAATGTCTTAGCTTCTGTGAAGCAAGGAATACTCCGTAAGCTATCTTCTGGTAGTGCGGGTAACGCTGCTTGGATTTCATCAAGACCTCACTTACGTAGTAAACAGGTCACTGAACTCCATATTCATGCGTTGGTTCCTTGCGCTCCACCATGATGACGATGCTGATGACTCGGTTGGTTGCCGCCATGTAAACAGCATAGGATCCCTTAACTCCGGTGCTGCAAGTATTGGTGGGGAGGAGAGTATTCTCTTTAACTCCTGAAGTGCTGCGTCAGCCTCATCTATCCATATGAATTTGTTTGCCTTCTTGAGAAACTTGTAGAGCGACATAGCCTTCTCCCTAAGTCGGCTGATGAACCGGCTTACTACTGCTATGCAGCCTGTGAGCCTTTGTATGTCCTTTAGGCATGTCGGGCGCTTCATGTCAAGGATGGACTTGATTTTCTCCGAGTTCTACTCGATTCCGTGATACGAAACGATGAAGCCCAACAGTTTGCTGGATGGTACCATGAAGACACACTTCTTGGGGTTCAGCATCATGTTGTATTTCCGGAGATTGTCGAAGGTTTCTTGTAAGTCGGTGATAAGATTGTTTTATTTCTTTGACATTACCATGATATCATCAATGTAAGCGTGTATGTTGTGACCTATTTGTTCATGTAGGCAGTGTTGCATTGTCCGCTGGTAAGTGGCACCAGCGCTTTGGTGACATAGTAGTATGTGCCGTGAGGTGTGGTGAACGAAGTGGCCAATTTGTCTGACTTTTGCATCCAGATTTGGTGGTAACCTGAGTAGGCATCGAGAAAACACAGAAGTTCCAAGCCAGCCGTCGAGTCAATGATTTGCTCAATGCGAGGCAAAGCAAATGGATCCTTCGAACACGCTTTGTTCAAGCCGGTGTAATCAATGCACATTCTTAATTCATTGGTTCCCTTTTTGGGGACAAGTATAGGATTTGCCACCCATCGGGTGTGAATAACTTCTCGGATAAAGCCAGCCTTAAGTAACCTAGCTATTTCTTTTCCTATGGCCCTTCATCTTTCGTCATCAAAGCATCGTAGAGGTTGTTTGACCGGTTTAGCATTAGGATCAATATTCAAGCTGTGCTCGGCAAGTTCCCTAGGTACACCTTTCATGTCGGCGAGCTGCCAGGCAAAGATATCCCTATTATCACGGAGGAACTTGACGAGCGTGCTTTCCTATTTGGGCTCCAGGTCCGTGCCAATGGCGGTGGTCTTGGAGGAATCTCCTTCAACAAGCTCCACCTTCTTGGTCGTGATGGCGACCTTGAATGCGGGTTCGACAAGAGTGATCTGCTTCTTCGAAGCCAGCATCTCTGAGGTATCGACCTGGTTCTAGATCTCCTTGAACTCCTCATCATAGAGAACTGCTTCGGCGAAGGCAACTTCGCTGAGCTTGCACTCCCGTGCCTTGGTGAAGCTTCCATCAACCGTGATGATGATGTTTGGTCTGGGTATCTTGAGCTTGTTGTAGACAAAGCATGGCCTTGCGAAGAAGGAGTAGAAGATGTCACAGGCAAAGATGACGTGGTACACGCTCTTGAAAGGCACCACTTCAAAGGTCATGTGTTCTTGGCGGTAATTTTTGACATCGCCAAAAGCGACCAGAAGGGTGATGCAGCCCAGGGAATTTGCATGTCCGTCAGGGACAACCCCATGGAACATGGTGTTGCTCTTCCTTAGTTGGGTCTCCATCAAGTTCATCTTGTGCAGTGTATCCAGGTACATGATGTTGATGCGGCTTCCACTGTCCACGAGGCACTTGGTGAACTTTGTGCCGTCAATCAAAGGGATGATGACCATGGCATACTGGTTCTCCGTTGGGATAAGATCTCGGTGATCCTTCCTATACCAAGTAATTGGAATCTCTGACCACCTGACGTACTGGGGAACTGGAGGGAGTGTAGCCATCAGTACCCTCTATGAGGTTTTCTAGGCCCGGACGGTGGGGGTACCAAGGAAGGTATGGTAACATGGAGCCTTCTTTTCGAAGGGGTTTTTATCTTTACCTCTCCCTTGTCGGAAGATTTGGGTTCCACATATTCATTCATATCGCTTGATTCCTTGGATTCCTCCTCCTTCTTCTTCCCTTTGCCCTTTCCGCGGGGTCTGTTCTTCCGACTTTGCTTGTAGCCGGACTCAAGGTATTCTTTGAGGTCATTAACAAACTTACATTGGCGATTGGTGTGGGTGGCTTTGCCGTTTGTCTCGAGGTGGACGAAACACGGCATATCACGGTACTCTTTGTACGTTTGGGGAACGTAGGGTGCTGTGGGTGTAGAATCACTCCTCTGCTGGCCATGGCTAGCCCCCCGACTATGTCCATGTTGTCTGCCTCCGCCTCTGCCAGTGAATGTTGCGGCGGCCATGTCGATTGTTTGCTTTTCTTTAGGCGGAGTCTTCTGCTTGTTATTGTTGTTCTTTTTGGCCTGGGTAGGGATTGCTATTGCTGCCAACAATCCATGCACGTCGTCATCTGTAGCGCCGAACTCACTAGCCATGGCAATTATTGCATTGAGGTTGACCTCATATTTGTCTTGCTTGCGCTTGAACGTATGATGGAGCAAGGTTCCCTTCTCGAGACCATCAGTGAAGGCGGACATAGCGGTTTGTTCGTGCCCCCGGAGCCAGATCCATCGACTCCACCGCCATCTCCATCGCAATTGCTGACTCCCATGATGAGGAGGGAGTAGTTCTCTCTCGAGGCTAAGGGCTCTACCGGTAGCTATGTGTTCATCTCTCGCTCTATGCATGATCTTATTGAGTTCATGAGCTTTGTAATCTATAGATCTATTCTGCTACTCAAGTGCTTTAATGAATCTTTGCTTAACACAACGTGTGTGAAGTTGACAGTGTGCACACCGTGTATCACATTGGCTAAGGTTACATAAATACTTATCATGAGTATAATTTGAGTTGGATGTCTCTATGAGATTGTGGTGTTTGTTGGAACCATCTAGCGCTCAAGGTGACAGTGGGGATTATCTAGATGGGGAATCCGAACTTTGAGGTGTGCTGTTATAGCCCTACATCGTCCAACCGGAGAGTAGTTCAGGGTAGCATCATGAAGATAAGATAATTATATGAGAGTGTCCACTAGTGAAAGTATGATCCCTAGGCCTTGTTTCAAAGCATTGAAACACCGTTTACAATCAGTTCTGTTACATGTTCGCTTGCTGCCACTCTTATTTCATATTGTAATTACCACTTATAATCATCCATATTACTTGTATTTCACTATCTCTTCGCTGAACAAGTGCACCTATACACCTGACAAGTGTATTGGGGGTGTTGGGGACACAAGAGATTTCTTGTATCTTGATTTTAGGGTTGCTTGAGAGGGATACCTTTGACCACTTCCCTCCCTGAGTTCGATAAACCTTGGGTGATCCACTTACGGGAAACTTGCTGTTGTTCTACAAACCTCCACACTTGGAGGCCCAACACTGTCTACAAGAATAGAAGCGTGCGTCGACATCACCCTCCCCTGCTACTGCTCCCCCACTCCTGCCGCCAAGCCCTCTACTGGTCCGGCTGGGCCTTCGTCCCCCGTCATCCCTGAGATCTCTGCCATGGAGACAGATGTCAATCCAATCTTTGATATCTCAAGATTTGTCGAGGTGGACATCGCCCCCAGCGGTCAGGCGACGCAAGAGAGTACCTCCTCCAAAGTGGCTGAAGCTCTAGCTCAGGATGCCACCGATAAACGGAAACATGTAATGGAAGGAGAGGAGGCGGAGGCAGTTGTGGCAACAGACAAGGCAGGAGCCTCTTAGCCATCAACTACTATGATAACGCAGCAGGAGGCTAGGGCACCATCCATGCCTTCGGCTTCAACAACTGCTCTGGCGGCGACTCCTCCGACGTTGTGCCTAGATGACCTTATTGCACAGGCAGATGTCGTGTATAGCAATGTCGGCGTCTTCCATACTGCATATGCCAATCTGGCCAACAATCTCAAAGTTATTGCCATTGTAATTCTTTAAACTTCACTTCTTTTTACTTTGTACTGTATTCCACTATAGCCCCCGAGCTCTTAGCTAAAAGCTTGATAAGTTTGGCATGAGTGCTCCAAAAGAACTAAGTGTAGAACTTGTCCATGTAGCCCCCAAGTTTCTAGTTTAGAATGATAATTCCGACTAGACACTCTAAGAGAGATCACTAGTTGATTAAAATCGTATACTGTAGCCCCCGAGCGTGTAGTTGAAACTAGATAGTTCCGACTATATGCTCTAGAGAAACTGAGCATGTTTATTTTTTGGAGAATGAGCATAGACGGAGGATAACCTCCAATGAGAGGTTTGCTACCTTGCGGAAGGAACTGGACCTTGAACTGGGTAAAATAGCCTTCCTGAAGCAACAAATCAAAAATATCCAGAGTCTATTTCTTTTAATAGATCCTTACTTTTTCTCATGGATTCATTTATGTTGTCTTCTCATAGTTCTTTCCATTTTCCGTCTTATAGAGGCCATTGCAAAAGCCAAGAGCATCGTCGAGCAATCCAAGCATATTAAAGAGCTTGACAATGAGAATAAAATCTTGAAGAAATACCTGGCTGATGCTATCAAGGGACATGAGGAGGCGATGACGGTGCTGCAAGAATCTACTGACGCTGATATGCAGCGCCTGAAGAATGAAATTGTACAACTCAAGAATAGAACCAAGTTGCCAAAGAGAAGAATGAGAAGAACCTTGAGATGTACAAGACAATTCAGAAGGAGTAGGACATCTTGGAAGAGACTTGCAAGCAAGCTGAGATGAGCATCTTCGGTAACTTTCCTCCAACTTTGTCAATTCTGTAATTTAGACAAATGTTTGGTGTGCTTTATACTCATGAGCCTTGTATCTTATGCAAACCACATCTCCCATTGGCTTGGCCAACTTGGGTGAAGGTGGTCTAGATCCCAAGGAGTGCATGATTCTTGTCGACCACTTCGTCAGCACCGCCATTTACCAGGCCAAGGAGATAGCCCGGCCTCTAGGAATAAACATCAAGGCGGCAGACTCAGCGGCCAAGTACTCGGAAATCCTGCGCCGAGCCCCCGAGAAAGTGAAGGACTAGAAAGACTCTTGCGTCTCGGCTGGTGCAAGGATGACCCTGTCCTTGGTCAAGGCAAACTACGACAATGCCGACATCGATCTGGTGATCTTTGGCATGCCCAAGCTGATCCAAGCTTTGACAACAGATATGCCGCCTCATTATCCTCCCTTTTGACATACTTGACTTCGTAGCCATCGAAGCACTTGGCTATTTGTACGTTTGGGGAACGTGGGGTGCTGAGGGTGTAGAATCACTCCACTGCTGGCCATGGCTAGCCCCCCGACCACGTCCACGTTGAGCCGTGAACGTGCGTCGTACGGCTCTGGTTGCTTTCCTTTTTCGTCATGGGGAGGGGAGTTGAGGTGCGATCTATGAGATTCACTGTGTCCTCCACCGTGATGGCTTCTAGGGGGCGACGGTGGCGGTGGAGGCGATGGGTTAACCTTCTTGTTGTTACCCACCTGCGACTCCTCACGTCTGTCGCGGTTGCTTGTTGGAAACGGCGGTTCCTTGTGGGATCTGCTCCTATGTTCTTCAATGCAGCTGCGCTCTCCGACATGCCGAGAATGCTCGCCCTGGTCATGTATAATGATGCCAACCTAGGGACGCCTATGCGGTGGCATACTTGTATGGTGGCGAGGCTGTGGTTCCTCGTGATGCCGGGATGGTGGTGGAGGCGGCGACCGACGAGGGCGAGCCTTTTCTCCGTGATCCGAAGATATGGGTATGGCATTAGCCCTATTGCACGCGTCTCTCTGTCTTCGCGCTGTGGAGCCTGTGTGGGATCCCTCATCATGGGGAGATCTTAGCCTTCTGCGGCTGTTCAGGGTTGACTGGCAAAGCTCCGGGTTGGACTCAAGCCTCTGTGACGTAGCCTTTTCCTGTTGCTTGCATGCATTGGCGACGAGGTCATACACTTGAGCAACTGCTTCTGGCGACTTGTCCTATTCCAGGAGGGTCTTGGCAACGGCAATGTTGAGGGCAGGAGTTGGCATTACTTGCCTCCCCTCTAAATCAATGTACGGGGTGGATTTTGCCGGCTTGGATTCCTCGTATCCGAACTTGCGTCAGACAACAGGGTCTTCGACGACATGAGCTGGTGCTTTCTTTGCCTTGTGCTTCAGCAACAACTGCTTGTACTCTTCCTCCATAGCTCTTGCTGCCTTGATAGATTGTTGTGCCTTGTCCATATCTTCATCTAGCTTAGTGCCCTACTCTGCGATGCACTTGCCCACCGCTAGGATTGCCGCATGCTTCACATCAAGCTCCATAACACTCCGATATGGGCGTAATGGGCTCGACAAGGAGTGCACCATAAATTGCCTTGTCAGCGGGAGTAACCAATCGATTGCTAGCTACAGATGTTGATGGTGGCATTGGCAGCTGGTTTGACTGCTTGGCAGTACTGGGGGCCGTGGTGAGTTCCTGTGCCGGTTGAGGGCGGATAACCGGAGGGGGCATGGCCTTTGCCGGAGCCGAGGGCTCAGTGGCTTTCTTGGTTGCTGCCACTCTGGTAACCGCCGGTGTGGGCGGAGATCTCTCACGCTCCGGTTCCTGTCCATCTTCTTCCATCACGCTCCCAATGGCGACTAGCACCTGGTGGGATGTGTTGGCCTTCTCGGCGCGCTCCTCCTTGTTGATCTCCTGCTCAATCTCCCTCATAACAGCATCGTATTCCTCCGAGTTAGTATCCGAGCCACCACCATCCATATTGATGTCGGCCTATAGGGCGTCAAGGACGGAGTCGGAGTTGGCTTCGGTGTTGTTGATGGCGGATGTGGAGGGTGATGGAGGCGAGCCGTTGTTGTTGTTGTTTCCTCCTCCGGCTACGAGGGCGATCTGGGCCTCAACCTCCTCATTGGCATCGGCGTATTCATTAACGATTGCGACCATTTCACCAAGGGTGAGAGGGCCTGCGGCCTACCGCCTTCGGACGGTATGCCGGAGGAGTGTTCCAGGTGTGATCCCTTCCATGAAGTGGTACACAAGCTCGTCAGCACGGTTGCCCTCTAGGGTTTCTCTCACACTCATCCATCTGGCGAGGTATTCGCGGGGAGGTTCTCCGTCCCTTTGAACGCATCTAGCCAAATCAAAGATGGTGACGACACCAACAAAGTGTGACCTACGCATCTCTAACGCTCGAGGAAGCCAAGCGGATTTGCAGGGTCCTTCCACCTTTATATCCTACATGGGGGCGGTTTGGGTGGGCCTTGAATTTTCTTAATCTAAGCCGCCATACTCCAGAGAGGGGCGTGACCCTGATCCTTCCGTGAATGTGTCACGCCCGTATGCGGTCCATGTGGGGCTTGATGATTTTCCGACTTCCTGGGAGCTAGGACCCGAGTATGTTTCACCGATGAAGATGTGGATGTCTCCGAAGGGGATGACAGAGCAGCATATAGGGTTCATCTTTGCTGGCACCCAGAACTTATCTGGAGGGGCGATCAAGACGTTGCCGGATAAGAGAAGACGTCCAATAGCTACGGTGTCGCTAATTCCCGCGAAGAGATTGGACCTCGCTCGGTGTAGAGCTCGAAGCGCCTCTTACCCCATGGTGGGCGCCAACTGTCATGGTATTGCCAATGAGTATGCCGTGGAGGGGTCCTTATAGTGCGTGTTTAGAGACGTGAGGTAAGGCGGAGAGTTGGCGAGTACGAGGTAACATAGCTTACCCAGGTTTAAGTCCCGCTACGGTGGAAGAACTCTACTCCTTCTATAAATCACTATAATGGCAATACGCCGAGTTATAGAGATAGGTTCACTGTGCGAGGTGTTGCATGTTGTACGTAGAAATCTAATAGGTTGTGCCCTAAAGGCTCCCACGGGTGCGGTTTATAAAGGCACCAGAACCTAGGGTTACAGGGAAAGGACTTTGCCGAACAAGGTAAAGAGTCCTACACTAATACAATCTAGTCTTTTGTGTCTTGCACTCCAAGGCTCCGAGTACATCGGTGACTCCTGTTTAGCCTTCCTTTATCCGGCATGGGCCTCCCTTTTGGATCCGTCTAACTAGGCAGTCCAGCAGGCCAGAGGCCTTGCTACCAACCGTGGGCCACCCGGGTTTGCCGGATTAAGGACGTGCTATGGTGATACCTATTTAGCATATCCCCAACAGCTGTTTAGGTGATTTTCGTGTTAAACGCATGAAGAAGCTCCATTCTAATGGACTACTGGAATCACTTGATTATGAATCATTTGAGACATGTGAACCATGCCTTATGGGCAATATGACTAGAACCCCGTTTTCCGGAACAATGGAGTAGGCAACCGACTTATTGGAAATTAGACATACCGATGTATGTGGTACAATGAGTGTGTCATCACGCGGTGGATATTGTTGTTTTATGACCTTCACAGATGATTTAAGTAGATATGGGTATATTTACTTAATGAAACACAAATATGAAACATTTGAAAAGTTCAAAGAATTTAAGAGTGAAGTAGAAAATCATTGTAATAGAAAGATCAAATTTCTATGATCTGATCATGGAGGAGAGTACCTTAATTATGAGTTTGGCACACACATGAGACAATGTGGAATTGTTTCACAACTCACTCCCGCCGGAACACCATAACTAAATGGTGTATCCAAACATCGTAATAGACCTTTATTTGATATGGTGCGATCTATGATGTCCCTTACCGATTTTCCACTGTCATTTTGGGGTCATGCATTAGATACAACTACATTCACATTAAATACGGCACCATAAAAATCCATTGAAACAACATTAATTATGGTTTGGTCACAAACCTAAGTTGTCATTTCTAAAAGTTTGGGGTTGTGATGCTTATGTGAAGAAACTTCAGTCTCATAAGCTTGAACCCAAAGCAGAAAAAGCGTCTTCATAGGATACCCAAAAGAAACAATTGGGTACACCTTCACCGAGCCGAAGGCAAGGTTTTAGTTGCCAAGAATGGATCCTTTCTAGAGAAAGAGTTTCTCTCGAAAGGTGTGAGTAGTAGGAAGGTAGAACTCGATCAGGTTACTGAACCTCCTCTTCCTGAAGTGGCGAGTAGCACAACACCAGAAAGTGTTCCAGTGGTGACTCCACCGAGTGAAGAGGGAACTAATGATGAGAATCATGAAACTCATCATGAAACTCCGGAAGGGACCACTTGTTGAGGGCTAACCTCGTGGATGGATCAATATTTCACGAATTCCTTGAAATCGAGGCAGAGTTAGTGTGGGAAGAAGGAGAGGATGAAATCCGCGAACTCACGCGCGAAGAACACGATGAACAAACGCACACACGAAGACACGATACACACCTATAGCTCCCTTCGGTGGCTACCAGTTCGGCGCAATCCCTTGGATCACCATCCGGCAAAGATATCTCTCCTGATCCGGCATGGCGAGTGAGGAGTCTTGGTGAGATATTGACGTCTTGGCAAGGGGCTCTGATGCCAAGGCCTTGTACAACGAGGGAGGCACGATGCATACTCCAACGAGGTGGGCGATAATTGGTGCTCCTTTCTGAAGGAGAATGGGACTAGAAGGGAGATCCGCAAGGGTGTATTCTAATTTCAATTATCCAAGTCTGAGTAATACAAGGGGGTGTGGGGGATATATATATAGGCCAACCACTTAAACAGGGGTAGTTTGGGCATAAAAGGGTAAAACTGGATGAAATAAGGAATATTCTCGGGCATCAAACCCACGTTGACTTGATATTGGAGGCGTTCCAGCAATAAGTCTGGTCATGCCAGAAATTCCGGTCAGCACCAGTTGTTTCGGTCGGCCACCGGAATGACTTATAGAAGTGCACTTTGGCATGCACGGATTTGTTCCGGTCAGCGCTGGTAATTCCGGTCCTGGTTCCAGTCTGCCGAACCATGCGCCGATAATTCCGGCGGGGATTCCGATCCGCTGGTCCTGGTGCCGGTTTGGCTTGGACCTTTGTCTTGTGATGGCTTAGCTCCTTCTCTTGGCATTTCTTCATGGGGTTCATTTCTTAGGATGCAAAAAGTATTGGCATGAGGTAGCAAGCCATCTAGGGACGTATCGAAATCACATGAGACAAGGAGCGAAGTCACCTTAGCTTGAAGGATCTTGGCTCTAGCATGAGTCATTGGTCGACTTGGGGGACTTGGTTGTGTATATGTAGGGACGTCCATAGGACAGGCAGCATCTGCCCCCCTTTGGGAAAGACTTGTCCTCTACTCTTCATGGTTATCATCTTGAACATCTCCAAGGAACAGCGAAAGGTCCTTTACGTTGAACGTATTTCTCACAAGGTACTTGGAGGTCAGGATGTCGATGATGTAGGCATTGTTGTTGATTCTCTTGAGGACCTTGAAGGGACGATCTCCCCGTGGCTTGAGCTTAGAGTCCTGTTCTTTGGGGAAGCGGTCATTGCTTAGGTGTATCCACACAAGGTCACTGATACGTCCATTTTGCATCACTATTCTATGTCTTAATTCACTTTTATTCATTGATATATTTCATATTGAGAGGTGATACTTATGTTATTTCATCTGTTTTTGCATGGTTGATGACTTTTGGAGCATGGACCGCTGCAGTCAGGATTCTGATGGAAAAGGTGCTGTCTGGAGGCAAAATTCGCGAAGATCAGAAAATCCAGGAAAATATATGGAAAATCCTATTTTTCTAGAAGACTAAGGATGCCAGAAGACGGAGTGGAGATGGGCCACAGGGGGCCCACACCACCCCCTGGCGCGGGCAAACCTAGGCCGCGCCAGGAGGTGGTGTGGCCGCCCTGGCCCACCTCTGGCTCTCTCCTCTGGCAAATATTATCCTCCCGAAACCCTAAGACTCAGGGAGCAACCACAGAAAGATTCCGCTGCCTCTGCGGGGCGAAAAACACCGAGAGAGAAAGATCTCTCCGGCAGACAGATTTCTGCCGGGGGAATTCCTTCCCGGAGAGGGGAGATCGTCGCCATCAACACCACCATCAAGCTGGACTTCATCGGGACCATCATCATCATCACCACCATCATCATCACCATCAGCACCCTCATCACCATCTCCATTGCTGTAACAATTGAGTTGAATCTTGCATTAGTTCATAGGGGAAACTTTCCCGGTGTTGATTACTCTTTGTAGTTGATGCTATTGAGTGAACCATTGAATTATTGTTTATGTTCAGGTTGTTATACATCATTATTCCATCTCTGATCATGATCCATATGATGTCTTGTAAGTAGTTCGTTTTGTTCTTGAGGACATGGGAGAAGTCATGTTGTTAGTAGTGGAGTTATGTTGAGAAAGATTCAATAGTTTGATATTTAAGTTGTGGTGTACTTCTTCTAGTGGTGTCATGTGAACGTCGACTACATGACACTTCACCTATATGGGCCTAGGGGAATGCATTGTGTATTTGGCTACTAATCGTAGGGGTTGCCGGAGTGACAGAAACCTGAACCCCCATGAGGAAAGCATTGCACAAGGGACGTAAGGGTCTTAGAGTTTAAAGCTATGGTTACGTCTCTACCTTAATTACTTTCTTGTACTTACGGATGTTTGCAAGGGGTATAATCACAAGTATGTATTAGTCTTGGATGGGGCGGTACATTAGCGCAGGTTCACCCACACAATACTTAGCAAGCTAGAGAAGATTAATCAACTATATGAAGCAAAAGCACTTGACAGTCTTCCCATGTGTCCTCGAGAACGTTTGGTCATCTTAGGTAATACAACCGGCTTGTCCTTTGCTGCATAAAGGATTGGGCCACTTGCTGCATTTACTTCTACTGTCTTTTATTTACTCGTAGTTCGTTTACTTGCTTTATCAAAAAACCCTAAAAATTCATTTGCTAAGTATTTGCAGAGAATTCATGATCCATACCACTAGCCAGCACCTTCTGCTCCTCGTTGGGTTCGACACTCTTACTTATCGAAAATACTACGATACACCCCCTATACTTGTGGGTCATCAAGACTATTTTCTGGCGCCATTGCCGGGGAGTGAAGCGCTATTGGAGAGTGGAACTGATAAAGGAAACTTCTACTGTGAGTATTGTTTACTTCTGCTAGTTGCTTTATTTTCATTATGGATAATTCGCTGAGTTTCTTATTTGGTAATGCTACCACTGCTAAGGTAGTAGATAAGCCACCACCTGTTGAGAATTATGTTTTCAAAATACCTACAAGAATTATTGATCGTGTTATGGATAACTACTATGTTGGTGATGGAACTGTCTATCCCGGTGATCATTTGCTCTTTATACACGAATTATGCGGGTTGTTCAAGTGTGCAGGTATTACTACAAATCAAGTTAAGAAGAAGTTATTCTCATTATCCCTAAAAGAAAGAGCTGAGGAATGGTATATGCTGTTGAAGAATGGTCAAGCTCTGGAATGGGAGGAAATAGTGTCTCTTTTGTTCAAAGTTTTATCCTCCTAGTGAGATTCATAAAGATCGGAATCAAATATACAACTTTTGGCCTCTTGATGGAGAGAGTACAACTCAAGCTTGGGGGAGATTGAAGTTACTAATGCTCAAATGTCCCATTCATGAGCTCCCCAACAATATTATTATCAATAACTTTTATGCAAGGCTCCCTCTACATGACAAGGATTTATTGGATGCTTCTTGTGCTGGATCATTCACTCGCATGGAAGAAGAAGCTAAATGGGATCTTCTGGACCGTATTCAAGACAATGCTAGAGCTTGGGAGAATGAAAAAGGTAGAAAGTCAGGTATAAATTATGATTATGAATGCATTGAATCTTTTATGGGAACTGATTACTTTCAAAATATCAAAAATGCTTATGGTCTAGATTCTCAAGCTATTGGTTCTTATTTTAAGGCTTTTGCTTCCTATATTGAAGTGCCTAAAAAGAAGTGCAATAAGTATCATGAACCTTATAAAGATATTGCTAAGAGTGTTCCTGCTAGAAATACTAAAGTTTATACTGCTAATCATGTTTTACCTGAACCTTATATTGAGAAAATGCATTTCCCAGTTAAGATAAGGGAACACTCTATGATAGCTAGTATGGTTGATGAAAGTATGAATGAAGCTGTTGAACCTGATAAACAAATGGTTGATGAACCTATAATAGCAAATGTGAAAGACTGTTACTAAATATGAAGAAGAGGGACACACTATCCTTTGTAAGGATACCTCTAATATTGTTTCACATAGTAGTGTTATGAGAGCTAGTATTCCTGTGTTTTCTGTTAGAATAAGTAATTATTGCTATGATGGTACTTGTGATAGCTATATTGTTAAGTTTATGCATGATACTGAAAGTTACTATGATATAGGGAATAGTGTTCGTATGCATCTCAGTAATATCAAGTTTCCTCGTTTCATGCTGAAAGTTTTTATGTTGCACTTGTTTTGCATTGTTATGCAAGTAGCCTCTGGTTTCAACAACTTTTTTGTTTACAAAATTCCCTTGCATAGGAAGTGGGTTAGACTTAAACTTGTGTATTTTTGCTTCTTAATGCTCTCTTTCACTTCAATTCATATTCCTATGTGAGCTTCTTCAAAATTATAATGCCCATCTTAATGGCTATAAAGAAAGAGCTTTTTGGGAGACAACCCAGTTTATTTTTGCTTTCAGTTTGTTTGTGTTTCTTTGAGTCTTGGAAGTTATTACTTCGGTAATAACCGCTCCTTATCCGTTTTGTTTGTTTTTTGTGTCAAGATCAACCTCTAATGAGAGAGAAGTAATATTTGGGAAAGATGCTGTCCCGAAACAGATTTTTGTGCTTCACCGTAAAAATTCGTGAGAGATCTCTGTATGTCGGATTGAGCTGTAATTTTTTGAGCTTCTGCCCCAGGTTGTTATTTAACTTTCGTTAGTTTTGCACGTTTCGATTTGAGCAACAGAAGATTTTAGAAAAAATTGATCTTTACCTGCTGGTCTGTTTTGACAGATTTTGCCACTCTTGCATTTGCTTCTCTATTCGATTTCCTTTTTGAATTATTTTTGGGTTTTCGGAAGGAGTTGCTACAGTAGCTTATGTTTTGATAGTTTTCAGTTAAAGTTGGACTCAAAAGGTTTTAACAATTCACTTATACTAATGTTGCTAATGAGAACTGTGTGAAGTTTAGTGTGAGAGAAATTTCCAGGAAGTGGAGATAATGGTGTAATAAGGAAGAGAAGGGTTTTCTGACTCAAGTAATAAGTGTATGAAGATGAAGATATTGATGTTATTCAAGTGGTGACTCTGAAAGAATCTACTAGATACCAAATTCAGAGACCTGTAGAGTCCGTTTTCAAATAGGTAACAGTTCTGGTAAGAAAAGTTCCGCGAAAATACTATCCAACTATATTTTTGCAGTTTTTAGTCAATAAGGAAAGTTACGAAGCGAAAAAGGGACGGAAACGGAGCCAGGGTGGCTCACACCACCCTGTGGCGCGGGCCCACCCCTGGCCGTGCCACCAGGTGGTGAGTCCACCCCGGACTCCGCCTCCGACTCGTTTTCTCCCAGTACCTTCCTTTTGATATGAAACTTCGTAATATATAACCCCCCGGATCCCTCGAGGTTCGTATATCGTGTTCTCGTCGTGTTTTTGTTTCGATCGGTTTCTGCCAGGACATACTCTTTGAAGGTTTAGAAGCACAATGGTGTCCGCCAAGGATAAAGGGAAGGACCCTATGGAGGAAGACCTCCAAGACCCCGGGAAGGAGATCAAAAGTGAAGATGAAGAGGAGGCAAAGCACACCGGCACTACCATTGCAAGCATTGGAGTGGTGGCAAACCGAGCGATTGGAGGGAAGCCTCCTCATCACCGTTCGGATCCCTGGTCACTTCCTCCATGCACCAAGAATCCTTTCCATACCCTTATCCATGAGCATCAATACCAGAATATGCCCAAGGGGAAATTACCCTCCAATTGGGATTTGCCTCGTTCTAGCCATGCAGGAAAAGAAGACTTTAAGGAGGAAGAGTGGGGAAAGAATAGCAAGAGCTGGAATTCTCAACATGAAATGATCATGAGCCGCATTGAGCAAAACTCATAACTGATTCGTAATCTCACCTTCGAGATTCAGGACTTGGGGAAATTGGTCAAGACGCTCATCGAGAGGATACCACCACCACCAAAGGAGTAATTCGTCATCAGGTTTGGCATCCCCTTGGCTTGTTCCAAGCCTGGGGGAGTGCCGCGGTATCACATCACTATCTTCTATCTTTTTACCTTTTTAGTAGAGTCATATCATGAATAGAGGAGTTATTATGTAGTATGGTTTGCATTATGGAAGTGTCCCCTCTCTCGTTAGATATGTATCCCTTGGTGTGAGTTGCCGTTATGGAATATTAATGAGAAGTTCTATCATTTACTCTTTTGTAGCTTATATTTGTTTTCAATTTGTGGTTATATGATTGATCTTGTTGTTAGTATTGGTATCACTTTGGGATCATTGATTTAATTTAGTTGGTTGTGGCAAACCTGGCTCGATCAGTAGCAACACCATTTTCGAGAGTTGAAAGAAAAGATAAAAGTACTCTAAAGAAAAATAATTTCATCATCTTTCTTTCTTGATTTGCTCATAAGTTTAGTATTCTCTAGTTAAGATCTTTTGTGCTTCCAAGGAAGATTGCATGTTTGTCTTTATCACTTGTATGTTTTTTGTTTCCTTCAACTCTTATACTTGCTACCCAGCCTTGCTAGCCAAAAACCTGTACTGAGAGGGTATTCTTCTCGTGCATCCAACTCCTTTAAACCAAAACCCATGCCATTTGTGTCCACTATACCTACCTAGTAGCATTATTGCTATTCCAAGTAAATTGTTGTTTCATCTACCTCCCAAATTAAACTTGTTATGTGAAAATTAGTGATTAAAGCTCTCACGAACTTGATGGCACACTTTACTTTCTTGCACTCAATAAACTTGAACCATTGTGCCCATCTATGTTGCGTATATGCTTGCGCTTTGTAAGTTGTGAATTAGCAGAACCATGCTGTCATGGGGAACGCTTTCAACATTACCTTTGGTACTTTGTATTAGTTGATATCATGTTCTTTTGTCTATGGATGTCGTCGGTGTGAAATGAAAGGCAGCTTGTAAGTCCATGGAGTTATGCATGTGTGTTAGAGAAAGCGCTTTGGGCATTGGTCTAATCCATGCTGACATGGTGGAAACCTGCAGCGTAACCATAACGAGTATCTATGAAGCATTCTTCTTATAAAAAAGAGAGATAGAGATTGAGAAAAAGAAAAAAGATATATTATGAAAAGAGGAAAGAGAGAAAAAAAGCACCATATTCCCATGGTAAATAAGAAGATTGCTGAGATACTTGTAGTCTGCTTGCCTTGTCATTTTGATATGGGGATTCTTCCGTATCATCAGGCAAGGGGTACCCCATTGGCAGTTCTCTATGATACACATATGCTTACGATGACAAGAACTTACCGGTGACTAAACTTGAGTAGCATGAGGAGCGGCCCTCGTATTCAAGGGACATGAGATTCTCAATTTACAACTTGTCAATGCATATCCTCATATTTTATCACTTTAACCTTAATCACCTAAACATGCCTATGATAGGGGCAATGAGAGCTAAAAGCTAGTAAGTATCATAATTTTTGGGAGATCTTTA
This sequence comes from Avena insularis, assembly GCA_023614405.1. Lineage (NCBI taxonomy): Eukaryota > Viridiplantae > Streptophyta > Magnoliopsida > Poales > Poaceae > Avena > Avena insularis. Next base: position 317,908,322 of record CM042686.1, read on the forward strand.
TGAGACTTGCAATCCCTGCTTCCCTCTGTGAAGGGCCTTTCTTTTACTTTGTAGTTGAGTCAGTAAACCTATTCCCTTCTATCTCAGCAAGTATTTTGAGTTGTTGTGTTTCATTCATTCATATGATGATTTATTCAATCATGTTTCTTATGTTCCTTGTTTTGCACTTTGCTCTTATCTTGATGTTTAATACTTTGAAAACCAGCTATTTGTGAACTCTAGCAAATTATCAACTATTCTTCGACCAAGAGCTAAGTTTGCCATTACCAATTATGATTCACTTTATGTATCTTTATTGTGTTTCCTTTACTCATTGCAAGCTAAGTTATATAATAGTGAGTTGTCTTCTATTATGATCTATGTATTTGATGAATGTGATGCTTCTTGTCCGTATTATTTTATCGACTCTTCACTCCATAAACCTGAGGCCATGTTTATTGAGCTCAGTTTCGCTTGGGGACAAGCGAAGTCTAAACTTGGGGGGAGTTGATACGTCCATTTTGCATCACTATTCTATGTCCTAATTCACTATTATTCATTGATATATTTCATATTGAGAGGTGATACTTATGTTATTTCATCTGTTTTTGCATGGTTGATGACTTTTGGAGCATGGACCGCTGCAGTCAGGATTCTGATGGAAAAGGTGCTGTTTGGAGGCAAAATTCGCGAAGATCAGAAAATCCAGGAAAATATACAGAAAATCCTATTTTTCTAGAAGACTAAGGATGCCAGAAGACGGAGTGGAGATGGGCCACAGGGGGCCCACACCACCCCCTGGCACGGGCAGCCCTAGGCCGTGCCAGGAGGTGGTGTGGCCATCCTGGCCCACCTCTAGCTCTCTCCTCTAGCATATATTATCCTCCAAAACCCTAAGACTCGGGGAGTGACCACAGAAAGATTCCACCACCTCTGTGGGGCGGAAAACACCGAGAGAGAAAGATCTCTCCCGCAGACAGATTTTTGCCGGGGGAATTCCTTCCCGGAGAGGGGAGATCATCGCCATCAACACCACCATCAAGCTGGACTTCATCGGGATCATCATCATCATCACCATCATCATCACCATCAGCACCCTCATCACCATCTCCATATTGTTGTAACAATTGAGTTGAATCTTGCATTAGTTCATAGGGGAAACTTTCCCAGTGTTGATTACTCTTTGTAGTTGATGCTATTGAGTGAACCATTGAATTAGTGTTTATGTTCAGATTGTTATACATCATTATTCCATCTCTGATCATGATCCATATGATGTCTTGTGAGTAGTTCGTTTTGTTCTTGAGGACATGGGAGAAGTCATGTTGTTAGTAGTGGAGTTGTGTTGAGAAAGATTCAATAGTTTGATATTTAAGTTGTGGTGTACTTCTTCTAGTGGTGTCATGTGAACGTCGACTACATGACACTTCACTTATATGGGCCTAGGGGAATGCATTGTGTATTTGGCTACTAATCGTAGGGGTTTCTAGAGTGACAAAAACCTGAACCCCTGTTAGGAAACCATTGCACAAGGGACGTAAGGGTCTTAGAGTTTAAAGCTATGGTTAGGTTTCTACCTTAATTACTTTATTGTACTTACGGATGTTTGCAAGGGGTATAATCACAAGTATGTATTAGTCTTGGATGGGGTGGTACATTAGCACAGGTTCACCCACACAACACTTAGCAAGCTAGTGAAGATTAATCAACTATATGAAGCGAAAGCACTTGACAGTCTTCCCATGTGTCGTCGAGAACGTTTGGTCATCTTAAGTAATACAACCGGCTTGTCCTTTGCTGCATAAAGGATTGGGCCACTTGCTGCATTTATTTCTACTGTCTTTTATTTACTCGTACTTCGTTTACTTGCTTTATCAAAAACACCTAAAAATCCGTTTGCTAAGTATTTGCAGAGAATTCCTGATCCATACCACTAGCCAGCACCTTCTGCTCCTCGTTGAGTTCGACACTCTTACTTATCGAAAATACTACGATACACCCCCTATACTTGTGGGTCATCAGTCACCTGCTTCGAAGATCAACTCTTTCTTTTCCTTGTTTACCCATGATGCTCGATGGTGAACTTGTTTCTCGATTGTATCTCTCGTCTCTTCATGAAGTTTCTTGATAGCTTGGGCGCGCTTGTCGACGTCCATGTTGGTGTGCTCATGGAGAGGTAGTGGTAGGATGTCGAGCGTGGTGAGGGGCTCGAAGCCATAGACAATCATGAATGGGCTCATCTTCGTTGTAGAGTGCTTGGCGCGATTGTAGGCGAACTCGGCATGGGGAATGTATTCCTCCCAATCCTTCAAGTTCTTCTTGATCAACACACGAATGAGAGTATTGAGGCTTAGGTTGACGACCTCGGTTTGGCCATCGGTTTGCAGGTGCGATGCGGAAGAGATGAGTAGCTTGACATCGATCTTGGCCATTAGGGTCTTCCATAAGTAGCTCATGAATTTGACATCGCGGTTGGAGACGATTATTCTTGGCACACCATGAAGACGGGCAATTTCTCAGAACAATAAATTGGCAACATGTGAAGCATCATCGGTCTTATGACACGGTATGAAGTGTGACATTTTTGAAAAGCAATCCACGAAAACAAATATAGAATCATGACCATTGTTAGACCTAGTAAATCCTAACACGAAATCCATGCTAATGTTCGACCATGGTTCATGAGGAATAGGCAATGGCAAATAAAGACCATAAGGGTTATCTTGCGACTTGGCTTGTAAGCATGTGATGGATCGTTGGACGTAGCGCTCCATGTCTCGCTTCATCTTGGGCCAATATTAATGCGTGGAAAGCATGTCCAATGTCTTGTCACGTCCAAAGTGACCCATGAGGCCTCCACCATGTGATTCTTGGAGAAGGAAAAGTTGGACAGATGACTTCGGAATGCAAAGCTTGTTTTGTTTAAAGAGAAAGACATTATGCAAATAGAAATCATCAACTCCTGTGTCAATGGAGCACTTTGAAAAAATTGGTCCAAAGAACGTGTCGGAAGCATACAAAGTTTTGATTTCATCAAGACCGAACACGTTTACTACAAGTCGAGTAAGAAGGCTTGTGTGCTTGCGAGACAAGGCATCCGTAACTACATTATCTTTGCCCTTCTTATACTTGACAATGTAAGGAAAAGACTCCATAAACTCAACCCACTTAGCGTTCCTCTTCCTCAAGTTGGTTTGTCCTTTGAGATATTTCAATGACTCATGGTCGGTATGTAAGATAAATTCCTTAGGCCAAACGTAATAATGCCAAACTTGGAGAACACGGACTAAGTCAAAAATCTCTTTGTCATAAATCGGATAATTGAGGCATGCGCCATCAAGTTTCTCACTATGGTAGGCAATATGACGTCCATTTTGCATGAGACCTCCAATGCTAATACCACTAGCGTCACAATCTATCTCAACAGATTTTGTGAAATCCGGTAACGCGAGAAGAGGTGCTTCAGTGAGCCTCTTTTTAAATTCATCAAAACCTTTTTGTTGTGGTTTTCCCCACATGAAGGTGACATTCTTTTTGGTCAACTCGTTGAGAGGATAAGCAATGGTTGATAAGTCTTGCACAAAGCGACGATAGAAACGGGCCAACCCACGAAAATTTTGGAGTTCACTCAGATTTGTGGGGATAGGCCAATCTCGTATATCCTTTACCTTGGAAACATTAACTTCAATGCCCTTCGAAGAAACGACAAATCCAAGAAAAATCAACTTGTCTTTATCAAAAGTGCACTTTGGAAGATTAGCATATAGCTTTTCATGTCGAAGGAATTGCAAAACTTCCTTGACATGTGTAACATGTTCCTCAAGTTACTTGCTATAAACAAGTATATCATCAAACTAGACAACAACACTTTTTTCCAATGGCAGAATGCAAAATATGATTCATAAGGCGCATGAAGGTGGATGGGGCATTAGATAAGCCAAAAGGCATGGCCAACCATTCATAGAGACCAAGTTTGGTCTTGAAGGCGGTTTTACACTCATCACCTACACCTCCAAGTCCATCCTACGGACGCTCCTACATCTAGATCTCCAAGTCCCCCAAGTAGACCGATGACTCGTGCCCGAGACAAGCTCCTCCAAGCTAAGGTGAATTCTCTCCTATCCTTGTGTGACTTCGATACATCCTTGGATGGCATGCTACTTCATATCTCGACATTGTGTATCCTAAGGTAGCAAGACGTGAAATTGTGGTGGAAGGTGATGAGTGGAAAACTGCCTTCAAGACCAAACTTGGTCTCTATGAATGGTTGGTCAAGCCTTTTGGCTTATCTAATGGCCCATCCACCTTCATGCGCCTTATGAATCATATTTTTGCGTTCTCTCATTGGAAAAAGTGTTGTTGTCTATTTCGATGATATACTTGTTTCAAGTTTGGCAAGACTATGTTTGACCTAAGGAATTTATCACACATTCTAACCATGAGTCATTGAAATATCTCAAAGGCCTAAGGAAAGAGTTGATATTTGAGGAAGGTGACCTCGTGTGGATACACTTAAGCAAAGACCGCTTGGCCAAAGAACGTGAATCCAAGCTCAAGACATGGGGAGATGGTCCCTTCAAGGTCCTCAAGAGAATCAACAACAACGCCTACATCATCGACATGCCGACCTCCAAGTACCTTGTGAGCAATACATTAAATGTCAAGGACCTTTCTCCTTTCCATGGAGATGTTCAAGATGATAACAATGAAGAGTCGAGGACGACTCTTTCCCAAGGGGGGAGCTGATGCGGCCCGTCCTACGGATGCTCCTACATCTACACATCCAAGTCCCCAAGTGGACTGATGACTCATGCCCGAGCCAAGCTCGTATAAGCTATGTTGAATTTGCTCCTATCCTCGTGTGACTTAGATACATCCTTGGATGGCATGCTACTTCATACCTCGATGCTGTGTTCCTCAGGTATCAAGACATGAACCCACGGGGCAGAGAAACATCGACTGAACCCTCCAGTAGCTGCCAGGCACAATCGGTACTATCGGCCCCCAACAGCGGTACTACCGCTCAAGCGGTACTACCGCCCGGAGAAAGCGGTACTACTGCACGGGACAAAGACCTTCCTCCTCCAGACATCGCCGGTACCATAATAGTGGCACTACCGCTCCCTCCGGTACTACTGGACCCTGCAAGCGGTACTACCACTCGCTACAGAAGACCACCTGAGTGCCTTGAGTCGCTCCTGTACCAGTGTGCGGTACGACCGCCCGCAACCGGTACTACCGGGCCTTAGTTCCGGTACTACCGGATGTCACATTGCCTGCACACACCAACTCGGCCCTTGGGTCGTGTAACGCACCCTTTTATATTTTCAGTTGCCCAAGCTACCCTTGAACTAGTGGCTGGCCTATAGCCCCCACCCCCTTTGTAAACCCTAGGCTTGATATTTGGAATTAGTTTGATAGAGGATCTATCTAGTTCTTGCCTCATCCTCCTTTGATAGAGGAGCACCAAATATCCCCCACCTTGTTGAAGTTTGCATTGTGCATCCCTCGTTGTACAAGGCCTTCGCAACGGAGTCCCTTTGCCAAGATGTCAAGATCTCACTGAGACTCCCTACTCACTGTGCCGGTTCAAGAGAGCGCATTTCGCCTGACGCCGATCCTAGGGATTGCGCCGGACCGGTCACCACCGGCGTGAGCAATATTTGTGTATCGTGTCTTCGAGTGTGGATGTGTTCATTGTCTTGTTCGTGCGTGAGTTCGCGGATTCCATCCTCTCCCTCTTCCCCCACTCACTCCGCCTCGATTTCAAGGGATTCGTGAAAGATCGGTCCGCCCATGAGGTTTGTTCTCAACAATACGTATTTGACGGTAACCACTACGCAAATCAATTTTCGAGAAAATAGTTGCTCCACACAACTCATCAAGCATGTCATCGAGACGTGGTATGGGATGTCGATAACGCACAGTGATAGCATTGATTATACTGCACTCCATGCATAACCGCCATACATCGTCCGTTTTGGAACAAGAATCACGAGTGCCGCAGTTTGACTAGTGCTTACTTGGATCAAATCTTTGGAGACGAGTTGGTTGATTTGTCGATCGATCTCCTTGATATCCTCCAGGTTCGTGCAATAGGTGGTGCGGTTTTGAAGAGGTGCGCTGGGTATGAGGTCAATGTAATGCTCGATTCTGCGAAGAGGAGGAAGTCCATGAGGGAGCTATTCAGGAAACACATCCTTGAATTCCTACAAAATAATCATCAAAGAGGGTGGAATATTTTTCAAGTCATTAGTTCCTTGCGCTAGTCCCTTGCAAACAAGGACATAGTGCAAAATGCATGGGTTGTTCGTCACATCTCTCATCTCACTTTTGGTGGCAAGAAGAACACTGTTAGTTTTTCCACTAGAGTTAGGTGATGCAGCCTGTCCTACGGAAGCCTTTACATATACACCACCAAGTCCCCAAAGTGGACCAATGACTCATGCACGAATCAAGCTCCTTCAAGCTAAGGTGAATTCTCTCCTTACCTCCTATGATCTCAATACATCCTTGGATAGATTACTACTTCATGCCAATACTTTATGCATCATCAGGTATAAAGTCGATGAAGAGATGCCAATAGAAGGATCCAAGCCATCGCAAGACGAAGGTCTAGGCCAAACCGATGCCAGGCCTGGCGGAACGGAATTCCCGCCGGAATTTTTGGCGCACACTCCGGCGGACCGGACCAGCGACCAAAAATACCGGCGCATGCCGAAACCAACCGGCACCGATCGATCCACACCTACGCACACCATTCCGGTTTCGACCGGAATTACCGGCAGCGACTGAAAATTCCGGCGCTAATTTCGGTGCCGCCGGACTTATTGTTGGAGATATGCCCAAGAGGCAATAATAAAGTGGTTATTATTATATCTTTATGTTTATGATAAATGTTTACATCCCATGCTATAATTGTATTAACCGGAAACATTAATACTTGTGTGTTTTGTAAACATAAAAGAGTCCCTAGTAAGCCTCTTGTTAAACTAGCTTGTTGATTAAATGATGATCATGGTTTCCTGATCATGGACATTGGATGTCATTAATAACAAGCTTATATCATTAGGAGAATGATGTGATGGACACACACCCATAGTAAGCGTAGCATAAGATCAAGTCATTAAGTTTGTATTGCTATAAGCTTTCAAATGCATAGTAACCCAATCCTTCGACCATGAGGTTATGTTAATCACCATCACCGGATGGGTACTTTGATGACATCAAACACCGCTTCGTAGCTGGGTGGTTATAAAGGTGTCATTGGGTATTCTGAAAGTATGTGTTGAAGCGCATGGACCAAGATTGGGATTTGTCCATCCATATGACAGATAGATATGCTCTAGGCCCTCTCGGTGGAATGTCATCTAGTTAGCTTGCAAGCATGTGACTGGGTCACAAGGGATGACATATCACGGAACGAGTAAAGAGTACTTATCAGTAACAAGGAAGAACTAGGTATGGAGATACCAACGATCAAACCTCGGATAAGTAGAATATCGCGTGACAAAGGGAATTGGTTTCGTATGTTAATAGTTCTATCGATCACGAAGTCATCGTTGAGTATGTGGGAGCCATTATGGATCTCTAGATCCCGCTGATGGTTTTTGATCGGAGAGGTGTCTCCATCATGTCTGCATATTCACGAACCGTAGGGTGACACACTTAAGGTTCGAAGTTGTTTTAAGTAGATATGGAATATGCGTTGGAGACCGAATGTTGTTCGGAGTCTCGGATTGGATCCGGGACATCACGAGGAGATCCGGAATTGTCCGGAGAATAAGATTCATATATTGGGGATCATTTTCTAAGTTAGGAAATGTTAGGAGTGTTTATGGAGATTCTAGAAGGTTTCGGAATGTTCTGGAAGGTTCTAGAAGATTTCTTGGAGTTTGCTTGAAAACCAAGAAAGGATCAAGGAGTCTTTGTGGGGCAAGACACGGATTCGTGGGGGAGGAGGATTCCTCCCCCATCCCAATCCGCCGGCCAAGGAGGGAGGGGAGTCCTACTAGGACTCCCCCTCCCATGGCGCCTCCCTCCTTTAAATAGAGGGGAGGGGGCGCCACCCCCTAGACCTCTCCCATAACAAACCCTAGCCGCCGCCTCTCTCCTCCTCCTTCGCTCTGCTCCGGCTTAGGCGAAGCCCTGCAGAAATCTCTACTCCACCACCACCACCACACCGTCGTGCTGTTGGGATTCCGTGGAGAAGATCTACTACCTCCGCTGCTCGCTGGAACAGGGAGAGGAAGGTCTGCTTCGACTCCGCACGTGTGACCGACTGCGGAAGCGCTGCCAGAACATGGCGCCGGAAGGATCGTCCACATGATCTTGAGATCGGCAAGTGATCGACTACATCAACCCCGAGATCTAATCTCGTAACGCTTTCGGATCTACGAGGGTTAGTACAGATCTATCTCGTTGCACATATCTAATAGATTAGATCTTGGCTTTTATCTAGATTAGATCTGGGTTTTGTTCGTTCTTGCGGTAGAAATTTTTTGTTTTCCATGCTACGAACCCATCAGTGGTATCAGAGCCATGTCTATGCGTAGATCTGTTGCACGAGTAGAACACAATGGTCTTGTGGGCGTTGGTGCTCATGCCGTCTTTTGCTTTGTGTACTTTGCATCTTGCGGTATGGTGGGATGAAGTGGCTCGGGTTAACCTTACATGTCATCGCACATGAGACTTGCTCCACAGTTGACGTGCAACTCGTATTGCACAAGTTCCTTTGCGGGTGTCTGTCTCTCCCATCATAGTATAGATCCAATCTACACATTGCACTTGATAGCACTTGTATCAACGTTGTGGTCCAGTTTCGTAGGTAAGATCAGTTCTTATTCGAATGCCCCAAACCACGTAAAACATGCAAAGAAAATTAGAGGCGTCTAACTTGTTTTTGCAGGGGTTTTGTGATGTGATATGGCCATCATGTGATTGTGATTATATTTGATGTATGCGATGATCCTTGTTGTAATATGGCAACCGGCAGGAGCCTAATGGTTGTCTTTAATTCTGTTAAGACCTGCGTGTCTATTCATCTTGTAATAGATTTATTCCAAGTAGTTGTAATAGTTGCTAGTGATGATGGACAACCATGAAGCGGCGCCACTTGACCTTGGCATCTTTGGTGATGATGGAGATCATGTCCATGCTTTGGAGATGGAGATCAAAGGCATAAGAAGAAAGGGCCATATCATATCACACTAATTATGAATTGCCTGTGATGTTAGTCCTTTATTCATCTTGTATTGCTTAGATCGTGACGGTAGCATTATAAGATGATCCCTCTCACTAAATATCAAGTAATAAAGTGTTCGTCCTTAGTAGGCACCGTTACTAAGACTCGTCGTTTCAAAGCATCTCGTGATGATCGGGTGTGATAGATTCTACGTGTGCATACGACGGGTGCAAGCCAGATTTGCACATGCGGATACTAAGGTTAACCTTGACGAGCCTAGCATGTACAGACATGGTCTCGGAACACGGAATACCGAAAGGTAAAGCATGAGTCATATGGATGATATGATGAACATGTTGATTGTTCGCCTTTAAAGCTACATCATCTCATGTGATGATCGGACTTGGTGTAGTGGATTTGGTTCGTGTAATCACTAAAACAACTCGAGGGATGTTGTTTTGAGTGGGAGTTCATTTGTAATTTGGATTAGTCAAACTCAATTTATCATAAACACAATCAAAGTGAATTTGCATAGTTTGTTGTAGTCATTGGCATCCGTTCACCACCTTACGCTTAGTTATAGTTGAGATAGTGGAACTATAGAAATTCTAGATATTTTCTTTATGAACTGGTATCGTATTGTTTTGAGTGTCAATCTAAAGTTTAAAAGTCATATTGCAAACCTTCAGCAAACTCCGTTTACTCTATGAAGTTTAATAAACAGTATTAAATCAAGAGTAACAATTCCAGTGTTAGTATCTAATGTATCATGTTTGCCTCCATGATTCTTGATACTCAAAAGATTGTTTTTAATATCAAGTTTATCTAAGAGCTGAAAGCAATGTTTCAGAAACCATCATATGTGAAATGTATTGCGATATCTAAAACAATGTGTTGGTTACAACATGATAGAGTATATGTCCTCATATTTGATGAGAATTTGTGAAGGTTGGAGACGCCAGTCGTCCTAATCCTCCAAAAGGTTTTGGAAACGAAACATTATACTCGCAATTCACCTTTATAAGCTATAGCAGCTTGATCATGAAAGTTGTCATGATAAGGATGAATAGAAGATATAAGTAAAATGTTTACTACACTAAAAGATTACTAAAGAATGGAATTTTGAAAGAATGCCAAACATTTGATAAAGGTGATCCACTTCAAAGTGCAAGTTCAAAGGTATTAGTATTTGACTATACACACTTTGTACTATGTGTCATGTGAATGACACCACTATTGATGTTGATAGATTCTTTTAAAAGAAAAGGAATTGTTGAAAGAGAATCTATAAAATATTTGGCAGAAAAGAAAAGATTGGAGATATCCAACTTAGGTATATAGAAGATACATGTTATGGCTGTATTCCTTGGTTGTTAAACAATGTGGTTCTGCGGTATTGGATACCGAATTGGTTGGTATGAAGTGTCATACAGGACAACACAATTGATGAACTGCAATGGCCTAAGTAACTAGCAAGAGAATATGTGATGATGTTCATCGAAAACAAACAAAGGGTTGTTGTGTTGCTCGTTAACATCAAAGCTTGCCTTCAAGATTTGTTTCAATAATTGTTATTTTGATCAGGTATTATGACGACAAAAGGTTGTTCAAATAATTACCATATTCCATAACAGATGGATGATATACAAGTCTAGTTGGATAAACAACGACCATAAAACTAATGCTAAAATGTCGCAAGACAAATGATTGAAAGATCACTTGCGAAGTGACATCGCCGTTTAAATTATATTGAAAGGGATACATGAAGAAACTCCATGTTGATGGATTTTTGGAGTCTTTGATTTTGATCAAATGACGCTTGTGATACTTACCAGGAGATAATTAAAACTCCGTTCGTAGGCCAAAAGAGGAATGGACGACTAACTGATTGGAATTTGTACATATTGATGTATATAGTCCATTATGTGTAGTCGTGGGCGATGGATTTCAACTTCATATGTTTTCTCCGAAGATTTGAGTGAGTATATGTATATACTTACTCAATAAGGAAGAAGTATGAAACATTTGAAAATGTTCAAAGACTTTCAAGATGAAGTGGAAAATTATTATAACAAGAAAATAAAAATAAAAAAAGTTTATGATTGGATCATAAAGATGTTTGAGTTACAAGTTTAGCAAAACACCTAAGATTTGAGGAATCATTCCATGGATTTGCATTTCCCAAAACACCATAGGAGTATGGAGTGTTCAAGATATGTAATGAAACCTTGTTTGACATGGTAAGATCAAACGTGTCATTTATAAAACTGCCATTATATTTTAAAGATTAAAGATTTAGTGACTACCGCTTTTACACTGAAAAGAGCTCCATCGTGATCCGTTGAAATGACACCATATAAGTCATGGTTTGGGATAAAACCCATGTTGTCCTTTATTAAATTTTTGGTATGCTAGGCATAAGTAAAATGTTTACAACCAAAGTCGGATGAGCATGTCTTTGTAGGATATTTCGAATAACCATTGGGTATTCCTCCATAACACCGAAGACAAAAGTGTTTGTCACTTAGAATGTCGAGTTTCTTGAGAAGGAATTTTTGGTGAAAAGTTAAGTGGGAGGACAATAGAACTTTGACAAGGTTGTTGAACATTGGCTAATATGTGCTGAGTTGCGCAGCGTCGGTAAGTGTCCAGGAGGCAACAACAATGCTCATGGCTCACATGCCTCAAAGGTTGTGGTCACGGAGATCTAAGTTCCTATTGAACCAAGTAGGTCGGGTAAGTAATCAAATGCCAAGATTTGAGAGTTAAATCATTGTTGTTTGACAATGATGAACCGACTACATGCAAATAATCAATGATGGGCCCTGACTTCGTTAAGTGGCTTGAAGCCATAAAATCCGTGATAAGTCCATACACGAGAAATCAAGCTTTGAATTTGAAAGACCCTCTGGAAAGGTGCAAGACCTTATAGTCGTATATGGATCTATAAAGAAATAGACATGGATGTTTCACATCTATGAAATAGTCGACATGTCGGAAAGAGTTTACGACAATGTTCAAGGAATTGACTATGATAAGATTTGATCTTTCATAGCGATATTTAGTCTGGACGGATTAATGTAGCAACCACTACATATATTTTGGTATATGGTAGTTGAACAAACAAAACAAGTTCTTCTAATAGAATGGTTACCTAGGATGTGTCCATGACACGATCCAAAGGGTTTTGTTAATTCAAAGGATGCTAAAAGAGTATGCAAAACTTCAATGGTTGAAGTGAGCATCGCGGAGTTGGAATCTTCACCGTGATGAAACCATTAAAAGGTTTAATTTCATCAGAGACGATGAAGATGTTTGCATTTTGCAAGAAATTAAGTGGGAGCTCTAAGACATATTTCTAATACATTATGTGAAATACATATTGTTGATTAGAAATGATGTATCTTTTATTGACATAGGTTAAGAATTTCATTTCGATGAAAGACTTAGGCATAACCCAAGAATTAGGCATCAATGTCTATATGGATAGATTGAGGTGCTAATATGGTTTTGCCAAATGTACATAGATAAGATGTTGAATGAGTTCAATATGGAAACAACAAGAAAGGTTCTTGACGCACGGAAAGGACTGAATCAAGATTCAAGTGTGTTGACACGAGATTCAAGTGTTTTGACACTTGGTGAAATCACAAGAATATTTTGATCAATCATTCTTTGAGATGTACACATCCAGATATGTCCTATGCTCTAAATGTTATGAGCATATACCAGAATGACTCATAAGATGATCATTGGACAATAGTAGGGATATTCCTATGATCTTTGGAAGAACTAAGAATATATTATTTATATAGTGGTGACAAATAGTTCATTGTAAATTGTTACATTGATACTAGTTTTGTCACAAATTAAGTTTATCTCAATTTAAACTATGGGTGGCACAATGTAATGGAAAGGAAGTTCCACAACGGATTTGGTTGAGTACCAAAGTTAAAACATTGTGACAGATACTACAACAAAAGGCTAAGTATATGACTACTATTGTAGCAGCAAATGAGGGCATTTGCGTCAAGTAGTTTGTTATCAAACTAGGTGTGGTTCATAGTGGCATAATACTATGAAGATACATTGTATGACAATTGTATCAACATGATTTAATCCCAAGGAACTAAAGGTCTCACCAAAGGACCAAATTTACACAATGCCATCTCATTGGACAATGAGTAATGCGTAGAGACGCAAGGACATGCAAATACACACGGACCTGGAAGTGTCAGATCTGAAGATTATGTTTACCACTAGCAATAGTGTCTATACAACACCAGAAAGCCATAGGTGTTGAATGCACAAGTTATTAACTAGATTATTGACTCTAGTGCAAGTGGGAGACTATTGGAGATATGCCCAAGAGGCAATAATAAAGTGGTTATTATTATATATTTATGTTTATGATAAATGTTTACATCCCATGTTATAATTATATTAACCGGAAACATTAATACTTGTGTGTTTTGTAAACATAAAAGAGTCCCTAGTAAGCCTCTTGTTAAACTAGCTTGTTGATTAAATGATGATCATGGTTTCCTGATCATGGACATTGGATGTCATTAATAACAAGGTTATATCATTAGGAGAATGATGTGATGGACACACACCCATAGTAAGCGTAGCATAAGATCAAGTCATTAAGTTCGTATTGCTATAAGCTTTCAAATGCATAGTAACCCAATCCTTCGACCATGAGGTTATGTTAATCACCATCACCGGATGGGTACTTTGATGACGCTTCGTAACTAGGTGGTTATAAAGGTGTCATTGGGTATTCTGAAAGTATGTGTTGAAGCGCATGGACCAAGATTGGGATTTGTCCATCCATATGACGGATAGATATGCTCTGGGCCCTCTCAGTGGAATGTCATCTAGTTAGCTTGCAAGCATGTGACTGGGTCACAAGGGATGACATATCACGGAATGAGTAAAGAGTACTTATCAGTAGCGAGGAAGAACTAGGTATGGAGATACCAATGATCAAACCTCGGATAAGTAGAATATCGCGTGACAAAGGGAATTGGTTTCGTATGTTAATGGTTCTATCGATCACGAAGTCATCGTTGAGTATATGGGAGCCATTATGGATCTCGGATCCGTGATGGTTATTGATGGGAGGTGTCTCCATCATGTACGCATATTCACGAACCGTAGGGTGACACATAAGGTTGAAGTTGTTTTAAGTAGATATGGAATATGCGTTGGAGACCGAATGTTGTTCGGAGTCTCGGATTGGATCCGGGACATCACGAGGAGATCCGGAATTGTCCGGAGAATAAGATTCATATATTGGGGATAATTTTCTAAGTTAGGAAATGTTCCGGAGTGTTTGTATGGAGATTCTAGAAGGTTTCAGAATGTTCTGGAAGGTTCTAGAAGATTTCTTGGAGTTTGCTTGAAAACCGAGAAAGGATCAAGGAGTCTTTGTGGGGCAAGAAACGAATTCGTGGGGGAGGAGGATTCCTACCCCCTCCCAATCCGCCGACCAAGGAGGGAGGGGAGTCCTACTAGGACTCCCCCTCCCATGGCGCCTCCCTCCTTTAAATACAGGGGAGGGGGTGCCACCCCTACACCTCTCCCATAACAAACCCTAGCCACCGCCTCTCTCCTCCTCCTTCGCTCTGCTCCGGCTTAGGCGAAGCCCTGCAGAAATCTCTACTCCACCACCACCACCACACCGTCATGCTGCTGGGATTCCGTGGAGAAGATCTACTACCTCCGGTGATCGCTGGAACAGGGAGAGGAAGGTCTGCCGACTACTGCGTGTGACCGATCTGGAAGTCTTTAGGAGCGTGGGCAGGAAGGATCGTCCACACGATCTTGAGATCAGCAAGTGATCGACTACATCAACCCCGAGATCTAATCTCGTAACGCTTTCGGATCTACGAGGGTTAGTACAGATCTATCTCGTTGCACATATCTAATAGATTAGATCTTGGCTTTTATCTAGATTAGATCTGGGTTTTGTTCGTTCTTGCGGTAGAAATTTTTTGTTTTCCATGCTATGAACCCATCACTTATCGCCGGAATCGTCCCTCGAAAGTCAACATGGGTTTGATGCTCGATAATATTCCTATTTCACCCAGTTTTTACCCTTTTGTGCCCAAACTACCCCTGATTTAGTGGCCGGCATATATATAGCCCACACAACCCCTTGTATTAGTCAGACTTGGATAAGTGAAATTAGAAGACACGCTTGTGGATCTCCCTAATTTCTGGTCTCATGCTCCTTGAGAAAGGAGCACCAATTACCCCCCACCTCGTTGGAGTTTTCATCGTGCCTCCCTTGTTGTACAAGGCCTTGGCATCGGAGCCCCTTGCCAAGACGTCAAGATCTCACCAAGACTCCCCACTCACCGTGCCGGTTCGAGAGAGAGATCTTCGCCCGAGGCCGATCCTAGGGATTGTGCCAGACCGGTCACCACCAGCGTGAGCTATAGGTGTGTATCATGTCTTCGTGTGTGTGTGTGTGTTCATCGTGTTCTTCATGCATGAGTCCGCAGATTTCATCCTCTCTCGCACCCCCGTCCTCGATTTGTGAAAGATCGGGCCATCCTCGAGGTTAGCCCTCAACATATTGGTATCAAGAGCTTCGTTGCTCACGAATTCCCCCACAAAATTTTCTTCTATCCACCAAAAATTTCAATAATCCCCCCAAAAAAGATCCCCAAAATTGCCTTCAGATTGATCTCTGGATTTGGTGCGTTTTTCGTGGTTTTGTTCCCCAGATCTGTGGGTTTGGGTACTAATCTACCTTCCTTTGACCTTTCCCTAGCCCAGTTTGGACAGATTTCTGAAAGAAAATCGAGATTTGACTTTTGGAGTTCACCACGAACTAAAATTGGCTCCAGACCCGGCGGACCAATCCAACCGCTGAAACTTCCGACGAACCGGAATTCCTGCCGAAATTTTTGGCGCATGATTCGGTGCCGCCGGTTTGGCTGCCGAAACTTCTGTTTTGACCCAATTTTGTCCGATTTTCCTCGTGTGTTGTTTGTGCCTCCTGTGCGTGTCGCCCCAACTAACTTCAAGCTTTTGTATCGTTACACACATCGATACTAGACACCGCGATGCCCGAACATCATCGACAACATCGGTAGCAAGTCGTTAATACCTAAGGTATATTTTGTCCCACTTGGATAACCGTTCTTCCTTGTGTGTCTCTATCCTATGAGAGCAGCCCATCTTGTGTTTGCCTAAGAATTGTGCACTTGTCCTTGGAAACTAAGAGTGTGTAAGCAAATTCAAGAGTTTACATAGTAGTATAGAAAGGGAGAAAAATAATCAAAAAAGAGAAAAAATCAAAATCAAAAGAAAATAGCAAGATATATAGTCTCCCAATACAAATATAGTCTCAATCTTGTAAGCAAAGAGAGAGAAAGAGAACGACCAAGGCAAGTGCACAAATCCGTTGCTTATCCTCTTTTGGCGAACGAGTTGTTGTCTCTCCTTGCGTTGGCACGACACCCGAGCGTAGTCTTTGTTAGGACATTTTGTGCTCATTTTCATAGTCATGCTGACCACCTCCGTCTCCACGTGTGTGTATCCTTGTCTTTTTGTAGATGGTATACTTTTTGCTTTTGATCTTTGGGTCTCTCCCACTTTTAACAATAACCTTTTCTTTCGATTGTTTCGTTTGGTTTTCCACCACCCTAACCTTCCACCAAAAGCTTTCGAGAGTTTAGTTCTTTCTTTTGTGTGAGATTTCTTTGCGTTTTCACTTTGCACGTGTTGGAGATATGCTGAATGGGTATCCTCATCGCATGTCGCCAATCCGGCTAACCCGGGTGGCCCATAGTTGGTAGCAAGGCCTATGGCCTGCTGGGCGGCCCAGTTAGACGGATGTGGCACCCCCGGGATCAGGGTTAAACAAATCCCAGACCTTAGCCTGACATAAGCTTAATCTAGAGCTCGAGGATATTCAGTGAGAAATCGGTAACACAACAGTAACCCTAAGACACAAAAATTATTACAGCAAGCTCATAACTGAGCGAAGAACCAAAATATTACAAGCAGAGGTCACTAACCACAAACATCAAACAACGGAAGGCAAATTATGCTATTAAGTATAGCAAACTTAACAAATGGCCTAAGAGGCCTGCAGCATAACGATGACGTCCCAGCCCTTATATTCCAGGTTGCCGGCAGAAAAACCCAAGCTACTCGTCGGTGTCGATGTCGTACCAAACTCGTCTTCAGGGAAACACTTACTCTGCTACAAAAGTATCAACAAAGCAAGGGTGAGTACAGGGTGTACTCCGCAAGACTTATGGCTGGTGGGGTTATTTTGCATAAAGCCATCTTTGTTTTGTAAAACAAGATGGATAAGAGGCTCGTCTAATCATAATATTTTTAATGGGGATAAGAGAGCAACATCTCCGAAGAATTGATCATCTTCCTTTGATATCCACCAAAGTAATCCTCATCTCACAACTAGGATCTCCCCCTCGTACCCATGAGGAAGCATCCTTAAGCACACGTTGAACTCCAAGTTTTACGAATAGGTTAAAGTTTTCTATGATCTTAGAATTCGGTCACCAATCGTTCATAACCGTGAACACGGATTTTCGAAAAGATTTAACCCTGAAGGGGTGTACAACTTTACCCACACGTACCAACTGAATCTTAATGCCACATGATTAGCCCTCTTCCTTGGAAGGCCGACAGAGGGTGGTTGTACACGACCTTTACCTTGCTTTCGCCGAGACCATGGGTCACGCCCTAAGGAGGTTTCAGTTGTAACAGGTCAAAACCCAAAGCTGGTCCCTAGAGATGTGAGGAGAGGTTGGTTTACCAGGGGCTCCATCGACCCCAAGCAACCACGTCCACGCTTACCTACCTGTTATGATGCACCTTCACCCGCCAAATCTTTCAAAATGTTTACTATTCATATGTCGAATGGAACGCCCGAACTATGTGACTCATGGAATCTACTAGGCAAGTTAGTTACTCGTGAGGTTTTCCAGGCCCCGTATGGATGTACGCTCGTCTCGGTTCCAAAGGCAAGAACTTGGTTCCTAGTAGTGGCGAGCATGGGACTAGAAAAACCACATGCCACCGTGGCCTCCCATACAAGCCTTAGCATGTTTAACCTTTACCACTGATTTTACCTCATCAGTATACCTCGTTCTCCTGTCATACTAGATTCTCTGCATCTGATACATCATCTGGATGAACCAGAACTGACATCTATGCATGGCTAAGCAAGGCACAGATAGAAGCTCTAGTAGTGCACACAAGCCAAACCTAGTTATGCTAGGAGAAGTGGATCAGGTAATATGAGCTCAAGGGAGTAATGCAACAGATAGGATACTCTATCTATCGATAAAAGACCACAGTGGAATCATATGCATCATGGCAGGAATTGAAATGCTTTCAAAATCATAGGATTGTATAATGGTGGGGCTATGCTTGCCTTGTTTGTTGATACACAGATATAGATCTTCATAAGCCTTGGGCTTGACTTGCTTATAGTTGGTCAAGTATTGTTCGTCGATCTTCGATGGTGTTGATCTCGATCTTCAATCTCGATCTTGATATCGTATTCTACCGGGAAGAAGCAAACACCAGAAAGAAAGGGGGAAACAACAATCAACACATGGCATCTATGCAATGCTCAAACAAGGATGATGATATGACAAGTTGAATTGTATTGAAATATAACCCTAAGGCATGCTCGACCATTTTAAACAGGGTCCGAAACGTGCAAACCCTAGAACAGGGGAACCCCAAAACACTTGTGAGGGGTTGATTTAGTTCTGTAATTAAACTTGTCATTTCAAGTTGATTATCAATGCATGATGTTGATGCTAAAGTGTAGATCTAATTTTTCTGAACATTTTGATATATTATACACATTTTTCTGACTTATAAATAATTAGATATTAAATTTATAAGATTTAAACCATTTTTTGGAATTATTAAACCATTTTATGAAAATATTACAAAATGGGGAAAACCTTTTACACCGGGGCAGAAGCTACCCACTGCAGCTGACAGAGGGTCCCTAGGCCACCTCAGCTGCCACGCGGGCAGGTGGGGCCACTGGCCGGTTTGACCAGACTAACCCGCGCGTGCTGGCGTCACGGTGACGTTAGCACGACGTCACGCCGGCGGTCACCTCTCAGTGAATGACGGGGACGAGGGAGCGAGGCGCGCGGGGCTACGGGAATTAGCGCGTTCGAATGAGGGAACTGTGGGGAACAGAAAGGTGGCGGCACCACTAGGTTTTGGCCGCCGGAGACACGCCGGTGACGAGCTCCGACGGCGGTGGAAAGTGGAGCACGACGCAGGCTCGAAGCAAGGTGAGAGGGAGGGAAAGGAGGGGTCTAGCGGGACCAGAAGCTCATCGGGATCGTGATGCTAAGGTCAAATCAGTCGGATGAGGATGGAAATCGTCGGAATCGATGACGAACACGGTGACCAGAGCTCGGGAAGGAGGTGGCGATTGAGGCGATTGGGGGCTTCTCCGGCTCGGGCTCTAGGACTGGAAGAACGAGGAGACGGTGGCAGTTCCGGTGGTTCTCTCGGACGGGCGGGAGGTGGACGGAGACGGTGGGGACGATGGTGAGCTCTGGCTAGGGTTTCAGGACTCTCGTAGGCGGAAGAGGATAAGGGAAAGGAGAAGAAGCCGAGCACGACTAGGGCTCTCCGTGGCGGCTGCAGGGGGTCTTGTAGACATGGGGGAGGCGGCAGCGGGGATCTTGGCGCGCGGCGGCCAGCGGTGAGATGACATGCAGCTGCTTCGGGGTCGGCGAGAGGTCGACGATGATGATGACTCGGACGGAAGTAGTACGGGGTCAGGAACAGGCTGCAGATGGGCCAAGGTGGGCCACGGCGAAGGTTGTGACACAGGTTGCTGCTGCACGTGTGCGACAGATAAGAGAGGGAAGAATAGAAGCAGATGGGTTGTAGGCTGCTGCTCTGTTTTTTTGCAAAACATTTTCCAAAACTGTTTTGTGTTTTCTCTTTTGTATTTCCAATTCAAATCTGTTTTGAATACTTTTAAAATACCAGATACTTTTATAAACTATATAAGATATGGTGGGGCCCTTTTATTCTGTTTGGGCTCCAACAATTTTGGGTTTTCGAAATTCAAAACCATTTTGAATTGCTTTTAGAGAGATAGGGAAAATAGCTAGGGTTTAGGGTTTTGCATTATTTATTTGCATGCAATTTTAAAATATGATGATCATGCAATGCAGATTAAACCCTAACTAATATTAGCTAAAAAATGGGGTGTTACAGCTCTATCCCCTTACGAGAATCTCGACCCGAGATTCCGCAGGTAGGAAGAAGGAAGAGGAACATGGTCACTTCTAAGGATAGGAGGGAAACGCACTAAACAACACGCAGAGTATCTGATAGTTAACCCATGAAAGGAGTGTTCATAACAACTCTGAGATGACAAACATGAAACACATCAAGGTAAAGGAGGAAACAAGAGGAGAAGGTTTCAAGTTGTTAGATAGTTGGTCTTCATAAGGATTGAGACCATGGAGTTTCAGAGGAGTTAAACTTCTGAAAAGGAAAGCTTACAACGAAAAGAACATGAGCACAAACTTCGAGATATGAAACTCTTCTAGGTGGCTTAAGTAGAGCTTCCAGGGTTACAGAGATACGGATAACCAAACTGTTGATCTACTTTTGATACAGAAGGATCACTCTTCGTTCAACAGAAGGTCAAGATAGAAAGGTGTTTTTTGGCGAGGACTCATAAGAGTCACAAGGAACATGTAGCAAAAGAAACTTTTGATTACCAAAATCACAGTCGCTCTTCGAACATGTATAGAGAAACGGGGGAAACTTTTTATTCATCCAGGATTACCAAAATCTTTGCCAAAGATTATGATATCAGTTTACACCACTAAGATGAATATGTAAGAAGATTCCTGATGACACAAGGAAAAAGAAACTTCATTCTCAGACTTCAATTACTTGGCACAATAAGATGCTTGCCAACATAAAAGGGTCTGGAGAATCGACCGAGAGACATTTAACAACACTACTTTAAATGTTGTCCTTGACGTTCGAGACACGATACATCAAGTAAAGGTCGGACTTCGGATACAAAGGAAACCATAAGCACAACTCCTATTATAAATCATAGAAGAAGCCTCATGAAGATTGGTTGTTATTGCTGATTCAAGAGGATATGACAATTGGCCTTCTGACTAGTTGTGTCAACCATTACATCAATCTTGCCAGATTTACAAAAAGACCAATGTCAAAACCTTGAGAAACACCAACCATCGTATCTGCTTGAGATTCAGATTTGGTTAGGTGAAAAGATAATTTAGACTCAGCATGTCTGAATAGAAAGTGTGCAACATTTACCGCAAAGACAAAGTTACTAGATTCTCAAGACATGGACTTCAGTGTCAAGCTCCAATAGTCTGAGCTAGATTGCTAGACCCATGTATTAACAACTTGTCAAATGACAATTGCTTATACATGAAGTACTTGCAACAAAATATGACTGTGTCCTTAAGATACGAAGTTAACTTTACTGAAATCCACAATGACATCTTTCGACAATTGCTTGTGAATCAGAGAAGTTTACTTCTAACATCCAAAACACATACTTTGGAATGACCCGAAGATGGTTCTCAAAAAGTTTTCCAACGTTGATGCCAAATGTTCCATATGAATCTAGTCTAGCTTGGCGAAGATAAGGATGTTATTGATGGGCTCAACAACAAACTTATCATGATACTCCAATTGGATAAACTCATATGTGGTGTGAACATGGCAGGTTATTGGTCAGGCCAAAGGACATGAAGATGTACTCAAGTGAAACATCACGAGTAGCAACATCATCAAAATAGCCCTTGGAACTGAGTTTGATTTGAGGATAACCCAAATCAAATCAAAGGTGGGGGGAGATAACATATCTACGAAGGAAATACTATCTTTCTTCAGCACAAACGGAATTAGACATCCCTTTAATATGAACTAAGTCAGATAGAACTTTTGTCGTACAACTCTCCACGTTGTTGTTTAAGCTCAACCAACTAGTTCAGGGGTATCCAGTACGGATCCTTGGAGAAGAGGCAGTTTAGAGAACTTGCTTTCTCAAGAACATGACAACACGGTCATGTGGCAGCATGGCAATACTTCTAGTAGACATCCAGAATATCATGACCCACCGATATGTCACTTAGTTCGAGAGGAAACTTGCTTGGTAAGGAAAGGAGACATAGTCTTAGCGCTTCGGCACAAGCCTAACTCTTTGACCGAGGAGAGTGTACCAGAATAACAGACTTGGTAGCACAATCATCCTTTGCTTAGTGATAGGATTAACCATCACACTAAGAATGACTAAAATGTCCTTGGAGTTTGAAGTAATAATGATTGCTAAGAATCTCAGATGACCACATTGTTACGCACACGCATCATTCTCAAGTGCGAAATCTCAAAGGAAGGGTGGGTAGATATGTGTAAAAGCATCATTTCATTAAGAAGGTTATGAAGCTCAACATAACCTCTTAGTATAAAAGAGTGTGATACTCTTAGGTAGAACAGATAGAAGCTAATCATGCCTCCTAATCTGCGGATTACAACACATTGACCTGGTCCTAGATATGACAAGGTACTGGAGTTTGTTTCTCCTGACATCCCGATATGGTTTGTCATGAAGGAACACAAGAGTATCTTGCATCAGAAGACACCGATGGAAATTTACTACTTGTCTACCAACTGGTAAGCAAAGATCGAAAACAACAAGGGTAAAAGGAACATGCTCAGGATAGAATCCCGAGATGTGGATACATAGATTAACAATCTTCCGAAAACCAATGCATAGAAGGGGAAGATGTGGCAGAGTCAGGAATATAGATGCGAAACTCATGAGGAGTACTCTTGTCGTGATCTATTTGGTTCCATTAAAGAACATCTCCCATAGCTAGTGGTAAGGAAAGTCCTTATTTGTCGAAATTCAAAAGCAACAATAACCACAAACTTGAAGGCTAGAATTGTAGTACCAGCCATCCTAAGGTAATGTTTGAACATTAACGACAGGGGTCAAAGGAATGGACCTTGGGTTAAAGATCAGCTTCATGTACAAGATTTGTAATAGAATCCAGCACAATCCGGGATCTTCGGTTCAAGTCCAAGGGTTAAAACCCGAGAAAGAAGCAACTACTACTTGAGTAACATAGCATACACTGCAAGATAGTAATAACGAGGTAGCTTCCAAAAGAAGGAACGCCTTCTAAAGTAACCAAACAAACAAAAAGGAGGCACACGAGGCAAAAGGAAACCTCGAAGCCTAGAGTAGAATATTATGGATCCTACAATATAATATTGTGGGTCCATAAGGTAGAGAGATCATGATGGAAAGGAATCTCTCAGCTGAAAAGGAGCAAAAGGGGACACAAGGAACACAATACACATAACTCTAGGGAACTCAACACTAGGTCAACTGGCTGAGAAACGGCATGCCTGGAAGGCACCTAAGCTTTGAAAGACTAGAAGAGATATCGAAAACTTTCCAAAGTCAACACAAGATAAGATGACCCAGAGTTAGAGCGATATCAGATAAGGAGAAAAGAAGCAAACTAGAGTTTTCGCAAATACTTTTCATCTTTAAAGTAGTTTTCACAAACACTAGACTCAACATCGACCAATAGCAAGGTTTTCCTACGGTCGGTACTGCTCTGATACCAAGAACTATGACACCCCCCGGGATCAGGGTTAAACAAATCCCAGACCTTAGACTGACATAAGCTTAACCTAGAGCTCGAGGATATTCGGTGAGAAATCAGTAACACAACAGTAACCCTGTGACACAAAAATTAATACAGCAAGCTCATAACTGAGCGAAGAACCAAAATATTACAAGAAGAGGTCACTAACCACAAACGTAAAACAACGGAAGGCAAATTATGCTATTAAGTATAGCAAACTTAACAAATGGCCTAAGAGGCCTGAAGCATAATGATGATGTCCCAGCCCATAGATTAGAGGCTACCGGTCGGGAACCCCAAGCTACTTGTCAGTGTCGATGTCGTACCAAACTCGTCTTCAGGGGAACACTTACTCTGCTAAAAAAGTATCAACAAAGCAAGGGTGAGTACAGGGTGTACTCCGCAAGACTTATGTCTAGTGGGGTTATTTTGCATAAAACCATCTTTGTTTTGTAAAACAAAAAGGAGAAGAAGCTCATCTAATCACAATATTTTTAAAGGGGATCATCTCCTTAAGAGAGTAACATCTCCGAAGAATTGATCATCTTCCTTTGATATCCACCAAAGTAATCCTCATCTCACAACTAGGATCACCCCCTCGTACCCATGAGGAAGCATCCTTAAGCACACATTAAACTCCATGTTTTACGATTAGGGTAAAGTTCTCTATGATATTAGAATTCGGTCACCAAGCATTCATAACCGTGAACCCGGCTTTTCGAAAAGATTTAACCCTACAGGGGTGTACAACTTTACCCACACATACCGACCGACTCTTAATGCCACATGATTAGCCCTCTTCCTTGGAAGGCCGGCAGAGGGTGGTTAGACACGACCTTTACCTTGCTTTCGCCGAGACCATGAGTCATGACCTAAGGAGTGTTCCGCCATAACGAGTCAAATCCTGAAGCCGGTCCCTAGAGATGTGAGGCGAGGTTGGTTTACTAGGGGATCCATCGACCCCAAGCAACCCCGTCCACGCTTACCTACCTGTTATGATGCACCTTCACCCGCCAAATCTTTCAAAACGTTTTCTATTCTTATGTCGAATGGAACGCCCGAACTATGTGAATCATGGAATCTAGTAGGAAAGTTAGTTACTCATGAGGTTTCCAGGCGTGTACTTGTACGCTCGTCTCAGTTCCAAAGGCAAGAACTCGGTTCCTAGTAGTGGCGAGCATGGGACTAGAAAAACCACATCCCACTATGGCCACCCATACAAGCCTTAGCATGTTTAACCTTTACCACTGATCTTACCTCATTAGTATACCTCGTTCTCCTGTCATACTAGATTCTCTGCATCTGATACATCATCTGGATGAACCAGAACTGACATCTATGCATGGCTAGGCAAGACACAGATAGAAGCTCTAGCAGTGCACACAAGCCAAACCTATTTATGCTAGGAGCAGTGGATCAGGTAATATGACCTCATGGGAGTAATGCAACAGGTAGGATACTCTATCTATCGAATAAATACCAAAGTGGAATCGTATGCATGATGGCAGGAATTGAAATGCTTTCGAAATCATAGGATTGTATAATGGTGGGGCTATGTTTGCCTTGTTTGTTGATACCTAGATATAGATCTTCGAAAGCCATGTGCTTGACTTGATTATAGTTGGTCAAGTATTGTTCGTCGAGATTCGGTGGTTTTGCTCTCGGTCTTCAATCTTGATCTTGATATCGTATTCTACCGGGAAGAAGCAAACACCGGAAAGAAAGGGGGAAACAACAATCAACACATGGCATCGATGCAATGCTCAAACAAGCATGATGATATGACAAGTTGGATTGTATTGAAATATAACCCTAAGGCATGCTCGACCATTTTAAAAGGGTCTAAAATGTGCAAACCCTAGAACAGGGGAACCTCGGAACACCTGTGAGGGGTTGATTTAGTTCTCTAATTAAACTTGTCATTTAAATTTGGTTATCAATGCATGATGTTGTTGCTAAAGTGTAGATGTCATTTTTCTGAACATTTTGATATATTATACACATTTTTTCTGACTTATAAATAATTAGATATTAAATTTATAAGATTTAAACCATTTTCTGGAATTATTAAACCATTTATGAAAATATTACAAAATGGGGAAAACCTTTTACACTGGGGCAGAGGCTGCCCACTGCAGCTGACAGAGGGGCCCTAGGCCACCTCAGTTGCCACACGGGCAGGTGGGGCCACTGGCCAGTTTGACTGGACTGACCCGCGTGTGCTGGCGTCACGGTGATGTTAGCACGACGTCACACCGGCGGTCACCTCTCAGTGAACGACAAGGACGGCGGAGCAAGGCGCGCGAGGCTACAGGACCTATTGTGTTCGAATGAGGGCACTGCAGGTAATAGAAAGATGGCGGCGCGGCTCGGTTTTGGTCGCCGGAGACACGTCGGTGATGAGATCCAACGGCGGCAGAAAGTGGAGCACGACGCAGGCTCGAAGAAAATCGGGAGGGGGGAAAGGAGGGGTCCAGCGAGACCACAAGCTCACCGGGATCACGATGCTGAGGTCAAATCGGCCGGATGAGGATGGACGGCGTTGGAATCGACGACGAACGTGATGACGGAGCTCGGGAAGGAGGTGGAGATTGAGGCGATTGGGGGCTTCTCCGGCTCAGGCTCTTGGACTGGAAGAATGAGGAGACGGTGGAGGTTCCAGTGGTGCTCTTGGACGGGCGGGAGGTGGACGAAGACGGTGGGGCCGATGGTGAGCTGCGGCTAGGGTTTCGGGGCTCTCGTAGGTAGAAGAGGATAAGGGAAAGGAGGAGAAGCCAAGCATGGCTAGGGCTCTCTGTGGCGGCTGCAAGGGGTCTTGTAGGCATCGGGGAGGTGGCAGTCGGCGGCGAGACAATACGCAGCTGCTTCCGGGTGGGCGAGAGGTCGACGACGATGATAACTCATACCGAAGCGGTACAGGGCCGGGAACGGGCTGCAGATGGGCCAAGGTGGGCCACGGCGAAGGTTGCGGCACAGGCTGCTGCTGCTGCACATGGGCGACAGATAAGAGAGGGAAGAGTAGAAGCAGATGGGCTCCAGGCTGCTGCTCTATTTTTTTGCAAAACATTTTCCAAAACTGTTTTGTGTTTTCTCTTTTGTATTTCTAATTCAAATATGTTTTCAATACTTTTGAAATATCAGAGACTTTTATTAAATATATAAGATATGGTGGGGTCCTTTTATTCTATTTGGGATCCAACAATTTTGGGTTTTCAAAATTCAAAACCATTTTGAATTTCTTTTAGAGAGATAGGGAAAATAGCTAGGGTTTAGGGTTTTTCATTATTTATTTGCATGCAATTTTAAAAGATAATGCTCATGCAATGCACATTAAACCCTAATTAATATTAGCTAAAAACTGGGGTGTTACAATGGATTCAGAAGGGAGGCCCATGCTGGATAAAGGGAGGCTACGCAGGAGTCACGGACATACTCGGAGCCTTGGAGTGCAAGACACGAAATATTAGTTCTTATTAGTCTAGGACTCTTTACCTTGTCCGGCAAGGATCTTTCCCTGTAAACGCTAGGTTTTGGTGCCTTTATAAGCCGGACATGTGGGAGCCTTTAGGGCACAAACTAGATTGTTACGTACAACATGCAACACCTCGCACATCGAACCCATCTCTATAACTCGGTGTATTGCCATTATAGTGATTTATAGCACGAGTAGAGTTTCGCCACCGTCATGGAACTTGAACCTGGGTAAGCTATGTTACCTCGTAACCGCCAACTCTTCGCCTTACCCACGTCTCTAAACATGCACTGTGAGGACCCCTCGATGGCGTACTCGTCGGCAATACCACAACAGTTGGCGCCCACCGTGGGGCAAGAGGTCCTTCGAGCTCTACACCGGGCAAGGTCCAATTTCTTTGCAGGAATTGGCGACACTGTAGCCATCAGACGCGTTCTCTTCTCTGGCAACTTCCCAATCGTCCCTCCAGATGAGTTTTGGGTGCTGGAAAATACGAACACTACGGCTGCTCCGTCATCCCCTTCGGAGACATACACATCTTCATCGGCAAAACTTACTCGGGTCCTAGCTCCCAGGAAGTCGAAAACTCGTCGAGAAGGACACATTCACGGAAGGATATGGGCCATACATCTCTTTGGAGTATGGTGGCTCAGATTAGGAAAATTCAAGGCCCACCCAAACCGCCCCTGTGCAGGATATAAAGGTGGAAGGACCTCACAAATCTGCTTGGCTTCCCCGAGCGTTAGAGATGCGCATTTCACACTTTGTCGGCATCATCACCATCTTCTATCTGGCCAGATGCGTTCAAACGGACGGAGAATCTCCCCGTGAATACCTCACCAGATGGATGAGGGTGAGGGAAACCCTTGAGGGCGACCGCGCCGACGAACTCGTATACCACTTCGTGGAAGGGCTCACACCTGAAACACTTCTCCAGCATACCCTCTGAAGGCGGCAGGCCACAGGTCCTCTCACCCTTGGTGAGATTGTCAACATCATCAACGAATACGCAGACGCCAACGACGAGGCTGAGTCCATGATTGCCGGCATAACTAGAGGAGGAACCAACAACAACGGCCCGCCTCCATCACCCTCAACATCCGCCGTCGACAACACCAAAGCCAACTCCGACTCTGTCCTTGACGTATTATACGCCGACATCAATATGGATGGCGGCGGCTCGGACGCAAACTCGGAGGAATATGATGATGTTATGAGGGAGATCGAGCAGGAGATCAAGAAAGAGGAGCGCGTCGACAAGACCAACACATCCCACCAGGTGCTTGTCGGCATCGGGAGTGTGATGGAAGAAGATAGACAATAGCTAGAACATGAGAGAGCTCCGCCCACGGCAGCGGTTACCAGAGCAGCTGCGACCAAGAAATCTGTCGAGCCTCCAGCTCCGCCCAAGGCCTTAACCCCTCCGGTTATCCGCCCGCAACTAGCGCAGGAACTCACCACAGCCCCCATTACTGCCAAATAGTCAAATCAGCCACCAATGCCACTGTCAACGTCGGCAGCCGGCAACCCACTAGTTATTCCCACCGACAAGGCAATCTATGGCGCACTCCTCATTAAGCCCATCACCGTCACTCATATTCGGAGCGTTACAGAGCTTGATGAGAAGCGTCCGGCAATTCTAGCGGAGGCCAAATGCATTGCAGAATAGGGCTCTAAGCTAGACGAAGACATGGCCAAGGCGCAACAATCTATTAAGGCGGCAAGAGCTATGGAGGCTGAGTACAAGCAATTGCTGTTAACGCACAATTCAAAGAAAGTACCAGCTCAATTCGTCGAAGACCCCGGCGTTCAACGCAGGTTGGATATGATGGGGCCAAGACGACAAAAGCCACCCCATACATTAATTCAGAGGGGAGGAAAGTCATGCCAACTTCCGCCCTTAACATTGCCATCACTAAGACCCTCCTGTAATAGGACAGGTCGCCAGAAGTAGTTGCTTAGGTGTATGACCTCGTCGCCAAGGCATGCAAGCAATAGGAAAAGGCTACCTTGCAGAGGCTTGAGTCCAACCCGGAGCTTTGCTAGTCAACCTTGAACAGCCGCAGAAGGCCAAAATCTTCGGAGCTTGAGGGATCACACATAGGCTCTACGGAGAGGAGACGGAGGGAGGAGCACAACACGACGCCATACCCATATCCTCCGATCATGGAGACAAGGCTATCCCTTGTCGGTCACCACCTCCACCACCATCCCAGCGTCACGAGGAATGACAGCCGAGCCACCGTACAAGCATGCCACCTCCTAGGCGTCCCTAGGTTGGCATCGTTATGCGTGATCAGGGCAAGCAGCCTCGACATGCCGGAGATTACAGCAGCGTTGAAGGACACAGAAGCAGGTCCCACAAGGAACCGCCATGTCCGACAAGCAACTGCGACAGGTGTGAGGAGCCGTAGGAGGGTAATAGCAAGAAAGCTAACCCACCGCCCCCACCACCACCATCGCCACCTAGAAGCCATCATGGCGGAGGACACGGTGGATCTCATATATCATGCCGGAACTCCCCTCCCCATGACGGAAAAGGGAAGCAACCAGAGCTGTATGATGCACGTTCACGGCTGGACAAGGTCCAAGAAGCTCGGGAGCTCCCATACCTTGGGCCATCTTGTTTTGGACCAGTGATACGGGCCACAACCTACCCCTAGGGTCTCCGGATAGACAAAACCATCAAGCCCTATGACGACACTGCCAGACTAGTTACGTGGTTGCAGGACTACAGCAAAGCGATCCATATCGTAGGGGAAAACCCTAATGTCACCGTCAAGTACCTCCAACTTATCCTCACTGGCACCGGCTGTCAATGGATTGACGACCTTCTAGAGAAATCAATCTGCAACTGGTTGGACATGCATGAAGAGTTCACCAAGAACTTCGAGGGTGCGTATAGGCGTCCCTGCACTGTCAGGGACCTACAGTGTTGCGTACAAGAAAAGGAGGAAACCTCTCGTGACTACCTCTCTCGCCGGCTGGATATGAAAAATTCCTGCATAGGGGTGCATGAACAAACTGCTATGGCCTCCTTCATTGATGGTCTAGAGAAGGGAACCTTGCTCAGGCATACGTTGAAGCACAAGCAAGACAACAATGAGCTCAACCTCAATGCAATGATCGCCATGGCTAGCGAGTTCGCTGCTGCTGATGACAACGCGTGCGAATCGTTGCTGACAATAGCAATCCCTACCCAGGCCAGGAAGAACAATAATAACAAGCGGAAGAATCCTCCAGAAGAAAAGCAAGCAGCCGACATGGTCACCACTACGTTCACTGGCAGCGGCGGACGAGGACAGCATGGACGTGGCTGGGGAGCTAGCAACGGCCAGCAGAGGAGTGATCCTACACCCTCAGTGCCCCATGTTCACAAAACTTATGAAGAGTACCGTGATATGCCGTGTTTCGTCCACCTTGACGCAAATGGCAAAGCCACCCACACCAACCGCCAATGCATGTTTTTCAATGATCTCAAGGAGGACCCTGAGTCCAGCTACAAGCAAAGTCGGAACAATAGACCCCGCGGATAGGGCAAAGGGAAGAAGAAGGAGGAGGAATCCAAGGAATCAAGCGATATGGACAAGGACATGGAACCCAAATCTTCCGACAAGGGCGAGGGTAAAGGGAAAAATCCCTTAAAAAAGAAGGCTCCATGTTACCATACCTTCCTTGGCACTCCCACCGTCCGGGCCTAGAAAACCTCTCTGAGGATACTGATGGCTACCCTCCCTCCAGTTCTCCAGTACGTTAGGTGGTCGGAGATTCCAATTACTTGGGATAGGAAGGATCATCCAGACCTTATCCCAACTGAGAACCAGTATGCCATGGTCATCAACCCTTTGATTGACGGCACAGAGTTCACCAAGTGCCTCGTGGATAGTTGAAGCAGGATCAACATCATGTACCTAGATACACTGCACAAGATGAACTTGACGGAGACCCATGTAAGGAAGAGCAACACCGTGTTCTATGGGGCTA
Organism: Avena insularis; assembly: GCA_023614405.1. Classification (NCBI taxonomy): domain Eukaryota; kingdom Viridiplantae; phylum Streptophyta; class Magnoliopsida; order Poales; family Poaceae; genus Avena; species Avena insularis. The sequence goes on from CM042686.1 coordinate 317,939,637, forward strand.
TCCTCGGCCGACAAGCAAATTCCCTGGGCTGCCTCACCCTTTCGGTCGCTTTTGGTGACGTTAACAATTACCACCAAGAACACATGAACTTTGAAGTGGTGCCTTTCAAGAGCGTGTACCACGTCATCTTCGGACGCGACATCTTCCACTCCTTCCTTGCAAGGCCATGCTTTGTGTACAACAAGCTCAAGATACCCGGACCAAACGACATCATCACCGTTGATGGAAGCTTCACCAAGGCATGAGAGTGCAGGCTCAGTGAAGCCGCCTTCGCTAAAGCAGTTCTCTATGGTGAGGAGTTCAAGGAGATCCAGAACCAGGTCAACGCCTTGGATATGCCAGCTTCGAAGAAGCATATCACTGCTATCGAACCCGCATTTAAGGCCGCCATCAAGGCCAAGAAGGTGGAGCTTGTGGAAGGAGATTCCTCCAAGACCACTGCCATTGGCACGGATCTGGATCCCAAATAGGAAAGCACGCTCGTCAAGTTCCTCCGTGAAAATAGGGACATCTTCGCCTGGCAACCTGCCGACATGAAAGGTGTACCTAGGGAACTTGCCGAGCACAGCTTGAATATTGATCCTAATGGCAAATCGGTGAAACAACATCTATGACGCTTTAGTGAAGAAATACGAAGGGCTATAGGCAAAGAAATAGTTAGGTTACTTACGGCTAGCTTTATCCGAGAAGTTATTCACACCCGATGGGTGTCAAATCCTGTACTTGTCCCCCAAAAGGTAACCAATGAATTAAGAATGTGCGTTGATTACATCGGCTTGAACAAATCGTGTCCGAAGGATCCGTTTGCTTTGGCTCGCATTGAACAAGTCATTGACTCGACGACTGGCTTGGAACTACTCAGGTTACCACCAAATCCGGATGTGAAAGTAAGACCAACTAGCCACTTCGTTCAACACACCTTACGACACGTATTGCTACGTCACGATGCACTTTAGGCTAAAAAACGCTGGTGCCATGTACCAATGGACAATGCAACGCTGCCTACACAAAAAAATAGGTCACAACATACACGCTTACATGGACGACATCGTGGGAATGTCGAAGAAATCAAATGACCTTATGTCAACACCTGGATTTTTAATACTATATGCCTGTTATGCCATACATCGCAATCCCAGGATTACCATTTTTGCGAGACATAATAGATTGGATATCACAGTACATCATCCATTACAAACCATAATAAGGTCTTACACAAATAAGGGATTTCATGATCCAGTCTTAATACAAACAAGCAGCGGAATAATAAGCGTAGTAGCAGGCTCCATCTTCAGTGTCACAGGCAATGTTGACGATGGGAGATGATCCTAGTTGTCGTAGCCGTCCTGCTGTCCATCTTCCTGATAGTCCTCCTCATAGTTTCGCCTCGGGAATAGCCAGATACAAAGCCATGAGTATTCTTTAAGTACTCGCAAACTATCACTAACAAGTAAGGTGATTCTAGTAGGAATCCTAAGCTCTAAGTTTATTTGCAAAAAGTCAAATTTATCTAAACCGAGTTTAGAAGTAAAGAAAACTAAGTAAAATGTTTCTAAATCACTTTAAGTTGGGGACCTAGTTTTCATACTCACAACCATGTTGTGGTCAAGTCAAAATCATAGTTTACTTCACAAATCATTTTGAAAACATCTAACGACGGAACAGTATGGCCACTCCAACTGTCCATGACCGCAGATGTGGCTATTCGAATAATTTGACACTCTGCAGAGGTAGTACACTTTCACCACAAAATTCGATACATCCATTAGGGATAACCCTGAATCATCATACTTAGTATGCGGATAATCAATCATAACATTTCCTTTACACACTCTAGTATAGGCACCTGCCCTATGAGATTGGCCTCCCAGCCATGGCCATCTGCCATCCTGGGCACTACATAGGTGGACATCATCAAGAGGTAGCCTCAGCTCAAACCTCTTCTGCAAGGGAACCCATACTAATGCATATAAACTTCTGGCTAAGCCTTACCCAATTCAGGTATTGTGGTTGTACGGTAAAATTGGAATGGTATCGCATCTGAATCCAACCATCAGTTTTTATAAGGGGCTAAGGCTCATGCCTCAACATTTTCATCATCAAATCCATTTGTGTTTCTAAACACATGTCAAAACATTTCAATAGAATGACTCATCATTCCAAGGTTTTCATAATCATTTTCACCAAGTATTCCCATGTAAAGTGATCAAGTTTTATGCTTAGCACTAGCCACTAAGTTAAGAGTGTTTACTAATGAGGGATGCTAATCTCAATCTCATGCCATGGAATGACATCTAGTATAGGCCTAGTTTTATACTCTTTATGCTATCTATACTACTTTCCAAAAATCCTAAAAAAGCATTAACTAAAAGTAAAGAACTTTGGTAAGGTAAAGAGTAAAGCTTGCAAGTAAAACTTGGGATTGGTATAATCAAAGGTATATAAGCAAAGCATGCCTAATGCATCTTGCTTAGGTTAAAACTTGCATGGTTAACTTGTATAATTCTAGCTTGCCTTGATTGGTGCAGTGATTGAAGTTTTTCTCCTCTTCTTCGGAGTAGAACTCCTCCTCCTCATATCCTTGGTCGATACTATTGTCTATAAATGAATACGGGGTACACAATCACCAAACAATACTTAACTAAGTCTATTTAGGACACTAAGGCTCACACTTCATGATCTAGCATCATCACAATCATCACATAAAATAATGACTAGTTTTATTTAGTTTATTTGAGAAAAGTAATCTCTACTCATTGAAATTAATTAAGATTTAATATTCTCCAATTAAAATATGGGATCATGTGGACACATGTCATCACCACATATTCTAATACATGGGAATGTGATTTAAAGGGTTGGTCACATTTTATAAAGTTTAAGATTACTATTTAAATGATTTAAAGTGACTAGAAATGCCTATATAGCATTATTTTGGTACTAGTCCAAAGTCACTGTATGCAAACCTAGATATTTTTACATATTCAGATAGATATTATCAAATATGATTTTTGAGAGTTGGAATCAACTCAAAAGCTATTATGGTTGATTTTTGAAAAATGTTTGAAGTTGTAAAAGTATCTGTCTTGTTATTTTTACTATAGATTATCTCTAACTCCAAATGATTTAAATCCAACGGGCTTGGATAGATAAGTTAATTTCCTTTCTAGAAAAAATTGTATCATGCAATTTGGTTAAGGGAAACTTTCTGAATTGATTTTTGAATAAGTGGACAGAAGCTAGTTTAAACTAAAAAGGAAAAACAATATTTGAATTTATAGGCCTGGGCGGGAAATCTAAACGGGCTGGCCTAGCTGCACTACACAGCGTAGCGGGCTAGTGACAGGCAGGGTCCACCAGTCGGTGACTGTTCTAACGCGAAACGGTATCAGCAAATCTAAGTCGTGCGATCAAATTCTAATCTAACGGTCGAGCGTCATCGTCGACGACGAATACCTCCGGCGAGAAATTAACCTAGCACGGCGATGGGGGTCTCGTGTGGATCACCTGGGCTCCATCTAGGGTCGGCAATGGGGGCAATCAACGTGGTAGACGACGACGAGGCGAGGCACGGTCACGGTAGGGCTTGGGGTGGTCGGAATTGACGGCGCCCTTCTCCTCCAGCAGCGGTGGACTTTGGTGAAATTTTGGCACGGTGGTGCTTGCCTTGCTCTAGGGAGAAGTGGGGGATGTTAGTGAGGACTCGGGAGTCGAATGGTGTGGAGAATTGAGGCGGGGTGGCCTCCTTTTATAGCGTGGTGAGGGGACCGAGCAGTGCGGCGGTGAGCTCGACGATGGCGTTGGTACAAGCGGCTAACGGCATGGGCGAGGGCGTAGGACGATGTGGTGTCTCCTGGCGGTTCTTATGGGCTTAATGGCGCGGTGTGGGGTGGTGTGGTTTGGTCGGGAGCGTGCGGTGTTCTGAGCAGCGGCAGAAGTGGTTGCGGCGGCGTGCGGTAGCTGTGGGTCGCACGTCGGTGAACGGGGGTGTCTGCCGGGTTGGTGTGATCATGGCAGGGCTGCACGTGCGCGGCGAGAGCAAGGAGCGAGCTGGGCGAGATAGTCGGGCACGACACACTGGCGCGCTCTGGAGATGGCGAAGAGAAGGCGGTGTGCGGCGTAGCTAGGATGGTCCATGGCTCGGCTAGGGTCGTGGCCTGGACAGGGGGTGGCGGTAGAGTGCGGCGTAGCTCTTGAACATCCTGGATGGGCGCGGGGTGGTCTGCTGCGAGCTGGCCATGGTCAGTCGGCGATGACCACAAACTAGTGGCGCTCCACTGTGCAAATGGTGAAGGGGAACTGGTATGGGGCTGGATTAGACTTACGGGAGACAGGGGAGTAAATAGGGGACCAATTGGTCGACTATTACTGTGCACAATAGTGAAGTTAGGCTAGAGGTTTATTTATGCAGACAAGTTGTTTGTGTTAATGGCCGCATGAAATGTACTTTGGAAATTTTTATTCAAATTTTTTTAGTGATCTTGAATTAACCTTGAGAGACTAGGTTTGCTTGGAGAAGTCAAGGGGTATTGAGTTGGTAGGTTTTTGAAAAAGTGGGATCTTAACATATGAAATAGATTCAATTTTCAATTGTCCATTAAATTTAGTTGCAAGATGTTTTTGTAAGTTTGTAAAGTGGGCCTTGATACACTTTTACTTGTTCTAGCAAGGGGTGAAATGAATTACAAATGTTTCTGTTAGAATTCTTCTTCTAGGAACACACAAAGTGGCCTAGTGGTTGATTTTGGTCAAAATGATCATTTGCTTTATTTATTCTTATTTGATTTCTCTCTCTTTGGATTTTGTTTGTAAATGGTCTAGATGATGTGGCATTCACCTTTAAACCATTTCACAGCATTTAGAACAATCAAGCATGGCATATACACTCAATTCTATACTAATGCAAACACACATGCATTCAAATTCATTTTCTTAATAAAAGTTTTTGTTAACCCTAAATTGGGTGATTAGAATTTGATAACCTTGATTATAAGATTTTGGGGTGTTACAAACCATCCCTCCTTAAACAAAATCTCGTCCCAAGATTTAAGAAAAACTAGGAACTAAAGAGATCTGGAAACTCAGTCCTAATGTAATCTTCTCGCTACCAAGTAGCTTCTTCTTCGGTATGGTTGCTCCACTGGATCTTTGGAAATTTGATACCCCGGGTCCTAATGGTTCTGAAGGCTTCTTCCAAAATATGAATGGGCACTTCACGATACGTCAGATCTTTGTTGATATCAATGGCTCGATGATCGATGTTCTTGAAAACTTTGGTCTTCTCCGGAACTTCTAGGCATTTGCGAAGTAATGAGATATGGAACACATTATGGATGGCTGACATCTCCTCTGGCAGTTCCAGTTGATAAGATACTTCTCCTCGGCGATTCAGAATCTTGAAGGGTCCAATATATCTGGGGGTTAACTTTCCTTTGAGCTGAAAACATTGCATTCTTTTCAAAGGCGACACTTTGAGATACAAAAACTCATCGACATTGAAAGGCAGGTCTCTGTGTCTCTTGTCGGCATAACTATTCTGTCTGGATTGGGCGGTCTTGAGGTGCTCACGGACTTTGTGAACCTTCTCTTCGGCTTCTCGTAGGATGTCGGGTCCAAAAATCTGACTCTCTCCTACTTGCGACCAATTCAAGGGGGTACGGCACTTCCTTCCATACAAAAATTCAGATGGGGCCATTTGTAAACTGGCTTGATAACTGTTGTTGTATGAGAATTCTGCGAAAGGCGGACGATCTTCCCATTTTGATCCATACTCCAGAACACAAGCTATCAACATATCTTCTAAGATCTGGTTGACTCTTTTAGACTGTCCATCGGTCTACGGGTGATAAGCTGTGCTGAAATTCAGCTTGGTTCCTAATCCTTCTTGGACTTTCTACCAAAATCTTGAGGTAAATTGGGTTCCTCGATCCGACACTATGGTCTTGGGGGTTCCATGCAAACTGAAAATTATAGCGATGTACAACTCTGCTAGCTTCGAACTCTGGTAGGTTGTCTTGACAGGTATAAAATGGGCTACCTTGGACAGTCTATCAACTATGACCCAAATAGAGTCATTTCCCCTACTAGAAGTAGGCAAACCAGTCATAAAGTCCATTCCGACGGAATCCCATTCCATTCTGGAATCTGCAATGGTTGCAACAGTCCTGTGGGTCTTTGATGTTCCGCTTTGACTCTCTGACAGATATCAGACTTGGCTATGTAGCTTCAAATTTCTCTCTTCATCTTGTGCCACCAAAATTACTCCTTCAAATCCTGATACATCTTCATTCCTCCGGGGTGGATAGAATAAAGAGTATCATGAGCTTCTTGCATGATAACTTGCTTCAACTCCGAATCTGCTGGCACACAGATACTTCCTTTGTACCACAAAACTCCTTCTTCATCTTCGGTGAATCCAGGTACCTTTCATGTACCAATACGATGTTTGATTCCGTCGATACTTGCATTTCCCTTATGGGCTTCCTTGATCTGACTGATCAGCGTGGGTTGAAGTTCAATGCTAGCTAAAAATACTTTGCTAACTAGCTCCATTCTAAACTGCTCTAACTCCTCATGCAAACTTGGCTGGGCTTCTTTGATCATGTGTTTAATCTACATGGCAATCTGCTAAGAGCATCCGCTACCACATTGGCTTTGCCGGGGTGATAGTGAATGTCAAGGTCATAATCCTTGATTAACTCTATCCGTCTCCTTTGCCTCATATTTAGCTCCTTCTGAGTGAAAATATACTTCAGGCTCTTGTGGTCAGAATAAATCTCACAGCGGTTACCCATAAGGTAATGACTCCATGTTTTCAGAGCTAAAACTACATCTGCTAGTTCAAGATCATGGGTAGGGTAGTTTTGCTCATGCTGCTTCAGTTGTCTTGACAAATATCCTAAGACTTTGCCTTCTTGCATCAACACACATCGGAGATCAATCTTGGATGCATCACAATACACATCAAAAGGCTTCTTGATATCTAGCATAATCAGGATTGGGGCTGAAATCAATCTCTTCTTGAGCTCTTGGAAACTTGCTTCACATTTGTCGGTACATTCAAACCTCTTATCTTTCTTCAACAATTGGGTCATTGGTCTTGCGATGCTCGAAAATCCTTCAACGAACTTGTGGTAATATCCCGCTAATCTGAGAAATGCACGGACTTGGGTTTGAGTGGTTGGGGCTTTCCATTCTTCAACATCTTTGATCTTGGCAGGATCAATAGCGACGCCTCTTGCCGACACAATATGTCTGAGGAATCCTACTTCTTTCAGCCAGAACTCACATTTGCTAAACTTTGCATACAACTGATGCTCTCTAAGGGTTTCAAGGATGGTCCTCAGGTGTTTCTCATGGTATTCTTCTGACTTGGAATAGATTAGAATATTGTCGATAAAAACAACGACAAACTTATCCAGAAAGTGCATAAAAATCTTATTCATGAGATTCATGAAATAAGTGGGGGCATTGGTTAATCCAAAAGACATGATCGTATACTCATACAATCCATATATGGTGGTAAAGACAGTCTTTGGAATATTCGTTGCACGAATCTTGAGTTGATGATAACCAGTTCTAAAATCAATCTTAGAGAACACTCTGGCACCAGTCAACTGATCAAATAGATCCTCTATCTTGGGCAGTGGGTACTTTTTCTTGATGGTGACATCATTCAGCTTCCGGTAATCCGTGCACAAACGGTTACCTCCATCCTTCTTATCCACAAACAGAACAGGTGATCTCCATGGTGATGCTTGGTTGAATCAGACCTTTCTCCAGCATAGCATCAAGTTTCTTCTTCAGCTCCACTAGTTCAGAGGGGTTCATACTATAAGGTCTCTAAGCTATGGGTCCAGTTCTAGGAATTAGTTCAATAATGAACTCGATATCCCGATCTGGGGGCATACCGGGCAATTCATCTGGGAATATGTCGGGGTATTCACAGACTGCTATGACTTCGTCTATGGTTGGTTGGGCTAGACTCTTGTTGCATTTGAACTGACGAGGCAAGGTTTCTGATACATGCTCTACTGATACTTCAGAGCTACTGGTCATGGTTATGGCTTTCTTGACACAGTCGATCAATCCTTTATGTTTCGAATCCAATCCATTCCTAGTACTACTTCCAAACCTTTGGTTCCAAGTACTATTAGATTGGCATAAAAATATATCCCATGAATTCTGATAGGTACAGCCTTGCAAATTTTTCTAGCTTTGGTTGTTGAACCAGGTATTTTAACTATCATAACATGCTTCAATTTTGTTGGTTGAATCTTACTAGTGCATGCAAATTCTTCTGTAACAAACGAGTGCGATGCTCTAGAATCAAACAACACTCTTGCAAGTACTGAGTTAACAGAAAAAATACCCAGCACGACATCAGGCGCTTCCTGAGCTTCTTCAGCATTCATGTGGAACAGACGGCCGTTGCGGTTGAGAGAGTTCCCTGGGGAAAATCTCCTTCCAGGCTGAACACGGCGCTGCTATTGAGCTGGGGCATTCACATTGGCGGTGGCTGCAAGCTTCTTGGGACACTCGTTGGAGTAGTGACCCTTGACTCTACATTCAAAGCAAGTAATCTGGGACTTGTCTTTGGCTGCAATAGGCACGGCATTGCTTCCAGTCCTTGGGGCAGTATTGTTGTTGTTGTTGGACTTGGGCGGTGCACGATTGAAATTGTTGGAGTTGCCGGGGTTATTGTTGTGGTTTCCTTCGGAGTTCAGGTTTCCTCCGCTACGATTGGGGTAGCTTGGACAGGACATCGGGGGTCTATTGTTTCTTGGGGCATATCCTGCAGACGGGTTGGGGCGATACTTCTGGGTATTGTGGGACCCAGTTTGGTGCATCATCCTGCGCTTGCGGTTGTCATTGGCTTGGTTGATCTTCCCTTCCATCTGGATGGCAGAGTCTACTAGCTCTTCTAGGTCTTCAAAACGGATGTTGACTAACACCGTCTGCATTTCATCATGCAATCCATTCAGGAATCTTTCTTTCTTCTTGGCTTCAGTGTTGATCTCATCAGGGGCATATCTAGCGAGGGATAGAAATTTGTCATGGTACTCAACTACCGTCATCCTTCCTTGCTTCAGTTCTCTGAACTCATCTCTCATTCTGGTGACTAATCCTTGCGGCACATGGGTGCGGCTGAACTTGATCTTGAAAGCTTCCCAAGTCATCACCTGACCGTGGTTCAGTGTATAGGTGCTATTCCACCAGGCTCTTGCATCTCCTGCCAGATAATGGATGGCAAACAGTACCTTCTCGTTGGCGTCAACTCCTGCGACTTCCAGATTATTCTCCATGGTTTGCAGCCAGTCATCAGCCTCTAAGGGATCCTCAGATTTGTTGAAGATAGGGGGATTGGTATTCTAAAAGTTCTTAAGCTTGGATCCATGATGATCCAGATTTCCTTGGCCTTGATTGTTGTGGGTCATCTGAGCTATCTGTTGAATAGTGGCTAGGTTGGCTTGGCGTTCGGCTCTACTAGCTTCATGGTCGGAAACTAGCATTTGCAGAATCTGCAACATCGGGTCCTACGATGAGCTGCTTCCTCCTTGGTTTCCATGAGTCATCTAAAGATTGAGATAGATAATGAGGTAAGAGGGAAAGTTCTAAGGTTCATGGTTTTGTTTTTAAAAGCTTTAAACTTTGAGTTTGACTCAGGTTTTGCAAACTAACTCCTTCTCATGCATTCATTCAAGCACACAATACAAACACACACCACACACAAAAGGAAAACAGATGGTTTTAAGAACCATTATGTGAGCTAGGATACAATGGGACCGATACAACTCATTCCTACGGTAGTGATCAAGTGCATCTACTCATCATCAATGAAGTCGGAATCATCATCATTGGTGTAGAAACACATGGCATCATCCTCCAGGTAGTCGTTGTCATCACTGAGGTACGAGTGAAGATCTCCCTGGATGTTTTCACCTTCTTCCTCTTCCTTTGCTTCAAGCTAGACTTCTTGCTCACGGATGGTCTTCTCGAGGTCGGCCACCTTCTTGCGAAGACGAGCGATGGTGCGATCCTTCTTCTCGCATTGACAACGAAGTTATTGGCGATCCTTGACGAGCATGGCGAGAGTCTGGTCCTTCTTGGCGGCAATGTCAAGGTTGTGGTTGGCGTAGGCTCAAGCATTGTCCAATTCCTTCTATCTATCATACAGCAGGAAGTCAAGATTCTCCACCTAGCGCTTCATCTCTGGGTGACTTGTCATCTCCAATGGCATTCCCATAGAATCACGCCTTGCGAAGTGCACAAAGCGAGTTCCCTGGATAAAGTTGATGTTTTGCCCACACAGACGGGCAAGAGCTTCATGAATAGCCCTAGCTAATCCATCTAGCCAGTTGTTCTCTAGCACGGTGAATTGAATCTTCTCAGAAAGGGGTGCTTCCATCTTGCCTCTGAGATCTGCAACTATCAACCATTGTAGATCTCCTCCTGGGTGATCCTTGATTTGTGCCCCGAAGAATTCTGGATGCGGGTGCTCAAGATACTCTGACAGTGCATCAAGATCCCTCTCAAAGATCAGCTGGCCTCCGTTGCCCAACTGGTAGAACTTGCAATACTGAACTTCCATCTATAAGAATTTAGGATGACTAAGTTAGTGAGGTGATCAAGTGTGTAAAAGTTTATGTAGGAATGTAAGAATTTTTGAGGAACATGAATTTTTTTGAAAGCGTCAAGGATAAGAGTGGGAATAGGTTTTCATAAATACTCACTTCTTTGGTTTTGAACTAAGCTTTTGTTCGGACGTCCATTCTAACTAGGGTCTCCTATGGTCAGGATGGCTTTGATACCAACTTGTCAACACCCGAATTTTTAATCCCAGATGCCTGTTATACATCACAATCCTAGGATTACCAATTTTGCGAGACATAACATATTGGATATCATAGTACATCATCCATTAAAAACCATAATAAGGTCTTACACAAATAAGGGATCTCATGATCCAGTCTTAATACAAACAAGCAGCGGAATAATAAGCGTAGTAGCGGGCTCCATCTTCAGTGTCACAGGAAATGCTGATGATGGGAGATGATCCTAGTTGTCGTAGCCGTCCTGCTGTCCATCTTCCTGATATTCCTCCTCATAGTCTGGCCACGAGAATAGCCAGGGACAAAGCCATGAGTACTCTTTAAGTACTCGCAAACTATCACTAACAAGTAAGGTGATTCTAGTAGGAATCCTAAGATCTAAGTTTATTTGCAAAAAGCCAGATTTATCTAAACTAAGTTTAGAAGTAAAGAAAACTAAGTAAAATGTTTCTAAATCACTTTAAGTTGGGAACCTAGTTTTCATACTCACAACCTTGTTGTGGTCAAGTCAAAATCATAGTTCACTTCACAAATCATTTTGAAAACATCTGACGACGGAACAGTATGGCCATTCCAATTGTCCATGACCGTGGACGCGGCTATTCGAATAGTTTGACACTCTGCAGAGGTGGTACACTTTCACCACAAAATTCGATACATCCGTCAGGGATAACCCTGAATCATCATACTTAGTATACGGATAATCAATCATAACCTTTCCTTTACACACTCTAGTATAGGCACCTTCCCTATGAGCTTGGCCTCCCAACCATGGCCATCTGCCATCCTGGGCACTGCATAGGTGGACATCATCAAGAGGTAACCTCATCTCAAACCTCCACCGCGAGGGAACCCATACTAATGCATACAAACTTCCCTCTAAGCCTTACCCAATTCAGGTATTGTGGTTGTACGGTAAAATTGGAATGGTATCGCATCCGAACCCAACCATCAGTTTTTATAAAGGGCTAAGGCTCATGCCTCAACATTTTCATCATCAAATCCATTTGTGTTTCTGAACACATGTCAAAACATTTCAATAGAATGACTCATCATTCCAAGATTTTCATAATCATTTTCACCAAGTATTACCATCTAAAGTGATCAAGTTTTATGCTTAGCACTAGCCACTAAGTTAAGAGTGTTCACTAATGAGGGATGCTAATCTCAATCTCATGCCATGGAATGACATCTAGTATAGGCCTAGTTTTATACTCTTTATGCTATCTATACTACTTTCCAAAAATCCTCACAAAGCATTAACTAAAAGTAAAGAACTTCTGTAAGGTAAAGAGTAAAGCTTGCAAGTAAAACTTGGGATTGGTACAATCAAAGGTATATAACCAAAGCATGCCTAATGCATCTTGATTAGGTGAAAACTTGCATGGTTAACTTGTATAATTCTAGCTTGCCTTGATTGGTGCAGTGATTGAAGTTTTCCTCCTCTTCTTCAGGGTAGAACTCCTCCTCCTCGTATCCTTAGTCGGTACTATCGTCTATAAATGAATACGGGGTACACAATCACCAAAAAATACTTAACTAAGTCTATTTAGCAAACTAAGGCTCACACTTGATGATCTAGCATCATCACAATCATCACATGCAATAATGACAAGTTTTATTTAGTTTATTTGAGAAAAGTAATTTCTACTCATTGAAATTAATTAAGATTTAATATTCTCCAATTAAAATATGGGATCATGTGGACACATGTCATCACCACATATTCTAATACATGGGAATGTGATTTAAAGGGTTGGTCACATTTTATAAAGTTTAAGATTACTATTTAAATGATTTAAAGTGACTAGAAATGCCTATATAGCATTATTTTGGTACTAGTCCAAAGTCAATGTATGCAAACCTAGATATTATTACATATTCAGATAGATATTATCAAACGTGATTTTTGAGACTTGGAATCAACTCAAAAGCTATTATGGTTGAATTTTGAAAAATGTTTGAATTTGCAAAAGTCTCTGTCTTGTTATTTTTACTATAGATTATCTCTTACTCCAAATGATTTAAATCCAACGGGCTTGGATAGATAATTTAATTTCCTTTCTAGAAAAATTTGAGTCATGAAATTTTGTTAAGGGAAACTCTCTAAATGGATTTCTGAATAAGTAAAGTAAAAAGGAAAAACAATATTTGAATTTCCAGGCCTGGGAGGGAAAGCTAATCGGGCCGGCCCAGCTACACTGCACAACACAGCGGGCTACTGATAGGCGGGGTCCACCTGTCGGTGGTTGTTTTAACGCGAAACGGTATCAGTGAATTTGAGCCGTGCAATCAAATTCTAATATAACGGCCGAGCATCATCGTCGACGACGAACAGCTCCGGCGAGAAATTAACCTAGCGCGGCGGTGGGGGTCTCACGGGGCTCACCTGGGCTCCAGCTAGGGTCAGCGACCAGGGCAATCTACGTGGTAGACGATGGCGAGGGGAGGCGCGGTCACGGTAGGGCTTGGGGTGGTCGGAATCGACGCACCCTTCTCCTCCAGCAGCGGCGGACTCCGGTGAAATTCCGGCGAGTTGGTGCTTCCCTTGCTCCGGGGAGAAGTGGGGGAGGTCAGTGAGGAGTGGGGAGTCGAATGATGTGGGGAATGGAGGCGGGGGTGGCCTCCTTTTATAGCACGGCGAGGGGACCGAGCGGTGCGGCGGTGAGCTCGACGGTGGCGTCGCTACAAGCGGTGAACGGCATAGGAGAGGGCATAGGACGGTGCGGTGTCTCCTGGCAGTTCTTATGGGATTAATGGCATAGTGTGGGGCGGCATGGTTCGGTCGGGAGCGTGCGGTGTTCTGAGCGGCGGAAGAAGTGTTTGCGGCAGCGTGCGGCAGCTGCGGGTCGCGCGGCAGCAACCGGGGTTGTCTGCCGGGTTGGCGTGATCATGGCGGGGCTACGGCGTGCATGGTGAGATCAAGGCCCGAGCTGGGCGAGCTGGTCGGGCATGCCGCACTGATGCGCTCTGGACCTGGCGCAGAGAGGCGGTGCGCAGCGTAGCTAGGGTGGTCCATGGCTCGGCTGGGGTCGTGGCCTGGACAGGGGGTGGCGGTAGAGTGCGGCGTAGCTCCTAGACATCCTGGATGGGCGCGGGGCGGTCTGCTGCGAGCTGGCCATGATCGGCCGACGATGACCACAAACTGGCGGTGCTCCACTGTGCAAACAGTCAAGGAGGGACCTGGTCTGGGGCTGGGTTAGACTTAGGGGAGACAGGGGAGTAAATAGGGGACCAATTGGTCGACTATTACTATGCACAACACTGAAGTTAGGCTAGAGGTTTAGCTATGCAGACAAGGTGTTTTTGTTAATGGCTGCCTGAAATGTACTTTGGAAATTTTGATTCAAATTTTTTGAGTGATCTTGAATTAAGCTTGAGAGACTAGGTTTGCTTGGAGAGGTGAAGGGGAATTGTTTTGGTAGGTTTTTGAAAAAGTGGGATCTTAACATATGAAATAGATTTAATTTTCAACTGTCCATTAAATTTAGTTGCAAGATGTTTTTTTAAGTTTGTAAAGTGAGCCTTCATACACTTTTACTTGTTCTAGCAAGGGGTGAAAAGAATTAGAAATGTTTCTGTTAGAATTCTTCTTCTAGGAACACACAAAGTGGCCTAGTGGTTGATTTTGGTCAAAATGACCCTTTCCTTTATTTATTCTTATTTGATTTCTCTCTCTATGGATTTTGTTTGTAAATGGTCAAATGATGTGGCATTCACCTTTAAACCATTTCACAACATTTAGAACAATCAAGCATGGCATATACACTCAATTCTATACTAATGCAAACACACATGCATTCAAATTCATTTTCTTAATAAAAGTTTTTGTTAACCCTAAATTGGGTGATTAGAATTTGATTACCTTAATTATGAGATTTTGGGGTGTTACACCTCATCGTCGACTTGCAGGAAACCTTCGACAATCTCTGGAAATACAACATGATGCTGAACCCCAAGAAGTGCGTCTTCGAGGTACCTCCGACAAGCTGTTGGGTTTCATCGTTTCACACCACGGAATCAAAGTGAACCCGGAGAAAATCAAGGCCATCATCGACATCAAACGTCCAACATGCCTGAAGTACATACAAAGGCTCACAGGCTACATAGCAGCAGTAAGCCAGTTCATCCGCAGGCTCGGTGAGAAGGCTATGCTGCTCTACAAGTTGCTCAAGAAGGCGGACAAATTCATATGGACAGACAAGGCTGACGCAGCACTTTAGGAGTTGAAGAGAATACTCTCCTCCCCACCATACTTGTAGCACCTGTGTCAAGGGAGCCTATGTTAGTTTACATGGCAGCAACCAATCGAGTAATCAGCATCGTCATCGTGGTGGAGCGCAAGGAACAAACGCACGAATACGAAGTTGAGCAACCCATTTACTATGTAAGCGAGGTCTTAACGGAATCCAAAACAGCATTACCCGCACTACCAAAAGATGGCTTATGGAGTTTTCCTTGCTTCAGGCAAGCTAAGGCATTATTTTCAGGAGCACCCGATCAGAGTGGTGAGCAAAGATCCACTATCCGACATCACCAACAACAGAGATGCTATAGGAAGAGTGGCAAAGTGGGGAATTGAACTTACCACCTTTGAAATCACCTACAAGAGACGCAATGCTATCAAGTCACAAGCATTGGTAGATTTTATTGCAGATTGGATAGAACTGCCAGAAGACACTCATGTGCCAGAGCCGGAATATTGGGTCATGCACTTTGAGGGATCAAAGCTACTCAATGGCTCGGGGGCTGGTGTATTATTGCAATCACCAACAGGAGAGAAGTTGAAATACATCCTACAGATCCACTTCAACGCTACTAACAACATGGCGGAGTATGAGGCCCTATTCACGAACTTCGCGTGGCCAAGGATATTGGCATCAAGCGCATAGTTTGTTGTGGAGATTCTGACTTTGTTTCCCAGCAAGTATCTAGCACCTGGAACGCGTGGAACCCTATGATGGCGGCATATCGAGACGAAGTAGACGAAATAGCCAAGTGCTTCAATGGCTACAAAGTGAAGTACGTGAAAAGGGAGGAGAATGAGGCGGTAGATCTGCTGTCAAAGCTTGGATCAGCTCGCCGACCAATTCTGCCAGGCATTTTCCTAGAGCATTTACGGACCCCATCCGTGAAATGAGTGTACCCCGACAACCCGGATAGAGTGGATTCATTTGTTAGCCGGCTTGGACTAAACCGTTCATGGACTATCTACAAGACAGAACTTTGCCTGCCGACGAAGTCGAAAGCCGCCAAATAGCATGCAGAGCAAAAGACTACATCATCATTGACAGCCAACTATACAAAAGAAGTACCACAGGAGTTTTCCTTCAATGCGTCCCCAGTAGCAAGGTATTGAAATCCTCGAAGAGATACATCTCGGAGATTGCGGGCATCACGCTGCTCCCTGATCATTGGTGGCTAAGGCCTTCCGACAAGGATTCTACTGGCTAACTGCTAAGGTGGATGCCGACAAGTTGGTACAAACATGCCTTGGGTGTCAGCTCTATGCAAGACAACCAAGTGTTCCAACTGAAGAGCTGCGAACATTACCAATAACTTGGTCGTTTGCAGTATGGGGGCTATACATGGTGGGACCTTTGTAGACAGCACCCTATGGATTTACACACTTGCTAGTAGCAGCGGATAAGTTCACAAAATGGATTTAAGCTAAACCAATTAGAAAGCTTGATGGGGAAACAACCCTAAAATTTGTCTGGGATCTAGTGGTGAGATTTGGTCTCCCACACAGCATCATCACCGCGATGGCAGAAATTTGTCTCTCAAAGAAGTTGAGGAGTACTATCATGAAAAAGGCATCCGCCTTGACCTAGCATATGTGGCACATCCACAGTCAAATGGGCAAGTTGAAAGGGCCAATGGACTAATTCTGCACGAAATCAAGCCACGCTTAGAGGCACCGCTACGTAGAGAAGCTGGAGCCTGGGCGGAGGAATTACCGTCTATCTTGTGGAGTTTATGAACAACCCCCAACAGATATACCGGCTTGACTCCTTTCTTCATGGTTTATGGAGCAGAAGCCGTACTTACATCCGACATCCTCCATGATGCACCAAGAGTCGCCGCCTACAAAGAAGATGACGCTGAAGAATCCAGACGCCTATCTATGGACCTACTTGAGGAAGAGCACATGTTGGCATGCCAGAGATCCACCGTTTACCAGCCGAAGCTATGTGGCTACCATAAGCACCGTGTAAAGCATCACTGGTTTAAAGAGGGATATCTGGTGCTTAGACTCAAGTAGGAGAAATCACAAAAATTGTCCCCACCTTGGGAAGGACTGTTCGTCATAAGCAAAGCATTGCTAAATGGTTCCTATTACCTCGTCGATATTCGCGAGTTGAAAGATATGCCAAAAATCGCAAGTGCAAGCAACATGACTCCGATGATGATTACTCGGAGACAGATCGTCCTTGGAACATAGCACAGCTATGTCCCTTTTACACGTAGCGTATTTATATTATGTATTATGTTTCTTATGTGATCAATGAAATAAAACATTTGGTTCACTCATATTCTCTGAGTCTTGTACCTCCTTTAGTTATTCATTTTTGGATCATATAAACCCATTATGCGCAAGTTTGCATTTGCACTTGTGAAAATTCCGCCTACGGGCGTTAGCTTAAGTTTTCTGAAGTTTTTATGTGGATTCTGGAGTAGTGACTTTTCGGCACTCAAAGCCGGCGATTTTTCTCTTAGGTTCTTGACGGTGCTATTAAGCATCATCACCTGAGGGCATAGTTTTGTGCTATGAGTCTTCCGTCTCATGAAAGGTCAAGCATACGAACCAGAATAATGGATAAGCCAGCACTTGCTTAAAAAATATACACATGCTAGAAATAGATAAGTAGCAGGAAACTTGAGTACAAGTTCTTCCGCCTTAACAAAACACATCAGTTTTTCCGCATATACATCATAGAGACACATTTAATACAAATATTGTTTTTCATGGCTCTGCTGCAGGGTACTTCATGGTGGCATCATAAGGAGAGCCAAGTAGGGATAGCTCATCAAACTTGGAAGGATATGGGCTAGACTCAGACGAAGCCATGTATTCATCAAGAATATTGGCAGGCATGAAGACATCCGCATTGACCATCTTCGCGACCCTGGTGTCAAAGCCAGCGAGGGAATTCCAAATAGCATCGCTATCAATTTCTTTCCCTTCCTCGTCCATCTTGGGAAAGCCGGAGGTCACCAGATCGATGTCGGCGTTGTCATAGTGTGCCTTGACCAAGGACAAGATCATCATTGCACCAGCCCGGGTGCAAGAGGCTTTCCAAGCATTGACAAGGTCATCCTTGCACCAGCACAGGATTTCCGAGTACTTAGCCGCTGAGTTTGCCACCTTGATGTTGATTCCTAGAGGCTGGCCTATCTCCTTGGCTTGGGCAATGGCGGTGTTAACGAAGTTGCCGCAAGCATCATGCACTCCTTGGGATCTGGAGCACCCTCACCCAAGTTGGCCAAGCCAATGGGGGTTGTGGTTTGCATTAGATACAAGGATCATGAGTATAAAAACATCACACGTTTATCCAAAGTACGGAATTAACCAAGACAGGAGAAAAGTTACCAAAGATGCTCGTCTCCGCTTGCTTGCATGTCTCCACCAAGACATCTCGCTCCTTCAGAATGGTCTTGTACACCTCAAGGATCCTCACATTCTTCTCTTTGGCAGCTTGGTTCTGCTCCTTGAGTTGTGCAAGTTCGTCCTTCAGGCGCTGCATCTCGGCATCAGCAGACTCTTGGAGCGCCTTCATTGCCTCTTCATGGCCCTTGATAGCATCAGCCAGGTCTTTCTTCAAGATTTTGTTCTCATCGTCGAGCTCTTGAATATGCTTGGATTGCTCGATGATGCTCTTGGCTTTGGCAATGGCCTCTATATGATGGAAAATGGAAAGCACTATGAGAAGACGGTAGAAATGAGTCCATGAGAAAAAGTAAGGAGATGTTAAAAGAAACAGACTCTAGCTATTTTTGATTTGTTGCTTCAGGAAGGCTGTTTTACCCTATTCAAGGTCCAGTTCCTTCCGCAAGGCAGCAAACCTCTCATTGGCGGTGATCCTCCATCTATTCTCATTCTGCAACAAGTAAACATGCTTAGTTTCTCTAGAGCATCTAGTCGGAACTATCGGGCTTCAACTACATGCTCGGGGGCTACAACACAAGATTTTAATTAGCAAGTATGCTACTCTTAGAGCATCTAGCCGGAATTTTCCTAAAGTTTCCATCTAGACGCTCGGGGGCTACACTATCAATTTCTACTCTTAGTTCTTTGGAGCACTTAGGCCAATAACTTTTGTTTATCCGCCTAAGATCTCGGGGGCTACAGAGGGATATATTATACAAAGTAAAAGAAGTGAAGTTTAAAAGACTTACAATGGCAATAAGCTTGAGATTGTTGGCCCGATTGGCATATGCAGTATGGAAGATGCCGGTATTGTTAAACACCGCATCTGCCTGTGCAATGAGGTCATCCAGGCACAATGTCGGAGGAGTCGCAACCAAAGGAGATGTTGAAGCGGGAGGCATGGATGATGCCCTAGCTGCCTGTTGCGTTTTCAGCATAGATGATGGCCTAGAGGCTCCTGCCTTGTCTGTTGCTGTAGCAACCTCCGCCTCCGCTCCTTCCATTACTGGCTTCCCTTTCTCGGTGGCATCCTTAGCCGGAGCTTCAGCCACTTTGGAGGAAGTGCTCTCCTGTGTCGCCTGACCGCTTTGAGCAACGTCTACCTCGATAGAGCCTAAGATATCAAGGATTGGAATGACATCTATCTCCATGGCGGAGATCTCAGGGATGATGGGGGATGAAGGTCTAGTGGGGCCAGTAGAATGCTTGGTGGCAGGAGTAGGGGGAGCAGTAGAGGGAGAGGTCTTGGCGGCCACATCTCCAGTCAGCATGTCACGAATGTTTTTTGACCCTCCAGCATCTCTGGAGGATCGCTTCAAACTAGCACCGGCTTTCCTCCTGAAACATACAAAGTATAAGTACAAGAGTTGAAAAAAGGTATGGGCTAAAAATACAAGTGGGAGAATGAATACACTTACTCCATGGTAGGAGCCTTGGTGAGGGGAATGCTGGTGGATTTCTTCTTCTCTGCCTCTAAGGCGGCGGTGGATCGTCTGGAGACTCCACTCTCTGATTTCTTCTTCTTCTTGGCCTCGGCAGCAGTGTTAGAGGTGGAGCTCTTCCGCTTTCGTGCTGCCGGAGCTGGCTGATCCTTGGGGGTATCATCGTCGGACACCACTTGGATATCCTTTAGCTTGGGATCATAGACCAGGAAGGCCATCTGATCGTCCGCCAAGGTTGCCAACTGGGAAACAAAGGAGTGTTAGACTGACAACTTCAAGACAGAAAAACCTTAGAGTATATAACAAGCAACAAAGGAAACAATAGTTACCTCTAGGCATTTGTCGCAGTCGAACATGTCATAGGTGATCTTGAAGCCATGCTTCCTGTCCTTGACCTTGACGATGTCCTTAAGCCGGAGCTTGACAGAGTCAGTGGAGAAGTTATCCCGCGAAATTCACATGGCATCCCTCCTGTCCTAAGTGTATTTGCACATCAACTCGATGCGATGCTACAGAGGCTAGATCCGCCTAACAAACCAGCAAATGGCTAGGTCCAAGCCTGTCAGACCTCCGTCCACGAGCCATTCAATCCGCCTTATGGTGTGGTTGGCTTCGTCGTCAGACGGAAGGGAGGCTGGGGTCCGCCAGGCACGCACTTTGGTGGCGGCTCCATCGACAAAGTCGGGATGTCAACACCCGGATTTTTAATCCCAGATGCCTGTTATGCCATACATCGCAATCCCAGGATTACCATTTTTTGCGAGACATAACAGATTGGATATCACAGTACATCATCCATTACAAACCATAATAAGGTCTTGCACAAATAAAGGATCTCATGATCCAGCCTTAGTACAATCAAGTAGCGGAATAAATAGCGTAACGGTGGGGTCCATCTTCAGAGTCATAGGCAATGCTGACAATGGGAGATAGTCCTAGTTATCATAGCCATCATGATGTCCTTCACCTTGGTAGTCTCCTTCATAGTCTGGCCATAGGAATAGCTAGGGACAAAAGCCATGAGTACTCTTTAAGTACTCACAAACTAACAAGTAGTATAGTTCTAGTTGGAAATGCTAACTCTAAGTTTGTTTGTAAAGTTAAGTTTGAAACCTAAGCTGAGTTCAGAAACAAAGAAAGATAAAAGAAGTTTGAAAAACACTTAAGTGGGAACTTAATTATCATAGTCACAACTCTGTTGTGGTCAAGTCATGTCACAATTCGTTTCATAAGTTGTTTTGAAAACATCTGACAACGGAACAGTATGGCCACTCCAACTGTCCATAACCACGGACGCGGCTATTCGAATAGTTTGACACTTTGTAGAGGTGGTACACTTTCACCACAAGATTCGATACATCTGTCAGGGATAACCCTGAATCATCATACTTAGTATGCATATAATCAAACATAACCTTTCCTTTACACACCCTAGTATAAGCACCTCTCCTATGAGCATGGCCTCCCAACCATGACCATCTATCATCTTGGGCACTGCATAGGTGGACAACATTGAGAGGTAGCCTTAGCTCAAACCTCTCTCGCGAGGGAACTAATACTAATGCATGTAAACTTTCGGCTAAGCCTTACCCAATTCAGGTATTGTGGTTGTACGGTAAAATTGGAATGGTATCGCATCCGAACCCAACCATCAGTTTTATAAAAGGGCTAAGGCTCATGCCTCAACATTTTCATCATCATAAACCATTTGTGTTTCTCAATACCTGTCAAAACATCTCAATAGAATGACTCATCATTCCAAGGTTTTCACAAGTCATTTTCACCAAGTATTCCCATCTAGAGTGAAATCAAGTTTTGGGTTTTATTCCAACTACTAAGTTAAGAGTGTTCACTAATTTGGGATGCTAATGTCAATCTCATGCCATAGATTGACATCTAAGTTTAACTAGCTAGGTCAAGTATTATACTCTTTATGCTACCTTTAAACAAGTAAAGGACTTTGGTAAAGTAAAGAAAGTAAAGCTTGTAAATAAAACTTGGAGTAGGTATAAGTCAAAGTGGTATAACCAAAGCATGCCTAATGCCTTTGCTTAGGTTATCTAACTTGCTAGGGTTAGCTTGCATTGCTAAAGATGACTTGCTAAGTATTATACTTGCAAGTGTTAGCTTGCCAATAATAGCTTGCCTTGGTTGGTGCAGTGGTTGAAGTTTTCTTCCTCCTCCTCTTGGTAGAACTCCTCCTCCTCGTAAGCTTGGTCGGTAATATCATCTATAAATACATACGGAGTACACCATCACCAAACAATACTTAACTAGTCGACTTAGCACACTAAGGCACACATTTGATGATCTGGTATCATCACAAGCATCACAAGATTTAATGAACTATTTTCATTCTTTTTATTTGAGAAAAGTAATTTCTACTCATTGAAATTAACTAAGATTTAATATTCTTCAATGAAAATATGGGATCATGTGGACACATGTCCTCACCACATATTCTAACACATGGGAATGTGATTTAATGGTTGGATCACATTTTAATAAGTTTAAGTTTAATAATTAATGATTTAAAGTGACTAGAAATGCCTATATAGCATTATTTTGGTACTAGTCCAAAGTCACTGCATGTAAACCTAAATATTATTACATATTCAGATAGATATGGTTAAATGTGATTTTTGAGAGTTGGAAACAACTCAAAAGCTATTATGGTTGATTTTATAAAAATGTTTGAATGTGCAAATGCTTCGATCTTGTTATTTTTACTAGGAGATATCTCTAACTCTAAATGAATTAAATCCAACGGTCTTGGATAGATCTTTTCAGAAGCTTTCCAACAAAATTGGAATCACTCAATTTGGTTCAGTAAATCTTCCTGAATTGATTTTTAAACTAAGGGACAGAACTAGGTTTGAATTAAAATGGCAAAACTTATATTTGAATCTACGGGCTTAGGCGGGAAACTAAATGGGCCGGCCCAGTGACGCTCAGCGGCGCAGAGGGCGACTGACAAGGGGGGTCTGCCTGTCAGCGATACTTAAAACCCGAAACGGTATCGAGCGATCTGGGCCACATGATTAGAACACAAATCAACAGTCCACGGTCGTCGTCGACGACGGACTCGTCGCCGGTGAGACTGAACCCTAAACGGCCGGTGGGAGTCTACTAGGGACATACCAGGGCTCCAGCTAGTGTGGCGAGGCGGGCGATCGAGCTGGACGGCGACGGCGAGCTCAGGCGAGGTCGCGGCAGGGGCTGAGGTGGATGGAATCGATGGCAGCGTCTCCTCCTCTGCAGCGGCCTCCTCCGGTGCAATTTCGGTGAACAGCGGCTCGAGCGGCTCCGGTGAGAGAGGGGAAATGTTCAGTGGAGAGAGGGGAGTGGAATGGTGTGAAGAGATGGTGCTAGGGAGGCCTTCTTATATAGGCTCGACGGTGAGACCGAGAGGCATGGGCGCGACTCGTCAGTGACGGCGAAACTGGGGGGCTACCGGCGTGGCAAGGTAGGCAGACGGTGGGTGGTCTGCTGGCGGTCAGCTACGGCGCAATGGCGCGGCTAGGGGCGTGCCTAACCGTCGGGGGCTTCATGCCCTCTAGGGGACAAAGGCGGTGCTCGACGGCGATCATGGCGACTATGGGTCGCACGGCGATGCACGGCCGTGTCTGGTGGGTTGCTGCGGTCGAGGCGGAGCGGCGTGCATGATATGGTGTCAAGGCGGCGGTATGCGTCTTTGGCGACAGCTCTGGCCTGCCTGGCGTCATGAGCAGAGAATGGGCGCGGTGTAGTCAGGTTGATCGAGGGGTGGACCGTGGGCGGTGGTAGGGTTGGGCGGAGCTAGTGGGCACACTGGAATAGCGCGGCTCGGTCTTTGGCGTGCTCCCCGTGTTTGGCCGGCGGTGACCTCATTTGGGTGGCGCTGCACTGGCGCTGCGGGGAAGGGGTGTGCTAGTCTGGGCTTGGTTAGATGCTAGGGGGACAGGGGAGTGCAGAGAGGGTTCAGAGGGGGACAAGGGCTTAACTAGCAACAGTAATAGTTAGGCCACTTTTATCTGCCGGCCAGGTGTTCGACGCAATGGCCGCATGAAGAAAGTTTTTGAATTTTTGAAAGATTTTTGGTGGAGTGATTCATCTTATGCTTAAGCATCTAGGTTTGCTTGGGATTTAAAAAATGGAGTTCATTTGAGTGGTTTTTGAATAAGTGCGATCTATGCATATGAACTACATTCAATTTTTAAATGTCATTTAAATTTATTGTTTGAATGTTTTTGGGATGAAACAAAGTGGGCCTTGGCACATCACTACTTGTACTAGCAAGGGGTGCAAAGAACCATAATTGTTTCTGTTAAGATTTGAGTTCTAGGAATAGCCAAAGTAGGCTATGTGATTAAAATGGCAAAAGTGACCATTTGCTTGAATTAATTCTTTTTTATTTATTTTTCTTTGGGATTGGTTTGGGAATGATCTAGATGATGTTTTAATTCACCTTAAAATCATTTTACAATCAATAGATCACTCAAACATGGCAATTCAAAACAACTCCTAAATTAAATGCACACACATATGAATGCTTAATCATTTTAAAAGGGAAAGTTTTTTGTTAACCCTAAATTGGGTAGATTTGATCTTGATCACTTGGATTAGTGTTTTGGGATGTTACACGAGATATGTCTCAAGACAGTCAGGCAGGGGGATATCTGGGCCATAGAAATATGTGCGCTGTCGGTTCTTGCAAGACTCGTGCCCTACGATGCCGGGGAAGCGCCGGCTAGGCCGGATCTTAAAACTAATGGTTCCACAAATCCGTAATTCATCCTTGGACTCTACAGACTCTCTCTTGACGGTAAAAAAGTATATAAACAGATCTAATCTTGGTTTGATGCCTAGAAATCCTTTGCACAAAGCTACAAAGTTGCTAAGGACGAGGATGTTGTTGGGGTGAGATTGTGGGGAAGTACCTGTAAGTGCTGGAGGACGTCCAGGAAGAAGTTGGAGACTGGCAGGCTTACGCCTCATACCAGCTGAGCTTTGAGGTACACCTTCTCTTTGTCTTGGGGAGAAGGAGCCACCTTGTCGGCCGGTGCCGACCGCTAGACCAAATCCTTTGCCGCGGGGAGATACCCCTCGGTGACCAGTTCTTGCAAGTCTTCGGCGGTGAGGTTAGATCCTCTCCACACTCCTTTGTGGGAGTCATTATCCTCTTCAGTGGCCTCTGGCACCGCTCATTCTTGGTCGTCGCTGGTGGTTTCCACCACAGCGGTGACCGGGACAATAACCCCCTCCGGTGGGACTGTCACTCCCTGAGAAAGCTCTGGAGTAGCCTCGGGGGTTGACGTCGTCGAAGGGATGGAGCTTCTGGAAGCCATTGGGGTGTTGAGGGTAAGTGGAGGAAGAGAAGGCTCAGGCTAGGGTTTTCTGAAGAGGAGCTCGAATGTGCGCGCGGCTAGAGGAAGACGAAGACGAGGGAGCGAATGCGGGTAAAAGGAAAATAACATGGCCACAGTGAAAATATATAGACCCCGCATTAAGATTCATGCAAAGGGATCCAACAGGTGGAGCGTTGCCGATGTGTCTACAAACATGCACGGCAATCTTTCCACGTCCTCCGTCTTTGCCACTTTACCGTTTCGGATTTCACGTGCGTGAAAATAGCTGATGATTAATTCCCTGCCTTCTGCAATTTCGAGGTAGCGTAGGTTGTACCCTACGTCATCCTCATGACAGTGGCAGTGAAGGATCATGTCTTTTGATTTCATCGAAGGCGGAGATTGTCCGGGTCTGGAAATGAAGACTGAAGGAATCTCTGGCTACATTGCGAAGCCAAAGAGGATTGCAGAGTTCTTTGGGAGACCTTTGAGATATTGCTTGACGAATTGCCGGCATCACCTAGACGAAGCATTCAAGATCAATGGGCAAGACGACACAAGATTTCAAAGGCCTCCGGGGCTACTGTTGGGGATATACTAAATGGGTATCCTCATAGCATGTCGCCAATCCGGCTAACCCGGGTGGCCCATAGTTGGTAGCAAGGCCTATGGCCTGCTGGGTGACCCAGTTAGACATATTCAGAAGGGAGGCCCATGCCAGATAAATGGAAGCTACGCAGGAGTCACCGACATACTCGGATCCTTGGAGTGCAAGACACGAAAGACTAGTTTGTATTAGTGTAGGACTCTTTACCTTGTCCGGTAAGGATCTTTCCCTGTAAACCCTAAGTTCTGGTTCCTTTATAAGCCGGACCTATGGGAGCCTTTAGAGTACAACCTAGATTTCTACGTACAATGTGCAACACCTCGTAGAGTGAACTTGTCTCTGTAACTCGGCGTATTGACATTATAGTGATTTATAGCAGGAGTAGAGTTCCACCACCGTCATGGAACTTGAACCTGGGTAAGTTGTGTTACCTCGTACCCACCAACTCTTCGCCTTACCCCATGTCTCTAAACACGCACTGTGAGGACCCCTCCATGGCGTACTCGTCGGCAATACCACGACATCACGCTTATAGCTCTCACTTGTGGTTTCTAGTTCGGTGCAATCCCTAAGGTGAGGTAAAAGGCTAACACCACCATATTCCACTTCCATATACAATCCTTTTGTATTTTGCATGATGGATAGGCACGGTGAGTCGAGCCAACCACCTCCACAAGAAGAAGAAGAACAAGGCCCATACATGACGCGCGCACGCCACTACATCATCCAACATGAGTTCCGTGATTGTTACCAAGCGCTTGAGACGTGACAAGATGAACAATTCAGCGAGACTCAAGCCGAGTTTAAGAACATCGACAACCGCTTCGATGGCCTCAAAAGACAAATGCATGCAATGCAACACAACTTTGGCCATCAAAATGAAGCGCTCTAACGCTCCGTCGCCGAAACAAACGACAAGCTTCGACTCCTCATCGATGGAATGACGAGACCACGTTCACACGCATCAAGCTCTGCAAGCTCGTCGCATAACCGTTCTCCTCTTCGTCAAGATCATCATCCAAGTGCTCCAAGACGTAATGACGTCCCCGTGGTTTAAGATGGAAGCTCTTTGAACTATGTCCTTCCCCACCGCATGCTGCAATGTCAAGCTATGATGGTGATTTCTCCTCAAGGCCCCAAGCAGGGCGAGAAGGACACCGTCATCACGCAAGGGCACTAGTGATCCAACAAGAACAACCACATGAAGAACCATGAGTGGAACCTCGATTACAACCTCAATTCCACCACCGTTGCCCGCGACACATACTTGCCACAACAAGTGATGACTCTAACTTGGAGGAACAAGCTCGTCACTGACATGAAGCTCTTCATGACCCTCATCTTCATCATAGCCGTCATGAACATCAACACCTCCACCATGGTTACCATGACGATCCTCCTCCACCACATCAAGACATGGAGCATCAAATGGTTCATATTGAGAGACACCCACTACGTCATGAGGCTCAAGACCATGATCTTCGCCGTGAGGTCCAAGTGCCTAACCCGCAACACCAACCGAGGAACGAGCCTCCTCTTCATCAACAACAACCGCAAGAGGCTCCACATCCTCATGATCGTCATGAGGCTCAAGCGCCTCAACCTCGTCAACAACGGCGCCAAGAGCAAGAGCAAGAGCAAGTTCCACCACTGTAGCATCCCAATTGTCTAACAGTTGCAATGCTACTTGCCTAGTATATATATTGCTACTTCCTACATATTATTCTTGCATTGCATCATCATTATATCATGCTCATGTCACCATGCCACATTGCATTGAGCATCATATAAAACCCCTTTTATTTTGGTTCTTCTCTCATATGCATTTGTATTCTTATTAATTGTGTTTGCCTCTTGATACATTGTAGTTGGTTCTTAATAATTGTTTAAATGCCCAAGTTGAGTTGGACGCATATCTCTTTCAACTTCACCACCTTTATTGGCACCACCTTATAATTCCACCATCCAAACTAATTGTGGGCTTTTGCATCTTCTTTGGTTTTTGTCCAGCTCACATTTATAAAGATGGATCCTTTCTTTACCACATGCCCCATTCATGGTTCATATTGTTTTCACAATATAAATAACTTGGGGTTACATGTGGGGGTGTTTTAAGTCCTCATGTGGTTTGTTTAAATGCATGGACATGTTTAAATATAACAGGATCAAATAAATGTCTAGTGGCACATACACACTAGCAAATTCCATTCTTATTCAAATATGCCCAACTTTTATACCAACCATGTGATCTTAATCACCTTTACTTCTGAGGGCCATATTCTTCAAATACTTGAATGCATGTATAAATATAGAGCCATGTTGGAGTACATTTGTTGTTACAAATATATGGTGACCTTATTTGTCCATGCATGTGTATGCTAAACACCCACACACCACACATACACCTAAGCTACACCACCATGCATGTGCATGAGTATCACACGGATGGCAAACTAGCTATTATCTCTTTTGCTAGTGCAAATCGAGCTATGCCTAGCTGGGTGTCCTAACTGAGCTAGCTATCCTTAGAACACACACACACCCATCTGTTAGCTACACCCATGCCCAACTCTGAACCCTACCGCCTGCACCTGACCATGCGCGTGCACCCTCTCCGGACCTGACCAACAACCCGACTCCCTCCCCTCCCGGTAACTTCCTGGTTGATCCACGCCCGGTGGAAAGCGATCGACGCGCCTGAGCCCTGTTCCTCGTCTCCTGCGTCACGTGAGCACCACCCCGATGCAAGGACGGTGTCCCACGCTGCTCGCCTCTCTCCCTCTCGCTGGGGCATAAAGCAGCAGCAGCAGCCACGCCTCACCAGACCGCCTCGCCATCCCCTCCCGCTTCCCACCTGCACAAAACCCTAGCCGCCGCCATGACCATACCCACCTAGCTCCTCGCCGTCGACAGGCCACCGTGTCCTGGAGCTGCGCAAGAAGCCACAGCGCGGTACGGAACGGGGAGCGAGGAGGAGACGCACCGCACCGCAGCGCCGGTCCACTGTTGCCACGGCGAGCTGCAACGCCCCGGCCACCCACGTCTCGCCACCAACATCGACGCCGTCGACGAATGCTCTACCCGCCTCGCCAGCTGCCCCCGTCGGTGAGCTTCCTCTCCCATGCCCTGTTACCCTACACTCCTAGGCCTCCCCGTTGCTGCCGTCGCGCTCGCCAAGGCGCGCACGACACCGTCCTGCGTGCGCGCGCGCCGACAAACAGCAGCAGAAGTAGTCACCGCACGCTCAGCAGTCAGGTTTTCCGCCGCCTTCGCCGCATACTCGCTGCGCGCACCGCCATCCCCAGCCATGGTTCCTTGCACCGCTGCCTAGCCCTAGACCCCCTCTTTGATTCGAGTACCTACACGCCCAATTCGGCCGAGTATTGAGCTCGCAATCGTGCGAGGAAGTCCGGTCCGATTCAAGCGTTTTGTCAGGTTTTTCCGTCAATCCGACACCGCGCTAACCCCTCTGTCCCTCGCAAGTTTGCCATCGCTGTGGTCCTTCTCCGAAAAATCTTCGAACACGAGATTTGTATATCTAACCGAGATCTACAATTTTTGTTTTTGGAGTATACTAAAATTCGTAGCAGTTCGTTCGAAATCATCCTCTCCAGATCGGAGCAGCTAGCTAGTTTTGCACGGAGTTTTGATTCAGCTGCTTTTCTGTTGACCAGCTCGGCTGCTAATTCAGTATATTGCAACCTTTAGTCAAGACATCAGTACACGCACAGCACTTCTGGTTTGCACCCTCCCGCTCTGACCGAGTGTCGATTCCTCACGGTGGATTTAATCTCATTCCCATCTTTTGACTGAACTTTTCTGTGTTCTCTAAACTTGAATCAAAGCACCAAAATTCAGTTTGGAGTGTTGCACACACGCACGCCTAAACTTGCTGCACCACCTATAATCATTCAATTTTACCTAGCTCGTTTTGATCCACCAGCTTATCACACGTACGTTTGGACAAGATAAAATTCCTGGTTTCTTTCCTGTATGAACAACGTAAATCAGATGCCCTGGCTTCGGGTCTTTCCTAGCAGCGAAGCCATCTTTGACACGAGAACCAGCACAGCCTAGCATTTAGCATCTTTTATGTCTATACGGCCAGATGACATGTTCAATTCCCGGTGGATGTCATTTAAACTCCAAATCGTTTTGCCTTACCATCGATCTACCGTTAGGCCGGACCACTGGTAACTCGCAGTAGCACATCGCTAGCATGCTCGGTTCCATCTGATGTCGTTCATATACTAGGTTCGGGCTTTTTGTTTTTCCTTTGGGCTAATTCTTTCTCTTGCATAAAATTCCTCAAATCATATCTTTTAGTTCAAAATAATTGTTTGGTATATAAGACGTGTGTGCACAATTAAGTCTGTCCTATGCTTACTGTTTTGGATAATTAAAATATGCAAATAGTTAATAATAGCTTCTACTATTAACTAATCCAATCTTGTTTTTTTCCACCTTTTAAACTGTAACCCGAAATAAAATGTTTTATACATGATAGTTTATCAGAAAAATTAAGGATTAAGAAAATAACATCCAAAATATTTTCTGAGCAAATAAGTTTTTGAAATTGCTTTAATGCTATTAAATGATCTTTTCTTAATAAAATCTATAACTGTAATTTCGTAAATCCAAATTCGATAAATAATATGTCTAAATCGATCAGCGCGACGAGTCCGTTCTGACTATGCATTCCTTAATATGAATTGAAGCATGCATCATATAAATATTAAGTATACAGTAATGTTTATGGGAGCAAAACATGACTAAAAACTTAATAAATTGCTTTATTCTTGTACCCCACACCTCACCGATGCCATGCTATGCTATGCTATGTAAATTGTGCATCATTCCAGCATGGTATACTTGTTTGCTTGTTGCATATTATTTATATGATTGTACAGTGTATTTAATTCGGCCCCTTGTGTGCTTGGTTTTATCCAGATAGACACTGAGCAAGGAGAATACCAGAAGTCTCAGAAGTATTACCCGGATCCTTCCTATTCGACAACATAACTGCCAGGCAAAATTCCCCATGGTTGTATATATATAGTACCTATACTTCTATCTTACTCTTGCATCATTGAGTCGTGCTTGCATTAAATTGAATCCCAAGCACTGCATAGCCTTTACTTTTAAATCCCACCTAAGCGTGTACCTCCATCCCATGAGCCATTACTACAGGAGTTGTTTGAGCCATGTGATCCGTAGAATTGCATGTGTAGGGTTTATGCGAGTCTTTGGATAATGAGGTACCTAAACAACTTAATATGAGTAGAGAACTAATGAAAGCGACATCAGTGAGCATTATCTGCTATTTAGTTCTTTAAGCTCACTTGTGTCCCATAGGACCCCGCGTACTTGATTCTTATTCCTTGACTATTCGCACTATCCACAAACGGGAGACTGAATCCCCCTTTGCTTGAGCTTGATTCGCACTTTATTTCTTGGGGCCACAAACTAGTTTGGGGCTTTATTACTATCTTATACTTATGCCATGCTTTATTGCTTTATTTACGATTGTGCGTGGAACACCTATACTGTTTAAGAATACGGAATGTTTACGCGGTATCGAGAAGCCCAATCACATTTTCGGGTTTCTAGTCATTTAGAGCCATTGTCGCAAATCCTGGGTCCGTCTCGGAGCCGGCCAACTTCGTTGCGGTTAGCTTATTGGGGTGGTCCCCTGAAATGATTTATGAATCCTGTGAATGCATTGTCGTGAGGCCTCGTTGCGTTTTATTTGTTTTTTCCCAAGATTGATCGTGTGTGTGTTGCTATTTGCGCACCCCTGTAGGGTAAATCTTTCTGAAAGTCGCGTCCGCGGTTATGGACGACTTGGAGCACAGTTTCTCGATCATAGACAAGCATAACTAAAGCACCGCCTTTAAATTGACTAAGATATGACTAGTAATTAGTACAACACTCGTGGAATGGTTAATAAAATTGCCAACGGATGGGTTGTTCTTCCGTCTTCTCGTCGGTAAGCGAGAAGGAGGACGAGCGAGGTTATTTATGTTGCTTATATAACTATGGCTATTAATTAACGGGCGTTCGTCCATCTCTGGTGGGGTGGATGTGTAGCGAGTCTCTATAGCTCTTTGTAGAAATTATCTTTCGCTGCAATTGCGTCACCCCCAGGTTGTTCCCTTTAGATGCATTAAGACTTGCTGAGTACCCCTAGGGTCCCTCACAATAAATATTTGGTTTAGGTGGACAGGTATGCTCTCCGGAAGGTTACCGGGTCAAAGAGACCGATGATGGTGGCAACGACCATCAAGTGTAGAGATTCTGGAGATGGAGATCCATGAGATCTGTGGGCGGGATGTGCTTATTTTCAGGGCATCTTATGCCGATTTGTTTCTTATCCGTACTCGGATCATGTTTTCTGCTTCCGCTTGATACTCTGTTGCGTGATGTATGAGGAGATATCCTAAACTATTATATCTATCTAGGATATTTGGATCTTGCCGTATGGGGTTGAATATTTCTGTTTCTATTGTTTCTAGATGGTGTGACTCTGATGTCTATTGTAAGTCGTAGACATACATGCTCATTTGTGTATGTCGTGGTCGCGTTACCTGTCGCTTACGCTGCTCGCTCTTGTCCCAATGTTCTTGAAAGTGGATAAGGGGTAGGCCTGTACCGTGCCCTGCTCCACTTTGATGGGGCTACACGTGGGTGGCCTTGGGCCTCCACAGTAGAATCCCTTGTTGAAACGGTACGACCCGGTAGGATAGCACATCTATGTATCACGCCAATTCCTGGATCGGTTCTTTGGCATACATAACATCGATAGGCATCAAAGAATTAACAGTGCATCATTATTACAACGATATGATCAAGAATATTGTATTTATTACAAAGTTTGCAAAGCATAATGCTTGCATAAATAAACAAGTATCAAATAGATAGCATAAATAAAGTAACTCCAGTCTCCATTATGCGCCACATGTGAACAAAATGTAGAGTGGAGGGTCGTAACCAACACTACTACTCAGAGTAACCGGAAGAGTAACCTGCAACATGAAACGTAACAGCCTCGAAGGGTAAATACTTGGAATGTACTGGCAAGTGGAACAATGAGAGAAACGACAAGACTAATAGCTATATGCATATCTGGCTTGTGGGGTTCATGCTTAGTTGTGGCAGGAAAATACTTCATCCTACCGTTTGTAAATCATGTGTAAAGTATTTAATCTTCATCACACAACCCAATTATGTTTCAACCATAAGTTTTACAATTACAAGTTAGAATGAATGAGAACATGTCATAGCACCCATAATCCAGCAACTCAATCGTTCATTACCGGGGACATGGTTAAACACTTAGTTTTACACACTGCAGGGGTTGAACACTTTACCCATATGACTTGGTTGAACCGCTCGTACCATGACACGCATATTGAGTCATGATAGGGAGAAGTCCAAGAAGAGACAATTCGGGAAGTAGCTCCCCAAGCCCATCCACGCACCGTACCAACCTATCACATTCACTACATCTCTGGATACGAAGAGCTCGGGTCGCCACGACCTACTAAGTCCATCCAGCCACCCATAACTCACTAGCATATGGTTACACACGGAAGCTACCAAATCAAGACACTAATCATTTCTCAGAAACTTGGGTGGCCATCCACAAGTGAGATACTCGGGTAAACCATAGACATGGGCTCGGCATTCACGAACCAATCAATTACCAACCCATCCAGAGAGTTCATTAATTAAGTTGTTTTCAAAGTTTCCAAACACATTCTTTCAAAACAATCTTTATCATGGTGTATCCCATCCTCGTCTACATAAGCACAACTAAGCACAACTACTTACGGCGGCTCGCCTAACAAGGAAGGCTACGACAATAATAGGATATAACATAGCAATAGATATAACTTGTAAAAAAAAAACAAGGTACAATGCATATAGAAAGTAAATGGGACTTTTATGAAGCTCCACTTGCCTTGGTAGTTGTCGGAGTCAAAAGCACAGTCCGGACAATCGCACGGGTTACAATCCCCACAATCTACACGAAAGCAATTCAACCAAATAAACAATCCACACATAGAGACCAACAAATGTAACACAATGCATGCATGACACTTTAACAAAGATTCAGTAGTTTAGTTATGTTCTCTGATCAATGCTACTACTGAATGATGCATGGGAAAACCTTTAATGCAAAGAAAACAATTTATACATAAAAGAGGGCTAGTTAATAGGCTTTTAGTCAAAGCATTGAACCATTGCTATAAACAGTGTTGTTCAAGTGTGACAAAAATACTACTAGACAGATAGTTCAAATTACTCCAGAAGGGTTTACAGAACTTTTTCTGTGATTTTTATACTACTTTAAGCCTTTTTATAATATCAGGAAAATACATACAGTAAACCTGAAATATTATTGTAGAATAAAATTCTACGCAATTTTGTGAATCCAACGATATCTTATTTGTAATTTTTGGCCTAGTAGATTAATTTCTATGATTTTCACAAGTTATAACAATTTTCTGCCTTCTTTTCTATTTTCAGAAAAACTGCGGGGAATATTCCCGCTGACTAGTGTACGCCGACGTGGCGCTGACTGGGCCGGTTGACTGGTCAGTGGTCCACGCGGTCAGCGTCCGATCTAGCCCGTTCGACCCGCATCCAACGGCCGACGCGAGGCGTCTATGATGCTCACCGGTGGCGGCTCGGAATCCGGTGGCGGCGGCGGCTCCGGTGAGGTTTGACTGTGGCGAGGTGGTCCACGGGATGCGACAAAGGGCGGCGGTCCTGAGAGGGGTCTCAACGCGGACGGGGGCGACCTCGGGCGGTGACGCTTGGCGGTTGGAGCGGCGCAACGACGTCGGACTCCGGCGAGGCTCCTAGGCGTCTCTAGTGGTCCTGCTGTCACAAGAAGGGCATCAGAGGGTGCACCATAAGGACAGGAAGGGGGTAGGGGGAAGAACGGGGCGGCGGGGTGCTCGGCGGCCTCGGGTGAGCTTACACCAAAGGTAATGGTGGCGGCGGCGTGCTCCAACTCCGGCGAGGAATTTCGGTGGCGTCGGGGCACGATAGCTAGGGCTAGGAGTGGGAAAAGGGCGGCGGTAGCGAGCTCTATAAGGGAGGGCAGAGAGGCATGCGGAAACGAGCCGAATTCCCGAAGAAATCGGGCGAGAACTGCGGCAGCAGTTCGTCTCAACAACGAACTTGGCGGCGGCGGTCTCCTGGTCGAGCACGGGCTTCTCATGCCGCTGACAGGTGGGCCCCGACGGTCAGGAAAAAAACAAAAAGGAAAAGAGAAAAATAAAAAGGGGGAAAGGGGGAAAAGGCTACGCGGGCTGCTGGCGTTGTGCGGCTAGGTCCCGGGTGGGCTTGCTGGGCCGCTGCCCGGCTGGCTGCCCTTTTTTATTTTTTTCTTCTTTCTTTTATTCTTTTTTTAACTGCTGTTAACTGAATCTGTAACTGGAACTGTCTGTTTTTTTGAATTTTTCTGCAGGTTCTGAAATTTGGCCATAACTTTTGATCTACTACTCCAAATTGGGTGAAACAAAAACCTACAGATTTGAAATTGAAAACTCTGCATCTAAGCATCTAGGTTTACTTTTTGGCATCATGCAAGCAGATGCTAGGCGAAAGCCCTAGTAGTCACCTATAAGGGAAGAAAAGGCACTTGTGTGGTGTTTTACCAAAAAGCTTTCAAAACTGAAATTTTGCAAAGATGAACATGATGCAATGCCATGTATGTATGCAGTACCAAATCTAGAATTTGGGAAGTGACAAGAATAACCCCCTTAAGATGAATCTCGTCCTCGAGATTCGACGTGGCTAGCAAATAGGTGTGGGTGGTCCTCTCGGAGTTCATCTTCTCGCTCCCGGGTGGCTTCCTCTTCAGTGTGATGGCTCCATTGCACCTTGCAAAACCTGATCGTCTTGCTGCGGGTAAACCTCTCCGCTGTCTCCAAAATTTTGAACGGCTTCTCCTCATAAGTCAAGTCACTCTCTAGCTGAACCTCATCTAATGGCACGGTATCCCTCAACGGTGTATCCACCATCTCCGGATGGCATTTCTTCAGCTGGGACACATGGAACACATCATGAACAGTGGATAGAGCTTCT
Organism: Avena insularis; assembly: GCA_023614405.1. Classification (NCBI taxonomy): domain Eukaryota; kingdom Viridiplantae; phylum Streptophyta; class Magnoliopsida; order Poales; family Poaceae; genus Avena; species Avena insularis. The sequence continues at coordinate 317,975,597 of CM042686.1, forward strand.
GGCAATTCCAACTGATATGCAACCTCTGCCTTGCGTGCTAGGATCCGGTATGGTCCTATAAACCGAGGTGCCAGCTTACCCTTAATTCCACGTAGTGGCGAAACTCTGAGGTATGCTCGATCTCCAATCTCATACACCACTTCCTTGTGCTTAGAATCAGCATAGCTCTTCTGTCTTGATTGTGCCACCTTCAACCTGTCCCAAATCAAACTAACCTTCTCTTCAACATCCTTGATCAAATCCGGTCCAAATAGTTGACGTTCACCTACACCATCCCATAACAATGGTGTTCTGCACCTCTTACCATATAGTACATCGAACAACGACGTCTCGGTGCTGGATTGGTAGCTGTTGTTGTAGGAAAACTCAGCATAAAGCAAATTTTCATCCCAACTAGTGCCATGAGCTAAGTCACAAGCTCTCAACATATCCTCCAAAATCTGATTCACCCTCTCGGTCTGACCATCCGTCTGGGGGTGGAAAGCTATACTAAACTCCAATCTCGTTCCCAACGACTCACGTAGCTGGCGCCAAAAGTGAGAGGTGAATTGGGTGCCTCTATCTGACACAATGCTCTTAGGAACTCCATGCAGACACACAATTCTGTTCATGTAGATGTTGGCTAACTTAGCACTAGTGTCAGTGGCCTTCATGGGTATAAAGTGAGATACCTTGGTTAAGTGATCAACCACTACCCAAATAGAATCATATCCTGACTTAGTCCTGGGCAATCCTGTGATAAAGTCCATTCCAACTCTATCCCACTTCCAGTCAGGTATCGGCAATGGCTGTAGCAGTCCTGTAGGCTTTTGGTGCTCAACCTTCACTCTACTACAGACATCACATAAGGCAATATACTCTGCAATCTCTCGCTTCATGTTAACCCACCAAAACCTTTCCTTCAAATCCATGTACATCTTCGTGTTACCTGGATGTATAAAGTATGGCGAGTTATGAGCTTCCTGAAATATCAACTTCCTAATCTCTGGATCGTTGGGCACACATAAGCCATCCTTGTACCATAGTGTTCCTTGATCATCCTCGCAAAATCCTTTGGCTTTACCTTTGGGTATGTTTCCTCTTATTTCCTCCAGGTCACTATCCTTCTTTTGAGATTCTCTAATCTCATCCAAAAGCGTTGGCTTGACTTCCATTGTTGCCAAATATCCCTCGGATACTACTTCCAACCTGAGGTCCTTGAACTGTTCACACAAATCCTTGGGTAATTCTCCCACTGTCAGGCCATTAGCATAAATCTTGCGACTCAGCACATCCGCTACGACATTGGCCTTTCTTGGGTGATATTGCAAACTCATGTCATAATCCTTTATGATCTCCAACCATCTCCTCTGCCTCATATTCAGCTCCTTCTGAGTGAATATGTATTTCAGTCTCTTGTGATCCGTGAACACGTCACAATGCTTACCCATCAGATAGTGCCTCCACACCTTGAGTGCATGCACAACTGATGCTAATTCCAAGTCATGCGTGGGGTAATTCCTCTCGTGGTGTTTAAGTTGGCGTGAGGCATAAGATACCACCCTTCCATCCTGCATCAGTACACTACCCAGTCCTTGACAGGAAGCATCACAATACACATGGAAATCCTTCCGAATATCTGACAAACACAAGATAGGTGCGGTCACTAGGCGTTGCTTCAGTTCCTAGAAACTAGCTTCGCACTCCTTGGTCCATTCAACTTCTTCTCCATCTTCAGTAATTCAGTCATTGGCTTTGTAATCTTGGAGAAATTCTCAATGAACCTTCTATAATATCCAGCAAGTCCCACGAAACTCCTAATATCTCCCACATTCTTGGGTGACTCCCATTCTGTAATTGACGCCACCTTGCTTGGATCAACTACAACTCCTTCACCTGACACCACGTGTCCAAGAAATCCAACAGTGTTCAACCAGAATTCACATTTACTAAACTTGGCATATAATTTATGCTCCCTCAGCTTTTCCATAATTAGTCGCAGGTGTTTCTCATGTTCAGCATCATCCTTGGAATATATCAATATGTCATCACCACCACGAACTTATCCAAGTACTCCATGAATACCTTGTTCATCATGGTCATAAAGTATGCCGGAGCATTTTTTAGTCCAAAAAACATAACTGTATACTCATATAACCCATACATAGTGGTGAAGGCGGTCTTTGGTACGTCTTCCTCACAGATCTTCAATTGGAAATATCCCGATCTTAGATCAATCTTGGAAAACACCTTTGCTCCATCCAACTGATCAAACAAATCATTTATATTGGGCAATGGGTATTTATTCTTGATGGTCACTTCATTAAGTGAGCGATAGTCAACCACCAATCTCTTACTACTGTCCTTCTACTCCACGAATAGAACAGGTGCGCCCCAAGACGATGAACTGGGCTGAATAAATCCCTTGTCCAATTGCTCTCTAAGCTGCTTCTTTAACTCTTTCAGTTCCTCCACATCCATCTTATACGGCCTCTTGGCTATCGGTCCTGTTCCCGGCATCAAGTCAATAAGAAACTCCACATCCCTGTCAGGTGGCATCCCTGGCAGCTCATCCGGAAACACATCGGGGTATTCCTTAACTACGACCACATCTTCTAGGCTAACCCCCTTAAGAGAATTCAACTCGGCCACTCCCATATTGGTAGGCGACTTATACCCGATCCTTACTCCCTCTGGTGTAGTGAGTGAAATTGCTCGTTGAGCATAATCTATCTGACCTTGATGTTTCGACATCCAATCCATGCCCAATATGACATCTAGACCTTGGGATTCTAGTATAACCGGGTGTGCAGGAAATGCATAAGCACCAATTTCTAGTGTCAACCCTCGACATGCTGCACTAGCTATCATCTCTCCCCCAGGGGAACTTACTCTAATAGATCCTCTAAGAGCCTCGGTAGGTAGCTTATACTTATCCACAAATGCCCTTGATATGAATGTATGCGATGCACCAGTATCGAAAGGAACAAATGCGATGTGGGTATTGATTGGGAACTTACCAACCACTAGCTCTGGTTCATTCTGAATCTCCTCAACGTTCACATGGTTGATTGTTGCCTTCTGGTTTGCATTAGGCTTGCTTCCTGCTTCAATCCTCTTCTCTAGGCAATTATCAGCATAGTGCCCCATCTTCTTGCACTTGAAGCATTCCACTTCACTGAGATCCCTCCTGCCAGAGTGGTTGTGTCCATTGTTCCTCCCAGAGTTGTTGTTGTAGCTCTTGTGGCCATTGTGGTGGTGGCCATTATGGTGGTGACCATTTCCCCCATGGTGATGTCCAGAGTTCCCATTACCTCCACGGTGACTGTTCCCATTACCTCCATTGTAATGGTTATCATTACCTCCACGGTGATGTCCAGAGTTCCCATTTCCATGGTGGGAAATACGGGCCCTATGGTGTGACCCTGAGTTGTGATTGCCATTATACTTCCTCTTGCGCATTTCAGCTTGTCCCTATTTTCCCTCCAGAATCCTAGCCTTGTCCATCAGAGTCTGGAAATTAGGAGCATGCACAATAGAAAGCTGGACTGAGAGCTCGTCATTCAGACCATCAAGGAACCTCTCCCTCCTCTTGGCATCTGAGTCCACATCCTCTGGAGCATATCGGGATAGATTAGCGAATTCCTCTATGTATTTAGACACATTGCGGTGACTCTGGTGCAGGCTGCGGAACTCCCTCCGCTTCAGACTCATAGTTCCAGTAGAGACATGGTGAGTCATGAACCCTTCTCAAACATCTCCCAGGTCACATTAGCAATAGGGTGGGTGATCTAAAAAGTATCCCACCAAGAAGCAGCTGGTCCTTCCAATAGATGAGCAGCGAACCCCACTTTTTCAGCATCGGTGCACCCAACTGTCACCAAGTCCTTGTTCACCGAGCATAGCCAATCTAGTGCAACCATTGACTCAGGTGCAGTGGAGAACTTGATTAGCCTTAACCTCAGAAATTGATCAAGATCATCCACTTGTGGGGGCGGATTGTTGTTGTTGTTGTTGTTGTTCATCTGCTGGGCCAGAGCTTGCATCAGCTGGGTCTGTGCTTCCATCATCTGCTGCATGCCAGGTGGCATGTCATTGAGGTGTCTCGGCGGCATCTGCGGTTCAGCATAGGAAAGTTTTAGACAGAACAACTAAAGATAAGCAATATCCATCTACCCATGCCACATGCTCAATGCAACAACAATTCATCCACAGCAACCATAAGAAATCACCACATAAGCAATCACACAAACAAGCATTGTTCCAGGTTTTCCTTAATAGTATATAGCTACAAAATAATTTAGAAACGCTGGTAACAACATTAGGCAAAACAAAATAGCAAATAAGCAAAACCAGAAATCTGGCAGAACAGTTCTGTCCTGTTCACGAATTTTTTTCCTGACTTAAAATCGTCAGGAATTTTTGCTGATTTTTGTGCAGATACTACAGATAATTACACACCAGACCCCAATTTCTCAGATTTTCCGCAGTTACCAGTAAAACATGAAAAATCATACAGTACAGAAGATTCAGCAGAAACTACAGCGATAAAACACGAATTTTACCCAAACTTGTCCAAATATCATTTAATAAATCTCACAAAAATTCTTGGAACTTCAAGGTACTTAACTTTGCATTCTAAACACAATATGCTAATAGTGCATAAGTTTACATTGATCGATGTCTAAGACTAATGAATTTCCCTAACGAAGACTAGTTTTGGAGGACCATCTCTAACTATTTGATGAACAGGTTGCAATAGGTTCTGGAGTCCATGCACTAACGCTTCGATCCTCGTGCATGCCATGATGGTGGCGTGTACACCTCTCTTGAGTATTCTTCACCTGAGTCCTCGAATTCCACCTCTTCGGGGTCCTCCTCGCTTTCTTCAGCAAAAGCGCCCGCTGCATCTCCTCCATCATCGTCATCCCTTCCTTCATCGTCACTGCCTCCATCATCATCATTGTTACCTCCACCACCATTGTTACCTCCATCACCATTATCCGCATCATCATCATCATTACCATTATTTGGTGGAGGATTCTGCTGCGCTTGAAGGGCAGCAATCTGGGCAGCCATATCCACGATGGTTTGATCTCGCTTAGCCACAACTTGATCCCTTTCCACAATAGTTTGGTTCAGCGCTGCAATTGTGGCATCTCTACCAATGAGGGCTTGCTCCATTGTATTCACAGCGGTGTGCAAGGTTTCCATCGCATACCCTTGTAAATGCACAGTGCCCTGAAAATAATCCAACGCCTCCTTTTGCTGCATCAGCTTCTCTTCCCTCTCCCAAGCTTTAATCTCCATGTCTTCTATGTGCTTCTCATGGGGTGGCATGCTGTTCCGATTACCTGTGGTAACCATCATGTTCCCATCCTCATTCCGCTTTCCAAATGCAAGGAAAGGTGAACCTGCTGGCAGTCGGTGTTGGTGGAGATAGCACAGTTGTGACAGCGTCTCATGCATGGCTGATTCCACTCCTTGCTCCCAGGTAAGGTACTTCTTGGTACGGTTTAGGTTCTCAATGCCAGGCATGGTGGGATCTGTAAGAACAATAGCGGTGATCTCCCATACGTGATTTGCAGGCACATATGTGTTCATCCTCCTCCCTTTGAACATCAGCATTGGCATGCCTAGCGTCTGGCAAAGCTCCGCCAACTGTCTTGCGAAGAGTCTTGGTGATTGGAACTCAACATACTCAACTCTGGTGGCATCTCCCATCTATCAATTGTAAAGAGGAAAGAGTGAGAACAGCAAAGGAAAAGAACTTACTAGAATGAAAGGCATAAGAATAAAGACAGAATTTAAAATAGAATTAAATAAATATAAGGCTTCCTATTCCAATCCTAGGTCACGATCCTACAGTCAACACACTGCTTTGATACCATCTGAAATGGTACGACCCGGTAGGGTAGCACCTCTATGTATCACGCCAATCCCTGGATCGGTTCATTGGCATACATAGCATCGATAGATATCAAAGAATTAACAGTGCATCATTATTACAACGATATGATCTAGAATATTATATTTATTACAAAGTTTGCAAATCATAACGCTTGCATAAATAAACAAGTATCAAATAGATAGCATAAATAAAGTAGCTCCAGTCTCCATTATGCGCCACAAGCGAACAAAATGTTGAGTTGAGGGTCGCAACCAACACTACTACTCAGAGTAACCGGAAGAGTAACCGGCAACATGAAACATAACAGCCCGGAAGGGTCAATACTTGGAATGTACTGGCAAGTGGAACAATGAGAGAAACGACAAGACTAATAGCTATATGCATATCTGGCTTGTGGGGTTCAGGATTACTTGCAGCAGGAAAATACTTTATCCTACCGTTTGTAAATCACTTGTAAAGTATTTAATCTTCATCACATAACCCAATTATGTTTAAACCACAAGTTTTAACAATTACAAGTTAGAATGAATAAGAACATGTCATATCACCCATAATCTAGCAACTCAATTTTTCATTATCGGGGACACGGCTAAGCACTTAGTTTTACACCCTGCAGGGGTTGTACACTTTACCCATTTGACTTGGTCGACCCACTCGTACCATGACACGCATATTGAGTCATGATAGGGAGAAGCCCAAGAAGAGACAATTCAGGAAGTAGCCCCCCCAAGCCCATCCACGCATCGTACCAACCTATCACATTCACTACATCTATGGATACGAAGAACTCGGGTCGCCACGACTTACTAAGTCCATCCAGCGACCCATAACTCACTGGCATATGGTTGCACACGGAAGCTACCAAATCAAGACGCTAATCATTTCTCAGAAACCTGGGTGGCCATCCACAAGTGAGATACTCGGGTAAACCATAGACATGGGCCCGACATTCACGAACCAAGCAATTACCAACCCATCCAGAGAGTTCATTAATTAAGTTGTTTTCAAATTTTGCAAACACATCCTTTCAAAACAATCTTTATAATGGTGCATCCCACCCTCGACTACATAAGCACAACTAAGCACAACTACTTATGGCGGCTCGCCTAACAAGGAAGGCTACGACAATAATAGGATATAGGATAGCAATAGATATAACTTGTAAAAACAAAATAAGCTACAATGCATATAGAAAGTAAATAGGACTTTTATGAAGCTCCACTTGCCTTGGTAGTTGTCGTAGTCAAAATCACAGTCCGGACAATCACACAGGTTACAATCCTCACAATCTACAAGAAAGCAATTCAACCAAATAAACAATGCACACATAGAGATCAACAAATGTAACACAATGCATGCATGGCACTTTAACAAAGCTTCAGTAGTTTAGTTATGTTCTCTGATCAATGCTACTACTGAATGATGCATGGGAAAACCTTTAATGCAAAGAAAACAATTTATGTATAAAAGAGGGCTAGTTAATAGGCTTTTAGTCATAACATTCAACCATTGCTATAAACAGCGTTGTTCCAGTGTGACAAAAATACTACTGGATAGATAGTTCAAATTAGATCCTAGACCAAAAGGAATTACTCCAAAAGGGTTTACAAAACTTTTTCTGTGATTTTTATACTACTTTAAGCCTTTTTATAATCTCAGGAAAATACATATAGTAAACCTGAAATATTATTGCAGAATAAAATTCTACGCAATTTTGTGAATCCAACGATATCTTATTTGTAATTTTTGGCCAAGTAGATTAATTTCTTTGATTTTTACAAGTTATAACAATTTTCTGCCTTCTTCTCTATTTTCAGAAAAACTGCGGGGAATATTCCTGGGAATATTCCCGCTGACTAGTCTACACCGACGTGGCGCTGACTGGGTGATACATCGCAAATGTATCTATAATTTTTGATGTTCCATGCTTGGTTTATCCACTTTCTTGTGTTTTGTTCCAACTTTGGAATACTTTTCATATGATTTTTTGGACTAACCTATTAACAAGAGCCACAGTGCCAGCTACCTGTTTTCTGCTGTTTTTGGTTCCAGGAAAGTCAGAAAATGAATATTCTCGGAATTGGACAGGACAAAAGCCAAAGTGCCTATTTTTCCGGAAGGGATCAAGTGCCAGAATACGAGACGGAGAAGGGCCAGGGAGCCACCACACCACCTGGCCGTGCGACCAGGCCTGGCCCGCGCCAGGGGGGTGTGGCCGCTCCCGGCACCCCCTCGGCCTCTCCTTCCGACTATATATTACCCTAGGGACGAAAATCCTATGTACCCGATCAAAAATCCACGAAAGAGTCTGTAGCCGCCATCATCTCCATCCCTAGATCGGGAGGGATCTAAAGCTCTTCCAAGACTCACGGAGAGGGGAATTCACCCTGGAGGCCTTCTTCATCACCATGCAAGCCTCCGGTGTGATGCGTGAGTAGTTCATCCTTGGACTACGGATCCATGTAGTAGCTAGATGGCTGGTTCTCCTCCTTTGTGCATTCATGTTTAGATCTTGTGAGCTCCGTTCATGATCAAGATGATCTATTTGTAATTCATACATGTTGTGTTTGCGGGGATCCGATGGATATTGAGATGCTATTTTAGATTGATTATTGATTCTATCATGTCTTTGTTATTTGAGATCTTGCATGCTTTCCGTTGTTACTGGCTATCTTGGCCAGTAGATGCTAGCAACTCCAAGAGTTAGTATTTATGCTCGAGAGTGGGTTCATGCCTCTGGTAATCTGGGGAAGTGATAGAAATCTCTAAGGTACTAGATGTGATGTTGCTACTAGGGAGAAAACAACAATCCTTTGTTCATAGAACAATCGTATTATTTACTTTACACGCAGTTCATAAAGCAATAATCTGTTGCTTGCAACTTAATACTAGAGGGGGTTCGGATGATAACCTAAAGGTGGATTATTAGTCATAGATGCAGTTGGATGGCGGTCTATGTATTATGTTGTAATGCCTAATCAAGTCTCAAAGGATTCAAGATAATTAGTATATGCATGTATTGCTTTCTCGGTGTTTGTCAATTGTCCCGCTGTAATTTGTTCACCCAGCATGTTATCTATCTAAGGAGAGCCACCTCTAGTGAACTATGGATCCCGGTCCTTGTCTTTTACATACAATCTACAATCTTTTACTACTTTGTGTTTACTTTCTGCAAACTTTTACTTCTTTCCATTTGATACGTTTAATCCTTTGTTTTCCGCAAAACACGGTGAGATTGACAACCTCATCGCAAGTTGGGGACAAAGTTCTGTGGTTGTGTTGTGGAGGTCTCCACGTTGCTACTAGCACCGGTAGTGCGCCCTGCCAAAAGCTCAGCTAGTAACACCTTTGGGGTGTTTCCTTGCTCCTACTGGTTCGATTAAACCTTGGGTTCATAACTGAGGGAAACTTGCTGCTGTGCTCATCATACCTTCCTCTTGGGGTTCCCAGCGAGCTCTACATCAACACCGCCATCAAGCATTTTTCTGGGCGCCGTGCATTGAGCCATCATTGGGCCGATTGACTGGTCAGCGGTCCACGTGGCCAGCGTCCGATCTATCCCGTTCAACCCGCATCCAACGGCCGACGCGAGGCGTCTATGATACTCACCAGCGGCGGCTCAGAATCCGGTGGCAGCGGCGGCTCCAGAGAGATTTGACTGTGGCGAGGTGGTCCACATGATGTGGCAAAGGGCGGCGGTCCTGAGAGGGGTCTCAGCACGGACGAGGGCAACCTCGAGCGGCGACGCTTGGCGGCTAGAGCGGCGCGACGGTGTCGGACTCCGGCGAGGCTCCGAGGCATCTCCGGTGGTCCCGCTATCAGAAGAAGGGCATGAGAGGGTGCACCATAAGGAGAGGAAGGGGGTAGGGGGAAGAACGGGGCGGCGGGGTGCTCGGCGGCCTCGGATGAGCTTACACCAAAGGTAATGGCGGTGGCGGCGTGCTCCAACTCCAGCGAGCAATTTTGGTGGCGTCGGGGCACGATAGCTAGGGCTAGGAGGGGAAGAGGGCTGTGGTAGCGAGCTCTATAAGGGAGGGCAGAGAGGCGTGGGGAAACGAGCCGAATTCCCGAAGAAATCGGGCGAGAACTGCGGCAGCAGTTCGTCTCAGCAACGAACTCGGCGGCGGCGGTCTCCTGGTCGAGCACGGGCTGCTCGTGCGGCTGACAGGTAGGCCCCGGCGGTCAGGAGAAAAACAAAAAGGAAAAGAGAAAAAGAAAAAGGGGGAAAGGGGGAAAGGCTGCGCGGGCTGCTGGCGCTGTGCGGCTAGGCCCCGGGTGGGCTTGCTGGGCCGTTGCCCGGCTGGCTGCCCGTTTTCTATTTTTTTCTTCTTTCTTTTATTCTTTTTTTTCTGAACTGTTGTTAACTGAATCTGTAGCTGAAACTGTCTGTTTTTCTGAATTTTTCTGCAGGTTCTGAAATTTGGCCATAACTTTTGATCTACTACTCCAAATTGGGTGAAACAAAAACCTACAGATTTGAAATTGAAAACTCTATGCAGCTAAGCATCTAGGTTGACTTTTTGGCATCATCCAAGTAGATGCTAGGCAAAAGCCCTAGTACTCACCTATAAGGGAAGAAAAGGCACTTATGTGGTGTTTTAGCAAAAATCTTTCAAAACTGAAATTTTGCAAAGATGAACATGATGCCATGCCATGTATGTATGAAGTACAATATATAGAATTTGGGATGTGACACTTGTCCACTTTTGGTTCTTACAGGCTTAAACTTAGAGCATAATGTCTGAGGTATTACAACCACCTCCGAATGCGGCTCCTCCACCGCAAGTGCATCAACAAGGTCACCAAGGTCATTGCAATGATTGCATGGAAGACAGAGACCGTCACCATCATGGAAACCATCACCACTATGACCGCCATGAGGAACAGACATTTGGCAAGCTCAAGTTTACGATGCCCAAACTCACCGGTTCTAGTGATCCCGAAGAATACCTATCATGGGCGCTCAAGGTCGACAAAATCTTCCGTATGCACAACTAGAGCAATGAGATGATGGTCACCATGGCCTCACTTGAGTTTGATGATTACGCTAACCTTTGGTGGGAATAAGTTCAAGTTGCTCGTGATGCTAGAGAAGAGCCTCCAATCACAACTTGGCCAACTTTGTTTCTTCGCACTACATGCGTGACCTCTTCAATAATCTTTAGTCACTTAGTCAAGGGACAAAGATCATGGAAGAGTACTTCAAGCAAATGCAACTCAACATGATCCGCGCCAATGGCATGTTTCCTCATCGTCTTGAACCATCCAATCAAGCGCATCGTTGAGTTTAAAAAAATACAATGACATGGTTGAGCTTGTACACATCGCAACAAAGTCCGAGCATCAAGTGCAAGAGGACATCAAGTACAACAATCCTAAGACGTATTTTACGTACAAACAAGCTTCAACCGCTACTCCAACAACCCTCAATGGAAGCTCTTCAAGTACCTCCAAGTTTCCCTTCAAGCCCACACTTCCTCAAGGAAAACAGACCCCAAGTGGCAAGTTTAAAAAGGATACCACGCCACTCAACAATGAATTCTACAAGTGTGGAGGCAAAGGACACAAATAGGCTGATTATGGAAACAAGAAATTATTATTCATCCATGATAATGGCGATGAATAGTACTTGAGTGAGGAAGAATTTTATGCTAGAGTCAAAGAGGTAATGATAAGGCAACATCTGGAAGATGACCAAGAACTCCTCATGTGTGAACATGACGCAAATTCATTGCTTGTTGTCACAAGGATCTTGACCACTCAAGCACAAGAGCATGAAGATCAATGATCAAATATCTTCCAAACAAGTGCCATCATTAATGGGAAATCTATCAAGGTGATCATCGATGGAGGGAGTTGCCACAACCTTGCTAGCATGCAGTTGTGTGAGAAGCTCAACCTCACCCTCCATCCACAGAAGCACCCCTACCACGTGGAATGGCTAAGTGACCAAGGGTTCATGAAGATCAAGCATCCCGTCTCGGTAAAATTCTCAATTAGCCCTTACAAAGACACGATGGAGTGTGATGTGGTCCCAATGATGGTTTTCCATATGTTGCTTGGTCGACCATGGAAATTTGACAAAGGTGCTCTACATGATGATCGCACAAATGTATGCACCTTCAAATGGCTTAACAAGACATGTGTTTTGCAACTGATGTCTCCTAGCCAAATAATTGCAGACAATGCAAAGTCTTTATCGAGGGTGCAGACCGCAACACCTTCTTGTGAGAAGAGTGGTGAGCGAGAGAACCAGCATATAGCGAGTGAGAGCCACAAGTATAACTTGAGTGAAAAAACTAAGAGTGTTCTCCTTGCCAACAAAAGTGAGATGAGAGATGTGAGGAAAAATCCATCCATCTTGCACTATGTCCTCATTTGCAAGGGCCTAGAGCAAGGAACTAATGACTTGACAAATATTCCTCCCTCTTTGATGATTGTTTTGCAGGAATTCAAGGATGTGTTTCTCGAAGAGCTCCCACATGGACTACCTCCTCTTCGCAGAATCGAGCATCGAATTGACATCATACCCGATGCACCTCTTCCAAACCGCACCACCTACCGCATGAAACCGGAGGAGACGAAGGAGATCGAATGTCAAATCAACCAACTCGTCTCCAAAGGTTTGATCCAAGTTAGCACTAGTCCGAGTGCGGTACTCGTGATTCTTGTTCTAAAAACGGATGATACATTTTGGTTATGCATGGACTGGCGTCCTATCAATGCTATCATCATGCGTTATCGACATCCCATACCACGTGCCAATGATATGCTTGACGAGTTGTGTGGAGCCACTATTTTCTCAAAAATTGATCTTCGTAGTGGTTACCATCAAATACGCATGGCAGAAGGTGATGAGTGGACAACTGCCTTCAAGACCAAACTTTGTTTCTATGAATGGTTGGTCATTACTTTTGGCTTATCTAATGCCCCATCCACCTTCATGCGCCTTATGAATCATATTTTGCGTTCTCTCATTGGAAAAAGTGTTGTTGTCTATTTCGATGATATACTTGTTTATAGCAAGTTACTTGAGCAACATGTTACACATGTCCAGGAGGTCTTGCAAATCCTTCGACATCAAAAGCTATATGCTAAACTTACCAAGTGCACTTTTGCTAAATAAAAGTTGATTTTCTTGGATTTGTCATTTCTTCGAAGGGCATTGAAGTTGATGTTTCCAAGGTAAAGGACATACGAGATTGGCCGATCCCCACAAATGTGAGTGAACTCCGAAGTTTTCATGGGTTGGCGGGTTTCTATTGTTGCTTTTTGAAAGACTTTTCTACCATTACTTGTCCTCTCAATGAGTTGACCAGAAGGAATGTCACCTTCATGTGGGGTAAAGCACAAAAAGAGCTTTTGATGAACTCAAAAAGATGTTTACCGAAGCACCTCTTCTTGCATTACCGGATTTTACAAAAACTTTCGAGATAGAGTGTGATGCTAGTGGTATTGGTATTGGAGGAGTCCTTATGCAAAACGGACATCCTATTGCCTACCATAGCGAGAAACTTGATGCCGCACGCCTCAATTATCCAATTTATGACAAAGAGATTTTTGCCTTAGTTCGTGTTCTTCAAGTTTGGCAACACTACATTTCACCAAAGGAATTTATAATAAATTCTGACCATGAGTCGTTGAAATATCTCAATGGCCAAGCCAACTTGAGTAAGAGACACGCTAAGTGGGTTGAGTTCATGGAGTCTTTTCCTTACATTGTCAAGTACAAGAATGGCAAAGCTAATGTAGTTGCAGACGCTTTGTCTCGCAAGCACACAAGCTTTCTCACTCGACTCGAAGTAAACGTGTTGAGTCTTGACGAAATCAAAACTTTGTATGCTTCCGACCTGTTCTTTGGACCAATTTTCGCAAGGTTCTCCATTCATAAAGAAATTGATGATTTCTATTTGCATAAGGGCTTTCTATTTAAACAAAACAAGCTTTGCATACCGAAGTCGTCTCTTCAACTTTTGCTTCTCCAAGAATCACATGGTGGAGGCCTCATGGGTCACATTGGCTGTGACAAGACATTGGACATGCTTTCCACTCATTACTATTGGCCCAAGATGAAGCGAGACATGGAGCGCTACATTCAATGATGCACGACATGCATTCAAGCTAAGTCTAAGTCTAACCCATTTGGTCTTTATATGCCATTTCCTATACCTCATGCACCTTGGTCCAACATTAGCATGACTTTCGTGTTAGGATTTCCTAGGTCTAAGCATGGTCATGATTCTATATTTGTTGTCATGGATCGCTTCTCGAAAATGGCACACTTCATACTGTGTCATAAGACTGATGATGCGAACTTGTTTTTTAGGTAAATCGTTCGTCTTCACGGTGTGCCAAGAACAATCGTCTCTAACTGCGACGACAAATTCATGAGCTACTTGTGGAAGACCCTCATGGCCAAGCTCGACATTAAGCTATCCTTCTCTTCCGCTTCGCACCCGCAAATCGATGGCCAAACCAAGGTCGTCAACCGAAGCCTCGGTACTCTCCTTCATGTGTTGATCAAGAAGAACTTGAAGGATTGGGAGGAATGCATTCCCTACGGTGAGTTTGCCTACAAACGAGCCAAGCACTCTACAACGAAGATGAGCCCCTTCATGACCGTCTATGGTTTCGAGCCCCTCGCCGCGCTCGACATCCTACCACTACCTCTCCATGAGCGCACAAACATGTATGTTGACAAGCGCGCCGAAGCTATGAAGAAGCTTCACAAAGAGACAAGTGCAACGCCAAGAAACAAGGCTCAACAAGGACAAGAAAGAGTTGATCTTCGAGGAAGGTGACCTCATGTGGATACACCTAAGAAAAGACCGCTTCCCCAAAGAACATGACTCCATGCTCAAGCCATGGGGATATGGTCCCTTCAAGATCCTTAAGAGAATCAACAACAATGCCTACATCATCAACATTCCGACTTCCAAGTACCATGTGAGCAGTACGTTCAACGTCAAGGACCTTTCGCCTTTCCATGGTGATGTTCAAGATGATATGCCTGAAGAGTCGAGGACGACTCTTTCCCAAGGGGGGGGGGGGCTGATGCAGCCCGTCCTACGGACGCCTCTACATCTACACCACCAAGTCCCCAAGTGACCAGTGACTCATGCACGAGCTAAAATCCTTCAAGCTAAGGTGAATTCGCTCCTTGCCTCATGTGATTTCGATACATCCTTGGACGGCTTGCTACTTCATGCCAATACTTTATGCATCATCAGGTATGAACCCCTTGAAGAAATGCCAAGAGAAGGAGCCAAGTCATCGCAGACGAAGGTCCAGGACAAACCGGTGCCAGGCCTGGCGGACCGGACTAGCGACCAGAATTACCGGCGCACGCCTAAACCAACTGGCACCGACCGAACAACACCTCTTCACGCCATTCCGATTTCGACCGGAATTACCGGCGGTGACATGGGTATGCCCAACAGGGACTCGACTACAGCCTACCTGGTGCGGCCCGACGGAAGGCACACTCGACGACCTGCACAGGTCCATGATGCCCATGACGGTTCGAGTGATATGAAGCCCATATGGACACGGACTCCCGAACGCACAAGACAAGGAAGTCTGAATACTAGAGTTTGAATACAAATTGTAACCAACTCGTATTGGTACCTAAGACCTAGCCTCCCCATATATAAAGGCTAGGAGGGTCCAACAAGGAGGACACGCTACACCACAATAGATCTAGACATCGCGACTCCTACAATAGATCGCCACAATAGACAATAGATCTAGACAACACCCGTCAGATCTAATCTGCGCATACGCCGCCATCGGCGACATTGTAATCCTTCGGATCATCATCAATCAAGAGCAGACAAGCAGGAGTAGGGTCCTCTACGAGGCCTGAACCTGGGTAAAACCTTGCGTCCCTGTGTGCTTGTTTGCTAGCCATACCGAGATCTCCAGCGCTCCTATCTGCTCCAAAAGCCAAGTCCTTAACAATGGGCATTGATGAGTTAAACCCTCGTCAATTGGAGCCTTCTGTGGGAACTAGGAGCGCTGATGTTGCGATCTTGATGGCCCCATCACCAGCGATCTGTGATTCATCGTCTATTGGAGGCCAGATCTAATTCGGCTCCCTCATCGTCAGCAGCAATCGGACCACATTCGGTTGATTCGTCTGCCTCAGCGCGTCAACATAATCATCGACATCCAGGCCGCTCTTGGCCTAAATTCATCGTCGATCAACAAAGACTATGGAAGCGAGCATATAAAAAAATCTGGTATAGTGCTTCAAGTCCGTCGCACTGTGCTGCCGCAGATCTCGCACTCGGAGATGATGTCAGGTCAACGCGGATCAAAAAACTAGCAATTCTCCGTCGTAAGCGTTCATTGCTGGGAATCATCGGGTCCGAAGGTCTGCCGCACATTGCTCGAATCAAATATGGGCAACCCGATGTCTCCTGCCAAATTCACTTTTCATGTCTTGCCATGATCGATTGGAATTTAAACCTGTGAAATCGGTCAAGCTCAAGGTGCAAGGAAAGAGAAGAATAAAAAAAAGTGCGCACGGATATGGTGGAAAAGTGCATCGGTCACGTTCATGATTTTAGGGAAAGCATGATCAGGGATAGTGCAGTTTTAATTCTACACGACAAAGTGGTCTTAGGCATTAAAAAAAAGATGACAAGATCAAAGGACTACTCGGATTAGATTTGGCTGTACTAACTTAGTACATCCCAGAAAGGATTTTTGAAATAAGAAAGAGCTTCACGTGAAAAAAGAAGAAGGCCATCCCTTGCAACTAGCAGCCGGATCAAAATCAGAGGAGAGAAAAAATCCATGCAGAGGATTACACATCCTCACGAGGACCAGATGAAGCATAAAAAGAAAAAAGGAAGAAAAAAACGGGTGCTGGTGCTAGCTACTCCACATAAAGACAAGGTCGTGCAACAATTCAAGTAAAGGAAAGGAAAGATAATGCGATCAAGACGCTAGCTCGCACATACATACAAGTATCCATTGAAGTATAGTACACCGACGAGTCAACGACTGCATGGGTAAACTCGAAAAATACTTCAACTTTGTCACGACCATCTACGCTCGGGGGCTCCACCAACCTGCCACTGCGTCGACTCCGTGTTCATCGCGCGACTCTGCCAACCATGCCGATTCTACACTCAGGAGCTGCACGACTCCGCCGTGTGACTCGAGGGATCCTTCGACACCAACGACCTACTACAATCTTCGGTCCGCCGCCATCGGCTTCGGCAAATCGCTACCGCCATCGGCTTCGGCAAATCGCTGCCGCGTTGACTCCAGTCCGCCGCACCGACTTATGGAAGCCGTCGCGACTCCATCAACCACCTCGACGCTACACTCGGGGGCTCTTTCGGCTGCGGCGACTATTCTGCGGTCTTCAAGTGCGGTGACCCGAAGCAACATTCGACTGCTATGGCCCTTTACAGTCTCGGGATGCGGCAATTCGTTATCACCACGCGACTTTGATCCGCCGTGTCGACTACGTCCGCTGCGTGACCCACTGCTACATCAACTACATGACCGCTCCACAACTTTCGACCGCCAAGTTGACTACTCGTCTGGTGTCAATCACGCGACCTGCTACAGTCTTCGACTCCAACGACTCGTGGGCTCGGGGGCTCCCTCTGCTTCGGCAACCCGCCGCGGTCTTCAACTTCAACGACCGGTTGCGGTCTTCATATCGGATGACTCGTGGGCTCCCTCGACTCCCACGACCACGAGCCGCTACAATCTTCGACTCCTGCGACCCGCCGATCGCATCAGATCTTGCGACTCGTTCATCACGGCAACTACCAACAAAGCTAAGTTATCCTCTACTTAGAGTTGATTCTTTTTTAACTATTTACTTTAATTGCACTGGATACACTCGGGGTTGCGCCCTCTCGAGTAACCTAATGTGTCGTCGACTCCGCACACTCGAGCACCTCATACTCGATAGCCCGATTAGCTGATTCTGCCTGATCGTCGAATCCTTGAACTCCGAGTGCCTCGGCAAGGTACCGAGACTAACGGTAATCAGGCTAACGAAAAGGCCTAGCATGCAGTGCAAAGGTGTCGACTCGATTGGCACCAGAATTTTACTTTGCAAACTGACATGCAAATATCCTTTACAAGATACAAGTACTTCACAAATTCTTAATATTTTATGCATCTTATAAGGATGTCGACTGCGTCAAGTTATTCTATCAGGTCCTCCAACAGGAGTCTACAAAACAACTGGCTATGACATACACTTAAGACCCGAGTCGAATCTCTCCTCGGATGGTTGCATCGCTTGATGCTACACACACGTGACATTGGCCGCACACCCGACAGAAGTGACTACGTTGACTCCATCCTCATCGTCGACTCACCCGGCTAATCACCACATGACTTTGACTACATCGTCGACTCTTGGCTCCTTATGCGTGAGACGCTGACTCGATGCACTTCCGGGTCAGTTGTTTCTCCTCGCGTGATTGTCGACTATGTCTACAAGATATAATACTCGAGTCTCTGCCCGAGTCTACGACTCTGACAGACACTCGGGGGCTACTCCAAACTGGAGCACTGAATGTGCATATACAAGATCTTCGAGCGGCACGCTCTGAATCCTCACTCGAATCCACGATTCGACTAAGGACTTGGGGGCTACTCCCATAGGGAGCGCTGTCCGCGCACCCGAAGGATTTGTGAAGATATCCAAGCATTATGAAAACCCTTCACTCGAATCTATGATTCGATTGTGGACTTCGGGTTACTCCCATAGGGAGCGCTGAAAGCATATTCGACTAAAAAAAGCAAAAGATGACAGCAGTCGCAAAATACTTATAGTCCCCACCCGAGTCTACGACTCGAATAGGCACTCGGGGGCTACTCCCATACGGAGCGCTGGTCGCGCACCCTATGATTATTTTTCCTTGTACATCGTACCATGTGTCGATAACATCCACACTCGAATGCTATGGCGACCGCACCTCATATTTTACCTACAAAGAGATTACGTCTCCTGGGCCACCCGAATCATCTCCGTGATAACAAAAAATTCAGATGCCGCACTTACAGCGTGAAGATAAGACCTGAATAAGGCCGACAACGCATCTACCGTGCTCTACCAGAAATAATTCGTACCTACAGGTACGATGAATAAGCCTTGACGGACGCGTCGAGTGCTCACACTTATACACTGCGATTCAACTCTATAAGACCTCCGCGGCATGAGTCGAACTACGCCAGCAATTTCTGAATTCGAGTCCGGGGACTCGAGTTTGAGTAGGTACCGTTTTTTTGGCCCTAGAGCAATTAACTGGTCCCGATCCGACGAGCGCACCAGACACGTTTACCATCATCCCTATGAACTACTATAAATTCAACTGACCCGATGAACTTCTGGGTGAAGTGCTTCGCACTCGACATAACTGTCGACTCCGACATCCTAATGCAAAACTCAAGAATTCTAAGTCTCCAGCCGAATCTATGATTCGCATGGACACTCGGGGGCTACTGACATGGGTATGCCCAACAGGCACTAGACTACAGCCTACCTGGTGTGGCCCGACACAAGGCGCACTCGACGACCTGCACATGTCCATGACGCCCATGACGGTTCGAGTGATATGAAGCCCATATGGACACGGACTCCCAAACGCACAAGACAAGGAAGTCCCAATACTAGAGTTTGAATACAAATGGTAACGAACTCGTATTGGTACCTGAGACCTAGCCTCCCCATATATAAAGGCTAGGAGGGTCCAACAAGGAGGACACGCTACACCACAATAGATCTAGACATCGCGACTCCTACAATAGATCGCCACAATAGACAATAGATCTAGACAACACCTGCCAGATCTAATCTGCGCATACGCCGCCATCAGCGACATTGTAATCCTTCGGATCATCATCAAGCAAGAGCAGACAAGCAGGAGTAGGGTCCTCTACGAGGCCTGCACCTGGGTAAAACCTTGCGTCCCTGTGTGCTTGTTTGCTAGCCATACCGAGATCTCCAGTGCTACTATCTTTTCCAAAACCCAAGTCCATAACAATGGGCATTGATGAGTTAAACCCTCGTCAGGCGGTGACCGGAAATGCGCTTATTCCGGCGCCTCCGAACTTATCGCCGGTATCGTCCCTCGAAATTCAACATGGGTTTGATGCACGAGAATATTCTTATTTCGCCCAATTTTTACCCTTTTGTGCCCAAACTACCTCTTATTTAGTGACTGGCCTATATATAGCCGCCGAAATAAGCGCCATAATCGTCCCTCAAAAGTCAACATGGGTTTGATGCACGAGAATATTCTTATTTCGCCCAATTTTTACCCTTTTGTGCCCAAACCACCTCTTATTTAGTGACTGGCCTATATATAGCCCTATATTACTCATACTTGGATAATTGAAATTAGAAGACACCCTTGTGGATCTCCCTAATTTCTAATCTCATACTCCTTGAGAAATGAGCACCAATTATCCCCCACCTCGTTCGAGTTTGCATCGTTCCTCCCTCGTTGTACATGGCCTTGGCATCGGAGCCCCTTTCCAAGATGTCAAGATATCACCCAGACTCCCCACTCACCGTGTCAGTTCGAGAGAGAGATCTTCGCTCGACGCTGATCCTAGGGATTGCGCCGGACCGGTCACCCCCAGCATGATCTATAGGTGTGTATCATGTCTTTGTGTGTGCGTGTGTTCATCCTGTGTGAGTCCATGGATTTCATCCTCTCCCTCACCCCCCTCCTCGATTTCAAGGGATTCGTGAAAGATCGGGCCATCCTCGAGGTTAGCCCTCAACATTAGACTTGTGGCTCTCACTCACGCTAAGGTGGTTCTCTCGCTCACCACTCTTCTCACAAGATGGTTTTGTGGTTTGTGCCCTTGCTAAAGCCTTTGCATTGTCCGCAATTATTTCTCTAGGAGTCATCGGTTGCAAAACACATGTCTTGTTAAGCCATTTAATGTGTATACATTTGTGTGCCGATTGAAGGAGTTATGCCCTAGAGGAAAATAATAAAGTATATTATTTGATATATCTCCTGTGTGTTCATAATACGTTTCATACTGTGCTATAACTGTGTTAATACGAAATGTTAATACACGTGTGGTATGTAAACAAACCATGTCTCTAGTTAACTCTAGTGAACTAGTTCATTGGTCATGAGGATGGTCTATGTTTCAAGACCATGGGCATTTATGCCAACTGACAATGAGGTCATCTTATTAGTTGAATAACATGATAGACAAACATCTGACAGTTATATCTTCATGAGATCTAGTTACAAAGTTCACCATTGATGATGAAACACAGAGAACCTCGTAACCCGATCCTTTGACTGTGAGGTAATGCAAATCACCATTCCGGCAGAAGCTTAGATGGTTATCTAGTGTCATCTCGTATCAGGGTGACCGAAAGGTGCCACTCAGGTTTTCCGAAGGGATGCGTAGAGGAGTACATATCAAGACCAGGATTTGTCTAGTCTGTGTAACGGACAGATACATGTGGCCATCTCGGTGACATTGCATTAATGAAGCTTGCAAGCATGTGACTGGGTCACGGAATGCAATGACATGAGAACGAGAAAACAAGTTCATCAGTAACGAGATCGAACTAAGGTATGCAGATACCAAAGATCAAGTCTCGGATGAATTAGGTATCGAGTGACAAAGGGAATGGGGAACGACTATCTCATGGTTCGAGTGATTGTATTCATGAAATGCACGGGGGTCACATGGCCATCTAGGTCCCTCTGTTGATCATTGATATGAGAGTAGTCTCTATCATGTCCGGAGTGTTTCCGAACTGAAGGACGTCACGCTTAAGGGTAGGGACGCTTAGGGTAGATGAGGCATCGTATGAGAAATAGAGAGAGAGAAACCGGAATAGTTTCGGTAACATCCGATGGAGATCGGAAAGGGGTTCGGAAGTTGTTCCGAAGTGAAGAGATAATATAATATGTATATTTGAATGTTAATTGGAGAATTAATATTAAATATATATTCTATTTTATTTTTTAAAGGCACTATATTGCTAATGGGCCTCACCCGAAGGGAGGCCCAAGTGGGCAAGGCGCCTAGGGAGTGGGGGCTAGCCGGCCTAGGGCTAGTGGGCCGCTCCAGTGGCGCCCACCTAGGGTCGGCGGCTGCCCCAAGGTGGCCAGCGGGTGTTGGGATTAGTCCCACCCCGCCTGGCCCCTGGGTGGTGCCCCCCTACCACAATATAAAGGGGTCCCCCTCCCCCTTGGAACCCACCCCATTCCTCTCATTCTCTCTCTCATCTACTGAGGACTTCCCCGCAATATTTGGGAGGACCTCATGGTTGAGTTCTCCACCTTCAAACTACCGTCGTGTGATCGACGATCCGGCATCTACTTCTTCCGCTGCTCGGCTAGATCGGAGCCCGGTTGACGTCCCCTACACCGGACGTGTGACGAACTTCGGAGGCATCACACTTGGGGTGCTGCTCGTCTTCATCAATATACGCCATCCTGCGTAAGGCGTGCCTCTATCTGCAAAGGTATGACTACTGTATTCCTTCTCCGTTACTTATGTCTACATAGTATAGATCCTGGTATTAGAGTTCAAGTAGATAGAATTTTTTTGTTTTCTGATACGAAACCTTTCAGTGGTATCAGAGCGGGTCTATGGGTAGACATGTCGTACGGATAGAACACATAGCAATATGTGGGCATTGATTCTCTAGTTGCTACCCTCTTTAGTGTTTTTGTTTATATCGCGACACTATTTGATGAAGTGGCCCCCAACCAACCTCACGTGGTGATTCACGAGACTTGTCCATGAATCAAAGTGGCTTAGGGGGGTGTCTGTCTCTCTACAGTAGTTGATATGGCATTGACATTGGAGGGCCCTAAAAAGGGAAGAAGAACGGCAATCATTGAATCCATGTTGTGGCTCGATGTTCGTAGGTGGGAAGGGGTTGTACTGCGAAAGCCCTAAAGCCGCGTAAAACATGCAATAGTTAATATAGAAGCGTCTATCTTTATTATTGCATAGGGGCAAGTATTATAACATGGCAATGACAAGTTTGTGAAACTCTCATTGAAGCTATTAATGATAATCCTAAAGCTAAAACCATGTCATAACACTTTACTTTAGAAGTATTACTTATTGTGCTGGTATACTTACTAGACGGTAGCATAATAAGATAATCCCTCATAGTATTCCAGTTATCGTATTCCCCTTGTGTGTGCACCACCAAGAAAGTTCTTCGGTATGAGGCAATCCAGGGTTACAGGCCTGAGTGTCAACCATATCTACATTCACATACAGTGGGTGTAAGCCATGTTGCACTGCGAATACACACGAGTTAGGACTGGTGAGCCTAGCACGCTAGAGAAGCGTGGCCTCAGAATACAGGAGACCGAAAGGTCGAGCATGAATCACATGGTTGATGTGATCGACATTAGGGAATGTCCACCTTTGATACTGCACTGATGGCCGTGACGATCGGGGGAGGTGCAGAGGATAGGGATCATGTGACCACTGAACGAGTAGAGGGATGTTCGTTTAAGTGGGAGTTCTTTTAGTTAAAACTCGAACTCATTATTATGAACATAGTCTAAACACTTTGCAAATCCTTTGTAGATGTCTCGCCCACCCACCTTCAACCTTAGCACTTTCCTCGAGAAGGACAAGCTGAAAACTGATGGAACCAACTTCACCGCATGGTTCCGCAATCTTAGGATCCTCCTAGTCCCCTACAAGTTGACTTATGTCATCGAGGCTGAGCTTCCGGCTAAGCCTGCAAATTCCGCCTCTGAGGATGAAAAGAATGTCTAGCAGTCCAAGGCGGATGATTTCTCCCTCATCCAGAGTGGAATGCTCTATGCCATGGAGCCGGAGCTTCAAAAGCATTTTGAGAAGATGAATGCATTTGAGATCATTGAGGATCTCAAGGCTGTCTTTGCTCCACAGGTTCGTGCAGAGAGGTATGATGCTTCCGAGCTCTTCTTCTCTGCTAAAAGGGAAGAGCACAATAGTATTAGTGAGCATGTGGTCAAAATGTCTGGCTACGTTAAACGCTTAAATGCCCTGGATTGCAAAATCCCAGAGGAACTCGCTATAGATAGGGTGCTGCATTCGCTACCCCCTAGCTATAAGGGTTTTGTGATGAACTACAACATGCAAGGGATGACTAAGACCCTTGCTGAGGTGTTCGCCATGCTCAAAACTGCTGAGGTTGAAATCAAGAAGGAGCAGACGGTGCTGATGGTCAACAATACCACCAACTTTAAGAAACCGGGGCAAAAGGGAAAAGGCAAGAGCAAGAAGCCTAAGAGGTATGGCAAGTTCGTTCCCACCACCTCAAAGGCTGCCAAGCCTGGTCCCAAGCCTGGCACATCGTGCTTCTACTGCAAAGGGGATGGGCACTGGAAACGCAACTGCCCCAAGTACCTTGAAGACAAGCGAGCTGGCAAGATAGCCATTCCAGACAAAGGTATATATGATATACATGTTATTGATGTATTCCTTACAAGCTCCAGGGGTAACACCTTGGTATTTGATACCGAATCTGTTGCTCACATTTGTAACTCTCAGCAGGATCTGCAGAGTATGAGGCGCCTGAGGAAGGACGAGGTGACGATGCGCGTCGGGAAAGGTTCGAAAGTCGAAGTGATGGTCGTCGGGACCCTGCATCTACGTCTACCGTCAGGATTATTGTTGGTTTTGAATAAATGCTATTATGTACCCGCACTGAGTATGAATATTGTGAGTGGGTCTTGCTTGTTGCAAGACCGTTATTCGTTTAAATCAGGAACAAATGGTTGTTCAATTTATATGAATGATGTTTTCTATGTTCATGCACCTATACGTGATGGTTTATTCTTACTTGATCTTGATTGTGATACACACATCCATAGTGTTTATGATAAACGTTGTAAGCACTGTGACGATAATTCCATGTACATATGCCATTGCCGTCTTGGTCATATTGGCGTAAAGCGCATGAAGAAGCTTCATTCAGAAGGGCTTCTTGGATCATTGGATTTTGAATCCCTTGATACATGTGAGCCATGTCTCATGGGCAAGATGACCAGGACACCATTCTCTGGTATAATGGAGAGAGCCGTAGAACTATTTGGGATCATACACACAGATGTGTGTGGACCAATGAGTGTCTCAACCCGCAATGGTTATCGTTACTTTGTTACCTTTACTGATGACTTAAGCAGATATGGATATATCTACTTGATGAAGCACAAGTCTGAAACCTTTGAAAAGTTCAAGGAATTTCAGAAAGAGGTAGAAAATCAACTTAACAAGAAAATCAAGCACCTTCGATCAGATCGAGGAGGTGAGTATTTCAGTTATGAGTTTAACATGCACTTGAAGGACTGTGGGATTATCCCACAGCTTACGCTAGCCGGAACACCACAGCGTAATGGTGTGTCGGAACGTCGTAACAGAACCCTATTGGATAGCGTACGGTCCATGATGTCTTTAACTGATTTGTCTGTGTCTTTTTAGGGATACGCGTTAGAAACCACCGCTTTTATTTTAAACCGAGCACCACCCAAATCCGTGGAGACAACCCCATATGAGATATGGCATTGCAAGAAGCCATTGTTGTCATTTTTGAAAGTTTGGGGTTGTAAGGCTTACATTAAGAAACTGCAGGCTGACAAACTCGAACCCAAATCGGAAAAATGTATCTTTGTAGGATACCCAAGGGAAACCGTTGGGTACACCTTCTACAACCAAGCCGAAGGCAAAACGTTTGTCACAAAAACTGGCACCTTTCTCGAAAAGGAGTTTCTTGTAAAAGGAGTGAGTGGAAGGAAAATAGAGTTAGATGAAATTATTGACACTTCTCTCTGTATTCTGAGTAGTGCAACGGAAGCTGTTCCGAAACTGCTCTCCAACATGGAGGAAGATCCCGTTGATGCTGATCAAAACAATGACATCGAGACTCCTAAGGTTCGCAAGTCTACAAGGGTTAGTGCCACTCCAGATTGGTACAATAGCCTTGTAATGTCTGTCATCTTAGATGATCAGGAAGAACCTGCAAACTACAAAGAAGCCATGGATAGTGCTGAGTCTGAGAAATGGCTAGAAGCCATGAAATCTGAAATAGGATCCATGCATGAAAACCAAGTTTGGACCTTGGTGGATCTTCTAGAAGGCCGCAAGGCCATGGAAAATAAATCGATCTTTAAGAAAAAGACAGATGCGAATGGTAATGTGACCATTCACAAAGCTCGACTTGTCGCAAAGGGTTTTCGAAAAATTCAAGGAGTTGATTACGACGAGACTTATTCTCCTGTAGTAATGCTTAAGGTTTTCAGGATTTTAATAGCAATTGCTGCACATTTCGACTATGAAATTTGGCAGATGGATGTCAAGACCGCATTCCTCAATGGTCACATTGATGAAGAGTTGTATATGATGCAACCAGAAGGTTTTGTCAATCCTAAGGATGCTGGAAAGGTATGCAAACTTCAATGGTCCATTTATGGATTGAAGCAAGCATCTCGGAGCTGGAACCAACGTTTTGATCAAGTGATCAAGAGTTTTGGATTTTTCCAAAACCAACAAGAGTTCTGTGTTTACAAGAAAGCGAGTGGGAGCTCAGTTTTTTTCTTAGTAGTATATGTGGATGACATATTACTCATGGGAAACGATGTGGATCTTATGAATAGCGTGAAAGCATATTTAAGTAACCAAATTTCCATGAAGGATCTAGGTGAAGATGCATATATATTAGGAATCAAGATCTATAGAGATAGATCGAGACACCTAATAGCATTAAGTCAGAGTACTTACATAGATAAGATTTTGAAGAGGTTCAAAATGGAAAACACCAAGAGGGGTTTTACACCTATGATGAAGAATTGCAACTTGAGTATGACTCAATGTCTGTAACGGACAATGATAGAGAAAAGATGTCTTACATCCCCTATGCTTCAGCAATAGGATCTATCATGTATGCAATGCTTAGTACCCGACCTGATGTGGCATTGGCTCTTAGTTTGACGAGCCGATATCAGAGTAATCCAGGACCGGATCACTGGACAACTATGAAAAATATCCTAAAGTATCTAAGGAGAACTAAGGATATGTTCCTGATCTATGGAGGAAATGATGAAGCTCTAAACATAACACGTTACGTAGATGCGAGCTGGAATTCAGATCATGATGACTCCAAGTCTCAAACAGGATTTGTTTTCTTGGTGAATGGTGGGGCGGTAAGCTGGAAGAGCAAGAAGAAACCGGTGGTGGCACAATCTTCAATGGAATCTGAATACATTGCTACGGCTGATGAAGCAAATGAAGCTGTTTGGCTAAGGAATTTCATCATTGAACTGGGAGTTTTTCCCAATGCGCAAGACCCCGTGACGATCTATTGCGATAACACAGGAGCTATTGCAAATGCAAGGGAGCCAAGAACTCATTCCATAGCCAAACATATCAAGCTTAGATTTCACGTCATCCAGCAAAACGTTGACGAAGGTGAAGTCAAGATTTGCAAAGTAGATACGGAACTGAATGTAGCAGATCCGTTGACGAAAGCTCTCCACTTTGACAAGCATGAACAACACCGAGATTCCATTGGTGTTAGGTTCTTGCCTATTGTAAACTAGTTTGATATACTCTAGTGCAAGTGGGAGACTGAAGGAGTTATGCCCTAGAGGCAAATAATAAAGTATATTATTTGATATATCTCCTGTGTGTTCATAATACGTTTCATACTATGCTATAACTGTGTTAATACGAAACGTTAATACACGTGTGGTATGTAAACAAACCATGTCTCTAGTTACCTCTAGTGAACTAGTTCATTGGTCATGAGGATGGTCTATGTTTCAAGACCATGGGCATTTATGCTAACTGACAATGAGGTCATGTTATTAGTTGAATAACATGATAGACAAACATCCGACCGTTATATCTTCATGAGATCTAGTTACAAAGTTCACCATTGATGATGAAACATAGAGAACCTCGTAACCCAATCCTTTGACTATGAGGTAATGCAAATTACCATTCTAGAAGAATCTTAGATGGTTATCTAGTGTCATCTCGTAACAGGGTGACCGAAAGGTGCCACTAAGGTTTTCCGACGGGATGCGTAGAGGAGTACATATCTTGACGTGACGCTTATATATTTCCACCGCAGTTTATTTATTTATTTTTACCCGCATTCGCTTTCCCAGTCTTCGTCTTCCTCCAGCCGCGCGACCGTTCGAGCTCCTCTGCGAAAACCCTAACCAGAGCCCTTTCTTCCTCCACACGCTCCTCGTTGCAATGGCCTCCAGCAGCTCTGCTCCTTCCATGGCGGCGATTCCCGAGGCTACGACGGAGCCATCCCAGGGAGTTATTGTTCCATCAGAGGAGGTGGTCGTCCCCGTCTCCGCCGTGATGGAGTCCGCCAGCGATGACCAAGAATGAGCGGTGCCCGAAGCCGCTGAAGAGGAAAGCGACTCCCACAAGGGGGTGTGGAGAGGTTCCGATATCTCCGCTGAAGACCTCCAAGAGCTGATCGACGAGGGTTATCTCCATGCGGCAGAGAAGTTCGTCTGGCGGGCGGCACCGGCCAGCGAGGTGGTCCCTTCTCCCCAAGCTGGAGAGAAAGTGTACCTCAAATGTCAGCTAGTACGTGCCGTAAGCCTTCCAGTCTCTGACTTCTTCCTGGATGTCCTTCGACACTTTAGTGTAATTCCCCATAACCTCTCTCCCAACATCATCCTAGTCCTTAGCAACTTTGTAGGTTTGTGCGAAGGATATCTAGGAATCAAACCTAGATTAGATCTGTTTGTATATTTCTTCACCGTCAAGAGAGAGTCCGTAGAGTCCAAGGATGAACTGCGGATCTGCAGAACCATTAGCATCAAAATCTGACCTAGCCGGCACTTCCCTGACCACTAGGGCATGAGTCTTGAAAGAACTGGCAGTGCACGTATTTCTACGGGGCAGATATCCCTCTGCCAGACCGTCTTGAGACTTACCCCGACTTTGTCTATGGGGGTGCCGCTGAAGTGCCTGCATGGAGGACCCTAGGTTCTCTCCCCTCCGACAATGAAGACAATCACGCCGTAAGGCGGATTGAATGGCTCATAGAAAGAGGTCTAACGGGCTTCGATCTTGCCCTGTGCTGGTACATTAGGCGGATCCAGCCTCTGTAGCACCGCGCCCAACTGATGTGCAAATATAGCCAAGACAGGAGGGATCCCATGAGAATTTCACGGGATGACTTCTCTACTGACTCCATCAAGCTCCGGCTAAAGGACATCGTCAGAGTGAAGGACAAGAAGCATGGCTTCAAGATCACTTTCGACATGTTCGATTGCGGCAAGTGCCCAGAGGTAGCTTCTGTTTCCTTTGTTTCTCGTTATATACTCTAAGGTTTTTCCGACTTGAAGTTGTGCATCTAATATTGCCATGTATCCTAGCTGGCGACCTTGGCGGCAGATCAAATGGCCTCCCATGCCTATGATCCAAAGCTGAAGGATATCCAGGTGGTGTCCGACGACGACGCCTCCAAGGATCAACCAGCTCCGACAGCGCGAAAGTGGAAGAGCTCCACCTCTAATGCTGTTGCCGAGGCCAATAATAAGAAAACGGAGAGTGGAGTCTCCATAAAATCCACTTCCGCCTTAGAGACGGAGAAGAAGAAGAAGTCCACCGGCATTCCCCTCACCAAGGCTCCTGCCATGGAGTAAGTACTTTCATTCTCCGACTTATGCTTTTCAGCCCATACCTTTTTTCAACTCTTGTAATTATACCTTGTACGTTTCAGGAGGAAAGCCAGTGTTAGTTTGAAGCGATCCTCCAAAGATGTAGGAGGGTCAAAAAACATTCGTGACATGTTGACCAAGGGTCCGTCCATCAATCTCTCTCCCGCCACCGCTCCCCTACTCCTGCCACCATTCCCTCTACTGGCCCCGCTGAGCCGTCATATCCCGTCATCCCTCAGACCTCCGCCATGGAGATAGATATTAATCCAAACCTTGATGTCTCAGGCTCTGTCGAGGTAGACGTTGCTCCCAGCGGCCAGGTGACATAGGAGAGCACCTCTTCTAAAGTGGTTGAAGCTCCGGCTAAGAATGCCACCGAGAAGGGGAAGGAAGTGGAAGAGGTGGGCGTGGGAGCTGCGATTGAGGCGGGAGCTTCCATGCCATCTACTCCCTTGAAAGTCCAGGAGGCAGCTAGGGTATCATCCATGCCTCTGGCTTCGACCTCTCCATTATCCGTGACTCCTCCGACGTTGAGCCTAGATGATCTAATCAAGCAAGCCGACGCAATCTATAAGAATGCTCGGACCTTTCATGATTCCTACGCTCATCTAGCCAACAATCTCAGGATCATTGCCATCATAAGTTTTTTGAACTTCACTTGCTTTAATTTGTGTAGTATATCCCACTGTAGCCCCCGAGCTCTTAGGCGGATAAGTCAATAGTTATTGGCCTGAGTGCTCCAAATAACTAAGTGTAGAACTTGTCCGTGTAGCCCCCGAGTGTTTAGTTGAAACTGCAAAGTTCCGACTAGATGCTCTTAGAGAAACTAGCTTACTTTAAAATCGTGTATAGTAGCCCCCGAGCATTTTGTTGAAACTGAATAGTTCCGACTAGAAGCTCTAGAGAAACTAAGCATGCTTATATCATGTGCAGAATGAGAATAAACAAAGGATAGCCGTCAATGAGAGGTTTTCTGCTCTTCGGAAGGAGTTGGACCTTGAACAAGGTAAAACCAAATTCCTGAAGGAATATATCAAAAATAGCCAGAGTCTATTTCCTACGACAGCTCCTTGCTTTCCCATTGAGTCATTTCTTCCGTCTTGTGATATCACTTTCTGATTTTCGTCTTATAGAAGCCATTGCTAAGGCCAAGAGCATCGTCGAGGAATCCAAGCATGTCTAGGAGCTCGATGATGAAAATATGATCTTGAAGAAGGATTGGCCGATGCCGTCAAGGGCCATGAGGCAACGATGAAGGCTATGCAAGAGTCTGCGGATGTCGAGATGCAGCACCTGAAGGATGAGATTGCACAACTCAAAGACCAGAACCAAGCTGCCAAAGAGCAAAATGCTAGGAGTCTTGAGATGTTTAAGTCAGGCCAGAAGGAGCGCGATGTCTTGGCGGAGACATGCATGCAAGCGGAAACGAGCATCTTTGGTTACCTTTCTCCGTCTTGGTTTTTCTGTAAGTTGGACAACCATTTTACTTGTTTGTACTCATGGTCCTTGTGTTTTGTGCAAACCACAGCTCCCATTGGCTTAGCCAACTTGGGTGAGGGTGCTCCAAGTTCTAAGGAACGCATGATTCTTGCTGGCAACTTCGTCAGCACCACCATCACCCATGCCAAGGAGCTAGCTCAACCTCTAGGTATAAATATCAAGGCGGCCGACTCAGCAGCCAAGTTTGCGGAAATCCTACGCCGAGCCCCCGAGAAAGTCAAGGACTGGAAAGCCTCTTGCGTCAGGGCTAGTGCAAGGATGACCCTGTCCTTGGTAAAGGTGCATTATGACAACGCCAACGTCGACCTGGTGATCTCCGGCTTCCCCAAGATAGACGAGGAAGGCCAAGAGATCAATAGCGATGCTATTTGGAACTCTCTCGCTGGCTTTGACACCAGGGTTTCCAACATGGTAAAGGCGGATGTATTTGTGCCTGCCGAGATTCTGGGTGATGACGTGATTTCGTCCGAGTCTAGCCCCTCTCCTTTCGAGTTTGACGAGCTCTCCCAGGCTAGCTCTCCTGATGATGCCACCACGAAGCCCCCTGCAACAGAGCCATGAAAAACAATTTCTGTATTAAATGTGTCTCTACAAAATGTATGTGGAAAAAACTTATGTTTGTCTAAGGCGGAAAACTTGTATTCAAGCTTCCTAAAACTTATCTGTTTCCAACATATGTATATATTTTGGGAAAATTTGCTACATGACACCGTTATTTTCTATCGTTTGCTAAAACACACCGAACAATTGTGTCTTTGCCATGTACCATTACAGTTTTATGGCCCATTTGCCAGAACACACCACACGGCTAAAAAGAGAAAGTTTGACATATTTTCTTCAATCCGGCCATAACATGGTCATCCGAGTAAAAGTGCTAAACTTTCCTTTTTTGGCCACGTGGTGTGTTCTGGCAAATTGCCACAAAATTGTAATGGTACCTAGCAAAGACATAATCTGGCAGTGTGTTTCAGCAAACGACAGAAAATAACGGTGTCCTGTAGCAAATTTTCCCATATATTTTTTAAGCAAGTGCTGGCTTATCCATTATTCAGGTTCTTATGCTTGACCTTTTGTGAGACAGAAATATCTCAGCACATAACTATGCTCTCAGGTGATGATGCTTAATAGCACCATCCAGAACCTAAGAACAAAATCACCGGCTTTGAGTGCCGAAAAGTCACTACTCCAGAATCCACATAAAAACTTTAGAAAATGTGTAGACCAGAAAACTTAAGATAACGCCCATAGGCGGAATTTTCACAAGGGCAAATGCAACCTTACGCATAAAGGGTATATATGATCCAAAAATGAATAACTAAAGGAGGTAAAAGACTCAGAGAATATGAGTGAACCAAATTCTTTGTTTCATTGATCATATAAGAAACTTATTACATAATGTAAATGTGCTAAGTGTAAAAGGGACATAGCTGTGCTATGTTCCATGGCCGACCTATCTCCAGATAATCATCATCGGAGTCACGTTGCTTGCGGTTGTGATTTTTTGGCCTATCTTTCAACTCGTGAATATCGACGAGGTAATAGGAACCATTGAGAAATGCTTTTCTTATGACAAACGGTCCTTCCCAAGGCGGGGATAATTTGTGTGATATTTCCTACTTGAGTCTAAGCACCAGATCCCCTTCTTTAAAGAGCGATGCTTTACATGGCGACTATGGTAGCCGCGCAGCTTCTGCTGGTAGACGGCAGATCTCTGGCATGCCAGCACATGCTCTTCTTCAAGTAGGTCCATAGATAGCCATCTGGATTCTTCAGCATCATCTTCCTTGTAGGCGGAAACTCTTGGTGCATCGTGGAGGATGTCGTATGGAAGAGCTGCTTCTGTTCCATAAACCATGAAGAAAGGAGTCAAGCCGGTAGATCTGTTAGGTGTTGTTCATAAACTCCACAAAACAGATGGTAGTTCCTCCGCCCAGGCTCCTGCTGCTCTACGTAGTAGCGCCTCCAAGCGTGGCTTGATTCCGTGTAGAATTAGTCCATTGGCCCTTTCAACATGCCCATTTTACTGTGGATGTGCCATAGATGCTAGGTCATGCCGGATGCCTTTCTTATGACAGTACTCCTCAACTTCTCCAAGAGATAAATTTCTGCCATTGTCGGTGATGATTCTATGTGGGAGACCAAATCTCACCACTAGATCCCGGACAAACTTTAGGGCTGTTGCCCCATCAAGCTTTCTAATGGGTTTAGCTTCAATCCATTTTGTGAATTTATCCACTGCTACTAGAAAGTGTGTGAATCCACAGGGTGTTGTTCAGCCCGTAGACTACAAATGGCCAAGTTATTGGTATTGTTCGCAATTCTTCAGCTGGAACATTTGGTTGTCTTGCATAAAACTGATACCCAAGGCATGTTTGTACCAACTTGTCGGCGTCCTCCTTGGCAGTTCTCCAGTACAATCCTTGTCGGAAGGCCTTGTCCACCAACGATCGGGGAGCGACGTGATGCTCGCAATCTCCGAGATGTATTTCTCTAAGGATTTCAATACCTTGCTGCTGGGAGACGCACCGTAGGAAGACTCCTGTGGTACTTCATTTGTATAGCTGGCCATCAATGATGACATAACCTTTTGCTCTGCGTACTATTTGCCGGCTTTCGACTTCGTCAGCGGGCAAAGTTCCGTCTTGTAGATAATCCATGAACGGCTTCGTCCAAGCCAGAGAGGTCACTGTTACTGCATTAACAAATGAGTCCACTCTATTCGGGTTGTCAGGGTCCGTTCCCTTCACGGATGGAGTCTGTAAATGCTCCAGGAAAACGCCTGGCGGAATTAGTCGACGAGCTGATCCAAGCTTTGACAGTAGATCTGCCGCGTCATTATCCTCCCTCTTGACGTACTTGACTTCGTAGCCGTCAAAGCACTTGGCTATTTCATCTACTTCGTCTCGATATGCCGCCATCATAGGGTTCCGCACGTTCTAGGTGCCAGCTACTTGCTGGCAACCAAGTCAGAATCTCCACAACAAATTATGCGCTTGATGCCAATATCCTTGGCTACGCAAAGTCCATGGATGAGGGCCTTGTACTCCGCCATGTTATTTGTAGCATTGAAGTGGATCTGTAGGACGTATTGCAACTTCTCTCCTATTGGTGATTGTAATAATACACCAGCCCTCGAGCCATTGGGTAACTTGGATCCGTCAAAGTGCATGACCCAATACTCTGGTTATGGCACAAGACTGTTTTCCGGCAGTTCTGTCCAATCTGTAAGAAAATCCGCCAATGCTTGTGATTTGATAGCATTGCATCGCTTGTAGGTGATGTCGAAGGCGGCATGTTCAATGCCCCACTTTGCCACTCTCCCTGTAGTGTCGCTGTTGTTGATTATGTGGGACAGTGGAGCTTTGCTCATTACTGTGATGGTGTGCTCCTTGAAATAATGCCTTAGCTTACGCAAATCAAGGAAAACTCCATATGCTATCTTCTGGTAGTGCGGGTAACGCTGCTTGGATTCCATCAAGACCTCGCTCACATAGCAAACGGGTCGCTGATACATTGCAAATGTATCTATAATTTTTGATGTTCCATGCTTGATTTTATCCACTTTCTTGTGTTTTGTTCCAACTTTGGAGTACTTTTCATATGATTTCTTGGACTAACCTTTTAACAAGAGCCACAGTGCCAGCTGCTTGTTTTCTGCTGTTTTTTGTTCTAGGAAAGTCAGAAAATAAATATTCTCGGAATTGGACGGGACAAAAGCCAAAGTGCCTATTTTTAGGAAGGGATTAAGTGCCAGAATACGAGACGGAGAGGGATCAGGGGGCCACCACACCACCTGGCCATGTGGCCCAGCCTGGCCCGCGCCAGGGGGTGGTGAGGCCAGCCCTGGCACCCCCTCGGCCTCTCCTTCCGCCTATAAGTTGCCCTCGGGACGAAAACCCTAAGTACCCGATCAAAAATCCACGAAAGAGTATGTAGCCACCGTCATCTCCATCCCTAGATCCGGAGGGATCTGAAGCTCTTCCCGGCACCCTGATGGAGAGGGGAATTCACCCTGGAGGCCTTCTTCATCACAATGCAAGCCTCCGGTGTGATGCGTGAGTAGTTCATCCTTGGACTACAGATCCATGTAGTAGCTAGATGGCTGGTTTCTCCTCCTTTGTGCTTTCATGTTTAGATCTTGTGAGCTTCGTTCATGATCAAGATCATCTATTTGTAATTCATACATGTTGTGTTTGCGGGGATCCGATGGATATTGAGATGCTATTTCAGATTGATTATTGATTCTATCATGTCTTTGTTATTTGAGATCTTGCATGCTTTCCGTTGTTAGTAGCTATCTTGGCCAAGTAGATGCTAGCAACTCCAAGAGTTAGTATTTATGCTCGATAGTGGGTTCATGCCTCTGGTAATCTGGGGAAGTGACAGAAATATCTAAGGTACTAGATGTGCTGTTGCTACTAGGGAGAAAACGATCCTTTGTTCATAGAACAATCGTATTGTTTACTTTACACGCAGTTCATAAAGAAATAATTTGTTGCTTGCAACTTAATACTAGAGGGGGTTCGGATGATAACCTGAAGGTAGATTATTAGTCATAGATGCAGTTGGATGGCGGTCTATGTATTATGTTGTAATGCCCAATCAAGTCTCAAAGGAGTCAAGATGATTAGTATATGCATGTATTGCTTTCTCGGTGTTTGTCAATTGCCCCGCTGTAATTTGTTTACCCAGCATGTTATCTATATAATTAGAACCACCTCTAGTGAACTATGGATCCCGGTCCTTTTGTTTACATACAATCTATAAACTATTTCTGCTTTGTGTTTACTTTCTGCAAACTTTTACTTCTTTCCATTCGATACGTTTAATCCTTTGTTTTCCGCAAAACACGGTGAGATTGACAACCTCATCGCAAGTTGGGGACAAAGTTCTGTGGTTGTGTTGTGCAGGTCTCCACGTTTCTACTAGCACCGGTAGTGCGCCCTGCCAAAGCTCAGCTAGTAACACCTTTGAGGTGTTTCCTTGCTCCTACTGGTTCGATTAAACCTTGGTTTCATAACTGAGGGAAACTTACCGGTGCTGGAAGTATAGGTGGAGAGGAGAGTATTCTCTTTAACTCCTGAAGTGTTGCGTCAGCCTCATCCGTCCATGTGAATTTGTTCGCCTTCTTGAGCAACTTGTAGAGCGGCATAGCCTTCTCACCAAGTCGGCTTATGAACCGTCTTACTGCTGCAATGCAGCCTGTGAGCCTTTGTATGTCCTTCAGGCATGTCGGGCGTTTGATGTTGAGGATGGCCTTGATTTTCACCGGGTTCACCTCGCTTCCATGATGCGAAATGATGAAGCCCAACAGTTTGCCGGATGGTACCCCGAAGACACACTTCTTTGGGTTCAGCATCATGTTGTATTTCCGGAGATTGTCAAAGGTTTCCTTCAAGTCAGCGATAAGATCATTTGATTTCTTTGACATTACCGTGATGTCGTCCATGTAAGCGTGTCTGTTGCGACCTATTTGGTCGTGTAGGCAACGTTACATCGTCCGCTGGTACGTAGCACCTGCATGTTTCAACCCAAAGGGCATCGTGACATAGCAATGTGCCGTAGGGTGTGGTAAACAAAGTGGCCAATTGGTTCGACTTTCGCATCCGGATCTAGTGGTATTCTGAATAGGCATTGAGAAAACACAGAAGTTTTGAGCCAGCCATCGAGTCAGTGACTTGGTCAATTCGAGGCAAAACAAATGGATCCTTCGGACATGCTTTGTTCAAACTGGTGTAATCAACGCACATTCTTAATTCATTGGTTCTCTTTTTGGGGACAAGTACAGGATTTTCCACCCATCAGGTGTGAATAACTTCTCGGATAAATCTAGCCTTAAGTAACCTAGCTATTTATTTGCCTATAGCCCTTCGTCTTTCATCGCCAAAGCGTCGTAGAGGTTGTTTCACCGGTTTGGCATTGGGATCAATATTCAAGCTGTGCTCGGCAAGTTCCCTAGGTACACCTTTCATGTCAGTAGGTTGCCAGTCAAAGATGTCTCTATTCTGATAGAGGAACTCGATGAGCGTGCTTTCCTATTTGGGATCCAGGTCCGTGCCATTGGCAGTGGTCTTGTAGGAATCATCTTCCACAAGCTCCACCTGCTTGGTCTTGATGGTAGACTTGAAGGCGGGTTCGGCAACAGTGATCTACTTGTTCGAAGCCGGCATCTCTGAGGCGTCGACCTGGTTCTGGATCTTCTTGAACTCCTCACCGTAGAGGACTTCTTCAGCAAAGGCGGCTTTGCTGAGCTTGCACTTCCGTGCATTGGTGAAGCTTCCATCAATGGTGATGACGCCATTTGGTCCGGGAATCTTGAGTTTGTTGTAGACAAATCATGGCCTTGCGAGGAGGGAGTGGAAGATGTCGCGTCCAAAGATGACGTGGTACACGCTCTTGAAAGGCACCATTTCAAAGGTCATGCGTTATTGGCGGTAATTGTTTACCGGAAGGGTGATGCAGCCCAAGGAATTTGCTTGTTGGCCAGGGACAACCCCATGGAACTCAGAGAGGTTTTTTTGGCCCGGATGGTTGGGGTACCAAGGAAGTTATGGTAACATGGAGCCTTCTTTTCGAAGGGATTTTTCCCTTTATCCTCTCCCTTGTCGGAAGATTTTGGGTCCAAGTCCTCGTCCATATCACTTGATTCCTTGGGTTCTTCCTCCTTCTTCTTCCCCTTGCCCTTTCCGCGGGGTCTGTTCTTCCGACTTCGCTTGTAGCCGGACTCAGGGTCCTCCTTGAGATCATTGACAAACTTGCACTGGCGATTGGTGTGGGTGGATTTTGCATTGGCGTCGAGATGGACAAAGCATGTCATATCGCGGTACTCTTCATACATTTGGGGAACACGGGGTGCGGAGGGTGTAGTGTCACTCCTCTGCTGGCCACTGCTGGTTCCTCGTCCACGTCCACGCTGTCCGCCATTGCCTCTGCCACTGAACGTTGCGGCGACCATGTCGGCTACTTGCTTCTCTTCGGGCGGATTCTTTCGCTTGTTGTTGTTCTTCTTGGCCTGGGTAGGGATTGCTATTGCCGGCAATGATCCATGCGCGTCGTCATCGGCAGTGGTGAACTTGCTAGCCATGGCGATCATTGCATTGAGGTTAAGGTCATTGTTGTCTTGCCTGCGCTTCAACGTATGCCGGAGCAAAGTACCCTTCTCCAGTCCATCAATGAAGGCGGCCATAGCGGTCTGTTCGTGCACCCTTGCGTAGGATTTTTTCATATCCAGCCAGCAAGAGAGGTAGGCATGGGAGGTTTCATGGTTCTCTTGCACACACCGCTATAGGTCTCCGACAGTGCAGGGATGTTTATACGTACCCTTGAAGTTCTTGGTGAACGCTTCATGCATGACCAACCAATTGCATATTGACTTATCCGGTAAATCGTCGATCCATTGTTGGGCAGTGCCTGTCAGCATGAGTGGGAGGTACTTGACGACGATGTTGGGGTTTCCCCCTGCAATGTGAATCGCTTCGCTGTAGTCCTGCAACCACGTTGCTGGCCTGGCGGTGCCGTTGTAGGGCTTGATAGTCTTGTCTATCCGGAGGCCCTTGGGATAGGTTGTGGCCCGTATGACTGGTCCAAAACACCGTGGCCCAAGGTATGGGAGCTCCCGAGCTTCTTGAATCTTGTTCAGCCACGATCGTGCGTCATATGGCTCTGGCTGCTTCCCTTTTCCGTCATGGGGAGGAGAGTTGTGGCGCGATTTGTGAGATCTTCCATGACCTCCGCCATGATGGCTGCTAGGTGGCGATGGCGGCGGTGGAGGCGGTGGGTTAGCCTTCTTGCTATGCCCCTCCTGCAACTTCTCACGCCTGTCGCGGTTGCTTGTCAGACGTGGCGGTTCCTTGTGGGACCTGCTCTTGTGTCCGTCATGGCCGCTGCACTCTCCGACATGCCGAGGTTGTTCGCCCTGATCGTGTATAATGATACCGGGCTATGACCGCCTTGGAGGTGGCATGCTTGGGCGGTGGCACGGCGGTGGTTCCTCGTGACGTCGAGATGGCGAGCGATGGGGACGAGCCTTTTATCCGTGGTCGGAGGATATGGGGATAGCGTTAGTCCTGTTGCGTGCCTCCGTCCGTCTTCGCTCTGTAGAGCCTGTGTGCGATCCTTTGTCACGGGGATATTTTGGCCTTCTGCGGCTGTTCAGGGTTGGAATCAAGCCTCCGTGATGCGGCCTTTTCCTGTTGCTTGCATGCCTTAGCGACGAGGTCGTACACCTGAGCAAATACTTCTGGCGAACTGTCCTGTTCCAGGAGGGTCTTGGCGACGGTTATGTTGAGAGCGGGAGTTGGCATGACTTGCCTCCCCTCTGAATCTATGTAAGGGGTGGCCTTTGTCGGCTTAGACCCGTCAAATCCCAAGCCTCGCCGAACACCGAGATCTTGGATGACGTGATCTGGTACCTTCTTTGCCTTATGCTTCAACATCAATTGCTTGTATTCGGCCTCCATAGCTCTTACCGCCTTGATGGATTGCTGCGCCCTAGCCACGTCTTCATCCAGCTTAGCGCCTTGCTCCGCGATGCATTTGGCCTCCACCAAGATTTCCGCACGCTTCTCATCAAGCTCCATAATGCTCCAGATATGGGCGACGGTGATTGGCTAACCGAGGAATGCGTCGTAGATTGCTTTGTCGGCGGGGGTGTGATGACCCACAAGTATAGGGGGTGTATCGCAGTATTTTCGAGGGAAGTGAAACCCAATTTACTGATTCGACACAAGGGGAGCCAAAGAATATTTATCAGCCTTAACAACCGAGTTGTCAATTCAGCTGCACCTGGAAACAATCTTTCTCACAGCAGTTTATCAGTAGCAACAGTTTTGTAGTAGGAATAACAAAGTAGCAACAGTAGTAAAGCAAAGACAGTAGTAACAAAAGCAGTAAGAGTGGGATTCGAGTGCGGTAGGCATAGGGATGGATGGACGAGCGTTGCATGGACAAGACAATTCACATAGCAATCAGAACATAGGGCAATTGCAAATAAATAAGATAAATTAAAGCATCCAAGTACTAGACAATCCTAGGCATGTGTTCCATATATAGTCATACGTGCTCGCAATGAGAACTTGCACAATATCTTTTGTCCTGCCAGCCCGTTTGCAGCGGGGCCTCTAGGAACTCGGCAATTAAGGTGCTCCTTTTAATAGAGCACCGAGCAAAGTATTAACACTCCGTGAACACATGTGATCCTCACATCAAAGCCATTCCTTCCGGTTATCCCGATTTACATCACTTGGGGCCATAGGTTCCGGACAACAACGTGTGTATACAACTTGCAGATAAGACCAAAAACAATACTATCATAATGAATCAATAACATGTTCAGATCTGAGATCATGGCACTCAGGCCCTAGTGACAAGCATTAAGCACAACAAGTCGCAACAAAGTCATAAAGCCGTAATAAAAGATACTAGGCACCAT
Source organism: Avena insularis (assembly GCA_023614405.1). Lineage (NCBI taxonomy): Eukaryota > Viridiplantae > Streptophyta > Magnoliopsida > Poales > Poaceae > Avena > Avena insularis. The sequence goes on from CM042686.1 coordinate 318,016,086, forward strand.
GCCCTAACAATCTGATGCCATTACATGAACGATCTCATCCAATCCCTACCATCCCCATAGCCTACAGAGGGGGATTACTCACTAATAGATGGGGGAAACATGGATGGTCGATGGAGAAGCGATGGTGATGATGATGGCGATGATCTCCTCCAATTCCTCGTCCCGGCAGGGTGCCAGAACGGAGTTTCTGGTGCTGTTTCGTGGAATCTGGTGGTGGCGGCAGAGCGGAACTCCTTCTGGAAAACGTCGAACCCCCCGAAGTTTTTAGGTCAGAAGGCTCCTTATAGACGAAGAGAGAGGCCGAGGGTGCACGGGGCCCACACCACCTGGCGCGGCTAACGGCCCGCGCCACCAGGTGGTGTGGCCACCCCCTGGCTCTTCTCCGTCTCGTATTTTGGCTCCTGGAGTCTTCGGGTGAAATAGGATTTTTGGCATATTTTCCGGGATTTTTCCTGATAGTTGGTTTTCTGCACAAAAAGCAGACACCAAGGCAATTCTGCTGAAAACAGCGTTAGTCCGCATTAGTTGTATCCAAATCACACAAGTATAGAGGAGAAACAATAGCAAAAGTGTTCGAGAAAATAGATACGTTTTGGACGTATCAACTCCCCCCCAAGCTTAGCTTATTGCTTGTCCTCAAGCAATTCAGTTGAAAACTGAGTGCGATAAAAGAACTTTCACGAACACATTTGCTTCATATGATGTAAATATTCTCAGCAATGTGATCAAATACTTGGACAATTCATAATAAAGAGTATGCAACTGAGTCTACTTAATAGTCAATGCAAGCTATGAAGAGATTCCAACTCAAGAATAATAAGTAGCACGAAGCACAAACGTAAGCAACATTACAATGCTCATAAAAAGGTATGATAGAGTGGTATCTCTCTTGCCTTTGATTATGAATGCCAAGGCACCTCTGAAGTTCAAGTGATGACTAGAAGTAAAGATATCAAAGATACAAGCATCAAAGTCATAACACAAATAATCAAGTAATGGAACAAACACAAAGAATGACAACTATGCTCTCAAGAAGGTGCTCAAAGAATATGTGGAGACTCAACAAGTAGAAGAAAAGGTTTTGAATAATTTCGAAAGGCTTCCAAATGCTGAAAGTATGGTACTCGTTAGCTTTGAGCTCTCATTGCCCCTATCATAAGCATCTTTAATGTGGTTAAGGTGAAAGTGAGGTCCAGTCTGAGTTATATGCTTAACAAACTATAGACTAAAAATCCCAAGTCCCTTGAGTACGAGGGTCGCTCCTCATGCTACTCAACTTTAGTTACCGATAAGTTCTTGTCATCGTAAGTATGTGCGTATCATTGAGAACCGCCAACAGGGTACCCCTTTCCCGATGATACGGAAGAATTCCCATATCAAAATGACAAGGCAAGCAGACAATGAGTATCTCAGCAATCTTCTTATTTACCATGGGAAAATTGTTCTTTTTTCTCTCTTTCCTCTTTTCATAAATCTCTTTTTTTTCTTTTTCTCAATAGCTATCTCTCTCTTTTTTTATAAGAAGAATGCTTCATAGATATCATTATGGTTACGCTGCAGGTTTCCACCATGTCAGCATGGATTGAACCAATGGCCGTGCATTTCTCTAACACACATACATAACTCCATGGACTTACAAGCTCCCCTTTTATTTCACACCGACGACATCCGCAAACAAAAGAGCAAGGTATCAACTGGGTATATATTTACAAGTGTTGAAAGCGTTCCCCGTGACAGCATGGTTCTGCTAATGCCCAACCTATAATTTGCAAGCATATAACTTTGATGGAGAGTTCACAATGGTTCAGATTTATTAAGTGCAAGGAAATAAAGTGTGCCATCAAGTTTGTGAGAGCTTTACTAACTAATTTTCCCATAACAAGCAAACATTTTATTCGAAAGAAAACAAGGCATAATGAATATGCACAGGAGTAGCAAATGATGCTAATAGGTAGGTATGGTGGACACTTTGGAAATATTTGGTTTAGGGAGTTGGAAACATGAGTAAAACACTCAGTGGAAGTAAAGGCTAGAAAAAGTAAGGGAGCGACAAACGAGAGAGCAATAGATGTCATTATCATGCTTGCAACAAAACAAGACTACTCATGGCATGAAAATGATTCAAGATCCTCAAGGCAAAATAATTCATCAAGGCTTAACTGATTATCATAGTCTTGTGAATGCGTGAGCATGTGCCAAGTCAATTCAAATGAAACATTTAGAGGAGGATACCACGGTGTCATACCAATTTATGAATAGAGCAACGCAAGCAAACATTCATAAGACATGCTACCAACTATTAGCGATCTGGAGCTAATCATAAGAAAGCAAGAACTACTAAGCATCCAAAGATGACATACACCCTACTTGAACGGACTAAGCAAGCCCACGGTGATGAGTATATGTACAAAAATGAAAACAAATAGAGTTCGTTACCAGCCTCTTACCACGCCTCAAGTTGTCATTGATCGTCATTATTGCTCTTCGCTTGTGTGGCTTGAATAATAATATGAAACCAATATCCACTGAGGACTGCCGAACCCTGTAGCAAACTCGCAAAAAACAAAGAAGAACGACAAATATTTTTGGTGTTTTCGATTTTTAAACAAGAACCAAAAGGGAAAAACAAACAAAGCAAAATCTTTTTCGGTTTTTCGAATAGTTTAAACAAAGCAAAAAGGGAAAAACAAACCAAGGCAAAAAGAAGAAGCAAACCAAAGAGAAACAACAAAAATATTTTTCGTCTTTTTGTGTTTTAGAAAGCAAAAGCAAAGAAGAACGAAAACTAAAAAGAGAACGAAAGCATGAATATACAAAGTACCAACACAACATGATATGGAGATCAGTGCGGTGTCGGCGTACCTCCCCCCAAGCTTAGGCTTTTGTCCTAAGTGGGTATCAATCCATGTACGAATAGGGGTTCCAAGCGGGCGGATCTTGGTAAGAATGGTCATAGCTGGGCCCATGAGAAGAAGAAGCTCCCCAATCATAAGCGGGCTGCTGGTATGAAGACTCTCCCTCATTCGAGTGAATCATCCGTGACCTCCCTTCTAGTGTCCTGCTCCTGTTGGGAGAGCTCTCCCAAGTACGTGTCAAGCTCCTCCTCAGTGAGGGACCATCCTTCCCTGTTATCAAGGTTAAACAAAACAGGTGCAGGCAAAAGAACAACACACTCGGACTTGATCTTTCTCCAACCAGTTGTGAGAAAGGTTATTTCATAAGATAACTCACTCAAACTAGCCCATGAGGAAACAAATTTATGCTGTATCATGGAATTAAGATCAAGCCTCTCTATGGGAAACTGTAGGTCTAGATGATGAGGCACTAAACCATGCAATGCTAGTAGACGAGAAGCAATAAGGCCTCCAAAATTCCACCTTTCTCACGGTTAGCAGCAAGACGGAAAGCTATCAAAGCACCCAAGTTGTAAGACCTATCTCGTCTAGAGCAGCAGAGATAAATGCTAGATCAAATGAAGATAACTTATTGGCAGTTTTCCTAGCAAGAACACACTTGGCAATAAAGTAGGCAAAGTAGTGAATGGAGGGAAGATGAATGTTACGGATTTTTCCACTCTCCTTCGAGAAGCTACTCCCTTGGAAAATATCTGCGTATAGATCCATGAGTGGTTTTGGTCTCTCTTTAATCTTCCTACATGATCCCCATTGAGTTACCTTAATAGCTGCACAAAAGTCATCAAGAGAAAGGTTGACAGCAATATTGTAAATTTTGTAATGGACCATGTGGTTAGGCAAAGAGTGACTAAATTGGAAGTCCTGCACCACAGACATGGTTAGCTTCACAAATTGACAAGGTTCATCTTCCAAAAAGTGCTCTAACCCTGCATTAGAAACCAAAGTGTGGAAATCTTGTAGAATTCCTGCAGCTCTCATGAACTCAGAGCATGGATAAATGGAAGGAAAAACTTCCTCCTCCCGGTGGACCTTCATGAACTCAGGCACCCAAAGCTCATGTTGGTTTAGGTGGTGTTCACTCATCTTCTATTCTGAAATTTAAACACCTATTAAACATGTGATTGCAAAGTAAATATAATGAAGGATTCTACTCATAGGGACTTGCAAGAGGCCTAAACATGCCTCAAAACTATATCTCTAAGCATCAAACAAGCTTACAAGCTCTCATAACCAGTCACCTACAGCAGTAAAATACTCAACATATAAAACACAAATCTACTTGGACAAGGGGAGGAGTCACATACCAAGGAACAAATGCTCCAAATTTCAGCAAGAAAGATGGGCTGAGCAAGGAGATCGAAAAAAATCGAGAGCAAGCACAGCAAGAACGCGATTTTGAGCTATGAACTAGAGCTTACTCGGGAGAGAGAAGAAAGTGACAGGTGAGAGAGTTGGTGGGGGCCAGGGGTGGCCCACACCAGGGCATGGCGCCACTCAAGGCTGGCCGCGCCACCATGTGGTGTGCCTGCCTGGTGGGCCCCCCTGGTACCTACCAGGTACTCCTCTGCCCCTTTTTTCACGTAAAAATTTAATATGAATTTTCTAGAATTTTTTGAGACACTTTATTTTTGGGCATTTTTCAGAAATAGAAGAATGATTTTTCTGACAGACAGATTTTTTCTTTCTTTTGGAAACATGATGCAAGGACAAAACAAGGCTAGAACTACAGAAGTTCTAGCATGCAAGCAACTAACAACAAAAAGAAAACTAAACGAAAGCAAAAACTAAAATGCAAAGGATAGAAATAAACGGACATAATCATAATGAAAACATTGTTTTGTTCAATGGAATCCTTTTGTTAGCAAGGTTGATCAAGTCTTGCTACCAAAACAATTGCATATGAGACAAAACTTTGTACTCCACTAATGATTATGTTACTTTAACCTTGATAGCAATGGTCCCAATCATAATAGTTTCAAATTTTTCTCTTGGTATGGGACAATATATTTCTCCAACTTGAATGCCTTCAACATGTTCAATTGAATTCAAACCATAAGCCCTTTCAATCTTCTTGGGGAAATAGACAGTATGTTCCTTGTCATTAACATTGAAGGTCACCTTTCCTTGATTACAATTAATAACAACTCCTACAGTATTAAGAAAAGGTCTCCCAAGAATAATAGACATATTATCATCTTCAGGCATTTCAAGCACAACAAAATCAGTTAGTAACAAGAAATTGTGAGCTACCTGAACAGGTACATCCTCACATATACCACAGGAATAGTGGTAGATTTATCAGCCATTTGCAACGATATATCAGTTGGTATTAATTTTTCAAGTTGAAGCCTCTTATAGAGAGAGAAAGGCATAACACTAACTCCAGCTGCCAAACCACACAAAGCAGTTCTAACATAACTGTTCTTAATAGAGTAAGGGATAGTTGGAATCCCTTGGTCTCCAAGTTTCTTAGGAACCTTACCATTGAAGGAATAGTTAGCAAGCAAAGTAGAAATTTCTTCATTAGGGATCTTCCTTTTATTCGAGACAATGTCCTTCATATACTTTGAGTAAGGAGGCAATTTAATAGCATCAGTCAAAGGAATTTGCAAGAATAAAGGCTTCATCCATTCACAAAACTTATTATAGTGTTCATCTTCTTTTGACTTGTGTTTCTTATCGGGGAAAGGCATAGGTTTTTGGACCCAAGGTTCTCTTTCACTACCATGTTTCTTAGCAATAAAATCTTTTTTGTTGTATTTAGTATTCTTAGTGTGGTTTTCAGGTTCTTCTTCAACTTTTTCTTCATTAGGAACAACATTTACTTCATTACCACTTTCCAGCATCAGAGATAGATATACTATTTGGATCTATAGCAGGTTCAGAGGGTTCTACGACATTTTTATGTTTCTTTTTCCATTTCTTACGAGTAGAACCACTATTTTCAGCTTGTTGAGAATCCTGCTCAATTCTTTTGGGATGCCCCTCAGGATATAGAGGATCCTGGGTAGCAACACCACTTCTAGTTCTAATTTCATAAGCATGTTTTTCTTTAGCAGGATTAACTAGCAAGTCGTTTTGCACTTTAACGAGTTGATCTATTTGAGTTTGAACCATTTGAAAGTGTTTAACAATCATTTTAACATCATTAGAGGTTCTTTTCACAATATCTTTCAACTCAACAATAGCTCTAGTGTTTTCCATTAGATGATTTAGCACCCTTTTATTAAAGTTATCTTGCTTAACAATAAAGATATCAAATTCTTCTAAGCATTGATCATGAGGTTTAGAGTAAGGGATATCACCTTCATCAAAGTGTTGGAGAGAGTGTACCTCAATAGTGGATGAGTAGGGAATAGGCTTACATAATTCTTCTATAGGAGGTAAATTCTTGACATCTGCAGCTTTAATTCCCTTCTCCTTAAGACATTTCTTAGCTTCCTTCATCACTTCGTCATTTAATTCAATAACTCCCCTCTTCTTTGATGTTGGAATAGACACAGGAATAGATGGTTCAGATACAATTACTTCAGGTATAGCTTGTTTAGGAGGAGTCCAATCTTCATAATTCTTGCTTATTTTAGCCATTAATTCCTCAGCTTCCTTAGGAGTCCTATTCCTGAAAACACAATCAGCACAACTGTCTAGGTATGTCCTAGATTCCTCGGTTAGTCCATTATAAAATATATCAAGAAGCTCATTCTTAGGTAATGGACTTCCAGCCTGTGCATGAATCAATGCACAAAACCTTGCCCAGGATTCGGGCAATACCTCTTTTTCTCCCTGTTTAAAATCAAAAAGTTCCTGAAAAATAGCATGTCTAGCACTGGGAGGAAAATATTTCTGCAGGAAAGTACTAATCAAGCACTCGGGGCTATCAATAGATCCAGGTGGTAAATTACTAAACCAAGTTTTAGCTTCTCCTTTCAGCGAAAAGGGGAAAATCTTAGCAACAAAGTAAGTACGCATCTTCATATCATCAGAAAACAAGCCACTCATGGTAGAAAGTTCATTCATATGTGCTACCGCACTTTCATTCTTAGTCCCATAAAAAGGTTCTTTCTCAACAATAGCTATGTAAGATAGATCGAGAGAGAAATCATAATCTTCATCTATAATGTTTATGGGAGAAGCAGCAAACTTAGCAGCAGGAGATAATTTGGGTCTAATAGTACGCCTCTTAAGGAGACTCTAAGCAGCGCTCCTATCATGGGTGTTCTTACATTCTTTAATAAACTCATCGGTCATCTCAACATAACCATCTTCAATATCATAACTCTCACTAGACTCAGGTGAACTAACAGGTGTGGTAGTGTCTTCATTAGGAGTTTCAGTATTTCTAGCTATAGTTCTAGCAATCGTAGCATCTAGGAAAGGACATAATGAACCACTCTTATCAAGCACAGTAGAAGCAGCATCATAAGCATTAGAAGTTTCAGATTCAGCAGTAGTAGCAGTGTGTGTAGCATGTGTATGTGGTGGTGTAAGGAACTTACTCAGAACAGACAGTGAATTAAGAGCAGCAGAGGTGTTTAGAACCGTACCTCTTCTTGTAGTGGATGGTAAAATAGGAACCTTGCCATCACGAGACTTACCCATGATGGATGGATAGCAGCGAACAATAGAGAATCCAAGTGAACTTGATAAATAAAGCTATGCTCCCCGGCAACGGCGCCAGAAAATAGTCTTGATGACCCACAAGTATAGGGGGTGTATCACAGTATTTTCTAGGGAAGTGAAACCCAATTTATTGATTCGACAGAAGGGGAGCCAAAGAATATTTATCAGCCTTAACAACGGAGTTGTCAATTCAGCTGCACCTAGAAACAATCTTGCTCACAGCAGTTTATCAGTAGCAACAGTTTTGTAGTAGGAATAACAAGGTAGCAGCAGTAGTAAAGCAAAGACAGTAGTAACAAAAGCAGTAACAGTGGGATTCGAGTGCGGTAGGAATAGAGATGGATGGACGGGCGTTGCATGGACACGACAATTCACATAGCAATCAGAACATAGGGCAATTGCAGATAAATAAGATAAAGCATCCAAGTACTAGACAATCCTAGGCATGTGTTCCATATATAGTCATACGTGCTCGCAATGAGAACTTGCACAACATCTTTTGTCCTGCCAGCCCGTTTGCAGCGGGGCCTCTAGGGAACTACTGGCAATTAAGGTGCTCCTTTTAATAGATAACTGGAGCAAAGCATTAACACTCCGTGAACACATGTGATCCTCACATCAAAGCCATTCCCTTCCGGTTATCCCGATTTCTGTCACTTCGGGGCCATAGGTTCCAGACAACAACGTGTGTATACAACTTGCATATAAGACCAAGAACAATACTATCATAATGAATCAATAACATGTTCAGATCTGAGATCATGGCACTCGGGCCCTAGTGACAAGCATTAAGCGCAACAAGTCGCAACAAAGTCATAAAGCACTAATAAAAGATACTAGGCACCATGCCCTAACAATCTGATGCCATTACATGAACGATCTCATCCAATCCCTACCATCCCCATAGCCTACAGCGGGGGATTACTCACTCATAGATGGGGGAAACATGGATGGTCGATGGAGAAGCGATGATCTCCTCCAGTTTCTGGTGCTGTTTCATGGAATCTGGTGGTGGCGGCGGAGCGGAACTCCTTCTGGAAAAATGTCGACCCCCCTAAAGTTTTTAGGTCAGAAGGCTCCTTATAGGCGAAGAGAGAGGCCGAGGGGGTGCCTGGGGGGCCCACACCACCCCCTAGCGTGTCCTTGCCTGGCCCGCGCCACCAGGTGGTGTGGCCACCCCCTGGCTCTTCTCCGTCTCGTATTCTAGCTCCTGGAGTCCTTGGGTGAAATAGGATTTTGGCATATTTTCCAGGATTTTTCCTGATAGTTGGTTTTCTGCACAAAAAGTAGACACCAAGGCAATTCTGCTGAAAACAGCGTTAGTCCGCATTAGTTGTATCCAAATCACAAAAGTATAGAGGAGAAACAATAGCAAAAGTGTTCGGGAAAGTAGATACATTTTGGACATATCAGGGTGGCTAGTGGGTTGCCAGCTGCTGACATTGACGATGGTACTGGCGGTTGATTCGATTACCGGGCCGTGTTGGGGGCCGTGGTAAGTTCCTACGCCGGTGGCTGGTGGGTAACCGGAGGATGCGCGGCCTTGGCCAGAGCCACAAGCTCTGCGGCCTTTTTAGCTGCTGCTACTCTGGTGACTGCTGGCATGGGCGGAGCTCTCTCACGTTCCCGTTCCTGCCCGTCTTCTTCCATCACGCTCCCAATGGTGACTAGCACCTGGTGGGAAGTATTGATCTTCTCGGTGCACTCCTCCTTCTTGATCTCCTGCTCGATCTCCCTCATAACAATGTCGTATTCCTCCGAGTTGACGTCCGAGCCACCGACATCCATATTGATGTTGGTGTAAAGCGTGTCGAGGACGGAGTCAGAGTTGGCTTCGGTGTAGGCGATGGAGGATGTTGAGGGTGATGGAGGCGAGCCGTTGTTGTTGTTAGCTCCTAGGACTTCGATGGTGAACGCCGCCTTGGCTTCTTCATTGGCGTCCGCGTATTCGTTGAAGATGGCAACCATATCACCAAGGGTGAGACGGCCTGCGGCCTGCCGCCTTCAGAGGGTATGTCGGAGGAGGGTTCAAGGTGTGAGCTCTTCCATGAAGTGGTACACAAGCTCGTCGGCACAGTCGCCCTCTAGGGTTTCCCTCACCCTCATCCATCTGACAAGCTATTCGCGGGGGGATTCTCCATCCCTTTGAATGCATCTGGCCAGATCGAAGATGGTGATGATGTCGACAAAGTGTGACCTGCACATCTCTAACGCTTGGGGAAGCCAAGCGGATTTGCGGGGTCCTTCCACCTTTATATCCTGCAGAGGCGCGGTTTGGGTGGGCCTTGAATTTTCCTGATCCGAGCCACCATACTCCAAAGAGAGGTATGACCCAGATACTTCCGCGAACGTGTCCTGCTCATAGGCTGTCCGTGTGGGGCTTGATGATTACCTGACTTCCTGGGAGCTAGGACCCGAGTTAGTTTCGCCGATGAAGATGTGGATGTCTCCGAATAAGATGATGGAGCAGCGCGTGGGGTTTGTCTTCGCCGGCACCTAGAACTCTTCTGGAGGGACGATCAGGACATTGCCGGAGAAGAGAACGTGACCGATGGCTCCGGTGTCACCGATTCCCGTGAAGAGATTGGACCTCGCCCGGTGTCGAGCTCGAAGCGCCTCTTGCCCCACGGTGGGCACCAACTGCCATGGTTTTGCCGACGAGTACGCCATGGAGGGGTCCTTACAGTGTGTGCTTAGAAACGTGGGGTAAGGCGGAGAGTTGACTGGTACGAGGTAACATAGCTTACCTAGGTTCAAGTCCCACAACAGTGGCGGAACTCTACTCCTGCTATAAATCACTTTAATGGCAATACTGCGAGTTACAGAGATAGGTTCGCTGTGCGAGGTGTTGCGCGTTGTACGCTGCAATCAGAGAAGTTGTGCCCTAAAGGCTCCTCTAGGCCGGCTTATAAAGGAGCCAAGACCTAGGGTTTACAGGGAAAGGTCCTTGCCGGACAAGGTAAAGAGTCCTACACCTACACGAACTAGTCTTCTGTGTCTTGTACTCCAAGGATCCGAGTATGTCAGTGACTCCTGCATAGCCTTCCTTTATCCGGCATGGGCCTCCCTTCAGGATCCGTCCAACTGGGCCGCCCAGCAGGCCATAGGCCTTGCTACCAACTATGGGCCACCCGGGTTAGGCGGATTGGTGACATGCTATGACGATACCCATATAGCATATCCCCAACACCCATCCTTACCTCAAGCTAGGCTCGGAGTTACCCATGGTAGTAGTTTTGCTCTGTTTGTAGGATGAATTGCCTTGATCTGCTGTCTCATGATTTGCCTTGTTCAGCTATTTGACTTGTCTGCTTAGGAGTAGTATGAGCTACTCTAGGGGCTCATCATATATCATCTAGGTAATCCAAGAATATCAACCCTAAACAAGTTTCCAAAAGTTGGACCTGATCCCTAGCCACTAGGTGATCATCTAAAACCATTAACTAGATCACTTCTGAAGTTATTCATTCTAGAAGCTTCCAAGTCAATGAAGACCAATATCAAGCATGGATCCTTTATACTCAAGCTACACTTCAACATCATCCATCTGATGATGATTTGGTACCTAGCAACCAATCAAAAACATCACCTCTTATACTGTAGTCAAAAACCTCAAATCTGCCAAAATATGGCTAAGTCTGGAAATGCTATCAAGATGCTATCTTGGAGTCTCCCTCCCTTCCAACCCTGGTGCAATTTTGGAGATGCACTTGAACAATCTTATAGACAATCTTAAGTAATACGAAGGCCCACTCTTTCCCTTGGCTATATCATCTTTTAACCCACTTGTTCTTGATGGTTTTGCAGGCAAGAAAATAACAATTCCTGCAAATCTTATCAACTAGCCTACTTTGGAAGAGGATAACATCTCCATACTATCTTATTTTGACCAAATATTTGCATGATTGTGTTGTACTCATGAAGGTCTATAAATACCTACTTCACTTGTTCTAAATGGATCCTTTTTCTTCAAAAACCCATAAGGTTTTGAAGGCTATTTGATAATATGTTTTGGCACCCTTATTTTATTCAAAGTTTGAAATCAATTCTTGGGGGGGGGGGGGTCAAGCATGATGAAGCATAAATTCTTGTACCATAGTGATCTACATCACTTGGTCTACATATCCATATATTCCATGCCCCAAGGGGATCTTTGAGCTCCTAGATCCAACAAGGTTTTGATGGAATGAAAATAACATCACCCTAGATCCTTTATCCCTTGTTTTCTACCAAAGTCAAGTTTGATTCTCAACACCTAAGGTTGAAAATGCTAGATACACCTTGTGTACATGATCTACCTTGATTATAAAGGTTTATCAAATAGTATCCATAATTATTATGGACCAAAACCTATTTAATCCCTTAAATTGACAAAAACTCCAAAACTTAATCTATAGAAGAAAATTTGATTTTATCCAAAACACATTCCCAACTTAAGGCACATTTGATGCTTATAAACCATACCCTATACTCACACTTCAAAAATAAATATTTTTGAATAGTCTTAATATTTTTTTTGCCTATTTTCTAAATTGGCAAAAATGGAATAATAACTATTTAAATACTTTTCTGCCTCAATAAATTATGAGAAAATTATCTCATTCTTGGATTTATGTTTAGGACCCACTAAAACCATAATACCATCTTGACCAATTCAAAATTGTCCAATGAACTTCATAAAATAGATTCAACACTATTTGAATAAATGATATAAACATGATCTAAACTAGTGCAATAAATGCCATATAATTATTGATAAAGCACCTCTACAATATACATCTACCAGCACCTTTATCTCATCATGCCAAGATCAGAAACTAACACTTCTCCTCATGATCATCTAAACGACACATTTTGTCGCTTTACAAAAGCATGAAGCAAAATCTCCCCAAACCTCATCAAACTTGCTTCATACTTCTACACAACAACCATAACAACCCCTGGTCGAGTTGCACTGTAGCATCAGCCCCTTCCTTGTCCTATAGATCTTGGAGCAAGTACGATATAGAGAGAGAGACATATCCTGCAATATCTTGGTAAATAAAGGCCACATTAGCTACAACATGCCTTACCCTCTCTCTGGTCGTGCCGAGGCCCCACACACCCCCAGCACCACCCCTCACAGCTAACCATCGACCACCTCCCTCCCCTCTATCCAAACATGGATATTGTCCACCCTAGACCATACTCCTTCAGTTAAAAAGGCCAGAGGCCACCCCGTGCCTCTCCCTGCCCCTCATTTGCTCCCGCCCCTCCACCTACCCTTCCCCCAAGCTCTAGATCTCACCACCCAGCTCACCATCGCCATGGGGAAGAAGGAACAGTCCTCTCGGTCTCCTTCGGGAGGTAGTGCATATGGTCGGCCCCGACCTCTCCCAACTCTCTCTCTACTCCCTGTCTAGCTCCCCTAGACATAACCTACCTCCCCTTACTCTCTTTTGTTCTAGGAAGGCGGAGACCACCACCAACCGGCGCATGTCCGACACGGCGTCCTCCAGCGAGCCCGACCTCCTCGAGCACCTGCAACACGGACGGATCCCTCCTGATGCTCCCCAAGATCCTAGATTCCTTCCTACACCCTGACTGTCAACATGCATGCATCCTAGGGGCCACTCCGATGGGTTTCCGAGCGCTCTCACCGTCGCAGGCGTCCTCGTGCCAGATCCTTCCCGACGCCAAGTCCCCCCATGCCGCAAATCGTTGGACTGTCCGTTGATCGCAGCCTCGCCTCCCCCACCGTTGGAATGGCCTCAGGTGAGCTACCCATCATCCTATGGCACCACCTAGGGTTCCGCGTGGTCGTTTCCGTCATGAGGAAGAAGATGCTTCCCCATCATCAATATTTCGTTATGCGGATGACCCAGATCTCTGGGTACCACTTCGGGGGCTACCCTCGCTGATCGGCGGGGCCATCCTGTCAGGGATTCGAATCCCCCCCCCCCCGCGCGCTACTATCGGCAGACTAGGTCGAAGCCGCATGGTCCGACCCATTCCCTTTCAGATCAAGCCCATGCACCCCTTTGTCTTTTTCTTTTTACAGATCTGATTAAATCCCTGTTCAAAATATATCCAAACAAAAAATTCTTAAGCCAAATAAATCACTTAGTGATTAAAGGTCCTTATTTTCTGAGATTTAATCTACTAACATGTATGTGTTGCAAAAAATAAATCACTTAGTGAGCTATATATATCCAAATGGGATGAAACAAAGTTTCCCTGAAAGGATTTTACTATACCTACCTGTTAGAATTTCCCTCATGCCAAGGTGAACCCTAGTTGTACCTCAGTAAAAATAACAAAAACAATTACTTTTTTACTTTATAAAATTCCTTAAGCCAAATAATAACATGTTTTGAGTTTTTTCCAACTCTCTATGATGTGGTACACTAAATTATATCAAAATCCAGGAGATCAAATTTTATTGAGGCTCTGTTTAATTTTGGTGAATTAGTCATCTCTATCTAGGGTAGTTTCAGTAGAAAAATCACCACATGTAGTTTCAGTAGAAAAAGCACTAGAGGGTGAATCGAATTTCTACAGAAAGGTATTAGAAATACCTAACATGTTTCCTTGGTTTGATATCTATAGCCCCTGTAGGGTTAATCTGGTGAAAAAGACAAGGTATTTACAGAACTGACTTTGGGAATTTCCCATGGGCATTCTAGTAAAAAAATTGAGATGAATCCAACTCTCGAAAATCTTAAACACCAAATTCTACCAAATCCTCTAGGGGAAAATTTATTTGAGCTCCAAATCTTTTATGGTGATTTATTCACCTAAACTAGAGGTTATTTCGCTAGAAAAATCATAACTAATATAGAAATTTGATAAAATCATGAAACCACTTTTTTGGCCTTGTTATTTCAGTACCTATCTGTTGATATCATTTTTATACATTTATATCATACAGACCCTAGCCTTAGTTCAAAACCCCTTCTTTAGGTGGTATTTGACAAATAAATCACAAAAGCAAATCTAGAAAGGCAATAAAGTAATTCCAAATGCTATGATCTCAATCTATCAAAACCTACTGAAGTGATTAAGGTGTTGTATGTCTATTTGTTTCATGGTATTGATGAATGTATGCCTTGTTTTGATTGTGCCCTTTTGTTTGCTTGCATGTGATCCGTAATGACACTAGATGCGATTATATCGGAGACCAGAAGAAGATGGTTATTATATTTGGTTATTATGGTAATCTAAGAAGAAGTCAAGGGACCTATATTTCTAGTTTGCTGATCTCAGGAAAGCCACCTTCTTGATCATAAGCCTTGTCCTACGGTTTTACTTATGCTTGTTTTACCTACTGTTTTATGAACACTTCATTGTTTTATTATATGAAGATCTATACTTGGTAGTGGCTTGGCTTCTCCAAACCATTACGCCTTTGTATTATTAAGTACACCCCCTTGATGACACCTATTTCACCAAAGTATGGTAGGTGGTGTATAACACAATACCCCTTTGGAGACTCTGTTTTAGCCGAAGAAAAACTAGAGGATGGGAAGACCCCCGAAAAAGTTTTACAAAATGTTTATGGCAAAACCTTGGTGAGGTTTGACCTACCAAGAGAAGTTTGAGAAAACAAAAAGGTTTTTGTTTTACAAAACGCTGAAAGATGGAGGAAAAAGGTTTACAAAAACACACCCGGTTCTTTGCAGTTTTGCTAGAACAATTAACCCGTGCAACCACATTACTTTGGAATGGGACAGGGCTGGACTTGAAGTTTGCTACTCTGGTGTAGGAATTCTCACAACTACTTCTAAGGGATCATCTCCATCTAATGTTGGGGTTCCTTTACAAAAAGGGTCAACTGTTAGACACTCACTTGGAGAAATTGCGAACTGCCCTCGGGAGCAGTCAGGCGATACTATGAGCCTCTCATTGAAAGTGCCCACTCTGAAGGAGTCGGAATGCGCTCTGGTTGGTCTTTGGCCCGGACGTCCTGGTGTTGAGAGGAACAACTCATAGGGTAGGGCATATACTAGAGTGGAATCCGGAGAGTCTTGATCGGTTACTCGACCTACGATCAGTGAGGATCAGGGCAGGGTACTCGATTGGGTGGGTAAAGTGTACAACCTCTGCAGAGTGTAAATCTATTCGAATAGACATGTCCATGGTCATGGAAGGTTGCTATAGAGTGGTGCTGATTTTGATTTCAAAAAGGACTTTGGAAAAGCAATGGCTTTGGACATGTCTTGACCATGGGATGGTCGGAAAGAATACATGTTTTGACCATGGGATGGTCGTAAAGGAAGGAAAGGAGTTTGGTCATGGGATGACCGGAAGGATGAAACAAATGGGTGCCCAGTCCTAGTGTTTTCCAAAACTCTTCAAAATATTTTCAAATGGTTTTACAGAAGTTTTCAACAAGGTTATGTAGATGCTATATCTACAAGAGAAACTATTTAAGAAAAGAACCTCTCTTGGAGCCCTCCTACTACCACGTCTATATTGCATATCCTCTTGTTATTATTATTGTCTTAAGGTGGTTTGTGAGTACATTCCTATTTTGCCCATAGCAAAAATAACAAAAACAACTCTAATCTACCTTTAGGAATTTCTCTAGATCAAACCAAATTTGTTATTGACCTAATTACAACTCTCAGTGATGTGGTACCTCAATACCTATCATAACTTAGGAGTTCAAGAATTGTTGTGCCTCTGTTGAATTTTAATGAATTAATTACTTCTGTATGTGGTTTTGTTACTAAATAAATCATTTCAGAAGATTTCCAACTACAAAATAGTGATTCCAATTTCTACGGTAAGTTATTTGCGATACCTATCCATTGCCTTATACCTCATATCATTTGGACCTGTAGAGAAAATGTGGTTAAAAAGACAAATATACTACAGAAATGACTTTGGGAATTTCCCAATGACATTCTAGTATTTATTTTGAAGTGATTCTAATTCTCAAAAATCACAAACTCAATTATGTACAAGAAACTTTGAGTATAAATTTATTGGAGCCCCAGATCTTTTCTGGTGAATTATTCACCTAAACTAGGGGTATTGTCACTACAAAAATCGTAACTAATTAAAGAAAGGAGATAAAATAGTAAAACCACTTTTGTTTGCCTTGTATTTTTAATACCTATCTGATGGTATCCTTTTTGTATATTGGTATCATACAGACCAAAGCCTTAGTTCCAAACCCCCTTTATTTAGTGGTTTTGGCAATTAAATCCTAAAGAAAATTTCCACAAGTGTTTCTCCATTATTTCCAAATGCAACAAACTCCATTTATCAAAACTTACTAAAGAGTAAGGTGTTGTATGTTGGTTTGCTATATGGTATTGATGATTGTATGCCTGGTATTGATTGTGCCCTTTGTTTGCTTGCATGTGATCCATATCAACGATAGATGCGATTATATCGGAGACCATAAGAAGATGGTTACTATTATTTGTTATTATGGTATTCTAAGAAGAAGTCCAGGGACATATATTGCCAGTTTGCTAATCTCAGGCAAGCCACCTTCTTGCTGATAATCCTTGTCCTATTGTTTTACTTATGCATGTTTTATCTTCTGTTTATGAAAACTGCATCATTTTATATTACGATAATCTATATATGGTAGTGGATTGGCTCCCCCAAACCATTACACATTTGTACTAATAAGTACAAACCCCTTGATGACACCTACTTTCCCCTAGTATGGTAGATGGTGTATACCACCATACCCCTTTGGAGACCCCGTTTTGGCCGAAGCAAAACTATAGGATGGGAAGACCTCGGAAAAGTTTTACAAAGAGTTTTATGATAAAACCTTGGTGAAGTTTGACCTACCAAGAGAAGTTTGTGAAATAAAATGATTTTTGTTTTACAAAAGATTCTGAAAGAAAGACGGAGGAAAAATGTTTACGAAAACGCACCCGATTCTTTGCAGCTTTAGCTATAACAACTTAACCCGTGAAACCACACTACTATGGAATGGGATAGGGCTGGACTTGAAGTTTGCTACTCTCATGTGGAAATTCTCATAACTGCTTATAAGGGATCACCTCCCTCTAATTTTGGGTTTGCCTTTACAAAAAGGGTCAACTGTTAGACAGTCACCTGGAGGAAGCAGGATCACCCATGCGCGTGACCGGGCGATACTATGAGCGTCTCATTGAAAGTTCCCACTCTGGAGGAGTCGGAATGCGCTTCGGTTGGTCTATGGCCCCAATGTCCCGATGTCGATAGGAACAACTCATAGCGTAGGGCCTATACTAGAGTGGCATCCAGAGAGTCTTGATCGTTTACTCGACCCATGATGAGTGAGGATCAGGGTAGGGTACTCGGTTGGTGTGGGTAAAGTGTACAACCTCTACAGAGTGTAAATCTATTCAAATAGCCGTGTTCGTGGTTATAGACGGTTGGACAAACTACTCTAGAGCGGTGCTGGTTTTGTTTTCAAAAAGGATTTTGGAAAAGTAATGGCTTTGGAAATGTTTTGACCATGGGATGGTCAGAAAGGATACATGTTTTGACCATCGGATGGTCGGAAAGGAAGGAAAGGAGTTTGGTCATTGGATTATTGGAAGGACTAAACAAATGGGTAGCCCAATCCTAATGTTTTCCAAAACTTCTCAAATGTTTTCAAAATGTTTTACAAAGGTTTTAACAAAGTTTTGTAGATGCTATATCTACAAGAGAAAATATTTGAGAAAAGAACCTCTCTTGGAGCCCTCCAACTACCACATCCATATTGCATATCCTCTTGTTATTATTATTGTCTTAAGATCGTTTGCGAGTACATTCAAAGTATTCACCGGCATTGTCCTTGGCTATTAACTTGGTCAGATGTCGAGAAGAAGGTGAAGTTGATGACTATGCGAGCTAGGATGTTCTCCCAATCAGTTGCCTATAGGTTAAGCCATGGCTCGGGCTCTATGCTTGATGAAGTTCCGCTAATGATTGTTGATGTAGCCATAATGGCATGTAAGGTATGACATGTATCCGCTTAAGTAATGGAGGTTTACATTGATACTTGTCGGTTATGTTCCACGACTAAATGATCATGGGATCTTGGTGTATGCATAAGAAGGATTCTCAGACGATTAATCCGGGGCCCCCACACTTCTTGTACTTGACAATGTAAGGAAAAGACTCCATGAACTCGACCCACTTAGCATGTCGCTTACTCAAGTTGGCTTGGCCTCTGAGATATCTCAACGACTCATGGTCAGAATGTATTATAAATTCCTTAGGCCAAATGTAGTGTTGCAAAACTTGAAGAACACGAACTAAGGCAAAAAGCTCTTTGTCATAAATTGGATAGTTAAGGAACACCATCAAGTTTCTCGCTATGGTAGGCAATAGGACGCCCATTTTGAATGAGGACTCCTCTGATGCCAATACCGCTAGTGTCACACTCTATCTCAAAAGTTTTTTTGAAATCCAGTAACACAAGAAGAGGTGCTTTGGTGAGCCTTTTTTAAGTTCATCAAAAGATTTTTGTTGTGCTTTACCCCACACAAAGGTGACATTCTTTTTGGTCAACTTGTTGAGAGGACAAGCAATGGCGGGAAATACTTTCGCAAAGCAAAGATAGAAACCGTCCAACCCATGAAAACTTCGAAGTTCACTCACATTTATGGGGATGGGCCAATCTCGTATGTCCTTTACCTTGGAAACATCGACTTCAATGCCCTTCAAAGAAACGACAAATCCAAGAAAAATCAACTTTTCTTTAGCAAAAGTGCACTTGGGAAGATTAGCATAAAGCTTTTCGTGTCAAAGGATTTGCTAGACCTCCTTGACATGTGTAACATGTTCCTCAAGTGAATTTATATGAACAAGTATATCATCGAAATAGACAACAACACTTTTTCCGATGAGAGAACGCAAAATATGATTCATAAGGTGCATGAAGGTGGATGGGGCATTAGATAAGCTAAAGGGCATGACAAACTATTCATAGAGACCAAGTTTGGTCTTGAAGGCTGTTTTCCACTCATCACCTATTTGGGATATGATAAATGGGTATCACCGTATCATGTCTATAATCCGGCTAACCTGGGTGGCCCACAGTTGGTAGCATATCCCATGGCTCGCTGGCCAGCCCAGTTAGATGAATACAGAAGGGAGGCCCATGTCGTATATAGGAAGGCTACGTAGGTGTCATCGACATACTCGCAGCCTTGGAGTAGAAGACACGAAGACTAGTTAGTATTAGTGTAGGACTCTGTAACTTGTCCCGCAAGGTCCTTTCCCTGTTACCCTAGGTTATGGTACCTTTATAAGCTAGACCTATGGGAGCCTTTAGGGCATGACAACATACAATTATACACAACACCCTCGCACAGCGATCTGATCTATGTAACTCGGCGGATTGCCATTATAGTGATTTATAGCAGGAGTAGAGTTCCACCACCGTTGTGGGACTTCAACCTGGGTAAGCTATGTTACCTCGTACCCGCCAACTCTCCGCCTTACCCCACATCTCTAAACATGCTCCGTGAGGACCCCTCCATGGCGTACTCGTCGGCAATACCACGGAAGTGGGAGCCCACCATGGGGCAAGAGGCGCTTTGAGCTCTACACCGGGCAAGGTCCAAGCTCTTCACAGGAATCGGCGAGACCGTAGCCATCGTGCGCGTCCTCGTCTCTGGCAACGTCCTGATCGTCCCTCTCGACGAGTTCTGGGTCCCGGCAAAAATGAACCCTACCCGCTGCTCCATCGTCCTAGTCGGAGACACCCACATCTTCATCGGTGAAACCGACTCGGGTCCTAGCTCCCTGGAAGTCAAAAACTCGTCAAGACCCGCATGGACCGCCTATGGGAAAGATACATTCACGGAGGAATCTGGGCCATATCTCTCTCTAGAATATGACAGCTCAGGTCAAGAAAATTCAAGGGCCACCTAAACTGCCCCTGTGCAGGATATAACAGTGGAAGGACCTCGCAGATCCGCTTGGCTTCCTCGAGCATTAGAGATGTGAAGGTCGCACTTTGTCGGTGTTGTCACCATCTTCGATCTAGCCAGATGCATTCAGAGGGAGGGAGAATCTCCCCGTGAATACCTCGCCAAATGGATGAGGGTTAGGGAAACCCTGGAAGGTGACCGTAGTGACAAACTTGTTTAACACTTTGTGGAAGGGCTCACACCTGGAACACTCCTTCGGCATACACTCCGAAGACGGCAGGCTGCCGGCCCGCTGACCCTCATTGAGATGGTCAAAATCGTCAATGCCTACGTGGACTACGAGGAGAACACTCAGGCCATGCCTGGTCCTAAAGCCGAAGGAAGCAGCACCAACATCCCTCCACCATCCCCCTCCATCTCCCCTATCGACAACACTGAAGCCAACTCCGACTCAGTGTTTGACGCATTATACACCGACATCAACGTCGATGGCGGCGACTCAGACGCTAACTCGAAAGAATATGATGCTTCTATGAGGGAGATTGAGCAGGAAATCAAGAGAGAGGAGCGCGCCGAGAAGGCTACTATTCCCGTCAGGTGCTAGTCGCCATTGGGAACGTGATAGAAGAAGATGACCAGGAACAGGAACCTGAAAGAGCTCCGCCCCTGCACGTGGTCACCAGAGCTGCAGCAGCAAAAAAGTCCGCAGATCCTCCGAGTCTAGAGAAAGCCATGCCCCCTCCGGCTCTCCCACCATAGCAGGCGCAGGAACTCGCCACAGGCCCTAGTACTCCCAAGCAAACAAACTTGCCGCCACAAGCATCGACGTCTATAGCTGACAATCCCTTGGTTACTCCCACTGACAAGGTGATGTACGGTCCACTCCTCGTCCATAATCCATACCTACGCGTCTAGTGGTAAATCTTGTGGCATATCACCTGAGCTGGATCTTGGGAGTACCGCGTAGGAAAAAAGTTTTGTTCATCTCTGCGTGGCCCAACAGTGGTATCAGAGCGTTAGCTTGTAGTTTTAGGCTCGAGATCGTGCATATGTGATATGCGATTAGTGTTAGATTGGATCTAATTGCAGTTTTGGTGGTTGATTTATGAGATAGATCGGTTTTCTACGAAGTTGATAGGATCAACTGTACTCGGGGAATGGATGATCTGGTTTTCGTGATCTAACTGCTAAGGTCATGGAACGACATACCCCTACTGGTTGGCATTCTCCATCGGTGTAGACTATGACACGTAAATCCGGATGCGGCGATCGAAGATCAAAGAGTTTGGTCGAATCGGAGTATGGATCGGATTTAGGTAAAGTTGTTTTATCCGATGATGAAATCCATGTTTAGAATGCAGATGAGATCTTCATTTTCAGAAAAATCATTGGACACTGCCCGCACCCGCAAGGGGTGCTGCCCCTTCGATCTCCGCCTGCTATTCGCCGGCTTCGCCCTGTGCTAGCACCTTAGATGTCGTTGCGAGTTCCATAACACCGGTAGATATCGTATCTATGCATAACTTGTTTTTCAGGATGTTGTTGTGAGTGGTATGGCTTATGTGCATGTTATGTGTGTAATCCATACGTGATCTATGTATCATGTTTTTGTCAGCCAGCTGGAGCCTAGGTGCTGTCATCTTATTGTATAAATGACCTGCGTGTCGGATTCTCTATGTAATTTACTTTAATAGCTAATGTAGATATTTGGAGAACCCGGATGGCATGCAAGTCGACTATATGGATTAAGACGACACGTGACAAGAGTTGACACAAATCGAATTACAAGCTTTGTCGAGATGGAGATCGCCATGAAGAGAGCCATACAATTTCACATAATAATTACTTTATTTTGTGTTATTGTTATGTCTCTGTTTTACCTCTATTAGATAGTTGGTAGAAAGTAATCCCTCAAAGAATGTGATGCCTCCCGTCCTACGGACGCTCCTACATCTACACCAACAAGTCCCCCAAGTGGACCCATGACTCGTGCCTGAGCCAAACTCTTGCAAGCTAAGGTGAACTCGCTCCTCTCCTTGTGCCAATTTGATACCTCCTTGGATGGTGTGCTACTTCATGCAACTTCTCTTTGCATCATCAGGTACGAAGCCTCGACACATCCCCAAGTACCCAAGGATGGAGAACAAGGAGCAGCACGTGAAGCAGAAGCCGCTGGAGCTGCTCAGACCGGAGTCTCTGGTCTACACACACCGGAGTCTCCGGTCCACCAAAGTCTCCGGCCTGAAGACCCCGGAGACTCCGGCCCACCTCCGGTCTGACCCCCTGAACCAGGCCACGAGACAGCCAGATGGCCCCTCCGGAGGCTAGTCTGGAGGCTACACTGGATTCTCCAGCCTAGACTGGAGTCTCCAGCCTGTACACTGGATTCTCCAGCCTATACACTGGAGTCTCCGGTCCGACCGATGCCAGGCATGTAAAGGCCTTTGGGCCTGCGGCCCATGTACCCCTTAGTCCATCTAGAACTTGTCTTTTATTCCTAAAGTACCCCTGTTTAAGTGGCTGGCCTATATATAGTCCCCCACCTCCATTGTAAACCCTAGGCATGATATTTGGAATTAGTGGAAACCCCTTGTGGATCTATCTAGTTCTTGCCTCATGATCCTTTGAGAAAGGGGCACCAAATATCCCAAACCTCATTGGAGTTTACATTGTGCCTCCGCGTTGTACAAGGCCTAGGCATCGGATTCCCTTTGCCTAGACGTCAAGATCTCACTAAGTCTCCCATCTCGCCGTGCCGGTTCAAGAGAGAGTCCTCCGCCCAACGCCGATCCTAGGGATTGCGCCGGACCGGTCACCGCCAGCGTGAGCTATTGGTGTGTATCGTGGTTTTGCGTGTGTGTGTTCATCGCGTTCCTCGTGTGTGAGTTCACCGTGTTCATCCTCCCCTCCTTTCCCCCGCACTCCATCCTCAATTTGAGTGGGATTCGTGAAAGATCAGGCCACCCTAGAGGTTTGCCCTCAACATATTGGTATCAAGAGCTTCGTTGCTCACGGATTCCCCCAAAAAATTTTCTTCTATCCACCAAAAATTCGAAAATCCCCAAAAAAGAGCCCCATATTTGCCTTTGGATCGATCTCTTGATTTGAAGTGTTATTTGTGGTTTTGATCCGACCAAACCTTGCCAATTTTTCGTGGATTTGAGGACCCATGGCGTGGATTTTCGCTCAAAAACACGAGCAGTTCGCGATCTGACTCCAAACCAGAGTCTCCGGCCTGCACACCGGGGTCTCCTTCTTGGACCGGAGTTTTCGGCCTGAAACCCCGGAGTCTCCGGCCCTGACGCCTAATTTTGACAGTTTTGCCTCTAATCTTGCATTGGCTAATTTCCTCTTTTTTGTTTGTGCCCGTGTGCGTGTCGCCAATTAACAGAAAGCTTCCGCATCAACAAACCCCGTGCTCATCAACACCAAGGCCCACGAACATCATCCCGCACCACCGACGCCAAGTTCATCATCACCAACGAAGGAATAACTTGTGTCACCTTGTTAACCCCTATCTTCCTTTGTGTGTACCTATCCCATGAGAGTGTCTCATCTTGTGTTTCCTTGAGAATTGTGCATTTGTCCTTGGATAGTGAGAGTGCAAGAGGAATATCAAGTGTGACTAGGTAGCATCAAGGGAGAGCAAAAAAAAAGAAAAAGAAAAAGATACAAAGAAAACCAAAAAGAAAAATAGTCTTCCCTTGTAAAAGAGAGTCTCAAAGCTTGTAAGCAAGAGAGAAAGAAGAGCGCCCAAGGCAAGTGCACAAATCCGTTGCTCATTTTTCCTCTTTGCAAACGAGCCACGGTCTCTCCTTGCATTGGCACGACAACGAGCTTAGTCTTTGTTAGGAAATTTTTTTGCTCATTTTCATAGTCGTGTCAATCCCAACTATATCCACGTGTGTATATAGTCGTAGGTTTCCGTCGCCCCTTTTGAGTTTTGACCTTCGCATTTGACTTGAGTTTTGTTGGATTTTACCCACTTTTGACTATCCCTTTTCTTTTGGTTGGTTCTTTGGCATTCCACAATCCTAACCTACCACCGACAAGCTTTTGAGAGTTAGTTATTTCTTTAGTGTGAGTTTTCTTTGCAATTCCACTTTGCACGCTTATAGCTCTCACTTGTGGTTTCTAGTTTGGTGCAATCCCCAAGGTGAGGTACAAGGCTAACACCACCATATTCCACTTCCATATACAATACTTGTGTGTCTTGCATGATGGATATGCACGGTGAGTCGAGCCAACCACCTCCCCAAGAAGAAGATCAAGGACCGTACATGATGCGCGCAAGTCACTTCATCGTCCGCCAAGAGTTCCGTGAATGTTGCCAAGCCCTTGAGACGCGACAAGATGAACAATTTGGCGAGACGCAAGCCGAGTTCAAGAACATCGACAACCGCTTCGACGGCCTCGAACGACAAATGCACGCAATGCATCACAACTCCGGCCACCAAAATAAAGCGCTCCAACACTCCGTTGCTGAAACAAATGACAATCTTCGACGCTTCATCGATGGTATGGCAAGACCATGTTCACGCGCATCAAGTTCTTCAAGTTCTTCGTGTTTTCATGCATCTCTTCAACAAGATCTACATCCAAGTGCTCCAAGACGCAATGATGCCCCCGTGGTGGAAGATGGAAGTTCTTCAAACTATGTACCTTCCCCACGGCACGTCGCAACATCAAGCTATGATGGTGATTTCTCTTCAAGGCCACGAGCAAGGAAAGAAGCACACCATCATCACGCAAGGGCATTAGTGCTCCAACAAGAGAAACCACAAGAAGAACCGCAAGTGCAACCGCAAGTCTACCACCATCGACTGCGAGACATACTTGACACAACAAGTGATGACTCCAATTTGGAGAATCAAGCTCGTCATCGACGTGAAGCTCTCCAAGATCCTCATCCTCGTCATCAACGTCATGAATGTCCGCACCGACACCATGGTCATCACGAGGCGCCTCCTCCACCTCAATAAAACTTGGAGCATCAAGTGATGCAAGTTGAGCGACGCCCACCACGTCAAGAGGCTCATGGCCATGTTCTTCGCCGTGAGGCCCATGTGCCTAATCAACATCACCATCCGAGGAACGAGCCTCCTCTTTGTCATCAACCACGTCATGAGGCTCCACATCCTCAACACCCTCATGAGGCCCAAGTGCCTCAACATCGTCAACAACCGTGCCAAGAGCAAGAGAAAGCTCCTCAACCATAATATCAAGAGCAAGCTCCGCAACAAGGTCGCGAGAACCAAGTTCCACAGCATCAACCACAAGATCATCAACAAGGCCACCAAGCTCGTTGCAATGACCGCCATGATGAAGAAACTTTCGGCAAGCTCAAGTTCACAATGCCCAAGTTTCCCGGATCCAATGACCCCAAAAAATACCTCTCATGGGCACTCAAAGTCAACAAGATCTTCCGCATGCACAACTATAGCAACGAGAAGATGGTCGCCATGGCTTCGCTTGAGTTTGATGATTACGCCAACCTTTGGTGGGAACAAGTTCAAGTTGCTCGTCACACAAGGCAAGAACCGCCAATCACAACTTGGCATGACATGAAGGCTCATATGATGAGATCCCGCTTTGTCCCCACGCACTACACGCGTGACCTCTTCAACAACCTTCAATCGCTTCATCAAGGGACAAAGACCATGGAAGAATACTTCAAGGAAATGGAACTCAACTTGATTTGTGACAACATTGATGAGCGCATGGAGCAAACAATGGCACATTTCCTTATTGGCTTGAATCACCCAATCAAGCGCATCGTCGATTTCCAAACATGCAACACCATGGCTGAGCTTGTGCACATCGCAACAAAGGTTGAACGTCAAGTGCAAGAGGACATCAAATACAACAATCCCAAGACGTATTTCACCTACAAGCAAGCTTCAACCCCTATGCTAACAAATTTCAATGGAAGCTCCTCAAGTACCTCCAAGCCTTCCTTCAATCCCACACTTCCTCAAGGAAAATTGCCCCCAAGTGGCAAACAAGCAAAGAGTGATACACCTTTCAATGGTGAATGCTACAAGTGTGGAGGTAAAGGACACAAGTCGGCCGAATGTGGAAACAAGAAAGTCTTGTTCATCCATGACAATGGTGATGAATAGTACTTGAGTGAAGATGAATCTGATGCCCGAGTTAAGGAAGCAATGGAAAGGCAACGAGTGGAAGATGACCAAGAACTCCTAATGTGTGAACATGACGCAAGTCTAGCGCTTGTCATCACAAGGATCTTGACCACTCAAGCACAAGAGCATGAAGACCAACACTTCAATATCTTCCAAACACGAGCCGACATCAATGGCAAATCTATCAAGGTGATCATTGACGGAGGGAGTTGTCACAAGCTTGCTAGCACCGAGTTGTGTGAGAAGCTCAACCTCACCCTCCATCCGCACAAGCACCCCTACCATGCAATGGCTAAGTGACCAAGGGTCCGTAAAGGTCAAGCATACCGTATCGGTCTCCTTCGCCATTGGTCCTTACAAAGATACGGTGGAGTGTGATGTGGTTCCTATGACAGTTTGCCACATGCTTCTTGGTCGACCGTGGCAATTTGACAGGGCTGCTCAACATGATGGTCGCACCAATGTATACACCTTCAAATGGCTCAACAAAACATGTGTTTTGCAACCGATGACTCCTAGACAAATAATTGTAGACAATGCAAAGGCTTTAGTGAGGGCGCAAAGCACAAGACCTACTTGTGAGAAGAGCGGTGAGAGAGAGAACCACCTCATAGTGAGTGAGAGCCACAAGCCAAACTCGAGTGGAAAAACTAAGAGTGTTCTCCTTGCCACCAAAAGTGAGATGAGAGATGTTCGGAACAACCTATCAATCTTGCACTATGTCCTCCTTTGCAAGGGACTAGCGCAAGGAACTAATGAATTAACCAATGTTCCTCCATCTTTGATGATTGTTTGCAGGAATTCAAGAATGTGTTTCCCGAAGAGCTTCCACATGGACTACCTCCTCTTCGTGGCATCGAACATCGCATTGACCTCATCCCCGACGCACCACTTCCCAACCGTGCCACTTACCGCATGAACCCGGAGGAGACAAAGGAGATTGAACATCAAATCAACCAACTCGTCTCCAAAGGTTTGATCCAAGTTAGCACTAGTCCAAGTGCCGTACCCATCATACTTGTTCCAAAAACGGATGATACATTACGGTTATGCATGGACTGTCGTCCAATCAATGCTATCACTGTGCGTTATCGACATCCCATACCATGTCTCGATGACATGCTTGATGAATTGTGTGGAGCCACTATTTTTTCGAAAATTGATCTTCGTAGTGGTTACCGTCAAATACGAATGGCTGAAGGTGATGAGTGGAAAACTGCCTTCAAGACCAAACTTGGTCTCTATGAATGGTTGGTTATGCCCTTTGGTTTATCTAATGCCCCATCCACCTTCATGCTCCTCATGAATCATATCTTGTGTTCTCTCATTGGAAAAAGTGTTGTTGTCTATTTCGATGATATTCTTGTTTATCGCACATCACTTGAGGACCATATAACACATGTCAAGGAAGTTTTGCAAATCCTTCAACATGAAAAACTTTATGCTAATCTTCCCAAGTGCACTTTTGCTAAAGACAAGTTGATTTTTCTTGGATTTGTCATTTCTTCGAAGGGAATTGACGTTGATGTTTCCAAGGTAAAGGACATACCAGATTGGCCCATCCCAACAAATGTGAGTGAACTCCGAAGTTTTCATGGGTTGGACGGTTTCTATCATCGTTTTGTGAAAGACTTTTCCACCATTGCTTGTCCTCTCAACGAGTTGACGAAAAAGAATGTCACCTTCGTGTCGGGCAAAGCACAACAAAAAGCTTTTGATGAAGTTAAAAAGAGGCTCACCGAAGCACCTCTCCTTGCGTTACCGGATTTCACAAAAACTTTTGAGATAGAGTGTGATACTAGTGGTATTGGCATTGGAGGAGTCCTTATGCAAAATGGACGTCCTATAGCCTATCATAGCGAGAAACTTGATGGTGCTCGCCTTAATTATCCAATTTATGACAAAGAGCTTTTTGCCTTAGTTCGTGTTCTTCAAGTTTGGCAACACTACATATGGCCCAAGGAATTTATCATACATTCCGACCATGAGTCGTTGAAATATCTCAAAGGCCAAGCAAACTTGAGTAAGAGACACACTAAGTGGGTTGAGTTCATGGAATCTTTTCTGTACATTGTCAAGTATAAGAAGGGCAAAGATAATGTAGTTGTGTACGCTTTGTCTCGCAAGCACACAAGCCTTCTTAAGAGACTTGAAATCAACGTGTAGGGTCTTGAGGAAATAAAAACTATGTATGCTTCCGACCCGTTCTTTGAACCAATTTTTGCAAAGTGCTCAATTGACAAAGGAGTTGATGATTTCTATTTGCATAAGGGTTTTTTCTTTAAACAAAACAAACTTTGCATTCTGAAATCGTCGCTCCAACTTTTGCTTCTCCAAGAATCTCATGGTGGAGGCCTTATGGGTCACTTTGGCCATGACAAGACTTTGGACATGCTCTCCACTCACTACTTCTGGCCCAAGATGAAGCGCGACGTGGAGCGCTATGTTTAACAATGCACGACATGTGTTCAAGCTAAGTCGCAAGCTAATCCCTATGGTCTTTATATGCTATTGCATATTCCTCATACACTTTGGTCCAACATTAGCATGGATTTCGTGTTAGGATTGCCTAGATCTAAGCATGGTCATGACTCTATATTTGTTGTCGTGGATCGCTTTTCCAAAATGGCACACTTCATACTGTGCCATAAGACCGATGATGCTTTACATGTTGCAAATATGTTTTTTAGGGAAATCATCTGTCTTCACGGTGTGCCAAGAACAATCGTCTCCGACCGCGATGTCAAATTCATGAGCTACTTATGGAAGACACTCATGGCCAAGCCCGACGTCAAGCTCCTCTTTTCATCCGCGTCACATCCTCAAACTGATGGCCAAACCGAAGTTGTCAACCGAAGCCTTGGAACCCTTCTACGTGTGTTGATCAAGAAAAACTTGAAGGATTGGGAGGAATGCATCCCCCACGCCGAGTTTGCCTACAACCGAGCTAAGGAATCGACAACCAAGATGAGTCCATTCATGATCGTCTATGGTTTTGAGCCCCTCACCGCACTCGACATCCTACCACTACCTCTCCATGAGCGCATGAACATGGACGTCGAGAAGCACGCACAAGCTATGAAGAAGATTCATGAAGAAACAAGAGCTACTATCAAACAACAAGTCCTTCGCCAAGCTTCAAGATTAAACAAGGACAAGAAGGAGATGATCTCTGAAGAAGGTGACCTTGTGTGGATACACCTAAGCAAAGACCGCTTCCCCAAGGAACGTGACTCTAAGCTAAAGCCAAGAGGAGATGGTCCCTTCAAGGTCCTCAAAAGAATCAACAACAACACCTACATCATCCACATACCAACCTCCAAGTACCTTGCAAGCAATACATTCAATATTAAGGATCTCTCACCCTACCATGGAGATGTTCAAGATGGCAACCATGAAGAGTCGAGGACGACTCTTTCCCAAGGGGGAGGGAGCTGATGCAGCCCATCCTACGGATGCTCCTACATCTACACCAACAAGTCTCCCAAGTGGACCCATGACTCGTGCCCGAGCCAAACTCCTGCAAGCTAAGGTGAAGTCTCTCCTCTCCTTGTGCCAATTTTATACCTCCTTGGATGGTGTGCTACTTCATGCAACTACTCTTTGCATCATCAGGTACGAAGCCTCGACACATCCCCAAGTACCCAAGGATGGAGAACAGGGAGCAGGGCGTGAAGCAGAAGCCGCTGGGGCTACTCAGACCGGAGTCTCCGGCCTGAAGACCCCGGAGACTCCGGCCCACCTCCGGTCTAACCCTTGAACTAGGCCCCGAGACAGCCAGATGGCCCCTCCAGAGGCTGGTCCAGAGGCTACACCGGATTCTCCGGCCTAGACCGGAGTCTCTGGCCTGCACACTGGAGTCTCCGGTCCGACCGACGCCAGACATGCAAAGGCCTTTGGGCATGTAGCCCATGTACCCCTTAGTCCATCTAGAACTTGTCTTTTATTCCTAAAGTACCCCTATTTAAGTGGCTGGCCTATATATAGTCCCCCACCTCCATTGTAAACCGTAGGCATGATATTTGGAATTAGTGGAAACCCCTTGTGGATCTATCTAGTTCTTGCCTCATGCTCCTTTGACAAAGGAGCACTAAATATCCCAAACCTCGTCGGAGTTTGCATCGTGCCTCTGCGTTGTACAAGGCCTAGGCATTGGAGTCCCTTTGCCTAGACGTCAAGATCTCACCGAGTCTCCCATCTCGTCGTGCCAGTTCGAGAGAGTCCTCCGCCTGACACTGATCCTAGGGATTGCGCCGGAACGGTCACCGCCGGCATGAGCTATTGGTGTGTATCATGGTTTTGCGTGTGTGTGTTCATCGCGTTCTTTGTGCGTGAGTTCGTCGTGTTCATCCTCCCCTCCTTTCTCTCGCACTCCATCCTCGATTTGAGTGGTATTCGTGAAAGATCGGGCCACCCTAGAGGTTTTCCCTCAACAAAATGTCTAGTCGATTTCCCCGCCAGTGCTGCACCATCACAAGTCGGACATTTTTGGTAGTGGGCTCATAAAATTGAGGTGATATCAATTCTTTTCGACCAGGTGGGGTCGAGTCGGACTCTTATAGTGGAAGCACTCGGTAATCTAGATGGGTCCATCACAACAGTTGTGGGACTTGGGAAAGGTCGTATGGGAGCCGGGGCATGTGATGCCACCCGTCCAACAGGAGTCGTATGAGATACGATTGACAAGGAGTTGTCTACCTAGATCACTTGACGGCTAGCAGTGATGCTAAAGCTCACTAGTCGACCTGCTTATTTAGGGTCCTGAATCACTAAGTAACCATCGGAGGGGTGTTGGTTCTAGTGGGAGCATAAGTATTAAAATATTTAATATGCTTGCTCTTTTATGAATACATGTCTTAAGTGTTTTGCATATTTTTCTGTTGTAGATCAATGGCACCTAGCAGTCTCCCTCAGATTTCCAGTTTTGCTTTGAGAACCATCTTAGAGAAAGATAAGCTAAATGGAACTAACTTCACCAACTGGTATCGTAATCTGAGAATTGTTCTCAAGCGAAAAGAGGGACCATGTCCTAGACAACCCACTTCCAACCGAGCCGAATGAGAATGCGAGTGTCGCAGCCACCAATGCCTACCGTAGGACTTGTGATGAGTCTACGGAGATAATCTGTCTAATGCTTGCTCACATGGAACCAGACTTACAGCAGCAGTTCGAGAATGTTGAGGCCTATGATATGATCGAAAGCCTCAAAAGTATGTTTTAGGCCCAGGAAAAGACTAAGATGTATCAAGTCTATCAGGCTTTGCTGAGTTGCAAGCTCAAGGATGGCTATCCACTAAGTCCGCATGTGATCAAGATGGTTAGTTATGTGCAGTCTCTAGAAAGGCTAGGCTACCCCATTAGCGAAGAGTTCGCTACAGACATAATTCTGAACTCTCTTCCTAGGGCATATGGTCAGTTCATATCGAACTACCACATGCATGGTATGGATAAGAAGCTCATTGAATTACATGGGATGCTCAAGAAGGCTGGGCGGATCTCAAGAAAGGTGCCATTCAAGTGTTGATGGTGCAGAATAAGGCTAAGTTCAAGAAGATTTCTTGGACTAAGAAGAAGAGGGCAAAGTCGGGAGGTAAGGCTGAGGACCCGGTCCAAAGCGCTTCCTCAGGGACTAAACCATCTCCTGCAGCCGTATCCACTTGCGTCTATTGCAAGGCAGATGGCCATTGGAAGAGGAATTGCAGCAAGTATTTGGCTGACAAAGCCAAGAGTGGAGGTGTGACTTCTAGCTCAGGTACGCTTGTTTGCAGTGTTATAGACATTTATCTTGCTAATGCACCTGGTAGTTCTTGGGTATATGATACCGGATCAGTCATTCACTGCGACTGGTAAGAACTAGGAGCTTGGCGAGAGGCGAGGCTGACATTCGAGTCGGCAACAAAGGAAGAGTCGCTACATTGGAAGTCGGCACGATGCAACTTCATTTACCTTCCGGATTCTTAATGGAGCTGAATAATTGTTATTATGTTCAAGTGCTTAGTCGAAACATTATTTCTGCCTCATGTTTGATGAGAAAAGGCTATGAGTCGAATATTAAGAATAATGGTTGTTCTGTATATTTGAATGATATGTTTCACGTCTCTGCACCCGTCTAGGACGGGTTATTTATTTTGAATCTTGATGGTGAATCTGTCTATAATATAAATGTGAAAAGGTTGAAACAAAATGATCTGAATATGACTTATTTTTGGCATTGTTGGCTTGGTCATATAAGTTGGAAACGCATGAAGAAGCTCCATGATTATGGACTCCTAAATTCTTTCGACTTGGAGTCGTTTGAGACATGTGAATCATGCCTACTTGGCAAGATGACCAAGACACCTTTTGCAAAGAGTTGTGAAAGGGCATCCGACTTATTGGGACTAGTACATAGTGATGTATGTGGCCCAATGAGCACGACAGCCAGATGTGGTTATGAGTACTTCATTACCTTCACTGATTCTTTGAGTAGGTATGGATATATCTACTTGCTGAAACATAAGTCGGAAGCATTTGAAAAGTTCAAGGAATTCCAGAATGAGGTACAGAATCAACTCGGCAAGAAAATAAAGTTTCTTCGGTCGGATCAAGGAGGCGAGTACATGAGCCATGAGTTTGATGACCATCTGAAAAGTTTTAGAATAGTTCCCTAGCTCACTCCTCCAGGATCGCCACAGAGAAACGGTGTGTCGGAAAGGAGGAATCAGACCTTGTTGGACATGGTACGATCAATGATGAGTCGGACGGATCTGACTTTGTCATTTTGGGGTTATTGTCTAGAAACTGCAGTGTTCACACTAAACATAGTACCATCAAAGTCGGTAGAGAAGACACCACATGAGATGTGGACTGGCAAGAAGCCGAGTTTGTCTTTTCTTAAGATTTGGAGTTGTGAAGCTTTTTCCAAGTGAAATCAGTCGAACAAGATTACAACCAAGTTGGATAAGTGTATTTTTTGTGTGGTATCCAAGGGAAACCTTGTGTTACTACTTCTACAATCGAGAAGAGGGCAAAGTGTTTGTCGCTTGGAACGGTGTCTTCCTTGAGAAAGAGTTTCTCAGTCGGGGAGTCAGTGGGAGGACAGTGCATCTTGAAGAAATTCAAGAGGAACCGGCCAGTAGCTAGTCGGCAAAAGCCTTGGAGGTTGTGCCGGTCGTGGTGACTGAGCTGACAACTGCACCGACACTACAAAGATTGTCCAGATTGCGAAGTGTTCGTGATGTATTACTGTTGGACAGTGATGAGCCGACAACTTATTCAGAAGCGATGGTGGGTTCTGGTTCTGAGTCGTGGCTTGGACCCATTAGATCCGAGTTAAAGTCCATGGATGAAAATCAAGTTTGGAACTTGGTTAATCTGCTAGACGATGCAAGACCCGTTGAGAGAAAATGGGTCTTTAAGAAGAAAACTAATATGGATGGAAATGTTTCTGTCTATAAAGCACGTCTTGTCGCGAAGGGGTTCCGATAGGTCCAAGGAGTTGACTATGACGAGACATTCTCGCCTGTAGCGATGCTTAAGTCAGTTCAGATCATGTTAGCTATAGCAGCCTATTTTGATTATGAGATATGGTAGATGGATGTCAAGACGGCTTTCCTTAATGTAAATTTAACCGAGGACATCTATATGATACAGCCTGATGGTTTTGTCAATCCGGCTAAAGTTGACAAGGTATGCAAGCTTCAGAAATCAATTTATGGGTTGAAGCAAGCATCTCGAAGTTGGAACATTCACTTTGATGAGGTAGTCAAATTGTTTGGCTTCATCAAGAGTAATCATGATTCTTGTTTATACAAGAAGCTTAGTGGGAGCAAAGTAAACTTTCTAATCTTATATGTGGATGACATATTACTGATTGGAAATGATATCCAAATGTTGCAAGAAACCAAATAATCATTGGAAAAGAGTTTTTCGATGAAATACTTGGGTGAGGCAACTTACATACTAGGAGGCTCATTGGATTGAGTCAGAGTACATAATTGGACAACGTGTTGAAGAAATTCAATATGGAATTGTCTAAGAAGGGGTTCTTACCAATGTCCCATGGCGTGAAACTGAGCAAGACTCGGTGTCCTTCGACAACTGATGAGCAAAGTTGGATGAATGTCATTCCGTATGCTTCTGCAGTCGGATCCATCATGTATGTTATGATTTGGACTAGGCCAGATGTTTCCTATGTTGTAAGTGTTGTGAGCAGATACCAAGCTGACCCTGGAGAAATCCACTGGGCAGCGGCTAAAAATATCCTTAGTACTTGAGAAGGACTAAGGATATGTTCCTGGTTTATGGAGGTGAGGATGAACTCACTGTAAGGGGTTACACGGATGCGAGTTATCTCACTGACTTGGATGATTCTCATTCACAATCCGCATATATGTTTGTGATAAACGTAGGGGCTATGAGCTAGAAGAGTTACAAGCAAGAGACGGTGTCAGCGTCTACGATAGAGGTTGAGTATATTGTTGCCTCAGAGGCGGCAAAGGAAGCCGTTTGGATGTGGAATTTCCTCATGGATCTTGGTGTGGTTCATGGCTCGTCCAATATCTTAGACGTGTATTGTGACAACAATGGTGCTATTGCACAAGGCAAGGAATCTAGACAACACCAGAAGAACAAACATATACTCATGCGGTACCACCTGATTCGCCAGTTCGTGGAACAAGGTGCTATCAAGTTATGCAAGGTACACACGGATGCAAATATTGCGGATCCGTTGACAAAGCCGCTACCATAGCCGAAGCATGAGGCGCACCTGAGAGCTATGGGCATTAGATGCCTAGACATGTGATGTCAGATGATTGACTCTAGTGCAAGTGGGACACTGTTGGGAATATGCCCTAGAGGCAATCATGTATGATATTATTCCCAATCTATTCATAAAGTTATTGTCCATGTATGAACTACTGATATGTATCATTGAATAGGTGATTCGATTGTGGAACTATATATTCATGTTGTTCATACTAATTGTCCTTGGTCATTGAGGTTGTGATGGACACACAACTTAAACTAATGTGAAAGTCTGCTGATGACTTGGTTCCACTTGTGATGGGCATGGAGATGCTATTCCAACTTATGCGGATTCGGCTAAAGAGTTTAGCGAATCATAATGACCCACAGTTGAGATGCAACGAGCATGTTGTCATTTGCAGTCTCAAGCAATGGAATCCTTTGACCTGAGGTGATCGCATGATCCGAGTCGTGAATCACTAGCTTAGGTTCTATCAAACAATGTTCCATAAATGGGCAGTTATAAAGGTAGGGTTCGGGTTGGTTGTGAAGCAAGGTACGTGACGTGGATTACCAAGATGGGATTTGCCCCTCCATAATGGAGAGATATTCTCTGGGCCCTCTCGTGTGATATGATTTAGAAGCATGGCCATGCATGACTTGGTTAAGTTTTAACCAAGGAGCCGGACTAAGTGTTAGTGCAGTAAATCGTATATCACGGAACGAGAAGAGAGAGTCGAGCTATTGAAGGGATGGCAACAACTCGCCTATAGCTTGACAAGATATATCGTGAGGCAGAGGGACATGGACAAAAGTCACATTAAGAAAGGTTTGTCTTCTAACTTTACGACGCTTGGGAGTTGGCACGTCTTGCTAGAGACCGCTACCAGTTACCGACTCGGAGTGGTGACTTGTGTCGTGTCCAGGTGTATGTGAACCTACAGGGTCACACACTTAAAGGAAAGGAGCCCATGTGGATTCGGTCCATGTGGATATTGGGATATGGCCTAGATGGGCCTCAAGAATTGAGCCCAGCTAGGAGTGTATATAAGTGGAGTGACAAGGGATAGTCCCTAACCTAGCCATCACTTTCTCCACTTCCATTTCAGGCTAGACAGGATCGAGTAGTCCTCTACTTGGAGCTCCTTCCTATATGTTTCAGGAGGAAAGCTTGTGTTAGCTTGAAGTGATCCTCCAAAGATTCTGGAGGGTCAAAAAACATTCGCGATATGTTGTCCAAGGACGTGGCCGCCAAGCCCTCTCCCGCCACTGCTCCTCCAACTCCTGCCGCCAAGCCTGCTACTGGCCCCAATGGGCCTTTGTCCCCCGTCACTCCTAAGACCTCCGCCATGGAGACAGATATCAATCCAATCTTTGACGTCTCAGATTCTGCCGGCATGGACGTCGCTCCCAGTGGACAGGAAACACAGGAGAGTACTTCCTCCAAAGTGGCTATAGCTCCGGCTAAGGATGCCACTGAGAAAGGGAAAGAGTTGACGAGGGAGGCAGAGAGAGCAGCAACAACGGCAACTAAAAAGGCGGGAGCTTCTGCGCCTTCAACTGCCATAGCAACACGACAATCGGCTAGAGATGCATCCACACCTCCGGCTTCTACTACGCCACTTCCTCATGTGCCTCCTACTTTGAGCCGAGACGATCTTATCCAGCAGGCAGATGCCGTGTATAACAATGCCGGCATCTTCCACACTGCATATGCCAATCTAGCCAACAATCTGAAAGTTATTGCCATTGTAAGTCCTTAAACTTTATCTTTTATCATATAACATATCCCTCTTTAGCCCCCGAGCTCTTAGGCGGATAAACAATAGTTATTGGCCCGAGTGCTCAAAAGAACTAAGAGTAGAACTTGATAGTGTAGCCCCTGAGCGTCCAGGTGAAACTAAAAAAAAGTTCCGCCTAGATGCTCTAAGAGTAGAATACTTGTCTTTGAGTTTTAATCATGTATCCCCTGAGCTTCTAATTGAAACTTTAGCAAAGTTCCAACTAGATGCTCTAGAAGAACTAACCATAGATCAAAATATCATACTGAAACTAAAATAGTTCCGGCTAGAAGCTTCGAAGAGAAACTAAACACTTTTTCTTACACATAATGAGAATGCCCAGAGGAAGAAGGCTAATGAGAAATATGACAAGTTGCAGGCGGACCTGGATGTTGAAAGGGGTAAAACAACTTTCTTGAAGGACCAAATTGTGAATAGCAAGAGTCTATTTTCCTCCGACTTTGTCTTGGTTATTGCTCGTAGTCAATTTCTTCTGTGTTCTCATACTCTTCTTACTTTGCCATCTTACAGAACTTATTACAAAGGACAAGGGTATTGTCGACCAATCGAAGCATATTCAAGGGCTTGACAGTGAAAACAAAATCTTGAGGAAAGACCTGGCCGAGGTAGTCAAAGTACATGAGGAGGCGATGAAGGTCCTGCAAGAGTCTGCAGACGCCGAGATGCAGCATCTGAAGGAAGAAATTGAACGCCTCAAGGAGAAAAACCAACCTGCCAAAGAGCAAAACTCTCGAAACCTTGACGTGCACAAGAAACTTCAGGACGAGCATGGCATCTTGGTGGAGACATGCAAGCAAGCCGAATCCAGCATCTTCCGTATGTTTCCTCTGTCTTGATCAATTTTGTACCTTGGACAAATGTTTGATGCACTTATACTCATGGTCCTTGTATCTTATGCAAACCACAGCTCCCATTGGATTGACCAACTTGGGTGAAGGTGCTCCGGATCCCAAGGAATGCATGATTCTTGTCGGCAACTTCGTCAGCACCGCCATCACCCAGGCCAAGGAGATAGCCCATCATTTGGGATAAACATTAAGGCGTCAGACTCAGCGGCCAAGTATTCAGAAATCCTTCGCCGAACCCCCGAGAAAGTCGAGGACTGGAATGCCTCTTGCGTCTCGGTGATACGTCCATAACGTATCTATGAGTTTTATGGTTTATGCTAATTATATGCTTTTGACACTCCTTTTTGTATAAAGTTTATGATTTATTTGGACTAACCAACTAATAGGTGCAAAAGTGCACAATGTTCTTGTTTTACACTTTGATATGTAGGAATTACCAACAATACAAGTGGAAACCTTGTTGGAGTCAAATTGGGATTTTTCCAGAAATCTGTCTCAGAACTCTTTTTGAAGATGGTCACGTTTCGGGTCGAAGATGGCGTCAAACGGAAAACTCTTCAACTACGAAGTTCTTGGAAATTTCACGACAAACATTTTGGACATATAGCTGATTCCGAGTCTGGACGGGCCTTCTAGGCCCGATTTACTGTAGCTCAAGATGGGGTGACGGGAATCCAAGAAGCTATATAAAGGGAGGAAACCTAATTCACCCAGAGCACCTCTACCCGCGAGTTTGCAGCTGCCAAAGCCACATTTTTGCCTTCCCCATTGATCCCATCTCCATGGGGGAGGGCTCCCAAGAATCCATGAAGGAAGGGGCTAAGGGGCTGTGCTCCCCCATGATACCGGCGTCGGGGAAGGAGTCCCCCGCGCCACCGCCGGCGCCGCCGCGGGCCTCTTCACCATATTCACCATCTTCACCACCATCACAATCACCTAATACTCCTAGTATGCAGTTGTTTATCCTCCCACACACCTCTGTATCGTCCTATGTAAATATGGTGTTTGATGCTATAAGTTATAATCCTATGATCTATGTCATGTTTGCGTAGTTTCT
Organism: Avena insularis; assembly: GCA_023614405.1. Taxonomy (NCBI): domain Eukaryota; kingdom Viridiplantae; phylum Streptophyta; class Magnoliopsida; order Poales; family Poaceae; genus Avena; species Avena insularis. Next base: position 318,055,058 of record CM042686.1, read on the forward strand.
TTGTTCTTAGATTGAATGGTTGAACGTCTTTGGTTCATTAGAGTTCTATGTTGATATGGTACAGTCCTTTGGTGTCCATTATATTTGTCCGCGCATGGATTAAACATCATAGGGTTTGTAGTATGTGTAAAAGGAAGGGGGAGTTCTGCCGGAGTGACAGAAACCTGAGGACGCGAACCGGAACGTTTCACGTATGGGAGTAAGAGGACCATTAAACTTAAGGATATGGTTGGGGAAACCTTAATGCATTTATTAGTACTTATGGATGTTTGCTAACAATCCAATAATATAGTACATGTAATTCCAAGTAGTGAAGCGCATGTATATTTAGCCTCTCCCACATGGAAAACTGCATCGAAGACAATGAACCCGATCTATTTGCTATTTAAACTTGGACAAAGCCACCACAATTACCACCACTATTCCACACTCATGGTTCTGTTAGTTTAGTGTATTTTATTGCTGCAGCAACTAGCTTTACTTTCTTGTTATTTATTGTCATGCAAAGCTATCTCTATTACTCGTATTGTTGCTCTAGTTTTATTTCCTAGATAATGCAAACGTTTAGTGTGCGTAGAGTTGTATCAGTGGTTGATAGAACTTGAGAGAATAATTATCCTACCTTTAGCTCCTCATTGGGTTCGACACTCCTACTTATCGAAAAGGCTACACACGATCCCCTATACTTGTGGGTTATCAAGACCTTTTTCTGGCGCCATTGCCGGGGAGCAATAGCGTGTGGGTGAATATTCTTGTGTGCACTTATTTGCTTTATCTCTAAGTAGATTTTACTTTCAGTTTTAAGTTGTTCTCTCTCTTAGTATGGATAGGGAATGCGAATTACAAAAAAAATTAGTTGTACTTGTTACCTAAAAACATTTTCAAAAAGGAAAGTGATTGGAAAGATGAGTAATGGTTAAGTGGGGGTCGACCTTGAACACTTGTGTTCTTGCCTATGAAACCAAAAGAAATCTTTCCATGGAAGTTTTTCAGTTAAAAACTTGTAGGAATGCATGAAGCCTTGAAAAAGAAAGATATTTCTTGTATTGATCTTAATGCTTATTCATTCGAAAATACTTGAATCTTGCTCCAATGCCTAACTTAAAGGCGTTAAAGAAAAGTACTTATTGGGAGATAACCCAAAAGTTTTAGTTGAGTCTTGGAAGTTATTGCTTCAGTAATAACCTCTCCTTATCATTTTTATTTGTTTTTTGTGCCAAGAGTAACCTCTAATAAGAGAGAAGTAATGCTTGGGAATGTTGCTATCCCAAAACAGATTTTTGTGCTTCTCTGTAAAAATTCATGTAAAATCTCTGTATGTTGGTTTGAGCTGTAATGTTTTGTGCTTCTGCCCCAGGTTGTTATCCAACTTTAGTTAGTTCAACACTTGTCTATTTGAGCAACACAAGGTCTTCAAAAAAATTGGTTTCTATCTGCTGGTCTGTTTTGACAGATTTCTGCCATTATTTGCATTTGCTTCCTGTTGATTCCTTTTTGAGTTCTCTTTGGTGAATTGAGCTTTTTAAGGGAAGTGCTACAATAGCTTTTGTTTTAATTGAAGTTTTATTGGTGTTGAAACTGAACCCAAAGACTTATTATATTGAGTATACTAATGTTGCTAATGAAGATTATGTGAAGTTTTGTATGAAGAAAAAATTTTAGGTGTTAAGGAAAGAATGATGTAATGATATGAAGAATGGACTAAAGCTCAATCTTGGGGATGCCACCCCGTGTCACCCCAAGAAATATCTCATAAGTACAAGCGTCAAAGCTTGGGGATGCCCAAGACGTCCTCTTCTTCATCAATAAAAATCTCAGGTTCTTCCAAACACTTCATTTTTATTGTTTAATGCACAGTTGTGTTGTTCTTGGAATGTCTTCGTTTTTGTTTTTGGTTTTCGTTTGCTTAGTTTTCTTGAATAAATTGGTTGGACCACCTCTTTCATACATTAGTTTTCAAATAAGTGTGGTTTGGATTGGAAAAGAGTAGGAAAAGTTCATGCTTAAGTGGAAAAGGAGCTCATTTTTGACGGTGGCCTATGATTTGTCATGTCATGCTTGATATTGTTTTGGCTTTATGCTTAGTGATTTTTGTTCTAGCATGACATGTTATAAACAGTTGAGATTGCTTAATGTGCCTTGAAAGAATCATGCGTTGTTTTAGCATATTAAAGCATAGTATTGTGATATTCTCCTTTGTTGCTTTATTTGGGTTGACTTGGCGCATGCTCACACCATGTTATGACTATCCCAAGTCACCATAGCCTTTATGATCCTTTATTTTTCGACTTGTAATATCACTTTATGTTTGAATTAATGATGTTTTGTCGCTTTGCATGATTATGGCCATTATTGCTCTTTTAGTTGGTCGCTCCTAGTCTTTTGCTAGCCTCCATAACCAAGTATGAGTTCCACTCATGCATCCAACTCCAAATAAAACCAAGTTATCCCAAAGAGTCCACCATACCTACCTATTAGCATTTGCTATTCCAAGTATATTCATGGCTTTATCTACCTTCCGAATTAAACTTATTATGAGAAAACTAGTGATTAAAGCTCTCAAGAACTTGATGGAAAACTGCTATTTCCTATTTAAACTTGGACAAAGCCACCACAATTACCACCACTATTCCACACTCATGGTTCTGTTAGTTTAGTGTATTTTATTGCTGCAGCAACTAGCTTTACTTTCTTGTTATTTATTGTCATGCAAAGCTATCTCTATTACTCGTATTGTTGCTCTAGTTTTATTTCCTATATAATGCAAACGTTTAGTGTGCGTAGAGTTGTATCAGTGGTTGATAGAACTTGAGAGAATATTTATCCTACCTTTAGCTCCTTGTTGGGTTCGACACTCTTACTTATCGAAAAGGCTACACACGATCCCCTATACTTGTGGGTTATCACTCGGCTGGTGCAAAAATGACCATTTCCTTGGTCAAAGAACACTACGACAATGCCGACATCAACCTGGTGACCTCCGGCATGCCCAAGTTGGACAAGGAAGTAAAAGAAATCGATAGCTATGCTATTTGGAACTCCCTCACCAGCTACGACACCAGAGTTGCCAAGATGGTCAAGCCGGACATCTTCATGCCTACTGAGGTACTAGATGATGACGTGGCATCTTCTGAGTCCAACCCATCTCCTTCCGAGTTTGATGAGCTTTCCTGGCCCGACTATCCTATTGCTGATGATGCCACCACGAAGTCCCCTGCAGCAGAGCCGTAAAAAACAATGTGTGTATGAAATGTGTCTCTTCAGTGTGTATGCGGAAAAATTAATGAATTTGTAAGGTGGAAAAAACTTATACTCAAGTTTCCTACTACTTATCTGTTTCCAGCACGTATATATTTTTTAAGCAAGTCCTGGCTTATCCATTATTCTGGTTCGTATGCTTGACCTTTCATGAGACGGAAGACTCGCAACACAAAACTATGCTCTCACACGATGATTCTTAATAGCACCGTCAAGAACCTAAGAGCAAAATCGTTGGCTTTGAGTGCCAAGAAGTCACTACTACGGAATCCACATAAAAACTTCAGAAAACATGTAGACCAGAAAATTTAAGCTAACACCCGTAGGCGGAATTTTCACAAGTGGAAATGAAAACTTGCGCATAAAGGGTTTTTTTAATCCAAAAATGAACAACTAAAGGAGGTAAAAGACTTAGTGAATATTAGTGAACAAAATGCTTTATTCCATTGATCATATAAGAAACTTATTACATAATATAAAGTATGCTAAGTGTAGAAGGGTTGTAGTTGTGCTATGTTCCATGGCCGATCTGTCTCTGGGTAATCATCATCGGAGTCATGTTGATTGCACTTGCGATTTTTAGGTCTATCTTTGAACTCGCGAATATTGACGTGGTAATAGGAACCAGTGAGCAATGATTTGCTTATGATGAATAGTCCTTCCCAAGGTGGGGATAGTTTGTGTGATTTCTCCTTCTTGAGTCTAAGAACCAGATCCCCCTCTTTAAATGAGCGATGCTGGACATGGCGACTATGGTAGCCACGTAGCTTCTGCTGGTAGATGGCGGATATCTGGCTTGCCATCACGTGCTCTTCCTTGAGTACATCCACAGATGAGCGTCTGGATTCTTTAGCATTATCCTCCTCGTAGGCGGTGACTCTTGGTGTATCGTGGAGGATGTCGGATGGTAGGACGACTTTTGATCCATAAACCATGAAGAAACGAGTCAAGCCGGTGGATCTGTTGGGTGTTGTTCTTAAACTCCACAATTGAGATGGTAATTCCTCCACCCAGGCTCCAGCTTCTCTTTGTAGCGGTGCCTCTAAGCGTGGCTTGATTGCTTGCAGAATTAGCCCATTGGCCCATTCAACTTGTTTGTTAGACTGTGGATGTCCCACATATTCTAGGTCAAGGCGGATGCTTTTTCATGACAGTACTCCTCAACTTCTCCGAGAGACAAATTTCTGTCGTTGTCGGTGATGATGCTATGTGGGAGACCAAATCTCACCACTAGATCTTGGACAAATTTTAGGGTTGTTGCCCCATCAAGCTTTCTAATGGGTTTAGCTTCAATCCATTTTATGAACTTATCCACTGCTACTAGCAAGTGTGTAAATCCACAAGGTGTTGTTTGCAAAGATCACACCATGTCTAGCCCCCAGACTACAAACGACCAAGTTATTGGTGTGGTTCGCAAATCTTCAGCTGGAACATTTGGTTGTCTTGCATAGAACTGACACCCAAGGCATGTTTGTACCAACTTTTCGCTGTCTGCCTTGGCAGTTAGCTAGTAGAATCCTTGTCGGAAGGCCTTAGCCACCAATGATCGAGGAGCGGCATGATGCCCGGAATCTCCGAGATGTATTTCTCTAAGGATATCAATACTTTCCTGATGGGAGACGCATCGAAGGAAAACTCATGTGGTACTTCTTTTGCATAGTTGGCCGTCAACGATGACGTAGCACTTTGCTCTTTGTACTATTTGTCGGCTTTCGACTTTGTCGGTGGGCAAAGTTCCATCTTGTAGATAGTCCATGAATGGTTTTGTCCTAGCCAGAGAGGTCACTCTTACTGCATTAACGAATGAGTCCACTCTATCCGGGTTGTTGGGGTCCGCTCGCTTCACGGATGGGGTCTGTAAATGCTCTAGGAAAATGCCTGGCTGAATTGGTCGGCAAGCCGATCCAATCTTTGATAGCAGATCTGCCACCTCATTTTCCTCCCTTTTGACGTACTTTACTTCGTAGCTGTCGAAGCACTTGGCAATCTCGTCTACTTCAGCTCGATATGCCTCCATCATAGGGTTCGGCGCGTTCCAGGTGCCAGCTACTTCCTAGGCAACCAAGTCGGAATCTCCACAACAAACTATGCACTTGATGCCAATATCCTTGGCTACTCGAAGTTCGTGGATGAGGGCGTCATACTTTTCCATGTTGTTGGTAGCGTTGAAGTGGATTTGCTGGACGTATTGCAACTTCTACCCTGTTGGTGATTCTAGTAATACACCAGCCCCCAAGCCATTGAGTAGCTTTGATCCGTCAAAGTGCATGACCCAATATTCTGGCTCTAGCACAACAGTGTCTTCTGGCAGTTCTATCCAATCTGCCATAAAATCCGCCAATACTTGTGACTTGATAACGTGGTGTCTTTTGTATGTGATTTCAAAGGCAGCAGGTTCAATGCCCCACTTTGCCACTCTTCCTATAGTGTCGTTGTTATTGATGATGTCGGACAGTGGAGCTTTGCTCACTACTATGATGGGGTGCTCCTAGAAGTAATGTCTTAGCTTCCGTGAAGCAAGGAAAACTCCATAAGCTATCTTTTGGTAGCGCTGGTAACGCTGCGTGGATTCCATAAAGACCTTGCTTACATAGTAAACTGGTCGCTAAACTCCGTATTCATGCGTTGGCTCCTTGCGCTCCACCACAATGATGATGATAATTACTCGGTTGGTTGCCACCATATAAACTAACATAGGATCCGTTGATATAGGTGCTGCAAGTATTGGCGCGGAGGAGAATATTCTCTTCAACTCATGAAGTGTTGGGTCAGCCTCGTCCATCCATACGAATTTGTCTGCCTTCTTGAGAAACTTGTAGAGTGGCATAGCCTTCTCTCCATGACGGCTGATGAACCGTCTTACTGCTGCTATGTAGCGTGTGAGCCTTTGTATGTCCTTCAAACATGTTGGCCATTTGATGTCAAGGATGGCCTTGATTTTCTCCGGGTTGACCTCGATTCCGTGGTGCAAAATGATGAAGCCTAACATCTTGTCGGATGGCACCCCGAAGATGCACTTCTTGGGGATAAGCATCATGTTTTATTTCCGGAGATTGTCGAAGGTTTCCTACAATTCGGTGATAAGGTCGTTTGATTTCTTTGACATTACCGCAATGTCGTCCATGTAAGCATGTACATTGCAACCTATTTGGTCATGTAGGTAGCACTACATCGTCCGCTGGTAAGTAGCACCAACGTTTTTCAGCCCAAAGGGCATCATGACATAGCAGTATGTGCCATAAGGTGTGCTGAACAAAGTAGCCAATTGGTCCGACTTTCTCATCCGGGTTTGCTGGTAAGCTGAGTAGGCATCGAGAAAACACAGAAGTTTCGAGCCAGCCGTTGAGTCAATGACATGGTCAATGCGAGGCAAAGCAAACGGATCCTTCAGACATGCTTTGTTCAAGCCGGTGTAATCAGCGCACATTCTTAATTTATTGGTTCCTTTTTTGGGGACAAGTATAGGTGGCGACCTTGTTGTCGATGGCGAACTTGAATGGATCGGGTACCGGTGGTCTTCGGGTCCGTGTAGACGGTCATGGTGTCCGGGATGAAGAACTTGGCGTATCCGTGTCAACGACCTTGGCGTCTGGGTTATCGGCATCACATCCGGGAAGGAGGTCTTGTCGCATCTGATGGACCGGTCCTCGGGGTCGAAGAACTTGGCGTGCCAGGGTTCAGTCTTGGCGGTCATCGGGTCCAAGAAGAATACCTTGGCGTTTGGCATCCTTCAGTTTCATGATGTAGAACTTGTCGGTTCTGTATCGGCGTACTTGGTGTTCTTATCGAAGTCCTCGAGTGACGATGTCAGTCTTGGGTCTCGGCGCCAGAAGATCTTGAGGTTCCGGGAAGGAGATCTTGTCATCGTGAGGTCGATCTTGTCGTTGCAATCCGATCATCTTCGGAGTCTTCACCACACTCCGTCCATCTTCTCGGGTGTCGCAGCAACATATAGCCACACCACATATCCTCCAATGTAGGCATTTCGCATCAACTGAACATCAAGGGAGGCAACAGAACCTTGACATGTGGCAAATCACAACGATAACTTCACACATGTTGTGATCGGGATGGTTAAGTAGCAGGGGAAACTGAGGTTACACAGAGAGCTGAGCTCCTTGGCCACAACAAGAGGAGGCAACACTGGACTGCTTCTTAGCACCGATTGGAGACAAGCAGGGCTGCGGGAAGCCGGAGGAGTGAGTGAAGGCAAGGTCCGAGACGTGCGAGGCCGGAGGTCGACATGGAGGACAAAGCTCCTGGACGGCTGGGCCGGTGAGGGTACACTGTAGCATCCCAATTGTCTAACAATTGCAATGCTACTAGCCTAGTCTATATATATGCTACTTCCTATATATAATTGTTGCATCATAATTATATCATGCTCATGTCATCATGCCACCTTGCATTTGAGCATCATATAAAACCCTTTTCCATTTGGTTCTTATCTCATATGCATTATTAATTGTATTTGCCTCTTGATATTGTATTTGGTTGTTGATATATTGTTTCAATGCCCAAGTTGAGTTGGGGGCATATCTTTTATTTAACTCCACCACCTTTCTTGTCATCACCCCATCTTTCCACCATTCCATTACCCATGAGCTTGCAATTGTTCTTCTTTTGGGTTTTACCTCTAGCTCATATGGGTTGGGATGGATCCAATTCTATTTCCACATGCTCTCATCTTAGCATCATGTTGTTTTCACATTATTGATATATGAGAGCAACATGGCCACCTTTGCATGCCTTGTGAGTGGAACCCTTTTTCCTAGCTTCCGTATGGATTATTATGGATTTATGCTCATGTGGGAATATTTTTGGGACTAGTAGGCATCTAGTGGAATATACACACTAGCAAGTCCCAATTATAATCAAATGTGATCATCTCCATCTACTCCACTTGGAACTTTCTTTTAAATTCTTTTGCTTGGCTTAATTCCACTTTTGGAAATGCATAAGAATAATGCCATGTTTATTGTTTTGTTTCACAAGGTTAAAACATGGCATTAATTATTTTTGCATGGGCCATGCAAGTACCACCACATTTTGGTCTTTGGTTTTTATTTGAATTTTTGGGTGAACCATCTCATCTCTCTCTCTCTCTCTCTCTCCCTCCTTTTGGCTTGATCTAGTTGATCTTGCTCAAACCACATCACCACCTTTTACCTCTTCCTCTTTTTGGTCTAGCTCTTGTTTGATCTTGTTTTGCTCTTGCTTGAGCTTGCCAAAAGAAAACCCATCACCCAATCCTCTAAACCACATCTCACCTCTCTCTAAACCTCTCTCCTAATCTATACCTAATCTAAACCCTTCCCCCTCTCTACAAACCCTAGATACCATACCACCCCTCTCTCTCGGCCTCTCTCTTCTCCCTACCTAGATGGTCCCACCTGGTCACCCTGGTCCCACACCCATCTACCCAACCCTAGTACCAAACCCTAACCCGAGGCTCCCCCCAACCTAGCCCGAGCCTACCCCTCACTCCCTCTAGCTCTCTCGTTGCAGTGCATGCCCCACACTGAGCCTACCCCTGGCCTCACCTTGCCCCACCTGCCAGCTGCCCCTGCCCTGGTTCCTGCCCGACCCAAGCACGTGAGGAGAAGGAGAGAAAGGTGGCACCGAGGCCACCTTTTCCATCTACCCTGCTCCCCACACGGCACCTCCCTCTCCCTCTGCTTTACCCACTCCCCCTCTCTGCAGACGATCCTAGATTCGCCCTAGAGCTTGCCTCTCCTCTCCTGCCCCTGCAGCCACCTCTCCGCCATCGTTCACCAACCATACCGTCGGCCTCCTCTCGGCTACACCGTACCAGGCAGCGGGCGCGGCGTCCACGTGTCGAGGAAGAACGAGTCGACCACCTTCACCGCCCCTGTACCCGTAGACGTGAAGGAGAAGCCCCAGGTTGATCTACACGCCGACGCGTTCCGCCGGAACCCTAGCTACACCCGGCCTCTGCTTCGTCGATGATCTGCCGCTCCCCGTCCCGATCCAAGCCTTCCCGCGCACTCACGGTGAGCTGGCCAACCTCCTAGACACCTCCCTCTGGCCGATCCACCCCAGACGCTGCTTAGTCTTTTTCGTCGAAGCGCTCTGCAAGCGGCCACGCCGGTCGCGTCCTCGCCGTCGTGCCGCGGTAGCGTTATCTCGCTGCGTAGCCGAACATCGCAACGACCTCCCTACCCACCGCAGTGGCTGCCGCCTCCGCGCGCGCACGCCAGGTCCTGGGTTCGATCCCCGTCCCGCGCCGCGCACCGATCCGTCCGCAGGCGCGGAGAAGAGGAACAGTACGGCGACCCTTTTGCACTTAACCCCCTGTTTTTGTTTCGGTTAAACCCGCAGTACGCAGTGCCCCACCAGTCAGCCTCCCAGACTTTTCGCAAATAGGTACCCAGACTTCTGGGCTCCTCAACCCGCGCTCCCTCGCTGCGCCACGTGGTCCACCCTTGACCTCGCTGTCGCGTGGGACCTATGTCTCTGCCGGCCCCACCTGTCATCCACTGTGGCTAGGCGACCTCGCGGTGACAGAATGTTTTCTGCGCGCTGTGGTGTCCCAGTCAGCAGCTGGCCCACCCGTCAGCGGCTGGGTCTGGTATCTGCCTAAGTGAGAAAAGTTTCTGTCTATTTCTGTTTTAATTCAAATCTTTTCAAAATTAATTCAAATTCAAATTTAAATCTGTTTTCAAATAACTTTTCAAATACAATTCCATATAATACAAATAATATATGTTTTCAAATCAGAAAAATGTGAGGATTTCAAATATGCCATTCAAAATATATTTTGAACATTAAAAATTGCAAGTTGATTAAAATTACAATAAAATGCCCTTCTACCTTAATTAATTAATAACTTTTGTTTTATAACTCCAAATTTAACAAATAATATGTCTAAAATGTTTAGCTCGACGAGACCTTTCTGTTTATGCATTCCATTATCTGTTTTGCAGCATGCATCATATAAGTATAAAGTATACAGCAACTAATATGAGGATAAATTGGGGCCAAAACTCAATAAAATGATTTATTCTTGTATTCCACACCTCACCCATGCCATGCTACTTTATTGCCATGCAAATTGTGCATCATTCATCATGGCGTGATTGTTTGCTTGTCGCATTTTATTCATATGCTTGTGCACTTTATTTATGTTGGCCCTTGTTTGTTTGGTTCTTCTTCGAATAGACGCTGAGCAGGGTATATATCAAGAAACCCAGGAGCACTACCCAGATCCTTCTCTCGCTTCAACTGAGCTGCCAGGCAAGCACTACCACATGCTTGCATACATACAGTACCTATTGCCTCTATCTTATTCTTGCATCATTGAGTCGCGATTGCATTAATCTGAATCCCAAGTATTGCATAGCCTTTACTTTTAAAACCCACCGAAGCTTGTACCTCCATCCCATGAGCCATTACTACAGGAGTTGTTTGAGCCATGCGAGTCGTAGAACAGCATGTGTAGGGTATGTGAGTGTCTGATGGATAACGAGGTACCTATACAACTTAATCTGAGTAGTAATGGGATAACTAATGAAAGTGGCATCGGTGAGCCATATTTGCTATTTGGTTTTTCAGGCTCACTTGTGTCCCATAGGACCCCGAGTACTTGATTCCTGTTCCTTGAATATTCGCGCTATCCACATCCGGGAGGCTTATGAACCCCCGAGCGAGCTTGATTCATTCTTATTTCTTGGGGCCACAAACTAGTTTGAGGTTTTATTTACTATCCTGTACTTATGCCATGCTTTACCGCTTTATTTAAAATTGTGCAGGTAATCGCACCAGACTGTTTTGGAAAGCGGAGTGTTTTCGCGGTATCGACAAGCCCAGTCACACTTTCGGGTTCCCAGTCGTTTACAGCCACTGACGCAAACCTTGAGTCCGTCTCGGAGTCGGCTAACTCCGTTGCGGGTAGCTTAATGGGGTGGCCCCCTGAAATATTTCTGAATCCTGTGATTGCTTTGTCGTGACTGCCTCGTTGGTTTTGATTTGGTTTTTCTGAGGTTGAACGAGTGTGTGTTGCTATTTGTGCACCCCTGCAGGGTAAAACTTTCTGAAAGCCGTGTCCGCGGTTATGGACGACTTGGAGCACAGTTTCTCGATCATAGACAAGAATAACTAAAGTACCGCTTTTAATTTGACTAAGTACCTGACTAGTAAATAGTGCAACACTCATGGAATGGATAATAAAACTGCCAACGGATGGGGGGTTGTTCGTCCGCTTCCTCGTCGGTAAGCGAGGAGGAGGATGGATCTGTTAATATTACCGTTATAATTGTTGGTATTAATTCACGGACATCCGTCTATCTCTGGTTAGGCGGATGGTTAGCGAGTATCTATAGAATTGTTAGGGTTTATCTTTTGCTGCAATTGCGTCACCCCAGGTTGTGTCCCCTTTAGCGGCATAAAGACTTGCTGAGTACCCCCAGTCTGATTCAGATGAATAGGTAAGCTCGCAAGATGGATACTGGGTGGAGGAGACGGACGATGTGGGCAACGATCATTCGGTGTAGAGATTCCGGGAACGGGGATCCGTGAGATCTGTGGGCGGGGTGTGTTTATTTATGGGGCATCTTATGCCGATTTGCTTCTTATCCGTACTCGGATTTTATCTTCCGCTTCCGCCTGATACTCTGGTGTTTGATGTATGAGGAGATATCCTAAACTATTATATCTATCTAGGATATTTGATCTTGCCGTATGGCGTTGCAATATTTCCTTTCTTTTTAGATGGAATGACTCTGAGAACCATTGTATGGTGGCTTGCATACATACTCATTTGTGTATGTAGTTGATCCCTTTGCCTGCCGACACGCCCGTTCTTGTCCCGATGTTTGGAAATGGTTGGGACGGCCGAAAGGTCTACCTGTGAGTGGCATTTGGGCCCCACCGTACTATTTCAACCATTTCTGCTCATCCAGGCTTGTAACTAGGAGCGTAATTCACCAAGGTAGTTACATACACGGCCAGGACACGGAAGAGGGGGCGACGCCGTACGTAGCAGAGACATAGTGGGCGCGTGCACTGGAGCTGGAGGCGTGGACGACAACATGCTGGTGGAGACCTTGGCCGCGGAGGACGGAGGCGACCTGAGGAGAGAAGGGGCCTGCAGGGAGGAAGCAGACGGCGGCGGTGGCCGGGCTCCAAGGCGGTGCGGATGCTAGAGGGAGGCGGCATAGAGGAGTAGGCCGCCCGTGGGACGAGGTCGTGCGGGGATGAGCTTGGGGCGGCGAGGCGGTCTCGGTGGCGGGGCTTGCAGGGAGGAAGGAGGCCGACGGGGCTCCGCGAGGGGCGGCGACGTGGCCAGAGAGGAGGGTCGCGTGGGGAGGAGCTTGGGGCGGGAGGCGCAGGCGACGAAGAGGGATGGCTCGGACGGCGGCCAACCGCGGGAGAGGAGGCACTAGCCGAGGCGGAGAAGTGGCGCCGGGGCGCGATGCGGTCGGCCAGGGTTGCGGGGCCGAGCGGATGAAAGAGAGGGAGGGGACGGGGCCCGTGGAGGCGGAGAGGAGGAAGCAGGGTGGCGGCCTGGCAGCGGGGTCGAGCAAGGTGGGCGGCGGCAAGGCCCAGGTGGACGATGCGGTGAGGTGGGGAGAGAAAACGGGGAAGGTGGGGTGTGGTCGGGGACATGGGAGAGCGAGGTGGGGCGAGGGGATGGGTGTGCGTGGGGATCGGGTGGGAGATGGTGGTGGGGTGACAAGGTGGAGCGATGGTTGGGCAGGTGGCGGTGGGAAACGTGCAGGGGCGACGGGGTGTGGTTCGGTGCAGAGGAGGGTGGGCAGGTGGAGGGGAGTGGAGCCAGGAGGGATGAGGTGGCGCACAGGGAGTGGCCGGGGTGAGGTGGCGACGGGGTGGGAGTGGTGAACCGGTAAGGGTGGCGGCTGGGTTAGATAGGCTGGATAGACTATGTTTGGCTAGATATTTTCAGACTAGGGTTTGGAGGTGGCCGGCCAGGCTTTCGGGCCTGGCGGGCTGCCTCCTAAAAACAATTTGAAAATTTTATTTATTTAAAACGGGGCTTTTGAAAACCGTATTTAGACAAACCAAAATATTCCGGAGACCCGGGTTTTGATTTCAAATAAAGACGGGGCTTATTTAGAAAAACAAATAGGTTTTCGAAAATAGTTTTTAAACAAACCATGCATGATGATGACGATGCTCAAATGCAATGTGGCATGATGACATGAGCATGTTGTCATGATGATGTAATGCACAAAAACACAGCGATTTTCTAGTAGTGGTTTTTGCGGGATGCCACATCCAGCATACGCTGAAGCGTCGTCAAGATAACAAAGACCTCAACCTCAACGCGATGATTGGCATGGCTAGAGAATTCACTGCCGCTGACGATGAGGCTCGTGGTTCGTTGCCAGAAATTGTCATCCCTACCCAGGCCCAGAAGAACAGTAGCAACAAGCAGAAATCTCCGCTAAGAGAAAAGCAAGCAGCCGCCATGGTCACCACTACGTTCGCTGGCAGAGGCAGAGGTCGAGGGTCTAGCCATGGGCAGAAAAGGAATGATTCAACACCTTCCGTGCCCCGCGTCCCCCAAACATACAAAAAGTACGGTGATATGCCGTGTTTTGTCCACCTCGATGCAAATGGCAATGCCACCCACACCAACCGCCAATGCAAGTTCATCAATGATCTCAAGGAAGACCTAGAGTCTGGCTACAAGAAAAGTCAGAAGAACAGACCTAGCAGAAAAGGCAAAGGGAAGAAAAAGGAGGAGGATCCAAGGAATCAAGTGATATGGATGAAGATGTGGAACCCAAGTCCACCGACAAGGGCGATCGCAAGGGCAAGAACCCCTTTGAAAAGAAGGCCCCAGACTACCACACTTTCCTTGGCACCCCCACCGTCCGGGCCTAGAAAACCTCACTGAGGATATTGATGGTTACCCTTCCACTGGTTCCCTAGTACGTCAGGTGGTCGGAGATTCCAATCACTTGGGACAGAAAGATCATCCAGACCTCATCCCAACAGAGAACCAGTATGCCATGGTCATCAACCCATTAATTGACGACATAGAGTTCACCAAGTGCCTCATGGACATTGGAAGCAACATCAACATTATGTACTAGGATACACTGCACAAGATGAACTTGACGGAGACCCAGCTAAGGAAGAGCAACACCGGGTTCCATGGCATCGTTCTTGGCCGGAAAGAAAACTCACTTGGCTGCATCACCCTTCCGGTCGCCTTTGGTGATGTCAAAAACTATCGCCAAGAGCGCATGACCTTTGAAGTGGTTCCCTTCAAGAGCGTGTACCACATCATCTACAGACGTGACATCTTCTAGTCCTTCCTCGCTAGGCCATGCTTCTTCTATAACAAGCTCAAGATTCCTGGACCAAACGGCATCATCACCGTTGATGGAAGCTTCACCAATGCAAGGGAGTGTGACATGAGCAAAGCCGCCTTCATCGAAGCCATCCTCTAAAGTGAAGAATTCAAGGAGATTCGGAACCAGGTCGATGCCTCGGTGATGCAGGCGTCAAAGAAGCAAATAATTGCTTCCGAACCCGCATTCAAGGCCGCCATCAAGACCAAGTAGGTGGTGCTTGTTTAAGCAGATTTCTCCAAGACCACCACCATTGGCACGGACCTGGATCCCAAATAGGAAAGCGCGCTAGTCAAGTTCCTCCATGAGAACAAGGACATCTTCGCCTGGCAACCTGCCAACATGAAAGGTGTACCTGGGGAACTTGTCGAGCACATCTTGAATATTGATCCTAAGGCCAAACTGGTGAAGCAACCTCTATGATGTTTTGGTGATGAAAGACGGAGAGCTATAGCTAAAGAGATAGCTAGGTTACTTAAGGCTAGTTTTATCCGAGAAGTCATTCACACCAATTGGGTGGAAAATTCAGTATTGGTCCCCAAAAAGGGAACCATAGAATTAAGAATGTGTGTTGATTACACCGGCTTGAACAAAGCATGTCCGAAGGATCCATTTGCTTTGCCTCGCATTGACCAAGTCATTGACTCGATGGCTGGCTCAGAACATATCTGTTTTCTTGATGCATACTCAGGATACCACCAAATTAAGATGCAAAAGTCGGACCAATTGGCACATACTGCTACATCACGATTCCCTTTGGGTTGAGAAATGTTGGTGCTACCTACCAGATGACGATGTAGAATTTCCTACATGACCAGATAGGTCGCAACATACATGCTTACATGGATGACACTGCGGTGATGTCAAAGAAATCAAACAATCTCATCACCGACCTACATGAAACCTTGACAATCTTCGGAAATACAACATGATGCTTTACCCCAATAAGTGCGTCTTCAGGGTACCATCTGGAAAATTGTTGGGATTCATTGTTTTGCACCACAGAATTGAGATCAACCCGGAGAAAATCAAGGCCATCCTTGACATCAAACGCCTGACATGCGTGAAGGACATACAAAGGCTCACAAGCTGCATCGTAGTAGCAAGCCGGTTCATTATCCGACTTGGGGAGAAGGCTATGCCTCTCTACAAGTTGCTCAAGAAGGCGGACAAATTCGTATGGACGGACGAAGCAGACGCAACACTACAGGAGTTGAAGAGAATACTCTCCTCCGCACCAATACTTGTAGCACTAGTATCGAGGGAGCCTATATTAGTGTACATGGCGGCAACCAACCGGGTTATCAACATCGTCATCATGGTGGAGCGCAAGGAACCAACACACGAATACAGAGTTCAGCGACCAGTTTACTATGTAAGTGAGGTCTTGATGGAATCCAAGCAGTGTTACCCGCACTACCAGAATATAGCTTATGGAGTTTTCCTTGCTTCACGGAAGCTAAGGCATTATTTCGAGGAGCGCCCCATCACAGTAGTGAGCAAAGCTCTACTGTCCAACATCATCAATAATAGCGATGCTAGAGGAAGGGTGGAAAAGTGGGGCATTGAACTTGTCGCCTTTGAAATCACCTACAAGAGACGCGACACTATCAAATCTCAAGCATTAGCGGATTTTATCGCGGATTAGACAGAACTACCAGAAGACACTCCTGTACGAGAGCCAAAATATTGGGTCATGCACTTTGACGGATCAAAGTTACTCAATGGCTCAGGGGCTAGTGTATTGCTACAATCACCAACAGGGGGAAAAATTACAGTATGTCCTGCAGATCCACTTCAACGCTAGCAACAACATGGCAGAATATGAGCCCCGCATTCATAGACTTCGTGTGGCCAAGGACATTGGCATCAAGCACATAGTTTGCTGTGGAGATTTCGACTTGGTTTCCTAGCAGGTGGCTGGCACTTGGAATGCGCGGAACCCTATTATGGCGGCATATCGAGACGAAGTAGATGAGATAGACAAGTGCTTCGACGAATATGAAGTGAAGCACATCAAAAGGGAGGACAACGAAGCAGCAGATGTACTTTCAAAGCTTGGATCAGCTTGCCGACCAATTCCACTAGGCATTTTCCTAGAGCATTTGTGGACTCCATCCGTGAAGGGTGCGGACCCCGACAACCCGGATAGAGTGGACTCATTTGTTAATGCAGTAGTAGTGACCTCTTCAGCTTGGACGAAACGATTCATGGACTATCTACACTACGGAACTTTGTGACCGACAAAGTCGAAAGCTGGTAGATAGTATGTAGAGAAAAATGCTACGTCATTATTGATGGCCAGCTATACAAAAGAAGTACCACATGAGTTTTCGTATGATGTATCTCCCAGCAACAAGGTATAGATATCCTCCGGGAAATACATCTCGGAGATTGCGGGCATCACGCTGCTCCCTGATCGTTGGTGGCAAAAGCCTTCCGGCAAGGATTCTACTGGTTAACTCCCAAGGAGGACGCCGACAAGTTGGTACGAAGATGTCTTGGGTGTCAGTTTTATTCAAGACAACCAAGTGCTCCAAATGAAGAATCACAAACCATACCAATAACTTGGATGTTTGTAGTATGGGGGCTTGACATGGTTGGACCTTTGCAAATAACACCTTGTGGATTTACACATCTACTAGTAGAAGTGGATAAGTTCACAAAATGGATTGAAGCTAAACCCATTAGAAAGCTCAATGGGGAAACAACCCAAAAATTTGTTCGGGATCTAGTGGTGAGATTTGGTCTCCCACACATCATCATCACCGACAACGGGATAAATTTGTGTGTCGGAGAAGTTGAGGAGTAATGTCATGAAAAAGGCATCCACCTTAACCTAGCATCTATGGCACATCCATAGTCAAATGGCAAGTTGAACGGGCCAATGGACTAATCCTGCAAGGAATCAAGCCACACTTAGAAGCACTGCTACATAGAGCAGTTGGAGCCTAGACGGAGGAGTTGCCATCTGTGCTATGGAGTTTACGAACAACACCCAACAGATCTACCAGCTTGACCCCTTTCTTCATGGTTTATGGAGAAGAAGCTGTCCTACCATCCGACATCCTCCACGATGCACCAAGAGTCACCTCCTATGATGAGGATGACGAAGAAGAATCCAGACGCTTATTTGTGGACCTATTCGAGGAGGACCATGTGTTGGCATGCCAGAGATCCACCATCTACCGGCAGAAGCTATGGGGTTACCATAGTCGCCGTGTTAAGCATCGCTCGTTTAAAGAAGGGGATCTGGTGCTTAGACTCAAGCAGGAAAAATCACATAAATTATTTCCGCCTTGGGGAGGACAGTTCGTCATAAGCAAAACATTGCTCAATGGTTCCTATTACCTCGTTGATATTCGCGAGTTGAAAGATAGGCCAAAAAATCGCAAGAGCAAGCAACGTGACGCCGATGATGATTTCCCAAAGACAGATTGGCCATGGAACATAACACAACTACGTCCCTTTTACACTTAGCATATTTATATTATGTAATAAGTACCTTATATGATAAATGAAATAAAGTAGTTGGTTCACTCATATTTTCTGAGTCTTTTACCTCATTTATTTGTTCATTTCTGGATCATATAAACACTTTATGCGCAAGTTTGCATTTGCACTTCTGAAAATTCCTCCTACAGGCATTAGCTTAAGTTTTCTGGTTTACATGTTTTCTGAAGTTCTAATGTGGATTCCGTGTTAGTGACGTTTTGGCACTCAAACCTGGCGATTTTGCTCTTAGGTTCTTGATGGTGCTATTAAGCATCATCGGCATGAGAGCATAGTTCTGTGCTACGAGTCTTTTGTCTCACAAAAGGTCAAGCATACGAACCAGAATAATGGATAAGCCAGCACTTCCTTAAAAAAATATATACATGCTGGAAACAAATAAGTAGCAGGAAACATGAGTACAAGTTATTTGTCTTAGTTGTATAAGTTTTTTCCACATACACATTGTAGAGATACATTTAATACAAACAATGTTATTATGGCTCTGTTGTAGCAGACTTCGTGGCTACATCATCGGTAACAGGAGAGCTAGGCCTAAAGAATTCATCAAACTCGGAGGGACGATGGCTTGACTTAGAAGATGCTAGGTCATCATCCATCTCCTCGGCAGACACATAGAGTCCGCCTTGACCATCTTGGCAACCTTGGTGTTATAGCCGGCAAGGGATTTCCAAATAGCATCACTATCGATATCTTTCCCTTCCTCATCAAGCTTCGGCATGCCAGAGGTTACCAGATCAATGTCAGTCTTTTCGTACTACGCCTTGACCAAGGATAAGGTCATCCTTGCACTATCCCAGACGCAAGAGGCTTTCTAGTCCTTCACTTTCTCGGGGGCTCGGTGTAGGATTTCCGAGTACTTGGCTGTTGATTATGCCGCCTTGATAATGATGCCTAGGGGATACGCTATCTCCTTGGCCTGGGTGATGGCAGTGTTGATGAAGTTGCCAACAATAATCATGCATTCCTATGGATCTAGGGCACCTTCACCCATATTGGTTAAGCCAATGTGAGCTTTGTTTTCGTTAGATACAAAGGGTATGAATATAACAAGTACAAAAGTTCACCTCACAGAATTAACATAGACGGAGGAAAGTTACCAAAGATTCTCGTCTCCGCTTGCTTGCATATCTCCGCCAAGATGTCACGCTCATGTTCGACTTTCTTATACACCTCAAGGTTCTGATCATTCTGCTATTTGGCATATTGGTTTTGACCTTTGAGTTGTTCAATCTCATCCTTCAGACGTTGCATCTCAGCATTGGTAGACTCTTACATAGCCTTCATCGCTTATTCATGTCCCTTGACAGTGTAAGCCGAGTCTTTTTTCAATATTTTATTTTCATCATCGAGCTCCTGAATATGCTTGGACTGCTCGACGATGCTCTTTTCTTTGGCAATGGCTTCTGTAAGACAGAACACAAACGGTATTGTGAGAGTTTGGAAAAAATGGACCCATGAGAAAGATACAAAGCTGTTAAATGAAAATAGACGCTTGCTATTTTTGATCTGTTCCTCCAGGAAGGTTGTTTTACCCTGTTCAAGGTCTAGTTCCTTCCACAAGTTGGCAAACCTCTCATTGGCGGCTTTTCTTCAGCTATTCTCATTCTGCAAAGAAAACAAAATGCTTAGTTTCCCTAGAGCATCTAGTCGAAACTATCTAGTTTCAACCAAACGCCTAGGTGATACAATATCAGATTTTAATCAACAAGTGTTCTCTCTTAGAGTGTCTAGTCGGAATAATCATTCTAAACTAGAAACTCAGGGGCTACACTGAAAAAATTCTACACTTAGTTCTTTGGAGCACTCAGTCCAAAAGAAAATGGTTTTCTGCTTAAGAGCACAGGGGCTATAGTGTGATATATTAGAAAGTAAAAGAAGTGAAGTTAAAAAACTTACAATGGAAATAACCTTCAGATTGTTTGCCAGATGAGCGTATGCGTTATAGAAGGTCCGGGCATTGTTTAACATAGCATCTGCCTACTTAATGAGAACATCCAGTCACAAATTCAGGGGAGTTGAAGCTAGAGGAGTTGTTGATGTCGAAGGCATGGATGAAGCCCTAGTCACCTACTGTGTTATAATGGCAGTTGATGGCTCAAGGGCTCCCGCCTTGTCCGTTGCTGTGGCCACCTCTTCCTCCGCTCCCTTGTGGCATCCCGCAAAAACCACTACTAGAAAATCACGGTGTTTTTGTGCATTGCATCATCATGACCGCATGATCATGTCATCATGCCACATTGCATTTGAGCATCATCATCCTCATGCATATGTTTTGTCTAAAACTATTTTCTAAAAGCCTAGTTTTGTTTTCCAAAATATCCCCCGGCTTTATTCAAATCAAAACACCGGTCTTCCGGAATATTTTGTTTCGTCTAAAAATGGATTACGAAAGCCCCGTATTTAATAAATAAAATTTTAAGTTATTTTTAGGGGGCAGGCCGCCAGGCCCGAACCGGCCCAGCCGGCAACCCCCAAAATATCCTAACCAAACCCTAGCCCGACCACCTCCCTACCCCTTTCTCCCTCCAACTCCTTTTTCCAGCCGCCACCCTCACCTGCTCCCTCCACCTCACACAACACACACAGCCGCATCCACCTACACGCAACCAGCACACAACGCACGCCAGCTGCCCACCAAACCCCCTCTTGCCAGCACTACCTCTAGGCCCCACCACATCCACCGTCCAGACCCCCCCTGCGCCTCCACTCCCGCACACCCCAACCAACGTGCACGCCAGTCGCCTCCCACCAACCGCCTGTGGGCCTGGCCCCACCACCGACCAGGCCCCTCCTGGGCGCGCACCCCACACCACCTGCCGCCCCGACCCACTTGTCCCCCTGCACGCTTCCCCACTCCTAGCCTCTCCTTCCACGCCCCCCACTCACGCGCCCGTCGCCTGGCCCCACCCCGTTCCCCTCGCGTCGTGTGCCCCGCGTCGTTCTCTCTCTTCTCCCTTACCGCCCCGTGGAGCTGCGCCCCCGCCGCCGCCCAACTCCTCCCTGCGGCGCCCCGTCCCTGCGCCTCTCATCACCGGCCGCCGCCGGCCCTCCTCTGCCAGCGCCTCGTCGTCGTCGAGCTCACCCTCGTTCCCCGCCTCCTCGTCGCCGCCAGGCCGGCCTTCCAACTCCGGCCAACAGGACCCCCACGGCGCCCTCCTCCCCGTCCCGAGCACACCGACCCTCCCGGCCTTTGCCTCGAGCGAGCCTCAACGCCGCGTCCTCGCCGCTGCACGCCCTCCTCGTCCCCGAGGCGGCCTCCAACCTCCTGACCCCGCTCGGCAGCTCCCCGCCGCCTAGGCCCTCCGCTCACCTCTGCTCCGGCCGCGAGCTCACCCCGTCCACAGAGCACCGCCGCGCTGCACCTCGGCCTCGCCCAACTCGCCCCCGATCCCACGTCGCTGCACGACGCCGCCACTTGGTTGCTGCCACCAAGTACCGCGTCGCCCTCTTCCCGTGATCCTCTATGTCCGCCCGTGTCAAGGCTGCTGCGCCCCTTCTCGCTGCTGTGTGTCGTCTACCTCGAGTCTGCCGCACGCGCGCCTCCACAGGGCCGCTTCTATCCTACAACGCGAAGAGTGTGTGCTCGTCACAGCCTTGTCCAGGGGCTGTATGCACTGCCACAAGTGCTACACGAGTTCTTCCCGACAAGATATTCCGTGTCCAATCCAAGATCAGCCTCGATCCCGGGTCTTCGAACCACCTCGGTAGACAAGATCGACCATTTTGGCAAGGCCGTACCGACCCGGAGGTGCTCGAAGCGTCACCGCCAAGTACCTCCTCATGGATTCGATAGCGCAAAGTTCTCCTTCTCGGAAGCATTGACGCCGGTGTGACAAGATCGTCTCCCCGAAGCCTCGAGCCGAAGTCAAGACTGCAAAGTGGAGACATCGCCGAGTTCTTCCGATGACCGTCACGATCACCGACACGGAACGCCAAGTTCTTCATCCCGAACGCCAAGATCGGCACGATACGAGGAACCGACAAGATCTTCGTGATGTCAAGATCGACACCGACTGGGGCGAATCCGATGCGCCCCCTGATGCCAAACCAACTCCTTCCCAGAACGCCAAGCTCTCCTTCCATCGCTCAAGAATGATCCCGTCGAATCGAACCCCCAGATCCGGACCCTGAGACCCGACCCGAACCCCCGAACCAAGATCTTCCGAACCCAGGTGTGTGAACCCTTTCCCCGAGCCCCTATTTTATAAATGCTATATATAAAACTGTTGCATATTAAATTGTTCATGCATGCATACCCGTCTGTGGTTTGGGGGAATTATGCCGATTCACCTCATAATTAAATATGGAGTGTTTATGCGGGATACTTTTGTCTTATTCCGGACTCCATTTAAATTTTGCATAGCAAACCGATGCCATGATTCGCCTGGTTAATTAAACATTTAAATTGCGGGGTATCTAAATAAATAGAACCTATTAATTAATTGTCGGGACCACAGTTCCCGTTAATACTGCCTAATTGCACCGCATCTGTGCCATCCCATGCATCATCATGCCGGATCTTCTGCCATAGTATTAAATATTGCATCCGGTGTTTCTTCTAGTGTTTGCTTCTTCGTGGAATAGGCCGATGAGTTGATGCGAGTATCGACAAGTTCTCCGGATATGATCCATCGGCAGTGTTTTCCCAGGCGAGCATCTCTCCCCCTTTTACCTATTTTGCATTTATAGTCTTTATTTCCTCATGTTGATCTATTGCTATCCGTGTCGTGATGCTTTAGTTTCCGAACACCAGTTATATCCCGTGCAGCCTCTATATTGCCTTGGACACCTCCTATTACCTGTGTTTGGTAGGTAGCTGGCCTTGCGAGTCGTAGTTGCTTGCTCAGGTGCGATCTCGTGTTGTGAAGTACCACAATTGTTGGAAGGTTGGTAGATGCTGAATGGTGGAGATGCTTAATGGTGGAGATGATCATGTCTTTAAATACAACTATTAAAATGCTAGATATAACTAATGTAGAGGCATCGATGGGCAATAGATGTTATTTGGTTCTTCCACGCTCATTTGTGTCCCGTAGGACCCCGAGTACTTGATACATGTTCCTTGACTATTCGCACTATCCACATCCGGGAGGCCTTATGGACCCCCCCTGAGCCAGAGCTTGATTCATTTCTATTTCTTGGGGCCACAAACTAGTTTGGGGTTTTATTACTATCCTGTACTTATGCCATGCTTTACTGCTTTATTTAAGATTGTGCGTGGAGCACCTGTACTGCGCCACGTTTTTGCGGTATCGACAAGCCCAGTCACACTTTCAGGTTCCTAGTTGTTTACAGCCGTCGTCGCAAACCCTGGGTCCGTTCCGGAGCCGGCCAACTTCGTTGCAGGTAGCTTAGTGGGGTGGGCCCCTGAAATATTTTATGAATCCTGTGATCGCTTTGTCGTGAATGCCTCGTTGGGTTTTGAGTTGGTTTTTCCGAGGTTGATCGAGTTTGTGGTTCTATTTGTGCACACCTGCAGGGTAAAACTTTCTGAAAACCGTGTCCACAGTTATGGACGACTTGGAGCACAGTATCTCGATCATAGACAAGCATAACTAAAGTAGTGCTATAAACTTGACTTAATATATGACTAGTAATCAGATTCAACTATAACAGAATGGTTATTAAAAATGCCAACAACTGCTGGATCTGTGTTGTTTGTTATATATGCCTAGTAAGTATTGCAACTCCAACGGAATGTGATAAAAGTGCCAACAACTACTGAGTTCTGGGATTTCTCAGGACAATTATATCTGACTAGTAAATTTTCCAACTACAACTGAATGCTAACTAAAACTACCCACTACTTATGCTATCGGGATGACTCATGATATCTATAGCTGACTAGTAAGTGCTGCAACTATAATGGAATGAATAAAACTGCCAACTGTGTGAGTTCCTCGGTTTGACTTCTTCGTTTGGTCTCGAGGGCGAATACTAGGATGGGTCTGATTGGTGTTAGTATCAGGTTGGATCTGAATAGGTCTTTCTTATCCCTCTCTAATAGCCGCCAGTTGTAATGAGTCTCTATAGGTTGTTTAGTGCTCGCTTTGCTTGATCCACCATACCTATGTAGGCGAGAGCCGCGGAATTCTAGCCTCGCCGTGTACTGGCCTCATTACTGACGCTCCTCTTTTTCCCTTGCCCTTTGTCGGCACCCCTTTTGTTTTAGCAGGTTTGAGATCGACGTCGTTAGCAGGGTTACCCTTCCGGCTTGTCCTGGGCAAGGTTATGGACGCCATTGGTTATTCTTCAGGGCTCTTAGCCCCATTTGCCTCTTGTCCGTACTCGGACGTTGTATCATTTTCAAGGTGATTTGGATCTTTGAACTGTATATCTGTATTCTTGACTCATGGAGTCGTGTTGTATATATCTGTTCTGTGGGTCCCATCGAGGACTGTTGTGTAATGGTATTACTTCATTTTCCACCCGCACGAAAGTGCCTAGTGGGCTTCCTTGAATCGTTTCTTTGCGGGTTTGGCAGAAAAGGGCTAAAACTTGCATAGGGCCGATTCGAGGGTGTTACAGAGTGGTATCAGAGCTCAGCAGTTGCGATACCCCACAAGTCCAGCCTGTAGGATAACCTAGCTAACGGTTGAATTAGAGTGTCAAAACTATTTTGCAAAATCGGTTGGATGGATCAGATTAGGTATGCTTTTACTCCTTATTCCTCTACCGTTCTCCTCTTACCTCCGTGTGTTTTGAATCAACTCTTTGCCCTTTCTTTGAGTCCGGGAATTCTCGTGGTTGGGTTTCCATCGTACCTTCAGGGTTTCGCTTCTTCATTTGGTAACGGTGTTTCTACATCCGGTCTTCGTGCTATCTGAGGAATCCTTCAATTATTGGACTTCTCGTTGTTCCTTCTTTGTGCCTTCCGGAGTTTCCAAGACGACGACATCATCTACGCCAGATCTGATGCAGAGTCTGCATCACCCCTTTGTTCTGAACCTCGATTATCGAGATCTTTAGTCTGATTCCGAGAATGGTTGCGCTTTTCTCGATTGCGGAGTAATAGTTTGGGTGCGTGATGGATTGGCCCCCATGCCGACTACTCACTCTATTTTCTCGTGTACATTGAAGTGGATGAGAATGCATCGGTTCTCTCTTTCTATCGAAGTTAGAGGTGGCTTTATTTGTGGATACCTTTACCTTCGTCCTTTGTTTCCCGGAGTGTTCTCTCGACGATCACGGACAACGACCTCTTGTTGGTGGTGTCGCCGATTTCAAGATGTATCAAGAGTCTTTGTTAGTGGTGTCGCGAGGATCTACACGAAGCGAGAAGAATCCGATCATCAGCCTTCTCCCCGGTATCATGAGGCGGATCTCGAGGGCGAGATCCATTGTTAGTGGTGTCAAATTGTGGCATCCCACAAAAACCACTACTAGAAAATCGCGGTGTTTTTGTTCATTGCATCATCATGACCGCATGCTCATGTCATCATGCCACATTGCATTTGAGCATCGTCATCCTCATGCATATGTTTTGTCTAAAACTATTTTCTAAAAGCCTAGTTTTGTTTTCCAAAATATCCCCTGGCTTTATTCAAATCAAAACACCGGTCTTCTAGAATATTTTGTTTCGTCTAAAAATGGATTATGAAAGCCCCGTTTTTAATAAATAAAATTTTAAGTTATTTTTAGGGGGCAGGCCGCCAGGCCCGAACCGGCCCAGCCGGCCACCCCCAAAATATCCTAACCAAAACCTAGCCCGACCACCTCCCTACCCCTCCTCCCTCCAACTCCTTTTTCCAGCCGCCACCCTCACCTGCTCCCTCCACCTCACACAACACACACAGCCGCATGCACCTACACGCACCCAGCACACAACGCACGCCAGCTCCCCACCAAACCCCCCTCCTTCCAGCACTGCCTCTGGGCCCCACCACATCCATCATCCATACCCCCCTGCGCCTCCACTCCCGCACACCCCAACCAGCGCGCATGCCAGCCGCCTCCCACCAACCACCTGTGGGCCTGGCCCCACCACCGACCAGGCCCCTCCTGGGCGTGCACCCCACACCACCTGCCGCCCCGACCCACCTGTACCCCTGCACGCTTCCCCACTCCTAGCCTCTCCTTCTGCGCCCCCCCACTCACACGCCTGTCGCCTGGCCCCACCCCGTTCCCCTCGCGTCGCTTGCCCTGCGTCGTTCTCTATCTTCTCCCTCACCGCCCCGCGGAGCCGCGCCCCCGCCACCGCCCAACTCCTCCCTGTGGCGCCTCGTCCCTGCGCCTCTCGTCACCGGCCGCCGCTGGCCCTCTTTTGCCAGTGCCTCGTCGTCGTCGAGCTCACCCTCGGGCCTCGCCTCCTCATCGCCGCCAGGCCGGCCTTCCAACTCCGGCCACCAGGCCCCTCGCGGCGCCCTCCTCCCCGTCCAGAGCAAACCGACCCTCCCGGCCTCTGCCTCGAGCGAGCCTCAACGCCACGTCCTCGCCGCTGCACGCCCTCCATGTCCCCGTGGCTGCCTCCAACCTCTTGACCCCGCCCCGCAGCTCCCCGCCACCTAGGCCCTCCGCTCACCTCTGCTCCGGCCGCGAACTCGCCCCGTCTGCAAAGCGCCACCAGGCTGCACCTCGGCCTCTCCCAGCTCGCCCCCGATCCCACGTCACCGCACTACGCCGCCACCTTGGTCGCCGCCACCAAGTACCGTGTCGCCCTCTTCCCTTGATCCTCTCTGTCCGCCCGTGTCATGGCTGCTATGCCCCTTCTCGGCCCTGTCATGCAGGCCGTCTACCTCGAGTCCCGCTGCACGCCTCCCTGGGGCCGCTTCTATCCTGGCACGGAACGAGCTATGTGCTTGTCATAGCCTTGTTCAGGGACTGGATGCACTGCCACAAGTGCTACACGAGTTCTTCCCAACAAGATATTCCGCGTCCAATCCAAGATCAGCCTCGGTCCCGGGTCTTCGAACCACCTCGGCAGACAAGATCGACCATTTTGGCAAGGCCGTACCGACCCTTAGGTGCTCGAAGCGTCAGCGCCAAGTACCTCCTCACGGATTCGATAGCGCAAAGTTCTCCTTCCCGGAAGCATTGACGCCGGTGCGACAAGATCGTCTACCTGAAGCCTCGAGCCAAAGTCAAGACTGCAAAGTGGAGACATCGCTGAGTTCTTCCGATGACCGTCATGATCGCCGACACGGAACGCCAAGTTCTTCATCCTGAACACCAAGGTCGGCCCGATACGAGGAACCGACAAGATCTTCGTGACGTCAAGATCGACACCGACCGGGGCAAATCCGATGCACCCCCTGACGCTAAACCAAGTCCTTCCCGGAACGCCAAGCTCTCCTTCCGTCGCTCGAGAACGATCCCGTCGAACCGAACCACCAGGTCCGGACCCTGAGACCCGACCCGAACCCCCGGAACCAAGATCTTGCGAACCCAGATGTGTGAACCCTTTCCCCGAGCCCCTATTTTATAAAAGCTATATATAAAACCGTCGCATATTAAATTGTTCATGCATACATACCTGTCTGTGGTTTGGGGGCATTATGCCGATTCACCTCATAATTAAATATGGAGTATATATGTGGGATACTTTTGTCTTATTCTAGACTCCATTTAAATTTGCATAGTGAACCGATGCCATGATTCGCCTGGTTAATTCAACATTTAAATTGCGGGGTATCTAAATAACTAGAACCTATTAATTAATTGTCGGGACCCCAGTTCCGCTTAATACTGCCTAATTGCACCGCATCTGTGCCATGCCATGCATCATCATGCCGGATCTTCTGCCGTAGTATTAAATATTGCATCCGGTGTTTCTTCTAGTGTTTGCTTCTTCGCGGAATAGGCCGATGAGTTGATGCGAGTATCGACAAGTTCTCCGGATATGATCCGTCGGCAGTGTTTTCCCAGGCGAGCATCTCTCCCCCTTTTACCTATTTTGCATTTATAGTCTTTATTTCCTCATGTTGATCTATTGCTATCCCTGTCGTGATGCTTTAGTTTCCGAACACCAGTTATATCCCGTGCAGCCTCTATATTGCCTTGGACACCTCCTATTACTTGTGTTTGGTAGATACCTGGCCTTGCGAGTCGTAGTTGCTTGCTCAGGTGCGATCTCGTGTTGTCAAGTACCACAATTGTTGGAAGGTTGGTAGATGCTGAATGGTGGAGATGCTTAATGGTGGAGATGATCATGTCTTTAAATACAACTATTAAAATGCTAGATATAACTAATGTAGAGGCATTGATGGGCAATAGATGTTATTTGGTTCTTCCACGCTCACTTGTGTCCCGTAGGACCCCGAGTACTTGATACATGTTCCTTGACTATTCGCACTATCCACATCCGGGAGGCCTTATGGACCCCCCTGAGCCAGAGCTTGATTCATTTCTATTTCTTGGGGCCACAAACTAGTTTGGGGTTTTATTACTATCATGTACTTATGCCATGCTTTACTGCTTTATTTAAGATTATGCGTGGAGCACCTGTTCTATTTTAGATCGCGCCATGTTTTCGCGGTATCGACAAGCCCAATCACACTTTCGGGTTCCCAGTCATTTACAGCCGTCGTCGCAAACCCTGGGTCTGCTCTGGAGCTAGCCAACTTCGTTGCGGGTAGCTTAGTGGGCTGGCCCCCTGAAATATTTTATGAATCCTATGATCGCTTTGTCGTGAATGCCTCGTTGGGTTTTGAGTTGGTTTTTCCGAGGTTGATCGAGTTTGTGGTTCTATTTGTGCACACCTGCAGGGTAAAACTTTCTGAAAACCGTGTCCACAGTTATGGACGACTTGGAGCACAGTATCTCGATCATAGACAAGCATAACTAAAGTAGTGCTATAAACTTGACTTAATATATGACTAGTAATCAGATTCAACTATAACAGAATGGATATTAAAAATGCCAACAACTGCTGGATCTGTGTTGTTTGTTATATATGCCTAGTAAGTATTGCAACTCCAACGGAATGTGATAAAAGTGCCAACAACTACTGAGTTTTGGGATTCCTCAGGACAATTATATCTGACTAGTAAATGTTCCAACTACAACTGAATGCTAACTAAAACTGCCCACTACTTATGCTATCGGGATGACTCATGATATCTATAGCTGACTAGTAAGTGCTGCAACTATAATGGAATGAATAAAACTGCCAACTGTGTGAGTTCCTCGGTTTGACTTCTTCGTTTGGTCTCGAGGGCGAATACTAGGATGGGTCTGATTGGTGTTAGTATCAGGTTGGATCCGAATAGGTCTTTCTTATCCCTCTCTAATAGCCGCCAGTTGTAATGAGTCTCTATAGGTTGTTTAGTGCTGCTGCGCTGCCGCTTCAGTCCACCATACCTATGTAGGCGAGAGCCACGGAATTCTAGCCTCGCCGTGTACGGGCCTCAGTACTGACGCTCCTCTTTTTCCCTTGCCCTTTGTCGGCACCCCTTTTGTTTTAGCAGGTTTGAGATCGACGTCGTTAGCAGGGTTACCCTTCCGCCTTGTCCTGGGCAAGGTTATGCACGCCATTGGTTATTCTTCAGGGCTCTTAGCCCCATTTGCCTCTTGTCCGTACTCGGACGTTGTATCGTTTTCAAGGTGATTTGGATCTTTGAACTGTATATCTGTATTCTTGACTCATGGAGTCGTGTTGTATATATCTGTTCTATGGGTCCCATCGAGGACTGTTGTGTAATGGTATTACTTCATTTTCCACCCACACGAAAGTGCCTAGTGGGCTTCCTTGAATCGTTTCTATGCGGGTTTGGCGGAAAAGGGCTAAAACTTGCATAGGGCCGATTCGAGGGTGTTACAGAGTGGTATCAGAGCTCAGCAGTTGCGATACCCCACAAGTCCAGCCTGTAGGATAACCTAGCAAACGGCTGAATTAGAGTGTCAAAACTATTTTGCAAAATCGGTTGGATAGATCAGATTAGGTATGCTTTTACTCCTTATTCCTCTGCCGTTCTCCTCTTACCTCCGTGTGTTTTGAATCAACTCTTTGCCCTTTCTTTGAGTCCAGGAATTCTCGTGGTTGGGTTTCCGTCGTACCTTCAGGGTTTCGCTTCTTCATTTGGTAACGGTGTTTATACATCCGGTCTTCGTGCTATCTGAGGAATCCTTCAATTATTGGACTTCTCGTTGTTCCTTCTTTGTGCCTTCCGGAGTTTCCAAGACGACGACATCATCTACGCCAGATCTGATGCAGAGTCTGCATCACCCCTTTGTTCTGAACCTCGATTATCGAGATCTTTAGTCTGATTCCGAGAATGGTTGCACGCTTTTCTACTGATTGTGCGGAGTAATAGTTTGGGTGCGTGATGGATTGTCCCCCATGCCGACTACTCACTCTATTTTCTCGTGTACATTGAAGTGGATGAGAATGCATCGGTTCTCTCTTTCTATCGAAGTTAGAGGTGGCTTTATTTGTGGATACCTTTACCTTCGTCCTTTGTTTCCCGGAGTGTTCTCTCGACGATCACGGACAACGACCTCTTGTTGGTGGTGTCGCCGATTTCAGGATGTATCAAGAGTCTTTGTTTGTGGTGTCGCGAGGATCTACACGAAGCGAGAAGAATCCGATCATCAGCCTTCTCCCCGGTATCATGAGGCGGATCTCGAGGGCGAGATCCATTGTTAGTGGTGTCAAATTGTGGCATCCCACAAAAACCACTACTAGAAAATCGCGGTGTTTTTGTTCATTGCATCATCATGACCGCATGCTCATGTCATCATGCCACATTGCATTTGAGCATCGTCATCCTCATGCATATGTTTTGTCTAAAACTATTTTCTAAAAGCCTAGTTTTGTTTTCCAAAATATCCCCTGGCTTTATTCAAATCAAAACACCGGTCTTCTAGAATATTTTGTTTCGTCTAAAAATGGATTACGAAAGCCCCGTTTTTAATAAATAAAATTTTAAGTTATTTTTAGGGGGCAGGCCGCCAGGCCCGAACCGGCCCAGCCGGCCACCCCCAAAATATCCTAACCAAAACCTAGCCCGACCACCTCCCTACCCCTCCTCCCTCCAACTCCTTTTTCCAGCCGCCACCCTCACCTGCTCCCTCCACCTCACACAACACACACAGCCGCATGCACCTACACGCACCCAGCACACAACGCACGCCAGCTCCCCACCAAACCCCCCTCCTTCCAGCACTGCCTCTGGGCCCCACCACATCCATCATCCATACCCCCTGCGCCTCCACTCCCGCACACCCCAACCAGCGCGCATGCCAGCCGCCTCCCACCAACCACCTGTGGGCCTGGCCCCACCACCGACCAGGCCCCTCCTGGGCGTGCACCCCACACCACCTGTCGCCCCGACCCACCTGTTCCCCTGCACGCTTCCCCACTCCTAGCCTCTCCTTCTGCACCCCCCCCACTCACACGCCTGTCCTTTGGCCCCACATTCCCCTCACGCTTGCCTCAAGTCGTTCTCTATCTTCTCCCTCACCGCCCCGCAGAGCCGCGCCCCCTCCACCGCCCAACTCCTCCCTGTGGGGCCCCGTCCCTGCGCCTCTCGTCACTGGCCGCCGCTGACCCTCTTTTGCCAGCACCTCGTCGTCGTCGAGCTCACCCTCGGGCCCCGCCTCCTCATCGCCGCCATGCCGGCCTTCCAACTCCGGCCACCAGGCCCCTCGCGGCGCCCTCCTCCCCGTCCCGAGCACACCGACCCTCCCGGCCTCTGCCTCGAGCGAGCCTCAACGCCACGTCCTCGCCGCTGCACGCCCTCCTCGTCCCCGTGGCTGCCTCCAACCTCTTGACCCCGCCCCGCAGCTCCCCGCCACCTAGGCCCTCCGCTCACCTCTGCTCCGGCCGCGAGCTCGCCCCGTCCGCAAAGCGCCGCCACGCTGCACCTCGGCCTCTCCCAGCTCGCCCCCGATCCCACGTCACCGCACGACGCCGCCACCTTGGTCGCCGCCACCAAGTACCGTGTCGCCCTCTTCCCGTGATCCTCTCTGTCCGCCCGTGTCATGGCTGCTATGCCCCTTCTCGGCCCTGTCATGCAGGCCGTCTACCTCGAGTCCCGCTGCACGCCTCCCTGGGGCCGCTTCTATCCTGGCACGGAACGAGCTATGTGCTCGTCACAGCCTTGTTCAGGGACTGGATGCACTGCCACAAGTGCTACACGAGTTCTTCCCAACAAGATATTCCGCGTCCAATCCAAGATCAGCCTCGGTCCCGGGTCTTCGAACCACCTCGGCAGACAAGATCGACCATTTTGGTAAGGCCGTACCGACCCTTAGGTGCTCGAAGCGTCAGCGCCAAGTACCTCCTCACGGATTCGATAGCGCAAAGTTCTCCTTCCCGGAAGCATTGATGCCGGTGCGACAAGATCGTCTCCCTGAAGCCTCGAGCCAAAGTCAAGACTGCAAAGTGGAGACATCGTCGAGTTCTTCCGATGACCGTCATGATCGCCGACACGGAACGCCAAGTTCTTCATCCTGAACACCAAGGTCGGCCCGATACGAGGAACCGACAAGATCTTCGTGATGTCAAGATCGACACCGACCGGGGCAAATCTGATGCACCCCCTGACGCCAAACCAAGTCCTTCCCGGAACGCCAAGCTCTCCTTCCGTCGCTCGAGAACGATCCCGTCGAACCGAACCACCAGGTCCGGACCCTGAGACCCGACCCTAACCCCCGGAACCAAGATCTTGCGAACCCAGATGTGTGAACCCTTTCCCTGAGCCCCTATTTTATAAATGCTATATATAAAACCGTCGCATATTAAATTGTTCATGCATACATACCTGTCTGTGGTTTGGGGGCATTATGCCGATTCACCTCATAATTAAATATGGAGTATTTATGTGGGATACTTTTGTCTTATTCTAGACTCCATTTAAATTTGCATAGTGAACCGATGCCATGATTCGCCTGGTTAATTCAACATTTAAATTGCGGGGTATCTAAATAACTAGAACCTATTAATTAATTGTCGGGACCCCAGTTCCGCTTAATACTGCCTAATTGCACCGCATCTGTGCCATGCAATGCATCATCATGCCGGATCTTCTGCCGTAGTATTAAATATTGCATCCGGTGTTTCTTCTCGTGTTTGCTTCTTCGCGGAATAGGCCGATGAGTTGATGCGAGTATCGACAAGTTCTCCGGATATGATCCATCGGCAGTGTTTTCCCAGGCGAGCATCTCTCCCCCTTTTACCTATTTTGCATTTATAGTCTTTATTTCCTCATGTTGATCTATTGCTATCCCTGTCGTGATGCTTTAGTTTCCGAACACCAGTTATATCCCGTGCAGCCTCTATATTGCCTTGGACACCTCCTATTACCTGTGTTTGGTAGATAGCTGGCCTTGCGAGTCGTAGTTGCTTGCTCAGGTGCGATCTCGTGTTGTCAAGTACCACAATTGTTGGAAGGTTGGTAGATGCTGAATGGTGGAGATGCTTAATGGTGGAGATGATCATGTCTTTAAATACAACTATTAAAATGCTAGATATAACTAATGTAGAGGCATCGATGGGCAATAGATGTTATTTGGTTCTTCCACGCTCACTTGTGTCCCGTAGGACCCCGAGTACTTGATACATGTTCCTTGACTATTCGCACTATCCACATCCGGGAGGCCTTATGGACCCCCCTGAGCCAGAGCTTGATTCATTTCTATTTCTTGGGGCCACAAACTAGTTTGGGGTTTTATTACTATCATGTACTTATGCCATGCTTTACTGCTTTATTTAAGATTATGCGTGGAGCACCTGTTCTGTTTTAGATCGCGCCATGTTTTCGCGGTATCGACAAGCCCAATCACACTTTCGGGTTCCCAGTCATTTACAAATTGCCGCAAAACCACAGGTCTGCTCGAGCTGGCCAACCGTTCTTGGGTAGCTTAGTGGGCTGGCCCCCTGAAATATTTTATGAATCCTGTGATCACTTTGTCGTGAATGCCTCGTTGGGTTTTGAGTTGGTTTTTCCGAGGTTGATCGAGTGTGTGTTGCTATTTGTGCACCCCTGCAGGGTAAAACTTTCTGAAAGCCGTGTCCGCAGTTATGGACGACTTGGAGCACAGTATCTCGATCATAGACAAGCATAACTAAAGTAGTGCTATAAACTTGACTTAATATATGACTAGTAATCAGATTCAACTGTAACGGAATGGATATTAAAAATGCCAACAACTGCTGGATCAGGGTTGTTTGTTATATATGCCTAGTAAGTATTGCAACTCCAACGGAATGTGATAAAAGTGCCAACAACTGCTGGGTTTTGGGATTCCTCAGGACAATTATATCTGACTAGTAAATGTTCCAACTACAACTGAATGCTAACTAAAACTGCCCACTACTTATGCTATCGGGATGACTCATGATATCTATAACTGACTAGTAAGTGCTGCAACTATAATGGAATGAATAAAACTGCCAACTGTGTGAGTTCCTCGGTTTGACTTCCTCGTTTGGTCTCGAGGGGGAATACCAGGATGGGTATGATTGATGTTAGTATCAGGTTGGATCCGAATAGGTCTTTCTTATCCCTCTCTATTAGCCGCCAGTTGTACTGAGTCTCTATAGGTTGTTTAGTGCTGCTGTGCTGCCGCTTCAGTCCACCATACCTATGTAGGTTAGAGCCGCCGAATTCTAGCCTAGCTGTGTACTGGCCTCAGTACTGACGCTCCTCTTTTTTCCTTGCCCTTTGTCGGCACCCCTTTTGTTTTAGTAGGTTTGAGATCGACGTCGTTAGCAGGGTTACCCTTCCGGCTTGGCCTGGGCAGGGTTATGGACGCCATTGGTTATTCTTTAGGGCTCTTAACCCCACGTGCCTCTTGTCCGTACTCGGACGCTGTATCGTTTTCAAGGTGATTGGGATATTTGAACTGTATATCTGTATTCTTGATTCATGGATTCGTGTTGTATATATCTATTCTATGGGTCCCATCGAGGACTGTTGTGTAATGGTATTACTTCATTTTCCACCCACACGAAAGTGCCTGGTGGGCGTCCTTGAATCGTTTCTATGCGGGTTTGGCGAAAAAGGGCTAAAACTTGCATAGGGCCGATTCGAGGGTGTTACATCCCTCCATTGCTTGTTTCCCTTTCTCTATGGTATCCTTAGCCGGAGCTTCAACCATTTTAGAGGAGGTAATCTCCTGTGTCGCTTGGCCACTGGGCGCAATATCCATGCCAGCAAAGCTTGAGACGTTCGTCGCTGGATCAATGTCAATATCCACGACGGAGGTCTCAGGGATGACGGGGGATGAAGACCCAGTGGGACCTATTATAGGCTTGGCAGTAGGGGTTAGGGGAGCAGCAGCGGGAGACGACTTGGAAAACATGTCGCGAATAGTTTTGGAACCCCCGACATCTTTGGAGGTCCGCTTCAAACCAACACCAGACTTCTTCCTGAAACGTACAAGATATAAGTACAAGAATTGAATAGGTTCAATGAAAATTAAAGTGGAGAATGAATATACTTACACTACAACAGATGACCTAGCTAAGGGGATGCTTGTGGACTTCTTCTTCTCTGCCTCTAAGGCGGCAGTGGATTTTTTGGAGACCCTACTCTTCGTTTTCTTTTTCTTCTTGCCCTCGTCAGTAGCATCAGAGGTGAAGCTCTTCCGCTTTCGTGTTGCCGGAGCCAGATGATCATTGGAGGCATCATCGTCACACACCACCTGGATATCCTTCAACTTGGTATCATAGACCTAGGAGGCCATTTGATCCACCGCCAAGGTTGCCATCTGTAGAACAAAGGAATGTTAGTTTGATGAACTCAACACAGAAAAGCTTTAGAGTATATGTAACGAGCAAAAAAGGAAGCAGAAAGCTACCTCTGGGCACTTTCTGCATTCAAACATGTCAAAGGTGATCTTGAAGCCACGCTTCCTATCCTTCACCTTGACCATGTCCTTACGCCGGAGCTTGATGGAGTCGTTGGAGAATTTGTCCAACGAGATTCGCGTGGGATCTTTTCTATCCTTGGAATACATGCACATCAGCTCGACGTGATGCTGCAGAGGTTGGATCCGTCTAGTGAAGCAGCACATGGCTAGGTCCAAGCTAGTCAAACCTCCGTCTACGAGCCATTCAATATGCCTATCGCATGGTTGGCTTCTTCGTCGGATGGAAGGGAGGCTTGGGACCTCCAGGTGGGAGCTTCGGCGGCAGCCCCATCGACATAGTCGGGGTTGGTGTCTTGGCGGTTGGGCAGAGGAATGTCTGGGCCGTAAAAATATGTGCGCTGCCAGTTCTTGCAAGACTAGTGGCCCATGATGTCGGGGAAGCGTTAGCTAGGACGGATTGTAAAGGTAATGGTTCTACAGATCCTCAGCTCATCCTTGGATTCTACGGACTCTCTCTTGATGATAAAGAAATAGATAAACATACCTAACATAGGCTTAATTCCTAGGTATCCTTCGCACAAAGCTATGAAGTTGCTGAGTACGAGGATGCTGTTGGGAGAGATATTGTGGGGAAGTACCTAGAAGTAACAAAGGATGTCTAGGAAGAAGTCGGAGACTGGCAGGCTTATGCCACGTACCAGCAGATCTTTTAGGTACACCTTCTCTCCGGCGTGGGGGGAAGGAGTCACCTCGCCGACCGGCGCCGGCCGCCAAACCAAGCCATCCAACGCAGGGAGATACCCCTTAGAGATGAGCTCTTGCAAATCTTCGATGGAGAGCTCAGAACCCCTCCATACTGCCTTGTTAGAGTCGCCATCTTCTTCTGCAGCATCTGGCGGTGCCCTTTTTTGGTCACCGCCGCTGGTTTCCACCACGACAAAGACAGGAACGATAACCCCCTCCGGTGGCATAGTTACTCCCTAGGATGGCTCCATTGAAGCCTCGGGGGTAACCACCATTGAGGGAGCACTGCTGCTGGAGTCCATTGCGTAGAGGAACGAGATGGTGCAGGGAGAAGGCTTTGGTTAGGGTTTCCCGTCAAAGAGCTTGAACAGTCACGCAGCTGGAGGAAGAAGAAGACGTAGGGGAGAATGCGGGTAAAGAAAATATTCCAACTATAGTTAAAGTATATATACCTAGCGTCAATATTCGTGCAAAGAGATCTAACAGACGCAGTGCTATTGACGTGGAGATGAGCATGCGCGGTAATTTCAACATGTCCTCCGTCGTTTCCGCTTTAACGCTTCAGATTTTGCACATGTAAAAATAATTAATGATTAATTTCACTGCCTTCTGTGAGTTTCGAGGTAGCATAGCCTGCAACCTACGTCATTTTCTGATCATTGCAGTGCAGTAGACACATCTAAAGATTCCATAAAAGATGAAAGAATGAAGACTTACATAATATCCGGCTACATTACGAAGATGGAGAGGACCGCAGGGTTCTTTGGGAGACCTTCGAGATATTGCTTGACGAATTGCCGGCATCACCTAGACGGAGCATTCAAGATTGAGAGGCAAGACGGCGCAATCTCTCAAAGTCCTCTATGGGCTACTGTTGGGGATATTCTAAATGGGTATCACCATAGCTCATCTCTAATCCGTCTAACCCGGGTGGTCCACAATTTGTAGCACGACCCATTGCCTGTTGAGCGGCCTAGTTAGACGGATTTGAGTTTGTGCCGCTACCTCCACCTCCCAAGCGAGGAGACATCAAAAGCTTTCTGAAGTTCAACCCACGCCAGTTTGATGTTTCTGATCAACCACTTGATGCTGATGATTGGTTGCGTGAGATGTCAAGGCTACTGGTGACTGCTGATGTTCCTGAGCAAGAATGGGTAAAGTGTGCTACTCACCTTCTGAAGGGAGACGCAGCTCTCTGGTGGGAGAATTACCTGAAGGCAAACTGCACTGGTTTTCAGCCTACTTGGGAACAGTTCACTGGAGCTTTCAAAGAGCAGTATCTGTCAGAAATTGTCATGGAGAGGATGAAGGAAGTGTTTCTCAACCTCAAGCAGGGCAATGATAATGTCAACACCTACATCAGGAACTTCATGAACCTTTCACGTTATGGTGGCGATGAGATCTCTGATGACAAGAAGAAGCAAAAGAGGTTCAGGCAAGGGCTCAATGCAGCGATTAAGTATGCAATCACACATGCAAGGCCGGCGTCTTTTCTGGAACTTCAGCATACAGCTCTGCAGGAAGAGGCAAGTAGGCAAGTGTTTGAGGAGTCAAAGAAACACAGCCGTGATGCAGCAGGCTCTTCAGCTATGTCAGCTCCTTCTAAGTGTCGTGTCTGGGTTCCTAACACCCCATCGTCGCTCCCGGCTCCACTTCAAGCTACGCGGCAAGGCCACCAAACTTCCTAACTGCTGCTCCCAGGGGCTACAACCACCACTACCCTGGAGCGCCCGGCGGAGTCCCTGGCTACGTTGCTCCACGTCCACCTGGTGCTTGTTACACTTGTGGAGACTCTGGGCATCAACAATGGAACTGTCCGATGAAGAACAAGGCTCTTCCTCCACCACCTCCAAGATCTGCGGCAAGCTCTCCTTTGGTTCGTGCACCACCACCTGGCTCTCAACATCAACACCAAGCCCGGGTCTCTTTGCTCGTGCTAATCGTGATCAACGCCGCTCAAGCTGAGCATGCGCCGAGTTGTGATGGGTATGCTTCCGTTAACTCAGTCCTGACGAGTTTTGTTTGATTCTGGTGCATCGCATTCTTTTGTTTCTCACAAGTTTGCAAATGAGAATGAGTTAGCGTTGGATCCTCTCCTCAAGCGGTTAATGGTTCTATCTCCTGGTTCAAACATGAGGGCTGCTCATATCAGCCATGGCAATCAAATTGAGATTGGTGGCTCTTCGTTCTCGGCGTCCTTAATTGTTCGGGCAATTCGACATTGATGTCATCTTGGGCATGGATTGGTTGACAAAGAAATGCAGCTGTGATTGATTGTGCTGAACGCCGGTTTCTTCAAGATTCTCAAGGCCATATAGTCTATTCTCCAAGTCGGACTCGCTATCCAGCTTTTCTCTTTGGCGGCTCTGAATGTTGATGTTATGGAAGCTATTCAGAGTGTTCCGTGGTCTGTGAGTTCCGGATGTCTTTCTGAAGAGTTGCTGGTATGCCTCCGGATCGTGAGGTTGAGTTTGTTATTGAGCTTGAACCTGGTACCGCTCCTATCTCCAAGCGGACTTATAAAATGGGTCCTGCTGAGTTGGCTGAACTCAAACGACAGCTTGATGAACAAGAGAAGTTGGGTTTCATTCAGCATAGTACTTCTTCTTGGGGTAGCCCAACTCTCTTTGTGAAGAAGCGAGACCAGACTGATAGACTTTGTGTTGACTATCGGGCTCTCAATGCTAAAACCATCAAGAATAAATATCCTTCATGGATTAATGACCTCTTGATCAGCTATTGGAGCTGTGGTATTCTCTAAGCTTGACTTGAGAAGTGGTTATCACCAAATCAGGATTCGCAAGGAAGATGTTCCTAAGACAGCTTTCACCACCCGCTATGGCCTGTATGAGTACACGGTCATGTCTTTCGGTCTCACCAACGCACCTGCAACCTTCTCGAGGCTCATGAACTCGGTTTTCATGGAGTATCTTGATAAGTTCGTTGTGGTCTATCTGGATGACATCCTAGTCTATCCTAAGTCACAGGAAGAGCATGAAGAACACCTTCGGTGTGTCCTGAATAAGCTTCGTGAGAACCGCTTGTATGGAAAGTTCTCCAAGTGCGAGTTTTGGCTGCCTCAAGTAACCTATCTTGGTCACGTCATCTCTGCCAAGGGCATTGCAGTCAATCCGGAAACTGTGAAGACAATTGTTGAATGGCTTCCTCCTGTTAATGTCAAAGAAGTGCGGAGTTTCCTTGGTTTGGCTAGTTATTGCCGTCGCTTCGTTCAGAACTTTTCGAAGATAGCGAAGCCTCTTACCGATCTCCTCAAGAAAGGCAAGAAATACCTTTGGACTCCTGCATGTCAAGCAAGCTTTGAGACACTCAAAGAGAAGCTCACTTCCACACTAGTCTTGGTTCCTCCGGATACATCCAAGCCGTTCCAGATCTTCTGTGACGCCTCTTTGCATGGATTGGGTGCGGTCCTTATGCAAGAAAAACAAGTTGTTGCTTATGCCTCTCGTCAGTTGAAGACGCATGAGATCAACTATCCTACACATGACCTCGAGCTCGCAGCAGTTGTCTTTGCTTTGAAAGTATGGAGGCACTACTTGCTTGGCAACCGTTGTGAGATCTTTTCTGATCACAAGAGTCTGAAGTATATCTTTACTCAGCCTGATCTCAACCTTCGGCAAAGGAGATGGATTGAAGCAATCAATGATTTTGATTTGACCATCAACTACACTCCGGGCAAAGCTAATGTCATGGCCGATGCTCTCAGCCGCAAAGCTTATGTCAACAACCTCTTGATGGAAGAACAACAGCCTCTCTTGTGCGAGGAATTCCGTCAGCTCAACCTTGAAATTGTGGAACAAGGGTATCTCCTGAACCTTTTAGCAACTCCTCTCTTGGAAGAAAAGGTTCGCTCTTCTCAGCTTGGTGATCCGTACACAAGAAAGATCATCTCTAGGCTTCAGCTCCCGAAGTATGAGTCCTTCCACGTCGATGATCAAGGCAAGCTTTTCTTTGAACACCGGATGTTTGTTCCGAACTACCCGGGTTTGAGAGAGCAAGTTCTCAAGGAGGCGCATGATTCTGTTCTTTCTATCCACCCTGGCAGCACAAAGATGTACATGGACTTGAAAACACAATATTGGTGGCCTGGTTTGAAACGGTATTGTGCTAAGTATGTCTCGGAGTGTGATGTCTGCCGCAGAGTGAAAGCTGTCCATCAGAAACCTTCCGATCTCCTACAGCCATTGAAACCTCCGGAATGGAAATGGGAGA
The DNA here is from genome assembly GCA_023614405.1 of Avena insularis. Taxonomy (NCBI): domain Eukaryota; kingdom Viridiplantae; phylum Streptophyta; class Magnoliopsida; order Poales; family Poaceae; genus Avena; species Avena insularis. Next base: position 318,095,902 of record CM042686.1, read on the forward strand.
AAGTAGAGATGGACTTCATCATTGGTTTTCCTAGGTCGCAGAAGGGCAACAATGCAATTTTTGTTGTCATTGACAGGCTTTCTAAAGTGGCTCACTTCTTCCCCGTCAAGGAAACCATTTCTGCAATTCAGTTGGCGGAGCTCTATATCAACAGAATTGTCTCTCAGTATGGGGTTCCGCTTGAGATCAGTTCAGACCATGGAAGCATCTTCACTTCCAAGTTCTGGGAGAGTTTCCAAAATGCTTTGGGAACAAAGTTGAACTTCAGCACAGCGTACCACCCTCAGTCGCAAGGACAAGTTGAAAGGATCAATCAGATTCTAGAGGATATGCTTCGTGCTTGCGTCATCTCTTTTGGCATGAAGTGGGAAGAATGTCTTCCTTATGCTGAGTTCTCTTACAACAACAACTTCCAGAAAAGTCTAAAGATGACGCCATTTGAGGCTCTCTATGGTCGCAAATGCAGAACTCCGATTGGTTGGTCGGGTGCAGGAGAAAGAATCTTGTTTGGCCCTGACATTGTGACTCAAGCGGAGGAGAAGGTTCATACCATTCTTGAAAATCTGAGGATTGCTCAAAGTCGCCAGAAGAGCAATTATGATAGGAAGCACACGGACATGGAGTATGTCCCTGGTGATCTCGTTTACCTCCGTGTCACTCCCATGAGAGGCACGCACCGCTTTGGTATCAAAGGAAAGCTGGCTCCTAGATACATCGGTCCCTTCAAAGGTCGTGGAAGAAGAGGAGAAGTTGCTTATGCTCTTGAGCTCCCGGAAAAACTCAAAGTCCATGATGTTTTCCACATCTCTCAGCTCAAGAAGTGCTTCAAGGATCCCGGCAGGACCGTGGATCATGAGCTTATCAATCTCCAAGAAGACCTGTCTTATCAAGAACACCCCACAAAAATCCTTGAAGTCGCGGAAAGAAGGACTCGCAACAAGTCCATCAAGTTCTGCAAGGTGCAGTGGTCGCACCATTCCGTTGATGAAGCCACTTGGGAACGTGAAGATGAGCTCCGTGCCAAGTATCCTACCCTCTTTGTGTCTTCTTCTTCATCCTAGAATCTCGGGGCGAGATTCCTGTTTAGTGGGGGAGAGTTGTAGCATCCCAATTGTCTAACAATTGTAATGCTACTTGGTCTAGTAATATAATGGCTACTTCAAATATATAATTGTTGCATCATCATTATATCATGCTCATGTCATCATGCCACCTTGCATTTGAGCATCATATAAAACCCTTTTTGTTTTGGTTCTTCTCTCATATGCATTGTTAATTGTATTTGCCTCTTGATATTGTATTTGGTTGTTGATATATTGTTTAATGCCCAAGTTGAGTTGGGGGCATCTATCTTATTAACTCCACCACCTTTATTGTCATCATCCCATAATTCCACCATCCAACTAAATATGATCTTTGCACTTATTGGTTTTACCTCTAGCTCATGTGGGTTGGGATGGATCCAATTCTTTTCCACATGCTCTCATCTTAGCATCATGTTGTTTTCACAATATTGGTTAATGAGAGCCACATGGCCACCTTTGCATGCCTTGTGAGTGGGACCCTTTCTCCTAGCTTCCATTTGGATTATCATGGAATTATGCTCATGTGGGAATATTTTTGGGACTATTAAACATCTAGTGGAATATACACACTAGTAATTCCCAATTATAATCCAATGTGATCCTCTCCGTCTACTCCACTTGGAATCCCTCCTAAATTCTTTTGCTAGGCTTTTATTCCAATTTTGGGAATGCATAATAATAATGCCATGGGATAATATTGTTTCACAAGAATCCTCATGGCAATAAATATTTTGCATGGGCCATGCAAGTACCCCTTTAGCTTGTCATTTGGTTTTTATTGATTTTTGAGTGGATCATCTCCCTCTCTGCCTCCTTTTTGGCTTGATCTAGTTGATCTTGCTCAAACCACCTCACCACCTTTTTACCTCTCCCTCTTTTGGTCTAGTTTTTGTGTGATATTGTTTTGTTTTGCTTGAGCTTGCCAAAGAAAACCATCTAATCCATCATCCCCCATCTAACCTACCCCATCTTTCACCATACCCCTCTACCCCACTTAATCTAACACCATACCCCCCTCTAAACCTAGTTCTAGCTAAACCCTAAACCACCCCATCACCCCTCTCGGCCTCCCTCTTTCTCTCATCTCACCTCTCTCTTAAACCCTAACCCTAGCATACCACACCTCCCCCTCTCCCTCCCTTAGTCACTCCATGCCGAGCCCCCTCTAGCTGGCCCCACCTGGCCCCCTCTCTCCCTGGCCCCACCCAGCTACCTACCCCTCTCCAACCCTAGACAAACCCTAGCCCGAGCCTCCCATCTACCCAAACCTAGCTCTACCCGAGGCTACCCTCTCTCCCTCTCTTCTCTCCCTGCCGAGGTGGCCCCAGCCCGAGCCTCAACACCAGACCACCCTACCCCACCTGCAGCCCCATGCCTACCTGCCCTGCCCTGCCGAGCACGTGAGGAGAGGAGTAGAGAAAGGTGGCACCGAGCCACTTTTTTCCATCTACCTCTACCCCACGGCACCTCCGTCCCCCCCCTCGCTTTATCCTTCGGCCACTACCTCTTTGTCTCGTCTAGATACAGCCCCAGGCCGCTCTCCTCCCTCCCCATCTACCCTACCATCCCTACCCAGCCGCCACCTGTCGGTGGCATCCACCAGCCGAGGAGGCGGGCGTGGTGCTGCGGCTGTCGAGGAAGGCCGTGGAGCTCCCCAGCGACGACCTGTACACGGAGCCGAGCAAGAGGAGCCCCAGGACCCCTGCACACCGACGCGTCTCGCCGAAACCCTAGATCCGCCCGGCGTCTGCCTCGTCGCCGATCGACTGCTCGCCTGCCCGATCCGAGCCCACCAGCAAGCCCACGGTGAGCTACGCAACCTCCCTGACATGGTCCCCTTCGCCGTGCCGCCTTAGATTCGCCGGACCAACCGCCGAGCACCCTCTGTGCGCCGGCGTCGCGATCGTTCTCCTCGCCGTAGCATCGAGTAAGCCCTAAACTAGGCCCCGTCCGAATCCCTGACACCAACCCCCACCCCACCGCACTGGTTGCGCCCCGCGGAGCGCTCTCCGCGTCGGTTTGAATCCGCCAAGGCGAGCACCGATCTGTCGCGCGTAGCCGAGAGAGAAGAGGAACAGTGGGTCCGAGTCGTCTTTTTGCGTATAACCCCTCCGTTCTTTTCTGCATCAACCGCGGTACCGAGTGCCCCACCCGTCAGCCTCTCAGTTAGTTTTGCGGGAAACCCCCTGGCTTTTCTCGTTCGCAACCCGCGCTCCCACCCCAGCCCCACCTGCATCGCCGTCCTTCGGCTTCACGTGTGGACTTCAGTGGCGCTAGCCCCACCTCGGTCTCTGGTATGCAGCGGCAATGGTGTAAAAAGTTTTCTGTGCGTGTGTTGCCACAGTCAGCTCCCCATCTCCAAGGATCTGTGGCTAGACCTGGCCGAGTAACAAAAGTATTTTTCTGTAATCCGTTTTTAATTCAAATCTTTTAAATTTAATTCAAATTCAAATTTAATTCTGTTTTTAAATAACTTTTAAAACATAAACCCAAATAATACAAATAATATATGTTTTCAAATCAGAAAAATGTGAGGAATTCAAATATGCCATTCAAAATCTATTTTAAACAATTAAAATTCCAAGTTTATTTAAATTACGACAAAATGCCCTTTTGCCTTATTTAATTAATAACTTTTGTTTTATAACTCCAAATTTAACAAATAATATGTCTAAAATGATTAGCTCGACGAGACCTTTCTGTTTATGCATTCCATGGTTTGGTTTGAAGCATGCATCATATAAATATAATGTGTACAGCAACTCAATTGTGAATAAAATGTGGCCAAAACCCAATATAATGCTTTATGATTGTTTCCACACCTCACCCATGCCATGCTACCTTATTGCCATGCAAATTGTGCATCATTCATCATGGCATGATTGTTTGCTTGTCGCATTTATTCATATGCTTGTGCACTTTATTTATATTGGCCCTTGTTTGTTTGGTTCTTCTTCGAATAGACGCTGAGCAGGGGATATATCAAGAGAACCAGGAGCACTACCCAGAACCATCACTTGCTTCAACTGAGCTGCCAGGCAAGCACTACCACATGATTGCATACATATAGTACCTATTGCCTCTATCTTATTCTTGCATCATTGAGTCGCGATTGCATTAATTTGAATCCCAAGTATTGCATAGCCTTTTACTTTTAAACCCCACCGAAGCTTGTTCCTCCATCCCATGAGCCATTACTACAGGAGTTGTTTGAGCCATGCGAGTCGTAGAACAACATGTGTAGGGTGTGTGAGTGTCTGATGGATAACGAGGTACCTAAACAACTTAACCTAAGTAGTAATGGGACAACTAATGAAAGTGGCACCGGTGAGCCATATCTGTTATTTGGTTTTTCAGGCTCACTTGTGTCCCGTAGGACCCCGAGTAGTTGATTCCTGTTCCTTGAATATTCGTGCTATCCACATCCGGGAGGCTTATGAACCCCCCTGAGCCAGAGCTTGATTCATTCTTATTTCTTGGGGCCACAACTAGTTTGAGGTTTTATTACTATCCTGTACTTATGCCATGCTTTACTGCTTTATTTACGATTGTGCGAGGAGCACCTGTACTGTTTAGGTTCGTGACACGATTTTGCGGTATCGACAAGCCCAGTCACACTTTCGGGTTCCCAATCGTTTACAGCCGTCCACACAAACCTTGAGTCCGTCTCGGAGCCGGCCAGCTTCATTGCGGGTAGCTTAATGGGGTGGCCCCCTGAAATATTTCTGAATCCTGTGATCGCTATGTCGTGACTGCCTCGTTGGGTTTTGATTTGGTTTTTCCGAGGCATATCGAGTGTGTGTTGCTATTTGTGCACCCCTGCAGGGTAAAACTTTCTGAAAGCCGTGTCCGCGGTTATGGACGACTTGGAGCACAGTTTCTCGATCATAGACAAGCATAACTAAAGTACCGCTTTTAATTTTACTAGACTAGGTACCTGACTAGTAAATAGTGCAACACTCATGGAGGGGATAATAAAACTGCCAACGGATGGGGGGTTGTTCGTCCGCTTCCTCGTCGGTAAGCGAGGAGGAGGATGGATCTGTTAAGATTACCATTATAACTGTTGTTATTAATTCACGGACATCCGTCTATCTATGGTTAGGCGGATGGTTAGCGAGTATCTATAGAATTGTTAGGGTTTATCTTTTGCTGCAATTGCATCACCCCGGGTTGTGTCCCCTTTAGTGGCATAAAGACTTGCTGAGTACCCCTAGGGTCTCACACGATAAATTATTGGTTCAGATGAACAGGTACACCCGCAAGATGGATATTGGGTGGAAGAGACGGACGATGTGGGCAACGATCATTCGGTGTAGAGATTCCGGGAACGGGGATCCGCGAGATCTGTGGGCGGGATGTGCTTATTTATGGGGCATCTTATGCCGATTTGCTTCTTATCCGTACTCGGATTTTGTCTTCCGCTTCCGCTTGATACTCTGATGTTTGATGTATGAGGAGATATCCTAAACTATTATATCTATCTAGGATATTTGGATCTTGCCGTATGCTATATATTTCTTTCTTTTTAGATGGAATGGCTCGATGTACTATTGTATGGTGGCTTGCATACAAACTACTATGTGTATGTAGATGATAACTTCGCCTGACGAATACGACGCCTGTTCTTGTCCCGATGTTTGGAAATGGTTGGGACGGCCGAAAGGTCTACCTGTGAGTGGCATTTGGGCCCCACCGTACTATTTCAACCATTTCTGCTCATCCAGGCTTGTAACTAGGAGCGTAATTCACCGAGGTAGTTACAAGTGGCTCCACACAACTCATCAAGCATGTTATCTAGACGTGGTATGGGATGTCTATAACACACAGTGATAGCATTGATATGACGGTAGTCCATGCATAACCGCAACATATTATCTGTTTTTGGAACAATAATCACGGGTACCGCACTTGGACTAGTTCGTACCTGGATCAAACCTTTGGAGATGAGTTGGTTGATTTGACATTCGATCTCCTTCATCTCCTCCGGGTTCATGCAGTTGGCGGCGCGGTTTGGAAGGGGTGCACCTGGTATGAGGTCAATAAGATTCTCAATTCCGTGAAGGGGAGGTAGTCCATGTGGGAGTTCTTCGGGGAACACATCCTTGAATTCGTCCAAAACAATCAGCAAAGAGGGAGGAATATTTGTCAAGACATTAGTTCCTTGCGCTAGTCCCTTGCAAATGAGGGCGTAGTGCAACATGGATGGGTTCTTCCTCACATCTCTCATCTCAATTTTGGTAGCAAGAAGAACACTCTTAGTTTTCCACTCGAGTTAGGCTTGTGGCTCTCACTCGCTATGAGGTGGTTCTGTCACTCACCTCTCTTCTCACAAGTTTGTGTTGTGGTTTGCGCCCTCGCTAAAGCCTTTGCATTGTCCACAATTATTTGATTAGGAGTCGTCGGTTGAAAAACACATGTCTTGTTAAGCCACTTGAAGGTGCATACATTTGTGCGACCATCATGCAGAGCACCTTTGTCGAATTACCATGGTCGACCATGTCGGAGCCCTGGCATCGGGGGTGCCATGTCCCTGTGCTGGATGGGCCCTTCAGCCTAGGGACTCCTCCTTCAAGAGGTAGGATGCCTTCAAGAGATAGGAATCCCCTCAGAGGAATGAACTCGAGTGGGATTTGTGGGGTTTTATCCCTAGAGAGGGTGCCATGATAGCACGTAGAGCCCTAGAGCCTCGGATGCCCCCGGGGTCATCCGGGTGTAGAATTGTAAGTACGCCACACGGGGTGCAAACTGTCGCCCCAACAGCAAGTACAGAGCTCCTGCGGCATCAACCGCCTCAGAAGGGGAGACCTAGTCCACCCCCTTTCATGGGGCATGGTTAGATGATCTATTGGCAAACCCCAGCTACCGTTTTGGTGAAAGGAGGGATAAAGCAGAGAGCGCCTGATGAAGACAAGTGACAACAATAGAGGGTACTTCATAGGAGTACGAAGTGGGGTGCGGCGAGATGGACCATGTCCAGGGAAAGTGGTATCCTATACCGGGATTGTATTGGGCCGCACTATGGTGACCCTCCCCGTCCATGGACGGGGGCCCTATATAAGGGGTCCTTCTCCTACCTTGCAAAGGGCGGATCCCAGAGATCTAAAACCCTGGACTTTCATCCGCCATTGTAACCTTGCAAGGCAAGTGAGCAAGCCAACCAAGCAGGGTTTTACCTCCTCACGAGGGTCCCGAACCTGGGTAAAAAACCCTGGTGTCAACTCTCTGTCGTGCATCCGCTTTGCCTCTGTAGCTGTCACCGAACTCCTTCAAAATCGCGTGTTCAACCCCCTCACGAACCAAGGGGTTGTTGGACCCTAGTTCCTTCGCAGGACAAATATTTGACATTTGGCGAGCCAGGCAGGGGGATGAGGCAGGCTTTCAAGACCTTCGATGACCTCGGTAGCATGTCGGACGGCAATGAGACATGTGTCGAGCGAACCCTCCGTCCTGCGGCAAGCAAGTCCCAGACGGAGCCGGACCGGCAGCGCACCGCCGGTGAGGAAGTTTTGTGGATGAAGGACGAGGGGGGCGGGACTCCTCCTACCACCCATCGTAGGAGCCGTCCCCCTCCTTGTATGGCGTCACATTGCTCTCCCTTACCACGTCTTCTCGTGTCCACCTCGGGAAGCTCACCCTAGAGGCCGCCATGCACATGGCCTGCAAGCTCCTGGACCACCCGCCGGCTGAGCGGGGCCAAGAGAAGTGGCACAACCAGATCGCTGACATCATCAAAACCACCACCCTCTTTCTGGACGGCCTGGGGGCTCGGGGCACCAGTGGATAGCCAGGGGTTAGGGGAGCACCCGCTCCGTCAACACGGGGATGCGGCCAAGCCAGATGATGCCTCGCCGCGACCCACAAACAGCTGCCAGATCATCGAGCCTCCCGTCATCACAGCGTCACCGCTCAAGTGTGAGGACTACCTTGCCAAGGAAATAGCCGCCGTAGGGTAGCAGAACCGCGCCTCCCTCAATAGTGGCAGGGCGGTCCAGGCCAACGGCTGCCTCGCCTTCACCAAGAACCTTCGCCGCAAGGTCTGGCTGCACAAGTTCCACCAAGAAACACCGGCATGCTATGAAAGCACCACGTACCCGTGCGAATTCCTCTAGTGTTAGACCACGTGTGTCAAAGCGGCATGAGGAGAAGACCGCATCATGGCGAACTGCTTTCCCTTATGCCTGAAGGATGTGGCCAGCAGCTGGTTGATGAACCTCCCCGAGGAGTCAATCGACTCATGGGCGGAGCTTAGCTCCCTCTTCATCTCCAACTTCAAGGGGACCTATGAGCGCCCGCTCAGCTACTACGACCTCCGCCGGGTATGACAGTAACCTGGGAATACCCTTTTCAAGTTCCTGCAGAGGTTCAGTCGAGTCCGCAACAAGATCCCGAAGATCTCGCACTCCAACATCATCACTACCTTCTCTGAGGGCGTGAAGGACGTCAAGATGAGGGAAAGGTCGGGATTCGGAGTGAGAGCCTCACCACCGCTGCCGAGTTCTTCATCATGGCCTAGAATTGCGCCAAAGCCGAGGAAGGGCGGATGTTTGGTCTCGTGGAGGCAGAAGTCACTCCCAAGGCCTCTGGTTCATCCAAGGGTAAACACAAGGAGCCCAAACGCAAGACCGCCACTGTCCTAGCGGCCGATCCGGATCGGAAGAGTCCTCGCGAGGGGGCCAGTGAGCGGGAGTGGGAGGATAGCTTGTACGGCCACTTCCACAAGAAGCCAGGCCACCCCACCAATGACTTATACGAGCTCAAGAAACTCCTTGACTTGTGCAACAGCTAGAAAAAGGGAAGGCTAGGAGGCGAGCGAGGCGGCCAAGGTGGGGGTCATACATTGCAAATGTATCTATAATTTTTGATCCTCCATGCTTGGTTTTATCCACTTTTTTGTGTTTTGTCCACACTTTGGAGTACTTTTCATATGATTTCTTGGACTAACCTATTAACAAGAGCCACAGTGCCAGCTGCCTGTTTTCTGCTATTTTTGGTTCCACGAATGTCAGAAAATGAATATTCTCGGAATTGTACGGGACAAAAGCCAAAGTGCCTATTTTTCCAGAAGACTCCAGGAGCCAGAATACGAGACGGAGAAGAGCCAGGGGCTGGCCACACCAACCCCAGGCGCTGGTTGGGCCTGGCCGCGCCAGGGCATGGTGTGGGCCCCCCAGGCACCCCCTCGGTCTCCCTCTTCGCCTAGAAGAAGCCTTCTGACCTAAAAACTCCGGGTTTTTTGACGTTTTTCCAGAAGAAGTTCCGCAGCGCCGCCACCACCAAAGGGGAGATTCGGGGGACAGAAAGTCTCTGTTCTGGCACCCTGCCGGGACGGGGAAGTGCCCCTAGAGCCATCTCCATCGATCTCCACCATCATCTCCATCTACCATCCATGTTTCCCCCATCTATGAGTGGGTAATCCCCCGCTGTAGGCTATGGGAATGGTAGAGATTGGATGAGATCGTTCATGTAATGACATCATATTATTAGGGAATGGTGCCTAGTATCTTTTATTAGTGCTTTATGACTTTGTTGCGACTTGTTGTACTTAATGCTTGTCACTAGGGCCCGAGTGCCATGATTTTAGATCTGAACATGTTATTGATTCATTATGATAGTATTGTTTTTGGTCTTATCTGCAAGTTGTATACACACGTCGTTATCCGGAACCAATGGCCCCAAAGTGACAGAAATCGGGATAACCGGAGGGAATGGCTTTGCTGTGAGGATCACATGTGTTCATGGATTGTTAATGCTTTGATCCGATGCTCAATTAAAAGGAGCACCTTAATTGCCAGTAGTTCCCTAGAGGCCCCGCTGCAAACGGGCTGGCAGGACAAAAGATGTTGTGCAAGTTCTCATTGCGAGCACGTATGACTATATATGGAACACATGCCTAGGATTATCTAGTACTTGGATGCTTTATCTTATTTATCTACAATTGCCCTATGTTCTGATTGCTATGTGAATTGTCTTGTCCATGCAACGCCTGTCCATCCATCCCTATGCCTACCTTTTCGAATCCCATCTGCATCGCTTTTGTTACTACTGTCTTTACTTTACTACTGCTGTTACTTTGCTATTCCTACTACAAAACTATTGCTATGATAAACTGCTGTGAGCAAGATTGTTTCCAGGTGCAGCTGAATTGACAACTCAATATTTAAGGGTTATAAATATTCTTTGGCTCCTCTTGTGTCGAATCAATAAATTGGGTTTCACTTCCCTCGAAAATACTGCGATACACCCCCTATACTTGTGGGTCATCAAGACTATTTTCTGGCGCCGTTGCCGGGGAGCATAGCTTTATTTATCAAATCCACTTGGAATCACTATTGTTCAAGCTAAGTTTATTCTTGCCTTATCATGCTTGTTGTCAATGGTTGGTTTCTTTAAAAATGAAGCTTATTGGCAAGGTAGGTTCATGGAAGATCAAAAATATTATTATAAGGAACACCGCTTGTCACAAAAAGGGAAGCACTTATGGGAGCAAATTGATAGATTGTATATCATTGCTAGAAATGTGTGCTCTACTTATAATGTTACTTATTGCTGTGATGAATCTTGTTGCAGAAAGAGGTATAAACACCTCCCTTTTCAATGTGAGTATAATGATAATGATACCATATCTTCTTATGCTAAAGGAATTTATGACTTTTATGATGCGGAACAAATTGAAGAATTTATTGCTTGGAAGGGTGCTTTTGAACTTGCTAGTTTGCTTGAAAATATTGATGATTCACCTTACAAATATGAGGTTTATGGTATACTTAAATTTTTCTTTGATAATTACAAGGATGAAAATGGCTATATTCTAGAAAATTTTAATAGATGTTGTCCACAAATGGAAGAGACTAATGCCTTGCAGGATCCTATGGAAGAAGAAATTGATGAACCTGAAATCTCATTAGATGAAAAAGAGGAGGAGAGTGATGAACAAAAGGAGGAAGAATGGATTATCTACCCATGCCTACCTTCTAATGAGAGTAACTCTTTATCCCTTACATTATTTTATTGTCCTCCATGCTTACTAAGGAGGATGAATGTTATGTTCCTAAGGATTCTTTTGAAAATGTTTATGATAAAGCTCTAGTGCTTATAGATCATGAAAAGCATGCTTTATGTGGTAGTTATATTGTTGAGTTTATTCATGAGGCTACTGAAAATTATTATGAGAGAGGAAAATATGGTTGTAGAAGTTTTCATGGTATTGAAACACCTCTCTATGTGCTGAAAGTTTTGAAGTTACTCTCGTTTTATCTTCATGTGCCTGTCACTTTGTTCTTTGTGAATTTATTTGCATACAAGATTCCTATGCATAGGAAGTGGGTTAGACTTAAATGTGTTTTGAATTTGCTTCTTGATGCTCTCTTTTACTTCAACTCATATTTCTTATGTCAGCATCCTCTCAAACTATTATGCCTGAAGATGATAATATGTCTATTATTCTTGGAAGACCTTTTCTTAAATACTGCAGGAGCTATTATTAATTGTAATCAAGGGAAGGTGACCTTCAATGTTAATGACAAAGAACATACTGGCTATTTCCCCAAGAAGATTGATCGGACTTATGGTTTTGAATTCAATTGAACATGATGAGGGCATTCAAGTTGGAGAAATATATTGTCCCATACCAAGAGAAAAATTTGAAACTATTATGATTGGGACCATCGCTATCAAGGTTGAGGTAACATAATCATTAGTGGAATACAAAGTTTTGCCTCATATGGAATTGTTTTGGTAACAAGACCTGATCAACCTTGTTAACAAAAGGATTTCATTGAGCAAAACAATGTTTTCACCATGATTATCTCCGCTTACTTCTATTCTATCCATTTTGGTTTTTGCTCATGCCTAACTTAAAGGCATTAAAGAAAAGTACTTATTGGGAGCTAACCCAAAAGTTTTAGTTGAGTCTTGGAAGTTATTACTTCAGTAATAACCGCTCTTTATCATTTTTATTTGCTTTTTGTGGCAAGAGTAACCTCTAATGAGAGAGAAGTAATGATTGAGAAAGTTGCTGTCCTGAAACAGATTTCTGTGCTTCACCATAAACATTCTTGTAAAATCTCCGAAAGTCTTTTTGAGGCGTGAATTTTTGTGCTTCTGCCCCAGGTTGTTATCTAACTTTCGTTAGTTCAACACTTTTTGATTTGAGCAACAGAAGGTCTTTGAAAAAATCCGTCTTTACCTGCTGGTCTGTTTAGACAGATTTCTGCCATTTTCTGCATTTGCTTCTTGTTGGTTCCTTTTTGAGTTCTTTTGGAGAATTGAGCTTGTTGAGGGAAGTGCTACAGTAGCTAGTGTTCTAATGGAATTTTATTTGGTGTTATACCTGAACCTTAAGACTTATTTATCTTGAGTACACTAATGTTGCTAATAAGATTGTGTGATGTTTTGTATGAAGGAAAAATTTCAGCTGTATGGAAGGAATGAGTAATGAGATGAAGGATGGACTAAAGCTCAAGCTTGGGGATGCCACGCGTGTCACCCCAAGGAATATCCAAGAAGTACAAGCGTCAAATCTTGGGGATGCCCAGGGCATCCCCCTCTTCATCAGTAAAAATCCCAGGTTTCTTCCAAACGCTTCATTTTTATTGTGTCATGCACAGTTGTGTTGTTCTTGGAGCGTCATCTTTTTCGTTTTTGTTTTGGTTTTCGTTTTCTTGGTTTTCTTAGTTTGCTTAATAAATTGGTTGGATCTCCTCTTTCATACATTGGTGTTCAAATAGTTTGGTTTGGTTTGGGAAAAAGTAGGAAAGCTCATGCTTAAGTGGTAAAGAGAGCTTGTTTTGACTGTGGCCTATGCTTTGTCATGCCATGCTTGATATTGTTTTGGCTTTATGCTTAGTATTCTTTGCTGTAGCATGACTTGTGATAAACAATTGAGATTGCTTAATGTGCCTTGGATGAATCATGCATTGTTTTAGCATATTAAAGCATAGTATAGTGGTATTCTCCTTTGATGCTTTATTTGGGTTGACTTGGCGCATGATCACACCATGTTATGACTATCTCAAGTCACCATAAGCCTTTATGATCCTTTAGTTTTCAACTTGTAGTATCACTTTATGCTTTGATCAATGATGTTTTGTCGCTCTGCATGATTATGGCCATTATTGCTCTCTCGTTTGTCGCTCCCTTACTATTGCTAGCCTACACTTACACTGAGTATGTTTTACTCAAGTTTCCAACTCCCTAAACCAGATATTGCCAAAGTGTCCACCATACCTACCTATTAGCATCATTTGCTACTTCCGTGCATATTCAATATGCCTTGTTTTCTTCCGAATGAAATGTTTGCTTGTTATGAGAAAGTTAGTTAGTAAAGCTCTCACAAATTTGACGGCACACTTTATTTCCCGCACATAATAAACCTGAACCATTGTGACTCTCCATGAAAGTTATATGCTTGCAAATTATAGGTCGGGGATTAGCAGAACCGTGATGTCACGGGGAACGCTTTCAACACTTGTAAATATATACCCAGTTGATACCTTGCTCTTTTGTTTGCGGATGTCGTCGGTGTGAAATAAAAGGGGAGCTTGTAAGTCCATGGAGTTATGTATGTGTGTTACAGAAATGCCTAGGCCGCTGGTCTAATCCATGCTGACATCGTGGAAACCTGCAGCGTAACCATAATTATATCTATGAAGCATTCTTCTTAAAAAAAAGAGAGAGGGATAGCTATTGAGAAAAAGAAAAAAAGGAGATTTATGAAAAGAGGAAAGAGAGAAAAAAGCACCATTTTCCCATGGTAAATAAGAAGATTGCTGAGATACTCATTGTCTGCTTGCCTTGTCATTTTGATATGGGGATTCTTCCGTATCATCGGGCAAGGGGTACTCCATTGGCGGTTCTCTATGATACGCACATACTTACGATGACAAGAACTTACCAATAACTAAAGTTGAGTAGCATGAGGAGCGGCCCTCGTACTCAAGGGACTTGGGATTTTCAGTTTATAGTCTGTCAAGCATATAACTTAGATTGGACCTCACTTTCACCTTAACCAAATTAAAGATGCTTATGATAGGGGCAATGAGAGCTCAAAGCTAATGAGTACCATACTTTCAGCATTTGGAAGCCTTTCAAACTTTTCAAAACCTATTCATTTCCTTGTTGAGTGTCCACACATTCTATGAGCACTTTCTTGAGAGCATAGTGGCCATTCTTAGTTCTATGTGCATTGTCCCAAGACTTGTTGCTTGATGCATACCTTGATATTGCTTGTTTTAAACTATTTGTATCTAGTCACTCTTGTAAACTTTGAAGGTGTCCTATGCATTTATGTTTGCTACACTATGAGGGACAAGCTGAATGCCACTATGCTATGTTTTCTTTATGTGAAACAAACAAACGTCTTACAAAGCATTGTTATTTATGAATCTTTTGTTTGTGCCTTTTCATGTTGCAACATAGTTTCTATGTCTTATTGCTAGAACTTTGTCTTTCATGTTATGATTGAAGTACTATGATCCCCGCTTTGAATGTTTTACAAATACTTTGATCAAGCTTATGATGGTGCATGTCACCTCGAAAATTATTCTTTCTTTTTATCACTTACCTACTCGAGGACGAGCAGGAGTTAAGCTTGGGGATGTTGATACATTGCAAATGTATCTATAATTTTTGATGCTCCATGCTTGGTTTTATCCACTTTCTTGTGTTTTGTCCACACTTTGGAGTACTTTGGAGTACTTCTCATATGCTCCATGCCTGTTATCTGTTGTGTTTGGTTCTAGGAAAGTCAGAAAATGAATATTCTCAGAATTGGACGGGACAAAAGCCAAAGTGCCTATTTTTCCAGAAGACTCCAGGAGCCAGAATACGAGACGGAGAAGAGCCAGGGGCTGGCCACACCACCCCCAGGCGCGGGCTGGTCCTGGCCACGCCAGGGCATGGTGTGGTCCCCCCAGGCACCGCCTCGATCTCCCTCTTCGCCTATAAGAAGCCTTCTAACCTGAAAACTCCGGGTTTTTCGACGTTTTTCCAAAAGAAGTTCCGCAGCACCGCCACCACCGAAGGGGAGATTCGGGGGACAGAAAGTCTCTGTTCTAGCACCCTGCCGGGAAGGGGAAGTGCCCCAGAGCAATCTCCATCGATCTCCACCATCATCTCCATCGACCATCCATGTTTCGCCCATCTATGAGTGAGTAATCCCCCACTGTAGGCTATGGGGATGGTAGGGATTGGATGAGATCGTTCATGTAATGGCATCAGATTGTTAGGGCATGGTGCCTAGTATCTTTTATTAGTGCTTTATGACTTTGTTGCGACTTGTTGTGCTTAATGCTTGTCACTAGGGCCCAAGTGCCATGATTTCAGATCTGAACATGTTATTGATTCATTATGATAGTATTGTTTTTGGTCTTATCTGCAAGTTGTATACACAAGTTGTTGTCCGGAACCAATGGCCCCGAAGTGACAGAAATCGGGATAACCGGAGGGAATGGCTTTGATGTGAGGATCACATGTGTTCATAGAGTGTTAATGCTTTGCTCCGGTGCTCTATTAAAAGGAGCACCTTAATTGCCAGTAGTTCCCTAGAGGCCCCGCTGCAAACGGGCTAGCAGGACAAAGGATGTTGTGCAAGTTCTCATTGCGAGCACGTATGACTATATATGGAACACATGCCTAGGATTATCTAGTACCTGGATGCTTTATCTTATTTATCTGCAATTGCCCTATGTTCTGATTGCTATGCGAATTGTCTTGTCCATGCAACGCCTGTCCATCCATCCCTATGCCTACCGCACTAGAATCCTACTGTTTACTGCTTTTGTTACTACTGTCTTTACTTTACTACTGATGTTACTTTGCTATTCCTACTACAAAACTGTTGCTACTGATAAACTGCTGTGAGCAAGATTGTTTCTAGGTGCAGCTGAATTGACAACTCAGTTGTCAAGGCTTATAAATATTCTTTGGCTCCCCTTGTGTCGAATCAATAAATTGGGTTTCACTTCCCTCGAAAATACTGCGATACACCCCCTGTACTTGTGGGTCATCAGGGGGCAACCAGGGACGAAACCGGTGGAACAACAACCCTGGCGAGCATGATGCCCCTCTGGTAGGCCACCAAGCCAACGCCACGCAACAGCATCCGCACCCACAGGAGCAAGCACACGCCGAGGACCCGGGTGGCTACCGGGTGCCGCAAGGTGCCATAGCCTACATCCTTGGTGGCTCCCAAGCCCTAACGTCCAACCGGAACTTCAAGCTGCTCACTCGCGAGGTCGTAGCCGCTAGACCAGTAATCCCCTCGCTAAAGGTCCAGTGGTCCCAGTGCGCCATCACCTTCGATTCTAGCAACCACCCCGTCTCCACCAGGCCTCTGAGCATGCTCCCCCTGATCTACACCCCCACAATCAAGAACATCGCCGTTGCGAAGACCTTCATCGACGGAGGCGCTGGCCTGAACGTGATCTCCACTGAGACTATTGCCCATCTACAAGTTCCTTACGACAGGCTGATGTCGAGCATGCCGTTCTCCAGGGTGACAAGTGGGTCCACCACGCCCATTGGGAAGGTGCGCCTCTCCGTCACATTCGGAACACAAAACAACTACCGCACTGAGCTTGTCGACTTCGATGGGGCGCACATCAACCTCCCGTACAATTTCATCCTCGGCTACCCTTCGCTGGCCAAGTTCATGGCCGCCACTGACCATGCCTACAACATGCTCAAGATGCCCGGCGGTAGCGGCGGGGTCATCACGGTCTGTTGCGACGAGGTGGAATCCTTATTCTCCCTGGAGAATGCCTATAAGACCGTCGTTGCTACCTATCCAAGGATGTGGACACCCTGGACTACGTCGGAGCCTCCACCAAGAGGAAGAAAATGATGGCGCAGGAGAACGCCATGGAAAAAAGGGCAGTAGTTGCACTATTCCTGCCTCGCGAGGAGCCGAGCATGATTGGTACACATGACCTAATGAAGGGCTCGGGTACCCCCCTTGTCTACCCTCTTGAGGAAGGAGGTGCCTCCTAAGGACGGCGATGACGAGGGGGATCCTGACTTCCCCATGCGGCCAGAAGGGTAGGCGGTCTAGGCTGCCAGAAGGTAGACAGACTTATCTAGACGACGTGCCTGGAGCCGCAACTTTTTTGAAGGTGAACCTCGAAAACCCTCGTCCCTTGTGGTTTTTACCTCTCGTTGGGCCCCGTGCGGGCCACGAAGGCATTTGTAATAAGCCTATACTACTGGAGCTTCTTTGGATCTTGTGCCGCGCGCATGTTGGCTATTTGGTTTTCTCTTTGAAAAAGCATTTTCTCCGAAAAATCGCTCCACCAGATTTCCCTCACACACTCCACACGATCTGGGGCTAGGGACGGTACCCTTCACCAGGCCAGCTCCCTGCCGGCACCAGGATCTAAAGTTTTAGGCTCTAAACTCACGGGACTGTCCCGACCATGAGTTACCTTGTCACACGGTTCCTGGTGCCTAAGGTCCTCGTGTGGTGCGTGTGCGGGCCTCTCATGGTGGGTGCTTTTTCCTACGACCCTCTCTCGGTAAGGTCTACGAGGCACCTCGTCAGGGCCTAAAGTGTCGAGCTCTGAATTCTACGGCCCTCTCTCGGTAAGGTCTATGTGGCACCTCGTCAGGGCCTAAAGTGTTGAGCTCTGAATTCTATGGCCCGTCTCACGGCCGTAGACTTACCTCACCCATGGTCCCTAATCTCGTTTTTATCCTCATGAGGGCTCATGAGACCCTGCTCTTCCACATCCCGAGCGTGTCAGGGCCTCAAGTGTCGAGCTCTGAACTCTACGACCCGTCTCACAGCCATAGAGTTACCTCACCCATGGTCCAGGACCTCGTTTTTATCCTCGCGAGGGCTCATGAGGCCATGTTTCCTCCACAACCCGAGCGTGTCAGGGCCTAAAGTGTCGATCTCTGAACTCTACGGCCCGTCTCACGGCCATAGTGTTACCTCATCCACAGTCCCTGAACTCGTTTTTATCCTCGCGAGGGCTCATGATGTCATGCTCCTCAGCAGCCTAAGCGCGTTAGGGCCTAAAGTGTCGAGCTCTGAACTCTACGGCCCGTCTCACGGCCATAGAGTTACCTCACCCACAGTCCCTAACCTCGTTTTTATCCCCGTGAGGGCTCATGAGGCCCTGCTGCTCCGTAGCCCAAGCGCATCATGGCCTAAAGTGTCGAGCTTTGAACTCTACGGCCCATCCCATGACCGAGAGTTACCTCACTGACGGTCCCTAACCTTGTTTTTATCCTCGCGAGGGATCATGATGCCCCGCTCCTCCACAACCCGAGTGCGTCAGGGCCTAAAGTGTCGAGGTCTGAACTCTACGGCCCATCCCACGACCAAGAGTTACCTCACCCACGGTCCCTGATCACGTTTTTATCCTCGTAAGGGCTCATGAGGCCCTGGTCCTCCGTAGCCCGAGCGCGTCAGGGCCTTAAGTGTCGAGCTCTGAACTTTACGGCCACCTCACGGCCATAGAGTTACCTCACCCACGGTCCCTTTCCTCATTTTTATCCTCGCAAGGGCTCATGAGGCCCAGATCCTCCGCAGCCTAAGGTTGACGCTTGGGTTTGTTGTACTTGATGTCCTCTTGCACTTGACGCTCGGGTTTTATTGCGATGTGCACAAGCTCAACCATGTCATTGTATGTTTCAAACTGGACGATGTGCTTGATTGGATGGTTCAAGCCGATGAGGAAACGTGCCATTGTTTGTTCCTTGCGCTGTTCAATGTAGGCATGGATCATTTTAAGTTCCATTTGATTAAAGTACTCTTCCATGGTCTTTGTTCCTTTATTAAGTGATTGAAGCTTGTTGAAGAGGTCACACATGTAGTGTGAAGGAACAAACCGGGATCTCATATGAGCCTTCATGTTATGCCAAGTTGTGATTGGTGGCTCTTCTCTTGCGTCACGAGCAACTTGAACTTGTTCCCAACAAAGTTTTTTGAACTTAACCTGCTTTACTTTATGTAGTATATCCCACCGTAGCCCCCGATCTCTTAGGCGAATAAATCGATAGTTATTGGCCTGAGTGCTCCAAAAAACTAAGTATAGAACGTGTCTGTGTATCCCCTGATTGTTTAGTTGAAACTGCAAAGTTCCGACTAGATGCTCTAGAGAAACTAGCTTACATTAAAATCGTGTATTGTAGCCCCCGAGCATTTAGTTGAAACTTGAATAGTTCCGACTAGATGCTCTAGAGAAACTAAGCATGCTTATATCATGTGCAGAATGAGAATAAACAGAAGATAGCCGCCAATGAGAGATTTGCTGCTCTTCGGAAGGAGATGGACCTTGAACAGGGTAAAACCAAATTCCTGAAGGAACAGATCAAAAATAGCCAGAGTCTGTTTCCTACAATAGATCCTTGCTTTCACATTGAGTCATTTTTTCCGTCTTCTGATAGCACTTTCTGATTTCCATCTTATAGAAGCGATTGCTAAGGCCAAGAGCATCATCGAGTAATCCAAGCATATCTAGGAGCTCGATGATGAAAAGAAGATTCTGAAGAAGGACTTGTCCGAGGCTATCAAGGGCCATGAGGCAACGATGAAGGCTATGCAAGAGTCTGCGGACATCGAGATGCAGCGCCTGAAGGATGAGATTGCACAGCTCAAAGACCAAAACCAAGCTACCAAAGAGCAAAATGCTAGGAGTCTTGAGATGTTCAAGTCAGTGCAGAAGGAATGTGATGTCTTGGCGGAGACATGCATGCAAGCGGAAACGTGCATCTTTGGTAACCTTTCTCCGTCTTGATCTTTTCTGTAAGTTGGAGAACCATTTTACTTGTTTATACTCATGGTCCTTGTGTTTTGTACAAACCACAGCTCCCATTGGCTTAGCCAACATGGGTGAGGGTGCTCCAAGTTCTAAGGAATGCATGATTCTTGTAGGCAACTTCATCAGCACCGCCATCTCCCAACCCAAGGAGATAGCTCAACCTCTGTGTATAAATATCGAGGCAGCAGACTTAGCAGCCAAGTTCACGGAAATCCTGCGTCGAGCCCCTGAGAAAGTCAAGGACTAGAAAGCCTCTCGCGTCCGGGCTGGTGCAAGGATGACCCTGTCCTTGGTCACGGCGCATTATGACAACGCTGACATCGACCTGGTGACTCATGACCCACAAGTATAGGGGGTGTATCGCAGTATTTTCGAGCGAAGTGAAACCCAATTTATTGATTCGACACAAGGGGAGCCAAAGAATATTTATAAGCCTTAACAACTGAGTTGTCAATTCAGCTGCACCTGGAAACAATCTTGCTCACAGCAGTTTATCAGTAGCAACGGTTTTGTAGTAGGAATAGTAAAGTAACAACAGTAGTAAAGCAAATACAGTAGTAACAAAAGCAGTAAACAGTGGGATTCGAGTACGGTAGGCATAGGGATGGATGGACGGGCGTTGCATGGACAAGACAATCCACATAGAAATCAGAACATAGGGCAATTGCAGATAAATAAGATAAAGCATCCAAGTACTAGATAATCCTAGGCATGTGTTCCATATATAGTCATACGTGCTCGCAATGAGAACTTGCACAACATCTTTTGTCCCGCCAGCCCGTTTGCAGCGGGGCCTCTAGGGAAGTATTGGCAATTAAGGTGCTCCTTTTAATAGAGCACCGGAGCAAAGCATTACCACTCGATGAACACATGTGATCCTCACATCAAAGCATTTTCCTTCCGGTTATCCCGATTTCTGTCACTTCGGGGCCATAGGTTCCGGACAACGACGTGTGTATACAACTTGTAGATAAGACCAAGAACAATACTATCATAATGAATCAATAACATGTTCAGATCTAAAATTATGGCACTTGGGCCCTAGTGACAAGCATTAAGCACAACAAGTCGCAACAAAGTCATAAAGCACTAATAAAAGATACTAGGCACCATGCCCTAACAATCTGATGCCATTACATGAACGATCTCATCCAATCCCTACCATCCCCATAGCCTACAGCGGGGGATTACTCACTCATAGATGGGGCAAACATGGATGGTCGATGGAGAAGCGATGGTGATGATGATGACGATGATCTCCTCCAATTCCCCGTCCCGACAGGGTGCCAGAACGAAGTTTCTGGTGCTGTTTCATGGAATCTGGTGGTGGCGGCGGAGCGGAACTCCTTCTGGAAAAACGTCGAACCCGCCGAAGTTTTTAGGTCAGAAGGCTTCTTATTGGCGAAGAGGGAGACCGAGGGGGTGCCTGGGGCCACCACACCATGCCCTGGCGCGACCAGTCCTAGCCCGCGCCTGGGGGGGTGTGGCCAGCCCCTGGCCCTCCTCCGTCTCGTATTCTGGCTCCTGGAGTCTTCTAGAAAAATAGGCACTTTGGCTTTTATCCCGTCCAATTCCGAGAATATTCATTTTCTGACTTTCCTGGAACCAAAAACAGCAGAAAACAGCACTGGCAATCGTGGCTCTTGTTAATAGGTTAGTCCAAGAAATCATATGAAAAGTACTCCAAAGTGTGGACAAAACACAAGAAAGTGGATAAAACCAAGCATGGAGCATCAAAAATTATAGATACATTTGCAATGTATCAACATCCCCAAGCTTAACTCCTGCTCATTCTCGAGTAGGTAAGTGATAAAAAGAAAGAATAATTTTTGAGGTGACATGCACCATCCAAGACTTGATCAAAATATTTGTAAAACATTCAAAACTGGGATCATAGTACTTCAATCATAACATGAAAGACAAAGTTCTAGCAATAATACAAAGAAACTATGATGCAACATGAAAAGGCACAAATAAAAGATTCATGAATAACAATGCTTTGCAAGACATTTGTTTGTTTCACATAAAGAAAACGTAGCATAGCGGCATCCAGCTTGTCCCTCATTAGAGTAGCAAATATAAATGCATAGGACACCTTCAAAGATCATAAGAGTGACTAGATACAATAGTTTAAAACAAGTAATAACAAGTTATGCATCAATCAACTAGTCTTGGGACAATGCACATAGAACTAAGAATGGCCACTATGCTCTCAAAGTAAGTGCATAAAGATAGAAGGTGGAGACTCAATATAATGGTGGAAGAAAGGCCTTCATAGAAGGAAGTAGGGATTCAAGTCCCATAAAGAGCTTCCAAAAATTATGGTACTTATAGCTTTCAGCTCTCATTGCCCCTATCATAAGCATCTTGAAGTGATTAAGGTTAAAGTGAACAAACTATGGTGTACATGCTTGACGAAGTATAAGTCAGAAATCTCATGTCCCTTGTATACGAGGGCCGCTCCTCATGCTACTCAAGTTTAGTCACCGGTAAGTTCTTGTCATTGTAAGTACATGATCATTGAGAACCGCCAACCGGGGTACCCCTTGCCCGATGATATGGAAGAATCCCCATATCAAAATGACAAGGCAAGCAGACAACGAGCATCTCAGCATTCTTCTTATTTACCATGGGAATATGGTGCTTTTTTCTCTCTTTCCTCTTTTCATAGTATCTCTTTTTTTTTCTTTTCTCCTTTTTTTTCTCAATAAAGGACTCTTTTTTTATAAGAAGAATGCTTCATAGACAGCTCATTAGGTTACGCTGCAGGTTTCCACCATGTCAGCATGGATTAGACCAGCGGCCCAGGCGTTTCTCTAACACATATACATAACTCCATGGACTTACAAGCTCCCCTTTCATTTCACACCGACGACATCCATATACAAAAGAGCATGATATCAACTAGGTAGAAGTACCAAGTGCAATGTTGAAAGCGTTCCCCATGAAAGCATGGTTCTGCTAATTCCCAACAAATAAGTGCAAGCATATACAACATAGGCGACACAATGGTTCAAGTTTATTAAGGGCAAGTAAAGTAAAGTGTGCCATCAAGTTCGTGAAAGCTTTAATCACTAGTTTTCTCATAACAAGTTTAATTTGGAAGGTAAACAAAAGCATGAATATACTTGGAATAGCATAAGCTAGTAGGTAGGTATGGTGGACTCTTTGTAATAACTTGGTTTAGGGAGTTGTATGCATGAGTGGAACTCATACTTTGTTGTGGAGGCTAGCAAAAGACTAGGAGCGACAAACTAAGAGAGCAATAATGGCCATAATCATGCAGAGCGACAAAACATCATTGATCAAAGCATAAAGTGATACTACAAGTCGAAAACTAAAGGATCATAAAGGCTTATGGTGACTTGGGATAGTCAGAACATGGTGTGAACATGTGCCAAGTCAACCCAAATAAAGCATCAAAGGATAATACCACTATACTATGCTTTAGTATGCTAAAACAACGCATGATTCATCCAAGGCACATTAAGCAATCTCAATTGTTTATAACAAGTAATGCTACAGAAAAGAATACTAAGCATAAAGCCAAAACAATATCAAGCATGGCATGACAAAGCATAGGCCACAGTCAAAAACAAGCTCTCTTTACCACTTAAGCATGAGCTTTCCTACTCTTTTCCAATCCAAACCAAATTATTTGAAAACCAATGTATGAAAGAGGGGGTCCAACCAATTTATTAAGCAAACTAAGCAAACCAAAGAAAATGAAAAACGAAAACAAAAACGAAAAAGAAGACGCTCCAAGAACAACACAATTGTGCATGAAACAATAAAAATGAAGTATTTGGAAGAAACCTGGGATTTTTATTGATGAAGAAGGGATGCCTTGGGCATCCCCTAGCTTTGACGCTTGTACTTCTTGGATATTTCTTGGGGTGACACGCGTGGAATCCCCAAGCTTGAGATTTAGTCCATCCTTCATCTCATTACTCATTCCTTCCATACACCTGAAAATTTTGCTTCATACAAAACTTCACACAATCTTTATTAGCAACATTAGTGCACTCAAGATAAATAAGTCTTAAGGTTCAGTTCTAACACCAAATAAACTTCCATTAGAACACTAGCTACTGTATCACTTCCCTCAAAAAGCTCAAAACCCCAAAAGAACTCAAAAAGGAACCAACAAGAAGCAAATGCAGAAAATGGCAGAAATCTGTCAAAACAGACCAGCAGGTAAAGGAGAATTTTTTCCTTCTGTTGCTCAAATCAAAAAGTATTGAACTAACTAAAGTTAGATAACAACCTGGGGAAGAATCACAAAACATTACAGCTCAATCCGACATACAGAGATCTCTCACGAATTTTTACGGTGAAGCACAGAAATCTGTTTCGGGACAGCAACTTTCCCAATCATTACTTCTCTCTCATTAGAGGTTACTCTTGGCACCAAAAAGCAAATAAAAAGGATAATGAGAGGTTATTACTGAAGCAATAACTTCCAAGACTCAAATAAAACTTTTGGGTTATCTCCCAATAAGTACTTTTCTTTAACGCCTTTAAGTTAGGCATAAGCAAAAACTAAAATGGATAGAATAGAAGTAAGCGGAGATAATCACGGTGAAAACATTGTTTTGTTCAATGAAATCCTTTTGTTAACAAGGTTGATCAGGTCTTGTTACCAAAACAATTTTATATGAGACAAGACTTTGTATTCCACTAATGATTATGTTACCTCAACCTTGATAGCAATGGTCCCAATCATAATAGTTTCCAAATTATTTTCTCTTGTTATGGGACAATATATTTCTCCAACTTGAATGCCCTCAACATGTTCAATCGAATTCAAAACCATAAGTCTATCAATCTTCTTGGGGAAATAGATAGTATGTTCCTTATCATTGACATTGAAGGTCACCTTCCCTTGATTACAATTAATAACAGCTCCTGCAATATTTAAGAAAAGGTCTCCCAAGAATAGTAGATATATTATCATCTTCAGGCATAAAAGTTTGAGAGGATGCTCTCATAAGAAATATGAGTTGAAGTAAAAGAGAGCATCAAGAAGAAAATTCAAAACACATTTAAGTCTAACCCACTTCCTATGCATAGGAATCATGTATGCAAATAAATTCACAAAGAACAAAGTGACAAGCATAGGAAGATAAAACAAGAGTAATTTCAAAACTTTCAGCATATAGAGAGGTGTTTCAATACCATGAAAACTTCCACAACCATATTTTCCTCTCTCATAATAATTTTCAGTAGCCTCATGAAGAAACTCAACAATATAACTATCACATAAAGCATGCTTTTTATGATCTACAAGCACTAGAGCTTTATTATAAACATCTTCAAAAGAATCTTCAGGAACATAACATTCATCCTCCTTTAGTAAGCATGGAGGACAATCAAATAATGTAAGGGATAAAGAATTACTCTCATTAGAAGGTAGGCATGGGTAGCTAATCCATTCTTCCTCATTTTGTTCATCACTCTCCTCCTCTTTTTCATCTAATGAGATTTCAGGTTCATCAATTTGTTCTTCCATAGGATCCTACAAGGCATTAGTCTCTTCCATTTGTGGAGAGCATCTATTAAAATACTCAAGAATAGAGCCATTTTCATCCTTGTAATTATCAAAGAAAAATTTAAGTATACCATAAACCTCATACTTATAAGGTGAATCATCAATATTTTCAAGCAAACTAGCAAGTTCAAAAGCACCCTTCCAGGTAATAAATTCTTCAATTTGTTCCGCATCATAAAAGTCATAAATAACTTTAGAATAGGAAGATATGGTATCATTATCATTATACTCACATTGAAAAGGGAGGTGTTTATACCTCTTTCTGCAACAAGATTCATCACAACAATAAGTAACATTATAAGTAGAGCACACATTTCTAGCAATGGTATACAATCTATCAATTTGTTCCCATAAGTGTTTCCCTTTTTGTGACAGGCGGTGTTCCTTATAATAATATTTTTGATCTTCCGTGAACCCACCTTGCCAATAAGCTTCAGTTTCAAAGAAACCAACCATTGACAACAAGCATGACAAATCAAGACAATAACATACCAACGAAAATAACAACTAGAGTAGGAACTAATGTTTTTTGTATTTTTGATAAAGAAACAAGCAAACAAGTAGAAAATAAACTTAGCTTGAACAATAGTGAATCCAAGTGGACTTGATAAATAAAGCTATGCTCCCCGGCAACGGCGCTAGAAAATAGTCTTGATGACCCACAAGTATAGGGGGTGTATCGCAGTATTTTCGAGGGAAGTGAAACCCAATTTATTGATTGGACACAAGGGGATCCAAAGAATATTTATAAGCCTTAACAACTGAGTTGTCAATTCAGCTGCACCTAGAAACAATCTTGCTCACAGCAGTTTATCAGTAGCAACGGTTTTGTAGTAGGAATAGTAAAGTAACAGCAGTAGTAAAGAAAAGACAGTAGTAACAAAAGCAGTAAATAGTGGGATTCGAGTGCGGTAGGCATAGGGATGGATGGACAGGCGTTGCATGGACAAGACAATCCACATAGCAATCAGAACATAGGGCAATTGCAGATAAATAAGATAAAGCATCCAAGTACTAGATAATCCTAGGCATGTGTTTCATATATAGTCATACGTGCTCGCAATGAGAACTTGCACAACATCTTTTGTCCTGCCAGCCCGTTTGCTTCTAGGAACTATCGGCAATTAAGGTGCTCCTTTTAATAGAGCACCGGAGCAAAGCATTAACACTCCGTGAACACATGTGATCCTCACATCAAAGCCTTTCCCTTCCGGTTATCCCGATTTCTGTCACTTCGGGGCCATAGGTTCCAGACAACGACGTGTGTATACAACTTGTAGATAAGACCAAGAACAATACTATCATAATGAATCAATAACATGTTTACATATGAAATCATGGCACTCGGGCCCTAGTGACAAGCATTAAGCACAACAAGTCGCAACAAAGTCATAAAGCACTAATAAAAGATACTAGGCACCATGCCCTAACAATCTGATGCCATTACATGAACGATCTCATCCAATCCCTACCATCCCCATAGCCTACAGCGGGGGATTACTCACACATAGATGGGGAAACATGGATGGTCGATGGAGAGGCGATGGTGATGATGATGGCGATGATCTCCTCCAATTCCCCGTCCCGGCAGGGTGCTAGAACGGAGTTTCTGGTGCTGTTTAGTGGAATCTAGTGGTGGCGGTGGAGTGGAACCCCTTCTGGAAAATCGTCGAACCCCCCAAAGTTTTTAGGTCAGAAGGCTTCTTATAGGCGAAGAGGGAGACCGAGGGGGTGCCTGGGGCCACCACACCATGCCCTGGCACGGCCAGGCCTAGCCCGCTCCTAGGGCGGTGTTGCCAGCCCCTGGCCCTCCTCCGTCTCGTATTCTGGCTCCTGGAGTCTTCGGGAAAAATAGGAACTTTGGCTTTTGTCCCGTCCAATTTCGAGAATATTCATTTTCTGACTTTCCTAGAACCAAAACCAGCAGAAAACAGGCAGCTGGCACTGTGGCTCTTGTTAATAGGTTAGTCCAAGAAATCATATGAAAAGTACTCCAAAGTGTGGACAAAACACAAGAAAGTGGATAAAACCAAGCATGGAGCATCAAAAATTATAAATACATTTGCAATGTATGAGTGACCTCTGACTTTCCCAAGATAAACGAAGAAGGTCGAGAGATTGATAGCGATGCTATTTGGAACTCTCATGCCGGCTTTGACACCAGAGTTGCCAAGATGGTCGAGGCGGATGTCTTTGTGCCAGCCGAGATTCTAGATGATGACGTGACTTCGTCCGAGTCCAGCCCCTCTCCTTCAGAGTATGACGAGCTCTCCGGGCCCGGCTCTCCTGATGATGCTACCACGAAGTCCCCTGAAGAAGAGCCATGAAAAACAATTTCTATATTAAATGTATCGCTGCAAAATGTATGCGGAAAAAACTTATGTTTGTCTAAGGCAGAAAACTTGAATTCAAGGTTCCTGCAACTTACCTTTTTCGAGCATGTGTATATATTTTTTAAGCAAGTGCTGGCTTATCCATTATTCTGGTTCGTATGCTTGACCTTTCGTGAGACGGAAGACTCGCAACACAGCACTATGCTCTCAGGTGATGATGCTTAATAGCATCGTCCAGAACCTAAGAAAAAAATCGCCGTCTTTGAGTGCTGAAAAAACACTACTCCGGAATCCACATAAAAACTTCAAAAAACGTGTAAACCAAAAAACTTAAGCTAACGCCCGTAGGTGGAATTTTCAGAAGGGCAAATGCAACCTTGCGCATAAAGGGTTTATATGATCCAAAAATGAACAACTAAAGGGCGTAAAAGACTCAGAAAATATGAGTGAACCAAATGCTTTGTTTCATTGATCATATAAGAAACTTATTACATAATATAAATGTGCTAAGTGTAAAAGGGATGTAGCTGTGCTATGTTCCATGGACGATCTATCTCCGAGTTATCATCATCGGAGTCATGTTGCTTGCGCTTGCGATTTTTTAGCCTATCTTTCAACTCGTGAATATCGACGAGGTAATAGGAACCATTGAGCAATGCTTTGCTTATGACGAACGATCCTTCCCATGGTGGGGATAACTTGTGTGATTTCTCCTGCTTGAGTCTAAGCATCAGATCCCCTTATTTAAATGAGCGATGCTTTACACGGCGACTATGGTAGCCATGTAGCTTCAGCTGGTAGACGACAGATCTCTGGCATGCTAGCACGTGCTCTTCTTCAAGTAGGTCCACGGATAGTCATCTGGATTCTTAAGCGTCATCCTCTTTTTAGGAAGAACCTCTTGGTGCATTGTGAAGGATGTCGGATGGAAGAACTTCTTCTTCCCCATAAACCATGAAGAAAGGAGTCAACCCGGTATATCTGTTAGGTGTTGTTCGTAAACTACACAAAACAGATGGGAGTTCCTCCGCCCGGGCTCCTGCTGCTCTACGCAGCGGTGCCTCTAAGTGTGGCTTGATTCTGTGCAGAATTAGTCCATTGGCCCTTTCAACTTATCCATTTGATTGTGGATGTGCCACAGATTCTAGGTCAAGGCGGATGCCTTTCTCATGATAGTACTCCTCAACTTCTCCGAGAGATAAATTTCTGCCATTGTCGGTGATGATGCTATGTGGGAGACCAAACCTCACCACTAGATCCCGAACAAACTTGAGGGCTGTTGCCCCATCGAGCTTTCTAATGGGTTTAGCTTCAATCCATTTTGTGATTTTGCGCACTACTACTAGCAAGTGTGTGAATCCACTGGGTGCTGTTTGCGAAGGTCCCACCATGTACAGCCCCCAGACTGCAAACAACCAAGTTATTGGTATAGTTCGCAATTTTTCAGCTAGAACATTTGGTTGTCTTGCATAAAACTGACACCCAAGGCATGTTTGTACCAACTTGTCGGCATCCGTCTTGGCAGTTATCTAGTAGAATCATTGTCGGAAGGCTTTAGCCACCAACAATCGGGGAGCGGCATGATGCCCGCAATCTCCAAGATGTATTTCTCTAAGGATTTCAATACCTTGCTGCTAGGAGACGCACCGTAGGAATACTCCTGTGGTACTTCTTTTGTATAGCTGGCCGTCAATGATGACATAGTTTTTTGCTCTGCGTACTGTTTTCCAACTATTGACTTCGTCAACGGACAAAGTTCCGTCTTGTAGATAATCCATGAACGGCTTCGTCCAATCCGGAGAAGTCACTGTTACTATGTTAACAAATGAGTCCACTCTATCCGGGTTGTCGGGGTCCGCTTCCTTCACGGATGGAGTCCGTAAATGCTCCAGGAAAACGCCTGGCGGAATTGGTCGACGAGCTGATCCTAGCTTTGACAGAAGATCTGCTGCCTTATTATCCTCCCTTTTGATGTACTTGAGTTTGTAGCCGTCAAAGCACTTGGGAATTTTGTCTACTTCGACTCGATATGCCGCCATCATAGGGTTCCATGCGTTCCAGGTGCCAGCTACTTGCTGGGCAACCAAGTCGGAATCTCCACAACAAACTATGCACTTGATGCCGATATCCTTGGCTACGCGAAGTCCGTGAATGAGGGCCTCATACTCCGCCATGTTATTTGTAGTGTTGAAGTGGATCTGCATGACGTGTTACAACTTCTCTCCTCATGGTGATTGCAATAATACACCAGCCCCTGATCCATTGAGTAACTTGGATCCGTCAAAGTGCATGACCCAATACTCTGGCTCTAGCACAGGAGTGTCTTCTAGCAGTTCTGTCGAATCTACAAGAAAATCCGCCAATGCTTGTGATTTGATAGCATCGTGTCGCTTGTGGGTGATGTTGAAGGCGGCGAGTTCAATGCCCCACTTTGCCACTCTCCCTGTAGCGTCACTGTTGTTAATGATGTCGGACAGTGGAGCTTTGCTCACTACTGCGATGGGGTGCTCCTACAAATAATGCCTTAACTTGCGAGAAGCAAGGAAAACTCCCTAAGCTATCTTCTAGTAGTGCGGGTAACGCTGCTTCGACTCCGTCAAGACCTCGCTTACGTAGTAAACGGGTCGCTGAACTCCATATTTGTGTGTTGGTTCCTTGCACTCCACCATGATGACGATGCTGATAATTGGTTGGTCGCTGCCATGTAAACTAACACAGGCTCCCTTGGCACCGGTGCTGCAAGTATAGGTGGGGAGGAGAGTATTCTCTTCAACTCCTGAAGTGCTGCGTCAGCCTCGTCTGTCCATGCGAATTTGTGCGCCTTCTTAAGCAACTTGCAGAGCGGCATGGCCTTCTCACCAAGTCGGCTGATGAACCGGCTTATGGCTGCAATGCAACCTGTGAGCCTTTGTATGTCCTTCAAGCATGTTAGGCGTTTTATGTCGAGGATGGCCTTGAGTTTCCCTGGGTTCACCTCGATTCCGCGATTCGAAATGATGAAGCCCAACAATTTGCCGGATGGTACCCCGAAGAGACACTTCTTTGGGTTCAGCATCATGTTGTATTTTCAAAGATTGTCGAAGGTTTCCTGCAAGTCAGTGATAAGATCATTTGATTTCTTTGACATTACCACGATGTCGTCCACGTAAGCGTGTATGTTGCGACCTATTTGGTCGTGCAGGCAATGTTGCATCGTCCGCTGGTACGTAGCACCGGTGTTTTTCAACCCAAAGGGCATAGTGACGTAGCAATACGTGTCGTAGGGTGTGGTGAATGAAGTGGCCAATTGGCCCGACTTTCGCATCCGGATCTGGTGGTATCCTGAAGAGGCATCGAGAAAACACAGAAGTTCCGAGCCAGCCGTCTAGTCAATGACTTGGTCAATGGGAGGCAAAGCAAACGGATCCTTCGGACACTCTTTGTTCAAGTCGGTGTAATCAACGCACATTCTTAATTCATTGGTTCCCTTTTTGGGGACAAGTACAGGATTTGCCACCCATCGGGTGTGAATAACTTCTCGGATAAAGCCAGCCTCAAGTAACCTAGCTATTTCTTTGCTTATAGCCCTTCGTCTTTCATCACCAAAGCGTTGTAGAGGTTGTTTCACCAGTTTGGCATTAGGATCAATATTCAAGTTGTGCTCGGCGAGTTCCCTAGGTACACCTTTCATGACGAGCGCGCTTTCCTATTTGGGATCTAGGTCCGTGCCAATGACGGTGGTCTTGGAGGAATCACCTTCGACAAGCTCCACCTACTTAGTCTTGATGGCGGCCTTGAAGGCATGTTCGGCAGCAGTGATCTGCTTCTTCGAAGCCAGCATCTCCGATGCATCGACCTGGTTCTGGATCTCCTTGAATTCCTCACCATAGAGGACTGCTTCGGCAAAGGCGGCTTCGCTGAGCTTGCACTCCCGTGCCTTGGTGAAGCTTCCGTCAACAGTGATGACGCCATTTGGTCCGAGAATCTTGAGTTTGTTGTAGACAAAGCATGGCCTTGCGAGGAAGGAATGGACGATGTCGCGTCCGAAGATGACATGGTACATGCTCTTGAAAGGCACGACTTCAAAGGTCATGCGTTCTTGGTGGTAATTGTTGACATCGCCAAAAGCGACCGGAAGCGTGATGCAGCCCAGGGAATTTGCTTGTCGGCCAGGGACAACCCTATGGAACACGGTGTTGGTCTTCCTTAGGTGGGTCTCCATCAAGTTCATCTTGTGCAGTGTATCCAGGTACATGATATTGATGCTGCTTCCACTTTCTATGAGGCAATTGGTGAACTTCATGCCATCAATCAAAGGGTTGATGACCATGGCATACTGGTTCTCTGTTGGGATGAGTTCTGGATGATCTTTACTATCCCAAGTCATTGGAACTTCCGACCACCTGACGTACTAGGGAACCGGAGGGAGGGTATCCATCAGTATCCTCAGAGAGGTTTTCCGAGCCCGGACGGTGGGGTACCAAGGAAGGTGTGGTAACATGGAGACTTCTTTTCGAAGCGATTTTCCCTTTATCCTCTCCCTTGTCAGAAGATTTTGGATCCGTGTCCTCGTCCATATCACTTGATTCCTTGGGTTCTTCCTCCTTCTTCTTCCCTTTGCCCTTTCCCTGGGGTCTGTTCTTCTGACATCACTTGTATCTAGACTCAGGGTCCTCGTTGAGATCATTGACAAACTTGCACTGGCGATTGGTGTGGGTGGATTTGCCATTGGCGTTGAGATGGACGAAACACGGCATATCGCGGTACTCTTCGTATGTTTGGGGAATGCAGGGTGCTGAGGGTCTAGTGTCACTCCTCTGCTGGCCACTGCTAGCCCCACGACCACGTCCACGCTGTCCGCCATTACCTCTGCCAGTGAATGTTGCGGTGACCATGTTGGCTACTTGCTTCTCTTAGAGCGGATTCTTCCGCTTGTTATTGTTGTTCTTCTTGGCCTGGTTAGGGATTGCTATCGCCAGCCACGATCCACGCGCGTCGTCATTAGCAGAGGCGAACTCGCTAGCCACGGTGATCATTGCATTGAGTTTGAGGTCATTGTTATCTTGCCTGCGCTTCAACGTATGCAGGACCATCAATGAAGGAGGCCATGGCGGTCTATTCGTGCACCCCTACGCAGGAATTTTTAATATCTAGCCATCAAGAGAGGTAGGCATGGGAGATTTCATCCTTTTCCTGTACACACGGCTGTAGGTCTCCGACAGTGCAGGAACGTTTGTACGTACCCTCGAAATTTTTTGTGAACACCACATGCATGTCCAACCAATTGCATATTGATTTCTCCGGTAAGTCATCGATCCATTGTCGGGCGGTGCCTGTCAACATGAGAGGGAGATCCTTGATGGCGACATTAGGGTTTCCCCTGCGATGTGAATCGCTTCGCTGTAGTCCTGCAACCACGTTGCTGGCCTAGCAGTGCTGTTGTAGGGCTTGATGGTCTTGTCTACCCAGAGGCCCTTGGGGTAGCTAGGTTGTGGCCCGTATGACCGGTCCAAAACACCGTGGCCCAAGGTATGGGAGCTCCCGAGCTTCTTGGATCTTGTCCAGCCGCGATCATGGATCATATGGCTCTGGCTGCTTCCCTTTTCTGTCATGGGGAGGGGAGTTGTGGTGTGATTTATGAGATCCTCCATGACCTCCGCCATGATGGCTGCTAGGTGGCGATGGCGGCGGTGGAGGCGGTGGGTTAGCTTTCTTGCTGTGTCCCTCCTGCGGCTCCTCACGCCTGTCTTGTCGGACGTGGCGGTTCCTTGTGGGACCTATTCTTGTGCCCGTCATGGCTGATGCGCTCTCCGACATGTCGAGGTTGTTCGCCATGATCGCGTATGACGATACCGGGCTGGGACCGCCTTGGAGCTGGCATGCTTGTGCGGTGGCATGGCGCTGGTTCTTCGTGACGTCGAGATGGTGGTGGAGGTGGCGAGCGGTGGGGATGAGCCTTTTCTCCGTGGTCGAAGGATATGGGGATAGCATCAGCCTTGTTGCGTGCCTCCCTCCGTCTATGCTGTGTCGAGCCTGTGCGCGATCCTTCGTCACGGGGAGATTTTGGCCTTCTGTAGCTGTTCAGGGTTGACTGACGAAGCTACGGGTTGGACTCAAGCCTCTGCGAGGTGGCCTTTCCCTGTTGCTTGCATGCCTTAGCAACGAGGTTGTACACCTGAGCAACTTCTTCTGGCGACCTGTCCTGCTCCAAGAGGGTCTTGATGACGGAGATGTTGAGAGCGGGAGTTGGCATGACTTGCCTCCCCTCTGAATCGATGTAAGGGGTGGCCTTTGTCGATTTAGACCCGTCAATTCCCAAGCCTCACCAAACGCCGGGATCTTGAACGACGTGAGATGGTACCTTCTTTGCCTTATGCTTTAACAACAATTGCTTATATTCGGCCTCCATAGCTCTTGCCGCCTTGATGGATTGCTATGCCTTAGCCATATCTTCATCCAGTTTAGTGCCTTGCTCCGCGATGCACTTGGCCTCCGCCAAGATTTCCACATGTTTCTCATCAATCTCCGTAACACTCCGAATATGGGCGACGGTGATTGGTTCGATGAGAAGTGCGCTGTAGATTGCTTTGTCGGCGGGGGTGGCTAGTGGGTTGCCAGCTACAGACATTGACGGTGGCACTGGTGGTTGATTTGATTGTTGGGCCATATTGGGGGCCATGGTAAGTTCCTACGCCGGTGGCTGGCGGGTAGCTGGAGGAGGCGGAGCCTTTGCCGGAGCCAGGGGCTCGGCGGCCTTTTTCGCTGTTGCTACTCTGGTGACCGCTGGCATGGGCGGAGCTCTCTCACATTCCCGTTCCTTCCCGTCTTCTTCCATCACTCTCCCAATGGCGACTAGAACCTGGTGGGAAGTGTTGGTCTTCTCGGCGCGCTCCTCCTTCTCGATCTCCTGCTCAATCTCCCTCATAACAGCGTCATATTCATCCGAGTTAACATGCGCATCGAGGACGGAGTCAGAGTTGGCTTCTGTGTTGGCGATGGCGGATGCGGAGGGTGATGGAGGCGGGTCGTTGTTGTTCTTACCTCCTACGGATTCGATGGTGATCGCCGCCTTGGCCTCTTTATTGGCATCCACATATTCATTGACGATGGCAACAATCTCACCAAGGGTGATAGGGCCTGCGGCCTACCGCCTTCGGAGGGTATGCCGGAGGAGGGTTCTAGGTGTGATCCCTTCCACGAAGTGGTAGACGAGCTCGTCGGCACAGTTGCCCTCTAAGGTTTCCCTCACCCTCATCCATCTGGCAAGGTATTCGCGGGGAGATTATCCATTCCTTTGAATGCATCTGGCTAGATCGAAGATGGTGACGACACCGACAAAGTGTGACCTGCACATCTCTAACACTCGGGTAATCTAAGCGGATTTGCAGGGTCCTTCCACCATTATATCCTGCATAGGGGCATTTTGGGTGGGTCTTGAAATTTCCTGATCCGAGCCACCATACTCCAAAGAGAGGTATGGCCCAGATCCTTCCGCGAATGTGTCCTGCTCATAGACGGTCTATGCGGGGCTTGACGAGATTCCGACTTCCTAGGAGCTTGGACCCAAGTCAGTTTTGCCGATGAAGATGTGGATGTCTCCGAAGGGGATGACGGAGCAGCACGTGGGGTTCGTCTTCGGAGGCACCCAAAACTCATCTAGTGGGATGATCGGGACGCTGCCGGAGAAGAGAACGCGACCGATGGCTACGGTGTCGCTGATTCCTATGAAAAGATTGGACCTCGCCCAGTGTAGAGCTCGAAGCGCCTCTTGCCCCATGGTGGGCGCCAACTGTCGTGCTATTGCCGATGAGTACGCCATGGACGGGTCCTCATAGTGCGTGTTTAGAGACGTGGGGTGGGGCGGAGAGTTGGCAGGTACGAGGTAACACAGCTTAGCTAGGTTCAAGTCCCACAATGGTGGCAAAACTCTACTCCTGCTATAAATCACTATAATGGCAATACACCGAGTTACAGAGATAGGTTCGTTGTGCGAGGTGTTGCGCGTTGTACGCTGCAATCAGAGAAGTTGTGCCCAAAAGGCTCCTGCAGGCCGCCTTATAAAGGCGCCAAGACCTAGGGTTTATAGGGAAAGGTCCTTGCTGGACAAGGTACAGAGTCCTACACCTATACGAACTAGTCTTCTGTGTCTTGTACTCCAAGGCTCCGAGTATGTCGGTGAATCCTACGTAGCCTTGCTTTATCCGGCATGGGCCTCCCTTTAGGATCCGTCTAACTAGGCCGCCTAGCAGGCCATAGGCCTTGCTACCAACTATGGGCCACCCGGGTTAAGTGGATTAGTGACATGCTATGAGGATACCCATATAGCATATCCCCAACAGTAGCCCCCGGAGGACATTGAAATTTTGTGCCGTCTTGCTCGTTGATCCATGAATATCCGGTCTAAGTGATGCCGGTAATCTGTCAAGCAATATCTCAAAGGTCTCCCAAAGAACCCTGCAATCCTCTCCGGCTTCGCAATGTAGCCAGAGATTCGTTGAGTCTTCATTTCCAGAGTTGGACGATCTCCGTCTTCGATGGAATCTTCGGATATGACCCTTCACGGCAGTTGTCAGGAGGATGACGTAGGGTACAGCCTACGCTACCTCGAAACTCACAGAAGCAAAGAATTCACCATTAGCTATTTTCACACGCGTGAAATCCGAAATGGTGGAGCGGCAAAAGACGGAGGACATGGCGAAATTACTGCGCACGTTCACTTCCACGTCGGGAGTGTTCCTTCCATTAGATCTTTTTGCACGAATCTTGACGCAAGGCTTATATATTTCTACCGCGGTCAATTTGTTTCTTTTTACCCGCATTCGCTTCCCAGTCTTCGTCTTCCTCCAGCCGCGCAACCATTCGAGCTCTCTTGCGAAAACCCTAACCAGAACCCCTTCTTCCTCCACACACTCCTCGCCGTAATGGCCTCCAGTAGCTCTGCTCCCTCCACAGAAGTGACTCCCGAGGCTATAACGGAGCCATCTGAGGGAGTGACCGTTCCGCCGGAGGGGGTGGTTTCCCTGTGTCCGCCGTGATGGAATCCGCTGGGGATGACTAAGAACGAGCGGCGCCCGAAAACACTGAACAAGAAAGCGACTCCCATAAGGGGGTGTGGAGAGGTTCTGATATCTCCGCCAGAGATCTCCAAGAGCTGATCGACGAGGGGTATCTCCCTGTGGTGGAAAAGTTCGTCTGGCGGGCGGTGCTGGCCGGCGAGGTGGTCCCTTCTCCCCAAGTCGGAGAGAAGGTGTACCTCAAATCTCAGCTAGTACGTGGCGTTAACCTACCAGTCTCCGACTTCTTCTTGGATGTCCTCTGGTATTTCCAGGTACTCCCCCATAACCTCTCTCCCAACAGCATGATAGTCCTTAGCAACTTTGTAGCTCTGTGCGAAGGATATCTAGGAATCAAACCTAGATTATATCTGTTTGTATATTTCTTCACCATAAAGAGAGAGTCCGTGGAGTCCAAGGACGAACTGTGGATCTGCGGAACCATTAGCTTTAAGATCCGGCCTAGCCGGCGCTTCCTCGACATCGTAGGCCATGAGTCTTGCAAGAACTGGCAGCACATGTATTTCTATGAGCCAGATGTCCCTCTGCCAGACCGTCTTGAGACCTATCCTGACTTCGTCGATGGAGCTGCCACCAAAGTGCCCACATGGCGGACCCCAACCTCTCTTCCTTCCGACGATCAAGCTAATCGCACCGTAAGGCGGATCGAATGGCTCGTAGACGGAGGTCTGACGGGCTTGGATCTTGCCATGTGCTGGTACGTTAGGCAGATCCAGCCTCTGCAGCACCGCGCCCAGCTGATGTGCAAATATAGCCAAGACAGGAGGGATCCCATGCGAATTTCGCGGGATAACTTCTCTACTGACTCCATCAAGCTCCGGCTAAAGGTCATTGTCAGAGTGAAGGACAAGAAGCATGGCTTCAAGATCACTTTCGACATGTTCGATTGCGGCAAGTGCCCAGAGGAAGCTTCTGTTTCCTTTGTTGCTCGTTATGTGTTCTAAGGTTTTTCTGGCTTGAAGTTTGTCCATCTAACATTTCCATGTATCCCAGCTGGCGACCTTGGTGAAGGATCAAATGGCCTCCCAGGTCTATGATCCCAAGCTGAAGGATATCCAGGTGGTGTCCGACGATGATGCCTCCAAGGATCAACCAGCTCCGGCAGCGTGAAAGCGGAAGAGCTCCACCTCTAACGCTACTGCCGAGGCCGAGAAGAAGAAACTGGAGAGTGGAGTCTCCAAAGGTTCCACTGTTGCCTTAGAGGCGGAGAAGAAGAAGAAGTCCACCGACATTCCCCTCACCAAGGCTCCTGCCGTGGAGTAAGTACATTCATTCTCCGACTTGTGCTTTTTAGCCCATTCCTTTTTCAACTCTTGTACTTATACTTTGTACGTTTCACAAGGAAAGCCGGTGTTAGTCTGAAGCGATCCTCCAAAGATGTTGGAGGGTCAAAAAACATTCGTGACATGCTAGCCAAGGGTCCATCCGCCAAGCCCTCTCCCGCCACCGCTCTCCCTACTCCTGCCGCCATTCCCTCTGCTGGTCCCGCTGGGCCGTCATCCCCCGTTATCCCTGAGACATCCACGATGGAGATAGATATCAATCAAAACCTTGATGTCTCAGGCTTTGTTGAGGAAGATGTTGATCCTAGTGGCCAGGCAACACAAGAGAGAACCTCCCCTAAAGTGGCTAAAGCTTCAGCTAAGGATGCCACCGAGAAGGGGAAGGAAGTGGAAGAGGTGGACGTGGAAGCTACTATTGAGGCGGGAGCCTCCGATCCATTGACTTCTTTGAAGGTGCAGGAGGCAACTAGGGCTTCATCCATGCCTCCGGCTTCGACTTCTCCATTGGCTGCGACTCCTCCGACGTTGAGTCTAGATGATCTCATCAAGCAAGCCGATGCAATCTATAAGAATGCTCGGACCTTTAATGATTCCTATGCTCATCTGGACAACAATCTCAGGATCATTGCCATCGTAAGTTTTTTGAACTTCACTTGCTTTACTTTATGTAGTATATCCCACTATAGCCCCTGAGCTCTTAGGCGAATAAATCGATAGTTATTGACCTGAGTGCTCCAGATAACTAAGCGTAGAACTTGTCCGTGTAGTCCCCGATCATTTAGTTGAAACTACAAAGTTCCAACTAGATGCTCTAGGGAAACTAGCTTACTTTAAAATCTTGTACTGTAGCCCACGAGCATTTAGTTGAAACTTGAATAGTTCCAACTAGATGCTCTAGAGAAACTAAGCATGCTTATATCATGTGTAGAATGAAAATAAACAGAGGATAGCCGCCAATGAGAGACTTGCTGCTCTTCAGAAGGAGATGGACCCTGAACAGGTAAAACCAAATTCCTGAAGGAATAGATCAAAAATAGCCAGAGTCTATTTCCTACGACAGCTCCTTGCTTTCCCATTGAGTCATCTTTTCCGTCTTGTGATAACACTTTTTGATTTCTGTCTTACAAAAGCCATTGCTAAGGCCAAGAGCATCATCGAGCAATCCAAGCATATCCAAGAGCTCGATGATGAAAACAAGATTCTGAAGAAGGACCTGGCCGAGGCCGTGAAGGGCCATGAGGAAACGATGAAGGCTATGCAAGAGTCGACAGACGTCGAGATGCAGTGCCTGAAGGATGAGATTGGGCAGCTCAAAGACCAGAACCAAGTTGCCAAAGAGCAAAATGCTAGGAGTCTTGAGATGTTCAAGTTAGTCCGGAAGGAACGCGATGTCTTGGTGGAGACATGCATGCA
Organism: Avena insularis; assembly: GCA_023614405.1. Classification (NCBI taxonomy): domain Eukaryota; kingdom Viridiplantae; phylum Streptophyta; class Magnoliopsida; order Poales; family Poaceae; genus Avena; species Avena insularis. Next base: position 318,135,384 of record CM042686.1, read on the forward strand.
AGCAGAAACGAGCATATTTGGTTACCTTTCTCCTTCTTCATCTTTTCTGTAAGTTGGACAACCATTTTACTTGTTTATACGCATGGTCCTTGTGTTTTGTGCAAACCGCAGCTCCCATTGGCTTAGCCAACTTGGGTGAGGGTGCTCCAAGTTCTAAGGAACGCATGATTCTTTCTAGCAACTTTGTCAGCACCGCCATCGTCCAAGCCAAGGAGATAGCTCAACCTCTGAGTATAAATATCAAGCCGACAGACTCACCACCCAAGTTTGCGGAAATCCTACGCCGACCCCTGAGAAAGTCAAGGACTCGAAAGCCTCTTGTGTCCGAGCTGGTGCAAGGATGACCCTGTTCTTGGTCAAGGCGCATTATGTCAACGCCGACATTGACCTGGTGACCTCCAGCTTTCCCAAGATAGACGAAGAAGGTCGAGATATTGATAGGAATGCTATTTGGAACTCTTTCGCCGGCTTCGCCACCAGAGTTTCCAAGATGGTCAAGGCGGATGTCTTTGTGCCGGTCGAGATTCTGGATGATGACGTGACTTTGTCCGAGTCCAGCCCCTCTCCTTTAGAGTTTGAAGAGATCTCCCGGCCTGGCTCTCCTGATGATGCTACCGCGAAGTCCCCTGCAGCGGAGCCATGAAAAACAATTTTTGTATTAAATGTGTCTCTACAAAATGTATGTGGAAAAAACTTATGTTTGTCTATGGCGGAAAATTTGTATTCCAGCTTCCTGCAACTTATCTGTTTCCAGCATGTGTATATATTTTTTAGGCAAGTGCTAGCTTATCCATTATTCTGGTACATACGCTTGACCTTTCGTGAGACGGAAAACTCGCAGCACAGAACTATGCTCTCAGGTGATGATGCTTAATAGCACCATCCAGAACCTAAGAACAAAATCGCTGGCTTTGAGTGCCAAAAAATCACTACTCCGGAATCCACATAAAAACTTCAGAAAATGTGTAGACCAGAAAACTTAAGCTAACGCTCGTAGGAAGAATTTTCACAAGGGGAAATGCAACCTTGCGCATAAAGGGTTTATATGATCCAAAAATGAACAACTAAAGTAGGTAAAAGACTCAGAACATATGAGTGAACCAAATGCTTTGTTTCATTGATCATATAAGAAACTTATTACATAATATAAATGTGCTAAGTGTAAAAGGGACGTAGTTGTGCTATGTTCCATGGCCGATCTGTGTTTAGGTAATCATCATCGGAGTCACGTTGCTTGCGCTTGCGATTTTCTGGCCTATCTTTCAACTCACGAATATCGACGAGGTAATAGGAACCATTGAGCAATGCTTTTCTTATGACGAACGGTCCTATCCAATGCGGGGATAATTAGTGTGATTTCTCCTGCTAGAGTCTAAACACTAGATCCCCTTCTTTAAACGAGTGATGCTTTACAAGGTGGCTATGGTAGCCGTGTAGCTTCTGCTGGTAGACGGCAGATCTCTTGCATGCCAGCACGTGCTCCTCTTCAAGTAGGTCCAGAGATAGTCGTCTCGATTCTTCAGCGTCATCCTCTTTGTAGGAGGAAACTCTTGGTGCTTCGTGAAGGATGTCGGATGGAAGAACTGCTTCTACCCCATAAACCATGAAGAAAGGAGTCAAGCCGGTAGATATGTTAGTTGTTGTTCGTAAACTTCACAAAACACATGGGAGTTCCTCTGCCCAGGCTCCTGCTGCTCTACGCAGCGGTGCCTCTAAGTGTGGCTTGATTCCATGCATAATTAGTCCATTGGCCCTTTCAACTTGTCCATTTTACTATGGATGTGCCTCAGATGCTAGTTCAAGGCGGATGCCTTTCTCATGACAGTACTCCTCAAATTCTCCGAGAGATAAATTTCCGCCATTATCGGTGATGATGCTATGTGGGAGACCAAACCTCACCACTAGATCCCGGACAAACTTGAGGGTCGTTGCCCCATCGAGCTTTCTAATGGGTTTAGCTTCAATCCATTTTGTGAATTTGTCCACTGCTACTAGCAAGTGTGTGAATCCACAGGGTGTCGTTTGCAAAGGTCACACCATGTCTAGCCCCCAGACTGCAAACGGCCAAGTTATTGGTATGCTTCGCAATTCTTCAGCTGGAACATTTGGTTGTCTTGCATAAAACTGACACCCAAGGCATGTTTGTACCAACTTGTCGGTGTCCGCCTTGGCAGTTATCTAGTAGAATCCTTGTCGGAAGGCTTTAGCCACCAACGATCGGGGAGCGGCATGATGCCCGCAATCTCCGAGATGAATTTCTCTAAGGATTTCAATACCTTGCTGCTGGGAGACGCACTGTAGGTATACTCCTATGGTACTTCTTTTGTATAGCTACCCGTCAATGATGACGTAGCTTTTTGCTCTGCGTACTATTTCCGACTTTTGACTTCGTCAGCGGGCAAAGTTCCGTCTTGTAGATAATCCAAGAACGGCTTCGTCCAAGACGGAGAGGTCACTTTTACTATGTTAACAAATGACTCCACTCTATCCGGGTTGTCAGGGTCCGCTCCCTTCACGGATGGAGTCCGTAAATGCTCCAGGAAAACGCCTGGCGGAATTGGTCGACGAGCTGATCCAAGCTTTGAACGTAGATCTGCCGCCTCATTATCCTCCCTTTTGACGAACTTGACTTTGTAGCCGTCGAAGCACTTGGCTATTTCATCTAATTCGTCTCGATATGCCGCCATCATAGGGTTTTGCGCGTTCCAGGTGCCAACTACTTGCTGGGCAAATAAATCAGAATCTCCACAGCAAACTATGCGCTTGGTGCCAATATCCTTGGCTACGTGAAGTTCATGAATGAGGGCCTCATACATCGTCATGTTATTTGCAGCGTTGAAGTGGATCTGCATGACGTATTGCAACTTCTCTCTTGTTGGTGATTGCAATAATACACCAGCCTCTAAGCCATTGAGTAACTTGGATCCATCAAAGTGCGTGACCCAATACTCTGGCTCTGGCACAAGAGTGTCTTCTGGAAGTTCTGTCCAATCTGCAAGAAAATCCACCAATGCTTGTGATTTGATAGCGTTGCATCGCTTGTAGGTGATGTCGAAGGCAGCAAGTTCAATGCCCCACTTTGCCACTCTCCCTATAGCATCGCTGTTGCTAATGATGTCGAGCTTTGCTCACTACTGTGATGGGGTGCTCTTGGAAATAATGCCTTAACTTGCGAGAAGAAAGGAAAACTCCATAAGCTATCTTTTGGTAGTGCGGGTAACACTGCTTGGACTCTGTCAAGACCTCGCTTACATGGTAAACAGGTCGCTGAACTCCATATTCGTGCGTTGGTTCCTTGCGCTCCACCACGATGATGATGCTCATTACTCGGTTGGTCACCGCCATGTAAACTAACATAGGCTCCCTTGGCACCGGTGCTGCAAGTATAGGAGGGGAGGAGAGTATTGTCTTCAACTCCTGAAGTGTTGCGTCAGCCTCGTCCATCCATATGAATTTGTGTGCCTTCTTAAGCAACTTGTAGAGCGGCATAGCCTTCTCACCATGTCGGCTGATGAACCGGCTTACCGCTGCAACGCATCCTGGGAGCCTTTGTATGTCCTTCAAGCATTTCAGGCATTTTATGTCGAGGATGGCCTTGATTTTCCCTAGGTTCACCTTGATTCCGCGATGCAAAACGATAAATCCCAACAATTTTTCGGATGGTACACCAAAGACACACTTCTTTGGGTTCAGCATCATGTTGTATTTCCGGAGATTGTCGAAGGTTTCCTGCAAGTCAGCGATAAGATCATTTGATTTCTTTGACATTACCGCGGTGTCGTCCACGTAAGCGTGTATATTGCGACCTATTTGGTCATGTAGGCAATGTTGCATCGTCCGCTGGTACGTAGCACCTGCATTTTTTAACCCAAAGGGCATTGTGACATAGCAATATGTGCCGTAGGGTGTGGTGAACAAAGTGGCCAATTGGTCCGACTTTCGCATCCGGATCTGGTGGTATCCTAAATAGGCATCAAGAAAACATAGAAGTTCCGAGCCAGCTGTCGAGTCAATTACTTGGTGAATGCGAGGCAAAGCAAACGGATCCTTTGGACACACTTTGTTTAAGCCGGTGTAATAAATGCACATTCTTAATTCATTGGTTCCCTTTTTGGGGACAAGTACAGGATTTGCCACCCATCGGGTGTGAATAACTTCTCGGATAAAGCCAGCCTTAAGTAACCTAGCTATTTCTTTTCCTATAGCCCTTCGTCTTTCATCACCAAAGTGTCGTAGAGGTTGTTTCACCGGTTTGGCATTAGGATCAATATTCAAGCTGTGCTCGGCGAGTTCCCTAGGTACACCTTTCATGTCGGTAGGTTGCCAGGCCAAGATGTCCCTATTCTCACAGAGGAACTCGACGAGCAAGATTTCCTATTTGGGATCCAGGTCCGTGCCAATGGTGGTGGTCTTGGAGGATCACCTTCGACAAGCTCCACCTACTTGGTCTTGATGGCGGCCTTGAACGTGTGTCGTGGTGGTGTGACTGCAGATGCCATGGATAGGCTAAAGGTGGGGACAAATACACGCTAGGGGAATCCAGGGAGGGATAGTCAAGTGATTCTCCACACAGAAGTTTATATTTGCTTTGCCTTCAAGGTTACAAGTGCTCCTAGAGCTGTATTGCCAAGAGGAGGAAGAAGGAGCTCTCTTACTCTCACTCACAGATCACACTTAAAACCCTTGCCAAATCAGAAAAATCGGAACCCCCTCTACAAAAGCCCTAGCCCTCCTTATATAGGGGGGGCTAGGTCTCCACTTAGGGAATACTTGGAGGCATATTCCTAAGAATATGCCATCTCCCAAAGTAGTAAGCCGACCGGGTTACTTTTCCCTCGCGTCACACATGCAGAGGCTACATGAGCCTCTGCGGCGCCCGTGTCAGCCGACATGGGTATCGTCACCCTTGTTGACCACGCCTCGGTGGTCCTTCCCTTGTCTGCTTCGCTTAGGCAGTGCGTACCGGGGCTTCTTTTGACCAGCGAGATTCCTTCCTTCTCCTAGAAGCTAGATGTGACCCGGATCATAGTTGATCCGGCCACACCCGTTCCTCGATACAAGTTAAACATGCATTTCTGACTTACGATATAAGTAGGCTGAGACCAAGTTAGGTGGACATCCCCTGGTCCGGGTTACCCCGTGATTCGGCCTGCCTTGAGGTGACTCGGCCAGCATCCATTTTGGCCTTGCCAAACCTCGGCTAACTCGGCCTTTATACCTCGGCGTGACCCTACCCGGGGGTATCCCCCCAACATTAGTCCTCGAAGGTGGTGCGGTCTTAGCTGCCTCGGCCGCTAAGGCCACATTAGGTTCAATTATGTTTAACCTTTGGACGTTATTTCCGAGTTAGCTCCTTGTCTCGGGTTATATGGATTTACGTTCCCCTTGCATGTTCCAAGTTTTCACTTGCCGGCCGGGTTACCACTTCGACTCGGACCTCATGATTTTATTTTCCATCTGCACATTCCAAGTTTTCACTTGCTAGACGGGTTACCACGGTCCTATCCGGGTCTTGCTTCCTTCTCTCGTACGCCAACCCACGTGGAGGGTAATCATTATGTTGTCTCATTTTAAGGGTCAGCACAGTAACCACCGCAGTAATTGTCAGTCATCACTGTGCGCGGGTCACGTCACACCTGCCTCCTCGTTTACCGCATCAAAGCGTCACGTCATGGGACCAATTCCACTTTGTGGTCTTCCGTGTGGCTCCTTGCTGATTGGTCTATGCGGGTGGCACACGGTCACTGCGTGTGGCGTGCCCGCAGGACGCGATCCCACTTTCTCCTTGTAGGAGAGGTTAAATAGGGGAAGGGCGCATCCCTTAGGATTTTCCCCTTACTGCGCCCCTCTGCCCTTTGCTCTTCTTCTTCGTCTTCCTCGCGACCGCGCTGCCGCCAGTGCTTCCAAGTAGCAGCGCCACCGCCGCACTGCTTCCCCATGCCTTTGCATCACCGCCACCGCTACGCGCCTCCTCCACCATGGGTCGTTGCCAATCTAGGCCGCTGCCCCCCACCGCGACTAGAGACTGTGAGGGCAACGAGCTAGAGATGATAGAGGAGGATCTCGCCGTCGCCGAGCAAGAGATGGAGGAAGACACCGCCACGGCGGACCGTGGTGCGTGGGCCGGGTCCTGGGTCTTCCAGGACGACCTGGGCAGCTCTCTGCGCACGCATTCGCCGGAGTTATCGCGCCTTGCCTCCATGGTCCCCCCTCGGCCAATCCGGTGAGTCGCACTTCCAATGGGGGTTTGGTTTCCCGGTCAGCGATTTCTTCCATGACTGGTTAAGCACATACGAACTCCAGCTGCACCACCTTCCTGCCAACGCAATGACTTCTCTTTCTGCTTTTTCCTCTACGATCGAGGGCTACGCCGGATTATGGCCCACGAAGGAGCTATGGATCCGGTTTTTCGGCCTTCGTCGTAATGTCATTCCGAATATTCAACTCGATCCGGAGGACAAGCAGCACACTCAATTCAGAGCTGCATCCATCTCATCCCGGAAGCTATCCATTTTCCCTCGAGTCACCGGGCTGGACTCCTGCAAAGGATGGGCCCGGACTTTCTTTTATGTCCGGAACGAGGGCACTGAAGACTTGATCCGGCTGCTTCCCTATGCTCCGGGTCCACCTATCCCGGAGTCGTGGGACGTTGTCCCCAAGACGCCCACAGTATTGGCCAACCAGGTCAATAAAAGGTTCAACGAGCTGAAGCATCTCGGGTTGCGCAACGAGGATGCCATGATCACATTTGTCCGCAACCGGATCTCCCCTCTCCAGAAGCGCACTCACAAGGTGTGCCAACCGGACCTCGTCCTTCGAGCTTAGCAACACAGAAATCTACCGCTAGGTCAAGGCGCTCTTCACCACCCACAAGGACTTCTCCTCTGAGTGGACATGGGGAATTGATCATTATTGCCGGGTTAGGCTTCCTCCCGTGGTAAGCTTCGTGCCACCAACTCTCTCTGGATTAGATCTTACGTCGGTTGTCGTCTTATTTTTAACTACGTTGTCTTTTTTCTCCTTTAGCCATTCCTTCAGCAGACCATTGAGGATGGCACCGACCCTACCCTCAAATGCGCGCCTGACCCGGAGAGCTCGGACGAGGAAGAACCGGACCAGGAGATGTTCCTCCCAATGTCCGACGCGACCAAGCGACCCACCGGTAAACTCTCTTCTATTAGAGATTGGCCTGACGATGAGGATGACTCGGATATTGAGGTGATGGAAGCTGTTGACGCTGTCCCCCTTTCTAACGCTTTTCCGGCATCAGCTAACCCCGGTGGGCAGATCCACGAGGACCCTCCGCTTGCCACGGGTGAACCTGTTCTGGCATCAAGTTCCTCCTCCGGACCTTCTCAGCCCTCCAGAAGGCGAAAGATGTCCGGAGACAAAACTGCTTCCAAGCCTGCAGGCAAGGCCCCAGCACGAAGGGCTCGGAAACCCAGGGAGCCCCTGACCTCGGATGCGTAAGCCTTTTTTCCCTCTACAACTTATTCTTCCTTGCATTGTTTTAGTCTCTCTTCTGACATTGTTTGATTTGGAAGTGCTGCGGAGGATGTTCCCCAGAGTGGATCTAGCATCTCTTCACCGCTCCGACCAAGCCCTTCTCCCCCTCATGACGATGTGTCACGCCCGCGGAGCCCTATTCCATAGGGTTCTGCGGCTGCTCCGGGTTCCATCCCACCTCGTCAAGAGGGGGGCAACCCCGGAGCGGGGGAGATGGACCCAGCCGAGAAAGCGACATCCACCACTTCGGCTCCGCCGCAACCAGCAACTACCGAGACTGTTGGAGATATGCCCTAGAGGCAATAATAAATGTAGTTATTATTATATCTTTGTGTTTATGATAAATGTTTACATTCATGCTATAATAGTATTAACAAGGAAACCATTAATACTTGTGTGATTTGTAGACTTAATTTGAAGTCCCTAGTATAGCCTCTATACTTCACTAGCTTGTTGGTTGATTGATGATTGTGGTTTCCCTATCATGAACATTGAGATGTTATCAACAACAAGATCATATCGTTAGGAGAATGATATGGTGGACATACTCCTATAGATAAGCGTAGCATAAAGATCAAGTCATTTCAATAGTTCAATTGCTATATGCTTTCTGATACATAGTAACCTAATTCCTTCGACCATGAGATCATGCATATCACCTTTACTGGATGGATGCTTTGATGTCATCAAACACCACCGTAACGGTGGCTATAAAGGTGGCATTGAGTGTTCGGAAAGTATTGGTTGAAACACATGGATCAAGAGTGGGATTTGTCCATCCACATGACGGATAGATATTCTCTGGGCCCTCTCGGTGAAATGTCATCCAATTAGCTTGCAAGCATGTGACTTGGTCACAAGGGATCACATATCAGGAGCGAGAAAAGAGTACTTATCGATGTGAGGATGAACTAGGTATGCGGAGAATCTGACGATCATAACCTCGGATAAGTAACATATCGTGAGACAAAGGGAAATTGGTATCGTATGTAAGTGGTTCATTCGATCGCAAAGTAATCGTAGAAATATGTAGAGCCATATGAATTTCCAGATTCCTCTATTGGTTATTGTTGAAGTGTCTCGATCATGTCCGCATAATTCACGAACCGTGGAGACACACTTAAGGATTGACGTTGTTTGAGTAGTTATGGTATTATGAAAGAGACCGAATGTTGTTGAGTCTCGGATGGGATCCGGGATATCACGAGGTGATCGAGAATGGTCGGAGAATAAGATTCATATAAGGAAAGTCCCGTTTGAGTTGGGGAATGGTTAGGTGTTTTCATCGGAACATTCTAGAAGATCCGGAATGTCCGGCACTCGGAGGGAAGGAGTACATGAATGTGTCATTACATATTGGAATGATTGCATCATGTACTAGGTGTTCTTGCTGTCCAAAATAAAGGGTTTATTTAAATCCTAAATTGAAAAGTCAAGCGGCTAGTTTGAAAGTCAAGCGCAAGTTTTGGAAAGTGGAAAGAGGAGGAGAAGTGGAAACCGAGTTGGGGAGGATTACCTCCTCCCAAGCAGCGCCCACCTCAAGGCCGAGTTGGGAGGACTCCACTCCCCTTGGCCGGCCAGCCCTCCCACCTATATAAGGAGGCAGGGCTCCCCTTACACACACAAGTTCCTATCCTCTAAACTAAACCCTAGACCTAAACCCGGTTTAGAGCTATTTGTTTAGAGCCTTCTAATTGGTTTAGAGCCCTCTAATTGGTGTGTCTAATTACTAGACCACTAATAGCCTCTCTCATAAGCTCCACCATACTCGCACTTGGCTTAAAGCGAAGCCTGCGGGATCTCCCCTCTACTTAGGTACCACGCCGTTGTCTGCGGAATCGAGGAGAGTGCTACAACCTCTGCTTTCTTTGGAACAAGGGAGAGGAAGGTCTTCGTCAGTACGAGCGTGTGACCAGACTCTTGAGGGGCGCTAACGAGCAATTTGGAAGGATCGTCTCTGGCGATCTTGAGATCGGAAAGAATGCGACTACATCACCCACGAGAATGCTCTCGTTAAACACTTTGGAATCTTGAGGGTGAGTTATTCCATCGACTCGTTGCTGCAATCTAGTAGATAGATCTTGGCTTGTTTGTTTGTATGCGATAGAAAATTTTGTTTTCCATACTCTGAACCCCTACGATGGTATCGAGCCGTGTCTATATGTAGATCTGTTGCCTGAGTAGAACACAATGGTCATTGTGGGCGTTGATGCTTTATTGTAGATTGCTTTTGTGTACTTTGCATCTTGCGGTATGTTGGGATGAAGCGGCCGGGCTAACCTTACATGACATCGTTCATGAGACTTGCTCCACGCTTGACATGCAACTCGTATTGCATAAGTGGCTTCATGGTGCTGTTTCTCCTAGCATAGTAAAGATCCAATTTACAACGGGTAATCAACAATGCTAGTATCAATGTTGTGGTTCTTGTTACGTAAGTTAGAGCGACACTTATTGAAAGCCCCAAACCACGTAAAACATGCAAAGAAAGTAGAAGCGTCTAACTTTGTTTTGCAGGGGTGTCTTGATGATGTGATATGGCCATGATTGTGATTATATTTGATGTATGCAATGTTCCTTATTGTAAGTTGGCAGCGGCGTGAATATATGGTTGTCTTTAATTTCTGTTAAGACCTGCGTGTCTATTCAAAATAGTTGTAATAGTTGAAGCCGGTGGGCGACAACCATGAAGAAGCATCATTGACCTTGATGCTATGCGGTGATGATGGAGATCATGTTAGGTGCTTGAAGATGGAGATCGGAAGCACAAAGAAGAAAGGCCATATCATATCACATATTATGAATTGCATGTGATGTTAATCCTTTATGCATCTTGTATTGCTTAGTAGGCAGCGGTAGCATTATAAGATGATCCCTCATGCACATAAATTTCAAGTTCTAAAGTGTTCACCCTTAGTATGCACCGTTGCCAAAGCTTGCTGCTTGAAGCACCACGTGATGATCGGGTGTCTTTGATTCAGCGGTGAATACAAGCGTAAGCAAGCAGATTTGCTTATCACGGTAGCTAAGGTTTGATCTTGACGAGCCTAGCATGTACGGACATGGCCTCGGGGAAACGGATCGCGAAGGTAAAGCATGAATCATATAGTAGATATGATGAACATGATGATTGTTCGCCATTGAAACTATATCAACTCTCGTGATGATCGGTGTTGATGTAGTGGATTTGGTTCGATGTGATCACTAAAACAATGTGAGGGATGTTGTTTTGGTGGGAGTTCACATAGTTTAATTTCATTAATTAATTTGAACTCAATTTGTCATAAACTTAGTCTAAACTATTGCAAATATGTTGTAGATCAATGGCAGACCCTACCATTAATTTTAATGATTTACTAGAGAAAGAAAAGTTGAAAAACAATGGAAGAAACTTCGCGGATTGGTTACGCAATTTGAGGATTGTCCTCACAGATGGTCATTTGACCTATGTGATTGATGCACCGCTAGGTGACCCACCTGGCTGATGATACCGATGAAGTAAAGAATGTTTACCTCGCTCGGAATAATCAGTACTCCATAGTTCAGTGTGCTATCTTGTATGGTTTAGAATCGGAGCTTCAGAAAAGGTTTGAAGAGTCAGATCCATATGATATTGTCGAGGATCTCGAATTAATCTTTGAGACTCATGCGGCAATTGAAAGTTATGAAGCTTCTGAAAAGTTCTTTAACTGCAAGATGGAAGAGGGTAGCTCCGTCAGTGAGCATGTGCTTAAGATGTGCAGGCGCATAAATAAACTTCAAAGTTTGGGTATAGTGATTCCTAATACTTTGGGGGTTTACCGCATCCTCCAATCACTACCACCAAGTTACAAGAACTTTGTGATGAACTACAACATGCAGAACATGAACAAAGAGTTGCCAGAACTATTTGCTATGTTAAAATTTGCAGAAGTGGAGATCAAGAAAGAGCACCAAGTGTTGATGGTCAATGAGACCACCAAATTCAAGAAAGGCAAGTCTAAGCAGAAGGGACACTTCAAGAAGGGTGGTAAGAAAGTTACCACGCCGACGAAGAAGACCAAGGCTGGGCCCAAGCCTGATACTGAGTGCTTTTCTTGCAAGGGAGAAGGTCCTTTGAGCGGAATTGCCCAAAGTACTTGGCGGATTTGAAGAACGGCAACATCAAGAAGAAAGGTATATCTGATATACATGTTATTGATGTGTATCTCACTAGTATTAAGTAGTAGTGCAGGTATTTGATCTTGGTTCGGTTGCTCATATTTGTAACTTTCGAAGCAGGGCTGCGAGAATAAGCGGAAGCTAGTGAAGAGCGAGGTGACGATGCGGCGTAGGAAGCGGATCAAAGGTTTATGTGATCGCGGTCGTACGCTACCTCTTCATCTACCATCGGGATTAGTTTTATACTTAAATAATTGTTATTTGGTGCTGCGTTGAGCATGAACATTATATCGGGATCTTGTTTATTGCGAGACAGTTACTTGTTTAAATCCGAGAATAATGGTTGTTCGATTTATATGAGTAATATATGCACATGCACCTTTGATAGATGGTCTATTCTTGTTGAATCTCGATAGTAGAAAAACACATATTAATAACATTGAAGCTAAACGATTGAAATCAGCGATAATTGACCTATATGTGGCACTATCGTCTTGGTCACATTGGAGTGAAGCGTATGAAGAAACTCCATTCGATGGACTTCTTGAATCACTTGATTTTGAATCACTTGAAAGATCTGAAGCATGTCGATGGGTAAAATGACTAAGACTCCATTTTACGGTATGATGGGCGAGCTACGGACTTATTGGAAATCATACATACCGATGTGTGTGGTCCAATGAGTGTAGCATCATGTGATGGTTATCGTTATGTTCTTACCTTCACGGATGATTTGAGTAGATATGGGTATATCTATTTCATGAAACATAAGTCGAAACTTTCGAGAAGTTTAAGGAGTTTCAAAGTGAGGTAGAGAATCAGCGTAACAAGAAGATTAAATTTCTACGTTACGATCGTGGAGGTGAATATCTAAATTCACGAGTTTGGCGAGCATTTGAAGAAATGTGGAATACTTTCACGATTGACACATGGGAACACCACAGTAATGGTGTGTCTGACGAGCGATAATGTCGAACTCTCTTAGATATGGTTAGTTCTATGATGTCACTTACAGATTTACCGCTATCATTTTGGGGTTATGCATTAGAAACAGCTGCATTCACTTTAAATAGGGCACCATCTAAATCCGTTGAAACGACACCGTATGAATTATGGTTTGGGAAGAAACCTAAATTGTCGTTCCTTAAAGTTTGGGGATCTGAAGCCTATGTAAAGAAGTTACTGCGGACAAGCTTGAACCCAAAGCGGAAAAATCGTCTTCATAGGATACCCAAAGGAAACTATTGGGTATACCTTCTATCATAGATCCGAAGGCAAAATCTTCGTTGCCAGAATGGATCCTTTCTAGAAGAATTTCTCTCGAAAGAAGTGACTGGAAGGAAAGTAGAACTTCGACGAGGTTGTCGAACCTTCTCTCGAAATTGCAAGTAGCGCGGCACGGAAGAAGTTCTGTGGTGCCTGCACCAATAAGAGAGGAAGCTAATGATGGTGATCATGAAACTTGGTTGAAGTTGCTTTCTGAGCCTCGGAGGTCAGCGAGAAATCGTACCACTCAGTTGGTATGATTCCGTTATGAATGTCATGTTGGTGGACAACACCGATGACCCCGAGACATATGAGGAAGCGATGATGAGCCCAGATTCAATAAATGGCAAGAAGCCATGAAATCCGAGATTGGATCCATGTCACGAAAACCAAGTATGGACTTTGGTGGACTTACGGATGGCGGAAGGCTATCGAGAACAAATGGCTTTTCAAGAAGAAAAGCAGATCTTGATGGTAATGTTCTGTCTATAAAGCTCGACTTGTCGCAAAAGGGTTTCGACAAATTCAAGGAGTTGACTACGATGAGACTTTCTCACGATGCGAAGCTAAAGTCTGTGAGGATTATGTTAGCAATCGCTGCATATTATGATTATGAGATATGGCGGATGGATGTCAAAACAGCATTCCTCAATGGAGACATTGATGAAGAGTTGTATATGATGCAACCCAAAGGTTTTGTTGATCCTAAAGATGCTAACAAGGTATGCAAGCTTCAGCGGTCCATCTATGGATTGAAGCAAGCATCCGAAGTTGGAATCAACGTTTTGATAAGGTAATCAAAAGTTTTGGTTTTATACAAACTTATGGAGAAGCTTGTATTTACAAGAAAGTGAGTGGGAGCTCTGAGCATTCTTAATACTGTATGTGGATGACATATTGTTGATTGGGAATGATGTAGACCTTCTTAATAGTGTCAAAGAGTATTTGAATAATAGTTTTTCAATGAAGGATCTTGGCGAAGCAGCTTACATATTAGGCATAAAGATTTATAGAGATAGATCGAAGCATAAATATCATTGTCACAAAGTACGTATTTGGACAAAGTTCTAAAGAGGTTTGGAATGGAAGATAGCAAGAAAGGGTTCTTACCCATGTTGCTAATACGACCTTGAGTAAAACTCAAAGTCCGACATCGAGAAGATAGAGAAAGGATGAGTAAGACTCCCTATGCCTCAGCCATAGGATCTCTAATGTATGCCATGCTATGTACTAGACCCGACATCGCATATCTCGTTAGTCTAACTAGCAGATATCAAAGTGATCGAGTGGATCATTGGACGATGATCAAAAACATCCTTAAGTACTTGAGAAGAACTAAGGATATGGTTCTTTCTTATGGAGGTGATGAACATTTCGTTGTTAATGGTTACACCGATGCTAGTTGGAACACCGATCCGGATGATTCTAAATCACAATCTGGATACGTATTTATTTTGAATGGTGCAGCGATTAGCTGGAGGAGTGCAAAGCAAAGCGTTGTGGCGAGATCTTCAACTGAATCGGAATACATGGCTGCCGGAGGCTTCACAAGCGATATGGATGAAAGAGTTCATTCTGAGCTGGGTGTGGTTCCAAGTCTTTGGACCCAATGTCTATCTACTGTGATAACATGGGCGCCATAGCCAATGCGCAAGAACCAAGGTCACACAAGAAGCTGAAGCATATCAAGCTGCGTTTCCACGCTATTCGAGAACATATCCAGGATGGGCATATAAAGATTTGCAAAGTACACACAGATCTGAATGTGGCGGATCCGTTGACTAAACCTCTCCCGAGGGCAAAACATGACCAACACCAAACTGCCATGGGTGTTCGGTATATTACCATGTAATCTAGATTAGATGACTCTAGTGCAAGTGGGAGACTGTTGGAGATATGCCCTAGAGGCAATAATAAATGTAGTTATTATTATATCTTTGTGTTTATGATAAATGTTTACATTCATGCTATAATAGTATTAACAAGGAAACCATTAATACTTGTGTGATTTGTAGACTTAATTTGAAGTCCCTAGTATAGCCTCTATACTTCACTAGCTTGTTGGTTGATTGATGATTGTGGTTTCCCTATCATGAACATTGAGATGTTATCAACAACAAGATCATATCGTTAGGAGAATGATATGGTGGACATACTCCTATAGATAAGCGTAGCATAAAGATCAAGTCATTTCAATAGTTCAATTGCTATATGCTTTATGATACATAGTAACCTAATTCCTTCGACCATGAGATCATGCATATCACCTTTCTTGGATGGATGCTTTGATGTCATCAAACACCACCGTAACAGGTGGCTATAAAGGTGGCATTGAGTGTTCGGAAAGTATTGGTTGAAACACATGGATCAAGAGTGGGATTTGTCCATCCACATGATGGATAGATATTCTCTGGGCCCTCTCGGTGAAATGTCATCCAATTAGCTTGCAAGCATGTGACTTGGTCACAAGGGATCACATATCAGGAGCGAGAAAAGAGTACTTATCGATGCTTGAGGATGAACTAGGTATGCGAGATACCAAGCGATCATAACCTCGGATAAGTAACATATCGTGATACAAAGGGAAATTGGTATCATATGTAAGTGGTTCATTCGATCGCAAAGTAATCGTATAAATATGTGGGAGACATATGAATTTCCAGATTCCTCTATTGGTTATGGTTCGGAGAAGTGTCTCGATCATGTCCGCATAATTAAAGAACCGTAGGGAGACACATAAGGATTGACGTTGTTTGAGTAGTTATGGTATTATGAGAAAGAGACCGAATGTTGTTGGTCTCGGATGGGATCCGGGATATCACGAGGTGATCCGGAATGGTCCGGAGAATAAGATTCATATAAGGAAAGTCCCGTTTCGGAGTTGGGGAATGGTTCCGGTGTTTTCATCGGGAACATTCTAGAAGGTCCCGGAATGTCCGGCACTCCGGAGGGGTAAGGGTACATGAATGTGTCATTACATATTGGAATGATTGCATCATGTACTAGGTGTTCTTGCTGTCCAAAATAAAGGGTTTATTTAAATCCTAAATTGAAAAGTCAAACGGCTAGTTTGAAAGTCAAGCGGCAAGTTTTGGAAAGTGGAAAGAGGAGGAGAAGTGGAAGCCGAGTTGGGGAGGATTACCTCCTCCCAAGCCCGGCGCCCACCTCAAGGCCGAGTTGGGGAGGACTCCTCCCTCCTTGGCCGCCAGCCCTCCCACCTATAAGGAGGGCAGGGCTCCTCCTTACACACACAAGTTCCTATCCTCTAAACTAAACCCTAGACCTAAACCCGGTTTAGAGCTATTTCGTTTAGAGCCTTCTAATTGGTTTAGAGCCCTCTAATTGGTGTGTCTAATTACTAGACCACTAATAGCCTCTCTCATAAGCTCCACCATACTCTTGCTTAAGGCGAAGCCTGCGGGATCTCCCTCTACTTCGGTACCACGCCAGTTGTCTTCGGAATCGCGAGGAGAGTGCTACAACCTCCATTTTCTGCTGGAACAAGGGAGAGGAAGGTCTTCGTCGAGTAATCGAACGTGTGACCGATTGCGGGGCGCTTGGGCAACGTATTTGGAAGGATCGTCTACGCGATCTTGAGATCGGAAAATGCGACTACATCACCCACGAGAATCTGCTCTCGTTAAACACTTTGGAATCTTCGAGGGTGAGTTATTCCATCGACTCGTTGCTGCAATCTAGTAGATAGATCTTGGCTTGTTTGTTTGTATGCGATAGAAATTTTTTGTTTTCCATGCTACGAACCCCTACAGAGACTACCTCCGTACCAGCACCAACACCAGCACCAGCACCAGCACCAACTCCGGGAGCAAGAACATCAGCAGCAGCACCAGCTTCAGCAACAAGGGCACCAACGCCAAGCTCCTCCGCCTCGTCTGAGTCTTCTTAGTCTCGGCGAGGAAGTACTCAGGCAGCTCCTAAGGGGAAATCTGCCGCAACCACTTCCTCCTCTCAGCAAGCCAAAGGCAAGAAATCCCCTGACGTCACCAGGGCAGCGTCCACCGGGTCTGGACAGCGCAACCTCGCGTCCATGCTTGCCCAGAAGGCTTCAGCACCGAAGGACGCCCCTGCCGAGCCAACTAGTGCGCAGCAAATTATTCTGCACACCAGTCCGGCCCTTGCTCAGGTTGATAGGAGAGAGGCACATGCGAAGGGCTTGGTGGCGCCCCACATGCTCAGCGGTGAGTGATATCCTCCGACCTTGATCGAGTTTATGAACAACTGGAACAAGGCGGAGTTCGTCTATAACAACAATCTCCCGGAGAAGTTCGGTCCCGCCGAATTTGCTGCTCAGATGAACACAGCCTCTAAGGCGATTAACCTCGCGGGCCGGATGATGGAGGTACGTTACTTCACCTTTTCCTTAGCATGCACTAGCGATATAACCATTAGTCCCCGAGCCTCCCGAGGAGTAACTTGTTACTCGGCCGGATGCTCCTTAGAAAACTAACGTAGCTCCCTGACAACTTCAAATATGCACACAACTAGAGCCAGGTTAAGTTCCACTTGGCCCGGATTTTGTACACTTCGAATACGCACACACCTAGAGCCGGGTTAAGTTCCACTTGGCCCGGATCTTGTACACTTCGAATATGCACACACCTAGAGCCGGGTTAAGTTCCACTTGGCCCGGATCTTGTACATTTCGAATATGCACACACCTAGAGCCGGGTTAAGTTCCACTTGGCCCGGATCTTGTACACTTCCAATATGCACACCTAGAGCCGGGTTAAGTTCCACATGGCCCGGATCTTGTACACTTCGAATATGCACACACCTAGAGCCGGGTTAAGTTCCACTTGGCCAGGATCTTGTACACTTTGAATATGCACAAGGCTTAAGCCAAATTTTTGTACTCTTTTCAGGTGACCACCAACCGCCGGAGTGCTGAGTTCCAGTGTCTTCTGGATACCCACAAGATGCTGCTCGCAAAGTACAATGCCCATCTCGCTGAGCATGAGAAAAGGGGTAAATTCTCTTCTTCACATTTTTCTATTTTCCTTCATCTTTTTCTGCAGAACTAATCCATCATTCGGTTTTCGCAGCTGGGGTGGAGGCAGAGAACAAGCTCATGAGGAAGAATCTGGATCAGATTAAGGGTAAGCTGCTTTTGTCCGACCCTGCTTAGATTTCCATCTTCTTTTCTTCTTGGCTCGGCAAACATTCATACCTCGGCTCTGCCGGGTCAAGACGCTATTTCAGCATCTCTTGAAGATAGTGTGCCCGTGCCTAACATGATGCTGCATTTTCTCGAACAAGCAGGGCAGCATTAGGCCGAGCTCAAAAAGAAAGACGATTAGCTTGCCCTCCTCCGAACCAAGAACGACGAGATTGCCAAGCTAAAGGCATAAATGAAGAAGATGAAGGCGCAACACCAAACCGAGCTTGAAAAGGCTGGCCAGGACTACACCAAAGAGCGCGAGCGCCTCAACCTCCAAATTGCTAAGGACCGCGAACTTTTCCAGGAGGCCGATGTCAAACTTGAGTCGGCGAATGCTGAACTGGTGCAGCTCCGCCAAAGACGCGACAATTGCATCAATGAATTGATCCGGATCCACAACCACATTTTACGTAAGTTCCTTTTCCTTATCCGGCATATTTCTTCGGGTTATCTCACATGTCTTTTCATTACTTGCTTCTCTTGTCCCGTTTTTAGGCAAATTTCCAGAGGGTACTCCCCTTGTGAGCGCCGCAGTTGCCAATTTGCACCGAGAGAGGGGTACTCCCATCTCTCCTGACGGTGAGGACATTCCCTATGACATGGACGACCTATTGGTTAGCCTGTCGTCTCGCGTGGAAATCATCAAGAACTACGACAAGGATCTCCTCGATGTTTCGGTCCGAGTCTTCAACACGTTCTGGCCCGGCGAGGACGCTCCGAAGAGAATCGCAATTCTTGCTGAAAAGCTGACGGAGATCGAGACCCAGATCGACCTTTGGAGGGAGTCCGCTGGACGTGCTGCAGCTGAGACCATTCTTCACCACATACTCACATGGTATGAGAAGATCGATCTCAGCCTCCTGAAGCGCCTGCGCACCGGATCCAAGTGGACCAATGACCCGGAATGGGTAGCTCGGTGCCAGGCTTGTGCCCATAGCCTCATTGAATATGCTCCCATTCACGAATGGACTGAGGGCCCGAGCTTCCTGGAAGCCGCTGGCGACGAAGAGGTCGAGAATGTTGAAGATGGTTCAGACGAGGATGGAGAGGATGATGCCTCGGATATCGAAGAAGGCGAAGATGATGCCAAACTTCCTCATCCTGCTGCTCCTTAAGTAAAAACACTTGAAAACTTATCAGATCCCCGGTATGCCGGGTGGAATTGTATCCCATACTTATGTGATATTTTGCTACTAAGTTTGTATGCCGGATTTATTTGGGCGTAGTCCCCGAGTTTCATTTTCTTGTTCGTCCAATCTTCTGGCTCGGTTCGTGTCTACCTTGATTCGGTTTTACGACTTACGAATCCGAGCTTCAAAAATTGTTTTAACAATACTTAGAAACATTTAGGATTAGCTCAAAAGAATTTAGCATAATAGTTTGAAAGTACATACAAGGTTAGTCATGAAGCCAATGAAGCCAATTCTTGTTTTAACGAATCCAAACTTGTTCTCTTGCTTGCCATGAAGCCAATTCTTGTTGGATAGCAGCAAGTCGAAGAGTTGGGTTTTTGGTGTTCACACATTACTAATCCGAGTTAAATAGAACAACTTATTCCAGCTGACGTATAAATAATAAAAGACAACAAATATTATTAAGGCAGTCCCCGAGTTACTGCTCGAGGTGCCAACATTTCATTGATAAGCTCATTGCCGTCATACATACCGACATATGAGAATACTCGGATACATACACTTCTCTGCTAAGTGTAGAAAAGACGAAGTAGAGCTACATTCCATGGACCCTTGGATTCCTCGCCGGACCTGTCCGCCTTGTTCTTTTCCTGTGGCTTTGCATCGATAAGATAATAAGAATCATTGTGCAATGCTTTGCTCACAATGAATGGACCTTCCCATGGGGGGATAATTTATGCATGCCAGCAGTACGTTGTACCAACCGGAGCACCAGATCGCCTTCCCGAAAGACTCGGGGGCTTACTTTCCGGCTATGATAGCATCGGAGATTTTGCTGATATATGGCGGATCTGGACAATGCCAATTCTCTCGCTTCTTCCAGCAGATCAACATCATTTTCCCGGGCTTCTTGCACTTCGGCTTCTGTGTATTGGGTGACCCTAGGAGAATCATACTCTATGTCGGTACAGTGTCTGACCCCATATACCAGAAAAAATGGCGTATAGCCTGTTGATCGATTCGGAGTTGTTCTTAAACTCCACAGTACCGCTGGTAGTTCTTCTATCCAGCACCCCGCTGATCTTTGCAGTGGCTCAATGAGTCGGGGCTTTATCCCGGATAACACTAATCTGTTGGATCTTTCCACCTGTCCGTTCGATGCGGGGTGGGCTACCGAGGCAACATCCAGCCGGATCTTCTTATCCCGGCAGAATCGCGCGAATGCTCCTTCAGAAAAAATCGTTCCATTATCAGTTATGATACTGTGAGGATAACCGTATCTCAAGATAATGTCTTTGAGAAATGTTACGGACGTAGCTCCATCACATTTTCTTATAGGCTTCACTCCAATCCATTTTGTAAATTTATCCACCATGACCAAAATGTGAGTCATATTTCCCCTTGCTGGTTTAAACGGGCCAACCATATCTAAGCACCATACGGCAAATGTCCATGTAATTGGTATGGTCTTGAGTTCTGACATTGGCATATGCGTCTTGGTAGCATACCTCTGACAACCATTGCATTTTCTCACCAGATCTTCTGCTTGTTCTAAGGCACTTGGCCAGTAGAATCCATGCCGGAACGCTTTTGCCACCAAGGCTCGGGATGAGGCATGATGCCCACACTCTCCTTGATATATATCTCGGAGGATGTCAAGCCCTTCTTCCGGGTCAATGCATCGCTGGAGGACATTGGTCACACTCCGTTTGTACAGCTCGGAATTGATAATTGTGTATGCCTTTGCTCTCCTCTGAGCTTGCCTGGATAACACCTCCTCAGTGGGTAACGTTCCATCTTTCAGGAATTGAAATATAGGCAGTGCCCAAGCTGGTATTGCTCGTACAGGGAACACATCCTCATCAATTTCCATCTGATCCCACGACATAACTTTAACCGGATCACGCTGAGCAGTCCCCGGGTCCTACGAGGCAGTCCCCGGGTTCGCTGAGGTAGTCCCCGGGTTTGCTGATGCAGTCCTCGGGTTCCGCGCACCACCTCCCATGTCAATGTCCATGGGCTCAGCTCCGGATTCTGTATCTTCCGGGACATAGATTGAGTCGGTTCCTAGGGACGGCCTGATAGATGGTTTTCTGAGGTGTTCCAATGCTACACCCGGTGGAATTGCTTGTCGGGTTGATCCGAGCTTCGACAGCATGTCGACAGCCTCATTTTCCACCCGGGGTACATGGTGAAATTCACACCGCTCAAAGTAACCAGACATCTTCTGCACATGAAATCTGTACAGAGCCATGTTTGGATCTAGGCGTCCCACAACCCCGACACTTGTTGTATTACCAAATCCGAGTCGCCAAAGCATAGTATCCGACGTATCCCAATCTCTTTTGCCACTTTGAGCCCATGCACAAGTGCTTCATACTCAGCGACATTGTTCGATGCCGCGAAATGGATTTGCACCACATATTTCAGCTGGTCCTTCTTTGGCGAGGTATGCACAACTCCGGCGCCTAGCCCGGTTTTTGTTTTTGACCCGTCAAAGTGCATCCTCTAGTAGTTCGGATCTGGTGGTGGTGGTTCGTGTTGTACCTCGGCCCAATCCACAAAATAGTCCGCCACGGCTTGACACTTGATTGCTTCTCTTTTGTCATATTGTGGCGCATAAGGAGCTAGTTCGATTGCCCATTTTGTGATTCGACCACTTGCATCCTTGTTACTCATTATCTCGGATATGGGAGCTTCACATATTACTTTGATGGGGTGCTCCTCAAAGTAATGCTTTAACTTCTTAGATGCCATATAGACACCACATGCCACCTTTTGATAGTGTGGGTAGTTATGCTTTGAGGTAAATAATACCTCGCTCAAGTAATACACTGGCCTCTGCACCGACTTACCCTCTTCGTCGCGCTCTACCACAATCACCGCACTTACAACTCGGTTGGTTGCGGCTATGTAGAGCAACATTGGCACCTTTGATAGTGGAGAGGCAAACACTGGTGCAGTGGCTAACATCTTCTTTAAGTGGGCAAAGGCTTCATCGGCCTGTGGCGTCCAAACGAACTTATCCGACTTTTTCATGAGTTGGTAGACAGGCAATGCCTTTTCTCCCAACCGACATACAAACCGACTTAATGATTCTAGGCACCTAGTGAACTTATGGACATCGTTCAGACACTTCGGCAGCTCCATTCGTTCAGTGGCCTGGATCTTAGTTGGGTTAACTTCGATACCTCGGCTGGAGACGAGAAATCCGAGTAATTTTCCAGCCGGGACACCGAAGGTACATTTTTCCGGGTTAAGCTTCATTCGGAACCTTCTTAAGTTCGCGAATGTCTGCCTGATGTCGTCAAGGAGCGTTTTGCTTTCCTTGGTCTTGATAACCACATCATCCACATACACTTGTACATTTTGACCTATTTGGTCGTGCAAACATTTTTGCATACATCTTTGGTACGTTACACCTGCATTACATAAACCAAACTGCATGGTGCGATAGCAATAAGCCCCATACAGTGTGATAAATGCGGTCTTTATTTGATCATCCGGATTCAGAGGTATCTGGTGGAAACCAGAATATGCATCAATGAATGACAATAGTTCACATCCCGCGGTTGAGTCTATGACCTAATCTATCCTCGGCAGTGGAAATGGATCTTTTGGACACGCCTTGTTCAGGTTCGTGTAATCGATACACATACGCCAAACCACTGCCACGTTCGGGTCATCCTTCTTCTTCTCCACCAGCACCGGATTAGAGAGCCAATCCGGATAGAATACTTCCACGATAAATCCTGCTGCTAGCAACCGAGCTATCTCGTCTCCAATGACTTTTCTCCTATCCTCGGCGAAGCGGTGGAGAGGTTGCTTCACCGGCCTCGCTCCGGGTCTCATGTTCAAAGAGTGCTCGGCCAGCTCCCTCGGAACACCTTGCAAGTCCTGTGTAGACCAAGCAAAAATATCCCAATTCTCACGGAGGAAGTTGACGAGCTCGCTTTCCTATTTATCATTCAACCCGACACCAATTGTTACGGTGCACTCTGGGAACATATCTTCAACAGGCACTTTCTTTGTATCCTTTGCGGCTTGGAACGAAACGCTACCATGCGGGTTACTCAACACCGACATATACTGCTGCGCGGGCTGAGCTAATGCTGCCACCTCTTGGATTTTTCTTTTCTCTTGCGCAATCACGAGTGACTCGGCTAGGTTAGACCCGGCTGAGGCACACTCAATGGAACGTCGGAAATCTCCAGCAATGGTAATCACTCCATTTTGCCCGGGCAACTTCATCTTGAGATAACTGATGTGGCAGCTTGCCATGAACTTGTTCAATGCTGGTCTTCCGAGTAACGCGTGATACGCACTTTCCAAGTTCACCACCTCAAACTCCAGATTCTCAGTTCGGCAATTATCTCTCGTGCCGAATAACACGTCAACCCAGACTTTGCCTATGGGCTCACAAGAAATGCCTGGTACATTACCATGGAAAGTTGTCCTTGTAGCCTGGAGCATGTTCTCCGAGATACCCAACTTGCGCATTGTATTAGCATACATGATGTTAATGCTACTGCCATTGTCAATCAGTACCTTGGAGAACCACACATTGATGTTAGGCCCAATGAATGTCGGGTCCAACACTAACGCATACGAACCAGGACTCGGCATAAGATTGGGGTGATCTTTGATGATCCAGGTGATTTCCTGGTCCGACCAAGGCATGTAACTCGTCACCGCTGGCATTACCGCATTGACCTCCATATGTCGGCGTTGCAAGCTTCTCCTATCTGTTTCCTCGGTGGTGAATACACAGTAACTCTGATGATGCTCCCTATACTCATTCCTCCCCTCATTTCTGGGGTACCTTTGATCCGGCTAATGCTGGTTTTCTACTTGATGCACTGCATCCCTTCTCTCATGGTTATCATACCTCGGCGGAGGGGGAGGCAACATTAGTTGTTGCGTGTTCGCTCCGAAAAGCAATTGCTGCCGGGGTAACTCCTGCCGAGGTTGATCATCCCGGGGTACCTGAGCATTCCCCGAACCACCTTGTTCTATCTTACGCATCCACTCACATTGCCTCGTTGTATGACCCACTGGGTTACTCGGATTTGGCGTGTGGAATTTACACGGCTGATCCAACATCGACTCATAAGTGTACCTCGGACGGTCCTTCTTTTCTTGCCACTGTTTCTTCTATTCTGGCGTCCAAGTTTTCTTGCCATCATTCCTTGGTGTCCATTGTTGCCCTCCAGTTTTCTGACGTTGATTGCTCCCTGTTCTGGGCTGATCTTGATTCACAGCCGCAACTTGTTCCGAACTGTACCGGTGATCCGGTCTATCATCTCTCCTTTTACCTCTGTAATCATTCCTCCGGGATGATCCGGCTCCATCTCTTTGGTAGTACTCCTCATTCGACTCGTTGGACACGAGCCTAGGTTGAGTTGGATCGCCCAAGGCATACGAATCAGCAATCCGGATCATCTCTGCCGACGTAGTTGGCATTTTCCTTTGCAACTTTTGCCACAGTTCGCTTGCATATCTGCATCCTTGCGCAAACCACGCTATGGCCTGTGACTCTATCATGCCCTTACACGAGTTTCTCACGGTACACCACCGGGTCAAAAACTCCCGGTCTGTTTCATTCGGTCTTTGCTTGCACATAGCTAGGGTATGTGGCCTATTTGGCCTCTGATATGTACTCGAGAAATTGCTGATGAACATTTCCTCAAAATCGATCCAGCAGTTAATACTTGCGGGCGGCAAATTCTTCAACCATACCCTTGCTGGCCCCTCCAACATCTGGGGTACGTATCTCACAGCCCATCGCAAGTTACCTGTAGCATTTTCCACAGCCGTAGCATAATTTATCAACCAACCCTCCGGCTTAGTGCTGCCGTCATACGTCTTCGTGCCTCTGGGTAACTGGAAGTTAGGTACCGGTGGCTCTTTCATGATCCGGGGTCCAAAACACGCAGGACCCGGAGGACCTTGACTTTCAATCTTCTCCGACCTATACAGTCGATCCAGTTTCAACCTGGCATCATCCGGCGTCAAATCCCTGCTTCCCAATCTTGACCCTATCACATGATAGTCCGGCCTTGGGTATCCTGCATTTACCATTTCCGAATCTCCATCATTGTACCGGTCTCGCTCTTGTGGCGCATCTCTCTGTTGCATACCTCGGCCGGCACTTTGCTCTTGCCTTGGTATATTCCGCTGTTGCGGTTGTCCTGTAGAGTTGTGTTGTCCGGCAAGTTACCTGTAGCAATTTTCACATCTGGGGTACGTATCTCACAGCCCATCGCAAGTTACCTGTAGCAATTTTCACAGCCGTAGCATAATTTATCAACCAATCCTCCGGCTTAGTGCTGCCGTCATACGTCTTCGTGCCTCTGGGTAACTGGAAGTTAGGTACCGGTGGCTCTTTCATGATCCGGGGTCCAAAACACGCAGGACCTGGAGGACCTTGACTTTCAATCTGCTCCGACCTATACAGTCGATCCAGTTTCAACCTGGCAGCATCCGGCATCAAATCCCTGCACCCCAATCTCGACCCTATCACATGATAGTCCGGCCTTGGGTATCCTGCATTTACCATTTCCGAATCTCCATCATTGTACCGGTATCGCTCTCGTGGCGCATCTCTCTGTTGCATACCTCGGCTGGCACTTTGCTCTTGCCTTGGTATATTCCGCTGCTACGGTTGTCCTGTAGAGTTGCGCTGTCCGGCATCGCTGTTAACAGCGTTTCCTTGACCGGCATTGCCTTGGTCACGGTTACCTCAGCCAGCTTCACCTCGGCTAACACTCCGTCGATCGTCGTTTCTTTGTACCTCTTTTGCCTTTCCTGCCCTTGTCGGGTCATACAGAACAATCTGCTTGTTTCTCCTGGCCGAGGTTACTACCTCCTCTCTCCTTGGACCACCATGAGGAGACGATGCGGCTCCGGCGGATTTCTCCGGGTTACCCACCGCCGAATGAACGATCTTGGAGGCCCCAGCTCTCTCCGGGTTTGCCCTGAGCAGTTCCTCATTTTGCCTGTTCGTGATCCGAACCAACTCATTGACCCGATCTTGCTGTCTCTGACGGGCTTCACCCATCAGACCCTCTAGCTCGGATGCAGCTGCATCCGCTGCTCTAAGGTTTTCAGAAGTCAGTACTTGGCATTACGGACAAACAGTTTTTTGACTCCTCAATCCGAGTATCACCTTCTTTGTTCATTTCACTCATGAGATTTCGCCCCTTCACTTTTATAGCATCTACTTTATTTGCCTTAGCGTACTCACGCAGTGTCATGTTCAACGACTGCAGTGTCATGTTCTTCGCTCCCTCTAGAATTTTCTGCCTAGTTTCCTCTAGCTCGGCCTATGCCTGAGCCGGATCTACCACTGTTGCTACCGGGTTTGCCAAGCTATCCATAGCTTCTCTCAGTACATTCTCAGGCCTATCTAGTGGAGGTCCTCTACCTTTCCTCGGTGCCTTAGGTGTTACCTCCAGATCTGGTGCCGGATCCTTGCTTGCGCCTGCACCCGGCACAGTCATCATTACTTCAGCACGGTCCGGGGAACGAGTGATACGCGCCCTATGAACCACGCTAAGGGGTGGCTCCCCTGCCTCGACAACGTGCCGCGGATGAACGCATGATACGTCCACAGCAACAGAGACCTTGTGCGCACCCAACTTGACGAAGAGGCCATTACGCGGAAGTGGGTGCGTGCCGAAGCAGCCAGCGTTGTCGCTGACCAAGTCCAGCGCTCCAAAGCGCTAAACGAGCCCGGAGACGATGCGTTCGCCGGTGCCGACGAGGTTTCCCGTCTTGATCTTCACCCCTGCTAGCGCTGCTAGCCCCACGGTGGGCGCCAACTGTCGTGGTGGTGTCACGGCAGATGCCATGGATAGGCTAAACGTGGGGACTAATACACGCTAGGGGAATCCAGGGAGGGATAGTGAAGTGATTCTCCATGCAGAAGTTTATATTTGCTTTGCCTTCAAGGTTACAAGTGGTCCTAGAGCTGTATTGGCGAGAGGAGGAAGAACGAGCTCTCTTACTCTCACTCACAGATCACACTTAAAACCCTTGCCAAATCAGAAAAATCGGAACCCCCTCTACAGAAGCCCTAGCCCTCCTTATATAGGAGGGGCTAGGTCTCCACTTAGGGCGTACGTGGAGGCATATTCCTAAGAATATGCCATCTCCCAAAGTAGTAAGCCGACCGGGTTACTTTTTGTAGCATCCCAATTGTCTAACAATTGCAATGCTACTAGCCTAGTCTATATAGATGCTACCTTCAAACATATAATTGTTGCGTCATCATTATATCATGCTCATGTCATCATGCCTCCTTGCATTTGAGCATCATATAAAACCCTTTTTGATTTGGTTCTTCTCTCATATGCATTGTTAATTGTATTTGCCTCTTGATATTGTATTTGGTTCTTGATATATTGTTTAATGCCCAAGTTGAGTTGGGGGCATATCTCTTATTAACTCCACCACCTTTTTCTTTCACCACCTTATAATTCCACCATCCAACTAAACATGAGCTTGGCACTTATTGGTTTTACCTCTAGCTCATGTGGGTTGGAATGGATCCAATTCTATTCCACATGCTCTCATCTTAGCATCATGTTGTTTTCATAATATTGAAACATGAGAGCCACATGGCCACCTTTGCATGCCTTGTGAGTGGGACCTTTTCCTAGCTTCCATATGTGTGGTTTTGGGGTTATCATCATGTTGGGATATTTTGTGGGCTTATTAAATACCTAGTGGCATATACACACTAGCAAGTCCCAAATATAATCCAATGTGATCATCTCCATATACTCCACTTGGAATTCTTTCTAAATTCCTTTGCTTGGGCCTTACTCCAACTTTGGGTTGCATAATAATAATGCCATGAAAGAATATTGTTTTCACAAGAATTATCATGGCATTAAATAATTTGCATGGGCCATGCAAGCACCACCTTTTGCTTGTCATTTGGATTTTATTTGTTCTTGGAGTGGATCATCTCTACCTCTATCTTTTCTTTTGGCTTGATCTTATTTGATCATGCTTAAACCACCTCCCCCTCTTTTCTTGTTTTGTTTTGGTTTGATCTTGGTTGATCTTGGCTTGACCTTGTCCATAGAAAACCCTAATCTACCTTGCCCTCATCTAACTCTAACCCTAAACCCTAACCCTAGTCATCTAACCTACTCCATCATCATCACCATAACCCCCCTCTCTCCTAAACCCCACCATGACCTGACCTAGCTGGCCCCACCTGGACCCACCTAGCTACCCCTCCACCACACAAAGAAACCCCAACCCGAGCCTGCCCACCTACCCACGCTCCCCTCCTTGGTCCCTCTCTGCCCTCCCTAAGCTACAGGACAAGAAGGAGGCAAGAAGGAAAGATCTAGCCCGAGCCCCTCTCCTCACCTTTTTCCTAGCTACCACCACCAAACCCATGTGCTCTCCCCTCCTCCCTCATCCACCCTCGCCTCAGAGCATCCAGAAGGCGCCCCAAGCCCTCACCCTTCTCCTTCTTCCTCCCCAAGCCGCCATGGCCTCTCCAAACCCTAGCTTCGGCCTTGTTCTCGATCTGCGCGACCAGTTGCTCTCCAAGGCCCCCAGGAGCACCGACGAGCTCCCCTGCGTCCCCTTCTTCGTCTCGAACCAGTAGCTGGGCCTGGACCTCGACGGAGCGCCGCCGTCGCCACCATGCCGAGAGGGAGTCGGTGAGGCCGTCCACGAGCCCGACGCCGGATCTCCTCCACCTCCGCACGAACCACCACGCCGACGAGCCCCTGGTGAGCCCCGCTACCTCCCAGACATGGCCCCTGACCTCCTCTCGCCGTAGACCGCCGCCGCGCCCCGACGAGCACCCTCCGTGCACCGCCGCGCGCGCGCGCTGGCAGACAGCAGCAGCAGCCGCGCAGCAGACGCCTCCGCTCCCTCTGTTCCTCTCAAGGTCCCGGCCGACCTGGTCCACCTCTGCCGAAAACCCTAATACGAAAGTTGTAGATCCCAGTACCCTCTTTGTTTTTCGTTTTTGGGCCGTCACGTTTCAACCAGCGTGCGCGTCGCCATCGTCGCCGGAAAACGCCGGTCTCTCGCCGCCGGCAGCATCGCGTCCGACAGCGTCAGCAGCAGCCCGCTGGCGTTTCGCGCTTAGCCCCCTGTAGTTTTTCCCGCCTCAACCCGAGCTCCCTAGTGCCCCACATCGGTCAGCAGGCGTTTTGCAAACCCTGGAAGGTCCAGACCATCACGGATCAGTCCCCAGCGCTGGGATCGCACGTGTCCAGCAGCGTTGGCAAGCAGCTGTGGCCCATGACCACAGGACCACCACATCATCCTCTTTGGCTAGTAGACCTCCGGGTGAGAAAAGTCTAGAAAGAAACCCCACCCCTCCAGCCTTGACTCCTGTCTGAGTCAGCTCTGGCCCTACACTAAGTGGGCGTGGCTAGCTAGGAGCTGGGTAACAAAAGTATTTTCTGAAATCTGTTTTCAAATCAAATCTTTTCAAATTAATTCAAATTCAAATATAATTCTGTTTTAATTAACTTTTAAAATATGAATCCAATTAATACAAATAATATATGTTTTGAATTCAGAAAAATATGAGGAATTCAAATATGGCCTTCAAAATATATTTTGAACATTTAAAACTCCAAGTTTATTTAAATTACAATAAATGCCCCTTTTTCTTAAATAATTAATAACTTTTGATTTATAAATCCAAATTTAACAAATGATATGTCTAAAATGATTAGCTCGACGAGACCTTTATGTTTATGCATTCCATGGTTTGATTTGAAGCATGCATCATATAAATATATTGTATACAGCAACTAAAATGAGAATAAAATGGGACCAAAACTCAATAAAATGATTTAACCTTGTATCTCACACCTCACCCATGCCATGCTACTTCAATGCCATGCAAAATGTGCATCATTCATCATGGCATGATTTTTTGCTTTGCATTTTATTCATATGCTTGCACTTTATTTATGTTGGCCCTTGTTTGTTTGGTTCTTCTTGAATAGGCATTGAGCAGGGGATATATCAAGAGAACCAGGAGCACTACCCAGATCCATACTTTGCTTCAACTGAGCTGCCAGGCAAGCACTACCACATGCTTGCATACATATAGTACCTATTGCCTCTATCTTATTCTTGCATCATGGAGTCGCGATTGCATTAAATTGAATCCCAAGTATTGCATAGCCTTTATTTTTAAACCCCACCGAAGCTTGTTCCTCCACCCTATGAGCCATTACTACGAGAGTTGATTGAGCCATGCGAGTCGTAGAACAACATGAGTAGGGTATGTGAGTGTCGATGGATAACGAGGTACCTAAACAACTTAACGAGTAGTAATGGGATAACTAATGAAAGCGGCATCGGTGAGCCATATTCGCTATTTGGTTTTCCGTCTCACTTGTGTCCCGTAAGACCCAGTACTTGATTCCTGTTCCAAGAATATTCGCTATCCACATCCGGAGGCTTATGGACCCCCGAGCGAGCTTGATTCATTCTTATTTCTTGGGTCCACAAACTAGTTTGAGGTTTTATTTACTATCCTGTACTTATGCCATGCTTCTTGCTTTATTTAAGATTGTGCGAGGAGCACATTGTACTGTTAGGGCGGGACACGATTTGGCAGGTATCGACAAGACCAGTCACACTTTCGGGTTCCCGATCGTTCTGACCGTCCACCCAAACCTTGAGTCCGTCTACGTAAAGCTTGACCAGTTCGTGGTAGCTTAATGGGGTGGCCCCTGAAATATTCTGAATCTGTGATTGCTTTGTCGTGATTGCCTCGTTGGGTTTTGATTTGGTTTTTCGAGGCATATCGAGTGTGTGTTGCTATTTGTGCACCCTACAGGTAAAACTTTCAAAGCCGTGTCGCGGTTATGGGCGACTTGGAGCACAGGTTTCTCGATCATAGACAAGCATAACTAAAGTACCGCTTTTAATTTGACTAGACTAGGTACGACTAGTAAATAGTGCAATACTCACGGAATGGATAATAAAACTGCCAATGATGGGGGTTGTTCGTCCGCTTCTGGTCGATGGCGAGGAGGAGGATGGATCTGTGGATATTACCGTATTAACTGTTATAACTGTTGTTCTTAATTCACGGACATCCGTCTATCTCTGGTTAGGCGGATGGTTAGCGAGTATCTATAGAATTGCTAGGGTTTATCTTTTGCTGCAATTGCGTCACCCCAGGTTGTGTCCCCTTTAGAGGCATAAAGACTTGCTGAGTACCCCTAGGGTCTCACACGATAAATTATTGGTTCAGATGAACAGGTACCCTCGCCAGATGGATACTGGGTGGAAGAGACGGACGATGTGGGCAACGATCATTCGGTGTAGAGATTCCGGGAACGGGGATCCGTGAGATCTGTGGGCGGGATGTGCTTATTTATGGGGCATCTTATGCCGATTTGCTTCTTATCCGTACTCGGGTTTTGTCTTCCGCTTCCGCTTGATACTCTGTTGATTGATGTATGAGGAGATATCCTACACTATTATATTTATCTAGGATATTTGGATCTTGCCGTATGGCGTTGCTATATTTCCTTTCTAATGCACTTGCCTTGGTCGCGCTCTTTCTCTCTCTTTGCTTACAAGTTTGGGACTCTCTTTGTATTGGGAGACTATGCATGTTGCTATTTTTATTTTTTTATTTTTTTTATTCTTTTTCTCCCTTTCTATACCATTTGTCAATTCTTGAATTTTCTTACACACTCTCACTTTCCAAGGGGAAGTGCACAATGCTTAGGAAAACACAAGTTGAGCTGCTCTCATAGGATAGGTACACACAAAGGAAGAAGGGTTAACAAGATGGAGCAAGTTATACCTTCGGTATTTGTTGACTTGCTACCGTTGTTGGGGATGATGTTCGGGTGTCGTGGTGTCAAGGAGCTCGGGATGTGATGATTTGTGGAAGCTTATTGTTAGTTTGGCAACACACACACGAGACACGAACAAACCAAAAGGGAAAAGTCAAAGAACAAATTCGAGGCGAAAAGGGAATGAAAAATTTGTCTGTCCTAGGCGGTAGTACCGCAAAAGGACCGGTAGTACCGGTGACCGATAGTATCGCTGATGGCAGTCTTCATACCGCTCGCCGGTAGTACTACTCAAACTGTGGTAGTACCGCAGTGCCAATTCTTGGGCACGGAGAGCTCAAACTTGGGTGCAAATTCAGACAAAAAATCCTCAAATCTGTGGAAATCTAACCAAATTTGGGGCTAGAAACTCGCACGGAGTTAATCAACACCTTAAGAAACAGGTCTATGGACCAAAACCACGAAAAACAGACTGAATCCAGAGATCAATACGAAGGCATTTTGGGGCAATTTTTAGGGGATTTTCGAAATTTTGGTTGATAGAAGAAAATTTTGTGGGGGAATTCATGAGAAACGAAGCTCTGATACCAATATGTCGAGGGAAAACCTCAAGGGTAGTCCGATATTTCACGAATCCCTTGAAATCTAGGTAGAGTGAATTGGGAAAGAGGGAGAGGATGGAATCCGTGAACTCACGCACGAAGAACACGATGAGAACCCTCACACACTAAGACATGATACACACCTATAGCTCACACCGGTAGTGACCGGTCCAGTGCAATCCCTAGGATCAGTGTTGGGCGGAGTGCTCTCTCTCGAACCGGCAAGGCGAGTAGGGAGTCTCGGTAAGATCTTGATGTCTTAGAAAAGGGACTCCGATGCCAAGGCCTTGTACAACGAGGGAGGCACGATGCAAACTCAAACGAGGTGGGGATATTTTGTTCTTGTCTTTCAAAGGAGCAAGAGGCAAGACCTAGATAGATCCACAAGGGGTGTCCACTAATTCCAAATATCAAGCCTAGAGTTTACAAAGGAGGTGAGGCTATATATAGGCCAGCCACTGGTTCAAGGGTAGTTTAGGCAACTAAAAATATAAAAGGGTGCTTTACAAGGCCTAAGGGCCGAGTTGGTTCATGCAGGAACTGTGATGTCTGGTAGTACCGGAACTAAGGATCGGTAGTACCGGTGGCGGCCAGGCATACCACACATTGGTACCGGAGCGGCTCGAGGAGTTGGCGTGGTCTTTAGTTGCGAGCGGTCATATCGTTCGGCGGGTCCAGTAGCACCGGCTAGAGTGGTAGTACCGACTTTTTGGTACTAGAGAGGTTTGGAGCTGGAGGCGGAAGGTCTCTGTCCCATGCAATAGTACCGGTCGCCAGGCAGTAGTACCACTTGAGCGGTATCAATGCAGTTGGTCGCCAGTAGTACTGGTTGCGCCTGGCAACTGCTGGAGACTTCGGTCGATGCTTCTTCACTCCGCGGGTTCATGTCTTGATACCTGAGGATACACAGTGTTGCGGTATGAAGTAGCATGCCATCCAAGGATGTATCCAAGTAACACGAGGATAGGAGCGAATTCACCTTAGCTTGGAGGAGCTTGGCTCGGGCACGAGTCGGTCCACTTGGGGGACTTGCTGGTGTAGATGTAGGAGCATTCGTAGGATGGGCTGCATCAGAACTTGACCGCCGACCCTGCCGGTGTGGCCTAGATAGGTTCCACTTCTTCCCACTTCGTAAATTTTTCGATGGCAACGTAGAGGTACCGGTAGCCCCCAGGGGCTCTAGAAAAAGGCCCCACGATATCCAACCCATGGACCGTGAATGGCCACGAGGCCGGGATGCTCTGTAGCTGCTGAGCGAGCTGATGGATTTCCTTCGTGTGGAATTGGTAGGCTTCGTAGGACTTGACTAACTCGGTGGCATCATCGTGGGTCGTGAGCCAGTATAAGCCACTACGAAAAGCCTTACCCGCGAGGGTGCGTGCTGAGGCGTGGTGGCCGCATTCCCCGTCGTGGATGTTAGCTAGCAGCTCGTGACCCTCCTTGGCCGGGATGCACCATAGGGCGATGCTGTTAGGTCTACGACAATAGAGCTCCCCGTCCACCAGGCAGTACCTCTTGGCACGACGAATGAGACACTCAACCATATATTCATTGTCTGTTAGGGTGTCGTCCTTTAGTTAGGCCTTGTGCTCGGTGATCCAGTATGTCTCCTCGGCAGCAAGCGCCAAGACGAGATGGTCTCCCAAGGGAAGTCCGTAGTCAGGGGCGCCCGACAAGGGTTGTGGGGGTATCCCCTCTTGAGGACTCCCTGTTGCTTAGTCGGTAGCGCGGCCGATGGCTCGAAGAGTCTCTCCTCAAAACCCCTGGCCACTGGGACTCCCGGCGAGACGCTCTCTTGGCGATTTCGGCGTGCTCTTGGTTGTC
Organism: Avena insularis; assembly: GCA_023614405.1. Classification (NCBI taxonomy): domain Eukaryota; kingdom Viridiplantae; phylum Streptophyta; class Magnoliopsida; order Poales; family Poaceae; genus Avena; species Avena insularis. Next base: position 318,169,846 of record CM042686.1, read on the forward strand.
TCCACGCGGTATGTAGAGGAAGTCCATGCCTAGGAAGTGGTTCTCTAGGCTCCGAACTTCCTCAAGGTAGGACGCCATGTGCTCGTCCTTGGGATTGTAGCTTTTATTGGAGAAGTTGATGAGGAGCAAGGAGTCTCCCTGTATTGGGACCCGCTTGATGCCCAAGGTGATGGCGGCCGGTGATTAGGCTCTCATACTTGACGATGTTGTTGGAGCACTTGGCCTCGTCCCTAAACCACAAATGCATGGTGTAGTAGATATTGTCGCTGATTGGGGACATGAGTATCGCAGCAGCCCTAGATCCATCTCCATTGAATGCCCCGTCAAATTTCATGACCTAGCATCCAGGGGCCAGCTTCTCGGTAACTAGGATGCTTCCTCCCTGATTTTGCTCCCACTAGGGTCCGTCCATTCTAAGGCAAACTCCGCGAGGGCCCTCCCTCGGACGGTGGGAGTGGTATCGAATGTTAGCTCAAAAGACTATAGTTTGATGGCCCACTCAGTGATACGCCCCATGGCATTGGGGTTGCACACAATGGTCTCTAGAGGGAACTTGGTGACCACCCTGATGGGGTGACCCTGGAATTAGTGGCGGAGCTTCCTAGATGCTACGAGGAGCGCATAGAGGAACTTATGTTACATCGGGTACCGCTGTCGGGCGTCTTGGAGCACCGTGCTGACCAAGTGGACCGGTTGCTGCAGAAGATCTTTGGTATTTATCGGGGCCTCGAGCGCATCCTAGGTGCGGGACTCCTTTCCCTCAGCGCCCAGTGTGCCGCCATCCCCTTTAGAGGCTTCAGCCCCGGATCCCTCGCGAGACTTGGGGGGCCAGACTCTCTTCACAACTTCTTCCTCGCACTCGGCCATGAGCACGACACTTGCAGTTCGTACGGTCGTTGCCAGATACAACCGCAAAGGATTGCGCTCCCTTAGCGCTACCATGATTGGGCGCTGGTGAGGTACCTCTTGAGGGCTTCGAAGGTTTCGGCTGCCTCTAGGGTCCACTAGAAGTTACCAGATCACTTCATCATCTTGAAAAAGGGCATGGCCTTTTCGCCTAGCTTGGAGATGAACCTCCCGAGGGCCGCCATGCATCTTGCTAGGCGCTGCATGTGCTTGAGCCGCTTGGGTGGTCATATCTCCTAAATGGCCTGCACCTTGTCTGGGTTTGCCTCAATGCCTCTAGGAGACACCAAGAAACTGAGGAGCTTGCCCGACGGCACCCCGAACATGCACTTGGAGGGGTTGATCTTTATGTTTACCCTACACGAGTTGTTGAAGGTCTTGGACAGGTCCTCTATCAACGTGTCTTTCTCGCGAGTTTTGACTACTATGTCATTGACGTAGGCCTCCGTGTTCTTGCCCATCTGTGCGCCAGAGCGATCCGCATCAGCCTCTAGAAGGTCGCGCCAGCATTCTAGAGGCCGAACGGCATACATGTGTAACAGTACACTCCATAGGGGGTGACGAAAGACGTCTTCTCTTCGTCCTCCTGGGCCATGTTGATCTGGTGATAACCCAAGAAGGCATCCAGGAAGCATAGCACTTCATAGTGTTGGGTTCGCAATAGAGAAAACAAAAAAAATCCTACAATGTGAACATCTAAGCACCTAGATCTATCTACCTAGATACAATCAACGGGTGGATATACATCCATAGAGAACATACCCTTGAAGATCGATAAAGCATTGTTAACGAAACTGATTTCGTGGTTGATGTAGTCGTACACTGGCTGATCTCAAGATCATGATGAAGTCTAGTGAGTCCAACAGGTCCAGCACTAGCAAGTACAGCAGGTCCAACACCACCAAGTCTACCATCGCAAAGCAGCGGTGCATCCATGATCACACACACGTCCGGTGTTGGGGATATACTTTCCGGGTATCCTCACAGTTCCTCACTGACCAGGGTGGCCCACTTCGGGTTAGAGCATTGCTTCACAGGCAGCCCAGTCAGGGAGAAAGACAGAGTCCAATCCGGCTACAAGAAGGCCTAGAAGACTTACCGGCTTAGGCCCATAATGTTACTTGTAGTTCAAGATGTACTCTGTAACCGACTCTTAGTCGTAGCCGGATAGATCTCTCCTGTAAACCCTAGGCCGGATATCTATATAAGCCGTCCTAGGGAGAGCCTTTAGGGCACCTCAATAGTCTACAATCTCAACTCGCATAGGCGAAACCCTTGTAACCCATATTCTGGCTCTGCCGTATTACTGGATTGCTAGCAGGAGTACGATCCGTCCAAAGCCGGCGGATTCGAACCTAGGTAAACTTGTGTGATCATCGTCCCGGAATACCGTACGTCTCACACCCCTCTCTTCCGCACGCCTGGAGGACCCCCTCATGGCGTACTTGTCATCAATCCGACGACAGTTGGCGCCCACCGTGGGGTTAGTGAGCTTCGGATCTGCGTTCCGAGAGGAATCTACAAGAATCGGAATCGGCGAGACTATCGCCGTCGGTCGCATCCTCTACGCCAGCGACGTCCCTCTCATCGTTCTTGACAAGACTTGGATTCCATCTAAGGAGGACGTGAATGCCTACACAATCATGTATTTTGGCGAGATCGATGTTTACATCGGTTTCGCTGAACCTGCCCAACCCACCCCAGTGGTGATGATAGAGGCAGAAGAATCTCCTGGGTCCCCTTTGTCCGCGGAGGCGGCAGAGTTCCGGATCTAAGAAAACCCTAATCCCACCTAGCCCGCACCAGTTGCGGAGATAGTGGAGAAATCCGAGCCTGAAGAAGACCTAGCGGTCCAAGTCAAATCTGGAGTGGATCTTCCTGGAGGATCCGGATCCCAGATCGACCCACCCGCGGAAGTCGAAATCCAGGAGGAGCATATCAGTGACACTGATTCCGGCTCTAATGATGCCGGGACAGACAGACCTTTCCTAAGGTACCTCAGGAAGCACGCGTCGCACTTCATCGGATACGTGGGATCCGTATCCGGCTCTGCCGATGCTGGAGAAAATACCGACTCGGTGCTGGAGGCAATTGGAACAAACGCCGACGTACCCGCATCAACGGATGAATCGATGACGTCAGCAGATTTCCGAAAGTTCTCCACAGAATATGAAGAGGAGTACAACTCCAAGGCTGCAGAAGAAGGAGAAGCCATGGATGAAGGATCCGGCGAACACTCTCCCAAAACACAGGATGACATGGACGTCGGAGGAAATCCCGAGGTCCAGATGTCCGAAAGTACCGATCAGAGCTTGACTCCGGGAAATTGACCCAAAGCCGTCTTTGCTACTGGCGCTGCCAAGAAGGCAAAGAAGAAGAACATGAAAAACAAGACCCTGACAAAAGGCCCTCTGGCTGAGGAGGTGATTGCCGAGGAATACGAAGAAGACTCAGATGGAGCACTTATCCCAGACGAACCGAAAAAAGAAGAATCGGTGGATGGACATGTGATCACCGAAGGTGCACGTAAACTCATCGATGCTGCATTAACCACACCTATCCCTACAGCTGCAGAACTTACTGTAGGGATGAAAGGGCCCAAGCCCTAAAAGCGCGTCGTCAACAACTCCTCGATGAAGCCAAAAACATCGAGGTGGAGAACAAACACATGGCAACTAAGGACTACATGTCTCGGTTGCACCAGAAGACACGGAAACGTCACACCAATGACGACTAGTTCCCAATTGTCCATGCCGTCCTTTTTAGAGATGAGATGGGGAAGCCACGGAAAGATAGCAAAGGAGATTGGGTATACCCAACCCTAGTATAGAATACCGTGGCGGCCCAAGAAATTCTATCGGCTAATCCAGGACCGAAGGAGATCCGTTTGGGTATCAAGCTACTCAACAAGGGACTGGAGCAGCAAAAGGTCGCCCTGTCCAGAAGTCAAAAACTGGTCTCGGATTCCGACCAATGTCGAACAGATCCGGCATGGGCTGACGTAAGACCCCACCATGTTCTGGAGCAGCATTATCGCCCCGAACGACGGGAGGACAATTATTCGAGAACCGGATCGTCAGGACAACATCGCAGGACTGCACGCGACTGGAGCAACGTCGCACCAACGGCAGAGAAAGAGGCCATCGCTGCTCTGAATCCGAGGAATCCTCCCTGACGAGAATCTAACGATTGAAGGGGAGAAGATAAAGAGAAACGCCGGGAGGAGGATCGTCAAAAAATGCCACCTCCTAGGCATGTAAGCCGTCCGGCGAGCCCCACCATGGTGGGAACGACGGACGAAGAAACGACGGAAACCACGCTGGAACAAGCAGGCAGGGGGCTCGTCGTAGTCAAGACCCTCCCCGGAATCGGAATAATGACGTTCCGGATGGAGGCCGGCGATCAGCCGGAAACTATCCAGCTGCCCCACCCTCTCCACCACACAGTCATCACAACGGCTCCCAAGGAGGGCAAGGAGGACAACATGGCGGAGGAGGTGGTGGCAGAAGCCGAAGTCCGGCTCCAAGGCACCGCAGCCACAACCGACACTCAGGACGATCTCTATCCCCGAATGACGCAAGGCACAGGATCAACTCCAACATAGAGGCTCGGCGCTACAAAAGCGATGATATCTACGTGGGCCCAAAGTGCTTCGGGCCACGCATCAGAGCTACAAGATTCCCGGAAGGATTTGCTATCTCAAGACATATCCAAGCCTATGATGGCATTGCTCGGCCAGATACCTGGCTACAGGATTTCTTCCAAGCTTGCTGCATCGCCAAAGGCGAAAATAGCCTGGTCGCAACCCGATAAGTCCCACTTATGTTGCGGAAGACGGCACGAACATGGCTCAATGAACTTCCGGAGAACACCATCCATAACTGGTATGACATGCAGAGTGCGTTGTTTCGGAATTTCGAAGGCACATATCGGAGGCCCTGTACGGTTGGAGACCTACAGCGTTGCACCCAGAAAGCCGGAGAAACTTGCCAGGACTACGTCGGACGATGGACCAAGAACTCCTGTGAGGGAGTACATGATCAAACTGTGATTGAAGCTTTCATTGCAGGTCTCCCAATTGGTCTACTGCATCATCGCTTGAAGTGTGACAAGGTCACTGATTTGGGAGAGATGATAGAAACAGCGAGAAAGTATGCAAATGCTGACGATGATGCAGAGGGATTGCTCAATGCCCTAGTTGCACCTCAGTCAGCAAAAACAAAGCAACAAGCTCATAAGCGCAAGAACACCTCGGAGGAAAAACCCAACACGGAAACAGCGGTGGTAACTACTGTTTCCAGGTCTGGAGGATGAGGAGGACGTGGCGGAGGCCGCGGGCGTGGCCGTGGGACTTCAAGGGTCCAAGGTAGAGGAGAACAGCAACCAGGAAAAACCTACTCTTGGGCCGACATTGCCAAATAACCCATGTGTGCATTACCTAGACGCCAATGGGGGCTCGTCCCACACCAACGCTGAATGTCGTTTCAATGACGACATCAAAAGAGATGACACCGCGGGCTACAAAGCTAAGCGGAAGAAGGGAAAGAAAAATCCTGAAAATGACAAGGAGACCAAGGAAGATTCTGACATGGAGGAAGCTGATGCTTCAAATACCAAGCCGGAAGGGAAGAAAACTTTTCCCACCAAGAAGGACACTTATGTCACTTTCCTCGGATCTCAACCAGCAAAGGTCAAGAAAGCAGTTCTACACGAGCTCAATGCAACAGTTCCGGCTCTCCCCCAGTATCTGGACTGGTCGGAAGTGGCAATCACATTTGACCGCGATGATCATCCGCCTAAGTTACACAGGCGAGGAAAATACGCCTTAATCGTCAACCCACTTATTGACGGTTATGGTTTCTCCAAGACCCTCATGGATGGTGGTAGCAGCATCAATATTCTCTATGTCGAAATGCTACGCCGGATGAAGATCTCGGAAACCCAGCTCAACCATAGCCCTGTGATTTTTCACGGAGTTGTCCCAGGAAGACAAGCTAATTCCCTGGGAGAGATTACTTTGGATGTTACCTTTGGAACTCCAGAGAATTATCTGACGGAAGCACTTTCCTTCGAAGTGGTCCCGTTCAAGAGCGCATACCACGCTATTTTCGGACGTCCGACTTACTGGGCTTTTATGGCTCGTCTGTGTTACATTTACAATATAATGAAAATTCCAGGTCCCAACGGCGTGATCACCATCAGGGGAGACCCGAAGAAAGCGCGAGAATGCGAGGATGGAAATGCTGCCTTTGCCGAAGCCGTGCTACGCCCAGGAGTACCAAGAGATCAAGAAGATCATAGATCCGTTCGAGATGCCCACAACAAAGATGGATGTGACAAAGCCAAACTCGGAGTTCAAGGCATCAGAAGAGACGAAGAAAGCGCCATTGAAGGATGATGACCCCTCCAAGGTGACCCAGATAGGCGTATGTAGCACCCCGGTAAAATCACTACTAGAAAATCGCTTGCTATTTCTGTTTTGTGAATCATCATGACCACATGCTCATGTCATCATGCCACATTGCATTTGAGCATCGTCATGTCATCCTGCATTTGTTTATATAAAACTATCTTCGAAAAGACTATCCTTGTTTTCCTAAATACCCTGTCTTATTCAAATCCAAAACCCCAGTCTCTTCCGGATATTTTATTTGTCGAAAAACTATTTACAAAAGCTTTTCTAAAAATAAAACAAATAAAATAAAATAAAATGTTTTAGTGGGGGACGCAGCCACCGACCAGGCCCAAAAGCCCACCCGGCAGCCACCTACCACCCCACCAGAAAACCCTAACACTCCCCACCCCACACACTACCTCCCGCCGCCAGCCGCCACACACCAGCGCGCGCAACAAACCACCAACGCCGCCACCTACATGTGCCCGCCTGGCCCCACCCCCTGGCCCAATCCCCACCATCTCCCCTCGATTCTATCGCCAGACAAGCTCCCGCTCGCCCCTGCCCGAACGAACCACCGTACACCCGCGGGACCCACACCCCCGCGTCGCACACCACCAACCCCGCCCCGCTCTCGCGATCTGGCCCACCCCACCGACAGTGCTGACCGCGTCCCCTTCCTCGCCTCGCACGCCCACAACATCGCTCTCCCCTCCATCGCTGCCAGATCCGCCCTCTCTGCTCGTGCCGCCGGGGTGCATAGTCCCAACCGCCGCCCGACCCCGCGAGAGCGTGCCCCCGCGACATCTCCGCCTCCCCGCCACCGGGAGCGCACCCCCATTGTCCTCCGCCCCGTGTGCCTCTGCCCTGCTGCCTTTAGGAGCCGCCGCCAGGGCTGCGCCCTCACCCCTCTCGTCCGCGATCCCGGCCCGCCTTCTCCGTGTCGACCTCACCAGCGTCTCCCAGCTCGCGAGCTCCGCCGGCCTCTGCATCGGCTGCAACACCGCCGTCCCCGACCTCGCGCACGACCGCCTTGTCCTGCGCGTTCTCGCCACCGCATGGCCCTCCCCGTCCTCGAGTTCGTCCATGGTGCCGCCGCCACCGTGCAGGACACCGAGGCCGCTCCTCTCTGCCGGTCGCCGCGACCCCTTCCGCCTCGGCCGTGCTGTAGCTTCTCTGGCCGCCGCCGCGCGTTCCTCTGCCCCCTTGATGATCCCGCGCCAGCCGCCACCCAAGCCCTCCATCGAGGCTGAGGCCCGAGCCGCTGCCGCTGTGTCGTGTTTGTACCCGGTGCCTGTGTTGGTTCCTGTTGAGTAGAGGCTGTGTATGTCCTATGTGGTTTTGATAAGAGTTGGCAATTTGGTATGGTGAAGATCCGATGGAAGACAGATACATGTGGTGCAGTGTTGATTGCATGGTACTTGTTGCAAGATGCTCGAGGTCAACCATCCGGGACTCCGATGAAGAATACCAGGGGCTCCTTCATGGAACATCAAGACCCCGATTCCAAACCCCGAAGACCCCGATCCCAAACCCGAAGACCACCAAGCTCCCCGACCAAGATCCGAAGACCGAACCTGGCGTGCCAAGTTCTTCGACCCCGAGGACCGATCCATCGGATGCGACAAGACCTCCTTCTCGGAACCACCAAGTACTTCCTCTCAGATGCCCAGACCCGAAGCGAAGAACGCCAGGATCGCCACAAGAACGACAAGTCCTTCTTCCCGGAACGCCAAGCTCTCCTTCCGTTGTCCGAGACCGATCCCCGTCGAACCCTGTCGAACCCCGAACCCCCGAAACCAAGATCTTCCGAACCCAGATGTGCGACCCTAAGCCCCTTTTTTATAATATGACATTATCAACTGTCGCATATTAAATTGTTCCTGCATGCATACCTATCTGTAGTTTGGGGAATTATGCCAATTCACCTCATAATTAAATATGGAGTGTTTATGCGGGATATCTTTTTCTTATTCCGGACTCCATTTAAATTTGTGTAGCGAACCGATACCTTGTTTTGCCTTGTTAAGACAACATTTAAATTGCGGGGTATCTAAATAACTTGAACCATTAATTAATTGTCGGGACCCGGTTCTGCTTAATACTGTCTAATTGCACCGCATCTGCATCATATCATAATCATACCGGATCTTCGGTAGTATATTAAATATTGCATCCGGTGTTTCTTCTAGTGTTTGCTTCTTCGCGGATTAGGCCGATGAGTTGATGCGAGTATCGACAAGTTCTCCGGATATGAACCTCCTGCAGTGTTTCCCAGGCGAGCATTCTCCCCCTTTCTACCTATTTTGCATTTATAGTCTTTATTTCCTCCTGTTGATCTATTGTTATCCATGTTGTGATGATTTAGTTCCGTACCCGATATATCCCGTGCAGCCTCTATATTGCCTTGGACACCTCCTATTACCTGTTGTTTAGTAGATAGCTGGCCTTGCGAGTCGTAGTTGCTTGCTCAGGTGCGATCTCATGTTGTCGAGTACCATAGTTGTTGGAATGCTGGCAGATGTATTATGGTGGAGTTGATCATGTCTTTAATTAAAACTATTAAATTGTTGTGATAACTAATGAAAGTGGCACCGGTGGGCTATTACATGCTATTTGGTTTTTCATGCCCACTTGTGTCCCGTAGGCCCCTAGTACTTGATACCTGTTCCTTGACTATTCACACTATCCACATACGGGAGACTCTATGAATCCCCCTTAGCGACAGCTTGATTAATTTCTTATTTCTTGGAGACACAAACTAGTTTGGGGATTTATTACTATCCTGTACTTATGCCATGCTTTACTGCTTTATTTAAGATTGTGCGTGGAGCACCTGTACTGTTTTGGATCGTGCCACGTTTTTGCGGTGTCGACAAGCGCAGTCACACTTTCGGGTTCCCAATCGTTTACAGCCATCGTCACAAACCCTGGGTCCGTTCCGGAGCCGGCCAACTTTGTTGCGGGTAGCTTAGTGGGGTGGCCCCCTGAAATATTTTATGAATCCTGTGATTGCTTTGTCGTGAAAGCCTCGTTGGGTTTTGATTTGGTTTTTCCGAGGTTGATCGTGTGTGTGTTGCTATTTGTGCACCCTTGCAGGGTAAATCTTTCTGAAAGCCGTTTTCGCGGTTATGGACGACTTGGAGCACAGTATCTCGATCATATACAAGCATAACTAAAGTAGTGCTATAAATTTGACTTAATATGTGACTAGTAATCAGCTTCACTACAATGGAATGGATAATAAAAATGCCAACAACTGGTGGATCTATGGTGATCTGTGTCATACTATACCTGCCTAGTAAGTATTGCAACTCCAATGGAATGTGATAAAAGTGCCAACAACTGTTGGGTTTTGGGATTCCTCAGGACAATTATATCTGACTAGTAAATGTTCCAACTACCACATAATGGTTAATTAAAACTGCCAACTACTTATGCTTCAGGATGACTCATGCTATCTGTATCTGACTAGTAAGTGCTTGAACTATAATGGAAAGAATAAAACTGTCAACTGTGTGAGTTCCTCGGTTTGACTTCCTCGTTTGGTCTCGAGGGGGAATACCAGGATGGGTATGATTGGTGTTAGTACCAGGTTGGTCCCGAAGAGGTCTACCTTATCCCTCTCTCATAGCCGACAGTTGCATCGAGTCTCTATAGGTTGTTTAGTGCATGATGCGCTGCCGCTTCAGTCCACCATACCTATGTAGGCAAGAGCCGCCGAATTATAGCCTCGCCGTGTACTGGCCTCAGTACTGACGCTCCTCTTGTTCCTTTGCCTTTGTCGGCACCCCTTTGTTTTAGCAGGTTTGAGATCGACGTTGTTAGCAGGGTTACCCTTCCGGTTTGGCCTGGGCAGGGTTATGGACGCCATTGGTTATTCTTCAGGGCTCTTAGCCCCATTTGCATCTTGTCCGCATTTCGGACTGTATCGTTTTCAAGGTGATTTGGATCTTTGTATTGTATATCTGTATTCTTGACTCGTTGAGTCGCTGTTGTATATACATCTGTTCTGTGGGTCCCATCGAGGACTGTTGCGTGATGGTATTACTTCGTTTTCCACCCGCACGAAAGTGCCTGGTGGGCGTACTTGAATCGTTTCTATGCGGGTTTGGCGGGAAGCGCTAAAACTTGCATAGGGCCGATTCGAGGGTGTTATAGAGTGGTATCAGAGCTCAGCAGTTACGATACCCACTGGTCCAGCCTGTAGGATAACCTAGCTAACGGCCGAAGTAGAGTGTCAAACTATTTTGCAAAATCGGTTCGATAAATCTCATTAGGTTTGATTTTACTCCTTACCCCTGTCCTATTATTCTCTTACCTCTGCGTGTTTTGAATCTGCTCTCTTATCTTTTCTTCAAGTCTAGGATTTCTCGTGGTTGGGTTTCTGTCGTACCTTCAGGTTTTCACTTCCTCCCTTTATAACGGTGGTTCTACAATAATCAATCTGCTTCTCGGCTGTTGTACCTTCATCCAATATTTTGTCCTTGAACTCTTTATCTGTATGTGCCCCTTGACAGATATCTGTATCGTTGAAAAGCATATGAGAAGGATGAGCATTGGCGAAGTTGGAGTATACCTTGAGCATGTGTTGTTCATGCCAATGGAACCATCGGAAAACCTGATCATTGTGTCTTTTCGTACGATGTTTCTTTGTATCTTTCGGTGGTCCCCAATGAGATGACATCATCTACGCCAGATCCGATGAAGATCCTGCATCACCCCTCTTGTTCCGAACACCGCATGTGAAGATCTTCAGCTTAAATCCCGAGAGTTGGTTGCACGATTCTGTGATTCATTTACAGAAGGATGCTTTGAGTACGGGATGGACTGATCACCGTACCCGCCTCTCACTGTGCACTTTTGTACATCGAATCGGTGGATCAAGCAATTTCGCTCCGTCCACGGAAGTTAAAGGTGGCCTTATCTCTTGATACCTTTACCTTCGTCCTTTGTTCCCGGAGTGTTTTCTCGACGACCATGGACAACGACCCCTTGTTGGTGGTGTTGCCGATTTCAAGGTGGAGCAACAATATTGTTAGTGTTGTCGCGGGGATCTACCCGAAGCTAGAAGATTCTGATCGTCGGCCTTCTTCCCGGTACCATGAGGCGGATCTCGAGGGCGAGATCCCTTGTTAGTGGTGTCGAATTGTAGCACCCCGGTAAAATCACTACTAGAAAATCGCTTGCTATTTCTGTTTTGTGCATCATCATGACCGCATGCTCATGTCATCATGCCACATTGCATTTGAGCATCGTCATGTCATCCTGCATTTGTTTATCTAAAACTATTTTCCAAAAGTCTATCCTTGTTTTCCTAAATACCCTGTCTTATTCAAATCCAAAACCCCAGTCTCTTCCGGATATTTTATTTGTCTAAAAACTATTTACAAAAGCGTTTCTAAAAATAAAACAAATAAAATAAAATAAAATGTTTTAGTGGGGGAGGCAGCCACCGGCCAGGCCCAAAAGCCCACCCGGCAGCCACCTACCACCCCACCAGAAAACCCTAACACTCCCCACCCCAAACACTACCTCCCACCACCAGCCGCCACACACCAGCGCGCGCAACACGCCACCAACGCCGCCACCTACATGTGCCCGCCTGGCCCCACCCCCTGGCCCAATCCCTACCATCTCCCCTCGATCCTATCCCCAGACACGCTCCCGCTCTCCCCTGCCCGAACGAACCGCCGTACACCCGCGGGACCCACCCCCCTCCCCCCGTGTCGCACACCACCAACCCCGCCCCACTCTCGCGATCTAGCCCACCCCACCGAGAGAGCTGACCGCGTCCCCTTCCTCGCCTCGCACGCCCGCAGCATCGATCTCCCCTCCGTCGCTGCCAGATCCGCCCTCTCTGCTCGCCCCGCCAGGGTGCCTGGTCCCAGCCGCCTCCCGACCCCGCGAGAGCGCGCCCCCGCGGCCTCTCCGCCTCCCCGCCACCGGGAGCGCACCCCCGTCGTCCTCCGCCCCGTGTGCCTCAACCCTGCTGCCTTCAAGAGCCGTCGCCAGGGCTGCGCCCTCACCCCTCTGCGCCTTGTCCGCAAGCCTGGCCGCCTTCTCCGCGTCGACCTCACCAGCGTCTCCCAGCTCGCGAGCTCTGCCGGCCTCTGCATCGGCTGCAACACCGTCGTCCCCAACCTTGCACACGACCGCCTCATCCTGCGTGTTCTCGCCACCGCACGCCCCCCCGTCCTCGAGTTCGTCCATGGCGCCGCCGCCGCGCAGGAGGCCGAGGCCGCTCCTCTCTGCCGGTCGCCGCGGCCCCTTCCGCCTCGGCCACGCTTTAGCTTCTCCGGCCGCCGCCGCGCGTTCGACTGCCCGTGCAGCAACCCCGCACGCCCGCGTCGCCACCCAAAGCCCTCCATCGACCGCTACAGCCCCGAGCCTGCATCGCCTGGTGTCGTGTTTGTACCCGGTGCCTGTGTTGGTGCCTGTGTCGTGTTTGTACCCGGTCCACCATACCTATGTACTGGCCTCAGTACTGACGCTCCTCTTTTTCCTTTGCCTTTGTCGGCACCCCATTGTTTTAGCAGGTTTGAGATTGACGTTGTTAGTAGGGTTACCCTTCAGGCTTGGTCTGGGCAGGGTTATGGACGCTATTGGTTATTCTTCAGGGCTCTTAGCCCCATTCGCATCTTGTCCGTACTCGGACACTGTATCGTTTTCAAGGTGATTTGGATCTTTGTATTGTATATCTGTATTCTTGACTCATTGGGTCGCTGTTGTATATACATCTATTCTGTGGGTCCCATCGAGGACTGTTGTGTGATGATATTACTTTGTTTTCCACTCGCACGAAAGTCCCTGGTGGGCGTCCTTGAATCGTTTCTATGCGGGTTTGGCGGGAAGCGCTAAAACTTGCATAGGGCCGATTCCAGAGTGTTACAGCGTAGGAAAGCGCGCTCGTCAAGTTCCTCCAAGCAAATCAAGATATCTTCGCATGGGAGCCATCTGACATGACCGGAGTACCTAGGGAACTTGCCGAGCACTCTCTAAATGTAAACCCGAACGCTAAACCCGTCAAATAGTCCTTGTGACGGTTTAGCGACGAAAAGTGTAAGGCAATAGCTAAGGAACTAGCGCGGCTCGAGTTAGCCGAATTCATAGAAGAGGTCATCCACACTGAGTGGTCGGCCAATCCTGTAATGGTCCCTAAAAAGGACACCACTGATTTAAGGAAGTGTGTTGATTATACTGCCTTGTACAAGGCTTGTCCAAAAGATCTGTTCGCTCTGCCTAGAATTGATCAAGTTATCAATTCTACGGTAGGCTCGGAACTCCTCTGTTTTCTCGACGCATATTCCGGCTATCACTAAATCCGGATGAAGGAATCTGACAATGTCAAAACTTCATTCATAACCCCCTTCAGAACCTTCTGTTTTGTTATGATGCCCTTTGGGCTGAAGAACGCAGGGGCTACGTACTAGTGCACGATGTAGCGTTGCCTCCACGACCAACTCAGACGCAATGTACACGCATACGTGGATGATATCGCGGTGATGTCCCAAAAGAAGGAAACGCTGATTTCCGACTTGGAGGAGACGTTCGCCAATCTACGAAAATACAATATCATGCTTAACCCGAAGAAATGTTTCTTTGGAATACCAGCCAGAAAATTGTTAGGTTTCATCGTGTCTCAAAGAGGCATAGAGGTGAACCGGGACAAAATCAAGGCTATACTCAATATTTCCAGGCCAACCCGCCTGAAGGACGTACAAAGACTAACTGGTTGCATTGCTGCGGTCAGTCGATTTGTAAGCCGGCTTGGAGAAAGAGCCGCACCATTATACAAAATCCTGAAAAAGACCAAAGATTTTGTTTGGACTGATGAAGCTGAAGCTCCACTACAAGACCTGAAGAAAGTACTCTCATCTGCTCCTATCCTTGCAGCGCCGGAACCTAAGGAACCGATGTTGCTCTATCTTGCGGCGACAAATAATGTCGTTAGTATCATCATGGTGGTGGAGAGACCAGAGGAAAATCAGGAACACCTGGTGTAACGTCCGACTTACTTTGTCAGCGAGGTTCTGACAGAATCAAAACAGCGGTATCCGCACTATCAAAAGTTGGCTTACGGTGTTTTTCTAGCATCTCGTAAGTTACGACACTACTTTCAGGAGCATCCAATTACCATGGTGAGCACATCTCCCATGAGAGATATAATCAACAACAGTGATGCCACAGGACGCGTCGCCAAATGGGGCATAGAGCTTTCAGCTTTCGACATTGATTACAAAGCTCAGACAGCAATTAAATCCCAGATCCTTGCCGACTTTGTCGCTGATTGGACAGAGACGAAGGAGAACATGATCCTCCCTAAGTCGGAATATTGGACCCTCTTCTTCGATGGGTCAAAGGATCACGGGGGCTCGGGGGCTGGCGTGGTGCTCAAGTCACCCCAAGGAGATAAACTTTTATACGTGTTGCAGATACACTTCACAGTGACAAACAATATTGCCGAGTATGAAGCACTGCTGAATGGAATCCGGATTGCTAAGGATATTGGCATCCGATGTTTGATGTATTACGGAGATTCGGATCTTGTTGCTCAGCAAGTGTCGGATATTTGTAATGCAAATAAACACATGGCAACATATAAAGCTGTCGTGGATGATCTATCTAAATCATTCGAAGGGTTTGAAGTCCAACACATCCCTCGAGCAGAAAATGAGGAAGCAGATGCACTATCTCGGATAGGTTCTGCGTGGAAAGAGGTCCCGGATGGCGCTTTTCTAGAGCATCACAAAGTTCCCTCAATAAAGGGAGTAGATGAGGAATATTCGACAAAATCCGACTCACCCTTGATAGCAGTTCTGGCTATAATTCCCATCTGGACTCAACCCTACCTCCATTATTTGGTAGATGGTAAATTACCCGAAGACGAGGTGTTGAGCCGGCAGATTATCCGACGAGAAAAGGCCTATACTATTATTAAAGGTGATCTCCATAAACGGAGTGTTTCTAGGGTTTTTCAATGTTGTGTATCTCCGGAAGAAGGACTGGAAATCTTAAGAGAAATCCATGAAGGCAAGTGTGGTCACCACGCTGCAGCCAAATCTTTAGTGGCAAAAGCTTTTCGACACGGATTTTTCTGTCTTACAGCTCAGGCAGATGCCGAGCGATTAGTCAAGACGTGCAAAGGCTACCAAAAGTACGCCAAGCAAGCTCATGTTCCGGCTGATCAGCTGCGAACAATACCTATAACATGGCCCTTTGCGGTCTGGGGGCTTGACATGGTAGGACCTTTTAAACGAGCTCCAAGTGGATTTACTCACCTCTTAGTGATGGTGGATAAATTCACAAAATGGATTGAGGCTAAACCCGTCACCACTTGTGATGGAGCAACAGCCAAAAGATTTGTCGAGGATGTTATAATCCGGTATGGTTATCCACATAGCATTATCACGAACAACGGGAGTAACTTTTCCATGGGAGAATTGGCTGAATTCTGCAACGAGCAAAATATCCGGCTTGACATTGCATCAGTCGCACATCCACAGGCTAACGGGCAAGTCGAAAGAGCAAATGGTTTAATTCTACAAGGCCTAAAACTGAGACTCGAAGCACCACTACGATGTGCTGCGGGGGCTTGGGCAGAGGAATTACCCTCTATAATTTGGAGTTTACGAATAACTCCAAATAGGTCAACAGGATACACACCTTTCTTCTTGGTCTATAGCGCAGAAGCAGTTCTTTCTAGTGATTTAATTCATACTTCTCCTAGAGTGGCCACGTATATCGAAGAGGATGCCGAGATTTCTCGACAAAATGATCTCGACTTAGTCGAAGAAGTTTGCGTCGTTGCTGAAATGAGATCCATAGCCTATGTGCAGAAGTTACGCAAGTATCATATCCATAGAGTCCGAGATAAATCTTTCAATAAAGGTGACTTGGTTCTCCGTCTTGTGTAACAAAGAAAGCAAAAAAACTTTCCCCAGTATGGTAAGGGCCCTTTTTAGTTAGTCGAGTATTGCACAATGGATCGTACTACTTAACTGACATGAGGCCAGTCAAAGAAAGACCTGCTACTAAGAAGAGAAAGAGAGCTGGAGGCAGTACAAATCTGGATGAATTAGACAGACCATGGAATATTGCTCAGTTATGTCCCTTTTATTCTTAGTTTATCCTTCTTTGTAAACATATATATGTACATGTTCTATGACAAATAAAAGTTTTGGTTGCCTCAAATTTTTTTGAGAAGTTTTTACCATCTTATTTCCGAATGATCATGTCATAGTCGAAAATCCCAGAATGCTTGAAAGTACTTTATGCTCATGTTCATTCTGGTTTAGATTTCCGATTCTAAAACTGCTACCCTCGGGTATAACTCTAAAGTTTCTAGTCTGTACTTTGGTTATTTGTCTGATTGCTGGATGCGGGCATTTTCCGAGTAGTGAATTGTTGGTACTGGAAGCCGGCTTTGATTTCGAGTTTAAACTGGTTTAGTAATTAAGCTCCGTTGCTCGACAAAGTTTCCGGCAGAAGGTTTAGCCAGCTCATGAAAGGGACGAGGCGGAAAGCCAGATAAACGATAAGTAGAGACGAAAAAATACAAGTGCTTATGTAAACATTTCAGGCACACAAAAAATTAAAGCCAAAAGTGCTGAATAGATCAAAAGCTTAGCACTAGCAAAGTCATAGTACTTTACATTTACAAAACGCATCATGTTTTTCCAGAATAATACAAATATTTCTGGTCTATGATGCAGGAGGAGATGAAGGAGTTGCTAGCTCGCTGGTTACTCCGCCTTTATATCGTTCCGAGATGTCCGCATCTGAGGTGGTGCGTTCATCATCGGGAACTTCTGTTGGTTCTTCCGGAGGAGGAGGCGGAGTATCCACGCGGGTGAAGAAGGGGATCTCGCAGCTGGTCAGGTCAGCCATGTGACACCCATATCCGGCGCAGGAGTGCATGATGGCTTGAAGGTCCTGCTCCTGGCCGTCTTCGTCTACCTTGCAGTACCCTCTGGTCACTTGCCACATCTCCATGTTTCCATGGTGGCTCATGACCATGGTGAGAGCAATCTGCCCAGCACTCCGCGCGTAGGACATGTTTCAGTCCCGAACAAGCTGCGGCATCTCCTTTGCCTTGTCCCGCACCTGAAAATCCGACATGCTTGGCATGTCCGGAATCTTGAGAGCTTCGCCGACGTCCTCAAGGGACTGGCGGAAGTCATGAAGCAGGTCACCGACTTGGGTAAGTCGGTGGGTGCGGGGCTCAGAGGAGGAAGAGTCCGTCAAGTTCAGAGGACCTATACACAAAACAAGTTAAGAAATATCCGACATTGATAAAAGTCGAAGAAAGAGACAAGTTAGATCGATGGAACGTACGAAAAATTACGTCGTCAATTTTGGTCTTCTCCTCCCGGATACTCTGGAGTTCAGCCGGGAGCACCTGGGACATGTCCTTCTCTCTGTCAAGCTCATTCTTGAGGTCCGAGATTATTTTATCTTGAGCAGCAATCTTGCGATCACGCTCATCAGTGTCCATGGAGGAGGATTCAAGGACTTGAGCTATGCTCCTTTCATGATCCGCCTTAAGCTTATCCAGCTCTTGGCGAAGTCCCTTGTTCTCCACCACAAGGGTCTTGAGGTTCTCGGCCTCTTCAATCATGGCTACGGATTGTTTTACCAGCGCTGTAAGTCAAAAAAGAACAACAGTTCACGAACAAGTTCGACATTGAAAATAGCAAAGACAAGGTTTGAGTCTCGGAATGTTTACCTTTGGCCTCATCCTTGGCAACTTTGAGTTCAGCATTTTTAAGCCGGAGAGCTTTGATCTCTCTTCGCTTATCGCAGACATTGGTTAGTAATTCCTGGTTATAGGAACATACTTTCTGTAAGTCAGAATACCCAAAGTCAGAAAGCTACTTAAGACTCGGGCTAATATTTTTTAAATATCAGCACGAGCCTTGGGGGCTACACTAGTTCGTTCTTTGGCATCCTAATGAAGCATAAACCCGGATTATCTATCATACTTCATGCTTGGGGGCTAGAGGATATGATATAACATAATGGAAAATAAAGGAGTTGGAATTCCGACTTACATATTGCTCGCGGGTAAGTTTATCCAAACCCGCGTTCACTTCAGCAGCCACCTTTTCGGCGAGAGTCAGAGGAATCACTGGAGCTGTTGGAAGCTCACCGGTCCTAATCCTATCATCGCGAAGGCGGACTTGAGCGAGAAGGTCGGAGAACTTGACGTCCTCTTCTTCTTGTGCTTCTTACTCGGCGGATAAAGTTCTCTTCTCCAAGAATTGCTTGGCAAGCCGCTGGATTTCTTCAGCAGATTTCCGGGACAAGCCAAACTTGGCAAGTCCCAGATTGCTGATGAGGTTTTCGGCGGATGTTTCTGCCGGGCGATCATTACCCAAAGAGGGTTCACCCTTATCTAGATCTGACGCACCCGTGGTGACGTCAGTTTGCGATCCAAGGTTCGCAGGCCCCGTTGAAGGAGCCGGATCTTCTGCAGCGTCCGGCGAGATAACCAGCGTTGCAGAAGGTTGAGGGGCAGGAGTCGGAGGAGCCACGACAGGGGAAGTTATGGTAAGCTTCGTCTGCCGCAGCGTCTTCGAAGAAATCCCTTTCCCCTTGGCCTGACGAGCGGTTTTCCTCCGAGAATGTAGTGAAGTCAGAAACATTACATCTCAGAAAGAAATTTGAGTAAAGTACGAAGGCGGAAAGTTGTGACTGAAAGTTACCTCTTAACGACAGGCACCTCCTTTGTGCCAACAGCCACTGTCGGAGCTTTGCGCTTCTTGAGCGCAAGGTCTGGCAATGGGACCACTTCTACCTCCTGAGAGAACTCCAGAGGATATCCTTCGAGCGGAGCAAATTCCGACTCGGGGAGGTTAGCAAGCTGAAAAGAAGAAAACACATCAGCATTGCGGTATAACTCAAAGAATGAAACACATAAAAGGTGTGATGATGGAAGCTTACCGGCACGGTCTTTTCCGCCATGTGCATATCCAGAGAAACCTCCGAAATTCTCCTCTCGATCCGCTCCTTGATCAGCCACTTGATCTGGCTTATGTAGCCTTGAGTGGTGTAGGCTTTGGAGCTGATGCGGAGGGAGTCTTCCGGAGACGACGTAATGGAATGCATCAGTCGGTTTTCGTGGTACTGAAGTGGCAGGATCCGACGTGAGACCCAACACTAGACCAAGTCGGATCCCTTCAGACCATTGTGCTTAATCAAATATTCGATCCGCCTCTTAGCAAGGATCAGATCATTGGAAAGAGACGGAGAAGCCTCGTCCTAGGAAGGCTGGGCCGTGGCGGTCCATCGACAAAAGCTGGCAAAGCGGTAGCTTTGTCGGGAGACGGAATATCCCTATGATAGAAAAATGTGGCCGACCATTGTTTGACCGAGTCACTAGCTAGAATTTTGGGATAAGCCCTGTCGCGTCTAAGTGAAAAGCTGATAGTGCCGGTTATGTAAGGAACACCAGCGGTAATAGAATTTACCGGAAGATAGTCAAGCTCGGCCTAATGCCGAGAAAGCCCTCACAAAGCGAAGCATACGCACTCATCTCTAAGAGACAGTTGGGAGGAAGATTATGGAGTTGAACTCCGAAATGATCTATCACCTCGGAGAAGAACTCCGAGGGAGAAAAGGACAGACATCTATCGAGGTGGGTGCCGAAGTGGACCCGCTCGCCGTCACGCGGGTTGGGGACGGTTTCCCCGATGCCTCTCCGCCAGTCGCTGGTGACGAGGAGCCCCTCCTTCTCCACGTTCTTGAGGCCCTCCTCGTTGAGAGCGCAGGGGATCCAGATTCCCCGGAAGCTTTCTTCTCCGCTGCTTCTTCCGCCGTCGCCGCCGCCGCTGCCGCCAAGCTGGAGGAAGAAGATGAAGCCATTTCTCTCGCGAGAGATTGACCTAAAAGGGGCAGCGTTGGGAGTTCTGTGAGGAAAGAACGAGGAAGCTCTGTGCACGCAGGAGGATTGGGAGGAAATGAAACGGCAAAGGACTGGTGAAAAGGAGAAGGAAAAATCCAAACCCCTTATATCCACCTAACTGCGCCAAGATTCGTGCAAATGCTACAGTGTAACCGCCATGCGTCGTGGAAGGAACTGGGAAGGACCCACGCGATGATTACGTCGCCTCGATCTCCACACATGCATTGAAATGGCGCCTCGGTTCCCCGAACCGCGGACCCACCAACGGTCGTGCTGACGGAATGCCTGTCAGATGATGTGACTTGACCATGACTTGTGTCAGGTGGCGTTGAGAACCAAGTTCCGGCTTAGTTTGAAATCGAGATGGAAAATCCGAGTAACTTACTGATAGGTCCGACTTATTTTTTAAGACCCGGATCGTATTTTTGTTGTGAAGTTTCAGGAACCCTTCAAGATTCTACAAGCCGAAGATCAAGCTAGACGATGATAAATCCGACTTTGGATCTTGGAGGCCTCCGGGGGCTGCTATTGGGGATATACTTTCTGGGTATCCTCACAGTTCCTTACTGACCAGGGTGGCCCACTTCGGGTTAGAGCATTGCTTCATGGGCGGCCCAGTTAGGGAGAAAGACGGAGTCCAATCCGGCTACGGGAAGGCCCACAAGACTTACCGACTTAGGCCCATAATGTTACTTGTAGTTCAAGATGTACTGTGTAACCGACTCTTAGTCGTAGCCAGATAGATCTCTCCTGTAAACCCTAGGTCGGATATCTATATAAGCCGTCCTAGGGAGAGCCTTTAGGGTACCTCAATGGTCTACAATCTCAAATCGCACAGGCGAAACCCTTTAACCCATATTCTGGCTCTGTCGTATTACTGGATTGCTAGCAGGAGTAGGATCCATCCAAAGCCGGCGGATTCGAACCTGGGTAAACTTGTGTGTTCACCGTCCCGGAATACCATACGTTTCACACCCCTCTCTTCCACACGGCTCGAGGACCCCCTCATGCCGTACTTGTCATCAATCCGACAACATCCGGTACCCCGACAACCTCCATCTCTCGCTCTAGCAAAGCAACAGAAGCAACACCTCCTTTCCACATAAAGGCACAGGGAACATGTATCTCACTAATCCGAGACCATGGGGAATAATTTCTAGAGGGGGAGAGAGATCCTTCAGAAGGAGGTGTGAGTGAAATGGAGTGAGAGGGGTGCCTTTTATAGGAGGAGAGGGCATCCAAGGTCCATGGCGTGGCAGCCATGGTGGGTCCCCCCACCTCTTCCTCATTCATGTGGGTGGATCACCCACTCACAGAAGAGACCTCCACTCAAAATTCCACTCACACATGCATTAATTTTCCACCAAAATTAATGTATCTCTCATTTAATAAAACTATTTTATTTATTTTATTCAGAATTTTGGTAATTACATTAATTAACAAACATTCACATAAAACCTCCTGCAACATTTCAATATCACATGCAGAACAATTTTCTGCAATTTCACCTGAAACAGTTCCGGTTTCCATCAAAATGATTCTAGCGCTTTCTTAAATATTTATTTGAAACATATTTGCTCCAAATGGTGTCGGTATCCCTTAAGTGTTCCACCCAACGGTTCATAAAAAATGCAGACATGATCGAGACCTTTCTCTGATCAATAATCAGCAGCGGGACCTGGAGATCCGTACTGACTCCCACACATTCACCGATGACTCTAGTGATCATGTGCACCTTTAACGTCGTAACTAAATCCCTTTGTCTCACGTTATATTACATGTCCGAGATTAGTTCATTGATATCTCCATACCTAGTTTGATCTTGTTACTGACATGCACTCCTTTCTCGTTTCCGTGATATAACATTCTAGTGATGACATCACTTGCTTGCAAGCTACTCAATGTGATATCATCGAGAGGGCCTAGAGTATATCTATCCATCATAGGGATGGAAAAATCCCACTCTTGATCCGTGAGCCTCAACATAACACCTTCGGAGTATCTGAACCCACCTTTATAGTCACCTTGTTACGGTGTGACGTTTGATGTTATCAAGTTACTCTTCTAGTGTTAGCGATTCACATGATCTCATAGTATAAGGACTAAGATTACTTCATATGATGTTATAGAATTTTAAACACAATGACTTTGATCATAATGCTATACTTTATATGAATGTTCATCACATCATTCGACCAATGTTGTGACCTCGTTATTAATAACATCCAATGTCCATGATCAGGAAACCTTGATCATCTTGTTAATCAACAAGCTAGTTTATAAGAGAGGCATAAATAGGAACCCTTTATTTGTTTATTAAACACACATGTATTAACGTTTCCAATTAATACGATTATAGCATGAAAAATAAACATTTATCATAAACAAGGAATAAGATAATAACCACTTTTTTATTGCCTCTCAGGCATATTCCCTCTAGTCTGCCACTTGCACGCATTCAACACATATGGTTTTATGGTGTTGTATAAACGCTTTTACTAGTGGTCAACATAATCTATGGATCTGAAAATTTCAGGTCCGTGTGTATTTGCATGTGATTGCGTTTCTACGCATTACTCATTCTCTATGAGATGGCATTGTATAAATTTAGTCCTTTGGTGTGACCTTTAGTTCCTTTGGGTTACAACATCATGATATAATTGTCGCACAATATATCTTCATGGTACTAGCCCACTACAATCCATAACTAGTTTGATAACAAACTTCTTAAGCAAATTCCCTCCTTTGTTGCTACTATAGCAGTCATATACATAGCCTTTTTGTTGTAGTATCCGTCACAATGTATCAACTTTGGAACTCATCCAAATCCATCATGGAACCTCCTTTCCATTACATTGTGATACCCATAGTTTAAATTGAGATAAATTTAATTTGTATCTTGTGACAAACTAGTATCAATGTAACACTTTGCAATGAACTACTTTTAACTATTTGTCACTTTGCAATGATATATTCTTAGTTCTTCTAGAACTCATAAGAATATCTTTACTATCGTCCAATGATGATATTATGAATCATTCTGGTATATGCACATAACATTTAGAGCATATGGCATATCTGGATATGTACATATCATGGTATATATTATTGATCAAAATATTCATGTGATTTCACTCACAAAGTGTCAGAACACTTGAATCTCGTTTCACTTAGCAAGTGTCAATACACTTGAATCTTTATTTATCCCTTTCCATGCGATAAGAACCATTCTCGTCATTTCCATATTGAACCCTTTCAATATCTCATATATGTATGTCTGGCATAACCATATTAGCGTTTTAATCTATCCATATGGACATTGATGGCAAATATTCTGGTTTTGCCCAAGTATTTCATCGAAATCCAATTTTAATGAAATTCTTAATCTGTGTTAATGAAAGATACATCATTTCCAATCAACAACATGTCCTATACATAATGTATTGGAAATTTTTCTTAGTGCGCCCACTTAATTTCTTGCAAATGCAAGCATCTTCATCGTCTCCGATGAAATTAAACTCTTTTAACATTTTCATCACGGTCAAGATTCCAACTCCGCTATGCTCACTTCAACCATTGAAGTTTGCACGCCTTTTTAGCATCCTTTGGTTTAACAAAACCCTTCAGACCGTGCCATGTACACGTCCTAGGCAACCCTTCTATTAGAAGAACATTGTTTTGTATGTTCAACTTCCATATACCAAATTATATGTAGTGGTTGCTACATTAATCCATCAAGACTAAATATCGCTATGAAAGAACAAATCTTGTCATAGTCAACTCCTTGAACATTGTCGTAAAATCTTTTCCGACATGTCGACTATTTCATAGATGTTAAACATCCATGTCTATTTCTTTATAGATCCAAATATGACCGATAAGCTTCACGCCTTTCTAGAGGGTCTTCCAAGTTCAGAAACTTGATTTATCGTGTATGCATACTATCACGGATTTTATGAATTCTAGTCATTTTATGGAGTCAGGGCCCATCATCGCTTCTTTGCATGAAATTGATTCATCATTGTCAAAACAATAACGCCTTCTATTTCAAATCTTACTATTTGATTCTTACCGACCCACACGGTTCAATAGATAATCTAATCTCTGAGATCACAACCTTTGTAATCATGGGTGCCATGAGCATTTTAGCCGCCTCCAGGACACATTCCGGACTGCGCTACTTAACACATGTTGCTTAGGTTCATCATCCTAATCAAAGTTCTATTGTCCTCCCACTTAACTATTGTGAAAAATTCCTTCTTTAAGAAACTTCACGTTCCAAGCGACAAACTCTTGTGTCTTCGGTGTTATGGAGGAATACCCAACAAATTCTTTGGGATAACCTACAAAGACATGCTTATCCAACATTGGTTGTAAACATTTTTCTAATGCATAGCATACCAAATTTTAAGAAAACATAACTTGGGTTTTATCCCAAACCATAACCTTTATGGTGTCATTTCAACGGATCATGATGGTGCTCTTTTTAGTGTAAAAGCGGTAGTCTCTAAAGCTTTAATCCTTAAAAAATAATGGCAGTTTTATAAATGACACCTTTGATCATACCATGTAAAACAAGGTTTGATTTGATCTCTCGAACATACCATACTCCTATGGTTTATCGGGAAATGGAAATCCATGGAACAATTCCTCAAATCTTAGGTGTTTTGCTAAACATGTAACTCAAATATCATCCTTTATGATCGAATCATAAATTCTTCATTTTATTGTTACAATGATTTTCCACTTCATCTTGAAAGTGTTTGAACAATTTTCAAATGTTTCATACTTCTTCCTTATTAAGTAAATATACAGATATATTCACTCAAATTTTTGGAGAAAGCATATGAAGTCGAAAGATCAACGCACATGGCTACATTTAATGGACTATATAAATCAATATGAAAAATTTCCAATAAGTTAGTCGCCCGTACCCTCTTGGCCTATGAATGGAGTTTCAATTACCTCGAGGAAAGTCTCACAAGCGTCATTTGATCAAAATCAAAGACTCCAAAATTCCATCAACATGGAGTTTCTTCATGTTTTCTTTCCAATATAATTTAAATAGCGATGTAACTTCATAAGTGATCTTTCAATCGTTTGTCCTGCGACATTTTCGCATTAGTTTTTTGGATGTGATTTCTCCAACTAGACTTGTAAAAGTTCATCCATATTCTATGGAATATGGTAATTATTTCAACAACCATTGTTCTCATAATATCGGAACAAAATAAGAATTATCTAAAAAATCTTGAAGGCAAGATTTGATCTCAATGATGAACACAATAGGACTTTATTTATAGTCGATGAACATCATCACATATTCTCTTGCTAGTTACTTAGGCCATTGTAGTTCATGAATTGCGTTGTTTTGTATGAAATTTCATACCAACTAATTCGGTATCAAATACCCAAGAACCACATTGTTTAACAATCAAAGAATACAACCACAACATGTATATCATCTATATACCTTAGCTGGACATTTCCAGTCTTTTTTTCTGTATAATATTTTATGGATTTTCTTTTAGCATTTATTTTTCTTTTTAAAATAATCTATCAACATCACCAGTGGCACCATACATATGACACATAGTCTAAAGCGTGTATAGTCAAATACTAATACCTTCGGACTTGTACTTTGAAGTTGATCACCATCATTAAATGTTTGGCGTTCTTTCAAACTTTCATTCTTTAGTAATCTATTAGTGTAGTAAACATTTTACCTACATCTTCTATTCATCCTTATCATGACAACTTTCATGATCAAGCTACTATAACCTATAATGACGAACCATGAGTATAATGTCAGTTCCCAAAATCTTTTTGGGAGATTAGGATGTCTAGCGTCTCCATCCTTCACAAATTTTCATACAATATGAGAACATGTATTTTTCCAAATTATAATCTATCATATTGCAACCATAAACATTATTTCAGATATCATAATATCTTCCACACATGATGGTTTCTGAAACAATTCTTTTAGCTCCCAGATAACCTCGATATTAAAACAATATTTGAATATCAAGAATCATGGAGACAAACATGATACTTAAGATACTAACACTGGAATTGTTACTCTTGATTAAATACAACTTATTAAACTTCATTGAGTAAGTAGATTTCATTGAAAGTTTGCAATATTGTAACACCCCCGGGATCAGGGTCAAACAAATCCAGACCTTAGCCTGACATAAGCTTAACCTAGAGCTCGAGGATATTCAGTGAGAAATTGGTAACACAACAGTAACCCTGCGACAGAAAAATTATTACAGCAAGCTCATAACTGAGCGAAGAACCAAAATATTACAAGCAGAGGTCACTGACCACAAACATCAAACAACAGAACGCAAGTTATGCTATTAAGTATAGCAAACTTAACAAATGGCCTAAGAGGCATGAAGCATAACGATGACGTCCCAGCCCATAGATTCTAAGCTGCCGGCCAGGAACCCCAAGCTACTCGTCGGTGTATCAACAAAGCAAGGGTGAGTACATGGTGTACTCCGCAAGACTTATGGATAGTGGGGTCATTTTTCATAAAGCCATCTTTGTTTATAAAACAAGAGGGAGAAGAAGCTCGTCTACTTAGAATATTTTAAAAGGGGATAAGAGAGCGACATCTCCGAAGAATTGATCATCATCATGATATCCACCAAAGTAATCCTCATCTCACAACTAGGATCACCCCCTCGTAGCCATGAGGAAGCATCCTTAAGCACACATTGATTTGCCAAGTTTTACAATTAGGTTCATGTTCTGTATGCTCTTAGAATTTGGTCACCAAGCGTTCGTAACTGTGAACACGGCTTTTCAAAAAGATTTAACCCTGTAGGGGTGTACAACTTTACCCACACGTACCAACCGACTCTTAATACCACAATGATTAGCCCTCTTCCTTGGAAGGCCGGCAGAGGGTGGTTGGACACGACCTTTACCTTGCTTTCACCGAGACCATGAGTCACGCCCTAAGGAGGGTTCCGCCGTAACGGGTCAAATCCCGAAGCTGGTTCCTAGAGATGTGAGGTGAGGTTGGTTTACCAGGGGTGCTATCTACCCCAAGCAACCCCGTCCACGCTTACCTACGTGTTATGATTCACCTTCACCCGCCAAATCTTTCAAAACATTTTCTATGCATATGTCGAATGGAACGGTGAACTATGTGACTCATGGAATCTACTAGGCAAGTTAGTTACTCATGAGGTTTTCTATGCAAGAACTCGGGTCCTAGTAGTGGCGATCATGGGACTACAAAAACCACATCCCACCGTGGCCTCCCATACAAGCCTTAGCATGTTTATCATTTACCACTGATCTTACCTCATCAGTATACCTTGTTCTCCTGTCATACTAGATTCTCTGCATTTGGTACATCTTCTGGATGAACCAGCACTGACAGCTAAGCATGGCTAAGCAAAACACAGATAAAAGCTCTAGCAATGCACACAAGCCAAACCTAGTTATGCTAGGAGCAGTGGATCAGGTAATATAAGCTCAAAGGGAGTAATGCAACAAATAGGATACTCTATCTATCGATAAAAGATCACAGTAGAATCGTATGCATCATGGCAAGAAGTAAAATACTTTGAAAGCATAGGATTGTATAATGGTGGGACTATGCTTGCCTTTCCCCGTTCATACCCAGATATAGATCTTCGGATGCCTTGTGCTTGACTTGATTATAGTTGGTCAAGTATTTTTCGTCGATCTTCGATGGTGTTGATCTTGATCTTGGTCTTCGAGCTCGATCTCGATCTCGACAATGTGTTCTGTCGGAGGAAGCAAACACCGGAAAGAAAGGGGGAACAACAATCAACACAACGCATTGATGCAATGCTCAAACAAGGATGATGATATGACAAGTTAAATTATATTGAAAGGAAACCCTATAACATGCTTGACAAATTAAATGGGGTTCTGAGGGGTGCAAACCCTAATTCAGGGGAGACCTCGGAACACCTCTAAGGGGTTGATTTCGTTCTCTAATTAAACTTGCAATTAAAGTTGTCGAACAATTCATGATTATGTGTCTATTGTGTAGATCTCATTTTTCTGAAAATTTTGATGTATTTTTCGGAATTACTGAATAAAAGATATTGATTTTCTAGTATTTATCCTTTTTTATGAAATTATTAAACCAATTTAAAACATCTATTGCATCAGCGTGACACAGGGCTGACGTCACCACGAGGTGGAAGTTATTCCTCACTGGGGCTAGGTCTAGCCCGATCGACGGTTGGGCCACGTGGCGGTCAAGACGCCACGTCTGGCGGGCTTGTCGGCCGCCACGTCGGCTGCAGCGCGCCACATCGGACTCGCGACAGACATCGTTAGGCCTCTACTAAGCTTCGGCTGGGCGACGGGCTGCTTCGCTATGCGGCAGAGAAGCAGGGAGAGAGGGAGAGATGGACTGGGCCATCCTAGGGAGCTACTGGCTCTGTTTTTTTATTGCAAAACCTTTTTCCTTTTTCCATTTTCTTTTTTTCTAATTTCAAATACTTTCTGTTTTGAATCATTTCAAACATACCAGAAACTTTTGTAAACTATAGAAAATATAATAGGACCCTTTAATCAATTGGGCTCCACTATTTTGGTGGTTTTCAAAATATTCAAACCCATGTTGAATTGCTTTTAGAGAGATAGGGAAAATATCTAGGGTTTAGGGTTTTCAAACATTTTCTTTGCATGCATTTTTAAGAAATGATGCTCATGAATGCACAACAAAGCCCTAAATATGATTAACTAAAACTGGGGCGTTACAAATATGACTTTTAAACTTTAAATTGACATTCAAACCAGTTCGTAAAGTAAATATCCGGAATTCTATAGTTCTTTTATCTCAATTAAAATTAAGCATAAGGTAGTAAATGGATTCCAATGACTAAAAAAATATGCAAATTCACTTTGATTTTAGTTTATGATAAATTGAGTTTGACTAATCCAATTACAAATGAACTCCCACTCAAAACCAACATCCCTCGAGTTGTTTTGGTGATTACAAGAACCAAATCCACTACACCAAGTCCGATCATCACGTGAGTCGGTGTAGCGTCAAAGGTGAGAATCTATATGGGCATCATATCTACCATTTACTCCTGCTTAACGTTTCGGTCCGTGTTCTAAGGCCATGTCTGTACATGCTAGGCTCGCCAAGTAAGAACCTTAGTACTCGCGTGTGTAAAATTATCTTACACCCGTTGTATGAACATGGATTCAAATACACCCGATCATCACGTGATGTCTTGAAGCGATGAAACATAAAATGGTGCATACTTAAGGAAGAACACATTTTTAACTTGATATCTAAATGAGGGATCATCTTATAATGCTACTAAAATTCTAAACAAGCAATATAAGATGTAAACATCATATGCATAAAGTGAAATGATATGGTTCTTGCACTTGATCACTATCATGTGCATCATGGTATGATCTTTATCATTCCTTTGTGTGTAAGGACAAGGTATATGGAACTTACATGTTAGGCATGTTATAAGAGTATCAACTATACTTCAACTTACAACATTACCATATCATGACACTAGCCTAGCAACAACCTAAACTAGATGCTTCTAATTTATCCATTGCAAGTTTTACGTGGCTTAGGGATTTCGAAGATAGAACCGGTATTACCTACAAACATGGAACCACAACAATGATAACCAAATTATTAGCAACTCGTTGTAAATCTGATATTGACTATAGTAGGAGAGACAGACACCCACTAGCCACTTATGCAAAACTAGTTGCATGTCAAGCGTGGAACAGGTCTCATGCGCGAGGATATGTAAAGTTAGTCCGGGCCACTTCATCCCACTATGCCCCCAATATCCAAAAATACATAGAAGATGCAATAGTATGACCATCAGCGCCCACATACTCATATCTGTCCTACCTATGCAAAGTGTCTACACATAGACCTGGCTCTGATACCACAGCTGGGTTCGCAACATAGAAAACAAAAAAATTCCTATGATGTGAACATCTAAGCATCAAGATCTATCTACCTAGATACAATTAACGGGTAGATATGCATCCATAGAGAACATAACCTTGAAGATCGACAAAGCATTGTTAATGAAACTAATTTTGTGGTCGATGTAGTCGTACACTTGCTGATCTCATGATCGTGATGAAGTCCAGTGAGTCCATCGGGTCTAGCACCAACAGGTCCAACACCACCAAGTCCAGCACCGCAAAGCAGCGGTGCATCCGTAATCACACACACATCTGGTACCCCGACAATCTTCATCCCTCTCTCTAGGAAAGCATCATAAGAAGCTACTCCTTTCCAGATAAAGCCATCGGGAACATGTATCTCGCTAATCCGAGACCATGGGGAATAATTTCTAGAGGGGGAGAGAGATCCTTCACGAGGAGGTGTGAGTGAGATGGAGTGAGATGGGTGCCTTTTATAGGAGGAGGGGGAAGCCAAGGTCCATGGCATGTCAGCCATGGTGGGTGCCCCCACCTCTTCCTCATTCATGTGGGTGGAGCACCCACTCACATAAAAGACCTCCACTCAAAATTCCACTCACACATGCATTAGTTTTCCACCAAATTTAATGTATCTCTCATTTAATAAAACTATTTTATTTTTTTATTCACAATTTTATTAATTTCATTAATTAACAAACATTCACATAAAACCCCCTACAACATTTCAATATCACATGCCGAACCAGTTTTTGTAATTTCACCCGAAACAATTCTGGTTTCCCTCGAAATTATTCCAGAGCTTTCTTAAATCTTTATCTGAAACATATTTGCTCCAAATGGTGTCGGTATCCCTTAAGTGTGTCACCCTATGGTTTGAAAACAATGTAGACATGATCAAAACCTTTCTCTGATCAATAATCACTAGCGGGACCTGGAGATCCATACTGACTCCCACACATTCAACAATGACTCTAGTGATCGTGTGAAACTTTAACATCGTAATTAAATCCCTTTGTCTCGTGGTATATTACATGTCCAAGATTCGATCATCGGTATCTCCATATCCAGTTTGATCTCGTTACCGACATGCACTCTTTTCTCGTTCCCGTGATATAACATTCTAGTGATCACATCACTTGCTTGCAAGCTATCTCAATGTGATATCACTGAGAAGGCCCAGAGTATATCTATCTATCATCGGGATCGACAAATCCCACTCTTGATCCATGAGCCTCAACATAACACCTTCGAAGTATCTGAACCCACCTTTATAGTCACCCTATTACAGTGTGACGTTTGATGTTATCAAGTTACTCTTCTAGTGTTAGCGATTGACATAATCTCATGGTTTAAGGACTAGAATTATTTCGTATTATGTTAAAGCATTTTAAACACAATGACTTTGATCATAATTCTATACTTTGGATGAATGTTCATCACATCACTCCACCAATGATGTGACCTCGTGATTGACAACATCCAATGTCCATGATCTGGAAACCTTGATCATCTTGTTAATCAATGAACTAGTTTATAAGAGAGACATAACTAGGAACCCTTTATTTTTTATTAAACACACATGTATTAACGTTTCCAATTAATACAATTATAGCATGCAAAATAAAAATTTATCATAAACAAGGAATAAGATAATAACCACTTTATTATTGCCTCTCGGGGATATTCCCTTCACATAGCCCACCATTGAGTCCACTGTCTGGTCGATCCGAGGAAGAGGGAATTGGTCCTTACGGCACGTCTTGTTGAGGTTGGTGAAGTCTATAAAAAGCCATCCCCCCAAGTGTTTTTTGCACCACGATCGGATTGGACGACCAGTCCGCATGCAGGACCTCTCGGACAAGGCATGCCTTGATCAGCTTCTACATTTCGGCGATAATGAACTGCTATTTGTCGGCCAATTAGCACCTCATTTTCTTCTTTACTGGGCATGCCGAGGGACATACCGCCAGGTGGTGCTCGATCACCTCTGAGGAACACCGGTCATGTCCAACATGGTCTAGGTGAACATGTCCGTGTTCGAATGCAGGAAAGTGACGAGTTCTTGCTCCATCTCCATCGTGAGGTGTGCCTGAATGGAGATGGTAGCCCCCGGGATGTCAGGGTCGAGCGGTACATTTTTGGTTGCCGCACGCTCCTGGGAGAACAACGACTTCTTCTTTCCGGACATGACGGGGGAGCATGTGACATCCTCCCCTAGAAGGGCCATTGGCTTGCTCCCGGCGGCCCCGACTGCGTCCCTGGACGGGGCTAGACTCTTATGTGTGGGGGGTCCAATGTCATCCCTCCCTGCTTCCTCCTCAGGGCAGGCAGTGACCGCCTTCTTGTAGCCTGCTTGAGGGATCGCCAGGCTTCCCTCTCATCACAATGAACTGTGATAGGGCCCAAGGAGCTGCCCGTAATGTTTATCATGATGTTGGCGTTGTGGGTGATAGCCATGAATTCCCCAGAGCTGGGTAGCCCAGGATGGCATTCTATGGTAGGATGATCCGGGAGACGTCAAATTCGATGAGTTCTGTGCGGTAGTTGTCGCTCGTCCCGAACATGACAGGTAGCCTTATATATCCAAGGGGTACGACCTCGCCTTCCGTCACCCTAGAGTATGGCAGGGCCGATGACATCGGGAGTCCTGGGAACCTACATCCTTTGGAATGCCTCCTCCGAGAGGACGTTTAAGCCGGCTCCACTGTCAATGAGTGTTTTCGCCATGACGGTGTCATTAATGGTGGGGGAGCATACCATGGGTATGGTGCCCACCGAGCGGGTAAACTCCGGGTGGTCATCCATACCGAAGGAGACCGGCTGCTGTGACCACTTGAGTTGGGCGACAATAGCGCTAGGCCTTGTCGCCGCCAACTCGCATGGGAGTTCCTTGAAGTGCCTCCCTGACGCGGGAGCCCTGGAGACACCTAAGATGTACGTGACATCGCCTAGCGTGCCACAGCATGGTGCGGTGCGGCAGCCCAGTGGTCCTAGTGTCGTCCCCTCAGCCTAGTCGTCAATCGGGGTTGGGCCTCGTCTTGGGTCCCCTAGGAGCTTGACGAGGCGGGCATGCCATGCCATGCACTCGGAAGCAACGGGGATGTGGCAGAGCGCATTATCCTATGCCGCGGTGCCCGAGGAGGCCTGGTGCTGGGCCCCGCGTTGGCGCTTAGCGCCATGTCACCGGGGTCGAGGAAGACCTCGGAAACATGCCTCATCCGCCTACCTTGCACACTAAATGTTGAAGAAACTTTCATGTGAAGGAACAAGGGTTCCAACAAGCACTGAATTCGAGAGGGGGCAGAACACGTGTTCCGAGATACTCAGCGGTGGCGAAAACGGTGGCGCATGAGCACGCCAGAGAGAGTTACACAAGGGTTTTTTACCTAGGTTCGGGACCCTCATGAGGAGGTAAAGCCCCTACTCCTAATTCGTTGTATTGCTCGCGATGCTTTGCGATGGTATAATGGTGTATCAATGTCTAGGGCTACAGATTGCTGGGATTGACCTATTCTAATGTATGATAAGGTGTTCTTATATAGGGGATCTGGGCCTCTTCCCCCAAAATGTTGGGTGGGAAGGGTCACCACAATGCCACGCGCCGAGGTTATGGTATATGAGAGTGCTTTTCATCGACTAAGCCTACACACCCTCAGAGATGCCCGTCCTCCTCCTGTCTTCAGTCATGGCTAAAGTCTCCCCTGGGGGCGCGGCGTCCCCTATCCTCTTGCACCGAAATGGAGGGACATAGATTAGCTAATCGGTGCCTTTGCCAGAGGCACCTTTGACTACCCGGGACCTGTTGGACCATACTGGGGTGGCATCCGATGCTGCCGCCAAGGTTGTCGTCTTTCTCCCAGGCGGGCACACACACGCTCTGCCCCCGCCGAGGGACCATCAGTTGTTTGTTCCTCCTTGAGGGGAAGTTCTTGTGAGTCCTCCACCCTCTAGAGGGTTCCCTAGGAGGGCTCATTTAAGATCTTCGGTAAGAGCCCTCCGTCCCCTCATCAGGTGCTCAGGTGATCCGTCCCGAGGCCCAACCGACTAGGGACTCAGGGTACCCCCAGTACCCTTGATCCGACAACCAACCCTCGAGTATGGCCTCCGGATCGACCAACCGGGCGTGGCATCATGGTTTCTAGGACCCCGACAATGAGTCCTTCTAAAACTATTACAAGTGTCGCCTAGATTCGATCTTGGTAGTTGCACTTGTAGGAATTTTTTTTTCCATGCAGCGAACCCCATCATAAGGAACCAAAACCGAAATACTCTAGAAATCTTGTAGAACAACAAAAATGCTCTCAAAATGGCATCCATACACCCACACGCTCCCACCCAAATCAGGTTGCCTGCCATAGTGCCAAATTCCTATCCTCTATCGGCATCTATGCAACTACGCCCCATTCCCGTACCCCAAATCGACCATCTCTCTAAAACTCAACCATCCACCAAAAGAAAATCCATTATCTAATCCGTCTCGTTCTTTTTGAATGGACAGGAGAAATTGCTCGGAAGCCGCGCGAGTAGATATATGAGCTACTGGTTGTAGCTCAGTGAAAGCACGCGCCTGGAACTGGCTGAAGAATTTATTTTCTGTTAGTGACGGAAGAAGATGGACGATACCGTACCAAGTCAACAAGTCAGTGACTTTATATGCCTGACTAGTGAGAGCCGACACAAGTGATGAATAGCTAGTTAAGAGAAGCGGAACAAGTGCCTTTAATGCATACTACAACGAAGTATTGTAGTACTAGTACGGGAGTGCTTTTTTGTATGTTTGGGGGGACATGCATATATGGGTCAGCAATATCTATGTCCCTATTCATTCATGCATTAGTGGCGTACAAGCCAATTTTTAGGTCTAAGTTTGATTATCAATTAGACCAACTAGGGAGCAGGATTCTCAAAACACAAGAATAGGAAAATCATAGGATTGGAGTGGCACGACCTCTTGTATCCTATAGGAATTTTGATCAAGTAATATGTGTTTGAATCAAAGGAAAAACAAAAGAATTCTAACATGAGGTTGGAGTGGATGGATTTTTTCCTACAAAATAGAGAGCAAGGGAGTCCTTTGAAGGAATTCCTAAGGATTGTAATCCTTCAAACCAAACGACCAACGTAGGAATATTTCCTAAGGGACAAAATCCTTTAAAATTCCTTTTGAATCAAACGATCCCCTATGTCTTATGTAAGGACTCATAGAATGCATGAATCACGATGCAATTCTGATAGTATAGAAGTTGAATGAGCCCTAACTTGAGTACCTCTACCGAGAACTATGCACATGCCTTACATGTGAGACTCACATAATAGAAGTATGACATATCATCTACATAAAATTGTAAATTTGAGACACATCTACAAAGTATTAGTGTAAATTTGGCTCATGTACTTTATATCATGTAGAAATCAATGTTTATAAGCTACCTAATACTTGAAAATTTTGGTAACATGATCTAGAGAAACGAATGGAGAAGATTCTAGAATAACCGAGAAGTGTGTTGTGATGAGGTTTATTCATAGCGCTCATCCTGATGAATATTGAATTGATGCACTACATAATGAAGGTTGTATTCTTTTTATTGGTGGCTACATAATAACCACAAAATCGGGTAAAGTTTTGTATTTGAAAAATACATGGAAAGATCTAGAATTTTGTTATTTTTTGTGTAGTTCAGAATAAAAAGAATTTGAAATTGATACTTTGCACTTTGTGAGAAAATCATTAACTACTCCCCCCATTTCAAAATATAAGATATTTTATCCTTTTCTTAAAACCATTTATCTAAACTACTTTTAGTGTGTAGGTTTGGAACAAAATGGGTGAACCTATACATTAAAATGCGTCTAAATACATGTGTTTTACAAAAAAAAGCAAAATCATCGTACATTTCAAAACAAAGGGAGTACATCTGGGTAAATTTAAAAATCTCATAAATATGATTTAAAAAAATTTAAGGGTCCTATGGAGCCGGAAATCTGCAAAATAGCATAGACGATATAGATTCGAGGAAAAATAACATTATCAATATCCAACGCAGAGAGGATTATAAAAGTAGAAAATTAGTAGCAAATCTCATTGTTGGGTGGTTTGGTGATAGAGAGAGAAAATTGAAAAAAAAGACTACATATATGCACCCGATAGGAACCATATAATTAGTTGTTTAATCTACCCATTTATCCCTCGGTCCTCCTGCCAGGTCATCTCCCTTGTGATGAATACAACCTCGTTATGTTGTAGCATGGCCCACATGCATTAGCCTCCTTTCTGAAGAAGGGATATGCGAATAAGTGAGATGGTTCTAGAACATCGGGAGACAACTCCGATGTACTATTCAAAGCGACTCCCATTGTTTTTAGCTATTGAATTTAGGAGACCAAGGGCTGAAACTGATGCGTTAGGCCCAATTCAAAACTGTCACATTATATAATGGGGTATAGATATCTAGCACTTGAAAGATTTGGTAACATGATCTAGATAAATTGCAAAAAAGATTTAAAATAATGGAGAAGTGTGTTTTAGGTTTGTGCATAGCGTTCATTACCCTATAAACTATCAGATGCTAGAAGGAAAAAGATGATCCAACAGCTGGAAATATTGGGATTCGTGAGTCTTGATCCAATGCTCAATATTCAAAGGTATTCATAAGAAGTTGCATGTGCCCTGCACATGAGACTTACATAATAGAAGTATATCATATTATTTGATAAGGCCAAGGTGTCCGATCTTTTGATGAGATGGTGATAGTCGATTTGGGCGGAGTTCAGGCTTGACGATCCGAGTACATGTGCGAGCACGAGCGCCAATGCAATTGCTAGGCCAATCTCCTAGAGGTTACCGATCTTGCAGATGAACAATCATCCTGACTAGTGAGGGTCTTACTTCCTACCTAAAATCGAGAACAAGTAAGAATTAATATTGCAACCAAGATATTGCGGATCAAGATGAAAGCTTTTTTGAAATCGGTGGGATCCTGTATTGTACTTATCATGCTCCCCTTCTTGAATAGAAGTCGTCATCGATGCAATCTCATCTTCCTCAGCAAAGTAAGGCTTCAAATCTACAATGTTAAATGTAGGACTAACCGTACCAAAATATGTAGGTAGCTCAAGTTTATATGCATTATCATTTATTTTCTCTAACACCTTAAAAGCTGAATAGTTCAGACTAGCCCCACTCAATTTCTCACTAAAATATGCAACCTATTTACCCTCTTGTAATAACACAAGAGGGCAAAATTATTTATGGCATTAGAAACTTGTTCGGACATTGGAAACTTGGCAACATTATTTATGGCCTAGAGAATTTGTTATACATTCTGATCATAAATCTTGTTCGGACATTAGAAACTTGGCAACATTATTTATGGCCTAAAGAATTCATAAAATATGCGCTGGTTCAGACATTAGAAACTTGGCAACATTATTTATGGCCTAAAGAATTTGTTATACACTCTGATCATGAATCTTTGAAGCATATTCATAGTCAAGCTCAGCTGATTCATCGCCATCACTATAATAGAAGTTGGGTTTTACAACGGACAATTTTCGTGATTGAAGGCCTGTTTTTCGTGGCCAAAGAGTCTTCCGCGCTGGATGGCCTTGGGGTAAAAGACCCGTCACAAATGAATTAACCACAGTTTTTTCGACCGTGGAGGATCGCACCCTTCAGCCACAAAAACATGTTCCGTCATAGATCTGTTCGCCAGCCGTGCTGACTTCTAACGTCATGCAAACTGCCAGGTGGCAGCCACCGTTAGCGGCCGGTTACCGTCGTTAATGGCCATAGAAACCGTGGCAGAAGCCATGCCCAGCCAAGGCATGCAAAATACTAACTAGCCGGCCCATAAGGGGAGCCCAATAAGAAGATGGCCCGTTACTGTTTTTGTCCTGCCCCATTTGAAATGGGACCAAAAATGCAGCCAACAATGGCCCACGAACTTTCATGCATGATTCAGTTTTGGCCTACAGAAGGCACATGTTGGTCCAACACTGTGTGGCTGTCAACACCCGGATTTTTAATCCCAGATGCCCGTTATGCCATACCTCGCAATCCCAGGATTACCATTTTTGCGAGACATAACGGATTGGATATCACAGTACATCATCCATTACAAACCATACATAAGGTTTTACATAAATAAGGATCTCATGATCCAGTCTTTAATACAACAAGCATCGGAATTAAACGATAGCGTAGCGGTAGGGTCCATCTTTAGGGGCACAGGCAATGTTGACGAAGGCAGATAGTCCTAGTTATCATAGCCGTCCTGCTGACCATCATCTTGGTAATCTCCTTCATAGTCTGGCCATGATAATAGCCAGGGACAAAAGCCATGAGTACCCTTTAAGTACTCGCAAACTACTACTAACAAGGATTATGATTCTCAGTTAAAGTGCTGAATTTAAAGAATAACTATCAAGTTAAGTTTGAAACCTAAGCTGAGTTCTGAAGCAAGAAAAGATAAAGTAAAGTTCTAGAATCACTTAAGTTGGGAAGCTAATTTCATTAACACAACCTTGTTGTGGTCAAGTCAAAGGTCGTCATTCATTTCAAGGTATTTAGAAAACATCTGACAACGAAATAGTATGGCCATTCCAACTGTCCATAACCGCGGACGCGGCTATTCGAATAGTCTGACACTCTGCAGCAGAGGTGGTACACTTTCACCACAAGATTCGATACATCTGTCAGGGATAACCCTGAATCATCATACTTAGTATGCAGATAATCAAACATAACCTTCCCTTTACACACCCTAGTACAAGCACCTCTCCTATGAGCATGGCCTCCCAACCATGACCATTAGTCATCTTGGGCACTAGATAGGTGGACATCATTAAGAGGTAGCCTCAGCTCAAACCTCTCCCGTGAGGGAACTAATACTAATGCATATAAATTTCCAGCTAAGCCTTACCCAATTCAGGTAATGTGGTTGTAGGTAAATTTGGAATGGTATCGCATCCGAATCCAACCATCAGTTTTATAAAAGGGTTAAGGCTCATGCCTTATCTTTTTCATCATCATCAACCCATTGTGTTTCTCAACACATGTCAAAACATCTCAATAGAATGACTCATCATTCCAAGGTTTTCATAACTCATTTTCACCAAGTGTTCCCATCTAAAGTGACTCAAGTTTTGATCTATTCTAAAATACTAAGTTAAGAGTGTTCACTAAGGTGGAGAGATGGGATCAATCTCATGCCATAGAATGACATCTAAAGGTTTCTAAGTAGGTCAAGTTTTATACTCTTTATGCTACCTTCAAAATTAATTAAAGAACTTTGTGTAACTAAGGGGGTAAAACTTGTTAATAAGACTTGAGGTACTAAGAGTTAAAGGGGTGTGATCAAAGTATGCTTAAGGCATCTTTACTAAACTATCTAGTTTTATTCTAGCTTGCTACAATAGATTACTAAAGCGTGTTTGCAAGGGTTAGCTTGCCACTAATAGCTTGCCTTGGTTGGTACAGTGGTTGAAGTTTCCTTCTTCTTCTTCTTCTTCTTCTTCTTGGTAGAACTCCTCCTCCTCGAAGGCTTGGTCGGTACTATCGTCTAGATATACATAGGGAGTGCACAATCACCAAACAATCCTTAACTAGGCTAAGTATTATTCTAAACCACACAACTGATGATCTATTATCATCACAAGCATCACAAGTTTAATTCAATAGTTTCAACCTTTTTATTTTGGAAAAGTAATTTCTACTCATTGAAAAATTAACTATAATTTAATATTCACCACTAAAACATGGGATCATGTGGACACATGTCCTCACCACATATTCTAACATGTGGGAATGAGATTTAAAGGTTGGATCAATATTACTTTGGTTTAAGTTCATTATTTAATGATTTAAAGTGACTAGAAATGCCTATATAGCATTATTTTGGTACTAGTCCAAAGTCACTGCCTGTAAACCTTAATATTATTACATATTTGGATAGATATGATGAGATGTAATTTTTGAGAGTTGGAATCAACTCAAAAGATAACTTGGTTGATTTTATAAAAATGTTTCAATTGCAAAAGCTTCTGTCTTCTTATTTTGACTAGGAGAAATCTATAACTCTAAATGAATTAAATCCAACGGGCTTGGCTAGAGCATTTCAATACCTTTCAGAAAAAATTAGTTTCATGTAATTTGGATTTGTCAAACTCACAGAATTGAATTTTGAAACACTGGACAGAAACTATATTCTAACTAAAAAGAAAAACCTAGATTTGAATCTACTTTGCGCTGAAAGGAAATGAGCCAGCCTAGAGGCGAGATTCTGGTGAGAGGTCGCTGACGACGGACGGTCGCCATGCGAGCTCGAACCTAGCGGATCGGTGGGGGTCTCACTGGGGCGCACGGGGCTCCAGGGGTCGGCGTCTTGAGCGAACAAAGTGGAAGACGACGGCGAGGCGAGGCGTGGTCGCG
The DNA here is from genome assembly GCA_023614405.1 of Avena insularis. Lineage (NCBI taxonomy): Eukaryota > Viridiplantae > Streptophyta > Magnoliopsida > Poales > Poaceae > Avena > Avena insularis. Next base: position 318,210,424 of record CM042686.1, read on the forward strand.
GCGGAGCTTGGGGTGGCCGGAATCAACGGCACCCTTCTTCTCCAGAGGCGGCGGCTCCGGCTCCAATTCTGGCGAACTGCTGCTCCACTTGCTCCGACGAGAGGTGGGTGAGGTTCAGAGAGGTGAGGGGAGTGGAATGGTGTGAGTCTTTTGTGCTGGGGAGGGCTCCTTTTATAGGCTCAACGTTGAGACCGAGCGGGATGGGCGGTCGACGGTGGCGACATGGCTACGGCGAGCTAGCGGCATGGATGGGGATGGCGATCGATGGGCGGTTCCCTTGCGGTGCTCTAGTGCTATAGGGGCGGTGGCATGTGGTCGGGGCGAGGTGGCGCTCTGCGCGGCCGAAGCGGCTGTGTCCACGACGAGCGGTGGTTGTGGGGCTTTGGGCGGCGAACGGAGGTGTCTGGGGTGTTCTCCAGGTCAAGGCGGAGCGGTGGGCGCGGGCTGGTGTCGAGCGGCGGCTTGTGCACGCAGGGACAGTGCGCGCTTTGCGGGCGGCATCGGCATGCTCGACAAGCTCCGGGCGCGGCGGTTCCTGGCCGCTCTGCCCTCTGTCTCTGGCCTGGGGCTGGTTGGACGGTGGAGGTAGACCACTGGCCAGGTACTAGACATGGCGAGAGGGGCTGGAGAGGGTTGTTGCTGCAGGTGCACGGTCGGCCGACGAGATGGTGCTCGGCATGGCTGTGAAGTGCGGCTAGGGGGTAGAGAAGAGGCTGGTTTGGTCTGGTTTGAGGGGGGACAAGATGATCAAAGCACTACAGAATTGCTAGACAAAATCAGCCCAAAACAGTAATAGTTAGGCCTTAATGATCTTGCTAACAAGGTGTTTGACAAAATGGCCGCAAGAGAAAAAGTTTTGAATTTTGAGTTCAAAATTTTTGGGTGATCTTCCCTAGTGCTAGGTAGTCTCTGGTTGCAAGGGTTTTGAAAATGGTGCTCAATTAGATGGTTTTTGAAACAGGGGTGATCTATACATATGCATTAGATTCAATTTTAAACTGTCATTTAAAATAGTTTACAGAAGGTTTTTAGTAGATCAAAAGGTGGGACTTGGTACCTCATTATGTGTACTAGCAAGGGGTGCAATGATCAAGAATTGTTTCTGTTAAGAATTGAGTACTAGGAATAGCCAAAGTAGGCATGAGAGTTAAATTTGTCCAAATGACCATTCCTTCATTTTAATTCTTTTTTATTTGATTTCTTTTAGGAAAAGTTTGGGAATGATGTAGATGATGTTTAAATCACCTAAGAAACATTTTAGAAGCAAAGGATCACACAATCATGGCAATTCAAAACAACTCCTATTTTAAATGCACACATATTAGAATGCTTTCATTTTAAATTTGGAAAAGTTTTTGTTAACCCCATTTTTGGATGATTTGATCATGATAAGCTTGGATTGATGTTTTGGGATGTTTAAGTGGCCCATTAGCAGACTGCGCCAAGTCGCTCCTGTAAACATAAGGCCTGCGGTCAGCCCATTACTGTTATCGCAGCCCATCGTCGAGCCTACTGACAGCCCTTGTCTAAGATGTTCAGTTATTGTTCTGGCCTGTTACTGTTCTGGCCTTTTACTATTCTGGGCTTTAGTTGTTCAGGCCCACAAAAGGCCCTTTACTGTTCTAGCCTGGTAAATTTCTCGGCCTGTTACTACCCTCGTCCGGGAATTTCTTGGCCCGTACTGTTCAGGCTCGTCACTATTCTGGCCTTTTACCGGGTGGCATCCGATGCTGTCGCCAAGGTTGTCATCTTTCTGCCAGGCAGGCACACACGCGCTCTGCACCTGCCAAGGGACCATCAGTTGTATGTTCCTCCTTGAGGGTAAGGTCTTTGAGTGCTCCATCCTCTAGAGGGTTCCCTAGGAGGGCTCATTTAAGATCTTCGGTAAGGGACCTCCATCCCCTCATGAGGTGCTCAGATGATCCGTCCAGAGGCCCAGTCGACTAGGGACTCGGGGTACCACCAGTACCCTTGATCCGACAACCAACCCTCGAGTATGGCCTCCGGAGGTTGCGACTACCTATGCGGTGGGACATTCGACCAACGGGGCGTGGCATCATGGTTGCCAGCACCCCGACAATGAGTCCTTCTAAAACTGTTACAATTGTCGCCTAGATTGGATCTTGGTAGTTACACTTGTAGGAATTTTTTTTTTCCATCCAGCGAACCCCATCATAAGGAACCCAAATAGTAATACTCTAGAACTCTTGTACAACAAAAAGAATTCTCACAAAATGGGATCCATACACCCACACGCTCGCACCCAAATCAGGTTGCCTGCCATAGTGCCAAATTCCTATCCTCTATCGGCATCTACGCAACTACGCCCCATTCCCGTACCCCAAATCGACCATCTCTCAAAAAATGAACCATCCACCAATAGAAAATCCATTATCTAATCCCTCTAGTTTATTTTGAATGGACGGGGGAAATTGCTCGAATGCCGCGCGAGTAGATGTCTGAGCTACTGGTTGTAGCTCAGCGAATGCACGCGCCTATAACCGGCGGAAGAATTTATTTTCTGCCAGTGATGGAAGAAGATGGACGATACAGTACCAAGTCAACGAGTCAGTGACTTTATACGCCTGACCAGTGAGAGCTGACACGAGTGATGAATAGCTTATTAAGAGAAGCACAATAAGTGCCTTTAATGCATACTATAGTGGAGTATTGTAGTACTAGTATCGGAGTGCTTTTTGTCTGTTTGGGGGGACATCCATATATGGGTCAGCAATATCTATGACCCTATGAATTCATGCATTAGTGGCGTACAAGCCTATTTTTAGGTCTAAGTTTGATTATCAATTAGACCAACTAGGGCGCAGGATTCTCAGAAAACAAGAATAGGAAAATCATAGGATTGGACTGGCATGACCTCTTGTATCCTATAGGAATTTTGATCAAGTAATATGTGTTTTAATAACATGAAAAACAAATGAATTCTAACATGAGGTTGGAGTGGATAGATTTTTTCCTACAAAATAGAGAGCAAAGGAGTCCTTTGAAGGAATTCCTAAGGATTGTAATCCTTTGAACCAAATAACCAATGTAGGAATATTTCCTAAGGGACAAAATCCTTTGAAATTCCTTTGAATCAAACGATCCCCTATGTCTTATGTAAGGACTTATAGAATGCATGAATCGTGATGCAAATCTGACAGTATGGAAGTTGAATGAGCCCTAACTTGATTCCCTCTACTGAGAACTATGCACATGCCTTACATGTGAGACTCACATAATAGAAGTATGACATATCATGTACACAATATTGTAAATTTGAGCCACATCTACAAAGTATTAGTTTATATTTGGCTCATGTACTTTATATCATATAGAAATCAATGTTTATAAGCTACCTAATACTTGAAAATTTTGGTAACATGGTCTAGAGAAACGAATGGAGTAGATTCTAGAATAACGGAGAAGTGTGTTGTGATGACGTTTATTCATAGCTCTCATCGTGATGAATATTGAATTGATGCACTACATAATCAAGGTTGTATTCTACAAGTGTTGGTGATATGCTATATGGGTATCCTCATGGCATGACACCAATTCGCCTAACTCGGGTGGCCCATAGTTGGTAGCAAGGCCTATGGCCTGCTGGGCGACCCAGTTAGACGGATCCTGAAGGGAGACCCATGCCAGATAAAGGAAGGCTACGCAGGAGTCACCGATATAATCAGTTTTATGGAGTACAAGACACGGAAGACTAGTTCGTGTAGGTGTAGGACTCTTTACCTTGTCCGGCAAGGACCTTTCCGTGTAAACCCTAGGCATTGGCGCCTTTATAAGCTGGCCTATGGGAGCCTTTAGGGCACAACTTCTTTGATTGCAGCGGACAACGTGCAACACATTGCACATCGAACCTATCTCTGTAACTCGGCTTATTTCCATTATAGTGATTTATAGCAGGAGTAGAGTTCCGCCACCATTGTGGGACTTGAACCTGGGTAAAGCTGTGTTACCTCGTACCCGCCAACTCTCCGCCTTACCCCATGTCTCTAAACACATACTGTGAGGACCCCTCCATGACTTACTCGTCGGCAATACCACGACAACAAGTATGTAGTATGTAACACAAAATACTTTTTATTGGTGGCTACATAATAACCACAAAATCGGGTAAAGTTTTGTATATGAAAAATACATGGAAAGATCTAGAATTTTGTTAATTTTTGTGTAGCTCAGAATACAAAGAATTTGAAATTGATACTTTGCACTTCGTGAGAAAATCAATAACTACTCCCCCCCATTTCAAAATATAAGATATTTTATCCTTTTTTGAAAACCATTTATCTAAACTACTTTTAGTGTGTAGGGTTGGAACAAAATGGGTGAAACTATACACTAAAATGCGTCTAGATACATGTGTTTTAGAAAAAAGCGAAATCATCGTACATTTCCAAAAAAAGGGAGTACATCTGGATAAATTTAAAAAATATCATAAATATGATTTAATTTTTTTTAAAGGTGCTATGGAGCCAAAATTCTGCAAAATAGCATAGACGATATAGATCCGAGGAAGAATAATATTATCAATATCCAATGCAGAGAGGATTATAAAAGTAGAAAATTAGTAACAAATCTCATTGTTGGGTGGTTTGGTGATAGAGAGAGAAAATTGAAAAAAAGACTAAATATGTGCATCTGGTGGGAACCATATAATTAGTTGTTTAATCTACCCATTTATCCCTCGGTCCTCCTGCCAGGTCATCTCCCTTGTGAGAAATACAGCCTCGCTATGTTGTAGCATGGCCTAGATGCATTAGCTTCCTTTCTGGAGATGGGCTATGTGAATAAGTGAGATGGTTCTAGAACATCGGGAGACAACTCCGATGTACTATTCAAAGCAACTCCCATTGTTTTTAGCTATTGAATTTAGGAGACCAAGGGCTAAAACTGATGCGTTAGGCCCAATTTAAAACTGTCACAGTATATAGTGGGGTATAAATACCTAGCACTTGAAAGATTTGGTAACATGGTCTAGATAAATGGTAGAAAATATTTAAGAATGATGGAGAAGTGTTTTTTGAGGTTTGTGCATAGCGTTCATTGTCCTAAAGACTACCAGATGCTAGAAGGAAAAAGATGATCCAACGGTTGGAAATGTTGGGATTCGTGAGTCTTGATCCAATGGTCAATATTCAAAGTTATTCATAAGAAGTTGCACATGCCCTGCACATGAGACTTAGATATAGAAGTATATCATATTATCTAATAAGGACAAGGTGTCCGATATTTCGATGACATGGTGATAGTCGATTTGGGTGGAGTTTAGGCTTGATGATCCGTGTACATGTGCGAGCACGAGCGGCAATGCAATTGCTAGGCCAATCTCCTGGAGGTTACCGATCTTGCAGATGAACAATCAACCTGACCAGTGAGGGTCTTAGTTCCTACCTAAAATCGAGAACAAGTAAGAATTAATATTGCTATCGAGATATTGCGGATAAAGATGAAAATTTATTGAAATTGGTGGGATCCTGAATTGTAGTTATCATGGTCCCCTTCTTGAATTGAAGTCCTCCTCGATGCAATCTCATCTTCCTCAATAAAGTAAGGTTTAAATCTGCAATGTTAAATGTAGGACTAACCGTACCAAAATCTGTAGGTAGCTCAAGTTTATATGCATTATCATTTATTTTCTCTAACACCTTGAATGGTGAATAGTTCAGACTACTAACGTCATGCGAACTGCCAGGTGGCAGCTGCCGTTAGCGGCCGGTTACCGCTGTTAATGGCCATATAAACCATGGAAGAAGCCATGCCCAGCTAAGGTCTGCTAAATACTAACTGGGCTAGTCCATAAGGGGAACCCAATAGGTAGATGGCTCGTTACTTTTTTGTCCTGCACTGTTTGAAATGTAGCCAGCAGCGGCCGGTGAACTTTCAGGCCTGATTCAGTTTCGGCCTACATAAGGCCCATGTTGGTCCAACACTGTGCGGCCCATTAGCACCCTGCGCCAAGTCGCTCCTGTAATCATAAGGCCTGCGGTCAGCCCATCACTATTATAGCAGCCCATCGTCGAGCCTACTGACGGCCATTCTCTGAGATGGTCAGTTACTATTCTGGCATGTTACTGTTCTGGCCTTTTACTGTTGTGGTCTTTAGTTGTTCAGGCCCACAAAAGACCCTTTACTGTTCTAGCCTGGTAAATTTCTCGGCCTGTTACTACCCTTGTCCAGGAATTTCTCGGCTCGTATTGTTCAGGCTCGTCACTGTTCTGGCCTTTTACTATTGTGGCCCGGTACTGTTTTGGCCTGTTACTGTTCTATGATTTTTGCATTTTCTTGCATGTTACTATAATGGGCTATTTCTGTTCTAGCCTGCTACTGTTATGGCATGTTACTGTTACGGCCTGCTTCAGTTACGACCTGTTTCTGTTACGGCATGTTACTGTTACAGCCCGTTAGGCCTGTTACATTTACGGGATGTTACTGTTACGGCCTGTTACCACATGCGCATTGGCCCGTTACGTTTATGACCTTTTACAGTTTTGTCATTTCTGAAGCACATGCCCATATCATAAAACTTGTATAATAATTCAGCATTTTTTACTGTTCGTCGTCGGCCGAATACAACACGATACTGTTCTCTAATCAACCTACCTAGCGTAGTTACCGTAATGACTACCGCAATGTGTGGACAACGTCAACTAAATGCCTACATGGCGTACGCGAGTTATCTATATATTATATCAGAATCAAACTTCTTAAAATTATTACATATTATCAACTTAGGGGAAAGAAAAATCGGCATTTCAGTTGACAATCAAGTTGATAGCAGAGTCCTCAATTTGATTTCTCAATCGATTACCTACATCTTCCATTGAGTGTGATAGCTATATTGGAGGAGACATGATCTTGCAGCCCCCTCTTTGGTGGGGCTAGCAATAATTGAAGTCTGAAACTAAGTAATAACAAGTTAATACATCAAACAAGACAAACTACTCATTTGACTGATATGACGGGAGCTATGAACTAGAGTTTATAACTGGTCAATGTTTCAATTATCGACCAACACGTGAAACAAACATGACAACCAAGCATGCATTAAACAAGTGTGACTACCGCGAAACGAGCAATCAAAAAATGTGTGTGTGTGGCTTAGAATTTCAGCAGATATAAACTAGCCAGGTCATTTTGAACAAATATATATGGAAGTAGTTCTATACCCTAAAATGCAAGAGACGTTGGGTGACTCGGTATTTGCGCTGAGCCACAAAATGGCATGAAGTTACTATCATAGCAAAGAATGAACTAGATAGAAATTATAACTGCATCATATGAGAACCTGTAGAGCAGGAATGCAAACCACGAATAAACTATATATTATAGAGGATAGTTATGTCGTGACTTAGGATGAACCCGACCTAGAACCAGATGCGAGATATAATGGCGTTGCTTGTGAACCTGTAGAATAGGACGAAGAAGCATTAGACAAGTGTGCCTAGAATGAAATGAGCAATCAAACAAAGTGTTTCTTAAAATTTCAGCAAATATATATGGAAGCAATGACATATCCTAGAATGCATAGAGTCATTGGGTGACTCGGAATTTCTGGTGAGCTACAAAATGGCATGTAGTTAATGTCATAGCTAAAAATCAACTAGATAGAAATTATAATGTCATCATAAGAGAAATTCTAGAGAAGGACTGTAGACCACGAGTGAACTACATAGTAGAGTATAGTTATGTCATTGTTCAGGACGAACCAGCACCAGATAAGGAAGTAATGGCATCCCTTGTGAACCTGAAGAATAGGCTATGCAAACCAACATGTTCGTTGTTCCATTTTGAGCTCTATGCAAGAGAAAGAAAAATAGTTAGTGATGTAGCTTTTGAAGAACCGGATGGCACTATGGCAACAACAAAATTATAATCGAATTAGTACGAAGAGTTTAAACGGCTACTATAGAATAGAAGAACGATGCCAAGGAGGAAATAATAGCAGGAACTGATCTCAGGACGAACCATATAGATTCAACAACTATAGAGTAGGGAATCCACACAAATATTTTCCCCTGACTACAGATTTTGCAAGAATTACACGATAGCAGGCAATTACTCATGTATGGAGTAGCTAAGAACATGTGCATGAAAAAATAATAGACATGTGCATGACTTGAAATTTTTAGAGCAGCGAATACAGACCAACATGTCTAATGACCTTGCATGTACTAGCCTGAAGAACATGCGTGCCCAGTGACTTGTATGAACTAGCACGATTACAAAAATGCAGTTCACTGTGACAGGCTTGAACCTGCTATACCGCTGACAAAACAAAAACGGGTTGGAGATTTGGTTAACCTTGGTCAGAGAGGCATCTAAGCATCATCGGTACCATGCGAGTGATGTCCATGTCACTGAGGGTGCTCTGGTTGCGGTGGCTATTCGCGTCGGGAAGCAGATCTTGGGCGGTCGATGCCGGCTTGAAAACGGTGGACGAGAGCGTCGTTGAGGCAGATTCGGTGCATTGAATGAAGAGAGACGTGCAGCTGGTCTAGAGCGATGGACATGGAAATCTTTGAACTAGATCACGCTCGGTGGACATCAGTGAAGCGGATCCGGTATGGTTGGGTAGCTTTCGACGACGGGGATGCAAAGCTTGGGGGGTCGATGATGCCATCTGCATGGTGAACGACACCACAGCTCCTAGATGTGGTGGGTGAGCATCGGTGAAGCGGCTGCACGGCGGTGCACGAGACCGTAGCATAAGCCGGTGCGCGCGGTGGTCGTGTGTAAAAGCCTCAAATCGGCCCTATGCAACTTTTAGCCCTTTCGGCCAAACCTGCATAGAAACGATTCAAGGACGCCCACCAGGCACTTCGTGCGGGTGGAAAACAAAGTAATAACATTACACAACAGTCCTCGATGGGACCCACAAAACAGATATATATACAACACGACTCCATGAGTCAAGAATACAGATATACAGTACAAAGATCCAATCACCTTGAAAACGATAGAGCGTCCGACTATGGACAAGATACAAATGGGGCTAAGGGCCCTGAAGAATAACCATTGGCGTCCATAACCCTGCCCAGGCCAAGCCGGAAGGGTAACCCTGCTAACGATGGCAATCTCAAACCTGCTAAAACAAAAGGGGTGCCGACAAAGGGCAAAGGAAAAAGAGGAGCGTCAGTACTAAGGCCAGTACATGGCGAGGCTAGAATTCGGCGGCTCTCGCCTACATAGGTATGGTGGGCTGAAGCGGCTGCGCAGCGGCACTAAACAACCTATAGGGACTCGATACAACTGTCGTTTATCAGAGAGGGATAAGATAGACCTATTCGGATCCAACCTGAAGCTAACACCCAACAAACCCATCCTGGTATTTCCCCCCTCGAGACCAAACGAGGAAGTCGGACCGAGGAACGCACACAGTTGGCAATTTTACTCATTCCGTTATAGTTGCAGCAATTACTAATCAGATATAGATAACATGAGTCATCCTGAAGCATAAGTAGTGGGCAGTTTTAATCACCATTCCGTTGTAGTTGGAACATTTACTAATCAGATATAATTGTCCTGAGGAAACCCAAAACCCAGCAGTGGTTGGCACTTTTATCACATTCCGTTGGGGTTGTAAAACTTACTAGGCATATATAACAAACAACCCAGATCTAGCAGCTGTTGGCATTTTTAATATCCATTCCGTTATAGTTGAATCTGATTACTAGTCATATATTAAGTCAAGTTTATAGCACTACTTTAGTTATGCTTGTCTATGATCGAGATACTGTGCTCCAAGTCGTCCATAACCGCGGACACGGCTTTCAGAAAGTTTTACCCAGCAGGGGTGCACAAATAGCAACACACACTCGATCAACCTCGGAAAAACCAAATCAAAACCCAACGAGGCATTCACGACAAAGCGATCACAGGATTCAGAAATATTTCAGGGGGCCACCCCACTAAGCTACCATAGCGAAGTTGGCTGGCTCGAAACGGACCCGGGGTTTTGCGACGATGGCTGTAAGCAATGGGAACACGAAAGTGTATTTGGGCTTGTCGATACAGCAGCGTGCGCGATCCAAAGCAGTACAGGTGCTCCACGCACAATCTTAAATAAAGCAGTAAAACACGGCATCAGTACAGGATAGTAATAAAGCCCCAAACTACTTTGTGGCCCCAAGAAATAAGAATGAATCAAGCTCTGGCTCAGGGGGGTCCATAAGGCCTCCCGGATGTGGATAGTGCAAAAAATCAAGGAACAGGTATCAAGTACTCAGGGTCTTACGGGACACAAGTGGGCGTGGAAGAACCAAATAACATCTATTGCCCACCGATGCCTCTGCATTAGTTATATCTAGCATTTTAATAGTTGTATTAAAGACATGACCATCTCCACCAACAAGCATCTCCACCGATTAACATCTGCCAGCATTCCAACAACTGTGATACTTGACAACACGAGATCGCACCTGAGCAAGCAACTACGACCCGCAAGGCTAGCTATCTACCAAACAACAGGTATTAGGAGGTGTCCATGGCAATATAGAGGCTGCACGGGATATAACTGGTGCACGGAAACTAAAGCATCGCGACACGGATAGCAATAGATCAACAGAAGGAAATAAATACTATAAATGCAAAATAGATAGAAGGAGAAGGGATGCTCGCCTGGGAAAACACTGCCAACGGATCATAGCCGGAGAACTTGTCGGTACTCGCATCAACTCATCGGCCTAATCCGCGAAGAAGCAAACACTAGAAGAAACACCGGATGCAATATTTAATATCACGGCAGAAGATCCGGCATGATTATGATATGCATGCGAGATGAACAATTATTATGCAACAGGTTTTATATATAGCACTTATAAAATAGGGGCTCGGGAAAAGGTTCACACATGTGGGTCCGGAAGATCTTGGGTTCCGGGTTGAGGTTCGACAGGGTTCGACGGGGACGAGGTTCGACGGGATCGGTCTCGGCCAACGGAAGTAGATCTTGTCGCATCCGGGAAGAAGGACTTGGTTTGGCGTCGGGGTGCATCGGATTCGCCCGGGTCGGTGTCGTTCTTGTCATCGCGAAGGTCTTGTCGGGTCCGCGTACCGGGTCGGCCTTGGCATCCGGGTGAAGAACTTGGCGTTCCGTGGCGAAGTGCTTGGCGTCCGGGTTCTCGGCATCGAATCCGGGAAGGAGTACTTGTCGCATGTGTGATCTTCGGGTCCATGAAGAAGAACTCGTGGTTGAAGGCGAACTTGGATCGGTGCCAGGATCTTCGTGTTCGGACTCATTCATCAGAGGTGGAACTCGGACTTGCCACGGCTAAACACCTCGGACTTGAGAAATGACATCATCTTTTTGTTTGGCCAGGCATACATATAGACAGCTAAACAGGACATTAAGCACGCATCGAGGCAGGTTCGCACGCAGGTTTGTTGGAGGTCTCTGGGGCAGCAGGGCACGCCCGCGCTTGCAGAAGAACAGCAAGCGACCGGACATGACGCTGGGGCCCATGCGGACATGGTGGTGCGGCTCGGAGAGGAAGGCCGTTGAGGTGGAGTCCCGGGTGTTGGAGAGGGAGGGGCCCGACGCAGACGGGCGAGCGGGGCGTGGGAGAGGAAGACGCCGGCGAGAAGGATGGTGGCGGCGGCCGCGCGGGAGGCCGGAGAGGCGGGCTCGCCGGAGGAGACGCGGTGGCAGGTGATGGCGGATCGAGGAAGCGGCGCGATGTAAGAGAGGGTCGAGCGGCGGCGGCCAGGTAAGGCAGGACGGAGGTCGGAGAGGAGGGGATCCGAGGCGGCGGGGTCGCATGGGATTGACGAGGGACAAGGAAGGGGCGACGGGGACGATGGCGCTCGGCGGCCGGGGATCTGGCGGGGAAGAGGGAGACGCGGGGAGACAGCACGGTTGGCGGGAACCGGCGAGAGAGGAGGTCGGCCGTGGACCTGCTGGCAGCGAGGTCGGGCTGGACTGGGGCGAGCGGACGCGGAGGAGCGCGGTGGAGGGGTAGCCGGGGCGGGCCACGATGGCCGCAGGGACCTGGGGAGGAGCGGGGTCACGGTCAGGCGGTGGTGGGGCTAGGCGCGGGGCGTGGGGATCGAGGGCGGGAGGTCGAGGCGGGAAAAGCGGCGGCGGCCTGTGGGTGCGCGCAGCAGGCTTGTCCGCGTGGGACCAGCGTCTGGTGTGGATGGCAAGAGGAGGCGGCCGGTCGGATGCGGTGGGCGGGAAGCGGCCGGGGCGGGCCAGGGGAGTGGAACAGGTGGCTGTGAGTGAGTGGGTGGAATAAGGGTCAGGGTGAGGTGGCGACATGGGATTGGAGGGGGTGAGGTGGAGGGGCTGGGTAGGAAAAATAGGGGTAGGATATTTGGTGGGAAAAGTTCTAGGTGTTTTCTGGGTAGGTAGGATTTTATCTGGAGGTGGCCGGCTAGGCTTTCGGGCCTGGCTGGCTGCCTCCTAAAAATACTTAAATATTTTATTTATTAAAAACAAGGCTTTTGCAAACCGTTGGTAGACGAAACAAAATATTCCGGAGACCCGGGTTTTAATTTGAATAAAGACAGGAAATAATTAGAAAACAAAAATAGGTTTTCGAAAATAGTTTCAGACAAACAGATGCATGATGTTGACGATGCTCAAATGCAATGTGGCATGATGACATGAGCATGCGGTCATGACGATGCAATGCACAAAAACAACGCGATTTTCTAGTAGTGGTTTTTGCGGGGCGCCACATCGTGGTGGGAACAGAGGAGCTTGGGATTCTTGGGAGGGCCAGCGGGAAAAACTGGGTGAATCGGGACCATAGAGGTGACCATAAAAAATAATTACGATTGTGCCCCCGAGCTGCCGACTTTAGCATACTCATTTTTCGTCTGAACAATGGGTAGATATGGAATTTTAAATTCTAAAGTTCTTTAAACGGAAGGGCGCGAAATGCTTCAAGGTTGGTGTGTGGTTTTTTCGCTCGATTGAGAATTTGAATTTGTCTTGCAGCCATGTAATAATAATAGAAAAATGGTACTCCCTTGGTCGGTGGGATATTTTGGCTCAAAGTTTTTGAAATGGTGGGGCGGAAAATGCTTGGTAGGTGGGTGATTTTGCCTCTCAATTGTGATTTTGAATCTGGCTAGCCTCCATCTACTAATAGAAAAAAGGTAGTAGACCATACGCTATCTGTCCAGGAATTCAAGACCGAGAGTCACATCAACTGATCATCCATAAACGGGGTAGGTGATACCTTCCATTCACATAGCATATGCGGTAAATTTTGCTGCTTGACTCATATTTTAAATTTGGCTAGGGTCCATGTAATGATATAAAAATGGTACTACCTCGTTGGGTGATTTTGCCTGAAAATGTTTGAAACAGAGGGGTGCGAAATGCTTTGGGGTCGGTGGGTTATTTTCCCGCTCGATTACGATTTTGAATTTGGCTGCCGACGAAGTTTTTATTACTAGAAAAAAGGTTGTGTAGTTGGAACGCCATCTAGTCAAGAATTTAAGGCGAGACTCACATCAACTGATGCCTCCGATTCAAATGGGGTAGGTGATAGGTTATGGGGTCGACACTGATTTTGAATTTAGAGATTGTCCAAATAATAATAAAAAACAGGTCGTTCTCCCTCTATTTCAGGGATCCAACTCAGGGAGAGTGATTATCTACCACGCGTATGAAAATGCAGATCTCCGATACAACAATGTTTGTTGAACATAACAACAAACAAATGTCTGAAGTAGCTCTAATTCAAGCATGTGAAAATGGTGTGTAACCAAGTGATGACCCACAAGTATATGGGGTGTATTGCAGTATTTTCGAGGGAAGTGAAACCCAATTTATTGATTCGACACAAGGGGAGCCAAAGAATATTTATAAGCCTTAACAACTGAGTTGTCAGTTCAGCTGCACGTGGAAACAATCTTGCTCACAACAGTTTATCAGTAGCAACAGTTTTGTAGTAGGAATAGTAAAGTAATAGTAGTAGTAAAGCAAAGACAGTAGTAACAAAAGCGATAAGCAATTGGGATTCGAAAAGTCACGGTAGGCATAGGGATGGATGGGAGGCGTTGCATGGACAAGACAATTCACATAGCAATCAAAACATAGGGCAATTGCAGATAAATAAGATAAAGCATCCAAGTACTAGATAATCCTAGGCATGTGTTCCATATATAGTCATACATGCTCGCAATGAGAACTTGCACACATCTTTTGTCCTGCCAGCGTGTTTGCAGCGGGGCCTCTAGGGAACTACTGGCAATTAAGGTGCTCCTTTTAATAGAGCACCGGAGCAAAGCATTAACACTCTGCGAACACATGTGATCCTCACATCAAAGCCATTCCCTTCCGGTTATCCCGATTTCGGTCACTTCGGGGCCATAGGTTCCGGACAACAACGTGTGTATACAACTTGCTGATAAGACCAAAAACAATACTATCATAATGAATCAATAACATGTTCAGATCTGAAATCATGGCACTCAGGCCCTAGTGACAAGCATTAAGCACAACAAGTCGCAACAAAGTCATAAAGCACTAATAAAAGATACTAGGCACCATGCCCTAACAATCTGATGCCATTACATGAACGATCTCATCCAATCCCTACCATCCCCATAGCCTGCAGCGCGGGATTACTCACTCATAGATGGGGGAAACATGGATAGTCGATGGAGAAGCGATGGTGATGATGATGGAGATGATCTCCTCCAATTCCCCATCCCGACAAGGTGCCAGAACGGAGTTTCTGGTGTTGTTTCGTGGAATTTGGTGGTGGCGGAGGAGCGGAACTCCTCCTGGAAAAATGTCGAACCCCCAGAAGTTTTTAGGTCAGAAGGCTCCTTATAGGCGAAGAGAGAGGCCGAGGGTGCACGGGGCCCACCACCTTGGCATGGCTGGCCTGGCAGCGCCCGGTGGTGGTGTGGCCACCCTGGCTCTTCTCCATCTCATATTACGGCTCCAGAGTCTTCGGGTGAAATAGGATTTTTGGCATATTTTCCGGGATTTTTCCTGATAGTTGGTTTTCTGCACAAAAAGTAGACACCAAGGCAATTCTGCTGAAAACAGCGTCAGTCCGCATTAGTTGTATCCACATCACACAAGTATAGAGGAGAAATAATAGCAAAAGTGTTCGGGAAAGTAGATACGTTTTGGACGTATCAACTCCCCCAACCTTAGCTTATTGCTTGTCCTCGAGCAATTCAGTTGAAAACTAAGTGCGAGAAAAGAACTTTCACGAACACATTTGCTTCATAAGATGTAAATATTCTTGGGAATGTTATCAACTACTTAAACGGTTCATAATAAAGAGTATGCAACTGAGTCTACTTAATAGTCATTGCAAGCTATGAAGAGATTCCAACTCAAGAATAATAAGTAGCATGAGGCACAAACATAAGCAACATTACAATGCTCATAGAAAGGTATGATAGAGTGGTATCTCGCTTGCCTTTGATTATGAATGTCAAGGCACCTCTGAAGTTCAAGTGATGACTAGAGGTAAAGATATCAAGGATACAAGCATCAAAGTCATAACACAAATAATCAAGCAATGGAACAAACACAAAGAATGACAACTATGCTCTCAAGATGGTGCTCAACGATTATGTGGAGACTCAACAAGTAGAATAAAAATGTTTTGAATAATTTGAAAGGCTTCCAAATGCTGAAAGTATGGTACTCGTTAGCTTTGAGCTCTCATTGCCCCTATCATAAGCATCTTTAATGTGGTTAAGGTGAAAGTGACACAACTAAGAGGATATGCTTGACAAGTTATAAATCGAAGTCTCATGCCCCTTACTTACGAAGACCGATCCTCATGCTACTCAACTTCAGTCACAAGTAAGATCTTGTCATTGTAAGTATATACGTATCATAGAGAACCGCCAACGGGGTACCCCTTGCACATGACACAGGAGCTACCCC
Source organism: Avena insularis (assembly GCA_023614405.1). Taxonomy (NCBI): domain Eukaryota; kingdom Viridiplantae; phylum Streptophyta; class Magnoliopsida; order Poales; family Poaceae; genus Avena; species Avena insularis. Next base: position 318,226,301 of record CM042686.1, read on the forward strand.
ATAATCAACATAACAAGGCAAGCAGACAATGAGCATTTCGGCGATCTTTTTATTTACTATGTGCATAGATTTTTATTGAGGATGCTTCATAGAATGCTCGTTATGGTTATGCTGCAAGTTTCAACCATGATTAGGCATGGCTTAGGCTAGCGGCCCAGGTGTTTCTCTAACATACATACAAACTCCATGATCTTACAAGTTCCACTTTTATTTCACACCGCCGGGATCCATAAGTAAAAGAACATGATATCAACTAGGTACAAAGTACCTATGAAGTGTTTAAAGCGGTCCCCGTGATACATGGTTCTGCTAACTTTAACTCATAAAGCGGAAGCATATATGCAACAAATAAGGATGCAATGGTTCAGGTTTGTTAAGTGCAAGAAAATAAAGTGTGCCATCATGTTCGTGAGAGATTTACTAACTAACTTTCTCATAACAAGCAAAACATTTTATTCAGAAGAAAACATGGCATAGTGAATATGCACAGAGGTAGCAAATGATGCTAATGGGTAGGTATGGTGGACACTTTGGAAATATTTGGTTTAGGGAGTTGGGAACTTGAGTAAAACATACTCAGTGAAAGTGAAGGCTAGCAATAGTAAGGGAGCGACAAACGAGAGAGCAATAGCTGTCATTATCATGCTTGCAACAAAACAGGACTACTCATGGCATGAAAGTGATTCAAGATCCTCAAGGCAAAATAATTCATCAAGGCTTAACTGATTATCACAGTCATGTGCATGCGTGAGCATGTGCCAAGTCAATTCAAATGAAACATTCAGAGGAGGATACCACGGTGTCATACCAATTTATGAATAGAGCAATGCAAGCAAACATTCATAAGACATGCTACAAACTATTAGCGAGCTGGAGCTAATCATAACAAAGCAAGAACTACTAAGCATCCAAAGATAACATACACCCTACTTGAACGGACTAAGCAAGCTCACAATGATGAGTATATGTACAAAATGAAAACAAATAGAGTTCGTTACCAGCCTCTTACCACGCCTCAAGTTGTCATTGATCCTCATTATTGCTCTTCACTTGTGTGGCTTGAATAATAATATGAAACCAATATCCACTGAGGACTGCTGAACCCTGTAGCAAACTCACAAAACCAAAGAAGAACAATAAATATTTTTGGTGTTTTCGATTTTTAGACAAGAGCCAAAAGGGAAAAACAAGCAAAGCAAAATCTTTTTGGGTTTTTCGAATAGTTCAAACAAAGCAAAAAGGGAAAAGCAAACCAAGGCAAAAAGAAGAAGCAAACCAAAGAGAAACAACAGAAATATTTTTGGTCTTTTTGTGTTTTTAGAAAGCAAAAGCAAAGAAGAACGAAAACTAAAAAGAGAACGAAAACATGAATATACAAAGTACCGATGCAACATGATATGAAGATGAGTGCGGTGTCGGCGTACTTCCCCCCAAGCTTAGGCTTTTGGCATAAGTGGGTATCAATCCCAAGCTGGCTAGGATGAAGTGTCACCCTGGTACGACGAAGAGGTCCCCTCATCCTGGTGCGAACTCGAGTACGTCCCTCCGTAATGCGCGGAGTAATCATAGGAGGGAACATCCTCCTGGTGCTTCTCGTGGAAACCCAGCAAGCGAAGCTGCTCGTCCATCTCCTCCTTGGAGCGCGACCACGGTCTCCTGTGAACACTAAACAAAGCAGGATGTGGCAAAAGGATCTCCCTTTCATCCCCGTCAGTGAAAAGCATCCTATATACTAGATTGTTCAAATCAGAGGTAGAAGTGACAAAGTGATGAGTTTTCATGGCAACAAGGTCAATCCTCTGTGGTGCCAGCATAGCATCATAGGGATCCACTGAAAGACCTAATGCATTGACTATACGCGAGGCAATGATGCCCCCATAGATAGCCCCCCTAGCAGCTAGGCGGCGAGCAATAAGCGAACCAAGATTGTACTGAGTATCATTGTTAAGCGCAGCAGCAAGGAATGCTAAATGATAGTTGGAGATATTACTTGTGTTCTCCCTACCCAGTACACTAGTAGCAAGATAATATGCAAAGTATCTAAGAGCAGGGAGTTGGATATTTCTTATCTTTCCGCGCTACGCCACGCGGTCATCATCATTGGTCACCCCTTGGTAAAGCTCCAACAAATCAGCGGGTCACCCTTGAATTTTCTTAACGGTCCCTGTCATGCGCACACCTACAATACTTCAAAATCTCTCCAAAGGCATGGTGAAGGGCAGATCATAGATTTTAAAAGAGATAGTAGACTGATAGGGTGTGTTAGTAAACGTGAAGCTCTCAACAAAAGTTTTGGTGATCATAGCGTATTGCGCACTCTCATATTGCATATATGAGGTCAAACCAACCCTCTCAATCAGTAGCAAGAAATAATCAAGAATACCTGCAGCTTGTAAGAAAGTAAACCAAGGAAAAGAGGATGGGTGAGCATCCCCATCATTCATTTCACTGCCAATACGAGTTGCAATGAGATCTTCATTGTATGATGGCCAAGCTTGAGAGGCTTTTCTTGAGGGCCTCGACCTCCTAGGTGCATCACTCTCAAATATCTCTCCAAAAGTATGGTTGTTCATGCTTGGTATTCTAAAATTTAAACACCTATTAAACAAGTGATTGCAAAGTAAATATAATGAAGGATTCTACTCATAGGGACTTGCAAGAGGCCTAAACATGCATCCAAACTATATCTCTAAGCATCAAACAAGCTTACAAGCTCTCATAACCAGTCACCTACAATAGCAAAATACTCAATAAATAATCCACTAAACACAAATCTACTTGGACAAGGGGAGCAGTCACATACTAGAGAAAAAATGCTCCAAATTTCAGCAAGAAAGATGGGCTGAGCAAGGAGATCGAAAAAATTGAGAGCAAGCACAGCAAGAACGCGATTTTGAGATATGAACTGGAGCTTACTCGGGAGAGAGAAGAAAGTGGCAGGTGAGAGAGTTAGTGGGGGGCCAGGGGTGGCCCACACTAGGGCATGACGCCACCCAAGGCTGGCCACGCCACCATGTGGTGTGCCTGCCTGGTGGGCCTCCCCGGTACCTCCCAGGTACTCCTCTGCCCCTTTTTTCATGTAAAAATTTAATATGAATTTTCTGGAATTTTTCGAGACACTTTATTTTTGGGAAATTTTCAGAAATAGAAGAATGATTTTTCTGACAGACAGATTTTTTTTCTTTTGGAAACATGATGCAAGGACTAAACAAGGCTAGAACTACAGAAGTTCTAACATGCAAGCAACTAACAACAAAAAGAAAACTAAACGAAAGCAAAAAACTAAAATGCAAAGGATAGAAATAAACGAAGATAATCAGAATGAAAACATTGTTTTGTTCAATGGAATCCTTTTGTTAACAAGGTTGATCAAGTATTGCTACCAAAACAATTGCATATGAGACAAAACTTTGTACTCCACTAATGACTATGTTACCTCAACCTTGATAGCAATGGTCCCAATAATAATAGTTTCAATTTTTTCTCTTGGTATGGGACAATATATTTCTCCAACTTGAATGCCTTCAACATGTTCAATTGAATTCAAACCATAAGTCCTTTCAATCTTCTTGGGGAAATAGATAGTATGTTCCTTGTCATTAACATTGAAGGTCACCTTTCCTTGATTACAATTAATAACAGCTCCTACAGTATTAAGAAAATGTCTCCCAAGAATAATAGACATATTATCATCTTCGGGCATTTCAAGCACAACAAAATCAGTTAATATCAAGAAATTGTGAGCCACCTGAACAGGTACATCCTCACATATACCCACAGGAATAGTGGTAGATTTATCAGCCATTTGCAAAGATATATCAGTTGGTATTTATTTTTCAAGTTGAAGCCTCTTATAGAGAGATAAAGGCATAACAGTAACTCCAGCTCCCAAATCACACAAAGCAGTCCTAACATAACTGTTCTTAATAGAGAAAGGGATAGTTGGAATCCCTGGGTCTCCAAGTTTCTTAGGAACCTTACCATTGAAGGAATAATTAGCAAGCAAAGTAGAAATTTCTTCATTAGGGATCTTCCTTTTATTCGAGACAATGTCCTTCATATACTTGGAGTAAGGAGGAAATTTAATAGCATCAGTCAAAGGAATTTAAAAGAATAAAGGCTTCATCCACTCACAAAACTTATTATAGTGTTCATCTTCCTTTGACTTGTGTTTCTTATCAGGGAAAGGCATAGGTTTTTGGACCCAAGGTTCTCTTTCACTACCATGTTTCTTAGCAACAAAATTTTCTTTGGTGTATTTAGTATTCTTAGTGTGGTTTTCAGGCTCTTCTTCAACTTTTTCTTAATTAGGAACTTTATTTTCTTCATTACTACTTTCAGTTTCAGCACCAGAGATAGATGTACTATTAGGATCTATAGCAGGTTCAGAGGGTTCTACAATAGTTTTATGTTTCTTTTTCCCTTTCTTACGAGTAGAACCACTATTTTCAGCTTGTTGAGAATCCTGCTCAATTCTTTTGGGATTCCCCTCGGGATATAGAGGATCCTGGGTAGCAGCACCACTTCTAGTTCTAATTTCATAAGCATGTTTTTCTTTAGCAGCATTAACTAGCAAGTCGTTTTGCACTTTAACGAGTTGATCTATTTGAGTTTGAACCATTTGAAAGTGTTTAACAATCATTTTAACATCATTAGAGGTTCTTTCCACAATATCTTTCAACTCAACAATAGCTCTAGTGTTTTCCATTAGATGATTTGGCACCCTTTTATTAAAGTTATCTTGCTTAACAATAAAGATATCAAATTCTTCTAAGCATTGATCAGGAGGTTTAGAGTAAGGGATATCACCTTCATCAAAGTGTTGGAGAGAGTGTACCTCAATAGTGGATGAGTAGGGAATAGGCTTACATAATTCTTCTATAGGAGGTAAATTCTTGACATCTACAGCTTTAATTCCCTTCTCCTTAAGACATTTCTTAGCTTCCTTCATCACTTCATCATTTAATTCAATAACTCCCCTCTTCTTTGTTGTTGGATTAGGCACCGGAATAGATGGTTCAGGTATAATTACTTCAGGTATAGCTTGTTTAGGAGGAGTCCAATCTTCATAGTTCTTACTTATTTTAGCCATTAATTCCTCAGCTTCCTTAGGAGTCCTATTCATGAAAACACAATCAGCACAACTATCTAGGTATGTCCTAGATTCCTCGGTTAGTCCATTATAAAATATATCAAGAAGCTCATTCTTAGGTAATGGACTTCCAGCTTGTGCATGAATCAAAGCACAAAACCTTGCCCAATATTCAGGCAATACCTCCTTTTCTCCCTGTTTAAAATCAGAAAGTTCCTGCAAAACAGCATGTCTAGCACTAGGAGGAAAATATTTCTGCAGGAATGTACTAATCAAGCACTCAGGGCTATCAATAGATCCAGGAGGTAAATTACTAAACCAAGTTTTAGCTTCTCCTTTCAGTGAAAAGGGGAAAATCTTAGCAACAAAGTAAGTACGCATCTTAATATCATCAGAAAACAAGCCACTCATGGTAGAAAGTTCATTCATATGTGCTACCGCACTTTCATTCTTAGTCCCACAAAAAGGTTCTTTCTCGACAATAGCTATGTAAGATAGATCGAGAGAGAAATCATAATCTTCATCTATAATGTTTATGGGAGAAGCAGCAAACTTAGCAACAGGAGATAATTTGGGTCTAATAGTACGCCTCTTAAGGAGACTCTTAGCAGTGCTCCTATCATGGGTGTTCTTACGTTCTTTAATAAACTCATCGGTCATCTCAACATAACCATCTTCAATATCATAACTCTCACTAAACTCAGGTGAGCTAACAGGTGTGGTAGTGTCTTCATTAAGAGTTTCGGTATTTCCAGCTATAGTTCTAGCAATCGTAGCATCTAGGAAAGGACCTAATGAACCACTCTTATCAAGCACAGTAGAAGCAGTATCATAAGCATCAGAAGTTTTAGATTCAGCAGTAGTAGCAGTGTGTGTAGCATGTGTATGTGGTGGTGTAAGGAACTTACTCAAAACAGACGGTGAATCAAGAGAAACAGAGGTGTTTAGAACCGTCCCTCTTCTTGTAGTGTATGGTAAAATAGGAACCTTGCCATCACGAGACTTACCCATGATGGATGGATAGCTGCAAACAATAGAGAATCCAATTGAACTTGATAAATAAAGCTATGCTCCCCGGCAACGGCGCCAGAAAATAGTCTTGATGCCCCACAAGTATAGGGGGTGTTATTTTCGAGGGAAGTGAAACCCAATTTATTGATTCGACACGAGGGGAGCCAAAGAATATTTATAAGCCTTAACAACTAAGTTGTCATTTCAGCTGCACCTGGAAACAATCTTGCTCACAACAGTTTTATAGTAGGAATAGTAAAGTAACATCAGTAGTAAAGCAAAGACAGTAGTAACAAAAGCAGTAAACAATGGAATTCGAGTGTGGTAGGCATAGGGATGGATGGACGGGCGTTGCATGGACAAGACAATTCACATAGCAATCAGAACATAGGGCAATTGCAGATAGATAAGATAAAGCATCCAAGTACTAGATAATCCTAGGCATATGTTCCATATATAGTCATACGTGCTCGCAATGAGAACTTGCACAACATCTTTTGTCCTGCCAGCCCGTTTGCAGTGGGGCCTCTAGGGAACTACTGGCAATTAAGGTGCTCCTTTTAATAGAGCATCGGAGAAAAGCATTAACACTCCATGAACACATGTGATCCTCACATCAAAGCCATTCCCTTCCGGTTATCCCGATTTCTGTCACTTCGGGGCCATAGGTTCCGGACAACAATGTGTGTATACAACTTGCAGATAAGACCAAAAACAATACTATCATAATGAATCAATAACATGTTCAGATCTGAAATCATGGCACTCGGGCCCTAGTGACAAGCATTAAGCACAACAAGTCGCAACAAAGTCATAAAGCACTAATAAAAGATACTAGGCACCATGCCCTAACAATCTGATGCCATTACATGAACGATCTCATCCAATCCCTACCAGCCCCATAGCCTACAGCGGGGATTACTCACTCGCAGATGGGGGAAACATGGATGGTCGATGGAGAAGCGATGGTGATGATGATGGCGATGATCTCCTCCAATTCCCCGTCCTGGTAGGGTGCCAGAACGGAGTTTCTAGTGCTGTTTCGTGGAATCTGGTGGTGGCGGCGGAGCGGAACCCCCCGAAGTTTTTAGGTCAGAAGGCTCCTTATAGGCGAAGAGAGAGGCCGAGGGGGTGCCTGGGGGGCCCACACCACCCCCTGGCTCTTCTCCGTCTCGTATTCTGGCTCCTGGAGTCTTCGGGTGAAATAGGATTTTTGGCATATTTTCTAGGATTTTTCCTGATAATTGGTTTTCTGCACAAAAAGTAGACACCAAGGAAATTCTGCTGAAAACAGCGTCAGTCTGTATTAGTTGTATCCACATCACACAAGTATAGAGGAGAAACAATAGCAAAAGTGTTTGGGAAAGTAGATACGTTTTGGACGTATCACCAAGGTCTACTAATTATTTAGGTGTCGGCACAGACTCTTCTACAGGAAGCACTAACTAAATGGTAGTACCAATTCAGATCAAATGAAAAGTCTGCTGCGAAACAAATACTCCTACTACAACATACTATCAAAACACAAAGACCAGCTAAAGTATATGTAGAACAAATAAAACAAGATTTCATCATGCATACACTACTATATAGGGAACACCATTTCATCATATAAAACAATGTTTTATCAGACACACATAGGCCCCCAAAATGAACAGACAACTCCAATATTCTATCCCCTGCCGCTGTGACTGCAGCATAAACAAAGGTGTTGTCATAGTTCCATCAGCTACCAAAACAAACAAATATCAGACTGCAGCTCCAAATAACACAACCTGGGAAAACACAGCCTTCCCAAACAAGCCTTGCTTATTCATCCGAGTGTTATTTTAATCTCCTTGATGTTGTAGTCTGAATCAGCTATTTTGCTGACAGGACTTCCTTTTTGTTTTTTTGATTTAGCACTTTGAATCACATCGATTTCTGAAGGAAATGAACAAATTGATCAGCAAAATCATAGGTGTACAAAAATGCAAGGGTTGCACATGAATGACTACACTAACCAGGTGTCATAATGTAGGGATCTAAAGTACACCAACGTTTACGAGATATGAACTTCTTAGACTTCATGCTGCTGAGATCTAATTCGAATACTCTCTCCTCCGCCCATATAACCACCATTTCTCTATCCTCAAATGCACAGAGTAACCTTTCTGCATCTTTCCCACCATATGCCAATGATTTCTCAAGGCCAAGGAGAGTATCCAACTTAACCTTTATATGAGGCACCCAAGAAACCCATTTGCCCGTTGATGATCTTGCACTAGTCCACATGTTTAGACTAAAGTCTCTTATAACCGCAAGGGCAACATCCCCATTATGGCCCTTAGCGATGACAAAATTGCATCTGGAAATATCATGTGTCTAATGGGGGCACTCAATATAACACAGATTTGTTGTCACGTTATCGAAGGCAATTATATATCTGGAGTTCATTGTTGGCTAGTACAAAATGTCCCCTACGAGAGTTGACGGCCTACGATCAATCTCAGCCAGCATCTCAGCAGGTTCAATCCTGTCCTCCCATTTTCCTAACTCAGATGATTACCTCTGCACCAGTGCTTGGTCACCATTGGTTACTATCCAAACAACCCAGAAATTGTTGTAATAGTGTGAAGACAATTTCCCATGATTTCTCGAACAGAGAATCGTGCCGCTATCATACTCACTTCTTCGCCAAATTGGTGGTTCTGGTATCACTGTTTCACTTCCACTGATTGGATCCCAAGCCTTTATCATGTTAGATCCTTGCGAATAATGAAGTAGCACCCTACCATTGCGACATCCGAGTACATATGGTTTGTAGGATTTATGTACTTCCACCAGCCTATTCAGCTTTTGGAAGACGGATTGGTTAAGATTATGATCTGTTAAGAATCGAGCGTCCTTGGATGTGTTGGTGAAAAAGCCAAGTAACGGCATTCCTCTGTTGTGTGACAAGGTTATCCTTTTGAAATCGTTGCTTACCACGAAGTCCATCCAACATTTTTGGGCGACTGATGCCCTCAGTATGCAGGATGGGTGCGGAGGAAGCCTGACAAGAATCTGACCAAATACATCGCTTGGCTAGTCATTGATTGTTGCATTTGTTCTTCCACCCAAGCTGGTAGGATGATGCAAATAGCACAAGTGCATCATCAGAATTAAGTAAACAGCACAATGCACAATGCACAACCCTAAAAAAGAATTAAGTAAACACAACAATGCATTATATAATTTGACAGGAAAATTTATCATCGAAATTTCCTAAACTGCACCCATCTGAAAAACTACCTAAAAAGCAGAGTCTGTCAACAAAATAACCTAAGCAGCATAAGGAATCAACCAGAGTAGTACGAAAGCACCACAAAATGCTTCAGCATGTCAGAACTCTGCAAAGGGAATGAAGAACATTTTTTAGGTCACCGGGGAGGACAGAAAGGCCCCCACCTAAAATTTTCTAGTTTTATCATCAAGAAGAGGAGAAAAAATGGATGCAGCTTCAGTGACTTGGTGAACCCAAGTGTCACGGTGACTTGCCCTAGGATCCACCTTCCATCTTATATCAAACGTATGATAGTAGCTCATATTTTGAACTGAAAAGTAAAACTATTCAAAAAAAATTGACAAAAAACCAGTAAACCATCGGTGCCTAGGTTTGAATCTTGTGAAAGTTTCATCCTATTCGGATCACTAGTTTGTGATTAAATAGATTTTTATGTTCCTAGTACTACTAGTTTAAACTAATATCCACTGCGTCCATAAAAAACCCTAGAGAAGAATACACAAAAGAGGAAGGAAGTCAAGGAGACAAAATCCAATGCAGAACTTACAATGGGGTTGACGAGTTCTGAGCAGATGGAGCGGATGCCACCGACGAATCACGAGCCACAGCCATTGACACCGAAGAAGCACGACCACAAGCTGACGCATTCCTAGCACCCCACGTAGTCGTCGCTCTGGCAGTGACAACCAACATAGTCGAATTTGTTCTAGTAGTAGCCGACAAGGATTTCGACTGTGCCTCCACCGCTTTCCAAGCATCACTCAACACTGCCCAAGTCTCCGATGCGGTACAAGCATCGGCCTCCGCATCCGCATCACATGTATTTGCTGGTGCTGCTTGAGCATCCACCTTTGCTTTACAAGCATCTGCCGACGTAGCAAATGCATCCGCCAACACCGATTCCATTTCATGTAAATGCCACGAGATTATTTAGCTCGCAATGCCAAAAATAAATGCATTCTATCCTTCAGAAAGCCCGTAATGGCTGGAGGTTGGGGACATACATACCAACGAACAACGGTGCGGTGGTGTTCAATGGTGGAGCGGTGGGGACGGTTTGGTCGAGGGAGGGCATCCTAGCAGAGAAGATGACAATGGGGTCAAGGGGCTACCTCGAACTCGAAACTAACTTTCGCCCCACTATATTTTTTTTTTGCGAATCCCACTTTTTTTAGGGGAAACCCCGACTTTATTAATAGTAGAAACCACACGACTGATACAAGTTTGTGCACTTGCGTTGCATAGTTTCCCGCCTACAGACATCAAGTTTGTGCACTTATTCGTGTGATACAATCAATTGCTGGGTAAAATATTCAAGGTGGTAGAAGCCTACCCTTTCTATGACATCAAGATCTAGAGTTCAAACATCGACCTAAAATTCCACAATCTATAACTACAAGTTTTGGTTTACTACCAGAAACATTCTAACAAATCACTCGCAGCTAGCATTAACATCATCATTAACAAATCTCAGAAGGAAAAAGATTGAAAGATAAAAAACACCGCAAGTTCGAATAAGATGACTACTCTTGCCAAATATAGTCACATAAAGCCATGTCCAATATATATGTCATAATAGTACATCAAATATATAGATTCGTGGACACCACACACTAGCAGAGCAAAAAAATAGTTATAGTACCTGACTTAACAAATAGTCATCCTCACAAGAGACCCAAACCCTTCTAAAATGAAAGTAGAGCGGTCAATATGGTTTAAAGATTTCCTCATCTTTTGCAGGATCAGGACTATATGGGTGTGGAGAATCTCGAATTTCTTTTAGGGTCTCATCTGCTTCTAGAGCCGAATTAAAAAGATTGTCAGCTCGCATTCCCACCTGTTCCAAGATCCGGTCGTACACCTGGCCAATCAGCTCGTCGCCATCCACATCAGGCAACTTGGGAACTAAGTTGTCAGCCACGAACTTTTGAAAATCAACAGCAGCATCATGAGTAGCTGAAATTGATGTATTCCATCCTGCAGTCAAATCAGCTATCCGCTTAGTGGATGTGGACACTTCTTCCTTCAGGCACCTAATCTGTTTGTCCTGGTGTTTCACTTTCTCTTGAAGGCACGAAATCATGTGTCTATGAGCTTTTTATTTCTCTTAGAGACGAGCAATTGTCAAATCCTTGTAGTGACCAGCACCATTACGCCATGAGCAATATGAGTAAGGTGGAAACTGCAGATAACAAATAGAAAATTAAACCAGATTCTCATTTCAAAAAAAATAAACCAAATTCTCGTTTCACAATCCAAATTCAGCTGCACACATCGTGCAAGCTCCACAGTGGTGCCGCAAATGGCGAAGAACCATAGAGGCATATTTACCAAACATGGGAAACAAAACCGACATGAAAAGGGCCGTACTTCATGGTTTGCCTTCTTAGCTAGCACATGAGCAGTCCTGTCCTTAGTAATAAGTGGCAACATATCAGAATGACTTTGTTTCTGCAAATCATGATGCAAAAAAAATGATAAGTATATTTTAGGGGACATTTTAAGTAATAAAGCGCTCTTTATCGAAAAAAATGTTTTCGGGGACAAAGCATAGGTTACTAAAATTCCAGCAAAGCAACTGGATACATAAAAACAATTGTCACTCGATAATGCCTGCTCCACGGGTGGGACATGCGCATGATGCTAAATGAAATGCAGCAAAACCAATAAATTTTAGGAAAGAACACATCAATCTCACAATGTGAAGAAGGATGTGTGCATTAATCTGATGCCAAGGATTGGACGTGTTTCCCTTTAATGAACAATATAATTTAAAGAACTTAGCAATGCAGGACAGCAGCAAACAACAATCTATTTATGAACGATATGCAGCAAATTACATCTGCATTGTTTAGTAGAGGACCGTTCTGTGAAATAAAGCTAGGGAAAGCTTCCCATCCTCGAAAGACTCTTCTTGGCAGCATATACTTACCTATTTTCAGTGGACCTTATAACTAATTCCATGGCTACATCACTGGTGAACCCAGCATCCTAATGTGGCATATAGATCTACTATTTCAAATAGGAATCACCTAAACAACTATCCGGATGGTTGCGGACTCACCGGAGATTGCACTGATGCGATGGAAAGGTGGACGTTGCTGGGTAAAGAAGGTGCGCGATGGGGGAGGTGCATGATGTCTACGCACTTCTATTCTTGTAGACAGTTGTTGGGCCTCCAGGTGTAGAGGTTTGTAGAACAATAGCAAGTTTTTCCTTAAGTGGATCACCCAAGGTTTATCGAACTCAGGGAGGAAGTGGTCAAAGGTATCCCCTCTCAAGCAACCTGCAATCAAAATACAAGAAGTCTCTTGTGTCCCCAACACACCCAATACACTTGTCAGGTGTATAGGTGCACTAGCTCGGCGAAGAGATAGTGAAATACAAGTGGTATGGATAATTATAAGTGGTAACGGTGATAGATAATAGCTTGATGGCGTGGAAAAGACTAAAGTAAAACTGAAATAAAGATGGAAACAAGCAAGCATGTAACAGATCTAGTAGCAAACGGTGTTTCAATGCTTAGAAACGAGGCCTAGGGATCATACTTTCACTAGTGAACACTCTCTCATATAAATATATCATCTTCATGATACTATGCTGAACTACTCTCCGGTTGGACACTCTAATCAACTCTAGGGCTATAACAGCACACCTCAAAGTAAGCCTTTCCCATCTAGAAAACCCCACACTGTCACCTTGAGTACTAGATGAGTCCAACAAACACCACAATTTCATAAAGACATCTAACTCCAAATATAACTCATAACAAGTATTTGTAATCTCTAGCCTAAGTGCCACCATGGTGAGCACGCTGTCACTTTCACACACATGGGGAGAGCAGAGATCTATTAAAGCACTTGAGTAGCAAGGTAGATCTATAGATTACAAGCTCATGATCACAATATGATCATGCATAGAGAGAGAAATGAACACATAGCTACAGGTAGAACCCTTAGCCTCGAGAGAGAACTACTCCCTCCTCATCATGGGAATCAGCAACGGTGATGGATATGGTGGTGGAGATCGATGGAGATGGCTCCGGGGGCACTTCCCTGTCCCGGCAGGGTGCCGGAACAGAGACTTTCTGTCCCCCGAATCTCCCCTTCGGTGGCGGCGGCGCTGTGGAACTTTTCGTGGATTTCTGATTGATGATCTAGGGTTTTGGTATCATGAGGCTCTTATAGGCGAAGGAGGCAAGGTCGGTGGCCGGCCAGGGGGCCCACACCATTCCTTGGCACGGCCTAGGGTTGCCCATGCCAAGGGGGGTGTGGCCACCCTATGGCCCCTCTCCAGCTCTCCTTATGGCTCCATGAGTCTTCTGGGAAAATAGTAACTTTGGCTTTTGTCCCGTCCAATTCGAGAATATTCATTTTCTGACTTCCGGGAACCAAAAATAGCAGAAAACAGGCAACTGGCACTGTGGCATCTTGTTAATAGGTTAGTCCAAGAAATCACATGGTAAGTACTCCAAAGTTGGAACAAAACACAAGAAAGTGGATAAAACCAAGCATGGAACATCAAAAATTATAGATACATTTGCAATGTATTAGTGCACAAATATGCAAAAAATGTAGCGATACTCGTATATAGATAGAGATAGCAGTAACACATAAACCAAATCAATTAGTAGTAACCACAAACTCTAGAAGGGCTGTAAGCAGGCTGTGAACCACTCCCATATTAATTAACCTAGTGTTATTTAACATGGCAGTAATATGAGATGGTGAGTACTAGTTAACAAAAGGGGATTACTTAATTATTCGTGGAATCTAAAGCCAGCCAACAAAAGCATCATGATCATGATAAATATCTAGATTGCATACCATACTTGGTTAAGAACCTAATGTCCAACTCTAATTACCCAAATCTAAGAACATCTATCCTATTTACGACTGAGTGTAGTGAGTTGGAGACATCCATTAACTATGCAGCCATCTCCTCGGCATGCATCTGATGGTGCTCCTACTCCTCCTCTTCGAGGTCATCGCAGATCTCGAGCTGTAACCATAGCGACATCATCGCGCGTTGTAGCGAAACTGAGTGCGGTAGATCTACCAAGTGGACGAACGTGCAGCGCTCACATTCGTAGTTGCAACCCAAGAACCTGCGGCCGAAGTTCGTTCCCTCGAATGCGACGGTGCACCAGGGTGCAGTCGCACCAGAGCCAGAGATCCGCATTGGCAATGATGTTGTACCACTCTGCGTCTACCATCTGTGCTGGCATCTGAACCCAGGAAACATCATCGATCGAGACAGGCAGAATAGAGAAAAACGCCAAAACGAGAGAACCCATAACCTGAATTCGAGAAAATAAACTGAGACCATGAACTCTGGCGTACTTACCCTAACCCCGCTGCCTTGCGCATCAAGATCCCCTGTTGTTCGCCAGACCGGCATGACTGAATCCCCCGACATTGCTCGAAAAAAGAATGCGCCTTCAAAGCCTAGCGTAGAGGCTTCGTGGAGAAGGAAGTGTTAGGGGACCGGTTCTCACATTCGCTGGCTACTACTCCATATTGGATTTACCTTGACCACTGATAACTAGGGCCCGCGCTAGACAACCCGTGGGCCCCCAAACATCACTCACCTAGTTTGACTTGCATTACATGGAGTACTTTTGGAAAACAGATCAAAACTCAATAAATAAATAAATAAAACAAAGGCCCCTCTCTTTTTGCGAAAACCCATTAAAAAACGGAGACTCTCACAAATGCGTACACACACTCACCCCTATGAATGCAGGTACGCACACCCTACACCTATGAGCACTTCAGAAAGACTGGATCTTGAGACTGATCTCGCGGGGATTGAGCTTGACGAAGTCACCATAGGTACCTCGCTATATATTGACGGGAATGTCGCCTCTCACTACCCTCGTAACCATCCTTCAAAGTCGAGCGCCGAGGCTTCGTGGCGAAGGAAGTGCAAGGGGGTTGGATCTCATATTCGTTAGCTACTATGGGATGTAATTGAACGACAAATAATGTGGCCCCCGGTAGTGAGCCCATAGACCCTAGACACCAGTGACCATTACAATTACTTTGGGAAAACTGAGCAAAACTTAATACAAACGGAAGGCCCATCTCTCTCATTTTTGCGAAAATCCACTATAAAACGCATACGCTCACAAATGCATACACACACTCTCCCCTATGAATGCATGAACGCACATCCTACCTCTATGAGCACCTCCGAAAGATTGTGTCTTCAGACTGTCCGGTGGGGGGGCTTGAGCTTGACGAAGTCACCATAGGCACCTACAGCCCTCGTAACCATCCTTCAAAGCTGAGCGTGGAGGCTTCGTCGAGAAGGAAGAGCTAGAGGAGTCAGAGCTAACATTCGCTGGCTTCTATAGGATATAACTAGACCACTAATAACAATAGGGCCCCATGGTAGTGAGCCCATTGGCCCCAGACATCAAAGCAAGCACGGTGTCAAGTTTTAAACATATATCTTAACGGTGAAGTGGGTAGTGCTAACAAAATGATTTTTCAAGGTGATTCTAGTGCTAGACTTATGTCTAAGAGAATAAATTGGGAGGGCCCACTATTCAGTGGATAACAATCTGTTTTTCTTTTTAGCATGGTTGTGTGGACCCACTTCAGTTCTAAACGCTGGACCAAAAGTAGTTTTCATAGCTACTTCTAGACACTGCACATGCCCTTACTATACGTAGCTTAGAAATTTACTAGCTTCATGTCTAAGAAAATTGTAGGTTGCTTTGTGATGGGGGAATACAATCAGGGTATGCCTATGAAGCGAAATCGCCAACTAGAGCGAGCCGACTGAAGACAAACCCATAGCAGATCGACTCGTTGAATACGGCGACTGGCACGTACTAGACCTAGATGTCATGCCGACTAGAGGTCCAAGCCGGTGACTCCAATACAAAGCTCATTAGTACACTTGTAAACCCTAACTGGCTGGATATATAAAGCCACTAGGGGCACCCCTTTGAGGACTCTCTCCCACGGGATATTAGATCTCAGTCTCCCCCTCCACCTCCGGTGGCTCCATGTAAACCAATCTATGATCATATACTGGATTGACAGCAGGACGTAGCAATCATCCATCGAGGGGACATGAAGCTGGGTACATCGTGTGCCAATCTTGCTCCCAACTTCTCCTACGTCGCCTTGCCCTTTCCTCTGCGTAAGCTACTCCGTAGCATCTGCAGTGTCCAATACCACGACAGTTGGCGCCCACCGTGGGGCAAGCAACGACTGGAGCCATCATCCCGAGCGAGATCCCTCATCTTCAATGACATCCCGATCGGATCCAATATGTGTCTAAGGGATTGCGAGCTGAACGATCTGATTCAGCTGCCAACGAACACGACGAAGGTACACGCAGACGTCGATTTGAAGAAATCTCTCACATGCGTACATGCACAATCGGTTCTAGTACACGACAGCTAAGTTTTAATTTTATCCTACGTCCCGATCGATTACCTTGTGAATTATTATTTTACTCAGATGTAATCTCGTATGCATGTCGTTTTTTCTGCACCATATGGAGGATTGATCCATGTAAGGCTGGATTTATTGGTACAGCTCGTGGACTACTCGATCCCACCCTGCATCTTCAACTATGGCTTATGTCTCCTAATCATATGGCAAAAGAGAAGCAGATGAATTTTCAGGTGAACCTTTACCCTTGCAGCCTAGAAAGGCCACGACTAGTGGATTCCTTTTTCTATCCAATCACGTCTCTCAGTCACATATTGATTATTCTATAAATTAATTAGCATATGTGGTTTGGATCTAATCGTTTGCACCTAGTTTTGGAGTACATGTGACTACACAGCATGAATTGAGGAGATGAGTGTGTGTCAAGCGTTGGCTGGCCGTGGTCCTAAATTCAGCGGTTTCAAAGGCTACCGGCCGTAAGGTGTTTGACGACAGGCTTGTACGCGCTTCAATGACCAGTCTAGCGAACTGAACACCAGGTTCTATTTTTCTTATTATTTACCCTGTTATATAAATCTCAATCTACAAATATTTTCCTTCCGTTTGTACTATTTTTTGGATATAGATTTATAAATCCAGATCATGTCAAAAAGTCGGTACAACTGCAATGCGGATGTCGTTGGGACAACTCCGCCCGACTACATGTCTGCCGCCGCGTGACCTAGTCCGCCTCTTCACCGCGTCGGCCATTTGGGCAACGTCGACTCCTTACGGCTACTCGCCACGGTCGCGGGACTAGTCACGATCGGCGACTCGCCTGCCGCGGACTTGCCATTGCGAACCCACCATTGCGGACTCGCCACACTCGGGGCTCTCCATCATGCACTCGCCCCTCGCGGGATCCCTGCCATCACGGAATCTCCACGCTTGGGGACTCGCTGCCCTCGCGGACTCTCCACGCTCGGGGGACTCGGCTCGCCATCACAGACATGCCACGCTTGGGGGACTCGCCATCGTGGGCTCGCCACCGCGAACCCCCCCTTCGCCGACTCACCACACTACCGGCTAGACGCCGCATGACTTCGTCATAGCGCGACCTGCATCCGCCGCGATGACTGCATATCCGCCACGACGACTTTGCCATAGCGCGACCTCTGTCCGCTGCGTCTACCCGGTGTCTGCCGCGCCGACTTTGCCATAGCGTGACTTTCATCCGCCGTGTCGACCCCGTGTCCGCCGCGTCGACTTCGCCATAGCGCGACCTCCGTCCGCCGCGTCAACCCCGTGTCCGTTGAGTCGACTTTGCCATAGCACGACCTCCGTCCGCCGGGTCGACCCCAAGTCCGCCGCGTTGACTTCACCATAGCACAAGCTTCGTCCGCCGCATCGACTTTTCCAAAGCACGACCATATGTCTGCCGCGTCGATCCCGTGTCCGCCGCGTTGACTTCGCCAAATTTGACAGCCTGCAGGACCTGAAAATTTTACATCTCCTCCGTTAGGCTACATGGCGGGAGTCAAAGCACGACCATGCAATGCCTGCAGCTATAGCTGCAGGGCGCCGCTCGCGCGTGGCTCAATAACCTCCCGTGCGGATCCATTCGCAGCTAGGAAGAGCTGGTCTACAGCTTTTTGCCTAACTTCAAGCGCACTTACAAAAGGCCTGCATCAATCGAAGAACTGAGAAGCTGCCAGGAAAGATCTGGCGAATCGTTGCGCTCGTGCATCTAGAGATGGTCCATTATCAAGAACTCCGCAGAAAAAATCTTGGAGGACCGCGCAATCGAAGCATTCAATGGCGATGTTCGCCGCATAGAGCTTAGGAAGGAGTTGGGCTGCTCGAAGCCCAAAACGATCGACCACCTGATGGAAATCACGAATCGGTGGGCTAATAGAGAAGACTCATGAAAAACCACACCTACTACGATGATGACGACGACCTGGGGCGTAGACGCGACCGCCGAGGCAAACGCCGAATGCGCGTCTACGATGACCACGACGAGGTCAATATGGTCGCAGCCGGCTATGCTGACAAACGCGACGACAACCGCAACAACGGATATCATAGTGGTAGATACCTCGACAGCGGGAAAACCACGTAGGTGTGGCAGCGCCGCACTCGTGAGGAAACACCCGCAACATCTATCGAGGACAAACTGTCCGGGCCATGCAACGTGCACTTCTACATCGACAAGCACGATGACCAGGACTGTCGCGAGTTCCTCAAACTCCATGAAGGCTTGGCTCGGATGAAGCGCGATGCGGTCAATAAGTGCTATGGAGGCAGCCCAGGCGCCGTGGCACATGGAGCTCCTCCACCACCACCCACGGCTGCGCCGGTCCAGCATCACGGAGGAGAACCATACCCATGAGCCGTGGGCAACATGGGGATGATCCAAAAAGGGCGTCCCTCAAATCGAGTGAAGAAGGCCATCACTCGCCAAGTTAACTTGGCGATAAACTCTCCACCTTCCACCACTGAGTACCTCAGTTGAAGCGACTCCTACATCACCTTTGACAGGCGTGACCACCCGCTCCAAGTTCCTCGTCCAGGCGGTTGTCCCCTCATACTCGATGCGCAGATCGGGGGCTTCGATATGATTCGTGTCTTCATGGACAGCGGCAGTGGCATTAACCTCATGTTCGTGAGTACCTTGCAAGCGATGAGAATCCCTCTGACATGTCTGGAAGTTTTAGACACCATGTTCCATGACATCGTCCCAGGGAAGGGCATATATCCCCTGGGAAAAATCAACTTCGACGTCATCTTCGGCATGCTGCAAAACTTTCGGCAAGGGCGCATCGACTTTGAAGTCGTCGACTGGCCTTCACAATACCACTGCATCCTTGGACGTGTCACGTTCACAAGGTTCATGGCAGTGTCGCACTACGCCTACCTGCAGATGAAAATGCCAGGTCCAAACGGCATAATCACAATCAATGGCAACTTCGAGAGGTTCGACAACTTCGATAGGGAATTCAACTGAATCTCCCAGTCCTTCGGCATGCAAGAGGAACTCGCAAGATTGAAGGAGTCGACAGACAACAGTCTGCCGCCCCTGAGCAGGCTAAGTTCACTCGACCTGTCCTTCGACTCGTCAGTGCACACGAAGAAAGTCCAGGTCCACCCAACGGACCCGACCAAGATGACCCTCATCAGGAACAACTTGAGTTCCGCATAGGAACTCGCGCTCGTCGAATTCCTCCGTGAGCACTAGGAGATCTTCTCCTAGTGTCCAGCGGACATGCCAGGGGTACCCAGGGAATTCGCCGAGAACTCACTCAACGTGAATCCAGACGCAAGGCCAGTCAAGCAGACAATTCGGCGACTGTCTGAACCACGAGCAAAAGCAGTCGGAATGGAGATCAACAGACTCCTCGATGCAAAGTTTATGCAAGAGATCAAGGACAGTACTTGGCTCGCTAACACAGTGCTTGTGCCTAAAAAAGACACGGATATCCTGCGGATGTGCGTGGACTTCACTTCTTTGAATAAGCACTACCCATAGGACCACTTCCCATTGCCACGAATCGACCAAATCATCGACTTCGGATTTGAATGTGAGCGTCTCTGCTTCCTTGTCTCCTACTCAGGATACAACCAGATTCGAATGAAGGAGGAGAATCAGGAGAAAACGGCGTTTACAACGCCCTTTAGTGTGTTCTACTACAACATGATGCCCTTCGGGGTAAAAAACGCAGGAGCCACCTATCAGCGGTGCATGCAGGCTTGCCTCAAGAACCAACTTGGTCGCAACATCCAAGTCTACGTTGATGAAATTGTCATCAAAACCAAAGAGGAAGCCTCGCTAATCGACGACCTACGCGAGACATTCGCCAACCTCAACCGCTACCGGATCAAGATCAATTTGGATAAATGCGCCTTCGGCGTGCCATCTAGGCAGTTACTCAGGTATCTTATCTCTGCGAGAGGGATCGAAGAAAACCAGAAGAAAATAAAGGCCATACTAGCCATAGAGAAGCCGAAGAATGTAAAAGCCATCCAGCAGCTAGCTAGGCGAATCACGGCGCTCAGTCGATTCATCAGTCAAATGGGCAAAATTGCACTGCCCTTCTACCAACTTCTCCGCAAAGTTGACAAGTTCGAGTAGACAGACGAGGCGCAAGAAGCATTCGAAGACCTCAAACGTCTACTATCCACCTCGCCAGTACTGGTGACGCCTCACAAAAAGGAACCACTGCTGCTCTACATCTCCGCCATCAACCAGGTGGTCAGCACGGTGCTCGTGGTCGAACAAGCCGAAGAAAATAAAGTCCACGGGGTCCAGCGCCCAGTCTACTACCTCAGCGAGGTGCTCACGCCAACAAAACAGCGGTACCCGCACTACCAAAAGCTGGCGTATGGCGTCTTCATGACAGCTAGGCGACTGCGCCACTACTTCTAGGAGCACCCAATCGTGGTGGTAAACGACGCCTCGCTTGGGCACATACTCAATAATCCTGATGCCACCGGACGAGTCGCGCTCTGGGGAATCAAACTGTCTCCACAAGACATAACATACGATAAGCGCGACGCGATTAAATCACAAGTTCTCCCGGACTTTCTCGTGCAGTAGATGGAGAATCAGCTCCCCGACAAAACCAGATATGCCGTACCTCTCGACAATGTACTTCGATGGGTCCAAGTGAAAGGACAGAGCCAACACAAGTGTCATACTGGCATCGCCCCAAGGAGACAAGATGAAATACATTCTGCGAATGCAGTTCACCGCCTCCAATAATGAAGCTGAGTACGAAGCCCTAATCCATGGGATGCGGATGGCGAAAGCTTGTGGCGCCAAAAGGCTCATCATCTACGGCGACTCCAAACTGGTGGTCAATCAATCGATGCACGAGTGCGACGCACTGAGCGACAAAATGATCGCCTATCGCGACCTCTATAACACACTCGAAGGAGACTTCAACGGCTGTGAGCTGCGACATGTGGGCGGCAAAGCAATGAAGATACGAATCTACTCACCAATATTGGCTCCACCTGTGCCCCCATACCACCTAGGATATTTCTCGAGTGCATCTGCGAACGCTCCATCAAGCCTAAGGCTCAAGAGAAGAAAACAAGCACGTCAACGGACTCGGGGGATACGCCACCCAACGATCCAATGGCACTCGACGATATGGAGCTTGACACAGGACTCGAAGGACCAATGGGTGTCATGATGATCGAGCCATCTTGGACACAACCCTACATTATGTACCTACTCAGCAAGAGGCTGCCAGACGACCTGACTGACGCGCGGTAGATCGCATGGCGATCCAAGGCATTCGCCCTCATCAACAGTGAATTGTACAAGCGCAACATCACATGAGTGCTCCAATGGTGCGTATCCAACAGGGACGCAAGGGCCATCCTCCTCGACATCCACGAAGGCACTTGCGGGCATCATGCTGGCAGTCACGCCCTTGTTGCCAAAGCTCTACGAGCTAGATTCTGCTGGCCGACGGCCATGCGCGACGCCAAGGACATCGTCCAGTGCTGCAACGCTTGCTAGCGATTCATAGACAAACCTCACGCACCTGGCGCGAACCTCCGGCCAATACCATTTGCTTGGCCCTTCGTGCAATGGGGACTCGACATGGTGGCAAGCTCCTGAAATCCTCGCCAGGAGGTTACGTCTACCTCTTGGTCGTAGTCGACAAATTCACCAAGTGGATCGAGGCCATGCTGGTGACAAATCAATCAGGGGCCAGCGCTG
This sequence comes from Avena insularis, assembly GCA_023614405.1. NCBI lineage: Eukaryota > Viridiplantae > Streptophyta > Magnoliopsida > Poales > Poaceae > Avena > Avena insularis. Next base: position 318,248,794 of record CM042686.1, read on the forward strand.
TCAAGTTCTTCGAGTCCATTGTCTACCTCTTGGGAGTGCCACACAGCATCATCACGGATAATGGGACGAACTTCACCTCTAAGGAGATCCAAGAATTCTGTGAAAAACTGGGAATCAACATAAGCTACGCCTTGGTGGCTCACCCGTAGATTAACGGTTAAGTCGAAAAGGCCAACGGCCTCGTCTACGGTGGAATCAAGAAACGAATCCTCCGACCACTCGAACAAGCCGCTAGATGCTGGCCAGACAAGCTTCAATCCGTACTATGGAGCCTGCGCACAACTCCAAACAGCGCCACGAGATACACCCTGTTCTTCATGGTGCAAGGTGTTGAAGCGGTGCTACCTGCAGAAGAATGCTACAAAGACCCACGGGTGGTCACTTATAGCGAACAGGAGTCAACTCTTACACTCGAAGACTCCGTCGACCTCCTTGATGAGGCGCGAGAAATCGCAGCGGAGAGATCAACGATCTACTAGCAAAGCCTCCGCAACTACCACAGCAGAAGGCTACGCCCCAGATCCTTCGTCGAAGGAGACCTGGTCCTGCGACTTAAGAAACAAGGGCATCTCAAGATCGAGTCCCCTTGGGAGGGACCTTACGTGATTACAGAAGTAATCCCAGGTGGCGCCTACCGCCTTAAAGATTTCGAGACAGGAGTCGCATACTCCAACCCCTAGAACGTCGCGTAGCTGCGTCGCTTCTATCCCTAGTTGTTTTTTACAAATAAGGCTATTCAGCCAGGCTACTTAGCCACACATTGTACCTCGAACTATTTCATGAATAAATAAAGCTAAGTGCCCCAAAACTTTGTGTTTTCCTTATTTTTCTTACAATTTTATCACAAGGGGGGCTGTGCCACCCTTTACACTTTCGTTCTACAAACAAATTGCAGTATCCTGAGTAGCTGACATAACATCAATCGAATACTTGATAAACACCAACCCAGTTGCAACACACCTGACATGTTGGCAAGGTGCTGAGATAAACACAAGTCAGGCTAATGAAAAGGAACTGTAGAGTACAACACAGTCGCAAAATATAAAAGCTAGGAAGCTCTTCACATATCAATGGGTATTAATTACACCCAACATATTCATGTGAACTTTACAACACTTGTACAATTATGTGCAGGATACAAGTCAAGCTACTACCACAACATAAGAATGTTCGTTTGTTCCTCGAAGAAATCGATAATCTCCTCGGCTGGTCGGTCAACCGCTTGATAGCGCGGAACCATGTTCAAGGTCATACCTTCTGGTGGAGGCGGCGGCCCAGCTGCAACAGACGGATCATCTACATCTGGCCTATGCAGTCGCAGCGATATATGTAGCAGCACCTACTACTACTTGTTGTTGTCGCACGCACTCGCTGCGCTCAAATCTTGGAACTTCGCTAGAAGAGCCAACAGGCTTGAAGGGACAGCGTCCAGCGGAAACATCGCTTGATAAATATGCCTAAGGCATGACTGCGCCTTCTTCAAAAAATGATGTACTCGAGAAGCACGATCATGCAGGGTCGCAAGCGTGATCGCACAATCGTGGTCCACCCGAAAGTACCCACTAGCCTGCAGTTGCTCCTAGGTCAAGTCATTCATTCAGATGGCAATTCGGTCCTTCTCATCCTGCATATGACGAGCACTGACAACTACACCAAGCAAAAAGGCAAAGTGTGAAGACAAGGCATCTCCACGATTGACTAAAAGAAAATATGAGAGGGCAGAAAGCTAACATTTGAACTGCTCACTAAGCTGCGCCACCTCCTCCAAGAGATACTTTTCACGGGCGGTGGCCTTCTCCGCCTTCGACTTCCATACATCTACACTACCGCGGAGGATGGGCAACTCACGCTCCAATTGCTTAATGCGATCGTGCAGTCGCGAAAGCAATGAAAACTCCTCCACCTTTGAGCGCAGTTGCGCCAAGGTTTCATCGGTGGGCGGAGGATCAGGAGGACGACTCGAAGGACCACTCGACGTACCCTATCACAAACCAAGCAAGAGAAAATAAGGGACCAAGAATAAATTGATAAAAGGCACGAATGCATTCAATCACATCAAAGTCTCGGCAGGAACGCTCCCACAAAAGCATAGTCTCAACAAAAGGCAAGTACAACTATTACCTATATAGACTAAGGAGCATTCTGCTTCTTCGACTTCGACTTTGGCTTTTGGGGGCTTCACCGCATCCATGGCAGTCTCCGATGCCACGGATTTGCCGGTGGTAGCCCCAGATGTCGCGGCCTTCGCTGCCTTCGCTCGTCGTCGCTCCTTGGAATACTTGGTGACTGTCTCGAATAAGTTGAGGACCATATTTAGCGCAGCTACCAGCGAAGGGAGCAAACACTACTTGCTGGCCTCCGGCGTCAACAGGCATCACCTCCGAAATAGCAGCGGGATCCATCTCCATGCCATGGGCTTGCACCATCGCGAGTGCAATGGTGGCGCCGACGGACCGCTGCAAGTTCCTGAAATCCGCAGGAATACCCCCAACAAGGGATTCCACTAGGTCTCCAAGGTTGTCGATCAACCCGGCCTTGGGAGTTAAATCCTCGCGGATGCGATTGAGCACATCCTTGGCCTTCCCTAGTGTCTCCTGGAGGGAAATACTGCGGTCTTCGATGGCAACGATGGCGCCTGCCAATGCATCCGCGCGACACAGAAACTGGGCATCAAAGCTCAGGCCGCTAGCATCTGCATACACAAAAGTGTTAGTAGAACAACCACACGTCAGAGCAAAGAGCAATGCACATCTAGCTGAAAGAATACTTGAGAGGGACTTGGCAATCAAGAAAAGTTGCTCCTCGAACAACTTCTCCCTCTCAGTAGTGGAGGCGCGGAGATCCTTTTCTCGCTTTCGCGACTCCTCTAGAGCTGTGATTGCTTCGTCGCCGCAGTAAGCGTCTTCTCGAGTGAAGCAGCATGACGAAGTAGTTCATTATGCTCAACTACAACGCACAAGGTGTATCATCAATCGAATTCGTAAATTTCACGAAGACAAAGACTGTCATGGTATTGACCACGGCAGGTGCTACAGGGTAGCTTACGTAGAGGAAAGGGAAAGGCAACATAGGAGAATCCAGGAGCGAGATTGGCACACGATGTACCCAGGTTCACATCCCCTCGATGGAGGATCGCTACGTCCTGCTGTCAATCCAGTATATGATCATAGATTGGTTTACATGGGATCCGCCAGAGGCGGAGGGGGAGACTAGATCTAATATGACGTGAGCGAGATCTAATGTGATGTCCTCGGTGGAGGTTCCCCTAGTGGCTTTATATATGCAGCCAATTAGGGTTTACAAGTTCTAATGGGCTTTGTATTGGAATCACCGTCTTGGGCCTTCAGTCAGCGAGTCATCTGGATACATTATGCGCTAGTCGCCGTATTGGGCGAGTTGATCCGCGCTGAGCTAAGCTTCAGTCGGCTTGATCCAGCTGGCAACTCCGCTTCGTGGGCATACCCCGATTGGTATTCCCCCATCAGTAGTCCCCGAGCGCGTCAGGGACTCCACGATGACTTAAAGCCACCGAATCAGTGCAAGTGATTCTAGGGTAGAGTCGATGGTGAGTCGTTAGCGAGCTCCTGAAATAGAGAAATAGCTCATGAGTAGCCCAATCGCCAAGGCGAGTCGACGTGCCGGGCGAGTCGTCATTGGACGGAGTCGCCCCTTGGAGAAGTTTGGCCGGCGCCTTGTCAACTTGCTGTCATAGAGGATGTGGAGGCCACCAAATCATTGATGGTGAAGTCGCAAAGTCAGTGCAGGGGAATACACGAAGCGAGTCCACGAGGGGTGAGTCCCCGAGCGTGTTGAGTACGCGAGGGCGAGTCCGCAGTGGCGAGTCGCCGAGTGTGTTGAGTAGGCGAGGGCGAGTCCCCAGTGGTGAGTCCCCGAGCGTGGAGAGTACATGAGGGCGAGTCCGCGGTGGTGAGTCCCTGAGCATGGCGAGTAGGCGAGAGTGAGTCCCCAAACGCGGCGAGTACGCGAGGGAGAGTCCACAGTGGTGAGTCCCCGAGCGTGGTGCGTACGCGAGAGCGAGTCCCCGAGCATGGCGAGTACGCGAGGGAGAGTCCGTGGTGGCGAGTCCCCAAGCGTGTTGAGTATGAGAGGGCGAGTCCGCGGTGGCGAGTCCCCGAGCATGTTGAGTACACGAGGGGAGTCCACGGTGGCGAGTCCCCGAGCGTGTTGAGTACGCGAGGGCGAGTCCACGGTGCCGAGTCCCCGAGCGTGTTGAGTACGCGAGGACGAGTCAACGGTGGTGAGTCCCCGAGCGTGTTGAGTACGCGAGGGCGAGTCCGTGAGGGGAGAGTCCCCGAGTGTGGCGAGTCCGCGATGATTGCGAGTCCGTGAGGGGAGAGTCTCCGAGTGTGGCGAGTCCGTGATAATTGCGAGTCCGCGAGGGGAGAGTACCTGAGTGTGGCGAGTCTGTGATGATTGCGAGTCCGCGATGACGTTGATTGCGTTGTTTTTGTTTGCGAGTCTCTCGTCTTGGCCCGAGAGGGCAGTCGCTTGGCGACTCCAAAGATGGCTCTCGGCTTGGCGTTCTTTCTGGACGATCCAAGGCTCGGTTTGCGAGTCCTTGTCCGTAGTACTTGGCCGTGCGAGTTGCACTATCTAAGGTTGAGGAGGACATGGTGCTATTTGTGTAGCACTGCCATTTGTCTTGGCCCAGAAGGACGGTCGAGAAAGGCGACTCCAATGATGAATCTCGGTTAGCATTTTTTGTGGACGATCCGAGGCTCGGTTTGCGAGTCCTACTTGCGCCAGCCATTATGTCGCTCTTTCAAAGGTTGACAAAGGCAAACTGATTTTCCCGGGGGGAAGAGATACCCAGTGGTGAGTCCATGCAGCGTGGCATGCAACCCTCTCTGGCGACTCGGACGATGAAGGTCCCTCAGTAGGCGCGGCGTACGCATTCGACGTAGCCGGAAAGAGTTGACGCGGCAGACATATGGTCGCCCTTTGGCGAAGTCGACGCGGCGGAGCGAGTCGTGCTAGGGCAAAGTCGACGCGGCGAACATGGGGTCGATGTGGCAGACGGAGGTCGCGCTACGGCGAAGTCTATGCGGCGGACACGGGGTCGATGCGGCGGACAGAGGTCACGCTATGGCAAAGTCGACGCGGTGGACGGAGGTCGCGCTATGGCGAAGTCGACGCGACAAACACGGGGTCGATGCGGCGGACGGAGGTCGCGCTAGGCCGAAGTCGACGCGGCGGGCATGGGGTTGATGCGGCGAACGGAGGTCGCGCTAGGGAGAAGTCGACGCGGCAGACACGGGGTTGATGCAGCGGACGGAGGTCGTGCTAGGGCGAAGTCGACGCGGCAGAAACAGGGTCGACACGGCATACGAGTCGACGCGGCAGACACGGGGTCGATGCGGCGGACAGAGGTCGCGCTATGGCGAAGTCGACGCGGCAGACACGGGGTCGATGCGACGAACGGAGGTCGCGATATGGCGAAGTTGAGCGGCGTTTAGCCGGTAGCATGGAGAGTTCATGGTGGGCGAGTCGACGAACGTGGCGAGTCCACAAGCGTGGCGAGTCTAAAACGGGTGAATCCCCACGTGTGACGAGTACACGGCGAGCGAGCCCCCGAGCGTGCGAGTCCGTGATGAGCGAGCTCGCGACATGCGAGTCCTCGAACATGGCCGGAAGGAGTTGAGGTGTTGGTCGGAATCGACGCGGCCGGTGATGTCACACGGTGGAGTCGGTCAGATTATTGTTGGAGCGCACGTGACGGAGTCGATGCAGCAGACGGTGTCACGTGGTCGAGTCGGTCGGATTTATTGCCGGACCGGGTCATCTTCACGTCTTTCGTATTGCGGTTGTACCGGCACAACTATGCTGACGATCTTGTTGCTGGAGTATTAGGCGTCGGGGTCGCTAGGTCGCGTACATGCCGATTCACGTTGTGTAGTGCATGTATTGCAAAAGAAAGTGTGAATGATTAGATCCAAAGAAAATAGTTAATTGCCATAGTAATCAAAACATGAATTAGATGAGGTTGAATAAATAAAATTCGTAGGTCATGGCTATATGAGACCGAGTCGTGACCTGCCGTCGCTGTCGTTGCCGGACAGACAGTGGCCACATACGCGTGGTACACTGGGCTCTAACCTATTGCATGCGCGATCTCGACGACTGGCACGGAGTCAACGATGGAGACGAGTGGCGCTGGTGATGTCCGCTAGGATGCTGGTGATGTCGTAGAGGAACATGACGTTGTGGATCAGACTTTCCTCCGGTAGTGTCACCGTGGCGGAGATTAGCCTGCACATCGCTGATCTGCCGAGTTCATGCAGGATGCTCGTGGTCGACTCGATCAGGTCCCGGATTTATTTCTCGCACATGTTCACAAAACAACAATGATTAGTATTGATGATTTATCCAGCGCTAGCCCAGTTTAGAGAAGAAAATACAAACACGCACGTGCGTGTGATCGAGTGTTTGATACAATGGAGCAAATACCAACTAGATCAACACTAGCTCGTACGAGTACTAGACTGGAAACTAGTACGTACCTGGATTGGTCGAATCGATTTGTTCATGTATCTATCGGAAACTCAATATTCCTTTTTTCCTTGTAGATCTGGACGTGGTAGTCTCGGCGTTGGGAATTTGATCCGCGGCGGCCGCTGCCTGTGCTGAAACCTAAGCCTAGATCATCTTCTCCAGCATTGATGGTAAGGGATCCCGTCCGAATTATCACCTTCAAGCTTCGCTTGTCCCAAGATGGACGCCAACTGTCGTGGTATTGACCACGACAGATGCTACAGGGTAACTTACGTAGAGGAACGGGCAAGACGACGTAGAAGAATCCGGAAGCGAGATTGGCACACGATGTACCCAGGTTCACGTCCCCTCGATGGAGGATCGCTACGTCCTGCTGTCAATCCAGTATATGATCATAGATTGGTTTACATGGGAGCCTTCGAAGGCGGAGGGGGAGACTAGATCTAATATGACGTGAGCGAGATCTAATGTGATGTCCTCCGTGGAGGTTCTCCTGGTGGCTTTATACATGCAGCTAATTAGGGTTTACAAGTGCTAATGGGCTTTGTATTGGAATCACCGTCTTGGACCTTCAGTCGGCGAGTTATCTGGATCCATTATGCGCCAGTCGCTATATTTGGCGAGTCGATCTGCCCTGAGCTAAGCTTCAGTCGGCTCGATCCAGCTGGCAACTCCGCTTCGTAGGCATACCCCGATTGGTATTCCCCATCAAAGACGAAGCCAGAACTCACCTTTGACAACACGGTGGTGATTGTCCAGCAGAGCGTGCTGACGACCCATGACAAGGACTTGCTCTGCCAGGCGAGCCGCTTCCCACATGATGAGCTGCATCAGAAGAAACCAAAAGTTGAGCAACAACACCAAGTATAAATTCGACTGCTAAAACAGCACAAAGAACGCTTACATGATCCTCAAGAGACTCCGAAGATGACTGTCGCACAGTCATCCGGGCAACCATCTGGTGTTCCCTAGCATGTGGGGAACTCGACGAATTGTGCCGGAGTGGGCCACCAATGGAGGAGACGAAGACCGTTCGACCACTTCCTTGGCCTTGGAGTCTTCGACTCCGGACTCCTTCACAAATTGGATGTCGTCAGAAGACGACGATGCCGCTCGGCTACAAAACACATCAAGCAAAACTTCAGGGAAATAGCAACTCCAAAAAGAAACCAAAACAAGATTGGGAATGCAGAACTCACCAGCTAAATTTATCAAGGTCGAAGGATTGCTCCTCCGACTCCGACGAATCCTTCGGCAATCGCAGCTTCTTCCGGGAAGGAGGAGCCATGGAGCACACAGGAACGACAGGGATTGGCTCCTCTGCAATAATGGAAGTGTCTTTTGGCGTTGTCGGCAGCGAGGCATCCGAGTCCTTGCTGCGGGAACGCTTACGAGTGTCCTGGTCGCTGGACTCGGGGGCTCCCTCCTCCTCTTCAATTCGGAAAGTCGATTCTGACTCATCCTCTGCATCCACTTCGCGTGGGATAACCCCTTCAGGACGAGGGGGCAAATTGGCAGACACCTTCCAGTCCTGCATTTAGAAGATACAACATTATATATCAAAGCGTCATAAAGGCAGTCGAAAACGGAAACTACTTCATAGTATAGTTCTACCTCAGGAGGAGGGTTAGAGGCGTCGAAAGGAGGCACGACTGGTTCGCCTGGGAGAACCTCCTTGGCGGTGTATTTGGTCACCATTCGCACCCTCTTATCCACCTCACCCGAAGAAATGCCCTTGGCAGACACGCGAGTGATATCATCAACACCGGTCCAGCAGTACATAGGGTGCACTCTAGCTTACAGAGGTTGGACGGGGCGACACAACCACATGCGAATGAGAGCGGCGCCACCCTCTTCTTTACCTATGCGGCTTTCGAGGTCGCATACGCGCATGTACAGCACCTCCATTTCCTCGGACTCGCCAGGCATCATGATGTTCTTCCAGGAGCGCTTCCTCTTGCAAGTTGATGCGAGATCAAAGGGCGCGAGTCCGTAGTGGTCTCCGTTGTCCTTCTGGTCGCGGATATAAAACCACTTGTCCCTCTACCCTTGGACGGATGCGGTGAGCTTGATGGCAAAATAGGTGACAGAGGAGTCCATGTGGATCCCATAGCCTCCTACATTGTAGACTACCAAACCGGACGCCGACTAGCGTTTTAGCTTAAAAAGCCTCCTGAAGAGGGCAATGTGTGGCTTGATTCCAAGGCAACACTCGTAGAGAGTGATAAAGCAAGAGATGTGGAGAATGGAATTTGGGGACATCTGATGAAGCTGGAGCCCATAGAAATAAAGGAGACCACGGAAGAAAGGAGGTAGAGGGAGAGAAAGACCTCAGATGATGATCGCAAGGAACATCACCCGAAAACCCGGAGGAGGACAAGGGATTACCTCCTCACCGAGCACTCGCGAGTCATCTTACGTGGGAGGAAGAACTCCATCTCGACAATGAAGATGCAGTTCGGCGGGCTTGATGATGGACGCTCGCCAGGCGCCATTTGTGATGCGGGTGCCCATAACCTTCTTTTTCCCAGCGCCAGCGGCGTTGGTGCCCATGGTGGATGCGATAATGGTGGCCGCGGAACCAGCGGCAACGCCTCCTTTCTTCTTTTCCATCTTTCGATGGCAGTGTGAATGGAGGATGTAACTGGGGAAGACACAGAGTTGGTCCAGTGCCGCGAAGGAGAAGTGCACAAGGAAGCAGAGAGCAGCAGCAATGGCGACGGAGGCACGAGCAAAGAAGACGGATGGGGAAAATTACCGCAGCTGTGCTGCTACTTAACCTCCTCGCGGGTGCCATCCAACAGCCAACAGAAACCCTACTGGACACGTGGCGTACATTGTCATTGAAACGTGGCGAGTGTGAACCACGAACCGTCCCCCACTATCTCCATTACGCGCGAAAATCGAGGAGATGCAATTAAAACAGAAGATTACGCATGCACGATCAAATCGAAGTCAGAAAGTGGGACCCATCACTCATCACGTCTTGTCAAAGCCGCTCACGCGGACAACCAAGGTCATCGATTCCAGCACAAGATTTCGACCACTTTAGTCCTTGCTCGAGTCTTCGACTCAACCAAGTCCTCAGGCGCTACTCCTAACAGGACCGCTGGCCGCGCACCCGAAAGAATTTTTATGTAGGTATATAAACATTCAGGACAAACCCTTCATCGAATCATCCATTTGACTGGGAACTGCGGGTTACTCCCATAGGGAGCGCTGAAAACACATTCGACTGAAACAAGCAACAAAAGACGACAGTAGTCGCAAATGTTTTTAGTCCCCACTCAAGTCTACGACTCGAATAGGCACTCGGGGGCTACTCCCATAGGGAGCGCTGGTTGTGCACCCTATGATTATTTCTCCTTAAAAATTATACTATGTGTTGATAACATCCACACTCGAGTTCTATGGCGACTCCGCCTCATATTTTCCCTACAAAGAGAATGTGTCTCCTGGGACACCCGAATCATCTCCACGATGACAAAAAATTCGGATGCCGAGCTTGCAGCGTGAAGATAAGACCTGAATAAGGCCTGTCAACGCATCTGTTGCGCACTACCAGAAACATATCCGTGCCTACAGGTACGATGAACATGCCTTGACAGACGCGTCAAGTTCTCACACTTATACACTGGAATTCGACTCCTGTAAGACCTCCGTGGCCTGAGTCGAATTAAGCCATCACTTTTCCGAATTCGAGTCCGGGGACTCGAGTTTGAGTAGATTGCGTTGTTTTTCCCTAAGGCAGTTAACTGATACCGATACATCAGATAAATCAGGCACGTATATCAACAATCCCTATGACACAAACTAAACACTTGAAAAATGCTCATGCATGCACTCGAAAGACTTCATAAAGTCCCCAGTCGAATCTGTGATTCCACTAGACACTCGGGGGCTACTGACATGGGTATACCCTACAGGTACTTGAGTTTGGTATATATGGCCAGGATACAGTAGAAGCCCACGGTGTTGCTAATGCCCAATACAGAATTCGAGTGGCCCACGGACTCTCTATTGCTTGTAAGACAAGAAGAAGCTTAAGATAGAAAGTTCAAAGGGAAAACCCTAATCTTTAACCGTCTCGACCTGCTACCCGAGACCTAGCCTATCTATATAAAGGCTAGGAGGGGGCAAGCGAGGAGGACAATCACAGCCCTAGTTTCCACAACTCTTGCCAGATTGCATCTGCGCGCCCCTGTAATATTCGATTCCTTCGTTAATTCCAAGAGTAGACAAATAGGAGTAGGGACCTCTACGAGGCCTGAACCTGGGTAAAACTTGCGTCCTTGTGTGCTTGTTTGCTAGCCGATTGATGCCTCCAGCGCTCCCTCCTTCTCCAAACCCAAGTCCTTAACAATGGGCATTGATGAGTTAAACCCTCGTCACTTAATTTTTTTAGTGATGACTAGATTGTTCTTTCCCCTAAAGAAACTCCAAAGACTATGGATCTGAATGCCACAAGCCAAGTTTTCACACATATATAGTGGACCAACATGATGCACTTACGATTTACCATGTTTTATCACTTCTCAAATTTCCTAGCTAACTTCACCCACTTGAATGATTTTATGTCGATTTATCGAAATTAGTTAAAATTTGGACTACTACAGGTAAATATTTGGTTGCTTTGAAAGTTTTACGAAAAAGCTCTTGGAGGTACCCATTGGGGGGAAGGGTCAATTAATATATATCAGAAACCACTGACAGTTTTGATGACAGGTTCATCTTCTTGCTAAGATTTTGCCTCCTAACTATTTAATGAAATTAGGTCAAACTTTGCTCACTATTTCATGAAATTAGGTCAAACTTTGCTAACCGATTAACTTTGAACATTGACCGTTCTATCAAGACTAGCAAATCCAAACATTGCTAACCGTTGGATATTCTTTTGCATTCTTAGCATCTAGAAAGATTCTACTAATAGTCTTTAGCACGATGAACACTAGTATGCGCAAACCTCAAAACACACAGTACTTCATTATTACTCGGTTTCAGGGTCCTTGTGCCAAATGCACGGACTTGGATGGAATGTTCATTTTTTATGAGGTCCTTGATGTAACTTGTACTTCCACCAACCACTCGAGCACCTCGCTCTTACGAGACATACCATTAGATCGTCCATTCGCAGTACTTCTTATCTTTATCTTGTCTCTTATCTCTTATAATACCATATATACCACCACTACATAGTGTAGGGATTAACTTTTTTGGACCATTGACCGTTGGATCTCAAGACTGGAAAATCCAAACATTGCTAACTGTTGGATCTTCTTTTCAATTCTTAGCATCTATAAAGATTCTATTGATTGTCTTTAGCAAGATGAACACTAGTATGTGCAAACCTCAAAACACACAGTACTTCATTAATCGGTTTTAGGGTCCTTGTGATAAATGCATGGACTTGTATGCAATTTTCATTTTTTATGAGGTCCTTGATGTAAATTGTAATTCTACCGACCGTGTTAAATCTCAAGCACCTCAATCTTACGAGACCTACCATTAGATCAGCCATTCGCAGTACTTCTTATCTTATCTTTTATCTTGTCCCATATCTCTTACAATACCATATCACTACATAGTGTAGGGATTAACTTTGAACATATTAACCATTGGATCAACACTGGCAAATCCAAACATTGCTAACCATTGGATCTTCTTTCCATTCTTAGCATCGAGAAAGATTTGATATATTGATAGTCTTTAGCACGATGAACGCTAGTATGCACAAACCTAAAACACATAGTACTTCATTGCTCAGTGTCAGGGTCCTCGTGCTAAAATGCATGGACTTGAATGCAATCTTCATTTTTTACGAGGTTCTTGATGTAACTTGTACTTCCACCGACCGTGTTAACTATCAATCACCTCACTCCTACGAGAGCTACCATTAGATCGGCCATTCGCAGTACTTCTTATCTTACCTTTATCTTGTCTCTTATCTCTTACAATACCATGCATACCATCACTAAATAGTGTAGGGATTAACTTATTTGAACATTGACCGTTGGATCAACACTAGCAAATTCAAACATTGCTAACCGTTGGATCTTCTTTTCGATTCTTAGCATCTATAAAGATTCTACTGATAGTATTTAGCACAATGAACACTAGTATGCGTAAACCTCAAAACACATAGTACTTCATTACTCGGTTTAAGGGTCCTTGTGCTAAATGCACGGACTTGTTGGATGCAATTTTCATTTTTTGTGAGGTTCTTAATGTAACTTGTACTTCCACCGACTGTGTTAACTCTCAAGCACCTCGGTCTTATGTGTCCCTGGCATGTTCGGCAGCCACGCGTTGGTGTGGAGTTGGGATGAGGAGTACATAGGAAGGAAACCAGTTTGGTCCTTGGCGGCACAAAAAATCAATGTTTTCTGGTTTTCGAAATTTTCACTTGCTTCCCAAACATCGGGAGGGAAGGTTATTCCAAAGATCAGCCAAACATCGGGAGGGAAGGCAATTTTGAACCTGTTTTGAACATTGACCATTGGATCAAGACTAGCAAATCCAAACTTTGAACATTGACCGTTGGATCAAGACTAGCAAATCCAAACTTTGCTTACCGTTGGATCTTCTTTTCCATTATTAGCATCTAGAAAGGTTCTACCGATACTATTTAGCACAATGGAAGCTTTATGCGCAAACCTCAAAACACACACTTCATTGCTCATTTTCAGGGTCCTTGTGCTAAATGCATGCATGGACTTGGATGCAATTTTCATTTTTTATGAGGTCCTTGATGTAACTTATACTTCCACTGACGGTCTTAACTCTCGAGCACCTCGCTCCTACGAGACCAACCATTAGATAGGCCATTCGTGGTACTTCTTATCTTATATTTATCTTGTCTTGTCTCTTACAATACGATACCACCATTGTATAGTGTACGAATTAACTTCGAACATTGACCGCTGGATCAAGACTAGCAAATCCAAACACTACTAACCGTTAGATCTTCTATTTTCTCTTAGCATCGAGAAAGATTCTATTAATAGTCTTTAGCACGATGAACGCTAGTATGCGCAAACCACAAAACACACACACTTCATTATTCAGTTTAGGGTCATTGTGTTAAATGGATGAACTTGGATGCAATTCTCATTTTTTATGAGGTCCTTGATGTAAGTTGTACTTCCATCAGTCATGTTAACTCTCAAGCACCTCTCTCCTATGAGACCTACCATGGTTAAAAGAAAATGCAACCACCCAAATTATCACACAAACTGGACCAATAGTTTCTTATACGTAATGCCCAAGTTTTTAGTACTAGGATTTTTCAAGCTTCCTAGCAAACTTTGCACACTTCAGTGACTTCTTGTTGATTTAACAAAATTAGATAAAACTTGAGCTACAAGTAAGCATGATAAATTGCTCTTGAATTAAATGTATTTTCGTAGGTAGATGGGTGCATCTTCTTCTAGTAAACAATGTCGTTGGTGTGAGTTTCTAACTATGAGGAAAGAAAATCCTCTGTTTTCAGAGTGATGACGAGATGGTTCTTTCATGTAAAGAAAGTCTGAAGAATATGGATCTCACTGCCACAAGCCAAGCTTTTAGACATATTAAGTGGACCAACGTGTTTTACTTATGATTCCCATGTTTTATGAGTTTTCAAACTCCCTATATAGCTAATTAACTTTGCCCCACTTGAATGACTTCATGCCTATATTTATCGGAATTTGATCAAACTTGAACTACAACAACTAAATTATTGTAGGTTGCCTCTAAAGAATTACGAAAAACTTTTGGAGGTGTACCCATTGGGGTCTCAATTAATATATCATAAAACAATCGAGAGTTCTGACAATAGGTTTTTAACTCCTTTCTAATTAAGATTTTGCATCTTGACAATTTAACAAAAAATTAGCTCAAACTTGAGCTACAAGTAAGCACGATAGATTTTTATTTAATTAAATGTCTCTTTGGAGGTAGATGGATGCATCTTCTTGTAGTAATGAGTATCGCTGGTGTGAGTTTCCAACTATCAGGAAAGAACATTCTCAATTTTCCGAGTGATGATGAGATTATTATTCATTTTCGTAAACAAAGTCTGAAGGATATGGACCTAAATGCCATAGGCCAAGCTTTCAGACATATATAGTGGACCGTCATGTTATACTTATGATTCTCGTGTTTTATTAGTTTTCAAACTTATTCCTATATCTAACTTTGCCAACTTGAAATTAAATTTATGTCAATTTATTGAAATTAGGTCAATTTTGAACTACAAGTAAATTGTAGGTTGCATTGAAAGTTTTACATTTTTTGGAGGTAACCATTGGGGGCTGATTTAAAATATCACAAACCACCAACGATATTTTTTACAACAAGTTCAATTTCTTGCTAAGATTTTGCATCTTGACAATTTAACGAAATTACATCATACTTGAGCTAAAAGTAAATGTGATAGATTGCTCTTGAATTTATTGTCTTTTCGGATGTAGACAGGTGCATCTTCTTGTACTAAACAATGTCGTCGATGTGAGTTTCCAAATATCAGGAAATATCATTCTTAATTTTCCGCATGACGACGAGATTGTTCCTTTCTGTAAAGACAGTCTGAAGAGTATGGATCTAAATTCGTACACTATATAGTGTACGAATAACTTTGAATATTGACCGTTGGATCGAGACTCGCGAATCCGAACATTTCCAGCCATTGGATCTTCTTTTCCATTATAGAATCTAGAAGATTCTATTGATAGTCTTGAACACAATGAATGCACTATGCATAAACCAGTCAAAACACACTTCTCCATCATACTAGAATCTTCTCCCTCGTTTCTCTAGACCATGCTACCAAAAATTTCAAGTGTTAGGTTGCTAATAATCTTTGACTTCTACACATGATGATACAAAGTAGAAAAACCAAATATACACCCATACTTTATAGATGTTGATCAAATTTATATTTTTTCCACTTTACCTATTATAATTTTATATAGTGATGATATGCCAGACGTCTATTATCTGAGCCTCATGTGTAGGGCACGTGCAACTTACTAGTATCTTATCTTATCTTACCACTATATAGTGTACAAATAACTTTGAATATTGACCGTTGGATCAAGACTCGTGAATCCCTGCATTTCTAGCGGTTGGATCTTCTTTTCAATTCTAGCATCTAGAAGATTCTATTGATAGTATTTGGCATAATGAATGCTATGCACAAACCTCAAAACACACCTCTTCATCATACTAGAAGCTTCTCCCTTGTTTCTCTAGACCATGCATGTGATCAAAATTTCTTGTGTTAGATAGCTAATAATCTTAGACTTCTACATGATGATACAAAGTACAAGGACCAAATATACACCCATACTTTATAAATGTTGATCAAATTTATAATTTTTTTGTTATTTACCAATTACAATTGTATATAGTGATGATATGGCATAGGACTACTTTCTGAGTCTCACGTGCAACTTACTAGTAGCTAATAATCGCTGACTTCTACATGATCTTACCACTATATAGTGTAGAGATAACTTTGAATGTTGACCGTTGGATCGAGACTCGTGAATCCCAGCATTTCTAGCCGTTGGATCTTCTTTTCCATTCAAGCATCTAGAAGATTCTATTGATAGTCTTCGGCATAATGAATGCTATACACAAACCTCAAAACACACTTCTCCACCATACTAGAATCTTCTCCCTTCTTTCTCAAGACCATGATATAAAACATTTCATGTGTTAGGTAGCTTATAATCTTTGACTTCTACATGATGATATAAAGTACAAGGATCAAATATACACCCATACTTTATAGATATTGATCAAATTTATAATTTTTTGTGCTTTACCAATTATAATTTTATCTAGTGATGATATGTCATACGTCTACTATCTGAGTATCCTTTGCAACCTGCTAGTAGCTAATAATCATTAACTTTACCACTATATAGTGCACAAACAACTTACTGAATATTGACCGTTGGATCAAGATTCACGAATCCCAACATTTCTAGTCGTTGGATCTTGTTTTGAAGATTCTATTCATAGTCTTCATTACCAACAACTATATAGGGTAAAAATAACTTTGAATGTTGACCGTTGGATCAAGAGTCGTGAATCCCATCATTTCTAGTTGTTGGATCTTATTTTCCATTCTAGCATCTAGAAGAATCTATTGATAGTCTTCGGCATAATGAATGCTATGCACAAACCTCAAAACACACTTCTCCATCATACTAGAATCTTATCCCTTGTTTCTCTAGACCATGTTATCAAAAATTTCATGTTTTAGGTAGCTAATAATCTTTTACTTCTACACATGATGATACAATGTACAAGGACCATATATACACGCATACTTTATAGATGTTGATCAATTTTATAATTTTTTTTCTTTACAAATTATAATTTTATAGAGTGATGATATGTCATACGTCTACTATCTGAGTCTCATGTGCAACTTAATAGTAGCTAATAATCATTGACTTCTACATGATCTAACCACTATATAGTGTATAAACAACTTTGAATATTAACCGTTGGATCAAGACTTGCGAATCCCAACATTTCTAGTCGCTGGATCTTCTTTTCCATTCTAGCATCTTCAAGATTCTATTGATAGTCTTCATTACAAACCACTATATAGTGTACAAATAACTTTGAATGTTGACCATTGGATCAAGACTGACGAATCTCAGCTTTTCTATCCGTTAGATCTTCTTTTCCATTCTAGCATCTAGAAGATTCTGTTGATAGTCTTCGGCATAATGAATGCTATGCACAAACCTCAAAACACACTTCTCCGTCATACTAGAATCTTCTTCCTTGTTTCATTAGACCATGTTATCAAAAATTTCATGTGTTAGGTAGCTAATAATCTTTGACTTCTACATGATGATACAAAGTACAAGGACCAAATATACACCCATACTTTATAGATGTTGATCAAATTTATAATTTTTTGTTCTTTACCAATTATAATTGTATATAGTGATGATATGTCACATGTCTACTATCTGAGTCTCACATGCAAGGCACTTTCAACTTACTAGTATATATAGTGAACCAACATGTTGTACTAGCGATTCCTATGTTTTTTGAGTTTTCAAACATCCTAGCTAACTCCGCCACTTGAATGACTCTCTGTAGATTCATCAAAATTAGGTCAAATTTGAACTACAAGTAAATTGTAGGTTGCTTTGAAAGTTTTAAGAAAAAGCTTTTGGAGGCACCTATCGGACAGTCAATTAATATACTCCTTATCAGAAACCACAGAGAGTTTTGACAAGAGGTTCAACTTCTTTCTAAGATTTTGCATCTTGACAAACTTGAACTACAAGTATGCATAGATACTTGTCTCGAATTAAATTTCTTTTCAGAGTTAATTAATGAAAAAAGAAAGTGATGTAATAACTTAGCTAGTTACTATATCATCACACATACCAAGACTAGTAGTATCTACTCCCTCCGTTCAGAAATATAAGGAGCTTTAGCTTTGTGAAATGAATGTATCTAGACGCCTTTTAGTGTATAGGTTCACTCTTAACCTCTACGAACCCATACACTAAAATACGTCTAGATACATTCGATTAACAAAGCTAAAACGTCTTATATTTCTAAACGGAGAGACTACAACCTAATTAATTAGGCCTTTTCGTGATACTACACACATGTTGTTACCCACTATGATGAAGGTACATGTGCAAGTTACCGTTGTAGTCTAAGTTATTTAGCACTACGTGACCATCCTAAATCAGAACAGAGGTGTACGTACTGTATGCCTTAAAGGCACCTGTTCGGTTGCGCTTCAAGCTGTTCACCACTTGTGTTGGCTCTCACTGGTTAGACGGATAAAGCCACTGACTTGTTGATTTGGTATTGTATATCGTCGATCTTTTTCCGTCACTGATAGAGAATAAATTCTTCTGCCGCTTCCAGGCCCGTGCTTTCGCGGAGCTACAACTAGTACCTCAGACGACTACTACTCCCGCGAGGTGCTCGAGCAATTGTGACTATCCGTTCATAATGAACGGGAAGCATTAGACAATGGATTTTCTTTTGGTGGATGGTTGATTTTTTTGAGAGATTGTTGACTTTTTTTCTTTATTGAACTGAGAGATGTTCTATTTTGGTTCTGGTAACGGGGGCGTAGAGGCCGATAGGGAGAGTAAATTGGCGGTGTGGTAGGCAAGCTTATTTGAGGTGGTAGCGTATGGGTGTACAGATGGTACTGCCGTACTGGTAGCCCATTTTGTGAGCATTTTGTTGCTGTACTACACAAGAGTTCGAGAGTAGTAGTATTTCAGTTTTGGTTCCTTAATTACTGATGGAACCTTTATGTGTTTATTAGTTACAGTAGTAGTACAGTAGTACTTGTTCCAAATGTGACTACACAAGATGATGAATGTAGAAGATCCAAGGATTATTACATTCAGCAAGAGGAGCTCTGAGTATACTCCAAACTGTCTCTCTGCCATGACCATTTATTTGAAAGGACAGTACATCTCCATCCCGTGCTAGGCTAGCTTATGTTGTACTCCTCCTAGAAAGGCCTGACCTCTTTACTCGATAGGCACCAGGAAACGCAGAGAAGAGAGAAAAACCACGCTCGGTAGGCGGCAATCGATTTATTCTACTAGTATTTTCCTTTGCTCTCTGTCCTCTTCCTCTCCATCTTCTCGTTGATCCCCACTCGCCCACATTTAGCACACGCCAACGCCGCCATGCCGCTTTCGGAGCATCTTCGTAGCCCAGTTCGATAGGCACAGTAGATTTAGTAGAGAGAAAGAAGGCATGCTTAGTTTTATTTCATTTTGTATTTCTATTTGCCTCGATCTCCATCCTCACTTCACCTCCAGCGTCTCGGCGACATCCATTACCACTCACACACCAATACAGGCACGCACCAATGCCGCCATGCTGCTTTAGGATCAACTCCGGCGCCTAGTTTGATAGACTGTTTTCCGTCTCGCCCTGCTAGCTGCCGCTCGCTCTCTCCTCCAAAACCCCCAATCAAAACCAAACACCATCGCCCCCACATGATCGAGCTCTTCATCGGGATGGCCCAATTTATCAATGACAGTGACACTTCTAGGGTGTTTTCTGATGGCCCCTAGAAGAAATCTATGCTACATGCAATGTCATCACCGCTGTGAGCCTCGTCACCTCCTACAAACGTTATCTTTACTCAGCAACACATAGTGCATCCCTGTGGAAATCTCATCCGTTTGGTCTCCCCTGTGTTCTTCACTCTCACTCAATTAAGGTAATGCGTGAGTACAATGTCTTCTACCGCGACAATCGCATGAAGCAGTTCTAAAGGGGCAACTACTATTACAGCAGGGGCAAGCAGAAGCCATAGAAGAAGTTCATGTGGACCTTGTGCGAGCTGACGCCGCTGGACAGGTCCTCCTCCGATGCAGTGGTACCAGATTGTCAGGGTAAGAAGTGGGCATGCACCCATGGAGATTGGATCGCCACTGTTGGCCTCGCCCAGAACTGGGAGCTTGTGAATGTGTTCACTCGTCGCCGGATTACTCTACCAGTGATCTTCAATTTTGAGGCCACACCCGAGGTACTTCAGTTTATCGCGGCTGGTCAGCCTACTAATGTACTGAAGATATCCATTTGTCGAGTTCCCACAGCTGCTTGGAACTATAAGGATTTCTTTGTCCTGGCCATCTTCGACACGGTAATTGCCTTCCTTGATGGTTCTCATGGTATGTGGATGGTTCTTGAGAACATGTTCAGCATGTTCAGCTACCGCGATGCAATTATCCAGAATGGAGTTGTCTATGATGTAACTCAGATTGGTAATGTTTATGCATGGGGTCCTTGGGCATGGGGTAAAATTTCCATCCTTAAATTTTCAAGCTTAATCATTCAAATTTTGCTCAGCTGACCTCTGAATGTGCTTTCCTTGCAATATCTTGTGTGTCTTCTAGGGCCACCTGAATTATACGGTAATCGTGAGTACAGTCCTGATCTATGGTGGTTAGGATGATCTCCTGATGGTGGTAGCCTTATTCTGATCAATACTGTGGGCGTTAGTGCTAGGCGGTATGACACTAATTATCCCGTGGCTAAAAATGTTGGTTATCATCACGGCCGCAATATTCACACCTATTCTACTAGTTTTTTCTACCATGTGTTCTCGACTGACACTAGTAGGTTACATCCACTGAGGCAATGGTGGAGGGTTTTAGACCTTGGAGCATTTTCTATCTTCCTTGGATTGAACTATCCAATTACCATTCCAGTTGGTGTGGCAGGACTTGGCCCTGGAGATCTAACAAGGAGCAACGGTGTATACACCTTGCCGCATGCAGTTAGTCTGGGTGGATCTAATATTTGTCCTAAATTATGCCGCATCAGTATGAATGCTCAAGACGCCGATGTTGGTTTCTCAACCAATATTGGCTGGAATTTCCCTAAAAAAACATTGGCTAGAATTGGTGGCACACTCCGTTGTGGTTCGTCCCAAGCTTGGCCAACATGAAGGATTGAAACCGACATAATTAATGGTTCAAGGGAGAACATATGGAATAGGGATTTCCGTATCTTGAATTATTTCCTTCGCCTTATTTGTATCATATGGCCTCCGCCATTAACCTGTTGTACTCTGACACTCATTTCACCGCAATGTAGTTCAAGGCCTGCAATTTGATCAAACTCCTTCTATATGCAAGCCATAGTTTTAGTCAGTGTGGGTTGAATATTCTACAACTCATTGCGCCCGCACCCCTTTATTATCTGTTGCACTTTCGAGTTCTCAAAAAATGTGAAATAAATCCGGAACATGGGCTATGTTGTATCAATATTCGGTCCCACAATAAGATCTTATGTGACCTGTGTCAATGAAGAAGAAAAAACCTAAGCTAACAATATCTTGTGTTTATTTGTTCATTTTGTGGTGGCCAGGCCATGTACTAGTAATATTTTTGGGATGGAAATTTATAGATGAACTATATAAATATGATCTATGTTCATGATTTATTTCACAATTTCTGAAAACTTGGAAGTGCCACATGCCACAATTTGTTCCCGGTGCAACTAGTTGCAAATTGTAATTTCCATCGTGGACGTCCCTAGTGGTTCCAAGCGCATGGTGCATACCTATCCTCACTAGCTGGTGGTGCTGACCTTGACAAGGCCCACATGTTAGTGAATCAGAGCCACACAAAGTCATGCATGTTGCCTGACTTGAGCGAAATCTGGTGTCCGTGCACGTCTCTCATTTTGCTGCATGGTTGCATGTTGTACACGTGTAATTCCATGTACCTTGTACTAGAACATATATGAACACATGCAACATGCCAAAAAAACCACAGACACACCCGTACTGTGCATTATATCCGGTGTATATATTTTCGGTTCTGTGCTACGAGTTCTGCATGTAGGGGAACAAGATGAAAGTACATGTGTCCATGTCGCGGATACTACTACTAGTAGTAGTTCGTCCTTCTATTTTCCGTTGAAAATACTAGCACACTATTTTAAAATGAAAGTTGTGAAAAGAAAACCCTCTGGTCAAACTGATGTGACTAGACAATACTGCACCTCTGATACGTAGTAAGTAGGAGTATTGTCAAACTACTAGCTGCGTGGCGTGCTAGTCTAACATACAGTGAAGTCTAGGCGGCAGTGTCCTCGATGCTGCTGTTGACTAGACAAAGCAAGCAAGTAAAATCTTCTCCCTCGTTTTTTCTTTGCCTCTCCATCTTGTTCCCAGTACCCACTCCGCCCATGATCTCCCCTGCGCTCTCTCTGCTAACGCTCCCCTCCTCCTGTAGAAAACCCCAGCCGCACTTGTCATCCGCCTAAATCCATCCGGCTGTGATGGACGATTTGAAGCTCAGCGGGCGATGCAAGTGGGATCAACTCAGCATGGACGATGTCGACCTCATCGTTCAGCGTGTGGATATTTCCAGCACCGTCAGGCTAGCCGCATGCTGCAAGCTGCTGTACGATCATATCACCAACAACGAAGGTACGAAATGGACTATTCACCATTGGAATAAACCCTGTCTACTAATGCCTCAGCCTGCTTATTGGTTCGATGAGCACTATGACGATACGAGGGTACATCGTCTGCACGACACGGTGTATGACGTGGTGCCCCTCGACCATCCTCGGCGCACCGCCATCCTGCCTTTCATGGACGAAAAATTCTGGGTTGGCATGAACGGCGACTGGCTCGCCGCGGTGGACCAGCATGGGGCCTGGTGCCTAGCGAACATATACACCTATCGAGTAATCGAACTTCCATCGATGTATACTTGTGACATTGCATCTGCCTCACATCCGGTATATAACTTGTAATGCTACTAGACAGCCAGGGTTCCCCAAGTTACATGTAGTCATTTCTGAACTCATTCACATTTCAAAAAAAAAATTGGCGTATCCGCAAGTATGGAGAAAAGTTCAATAAGTTGTGGGATGGATCTCTTGAGCTGTTGAAGATCGTAATCTATAGAGTGCCCACAGAAGCTAGGAGTTACATAGACTATAAGCTCCTCACGTTGTTCGACGGTGAAATCGCCTACCTGGAAGGCGGTAGCCAAGTTTGGAGATGTCTGGAGCATTCAGGTCTTGGAAGATGATAGTACTATGATGCCATTGAACATAGTGGCCTCATTTTTGCGGTCACAAGTCAAGGTTGCACCTACTACTTGGATCCCACATCGGAAGGTAATTCTTGTTCCATGATGATACATTATGAGTGATTCAGTGAAGTTGTTCTTTAACTACCTTGTTTATGTTTTACCTTTCGTATGACTAAATGAGCACACGCTTTATGTCCTAAAAAAAATAAATGAGCCATTGACAGTAATGAATTAGTACCAGTAATATGCCTTCCAAAAATATAGTGTATGACAGTGTCCCTGCACTACTAAGTTCCTTCATTGTCAAAATATGAAAGGTATTATTAACCAGCATCTCATTTGTGAGCACAACACAGTGAAGTTGGGTTTCTTTATCTGTTTGTACTTTCAGGCCCTCCTCGGATTGTAGTAATCACATAGGATTTTTGTAGGACACTAATCTTTCCTTTTTGGATATTGCCTTGGGATTCAGAGGAATTGTGTAGGATTTTTGTAGGATTTGGATCCTTAGGATTTTTCTCTACAAAATGCTGTTTGATTCGAAAGAGTATAATCCTTAGGAATTCCTTCAAAGGATTCCTTTGCACTCTATTTTGGAGGAAAATTTCCTTCCACTCCAACCTCTTTGTACAATTCCTTTGGTTTCCTGTGCAATCAAACACCACTTGATCCAAAATACTGTAGGCATCTAATCCTATAGGATTCAAGTGGACATGCCTCTATATCAAAAAAGTGGCACTTCCTCTTTTGAAACTTACAACAACTAGGAAACTAAGATAAGCAAGAAATCCAAATATTCGGAATAGTAGAGTAAGAAATGCAATTCCTAATGTTGTTAATTTGTTGAGTAATATTATTGTCAGGATTTTCCTATTCACACTGTTAGCATGAACAATGAAGAATGCTGGTGTTAGAATATGTATGCCAGTAATGCACTTTTTGTCTCGAATTCAGATGTTGCAGGAAACAAGGAGCTTTTGTTTGTAATCCAAGCACCTATTCTGAATGATCGGCCAAGCATGTGGTTCCTCGCTCGATCGGCTGATGGTGAACGATTGATGATCATAATTAGAACACATGGCATGGGGTTGCCCATGGCAAAGATGGTGAATAATTCCTCATGCTCAAAATAGGACTAACCTATCCTATATCCTGCCTCTCGTGTCTAAATTTTTAAGACGATCCTAGCTCTGCTGGACCTCCAGGGGTCATTGTTTGGAGGCAGGTTAACAGCCTGTGGGAGAACTCTCTGTTTCTCAGTCTCAATTATCCAATCAATGACAAGATGATGAAGAAATGCGGATGCAAGGCTGTTGATGGCACATTGTTCCCATTCATGAGGAAAAAATGTGTGTACACAACATACATGAGATTTCGTGGAATACAATTCCCTTAGATTAAACGCTGCAACCTGCATCCAACTGAAGGTGAGCCTATGGCAGTTATCAGCCTTCCCAAAGATGGTTGGAACTGTGCGCGACACGAGGCAATTTGGTTTAGGCCTAGTTTTGGTTTGGTATGCTCGTTGTGACGTCCCTAGACTGAGCTGTGGATCTTTCTGGTGTATTGTTGTGTCATCTTTTTTTGCATAGTGGTTCAATAGTTAACTGTTAGTACACTGGTTTAAGTAGCCATCTTGAATCAGTTTATATGAGCCATGTCGTGCTTTTGTATTTAGTATTGCCTTCCACGGTATAATCCATGTAGTCGTGCTTATTTCGTCGCGTGATTTCTATACTATAGTTTTCAGTACTGTTATTGGCTTGTATATACGCGACTCGTGCATTTTTTTTTAACCATCGCACCTCGTGCAGCTTTGTGTTTTGAGAGGAATATTCCTTGTTTCCTCTTAGCGAACAGGTAAAAGTAGGTCACTGCTTCTTATAGGGCCACGAAACAGGCCTTAACTGGGCCATAATTGATCTTGGCTCGATACACCAAAACAGGCCGAGACGCCCTAGGATGATAGCCGCAAATGTTCATGCCAATATTCTAAAAAAAGAGAGTTAATGCACACCCTTCCAAAAAAGAAAAATTATTTATGCAGACCCCATATTGCTCTGATACATGGCATACTTTTGGCGCTACCATGAAATTACTTGTTCAATAGAGTATGTATCCTTGCACATTCTTCTGTGTGTGAAATGAAGAACTCAAGCTCTGATGTGACATGAACACGTCAAGCTCTGATGTGCTGACATTGTACTGTCTATTCTACTATACAAACTGGTTGTATTATTGTGTTCGAAACTGTGAACTAAATCTGCGAATTCTGAGCCTTTTTTTATGATGACAAAGCCACATGTTGGCGCTAATTGCGTCATGTACTAATTTCATTGTACGGAAGCATACAACTTCAAGTGATCGGTTTAAGCTGGTGCTTACCCGAGCTTTCTGCGGCTGGGCAAGTTAAGGCCACCGTGTGTCTATCGCCAACATTTTATATGGCATGATTATAAGGTTTTGAGTACATCAAATCGATTTGGCACTTAGGTCGATTCAAAGCCACCCAAACCATCTCGAAATATATCCTTTGCTGAAAAGGTGATTGCGCACTTTAAGACTTGATATTACACGATTTTATGTTAATCAGTCAAACTCCCTCTAGTACTTTCCATGTTCGAATCTTGTGCTGCCCAAGTTCCTCGCTATGTTTAATAAGGTGCAATATCGGTCACTTTTCTCCATTTCCAACTTCATTCTTTCGGATTCGGCATAGGTACAGCTAGGTCAAGTGGACCATCGACCTTCAGTACAATATATTTTTACTACTCAGCCTATGAAAACGAATATTTCAACCCCACTTCGAACAAAAAACTTCCCATATTCTTGTTTCAAAAGAAAAACCCTTAATTAGCCTTTTGTGGTGAGCAGAGTATATATATTTTTAGGGTACCAACTACATTTTTTTCAGGATGGGGTACAAACTACATTCGACCCAACACTGGCCCAAAACCTTGCAAATTTAGCCTTCCGGGTCAGGTGGACTGCCGACCCCCGACGTATTGAGTATATTGAATTTTTAGTGAGGAGGTTATTAGAAAATAGTACTACATTCTACCCAACTGTGTCCCAAAACCTCGCTAATTTATCCTTTCGGGTTCAGGTTGGCTGTGGGCCTCCAACCCTCAACACATTATTACTTGGTTTTTAAGCTTGAACCACACTGAAGAAGTTTCGGTAAGGAGCCCATAATAAGAAGCCCATTCGTTCACAAGATTGGACCCAAGTTATTTTTTTATCGCCCATAATCGTCTTAATTTAGTATTTCCGTGCCATTCTAATAAAGTATAGGACAAGCTTCTCCTACCCATGTTGTATTTGTGCAGAGCATTTAGCATTTTTTATGGCAAGTCGTCAGGGTCGCTGCCTTTTCATTTTAAGTGATTTCAACATTTCTAAATGTTATCTTTTCGAGTAGTGGCATAGATGGTTTTGGCGTAGTGGAAGCACACGCGGTTCCCATTTGTTGAAGTCTTGAGTTAGATTCCTAGTTTTTTCAATATAAATATATAATATATAGTATAATCTCTATCGTTCTTTCACATTTTTTCCAGCATACACACGTTTCTTAAACAGAGAAGGCTAACATCTGGGACCCAACAATGTTGCCAAGGTCAAAACAGCAGAGTCCATCATACACACTTTGCATTTGTAGAGACGCTGACATGTTTGACCCCAGAAGAGACCTTATACAGATGCTGCATCGAGCAATCAATGTTTCATTTACAGAGAGGCTGATATGTGGGACCCAGCATCGCGACCTTATACAGATGCTGCATCGAGCAATGTTGCCAGTTCGAAATAGGGAGGCGCGAGCGAGAAAAAAGTTCGGCATGCACACAATCCTTGTAATGAGAGGATAAAATGGGGAACCCAACAGCGTGAGCAAACGCCAGATTCGTCGAACAACGCTATGTAGTTCGGAACAAGGTAGCGCTAGAGAAGAAAAAATTCCATCATACCCACGATTCTTCTAATGTGAGGCTAACATAAGGGACCTACCACCCTGAATAAACGGCTGATGCAGCGAGAAACGCTATCATGTTCGGAACACGAAGGCGTGATAGAGGGTGAAAAATCCATCATACACACGTTTCCTCTAACGAGAGGATGATATGTGGGGCCCAGTATCGTGATTAAACGGTAGATGCATCGAACAACGCTATCAACTTCGGAACAAGGTAGCGCGAGCCAAGGAAAATAATCCTTCATACACACATTTCTTCTAATGAGAGGATGACATGTGGGGCTCAGGAGGTGGGTTAAATGGTAGATGGATCGAGCAGCACTATCAATTCAGAACGGGGTAGCGCCAGCGAAGGAAAAAATTCCACCATACACATGTTTCTTCTAATGAGAGGATGACATGTGGGTCCCAGGAGGTTGATTAGACGGTAGATGCATCGAGCAGCGCTATCATCTTCAGAACAGGGTAGCACGAGCGAAGGAAAAAAATTCCATCATACACACGATCCTTCTATTGAGAGGCTAACATGTGGGACCTGTGAGCCTGACTAAACGGCAGACGCCTCGAGCAACATTATCGAGTTCAAATCAGGGAGGCGCGATCGAAAAGTATGGACCGCTAGAGACACTGACGTCCAGGACCCACACGCCTCAAAAGAGTTCGGCGAGTCAACATCACGCGAGGAAACGATGATCTTACTTCTGCCACACGCTGGCCGAGTTTCCTCCATGTTTTTAGCAGATCTGTCATACTAGAGGGCCGTGAACCGAAAAAAAGTTTTCCATCAGCCACGGTCGAGCCGAGAATTTGGTCGCGGAAGACGCGCCTTCTATGATGACCGTCGGGCCAATTCGTTGCGGAAGGAAACTTTTCTTGTAGTGCATGTAAAGTGGGTTGCATTTATTGAGTCTTTTCCTTATGTTATCAAACACAAAACGCGTAAAGACAATTTTATTGCTGATGCTTTGTCGCGCCGTTATAGTTTATTCTCTCAACCTAACTTCAAAATATTTGGATTGGAAACTATTAAGGAACAATATGTGCATGATGCTGAATTTAAAGATGTGTTGCAGAATTATAGAGATGGTAGAACATGTAACAAATTCGTCCTCAATGATGGATTTGTGTTCCGTGCTAACAGACTATGCATCCCAGATAGTTTCGTTTGTCTTTTGTTGTTATAGGAGGCGCAATGAGGAGGACTGATGGGTCACTTTGGTGTAAAGAAGATAGAGGATGTTCTTGCTGCACACTTCTTTTGGCCATGCATGCGTCGAGATGTTGAGAGATTCATGGCACGCTGCACTACTTGTCAAAAAGCTAAGTCTCGCCTTAATCCACATGGTTTATATATGCCACTTTCAGTTCCTAGTGTCCCTTGGGAGGGTATTTCTATGGACTTTGTTTTGGGATTGCCTCGTACACATAAGGGGAGGGATAGCATTTTTGTTGTTGTGGGATCGGTTTTCTAAGAAGGCACACTTTATTCCTTGTCACAAGACTGATGATGCTTCACATATTGCTGATTTTTTCTTTCCTGAAATTGTTCGTTTACATGGTGTGCCAAATACTATTGTTTCTGATTATGATACTAAATTTCTTAGCCACTTTTGGAGATGATTATGGGCTAAGTTCAGGACAAAATTGTTGTTTAGTACTACATGTCATCCCCAAACTGATGGATAAACTGAAGTAGTCAATAGAACTTTGTCTACTATGTTGCGAGCAGTTTTAAAGAAGAACTTGAAATTGTGGGAAGAGCGTTTACCTCATATTGAATTTCCTTATAATCATTCGTTGCATTCTACCACAACGATGTGCTCATTTCAGATTGTGTATGGTTTTGTTCCTCGTGCACAAATTGATTTATTGCCATTACCTTCTTCGGTGCAAAATAATTTGGATGCTACACAACATGCTGAAACGATATTGAAATTACATGATACTACTAAATACAACATAGAACACATGAATGCTAAGTATAAACTTGTTGCGGATAGAGGGAGAAAGCATGTTGTGTTTGATATTGGTGATCTTGTTTGGTTGCATTTGCACAAAGATCATTTTCCTAATTTGTGCAAGTCTAAGTTAATGCCACGAGCTGCTGGTCCTTTTAAGGTGTTAGAGAAATTAAATGTTAATACATATAAACTTGATCTACCTACAGATTTTGGTACGGTTACTCCTACATTTAACATTGCAGATTTGAAGCCTTACTTTGGTGAGGAAGTGAGATTGCGTCGAGGACGACTTCAATTCAAGAAGGAGAGCATGATGTGGACATCCCATCTATTGAAAAACCGCTGTACCTACCGCTACGCAAATACAAGGTCCTATCACTCGAGCGCGTGCCAAGCAACTTAACTATCAGGTACTTTCGTTTCTTAGAACTATTCCTCATATAAATGAGAATATGATGCTGCCTCAATCATTTGTGTTTGTTACTCTTAGGAATGATGGACCTAGCATGGACGAGAGGGACAAGCACTAGAGCATGATCATGCATGGAGATGGTAGCAAGCAAGTGAGGTTTGAAGAGGATGCCACAAGTGGAGATTTCAGAACTTTGAAGCCACCATAATGAAGATTGAAGGCTTGGACGAAATATTTAAGAATATTACTTCCTAGATTCGTCCATAGCATATTTTGGTGTTGCGTCACCTTTATTTTGGAACTGGCCCATGTTATTTTTGCAGGATTCTTAATAGCCACTTTTTAGAGTCCATATTTGAGGGAAAAAGGCCTTTTAGGGTTGGATTCGGCCACCATACCTATGGCTGGCCAAACCACCACCTTTTCCTCCTTAAATACCCCCCATAGCCATCACTTTAGACTCGGATTTTGTTTAGACTAAGTGTTAGCTACCATCACAACTTTGCTGAGGCTTCAGTGTCACAAAGACCTCCTGTACTTCGCACCAATTCAGGATCCCACCTTTTCAATAAAGCTTTCATCTTTATCTGCAATATCTCGATTGCAATATTAGTTCTTACTTGTTATCGATTTCAGGTAGGATTAAGACCCTAGCTGGTTAGGCTGGTCGTGCTTCTGCAAGATTGGTAACCTCCAGGAGATTGGCCTAGCGATTGCATTGGTGCTCATGCTCGTATCTGTAGTCTGATCGTCAAGCCCGATCTCATCGAAACATCGGACACCTTTCCCCTATCAAGAGTCTACACTTCAAGATGGAGGAAGACAAGGCCACATACGTGATGAAGTCGATCCGAGCACCGGTCTCGACAACAACATGAGCCAACTTCCACCACGACTACAAGAGGGCGGCAAGATGGTCGAGCATGAGATTTTCCCTTCAACCATGGAGGTGAGCGGTGACCATCTTATGGCATCCAACCTCAAAGGCGATAGAGTTAAGAATGGTCAGCATGGGACTTCCCCTTCAACAAAGGAGGCACATGGAGTTGAGCACACCGAGCCTACCCCTATATGCTTGAGTGATGATGTGGTACCATTGACATGTGAGTATGATAGCCACTTAGCCCACTTGAGTGAAAGTAAGAGTGAGATGAGTGACTCCACCATACATGAGATTGTGTCCTTCCATTTGGAGGGCATGAGTGATAAACTCTAACATCTCAGCATTAGAGCATACAAATAAGCTGAGATAAGGTGTGTGCACTGCATTAATGCATAGAAAATATGAGAAATTTGCGCGCAAAACTAAAGAAATCAGTGAGGGATCGGGATCCCTCTTGTTCTGATGGAAACATATGGTCAAGTGTGATAAACTTTGACATGACCTCTACTGTATCTTTATGTTTGAGGGGAATCATTTCATATTTGATAATACAAATTGTTAAATTGAATTCAAAAGAAATTTGAATTAGATTATAAATAAATAAATGAGTTATTGAATTCATTAATGTTATATAAATAATACAATGAATAAATAAAATGAATAATATATAAGACTTAATACTGGAAAGGGATAATGTTTATTATTATATATATACATATAGTATTATTGTTCTTTTACAATAAAAGAATGAAAGTAAATTGCAGTAAACAAATAAATAGAAAAAGTAATTACATAAATGAAATAACTAAAATATTTCTTTATTAAAAAACAAAATATATATCACAATGTGTTTTACAAATGAATAAGGAAATTACAAAAGTAGAAAGTTAAACCTAAAACTAAATTCATCTTCAATTTATCCATCATCTAAATCTTTTCTTTATATTTTTGATCTTGTATACCTACAAAACAACTCAAAAGAACACAAAACAAATAAAAGAATAAGGGGGTTAGAGTATAAATTGAGCCCTCAGATATCAACAGTGAAGGGCACTGTTTTGTCTCATCATTGAGCTTAATTTAAAGGGGCAAGTTTCACTAAATCATAGTATCTGTTCTTAATCAGATAGTTGCCTTAGTACAACATCATTGGCAGTAAATTATGGGGCAAGTTTCACCAGAGTGGTATAATTGAAAAGGAGGAGTATCAAGATATTTGGTCTTGCACTCATCCAGAACAGTGCAAGTAGCACACACACCTAACTGCATGGCACAAGCTGTCAACATAGGAAGAAGCCAAGGGATGGATGTATAAGAGGAGGGAACCGTAGCACCACCTCTCTCTGCTCATTGTTTCACCACAACACTACAAGAAATGTGTTGACTAGTGACTTTTTCTTAACGACCCTAAGTTTTTTGTTCATAGATCTATGACCATTTCGAACCAACTGGTCATAAGCAATTTGGGAGGGTATAAACCCTAATAAACTACGATCTTTTTGTTAGGAAGGTCATAATTTGTTTACACCAGTTGGTCATAACACAGGCATCGCTAGTCCATGATCCTAATTTCCAGGGACTACGACCAATTTAAATGGTCGTGGATGCTATTCATGATAACTTAAGAAAGACCAATGGCCACCTCAGCTTGGTCTAGGTGTCACGTCCATGTGTCATGTTTCACTGACATGTCTATATATATGCCATATTCATGTGTCAATTTACGCTGACATGTCATGTCCACATGGCATTTCTACCAATTGTACTCCTACCCACTGACATGTGGGGCCTGCTTGTCATGTTGGACAATATTAGACAAAAAATCAAGCTCTTGGGGGGTTGAACTCGCGACCTCACACACGAGGACGGCTGGGTCCACCAACTCGGTACCACAACCTTCTTGCATATATGCTACTACCACACGTCTTTAAATAGACAGCAGACCAAATATTCAAATATTAGAAAAAGACAGCTCTAGAGGGGGTCGAACTCACGACCTCATGCGAGCACAGTAAACCTGCAGGCGTTCTACCAACTGGGCACAAAAACTTTCTTGCATATATACTACTACCACGCATCTTTAAACAGACGTTGGCGGACCAAATATTAGACAAAAAGAAAGCTCCAGGAGGGGGTCGAACTCGCGACCTCACGTGAGGTCAGTTAGTCTGCAAGCGGTATACCAACTCGACACCTAGACCTTTTTGTATTGAGACTACTACCGCGAGACTTTAAATAGAAATCAGCCTTCTCAACCCATAGAAGCCTCCACCTTGTGGCTTCTTGGGGTGCTCCCTGGGCTCATCTTGGGCTGACGGATGCAAGCGAGCATGCAAGCTTGGCCCGTTTGCCTAGAATGTTCGCCGGGCCGACCACATCCAATTTTTTTCTTTTTTATGAATTTTTTTGTATCTTTTTAATCATAATTTCAAATTGAGTCAAACAAAATTCAGAGAAATTGTAAAATTTTAAAGATTTTTTAGGATATTATGGAACACTTTTACTTTTTGGTAAAACTACAAGAATATATTTTTCATATAAAACCTTAATAAGTGTGAAAAGAGATTTTGAATCATAGTTTTGACAATAGGGACTTGATATTGAAATTATTTGTCTACGGGATGAGCCTCTCAAAACTTGCATTAGAACTCTGAAGAAACATCATATTGTGAGTCTAAAAATTATTTAAAAAAAAATTATGAGCATTAGATCATCTAGTTGTAGTTCAAATCGGACCCACTTCCTACAGATTTGGCACGAATTTGTCTTTTTCGCCATGGGTGGACGGAAAGGTTTGAGATATCCTACTTGGGATATTGTCCATCTAAGGTATTCTAGTATTTTTGAAAAATATGGCGGTAGCATTATGAATTAGCCATTTGGTGGTTGCTTCACAAAATACCCCATTTTTGGCACTCGGAAAATGGAAAATGCATCCGTGGGACAAAAAGGAAAACTTTCTCTTGTAACATTGTTCGCCATCCCAAGATGCACATGCATGGATAATATGGGAACATTATCACAAACTATATCACAATTCTAGCCATAACATTATTCCTTTGACCTAAAAGCCATGAAACCTCGAACATGATAGGTCATTTATGTGAAGGTTTTTTCGAGATTCGCAATATACCAAGTTTCGAATTTTTTCTTGAAAATATGCCACATAATATGACACCACGTGAAGGTTTTACATTGTTTCCACCGTTTTTGAATTTTTCATGCCCCTTTCAAACTATGGTTAAAACGGCAGGCACGGAGGTTCATAGATAGGGGACAATCCTCTCTAAACTTGCATTGGATCTATGAAGAAACATCATATTGTGAGTCTAAAAATGATTTTTTCAAAAAATTATGAGCATTAGAACATCTAGCTGTAGTTCAAATCAGACCCACTTCCTACAGATTTGGCACGAATTTGTCTTTTTCGCCATGGGTGGATAGAAAGGTTTGATATGTCCTACTTGGGACATTGTCCATGTAAGGTAGTCTAGTATTTTTTTAAAATATGGTGGTAGCATTATGAATTAGCGATTTGGTGGTTGGTTCACAAAATACCCTGTTTTTGGCACTCGGAAAATGGAAAATGCATTTTTCGTGGGACAAAATGGAAAACTTCCTCCTGCAACATTGTTCGCCATCCCAAGATGCACATGCATATATAATATGGGCACATTATCACAAACTATGTCACGATTCTGGCCATAACATTGGTCGTTTGACCTAAAAGCCATGAAACCTCGAACATGATAGGTCATTTTTGTGAAGGTTTTTTCGAGATGTTCGCAATATACCAAGTTTGGAATTTTTCCTTGAAAATATGTCACATAATATGACATTACGTGAAGGTTTTATATTGTTTTCACCGTTTTTGAATTTTTCATGCCCGTTTCAAACTATGGTCAAAACGGCGGGCACGGAGGTTCGTAGATAGGGGACGATCCTCTCTAAACTTGCATTGGATCTCTATAGAAACATCATATTGTAAGTCTAAAAATGATTTTTTCAAAAAATTATGAGCATTAGATCATCTAGCGGTAGTTCAAATCGGACCCACTTCCTACCGATTCGGCACGAATTTGTCTTTTTCGCCATGGGTGGTTGGAAAGGTTTGAGATATCCTACTTGGGACATTGTCCATGAAAGGTGGTCTAGTATTTTTTTAAAATATGGTGGTAGCATTATGAATTAGCCATTTGGTGGTTGCTTCACAAAATGTGCCGTTTCTAGCACTCGGGAAATGGAAAATGCATTTTCCGTGGGATAAAAAGGAAAACTTCCTCCTACAACATTGTTCGCCATCCCAATATGCACATGCATACACAATATGGGCACATTATCATAAACTATGTCATGATTCAGGCCATAACATTGGTCGTTTGACCTAAAAGCCATAAAACCTCGAACATGATAGGTCATTTATGTGAAGGTTTTTTTTGAGATGTTCGCAATATACCAAGTTTGGTAGTTTTCCTTGAAAATATGTCACATAATATGACACCACGCAAAGGATTTACATTATGTGGACCGTTTTTGAATTTTTCATGCCTGTTTCAAACTATGGTCAAAACAGCGGGCACTGAGGTTCATACATAGGGGATGATTCTCTCAAAACTAGCATTGGATCTGTAAAGAAACATCATATTGTGAGTCTAAAAATGATTTTTCAAAAAATTATGAGCATTAGTTCATCTAGCTATAGTTCAAATCGGACCCACTTCCTACCGATTCGGCAGATATTTGTCTTTTTTTCCAGGGGTGGACAGAAAGGTTTGAGATATCCTACTTGGGACATTGTCCATGTAAGGTGGTATAGTATTTTATTAAATATGGAGATAGCATTATGAATTAGCCATTTGGTGGTTGCTTCACGAAATGCCCCATTTCTGGCACTCGGATAATGGAAAATGCATTGTCCGTAGGATAAAAAGTAAAACTTCCTCCTACAACATTGTTCACCATCCCAAGATGCACATGGATGCACATTATGGGCACATTATAACAAACCATGTCACGGTTCTGGCCATAACATTGGTTGTTGGACCTAAAAGCCATGAAACCTCGAACATGATAGGTCATTTCTGTGAAGGTTTTTTCGAGATGTTCGCATTATACCAAGTTTGGTATTTTTCCTTGAAAACATGTCACATAATATAACACCACGCGAAGGTTTTACATTGTTTGGACCGTTTTTGAATTTTTCATGCCCGTTTCAAACTATGGTCAAAACTGCGGGAACGGAGGTTCATAGATAGGGGATGATCCTCTCTAAACTTGCATTGGATCTCTGAAGAAACATCATATTGTTAGTCTAAAAATGATTTTTTCAAAGAATTATGAGCATTAGATCATCTAGATGTAGTTCAAATCAGACCCACTTCCTACCTATTCGGCAGACATTTGTATTTTTTGCTAGGGGTGGACAGAAAGGTCTTAGATACCCTAGTTGGGACACTGGCGATGTAACATGGTCTAGTATTTTTGAAAAATAGGGTGGTACGATTTTGAAACTTTCATTTGGTGGTTGTTTCACAAAACTCCATTTTGGCACTCGAAAAATGGAAAATGCATATTTTGAGCGACGAAAAGGAAAACTTTCTCCTGCAACCTTGTTCGCCATTCCAAGATGCACATGTACGCACAATATGGGCACATTTTCACAAAATATACAACAGGAAATGTGATGGACTTTTAACCCCTTTAATTAACCTCTAAGAAACCCCTAAAACCTGTAGAACAGAGTCAACCAATAAGAAGAGAAAGACAGTCTACCCATGGATCACCCACCGAATGAGATCTCAGCCGTTGATGCCTCCATCGAACACTCTGAAGTTGCAGCACCAGTTTCTCCCGTCGCCTCTGCCTCCTGCCTAGCCAGCCACCACAGCGCTGCAACATGCGATGGCGAGACACCATGCGGGATGAGATCCGGCGGCGTCACGGTGGTCTTGCTTGCCGGCGCGCACGTGCATCACGTCCCGGCGCTCCATCGAGCTCGCCTCACCGCATCGCTACCATGGACAATGGCAACAAGGATGCCACGGACGGCATTCGCAGTTCCTACTGGCAGCGATAGGAGCACCTTACTTTCCCGCTTCAGATCCGGTAACTTCCCCCACTCCCTCTCTCCCGTCCCCTTTTTATTCTCTCTCTCAGTCCCTCTTTTAGTATCCCTCTCTCTCAATGCAGACGCTGCCGCACCCGAGGGTGGTCCCTCCCTCCCCTTGACCAGTCATGGCCAACGAGCACGTGTAGTGGCCGTAGATGAGGAGCAAGAAGGAGATGCAGCACGAATGGCTTGGGGCTCTTCTACCGCGGGTGTGGGACGCGGACGAGGGTGCACAAGGGGAGGAGAGGGGCAACCCTCACACTCGAAGCCGCCAAATCAAGGATAAGGCCTACTCCTCCTATCCGTGCGGGATTGTGCAGATTGCCGCGCTGCCGGGGCGCATCAGGAGGAGGCCCACCGGGCTGTCGTTCCTGTTCGAGTATGTTGCCACTACAACCGCCTTGGGCTCTTCCTCTTCTCCCTCGACCTCACCGGGGTACCACAATAGATCCTGTTTTGTTTGGTCTTGCAAGAATCTTAGCTGCATTGTTCATCATCATCTTCTGTGATCTAGGATCTGAAATTGGTTTTGCTGGTCGTTGTGGTTGAATTATATAATGTTCTAGATTTCCACGTATTTTTGACTGGTGACAAGTTTAGTGAATCTTATTACAACTGCAAAAACTTTATAAACTACATGTTCCTATTTTTCTCTCTTCATGAAATGTTTTGACTACTGAATTAATGTCAAAACATGTGATTAGCAAGTCAATTGTTTAGTGCCTTTTATTTAAGTGATGGTCAGATAGAATTACATGATCCATGGAAGATAGTATACTAATCTAGAATAATAGCTTCTCTGCTGCTATCCCTAGGCCGTCGTACCTCTCTACCAGCTCCGTTTGTGGCTACCTGTTAGTGTGTCCTGCTGCATATAGTTAGCATCTAGCTGAATGATATTACGTTCTACATAACCTAAAGTTTATTCTTATTTGTGGATAAACATCATTACTATTTAATGCATAAAGTTGTGTATTACTCCTATATTTACATCATGATACATGAGGATAAGCTTTTGTCTCAAGCTAGTTAACTAAGCTCGAGTTGCAAGTACTTGCTTTTATCCTGGGATGCTGTTTAGCACCCTGAAATCTCTTTACAGATTCATATTTTCATCGTATTTCAGTACCTACTCTAGCCTTCCTATTTCAATCTACTGGATGATTTTATATTCTTGATAATTGCACAATTTCTTCTTTAGCTGTAGATAGTCGAACCCCCACCAGTAGGGCTCGAGTAAGACCAACGTGATGCTAATGTGTGTGCTAGACAATGCCTTCTAGCTCATGTTATTTTTCTTATGGAATTGATCCTTGAAGATGTTAATTTGTGGACTCCTCATAATTTGTTGGCGAACATGTTTGTACTCTTCTATGTTGTGTTCCTGATAATGGCTCCATGCTAATTACTTGCTGATGCTAGAGATACTGATGTTCTATCTTTGTTCCTGATATATGCAATCTTGCTGAGGCTGCTATGTTATTTGGTTGCTCCACTTACATGAATAAAATGTGAGCTCTCCTTGCCAATTTTTTATGAGCCTTACTTCTTCATTTTCAGCCCACGGAGCATGTTGTTGGTGTTCTTGCCAGCTTTGAACGGTATTTTCCGACGACATTATTGTTAAACAAGCCCATTCTATGAACAGGAACTAACTACCTAAACCACTTGAAATATATCAAGTATGACCTTTGTCATATGGTTTTTACTTTCTTTAAACCTAGTCAATTATGCTTAAACGTCTGTTATCCATTATTCTTAAAATATTTAGTTATGGTTGTTTGCAGTGCATACAGTAGTGTAAGATTCTACTACTTTAATCATGTATATCATGATCATCTTGTTGAACAACTCTTAATGTTTAACATCTGAATTATGTTCTCTACTTATTTCTCACTCTCAAAACTGTGGTGTATATTGTTTTCTGCTTATTGCATATGGATCTCCTTTTGTTTTGACATGCTACTGAATGTATGCATCTTATTTTTCATCTCTAGTCAATAACAAAATGACTAATGCTAGTCTAACCAACGCTTTGTTTTGATTCTAGAATTTTATTTTGGAATAGTGAAAGTCGAAGCATTTTAACCTTCGGTTGTTTGAATTTGCAGGAGTATTCGTAGTCTGGGTAAATGACATAGTTCCTAGCTCCTCTTGAAGGATGGTTGCTTGCTCCTTTCGATGAGATGTACATGTAATGAACTGGTTGTGATGTTGTGTGATAGTCATATTCTTTAACCTTTGTGATGTACCGTTTGTGTAATGGAGACATCGAGTGATGTGATGGTTGAGTTCAAATGTTGGATTTTTGACTGTTCGATTGCGGTGTGTAACATCCCAATTTCAGCAACCCTGATTAGTTGTCCAGAATGCAAAAATCAGGGGGATCAAAAACTTTT
Organism: Avena insularis; assembly: GCA_023614405.1. NCBI lineage: Eukaryota > Viridiplantae > Streptophyta > Magnoliopsida > Poales > Poaceae > Avena > Avena insularis. The sequence goes on from CM042686.1 coordinate 318,287,609, forward strand.
CCTTGTGCTCTTGAGTGCAGTGTTTGCTGGTTGTTTGTTTATGCATGTGTATAAGTGTGTATCCTATGATACTCCCTACCTCACCCTCAGTTGACAAAAGCTATTTACCAAAACTATCTTGGCTTACATTACATATTCTCAAACATTCTGGCATTTCAAAACAGGAGCCAAGATGCCTATGTAACCAAAACTATTTTGGTAGCTTCTATTACAAAACTATGGAGAGATATATAATACAATCTCCTTATGTTTTCAAGATAGAACACTCAACTAATATTACCTCTAGTTTTCCCAAAACTCTTGTTCAAAGCATTTGAATTCTACTCTTGGCAGAGATACCAAGAACCCTCATCTTATTCAAAACTCAACCTCTTCAAAGTGCCCCAAACTTACCTCAAGCTAAGCTTGATGGTAACTCTCGTAGTAGTTGAATAGTATAAGATGTGTTGCCTTGACCTGTTGTCTGATGAGTTGCTTATATCTGCTGTTTGACTTGTTTGCTTAGGAAGTAGTATGAGCCACTCTAGGAGCTCATCACTAGGACCAAGAGATTCCCAAATCACCACTTCATAATCAAGAAAACAAAGCAAGATCAACTCACTAGATGCTAAATGATTATCTAAAACCCTTAATCAGATCCATTCTGAAGATTTCCATTCAAGAATGTTTCCAAGTCCTTGAAGACTAATATCAAGCAAGGATCTCTCCTACTCACTCTACACTTCAATACCACCCACTTGTTAAATCTCTGGTATCTTGCAACTCCTCCAAGAACTTTCCCCCTCATACTCTAGTCAAAATCTCCAAAATTGCCAATTTTGGCTAAGTCTGGAAACAGTTTTACCATCACCTTTTTGATTGCCTCCGTTTCGCAAACCATGTACGTTTTTGGAAATGCATTTGAACCATATTGTTAACCATCCTAAGTAATACCAAGGCCCACATTTTTCTCTGCTTAGGTCATCCCTCATCCCACTCATCCTTGTTGGTTTTGCTGGCAAGAAAATAACAATTCCTGCAAATCTAGTCATCATACCTACTTTGGTAGAAGCTCACATCACCATACAAACTCCTATGGACAAACTCTCTGCATGGTTGTGATCTACTCATTGGTGTCTATCAAAACCTAGTTCACCTGCTCCAAGTGGACCTGTGTGTTGACTACACCCTCATGGTTTATAAGGATTCATGACTCTTTTTGCCTAGCAGCCTTTATTTGAACAAAGTTTGCCATCATTTCTAGATCACCTCAAATGCAGATAATTCAAACTCCTTCTGCCATGATCATCTATATGACCTGGTCTAACTACCCATCTATCCCTTGCACCAAGGTGAGCTCTCAGCTCCAAGATGCAAGCATGTTTGGGTGGTATAAAAATAACACCACCCTAGATCATCAACTCCTTGTTTTCCATCCTTTTCAAGCTGGAAATCCATTCCACAAGGTTGCAACTGCTTTCTACACCTTGTCTATCTCATCTATATTGATCAACAAGATTTACCAAATATTAACCATAATTATTATGGCCCCAAAACTATTTAATTACTTAAATAGTCAAAATCTCCAAAACTCCCTCCATAAAGGAAAGTTTGGTTTTTACCAAAACACTTCCCCAAATTTTGGCTCATGTGAGTCCCCAAATTTTGGCTCATTTTCTTAAATGGCTAAATTGGAATAATAATTGTTTTAAATACACTTATGCTTCAATAAATCTTTGGAAAATTCCCCTAACTGTGTATTCACCTTTGGGACCCTTCCACACCAAAATCTATCCTTGCCCAATGGAAATTTATCAAATGATCACCAAGAAATCACCTCTGCCCTTTTTGAGTAAATGAATTTAGGAGGACTAGACCTCCTCTGAAAAATACCAATTAAATTCTAGAAGTCTACCTTAACCTCATCTATCTACCAGTACCATTTTCTCCTTAGGTCCAATGTAAGATTTTGGACCTCATTCATAAACCCCTAGTTTGATCAACTTTGGCCATTTAGCAAACCACTAATCTAAACCACTTCCAATTCCACCAAAGCTTGATCAAAGCCCCTTCTCAGCACCAGGACACCACACTGATCGACTAGTACTGTAGCTCCACCCCACCAATTACCCATATTTCCATTGTACTAGTAGAAAGAGAGAGAGAGACATCAAAGATCTTACAAGGATCTTAGCAATTAATCACCCCAGCTTCCCTCACTTCCCCTGCACGACCCAAATGGCAATCCTTAGCCAGCCCTCCCTCTCCACCATGCCCAAATGGGTAATTTACTACCTCTATCCCTCCTCCTTAGTATATATGGCTAGGGGCCTTCCCCAGTGCCTCCCCACGCCCCCATTCGCCCCCACGGCTCCCCACTCACCACCCCTAGCTCCATTTCCCCCTCCCTCGCTTTGTACTGGCTAGGAGAGGAGAGAAAAATCCTCTCGGCCATTGTTGAGCTCGAGATCGAGGTGACCTCACCCGAGCCCTCCTCCACCTGCATGTAGCCTCACAAGGATCCCCTAGGTCTGATCTATGACCCCTAGCTCCCCAGCCTCTCTCCTCCTCTGTACTGCTCGTGAGAGGGAGGAGTAAAAGCTTCAGCCGTTTTAAAGAACCGAGCCTAGAGCTCTCCCCACTGCTCCACTCCCTCTGCGTGCTCTCTTGGTGAGACCTCCTCGACCTCCCCTAGCTAACCCTGCTCCCCTTTCTCCTTGAAGCAACCTCGGAAGAGCTCTTCGGTGAGCTCCGACCTATGCGTGCCGACGACCTCGCGCGAGACTCCTCCTGTCGTCAGAGGGGTTGTTCCCACCCCTCATTCTGAGCGTCCTGAGGCGCCGCGTCGACCTGCATCGCCATCCTCGCCCCTACGCCGCCGGTGAGCCCTCCCCCAACCCGCCTCCCTCCCAGCTAGGGTTTCCGCCACCGCACGTATCGCGAGGTAGGAGAGAGGCGCTCTGCCGTCGATTTCTAATCGATCCGACAACCAGAAGTGACCGATACTGCTTCGTTCCCTGGGTGGCTGACTAGCGGGACCCGCGGCCGGAGTTTAAACTCCTTCCCACGCGTGTTCCTTGGCGAGCTGGGCCAGCCCGCCACTGTGTGGCCCGTTCCCCTGAGGAATCCCGGCCCAGTGCTAATCTCATTTTTATGATTATCTCTAGATCTGATAAATAGTGGTTCAGTTTTAATCCAAATAAAATGGTAAATCAAGTCCAGATGCCTAGATCTAATTTTCTAGGGGTACTCTGATGTTTTCTCAAACATGCAGAGGCAACCCCATGTCCAAAATAAATGCCAATATTTGCTAGTAATTATTCTGCTGAAATGTATCTCGAACCCTAATTAATTTCCACAGGGAGTTTTACAACTCCATTTGTGTTGAACCAAAATCCTACTGGAAGGTATCTGAAATACCTCTTTTCCAGCACAGGTCTCATACCAAGGTGAACAGTATGTTGCCTTTAACAAAAATAACCAAACCAGCCCCTGTTTGCCTTAGATAAATTCCCCAGGTCTAACCAAATGTGGTATTGATCTGATTCCACCTCCCAATACCTCATATTATCAATATGTACCAAACCCCAGCAGCTCGGAATTTATTGAGCTCTGGTAGAATTGTAGTGATTTAAATACCTCTGTGATGGGTATTTTCACTAATTAAATCCCTCCAGGATTTTGGCAACTCCAAAAAGGGTGAATCCAAATCCTACAGAAAGGTATTTTAAATACCTATCACCTTCCCTTATAACCAATTCAATAGCTCATGTAGAATTAATCTGGTGAAAAAGAGAAGAAGCATCTAGAACTGTCTTTGGGAATTTCCTGAGGGTATTCTGATAATTCTTTCGACTGGATTCCAACTCTAGGTGGTTCAGTACATCAAGTACTACCTAACCATCCAAGGAAATAATTTTTGGAGATCCAGAACTCTTTTGGTGAATTATTTCCTCAAACTAGAGTTTAATCCACTATAAAAAGCTTAACTAATTCTAGAAAATTGATAATCAACTGAAACCACTTGTGTTGGTTTTGTCTTGACAAGACCTATCTGAGGATATCACTTTTTCATATTGGTATCCTACTGACCTCAGATCCCTAATACATGCTCTTTGTATCTAGCCTTGACAGCTATCTTCCAAGAGGAAACACCCCAGTGGCACTCTTGTAAATTCCACCCTTTGAATCCCACTCCTCCAAAACCTCCCAAGTCTAGTAGTATTTCTTATGTTTGTTTGGTGTATGGTTTGATGCTTGAATGTCTTGTATTGATTGTGGTATTGTCTGCTTGCATGTATATTTGATGACGACGATAGTGTGAGTGTCCGACGACGAGAAGAACGAGATTTCTTATTATTATTGTTATTGGGTATTCCTGGTCATTTGAAGAAGTCCAAGGACTATTGCTGATCACAGGCAAGCCACCATTCTTGAACTCCAATATATGTCCTATTCTCTTTTACCTGTTTTATATCCTCTTTATAAATTGCATACTCTACCTGAATGTCTTGTTTTACAAACATTGCGATAGTAACTTGGATCCTCCAAGTTATGATTTCGTGTCCTTCGAGGCACCACCCCGATGAACCCATCTTTTATCCCCTTTAGACCGAGAGTACGATGGTTAGCATCCTACCTCCTTGGAAACCCCGGTTTTGAGAAAATAAACTGTTTTGGGATTTTCCCCACTACAAATGTTTCAAAAACGGCTCTGTAAAACCCTGGGAAGAGGCATCGTTCCCAGTGGAAGTTTTAATAAAAGAAATGGTGATGAGAAGAAGTGGAAATGTGATGGGATGTTCTACGCCTTTACTAGAACAATTTTTATCCGCGCAACCACATTACCCCAGGTTGGTGGGGCTTAACTCGTAGTTTGTCCGCTTTAGCCAAGGCACTTCTACCATGCTTATAGGGAGAAATCCCTGGAATTCCGGGCAGGCGCCACCAGATCAAGGATTTGAAGCCTGTCGCTTGCTTCGGCAAGAGTGAGCCTGACCTGGCAGGAGGCCGGTGCAACAATTGGGTCTCCCGCGGATGATATGACTTAGGTAGTACGGAAGGAAGTGGACTCTCCAGATTTAAGGTATACGCCAAGCTGCGGCTTGGGTATGCGCGTGTACGGAAGGAAGGACTATGGCTGGGAGCCACATACTCATTGCCGGGGAGAACAAACCCAAGAGGAAAAGCATGCCTTTGCTAGTGTAGACAAGCGAAAGGTTAGGTTTGATTATCCGGACCCCCATCTACAGTGGTAGTGGGCCGTGGTTGTATCCCGACGGATGTATTGATTCTTATGGGTAAAGTGTGCAAACTCTGCAGAGTATAACCTATTCGAATAGCCGTGTCCACGGTCAAGGACGGTTGTAAAGGTGTTTGCTAGGAGTACCCAAGCTGTGCTTGTTTGGGAAACAAGTACGAAGAGGACGAAGGTTCCGGGGGAACCCGAGTTCGAAGGCTTTATTTTGACCCGAGGGGTCGAAGATGTTTTAAAAAGGGTTTTTAACTACAAAAACTGTTTTCAAAACACTTTTTCAACAAGGACATGGAGATGAAGGAAATATGCCCTGAGAGGCAATAATAAAGTTGTTATTATGTATTCCTTGTATATGATAGATGTTTATTTTGCATGCTATAATTGTATTGTTAGGAAACATCAATACATGTGTGTTTAATAAACAAAAAGGGTTCCTAGTTATGCCTCTCTTATAGACTATCTTGTTGATTAACAAGATGATCAAGGTTTCCTGATCATGGACATTGGATGTTGTTAATAATAAGGTCACAGCATTTGTGAAATGATGTGATGAACATTCATCCGAAGTATAGCATTACGATCAAGTCATTATGTTTATATTTCTATAGCATCATACGAAGTAATCTTTATCCTTAGACCATGAGATCATGATAATTGCTAACACCGGAAGAGTCTCTTGATAACATCAAACGTCACACCGTAGCAGGGTGACTATAAAGATGGGTTCAGTACTACGAAGGTGTTATGTTGAGGCTCATGGATCAAGAGTGGAATTTGTCAATCCAGATGAGGGATAGATATACTCTGGTCCCTCTCGGTGATATCACATTAGGATAGCTTGCAAGCAAGTGATGTGATCACTAGAATGTTATATCACGGGAACGAGAAAAGAGTGCATGTCGGAAACGAGATAAAACTAGGTATGGAGATACCGATGATCGAATCTCGACATGTAATATATCGAGAGACCAAGGGATTTAGTTACAAGCGTTAAAGGTTCTCACGATCACAGGAGTCATCGTTGAATGTGTAGGAGTCTGACGGATCGGTCATTGGCTGATTATTGATCGGAGAAGGGTCTCGATCATATACGCATTATTCGCGAACCGTATGGTGGAACACTTAAGAGTTACGGACACCATTTTGGAGCACATATGTTTTGAGAGAAAAAATTGCAAAAGCGCAGGAATTGTTTCAATAGAAACCGGAAATTGTTTCGGGTGAAATTGCAGAAGGTGGTTCTGCATGTGATATTGAAATATTGCAAGGGGCTATATGTGAATGTTTGTTAATTAAAGTAATTAACAAAATTCTGAATAAATTTAATAAAAAGAGTTTTATTAAATGAGAGAGAATTAAATTTGGAGAAATTTAATGCATTTAAAGTGGAGACTTTAAAAGGGAATGTGAAGAAGCATTTTAATGTAGAGGGGTTACCACCACATGAATGGGGGAGGTGAGGGGTCACCCCCCCCATGCGCCGGCCATGGAGAGAGGGGGCACCCCCTCCTCCTATAAAAGGCCACCCATTCCCTCCTTCATCCTCACACCTCCTTGTGAAGGATCTCTCTCCCCCTCTAGAATTATTCCCCCATGGTCTCGGATTAGCGAGATACATGTTCCTGGTGGCATTTTGTCTGGAAGGAGTTGCTGCTTCCGCTGGATCGCTGGAGCGAGGATGTGTAGGTTTTCCGGTGGCTTGAACGTGTGTGCGAGTGCGGATGCGCTACTGAGTTGCGGCGCTCGGACTTCCTCACGATCTTGGGATTGGCAAGTGTACGACTACATCAACCACGAGTTCCTACTCGTTAACAAAGCTCGTTGTCTTCGAGGGTAAGTTCTCCATGGATGTATGTCCACCCGTTTGCTCTGTATCTAGTAGATAGATCTTGGCGTGTAGTTCTCATCGTAGGAAAATTTTTGTTTTCTATGCTGCGGACCCAACAGTGGTATCAGAGCCTGATCTATGCGTAGGTGCTTTGCACGGGTAGTACGCATATGTTTATATGTGGGCGATGATGATCATGTTATTGCATCTTCTATGTACTTTGGATATTGGTGGCATAGTGGGATGAAGCGGCCCGGACCAACCTTACATGTCATCGTACATGAGACCAGTTCCACGACTGACATGCAACTAGTTTTGCATAAGTGGCTAGCGGGTGTCTGTCTCTCCTACTATAGTCAATATCTGATTTACAACGAGTTGCTAATAACTTGGTTATCCTTGTTGTGGTTTATGTTCGTAGGTTAGACAGGTTCTATCTTCGAAAGCCCTAAGCCACATAAATCTTGCAATTGATAAATTAGAGGCGTCTAGTTTAGATCGTTGTTGGGCTAGTGTTTTGATATGGTATTGTTGTAAGTAGATGTATAATAGATACTCTTACAACTCACTTAACATGTAAGTTCCATATACCTTGGCCTTACACACAAAGGAATGATAGAGATCATACCACGATGCAAATGATAGAGATCAAATGCATGGACCATATCACCTCACTTCACACATTAGATGTTAGCATCTTATATTGCTAGTTTGGCGCTTTTGGTAGCATTATAAGATGATCCCTCATTTAGATATCAAGATAAAATGTGTTCTTCCTTAAGTATGCACCGTTTTGTGGATCGTGTTTTGAGGCATCACGTGATGATCGGGTGTTCTCGAATCTACGCTTTCATACAACGGGTGTAAGACAATTTTACACACGCAAATACTAAGGTTCTTACTTGACGAGCCTAGCATGTACAGACATGGCCTCGGAACACGGACCGAAAGGTTAAGCATGAGTCATATAGTTGATATGATGCCCATATAGATACTCGCCTTTGAAGCTACACCGACTCACGTGATGATCGGACTTGGTGTAGTGGATTTGGTTCATGTAATCACCAAAAGGACACGAGGGATTTCGTGTTTGAGTGGGAGTTCATTAGTAATTTGGATTAGTTGAACTCAATCTATCATAAACTTAGTCTAAATATACTTTACAAATTCTATTTTAGATGGCACCACCTGCTTTTAATTTCAATGTGTTCATGGAGAAAGAGAAACTTGCTGCGAATGGTAGCAACTTCACCAACTGGGCTATGAATTTGAGGATTCTCCTCACTGCTGCACAAAAGCAATATGTGCTAGATGCGCCGCTAGGCCCCCCACCAGCTCCTGATGCCCCTGACGAGGAAAAGAACGTCTATATAACTCGTCCGGAGGACCACAACTTAGTTCATTGCGGCATACTGTATGGGCTAGAGGTAGAACTTCGAAAACGTTTCGAAAATGGCAATGCCTTTAATACCATGGGAGAATTGAAAATGATTTTCGATACCCATGCTGCCGTAGAGAGTTATAATGCTACAGAAAAGTTCTTTAACTTCATGATGGAGGAAAATAGCTCCGTTAGTGAGCACGTACTCAAAATGTCTGGGTACGCCGATAAGCTTGTGTTCTTGGGAATAACGATTCCCATTGACTTAGGCATACATCGTGTTCTCCAATCTCTGCCACCTAGATACAAGAGCTTCGTGATGAACTATAATATGCAGGGCATGAAGAAGTCTCTTCCCGAGCTTCTGTCAATGCTTAAGACTGCAGAAGTGGAGATTACGAAAGAACATCAAGTGTTGATGATCAATAGGACCACCGGTTTCAAGAAGGACAAGAAAGGCAAGCACAAGGGAAAGAAGGGTGGCAAGTTTATTGCCACGCCTGAAAAGAAACCTTGAGCTGGCCCTAAGTCTGACACCGAGTGCTACTATTGCAAGGGGACTAGCCATTGGAAGCGCAACTGCCCAAAGTATTTGGCGGACAAGAAGGTCGGCTAGGCAAACAAAGGTATATGTGATATACATGTTATTGATGTGTACTTGACTAGTACTCGCAGTAGCACCTGGGTATTTGATACGGGATCGGTTGCTAATATATGTAACTCGGTCCAGGGGCTGCGGAACAAGCGACAACTAGCAAGGGATGAGGTCACGATGCGGGTCGGCAATGGATCAAGAGTTGATGTGATCGCCGTCAGAACGCTGCCTCTCCATATGCCGTTGGGATTAGTTATAAACCTAAATAATTGTTATTTGGTGCCTGCACTGAGCATGAACATTGTATCCGGATCGTGTTTGATGCAAAGTGGTTATTCATTTAAGTCTGAAAACAATGGTTGTTTGATTTATATGAATAATATCTTTTATGGGTCATGCACCTGTGTTGAATGGTTTATTTCTGTTGGATCTCGATAGTAGTATTACACATATTCATAATGTTGATGCTAAAAGTATTAAACTAGATAATGATATATCTACATATATGTGGCACTGCCGTCTAGGTCATATTGGCGTTAAACGCATGAAGAAACTCCATTCTGATGGACTTTTGGAATCACTTGATTTTGAATCATTTGATACATGTGAGCCATGCCTTATGGGCAAGATGACTAGAACGCCGTTTTCCGGTTCAATGGAACGGGCGACAGATTTATTGGAAATCATACATACTGATGTGTGTGGACCAATGAGTGTTTCAGCGCGAGGTGGATATCGTTATTTTGTTACTTTCACGGATGATTTGAGTAGATATGGGTATATCTATTTGATGAAACAGAAGTCTGAAACTTTTGAAAAGTTCAAAGAATTTCAGAATGAAGTGGAAAATCATCATAACAGAAAGATCAAATTTCTACAGTCCGACCGTGGAGGAGAGTATCTTAGTTACGAGTTTAGCACACATATGAAAGACTGTGGAATAGTTTCACAACTCACGCCTGCCGGAACACCACAACGTAATGGTGTGTCGAGCGTGTAATCGTACGTTATTGGATATGGTTCGATCTATGATGTCTCTGACTGACTTGCCACTGTCATTTTGGGGTTATGCACTGGAAACCGCTGCATTCACTTTAAATAGGGCACCATCTAAATCTGTTGAAAAGACACCGTATGAATTATGGTTTGGAAACAAACCTAAGCTGTCCTTTCTTAAAGTTTGGGGATGTGATGTTTATGTGAAGAAACTTCAACCGGATAAACTCGAACCCAAAGCGGAAAAATGCGTCTTCATAGGATAGCCTAAGGAAACGATTGGGTATACCTTCTATCACAGATCCGAGGGCAAGGTCTTTGTTGCCAAGAATGGATCCTTTCTTGAGAAGGAGTTTCTCGCGAAAGGTGTGAGTAGTCGGAAGGTAGAACTCGAAGAGGTTATTGAACCTTCTCTTCATGAAATGGCGAGTAGCGCAGCTCCAGAAGTTGTTTCGGAGTTGACTTCACCTAATGAAGAGAGAGCTAATGATATTGATCATGAAACTCCGAAAGAGGACACTACCGAACCTCGCAGGTCAAGCAGGACACGTGCAGCTCCTGAACTGTCCGACAATACTGTTATGAATTTCATGATTGATGAAATAGATGACCCTGCAACGTATGAAGAAGCGATGATGAGCCCTGATTCCAATAAATGGCTAGAAGCCATGAAATCCGAGATGGAATCCATGTACGAAAACCAGGTTTGGACCTTGGTGGACTTACCTCATGATCGAAAGGCCGTTGAGAATGAATGGATTTTCAAAAGAAAAACTGATGCTGATGGTAATATAACCATCTATAAGGCTCGACTGGTCGCAAAGGGGTTTCGACAAATTAAAGGAGTTGCTACGATGATACATTCTCTCCCGTAGCGATGCTTAAGTCGGTTAGGATTATGTTAGCAATTACTGCATACTTCGATTATGAAATATGGCAGATGGATTTCAAAACTGCGTTCCTCAATGGTAATATTGAAGAAGAGTTGTATATGATACAACCTAAGGGTTTTGTCGATCCTAAGGATGCTAATAAGGTGTGCAAACTTCAGCGATCCATCTATGGACTGAAGCAAGCATCACGAAGTTGGAATCTCCGCTTTAATGAGGTGATCAAAGAGTTTGGATTTGTCCAAACTTATGGAGAGGCTTGTATTTATAAGAAAGTGAGTGGGAGCAATGTGGCATTTCTGATATTATATGTGGATGACATATTATTGATTGGAAATGATTTAGATCTTGTAAATAGTGTTAAAAGTTGTCTAAACAGCAAATTTTCGATGAAGGACCTTGGTGAAGCTTCATATATATTAGGCATTAAAATCTATAGAGATAGATCAAGACGCCTAATTGGGATATCGCAGAGTACATACCTTGATAAGATATTAAAGAAGTTTAATATGGACAGAAGTAAGAAGGGGTACTTACCTATGTTGCAAGGCAAGACATTGAGTAAGACTCAAAGTCCGGCCACGGCGGAAGAAAGAGAGATAATGGATAAGATCCCCTATGCCTCAGCCATAGGCTCTATAATGTATGCCATGCTATGTACAAGACCGGATGTGGCACATGCTATTAGTTTGACTAGTAGGTACCAATCTGATCCAGGTTCGGAACACTGGATAGCGGTCAAGAATATCCTTAAGTACTTGAGAAGAACTAAGGATATGTTTCTTGTATACGGAGGTGAAGAAGAGCTAGTCGCTAAGTGTTATGTCGATGCTAGCGTTGACACTGATCCGGATGACTCTAAGTCTCAATGCAGATACGTATTTCTCTTGAACGGAGCAACGACGGAGGCGGAATATGTTGCTGCTTCGGAAGCAGCGCAGGAAGCGGTTTGGATGAAGAAGTTCATAACGGAACTAGGTGTGGTTCCTAGTGTGTTGGACCCAATGGTGATATATTGTGACAATAATGGAGCCATAGACAACGCCAAGGAACCAAGGTCTCACAATAATTACAAACATATTAAGCGCCGGTTTCACTCCATCCGCGAGCATGTCAAGGATGGAGATATAAAGATTTGTATAGTGCACACGAACCTGAATGTAGCAGATCTGTTGACTAAAGTACTCCCTAGGGCAAAACATGATCAACACCAGAACTCCATGGGTGTTACATTTATCACTATATAAACTAGATTATTGTCTCTAGTGCAAGTGGGAGACTGAAGGAAATATGCCCTGAGAGGCAATAATAAAGTTGTTATTATGTATTCCTTGTATATGATAGATGTTTATTTTGCATGCTATAATTGTATTGATAGGAAACATCAATACATGTGTGTTTAATAAACAAAAAGGGTTCCTAGTTATGCCTCTCTTATAGACTAGCTTGTTGATTAACAAGATGATCAAGGTTTCCTGATCATGGACATTGGATGTTGTTAATAACAAGGTCACGGCATTTGTGAAATGATGTGATGAACATTCATCCGAAGTATAGCATTACGATCAAGTCATTTTGTTTATATTGCTATAACATCAGACGAAGTAATCTTTATCCTTAGACCATGAGATCATGTTAATTGCTAACACCGTAAGAGTATCTTGATAACATCAAACGTCACACCATAACAGGGTGACTATAAAGATGGGTTCAGGACTACGAAGGTGTTATGTTGAGGCTCATGGATCAAGAGTGGAATTTGTCAATCTAGATGACAGATACATATACTCTGGGCCCTCTCGGTGATATCACATTAGGATAGCTTGCAAGCAAGTGATGTGATCACTAGAATGTTATATCACGGGAATGAGAAAAGAGTGCATGTCGGAAACGAGATCAAACTGGGTATGGAGATACCGATGATCGAATCTCGGACATGTAATATATCGAGAGACAAAGGGATTTAGTTACAAGCGTTAAAGGTTCTCACGATCACAGGAGTCATCGTTGAATGTGTAGGAGTCAGTATGGATCTCCAGGTCCCGCTGCTGATTATTGATCGGAGAAGGGTCTCGATCATGTCTGCATTATTCGTGAACCGTAGGGTGGCACACTTAAGAGTTACCGGACACCATTTTGGAGCACATATGTTTCAGACAAAAGAATTGCAAAGCGCGGGAATTGTTTCAATAGAAACCGGAAATTGTTTCGGGTGAAATTGCAAAAGGTGGTTCTGCATGTGATATTGAAATATTGCAAGGGGCTATATGTGAATGTTTGTTAATTAAAGTAATTAACAAAATTCTGAATAAATTTAATAAAAAGAGTTTTATTAAATGAGAGAGCATTAAATTTGGAGAAATTTAATGCATTTAAAGTGGAGACTTTAAAAGGGAATGTGAAGAAGCATTTTAATGTGGAGGGGTTACCACCACATGAATGGGGGAGGTGAGGGGTCACCCCCCCATGCACCAGCCATGGAGAGAGGGGGCACCCCCTTCCTCCTATAAAAGGCCACCCATTCCCTCCTTCATCCTCACACCTCCTTGTGAAGGATCTCTCTCCCCCTCTAGAATTATTCCCCCATGGTCTCGGATTAGCTAGATACATGTTCCCGGTTGCATTTAAATGCGGAAGGAGTTCTGCTTCACTGGATCGCTAGAGCGAGGAGGTGGAGGTTGTCCGGTGGCTTGAGCGTGTGTGCAGTGCAGATCTTGTTGCTGAGTTGCGGCGCTCGGACTTCCTCATGATCTTGAGATCGGCAAGTGTACGACTACATCAACCACGAGTTCCTACTCGTTAAAAAAGCTTGTTGTCTTCGAGGGTAAGTTCTCCATGGATGTATGTCCACCCGTTTGCTCTATATCTAGTAGATAGATCTTGGCGTGTAGTTCTCATCGTAGGAGAATTTTTGTTTTCTATGCTGCGGACCCAACAGGAGATGTCTTGATTTACAAAATAGAAGCATGTTTTCAAAACTCTTTTTCAACAAAGATATGGAGATGCCATAACTTCAATGTTAGTTTAGGCCTTTCAAAAGCAACCCTAGATAGAGCTACTTCGCCACAGCCAGAATTGCATTTCCTTTGTTCACTTACCCTGGTGGTTTGTGAGTACATTCAAGAGTACTCACGGTTGTGTCCCTGGCTATTTACTTGGCCAGACTTTCAGGAGTTTAAGGTGACGTCCAGCGAGCTAGGCTGTCTTCCCAGTCAACTGCCTGTAGGTTGAGGCACGATTGGGCTCTGCGCTTGGCGATGTTCCGCTGCTAATGATGATGTAGCCATAATGGTATCTATGTAAGTCTTGTAACTCGTTATGTTTCAGATGTTGTAATGGTACCTGTCGGTTATGTTCCACGGCTCACTGATCATGGGAACATGGATGTATGCATAATAGCGATTTCTCGGATGAATAATCCGGGGAGCCCACAGACTTGGTATCAAAGCCATCCTGACTGTAGGAGACCTTAGTTAGCATGGACGTTAGACAGGAAACGACAAACCTATTTTATATAAAGACAAGGGAGAAAAGATGACTATTTTCAAAAGTGCCTATGTCTTCTCCCCCTCTATTTCGAAAAACTACTTAAATTAATATGAGTTCCTAAGCTTAAAATCCTGCACACTGTCACTAACCGAACCCCATCTCACAAATCTGTTGTAGATGGCCTCTTTCCGCTCAGAGCGCATCATTGTCGGAGATAGTTTCTGGCCCTTTGAAGAGAAACTTCACAAGCTATTGAAGATAGTAAAGAGACCCGCGCCAACTATTGAAGGAACCTAACTTCCCCGCAATAACACCAACGTGATGCAATGGGTCATCAAGGTTGTGATTCCTTCCCCCGATGAGGACACGGTGCCCACAATCTTCACTTTCCTCGCCAACAACTGGGTAGATGGCATGGTGCGATCCATACAGGAGATCATGGCGCGCATCTGCAAGATCCATGAAGATGAGTTGAAGAATACTCCCTACCACTTTTTTGGAAAGCGAGATGAAGATGGACTACCTACTGAGTCTTTCCTCATCTGCTGCATCGGAAATCAGCTGGAGAATATGGAATACCTACTCAAACGCTCCCAGGAAGATCTTGACAAGGCCAGACGCGATAATCTGCTTCTAAAAATGGATATCAACCTACTCTATAAGCGCGAAAGGAGTCTTCAAGCCACCAATACCCGCTTGGCAAGGAAGCTAATCATTGAAGTACCCCCAACCCCTGAAGACGAGAATCCCGGGACTGACAACAAACTCTCCTTCCTCAATGAGTACCACCCTATCGTCCAGTCACCCGCGCCGATCGAGTCAACATCCAACCCTGCACCAGGGGAAGGCACCACTCTCACCTTCACGGAAGACGAGCTTAATATCCCGCAAACCCCAGAGGATCTACAGTAGTTGGAAACCCCGAAGCTATCCAAGGCTCCATAGATGCACCCCCCGAGTAATCACCTGCCTTGCGACACTCGCCCAGCTAGCAATAGGGTAGAGTCATGTATCATCCCTGAACACGTTTTGTAATGCCTAAGCACTATTAGCACCTTCGGGTGTAGATTGGTTGGTTTGGTAATGACTTCCTTGATTGCTATGCCTGCTTGGATTGTTTTTCCTTCTAGCGTGTTTTACCCAAGTCGTTGCATCAGACCAAACCCGAAACGTCTGCCACCAACAAGACCTCCCCCAGGATGGCCATGAAGACCGAAAACTTGAAGAAGGCATGTAGCCACTATGGAGAAGAAGGACACCTAGCCAAGAGATTTTCCGGCCACTGCCCCAACTGCGGAGAACCCCATTCCCCCAAAGCTTGCCCAACTCGACTTATCACTTGTTTCCTCTGCGAAGGCCAAGACCATGTCCATATCAAATGCCCATTATATCCCCTCATTGGCAAGGCCCGTCAACCTCCCGATGTCAGACTAGAAGAGTTGTCACCTCAGCCACAAAGGAAGAAGAACCCCTGCTTCACGTGTGGACTACCCGGTCACTTCAATAGAGAATGCCCTGAGAGAAAATTTTCCAAGACTTCCACGAAAGAGAAGCTCGAAGACATCCAAGGTACCCTTCCGCAGAAAAGATGGTCACCCTACCGCTCACTACCACGCAGCTCAAGACTGAAGATGTCCCGCGCCCTCCTAAGTGACAGCGCCCCATGGAAGTAAAGATAGAGAGAAGCTCCTTAACCCACTTCAGGATTCCCCGAAGGTCAACGAGTGTCACCTGTAGTAGTCTAGCCTAGTTTCCCCTAGAAAGACAGCTAGGATGCCACCTCCCTATGTTGTCCTATGCTACCTTAAGAAACCTCTTTTGTCACCCTCCTAAGAAAGTCCCCTTTTTGTAACCATCCGACCCACCTTAGTCTAATCCTAAGGGGGAAGACTGCATCTTTCCCGCAAAATAGATAACCCCTCTGCCTGACCCTGTGACCCGAAGACACAAAGCTCAGAGCCTAGACTTGTCATAGACTTGGATGCGACAACCCACTTAAGTGAAGCGTTGTAGACCCTTACAGAAGGAATATCCCTCCCCGCAATCATGGTGGGAGCCAGCTCGACCTCCGAGTTTCAAGAAGATTGAAGTTCAACCTTGCTGTCAAGACGTTTCTGTTCAAAGACAAGGTTGACAAGTTAGCACGCAAGAAACACATCGCACTAACTAAGAAAAATCCCCTAACCGTACTCTCCGGAATCTCGGGACGAGATTCTTTTAAGGGGGAAAGGTCTGTAACAACCCAATTTCAGCAACCCTGATTAGATGTCCAGAATGCAAAAATCAGGGGGATCAAAAACTTTTCCTTGTGCTCTTGAGTGCAATGTTTGCTGGTTGTTTGTTTATGACTGTGTATAAGTGTGTATCTTATGATACTCCCTACCTCACCCTCAGATGACAAAAGCTATTTACCAAAACTATATTGGCTTACTTTACATATTCTCAAACATTCTGGCATTTCAAAACAGGAGCCAAGATGCCTATGTAACCAAAACTATTTTGGTAGCTTCTATTAACAAAACTATGGAGAGATATATAATACAATCTCCTTATGTTTTCAAGATAGAACACTCAACTAATCTTACCTCTAGTTTTCCCAAAACTCTTGCTCAAAGCATTTGAATTCTACTCTTGGTAGAGATACCAAGAACCCTCATCTTATTCAAAACTCAACCTCTTCAAAATGCCCCAACCTTACCTCAAGCTAACCTTGATTGTAACTCTAGTAGTAGTTGAATAGTATAAGATGTGTTGCCTTGACCTGCTGTCTGATTAGTTGCTTTGATCTGCTGTTTGACTTGTTTGCTTAGGAAGTAGTATGAGCCACTCTAGGATCTCATCACTAGGACCAAGAGATTCCCAAATCACCATTTACTAATCAATAAAACAAAGCAAGATCAACTCACTAGATGCTAAGTGATTATCTAAAACCCTTAATCAGATCCATTATGAAGAATTCCATTCAAGAATGTTTCCAAGTCCTTGAAGACCAATATCAAGAAAGGATCTCTCATACTCACTCTACACTTAAATACCACCCACTTGTTAAAGCTCTGATATCTTGCAACTCCTCCAAGAACATTCCCCCTCATACTCTAGTCAAAAACACCAAAACTGCCAATTTTGGCTAAGTCTAGAAACAGTTTTAGCATCACCTTTTTGATTGCCTCCGTTTCTCAAACCATGTACCTTTTTGGAAATGCATCTGAACCATCTTGTTAACCGTACTAATGAATACCAAGGCCCACATTTGCCTCTGGTTAGGTCATCCCTCAACCCACTCATCCCTGATGGTTTTGCAGGCAAGAAAATAACAATTCCTGCAAATCTAGTCATCATACCTACTTTGGTAAAAGCTCACATCACCATACAAACTCCTATGGACCAACTCTCTGCATGGTTGTGATCTACTCATTGGTGTCTATCAAAACCTACTTCACCTGCTCCAAGTGGTCCTCTGTGTTGACTACACCCTCATGGTCTATAAGGCTTCATGACTCTTTTTGCCTGGCAGCCTTAATTTCAACAAAGTTTGCCTTCATTTCTAGATCACCTCAAATGCAGATAATTCAAAATCCTTCTGCCATGATCATCTATATGACCTGTTATACCTACCCATCTATCCCTTGCACCAAGGTGTGCTCTCAGCTCCAAGATGCAAGCATGTTTTGGTGGTATAAAAATAACACCACCCTAGATCATCAACTCCTTGTTTTCCATCCTTTTCAAGTTGGAAATCCATTCCACAAGGTTGAAACTTCTTGCTACACCTTGTCTATGTCATCTATATTGATCAACAAGATTTACCAAATATTAACCATAATTATTATGGCCCCAAAACTATTTAATTACTTAAATAGTCAAAATCTCCAAAACTCCCTCCATAAAGGAAAGTTTGGTTTTTACCAAAACACTTCCCCGACTTTTGGCTCATGTGAGCCCCACAAATCATATCCTATCTTTCCATCTAAAAAATAAATATTTTTGGGAAGCTTTATTATTTCTTTTTGCCCATTTTCTTAAATGGCTGAACTGGAATAATAATTGTTTTAAATACATTTATGCTTCAATAAATCTTGGGAAAATTCCCCTAAGTGTGTGTTCACCTTTAGGACCCTTCCACACCAAAATCTCTGCTTGCCCAATGGAAATTTATCAAATGATCACCAAGAAATCACTTCTGCCCTTTTTGAGTAAATGGATTTAGGAGGACTAAATCTCCTCTGAAAAACCCCAATTAAATCCTAGAAGTCTACCTTGACCTCGTCTATCTACCAGTACCATTTTCTCCTCAGGTCCAATGTAAGATTTTGGACTTCATTGATAAACCCCTAGTTTGATCAACTTTGGCCATTTAGCCACTAATCTAAACCACTTCCAATTCCACCAAAGCTTGATCAAAGCCCCTTCTCAGCACCAGGACACCACACTGATCGACATGTACTATAGCTCCACCCCACCAATTACCCATATTTCCCTTGTACTAGTAGAAAGAGAGAGAGACATCAAAGATCTTACAAGGATCTTAGCAATTAATCACCCCAGCTTCCCTCACTTCCCCTGCACGACCCAAATGTCAATACTACCCCTCTCCACCTCCCTCTGGACCAATCCTTAGCCAGCCCTCCCTCTCCACCATGCCCAAATGGGTAATTTACTACCTCTATCCCTCCTCCTTAGTATATATGGCCAGGGGCCTTCCCCAGCGCCTCCCCACGCCCCCATTCGCCCCCATTGCTCCCCACTCACCACCCCCAAGCTCCACTTTCCCCTCCCTTGCTCTGTACTAGCTAGGAGAGGAGAGAAAACTCCTCTCGGCCATTATTGAGCTCGTCCTCGAGGTGACCTCACCCTAGCCCTCCTCCACCTGCATCTACCCTCACAAGGCTCCCCTAGGTCTGATCTATCACCCCCTAGCTCCCAGCCTCTCCCTTCCTCTGTACTTCCCGTGAGAGGGAGGAGTAAAAGCTTCAGCCGTTTTAAAGAACCGAGCCTAGAGTTCTCCCCACTGCTCCACTCCCTCTGCGTACTCTCTTGCTGAGACCTCCTCGACCACCCCTAGCTAACCCTGCTCCCGTTTCTCCTTGAAGTAACCTCGGAAGAGCTCTCCGGTGAGCTCCGACCTGTGCATGCCGATGACCTCGCGCGAGACTCCTCCTGTCGTCAGAAGGGTCGTTCCCACCCCTTATTTTGCGCGTCCTGAGGCACCGCATCGACCTGCATCGCCGTCCTCGCCCCTACGGTGCCGGTGAGCCCTCCACCAACCCGCCTCCCTCCTAGTTAGGGTTTCCGCCTCCACGCTTGTCGCGAGGTAGGAGAAAGGCGCTCTACCGTTGATTTCTAATCAATCGGACGGCCAGAAGCGACCGATACCGCTTCGTTCCCCGGGTGGCTGACCAGCGGGACCCGCGGCCCGAGTTTAATCTCCATCCCGCGCATGTTCCCTAGCGAGCTGGGCCGGCCCGCCCCTGTGCGGCCCATTCCCCTGAGGAATCCCGGCCCAGTGTTAATCTCATTTTTATGATTATCACTAGACCTGATAAATAGTGGTTCAGTTTTAATCCAAATAAAATGGTAAATCAAGTCCAGATGCCTAGATCTAATTTTCTAGGGGTACTCTGATGTTTTCTCAAACATGCAGAGGCAACCCCATGTCCAAAATAAATTCCAGTATTTGTTGGTAATTATTCTGCTGAAATGTATCTGGAACACTAATTAATTTCCACAATGAGTTTTACAACTCCATTTGTGTTGAACCAAAATCCTACTGGAAGGTATCTGAAATACCTCTTTTCCAGCATAGGTCTCATACCAAGGTGAACAGTAGGTTGGATTTAAAAAAAATAACCAAACTAGCCCATGTCTGCCTTAGATAAATTCCCCAGGTCTAACCAAATGTGGTATTGACCCGATTCCACCTCCCAGTAACTCATATTATCAATATGTACCAAACCCCGGCAACTCATAATTTATTGAGCTCTGGTAGAATTGTAGTGATTTAAATACCTCTGTGATGGGTATTTTCACTAATTAAATCCCTCCAGGAGTTTGGTAACTCCAAAGATGGTGAATCCAAATCCTACAGAAAGGTATTTTAAGTACCTATCACCTTCCCTTTGAACCAATTCAATAGCTCCTGTAGAATTAATCTGGTGAAAAAGAGAAGAATCATATAGAACTGTCTTTGGGAATTCCCTGAGGGCATTCTTTTAACTCTTTGGACTTGATTCCAACTCTAGGTGGTTCAGTACATCAAGTACTACCTAACCAACGAAGGAAATAATTTTTGGAGCTCCATAACTCTTCTGGTGAATTATTTCCTCAAACTACAGTTTAATCCACTATAAAAGCATAACTAATTCTAGAAAATTGATAATCAAGTGAAACCACTTGTGTTTGTTTTGTCTTGAAAAGACCTATCTGAGGATATCTCTTTTGCATATTGGTATCCTACTGACCTCAGATCCCTAATCCATGCTCTTTGTATCTAGCCTTGACAACATCCCAGTGGCACTCTTGTAAATTCCACCCTTTGAATCCCACTCCTCCAAAACCTCCCAAGTCCAATAGTATTTATTATGTTTGTTTTTTCTATGGTTTGATGCTTGCATGTCTTGTATTGAATGTGGTATTGTCTGCTTGCATGTATATTTGATGACGACGATAGTGTGAGTGTCCGACGACGAGAAGAACGGGATTTCTTATTATTATTGTTATTGGGTATTCCTGGTCATCTGAAGAAGTCCAGGGACTATTGCTGATCACAGGCAAGCCGCCATTCCTGAACTCTGATATATGTCCTATTCTCTTTTACCTATTTTATATCCTCTTTATAAATTGCATACTCTACCTGCATGTCTTGTTTTACAAACAATGCGATAGTAACTTGGATCCTCCAAGTTATTATTTCATGTCCTTCGAGGCACCACCCCGATGAACCCATATTTTATCCCCTTTAGACCGAGAGTACGATGGTTAGCATCCTATCTCCTTGGAAACCCCGGTTTTGAGAAAATAAACTGTTTTGGGATTTCCCCCACTACAAATGTTTCAAAAACGGCTTTGTAAATCCCTGGGAAGAGGCATCGTTCCTAGTGGAAGTTTTAATAAAAGAAATGGTGATGAGAAGAAGTGGAAATGTGATGGGATGTTCTACGCCTTTACTGGAACAATTTTTATCTGCGCAACCACATTACCGCAGGTTGCTGGGGATTAACAAGTAGTTTGTCCGCTTTAGCCGAGGCACTTATACCATGCTTATAGGGAGAAATCCCTGGAATTCTTGGCAGGCGCCACCAGATCAAGGATTTGAAGCCTGTCGCTTGCTTCGGCAAGAGTGAGCCTGACCTGGCAGGAGGCCGGTGCAACAATTGGGTCTCCCGCGGACGGTATGACTTAGGTAGTACGGAAGGAAGTGGAGTCTCTAGATTTAAGGTATATGCCAAGCAGCGGCTTGGGTATGCGCATGTACGGAAGGAAGGACTATGGCTATGAGCCACATACTCGTTGCCGGGGAGAACAAACCCAAGAGGAAAAGCATGCCTTTGCTAGTCTGGACAAGCGAAAGGTTAGGTTTGATTATTTGCTCCCCCATCTATAGTGGTAGTGGGCCGTGGTTGTATCCTGGCGGATGTATTGATTCATGTGGGTAAAGTGTGCAAACTCTGCAGAGTATAACCTATTCGAATAGCCGTGTCCACGGTCAAGGAAGGTTGTAAAGGTGTTGGCTAGGAGTACCCAAGATGTGCTTGTTTGGGAAACAAGTACAAATAGGACGAAGGTTCGGGGGGAACCCGAGTTCGAAGGCTTTGTTTTGACCCGAGGGGTCGAAGATGTTTTAAAAAGGGGTTTTAACTACAAAAACTATTTTCAAAACTCTTTTTCAACAAGGACATGGAGATGTCTTGATTTACAAAACAAAAGCATGTTTTCAAAACTCTTTTTCAACAAACATATGGAGATGCCATAAATTCAATGTTAGTTTAGACCTTTCAAAAGCAACCCTAGATAGAGCTACCTCGCTACAGCCAGAATTGCATTTCCTTTGTTCACTTATCCTGGTGGTTTGCGAGTACATTCAAGAGTACTCACAGATGTGTCCCTGGCGATGTTCCGCTTCTAATGATGATGTAACCACAATGGCATCTATGTAAGTCTTGTAACTCGTTATGTTTCGGATGTTGTAATGGTACCTGTCGGTTATGTTCCACGGCTCGCTGATCATGGGAACATGGATGTATGCATAACATGGATTTCTCGGGTGAATAATCCGGGGAGCCCACACGGTGTAAACTATATTATTTGATTTGAATTACTGTTGGGCTGATTTTGGTTGTTTCTTACTCTTGGGCCAGTTGTGGACCCACGATTAACTCTGTCTTAAAAAGGCCTTTGCCCACTATATTAAAAAGTCCTTGGCCCAAATAATGTTGGCCTGAAATACCATACTAAGGAAAATGGCAGAATAGATAAAATGAATTAAATAATTTACATCAAAAAGATAGAAACCCAAAAGTGAAATGGGTTATGAAGCGACTCAAACCCCAAATGAAATGATCGTAAAAAGGCCTAGGATCAAAAAAAATGAACATTTAAAAGGCCAAGATCTAGAAAAGAAAAATGCTAAATTGTTGGGCTTGGCCCATGTAGACGGTTGAACTAGACTGGGCTGATTTTGATTCAGGACCATTTGGTTTGGTCACAGATTTTGCCACGTAAGATTGGACACGTAGGATCTTACATGGACAGGCCATATAGCCCATGACCAAAAAAATTGGTCATGGACTCGATGGCCATCTATATTGGTCATAGGTGTCCATGACCAATTCCAAAATAAGGTCATGTACTGTCATTAGTGACGCTCGCTATGTGACCTAGTGCTTTTGGTCATAGAACGGTCACAAATGGATTACTATGACCTTTTAGTGACCAATATTTGGGGTCACAAGTTAGCACATTTCTTGTAGTGCAAGTACAGCTATAACCACATGACCACCACTATATTCTTCTTGTTTCATCACAAGTTTGTTCTACCACACAGCCAAGAAACCATGAGTTTATCATAGATGTGTCCACACAAATCACCAACCAATATCACAAGGATTTCTAGATCAAGATTTAGCACAAGAAGCACCAAGAGGATCAGGACAGGATCATAAGCTAGCTTAAGAGGAGGAGCAGGACAATAGCCAAAAAGAAAAAAGCCTAGATCCACAATATCAACCACTCTATTTTCAAACCTGCAACCCTATCAATCTAGTTTCTTAGATAAGCCATCCAGAAGTAGGTTAGGATCAAAGTAAAATTAGGTAGAGGATAAGAGCAAGCCTGGGAGGGAAGGCCATCAGATCAGGGAGGAGTAGCTCAAGCCAAGAAAAGATCAAGCATCAGCAACAATCAACTGTCTCAACCACACATCCCTTGCATCCTGGTTGCTCTGAGAAGCCATCTAGGAGGTGAGGCAAGTGGAGATAGATATCAAGATCCAGTTATATCTGATAGCAAGAAGAGTCACAACACAATGGCTGGTAGTTATCTCTCCCAAACCAAACATAGCATCTATTTTTGATCTTTTATTTAAAGAGAGAAGTTTGGAGTGAGAGAAGGCTCTCAGAATGCAAAGATGCTATGCAGTTCATCATAGAGGCTGTAGGGACAAATAATATTTGTTCTTGTTTTAGAAAAGGATTGGCCTTAGCCTTTGCATCATGGGAAAGGGACCATCTATAGTATAACTGAGGCATATGAATGACCAAACAAATATTAGGTAGATGATCTTTGCTACTGTGCATCCTCCAAGGAGGTACCACAATAGCAAGATCATGTATGAAGGAGACAAGCCACAATCCTTGTACACAGGGACTAGCCAATAACTTAGAGAACCATCCTCACAATGTACTAATTAAATTAAATCATTTTCGTAGGGTAAACCACTAGAAATCATTCCAAGTAAAGCCTACTGCCATGTTGGCAGCACAAATATGTCAAACAATTCCATCTGCAAGTAATAGTACATATACATAAATCATCTTCCTAGTCCACAATCTAGGAATCATTTCATTCTTAGAAATCATGTGAAGGAACAACCACAAGTTCATTATAGTTTTTTGTCATGTAGTATAGAAAGCACATTAATAAGCTAAATAACTTTTGTCCAGTAGCAAGCATCACAAACAGGGTCAACACTGTCCATCACTAGGCCACAATATGCAAACTCTTAGGAAACCACTAAGTTAAATCATCTTCCTACAAGCAGATAGGAATCACTACTTTATAAATCATCTCAATAACTATTACAGAGTAGGGATCAAGCACTATTAACTAGCTCTATACAGCATCAGGATTGAATCCTGAGACTGATCACAAAGGTGCTTCACAATTAAGCATCAGTAAATTAACTGAGCAACACCAGTTCTGTAGAGAAGCATCCCAAGTCAAGACATAGTAGTGAACCACAACAAGAATGAATCCACACAATACCAACTAGGCAATGACAGAATGTTATCTGACAGAGAGCAGAGTAACAGATCATAATCAACAGTGGTTTGCAATACACCCACCATAGGACATCATCAAGGATTTGTATAGATTAATCAAGGAGCCTAGCTAAACATTACTATAGGGGGAATGAACCCTAGAAATTAGGGATGAACCCTAAATGGGGGATTCGTTGCAGTAGTAACATGGCACGGAGCAGAGGGAAGAGAGAACACATAGACAGAAGCAGAATAACTTACTCGAGGTCCTCGCGAGTATACAGATGAGGAAGTAGAGGCCGGAGTCGATGTAGCACACGACGACACGAGGAGCACCCTAGAGGGGCGCTGCAACCCATGCTGAGCTGCAACCATGGTGGCGACAGGATAGGGCGACACCCCACCATCGCCAAAGCACTAGAGCAGCGTCAGAAGGGCCCCGGAGCGCCAAATCATCAGCGAGCTCCTAACCCTAGTCGCAAGGGGGAAGTAGAAGCACCACCAGCAGAGAGCATGAACCACGAATCGAAGAGGGTCGAGTGACGTAGCACCATCGGCAACGCTGTCCTGCACAACAGCGGCAACCGGGGAGGTCCATGGCGGCCAGAACCGGTCGGCCGCGACGAGGCGAGCCACGGTCGCCCGAGCGACCGAGAGAGGAGAGGATAAGATCGCGCGAGCGAGAGACGGTAGCGATTGGGCCGGTGGGGGCGGTCCAGTAACCCTGCGTTGGTTTAACCCAACCAAGTGGGCTAGATTGGGCTGGGCCAGCCTAGTGGGCTAGGCCCGTGTTTCATAGAGGACTTATTTAAAATATCTAATTACAAATATACCCCTGGAGATAACTAAGCTCTAGAAAAATATAGAAAAATCCTAAAAATACATATAACATATTGGACTAATCACAAAAATAATATCTACCTAAGAAAAATATAACTTTACTTATTTAAGTTAAATAAAATACAACTAAATGTTAACATCACTAAAGTCTAAGTGATATTTCATAAATTAAGGAAAAGTCCTAAAAATGAATAAAAATCCTTTTTGCATATGAAAATGAATCTATTATTTTATAAAAATACTAACTTAATTTGTTTACAAATAAAACTTGAAGCAAATGTTTAAAGATATATAATCCTTTGTTTAATTGTATAAAAATAAGGATATCACCTAAAATTAAATTAAATTAACTTCTAAGATCTTAAGTAAGTATGTTTTACTAGAAAATTACTAGTTATATTATTCCCAAACATTATAAGGTTCTTAAGAAATAAATCCTTGTGTATTATCTAGTTGGTAAATTCTTTAAAAAAACATTTCTTTAATAAGAAATAATCACAATGTTATATAAAACACTAAATCTTGTACATTTAAATACTACTTTCAAAAATCATAATTTGAGTCTATAATAATACTTAAAAATAACCTATTAACTTTATAAAACTCCTTTAAAACCATAACTCCAAGGTAAACCAACAATTTAATTAAATTATAATCACCATTCACTTATAATAAAACTGAATGTTACTTATTTCTTAACTATTCATGATTTCAAACTTTAATAGATTATTCAAATCATCTAAGATTACTTTCCTTGAAAAAATAAATTGTATTCATAATAACAAATCATATTTAAACTCATCACTCACTTAAACTAAAAGTGGATAATCTGATACTCTTAAACATTCTTATTACAAAGTGTAAAGGTTATTAATACTTTAAAACATCACACCCTAGGTCTATTCATGTTTTAAAGTTAACTATGGTCAACAAACTTATAAACACAATGTATAGAGTTTAATTATGTTTTATAGTTAACTTTTGTCTATTTCAATCAAATCATAAGGCATCTCAAACTCAAATAATTCGGGCAAACGCAAACGACATCGATCACATTCTGCTAACCCCATAGATGGTTTAAACCTTGGCAAAGGAACCTTTCCTTCAAAGGTTATTGATTCTGCCACTTCAAACAACAATCTTATAATAAGTCCCTTAACTCATAACAACTTAACATAATAAATCACATCATAATTACTAGATAACAATTTCCTCAGTCTTAGAATATTATTATACTTCACTTTTATATTTTGCATGTTAAGCACTTAAATGCTTTTTCTTTATAAAGTGATCTTTTCCTAAAAAATATTCTTTTCAGAAACATTAAAAGTAGTCCTTAAACACATTTTTAACATCTCTAATTGATTAATAATATTGCTTAATAAATCTTTTAGAAACCACGCCCAATTTGAGTGCTTTATGCTACTTATTATGTTTACATATTGTTTCACACACTCTCACAAGACTTAATAAGATGCACAAGTGTGAAACTGGTATAAAAGTGCAACACACTCCAAACAACTCATCACAAGCTTCAAAACCTAGATCAAATACGATTAGTCCGGGGATTCAAGTTTACGAAATTACATTATATTAATTATGCATAATTGCATCTTGCTTCTTTAAACATTCGTCCTTATCGGACCAATGATGCTACTTTCCGAATTTGGCTCTTCTATTGTCATCAAGACCATGATTGCATAATCTTGCAATCACAAAAGGCAAGTTCACAACTTGCTCATGTCCTTTGATTATTTTCTATCAAATGCTTGTAACTGAAATGTTGTCATCACCTGCATTTCAAAAAGGTCAGAAAATGCTATTTTCATAATAATATGATTATAGATTATTTACCCAATGGTAATAATCTATTGATATAGTTCCAGTGGTAAAGGAACATAATACCTAGGACTTAACAACCAATGTCACCAGTGATTCTAGCGCCGTATATTACGCGTTAACCATGAGATTTGGAATGGGACAGAGAAGTCAGCTGTATCTTCTTCCTCTCGCGTGCATCCGGATGGCCAGGTCGTGGATGTTATCCTCGTAGCGTGCATTTATTGGTAATTCATAGAGGATATGCATCATATGGGTGGGAGCCCTCAACGTCCCACGATAGTTCTGGCATCTGACGGTCTATACTAACCATTGCCATAATTCATGATGTGGGCATGGCGTACACCAAGGGGACATGCGGGTTCACGAAGGGGGCATTGATTGGCTTGGATCTTAAACTGGGCCCCATACCAAGGAAGTACGGACAAGCTCTAGACTTGGTTGTGCAACAAAGCTAAGATCTCTCATGGGTAAAGCAACACACCTCTGCAGAGTGTAAGAATTGTGACATGTTACTCCCTGTTCCGGGAAGGAGCTACGAACATGGTAGGAAAGGAACCCCAGGAAGGTTCTAGTTAACCTGTGAAGGTTGTCGGACATAGTTTTTGGAATAAAAGCAACCTTTGAAAAAATGTTTTCGAAAACCTGCATTACCTACGACCTGCTGTAGAGATAGTGCATCATACACTCCTTTTTAGTGAACTTGCTGAGTACGCTCGTACTCAACCATACCTTCTTAACCCTTGCTAGGTTCTAAGCCATTGAAGACAACATCAACATCAATTTCTGCTCAATAAACCATCATCGACAGCTCAAGTTCTTAAATAAAGTCAATGAAGTAAACATATACATCAGCTGAAGTGAAGACGAAGTTCCTGATTAGAGAGGAGTAGATAATCTAGCCATAAAACCTACTTATGTAGAGCATTGCATTAGTAGAAATTGCAAACCAAATAGTTTAGATACTAGTCTTAGTCTCTAGATGGTTCTAAATTATTATTTCTGGTTCTTCTTTGTAAGAATTTTCTTTCTCTCTCTTTAACCTAGAGTGTTCTCTAGATCTTTTGTAAATTGTCGAGTTGTAATCTATAGTCATGTCTTGGACCTGCTGTATTTCTGTTGTACCACTCTGAGGGATGTAATACTAGTGAACGGTGTTTCATTGGTGTTATGTCAATGACTATAGTGTACTACATCATCCAGTGGTATGCTGGGTCACCCCATACACTGAGTGAGTTGAGAGTGGTAGTCGATAGGTCATGTGAGACCACTTTGATTTCTAACGATTTACCCTCTACCACTAGTGTGTTTTCTCATGATTTGCTAGGTTCCATGGATCAAGAAGCATCAAGCTTGGAGATGATGATGCCTCCTATCAAGAAGATGTACATGGTGGATGAAGAAGATGCCGTCCCCATACAAGAAGAAGAAGTCGCCCACATGGAGGCCAATACTACCACAACACCTACTTCATATGAGATGTATGAATAAGGTAAGAATATGGGTGGTGATGATGCCATGATCCCACTAGTGGACATGATGACTTGTGATGATTGGCATGCTATGGATGAGGTTTGTGATATCACATATGCTTCATTGACATTTCCATGTGATACTTTGCCTTTACATAATGTTGAGCATGTGAAATTATTTGATTGCGATGATGTTTCCATATACATGCCATGCTTTAAACATTACATTGATGATATAATTGCTTGCACTTTGTTGAAAAATTGCTCTTTGCAATGTTTTTCTTGCAATGAAGATGAAAATGATACCCCTCGGAGAATGCTTTGTCATGGATGTTTTACAATTTCTCCCGTTACTAGGAATAAGTTGAATAATTGCTCTTTCACTTGTTTTTCTTGCAACAATAATGATAATATGTTCTATATTGAGATTTCCCCATAGCTTTCAGAAATTTTGGAGATTTTCATGATTTCCATGATAAGCATGTTCCCACTTGCATACACACCATGCATTTATTTTACACTTAATTGACAATAATGGTGATGTGCACAAGAAGATATATGTCATCATGTATGATGTGTTTATATACCATGCATACACGTTCTTATTTTTGTGTTTGATGTGTGTAGGTAACCGCATGATAATTTTAACCTCGGTTGAGCACAAGTTGACAAAAACAGCTCTAGAGAGCGTCCCACAAGTGAGTTCAAGATCGAACCCAGCTCTGATACCTGTTGCATTCTTTGCATCTTTCATGTTGACAAATTGATCTCTCCTATGGTTAGCTTGCAAGCATGTTAATGGTATTCTTTCACCTTGTGACAATAATGTTTCTTTGCTATTGGATTTTGATGTTTTGTATGTTGCAAAAAAAAGTTGAACAATTACTCTTTCCAATGTTTTGTGTGCAACCATAATAACATTGTGAGCATGTATTGTCACGAGAGCTTCCAAGTACCTCGTATAGTTGTTGCAACAAACATAAGGACCACTTCCTCTTTCATTTGGTTTGTTTGCAAACACGTTGCTTTTGCTTCCGCTTGTGATACTCATATTTCCATGATTTTGGCTTTTGATGATATGTGTATGGCATCCAACATATTTAACAATTTCTCTTTCCAGTGGTTGGTTTGCACACATGTTGATGTTGTTTTGCATATTCTTCCTCATGTGTTTTTGCCAAATTCTCCTATCCTTGCATCAAAGATGTTGATCACTATTTTAGTCAATTGCTTTGAGTACCAGACTAAGATGTTGTATGGAGTTTTTCAGTTCCCACATTTGTATGATGTTCAAATGATTTCCATGCACTTTGACCTTGTATATGCATCCCATTTGCTATACTTGATTTGTGCTAATAGTGTGGTGAAAAAGAATGGACATGCCACAAATGACATGATCCTCTATCACACACAAACATAGTTTGCTTGGTCTTTGTTGTGTGAAGGTATATAAATATGCACGTCAACCTCTATGGACAAAGACGAATTGAAGAGAGTTACCTATGGCTGCCCTTCAATGAGCCATCTCTACATCCTAAGGTTACTTTCGTCTACTTGTGGACTCATGCTATAAACTTCATGAATTGGCTACGCATTGAGTGTTGCTTCGCTTTTGTGGTGCGCTTTGTAGGCTTCGTGGAAGGTGAAGGAACATTGAGGTGTTGTCAATTCAATCTTTCCAAGGACGACTATATGGTGAACTCAGGATGAAGAAGGTTGCTTTTGTGGTGCGTGTAGAGTCGAGGACGACTCTTTTCAAAGGGGGAGATGATGTAGCCCAACCTTTGGTCGTTACCACATCGTCATATCCAACTTATGCCAAGTCGTCATGGACTCCAAAGGTGATTTCGTTCCTCTATGGGAGCCCACTTCCTACCCTCTTGAATGGTATACTACTTCATACTCCGTCCCATATTAATGATAGGTTCATACTGACAAGTACGGAGGCAAGGAAGGAAGCCTAGAGCACCAAGCCCGACAAGATAGAGGCTTGGAAGAGAAGACGGAAGAAGCTAAAGCTGACACACCGGAGTGATCGGACCGATAGACCAAAGTCTCTAGATTGACACCCCGAAATATCTAGCTAGCCTCTAGACCAACCTCTGAATACAGGCCTGGGACAATCTGACTGCCACTCCGGAGATAGACCGGAGACAGTCTAAAGTCTCTGAACCACACTGGAGTCTCTAGACCGTGCACACTAGAGTCTCTGGCCTAAGCGAATGGGCCGCCGCTAGCTGGGCCTTTGGCCCATGTACCCCTTATTCCGCACTGATACGTCCATTTTGCATCAATATTCTATATCATAATTTACTCTTATTCATTGATATATTTCATATTAAAAGATGATACTTATGTTATTTCATCTGCTTTTGCATGGTTGATGACTTTTGGAGAATGGAACGCTGAAGTCAGGATTCTGATGGAAAACGCACTGTTTGGAGGCGAAATTCGCGAAGATCAAAAAATGCCGGAAAATATACAGAAAATCCTATTTTTCTAGAAGACGAAGGAAGCCAGAAGGGGGAGTGGAGATGGGCCACAGGGGGCCCACACCACCCCTGGCGCAGGCCAGCCCTGGCCGTGCCACCAAGTGGTGTGGCCACCCTAGCCCACCTCTGGCTCTACTCTTTGGCGTATATATTCCCCATGAAACCCTAAGACCCGGGGAGCTACCACAAAAAGATTCCGCCGCCTCTACGGGGCGGAAAACTATAGAGAGAGAAAGAGCTCTCCGGTAGGCAGAAATCTGCCGGGGAAATTCCTTCCCGAAGAGGGGAGATCGTTGCCATCAACACCACCATCAAGCTGGACTTCATCAGGATCATCATCATCTCCACCAGCACCATCATCACCACTCCATACCGCTGTAACGATTGGGTTGAATCTTGCATAGTTCTTAGGGGAAACTTTCCTAGTGTTGATTACTTGTTGTAGTTGATGCTATTGAGTGAAACCATTGAATTATCGTTCATGTTCAGATTGTTACTTATCATTATTTCATCTCTGATCTTGATACATATGATGTCTTGTGAGTATTTCATTTTGTTCTTGAGGACATGGGAGAAGTCATGTTGTTGGTAGAGGAATTGTGTTGAGAAAGATTCAGTGGTTTGATATTTAAGTTGTGGTGTTATTCTTCTAGTGGTGTCATGTGAACATCGACTGATATGTATCTAACGTATCTATAATTTTTTATGTTCCATGCTTGTTTTATATCTACTTTCTTATGTTTTTTCCACACTTTAGAGTATTTTTTATACACTTTCTTGGACTAACCTATTAACGAGATGCCATAGTGCCAGCTGTCTGTTTTCTACTTTTTTTTGGTTCCAGGAAAGTCAGAAAATGAATATTCTTGGAATTGTACGGGACAAAAGCCAAAGTCAATATTTTACCGAGGGGGAGACGGAGCCGGAATACGAGACAGAGAGGGGCTAGAGGCTGGCCACACCACCTGGCCGCGCGGCTAGGCCTGGCCCATGCTAGGGGGTGGTCTGGTCACCTAGGGCATCCCCTCGGCCTCTCCTTTCGCCTATAAGATGCCTCTGATATAGAAACCCTAAGTACCCGATCAAAATTCCACGAAAGAGTCTACAGCCGCCATCATCTCCATCCCTAGATCGGGAGGATCTGAATCTCTTCCCGGCACCCTGCCGGAGGGGAGAATTCACCCTAGAGGCTTTCTTCAACAACATGACTGCTTTTGGTGTGATGCGTGAGTAGTTCATCCTTGGACTACGGGTCCATGTAGTAGCTAGAGGGTTGGTTCTTATCCTTTGTGCTATCATGTCTAGATTTTGTGAGCTCCGTTCATGATCAAGATCATCTATTTGTAATCCTACTGTGTTTGCGGGGATCCGATGGATATTTAGATTCTATTTCAGATTGATTATTGATTCTATCATGTCTTTGTTATTTGTGATCTTGCATGCTCTCCGTTGTTAGTAGAGGGCGAGTAGATGCTAGCAACTCCAAGAGGGAGTATTTATGCTCGATAGTGGGTTCATGCCTCTAGGAATCTGGGGAAGTGACAGGAATCTCTAAGGTACTAGATGTGTTGTTTCTACTAGGGAGAAAACAACAATCCTTTGTTCATAGAACAATCGTATTGTTTACTTTACATGCAATGCTTAATGCAATTACCTATTGCTTGCAACTTAATACTAGAGGGGTTCAGATGATAACCTGAAGGTGGATTATCAGTCATAGATGCAGTTGGATTACGGTCTATGTATAATGTTGTAATGCCCAATCAAATCTCATAGCAGTCAAGATGATTAGTATATGCATGTATGCTTTCTTGATGTTTTTCAATTGCCAGGCTGTAATTTGTTCACCCAACATGTCATCTATCTTAAGGAGAATCACCACTAGTGAAATATGGACGCCGATCCTTTCTTTACCATCAATCTACAACTATTTACTGTTTTCTATTTACTTTCTGCAAGCTATTACTATCTTCCACACAATACGTTTAATCCCAATCAAAACCTCACTATAAGTTGGGGGAAAAGTTCTGATGTTGTGTTGTGCAAGATTCCAAGTTGGAAACAACACCTTGGAGGTGTTTCCTTGCTCCTACTAGTTTGATAACCTTGGTTTCATAACTGAGGGAAAACTTGCTGTTGTGCTCATCATACCTTCCTCTTGGGGTTCCCCAACGAGCTCGATATATTTTGGGCCATCAAGCTATTTTTATGGCGCCGTTGCAGGGGAGTCAAGGACATCTTCACAAGGGGAGTCCCTCATAACCAATCTCTTTACTTTGTCTTATTTGTTTTGCTTAGCTTATTTCTGCTTTGTTTGCTTGTTTCTTTATCAAAACACACAAAAATTAGTTGTACTAGTTTGCTTTCTTTATTAAAAACATAAAAAAATGACTACTCTTGAAAACACTAAGTTGTGTGACTTCACTAGCACCAACAACAATGATTTCATGTGCACACCTATTGCTCCACATGTTCCTGAAGCTACTGTCTTTGAAATTAAACCAGCTCCACTCAATCTTGTTATGAGAGAAAATTTTCTGGTATTGGTACTGAAGATGCTGCTGCTCATCTTAATAACTTTGTTGAAGTTTGTGAGATGAAAAATCATAGGGATATGGATGGAGATATTATTAAGCTTAAATTGTTTCCTTTCTCTTTATGAGGAAAAGCTAAAGAATGGTTGCAATCCCTAACTAGAAATTGTATTGATTCTTGGACTAAATGCAAAGATTGTTTCATTGGAAAATACTATCCTCCTGCTAAGATTATATCTATGAGAAGTGAAATAATGAAATTTAAACAATCTGATAATGAACATGATGCTCAAGCTTGGGAAAGAATGAAATCTTTGGTAAAGAATTGTCCCACTCATGGACTGACTGCTTGGATGATTATCCAAACCTTTTATGCAGGATTGAACTATTCTTCAAGAAATCTACTGGATTCTGCTGCTCGAGGTACCTTTATGACCATTACTTTGATTGCTGCAACAAAACTTCTTGATAATATGATGGTGAACTATTTTGAATGGCACACTAAGAGAGCTCCACAAGGTAAGAAGGTAAATTGTGTTGAAGAAACCTCCTCCTTGAGTGATAAAATTGATGTTATTATGTCTATGCTTGTTAATGGCAAAGCTCATATTGATCCAAATCATGTTCCCCTAGCCTCCTTGGTTGCTCAAGAAGAGCAATATGATGTGATATTTATAAGAAATAATAATTTTAGCAACAATGCCTATAGGAATAATTTTGGTAATAATAACTATAGGCCATATCCTCCCAATAATGTTAATGCTTATGGAAATTCCTACAACAATAATAGGAGTGCACCCTCTGAACTTGAAGTTATGCTTAAAGATTCTATTAGTATACAAACTTCTTTTAATAAAACTATTGAGGAAAAACTCTCTAACGCTGAAAGAAATATAGCATCGTTGGCTGAGCACAATCTTATTTTAATAAAATGGCTGCTAAACCTGAAACTATTGATAATCCCTTTGCTGCTACTAATGCCATACAAATTAGGATTGATGACAATGTTAGACTATTAGCTGAATTGCATGCTATGTGGGAAAGAAAAGATGAAATTGCTAGAAAAATTAGTATTTCTACTATCATTACAACTAATGTTGAAGCTAGTAAACCCAATGGAACCTTTTCTAATAAAAATATTGAAATTCTTCAAAATATGGGAAACAATAGCTCTACTACTTTAGATGATAATTATGATTTTGATCTTGATGGTTGCAACATCTCTGAAGTTATTATGTTCCTACAAAAGCTTGCTAAAAGTCCTAATGCTAGTGCTATGAATATGGCCTTTACAAAACACATTACTGATGCTCTCATAAAAATTAAAGAAGAAAAGATGAAACATAAAGCTTCTATTCCTATGAAATTAGAAGATGGTTGGGAACCCATCATTAATATGAAAGTAAATGATTTTGATTTCAAAGTTATGTGATCTTGATAGTAGTGTTTCTATTATGCCTAGAAAGATTTATGAAATGCTTGATTTGCCACTATTGGAAGGTTGTTATTTAAATGTCCCACTTGATGATAATGCTAAAAACAAACTCATGGGGAGTATTAATGATGTTCTTATTATGGTTAACAATACCTATGTCCCTGTTGATTTCTATGTTTTGGATGTTGAAAGCATGCTTCTTGTCCTATTACTTTGGGAAGACCTTTTCTTAGAACTGTTGGTGCCATTATTGATATGAAAGAAGGAACCATTAATCATCAACTCCCACTCAAGAAAGGTATATAACACTTCCCTAAGAAGAGAGAGAAGATTCCTTTTGCCTCTCCTATGAAAACAAAATTTGCTCTTAATGCTTCTTCATTTGAGAATACTTGATCCTTTTTCTTGCTTCTTATGCCTAACTTAAAGGCGTTAAAGAAAAGTACTTATTGGTAGTTAACCCAAAAGTTTTAGATGAGTCTTGGAAGGTATTACCTCTGTAATAACCTCTCCTTACCCTTTTTATTTGCTTTTTGTGCCAAGAGTAACCTCTAATGAGAGAGAAGTAATGCTTGGGAAAGTTGTTGTCCCGAAACAGATTTTTGTGCTTCGCTGTAAAAATTCGTGTAAAATCTCTATACGTCGATTTCAGCTGTGATTGTTTGTGCTTCTACCCTAGGTTGTTATCGAACTTTCGTTAGTTCAACACTTTTCTATTTGAGAAACAGAAGGTCTTCGAAAAAATTGGTTTTTACCTGCTGGTCTATTTTGACATATTTCTGCCATTATTTGCATTTGCTTCTTGTTGATTCCTTTTTGGGATCCTTTTGGGAAATTGAGCTTTTCGAGGGAAGTGATACAATAGCTTTTGTTTTAATGGAACTTTTATTGGTGTTGCAAATGAACCCGAAGACTTATTATCTTGAGTACACTAATGTTGCTAATAAAGATTGTGTGAAGTTTTGTATGAAGGACAAATTTTAGGTGTAAGGAGAGAATGATGTAATGAGATGAAGAATGGACTAAAGCTCAAACTTCGAGATGCCATCCGTGTCACCCCAAGAAATATCCAAGAAGTACAAGCGTCAAAGCTTGGGGATGCCCAAGGCATCCCCTTCTTCGTCAATAAAAATCATAGGTTTCTTCCAAACACTTCATTTTTATTGTTTCATGCATAATTGTGTTGTTCTTGGAGCGTATTTTTTTTTTGGTTTTTGTTTGCTTGGTTTTCTTAGTTTGCTTGAATAAATTGGCTGGACCCCCTCTTTCATACATTAGTTTTGAAATAGGTTGGTTTGGATTGGAAAAGAGTAGGAAAAGTTCATGCTTAAGTGGTAAAAAGGAGTTTTTTTTACTGTGGCCTATGCTGTGTCATGTCATGCTTGATATTGTTTTGGCTTTATGCTTAGTGATTTTTTCTGTACCATGACATGTTATAAACAATTGGGATTACTTAATCTTCCTTGGAAGAATCATGCGTTGTTTTAGCATATTAAAGCATAGTATTGTGGTATTCTCCTTTGATTCTTTATTTGTGTTGACTTGGCGCATGCTCACACCATGTTATGACTATCCCAAGTCACCATAGCCTCGATGATCCTTTAGCTTTCGACTTGTAATATCACTTTATGCTTTAATTAATGATGTTTTGTCGCTTTGCATGATTATGGCCATTATTGCTCTCTTAGTTGGTCGATCCCAGTCTTTTGGTAGCCTCCATAACCAAGTATGAGTTCCACTCATGCATCCATCTCCAAATAAACCCAAGTTATTCCAAAGAGTCCACCATACCTACCTATTAGCATTTGCTATTCCAAGTATATTCATGTTTTTATCTACCTTCCAAATTAAACTTGTTATGAGAAAACTAGTGATTAAAGCTCTCACGAACTTGATGGCACACTTTACTTTTCTTGCACCTAATAAACTTGAACCATTGTGTCATGTATGTTGTATATGCTTACACTTATATGTTGGGGATTAACAGAACCATGCTTTCATGGGGATCGCTTTCAACATTGCACTTGTACATTGTACCTAGTTGATATCATGCTCTTTTGTCTATGGATGTCGTCGGTGTGAAATGAAAGGGGAGCTTGTAAGTCCATGGAGTTATGTATGTTTGTTAGAGAAACGCCTGGGTCGCTGGTCTAATGCATGCCTAATCATGGTGGAAACCTGCAGCGTAATCATAATGAGCAATCTATGAAGCCTTCTTCTTATAAAAAATAGAGATAGAGATTGAGAAAAAGAGAAAAAGAAAAAAAGAGATGAGAAAAGAGGAAAGAGAGAAAAAGGCACCATTTTCCATGGTAAATAAGAAGATTGCTGAGATGCTCGTTGTCTACTTGCCTTGTCATTTTGATATGGGGATTCTTCCGTATCATCGGGCAAGGGGTACCCGGTTGGTGGTTCTCTATGATACACATGTACTTACTATGACAAGAACTTACCGGTAACTAAACTTGAGTAGCATGAGGAGCGGCCCTCGTATTCAAGGGACATTAGATTTCCA
Organism: Avena insularis; assembly: GCA_023614405.1. Lineage (NCBI taxonomy): Eukaryota > Viridiplantae > Streptophyta > Magnoliopsida > Poales > Poaceae > Avena > Avena insularis. Next base: position 318,325,626 of record CM042686.1, read on the forward strand.
ACTTACACTTTGTCAAGCATTTACTCCATGGTTTGTTCACTTTAACCTTAATCACTTAAAGAAGCTTATGATAGGTGCAATGAGAGCTGAAAGCTAATAAGTACCATAATTTTTGAAGCTTTTTATGAGACTTGAATCCCTGCTTCCTTCTATGAAGGCCTTTCTTTTACTTTTATGTTGAGTCTCCATCTTCTATGTTTATGCATCTATTGAGAGAGCATAGTGGCCATTCTTATTTTAATGTGCATTGTGCCAAGACTTGTTGATTGATGCATAACTTTGATATTGCTTTTTCTTAAACTATTTGTATCTAGTCACACTTATGAACTTTGAAGGTGTCCTATGCATTTATGTTTTCCTACTCTATGAGGGACAAGATGAATACCATTCTCATTATGTGTTCTTTATGTGAAACAAACAAACGTCTTGCAAAGCATTTTTATTCATGAATCTTTTGTTTGTGCCTTTTCATGTTACAACATAGTTGCTATGTCTTATTGTTAGACTCTATCTTTCATGCTATGTTGAAGTACTATGATCCAAGCTATCAATGTTTTACAAATACTTTGATCAAGTTTAGGATGGTGCATGTCACCTAAAAATTATTCTTTGTTTTTATCACTTACCTACTCGAGGACGAACAGGAGTTAAGCTTGGGGATGTTGATACGTTGCTAACGTATCTATAATTTTGGATGTTCCATGCTTGTTTTATATCTACTTTCTTATGTTTTGTCCACACTTTAGAGTATTTTTTTATACACTTTCTTGGACTAACCTATCAACAAGATGCCACAGTGCCAGCGGCCTATTTTCTGCTGTTTTTGGTTCCAGGAAAGTCAGAAAATGAATATTCTCGGAATTGGACGGGACAAAAGGCAAAGTCAATATTTCACCGAGGGGGACACGGAGCCAGAATACGAGACGAAGAGGGGCCAGAGGCCGGCCACACCACCTGGCTGCGTGGCCAGGCCTGGCCCGCGCCAGGGGGTGGTGTGTATGCCTAGGGAACCCCCTCGGCCTCCCCTTTCGCCTATAAGATGCCTCTGATACAAAAACCCTAAGTACTCAATCAAAATTCCACGAAAGATTATGTAGCGGCCGTCATCTCCATTCCTAGACCAAGAGGATCTGAAGCTCTTCCCGGCACCCTGCCGGAGGGAGAATTCACCCTGGAGGCCTTCTTCATCACCATGACTGCCTCTGGTGTGATGCCTGAGTAGTTCTTCTCCTTTGTGCTATCATGTCTAGATCTTGTGAGCTCCATTCATGATCAAGATCATCTATTTGTAATCCTACATGTTGTGTTTGCAAGAATCCGATGGATATTGAGATGCTATTTCAGATTGATTATTGATTCTATCATGTCTTTTTTATTTGTGATCTTGCATGCTCTCCGTTATTAGTAGATATCTTGCCCGAGTAGATGCTAGCAACTCCAAGAGGGAGTATTTATGCTCGATAGTGGGTTCATGCCTCTAGCAATCTGGGGAAGTGACATAAATCTCTAATGTACTAGATGTGTTGTTGCTACTAGGGAGAAAATAGAAATCCTTTGTTCATAGAACAATCGTATTGTTTACTTTACGCATAATGCTTAATGCAATTATCTGTTGCTTGCAACTTAATACTGGAGGGGGTTCGGATGATAACCTGAAGGTGGATTATTAGTCATAGATCCAGTTGGATTACGGTCTATGTATAATGTTGTAATGCCCAATCAAATCTCATAGGAGTCAAGATGATTAGTATATGCATGTATGCTTTCTCGATGTTTGTCAATTTCCCCGCTGTAATTTGTTCACCCAACATGTCATCCATCTTAAGGAGAATCACCACTAGTGAACTATGGACCCAGGTCCTTTCTTTACCATCAATCTACAACTATTTACTGTTTTCTGTTTACTTTATGCAAGCTGTTAGTATATTCCACACAATACGTTTAATCCTTTGTTTTCAGCAAAACTAGTGAGATTGACAACCTCACTGTAAGTTGGGGGCAAAGTTCCGTGGTTATGTTGTGCAGGATCCCAAGTTGGAAACAACACCTTGGAGGTGTTTCCTTGCTCCTACTGGTTCAATAACCTCGGTTTCATAAATGAGGGAAAACTTGTTGTTGTGCTCATCATACCTTCCTCTTGGGGTTCCCCAACAAGCTCGATATATTTTGGGCCATCATCGACTACATGACACTTCACCTTTATGGGCTTAGGGGAATGCATTGTGTATTTGGCTTATAATCGTAGGGGTTGCCGGACTAATAGAGACCTGAACCCCCGTTAGGAAAGCTTTGCACAAGGGAGTGTAGGATCTCAGTGTTTAAAGATGTGGTTAGGTTTCTATCTTAATTACTTTCTTGTACTTGTGGATGCTTGCAAGGGGTATAATCAGAAGTATGTATTGGTCCTAGGAAGGTCAGTACATTAGCACAGGTTCACCCACACAACACTTATCAAACAAAAGAAGATTAATCAACTATATGAAGCGAAAGCACTTGACTATATTCCCATGTGTCCTCGAAAACGTTTGGTCATCTTAAGTAATATAACCGGCTTGTCCTTTGCTAAAGAAAGGATTGGGCCACTTGCTGGATCTATTATTATTGTCTTTTATTTACTCGTACTTTATTTATCTGCATGATCAAAACCCCTAAAAATCCGTTTGCTAAGTATTTACATAGAAATCCTGCTCCAAGCCACTCGTCAACACCTTCAGCTCCTCGTTAGGTTCGACACTCTTACTTATCGAAAATACTGCGGTACACCCCCTATACTTGTGGGTCATCAAGACTATTTTCTGGCGCCGTTGCCGGGGAGTGAAGCGCCATTGAAGAGTGGAACTGGTAAAGGAAACTTCTATTGCGAGTCTTGTTTATTTCTGTTAGTTACTTTATTTCAATATGGATAATTCACTTAGTTTCTTATTTCGTAATGCTACTACCACTGCTAAGGTAGTAAATGAACTTCCACCTGCTGAAAATGATACTTTGAAAATACCTACGACAATTATTTATCGTGTTATGGATAACTACTATTTTGGAGATGGAACTGTCCATCCCGGTGATCATTTGCTCTTTATACATGAATTATGCGGGTTATTCAAGTGTGCAGGTATTATAACAGATAAAGTCAAGAAGAAGTTATTCTCATTATCACTGAAAGGAAGAGCTGAGGAATGGTACAAGCTACTGAAGAATGGTCAAGCTTTTGAATGGGAGGAAATTGTACCTCTCTTATATTCCAAATTTTATCCTCCTAGTGAGATTCATAAAGATCAGAATCAAATATACAACTTTTGGCCTCGTGATGGAGAGAGTACAACTCAATCTTGGGGGAGATTGAAGTTACTAATGCTCAAATGTCCTATTCAGGAGCTCCCTAACAATATTATTATCAATAACATTTATGCAAGACTTTCTCTTCATGATATGGATCTATTGGATGCTTCTTGTGTTGGATCATTTACATGCATGGAAGAAGAAGCTAAATGGGATCTTCTAGACTGTATTCAAGACAATGCTGAAGCATGGGAGAATGATAAAGGAAGAAAGTCAGGTATATATTATGATTATGAAGTTAGGTATAATATTAGTAATTCTTATGGTCTAGACTCTCAAAGTATTGCAAATTATTTCAAGGCTTTTGCTTCTTATATTGAAATTCCTAAAAAGAAATGGAATAAGTATCATGAGCCATATAAAGATATTGTTAATTGTGTTCCTGCAAAAGATACCGAAGTTTATACTGCTAATCATATTTTACCTGAACCTTACATTGAGAAAATTCCTCTCCCAGTCAAGGTGAAGGAACATTATATGATAGCTAGTATGGTTAATGAAAGTACAAACAAAGCTGTTGAACCTGATGAACACATAGCTATTGACCTATAATAGCAAATGTGAAAGACTTTGTCACTAAATATGTAGAAGATGGACACACTATCCTCTGTAAGGATACTTCTAATATTGTTTCACAAAGTAGTGTTATGAGAGCTAGTGTCCCTGTGTTTTCTATTAGAATAAGTGATCATTGCTACAATGGTTCATGTGATAGTTATATCGTTAAATTTATGCACGATACTGAAAGTTATTATGACAGAGGAAAAATTGTTCTTATGCATCTTAATATTAAGTTTCCTCGCTTTATGCTGAAAATCTTTATGTTTCACTTGTTTTTCCTTCCTATGCTAGCAGCCTCTATTTTCAACAATTTATTTTATTAAAAAATTCCCTTGCATAGGAAGTGGGTTAGACTTAAACATGTGTATACTTGCTTCTTGATGCTCTCTTTTACTTCAATTCATAATATTATGTTAGCATCATTGAAATTATCATGCCCATCTTAATGGCTATAAAGAAAGAGCTTTTTAGGAGACAACCCCATATATTTCTGCTTTTAGTTTGTTTTTGTTTATTTGAGTCTTGGAAGTTATTGCTACTGCAAAAACCTCTCCTTATCCTTTTGTTTGGTTTTTGTGTCAAGATCAGCCTGAAATGAGAGAAAAGTAATATTTGGGGAAGTTGTTGTCCCAAAACAGTTTTTTGTGCTTCACTATAAAAAATCGTGAAAAATCCCAGAACATCGTACTGATCTATCATTTTTTGTGTGCATGACCCAGGTTATTGTTTAACTTTCGTTAGTTTTCCACTTTTTTGTTTGAGCAACAGAAGATTTTCGAAAAAATTGCTCTTTACCTACTGGTCTGTTTTGACAGATTTTTGCCACTCTTGCATTTGCCTCTTATATCGATTTTCTTTTTGAATTTCTTTTGGGCTTTCGAAAGGAGTTACTACAGTAGATTATGTTTTGATGGATTTCAGTTACCTCGCTTGCACTAATGTTGCTAATAAGAATTGTGTGAAGTTTTGTGTGAAAGAAATTTCCAAGTTGTAGGAGAAAATGGTGTAATAAGATGGTGAATGGTTAAAATACTCAAGCAAAATGTTTATGAAGACGAAGATACTGATGTTATTCAAGCGGCGACTCTGGAAGAATTTATTAAATGCCAAGTTCAGAGGCCTGCAGCGTATGTTTTCGAATAGGTAACAGTTCTGGTAAGGAAAGGTCCACGAAAAATTTGTCAAGTTATATTTTTGCAGGTTTTATCTAACATGGAAAGCAATGAGTCGAAAGAGGGACAAAAACGGATCCTGGGTGGATCACACCATCCCATGGCACGGGCCCACCTGGCCGCGCCACCAGGGGGTGTGGCCACCGGGGAGCCCGTCTCCGACCCGTTTTCTCTCAGTACTTTCCTTTTGTTGTAAATCTTCGTAATATATAATCCCCCGGATCCCCCCGGGGTTCGTATATCGTGTTCTCGCCGTGTCTTCATTTTGATCTGTTCTATTTAGATGTCGTTCCAGGATTCGTTTTAGGAGAACTATGAGCTACGACGCCGGTGCGAGCTCCATCGCAACCTTGAGCAAAGGACCTTCGTAGGATGGGTAGAAGAAGAAAAGATCACAGCTAGGCGCGAAGACATGGATCGGAGCATCGAGGAGGAAGTGAAGGGCATGTCGGCAGGCATGAAAGGACAAGGGCTAACACCTCCAGTTCTAAACCTCAGTTCCTGCCCTGCAGCAGTGGAAGCTCTACGGGCCACTTATGAGTTTTGCAATAAGTACCGAGTCCTGAGGAGAAAGGTGGATATACTACAAGAAGAGAATAACAGGCTTCGCAAGATCCTGGAAGATTTTCTCACTCAGATCGAGAGAACACCACCACCAACGAAGGAGTAATTCGTCATCATGTTTTGGCATCCCCTTGGTTTGTTTCAAGCTTGGGGGAGTGCCACGGTATCATATCATTATCTTTTATCTTTTTACTTTTTTAGTAGAGTCATATCATGAATAGAAAAGTTATCATATAGGATGTTTTTCATTGTGGAAGTATCTCCCCTCTCGTTAGATATCTATGTATCCCCTGGTGTGAGTTGCCATTATGGAATATTAATGAGAAGTTCTATCATTTACTTTTTACATATCTTATTTTAGTTTGCAATTTCTGTTATATGATTGATCTTGTTGTTATTATTGGTATCACTTTGGGATCATTAAGTAAATTTAGTTGGTTTTAGCAAACCTGGCTCGGTCAGTAGCAACACTATTATGAGAATTGAATGAAAAAGATAAAAGTACTCTTAAGAAATATAATTTCACCATCTTTCTTTCTTGATTGGCTCATAAGCTTAGTATTCTCTATTTAAGATCTTTTGTGCTTCGAAGGAAGATAGCATGTTTGTTTTTATCATTTGTATGTTTGTTTCCTTCAACTCTTATACTTGCTACCTAGCCTTGCTAGCCAAAACCCTGTACTGAGAGGGAATGCTTCTCGTGCATCCAATCCTTAAACCAAAACCTATGTCATTTGTGCCCATCATACCTACCTATTAGCATTATTGTTATTCCAATTATATTCATGTTTTTATCTACCTTCTGAATTAAACTTGTTATGTGAAAATTAGTGATTAAAGCTCTCACAAACTTGGTGGCACACTTTATTTTCTTGCACTTAATAAAATTGAATCATTGTGCCCATCTATGTTGCGTATATGCTTGCGCTTTATAAGTTGTGAATTAGAAGAACCATGTTACCATGGGGAACGCTTTCAACATTGCACTTATTTTGTTGATATCATGATTCTTTTGCTTATGAATACCAACAGTGTGAAATAAAAGGGGAGATTGTAAGCTCATGGAGTTTGTATGTGTGTTAGAGAAACGCCTGGGCGGCTAGCCTAAGCCATGCCTAATCATGGTGGAAACGTGCAGCATAACCATAGTGAGCAATCTGTGAAGCATCCTCAATAAAAACCTATGCAAATAGCAAATTAAAAGATCGTTGAGATGCTCATTGTCTGCTTTCCTTATAATTTTGATATGGGAAAGCTTCCGTATCATCGGGCAAGGGGTACCATGTTGGCAGTTCTCCGTGATACACATGTATTTACAATGACAAGAACTTACTCGTGACTAAAGTTGAGTAGCATGAGGTCTGGTACTCGTAAGCACGGGGCATGAGATTTTCAACTTATAACTTGTCAAGCATATCCTCATATTTGTTCATTTTAACCTTAGTCACCTCAAGATGCTTATGATAGGGGCAATGCGAGCTGAAAACTAATAAGTACCATAATTTTTGGAAGCTCTTTATGAAACTTGAAATCCCTGCTTCCCTCTGCGAAGGGCCTATCTTTTACTTTTTAGTTGAGTCAGTAAACCTATTCCTTTCTATCTCAGCAAGTATTTGAGTCGTTGTGTTTCATTCATTCATATGATGATTTATTGAATCATGTTTCTTATGTTCCTTGTTTTGCACATTGCTCTTATCTTAGTGAATGTTATTTTGAAAGCTATCATTGAAAACCCCATTATGTTTGAACTCCTGCAAATTGTTAACCGTTCTTTGACAAAGAACAAATTTTGCCATTACCAATTATGATTTACTTTATGTATCTTTATTGTGTTTCCTTTACTTATTGCAAGTTAAGTTATATAATAGTGAGTTGTCATCTATTATGATTTATGTATTGATGAATGTTATGCTTATTGTCCGTATTCTTTTAACGACACTTCACTCCATAAACCTGAGGTCATGTTTATTGAGCTCAGTTTTCACTTGGGGACAACCGAAGTCTAAGCTTGGGGGAGTTGATATGTCTATTTTGCATCACTATTCTATATCATAATTTACTGTTATTCATTGATATATTTCATATTAAGAGACGATACTTATGTTATGTCATCTGTTTTTGCATGGTTGATGACTTTTGGAGGATGGACCGCTGAAGTCAGGACTCTGATGGAAAAGGCACTGTTTGGAGGCAAAATTTGTGAAGATCAGAAAATCCCGGAAAATATACGGAAAATCCTATTTTTCAAAAGACGAAGGAAGCCAAAAGGGGAGCGGAGATGGGCCATAGGGGGCCCACACCACCCCCTGGCGCGGGCCTGCCCTAGCCGCACCACCAGGTGGTGTGGCCACCCTGGCCCACCTCTAGCTCTGCTCTTTGGCGTATATATTCCCCACGAAACCCTAAGACTCGGGGAGCAACCATAAAAAGATTTCGCTGCCTCTGCAGGAAAGAAAACTGCAGAGAGAGCGCTCCGGCAGGCAGAAATCTGCCAGGGAAATTCCTTCCCGGAGAGGGGAGATCGTCGCCATCAACACCACCATCAAGCTAGCCTTAATCGGGATCATCATCATCTCCATCATCATCTCCACCAGCACCATCATCACCACTCCATACCGCTGTAACAATTGTGAATCTTGAATAGTTCTTAGGGGAAACTTTCCCGGTGTTGATTACTTGTTGTAGTTGATGCTATTGAGTGAAACCATTGAATTATCGTTCATTTTCAGATTGTTACTTATCATTATTTCATCTCTGATCTTGATCCATATGATGTCTTGTGAGTAGTTCGTTTAGTTCTTGAGGACATGGGAGAACTCATGTTGTTAGTAGTGGAATTGTGTTGAGTAAGATTCAATGGTTTGATATTTAAGTTGTGGTGTTATTCTTCTAGTGGTGTCATGTGAACATCGACTACATGACACTTCACCTTTATGGGCCTAGGGGAATGCATTGTGTATTTGGCTATTAATCGTAGGGGTTGTCGAAGTGACAGAAACCTAAACCCCCGTTAGGAAACCTTTGCACAAGGGAGTGTAGGATCTCAGAGTTTAAAGTTGTGGTTAGGTTTCTATCTTAATTACTTTCTTGTACTTGTGGATGCTTGCAAGGGCTATAATCACAAGTATGTATTAGTCCTAGGAAGGTCAGTACATTAGCAGAGGTTCACCCACACAACACTTATAAAACTAAAGAAGATTAATCAACTATATGAAGCGCAAGCACTTGACGATATTCCCATGTTTCCTCGAGCACGTTTGGTCATCTTAAGTAATACAACCGGCTTGTCCTTTGCTAAAGAAAGGATTGGGCCACTTGCGGCATATATTATTATTGTCTTTTATTTACTCGTACTTTATTTATCTGCATTATCAAAAAGCCCTAAAAATCAGTTTGCTATTTATTTGAAGAGAATTCCTGCTCCAAGCCACTCGTCAACACCATCTGAACCTCCTTGGGTTCGACACTCTTACTTATCGAAAATACTGCGATACACCCCCTATACTTGTGGGTCATCACACACCAAACCCTAGTTTCATGCCCAAACTACCCCTAAACTTGTGGATGGCCTATAAATAGAGCCCCACCCACTCATGTATCCCTTAGGCATATATGATAGACTAAAGACACCCCCTTCGTGGAATCTCTAGTTTTGCATAATTCCCTTACCCAAGGGGACCGACTATTGTCACCACCTCGGTGGTGTTTGCATCACACCTCCCTCGTTGTACAAGGCCTATGTTTGCGAGTGAGTGAGCATAGCTGTCAAGACCCTCTCCAAGGTGTTCTTCCATGTCCGCTTGGGATCGAGGGAGCACGTTAATCGATCTTTCCTTGCGAGGATTCTATCGGGCTGGTATCCACTGGCGGGAGAAATCGGCCTTGTATCGTGTGAGTTTTGCGTGTGTTCATCGTGTTCTTTGTGAGGTGTGAGTCCACCTCTGCTACCTTCTCCCTTTCCCCTCGCTTTCCCATCGATTTGACCACGAGATCCGTGAAGATTGGGCCACCCTTGAGGTTACCCCTTATCACAAAACATCAAATGAAAGCACATAAAACTTCGTTCACTAATCTCATGAATGTGCTGGGTGCATTAGTTAAACGAAATGGTATTACTAACCACTCATATAAACCAGACTTATTTTTAAATGTTGTTTTGCATTCATTTCCCAATTTAATACGAATCTGGTGGTAACCACTATGCAAATCAACTTTAGAAAACATGGTAGAGCCACTCAATTCATCAAGCATATCATCTAAACGTGGAATAGGATGATGGTAACGAATAGTAATATTATTCATAACTCTACAATCAGTACACATGCACGAAGAACCATCTTTCTTAGGTACCAAAAATAATAGGAACATCACAAGGGCTAAGGGACTCACGAATGTGATCTCTGACAAGTAGTTCCTGAATTTGGCGTTGTATCTCCTTTGTCTCCTTAGGATTGGTTCTATATGACGCGCAGTTGGGAAACGTGGCACTAGGAATTAAATCAATTTGGTGCTCAATCCCTCTAATAGGAGGTAATCCTGGTGGCATCTCAGCTTGAAAAAACGTCCTCATATTCCTACAAAAGGTTAGCAACAACAGGTGGCAAAGAAGGGGGCATATGCTCAAATGAAAACAAAGCCTCTTTGCAGACAATTGCATAACATTTGTACTGTTCACATCTAGTTTAGCAATATCAATTTTATTTGCAAGCATACATGGACCCTTAAAATGAATTTTAGTAGCATGTTTATAATAATATTTAGTGGTCTTTGGTGGTACAAAATCTTCAGCAACAATATGATTCTCACTTTTGTGTCTCTCTTCAGTTTTAGCTCTACTAGCTCTAGCAACATCATCTTTTAAAATTTGTTCAGGAGTCATAGGTTTGAGACCAATTTTCTTCCCATCATACATAAGATAATAATGATTAGTTTTACCATTATCAACTGATTCTCTATCAAATTGACAAGGTCTACCAAGTAAAAAAGAACAAGCTTGCATGGGCACAACATCACAATCAACAAAATCAGAATATGTACCAATAGTAAAATGCACGTGTACCATTCTTGTTACCTTGATCTTACGAGAACTCTAAAACCACTAGATGTAATATGAATGTGTTCGTTGTCATGTTGGGAGAGCAAGCTTCTCTACCATGTCTACACTAGCCAGATTATTACAACTCCCTCCATCAATAATGATCTATACAGCTCTTTCCTTGACAATGCCTTGTGTTCGGAACAAGTTGTGGCATTGATCATGCTCAGCTTTGCTCAACTGAACACTCAACACATGTTGTGCAACTAAGCTCTTGTATTGATCAGCAGTTTCAGCTCTCATTACCTCCGTCTCTTGTTCAGAATCAGAATTACTCCCATCACATGCAGCAATAAGAGCTAATGTATCTTCATCAAAATCACTTGTTGAATCATATTCACCATCATCACACACCATCATGACACGCTGTGTTGTGCACATCCTCTCAATATGACCATATCCCTAGCATTTGCGGCATTGTATATCCTTCATCTTGATTGTAGATGCCATAGAAGAAGAACTACGAGCAGGGCCATTGGATGATGGTGGTGGAGAAGCCGAAGGCGATCTTGTTGAAGGCATGGTGGCTTTGGACGTGGTCGGTGCTGGTTGTGTACCACATGAAGAAGATGCTGATTGCCGGGATGTGCATGACGATGTACGACCTGCAGAATTGTTAGACCTTCTCTATGGTGGTTGACGATCCTGCACTTCACGTTTAGCTTTGCAAGCAAGATGAAACAGACGAGTAATGATACGATATTCCTTATAGTCTAAAATGTTTTGAATCTTCTTATTTAAACCAAGAAAGAAACACGCCATCATTTGTTCCATATTTTCGACAATACCAGCATGAACCATCCCAATTTTGTAATTCCTGATAATATTCTTCTACAATTTTTTTGCCTTGTTCTAAACGAGTCATTTTCTTTAGAAAATCTCGTTGATAAGTTGGTGGTACAAAACAAATACGCATAGTAGTTTTTAAAGCAGTCCAAGTATTAGGAATATTAACATGCTTAACGCGACAGTATTTAGACCACCAAAGTGAAGCAAAATCTATGAACTCGTAAGTAGCAGCACTAACACGCATATTCTTAGGATATCATCATGCAAAACATTGATCTACTTCCAATTTCCATGTAAGATATGCATCAGGATTATACCGACCCTCAAAAGGTGAAATATTTATCTTAAGCTTAGAAACATGATCATCATTACATACAGGTGGTCAAGCATTGTGGTACTAATGTTGAGGACGGCCAGCAGGTTGTTAAACATACTCATCGAACTCATCCTCATCTTCATACTCGTTCTCACCTTCCTCTTCATATCCACAAAAGTGTTAGTCATGGTAGAAGTAGTAGTTGTTGGTGCAGCAGCTTCGGCAGTTGCTGCGGCAGCTTCGGGGGGTGGAGCCTGAGGTGGTGCAGATTTAGCAGGAGCAGACAAACCTGCAGTATGGTGTCCCGCGAGTGGCACTCGATGCACAAGTCCCACATGGTCAGGTAGATAGTGTTGAGGACATGGTGTAGCCGCAGGTGCAGGTAACCTGGTGAGGATCTCCTAAAACTTGGCATCGAGCTTGTCATTGAAGTATTTCTCTAGTCCTTCTATCTTGTCAATGGTTTCGTTGAGCATGAGGTCAACATTCTCCAGTCTTGAATCAACATCTTGCGCACGTCCTACCAAAAGCTTGGTGAAGCGAACACGCATCTCTTCATTCATCATGCTCGCTGGTTCAAGAGGTATATCTTCCATGGTTAGTCCTTAAAAGCACAAGTGTATATGGCTATGATTACGAAAATATGGTGGAAACACGCATAATCTATCAAGCAATATACAAAGATCTTACAAGTTCTTACCAAACAGCAAGAAAAGGTGATGTGTAACCGCAATGATCAGTGGTTCCAGAGATTGAACCGAGCAAGTACAAGGAGTCGACACAACGCACGTGGAGAAATCTGTGGAGCTCTAGGAAGGCTTAGCAAAGGAGGTTAGAAATTATCAAAACAACAATGCAAAGTTGAAAAGATGCTCAATGACATTATCGTGCTGGTCCTAGGCTAGACCGTACTAGAGATATGAGCCTAGAGCACTAACGATGTCACGACGCGGCACAACAAGCAATGGTGCGATGATATGGTGCTTTGAAAAGCGAACCAATATGTCCAAAATCACTATGATGGCAAGTGTCTAGAACTGATCTACGGGGTCTAAAAAACAGTATAGCCCCGAAATTTTTTGTCGAAAATTTTCTACGATGCCCAGGAAAGCACGCAGGCGCCAAAAAATGTCGCTATAATGGCCGATGGAGAGAAGTGATCCCCAAGGCCGAAAACTAGTATAACCAAAAAAAATTCAGAGGCGTTTCCAGACTGATTTTTTTTTGCTCTCCTTCTGGACATGTGGCAAGAATTGAAACTCACGAAATTACATGACAGCACGAAATCAATATGGAAGGAAACAAAACTAACAAGGAAATAACAACTCTACTCGGACTCGTGCCAAGGAAGGAGAAGTGATCAGATCTATGTCACGGTAGGAAGGCGACGACGGAGTCTAGGGTTTATGGTGGCAGTGTATATGGCGGTGGAATATGGTGGTGGATGTATGGAAATGGTGATGATCGGTGATCGTGGTGGTGGTGACTAATGTGACTAGAACTCGAAACTCTAAGGGACGAGACACTAAGACGAGCAAATCGACGCGACGATGCAGATACGAATTCAAACATGCAAAAAACTGAAAAGATAATGCAACGTAAAGATTGGTGATGTGATAGATCTAATCTCTAATTGTGTTTTTGGATTTTTTGTGGGTTATAGGGAAAACAGATCCACACTAGGAAAAACTATAAAATCTCACCGAGCAACCTGAAATCTGATACCACTTTATAGGGACAAGGTGTTCGATCTGTCGATGAGATGCTGATAGTCGATTTGGATGGAGTTCGGGCTTGACGATCCGACTACGTGTGCAAGCACGAGAGCCAATACAATCGGTAGTCCAATCTCCTAGAGGTTACCGATCTTGCAGAAGAACGATTAGCCTGACCAACGAGGGTCTTAATTCCTACCTGAAATCAAGAATAAGTAAGAACTAATATTTCACTCGAGATATTGCGGATAAAGATGAAAGATTTATTGAAATTGGTGGGATCTAGCGTATGAGCGAAGTACAGGAGGTCTCTACGACACTCAAGTCTTGGGGAAGTTGGAATTATGGCTAGCTTTTAGCCTTAAAAATCTGAGTCTAAAGTGATGGCTATGGGGGGTATTTAAGGAGGAAAATGTGGGGTTTTGGCCAGCCATATGTATGGTGGCTGAATCCAATCCTAAAAGGACTTTTCCCATCAAATACGGACTCATGTGGCTATTAAAAATCCTGCGAAAATAACATGGGCCTGGCCCCCAAAATAAAGGTAATGCTGCACCATATTAAGCTATGGACGAATCTATGAAGTAATATTCTTGAATATTTTGTCCAAGTATTCAATCTTCATTATGGTGGCTTCAAAGTTCTGAAATCTCCATTTGTGGCGTCCTCTTCAATCCTCACATGCTTGCTGCCATCTCCATGCATGACCATGCTCCAATGCTAGTCCCTCTCATCCATGCTAGGTCCATCATTGCTAAGAGTAACAAACACATCTGATTTAGGCAGCATCATATACTCATGTATATAAGGAATAGTTCCAAGAAACGAAAGTACCCGATAGTTAAGTTTCTTATCACAAGCTCGAGTGATAGGTCCTTGTGTTTGTGTAGCTGTAGGTACATTGATTGTATCAATAGATGGGATGTCCACGTCATTATCAGTATATATAAAATTAAAATTGGTAAATCTCAAAAATGATTATAATTTCGAGCCACGCCCATAAAGTATTAGGTGTATATATGGTGCTTGTACTTTATAACATGAATAAATCAACCTTTATTAGCTACCTAATAGTCGAAAATTTTGGTAACATGCTCTAGAGAAATGATGGAGAAGATTCTATAATGGTGCATAAGTGTGTTTTGAGTGATTGTGCTAGAGACTATCTGTAGAGTCTTCTAGATGCTATAATGAAAAATAAGATCCAAGGGTTATCAAATCTTTGAATTTGGTAGTCTTGATCCAACGGTCAATGTTCAAAGTTATTTGTACACTAAATAGCGGTGGTATGGTTAGTTAAGATAAGATAAGACAAGATAAAGATAAGATATGATGTATTACTGTGAATGGCTGATCTTTTGAATAACCTTCCCTCGGGATGTGTGGGAAGCAAGTGCAAATTTCAAAACTGAAAAAGTTTGAATTGCTACGTACTGCTTTTTGCCGCCAAGGACCAAAGTGGTTTCATTCCTATATATGTACTCCTCCACACCAATGCAGCTAATGATCAAACCAGAGGCACAGACACAAAGCCACCGTACAAGGGCACACATGCGTAGCTCCATGCTATGGACAAGGGAGAGATCAGCCGGGCCGCTGCGTGTGCAGGGATGCCAAGGAGAGATGGAGGAGGATGGATGGTGAGAGGCAGCGAAGGAGAGAGAAAACACTCAATTTGATTTGTGGCCATAGGTGGTGCCATTTACTACTAGTAGAGTGTACTACATTGTAAGGCTGCAAGACTACCTCATGTCAGGAACCCATCATAACTTTGCTCTGACATCGAACTCCCTTTGACTCCTCTTCGCTGTTGCCCTCTTCCCTTGCCTACGTTTCATTCTTTGAGCTCATAGTCTCTTCTCTCGTTCTTGGATTTTCCCCTCCATTTCGACCCATATTCTTCCTAGTAGTACTACTGTACTTGATTTATAGAAAAAACATTCCTCTCGCTTCGAAAATTGAAATTGTCTCTTTTCCTAATACTTGTTGGAAACTCCCCTTGGCAACACATTGTTTATCATGCCAAGATGCACCAATCTACCTAACATGGGAAAATTATCATAAACTATGCTATTGGATATCACCATGACCTTGGTCTTTCCGCTTGAAACCTATTCACATACATGGTAGGCCAATTAGGTGGGTTTTTCCAAAGCTGTCAAAACTCATGTTTATCATTTTTCGTGGTAGCTATACACGCAAAATGAAACCATGCGTAAGTCTTTGTTTCTAGGATATTTCTTTAGTTTCTTCTATTATTTTCAAAACAAGGTCAGCACTATAGGCACGCAAACTATTAGGAAGAATTTGAATCTTTCAAAACTCCCGGTCGTTCTCGTATATTGATTTCCTAGTGGGTACAGTACCTTTGATGGCCTTATGTAAAATCTTAAGAGCAATCTACCACTTACTTGTACTTCAAATTAATTTGACCTAGTTTCGATAAATCGATGTAAAAATCCGTTGAAGTGCCAAAGTTAGATAGGAATCATGATCCACTATGTCTAAAAACATGGGCTTGTGGCATTCCAGATCATATTATTCGGAATTACTTTACAGAAAAACATCACCGTCGTCACTAGGGAAATTGAATGCATTTTTTCTTAATTGTTGGAAACTCCCATGGGCAACAATGCTTACTACGCCAAGATGCACCAACCTACCAAATTAGTGAGGGAACTTTATCAGATTGTATACTATGATATCGATATGTCCATGAAGACCTTTGTTGTTCGAGTTGAAAACCAATAATGTCCATACATGTGGTAGTTCAAATTAGACCTAATTTTGATAAACCGACATAAATTCATTCAAGTTGTAACATCCCAAATCTTTAATCAAGGTTAATCAACATCCAGACTACCCAATTTAGGGTTAACAAAAAACTTTTTCCATTTAAATTTTTTAAGCATTCATATGTGTGTGCATTTAAAATAGGAGTTGTTTGAAATGCCATTATTGTTTGTTCTAATGGTTGTAAAATGGTTCTATGATGAATGTCACATCATCTAGATCATTCCCAAGCAAAAACCAAAGAAAAAGAAATCAAAAAGAATTAAATAAAGGAAATGGTCACTTTTGCCATTTTAATCACCTAGCCCACTTTGGGTATTTCTAGCACTCAAATTCCAATAGAAACAATTGTGGATCTTTGCACCCCTTGCTAGTACAAGTAGTGATGTGCCAAGGCCCACTTTGTGATCTCCCAAAAATATTCAAACTCTAATTTAAATGACATTTTAAAATGGAATCTAGTTCATATGTCTAGATCACACTTTCTGAAAAACCACTCAAATAAATTCCATTTGACAAATCCTAGCAACCACAGATGTTTAAGCATGTGACAAACCACTCCACCAAAATTCATTTCAAAATTCCAAACTTATTTTCTTTCGGCCATTTTGTCAAACACTTGGCAGGCACTGATCACACTCTAGATTAGGCTCACTATTTCTACATGGTTTTGCCACCCAATTTCACCCTACTTAATCCCTCTGTCCCTCTTTGATCTAACCAAGCAGCAACCAGCCCATCCCCTAGTCCCTAGCGCCAGTGCCACCGCACCAAGGACATGATCGCCGACCAACCTTGCCAACGCCACAGCTGAACACCAGCCCCTCTCCGCTGCTCCAGGAAGCAAGGCGTGACCTCACCGCCGTCCACGGTCCACCCCACGACCACAGAGCACACCAGAGCGCCATCACCGCCAGCATGCCAGACACCACGCCTCGACACCAGACCGTGCATGCCGCTCCGCCTTGACCACCTCACCCAGCCATACACGGCTGCACCCCGCAACGCGACCCACACTCGCCGGGAACCGTGTTGAGCACACCGCCCCTGTCTCTCAGAGCGCACGAAGCTCCCAACCATTAGCCACCGCCCCTAGCATCGCCATAAAGGCATAGAGGACTACCAGGAGGCAAGCCACCGTCTGCCTACGCCGCCCATGCCGATAGCACCCTGTATCATCGTCACCGATGAACTCGTCGTCGCCCCCTCAGTCCCCTCCTCGAGCCTATATAAGGAGTCCTTCCCCAACCTCAATCGCCACACCATTCAACTCCCCTCTCACCACCAGTCCTTCCCCACCTCTCACCGGAGCAGCTCGAGCAGCCAGTCGCCGGATGTGAGCTGGCGACAGCCGCAGCAGAGGAGGAGACGCTGCCGTTGATTTCATCCACCCTAGCCTCTGCCGCAACTTTGCCTGAGCCCGCCTCATCGTCTCGTTCGTTTGCTCGCCTCGCCACACTAGCTGGAGCCCCGGTACGTCCCCACTGCACCCCTATCGAGCTGCTAGGGTTCAGCCTCGCCGGTGACGAGTCTGTCATCGACGATAAGCCCCAGTCGTAGATTTGCATTCTAATCCTCCGGTCCATCTCGCCCCGTACAACTTCGCGTGTAATGAGCCACTGATAGGCGGGACCCCCGGTCAGCAGTCCTAAGTGCCGCGGAGTGAATTTGGGCCGGACCGTTAGTGTTCCAGCGCGACCTAGTTAATTCAAATTAGGATTTTTCTTTTTAGACTTAAACTAGAATTTGTCCCATTGAAAATCAATTCAAAGAGTTCTACAAATCCAAATTGAGTGATTCCAATTTTGTTGAAAAGCTAATGAAAATCTATATCCAAGCCAGTTGTATTTTAATCATTTAGAGTTAGAGATCTCTCCTAGTAAAAATAACAAGACAGGAGCTTTTGCACATTCAAACATTTTTTTAAATCAACCATAATAGCTTTTGGGTTGTTTCCAACTCTCAAAAATCACATTTAACCATACCTATCTGAATATGTAATAATATTAAGGTTTGCATGCAGTGAATTTGGACTAGTACCAAAATAATGCTATATAGGCATTTCTAGTCACTTTAAATCATTAATTATTAAACTTAAACTTATTAAAATGTGATCCAACCCTTAAATCACATTCCCATATGTTCGAAAATGTGGTGATGACATGTGTCCACATGATCCAATATTTTAAATGGAGAATATTAAATCTTAGTTAATTTCAATGAGTAGAAATTACTTTTCTCAAATAAAATAAATGAAGCTAGTTCATTAAACCGTGTGATGCTTGTGATGATACTAGATCATCAAATGTGTTCCTTAGTGTGCTAAGTAGACTAGTTAAGTATTGTTTGGTGATTGTTTATTCCGTATGCATTTATAGACGGTAGTACCGACCAAGTCTACGAGGAGGAGGAGTTCTGCCAAGAAGAGGAGGAAGAGAATTTCTACCACTGCACCAACCAAGGCAAGCTATTATAAGCAAGCTAGAATTAAGATAGATAACCTAAGAAAATGCATTTGGCATGCTTTGGTTATACTTTTGACTATTACCTACTCCAAGTTTTATTTACAAGCTTTACTTCCTTTACTTTACCAAAGTTCTTTACTTTGTTTATAGATGGCATAAAGAGTATAAAACTTGACCTATCTAGTTAGACTTAGATGTCATTCTATGGCATGAGATTGATATTAGCCTCCCACATTAGTGAACACTCTTAACTTAGTAGTTTAGAGCTCAACCAAAACTTGATCACTTTAGATGGGAATACTTGGTGAAAATGACTTGTGAAAACCTTGGAATGATCAGTCATTCTATTGAGATGTTTTGACATGTGTTGAGAAACACAAATGGTTTATGATGATGATAAAAATGTTAATGCATGAGCCTTAGCCCTTTTATAAAAACTGGTGGTTGGGTTCGGATGCGATACCATTCCAATTTTACCGTACAACCATAATACCTGAATTGGGTAAGGCTTAGCGGAAGTTTATATGCATTAGTATTAGTTCCCTCGCGGGATAGGTTTGAGCTGAGGCTACCTCTCAATGTTGTCCACCTATGTAGTGCCCAGGATGACAGATGGTCATGGCTAGGAGGCCAAGCTCATAGGAGAGGTGCTTATACTAGAGTGTGTAAAGGAAAGGTTATGTTTGATTATCTGCATACTAAGTATGATGATTCAGGGTTACCCCTGACAAATGTATCGAATATTGTGGTGAAAGTGTACCACCTCTGCAGAGTGTCAAACTATTAGAATAGTCGCGTCCATGGTTATGGACAGTTAGAGTGGCCATACTTTTCCGTTGTCAGATGT
This sequence comes from Avena insularis, assembly GCA_023614405.1. NCBI lineage: Eukaryota > Viridiplantae > Streptophyta > Magnoliopsida > Poales > Poaceae > Avena > Avena insularis. The sequence goes on from CM042686.1 coordinate 318,345,279, forward strand.
TTTCAGAATGACTTATGAAATGAATTGTGACATGACTTGACCACAACAGAGTTGTGACTATGACAACTAAGTTCCCACTTAGGTGTTTTCAAACTTTATTTTATCTTTCTTTGTTTCTGAACTCAACTTAGGTTTCAAACTTAACTTTACAAATAGACTTAGAATTTAGCATTCCTACTAGAACTATCTTACTTGTTAGTGGTAGTTTGCAAGTACTTAAAGAGTACTCATGGCTTTGTCCCTGGCTATTCCTATGGCAAGACTATGAGGAGGACTACCCTGAAGGAGGACATCAGGACGACTACGACAACTAGGATCATCTCCCATCGTCAGCATTGCCTTTGACACTGAAGATGGACCCCACTACTATGCTATTTATTCTACTACTAGATTGACTAATACTAGATCATGAGATCCTTTATTTGTGTAAGACCTTATATGGTTTGTAATGGATGATGTATTATGATATCCAATCTGTTATGTCTCGCAAAAATGGTAATCCTGGGATTGTGATGTATGGCATAATAGGCATCTGGGATTAAAAATCCGGGTGTTGACAAGTTGGTATCAGAGCCATCCTGGCCATAGGAGACCCTAGTTAGAATGGACGTCTGAACAAAAACTTAGTTTCAAAAACCAAAGTGAGTATTTATGAAAACTATTTCCTCTCTTATCCTTGGGATTCTTTCTCTCAAAAAAATTCATGTTCTTCCAAATTCTTACATTACTACATAAAACTTTGACAACGGATGCCAACTGATCTTCGAGAGGGATCTTGATTCACTATGTGAGTACTTGGAGCGTCCTCATCCGGAATTTCTTGGAGCTCAACTCCTGGGTCTACCAGGAGGAGATTTACAATGGCTAGTAACTGCTGATCTTCGAGGCAAGATAGAAGCACCAATGTTCGAGAGGATTCAGTTCTCAGTGAGAGAGAACAACTGGCTAGATGGATTAGCCAGGGCAATGCATGAATCTCTCGCTCGTCTGTGTGCCCAGAGTGTCAACCTAATCCAAGGAACCCGCTTTGTTCACTATGCAAGGCGTGATTCTATGGGAATGCTGCTAGAGATGCCAAGTCACCCGGTGTTGAAGCGTCAAGTGGAGAACCTCGACTTCCTACTATACGACAGACAGAAGGAGTTGGACAATGCTAGAGAGTTCACCAACCACAACATCGCCATTGCCGCCCAGAAGGCCCAGACTTTCTCAGTGCTCGTCAAGGATCGTCAGTCTCTTCGCAGTCAACATGCAAAGAAGGATCACACCATCGACCGTCTTCGCAAGAAGGTGGCCGACCTCGAGAAGACCATCAAGGAACAAGAAACTCATCTTGCCACAAAAGAAGAAGAAGAGGAAGGTGAAGATATCTAAGGGGATATTGACTCCTACCTCAGCCATGATGATGACTATCTGGAGGATGATGCCATGGACTTCTACACCGACGATGATGACTCTGAGTTCATCGATGATGAGTAGATGCACTAGAGCACTATCGCAGAGTGAGGAGTATCGGTCCCATTGTATCGTAGCTTGCAGAATTGTTCTTAAAACCATATGTTTTCCTTTGATGTTGTGGTGTGTGTGTGTTTGTATCGTGTGCTTTGCTTTCATGAATGAAAAGAAGTTAGTTGCAAAACCTGAGTCAAACTCAAAGTTTTAGATTTCAAACCAAAATCATGAACCTTAGAACTTTCCCTCTTACCCCTTTATCTACCTCAATCTTCAGATGACTCGTGGAAACCAAGCAGGGAGCAGCTCATCGCAAGACCCAATGCTGTAGATTCTGCACTCTCATTACAAACCGAGAAGCTAGTAGGGCAGAGCGCCAAGCTAATCTAGCAACACTACAGCAGATCGCCTAGATGGCTCACAACAATCAGAACCATGGAAATCAGGATCATCATGGATCCAAACTCAAAAACTTCTAGAATACTAATTCCCCAATCTTTAGCACTTCGGAAAACCCACTGGATGTTGATGACTAGTTGTAGACAATGTAGAACAACTTAGAAGTAGCCGGAGTGGATGCCAACGAGAAAGTTCTTTTTGCCACCCACTATTTGGCAGGAGATCCAAGAGCATGGTGGAACATCACCCGCACAATGAACCATGGTCAAGTGATGACATGTGAAGCCTTAGAATCAAGTTCAGCCGCACCCACGTGCCGTAGGGTCTAGTCACCTGAATGAGGGATGAATTCAGAGAGTTAAAGCAAGGCAGAATGACTGTAGTGGAGTACCGTGACAGATTTTTGTCCCTCGCCAGGTATGCACCTGATGAGATCAACACGGAGGCCAAGAAGAAGGAGATATTCCTGAACGGACCGCATGATGAGATGCAGACTGTCCTTGTCAACATCCGTTTCGAGGATCTCGAAGAGCTAGTCGACTCTGCCATTCAGATGGAAGGGAAGATCAATCAAGCAAATGACAACCGCAAACGTCGGATGATGCACCAAGCTGGACCCAACAGTCACCAGAAGTACTGTCCCAACCCGTCTGCCGGATATGCCCCGTGGAACAATCGACCCCCAATGTCTCGTCCAAGCTACCCCAACCGCAGTGGAGAAAATGTGAAGTCCAGGGGAAACAACAATCACCCCGACAACTCTAGCAATTTCAACCGTGCACCTCCCAAGCACAACAACAACAAAACCAACACTGCACCCAGAACTGGAAGCAATGATGTGCCCGTGGCAGCGAAAGACAAGTCTCAGATTACTTGTTTTGAGTGTGGAGTGAAGGGTCACTACTCAAATGAGTGCCCCAAGAAGATTGCCGCCACTGCCAATGTGAATTCCCTAGCTCCACAGCAGCGTCTTGTTCAGACCGGAGGAAGATTCGCCCTAGGGAACCCTCACAACCGCAACAGCCGTCTCTTCCACATGAACGCCGAAGAAGCCCAAGAAGCACCAGATGTAGTGCTAGGTATGTTTTATGTCAACTCAGTTTTTGCAAGAGTGTTGTTTGATATTAGAGCATCGCACTCATTTGTCACCGAAGAATTTGCATGCACTAGTAAGATTCACCCAACTAACTTGAAGCATGTCATGATAGTTCAAATCCCCGGTTCAACTACAAAAGCTAGAAAAATTTGCAAAGTTGTGCCTATCAGAATACATGGGATAGATTTTTATGCCAATCTAATAGTACTTGGAACCAAAGGTTTGGAATTAGTACTAGGAATGGATTGGATGTAAAAGCATAAATGATTGATTGACTATGCCAAGAAAGCCATCACCATGACCACTAGCTCTGGAGTATCAGAAGAGCATATATCTGAAACCTTGCCCCGTCAATTCAAGTGCAACAAGAGTCTAGCCTACCCACCATTGACAAAGTCAGAGTAGTCTGTGAATACCCCGACGTATTCCTAGATGAATTGCCAGGTATGCCCTCGGATAGGGATATTGAGTTCATTATTGAACTAATCCCTGAAACCGGACCCATAGCCCAGAGCCCTATAGTAAGAACCCCTTAGAGTTAGTGGAATTAAAGAAGCAGTTGGAGGCTATGTAGGCAACATGCTTGATTCAACCAAGCGCATCGCCATGGAGATTGGTAGTGTTATTCGTTGACAAGAAAGATGGTGGCAACCATTTGTGCATAGATTACAGGAAGCTGAATGACGTCACCATCAAAAACAAGTACCCTTTACCAAAGATAGAGGATCTATTTGATCAGTTGACTGGAGCAAATGTGTTCTCTAAGATTGATCTTAGGACTGGTTATCACCAACTTAAGATTTGTGCAACGGATATTCCAAACACCGCCTTTACTACTCGATATGGATTATACGAGTATACGGTCATGTCTTTTGGATTAACCAATGCCCCTGCTTATTTCATGAATCTCATGAATAAGATCTTTATGAATTTTCTAGAAAAGTTTGTCATTGTGTTTATCGACGATATCCTTATTTACTCCAAGTCAGAAGAAGAGCATGAGCAACATCTGAGAATTATCCTTGTAACCCGTAGAGAGCATCGATTGTATGCCAAGTTCAGCAAATGTGAGTTTTAGCTGAAAGAAGTAGGATTCCTATGACATATTATGTCTACCAGAGGAGTCGCTGTTGATCCCACCAAGATCAAAGATGTCGAAGCTTGGGAAGACCCCACCACTCAAACCCAAGTCCGTGCATTTCTCGGATTAGCGGGATATTACCGCAAGTTCATAGAAGGATTCTCGAGCATCGCCAGACCCATGACCCAATTGTTGAAGAAGGACAAAACGTTTGAATGGACCGACAAATGTGAAGCAAGTTTCCAAGAGCTCAAGAAGAGATTGATTTCAGCCCCAATGCCAGATATAAAGAAGCTGTTTGATGTGTATTGTGATGCATCCAAGATTGGTCTCGGATGTGTATTGATGCAAGAAGGAAAAGTCATAGCATATTTGTCTCCACAACTGAAGCAACATGAGCAGAACTACCCTACCCATGATCTTGACTTAGTAGCCATAGTTTTGGCATTGAATACATGGCGTCATTATCTTATGGGTAATCGCTGTGAGGTTTACTCAGATCACAAAAGATTGAAGTATATTTTCACTAAGAAGGAGCTGAAAATGAGGCAAAGGAGATGGATAGAGTTAATCAAGGATTATGACCTTGTCATTCACTATCACCCCGACAAAGCCAATGTGTTAGCGGATGCTCTTAGCAGATTGTCATGTAGGCTAAACACCATGATCAAGGAGAAGCAACCAAGTTTGTATGAGGAGTTGGAGCAGTTTAGAACTGAGCTAGTTAGCAAAGGATTTTTAGCTAGCATTGAACATCAAACCACTTTGATTAGCCAAATCAAGGAAGCCCAAAAGCGAAATGAAAGTATCGACGGAATCAAACATCGTATTGGTACAGGAAAGGTACCATGATTCACCGAAGACGAAGAAGGAGTTCTGTGGTACAAAGGACGTATCTGTGTGCCAGCAGATTCGGAGCTGAAGCAAGTCATCATGCAAGAAACTCATGATACTCTTTATTCTATCCACCCCGGAGGAACGAAGATGTATCAGGATCTAAAGGAGCAATTTTGGTGGCACAAGATGAAGAGAGAAATCAGAAGCTACATCACCAAGTGTGATATCTGTCAGAGAGTGAAAGCGGAACATCAGAGATCCACAGGACTATTGCAACCATTGCAGATTCCGGAATGGATATGGGGTTATGTCGGAATGGACTTTATCACCGGTTTGCCTACTTCTATTAGGGGAAATGACTCAATCTGGGTCATCGTTGATAGACTGTCCAAGGTAGCTCATTTTATACCTGTCAAGACAACCTACCAGAGTTCAAAGATAGCAGAGTTGTACATTGCTAGAATCGTCAGTTTGCATGGAACCCCCAAGACCATAGTATCAGATCGAGGAACCCAATTTACCTCAAGATTTTGGCAGAAAGTCCAAAAAGGATTAGGAACCAAGTTGAATTTCAGCACAGCTTATCACCTGCAAACCGATGGACAGACTGAGAGAGTCAACCAAATCTTGGAAGATATGTTGAGAGCTTGTGTGTTAGAATATGGATCAAAATGGGAAGATTGTCAGCCTTTCGCAGAATTCTCATATAACAACAGTTATCAAGCCAGTTTGCAGATGGCACCATTTGATTTCTTATACGGAAGAAAGTGTCGTACCCCTTTGAATTGGTCGCAAGTAGGAGAGAGTCAGATTTTCAGACCCGTCATTCTCTGAGAAACCGAAGAGAAGGTTCACAAAGTCCGTGAGCACCTCAAGACCGCCCAATCCAGACAGAAGAGTTATGCTGACAAGAGAGGGAGAGACGTGACCTTCAATGTCAGAGATTTTGTGTATCTCAAGGTTTCTCCATTGAAGGGAACCCAACGTTTTAGTCTGAAAGGAAAGTTAGCCCCCAGATATATTGGACCCTTCAAGATTTCGACCCGTCGAGGTGAAGTATCTTATCAACCGGAACTGCTAGAGGAGATGTCAACCATCCACAATGTGTTCCATATCTCGTTACTTCACATATGCCTAGAAGTGTCGGAGAAGACCGAAGTTTTCAAGAACATCGATCACCGAGCTGTTGATACCAACAAGGATCTGACGTACCGCGAAGTGCCCATCCGTATCTTGGAGAAAGCCTACAAAACCACCAGGAACCAGAGTATCAAATTTATCATGCTCCAATGGAGCAACCATACCAAAGAAGAAGTCACTTGGGAGCGAGAAGATTACATTAGGGCTGAGTTCCCAGATCTCTTTAGTTCCTAGTTTTCTTTCTTAAATCTCGGGACGAAATTTTGTTTAAGGAGGGAAGGTTTGTAACATCCCAAATATTTAATCAAGGTTACTCAAGATCCAAACTACCCAATTTAGGGTTAACAAAAAACTTTTTCCATTTAAATATTTTAAGCATTCATATGTGTGTGCATTTAAAATAGGAGTTGTTTGAAATGCCATTATTGTTTGTTCTAATGGTTGTAAAATGGTTCTATGATGAATGTCACATCATCTAGATCATTCCCAAGCAAAAACCAAAGAAAAGGAAAAAGAAGAATTAAATAAAGGAAATGGTCACTTTTGCTATTTTAATCACCTAGCCCACTTTGGGTATTCCAAGCACTCAAATTGCAACAGAAACAATTGTGGATCTTTGCACCCCTTGCTAGTGTGATGTGCCAAGGCCCACTTTGTGATCTCCCAAAAACATTCAAACTCTAGTTTTAAATGACATTTGAAAATGGAATCTAGTTCATATGTATAGTCTACACTTTTTCAAAAACCACTCGAATGAATTCCATTTGACAAATCCTAGAAACCACAGATGTTTAAGCATGTGACAAACCACTCCACCAAAATTCATTTCAAAATTCCAAACTTACTTTCTTTCGGCCATTTTGTCAAACAGTTGGCAGGCACTGATCACACTCTAGATTAAGCTCACTGTTTCTACAGGGTTTTGCCACCCAATTTCACCCCATTTAATCCCTCTGTCCCTCTTTGATCTAACCAAGCAGCAACCAGCCCATCCCCTAGTCCCTAGCGCCAGTGCCACACCACACCGAGGAGATGATCGCTGGCCAACCTTGCCAATGCCACAACAGACCGCTAGCCCGTCTCCGCCGCTCCAGGAAGCAAGGCGTGACCTCACCGCCGTCCACGGTCCACCCCACGACCACTGCCATGCCCTGGACCACTGAGGACAAGCCTCGCACTATCCTCTCTGTGTCGTGCCAGAGCACGCCAGAGCGCCATCACCGCCATCATTCCACATGCCGCGCCTCGACACCAGACCACGCGCACCGCTCCTCCTTGACCACCTGACCCCGCCAGACATGGTCATACCCCGCCGTGCGAGCCACCCTCGCCGGGAACCGCGTCGAGCATCGCCCCTGTCTCCCAGAGTGCACGACGCTCCCGACCGTTAGCCACCTCCCCTAGCATCGCCATAAAGCCATAGAGGACCGCCAGGAGGCAAGCCACTGTCCACTTATGCCGCCCATGCCGATAACACCCTATATCATTGTAACCAACGAGCTCGTCGTTGCCCCCTCGGTCCCCTCCTCGAGCCTATATAAGGAGGCCTTCCCCAGCCTCAATCACCACACCATTCAACTCCCCTCTCACCACCAGTCCTTCCCCACCTCTCGCCGAAGCAGCTCGAGCAGACAGTCGCCAGAATTGAGCCGGAGACAGCCGCATCAAAGGAGGAGACGCTGCCGTTGATTTCGTCCACCCCAGCCTCTGCCGCGACTTTGCCTAAGCCCGCCATCATCGTATCGTTCGTTTCCCCGCCTCGCCGCACTAGCTGGAGCCCCGGTACGTCCCCACTACACCCCCACCGAGCCGCTAGGGTTCAGCCTCGTCGGTGGTGAGTCCGTCGTCGACGATAAGCCCTAGTTGTAGATCTGCATTCTAATCCTACGGTCCATCTCGCCCCGTACCGCTTCGCTATAATGAGCCACTGACAGGAGGGACCCCCTGTCAGCAGTCCTTAGCGCCGCGGAGTGAATTTGGGCTGGCCCGTTAGTGTACCCGCGTGACCCAGTTAATTCAAATTAGGATTTTTCAGAGAGTTTGAAAATCTGTCCCTTTGTTTGAAAATCCCACGCGACCCAGTTAAACTAGAATCTGTCCCTTAGTTTGAAAATCAATTCAGAGAGTTCTACAAATCTAAATTGAGTGATTCCAATTTTGTTGAAAAGCTAATGAAAATCTATATCCAAGCCCGTTGGATTTAAATCATTTATATTTAGAGATCTGTCCTAGTAAAAATAACAAGATAGGAGCTTTTGCACATTCAAACATTTTTATAAAATCAACCATGATAGCTTTTGGGTTGTTTCCAACTCTCAAAAATCACATTTAACCATACCTATCTGAATATGTAATAATATTAAGGTTTGCATGTAGTGACTTTGGACTAGTACTAAAATAATGCTATATAGGCATTTCTAGTCACTTCAAATCATTAATTATTAAACTTAAACGTATTAAAATGTGATCAAACCCTTAAATCACATTCTCATATGTTAGAATATGTGGTGATCACATGTGTCCACATGATCCCATATTTTAAATGGAGAATATTAAATCTTAGTTAATTTCAATGAGTAGAAATTACTTTTCTCAAATAAAATAAATGAAGCTAGTTCATTAAACCTTGTGATGTTTGTGATGATACTAGATCATCAAATGTGTGCCTTAGTGTGCTAAGTAGATTAGTTAAGTATTGTTTGGTGATTATGTATTCCGTATGTATTTATAGACGATAGTACCGACCAAGTCTACGAGGAGGAGGAGTTCTACCAAGAAGAGGAGGAAGAGAATTTCAACCACTGCACCAAACAAGGCAAGCTATTATTAGCAAGCTAGAATTAAGCTAGATAACCTAAGAAAATGCATTAGGCATGCTTTGGTTATACTTTTGACTATTACCTACTCCAAGTTTTATTTACAAGCTTTACTTCCTTTACTTTACCAAAGTTCTTTAATTTGTTTATAGATAGCATAAAGAGTATAAAACTTGACCTATCTAGTTAGACTTAAATGTCATTCTATGGCATGAGATTGATATTAGCATCCCACATTAGTGAACACTCTTAACTTAGTAGTTTAGTGCTCAACCAAAACTTGATCACTTTAGATGGGAATACTTGGTGAAAATGACTTGTGAAAGCCTTAGAATGTTGAGTCATTCTATTGAGATATTTTGACATGTGTTGAGAAACACAAATGGTTTATGATGATGATGAAAATGTTAAGGCATGAGCCTTGGCCCTTTTATTAAAACTGATGATTGGGTTCGGATGCGATACCATTCCAATTTTACCGTACAACCACAATATCTTAATTGGGTAAGGCTTAGCCGGATGTTTATATGCATTAGTCTTAGTTCCCTCGCGGGAGAGGTTTGAGCTGAGGCTACATCTCAATGTTGTCCACCTATGCAGTGCCCAGGATGATAGATGGTCATGGCTGGGAGGCCAAGCTCATAGGAGAGGTGCTTATAGTAGTGTGTGTAAAGGAAAGGTTATGTTTGATTATCTACATATTAAGTATGATGATTCAGGGTTACCCCTGATAGATGTATCGAATTTTGTGGTGAAAGTGTACCACCTCTGCAGAGTGTCAAACTATTCGAATAGTCGCGTCCGCGGTTATGGACAGTTTGAGTGGCCATACTGTTCCGTTGTCAGATGTTTGCAAAATGGCTTATGAAATGAATTGGGACATGACTTGACCACAACAAAGTTGTGACTATGACAACTAAGTTCCCATTTAGGTGTTTTCAAACTTTAGTTTATCTTTCTTTGTTTCTGAACTCAGCTTAGGTTTCAAACTTAACTTTACAAATAGACTTAGAATTTAGCATTCCTACTAGAACTATCTTACTTGTTACTGGTAGTTTGCGAGTACTTAAAGAGTACTCATGGCTTTGTCCCTGGCTATTCCTATGGCCAGACTATGAGGAGGACTACCCTGAAGGAGGACAGCAAGACGGCTACGACAACTAGGATCATCTCCCATCGTCAGCATTGCTTGTGAAACTGAAGATGGACCCCACCACTACGCTATTTATTCTGCTACTTGATTGTAGTAAGACAGGATCATGAGATCCTTTATTTGTGTAAGACCTTATATGGTTTGTAATGGATGATGTACTGTGATATCCAATATGTTATTTCTCGCAAAAATGGTAATCCTGGGACTGTGATGTATGGCATAACAGGCATCTAGGATTAAAATCCGGGTATTGACACAAGTGGGTGGAGTTAGCTAGGAAGCTTTAAAATCATAAGTGCAACATGTTGGTCCACTATATATGTCTAAAACTTTGGCTTGTCGCATTAAGATCCATATTATTCGGACACTCTTTATAGAAAACAACAATCTTATCATCACTCATATACATGTTTTTCCTGATAGTTGGAAACTCACACCGACGTAGTGTTTACTATGAGAAGATGCGCCCATCTTCCTCAGAAAAGATATTTAATTCAAGAACAATCTACCACGCTTACTTGTTTACGAGTGTCGGAGATAGGGGGACCACCAAGGGCCTCGCGCCTCTCCCCTAACATGATGAAATTCTTTGTATATCCCCCATTTTCGGTACTAAAACAACCTTTATTTTCGGCATTTTACTAGTTTGCCCCCCTGGCAATTTCAAAGTGAAGAAATCTTCAATCACCCCCTCAAACTAATTTTCTGCCTCGACACCTGCTTATAGCTCAAGTTTGACCCAATTTCTTTAAATCATCATAAAGTCACTGAAGTATGCGAAATTAGCTAGGAAGCTTGAAGAATCATACTCCATACAATTCGTAATAAGTGTCACGGGTATAGTTCAATTTAGTGTAAATTTGAAATAAATTCCTGACACTTATTATGGATCAGAAGTAGTACTTAAAACTTGGGAATGTTAAGAAAACATGGTACAATTCGTCTGGTATTTGGGGTGGTGACATTTTATTTTAAGGGAGTGCCTAGATCTCAGGTGCCTAAGAACTTCTTATGTCTAATCACTGATGTAATACTACTATTTGTGCTAATTCTCAATTGCAACCTAGTTGCAACTTATAAGATTTGTACTAATTCTTACTTGCAACCTAGTTGCAACTTATTAAATTCTCAATTACACCCTAGTAGCAACTCATGTGTAACTCACATATTGCATGAATCACGAGGTAAATCAAACGGTGAAAGACACTGAGACCTAATAAGTTATTAAGCGCCTAACAACTAGCAAATCCGTTCTTTTAACTGGGTAGGTCCCGTATGAGTGAGGTGCTTCAGTTAACAAGGTCGGTGGAAGTACAAATTACATCGATGGAATAAAAAATTAAATTACATCCAGGTCCATACATTTTGCACAAGGACCCTAAGATTATGAAAGGGAATGAATTCGGTTCTGGCTCCTCCACCAAGTAGCTGAGCCATACTCTTCGTACTAGTACTAATTGCTTAACAAAAGAAAACAACACGCTACTTGCTTTGGCTAGATCTTGTTAATGAAGTGTATCGAATATGATGGGACATACTATAAAATTTGTATCCCTTTTCCTACTAAGTTGGACGTGCCCTTCATGTGAGAACCAGCTAATAGAATTATGATATATCACTGTATAAAATTATAACAGGTAAATCTCAAAAGATTATAAATACTATCAATAGAATCTTCTAGATTCTAGAATGGAAAGGAACATCCAGCAGTTGGCAATGCTGGGATTTGCTAGTCTTGAACCAACGATCAATACTCAATGTTTTTCATACACTATATATTGCGGTACAGTATAGGATAAGTTTAGAAAAACATCTTTTTTAGAACCCTCACGGCCTTTTTCTTAGCATCATAGCTCCGAACATTACATTAACACTAATGATTAGCCAAGCTACAAACAAAGCGCTACCCAACCTCATACGGAGTACAACTCGTAACGACTTCTAGCGGTACTCCACGGTTTTCTCGGGCGACTTAGCAACATCCTCCACGGGAAACATGGTTGTGTCTTCCGTGGTCCCATCGCCGTCGCCGGGCAGCGACTTGTGGATGTTGGGTAGCACGCGGTCGTGCGTTATGGTGATGCCGGCCAGCAGCTTGCTGACCTCCTCGTCACGCAAGACACCGACCATCATGTGCCTCGGGATGATGTGGCTCTTTTGCTATCCTTGGCGGCTTGCCCGGCGAGCTCCAGCACCTCGGTCATGAGGTACTCGAGAATGGCCGCGAGGTCGACGGGATCCCTGAAGCCTACGCGAGAGGAGTACAAGCCCTCCTTGATGTAGTGCCTGATCTGGCTGATGGGGAAATGCAACCCATCCTTGATGGACCTCATCACCTGCTTCTTCATGTGGCTGCATGGTGCGAGACTAAAACCTGGAGTGGCCAGAGAAGGTTTCAGAAGCCGTCGACATGTCTTCTTTTTCTCCACGGCCTTGGTCGCCACCACCTGGGTATTCTTATTCTTCCACTAGGGAGCTCCGATCTTCGGATCCATTGCTGCAAAGTCATAAAGCAGCCGGAGGAAAAAGTGGAAGAAAGGTTAATCATGGAGGACCGATGAAGGTGCCTAGGTCCCTTTTATTGAAACTTTAACAACATCCTTCTTACATCTTACTAGAAAATATCTGAATTGTTTTGGGTTGTGATGATGTCCAATCTATTCTAGAGCCATCTTTGTTCCTCTGCCCTTTTGATGTCAAGCATTGTTTCTTCGAGTACTAATGTGTATAATATGGGCATGACCTCTGTCATTTTTCCGATGTTTCCTTATTTTCGATGACTTTTTTAGAAATAGGGTCACATGGTTCGGCACGAAAATTCATACTCCCTCCGATCCTAATTAATATTCTCAAAATTTTCTAGATTCGAATGAATTTAGTCATGTTTTAGTGCTAGATACATCCAAGTCTAGATAAATCTGAGAATATTAGTTAGGATCGGAGTGAGTACAAAAGTTGTATCTTTCAAAACAGTCCTTGGTTTTCAATATATTGACTACATGGGTACAATAATTATATATGAATTTTGGACACATTTACAAGAAATCTATCACACACTTGAAGTTCAAATTTTACTTACTTTGGTCACTATACAAAAATATATTTATGTATGCGAAATTGGATAGATGGCTTGAAAATTCATGAAACTTGTTAACCATAAAACATAGTCTATTTTGCCTGAAATTTAGTATGTGTTGTACCATTCGGATCCATACTGTTTGCACTTACTTAAAAAAACAATTATATATGTCACTTCCAAAATTAATTGAAAATGTTTTTATATATAAATGTTGAAAAGTCCCATTAACAACATTAATATGCTATGCCAAGATACACCCATCTACCAGACATGAACACATTGATGTATATAATAGCCAAGACCTTGTCATTATTTATCTTGAAAGCCAAGTAGGTTAAACCTTGTAAAAAATCATGTTTATCATTTACGCAAGAGGATACCATAGGGAAGTTCTTAACTTTTTTTATTTTTTCTTCATTTTATCCAAAATAAATGGGATGATTGATGTTGATATGACCTTGACACTGGTAGCTTAGTTTCAAACATGACCAATGTTCACACATGGTTGTGACCATATTGTGAAGCATGTTTTTTAAAAGTTGTCAAATCCATGTTTGTAGTTTTCGTTGAAACTAGCACACACATGTAAAAGGGCATTATAAATGTAAGAGGACATTCTGCAAAGATTTTCATTAACATTTCCATTTAGTTTCTTTGTTTTTTTATAAAAGTAGTTCAAAATTGACAGAATGCAACTTCATAGCAATATGTTGAACCTTTTCGAAACTATTGGCGCTTTCAATATATGCGTACTACCTTCATTGTGCAAAGTAAGACGTATAAAAATTCAAAAAAGGCAAATTGTATCAAGTTTGACCAACATTATGGAAAAAATATTACCATTAAAATGTGAAATCTATATCCTTAGAAACATTGAAATATGTATTTTCATATAGTATGAACATGTGGTTAAAATTGTTTATATTTTCCTAGCATACAATGAGTGCACTCTAAACCAAATTATCCGTACGTACTTAATTACTATAAAATAAACTAACCCTATCACTCGGAAATTGAAAAGCATTTCTAAAAGTTGGGAACTTCCATTGGCAACATTATTTACCAAGCCAAGATACAATACTACCATTTGTTTTTCTTCATTGCACCGACCTCTTTTTTGGATGCCATTTAATGTTTCTCTCGGGCAGGCTTCTTCGGGGGAAGGAGAAAAGTGAAATCCTCGTCACTGTCATCAGCCTCCATCTCGTCATCTTCCTAGGCCTCCTCCCCATTGTCATCATCCTTGGCCTCCTCGTCGTCATCTTCCTATGCCTCATCGTCCGTCTTGTCAGAGTTGCTCGGCTTTCATGGCGGTGTCCCTTCGTAAAAGTACTGCCAATGTCTACTTCTTCATCATAGGAGTCGGGCTGCGGTCGCAGCCATGGCCCGTCGACTGAGTCTGGGCTTCTAGGCAGAGTGTTAGGGCGATTCCCGTTTGTCAGGTTGATCGATGTGTTATGGAGAGAGTTGCCATACGACATTTTGGAAGGAAATAGAGAGAGAGAGAGATTGAGTACTAAGCATTGGTAGGTTGGGTGTTCTTGGGTGAAAGAAGGGGTGCGTACTACTTAAATTTATAATGTTTATTTATAGTCATGCTTGTATTAATTTTCTGAAAAGTATTTCAAAATATCATAAATTGATTATACCAGCCTCGCTCCGTCAACAAAAAAAGATTGTACCAGACTTGGTTCTTGATTTTTCTCGGCCCAGGGGTTTCAGGAGGTGTTTGCTTTATCCAAAAATAAATAGAATCATGTAGATCATGATGAATTACTATGTATCTCCTACTCCCTCTGTTTAAAATTAAGTGCCTCGATATGCTTATATATACTACTACTACACTCTACACAAAGTAGAGTCACCTAACTTGATTGATGGTGACATGGTGTGGGCCCCATCTTTGTAGGACCCGATGCATGGTTATAGTACTAAGACTATAAGTATAATCATGACACAGAATCTTACATGGGAAGAAAGGAGAAATAAAAGATTTATAGTGAGAGGTGGCAAAAGGAGAGCGAATATTTACTAGTACTACGTGTACTCTGTGCTACAGTGTCTTCAGAACCCATCATAATAATAATTTTGCTTCTAACATCGCACCACCTTCAACTCCTCTCGTGCTGCCTATGTTTTACTCTCACCTCATAGTCTTTTCTCGCTCTTCGATTTCCTCTCCATTTTGAGACAAATTCTTCCATATTAATGGCCAGAACTTTATATACTAGAAGTTCTACTATACTAAGGCATCGAGTCTAAATAGTAGTTAACTAAATACATACAAATATACTAAATTTGAGGCTATTAATATGGACCGGAGGGAGTAGTAGTACTACTAGTTGACTTATAGAAAAAACATTCCTCTTTCTTGGAAAATTGAGATTGTCTCTTTTTCTAATACTTATTGTAAACTACCCTTGGCAACATATTATTTACCATGCCAATATGGACCGATATACCTTATATGGGAAAAATATCATAAACTACGTTGTTGGATATGGCCATGACCTTGGTATTTCGGCTTGAAACTTGTTCACATACATGCTAGGCTAATATTTCAAGGCAGGATTTTCCAAAACTCATGGTTATCATTTTTCGTGGCAGGTAATACACGCAAAAGGAAGACATGCATAAGTCTTTGTTTCTACAATTTTTCTTTATTTTCTTCTATTATTTTCAAAACAGGGTCAACACTATAGGCACACAAATTATTAACAAGAATTTGAATCTTTCAAAACTCCCGGTCGTTCTCGTGTATTGATTTCCTGGTGGATACAGAACTTTCAAAGGCCATATGTAAAATATTAATAGAAATCTACCACTTGTACTTTAAATTAATTTGACCTAGTTTTGATAAGTCGATGTAGGAAGCATGATAAACTACGTCTAGAAACATGGCCTTGTGACATTTTGATCCATATTATTCGCACTTTCTTTACTAAAAAAATATCACCGTCATCACTACGGAAATTGAATATGTTTTTCCTAATTGTTGGAAACTCCCACTGGCAATAATGCTTACTACGCCAAGATGCACCCATCTACCAAATTAGTGTGGAAACTATATCAGATCGTAAACTATGATATCGATATGACCATGATGATCTTGGTCTTTCGGCTTGAAATCCAATAATATTCATACATGTTAGGGAAATACTGCAAAGCTATTTTTCCAAAGCTTGCCAAATCCCATGGTTACCATTTTCATGAAACGTAGTGCACGTGGCATGATTGGACATCATGGGTAAAACATTTTTTTCTTTTTTTCTTTATTTCATATGATTGCTATCAAAACGGGTTCAAAATTATCAAGATGCAAAATCTTATCAAGAAGTTGAACATGTCATAAAAACTCTCGGTGGTTTCTGATATATTAATTGACCGTCGATGGGTACCTCCAATTTTTTCGTAGAACTTTTAAAGCAACCTACAATTTACTCATAGTTAAATTTGACCTAATTTCATTAAATTAACATAAACTGATTCAAGTAGACGGAGTTAGCTAACAATCTTGAAAACACATAAAACATGGGAACCATAAGTACAATATGTTGGTCCACTATATATGTCTGAAAACTGGACTTGTGGCATTGAGATCCATATTCTTTGGATGTTCTTTATATAAAAGAACAATCTCGTCGTCACTCGGAAAATTGAGAATATGCTCTTTCCTAATAGGTGGAAACTCACACCAACATCATTGTTTACTATAATAAGATGCACTTATCTTTCTCTAAAAAGACATTTAATTCTAGAGCAATCTATCGCGCTTACTTTGTAGCTAATATTTGACCTAGTTTAGTTAAATCATAATAAAGTCATTGAAGTGTGCGGAGTTAGCTAGGAAGCTTGAAAAATCCTAGTAGTACTAAAAACATGGGAATGGTAAGAAAGCGTATGGTCCATTATTGGATGGAGGCATTTTATTTAATCTATGGTAGATCCCGTAGGAGCGAGGTGTATTAGTTAACACGGTCAGTGGAAGTACTAGTTACATCAAGGACCTGATAAAAAATAAAAATTATATGCAAGTCCATACATTTAACACAAGGACCATGAAATTAAGTAAGGAAAAGAAGTCAGGTCCAACACCTTCTCCACCAAGGAGTTGAGATCCATAATCTTTGTACTAGTACTACTTTCTTAACAAAAGAAAAATGTCTTGTGGCATTCTGAACCATATTATTCGGACTTTCTTTACAGAAAAAACATTGATGTTACACTAGGAAAATAGAATCAATTTTCCTTTAATTTTTTCTACTGATTTAAAAACAGGGTCAACTTTGTCGGCATGCAAATTATTAGCATGAAGTTGAATCTTTCAAAACTTTCGGTCGTTCTCTTATATTGATTGCCTGGTGGGGGTACCTTCAAAGTCCTTATGTATTTTTTCAAGAGCAATATCTCTACCATTCATTACTTGTAGTTCAAATTAATTTGACCTAGATAGCTTCGATAAATTGACATAAAGTCATTTAAAAGAGCAAATTTAGATAGTAAGCATGATCGACTACGTCACAAAACATGGGCTTGTCGCATTCCAAACCATATTCTTCAGACTTCCTTGACAGAAAAAATATCACCGTCGTCACTAGGGAAATTGAATGTATCCCATGGGCAACAATGCTTACTAAGCCAAGATGCTCGCATCCACCAAATTAGTGTTGAGAACTTTAGCAAATCGTAAACTATGTTGTCGATATGGCCATGACGACCTTGGTTGTTCGGGACGAAACCCAACAATATACATATATATATACTAGTCTATAAGCATGTGCAATGCACGCCTAAACATTATAGATAGTTTTTCGTGTCGATATGGCCATGATGACCTCGGTTGTCTTTGACTCTCGAGCTCCAGTGCTCTATTTATTTTAAAAAATCAAAATCATATTTACAAGTTTAAAAAAAATGAAAATAGTTCTGGACGTAATCAAGGTTGTATTCTATATGTATGGAAAATTGCAACACGAAATTCTTTTTAATGGGGGTACATAAGAACCAAAATATCGGATAAAGTTTTGTATTTGAAAAATACATTGACAAATCTAGACTTTTTTTTATTTTTTGTGTATCTCAGGGTACAAATAATTTGAAATTGATACTTTGCACTTCGTGAGAAAATCATTAACTATTCCCTCTATTTCAAAATATTAGATATTTAGCCTTTTTTGAACACCATTTATCTAAACGACTTTTAGTGTCTTGGCTTTGAACAAAATAGGTGAACCTATAAAATAAAGTGCTTCAAGATACATGTGTTTTAGAAAAAAAGGTAAATCATCGTATATTTAGAAACGAAGGGAGTGCATATGGTATATTTAAAAAACTCATAAATATGATTTTTGATTTTTTAAAGGTGCTCTGGAGCCAAAAATCTGCAAAATAGCGCAAATGATATTGATTTGAGGAAAAATAATATTATCAATGTCCAATGCAGAAAGGATTATAAAAGTAGAAAATTAGTAACAAATCTTATTGTTCGGTGGTTTGGTGCTAGAGAGAGAAAATTAAAAAAAGACTATATACCCAGTGGGATGCGTATAATTATTTGTTTAATCTACTCATTTATCCCTCGATCATCTTGCCATGTCATCTCCCTTGTGATGAATACATGCTCGCTATGCAGCAGCATGGCCCATATCCATTAGCCTATTTTCCACAGTAGGGATAATTGAATAAGTGATATGGTTCTAGAACATCGGGAACAACTCCGATGTACTATTCATAGTGACTCCCATTGCTTTCAGCCATTGGATTTAGGAGACCAAGAGCTGAAATTGATGTGTTAGACCCAATTCAAAACTGGCACATTATATAGTGGGGTATCCATACGTATCACTTGAAAGATTTGATAAAATGTTCTATAGAAATGATGGATAAGATTTAAGAATGATGGAGAAGTGTGTTTTGTGGTTTATGCATAGAGTTCATTGCGCTAAACACTACTGTATGCTAGAATAAAAAAGAAGACTCAACGACTGTAAATGTTGGGATTCGCGAGTCTTAATCCAACAATCAATATTCAAGGTTATTAATACATTGCATAGTGGTGAGATAAGATAAGAAGTTGCACATTCCCTAACCCAGATAGTAGAAGTATGGCATATCATCAGTATATAAAATTACAATAGGTAAAGCTCAAAAAATGAATATAATTGCGAGCCACGCCCATAAAGTATCAGGTGTATATTTGTTGCTTGCACTTTATAACATGTATAAATCAACCTTTATTAGCTACCTAATAGTCAAAAAAATTGGTAACATCCTCTAGAGAAATGATGGAGAAGATTCTAGAATGGTGCATAAGTGTATTTTCAGGTTTGTGTATACTATTGTTGATTGTGCTAGAGACTATCAATATAATCTTCTAGATTCTATACTAGAAAATAAGATCCAAGGGTTAGCAAATCTTGGGATTTGGCAGTCTTGATCCAACGGTTAAAGTTCAAAATTATTTGTACACTATATATCGGTGGTACGGTAAGGTAAGATAAGATAAGACAAGATAAAGATAATATATGAAGTACTACTATGAATGGCCGATCTTTTGAATAACCCTCCCTCCCGATATGTGGCAAGCAAGTGCAATTTTTGAAATCAGAAAAGTTTGAATTGCTATGTACTGTGTTTTGCCGCCAAGGACCAAAGTGCATTCTTTCCTATGTACTCCTCTATTGGGGATATACTTTCCGGGTATCCTCACTATGCCTCACTGACCAGGATGGCCCACTTCGAGTTAGAGCTTTGCTTCATGGGCAGCCCAGTCAGGGAGAAGAGACGGAGTCCAGTCCAACTACGGGAAGGCCTAGAAGACTTACTGACATAGGCCTATAGTGTTACTTGAAGTTCAAGATGTACTCTGTAACCAACTCTTAGTCGTAGCCAGATAGATCTCTCCTGTAAACCCTAGGCCGGATATCTATATAAGTCGTCCTAGGAACTAGCCTTTAGGGCACCCACAATAGTCTACAATCTCAACTCGCACAGGCGAAACCCTTGTAACCCATATTCCGGCTTTGCCGTATTACTGGATTGCTAGCAGCAGTAGGATCTGTCCAAAGCTGGCAGATTCGAACTTGGGTAAACATGTGTGCTCACCGTCCTGGAACACCATACGTCTCACACCCCTCTCTTCTGCATGCTTCGAGGACCCCCTCATGGCGTACTTGTCATCAATCCAACGACTGTTAGCGCACACCGTGGGGCAAGTGAGCTTTGGATATGCGTTCCAAGCGAAATCTGCAAGAATCGAAATCGGCGAAACCATCGTCGTTGTTCGCGTCTTCTACGCCAGCAACGTCCCTCAAATCGTTCTCGACGAGACCTGGATTCCGGCTAGGGAGGCCGTGACTGCCTACACCATCATGTCCTTTGGTGAGATCGATGTTTACATATGTTTTGTTGAACCTACTCCACCCACCCCAGCGGCTAGGGAGGCAGAAGAAGTTTCTGGGTCCACTTTGTTCGTGGAGGCGGCAGAGTTCTGGATCTTGGAAAACCCTAATCCCACCCAGCCCACACCTATTGCAGAGATAGTGGAGAAAGCTGAGCCTAAAGCAGATCTTGCGGTACAAGTCAAATCTGGAGTGGATCTCCCTAGCAAGGCCGAATCCCAGATCAATCTTCCCGTCGAGGTCGAAATCCAGGAGGAGCAAGATAACAACTTTGGTTCCGGCTCCACCAATGCCGGAACAGATCAACCTTTCCTAAGGCATATGTTGAGGTGCATAATGATGCAAGGTGCAAGCATGGATGAGGTTCTCGAGACCATCAGGTGTTTCGAGGAAGCCCACGATGAAAGACGCAACTACCTTAGGACGCACACATCACAATTTGTCGGATATGTTGGATCCGGATCCAGCTCTGCCGATGTTGGAGACAATAAAGACTCGGTGCTGGAGGTGATCGGAACAAACACCGACTTACCGGCATCTTCGGATGATTCCATGACGTCGGTGGATTATGAAGAGGAGTTCAACTCCAAAGCTACAGAAGAAGGAGAAGCCATGGACAAAGGATCCGGAGAAAAAACTCTCCCAAGCGTAGGATAACATGGATCTCGGAGACAATCCCGACGTCCAAATGTCCGAAAGTACCGATCAGAGCTTGACTCCAGGAAACGGACCCAAAGCCGTCTTTGCTACCGGTGCTGCTAAGAAGGCAAGGAAGAGGAACAAGAAGAGCAAGACTCCGGTGAAATATCCTCTAGCAGAGGAAGTGATTGCCAAAGAATATGAGGAAGACTCGGATGGAGCTCTAATCGAAGACGAGCCAAAGGAAACTCCGGTGGATGGATACGTGGTTACCACTGGTGCCCATAAACTCATCGATGATGCGTTAACTACGCCTATCCCTACAGCTGCAGAGCTTACACCTGTAGAATTGGAAGAAAGCGCTCAAGCCCTAGAAGCGCATCGTCAAGTCCTCCTGGATGAGGCTAACAACTTTATGGAAGAGAAGAAGCACATTGCATCTGCGGGATAGTTCAACTCCCTGCAGCATCAGAAGATCCCGGACGGCCCCGTGCAGGCTAATAGAAATCCGGAAGTCCACAAGACCCTCTTCGAGGGAGATGACACCATCAAAGGAGAACCTCGCTAGATAGCAAGGGAGATCTAGTGTATGGAATTCTAGTGGAAAACACTTCTGCAGCTCGAGATATCCTGGCGAACAATCCAAACCCAGATCAAGTTTGGTTGGGCGTGAAGCTGCTCACCAAGGGTCTGGAGCAACAGAAGGTCGCGAAATCCGGAAGCGGAAATCTTGTCTCTCAATCCGACCAATGTTGCACGGATCCGGCCTAAAATGACATTAGGCCCCAATGGGTCCCGGAACAACATCACCGTTCCAACCGTCGAGAAGATAACTGATGACCCAGAAGTATAGGGGGTGTATTGCAGTATTTTCGAGGGAAGTGAAACCCAATTTATTGATTCGACACAAGGGGAGCCAAAGAATATTTATAAGCCTTAACAACTGAGTTGTCAGTTCAGCTACACCTGGAAACAATCTTGCTCACAGCAGTTTATCAGTAGCAACAGTTTTGTAGTAGGAATAGCAAAGTAGCAGTAGTAGTAAAGCAAAGAAGAGTAACAAAAGCGAAAGCAATGGGATTCGAAAGTGAGGCATAGGGATGGATGGACGGGCATTGGATGGACAAGACAATTCACATAACAATAAGAACAAAGGGCAATTGCATATAAATAAGATAAAGCATCCAAGTACTAGACAATCCTAGGCATGTGTTCCATATATAGTCATACATGCTCGCAATGAGAACTTGCACAGCATCTTTTGTCCCGCCGGCCTGTTTGCAGCGGGGCCTCTATGGAACTACTGGCAATTAAGGTGCTCCTTTTAATAGAGCACCGGAGCAAAGCATTAACACTCTGTGAACACATGTGATCCTCACATCAAAGCCATTCCCTTCCGGTTATCCCGATTTCTGTCACTTCGGGGCCATAGGTTCCAAACAACAACGTGTGTATACAACTTGCAGATAAGACCAAGAACAATACTATCATAATGGATCAATAACATGTTCAGATATGATATCATGGCACTCGGGCCCTAGTGATAAGCCTTAAGCACAACAAGTCACAACAAAGTCATAAAGCACTAATAAAAGATACTAGGCACCATGCCCTAACAATCTGATGCCATTACTTGAACGATCTCATCCAATCCCTACCATCCCCATAGCCTACAGCGAGGGATTGCTCACTCATAGATGGGGGAAACATGGATGGTCGATGGAGAAGCGATGGTGATGATGATGGCGATGATCTCCTCCAATTCCCCGTCCCGGCAGGGTGCCAGAACGGAGTTTCTAGTGCTGTTTCGTGGAATCTGGTGGTGGCGGTGGAGCGGAACTCCTTCTGGAAAACCGTCGACCCCCCCGAAGTTTTTAGGTCAAAAGGCTCCTTATAGGCGAAGAGAGAGGTCGAGGGGGTGCCTGGGGGGCCCACGCGACCCCCTGGCGTGGCCTGGCTCGGCCAAGGCCACTGTGTGGTGTGGCCACCCCCTGGCTCTTCTCCGTCTCGTATTCTGGCTCCTGGAGTCTTCGGGTGAAATAGGATTTTTGGCATATTTTCCGGGATTTTTCCTGATAGCTGATTTTCTGCACAAAAAGTAGACACCAAGGCAATTCTACTGAAAACAGCGTCAGTCCGTATTAGTTGCATCGAAATCACACAAGTATAGAGCAAAAACAATAGCAAAAGTGTTCAGGAAAGTAGATACGTTTTGGACGTATCAACTCCCCCCAAGCTTAGCTTATTGCTTGTCCTCAAGCAATTCAGTTGAAAACTGAGTGCGATAAAAGAACTTTCACGAACACATTTTCTTCATATGATGTAAATATTCTCAGCAATGTGATCAACTACTTGGACAATTCATAATAAAGAGTATGCAACTGAGTCTACTTAATAGTCATTGCAAGCTACGAAGAGATTCCAACTCAAGAATAATAAGTAGCACGAAGTACAAACGTAAGCAACATTACAATGCTCATAAAAAGGTATGATAGAGTGGTATCTCGCTTGCCTTTGATTATGAATGCCAAGGCACCTCTGAAGTTCAAGTGATGACTAGAAGTAAAGATATCGAAGATACAAGCATCAAAGTCATAACAAAAATAATCAAGTAATAGAACAGGCACAAAGAATGACAACTATGCTCTCAAGAAGGTGCTCAAAGAATATGTGGAGACTCAACAAGTAGAAGAAAAGGGTTTTAAATAATTTTGAAATGCTTCCAAATGCTGAAAGTATGGTACTCGTTAGCTTTGAGCTCTCATTGCCCCTATCATAAGCATCTTTAATGTGGTTAAGGTAAAAGTGAGGTCCAATATGAGTTATATGCTTGACAGACTATAGACTGAAAATCCCAAGTCCCTTCAGTACGAGGGTCGCTCCTCATGCTACTCAACTTTAGTTACCGGTAAGTTCTTGTCATCGTAAGTATGTGTGTATCATTGAGAACCACCAACGGGGTACCCCTTGCCCGATGATACGGAAGAATCCCCATATCAAAATGCCAAGGCAAGCAGACAATAAGTATCTTAGCAATCTTCTTATTTACCATGGGAAAATGGTGCCTTCTTGTCTCTTTCCTCTTTTCATAAATCTCTCTTTTTTTCTTTTTCTCAATAGCTATCTCTCTCTTTTTTTATAAGAAGAATGCTTCATAGATATCATTATGGTTATGCCGCAGGTTTCCACCATGTCAGCATGGATTAGACCAGCAGCGCAGGCGTTTCTCTAACACACATACATAACTCCATGGACTTACAAGCTCCCCTTTTATTTCACACCGACGACATTCGCAAACAAAAGAGCAAGGTATCAACTGGGTATATATTTATAAGTGTTGAAAGCGTTCCTCGTGACAGCACGGTTCTGCTAATCCCCAACCTATAATTTGCAAGCATATAACTTTCATGGATAGTTCACAATGGTTCAGGTTTATTAAGTGCGGAAAATAAAGTGTGCCATCAAGTTCGTGAGAGCTTTACTAACTGATTTTCCCATAACAAGCAAACGTTTTATTCGAAAGAAAACAAGGCACATTGAATATGCACAGGAGTAGCAAATGATGCTAATAGGCAGGTATGGTGGACACTTTGGAAATATTTGGTTTAGGGAGTTGGAAACATGAGTAAAACACTCAGTGGAAGTGAAGGCTAGCAATAGTAAGGGAGCGACAAACGAGAGAGCAATAGCTGTCATTATCATGCTTGCAACAAAATAGGACTACTCATGGCATGAAAGTGATTCAAGATCCTCAAGGCAAAATAATTCATCGAGGCTAAACTGATTATTACAGTCATGTGCATGCGTGAGCATGTGCCAAGTCAATTCAAATGAAACATTCAGAGGAGGATACCACGGTGTCATACCAATTTATGAATAGATCAATGCAAGCAAATATTCATAAGACATGCTACAAACTATTAGCGAGCTGGATCTAATCATAAGAAAGCAAGAACTATTAAGCATCCAAATATAGCATACACTCTACATGAACGGACTAAGCAAGCTCACAATGATGAGTATAAGTACAAAAGTGAAAACAAGTAGAGTTTGTTACCAGCCTCTTACCACACCTCAAGTTGTCATTAATCCTCATTATTGCTCTTCTCTTATGTAGCTTCAATAATAATATGAAGCCAATATCCACTGAGGACTGCTGAACCTTGTAGCAAACTCGCAAAAACCAAAGAAGAACGACAAATATTTTTGGTGTTTTCAAATTTTAAACAAGAACCAAAAGAGAAAAACAAGCAAAGCAAAAATCTTTTTGGGTTTTTCGAATAGTTCAAACAAAGCAAAAAGGGAAAAGGAAATGAAGGCAAAAAGAAGAAGCAAACCAAAGAGAAACAACATAAATATTTTTGGTCTTTTTGTGTTTTTAGAAAGAAAAAGCAAAGAAGAACGAAAACTAAAAAGAGAATGAAAACATGAATATACAAAGTACCGACGCAACATGATATGGAGATGAGTGTGGTGTGGGCGTACCTCCCCCCAAGCTTAGGCTTTTGTCCTAAGTAGGTATCAATCCATGTACGAATAGGGGTTCCAAGCGGGCGGATCTTGGTAAGAATGGTCGTAGCTGGGCCCATGAGAAGAAGAAGAAGCTCCCCAATCATTAGCGGGTTGCTGGTATGAAGACTCTCCCTCATTCGAGGGTTGGACCGAATCATCCGTGACCTTCCTTCTAGTGTCCTGCTCCTGCTGGGAGAGCTCTCCCAAGTACGTGTCAAGCTCCTCCTCAGTGAGGGTCCATCCTTCCCTGTTATCAAGGTTAAACAAAACTGGTGCAGGCAAAAGAACAACACGCTCGGACTTGCTCTTTCTCCAACCATCTTTGAGAAAGGTTATTTTATAAGATAACTCACTCAAACTAGCCCACGAGGAAACAAATTTATGTTGTATCATGGAATTAAGATCAAGCCTCTCTATGGGAATTTGTAGGTCTAGATGATGAGGCACTACAACCATGCAATGCTAGTAGACGAGAAGCAATAAGGCCTCCACAAATTCCACCTTTCTCACGGTTAGCAGCAAGACGGAAAGCTATCAAAGCACCCAAGTTGTAAAACCTATCTCGTCTAAGAGCAGCAGAGATAAATGCTAGATCAAACGAAGATAACTTATTGGCAGTTTTCCTAGCAAGAACACACTTGGCAATAAAGTAGGCAAAGTAGCTAATGGAGGGAAGATGAATGTTACGGATTTTTCCACTCTCCTTCGAGAAGCTACTCCCTTGGCAAATTTCTGCGTATAAATCCATGAGTGGTGCAGGTCTCTCCTTAATCTTCCTACATGATCCCCATTGAGGTACCTTAATAGCTGCACAAAAATCATCAAGAGAAAGGTCGACAACAATATTGTAAATTTTGTAATGGACCATGGGGTTAGGCAAAGAGTGACTAAATTGGAAATCATGCACCATAAACATGGTTAGCTTCACAAATTGACAAGGTTCATCTTCCAAAAAGTGCTCCAACCCTGCATTGGAAACCAAAGTGTGGAAATATTGTAGAATTCCCGCAGCTCTCATAAACTCAGAGCATGGATAAATGGAGGGAAAAACTACCTCCTCCTGGTGGACCTTCCTAACCTCAGGAACCCAAGGCTCATGTTGGTTTAGGTGGTGTTCACTCATCTTCTATTCTGAAATTTAAACACCTATTAAACAAGTGATTGCAAAGTAAATATAATGAAGGATTCTACTCATAGGGACTTGCAAGAGGCCTAAACATGCATCAAAACTATATCTCTAAGCATCAAACAAGCTTACAAGCTCTAATAACCAGTCACCTACAGCAGCAAAATACTCAACATATAATCCACTAAACACAAATCTACTTGGACAAGGGGAGGAGTCACATACCAGGGAACAAATGCTCCAAATTTCAGCAAGAAAGATGGGCTGAGCAAGGAGATCGAAAAAATCGAGAGCAAGCACAGCAAGAACACGATTTTGATCTCTGAACTGGAGCTTACTCGGGAGAGAGAAGAAAGTGGCAGGTGAGAGAGTAAGTGGGGGGCCAGGGGTGGCCCACACAAGGGCATGGCGCCACCCAGGGCTGGCCACGCCACCACATGGTGTGCCTGCCTGGTGGGCCCCCCTGGTACCAACGAGGTACTCCTCTGCCCCTTTTTTCACGTAAAAGTTTAATATGAATTTTCTGGAATTTTTCGAGACACTTTATTTTTGGGCATTTTTAAGAAATAGAAGAATGATTTTTCTGACAGACAGATTTTTTTTCTTTTGGAAACAAGATGCAAGGGCAAAACAAGGCTAGAACTTCTGTAGTTCTAGCATGCAAGCAACTAACAACACAAAGAAAACTAAACAAAAAGAAAAACTAAAATGCAAAGGATAGAAATAAACGAAGATAATCATAATGAAAACATTGTTTTGTTCAATGGAATCCTTTTGTTAGCAAGGTTGATCAAGTCTTGCAACCAAAACAATTGCATATGAGACAAACTTTGTACTCCACTAATGATTATGTTACCTTAACCTTGATAGCAATAGTCCCAATCATAATAGTTTCAAATTTTTCTCTTGGTATGGGGCAATATATTTCTTCAACTTGAATGCCTTCAACATGTTCAATTGAATTCAAAAACCATAAGTCCTTTCAATCTTCTTGGGGAAATAAACAATATGTTCCTTGTCATTAACATTGAAGGTCACCTTTCCTTGATTACAATTAATAACAGCTCCTGTAGTATTAAGAAAAGGTCTGCCAAGAATAATAGACATATTATCATCTTCAGGCATTTCAAGCACAACAAAATCAGTTAATATCAAGCAATTATAAGCCACCTGAACATGTACATCCTCACATATACCCACAGGAATGGTGGTAGATTTATCAGCCATTTGCAAAGATATATCAGTTGGAATCAATTTTTCAAGCTGAAGCCTCCTATAGAGAGAGAAAGGCATAACACTAATTCCTGCCCCCAAATCACACAAAGCAGTTCTAACGTAATTGTTCTTAATAGAGCAAGGAATAGTTGGAATCCCTAGGTCTCCAAGTTTCTTAGGAACCTTACCATTGAAGGAATAATTAGCAAGCAAAGTAGAAATTTCTTCATTAGGGATCTTCCTTTTATTCGAGACAATGTCCTTCATATACTTTGAGTAAGGAGGAAATTTAATAGCATCAGTCAAAGGAATTTGCAAGAATAAAGGCTTCATCCACTCAGAAAACTTATTATAGTGTTCATCTTCCTTTGACTTGTGTTTCTTATCAGGGAATGGCATAGGTTTTTGTTCCCAAGGCTCTCTTTCACTATCATGTTTCTTAACAATAAAATCTTCTCTGGTGTATTTAGTATTCTTAGTGTGGTTCTCAGGTTCTTCTTCAACTTTTTCTTCATTAGGAACTTCATTTTCTTCATTACCACTTTCAGTTCCAGCATGAGAGATAGATATACTATTTGGATCTATAGCAGGTTCAGAGGGTTCTACAACAGTTTTATGTTTCTTTTTCCTTTTCTTATGAGTAGAACTACTATTTTTAGCTTGTTGAGAATCCTGCTCAATTCTTTTGGGATGCCCCTCAGGATATAGAGGATCCTGGGTAGCAGCACCAGTTCTAGTTCTAATTTCATAAGAATGTTTTTCTTTAGCAGCATTAACTAGCAAGTCGTTTTGCACTTTCACGAGTTGATCTATTTGAGTTTGAACCATTTGAAAGTGTTTAACAATCATTTTAAAATCATTAGATGTTCTTTCCACAATATCTTTCAACTCTACAATAGCTCTAGTGTTTTCCATTAGATGATTTTGCACCCTTTTATTAAAGTTATCTTGCTTAACAATAAAGATATCAAATTCTTCTAAGCATTGATCAGGAGGTTTAGAGTAAGGGATATCACCTTCATCAAAGTGTTGGAGAGAGTGTACCTCAATAGTGGGTGAGTAGGGAATAGGCTTACATAATTCTTCTATAGGAGGTAAATTCTTGACATCTGTTGCTTTAATTCCGCTCTCCTTCAGACATTTCTTAGCTTCCTTCATCACTTCTTCATTTAATTCAATAACTCCCCTCTTCTTTTATGTTGCAATAGGCACAGGAATAGATGGTTCAGGTACAATTACTTCGGGTATAGCTTGTTTAGGAGGAGTCCAATCTTCATAATTCTTGCTTATTTTAGCCATTAATTCCTCAGCTTCCTTAGGAGTCCTATTCCTGAAAACACAATCAGCACAACTATCTAGGTATGTCCTAGATTCTTCGGTTAGTCCATTATAAAATATATCAAGAAGCTCATTCTTATGTAATGGACTTCCAGCTTGTGCATGAATCAAAGCACAAAACCTTGCCCAACATTCGGGCAATACCTCTTTTTCTCCCTGTTTAAAATCAAAAAGTTCCTGCAAAATAGCATGTCTAGCACTAGGAGGAAAATATTTCTGCAGGAAAGAATTAATCAAGCACTCAGGGCTATCAATATATCCAGGAGGTAAATTACTAAACCAAGTTTTAGCTTCTCCTTTTAGTGAAAAAGGGAAAATCTTAGCAACAAAGTAAGTACGCATCTTAATATCATCAGAAAACAAGCCACTCATGGTAGAAAGTTCATTCATATGTGCTACTGCACTTTCATTCTTAGTCCCACAAAAAGGTTCTTTCTCGACAATAGCTATGTAAGATAGATCGAGAGAGAAATCATAATCTTCATCTATAATGTTTAAGGGAGAAGCAGCAAACTTAGCAGCAGGATATAATTTGGGTCTAATAGTAGGCCTCTCAAGGAGACTCTTAGCAACTCTCCTATCATGGGTGTTCTTACATTCTTTAATAAACTCATCGGTCATCTCAACATAACCATCTTCAATATCATAACTCTCACTAGACTCAGGTGAGCTAACAGGTGTGGTAGTGTCTTCATTAGGAGTTTCGGTATTTCCAGCTATAGTTCTAGCAATCGTAGCATCTAGGAAAGGACCTAATGAACCACTCTTATCAAGCACAGTAGAAGCAGCATCATAAGCATCAGAAGTTTCAGATTCAGCAGTAGTAGCAGTGTGTGTAGCATGTGTATGTGGTGGTGTAAGGAACTTACTCATAACAGACGGTGAATCAAGAGCAACAGAGGTGTTTAGAATTGTACCTCTTCTTGTAGTGGATGGTAAAATAGGAACCTTGCCATCACGAGACTTACCCATGATGGATGGATAGCAGCGAACAATAGAGAATCCAAGTGAACTTGATAAATAAAGCTATGCTCCCCGGCAACGGCGCCAGAAAATAGTCTTGATGACCCACAAGTATAGGGGGTGTATCGCAGTATTTTCGAGGGAAGTGAAACCCAATTTATTGATTCGACACAAGGGGAGCCAAAGAATATTTATAAGCCTTAACAACTGAGTTGTCAGTTCAGCTGCACCTGGAAACAATCTTGCTCATAGCAGTTTATCAGTAGCAATAGTTTTGTAGTAGGAATAACAAAGTAGCAGCAGTAGTAAAGCAAAGCCAGTAGTAACAAAAGAAGTAAACAGTGGGATTCGAGTGCGGTAGGCATAGGGATGGATGGACAGGCGTTGCATGGACAAGACAATTCACATAGCAATCAGAACAAAGGGAAATTGCAGATAAATAAGATAAAGCATCCAAGTACTAGACAATCCTAGGCATGTGTTCCATATATAGTCATATGTGCTTGCAATGAGAACTTGCACAACATCTTTTGTCCTACTAGCCCGTTTGCAGCGGGGCCTCTAGGGAACTACTGGAAATTAAGGTGCTCCGTTTAATAGAGCACCGGAGCAAAGCATTAACACTCCGTGAACACATGTGATCCTCACATCAAAGCCATTCCCTTCCGGTTATCCGGATTTCTGTCACTTCAGGGCCATAGGTTCCAGACAACAACGTATGTATACAACTTGCAGATAAGACCAAGAACAATACTATCACAATGTATCAATAACATGTTCAGATCTGAGATCATGGCACTCGGGACCTAGTGACAAGCATTAAGCACAACAAGTTGCAACAAAGTCATAAAGCACTAATAAAAGATACTAGGCACCATGCCCTAACAATCTGATGCCATTACATGAACCAAGACCAACAACCAAGATGACGTTCTTTGTCACCTAGTGATTCAAGACACCGGATCAACTCTAACATAGAGGCGCGGCGCTACGAGAATGATGATATCTACGTGGGTCCAAAATGCTTCGGACCATGAATTCGACAAACACACTTCCCGGAAGGATTTGCTATCTCAAGACACATCCAGGCCTACGATGGAGTGGCCCGGCCAGATACTTGGCTCCAGGATTTTTTCCAGGCTTGATGCATCGCCAAAGGCGGAAATAGCTTGGTCGCGACCCGGTATCTCCCACTTATGCTGTTGAAGATGGCATGGTCCTGGCTTAATGAACTTCCAGAGAACACCATTCATAACTGATATGACATGCAAAGTGCGTTCTTTCGGAATTTCGAAGGCACATATTGGAGGCCCTGTACGGTAGGAGACCTGCAAGGTTGCACCCAGAAAGCCAGAGAAACTTGCCGAGATTATCTCGGATGATGGGTCGACACCAAGAACTCCTTCGAAGGGGTAAATGATCAAACTGCGATTGAAGCTTTCATTGCAGGATTCCTAATAGGTTTACTACGTCACCGCTTGAAGTGCGACAAGATCACTGATCTAGGAGAGATGATATAAACGCCAAGCAAATATGCAGATGCCGATGACAACGTAGAAGGACTACTAAAAATCTTGGCGGTACCACAGTCAGCAAAACAACCGAAGCAACAAGTTCATAAGCGCAACAACATGTCGGAAGAAAATCCCAATGCGGAAACCATAGTTATCACTGCTACATTTGGGTCTAGAGGACGAGGAGGGCACGGAGGCTTCCGCAGGCGCGGTCGTGGGACATCAAGAGTCGAGGGTAGAGGATACCACCAACCTGGCAAAACCTACTCCTGGGATGACATTGCCAACAATTCGTGTGTGTATCACTTAGCTGCCAACGGGGGATCATCCCACACAAATGTCGAGTGTTGTTTCAATGACGACATCAAGAAAGACGATTCCGCTAGCTACAGGGTTAAGAATAAGAAGGGAAAGAAGAATCCCAAAAAAGAAAAGGAGACCAAGGAAGATTCCGATGTGGAGGAAGTTGATCCTTCAAATCCCAAGTCAGATGGAAAGAAGAACTTCCCAATGAAGAAAGACACTTATGTCACTTTCCTTGGGTCTCAACCAGCTAAGGTCAAGAAGGCAGTTTTGCATGAGCTCAACGCAGCTAAATCACAGCTCTTTGATCTTTCACGGAGTTGTCCTAGGAAGACAAGCAAATTCCTTCGGAGAGATCACTTTGGATGATACTTTTGGAACTCCAAAGAATTACCGGACGGAAGCACTTTCCTTCAAAGTGGTCTCGTTCAAGAGCGCATACCACGCCATATTCGGATGTCCAGCCTACTCGGCTTTCATGGCTCGTTCGTGTTACATTTACAATATGATTAAAATTCCAGGTTCGAAGGGCGTGATCACCATCAGGGAGACCCGAAGAAATCACAAGAGTGCGAGGACATAAATGCCACCTTTGCTGAAGCTATACTGCATGCCCAGGAGTACTAGGAGATCAAGAAGACCATCGACCCATCCGAGATGCCCACGATGAAGAAGGAGGTGACAAAGCCAACTTCGGGGTTCAAGGCATCAGAAGAGACGAAGAAGACGCCGTTGAAGGATGATGACCCCTCCAAGGTGACCTAGATAGGTGTAGGTTTAGATAGCGCATAGGAAAGCGCGCTCGTCAAGTTCCTCCAAGCAAATCAAGATATCTTTGCATGGGGGCCATCTGACATGACCGGAGTACCTAGGGAACTTGCCGAGCATTCTGTAAATCTACACCCAAACACTAAACCCATCAAACAGTTCTTAGGATGTTTCGGTGATGAAAAGCGAAAAGCAATAGCTGAGGAACTAGCTTGGCTCGAGTTAGCCGGATTCATAGAATAGGTCATCCACACTTAGTGGTCGGCCAATCCTGTAATGGTCCCTAAGAAGGACACCACTGATTTAAAGATGTGTGTTGATTATACTACCTTGAACAAGGCTTATCCCAAAGATCCATTCGCTCTGCCTAGAATTGATAAAGTTATTGATTCTACGGCAGGCTTGAAACTCCTATGTTTTCTCGATGCATATTCCGGTTATCACCGAATTCGGATGAAGGAATCAGACAAAGTCAAAACTTCATTCATAACCCCCTTCGGAACATTCTGTTTCATTACGATGCCCTTTGGGCTCAAGAACGCAAGAGCTACGTACCAGCGCACTATGCATCGTTGCCTCCACGATCAAATCAAATATAATGTACATGCATATGTGGATGGCATAGCGGTGATGTCCAAAAAGAAGGAAACCTTAATTTCTGACTTAGAGGAAACATTCGCTAATCTATGAAAATACAACATAATGCTTAACCTGAAGAATTGTTTCTTTGGAATACCAGCCGGCAAATTGTTAGGTTTGATCGTGTCTCAAAGAGGCATAGAGGTGAACCAAGATAAAATTAAGGCTATACTCCATATTTCCAGGCCGACTCGCCTGAAGGAAGTTCAAAGACTAACTAGTTGCATTGTTGTAGTTAGTCGGTTTGTAAGCTGGCTCGGTGAAAGAGCCACACCACTCTACAAGCTCCTGAAAAAGACTAAAAAGTTCGTTTGGAATGATGAAGCTGAAGGGGCACTACAAGACCTGAAAGTAGTACTCTCATCCGCTCCTATCCTTGTAGCACCGGAACCCCTGAACCGATGTTGCCCTATCTCGCTGCGACAAACGTAGTCGTCAGTGTCGTCATGGTGGTGGAGAGACCAGAGGAAAAATAGGAGCACCTACTGCAGTGTGTGACTTATTACCTTAGCGAAGTCCTAACTGAATCGAAGCAGCGGTATCCGCACTATCAAAAGTTGGCTTACGGTATGTTCTTTGCATCTCGGAAGTTACGGCATTACTTTCAGGAATATCCAATTACCGTGGTGAGCACAACTCCCATGAGAGATATAATCAACAACAGCGATGCTACAGGACGTGTCGCAAAATGGGGCATAAAGCTTTTAGCTTTTGACATTGAGTACAAACCTCGTACATCAATCAAATCCCAGAACCTCGCTGACTTTGTCGCTGATTGGACAGAGACAACGGAAAATATGACCCTCCCAGAGTCGGAATACTGGACCTTGCATTTTGACGGGTCTAAGGCGCTCAGATGCTCGGGTGCTGGCGTGGTGATCAAATCAACCCAAGGAGATAAGCTCTTCTATGTGTTGTAGATCCACTTCACGGCAACAAACAACATTGCTGAATATGAAGCATTACTACAAGAATCCGGATTGCTAAGGATATCGACATCCGATGATTAATGTGTTATGGAGATTCAGATCTTGTTGCCCAACAAGTGTCGGATGCTTGTAGTGCAAATAAACACATGGTAGCATATAGAGCTGCCGTGGATGAACTATCAAAATTGTTCGAAGGGTTTGAGGTGCAACACATCCCTCGAACATAAAATGAGGAAGAAGATGCATTATCTCGAATAGGCTCTGTACGGAAAAAGGTCATGGATGGAGCTTTTTTAGAGCACCTCAAAGTTCCCTCTATAAAAGGAGCAGATGAGGAATATCCGACAAAATCCGACTCACCATTAGTGGTAGTTCTGGTTGTAATTCCTAGTTGGACTCAAACCTACCTTGATTTCTTGGTAGTTGGAAAACTACACGAAGACGAGGTTCTGCGCCGGCAGATCGTCCGACGAGCAAAAACCTATACAATAATAAATTGTGAGCTCTATAAACAGAGTGTATCTGGGGTTTTTCAGCGTTGCTTATCTCCGGAAGAAGGAGTGGAAATCTTATGATAAATCCACGAGGGCGAATGCGGACATCATGCTACAGCTAAATCTTTAGTGGCAAAAGCTTTTAGACATAGATTTTTCTGGCTTACAGCCAAGGCAGATGTCGAACGGCTGGTCAAGATGTCCAAAGGCTGCCAATAGTAGGCCAAACAAGCTCATGTTCTGGCTGATCAGTTGCGAACAATACCTATAACATGGCCTTTCGCGGTCTCGGAGCTTGACATGGTAAGACCGTTTAAACGGGCTCCAAGTGGATTTACTCATCTCTTTATGATGGTGGATAAATTCACAAAATGGATTGAGGCTAAATCTGTCACCAGTTGTGATGGAGCATTAGCCAGAAGATTTGTCGAGGATGTCATAATCCGATACGGTTATCCACATAGCATTATCATAGACAACGGGAGCAATTTTTCTATGGGATAACTTGCCGAATTCCACGATGAACAAAATATCCGGCTTGACATTGCGTCAGTTGCACATCCATACGCTAATGGACAAGTTGAAAGAGCAAATGGTTTAATCCTACAAGGCCTAAAACCAAGACTCGAAGCACCACTATGTCGTGCTGCGGTGGCTTGGGCATATGAATTACCTTCTGTGATATCGAGTTTGCGAACAACTCCGAACAAGTCAATCAGATACACATCTTTCTTCTTGGTCTATGGTGTAGAAGCTGTTCTTCCTAGTGAGTTGATTTATACTTCTCCCAGAGTTGCTGGGTATATCGAAGAGGTTGCCAAAATTTCTCGACAAAATGATCTCAATTTAATCGAAGAAGTTCCTGTCATTGCTGAGATGAGATCAACAGCCTATCAAAAGAAGTTACGCAAGTATCATAGCCAGAGAGTCACAAACCGGTCTTTCAATAAGGACAATTTGGTTCTCCGGCTTGTGCAGAAAACAAAGCACAAACTTTCCCTAGTATGGGAAGGGCCCTTTTTAGTTAGCCGAGTATTACACAATGGTTCTGACTATCTAACTAATATGCGGCCAGTCAAAGAAAGACATGGTACTAAGAAAAGAAAGAGAGATGGAGGCAGTACATACCCGGAAGAATTAGACAGACCATGGAATATTTCTCAGCTACGTCCCTTTTATTCTTAAATTTTCTTTCTTTGTAATCATATATGTATACATGTTCAACGAGAAATAAAGTGTTGGTTGCCTCAAATTATTCTGAGAAGTTTTATATTGCCATCTTATTTCCAAATGATCATGTCACAGTTGAAAATCTCAGAATAATTGAAAGTACTTTATGCTCATGTTTGTTCTGGTTAAGATTTCCGATTTTAAAAATGCTACCTTCGAGTATAAATCTAAATTTTCTAGTTTATACTTTGGCTCTTCATCTGATTGCCGGATGCGGGCATTTTCTAAGTAGTGAATTGTTGGTACTGGAAGCCATCTTTGTTTCCGAGTTTAAAATCGTTTAGCAATTGATCTCCGTTGCTCGGCAAAGTTTCCGTGTTGAAAGTTGGCTGGCTCACAAAGGTACGAGGCGGAAAGCTAGATAAGCGATAAGTATAGGCAAAAGAAAAAGTTCTTATGTAAAAATTTCAGGCACATCAAAATAAAGCCAAAAGTGCTAAATAGAAGCAGCAAATCTTAGCACTAGCAAAAGTATTACACTACTTATTTACAATCTCATTGTTTCAAAATAACACATTGTTTTTTCTGATGCTCTATGATATAGGAGAAGAGGTAGGAGTTGCCGGATCACTAGAGACATCGCCTTCTCCTTGATATCTTCCCGAGACATTCAAATCCGAAACGGTTTACTCGTCGTCGGAAACTTCAGCTGTTTCTTTGGCAGGTGGAGGAGGCGTCTCCATGCGAGTGAAGAAGGGAGTGTCATAGCTGGTCAGATCAGCTACATGACATCGATATCCGACACAGGAGTCCATGATGGCCTTGATGTCTTGCTCCTGTCTGTCTTCATCCACTGTCGAATATCCTCTTGTTACTTGCCAAATTTCCATGCTTCCATGGTGGCTCATAACCAGGGTGAGGGCGTTCTGTGTTGCGGTTCGCGCATAGGACATGTTCCAGTCCTAGATGAGTTAGGGAATCTCCATGGCCTTGTCTCGCACCTCAAAGCGAGACATTCTGTTCATGTCCGGAACTTTGAGTACTTTGCCAATATCCTCCAAAGATTGGCGGAAATCATGAAGCAAGTCGCCGACTTCTGTAAGCCGGCTGGCGCGAGACTCGGTGGAGGAAGAATCCAGTAAGTTCAGAGGACCTGCACATATATAGCAAATGTCAGAAAATATATCCGAACTCCTTGAGTCGGAAAACCATAAAGTCAGAAAATAGGAAACATACTGAAGATGACATCTTCTCCGCCCTAAGGCTCTGAAGTTCAGCCCGGAGTGCCTCGATGATGTCCTTTTCTCTGAATAATTCATCATTGATATCCGAGATTTTCTGATCCTGGGCCGCAATCCTTCGATCACGTTCTTCGGTGGCCATGGAGGAGGATTCGAGGATTTGTGCAATGTTGCACTCGTGATCTGCCTTAAGCTTATTCATCTCTCGATGTAAGTCGGCGTTCTCCGCCTCCAGGGTCTTAAGATTCTCGGCCTCTTCAATCATTGCACATGATTGTTTGACAAGTGATATAAGCAAAAGATCAACAGTTGAATAGGTAATTCGACTATGAAAGCAAAAAGAGCAAGGTTAGGGACTGAAATTTTTACCTTCAGCCTCATCCTGTGATACCTTTAATTGAGCATTTTCAAGTCGGAGAGCTCTGATGTCTCTCCGCTTGTTACAAATATTCTTCAACAATTCCTAGTTATAAGCATTTACTTTCTGCAAGTCAGAATAATACACAGAGTCAGAGGTCTACTAAAGACTCGGGCTAATATTTTAACTAATATCAGCATGAGCCTTGTGGGCTACACTAGTTCATCCTTTGGCATCCTATGAAAGCATAAATCTGGATTGTCTATCCAACTTCACGCTTGGGGCTAGAGGATATGATATGAAATAAAGTAAAAAAGGTAAGTTGGAAATCTGACTTACATGTTGTTCATGAGTAAACTTGCTTAACATCATGTTCACCTTGGTGGTAACCTTCTCGGTGAGGGTCAGAGGGATTACTGGTGGTAGAGGAGCCACACCGGCTTTCAGCCTCTCATCATGAAGACGGATTTTCTCAACAACTTCGGAGTACTTGACGTCCTCTGCTTCTTGTGCTTCATCCTCGGCGGTGATGTTCCGACTCTCCAGGCACTACTGCGCCAGCCTTTGTATCTCTTTTGCAATTTGGCGAGTAATGCCAAGCTTGGAAATACCCGGATTGATGAGAAGATTATCGGCAAAAACTTCTGCCGAGGGATCATTACCCTTTGAGGGTTCACCCTTATCAACTACCGAGTCACCCATGGTGACATCGGTCTGCGAACCAAGGTTCGCTGGCTCAGAATGAAGAGCCAGATCTTCTGCAACGGACGGAGATGGAGTAATCTCCGGCATTGTAGAAGGCTGCAGGGCAAGAGTTGGAGGCGCTGTGGCAGGAGAAGTCAAATTTTACTTTGACTGGCATAGGGGCTCCGATGAGCCTCCTATCCCCTTTCCCTTGGTGAGTTGTTTAGCTTCGAGGAGGTAATAGAACAAAGATCATTACACTGCAGAAAGAATTGAGAAATAAAATACGAGACCTTGTGTCAACACCCAGATTTTTATCCTAGATGCCTGTTATGCCATACATCGCAATCCTAGGATTACCATTTTTGCGAGACATAACAGATTGGATATCACAGTACATCATCCATTACAAACCATTATAAGGTCTTACACAAAATAAAGGATCTCATGATCCAGTCTTAATATAATCAAGTAGTAGAATAAATAGCATAGCGGTGGGGTCCATCTTCAGTGTCACAGGCAATGCTGACGATGGGAGATGATCCTAGTTGTCGTAGCTGTCCTGCTGTCCTCCTTCAGGGTAGTCCTCCTGATAGTCTAGCCACGGGAATAACCAAGGACAAAAGCCATGAGTACTCTTTAAGTACTCATAAACTATCACCAACAAGTAAGATAGTTCTAGTAGGAAGGCTAAACTCTAAGTTTATTTGGAAAGCTAAGTTTGAAACCTAAGCTGAGTTCAGAAACAAAGAAAGATAAAAATAAAGTTGAAAACACCTAAGTGGGAACTTAGTTGTCATAGTCACAACTCTGTTGTGGTCAAGTCATGTCTCAATTCATTTCTTAAGTCATTTTGAAAACATCTGACAACGGAACAATATGGCCACTCCAACTATCCATAACCACGGACGCGGCTATTCGAATAGTTTGACACTCTGCAGAGGTGGTACACTTTCACCACAAAATTCGATACATCGGTCAGGGATAACCCTGAATCATCATACTTAGTATGCAGATAATCAAACATAACCTTTACTTTACACACTCTAGTATAAGCACCTCTCCTATGATCTCGGCCTCCCAGCCATGACCATCTGTCATCCTGGGCACTTCATAGGTGGACAACATCAAGAGGTAGCCTCAGCTCAAACCTCTCATGTGAGGGAACTAATACTAATGCATATAAACTTTCGGCTAAGCCTTACCCAATTCAGGTATTGTGGTTGTACGGTAAAATTGGAATGGTATCACATCCGAACCCAATCAGTTTTTATAAAAGGGCTAAGGCTCATGCCTCAACATTTTCATCATCATAAACCATTTGTGTTTCTCAACACCTGTCAAAACTTCTCAATAGAATGACTCGTCATTCCAAGGTTTTCACAAGTCATTTTCACCAAGTATTCCCATCTAAAGTGATGAAGTTTTTCCTTTGGATCTACACTACTAAGTTAAGAGTGTTCACTAATGT
This sequence comes from Avena insularis, assembly GCA_023614405.1. Taxonomy (NCBI): domain Eukaryota; kingdom Viridiplantae; phylum Streptophyta; class Magnoliopsida; order Poales; family Poaceae; genus Avena; species Avena insularis. The sequence continues at coordinate 318,385,096 of CM042686.1, forward strand.
GGGATGCTAAGATCAATCTCATGCCATAGAATGACATCTCAGTCTAACTAGATAGGCCAAGTTTATACTCTTTATGCTATCTATAAACAAAGTAAAGGACTTTGGTAAAGTAAAGAAAGTAAAGCTTGTAAGTAAAACTTGGGGTAGGTAATAGTCAAAATGTATAACAAAAGCATGCCTAATGCATCTTGATTAGGTTATCTAAATTTCAAGGTTTAGCTTGCATAGTTAAGAACTCCTCCTCTTGGTAGAAATTCTCTTCCTCCTCCTCGTAAACTTGGTCAGTACTATCATCTATAAATACATCCAGAATACACAATCACCAAACAATACTTAACTAGTCTACTTAGCACGCTAAGGCAGACATTTGATGATCTATTATCATCACAAACATCACATGGTTTAATAACTAGTTTCATTTATTTTATTTGAGAAAAGTAATTTCTACTCATTGAAATTAACGAAGATTTAATATTCTCCAATTAAAATATGGGATCATGTGGACACATGTCATCACCACATATTCTAATACATGGGAATGTGATTTAAATGTTGGATCACATTTTAATAAGTTTAAGTTTAATATTTAATGATTTAAAGTGACTAGAAATGCCTAGATATCATTATTTTGGTACTAGTCCAAAGTCACTGCATGAAAACCTTAATATTATTACATATTCAGATAGGTATGGTTAAATGAGATTTTTGGGAGTTAGAATCAACTCAAAAGCCATTATGGTTGATTTTAGAAAAATGTTTGAATGTGCAAAAGCTTCTGTCTTGTTATTTTAGCTAGGAGAGATCTATAACTCTAAATGATATAAATCCAACGGGCTTGGATAGATATTTTCATTACCTTTCCCACAAAATTGGAATCACTCAATTTGTGTTTGTAGAACTCCATGAATTGATTTTCAAACTAAGGGATAGAACTAAGTTTCAGCTAAAAAGGAAAATTCTAAATTTGAATCTGTGGGCTTAGGCGGGAACACTAACGGGCCGGCCCAGTTTCACTCCGCAGTGTTGAGGATTGCTGATAGGGGGTCCCGCCTGTCAGTGGATCATTAAACACGAAGTGGTACGGGGCATTGTGGACCGTAGGATTAGAGCTAGCATCTACAACTCATGTTCATCATCGACGACGGACACATCGTCGGCAAAGTGGAACCCTAACGGCTCAGTAGGGGTGCGGTGAGGGCGTACCAAGGCTCCAGAGAGTGCGGCAAGGCGGGAAAACGAACGAGGAGATGATGGCGGGCTCAGGCGAAGTCACGGCAGCTCCGGGGGTGGACGAATTCGATGGGGGCGTCTCCTCCTCTGATGCGGCTGTATCCGGCGAAATTCTAGCGGTTGGCTGCTCGAGATGCTCCGGCGAGAGGTGGGGAAGGATCAGTGGAGAGAGGGGAGTGTGAGAGTGTGAAGAATTTGTCCTAGGGAGGCTCCCTTATATAGGCCCGGCGAGGCGGCAGAGAGGTGTGGGCGGGGCTCGTCGGTGACGACGGCACAGGGGACTATCGGCGTGGGCAAGGTAGACGGACGGTGGGCGGTTCCCTGGCGGTTAGCTAGGGCTTAATGGAGGTGCTAGGGGTGGTGGATTGCGGTCGGGAGCGTCTCGTGCTCTGAGAGACAGTGTGGGGCCCTCGAATTAATCCTTCAAGAATCCCTGTTATGCATACAACCACGATCCCATGATCAGTTAGTCATGGCACATAACCGACAAGTATCAAAGTAGACATCCAATACATAATGAATACATGACATACCTTATTTCCCATTATGGCTACATTGATCAACAACAACGGAACTTCATCAAGCGTAGAGCCCGAGCCATGCCTTAACCTACTGGCAACTAATTGGGATAACGTCCTAGCTCGCATCATCGCCACACCACCTTCTCCTTGAGATCTGGCCAAGTTAATAGCCAGGGACAATGACAGTGAGTACTTTGAATGTACTCGCAAACCACCTTAATAGAATAATAAAACAAGAGGATATGCAATATAGCTGTGGCAGTAGGTGGGCTCCAAGGGAGGTTCTTTTCTCAAATAGTTTCTCTTGTAGATATAGCATCTACATATCTTTGTTGAAAACCTTTGTAAAGTATTTTGGAAACCTTTTTCAAAAGTTTTGGAAAACATTAGGACGGGGTCACTCATTTGTTCCCGTCTTCAGGTCGTCCCACGACCAAACTCCTTTCTCCTCCTTCCGACCATCCCATGGTCAAAACCTTTCTCCTTTAAGACCATCCCATGGTCAAAACCTTTCTCCTTTAAGACCATCCCATGGTCAAAACATTTCCAAAAGCCATTTCATTTTCGAAATCCTTTTTGAAAACAAAACCAGCACCGCTCTACAGAAGTTTGTCCAACGCATCCATGACCGTAGACACGGCTATTCAAGATTTACACTCTGAAGAGGTTGTACACTTTACCCACACCATCCGGGTACACTACCCTGATCTTCACTGATCGTGGTCAAGTAACCGATCAAGACTGTCCGGATGCCCACTCCAATATAAGTGCCTACCCTATGAGTGTTAATCCCCTCAAAACCGAGATGTCGGGTACTGAGGACCAACCAGAGTGCTTTTTCCACTTCTCGAGTGTGCGCTTTCAATGAGGGGCTCATAGTAACGCGTGGAGGCCAGCAGACCCTTCATTCCTTCTCCAGGTCGATGTCCCACATGGACCTTTATTGGAGAAGGCCCACCCTCCAGGGATCCCCGATTTCCTTGTAGTAGTTACAAGGCAGCTCATACCAGAATAAACAAACATCAAATCCAGAGTAATGTGGTTGCACAGGGTTAAGTTGTTATTGCTAGACTGCAAAGAAACGGGTGCATTTTTGTAAACATTTTTCCTCCAGCTTTCCTTCAGCATTTTTGCAAAACAAAAACCTTTTTCTTTCTCAATATCACTTGGGAGGTCCCACCTCACCAAGGTTTTATCATAAAACATTTGGTAAAACTTTTTCCGGGGTCTTCACATCCTCTAGCTTTGCTTTGGCTAAAACAGGGTCTCCAAGAGGGGTATGGTGGATATGCACGATCTATTCGACTAGGGACAAGTAAGTATCATCAAGAGAGTTGTACTTAGTAGTACATAAGTGTAATAGTTCGGAGGAGCCAAACCACTACCAAGTATACATCAACATCTAGTAAAACAATGCAATTTTAAATAAACGGAAGATAAAACATCCATAAGTAAAACAATAGGACAAGGCTTATGAGCAAGAAGGTGACTTGCCTAATATCAGAAATATGGCATAATTGTCCCTATACTTCTCCTTAGAAAACCATAATAACCAATAAAAATCATCTTCTTCTGCTTTCCGATATAACCGCAACTATCGTCGATAGGGAACACATGCAAACAAACAAAAGGGGACAATCAATACAAGGCATACAATCACCAATACAGGACAGCAAACAAGCAATTAAAAAATCTTCAATTGAGGTTCAGTAGTTTTAGAGGGGATTGGATTTAGGAGGTTGAGATGGCCTTGGAGAAGGGGATGGACACCCCTTAGGGTTTGTTGTCGGGGAACTACCTAAGAGGGGGTTTTGGAGCAAGGACATATTCTGTATGATACCATTGTGTAAAAATGATACCAACTTATAAGGTTTGACAAAAATGAGACCAACAAAAGTGGTTTCACTATTTATTACTTTTCTTTGATTTTCTATGAATTTTCTAGTGAGAATAACTCTTGTTTGGGAAAATAATTCACTAGAAATGTTCTGTATACCCAAAAATTATTTCCTTGGGTGGTTAGGTAGGGTTTGAAGTACTTGTTCACTGAGAGTTGGAATCATGTCAAAATATTTACCATAATTCCCTCGGGAAATTCCCAAAGGCAGTTCTGTAGAAACCTTGTCTTTTTCACCAGGTTAAATCTATAGAAGATTTTGGTATGACGTCAAGGGAAATGGATAGGTACTGCAAATACCTCCTAGTACCAACTGGAGTCACTCTTTTTGGAGTTTCAGAGCTACTGTAGTGTTTTACCTAGTGAAAACACTAGGGACAGAAATGTTTAATTCATTAAAATTCATCAGAGGCCCAATAAATGGTGAGCTCTTGGGTTTTGGTAGTATTGAGTGTGCCACACCACAGAGAGTTGGGTGAGGTCAAAACAGGTCACTGATTGGCCTAGGGAAATTTCTAAAGGCAGGTCAGAGCTATTTTTGTTATTTTTACTAAAGACAAACTACTATTCACCTTGGCATGGGACCAAGGTGCAAAGATAGGTATGTTCAAAAGCTACCAAGGGCAGTTGGTTTCACTCCAAAAGGATATGTGAAGCTCACATAGGATTTTATTTAGTGAAATGGATACTTATTAGTATGCTAATTCTCATAAAATTATCATAATAAACTTGGTCAAGGTTTTGGGACTGCATGTTCAAGAAAACACTCAGGAACCCTAGGAATTTTTGATCTGGGCAGTTAGAGTGATTTCTATTTTCTTTTTCATTTAAAGTAACAAGGTTAATTTTTTATCTGTAAATGAAATAAAAAAGAAATAGGGTGCAGAGGCTACTGCGCTAGGATCTGGGGCAGCTGGGCCTCGCGGAGCCAATTCAGCCCAACCCAGGGCAGGCTACGCTGGCAGGAGGTGGAAATCAAACCCGCGGGGCTGGGCCCGCCTGCAAGCGACGGAGGGACGACGAGGGGGGTACGGGTGGATCTCAGCCGCTCTATCTAAACGAGATCGACGGTGCACGGCCATCGTCTCCGTGGAAAGAAGCTCCACCGCGTGGAACCCTAGCTGAGAGGGAGGAGGGATCGGGGAGGCTTACCTGATGGCGGAGAGGAGCTAGGGAGGGTCCAGGGAGGTGCGGTGGTCAGCGACAAGTGCGGAGAGGGGCGGCATGGGGTGCTTTGGTTACGGGAAGGCCCTCACGTGACTGTGCCCGAGCGGCAATGCTTCGGGAGCTCACCGGTGAGCCTCCAGGGATCGTCCTGAGCAGGGAAAACAAGGAGGATTAGAAGCAGCAGGGGTAGGGGATCTCACACGGCGACATGCAGAGGAAAAGGGGTGCGGGAGGGGAGGCATTGCTCGATATTTTGGAGAAGGGTCGAGGCTCCTTGCTCTTCTACTTTCTACCAGGGCAGAGCAAGGGGGAGGGACAGGGGGCTCTGGGAGGTGAGGGGGAGTGTGAGGGAGAAAATGCGGGGCAGGGGACTGCTGGGGGTTGCCTCTGGCCTTTATACCAAGGGGGAGCTCTAAGAGGGGGAAATGTCCATTTTGGACATGCAAGAAGGGTAGGGCTAGCTGGTGATTGGCCTAGATTGGTGGTGGAGAGGGGTGAGTAGGGGATTTGGTTGTGCTGGAACTCAGGGAGGGAGGGAGTGGCAGCTGTTGCAATTTATTTCACATGCTTGTCTCTCTCTCTAGTTCCCACTTCCAAGCACATGGGACAAGGGATTGCTATAGTAGCTTAGCTACAGTGATGGTCGACCAGAGGAGGGGTGAAGGCTGTGGTGCATTGCTTTGCTAGATTGGTGGTGGTTTGATCTTGATTTAACTCAACACTAGCTAGATTTGCTAAATTGAGTAAATAGGTGATTGTGAAGGAAGTTCGAAATTTTGCATAGGACAAGGTGGGAAGATGGTACTGGTAGATAGATGGGGTTAAGGTAGATATCCAGGAATTATTTGGGATTTTGCTGAAGATTTTTCAATCACTTCAAATCCTTTATTCAAAAAGTTCAGAAGTAGTTTATAGAAGATCATTTGAAAATTTTACATTGGATAAGATTGGTTTTTGATGTGGGATGGTCCCAAATGTGAATACACGCTTAGGGGAATTTTCCCAAGATTTATTGGGAGACAAAAGTAATTAAAACTATTATTATTCCAATTCAGCCATTTAAGAAAATGGACAAAAAGAAATAATAAAGCTCTGCAAAAATATTTATTCTTGAAGTGGGAAGATGGGATATGATATGTGGACCTAAATTAAGTCAAAAGTTGGAGAGGTGTTTTGGCAAAAACCAAACTTTCCTTTATGGAAGAGGTTTTGGAGGTTTTGCCTATTAAGGGGATTAATTAGATTTGGAGCCAAAAGAATTATGGATTATATTTGATAAATCTTGATGATCAAGGTAGATGATGTAGACAAGGTGTAGCAAGCATTTGCAACCTTCGGATTGGAGAATCCAAGTTGATTTTGGTGAAATAGCCTAGATTAAGGATCTAAGGTGATGTTAATTTCATACCGTCAAAACATGGTTGCATCTTGGAATTCACATCTCCCCTTCGGGCATGGGGTAGAGGGATGGATAGACCAATTTATATAGATCATCATGGCAGAAGGAGTTTGGATTGGTTACATTTGAGGTGGTCTGGAAGTGATGGCAAACTTTGTTGAAAATAAGGCTGCCATACCAGATGAGTCATGATGCCCTATAAACCATGTGGGTTTAAGAAGCACAAAAATCCACTTGGGGCAAGTTAAGTAGATGTTGACAGACCTATATGAGTAGAACACAACCATACAAAGATTTGGTCCATAGAAGGTTCAATGATGGTGTGAACTTCTATCAAAGTAGCCATGTTGACTAGATTTGCAGGAATAGTTATTTTGTTGCCTGCAAAACCATCAAGAACAAGTGGGTTGGAGGATGATCTAACCAAGGGAAAGAGTGGGCCTTGGTATTTATTAGGATGGTTAACAAGATGGTTCAGATGCATTTCCAAAAATGCACAAGGGTTGAGAAAGGGAAACATTCAAAAAGGTGATGTTCGAAATAGTTTTCCAGACAGCCAAATTTGGCAGATTTAGGATTTTTGAGTAAAATGTGGGTGGTGATGATTTTGATGGGTTGCAAGGTACCAAATCATCATCAAGTGGATGTGGTTGAAGAGTAGATTGAGTAGAAGGTATCCATGCTTGATATTGGTCTTCATTGACATGGATGCTTCTTGAGTTAGATCACTTCAGAGTTGATCTGGTTAAGGGTTTTAGATGATCACTTGGTGGATAGAGATTAGATCCTTCTTTGTATTCTTGCTTAGGGTGTGGTGATTTGGTAACCTCTTGATCCTAGTGATGAGCTCCTAGAGTAGCTCATACTATCTCCTAAGGAAACAAATCAAGCAGCAGATCAAGGCAATTCATCAGACAGCAGATCAAGGCAACTCATCTTACAAACAAATCAATTACTACTCGGGTTACCATCAAGCTTAGCTTGAGGTAAGGATGGGAAATTTTGAAAGGTTGGAGTTTGAACAAGGTAAGGTCCTTGGTACATCTACAAAGAGTAGAATTCAAAAGCTTACTAAAAGGTTTTGGAGATCCTAGAGGTAAGAGTATTTGAAGGTTCCGTCTTGAAAACATAAGGATATTATATTATTTGTCTCTCCATAGTTTTGTCAATAGAAGCTACTAAAATAGTTTTGGTTACATAAGAATCTTGGTTCATGTTTTGAAATGCCAGAACATTTGAGAATATGTAAAATGAGTCAGGATAGTTTTGTTAAATAGCTTTTGTCAACTAATGGTGAGGTAAGGAGTATCATATGGTATACACTCACATGCACATGCACACATAGACAACAAACAAACACTGCACCAATGAACAAGAAATAGTTTTTGTTCCCCCTGATTTTTGCATTCTGGACACTAATCAGGGTTGTTGAAATTGGGATGTTACAGACAGAGGCGGTGCTCGACGTGGTTCCCGGCGACTGTGGGTTGAGCGGCGGGGTACAGGCATGACTGGCGGGTTGAGGTGGTCAAGGCGGAGCGGCGCGTGTGGTCTGGGGTCGAGGCGCGGCGTGTGGCGTGCTATCAGTGACGGTGCTCTGGCGTGCGCTGGCGCGACGCAGAGACTTAGTGTGGGGCTTGGCCTCGGCGGTCCAGGGGATAGCAGTGGCCGTGGGGTGGACCGTGGACGGCGGTGAGGTCATGCCTTGCTTCTTGGAGCGGTGGAGAGGGGCTGGTGGTCTCATGTGGCATGTGCATGGTTGGCCGGCGAGCATGGCCTCGGGGTGGCATGGCATTGTGTCTAGATACAAGGGGGTGGGCTGGTTAAGGCATGGTTATATCAAAGAGGGACAGAGGGAGTGATTTGGGGTCAAATGGGTGGCAAAACCCTGTAGAAATAGTGAGGCTAAACTAGGGTGTGATCAGTGCATGCCAAGTGTTCGACCAAATGGCTGCATGACCCAGTTTGAATTTTTCAGAGATTTTTGGTGGCGTGGTTTGTCACACGCTTAAGCATCTGTGGTTTATTGGGATTTTAAAATTGAGTTCATTTGGATGGTTTTTGAAAAAGGGAGATATAGACATATGAGATAGATTCCATTTTCAAATGTCATTTAAATTTAGAGTTTAAATGTTTTTGGAAGAACACAAAGTGGGCCTTGGTACATCACTACTTGTACTAGCAAGGGGTGCAAAGATCCACAATTGTTTCTGTTTGAAATTGAGTGCTAGGAACACCCAAAGTCTCCTACTTGATTAAAATGGCAAAAGTGACCATTTCCTTTTATTAATTCTTTTTGATTTCTTTTTCTTTGGATTTTTCTTGGGAATGATCTAGATGATGTGGCATTCATCTTAGAATCATTTTACAACCATTAGAACAAACAATTATGGCATTTCAAAACAACTCCTATTTAATGCAACACTCATATGCATGCTTAAATATTTTAAATGGGAAAAAGTTTTTGTTAACCCTAAATTGGGTTATTTTGATCTTGATCACTTGGATTAAAGTTTTGGGATGCTACAAACCTTCCCCCCTTGAACAAAATCTCGTCCCGAGATTTAAGAAATAAAACTAGGAACTAAAGAGATCTGGGAACTCAGTACTAATGTAATCTTCTCGGTCCCAAGTGGCTTGTTCTTTAGTATGGTTGCTCCATTGGATCTTGAGAAATTTGATACTCCGGGTCCTGGTGGTTCTGTAGGATTCCTCCAAGATACGGATGGGCACTTCACGATACGTCAAATCATTGTTGATATCCACGGCTCGGTGATCGATGTTCTTGAAAACTTCAGTCTTCTCCGGTACTTCTAGGCATTTGTGAAGTAACGAGATATGGAACACATTGTGGATGGATGACATCTCCTCAGGCAGTTCCAGTTGATATGATACTTCTCCTCGATGATTCAGAATCTTGAAGGGTCTGATATATCTGGGGGATAACTTTCCCTTCAGACTAAAGCATTGTGTTCCCTTCAATGCCGAAACCTTGAGATACACAAAATCTCCCACACTGAAAGTCAGGTCTCTCCTTCTCTTGTCAGCATAACTATTCTGTCTGGATTGGGTGGTCTTGAGGTGCTCACGGACTTTGTGAACCTTCTCTTCGTCTTCTTGTAGGATGTCGGGTCCGAAAATCTGACTATCTCCTACTTGCGACCAATTCAAAGGGGTGCGGCACTTTCTTCCATATAAGAATTCAAATGGTGCCATTTGCAAACTGGCTTGATAACTATTGTTATATGAGAATTCTGCGAAAGGCAGGCAATCTTCCCATTTCGATCCATATTCTAACACACAAGCTTTCAACATATGTTCTAAGATTTGGTTGACTCTCTCAGTCTGTCCATCGGTTTGCGGGTGATAAGCTGTGCTGAAATTCAACTTCGTTCCTAATCCTTCTTAGACTTTCTGCCAAAATCTCGAGGTAAATTGGGTTCCTCGATCTGATACTATGGTCTTGGGGGTTCCATGCAGACTAACAATCCTAGCAATGTACAACTCTTCTACTTCGAACTCTGATAGGTTGTCTTGACAGGTATAAAATGAGCTAACTTGGACAGTCTATCAACCATGACCCAGATTGAGTCATTTCCCCTACTATAAGTCCATTCCGACGGAATCCCATTTCCATTCCAGAATCTGCAATGGTTGCAACAGTCCTGCGAGTCTGATGTTCCGCTTTGACTCTCTGACATATATCACACTTGGCGATTTAGCTTCCAATTTCTCTCTTCATCTTGTGCCACCAAAATTGCTCCTTTAAATCCTGATACATCTTCGTTCCTCCGGGGTGGATAGAATAAAGAGTATCATGAGCTTCTTGCATGATGACCTACTTTAGCTCTGAATCTGCTGGCACACAGATACGTCTTTTGTACCACGAATTCCTTCTTCGTCTTCGGTGAATCCAGGTACCTTTCCTGTACCAATATGATGTTCGATTCCGTCGATACTTTCATTTCCCTTATAGGCTTCCTTGATTTGGCTAATCAAAGTGGGTTAAAGTTCAATGCTAGCTAAAAATCCTTTGCTAACTAGCTCAGTCCTAAACTGCTCCAACTCCTCATACAAACTTGGTTGCTTCTCCTTGATCATGGTGTTTAACCTACATGGCAATCTGCTAAGAGCATCTGCTACCACATTTGCTTTGCCGAGGTGATAGTGGATGTCAAGGTCATAATCCTTGATTAACTCTATCCATCTCCTCTGCCTCATATTCAGCTCCTTCTGAGTGAAAATATACTTCAAGCTTTTCTGATCTGAGTAAATCTCACAGCGATTACCCATAAGGTAATGACGCCATGTCTTTAGTGCGAAAACTACGGCTGCTAACTCAAGATCATGGGTGGGGTAGTTCTGCTCATGCTGCTTCAGCTGTCGAGACAGATATGCGATGACTTTGCCTTCTTGCATCAATACACATCCGAGACCAATCTTGGATGCATCACAATACACATCAAATGGCTTCTTGATATCTGGCATGATCAAATGGCTTCTTGATATCTTGAGCTCTTGGAAACTTGCTTCACATTTGTTGGTCCATTCAAACTTCTTGTCCTTCTTCAGCTATTGGGTCAAGGGTCTTTCGATGCTCGAAAATCCTTCTATGAACTTGCGGTAATACCACGCTAATCCGAGAAATGCACGGACTTGAGTTTGAGTGGTTGGGGCTTCCCATTCTTCAACATCTTTGATCTTGGCGGGATCAACAACGACTCCTCTGGCAGACACAATATGCCCGAGGAATCCTACTTCTTTCAGCCAAAACTGACATTTGCTGAACTTGGCATACAACCGATGCTCTCTAAGGGTTTCAAGGATGATCCTCAGATGTTGCTCATGCTCTTCTTCTGACTTTAAGTAGATAAGTATATCATTGATAAGCACAATGATAAACTTATCTAGAAACTTCATAAAGATCTTATTCATGAGATTCATGAAATAAGCAAGGGCATTGGTTAATCCAGAAGACATGACCATATACTCGTATAATCCATAACGAGTAGTAAAGGCGGTCTTTGGAATATCCGTTGCATGAATCTTAAGTTGGTGATAACCAGTCCTAAGATCAATCTTAGAGAACACTCTGGCACCAGTCAACTAATCAAATAGATCCTCTATCTTTGGCAAAGGGTACTTGTTCTTGATTGTGACATCATTTAGCTTCCTGTAATCTATGCACAAATGGTTGCCTCCATCTTTCTTGTCGATGAATAACACGGGCGATCTCCATGGCGATGTGCTTGGTTGAATCAAGCCTGTTGCCAAAATAGCATCCAACTGCTTCTTCAATTCCACTAACTATGAGGGGTTCATACTATAGGGTCTCTGGGCTATGGGTCCAGTTCCGGGGATTAGTTCAATAATGAACTCAATATCCCTATCTGGGGGCATACCGGGCAATTCATCTGGGAATACGTCGGGGTATTCACAGACTACTCTGACCTGGTCTATGGTGGGTAGAGCTAGACTCTTGTTGCACTTGAATTTACGGGATAAGTGTAACATCCCAATTTCAGAAACCCCGATTAGTTGTCCAGATTGCAAAAATCAGGGGGAACAAAAACTTTTTCTTATTTAATTGTCCAGTGCTTGCTTGTTGTTGTCTGTATTTATACTTCTGATTGTACAACTTATCATATACTCCTTACCTCAACATCAGTTGTCAAAAAGCTATTTAACAAAACTATCCTGGCTCATTTTACATATTCTCAAATGTTCTGGCATTTCAAAACATGAGCCAAGATGCTTATGTAACCAAAACTAGTTTAGTAGCTTTTATTGACAAAACTATGGAGATCTGCAATCTCCTTATGCTTTTAAGACAGAACCTTCAACTACTCTTACCTCTAAGATTTCCAAAACCTTTTATAAATCTTTTGAACTCTACTCTTGGTAGATGTATCAAGGACCTTACCTTGTCCAAACTCCAACCTTTCAAAATTGACAATCCTTACCTCAAGCTAAGCTTGATGGTAACCCTAGTAGTAGTTGATTTGTTTGTAAGATGAGTTGCCTTGATCTGCTGTTTGACTTGATTGCTTAAAAGTAGTATGAGCTACTCTAGGAGCTCATCCACTAGGATCAAGATACTTTAAAATCACCAAACCCTAAGCAAGAATACAATCTGGATCTAATCTCTAGCCACCAGGTGATCATCTAAAACCCTTAACCAGATCAATTTTGCAGTGATCCATTCTAGAAGTTTCCAAGTCAATGAAGACCGATATCAAGCATGGATCCCTTCTACTCAATCTACTCTTCAACCTCATCGACTTGATGATGCTTTGGTATCATGCTGTCCATCAAAAGTCTTCCCTCTCATAATCTAGTCAAAAACCCTAAATCTGCCAAATTTGGCTAAGTCTAGAGAACTATTACCAACATCACCTTTTTGAATGCCTCCCTTTCTCAAACCTTGTGAATTTTGAAAATGCATTTGAACCATCTTGTTAACCATCCTAAGGACTACCAAGGCCCACTCTTGTCCTTAGTTAGATCATCCTCCAACCCACTTGTTCTTGATGGTTTTGCAGGCAAGAAAATAACTTTTCCTGCAAATCTTATCAACAGGCCTACTTTGTCAGAAGCTCACACCATCATCCAACCTTCTATGGACCAACTCTTTGCATTGTTGTGTTCTACTCGTATAGTTCTATCAATATCTACTTCACTTGTTCAAATGGATCTTTGTGCTTCTTAAACCCACAAATTTTTAAGGCTAGTTGATAATCTGCCTTGGCAGGCTTATTTTATCCAAAGTTTGAAATCAATTACTGGTGAGCTCAAGCAGGATCAAGCGCAAACCTCTATATCATGTTTATGTACATCACTTGGTATATCCATCCATCTATCCCATGCCCCAAGGGGAGATCTAAGCTCCAAGATCCAACAAGGTTTTGGTGGTATGAAAACAATCTTACCCTAGATCCTTAATCTCAAGTTTTTCACCAAAATCGACTTTGATTCTCAAATACCAAGGTTGCAAATGCTTGCTACACCTTGTCTACCTCATCTACCTCGATTATCAAGATTTATAAAATATTATCCATACTTAATATGGACCAAAACAATTTAATTCTTTTAGTGTACAAAAACTCCAAAACTTAATCTATAGAAGAAAGTTTGATTTTTCCAAAACACATCCCCATATTTAGGCTCATATAAGGCCTATACATCATACCCTATTACCCCCCTTCAAAAATAAATATTTTTGAAGAGCTTTAATAATTCTTTTTGCCCGTTTTCTTAAATGGCAGAAACAAGAAATAATTGTTTAAAAATACTTTTCCTTCCCAATAAATTCCAAGAAAATTTCCCAAGATGTGTCTTGGTATCTAGTACCATCTCAAACCAAAAACCACAGATGTCCAATTCAAAAATACCAAATGAGCTTCTAGAAACCATTTTTGCTCTATCTAAATAAATGGTTTTAGTGGACATTAAGTCCTCATAAAATCTAAAATAAATCCTAGATAGACTTCTTGACCTCCTTTATCTTCCAGTACCATTTCCCCATCTTGTCCAATGCAAGTTTTTAGACTTTCTTCATAGCCACCTATCTGATCAAATTTTCCAAGTTAGCAAAACCTCAAATCAAAAACCCACCAAACCTACACCAAATTGGTCAAACAAACTTGCACAACACACCTCTCATCCCTCTGGTCGAAATACACTTTAGCACCCCTCCCCCCTTGTCTCTTGTGCTTGGCAAGGTAGTAGAGAGAGAGTGAGAAAGGAGAGACCAGCTACTTGTGGCCAACAAATAGCAGCACTACCTCATCCTCTCTGTCCCTGCCAACTAGGTGACTCACACCACCCCTCCATCGCCCTCCATGACCAATCCCAAGCTAGCTCCACCCCTCCTCCATGTCCAAAATGGACATTTCCCCTCTTGAGCTCCCACCTCGAGTTAAATAGGCCAAAGGCTATCCAGCTTGCCTCTGCCCCCTCATTCTACTCCTCTCCCCTCCACTTACCTTCCCCGAGCACCCTCTCCCTCTCCCCTGCTCTGTGCTGCCCAAGAGAAGGAGGAGAAGGAGCCTCGGCCCTTTTCCAAAATCGAGAAAGGCCCCCTCTCCAGAGCTTCCCCCTCTTTGCATGTAAGCTTGCTGAGATCCCCTGGCCATGCTGCATATAACCTTGTTCTCCCCTTTGCTCAGGACCACCTCTACAGGCGTCGGCGTTGACCAACGACGAGTTCCCGTACGGATATCGTCGTGAGAGGTCTCTCCCGTTGCGGAACCTGCTGCTGCCGCCCATCTCCGAGGTCGTCGCCAACTACCGCGTCGCCCTGGGCCCTCCCCGTCTACCCTCTGAGGCCTCAGGTGAGCTATTGCGCCACCAGCGCCGCCCCTAGGGTTTTGCCCCTGTCTCCCGGTCGAGAGGTGGAAGATGGTTCCTGCGCCGTCGATTTCCACCTAATCCGACGGCCAGCTGCCCTCCATACCCCTTCGTCGCCCCACCGTCGCTGGCAAGCGGGCCCCACCCTCGTGGGTTTCAACCGTGCTCCCACGCGTTGCCTCGCATGCCGTGGGCTGAATCCCCCCCCCCCCGGACGGCCTAGTAAACCCCAGATCCTAGCTCGCGACCCCTATTGATTTTATTCTTTTTGCCCAGATCTAGTAATTTAGGACTTCAGTTTAAATCATTTCAAAAATGCTAAACAACCCCAAATGCCCAAATCTAAATTTTACTAGATCCCTACAGGTTTTATTCAACATACAGTACACCTGGTTAGCCCAGTTATTATATAGATTAAATATATTAAATAAATTTCTAGAAAGTAGTTAAAACACTCCTTAAATCCCTCAGAGATATTCACATCTCCCAAGGGAGTAAATCCAAGTCCCTCTGAAAGGTATTTGGTTTACCTGTTAGATAATATTTACCTCATACCAAGGTGAACATTAGTTTGCCCTTAGCAAAAATAGCAAAACAGCTCTGATCTGACTTTACAAATTTGTCTAGGTTAAACCAAAATAGGTACTGACCCAATACCAACTCTCCTGGATGAACTTCATCCATATCTATCCAACTCAAGGAGATCACTAATTTTTGAGCTTCTGTAGATTTGTAGTGAATTAAACACTTTTGCAGGTGACTTTATCACTAGATAAATGATCACAGTAGCTCTGCTAATCCAAAAAGGTTGATTCCAATTTCTACATAAAGGTATTCTAAATTCCTGCCGTGTGCTTTTGGAATCAACTCAAAAGCTTCTACAGATTGAATTTGGTGAAAAATACAAAAAACCCATAGAACTGCCTTTGGGGATTTCCTGAGGGCATTTGAGTAATTATTTTGACATTATTCCAACTCTCAGTGAACAAGTACATCAAGGCCTACATAACCACCCAAGGAAATAATTTTTGGATATACAGAACATTTCTGGTGAATTATTTCCTAAAACTAGAGTATTTCCCACTAGAAAATTCATTATAAATCAATGGAAATTGATAATTTGGTGAAACCACTTTTGTTGGTTTCAGATTATCACTACCTATCTGATGGTGTCATTTCTATAGAAAGGTATCCTACAGAACTTGGACCTCATAATTAAACCCCTTAATTAAGTAGTTTAGGCACCCGAATCATTAAAGAAAACCCACAAAGGCAATTCAAGTAATTCCACTTGTGTAGACGCCAGCCACTCAGAACCTACTGAATTGTAAACTTGTATTGTCCATTGCTTGTTGTATGTATTGATGTTTGTATGCCTGGTGTTGATTGTGTCTTTTGTTTGCTTGCATGTGATCCGTATCGACGATAGATGCGATTATATCGGAGACCAAAAGAAGTTGGTTATTATTATTGGTTATTATGGTTTCCTAAGGAGAAGTCCAGGGACATATATTGCCAGATTCCTAATCTCAGGCAAGCCACCTTCTTGCTCATAACGCTTGTCCTACTGTTTTACTTATGCATGTTTTACTTACTGATTTATGAAAACTGCATTGTTTTACTATATAATGTTGTATATCTGGTAGTGGCTTGGCTCCTCCAAACCATTATTTAATGGTACTACTAAGTACAACCCTCTCGATGTTACCTACTTGTCCCTAGTATGGTATATGGTGTAACACACCATATCCCTTTGGAGACCCCGATTTAGCCAAAGCAAAACTATAGGATGGGAAGACCCCGGAAAAGTTTTACCACATGTTTTATGATAAAACCTTGGTGAGGTGGGACCTCCCAAGAGTTGTTGAGAAAAAAGGTTTTGTTTTACAAAATGCTGAAGGAAAGCTGGAGGAAAAAGGTTTATGAAAACACACCCGGTTTTTTGCAGTTTAGCAATAACAACTTAACCCATGCAACCACGTTACACTAGAGTGGACAGGGCTGGATTTGATGTTTGTCTATTCTGGTATATGCTGCCTCGCAACTACTACAGGGGATCGCGATCCCCGGAGGCTGGGCCTTCTCCCTTAAAGGTCCATGTGGGACATCGACCTGGAGAAGGAACGAACTGTCTGCGGGCAGCCAGGCGTTACTATGAGCCCCTCATCGAAAGCGCCCACTGTGTAAAGTGTAAAATGCGCTCCGGTTGGTCGTCGGTACCCGACGTCCCAGTTTTGAGGGGAGTAACACTCATAGGGTAGGCACTTATATTGGAGTGGGCATCTGGAGAGTCTTGATCGGTTACTCGACCCACGATCAGTGTAGATCAGGGTAGTGTACCCGGATGATGTGTGGAAAGTGTAGAACCTCTGCAGAGTGTAAATCTATTCGAATAGTCGTGTTCGCGGTTATGTACGGGTTGGAAAAACTTATGTAGAGCGATGCTGGTTTTGTTTTCAAAAAGGATTTCGTAAAAGAAATGGTTTGGAAATGTTATGACCATGGGATGGTCGTAAAGGAGAAAGGTTTTGACCATGGGATGGTCGAAAGGGGGAGAAAGGAGTTTGGTCGTGGGACGACCTGAAGACGGGAACAAATGGGTACCCCAATCCTAGTGTTTACAAAACTTTTCAAAAGGTTTCCAAAAAGTCTTTACAAAGGTTTTCAACAAAGATATGTAGATGCTATATCTTCAAGAGAAACTAATTGAGAAAAGAACCTCTCTAGGAGCCCTCCTACTACCACAGCCATAATGCATATCCTCTTGTTTCTATTGTTATCTTAAGGTGGTTTGCGAGTACATTCAAAGTACTCACTGGCATTGTCCCTGGCTATTAACTTGGTCACATTTCGAGAAGAAGGTGAAGTTGGCGACTTTGCGAGATAGGACGTTCTCCCAGTTAGTTGCCTGTAGGTTAAGGCATGGCTTGGGCTCTACACTTAATGAAGTTCCGCTAATGTTGCTCGATGTATCCATAATGGCAACTAAGGTATGACATGTATTTGTTATGTACTGGATGTTTACTTTGATACTTTTCTGTTATGTGCCATGACTAACTGATCATGGGATCGTGGTTGTATGCATAACAGGGATTCTAGAAGAATTAATCCGGGGGCCCCACAGACTTGGTATCAGAGCCATCCTGACTATAGGAGAACCCTAGTTAGCATGGTCGTTAGACAGGAACCTTATTTTGAAAACCCCGACTTTCGAAAACTAGTTTCCCAATGAGTTTCAAAAAGTTCTACTTCTTCTCTTACTCTAAGTAAATGCTTCCGAAAATGGTTTCCTCTAACTCTCGTCCAAACTTCAAACCTACGGATTTTAATTAACTAGGATCTAGAACCCGGTAAAGACAATGAGAACAAGATGAAGACAAGCAACTACCAGCAAACACAAGGAGACTAAAATATCGCTCTACCAGCGGAATCCCCATAATTAGAAGACCTCAAGAGTTGCACTATCAAGAAGCGTCCAAGATACGACGAAGGCTTCATCCACAAGATAGTGACTCAGACCCTCGGAGCGATGATGTCTAGGAATTAATAGTCCTAAGATAGGATTCCCCTACATCACGAGTTGTTAACTCCCTGCTCCACCTCGTAGACCGTGTTTGCTTGCCTAAGTGCATCCTGTGTTGCTTGAAGTGTGTTGTTTCCCGAGGACATTGCGATCCCCTCGCTCTGTTCGCCTTGTTTATATGTTCTGGTTTGCTTTGACCTCCTTAAAAATGTGACTCAAGGAGCGATAACCCACCTAGTAACTCAGGAAACCCCTGTGTTAGATGTCGGTAATGAGACCTAGACTAACCTCAGGGGTATATGACCGGAAAAGCATCGCAATTACTAGGAGTTCGACATCGTCAAGTCAGAATCAACTCAAAGATTTCACCTCAGCAGGACGGCATACCTCGTCAAACTCACCTCTCAAGACTCGTCAATAACGCATCACTCCCTTGTTCATCAGTCTACTACAGCAAGAATCCCATTGAAGCCGAAAGTTGATCACCGAAGGATCCTCAATATCCACAAGAAACCACCAGAAATGTCTACCAACACAAGAAGTGAAGACCTAACTACGCTGACCTCCGGTATATTAGACCTTCTAGCCACCTCAAGAGACTAACTATTCTACTCGACCCTACCCAACCCAACGGGAAGTTCCTCACCAGAAGGACAAAATAATCCAAAAACTCGAAGACGAGGATGCATGAAGACAACGAGTCCACTCCGCCCTCAAGCAGAAGCAACACAAGATATTCAAGTGAAGACCTCTTCTCCGACACTGACTGCATCAACCTTGACTAAAGGCTAGCCAGGAGAGTCATAAACCTCTTTCCTTCAGCTAACTCCATAAGGCTTCATTAGGAAACCACCCCACCAAGGTTGATAAAGTAGGGCGTCGCTCGAAGACCACAGCTCAAGATTCAGGTAGGATATCTCCTTCCGCTAACAGCAAGTCAGCCTTCCAAGACAGAAGATCCAAACCCTTCTCGATGAACCCTAGTGAAGCTCTAAGGTGGAAAGACTACGTCTTTCCACTCAATCTCTAGAAGACTGTCTACCGGAAGATACTTCAGAAAAGATCCACAGATCCAACATCTTCTCGCCAAGTAGCAACTCTCGGTTCATCAGAGGAGAAATGAACTAAAGATTCTATGAAATCCCTTTGCTACGTCAGCTTAAAACCTATCCAAAGGACCACAGGATCGCTAACCGCTCAGTTCCAATTGCTTAGAGGACGTGAGACTCCAACAGACTAAGTACGAATAATCGTAGTATATAAGCCCATAGGACCTACCTTTGCGGACGTCATCGAAAGATTCCAACTCTAAGAGAAAGAGTGACGACAGTCTTCAAAAGATCAATCTGCAACTCCAAGAAGGAAGGACTATGTCAACTCTCCAAACTACCCCAATTTAATCCTAAGGGGAAAAGACAGCGTCTTTCTCACAAAAATAGAGTAACCCTTCGTTGAAGCAAACTCAGGAGTCCCGACCCAAAAATCCCTAATTAGGATACGCTACGACCCTAAGGAAGAGTTGTGAATCCTTAGAGAGAGGTAATCCCAATCGTAGATTCTATCCTCCGACGAGTACTCCGTGAAGTTTAGAATCGAGGTGGTCTGCCTAGCCTAAGCCCTCGATGTATCGAGCCGCGAAGGAATATAAGATCATTCCTCGCAATCAAGGCTGGACTCTGCTCAACCCTCCGTGCATCCCGGAAGACTGAAGCAACTTCATAGATAGAGTAGCCACTTTCAAAGATGGAGTCCGTAAGATAGGACGCGTAAGACACCTGGTATCAACTCGACTGAAAATCCCCTAACCATACTCTCCCAAATCTCGGGACGAGATTCTTTTAAGGGGGAAAGGTCTGTAACATCCCAATTTCAGGAACCCTGATTAGTTGTCCAGATTGCAAAAATCAGGGGGAACAAAAACTTTTTCTTATTTAATTGTGCAGTGCTTTCTTGTTGCTGTCTGTATTTATACTTCTGATTGTACAACTTATGATATACTCCTTACCTCAACATAAGTTGTCAAAAAGCTATTTAACAAAACTATCCTAGCTCATTTTACATATTCTCAAATGTTCTAGCATTTCAAAACATGAGCCAAGAGGCTTATGTAACCAAAACTATTTTAGTAGCTTCTATTGACAAAACTATGGAGATATGCAATCTCCTTATGCTTTCAAGACAGAACCTTCAACTACTCTTACCTCTAAGATTTCCAAAACCTTTTATAAATCTTTTGAACTCTACTCTTGGTAGATGTACCAAGGACCTTACCTTGTTCAAACTCCAACCTTTCAAAATTGCCCATCCTTACCTAAATCTAAGCTTGATGGTAACCCTAGTAGTAGTTGATTTGTTTGTAAGATGAGTTGCCTTTATCTGCTGTTTGACTTGATTGCTTAGAAGTAGTATGAGCTACTCTAGGAGCTCATCCACTAGGATCAAGATACTTTAAAATCACCAAACCTTAAGCAAGAATACAATCTGGATCTACTCTCTAGCCACTAGGTGATCATCTAAAACCCTTAACCAGATCAATTCTACAGTGATCCATTCTAGAAGTTTTCAAGTCAATGAAGACCAATATCAAGCATGGATCCCTTCTACTCAATCTACTCTTCAACCTAATGGACTAGATGATGCTTTGGTATCATGCTATCCATCAAAAGCCTTCCCTCTCATAATCTAGTCAAAAACCCTAAATCTGCCAAATTTGGCCAAGTCTGGAGAACTATTACCAACATCACCTTTTTGAATGCCTCCCTTTCTCAAACCTTGTGCATTTTTGAAAATGCATTTGAACCATATTGTTAACCATCCTAAGGACTACCAAATACCACTCTTTCCCTTGGTTAGATGATCCTCCAACTCACTTGTTCTTGATGGTTTTGCAGGCCAGAAAATAACTTTTCCTGCAAATCTTATCAACATGCCTACTTTGTCAGAAGCTCACACCATCATCCAACCTTCTATGGACCAACTCTTTGCATTGTTGTGTTCTACTCGTATAGTTCTATCAATATCTACTTCACTTGTTCAAATGGATCTTTGTGCTTCTTAAACCCACAAATTTTTAAGGCTAGTTGATAATCTGCCTTGGCAGGCTTATTTTATCCAAAGATTGAAATCAATTATTGGTGAGCTCAAGCAGGATCAAGCGCAAACCTCTATATCATGTTTATGTACATCACTTGGTATATACATCCATCTATCCCATGCCCCAAGGGGAGATCTAAGCTCCAAGATCCAACAAGGTTTTGGTGGTATGAAAACAATCTTACCCTAGATCCTTAATCTCAAGTTTTTCACCAAAATCGCCTTCGATTCTCAAATACCAAGGTTGCAAATGCTTGCTACACCTTGTCTACCTCATCTACCTCGATTATCAAGATTTATAAAATATTATCCATACTTAATATGGACCAAAACAATTTAATTCTTTTAGTAGACAAAAACTCCAAAACTTAATCTATAGAAGAAAGTTTGATTTTTCCAAAACACATCCCCATATTTAGGCTCATATAAGGCCTATACATCATACCCTATTACCCCCCTTCAAAAATAAATATTTTTGAAGAGCTTTAATAATTCTTTTTGCCCGTTTTCTTAAATGGCAGAAACAAGAAATAATTGTTTAAAAATACTTTTCCTTCCCAATAAATTCCAAGAAAATTTCCCAAGATGTGTCTTGGTATCTAGTACCATCTCAAACCAAAAACCACAGATGTCCAATTCAAAAATACCAAATGAGCTTCTAGAAACCATTTTTGCTCTATCTAAATAAATGGTTTTAGTGGACATTAAGTCCTCATAAAATCTAAAATAAATCCTAGATAGACTTCTTGACCTCCTTTATCTTCCAGTACCATTTCCCCATCTTGTCCAATGCAAGTTTTTAGACTTTCTTCATAGCCACCTATCTGATCAAATTTTCCAAGTTAGCAAAACCTCAAATCAAAAACCCACCAAACCTACACCAAATTGGTCAAACAAACTTGCACAACACACCTCTCATCCCTCTGGTCGAAATACACTTTAGCACCCCTCCCCCCTTGTCTCTTGTGCTTGGCAAGGTAGTAGAGAGAGAGTGAGAAAGGAGAGACCAGCCACTTGTGGCCAACCAATAGCAGCACTACCTCATCCTCTCTGTCCCTGCCAACTAGGTGACTCACACCACCCCTCCATCGCCCTCCATGACCAATCCCAAGCTAGCTCCACCCCTCCTCCATGTCCAAAATGGACATTTCCCCTCTTGAGCTCCCACCTCGAGTTAAATAGGCCAAAGGCTATCTAGCTTGCCTCTGCCCCCTCATTCTACTCCTCTCCCCTCCACTTACCTTCCCCGAGCACCCTCTCCCTCTCCCCTGCTCTCTGCTGCCCAAGAGAAGGAGGAGAAGGAGCCTCGGCCCTTTTCCAAAATCGAGAAAGGCCCTCTCTCCAGAGCTTCCCCCTCTTTGCATGTAAGCTTGCTGAGATCCCCTGGCCATGCTGCATCTAACCTTGTTGTCCCCTTTGCTCAGGACCACCTCTACAGGCGTCGGCGTTGACCACCGACGAGTTCCCGTACGGACGTCGTCACGAGAGGTCTCTCCCGTTGCGGAACCTGCTGCTGCCGCCCATCTCCGAGGTTGTCGCCAACTACCGCGTCGCCCTGGGCCCTCCTCGTCTACCCTCCGAGCCCTCAGGTGAGCTATTGCGCCACCAGCGCCGCCCCTAGGGTTTTGCCCCTGTCTCCCGGTCGAGAGGTGGAAGACGGTTCCTGCACCGTCGATTTCCACCTAATCCGACGGCCAGCTGCCCTCCATACCCCTTCGTCGCCCCACCATCGTTGGCAAGCGGGCCCCGCCTCGCGTGTTTGAACCGCGTTCCCACGTGTTTCCTCACGCGTCGTGGGCCGAGTTCCCCCCGGACGACCTAGTAAACCCCAGATCCTAGCCCGCGACCCCTGTTGATTGTATTCTTTTTGCCCAGATCCAGTAATTTAGGCCTTCAATTTAAATCATCTAAAAAATGCTAAACAACCCCAAATTCCCAAATCTAAATTTTACTAGATCCCTACAGGTTTTATTCAACATAGAGTACCCCTGGTTAGCCCAGTTGTTATATAGATTAAATATATTAAATAAATTTCCAGAAAAGTAGTTAAAACAATCCTTAAATCCATTAGGGAGATTCACATATCCCAACGGAGTAAATCCAAGTCCCTCTGAAAGGTATTTGCTTTACATGTTAGAGAATAGTTACCTCATGCCAAGGTGAACATTAGTTTGCCCTTAGCAAAAATAGCAAAACTAGGTCTGATCTGACTTTAGGAATTTCTCTAGGTGAAACCAAAATAGGTACTGACCCAAACCCAACTCTCCTGGATGAGCTACATCCATATCTACCCAACCGTAGTAGATCACTAATTTTTGAGCTTCTGTAGATTTGTAGTGAATTAAACACTTCTGCCTGTTACTTTATCACTAGATAAGTCATCACAGTAGCTCTACAAATCCAAAAAGGTTGATTCCAATTTCTACAAAACGGTATTATAAATGCCTACCATGTGCCCTTGGAATCAACTTAAAATATTCTGTAGATTTAATTTGGTGAAAAAGACAAAAACCCCTTAGAACTGCCTTTGGGGATTTCCTGAGGGCATTCTGCTAATTATTTTGACATGATTCGAACTCTCAGTGAACAAGTACATCAAGCCCTAACTAACCACCCAAGGAAATAATTTTTGGACATACAGAACATTTCTAGTGAATTATTTCCTAAAACTAGAGTATTTCCCACTAGAAAATTCATTATAAAATCAATGGAAATTGATAATTTGTTGAAACCACTTTTGTTGGTTTCATATTATCACTACCTATATGATGGTATCATTTCTATACAAAGGTATCCTACAGAACTTGGAACTCATAATTAAACCCCTTAATTAAGTAGTTTAGGCACCCAAATCATTAAAGAAAACCCACAAAGGCAATTCCAGTAATTCCACTTGTGTAGACACCAACCACTCAAAACCTACTGAATTGTAAACTTGTATTGTCCATTGCTTGCTGTATGTATTGATGTTTGTATGCCTGGTGTTGATTGTGTCATTTGTTTGCTTGCATGTGATCCATATCGACGATAGATGCGATTATATCGGAGACCAAAAGAAGTTGGTTATTATTATGGGTTATTATGGTTTCATAAGGAGAAGTCCAGGGACATATATTGCCAGATTGGTGATCTCAAGCAAGCCACCTTCTTTCTCATAAGCCTTGTCCTACTGTTTTACTTACTGATTTATGAAAACTGCATTGTTTTACTATATAATGTTGTATATCTGGTAGTGGCTTTGCTCCTCCAAACCATTACTCAATGGTACTACTAAGTACACCCCTCTCGATGTTACCTACTTGTCCCTAGTGTGGTAGATGGTGTAACACACCATATCCCTTTGGAGGCCCCGATTTATCCGAAGCAAAACTATAGGATGGGAAGACCCCGGAAAAGTTTACCACGTGTTTTATGATAAAATCTTGGTGAGGTGGGACCACCCAAGAGTTGTTGATAAAGAAAAAGGTTTTGTTTTACAAAATGCTGAAGGAAAGCTAGAGGAAAAAGGTTTACAAAAACGCACTCGTTTTTTTGCAGTTTAGCTATAACAACATAACCCGTGCAACCATATTACTCTGGAATGGGACAGGGCTAGATTTGATGTTTGTCTATTCAGGTATAAGCTGCCTCGCAACTACTACAGGGGATCACGATCCCCGGAGGCTGGGCCTTCTCCCTTAAAGGTCCATGTGGGACATCGACCTAGAGAACAAACGATCTGTCTGCGGGCAGCCAGGCGTTACTATGAGCCCCTCATTGAAAGCGCCCACTATGTAAAGTGTAAAATGCGCTCCGGTTGGTCCTCGGTACCCGACGTCCCGGTTTTGAGGGGAGTAACACTCATAGGGTAGGCACTTATATTGAGGAGGGAATCCGGAGAGTATTGATCGGTTACTCGACCCACGATCGGTGTAGATCAGGGTAGTGTACCCGGATGATGTGGGGGAAAGTGTACAACCTCTGCAGAGTGTAAATCTATTCGAATAGACATGTCCACGGTTATGGATGGGTTGGACAAACTTCTTTAGAGTGGTGGTGGTTTTTTTTTTCAAAAAGGATTTCAGAAAAGAAATGGTTTGGAAATGTTTTGACCATGGGATGGTCATAAGGGAGAAACGTTTTGTTCATGGGATGGTCAAAAGGGGAGAAAGGAGTTTGGTCGTGGGACGACCTGAAGACGGGAATAAATGGGTACCCCAATCCTAGTGTTTACAAAAAAATTCAAATGGTTTCCAAGAAGGCTTTACAAAGGTTTTCAACAAAGATATGTAGATGTTATATCTACAAGAGAAACTAATTGACAAAAGAACCTCTCTTGGATCCCTCCTACGACTAGAGCCATAATGCATATCCTCTTGTTTGTATTGTTATCTTAAGGTGGTTTTCGAGTACATTCAAAGTACTCAGTGGCATTGACCCTGGCTATTAACTTGGTCAGATTTCGAGAAGAAGGTGAAGTTGGCGACTTTGCGAGCTAGGACGTTCTCCTAGTCAGTTGCCTGTAGGTTAAGGAATGGCTCGGGCTCTACGTTTAATGAAGTTCCGCTGATGTTGATCGATGTAGCCATAATAGCAACTAAGTTATGACATGTATTTGTTATGTATTGGATGTTTACTTTGATACTTTTCTGTTATGTGCCATGACTAACTGATCATGAGAATTAATCCGGGGGCCCCATAGTAAGGTTTCAGATATATGCTCTACTGAGACTCCAGAGCTACTGGTAATGGTGATGGCTTTCTTGGGACAGTCAATCAATCCTTTATGCTTTGACATCCAATACATTCTTAGTACTACTTCCAAACATTTGGTTCCGAGTACTATTAGATTGGCATAAAAATCTATCCCATGTATTCTGATAGGCACATCTTTGAAAAAATTTCTAGCTTTTGTAGTTCAACCAGGTATTTGAACTATCATGACATGCTTCAAGTTGGTTGGGTGAATCTTACTAGTGCATGCAAATTCTTCGGTGACAAATGAGTGCGATGCTCCAGGATCAAACAACACTCTTGCTAAAACTGAGTTGACAGAAAACATACCCAGCACTACATCTGGCGCTTCTTGGGCTTCTTCGGCGTTCATGTGGAAGTGACGGCCGTTGCGGTTGTGAGGGTTCCTTGGGGAGAATCTTCTTCTGTGTTGAACATGACGCTGCTGTTGAGCTGGGGCATTCACATTAGCAGTGGCGGAAATCTTCATGGGACACTCATTTGATTAGTGACCCTTCACTCCACACTCGAAACAAGTAATCTGAGACTTGTCTTTTGCTGCCACGGGCACAACATTGCTTCTAGTTATGGGTGCAGTGTTGTTTTTGTTGTTGTTGCGCTTGGGAGGTGCATGGTTGAAATTGCTGGAGTTGCCGGGATGGTTGTTGTTTCCTCCAGACTTCACATTTCCTCCGCCACGGTTGGGGTAGCTTGGGTGATACATTGGGGATCGATTGTTCTGCGGTGCATATCTGGCAGACGGGTTGGGACGGTACTTCGGGTGACTGTTGCATCCAGCTTGGTGCATCATGCGACGTTTGTGGTTGTCGTTTGCTTGATTAATCTTCCCTTCCATGTGAATGGCAGAGTCGACTAGCTCTTCGAGATCCTCGAAACGGATGTTGATGAGGACAGTCTGCATCTCATCATGCAGTCCGTTCAGGAATCTCTCCTTCTTCTCGGCCTCCGTGTTGATCTCATCAGGTGCATACCTGGCGAGGGACAAGAATTTGTCACGGTACTCCACTACAGTCATTCTGCCTTGATTTAACTCTCTAAATTAATCCCTCATTCTGGTGACTAGACCCTGCGGCACGTGGGTGCGGCTGAACTTGACCTTGAAGGCTTCCATTGTCATCACTTGACCATGGTTCATGGTGCGGGTGCTGTTCCACCATGCTCTTGCATCTCCTGCCAAATAGTGGGTGGCAAAAAGAACTTTCTCATTGGCATCCACTCCGGCTACTTCTAAGTTGTTCTCCATTGTCAGCAACCAATCATCAACATCCAGTGGGTCTTCAGACTTGCTAAAGATTGGGGGATTGGTATTCTGGTATTTTTTGAGTTTGGATCCATGATGATCCTGACTTCCATGGTTCTGATTGTTGTGAGCCATATGGGCGATCTTCTGCAGTGTGGCTAGATTAGCTTGGCGCTCTGCCCTACTAGCTTCACGGTCTGCAATGAGCGTCTACAGAATCTGCAGCATTGGGTCTTGCGATGAGCTGCTCCCTCCTTGGTTTCCATGAGTCATCTAAAGATTGAGGTAGATATAGGGGTAAGAGGGAAAGTTCTAAGGTTCATGGTTTTGGTTTGAAAGCTAAAACTTTGAGTTTGACTCAGGTTTTGCAACTAACTTCTTTTCATTCATTCAAGCAAAGCACATGATACAAACACACACACACCACAACATCAAAGGAAAACAGATGGTTTTAAGAACCATTCTACAAGCTAAGATACAATGGGACCGATACTCCTCACTCTATGATAGTGCTCTAGTGCACCTACTCATCATCGATGAAGTCGGAGTCATCATCGTCGGTATAGAAGTCCATGGCATCATCCTCCAAATAGTCATCATCATTGCTAAGGTACGAGTAAATATCCCCTTTGATGTCTTCACCTTCCTCTTCTTCTTCTTCTTTTGCTGCAAGCTGAGCTTCTTGCTCCTTGATGGTCTTCTTGAGGTCGTCCACCTTCTTGCGAAGACGGTTGATGGTGCGATCCTTCTTTGCGCGTTGATGGCAAAGAGACTGACGATCCTTGACTAGCAGTGAGAAAGTCTGGGCCTTCTGGGCGGCAATGGCGAGGTTGTGGTTGGAGAACTCTCTAGCATTGTCCAACTCCTTCTGTCTGTCATACAGTAGGAAGTCGAGGTTCTCCACTTGACGCTTCAACACTGGGTGACTTGGCATCTCCAGGGGCATTCCCATAGAATCACGCCTTGCATAGTGAACAAAGCGGGTTCCTTGGAATAGGTTGACAATCTGTGCGCAAATACGAGCGAGAGCTTCATGCATTGCCATGGCTAATCCATCTAGCCAGTTGTTCATCTGGGGACAATTGAGTTGAGCTCCAAGAAATTCCGGATGAGGACGCTCCAAGTATTCCAACAGTGAATCAAGATCCCTCTAGAAGATCAGTTGGCCTCCGTTGCCCAACTAGTAGAACTTGTTGTACTGAACTTCCATCTATAAGAATTTAGGATGAGAAAGTTAGTGAAGTGATCAAGTGTGTCAAAGTTTTATGTAGTAATGTAAGAATTTGGAGGAACATGAACTTTTTTTGAGAGAAAGAAACCCAAGGGTGTGAGAGGAAATAGTTTTCACAAATACTCACTTTGGTTTTTGAAACTAAGTTTTTGTTTCGGACGTCCATTCTAACTAGGGTCTCCTATGGTCATGATGGCTCTGATACCAACTTTTCAACACCCGGATATTTAATCCCAGATGCCTGTTATGCCATACATCACAATCCCAAGATTAACATTTTTGCGAGACATAACAGATTGGATATCACAGTACATCATCCATTACAAACCATTATAAGGTCTTCCACAAAATAAAGGATCTCATGATCCAGTCTTAATACAATCATGTAGCGGAATAAATAGCGTAGCGGTGGGGTCCATCTTCAGTTTCACATGCAATGCTGATGATGGGAGATGATCCTAGTTGTCATAGCCATCCTGCTGTCCTCCTTCAGGGTAGTCCTCCTCATAGTCTGGCCACGGGAATAGCCAGGGACAAAAGCCATGAGTACTCTTTAAGTACTCGCAAACTATCACCAACAAGTAAGATAGTTCTAGTAGGAAGGCTAAACTCTAAGTTTATTTGTAAAGCTAAGTTTGAAACCTAAGCTGAGTTTAGAAACAAAGAAAGATAAAAATAAAGTTGAAAACACCTAAGTGGGAACTTAGTTGTCATAGTCACAACTCTGTTGTGGTCAAGTCATGTCTCAATTCATTTCTTAAGTCATTTTGAAAACATCTGACAACGGAACAATATGGCCACTCGAACTATCCATAACCGCGGACGCGGCTATTCGAATAGTTTGACACTCTGCAGAGGTGGTACACTTTCACCACAAAATTCGATACATCGGTCAGGGATAACCCTGAATCATCATACTTAGTATGCAGATAATCAAACATAACCTTTCCTTTACACACTCTAGTATAAGCACCTCTCCTATGAGCTTGGCCTTCCAGCCATGACCATCTGTCATCCTGGGCACTCCATAGATGGACAACATCGAGAGGTAGCCTCAGCTCAAACCTCTCCCGTGAGGGAACTAATACTAATGCATATAAACTTCCGGCTAAGCCTTACTCAATTCAGGTATTGTGGTTGTACGGTAAAATTGGAATGGTATTGCATCCGAACCCAACCATCAGTTTTTATAAAAGAGATAAGGCTCATGCCTCAAAATTTTCATCATCATAAACCATTTGTGTTTCTCAACACCTGTTAAAACATCTCAATAGAATGACTCATCATTCCAAGGTTTTCACAAGTCATTTTCACCAAGTATTCCCATCTAAAGTGATCAAGTTTTTGGTTTGGCTCTACACTACTAAGTTAAGAGTGTTCACTAATGTGGGATGCTAAGATCAATCTCATGCCATGGAATGACATCTAGGTCTAACTAGATAGGCTAAGTTTTATACTCTTTATGCTATCTATAAAGAAAGTAAAGGACTTTGGTAAAGTAAAGAAAGTAAAGCTTGTAAGTATAACTTGGGGTAGGTAATAGTTAAAATGTATAACCAAAGCATGCCTAATGCATCTTGCTTAGGTTATCTAGCTTTCAAGGTTTAGCTTGCATAGTTAAGACACTTGCAAGTGCTAGCTTTCCTTGGTTTGTGCAGTGGTCGAAATTCTCTTCCTCCTCCTCTTGGTAGAACTCCTCCTCCTCGTAGACTTGGTCGGTACTATCGTCTATAAATACATACGGAATACACAATCACAAAACAATACTTAACTATTCTACTTAGAATGCTAAGGCACACATTTGATGATCTATTATCATCACAAACATCACAAGATTTAATAAATAGTTTCATTTATTTTATTTGAGAAAAGTAATTTCTACTCATTGAAATTAACTAAGATTTAATATTCTCCAATTAAAGTATGGGATCATGTGGACACATGTCATCACCACATATTCTAATTCATGGGAATGTGATTTAAATGTTGGATCATATTTTAATAAGTTTAAGTTTAATATTTAATGATTTAAAGTGACTAGAAATGCCTAGATAGCATTATTTTGGTACTAGTCCAAAGTCACTGCATGCAAACCTTAATATTATTACATATTCAGATAGGTATGGTTAAATGTGATTTTTAAGAGTTGGAATCAACTCAAAAGCCATTATGGTTGATTTTAGAAAAATGTTTGAATGTGCAAAAGCTTATGTCTTGTTAGTTTAGCTAGGAGAGATCTATAACACTAAATGATTTAAATCCAACGGGCTTGGATAGAGATTTTCATTACCTTTCAACAAAATTGGAATCAATCAATTTGGATTTGTAGAACTCCCTGAATTGATTTTCAAACTAAGGGACAGAACTATGTTTCAGCTACAAAGGAAAATTCTAAATTTGAATCTACAGGCTTAGGCGGGAACACTAACGGGCCGGCCCAGTTTCACTCCGCAGTGCTGAGAACTATTGACAGGGGGTCCCGCCTGTTAGTGGCTCATTAAACGTGAAGCGGTACGGGGCATTGTGGACCGTAGGATTAGAGCTAGCATCTACGACTCACATTCATCATCGATGACGGACACGTCGCCGGCGAGGTGGAACCCTAACGGCTCAGTGGGGGTGCGGTGAGGGCGTACTAGGGCTCCAACGAGTGCGGCAAGGCGGGGAAACGAATGAGGAGATGACGGTAGGCTCAGGCAAAGTCACGGCAGCTCCGGGGGTGGACGAATTCGACGGGGGCGTCTCCTCCTCTGCTGCGGCTGTCTCCGGCGAAATTCTGGTGGTTGGCTGCTCGCGCTACTCTGGCGAGAGGTGGGGAAGGATCAGTGGAGAGAGGGGACTATGAGAGTGTGAATAATTTGTGCTAGGGAGGCTCCCTTATATAGGCCCGGCGAGGCGCGCGCAGTCTGGGGTCGAGGCGCAGCGTGTGGCGTGCTGTCGGTGATGGCGCTCTAGCGTGCACTGGCGCGGCGTAGAGACTTAGTGTGGGGCTTGGCCTCGGTGCTCCATGGGCTAGCAGTGGCCGTGGGGTGGATCGTGGACGGCGGTGAGGTCACGCCTTGCTTCCTGGAGCGGCGGAGAGGGGCTGGTGGTCTGCTGTGGCTTGTGCATGGTTGGCCGGTGAGCATGGCCTCGGGGTGGCCTGGCACTATGGCTAGAGACAAGGGGGTGGGCTGGTTAAGGCATGGTTAGATCAAAGAGGGACAGATGGAATGATTTGGGGTCAAATGGGTGGCAAAACCCTGTAGAAATAGTGAGGCTAAACTAGGGTGTGATCAGTGCATGCCAAGTGTTCGACCAAATGGCCGCATGACACAAAGATTTGAATTTTTCAGAGATTTTTGGTGGAGTGGTTTGTCACATGCTTAAGCATCTGTGGTTGCTTGGGATTTTCAAATTGAGTTCATTTGGATGGTTTTTGAAAAAGGGTGATATAGACATATGAGATAGATTCCATTTTCAAATGTCATTTAAATTTAGAGTTTAAATGTTTTTGGAAGAACACAAAGTGGGCCTTGGTACATAACTACTTGTACAAGCAAGGGGTGCAAAGATCCACAATTGTTTCTGTTTGAAATTGAGTGCTAGGAACACCCAGAGTGTCCTAGTTGATTAAAATGGCAAAAGTGACCATTTCCTTTTATTAATTCTTTTTGATTTCTTTTTCTTTGGATTTTGCTTGGGAATGATCTAGATGATGTGGCATTCATCTTAGAATCATTTTGCAACCATTAGAACAAACAATCATGGCATTTCAAAACAACTCCTATTTAGTGCAACACTCATATGCATGCTTAAATCTTTTAAATGGGAAAAAGGTTTTGTTAACCCTAAATTGGGTGATTTTGATCTTGATCACTTGGATTAAAGTTTTGGGATGTTACAAACCTTCCCCCCTTAAATAATTATGTATAGATGTACACATAATTCGAGTTATCGCTGGAAAACTTACTGGTATCATAGGATCATCAGCCGTATGCATGTCCAAGGACAGCTCCGAGATCTTCCTCTCGATCCGCTCCCTTCAACTATTTGATTTGGGACTCATAGTCCCTTTCTGAGTAAGGATGGGAGCAGATCTAGAGAGAGTCTGTTTTGCTCTTGGTGATGGAGTGCATAAGTCGACCTCCATGGTGTTGGAGAGGCTGGATCTGGTGTCCCAGCCAGCAGTGGACAAAATCGGATCCTTTCAGACCCTTGTGCTTCATCAGATATTCGATCCGCCTCTTAGCTAGAAGCAGATCGTCAATGACGGGCTGGAGGATCCGTGTCCCAGGACTCTTGGGGCGTGGCAGCACCATCAACAAAAACCGGCAAAGCTGTTGCTTTCCCGGGAGATGGTCTGTCCTTGTGATAGAAGAATGTGGACGGCCATTGCTTCACCGACTCACTATCATTAATCCTAGGATATACTCGCTCTCTCCTAACAAAAAAGCTAAGAGTTCCGGTAATATAAGGATTACTAGTGGTGATAGAATTTCTCCGGTTATGAAAGTAATACTGGAAGAGAATGAGACTAGGCCTAATACCGAGATACCTCTCCCACAAAGAGGCACACACGCTCATTTCTAAAATAGAGTTCGGGGGAGATGGTGGAGTTGTACTCCATAGTGATCTATGACCTCAGAGAAGAAGCCTGAGGGAGGAAAGCTCAAACCTCCATCGAGGTGAGTGCCGAAGTGCAGTCGCTTGTCGGTGTTAGGGGTGGGGATGGTTTGTCCGTGGCTGCTCCACCAGTCACCCGCACGGAGGAGACCTTCGTTCTCGACAGCACGGAGCTTGGCATCATCAAGGACGTACAGGATCTAGACCTCATGGAATTTCTCCTTCTCCGCACAGGTGCTGTCGTTGTTGTAGCCACTGCAGTAGAAGATGAAGTGTCAACACCCGGATTTTTAATCCCAGATGTCTGTTATGCCATACATCGCAATCCCAGGATTACCATTTTTGTGAGACATAAGAGAATTGGTACCACAGTACATCATCCATTACAAACCATAATAAAGGTCTTACAGATAAAGGATCTGATGATCCATTCTTAATACAATCAAAGTAGTGGAAAATAAACGTAGTAGGGGCTTCATCTTCAAGTTCAGAGGCAATGCTGATGATGGGAGATGATCCTAGTTGTCATAGACCTCATGTTGTCAATCTTCCTGGTAGTCCTCCTCATAGTCTGGCCACGGGAATAGCCAGGGACAAAGCCATTAGTACTCTTGAAGTACTAGCAAACTATCACTAACAAGTAAGGTAGTTCTAGTAGGAATCTTAAGCTCTAGGTTTATTTGCCAAAAGCCAGGTTTATTTCATACTGAGTTAAGAAGTAAAGAAAACTAATTTAATGTTCTACATCACCTAAGTGGGGAACTTAGTTTTCATGTTCACAACCCTATTGTGCTCAAGTCAAAGTCATAGTTCAATTCACAAGTCATTTAGAAAACATCTGACAACGGAATAGTATGGCCACTCCAACTGTCCATGATCGCAGACCCGGCTATTCGAATAGTTTGACACTCTGCAGAGGTGGTACACTTTCACCACAAAATTTGATACATCCGTCAGGGATAACCCTGAATCATCATACTTAGTATGTGGATAATCAATCCTAACCTTTCAATTACACACTCTAGTATAAGCACCTCCCCTATGATCTTGGCCTCCCAGCCATGGCCATCTGCCAGCCTGGGCACTGCATAGGTGGACATTCACACTCACTAGGTAGCCTCATCTCAACCTCTTTCCGCGAGGGAACCCATACTAAGGCATATAAGCTTCCGGTTAAGCCCTACCCAATTCAGGTATTGTGGTTGTACGATAAAAATTTCGGTTAACCATCAGTTTTTATAAAGGGC
This sequence comes from Avena insularis, assembly GCA_023614405.1. Lineage (NCBI taxonomy): Eukaryota > Viridiplantae > Streptophyta > Magnoliopsida > Poales > Poaceae > Avena > Avena insularis. Next base: position 318,419,332 of record CM042686.1, read on the forward strand.
TAAGGCTCATGCCTCGACATTTTCATCATCAAATCATTTTCTGTCCATAAAACATGTCAATACATTTCAATAGAATGAACCATCATTCCAAGGTTTTCATAATCATTTTCACTAAGTATTCCCATCTAAAGTGATCAGTTTTTATGCTTAGCACTAGCCACTAAAGTTGAGGGTATTAACTAATCAGGGGTACTAATCAAGTGTAACTATCCAAATCTAGTGTTATGTCTTTTGATGACATCTAAGTATAACTAGTTAGGCCTAATTTTATACTGGTAAAAGTAAAAGAATAAAGCTTGCAAGTAAAAGTTGGGATTGGTATAATCAAAGTTGTATAACCAAGCATGCCTAATGCATCTTGCATAGGTTATCTTGCAAGTATGACTTGCATAGTTAACTTGTAGTGTTAGGCTTGCATAGTTAAGAAAACTTGCCAGTGTTAGCTTGCCTTGAGTAGTGCAGTGGTTGAAGTTTTCTTCATCTTCTTATTGGTAGTACTCCTCCTCCTCGTATCCCGGGTCGGTACTATCGTCTATAAATGAATACGACATACACAATCACCAAACAATACTTAAATACTTCTATTGAGCACACAAAGGCTCACACTAGATGATCTAGCATCATCACAATCATCACATGAAATAAAGATTTAGTTTTATTCATCTTATTTTAGACAAGTAATTTCTACTCATTGAAAAATACTTAAGACTTAATATTCTCCAATTAAAATATGGGATCATGTTGACACATGTCATCACCACATATTCTAATACTTGGGAATGTGATTTAAAGTGTGGATCAAAATTTATAAATTTTAACATTACTATTTAATATAATTAAAGTGACTAGAAATGCCTCACTAACATTCTTTTGGTACTAGTCCAATGTCACTACATGTAAACCTAAATATTTTTACATATACAGATAGATCTTTCTGAGAGTTGGAATCAACTCAAAAGCATATATGGTTGATTTTTCAAAAATGTTTGAAGTTGGAAATGTCTCTGTTTTTTATTTTTACTATAGGTGATCTATAACTTCAAATGGTTTGAATCCAACGGGCTTGGATAGATAATTTGAATACCTTTCTAAAAAAATTTGAATCATGCAATTTGGTTCAGTGAATCTCTTTGAATTGGTTTTTGAATCTACTTACAGAATCTAGTTTTAACTAAATTAGTAAAATCCTATTTGAATCTACGGGCTCTGCGCGGGAAACCAAATGGGCCGGCCTAGCTGCACTACATGGGTGCAGCGGGCTGCTGACAGGGGCGTCCCACTAGTCAGTGTCTCATTTTACCCGAATCGGTACGTTTTAATCTAGGTCGTACGATTAGACTAGGAACTAACCACTGACATGCATCGTCTACAACGAATAGCTCCAGCGAGACGGAACCCTAACAGCGACGGTGGGGGTATGTGGAGGCTCACCTAGGCTCCAGCTAGGGTCGGTGATGGGGGCGAATGACGTTGTAGATGACAGCGGTTCGAATGGTGGTCGCAACGTCTCCTCAGGCGGCTCCAATTAATGACTCCTCTTCTCCTCTGCAGCGGTGGACTTCGGGCAAATTCCAGCGGGCTGGTGCTTGCCTTGCTCCTAGGAGAGGTGTGGGAGGTTCTGTGAGGAGTGGGGAGTGGAATTGTGTGGAGAATGGAGGCTGTTGTGGCCTCCATTTATACACCGGCGAAGGGGACAGGGCGGGATGGCTCGGGCTCGTTGGTGATGGCGATACAGGGGGCTAGCGGCATGGCTGCGGGTAGGGTTTGGCGCGGTGCTTCCTAGAGGTCGTCGCACGGTTAATGGCTCATCACAGGGCGGTCCAGAACAGTCGGGACTAGTTGGTGCTCTGCGCAGGAGTGGCAACGTTCGAGACCGCGTACAGTGGCTACGGGTCGCACAGTGGCAAATGGGCATGTCTAGGAGGTAGCTAGGGTCACGGCGAGTGCGGGCACGCGCGGCGAGGGCAAGGAGCGGCGTGTGTTCGCGTGTTGGCTGCGGCGCTCTAGCACGCTCTCGGCATGGCAACAGAGAAATGGGCACGGCGTTTCTCGGGTAGTCCACGGCTGGCATGCGGTCGAGGGTTGTACAGGTGGTGGCGGTGGACGGTCGCCTGTCTCCTGGGCATCGTGGGAGATGGCGGCATTGGCTGTGGCGAGTTTTCCATGGTCGACCGGCGCGGCGGCTTTGGGCGACGCTGCACTGGTACAACGGCAAAGGGGGTGCGTTTCCTGCGTTGCTAGGTGTTGGGGGAGACCAGGGGAGTGAAGAGGGGACAAATGGGTGAGTGATCACTACTCCAAACAGTGTAAGTTAGGCACTGGTTTATCTGTTCTTGCAATGTGTTCGACCAAATGGCCGCATGAGATTAACATTTGAATTTTTGGCTAAATTTTGGTGAGTGTGCTTGTCACATGCTTGAGTGTCTATGGTTCCTTGGGTTTGCCAAGGTGAATTGTTTTGACTGGTTTTTAGAAAATGGTGATCTTAGCATATGAACTTGATTCAGTTTTAATTGTCCTTTAAATAGATTTGTAAATTGTTTTTGCTTGTTTGGAGAATGGGCTTGGGTTCACTTTTACTTGGTCTAGCAGGGGGTGAAAAGAATTGAGAAAGTTTATATTAGAAATCTTGTACTAGAAACACCAAAAGTGGGCTAGTGGTTAATTTTGGTCAAAATGACCATTTGATCATATGATTCATATTTGAATTTCTTTTCTTTGGATTTTGTTTGTAATTGGCCTAGATGATGTAGTATTGATATCTAAACCATTCCTTATCATTTGTAGAAATTAAACAAGGCAATTGCACTCATTCATACACTAATGTAATTCACACATACACTCATATTAGATTTAATAAAAAAAGTTTTTGTTAACCCTAAACTTGGGTGATTAGAAATTGATAATCTTGATTAATGTTTTTGGGGTGTTACATCAAGCCTCAGCCATTTTTTGGGCATGGTGACCTAGGGTGGGCGGTGCTGTGGGATGTGGGGGAGGCAAAGGAGCTCTGTTCGTAGTAAACATCGAAAGGAAGGAAGAAATCTCAACCCCTTATATCCTTCACTTATGCCAAGATTTGTGCAAAGTAAACAGTAACCATGCCACGTGTCATCGCAGGAGTTGGGTAACCTCCTCGTGATTATTACACCGCCTCAATCTCCTTGTTCACATTAAAACGACGCCTCGGTTCCGCAAAAGGTGGACCTGCCAACGGTCGTGCTGACAAGAATGTCTGTTAGTGACGTGACTTGACCTTGACTGATGTCAGGTTACGTCAGAGACTAAGTTCCGGCTTAGTTTGAATTTCAAGCTGGAAACCCGAATAACATATTCATAGGTCCGACTCATTTTGAGATCCGGATCCTATCCTTTCTTTTGAAGTTTCAGGAACCCTTCAAGATTCTACAAGCCAAAGATAGATCAAGCTATACAATGATGAAATCTGACTATGGATCTTGGAGGCTTCCGGGGGCTGCTGTTGGGGATATACTTTCCGGGTATCCTCATTGTGCCTCACTGACTAGGGTGGCCCACTTCGGGTTAGATCTTTGCCTCACAGGCGGCCTAGTCAGGGAGAAGACATAGAGTCCAGTCCGGCTTTGGGAAGGCCTAGAAGACTTACCGACATAGGCCTATAGTGTTACTTGTAGTTCAAGATGTATTCTGTAAGTGACTCTTAGTCGTAGCCAGATAGATCTCTCCTGTAAACCCTAGGCCGGATATCTATATAAGCCGTCCTAGGGACCAGCCTTTAGGGCACCCCACAATAGTCTAAAATCTCAACTCGCACAGGCGAAACCCTTGTAACCCATTGATACGTTGCAAACGTATATATAATTTTTGATATTCCATGCTTGTTTTATATCTACTTTCTTATGTTTTGTCCACACTTTGTAGTATTTTTATACACTTTCTAGGACTAACCTATTAACAAGATGCCACAGTGTCAGTTGCCTGTTTTCTGCTGTTTTTGGTTCCAGGAAAGTTAGAAAATGAATATTCTCGGAATTGGATGGGACAAAAGCCAAAGTTAATATTTTACCGGAAGACACATGCAGTCCGAAGGAGAGACGAAGGGGGGCCACAGGGCGGCCACACCACCCCTTGGCGCGGGTAGCCCTAGGCCGCGCCAGGGCATGGTGTGGCCCCCTAGCCGGCCACCAACCTTACCCCTTCGCCTATAAGAAGCCCCCGGGACGAAAAACCTAAATCGAACATACTCCAGCCACGAAAAGTTCCGCAGTGCTGTAGCCACCGAAGGGGAGATTTGGGGGACAGAAAGTCTGTGTTCCGGCACCCTACTGGGACGGGGAAGTGCCCCCGGATCCATCTCCATCTGTCTCCACCACCATCTCCATCGCTGTTGCTGATTCCCATGACGAGGAGGGAGTAGTTCTCTCTCGAGGCTAAGGGTTCTACCGGTAGCCATGTGTTCATCTCTCTCTCTATGCATGATCATGTTCTGATCATGAGCTTTGTAATCAACTAGATCTACCTTGCTACTCAAGTTCTTTAATAGATCTCTGCTCTCCCCATGTGTGTGAAAGTGACAACATGCACACCATGGTGGCACTTAGGCTAGAGATTACAAATACTTGTTATGAGTTATATTTAGAGTGGGATGTTTCTATGAAATTATGGTGTTTATTGGAACCATCTAGAGATCAAGGTGACAGTGTGGGGTTATCTAGATGGGGAAAGCGGGCTTTGAGGTGTGCTTTTATAGCCCTACAATGGATTAGAGTGTCCAACCGGAGAGTAGTTCAGAGTAGTATCATAAAGAGAAGATATTTATATGGGAGTGTTCACTAGTGAAAGTATGATCCCTAGGCCTAGTTTCTAAACATTGGAACACCGTTTGCAACTAGATTTGTTTCATGTTTGCTTGCTGCCATCTTTATTTCAGGTTTCCTTTAGTCTCTTCCACGCCATCAAGCTATTTTCTGGCACCGTTGTCTTCTACCCATACCACTTGTATTTCACTATCTCTTTGACGAACTAGTGCACCTATACAACTGACAAGTGTATTGGGTGTGTTGGGGACACAAGAGACTTCTTGTATCTTGATTGCAGGGTTGCTTGAGAGGGGATATCTTTGACCACTTCTTCCCTGAGTTCGATAAACCTTCGGTGATCCACTTAAGGGAAAACTTGCTGCTGTTCTACAAACCTCTGCACTTGGAGGCCCACCAATTGTCTATAAGAATAGAAGTGCGTAGACATCAAGCTATTTTCTGGTGCCGTTGCCAGGGAGGTAAGGTAAAAGGTACTCACATCCCCCAGTGTGAGTGCTCGAAGTTATTTCCTTTAGATTCTGCAATTTTGTCTTTTTGTTTCTTGTTGTCACTAGTTAGGCTTTTTAGAGAGCTTTTTAGTATTTTCCCTAAGTTAGAACATGAATTGTCTGAAAAGAAAATTAAAAAACCCATGGAAATTTCTTTGCATGCTAATAGCAATGTTATTAGTATGAATCTTTTGAACACCTTTGTTGCTAATGCTATGGAAACGTCTAAGTTTGGGGAAGTTAGTTTTTATGAAAATGATCTTTTTAGTTTCCCAGCTTTAAAGAAGAAAATTTTCTCTAATGATACTTTATCTCCCATATGTGGTAATTCTAATGATACTTGTGATATTTTAAATCCACATACTGAAAGCATCTCGTTTGAAATACCTATAAAAATTGTTGAACGTGTTATGAATAACTATTATTTTGGAGATGGAACTGTCCATCCTGGTGATCATTTACTCTTTATACACGAATTATGCGAGTTGTTCAAGTGTGCAGGTATTTCAATGAACCAAGTTAAGAGGAAGCTATTCCCTTTATCACTTAAGGGCAAAGCAAGGGAGTGGTATGAGCTACTAGATGATCCTCATCATTTGGAGTGGAAAAAACTTGAATCTCTCTTTTACTCTAAATTTTATCCTCCTCATGAAATTCATAAAGATAGGAATTACATTTATAATTTTCATCCACATGATGGAGAAAGTATTGCCCAAGCATGGGGGAGATTGAAGTCACTAATGCACAAATGTCCCATTCATGAGCTCTCCAGTGATATTGTTATTAATAATTTCTATGCAAGGCTTTCAGGACATTACAAGGACTATCTAGATACTTGTTTAGAGGAATCCTTCACAAGTAAGGAGGTTAAATCTAAGTGGGATCTTCTTGAAACAATTCAAAGCAATAACGAAGATTGGGATAACGACAAAGGTAAAGAACCAGGTATAAACTATGAGTATGATTGCATTAAATCTTTCGCTGAAACTGCTGATTTTCAAGAGCTTAGTGCTAAATATGGTCTTGATCCTCAAATTCTTGTTGATTTTTGTAGAGCCTTTTCTTCTGATATTAATTCTCCTAAAGAAAAATGGGACATGTATCATGAGCCTTTTAAAGACACTTGCATAGAAAATGAAATTGTAATTAACGATAGCAATAAACATGCTCAAACCTCTGAAAGTACCATTTATTATAAGCATGTTAATTTTTGAGGAATACATAGACCTTGTGAGAAGAATCAAATTGAAGAAGAATATTGTATCACCCACAGGAATGAAAAAACTAGAACATGGTATAGGGCTCTAAATGATCTTGGTAAAAACATTTGTGCCCTCTATCCTTTTATTTGTGAACTTTGCTTTGAAGTGGGTCATTTCAATTTTCAATGCTCAGGCCATAATAATAGCCCTTCTAATCCAATGAGTACTGCAAGTTTGTATTGTGATGACATGATCACTCCTAATCAGCATCATGAACTTACATTATTCCGGGGTGTGAAGAATTATCAAGAAAATCTTCTATGGTAGATATGAGTGCTTTTGATATGAATAGTGTCCTGCATGGTTGTCATCTTTATTGTGTTCATAATCGTCACACAAATACTTACAGACAAAATATTATAAAGATGAGATTTTACCAAATATGATAGGACTAATATGTGTTTTGGTCTTATTAATGAAAAGGAGTAATCCTCCAAAGTTTCTTCTATTGTCTCTAACAATGAACTAGGGTATATGGAGAAGCTTCCTTTCAAGCCTCTCCCTCCTAAAGAGAAGAAGAAAAAGAAGAAGAGGAGGAGTAAAAGGAGAGAGGAAACGATATTTTCCCCTAAGCAAGTTGCTCCTATTATAGTTTTTGATGAGTCTGAACTCGATGATGTTCCTATGCCTATTACCTATAGTAGTGATCATGATTGGGAAAAGCACACTACTTTTGATATTGAAAATCTCTTCGGTACCAATTCTGAAAATGATGATATTAATAATTGTTGTACTATTAGTGATACCCGTGTTCCTTCCAATGATGATATGTTTACAAATGAACACACTTTGGAAGATAACTATTGTATTGCTTATGATGATACTATACCTCCAATATATGATGATTGCAATGATGAATATGATATTTTCAGTCCATCTACTATTGAGGAGAAAATTAATTATGATTACAATATGCCTCCTATATTTGATGATTATGGTGATGAGAATAATAATGATAGTTATTTTTTTGAATTTGGTCCCACTATAATTAATAAGAATGACTATGTTTATGTGGGGAGTATTAATTCTTTTATGCATGTGGCTCATGATAAGAATGTTTTATGTGATATTTATATTGTTAATTTTATTCATGATGCTACCTAAAGTTATTATGAGAGAGGGAAGCATGGTTTTATGTGTCTCAACAATATTAAGTTTCCCCTCTTTATTCTGAAAATTTTGAAGTTGCACTTGTTTTGCTTTCCTATGCTTATTGCTTTGTACTTTCATGACTTGTTTCTTTACAAGATTATTTTTCATAGGAAGTGGGTTAGACTTAAATGTTCTTTGAATTTTCTTATTGATGTTCTCTTTTACTTCAATTCATATGTCTTATGTGAGCATCTTCTCAAACTATCATGTCTAACTTAAAGGCATTAAAGAAAAGTAATTCTTGGGAGATAACCCAATAGTTTTCTTGAGTCTTGGAAGTTATTACTTTTGTAATAACCTCTCCTTATCCTTTTTCTATTTCATTTTTGTGCCAAGTATAACCTCTAGTGAGAGGGAAGTAAGATTTGGGGAAGTTCTGTCCCGAAACAGATTTTTGTGCTTCACTTTACAAATTCGTGAAAAATCTCTGTATGTCGGATTGAGCTGTAATTTTCTGAATGAATCCGCCAGGTTGTTAGCTAACTTTCATTAGTTCAACACTTTTCGATTTGAGGAACAGAAGGTCTTCGAAAAAATTGGTTTTTACCTGCTGGTCTGTTTTGACAGATTTCTGCCATTATTTGCATTTGCTCCTTATTGATTCCTTTTTGGGTTCGTTTTGGAGAATTGAGATTTTTGAGGAAGTGCTACAGTATCTTGTGTTTTAATGGAAGTTTTATTTGTGTTGAAACTGAACCCAAAGACTTATTATCTTGAGTACACTAATGTTGCTAATAAAGATTGTGTGAAGTTTTGTATGAAGGAAAAATTTCAGGTGTAGGGAAAGAATGATGTAATAAGATGAAGAATGGACTAATGCTCAAGCTTGGGGATGCCACCCCGTGTCACCCCAACAAATATCCAAGAAGTACAAGCGTCAAAGCTTGGGGATGCCCAAGACATCCCCTTCTTCATCAATAAAAATCTCAGGTTTCTTCCAAACACTTCATTTTTATTGTTTCATGCACAGTTGTGTTGTTCTTGGAGCGTCTTCATTGTTGTTTTTGGTTTTAGTTTGCTTAGTTTGCTTGAATAAATTTGTTGGACCCCCTCTTTCATACATTAGTTTTCAAATAGTTTGTTTTGGATTGGAAAAGAGTAGGAAAGTTCATGCTTAAGTGGTAAAGAGAGCTTGTTTTTGACTATGGCCTATGCTTTGTCATGTCATGCTTGATATTGTTTTGGCTTTATGCTTAGTGATATTTTCTGTAGCATGACATGTTATAAAAAATTGAGATTTCTTTATGTGCCTTGAAAGAATCATGTGCTGTTTTAGCATATTAAAGCATAGTATTGTGGTATTCTCCTTTGATGCTTTATTTGGCTTGACTTGGCGCATGCTCACACCATGTTAAGACTATCCCAAGTCACCATAGCCTTTATGATCCTTTAGTTTTGGACTTGTAATATCACTTTATGCTTTAATTAATGATGTTTTGTCGCTTTGCATGATTATGGCCATTATTGCTCTCTTAGTTGGTCGCTCCTAGTCTTTTGCTAGCTGCCATAACCAAGTATGAGTTCCACTCATGCATCCAACTCCAAATAAAACCAAGTTATTCTAAAGAGTCCACCATACCTACCTATTAGCATTTGCTATTCCAAGTATATTCATGTTTTTATCTACCTTCAAAAATAAATTTGTTATGAGAAAACTAGTGATTAAAGCTCTCACAAACTTGATGGCACACTTTATTTTCTTTCCCTAATAAACTTGAACCATTGTGTCGTCAATGTTGTATATGCTTGCACTTATACGTTGGGGATTAGCAGAACTATGTTTTCATGGGGAACGCTTTCAACATTGCACTTGTACATTGTACCTAGTTCATATCATGCTCTTTTGTCTATGGATGTCGTCGGTGTGAAATGAAAGGGGAGCTTGTATGTCCATGGAGTTATGTATGTGTGTTAGAGAAACGCCTGGGCGGCTGGTCTAATCCATGCCTAGTCATGGTGGAAACCTGCACCAGAAGCATAATGAGCAATCTATGAAGCATTCTTCTTATAAAAAAAGAGATAGATATTGAGAAAAAAATAAGAAAAATATGAGAAAAGGGGAAAGAGAGAAAAAGTACCATTTTCCCATGGTAAATAAGAAGATTGCTGAGATGCTCGTTGTTGGCTTGCCTTGTCATTTTGATATGGGTATTCTTCCGTATCATCGGGCAAGGGGTACCCCATTGGCGATTCTCTATGATACACATGTACTTACTATGACAAGAACTTACCGGTAACTAAACTTGAGTATCATGAGGAGCGGCCCATGTATTCAAGGGACATGAGATTTCCAATTTATACTTTGTCAAGCATATGCTCCATGGTTTGTTCACTTTAACATTAATCACTTCAAGTTCCTATGATAGGGGCAATGTGAGCTAAAAGCTAAGAAGTATCATAATTTTTGAAAGCTCTTTATGAAACTTGAATCCCTACTTCCTTCTATGAAGGTCTTTCTTTTACTTTTATGTTGAGTCTCCATCTTCTATCTTTATGCACCTATTGAGAGAGCATAGTTGCCATTCTTAGTTTAATGTGCATTGTCCCAAAACTTGTTGATTGATTCATAATGTTGATATTGCTTGTTCTTGAACTATTTGTATCTAGTCACCCTTAAGAACTTTGAAGGTGTCCTATGCATTTATGTTTTGCTACTCCATGAGGGACAAGCTGAATGCCACTATGCTATGTTTTCTATATGTGAAACAAACAAACGTCTTTCAAAGCATTGTTATTCATTAATATTTTGTTTATGCCTTTTCATGTTACAACATTGTTACTATGTCTTATTGTTAGAACTTCTTCTTTCATGCTCATGGTTAGAGTACTTTGATCCCAGCTTTCAATGCTTGCAAATGGTTTGATCTTGATTGTGATGGTGCATGTCACCTCAAAAATTATTCTTTCTTTTTATCACTTACCTACTCGAAGACGAGCAGGTGTTAAGCTTGGGGATATTGATACGCTGGAAATGTATCTATAATTTTTGATGTTCCATGCTTATTTTATATCTACTTTCTTATGTTTTGTGCACACTTTGGAGTATTTTTATACACTTTCTAGGACTAACCTATTAACAAGAGGCCATAGTTCCAGTTGCCTGTTTTCTGTTGTTTTTGGTTCCAGGAAAGTCAGAAAATGAATATTCTCGGAATTGGACAGGACAGAAGCCAAAGTTAATATTTTACCGGTAGACACATGGAGTCCGAAGGAGAGACGAAGGGGGGCCACAGGGCGGCCACACCAGCCCTTGGCGCGGGCAGACCTAGGCCGCTCCAGGGCATGGTGTGGGCCCCCTGGCCGGCCACCGACCTTGCCCCTTCGCCTATAAGAAGCCCCTAGGACGAAAACCCTAAATCGAACAGCCTCTAGCCACGAAAAGTTCCGCAGCATCCCCACCACTGAAGGGGAGATTCGGGGGACAAGAAGTCTCTGTTTTGGCACCATGCCGGGACGGGGGAAGTGTCCCTGGAGCCATCTCCATCGATCTCCACCACCATCTCCATCGCTGTTGCTGATTCCCATGACGAGGAGGGAGTAGTTCTCTCTCGAGGCTAAGGGTTCTACCGGTAGCCATGTGTTCATCTCTCTCTCTATGCATGATCATGTTCTGATCATGAGCTTTGTAATCAACTAGATCTACCTTGCTACTCAAGTTTTTTAATAGATCTCTGCTCTCCCCATGTGTGTGAAAGTGACAACATGCACACCATGGTGGCACTTAGCCTAGAGATTACAAATACTTGTTATGAGTTATATTTAGAGTGGGATGTTTCTATGAAATTATGGTGTTTATTGGAACCATCTAGAGATCAAGGTGACAGTGTGGGGTTATCTAGATGGGGCAAGCGGGCTTTGAGGTGTGCTGTTATAGCCCTACAATGGATTAGAGTGTCCAACCGGAGAGTAGTTCAGAGTAGTATCATAAAGAGAAGATATTTATATGGGAGTGTTCACTAGTGAAAGTATGATCCCTAGGCCTAGTTTCTAAACATTGGAACACCGTTTGCAACTAGATTTGTTTCATGTTTGCTTGCTGCCATCTTTATTTCAGGTTTCCTTTAGTCTCTTCCACGCCATCAAGCTATTTTCTGGCACCGTTGTCTTCTATCCATACCACTTCTATTTCACTATCTCTTCGCCGAACTAGTGCACCTATACACCTGACAAGTGTATTGGGTGTGTTGGGGACACAACAGACTTCTTGTATCTTGATTGCAGGCTTGCTTGAGAGGGGCTACCTTTGACCACTTCCTCCCTGAGTTCGATATACCTTGGTGATCCACTTAAGGGAAAACTTGCTGCTGTTCTACAAACCTCTGCACTTGGAGGCCCAACAACTGTCTACAAGAATAGAAGTGCGTAGACATCACCCATATTCTGGCTCTACCATATTACTAGGTTGCTAGCAGGAGTAGGATCCATCCAAAGCCGACAGATTCGAACCTGGATAAACTTGTGTGCTCACCGTCCCAGAACACCGTACGTCGCATACCCCTCTCTTATGCACGCCTCGAGGACTCCCTCATGGCGTACTTGTCATCAACCGACGACTTCCTCCACACCAACACAGATGATGAACACACCAGAGGAACAAACATAGAGCCGCCGTACAACGGCGCATGTGCGCAGTGCCATGCTGTGGACGTAGGAGAAATCAGCCATTCCGATGCGCGCGTGGTTGCCGAGGAGAGATGGAGGAGGATGGATGCTGAGAGACAACAAATGAGAGAGAAAGAGGTTAATTTGTTTTGCATGCACAGATCCTGAAATTTACTACTAGTAGAAGTGTACTATATGTAAGGCCACAGTAGTACCTCGTGTCAGGAACCCATCATAACTTTGCTCTGACACCGAACTGCCTTCAAACCCTCTTTGCTGTTGTTCTCCTCCCTTGCCTATGTTTTATTCTCTCAGCTTACAGTCTCTTCTCTTGCTCTTTGATTTTCCCCTCCATTTTGAGCCATATTCTTCCTAGTAGTAGTACTGTACTTGATTTATAGAAAAAACATTCCTCTCGCCTGGAAAGTTGAAATTATCTCGTTTCCTAATACTTAATGGAAACTCCCCTTGGCAACATATTATTTACCATGCCAAGATGCACCAATCTACATAATATGGGAAAATTATCATAAACTATGCCATTGGATATGGCCATGATGATGTAGCTCGACGTTCGGTCATTACCACATCATGGTATCCAACTTATGCCAAGTCGTCATGGACTCCAAAGGTGAATTTGTTCCTCTATGCGAGCGCACTTCCTACCCTCTTGAATGGTATACTACTTCATACTCCGTCCCATTTGCATGATAGGTTCATATCGACAAGTATGGCGGCTAGGGAGGAAGCCCGGTGCACCAAGCCCGACAAGATGGAGGCTTGGAAGAGAAGACAGAACAAGCTAAGCCGCAACACCAAATTCTCTGGCCTACGCACACTGAGTCTCTGGCCTGAAGATCGGAATCCTCGGACAACCACACTGGAATCTCCGGCTGGCCTCTGGACCGAGCCTAAGGACAATCTGACTACCACACCGGAGATAGACCGGAGTCTCCCGACCATGCACACCGGACTCTCCGGCCTGAGAGAATGGGCCTACACACCGCCTGCTGGGCCTTTGGCCCATGTACCCCCTATTCCGCTACCTTCTCCCTTTCCCCTTGCTTTCCTGTCGGTTTGACTATGAGATGCGTGAAGATCGGGCCACCCTAAAGGTCACCCCTTATCATCTGGTATCAGCAGCTTTTGGTTGCCACGGTTTTCTCATCGATTTGGTCTTTTCCCTATAAATTCGAAAATTCCACCAAAAAAGCCCCAATTCGTGTTCTGGATTGATATGTGATTTGAGTGTGTTTTTGTAGTTTTTGATCCTTGGATTACTTGCTAAACTTGTTGATCTACCTTCCCCTGCGTTCCCATGGTCTAATTCCTTGATTTCCCCCCACGAAATTGGTGTTTTGGTTCGAGTTTTTCTGCCAAAATTGTGTCTCGGTCGAGTTCTACATGTCCTAGAACCTCCGAACCGGAGATTTGGTCCCTAGACCAAAGATTTCGGCCCACAGACCAGAGATTCCACCACAAACCGGAGATTCCAGTAAATATCCTGACCCCCATACTGATTGGCATCTAGTTTTCGCGCAGAAAAATAGATTTGACCTTTCTCACTGTTTTGAGCATAACTTTTGCATTCGAACTCGGATTTTGTTGTTTTAGCTCGTTTCAAAGAGGAAAAGGAGAACTACATCATCATCCAGCTGGTTCATGCTATCTACTCCATCCAAATTCCGTGAGCAAAGTGGAATCCACCAATAAAGTGTGAAGATCGGCGATGATAGGTATAAAAATTCCACAACTTCTCCGCACTTGCTTTCCGTTGTGAGATACACTATCTTTGCGATCAACAAACACCTAATGATACTAATTCCTCCTATGATTTCTTGGGATATGCACATTTGATACTTGTAGAATTCCGAGCGAAAGTTCTGAGTGCACTATCTCATATAGTTATCTTGTATAGTTGTTGGCACAAGGAAGGGGCAAGTGAACAATAAAAGGAAAAGAGAAAAAAAGAAGAAAAAGAAAGAAAGAAACAAGTGCCTCATATAATAGGAAGGGCAAGATTGATGAACATCAAATAGGTGGTACTTATTGTGCATATCTTGTAGCCTACCAACTTTATTGCAATCAAACTAGCATCTCTCCTTGCACTTGTGTGACACGAGCTTATAGTCTTTGCTAGGTAATCATTTGGTTCTTCGTTCACTTTCTCTGTCGCACAAGTCCCATTTATCCCACCGTGTGTGTTTCCTTGTACATAATTCCTATCTTGTGGATTGACTTGTTTTGCTTTGTGATCATCGTGGTTCTTTACTTGCCATTACAATATCTTGATTTTGGATTGTTCTTGGACATGCCACCTTCCATTACTATCCACCATAAGCTTTGTGTGTGTGTGTTTTTAGTGTTTAGTTGGTTTTGGTGTTCCGCGTGAACTTCACTTTACATGGTTTTGATTGCTCTCAAGTGTGGCCACTTGCACGACTATCTTCCAATGTAAAGTAAGCTTTGATGTTGCATCCCTAACCCCCCTACCACTTCCATATACACCACTTGATCTTGTGAATCATGTCTAGAGACTCTGGAACCAAGGATGATATCTATGAAGAATCTATGATGAGCCACCATGACTAACTCCACAAGTATAGAGGGAATGACAGAGCACTACACTGAAAATGGCTCTGCATGCTTTGAGGACCTAAAGCATTACACCTATGATGATCCCACATGCATGGAAGACATGGGGAACATCATCAACTATGGCTCCTCAAGAATGGAAGACTTGGAGCTCTACATCAACAATGGCTCCTCATGCATGGAACACTACACCGGAAATGGCTCCACATGCTTGGGTGATATGGAGTCCTACATCAACAATGACTCCCCAAGCATGGATGACTTCGAGTGCAACATTGACGACGCCTCTCCAAGCATGGAGGACATGGAGAACTTCACCAACTTCGAGGTCTCTTCCATGAGCCATGAAGAATACGTCCACCGCTTGGACATGGAAGACTAATATGCCAAGAAAGAGGAGGTGCATCATCAAGAAACCATGACCTTCAAGGCCAAGCATGCCACACCAAAGGGTAGAACCTACTTCGATGATCCACCTCTAAGGCATCAAGTGCCACCACCTACATGGTGTCATGCGCCACCATCTCCAAGGAGACAGGCTCCATCACCTCCAAGCTAACAAGCGCCACCATCTCCAAGGAGCTAGCACCACCACCTTGAAGGCGTCATGTGCAACAACCTCCAAGGCAACAAGTACAACCACCTACAAGAAGAGCGGCTCCCCAACATCATATTCCAAAAGAGGCGCTACGAAGCAAGAACCTTCATCGATATACATCCTCTCATGATCATCGCCAACATCAATAGGATACAAGACATCGTTCAAGGCATCTTATCCATGAAGGCGGAGAATACATGTTGAGAACTATCCATAATGCTCAGCCAAGCACAAGAAGGCACCACCATCACACATATAGTGCAAAGGAAAATGACCATTGTCGCGAGTGTCATGTGGATGACCAAGTGTTTCATGAACATAAACATTTGGGAAGGCATGCCAATGACCTCCATCGACGCCATAATAATAAGGCTCCTTCAACTACTAGTGCCACCACCAAAATGGCACCAAGAGAAAGCCTTCCTCAATGCCATCAAGCTTCAATGCCAAAACTTGAAGTTCAAGATGAATCATCCAACTACAAGAGCTTCAATGGAACTTCTTATCCAAGCACTCCAAGAATGCCATTCAAGCAAGAGATGCAAATCTACTTCGCCAAGTTGGACGAGGCCATAAAAACTATGACCCCCCAAGAGATAGAAGAAAACAAGTTGCTTTGCCAACAATTGGATGCAATGGCGAAGATGGTGTGAAGCACCAATACTTCCTATACGAGTGCCAACACCAGAATGGCACCCAAGGTACAAGACAACGACAAGGTCGAGAATGGTGAGAATGGTATTTTCCCTTCACCAAAGGAGGCGCATGGAGTTGAGCACATCGAGCCTACCCCTGTATGTTTGATTGATGATGTGGTACCAATCCCATGTGAGTATGAGAGCCACTTAGCCCACTTGAGTGAAAGCAAGAGTGATATGAGCGACTCCACCATACGTGATATTGAGTGCTTCCACTTGGAGGGCATCAGTGATACACCGAGTGAGTTGATAGTGGTAGTCGATAGGTGATACATTGCAAATGTATCTACAATTTTTGATGTTCCATGCTTGGTTTCATCCACTTTCTTGTGTTTTGTTCCAACTTTGGAGTACTTTTCATATGATTTCTTAGACTAACCTATTAACAAGAGCCACAAAGGCTACACGCTTCTGCTGTTTATGGTTCCAGGAAAGTCAGAAAATGAATATTCTCGGAATTGGATGGGACAAAAGCCAAAGTGCCTATTTTTCCGGAAGGGATCAAGTGCCAGAATACGAGACAGAGAGGGGCCAGGGGTCGGGCACACCACCTGGCCGCACGGCCAGTCCTTCCGCGCCAGGGGGTGGTGTGGTGGCTCCCGGCACCCCCTCGGCCTCTCCTTCCGCCTATAAGGTGCCCTCTGGATGAAAACCCTAAGTACCCGATCAAAAATCCACGAAAGAGTCTGTAGCCGCTGTCATCTCCATCCCTAGATCGGGAGGGATCTAAAGCTCTTCCTGGCACCCTGCCGGAGAGGGAATTCACCACGAGGCCTTCTTCATCACCATGCAAGCCTCCGGTGTGATGCGTGAGTAGTTCATCCTTGGACTACGGATCCATGTAGTAGCTAGATGGCTGGTTTCTCCTCCTTTGTGCTTTCATGTTTAGATCTTGTGAGATCCTTCATGATCAAGATCATCTTTTGTAATCCATACATGTTGTGTTTGCGGGGATCCGATGGATATTGAGATGCTATTTCAGATTGATTATTGATTCTATCATGTCTTTGTTATTTGTGATCTTGCATGCTTTCCGTTGTTAGTAGCTATCTTGGCCAAGTAGATGCTAGCAACTCCAAGAGTTAGTGTTTATGCTCGATAGTGGGTTCATGCCTCTGGTAATCTGGGGACGTGACACAAATCTCTAAGGTACTAGATGTGATGTTGCTACTAGGGAGAAAACAACAATCCTTTGTTCATAGAACAATCGTATTGTTTACCTTACACGCAGTTCGTAAAGCAATAATCTGATGCTTGCAACTTAATACTTGAGGGGGTTCGGATGATAACCTGAAGGTGGATTATTAGTCATAGATGCAGTTGGATGGCGGTCTATGTATTATGTTGTATTGCCCAATTAAGTCTCAAAGGAGTCAAGATTATTAGTATATGCATGTATTGCTTTCTCGGTGTTTGTCAATTGCCCCGCTGTAATTTGTTCACCCAGCATGTTATCTATCTAAGGAGAGCCACCTCTAGTGAACTATGGATCCCGGTCCTTGTCTTTTACAAACAATCTATACACTGTTTCTGCTTTGTGTTTACTTTCTGCAAACTTTTACTTCTTTCCATTCGATACGTTTAATCCTTTTTTTCGCAAAACACGGTGAGATTGACAACCTCATCGCAAGTTGGGGACAAAGTTCTGTGGTTGTGTTTTGCAAGTCTCCACGTTGCTACTAGCACCGGTAGTGTGCCCTGCCAAAGTTCAGCTAGTAACACCTTTGGGGTGTTTCCTTGCTCCTACTGGTTTGATTAAACCTTGGTTTCATAACTGAGGGAAAACTTGCTGTTGTGCTCAGCGAGCTCTACGTCGATCGTCGAGCGCATCAAGACGTTTTCTGGCACCGTTGCCGGGGAGTCAAGGACATCTTCACAAGGGGAGTCCCTCATAACCAATTTCTTTACTTTGTTGTTTTTGGTTTGCTTAGTTTCTTTTTGCTTTATTTGCTTGTTTTGTTCTTCAAAAAACACAAAAAAATTAGTTTTACTTGTTTGCTTTCTTATTTCGGAAACCCAAAAAAATTAAGTCTCCCTTAGTTGTCACCCCTTCCTTAGCTCACCATGTTGATCCCTACTTTCACCTTGAAATACCTTTCAATTGGTAGTGGTTCTATAATTGGGAAAGATAATATTGAAGAATTCTTTAATCATGTTAGCAAGGATGAAGATACTAAGGATAGATCCCTTGTAGAACTTGCTCCAAACTATGAGATTTCTGCAGCTTCTTTAATTCACATGTTAGAAGCTAGGTCTTTAACCTCAACCCCTTAATGCAAGTAATGTTTCTTAAGCTTAAAGAAATTGAGGACCCTAAAAAGAGGGATTTTATTCTAGAAACTTTGTTTAAGGAGTTCTATGATGTTGCCAAGGAAGCTAGAATTTTTTTTGAACGTTTCAGTATGCTAGGCTCATGTGTACATGTTGTTGTTACACGGGAAAAGATGAACAAAACCGAACCTAATGGGGAGGAACCTAAGATACCAATACCCTTTAAACTAGTAGCAATACATGATGCCATAGAAAAGAATCTTGACTGGATTGTTCCTGCAAACCCTTTTGATGAGAATAGTGAACCCAAAAGCATTGAGAGAGGATCCTCTAGAACTTATTTGGATGATATACCTTGCCTTGTTGAAAATATTTCTGGTATTGATCTTAATGCTTCTTCATTTGAGAACACTTGATTCTTTCTTTGCTTCTTATGCCTAACTTAAAGGCGTTAAAGAAAAGTACTTGTTGGGAGATAACCCAAGAGTTTTAGATGAGTCTTGGAAGTTATTACCACTGTAATAACCACTCCTTATCCTTTTTATTTGCTTTTTGTGCCAAGAGTAACCTCTAATGAGAGTGAAGTAATGATTGGGAAAGTTGCTGTCCCGAAACAGATTTTTGTGCTTCACTGTAAAACTTTCTGAGAGATCTCTGTAAGCCGGATTGATCTGTAATTTGTTGTGCTTCTGACCCAGGTTGTTATCTAACTTTCGTTAGTTCAACACTTTTTTATTTGAGCAACAGAAGGTCATCTAAAAAATCCGTCTTTACCTGCTGGTCTGTTTTGACAGATTTCTGCCATTTTCTGCATTTGCTTCTTGTTGGTTCCTTCTTGAGTTCTTTTGGGGAATTGAGCTTTTTGAGGGAAGTGCTACAGTATCTATTATTCTAATCGAAGTTTATTTGGTGTTATAACTGAACCTTAAGACTTATTTATCTTGAGTGCCCTGATGTTGCTAATAAAGATTGTGTGAAGTTTTGTATGAAGGAAAATTTCCAGGTGTATGGAAGAAATGAGTAATGAGATGAAGGATGGACTAAAGCTCAAGCTTGGGGATGCCACGCGTGTCACCCCAAGAAATATCCAAGAAGTACAACCGTCAAAGCTTGGGGATGCCCAAGGCATTCCCTTCTTCATCAATAAAAATCCCAGGTTTCTTCCAAACGCTTCATTTTTATGGTTTCATACACAGTTGTGTTTTTCTTGGAGCGTCTTCTTTTTCATCTTCGTTTTGGTATTTAGTTTGCTTGGTTTTCTTAGTTTTCTGAATAAATTTGTTGGATCCCCTCTTTCATACGTTGGTTTGCAATTAGTTTTGTTTGGTTTGGAAAAGAGTAGGAAAGTTCATGCTGATGTGGTAAAAAGAGCTCGTTTTTGACTGTGGCTATGCTTTGTCATGCCATGCTTGATATTGTTTTGGATTTATGCTTAGTATTCTTTGTTGTACCATGACTTGTTATAAACAATTGAGATTGCTTAATGTGCCTTGGATGAATCATGCGTTGTTTTAGCATATTATAGCATAGTATAGTGGTATTCTCCTTTGATGCTTTATTTGGGTTGACTTGGCACATGCTCACACCATGTTATGACTATCTCAAGTCACCATAGCCTTTATGATCCTTTATGTTTCAACTTGTAGTATCACTTTATGCTTTGATCAATGATGTTTTGTTGCTCTGCATGATTATGGACATCATTGCTCTCTTAGTTTGTCGCTCCCAGTCTTTTGCTAGCCTCCACAACCAAGTATGAGTTCCACTCATGCATCCAACTCCCTAAACCAAGTTATCCCAAAGAGTCCACCATACCTACCTACTAGCTTATGCTATTCCAAGTATATTCATGCTTTTGTCTACCTTTCACTTGTTATGAGAAAACTAGTGATTAAAGCTCTCACGAACTTGATGGCACACTTTACTTTATTGCCTCTAATAAACTTGAACCATTGAGTCCTTCTTTGTTGCGTATATGCTTGCGCTTTATAAGTTGAAGTTAGCAGAACCATGTTTCATGGGGAATGCTTTCAACATTGCACTTGTACTTTTACCCTGTTGATATCATGTTCTTTTGCTTACGGATCCCGACTCTGTGAAATAAAAGTGGAACTTGTAAGATCATGGAGTTTGTATGTGTGTTAGAGAAAAGGCTAGGCCGGTATCCTAAGCCATGCCTAATCATGGTGGAAACTTACAGCATCACCATAATGAGCACTCTATGAAGCATCCTCAATAAAAACCTATGCAAATAGCAAATAAAAAGATCACTGAGATGCTCATTGTCTGCTTGCCTTGTCATTTTGATTATGGGAAAGCTCCCGTATCATGTGCAAGGGGTACCCCGTTGGCGGTTCTCAATGATACACATATACTTACAATGACAAGAGCTTACTCGTGACTGAAGTTGAGTAGCATGAGGATCGGTCTTCGTAAGTAAGGGGCATGAGATTTCGGTTTATAACTTGTCAAGCATATCCTCCTAGTTGTGTCACTTTAACCTTAATCACCTTCAAGATGCTTATGATAGGGGCAATGAGAGCTGAAAGCTATAAGTACCATAATTTTTGTAAGCTCTTTATGTGACTTGAATCCCTACTTCCTTTTACAAAAGGATTTTCTTCCACCATTATATTGAGTCTCCACCTTCTATCTTTATGCACTACTTTGAGAGCATAGTGGCCATTCTTAGTTCTATGTGCATTGTCCCAAGACTAGTTGATTGATGCATAACTTGTTATTGCTTGTTTTAAACTATTGTATGTAGTCACTCTTATGAACTTTGAAGGTGTCCTTTGCATTTATATTTGCTACTCTATTGAAGGACAAGCTGAATACTTTTATGCTATGTTTTCTTTATGTGAAACAAACAAACGTCTTGCAAAGCATGTTATTAATGAATCTTTTGTTTGTACCTTTTCATGTTGCATCATAGTTTCTTTGCTTATTGCTAGAACCTTGTCTTTCATGTTATGATTGAAGTACTATGATCCTAGCTTTGAATGTTTTGCAAATACTTTGATCAAGTCTTTGATGGTGCATGTCACCTCAAAAATTATTTCTTTTTATCACTTACCTACTCGAGGACGAGCATGAGTTAAGCTTGGGGATGTTAATACATTGCAAATGTATCTATAATTTTTGATGTTCCATGCTTGGTTTTATCCAGTTTCTTGTGTTTTCTTCCAACTTTGGAGTACTTTTCATATGATTTCTTGACTAACCTATTAACAAGACCCATAGTGCCAGCTGCCTGTTTTCTGCAGTTTTTGGTTCCAGGAAAGTCAGAAAATGAATATTCTCGGAATTGGACGGGACAAAAGCCAAAGTGCCTATTTTTCCGGAAGGGATCAAGTGCCAGAATACGAGACGGAGAGGGGCCAGGGGCCGGCCACACCACCTGGCCGCGCGGCCAGGCCTGGCCCGCGCCAGGGGGTGGTGAGTTGGCTCCCGTCACCCCCTCGGCCTCTCCTTCCGCCTATAAGTTGCCCTCGGGACGAAAACCCTAAGTACCCGATCAAAAATCCACGAAGGAGTATGTAGCCGTCGTCATCTCCATCCCTATATCGGGAGGGATCTGAAGCTCTTCCCAGCACCCTGCCGGAGAGGGGAATTCACCCTGGAGGCCTTCTTCATCACCATGCAAGCCTCTGGTGTGATGCGTGAGTAGTTCATCCTTGGACTACGGATCCATGTAGTAGCTAGATGGCTGGTTTCTCCTCCTTTGTGCTTTCATGTTTAGATCTTGTGAGCTCTGTTCATGATCAAGATCATCTTTTGTAATCCATACATGTTGTGTTTGCGGGGATCCGATGGATATTGAGATGCTATTTCAGATTGATTATTGATTCTATCATGTATTTGTTATTT
This sequence comes from Avena insularis, assembly GCA_023614405.1. Taxonomy (NCBI): domain Eukaryota; kingdom Viridiplantae; phylum Streptophyta; class Magnoliopsida; order Poales; family Poaceae; genus Avena; species Avena insularis. The sequence goes on from CM042686.1 coordinate 318,441,667, forward strand.
GTGATCTTGCATGCTTTCCGTTGTTAGTAGCTATCTTGGCCAAGTAGATGCTAGCAACTCCAAGAGTTAGTATTTATGCTCGATAGTGGGTTCATGCCTCTGGTAATCTGGGGAAGTGACAGAAATCTCTAAGGTACTAGATGTGCTGTTGCTACTAGGGAGAAAACAACAATCCTTTGTTCATAGAACAATCGTATTGTTTACCTTACACGCAGTTCGTCAAGAAATAATCTGTTGCTTGCAACTTAATACTGGAGGGGGTTCAGATGATAACCCGAAGGTGGATTTTTAGTCATAGATGTAGTTGGATGGCGGTCTATGTATTATGTTGTATTGCCCAATCAAGTCTCAAAGGAGTCAAGGTGATTCATATGTGCATGTATTGCTTTCTCGGTGTTTGTCAATTGCCCCGCTGTAATTTGTTCACCCAGCATGTTATCTATCTAAGGAGAGCCACCTCTAGTGAACTATGGATCCCGGTCCTTGTCTTTTACATACAATCTATAAATTGTTTCTGTTTTGTGTTTACTTTCTGCAAACTTTTACTTCTTTCCCTTTGATACGTTTAATCCTTTGTTTACGGCAAAACACGGTGAGATTGACAACCTCATCGCAAGTTGGGGACAGAGTTCTGTGGTTGTGTTGTGCAGGTCTCCACGTTGCTACTAGCACCGGTAGTGCGCCCTGCCAAAACTCAGCTAGTAACACCTTTGGGGTGTTTCCTTGCTCCTACTGGTTCGATTAAACCTTGGTTTCATAACTAAGGGAAAACTTCTGCTGTGCTCATCATACCTTCCTCCTGGGGTTCCCAACAAGCTCTACGTCGATCGTCGAGCAAATCAATAGGTCATGTGAGACCACTTTTGATATGGGGTGGCCCGATCTTCTCATTAAGCGGATGGCAATGATAATGGTGGATGATAGATAACTAGCTTGTAGCTATGAACTCTCCCGCTCGATCCCTGATGCCAATGCAACAGCTCTCGCCTTGTAGGATATTCAGAACACCACGCTCTTGCGCACGCAGCTGTGACCACAAACGGTAGTATGCAATCTACTAATTCCCAATGGAACAACAGATCACACTCAATTATAGTTGGTAGATTCGAACACAGTGTAATTCCAGAGGTTCTATGAAAGAAACAACTCCAAAATATTTTAACGTGGTCTAAACCCTAACTAGAGGTCGTCCCATAGCTTATAAGGGCGGCTGGATCAACCAGAAACCGAAACTAAACGCAAACGACTCAAACTGATATAAACCGACTCAGACCAGATCGGTTGGCGGGCGGACACACCGGTCGAAATCGGCCGGACAGTCCGGTCAGGCCGGACACTCCCGGTGAAGTGTGCCGGACAGTCCGGTCTGGCCGGAAACTCTAAAGTTTCCGGGTGGTGTCCAGGTAGTGTCCGAACTGGCATACTGAATGTCCACGCCAGTTCGCCTCTCGACCAGGCCGGACAGTCCGGGTGGATCTGGATGGACACTCCGGTCGTGGCAGATCTTTTTTCCTTCGTCTTGATGATCTTCTCTTGCGCCTTCCTCCTGCTCCTCCCTCGCGCATCCTTGGGCGATCATCATGTTGGGCTTCTCTTGTAGCCCTTCTCCTCCTCGTGCCATGCTTGTTTCTCCAACAAACCTGTTGTTCTAGTAGCTTAGCACGAGCTCTTGTAATAGGTCCAATTCTAATCTCATTGGACTGATCCTTTCTTGCAACAGTTGTAGCATGTTCAGTAGTCATTGGGGTAGGTGTAATTGTAGTTATGTCCTCATCATCTCCCCCCTTCAAAAGGTGTCGACCTTGACGCTCCAAGGTCTTCTCCAGCATATGGTGACAAATCAGCAACGTTGAAGCTATTGCTAACTCCACCAAACTCCTCAATAGGTATATCAACCGAGTAGGTGTTATCATTAATCTTGGCTAACACCTTGTAAGGACTAGCACCACGTGGCTTCAATTTTGACTTTCGATGTAGTGGGAACCTATCCTTGCATAGATGCACCCAAACCATATCTCCAGGCTCGAACAACACTTCTTTCATTGCTTGATTCCTTGCAGCAGCAATGTTCTTTCCTTTCTTCTCAATAGCCTCTCGAGTCTTCTCATGTATTTTCTTCACATAATCAGCACGTTTTGATGCCTCCATATCGACTCTCTGATGTAATGGCAGAGGCAACATATCAAGTGGCGTCAATGGCTTGAAACCATACACCACCTCAAAAGGACAAAGCTGAGTAGTTGAATGCACAACCCTGTTGTAAGCAAACTCAACATGTGGCAAACACTCTTCCCACTCCCGCAGATTCTTTTTAATCATGGTCCTTAGTAGCTGTGACAATGTTCGATTCACCACCTCCGTTTGACCATCTGTTTGGGGATGACATGTAGTACTGAATAGCAACTTCGTTCCTAGCTTGCCCCATATGGTCTTCCAAAAGTAGCTCATGAACTTCACATCACGGTCAGAAACAATCGTCTTTGGTACTCCATGTAATCTCACGATGTCCCTGAAAAACAGGTTAGCAACATGCGATGCATCGTCACTTTTGTGGCAGGCAATAAAATGAGCCATCTTAGAGAACCTATCCACTACCACAAATATAGAATCATGACCTCTGAGATTTTTAGGTAGACCTAGCACAAAATCCATACTAATGTCTTCCCATGGAATAGTCGGTGCAGAGAGAGGTGTATACAAACCGTGAGGCTTCAGCTTAGATTTCGACTTGTGGCATGTAATACATCGGCTCACAAATCTGTACACATCACGCCTCACTTGGGCCAATAAAAGTAATCAGCAAGCATGAGCAATGTCTTCTCACGCCCAAAGTGACCCATCAAACCACCAGCATGTGATTCCTGCACTAAGAGCAAACGCAACGACGATTCTGGAATACATAGTTTGTTAGCTCGAAACAAATATCCATCATGTATATGATAATTATCCCATGCGTTTCTAAGAGCACACAAACGATATGGTTCAGCAAAATCATGGTCGGTTGCATAAAGTGCACAAATAGCTTCTAATCCAGGAATTTTAACATCAAGATTGGTTAATAGCATGTTCTTCCTAGATAGAGCATCAGCAACAACGTTTTCGTTTCCCTTCTTATAGTTAATGATGTAAGGAAAAGACTCAATGAAGTCAACCCATTTAGCTAATCTTCTATGCAAGTTTGATTGAGCTTTCAAGTATTTCAATGCTTCATGATCAGAATGTATGATGAATTCTTTTGGCCACAAATAATGTTGCCAAACCTCAAGTACTCTAACAAGTGCATACAATTCTTTATCATAGATAGAATAATTCAAACGAGCACCAGTCAATTTCTCAGAAAAATAAGCTATAGGCCGACCGTCTTGCATCAAAACGCCACCTATGCCTGTACCACTAGCATCACATTCAACTTCAAATTGCTTCGAAAAATAAGGTAATGCAAGTAATGGTGCAGAAGTAAGAAAACATTTTAATGTATCAAATGCAATGTCTTGAGCCATGCCCCATACAAAAGGAACACCTTTCTTTGTCAAATCATTTAATGGTGTAGCAATGGTGCTAAAATCTTTCACAAAGCGCCTATAGAAACCAGCGAGACCGTGGAAACTACGCACTTGACTAACATTCATCAGAGTAGGCCAATTCTGAATTGATTCAATTTTAGATTGATCTACCTCTACTCCATGCTTAGAAACAACAAATCCTAGGAATATGACCTTATCTTTTGCAAATGTACACTTGTCAAGATTAGCATATAGTTTATTATCACGTAACACTTGCAAAACTTGTCTAATATGAGTGCAATGTTCAGATTCGGTGTGGCTGTATATGAGTATATCATCAAAGTAAACAACCACGAATCGACCAATAAACTCTCTCAAAACATGATTCATCAAACGCATGAAAGTACTAGGTGCATTAGTAAGACCAAACGGCATAACTAACCACTCATACAAACCGAATTTAGTTTTGAAAGCACTTTTCCATTCATCCCCTTATTTCATCCTAATTTGATCATAACCACTATGCAAGTCAATTTTAGAGAAAACAGCAGCACCACTCAATTCATTGAGCATATCCTCTAAGCGTGCAATAGGATGACGATATCGAATAGTGATGTTATTAATCGCTCTACAATCAACACACATGCGCCATGTACCATCTTTCTTAGGAACTAAAATAACAGGAACAGCACAAGGGCTAAGAGAGACACGAATGTACCCTTTATCCAGCAACGCTTGTACTTGCTTCTGAATTTCCTTAGTTTCTTCGGGATTAGTCCTGTAAGGTGCACGGTTGGGAAGTGCGGCGCCAGGAATTAGGTCCACTTGATGTTCTATACCACGCAATGGGGGCAAAACTGCGGGTACATCTTCTGGAAACACATCCCCAAAATCCTGCAAAACAGAAGAGACACCAAGAGAAATAGGGGTCATGTCGTTAGAAACCAATACCTCGCCCTTATACATGAGCACAAGTGGCATGGCTGTAGGATCCTCACGAAACTCTCTCATATCCTCCTTGGTGGCTAGTATCAAAAAACCAGGAACTCTCTCACTTTTCGTTATATCACTCAATTTAGGCTCAATTACATCAGGAACAGCTGTTACACAGTCTCGCCGAGTGGTAGTATCTTCCTTCAAGTTCACCTCTATCTTCTGGGGAGAATCATTCACAATTTCTTGTGGTGTCATTGGCTGCATAGTAATCTTCTTTCCTTTGAATTCCAAGTGATATGTATTGGCTCAGCCATTGTGTTGCACATGGCGATCATAGAGCCAAGACCGACCCAATAGTAGGTGACAAACAGTCATAGGAACCACATCAAAATCAATAGAATCTTTGTATGGCCCTATTTGAAAATTCACACGTACCATATGATTTACCTTCATCTCACCATTGTTGCTCAACCATTGTATGTAGTATGGCTTGGGATGAGGTAAATATGTCAAATTCAGTTTGGCACATAGTTCCTTACTTGCAAGATTTCTGCAGCTACCTCCATCAATAATTACCTTGCAAGCTTTGTTTGGTCCAACTAGAGTATTTGTTTGGAACAAGTTGCAACGCTGGGATTGCTCAACCGGTTGCACACTAAGTACACGTGAATATACGACAATAGTGGGTGCACGCTCAGCATATGCATCAGCACCATCCTCGCCGTCATCAATATCATCCTCAGAAGCTTCATCTCCAGTTTCTACTTCTCCTTGTTCATTAACAAACATAACCTTGTTGTTTGGACAATCCTTCTTGTAGTGACCTCTACCTCCACAAGTATGGCACACTACATCACGAGTACGTGCAGTGGACATGTTGGAACCCGAGCTAGTAGCAGGAACAACGGGTTTCCGAGCATTAGAACCAAACGAAGGTGTACTTGCTGGTTTGGCCGATGGTGTAAATGGAGCAGCAACTGGTGGCATGACTGTAGGAGGTGTAGACCGGGCCGAAAATCTGCTGGAGGACGGAAAACGAGCACGTGACTTCGCCTCTTCTGCCAACTGGGATTCGGCCTCTCTAGCATGATGCAACAACTCATTCATGGTCTCATACTTGTGATGACGAACAATGCTCTTGATCGGTAACTTCAAATTGTTTAGGAATCGATGCATGGTCATCTCAATGGACTCACGAACTCGAGCACGCTGCATAAGCATCTCCATCTCCATGTAGTACTCATCAACGGTCATGGTGCCTTGCTTCAATTGCATCAATTTATCAAAAACTAAGCGCAAGTAGTTGGTTGGTACGAAACGTGCCTTCATGATTTGCTTCATCTCGCGCCAATCCATCACAGGAAGTTCATTGTCCTCCCTCCTATGTTGCACAAGAGCATCCCACCAACGCAAAGCATAACCATCAAATTCAGATGCTGCAAGCTTGACCTTCTTATCTTGTCGATAGTCAAATAAGCGCCAAAGTTTCTCAATCTTCAATTCCCAGGTGAGGTAGTCTTCAGGATCAATGGAACCATCAAACTTAGGAATCGAGAATTTTGGCTTGCCCAAACCGTCATCAGCAGCTTGGTTGGGCACACGTGGACCACGCCCAAGATGGGCAAACCCACAACCATGAGCAGGTGCATGGACAGGGGGAATAACACGTCCCCTGCCAACATGTGGAGCAGCATCAACAACGCTACCCTCATCGACATCATCAAAAGCATCATCATGTTGAGGATCTTCCCTTCTATGCAAGGTGGCTGTCAAACCCTCAATGGGCTGCTGCAAAGTAGTGACATTGACATTGAGCGTAGCCACTTGCGTTTGGATAGTATCAACTGTCCCAACATGCTGATCCAATATCATATTCATATCTTGGAGATTCTTGTCAATGGCATCTATCGTGTTAGTAAACACACGTGTCAAGTGGGATTTCAAAGCCTCATATTGACGCCAATTGACGAGCTCCTCACCCTTCTTTTTCTACAACACACCATCATCATCACTATAAGACATGATTAGTAGGTTAGTGCAAAAATCAAAATTTGTATGGTGGAAACTCTCACAACTCACTCACAACTAATAAGAAAGTGAATAGAGATGCTATACCAAACGAAATCAAAGACTGATGCACTTGATGTGATGAAGTGAATATCAAAGGTATAGAGAACGATCGCAGGGCACACATGTTATTTAAGGTGGAGCTATAGGTATGGTATCCTATCTACACCGCAACAAGTCCTAGTGCTGATCGTACAAATACCCAAGAAGCACACAGTGTAGATAAACGTGGCAAAGCAATTTATGAACAGGAATATTGCAATGCACAAGAGAGACGCTAGTAGTAGCTCAAATAGAACAGGCACAAGATTTCTCAATCTACCAGTGCTATACAACAAGGCCTCCAATATTGAACACTTCTATATCTCTTTTTCTTTGTCAGGCTTGTAGCTCTTTTCTCTTTTTTTTATACTAATTCTCTTTTTTTCAACTATATTACTCAATGCAAACGAGCACAGCAACTTATAACAGAACTGGGCTGGATAGTCCGGTTGAAATGCACCGGAGACTCTGGTTGGGCCGGATAGACCGGTGTGATTCGGCCGGATAGTCCGGTTTTGCCTGTCGAAAATCTGCACTGCAAACCCTAATGAGTAGCCTGTCGGAGCAAAGCAACTAGCCTCGTGGGTACGTTCCTAGGCACAGATGCTGTAGATAGGCTGTGTCTATGGTATGCAAACAAAGGTACGCTATGTGGACTCAGAAAAAAAACGACAAATACTTGCGGAAACGGTAACGGTGGGAACAGCGGAAAATAAGATCAAACCCTACACCTAGACACAAACGGAAACTAGACTCCTACGAGGAAAAACCTGCAGATCGGATCTACGAGAAGATACAATCAGCAACTAAAACTCGAAAACGATGCAATCTAGTCAATGGCAAATCTTTTTGTAAGGATTTTTCTGTATAGGACAAAAACAACTAATCTATGGATGGATTTGTGGATGCTTACCGAGGCAACACTAGAAATTTGATACCAAGATGATATGGGGTGGCCCGATCTTCTTAGTAAGCGGATGGCAATGATAATGGTGGATGATAGATAACTAGCCTGTAGCTATGAACTCTCGCGCTCGATCCCTGATGCCAATGCAAGAGCTCTCGAACCTTGTAGGATATTCACAACACCACGCTCTTGCGCACGCAGCCGTGACCACGAACGGTAGTATGCAATCTACTAATTCCCAATGGAACAACAGATCACACTCAATTATAGCTGGTAGATTCGAACACAGGGTAATTCTAGAGGTTCTATGAAAGAAACAACTCCAAAATATTTTAACGTGGTCTAAACCCTAACTAGAGGTCGTCCCATAGCTTATAAGGGCGGCTGGAGCGACCAGAAACCGAAACTAAACGCAAACGACTCAAACTGATACAAACCGACTCGGACCAGATTCGGTCAGCGGGCGGACACTCCGGTCGAAATCGGCCGGACAGTCCGGTCAGGCCGGACACTCCGGGTGAAGTGTGCCGGACAGGCCGGTCTGGCCGGAAACTCTGAAGTTTCCGGGTGGTGTCCGGGCAGTGTCTGAACTGGCATACTGAATGTCCACGCCAGTTCGCCTCTCGACCAGGCTGAACAGTCCGGGTGGATCTGGCCAGACACTCCGGTTGTGGCAGATCTTTTTGCCTTCGTCTTGATGATCTTCTCTTGCGCCTTCCTCCTGCTCCTCCCTCGCGCATCCTTGGGCGATCATCATGTTGGGCTTATCTTCTAGGCCTTCTCCTCCTCGTGCCATGCTTATTTCTCCAACGAACATGTTGTTCAAGTAGCTTAGCACGAGCTCTTGTAATAGGTCCCATTCTAATCTCATTGGACTGATCCTTTCTTGCAACAGTTGTAGCATCTTCAGTAGTCATTGGGGTAGGTGTAATTGTAGGGATGTGCTCATCAACTTTGATTTCTAATGATTTACCCTCTACCTCTAGTGTGTTTTCTCATGATGTGCTAGGTGCCATGGATCAAGAAGCGTCAAGCTTGGAGATGATGATGCCTCCTATCAAGAAGATGTACATGGTGGATGAAGATGATGCCATCCCCATATTGGATGAAGAATTCGCCCACATGGAGGCCACTACTACCACAACACCCAATTCATATGAGAGGTATGAACAAGGTAAAAATAAGGGTGTTGATAATGCCATGATCCCACTAGTGGACATGATGATTTGTGATGATTTGCATGTTATGGATGATACTTGTGACATGACATATGTTCCACTCTTATTTCCATGTGTTGATCTTGCTATGCATCATGATGACCATGTGGAATCCTTTTATTGTCATAATATTGCCATAGACATGATTCGCTCTAAACATTACATTGATCATATCATTTCTTGCACTTTTTGGAACAATTTCTCTTCCAAATGTTTGTCTTGAAATGATGATGAAAATGATACCCCTCGGAGAATGCTTTGTCATGGTTATTTTAATATTTCTCCTACTGCTTGCAATAATATGGATGATTGCTCGTTCACTTGTTTTGTTTCAACAATAAGTCTCATAGTTGTCTATTGAGATAGCCCCCATAGCTTTCTAAAATTTTGGATATTTTTATGAGTGCCATGATAAGCATGTTCCCCACTTGCATACTCACCATGCATCTATTTTACACTTGGTTGACATTAATGATTATGTGCACAAGAAGAGATATGTCATGATGGATGATGTGTTTCTCTACCATGCACACACGTTCTTCCTTTTATCTATGATGTGTGTAGGTACCCGCATGATCATGCAACCTCGGTTGGGCACAAGTTCACAAAAAGATCTCTAGAGAGCATCCCACAAGTGAGTTCAAGATCGAACCCAGCTCTGATATCTTTTGCATGCTTTGCATCTTTCTTGTTGAAAAATTGCTATTTCCTATGGTTTGCTTGCAAGCATGTAAATGGTATTCTCCCATCTTGTGAAAGTCATGTTTTTTGCTATTGGATATTGATGCTTTGTGTGTTGTAACAAAAATGTTGGACAATTTCTCTTTCTGATGTTTTGTGTGCAACCATAATGCCATTATGAGCATGTATTGTCATGAGAGCTTCCAAGTATCTCACATTGTTTTTGCAACAAACATAAGGACCACTTGCTCTTTCATTTGGTTTGTTTGCAAACATGTTGCTTTTGCTTCCTATTGTGATACTTCAATGCCCATGATATTTGCTTATGATGATTTGGTTATGTCATCCAAAATATTGAACAATTTCTCTTTCCATTGGTTGGTTTGCACACATAATGATGTTTTTTTGGATATTCCTCCTAATGTGTTTTGACGAATTCTCCTATCCTTGCATCAAAGATGTTGATATATATCCTAGTCCATTTCTTTGAGTGGCACACTAAGAAGCTCTATGGAGTTTTTGAGTTTCCACATTTGGATGATGTTCAAATGATTTCCATGCACTTTGACCTTGCATATGCATTCCGTTTGCTATACTTGAGTTCAGTTAATAGTGTTGTGAACAATAATGGACATGCCACACATGACATGCTCCTCTATCACACACAAATATATTTTTCTTGGTCTTTGTTATGTGAAGGTACAAGAATATACATGTTAACCTCTATGGACAAAGAGTTGACAAGACGAACCGAAGGGAGTTACCTATGGCTGCCCATCAATGAGCTATATCTACATCATAAGGTGACTTTCGTCTACTTGATGACTCATGATATAATCTTCATGAATTAGCTACTCTTTGAGTGTTACTTCGCTTTTGTTGTGAGATTTGTAGGCTTCATGGAAAGTGAAGGAACATTGAAGTGTTGTCAATTCAATCTTGCCGAGGACGACTATATGGTGAACCCTAGGATCAAGAAGCATTCTCGACACCTTATACTTTGTGATGCGCGTGTAGAGTCGAGGACGACTCTTTTTGAACGAGGATATGATGTAGCCTGACCTTCGGTCGTTACCACATTATGGCCTCCAACTTATGCCAAGTCGTCATTGACTCCAAAGGTGAATATGTTCCTCTATGCGAAGCCACTTCCTACCCTCTTGAATGGTATACTACTTCAGAATCCAACCCATTATCATGATAGGTTCATACTAACAAGTACGGACGCAAGGGAGGAAGCCTGGAGCACCAAGCCCGACAAGACGACGGCTTGGAAGAGAAGACGGAAGAAGCTGAAGCTGACACATCGAAGTCTCTACACCAAAGTCTTTGGCATGTGCACCCCATAGGCTCTGGCCTAAAGACCAGAATCTCCGGACAACCACACCGGAATCTCCGGCTGGCCTCCGGACTAGCCTTCGGACCGAGGCCTGGGACAATCTGACTGCCACTCCGGAGGCAGACCGGAGTCTCCGGACCATACCAGAGTCTCTGGACCGCGAACACCGGAGTCTCTGGCCTTAGCAAATGGGCCTGCACGCCGCCAGCTAGGACTTTGGCCCATGTACCCCCTATTCCGCCACCTTCTCCCTTTCCCCTTGCTTTCCCATCGATTTGCCCACGAGATCCGTGAAGATCGGGCCACCCTTGAGGTCACCCCTAATCACATGACCTTCGTCTTTCGACTTGAAAACTGTTCATATACATACGAGGCTAATTTTTTGAGGCACGTTTTTCTGAAGTTATCAAAACTTGTGTTTATCATTTTTCGGGCTAGGTAATACACCCATGCGAAGTCTTTGTTTCTAGGATTTATCTTTACTATCTTCTATTATTTTCAAAACAGGGTCAACACTATAGGCATCAGAATTATTAGCAAGAATTTGAATCTTTCCAAACTCCCGGTCATTCTTGTATATTGGTTACCTGGGGGTATAGTACCTTCAAAGGCATTATGTAAAATCTTAAGAGTAATATACCACTTACTTGTATTAAAATTAATTTGACCTAGTTTCGACAAATCAATGTAAATCCATTTAAGTGCCTAAGTTAGATAGGAAGCATGATCCACTACGTCCAAAAACATGGGCTTGTGGCATTCCAAATCATATTATTCGGACTTTCTGTACATAAAAAATATCACCGTTGTCACTAGGGAAATCGAATGTATTTTTCATAATTGTTGGAAACTCCCACTAGAAACAATGCTCACTATTCCAAGATGCAGCAATCTACCAAATTAGTGTGGGAATTTTATCAGATCATAAACTATGATGTCGATATGGCCATGACGACCTTGGTTGTTCAGAAACCAATAATATCCATACATGTGGTAGTTCAAATTTGACCTAATTTCGATAATTTGACATAAAGTCATTCAAGTGGGCGGAGTTAGATAGGAAGCTTGAAACTCGTAAAACATGGGAATCGTAAGTATAACATGTTGGTCCACTATATATGTCTAAAAACTTGGGTTGTGGCATTGAGATCCATATTCTTTGGACGTTCTTTATAGAAAAATCCCAGTAGTACTAAAAACATCGGAATTGTGAGAAAGCACGGTCCACTTCGTCTGGTAATTCGGGTGGTGGCATTTTCTTTTTTTTGGGGTATGGCACATAGGAGCGAGGTGCTTCAGTTAACACAGTCGGTGGAACTACAAGTTACATCAAGGACCTCATAAAAATGAAAAATACATCCAAGTCCATACATTTAGCTCAAGGACCATGAAATTAAGCAAGGAAAAGCAGTCGGTTACAGCTCCCTCTCCACCAAGTAGTTGAGAGACATACTCTTCATACTAGTATTACTTTCTCGTGTGACTTTGATACATCCTTGGATGGATTACTACTTCATGTAACTACATTGTGCATTAGCAGCTATGAAGCCCCCACAGATGAAGTACAAGGAGTAGGACGAGAAGAAGAAGATGCTAGAGCTGAAGCCCCGGAGTCTCCGGCCCTCTACCCTAGAGTTTCCGCCCCCACGACTCCGGCCATGTGTCCGTATCCCTTGCTAGAGCTCTTTGTATGCCGCCCCGGAGTCTACCCCGGAGTCTGAGCTCCACCCCGAAGTCTCAGGCCACCCCGGAGTCTCCGCCCCCAGACACCAAAGTCTTTGGTGTAAGTGAACCAGGCATGTGAAAGCCTTTTGGGCCTTTGGCCCATGTAACCCCTAAATCCTTCGAGACTTTACCCTTTATTTCCTAAACTACCCTTGAACTAGTGGTTTTCCTATAAATAGCCCCCACCTCTATTGTAAACCCTAGGCTTGATATTTGGAATTAGTGGACATCCCTTGTGGATCTATCTAGTTCTTGCCTCATGCTCCTTTGATAGCGGAGCACCAAATATACCCCACCTTGTTGGCGTTTGCATCATGCCTCCCTCATTGTACAAGGCCTTGGCATCAGAGTCCCTTTTCCAAGACGTCAAGATCTCACAGAGACTCCCTACTTATCATGCCAGTTCGAGAGAGAGCACTTCGCCTGATGCCGATCCTCGGGATTGCACCAGACTGGTCGCCGTCGTCGTGAGCTATTAGCTTGTATCGTGGTTTTGCGTGAGTGTGTTCATCGTGTTCTTCATGCGTGAGTTCATCGTGTTCATCTCCTCCCTCTTTCCCCTACACTTCCCACTCAATTTCCACGGGGATTCATGAAAGATCAAGCACCCTCGAGGTTATCCCTTAGCATATTGGTATCAAGAGCTTCGTTGCGCACGAATTTCTCCAAATTTGCTTTTGGATTGATCTATTGATTTGGAGTATTATTTGTGGTTTTGATCTTACTAATCTTGTCTTAGGTGTTGGTCCTGATTTGTCCTGCGTTTTCCGCTCAAGAACACGAGCAAGTGGAGCAGAAGCCCCGACCCGGAGTCTTCGGCCTCACACGCCGGAGTCTCCAGCCTCACACACCGGAGTCTCTGCCCTGGACGCCAATTTTTGACAGATTTTTGCCTCTTATTCCGTTTTGACTAATTTTTCTCCTTGTTGTTTGTGTTCCGTGTGCGTGTCATTAACTAACAACAGGATTCTGTAACATCTACTTCCGTGCTTATCGACACCACAGCCCACGAACATCCTCCCGCACCACCGAAGCCAAGTTCATCATCACCAACGAAGGTATAACTTGCGTCACCTTTTAACCCTATCTTTCTTTGTGTGTACCTATCCTACGAGAGTGGCTCATCTTGTGTTTGCTTGAGCATTGTGCATTTGTCGTTGGATAGTGAGAGTGCAATAGGATTAGCAAGAGGGACTTGGTAGAATAAAGGGAGAGCAAAAAAAGAGCAAAAGATACAAAGAAAAAAGAAAAAGAAATATAGCCTCCCATAGCAAAAGAGAATCTCAAGCTTGTAAGAAAGAGAGAAAGAAGAGTTCCCAAGGCAAGTGCACAAAACATTTGCTCATATTTCTCTTTGCAAATGGGTCACCGTATCTCCTTGTATTGGCACGACAACTGATCTTAGTCCTTGTTAGGATGTTTTGGTTGATCACTTTCATAGTCGTGTCAATCCCAGTAATCTCCGCATGTGTATATAGTCGTAGGTTCCCGTCACCCTTTTGAGTTGTTGACCTTTTACCTTTGACTTGAGTTTTGTTTAGATTTTACCCACGTTTGACTATTCCTTTCCTTTGGATTGGTTCTTGGCATTCCACAACCCTAACCTACCACCAACAAGCTTTTGAGAGTATAGTTCTTTCTTTTGTGTGAGGTTTCTTTGCGATTTTACTTTCCAAGATAATAGGTCTCTCTTGTGGTTTCTAGTTCGGTGCAATCCCGAAAGTGAGGTAAAAGGCTAACACCACCATATTACACTTACATATACAATCCTTGTGTGTTTTGCATGATGGATAGGCATGGTGAGTCGAGCCAACCACCTGCCCAAGAAGAAGAACAAGGCCCGTACATGACGCACACGAGCCACTACATCATCCGACTTGAGTTCCGCGAATGTTGGGAGGATCTTGAGACACGACAAGATGAACAATTCGGCGAGCCTAAAGCTGAGTTCAAGAACATCGACAACCGCTTAGATGGCCTCGGAAGACAAATGCATGCAATGCAACACAACTTTGGCCACCAAAATGAAGTGCTCCAATGCCCTGTCTCCAAAACAAATGATAAGCTTCTTCTCCTCATCGGCAGAATGACAAGACCACGCTCACGTGCATCAAGCTCTTCAAGCACGTCGCGCCACCATTCTCCTCTTCGTTAAGATCATCATCCAAGTGATACAAGACGCAATGATGGCCCTATGGTTGAATATGGAAGCTCTTCACACTATGTACCTTCCCCATGGCTTGCCGCAACGTCAAGGTATGATGGTGAAATCTCATCAAGGCCCCAAGAAAGGAGAGAAGGACATTGTCATCACATAAGGGCTCTAGTGATCCAACAAGCACAACCACATGAAGAACCACAAGTGGAACCTCGAGTACAACCTCAAGTCCAGCACTATCGCCCGCGACACATACCTGGCACAACAAGTGATGACTCCAACTTGGAGGAACAAACTTGTCACCAACATGAAGATGTCCAAAATCCTACTCTTCGGCATCGCCGTCATGAATGTCCACACCGACACCATGGTTATCATGTTCGAGGTTTCATGGCTTCCAAGACAAATGACCAATGTTATAGCCAGAACCTGACATAGTTTGTGTTAATGTGCCCATATTGTGCACGCATGTGCATCTTGCAATGGCGAACAATGTTGCAGGAGGAATTTTTTTGTCGCATGGAAAATCCATTTTCCATTTTCTATGTGCCAAAATTCGGGAGTTTTGTCAAGCAACACCATATATTCAATTCAAAAATGCTACCACCCCATTTTTCAAAAATACTAGACCACCTTACATGAAAAATGTCGCAACCGGAGATTTAAAACCTTTCCATCAAACCTTGGTGAAAAAGCCAAATGTCTACTAAATCGGTAGGAAGTGGGTCCAGTTTGACTACTAGTACATGATCTAATGCTTATGATTTTTTTCAAAAATCATTTTTGGACATTACAATATGATGTTTCTTCAGAGATCCAATGCAAGTTAAGATAGGCGCATCCCCTATCTATGATCCTTCATGCATAGTAGACCATAGTTTGAAATGGGCATAAAAAAATTTAAAATGATCCAAACAATGAAAAACTTCGCGTGGTATCATATTATGTGGCTTAGTTGTAAGGAAAAATACAAACTTGGAATATTGATTGCATATCGAAAAAAACCTTCACAAAAATGACCTTTCATGTTCGAGGTTTCATGGCTTTCAGGTCAATCGACCAATGTTATGGCCAAAATCGTGGAATAGTTTGTAATAATGTGCCCATATCGTGTATGCATGTGCATCTTGGGACGGCGGACAATGTTCCAGGAGGAAGTCCTCATTTTCGTCCCATGGAAAACCCATTTTCGATTTTCTAATTGCCAAAATCGGGAGAATAACATTTTGTGGCCCGGAAGTTGAGACGACAGTGCATCGCGGTAACCGAGTTGATTTTAATCACCGCATTTCGAAAAGTTGGGGCACCAATTGCTGACAGTGTTGTTTCGAGTGAATGATGGCCAAACCAAATATTTTCAAATCGCACTCGTTAAGTCAGGATATTCCATTACACTAGTTCCTGTTGTGCCCCTTCTTCGCTGGTCACTCTTCTTAGCCACCCTGCACATGTCATAGGGGAAAATCCATTACTGTACTTTCCTAACTTTTGACACTGAATCTGGCTGTGGCAGCGGCGGTCCTTTTTCTTCCCTTCCTTGACCCTAAATCTGCCGGCGGTGGAGAACCTTTTTTCTCCCTCCCCCGACACTGCATCCTACGAGGGCGGCCCAGCATGTCTTGCAAGGTAGCCACGTCGCTGACTGATTCGGGTCTGTCGGGGCCAGAGTCTGGAGCTCAACGCGAAGCAGGGGTGAGGTCTTCAGCCCCAATTAGCGAGGAGGTCAACAAGGATTCTGCTCCCAAGGTACCTATGAGAAGCGGGTTGAAGAGAAAAGCAAGGATGGCGGCTGATTGTTCGGCTTCGGTGGGCAGGTGCGACACCCAGATCTCGAAGAAAAAGTTCCCCCTTTTTCTTATCTGTGCCTTATCTTACAAGTAGATTAGTTACGACATAATAGAATCGAATGAACTGAAAAGTTCCCCCTTTTAATCAAATTAGGCACTGCTTTGATACAAAGGACCTATATGAGTTCACAATTCATGTTCGCCAGTACACTCCAAACCTAGATTTAGGTTGCGAGAGGGTTGTGTTCGGGCAAGATGTGCATCTTCTTGTGAATTGCTAAGAGGTTGTGTTTGTTTTGCAGCTGGTAGATATGCCTGCCGCTAGGATTCCCTGGGGTTCTAGATAGAGGACAAAATTGGTGTGGCGCAACATGAATCATACCTATATGCAAATTGAGCACTCCCAAGAGCTTCAGATGATTTGGGAGTGTTGTGTAGCTGATCGTAAGGTGAAAGTGGAAGTGATGACTGATGATATGTATGCAGATGCTGGAGATCTTGCTGCTAGAGATTCGACTCCTAGAGACTAGGGACCAATAGATGCTAATCTAGATAAGTTTAGTATACACTTAGAGGTGTATTCATACATGGCAAAACTTGATAAGTGAGTTAATAAGCCAGTTTCATCATGTACTGTGGAGATCACTATCGATTCCAAAAAAATAACTCTTGATAAAATGAGAGAGATGATCGGTAAGGAAATCAGTATTAGCCCTAAGCAGATGGCACAAATCCGGTGGTGGCATCATAAGAAGCAGCAATTCGTAGAGTTTTTGGATACTGAAGACATATGTAGATTATGCGAAGAAAGAAGCGAACCAGGAAGGTGTTCTTCCTTGGTACCATTTCTAATGTTGTTGAACAGGTTATAGTGGATGTAGAGGCCCCTGTAGTGGTTGAACAGAATGAGGTGGTCGACGTTGATGAGATCTGATTAGAGCTGCTACCCTAGGCTTGTCATATGGACCACGGGGTTCCCAGCCTGTATTTGTAACATTGAATTCTGTTGCATTTAGACCGTGTTTCTGTGATTATGTTTGTTGAGAGATTGCGATATAATGTTGTGAGAGTTATTGAGATTTTCGGACATGTCACTCACTAAAACCATCGTTGTTGTAATAAGGCATAAGTACATTGTAGTTGACATGATTATGTTTTTGAGATGACGTACTGTACTTGTTTCTGTTACTATGTTTGTTGGGACATTGTAATGTAATGTTTTGTGAAACCATGACTGGACAAGTGATGCATAAATGCATTGTAGTTGACATGAATATGTTTCTTGAGATGATGTACTGTACTTGTTTCTGTTATTTTGTTTGTTGAGAGATTGTAATGTAATGTTTGTGAAACCATGACTGGACAAGTGATGTGTAAGTACCTTGTAGTTGACATGATTTTGTTTCTTGAGTTTATATAATATACTTGTTTCTATGATTATGTTTGTTGAGATATTGTAATGTAATGTTCTGTGAAACCATGACTGGACAAGTGATGCGTAAGTACCTTGTAGTGACATGATTTTGTTTCTTGAGTTGATGTAATATACTTGTTTCTGTGATTATGTTTGTTGAGAGATTGTAATGTAATGTTTTGTGAAACCATGACTAGACAAGTGATGCATAAGTACCTTGTAGTTGACATGATTTTGTTTCTTTAGATGATGTAACATACTGGTATGTTTTCCTTAGGCAATGAAATTGGGATGGAGGGAGTACAGGTTTAATATTTGAAATAAGAATGTATGAAGAGAAACCATATTAGGTAGGAGACAGTAATCCAGGGAAAGGGCATGGTATCCATTAAACTATTGTAACATGCCAATTTAGTCATTGTTGCAGCGGTAGAAGGGCTGCACTTTGTCTCTCTCTATCTCTCTCTCTCTCCTCACCGACGCCAATGCCGTCGCCGGCAACGACGCATTTGCCATGATGTCCTGGAATGACGAGGACGACCAGTCGAGCAGCGACAACCTTCTCTCCGACATCGAGTATTCCTTCCACGATGTGAGTTCCTCTATTTTCTCGGGCCAGGGTTAGGCATTGGTAAATCCCTCGATCTGAGCTCCATATGTGCATGCAATCGTGTTCAATTCTAGCTTTGCGTTTACCTATAGGTACCACAGACGATCTACGATTCTGAATGGGAGGGCCTAGATCTCGATGGAGAAATACCATGTGACCATGGGCTAAATTGAGGAGATATGTTGCATTCGAAGGAAGTAACACTGGGAGAAGGTTTTTAGGCAGTACAAATCAGGTTAGTTTACACTATGTGCAATGGTGACATGATAGTGTGTTTTTTTAGGTTGGCCCGATGTGTAAAGCAGTAGAGTGGGTGGATCTTGAGTGGCCAGATGCACTTACAGAATGTTTGGCACGGTTATGGGAGATGTATGAGTTGGAAAGGTCAGGGAGATTTACTAATGCTTGTGATGCAGCTGAAAAAAATTACAAGCTGTCGGTAAAAAATAAGGAGCTCTACAAGAAATCGATAATTTGCAGTCAGAACTAGGTGACAAAATCAATGGGAGCTTGGTTGTTGGAACTGCAAAGAAGCTTCAGGATAGTCACAGGTTGATGATTCATAATGCAGAAAAGGAGAGGGATTATCTCAGGGAAGGCAAGAAGAAGCTAGAGTACTGCATTGCGAATATGTTGAAGGAACTGAAGATGGCGCGCAAGGGTGAACAAGGACGGGCTACAGAGGATAAAGGAAATTCGAGATGAATAATTTATGTTGTGCCAATGCTTGAAACTAGTTAATTATAAGACTTGCAGTTGCGCTTTCTTAACTAAGCCAAACTCAATCCTCGAGCAAATTAATTTAGACGAACACGCATATCGTGCATAGAGTTAAGTTCACATTGACAAAGTCACCACTACAGAGGATAAACCAGGCAGTTCAGTACTAAATAGACATATGTTGGGTTCAAGTGAGCCTGGCTCGGAGCTTCTTGTTTTCCTCCCTAAGATCGGCTAGCTCCTTTAGTACTTTGTCGTGCGCCAGCCGCAGGTTCAATATTTCTTTCATGATCTCTGTCTGCTTACTAGCCGAGGTGCGACCTTCCCTGCGAAGCTTCATCCAGCTGGTGTTTACCTCCTTTAGTTCCTGGCACTTGTCAAAAAGGACCGCAACTTCAGCGCGCAGGTGGTCAAAGGCTAGTTTCTGGGAATTCTGCTTCTCACTTTGGATGGCTATCTTGTCATTTAGCCTGGTCGCTAGGTCCTGGTTGTGCTTTCGCCTCTTTCCCTGCAACAAAAATATATAGTATGGTTTGTTCAGTTCACCAAGACAAGCTGGTTAGTTTCCATAATTAACTGAGTCGACTAGTGGCACTGTCATAATTTCAAGGAAGAAGCAATCTAGGACTAATCAACATTTTATGAATCGACTAGTGGCACTGTCATAATTTCAATTTCAAAGACAAATAAGGTTTATTTGCAGTTTAGTGTGATGTGAGTTTTTTCCCATGTCACCAAATAGTAGTGGCAAAATCATAATGCAGAAACCCATGTCCAGATACAAAATGGAAAGAGCTCATGGTATCCATTCATGAACATGAATACCAACACATGTCCAGATAGACAAGGAGTTGCCCTAGGATTCTTATTGCACCTTTAATGGGAATCAGACTTGGGCATTGCTCCCTGAACCCTAAATATTACAAAAAGAGTGGAGCACGAACTGATATCCGTGCCCCCTCTAACGGCAATCAGACTTGGGCATTTCTCTGATACGCCTCCAGACAAGCCCTTAGATCCTCATTCTCTTTTCGAACACCCTCGATTATGGTGATCCCTCTATCATGTCCTCCTTCATCTCTTTCAGTGCATCCAGGCAACGGTTCCTATCATGGTAGGCTCGGATGGTAGCCTTGGTTTCCTCGACGCGTCCTCTGAGTGCCTCGGTGACTTCGTCCTACAGGAGGGTGCACCTTTTCTCGAGATTCTTCTTCTCCTCCATGAGCTTGTTGATTATCTTGATGGCTTGTTCTTGCTTGTTCAAGTTACGGTCGAGCACTTTTTGCATCCTCATGATGTCACGTTCAAAATCTAGCAAGATCTCCTTCTGCACAGATAATTTCTTGTGCAGGCTCTCATTAGCTAGGGCGAGGGAGCGTGCAAGCTCTTGTTGGTTATCAATCTTGGCACATATTGCGGCCACTTTGTCATGGTACTCGGCCTTCGATCGCTGCATCTTTCTTGTAAATTGAAATAGAAATTCTATAATTCCAGGTGAATACTAATACAAATCAAAAAATCCCTCTTAAACCTATGGACAACAATGTTAAAAATGGACCTACAGATCTAGTCATAACCACGATAAACTAATCCTAATCACAAAAAATCCATATTGAATCTTGAACAACGATATTAAGGAAAGACCAAGAGATCTAGTCATAATCATGAAAACTAATACAACTCGCAAAAGAAGAAAAAAAACCAATGCGGGCCGGACACGATCTAAGAAATCCACATCACAACTTAGAGAAATAACAGTGTGGAGATTTGTTACCTCGCTGAGACATGGAACGGGACCGAACGTCTCCTACAATGCCTCCGTCGTGGTGGATTCTAGCTCCACGGCTAGCCTATAATACATAGAAGAGGAAGAGCAAGAACAAGAAAAACAATAAGAAGCAGAATAAGACCATGATGGAGAAGTAGATGGAGAAGAAGTAGAACAAGAAGACCGTACCGAGAGGAGCCCTCACCTGCTAGAACATTTGGTGCCATTGTCGGGAGAGATTGGGCCTCACTGAGAGGAGGGGCTTGAGGGGCTGGTAGAGCAAGAACTGCCTCGCGGCAAGCTTGCTCTTTTTCTCCGCAAGCATGGTCGACAGCCCTCTCCTCAGGGGATCTGTGGCGGCAGGAGGAACAAGATAGTGATTAGTGTGGGAGAAGAGTCAAAGAGTATAGGACGTGGTCCAGTAGTACTACTACTATTATTAAAGACCACTGTGTACAGTCTACCTTCTCAAAGAAGCCAGGGAGGCAGGGATAGGGAATCGATGGGACTTGTCTTTATTGCGATGGATAGTTCAATGGTCTTTGGCGCCGCCTAAAATACAGTATATAATAAGAGGAGTGCAAGCTTACCCTTAAAAAAATGAGTGGAGCCGGGTGGTAATCATGGGCATCGGCGTGCACATCCCGCATGCGTGTGTCTCGTGTTGATGGGGCAATGATGCGCGCAACTGCTGCACGATCACGTCGGCACGTCGAACTCCATTGAACTCCATGTCGACTAGCAAGCATGGGATATTTACGAGTCTAGAATACATTGTGGCACTTTTGTTGTTATCAAATTATGTTTAGTACACAATTTTTTTTAATAATCGACAAATGCATGCGTGTACACGACACACGAAACCGCTGCTCGTCCCTTGATCAGATCGACACCCAACTCTGTGTACCCGCCATCGCTCATTCTGAACAACTTCCTCGAGCACGATGCCCCCTCGCCATGGGAATGGCAGGTCCAAGCCGTCCACTGACCGTCCTGCATCCCCTGCATCGTTCGCACTCGCGTGTCGCCTACTGAGGCAGCACGTTGTGTCCGATCGTTCCAGGATCCATTCATAGTGTCACTCGAGGACACCGTGACGTCGAAGATTGTACCGGCTGCGCAGGAGGACCGTGGGGTACCTGCAGCAACAGACGAGCACAAAGCAGCAGCCATGACGAGGGCGCGTGTTACACCGGCGAGTACGGACAAGAAGACGAACGAGAAGAAGACCAGGAAGAAGAGAGAAGACAACTATTTCGACAAGTTTGACTCGGCCAACGAGGAGGCTTTCATCGATCAGTTAGAGGGAGAAGCGGAGGAGAGTGACGTGGACCCATGGGACTACGAAGAGGAGGAGGAGATAACACGCTTATACGAAGAAGGGGGCGGTGTTGAGTTATCAGAGAAGGACACTGATGGCGACGATGCCAACGACCATGACATTGACGAAGATGACGATGAACCGGAAGACAAAGACGAGAGCTTCTTCGAAATATGATCATTTATTTTATTTACTTTTTGAGATAGATTTTCACTTGTTTATGGAGGTAAAGTATTGGTGGCACGGATAGAGAGGTGGCATGGATAGACCCTCCAAGAAACGTGGAGAAGGGAGGGGTTATCCTACCCGTTGGATCATAGAGGATCAACGGTCGGTGGGCACGATCCGCGTGACATCTGTGTTAGCCAATCAGGGCGTAGCACCCAGAGTGACCACATGTTTGGGCTTTTGTGAGATTGGTGACCGAGAGAGAGGGCTAAATTGAGTAGTATCAAAAACCGAAGGGAAGACAGAATAAGGGATTCAAATAGAAAATAGAAAGAGTAGGCATGTGTGTTCCTTTTAGAAATGGAAATTTCATGTTTCGTACTAAAACATATGGATCAACCAGTGTCATTTGCATGTTGTCTTCTTTCGGTAAACCAGGACTAGAGATATTGCATGTGTGTTCTTTTCATAAACTACCACCAGTGTCATATGCATGTGTGTACTTTTAATAAACCACCACCAGTGTCATCTGCATGTGTGTCCTTTTCATAAACCACATGGATCCACTGATGCCACTCCTACATGTGGTGTTATTTTCGTAAACCACATTGATCCACTAGAGTTAATGCATGTGTGTTCTTTTCATAAACCACCACTTGGATCCACTGCATGTCATTGCATGTGTGTCCTTTTCATAAACCACAACTAGAGTCACTGCATATTTGTTCTTTTCATAAACCACATGGGTCCACAAATGCCACTCCAGCATGTGTTGTTCTTTTCATAAACCACCTTGTTCCACCAAAGTCATTGCATGTGGTGTTATTTTCATAAACCACCAATAGAGTCATTGCATGTATGTGTGTCAGTGTGCATCACTATGGTTTTTGAAAAGAACACATGCAATGATGCCACTCTAGCATGCGGTATTCTTTTCATAAACCACATGGATCCACCAGGTGTCATTGCATGTGTGTCCTTCTCATAAACCACATGGATCTACCAGTGTCATTGCATGTGTTGTCTTTTCATAAACCACCACTAGAGTCATTGAATGTGTGTACTTTTCATAAACCACAACCAGAGTCATTTCACGTGTGTTCTTTTCATAAACCACCACTTCGATCGACTGCATGGTGATACGACCATTTTGCATCACTATTCTATGTATTAATTCACTATTATTCATTGATATATTTCGTATTGAGAGGTGATACTTATGTTATTTCATCTATTTTTGCATGGTTGATGGCTTTTGGAGCATGGACCGCTGCAGTCAGGATTCTGATGGAAAAGGTGCTATTTGGAGGCAAAATTCGCGAAGATCAGAAAATCCAGGAAAATATACGGAAAATCCTATTTTTCCAGAAGACTCAGGATGTCAGAAGATGGGGTGGAGGTGGGCCATAGGGGGCCCACACCACCCCATGGCGCGGGTAGGCCTAGGCCACGCCTGGGAGTGGTGTGGCCTCCCTGGCCCACTCCAACCTCTCCCCTCTTGCGTATATCATCCCCACGAAACCCTAAGACTCGTGGAGCGACAACAGAAAGATTGCGCTGCCTCTGCGGGGCGGAAAACACCGAGAGAGAAAGATCTCTCTGGCAGACAGATTTCTGCCGGGGGAATTCCTTCCCGGAGAGGGGACATCGTCGCCATCAACACCACCATCAAGCTGGACTTCATCGGGATCATCATCATCATCACCACCATCATCACCATTAGCACCCTCATCTCCATCTCCATATTGCTGTAACAATTGCGTTGAATCTTGCATAGTTCATAGGGGAAACTTTCCCGGTGTTGATTACTCTTTGTAGTTGATGCTATTGAGTGAACCATTGAATTATTGTTTATGTTCATATTGTTATGCATCATTATTCCATCTTTGATCATGATCCATATAATGTCTTGTGAGTAGTTCGTTTTGTTCTTGAGGACATGGGAGAAGTCTTGTTGTTAGTAGTGGAGTTGCGTTGAGCAAGATTCAATAGATTGTTATTCAAGTTGTGGTGTACTTATTCTAGTGTTGTCATGTGAACGTCGACTACATGACACTTCACCTATATGGGCCTAGGGGAATGCATTGTGTATTTGGCTACTAATCGTAGGGGTTGCGGATGTGAAACCTGAACCCCCGTTAGGAAACCATTGCACAAGGGACGTAAGGGTCTTACAGTTTAAAGCTGTGGTTAGGTTTCTACCTTAAATACTTTCTTGTACTTACGGATGTTTGCAAGGGGTATAATCACAAGTATGTATTAGTCTTGGATGGGGTGGTACATTAGCACAGGTTCACCCACACAAAACTTAGCAAGCTAAAGAAGATTAATCAGCTATATGAAGCGAAAGCACTTGACAGTCTTCCCATGTGTCCTCGAGAACGTTTGGTCATCTATAGAAATACAACCGGCTTGTCCTTGCTGCATAAAGGATTAGGCTACTTGCTGCATTTATTCCTACTGTCTTTTATTTACTCGTACTTAGTTTACTTGCTTTATCAAAAACCCCTAAAACTCCGTTTGCTAAGTATTTGCAGAGAATTCCTGATCCATACCACTAGCCAGCACCTTCTGCTCCTCGTTGGGTTCGACACTCTTACTTATCGAAAATACTGCGATACACCCCCTATACTTGTGGGTCATCACATGGCATTGCATGTGTGTACTTTTCATAAACCAAAATTAGGGTCATTGCATGTTTGTTCTTTTCATAAACCACCACTTGGATCCACTAATGCCACTCCAGCATATGGTGTCCTTTTCATAAACCACCACTAGAGTCATTGCATGTGTGTGTGTCAGTGTGCATCACTATGGTTTTTGAAAAGAACACATGAAATGATGCCACTCCAGCATGTGATGTTCTTTTCATAAACCACATGGATCCACCAGTTGACATTGCATGTGTGTCATTCTCATAAACCACATGGATCCACCAGTGTCATTGCATGTCTTTGCATGTGTGTCCTCTTCATAAACCACCACTAGTGTCATTGCATGTGTGTTCTTTTCATAAACCACAACTAGAGTCATTGCATGTTTGTTCTTTTCATATACCACCACTTGGATCCACTGCATGTTATTTCATGTGTGTCCTTTTCATAAACCACAACTAGGGTCATTGCATGTTTGTTCTTTTCATAAACCACCACTTGGATCCACCAGTGTAATTGCATGTGTGTCCTTTTCATAAACCACCACCAGAATCACTCCATGTGGTGTCCTTTTCATAAACCACCACTAGATTCATTACATGTGGTGTACTTTTCATAAACCACCACTAGAGTCATCGCATGTGGTGTTCTTTTCATAAACCACCTGGATCCACCGGAGTCATTGCATGTGGTGTCCGTTTTATAAACCACCACTAGAGTCATTGCATGTGTGTGTGTCTGTGTGTCAGTGTGCATCATTGTGGTTTTTGAAAAGAACACATACAATGATGCCACTCTAGTATGTGTTGTTCTTTTCATAAACCACCTGGATCCACCAGAGTCATTGCATGTGTGTCCTTCTCATAAACCACATGGATCCATAGTGTCATTGCATGTCTTTGCATGCGTGTTCTTTTCATAAACCACCACTAGTGTCATTGCATGTGGGTCCTTTTCATAAAACACAACCAGAGTCATTGCATGTTTGTTCTTTTCATAAACCACCTCTTGGATCCAATGCATGTCATTGCATGTGTGTCCTTTTCATAAACCACAACTATGGTCATTGCATGTTTTTTCTTTTCATAAACCACCACTTGGATCCACTAATGCCACTCCAGCATATGGTGTCCTTTTCATAAACCATGACTAGAGTCATTGCATGTGTGTGTGTCAGCGTGCATCACTATGGTTTTTGAAAAGAACACATGAAATGATGTCACTCCAGCATGTGGTGTTCTTTTCATAAACCACATGGATCCACTAGTTGTCATTGCATGTGTGTCCTTCTCATAAACCACATGGATCCACCAGTGTCATTGCATGTATTTGCATGTGTGTTCTTTTCATAAACCACCACTATTGTCATTGCATGTGTGTCCTTTTCATAAACCATAACCAGGGTCATTGCATGTTTGTTCTTTTCATAAACCACCATTTGGATCCACTGCATGTCATTGCATGTGTGTCCTTTTCATAAACCACAACTAGGGTCATTGCATGTTTGTTCTTTTCATAAACCACCACTCGGATCCACTAGTGTCATTGCATGTGTGTCCTTTTCATCAACCACCACCAAAGTCACTTCATGTGGTGTCCTTTTCATAAACCACCACTAGAGTCATGGCATCTGGTGTTCTTTTCATAAACCACCACTAGAGTCATTGCATGTTGTGTTCTTTTCGTAAACCACCTGGATCCACCAGAGTCATTACATATGATGTCCTTTTCATAAACCACCACTAGAGTCATTGCATGTGTGTGTGTGTTAGGGTGCATCACTATGGTTTTTTAAAAGAACACATGCAAGGATGCCACTCCAGCATGTGCTGTTCTTTTCATAAACCACATGGATCCACCAGTATTCATTGCATGTGTGTCATTCTCATAAACCACATGGATCCACCAGTGTCATTGCATGTCTTTGCATGTGTGTTATTTTCATAAACCACCACTAGTGTCATTGCATGTGTCTCCATTTCATAAACCACCACTAGAGTCATTGCATGTGTGTGTTAGTGTGCATCACTGTGGTTTTTGCTAAGAGTCATTGCAATGATGCCACTCCGGCATGTGGTGTTATTTTCATAAACCACCACTAGTGTCATTGCATGTGGGTCCTTTTCATAAAACACAACCAGAGTCATTGCATGTTTGTTCTTTTCATAAACCACCTCTTGGATCCAATGCATGTCATTGCATGTGTGTCCTTTTCATAAACCACAACTATGGTCATTGCATGTTTTTTCTTTTCATAAACCACCACTTGGATCCACTAATGCCACTCCAGCATATGGTGTCCTTTTCATAAACCATGACTAGAGTCATTGCATGTGTGTGTGTCAGCGTGCATCACTATGATTTCTGAAAAGAACACATGAAATGATGTCACTCCAGCATGTGGTGTTCTTTTCATAAACCACATGGATCCACCAGTTGTCATTGCATGTGTGTCCTTCTCATAAACCACATGGATCCACCAGTGTCATTGCATGTATTTGCATGTGTGTTCTTTTCATAAACCACCACTATTGTCATTGCATGTGTGTCCTTTTCATAAACCATAACCAGGGTCATTGCATGTTTGTTCTTTTCATAAACCACCATTTGGATCCACTGCATGTCATTGCATGTGTGTCCTTTTCATAAACCACAACTAGGGTCATTGCATGTTTGTTCTTTTCATAAACCACCACTCGGATCCACCAGTGTCATTGCATGTGTGTCCTTTTCATCAACCACCACCAAAGTCACTGCATGTGGTGTCCTTTTCATAAACCACCACTAGAGTCATGGCATCTGGTGTTCTTTTCATAAACCACCACTAGAGTCATTGCATGTGGTGTTCTTTTCGTAAACCACCTGGATCCACCAGAGTCATTACATATGATGTCCTTTTCACAAACCACCACTAGAGTCATTGCATGTGTGTGTGTGTTAGTGTGCATCACTATGGTTTTTGAAAAGAACACATGCAAGGATGCCACTCCAGCATGTGCTGTTCTTTTCATAAACCACATAGATCCACCAGTTATCATTGCATGTGTGTCGTTCTCATAAACCACATGGATCCACCAGTGTCATTGCATGTCTTTGCATGTGTGTGATTTTCATAAACCACCACTAGTGTCATTGCATGTGTCTCCTTTTCATAAACCACCACTAGAGTCATTGCATGTGTGTGTTAGTGTGCATCACTGTGGTTTTTGCTAAGAGTCATTGCAATGATGCCACTCCGGCATGTGGTGTTATTTTCATAAACCACCACTAGAGTCATTGCATGTGTGTGTGTGTTAGTGTGCATCACTGTGATTTTTGAAAAGAACACATGCAATGATGCCACTCCAGCATGTGATGTTCTTTTCATAAACCACATGGATCCACCAGTTATCATTGCATGTGTGTCCTTCTCATAAACCACATGGATCCACTAGTGTCATTGCATGTCTTTAAATGTGTGTTCTTTTCATAAACCACCACTAGTATCATTGCATGTGTGTCCTTTTCATAAACCACAACTAGAATCATTGCATGTATGTTCTTTTCATAAACCACCACTTGGATCCACTACATGTCATTGCATGTGTGTCCTTTTCATAGACCACAAGTAGGGTCATTGCATGTTTGTTCTTTTCATAAACCACCACTTGGATCCACCAGTGTCATTGCATGTGTGTCCTTTTCATCAACCACCACCAAAGTCACTACATGTGGTGTCCTTTTCATAAACCACCACTAGAGTCATGGCATCTGGTGTTCTTTTCATAAACTACCACTAGAGTCATTGCATGTGGTGTTCTTTTCATAAACCACCTGGATCCACCAGAGTCATTACATGTGGTGTCCTTTTCACAAACCACCACTAGAGTCATTGCATGTGTGTGTGTTAGTGTGCATCACTTTGGTTTTTGAAAAGAACACATGCAATGATGCCACTCCAGCATGTGCTGTTCTTTTCATAAACCACATGGATCCACCAGTTATCATTGCATGTGTGTCGTTCTCATAAACCACATGGATCCACCAGTGTCATTGCATGTCTTTGCATGTGTGTTATTTTCGTAAACCACCACTAGTGTCATTGATGTGTCTCCTTTTCATAAACCACCACTAGAGTCATTGCATGTGTGTGTTAGTGTGCATCACTGTGGTTTTTGATAAGAGTCATTGCAATGATGCCACTCTGGCATGTGGTGTTATTTTCATAAACCACCACTAGAGTCATTGCATGTGTGTGTGTCAGTGTGCATCATTGTGATTTTTGAAAAGAACACATGCAATGATGCCACTCCAGCATGTGATGTTCTTTGCATAAACCACATGGATCCACCAGTTATCATTGCATGTGTGTCCTTCTCATAAACCACATGGATCCACCAGTGTCATTGCATGTCTTTAAATGTGTTTTCTTTTCATAAACCACCACTAGTATCATTGCATGTGTGTCCTTTTCATAAACCACAACCAGAATCATTGCATGTATGTTCTTTTCATAAACCACCACTTGGATCCACTGCATGTCATTGCATGTGTGTCCTTTTCATAGACCACAACTAGGGTCATTGCATGTTTGTTCTTTTCATAAACCACCACTTGGAACCACCAGTGTCATTGCATGTGTGTCTTTTTCATAAAGCACCACTACAGTCATTGCATGTGTGTGTGTGTTAGTGTGCATCACTGTGGTTTTTGAAAAGAACACATGCAATGATGCCACTCCAGCATGTGGTGTTCTTTTCATAAACCACCTGGATTGTCAACACAAGGATTTTTAATCCCAGATGCCTGTTATGCCATACATCGCAATCCCAGGATTACCATTTTTGTGAGACATAACAGATTGGATATCACAGTACATCATCCATTACAAACCATAACAAGGCCTTACACAAATAAAGGATCTCATGATCCAGTCTTAGTACAATCATGCAGCGGTGGGATCCATCTTCAGAGTCACAGGCAATGCTGACGATGGAAGATAGTCCTAGTTATCATAGCCGTCCCACTGTCCTTCCTCTTGGTAGTCTCCTTCATAGTCTGGCCATAGGAATAGCCAGGGACAAAATCCATGAGTACTCTTTAAGTACTTGCAAATTATCACTAGTAAGTAAGGTAGTTCTAGTAGGAAATGCTAACTCTAGGTTTATTTGTAAAGTTTAGTTTGAAACTTAAGCTGAGTTCAGAAACAAAGAAAGATAAAATAAAGTTTGAAAACACCTAAGTGGGAACTTCGTTGTCATAGTCACAACTCTGTCGTGGTCAAGTCAAGTCACAATTCATTTCATAAGTCATTTTGAAAACATCTGACAACGGAACAGTATGGCCAGTCCAACTATCCATAACCGCGGATGCGGCTATTCGAATACTTTGACACACTGCAGATGTGGTACACTTTCTCCACAAGATTCAATACATCTGTCAGAGATAACCCTGAATCATCATACTTAGTATGCAGATAATTAAACATAACCTTTCCTTAACACACCCTAGTATAAGCACCTCTCCTATGGGCATGGCCTCCCAACCATGACCATCTGTCATCTTGGGCACTACGTAGGTGGACAACATTGAGAGGTAGCCTCAACTCAAAACTCTCCAGTGAGGGAACTCATACTAATGCATATAAATTTCCGGTATTGTGGTTCTACGGTAAAATTGGAATGGTATCGCATTGTCAACACCCGGATTTTTAATCCCAGATGCCCGTTATGCCATACCTCGCAATCCCAGATTACCATTTTTGCGAGACATAACGGATTGGATATCACAGTACATCATCCATTACAAACCATACATAAGGTCTTTACACAAATAAGGATCTCATGATCCAGTCTTTAATACAACAAGCAGCGGAAATAAAAGATAAGCGTAGCGGTGGGGTCCATCTTCAGGGGCACAGGCAATGCTGACGAAGGCAGATAGTCCTAGTTATCATAGCCATCCTGATGACCATCCTCCTGATCGTCTCCTTCATAGTCTGGGCATGAGAATAGCCAGGGACAAAAGCCATGAGTACTCTTTAAGTACTCACAAACTACTATTAACAGGTACTATAGTTCTAAATTAAAGTGCTAAATCTAAGTTTAACTATAAAGTTAAGTTTGAAACCTAAGCCGAGTTCAGAAGCAAAGAAAGATAAAGTAAAGTTCTAGAATCACTTAAGTTGGGAAGCTGTTATCATAAACACAACCCTGTTGTGGTCAAGTCAAAGTTCATCATTCATTTCAAGTTATTTAGAAAACATCTGACAACGAAACAGTATGGCCATTCCAACTGTCCATAACCGCGGACGCGGCTAATCGAATAGTTTGACACTCTGTAGAGGTGGTACACTTTCACCACAAGATTCGATACATCTGTCAGGGATAACCCTGAATCATCATACTTGGTATGCAAATAATCAAACATAACCTTCCCTTTACACACCCTAGTATAAGCACCTCTCCTATGAGCAAGGCCTCCCAACCATGACCATCAGTCATCTTGGGCACTGCATAGGTGGACATCATGAGAGGTAGCCTCAGCTAAAACCTCTCCCGTGTGGGACTAATACTAATGCATATAAATTTCCAGCTAAGCCTTACCCAATTCAGGTAATGTGGTTGTACGATAAATTTGGAACGGTATCGCATTCGAATCCAACCATCAGTTTTATAAAAGGGTTAAGGCTCATGCCTCATCATATTCATCATCATAAACCATCAGTTTCTGAACACATGTCAAAATATCTCAATAGAATGACTCATCATTCCAAGGTTTTCACAATTCATTTTCACCAATTGTTCCAATCTAAAGTGACTCAAGTTTTTTATCTACTCTAAAATACTAAGTTAAGGGTGTTCACTAAGGTGGAAGGATGGGATCAATCTCATGCCATAGAATGACATCTAAAGTTTTCTAAGTAGGTCAAGTTTTATACTTTTTATGCTACCTTCAAAACAAGTAAAGAACTTTGTGTAAACTAAGGGAGGTAAAACTTGTCAATAAGACTTGAGGTACTAATAGTTAAAGGGGTGTGATCAAAGCATGCCTCAGGCATCTTTGCCGAACCATCTAGTTGTTTCTAGTTTGGTGAGCACTAAACTTGCAAGAGTTAAATCTTGGGTATTGCTAGCTTGCTAAGGGTAGCTTGCACTGTTAATGGTGGCTTTCCTTGGTTGGTGAAGTGGTTGAAGTTTTCTTCGTCTTCATCTTGATAGCACTCCTCCTCCTCGTAAGCTTGGTCGGTACTATTTTCTATAACAATACATAGGGAGTAGACAATCACCAAACAATACTTAACTAGGCTAGATAGCATTCTAAGTCACACAATTGATGATCTATTATCATCACAAGCATCACAAGTTTAATTCAATAGTTTCATCCTTTTTATTTTAGAAAAGTAATTTCTACTCATTGAAATATTAACTAAAATTTAATATTCACCACCAAAATATGGGATCATGTGGACACATGTCCTCACCACATATTCTAACATGTGGGAATGAGATTGAAAGGTTGGGTCAATATTACTTTAGTTTAAGTTTATTATTTAATGATTTAAAGTGAGTGGAAATGCCTATATAGCAATATTTTGGTACTAGTCCAAAGTAACTGCATGTAAACATTAATATTATTACATAGTTGGATAGATATGATGAAATGTGATTTTTGAGAGTTGGAATCAACTCAAAAGCTAACTTGGTTGATTTTATAAAAATGTTGCAAGTTGCAAAAGCTTCTGTCTTCTTATTTTTATTAGGAGAGATCTATAATTCTAATTGAATTAAATCCATCGGGCCTGGATAGATCATTTCAATACCTTTCATACAAAATTAGTTTCATGCAATTTGAATTTCTAAAACTCTCTGAATTGATTTTTAAACTAGTGGACAGAAACTAGATTTAATCTAAAAAGAAAAATCCAGATTTGAACGGGTGGGCTAGCACGGGAAAAGACTTGGGCCGGCCCAGTGGCGCTCCGCGGCGCGGGGCTCAGCTGACAGGAGGGTCCCGCTTGTTAGCGACACTTAACACGTGAAACGGTACGCGCGGTGTGGGTCGTAGGATTAGAATAGGAATCTACGGCTGAGGGTCGTCGTCGACGACGAACAGGTCGCCGGCGAGCTCAAACCCTAGCGGCTCGGTGGGGGTCTACTGGGGGTATACCAGGGCTCCAGCAGGGTCAGCGAGGCGGGCAAACAAACTGGAAGATGACGGCGAGGCGAGGGGCGGTTGCGGTGGAGCTTGGGGTGGTCGCAATCAGCGGCGCCCTTCTCCTCCAGAGGCGGTTGCTCCGGCTCCAATTCCGGCGAGCTGCTGCTCCCTTTGCTCTGGCGAGAGGTGGGTGAGGTTCAGAGAGGTGAGGGGAGTGGAATGGTGTGGAGATAAGAGGCTAGGGAGGGCTCCTTTTATAGGCCCGACGGTGAGACCGAGAGGGATGGGCAGTTGGTGGTGGCGACATGGCTACGGCGGGGTAGAGGCATGGCTGGGGGTGGCGATCGATGGGTGGTTCCTTGGCGGTGCTCTAGGAATTGAATGCGGCCGTAGGGGCGGTGGCATGGGGTCGGGGAGAGGTGGCGCTCTGAGAGGCAGAGGCGGCGGTGTCCACGGCGAGCGGTGGCTGTGAGGCTTTGGGCGGCCAGCGGGGGTGTCTGGGGTGTTCTCCAGGTCGAGGTGGAGCGGCGGGCGCGGGCTGCTGCCAAGGGGCGGTCTGTGCGAGCGGGAACAGAGCACGCTCTGGGGGAGGCACTGGGCGCGGTTTGTGCTCGGTGGTCCACTGCTGCTCTTGGCTCGGGCAAGAGACAGGGGGTGGCGGTGAGGTGTGAGCTACCTCCTAGACATGTAGAGAGAGGGGGAGATGGTCTGCTGCGGTGGGGCATGGTTTGGCCGGCGAGGCATGGCTCGGCATGGCATGGCATGGGGACTAGGGACAAGGGACAGGGGTGTTGGGGGTTTGGTTAGATCAAGAGGGGACACAGGAGATAAATGAAGATCATTTGGGGGCAAAACCCTGTAGTAAACAGTGAGCTAGGATTAGAGTAGAGATTATGCATGCCAAGTGTTTGATTAAATGGCCGCATGAAAGAAAGTTTTGAATTTTGGTTTCAAAATTTTTGAGTGATCTCCACTAGTGATAGGTAATCTCTGGTTGCAAGGGTTTTGAAAATGGAGCTCAAAGAGATGGTTTTTGAAATAGGGATGATCTATGCATATGCATTAGATTCAATTTTAAACTGTCATTTAAAATAGTTAACATAATGTTTTTAGCAGATCAAAAGGTGGGCCTTGGTACCTCATTATGTGTACTAGCAAGGGATGCATATATCAAGAATTGTTTCTGTTAAGTTTTGAGTACTAGGAATAGCCAAAGTAGTGTAGTGGATTAAAATGGCGAAAATGACCATTCCTCCCTTTTAATTCTTTTTTATTTGATTTTCTTTAGGAAAAGTTTGGGGATGATGTAGATGATGTTTAAATCACCTATGAAACATTTTACAAGCATTGGATCACACAATCATGGCAATTCAAAACAACTCCTATTTTAAATGCACACACATATGAATGCTTTTATTTTAAATTTGGAAAAGTTTTTGTTAACCCTATTTTTGATGATTTAGATCTTGATAAGCTTGGATTAAAGTTTTGGGATGTTACACGCATCCGAACTCAACCAATAGTTTTTTTAAAAAGGGGCTAAGGCTCATGCCTCAACATTTTCATCATCATCATAAACCATTTGTGTTTCTCAACACATGTCAAAACATCTCAATAGAATGACTCATCATTCCAAGGTTTTCACAAATCATTTTCACCAAGCATTCCCATCTAAAGTGAATCAAGTTTTGGTTTAGCTCTAAACTACTAAGTTAAGAGTGTTCACTAATGTGGGATTCTAATCTCAATCTCATGCCATAGAATGACATCTAAGTCTAACTAGATAGGTCAAGTTTTATACTCCTTATGCTACCTTTAAACTAGTAAAAGGACTTTTGGTAAAGTAAGGAAAGTAAAGCTTGTAAATAAAACTTGGAGTAGGTATAAGTCAAAATGGTATAACCAAAGGATGCCTAATGCATCTTGCTTAGGTTATCTTGCTAGAAAGGGTTAGCTTACATTGTTAATGATGGCTTGCAAGTAAAACTTGCAAGGGTTAACTTGTATAGTGCTAGCTTGTAAGGGTTAGCTTGCCAATAATAGCTTGCCTTGGGTAGTGCAGTGGTTGAAGTTTTCTTCCTCCTCCTCTTTGTAGAACTCCTCCTCCTCGAAAGCTTGGTCGGTACTATCGTCTATAAATACATACGGGGTACACAATCACCAAACAATACTTAACTAGTCTATTTAGCACACTAAGGCACACATTTGATGATCTATTATCATCACAAACATCACAAGGTTTAATGAACTAGTTTCATTCTTTTTATTTGAGAAAAGTAATTTCTACTCATTGAAATTAACTAAGATTTAATATTCTCCTATTAAAATATGGGATCATGTGGACACATGTCATCACCACATATTCTAACATATGGGAATGTGATTTAAAGGTTGGATCACATTTTAATAAGTTCAAGTTTAATAATAAATGATTTAAAGTGACTAGAAATGCCTATATAGCATTATTTTGGTACTAGTCCAAAGTCACTACATGCAAACCTTAATATTATTACATATCCAGATAGGTATGGTTAAATTTGATTTTTGAGAGTTGGAATCAACTCAAAAGCTATTATGGTTGATTTTAGAAAAATGTTTGAATGTGAAAAAGCTTCTGTCTTGTTATTTTTACTAGGAGAGATCTCTAACTCTAAATGATTTAAATCCAATGGGCTTGGATAGATATTTAAATTATCTTTCCAACAAAATGGGAATCACTTAATTTGGATTTGTATAACTCTCTGAATTGATTTTTAAACTAAGGGACAAAACTAAGTTTTAATTAAAATAGAAAAACATATATTTGAATCAAATGGGTCGCGTGGGAAACTAATTGGGCCGGCCCAGTGATGCTCAGCGGCACAGCGGGCAACTGACGAGGGGGGTACACACGTCAGCGACACTTAAAACCGGAAGCGGTACGTGGCGATCGGGACCACACGATTAGAACACAGATCTACGACTCACGGTCGTCGTCGACAACGGACTCGTCGCCGGCAAGACTGAACCCTAGCGTGGTCGGTGGGGGTCTACTGGGGATGTACCAGGGCCCCAGCTAGTGCGGCGAGGCGGGAAAACAAACAGGTGGATGAAGGCAGACTCAGGCGAGGTCGCGGCAGGGGCTGAGGTGGACAAAATCGACTGCAAGTTCTCCTCCTCTGCAGCGGCTACCTCCGGTGGAATTCTGTCGATGGGCTGCTCGAGCGGCTCCGGCAAGAGAGCGGAAACGATCAGTGGAGAGAGGGGAGTGGAATGGTGTTAAGAAATGGTGCTGGGGAGGATTCCTTTTATAGGCTCGACGAGAGGACCGAAGGGTGTGGGCACGGCTCGTCGGAGACGACGATACAGAGGGCTACTAGCATGGGCGATATAGGCGGACGGTGGGCGGTCTGCTGGCGGTCATCTACGGCGTAATGGTGTGGCTAGGGGCGGTGGCTAACAGTCAGGAGCTTCCCGCACTCTGGGAGACAGAGGCGGTGCTCCACACGGCTCCCGGCGACTGTGGGTCGCGCGGCGGTGCACGGCCGTGTCTGGCGGGTTGGTGTGGTCAAGGCGGAGCGGCGTGCACGGTCTGTGGCGTGCTGGCAGGTTGGTGTGGAGGCGCGGTTTGTGGCGTGCTGGCGGTGAAGGCGCTTTGGCGCGCTCTGGCTACACGCAGAGAGGCATGGGCAGGAGCAATTGGTGGTGGTCCAGGGGTTGGCTTTGGCCGTGGGGTGGACAGGGAGTCACGGTAGGGTTGGGCGGAGCTAGTGGGCAAGCTGGTTTGGCATGGTGGTGTCTTTGGCCTGCTGTCCATGCTTGGCCGGTGACGACCAAATTGGGGCGGCGTGCCACTGCTACTCCAAGCTAAGGGGTAGGTCGGTGAGGGTTTGGTTAGAGCTGGGAGGGACAGGGGAACAAAATGGAGGCCAAAAACTCGACAATGCATTGATCATCAAACAGCAAAAGTTAGGCAGGAAAATCTTGTCTGCCAGCTGTTCGACAAAATGGCCGCATGAAACTTTTATTTGAATTTTTGAAAGATTTTTGGTGGGTTATTTGATATTATCCTTGGTAGACTGTGGTTGCTAGGATTTGTTAAATGAAATTCATTTGAGTGGTTTTTGAAAAAGTGTGATCTATACATATGAACTAGATTCAATTTTCGAATGTCGTTGAAAATTAGAGTTTGAATGTTTTTGGGAGATCACAAAGTGGGCATTGGTACATCACTACTTGTACTAGCAAGGGGTGAAAAGATCCACAATTGTCTCTGTTTGAATTTGAGTGCTAGGAATAGCCAAAGTGGGCTAGGTGATTGAAATGGCAAAAGTGACCATTTCCATTATCTATTTCTTTTTCTAGGAGATTTTCTTGGGGATGATATAGATGATGTGTAATTCACCTTAGAGTCATTTTACAACCAATAGATCACTCAATCATGGCAATTCAAACAACTCCTAATTAAATGCACACACATATGAATGCTTAAGGATTTTAAATAGAAAAAGTTTTTTTTTGTTAACCCTAAATTAGGTAGATTTGATCTTGATCACTTGGATTAAAGTTTTGGGATGTTACAAACCTTCCCCCATAAACAAAATCTCGTCCCGAGATTTAAGAAGGAAAACTAGGAACTAAAGAGATCTGGGAACTCAGTCCTAATGTAATTTTCTCGCTCCATTGAATCTTGAGAAATTTGATACTTCGGGTCCTGGTGGTTCTGTAGGCTTCCTCCAAGATATAGATGGGCACTTCATGATACGTCAGATCCTTGTTGATATCAACAACTCGGTGATCCATGTTCTTGAAAACTTCGGTCTTCTCCGGCACTTCTAAGCATTTGCGAAGTAGAGAGATATGGAACACATTGTGGATGGCTGACATCTCTTCTGGCAGTTCCAGTTGATACGATACTTCTCCTTGGCGATTCAGAATTGTGAAGGGTCTGATATATCTGGGGGCTAACTTTCCTTTCAGACTAAAACGTTGGGTTCCCTTTAATGGCGAAACCTTCAGATATACAAAATCTCCGTCATTGAAAGTCAGGTCTCTCCTTGTCTTGTCAGCATAACTCTTCTGTCTGGATTGGGCGGTCTTCAGGTGCTCACGGACTTTGTGAACCTTCTCTTCGGCTTCTCGGAGAATGTCGGGTCCAAAAATCTGAATCTCTCCTACTTGCGACCAATTCAAAGGGGCACGACACTTTCTTCCGTATAGGAACTGAAATGGTGCCATTTGCAAACTGGCTTGATAACTGTTGTTGTATGAGAATTTGGCAAAAGGCAGGCAATCTTCCCATTTTGATGCATGCTCTAGCACACAAGCTCTCAACATATCTTCTAGGATTTGGTTGACTCTTTCAGTCTGTCCATCGGTTTGCGGGTGATAAGCGATGCTGAAATTCAACTTGGTGCCTAATCCTTCTTGTACTCTCTGCCAAAATCTCGAGGTAAATTGGGTTCCTCGATCTGATACTATGGGCTTGGGGGTTCCATGCAGACTAACAATCCTATCAATATACAACTCTGCTAGCTTCAAACTCTGGTAGGTTGTCTTGACAGGTATAAAATGAGATACCTTGGACAGTCTATCAACGATGACCCAAATTGAGTTATTTCCCCTACTCGAAGTAGGAAAACTGGTGATAAAGTCCATTCCGACAGAATCCCATTTCCATTCCGGAATCTGCAATGGTTGCAACAGTCCTGCGGGTCTCTGATGTTCCGCTTTGACTCTTTGACATATATCACACTTGGCGATGTAGCTTCCGATTTCTCTCTTCATCTTGTGCCACCAAAATTGCTCTTTCAAATCCTGATACATCTTTGTTCCTCTGGGGTGGATAGAATAAAGAGTATCATGAGCTTCTTGCATGGTAACTTGCTTCAGTTCCGAATCTGCTGGCAAATAGACACGTCCTTTGTACCACAGAACTCCTTCTTCGTCTTCGGTGAATCCAGGTACCTTTCCTGTACCAATACGACGTTTGGTTCCGTCGATACTTTCATTTCCCTTCTGGGCTTCCGTGATTTGGCTAATCAAAGTGGGTTGAAGTCCAATGTTAGCTAAAAATCCTTTGCTAACTAGCTCAGTTCTAAACTGCTCCAACTCCTCATACAAACTGGGTTGCTTCTCCTTGATCATGGTGTTTAGCCTACACGGCAATCTGCTAAGAGCATCCGCTACCACATTGGCTTTACCGGGGTGATAGTGAATGTCAAGGTCATAATCCTTGATTAACTCTGTCCATCTCCTCTGCCTCATATTCAGCTCCTTCTGAGTAAAAATATACTTCAAGCTTTTGTGATCTGAGTAAATCTCACAGTGATTACCCATCGGATAATGACGCCATGTTTTCAATGCCAAAACTATGACTTCTAACTCAAGATCATGGGTCGGATAGTTCTGCTCACGATGCTTCAGTTGTCGAGACAGATATGTGATGACCTTGCCTCCTTGCATCAATACACATCCGAGACTAATCTTGGATGCATCACAATACACATCAAATGGCTTCTTGATATCTGGCATGATCAATATTGGGGCTGAAATCAATCTCTTCTTCAGCTCTTGGAAACTTTCTTCACATTTGTCGGTCCATTCAAACTTCCTGTCCTTCTTCAGCAATTGGGTCATGGGTCTGGCGATGCTTGAAAATCCTTCTACGAACTTGCGGTAATATCCCGCTGATCCGAGAAATGCACGGACCTGGATTTGAGTGGTTGGGGCTTTCCATGCTTCGAAGTCTCTGATCTTGGTGGGATGAACAGCTATTCCTCCGGCAGACACAATATGTCCTAGGAATCCTACCTCTTTCAGCCAAAACTCACATTTGCTGAACTTGGCATACAACTGATGCTCTCTCAGGGTTTCAAGGATGATTCTCAGATGTTGCTCATGCTCTTCTTCTGACTAGGAGTAGATAAGGATATCGTCAATAAACACAACGACAAATTTATCCAGAAAATTCATAAAGATCTTATTCATGAGATTCATGAAATAAGCAGGGGCATCGGTTAATCCAAAAGACATGACCACATACTCGTATCAACCATAACGAGTAGTAAAGGCGGTCTTCGGAATATCCGTTGCACGAATCTTAAGTTGGTGATAACCAGTCCTAAAATCAATCTTAGAGAACACATTTGCTCCAGTCAACTGATCAAATAGATCCTCTATCTTTGGCAAAGGGTAGTTGTTTTTGATGGTGACATCATTCAGCTCCTGTAATCTATGCACAAACGGTTGCCTCCATCTTTCTTGTCGACGAATAACACTGGCGATCTCCATGGCGATGTGCTTGGTTGAATCAAGCCTGTTGCCAACATAGCATCCAACTGCTTCTTCAATTCCACTAACTCTGAGGGGTTCATACTATAGGGTCTCTAGGCTATGGGTCCGGTTCCGGGGATTAGTTCGATAATGAACTCAATATCCCTATCCGGGGGCATACTTGGCAATTCATCTGGGAATACGTCATGGTATTCACAGACTACTCTGACTTGGTCAAAGGTGGGCAGGGCTAGACTCTTGTTGCACTTGAATTAACGGGGTAAGGTTTTAGATATATGCTCTACTGAGACTCCAGAGCTACTGGTCATGGTGATGGATTTGTTGGCACAGTAAATGAATCCTTTATGCTTTGATCCAATCCATTCCTAGTACTACTTCCAAACCTTTGGTTCCAAGTACTATTAGATTGGCATAAAAATCTATCCCATTTATTCTAATAGGCACACCTTTGCAAATTTTTCTAGCTTTTGTAGTTGAACCGGGGATTTGAACTATCATGAAATGCTTCAAATTGGTTGGGTGAATCTTACTAGTGCATGCAAATTCTTCGGTGACAAATGAGTGTGATGCTCCAGAATCAAACAACACTCTTGCTAAAACTGAGTTGACAGAAATAATACCCAGCACTACATCTGGCGCTTCTTGGGCTTCTTCGACGTTCATTTGGAAGAGACGACCATTGCGGTTTTGAGGGTTCCCTAGGGCAAATCTTCTTCCTGGTTGAACACGACGCTGGTGTTGAGCTGGGCATTCACATTGGCAGTGGCGCCAATCTTCTTGGGGCACTCATTGGAATAGTGACCCTTCACTCCACACCCGAAACAAGTGATCTGAGGCTTGTCTTTCGCTGCCACGGGAACAACATTGCTTCCAGTTCTGGGTGCAGTGTTGTTGTTGTTGTTCTTGGGAGGTGCACGGTTGAAATTATTGGAGTTGCCGGGGTGATTGTTGTTTCCTCCGGACTTCACATTTCCTCTGCTATAGTCGGGGTAGCTAGGGCGAGACATTGGGGGTCGATTGTTCCTCGTTGCATGTCCCACAGAAGGGTTGGGACAGTACTTCTGGTGACGGTTGGATCCAGCTTGGTGCATCATACAACGTTTGCGGTTATCGTTTTCTTGATTAATCTTCCATTCCATCTGAATGGCAGAGTCAACTAGCTCTTCGAGATCCTCGAAACGGATGTTGACGAGGACAGTCTGCATCTCATCATGCAGTCCATTCAGGAATCTCACCTTCTTCTTGGCCTTCGTGTTGATCTCATCAGGTGCATACCTGGCAAGGGACAAGAATCTGTCACGGTACTCCACTACAGTCATTCTGCCTTGCTTCAACTCCCTGAATTCATCCCTCATTCTGGTGACTAGACCCTGCGGCACGTGAGTGCGGCTAAACATGATTTTGAAGGCTTCCCATGTCATCACTTGACCATGGTTCATTGTGCGGGTGCTGTTCCACCATGCTCTTGAATCTCCTGCCAAATAGTCGGTGGCAAAAAGAACCTTCTCGTTGGCATCCACTCCTGCTACTTCTAGGTTGTTCTCCATTGTCTGCAACCAGTCATCAGCATCAAGTGGGTTCTGTAAAGTGCTAAAGATTGGGGGATTGGTATTCTAGATGTTTTTGAGTTTGGATCCATGATGATCCTGATTTCCATGGTTCTGATTGTTGTGAGCCATCTGGGCGATCTACTGCAGTGTTGCTAGATTAGCTTGGCACTCTTCCCTACTAGCTTCACGGTCTACGACGAGAGTCTGTAGAATCTACAACATTGGGTCTTGCGATGAGTTGCTCCCTCCTTGGTTTCCACGAGTCATCTGAAGATTGAGATAGATAAAGGGGTTTGAGTGAAAGTTCTAAGGTTCATGGTTTTGATTTCAAAGCTAAAACTTTGAGTTTGACTCAGGTTTTGCAACTAATTTCTTTTCATTCATTCAAGCAAATCACACGATACAAACACACACACACACACCACAACATCAAAGGAAAACAGATGGTTTTAAGAACTATTCTGCAAGCTACGATACAATGGGACCGATACACTTCACTCTATGATAGTGCTCTAGTCCATCTACTCATCATCGATGAAGTCGGAGTCATCATCATCAGTGTAGAAGTCCACATCATCCTCCTCCAGATAGTCATCATCATTACTGAGGGAGGAGTCAATATCCCCTTGGATATCTTCACCTTCCTATTCTTCTTCCTTTACGGCAAGCTGACCTTCTTGCTCCTTGATGGTCTTCTCGAGGTCGGCCACCTTCTTGCAAAGACGGTCGATGGTGCGATCCTTCTTGGCACGTTGACGGCGAAGAGACTAACGATCCTTGACTAGCAGTGAGAAAGTCTGGGCCTTCTAGGAAGCAAGAGCGAGGTTGTTGTTGGCGACCTCTCTAGCATTGTCCAACTCCTTGGTTGGTGCACTGGTTGAAGTTTTCTTCTTCTTCTTGGTAGAACTCCTCCTCCTCGTAAGCTTGGTCGGTACTATCTTCTATAACAATACATACGGAGTAGACAATCACCAAACAATACTTAACTAGGCTAGATAGCATTCCAAGACACACAATTGATGATCTATTATCATCACAAGCATCACAAGTTTAATTCAATAGTTTCCTTCTTTTTATTTTAGAAAAGTAATTTCTACTCATTGAAAATTTAACTAACATTTAATATTCACCACTTAAAACATGGGATCATGTTGACACATGTCATCACCACATATTTTAACATGTGGCAATGATATTTAAGGGTGGATCAATATTAATTTGGTTTAAGTTCATTATTTAATGATTTAAAGTGACTAGAAATGCCTATATAGCATTATTTTGGCACTAGTCCAAAGTCACTGCATGTAAACCTTAATATTATTACATATTTAGATAGATATGATGAAATGTGATTTTTGAGAGTTGGAATCAAATCAAAAGCTAACTTGGTTGATTTTTTGAAATGTTGCAAGTTGCAAAAGCTTTTGTCTTCTTATTTTTATTAGGAGAGATCTATAACTGTAATTGAATTAAATCCAACGGGCTTGGATAGATCATTTTAATACCTTTCAGAAAAAATTGGTTTCATGCAATTTGTATTACTAAAACTCTCTGAATTGATTTTCAAACTAGGGGACAGAAACTAGATTTAACTAAAAAGAAA
Organism: Avena insularis; assembly: GCA_023614405.1. NCBI lineage: Eukaryota > Viridiplantae > Streptophyta > Magnoliopsida > Poales > Poaceae > Avena > Avena insularis. Next base: position 318,485,248 of record CM042686.1, read on the forward strand.
AATCCAGATTTGAATAGGTGGGCTAGCGCGGGAAAAGAAATGGGCCGGTCCAGTGGCGCTCCGTGGCGTGGGGCTCAGCTGACAGGGGGTCCCGCGTGTCAGTGGCACTTAAAACGCGAAAGGTATGCGCGCTGTGGGTCATGCGACTAGAAGCAAGATGTACGGCTTAGGGTCGTCGTCGACGACGAACAGGTTGCCGACGAGCTTGAACCCTAGCGGCTCGGTGGGGGTCTACTAGGGGCGTACCAGGGCTCCAGCGGTGTTGGCGAGGCGGGCAAATGACGTGGAAGACGACGGCGAGGCGAGGCGCGGCTGCGGCAGAGCTTGGGGTGGTCGCAATCAACGGCGCCCTTCTCCTCCTGTCGCGGCTACTCCGGCTCCAATTCCGGCGAGCTGCTACTCCCTTTGCTCCGGCGAGAGGTGGGTGAGGTTCAGAGAGGTGAGGGGAGTGGAATGGTGTGGAGAGAAGAGGCTGGGGAGGGCTCCTTTTATAGGCCCGACGGTGAGACAGAGCGGGATGGGCAGGCGACTCCGGCGACAAGGCTACAGCGGGGTAGAGGCATGGCTGAGGGTGGAGATCGATGTGTGGTTCCCTGGTGGTGTTCTAGGAATTGAATGCGGTGAGGCGGTGGGCGGTGGTGGGTGAGGTGGCGAGTGGGCGCTCAGAGAGGCGGAGGCGGTGTCCACGGTGGCGGTGGTGGCTATGAGGCGAAGGCCAGCTGGGGTGTCTGGGTGTTCTCGGTGTCGAGTGGCGGTGCGCAGTTGCTACCAAGGGACGGTCTGTGCAAGCGGGGACAGGGCACGCTCTGGGGGCGGCACTGGCATGGTGCGGTGGCACTAGGCGCGGCTTGTCCTCGGTGGTCCACAGCACGGCTGGGCTCGAGCAAGGGACAGGGGGTGGCGGTGAGGTGTGAGCTACCTCCTAGACATGGAGAGAGGGAGAGGGGCGGTCAGTTGCGGTGAGGGCAAGGTTGGCCGGCGAGAGGCGGCTCGGCATGGCATGGCCGTGCCACTAGGGGCTAGGGGAGTGGGTGGTTAAACTCTGGTTAGATCAAGATGGGACAGGGGAGATAAATGAAGATCAATTGGGGGCAAAACCCTGTAGTAAACAGTGAGCTAGGATTAGAGTAGAGATTATGCATGCCAAGTGTTTGATGAAATGGCCGCATGAAAGTAATTTTTGAATTTTGGTTTCAAAATTTTTGAGTGATCTCCACTAGTGATAGATAGTCTCTGGTTGCAAGGGTTTTGAAAGTGGAGCTCAAATAGATGGTTTTTGAAATAGGGGTGATCTATGCATATGCATTAGATTCAATTTTAAACTGTCATTTAAAATAGTTAACAAAATGTTTTTAGCAAATCCAAAGGTGGGCCTTGGTACCTCATTATGTGTACTACCAAGGGGTGCAAAGATCAAGAATTGTTTTTGTTAAGTTTTGAGTACTAGGAATAGCCAAAGTAGTGTAGTGGATTAAAATGGCCAAAATGACCATTCCTCCTTTTTAATTCTTTTTTATTTGATTTTCTTTAGGAAAAGTTTGGGAATGATGTAGATGATGTTTAAATCACCTAAGAAACATTTTACAAGCATTGGATCATTCAATCATGGCAATTCAAACAAGTCCTGTTTTAAATGCACACACATATGAATGCTTTCATTTTAAATTTGGAAAAGTTTTTGTTTAACCCTATTTTTGGATGATTTGATCTTGATAACCTTGGATTAAAGTTTTGGGATGTTACAATCCCATGGAATCACGCCTTGCATAGTGAACAAAGCGGGTTCCTTGGATTAGGTTGACACTCAGGGCACACAGACATGCGAGAGCTTCATGCATTTCCTTGGATAATCCATCTAGCCAGTTGTTCTCTCTCACGGAGAGCTGAATCCTCCCCAATATTGGTGCTTCTATCTTGCCTCGAAGATCAGCGGTTACTAGCCATTGTAAATCTCCTCCTGTTGGACCGGGAGTTGAGCTCCAAGGAATTCCGGATGAGGATGCTACAAGAACTCAGACAGTGCATCCAAATCCCTCTCGAAGATTAGTTGGCCTCCGTTGCCCAACTGGTAGAACTTTCTGTATTCGGCTTCCATCTATAAAAATTTAGGATGAGAAAGTTAGTGAAGTGATCAAGTGTGTCAAAGTTTTATGTAGTAATGTAAGAATTTTGAGGAACATGAATTTTTTTGAAAGAAAGAATTCCCAACGGTAAGAGAGGAAATAGTTTTCATAAATACTCACTTTTGTTTTTTCTAAACTAAGTATTTGGTTCGGACATCCATTCTAACTAGGGTCTCCTATAGTCAGGATGGCTCTGATACCAACTTGTCAACACCCAGATTTTTAAGCCCAGTTGCCAGATATGCCATACATCGCAATCCGAGGATTACCATTTTTGCGAGACATAACAGATTGGATATTGTAGTACATCATCCATTACAAACCATAATAAGGTCTTACACAAATAAAGGATCCCATGATCCAGTCTTAGTACAATCAAGCAGCGGAATAAATAGCGTAACGGTGGGGTCCATCTTCAGAGTCACAGGCAATGCTGATGATGGAAGATAGTCCTAGTTATCATAGCCATCCTGCTGTCCTTCCTCTTGGTAGTCTCCTTCATAGTCTGGCCATAGGAATAGCTAGGGACAAAAGCCATGAGTACTCTGTAAGTACTTGCAAACTATCACTAGCAAGTAAGGTAGTTCTAGTAGGAAATGCTAACCCTATGTTTATTTGTAAAGTTTAGTTTGAAACCTAAGCTGAGTTCAGAAACAAAGAAAGATAGAATAAGGTTTGAAAACACCTAAGTGGGAACTTAGTTGTCATAGTCACAACTCAGTTGTGGTCAAGTCAAGTCACAGTTCATTTCATAAGTCATTTTGAAAAAATCTGACAATGGAATAGTATGGCCACTCCAACTGTCCATAACCACGGACGCGGCTATTCGAATAGTTTTACACTCTGCAGAGGTGGTACACTTTCACCACAAGATTCGATACATCTGTCAGGGATAACCCTGAATCATCATACTTAGTATGCAGATAATCAAACATAACCTTTCCTTTACACACCCTAGTATAAGCACCTCTCCTATGAGCATGGCCTCCCAACCATGACCATCTGTCATCTTGGGCACTGCATAGGTGGACAACATTGAGAGTTAGCCTCAGCTCAAACCTCTCCCGCTAGGGAACTCATACTAATGCATATAAATTTCCGGCTAAGCCTTACCCAATTCAGGTATTGTGGTTGTACGGTAAAATTGGAATGGTATCGCATCCGAACCCAACCATCAGTTTTTTAAAAAAGGGGCTAAGGCTCTTGAATCAACATTTTCATCGTCATCATAAACCATTTGTATTTCTCAACGCATGTAAAAACATCTGAATAGAATGACTCATCATTCCATGGTTTTCGCAATTCATTTTCACCAAGTATTCCCATCTAAAGTGAATCAAGTTTTGGTTTAGCTCTAAACTACTAAATTAAGAGTGTTCACTAATGTGGGATGTTAATCTCAATCTCATGCCATATAATGACATCTAAGTCTAACTAGATAGGTCAAGTTTTATACTCTTTATGCTACCTTTAAACAAGTAAAAGGACTTTTGGTAATGTAAGGAAAGTAAAGCTTGTAAAGAAAAATTGGAGTAGGTATAAGTCAATATGGTATAACCAGAGCATGCCTAATGCATCTTGCTTAGGTTATCTAGCTAGCAAGGGTTATCTTGCATTGTTAATGATGGCTTGCAAGTAAAACTTGCAAGGCTTAACTTGTATAGTGCTAGCTTGCAAGGGTTATCTTCCCAATAATAGCTTGCCTTGGGTAGTGTGCAGTGGTTGAAGTTTTCTTCCTCCTCCTCTTGGTAGAACTCCTCCTCCTCAAAATCTTGGTCGGTACTATCGTCTATAAATACATACGGGGCACACAATCACCAAACAATACTTAACTAGTCTACTTAGCACACTAAGGCACACATTTGATGATCTATTATCATCACAAACATCACCAGGTTTAATGAACTAGTTTCATTCTTTTTATTTGAGAAAAGTAATTGCTACTCATTGAAATTAACTAAGATTTAATATTCTCCAATTAAAATATGGGATCATGTGGACACATGTCATCACCACATATTCTAACATATGGGAATGTGATTTAAAGGTTGGATCACATTTTAATAAGTTCAAGTTTAATAATAAATTATTTAAAGTGACTAGAAATGCCTATATAGCATTATTTTGGTGCTAGTCCAAAGTCACTGCATGCAAACCTTAATATTATGACATATCCAGATAGGTATGGTTAAATGTGATTTTTGAGAGTTGGAATCAACTGAAAAGCTATTATGGTTGATTTTAGAAAATTGTTTGAATGTGAAAAAGCTTCTGTCTTGTTAATTTTACTACAAGAGATACCTAACTCTAAATGATTTAAATCGAACGGGCCTGGATAGAGATTTAAATTATCTTTCCAACAAAATGGGAATCACTTAATTTGGATTTGTATAACTCTCTGAATTGATTTTTAAACTAAGGGACATAACTAAGTTTTAATTAAAATAGAAAAACATATATTTGAATCAAATGGGTCGGGCGGGAAACTAATTGGGCCGGCCCAGTGACGCTCAGCGGCGCAGCGGGCAACTGACAAAGGGGGGTCCACACATCAGCGGCACTTAAAACCCGAAGCGTTACGGGCGATCAGGACCACACGATTAGAACACAGATCTACGGCTCACGGTCGTCGTCGACGACGGACTCGTCGCCGGCGAGACTAAACCCTAGCACGGTCAGTGGGGGTCTACTGGGGACATACCAGGGCTCTAGCTAGTGCGGCGATGTGGGAAAACGAACTGGTGGACGACGGCGGACTCAGGCGAGGTCGCGACAGGGGATGAGGTGGATGAAATCGACTGCAACTTCTCCTCCTCTGCATCGGCTACCTCTGGTGGAATTCTAGCGATGGGCTGCTCGAGCGGCTCCGGTGAGAGAGGGGAAACGATCAGTGGAGAGAGGGGAGTGGAATGGAGTGAAGAAATGGTGGTGTGGAGGCTTCCTTTTATAGGCTCGACGAGGGGACCGAAGGGTGTGGGCGCGGCTTGTTGGAGACGACGATACAGAGGGCTACCGGCGTGGGCGATGTAGGCGGAATGTGGGTGGTCTGATGGCGGTCATCTACGGCATAATGTGGGGCGGTGGCTAACGGTCGGGAGCTTCTCGCGCTCTGGGAGATACAGGCGATGCTCGACGCGGCTCCCAGCGACTATGGGTCGCTCGGCGGTGCACGGCCGTGTCTAGCGGGTTGTTGTGGTCAAGGCGGAGCTGCATGCGCGGTCTGGTGTCGAGACGCTGTCTGTGGTGTGCTAGCGGCGAAGGCGCTCTGGCGCGTTCTGGCTGCATGCAAGTGGTGGTGGTCTAGGGGCTGGCTTTGGCAATGGGGTGGACAGGGAGTCAAGGTAGGGTTGGGCGGAGCTAGTGGGCAAGCTGGTTTGGCACGGCGGTGTCTCTATCGTGCTGTCCATGCTTGGCCGGTGACGACCAAATTGGGGCGGCGCGCCACTGCTGCTCCAAGCTAAGGGGCAGGTCGGTGAGGGTTTGGTTAGAGCTGGGAGGGACAAGGGAACAAAATGGAGGCCAAAAACTCGACAATGCATTGATCATCAAACAACAAAAGTTAGGCAGAAAAATCTTGCCTGCCAACTGTTCGACAAAATGGCCGAATGAAACTTTTATTTGAATTTTTGAAAGATTTTTGGTGGGTGCTTTGATCCTATGCTTGGTAGACTATGGGTGCTAGGATTTGTTAAATGGAATTCATTTGAGTGGTTTTTGAAAAAGTGTGATCTATACATATGAACTAGCTTCAATGTTCAAATGTCATTTAAAATTAGAGTTTGAATGTTTTTGGGAGATCACAAAGTGGGCCTTAGTACATCAATACTTGTACTAGAAAGGGGTGCAAAGATCCACAATTGTCTCTGTTTGAATTTGAGTGCAAGGAATAGCCAAAGTGGGCTAGGTGATTGAAATGGCAAAAGTGACCATTTCCATTATTTATTTCCTTTTGATTTCTTTTTCTTTGAGATTTTCTTGGGGATGATCTGGATGATGTGTAATTCACCTTAGAGTCATTTTACAACCAACAGACCACTCAATCATGGCAATTCAAACAACTCCCATTTAAATGCACACAAATATGAATGCTTAAGGATTTTAAATAGAAAAAGTTTTTTTGTTAACCCTAAATTGGGTAGATTTGATCTTGATCACTTGGATTAAAGTTTTGGGATGTTACATGGATCCACCAGAGTCATTGCATGTGTGTCCTTCTCATAAACCACATGGATCCACCAATTTCATTGCATGTCTTTGCATGCGTGTTCTTTTCATAAACCACCACTAGTGTCATTGCATGTGTGTCCTTTTCATAAACCACAACCAGAGTCATTGCGTGTTTGTTCTTTTCATAAAGCACCAATTGGATCCACCGCATGTAATTGTATGTGTACCCTTTTCATAAACCACAACCAGGGTCATTGCATCTTTGTTCTTTTCATAAACCACCCTTTGGATCCATCAATGTCATTGCATGTGTGTACTTTGCATGTGTGTGTGTGTCAGTGTGCATCACTGTGGTTTTTGAAAAGAACACATGTAATGATGCCACTCCAGAATGTGGTGTTCTTTTCATAAACCACCTAGATCCACCAGAGTCATTGCATGTGTGTCCTTCTCATAAACCACATGGATCCACCAGTCTCATTGCATGTCTTTGCATGTGTGTTCTTTTCATAAACCACCACTTGGATCCAATGCATGACATTGCATGGGTGTCCTTTTCATAAAGTCTAGGGTCATTGCATGTTTTTTCTTTTCATAAACCACCACTTGGATGCACTAATGCCACTCCAGCATGTGGTGTCTTTTCATAAACCACCACTTGGATCCACCAGTGTTATTGCATGTATGTCCTTTTCATAAACGACCACCAGATTTACTTCATGTGGTGTCCTTTTCATAAACCACCACTAGAGTCATTGCATGTGTCTCCTTTTCATAAACCACAACTAGGGTCATTGCATGTTTGTTCTTTTCATAAACCACCACTTGGATCCACTAGTGTCATTGCATGTGTGTCCTTTTCATAAACCACCACTAGAGTCATTGCATGTGTGTGTGTGTCAGTGTGCATCACTGTGGTTTTTTAAAATAACACATGCATGATGCCACTCCAGCATGTGGTGTTATTTTCATAAACCACCCGGATCCACCAGAGTCATTGCATGTGTGTCCTTCTCATAAACCACATGGATCCACCAGTGTCATTGCATGTCTTTGAATGTGTGTTCTTTTTATAAACCACCACTAGTGTCATTGCATGTGTGTCCTTTTTATAAACCACAACCAGAATCATTGCATGTGTGTTCTTTTCATAAACCACCACTTGGATCCACTGCATGTCATTGCATGTGCGTCCTTTTCATAAACCACAACTCGGGTCATTGCATGTTTGTTCTGTTCATAAACCACCACTTGGATCCACCAGTGTCATGGCATGTGTGTCATTTTTATAAACCACCACCAGAGTCACTCCATGTGGTGTCCTGTTCATAAACCACCACTAAAGTCATTGCATGTTGTGTTCTTTTCATAAACCACCACTAGAGTCATTGCATGTGGTGTTCTTTTCATAAACCACCCGGATCCACCAGAGTCATTGCATATGGTGTCCTTTTCATAAACCACCACTAGTGTCATTGCATGTGTGTGTGTTAGTGTGCATCACTGTGGTTTTTGAAAAGAACACATGAAATGACGCCACTCAAGCATGTGGTGTTCTTTTCATAAACCACAAGGATCCACTAGTTGACATTGCATGTGTGTCCTTCTCATAAACCACATGGATCCACCAGTGTAATTGCATGTCTTTGCATGTGTGTCCTTTTCACAAACCACCACTAGTGTCATGTGTGTCCTTTTCATAAACCACAACCAGAGTCATTGTATGTTTGTTCTTTTCATATACCAACACTTGGGTCCACTTCATGTCATTGCATGTGTGTCCTTTTCATAAACCACAACTAGGGTCATTGCATGTTTGTTCTTTTCATAAACCACCACTTGGATAGACCAGTGTAATTGCATGTGTGTCCTTTTCATTAACCACAACCAGAATCACTCCATGTGGTGTCCTTTTCATAAACCACCACTAGATTCATTGAATGTGGTGTTCTTTTCATAAACCACCACTAGAGTCATTGCATGTGGTGTTCTTTTCATAAACCACCTGGATCCACCAGAGTCATTGCATATGTTGTCCTTTTTATAAACCACCACTAGAGTCATTGCATGTGTGTGTCTGTGTGTCAGTGTGCATCATTGTGGATTTTGAAAAGAACACGTGCAATGATGCCACTCTAGTATGTGGTGTTCTTTTCTTAAACCACCTAGATCCACCAGAGTCATTGCATGTGTGTCCTTCTCATAAACCACATGGATCCACCAGTGTGATTGCATGTCTTTGCATGCGTGTTCTTTTCATAATCCACCACTAGTGTCATTGCATGTGTGTCTTTTTCATAAAACACAACCAGAGTCATTGCATGTTTGTTCTTTTCATAAACCACCACTTGGATCCAATGCATGTCATTGCATGTGTGTACTTTTCATAAACCACAACTTGGGTCATTGCATGTTTGTTCTTTTCATAAACCACCACTTGGATCCACTAATGCCACTCCAGCATGTGGTGGCCTTCTCATAAACCACGACTAGAGTCACTGCATGTGTGTTTGTGTGTCAGTGTGCATCACTATGGTTTTTGAAAATAACACATGCAATGATGTCACTCCAGCATGTGGTGTTCTTTTCATAAACCACATGGATTCACCAGTTGTCATTGCATGTGTGTCCTTCTCATAAACCACATGGATCCACCAGTGTCATTGCATGTATTTGCATGTGTATTCTTTTCATAAACCACCACTATTATCTTTGCATGTGTGTCCTTTTCATAAACCACAACCAGAGTCATTGCATGTTTGTTCTTTTCATAAACCACCATTTGGATCAACTGCATGTCATTGCATGTGTGTCCTTTTCCTAAACCACAACTATGGTCATTGCATGTTTGTTCCTTTCATCAACCACCACTTGGATCCACTAGTGTCATTGCATGTGTGTCCTTTTCATCAACCACCACCAAAGTCACTGCATGTGGTGTCCTTGTCATAAACCACCACTAGAGTCATGGCATGTGGTGTTCTTTTCATAAAACACCACTACAGTCATTGCATGTGGTGTTCTTTTCATAAACCACCTGGATCCACCAGAGTTAGTACATGTGGTGTCCTTTTCATAAACCACCTCTAGAGTGATTGCATGTGTGTGTTAGTGTGAATCACTGTGGTTTTTGAAAAGAACACATGCAATAATGCCACTCCAGCATGTGTTGTTCTTTTCAGAAACCACATGGATCCACCAGTTATTATTGCATGTGTGTCCTTCTCATAAACCACATGGATCCACCAGTGCCATTGCATGTCTATGCATGTGTGTTATTTTCATAAACCACCACCAGTGTCATTGCATGTGTCTCCTTCTCATAAACCACCACTAGAGTCATTGCATGTGTGTGTCAGTGTGCATAACTGTGGTTTTTGATAAGAGTCATTGCAATGATGCCACTCCAGCATGTGGTGTTATTTTCATGAACCACCACTAGAGTCATTGCATGTGTGTGTGTCAGTGTGCATCACTGTGATTTTTGAAAAGAACACATGCAATGATGCCACTCCAGCATGTGGTGTTCTTTTCATAAACCACATTGACATGGGTATACCCTACAGGTACTCGAGCTTGGTATATACGGTCCAAATACATATAGGCCCACGGTGTCTCCAAGGCCTGGATGGAGGGACTCGAGTAACCTATGGACTCTCGATTGCTTGAAGAACAAGAAGAAGCTAAAGATAGAAAGATTAAAGGGAAAACCCTAACTTGTAACCCACTTGACCTGCTACCCGAGACCTATCCTATCTATACAAAGGCTAGGAGGGGGCAGCGAGAAGGACACACACAAACCTAGTTTCCACAACCTTTGCCAGATTACATCTGCGCACCATTGTTACTTTCGACTCCCTCGATAATTCCACGAGCAGACAAGCAGGAGTAGGGACCTTACGAGGCCTAAACCTGGGTAAATCCTTTGTCCCCTGTGTGCTTGTTTGCTAGCCGATAGATGTCTCCAGCGCTCCCTCCTTCTCCAAAACCCAAGTACATAACAATGGGCATTGACGAGTTAAACCCTCGTCAATTGGCACCGTCTGTGGGAATTGGGAGTGCTGATGTTGTGGCTTCTGCGGCCCCATCAACTGCGATCTACAACTCTGCAACAACGGAGATTTGCCAGCTCTTCGGCGCCTTCGACTTCACCGTCCACACGCTGGCCAGTCGCCCGGCCTTCGAGTCCGTGGGCGACGGAATCAGCCTGGCGATTGGGAGCTTCCGCTTCCAAGTTGTCAGATGGGCACGCTTCACATGCCTGATCAGCCGACAGCACCGGCGATTGCCCCGGCATCATGGTTCCCTCCATCGATCGGCACCCTCAGCGAGCTCAACGCTCCGGTGGCAGTCGAGAACGCGGTCAGCGACAGTAGTCGCGACTCCGATCTAAGCGATCTGGCTACTGAAGATGAAACCTATGGTTCCGGATATGAAAGTTGTGGAAGAAACAGCTTCCCTAATCACTTCATGTGCACCGTCATCAACGCGGGCGACACCTCCGCCAATCGCAGCAACGGTGGCAACAACGGCAACGGCACCGATCCACCCAATCGCGGCAACGGTGGTAACACGGACAATGGCAGCGACCCACCCAACGGCGGCAACAGTGGCAAAGGCGACAACAGCAGTAACGGTGGCAACGAAGGAGCAGTCCAACCTCCTAGCATGATCAACGAGCAAACCGGCGAACGCGTCGTGATCAGGCTCAACGAGCAAGAGTGGGATTGCTGCCTTGAAGCCCTACGGGGTGCACCTCTACTCTTCGGGTCCCCACAGGAACTGCTGATGGGCTACCACTGGCTCCTAAAATAGGAATTCATGCGCCAAAAACAACCAATCGCGCAACTTAAGGCGCGTAAAAAAGCAGCGGACGAATCAAGCCTTCGTCGTGCTGGGCTCTCCTCCTACGGAGGATCCTTCTCAAGAGGCAACGAGTACCTCGCCAAGAAGAGGCAGTCGCGGATGGCTCACCTCACCGAACAAGAGCGCATAGAAGCCGCGAAAGTCCTCGACTTCGGCTCTATGACAGTCGACACGAGAGGCAACGTGGTTCCCAGGACACCGCAAGCCGCGGTGACAGCAGCCACCATGTACCTCCTCAATAACCAGCCGCCAGTTGGAGATCCCCGAACGACCATGCACCGATCTACGATCACGGGCCTGGGGCTAATCGAGGCCGCCCTCGACAAGGAGCCGGTACCAGACCCAAAAAAGGGCAAAGAGCTAGCAAAGCGCTACTCCTCGCCCTCGTCCAGCGATGACAGTCACGACCTGTCTCAACGCCACCGCTCACGGCGACACGATCGCGACTACGATGCACGCGACGAACTCACAAAGCACAAGATCGACAAGTCAAGGGCACGACGTGCTTGGTCGACTGACTCAGAAGAAGAAGATGGGGAGCTATGCGGTGCCAGATGCTTCAGCAGATCCATCAGGAAAAAGCGAATGCCTAAAGGGTTTAAACTCCCATCGGAGGACCCGAAATTTGACGGTCTACAGGACCCCAAGAGCTGGTTGGAGGACCACATCTCCTCCGTCAGGCTACACGGAGGCAGCCGAAGTACTGCCATGCAATGCTTGCAGCTACAGCTGCAGTGCACCGCCCGGACATGGCTCAATAACCTCCCACACGGATCCATTCGCAGTTGGGATGAGCTGGTCTACAGCTTCGTGCGCAACTTTAAGGGCACGTACAAACGCCCCGCCTCAATCAAAGAACTGAGATGCTCCCAGCAAAGATCTGGCGAATCGCTGCGTTCTTACATCCAAAGGTGGTCCATCATCAAGAACTCCGTGGAGAACATCTCGAAAGACCGTGCGATTGATGCATTCAACGGTGCTGTCCGCCGCATGGAACTCAGGGAGGAGCTAGGCTGCTCAAAGACCCAGACCATCGACCACCTGATGGAGATCGCGAATCGGTGGGCCAATGGAGAAGATTCGGTGAAGAATCGCGTTCACTCCGACGAGGAGGCAGAACTCGAATGCAGATGCGACCGCCGGGGCAAACGTCGCATGCACATCTACAACGATCGCGATGACGTCAACATGGTCGCAGCTGGCTACGCCGATAGACGCGACAATAATCGCAACAGCGGATACCACAGCGGCAGATACCATGACTTCGGGAAAACCACGCAAGTATGGCAACGCCGCAGTCGTGAGGAGGCACCAACGACTTCCATCAAGGACAAACTGTCCGGGCCATGCACGGTACACTTCTACATCGACAAGCATGATGGCAAGAGAAAGTCTAGCCACCTCCTCAAGGACTACCGCGAGTTCCTCAAACTACACGAGGGATTGGTTTGGATGAACCGCAACACAGTCGAAAGAGGCTACGGAGCCGCTCCAGGCGCCGTGGCGCATGGCGCACCACCACCACCACCTGGGTGACCCCCGAACGGAGCTGCACCGGACCAGCACCACGGAGGCAAACCATACCCACGGGCCATGGGTACCATGATGATCCAAAAGGGGCGCCCCTCCAACAGGGTGTAAAGGCCATCACTCGCCAAGTCAACTTGGCCACACACTCGCCACCATCCACCACTTAGTACCTCAGTGGCAGCGAGTTGTGCATTACCTTCGACAAACACGACCACCCGCCTCAAGTACCTCGCCCAGGTCATTGCCCCCTCGTACTCGAGGCGCAAATTGGAGGCTTCGACATGAGTCGCGTCTTCATGGATGGCGGAAGTGGCATCAACCTCATATTCGCGAGTACCTTGCGAGCAATGAGAATCCCTCTAACCTGCTTGGAGGCATCGGACACAATGTTCCACGGCATCGTCCCAGGGAAAGGCGTATACCCCCTGGGTAAAATCAACCTCGACGTCATCTTTGGCACGCCGAAGAACTTCCGGCGCGAGCACATCGACTTTGAGGTCGTCGACTGGCCCTCACAATACCATTGCATGCTCGGGCGCGTCGCATTCGCCGAGTTCATGGCAGTACCCCACTACGCCTACCTACAGATGAAAATGTCAGGTCCCAACGGCGTCATAACGATCAACGGGAACTTTGAGCGATCTAACGCTTGCGGCAGGGAATTCAACAGAATCTCCTAGTCCTTCGGTATGCAGGAGGAACTCGCAAGACTGAAGGAGACGACATACAACAGTCTGCCTCCCTTGAGTAGGCTAAGCTCACCTGATCTCTCCTTCGACTCATCCGTGCACACAAAGAAGGTGCAGGTCCATCCATCGGATCCCGCCAAGACGACTCTGATCGCCAATAACTTGAGTCCCGCATAGGAACTCGCGCTCGTTGAATTCCTCCGTGAGCATTGGAAAATTTTTGCCTGTTGTCCTGCGGACATGCCAGGAGTTCCCAGGGAATTCGCCGAGCACGCACTCAATGTCAACCCCGACACAAGGCCAATCAAGCAAACAATCAGGCGACTGTCTGAGCCACGAGCACAGGTAGTCGGAATGGAGATCAACAGACTCCTCGAGGCCAAATTCATACGCGAGATCAAGGAAAGCACTTGGCTCGCCAATACGGTGCTGGTACCAAAAAAGGACACGGATATCCTACGGATGTGCGTGGACTTCACTTCTTTAAACAAGCACTGCCCAAAAGATCACTTCCCGCTGCCACGGATCGATCAGATCATCGACTCCACCGCTGGATGTGAGCACCTCTGCTTCCTCGACGCCTACTCAGGATATAACCAAATTCGAATGAAGGAGGAAGATCAGGAGAAAACAGTGTTTACAACGCCCTTTGGTGTGTTCTGCAACAACACAATGCCCTTCGGGATAAAAAACGTGGGAGCCACCTACCAGCGATGCATGAAGGCTTGCCTCAAGGAACAACTAGGTCGCAACATCCAAGTCTATGTCGACGACATAGTAATCAAGACCAAGGAGGAAGCCTCTCTAATCGATGATTTGCGTAGAACCTTCGCCAACCTCGATCGCTACCGGATCAAGCTCAACCCAGACAAATGCGCCTTCGGCGTACCATCTGGGCAGCTACTCGGATACCTCATCTCAGCGAGGGGGATCGAGGCGAACACAAAGAAGATAAAAGCCATACTGGCCATGGAGAAGCTGAAGAACATAAGAGGCGTCTAGCAACTGGTCAGACGAATCGCGGCCCTCAGTCGATTTATCACTCAGATGGGTGAAAAAGCACTGCCCTTCTACCAGCTCCTCCGCAAGGCCGAAAAATTCGAGTGGTCCAATGAAGCACAAGAAGCATTCGAAGATCTCAAGCGCTTGCTATCCACCTCGCCAGTACTGGTGACTCCACGAGAAAGGGAACCACTGTTGCTGTACATCTCCGCCACCATGGTGGTGGTCAGCACAGTACTCGTCGTCGAGCGAGCCGAGGAAAACAAAGTCCACGGCATACAACGCCCGGTATACTACCTCAGCGAGGTCCTCACGCCAACAAAACAGCGATACCCGCACTACCAGAAGCTGGCGTACGACGTCTTTATGACCGCCCGGCGACTGCGCCACTACTTCCAGGAACACCCAATCGTGGTAGTCAACGATGCCCGTTGGGGCATATCCTTAATAAACCCGACGCCACGGGGCGAGTCGCGGTTTGGGGGATAGAGCTGTCTCCACGAGACATCACATACGAAAAATGCGACGCCATCAAGTCGCAAGTGCTCCCTGACTTTCTCGTGCACTGGATGGAGAACCAACTCCCGGACAAGCCAGGTATGTCTTACCTCTGGACAATGCACTTCGATGGGTCCAAACGGAAGGACGGAGCAGGCGCAGGTGTCATATTGACATCACCTCAAGGGGACAAGATGAAATATATCCTGCGAATGCAGTTCACAGCCTCAAACAACGAGGCTGAGTACGAGGCCCTGTTACACGGGATGAGGATGGCAAAAGCTTGTGGCGCCAAAAGGCTCATCATATATGGCGACTCCAAGTTGGTCGTCAACCAAACAATGCACGAGTGCGACGCACTGAACAACAACATGATCGCGTACCGCGACCTCTACGACACACTCAAAGGAGACTTCGATGGTTGCGAGTTGCGACACATAGGTCGCGAAAGCAACGAGGAGGCGGACACACTCGCCAACATAGGCTCTACCTGTGCCCCCATACCACCTGCAGTATTTCTCGAGTGCATATGCGAACGCTCCATCAAGCCAAAGGCCGCAGAGATGAGAACAAGCCCAGCCACAGACCCGGGGGCTACGCCACCCAATGAGCCAACGGCACTTGATGACTTGGAGCTGGACACAGCACTCGAGGGACCAATGAGCATCATGTTGATCGAGCAATCTTGGACGCAGCCGTACATTACGTACCTCCTCAGCAAGAGACTACCAGACGATCTGACAGACGCACGACACATCGCGCGGAGCTCCAAGGCATTCGCCGTTCTCAACGGCGAACTGTATAAACGCAGCATCACAGGAGTGCTACAACGATGCGTCTCCATGGCTGACGAAAGAGCAATACTCCTCAACATCCATGAAGGGACCTGCGGGCACCACGTAGGCAGTCGCGCCCTCGTCGCCAAAGCTCTACGAGCT
The DNA here is from genome assembly GCA_023614405.1 of Avena insularis. Classification (NCBI taxonomy): domain Eukaryota; kingdom Viridiplantae; phylum Streptophyta; class Magnoliopsida; order Poales; family Poaceae; genus Avena; species Avena insularis. Next base: position 318,501,061 of record CM042686.1, read on the forward strand.
GGATTTTACTGGCCCACGGCCATGCGCGACGCCAAGGACATAGTCCAAAAATGCAATGCTTGCCAGCGATTCGCGGACAAGCCACACGCACCAGGCGGAGAGCTATGGCCTATTCCATTGGCCTGTCCCTTCGCACAATGGGGGCTTGATATGGTTGGCAAGCTGCCAAGATCCTCGCGTGGAGGCTACGTCTACCTCTTGGTTGCAGTCGACAAATTCACCAAGTGGGTCGAGGCCATGCCAATGACCAACCAATCAGGGCACAGCGCAGTCAAGTTCTTCGAGTCCATCGTCTACCGTTTCGGCGTGCCACACAGCATTATTACCGACAACGGGACGAACTTCACATCCAAGGAGTTACAAGAATTCTGCGAGAACCTGGGGATCAACATTAGCTACGCCTCAGTAGCACATCCACAGACCAACGGTCAGGTGGAAAAAGCAAACGGGCTCGTCTGCAGCGGCATCAAGAAGCGACTCCCGCGACCACTCGAACAAGCAGCGGGTTGCTGGCCAGATGAGCTCCAATCTGTACTCTAGAGTCTACGTACAACTGCAAACAGCGCCACGGGCTACACGCCATTTTTTATGGTGCACGGAGCAGAGGCAGTGCTACCAGCTGAGGTACGATACAAAGCGCCACGCGTGGTCGCTTACAGCGAACAAGAGTCATCCCTCGCACTCGAGGATTCCGTCGACGTCCTTGACGAAGCAAGGGAAATCGCCGCGGAAAGATCAACGACCTACCAGCAGAACTCGCGAACTACCACAGAGAAGGCCCCGGATCCTTCGTCGAAGGTGACTTGGTCCTGCGCGATCAAGCAGGGGCATCTCAAGCTCGAGTCCCCCTGGGAAGGACCGTACGTGATTACAGAAGTAATCCCAGGTGGTGCCTATCGCCTTTAAGATTTAGAGACAGGAGTCGCATACTCCAACCCTTGGAACGTCGCACAACTGCGACGCTTCAACCCTTAGTCGTTTTTCTTTACTTTTACATCGCAAATAAGGCTACTCAGCCAAGGCTACTCAGCCGCACATTCTACTTCGTACTATTCTTCGAATAAATAAAAGCTAAGTGCCCCGAAACTCTGTGCTCTCCTTTACTTTGTCAATTTTCATACTCGGGGGCTACGCCACCCTATACACATATGTTCTTCGAACAAAAACACGACATCCTGAGTAGCTGGCACATCAATCGAACCCCTTAACAGAAACTCAACCTAGCTACAACACACCTGATAGATTGACAAGGGAACGAGATAAAAAGATGGCCAGGCTAACGAAAAGGACTCGCATAGTGCAACGCACCCCACGCTTACAAAGCTATTTGTACACATTCAATAATAAATTATCTACAAATATATATGAACTTTACAACACAAGTACACTTATGTGCAGGATACATATTTGGCTACCCTTGCAACAGAAGAACATTAGTTTTTTCCTCGAAGAAGTCGACGATCTCCTCGGCTGGGCGGTCCACCGCCTGATAGTGCGACACCATATTCCAGGAAGATCCTGCTGGTGGCGCCGGTGGCCTAGAGGCAATGGCGGCGACATCCATGTCAGGCCTGTGCAAACGCACCATTGAGAGGGCAGCCTTGGCACCAGCCACCAACTGCTGCCTCACGCACTCGCGAACCGCGGACATATCTTGAAATTTGGTCAGGAGAGCCAGCAGGCTTGATTGAATGTCATCCAGCGGGAACATCGCCCGATAGATGTTCTTCAAACACGACTACGACTTCTTCAGGAAGAACGGCACTCACGAGGCGCGATCCTGCAGGGTCGCCAATGCAGTCACACGATCATGATCTACCCAGAAGTATCCACTCTCCTGAAGTTGCTCCTGGGTGAGATCATGAAGGCGGATGGCAATCCTATCCCTCTCCTCCTGCGGATGGCATGCGCTAACAACTACATGAAGCAGCATCAACAACATGAGTACAACGTACCATTGCGACTAACTACAAAGGAAAAGATGAGGATGAGCAAACTAACACTTAAACTGGTCGCCCAGCTGCGTCACCTCGCCAAGCAGATATTGCTCGCGGGCGGTGGCTTTTTCAGCCTTCGACTTCCACACGTCCGCGCTACCGCGGATCACGGGCAACTCACGCTCCAGTTGCTTAACGCGATCACGAAGTCGCGAAAGCAAGGACAGCTCCTTTACCCTAGAACGCGATGGTGCCACTGTATCCTCAAGAGATGGCGAGTCCTGGGTTCCCCCCACAGGACCGCTGGATGTACCCTACCAAAAAGTCAAGCCAGAGGCAAATAAGGCGAGCAACTTAACACAAAGTCAAAAGTAACAGATGCATTCAGGATCAGCATAAAGTATCCACAAACACACTCACCAGTAGGCATGTTCTCCAATCAAAAGGACAATTCATCAACTATTACAAAAAAGTAACTACGGAGCAGCTGGCTTCTTCGACTTCGACGGCTTCGGGGGCTTCATCAAGTCCGTGGCAGTATCAGACGCCACTGACTTTCCGCCAGCTCCTGAGGATGAAGCCTTTGCGACCTTCTTAGCCAGCTCCGAATACTTGGCAACGGTATTTATCAAGGAATGGCCATATTTGGCACAGGCAGTCGCAAAGGGAGCGAATACTACCTGCTGACCATCCGCGCCAACAGGCATCGTCTTCGACACCGTAGAGGGATCTATCTTGACTCCGTGGGCTTGCGCCATGGCAAGTCACATGGTCGCGCCAGCCGCGCGGACGGAGTTCTTGTATGTGGCAGGCACACCCCCGGCGAGTGACCCCACCAGCTCGTCCACATTGTCGACCAGCTCCGCCTTCGGCATCAACTCCTCCCGGAGGCGACTAAGGGTGACCTTGGCCTTGGACAATGTATTTTGGACAGCAGCGCTACGGTCCTCGACTGCAGACACCGCGCCCGCCAGAGCGTCATCGCGACAAAGGGCCTGCGGGTCAAAGCTCAAATCGCCAGCATCTGCACAGAAAACCCACACATGGATAAAATCTCTAGCGCCACCGGCAAAACTCCAGATGCAGAGAAGGACAACAATAAAATATCTATCGGCAAAGGTACCTGAGAGGGCCTTGGTGACTGAGAACAGTTGCTCTTCGAACAACTTTTCCCTAGCCACAAAGGAGGCCCGCAGATCCTCTTCGCACTTCTGTGCATCAATACGAGCCGTGATTGCCTCGTCGCACCCCTTCACAACCGCGGCTAACGTCTTTTCCAAGGTGGCAACATTGCGCAGTAAAGCATTAGGCTCAGCTACATGGCAACCAAAAGTTGACTATCAGTCGACTATACCAAAAAAAAGGGAGGAGACGAAAAAGAATAAGTGTCAAACACTCACTTTCGATGATGCGGTGATGCGACTCCAGCATTGCATGCTGGCGGCCCATTGCCATCACTTGCTCCGCCACTTGCGTGGCTTCCTTTACAAGGAGCTGTCACACAAAACAAGGGAACAGAAAGGGCAACATAAAACATCGACTGCCACATTAAAAAGAAAGGAAGATATACTTACATGGTCCTCTAGCGACTCCGAAGAGGTTTGCTGAACCGTCATCGAAGCAACCATACGATGCCCCCCTACGTGAGGAGAGCTCGAAGAATTGTGCCCGGAGTGGGCCGCCGCAGGAGGAGAAGGAGCACGCTCGACCTCTACCTTGGCCCTTGAAGCCGCGACTCCCGATTCTTTCAAAAACTCGACGTCGCCAGAAGATGATGACGCCTCTTGACTACAAGACCAAATACACATTGAGAAAAGGGAAAAATCCAGGGCAAAACCAACAAGAAGAAAAACAGAAAAGAATGAATGACCTAGCAAACTTACCAGTTAAAGTTGTCAAGATCAAACGTGGCCGCCGCCGATTCCGACGAAGACTCCTTGGGCAATAGCATCTTCTTGTGAGAAGATGGTGCCATAGCCCTCACAGGAACGGCTGGAATTGGCGACTCCGCACCAACAGCCGCGCCTCCTAGAGTCGAAGGAGTCGACGCGTCGGAGTCCTCGCTACGCGAACGCTTGCGAGTATCCAGGCTCTCGGACTCGGGGTCTTCCTCTTCCACATCAGAAGGGACAGTCGACTCAGACTCGTCCTCTTCCAAAGCTTCATGAGGGATAATCCCCTCAGGGAGAGGAGGCATACAAGGCGACACCGCCCAATCCTGCAAATAAATAGAACAAGTAAGCAAACAGAAAAGCAATCATGAAAATAAGCTACTGCGTAGCACAACTATACCTCGGGAGGAGGATTCGAAGCATCAAAAGGAAGAACAACTGGTTCGCTTGGAAGCATATCCTTGATAGTGCACTTCGTAACCAGTCGAATCCTCTTATCCACGTCACTCATGGACATGCCATCGGCAGACACGCGAGTGGCATCATCAGCGCCACTTCATTGAAACATGGGATGGACTCTAGCTTGGAGAGGCTGGACGCGACGGTGCAGCCAAGGCCTGATAAGAGCGCAGCCTCCCTCTTATGCGCCTATACGACTTTCGAGGTCGCAGACGCGCTGATATAGCACGTCCGTCTCCGCGAGTTCGCCATGCATAACTACGTTCTTCCAAGAACGCATCTTCTTGTAGGGAGTCGCCGGATCAAAGGGTGCGAGTCCAAAGTGCTCATCTTTGGCCATGTGATCGCGGACATAGAACCATTTGTCCCTCCATCCCTAGACGGACTTGGTAAGCTTGATGTCGAAGTAGGTGGCGGATGGGTCGACATGGATGCCACAACCACCTACGTCATGAACTAAAGAGCCAGATACGGACTGACGCTTCAATTTAAACAAGCGCTTGAAAAGACCAAAGTGCGGCTCGATTCCGAGCCAGCACTCGCAAAGGGTGATGAAGCAGCTGATATGGAGAATCGAATTTGGGGACAGCTGATGAAGCTGGAGCCCGTAGAAGGAAAGAAGACCCCTAAGAAAGGGGTGGAGAGGCAAGGAGAGACCTCGAATGACGAATGCGAGAAACATCACTCGAAAACCAGCTTGAGGAGTAGGAATGGTCTCACCACTGGGGACGCGCGCATCGGCGACTGCCGCAGAAATAACTCCATCCCGGTGAAGAATACGGAGATCCGATGCCTTGATGATGGAAGGGCCCCATGCACCATTTTTCACGCGGGTGCCCGCGACCTTCTTCTTCCCGCCGGCGACGGCGCTGGTGCCCACAGCAGCGAAGCCACCCTTCTTCTTCATCGCGGCGACAGTGGCCGCGGAATCAGCGGCAGCACCTCCTTTCTTTTTCCCCATTGCACGACGGCGATGAGAGCGCAGAAAGTAGCGTGGAAACGAGCGAAGGTGGTCCAGCATCGTGGAGGAGATGAGTGCAGGGAAAAGCAGAAGAACAGCAGCAATGGCGATGGCAGCAAGGAAGAAAGAGCGCAGATGGAAAATTACCGCCGCAGCACTGCCCCTTAACCCCTTGGAGATGCAATCTAATGGCTGACAAAAACCCTATTGGACGCGTGGCACGCATCGCGTTGGACACGTGGAGAAGAGGAAGCGCGAACCGCCCTCCCACTTCTACCATTATGCGCGGAAATCGAGGAGGTGCAGTTAAAAATAAGATTACGCACGGCCAGTCAAATCAAAGTCAGAAAGTGGGACCCACCGCTCGTCACGTCCCGTCAAACTCGCTCACGCGAGCAACTGAGGTCGCCTGGCGTCGACTGACATCACCAAGGCTATGCAGTGGAAAACTTCGACTATTTTTAGTCCTTGCTGGAGTCTTCGACTCCACCAAGCACTTGGGGGCTACTCTCATAGGGAGCGTTGGCCTCGCACCCTACGATTTTTTTCTTTTCTTGTTGCAGGAACTTGGAAAATCACAAAAGCAAACCCAACCACTCGAAACACAGTTCGATTATGGACATGGGTTACTCCGATAGGGAGCGCCGGAAACAAATTCGACTGAAACAAGCAGGCAAAAGACGACAGCAGTCGTGGAAGTATTTAGTCCCTGCCTGAGTCATCGATTGAAACAAGTGAGCAAAAAGACGACAGCAGTCGCAAAAGTTCTTTAGTCCCTGCCTGAGTCTTCGACTCAACCAGGCACTCGGGGGCTACTCCCATAGGGAGCGCTGGTCACGCACCCTATGATTATTCGCACAAAAACTGTGTGTTGATAACATCCGCACTCGCAACCTTTGGCGACACCGCCTCACAAATTTTCCCTACAAAGAGACTATGTCTCCTAGGACGCCCGAATCGTCTCCGCGATGATAAAATTCGGATGCCGCACTTACGGCGTGAAGGTAAGACCTGAATAAGACCTGGCAACGCATTTAACTGTGCACTACCAGAAATGTATCCGTGCCTACAGGCACGATGAACATGCCTTGACGGACGCGTCGAGTTCTCACACCCATATAACTGGAATTCGACTCCTGTAAGACCTCCGTGGCCTGAGTCGAATTACGCCAGCACTTTTCCGGACTCAAGTCCGGGGACTCGAATTTGAGTACATTGCGTTGTTTCACCCTAAGGTGGTTAACTGATACCGATCCTTCGGTTATATCAGGCACATATATCAACAATCCCGATGACACAAATAAAAGCAATCGAAATGTACTCATTTAGGCACTCGAAGGCTCCAAAAAGTCCCCAGTCGAATCTATGATTCCACTGGACACTCGGGGGCTACTGACATGGGTATACCCTACAGGTACTCGAGCTTGGTATATACGGTCCAAATACATACAGGCCCACGGTGTCTCCAAGGCCCGGATGGAGGGACTCGAGTAACCTACGGACTCTCGATTGCTTGAAGAACAAGAAGAAGCTAAAGATAGAAAGATTAAAGGGAAAACCCTAACTTGTAACCGCCTCGACCTGCTACCTGAGAGCTAGCCTATCTATATAAAGGCTAGGAGGAGGCGGCAAGAAGGACACACACAACCCTAGTTTCCACAACCTTTGCCAGATTACATCTGCGCACCATTGTAACTTTCGACTCCCTCGATAATTCCACGTGCAGACAAGCAGGAGTAGGGACCTTTATGAGGCCTGAACCTGGGTAAATGCTTTGTCCCCTGTGTGCTTGTTTGCTAGCCGATAGATGTCTCCAACGCTCCCTCCTTCTCCAAAACCCAAGTCCATAACAATGGGCATTGACGAGTTAAACCCTCGTCACACATGGATCCACCAGTTCTCATTGCATGTGTGTCCTTCTCATAAACCACATGGATCCACCAGTGTCATTACATGTCTTTAAATGTGGTGTTCTTTTCATAAACCACCACTAGTGTCATTGCATGTGTGTCCTTCTCATAAACCACATGTGTCTTCTTTTTATAAACCACCACTAGTGTCATTGCATGTGTGTACTTTTCATAAACCACAGCCAGAGTCAGTGCATGTTTGTTCCATTCATAAAGCACTAGTTGGATCCACCGCATGTCATTGTATGTGTATCCTTTTCATAAACCACAACCAGGGTCATTGCATGTTTCTTCTTTTCATAAACCACCACTTGGATCCATCAGTGTCATTGCATGTGTGTCCTTTTCATAAATCACCACTAGATTCATTGCATGTGTGTGTGTGCCAGTGTGCATCACTGTGGTTTTTGAAAATAACACATGCAATGATGCCACTCCAGAATGTGGTGTTATTTTTATAAACCACCACTAGTGTCATTGCATGTGTGTCCTTTTCATAAACCACAACCAGAGTCATTACATGTTTGTTATTTTCATAAACCACTACTTGGATCCAATGCATGTCATTGCATGTGTGTCCTTTTCATAAAGGCTAGGGTCATTGCATGTTTGTTCTTTTCATAAACCACCACTTGGGTGCACTAATGCCACTCCAGCATGTGGTGTCTTTTCATAAACCACCACTTGCATCCACCAGTGTGATTGCATGTATGTCCTTTTCATAAACCACAACCAGATTCACTACATGTGGTGTCCTTTTCATAAACCACCACTAGAGTCATCGCATGTGTCTCCTTTTCATAAACCACAACTAGGGTCATTGCATGTTTGTTCTTTTCATAAACCACCACTTGGATCCACCAGTGTCATTGCATGTGTATCCTTTTCATAAACCACCACTAGAGTCATTGCATGTCGGTGTGCTAGTGTGCCTCACTGTGGTTTTTGAAATGAACACATGCAATGATGCCACTCCAGCATGTGGTGTTCTTTTCATAAACCACCTGGATCCACCAGAGTCATTGCATGTGTGTCCTTCTCATCAAACCACATGGATCCACCAGTGTCATTGCATGTGTGTCCTTTTCCTAAACCACCACTAGAGTCATTGCATGTGTGAGTGTCTGTGTTAGTGTGCATCACTATGGTTTTTGAAAATAACACATGCAATGATGCCACTACAGCATGTGGTGTTCTTTTCATAAACCACCTGGATCCACCAGAGTCATTGCATGTGTGTCCTTCTCATAAACCACATGGATCCACCAGTGTCATTGCATGTATTTGCATGTGTTTTCTATTCATAAACCACCACTAGTGTCATTGCATGTGTGTCCTTTTCATAAACCACAACCAGAGTCATTGCATGTGTGTTGTTTTCATAAACCACCACTTGGATCCACTTCATGTCATTGCATGTGTGTCCTTTTCATAAACCACAACTAGGGTCATTGCATGTTTGTTCTTTTCATAAACCACCACTTGGATCCACCAGTGTCATTGCATGTGTGTCATTTTTGATAAACCACCACCAGAGTCACTGCATGTGGTGTCCTTTTCATAAACCACCACTAGAGTCATTGCATGTGGTGTTCTTTTCATAAACCACCACTAGAGTCATTGCATGTGATGTTCTTTTCACAGACCACCTGGATCCACCAGAGTCATTGCATGTGGTGTCCTTTTTATAAACCACCACTAGAGTCATTGCATGTGTGTGTCAGTGTGCATCACTGTGGTTTTTGAAAAGAACATATGCAATGATGCCACTCCAGCATGTGGTGTTCTTTTCATAAACCACCACTAGATCCACAAGTTGTCACTGCATGTGTGTCCTTATCATAAACAACATGGATCCACCAGTGTCATTGCATGTCTTTGCATGCACGTTCTTTTCATAAACCACCACTTGGATCCACTGGTGTCATTGCATGTGCCTCCTTTTCATAAACCACCACTAGAGTCATTTCATGTGTGTGTGTCAGTGTGAATCACAAAGGTTTTTGATAAGAGTCATTGCAATGATGCCACTCCAGCATGTGGTGTTATTTTCATAAACCAACTAGATCCACCAGCGTCATTGGATGTGTGTTATTTTCATAAACCACCACTTGGATCCACTGCATGTCATTTCATGTGTGTCCTTTACATAAACCACAACTAGAGTCACTGCATGTTTGTTCTTTTCATAAACCACATGGATCCACGAATGCCACTCCATCATGTGTTCTTCTTTTCATAAACTACCTGGATCCACGAGAGTCATTGCATGCGGTGTTCTTTTCATAAACCACCACTAGAGTCATTGCATGTGTGTGTGTGTCAGTGTGCATCACTTTGGTTTTTGAAAAGAACACATGCAATGATACCACTCCAGAATATGGTGTTCTTTTCATAAAACACATGGATCCACCAGTTGTCATTGCATGTGTGTCCTTCTCATAAACCACATGGATCTACCAGTATCATTGCAAGTCTTTGCATGTGTGTTCTTTTCATAAACCACCACTAGTGTCATTGCATGTGTGTCATATTTCATAAACCACAACCAGATTCATTGCATGTGTGTTCTTTTCATAAACCACCACTTGGATCCACTGCATGTCATTGCATGTGTGTCCTTTTGATAAACCACAACTAGGGTCATTGCATGTTTGTTCTTTTCATAAACCACCACTTGGATCCACCAGTGTCATTGCATGTGTGTCCTTTTCATAAACCACCACTAGAGTCATTGCATGTCTGTGTGCCAGTGTGCATCACTGTGGTTTTTGAAATGAACACATGCAATGATGCCACTCCATAATGTGGTGTTCTTTTCATAAACCACCTGGATCCACCAGAGTCATTGCATGTGTGTCCTTCTCATAAACCACATGGAGTCACCAGTGTCATTGCATGTCATGTGTGTTCTTTTCATAAACCACCACTAGTGTCATTGCATGTGTGTCCTTTTCATAAACCACAACCAGAGTCATTGCATGTTTGTTCTTTTCACGAACCACCATGTGTGTGTGTGTGTGTCAGTGTGCTTCACTATGGTTTCATAAAACATTACATCACTCTGTTCCAATCCTAGCTCCGCCACTATGTCTTTGCATGTGTGTTCTTTTCCTAAACCACCACTAGTGTCCTTGCGTGTCACTAGTGGAAAACGGGCCTCCAGTCTCGGCCCGTAAGGGGCTTTAGTCCCGGTCCTGGTAACCGGGACTGGAGGGGCGGGACTAAAGGCCCACCCATTAGTCCTGGCCCTCTTACCAGTCGGGACCAATGGGCATCCACGTGGATGTCTCTGCGGGCGTTGGGTGCCCCCCCATTAGTCCCGGTTCGTATTACGAACCGGGACAAATGGTTATCTGCCGCGGCAGCATTTTAGGCACTTTCTCTACCGCGGCAGAGAATTTAATTTGTATTCTTTTTTTTCATTTCAAAATAGTTTTCTACGCTACCACATACCGTACATGTTCATGCATACATAAGATAACTTCTCTTAAGATCGAGCATACAAATATATACATGATAGTTACACATGGAGATCACAATTATCGGGACTAGAGCCCGTACACGGTCGGGGATCATCGGCGCCTATTCACACTAAATTCTCCAGCGTCATCTATCATCTCGTTCATCAAGAATCCTGCCAGTTCTTCAGCAATTGCTACTACGTGTTGCTGTGGTAGGAGATGATCCCGCATTTTCTCGAACTATATAAGAAAAGGAGATCAATATGAATATCAATCATGATAACAAAAAGTGATGATAATAAAAATAATGTTATGAATGTATTGCTTACATCGACTCTATAATCATTCAGCTCACTGGTAAACGTGCGAATGAACTCGCAAACGTAGAATCCACATAGATTCGTCCCCTGTGGCTGCCTCGCGCACTTTACGAGAATAGAATTCAATCAAAATAATAATCCGGTATCATAATTGTATTCAAACTAGAAGTAAAGAGATGCGCCTACTACTTACCAAGACCAGCTTAAACGTCAGCTTCTCAGTAAAGTCACCCGTAACCGCACTCTTGAACTGGTTCCAAACCCTACCCTGTAAAGAAAATGAATGAGTTATTTAGTACGTGATATCTCAGGAAATCAACGAAAGAGACTGCTATAGCGCGAAACTTACCTCTAGAGCATGTCCTGCATGTCACTAAACTATTCCAGGGGTCTCTTTAATGGGTCCATGACTTCAACTCTTCCCTTATCAAGTTGAATGTCCATGAGAATCCAGTGGAAACTGTACACGTTTATATATACATCAGTAAATCATCAATTACACTTAACATCGAGTAAGCAAAAGAGAATGTGTACAATAGAGTAAGACACTCATGCGAAATTGTAAGGAAACAGTATGTGGTCACAGAAATTTTGCTCCGTTAGAAACCTTAGAAGGTTTTCCTGTGTGTCCTCGGGTTTTTCCTTTAGCGTCCGACAGTGTATTTTATATGGGTCAATGAACCCAACACTGAAGATTGATCTTATTTTACATTCCATGTTCTTCATACTGAGAGTACAAAAGGATATAATTAGGATAATTACATGCAATGAACTGAACAACTGAAAAAAATGAACAGCTTATATATATAATTTGAATTCAACAACTTACAGACAATAGCAACTCATGAGACTTTTGTCGAGGGCGTCGAAAGTGTATAACTGGAAGAGTTCTGGAAACTCAACATGGACCTCTTCTTCTCGGAAGTAGTAGTCATGTGGGACTTTCGCCACGATCATTATTCTCTCCTCCTTTACGGCTTTCAAGTATCATTTATGTAAAGTCCGCATTTGTGTTGGCAGTTGTTGGAACTGCTCAAAGCTGACCAGAGGCTTCCCTGGGACATATGTAGGGACTACCTGAGCCTTGGGTAACTTGTCATCCTGGGAACCTAGCAATTCCTCAACAGTCACATTCATAGCGGCCACAAGCTTCTTAGCTTCTTCCATATCCCGCTGGGGAGTGTCATAGGATACCACCTTGAGGGGTGGGGTCGATTTTTTGGCCTGTTCCCCGAGCTGGGGGACGTCCTTTCTTTTCCTGGTTACACTTTGACTTGATGATTTGCTCCCGCTTCACTTCTACTTGATTTGCTCTTCTTCACTTCCTTCTGAAGTGTGCGTTGATAGTCATCTAGCTTATGGTGCAAGTCATATTGCGATTTTGTGTTCAGAAAAGAAAGTGCATACGCTTTTTGCTTCTCGGTGTATACCGGGGCGGGCTCGGGTTTCTTCTTTTGAAGCTGCGCAACATATTCGGCCTTTACGATCATGTCGGTTTCCTCGTCAGTACGATCATAAGGTCTGATAGAAAGATTCTTATGAGGTACTCTTGGGAGGGGCGACATTTGTCATTTTGGGCTCCTGCGTCGTTTAGTACTAATCGGAGGCTGCGGTGGAGATCGAGATGGACTCGGGCTATGGTGGTCATAGTCATGGGGTGGGCTTCTTGGAGGGGATGGAGGTGAAGGTGACATGCGACCACTCGGAGGCGGTGTTGGCTTTGGCGTCTAGCCTGGAAGCTTGATGTTGTTCTTGTCCCATAGAATGATACCACCCAGTACTTCTCCGAGTGTCCTTTCACCTTCAGGTCCAGGGATGTCAAGCTCCATTGAGTCCCACCCCATTGCGATTTCATCCACACCAACTTTAGCATAGCCAGCTGGAATCTCACGGCCATGCCAGCGTGCGCCAGGTGGACAAGGTAAAGCACATTCGACTGCCACCTTGATGGATAGGTTCTTCACCTTCTGATGGAGCTCACAAGATGCCTGCTCCTTGATTCCATCCACGGGGTAGCCGGGACCGCCGTCTACCATATGTGCATCGTCAGCAGGGACCTCCGATTCAGCCACGCTGCTTTTCCGCTGAGATGGGATGGCGGTAATATTGAGTACAGGATCTTGCAGAGGGGCCTTGCTCCTCAAGTTAAATCAATCTGTTAGCGATGCATTCGACGTGTTCCTATCAACTCGGTGAACTTGTCTCCCTCCTCCTCCTGTCGTCGCCTCTTTTCTCTCTCTCGGCTCCTATAAGTATCTCTGTCTTTGGGAAACCCCATCTCCCACGTATAACTAGGGCTAAGGCCTCGTACCCGTCCTCCGCGTTCGTCATTCCCGAGAACCTTTCAACAAGTCTTTCTCTCTATCGGGACTGAACTTTGTTGTCCCTGCTTTAATCTCCTTCACCACTTTCTGCCATGTATCCCGGGGTATCCTAATCCCGTCACTGCAAATAAGGTCCCCTGTACTTTCGTCATACTCACTCCCATGCCCAAGGAACCAATTCCTTGCCCTCAGATCCCATTCTTTGCGTATTGGTTCTGGAGTGATCCCTTTAGCAAGCAGCTCATTCTCTTTAGCATCCCACTTTGGCATGGCAGCCGCGTAGCCCCTGGCCCCAGGTGATGGTGATATTTCTTCATCGTGGCATTTTTCTTGTTTTTTCCGACATTTCCATAGCAGGTTGTGACTCCTTTTACTTCAAAAATGCATCCCTGTTAGCCTGCTGCTTCGTTAGATAGCATTCAAATTTAGGAGTCTTCTTCGTCTTCTGATACTTTTGCCATAATGCTTTCTTCCAGTTCTTGAATAGTTCGGCCATCTTCGTAAGAGTCCACTACTTGACTTTCTTCCTCAAGGCAGCTATGTCAGCATGATCCTCACATTCTGGCAGGGTGAAATGTGTCATGAGGTCATTCCAAAGACCCTCTTTGCACCTGTCGGAGACATACTCACACTCTTTAGTGATGCCCTAACCCTAAGTCCGGGCGGCCCGCAAGCACCACCACCCTAACCCTATCTCCGGGGGCCCACGAGCACCACCACTCTAACCCTAAGTCCGTGGGCCCGCGAGCACCACCACCCTAACCCTATCTCCAGGCGGCCCGTGAGCACTACCACCCTAACCCTAAGTCCGAGGGCCCGCGAGCACTACCACATTAACCCTAAGTCTGGGTGCCCGCGAGAACTACCACCCTAACCCTAAGTCCGGGGGCCCGCGAGCACTATCATGTTAACCCTAAGTCCGGGGGCCCGTGAGCACTACCACCTTAACCCTAAGTCCGGTGGCCCGCGAGCACCACCACCCTAACCCTAAGTCCAGTGGCCCGCGAGCACCACCACCCTAACCCTAAGTATGGGGGCCCGCGAGCACTACTGGACTTAGGGCAGTTATTTCTCTATCTTAAGTCCGGGGGCCCGCGAGCACCACCACCCTAACCCTAAGTCCAGGGGCCCGCGAGCACTACCACCCTAACCCTAAGTCCGGGGGCCCGCGAGCACTACCACTCTAACCCTAAGTCCGGGGGCCTGCGAGCACTACCACCCTAACCCTATGTTCGGTGGCCCGCGAGCACCACCACCCTAACCCTAAGTCCGAGGGCCCACAAGCACTACCGGACTTAGGGTAGTTATTTCTTTAGCTTATCTTTATTTAGCACTGATGCTTGTTTGTCTCAATCGACACTATAATACTACATAGTATATAATATACTACTATATATATTATTACTAGTAATAACTATATATACACAAACATATATATACTATATTTATATACTAGTAATAAATATTACAATATAAAAAAGATACAAGAAATAAAAAAACATACACTAGAAATTAATATATACTATACTAGAAATTAATAAAAAAACATACACTAGAAATATAAAAAAGATACAAAAAATACCAGTAATAATTCTATCTATCTATTACAAAAAACATACTAGTAATACAAGTAATAATTCTATCTATCTATTACCAAAAAGATACTAGTAATACAAAAAAACATACACTAGAAATACGAGTAATACAAAAAATATACAAACAAACAAAAAATGGCAAGTGGGGTGCCTTGGGCTCGGCATGGGCGCGCCCAGGCTCGCTTGATCATGGGCGCCACCCGGCTTGCTTGGGGATGGAGGCAGACATGGTCCTGGCGCCTGGCTCATTGGGCCGGGGATGGAAAGGAGGCAGATAGCGCGTGGTGGAGGGAGGGATTACCTCCCACAGGAGCGGGGCGGACGAGCGCGCGTCTCAAGAGGCGGCGGCGCGGCGCAGCAACACGGCGGGGTACGCGGACGGGAGGAGTAGCGCGGTGGGGTATTTCGGGAGCCTGGTGGCGTAGTGCTACTCCTCGCTCCGGTCGATGGATTCGACCGGGGAAGAAGGCGGTGCCTTAAATACGCCCAACCCTTTAGTCGCGGTGCGTGGCTGGAACCGAGACAAAAGGGCCTTTAGTCTCGGTTCCAGCCAGGCACCGGGACTAAAGGCTTTGGAAGCCTTTTCGCCTGTAGAGCCTTTAGTCCCGGATGGTGTTCTGGGCCAGGACTAAAGGCCCAAATTTGCGCGCTGGGCCTAAGTTGGCGCCTGTTTTTTCAAATATTACAATTTGTAACTATTAGATTTTTTAAACATTTGAATTATACAGTTTTTGCATACTTATGAATTTGATAAAATTTTCAACATGAAAAGTTTTTGAATTCGAATAAGTAATCCAAATCTATTTTCTGTTTTATAAAATAATTATTCTAACTAGTGAAACTAATAATCATTTTGCCATTTTCAATTTAAAAATGCATTAAATATTATATTTTGCATATTTTTAAATAAGTGATTCGAATCAATTTTCTATTTTATAAAATAATTATTCTAACTAGTCAAACTATTAACCATTTTGCCATTTTCATGTAATTTCGACGCTCTTCCTCTGGCGAAACCCTAGACCGGGGGCCCCGGATCGTCTACCCCGCCTTATTTTTTGGTTTAGAGTTTAGGGTTTTTGGGTTAGGGTTTAGGTTTTAGGGTTTTTAGTTTAGGGTTTAGGATTTAGGGTTTTTAGTTTAGCGTTTAGGGTTCCCTCCTCTGACTTAGGGTTTAGGGTTCCCTCCTCTAACTTAGGGTTTAGGGTTTAGGGTTCCCTCCTCTGACTTAGGGTTTAGGGTTCCCTCCTCGGACTTAGGGTTTAGGGTTTAGACTCATATCTGCCACCTCTCTCCACTCTATCCCATGGCTTCCACCATACCTCTAACCCAGGGAGGCGGAGATGGAGTCTTTCACGGGCTAGCAGGAAAATATTTTCCGAGGCGGATCTTCCGAAGATGCCATAGGGCGTGTGCACCAAGGGCATCTTCGAGAAGTTCCGCCACGGGAGATTTCCCAATCCTTTCCTCCATCCATCGGGATGAAACTCTCCATCCATGTTGGCTTGGTCGCTGCCATAGCACATCTAGACTCATATCTGCCGCCTCTCTCCACTCTATCCCATGGCTTCCACCATACCTCTAACCCCAGGGAGGCGGAGATGGAGTCTTTCACGGGCTAGCAGGAAAATATTTTCCGAGGCGGAACTTCCGAAGATGCCATAGGGCGTGTGCACCAAGGGCATCTTCGAGAAGTTCCGCCACGAGAGATTTCCCAACCCTTTCCTCCATCCATGGGGATGAAACTCTCCATCCATGTTGGCTTGGTCGTTGCCATAGCACATCTAGACTCATATCTGCTGCCTCTCTCCACTCTATCCCATGGCTTCCACCATACCTCTAACCCCAGGGAGGCGGAGATGGAGTCTTTCACGGGCTAGCAGGAAAATATTTTCCAAGGTGGAACTTCCGAAGATGCCATAGGGCGTGTGCACCAAGGGAATCTTCGAGAAGTTCCGCCACGGGAGATTTCCCAACCCTTTCCTCCATCCATGGGGATGAAACTCTCCATCCATGTTGGCTTGTTGAGTTGCTTGCCATGGCGTATCGATGCTCCTTTTATAGGCACGACGCCGCTTCTACTTTGTCTTCTTCCTCCAACAGGGCGTCGTGTGCTACATGCTTTATCTCATCGAGCATTGCATCCACCCACGCGTCCTTATCCTACCGACATATTTCGTCCCGGTTTGAGCCCCCACCCGGTACTAAAGGTTACCCACGCGTCCTTATCCCACCGACAGTTTTGTTAGATGACACAGAAACCACCTTTAGTCCCGGTTGCACCCACCAGCCGGTACTAAAGGTTAGCCACCCCTAGATAAGGCTCTCCTAGATAAGCCTCCCCCAGATAAGGCCCCCCCTTCTTTTGTCCCGGTTTGAACCCCCATCCGAGATGAAAGTTTCCCACGACACTGCGTTCCCGCGCTTTCCACCGGTTCCCACCTCTGTCTTCCCGCCATTTTTTCAGTATATATATTTATGCTTGGCCTCCATTTACATATCATATCTAGACTCATCATTCTCTTCCCATGGCTTCCACCATATCTCTAACCACCCGGGAGGCGGAGGCGCTTTGCGCCTCAAACTACCCCTGCCCACCGGGCTACCGCGTCCCCACCGGCTGGATGCTGAGCACCGGAGGCATGCCGGTCCCTCCTATCCCTCTAGGTGTGGAGCGCCGGATGGCCATCACGAACCACTACTACCTCGAGCTCATGCCAGAGCAGCGGAGGAATCCCAACTGGCATCCCGACTATTTCTCGACTTGGGAAGCCTTCTTCATCAATCGGCATGAGAGGGCGCTCGCCAGGCATGAGGAGGACGGCCCACCTCCTTCGAACTTCAACGAGGCCGACCGTCGGCTGTGGTCGCGTGGCCAGACTCTCCAGAGTTTCATGGCCTACAACACGACCGGCAATAACCCCTGCCTGCGGTACCCTCAAATCTAGCCCACGCGTGCCCAACCTTCAAGGTTCGACTACGGCGACCCTGACGACGACAGCGACGATGGCGCCGGTGACTACGACGACTACAGTGGCGCGTATTACAGGGCTAGGCAGGAGCATGAATGAATCACTCCAACCATCAGGCATGTTTCTTAATTTTCAGTTGTGCTATGTTTTGACTTCCCATACAAGCCCAGGAAGCCTAGAATATTCACGCAAAGATTCTTCGTCAGGTGCATCACGTCGATCGCAGAGCGGACCTCATGCACTTTCCAATAGGGCAGCTCCCAAAATATAGATCTCTTCTTCCACATGGGTGTGTGTCCAGTAATGGGGTCTTTCGGAACAGGTTGTCCTCCAGGACCCATTCCAAAGATTACATCCAAATCCTTGACCATACCAAATACATCAGCACCACTACGGGGGACAGGCTTCGTCCGGGTTTCTGCCTTGCCATTGAAATGCTTGCCTTTCTTCTTTAAGGGATGACTGGGCCGAAGAAAACAACGATTGTACGGGTACACATTCTTTCTACATTTATCCAGATATATACTTTCAGTCTCATCTAAACAGTGCGTGCATGCATTGTATCCTTTGTTCGTCTGTCCTGAAATGTTACTAAGAGCAGGCCAATCATTGATGGTTACGAACAGCAACGCTTGTAGGTCAAATTCCTGCTGTTTGTGCTCATCCCACACATGTACACCTGGTTTGGCCCACAACTATAGAAGTTCATCAACTAATGGCCTTAGGTACACATCAATGTCGTTGCCGGGTTGCTTCGGGCCTTGGATGAGCACTGGCATCATAATGAACTTCCGCTTCATGCACAACCAAGGAGGAAGGTTGTAGATACATAGAGTCACGGGCCAGGTGCTGTGACTGCAGTTCTGCTCCACAAAAGGATTCATGCGATCGGTACTTAGACCAAAGCATAAGTTCCTTGCGTCACCAGCAAAGTCCAGGAAGTATCTCTCGATTTTTCTCCACTGCCTACCATCAGCAGGGTGCCTCAACATCCCGTCTTTCTTATGGTCTTCCATGTGCCATCGCAACAACTTGGCATGCTCTTTATTTCTGAACAAACGTTTCAACCGTGGTATTTGATGGGTTCCGCATCATAGTAAATCAAAATTTTCTACGGAAGCGAACAGAGGGAAAGCCAAGATCTAATATAGGAGATGCAAACAACGAGAGAGATTGGATTAGATCTTCATACCCTTGACAATTACATACGGAACGCGTTAAATCGGAACGTGGGTGATGTAGTCGTACTCGCTTCTCCTCCTCGCGATCCGATCCGATCTAGCACCACAAGTGGCGGTGCCTCCGTGAGATGCACACGTGCGGCACCTCGACGTCTCCTCCTTCCTCGGACCAGCATGTATGGTGGAGAGATAGATTGGATCTACAGCACGACGGCGTGGTGTATATGGTGGAGAATTTCTGCCGCAGGGCTTCGCCTACAAACAGTCGGGAGGGAGAGAGGAAGGGCAGCAGGGTAACTAGGGTTTGGAGGAAGGTGTGTTGTGTGGGGAGGGGGCGCACCATCCCTCTATATATAGAGGGGGGGTGCGGCCAGCCCTTGCCCATCCTCCAAGCCTATCTCTAGTTTAAACGATTTAAACTTATCCCTTATCTAGAAACCCTATCTCTAGTTTAAACGAGTTTAAACTTATCTAGGATCGGTTGGGCCCTATGGGGCCTTGTGCCCTGGCCCAATGCGGCCAGGACACTCCCTCATAGGCCCATGCCCCTCCCGGAAGGTGGGGCCACGTTGGTCCCCTTCGGAAGGTTCTAGAAGCTTAGGTACAATACCGATTAATCCTAACAATTCGAACTCCAAAACTGCACCGCCTTATATGAATCTTATTCTCCGGACCATTCCGAACCTCTCGATGTCCCGGATCCCATCCGAGACTCGAACAAAATTCATAAACCAAGTATCCAATCTATCCTAGCCGAGACACGTTATGTGTGACCTCATGGTTCGAGAATATGCGGACATGATCTTCTATCAATAATCAATAGCGGGTGCAGGCACCCATATTGACTCCCACACATTCATCGATGATCATATCGGATGAACCATGATGCCAGGATTCAATCAATCCCATATATATATTCCCTCGTCTCGCGATATTTTACTTGCGAGATTCGATCGTCGGTATCGTCATACCTAGTTCAATCTCGTTCACAAGTACTTTACTCGTTCCGTAATCCGATATCACTTTGTTATTACCTCCTTAACCACATGCTTGCAAGCGTGTTGATATCGATTACCGAAAGTGGGCCCAAGTATATCTCTCCGACTTGGGAGGGACAAATCCCATCTCGATACATACAACCCAACAGATACTTTCCGATCACCTGAGAGACACCTTTATGATCACCCTCTCATAGGATGACGTTTGATGACCTCAAAGCTTTCTTCCGATACCAGGGAGTTGTATTATATCATGGTCTAAGGAATACAATATTTGACATGAGAAAAGCTTCGCAAAGACGAACACGATGAAACGATCTAATAGCTTTGCTTAGTTTGGTCATCCACCATATCATTCTCCCAATGATATGATCTCATTATCAATTGACAACTCATGTCTATGGTTAGGAAACCTTAACCATCATTGATCAATGAGCTAGTCCATAGAGGCGCATTAGGGACACGTGTTGTTCACAAACCACACAAGTATTAAATTTCCGCTTAATACAATTCTAGCATGGAATATAAACTTTATCATGAACAAGAATTATAATAATAACATCTTTATTATTGCCTCTAGGGCATAATTCCAACAGTCTCCCACTTGCACTAGAGTCAATAATCTAGTTTACATTTGGCAACAATCTCACACCCATGGCACTGAGGTGCTGATCATGTTTTACACGTGGAAGAGGTTTAGTCAATGGATCTGCGACATTCAGATCTGTATGTACTTTGCTGATCTTCAGATCTCCATCTGCTATATAATCTCGGATTATATGAAACTTGCGATTGATATGCTTGGTCTTTGGATGATATCTTGGTTCCTTAGCGTGCTATGGCGCCGGTGTTGTCACACAATATCTCCAAAGGGTCCAATGCACTTGAACCACGCCAAGCTCAGTGATGAAGTTTCTGATCCAAACTCCTTCACTTGACGCTTGCAGCAGAGCCATGTATTCCGCTTCTCATCAGATCCATGACCACGCTTTGCTTGCAGCTTCTCCAGCTCACAGCTCCTCCATTCAAAATATACACGTATCCTGTCTGAGATTTAGCATCATCCTTGTCGGTGTCGAAACTAGCATCGACGTAACCTTTTATGACGAGCTGTTCATCACCCCCATAGACTAAGAACATTTCTTTAGTCCTATTTAGGTACCTTAGGATGTTCTTCACAGCTGTCCAAAGGTTCCACTCGGATCACTTTGATATCTGCTCGTCAAACTAAGAGCATTGGACACATCCGGTCTAGTACACAGCATGGCATACATGATGGAACCTATGGCCGAGGCATAAGGCACTTTTCTCATAGCTTCCCTATCATTTACCGTAGCTGGACACTGAGCCTTGCTCAATATCTTCCCTGACAACATAGGCACTGAACCTTTCAATGCCTTATCCATTCTGAACCTTTTCAGAACTTTGTCTAGGTATGTACTACGCTTAAAGCTATCAGGCGTCTTTGTCTATATCTATAGATATTGATGCCCAATATATAAGCAGCTTCACCTAGGTCTTTCATTGAAAAACACTTGTTCAAATAACTCTTCACATCGTTAAGCATGTTGATGTCATTTCCAATAATCAATATGTCATCCACATATAGTACCAGAAACGTCACCGAGCTCCCACTCACTTTCTTGTAGATGCAAGCTTCATAGCAATTTGGAACAAATCCAAAGCTCTTGATCACTTGATCAAAACGAAGGTTCCAACTCCGAGATGCTTGCTTCAGTCCATAAATGGAACGCTGAAGTTTGCATACTTTATCAGCATCCTTAGGATCGACAAAACCTTCGGGTTGCATCATATACAACTCTTCATCAATGTTGCCATTGAGGAAAGCAGTCTTGACATCCATTTGCCATATTTCATAATCATGAAACGCAGCAATTGCTAATAAAATCCGAATGGACTTAAACATCGCTACGGGAGAGAAAGTCTCATCGTAGTCAACACCTTGAACTTGTCGAAAACCTTTTGCGACAAGCCGTGCTTTATAGACGGTAACATTACCATCCGCGTCCGTTTTCTTCTTGAAGATCCATTTGCACTCAACGGCCTTTCGGTCGCTAGGAGGGTCCACCAAAGTCCACACTTGGTTTTCGCTCATGGATCCCAATTCGGATTTCATGGCTTCTAGCCATTTCTCAGAGTCTGGGCTCATCATCGCTTCCTCATAGTTCGTAGGTTCACTGTCTTCTACTAACAAGACAGTCAAGACAGGGTTGCCGTACCACTCAGGAGGGGCACACGACCTTGTCGACCTGCGACGTTCAGTAGTAGCATCGTCCAAAGCTTCATGATCCTTATCATTAGCTTCCTCTATTGTTGGTGCAAAGCGCATCGAACAATTTCAGGTGCTGCGCTACTCTCCAATTCAAGAGAAGGTTCAATAACCTCATCTAGCTCTACTTTCCTCCCACTCACTTCTTTCGAGAGAAACTCCTTCTCAAGAAAGGAACCGCTTCATGACAAACACTTTGCCTTCGGTTACGTGATAGAAGGTATACCCAATAGTTTCCTTAGGGTATCCTATGAAGACGCATTTCTCCGCTTTGGGTTCGAGCTTGTCCGGCATCAACTTCTTGACGTAAGCTTCGCATCCCCAAACTTTAAGAAACGACAACTTAGGTTTAGCACCAAACCATAGTTCATACGGTGTCGTCTCAACGGATTTAGATGGAGCCCTATTTAAAGTGAATGCAGCGGTTTCTAATGCATAACCCCAAAATGATAACGGCAAATCAGTAAGAGACATCATCGATCGGACCATATCTAATAGGGTTCGATTCGTGCTCGTAGACACACCATTGCGCTGTGGTGTTCCGGTGGCGTGAGTTGTGAAACGATTCCACTTGCTTTGAGATGCGTGAGAAAATCATAACTCAAATATTCGCCACGATCGGATCGTAGAAACATAATCCTTCTGTTACGATGGTTCTCCACTTCATTCTGAAATTCTTTGAACTTTTCAAACGTTTCAGATTTATGTTTCATTAAATAGATATACCCATATCTACTTAAGTCATCGGTAAAAGTGAGAAAATAGCGATATCCACCGCGCGTCAAAACACTCATCGGTCCGCATACATCGGTATGTATGATTTCCAACAAGTCCATTGCTCGCTCCATCATCCAGGAGAACGGGTTTTGATCATCTTGCCCATGAGGCATGGTTCATGTGTCAAATGATTCAAAATCAAGAGACTCCAAAAGTCCATCGAATGGAGTTTCTTCATGCGCTTTACACCAATATTACCTAGACGACAAAGCCACAAATAAGTAGTATTATCACTATCTACTTTGCATCTCTTAGCCTCAATGTTATGGATGTGTGTTTCATCCCTTCGAGATTTAGAAGAAATAAACCATTCATAAGAGGTGCATGACCATAAAAGATGTTACTCATATAAATAGAACAACCATTATTCTCCGATTTAAATGAATAACCGTCTTGCAATAAACACGATCCAGAAATAATGTTCATGCTCAACGCAGCACATAATAACATTTATTAAGGTTTAAAACTAATCCGAAGGTAAAACTAAGGAGAGCGTCTTGACGGCCATCACATCAACTCTTGATCCGTTGCCAACGCGCATCGTCACCTCATCCTCGCAAGCCGCGCCTATTCCGTAGCTCTGTTTCGAGTTACAAATATTAGCAACTGAACCGTATCAAATACCCGGGCACTACAACGAGGGCTAGTAAGGAAAACATCAATAACATGTATATCAAATATACTTTTGACGGTGCCAGCCTTCTTGTCCGCTAAGTGCGGACAGTTAAACGCCAAAGTGACCCTTGTCCTTGCAATAGAAGCACTTTCAAAGGTCCGGCTTAGGACCAGACTTGAGCTTCTTCTCGGCAGGGCAACGCGCTTGCCGCCTTTCTTGAAGGGCTTCTTTGCACCTTTACCTTTCTTAAAGGATGGCTTGTTGACCATCAACACATGATTATCCTTTTGATGTCCACCTCCGCAGCCTTCAGCTTTGCGAAGAGCTCGTGATCGTATCGATGGAACCAATCTGATTGTGAGTCACTACAAAACTTTTGTAGCGGGAGGAGTGATTGCAGAACCTGTCAATCTTGAGCTCCTCCGGAATCTTGTAGTCCAGTTGCTCAAGGCGTTGAGTGTAGCCCGACATCTTAATGGCGTGCTCACTAACGGAACTCCCTTCCTCCATCTTGCGCTTAAAGAACTTCGAGATCTCATATCTCTCGAACGGGCCTGAGTCTCAAACATGGTTTTCAGCTCCTCGAGAATCTCAAAGGGCCCGGATAGTTTTCAAAACGATTTTGAAGTTCGGTTCCATAGCAAACAACATGGTGCTCTTAATCACACCATAATCATCTTTGCGCTGATAGACAGCTTTCTCATCACCCGTAGCCTTGTTAGGGGGTCACCTAACGCTTTCCCAAGGACATAGTCCTTTTGTCCGCCAGACGTAATGATTCTTAGATTGCGGAACCAGTTGGTGAAGTTAGACCCATTGTTTCTAAGCTTTTCTTTCTCAACAAAACGTTGAAGTTGAAGTTGGACTTGGCCATGTGATCTACAGATTTGCAAGTACAATTTAGACTATGTTCATGATAAATAGTTCAACTTAATCAAATTACTAGATGAACTCCCACTAAATTCAACATCCCTCAAGTTGTTTAGTGAAAACGATCCAAATTCACCACACCTAATCCGATCATCACGAGAAGAGATGTGGTTTCAATGGTGGACAACGAAGTGTCGATCATCTAATTCATATGACTCATGCTTAACCTTTCGGTTCTTGTGTTCGAGGCCATGTCGTACATGCTAGGCTCGTCAAGTTAGACCCAAGTATTTCCGCGTGTAAAACTGGATTGCACCCGTTGTATGTGAGCGAGAGAGTCTATAGCACCCGATCATCACGTGATGCTTGGACACGACGAACTTTCATAGCGGTGCATACTTGGGGAGAACAGTTTTATCTTGATCTTTAAGTGAGGAATCATCTTATAATGCTACCGTCGCGATCTAAGCATAATAAGATACATAAAAGGATAAACATCACATGCATATAACTTTATGTGACATGGTATAGCCAATCTTCAAGAATTATCTCCATCTTGTGCGTTCCGGCATGATCTCCATCACTTCACCATGATTGCCTCCACCACGAATAGCAACTACAACTATTGCTAACTACTTAGCGATAAAGTAAAGCTATTACATGGCGTATAAGAAGTTGACTCGCAGGTCATACACAATTATAAAGACAACCATATGGCTCCTGCCGGTTGTGAACTCATCGACATGCAAGTCGTGAAACATTACAAAACATGATCATCGCATACATTATACACATCACATCTTGGGCCATACCATATCACAGAAAACACTCCCTGCAAAAACAAGTTAGACGCCTCTACTTTGTTGTTGCATGTTTTACGTGGCTCATGGGAGTAGATGCTAAGAACGATTCTTACCTACGGAAAGCCACAACGGTGATATTATGGTTGCCAAACTCCGGTGTTAATCCCATGACAACTATAGTGAGAGAAACTGACATCCACCAGCCGCATGTGTGGTACAAGCCACACGTCCAAGTGGAGCCGGTCTCATGACGACGTCGCGTAAGGTTGGCCTGGACCGCTTCAATCTCACTATCCCGCGTCATAAGAAGAACACAAACAAGAGGCTTGCAACAGAAAACATCAACGCCCGCAACAACCATGTTGCGTTCTACTCGTGAATCACATCTACGCATAAACCTGGCTCTGATACCACTGATGGGTTCCGCAGCATAGTAAATCAAAATTTTCTACGGAAGCGAACAGAGGGAAAGCCACGATCTAATCTAGGAGATGCAAACAACGAGAGAGATTGGATTAGATCTTCATACCCTTGAAGATTCGCACAGCGGAACGTTTGTCGGAACGTGGGTGATGTAGTCATACTCGCTTCTCCTCCTCGCGATCCGATCCGATCTAGCACCACAAGTGGCGGTGCCTCCGTGAGATGCACACGTGCGGCACCTCGATGTCTCCTCCTTCCTCGGACCAGCAAGTATGGTGGAGAGATAGATTGGATCTACAGCACGACGGCGTGGTGTATATGGTGGAGAATTTCTGCCGCAGGGCTTCGCCTACAAACAGTCGGGAGGGAGAGAGGAAGGGCAGCAGGGCAACTAGGGTTTGGAGGAAGGTGTGTTGTGTGGGGAGGGGGTGCACCATCCCTCTATATATAGAGGGGGGGGGTGCGGCCAGCCCTTGCCCATCCTCCAAGCCTATCTCTAGTTTAAACGATTTAAACTTATCCCTTATCTAGAAACCCTATCTCTAGTTTAAACGAGTTTAAACTTATCTAGGATCGGCTGGGCCCTATGGGGTTTGTGCCCTGGCCCAATGCGGCCAGGACACTCCCTAATAGGCCCATGCCCCTCCCGGAAGGTGGGGCCACGTTGGTCCCCTTTGGAAGGTTCTAGAAGCTTCGGTACAATACCGATTAATCCTAACAATTCCGAACTCCAAAAACTGCACTGCCTTATATGAATCTTATTCTCCGGACCATTCCGGAACCTCTCGTGATGTCCCGGATCCCATCCGAGACTCCGAAAAAAAATTCATAAACCAAGTATCCAATCTATCCTAGCGTCGAGACACGTTAAGTGTGTGACCCTGCGGGTTCGAGAATATGCAGACATGATCTTCTATCAATAATCAACAGCGGGGTCTGGGCACCCATATTGACTCCCAAACATTCATCGATGATCATATCGGATGAACCACGATGCCAGGATTCAATCAATCCCATATATATTCCCTTCGTCTCGCGATATTTTACTTGCCCGAGATTCGATCGTCGGTATCGTCATACCTAGTTCAATCTCGTTCACAGCAAGTACTTTACTCGTTCCGTAATCCGATATCACTTTGTGATTAACTCCTTAACCACATGCTTGCAAGCGGTGTTGATATCGACACGAGTGGGCCCAAGTATATCTCTCCGACTTGGGAGGGACAAATCCCATCTCGATACATACAACCCAACAGATACTTTCCGATCACCTGAGAGACACCTTTATGATCACCCTCTCATAGGATGACGTTTGATGACCTCAAAGCTTTCTTCCGATACCAGGGAGTTGTATTATCTCATGGTCTAAGGAATACAATATTTGACATGAGAAAAGCTTCGCAAAGACGAACACGATGAAACGATCTAATAGCTTTGCTTAGTTTGGGTCTGTCCACCATATCATTCTCCCAATGATATGATCTCATTATCAATTGACAACTCATGTCTATGGTTAGGAAACCTTAACCATCATTGATCAATGAGCTAGTCCATAGAGGCGTACTAGGGACACGGTGTTGTTCACAAACCACACAAGTATTAAAGTTTCCTCTTAATACAATTCTAGCATGGAATATAAACTTTATCATGAACAAGAATTATAATAATAACATCTTTAATATTGCCTCTAGGGCATA
Source organism: Avena insularis (assembly GCA_023614405.1). Classification (NCBI taxonomy): domain Eukaryota; kingdom Viridiplantae; phylum Streptophyta; class Magnoliopsida; order Poales; family Poaceae; genus Avena; species Avena insularis. Next base: position 318,528,550 of record CM042686.1, read on the forward strand.
ATTCCAACAGTATTATAGGAGCATACCACATCACCTTGGTAGGAACCCTCTTCCTGGGTTGCTCGCCCTCAACATCACCAGGGTCATATTTTCTGATCTTATACCGCAATGCAGTGCATACCGGGCATTTATCCATATTCTCGTACTTCTCACCGCGGTAGAGGATGCAGTCATTAGGGCATGGATGTATCTTCTGCACGTCTAATCCTAGAGGGCAGACAAGTTTCTTTGCTTCGTACGTACTGGAGGGCAATTGGTTATTTCTTGGAAGCAGCTTCTTCATTATTACCAGCAACTTTTCAAATCCCGAGTCAGTCATACCAGTCTCTACCTTCCACTTCAACAATTCCAGTGTGCTACCCAACTTCTTCTAGCGATCTTCACAAGTTGGATACAGCAATGTGTTGTGGTCCTGTAACATCTGCTCGAACTGCAACCTCTCCTTTTCTGTGTCGCAGTCTCGCCTTGCATCACTAATGACCCGACCAAAATCATCAACGGGTTGATCTGGTTCCAGTTCTTCACCCCCTTCTTTTTCATTATCTTCAACTGCGGTATCGTCGTATTTAGGGAACATAGATCGTAGTTGCCATCATCGTTCTCTTCTTCATCGTCGTCTTCCATCATAACCCCTCTTTCTCCGTGCTTGGTCCAAACATTATAGCCGGAAATGAAACCGGACCGAAGCAGGTGGCTCTGAATGACTCTTGAGGAAGTGTGAGCCTGCTCATTCTAACATTCAACACATGGACAACACATAAAACCATCCCGCCGTTTTTTCGCCTCGGCCACAAGGTGAAAAGAACGCACACCTTCTCTGTAAGCGTCAGAGCATCGGTCACCGTACATCCATGGGTGGCTCATCTACATCATACAACCATGCATATATATCAAACGCAATCACGATGCTTAAATTAGTACCACGCAGTCAAAACAAGAAAATAGTTGCTAACCTTTTAGGACACTTCAAAACAAAGAGGAGAAACCTTAAGTGTCGCTCTGACACCTCATATCATATTTTGTCTTGTGTGAACTCAGGTGGCATCGCTCTAATAGGCATTTCACCGAACACCTCTAGTGCATATGAAGAAAAAAAGTTAGCACAAAGTTATACCCACCTCTCACATAGGAAAAAAACAGGAGAGAGTGGAGGGCTGGGTGCATATATATATAAGGCCAGGCCATTAGTCCAGGTTTGAGATACAAACCGGGACTAAAGGTTCTGCCAGGAGCTCGCGCGCCGGCCCAGACCCATTTGTCCCGGTTTGTATCTCAAATCGGGACTAATGGTTCCTTACGGACCGGGACATAATGCCTCGGCCTCCTCGGGCCGTCTGGTTCGGACCATTAGTTCCGGCCCCAGGCACGGACGGGACTAATGGCCCGAACCAAATGCCCATTTTCTACTAGTGTGTGTGTTCTTTCCATAAACCACATGGATCCACCAAATTCATCTACACGTGTGTTCTTTTCAATTACAGCCGTTGGCCACAATCAATCGGGACACAGACCTTAACCAGCAACCGCTCCGAGCTTCTAGAAGTCCTGATCCCTGATAGTTAGGCGTTGTTGGATCAAGGTGTCTGGACGATAATGATGTCCTTCATGAGGGCGATTCGCAAGAAGTGTGTTCTGCGAACTGATTGGCAGTGGCATCCATGACTAGGCCTATGTCCTTACCCTTATCCCCTTAACCTCGGGGTCGAAGCTCAGATCATGTTCCTTCATCGCCATGGAGAGGGAGAGGCGCAAAATCAGCTTGCATGAGGCTCAGATGTTTGCCCACTACGACATACTCGCACCGCGGTTCGCGGGGCTTCTGGTTGGCTTCGAGCTTAGCTACGCCGGGGTGCCTATCGCGCCGCTCTTATGCGACAACACGTTGGCGAGGCAGATCGAGGAGGGCCGCCGGTAGCTGCCGGAGCGGAAGAGGGCAATGGCACGATACTCACACATGAGCGCGTACTGGTGAAAGTTGTTCAAGAAGGAGCGGATGGCGTTGATTGAGCTGTGCAGAACCCACCGTCAGGAGATCCACCCAGATCTGTGCAACTCCGAAGGGAGGCAACACTTCTAGGCAGTGCCTGGGCATACGACCTCCACCGTTATCGATGCGGCGCGCCGTGAAGAATCTATGAGGAGGAGGAACACTGCCGCGAACGTCGGCATCGATTCCGACACGAAGGAGGCTGACAGCGACATAGACAACATCGTCGATGATGGAGACTACGGGAGCGTTATAGTCAATTCGGGACACTTAAGCCTAAATTAAATCTATGTACAGTATCTTAATGCCCTCTTTGGATCGGGGTTACTTGAGTCATAGTCGATTAGCGTCATAATATATATATGTTGGCCATGTTTTAAGTGTCTTTGTCTTTGAAACTAGTCAAAACTTGTCTGATCCTGAAAATAAAGTTCGCGCATTACTCGCATATCGGATGGGACAATACGCTGACTCTGCTCCCAGCACTTGATGGCACAACCATAATTTGGAGTGCGCTAGAGAAGAAGGGGTCGAGCGTGTTGTAATAGTGTACTATTTCTGTCCATATATAACTGCCTTAGATTTTTTTTACTTATTTAAATGTATCTATACCCAAAACATGTCTAGATACATACAAATCTACACAAATTCAAGTCACTTAGTTCTAGACGGAGGAGGGAGTAATAATATTTTTTGAGGAATAGTTTCTGATGGCATATATTGGCCATGTTTTAGGTTTCTTTGTCTTTTAAACTAATCAAAAGTCGTCCAATTCTGAACAAACAAAGTTATTGCATTCACATCTAATGGGACAATACCTGACTCTGCTACTAGCACTTGATGGCACAACCATAATTCTGGAGTTCCCAAGAGGAGATGGGAATCCAAGGGAGATGGCAACTAGTAGCTGCATCCATACGCAGGTAAAAAATTAATGTAATAATATTTAAAACTTGTAATCTGGTCCACATGACCCCATCATAGACACATTGCACACGCCAGATATAAATAAAGATGCCACGACTAGTTTAGTTTCAATGATAATTCAACATACGACGTTACTGTGCCCGCTTCTTTCTGCTCCTCTTATTAGTCTGCTAGCCCACGCTACATTAAGCAACAGGTGATGAGGATGAAAAAAATGATAAAATGGCAAATAAAACAATTTTTAAGCTTACATTTCATCTAGAGAATCATACAAAGATGAAATTGGCAGGGATTTATTATTTCTCTTACAGTTAGCCGAAAGATCCTCAAGAACATCCTAAATCACCCCTGCAACTTCTTCATATTCTACTACACCTCCATTATTTTCCTTTTCCTCCCCATTCCGCTTACCCTTTTGTTTCTTTTCACACCCTTTTCTCTCCGTCACCTCCACTTCTTCATAAATTTGCAGCTTACCTATGTTTTCCTCTGAGTGATCATCACCGTTTTCCTCCACCAGCTGCACTTTATCAATGTCTTCGTCTTCGCGCTGCTCTTCCTCCAGTTCTGGCTGAGAAGCCTCATTTTCTGCCACCACGGTGTGAGTAGGGACAAGATCATGTGTAACTGGGTTTTTGCACAACCTCTTGATATGGCCGAATCCTCCACAATGTTTGCATTTCCTTTTCCTAGCTCCCAGCCTTGAACCTTTATTGGTGGAGGCTTCGGTACTTAGCTTTCTAGGCCTCCCAGGTGGCCTCCTAAGAACTGGTGGTTGAAGTTTGAACCCTGGATTGACAATCTCCTAATTATTTTCATCAGCCATAGGTGGTACGTTTTATGCATAAGTTGTAGCAAACTTGTTGACTGAGAAATAGTTGTCAAAATAGTTCTATATTTCAGCTTCGCTACCTCTAAGCTTTAAGATGAAGTACAGTGCATGGTGACATGGCAGACCAGTAATCTGCCACTGCCTGTATGAACAAGTCTTATTTCCAATGTCTATAGTGTACCTCCGTTCAGTTCCACACTTGTATTCTGCATAAACCTCGGCCAATGTTCTAGAACTTCTGACCATCCTCATCTTTATCGTTCTCATTGCCCCGGTTCTTGCATACAGTAACATAACCACCTTTGGAACTATTTTATGGCCTAAAACATTTCTTCACCATTATGACCGTCTTATTGTATCCAACAAAGTAACAATTCCAAGTGTTTTCATTCCCGTAATATTGGCATTGAAACTCTCTACCAAATTATTGCAAACAAATCCACCTTGCTTAACTCACCCAAACTTGCTTCTGGCCCATAGCTTGGTGTGATGTTCTTCAAGGTATTTTTTCACCTTTGGCACTACATACATGTTCTGCAAGTAAGTAGCATGCGTGCTTGGGGTGTATGTGTATGCTGATCACCACAAGTCATCTTCAAAGATCTTTCCTTTGAACTTCTTTGTGAAGTTAGTAGCGAGGTGCCACATGTATACCCTATGCTCAACCCTAGGAAACACAGCATCAATAGCATTCTCAGGACCCTTGCATGCACCAGTGTGTATCACCAAGCCTTCAGAGTAACCAATTACTGCCCGTAGTATCTACATGAACCATGTATAGATTTCATTTGATTCACCCTCAAGAACAGCCTAAGCTACTGCTAGAAGGCAATTATGCACGTCCAAACACAAGCAAAAGCAACATGTCCCTTGAACTTCCATGTTAAAGTAGTTGCGCATATTGCAACTATGGCCTGCAGCCGTCTAGGAACCCCTTCCAGCATGCCTTCAGGCATACAAAACATCTCCTAAAGCATTTCTTATCTGCCTGCTTATACCTAACCCCCTTGAGACCTTTTCTCTTCCTTCCACAACCTCATAATCGATGTCAACAACACTACCAGGTGATGTTTTCTCTACCTGAGCTTTGAAACTATACAACATGTGAATACTGTCATTCCACTTGCCTTGAATGAAGTCTAGAGCCATCTCCTTCCCATCAAATACTCTGTGGTAAGGAATCAAAACGTTAAACTTTTTGCTAATCTTTGCTCTGAGTTCAGCAAGTCAAATGTTATGATCCTGCCTCACCCAGTCAAGTACAGTAGTAGCAAACCATTTGGTAGTCGCCGGTCTAATTTTATCACTTAAATAAGTATTAGGGCAGTTGTGTTTCATTGTGTTTACTTTGATCTGCATTCGATAAGAATCCAAATAAATCAGAGCTAATTATCAGCAGAATAAATATGAGAAAGACTAAAACTAAATGTAGCTATTGCAACATCAAATGGGTGGCCACCTCGCATTGGAGATGCATGTAATCTCCATTTACACACATTACTTTGCCTACAATGCACCCTAAATCTCTTTTGGTTGCTCTTTTCAATGATAAATTCGAACCCAACTCTAATTGCATAGGTTGGAACTGCATATCTACAGTCCTCTACATTCTCAAACACAGTCCCCTCATCAATTGTAGGATTGTCCCTGTCAAAGTGTATCACTGGCCTTTCCTCGTCTTCGTCCTCGTATCTACATCACATTTCCACATCTTCACATTCCTCTTCCTCATCAGTCCCATAGTCAGGCTCAAAGTTCGAATCAATCAAATATTTCATACTCTCCATCCTATCAGGGTCAGCAGCCACGTATCGATATGCTTTCTCATCATCATCTGCACCGCCACACATTTCAGTGTCTTCATGCTCGCTTGACAAAGCATCATGCTCAAGGAAAGGTTGTACAAACGTCCAGCGGTTACCAACACATATCCTTGCCATCACCATGGGACTAGAAACGCTAATTGGGGTTTGTAGAAAAGGAATCACAGTTCTTAACCTTCAATGGGGACGTACGGCACCTTCTCCGGGCTCCATACCTCCAAATCTCTGCACCCCGCTTCCTCTTCCACTGTTTCATTCTCCTCTGTGCTCTCCAGACTTGAAGGAGATTTCGTGCTCTCCAGCTGCGCAAGACCCATCTTCGTGTTCGCAAGCCTCGCAGGATCCATCTCCGAGCAGCATCCCGATCACCAGCGTCATTGGGAGCCTAATCCAACGGCCAGCTCTCGGTTTTCATTTCCAGACGCGCCTGGGCGATGGACGGCGGCAAGTAGACAGGGAAGGGAGGGAAGGGGAGGGGACGTGAGGGGATGCTAGGGAGGGGAGGGCGGGAGGAAGATGACCCAAGGGGAGGACAAGAGCGGTGCGCGACTAAACAGAGTGGCGGCGAGAGGAGCAGAGGAGCGGAGCTGGTTGCGACAAAACATGGAAAATTGCACAATAATGTGTTGGTGGGCGGCACTAGTCCTCGAACCTGGGATGCACGCCGTCGAAGGTGGAGGAGGAAGGCCCGCTAGTCAAAAAACATGCCATGTCGTCATCCCCTGTTTCTGATGCCCTTTTAAAAAAGAAAACATGACACGTCGTCATCCCCTATTTCTGATGGTGTTGCTACAATTCGACGGTGCATAGTGTCATAGAAATAATATGGTATAAACATAAGGGCGCAGTTGTCAACTTTTCTAAAATGGAACCTGGTCTGCTACCTGTCCTGGTACATTGCCTGATGAGGTGGATAGACACGACCAGTCTTTTTAATACGTTCGCACTCTTATGCTGAGAAGGGAAATAAAGATTGAGCGGTTAATGCAACGAGTGTCGAATTATTACCCTCTCAGGAAATGGGAGATGATTATTTTCATGCGTGCCCGTAGTCCAAACCTACTGTCAGTCTATCACTCCCCTTCTCCGACAAACCACAGTTCACCTTGCGCAGCTCCGCCACGCCGCACCACCTACGGTAACATGCCCCGTCTAAGCAGCAGCCGGTGCCGCCACGACAACCGCCAAAACTGGGGTATTTAGCCCCTCCAAGGCAGGCCATGAAGCTCTACTTCAAGGCCGGTCTCCCATTGCCCTGGGGAGGCGGATGATTTTGCTGAATCTGCTGAATCGGCTGTGGAGAAATCGCGCGGCAGCATTACTGTGTGCTCTAGGTAGGGGTGACAAGGTACGTATCAAATCGTTCATGACAGCATGCCACCGAGGGTACACACCCTTAAATAGGGCAGCGCAGGGGCCCAGGAACTCTCGCGTCGATGCTTCGGCGCGGGCTACCTTACCGTAGTGGGGGAGGCTAGGAACACGCCGTCTGCGGCAAATACGCTCCATCCAACGCACGTCGAAGGCCGTACCGCGGCGACAACCAAGAGTCTACACTCAGCATGTAGAACTTATGGACTCTCAAGGCAATTGGCCAGCCAACTTTTCTGGTGGAGATCTGCAGTTTCTTTAGTGTAGAGTAGTTAAGTTCAGACTGAAGAATGGATTTTGTAGATGAAATGCTAACGCATTATTCTATAAACTAGTAGGAAGTTTCGCCCACTTTTATCCAGATATAAGACCCTTTTGTACGGAAGTACTACTGTTGTAAAAAAATACTATCAAGTATATATTTCCTTCAATTACTACTCGTGGTTAAATCCAGTTAACTGCCATTTTTTATCCTAGACAGATAACATTCAGACGACAGTTTATGTACAGATTTTGTGTCTATTGTCTATGCTGTAAACCATTTTTCATTTGTCTTGTGCTGTCTGCAAAGTGGTCCTATAGTTCAATGTGTTACAAATCTAGCTACCTTGTACTTGAAGAGGAGATGGACTACATTTTCATGGCATCCACAGAATTGACACTGTTCATTGCCAGTGCACCCTCTTTTTATGAGGTTGTCCTTGGTTATTCACAGAAATTATAAAGCACGGTGTTCAAAACAGATGCATTAGACACACATACTTCAAATTCATTACCCACACATACTACATCGATTCAAACTATTATAGATTTTTAGTCGATGGTAACTTCCTGCTACGCTCTCCATACTACAAATTCGTTAGCCTCACATACTACAACAATTTACTAGAGCTCTGTCTTCACTCGAGGGAAATAAGAACCACCAGCTTGACCAAGCCCAGTTCCCCCACTGAAACTGTGTGCGCCATCGTGAGGTGGTCCTGTGCCATCGATCCTTCTAGGCCAACAATGCAGGCAACGAGGATGCTTTCAAACAGTCTCTTCTGGGTCCTCAATGCCATGTACCGATTCCAGAACCTCCCCCAGGTGGATGATAACCGGGTGCTTCTAGCAAAGCTATCGCCCTGGCCTGCTTGGAATCTGCACCTCGTACATCTTAGGATCGGCGTCAGGATCTTTCAGCCACGCCTTTACCTCGATGACCCATATGTCACTCGGTGGCACAATTTCCACTAGCTCGACACTAAGGCTACTAACGACCTACTTGAGGGCTTCCGGCTCTCAAGCATCCAATGGGAGGCCGTCAAAGCCAAGTTTGGAGAAGAAACAAAGCTAACCCAAGCGATCGTCCCACCCTCAAGCGCGATGCGAACGCATGAAGCTCATTTTCTCCCCGCAGCACTCGAAAGAATGGGAAGAATGCAGAACACGCTCGGTGTCTGAGCTGTGATCGAACCGGACAAAAAAATCGAATGGCGGCACGCATACCTCAATATTATCCTCATTTCGTCTGATCGCAAAACGAGACCTGAAAGCCGACAACAACTCTGCCAGCAACACGGCGGGACAAACTCCTAGCATGGTGGCCATGAGAGCAAGGTCGTCGAACTGCTGTGCCAGGGCTACCGTGCCTAGGGTGTGCGGCAGCACGCAACTGCCCGAGGCCGGTCGCCCGCCAGGATTGCGCGACGGGACACGCTCCGCCGTGCAAGAAGGACTAGCCAGAGGCGAGATATTAGTCTGAGGACGCGAAGCTCCGATACTGTGGATGATGCGATGGTGATGGTTGTGAGCTTCGATTAGGTGCGTGGGAGGTTGACCATACATGGCGGGGATGCAAATTAGAGAAAGTGCGAGCTCCGATCTGAGACGAGCAGCCAAAGCTGAACAATGGTTATGGGGAGGGGCAGGGTAGAAGAGTAGAGCAGAGCAAAGAAATAGATCTAGTGCACACAGGAGTAAACTAGTCCACGACCGCAAAAGATAATAGGGAATACTGATAGGGCGGTCCAAGAAGAGTTGACCTAACGACGGTATTTGAATTCAACCATTTTTCATCTGGTTCAAATGATCGTTTGGCCGTTAGATTTGTATTCACCCCCATTTGGCCCTTCTGGACAATTGGCGATTGTACTACGGCCCCTCCGCGAGATTGATGCCAACTCGGGTACCGGGATGCACTTGCCCGGGAACTTTCGGGCCGCAAACCAACAAGCCACAAAATCGGTGCATTTGTTGAAGCAACACCAAATGTTCAATTCAAAAATGCTACCACCCCATTTTTCAAAAATACTAGACCACCTTACATGAACAATTTGCAAACCGGGGATTTTAAAACCTTTCCATCCACCCCTGGTGAAAAATATAAATGTCTACCGAATCGGTAGGAAGTGGGTCTGGTTTGAACTATAGGTAGATGATCTAATGCTCATGATTTTTATAAAAAATCATTTTTAGACTCACAATATGATGTTTATTCATAGATCCAATGCAAGTTTTAGTGAGGCTCATCCCCTATCTTCATGCCCAAAGTTTTGACCATAGTTTGAAATGGGAAAATTTGGAAAGGGGCACAAGAAATTCAAAAATGGTCTGAATAAGGTAAAACCTTCGCATAGTGTCTTATTATGTGACATAGTTTCAAGTAAAATACCTAACTTGGTATATTGATTGCATCTCAAAAAACCTTCATAGAAATGACCTATCATGTTCGGGGTTTCATGGCCTTCAAGACAAATGACCAATGTTATGGCCAGAATCGTGACATAGTTTGTGTTAATGTGCCCATATTCTGCACACATGTGCATCTTGGGACGGCGAACAATGTTGCAGGAGGAAGTTTTCCTTTTCGTCGCATGGATAAGCCATTTTCTAGTTTCTAAGTGCCAAAATCAGGGCGTTTTTTCAAGCAACACCATATATTCAATTCAAAAATGCTACCACCCCCTTTTTCAAAATTACTAAACCACCTTACATGAACAATGTCCCAATCGGGGATTTAAAACCTTTTTGTCCAACCTTGGTGAAAAAGACAAATGTCTGCAGAATTAGTAGGAAGTGGGTCCGGTTTGAACTACAGGAACATGATCTAATGCTCATGATTTTTTGCAACTAATCATTTTTAGACTCGCAATATGATGTTTCTTCAGAGATCCAATGCAAGTTTAGCGAGTCTCATCCCCTATGTATGAACCTTCATGCACGCTGTTTTAACCAAAGTTTGAAACGGGCATAAAAAATTCAAAAACGGTCCAAACAATGTAAAACCTTCGCGTGGTGTCATTTTATATGCCATAGTTGTAAGGAAAAATACCAAATTTGGTATATTGATTGCATATCGAAAAACCTTCACAAAAATGACCTATCTTGATCGAGGTTTCATGGCTTTCAGGTCAAACAACCAATGCTATGGCTAGAATTGTGGCATTGTTTATAATAATATGTCCATATCGTGCACTCATGTGCATCTTGGGATGGTGAACAATGTTGTAGAATAATGTTTTCCTTTTCGGCACACAGAAAAACAATTTTCCATTTTCCGAGCGCCACAAACGGGGCATTTTGTGAAGCAACCACCAATGCTACCACCCCATTTTTCAAAAATACTAGACCACCTTACATGCACAATGTCCCAATTAGGGTATCTCAAACCTTTTAGTCCACCCCTAGTGAAAAAGACAAATTTCTGCCAAATTTGTAGGAAGTGGGTCCGGTTTGAACTACATGTACATGATCTAATGCTCGTGATTTTTAGCAAAAATCATTTTTAGACTCATAATATGATGTTTCTTCAGAGATCCAATGCAATATTTTAGAAAAACTCAACCCCTAGACAAACAAAATTCAATTTCAAACCCAAGATTCAAAATCTTTATTTACACATATTAACATTTTATATGAAAAAATATGTCCTTATAGTTTTCCTAAAAATAAAAAATATTCCAGAATGTCCTACAAATATTCTCTAAAATTTTACAAGTTCTCTTAGTTTCTTTTACTCAATTTGGAGTTAGGAATAAAAGATACGAAAGAATTAAAAAATAAAGGGAACATAGCTAGAGGTGGCCGTCAGGGTGAATCTGCCAGGAAAACGGGTCAGCCCAGCAAGTCGTGCATGCTCTCCCGCTGCTATCGGCCAAGGCTGGCCTAGGAAGCAGCCCAAGCGGCCTCTAGGGAGACTTAGGCCCAAGTCGAACATGGAAGTTTATTACTTATAAACTGAGGGTGTGGTGGTTTTCCACATGAAGTTGAGGGTTGAGATCTGAGGTTCGAGTCCCTACGGTCTCATATTTTATACCGGGATTAATTCTGGTCGAGCAGGGCCGCTAGATGGTTAAAATAGTGTAGTACTCGTCTGTGTACAAGATGGTATCGTGGCCTGGTGGTAGACCCTCTTAGAGACATTACGAGGTTGTGAGTTCAATCCCTGACTCCAATTTTTTAATTATTTGGTCAGTGCCATATTTACATGACACATGTGCAGACACGTCAACAAAAGTTGACACATGGATGCGAAACCTAGATCAACCTGCTGAGGTGGCCATCATGTTTTTCTATGTAATCAGGAATAACACCCACTACCATTTAAATTAGTGGTAGTCGCCCAAAATTAAGGTCATATACCAGTTATTTCTATGTTATGACCAATTGTTGTAAGCAAGTTCTGACCTTCCTGACAAAATAGGTCCTTGTTTTTCAGGGTTTGTACCCTCCCAAATGGTGTACGGCCAGTTGGTTCAAAATGTTCATAGATCTATGACCAAAAAACTCAGGGTCGTTAAGGAAAATGTCACTAGTCAACACATTTCTTATAGTGCAACTTTTGTCCCACAAGTGCATCATTCCATGTGGCAGTTGCATTCTAGGGGATTTTTGGGATTTCTGACCATGGTTTGACACATGGAATTCATAGACTCAAACCACCTTGATCCACATGACCACACACTCCAATGGATGTGGTGATGCAACTTCTATCACACTAGTGTACCACTGCATGTGCCAGTTGCATTCCAAGGTCTTTTTGGAATTTTAACCATGGTTTGACACATGGAGTCTTTAGAGTATTTGCATGTGTGTTCTTTTCCAAACCACCTTGGTCCACTAGATTCATTGTCGTGGTATTGCCGATGAGTACGCCATGGAGGGTGTCCTCATAGAGCGTGTTTAGAGACGTGGGGTAAGACAGAGAGTTGGCGAGTATGAGGTAGCATAATTTACCTAGGTTCAAGTCCCACAATCGTGGCAAAAATCTACTCCTGCTATATATCACTATAATGACAATACGACAAGTTACAGGGATCGGTTCGCTGTGCGAGGTGTTGTACGTTGTGTCTTGCCCTTAAGGCTTCCACAGGTCCGGCTTATAAAGGCACTAGAACCTAGGATTACAGGGAAAGGACCTTGTTGTACAGGTTACAGAGTCCTACACTAATACTAACTAGACTTCGTGTCTTGTACTCCAAGGCTCTGAGTATGTCGGTGCCTCTGACATAGCCTTCCTATATCCGGCATGGGCCTCCCTTCTGGATCCGTCTAACTGAGTCGCCCAGCAGGACATGGGCCATACTACCAACTATGGGCCACCTAGGTTAGCCGGATTAGAGACATGCAATGGTGATACCCATTTAGCATATCCCCAACAGTAGCCCTCGAAGGACTTTGAGATCTTGCGCCGTCTTGCCTTTAGGTCTTGAATGCTTCGTCTAAGTGATGTTGGTAATCCATCAAGAAACATCTCGAAGGTCTCCCAAAGAACCCTACAGTCCTCTCTATCTTTCATATGTAAGTCGGAGATGTTTTAAATCTTTGTTTCCAGAGTCGCATATCTTCCATCTTCGATGGAATCTTCAGATGTGACTACTCCACTGCAACAGTCAGAAGATGACGTAGGCTACAACCTATGCTACCTCGAAACTCACAAAAGGTAGTTAATTAATCATTAGCTATATTTACGTGTGCAAAATCTGAAACGTTAAAGGGGCAAAGACGGAGGACGTGGTGAAATTACCACGCACACTCATCTCCACATCTGCAACGCTGCATCAGTTAGATCACTTTGCACGAATCTTGACGCTGGGGTCTATATATTTTAACTACAGCTGGAATATTTTCTTTACCCGCATTCTCCCAGTGTCTTCTTCCTCCTCCAGTCGCGCGGCCATTTGAGCTCTTCGACGGAAAACTCTAACCAGAGCCTTCTTTCCTCCCCATCTTCATCCACCTGCACAATGGCCTCTAGTAGTAGTGCTCCCTCAATGGCGGCGACCCCCGAGGCTTCAACGGAGCCATCCCATGGAATGATCGTCCCACCGGAGGGGGTTATCGATCCCGTCTCCATCATGGTGGAAACCACCAGCGACAAACAAAAACGGGCGGCACCATACGCTGCAGAAGAAGACGTTGATTCCCACAAGGGAGTGTGGAGGGGTTCTGACCTCTCCGTTGAAGACCTGCAAGAACTCATCATCGAGGGGTATCTCCCTGCGACGGAGAGCTTGGCTTGGTGGCCGACACCGGTTGGCAAGGTGACTCCTTCCCCCCAAGCCAGAGTGAACGTGTACCTCAAAGCTCAGCTAGTACATGGCGTAAGCCTTCGAGTATCCGACTTCTTCCTGGATGTCCTCTGGAACTTCTGGGTACTTCCCCACAACCTCTCTCCTAGCAGCATCCTCATACTTAGAAATTTCATAGCTTTCTACGAAGGATACCTAGGGATTAAGTAAGTTAGATCTGTTTATTTACTTCTTCACCATCAAGAGAGAGTCCGTAGAATCCAAAGGTGAGATACGGATTTGCGGAACAATCAATTTTAAGATCCATCCTCACCGGTGATTCCCCGACATCATTGGTCATGAGTCCTGCAAAAACTGGCAGCGGACATATTTATATGGCCCAGATATCCCTCTAGAGGGTTGTTAAGACTCATACCCCTACTTTGTCGATGGAGCCGTCGTCGAGGCCCCCACATGGAGATCCCAAGGTACCCTTCCGTCCGACGATGAGGCCTCTGCAGCACCGCGCCGATCTCATGCACAAGTATTCCAAGGATAGAAAAGATCCCATGCAAATCTCGCGGGATAACTTCTCCAACGACTCCATCAAGCTCCAACTTAAAGACATGGTCAAGGTGAAAGACAAGAAGCGTGACTTTAAGATCACATTTGACATGTAAGTAGGCGGCAAGTGCCCAGGGGTAAATGTGCTTCCTTTGGTAATGATTATACGTATATACTCAAAGGTCTTCCGCCTTAACCCTGGCGGCGGATCAGATGGCCTCCCAGGTCTACGACTCAAAGCTGAAGGATATCAACGTTGTGTCTAATGGTGACGCACCCAAGGATCAGCCAGCTCTAGCAAAACGAAATCAGAACAGCTCCACCTTTGATGCTGCTGCCTAGGGCAAGATGAACAAAACGGAGAGTGGAGTCTCCAACAAATCCACTACCACCTTAGAGGCGGAGAAGAAGAAGAAATCCACTAGCATCCCCTTAATTAGGTTGTCTGCTTTAGTGTAAGTATATTCATTCTCCGACTTTAATTTTCATTGCATCTATTCAATTAATATACTTATACTTTGTACGTTTCAGGAAGAAATCTGGTGTTGGCTTGAAGCGGACATCCAAAGATGTTGGGGGTTCCAAGAATATTCGTGACATGTTTTCCAAGTCGTCTCCCACTGCTGCTCCCCTGGCCGCTACCACCAAGCATGTAACATGCCCCACTGGGCCTTCATCCCCCGTCATTCCTGAGGTCTCCGTCATGGAGACTGATGTCAATCTGTCAACGGATGCCTTAGGTCCCGCCGGCATGGATACTGATCCCAGTGGCCAGGCCACACAAGAAAGTACCTCCTCAAAAATGGCTGAACCCCCATCTAAGGATGGCATCGAGAAAGGGAAACATGCGACGGACGGAGCAGAGGCAGAGGTGGATATAGCAACGGGTGAGGCAGGAGCCTCCAAGCCATCAACTACCATCATAACACAGCAGGCGGCTAGGGCTTCATCCATGCCTCTAGCATCGGCAACTCCTCTGCATTTAACTCCTCCGACTATGTGCCTGGATGATCTCATCACACAGGCAGATGCTATATACAACAAATGCTCAGACCTTCCATAATGCCTACACTCATTTGGCCAAGTATATCCCACTGTAGGCACCGAGCTCTTAGGCAGAAAATCGCTTGTGTTGGCCTGAGTGCTCCAAAGAACTAAGTGTAGAACTTGTTGGTGTAGCCCCCGAGTTTCTAGTTTAGAATGAATAATTCTTACTAGATACTCTAAGAGAGAACACTTGTCAATTAAAATTTGATACTATGGCCCCCAAACATTTAGTTGAACCTAAATAGTTCCGACTAGATGTTCTAGAGAAACTAAGCACTCTATCTTCTTTGCAGAATGAAAATATCCGGAGAAAAAATGCCAATGAGAATCCATTAATCTAAACTTGCTCGGGACACTGTGTTTGGATGTATGAATTTTAGCTCGGAATTGAATTGGTCTAGAAGTTCCAAATCCGAGTTGGAAAGGAAATGGACTGCAATTCCGTTTCTGTTGTTTGGATGCATATGGAATTTTTGCTCAGAATCATAGGCTAGCACCCAATTCTAAATCATGTTTAGATGTGTAGGCCATGGAATTGAGAATTTTGATCAGTTTTGGCAATACGACCTTGTCTACATGTATACAAATAGTTAATTTTCGACACATAATAATATTAAAATATCACAACATGTCTCTCACAAAAGAGAACATTTCATAATCAAAGAACATGACATAGTAGTTTATCTCAACAACCAAGCATCATAGGAACCATCAAGGTAAGGCCAACAAATATGCCTTCTTCATGTCGTCGGGGAGCGCCAGGAACGATTGGAAGGAGCGCTCATTCACAGTCAACTTCGCATAAGTTGTTATGATATTGGAATCACCCAAACCATCTACTTTCTTGAGTGCAGCAAGAACTTCAGTTGGAGGAGCCACCTTTGGCATAGGAAGTGGCTCGGTTGTCTTCAAAGCCTCATCAAAAGATTTCCTCATATATCCCATCATGCACAAGATAGCATCTCCAAGGCGTTGCCTCTTTGGAGGCACCTCAGGTCATTCTTCAGTAATCAGTGTCTCATGTTCTTGATGACACTCACCTGCTGTCCTTGCACCTCCGCCAGTCGCATGGTATTTTGAATAGATAGTCTGGATCTCATCCCAATTATTCACTACCTTGTTCTTGTAGGCACGTGCATCCTTGTTAGCCTACAGAATACACAGAAACGATATAATTAAGTTGTAAAACTTAGTAGGAAATACAATATATAATGTTAAGTACCTCCACATAGCGAGTCCACACTTCATCACTTTCAACTGACACCATGTTTTTGTCCCAATCCCATCTGAAGCCACTTTGAGCAAGCATCTTGGTAATGATTTCATAATGCTTGTCAAATGTTTTAATCCTTCCAACGATGTTGTCCTTCGTGATGTCAACATCACATTTATCCTTGACATGCTTAATACAAGCATTGTATAGATGCGGCTTCCAACCATTTTGAGTATGGTCACCATTGTTGTGATGCTCAAGAAGCACAGCCAATAGTGCCGCATCCATCTCAGGAGTCCATGAAAGGTAGTTCCTACTACCTTTCTTTGGTTTTGGGTCAGCCATGCTTCTACAAGTGTATACAAGTGAGGACAAAATTTGAAACAAGATAAAGCATATATATTTAGTTTTAACATCATGCATATACAAAAGAGACTATATTGCTAGCTACCATCACAAAAGAGACCACATGCTAGCTACCACACAACTAGCACCATCACCGTACGTAGCCACCACACAAAAGAGACTATATGGCTAGCACCATACGACTAGCTAGCTATTCCATATCTTGCTGTCCATGCGCCACAAGATATTCGGCATACATATCATTAGCAAATTGTTAACTAAAGTTAGACCATGCAGCAGTTTGTCCCACACTTCGAATTAGGGTAGCATCATCTGCAGGTTCAGGAGCCGAAGCTGCTAGCTCAGCATCGACTTCCTGTAACAACAAATCATCTCTCACATGCTGCCTATCCCTAGCATAGTTGTGCAAAATACAACACGCATGAATAAGCCAAATCTGCAAATAATTAGTTCATAGTGAGTATTTATTGTTTCTCATTAATTATCTGAACACCATATATACAACCGTAGAGTTTACCTGATCATGTATTGGAAATTAAGAACAACAACGGAGCATGGCCCATTTTTTCTTCAACAAGCCAAAAGTTCTCTCCACAACATTTCTAGCACGAGCATGACGCAAGTTATACAACTCTTTCTCATTTTGGGGCTGTTGCTGACTTACAACCCACTCTTTCAAGTGGTACCGAGTGGATCAGAATGGAGATAGAAATCCAGGACCATTGATATAGCCCGCATCTACTAGGTAGTACTTTCCTATTGTTAAGTAAAAAAGTTAGGAAACAAATAACTGTGAGAAATACAAAGCAAGGAGAAAGAGTAGTACCCTGTGGTACAACAAATGCTTCTTGGCGATTAATTCTCATAGCATCTTTTAGCACCCTCGAGTCCGAAGCAGAGCCCTCCCAACCAGGCAAAACATAGAGAAATTTCATGTTCCAGTCAACCACACCTAGCATGTTAGTAGTGATTTCTTGATGTTTGTTCCTATACCTCCCTTTGTCAGCGTCATTAACATACACAGGAATACGACACCCATCTAGTTCTCCAAGTGCATCCAGAAACCACTTCCATTTGTAATCATCCGGAGGGTGGACCGAAAAATCGGGAAGCTTGATGAACTCCCCATTTAGAGATAGAATAGCTGATAACACAATAGATAGGTTCCTACTTCTTGTCTCTATAGACCGCTGGTACGTGCCATCTAGCACTCTCATTTTAATTCCATGTCCGACAACTTGTAAAAACATAGAAACATTTTCTTCTACCGTGACAAACATGCTATCTTTGAGACCACACTTCTCACGCAACATAGCACAAAGATCATGGAAGTTTCTTTTGGTTAAGCGGAGCTTATCATAGCAATATGCCTCGGACCCATCATATGTTTTTTCAAGATGTACTTTCTATATGCAATTTTCTCCTCATCATCATTGAAGCATCCTAGGTTCCTCGGTCCCCTCTGCATACTAAGATGAGCTAGAGCAAGAAATGACATCTCGAAAAACTGCCTCGTCAATAATATCCTTTTCCTTTTTCTTCTTTTGTTCTCTTTGGTAATATAATCAACCATCTCTTGTTGAGACATGATTAAGCTACAATGCACACAATATATGAATTCTAATTATTTAGAGCATAGCCAATTTAAATCAAACAATCTACCTTTTCTAATATCCATTTTGTAACATGCAAACATTGACATGAACAACACATGTGTATAATGCTCAATCGGGAAACTCAAATTGAGACAGAAATTGATGTTTAACCTTTCAGTCTTCAAACTCAACACCAAATTTGTCCTGCAATTTTTGAAGAACATCCCGTCAGCCACAAAGAACTTCAAAAAACAACCACAGTACTAGGGGAGCAGCTCAACTTGGGGAGGAAAACAAGAGGGCATGGAAGTGGAGGGGGCTGAATGCCATGGTCGTTTCCCTACCGCCGCCGTTGCCCTCCCTCCGCTTTCCCCTCCGGTTGTTGCAGTCTTGGTCGATCTAGGGTTTGGGGCGGGGAAGTGGAGGGGGGCAGACGCCATTGCCGCCGCCAGTAAGCTCTACGGGGGCGGGATGTAAACCAAGGGGCTGGACTAGGGCTGGGAAGAGGAGGCGGAGGGGAGACTCACCATCGACGCCGCCTCCTGCTCGCCGCTGGTCTCGTCTGACGCCTTTCATTGAGGAGAGGAACGAACGGGTACGCGTGGCGTTTCTGAGCCTTTCCGAGATGCTGAGCTCGGAAACGAGCTAAATTTTTTTACGAGCGGTGCGGGCCGGCGTGGAATCAGTGGGACATTTCCACGATCCAATTCGTAGGCCATGCAAACTGTGGAATTTGGTCGGGCCATTTCCAAAAGCCCAATTCTGAGCCCCAATTGATACATCCAAACACAACGAGGGAAGTTGATGAGTGCATATTTGCATCATGTTTTATATTATTATTTTGCATTATAGATGTAGGATCTTGGTATTTTATGGTGCTCGCATGTACATTTTATGTCTATTTTCACCAGGATTAGGACAGATGATGGATACAATGGACACAATTCTTGGATAAGTTGTATTGGGGAGAAAAAGAGTCAAAAACAACGTAAATCGCTTATTTGGGAAATATCAATAATACTAGAAGAAAAACCGAAGCGATCAAGGCTTACAGGCGGTTCAACGACCAACTATATGACTGGAATACTTTTTCTAGCCGTATAGTTCTAGTCGTATAGTTGGCGCTGCCACCACCTCCTCAAATAGTTTCACCACGTGCAACTAGATCGGAGAGTGACACACAAAACACCCAGAAATCGCTGAAAACCTCACCTCCGGAAGGAATATGGAGGGGGAACTCGCCCAAGGGATCCATCTTCGCCCTACGTAGATATGAGAGGCCAAGACATCGATCTTCATCTTCATCAACCGCTGCACCACCATCATCTCCATCATTCCATATTCCCCCATCTATATCTTGTTGTAATTTCTATACTCGTTGTGGATTTATACAAGAACATTCATTTACAATTGATTGCATTACCATTACTATGATGTTGATTGCCTCCATGTCTGAGCAGATCTTTAGTTCTTGGGGAGATGGAGAAACCCTAGCATACAATTGACATAAGATAGAGATTATTATGTTATACATCATTATGTGTATGAGTTAATTGTTTTCATCTTGATGTTGGGAGTTGTGCACCTCCTTAATATTTGCCTCTTATGGGGACGATGAAGCGGATTACTTGTTAGTAGATGGAGGGATGATAGCACTTACTGTGACTATAAAGCTGTTGTCATTCTTTACGTACTAACTTGGAGAATCAAGGAGAACTCATAAAGCCATGTCCATGCCACGGGAGAAATCCCTTAATAGCGGGATAATACGATCGATGCCGTTTATCTATCAGTTGTGGTTATGAACGATGATTTGAGCAGTGGTTGCTGCCTATTTGTCCATATATGGAGATCCTCCCACAAACATAAATATCATGAGAATATTCGTTATAATAATCTTGATTGCTTAGTCTAAATTGCTAGTGGTGTATCCACCACTCTCTGAGAACTCCTTTTTCCCTATTGCAGTTCTAAGTTCTTTTACACACGCGATTCTCACTTTTTGCATTAAGTTTTACTTTACTTTACTTGCTTCATTCAACCAAAAACCCAAAAACAACTCTACTTTTCTTGCATCTTAAATTTATTTCTTAAGTACTTCGTTTAGTTTTAGTTAAAAACATTTTAGTCTTTCGCCTACTGCTCCCTGTGGGATCGATATCTTTATTTCGAAACTAGCTACAAACAATCTGTGCACTTGCAGTCATCAGCCACTTTCCCCTGCTCGCCTCTGCTTCTTCTTCTTCCCCGCAGCATTGCCGCCATCGCTGCTTCCGCTTAGCGATAGTGCCGCCACTGCCTCTCTCTGTTCCTTGCTCACCTCGCCGCAACTCCCTTGCTCGTCGCCGCTACCGGGCCTTGTCTGTCAAGGCCCTTTTCCCCGCTTTGGATTATGCCTCTGAGGAAGAAGATCTGGAGATGCCTAAAGACATCACTGTCACCAAGGAGCATGAGGAGAGCGGCGCCGCCCATGATCGTGGTGCTTGGGCCGGCTCCTAGGTGTGCCAAGATGACCTTGACTGGCTCATCGGGACCCGCCACATTCCTGCTAGAGTTAGCTGCCACCTCCTCGATGACGAACTTGTCCTCACTCCTGAGCCCGGTGAGTTTGTTGTTTTCCTTTCCCACATCCAGCACGGCTTTGTTCTACCTATCAGTGATTTCTTCCATGACTATCTCACCACCTTTTTTCTCCAACCTCATCATCTCCCTGCAAATGCCATCGCCTCTCTCTGCTTTTGTTTCCGCTGTAGAGGGGTATCTCGGCCTGTGGCCCTTGATTCATATCTGGTTTAAGTTCTTCGGCTTCCAGGCAAACGTCATTCTGAATGAGGACCTTCGCGCGGCCGACAAATCTCTGACCCAATGTGGGGAGGCCTGCATCTCACCTTGGCGAGACTTTGTGTTTCCTCGGGTTACCGGCTTGTAGTCCTACAAAGGGTGGGCCACGACTTTCTTTGATTTAAAGAACGATACCCCGGAGACAAGATTCGTCTACTTCCTTTTTCTGTCGGCGTCCCTGATAGAAATAGATGGGGCCAGATCCCCAATATATCAAGCACATTGGTTGATCTAGTGGAGAAGAGCATCATTGATTTGAAAATAGAGGGGAGGACCGACGAGGATCTGATGCTCACTTTCATCCGGAGCTGAATTTGCCCACTACAGAGACGCACCCACAAAATTTGCAACATGAGCGAACACCTTGACCCTAACCAAGTTTCATCATTCGAGCTCTCCCACTCCTAGATCTTCCACCAGGTTAAGTCTATCTTCAAGACGTCCTTCACCGAGGATTTGGAGTGGGGGCTTGAGCATTTCAGCCGAGATAGGGTAGTTCCCGCGGTACATCCCTTACTTGATCCTTTTTTCGAGTTATATTTTATGTTAGCCTATATCATCTATTTGACCCTTTTGCCTTATTCTTTTTCAGAAATTCCTTCAGCAAACAATAGAGGACACCTCGACCCCAACCCTCAAGTGAGGCAAGGATCAGGATACCTTAGATTTGGAGGAGCCCGACTCTGAGGCGTTCATGCCTATTGCGGACACTAGCTTGAGCCGACCCTCCGGTAAGACTTCAGTTTTAAGGGATTGGCCGGATGACGATGAGGATGATGATGATTGTGAGGTCTTAGAGCTATTTGACCTTGTGCCTATATCATATGCCTATGCCACTGATCCCATACTAGCTAACCCGGCTGGTCAGGTGCACGAAGTGGATCCGGTGGAAGTGGGAGATCTGGTCCCGACTAAGAAGCATGCTGCAACCTCGGCTCCTTCTTCCGAACCACCTAGGGTCGAGAAATGATACAAGAAGTCCGCCAACAAGGTCGGCACCAAACGCACCATCAAGACCACTGTCTAGACAGCTCTAAAGCCCAAGGATCCACCTACCGCGTCCGAGTAACTTCTTCTCTCCTTTCTTGTTCTTTGAGTTGCGTAGCTCTTTTTATTTGTATTTCTTGTTTCTATCTTTCTGGCCTAACTTGACATTCGTTTCTGTTTGACTCGGCAGGGCCCCCAAGGATATCTCCTAGAGCAGTCCCAGCATAGCCTCTCCTTTCCAGGAGAATCCACCTTCTCCTCGTCATGACGATGCTCCCATTCTGAGCCCCGTCCGGGAAAATTTTGCCGCCGTGCCGAACATCAATCCACCTCGGTAGGAGGAGGGTAACATTGACACGGAGGGAGAAGGTGCCCCCGACGACGTGGCTATGAAGGATCAGCCAAGTGCCTCTTCTGCTCCGTAGAAACAAGATGATGATGGATCCAACAACATTGGCACCAAGAAAGTTTCTACCGAGGTGCCGGTGACTCTGGCACCGACCCATGTTCAACCTCAGCCTCAACCTCGCCCAGTTCCAGCTTCAATTTCTTCTCCACAAGCACCTCCTGCATCGTCCGAGTCTACCCATACATGGCGAGAAGACCAAACCCGACAGAAGCCTCAGACCAAGTCTTCTGCGCCTGGCCAGAGCTCAACCTTCAGCTTCATAGCAGTAGGCTAAGCCAGTTACCAAGGCCAAGAAATCTGCCGACATGACCAAGGTCAAGCCCGCTGCTGAGGCCACCAAGGCAACACCTAAGGGATTAACCGCTGGGTCTAGGCAGCGCACAATTGCTTCAATGATGTAGCAAGGCAGTATCGCCTTTGGGCCAACTCTGGACAAGCAACTCATGTTGCATTCCAATCCAGCCGCTCCCAAGGCTGCACGCGAAGCTGCACACAATAAAGGGTTGGTCTTGGCTCAGACTCTCAGTGGTGGGAGCCTCGGCTTACTTGCTGAGTTCGCTGATAACTGGAACAACGCTGAATACGTTGATGTAAGCTCTGGTAACCCGACAAAGTTTGGTTCTGCGGAAATTGGTGCGCAGATGAACACCGCTAGCAAGGCCATTGCTTATGCTAGCAAAATGATGGAGGTAAATCCTTCATCTATATCTTTACATATGTGCAAATACATGTAGATATATACTCCAGTCCCCGAGCCTCCGAGGGAGTAACACGTTACTCGGCCGGATGCTCTTAATAAACTTGTGCAATTTCCTCGTAATTTGTTCTCAAATCCGAGGTATTTTAACTTGGTGAAATTATTGAGTAGCTTCAAGTACCTGATCACCTAGAGCCGTGTTTGGTTCCACTTGACTCAAATCTGAATAACTTCAAATATTCACTCACCTAGAGCTGGGTTAAGTTCCACTTGGCCCAGGTCTTTAGTAATTTCAAATATTCACTCACCTAGAGTCGGATTAAGTTCCACTTGGGCTGGGTCTTGCGTAACTTCAAATATTCGCTCACCTAGAGCTGGGTTAAGTTCCGCTTGGCCCGGGACTTGAGTAATTTCATATATTCACTCACCTAGAGGCGGGTTAAGTTCCACTTGGCCCGGGCCTTGAGTAATTTCAAATATTCACTCACTTAGAGCCGGGTTAAGTTCCACGTGGCCCGGGTCTTGAGTAACTTCAAATATTCACTCACCTAGAGCTGGGATAACTTCCACGTGGCCCGGGTCTTGAGTAACTTCAAATATTCACTCACCTAGAGCCCGGTTAAGTTCCACTTGGCCCGGGTCTTGAGTAACTTTAAATATTCCTTATTACTCATGAACTAACACTTTCCTTTTCAGATCACCACCAACCGTCGCACTGTTGAGTTTCAGCGGCTTCTAGACACACAAAAGGAGCTTTCTTCAAAGCATAAGGCCTTGCTGCCCGAGCTGAAGAAGAAAGGTAAAATTTTCTCTTTGATATTATCAATTTTTTCTCCTCTTCATTTTGGCTTGCCTGATTAAACTATGACTCAGATTTTGCAGTCAATGCGGAGGCCTAGAACGAGGCGCTGAAGAAGGAGGTGGCCAAGCTGAAAGGTACTTTTCCTTCACGTCCTACCCTTTGTACTTTTTCATTCTAGCTCAGCAGATAATTGTACCTCGGCTCTGCCAGATCAAAAAATTATTGTAGTGTCTCTTCAAGATTGTGTGCCCCTGCCTGACATGATGCTCCATTTTCTCGAACAAGTAGGACAACATCAGGCCCAGCTAAAGGAGAAGGACGATGAGATATTCCGGCTTCGTGCTGAGAATGAGAAACTCCAATAGATCCAAAAGACTGAGCTTGAAAAATTAGACCAAGACTTCACCGATGCAAAGGTCCAGCTCGAAGGCCAACTTGAAAAAAACAAAGGACTTCTTCAAGAGGCCGATGATAAACCTGAGTCGGCGAACACCACCCTTGCTGATCTTCAGAGGAAACTAAAGAACTAGTTGGCTAAACTAACCTAGATACATGGTGTTATAGCTAGTAAGTTTCCTTGTTCTGAGTTTGCTTCTTATTGCCGAGGTTTCGGCTTATCCTTTTTGCCCTTTTCCTGATTTGCTTTTTGTTTGTCCTTTCAGAGGATTTTCCCTAGTCCAATGCTCGTGCCGACATTGCCATCCGCATGCTCCGGGCAAAAAGAACTGAAGCTGGGCCTATCTCGGAAGACATCACAATTGACGAATCCTTGGCTGGTCTTGTGGCTTGCCTCGGGCCCATGAAGGTCTTTGGGGTGGGGATCCTCGACGCTACTATCAACACTTTTCATACTCTATGGCCAGGTGAGACTGATCCCAAGGATGTTTCCGTGTTGATGAAGGCATTGATCTGAATGTACTTGGTCTCTTGCGCACTGATCCAGGTTGACCAATGATCCGGCCAGCATCGCCCAGCATCAAGCTCGTGCCTATGATCTCATCCAATATGCTCATTGTCATCGATGGAATGAGGGGTCGAGCTTTCTCGAAGCCATCAACGAGGAATATGTTTAAGGACACGCAGATGAGGACCAAGAAGGCTCAGATTACACCAAGGATGTCGAGGCAAACCCGGTTGATGAAGCTGAAACCGAGGCTCCCGACGCCGAGGACAACTTGCCTCCTCCTGTTGCGGATGGTTCGGCCACTGCGGCTCCTTAAGAAACAAAACTTTAAAATTCGTTAAATCCCCGGTATGCTGGGTGCAGATGTATTAATTAGGTGTGTTATTTTTCTACATCTTATGTTTTATGCCGGATTAACTTGGGCGTAGTCCCTGAGTTTCATTTTCTTGTTCTCTCAATTCAGTGATTCGGCTCGTGTCTACCTTGATTCGGCATTTGACTTACAAGTCCGAGGTTCAAAAAATTGGTCTAACAATACTTGAAACTTCTAGGATTAGATCAAAATAATTCAACATAACCAAAATAAAGTATATATACAGGGGTTAGTCCAAAAACAAACATCGGCTCGATTAAGTTCCATTCCTTAGATGTTTTTCATGTGCCCTCCAATTACAAACTTATTCTCTTACTTGCCATGAAGCCAATTTTTGTTGGACAACAGCAAGTCAAAGAGTTAGATTTTGGTGCCGACACATTACTAACTCGACTAAGGTGTAAGTAATTTAAGCCATCTGATGTATAAAAGGTAAATACAGAAAATGACAATTATCATTAAGGCAGTCCCCGAGTTTCTGCTCGACGTACCGAGGTTTCATTGATAAGCTCATTGACTTCATATAGGCTGACATATGAGAGTTCGAGATACATACACTTCTAGCTAAGTGTAAAATGGATGAAGTAGTGCTACGTTCCATGGCCTCTTTGGTTCTTCCCCTGCCCTGTTCGCCTTGTTCTTCTCCTGCGGTTGTACATAAATGAGGTAATACGCATCATTGTGCAGTGCTTTGCTTACAATTAATGGCCCTTCCTATGGGGGGGCCGCTTATGCATGCCGGAAGTGTGCTGCACCAGCTGAAGTACCAGATCTCCTTCCTAGAAGACTCGGGGTTTCACTTTCCGGCTATGAGAGCATTGGAGATTTTGCTGATATATGGCGGACCAGGACAATGCCAATTCTCTCGCTTCTTCCAGAAGATCAACATCATTTTGTCGGGCTTCTTGCACTTTGGCTTCTGTGTATTTGGAGATCCTAGGTGAGTCATGCTCTATGTCGGCTGGTAATACAGCTTCGGCCCCATATACTAGAAAGAATGGTGTATAGTCTATTGATCGATTTAGAGTTGTTCTTAAGCTGCACAATACCGTTGGAAGTTCCTCAATCCATAACCCCGCTGATCTTTTGCAATGGCTCAATAAGCCGGGGTTTTATCCCGGACAGTACTAGTCTGTTGGATCTTTTCACTTGCCCGTTCGATGTGGGGTGGGCCACTGATGCAACATCTAGCCAGATTTTCTTATCTCGGCATAACCGGGAAAAGGCTCCTTCGGCAAAATTTGTGCCATTATCTGTTATGATACTGTGTGGATAGCCGTATCTCAAGATGATATCTTTGAGGAATGTCATGGCAGTTGCTCCATCACAATTTCTTTTTGGTTTTACCTCAATCCACTTTGTAAACTTGTCCACGATGACTAAGATGTGGGTAATGTTTCCCTTGGTTGGCTTAAATGGTCCAACCATATCCAAGCACCATACAACAAATGACCAAGTGATAGGTACAGTTTTGAGTTCAGACATTGGAAGATGTGTTTTACTAGCGTACCTCTAACACCCATTACATTTCCTCACAAGTTCTTTGGCTTGCTGCAAGGCACTTGGCTAGTAAAATCCATGCCAAAAAGCTTTTGCCACTAGGTCGCTAGACGAGGCATGATGTCCACATTCCCCTTGATGGATATCTCGGAGGATGTCTAGCCCTTCTTCCAGGTCAACACATCGCTGCAAGACACTTATGACACTTCTCTTGTATAGCTCGGCATTGATTATAGTATATGCCTTTGCTCTCCTCTGCACTTTCCTCGAGAGTATCTCATCACTTGGCAAAGTTCCATCATTCAAGAATTCAAATATTGGCTGCACCCATGTTGCTACACTACGAGCTGGGAAAAGTACTTCATCAATTTCCTTTGGATCAACCGACATAACCTGTGCCGAATCGAGCTGAACAGTCCCCGAGTTTGCCGAGGCAGTTCCCGGGTGTGCCCAGGTATTCCCCAGTCAATGTCCATTGGGGCAGCTTCTGATCTGGGGTTTGCCGATATATAAATTGACTCGGATTCTAGTGAAGGGGTAATAGATGGTTTTCTCATATGCTCCAAAGCAACTCCTGGCGGAATGGCCTGCCGAGATGAGCCTAGCTTAGACAACACATCGGCTACTTCATTTTCAACTCGGGGTACATGATGGAACTCACGTCCCTCAAAGTACCCACATATTTTCTGGATGTGAAATCTGTAAAGAGCCATGTTTGCATCTAAGGCATCCCAATGACCAGAAACTTGTTATACCACTAGATCTGAATCACCGAAGCATTCTATCCAACGTAAGCCAATCTCTTTTGCCACTTTTAGTCCATGCACGAGCGCCTCATACTCGGCCACATTGTTTGATGCTCGAAAATGGATCTGAACCACATATCGCAACTGATCTTTCTTGGGAGAGGTAAGGACTACTCTGACCCCTAGCCCGTCCTTCAATTTTTATACATCAAAATGCATTCTCTAGTAGTTTGAGTCTGGCAAAGGTGGCTCGTACTGCATTTCAGCCCAATCAATAAAAAATTAGCTACTGCCTGAGACTTGATTGCGTATATTCTATCATATTGTGGAGCGTAAGGGGCTAACTCAACTACCCATTTTGCAATCCGGCCACTTGCATCTTTGTTACTCATTATCTCGGATATAGGTGCTTCACATATCACCTTAATGTGGTGTTCCTCAAAATAGTGCTTGAGCTTCTTGGCCACCATATAGACGCCATATGCCATATTTTGATAATGGGGATAGTTGTGCGTTGAAGTGGATAATACCTCACCTAGGTCATACACTGGCCTCTGCACCGACTTACCATCCTCGTCATGCTTCACCACTACGACGGCACTCACGACTCAGTTGGTCGCTGCTATGTAGAGAAACATCGGCTCTTTGGATAGTGGTGAGGCTAACACTGGTGCAGAGGCTAACATCTTATTCAATTCATGAAATGCTCTATTTTCTTGCGCTGTACATATGAATTTATCTGACTTTTTCATTAGCTAATAGAGAGGCAAAGCCTTTTCTCCTAACTGACATACAAACCAACTTAACGATGCCAGGCAACCAGTGAACTTCTACACATCATTAAGACACTTCAGCAGCTCCATCTGCTCAATAGCTCAGATTTTGGTTGGGTTAGCCTCGATACCTCAGCTGGAGATGAGGAAACCGATTAACTTTCTAGCCGGGACACCTAAGGTGCATTTTTCGGGTTAGCTTCATCCGGAACCTCCTTAGGTTCGCAAATGTTTGCCAGATATCATCTAGGAGTGTTTTACTTTCCTTGGTTTTTATCACCTCATAATCGACATGCACTGGGACATTCTTGCCAATTTGATCATGTCAACATTTTTGCATGCACCTCTGATACGTTGCCCCTGCATTACTTAAGCCAAATGGCATAGTGCGATAGCAAAACACCCCATACGGGGTAATGAAAGAAGTTTTTATTTGATCATTCGGGTTAAGTGGTATCTGGTGGAAACCAGAATACGCATCTAAAAATGATAATAGATCACACCCAGCGGTCGAGTCAATGACCTGATCTATCCTCGGCAGTGGAAATGGATCTTTTGGAAATGCCTTAATCAGGTTTGTGTAATCTATACACATACGCCACACTACTGCTACGTTCGGATCATCTTTCTTCTTTTCCACCAACACCGTTTTAGACAACCAATCTAGGTAAAGCACTTCCATGATAAACTCGGCTACAAGGAGACAAACGATCTCATCACCAATGGCTTTTCTCCTATCTTCGACGAAGCGGTGGAGAGGTTGCTTCACCGGCTTTGCACCGGGTCTGACATGCAAAGAGTGCTCGGCCAACTCCCTCGGAACACCTTGCAGGTCTTGAGTGGACCAAGCAAATATATCCCGGTTCTCACAGAGGAAGCTGACGAGCTCGCTTTCCTATTTGTCGCCAAGGACCGCACCAATAATTACGGTGCGCTCTAGGAACTGATCATCAATTGGCACCTTCTTGGTATCTTTTGTCAGCTGAAATGGCACACTTCCATGTGGGTTACTCAGAGCTGGCATATTCAGCTGCACGGACTGAGCTAGTGCTGCAACCTCCTGGATGCTTCTCTTTCTTGAGTGATAACCAATGACTCAGTCAGGTTTGACCCGGCTGAGGCACACTCCATGGAACACCTAAAGTCCCCAGAAATGGTGATGACCCCATTTGGCCCTAGCATCTTTAACTCTAAGTAACTGATGTGGTCACTTTCCATGAACTTTGATAGAGCTGGTTTGCCGAGTAAAGCATGATAAGAGGTGTCAAAATCCACTACCTCAAACTCCAAGTTCTCAGTTCGGCAATTACCCCTTGCGTATGGGCTCATAGGATAAACCTGACACAATGCCATGAAAAGTTGTCTTCATTGCTTGTAGCATGTTCCCCAATACTCCCAACTTGTGCATGTTGTCCTTATACAGAATACTAATGCTGCTACCATTGACAATCAACACCTTGGAAAACTTCACGTTAATGTTTGGCCCGATGAAAGTTGGGTCAAGCACCAAGGCATCTGATCCAGGACTTGGCATGAGCCTGGGGTGGTCTTCGATACTCCATGTGATTTCCTGATTAGGCCACGGCATGTACCTCGGCACAGCCGGCATACCTACATTGACTTCCATATGTCGGCGTCTCACGCTCTGCCTATCAGTTTCTTCTGTGGTAAATACACAATAAGCTTGATGATATTCTCTGTACTCATTTCTCCCGTCATTGACGGGGTTCCTTTGGTTCGGCTCATTCTGGTCATTCACATGATGCACTGCATCCCTTCTCTCATGGTTCTCATATCTCGGCCGGGGTGGTGGTAACATATGTTGCTGCCCATTTGCTCTCATGAGCTGCTGGTGCCGAGGTGCCCGAGCATTCCTCGTGCTACTCTGCTCTATCTTCCTCATCCACTCGCATTGCCGAGTCATGTGGTGCACCAGGTTACTAGGGTTAGGCATGTGGAACTTGCATCGTTGATCCAGCACCGCCTCATATGTGGGAATGTTTGTTTGTGGTACCAAACTTGGTGGGTGAGTGCACCACGGTACCGAGTTGACATCAATCGCGTGGAGGGGCCGTAGTAGAATCGCCAATTGTCTAGAAGGGCCAAATGGGGGTGAATACAAATCTAACGGCCAAACGATCGTTTGAACCAGACAAAAAATGGTTGAACTCAAATACCACCGTTAGGTCAACTCTTCCTGGCCCGCCATGTCAGTATTCCCTGTTATCTTTTGCGGTCGTGGACTAGCTTACCCCTGCGTGGACCAGATCTATTTCTTTGCTCTACTCTGGTCTTCTCCCCTGCTACCCTCCCCATAACATTTGCTCAGCACCGGCTGCTCGTCTCAGATCGGAGCTTGCACTTTCTCTAATTTGCGTCCCCGCCATGTCCGGTTAACCTCCCACTCCTCTAATCGAAGCTCGCAGCCGTCGTCGTTGCATCATCAGCCGTATCGGAGCTTTGCATCCACGGACTAATATCTCGCCTCTGGCTAGTCCTTCTCGCACGGTGGAGCGCATCCCATCGGTCGATCTAGGCCAGCGACCAGCCTCCGGAAGTTGCGTGCTACCGCGCACCCCAGGCATGGTAGCCCTAGCACAGCAGTTCGACGACCACGCTCTCATGGCCACCATGTTGGGCGTCCGTCCCGCCGTGTCGCCAGCAGAGTTGCTGTCGGCTTTCAGGTCTCATTTTGGGATCAGACAAAATGAGGTCAACATTGAGGTATGCATGCCGCCATTCAATTTTTTCGTCCGGTTCGAGCACAGCTCAGACACCGAGCGCGTTCTGCATTCTTCCCGTTCTTTCGAGTGCTGCGGGGAGAAAATGAGCTTCATGCGTTGGCATCGTGCGTGTGGGTGGGACGATCACTTGGGGCAGCTTTGTTTCTTCTCCAAACTCGGCTTTGACGGCCTCCCATTGGATGCTTGGGAGCCGGAGGCCCTCAAGCAGGTCGTCAGTAGCCTTGGCGGCGAGCTGGTGGAAATCATGCCACCGAGCGACAGATGGGTCATCGAGGTAAAGGCGTGGCTGAAAGATCCTGACGCCATTCCTAAGATGTACGAGGTGCAGATTCCAAGCAGGGCAGGGCGACAGCTTTGCTGGACGCACCCGGTCATCATCCACCTGGAGGAGGTTCTAGAATCGGTACATGGCATTCAGGGCCCCGAATAGGCTACCAGAAAGCATCCTCATCGCCTGTAGTGTTGGCCTGGAAGGATCGATGGCACAGGACCACCACTGTTTCGTGACGGCGCACACAGTTTCGGTGGGGGAACCAGTCTTGGACGAGCTGGTGGTTCTTATTTCCCTCGAGTGAAGACAAAGCTCTTGTGAATTGCCGTGGTATGTGTGGCTAATGAATTTGTAGTATGGAGAGTGTAGCAGGAAGTTAGCATCGACTAAAAATGTGTAATAATTTGAATCGATGTAGTACGTGTGTGTAATAGTTTGAAGTAGTATGTGTGTGTAATAGTTTGAATCGATGTAGTATGTGTGGGTAATGAATTTGATGTAGTGTGTGTGTGTAATAGTTTGAATTGATGTAGTTAAACACCATGCTTTATAATTTCTGTGAATAACCAAGGACAACCTCATGAAAAGAGGGTGGTCTGGCAATGAGCAATGTCAATTTTGTGGATGCCAGGAAAATGTAGTCCATATCCTCTTCAAGTACAAGGTAGCTACATTTGTAACACACTGAACTGCAAGACCATTTTGCAGGCAACACGAGACAAAGGAAAAATGGTTTACAGTACAGATAGCAGACGCAAAATCTGTAGTCTGGGATAAAAAGATGCCAGTTAACTGGATTGAACCATGACTAGTAATTGAAGGAAATAGATACTTGATAGTATTTGCTTACAATAGTAGTACTTCCATACAAAAGGGTCTTATACCTGCACAAAAGTGGGCTAAACTTCCTACTAGTTTATAGAATAATTCGTCGATATTTCTTCTACAAAAGGCATTCTTCGGTCTGAACTTAACTATTCTACACTGAAGAAACTACAGATCTCCACCAAAAAAGTTGGCTGGCCAATTGCCTTGAGAGGACATAAGTTCTTTGATCATTTAACCCAAACTGATCTATTTCCTTCCCGCCAAACTACAAGAAATCTGCATCGTTCATGCACAAGCGATTTGCGTGCGCCAATCCCGGTTCAGTTGGACCATCCGCGCCGCCGCAACGATTTCTTCAAAACTGAAATTCGGCATCTCCTTCTCGGGATCATAGGTCCGTGTGAACTCGAACCTGAATTCTTGGGCTGAGCTTATGCCCGCGGCCGGCTCCGGTTGTCGAACAATCCAGCATGCTTAGTGTAGTCGCTTGGTCGCCGCCACGGTACGACCTCCGACGGTGCGTAGGATGGAGCGTCTTTGCCGCAGACGGCGTGCTCCCAGACTCCCCCACTATGGTAAGGTAGTCCGCGCCGAAGCGTGGACGCGAGAGTTCCTAGACCTTGGCGCTGCCCTGTTCGAGGGTGTGTACCCTCGGCGGCATGCTCTCCTGAACGATTTGATACGTACCTTGTTCCCACTGTCTAGAGCATGCCGTAATGCCGTCGCGCGATTTCTCCACATCGCTCTCTTGGCCCTGCTTGCCGCATCTAGCGCCGATGATGCCGCCGTCGCTGTGCGGACGATTTGGCACATTTGGGGAAATCATCCGCCTAGTAGGGCAATGGTAGACCGGCCTTAGAGCTTCATGGCCTGCCTTAGAGGGGCTAAATACCTCAGTTTCGGCGGCTATCATGGCGGCGGCGGCTGCTTAGGCGGGGCCATGTTACCCTAGTTGGTGCGGCGTGGAGGAGCTGCGCAAGGTGAACTATGGTTTGTCGGAGAAGAGGAGTGAAAGACTGACAGTAGGTTTGGACTAAGGGCACGCGTGAAAATAACCATCTCCCATTTCCGTAGAGGATAATAATTCGATACTCGTTGCATTAACCGCTCAATCTTTATTTCCCTTCTCAGCATACGAGTGCGAACATATGAAAAAGATCGGTCATGGCTATCCACCTCATCGGGCAATGTACCAGGACAGGCTGGAGACGGGACCAGGTTTCATTTTAGAAATGTTGACGACTATACCCTTATGTTTATATGATATTATTTATATGCCACCATGTACCGTCGATTGTAGCAACACCATCGGAAATTGGGGATGACGACGTGGCATGTTTTCTTTTTTTTAAAGGGCATCAGAAATAGGGGATGCCGAGGTGGCATGTTTTTTGACTAGCTGGCCCGCCTCCACCACCTTCGACGGCGTGCATCCCAGGTTCGAGAGCTGGTGCCACCCACCAACACATTATTGTGCAATTTTCCATGTAGAACCTGAATTTGATCGAAATGATGCCTATGTCGAACACAGAATTTGAAAGAAGCTACTAAAATAAATACTTTGAATTCTGAAAGTACTAAAATTAAATACATTACAATTTTGTCTGAAGGTAATACGACACCGCTGATCGAAATAATATAAATACAGTTACAAATTTCTGCTAGAAAATAGACCTGAAAATGCTAGAAAATAACCTGAGGATGAATATAGGATTCATTCTCCTATATATTTAAATGGTGACTCCCACGCTTTGCAACACATATTTAGAGAACTCGCTCCGTCTGCAAGAAGCAGATCACCATCTGACTCCACAAGGTAAAATTTGTAAGTTCCACATACCTGTTCAAAGACTAGGACCGAAATTATTTTGGCCATCGTGACAGTGCTCGCGTGCTGCTCTAACTTGATGTTGGTCGACAAGATGTCTCCATTCTCAAGTAATGCATATACTTCCCCTCGAAATGCCGTCATGCAGTCCAGAAGCATAGCAGGAGGTGGTGAATACAATCCTTCTCCAAATGATTCATTGATTTGCCCCGTTGGGGTGCTCTCATCGGCCCATGCAATATGATCTGGATAATCAGTGCAAACGAACACCATCATCGGGGACTCAGAAGATTAGATGGTATGTGTGCTTAATACTCAGTGTTAGACTTATGAGTGATTGGGTTCAGAAGCTGAATCTGGTACGGCTCCACCCTCTAAGCAAGCACGATGACGCCACGAGAAACACCGACGAAGTAGAATCTCTTGGAAGAAGAGGGCATCAGTTAGCACTAAGATGTTTACAATGGAAAATACCAATAAATATCAGATGTGAATGTGAACATGTGATGGACGTCCATTAGATTTGTCCTGAAGCAACGACCAGTGGCGAGGTTGAGGAAGGTGAAGTCGCCAACGTCTGGAAGTGTGTGATCTATCATGATCCAGTTGTTGAGATGGAATTCGGGCACCTTTAAACTACGGTGCCAATCGGTGCAGACTTCCCGACAAGGAGCATAGGTGTCGACGTACTCCTCTTTCTCTAGCAAGTCATCGGCGATCTTGCGAAGTGGGTTGGCAGGGAGATCGGACCAGTTCCTCTTCATCCGGCTACTGGCCATGGCTTACGTGCGGGAGTATTTTGATCGAGGAAGAAAGAAGAACTACCACTGTGAGGAGAAGAAGAAGAGGATAACATACGAGGGAGATGAAGCGGAACTGCCACTACAAGGATACGAGGAGACAAGGGAGAAGAAGTGGAACTGCCACTTCAAGTTTGGATCAACGAGCTTTTTTTCGAAACTAGCGCGTGAATCAGCCATGCACTGCATGCAAGTTTTGATCAAACAGACTGACATGTGGGACCTGCTAAAAAATTCCATGAAGTGCTACCGTGCATAGTGCGCTAACAGGTGGCATGTTTTCTGACTGGCGGGCCCGCCTCCTCCACCTTCGATGGCGCGCGTCCCAGGTTCGAGGGCTGGTGCCGCCCACCAACACATTATTGTGCAATTTTCCATGCTCTGTCGCAGCCAGCTCCGCTCCTCTGCTCCTGCCGCCGCCACTCTGCTCAGTCGTGCACCGCTCTCGTCGTCCCCTTGGGCCGTGCTCCTCCTGCCCTCCCCTCCATGCCATCCCCTCACGTCCCCTCCCCTCCCCTCCCTGTCCTGTCTCCTTGTTGCCGTCCACCGCCTAGGCGCGTCTAGAAATGAAAACCGGGAGTCGGCCATTGGGTTAGGGGCCCAATGACGCTGGCGATCCAGATCCCGCTCGGAGATGGATCCTGCGAGGCTTGAGAACACGGATATGGGTCCTGCATGGCTGGAGAGCATGGAATCTCGTTCAAGTCTAGAGAGCACATAGGACAACAAAACATGGGGAGAGGAAGTGGGGTGCAGAGCTTTTGAGGTATGGAGCCCGGAGAAGGTGTCGTGCATCCACATTGAAGGGTAAGAACTGTGATTCCTTTTCTACATACCCCAATTAGCTTTTCTAGTCCCGTGGTGATGGCAAGGATATGTGTTGGTAACAGCAGGACGTTTGTACAGCTTGTCCTTGAGCATGATGCTTTGTCAAGGGAGCATGAAGGCACTGAAATGTGTATAAAAGTGCGGATCTTGATGAGAAAGCATATCCACGTGGTTGTCAATCGACACGTTGGAGAGTAGGGAATATTTGGTAGATTCGAACATTGAGCCTAACTATGGGACTGATGAGGAAGAGGAATGTGAAGATGTGGAAATGGGATGTAGATACGACGACGAAGACGAGGACAGGCTAGTGATACACTTTGACAGGGACAATCCTACAATTGATGAGGGGAATGTCTTTGATAATGTGGAGGACTACAGATATACAGTTGCAACCTATGCAATCAGAGTTGGGTTCGAATTTATCATTGAAAAGAGCGACCAAAAGAGATTTAGGGTGCACTATAGGGAAAGTAATGTGTGTAAATGGAGATTACATACATCTCCAATGCACGGTGGACACCCATTTCAGGTTGCAATAGCTACATTTAGTTTTAGTCTTTCTCATATTTATTCTACTGATAACTAGATCTGAATTATTTGGATTCTTATCGAATGCAGATCAAAGTAAACACGAAGAAACACAACTTCCCAAATACTTCTTTAAGTGGTAAAATTAGACTGGCGACTACCAAGTGGATTGTTGCTACTACACTTGACTGGGTGAGGCAGGATCATAACATTGGACCTGCTGAACTAAGAGCAAAGATTAGCAAAAAGTTTAACATTCTGATTCCTTACCACAGAGTCTTTGATGGGAAGGAGATGGCTCTAGACTTCATTCAAGGCAAGTGGAATGACAGTTTTCATATGTTGTATAGTTTCAAAGCTCAGGTAGAGAAAACATCACCTGGTAGTGTTGTTGACATCGATTACGAGGTTGTGAAAGGAAGAGAAAAGGTCTCGAGGGGGGTCAGGTATAAGCAGGCAGATAAGATATGCTTTAGGAGATGTTTTGTCTGCCTGAAGGCATGCTGGAAGGGGTTCCTAGACGGCTGCAGGCCATACTTGGAAATAGGCGGAACTTCTTTAATAGGGAAGTTCAGGGGTCATGTTGCTTCTGCTTGTTCTTTGGACACGCATAATTGGCTTCTACCCGTAGCTTATGCTATTCTTGAGGGTGAATCAAATGAAAGCTGGACATGGTTCATGCAGAGACTACGAGAAGTAATTGGTCACCCTGAAGGCTTGGTGATACACACCGGTGCATGCGAGGGTCTTGAGAATGTTGTTGATGCTGTGTTTCCTGGGGTTGAGCATAGGGAATGCACGCGGCACCTCACTACTAACTTCACGAAGAAGTTCAAAGGAAAGATCTTTGAAGAGGACTTGTGGCAATCAGCATACACATACACCCCAAGCATGCATGCTACTTACTTGCAGAACATGTATGTAGTGCCAAAGGTGAAAAAATACCTTGAAGTACATCACACCAAGCTATGGGCCAGAAGCAAGTTTGGTGAGTTAAGCAAGGTGGATTTTGTTTGCAATAATTTGGCAGAGAGTTTCAATGATAAGATTTCGGGCATCAAGACACTTGGAAGTGTTATTTTGTTGGATGCAATAAGACATTGCATAATGGTGAAGATAGATTTAAGGCAAAGAATTTGTGCAAGAAAATTTTTAGGCCATAAAATAGTTCCAAAGGTGGTTATGTTACTCAATGCAAGAACCAGGGCAATGAGAACGATAAAGATGAGGATGGCCAGAAGTTCCAGAACATTGGCTGAGGTTTATGCAGAATACAAGCATGGAAGTGAACGGAGGTACACTGTAGACATTGGAAACAAGACTTGTTCATGCAGGCAGTGGCAGATTACTAGTCTGCCATGTCACCATGCAATTTACTTCATCTTAAAGCTTAGAGGTAGCGCAGCTGAAATAGAGAACTATGTCGACAACTATTTCTCCGTGGACAAGTTTGCTGCAACTTATGGAGAAAACATACCACCTATGGCTGATGAAAATGATTGGGAGGTTGTCGATCCAGGGTTCAAACTTCAACCACCAGTTCTTAGGAGGCCACCTGGGATGGCTAGAAAGCTAAGGATTGAAGCCTCCACCGATAAAGGTTCAAGGCAGGGAGCTACGAAAAGGAAATGCAAATGTTGTGGCGGATTCGGCCATATCAAGAGGTTGTGCAAAAACCCAGTTACACATGATATTGTCCCTGTTCACACCCCGGTGGCAGAAAATGAGGCTTCTCAGCCATAACTGGAGGAAGAGAAGCGTGAAGACGGTGATGAGCACTCGGAGGAAAACATACGTAACCAGCCAATTTATGAAGAAGTGAAGGTGCCGGCG
This sequence comes from Avena insularis, assembly GCA_023614405.1. NCBI lineage: Eukaryota > Viridiplantae > Streptophyta > Magnoliopsida > Poales > Poaceae > Avena > Avena insularis. The sequence continues at coordinate 318,566,461 of CM042686.1, forward strand.
AGAAAAGGGTGTGAAAAGAAACAAAAGGTTAAGCGGAACAGGGTGGAAAGGGCAAATAATGGAGGTGTATTAGAATATGAAGAAGTTGCAGGGGTGATTGTGGATGTTCTTGAGGATCTTTCGGCTAACTACAGGAGAAATAATAAATCCCTACCAATTTCATCTTTGTACGATTCTCCGGATGAAAGGTAAGCTTAAAAATTGTTTTATTTGCCATTTTATCATTTTTTTATCCTCATCAACTGATGCTTAATGCAGCGTGGGCTAGCAGACTAATAAGAGGAGCAGAAAGATGCGGGCATAATAACGTTGTATGGTGAATTATATCATTGAAACTAAACTAGCCGTGTCGTCTTTATTTATATCTGGCACGTGCAACGTGTCTGTGATGGGGTCATGTGGACCAGATTACAATTTTTTTAAATACTATTACATTAATTTTTTACCTGCGTTTGGACGTGGCTACTAGTTCCCATCTCCCTTGCATTCCCATCTCCTCTAGCGCACTCCAGAATTATGGTTGTGCCATCAAGTAGCAGAGTCAGCATATTGTCCCATTAGATGTGAACGCAATGACTTTGTTTGTTCAGAATTTGACGACTTTTGATTAGTTTGAAAGACAGAGAAACCTAAAACATGTATCTAGACATGTTTTGGGTATAGACACATTTATTAAATATCTAAAAAAAACTAAGATAGTTATATCTGGACAGGAGTAGTACACTATTACAATACGCTCGATCCCTTCTCCTCTAGCGCACTCCAAATTATGGCTATGCCATCAAGTGCTCGGAGAAGAGTCAGCGTATTGTCCCATCAGATATGCCAGGAACGTGCGAACTTTATTTTCAGGATCGGTCGAATTTCGATCGACTAGTTTCAAAGACAAAGACAACTAAAACATGGCCAACATATATAGATTATGACGATAATCGACCATGACTCAAGTGACCCAGATCCAAAGAGCGCATTAAGATACCGTACATAGATTTAATTTATGCTTAAGTGGCCCTAATCGACTATGACGCTCCCACAGTCTCCATCATTGACGATGTTGTCCGCGTCGCCGCCAGCCTCCTCCGCGTCGGAATCGATGCCGATGTTCCCGTCAGCGTTCCTCCTTCTCATGGATTCTTCATGGAGAACTGCATCAATAACAGTGGAGGTCGTGACGCCCGAGCCGCCTGAAGCCTTGCCTCCTTCGGGTTGCGCAGATCCGGTGGATCTCTCCTGGGTTCTGCACCAGCTCAATCAACGCAGCCCGCCTTCTTGAACAGCTTTCCAAGACGTGCTCGTGCGCAGTACCGTCATTACCCTCTTCGCCCGATGGTGGGGCGGTGCCTCGACCGCCTCGCCAACACGTTGTCGCTAAGAGCGGGCGACAGAACCCGGGCGCGAAAGCTGAGCTCGGCGGAAGCCTCACGAATGGCGGCGCGAGTATGTCATAGTGGGCGAACATCTGAGCCTCGTGCAAGCTGAGTTTGGGCTCTCCCTCTCCATGGCGATGAAGGAACACGATCTGATCTTCGGCCCTATGTCATAGTGGGCAAACATCTGAGCCTCGTGCAAGCTGAGTTTGGGCCTCTCCCTCTCCATGGCGATGAAGGAACACGATCTGATCTTCGGCCCCGAGGCTAAGGGGATAAGGGCAAGGACGTAGGCCCAACATCGTTGCCACTGCCAATTAGTTCGCAGAATAGACTTCTCGCGGATCGCCCTCGCGAAGGACATCCTTATCGTCCACCCACCCCGATCCATGTGTGGTCTCTGAAGAGAACACACATTTCAATGACACTGGTGGATCCATATGTGGTATGTGAAAACAACACACATGAAATGACTCTAGTTGTTGTTAGTAAAAAGAACACACATGCAATGGCACTGGTGGATCCATATGTGGTATGTGAAAATAACACACATGCAATGACTCCAGTTGTTGTTAGTAAAAAGAACACACATGCAATGACACTAGAGGATCCATGCGTGGTCTCTAAAGAGAACACACATTTCAATAACTCTGGTTTTTGTTAGTAAAAATAACACACATGCAATGACACTACTGGATCCAGGTGTCGTATCTGAAGAGAACACACATGCAATGACTCGGGTTGTTGTTAGTAAAAAGAGCACACATGCAATGACACTGGTGGATCCATAGGCGGATTGCGAAAATAACACACATGCAATGACATTGCTGGATCCATATGTGATGGGTGAAAAGAACACACATTTCAATGACTCTGGTTGTTGTTAGTAAAAAGAACACACATTTCAATGACTCTGGTTGTTGTTAGTAAAAAGATCACACATGAAATGACACTGGTGGATCTATGTGTGGTCTCTGAAGAGAACACACATGCAATGAATCTGCTTGTTGTTACTATAAAAAGAACACATGCAATGACACTCGTGGATCCATAGGTGGATTGTGAAAAGAACACACATGCAATGACACTGGTGGATCCATATGTGGTATGTGAAAAGAACACACATTTCAATTACTCTGGTTGTTGTTAGTAAAAAGAACACACATGCAATGACACTGGTGGATCCTTTGATGGATTGTGAAGAGAAAAAACATGCAATGACTCTTGTGGATCCATATGTGGTATGTGAAAATAACACACATGCAATGAATCAAGTTGTTGTTAGTAAAAACAACACACATGCAATGACACTGGTTGATCCATGTGTGGTCACTGAAGAGAACACACATATCAACGACACTTGTGGATCCATAGCTGTTATGTGAAAAGAACACACATGAAATGACTCCAGTTGTGTTTAGTAAAATGAACACACATGCAATGACACTGGTGGATCCATATGTGGTATGTGAAAAGAACACACATGCAATGACTCCAATTGTTGTTAGTAAAAAGAACACACATGCAATGACACTGGTGGATCCATGTGTGGTCTCTGAAGAGAACACACATTTCAATGACACAGGTGGATCCATATGTGCTTTGTGAAAAGAACACACATGAAATGACACTGGTGGATCCATAGGTGGATTGTCAAAAGAGCACACAAGCAATGACACTGGGGGATCCACATGTGGTATGTGAAAAGAACACACATGCAATGACTCTAGTTGTTTTTAGTAAAAAGAACACACATGCAATGACACTGGTGGATCCATGTGTGGTCTCAGAAGAGAACACACATTTCTATGACTCTGGTTGTTGTTAGTAAAAAGAACACACATGCAATGACACTGGTGGATCCATGTATGGTCTCTAAAGAGAACACACATGCAATGACTATGGTTGTTGTTAGAAAAAGAGCATACATGCAATGACACAGGTGCATCCATAGGTGGATTGTGAAAAGAACACACATACAATGACACTGGTGGATCCATATGTGGTATGTGAAAAGAATAGACATTTCAATGACTCTGGTTGTTGTTAGTAAAAAGAACACACATGCGATGCCACTGGTGGATCCATGTGTCGTCTCTGAAGAGAACACACATGTAATGACTCTGGTTGTTGTTAGTAAAAAGATCACAGGTGCTATGACACTGGTGGATCCATAGGTGGATTGTGAAAATAACACACATGCAATGACACTGGTGGATCCATATGTGGTATGTGAAAAGAACACACATTTCAATTATTCTGGTTGTTGTTAGTAAAAAGAACACACATGCAATGACACTGGTTTATCCATGTGTGGTATCTGAAGAGAACACACATGCAATGACTCTGGTGTTGTTAGTAAAAAGATCACAGATGCTATGACACAGGTGGATCCATAGGTGGATTGTGAAAACAACAAAGATGCATTGACACTGGTGGATCCATATGTGGTATGTGAAAAGAACACACATTTCAATTATTCTGGTTGTTGTTAGTAAAAAGAACACACATGCAATGACACCGGTGGATCCATAGGTGGATTGTGAAAAGAGCACACATGCAATGACTCTGGTGGATCCATATGTGGTATGTCAAAAGAACACACATTTAATGACTCCAGTTGTTGTTAGTAAAAAGAACACACATGCAATGACACTAGTGGATCCATGTGTGGTCTCTAAAGAGAACACACATATCAATGACACTGGTGGATCCATATGTGGTATGTGAAAAGAACAGACATGAAATGACTCCAGTTGTTGTTAGTAAAAAGAACACAATGCAATGACACTGGTGGATCCATATGTGGTATGTGAGAAGAACACACATGCAATGACTCGAGTTGTTGTTAGTAAAAAGAACACACATGCAATGACACTGGTGGATCCATGTGTGGTCTCTGAAGAGAACACACATTTCAATGACACAGGTGGATCCATATGTGCTTTGTGAAAAGAACACACATGAAATGACACTGGTGGATCCATAGGTGGATTGTCAAAAGAGCACACAAGCAATGACACTGGGGGATCCATATGTGGTATGTGAAAAGAACACACATAAAATGACTCTAGTTGATTTTAGTAAAAAGAACACACATGCAATGACACTGGTGGATCCATGTGTGGTCTCAGAAGAGAACACACATTTCTATGACTCTGGTTGTTGTTAGTAAAAAGAACACACATGCAATGACACTGGTGGATCCATGTATGGTCTCTGAAGAGAACACACATGCAATGACTATGGTTGTTGTTAGAAAAAGAGCATACATGCAATGACACAGGTGCATCCATAGGTGGATTGTGAAAAGAACACACATACAATGACACTGGTGGATCCATATGTGGTATGTGAAAAGAATAGACATTTCAATGACTCTGGTTGTTGTTAGTAAAAAGAACACACATGCAATGACACTGGTGGATCCATGTGTCGTCTCTGAAGAGAACACACATGTAATGACTCTGGTTGTTGTTAGTAAAAAGAGCACAGGTGCTATGACACTGGTGGATCCATAGGTGGATTGTGAAAATAACACACATGCAATGACACTGGTGGATCCATATGTGGTATGTGAAAAGAACACACATTTCAATTATTCTGGTTGTTAGTAAAAAGAACACACATGCAATGACATCAGGGATCCATGTGTGGTCTCCAAAGAGAACACACATGCAATGACTCGTGTTGTTAGTAAAAGATCACAGATGCTATGACACAGTGGATCCATAGGTGGATTGTGAAAACAACAAAGATGCATTGACACTGGTGGATCCATATGTGGTATGTGAAAAGAACACACATTTCAATTATTCTGGTTGTTGTTAGTAAAAAGAACACACATGCAATGACACCGGTGGATCCATAGGTGGATTGTGAAAAGAGCACACATGCAATGACTCTGGTGGATCCATATGTGGTATGTCAAAAGAACACACATTTAATGACCAGCTTGTTGTTAGTAAAAGAACACACATGCAATGACACAGGATCCATGTGTGGTCTCTAAAGAGAACACACATGTAATGACTCGTTGTTTTAGTAAAAGAACACAATGCACACTGGTGGATCCATAGGTGGATTGTGAAAAGAACACACATGCAATGACACCGGTGGTGGATCCATATGTGGTCTGAAAAGAACACACATTTCAATTATCAGTTTGTTGTGGATCCATAGTAAAAAGAACACACATGAAATGACAGGTGGATCCATGTGGATTGTCAAAAGAGCACACAAGCAATGACACACTGATCCATATGTGGTATGTGAAAAGAACACACATGACTTAGTTGATTTTAGTAAAAAGAACACACATGCAATGACATCAGGATCCATGTGTGGTTGTTAGTAAAAGAACACACATGCAATGACACTGGTGGATCCATGTATGGTCTGAAAGAACACACATGCAATGACTATGGTTGTTGTTAAAAAAGAGCATACATGCAATGACACCGGTGCATCCATAGGTGGATTGTGAAAGAACACACATACAATGACTGTGGATCCATATGTGGTATGTGAAAAGAATAGACATTTCAATGACTCTGGTTGTTGTTAGTAAAAAGAACACACATGCGATGACATCAGGTGGATCCATGTGTGCTCTCAAGAGAACACACATGTAATGACTGTGGTTGTTGTTATTAAAAAGAGCACAAATGAAATAACAGTGGTGGATCAATTGGTGGATTGTGAAAATAACACACATGAAATGACAATGGTGGATCCATATCTGTTATGTTAAAATAACACACATTTCAATTATTCGTTGTTGTTAGTAAAAAGAACACACATGCAATGACATCAGGTGGATCCATGTGTGGTCTCCAAGAGAACACACATGCAATGACTCGTGTTGTTAGTAAAAGATCACAGATGCTATGACACAGGTGGATCCATAGGTGGATTGTGAAAACAACAAAGATGCATTGACACCGGTGATCCATATGTGGTATGTGAAAAGAACACACATTTCAATTATTCTGGTTGTTAGTAAAAGAACACACATGCAATGACACCGTGGATCCATAGGTGGATTGTGAAAAGAGCACACATGCAATGACTGGTGGATCCATATGTGGTATGTCAAAAGAACACACATTTAATGACTGGTTGTTGTTAGTAAAAAGAACGCACATGCAATGACATCAGGGATCCATGTGTCGTCTCAAGAGAACACATGTAATGACTGGTTGTTTTTAGTAAAAGAGCACATGCAATGACACCGTGGATCCATAGGTGGATTGTGAAAATAACACATGCAATGACACTGGTGGATCCATATGTGGTATGTGAAAAGAACACACATTTCAATTATTCTGGTTGTTAGTAAAAAGAACACACATGCAATGACATCAGGATCCATGTGTGGTCTCAAGAGAACACACATGCAATGACTGTGTTTATAGTAAAAGATCACAGATGCTATGACACAGGTGGATCCATAGGTGGATTGTGAAAACAACAAAGATGCATTGACACTGGTGGATCCATATGTGGTATGTGAAAAGAACACACATTTCAATTATTCTGGTTGTTGTTAGTAAAAAGAACACACATGCAATGACACCGGTGGATCCATAGGTGGATTGTGAAAAGAGCACACATGCAATGACTCTGGTGGATCCATATGTGGTATGTCAAAAGAACACACATTTAATGACTCCAGTTGTTGTTAGTAAAAAGAACACACATGCAATGACACTAGTGGATCCATGTGTGGTCTCTAAAGAGAACACACATATCAATGACACTGGTGGATCCATGTGTCGTATGTGAAAAGAATACATGAAATGACTCTTGTTGTTAGTAAAAGAACACAATGCAATGACACTGTGGATCCATATGTGGTATGTGAGAAGAACACACATGCAATGACTAGTTGTTGTTAGTAAAAAGAACACATGCAATGACATCAGGATCCATGTGTGGTCTCAAGAGAACACACATTTCAATGACATGTGGATCCATATGTGCTTTGTGAAAAGAACACACATGAAATGACACTGTGGATCCATAGGTGGATTGTCAAAAGAGCACACAAGCAATGACACTGGGGATCCATATGTGGTATGTGAAAAGAACACATAAAATGACTCTAGTTGATTTTAGTAAAAAGAACACACATGCAATGACATCAGGATCCATGTGTGGTCTCGTGAAGAGAACACACATTTCTATGACTCGTTGTTGTTAGTAAAAAGAACACACATGCAATGACATCAGGATCCATGTATGGTCTCTCAAGAGAACACACACATGCAATGACTATGGTTGTTGTTAGAAAAAGAGCATACATGCAATGACACAGTGCATCCATAGGTGGATTGTGAAAAGAACACACATACAATGACACTGGATCCATATGTGGTATGTGAAAAGAATAGACATTTCAATGACTCTGGTTGTTGTTAGTAAAAAGAACACACATGCTATGACACTGGTGGATCCATGTGTCGTCTTAAGAGAACACACATGTAATGACTGGTTGTTGATAGTAAAAAGAGCACAAATGGAATGACACTGGTGGATCCATAGGTGGATTGTGAAAATAACACACATGCAATGACACTAGTGGATCCATATGTGGTATGTGAAAAGAACACACATTTCAATTATTCTGGTTGTTGTTAGTAAAAAGAACACACATGCAATGACATCAGGATCCATGTGTGGTCTCAAGAGAACACACATGCAATGACTCTGGTGTTGTTAGTTAAAAGATCACAGATGCTATGACACAGGTGGATCCATAGGTGGATTGTGAAAACAACAAAGATGCATTGACACTGGTGGATCCATATGTGGTATGTGAAAAGAACACACATTTCAATTATTCTGGTTGTTGTTAGTAAAAAGAACACACATGCAATGACACCGGTGGATCCATAGGTGGATTGTGAAAAGAGCACACATGCAATGACTCTGGTGGATCCATATGTGGTATGTCAAAAGAACACACATTTAATGACTCCAGTTGTTGTTAGTAAAAAGAACGCACATGCAATGACACTGGTGGATCCATGTGTCGTCTCTGAAGAGAACACACATGTAATGACTCTGGTTGTTGTTAGTAAAAAGCAGCAAAAAGGTGACACTGGTGGATCCATAGGTGGATTGTGAAAATAACACACATGCAATGACACTGGTGGATCCATATGTGGTATGTGAAAAGAACACACATTTCAATTATTCTGGTTGTTGTTAGTAAAAAGAACACACATGCAATGACACTGGTGGATCCATGTGTGGTCTCTGAAGAGAACACACATGCAATGACTCTGGTGTTGTTAGTAAAAAGATCACAGATGCTATGACACAGGTGGATCCATAGGTGGATTGTGAAAACAACAAAGATGCATTGACACTGGTGGATCCATATGTGGTATGTGAAAAGAACACACATTTCAATTATTCTGGTTGTTGTTAGTAAAAAGAACACACATGCAATGACACCGGTGGATCCATAGGTGGATTGTGAAAAGAGCACACATGCAATGACTCTGGTGGATCCATATGTGGTATGTCAAAAGAACACACATTTAATGACTCCAGTTGTTGTTAGTAAAAAGAACACACATGCAATGACACTGTAGGATCCATGTGTGGTCTCTAAAGAGAACAAACATATCAATGACACTGGTGGATCCATATGTGGTATGTGAAAAGAATGACATGAAATGACTCCAGTTGTTGTTAGTAAAAAGAACACAATGCAATGACACTGGTGGATCCATTTGTGGTATGTGAGAAGAACACACATGCAATGACTCGAGGTGTTGTTAGTAAAAAGAACACACATGCAATTACATCAGTGGATCCATGTGGTCTCAAGAGAACACACATTTCAATGACACAGTGGATCCATATGTGCTTTGTGAAAAGAACACACATGAAATGACACTGGTGGATCCATAGGTGGATTGTCAAAAGAGCACACAAGCAATGACACTGGGGGATCCATATGTGGTATGTGAAAAGAACACACATAAAATGACTCTAGTTGATTTTAGTAAAAAGAACACACATGCAATGACACTGGTGGATCCATGTGTGGTGTCAGAAGAGAACACACATTTCTATGAATACTGTTGTTGTTATTAAAAAGAACACACATGCAATGACACTGGTGGATCCATGTATGGTCTCTGAAGATAACACACATGCAATGACTATGGTTGTTGTTAGAAAAAGAGCATACATGCAATGACACAGGTGCATCCATAGGTGGATTGTGAAAAGAACACACATACAATGACACTGGTGGATCCATATGTGGTATGTGAAAAGAATAGACATTTCAATGACTCTGGTTGTTGTTAGTAAAAAGAACACACATGCGATGACACTGGTGGATCCATGTGTCGTCTCAAGAGAACACACATGTAATGACTCGTTGTTGTTAGTAAAAAGAGCACAGGTGCTATGACACTGGTGGATCCATAGGTGGATTGTGAAAATAACACACATGCAATGACACTGGTGGATCCATATGTGGTATGTGAAAAGAACACACATTTCAATTATTCTGGTTGTTGTTAGTAAAAAGAACACACATGCAATGACACTGGTGGATCCATGTGTGGTCTCTGAAGAGAACACACATGCAATGACTCGTGTTGTTAGTAAAAGATCACAGTTGCTATGACACTGGTGGATCCATAGGTGGATTGTGAAAACAACAAAGATGCATTGACACTGGTGGATCCATATGTGGTATGTGAAAAGAACACACATTTCAATTATTCTGGTTGTTGTTAGTAAAAAGAACACACATGCAATGACACCGCTGGATCCATAGCTGGATTGTGAAAAGAGCACACATGCAATGACTCTGGTGGATCCATATGTGGTATGTCAAAAGAACACACATTTAATGACTCCAGTTGTTGTTAGTAAAAAGAACGCACATGCAATGACACTGGGATCCATGTGTCGCTCAAGAGAACACATGTAATGACTCTGTTGTTGTTAGTAAAAGAGCACAGTGCTATGACACTGGTGGATCCATAGGTGGATTGTGAAAATAACACACATGCAATGACACTGTGGATCCATATGGTATGTGAAAAGAACACACATTTCAATTATTCTGGTTGTTGTTAGTAAAAAGAACACACATGCAATGACACTGGTGGATCCATGTGTGGTCTCTGAAGAGAACACACATGCAATGACTCTGGTGTTGTTAGTAAAAAGATCACAGATGCTATGACACAGGTGGATCCATAGGTGGATTGTGAAAACAACAAAGATGCATTGACACTGGTGGATCCATATGTGGTATGTGAAAAGAACACACATTTCAATTATTCTGGTTGTTGTTAGTAAAAAGAACACACATGCAATGACACCGGTGGATCCATAGGTGGATTGTGAAAAGAGCACACATGCAATGACTCTGGTGGATCCATATGTGGTATGTCAAAAGAACACACATTTAATGACTCCAGTTGTTGTTAGTAAAAAGAACACACATGCAATGACACTAGTGGATCCATGTGTGGTCTCTAAAGAGAACACACATATCAATGACACTGGTGGATCCATATGTGGTATGTGAAAAGAACAGACATGAAATGACTCCAGTTGTTGTTAGTAAAAAGAACACAATGCAATGACACTGGTGGATCCATATGTGGTATGTGAGAAGAACACATGCAATGACTCGAGTTGTTGTTAGTAAAAGAACACACATGCAATGACATCAGGATCCATGTGTGGTCTCAAGAGAACACACATTTCAATGACACAGGTGGATCCATATGCTTTGTGAAAAGAACACACATGAAATGACACTGGTGGATCCATAGGTGGATTGTCAAAAGAGCACACAAGCAATGACACTGGGGGATCCATATGTGGTATGTGAAAAGAACACACATAAAATGACTCTAGTTGATTTTAGTAAAAAGAACACACATGCAATGACATCAGGATCCATGTGTGGTCTCAAGAGAACACATTTCTATGACTCTGGTTGTTGTTAGTAAAAAGAACACACATGCAATGACACTGGTGGATCCATGTATGGTCTCTGAAGAGAACACACATGCAATGACTATGGTTGTTGTTAGAAAAAGAGCATACATGCAATGACACAGGTGCATCCATAGGTGGATTGTGAAAAGAACACACATACAATGACACTGGTGGATCCATATGTGGTATGTGAAAAGAATAGACATTTCAATGACTCTGGTTGTTGTTAGTAAAAAGAACACACATGCGATGACACTGGTGGATCCATGTGTCGTCTCTGAAGAGAACACACATGTAATGACTCTGGTTGTTGTTAGTAAAAAGAGCACAGGTGCTATGACACTGGTGGATCCATAGGTGGATTGTGAAAATAACACACATGCAATGACACTGGTGGATCCATATGTGGTATGTGAAAAGAACACACATTTCAATTATTCTGGTTGTTGTTAGTAAAAGAACACATGCAATGACATCAGTGGATCCATGTGTGGTCTCTGAAGAGAACACACATGCAATGACTCTGGTGTTGTTAGTAAAAAGATCACAGATGCTATGACACAGGTGGATCCATAGGTGGATTGTGAAAACAACAAAGATGCATTGACACTGGTGGATCCATATGTGGTATGTGAAAAGAACACACATTTCAATTATTCTGGTTGTTGTTAGTAAAAAGAACACACATGCAATGACACCGCTGGATCCATAGCTGGATTGTGAAAAGAGCACACATGCAATGACTCTGGTGGATCCATATGTGGTATGTCAAAAGAACACACATTTAATGACTCCAGTTGTTGTTAGTAAAAAGAACACACATGCAATGACATCAGGGATCCATGTGTCTGAAGAGAACACACATGTAATGACTCTGGTTGTTGTTAGTAAAAAGAGCACAGGTGCTATGACACTGGTGGATCCATAGGTGGATTGTGAAAATAACACACATGCAATGACACTGGTGGATCCATATGTGGTATGTGAAAAGAACACACATTTCAATTATTCTGGTTGTTGTTAGTAAAAAGAACACACATGCAATGACACTGGTGGATCCATGTGTGGTCTCTGAAGAGAACACACATGCAATGACTCTGGTGTTGTTAGTAAAAAGATCACAGATGCTATGACACAGGTGGATCCATAGGTGTATTGTGAAAACAACAAAGATGCATTGACACTAGTGGATCCATATGTGGTATGTGAAAAGAACACACATTTCAATTATTCTGGTTGTTGTTAGTAAAAAGAACACACATGCAATGACACCGGTGGATCCATAGGTGGATTGTGAAAAGAGCACACATGCAATGACTCTGGTGGATCCATATGTGGTATGTCAAAAGAACACACATTTAATGACTCCAGTTGTTGTTAGTAAAAAGAACACACATGCAATGACACTAGTGGATCCATGTGTGGTCTCTAAAGAGAACACACATATCAATGACACTGGTGGATCCATATGTGGTATGTGAAAAGAACAGACATGAAATGACTCTAGTTGTTGTTAGTAAAAAGAACACAATGCAATGACACTGGTGGATCCATATGTGGTATGTGAGAAGAACACACATGCAATGACTCGAGTTGTTGTTAGTAAAAAGAACACACATGCAATGACACTGGTGGATCCATGTGTGGTCTCTGAAGAGAACACACATTTCAATGACACAGGTGGATCCATATGTGCTTTGTGAAAAGAACACACATGAAATGACACTGGTGGATCCATAGGTGGATTGTCAAAAGAGCACACAAGCAATGACACTGGGGGATCCATATGTGGTATGTGAAAAGAACACACATGCAATGACTCTAGTTGATTTTAGTAAAAAGAACACACATGCAATGACACTGGTGGATCCATGTGTGGTCTCAGAAGAGAACACACATTTCTATGACTCTGGTTGTTGTTAGTAAAAAGAACACACATGCAATGACACTGGTGGATCCATGTATGGTCTCTGAAGAGAACACACATGCAATGACTATGGTTGTTGTTAGAAAAAGAGCATACATGCAATGACACAGGTGCATCCATAGGTGGATTGTGAAAAGAACACACATACAATGACACTGGTGGATCCATATGTGGTATGTGAAAAGAATAGACATTTCAATGACTCTGGTTGTTGTTAGTAAAAAGAACACACATGCGATGACACTGGTGGATCCATGTGTCATCTCTGAAGAGAACACACATGTAATGACTCTGGTTGTTGTTAGTAAAAAGAGCACAGGTGTTATGACACTGGTGGATCCATAGGTGGATTGTGAAAATAACACACATGCAATGACACTGGTGGATCCATATGTGGTATGTGAAAAGAACACACATTTCAATTATTCTGGTTGTTGTTAGTAAAAAGAACACACATGCAATGACACTGGTGGATCCATGTGTGGTCTCTGAAGAGAACACACATGCAATGACTCTGGTGTTGTTAGTAAAAAGATCACAGATGCTATGACACAGGTGGATCCATAGGTGGATTGTGAAAACAACAAAGATGCATTGACACTGGTGGATCCATATGTGGTATGTGAAAAGAACACACATTTCAATTATTCTGGTTGTTGTTAGTAAAAAGAACACACATGCAATGACACCGGTGGATCCATAGGTGGATTGTGAAAAGAGCACACATGCAATGACTCTGGTGGATCCATATGTGGTATGTCAAAAGAACACACATTTAATGACTCCAGTTGTTGTTAGTAAAAAGAACACACATGCAATGACACTAGTGGATCCATGTGTGGTCTCTAAAGAGAACACACATATCAATGACACTGGTGGATCCATATGTGGTATGTGAAAAGAACAGACATGAAATGACTCCAGTTGTTGTTAGTAAAAAGAACACAATGCAATGACACTGGTGGATCCATATGTGGTATGTGAGAAGAACACACATGCAATGACTCGAGTTGTTGTTAGTAAAAAGAACACACATGTAATGACACTGGTGGATCCATGTGTGGTCTCTAAAGAGAACAGACATTTCAATGACACTAGTGGATCCATATGTGGTATGTGAAAAGAACACACATGAAATGACTCTGGTTGTTGTTAGTAAAAATAATACACATGCAATGACACTGGTGGATCCATGTGTCGTCTCTGAAGAAAACACACATCTAATGTCTCTGGTTGTTGTGTCAAGAAAAGAGCATGATGCTATGATACTGGTGGATCCATAGGTGGTTTGTGAAAAGACCACACTTGCAATGACACTGGTGGATCCATATGTGGTATGTGAAAAGAACACACCTTTCAATGACTCTGGTTGTTAGTAAAAAGAACACACGTGCAATGACACTGGTGGATCCATAGGTGGATTGTGAAAAGAGCACACATGCAATGACTCTGGTGGATCCATATGTGGTATGTGAAAAGAACACACATGCAATGACTCAAGTTGTTGTTAGTTAAAACAACACACATGCAATGACAGTGGTGGATCCATGTGTGGTCACTAAAGAGAACACACATATCAACGACACTTGTGGATCCATAGGTGTTATGTGAAAAGAACACACATGAAATGACTCCAGTTGTGTTTAGTAAAATGAACACACATGCAATGACACTGGTGGATCCATATGTGGTATGTGAAAATAACACACATGCAATGACTCCAATTGTTGTTAGTAAAAAGAACACACATGCAATGACACTGGTGGATCCATGTGTGGTCTCTGAAGAGAACACACATTTCAATGACACAGGTGGATCCATATGTGCTTTGTGAAAAGAACACACATGAAATGACACTGGTGGATCCATAGGTGTATTGTCAAAAGAGCACACAAGCAATGACACTGGGGGATCCATATGTGGTATGTGAAAAGAACACACATGCAATGACTCTAGTTGATTTTAGTAAAAAGAACACACATGCAATGACATTGGTGGATCCATGTGTGGTCTCAGAAGAGAACACACATTTCTATGACTCTGGTTGTTGTTAGTAAAAAGAACACACATGCAATGACACTGGTGGATCCATGTGTGGTCTCTGAAGAGAACACACATGCAATGACGATGGTTGTTGTTAGTAAAAGAGCATACATGCAATGACACAGGTGCATCCATAGGTGGATTGTGAAAAGAACACACATACAATGACACTGGTGGATCCATATGTGGTATGTGAAAAGAATAGACATTTCAATGACTCTGGTTGTTGTTAGTAAAAAGAACACACATGCGATGACACTGGTGGATCCATGTGTCGTCTCTGAAGAGAACACACATGTAATGACTCTGGTTGTTGTTAGTAAAAAGATCACAGGTGCTATGACACCGGTGGATCCATAGGTGGATTGTGAAAATAACACACATGCAATGACACTGGTGGATCCATATGTGGTATGTGAAAAGAACACACATTTCAATTATTCTGGTAGTTGTTAGTAAAAAGAACACACATGCAATGACACTGGTGGATCCATGTGTGGTCTCTGAAGAGAACACACATGCAATGACTCTGGTGTTGTTAGTAAAAAGATCACAAATGGTATGACACAGGTGGATCCATAGGTGGATTGTGAAAACCACAAAGATGCATTGACACTGGTGGATCCATATGTGGTATGTGAAAAGAACACACATTTCAATTATTCTGGTTGTTGTTAGTAAAAAGAACACACATGCAATGACACCGGTGGATCCATAGGTGGATTGTGAAAAGAGCACACATGCAATGACTCTGGTGGATCCATATGTGGTATGTCAAAAGAACACACATGCAATGACTCCAGTTGTTGTTAGTAAAAAGAACACACATGCAATGACACTAGTGGATCCATGTGTGGTCTCTAAAGAGAACACACATATCAATGACACTGGTGGATCCATATGTGGTATGTGAAAAGAACAGACATGAAATGACTCTAGTTGTTGTTAGTAAAAAGAACACAATGCAATGACACTGGTGGATCCATATGTGGTATGTGAGAAGAACACACATGCAATGACTCGAGTTGTTGTTAGTAAAAAGAACACACATGCAATGACACTGGTGGATCCATGTGTGGTCTCTAAAGAGAACAGACATTTCAATGACACTAGTGGATCCATATGTGGTATGTGAAAAGAACACACATGAAATGACTCTGGTTGTTGTTAGTAAAAAGAATACACATGCAATGACACTGGTGGATCCATGTGTCGTCTCTGAAGAAAACACACATCTAATGTCTCTGGTTGTTGTCAGTAAAAAGAGCACAGATGCTATGATACTGGTGGATCCATAGGTGGATTGTGAAAAGAACACACTTGCAATGACACTGGTGGATCCATATGTGGTATGTGAAAAGAACACACATTTCAATGATTCTGGTTGTTGTTAGTAAAAAGAACACACGTGCAATGACACTGGTGGATCCATAGGTGGATTGTGAAAAGAGCACACATGCAATGACTCTGGTGGATCCATATGTGGTATGTGAAAAGAACACACATGCAATGACTCAAGTTGTTGTTAGTAAAAACAACACACATGCAATGACAGTGGTGGATCCATGTGTGGTCACTAAAGAGAACACACATATCAACGACACTTGTGGATCCATAGGTGTTATGTGAAAAGAACACACATGAAATGACTCCAGTTGTGTTTAGTAAAATGAACACACATGCAATGACACTGGTGGATCCATATGTGGTATGTGAAAAGAACACACATGCAATGACTCCAATTGTTGTTAGTAAAAAGAAGACACATGCAATGACACTGGTGGATCCATGTGTGGTCTCTGAAGAGAACACACATTTCAATGACACAGGTGGATCCATATGTGCTTTGTGAAAAGAACACACATGAAATGACACTGGTGGATCCATAGGTGGATTGTCAAAAGAGCACACAAGCAATGACACTGGGGGATCCATATGTGGTATGTGAAAAGAACACACATGCAATGACTCTAGTTGATTTTAGTAAAAAGAACACACATGCAATGACACTGGTGGATCCATGTGTGGTCTCAGAAGAGAACACACATTTCAATGACTCTGGTTGGTGTTAGTAAAAAGAACACACATGCAATGACACTGGTGGATCCATGTGTGGTCTCTGAAGAGAACACACATGCAATGACGATGGTTGTTGTTAGAAAAAGAGCATACATGCAATGACACAGGTGCATCCATAGGTGGATTGTGAAAAGAACACACATACAATGACACTGGTGGATCCATATGTGGTATGTGAAAAGAATAGACATTTCAATGACTCTGGTTGTTGTTAGTAAAAAGAACACACATGCGATGACACTGGTGGATCCATGTGTCGTCTCTGAAGAGAACACACATGTAATGACTCTGGTTGTTGTTAGTAAAAAGAGCACAGGTGCTATGAAACTGGTGGATCCATAGGTGGATTGTGAAAAGAACACACATGCAATGACACTGGTGGATCCATATGTGGTATGTGAAAAGAACACACATTTCAATTATTCTGGTTGTTGTTAGTAAAAAGAACATACATGCAATGACACTGGTGGATCCATGTGTGGTCTCTGAAGAGAACACACATGCAATGACTCTGGTGTTGTTAGTAAAAAGATCACAGATGGTATGACACTGGTGGATCCATAGGTGGATTGTGAAAAGAACAAAGATGCATTGACACTGGTGGATCCATATGTGGTATGTGAAAAGAACACACATTTCAATTATTCCGGTTGTTGTTAGTAAAAAGAACACACATGCAATGACACCGGTGGATCCATAGGTGGATTGTGAAAAGAGCACACATGCAATGACTCTGGTGGATCCATATGTGGTATGTCAAAAGAACACACATGCAATGACTCCAGTTGTTGTTAGTAAAAAGAACACACATGCAATGACACTAGTGGATCCATGTGTGGTCTCTAAAGAGAATACACATATCAATGACACTGGTGGATCCATATGTGGTATGTGAAAAGAACAGACATGAAATGACTCTAGTTGTTGTTAGTAAAAAGAACACAATGTAATGACACTGGTGGATCCATATGTGGTATGTGAGAAGAACACACATGCAATGACTCGAGTTGTTGTTAGTAAAAAGAACACACATGCAATGACACTGGTGGATCCATGTGTGGTCTCTAAAGAGAACACACATTTCAATGACACTAGTGGATCCATATGTGGTATGTGAAAAGAACACACATGAAATGACTCTAGTTGTTGTTAGTAAAAAGAACACACATGCAATGACACTGGTCGATCCATGTGTGGTCTCTGAAGAGAACACACATTTCAATGACTCCGGTTGTTGTTAGTAAAAAGAACACACATGCAATGACACTGGTGGATACATGTGTGGTCTCTGAAGAGAACACACATGCAATGACTCTGGTTGTTGTTAGTAAAAAGAGCACAGATGCAATGACACTGGTGGATACATAGGTGGATTGTGAAAAGAACACACATGAAATGACACTGGTGGATCCATATGTGGTATGTGAAAAGAACACACATGCAATGACTCTGGTTGTTGTTAGTAACAAGAACACACATGCAATGACACTGGTGGATCCATGTGTGGTCTCTGAAGAGAACACACTTTTCAATGACACTGGTGGATCCATATGTGGTATGTGAAAAGAACACACATGAAATGACTCCAGTTGTTGTAAGTAAAAAGAACACACATGTAATGACACTGGTGGATCCATTTGTGGTATGCGAAAATAACACACATGTAATGACTCCAGTCGTTGTTAGTAAAAAGAACACACATGCAATGACATTGGTGGAGCCATGCATGGTCTCTAAAGAGAATACACAATTCAATGACTCTGGTTGTTGTTAGTAAAAAGAACACACATGCAATGACACTGCTGGATCCAGGTGTGGTCTCTGAAGAGAACACACATGCAATGACTCTGGTTGTTGTTAGTGAAAAGAGCACACATGCAATGACACTGGTGGATACATGTGTGGTCTCTGAAGAGAACACACATGCAATGACTCTGGTTGTTGTTAGTAAAAAGAGCACAGATGCAATGATACTGGTGGATACATAGGTGGATTGTGAAAAGAACACACATGAAATGACACTGGTGGATCCATATGTGGTATGTGAAAAGAACACACATGCAATGACTCTGGTTGTTGTTAGTAACAAGAACACACATGCAATGACACTGGTGGATCCATGTGTGGTCTCTGAAGAGAACACACTTTTCAATGACACTGGTGGATCCATATGTGGTATGTGAAAAGAACACACATGAAATGACTCCAGTTGTTGTAAGTAAAAAGAACACACATGTAATGACACTGGTGGATCCATTTGTGGTATGCGAAAATAACACACATGTAATGACTCCAGTCGTTGTTAGTAAAAAGAACACACATGCAATGACATTGGTGGAGCCATGCATGGTCTCTAAAGAGAATACACAATTCAATGACTCTGGTTGTTGTTAGTAAAAAGAACACACATGCAATGACACTGCTGGATCCAGGTGTGGTCTCTGAAGAGAACACACATGCAATGACTCTGGTTGTTGTTAGTGAAAAGAGCACACATGCAATGACACTGGTGGATCCATAGGTGGATTGTGAAAAGAACACAGATGCATTGACACTGGGGGATCCATATGTGGTATGTGAAAAGAACACACATTTCAATGATTCTGGTTGTTGTTAGTAAAAAGAACACACATGCAATGACACTGGTGGATCCAAAGGTGGATTGTGAAAAGAGAACACATGCAATGACACAGGTGGATCCAAATTGGGTATGTGAAAAGAACACACGTGCAATGACTCCAGTTGTTGTTAGTAAAAAGAACACACATGCAATGACACTAGTGGATCCATGTGTGGTCTCTGAAGAGAACACACATATCAATGACACTGGTGGATCCATATGTGGTATGTGAAAAGAACACACATGAAATGACTCCAGTTGTTGTTAGTAAAAAGAACACACATGCAATGACAATGGTGGATCCATATGTGGTATGTGAGAAGAACACACATGCAATGACTCGAGTTGTTGTTAGTAAAAAGAACACACATGCAATGACACTGGTGGATCCATGTGTGGTCTCTGAAGAGAACACACATGCAATGACTATGGTTGTTGTTAGAAAAAGAGCATACATGCAATGACACAGGTGCATCCATAGGTGGATTGTGAAAAGAACACACATACAATGACACTGGTGGATCCATATGTGGTATGTGAAAAGAATAGACATTTCAATGACTCTGGTTGTTGTTAGTAAAAAGAACACACATGCGATGACACTGGTGGATCCATGTGTCGTCTCTGAAGAGAACACACATGTAATGACTCTGGTTGTTGTTAGTAAAAAGAGCACAGGTGCTATGACACTGGTGGATCCATAGGTGGATTGTGAAAATAACACACATGCAATGACACTGGTGGATCCATATGTGGTATGTGAAAAGAATAGACATTTCAATGACTCTGGTTGTTGTTAGTAAAAAGAACACACATGCGATGACACTGGTGGATCCATGTGTCGTCTCTGAAGAGAACACACATGTAATGACTCGGTTGTTGTTAGTAAAAGAGCACAGTGCTATGACACTTTGGTGGATCCATAGGTGGATTGTGAAAATAACACACATGCAATGACACTGGTGGATCCATATGTGGTATGTGAAAAGAACACACATTTCAATTATTCTGGTTGTTGTTAGTAAAAAGAACACACATGCAATGACACCGGTGGATCCGTAGGTGGATTGTGAAAAGAGCACACATGCAATGACTCTGGTGGATCCATATGTGGTATGTCAAAAGAACACACATTTAATGACTCCAGTTGTTGTTAGTAAAAAGAACACACATGCAATGACACTAGTGGATCCATGTGTGGTCTCTAAAGAGAACACACATATCAATGACACTGGTGGATCCATATGTGGTATGTGAAAAGAACAGACATGAAATGACTCCAGTTGTTGTTAGTAAAAAGAACACAATGCAATGACACTGGTGGATCCATATGTGGTATGTGAGAAGAACACACATGCAATGACTCGAGTTGTTGTTAGTAAAAAGAACACACATGCAATGACACTGGTGGATCCATGTGTGGTCTCTAAAGAGAACAGACATTTCAATGACACTAGTGGATCCATATGTGGTATGTGAAAAGAACACACATGAAATGACTCTGGTTGTTGTTAGTAAAAAGAATACACATGCAATGACACTGGTGGATCCATGGTACGTCTCTAAAGAAAACACACATCTAATGTCTCTGGTTGTTGTTAGTAAAAAGAGCACAGATGCTATGATACTGGTGGATCCATAGGTGGATTGTGAAAAGAACACACTTGCAATGACACTGGTGGATCCATATGTGGTATGTGAAAAGAACACACATTTCAATGATTCTGGTTGTTGTTAGTAAAAAGAACACACGTGCAATGACACTGGTGGATCCATAGGTGGATTGTGAAAATAGCACACATGCAATGACTCTGGTGGATCCATATGTGGTATGTGAAAAGAACACACATGCAATGACTCAAGTTGTTGTTAGTAAAAACAACACACATGCAATGACAGTGGTGGATCCATGTGTGGTCACTAAAGAGAACACACATATCAACGACACTTGTGGATCCATAGGTGTTATGTGAAAAGAACACACATGAAATGACTCCAGTTGTGTTTAGTAAAATGAACACACATGCAATGACACTGGTGGATCCATATGTGGTATGTGAAAAGAACACACATGCAATGACTCCAATTGTTGTTAGTAAAAAGAAGACACGTGCAATGACACTGGTGGATCCATGTGTGGTCTGAAGAGACACACATTTCAATGACATGTGGATCCATATGTTTGTGAAAAGAACACACATGAAATGAAACTGGTGGATCCATAGGTGGATTGTCAAAAGAGCACACAAGCAATGACACTGGGGGATCCATATGTGGTATGTGAAAAGAACACACATGCAATGAATCTAGTTGATTTTAGTAAAAAGAACACACATGCAATGACACTGGTGGATCCATGTGTGGACTCAGAAGAGAACACACATTTCTATGACTCTGGTTGGTGTTAGTAAAAAGAACACACATGCAATGACACTGGTGGATCCATGTGTGGTCTCTTAAGAGAACACACATGCAATGACGATGGTTGTTGTTAGAAAAAGAGCATACATGCAATGACACAGGTGCATCCATAGGTGGATTGTGAAAAGAACACACATACAATGACACTGGTGGATCCATATGTGGTATGTGAAAAGAATAGACATTTCAATGACTCTGGTTGTTGTTAGTAAAAAGAACACACATGCGATGACACTGGTGGATCCATGTGTCGTCTCTGAAGAGAACACACATGTAATGACTCTGGTTGTTGTTAGTAAAAAGAGCACAGGTGTTATGACACTGGTGGATCCATAGGTGGATTGTGAAAAGAACACACATGCAATGACACTGGTGGATCCATATGTGGTATGTGAAAAGAACACACATTTCAATTATTCTGGTTGTTGTTAGTAAAAAGAACACACATGCAATGACACTGGTGGATCCATGTGTGGTCTCTGAAGAGAACACACATGCAATGACTCTGGTGTTGTTAGTAAAAAGATCACAGATGGTATGACACTGGTGGATCCATAGGTGGATTGTGAAAAGAACAAAGATGCATTGACACTGGTGGATCCATATGTGGTATGTGAAAAGAACACACATTTCAATTATTCCGGTTGTTGTTAGTAAAAAGAACACACATGCAATGACACTGGTGGATCCATAGGTGGATTGTGAAAAGAGCACACATGCAATGACTCTGGTGGATCCATATGTGGTATGTCAAAAGAACACACATGCAATTACTCCAGTTGTTGTTAGTAAAAAGAAAGCACATGCAATGACACTAGTGGATCCATGTGTGGTCTCTGAAGAGAACACACATATCAATGACACTGGTGGATCCATATGTGGTATGTGAAAAGAACACACATGCAATGACTCTAGTTGTTGTTAGTAAAAAGAACACACATGCAATGACAATGGTGGATCCATATGTGGTATGTGAGAAGAACACACATGCAATGACTCGAGTTGTTGTTAGTAAAAAGAACACACATGCAATGACACTGGTGGATCCATGTGTGGTCTCTAAAGAGAACACACATTTCAATGACACTAGTGGATCCATATGTGGTATGTGAAAAGAACACACATGAAATGACTCTAGTTGTTGTTAGTAAAAAGAACACACATGCAATGACACTGGTCGATCCATGTGTGGTCTCTGAAGAGAACACACATTTCAATGACTCTGGTTGTTGTTAGTAAAAAGAACACACATGCAATGACACTGGTGGATACATGTGTGGTCTCTAAAGAGAACACACATGCAATGACTCTGGTTGTTGTTAGTAAAAAGAGCACATATGCAATGACACTGGTGGATACATAGGTGGATTGTGAAAAGAACACACATGAAATGACACAGGTGGATCCATATGTGGTATGTGAAAAGAACACACATGCAATGACTCTGGTTGTTGTTAGTAACAAGAACACACATGCAATGACACTGGTGGATCCATGTGTGGTCTCTGAAGAGAACACACTTTTCAATGACACTGGTGGATCCATATGTGGTATGTGAAAAGAACACACATGAAATGACTCCAGTTGTTGTAAGTAAAAAGAACACACATGTAATGACACTGGTGGATCCATTTGTGGTATGCGAAAATAACACACATGTAATGACTCCAGTCGTTGTTAGTAAAAAGAACACACATGCAATGACATTGGTGGAGCCATGCATGGTCTCTAAAGAGAATACACAATTCAATGACTCTGGTTGTTGTTAGTAAAAAGAACACACATGCAATGACACTGCTGGATCCAGGTGTGGTCTCTGAAGAGAACACACATGCAATGACTCTGGTTGTTGTTAGTGAAAAGAGCACACATGCAATGACACTGGTGGATCCATAGGTGGATTGTGAAAAGAACACAGATGCATTGACACTGGGGGATCCATATGTGGTATGTGAAAAGAACACACATTTCAATGATTCTGGTTGTTGTTAGTAAAAAGAACACACATGCAATGACACTGGTGGATCCAAAGGTGGATTGTGAAAAGAGAACACATGCAATGACTCTGGTGGATCCATATGTGGTATGTGAAAAGAACACACGTGCAATGACTCCAGTTGTTGTTAGTAAAAAGAACACACATGCAATGACACTAGTGGATCCATGTGTGGTCTCTGAAGAGAACGCACATATCAATGACACTGGTGGATCCATATGTGGTATGTGAAAAGAACACACATGAAATGACTCCAGTTGTTGTTAGTAAAAAGAACACACATGCAATGACACTGGTGGATCCATATGTGGTATGTGAGAAGAACACACATGCAATGACTCGAGTTGTTGTTAGTAAAAAGAACACACATGCAATGACACTGGTGGATCCATGTGTGGTCTCTAAAGAGAACAGACATTTAGATGACACTGGTGGATCCATATGTGGTATGTGAAAAGAACACACATGAAGTGACACTGGTTGTTGTTAGTAAAAAGAATACACATGCAATGACACTGGTGGATCCATGTGTCGTCTCTAAAGAAAACACACATCTAATGTCTCTGGTTGTTGTTAGTAAAAAGAGCACAGATGCTATGATACTGGTGGATCCATAGGTGGATTGTGAAAAGAACACACTTGCAATGACACTGGTGGATCCATATGTGGTATGTGAAAAGAACACACATTTCAATGATTCTGGTTGTTGTTAGTAAAAAGAACACACGTGCAATGACACTGGTGTATCCATAGGTGGATTGTGAAAAGAGCACACATGCAATGACTCTGGTGGATCCATATGTGGTATGTGAAAAGAACACACATGCAATGACTCAAGTTGTTGTTAGTAAAAACAACACACATGCAATGACAGTGGTGGATCCATGTGTGGTCACTAAAGAGAACACACATATCAACGACACTTGTGGATCCATAGGTGTTATGTGAAAAGAACACACATGAAATGACTCCAGTTGTGTTTAGTAAAATGAACACACATGCAATGACACTGGTGGATCCATATGTGGTATGTGAAAAGAACACACATGCAATGACTCCAATTGTTGTTAGTAAAAAGAAGACACATGCAATGACACTGGTGGATCCATGTGTGGTCTCTGAAGAGAACACACATTTCAATGACACAGGTGGATCCATATGTGCTTTGTGAAAAGAACACACATGAAATGACACTGGTGGATCCATAGGTGGATTGTCAAAAGAGCACACAAGCAATGACACTGGGGGATCCATATGTGGTATGTGAAAAGAACACACATGCAATGACTCTAGTTGATTTTAGTAAAAAGAACACACATGCAATGACACAGGTGGATCCATGTGTGGTCTAAGAATATAACACACATTTCTATGACTCTGGTTGGTGTTAGTAAAAAGAACACACATGCAATGACACTGGTGGATCCATGTGTGGTCTCTGAAGAGAACACACATGCAATGACGATGGTTGTTGTTAGAAAAAGAGCATACATGCAATGACACAGGTGCATCCATAGGTGGATTGTGAAAAGAACACACATACAATGACACTGGTGGATCCATATGTGGTATGTGAAAAGAATAGACATTTCAATGACTCTGGTTGTTGTTAGTAAAAAGAACACACATGCGATGACACTGGTGGATCCATGTGTCGTCTCTGAAGAGAACACACATGTAATGACTCTAGTTGTTGTTAGTAAAAAGAGCACAGGTGCTATGACACTGGTGGATCCATAGGTGGATTGTGAAAAGAACACACATGCAATGACACTGGTGGATCCATATGTGGTATGTGAAAAGAACACACATTTCAATTATTCTGGTTGTTGTTAGTAAAAAGAACACACATGCAATGACACTGGTGGATCCATGTGGTCTCTGAAGAGAACACACATGCAATGACTCTGGTGTTGTTAGTAAAAAGATCACAGATGGTATGACACTGGTGGATCCATAGGTTGATTGTGAAAAGAACAAAGATGCATTGACACTGGTGGATCCATATGTGGTATGTGAAAAGAACACACATTTCAATTATTCCGGTTGTTGTTAGTAAAAAGAACACACATGCAATGACACTGGTGGATCCATAGGTGGATTGTGAAAAGAGCACACATGCAATGACTCTGGTGGATCCATATGTGGTATGTCAAAAGAACACACATGCAATGACTCCAGTTGTTGTTAGTAAAAAGAAAGCACATGCAATGACACTAGTGGATCCATGTGTGGTCTCTCAAGAGAACACACATATCAATGACACTGGTGGATCCATATGTGGTATGTGAAAAGAACACACATGCAATGACTCTAGTTGTTGTTAGTAAAAAGAACACACATGCAATGACAATGGTGGATCCATATGTGGTATGTGAGAAGAACACACATGCAATGACTCGAGTTGTTGTTAGTAAAAAGAACACACATGCAATGACACTGGTGGATCCATGTGTAGTCTCTAAAGAGAACACACATTTCAATGACACTAGTGGATCCATATGTGGTATGTGAAAAGAACACACATGAAATGACTCTAGTTGTTGTTAGTAAAAAGAACACACATGCAATGACACTGGTCGATCCATGTGTGGTCTCTGAAGAGAACACACATTTCAATGACTCCGGTTGTTGTTAGTAAAAAGAACACACATGCAATGACATCAGGATACATGTGTGGTCTCTAAAGAGAACACACATGCAATGACTCTGGTTGTTGTTAGTAAAAAGAGCACAGATGCAATGACACTGGTGGATACATAGGTGGATTGTGAAAAGAACACACATGAAATGACACTGGTGGATCCATATGTGGTATGTGAAAAGAACACACATGCAATGACTCTGGTTGTTGTTAGTAACAAGAACACACATGCAATGACACTGGTGGATCCATGTGTGGTCTCTGAAGAGAACACACTTTTCAATGACACTGGTGGATCCATATGTGGTATGTGAAAAGAACACACATGAAATGACTCCAGTTGTTGTAAGTAAAAAGAACACACATGTAATGACACTGGTGGATCCATTTGTGGTATGCGAAAATAACACACATGTAATGACTCCAGTCGTTGTTAGTAAAAAGAACACACATGCAATGACATTGGTGGAGCCATGCATGGTCTCTAAAGAGAATACACAATTCAATGACTCTGGTTGTTGTTAGTAAAAAGAACACACATGCAATGACACTGCTGGATCCAGGTGTGGTCTCTGAAGAGAACACACATGCAATGACTCTGGTTGTTGTTAGTGAAAAGAGCACACATGCAATGACACTGGTGGATCCATAGGTGGATTGTGAAAAGAACACAGATGCATTGACACTGGGGGATCCATATGTGGTATGTGAAAAGAACACACATTTCAATGATTCTGGTTGTTGTTAGTAAAAAGAACACACGTGCAATGACACTGGTGGATCCATAGGTGGATTGTGAAAAGAGCACACATGCAATGACTCTGGTGGATCCATATGTGGTATGTGAAAAGAACAGACATGCAATGACTCAAGTTGTTGTTAGTAAAAACAACACACATGCAATGACAGTGGTGGATCCATGTGTGGTCACTAAAGAGAACACACATATCAACGACACTTGTGGATCCATAGGTGTTATGTGAAAAGAACACACATGAAATGACTCCAGTTGTGTTTAGTAAAATGAACACACATGCAATGACACTGGTGGATCCATATGTGGTATGTGAAAAGAACACACATGCAATGACTCCAATTGTTGTTAGTAAAAAGAAGACACATGCAATGACACTGGTGGATCCATGTGTGGTCTCTGAAGAGAACACACATTTCAATGACACAGGTGGATCCATATGTGCTTTGTGAAAAGAACACACATGAAATGACACTGGTGGATCCATAGGTGGATTGTCAAAAGAGCACACAAGCAATGACACTGGGGGATCCATATGTGGTATGTGAAAAGAACACACATGCAATGACTCTAGTTGATTTTAGTAAAAAGAACACACATGCAATGACACTGGTGGATCCATGTGTGGTCTCAGAAGAGAACACACATTTCTATGACTCTGGTTGGTGTTAGTAAAAAGAACACACATGCAATGACACTGGTGGATCCATGTGTGGTCTCTGAAGAGAACACACATGCAATGACGATGGTTGTTGTTAGAAAAAGAGCATACATGCAATGACACAGGTGCATCCATAGGTGGATTGTGAAAAGAACACACATACAATGACACTGGTGGATCCATTTGTGGTATGTGAAAAGAATAGACATTTCAATGACTCTGGTTGTTGTTAGTAAAAAGAACACACATGCGATGACACTGGTGGATCCATGTGTCGTCTCTGAAGAGAACACACATGTAATGACTCTAGTTGTTGTTAGTAAAAAGGGCACAGGTGCTATGACACTGGTGGATCCATAGGTGGATTGTGAAAAGAACACACATGCAATGACACTGGTGGATCCATATGTGGTATGTGAAAAGAACACACATTTCAATTATTCTGGTTGTTGTTAGTAAAAAGAACACACATGCAATGACACTGGTGGATCCATGTGTGGTCTCTGAAGAGAACACACATGCAATGACTCTGGTGTTGTTAGTAAAAAGATCACAGATGGTATGACACTGGTGGATCCATAGGTGGATTGTGAAAAGAACAAAGATGCATTGACACTGGTGGATCCATATGTGGTATGTGAAAAGAACACACATTTCAATTATTCCGGTTGTTGTTAGTAAAAAGAACACACATGCAATGACACTGGTGGATCCATAGGTGGATTGTGAAAAGAGCACACATGCAATGACTCTGGTGGATCCATATGTGGTATGTCAAAAGAACACACATGCAATGACTCCAGTTGTTGTTAGTAAAAAGAAAGCACATGCAATGACACTAGTGGATCCATGTGTGGTCTCTGAAGAGAACACACATATCAATGACACTGGTGGATCCATATGTGGTATGTGAAAAGAACACACATGCAATGACTCTAGTTGTTGTTAGTAAAAAGAACACACATGCAATGACAATGGTGGATCCATATGTGGTATGTGAGAAGAACACACATGCAATGACTCGAGTTGTTGTTAGTAAAAAGAACACACATGCAATGACACTAGTGGATCCATGTGTGGTCTCTGAAGAGAACACACATATCAATGACACTGGTGGATCCATATGTGGTATGTGAAAAGAACACACATGAAATGACTCCAGTTGTTGTTAGTAAAAAGAACACACATGCAATCACAATGGTGGATCCATATGTGGTATGTGAGAAGAACACACATGCAATGACTCGAGTTGTTGTTAGTAAAAAGAACACACATGCAATGACACTGGTGGATCCATGTGTGGTCTCTAAAGAGAACACACATTTCAATCACACTGGTGGATCCATATGTGGTATGTGAAAAGAACACACATGAAATGACACTAGTGGATCCATAGGTTGATTGTGAAAAGAGCACACATGCAATGACACTGGTGGATCCATATGTGGTATGTGAAAAGAACACACATGCAATGACTCTAGTTGTTGTTAGTAAAAAGAACACACATGCAATGACACTAGTGGATCCATGTGTGGTCTCTGAAGAGAACACACATATCAATGACACTGGTGGATCCATATGTGCTATGTGAAAAGAACACACATGAAATAACTCCAGTTGTTGTTAGTAAAAAGAACACACATGCAATGACACTGGTGGATCCATATGTGGTATGTGAGAAGAACACACATGCAATGACTCGAGTTGTTGTTAGTAAAAAGAACACACATGCAATGACACTGGTGGATCCATGTGTGGTCTCTAAAGAGAACATAGATTTCAATGACACTGGTGGATCCATATGTGGTATGTGAAAAGAACACACATGAAATGACTCCAGTTGTTGTTAGTAAAAAGAACACACGTGCAATGACACTGGTGGATCCATATGTGGTATGTAAAAATAGCACACATGTAATGACTCTAGTTGTTGTTAGTAAAAAGAACACACATGCAATGACTCTGGTGGATCCATGCGTGGTCTCTGAAGAGAACACACATGCAATGACTCTGGTTGTTGTTAGTAAAAAGATCACACATGCCATGACACTGGTGGATCCATAGGTGGATTGTGAAAAGAACACACATGAAATGACACTGGTGGATAGGGGTATGTGAAAAGAACACACATGCAATGACTCTAGTTGTGGTTAGTAACAAGAACACACATGCAATGACACTGGTGGATCCATGTGTGGTCTCTGAAGAGAACACACATTTCAATGACACTGGTGGATCCATATGTGGTATGTGAAAAGAACACACATGAAATGACTCCAGTTGTTGTTAGTAAAAAGAACACACGTGCAATGACACTGGTGGATCCATATGTGGTATGTAAAAATAGCACACATGTAATGACTCTAGTTGTTGTTAGTAAAAAGAACACACATGCAATGACTCTGGTGGATCCATGCGTGGTCTCTAAAGAGAACACACATTTGAATGACTCTGGTTGTTGTTAGTAAAAAGAACACACATGCAAAGACACTGGTGGATCCATGTGTGGTCTCTGAAGAGAACACACATGCAATGACTCTGGTTGTTGTTAGTAAAAAGAGCACAGATGCTATGACACTGGTGGCTCCATAGGTGGGTTGTGAGAAGAACACACATGCAATGACACTGGTGGATCCATATGTGGTATGTGAAAAGAACACACATGCAATTACTCCAGTTGTTGTTAGTAACAAGAACACACATGCAATGACACTAGTGGATCCATGTGTGGTCTCTGAAGAGAACACACATTTCAATGACACTGGTGGATCCATATGTGGTATGTGAAAAGAACACACATGAAATGACACTGCTGGATCCATAGGTGGATTGTGAAACGAGAACACATGCAATGACACTGGTGGATCCATATGTGGTATGTGAAAAGAACACACATGCAATGACTCTAGTTGTTGTTAGTAAAAAGAACACACATGCAATGACACTGGTCGATCCATGTGTGGTCTCTGAAGAGAACACACATTTCAATGACTCTGGTTGTTGTTAGTAAAAAGAACACACATGCAATGACACTGGTGGATCCATGTGTGGTCTCTAAAGAGAACACACATGCAATGACACTGGTTGTTGTTAGTAAAAAGAGCACAGATGCAATGACACTGGTGGATCCATAGGTGGATTGTGAAAAGAACACACATGAAATGACACTGCTGGATCCATATGTGGTATGTGAAAAGAACACACATGCAATGACTCTGGTTGTTGTTAGTAACAAGAACACACATGCAATGACACTGGTGGATCCATGTGTAGTCTCTGAAGAGAACACACTTTTCAATGACACTGGTGGATCCATATGTGGTATGTGAAAAGAACACACATGAAATGACTCCAGTTGTTGTAAGTAAAAAGAACACACATGTAATGACCCTGGTGGATCCATTTGTGGTATGCGAAAATAACACACATGTAATGACTCCAGTCGTTGTTAGTAAAAAGAACACACATGCAATGACATTGGTGGAGCCATGCATGGTCTCTAAAGAGAACACACAATTCAATGACTCTGGTTGTTGTTAGTAAAAAGAACACACATGCAATGACACTGCTGGATCCAGGTGTGGTCTCTGAAGAGAACACACATGCAATGACTCTGGTTGTTGTTAGTAAAAAGAGCACACATGCAATGACACTGGTGGATCCATAGGTGGATTGTGAAAAGAACACAGATGCATTGACACTAGTGGATCCATATGTGGTATGTGAAAAGAACACACATTTAATGATTCTGGTTGTTGTTAGTAAAAAGAACACACATGCAATGACACTGGTGGATCCATAGGTGGATTGTGAAAAGAGCACACATGCAATGACTCTGGTGGATCCATATGTGGTATGTCAAAAGAACACACATGCAATGACTCCAGTTGTTGTTAGTAAAAAGAACACACATGCAATAACACTAGTGGATCCATGTGTGGTCTCTGAAGAGAACACACATATCAATGACACTGGTGGATCCATATGTGGTATGTGAAAAGAACACACATGAAATGACTCCAGTTGTTGTTAGTAAAAAGAACACACATGCGATGACAATGGTGGATCCATATGTGGTATGTGAGAAGAACACACATGCAATGACTCGAGTTGTTGTTAGTTAGAAGAACACACATGCAATGACACTGGTGGATCCATGTGTGGTCTCTAAAGAGAACACACATTTCAATGACACTGGTGGATCCATATGTGGTATGTGAAAAGAACACACATGAAATGACACTGGTGGATCCATAGGTGGATTGTGAAAAGAGCACACATGCAATGACACTGGTGGATCCATATGTGGTATGTGAACAGAGAACACATGCAATGACTCAAGTGGTTGTTAGTAAAAGAACACACATGCAATGACACTGGTCGATCCATGTGTGGTCTCCAAGAGAACACATTTCAATGACTCTGGTTGTTGTTAGTAAAAAGAACACACGTGCAATGACACTGGTGGATCCATGTGTGGTCTCTAAAGAGAACACACATGCAATGACTCTGGTTGTTGTTAGTAAAAAGAGCACAGATGCAATGACACTGGTGGATCCATAGGTGGATTGTGAAAAGAACACACATGAAATGACACTGCTGGATCCATATGTGGTATGTGAAAAGAACACACATGCAATGACTCTGGTTGTTGTTAGTAACAAGAACACACATGCAATGACACTGGTGGATCCATGTGTGGTCTCTGAAGAGAACACACTTTTCAATGACACTGGTGGATCCATATGTGGTATGTGAAAAGAACACACATGAAATGACTCCAGTTGTTGTATGTAAAAAGAACACACATGTAATGACACTGGTGGATCCATTTGTGGTATGCGAAAGTAACACGCATGTAATGACTCCAGTCGTTGTTAGTAAAAAGAACACACATGCAATGACATTGGTGGAGCCATGCATGGTCTCTAAAGAGAACACACAATTCAATGACTCTGGTTTTTGTTAGTAAAAAGAACACACATGCAATGACACTGCTGGATCCAGGTGTGGTCTCTGAAGAAAACACTCATGCAATGACTCTGGTTTTTGTTAGTAAAAAGAGCACACATGCAATGACACTGGTGGATCCATAGGTGGATTGTGAAAAGAACACAGATGCATTGACACTGGTGGATCCATATGTGGTATGTGAAAAGAACACACATTTAATGATTCTGGATGTTGTTAGTAAAAAGAACACACATGCAATGACACTGGTGGATCCATAGGTGGATTGTGAAAAGAGCACACATGCAATGACTCTGGTGGATCCATATGTGGTATGTCAAAAGAACACACATGCAATGACTCCAGTTGTTGTTAGTAAAAAGAACACACATGCAATGACACTAGTGGATCCATGTGTGGTCTCTGAAGAGAACACACATATCAATGACACTGGTGGATCCATATGTGGTATGTGAAAAGAACACACATGAAATGACTCCAGTTGTTGACAGTAAAAAGAACACACATGCAATGACAATGGTGGATCCATATGTGGTATGTGAGAAGAACACACATGCAATGACTCGAGTTGTTGTTAGTAAAAAGAACACACATGCAATGACCCTGGTGGATCCATGTGTGGTCTCTAAAGAGAACACACATTTCAATGACACTGGTGGATCCATATGTGGTATGTGAAAAGAACACACATGAAATGACACTGGTGGATCCATAGGTGGATTGTGAAAAGAGCACACATGCAATGACACTGGTGGATCCATATGTGGTATGTGAAAAGAACACACATGCAATGACTCTAGTTGTTGTTAGTAAAAAGAACACACATGCAATGACACTGGTCGATCCATGTGTGGTCTCTGAAGAGAAGACACATTTCAATGACTCTGGTTGTTGTTAGTAAAAAGAACACACGTGCAATGACACTGGTGGATCCATGTGTGGTCTCTAAAGAGAACACACATGCAATGACTCTGGTTGTTGTTAGTAAAAAGAGCACAGATGCAATGACACTGGTGGATCCACAGGTGGATTGTGAAAAGAACACACATGAAATGACACTGGTGGATCCATATGTGGTATGTGAAAAGAACACACATGCAATGACTCTGGTTGTTGTTAGTAACAAGAACACACATGCAATGACACTGGTGGATCCATGTGTGGTCTCTGAAGAGAACACACTTTTCAATGACACTGGTGGATCCATATGTGGTATGTGAAAAGAACACACATGAAATGACTCCAGTTGTTGTTAGTAAAAAGAACACACATGCAATGACACTGGTGGATCCATTTGTGGTATGCGAAAATAACACACATGTAATGACTCCAGTCATTGTTAGTAAAAAGAACACACATGCAATGATATTCGTGGATCCATGCATGGTTTGTAAAGAGAACACACATTTCAATGACTCTAGTTGTTGTTAGTAAAAAGAACACACATGCAATGACACTGCTGGATCTAGGTGTGGTCTCTGAAGAGAACACACATGCAATGACTCTGGTTGTTGTTAGTAAAAAGAGCACACATGCAATGACACTGGTGGATCCATAGGTGGATTGTGAAAAGAACACAGATGCATTGACACTGGTGTATCCATATATGGTATGTGAAAAGAACACACATTTCAATTATTCTGGTTGTTGTTAGTAAAAAGAACACACATGCAATGACACTGGTGGATCCATAGGTGGATTGTGAAAAGAGCACACATGCAATGACTCTGGTGGATCCATATGTGGTATGTGAAAAGAACACACATGCAATGACTCTAGTTGTTGTTAGTAAAAAGAACACACATGCAATGACACTGGTGGATCCATGTGTGGTCTCTGAAGAGAACACACATATCAATGACAATGGTGGATCCATATGTGGTATGTGAAAAGAACACACATGAAATGACTCCAGTTGTTGTTAGTAAAAAGAACACACATGCAATGACACTGGTGGATCCATAGGTGGATTGTGAAAAGAGCACACATGCAATGACTCTGGTGGATCCATATGTGGTATGTCAAAAGAACACACATGCAATGACTCCAGTTGTTGTTAGTAAAAAGAACACACATGCAATGACACTAGTGGATCCATGTGTGGTCTCTGAAGAGAACACACATATCAATGACACTGGTGGATCCATATGTGGTATGTGAAAAGAACACACATGAAATGAGTCCAGTTGTTGTGAGTAAAAAGAAAACACATGCAATGACAATGGTGGATCCATATGTGGTATGTGAGAAGAACACACATGCAATGACTCGAGTTGTTGTTAGTAAAAAGAACACACATGCAATGACACTGGTGGATCCATGTGTGGTCTCTAAAGAGAACACACATGTCAATGACACTGGTGGATCCATATGTGGTATGTGAAAAGAACACACATGAAATGACACTAGTGGATCCATAGGTGGATTGTGAAAAGAGCACACATGCAATGACACTGGTGGATCCATATGTGGTATGTGAAAAGAACACACATGCAATGACTCTAGTTGTTGTTAGTAAAAAGAACACACATGCAATGACACTGGTCGATCCATGTGTGGTCTCTGAAGAGAACACACATTTCAATGACTCTGGTTGTTGTTAGTAAAAAGAACACACCTGCAATGACACTGGTGGATCCATGTGTGGTCTCTAAAGAGAACACACATGCAATGACTCTGGTTGTTGTTAGTAAAAAGAGCACAGATGCAATGACACTGGTGGATCCATAGGTGGATTGTGAAAAGAACACACATGAAATGACACTGGTGGATCCATATGTGGTATGTGAAAAGAACACACATGCAATGACTCTGGTTGTTGTTAGTAACAAGAACACACATGCAATGACACTGGTGGATCCATGTGTGGTCTCTGAAGAGAACACACTTTTCAATGACACTGGTGGATCCATATGTGGTATGTGAAAAGAACACACATGAAATGACTCCAGTTGTTGTTAGTAAAAAGAACACACATGCAATGACACTGGTGGATCCATTTGTGGTATGCAAAAATAACACACATGTAATGACTCCAGTCGTTGTTAGTAAAAAGAACACACATGCAATGACATTCGTGGAGCCATGCATGGTTTGTAAAGAGAAAACACATTTCAATGACTGTGGTTGTTGTTAGTAAAAAGAACACACATGCAATGACACTTCTGGATCTAGGTGTGGTCTCTGAAGAGAACACACATGCAATGACTCTGGTTGTTGTTAGTAAAAAGAGCACACATGCAATGACACTGGTGGATCCATAGGTGGATTGTGAAAAGAACACAGATGCATTGACACTGGTGGATCCATATATGGTATGTGAAAAGAACACACATTTCAATTATTCTGGTTGTTGTTAGTAAAAAGAACACACATGCAATGACACTGGTGGATCCATAGGTGGATTGTGAAAAGAGCACACATGCAATGACACTGGTGGATCTATATGTGGTATGTGAAAAGAACACACATGCAATGACTCTAGTTGTTGTTAGTAAAAAGAACACACATGCAATGACACTGGTCGATCCATGTGTGGTCTCTGAAGAGAAGACACATTTCAATGACTCTGGTTGTTGTTAGTAAAAAGAACACACGTGCAATGACACTGGTGGATCCATGTGTGGTCTCTAAAGAGAACACACATGCAATGACTCTGGTTGTTGTTAGTAAAAAGAGCACAGATGCAATGACACTGGTGGATCCATAGGTGGATTGTGAAAAGAATACACATGAAATGACACTGGTGGATCCATATGTGGTATGTGAAAAGAACACACATGCAATGACTCTGGTTGTTGTTAGTAACAAGAACACACATGCAATGACACTGCTGGATCCATGTGTGGTCTCTGAAGAGAACACACTTTTCAATGACACTGGTGGATCCATATGTGGTATGTGAAAAGAACACACATGAAATGACTCCAGTTGTTGTTAGTAAAAAGAACACACATGCAATGACACTGGTGGATCCATTTGTGGTATGCAAAAATAACACACATGTAATGACTCCAGTCGTTGTTAGTAAAAAGAACACACATGCAATGACATTCGTGGAGCCATGCATGGTTTGTAAAGAGAACACACATTTCAATGACTGTGGTTGTTGTTAGTAAAAAGAACACACATGCAATGACACTTCTGGATCTAGGTGTGGTCTGTGAAGAGAACACACATGCAATGACTCTGGTTGTTGTTAGTAAAAAGAGCACACATGCAATGACACTGGTGGATCAATAGGTGGATTGTGAAAAGAACACAGATGCATTGACACTGGTGGATCCATATATGGTATGTGAAAAGAACACACATTTCAATTATTCTGGTTGTTGTTAGTAAAAAGAACACACATGCAATGACACTGGTGGATCCATAGGTGGATTGTGAAAAGAGCACACATGAAATGACTCTGGTGTATCCATATGTGGTATGTGAAAAGAACACACATGCAATGACTCTAGTTGTTGTTAGTAAAAAGAACACACATGCAATGACACTAGTGGATCCATGTGTGGTCTCTGAAGAGAACACACATATCAATGACACTGGTGGATCCATATGTGGTATGTGAAAAGAACACACATGAAATGACTCCAGTTGTTGTTAGTAAAAAGAAAACACATGCAATGACAAGGGTGGATCCATATGTGGTATGTGAGAAGAACACACATGCAATGACTCGAGTTGTTGTTAGTAAAAAGAACACACATGCAATGACCTTTGGTGGATCCATGTGTGGTCTCTAAAGAGAACACACATTTCAATGACACTGGTGGATCCATATGTGGTATGTGAAAAGAACACACATGAAATGACACTGGTGGATCCATAGGTGGATTGTGAAAAGAGCACACATGCAATGACACTGGTGGATCCATATGTGGTATGTGAAAAGAACACACATGCAATGACTCTAGTTGTTGTTAGTAAAAAGAACACACATGCAATGACACTGGTCGATCCATGTGTGGTCTCTGAAGAGAAGACACATTTCAATGACTCTGGTTGTTGTTAGTAAAAAGAGCACACGTGCAATGACACTGGTGGATCCATGTGTGGTCTCTAAAGAGAACACACATGCAATGACTCTGGTTGTTGTTAGTAAAAAGAGCACAGATGCAATGACACTGGTGGATCCATAGGTGGATTGTGAAAAGAACACACATGAAATGACACTGGTGGATCCATATGTGGTATGTGAAAAGAACACACATGCAATGACTCTGGTTGTTGTTAGTAAAAAGAGCACAGATGCTATGACACTGGTCGATCCATGTGTGGTCTCTGAAGAGAACACACATTTCAATGACTCTGGTTGTTGTTAGTAAATAGAACACACATGCAATGACACTGGTGGATCCATATGTGGTATGTGAAAAGAACACACATGCAATGACTCTGGTTGTTGTTAGTAAAAAGAGCACAGATGCTATGACACTGGTCGATCCATGTGTGGTCTCTGAAGAGAACACACATTTCAATGACTCTGGTTGTTGTTAGTAAAAAGAACACACATGCAATGACACTGGTGGATCCATATGTGGTATGTGAAAAGAACACACATGCAATTACTCCAGTTGTTATTAGTAACAAGAACACACATGCAATGACACTGGTGGATCCATGTGTGGTCTCTGAAGAGAACACACATTTCAATGACACTGGTGGATCCATATGTGGTATGTGAAAAGAACACACATGAAATGACACTGCTGGATCCATAGGTGGATTGTGAAAAGAGCACACATGCAATGACACTGTTGGATCCATATGTGGTATGTGAAAAGAACACACATGCAATGACTCTAGTTGTTGTTAGTAAAAATAACACACATGCAATGACACTGGTCGATCCATGTGTGGTCTCTGAAGAGAACACACATTTCAATGACTCTGGTTGTTGTTAGTAAAAAGAACACACACCAATGACATCAGGTGGATCCATGTGTGGTCTCTAAAGAGAACACATGCAATGACTCTGGTTGTTGTTAGTAAAAAGAGCACAGATGCAATGACACTGGTGGATCCATAGGTGGATTGTGAAAATAACACACATGAAATGACACTGCTGGATCCATATGTGGTATGTGAAAAGAACACACATGCAATGACTCTGGTTGTTGTTAGTAACAAGAACACACATGCAATGACACTTGTGGATCCATGTGTGGTCTCTGAAGAGAACACACTTTTCAATGACACTGGTGGATCCATATGTGGTATGTGAAAAGAACACACATGAAATGACTCCATGTTGTTGTAAGTAAAAAGAACACACATGTAATGACACTGGTGGATCCATTTGTGGTATGCGAAAATAACACACATGTAATGACTCCAGTCGTTGTTAGTAAAAAGAACACACATGCAATGACATTGGTGGAGCCATGCATGGTCTCTAAAGAGAACACACAATTCAATGACTCTGGTTGTTGTTAGTAAATAGAACACACATGCAATGACACTGCTGGATCCAGGTGTGGTCTCTGAAGAGAACACACATGCAATGACTCTGGTTGTTGTTAGTAAAAAGAGCACACATGCAATGACACTGGTGGATCCATAGGTGGATTGTGAAAAGAACACAGATGCATTGACACTGGTGGATCCATATGTGGTATGTGAAAAGAACACACATTTAATGATTCTGGTTGTTGTTAGTAAAAAGAACACACATGCAATGACACTGGTGGATCCATAGGTGGATTGTGAAAAGAGCACACATGCAATGACTCTGGTGGATCCATATGTGGTATGTCAAAAGAACACACATGCAATGACTCCAGTTGTTGTTAGTAAAAAGAACACACATGCAATGACACTAGTGGATCCATGTGTGGTCTCTGAAGAGAACACACATATCAATGACACTGGTGGATCCATATGTGGTATGTGAAAAGAACACACATGAAATGAGTCTAGTTGTTGTGAGTAAAAAGAAAACACATGCAATGACAATGGTGGATCCATATGTGGTATGTGAGAAGAACACACATGCAATGACTCGAGTTGTTGTTAGTAAAAAGAACACACATGCAATGACACTGGTGGATCCATGTGTGGTCTCTAAAGAGAACACACATTTCAATGACACTGGTGGATCCATATGTGGTATGTGAAAAGAACACACATGAAATGACACTGGTGGATCCATAGGTGGATTGTGAAAAGAGCACACATGCAATGACACTGGTGGATCCATATGTGGTATGTGAAAAGAACACACATGCAATGACTCTAGTTGTTGTTAGTAAAAAGAACACACATGCAATGACACTGGTCGATCCATGTGTGGTCTCTGAAGAGAACACACATTTCAATGACTCTGGTTGTTGTTAGTAAAAAGAACACACCTGCAATGACACTGGTGGATCCATGTGTGGTCTCTAAAGAGAACACACATGCAATGACTCTGGTTGTTGTTAGTAAAAAGAGCACAGATGCAATGACACTGGTGGATCCATAGGTGGATTGTGAAAAGAACACACATGAAATGACACTGGTGGATCCATATGTGGTATGTGAAAAGAACACACATGCAATGACTCTGGTTGTTGTTAGTAACAAGAACACACATGCAATGACACTTGTGGATCCATGTGTGGTCTCTGAAGAGAACACACTTTTCAATGACACTGGTGGATCCATATGTGGTATGTGAAAAGAACACACATGAAATGACTCCAGTTGTTGTTAGTAAAAAGAACACACATGCAATGACACTGGTGGATCCATTTGTGGTATGCAAAAATAACACACATGTAATGACTCCAGTCGTTGTTAGTAAAAAGAACACACATGCAATGACATTCGTGGAGCCATGCATGGTTTGTAAAGAGAACACACATTTCAAAGAATGTGGTTGTTGTTAGTAAAAAGAACACACATGCAATGACACTTCTGGATCTAGGTGTGGTCTCTGAAGAGAACACACATGCAATGACTCTGGTTGTTGTTAGTAAAAAGAGCACACATGCAATGACACTGGTGGATCCATAGGTGGATTGTGAAAAGAACACAGATGCATTGACACTGGTGGATCCATATATGGTATGTGAAAAGAACACACATTTCAATTATTCTGGTTGTTGTTAGTAAAAAGAACACACATGCAATGACACTGGTGGATCCATAGGTGGATTGTGAAAAGAGCACACATGCAATGACACTGGTGGATCTATATGTGGTATGTGAAAAGAACACACATGCAATGACTCTAGTTGTTGTTAGTAAAAAGAACACACATGCAATGACACTGGTCGATCCATGTGTGGTCTCTGAAGAGAAGACACATTTCAATGACTCTGGTTGTTGTTAGTAAAAAGAACACACGTGCAATGACACTGGTGGATCCATGTGTGGTCTCTAAAGAGAACACACATGCAATGACTCTGGTTGTTGTTAGTAAAAAGAGCACAGATGCAATGACACTGGTGGATCCATAGGTGGATTGTGAAAAGAATACACATGAAATGACACTGGTGGATCCATATGTGGTATGTGAAAAGAACACACATGCAATGACTCTGGTTGTTGTTAGTAACAAGAACACACATGCAATGACACTGCTGGATCCATGTGTGGTCTCTGAAGAGAACACACTTTTCAATGACACTGGTGGATCCATATGTGGTATGTGAAAAGAACACACATGAAATGACTCCAGTTGTTGTTAGTAAAAAGAACACACATGCAATGACACTGGTGGATCCATTTGTGGTATGCAAAAATAACACACATGTAATGACTCCAGTCGTTGTTAGTAAAAAGAACACACATGCAATGACATTCGTGGAGCCATGCATGGTTTGTAAAGAGAACACACATTTCAATGACTGTGGTTGTTGTTAGTAAAAAGAACACACATGCAATGACACTTCTGGATCTAGGTGTGGTCTGTGAAGAGAACACACATGCAATGACTCTGGTTGTTGTTAGTAAAAAGAGCACACATGCAATGACACTGGTGGATCCATAGGTGGATTGTGAAAAGA
This sequence comes from Avena insularis, assembly GCA_023614405.1. Classification (NCBI taxonomy): domain Eukaryota; kingdom Viridiplantae; phylum Streptophyta; class Magnoliopsida; order Poales; family Poaceae; genus Avena; species Avena insularis. The sequence continues at coordinate 318,608,930 of CM042686.1, forward strand.
ACACAGATGCATTGACACTGGTGGATCCATATATGGTATGTGAAAAGAACACACATTTCAATTATTCTGGTTGTTGTTAGTAAAAAGAACACACATGCAATGACACTGGTGGATCCATAGGTGGATTGTGAAAAGAGCACACATGCAATGACTCTGGTGTATCCATATGTGGTATGTGAAAAGAACACACATGCAATGACTCTAGTTGTTGTTAGTAAAAAGAACACACATGCAATGACACTAGTGGATCCATGTGTGGTCTCTGAAGAGAACACACATATCAATGACACTGGTGGATCCATATGTGGTATGTGAAAAGAACACACATGAAATGACTCCAGTTGTTGTTAGTAAAAAGAAAACACATGCAATGACAAGGGTGGATCCATATGTGGTATGTGAGAAGAACACACATGCAATGACTCGAGTTGTTGTTAGTAAAAAGAACACACATGCAATGACACTGGTGGATCCATGTGTGGTCTCTAAAGAGAACACACATTTCAATGACACTGGTGGATCCATATGTGGTATGTGAAAAGAACACACATGAAATGACACTGGTGGATCCATAGGTGGATTGTGAAAAGAGCACACATGCAATGACACTGGTGGATCCATATGTGGTATGTGAAAAGAACACACATGCAATGACTCTAGTTGTTGTTAGTAAAAAGGACACACATGCAATGACACTGGTCGATCCATGTGTGGTCTCTGAAGAGAAGACACATTTCAATGACTCTGGTTGTTGTTAGTAAAAAGAGCACACGTGCAATGACACTGGTGGATCCATGTGTGGTCTCTAAAGAGAACACACATGCAATGACTCTGGTTGTTGTTAGTAAAAAGAGCACAGATGCAATGACACTGGTGGATCCATAGGTGGATTGTGAAAAGAACACACATGAAATGACACTGGTGGATCCATATGTGGTATGTGAAAAGAACACACATGCAATGACTCTGGTTGTTGTTAGTAACAAGAACACACATGCAATGACACTGGTGGATCCATGTGTGGTCTCTGAAGAGAACACACTTTTCAATGACACTGGTGGATCCATATGTGGTATGTGAAAAGAACACACATGAAATGACTCCAGTGGTTGTTAGTAAAAAGAACACACATGCAATGACACTGGTGGATCCATTTGTGGTATGCGAAAATAACACACATGTAATGACTCCAGTCGTTGTTAGTAAAAAGAACACACATGCAATGATATTCGTGGATCCATGCATGGTTTGTAAAGAGAACACACATTTCAGTGACTCTAGTTGTTGTTAGTAAAAAGAACACACATGCAATGACACTGCTAGATCTAGGTGTGGTCTCTGAAGAGAACACACATGCAATGACTCTGGTTGTTGTTAGTAAAAAGAGCACACATGCAATGACACTGGTGGATCCATAGGTGGATTGTGAAAAGAACACAGATGCATTGACACTGGTGGATCCATATATGGTATGTGAAAAGAACACACATTTCAATTATTCTGGTTGTTGTTAGTAAAAAGAACACACATGCAATGACACTGGTGGATCCATAGGTGGATTGTGAAAAGAGCACACATGCAATGACTCTGGTGTATCCATATGTGGTATGTGAAAAGAACACACATGCAATGACTCTAGTTGTTGTTAGTAAAAAGAACACACATGCAATGACACTAGTGGATCCATGTGTGGTCTCTGAAGAGAACACACATATCAATGACACTGGTGGATCCATATGTGGTATGTGAAAAGAACACACATGAAATGACTCCAGTTGTTGTTAGTAAAAAGAAAACACATGCAATGACAAGGGTGGATCCATATGTGGTATGTGAGAAGAACACACATGCAATGACTCGAGTTGTTGTTAGTAAAAAGAACACACATGCAATGACACTAGTGGATCCATGTGTGGTCTCTAAAGAGAACACACATTTCAATGACACTGGTGGATCCATATGTGGTATGTGAAAAGAACACACATGAAATGACACTGGTGGATCCATAGGTGGATTGTGAAAAGAGCACACATGCAATGACACTGGTGGATCCATATGTGGTATGTGAAAAGAACACACATGCAATTACTCTAGTTGTTGTTAGTAAAAAGAACACACATGCAATGACACTGGTCGATCCATGTGTGGTCTCTGAAGAGAAGACACATTTCAATGACTCTGGTTGTTGTTAGTAAAAAGAGCACACGTGCAATGACACTGGTGGATCCATGTGTGGTCTCTAAAGAGAACACACATGCAATGACTCTGGTTGTTGTTAGTAAAAAGAGCACAGATGCAATGACACTGGTGGATCCATAGGTGGATTGTGAAAAGAACACACATGAAATGACACTGGTGGATCCATATGTGGTATGTGAAAAGAACACACATGCAATGACTCTGGTTGTTGTTAGTAACAAGAACACACATGCAATGACACTGGTGGATCCATGTGTGGTCTCTGAAGAGAACACACTTTTCAATGACACTGGTGGATCCATATGTGGTATGTGAAAAGAACACACATGAAATGACTCCAGTGGTTGTTAGTAAAAAGAACACACATGCAATGACACTGGTGGATCCATTTGTGGTATGCGAAAATAACACACATGTAATGACTCCAGTCGTTGTTAGTAAAAAGAACACACATGCAATGATATTCGTGGATCCATGCATGGTTTGTAAAGAGAACACACATTTCAATGACTCTAGTTGTTGTTAGTAAAAAGAACACACATGCAATGACACTGCTAGATCTAGGTGTGGTCTCTGAAGAGAACACACATGCAATGACTCTGGTTGTTGTTAGTAAAAAGAGCACACATGCAATGACACTGGTGGATCCATAGGTAGATTGTGAAAATAACACACATGCAATGACACTGGTGGATACATGTGTGGTCTCTAAAGAGAACACACATGCAATGACTCTGGTTGTTGTTAGTAAAAAGAGCACAGATGCAATGACACTGGTGGATACATAGGTGGATTGTGAAAAGAACACACATTTCAATGACACTGGTGGATCCATATGTGGTATGTGAAAAGAACACACATGAAATGACTCCAGTTGTTGTTAGTAAAAAGAACACACGTGCAATGACACTGGTGGCTCCATATGTGGTATGTAAAAATAGCACACATGTAATGACTCTAGTTGTTGTTAGTAAAAAGAACACACATGCAATGACTCTGGTGGATCCATGCGTGGTCTCTGAAGAGAACACACATTTCAATGACTCTAGTTGTTGTTAGTAAAAAGAACACACATGCAATGACACTGGTGGATCCATGTGTGGTTTCTGAAGAGAACACACATGCAATGACTCTGGTTGTTCTTAGTAAAAAGAGCACAGATGCTATGACACTGGTGGATCCATAGGTGGGTTGTGAAAAGAACACACATGCAATGACACTGGTGGATCCATATGTGGTATGTGAAAAGAACACACACTTCAATGATTCTGGCTGTTGTTAGTAAAAACAACACACATGCAATGACACTAGTGGATCCATGTGTGGTCTCTGAAGAGAACACACATATCAATGACACTGGTGGATCCATATGTGGTATGTGAAAAGAACACACATGAAATGACTCTAGTTGTTGTTAGTAAAAAGAAGACACATGCAATGACACTGGTGGATCCATATGTGGTATGTGAAAAGAACACACATGCAATGACTCGAGTTGTTGTTAGTAAAAAGAACACACATGCAATGATACTTGTGGATCCATGTGTGGTCTCTGAAGAGAACACACATATCAATGACACTGGTGGATCCATATGTGGTATGTGAAAAGAACACACATGAAATGACACTGGTGGATCCATAGGTGGATTGTGAAAAGATCACACATGCAATGACACTGGTGGATCCATATGTGGTATGTGAAAAGAACACACATGCAATGACTCCAGTTGTTGTTAGTAAAAAGAACACACACGCAATGACACTGGTGGATCCATGTGTGGTCTCTAAAGAGAACACACATTTCAATGACTCTGGTTGTTGTTAGTAAAAAACACACATGCAATGACACTGGTGGATCCATGTGTGGTCTCTTAAGACAACACACATGCAATGACTATGGTTGTTGTTAGTAAAAGAGCACACATGCAATGACACTGGTGTATCCATAGGTGGATTGTGAAAAGAACACACATACAATGACACTGGTGGATCCATATGTGGTATGTGAAAAGAACAGACATTTCAATGACTCTGGTTGTTGTTAGTAAAAAGAACACACATGCAATGACATTGGTGGATCCATGTGTGGTCTCTGAAGAGAACACACATGTAATGACTCTGGTTGTTATTAGTAAAAAGAGCACAGATGTTATGACACTGGTGGATCCATAGGTGGATTGTGAAAAGAACACACATGCAATGACACTGGTGGATCCATATGTGATATGTGAAAAGAACACACATTTCAATTATTCTGGTTGTTGTTAGTAAAAAGAACACACATGCAATGACACTGGTGGATCCATAGGTGGATTGTGAAGAGAACACACATGCAATGACTCTGGTGGATCCATATGTGGTATGCGAAAAGAACACACATGCAATGACTCTAGTTGTTGGTAGTAAAAATAACACACATGCAATGACACTAGTGGATCCATGTGTGGTCTCTGAAGAGAACACACATATCAATGACACTGGTGGATCTATATGTGGTATGTGAAAAGAACACACATGAAATGACTTCGGTTGTTGTTAGTAAAAAGAACACACATGCAATGACACTGGTGGATCCATATGTGGTATGTTAAAAGAACACACATGCGAAGACTCGAGTTGTTGTTAGTGAAAAGAACACACATGCAATGACACTGGTGGATCCATGTGTGGTCTCCGAAGAGAACACACATTTCAATGACAAGGGTGGATCCATATGTGGTATGTGAAAAGAACACACATGAAATGACACTGGTGGATCCGTAGGTGGATTGTGAAAAGAGCACACATGCAATGACACTAGTGGATCCATATGTGGTATGTGAAAAGAACACACATGCAATGACTCCAGTTGTTGTTAGTAAAAAGAACACACATGCAATGACACTAGTGCTTCTATGTGTGGTCTCTGAAGAGAACACACATTTCAATGACTCCGGTTCTTGTTAGTAAAAAGTACACACATGCAATGACACTGGTGGATCCATGAGTGGTCTCTTAAGAGAAAACACATGAAATGAGTCTGGTTGTTGTTAGTAAAAAGATCACACATGCAATGACACTAGTGGATCCATGTGTGGTCTCTGAAGAGAACACACATGAAATGAGTCTAGTTGTTGTTAGTAAAAAGATCACACATGCAATGACACTGGTGGATCCATAGGTGGATTGTGAAAGGAACACACATGCAATGACACTGGTGGATCCATATGGGGTATGTGAAAAGAACACACATGCAATGACTTTGGTTGTTGTTAGTAACAAGAATACACATGCAATTACACTGGTGGATCCATGTGTGGTCTCTGAAGAGAACACACATTTCAATGACACTGGTGGATCCATATGTGGTATCTGAAAAGAAAACACATGAAATGACTCGAGTTGTTGTTAGTAAAAAGAACACACATGCAATGACACTGGTGGATCCATATGTGGTATGTAAAAATAGCACACATGTAATGACTCTAGTTGTTGTTAGTAAAAAGAACACACATGCAATGACACTAGTGGATCCATGCGTGGTGTCTGAAGAGAAAACACATTTCAATGACTCTGGTTGTTGTTAGTAAAAAGAACACACATGCAATGACACTGGTGGATCCATGTGTGGTCTCTGAAGAGAACACACATGCAATGACTCAGGTTGATGTTAGTAAAAAGAGCACAGATTCTATGACACTGGTGGATCCATAGGTGGGTTGTGAAAACAATACACATGCAATGACACAGGTGGATCCATATGTGGTATGTGAAAAGAACACATATTTCAATGATTCTGGCTGTTGTTAGTAAAAAGAACACACATGCAATGACACTGGTGGATCCATAGGTGGATTGTGAAGAGAACACACATGCAATGACTCTGGTGGATCCATATGTGGTATGTGAAAAGAACACACATGCAATGACTCCAGTTGTTGTTAGTAAAAAGAACACACATGCAATGACACTAGTGGATCCATGTGTGGTCTCTGAAGAGAACACACATATCAATGACACTGGTGGATCCATATGTGGTATGTGAAAAGATCACACATGAAAAATGACTCCAGTTGTTGTTAGTAAAAAGAACACACATGCAATGACACTAGTGGATCCATATGTGGTATGTGAGAAGAACACACATGCAATGACTCGAGTTGTTGTTAGTAAAAAGAACACACATGCAATGACACTGGTGGATCCATGTGTGGTCTCTGAAGAGAACACACATTTCAATGACTCTGGTTGTTGTTAGTAAAAAAACACACATGCAATTACACTAGTGGATCCATGTGTGTTCTCTTAAGAGAACACACATGCAATGACTATGGTTGTTGTTAGTAAAAGAGCACACATGCAATAACACTGGTGTATCCATAGGTGGATTGTGAAAATAACACACATGCAATGACACTGGTGGATCCATATGTGGTATGTGAAAAGAACAAACATTTCAATGACTCTGGTTGTTGTTAGTAAAAAGAACACACATGCAATGACACTGGTGGATCCATGTGTCATCTCTGAAGAGAACACACATGTAATGACTCTGGTTGTTGTTAGTAAAAAGAGCACAGATGCTATGACACTGGTGGATCCATAGGTGGATTGTGAAAAGAACACACATGCAATGACACTGGTGGATCCATATGTGGTATGTGAAAAGAACACACATTTCAATTATTCTGGTTGTTGTTAGTAAAAATAACACACATGCAATGACACTGGTGGATCCATAGGTGGATTGTGAAGAGAACACACATGCAATGACTCTGGTGGATCCATATATGGTATGTGAAAAGAACACACATGCAATGACTCTAGTTGTTGTTAGTAAAAAGAACACACATGCAATGACACTAGTGGATCCATGTGTGGTCTCTAAAGAGAACACACATATCAATGACACTGGTGGATCCATATGTGGTATGTGAAAAGAACACACATGAAATGACTTCAGTTGTTGTTAGTAAAAAGAACACACATGCTATGACACTGGTGGATCCATATGTGGTATGTGAAAAGAACACACATTTCAATGACTCTGGTTGTTGTTAGTAAAAAGAACACACATGCTATGACACTAGTGGATCCATAGGTGGATTGTGAAGAGAACACACATGCAATGACTCTGGTGGATCCATATGTGGTATGTGAAAAGAACACACATGCAATGACACTGGTGGATCCGTAGGTGGATTGTGAAAAGAGCACACATGCAATGACACTGGTGGATCCATATGTGGTATGTGAAAAGAACACACATTCAATGACTCTAGTTGTTGTTAGTAAAAAGAACACACATGCAATGACACTGGTGGATCCATGTGTGGTCTCTCAAGAGAACACACATTTCAATGACTCCAGTTGTTGTTAGTAAAAAGTACACACATGCAATGACAACGGTGGATCCATGTGTGGTCTCTGAAGAGAACACACATGAAATGACTCTGGTTGTTGTTAGTAAAAATATCACACATGCAATGACACTGGTGGATCCATAGGTGGATTGTGAAAGGAACACACATGCAATGACACTGGTGGATCCATATGGGGTATGTGAAAAGAACACACATGCAATGACTCTGGTTGTTGTTAGTAACAAGAACACACATGCAATGACACTGGTGGATCTATGTTGTGTCTCTGAAGAGAACACACATTTCAATGACACTGGTGGATCCATATGTGGTATGTGAAAAGAACACACATGAAATGACTCCAGTTGTTGTTAGTAAAAAGAACACACATGCAATGACACGGGTGGATCCATATGTGGTATGTAAAAATAGCACACATGTAATGACTCTAGTTGTTGTTAGTAAAAATAACACACATGCAATGACACTGGTGGATCCATGCGTGGTCTCTGAAGAGAACACACATTTCAATAACTCTGGTTGTTGTTAGTAAAAAGAACACACATGCAATGACACTGGTGGATCCATGTGTGATCTCTGAAGAGAACACACATGCAATGACTCTGGTTGTTGTTAGTAAAAAGAGCACATATACTATGACACTGGTGGATCCATAGGTGGGTTGTGAAAATAACACACATGCAATGACACTGGTGGATCCATATGTGGTATGTGAAAAGAACACACATTTCAATGATTCTGGCTGTTGTTAGTAAAAAGAACACACATGCAATTAAACTGGTGGATCCATAGGTGGATTGTGAAGAGAACACACATGCAATGACTCTGGTGGATCCATATGTGGTATGTGAAAAAAAACACATGCAATGACTCTAGTTGTTGTTAGTAAAAAGAACACACATGCAATGACACTAGTGGATCCATGTGTGGTCTCTGAAGAGAACACACATATCAATGACACTGGTGGATCCATATGTGGTATGTGAAAAGAACACACGTGAAATGACTCTAGTTGTTGTTAGTAAAAAGAACACACATGCAATGACACTGGTGGATCCATATGTGGTATGTGAAAAGAACACACATGCAATGACTCGAGTTGTTGTTAGTAAAAAGAACACACATGCAATGACAGTGGTGGATCCATGTGTGGTCTCTGAAGAGAACACACATTTCAATGACATGGGTGGATCCATATGTGGTATGTGAAAAGAACACACATGAAATGACACTGGTGGATCCATAGGTGGATTGTGAAAAGAGCACACATGCAATGACACTGGTGGATCCATATGTGCTATGTGAAAAGAACACACATGCAATGACTCCAGTTGTTGTTAGTATAAAGAACACACATACAATGACACTGGTGGATCCATGTGTGGTCTCTAAAGAGAACACACATTTCAATTACTCTAGTTGTTAGTAAAAACATCACACATGCAATAACACTGGTGGATCCATAGGTGGATTGTGAAAAGAACACACATGCAATGACCCTGGTGGATCCATATGTGGTATTTGAAAAGAACAGACATTTCAATGACTCTGGTTGTTGTTAATAAAAAGAAACCACATGCAATGACACTGGTGGATCCATGTGTGGTCTATGAAGAGAACACACATGTAATGACTCTGGTTGTTGTTAGTAAAAAGAGCACACATGCTATGACACTGGTGGATCCATAGGTGGATTGTGAAAAGAACACACATTTCAATTATTCTGGTTGTTGTTAGTAAAAAGAACACACATGCAATGACACTGGTGGATCCCTAGGTGGATTGTGAAGAGAACACACATGCAATGACTCTGGTGGCTCGATATGTGGTATGTGAAAAGAACACACATGCAATGACTCCAGGTGTTGTTAGTAAAAAGAACACACATGCAATGACACTAGTGGATCCATGTGTGGTCTCTGAAGAGAACACACATATCAATGACACTGGTGGATCCATATGTGGTATGTGAAAAGAACACACATGAAATGACTTCTGTTGTTGTTAGTAAAGAGAACACACATGCAATGACACTGGTGGATCCATATGTGGTATGTGAAAAGAACACACATGCAATGACTCGAGTTGTTGTTAGTAAAAATAACACACATGGAATGACACTGGTGGATCCATGTGTGGTCTCTGAAGAGCACACACATTTCGATGACAAGGGTGGATCCATATGTGGTATGTGAAAAGAACACACATGAAATTACACTGGTGGATCTGTAGGTGGATTGTGAAAAGAGCACACATGCAATGACACTGGTGGATCCATATGTGGTATGTGAAAAGAACACACATGCAATGACTCCAGTTGTTGTTAGTAAAAAGAACACACATGCAATGACACTGGTGGATCAATGTGTGGTCTCTCAAGAGAACACACATTTCAATGACTCCGGTTGTTGTTAGTAAAAAGTACACACATGCAATGACAATGGTGGATCCATGTGTGGTCTCTGAAGAGAACACACATGAAATGACTCTGGTTGTTGTTAGTAAGAAGATCACACATGCAATGACACTGGTGGATCCATAGGTGGATTGTGAAAGGAACACACATGCAATGACACTAGTGGATCCATATGGGGTATGTGAAAAGAACACACATGCAATGACTCTGGTTGTTGTTAGTAACAAGAACACACATGCAATGACACTGGTGGATCCATGTGTGGTCTCTGAAGAGAACACACATTTCAATGACACTGGTGGATCCATATGTGGTATGTGAAAAGAACACACATGAAATGACTCTAGTTGTTGTTAGTAAAAAGAACACACATGCAATGACACTGGTGGATCCATATGTGGTATGTAAAAATAGCACACATGTAATGACTCTAGTTGTTGTTAGTAAAAATAACACACATGCAATGACACTGGTGGATCCATGCGTGGTCTCTGAAGAGAACACACATTTCAATGACTCTGGTTGTTGTTAGTAAAAAGAACACACATGCAATGACACTGGTTGTTGTTAGTAAAAAGAACACACATGCAATGACACTGGTGGATCCATGTGTGGTCTCTGAAGAGAACACACATGCAATGACTCTGGTTGTTGTTAGTAAAAAGAGCACATATGCTATGACACTGGTGGATCCATAGGTGGGTTGTGAAAAGAACACACATGCAATGACACTGGTGGATCCATGTGTGGTCCCTAAAGAGAACACACATGCAATGACTCTGGTTGTTGCTAGTAAAAAGAGCACATATGCTATGACACTGGTGGATCCATAGGTGGGTTGTGAAAAGAACACACATGCAATGACACTGGTGGATCCATGTGTGGTCTCTGAAGAGAACACACATGCAATGACTCTGGTTGTTGTTAGTAAAAAGAGCACATATGCTATGACACTGGTGGATCCATAGGTGGATTGTGAAAAGAACACACATGCAATGACACTGGTGGATCCATATGTGGTATGTGAAAAGAACAGACATTTCAATGACTCTGGTTGTTGTTAGTAAAAATAACACACATGCAATGACACTGGTGGATCCATGTGTGGTCTATGAAGAGAACACACATATCAATGACACTGGTGGATCCATATGTGGTATGTGAAAAGAACACACATGAAATGACTCCAGTTGTTGTTAGTAAAAAGAACACACATGCAATAACACTGGTGGATCCATATGTGGTATGTGAAAAGAACACACATGCAATGACTCGAGTTGTTGTTAGTAAAAAGAACACACATGCAATGACACTGGTGGATCCATGTGTGGTCTCTGAAGAGAACACACATTTCAATGACATGGGTGGATCCATATGTGGTATGTGAAAAGAACAAACCTGAAATGACACTGGTGGATCCATAGGTGGATTGTGAAAAGAGCACACATGCAATGACACTGGTGGCTCCATATGTGGTATGTGAAAAGAACACACATGAAATGACTTAAGTTGTTGTTAGTAAAGATCACACATGCAATGACACTGGTGGATCCATATGTGGTATGTGAAAAGAACACACATGCAATGACTCGAGTTGTTGTTAGTAAAAATAACACACATGGAATGACACTGGTGGATCCATGTGTGGTCTCTGAAGAGCACACACATTTCAATGACAAGGGTGGATCCATATGTGGTATGTGAAAAGAACACACATGAAATGACACTGGTGGATCTGTAGGTGGATTGTGCAAAGAGCACACATGCAATGACACTGGTGGATCCATATGTGGTATGTGAATTGAACACACATGCTATGACTCCAGTTGTTGTTAGTAAAAAGAACACACATGCAATGACACTGGTGGATCAATGTGTGGTCTGAAGAGAACACACATTTCAATGACTCGGTTGTTGTTAGTAAAAAGTACACACATGCAATGACAATGGTGGATCCATGTGTGGTCTCTGAAGAGAACACACATGAAATGACTCTGGTTGTTGTTAGTAAGAAGATCACACATGCAATGACACTGGTGGATCCATAGGTGGATTGTGAAAGGAACACACATGCAATGACACTAGTGGATCCATATGGGGTATGTGAAAAGAACACACATGCAATGACTCTGGTTGTTGTTAGTAACAAGAACACACATGCAATGACACTGGTGGATCCATGTGTGGTCTCTGAAGAGAACACACATTTCAATGACACTGGTGGATCCATATGTGGTATGTGAAAAGAACACACATGAAATGACTCTAGTTGTTGTTAGTAAAAAGAACACACATGCAATGACACTGGTGGATCCATATGTGGTATGTAAAAATAGCACACATGTAATGACTCTAGTTGTTGTTAGTAAAAATAACACACATGCAATGACACTGGTGGATCCATGCGTGGTCTCTGAAGAGAACACACATTTCAATGACTCTGGTTGTTGTTAGTAAAAAGAACACACATGCAATGACACTGGTTGTTGTTAGTAAAAAGAACACACATGCAATGACACTGGTGGATCCATGTGTGGTCTCTGAAGAGAACACACATGCAATGACTCTGGTTGTTGTTAGTAAAAAGAGCACATATGCTATGACACTGGTGGATCCATAGGTGGGTTGTGAAAAGAACACACATGCAATGACACTGGGTCAGGATCATGTGTGGTCCCTAAAGAGAACACATGCAATGACTCTGTTGTTGTTAGTAAAAAGAGCACATATGCTATGACACTGGTGGATCCATAGGTGGGTTGTGAAAGAACACATGCAATGACACAGGATCCATGTGTGGTCTCTGAAGAACACACATGCAATGACTCTGGTTGTTGTTAGTAAAAAGAGCACATATGCTATGACACTGGTGGATCCATAGGTGGATTGTGAAAAGAACACACATGCAATGACACTGGTGGATCCATATGTGGTATGTGAAAAGAACAGACATTTCAATGACTCTGGTTGTTGTTAGTAAAAATAACACACATGCAATGACACTGGTGGATCCATGTGTGGTCTATGAAGAGAACACACATATCAATGACACTGGTGGATCCATATGTGGTATGTGAAAAGAACACACATTAAAACGCTCGACTTGTTGTTAGTAAAAAGAACACACATGCAATAACACTGGTGGATCCATATGTGGTATGTGAAAAGAACACACATGCAATGACTCGAGTTGTTGTTAGTAAAAAGAACACACATGCAATGACACTGGTGGATCCATGTGTGGTCTCTGAAGAGAACACACATTTCAATGACATGGGTGGATCCATATGTGGTATGTGAAAAGAACACACATGAAATGACACTGGTGGATCCATAGGTGGATTGTGAAAAGAGCACACATGCAATGACACTGGTGGATCCATATGTGGTATGTGAAAAGAACACACATGAAATGACTTCAGTTGTTGTTAGTAAAGAGAACACACATGCAATGACACTGGTGGATCCATATGTGGTATGTGAAAAGAACACACATGCAATGACTCGAGTTGTTGTTAGTAAAAATAACACACATGGAATGACACTGGTGGATCCATGTGTGGTCTCTGAAGAGCACACACATTTCAATGACAAGGGTGGATCCATATGTGGTATGTGAAAAGAACCCATATGAAATGACACAGGTGGATCTGTGGATGGATTATGAAAAGAGCACACATGCAATGACACTGGTGGATCCATATGTGGTATGTGAAAAGAATACACATGCAATGACTCCAGTTGTTGTTAGTAAAAAGAACACACATGCAATGACACTGGTGGATCAATGTGTGGTCTCTCAAGAGAACACACATTTCAATGACTCCGGTTGTTGTTAGTAAAAAGTACACACATGCAATGACACTGGTGGATCCATGTGTGGTCTATGAAGAGAACACACATATCAATGACACTGGTGGATCCATATGTGGTATGTGAAAAGAACACACATGAAATGACTCCAGTTGTTGTTAGTAAAAAGAACACACATGCAATAACACTGGTGGATCCATATGTGGTATGTGAAAAGAACACACATGCAATGACTCGAGTTGTTGTTAGTAAAAAGAACACACATGCAATGACACTGGTGGATCCATGTGTGGTCTCTGAAGAGAACACACATTTCAATGACATGGGTGGATCCATATGTGGTATGTGAAAAGAACACACATGAAATGACACTGGTGGATCCATAGGTGGATTGTGAAAAGAGCACACATGCAATGACACTGGTGGATCCATATGTGGTATGTGAAAAGAACACACATGAAATGACTTCAGTTGTTGTTAGTAAAGAGAACACACATGCAATGACACTGGTGGATCCATATGTGGTATGTGAAAAGAACACACATGCAATGACTCGAGTTGTTGTTAGTAAAAATAACACACATGGAATGACACTGGTGGATCCATGTGTGGTCTCTGAAGAGCACACACATTTCAATGACAAGGGTGGATCCATATGTGGTATGTGAAAAGAACACACATGAAATGACACTGGTGGATCTGTAGGTGGATTGTGAAAAGAGCACACATGCAATGACACTGGTGGATCCATATGTGGTATGTGAAAAGAACACACATGCAATGACTCCAGTTGTTGTTAGTAAAAAGAACACACATGCAATGACACTGGTGGATCAATGTGTGGTCTCTCAAGAGAACACACATTTCAATGACTCCGGTTGTTGTTAGTAAAAAGTACACACATGCAATGACAATGGTGGATCCATGTGTGGTCTCTGAAGAGAACACACATGAAATGACTCTGGTTGTTGTTAGTAAGAAGATCACACATGCAATGACACTGGTGGATCCATAGGTGGATTGTGAAAGGAACACACATGCAATGACACTAGTGGATCCATATGGGGTATGTGAAAAGAACACACATGCAATGACTCTGGTTGTTGTTAGTAACAAGAACACACATGCAATGACATGGTGGATCCATGTGTGGTCTGAAGAGAACACACATTTCAATGACACTGGTGGATCCATATGTGGTATGTGAAAAGAACACACATGAAATGACTCTAGTTGTTGTTAGTAAAAAGAACACACATGCAATGACACTGGTGGATCCATATGTGGTATGTAAAAATAGCACACATGTAATGACTCTAGTTGTTGTTAGTAAAAATAACACACATGCAATGACACTGGTGGATCCATGCGTGGTCTCTGAAGAGAACACACATTTCAATGACTCTGGTTGTTGTTAGTAAAAAGAACACACATGCAATGACACTGGTTGTTGTTAGTAAAAAGAACACACATGCAATGAAACTGCTGGATCCATGTGTGGTCTCTGAAGAGAACACACATGCAATGACTCAGTTGTTGTTAGTAAAAGAGCACATATGCTATGACACTGGTGGGTCCATAGGTGGGTTGTGAAAAGAACACACATGCAATGACACTGGATCCATGTGTGGTCCCTAAAGAGAACACACATGCAATGACTGGTTGTTGTTAGTAAAAGAGCACATATGCTATGACACTGGTGGATCCATAGGTGGGTTGTGAAAAGAACACACATGCAATGACATCAGTGGATCCATGTGTGGTCTCAAGAGAACACACATGCAATGACTGGTTGTTGTCGGTAAAAAGAGCACATATGCTATGACACTGGTGGATCCATATGTGGATTGTTAAAAGAACACACATGCAATGACACTGGTGGATCCATATGTGGTATGTGAAAAGAACAGACATTTCAATGAGTCTGGTTGTTGTTAGTAAACATAACACACATGCAATGACACTGGTGGATCCATGTGTGGTCTCTGAAGAGAACACATATCAATGACACTGGTGGATACAAATGTGGTATGTGAAAAGACCACACGTGAAATGACTCAGTTGTTGTTAGTAAAAGAACACACATGCAATAACACTGTGGATCCATATGTGGTATGTGAAAAGAACACACATGCAATGACTCGAGTTGTTGTTAGTAAAAAGAACACACATGCAATGACATCAGTGGATCCATGTGTGGTCTCTGAAGAGAACACACATTTCAATGACATGGGTGGATCCATATGTGGTATGTGAAAAGAACACACATGAAATGACACTGGTGGATCCATAGGTGGATTGTGAAAAGAGCACACATGCAATGACACTGGTGGATCCATATGTGGTATGTGAAAAGAACACACATGAAATGACTTCAGTTGTTGTTAGTAAAGAGAACACACATGCAATGACACTGGTGGATCCATATGTGGTATGTGAAAAGAACACACATGCAATGACTTGAGTTGTTGTTAGTAAAAATAACACACATGGAATGACACTGGTGGATCCATGTGTGGTCTCTGAAGAGCACACACATTTCAATGACAAGGGTGGATCCATATGTGGTATGTGAAAAGAACACACATGAAATGACACTGGTGGATCTGTAGGTGGATTGTGAAAAGAGCACACATGCAATGACACTGGTGGATCCATATGTGGTATGTGAAAAGAACACACATGCAATGACTCCAGTTGTTGTTAGTAAAAAGAACACACATGCAATGACACTGGTGGATCAATGTGTGGTCTCTCAAGAGAACACACATTTCAATGACTCCGGTTGTTGTTAGTAAAAAGTACACACATGCAATGACAATGGTGGATCCATGTGTGGTCTCTGAAGAGAACACACATGAAATGACTCTGGTTGTTGTTAGTAAGAAGATCACACATGCAATGACACTGGTGGATCCATAGGTGGATTGTGAAAGGAACACACATGCAATGACACTAGTGGATCCATATGGGGTATGTGAAAAGAACACACATGCAATGACTCTGGTTGTTGTTAGTAACAAGAACACACATGCAATGACACTGGTGGATCCATGTGTGGTCTCTGAAGAGAACACACATTTCAATGACACTGGTGGATCCATATGTGGTATGTGAAAAGAACAGACATGAAATGACTCTAGTTGTTGTTAGTAAAAAGAACACACATGCAATGACACTGGTGGATCCATATGTGGTATGTAAAAATAGCACACATGTAATGACTCTAGTTGTTGTTAGTAAAAATAACACACATGCAATGACACTGGTGGATCCATGCGTGGTCTCTGAAGAGAACACACATTTCAATGACTCTGGTTGTTGTTAGTAAAAAGAACACACATGCAATGACACTGGTTGTTGTTAGTAAAAAGAACACACATGCAATGACACTGGTGGATCCATGTGTGGTCTCTGAAGAGAACACACATGCAATGACTCTGGTTGTTGTTAGTAAAAAGAGCACATATGCTATGACACTGGTGGATCCATAGGTGGGTTGTGAAAAGAACACACATGCAATGACACTGGTGGATCCATGTGTGGTCCCTAAAGAGAACACACATGCAATGACTCTGGTTGTTGTTAGTAAAAAGAGCACATATGCTATGACACTGGTGGATCCATAGGTGGGTTGTGAAAAGAACACACATGCAATGACACTGGTGGATCCATGTGTGGTCTCTGAAGAGAACACACATGCAATGACTCTGGTTGTTGTTAGTAAAAAGAGCACATATGCTATGACACTGGTGGATCCATAGGTGGATTGTGAAAAGAACACACATGCAATGACACTGGTGGATCCATATGTGGTATGTGAAAAGAACAGACATTTCAATGACTCTGGTTGTTGTTAGTTAAAATAACACACATGCAATGACACTGGTGGATCCATGTGTGGTCTATGAAGAGAACACACATATCAATGACACTGGTGGATCCATATGTGGTATGTGAAAAGAACACACATGAAATGACTCCAGTTGTTGTTAGTAAAAAGAACACACATGCAATGACACTGGTGGATCCATATGTGGTATGTGAAAAGAACACACATGCAATGACTCGAGTTGTTGTTAGTAAAAAGAACACACATGCAATGACACTGGTGGATCCATGTGTGGTCTCTGAAGAGAACACACATTTCAATGACATGGGTGGATCCATATGTGGTATGTGAAAAGAACACACATGAAATGACACTGGTGGATCCATAGGTGGATTGTGAAAAGAGCACACATGCAATGACACTGGTGGATCCATATGTGGTATGTGAAAAGAACACACATGAAATGACTTCAGTTGTTGTTAGTAAAGAGAACACACATGCAATGACACTGGTGGATCCATATGTGGTATGTGAAAAGAACACACATGCAATGACTCGAGTTGTTGTTAGTAAAAATAACACACATGGAATGACACTGGTGGATCCATGTGTGGTCTCTGAAGAGCACACACATTTCAATGACAAGGGTGGATCCATATGTGGTATGTGAAAAGAACACACATGAAATGACACTGGTGGATCTGTAGGTGGATTGTGAAAAGAGCACACATGCAATGACACTGGTGGATCCATATGTGGTATGTGAAAAGAACACACATGCAATGACTCCAGTTGTTGTTAGTAAAAAGAACACACATGCAATGACACTGGTGGATCAATGTGTGGTCTCTCAAGAGAACACACATTTCAATGACTCCGGTTGTTGTTAGTAAAAAGTACACACATGCAATGACAATGGTGGATCCATGTGTGGTCTCTGAAGAGAACACACATGAAATGACACTGGTGGATCCATATGTGGTATGTGAAAAGAACACACATGAAATGACTCTAGTTGTTGTTAGTAAAAAGAACACACATGCAATGACACTGGTGGATCCATATGTGGTATGTAAAAATAGCACACATGTAATGACTCTAGTTGTTGTTAGTAAAAGGAACACACATGCAATGACACTGGTTGATCCATGCGTGGTCTCTGAAGAGAACACACATTTCAATGACTTTGGTTGTTGTTAGTAAAAAGAACACACATGCAATGACACTGGTTGTTGTTAGTAAAAAGAACACACATGCAATGACACTGGTGGATCCATGTGTGTCTCAAGAGAACACACATGCAATGACTCTGGTTGTTGTTAGTAAAAGAGCACATATGCTATGACACTGGTGGATCCATAGGTGGGTTGTGAAAAGAACACACATGCAATGACACTGGTGGATCCATGTGTGGTCTCTGAAGAGAACACACATGCAATGACTCTGGTTGTTGTTAGTAAAAAGAGCACATATGCTATGACACTGGTGGATCCGTAGGTGGGTTGTGAAAAGAACACACATGCAATGACACTGGTGGATCCATGTGTGGTCTCTGAAGAGAACACACATGCAATGACTCTGGTTGTTGTTAGTAAAAAGAGCACATATGCTATGACACTGGTGGATCCATAGGTGGATTGTGAAAAGAACACACATGCAATGACACTGGTGGATCCATATGTGGTATGTGAAAAGAACAGACATTTCAACGACTCTGGTTGTTGTTAGTAAAAATAACACACATGCAATGACACTGGTGGATCCATGTGTGGTCTCTGAAGAGAACACACATATCAATGACACTGGTGGATCCATATGTGGTATGTGAAAAGAACATACATGAAATGACTCCAGTTGTTGTTAGTAAAAAGAACACACATGCAATAACACTGGTGGATCCATATGTGGTATGTGAAAAGAACACACATGCAATGACTCGAGTTGTTGTTAGTAAAAAGAACACACATGCAATGACACTGGTGGATCCATGTGTGGTCTCTGAAGAGAACACACATTTCAATGACATGGGTGGATCCATATGTGGTATGTGAAAAGAACACACATGAAATGACACTGGTGGATCCATAGGTGGATTGTGAAAAGAGCACACATGCAATGACACTGGTGGATCCATATGTGGTATGTGAAAACAACACACATGCAATGACTCAAGTTGTTGTTAGTAAAAAGAACACAGATGCAATGACACTGGTGGATCCATGTGTGGTCTCTAAAGAGAACACACATTTCAATTACTCTGGTTGTTGTTAGTAAAAAGAACACACATGCAATGACTCTGGTTGTTGTTAGTAAAAAGATCACACATGCAATGACACTGGTGGATCCATAGGTGGAT
Source organism: Avena insularis (assembly GCA_023614405.1). NCBI lineage: Eukaryota > Viridiplantae > Streptophyta > Magnoliopsida > Poales > Poaceae > Avena > Avena insularis. The sequence goes on from CM042686.1 coordinate 318,628,909, forward strand.
TGTGAAAAGAACACACATGCAATGACACTGGTGGATCCATATGTGGTATGTGAAATGAACACACATGTAATGACTCTAGTTGTTGTTAGTAACAAGAACACACATGCAATGACACTGGTGGATCCATGTGTGGTCTCTGAAGAGAGCACACATCAAATGACACTGGTGGATCCATAGGTGGATTGTCAAAAGAACACACATGCAATGACACTGGTGGATCCATATGTGGTATGTGAAAAGAACACACTTGCAATGACTCCAGTTGTTGTTAGTAAAAAGAACACACATGCAATGACACTGGTGGATCCATGTGTGGTCTCTAAAGAGAATACACATTTCAATGACTCTGGTTGTTGTTAGTAAAAAGAACACACATGCAATGACATTGGTGGATCCATGTGTGGTCTCTGAAGAGAATACACATGCAATGACTCTGGTTGTTGTTAGTAAAAGATCACACATGTAATGACACAGGTGGATCCATAGGTGGATTGTGAAAAGAACACACATGCAATGACACTCGTGGATCCATATGTGGTATGTGAAAAGAACAGACATTTCAATGACTCTGGTTGTTGTTAGTAAAAATAACACACATGCAATGACACTGGTGGATCCATGTGTGGTCTCTGAAGAGAACACACATGCAATGACTGTGGTTGTTAGTAAAAGTGCAGATGCTATGACATTGGTGGATCCATAGGTGGATTGTGAAAAGAACACACATGCAATGGCAGTGGTGGATCCATATGTGGTATGTGAAAAGAACACACATTTCAATGATTCTGGTTGTTGTTAGTAAAAAGCACACACATGGAATGACACTGGTGGATCGATATGTGGTATGTGAAAACAACACACATGCAATGACTCTGGTTGTTGTTAGTAAAAAGAACACACATGCAATGACACTGGTGGATCCATGTGTGGTCTCTAAAGAGAATACACATTTCAATGACTCTGGTTATTGTTAGTAAAAAGAACACACATGCAATGACATTGGTGGATCCATGTGTGGTCTCTGAAGAGAACACACATGCAATGACTCTGGTTGTTAGTAAAAGAGCACACATGTAATGACACAGGTGGATCCATAGGTGAATTGTGAAAAGAACACACATGCAATGACATTGGTGGATCCATATGTGGTATGTGAAAAGAACAGACATTTCAATGACTCTGGTTGTTGTTAGTAAAAATAACACACATGCAATGACACTGGTGGATCCATGTGTGGTCTCTAAAGAGAACACACATTTCAATGACTCCGGTTGTTGTTAGTAAAAAGAACACACATGCAATGACACTGGTGGATCCATGTGTGGTCTCTGAATAGAACACACATGAAATGACTCTGTTTGTTGTTAGTAAAAAGAGCACACATGGAATGAAACTGGTGGATCCATAGGTGGATTGTGAAGAGAACACACATGCAATGACATCTGGTTCCATGTGTGGTCTCAAGAGAACACACATGCAATGACTCTGGTGGTTGTTAGTAAAAGAGCACAAATGCAATGACACTGGTGGATCCATAGGTGGATTGTGAAAAAACACACATGCAATGACACTGGTGGATCCATAGGTGGATTGTGAAAATAAAACACATGCAATGACACTGGTGGATCTATATGTGGTATGTGAAATGAACAGACATTTCAAGGACTCTAGTTGTTGTTAGTAAAAAGAACACACATGCAATGACACTAGTGGATCCATGTGTGGTATCTGAAGAGAACACACATGCAATGACTCTGGTTGTTGTTAGTAAAAAGAGCACAGATGCTATGACACTGGTGGATCCATAGGTGGATTGTGAAAAGAACACACATTCAATGACACTGGTGGATCCATACGTGGTATGTGAAAAGACCACACATTTCAATGATTCTAGTTGTTGTTAGTAAAAAGAACACACATGCAATGACACTGGTGGATCCATAGGTGGATTGTGAAGAGAACACACATGCAATGACTCTGGTTCATCCATATGTGGTGTGTGAAAAGAACAGACATTTCAATGACTCTGGTTGTTGTTAATAAAAAGAAACCACATGCAATGACACTAGTGGATCCATGTGTGGTCTCTGAAGAGAACACACATGTAATGACTCTGGTTGTTGTTAGTAAAAAGAGCACAGATGCAATGACACTGGTGGATCCATAGGTGGATTGTGAAAAGAACACACATTTCAATTATTCTAGTTGTTGTTAGTAAAAAGAACACACATGCAATGACATTGCTGGATCCCTAGGTGGATTGTGAAGAGAACACACATGCAATGACTCTGGTGGATCGATATGTGGTATGTGAAAAGAACACACATGCAATGACTCCAGTTGTTGTTAGTAAAAAGAACACACATGCAATGACACTAGTGGATCCATATGTGGTCTCTGAAGAGAACACACATATCAATGACACTGGTGGATCCATATGTGGTATGTGAAAAGAACGCACATGAAATGACTTCAGTTGTTGTTAGTAAAAAGAACACACATGCAATGACACTGGTGGATCCATATGTGGTATGTGAAAAGAACACACATGCAATGACTCGAGTTGTTGTTAGTAAAAATAACACACATGCAATGACAATGGTGGATCCATGTGTGGTCTCTGAAGAGCACACACATTTCAATGACAAGGGTGGATCCATATGTGGTATGTGAAAAGAACACACATGAAATGACAGTGGTGGATCCATAGGTGGATTGTGAAAAGAGCACACATGCAATGACACTGGTGGATCCATGTGTGGTCTCTAAAGAGAACACACATTTCAATTACTCTGGTTGTTGTTAGTAAAAAGAACACACATGCAATGACACTGGTGGATCCATGTGTGGTCTCTAAAGAGAACACACATGCAATGACTCTGGTTGTTGTTAGTAAAAAGATCACACATGCAATGACACTGGTGGATCCATAGGTGGATTGTGAAAAGAACACACATGCAATGACACTGGTGGATCCATATGTGGTATGTGAAATGAACACACATGTAATGACTCTAGTTGTTGTTAGTAACAAGAACACACATGCAATGACACTGGTGGATCCATGTGTGGTCTCTGAAGAGAGCACACATCAAATGACACTGGTGGATCCATAGGTGGATTGTCAAAAGAACACACATGCAATGACACTGGTGGATCCATATGTGGTATGTGAAAAGAACACACTTGCAATGACTCCATTTGTTGTTAGTAAAAAGAACACACATGCAATGACACTGGTGGATCCATGTGTGGTCTCTAAAGAGAATACACATTTCAATGACTCTGGTTGTTGTTAGTAAAAAGAACACACATGCAATGACATTGGTGGATCCATGTGTGGTCTCTGAAGATAATACACATGCAATGACTCTGGTTGTTGTTAGTAAAAGATCACACATGTAATGACACAGGTGGATCCATAGGTGGATTGTGAAAAGAACACACATGCAATGACACTCGTGGATCCATATGTGGTATGTGAAAAGAACAGACATTTCAATGACTCTGGTTGTTGTTAGTAAAAATAACACACATGCAATGACACTGGTGGATCCATGTGTGGTCTCTGAAGAGAACACACATGCAATGACTCTGGTTGTTGTTAGTAAAAAGTGCACAGATGCTATGACATTGGTGGATCCATAGGTGGATTGTGAAAAGAACACACATGCAATGGCAGTGGTGGATCCATATGTGGTATGTGAAAAGAACACACATTTCAATGATTCTGGTTGTTGTTAGTAAAAAGCACACACATGGAATGACACTGGTGGATCGATATGTGGTATGTGAAAACAACACACATGCAATGACTCTGGTTGTTGTTAGTAAAAAGAACACACATGCAATGACACTGGTGGATCCATGTGTGGTCTCTAAAGAGAATACACATTTCAATGACTCTGGTTATTGTTAGTAAAAAGAACACACATGCAATGACATTGGTGGATCCATGTGTGGTCTCTGAAGAGAACACACATGCAATGACTCTGGTTGTTGTTAGTAAAAGAGCACACATGTAATGACACAGGTGGATCCATAGGTGAATTGTGAAAAGAACACACATGCAATGACACTGGTGGATCCATATGTGGTATGTGAAAAGAACAGACATTTCAATGACTCTGGTTGTTGTTAGTAAAAATAACACACATGCAATGACACTGGTGGATCCATGTGTGGTCTCTAAAGAGAACACACATTTCAATGACTCCGGTTGTTGTTAGTAAAAAGAACACACATGCAATGACACTGGTGGATCCATGTGTGGTCTCTGAATAGAACACACATGAAATGACTCTGTTTGTTGTTAGTAAAAAGAGCACACATGGAATGAAACTGGTGGATCCATAGGTGGATTGTGAAAAGAACACACATGCAATGACACTGGTGGTTCCATGTGTGGTCTCTGAAGAGAACACACATGCAATGACTCTGGTGGTTGTTAGTAAAAGAGCACAAATGCAATGACACTGGTGGATCCATAGGTGGATTGTGAAAAAACACACATGCAATGACACTGGTGGATCCATAGGTGGATTGTGAAAATAAAACACATGCAATGACACTGGTGGATCTATATGTGGTATGTGAAATGAACAGACATTTCAAGGACTCTAGTTGTTGTTAGTAAAAAGAAGACACATGCAATGACACTAGTGGATCCATGTGTGGTATCTGAAGAGAACACACATGCAATGACTCTGGTTGTTGTTAGTAAAAAGAGCACAGATGCTATGACACTGGTGGATCCATAGGTGGATTGTGAAAAGAACACACATTCAATGACACTGGTGGATCCATACGTGGTATGTGAAAAGACCACACATTTCAATGATTCTAGTTGTTGTTAGTAAAAAGAACACACATGCAATGACACTGGTGGATCCATAGGTGGATTGTGAAGAGAACACACATGCAATGACTCTGGTTAATCCATATGTGGTATGTGAAAAGAACAGACATTTCAATGACTCTGGTTGTTGTTAATAAAAAGAAACCACATGCAATGACACTAGTGGATCCATGTGTGGTCTCTGAAGAGAACACACATGTAATGACTCTGGTTGTTGTTAGTAAAAAGAGCACAGATGCAATGACACTGGTGGATCCATAGGTGGATTGTGAAAAGAACACACATTTCAATTATTCTAGTTGTTGTTAGTAAAAAGAACACACATGCAATGACATTGCTGGATCCCTAGGTGGATTGTGAAGAGAACACACATGCAATGACTCTGGTGGATCGATATGTGGTATGTGAAAAGAACACACATGCAATGACTCCAGTTGTTGTTAGTAAAAAGAACACACATGCAATAACACTAGTGGATCCATATGTGGTCTCTGAAGAGAACACACATATCAATGACACTGGTGGATCCATATGTGGTATGTGAAAAGAACACACATGAAATGACTTCAGTTGTTGTTAGTAAAAAGAACACACATGCAATGACACTGGTGGATCCATATGTGGTATGTGAAAAGATCACACATGCAATGACTCGAGTTGTTGTTAGTAAAAATAACACACATGCAATGACAATGGTGGATCCATGTGTGGTCTCTGAAGAGCACACACATTTCAATGACAAGGGTGGATCCATATGTGGTATGTGAAAAGAACACACATGAAATGACAGTGGTGGATCCATAGGTGGATTGTGAAAAGAGCACACATGCAATGACACTGGTGGATCCATATGTGGTATGTGAAAAGAATACACATGCAATGACTCCAGTTGTTGTTAGTAAAAAGAACACACATGCAATGACACTGGTGGATCTATGTGTGGTCTCTCAAGAGAACACACATTTCAATGACTCCGGTTGTTGTTAGTAAAAACTACACACATGTAATGACAATGGTGGATCCATGTGTGGTCTCTGAAGACAACACACATGAAATGACTCTGGTTGTTGTTAGTAAGAAGATCACACATGCAATGACACTGGTGGATCCATAGGTGGATTGTGAAAGGAACACACATGCAATGACACTAGTGGATCCATATGGGGTATGTGAAAAGAACAAACATGCAATGACTCTGGTTGTTGTTAGTAACAAGAACACACATGCAATGACACTGGTGGATCCATGTGTGGTCTCTAAAGAGAACACACATTTCAATGACACTGGTGGATATATATGTGGTATGTGAAAAGAACACACATGAAATGACTCTAGTTGTTGTTAGTAAAAAGAACACAAATGCAATGACACTGGTGGATCCATATGTGGTATGTAAAAATAGCACACATGTAATGACTCTAGTTGTTGTTAGTAAAAAGAACACACATGCAATGACACTGGTGGATCCATGCGTGGTCTCTGAAGAGAACACACATTTCAATGACTCTGGTTGTTGTTAGTAAAAAGAACACACATGCAATGACACTGCTGGATCCATGTGTGGTCTCTGAAGAGAACACACATGCAATGACTCTGGTTGTTGTTAGTAAAAAGAGCACATATGCTATGACACTGGTGGATCCATAGGTGGGTTGTGAAAAGAACACACATGCAATGACACTGGTGGATCCATGTGTGGTCTCTGAAGAGAACACACATGCAATGACTCTGGTTGTTGTTAGTAAAAAGAGCACATATGCTATGACACTAGTGGATCCATAGGTGGATTGTGAAAAGAACACACATGCAATGACACTGGTGGATCCATATGTGGTATGTGAAAAGAACAGACATTTCAATGACTCTGGTTGTTGTTAGTAAAAATAACACACATGCAATGACACTGGTGGATCCATGTGTGGTCTCTGAAGAGAACACACATATCAATGACACTGGTGGATCCATATGTGGTATGTGAAAAGAACACACATGAAATGACTCCAGTTGTTATTAGTAAAAAGAACACACATGCAATGACACTGGTGGATCCATATGTGGTATGTGAAAAGAACACACATGCAATGACTCGAGTTGTTGTTAGTAAAAAAACACACATGCAATGACACTGGTGGACCCATGTGTGGTCTCTGAAGAGAACACACATTTCAATGACATGGGTGGATCCATATGTGGTATGTGAAAAGAACACACATGAAATGACACTGGTGGATTGTGAAAAGAGCACACATGCAATGACACTGGTGGATCCGTATGTGGTATGTGAAAAGAACACACATGCAATGACTCCAGTAGTTGTTAGTAAAAAGAACACACATGCAATGACACTGGTGGATCCATGTGTGGTCTCTAAAGAGAACACACATTTCAATTACTCTGGTTGTTGTTAGTAAAAAGAACACACATGCAATGACACTGGTGGATCCATGTGTGGTCTCTAAAGAGAACACACATGCAATGACTCTGGTTGTTGTTAGTAAAAGAGCACATATGCAATGACACTGGTGGATCCATAGGTGGATTGTGAAAAGAACACACATGCAATGACACTGGTGGATCCATATGTGGTATGTGAAAAGAACACACATGTAATGACTCTGGTTGTTGTTAGTAACAAGAACACACATGCAATGACACTAGTGGATCCATGTGTGGTCCCTGAAGAGAACACACATGAAATGACACTAGTGGATCCATAGGTGGATTGTCAAAACAACACACATGCAATGACACTGGTGGATCCATATGTGGTATGTGAAAAGAACACACTTGCAATGACTCTAGTTGTTGTTAGTAAAAAGAACACACATGCAATGACACTGGTGGATCCATGTGTGGTCTCTAAAGACAATACACATTTCAATGACTCTGGTTGTTGTTAGTAAAAGATCAAACATGTAATGACACAGGTGGATCCATAGGTGGATTGTGAAAAGAACACACATGCAATGACACTCGTGGATCCATATGTGGTATGTGAAAAGAACAGACATTTCAATGACTCTGGTTGTTGTTAGTAAAAATAACACACATGCAATGACACTGGTGGATCCATGTGTGGTCTCTGAAGAGAACATACATGCAATGAATCTGGTTGTTGTTAGTAAAAAGTGCACAGATGCTATGACATTGGTGGATCCATAGGTGGATTGTGAAAAGAACACACATGCAATGACACTGGTGGATCCATATGTGGTATGTGAAAAGAACACACATTTCAATGATTCTGGTTGTTGTTAGTAAAAATAACACACATGGAATGACACTGGTGGATCGATATGTGGTATGTGAAAACAACACACATGCAATGACTCCAGTTGTTGTTAGTAAAAAGAACACACATGCAATGACACTGGTGGATCCATGTGTGGTCTCTAAAGAGAATACACATTTCAATGACTCTGGTTATTGTTAGTAAAAAGAACACACATGCAATGACATTGGTGGATCCATGTGTGGTCTCTGAAGAGAATACACATGTAATGACTCTGTTTGTTGTTAGTAAAAGAGCACACATGTAATGACACAGGTGGATCCATAGGTGGATTGTGAAAAGAACACACATGCAATGACACTGGTGGATCCATATGTGGTATGTGAAAAGAACAGACATTTCAATGACTCTGGTTGTTGTTAGTAAAAATAACACACATGCAATGACACTGGTGGATCCATGTGTGGTCTCTGAAGAGAACACACATGCAATGACTCTGGTTGTTGTTAGTAAAAAGAGCACATATGCTATGACACTGGTGGATCCATAGGTGGGTTGTGAAAAGAACACACATGCAATGACACTGGTGGATCCATGTGTGGTCTCTGAAGAGAACACACATGCGATGACTCTGGTTGTTGTTAGTAAAAAGAGCACATATGCTATGACACTAGTGGATCCATAGGTGGATTGTGAAAAGAACACATATGCAATGACACTGGTGGATCCATATGTGGTATGTGAAAAGAACAGACATTTCAATGACTCTGGTTGTTGTTAGTAAAAATAACACACATGCAATGACACTGGTGGATCCATGTGTGGTCTCTGAAGAGAACACACATAGCAATGACACTGGTGGATCCATATGTGGTATGTGAAAAGAACACACATGAAATGACTCCAGTTGTTGTTAGTAAAAAGAACACACATGCAATGACACTGGTGGATCCATATGTGGTATGTGAAAAGAACACAAATGCAATGACTCGAGTTGTTGTTAGTAAAAAGAACACACATGCAATGACACTGGTGGACCCATGTGTGGTCTCTGAAGAGAACACACATTTCAATGACATGGGTGGATCCATATGTGGTATGTGAAAAGAACACACATGAAATGACACTGGTGGATCCATAGGTGGATTGTGAAAAGAGCACACATGCAATGACACTGGTGGATCCATATGTGGTATGTGAAAAGAACACACATGCAATGACTCTAGTTGTTGTTAGTAAAAAGAACACACATGCAGTGACACTGGTGGATCCATGTGTGGTCTCTAAAGAGAACACACATTTCAATTACTCTGGTTGTTGTTAGTAAAAAGAACACACATGCAATGACACTGGTGGATCCATGTGTGGTCTCTAAAGAGAACACACATGCAATGACTCTGGTTGTTGTTAGTAAAAAGATAACACATGCAATGACACTGGTGGACCCATAGGTGGATTGTGAAAAGAACACACATGCAATGACACTGGTGGATCCATATGTGGTATGTGAAAAGAACACACATGTAATGACTCTGGTTGTTGTTAGTAACAAGAACACACATGCAATGACACTGGTGGATCCATGTGTGGTCCCTGAAGAGAACACAGATGAAATGACACTAGTGGATCCATAGGTGGATTGTCAAAAGAACACACATGCAATGACAATGGTGGATCCATATGTGGTATGTGAAAAGAACACACTTGCAATGACTCCAGTTGTTGTTAGTAAAAAGAACACACATGCAATGACACTGGTGGATCCATGTGTGGTCTCTAAAGACAATACACATTTCAATGACTCTGGTTGTTGTTAGTAAAAGATCAAACATGTAATGACACAGGTGGATCCATAGGTGGATTGTGAAAAGAACACACATGCAATGACACTCGTGGATCCATATGTGGTATGTGAAAAGAACAGACATTTCAATGACTATGGTTGTTGTTAGTAAAAATAACACACATGCAATGACACTGGTGGATCCATGTGTGGTCTCTAAAGAGAACATACATGCAATGAATCTGGTTGTTGTTAGTAAAAAGTGCACAGATGCTATGACATTGGTGGATCCATAGGTGGATTGTGAAAAGAACACACATGCAATGACACTGGTGGATCCATATGTGGTATGTGAAAAGAACACACATTTCAATGATTCTAGTTGTTGTTAGTAAAAAGAACACACATGCAATGACACTGGTGGATCCATGTGTGGTATCTGAAGAGAACACACATGCAATGACTCTGGTTGTTGTTAGTAAAAAGAGCACAGATGCTATGACACTGGTGGATCCATAGGTGGATTGTGAAAAGAACACACATTCAATGACACTGGTGGATCCATACGTGGTATGTGAAAAGACCACACATTTCAATGATTATAGTTGTTGTTAGTAAAAAGAACACACATGCAATGACACTGGTGGATCCATAGGTGGATTGTGAAGAGAACACACATGCAATGACTCTGGTTCATCCATATGTGGTATGTGAAAAGAACACACATTCAATGACTCTAGTTCTTGTTAGTAAAAAGAACACTCATGCAATGACACTGGTGGATCCATGTGTGGTCTCTGAAGAGAACACACATTTCAATGACTCTGGTTGTTGTTAGTAAAAAGAACACACATGCAATGACACAGGTGGATCCATGTGTGGTCTCTGTAGAGAACACACATGCAATGACTCTGGTTGTTGTTAGTAAATAGATCACACATGCAATGACACTAGTGGATCCATAGGTGGATTGTGAAAAGAACACACATGCAATGACACTGGTGGATCCATATGGGGTATGTGAAAAGAACACACATGCAATGACTCTGGTTGTTGTTAGTAACAAGAACACACATGCAATTACACTAGTGGATCCATGTGTGGTCTCTGAAGAGAACACACATATCAATGACACTGGTGGATCCATATGTGGTATGTGAAAAGAACACACATGAAATGACTCCAGTTGTTGTTAGGAAAAAGAACACACATGCAATGACACTGGTGGATCCATATGTGGTATGTGAAAATAACACACATGAAATGACTCTAGTTGTTGTTAGTAAAAAGAACACACATGCAATGACACAGGTGGATCCATGTGTGGTCTCTGAAGAGAACACACATTTCAATGACTCTGGTTGTTGTTAGTAAAAAGAACACACATGCAATGACACTGGTGGATCTAGATGTGGTCTCTGAAGAGAACACACATGCAATCACTCTGGTTGTTGTTAGTAGAAAGAGCACACATGCAATGACACTGGTGGATACATAGGTGGATTGTGAAACGAACACACATGCAATGACACTGGTGGATCCATATGTGGTATGTGAAAAGAACAGACATTTCAATCACTCTGGTTGTTGTTAGTAAAAATAACACACATGCAATGACACTGGTGGATCCATGTGTGGTCTCTAAAGAGAACACACATTTCAATGACTCCGGTTGTTGTTAGTAAAAAGAACACACATGCAATGACACTGGTGGATCCATGTGTGGTCTCTGAAGAGAACACACATGCAATCACTCTGTTTGTTGTTAGTAAAAAGAGCACACATGGAATGACACTGGTGGATCCATAGGTGGATTGTGAAAAGAACACACATGCAATGACACTGGTTTATCCATGTGTGGTCTCTGAAGAGAGCACACATGCAATGACTCTGGTGGTTGTTAGTAAAAGAGCACAAATGCAATGACACTGGTGGATCCATAGGTGGATTGTGAAAATAACACACATGCAATGACACTGGTGGATCCATAGGTGGATTGTGAAAATAAAACACATGCAATGACACTGGTGGATCCATATGTGGTATGTGAAAAGAACAGACATTTCAAGGACTCTAGTTGTTGTTAGTAAAAAGAACACACATGCAATGACACTAGTGGATCCATCTGTGGTATCTGAAGAGAACACACATGCAATGACTCTGGTTGTTGTTATTAAAAAGAGCAAATATGCTATGACACTGGTGGATCCATAGGTGGATTGTGAAAAGAACACACATTCAATGACACTGGTGGATCCATACGTGGTATGTGAAAAGACCACACATTTCAATGATTCTAGTTGTTGTTAGTAAAAAGAACACACATGCAATGACATTGGTGGATCCATAGGTGGATTGTGAAGAGAACACACATGCAATGACTCTCGTTCATCCATATGTGGTATGTGAAAAGAACACACATTCAATGACTCTAGTTCTTGTTAGTAAAAAGAACACACATTCAATGACTCTAGTTATTGTTAGTAAAAAGAACACACACGCAATGACACTGGTGGATCCATGTGTGGTCTCTGAAGAGAACACACATTTCAATGACACAGGTGGATCCATATGTGCTATGTGAAAAGAGCACACATGAAATGACACTGGTGGATCCATAGGTGGATTGTGAAAAGAGCACACATGCAATGACACTAGTGGATCCATATGTTGTATGTGAAAAGAACACACATGCAATGACTCCAGTTGTTGTTAGTAAAAAGAACACACATGCAATGACACTAGTGGATCCATGTGTGGTCTCTAAAGAGAACACACATTTCAATGACTCTGGTTGTTGTTAGTAAAAAGAACACACATGCAATGACATTGGTGGATCCATGTGTGACCTCTCAAGAGAACACACATGCAATGACTCTGGTTGTTGTTAGTAAAAGAGCACAGATGCTATGACACTGGTGGATCCATAGGTGGATTGTGAAAAGACCACACATGCAATGACATTGGTGGATCCATATGTGGTATGTGAAAAGAACACATATTTCAATGATTCTATTTGTTGTTAGTAAAAAGAACACACCTGCAATGACACTGGTGGATCCAGAGGTGGATTGTGAAGAGAACACACATCCAATGACTATGGTGGATCCATATGTGGTATGTGAAAAGAACCCACATGCAATGACACTGGTGGATCCATAGGTTGATTGTGAAAAGAACACACATGCAATGACACTGGTGGATCCATATGTGGTATGTGAAAAGAACATAGATTTCAATGACTCTGGTTGTTGTTAGTGTTGTGTCCGGAGCATAGAAAACAAAAAAAATTCCTACGATGTGAACTACACGCCAAGATCTATCTACTAGGTACAAAGCAATGGGTGGACATACATCCAATGAGAACTTACTATCGTAGACAACAAGCTTTATTAACGAGTAGGAACTCGTGGTTGATGTATTCGTACACTTGCCGATCTCAAGATCGTGATGAAGTCGGCTCGGCTCCACGCCCATCAGATCTAGCTCCGCACCACCAAGTCCAGCACCTTAAAAGCGGTGCATCCGTGATCGCACACATGTCCGTTGCCCCGACAACCTCCGTCCCTCGCTCCAGCAAAGCAGCGGAAGGAGCAACTCCTTTCCAGATAAAGCCACCGGGAACATGTATCTCGCTAATCCGAGACCATGGGGAAATAATACTAGAGGGGGAGAGAGATCCTTCACAAGGAGATGTGTGTGAAAAGTGAGGAGGGGGTGGCCTTTTATAGGAGGAGGGGGGTGCCCCTCCTTCATGGACGGCGCTTGGAGGAGGTGACTCTTCACCTCCTCCATTCATGTGGTGGTAACTCCCTCCACATAAATTTGCCCCTTCACATTCTCTTTTAAAATCTCCACTTTAAATGCATTAAATTTCTCCAAATTTAATGCTCTCTCATTTAATAAAAATCTTTTATTATTTTTATTCAGAATAGTTTTAATTACTTTAACTAACAAACATTCACATAGAACCCCCTACAACATTTCAATATTACATGCAGAACCAATTTCAGCATTTTCACCCGAAACAGTTTCGGTGTCTATTGAAATAATTCCAGCGCTTTCTTAAATCTTCATCTGAAACATATTTGCTCCAAATGGTGTCGGTATCCCTTAAGTGTGTCACCCTATGGTTCGCGAATAATGCACATGATCGAGACCCTCTCCGATCAATAATCAGCACGGGACACGAGATCCATGACTCCTACACATTCAACGATGACACGTGATCGTGAGAACCTTTAACGCTAGTAACTAAATCCCTTTGTCCCGCGATATATTACATGTCCGAGATTCGATCATCGGTATCTCCATACCTAGTTTGATCTCGTTACCGACCTGCACTCTTTTCTCGTTCCCGTGATATAACATTCTAGTGATCACATGACTTGCTTGCAAGCTATTTGAATGTGATATCACTGAGAGGGCCTAGAGTATATCTATCCGTCATCGAGATGGACAAATCCCACTCTTGATCCATGAGCCTCAACATAAGACCTTCGTAGCACTGAACCCACCTTTATAGTCACCCTATTACGGTGTGACGTTTGATGTTATCAAGATACTCTTCCGGTGTTAGCAATTAACATGATCTCATGGTCTAAGGATAAAGATTACTTCGTATGATGTTATAGCAATATAAACATAATGACTTTGATCGTAATGCTATACTTCGGATGAATGTTCATCACATCATTACACCAATGGTGTGACCTTGTTATTAACAACATCCAATGTCAATGATCAGGAAACCTTGATCATCTTGTTAATCAACAAGCTAGTCTATAAGAGAGGCATAACTAGGAACCTTTTATTTGTTTACTAAACACACATGTATTGACGTTTCCTATCAATACAATTATAGCATGCAAAATAAACATTTATCATAAACAAGGAATAAGATAATAACCACTTTATTATTGCCTCTCGAGCATATTCCCTTCAGTTAGTAAAAAGAACACACATGCAATAACACTGGTGGATCCATAGGTGGATTGTGAAGAGAACAAACATGCAATGACTCTAGTGGATCCATATGTGGTATGTGAAAAAAAACACATGCAATGAATCCAGTTGTTGTTAGTAAAAAGAACACACATGCAATGACACTAGTGGATCCATGTGTGGTCACTGAAGAGAACACACATATCAATGCCACTAGTGGATCCATATGTGGTATGTGAAAAGAACACACATGAAATGACTCCAGTTGTTGTTAGTAAAAAGATCACACATGCTATGAAACTAGTGGATCCATATGTGGTATGTGAAAAGAACACACATGCAATAACTCCAGTTGTTGTTAGTAAAAAGAACACACACGCAATGACACTGGAGTATCCATGTGTGGTCTCTGAAGAGAACACACATTTCAATGACACAGGTGGATCCATATGTGCTATGTGAAAAGAGCACACATGAAATGACACTGGTGGATCCATAGGTGGATTGTGAAAAGAGCACACATGCAATGACACTAGTGGATCCATATGTTGTATGTGAAAAGAACACACATGCAATGACTCCAGTTGTTGTTAGTAAAAAGAACACACATGCAATGACACTAGTGGATCCATGTGTGGTCTCTAAAGAGAACACATATTTCAATGACTCTGGTTGTTGTTAGTAAAAAGAACACACATGCAATGACATTGGTGGATCCATGTGTGACCTCTCAAGAGAACACACATGCAATGACTCTGGTTGTTGTTAGTAAAAGAGCACAGATGCTATGACACTGGTGGATCCATAGGTGGATTGTGAAAAGACCACACATGCAATGACATTGGTGGATCCATATGTGGTATGTGAAAAGAACACATATTTCAATGATTCTAGTTGTTGTTAGTAAAAAGAACACACATGCAATGACACTGGTGGATCCATAGGTGGATTGTGAAGAGAACACACATCCAATGACTCTGGTGGATCCATATGTGGTATGTGAAAAGAACCCACATGCAATGACTCCAGTTGTTGCTAGTAAAAAGAAAACACATGCAATGACACTAGTGGATCCATGTGTGGTCTCTGAAGAGAACACACATATCAATGACACTGGTGGATCCATATGTGGTATGTGAAAAGAACACACAGGAAATGCTCTAGTTGTTGTTAGTAAAAATAACACACATGCAATGACACTGGTGGATCAATATGTGGTATGTGAAAAGAACACACATGCAATGACTCGAGTTGTTGTTAGTAAAAAGAACACACATGCAATGACACTGGTGGATCCATGTGTGGTCTCCGAAGAGAACACAGATTTCAATGACACAGGTGGATCCATATGTGGTATGTGAAAAGAACACACATGAAATCACACTAGTGGATCCATAGGTGGATTGTGAAAAGAGCACACATGCAATGACACTGGTGGATCCATATGTGGTATGTGAAAAGAACACACATGCAATGACTCCAGTTGTTGTTATTAAAAATAACACACATGCAAAGACACTGGTGGATCCATGTGTGGTCTCTGAAGAGAACACACATTTCAATGACTCCGGTTGTTGTTAGTAAAAAGAACACACATCCAATGACTCTGGTGGATCCATATGTGGTATGTGAAAAGAACCCACATGCAATGACTCCAGTTGTTGCTAGTAAAAAGAAAACACATGCAATGACACTAGTGGATCCATGTGTGGTCTCTGAAGAGAACACACATATCAATGACACTGGTGGATCCATATGTGGTATGTGAAAAGAACATAGTTTTCAATGACTCTGGTTGTTGTTAGTGTTGTGTCCGGAGCATAGAAAACAAAAAAAATTCCTACGATGTGAACTACACGCCAAGATCTATCTACTAGGTACAAAGCAATGGGTGGACATACATCCAATGAGAACTTACTATCGTAGACAACAAGCTTTATTAACGAGTAGGAACTCGTGGTTGATGTATTCGTACACTTGCCGATCTCAAGATCGTGATGAAGTCCAGCAGGTCCGGCTCCAGCACGTCCATCAGATCTAGCTCCGGCACCACCAAGTACAAGACACCGCAAAGCGGTGCATCCGTGATCGCACACATGTCCGTTGCCCCGACAACCTCCGTCCCTCGCTCCAGCAAAGCAGCGGAAGGAGCAACTCCTTTCCAGATAAAGCCACCGGGAACATGTATCTCGCTAATCCGAGACCATGGGGAAATAATACTAGAGGGGGAGAGAGATCCTTCACAAGGAGATGTGTGTGAAAAGTGAGGAGAGGTGGTTTTTATAGGGAGGAGGGTGCCCTCCTTCATGGCCAGCTTGGAGGAGGTGACTCTTCACCTCCTCCATTCATGTGGTGGTAACTCCCTCCACATAAATTTGCCCCTTCACATTCTCTTTTAAAATCTCCACTTTAAATGCATTAAATTTCTCCAAATTTAATGCTCTCTCATTTAATAAAAATCTTTTATTATTTTTATTCAGAATAGTTTTAATTACTTTAACTAACAAACATTCACATAGAACCCCCTACAACATTTCAATATTACATGCAGAACCAATTTCAGCATTTTCACCCGAAACAGTTTCGGTGTCTATTGAAATAATTCCAGCGCTTTCTTAAATCTTCATCTGAAACATATTTGCTCCAAATGGTGTCGGTATCCCTTAAGTGTGTCACCCTATGGTTCGCGAATAATGCAGACATGATCGAGACCCCTCTCCGATCAATAATCAGCAGCGGGACCTGGAGATCCATACTGACTCCTACACATTCAACGATGACTTCTGTGATCGTGAGAACCTTTAACGCTAGTAACTAAATCCCTTTGTCCCGCGATATATTACATGTCCGAGATTCGATCATCGGTATCTCCATACCTAGTTTGATCTCGTTACCGACCTGCACTCTTTTCTCGTTCCCGTGATATAACATTCTAGTGATCACATGACTTGCTTGCAAGCTATTTGAATGTGATATCACTGAGAGGGCCTAGAGTATATCTATCCGTCATCGAGATGGACAAATCCCACTCTTGATCCATGAGCCTCAACATAAGACCTTCGTAGCACTAAACCCACCTTTATAGTCACCCTATTACGGTGTGACGTTTGATGTTATCAAGATACTCTTCCGGTGTTAGCAATTAACATGATCTCATGGTCTAAGGATAAAGATTACTTCGTATGATGTTATAGCAATATAAACATAATGACTTTGATCGTAATGCTATACTTCGGATGAATGTTCATCACATCATTACACCAATGGTGTGACCTTGTTATTAACAACATCCAATGTCAATGATCAGGAAACCTTGATCATCTTGTTAATCAACAAGCTAGTCTATAAGAGAGGCATAACTAGGAACCTTTTATTTGTTTACTAAACACACATGTATTGACGTTTCCTATCAATACAATTATAGCATGCAAAATAAACATTTATCATAAACAAGGAATAAGATAATAACCACTTTATTATTGCCTCTCGAGCATATTCCCTTCAGTTAGTAAAAAGAACACACATGCAATAACACTGGTGGATCCATAGGTGGATTGTGAAGAGAACAAACATGCAATGACTCTAGTGGATCCATATGTGGTATGTGAAAAAAAACACATGCAATGAATCCAGTTGTTGTTAGTAAAAAGAACACACATGCAATGACACTAGTGGATCCATGTGTGGTCACTGAAGAGAACACACATATCAATGCCACTAGTGGATCCATATGTGGTATGTGAAAAGAACACACATGAAATGACTCCAGTTGTTGTTAGTAAAAAGATCACACATGCTATGAAACTAGTGGATCCATATGTGGTATGTGAAAAGAACACACATGCAATAACTCCAGTTGTTGTTAGTAAAAAGAACACACACGCAATGACACTGGAGTATCCATGTGTGGTCTCTGAAGAGAACACACATTTCAATGACACAGGTGGATCCATATGTGCTATGTGAAAAGAGCACACATGAAATGACACTGGTGGATCCATAGGTGGATTGTGAAAAGAGCACACATGCAATGACACTAGTGGATCCATATGTTGTATGTGAAAAGAACACACATGCAATGACTCCAGTTGTTGTTAGTAAAAAGAACACACATGCAATGACACTAGTGGATCCATGTGTGGTCTCTAAAGAGAACACACATTTCAATGACTCTGGTTGTTGTTAGTAAAAAGAACACACATGCAATGACATTGGTGGATCCATGTGTGACCTCTCAAGAGAACACACATGCAATGACTCTGGTTGTTGTTAGTAAAAGAGCACAGATGCTATGACACTGGTGGATCCATAGGTGGATTGTGAAAAGACCACACATGCAATGACATTGGTGGATCCATATGTGGTATGTGAAAAGAACACATATTTCAATGATTCTGGTTGTTGTTAGTAAAAAGAACACACATGCAATGACACTGGTGGATCCATAGGTGGATTGTGAAGAGAACACACATCCAATGACTCTGGTGGATCCATATGTGGTATGTGAAAAGAACCCACATGCAATGACACTGGTGGATCCATAGGTTGATTGTGAAAAGAACACACATGCAATGACACTGGTGGATCCATATGTGGTATGTGAAAAGAACATAGATTTCAATGACTCTGGTTGTTGTTAGTGTTGTGTCCGGAGCATAGAAAACAAAAAAAATTCCTACGATGTGAACTACACGCCAAGATCTATCTACTAGGTACAAAGCAATGGGTGGACATACATCCAATGAGAACTTACTATCGTAGACAACAAGCTTTATTAACGAGTAGGAACTCGTGGTTGATGTATTCGTACACTTGCCGATCTCAAGATCGTGATGAAGTCCAGCAGGTCCGGCTCCAGCACGTCCATCAGATCTAGCTCCGGCACCACCAAGTCCAGCACCGCAAAGCAGCGGTGCATCCGTGATCGCACACATGTCCGTTGCCCCGACAACCTCCGTCCCTCGCTCCAGCAAAGCAGCGGAAGGAGCAACTCCTTTCCAGATAAAGCCACCGGGAACATGTATCTCGCTAATCCGAGACCATGGGGAAATAATACTAGAGGGGCAGAGAGATCCTTCACAAGGAGATGTGTGTGAAAAGTGAGGAGGGGGTGGCCTTTTATAGGAGGAGGGGGGTGCCCCTCCTTCATGGACGGCGCTTGGAGGAGGTGACTCTTCACCTCCTCCATTCATGTGGTGGTAACTCCCTCCACATAAATTTGCCCCTTCACATTCTCTTTTAAAATCTCCACTTTAAATGCATTAAATTTCTCCAAATTTAATGCTCTCTCATTTAATAAAAATCTTTTATTATTTTTATTCAGAATAGTTTTAATTACTTTAACTAACAAACATTCACATAGAACCCCCTACAACATTTCAATATTACATGCAGAACCAATTTCAGCATTTTCAACCGAAACAGTTTCGGTGTCTATTGAAATAATTCCAGCGCTTTCTTAAATCTTCATCTGAAACATATTTGCTCCAAATGGTGTCGGTATCCCTTAAGTGTGTCACCCTATGGTTCGCGAATAATGCAGACATGATAGAGACCCCTCTCCGATCAATAATCAGCAGCGGGACCTGGAGATCCATACTGACTCCTACACATTCAACGATGACTTCTGTGATCGTGAGAACCTTTAACGCTAGTAACTAAATCCCTTTGTCCCGCGATATATTACATGTCCGAGATTCGATCATCGGTATCTCCATACCTAGTTTGATCTCGTTACCGACCTGCACTCTTTTCTCGTTCCCGTGATATAACATTCTAGTGATCACATCACTTGCTTGCAAGCTATTTGAATGTGATATCACTGAGAGGGCCTAGAGTATATCTATCCGTCATCGAGATGGACAAATCCCACTCTTGATCCATGAGCCTCAACATAAGACCTTCGTAGCACTGAACCCACCTTTATAGTCACCCTATTATGGTGTGACGTTTGATGTTATCAAGATACTCTTCCGGTGTTAGCAATTAACATGATCTCATGGTCTAAGGATAAAGATTACTTCGTATGATGTTATAGCAATATAAACATAATGACTTTGATCGTAATGCTATACTTCGGATGAATGTTCATCACATCATTACACCAATGGTGTGACCTTGTTATTAACAACATCCAATGTCAATGATCAGGAAACCTTGATCATCTTGTTAATCAACAAGCTAGTCTATAAGAGAGGCATAACTAGGAACCTTTTATTTGTTTACTAAACACACATGTATTGACGTTTCCTATCAATACAATTATAGCATGCAAAATAAACATTTATCATAAACAAGGAATAAGATAATAACCACTTTATTATTGCCTCTCGAGCATATTCCCTTTAGTTAGTAAAAAGAACACACATGCAATAACACTGGATCCATAGGTGGATTGTGAAGAGAACAAACATGCAATGACTCTAGTGGATCCATATGTGGTATGTGAAAAAAAACACATGCAATGAATCCAGTTGTTGTTAGTAAAAAGAACACACATGCAATGACACTAGTGGATCCATGTGTGGTCACTGAAGAGAACACACATATCAATGCCACTAGTGGATCCATATGTGGTATGTGAAAAGAACACACATGAAATGACTCCAGTTGTTGTTAGTAAAAAGATCACACATGCTATGAAACTAGTGGATCCATATGTGGTATGTGAAAAGAACACACATGCAATAACTCCAGTTGTTGTTAGTAAAAAGAACACACACGCAATGACACTGGAGTATCCATGTGTGGTCTCTGAAGAGAACACACATTTCAATGACACAGGTGGATCCATATGTGCTATGTGAAAAGAGCACACATGAAATGACACTGGTGGATCCATAGGTGGATTGTGAAAAGAGCACACATGCAATGACACTAGTGGATCCATATGTTGTATGTGAAAAGAACACACATGCAATGACTCCAGTTGTTGTTAGTAAAAAGAACACACATGCAATGACACTAGTGGATCCATGTGTGGTCTCTAAAGAGAACACACATTTCAATGACTCTGGTTGTTGTTAGTAAAAAGAACACACATGCAATGACATTGGTGGATCCATGTGTGACCTCTCAAGAGAACACACATGCAATGACTCTGGTTGTTGTTAGTAAAAGAGCACAGATGCTATGACACTGGTGGATCCATAGGTGGATTGTGAAAATACCACACATGCAATGACACTGGTGGATCCATATGTGGTATGTGAAAAGAACACATATTTCAATGATTCTGGTTGTTGTTAGTAAAAAGAACACACATGCAATGACACTGGTGGATCCATAGGTGGATTGTGAAGAGAACACACATCCAATGACTCTGGTGGATCCATATGTGGTATGTGAAAAGAACCCACATGCAATGACTCCAGTTGTTGCTAGTAAAAAGAAAACACATGCAATGACACTAGTGGATCCTTGTGTGGTCTCCAAGAGAACACATATCAATGACACTGGTGGATCCATATGTGGTATGTGAAAAGAACACACAGGAAATGCTCTAGTTGTTGTTAGTAAAAATAACACACATGCAATGACACTGGTGGATCAATATGTGGTATGTGAAAAGAACACACATGCAATGACTCGAGTTGTTGTTAGTAAAAAGAACACACATGCAATGACACTGGTGGATCCATGTGTGGTCTCCGAAGAGAACACAGATTTCAATGACACAGGTGGATCCATATGTGGTATGTGAAAAGAACACACATGAAATCACACTAGTGGATCCATAGGTGGATTGTGAAAAGAGCACACATGCAATGACACTGGTGGATCCATAT
Source organism: Avena insularis (assembly GCA_023614405.1). Taxonomy (NCBI): domain Eukaryota; kingdom Viridiplantae; phylum Streptophyta; class Magnoliopsida; order Poales; family Poaceae; genus Avena; species Avena insularis. Next base: position 318,651,513 of record CM042686.1, read on the forward strand.
GTGGTATGTGAAAAGAACACACATGCAATGACTCCAGTTGTTGTTATTAAAAATAACACACATGCAAAGACACTGGTGGATCCATGTGTGGTCTCTGAAGAGAACACACATTTCAATGACTCCGGTTGTTGTTAGTAAAAAGAACACACATGCAATGACACTGGTGGATCCATGTGTGGTCTCTGAAGAGAACACACATGCAATGACTCTGGTTGTTGTTAGTAAAAAGAGCACACATGCAATGACACTGTTGGATCCATAGGTGGATTGTGAAAATAACACACATGCAATGACAATGGTGGATCCATGTGTGGTCTCTGAAGAGAACACACATGCAATGACTCTAGTTGTTGTTAGTAAAAGAGCAGAAATGCAATGACACTGGTGGATCCATATGTGGATTGTGAAAATAACACACATGCAATGACACTGGTGGATCCATATGTGGTATGTGAAAAGAACAGACATTTCAATGACTCTGGTTGTTGTTAGTAAAAAGAACACACATGCAATGACACTAGTGGATCTATGTGTGGTCTCTAAAGAGAACACACATGCATTGACTCTGGTTGTTGTTAGTAAAAAGAGCACAGATGCTATGACACTGGTGGATCCATAGGTGGATTGTGAAAAGAACACACATGCAATGACACTGGTGGATCCATATGTGGTATGTGAAAAGAACACACATTTCAATGATTCTGGTTGTTGTTAGTAAAAAGAACACACATGCAATGACACTGGTGGATCCATATGTGGATTGTGAAGAGAACACCCATGCAATGACTCCAGCTGTTGTTAGTAAAAAGAACACACATGCAATGACACTAGTGGATCCATGTGTGGTCTCTGAAGAGAACACACATATCAATGACACTGGTGGATCCATATGTGGTATCTGAAAAGAACACCCATGGAATGACTCTAGTTGTTGTTAGTAAAAAGAACACACATGCAATGACACTGGTGGATCCATATGTGCTATGTGAAAAGAGCACACATGAAATGACACTGGTGGATCCATAGGTGGATTGTGAAAAGAGCACACATGCAATGACACTAGTGGATCCATATGTGGTATGTGAAAAGAACACACATGCAATGACTCCAGTTGTTGTTAGTAAAAGAACACACATGCAATCACACTGGTGGATCCATGTGTGGTCTCTAAAGAGAACACACATTTCAATGACTCTGGTTGTTGTTAGTAAAAAGAACACACATGCAATGAAATTGGTGGATCGATGTGTGGCCTCTCAAGAGAACACACATGCAATGACTCTAGTTGTTGTTAGTAAAAGAGCACACATGCAATGACACTGGTGGATTCATAGGTGGATTGTGTAAAGAACACACATGCAATGACACTGGTGGATCCATATGTGGTATGTGAAAAGAACACACATTTCAATGACTCTGGTTATTGTTAGTAAAAAGAACACACATGCAATGACACTGGTGGATCCATGTGTGGTCTCTTAAGAGAACACACATTTCAATGACTCAGGTGGATCCATATGTGCTTTGTGAAAAGAACACAAATGAAATGACACTGGTGGATCCATAGGTGGATTGTGAAAAGAGCACACATGCAATGACACTGGGGGATCCGTATGTGGTATGTGAAAAGAACACACATGCAATGACTCTAGTTGTTTTTAGTAAAAAGAACACACATGCAATGACACTGGTGGATCCATGTGTGGTCTCAGAAGAGAACAAACATTTCAATGACTCTAGTTATTGTTAGTAAAAAGAACACACATGCAATGACACTGGTGGATCCATGTGTGGTCTCTAAAGAGAACACACATGCAATGACTATGGTTGTTGTTAGTAAAAAGAACACACATGCAATGACACTGGTGGATCCATTGGTGGATTGTGAAGAGAAAAAACATGTAATGACTCTGGTGGATCCATATGTGGTATGTGAAATGAACACACATGCAATGACTCAAGTTGTTGTTAGTAAAAACAACACACATGCAATGACACTGGTTGATCCATGTATGGTCACTGAAGAGAACACACATATCCATGACACTGGTGGATCCATAGGTGGTATGTGAAAAGAACACACATGAAATGACTCCAGTTGTTCTTAGTAAAAAGAACACACATGCAATGACACTGGTGGATCCATATGTGGTATGTGAAAAGAACACACATGCAATGACTCCAGTTGTTGTTAGTAAAAAGAACACACATGCAATGACACTGGTGGATCCATGTGTGGTGTCTGAAGAGAACACACATTTCAATGACTCAGGTGGATCCATATGTGCTTTGTGAAAAGAACACAAATGAAATAACACTGGTGGATCCATAGGTGGATTGTGAAAAGAGCACACATGCAGTGACACTGGGGGATCCATATGTGGTATGTGAAAAGAACACACATGCAATGACTCTAGTTGTTTTTAGTAAAAAGAACACACATGCAATGACACTGGTGGATCCATGTGTGGTCTTAGAAGAGAACACACATTTCAATGACTCTGGTTGTTGTTAGTAAAAAGAACACACATGCAATGACACTGGTGGATCCATGTGTGGTCTCTGAAGAGAACACACATATAATGACTATGGTTATTGTTAGTAAAAGAGCATACATGCAATGACACAGGTGCATCCATAGGTGGATTGTAAAAAGAACACAGATGCAATGACACTGGTGGATCCATATGTGGTATGTGAAAAGAACAGACATTTCAATGACTCTGGTTGTTGTTAGTAAAAAGAACACACATGCAATGACACTGGTGGATCCATGTGTCGTCTCTGAAGAAAACAAACATGTAATGTCTCTGGTTCTTGTTAGTAAAAAGAGCACAGATGCTATGATACTGGTGGATCCAGAGGTGGATTGTGAAAAGAAAACACTTGCAATGACACTGTGGATCCATATGTGGTATGTGAATAGAACACATATTTCAATGATTCTAGTTGTTGTTAGTAAAAAGAACACACGTGCAATGACACTGGTGGATCCATAGGTGGATTGTGAAAAGAGCACACATGCAATGACTCTGGTGGATCCATATGTGGTATGTGAAAAGAACACACATGCAATGACTCAAGTTGTTGTTAGTAAAAACAACACACATGCAATGACAGTGGTGGATCCATGTGTGGTCACTGAAGAGAACACACATATCAACGACACTTGTGGATCCATAGGTGTTATGTCAAAAGAACACACATGAAATGACTCCAGTTGTGTTTAGTAAAATGAACACACATGCAATGACACTAGTGGATCCATATGTGGTATGTGAAAAGAACACACATGCAATGACTCCAATTGTTGTTAGTAAAAAGAACACACATGCAATGTCACTGGTGGATCCATGTGTGGTCTCTGAAGAGAACACACATTTCAATGACACAGGTGGATCCATATGTGCTTTGTGAAAAGAACACACATGAAATGACACTGGTGGATCCATAGGTGGATTGTCAAAAGAGCACACAAGCAATGACACTGGGGGATCCATATGTGGTATGTGAAAAGAACACACATGCAATGACTCTAGTTCTTTTAGTAAAAAGAACACACATGCAATGACACTGGTGGATCCATGTGTGGTCTCAGAAGAGAACACACATTTCTATGACTCTGGTTGTTGTTAGTAAAAAGAACACACATGCAATGACACTGGTGGATCCATGTGTGGTCTCTGAAGAGAACACACATGCAATGACTATGGTTGTTGTTAGAAAAAGAGCATACATGCAATGACACAGGTGCATCCATAGGTGGATTGTGAAAAGAACACACATACAATGACACTGGTGGATCCATATGTGGTATGTGAAAAGAATAAACATTTCAATGACTCTGGTTGTTGTTAGTAAAAAGAGCACAGGTGCTATGACACTGGTGGATCCATAGGTGGATTGTGAAAAGAACACACATGCAATGACACTGGTGGATCCATATGTGGTATGTGAAAAGAACACACATTTCAATTATTCTGGTTGTTGTTAGTAAAAAGAACACACATGCAATGACACTGGTGGATCCATGTGTGGTCTCTGAAGAGAACACACATGCAATGACTCTGGTGTATATGTTAGTAAAAAGATCATGCTATGACAGGGGTGGATCCATTGGTGGATTGTTAAAAGAACACAGATGCATTGACACTGGTGGATCCATATGTGGTATGTGAAAAGAACACACATTTCAATTATTCTGGTTGTTGTTAGTAAAAAGAACACACATGCAATGACACTGGGTGGATCCATAGGTGGATTGTGAAAAGAGCACACATGCAATGACACTGGTGGATCCATATGTGGTATGTCAAAAGAACACACATGCATTGACTCAGTTGTTGTTAGTAAAAAGAACACACATGCAATGACACTAGTGGATCCATGTGTGGTCTGAAGAGAACACATATCAATGACACTGGTGGATCCATATGTGGTATGTAAAAGAAACACATGAAATGACTCCAGTTGTTGTTAGTAAAAAGAACACAAGGCAATGACACTGGTGGATCCATATGTGGTATGTGAGAAGAACACACATGCAATGACTCGAGTTGTTGTTAGTAAAAAAGAACACACATGCAATGACACTGGTGGATCCATGTGTGGTCTCTAAAGAGAACACACATTTCAATGACACTAGTGGATCCATATGTGGTATGTGAAAAGAACACACATGAAATGACTCTAGTTGTTGTTAGTAAAAAGAACACACATGCAATGACACTGGTCGATCCATGTGTGGTCTCTGAAGAGAACACACATTTCAATGACTCCGGTTGTTGTTAGTAAAAAGAACACACATGCAATGACACTGGTGGATCCATGTGTGATCTTAGAAGAGAACACACATTTCAATGACTCTGGTTGTTGTTAGTAAAAAGAACACACATGCAATGACACTGGTGGATCCATGTGTGGTCTCTGAAGAGAACACACATATAATGACTATGGTTATTGTTAGTAAAAGAGCACACATGCAATGACACGGGTGCATCCATAGGTGGATTGTGAAAAGAACACACGTGCAATGACACTGGTGGATCCATATGTGGTATGTGAAAAGAACACACATTTCAATGACTCGTTGTTGTTAGTAAAAAGAACACACATGCAATGACCTTTGGTGGATCCATGTGGGATTGTGAAGAGAACACACATGCAATGTCTGGTTGTTGTTAGTAAAAGAGCACACATGCAATGACACTAGTGGATCCATGGTGGATTGTTAAAAGAACACACTTGCAATGACACTGGTGGATCCATATGTGGTATGTGAATAGAACACACATTTCAATGATTCTAGTTGTTGTTAGTAAAAAGAACACACATGCAATGACACTGGTGGATCCATAGGTGGATTGTGAAAAGAGCACACATGCAATGACACTAGTGGATCCATATGTGGTATGTGAAAAGAACACACATGCAATGACTCAAGTTGTTGTTAGTAAAAACAACACATGCAATGACTGGTGGATCCATGTGGTCTCTAAAGAGAACACACATATCAATGACACTTGTGGATCCATGTGTGTTATGTTAAAACAACACTCATTCAATGACTCTGGTTGTTGTTAGTAAAAGGAGCACACATGCGATGACACTAGTGGATCCATATGTGGTATGTGCAAAGAACACACATTTCAATGACTCCAATTGTTGTTAGTAAAAAGAACACACATGTAATGACACTGGTGGATCCATTTGTGGTCTCTTAAGAGAACACACATTTCAATGACTCAGGTGGATCCATATGTGGTATGTGAAAAGAACATAAATGAAATGACACTGGTGGATCCATAGGTGGATTGTGAAAAGAGAACACATGCAATGACACTGGGGGATCCGTATGTGGTATGTGAAAAGAACACACATGCAATGACTCTAGTTCTTTTAGTAAAAAGAACACACATGCAATGACACTGGTGGATCCATGTGTGGTCTCAGAAGAGAACACACGTTTCAATGACTCTAGTTGTTGTTAGTAAAAAGAACACACATGCAATGACACTGGTGGATCCATGTGTGGTCTCTAAAGAGAACACACATGCAATGACTATGGTTGTTGTTAGTAAAAAGAACACACATGCAATGACACTGGTGGATCCATAGGTGGATTGTGAAGAGAAAACACATACAATGACTTGGTGGATCCATATGTGGTATGTGAAATGAACACACATGCAATGACTCAAGTTGTTGTTAGTAAAAACAACACACATGCAATGACACTGGTTGATCCATGTATGGTCACTGCAGAGAACACACATATCCATGACACTGGTGGATCCATAGGTGGTATCTGAAAAGAACACACATGAAATGACTCCAGTTGTTCTTAGTAAAAAGAACACACATGCAATGACACTGGTGGATCCATATGTGGTATGTGAAAAGAACACACATGCAATGACTCTGGTTGTTGTTAGTAAAAAGAACACACATGCAATGACACTGGTGGATCCATGTGTGGTGTGTAAAGAGAACACACATTACAATGACACTAGTGGATCCATATGTGCTTTGTAAACAGAACACAAATGAAATACACTTGTGGATCCATAGGTGGATTGTGAAAAGAGAACACATGCAATGACACTGGTGGATCCATATGTGGTATGTGAAAAGAACACACATGCAATGACTCTAGTTGTTTTTAGTAAAAAGAACACACATGCAATGACACTGGTGGATCCATGTGTGGTCTTAGAAGAGAACACACATATCAATGAAACTGGTAGTTGTTATAAAAAAGAACACACATGCAATGACACTGGTGGATCCATGTGTGGTCTCAAGAGAACACACATAATGACTATGGTTATTGTTAGTAAAAGAGCATACATGCAATGACACTAGTGCATCCATAGGTGGATTGTGAAAAGTGAACACATGCAATGACACTGGTGGATCCATATGTGGTATGTGAAAAGAACACACATTTCAATGACTCTGGTTGTTGTTAGTAAAAAGAACACACATGCAATGACACTGGTGGATCCATGTGTCGTCTCTGAAGAAAACAAACATGTAATGTCTCTGGTTCTTGTTAGTAAAAAGAGCACAGATGCTATGATACTGGTGGATCCAGAGGTGGATTGTGAAAAGAAAACACTTGCAATGACACTGTGGATCCATATGTGGTATGTGAATAGAACACATATTTCAATGATTCTAGTTGTTGTTAGTAAAAAGAACACACGTGCAATGACACTGGTGGATCCATAGGTGGATTGTGAAAAGAGCACACATGCAATGACTCTGGTGGATCCATATGTGGTATGTGAAAAGAACACACATGCAATGACTCAAGTTGTTGTTAGTAAAAACAACACACATGCAATGACAGTGGTGGATCCATGTGTGGTCACTGAAGAGAACACACATATCAACGACACTTGTGGATCCATAGGTGTTATGTCAAAAGAACACACATGAAATGACTCCAGTTGTGTTTAGTAAAATGAACACACATGCAATGACACTAGTGGATCCATATGTGGTATGTGAAAAGAACACACATGCAATGACTCCAGTTGTTGTTAGTAAAAAGAACACACATGCAATGTCACTGGTGGTTCCATGTGTGGTCTCTGAAGAGAACACACATTTCAATGACACAGGTGGATCCATATGTGCTTTGTGAAAAGAACACACATGAAATGACACTGGTGGATCCATAGGTGGATTGTCAAAAGAGCACACAAGCAATGACACTGGGGGATCCATATGTGGTATGTGAAAAGAACACACATGCAATGACTCTAGTTCTTTTAGTAAAAAGAACACACATGCAATGACACTGGTGGATCCATGTGTGGTCTCAGAAGAGAACACACATTTCTATGACTCTGGTTGTTGTTAGTAAAAAGAACACACATGCAATGACACTGGTGGATCCATGTGTGGTCTCTGAAGAGAACACACATGCAATGACTATGGTTGTTGTTAGAAAAAGAGCATACATGCAATGACACAGGTGCATCCATAGGTGGATTGTGAAAAGAACACACATACAATGACACTGGTGGATCCATATGTGGTATGTGAAAAGAATAAACATTTCAATGACTCTGGTTGTTGTTAGTAAAAAGAGCACAGGTGCTATGACACTGGTGGATCCATAGGTGGATTGTGAAAAGAACACACATGCAATGACACTGGTGGATCCATATGTGGTATGTGAAAAGAACACACATTTCAATTATTCTGGTTGTTGTTAGTAAAAAGAACACACATGGAATGACACTGGTGGATCCATGTGTGGTCTCTGAAGAGAACACACATGCAATGACTCTGGTGTTGTTAGTAAAAAGATCACAGATGCTATGACACTGGTGGATCCATAGGTGGATTGTGAAAAGAACAAAGATGCATTGACACTGGTGGATCCATATGTGGTATGTGAAAAGAACACACATTTCAATTATTCTGGTTGTTGTTAGTAAAAAGAACACACATGCAATGACACCGGTGGATCCATAGGTGGATTGTGAAAAGAGCACACATGCAATGAATCTGGTGGATCCATATGTGGTATGTCAAAAGAACACACATGCATTGACTCCAGTTGTTGTTAGTAAAAAGAACACACATGCAATGACACTAGTGGATCCATGTGTGGTCTCTGAAGAGAACACACATATCAATGACACTGGTGGATCCATATGTGGTATGTAAAAAGAACAGACATGAAATGACTCCAGTTGTTGTTAGTAAAAAGAACACAAGGCAATGACACTGGTGGATCCATATGTGGTATGTGAGAAGAACACACATGCAATGACTCGAGTTGTTGTTAGTAAAAAAGAACACACATGCAATGACACTGGTGGATCCATGTGTGGTCTCTAAAGAGAACACACATTTCAATGACACTAGTGGATCCATATGTGGTATGTGAAAAGAACACACATGAAATGACTCTAGTTGTTGTTAGTAAAAAGAACACACATGCAATGACACTGGTCGATCCATGTGTGGTCTCTGAAGAGAACACACATTTCAATGACTCCGGTTGTTGTTAGTAAAAAGAACACACATGCAATGACACTGGTGGATCCATGTGTGATCTTAGAAGAGAACACACATTTCAATGACTCTGGTTGTTGTTAGTAAAAAGAACACACATGCAATGACACTGGTGGATCCATGTGTGGTCTCTGAAGAGAACACACATATAATGACTATGGTTATTGTTAGTAAAAGAGCATACATGCAATGACACAGGTGCATCCATAGGTGGATTGTAAAAAGAACACAGATGCAATGACACTGGTGGATCCATATGTGGTATGTGAAAAGAACAGACATTTCAATGACTCTGGTTGTTGTTAGTAAAAAGAACACACATGCAATGACACTGGTGGATCCATGTGTCGTCTCTGAAGAAAACACACATGTAATGTCTCTGGTTGTTGTTAGTAAAAAGAGCATAGATGCTATGATACTGGTGGATCCAGAGGTGGATTGTGAAAAGAACACACTTGCAATGACACTGGTGGATCCATATGTGGTATGTGAATAGAACACACATTTCAATGATTCTAGTTGTTGTTAGTAAAAAGAACACACGTGCAATGACACTGGTGGATCCATAGGTGGATTGTGAAAAGAGCATGCTATGACTCTGGTGGATCCATATGTGGTATGTGAAAAGAACACACATGCAATGACTCAAGTTGTTGTTAGTAAAAACAACACACATGCAATGACAGTGGTGGATCCATGTGTGGTCACTGAAGAGAACACACATATCAACGACACTTGTGGATCCATAGGTGTTATGTCAAAAGAACACACATGAAATGACTCCAGTTGTGTTTAGTAAAATGAACACACATGCAATGACACTAGTGGATCCATATGTGGTATGTGAAAAGAACACACATGCAATGACTCCAATTGTTGTTAGTAAAAAGAACACACATGCAATGTCACTGGTGGATCCATGTGTGGTCTCTGAAGAGAACACACATTTCAATGACACAGGTGGATCCATATGTGCTTTGTGAAAAGAACACACATGAAATGACACTGGTGGATCCATAGGTGGATTGTCAAAAGAGCACACAAGCAATGACACTGGGGGATCCATATGTGGTATGTGAAAAGAACACACATGCAATGACTCTAGTTCTTTTAGTAAAAAGAACACACATGCAATGACACTGGTGGATCCATGTGTGGTCTCAGAAGAGAACACACATTTCTATGACTCTGGTTGTTGTTAGTAAAAAGAACACACATGCAATGACATCAGGTGGATCCATGTGTGGTCTCCAAGAGAACACACATGCAATGACTATGGTTGTTGTTAGAAAAAGAGCATACATGCAATGACACAGGTGCATCCATAGGTGGATTGTGAAAAGAACACACATACAATGACACTGGTGGATCCATATGTGGTATGTGAAAAGAATAAACATTTCAATGACTCTGGTTATTGTTAGTAAAAAGAGCACAGGTGCTATGACACTGGTGGATCCATAGGTGGATTGTGAAAAGAACACACATGCAATGACACTGGTGGATCCATATGTGGTATGTGAAAAGAACACACATTTCAATTATTCTGGTTGTTGTTAGTAAAAAGAACACACATGCAATGACATCAGGATCCATGTGGTCTGTGAAGAGAACACACATGCAATGACTCTGGTGTTGTTAGTAAAAAGATCACAGATGCTATGACACTGGTGGATCCATAGGTGGATTGTGAAAAGAACAAAGATGAATTGACACTGGTGGATCCATATGTGGTATGTGAAAAGAACACACATTTCAATTATTCTGGTTGTTGTTAGTAAAAAGAACACACATGCAATGACACCGGTGGATCCATAGGTGGATTGTGAAAAGAGCACACATGCAATGAATCTAGTGGATCCATATGTGGTATGTCAAAAGAACACACATGCATTGACTCCAGTTGTTGTTAGTAAAAAGAACACACATGCAATGACACTAGTGGATCCATGTGTGGTCTCTGAAGAGAACACACATATCAATGACACTGGTGGATCCATATGTGGTATGTAAAAAGAACAGACATGAAATGACTCCAGTTGTTGTTAGTAAAAAGAACACAAGGCAATGACACTGGTGGATCCATATGTGGTATGTGAGAAGAACACACATGCAATGACTCGAGTTGTTGTTAGTAAAAAAGAACACACATGCAATGACACTAGTGGATCCATGTGTGGTCTCTAAAGAGAACACACATTTCAATGACACTAGTGGATCCATATGTGGTATGTGAAAAGAACACACATGAAATGACTCTAGTTGTTGTTAGTAAAAAGAACACACATGCAATGACACTGGTCGATCCATGTGTGGTCTCTGAAGAGAACACACATTTCAATGACTCCGGTTGTTGTTAGTAAAAAGAACATGATGCAATGACATCAGGATCCATGTGTGGTCTCTGAAGAGAACACACATGCAATGACTCTAGTTGTTGTTAGTAAAAAGAGCACAGATGCAATGACACTGGTGGATCCATAGGTGGATTGTGAAAAGAACACACATGAAATGACACTGGTGGATCCATATGTGGTATGTGAAAAGAACACACATGCAATGACTCTGGTTGTTGTTAGTAATAAGAACACACATGCAATGACACTGGTGGATCCATGTGTGGTCTCTGAAGAGAACACACTTTTCAATGACACTGGTGGATCCATATGTGGTATGTGAAAAGAACACACATGAAATGACTCCAGTTGTTGTAAGTAAAAAGAACACACATGTAATGACACTGGTGGATCCATTTGTGGTATGCGAAAATAACACACATGTAATGACTCCAGTAGTTGTTAGTAAAAAGAACACACATGCAATGACATTGGTGGAGCCATGCATGGTCTCTAAAGAGAACACACAATTCAATGACTCTGGTTGTTGTTAGTAAAAAGAACACACATGCAATGACACTGCTGGATCCAGGTGTGGTCTCTGAAGAGAAGACACATGCAATGACTCTGGTTGTTGTTAGTAAAAAGAGCACACATGCAATGACACTGGTGGATCCATAGGTGGATTGTGAAAAGAACACAGATGCATTGACACTGGTGGATCCATATGTGGTATGTGAAAAGAACACACATTTCAATGATTCTGGTTGTTGTTAGTAAAAAGAACACACATGCAATGACACTGGTGGATCCATAGGTGGATTGTGAAAAGAGCACACATGCAATGACTCTGGTGGATCCATATGTGGTATGTGAAAAGAACACACATGCAATGACTCCAGTTGTTGTTAGTAAAAAGAACACACATGCAATGACACTAGTGGATCCATGTGTGGTCTCTGAAGAGAACACACATATCAATGACACTGGTGGATCCATATGTGGTATGTGAAAATAACACACATGAAATGACTCCAGTTGTTGTTAGTAAAAAGAACACACATGCAATCACAATGGTGGATCCATATGTGGTATGTGAGAAGAACACACATGCAATGACTCGAGTTGTTGTTAGTAAAAAGAACACACATGCAATGACATCAGGATCCATGTGTGGTCTCTAAAGAGAACACACATTTCAATCACACTGGTGGATCCATATGTGGTATGTGAAAAGAACACACATGAAATGACACTAGTGGATCCATAGGTTGATTGTGAAAAGAGCACACATGCAATGACACTGGTGGATCCATATGTGGTATGTGAAAAGAACACACATGCAATGACTCTAGTTGTTGTTAGTAAAAAGAACACACATGCAATGACACTGGTCGATCCATGTGTGGTCTCTGAAGAGAACACACATTTCAATGACTCTGGTTGTTGTTAGTAAAAAGAACACACATGCAATAACACTGGTGGATCCATGTGTGGTCTTTAAAGAGAACACACATGCAATGACTCTGGTTGTTGTTAGTAAAAAGAGCACAGATGCAATGACACTGGTGGATCCATAGGTGGATTGTGAAAAGAACACACAGGAAATGACACTGGTGGATCCATATGTGGTATGTGAAAAGAACACACATGCAATGACTCTGGTTGTTGTTAGTAACAAGAACACACATGCAATGACACTGGTGGATCCATGTGTGGTCTCTGAAGATAACACACTTTTCAATGACACTGGTGGATCCATATGTGGTATGTGAAAAGAACACACATGAACTGACTCCAGTTGTTGTTAGTAAAAAGAACACACATGCAATGACACTGGTGGATCCATTTGTGGTATGCGAAAATAACACACATGTAATGACTCCAGTCGTTGTTAGTAAAAATAACACACATGCAATGACATTGGTGGAGCCATGCATGGTTTCTAAAGAGAACACACATTTCAATGACTCTGGTTGTTGTTAGTAAAAAGAACACACATGCAATGACACTGCTGGATCTAGGTGTGGTCTCTGAAGAGAACACACATGCAATGACTCTGGTTGTTGTTAGTAAAAAGAGCACACATGCAATGACACTGGTGGATCCATAGGTGGATTGTGAGAAGAACACAGATGCATTGACACTGGTGGATCCATATGTGGTATGTGAAAAGAACACACATTTCAATGATTCTGGTTGTCGTTAGTAAAAAGAACACACATGCAATGACACTGGTGGATCCATAGGTGGATTGTGAAAAGTGCACACATGCAATGACTCTGGTGGATCCATATGTGGTATGTGAAAAGAACACACATGCAATGACTCTAGTTGTTGTTAGTAAAAAGAACACACATGCAATGACACTAGTGGATCCATGTGTGGTCTCTGAAGAGAACACACATATCAATGACACTGGTGGATCCATATGTGGTATGTGAAAAGAACACACATGAAATGACTCCTGTTGTTGTTAGTAAAAAGAACACACATGCAATGACACTGGTGGATCCATATGTGGTATGTGAGAAGAACACACATGCAATGACTCGAGTTGTTGTTAGTAAAAAGAACACACATGCAATGACGCTGATGGATCCATGTGTGGTCTCTAAAGAGAACATAGATTTCAATGACATTGGTGGATCCATATGTGGTATCTGAAAAGAACACACATGAAATGACTCTAGTTGTTGTTAGTAAAAAGAACACACATGCAATGACTCTGGTTGTTGTTAGTAAAAAGAGCACAGATTCTATGACACTGGTGGCTCCATAGGTGGGTTGTGAGAAGAACACACATGCAATGACACTGGTGGATCCATATGTGGTATGTGAAAAGAACACACATGCAATTACTCCAGTTGTTGTTAGTAAAAAGAACACACATGCAATGACACTGGTGTATCCATGTGTGGTCTCTAAAGAGAACACACATTTCAATGACACTGGTGGACCCATATGTGGTATGTCAAAAGAACACACATGAAATGACACTGGTGGATCCATAGGTGGATTGTGAAAAGAGCACACATGGAATGACACTGGTGGATCCATATGTGGTATGTGAAAAGAACACACATGCAATGACTCTAGTTGTTGTTAGTAAAAAGAACACACATGCAATGACACTGGTCGATCCATGTGTGGTCTCTGAAGAGAACACACATTTCAATGACTCTGGTTGTTGTTAGTAAAAAGAACACACATGCAATGACACTGGTGGATCCATGTGTGGTCTTTAAAGAGAACACACATGCAATGACTCTGGTTGTTGTTAGTAAAAAGAGCACAGATGCAATGACACTGGTGGATCCATAGGTGGATTGTGAGAAGAACACAGATGCATTGACACTGGTGGATCCATATGTGGTATGTGAAAAGAACACACATTTCAATGATTCTGGTTGTCGTTAGTAAAAAGAACACACATGCAATGACACTGGTGGATCCATAGGTGGATTGTGAAAAGTGCACACATGCAATGACTCTGGTGGATCCATATGTGGTATGTGAAAAGAACACACATGCAATGACTCTAGTTGTTGTTAGTAAAAAGAACACACATGCAATGACACTAGTGGATCCATGTGTGGTCTCTGAAGAGAACACACATATCAATGACACTGGTGGATCCATATGTGGTATGTGAAAAGAACACACATGAAATGACTCCAGTTGTTGTTAGTAAAAAGAACACACATGCAATGACACTGGTGGATCCATATGTGGTATGTGAGAAGAACACACATGCAATGACTCGAGTTGTTGTTAGTAAAAAGAACACACATGCAATGACGCTGATGGATCCATGTGTGGTCTCTAAAGAGAACATAGATTTCAATGACATTGGTGGATCCATATGTGGTATCTGAAAAGAACACACATGAAATGACTCTAGTTGTTGTTAGTAAAAAGAACACACATGCAATGACTCTGGTTGTTGTTAGTAAAAAGAGCACAGATTCTATGACACTGGTGGCTCCATAGGTGGGTTGTGAGAAGAACACACATGCAATGACACTGGATCCATATGTGGTATGTGAAAAGAACACACATGCAATTACTCCAGTTGTTGTTAGTAAAAAGAACACACATGCAATGACACTGGTGTATCCAAGTGTCGTCACAAAAGAGAACACACATTACAATGAGACTGGTGGACCCAAATGTTGTCTGTCACAAGAACACACATGAAATGACACTGGATCCATAGGTGGATTGTGAAAAGAGCACACATGGAATGACACTGGTGGATCCATATGTGGTATGTGAAAAGAACACACATGCAATGACTCTAGTTGTTGTTAGTAAAAAGAACACACATGCAATGACACTGGTCGATCCATGTGTGGTCTCTGAAGAGAACACACATTTCAATGACTCTGGTTGTTGTTAGTAAAAAGAACACACATGCAATGACACTGGTGGATCCATGTGTGGTCTCTGAAGAGAACACACATGCAATGACTGGTTGTTGTTAGTAAAAAGAGCACAGATGCAATGACACTGGTGGATCCATAGGTGGATTGTGAAAAGAACACACATGAAATGACACTGGTGGATCCATATGTGGTATGTGAAAAGAACACACATGCAATGACTCTGGTTGTTGTTAGTAACAAGAACACACATGCAATGACACTGGTGGATCCATGTGTGGTCTCTGAAGAGAACACACTTTACAATGACACTGGTGGATCCATATGTGGTATGTGAAAAGAACACACATGAAATGACTCTTGTTGTTGTTAGTAAAAAGAACACACATGCAATGACACTGGTGGATCCATTTGTGGTATCTGAAAAGAACACACATGCAATGACTCCAGTTGTTAGTAAAAAGAACACACATGCAATGACATTGGTGGAGCCATGCATTGTTTCTAAAGAGAACACACATTTCAATGACTCTGGTTGTTGTTAGTAAAAAGAACACACATGCAATGACACTGCTGGATCTAGGTGTGGTCTCTGAAGAGAACACACATGCAATGACTCTGGTTGTTGTTAGTAAAAAGAGCACACATGCAATGACACTGGTGGATCCATAGGTGGATTGTGAGAAGAACACAGATGCATTGACACTGGTGGATCCATATGTGGTATGTGAAAAGAACACATTTCAATGATTCTGGTTGTCGTTAGTAAAAAGAACACACATGCAATGACACTGGTGGATCCATAGGTGGATTGTGAAAAGTGCACACATGCAATGACTCTGGTGGATCCATATGTGGTATGTGAAAAGAACACACATGCAATGACTCTAGTTGTTGTTAGTAAAAAGAACACACATGCAATGACACTAGTGGATCCATGTGTGGTCTCTGAAGAGAACACACATATCAATGACACTGGTGGATCCATATGTGGTATGTGAAAAGAACACACATGAAATGACTCCAGTTGTTGTTAGTAAAAAGAACACACATGCAATGACACTGGTGGATCCATATGTGGTATGTGAGAAGAACACACATGCAATGACTCGAGTTGTTGTTAGTAAAAAGAACACACATGCAATGACGCTGATGGATCCATGTGTGGTCTCTAAAGAGAACACAGATTTCAATGACATTGGTGGATCCATATGTGGTATCTGAAAAGAACACACATGAAATGACTCCAGTTGTTGTTAGTAAAAAGAACACACATGCAATGACTCTGGTTGTTGTTAGTAAAAAGAGCACAGATTCTATGACACTGGTGGCTCCATAGGTGGGTTGTGAGAAGAACACACATGCAATGACACTGGTGGATCCATATGTGGTATGTGAAAAGAACACACATGCAATTACTCCAGTTGTTGTTAGTAAAAAGAACACACATGCAATGACACTGGTGTATCCATGTGTGGTCTCTAAAGAGAATACACATTTCAATGACACTGGTGGACCCATATGTGGTATGTGAAAAGAACACACATGAAATGACACTGGTGGATCCATAGGTGGATTGTGAAAAGAGCACACATGCAATGACACTGGTGGATCCATATGTGGTATGTGAAAAGAACACACATGCAATGACTCTAGTTGTTGTTAGTAAAAAGAACACACATGCAATGACACTGGTCGATCCATGTGTGGTCTCTGAAGAGAACACACATTTCAATGACTCTGGTTGTTGTTAGTAAAAAGAACACACATGCAATGCGCTGGTGGATCCATGTGTGGTCTCTAAAGAGAACACACATGCAATGACTCTGGTTGTTGTTCGTAAAAAGAGCACAGATGCAATGACACTGGTGGATCCATAGGTGGATTGTGAAAAGAACACACATGAAATGACACTGCTGGATCCATATGTGGTATGTGAAAAGAACACACATGCAATGACTCTGGTTGTTGTTAGTAACAAGAACACACATGCAATGACACTGGTGGATCCATGTGTGGTCTCTAAAGAGAACACACTTTTCAATGACACTGGTGGATCCATATGTGGTATGTGAAAAGAACACACATGAAATGACTCCAGTTGTTGTTAGTAAAAAGAACACACATGCAATGACACTGGTGGATCCATTTGTGGTATGCGAAAATAACACACATGTAATGACTCCAGTCGTTGTTAGTAAAAAGAACACACATGCAATGACATTGGTGGAGCCATGCATGGTTTCTAAAGAGAACACACATTTCAATGACTCTGGTTGTTGTTAGTAAAAAGAACACACATGCAATGACATTGGTGGAGCCATGCATGGTTTCTAAAGAGAACACACATTTCAATGACTCTGGTTGTTGTTAGTAAAAAGAACACACATGCAATGACACTGCTGGATCTAGTGTGGTCTCTGAAGAGAACACACATGCAATGACTCTGGTTGTTGTTAGTAAAAAGAGCACACATGCAATGACACTGGTGGATCCATAGGTGGATTGTGAAAAGAACACAGATGCATTGACACTGGTGGATCCATATGTGGTATGTGAAAAGAACACACATTTCAATGATTCTGGTTGTTGTTAGTAAAAAGAACACACATGCAATGACACTGGTGGATCCATAGGTGGATTGTGAAAAGAGCACACATGCAATGACTCTGGTGGATCCATATGTGGTATGTGAAAAGAACACACATGCAATGACTCTAGTTGTTATTAGTAAAAAGAACACACATGCAATGACACTAGTGGATCCATGTGTGGTCTCTGAAGAGAACACACATATCAATGACACTGGTGGATCCATATGTGGTATGTGAAAAGAACACACATGAATTGACTCCAGTTGTTGTTAGTAAAAAGAACACACATGCAATGACACTGGTGGATCCATATGTGGTATGTGAGAAGAACACACATGCAATGACTCGAGTTGTTGTTAGTAAAAAGAACACACATGCAATGACACTGGTGGATCCATGTGTGGTCTCTAAAGAGAACACAGATTTCAATGACACTGGCGGATCCATATGTGGTATGTGAAAAGAACACACATGAAATGACTCCAGTTGTTGTTAGTAAAAAGAACACACGTGCAATGACACTGGTGGATCCATATGTGGTATGTAAAAATAGCACACATGTAATGACTCTAGTTGTTGTTAGTAAAAAGAACACACATGCAATGACTCTGGTGGATCCATGCGTGGTCTCTAAAGAGAACACACATGCAATGACTCTGGTTGTTGTTAGTAAAAAGATCACACATGCAATGACACTGGTGGATCCATAGGTGGATTGTGAAAAGAACACACATGCAATGACACTGGTGGATCCATATGGGGTATGTGAAAAGAACACACATGCAATGACTCTGCTTGTGGTTAGTAACAAGAACACACATGCAATGACACTGGTGGATCCATGTGTGGTCTCTGAAGAGAACACACATTTCAATGACACTGGTGGATCCATATGTGGTATGTGAAAAGAACACACATGAAATGACTCTAGTTGTTGTTAGTAAAAAGAACACACGTGCAATGACACTGGTGGATCCATATGTGGTATGTAAAAATACCACACATGTAATGACTCTAGTTGTTGTTAGTAAAAAGAACACACATGCAATGACTCAGGTGGATCCATGCGTGGTCTCTGAAGAGAACACACATTTCAATGACTCTGGTTGTTGTTAGTAAAAAGAACACACATGCAAAGACACTGGTGGATCCATGTGTGGTCTCTGAAGAGAACACACATGCAATGACTCTGGTTGTTGTTAGTAAAAAGAACACAGATGCTATGACACTGGTGGCTCCATAGGTGGGTTGTGAGAAGAACACACATGCAATGACACTGGTGGATCCATATGTGGTATGTGAAAAGAACACACATTTCAATGATTATGGTTGTTGTTAGTAAAATGAACACACATGCAATGACACTGATGGATCCATAGGTGGATTGTGAAGAGAACAAACATGCAATGACTCTGGTGGATCCATATGTGGTATGTGAAAATAACACACATGCAATGACTCCAGTTGTTGTTAGTAAAAAGAAAGCACATGCAATGAAACTAGTGGATCCATGTGTGGTCTCTGAAGAGAGCACACATATCAATGACACTGGTGGATCCATATGTGGTATATGAAAAGAACACACATGAAATGACTCCAGTTGTTGTTAGTAAAAAGAACACACATGCAATGACACTGGTGGATCCATATGTGGTATGTGAAAAGAACACACATGCAATGACTCGAGTTGTTGTTAGTAAAAAGAACACACATGCAATGACACTGGTGGATCCATGTGTGGTCTCTGAAGAGAACACACATTTCAATGACAGGGTGGATCCATATGTGGTATGTGAAAAGAACACACATGAAATGACTCCAGTTGTTGTTAGTAAAAAGAACACACGTGCAATGACACTGGTGGAACCATCTGTGGTATGTAAAAATAGCACACATGTAATGACTCTAGTTGTTGTTAGTAAAAAGAACACACATGCAATGACTCTGGTGGATCCATGCGTGGTCTCTGAAGAGAACACACATGCAATGACTCTGGTTGTTGTTAGTAAAAAGATCACACATGCAATGACACAGGTGGATCCATAGGTGGATTGTGAAAAGAACACACAGGCAATGACACTGGTGGATCCATATGGGGTATGTGAAAAGAACACACATGCAATGACTCTGGTTGTGGTTAGTAACAAGAACACACATGCAATGACACTGGTGGATCCATATGTGGTCTCTGAAGAGAACACACATTTCAATGACACTGGTGGATCCATATGTGGTATGTGAAAAGAACACACATGAAATGACTCCAGTTGTTGTTAGTAAAAAGAACACACGTGCAATGACACTGGTGGATCCATATGTGGTATGTAAAAATAGCACACATGTAATGACTCTAGTTGTTGTTAGTAAAAAGAACACACATGCAATGACTCTGGTGGATCCATGCGTGGTCTCAAAAGAGAACACACATTTCAATGACTCTGGTTGTTATTAGTAAAAAGTACACACATTCAAAGACACTGGTGGATCCATGTGTGGTCTCTGAAGAGAACACACATGCAATGACTCTGGTTGTTGTTAGTAAAAAGAGCACAGATGCTATGACACCGGTGGCTCCATAGGTGGGTTGTGAGAAGAACACACATGCAATGACACTGGTGGATCCATATGTGGTATGTGAAAAGAACACACATGCAATTACTCCAGTTGTTGTTAGTAACAAGAACACACATGCAATGACACTGGTGGATCCATGTGTGGTCTCTGAAGAGAACACACATTTCAATGACACTGGTGGATCCATATGTGGTATGTGAAAAGAACACACATGAAATGACACTGCTGGATCCATAGGTGGATTGTGAAAAGAGCACACATGCAATGACACTGGTGGATCCATATGTGGTATGTGAAAAGAACACACATGCAATGACTCTAGTTGTTGTTAGTAAAAAGAACACATGCAATGACACTGGTCGATCCATGTGTGGTCTCTGAAGAGAACACACATTTCAATGACTCTGGTTGTTGTTAGTAAAAAGAACACACGTGCAATGACATCAGGATCCATGTGTGGTCTCTAAAGAGAACACACATGCAATGACTCTGGTTGTTGTTAGTAAAAAGAGCACAGATGCAATGACACTGGTGGATCCATAGGTGGATTGTGAAAAGAACACACATGAAATGAAACTAGTGGATCCATATGTGGTATGTGAAAAGAACACACATGCAATGACTCTGGTTGTTGTTAGTAACAAGAACACACATGCAATGACACTAGTGGATCCAAGTGTGGTCTCTGAAGAGAACACACTTTTCAATGACACTGGTGGATCCATATGTGGTATGTGAAAAGAACACACATGAAATGACTCTAGTTGTTGTTAGTAAAAAGAACACACATGCAATGACACTGGTGGATCCATTTGTGGTATGCGAAAATAACACACATGTAATGACTCTAGTCGTTGTTAGTAAAAAGAACACACATGCAATGACATTGGTGGAGCCATGCATGGTTTCTAAAGAGAACACACATTTTAATGACTCTGGTTGTTGTTAGTAAAAAGAACACACATGCAATGACACTGCTGGATCTAGGTGTGGTCTCTGAAGAGAACACACATGCAATGACTCTGGTTGTTGTTGTAAAAAGAGCACACATGCAATGACACTGGTGGATCCATAGTTGGATTGTGAAAAGAACACAGATGCATTGACACTGGTGGATCCATATGTGGTATGTGAAAAGAACACACATTTCAATGATTCTGGTTGTTGTTAGTAAAAAGAACACACATGCAATGACACTGGTGGATCCATAGGTGGATTGTGAAAAGAGCACACATGCAATGACTCTGGTGGATCCATATGTGTTATGTGAAAAGAACACACATGCAATGACTCTAGTTGTTGTTAGTAAAAAGAACACACATGTAATGACACTAGTGGATCCATGTGTGGTCTCTGAAGAGAACACACATATCAATGACACTGGTGGATCCATATGTGGTATGTGAAAAGAACACACATGAAATGACTCCAGTTGTTGTTAGTAAAAAGAACACACATGCAATGACACTGGTGGATCCATATGTGGTATGTGAGAAGAACACACATGAAATGACTCGAGTTGTTGGTAGTAAAAAGAACACACATGCAATGACACTGATGGATCCATGTGTGGTCTCTAAAGAGAACACAGATTTCAATGACACTGGTGGATCCATATGTGGTATCTGAAAAGAACACACATGAAATGACTCCAGTTGTTGTTAGTAAAAAGAACACACATGCAATGACTCTGGTTGTTGTTAGTAAAAAGAGCACAGATTCTATGACACTGGTGTCTCCATAGGTGGGTTGTGAGCAGAACACACATGCAATGACACTGGTGGATCCATATGTGGTATGTGAAAAGAACACACATGCAATTACTCCAGTTGTTGTTAGTAAAAAGAACACACATGCAATGACACTGGTGGATCCATGTGTGGTCTCTAAATAGAACACACATTTCAATGACACTGGTGGACCCATATGTGGTATGTGAAAAGAACACACATGAAATGACACTGGTGGATCCATAGGTGGATTGTGAAAAGAGCACACATGCAATGACACTGGTGGATCCATATGTGGTATGTGAAAAGAACACGCATGCAATGACTCTAGTTGTTGTTAGTAAAAAGAACACACATGCAATGACACTGGTCGATCCATGTGTGGTCTCTGAAGAGAACACACATTTCAATGACTCTGGTTGTTGTTAGTAAAAGAACACACATGCAATGACATCAGGATCCATGTGTGGTCTCTAAAGAGAACACACATGCAATGACTGGTTGTTGTTAGTAAAAGAGCACAGATGCAATGACACCGGTGGATCCATAGGTGGATTGTGAAAAGAACACACATGAAATGACACTTTGGATCCATATGTGGTATGTGAAAAGAACACACATGCAATGACTCTGGTTGTTGTTAGTAACAAGAACACACATGCAATGACATCAGGATCCATGTGTGGTCTCTAAAGAGAACACACTTTTCAATGACACTGGTGGATCCATATGGTATGTGAAAAGAACACACATGAAATGACTCCAGTTGTTGTTAGTAAAAAGAACACACATGCAATGACACTGGTGGATCCATTTGTGGTATGCGAAAATAACACACATGTAATGACTCCAGTCGTTGTTAGTAAAAATAACACACATGCAATGACATTGGTGGAGCCATGCATGGTTTCTAAAGAGAACACACATTTCAATGACTCTGGTTGTTGTTAGTAAAAAGAACACACATGCAATGACATTGGTGGAGCCATGCATGGTTTCTAAAGAGAACACACATTTCAATGACTCTGGTTGTTGTTAGTAAAAAGAACACACATGCAATGACACTGCTGGATCTAGTGTGGTCTCTGAAGAACACACATGCAATGACTCGTTGTTGTTAGTAAAAAGAGCACACATGCAATGACACTGTGGATCCATAGGTGGATTGTGAAAAGAACATGATGCATTGACACTGTGGATCCATATGTGGTATGTGAAAAGAACACACATTTCAATGATTCTGGTTGTTAGTAAAAAGAACACATGCAATGACACTGGTGGATCCATAGGTGGATTGTGAAAAGAGCACACATGCAATGACTCTGTGGATCCATATGTGGTATGTGAAAAGAACACACATGCAATGACTCTAGTTGTTGTTAGTAAAAAGAACACACATGCAATGACACTAGTGGATCCATGTGTGGTCTCTGAAGAGAACACACATATCAATGACACTGGTGGATCCATATGTGGTATGTGAAAAGAACACACATGAAATGACTCCAGTTGTTGTTAGTAAAAAGAACACACATGCAATGACACTGGTGGATCCATATGTGGTATGTGAGAAGAACACACATGCAATGACTCGAGTTGTTGTTAGTAAAAAGAACACACATGCAATGACGCTGGTGGATCCATGTGTGGTCTCTAAAGAGAACACAGATTTCAATGACACTGGTGGATCCATATGTGGTATGTGAAAAGAACACACATGAAATGACTCCAGTTTTTGTTAGTAAAAAGAACACACGTGCAATGACACTGGTGGATCCATATGTGGTATGTAAAAATAGCACACATGTAATGACTCTAGTTGTTGTTAGTAAAAAGAACACACATGCAATGACTCTGGTGGATCCATGCGTGGTCTCTAAAGAGAACACACATGCAATGACTCTGGTTGTTGTTAGTAAAAAGATCACACATGCAATGACACTGGTGGATCCATAGGTGGATTGTGAAAAGAACACACATGCAATGACACTGGTGGATCCATATGGGGTATGTGAAAAGAACACACATGCAATGACTCTGGTTGTGGTTAGTAACAAGAACACACATGCAATGACACTGGTGGATCCATGTGTGGTCTCTAAAGAGAACACACATTTCAATGACACTGGTGGATCCATATGTGGTATGTGAAAAGAACACACATGAAATGACTCCAGTTGTTGTTAGTAAAAAGAACACACGTGCAATGACACTGATGGATCCATATGTGGTATGTAAAAATACCACACATGTAATGACTCTAGTTGTTGTTAGTAAAAAGAACACACATGCAATGACTCAGGTGGATCCATGCGTGGTCTCTGAAGAGAACACACATTTCAATGACTCTGGTTGTTGTTAGTAAAAAGAACACACATGCAAAGACACTGGTGGATCCATGTGTGGTCTCTGAAGAGAACACACATGCAATGACTCTGGTTGTTGTTAGTAAAAAGAGCACAGATGCTATGACACTGGTGGCTCCATTGGTGGGTTGTGAGAAGAACACACATGCAATGAAACTGGTGGATCCATATGTGGTATGTGAAATGAACACACATTTCAATGATTCTGGTTGTTGTTAGTAAAATGAACACACATGCAATGACACTGATGGATCCATAGGTGGATTGTGAAGAGAACAAACATGCAATGACTCTGGTGGATCCATATGTGGTATGTGAAAATAACACACATGCAATGACTCCAGTTGTTGTTAGTAGAAAGAAAGCACATGCAATGAAACTAGTGGATCCATGTGTGGTCTCTGAAGAGAGCACACATATCAATGACACTGGT
Source organism: Avena insularis (assembly GCA_023614405.1). Taxonomy (NCBI): domain Eukaryota; kingdom Viridiplantae; phylum Streptophyta; class Magnoliopsida; order Poales; family Poaceae; genus Avena; species Avena insularis. The sequence goes on from CM042686.1 coordinate 318,676,967, forward strand.
GGATCCATATGTGGTATATGAAAAGAACACACATGAAATGACTCAAGTTGTTGTTAGTAAAAAGAACACACATGCAATGACACTGGTGGATCCATATGTGGTATGTGAAAAGAACACACATGCAATGACTCGAGTTGTTGTTAGTAAAAAGAACACACATGCAATGACACTGGTGGATCCATGTGTGGTCTCTGAAGAGAACACACATTTCAATGACAGGGTGGATCCATATGTGGTATGTGAAAAGAACACACATGAAATGACTCCAGTTGTTGTTAGTAAAAAGAACACAAGTGCAATGACACTGGTGGCTCCATATGTGGTATGTAAAAATAGCACAGATGTAATGACTCTAGTTGTTGTTAGTAAAAAAAGAACACACATGCAATGACTCTGGTGGATCCATGCGTGGTCTCTGAAGAGAACACACATTTCAATGACTCTGGTTGTTGTTAGTAAAAAGAACACACATGCAATGACACTGGTGGATCCATGTGTGGTTTCAAGAGAACACACATGCAATGACTCTAGTTCTTGTTAGTAAAAGAGCATGATGCTATGACACTGGTGGATCCATAGGTGGGTTGTGAGAAGAACACACATGCAATGACACTGGTGGATCCATATGTGGTATGTGAAAAGAACACACATTTCAATGATTCTGGTTGTTGTTAGTAAAAAGAACACACATGCAATTACACTGGTGGATCCATAGGTGGATTGTGAAGAGAACACACATGCAATGACTCTGGTGGATCCATATGTGGTATGTGAAAAGAACACACATGCAATGACTCCAATTGTTGTTAGTAAAAAGAAAGCACATGCAATGACACTAGTGGATCCATGTGTGGTCTCTGAAGAGAACACACATATCAATGACACTAGTGGATCCATATGTGGTATGTGAAAAGAACACACATGCAATGACTCTAGTTGTTGTTAGTAAAAAGAACACACATGCAATGACACTGGTGGATCCATATGTGGTATGCGAAAAGAACACACATGCAATGACTCGAGTTGTTGTTAGTAAAAAGAAAGCACATGCAATGACACTAGTGGATCCATATGGGGTCTCTGAAGAGAACACACGTATCAATGACACTGGTGGATCCATATGTGGTATGTGAAAAGAACACACATGAAATGACTCCAGTTGTTGTTAGTAAAAAGAACACACATGCAATGACACTGGTGGATCCATATGTGGTATGTGAGAAGAACACACATGCAATGACTCGAGTTGTTGTTAGTAAAAAGAACACACATGCAATGACATTAGTGGATCCATGTGTGGTCTCTAAAGAGAACACAGATTTCAATGACACCGGTGGATCCATATGTGGAATGTGAAAAGAACACACATTTCAATGACTCCAGTTGTTGTTAGTAAAAAGAACACACGTGCAATGACACTGGTGGATCCATATGTGGTATGTAAAAATAGCACACATGTAATGACTCTAGTTGTTGTTAGTAAAAAGAACACAAGTGCAATGACACTAGTGGATCCATATGTGGTATGTAAAAATAGCACACATGTAATGACTCTAGTTGTTGTTAGTAAAAAGAACACACATGCAATGACTCTGGTGGATCCATGCGTGGTCTCTGAAGAGAACACACATGCAATGACTCTGGTTGTTGTTAGTAAAAAGATCACACATGCAATGACACTGGTGGATCCATAGGTGGCTTGTGAAAAGAACACACATGCAATGACACTGGTGGATCCATATGGGGTATGTGAAAAGAACACACATGCAATGATTCTGGTTGTTGTTAGTAACAAGAACACACATGCAATGACATCAGGATCCATGTGTGGTCTCTAAAGAGAACACACATTTCAATGACACTGGTGGATCCATATGTGGTATGTGAAAAGAACACACATGAAATGACTCCAGTTGTTGTTAGTAAAAAGAACACACGTGCAATGACACTGGTGGTTCCATATGTGGTATGTAAAAATAGCACACATGTAATGACTCTAGTTGTTGTTAGTAAAAAGAACACACATGCAATGACTCTGGTGGATCCATGCGTGGTCTCTGAAGAGAACACACATTTCAATGACTCTGGTTGTTGTTAGTAAAAAGAACACACATGCAATGACACTGGTGGATCCATGTGTGGTTTCTGAAGAGAACACACATGCAATGACTCTAGTTGCTGTTAGTAAAAAGAGCACAGATGCTATGACACTGGTGGATCCATAGGTGGGTTGTGAGAAGAACACACATGCAATGACACTGGTGGATCCATATGTGGTATGTGAAAAGAACACACATTTCAATGATTCTGGTTGTTGTTAGTAAAAAGAACACACATGCAATGACACTGGTGGATCCATAGGTGGATTGTGAAGAGAACACACATGCAATGACTCTGGTGGATCCATATGTGGTATGTGAAAAGAACACACATGCAATGACTCCAGTTGTTGTTAGTAAAAAGAAAGCACATGCAATGACACTAGTGGATCCATGTGTGGTCTCTGAAGAGAACACACATATCAATGACACTGGTGGATCCATATGTGGTATGTGAAAAGAACACACATGCAATGACTCTAGTTGTTGTTAGTAAAAAGAACACACATGCAATGACACTGGTGGATCCATATGTGGTATGCGAAAAGAACACACATGCAATGACTCGAGTTGTTGTTAGTAAAAAGAAAGCACATGCAATGACACTAGTGGATCCATGTGGTCTCCAAGAGAACACACGTATCAATGACACTGTGGATCCATATGTGGTATGTGAAAAGAACACATGCAATGACTCTAGTTGTTGTTAGTAAAAAGAACACACATGCAATGACACTGGTGGATCCATATGTGGTATGCGAAAAGAACACACATGCAATGACTCGAGTTGTTGTTAGTAAAAAGAAAGCACATGCAATGACACTAGTGGATCCATGTGGGGTCTCTGAAGAGAACACACGTATCAATGACACTGGTGGATCCATATGTGGTATGTGAAAAGAACACACATGAAATGACTCCAGTTGTTGTTAGTAAAAAGAACACACATGCAATGACACTGGTGGATCCATATGTGGTATGTGAGAAGAACACACATGCAATGACTCGAGTTGTTGTTAGTAAAAAGAACACACATGCAATGACACTAGTGGATCCATGTGTGGTCTCGAAAGAGAACACAGATTTCAATGACACCGGTGGATCCATATGTGGAATGTGAAAAGAACACACATGAAATGACTCCAGTTGTTGTTAGTAAAAAGAACACACGTGCAATGACACTGGTGGATCCATATGTGGTATGTAAAAATAGCACACATGTAATGACTCTAGTTGTTGTTAGTAAAAAGAACACACATGCAATGACTCTGGTGGATCCATGCGTGGTCTCTGAAGAGAACACACATGCAATGACTCTGGTTGTTGTTAGTAAAAATGTAACATCCCAAAAATCATGTTTCAAAAACTCATTCATTTCATTCTTGCATCATTCATTCATTTAGGGTTTTTCTCAAAATCATTTGGAGACAGAAGTTTGAGCTATGATTTCATGTGGGCAAATTGTCTCAATTGGCCAACACCCTTTGGGATTTGATTGTTCATGATCTTGTTTGCTTGCCACCATGGTTGGAAAGAATAGGAGTAACATTTAAACCCAAGACTTCAATTTAGAAATATTTTCTAAACCCTATTCCAAATATTTGCAACTAGAGCAAATCTCTGTTTATTTTGAAACCCAAGCTTGACCAAGCCTTTGCAAGGTAACCACTAGGTTATTTGATTGTTTGTGAACCCACAGAACCCTGCAAAAATCCCCAAAGAAGTTTGAATTCAAAAGGATTTGAATTCATATCAAATTCTATTCAGAAAATGAAATTAGAAAAAGAAAAGGCTTAAAGAAAGGAAAAGGAAAGGCGGCCGAATCCGCCCAAGACGGATCAAGCCAGCAAGCCCACCCGGATCTTTTTTCTTTCTTCTGCACACCTGCGAACTGACCGCCCGACAATGACACCACCGCCCCACACTCGCCTCGCTGATAGGCGGCCTTCCACGTCGATCGTCTTCCCGCTCCGCACGATCTCCGCCACGACCGTTGCCGCAGTGATGCCGGAGTAATGGGCATTAATCGACGGACGTTTCTGTCGAGCATCCGCTATAAGACCCCCCGCCTCGCGATCATTTCCCCAAACACCGCCGCTCCGCCACCAGGCTTTCCTCAATCAACTTTGCACCGCCCATGACGAGCCTCCGACGATCGATTCCGGTGAGCCTAAGCGTCCCCTCCGCCTCGTTCTTACAATCTGACTCAGCATGTCTTGCGCATCTCGACCTCACTAGTCTTTCAGACTCTGCCCAGTGTCGCGGTTCCACTCGACACCGCGAGCACCGACGGCGACATCAACTCCGACGAAGTTTTCCGGTAGGTATGCACCGCCGCCTTCCGTTCATGCTCACTACTCGCCTTGACCGTGAACCTAACCGTGTCATTATCTTGCCTCGGGGTGATTCACGGCGTACAACGACCACGACCGACGCCGCTACCACAGCAACTCCGGTGAGCAATCGCAGCCGTGCCGGCGCCGACCAACCAGTACGACGAGCCGCTGCGTGACCTCTTGAGCCCGGTGAGCTACCTCCTCTCTCTCCGCCGTGCATCATCGCAACATCGCCGACCGCAGTTCGCGCCGGTAGCCACCAGGCCGCCCATCTGTGCGAGCGGTAGTAGCCGTTAGATCTGGATCGAACGCCTACGATAGATCACTTAACCCAAGCGGCGATGCGATCTGAGCCGCCAGATTTTATTTAGATCCTACGGCTGTGGAGCTCGATCCAGTGCGAACCGGTACGGGCGAATAAGAACATGACGCGTGGCTAGGAGCTGATCTGAAAATAGAATTTAAAACAGATTTTGATCCAGATTTCAAATGCCTATATCTTTTGAATCCCACGTTAGAATTTTGCAAACTTTATACCGTTGGATTCAGAAAACAAGACCTTTCTGCCTATCCTTTTGTTTAGCAAATAGTAGCCATTAGATGTGCTAAAATTGCAGAGACTTGTTTGAGGCCTTTTGAGTATAGATTTAGTTTAGTATTTTGTTTTAGGGTTATTTAAGTTGTCTTGGCTATTTTGTGACTTGTTTAGTTTCTGTATTCATGCACTTGCTTGGTTGAGTTTTCAAAAATCATCACTTGGTAGATTCATGCATGCATTCATAATATTTTTGTTTGTATATATTTGTGTGTAATTATGTGCTATAACTTTGTGTGTAGATTTTGCTAGTGATTGTGATTGTGACGAGTGCTACTCTCCACACTACCAAGGCAAGTGATATCTTCATGAATATTCCATACCTATATTTTATACTTGCATTAGATATATTTTGTTAGGACTTGCATGCTACTTTTGTCAATTGATAATGGGAAATCCTATTTAGAATAGAATGCTAGAATTGCTAGGAGAATTCCCTAAAGATAAGTTGCCATGCCATGCTTAGCCTAGCTACTAGAAAACAAGGGTGGTTTATATATTCACACTATGGAAAAATATTCTAAGTCTAAGGACTTGTTTTTATTTAACAAAACAACTAAGTTAATGAATCACCTGGGTGGAATGGAAAGAATGGGGTATGTTGAGTGGTTACACAAGGCCAGGGGTACTGGTGAACCTTGTGTATCTCACTTGTGGATGGCCACCCAGGAAACAAAGAGATTTGAGATGTCTAATGTTGAGAAGCTTCAAGTGCAACCACTTGGCATTATGGGCTCTGCCATGATCTTAGGATGCTGGAACTTAGTCTTTTGGACAGTGGGTGGTAGATGGGATGATAGGTTGGAACGCGTCCATCTGACTAAGGAAAGGCTACTGAAGGATCATCCTTGGGAAACCAAGGCTTGTGGGAAAAGTGCACCACCTCTGCAGAGTGTAAAACCTAAGTACTTAGCCAGGTCCCTGGTAAAGGACAATTTGAGCATCAAGACATGGAAACTTCAAGAATCTCATCACTCCAATTTCTGAATAAAACTTGTGGGTGAACAAGGGTTAAAGGATCTTCAGTCTTTGATTGGTAGATGCCACAGAGTGGATCTTCATCTGATTGGTAGATACCTTGGGATGGACTTTGTCAAGCAAAACTTAGTGTTTTCAAAAAGTTAAGGAAAAATCTATTTTGAGCAATGCAAGCCTAAGCTCCACCAGCCAAATGCATATAGTCTTATAGTCCACTTAAATATATACTAAGGTATCACTTGCCAATACTATTCCAAAGTATTGACCCTTGTGGCTGTAACTTATGATGTTGCAGGTTACTCTGATGATGATTAGGAGTCATGAGTCTACACTCAACATGCTTGCTGTGGCACATGAAGATGAAGACTTATGTTTATTTACTTATTCCATAAACTCTTGTACTAGGCCTTTGGCCATGAGTTGTAAAAGACTATGTTTTATCTCCGAATGACTGTAATAAACGACCTTTGTATCTGTGTACTTCATCTTAAACTGTGGATGCTAGCATTGATCCAGGGACTAGCATTGCAATCACAGGGATCTTTTCCTTTAATAAGGAGGGATCTTACAGATGGTATCGAAAACCTGTGTTGCAGTAGGATTATGACCCTAGGATTGGAAACCACTAAGGAAATTTTACTTCTTCTACACTTGTCTATTCTTCTCAGAACTTTTCTAATCTTCTCCTTCTCATCTCTATTTGTAGATGAACTCCAACAACGGCCGTGAAGAAAGGACCACTCATGACCATGACCTTGGAGTGTGAGACTGAGTTTCCCAAGATTCTCAAGGACCTCATGGAAACCATGGGAGTACATGGTGCAAAAGTGTACAAAGGCTTTCCAGTGATGGAGGATGGAGGAGTATTGGTGGGTGCAACTTCACTTGTACAAGAACAAGGAAGACAACCACAAAGAAAAGGCTTCTGCATGTACACCAACACTTTTATGCACACCACATTCTTTGAGTCAAGAAAAGAAGCAGCTTGGAAGACTATCAAGGAACTAAGTGCTAGAGTCAAGTGCAGATGCTCAACCTTCAAAAGACTTAGAGAAAGAGAAGGAACATACCCAAGAGTTGTAAATCACCAACCAATCCTTAAGAGGAGATATTATAGACTTAGTGATAGAAGCATGTGAACAAGATAGGGTGATTGCCACTAGGAACATTGTGCTAGCCACCAGATCCAATGAGATAGGATTGTAAGCGCACTTCGTTAGTTGGACCACCATCTATCACCTTATTTTCCAAAATGATACCTTAAATAAGTTTGAACCTTGGTTGATGTAAGGGATTCTTGTATGCATGACTTGTATGATTTTTGTGTGTCCCAAGATTGTGTTTGAATGTTTGTCTTGTTTATCTTAAATTGTGTTGTTCTAACTTTTTCAATCTTATAAATAGATGCCTATTGCCATCAAGATGTTGAGGAGTTCCAGTTACCGTTTTGGTCCTCGTATCGTAGAGCTTACTACTTTACTCGATCTCCCTCTTCCTATCATTACGGTGCACCCACTCACCAAGTTTGAGAGGAAGGACCTTTGGGGCTTCGAGGTGAACCAGCCAGGACGCCAGACAGAGCCTACTACGGAGGCCATCGTCTTCAAGCTTATGCACGATGACAGGGAGAGAGGCATGGAGGTTGTCATGCAGGACGACTGTTAGGCCGTCACTCCCGACAGGTTAGAGGCACTCACTTCCACGCCTTCGGAAGGCGTGATGATGACGGAGAGTCCATTGACTTTGAGGACGACTCGAGGGTCACCGCAGAGCCGATACGCCTGTACCTCCAGGACTTAGAGACTCTTATTAGGCACGTGGATACCGATAGGACCAACGTCATGCTTAGTAATGACGAGCTCAGTGCAACCATGAGAAGGACAAACTCTTCGCAGCAGACGAGATATTCAAGGAGATGGAGTCAAAGTTCGAGACCATAGACAGTAAGTTCAAGATTCAAGTGAAGCGTGTCCAGGATAGGAAAAAGAGGATTCGTGTTAGGACCGAGGAACTACAGGTCAAGGACTTGAGTTAGAGCAGCAGACAGGTGATTGAGAGGCCCGTTCCCAGAAGAGGGCTCTCAAGGCCAAGATCGACTCTTTGACCACTACCATCGAGGAGAACAAGACCGCAATGGAGAACGCAGGTCTTACCTTTGTCGAGGAGGAGATTGATGCCGACGAGTAGATCTGACTACTCAGTTATCTTTATTTACCGCACTTGTTATTTGTGAACTTATTGTTGGACCATCCGACATGTGGATGGCTTGCCACTTGTGTGTTTGTACTTTGAGACTTTTGTTATCTTGTTGTTTAGATTTTATCCTAGTGTTGCTTGCTATGTGTTTGCTTGTGTAATGTATTGTGCATAAATCATGTAAGGGTATCTCATTCTTATCTCTATATGAATAAACCATGATGCCTCCCGTCAGCAAACACCAACCCCAACCCCAACATTACCCCGGAAATGCAACAAATGATGAATGCGCAGACACAGCTTATGCAAATGATGACGACGTTCATCCAGAACCAGAACAACAACAACAACCCCAACAACAACAATAACAATAATAACAACAACAACAACAACCCTCCAGGTTTTGATATGCTCACCAGATTTCTGCGTCTGAGGCCAGCTAAGTTTTCAGGAACGACTGATCCCATGGTGGCCAATGATTGGCTACGTTCTGTGAACAAAGACTTAGTGACCGTAGGATGCACAGATGCTGAAAAGGTCAGGTCGCAGACATCTGTTGGAAGGACCACCAGCATGGTGGGACAACTTCCAGATTACCACGCCTATTGATGAGGTGACTTGGGCTATCTTTGAAGATGGATTTCGTATTACTCATATCTCACCAGGTATGATGAGCCTGAAAAAGAAGGAATTTCACAACCTGAAGCAGCGCCACCACAGTGATGGTGAATACATCGAAGAGTTCAACAATCGCCAGCGCTATACCAGGATGAGGTTGACACCGATGCCAAAAGGAAGGAAAAGTTTCTAGAAGGCTTGAATGATGAGCTAAATCTGCATGTCTGTGGCATATGTTCCAACTTACGGTCAGGTGACAAGGCTGTTATTGTGGAGAATAAAATGAAGCAAGTTGAGAGTAGAAAGAGGAAACACTGACAAGCATAGCTCGGGATCATATCATAAACGATCTCACTATGATGATAGTGTCACCAGATCCCACAAGCGGGGAAGTTTAACAAGCACCACAACCACAACCGTCATGACAACAAGCATCATCGCACATGACAATGATAAGTACAAGAACCACAAGAGTGGATATAAGAGCCACCATAGTGGAAGTGGAAGTGGAAGTCAACCTAAGAAGGACAACGGTCAGGTTGAATGCTTCAAATGCAAGAAGTCGGGCATTATGCTAATGAGTGCCACGAGAAGAACGTTGAAGGACCTAACAAACCCAACCCTTTTCAGAAAGGACAGGTTAACCACATCAATGTGGAGGAAGTCTATGAAGAACCTGATGCTGCTTTGGTAAGTTCAGACTCAATTCCATCTCAGCATTTGTACTCTTTGACCTGGTGCATCTCATTCATTCATATCAAAAGCATTTGTCGAAAGAAATGAACTACGGTAGAAACCATTGGGTGTCCTATAAGAGTAAGTTCTCTGGTGGAGAAATGATAGTAAACTCAGGATGCCATGACCTGGTCATAGAGTTTGGAAAACAAAAGTTTCCAGTAAACCTAATAATCCTAAATTCCCAAGGATTGGATGTGATTTTGGGAATGGATTGGATGACTAAGTATAAGGGAGTACTAGATTGTGCAAATCATAGTTTCACTCACAACCCCTAAAGGTAAGAGGATAATATTCAAGTCCAACTTTAAGTAAAAAGGAGTAAGCTGAATTCTCTTAAGGGGTTAGCATGGACAGTGCCAATTGTGTGTGAGTATCCGGATGTGTTCCGGAAGAATTACTGTGAATGCCACCAGATAGAGATGTGGAGTTTATAATAGATTTGGTACTGTGTTACGGACCAAGGGCAAAGAGGCCTTATAAAATGTCGGATTTAACTTAAGGAACTCAAGAAACAACTTGGAGAACAATTGCGAGAAAGGATTCATCCAGCCAAGTTCTTCATCTTGGGGAGCTCCAGTTTTGTTCAGAGAAAGAGAGATAGAACTCAAAGATTATGCATAGATTACCGTTCTCTCAACGAGGTAACCATCAAGAACAAGTATCCTTTGCCAAGAATAAATGACTTGTTTGATCAGCTAGAAGGAGCATGTGTGTTCTCAAGATTGATCTTGGTCAGGTTATTTTCAACTCAAGATAAGAGAGCAAGACATACCTAAAACAACATTTACCACAAGGTATGGATTGTATGAGTACACCGTGATGCCTTTTGGTTTAACCAACGCCCAAAGATACTTCATGAATATGATGAACAAAGTGTTCATGGAATTTGTCGACAAGTTCGTTGTCGTTTTCATCGATGACATCTTAGTTTACTCCAAGAGCAAGGAAGAACATGAAAGACATCTACGCTTGATACTTGAGAAACTAAGGGAACATAAGCTTTATGCCAAATTCAGCAAGTGTGAGTTTTGGTTAGAGGAAGGTGGATTTCTTGGTCATGTTATGACAAAGGATGGTGTAGATTGATCCTGCTAAAGTTTCTGATGTGAGAATGGAAAAGTCCCAAGAACGTAAAAGAGGTTCGTAGTTTCCTTGGTTTAGCAGGTTACTCTGAAGATTCATTGAAAATTTTTCTAAGGTTGCTAAACCAATGATGTAATTGTTAAAGAAAGATAAGAAATTTGCTTGGTCTCAAGGATGTGAACTCAGCTTTCAAGAACTAAAGGAGAGACTTGTGTCACACACAGGTTCTGCCTACCAGATTTGGAAAAGGATTTCAGTATATTGTGATGCTTCATCAAGGATTAGGAGCCGTACTTATGCAAGGCGGAAAAGTTGTGGCTTATGTCTCGAGACAACTCAAAACCCATGAAGTAAATTATCCTACTCATGATTTAGAGTTAGCCGCTGTTGTCCATGCACTCAAAACATGGAGACACTACCTTTTGGGAAAACGTTGTGAAGTGTTCACCGACCATAAGAGCTTGAAATATATCTTCACCCAGAAGGAGATCAATATGAGACAAAGGAGATGGCTAGAACTTATCAAGGATTACGACTTGAGTTTGCAATACCACCCCGGTAAAGCAAATGTAGTAGCAGATGCTCTAAGTCGTAAGGCGTTTGTAAATGGTCTTACCAAAGGTGAATTGCCTGATGATTTGTGTAAGCAATTCAAGGAACTCAGGTTGGAGATTGTGCCAGAAGGACATCTCATGTCTTTGGATGTTCAACCCACTCTGTTGGATAAGATTAAAGAAGCCCAAAAGACGGATAAAGAGATCGAAGAGATCAAGGAAAGGATTAGCCAAGGGAAAGCTAAAAGTTTCCATATGGACGAACAAGGTACTTTATGGCACGAGCAACGATTTGTGTTCCACAAGATCCTAAATGCGGAAACTGATTTTACGAGAAGCCCATAACTCTCCATATTCTATTCACCCGGGAAACACCAAAATGTATATGGATATGAAAGAAAGATTTTGGTGGAACAATCTTAAAAGGGACATCGCCGAACACATTGCTTTGTGTGATGTGTGTAGTAGAGTGAAAGCGAGCATCAGAAACCAGGTTTGCTTCAACCAATGCCTATTCCTGAATGGAAGTGGGAAAATATTGGTATGGATTTCATTACCGGATTACCAAGGACCAGGTCAGGGTATGATTCCATATGGGTAATAGTAGATCGCCTAACTAAAGTGGCTCATTTTATACCCGTAAAGACAACTTATACCAGTGCAAAGTTAGCCAAAATCTACATGAGCAGAATTGTATGCCTTCACGGTGTACCTAAGAGTATTGTGTCTGATAGAGGAACTCAGTTCACTTCTCACTTTTGGAGACAACTTCATGAATCTCTAGGAACGAGGTTGGAATTCAGCACTGCTTTTCATCCTCAAACTGATGGACAAACAGAAAGGACTAATCAAATTCTTGAAGACATGTTGAGGGCATGTGCCCTGGACTATGGAGCAAGTTGGGATGAAAGTCTGCCTTACGCAGAGTTCTCTTACAACAACAGTCACCAATCTAGTATTGGGATGGCACCATTTGAGTTTCTATACGGAAGAAAGTGTACCACCCCATTGCTATGGAATGGTGTGGGAGAAAGAAGTTTGTTTGGACCATACCTTATCAAAGACGCCGAAGAAAAGGTCAAATTGGTTAGAGACAGATTGAAGATAGCACAGTCTCGACAGAAAAGCTACGCAGATGCTAAGCGTAGAGAAGTCACTTACGAAGTTGGGGATAGAGCTTATCTTAGAGTATCACCACTTCGTGGAGTAAAAAGATTTGGAGTCAAAGGAAAGTTAGCACCAAGATATGTGGGACCATTCAACATTTTAAGTCGCAAGGAGAAGTCAGATATGAAATCGAATCGCCAAAGATCTTTACTAGCAGTCCATAATGTTTTTCATGTGAGCCAGCTCAAGAAATGTCACCCAGAAATGGAAGAAACATCTTTGAAAGATACCATATCTTTGGAAGAAGTTCAACTAGAAAGTGACCTCACCTATGAAGAAAAGTTCACAAGATTCTTGAGACCACAGAAAGAGTCACAAGAACAAAGACTATCAAGTTTTGCAAAGTACAATGGAATCATCATTCCGAAGAAGAAGCAACATGGGAAAGAGAAGATGATCTTCGGAAAGACCACCCTCACCTATTTTGCTAGCCAATCCGAATCTCGAGGGCGAGATTCATTTTAAGGGGGTTAGATTTGTAACATCCCAAAAATCATGTTTCAAAAACTCATTCATTTCATTCTTGCATCATTCATTCATTTAGGGTTTTTCTCAAAATCATTTGGAGACAGAAGTTTGAGCTATGATTTCATGTGGGCAAATTGTCTCAATTGGCCAACACCCTTTGGGATTTGATTGTTCATGATCTTGTTTGCTTGCCACCATGGTTGGAAAGAATAGGAGTAACATTTAAACCCAAGACTTCAATTTAGAAATATTTTCTAAACCCTATTCCAAATATTTGCAACTAGAGCAAATCTCTGTTTATTTTGAAACCCAAGCTTGACCAAGCCTTTGCAAGGTAACCACTAGGTTATTTGATTGTTTGTGAACCCACAGAACCCTGCAAAAAATCCCAAAGAAGTTTGAATTCAAAAGGATTTGAATTCATATCAAATTCTATTCAGAAAATGAAATTAGAAAAAGAAAAGGCTTAAAGAAAGGAAAAAGGCCGAGCGGCCAGAATCTGGCCCAGCAGTGGATCAAGCCCAGCAAGCCCACCCGGGGATCTCCTTTTTCTTCTCACACGCGTGAGCACACGACACAGACGCCGACCCCACCTGACTCCAGGCTCCTCGCCGACAAAGGGCCTTCTCCACGCCAAGATCGTCTTCCCTCGCTCCCAAGACGATCTCCGCCGCTGACCGTTGCCGCAGTTGATGCCGGAGTAATTGGGCATTAATCGACGACGTTCTGTCGAGCATCCGCTATAAGACCCCCTCTGCCTCGCGATCATTTTCCCCCAAACACCTCGCTCGCTCCGCCACCAGGCTGTCCTCAATCAACTTTGCACCGCCGCGGACAGAGCCTCTCCGGCGATCGATTCCGTGAGCCTAGCGTCCCCCTCCGCCTCTCGTTCTTACAATCTGACTCAGCATGTCTTTGCGCATCTCCTGACCTCACAAGTTTGTCCTGTACTGCCCCAGGTCGCTGGTTCCACCTGACACCGCGAGCACCGACGGCGACATCAACTCCGACGAGTTTTCCGGTGAGTCAGACCGCCCTCGCCTTCCGTTCATGCTAACTACTCTGCCTTGACCCTGTGAACCTAACCGTGTCATTATCTTGCCTCGGGGTGATTCACAGCGACGTCCACGACGACCACCCGACGCAACCGCCGCCCACAGCAACTCCGGTGAGCAATCGCAGCCGTGCCCGAGCGCCCCTCGACCAACCGCAAGTACGACGAGCTTCGCCGTGACCTCCTGAGCCCGGTGAGCTACTCCTCCTTCTCCCTCGCCGTCTGCATCATCGGCAACGTCGTCGACCGACAGTTCCGCCGCCGGTAGCCACCGCAGCGACCGCCATCTGTGGCGAGCGGTAGTAGCCGTTAGATCGGATCGAACGCCTACGATAGATCACTTAACCCCGAAGCGGTACGCGATCTGAGCCGCCAGATTTTATTTAGATCCTACGGCTGTGGAGCTCGATCCAGTGCGAACCGGTACGGGCGAATAAGAACATGACGCGTGGCTAGGAGCTGATCTGAAAATAGAATTTAAAACAGATTTTGATCCAGATTTCAAATGCCTATATCTTTTGAATCCCACGTTAGAATTTTGCAAACTTTATACCGTTGGATTCAGAAAAACAAGACCTTTCTGCCCATCCTTTTTGTTTAGCAAATAGTAGCCATTAGATGTGCTAAAATTGCAGAGACTTGTTTGAGGCCTTTTTGAGTATAGATTTAGTTTAGTATTTTGTTTTAGGGTTATTTAAGTTGTCTTGGCTATTTTGTGACTTGTTTAGTTTCTGTATTCATGCACTTGCTTGGTTGAGTTTTCAAAAATCATCACTTGGTAGATTCATGCATGCATGCATTCATAATATTTTTGTTTGTATATATTTGTGTGTAATTGTGTGCTATAACTTTGTGTGTAGATTTTGCTAGTGATTGTGATTGTGTGAGTGCTACTCTCCACACTACCAGGGCAAGTGATATCTTCATGAATATTCCATACCTATATTTTATACTTGCATTAGATATATTTTGTTAGGACTTGCATGCTACTTTTGTCAATTGATAATGGGAAATCCTATTTAGAATAGAATGCTAGAATTGCTAGGAGAATTCCCTAAAGATAAGTTGCCATGCCATGCTTAGCCTAGCTACTAGAAAACAAGGGTGGTTTATATATTCACACTATGGAAAAATATTCTAAGTCTAAGGACTTGTTTTATTTAACAAAACAACTAAGTTAATGAATCACTGGGTGGAATGGAAAGAATGGGGTATGTTGAGTGGTTACACAAGGCCAGTCTTGGTGAACCTTGTGTATCTCACTTGTGGATGGCCACCCAGGAAACAAAGAGATTTGAGATGTCTAATGTTGAGAAGCTTCAAGTGCAACCACTTGGCATTATGGGCTCTGCCATGATCTTAGGATCTTTGGAACTTAGTCTTTTGGACAGTGGGTGGTAGATGGGATGATAGGTTGGAGCAACGTCCATCGACTAAGGAAAGGCTACTGAAGGATCATCCTTGGGAAACCAAGGCTTGTGGGAAAAGTTCACCACCTCTGCATAGTGTAAAACCTAAGTACTTAGCCCGGTCCCTGGTAAAGGACAATTTGAGCATCAAGACATGGAAACTTCAAGAATCTCATCACTCCAATTTCTGAATAAAATTTGTGGGTGAACAAGGGTTAAAGGATCTTCAGTCTTTGATTGGTAGATGCCCTGAGTGGATCTTGAGTCTCGATTGGTAGATACCTTGGGATGGACTTTGTCAAGCAAAAACTTAGTGTTTTCAAAAGTTAAGGAAAAATCTATTTTGAGCAATGCAAGCCTAAGCTCCACCAGCCAAATGCATATAGTCTTATAGTCCACTTAAATATATACTAAGGTATCACTTGCCAATACTATTCCAAAGTATTGACCCTTGTGGCTGTAACTTTTGATTTTGCTGTTTACTCTGATGATGATTAGGATTCATGATTCTACACTCAACATGCTTGCCTGTGGCACATGAAGATTAAGACTTTTGTTAATTTACTCATTCCATAAACTCTTGTACTAGGCCTTTGGCCATGAGTTGTAAAAGACTATGTTTTATCTCCGGAATGACGTAATAAGCGACCTTTGTATCTGTACTTCATCTTAAAGCATGGATGCTAGCATTGATCCAGGGACTAGCATTGCAATCACAGGATCTTTTCCTTTAATAAGGAGGGATCTTACAGATGGTATCGAGCACTGTGTTGCTGTAGGATTATGACCCTAGGATTGGAAACCACTAAGGAAATTTTTACTTCTTCTACACTTGTCTATTCTTCTCAAACTTTTCTAATCTTCTCCTTCTCATCTCTATTTGTAGATGAACTCCGTCAACAAGCCGTGAAGAAAGGACCACTCATGACCATGACCTTGGAGTGTGAGACTGAGTTTCCCAAGATTCTCAAGGACCTCATGGAAACCATGGGAGAACATGGTGCAGCAGTGAACAAAGGCTTTACATATATGGATGATCGAGTGGAGTATTGGTGGGTGCAACTTCACTTGTACAAGAACAAGGAAGAAAACCACAAAGAAAAAAAGCTTCTGCATGTACACCAACACTTTTATGCACACCACATTCTTTGAGTCAGCAAAAGAAGCAGCTTGGAAGACTATCAAGGAACTAAGTGCTAGAGTCAAGTGCAGGATGCTCAACCTTCAAAAAGACTTAGAAAGAGAAGGAACATACCCAAGAGTTGGAAATCACCAACCAATCCTTAAGAGGAGATATTATAGACTTAGTGATAGAAGCATGTGAACAAGATAGGGTGATTGCCACTAGGAACATTGTGCTAGCCACCAGATCCAATGAGATAGGATTGTAAGCGCGCCGTTAGTTGGACCACCATCTATCACCTTATTTTCCAAAATGATACCTTAAATAAGTTTGAACCTTGGTTGATGTAAGGGATTCTTGTATGCATGACTTGTATGATTTTTGTGTGTCCCAAGATTGTGTTTGAATGTTTGTCTTGTTTATCTTAAATTGTGTTGTTCTAACTTTTCAATCTTATAAATAGATGCCTATTGCCATCAAGACCTTTGTTGAGGAGTTCAGTACCCGTTTTGGTCCTCGTGTCGTAGAGCTTACTACTTTACTCGATCTCCCTCTTCCTATCATTACGGTGCACCCACTCACCAAGTTTGAGAGGAAGGACCTTTGGGGCTTCGAGGTGAACCAGCCAGGGCCTTGATGAGCCTACTACGGAGGCCATCGTCTTCAAGCTTATGCACGATGGCGGGAGAGAGGCATGGAGGTTGTCATGCAGGATCGATAGGGACGGTTAGGCCGTCACTCCCGGAGTTAGAGGCACTCACTTCCACGCCGGAAGGCGTGATGATGACGGAGAGTCCATTGACTTTGAGGACGACTCGAGGTCACCTTGAGCCGATACGCGCTGTACCTCCGGACTTAGAGACTCTTATTAGGCACATGGATACCGATGGGACCAACGTCATGCTTAGTAATGACGAGCTCAGTGCAACTTGGCGAGAAGGACAAACTCTTGCATGACAGCAGAGATAGTCAAGGAGATGGAGGCAAAGTTGAGACCCAAGACCGTAAGTTCAAGAGTCAAGAGAAGCGTGTCCAGGATAGGAACAAGAGGATTCGTGATATGACCGAGGAACTACAGTCCAAGGACTTCGAGTTAGAGCAGCAGCAGACAGTGATTGAGAGGCTTCGTTCCCAGAAGAGGGCTCTCAAGGCCAAGATCGACTCTTTGACCACTACCATCGAGGAGAACAAGACCGCAATGGAGAACGCAGGTCTTACCTTTGTCGAGGAGGAGATTGATGCCGACGAGTAGATCTGACTACTCAGTTATCTTTATTTACCGCACTTGTTATTTGTGAACTTATTGTTGGACCATCCGACATGTGGATGGCTTGCCACTTGTGTGTTTGTACTTTGAGACTTTTGTTATCTTGTTGTTTAGCTTTTATCCTAGTGTTGCTTGCTATGTGTTTGCTTGTGTAATGTATTGTGCATAAATCATGTAAGGGTATCTCATTCTTATCTCTATATGAATAAACCACAGATGCCTCCCCGTCGCGCAAACACCAACCCCAACCCCAACCCCAACATTACCCCGGAAATGCAACAAATGATGAATGCGCAGACACAGCTTATGCAAATGATGACGACGTTCATCCAGAACCAGAACAACAACAACAACAACCCCAACAACAACAATAACAACAATAACAACAACAACAACAACAACCCTCCAGGTTTTGATATGCTCACCAGATTTCTGCGTCTAAGGCCAGCTAAGTTTTCAGGAACGACTGATCCCATGGTGGCCAATGATTGGCTACGTTCTGTGAACAAAGACTTAGTGACCGTAGGATGCACAGATGCTGAAAAGGTCAGGTTCGCACAGACATTGGAAGGACCAGCCGCATGGTGGGACAACTTCCAGATTACCACGCCTATTGATGAGGTGACTTGGGCTATCTTTGAAGATGGATTTCGTACTACTCATATCTCACCAGGTATGATGAGCCTGAAAAAGAAGGAATTTCACAACCTGAAACAGCGCCACCACAGCGTGGCTGAATACATCGAAGAGTTCAACAATCTGGCGCGCTATGCACCGGATGAGGTTGACACTGATGCCAAAAGAGCACACATGCAATGACACTGGTGGATTCATATGTGGTATGTGAAAAGTGAAGGGAATATGCCCGAGAGGCAATAATAAAGTGGTTATTATCTTATTCCATGTTTATGATAAATGTTTATTTTACATGCTAGAATTGTATTGATCGGAAACATCAATACATGTGTGTTTAATAAAAAAAAGGGTTCCTAGTTATGCCTCTCTTATCGACTAGCTTGTTGATTAACAAGATGATCAAGGTTTCCTGATCATGGAAATTGGATGTTGTTAATAACAAGGTCACACCATTGGTGGAATGATGTGATGAACATTCATCCGAAGTATAGCATTACGATCAAAGTCATTATGTTTATATTGCTATAACATCATACGAAGTAATCTTTATCCTTATACCATGAGATCATGTTAATTGCTAACACCGGAAGAGTATGTTGATAACATCAAACGTCACACCGTAACAGGGTGACTATAAAGATGGGTTGATTACTGAAGGTGTTATGTTGAGGCTCATGGATCAAGAGTGGAATTTGTCAATCCCGATGACGGATAGATATACTCTGGGCCCTCTCGGTGATATCACATTGAAATAGCTTGCAAGCAAGTGATGTGATCACTAGAATGTTATATCACGAGAACGAGAAAAGAGTGCATGTCGGTAACGAGATCAAACTAGGTATGGAGATACCGATGATCGAATCTCGGACATGTAATATATCGCGGGACAAAAAGATTTAGTTACTAGCGTTAAAGGTTCTCACGATCACAGAAGTCATCGTTGAATGTGTAGGAGTCAGTATGGATCTCCAGGTCCATGCTGATTATTGATGGGAGAGGGGTCTCGATCATGTCTGCATTATTCGCGAACCGTAGGGTGACACACTTAAGGGATACCGACACCATTTGGAGCAAATATGTTTCAGATAAAGATTTAAGAAAGCGCTAGAATTATTCCAATAGACATCGAAACTGTTTCGCGTGAAAATGCTGAAATTGGTTCTGCATGTAATATTGAAATGTTGCAGGGGGTTTTATGTGAATGTTTGTTAATTAAAGTAATTAACAAAATTCTGAATAAAAATAATAAAAGAGTTTTATTAAATGAGAGAGCATTAAATTTGGAGAAATTTAATGCATTTAAAGTGGAGACTTTAAAAGAGAATGTGAAGGGGCATTTTAATGTGGAGGGGTTACCACCACATGAATGGAGGAGGTGAAGGGTCACCCCCTCCATGCACCGGCCATGAAGGAGGGCCACCCCCCTCCTCCTATAAAAGGCCACCCCTCCTCACTTCTCACACACACCTCCTTGTGTAGGATCTCTCTCTCCCCCTCTAGTATTATTCCCCATGGTCTCGGATTAGCGAGATACATGTTCCCGGTGGATTTATCTGGAAAGGAGTTGCTGCTTCTGCTGCTTTGCTGGAGCGAGGGACGGAGGTTGTCGGGGTACTGGACGTATGTGCGATCACAGATGCACCGCTGCTTTGCGGTGCTCGACTTGGTGGTGCTGGAGCTGGATCTGATGGACGTGCTGGAGCCGGACCTGCTGGACTTCATCATGATCTTGAGATCGGCAAGTGTACGACTACATCAACCACGAGTTCCTACTCGTTAACAAATCTCGTTGTCTACGAGGGTAAGTTCTCGTTGGATGTATGTCCACCCGTTGCTTTGTACCTAGTAGATAGATCTTGGCGTGTAGTTCACACCGTAGGAATTTTTTTGTTTTCTATGCTATGGACCCAACAGTGGTATCAGAGCCTGATCTATGTGTAGGTGCTTAGCACGGGTAGTACACATATGTTGATATGCGGGTGATGATGATCATGTTATTGCATCTTCTATGTATTTTGGATATTGGTGGCATAGTGGGATGAAGCGGCCCGGACCAACCTTACATGTCATCGTACATGAGACCGGTTCCACGACTGACATGCAACTAGTTTTGCATAAGTGGCTGACGGGTGTCTGTCTCTCCTACTATAGTCAATATCTGATTTACAACGAGTTGCTAATAATATGGTTATCCTCGTTGTGGTTCATTTTCGTAGGTGAGAACGGTTCTATCTCCGAAAGCCCTAAGCCACGTAAAAATTGCAATTGATAAATTTGAGGCGTCTAGTTTAGATCATTGCTGGGCTAGTGTCTTGATATGGTATTGTTGTAAGTAGATGTATGATAGATACTCTTACAACACACTCAACGTGTAAGTTCCATAGACGTTGGCCTTACACACAAAGGAATGATAGAGATCATACCACGATGCAAGTGATAGAGATCAAATGCATGGACCATATCATCTCACTTTACACATTAGATGTTAGCATCTTATACTACTAGTTTGGCGCTTTCTGTAGCATTGTAAGATGATCCCTCTTTTAGATATCAAGATAAAAATGTGTACTTCCTTAAGTATGCACCGTTCTATGGATCGTGTTTAGAGACATCACGTGATGATCGGGTGTTCTCAACTCTATGCTTTCATGCAACGGGTGTAAGACAGTTTTACACACGTGAATACTAAGGTTCTTACTTGGCGAGCCTAGCATGTACAGACATGGCCTCGGAACACGGACCGAAAGGTTAAGCATGAGTCACATAGTTGATGTGATGACCATATTGATGCTCGCCTTTGAAGCTACACCAACTCACGTGATGATCGGACTTGGTCTAGTGGATTTGGTTCATGTAATCACCAAAAGGGCACGAGGGATGTCGTTTTTGAGTGGGAGTTCATTTCTAATTTGTATTAGTCAAACTCAATTTGTCATAAACTAAATCGAAGTGAATTTGCATAATTTGTTGTAGTCATTGGCATCTATTCACTACGTTATGCTAAGTTTTAATTGAGATAATAGAACTATAGAATTCTGGGTATTTACTTTACGAACTGGTATCGTATTGTTTTGAATGTCAATTTAAAGTTTATAAGTCCTATTGCAAACTTTTAGCAAACTCTATTTACTCCATGAAGTTTAATAAGTAGTATTAAATCAAGAGTAAGAATTCCAATGTTAGTATCTAAAGTATCATGTTTGCCTCCATGATTATTGATATTCAAATGTTGTTTTAATATCAAGATTATATTGGAGATGAAAATTGTTTCATAAACCATCATGTGTGAAAGATATTGTGATATCTGAAACAATGTTTTTTGGTTGCATTATGATAGAGTATAATTTAGCAAAATACATGTTCTCATATTGTATGAGTATTTGTGAAGGATGGAGATGTTAGGCATCCGAATCTACCAAAAAGGTTTTGGGAACTGATATTATACTCGTGATTCTTCCTTATAAGCTATAGTAGCTTGATCATGAAAGTTGTCATGATAAGGATGAATAGAAGATGTAAGTAAAATGTTTACTACACTAATAGATTACTAAAGAATGGATTTTTGAAAGAACACCAAACATTTGATGATGGTGATCCACTTCAAAGTGCAAGTCCAAAGGTATTAGTATTTGACTATATATGCTTTGTACCATGTGTCATGTTGATGACACCACTATTGATGTTGATAGATTCTTTTAAAAGAAAAGGAATTGCTGAAAGAGAATCTATAAAATATTTGGCAAAAAATAAAAGGTTGGATATGTCCAACTTAGGTATATAGAAGATATACATGTTATGGCTATATTCCTTGCTTGTTAAACAATGTGGTTCTTAGGTATTGGATACCGAATTGGTTGGTATGAAGTGTCATACAGGACAACGCATTTCATGAACTACAATGGCCTAAGTAACCAGCAAGAGAATGAGTGATGATGTTCATCGAAAACAAATAAAGTGTTATTGTGTTTTTCGTTGTCATCAAACCAAGCCTTCAAGATTTGTTTAAATAATTGTTATTTTGTTCCGGTATTATGAGAACAATGGCTGTTCAAATAATTACCATATTCCATAAAGGATGGATGAACTTTTACAAGTCTAGTGGGAGAAATCACATCCATAAACAGTATTGCTAAAATGTCGCAAGACAAATGATTGAAAGATCACTTATGAAGTGACATCGCTGTTTAAATTATATTTGAAAGAAAACATGAAGAAACTCCATCTTGATGGATTTTTGGAGTCTTTGATTTTGATCAATTGACGCATGTGAGACTTTCCTCGAGATAATTGAAACTCCGTTCATAGGCCAAAGAGGAACGGATGACTAGCTTATTAGAAATTGTGCATGCTGATGTGCATAAGTCCATTATGTGTAGCCATATGCGATGGATCTTTTTGCTTCATATGCTTTCTTCAAGAATTTGAGTGAATATATCTGTATATTTACTTAATAAGGAAGAAGTATGAAACATTTGAAAGTTTTTCAAAGACTTTCAAGATGAAGTGAAAAATCATTGTAACAAGAAAATAAAGAGTTTATGATTCGATCATAAAGGAAGATATTTGAGTTACATGTTTAGCAAAAACACCTAAGACTTGAGGAATTGTTCCATGATTTGTGTTTCCCGATAAACCATAGGAGTATGGCATATTCGAGAGATGAAATCAAACCATGTTTGACATGGTGAGATCAAAGGTGTCATTTATAAAACTGCCATTATGTTTTAAAGATTGAAGCCTTAGAGACTACCGCTTTTACACTGAAAAGAGCACCATCGTGATCCATTGAAATGACACCATATGAGTTATGGTTTGGGATAAAACCCGAATTGTCTTTTCTTAAATTTTGGTATGCTATGCATAAGTAAAATGTTTACAACCAAAGTCGGATAAGCACGTCTTTGTAGGTTATCCCAAAGAATTTGTTGGGAATTTCTCTATAACACCGAGGACAAAAGAGTTTGTTACTTGGAACGTCAAGTTTCTTGAGAAGGAATTTTTCGTGAAAAGTTAAGTGGGAGGACAATAGAACTTTGATAAGGTTGTTGAACCTTAGCTATATGTGCTAAGTAGCGCAGCCGAAAGTGTCCCGGTGGCGGCCACAATGCTCATGGCTCTCGTGATTACAAAAGGTGTGATCTCGGAGATTAGAGTTCCTATAGAACCGTGTGGGTCGGTAAGAATCAAATAGTAAGATTTGATAAGCAAGTCGTTATTGTTTTGACAATGATGAACCGACTACATGCAAAGAAGCGATGATGGGCCCTGACTCCATAAAATGACTAGAAGTCATAGAATCCGTGATAGTATCCATACACGAGAAAACAAGTTTCTGAACTTGGAAGACCCTCCGGAAAGGCGTGAAGCCTATCGGTCGTGTTTGGATCTATAAAGAAATAAGACATGGATGTTTAACATCTATGAAATAGTCGACATGTCGGAAAGAAGTTTACGACAATGTTCAAGGAGTTGACTATGACAAGATTTGATATTTCATAGCGATATATAGTCTTGACGGATTAATGTAGCAACCACTACATATAATTTGGTATATGGTAGTTGAATAAACAAAACAAGGTTCTTCTAATAGAACGGTAACCTAGGACATGTACATGACATGGTCCGAAGGGTTTTGTTAATTCAAAGGGTGCTAAAAGGGCATGTAAACTTCAATAGTTGAAGTAAGCATAGCGGAGTTGGAATCTTCACCATGATGAAACTGTTAAAAGAGTTTAAATTCATCGGAGATGATGAAGATGCTTGCATTTGCAAGAAATTAAGTGGGAGCACTGAGACATATTTCTAATACATTATGTAGAGGACATATTGTTGATTGGAAATGATGTATCTTGTATTGACACAAGTTAAGAATTTCATTAAAATAAGATTTCGATGAAAGACTTGGGAAAACCCGGAATATTAGGCATCAATATCTATATGGATAGATTAATGCGCTAATAAGGTTGTGCTAGACATACATATATGAGATATTGAAAGGGTTCAATATGGAAATAACAAGAAAGGTTCTTGCTGCATGGAAAGGATTGTATCAAAATTCAAGTGTTTCAACACTTGGTGAGTAAAATCACATGAAGATTTTGATCGATTATACCATGATATGTATATATCCAGAATGTCCTATGCTCTAAATGTTATGAGCATATACCAGAATGATTCATAAGATGATCATTGGACAATAGTAAAGATATTCTTATGAGCTTTGGAAGAACTAAGAATATATAATGTATAAGTGACAAATAGTTAAAGGTAGTTCATTGTAAAGTGTTACATTGATACTAGTTTTGTCACAAGATACAAATTAAATTTATCTCAATTTAGACTATGGGTGGCACAATGTAATGGAAAGGATGTTCCATGATGGATTTGGATGAGTTCCAAAGTTGAGACATTGTGACGGATACTACAACAAAAGGCTAAGTATATGACTGCTATAGTAGCAGCAAAGGAGGGCATTTGTGTTAAGTAGTTTGTTATCAAACTAGGTGTGGTTCAAAGTGGGCTAATACTATGAAGATATATTGTGTGACAATAATATCAACATATTTTGAGACGAACGAACTAAAGGTCTCCCCAAAGGACCAAATCTATACAATGCCATCTCATTTGAGAATGAGTGATTATGTTAACCACTAGCAATAGCGTATACAATATCAACATATGTTAACCACTAGCAATAGCGTACTATGAAGATATATTGTATACAATGCCATCTATACAATGCATAGAAACGCAGGGACATGCAAATACACACGGACCTGAAACTGTCAGATCCAGAGATTATGTTAACCACTAGCAATAGCGTATATGCAACACTAGAAAGCCATAGGTGTTCAATACGCAAAGTTTTTCAAACTAGATTATTGACTCTAGTGCAAGTGGGAGACTGAAGGGAATATGCCCGAGAGGCAATAATAAAGTGGTTATTATCTTATTCCATGTTTATGATAAATGTTTATTTTACATGCTAGAATTGTATTGATCGGAAACATCAATACATGTGTGTTTAATAAACAAAAAGGGTTCCTAGTTATGCCTCTCTTGTAGACTAGCTTGTTGATTAACAAGATGATCAAGGTTTCCTGATCATGGACATTGGATGTTGTTAATAACAAGGTCACACCATTGGTGGAATGATGTGATGAACATTCATCCGAAGTATAGAATTACGATCAAAGTCATTATGTTTATATTGCTATAACATCATACGAAGTAATCTTTATCCTTAGACCATGAGATCATGTTAATTGCTAACACCAGAAGAGTATCTTGATAATATCAAACGTCACACCGTAACAGGGTGACTATAAAGATGGGTTCAGTGCTACAAAGGTGTTATGTTGAGGCTCATGGATCAAGAGTGGAATTTTTCAATCCCGATGATGGATAGATATACTCTGGGCCCTCTCGGTGATATCACATTGAAATAGCTTGCAAGCAAGTGATGTGATCACTAGAATGTTATATCACGGGAACGAGAAAAGAGTGCATGTCAGTAGCGAGATCAAACTAGGTATGGAGATACCGATGATCGAATCTCGGACATGTAATATATCGCGGGACAAAGGGATTTAGTTACTAGCGTTAAAGGTTCTCACGATCACAGAAGTCATCGTTGAATGTGTAGGAGTCAGTATGGATCTCTAGGTCCCGCTGCTGATTATTGATCGAAGAGGGGTCTCGATCATGTCTGCATTATTCGCGAACCGTAGGGTGACACACTTAAGGTATACAGACACCATTTGGAGCAAATATGTTTCAGATAAAGATTTAAGAAAGCGCTGGAATTATTTCAATAGACACCGAAACTGTTTCGCGTGAAAATGCTGAAATTGGTTCTGCATGTAATATTGAAATGTTGCAGGGGTTTTATGTGAATGTTTGTTAATTAAAGTAATTAACAAAATTCCGAATAAAAATAATAAAAGCGTTTTATTAAATGAGAGAGCATTAAATTTGGAGAAATTTAATGCATTTAAAGTGGAGACTTTAAAAGAGAATGTGAAGGGGCATTTTAATGTGGAGGGGTTACCACCACATGAATGGAGGAGGTGAAGGGTCACCCCCTCCATGCGCCGGCCATGAAGGAGGGGCACCCCCCCTCCTCCTATAAAAGGCCACCCCCTCCTCACTTCTCACACACACGTCTAGTATTATTCCCCATGGTCTCGGATTAGCGAGATACATGTTCCCGGTGGCTTTATCTGGAAAGGAGTTGCTGCTTCCGCTGCTTTGCTGGAGCGAGGGACGGAGGTTGTCGGGGTACCGCCGACGTGTGTGCGATCACGGATGCACCGCTGCTTTGTGGTGCTCGACTTGGTGGTGCTGGAGCTGGATCTGATGGACGTGCTGGAGCCGGACCTGCTGGACTTCATCACGATCTTGTGATCGGCAAGTGTACGACTACATCAACCACGAGTTCCTACTCGTTAACAAAGCTCGTTGTCTACGAGGGTAAGTTTTCGTTGGATGTATGTCCACCCATTGCTTTGTAGCTAGTAGATAGATCTTGGCGTGTAGTTCACACCGTAGGAAAATTTTTGTTTTCTATGCTGCGGACCCAAAAAAAAGAACACACATGCAATGACTCCAGTTGTTGTTAGTAAAAAGAACACACATGCAATGACACTGGTGGATCTATGTGTGGTATCTGAAGAGAACACACATTTCAATGACTATGGTTGTTGTTAGTAAAAAGAACACACATGCAATGACACTGGTGGATCCATGTGTGGTCTCTTAAGAGAACACACATGCAATGACTATGGTTGTTGTTAGTAAAAGAGCACACATGCTACGACACTAGTGTATCCGTAGGTCGATTGTGAAAAGAACACACATGCAATGACACTGGTGGATCCATATGTGGTATGTGAAAATAACAGACATTTCAATGACTCTGGTTGTTGTTAGTAAAAAGAACACACATGCAATGACACTGGTGGATCCATGTGTGGTCTCTGAAGAGAACACACATGAAATGACTCCAGTTGTTGTTAGTAAAAAGAACACACGTGCAATGACACTGGTGGATCCATATGTGGTATGTAAAAATAGCACACATGTAATGACTCTAGTTGTTGTTAGTAAAAAGAACACACATGCAATGACTCTGGTGGATCCATGCGTGGTCTCTAAAGAGAACACGCATGCAATGACTCTGGTTGTTGTTAGTAAAAAGATCACACATGCAATGACACTGGTGGATCCATAGGTGGATTGTGAAAAGAACACACATGCAATGACACTGGTGGATCCATATGGGGTATGTGAAAAGAACACACATGCAATGACTCTGGTTGTGGTTAGTAACAAGAACACACATGCAATGACACTGGTGGATCCATGTGTGGTCTCTGAAGAGAACACACATTTCAATGACACTGGTGGATCCATATGTGGTATGTGAAAAGAACACACATGAAATGACTCCAGTTGTTGTTAGTAAAAAGAACACACGTGCAATGACACTGGTGGATCCATATGTGGTATGTAAAAATACCACACATGTAATGACTCTAGTTGTTGTTAGTAAAAAGAACACACATGCAATGACTCAGGTGGATCCATGCGTGGTCTCTGAAGAGAACACACATTTCAATGACTCTGGTTGTTGTTAGTAAAAAGAACACACATGCAAAGACACTGGTGGATCCATGTGTGGTCTCTGAAGAGAACACATGCAATGACTCTGGTTGTTGTTAGTAAAAAGAGCACAGATGCTATGACACTGGTGGCTCCATAGGTGGGTTGTGAGAAGAACACACATGCAATGACACTGGTGGATCCATATGTGGTATGTGAAAAGAACACACATTTCAATGATTCTGGTTGTTGTTAGTAAAATGAACACACATGCAATGACACTGATGGATCCATAGGTGGATTGTGAAGAGAACAAACATGCAATGACTCTGGTGGATCCATATGTGGTATGTGAAAATAACACACATGCAATGACTCCAGTTGTTGTTAGTAAAAAGAAAGCACATGCAATGAAACTAGTGGATCCATGTGTGGTCTCTGAAGAGAGCACACATATCAATGACACTGGTGGATCCATATGTGGTATATGAAAAGAACACACATGAAATGACTCCAGTTGTTGTTAGTAAAAAGAAAGCACATGCAATGACACTAGTGGATCCATGTGTGGTCTCTGAAGAGAACACACATTTCAATGACTCTGGTTGTGGTTAGTAAAAAGAACACACATGCAATGACACTGGTGGATCCATGTGTGGTCTCTAAAGAGAAAACACATGCAATGACTCTGGTTGTTGTTAGTAAAAAGAGCACAGATGCAATGACACTGGTGGATCCATAGGTGGATTGTGAAAAGAACACACATGAAATGACACTGCTGGATCCATATGTGGTATGTGAAAAGAACACACATGCAATGACTCTGGTTGTTGTTAGTAACAAGAACACACATGCAATGACACTGGTGGATCCATGTGTGGTCTCTAAAGAGAACACACTTTTCAATGACACTGGTGGATCCATATGTGGTATGTGAAAAGAACACACATGAAATGACTCCAGTTGTTAGTAAAAGAATACACATGCAATGACACTGGTGGATCCATTTGTGGTATCTGAAAATAACACACATGTAATGACTCAGTCGTTGTTAGTAAAAAGAACACACATGCAATGACATTGGTGGAGCCATGCATGGTTTCTAAAGAGAACACACATTTCAATGACTCTGGTTGTTGTTAGTAAAAAGAACACACATGCAATGACATTGGTGGAGCCATGCATGGTTTCTAAAGAGAACACACATTTCAATGACTCTGGTTGTTGTTAGTAAAAAGAACACACATGCAATGACACTGCTGGATCTAGTGTGGTCTCTGAAGAGAACACACATGCAATGACTCTGGTTGTTGTTAGTAAAAAGAGCACACATGCAATGACACTGGTGGATCCATAGGTGGATTGTGAAAAGAACACAGATGCATTGACACTGGTGGATCCATATGTGGTATGTGAAAAGAACACACATTTAAATGATTCTGGTTGTTGTTAGTAAAAAGAACACACATGCAATGACACTGGTGGATCCATAGGTGGATTGTGAAAAGAGCACACATGCAATTACTCTGTGGATCCATATGTGGTATGTGAAAAGAACACACATGCAATGACTCTAGTTGTTGTTAGTAAAAAGAACACACATGTAATGACACTAGTGGATCCATGTGTGGTCTCTGAAGAGAACACACATATCAATGACACTAGTGGATCCATATGTGGTATGTGAAAAGAACACACATGAAATGACTCCAGTTGTTGTTAGTAAAAAGAACACACATGCAATGACACTGGTGGATCCATATGTGGTATGTGAGAAGAACACACATGCAATGACTCGAGTTGTTGTTAGTAAAAAGAACACACATGCAATGACACTGGTGGATCCATGTGTGGTCTCTAAAGAGAACACAAATTTCAATGACACTGGTGGATCCATATGTGGTATGTGAAAAGAACACACATGAAATGACTCCACTTGTTGTTAGTAAAAAGAACACACGTGCAATGACACTGGTGGATCCATATGTGGTATGTAAAAATAGCACACATGTAATGACTCTAGTTGTTGTTAGTAAAAAGAACACACATGCAATGACTCTGGTGGATCCATGCGTGGTCTCTAAAGAGAACACACATGCAATGACTCTGGTTGTTGTTAGTAAAAAGATCACACATGCAATGACACTGTTGGATCCATAGGTGGATTGTGAAAAGAACACACATGCAATGACACTGGTGGATCCATATGGGGTATGTGAAAAGAACACACATGCAATGAGTCTGGTTGTGGTTAGTAACAAGAACACACATGCAATGACACTGGTGGATCCATGTGTGGTCTCTGAAGAGAACACACATTTCAAAGACACTGGTGGATCCATATGTGGTATGTGAAAAGAACACACATGAAATGACTCCAGTTGTTGTTAGTAAAAAGAACACACGTGCAATGACACTGGTGGATCCATATGTGGTATGTAAAAATACAACACATGTAATGACTCTAGTTGTTGTTAGTAAAAATAACACACATGCAATGACTCAGGTGGATCCATGCGTGGTCTCTGAAGAGAACACACATTTCAATGACTCTGGTTGTTGTTAGTAAAAAGAACACACATGCAAAGACATCAGGATCCATGTGTGGTCTCTGAAGAGAACACACATGCAATGACTCTGGTTGTTGTTTGTAAAAAGAGCACAGATGCTATGACACTGGTGGCTCCATAGGTGGGTTGTGAGAAGAACACACATGCAATGACACTGGTGGATCCATATGTGGTATGTGAAAAGAACACACATTTCAATGATTCTAGTTGTTGTTAGTAAAATGAACACACATGCAATGACACTGATGGATCCATAGGTGGATTGTGAAGAGAAAAACATGCAATGACTCTGGTGGATCCATATGTGGTATGTGAAAATAACACACATGCAATGACTCCAGTTGTTGTTAGTAAAAAGAAAGCACATGCAATGAAACTAGTGGATCCATGTGTGGTCTCTGAAGAGAGCACACATATCAATGACACTGGTGGATCCATATGTGGTATATGAAAAGAACACACATGAAATGACTCTAGTTGTTATTAGTAAAAAGAACACACATGCAATGACACTGGTGGATCCATATGTGGTATGTGAAAAGAACACACATGCAATGACTCGAGTTGTTGTTAGTAAAAAGAACACACATGCAATGACACTGGTGGATCCATGTGTGGTCTCTGAAGAGAACACACATTTCAATGACAGGGTGGATCCATATGTAGTATGTGAAAAGAACACACATGAAATGACTCCAGTTGTTGTTAGTAAAAAGAACACAAGTGCAATGACACTGGTGGATCCATATGTGGTATGTAAAAATAGCACACATGTAATGACTCTAGTTGTTGTTAGTAAAAAGAACACACATGCAATGACTCTGGTGGATCCATGCGTGGTCTCTGAAGAGAACACACATGCAATGAATCTGGTTGTTGTTAGTAAAAAGATCACACATGCAATGACACTGGTGGATCCATAGGTGGCTTGTGAAAAGAACACACATGCAATGACACTGGTGGATCCATATGGGGTATGTGAAAAGAACACACATGCAATGACTCTGGTTGTTGTTAGTAACAAGAACACACATGCAATGACACTGGTGGATCCATGTGTGGTCTCTGAAGAGAACACACATTTCAATGACACTGGTGGATCCATATGTGGTATGTGAAAAGAACACACATGAAATGACTCCAGTTGTTGTTAGTAAAAAGAACACACGTGCAATGACACTGGTGGCTCCATATGTGGTATGTAAAAATAGCACACATGTAATGACTCTAGTTGTTGTTAGTAAAAAGAACACACATGCAATGACTCTGGTGGATCCATGTGTGGTCTCTGAAGAGAACACACATTTCAATGACTCTGGTTGTTGTTAGTAAAAAGAACACACATGCAATGACACTGGTGGATCCATGTGTGGTTTCTGAAGAGAACACACATGCAATGACTCTGGTTGTTGTTAGTAAAAAGACCACAGATGCTATGACACTGGTGGATCCATAGGTGGGTTGTGAGAAGAACACACATGCAATGACACTGGTGGATCCATATGTGGTATGTGAAAAGAACACACATTTCAATGATTCTGGTTGTTGTTAGTAAAAAGAACACACATGCAATGACACTGGTGGATCCATAGGTGGATTGTGAAGAGAACACACATGCAATGACTCTGGTGGATCCATATGTGGTATGTGAAAAGAACACACATGCAATGACTCCAGTTGTTGTTAGTAAAAAGAAAGCACATGCAATGACACTAGTGGATTCATGTGTGGTCTCTGAAGAGAACACACATATCAATGACACTGGTGGATCCATATGTGGTATGTGAAAAGAACACACATGCAATGACTCTAGTTGTTGTTAGTAAAAAGAACACACATGCAATGACACTGGTGGATCCATATGTGGTATGCGAAAAGAACACACATGCAATGACTCGAGTTGTTGTTAGTAAAAAGAAAGCACATGCAATGACACTAGTGGATCCATGTGGGGTCTCTGAAGAGAACACATGTATCAATGACACTGGTGGATCCATATGTGGTATGTGAAAAGAACATACATGAAATGACTCCAGTTGTTGTTAGTAAAAAGAACACACATGCAATGACACTGGTGGATCCATATGTGGTATGTGAGAAGAACACACATGCAATGACTCGAGTTGTTGTTAGTAAAAAGAACACACATGCAATGACACTGGTGGATCCATGTGTGGTCTCTAAAGAGAACACAGATTTCAATGACACCGGTGGATCCATATGTGGTATGTGAAAAGAACACACATGAAATGACTCAAGTTGTTGTTAGTAAAAAGAACACACGTGCAATGACATTGGTGGATCCATATGTGGTATGTAAAAATAGCACACATGTAATGACTCTAGTTGTTGTTAGTAAAAAGAACACACATGCAATGACTCTGGTGGATCCATGCGTGGTCTCTGAAGAGAACACACATGCAATGACTCTGGTTGTTGTTAGTAAAAAGATCACACATGCAATGACACTGGTGGATCCATAGGTGGATTGTGAAAAGAACACACATGCAATGACACTGGTTGAACCATATGGGGTATGTGAAAAGAACACACATGCAATGACTCTGGTTATGGTTAGTAACAAGAACACACATGCAATGACACTGGTGGATCCATGTGTGGTCTCTGAAGAGAACACACATTTCAATGACACTGGTGGATCCATATGTGGTATGTGAAAAGAACACACATGAAATGATTCCAGTTGTTGTTAGTAAAAAGAACACACGTGCAATGACACTGGTGGATCCATATGTGGTATGTAAAAATACCACACATGTAATGACTCTAGTTGTTGTTAGTAAAAAGAACACACATGCAAGGACTCAGGTGGATCCATGCGTGGTCTCTGAAGAGAACACACATTTCAATGACTGGTTGTTGTTAGTAAAAAGAACACACATGCAAAGACACTGGTGGATCCATGTGTGGTCTCTGAAGAGAACACACATGCAATGACTCTGGTTGTTGTTAGTAAAAAGAGCACAGATGCTATGACACTGGTGGCTCCATAGGTGGGTTGTGAGAAGAACAGACATGCAATGACACTGGTGGATGCATATGTGGTATGTGAAAAGAACACACATTTCAATGATTCTGGTTGTTGTTAGTAAAAAGAACACACATGCAATGACACTGGTGGATCCATAGGTGGATTGTGAAGAGAACAAACATGCAATGACTCTGGTGGATCCATATGTGGTATGTGAAAATAACACACATGCAATGACTCCAGTTGTTGTTAGTAAAAAGAGAGCACATTCAATGACACTAGTGGATCCATGTGTGGTCTCTGAAGAGAGCACACATATCAATGACACTGGTGGATCCATATGTGGTATATGAAAAGAACACACATGAAATGACTCCAGTTGTTGTTAGTAAAAAGAACACACATGCAATGACACTGGTGGATCCATATGTGTTATGTGAAACGAACACACATGCAATGACTCGAGTTGTTGTTAGTAAAAAGAACACGCATGC
This sequence comes from Avena insularis, assembly GCA_023614405.1. Lineage (NCBI taxonomy): Eukaryota > Viridiplantae > Streptophyta > Magnoliopsida > Poales > Poaceae > Avena > Avena insularis. The sequence goes on from CM042686.1 coordinate 318,710,947, forward strand.
AATGACACTGGTGGATCCATGTGTGGTCTCTGAAGAGAACACACATTTCAATGACAGGGTGGATCCATATGTGGTATGTGAAAAGAACACACATGAAATGACTCCAGTTGTTGTTAGTAAAAAGAACACAAGTGCAATGACACTGGTGGATCCATATGTCGTATGTAAAAATAGCACACATGTAATGACTCTAGTTGTTGTTAGTAAAAAGAACACACATGCAATGACTCTGGTGGATCCATGCGTGGTCTCTGAAGAGAACACACATGCAATGACTCTGGTTGTTGTTAGTAAAAAGATCACACATGCAATGACACTGGTGGATCCATAGGTGGCTTGTGAAAAGAACACACATGCAATGGCATTGGTGGATCCATATGGGGTATGTGAAAAGAACACACATGCAATGATTCTGGTTGTTGTTAGTAACAAGAACACACATGCAATGACACTGGTGGATCCATGTGTGGTCTCTAACGAGAACACACATTTCAATGACACTGGTGGATCCATATGTGGTATGTTAAAAGAACACACATGAAATGACTCCAGTTGTTGTTAGTAAAAAGAACACACGTGCAATGACACTGGTGGCTCCATATGTGGTATGTAAAAATAGCACACATGTAATGACTCTAGTTGTTGTTAGTAAAAAGAACACACATGCAATGACTCTGGTGGATCCATGCGTGGTCTCTGAAGAGAACACACATTTCAATGACTCTGGTTGTTGTTAGTAAAAAGAACACACATGCAATGACACTGGTGGATCCATGTGTGGTTTCTGAAGAGAACACACATGCAATGACTCTGGTTGTTGTTAGTAAAAAGAGCACAGATGCTATGACACTGGTGGATCCATAGGTGGGTTGTGAGAAGAACACACATGCAATGACACTGGTGGATCCATATGTGGTATGTGAAAAGAACACACATTTCAATGATTCTGGTTGTTGTTAGTAAAAAGAACACACATGCAATGACACTGGTAGATCCATAGGTGGATTGTGAAGAGAACACACATGCAATGACTCTGGTGGATCCATATGTGGTATGTGAAAAGAACACACATGCAATGACTCCAGTTGTTGTTAGTAAAAAGAAAGCACATGCAATGACACTAGTGGATCCATGTGTGGTCTCTGAAGAGAACACACATATCAATGACACTGGAGGATCCATATGTGGTATGTGAAAAGAACACACATGCAATGACTCTAGTTGTTGTTAGTAAAAAGAACACACATGCAATGACACTGGTGGATCCATAGGTGGTATGCGAAAAGAACAAACATGCAATGACTCGAGTTGTTGTTAGTAAAAGGAAAGCACATGCAATGACACTAGTGGATCCATGTGGGGTCTCTGAAGAGAACACACGTATCAATGACACTGGTGGATCCATATGTGGTATGTGAAAAGAACACACATGCAATGACTCTAGTTGTTGTTAGTAAAAAGAACACACATGCAATGACACTGGTGGATCCATATGTGGTATGTGAAAAGAACACACATGAAATGACTCGAGTTGTTGTTAGTAAAAAGAACACACATGCAATGACACTGGTGGATTGATGTGTGGTCTCTAAAGAGAACGCACATTTCAATGACACGGGTTGATCCATATGGGGTATGTGAAAAGAACACACATGCAATGACTCTGGTTGTGGTTAGTAACAAGAACACACATGCAATGACACTGGTGGATCCATGTGTGGTCTCTGAAGAGAACACACATTTCAATGACACTGGTGGATCCATATGTGGTATGTGAAAAGAACACACATGAAATGATTCCAGTTGTTGTTAGTAAAAAGAACACACGTGCAATGACATCTTTGGGATCCATATGTGGTATGTAAAATACCACATGTAATGACTCTAGTTGTTGTTAGTAAAAAGAACACACATGCAATGACTCAGGTGGATCCATGCGTGGTCTCTGAAGAGAACACACATTTCAATGACTCTGGTTGTTGTTAGTAAAAAGAACACACATGCAAAGACATCAGGATCCATGTGGTCTCTGAAGAGAACACACATGCAATGACTCTGGTTGTTGTTAGTAAAAAGAGCACAGATGCTATGACACTTGTGGCTCCATAGGTGGGTTGTGAGAAGAACACACATGCAATGACACTGGTGGATGCATATGTGGTATGTGAAAAGAACACACATTTCAATGATTGTGGTTGTTGTTAGTAAAAAGAACACACATGCAATGACACTGGTGGATCCATAGGTGGATTGTGAAGAGAACAAACATGCAATGACTCTGGTGGATCCATATGTGGTATGTGAAAATAACACACATGCAATGACTCCAGTTGTTGTTAGTAAAAAGAGAGCACATTCAATGACACTAGTGGATCCATGTGTGGTCTCTGAAGAGAGCACACATATCAATGACACTGGTGGATCCATATGTGGTATATGAAAAGAACACACATGAAATGACTCTAGTTGTTGTTAGTAAAAAGAACACACATGCAATGACACTGGTGGATCCATATGTGTTATGTGAAAAGAACACACATGCAATGACTCGAGTTGTTGTTAGTAAAAAGAACACGCATGCAATGACACTGGTGGATCCATGTGTGGTCTCTGAAGAGAACACACATTTCAATGACAGGGTGGATCCATATGTGGTATGTGAAAAGAACACACATGAAATGACTCCAGTTGTTGTTAGTAAAAAGAACACAAGTGCAATGACACTGGTGGATCCATATGTGGTATGTAAAAATAGCACACATGTAATGACTCTAGTTGTTGTTAGTAAAAAGAACACACATGCAATGACTCTGGTGGATCCATGCGTGGTCCCTGAAGAGAACACACATGCAATGACTCTGGTTGTTGTTAGTAAAAAGATCACACATGCAATGACACTGGTGGATCCATAGGTGGCTTGTGAAAAGAACACACATGCAATGACACTGGTGGATCCATATGGGGTATGTGAAAAGAACACACATGCAATGATTCTGGTTGTTGTTAGTAACAAGAACACACATGCAATGACACTGGTGGATCCATGTGTGGTCTCTAAAGAGAACACACATTTCAATGACACTGGTGGATCCATATGTGGTATGTGAAAAGAACACACATGAAATGACTCCAGTTGTTGTTAGTAAAAAGAACACACGTGCAATGACACTGGTGGCTCCATATGTGGTATGTAAAAATAGCACACATGTAATGACTCTAGTTGTTGTTAGTAAAAATAACACACATGCAATGACACTAGTGGATCCATGCGTGGTCTCTGAAGAGAAAACACATTTCAATGACTCTGGTTGTTGTTTGTAAAAAGAACACACATGCAATGACACTGGTGGATCCATGTGTGGTCTCTGAAGAGAACACACATGCAATGACTCAGGTTGTTGTTAGTAAAAAGAGCACAGATTCTATGACACTGGTGGATCCATAGGTGGGTTGTGAAAACAATACACATGCAATGACACAGGTGGATCCATATGTGGTATGTGAAAAGAACACATATTTCAATGATTCTGGCTGTTGTTAGTAAAAAGAACACACATGCAATGACACTGGTGGATCCATAGGTGGATTGTGAAGAGAACACACATGCAATGACTCTGGTGCATCCATATGTGGTATGTGAAAAGAACACACATGCAATGACTCCAGTTGTTGTTAGTAAAAAGAACACACATGCAATGACACTAGTGGATCCATGTGTGGTCTCTGAAGAGAACACACATATCAATGACACTGGTGGATCCATATGTGGTATGTGAAAAGAACACACATGAAATGACTCCAGTTGTTGTTAGTAAAAAGAACACACATGCAATGACATTGGTGGATCCATAGGTGGTATGTGAGAAGAACAAACATGCAATGACTCGAGTTGTTGTTAGTAAAAAGAACACACATGCAATGACACTGGTGGATCCATGTGTGGTCTCTGAAGAGAACACACATTTCAATGACTCTGGTTGTTGTTAGTAAAAAAACACACATGCAATGACACTGGTGGATCCATGTGTGGTCTCTTAAGAGAACACACATGCAATGACTATGGTTGTTGTTAGTAAAAGAGCACACATGCAATAACACTGTTGTATCCATAGGTGGATTGTGAAAAGAACACACATGCAATGACACTGGTGGATCCATATGTGGTATGTGAAAAGAACAGACATTTCAATGACTCTGGTTGTTGTTAGTAAAAAGAACACACATGCAATGACACTGGTGGATCCATGTGTCATCTCTGAAGAGAACACACATGTAATGACTCTGGTTGTTGTTAGTAAAAAGATCACAGATGCTATGACACTGGTGGATCCATAGGTGGATTGTGAAAAGAACACACATGCAATGACACTGGTGGATCCATATGTGGTATGTGAAAAGAACACACATTTCAATTATTCTGGTTGTTGTTAGTAAAAATAACACACATGCAATGACACTGGTGGATCCATAGGTGGATTGTGAAGAGAACACACATGCAATGACTCTGGTGGATCCATATATGGTATGTGAAAAGAACACACATGCAATGACTCCAGTTGTTGTTAGTAAAAAGAACACACATGCAATGACACTAGTGGATCCATGTGTGGTTTCTGAAGAGAACACACATATCAATGACACTGGTGGATCCATATGTGGTATGTGAAAAGAACACACATGAAATGACTTCAGCTGTTGTTAGTAAAAAGAACACACATGCAATGACACTGGTGGATCCATATGTGGTATGTGAAAAGAACACACATTTCAATGACTCTGGTTGTTGTTAGTAAAAAGAACACACATGCTATGACACTAGTGGATCCATAGGTGGATTGTGAAGAGAACACACATGCAATGACTCTGGTGGATCTATATGTGGTATGTGAAAAGAACACACATGCAATGACACTGGTGGATCCGTAGGTGGATTGTGAAAAGAGCACACATGCAATGTCACTGGTGGATCCATATGTGGTATGTGAAAAGAACACACATTCAATGACTCAAGTTGTTGTTAGTAAAAAGAACACACATGCAATGACACTGGTGGATCCATGTGTAGTCTCTCAGGAGAACACACATTTCAATGACTCCGGTTGTTGTTAGTAAAAAGTACACACATGCAATGACAACGGTGGATCCATGCGTGGTCTCTAAAGACTCTGGTGGATCCATAGGTGGATTGTGAAAAGAACACACATTTCAATTATTCTGGTTGTTGTTAGTAAAAAGAACACACATGCAATGACACTGGTGGATCCATAGGTGGATTGTGAAGAGAACACACATGCAATGACTCTGGTGGCTCGATATGTGGTATGTGAAAACAACACACATGCAATGACACTAGTGGATCCATGTGTGGTCTCTGAAGAAAACACACATATCAATGACACTAGTGGATCCATATGTGGTATGTGAAAAGAACACACATGAAATGACTTCAGTTGTTGTTAGTAAAGAGAACACACATGCAATGACACTGGTGGATCCATATGTGGTATGTGAAAAGAACACACATGCAATGACTCGAGTTGTTGTTAGTAAAAATAACACACATGGAATGACACTGGTGGATCCATGTGTGGTCTCTGAAGAGCACACACATTTCAATGATAAGGGTGGATCCATATGTGGTATGTGAAAAGAACACACATGAAATGACACTGGTGGATCTATAGGTGGATTGTGAAAAGAGCACACATGCAATGACACTGGTGGATCCATATGTGGTATGTGAAAAGAACACACATGCAATGACTCCAGTTGTTGTTAGTAAAAAGAACACACATGCAATGACACTAGTGGATCGATATGTGTGGTCTCTAAAGAGAATACACATTTCAATGACTCTGGTTGTTGTTAGTAAAAAGAACACACATGCAATGACATTGATGGATCCATGTGTGGTCTCTGAAGAGAATACACATGCAATGACTCTGGTTGTTGTTAGTAAAAGATCACACATGTAATGACACAGGTGGATCCATAGGTGGATTGTGAAAAGAACACACATGCAACAACACTCGTGGATCCATATGTGGTATGTGAAAAGAACAGACATTTCAATGACTCTGGTTGTTGTTAGTAAAAATAACACACATGCAATGACACTGGTGGATCCATGTGTGGTCTCTGAAGAGAACACACATGCAATGACTCGGGTTGTTGTTAGTAAAAATGCACAGATGCTATGACATTGGTGGATCCATAGGTGGATTGTGAAAAGAACACACATGCAATGACAGTGGTGGATCCATATGTGGTATGTGAAAAGAACACACATTTCAATGATTCTGGTTGTTGTTAGTAAAAAGAACACACATGGAATGACACTGGTGGATCGATATGTGGTATGTGAAAACAACACACATGCAATGACTCCAGTTGTTGTTAGTAAAAAGAACACACATGCAATGACACTGGTGGATCCATGTGTGGTCTCTAAAGAGAATACACATTTCAATGACTCTGGTTATTGTTAGTAAAAAGAACACATATACAATGACATTGGTGGACCCATGTGTGGTCTCTGAAGAGAACACACATGCAATGACTCTGGTTGTTGTTAATAAAAGAGCACACATGTAATGACACAGGTGGATCCATAGGTGAATTGTGAAAAGAACACACATGCAATGACACTGGTGGATCCATATGTGGTATGTGAAAAGAACAGACATTTCAATGACTCTGGTTGTTTCTAGTAAAAAGAAGTCACATGCAATGACACTGGTGGATCCATGTGTGATCTCTAAAGAGAACACACATTTCAATGACTCCGGTTGTTGTTAGTAAAAAGAGCACACATGGAATGACACTGGTGGATCCATAGGTGGATTGTGAAAAGAACACACATGCAATGACACTGGTGGTTCCATGTGTGGTCTCTGAAGAGAACACGCATGCAATGACTCTGGTGGTTGTTAGTAAAAGAGCACAAATGCAATGACACTGGTGGATCCATAGGTGGATTGTGAAAATAACACACATGCAATGACACTGGTGGATCCATAGGTGGATTGTGAAAATAAAACACATGCAATGACACTGGTGGATCCATATGTGGTATGTGAAAAGAACAGACATTTCAAGGACTCTAGTTGTTGTTAGTAAAAAGAACACACATGCAATGACACTAGTGGATCCATGTGGGGTATCTGAAGAGAACACACATGCAATGACTCTGGTGGTTGTTAGTAAAAGAGCACACATGCAATGACACTGGTGGATCCATAGGTGGATTGTGAAAAGAACACACATGCAATGACACTGGTGGATCCATATGTGGTATGTAAAAATAGCACACATGTAATGACTCTAGTTGTTGTTAGTAAAAAGAACACACATGCAATGACACTGGTGGATCCATGTGTGGTCTTTGAAGAGAACACACATTTCAATGACTCAGGTTGTTGTTAGTAAAAAGAACACACATGCAATGACACTGGTGGATCCATGTGTGGTATCTAAAGAGAACACACATGCAATGACTCTTGTTGTTGTTAGTAAAAAGAGCACATATGCTATGACACTAGTGGATCCATAGGTGGGTTGTGAAAAGAACACACATGCAATGACACTGGTGGATCCATGTGTGGTCTCTGAAGAGAACACACATGAAATGACTCTGGTTGTTGTTAGTAAAAAGAGCACATATGCTATGACACTGGTGGATCCATAGGTGGATTGTGAAAAGAACACACGTGCTATGACACATGCTATGACACTAGTGGATCCATGTGTGGTCTCTGAAGAGAACACACATGAAATGACTCTGGTTGTTGTTAGTAAGAAGATCACACATGCAATGACACTGGTGGATCCATAGGTGGATTGTGAAAGGAACACATGCAATTACACTAGTGGATCCATATGGGGTATGTGAAAAGAACACACATGCAATGACTGGTTGTTGTTAGTAACAAGAACACACATGCAACGACACTGGTGGATCCATGTGTGGTCTCTAAAGAGAACACATTTCAATTACACTGGTGGATCAATATGTGGTATGTGAAAAGAACACACATGAAATGACTCTAGTTGTTGTTAGTAAAAAGAACACACATGCAATGACACTGGTGGATCCATATGTGGTACGTAAAAATAGCACACATGTAATGACTCTAGTTGTTGTTAGTAAAAAGAGCACACATGCAATGACACTGGTGGATCCATGCGTGGTCTCTGAAGAGAACACACATGAAATGACTCTGGTTGTTGTTAGTAAAAAGAGCACATATGCTATGACACTGGTGGATCCATAGGTGGATTGTGAAAAGAACACACGTGCTATGACACATGCTATGACAATGGTGGATCCATGTGTGGTCTCTGAAGAGAACACACATGAAATGACTCTGGTTGTTGTTAGTAAGAAGATCACACATGCAATGACACTGGTGGATCCATAGGTGGATTGTGAAAAGAACACACATGCAATGACACTGGTGGATCCATATGTGGTATGTGAAAAGAACACACATGTAATGACTCTGGTTGTTGTTAGTAACAAGAACACACATGCAATGACACTGGTGGGTCCATGTGTGGTCTCTGAAGAGAACACACATGAAATGACATTGGTGGATCCATAGGTGGATTGTCAAAAGAACACACATGCAATGACACTGGTGGATCCATATGTGGTATGTGAAATGAACACACTTGCAATGACCCCAGTTGTTGTCAGTAAAAAGAACACGCATGCAATGACACTGGTGGATCCATGTGTGGTCTCTAAAGAGAATACACATTTCAATGACTCTGGTTGTTCTTAGTAAAAAGAACACACATGCAATGACATTGGTGGATCCATGTGTGGTCTCTGAAGAGAATACACATGCAATGACTCTGGTTGTTGTTAGTAAAAGATCACACATGTAATGACACAGGTGGATCCATAGGTGGATTGTGAAAAGAACACACATGAATGACACTCGTGGATCCATATGTGGTATGTGAAAAGAATAGACATTTCAATGACTCTGGTTTTTGTTAGTAAAAATAACACACATGCAATGACACTAGTGGATCCATGTGGTCTCAAGAGAGACATGCAATGACTCTGGTTGTTGTTAGTAAAAAGTGCACAGATGCTATGACATCGGTGGATCCATAGGTGGATTGTGAAAAGAACACACATGCAATGACACTGGTGGATCCATATGTGGTATGTGAAAAGAACACACATTTCAATGATTCTGGTTGTTGTTAGTAAAAAGAACACACATGGAATGACACTGGTGGATCGATATGTGGTATGTGAAAACAACACACATGCAATGACTCCAGTTGTTGTTAGTAAAAAGAACACACATGCAATGACACTGGTGGATCCATGTGTGGTCTCTAAAGAGAATACACATTTCAATGACTCTGGTTATTGTTAGTAAAAAGAACACACATGCAATGACATTGGTGGATCCATGTGTGGTCTCTGAAGAGAACACACATGCAATGACTCTGTTTGTTGTTAGTAAAAGAGCACACATGTAATGACACAGGTGGATCCATAGGTGGATTGTGAAAAGAACACACATGCAATGGCACTGGTGGATCCATATGTGGTATGTGAAAAGAACAGACATTTCAATGACTCTGGTTGTTGTTAGTAAAAATAACACACATGCAATGACACTGGTGGATCCATGTGTGGTCTCTAAAGAGAACACACATTTCAATGACTCCGGTTGTTGTTAGTAAAAAGAGCACACATGGAATGACACTGGTGGATCCATAGGTGGATTGTGAAAAGAACACACATGCAATGACACTGGTGGTTCCATGTGTGGTCTCTGAAGAGAACACGCATGCAATGACTCTGGTGGTTGTTAGTAAAAGAGCACAAATGCAATGACACTGGTGGATCCATAGGTGGATTGTGAAAATAACACACATGCAATGACACTGGTGGATCCATAGGTGGATTGTGAAAATAAAACACATGCAATGACACTGGTGGATCCATATGTGGTATGTGAAAAGAACAGACATTTCAAGGACTCTAGTTGTTGTTAGTAAAAAGAACACACATGCAATGACACTAGTGGATCCATGTGGGGTATCTGAAGAGAACACACATGCAATGACTCTGGTTGTTGTTAGTAAAAAGAGCACAGATGCTATGACACTGGTGGATCCATAGGTGGATTGTGAAAAGAACACACATGCAATGACACTGGTGGATCCATATGTGGTATGTAAAAATAGCACACATGTAATGACTCTAGTTGTTGTTAGTAAAAAGAACACACATGCAATGACACTGGTGGATCCATGTGTGGTCTTTGAAGAGAACACACATTTCAATGACTCAGGTTGTTGTTAGTAAAAAGAACACACATGCAATGACACTGGTGGATCCATGTGTGGTATCTGAAGAGAACACACATGCAATGACTCTTGTTGTTGTTAGTAAAAAGAGCACATATGCTATGACACTAGTGGATCCATAGGTGGGTTGTGAAAAGAACACACATGCAATGACACTGGTGGATCCATGTGTGGTCTCTGAAGAGAACACACATGAAATGACTCTGGTTGTTGTTAGTAAAAAGAGCACATATGCTATGACACTGGTGGATCCATAGGTGGATTGTGAAAAGAACACACGTGCTATGACACATGCTATGACACTAGTGGATCCATGTGTGGTCTCTGAAGAGAACACACATGAAATGACTCTGGTTGTTGTTAGTAAGAAGATCACACATGCAATGACACTGGTGGATCCATAGGTGGATTGTGAAAGGAACACACATGCAATTACACTAGTGGATCCATATGGGGTATGTGAAAAGAACACACATGCAATGACTCTGGTTGTTGTTAGTAACAAGAACACACATGCAACGACACTGGTGGATCCATGTGTGGTCTCTAAAGAGAACACACATTTCAATTACACTGGTGGATCCATATGTGGTATGTGAAAAGAACACACATGAAATGACTCTAGTTGTTGTTAGTAAAAAGAACACACATGCAATGACACTGGTGGATCCATATGTGGTACGTAAAAATAGCACACATGTAATGACTCTAGTTGTTGTTAGTAAAAAGAGCACACATGCAATGACACTGGTGGATCCATGCGTGGTCTTTGAAGAGAACACACATGAAATGACTCTGGTTGTTGTTAGTAAAAAGAGCACATATGCTATGACACTGGTGGATCCATAGGTGGATTGTGAAAAGAACACACGTGCTATGACACATGCTATGACAATGGTGGATCCATGTGTGGTCTCTGAAGAGAACACACATGAAATGACTCTGGTTGTTGTTAGTAAGAAGATCACACATGCAATGACACTGGTGGATCCATAGGTGGATTGTGAAAAGAACACACATGCAATGACACTGGTGGATCCATATGTGGTATGTGAAAAGAACACACATGTAATGACTCTGGTTGTTGTTAGTAACAAGAACACACATGCAATGACACTGGTGGGTCCATGTGTGGTCTCTGAAGAGAACACACATGAAATGACATTGGTGGATCCATAGGTGGATTGTCAAAAGAACACACATGCAATGACACTGGTGGATCCATATGTGGTATGTGAAATGAACACACTTGCAATGACTCCAGTTGTTGTCAGTAAAAAGAACACGCATGCAATGACACTGGTGGATCCATGTGTGGTCTCTAAAGAGAATACACATTTCAATGACTCTGGTTGTTCTTAGTAAAAAGAACACACATGCAATGACATTGGTGGATCCATGTGTGGTCTCTGAAGAGAATACACATGCAATGACTCTGGTTGTTGTTAGTAAAAGATCACACATGTAATGACACAGGTGGATCCATAGGTGGATTGTGAAAAGAACACACATGAATGACACTCGTGGATCCATATGTGGTATGTGAAAAGAATAGACATTTCAATGACTCTGGTTGTTGTTAGTAAAAATAACACACATGCAATGACACTAGTGGATCCATGTGTGGTCTCTGAAGAGAACAGACATGCAATGACTCTGGTTGTTGTTAGTAAAAAGTGCACAGATGCTATGACATCGGTGGATCCATAGGTGGATTGTGAAAAGAACACACATGCAATGACACTGGTGGATCCATATGTGGTATGTGAAAAGAACACACATTTCAATGATTCTGGTTGTTGTTAGTAAAAAGAACACACATGGAATGACACTGGTGGATCGATATGTGGTATGTGAAAACAACACACATGCAATGACTCCAGTTGTTGTTAGTAAAAAGAACACACATGCAATGACACTGGTGGATCCATGTGTGGTCTCTAAAGAGAATACACATTTCAATGACTCTGGTTATTGTTAGTAAAAAGAACACACATGCAATGACATTGGTGGATCCATGTGTGGTCTCTGAAGAGAACACACATGCAATGACTCTGTTTGTTGTTAGTAAAAGAGCACACATGTAATGACACAGGTGGATCCATAGGTGGATTGTGAAAAGAACACACATGCAATGGCACTGGTGGATCCATATGTGGTATGTGAAAAGAACAGACATTTCAATGACTCTGGTTGTTGTTAGTAAAAATAACACACATGCAATGACACTGGTGGATCCATGTGTGGTCTCTAAAGAGAACACACATTTCAATGACTCCGGTTGTTGTTAGTAAAAAGAACACACATGCAATGACACTGGTGGATCCATGTGTGGTCTCTGAAGAGAACACACATGCAATGACTCTGTTTGTTGTTAGTAAAAAGAGCACACATGGAATGACAGTGGTGGATCCATAGGTGGATTGTGAAAAGAACACACATGCAATGACACTGGTTGATCCATGTGTGGTCTCTGAAGAGAGCACACATGCAATTACTCTGGTGGTTGTTAGTAAAAGAGCACAAATGCAATGACACTGGTGGATCCATAGGTGGATTGTGAAAATAACACACATGCAATGACACTGGTGGATCCATAGGTGGATTGTGAAAATAAAACACATGCAATGACACTGGTGGATCCATATGTGGTATGTGAAAAGAACAGACATTTAAAGGACTCTAGTTGTTGTTAGTAAAAATAACACACATGCAATGACACTAGTGGATCCATGTGTGGTATCTGAAGAGAACACACATGCAATGACTCTGGTTGTTGTTAGTAAAAATAGCACAGATGCTATGACACTGGTGGATCCATAGGTGGATTGTGAAAAGAACACACATTCAATGACACTGGTGGATCCATACGTGGTTTGTGAAGAGAACACACATGCAATGACTCTGGTTCATCCATATGTGGTATGTGAAAAGAACACACATTCAATGACTCTAGTTCTTGTTAGTAAAAAGAACACACATGCAATGACACTGGTGGATCCATGTGTGGTATCTGAAGAGAACACACATTTCAATGACTCTGGTTGTTGTTAGTAAAAAGAACACACATGCAATGACACTGGTGGATCCATGTGTGGTCTCTGAAGAGAACACACATGCAATGACTCTGGTTGTTGTTAGTAAAAATATCACACATGCAATGACACTGGTGGATCCATAGGTGGATTGTGAAAAGAACACACATGCAATGACACTAGTGGATCCATATGGGGTATGTGAAAAGAACACACATGCAATGACTCTGGTTGTTGTTAGTAACAAGAACACACATGCAATGACACTAGTGGATCCATGTGTGGTCTCTGAAGAGAACACACATATCAATGACACTAGTGGATCCATATGTGGTATGTGAAAATAACACACATGAAATGACTCCAGTTGTTGTTAGTAAAAAGAACACACATGCAATGACACTGGTGGATCCATATGTGGTATGTGAAAATAACACATATGTAATGACTCTAGTTGTTGTTAGTAAAAAGAACACACATGCAATGACACAGGTGGATCCATGCGTGGTCTCTGAAGAGAACACACATTTCAATGACTCTGGTTGTTGTTAGTAAAAAGAACACACATGCAATGACACTGGTGGATCTAGGTGTGGTCTCTGAAGAGAACACACATGCAATGACTCTGGTTGTTGTTAGTAGAAAGAGCACACATGCAATGACACTGGTGGATACATAGGTGGATTGTGAAACGAACACACATGCAATGACACTGGTGGATCCATATGTGGTATGTGAAAAGAACACACATTTCAATGACTATGGTTGTTGTTAGTAAAAAGAACACACATGCGATGACACTGGTGGATCCATGTGTGTCTCTGAAGAGAACACAGATGCAATAAATCTGGTTGTTGTTAGTGAAAAGAGCACACATGCAATGACACTGGTGGATCCATAGGTTGATTGTGAAAAGAACACACATGCAATGACACTGGTGGATCCATATGTGGTATGTGAAAAGAACATAGATTTCAATGACTCTGGTTGTTGTTAGTGTTGTGTCCGTAGCATAGAAAACAAAAAAAATTCCAACGATGTGAACTACACGCCAAGATCTATCTACTAGGTACAAAGCAACGGGTGGACATACATCCAACAAGAACTTACTATCGTAGACAACGAGCTTTGTTAACGAGTAGGAACTCGTGGTTGATGTAGTCGTACACTTGCCGATCTCAAGATCGTGATGAAATCCAGCAGGTCCGGCTCCAGCACGTCCATCAGATCCAGCTCCAGCACCACGAAGTCCAGCACCGCAAAGCAGCGGTGCATCCGTGATCGCACACATGTCCGTTACCCCGACAACCTCCGTCCCTCGCTCCAGCAAAGCAGCGGAAGGAGCAACTCCTTTCCAGATAAAGCCACCGGGAACATGTATCTCGCTAATCCGAGACCATGGGGAAATGATACTAGAGGGGGAGAGAGATCCTTCACAAGGAGGTGTGTGTGAAAAGCGAGGAGGGGGTGGCCTTTTATAGGAGGAGGGGGGTGCCCCTCCTTCATGGCCGGCGCTTGGAGGAGGTGACTCTTCACCTCCTCCATTCATGTGGTGGTAACTCCCTCCACATAAATTTGCCCCTTCACATTCTCTTTTAAAGTCTCCACTTTAAATGCATTAAATTTCTCCAAATTTAATGCTCTCTCATTTAATAAAAATCTTTTATTATTTTTATTCAGAATAGTTTTAATTACTTTAATTAACAAACATTCACATAAAACCCCTACAACATTTCAATATTACATGCAGAACCAATTTCAGCATTTTCACCCAAAACAGTTTCGGTGTCTATTGAAATAATTCCAGCGCTTTCTTAAATCTTTATCTGAAACATATTTGCTCCAAATGGTGTCGGTATCCCTTAAGTGTGTCACCCTATGGTTCGCGAATAATGCAGACATGATCGAGACCCCTCTCCGATCAATAATCAGCAATGGACAGGAGATCCATACTAACTCCTACACATTCAACGATGACTTCTGTGATCGTGAGAACCTTTAACGCTAGTAACTAAATCCCTTTGTCCCGCGATATATTACATGTCCGAGATTCGATCATCGGTATCTCCATACCTAGTTTGATCTCGTTACCGACCTGCACTCTTTTCTCGTTCCCGTGATATAACATTCTAGTGATCACATCACTTGCTTGCAAACTATTTGAATGTGATATCACTGAGAGGCCTAGAGTATATCTATCCGTCATCGAGATGGACAAATCCCACTCTTGATCCATGAGCCTCAACATAAGACCTTCGTAGCACTGAACCCACCTTTATAGTCACCCTGTTACGGTGTGACGTTTGATGTTATCAAGATACTCTTCCGGTGTTAGCAATTAACATGATCTCATGGTCTAAGGATAAAGATTACTTCATATGATGTTATAGCAATATAAACATAATGACTTTGATCGTAATGCTATACTTCGGATGAATGTTCATCACATCATTACACCAATGGTGTGACCTTGTTATTAACAACATCCAATGTCAATGATCAGGAAACCTTGATCATCTTGTTAATCAACAAGCTAGTCTATAAGAGAGGCATAACTAGGAACCTTTTATTTGTTTATTAAACACACATGTATTGACGTTTCCTATCAATACAATTATAGCATGCAAAATAAACATTTATCATAAACAAGGAATAAGATAATAACCACTTTATTATTGCCTCTCGAGCATATTCCCTTCAGTTAGTAAAAAGAACACACATGCAATAACACTGGTGGATCCATAGGTGGATTGTGAAGAGAACAAACATGCAATGACTCTAGTGGATCCATATGTGGTATGTGAAAAAAAAACATGCAATGACTCCAGTTATTGTTAGTAAAAAGAACACACATTCAATGACTCTAGTTCTTGTTAGTAAAAAGAACACACATGCAATGACACTGGTGGATCCATGTGTGGTATCTGAAGAGAACACACATTTCAATGACTATGGTTGTTGTTAGTAAAAAGAACACACATGCAATGACACTGGTGGATCCATGTGTGGTCTCTGAAGAGAACACACATGCAATGACTCTGGTTGTTGTTAGTAAAAATATCACACATGCAATGACACTGGTGGATCCATAGGTGGATTGTGAAAAGAACACACATGCAATGACACTAGTGGATCCATATGGGGTATGTGAAAAGAACACAGATGCACTGACTCTGGTTGTTGTTAGTAACAAGAACACACATGCAATGACACTAGTGGATCCATGTGTGGTCTCTGAAGAGAACACACATATCAATGACACTGGTGGATCCATATGTGGTATGTGAAAATAACACACATGAAATGACTCCAGTTGTTGTTAGTAAAAAGAACACACATGCAATGACACTGGTGGATCCATATGTGGTATGTGAAAATAACACACATGTAATGACTCTAGTTGTTGTTAGTAAAAAGAACACACATGCAATGACACAGGTGGATCCATGCGTGGTCTCTGAAGAGAACACACATTTCAATGACTCTGGTTGGTGTTAGTAAAAAGAACACACATGCAATGACACTGGTGGATCTAGGTGTGGTCTCTGAAGAGAACACACATGCAATGACTCTGGTTGTTGTTAGTAGAAAGAGCACACATGCAATGACACTGGTGGATACATAGGTGGATTGTGAAACGAACACACATGCAATGACACTGGTGGATCCATATGTGGTATGTGAAAAGAACACACATTTCAATGACTATGGTTGTTGTTAGTAAAAAGAACACACATGCGATGACACTGGTGGATCCATGTGTGTCTCTGAAGAGAACACAGATGCAATAAATCTGGTTGTTGTTAGTGAAAAGAGCACACATGCAATGACACTGGTGGATCCATAGGTTGATTGTGAAAAGAACACACATGCAATGACACTGGTGGATCCATATGTGGTATGTGAAAAGAACATAGATTTCAATGACTCTGGTTGTTGTTAGTGTTGTGTCCGTAGCATAGAAAACAAAAAAAATTCCTACGATGTGAACTACACGCCAAGATCTATCTACTAGACACTTGCATCTCAAGGTGGATGACATCAAGAACTTACTATCAGAACGAGCTTTGTTAGCAGTAGGAACTTCGTGGTTGATGTGATACACTTGCCGATCTCAAGATCGTGATGAAATCCAGTGTCTCGTCAAAGCACATCACATCAGCAAAGATTACCGGTCGATAAAGCCACCGGAAGGAACATGTATCTCGCTAATCGAGACCATGGGAAATGATACTAGAGGGGAGAGAGATCCTTCACAAGGAGGTGTGTGTGAAAGCGAGGGGTGGCCTTTATAGGAGGAGGGGTGCCCTTCATGGCAGCTTGGAGGAGGTGACCCTTCACCTCCTCCATTCTTGTGGTGTTAACTCCGTCCTCATAATTTTGCCCCTTCTCATTCTCTTTTAAAGTCTCCTCTTTTAATGCATTAAATTTCTCCAAATTTATTGCTCTCTCATTTATTAAAACTCTTTTATTTTTATTATTTTTATTCAGAATAGTTTTAATTACTTTAATTAACAAACATTCACATAAAACCCCCTACAACATTTCAATATTACATGCAGAACCAATTTCAGCATTTTCACCCGAAACAGTTTCGGTGTCTATTGAAATAATTCCAGCGCTTTCTTAAATCTTTATCTGAAACATATTTGCTCCAAATGGTGTCGGTCTCCCTTAAGTGTGTCACCCTCTGGTTCGCGAATAATGCACATGATCGAGACCCCTCCGATCAATAATCAGCCAGCGGGACCTGGAGATCCATACTGACTCCTACACATTCAACGATGACTTCTGTGATCGTGAGAACCTTTAACGCTAGTAACTAAATCCCTTTGTCCCGCGATATATTACATGTCCGAGATTCGATCATCGGTATATCCATACCTAGTTTGATCTCGTTACCGACCTGCACTCTTTTCTCGTTCCCGTGATATAACATTCTAGTGATCACATCACTTGCTTGCAAGCTATTTGAATGTGATATCACTGAGAGGCCTAGAGTATATCTATCCGTCATCGAGATGGACAAATCCCACTCTTAATCCATGAGCCTCAACATAAGACCTTCGTAGCACTGAACCCACCTTTATAGTCACCCTGTTACGGTGTGACGTTTGATGTTATCAAGATACTCTTCCGGTGTTAGCAATTAACATGATCTCATGGTCTAAGGATAAAGATTACTTCATATGATGTTATAGCAATATAAACATAATGACTTTGATCGTAATGCTATACTTCGGATGAATGTTCATCACATCATTACACCAATGGTGTGACCTTGTTATTAACAACATCCAATGTCAATGATCAGGAAACCTTGATCATCTTGTTAATCAACAAGCTAGTCTATAAGAGAGGCATAACTAGGAACCTTTTATTTGTTTATTAAACACACATGTACTGACGTTTCCTATCAATACAATTATAGCATGCAAAATAAACATTTATCATAAACAAGGAATAAGATAATAACCACTTTATTATTGCCTCTCGAGCATATTCCCTTCAGTTAGTAAAAAGAACACACATGCAATAACACTGGTGGATCCATAGGTGGATTGTGAAGAGAACAAACATGCAATGACTCTAGTGGATCCATATGTGGTATGTGAAAAAAAACACATGCAATGACTCCAGTTGTTGTTAGTAAAAAGAACACGCATGCAATGACACTGGTGGATCCATGTGTGGTCACTGAAGAGAACACACATATCAATGCCACTAGTGGATCCATATGTGGTATGTGAAAAGAACACACATGAAATGACTCCAGTTGTTGTTAGTAAAAAGATCACACATGCTATGAAACTAGTGGATCCATATGTGGTATGTGAAAAGAACACAATGCAATAATTCCAGTTGTTGTTAGTAAAAAGAACACACACGCAATGACACTGGAGTATCCATGTGTGGTCTCTGAAGAGAACACACATTTCAATGACACAGGTGGATCCATATGTGCTATGTGAAAAGAGCACACATGAAATGACACTGGTGGATCCATAGGTGGATTGTTAAAAGAGCACACATGCAATGACACTAGTGGATCCATATGTGGTATGTGAAAAGAACACACATGCAATGACTCCAGTTGTTGTTAGTAAAAAGAACACACATGCAATGACACTAGTGGATCCATGTGTGGTCTCTAAAGAGAACACACATTTCAATGACTCTGGTTGTTGTTAGTAAAAAGAACACTCATGCAATGACATTGGTGCATCCATGTGTGGCCTCTCAAGAGAACACACATGCAATGAATCTGGTTGTTGTTAGTAAAAGAGCACACATGCAATGACACTGGTGGATCCATAGGTGGATTGTGAAAAGAACACACATGCAATGACACTGGTGGATCCATATGTGGTATGTGAAAAGAACACAAATTTCAATGACTCTGGTTGTTGCTAGTAAAAAGAACACACATGCAATGACACTGGTGGATCCATTAGTGGTCTCTGAAGAGAACACACATGCAATGACTTTGGTTGTTGTTAGTAAAAAGAGCACAGATGCTATGACACTGGTGGATCCATAGGTGGATTGTGAAAAGACCACACATGCAATGACACTGGTGGATCCATATGTGGTATGTGAAAAGAACACATATTTCAATGATTCTGGTTGTTGTTAGTAAAAAGAACACACATGCAATGACACTGGTGGATCCATAGGTGGATTGTGAAGAGAACACACATGCAATGACTCTGGTGGATCCATATGTGGCATGTGAAAAGAACCCACATGCAATGACTCCAGTTGTTGCTAGTAAAAAGAAAACACATGCAATGACACTAGTGGATCCATGTGTGGTCTCTGAAGAGAACACACATATCAATGACACTGGTGGATCCATATGTGGTATGTGAAAAGAACACACAGGAAATGACTCTAGTTGTTGTTAGTAAAAATAACACACATGCAATGACACTGGTGGATCAATATGTGGTATGTGAAAAGAACACACATGCAATGACTCGTGTTGTTGTTAGTAAAAAGAACACACATGCAATGCTACTGGTGGATCCATGTGTGGTCTCCGAAGAGAGCACACATTTCAATGACACAGGTGGATCCATATGTGGTATGTGAAAAGAACACACATGAAATCACACTAGTGGATCCATAGGTGGATTGTGAAAAGAGCACACATGCAATGACACTGGTGGATCCATATGTGGTATGTGAAAAGAACACACATGCAATGACTCCAGTTGTTGTTAGTAAAAAGAACACACATGCAAAGACACTGGTGGATCCATGTGTGGTCTCTGAAGAGAACACACATTTCAATGACTCCGGTTGTTGTTAGTAAAAAGAACACACATGCAATGACACTGGTGGATCCATGTATGGTCTCTGAAGAGAACACACATGCATTGACTCTGGTTGTTGTTAGTAAAAAGAGCACACATGCAATGACACTATTGGATCCATAGGTGGATTGTGAAAATAACACACATACAATGACACTGGTGGATCCATGTGTGGTCTCTGAAGAGAACACACATGCAATGACTCTGGTTGTTGTTAGTAAAAGAGCACAAATGCAATGACACTGGTGGATCCATAGGTGGATTCTGAAAAGAACACACATGCAATGACACTGGTGGATCCATATGTGGTATGTGAAAAGAACAGACATTTCAATGACTCTGGTTGTTGTTAGTAAAAAGAACACACATGCAATGACACTAGTGGATCTATGTGTGGTCTCTAAAGAGAAGACACATGCATTGACTCTGGTTGTTGTTAGTAAAAAGAGCACAGATGCTATGACACTGGTGGATCCATAGGTGGATTGTGAAAAGAACACACATGCAATGACATTGGTGGATCCATATGTGGTATGTGAAAAGAACACACATTTCAATGGTTCTGGTTGTTGTTAGTAAAAAGAACACACATGCAATGACACTAGTGGATCCATATGTGGATTGTGAAGAGAACACACATGCAATGACTCCAGCTGTTGTTAGTAAAAAGAACACACATGCAATGACACTAGTGGATCCATGTGTGGTCTCTGAAGAGAACACACATATCAATGACACTGGTGGATCCATATGTGGTATCTGAAAAGAATACCCATGAAATGACTCTAGTTGTTGTTAGTAAAAAGAACACACATGCAATGACACTGGTGGATCCATATGTGCTATGTGAAAAGAGCACACATGAAATGACACTGGTGGATCCATAGGTGGATTGTGAAAAGAGCACACATGCAATAACACTAGTGGATCCATATGTGGTATGTGAAAAGAACACACATGCAATGACTCTAGTTGTTGTTAGTAAAAAGAACACACATGCAATGACACTGGTGGATCCATGTGTGGTCTCTAAAGAGAACACACATTTCAATGACTCTGGTTGTTGTTAGTAAAAAGAACACACATGCAATGACATTGGTAGATCCATGTGTGGCCTCTCAAGAGAACACACATGCAATGACTCTAGTTGTTGTTAGTAAAAGAGCACACATGCAATGACACTGGTGGATTCATAGGTGGATTGTGAAAAGAATACACATGCAATGACACTGGTGGATCCATATGTGGTATGTGAAAAGAACACACATTTCAATGACTCTGGTTGTTGTTAGTAAAAAGAACACACATGCAATGACACTGGTGGATCCATGTGTGGTCTCTTAATAGAACACACATGCAATGACTCTGGTTGTTGTTAGTAAAAACAGAACACATGCAATGGCACGAGTGGATCCGTAGGTGGATTGTGAAAATAACACACATGCAATGACACTAGTGGATCCATGTGTGGTCTCTGAAGAGAACACACATGCAATGACACTGGTTGTTGTTAGTAAAAGAGCACAAATGCATTGACACTGGTGTATCCATAGGTGGATTGTGAAAAGAACACACATGCAATGACACTGGTGGATCCATATGTGGTATGTGAAAAGAACAGACATTTCAATGACTCTGGTTGTTGTTAGTAAAAGGAACACACATGCAATGACACTAGTGGATCCATGTGTGGTCTATGAAGAGAACATACATGCAATGACTCTGGTTGTTGTTAGTAAAAAGAGCGCAGATGCTATGACACTGGTGGATCCATAGGTGGATTGTGAAAAGAACACACATGCAATGACACTGGTGGATCCATATGTGGTATGTGAAAAGAACAGACATTTCAATGATTCTGGTTGTTGTTAGTAAAAAGAACACACATGCAATGACACTGGTGGATCCATATGTGGATTGTGAAGAGAACACACATGCAATGACTCCAGCTGTTGTTAGTAAAAAGAACACACATGCCATGACACTAGTGGATGCATGTGTGGTCTCTGAAGAGAACACACATATCAATGACACTGGTGGATCCATATGTGGTATGTGAAAAGAACACCCATGAAATGACTCTAGTTGTTGTTAGTAAAAAGAACACACATGCAATGACACTGGTGGATCCATATGTGCTATGTGAAAAGAGCACACATGAAATGACACTGGTGGATCCATAGGTGGATTGTGAAAAGAGCACACATGCAATGACACTAGTGGATCCATATGTGGTATGTGAAAAGAACACACATGCAATGACTCCAGTTGTTGTTAGTAAAAAGAACACACATGCAATGACACTGGTGGATCCATGTGTGGTCTCTAAAGAGAACACACGTTTCAACGACTCTGGTTGTTGTTAGTAAAAAGAACACACATGCAATGATTCTGGTTGTTGTTAGTAAAAGAGCACACATGCAATGACACTGGTGGATCCATAGGTGGATTGTGAAAAGAACACACATGCAATGACACTAGTGGATCCATATGTGGTATGTGAAAATAACACACATTTCAATGATCTGTTGTTGTTAGTAAAAAGAACACACATGCAATGACACTGGTGGATCCATGTATGGTCTCTTAAGAGAACAAACATGCAATAACTCTGGTTGTTGTTAGTAAAAAGAGCACACATGCAATGACACTGGTGGATCCATAGGTGGATTGTGAAAATAACACACATGCAATGACACTGGTGGATCCATGTGTGGTCTCTGAAGAGAACACACATGCAATGACTGGTTGTTGTTAGTAAAAGAGCACAAATGCAATGACACTGGATCCATAGGTGTATTGTGAAAAGAACACACATGCAATGACACTGGTGGATCCATGTGTGGTATGTGAAAAGAACAGACATTTCAATGACTCTGGTTGTTGTTAGTAAAAAGAACACACATGCAATGACACTAGTCGATCCATGTGTGGTCTATGAAGAGAAGACACATGCAATGACTCTGGTTGTTGTTAGTAAAAAGAGCACAGATGCTATGACACTGGTGGATCCATAGGTGGATTGTGAAAAGAACACACATGTAATGACACTGGTGGATCCATATGTGGTATGTGAAAAGAACACACATTTCAAAGATTCTGGTTGTTGTTAGTAAAAAGAACACACATGCAATGACACTGGTGGATCCATATGTGGATTGTGAAGAGAACACACATGCAATGACTCCAGTTGTTGTTAGTAAAAGGAACACACATGCAATGACACTAGACGATCCATGTGCTCTCTGAAGAGAACACATATCAATGACACTTGTGGATCCTTTTGTTGTATGTGAAAAGAACACACATGAAATGACTCTCGTTGTTGTTAGTAAAAAGAACACACATGCAATGACACTGGTGGATCCATATGTGCTATGTGAAAAGAGCACACATGAAATGACACTGGTGGATCCATAGGTGGATTGTGAAAAGAGCACACATGCAATGACAGTAGTGGATCCATATGTGGTATGTGAAAAGAACACACATGCAATGTCTCCAGTTGTTGTTAGTAAAAGAACACATGCAATGACATGGTGGATCCATGTGTGGTCTCTAAAGAGAACACACGTTTCAATGACTCGTTGTTGCTAGTAAAAAGAACACACATGCAATGATATTGGTGGATCCATGTGTGGCCTCAAGAGAACACACATGCAATGACTCTGGTTGTTAGTAAAAGAGCACACATGCAATGGCACTGGTGGATCCATAGGTGGATTGTGAAAAGAACACACATGCAATGAGACTGGTGGATCCATATGTGGTATGTGAAAAGAACACACATTTCAATGACTCTGGTTGTTGTTAGTAAAAAGAACACACATGCAATGACACTGGTGGATCCATGTGTGGTCTCTTAAGAGAACACACATGCAATGACTCTGGTTGTTGTTAGTAAAAAGAGCACACATGCAATGACACTGGTGGATCCATAGGTAGATTGTGAAAATAACACACATGCAATGACACTGGTGGATCCATTTGTGGTCTCTGAAAAGAACACACATGCAATGACTCTAGTTGTTGTTATTAAAAGAGCACACATGCAATGACACTGGTGGATCCATAGGTGGATTGTGAAAAGAACACACATGCAATGACACTGGTGGATCCATATGTGGTATGTGAAAAGAACAGACATTTCAATGACTCTGGTTGTTGTTAGTAAAAAGAACACACATGCAATGACACTAGTGGATCCATGTCTGGTCTTTGAAGAGAACACACATGCAATGACTCTGGTTGTTGTTAGTAAAAATAGCACACATGCAATGACACTAGTGGGTCCATAGGTGGATTGTGAAAAGAACACACATGTAATGACACTGGTGGATCCATATGTGGTATGTGAAAAGAACACACATTTCAAAGATTCTGGTTGTTGTTAGTAAAAAGAACACACATGCAATGACACTGGTGGATCCATATGTGGATTGTGAAGAGAACACACATGCAATGACTCAATTGTTGTTAAAAAGAACACACATGCAATGACACTAGTGGATCCATGTGTGGTCTCTGAAGAGAACACACATATCAATGACACTGGTGGATCCATATGTGGTATGTGAAAAGAACACCCATGAAATGACTCTAGTTGTTGTTAGTAAAAAGAACACACATGCAATGACACTGGTGGATCCATATGTGCTATGTGAAAAGAGCACACATGAAATGACACTGGTGGATCCATAGGTGGATTGTGAAAAGAGCACACATGCAATGACACTAGTGGATCCATATGTGGTATGTGAAAAGAACACACATGCAATGTCTCCAGTTGTTGTTAGTAAAAAGAACACACATGCAATGACACTGGTGGATCCATGTGTTCTCTAAAGAGAACACACGTTTCAATGACTCCAGTTGTTGCTAGTAAAAAGAACACACATGCAATGATATTGGTGGATCCATGTGTGGCCTCTCAAGAGAACACACATGCAATGACTCTGGTTGTTAGTAAAAGAGAACACATGCAATGACACTGGTGGATCCATAGGTGGATTGTGAAAAGAACACACATGCAATGACACTGGTGGATCCATATGTGGTATGTGAAAAGAACACACATTTCAATGACTCTAGTTGTTGTTAGTAAAAAGAACACACATGCAATGACACTGGTGGATCCATGTGTGGTCTCTTAAGAGAACACACATGCAATGACTCTGGTTGTTGTTAGTAAAAAGAGCACACATGCAATGACACTGGTGGATCCATAGGTGGATTGTGAAAATAACACACATGCAATGACACTGGTGGATCCATGTGTGGTCTCTGAAAAGAACACACATGCAATGACTCTGGTTGTTGTTATTAAAAGAGCACACATGCAATGACACTGGTGGATCCATATGTGGTATGTGAAAAGAACAGACATTTCAATGACTCTGGTTGTTGTTAGTAAAAGGAACACACATGCAATGACACTAGTGGATCCATGTGTGGTCTATGAAGAGAACATACATGCAATGACTCTGGTTGTTGTTAGTAAAAAGAGCGCAGATGCTATGACACTGGTGGATCCATAGGTGGATTGTGAAAAGAACACACATGCAATGACACTGGTGGATCCATATGTGGTATGTGAAAAGAACAGACATTTCAATGATTCTGGTTGTTGTTAGTAAAAAGAACACACATGCAATGACACTGGTGGATCCATATGTGGATTGTGAAGAGAACACACATGCAATGACTCCAGCTGTTGTTAGTAAAAAGAACACACATGCCATGACACTAGTGGATGCATGTGTGGTCTCTGAAGAGAACACACATATCAATGACACTGGTGGATCCATATGTGGTATGTGAAAAGAACACCCATGAAATGACTCTAGTTGTTGTTAGTAAAAAGAACACACATGCAATGACACTGGTGGATCCATATGTGCTATGTGAAAAGAGCACACATGAAATGACACTGGTGGATCCATAGGTGGATTGTGAAAAGAGCACACATGCAATGACACTAGTGGATCCATATGTGGTATGTGAAAAGAACACACATGCAATGACTCCAGTTGTTGTTAGTAAAAAGAACACACATGCAATGACACTGGTGGATCCATGTGTGGTCTCTAAAGAGAACACACGTTTCAACGACTCTGGTTGTTGTTAGTAAAAAGAACACACATGCAATGACTCTGGTTGTTGTTAGTAAAAGAGCACACATGCAATGACACTGGTGGATCCATAGGTGGATTGTGAAAAGAACACACATGCAATGACACTAGTGGATCCATATGTGGTATGTGAAAATAACACACATTTCAATGATCCTGGTTGTTGTTAGTAAAAAGAACACACATGCAATGACACTGGTGGATCCATGTATGGTCTCTTAAGAGAACAAACATGCAATAACTCTGGTTGTTGTTAGTAAAAAGAGCACACATGCAATGACACTGGTGGATCCATAGGTGGATTGTGAAAATAACACACATGCAATGACACTGGTGGATCCATGTGTGGTCTCTGAAGAGAACACACATGCAATGACTCTGGTTGTTGTTAGTAAAAGAGCACAAATGCAATGACACTGGTGGATCCATAGGTGAATTGTGAAAAGAACACACATGCAATGACACTGGTGGATCCATGTGTGGTATGTGAAAAGAACAGACATTTCAATGACTCTGGTTGTTGTTAGTAAAAAGAACACACATGCAATGACACTAGTCGATCCATGTGTGGTCTATGAAGAGAAGACACATGCAATGACTCTGGTTGTTGTTAGTAAAAAGAGCACAGATGCTATGACACTGGTGGATCCATAGGTGGATTGTGAAAAGAACACACATGTAATGACACTGGTGGATCCATATGTGGTATGTGAAAAGAACACACATTTCAAAGATTCTGGTTGTTGTTAGTAAAAAGAACACACATGCAATGACACTGGTGGATCCATATGTGGATTGTGAAGAGAACACACATGCAATGACTCCAGTTGTTGTTAGTAAAAAGAACACACATGCAATGACACTAGTGGATCCATGTGTGCTCTCTGAAGAGAACACACATATCAATGACACTGGTGGATCCATATGTGGTATGTGAAAAGAACACCCATGAAATGACTCTAGTTGTTGTTAGTAAAAAGAACACACATGCAATGACACTGGTGGATCCATATGTGCTATGTGAAAAGAGCACACATGAAATGACACTGGTGGATCCATAGGTGGATTGTGAAAAGAGCACACATGCAATGACAGTAGTGGATCCATATGTGGTATGTGAAAAGAACACACATGCAATGTCTCCAGTTGTTGTTAGTAAAAAGAACACACATGCAATGACACTGGTGGATCCATGTGTGGTCTCTAAAGAGAACACACGTTTCAATGACTCTGGTTGTTGCTAGTAAAAAGAACACACATGCAATGATATTGGTGGATCCATGTGTGGCCTCTCAAGAGAACACACATGCAATGACTCTGGTTGTTAGTAAAAGAGCACACATGCAATGGCACTGGTGGATCCATAGGTGGATTGTGAAAAGAACACACATGCAATGAGACTGGTGGATCCATATGTGGTATGTGAAAAGAACACACATTTCAATGACTTTGGTTGTTGTTAGTAAAAAGAACACACATGCAATGACACTGGTGGATCCATGTGTGGTCTCTTAAGAGAACACACATGCAATGACTCTGGTTGTTGTTAGTAAAAAGAGCACACATGCAATGACACTGGTGGATCCATAGGTAGATTGTGAAAATAACACACATGCAATGACACTGGTGGATCCATTTGTGGTCTCTGAAAAGAACACACATGCAATGACTCTGGTTGTTGTTATTAAAAGAGCACACATGCAATGACACTGGTGGATCCATAGGTGGATTGTGAAAAGAACACACATGCAATGACACTGGTGGATCCATATGTGGTATGTGAAAAGAACAGACATTTCAATGACTCTGGTTGTTGTTAGTAAAAAGAACACACATGCAATGACACTAGTCGATCCTTGTGTGGTCTATGAAGAGAACACACATGCAATGACTCTGGTTGTTGTTAGTAAAAAGAGCACAGATGCTATGACACTGGTGGATCCATAGGTGGATTGCGAAAAGAACACACATGTAATGACACTGGTGGATCCATATGTGGTATGTGAAAAGAACACACATTTCAAAGATTCTGGTTGTTGTTAGTAAAAAGAACACACATGCAATGACACTGGTGGATCCATATGTGGATTGTGAAGAGAACACACATGCAATGACTCCAGCTGTTGTTAGTAAAAAGAACACACATGCAATGACACTAGTGGATCCATGTGTGGTCTCTGAAGAGAACACACATATCAATGACACTGGTGGATCCATATGTGGTATGTGAAAAGAACACCCATGAAATGACTCTAGTTGTTGTTAGTAAAAAGAACACACATGCAATGACCTTTGGTGGATCCATATGTGCTATGTGAAAAGAGCACACATGAAATGACACTGGTGGATCCATAGGTGGATTGTGAAAAGAGCACACATGCAATGACACTAGTGGATCCATATGTGGTATGTGAAAAGAACACACATGCAATGTCTCCAGTTGTTGTTAGTAAAAAGAACACACATGCAATGACACTGGTGGATCCATGTGTTCTCTAAAGAGAACACACGTTTCAATGACTCCAGTTGTTGCTAGTAAAAAGAACACACATGCAATGATATTGGTGGATCCATGTGTGGCCTCTCAAGAGAACACACATGCAATGACTCTGGTTGTTAGTAAAAGAGAACACATGCAATGACACTGGTGGATCCATAGGTGGATTGTGAAAAGAACACACATGCAATGACACTGGTGGATCCATATGTGGTATGTGAAAAGAACACACATTTCAATGACTCTAGTTGTTGTTAGTAAAAAGAACACACATGCAATGACACTGGTGGATCCATGTGTGGTCTCTTAAGAGAACACACATGCAATGACTCTGGTTGTTGTTAGTAAAAAGAGCACACATGCAATGACACTGGTGGATCCATAGGTGGATTGTGAAAATAACACACATGCAATGACACTGGTGGATCCATGTGTGGTCTCTGAAGAGAACACACATGCAATGACTCTGGTTGTTGTTATTAAAAGAGCACACATGCAATGACACTGGTGGATCCATAGGTGGATTGTGAAAAGAACACACATGCAATGACACTGGTGGATCCATATGTGGTATGTGAGAAGAACAGACATTTCAATGACTCTGGTTGTTGTTAGTAAAAAGAACACACATGCAATGACACTAGTGGATCCATGTGTGGTCTATGAAGAGAACACACATGCAATGACTCTGGTTGTTGTTAGTAAAAAGAGCACAGATGCTATGACACTGGTGGATCCATAGGTGGATTGTGAAAAGAACACACATGTAATGACACTGGTGGATCCATATGTGGTATGTGAAAAGAACACACATTTCAATGATTCTGGTTGTTGTTAGTAAAAAGAACACACATGCAATGACACTGGTGGATCCATATGTGGATTGTGAAGAGAACACACATGCAATGACTCCAGCTGTTGTTAGTAAAAAGAACACACATGCAATGACACTAGTGTATCCATGTGTGGTCTCTGAAGAGAACACACATATCAATGACACTGGTGGATCCATATGTGGTATGTGAAAAGAACACCCATGAAATGACTCTAGTTAGTAAAAAGAACACACATGCAATGACACTAGTGTATCCATGTGTGGTCTCTGAAGAGAACACACATATCAATGACACTGGTGGATCCATATGTGGTATGTGAAAAGAACACCCATGAAATGACTCTAGTTGTTGTTAGTAAAAAGAACACTCATGCAATGACACTGGTGGATCCATATGTGCTATGTGAAAAGAGCACACATGAAATGACACTGGTGGATCCATAGGTGGATTGTGAAAAGAGCACACATGCAATGACACTAGTGGATCCATATGTGGTATGTGAAAAGAACACACATGCAATGACTCGAGTTGTTGTTAGTAAAAAGAACACACATGCAATGACACTGGTGGATCCATGTGTGGTCTCTAAAGAGAACACACATTTCAATGACTCTGGTTGTTGTTAGTAAAAATAACACACTTGCAATGATATTGGTGGATCCATGTGTGGCCTCTCAAGAGAACACACATGCAATGACTCTGGTTGTTGTTAGTAAAAAGAGCACACATGCAATGACACTGGTGGATCCATAGGTGGATTGTGAAAATAACACACATGCAATGACACTGGTGGATCCATGTGTGGTCTCTGAAAATAACATACATGCAATGACTCTGGTTGTTGTTATTAGAAGAGCACACATGCAATGACACTGGTGGATCCATAGGTGGATTGTGAAAAGAACACACATGCAATGACACTGGTGGATCCATATGTGGTATGTGAGAAGAACAGACATTTCAATGACTCTGGTTGTTGTTAGTAAAAAGAACACACATGCAATGACACTAGTGGATCCATGTGTGGTCTATGAAGAGAACACACATGCAATGACTCTGGTTGTTGTTAGTAAAAAGAGCACAGATGCTATGACACTGGTGGATCCATAGGTGGATTGTGAAAAGAACACACATGTAATGACACTGGTGGATCCATATGTGGTATGTGAAAAGAACACACATTTCAATGATTCTGGTTGTTGTTAGTAAAAAGAACACACATGCAATGACACTGGTGGATCCATATGTGGATTGTGAAGAGAACACACATGCAATGACTCCAGCTGTTGTTAGTAAAAAGAACACACATGCAATGACACTAGTGTATCCATGTGTGGTATGTGAAAAGAACACACATGCAATGACACTGGTGGATCCATATGTGGTATGTGAAAAGAACACCCATGAAATGACTCTAGTTAGTAAAAAGAACACACATGCAATGACACTAGTGTATCCATGTGTGGTCTCTGAAGAGAACACACATATCAATGACACTGGTGGATCCATATGTGGTATGTGAAAAGAACACCCATGAAATGACTCTAGTTGTTGTTAGTAAAAAGAACACACATGCAATGACACTGGTGGATCCATATGTGCTATGTGAAAAGAGCACACATGAAATGACACTGGTGGATCCATAGGTGGATTGTGAAAAGAGCACACATGCAATGACACTAGTGGATCCATATGTGGTATGTGAAAAGAACACACATGCAATGACTCGAGTTGTTGTTAGTAAAAAGAACACACATGCAATGACACTGGTGGATCCATGTGTGGTCTCTAAAGAGAACACACATTTCAATGACTCTGGTTGTTGTTAGTAAAAAGAACACACATGCAATGATATTGGTGGATCCATGTGTGGCCTCTCAAGAGAACACACATGCAATGACTCTGGTTGTTGTTAGTAAAAGAGCACACATGCAATGACACTGGTGGATCCATAGGTGGATTGTGAGAAGAACAGACATGCAATGACACTGGTGGATCCATATGTGGTATGTGAAAAGAACACACATTTCAATGACTCTGGTTGTTGTTAGTAAAAAGAACACACATGCCATGACACTGGTGGATCCATGTGTGGTCTCTGAAGAGAACACACATGCAATGACTTTGGTTGTTGTTAGAAAAAAGAGCACAGATGCTATGACACTGGTGGATCCATAGGTGGATTGTGAAAAGAACACACATGCAATGACACTGGTGGATCCATATGTGGTTCATGAAAAGAACACACATTTCGATGATTCTGGTTGTTGGTAGTAAAAAGAACACACATGCAATGACACTGGTGGGTCCATAGGTGGATTGTGAAGAGAACACACATGCAATGACTCTGGTGGATCCATATGTGGTATGTGAAAAGAACACTCATGCAATGACTCCAGTTGTTGTTAGTAAAAAGAACACACATGCAATGACACTAGTGGATCCATGTGTGGTCTCTGAAGAGAAGACACATATCAATGACACTGGTGGATCCATATGTGGTATGTGAAAAGAACACACAAGAAATTACTCCAGTTGTTGTAAGTAAAAAGATCACACATGCAATGACACTGGTGGATCCATATGTGGTATTTGAAAAGAACACACATGCAATGACTCGATTTGTTGTTAGTAAAAAGAACACACATGCAATGACGCTGGTGGATCCATGTGTGTTCTCTGAAGAGAACACACATTTCAATGACACAGGTGGATCCATATGCGGTATGTGAAAAGAACACACATGAAATGACACTGGTGGATCCATAGTTGTATTGTGAAAATAGCACACATGCAATGACACTGGTGGATCCATATGTGGTATGTGGAAAGAACACACATGCAATGACTCCAGTTGTTGTTAGTAAAAAGAACACACACGCAAAGACACTAGTGGATCCATGTGTGGTCTCTGAAGAGAACACACATTTCAATGACTCTGGTTGTTGTTAGTAAAAAGAACACACATGCAATGACACTGGTGGATCCATGTGTGGTCTCTGAAGAGAACACACATGCAATGACTCTGGTTGTTGTTAGTAAAAAGAGCACACATGCAATGACACTGGTGGATCCATAGGTGGATTGTGAATATAACACACATGCAATGACACTGGTGGATCCATGTGTGGTCTCTGAAGAGAACACACATGCAATGACTCTGGTTGTTGTTAGTAAAAGAGCACAAATGCAATGACACTGGTGGATCCATAGGTGGATTGTGAAAAGAACACATATGCAATGACACTGGTGGATCCATATGTGGTATTTGAAAAGAACAGACATTTCAATGACTCTAGTTGTTGTTAGTAAAAAGAACACACATCCAATGACACTAGTGGATCCATGTGTGGTCTCTGAAGAGAACATAGATGCAATGACTGTGGTTGTTGTTAGTAAAAAGAGCACATATGCTATGACACTGGTGGATCCACAGGTGGATTGTGAAAAGAACACACATGCAATGACACTGGTGGATCCATATGTGGTATATGAAAAGAACACACATTTGAATGATTCTGGTTGTTGTTAGTAAAAAGAACACACATGCAATGACACTGGTGGATCCATAGGTGGATTGTGAAAAGAGCACACATGCAATGACACTAGTGGATCCATATGTGGTATGTGAAAAGAACACACATGCAATGTCTCCAGTTGTTGTTAGTAAAAAGAACACACATGCAATGATACTGGTGGATCCATGTGTGGTCTCTAAAGAGAACACACGTTTCAATGACTCTGGTTGTTGCTAGTAAAAAGAACACACATGCAATGATATTGGTGGATCCATGTGTGGCCTCTCAAGAGAACACACATGCAATGACTCTGGTTGTTAGTAAAAGAGCACACATGCAATGACACTGGTGGATCCATAGGTGGATTGTGAAAAGAACACACATGCAATGACACTGGTGGATCCATATGTGGTATGTGAAAAGAACACACATTTCAATGACTCTGGTTGTTGTTAGTAAAAAGAACACACATGCAATGACACTGGTGGATCCATGTGTGGTCTCTTAAGAGAACACACATGCAATGACTCTGGTTGTTGTTAGTAAAAAGAGCACACATGCAATGACACTGGTGGATCCATAGGTGGATTGTGAAAATAACACACATGCAATGACACTGGTGGATCCATGTGTGGTCTCTGAAAAGAACACACATGCAATGACTCTGGTTGTTGTTATTAAAAGAGCACACATGCAATGACACTGGTGGATCCATAGGTGGATTGTGAAAAGAACACACATGCAATTACACTGGTGGATCCATATGTGGTATGTGAGTTTTCTAATGTTAGCAAGCACACAAAAGAATCTGCAAAATCAAACAAGCTAACAAATACTATTTGCTAAACTAAGGGCAGGGTTGGCTAGGTCTTGTCTTGCTGATTCCAACGACATCAAATTTGTAAAATTTGGACGTGTGGATCAAAAGATACAAGGGTTTGAAATTGGCAAAAGTTTCTGTTTTCAAATTCTAATTCAGATCTAATACTGGCCACGCGGCGTGTTCTTACTGGTCGATACCGGTTTGGTGTGGATCGGCAACGTGGAGCGTTAGATCTAAGTTAAATCGTGTGGTCCAGAGCTAGTACTTACCCCTTCGCTAACATTCTATCATATCCGTCAGATCTGGATCCTACGGTTGTTAGCACGCTTGCCAAAGATCGGAAATGGCGGCAGACGGCGGCGGTGCTCTGGCGGTGGAGTTCCGGCTAACACAGGAAGCAAGAGAGAGGGAGGAGTGGCTCACAGTGATCGCCGAGGCACGGGGAAGCTCAAAGTGCTGCTGGCTTGACAAGGGGTGCTCTGGTTTAGCCGCGATTCCTCGCCGGAGTTCGCGGGCGGTTGGCTATTCTTTGTCGAGGACGTTGCTGTGGTTCTCTCCGAAGCAAAAAGAAGGCTCGGTTAGATGCGCAAGATCGAGACGGGGTCATGTGCGTGAACGAGAGGGGTCGAGGTGGTCTTGTGCTTACCAGAAGAGTCGCCGGAGTTTGCAGACAGACGGTGGCGCTCAGGTTGACGACGAGGCGTTGCTGCAGTTCACCCCAAGACAAAACAAAGGCACGGTAAGATGCGGTTGATCATGGGGTTCACGTGAGCATGATCGAGAGATGCTGGGGAGGACAGAATTCACCTGGAAAGCTCGCCGGAGAAACGGCAGACGGCGGTGTGGTGCTGTGGTCGTCGTTGTTGAGGCTCTGGGGTACCCGCGGATGAATGGGTGGTATGGATAGATGCGTCTGGATGCGTGGAGTAAGGGTGCTAGGTCGGCGAGGTAAGGGGAGGTCTGGTTTGGCCGGAATTGCTCGGAGATGGTGGTGAGCTCGCGGTCTGAGAGAGAAATGGAGGCAGCCTAGGGCGAGGGGAGGGGCGATGTCTGGGAAATGAGAGGAGAGGGAGGCGGTTAAATAGGCGTCGTCATGGCGAGTTTAATGGACGGCTTTATGCGAATTGACGGAGCTATCAACGGCGAAACTGCCGTGTGAGGGAAGAAGGAGTCGGGGAGGAAGAAGGAGGTGGCGGTGGGGTCCTCCGTCAAGGAAAAAGAAAGGAAGGAGGTCCACTTGTCATCGGCTGCGTGGGTTCAGTAAGAAGAAAGCAGTTCGCCGGGTTTGTTTGCCCTCTTGGTCATGGGGTGAGGAGGGAGAAGAGGGCCAGCCGGTCTGTCAAGGGTCTGCTCGAAAGTGAGAAAAGAATGCTTCGGGTAGGGGAGCTGGGCTGGAATGGGCCTTAGTGGGCTGGGCCTGTTGCACTATTTTTTCTGTCTAAATCTTTTTCCTTTTTCTAATTCTTTTTCTGTTTTGAAATTTCAAACAATTATTCACACATTCAAACAATTTCAAACAATTCAAACAAACACTCAACTTTGTACTTTGAATTTGGTTCTGTTTTTCAACATATTCCAAATCTCAAAATGAAATATTATTTTTATTTAATTTAGGATCCATTTAATAATTAAATAAAATGGATCTTTAGTTGTTTAATAGTGTTTGATTTATTTAAATAGAATTTCCATTTGAATTCCAATTATTTTCAAAACCAAACCAGAAGGTTTAATTTGAAAAATAAAAGAATACTTGGAAACTTATTTAAATAAATAAATAAGTTTTGGTGTTTTAATTAAAATGGGAAAGCCTTTACTTAAATAAAATTGGATGTTTAAATCCTTATTATTTTATTTAAATAATCCTTTACTCATTTTAATCAAAGCAAAAACTTTTAATAAAAGATTTCAAAGTAGTAATAAAATACTTGGTGTTCATTTAAAATGGGAAAAGCTTTTACTTAAATAAAATTGGATATTTAAATCCTTTATTTTATTTAAATAAACCTTTACTCACTTTATCAAAACAAAATATTTTATTTCAAAAGTTTGGCCAAAATTAATTTGGCTTATCTTTTCATTTGAAACCAAAGTCTTTTATTAAAAGATCTAAAACAGTGTTTCCAAAACAATTTATTTTCCTTTGATAAATGTTTATCTTTATAAATCCCTTTAGGATTATTGATCACCAATTGGTATGGCTTTTGGTAAGGGCTTTATTAGCTTTTGGAAATTCAATTTCCTTATCTTATTATAGTCATAAGATTTTGCCTATAGTTCCAAACTAAGTGAAACCAATCTCTAAGGTCTTTCTTGATCCTTTGTGATTATTTGTTGATCAAATTTGGTATGGATCAAATCTATGGATTTGGAGATACTTTGGAAAATGATTTCCTTCCATTAGGGTTTAGGGATTTGGATTTATGTTCCAAGTGTTCAAATTTCCAGATACATTCATTGAGGAATGCATTTCCCTTGATTTGGATTTTTGTTGAATTCAAACTTTTACCAAAGTTTGTTCAAGATGGGATTTTAAGTCTCTTTTTAGAAACAAAAGTTTCTTTTCACCCTAATTTTCAACAAAAGTTTATTTTGTTATTTTATTTTTCACATTACAAGATTTGGAAAATCTTGGGATGTGACAGGCTACCACCCTTAAAATAAATCTCGTCCCGAGATTTGGGAAGGCTAGGGTTACCAGCAGGTTCAAAACAACTAGGGTACTACCACCCTTAAAAATTTTCCAACTAAACTATATCTTGGCTTGCTTGGAATCTTGAGGAAAACTTCTTCTTGGAAAACTTCTGCTTAGTGTCCTTTGTTTCCATGCTTGACTCATGGGCCAAGGTTGAGTTTCTTCATAGACTTGTTCAACTTGTTCTTCATCTTTTCTGGACAGTTGCTTGCATAGTGTCCTGGGTTCTTGCAATTGTAACATATCAGTTGGCTGATATCTTTCTTTTCCTTTAGTATCATTGCCTCTTGTTTATTTCCTTGGTTCTTCTTTTCTGGGCATTCATTGTAATAGTGTCCCATCTCTTTGCAAGTGTAACATTGCTCTTGAGTAATATCCTTCTTGTTTGGGTTGGGGCATTTCTTCCTCTTCTTCTTGGGTTTCTCCAAAGCTAGGAGTTCTTCTAGTTCATGCTCTTCATGAGTGGGAGATCTTTCTCTCTTCTTGGGGCATTGATCTTCATGCTCCTTGGTTGCATGATCCTTGACTACACAAGTATTGCTAACTTGGGTTCCTTCTAGAATAACATCTTTGTCATCCTTGTTGTCATAAACTCCTTTGGGATAGTTTTCTTCCATGTTGATCACTTGAGTAACCAATCCTTGCAACAGTTGGGATTGAAGTTTCAAAATCCTTTGTATGGCTGGGTCTAGTCCATTGTTATTGGCTAAAAGCTGAGTTGTCTCTTGGCTCAACTGGTGTTGGGTTGCTATGAGTTCTCTCATGCTATCAGCTTGGTTCTTGTTGTTGTCACCATCCTTGATGTTGGAGTCTCTTGGAGAAGTCATCTGTTTGGGGTTGGATTGGGATTAGAATAGGCAAAAGGTTTTTCTAAGAAGTCAATTCTATTCACACACTTCACATTTCACACAAGCAAAAATACAAGCAATCACAAACCAAACATTTCACTCAAACAAAGGTCAAGCACATTTTTAGGCAACAAAATATTTTTGTTACACCACATAAGTTGGTGTGTTTGACTTATCTATAAATGGTGGTCCATCTACATGGTTCACTTGTGATCTTTCCATCCTTCTTGGTTGATTCTTCTTGAATGAGATCTTTGTTTCCTTGGAGAATTCTTGTATCTTGTTCACAAATCTTCAAAGGTGGTGATGGCTTCTTCTAAGTTGTGTTTCCCTAGTCTTCAAGTCTTGAGTAACTTTTCTTGTCTCACTTGTAGTCCTTAGTGGTATCCAAGTTGGAAGTCCTTGGTGAACATGTTGAAAATGCTGAAGTCATTGGAGTTGAAGAAGTTGAAGTCATTAGAGTTGAAAATGTTGAAGAAGTCTTTTGCTCATGATGAAGTCTTTGGTCATGGGGTAGGGTTTTCCATCAAGTTTTGAAGTAGAAGAGAAGTAGAGTTGAAACCAAAAATGATTGAGGAAAGAGTTTACAAGATTTGTTTTTGTAAATAAGTTTTGGAATAAGACAACTCTTATTTGCTAAGGGTTTTTGTCCAATCCTAGGGTTACAAATCCTACAGGCAACCTGGCTCTGATACCATCTGTAGCGTCCCCAACCTTTAATAAGATTGAGTCCCCTGTGTTTACAATGCTAGTCCCTGGATCAATAGCTAGCATCCACAGTTTAGATGTAATATCAAGAAACAAAGGTCATATACAACTTTATAACCAGGAATAAAATAATTTTATTACATCAAACATAGCTCATTGGCTATTTACATTACATTGCAGCGGAATAACTATAGTCATGGGTCCTTCATCTTCAAAGTGCCACAGGCAGATGTTGGTTGTAGACTTTGTAATCCTAATCAATCAATCTTCACTAAATCAATCAAACCTGCAACATCATAAGTTACAGCCACAAGGGTCAATACATTTGAATTGTATTGGCAAGTGATACCTTAGTATATTTTAAGTGGACTATAATACTATATGCATTTAGCTGGTGGAGCTTAGGCTTGCTTTGCTCAAAATAGATTTTTCCTTAACTTTTGAAAACACTAAGTTTTGTTTGGCAAAAAACACCCAAGGCATCTATCAATCAAAGACTCCAGATCCACTCAAGGCATCTACCAATCAATGACTGAAGATCCTTTTAACCCTTGTTCACCCACAAGTTTTATTTAGAAAATTGGAGTGATGAGATTCTTGAAGTTTCCATGTCTTGATGCTCAAATTGTCCTTTACCAGGGACATGGCTAAGTACTTAGGTTTTACACTCTGCAGAGGTGGTGCACTTTCCCCACAAGCCTTGGTTTCCCAAGAATGATCCTTCAGTAGCCTTTCCTTAGTCAAATGGACGCGTTCCAACCTATCATCCCATCTACCACCCACTGTCCAAGAGACTAAGTTCCAGCATCCTAAGATCATGGCAGAGCCCATATTACCAAGTGGTTGCACTTGAAGCTTCTCAACATTTGACAACTCAAATCTCTTTGTTCCTGGGTGGCCATCCACAAGTGAGATACACAAGGTTCACCAGTACCCCTGGCCTTGTGTAACCACTCAACATATCCCATTCTTTCCATTCCACCCAGGTGATTCATTAACTTAGTTGTTTTGTTAAATAAAAACAAGTCCTTAGACTTAGAATATTTTCCATAGTGTGAATATATAAACCACCCTTGTTTTCTAGTAGCTAGGCTAAGCATGGCATGGCAACTTATCCTTAGGGAATTTTCCTAGCAATTCTAGCATTCTATTCTAAATAGGATTTCCCATCATCAATTGACAAAAGTAGCATGCAAGTCCTAACAAAATATATCTAATGCAAGTATAAAATATAGGTATGGAATATTCATGAAGATATCACTTGCCTTTTTGGTAGAGGGTATAGGTTCACTCCTTGTCCTTGCAACACTCACACTCTTCAAGTCACTACAATTCAATCAAGAAAGGCACAAACTTAATCTACCAATCAAGCAAAACTACACACATAAAATAACAAAGTCAAACAAACAATTTTTCACACACAAAGTAATGGGATCTAAGTCATGCATAAGCATGCAAAGGTTGGTTCTATTGTAAGGATGGTCTTCACTAGGTTTCTAACTTTGTAGGTTCCAAATTGGTCATTTACCAAAATGGCAAAGTCATTTGCAAAGAGGGTCTCTATTAGATTCCTAAACTTTGTAAGATCCAAATTGGTCATTTACCAAAGTGGCAAAGTTCAAGTAATGCATGCAAGCATGCCAAGCTTTGATTTGTTTGAAAAAGGGGTTCCTAATGGGTCATAGACATTTGGGCACACCTATTGGTCATTTTGTGAAGTGGCTAAGTCATTTGCAAAAGGTTTCACTATAAAACCATTTTCAAAACAAAGTGTCATTCTATGTGGTGTAGAAATATTTTTACTAAGGCACTAACCTATAGGGTTCACCAAATGAGTTGCTATTGCAAAACTTGGTGTTTGGGTCAGTAGGTTTGGTTCAAAACATTTTCTCCAAAGTTTTCTTTATGAAAGCATTTTCATAAACAAAACAAATAGTTTTAGTTAGCTAGAAATGGACTAAACTAATTAATCCATCCTATTCTTTTCCAAAATCACTTTCCAAACTATGGGTTGGTTCCTAGGGTCAGCAAGGTTACAACAAACTAATTTGCAAAGGTTTTAACCTAAAAATCATTTTTAAATGATTTTTCTAATGTTAGCAAGCACACAAAAGAATCTGCAAAATCAAACAAGCTAACAAATACTATTTGCTAAACTAAGGGCACGTTGGCTAGGTCTTGTCTTGCTGATTCCAACGACATCAAATTTGTAAAATTTGGACGTGTGGATCAAAAGATACAAGGGTTTGAAATTGGCAAAAGTTTCTGTTTTCAAATTCTAATTCAGATCTAATACTGGCCACGCGGCGTGTTCTTACTGGTCGATACCGGTTCGGTGTGGATCGGCAACGTGGAGCGTTAGATCTAAGTTAAATCGTGTGTTCCAGAGCTAGTACTTACCCCTTCGCTAACATTCTATCATATCCGTCAGATCTGGATCCTACGGTTGTTAGCACGCTTGCCAAAGATCGGTGGCGCTGCGCGGCAGCGGGCGGCGCTCTGGCGGTGGAGTTCCGGCTAACACGGGAAGCAAGAGAGAGGGAGGAGTGGCTCACAGTGATCGCCGAGGCACGGGGAAGCTCAAAGTCCTGCTGGCTTGACAAGGGGTGCTCTGGTTTAGCCGCGATTCCTCGCCGGAGTTCGTGCGGGCGGCGGTTGGCTCCGGTTGCTGTCGAGGAGGTTGCTGTGGTTCTCTCCGAAGCGAAAAGAATGCTCGGTTAGATGCGCAAGATCGAGACGGAGTCGTGTGCGTGAACGAGAGGGGTCGGGGTGGTCTTGTGCTTACCAGAAGAGTCGCCGGAGTTTGCAGACAGACGGTGGCGCTCAGGTTGACGACGAGGCGTTGCTGCAGTTCACCCCAAGACAAAACAAAGGCACGGTAAGATGCGGTTGATCATGGGGTTCACGTGAGCATGATCGAGAGATGCTGGGGCGGACGGAATTCACCTGGAAAGCTCGCCGAGAAACGCGCACGGCGGTGGTGCCGTGGTCGCCGTTGTTGTTGAGGCTCTGGGGTACCCGCGGATGAACGGGTGGTATGGATAGATGCGTCTGGATGCGTGGAGTAAGGGTGCTAGGTCGGCGAGGTAAGGGGAGGTCTGGTTTGGCCGGAATTGCTCGGAGACGGTGGTCAGAGCTGCGTGATCTGAGAGAAATGGAGGCACCTAGGGGCGGAGGGGAGGCGTCTGTGGGAAATGACAGAGAGAGGGAGGCGGTTAAATAGGCCGCTGCGAAGAGGTTTAATGGACGGCTTTATCGCGAATCGACGGAGCTATCAACGCGTAAACCGCCGTGGGTGAGGGGGAAGAAGGAGTCGGGAAGGAAGAAGGAGGTGGCGGGGTCCTCGTCAAGGGAAAAAGAAAGGAAGGAGGGTCCACTTGTCATCGGCTGCGTGGGTTCGATCATGTAAGAAGAAAACGCTTCGGGTTTGTCGGGCCTACTGGTCAGTGGGGTGAGGGAGGGAGAAGAGGGGCCAGGCTGTCAGTCTCTGTGCGGGTCTGTTCCTGAGTGAGAAAAGAATGCTTCGGGGAGGGGAGCTGGGCTGGAATGGGCCTTAGTGGGCTGGGCCTGTTGCACTATTTTTTTCTGTCTAAATCTTTTTCCTTTTTCTAATTCTTTTTCTGTTTTGAAATTTCAAACAATTATTCACACATTCAAACAATTTCAAACAATTCAAACAAACACTCAACTTTGTACTTTGAATTTGGTTCTGTTTTTCAACATATTCCAAATCTCAAAATGAAATATTATTTTTATTTAATTTAGGATCCATTTAATAATTAAATAAAATGGATCTTTAGTTGTTTAATAGTGTTTGATTTATTTAAATAGAATTTCCATTTGAATTCCAATTATTTTCAAAACCAAACCAGAAGGTTTAATTTGAAAAATAAAAGAATACTTGGAAACTTATTTAAATAAATAAATAAGTTTTGGTGTTTTAATTAAAATGGGAAAGCCTTTACTTAAATAAAATTGGATGTTTAAATCCTTATTATTTTATTTAAATAATCCTTTACTCATTTTAATCAAAGCAAAAACTTTTAATAAAAGATTTCAAAGTAGTAATAAAATACTTGGTGTTCATTTAAAATGGGAAAAGCTTTTACTTAAATAAAATTGGATATTTAAATCCTTTATTTTATTTAAATAAACCTTTACTCACTTTATCAAAACAAAATATTTTATTTCAAAAGTTTGGCCAAAATTAATTTGTCTTATCTTTTCATTTGAAACCAAAGTCTTTTATTAAAAGATCTAAAACAGTGTTTCCAAAACAATTTATTTTCCTTTGATAAATGTTTATCTTTATAAATCCCTTTAGGATTATTGATCACCAATTGGTATGGCTTTTGGTAAGGGCTTTATTAGCTTTTGGAAATTCAATTTCCTTATCTTATTATAGTCATAAGATTTTGCCTATAGTTCCAAACTAATTGAAACCAATCTCTAAGGTCTTTCTTGATCCTTTGTGATTATTTGTTGATCAAATTTGGTATGGATCAAATCTATGGATTTGGAGATACTTTGGAAAATGATTTCCTTCCATTAGGGTTTAGGGATTTGGATTTATGTTCCAAGTGTTCAAATTTCCAGATACATTCATTGAGGAATGCATTTCCCTTGATTTGGATTTTTGTTGAATTCAAACTTTTACCAAAGTTTGTTCAAGATGGGATTTTAAGTCTCTTTTTAGAAACAAAAGTTTCTTTTCACCCTAATTTTCAACAAAAGTTTATTTTGTTATTTTATTTTTCACATTACAAGATTTGGAAAATCTTGGGATGTGACAGTGAGAAGAACAGACATTTCAATGACTCTGGTTGTTGTTAGTAAAAAGAACACACATGCAATGACACTAGTGGATCCATGTGTGGTCTATGAAGAGAACACACATGCAATGACTCTGGTTGTTGTTAGTAAAAAGTGCACATATGCTATGACACTGGTGGATCCATAGGTGGATTGTGAAAAGAACACACATGTAATGACACTGGTGGATCCATATGTGGTATGTGAAAATAACACACATTTCAAT
Source organism: Avena insularis (assembly GCA_023614405.1). Taxonomy (NCBI): domain Eukaryota; kingdom Viridiplantae; phylum Streptophyta; class Magnoliopsida; order Poales; family Poaceae; genus Avena; species Avena insularis. The sequence continues at coordinate 318,754,733 of CM042686.1, forward strand.
GATTCTGGTTGTTGTTAGTAAAAAGAACACAAATGCAATGACACTGGTGGATCCATATGTGGATTGTGAAGAGAACACACATGCAATGACTCCAGCTGTTGTTAGTAAAAAGAACACACATGCAATGATACTAGTGGATCCATGTGTGGTCTCTGAAGAGAACACACATATCAATGACACTGGTGGATCCATATGTGGTATGTGAAAAGAACACCCATGAAATGACTCTAGTTGTTGTTAGTAAAAAGAACACACATGCAATGACACTGGTGGATCCATATGTGCTATGTGAAAAGAGCACACATGAAATGACACTGGTGGATCCATAGGTGGATTGTGCAAAGAGCACACATGCAATGACACTAGTGGATCCATATGTGGTATGTGAAAAGAACACAAATGCAATGACTCGAGTTGTTGTTAGTAAAAAGAACACACATGCAATGACACTGGTGGATCCATGTGTGGTCTCTAAAGAGAACACACATTTCAATGACTCTGGTTGTTGTTAGTAAAAAGAACACACATGCAATGATATTGGTGGATCCATGTGTGGCCTCCCAAGAGAACACACATGCAATGACTCTAGTTGTTGTTAGTAAAAGAGCACACATGCAATGACACTGGTGGATCCATAGGTGGATTGTGAGAAGAACACACATGCAATGACACTGGTGGATCCATATGTGGTATGTGAAAAGAACACACATTTCAATGACTCTGGTTGTTGTTAGTAAAAAGAACACACATGCCATGACACTGGTGGATCCATGTGTGGTCTCTAAAGAGAACACACATTTCAATGACTCTGGTTGTTGTTAGTAAAAATAACACACATGCAATGATATTGGTGGATCCATGTGTGGCCTCTCAAGAGAACACACATGCAATGACTCTGGTTGTTGTTAGTAAAAGAGCACACATGCAATGACACTAGTGGATCCATAGGTGGATTGTGAGAAGAACACGCATGCAATGACACTGGTGGATCCATATGTGGTATGTGAAAAGAACACACATTTCAATGACTCTGGTTGTTGTTAGTAAAAAGAACACACATGCCATGACACTGGTGGATCCATGTGTGGTCTCTTAAGAGAACACACATGCAATGACTCTGGTTGTTGTTAGTAAAAAGAGCACACATGCAATAACACTGGTGGATCCATAGGTGGATTGTGAAAATAACACACATGCAATGACACTGGTGGATCCATGTGTGGTCTCTGAAAAGAACACACATGCAATGACTCTGGTTGTTGTTATTAAAAGAGCACACATGCAATGACAACGGTGGATCCATAGGTGGATTGTGAAAAGAACACACATGCAATGACACTGGTGGATCCATATGTGGTATGTGAGAAGAACAGACATTTCAATGACTCTGGTTGTTGTTAGTAAAAAGAACACACCTGCAATGACACTAGTGGATCCATGTGTGGTCTATGAAGAGAACACACATGCAATGACTCTGGTTGTTGTTAGTAAAAAGAGCACAGATGCTATGACACTGGTGGATCCATAGGTGGATTGTGAAAAGAACACACATGTAATGACACTGGTGGATCCATATGTGGTATGTGAAAAGAACACACATTTCAATGATTCTGGTTGTTGTTAGTAAAAATAACACACATGCAATGACACTGGTGGATCCATGTGTGGATTGTGAAGAGAACACACATGCAATGACTCCAGCTGTTGTTAGTAAAAACAACACACATGCAATGACACTAGTGTATCCATGTGTGGTCTCTGAAGAGAACACACATATCAATGACACTGGTGGATCCATATGTGGTATGTGAAAAGAACACCCATGAAATGACTCTAGTTAGTAAAAAGAACACACATGCAATGACACTAGTGTATCCATGTGTGGTCTCTGAAGAGAACACACATATCAATGACACTGGTGGATCCATATGTGGTATGTGAAAAGAACACCCGTGAAATGACTCTAGTTGTTGTTAGTAAAAAGAACACACATGCAATGACACTGGTGGATCCATATGTGCTATGTGAAAAGAGCACACATGAAATGACACTGGTGGATCCATAGGTGGATTGTGAAAAGAGCACACATGCAATGACACTAGTGGATCCATATGTGGTATGTGAAAAGAACACACATGCAATGACTCGAGTTGTTGTTAGTAAAAAGAACACACATGCAATGACACTGGTGGATCCATGTGTGGTCTCTAAAGAGAACACACATTTCAATGACTCTGGTTGTTGTTAGTAAAAAGAACACACATGCAATGATATTGGTGGATCCATGTGTGGCCTCTCAAGAGAACACACATGCAATGACTCTGGTTGTTGTTAGTAAAAGAGCACACATGCAATGACACTGGTGGATCCATAGGTGGATTGTGAGAAGAACACACATGCAATGACACTGGTGGATCCATATGTGGTATGTGAAAAGAACACACATTTCAATGACTCTGGTTGTTGTTAGTAAAAAGAACACACATTCCATGACACTGGTGGATCCATGTGTGGTCTCTGAAGAGAACACACATGCAATGACTTTGGTTGTTGTTAGTAAAAAGAGCACAGATGCTATGACACTGGTGGATCCATAGGTGGATTGTGAAAAGAACACACATGCAATGACACTGGTGGATCCATATGTGGTTCATGAAAAGAACACACATTTCGATGATTCTGGTTGTTGGTAGTAAAAAGAACACACATGCAATGACACTGGTGGGTCCGTAGGTGGATTGTGAAGAGAACACACATGCAATGACTCTGGTGGATCCATATGTGGTATGTGAAAAGAAGACTCATGAATGACTCCAGTTGTTGTTAGTAAAAAGAACACACATGCAATGACACTAGTGGATCCATGTGTGGTCTCTGAAGAGAAGACACATATCAATGACACTGGTGGATCCATATGTGGTATGTGAAAAGAACACACAAGAAATTACTCCAGTTGTTGTAAGTAAAAAGATCACACATGCAATGACACTGGTGGATCCATATGTGGTATTTGAAAAGAACACACATGCAATGACTCGATTTGTTGTTAGTAAAAAGAACACACATGCAATGACGCTGGTGGATCCATGTGTGGTCTCTGAAGAGAACACACATTTCAATGACATAGGTGGATCCATATGTGGTATGTGAAAAGAACACACATGAAATGACACTGGTGGATCCATAGTTGTATTGTGAAAAGAGCACACATGCAATGACACTGGTGGATCCATATGTGGTATGTGGAAAGAACACACATGCAATGACTCCAGTTGTTGTTAGTAAAAAGAACACACACGCAAAGACACTAGTGGATCCATGTGTGGTCTCTGAAGAGAACACACATTTCAATGACTCCGGTTGTTGTTAGTAAAAAGAACACACATGCAATGACTCTGGTGGATCCATGTGTGGTCTCTGAAGAGAACACACATGCAATGACTCTGGTTGTTGTTAGTAAAAAGAGCACACATGCAATGACACTGGTGGATCCATAGGTGGATTGTGAAAATAACACACATGCAATGACACTGGTGGATCCATGTGTGGTCTCTGAAGAGAACACACATGCAATGACTCTGGTTGTTGTTAGTAAAAGAGCACAAATGCAATGACACTGGTGGATCCATAGGTGGATTGTGAAAAGAAGACATATGCAATGACACTGGTGGATCCATATGTGGTATTTGAAAAGAACAGACATTTCAATGACTCTAGTTGTTGTTAGTAAAAAGAACACACATCCAATGACACTAGTGGATCCATGTGTGGTCTCTGAAGAGAACATAGATGCAATGACTGTGGTTGTTGTTAGTAAAAAGAGCACATATGCTATGACACTGGTGGATCCACAGGTGGATTGTGAAAAGAACACACATGCAATGACACTGGTGGATCCATATGTGGTATATGAAAAGAACACACATTTGAATGATTCTGGTTGTTGTTAGTAAAAAGAACACACATGCAATGACACTGGTGGATCTATAGGTGGATTGTGAAAAGAGCACACATGCAATGTCTCCAGTTGTTGTTAGTAAAAAGAACACACATGCAATGACACTGGTGGATCCATGTGTGGTCTCTAAAGAGAACACACGTTTCAATGACTCTGGTTGTTGCTAGTAAAAATAACACACATGCAATGATATTGGTGGATCCATGTGTGGCCTCTCAAGAGAACACACATGCAATGACTCTGGTTGTTAGTAAAAGAGCACACATGCAATGACACTGGTGGATCCATAGGTGGATTGTGAAAAGAACACACATGCAATGACACTGGTGGATCCATATGTGGTATGTGAAAAGAACACACATTTCAATGACTCTGGTTGTTGTTAGTAAAAAGAACACACATGCAATGACATCAGGATCCATGTGTGGTCTCTGAAGAGAACACACATGCAATGACTGTTGTTGTTAGTAAAAGAGCACACATGCAATGACACCGGTGGATCCATAGGTGGATTGTGAAAATAACACACATGCAATGACATCAGGTGGATCCATGTGTGGTCTCAAAAGAACACACATGCAATGACTGTTGTTGTGTTTATTAAAAGAGCACACATGCAATGACACTGGTGGATCCATAGGTGGATTGTGAAAAGAACACACATGCAATGACACTGGTGGATCCATATGTGGTATGTGAGAAGAACACATTTCAATGACTCGGTTTGTTGTTAGTAAAAAGAACACACATGCAATGACACTAGTGGATCCATGTGTGGTCTATGAAGAGAACACACATGCAATGACTCTGGTTGTTGTTAGTAAAAAGTGCACAGATGCTATGACACTGGTGGATCCATAGGTGGATTGTGAAAAGAACACACATGTAATGACACTGGTCGATCCATATGTGGTATGTGAAAAGAACACACATTTCAATGATTCTGGTTGTTGTTAGTAAAAAGAACACACATGCAATGACACTGGTGGATCCATATGTGGATTGTGAAGAGAACACACATGCAATGACTCCAGCTGTTGTTAGTAAAAAGAACACACATGCAATGACACTAGTGGATCCATGTGTGGTCTCTGAAGAGAACACACATATCAAAGACACTGGTGGATCCATATGTGGTATGTGAAAAGAACACCCATGAAATGACTCTAGTTGTTGTTAGTAAAAAGAACACACATGCAATGACACTGGTGGATCCATATGTGCTATGTGAAAAGAGCACACATGAAATGACACTGGTGGATCCATAGGTGGATTGCAAAGAGCACACATGCAATGACACTAGTGGATCCATATGTGGTATGTGAAAAGAACACACATGCAATGACTCGAGTTGTTGTTAGTAAAAAGAACACACATGCAATGACACTGGTGGATCCATGTGTGGTCTCTAAAGAGAACACACATTTCAATGACTCTGGTTGTTGCTAGTAAAAAGAACACACATGCAATGATATTGGTGGACCCATGTGTGGCCTCTCAAGAGAACACACATGCAATGACTCTGGTTGTTGTTAGTAAAAGAGCACACATGCAATGACACTGGTGGATCCATAGGTGGATTGTGAGAAGAACACACATGCAATGACACTGGTGGATCCATATGTGGTATGTGAAAAGAACACACATTTCAATGACTCTGGTTGTTGTTAGTAAAAAGAACACACATGCCATGACACTGGTGGATCCATGTGTGGTCTCTGAAGAGAACACACATGCAATGACTTTGGTTGTTGTTAGTAAAAAGATCACAGATGCTATGACACTGGTGGATCCATAGGTGGATTGTGAAAAGAACACACATGCAATGACACTGGTGGATCCATATGTGGTTCATGAAAAGAACACACATTTCGATGATTCTGGTTGTTGGTAGTAAAAACAACACACATGCAATGACACTGGTGGGTCCATAGGTGGATTGTGAAGAGAACACACATGCAATGACTCTGGTGGATCCATATGTGGTATGTGAAAATAACACTCATGCAATGACTCTAGTTGTTGTTAGTAAAAAGAACACACATGCAATGACACTAGTGGATCCATGTGTGGTCTCTGAAGAGAACACACATATCAATGACTCTGGTTGTTGTTAGTAAAAAGAACACACATGCAATGACACTGGTGGATCCATGTGTGGTCTCTGAAGAGAACACACATGCAATGACTCTGGTTGTTCTTAGTAAAAAGAGCACACATGCAATGACACTGGTGGATCCATAGGTGGATTGTGAAAATAACACACATGCAATGACACTGGTGGATCCATGTGTGGTCTCTAAAGAGAACACACATGCAATGACTCTGGTTGTTGTTAGTAAAAGAGCACAAATGCAATGACACTGGTGGATCCATAGGTGGATTGTGAAAAGAACACATATGCAATGACACTGGTGGATCCATATGTGGTATGTGAAAAGAACAGACATTTCAATGACTCTAGTTGTTGTTAGTAAAAAGAACACACATCCAATGACACTAGTGGATCCATGTGTGGTCTCTGAAGAGAACATAGATGCAATGACTCTGGTTGTTGTTAGTAAAAAGAGCACATATGCTATGACACTGGTGGATCCACAGGTGGATTGTGAAAAGAACACACATGCAATGACACTGGTGGATCCATATGTGGTATATGAAAAGAACACACATTTGAATGATTCTGGTTGTTGTTAGTAAAAAGAACACACATGCAATGACACTGGTGGATCCATAGGTGGATTGTGAAGAGAACACACATGCAATGATTCCAGCTGTTGTTAGTAAAAAGAACACACATGCAATGACACTAGTGGATCCATGTGTGGTCCCTGAAGAGAACACACATATCAATGACACTGGTGGATCAATATGTGGTATGTGAAAAGAACACCCATGAAATGCTCTAGTTGTTGTTAGTAAAAAGAAAACACATGCAATGACATTGGTAGATCTATATGTGGTATGTGAAAAAAACACACATGCAACGACTGGAGTTTGTTACTAAAAAGAAAACACATGCAATGACATAGGTGGATCCATGTGTGGTCTCTGAAGAGAACACACATTTCAATGATACAGGTGGATCCTTATGTGGTATGTGAAAAGAACACACATGAAATGACACTGGTGGATCCATAGGTGGATTGTGAAAAGAGCACACATGCAATGACACTGGTGGATCCATATGTGGTATGTGAAAAGAACACACATGCAATGACTCCAATTGTTGTTAGTAAAAATAGCACACATGCAATGACATTGGTGGATCCATGTGTGGTCTCTAAAGAGAACACACATTTCAATGACACTGGTGGATCCATATGTGGTATGTGAAAAGAACAGACATGAAATGACTCTAGTTGTTGTTAGTAAAAAGAACACACGTGCAATGACACTGGTGGCTCCATATGTGGTATGTAAAAATAGCACACATGTAATGACTCCGGTTGTTGTTAGTAAAAAGAACACACATTTCAATGACTCCGGTTGTTGTTAGTAAAAAGAACACACATGCAATGACACTGGTGGATCCATGTGTGGTCTCTGAAGAGAACACACCTGCAATGACTCTGGTTGTTGTTAGTAAAAAGAGCACACGTGCAATGACACTAGTGGATCCATAGGTGGATTGTGAAAAGAACACACATGCAATGACACTTGTGGATCCATATGAGGTATGTGAAAAGAACACACATTTCAATGACTCTGGTTGTTGTTAGTATAAAGAACACACATGCAATGACACTGGTGGATTCATGTGTGGTCTCTGAAGAGAACACACATGCAATGACTCTGGTCGTTAGTAAAAAGAGCACACATGCAATGACACTGGTGGATCCATAGGTGGATTGTGAAAAGAACACACATGCAATGACACTGGTGGATACATATGTGGTATGTGAAAAGAACACATATGTCAATGAGTCTGGTTGTTATTAGTATAAATAACACACATGCAATGACACCGGTGGATCCATGTGTGGTCTCTGAAGAGAACACACATGCAATTACACTGGTGGATCCATAGGTGGATTGTGAAGAGAACACACATGCAATGACTCTGGTGGATCCATATGTGGTATGTGAAAAGAACACACATGCCATGACTCCAGTTGTTGTTAGTAAAAAGAACACACATGCAATGACACTGGTGGATCCATATGTTGTCTCTGAAGAGAACACACATATAAATGACACTTGTGGATCCATATGTGGTATGTGAAAAGAACACACATGAAATGACTCCAGTTGTTGTTAGTAAAAAGAACACACATGCAATGACACTGGTGGATCCATATGTGGTATGTGAAAACAACACACTTGCAATGACTCCAGTTGTTGTTAGTAAAAAGAACACACATGCAATGACACTGGTGGATCCATGTGTGGTCTCTGAAGAGAACACACATTTCAATGACACAGGTGGATCCATATGTGGTATTTGAAAAGAACACACATGAAATGACACTGGTGGATCCATATGTGGTATGTGAAAAGAACACACATGCAATGACTCCAATTGTTGTTAGTAAAAAGAACACACATGCAATGACTCTGGTGGATCCATGTGTGGTCTCTGAAGAGAACACACATTTCAATGACTCCGGTTGTTGTTAGTAAAAAGAACACACATGCAATGACACTGGTGGATCCATGTGTGGTCTCTGTAGAGAACACACATGCAATGACTTTGGTTGTTGTTAGTAAAAAGAGCACACATGCAATGACACTGGTGGATCCATAGGTAGATTGTGAAAATAACACACATGCAATGACACTGGTGGATACATATGTGGTATGTGAAAAGAACACATATGTCAATGACTCTGGTTGTTGTTAGTATAAATAACACACATGCAATGACACTGGTGGATCCATGTGTGGTCTCCGAAGAGAACACACATGCAATGACTCTGGTTGTTGTTAGTAAAAAGAGCACACATGCAATGACACTGGTAGATCCATAGGTGGATTGTGAAAAGAACACAAATGCAATGAAACTGGTGGATCCATATGTGGTATGTGAAAAGAACACACATGCAATGACTCTAGTTGTTGTTAGTAAAAAGAACACACATGCAATGACACTGGTGGATCCATGTGTGGTCTCTGAAGAGAACACACATATCAATGACACTGGTGGATCCATATGTGGTATGTGAAAAGAACACACATGAAATGACTCGAGTTGTTATTAGTAACAAGAACACACATGCAATGACACTGGTGGATCCATATGTGGTATGTGAAAACAACACACATGCAATGACTCCAGTTGTTGTTAGTAAATAGAACACACATTCAATCACACTGGTAGATCCATGTGTGCTCTCTGAAGACAACACACATTTCAATGACACAGGTGGATCCATATGTGGTATGTGAAAAGAACACACATAAAATGATACTGGTGGATCAATAGGTGGATCGTGAAAAGAGCACACATGCAATGGCATTGGTGGATCCATATATGGTATATGAAAAGAACACACATGCAATTACTCCAGTTGTTGTTAGTAAAAAGAACACACATACAATGACAGTGGTGGATCCATAGGTGGATTGTGAAAAGAGCACACATGCAATGACACTGGTGGATCCATAGGTGGACTGTGAAAAGAGAACACATGCAATGACACTGGTGGATCCATATGTGGCATGTGAAAAGAACACACATTTCAATGACTCTGGTTGTTGTTAGTAAAAAAACACACATGCAATGACACTGGTGGATCCATGTGTGGTCTCTGAAGAGAACACACATTTCAATGACACTGGTGGATCCATATGTGGTATGTGAAAAGAACACACATGAAATGACTTTGGTTGTTGTTAGTAAAAAGAACACACATGCAATGACACTGGTGGACCCATAGGTGGATTGTGAAGATAGCACACATGCACTGACACTGGTGGATCCATATGTGGTATGTGAAAAGAACACACATGCAATGACTCTAGTTCTTGTTAGTAAAACGAACACACGTGCAATGACACTAGTGGATCCATGTGTGGTCTCTGAAGAGAACACACATTTCAATGACACCGGTGGATCCATATGTGGTATGTGAAAAGAACACACATGCAATTACACTGGTAGATCCATAGGTGGATTGTGAAAAGAGTACACATGCAATGACACTGGTGGATCCATATGTGGTATGTGAAAACAACACACATGAAATGACTCCAGTTGTTGTTAGTGAAAAGAACACACATGCAGTGACACTGGTGGATCCATATGTGGTATGTGAAAACAGCACACATGCAATGACTCCAGTTGTTGTTAGTAAAAAGAACACACATGCAATGACACTAGTGGATCCATGTGTGGTCTCTGAAGACAACACACATTTCAATGACACAGGTGGATCCATATGTGGTATGTGAAAAGAACACACATTAAATGACACTGGTGGATCCATAGGTGGATTGTGAAAAGAGCACACATGCAATGACACTTCTGGATCCATATGTGGTATGTGAAAAGAACACACATGCAATTACTCCAGTTGTTGTTAGTAAAAAGAACACACATGCAATGACACTGGTGGATCCATAGTTGGATTGTGAAAAGAGCACACATGCAATGACACTAGTGGATCCATATGTGGTATGTGAAAAGAACACACATGCAATGACTCAGGTTGTTGTTAGTAAAAAGAACACACATGCAATGACACTTGTGGATCCATAGGTGGATTGTGAAAAGATCACAAATGCAATGACACTGGTGGATCCACATGTGGTATGTCAAACGAACACACATGCAATGACTCTAGTTGTTGTTCATAAAAGATTACACATGCAATGACACTGGTGGATCCATGTGTGGTCTCTAAAGAGAACACACATTTCAATGACTCTGGTTGTTCTTAGTAAAAAGAACACACATGCAATGACACTGGTGGATCCATGTGTGGTCTCTAAAGAGAACAAACATGCAATGACTCTGGTTGTTGTTAGTAAAAAGAGCACACATGCAATGACTCCAGTTATTATTAGTAAAAAGAAAAGAAATGCAATGACACTGGTGGATCCCTGTGTGGTCTCTGAAGAGAACACACATTTCAATGACACTGGTGGATCCATATGTGGTATGTGAAAAGAACACGCATGTAATGACACTGGTGGATCCATAGGTGGATTGTGAAAAGAGAACACATGCAATGACACTGGTGGATCCATATGTGGTATGTGAAAAGAACACACATTTCAATGACTCTGGTTGTTGTTAGTAAAAAGAACACACATGCAATGACACTGGTGGATCCATAGGTGGATTGTGAAAAGAGCACACATGCAATGACTCTGCTGGATCCATATGTGGTATGTCAAAAGAATACACATGCAATGACTCCAGTTGTTGTTAGTAAAAAGAACACACATGCAATGACACTGGTGGATCCATGTGTGGTCTCTGAAGAGAACACACATTTCAATGACACTGGTGGAACCATATGTGGTATGTGAAAAGAACACACATGAAATGACTTTGGTTGTTGTTAGTAAAAAGAACACTCATGCAATGACACTGGTGGATCCATAGGTGGATTGTGAAGATAGCACACATGCAATGACACTGGTGGATCCATATGTGGTATGTGAAAAGAACACACATGCAATGACTCCAGTTCTTGTTAGTAAAACGAACACACGTGCAATGACACTGGTGGATCCATGTGTGGTCTCTAAAGAGAACACACATTTCAATGACACTGGTGGTTCCATATGTGGTATGCGAAAAGAACACACATGCAATGACACTGGTAGATCCATAGGTGGATTGTGAAAAGAGTACACATGCAATGACACTGGTGGATCCATATGTGGTATGTGAAAAGAACACACATGAAATGACTGTAGTTGTTGTTAGTAAAAAGAACACACATGCAGTGACACTGGTGGATCCATATGTGGTATGTGAAAACAACACACATGCAATGACTCCAGTTGTTGTTACTAAAAAGAACACACATGCAATGACACTGGTGGATCCATGTGTGGTCTCTAAAGACAACACACATTTCAATGACACAGGTGGATCCATATGTGGTATGTGAAAAAACACACATTAAATGACACTGGTGGATCCATAGGTGGATTGTGAAAAGAGCACACATGCAATGACACTTCTGGATCCATACGTGGTATGTGAAAAGAACACACATGCAATTACTCCAGTTGTTGTTAGTAAAAAGAACACACATGCAATGACACTGGTGGATCCATAGTTGGATTGTGAAAAGAGCACACATGCAATGACACTAGTGGATCCATATGTGGTATGTGAAAAGAACACACATGCAATGACTCTGGTTGTTGTTAGTAAAAAGAACACACATGCAATGACAATGGTGGATCCGTAGGTGGATTGTGAAAAGATTACAAATGCAATGACACTGGTGGATCCACATGTGGTATGTCAAACGAACACACATGCAATGACTCTAGTTGTTGTTTGTAAAAAGATCACACATGCAATGACATTAGTGCATCCATGTGTGGTCTCTAAAGAGAACACACATTTCAATGACTCTGGTTGTTCGTAATAAAAAGAACACACATGCAATGACACTGGTGGATCCATGTGTGGTCTCTAAAGAGAACAAACATGCAATAACTCTGGTTGTTGTTAGTAAAAAGAGCACACATGCAATGACTCCAGTTGTTATTAGTAAAAAGAACAGAAATCCAATGACACTGGTGGATCCCTGTGTGGTCTCTGAAGAGAACACACATTTCAATGACACTGGTGGATCCATATGTGGTATGTGAAAAGAACACGCATGTAATGTCACTGGTGGATCCATAGGTGGATTGTGAAAAGAGAACACATGCAATGACAATGGTGGGTCCATATGTGGTATGTGAAAAGAACACACATTTTAATGACTCTGGGTGTTGTTAGTAAAAAGAACACACATGCAATGACACTGGTGGATCCATAGGTGGATTGTGAAAAGAGCACACATGCATTGACTCTGGTGGATCCATATGTGGTATGTGAAAAGAACACACATGCAATGACTCCAGTTGTTGTTAGTAAAAAGAACACACATGCAATGACATCAGGATCCATTTGTGGTCTCTGAAGAGAACACACATTTCAATGACACTGGTGGATCCATATGTGGTATGTGAAAATAACACACATGAAATGACTTTGGTTGTTGTTAGTAAAAAGAACACACATGCAATGACACTCGTGGATCCATAGGTGGATTGTGAAGAGAGCACACATGCAATGACACTGGTGGATCCATATGTGGTATGTGAAAAGAACACACATGCAATGACTCTAGTTCTTGTTAGTAAAACGAACACACATGCAATGACACTGGTGGATCCATGTGTGGTCTCTGAAGAGAACACACATTTCAGTGACACCGGTGGATCCATATGTGGTATGTGAAAAGAAACACATGCAATGACACTGGTAGATCCATATGTGGCATGTGAAAAGAACACACATTTCAATGACTCTGGTTGTTGTTAGTAAAAAGAACACACATGCAATGACACTGGTGGATCCATGTGTGGTCTCTGAAGAGAACACACATTTCAATGACACTGGTGGATCCATATGTGGTATGTGAAAAGAACACACATGAAATGACATTGGTTGTTGTTAGTAAAAAGAACACACATGCAATGACACTAGTGGATCCATAGGTGGATTGTGAAGATAGCACACATGCAATGACACTGGTGGATCCATATGTGGTATGTGAAAAGAACACACATGCAATGACTCCAGTTCTTGTTAGTAAAACGAACACACGTGCAATGACACTGGTGGATCCATGTGTAGTCTCTGAGGAGAACACACATTTCAATGACACTGGTGGATCCATAAGTGGTATGTGAAAAGAACACACACGCAATGACACTGGTAGATCCATAGGTGGATTATGAAAAGAGTACACATGCAATGACACTGGTGGATCCATATGTGGTATGTGAAAAGAACACACATGAAATGACTCCAGTTGTTGTAAGTAAAAAGAACACACATGCAGTGACACTGGTGGATCCATATGTGGTATGTGAAAACAACACACATGCAGTGACTCCAGTTGTTGTTAGTAAAAAGAATTCACGTGCAATGACACTGGTGGATCCATGTGTGCTCTCTGAAGAGAACAAACATTTCAATGACACTGGTGGATCCATATGTGGTATGTGAAAAGAACACACATGGAATGACACTGGTAGATCCATAGGTGGATTGTGAAAAGAGAACACATGCAATGACAATGGTGGGTCCATATGTGGTATGTGAAAAGAACACACATTTTAATGACTCTGGGTGTTGTTAGTAAAAAGAACACACATGCAATGACACTGGTGGATCCATAGGTGGATTGTGAAAAGAGCACACATGCATTGACTCTGGTGGATCCATATGTGGTATGTGAAAAGAACACACATGCAATGACTCCAGTTGTTGTTAGTAAAAAGAACACACATGCAATGACACTGGTGGATCCATGTGTGGTCTCTGAAGAGAACACACATTTCAATGACACTGCTGGATCCATATGTGGTATGTGAAAATAACACACATGAAATGACTTTGGTTGTTGTTAGTAAAAAGAACACACATGCAATGACACTCGTGGATCCATAGGTGGATTGTGAAGAGAGCACACATGCAATGACACTGGTGGATCCATATGTGGTATGTGAAAAGAACACACATGCAATGACTCTAGTTCTTGTTAGTAAAACGAACACACATGCAATGACACTGGTGGATCCATGTGTGGTCTCTGAAGAGAACACACATTTCAGTGACACCGGTGGATCCATATGTGGTATGTGAAAAGAAACACATGCAATGACACTGGTAGATCCATATGTGGCATGTGAAAAGAACACACATTTCAATGACTCTGGTTGTTGTTAGTAAAAAGAACACACATGCAATGACACTGGTGGATCCATGTGTGGTCTCTGAAGAGAACACACATTTCAATGACACTGGTGGATCCATATGTGGTATGTGAAAAGAACACACATGAAATGACATTGGTTGTTGTTAGTAAAAAGAACACACATGCAATGACACTAGTGGATCCATAGGTGGATTGTGAAGATAGCACACATGCAATGACACTGGTGGATCCATATGTGGTATGTGAAAAGAACACACATGCAATGACTCCAGTTCTTGTTAGTAAAACGAACACACGTGCAATGACACTGGTGGATCCATGTGTAGTCTCTGAGGAGAACACACATTTCAATGACACTGGTGGATCCATAAGTGGTATGTGAAAAGAACACACACGCAATGACACTGGTAGATCCATAGGTGGATTATGAAAAGAGTACACATGCAATGACACTGGTGGATCCATATGTGGTATGTGAAAAGAAAACACATGAAATGACTCCAGTTGTTGTAAGTAAAAAGAACACACATGCAGTGACACTGGTGGATCCATATGTGGTATGTGAAAACAACACACATGCAGTGACTCCAGTTGTTGTTAGTAAAAAGAATTCACGTGCAATGACACTGGTGGATCCATGTGTGCTCTCTGAAGAGAACAAACATTTCAATGACACTGGTGGATCCATATGTGGTATGTGAAAAGAACACACATGGAATGACACTGGTAGATCCATAGGTGGATTGTGAAAAGAGCACACATGCAACGACTCTGGTGGACCCATATGTGGTATGTGAAAAGAACACACATGCAATGACTCCAGTTGTTGTTAGTAAAAAGAACACACATGCAATGACACTGGTGGATCCATGTGTGGTATCTGAAGAGAACACACATTTCAATGACACTGGTGGATCCATATGTGGTATGTGAAAAGAACACACATGAAATGACTCTGGTTGTTGTTAGTAAAAAGAACACACATGCATTGACACTGGTGGATTGTGAAAAGATCACAAATGCAATGACAATGGTGGATCCACATGTGGTATGTCAAACGAACACACATGCAATGACTCCAGTTGTTCTTAGTAAAAAGAACACACATGCAATGACACTGGTGGATCCATGTGTGGTCTCTGAAGAGAACACACATTTCAATGACTCTGGTTGTTCTTAGTAAAAAGAACACACATGCAATGACACTGGTGGATCCATGTGTGGTCTCTAAAGAGAACAAACATGCAATGGCTCTGGTTGTTGTTAGTAAAAAGAGCACACATGCAATGACTCCAGTTGTTATTAGTAAAAAGAACACAAACGCAATGACACTGGTGGATCCCTGTGTGGTCTCTGAAGAGAACACACATTTCAATGAGACTGGTGGATCGATATGTGGTATGTGAAAAGAACACGCATGCAATGACACTGGTGGATCCATAGGTGGATTGTGAAAAGAGAACACATGCGATGACACTGGTGGATCCATATGTGGTATGTGAAAAGAACACACATTTCAATGACTCTGGTTGTTGTTAGTAAAAAGAACACACATGCGATGACACGTGTGGATCCATAGGTGGATTGTCAAAAGAGCACACATGCAATGACTCTGGTGGAACCATATGTGGTATGTGAAAAGAACACACATGCAATGACTCCAGTTGTTATTAGTAAAAAGAACACACATGTAATGACACTGGTGGATCCATATGTGGTCTCTGAAGAGAACACACATTTCAATGACACTAGTGGATCCATATGTGGTATGTGAAAACAACACACATGAAATGACTTTGGTTGTTGTTAGTAAAAAGAGCACACATGCAATGACACTGGTGGATCCATAGGTGGATTGTGAAGAGAGCACACATGCGATGACACTGGTGGATCCATATGTGGTATGTGAAAAGAAAACACATGCAATGACTCCAGTTCTTGTCAGTAAAACGAACACACATGCAATTACACTGGTGGATCCATGTGTTGTCTCTGAAGAGAACACACATTTCAATGACACTGGTGGATCCATATGTGGTATGTGAAAAGAACACACATGCAATGACACTGGTAGATCCATAGGTGGATTGTGAAAAGAGTACACATGCAATGACACTGGTGGATCCATATGTGGTATGTGAAAAGAACACACATGCAATGACTCCAGTTGTTTCTAGTAAAAAGAACACACATGTAATGACACTGGTGGATCCATGTGTGGTCTCTGAAGAGAACACACATTTCAATGACACTGGTGGGTCCAAATGTGGTATGTGAAAAGAACACACATGAAATGACTGCAGTAGTTGTTAGTAAAGAGAACACACATGCAATGACACTGGTGGATCCATATGTGGTATGTGAAAAGAACACACATGCAATGACTCTAGTTGTTGTTAGTAAAACGAACACACATGCAATGACACTGGTGGATCCATGTGTGGTCTCTGAAGAGAACATACATTTCAATGACACTGGTGGATCCATATGTGGTATGTGAAAAGAACACACATGAAATGACACTGGTGGATCCATAGGTGGATTGTGAAAAGAGCACACATGCAATGACACTGGTGGATCCATATGTGGTATGTGAAAAGAACACACATTTCAATGACTCTGGTTGTTGTTAGTAAAAAGAACACAGATGCAATGACATTGGTGGATCCATAGGTGGATTGTGAAAAGAGCACACATGCAATGACTCTAGTGGATCCATATGTGGTATGTGAAAAGAATACACATGCAATGACTCAAGTTGTTGTTAGTAAAAAGAGCACACATGCAATGACACCGGTGGATCCATGCATGCTCTCTGAAGAGAAAACGCATTTCAATGACACTAGTGGATCCATATGTGGTATGTGAAAAGAACACACATGAAATGACTCTAGTTGTTGTTAGTAAAAAGAACACACATGCAATGACACTGGTGGCACTACTACAGAAAGGCTTATAGCCTCCAGGTGGTTAGTGACAGGAAAAATTGTGCTTGTCACTACTGATTATTCTTAGCGACAGGCAAAGATAAGCCTGTCACTAGTATGAAACACTTGCGACGGGCGTATAAATGTGACTGTCACTAGCATTTATTTTTGAGTCGTGCGAATGAAAAAAATTACGTAGTGACATGCATATTTAAATGCCTATCACTGAAAACACTCTATTTAGTGACGGGTTAAAATTATGCCAGTCACTACTATTTTCCCTATAGGGCGGGTGCTAAAAGAGGCAAATGCTTCTTGTGAGATTCTCTGGTTGTCACTCCGCGTATGCAATAGTGATTGTATATATATACCACCACGACACCACTGATATAAAAAGAGCTAGAGGACAGATCCAAGCATCTAGCCATCTACTAAAACTAACGGTTCAGATTAGCACTAAAACATGGTTAGATGGCACTGCTAAATAAACCGTCACGTGTTATCCCCACCTCCGCAGCAGCTGATTTAGCCCGCCTCCATCTCCCGTATCCATTGCCCAGCCGCTGCTCCATCGCCTGCCACCTCCAACGCGAGCCTAGATCGATCCGTGTTGAAGATGGGGATTGGGGAGCACATACTACCGCAGATGGAGGCCGAGCATAATGACTCGAGGGTCGCTAGAGTTGGGGATATCCCTGAGTTTTCTAGGAGGCGTCCGGATCACCACGCCACAACATACTTAGGTCTTGATCCGCCTCGGTGGCGCCGCCGCCGATATAGCAGGAGCGAAATCTGCCGCCTCCTCCTCCACCGGCTTCCGCGGACGCGACATAGCAAGGATCCGCCGCTGCAGGCCGAGATCCGCGTTGCCCCTCCTCCTCATGCAGATGTGCCAACAAAATATGCATGCCTCCTTTCACAAGGTTCATTCTCATTTTTCTACACTCTGCAATGTCGTGTGCTTCTATCGGATTCATGTCTGGAGAACCAAGGTCTGTGCTATTAGTCGAAAAGTGCGATTCAACAAGAATGTTAGCACCATTCATGATTTTAATAGAATGCATATGAAAGTGGTCGTAGTCATACTATTTGGCTGTATGAATGTATACATGTATAAGAATCAATTGGTTTCTGCGGAAAAAAAGTAATATAGGAGTGAATTGGAACAATTGGTCCATACTAAAACAAGTTAGAATCTTATGAATATCAGTAGGTTTCAAGTGTATCTAAATGCTATTTATAAATTTTACACCAATTCCTTTTCATGACGGGATCAGCACATTGTATTGAGCATAGCTACGTAATTTACTCTCCGCAAACTCTGATAGCTTTGCCACACAAACATTAAGAGATAGGGAAAATTCATAACTATCAACAGAAAGCGGATGGAAACTACTTGCTGAATTTGGCTTGATATTTCTTTGCATGCATTCTGCTACAATATGCTTCCTGCGATCATGATCGTGTTGCATTTGGAAATGGCGATCCGTGTTGATAATTTGAATTGGGGAGCACATAAGACTGCAGATGGAACACGATCATGACTCACTGTGAACAAATAAAATGATCCCATGATAATGTTTGGAAGGATGGATTAAGGTAAACGCGACACCTCTTTTTATGTAGGAAAGTCGCCAAACCTGTTATGGCTACAGGGCGAGAGCGCCTAGGCAAGATGAAATTGAGCGTGGCCGGCTGGGCAAGTGGTAGCCATCTTTGTTAGGCGTCATTGGAAAACATTCTTGAGGTTCTTTAAGTTGCAAGTTCACATGCATATGTTCACTTTATTTAGATGGCCATTTGTAGAATAATTAGCAACCCGGCCACTTCATGCTAAATAAGCATTGGATTCCTGGTAAGAAATCCTAATAACCAACTTAAGGCTAAATAAGCATTGGATTCCTGCAATTTAATATATTTGTACACTATAGCACTATTATTTATTTATAACGAACCATGCATTGGGAGAGCTGTGGGTGTTGGTAACAGTAGAACTCTAAATCTTAAAATTTTCTTATTCTAGTTGTTTGCATTGAACTCTCAATTCTGAAATAGTTGGGATTGCAACACTTGTTTGCTAGTGCAGTTCAACCTTGTATGCACTGTTGTACTTATGATGTACTATTATCCTGCTACTAGATGATCTCGGATGATGTGTGACCTGCTCGTTTTAATTCTCCGTTGGTGAATGCATGTCGTTCATCTTTCTTGTATTCTCGCTTTTGGTTCTCAGCGTGATGTCCATTCTTATTTTATATTAAACAATGGAACATGGTAACATGTAAAAAAATTCACCTTGGAGATACATGAAAAATTAATGGTATGACTTCGGACACTCAAATGCAACCCAGTCTAGACTCGGTTTATATTTCGGACATAGAATTTTCTAGAAGTTCCAATATAGTTTTCTCTAATTCTAGACATGAATAAGGACATGTTCTCAAGGATTACGAGTCAACGAGTCGCAACCTATTGGTGGGGTGGCGACAAGGAGACTAGTCGTGACTAGTCTCTACTAGTTCTAGACTAGTCGATACATAATCGAGCTTTAACTACTAAAATATACTAAGCAACTAGTCTACTGATAGTAGTATATTAACAAGTTGACAATATATTTTGATGGCCTTGGGGAGTTAAGACGAACCTGGTACTGTGACAATTGTGCTTAGTGGGCAGGGCCTCCACTTCTCCTCGAGACAGACGTGAAGGAGAGAGATCAGGGCGAGGAGGAGAGGATCCCAGCATCATCTAGCAACGTGAGGGAGGCGGCGGCGCCGGCGGCGACCTGGCAGCGGCCAGGTAAGAGGCGGCGCAAGGGGAGAGTGGCCAGGAGAGAGGCGGCTGGGTGGGGGAAATAACAATCTGTGGGGGGTTAGGGTTTTCACTCACACGGGGGCCTTTTTTCCCAGGCGACTAACTTGTCGAGATCGACTCAAAATCATAGACTTGTCATGAATAGTCAACGACTAGTCAACTTGTCGACCGATAACCTCAAGTAGTCGAGTCACTCCAGGTTGTCGACATCGAAGTTGCAACTGGTAGACAAGTTGCAAGACAAGTCGCGACTTGTCGAGCGACTCATAATCCTTGCATGTTCTTTAAATGAAGGAATATAATATTATATTGATGCATCTTTACTTTATAACCCTAGGTAGTACTAAAATGGACCATGAAATCTGTAGACACGATAATTTATATGTGGTCCATATGAATACTGAAGGGCAAATGGATGCCACGAAAAATGCTTGAAGTCTAATATCATTGCTAGGTGTTAGACTTTGATTATATTATCTATAAAACAGATTCTAGCGGTTTTGTTTGCAAGTAATTAGCAGAGGTTGTCAGTATATCGGCTTATGGGATATACTATTGGGACTTTTGGAGATTGCTGATCTAGAAGATTCTCCCTACAACTCAAATCAGGAATCCACTCAATCCATTAATGGGAAAACCTACGGAAGATGTGTTGAAAGAAAATCTAATTAAGCAGCACAAGAAATATCTGCATAGTTTTCTATTTATTTTGCAGAACATTAGCACATGAAAACTCACAATGGTCTTCAACTTCTCTATATTGGTACCTCTAAACAGAACGATACATGCATAATTGATCGTTAAATTTAATGAGTGCACCAATGAAGCACATAAACCTCCAAAGTAATTAAACCACCTTATGAGTTTGCATCTAGAATCATATGCTTAACCTTGTGAAAATGATATGCATATTTCTACATCGCACTTTAGGTACATTTTCACATGATACTTAGTTGTACATCATACTTTGCCTACTCTACATCCGCAAGTCTGGACTTGTACAGGAAAAAAAGTAGTATGTTACCTGATTATAGAATGGGATGAACATGGTATTCCATACCCATAAGCATTAGCTGTATTCAGCACCAAACAAAAAGCATTGATTGTGTTAGTTACTCCTACATGTAGTTGCTTGTCCATCTCCCTTCCAAAAATTGTAGTTTATTAATCAGCACAAATAATTTGTATGCAATGGATGCTCAAGTTTCCCGATATGCCTTTGCTCATAAGTATTGACTATAACAAGGGTTGGTTGAGATTAATTTTTATTTATGCATGCCTTCTTAGTTTGACTAACATGTTACCAGGCTGATTACTTCTTTGCGTAAATTTATTCATCCTATTTGATACTTACTACTTACTACTATCACATTGGTATCTTTGTATCTCTGTAGGTTTGATGAATAACATGTTCTTCTCGAGTCCAGTCCATTTGACCACAAGAAAGAGTTTACACGTGTCCATGGAAATTTTGCAAAAATCATCAATACAAAGGTCTCCTTGGAATTTGGGGTATTCTATGGCAGTGATGACTCGCCGGAGGTTCATGGTTCATGCACAAAGGTGGCTGTAACCAAATTGATCGAGAATGCATGATCCCGGAATGAGGTATGTGGCATTTTATGTTGTTTATTTTTTTTGTTTATTTGTCTCTGCAAATTTTTAGTCGAGTTATACTGGGATGATGAGCTGATATGCTGCTCACTAGCTGGCTGATATGTTGCTCGCTGGCTATTCGCTGGTACTTTTGGTTGCTCGCTGCTACAACTTTAGCATATTAGTGTTGACTATCTAGTAGGACTAAGTAGAGAATTAAATTTTAGCATAACATATATGCAAATGTGATGAGATAAAGCTAAACACGAGGACACAAACATGGACACCAAATTGTGATGATACTAACACACTCCTGCAATCAAAAAACCTGACACAATCTAGTATCTAGCAGGATAGAATTGTGTGACAAATACAATAACAAGAGGAAGGTACATTCTAGTTTATGATCATTTAGCAGCATGAGCAAGTGTGAGGAGCTGAAAAATAGATAGTACCCGAGAAAAAAGTAAACAAGAACCATAGCAACCATGCTTCCAAGTGCATGTTGGGGATGCAGTCCTACTTAACCAACAAACCATTTACTTGATCCTAATGGAGAGTATGTTGTATAAACTCATAAGGCAAACAACAAAACTTCCAATGCATGATTTGATAACATGATTTGCCATGTATGCTTGGATCTGATTAAATATACTAATACTACTTAGAAGAGGCTGTTGGGAAGACTCCCTGAGCATGACTCCCTGAGCATGGGCCTACGCTGGTCGGCGAGCTAATTAATCAACACACATTTAATTGGCATGAGTAACTGTTACAAAGTGTCGCAGTCACTGCTAACGGCAGGATTTACTATCACGTTTTCCTGCATTCCTGTTATCAGACGAGAGGGCTCATCTCCTTACTATAATCTGACATGATAGAAGGTTTTTTAAGTACATGACAATATAGTTATCCACCTCTCCACATATCCATGCTTTGTAAGTTCTTTCCAGGTCAACCATGCGACACATCATGTGTGATATAACATACTTAACTATAGGTGATAATGCTCAGTTCTATGTTTAAATTCCAAAAGAAGTAAACAATAATAATTGTGGAGACGATCAGGTTCGGTTCATGCCATATGCTATTGCATCTTAATATTGTTGTAGATTTATGCCACAACCTTAGTACGAACATGATGTATTATTTTCTTATATTCGCATAAGTGAAGTAGTCTACAAAGTAATTAAGACTAGTGTTGAATGTTCACTTTCACTATACCAAAATCTAGTTCATCCTCTTTCCAGGAGAGGGCCAGTACTAATAACTTTTAACAACTTGCAGGTTTTTGCTCTTAAGACCCTTAGGGTGTTAGACGAGGAGGAGATAGAGCGCATAATTTGTGGTGAACATGATGCTTAATCTACGTATCACAACATTGGTCTAGCTACTTGTTTGTCTTCTAGAAGTCTATTTGGCGGTCCTATTTAATACTGGCAGAGTGTGTTTTGGCCATTTGGGGCTTACATGATGTGAGAGTTAGGGTTTGCATGCATTGGCAACCCTAGGTTTTTTACGGCGGAGATTATGCGTATGTGTCTGGTCTGTGCAAAAAATATGTCATATTCAGTTATGTGATTATATCATCGTGCTATTTGAAATATTAGTGGAAAATGCATTTATTTTTTTATAACATCTTATTATGCTATATGGGATATTTGTGGAAAATGAATTTAATTTTTTTTACTGTCAAAATTCAAACCGATGTGATGTAATAATGGGCATGTCACTACCAAACCCGAGAGGGTTGCCTCCGTTGATCGCAACTAGTGACATGCATCTTTTTTACTTGACACTAGTACACACATCCTAGTGACATGCACCCATAAACGCCTGTCACTGGTACACATACTAGTGATAGACACTTGCCTGGCACTAGTAACCTTGTACCAGTGACTAGTTATCAGTGACAGGAGCTTTGCCTGTCAATGATGGGCCTTTTGAGCCTATCACTAATGACCTCTTCTGCAGTAGTGTGGATCCATATGTGGTATGTGAAAAGAACACACATACAATGACTCCAGTTATTGTTAGTAAAAAGAACACACATGCAATGACACTGTTGGATCCATGTGAGGTCTCTGAAGAGAACACACATTTCAATGGCACTGGTGGATCCATCTGTGGTATGTGAAAATAACACACATGAAATGACACTGGTGGATCCATAGGTGGATTGTGAAAAGAGGACACATGCAATGACTCTGGTGGATCCATATGTGCTATGTGAAAAGAACACACATGCAATGACTCCAGTTGTTGTTAGTAAAAAGAACACACATGCAATGACACTAGTGGATCCATGTTAGGTCTCTGAAGAGAACACACATTTCAATGGCACTGGTGGATCCATCTGTGGTATGTGAAAATAACACACATGAAATGACTCAAGTTGATGTTAGTAAAAAGAACACACATTTCAATGACACTGGTGGATCCATATGTGGTATGTGAAAAGAACACACATGCAATGACTCCAGTTGTTGTTAGTAAAAAGATAACACATGCAAGGACACTGGTGGATCCATGTGTGGTCTTTGAAGAGAACACACATTTCAATGACACTGGTGGATCCATATGTGGTATGTGAAAAGAACACACATGAAATGACTCCAGTTGTTAGTAAAAAGAACATACATTCAATGACACTGGTGGATCCATATGTGGTATGTGAAAAGAACACACATGCAATGACTCCAGTTGCTGTTAGTAAAAAGAACACACATGCAATGACACTGGTGGATCCATGTGTGGTCTCTGAAGAGAACACACATTTCAATGACACTGGTGGATCCATATGTGGTATGTGAAAAGAACACACATGAAACGACACTGGTGGATCCATAGGTGGATTGTGAAAAGAGCACAAATGCAATGACAATGGTGGAACAATAGGTGGATTGTGAAAAGAACACACATGCAATGACACTTTTTGATCCATGTGTGGTCTCTGAAGAGAACACACATGCAATGACTCTGGTTGTTGTTAGTAAAAAGAGCACACATGCAATGACACTGGTGGATCCATAGGTGGATTGTAAAAAGAACACACATGCAATGACACTGGTGGATCCATATGTGGTATGTGAAAAGAACACACGTGCAATGACTCTGGTTGTTGTTAGTAAAAAGAACACACATGCAATGACACTGGTGGATCCATAGGTGGATCGTGATAAGAGCACACATGCAATCACTCTGGTAGATCCATATGTGGTATGTGAAAAGAACACACATGAAATGACACTGGTGGATCCATAGGTGGATTGTGAAAAGAGCACACATGCAGTGACACTGGTGGATCCATATGTGGTATGTGAAAAGAACACACGTTCAATGACTCTGGTTGTTGTTAGTAAACAGAGCACATATGCAATGACACTGATGGATCCATAGGTGGATTGTGAAAAGAACACACATGCAATTACACTGGTGGATCCATATATGGTATGTGAAAAGAACACACATTTCAATGACTCTGGTTGTTGTAAAAAGAACTCACATGCAATGACACTGGTGGATCCAGAGGTGGATTGTGAAAAGACCACACATGCAATGAATCTAGTGGATCCATATGTGGTATGTGAAAAGAACACACAGGCAATGACACCAGTTGTTGTTAGTAAAAAGAACACACATGGAATGACACTAGTAGATCCTTGTGTGGTCTCTCAAGAGAACACACATTTCAATGACACTGGTGGATCCATATGTGGTATGTGAAAAGAACACACATGAAATGACTGTAGTTATTGTTAGTAAAAAGAACATACATGCAATGACACTGGTGGATCCATATGTGGTATGTGAAAAGAACACACATGCAATTACTCCAGTTGTTGTTAGTAAAAAGAACACACATGCAATGACACTGGTGGATCCATGTGTGGTCTCTAAAGAGAACACATATTTCAATGACACTGGTGGATCCATATGTGGTATGTGAAAAGAACACACATGAAATGACACAGGTGGATCCATAGGTGGATTTGAAGAGAGCAAACATGCAATGACACTGGTGGATCGATAGGTAAATTGTGAAAAGAACACACATGCAATGACACTGGTGGATCCATATGAGGTATGTGAAAACAACACACATTTCAATGACTCTGGTTGTTGTTAGTAAAAAGAACACACATGCAATGACCCTGGTGGAACCATGTGTGGTCTCTGAAAAGAACACACATGTAATGACTCTAGTTGTTGTTAGTAAAAAGAGCACACATGCAATGACACTGGTGGATCCATAGGTGGATTGTGAAAGGAGCACACATGCAATGACACTGGTGGATCCATATGTGGTATGTGAAAAGAACACACATGAAATGACTGTAGTTGTTGTTAGTAAAAAGAACACACATGCAGTGATACTGGTGGATCCATATGTGGTATGTGAAAACAACACACATGCAATGACTCCAGTTGTTGTTACTAAAAAGAACACACATGCAATGACACTGGTGGATCCATGTGTGGTCTCTAAAGACAACACACATTTCAATGACACAGGTGGATCCATATGTGGTATGTGAAAAGAACACACATTAAATGACACTGGTGGATCCATAGGTGGATTGTGAAAAGAGCACACATGCAATGACACTGCTGGATCCATACGTGGTATGTGAAAAGAACACACATGCAATTACTCCAGTTGTTGTTAGTAAAAAGAACACACATGCAATGACACTGGTGGATCCATAGTTGGATTGTGAAAAGAGCACACATGCAATGACACTAGTGGATCCATATGTGGTATGTGAAAAGAACACACATGCAAAGACTCTGGTTGTTGTTAGTAAAAAGAACACACATGCAATGACAATGGTGGATCCATAGGTGGATTGTGAAAAGATTACAAATGCAATGACACTGGTGGATCCACATGTGGTATGTCAAACGAACACACATGCAATGACTCTAGTTGTTGTTTGTAAAAATATCACACATGCAATGACATTAGTGCATCCATGTGTGGTCTCTAAAGAGAACACACATTTATATGACTCTGGTTGTTCGTAGTAAAAAGAACACACATGCAATGACACTGGTGGATCCATGTGTGGTCTCTAAAGAGAACAAACATGCAATAACTCTGGTTGTTGTTAGTAAAAAGAGCACACATGCAATGACTCCAATTGTTATTAGTAAAAAGAACAGAAATCCAATGACACTGGTGGATCCCTGTGTGGTCTGTAAAGAGAACACACATTTCAATGACACTGGTGGATCCATATGTGGTTTGTGAAAAGAACACGCATGTAATGTCACTGGTGGATCCATAGGTGGATTGTGAAAAGAGAACACATGCAATGACAATGGTGGGTCCATATGTGGTATGTGAAAAGAACACACATTTTAATGACTCTGGGTGTTGTTAGTAAAAAGAACACACATGCAATGACACTAGTGGATCCATAGGTGGATTGTGAAAAGAGCACACATGCATTGACTCTGGTGGATCCATATGTGGTATGTGAAAAGAACACACATGCAATGACTCCAGTTGTTGTTAGTAAAAAGAACACACATGCAATGACACTGGTGGATCCATGTGTGGTCTCTGAAGAGAACACACATTTCAATGACACTGGTGGATCCATATGTGGTATGTGAAAATAACACACATGAAATGACTTTGGTTGTTGTTAGTAAAAAGAACACACATGCAATGACACTCGTGGATCCATAGGTGGATTGTGAAGAGAGCACACATGCAATGACACTGGTGGATACATATGTGGTATGTGAAAAGAACACACATGCAATGACTCCAGTTCTTGTTAGTAAAACGAACACACATGCAATGACACTGGTGGATCCATTTGTGGTCTCTGAAGAGAACACACATTTCAGTGACACCGGTGGATCCATATGTGGTATGTGAAAAGAAACACATGCAATGACACTGGTAGATCCATATGTGGCATGTGAAAAGAACACACATTTCAATGACTCTGGTTGTTGTTAGTAAAAAGAACACACATGCAATGACACTGGTGGATCCATGTGTGGTCTCTGAAGAGAACACACATTTCAATGACACTGGTGGATCCATATGTGGTATGTGAAAAGAACACACATGAAATGACATTGGTTGTTGTTAGTAAAAAGAACACACATGCAATGACACTAGTGGATCCATAGGTGGATTGTGAAGATAGCACACATGCAATGACACTGGTGGATCCATATGTGGTATGTGAAAAGAACACACATGCAATGACTCCAGTTCTTGTTAGTAAAACGAACACACGTGCAATGACACTGGTGGATCCATGTGTGGTCTCTGAGGAGAACACACATTTCAATGACACTGGTGTATCCATAAGTGGTATGTGAAAAGAACACACATGCAATGACACTGGTAGATCCATAGGTGGATTGTGAAAAGAGTACACATGCAATGACACTGGTGGATCCATATGTGGTATGTGAAAAGAACACACATGAAATGACTCCAGTTGTTGTTAGTAAAAAGAACACACATGCAGTGACACTGGTGGATCCATATGTGGTATGTGAAAACAACACACATGCAGTGACTCCAGTTGTTGTTAGTAAAAAGAATTCACGTGCAATGACACTGGTGGATCCATGTGTGCTCTCTGAAGAGAACAAACATTTCAATGACACTGGTGGATCCATATGTGGTATGTGAAAAGAACACACATGGAATGACACTGGTAGATCCATAGGTGGATTGTGAAAAGAGCACACATGCAATGACTCTGGTGGACCCATATGTGGTATGTGAAAAGAACACACATGCAATGACTCCAGTTGTTGTTAGTAAAAAGAACACACATGCAATGACACTGGTGGATCCATGTGTGGTCTCTTAAGAGAACACACATTTCAATGACACTGGTGGATCCATATGTGGTATGTGAAAAGAACACACATGAAATGACTCTGGTTGTTGTTAGTAAAAAGAACACACATGCATTGACACTGGTGGATTGTGAAAAGATCACAAATGCAATGACACTGGTGGATCCACATGTGGTATGTCAAACGAACACACATGCAATGACTCCAGTTGTTCTTAGTAAAAAGAACACACATGCAATGACACTGGTGGATCCATGTGTGGTCTCTGAAGAGAACACACATTTCAATGACACTGGTGGATCCATATGTGGTATGTGAAAAGAACACACATGAAATGACATTGGTTGTTGTTAGTAAAAAGAACACACATGCAATGACACTAGTGGATCCATAGGTGGATTGTGAAGATAGCACACATGCAATGACACTGGTGGATCCATATGTGGTATGTGAAAAGAACACACATGCAATGACTCCAGTTCTTGTTAGTAAAACGAACACACGTGCAATGACACTGGTGGATCCATGTGTGGTCTCTGAGGAGAACACACATTTCAATGACACTGGTGGATCCATAAGTGGTATGTGAAAAGAACACACATGCAATGACACTGGTAGATCCATAGGTGGATTGTGAAAAGAGTACACATGCAATGACACTGGTGGATCCATATGTGGTATGTGAAAAGAACACACATGAAATGACTCCAGTTGTTGTTAGTAAAAAGAACACACATGCAGTGACACTGGTGGATCCATATGTGGTATGTGAAAACAACACACATGCAGTGACTCCAGTTGTTGTTAGTAAAAAGAATTCACGTGCAATGACACTGGTGGATCCATGTGTGCTCTCTGAAGAGAACAAACATTTCAATGACACTGGTGGATCCATATGTGGTATGTGAAAAGAACACACATGGAATGACACTGGTAGATCCATAGGTGGATTGTGAAAAGAGCACACATGCAATGACTCTGGTGGACCCATATGTGGTATGTGAAAAGAACACACATGCAATGACTCCAGTTGTTGTTAGTAAAAAGAACACACATGCAATGACACTGGTGGATCCATGTGTGGTCTCTGAAGAGAACACACATTTCAATGACACTGGTGGATCCATATGTGGTATGTGAAAAGAACACACATGAAATGACTGGTTGTTGTTAGTAAAAAGAACACACATGCATTGACACTGGTGGATTGTGAAAAGATCACAAATGCAATGACACTGGTGGATCCACATGTGGTATGTCAAACGAACACACATGCAATGACTCCAGTTGTTCTTAGTAAAAAGAACACACATGCAATGACACTGGTGGATCCATGTGTGGTCTCTGAAGAGAACACACATTTCAATGACTCTGGTTGTTCTTAGTAAAAAGAACACACATGCAATGACACTGGTGGATCCATGTGTGGTCTCTAAAGAGAACAAACATGCAATGACTCTGGTTGTTGTTAGTAAAAAGAGCACACATGCAATGACTCCAGTTGTTATTAGTAAAAAGAACACAAACGCAATGACACTGGTGGATCCCTGTGTGGTCTCTGAAGAGAACACACATTTCAATGAGACTGGTGGATCGATATGTGGTATGTGAAAAGAACACGCATGCAATGACACTGGTGGATCCATAGGTGGATTGTGAAAAGAGAACACATGCGATGACACTGGTGGATCCATATGTGGTATGTGAAAAGAACACACATTTCAATGACTCTGGTTGTTGTTAGTAAAAAGAACACACATGCGATGACACGTGTGGATCCATAGGTGGATTGTCAAAAGAGCACACATGCAATGACTGTGGAACCATATGTGGTATGTGAAAAGAACACACATGCAATGACTCCAGTTGTTATTAGTAAAAAGAACACACATGTAATGACACTGGTGGATCCATATGTGGTCTCTGAAGAGAACACACATTTCAATGACACTAGTGGATCCATATGTGGTATGTGAAAACAACACACATGAAATGACTTTGGTTTTTGTTAGTAAAAAGAGCACACATGCAATGACACTGGTGGATCCATAGGTGGATTGTGAAGAGAGCACACATGCGATGACACTGGTGGATCCATATGTGGTATGTGAAAAGAAAACACATGCAATGACTCCAGTTCTTGTTAGTAAAACGAACACACATGCAATTACACTGGTGGATCCATGTGTTGTCTCTGAAGAGAACACACATTTCAATGACACTGGTGGATCCATATGTGGTATGTGAAAAGAACACACATGCAATGACACTGGTAGATCCATAGGTGGATTGTGAAAAGAGTACACATGCAATGACACTGGTGGATCCATATGTGGTATGTGAAAAGAACACACATGCAATGACTCCAGTTGTTTCTAGTAAAAAGAACACACATGTAATGACACTGGTGGATCCATGTGTGGTCTCTGAAGAGAACACACATTTCAATGACACCGGTGGATCCAAATGTGGTATGTGAAAAGAACACACATGAAATGACTGCAGTAGTTGTTAGTAAAGAGAACACACATGCAATGACACTGGTGGATCCATATGTGGTATGTGAAAAGAACACACATGCAATGACTCTAGTTGTTGTTAGTAAAACGAACACACATGCAATGACACTGGTGGATCCATGTGTGGTCTCTGAAGAGAACATACATTTCAATGACACTGGTGGATCCATATGTGGTATGTGAAAAGAACACACATGAAATGACACTGGTGGATCCATAGGTGGATTGTGAAAAGAGCACACATGCAATGACAATGGTGGATCCATATGTGGTATGTGAAAAGAACACACATTTCAATGACTCTGGTTGTTGTTAGTAAAAAGAACACAGATGCAATGACATTGGTGGATCCATAGGTGGATTGTGAAAAGAGCACACATGCAATGACTCTAGTGGATCCATATGTGGTATGTGAAAAGAATACACATGCAATGACTCAAGTTGTTGTTAGTAAAAAGAGCACACATGCAATGACACTGGTGGATCCATGCGTGCTCTCTGAAGAGAAAACGCATTTCAATGACACTAGTGGATCCATATGTGGTATGTGAAAAGAACACACATGAAATGACTCTAGTTGTTGTTAGTAAAAAGAACACACATGCAATGACACTGGTGGCACTACTACAGAAAGGCTTATAGCCTCCAGGTGGTTAGTGACAGGAAAAATTGTGCTTGTCACTACTGATTATTCTTAGCGACAGGCAAAGATAAGCCTGTCACTAGTATGAAACACTTGCGACGGGCGTATAAATGTGACTGTCACTAGCATTTATTTTTGAGTCGTGCGAATGAAAAAAATTACGTAGTGACATGCATATATAAATGCCTATCACTGAAAACACTCTATTTAGTGACGGGTTAAAATTGTGCCAGTCACTACTATTTTCCCTATAGGGCGGGTGCTAAAAGAGGCAAATGCTTACTGACAGAGATTCTACAGGGTTGTCACTCCGCGTATGCAATAGTGATTGTATATATATACCACCACGACACCACTGATATAAAAAGAGGTAGAGGACAGATCCAAGCATCTAGCCATCTACTAAAACTAACGGTTCAGATTAGCACTAAAACATGGTTAGATGGCACTGCTAAATAAACCGTCACGTGTTATCCCCACCTCCGCAGCAGCTGATTTAGCCCGCCTCCATCTCCCGTATCCATTGCCCAGCCGCTGCTCCATCGCCTGCCACCTCCAACGCGAGCCTAGATCGATCCGTGTTGAAGATGGGGATTGGGGAGCACATACTACCGCAGATGGAGGCCGAGCATAATGACTCGAGGGTCGCTAGAGTTGGGGATATCCCTGAGTTTTCTAGGAGGCGTCCGGATCACCATGCCACAACATACTTAGGTCTTGATCCGCCTCGGTGGCGCCGCCGCCGATACAGCAGGAGCGAAATCTGCCGCCTCCTCCTCCACCGGCTTCCGCGGACGCGACATAGCAAGGATCCGCCGCTGCAGGCCGAGATCCGCGTTGCCCCTCCTCCTCATGCAGATGTGCCAACAAAATATGCATGCCTCCTTTCACAAGGTTCATTCTCATTTTTCTACACTCTGCAATGTCGTGTGCTTCTATCGGATTCATGTCTGGAGAACCAAGGCTGGGGCTGTGCTATTAGCTGAGTGCGATTCAACAAGAATGTTAGCACCATTCATGATTTTAATAGAATGCATATGAAAGTGGTCGTAGTCATACTATTTGGCTGTATGAATGTATACATGTATAAGAATCAAAAGTAATATAGGAGTGAATTGGAACAATTGGTCCATACTAAAACAAGTTAGAATCTTATGAATATCAGTAGGTTTCAAGTGTATCTAAATGCTATTTATAAATTTTACACCAATTCCTTTTCATGACGGGATCAGCACATTGTATTGAGCATAGCTACGTAATTTACTCTCCGCAAACTCTGATAGCTTTGCCACACAAACATTAAGAGATAGGGAAAATTCATAACTATCAACAGAAAGCGGATGGAAACTACTTGCTGAATTTGGCTTGATATTTCTTTGCATGCATTCTGCTACAATATGCTTCCTGCGATCATGATCGTGTTGCATTTGGAAATGGCGATCCGTGTTGATAATTTGAATTGGGGAGCACATAAGACTGCAGATGGAACACGATCATGACTCACGCGACTGAACAAATAAAATGATCCCATGATAATGTTTGGAAGGATGGATTAAGGTAAACGCTGACACCTCTTTTATGTAGGAAAGTCGCCAAACCTGTTATGGCTACTGAGCGAGAAGCGCCTAGGCAAGATGAAATTGAGCAGCGAAGCCGGCTGGGCAAGTGGTAGCTTACTGTTAGGGGCGTCATTGGAAAACATTGCTGAGGTTCTTTAAGTTGCAAGTTCACATGCATATGTTCACTTTATTTAGATGGCCATTTGTAGAATAATTAGCAACCCGGCCACTTCATGCTAAATAAGCATTGGATTCCTGGTAAGAAATCCTAATAACCAACTTAAGGCTAAATAAGCATTGGATTCCTGCAATTTAATATATTTGTACACTATAGCACTATTATTTATTTATAATGAACCATGCATTGGGAGAGCTGTGGGTGTTGGTAACAGTAGAACTCTAAATCTTAAAATTTTCTTATTCTAGTTGTTTGCATTGAACTCTCAATTCTGAAATAGTTGGGATTGCAACACTTGTTTGCTAGTGCAGTTCAACCTTGTATGCACTGTTGTACTTATGATGTACTATTATCCTGCTACTAGATGATCTCGGATGATGTGTGACCTGCTCGTTTTAATTCTCCGGTTGGTGAATGCATGTCAGTTCATCTTTCTTGTATTCCCCTGCTTTTGGTTCTCAGCGTGATGTCCATTCTTATTTTATATTAAACAATGGAACATGGTAACATGTAAAAAAATTCACCATGGAGATACATGAAAAATTAATGGTATGACTTCGGACACTCAAATGCAACCCAGTCTAGACTCGGTTTATATTTCGGACATAGAATTTTCTAGAAGTTCCAATATAGTTTTCTCTAATTCTAGACATGAATAAGGACATGTTCTCAAGGATTACGAGTCAACGAGTCGCAACCTGTTGGTGGGGTGGCGACAAGGAGACTAGTCGTGACTAGTCTCTACTAGTGCTAGACTAGTCGATACATAATCGAGCTTTAACTACTAAAATATACTAAGCAACTAGTCTACTGATAGTAGTATATTAACAAGTTGACAATATATTTTGATGGCCTTGGGGAGTTAAGACGAACCTGGTACTGTGACAATTGTGCCTAGTGGGCAGGGCCTCCACTTCTCCTCGAGACAGACGTGAAGGAGAGAGATCAGGGCGAGGAGGAGAGGATCCCAGCATCATCTAGCAAGGTGAGGGAGGCGGCGGCGCCGGCGGCGACCTGGCAGCGGCCAGGTAAGAGGCGGCGCAAGGGGAGAGTGGCCAGGAGAGAGGCGGCTGGGTGGGGGAAATAACAATCTGTGGGGGGTTAGGGTTTTCACTCACACGGGGGCCTTTTTTCCCAGGCGACTAACTTGTCGAGATCGACTCAAAATCATAGACTTGTCATGAATAGTCAACGACTAGTCAACTTGTCGACCGATAACCTCAAGTAGTCGAGTCACTCCAGGTTGTCGACATCGAAGTTGCAACTGGTAGACAAGTTGCAAGACAAGTCGCGACTTGTCGAGCGACTCATAATCCTTGCATGTTCTTTAAATGAAGGAATATAATATTATATTGATGCATCTTTACTTTATAACCCTAGGTAGTACTAAAATGGACCATGAAATCTGTAGACACGATAATTTATATGTGGTCCATATGAATACTGAAGGGCAAATGGATGCCATGAAAAATGCTTGAAGTCTAATATCATTGCTAGGTGTTAGACTTTGATTATATTATCTATAAAACAGATTCTAGCGGTTCTGTTTGCAAGTAATTAGCAGAGGTTGTCAGTATATCGGCTTATGGGATATACTATTGGGACTTTTGGAGATTGCTGATCTAGAAGATTCTCCCTACAACTCAAATCAGGAATCCACTCAATCCATTAATGGGAAAACCTACGGAAGATGTGTTAAAAGAAAATCTAATTAAGCAGCACAAGAAATATCTGCATAGTTTTCTATTTATTTTGCAGAACATTAGCACATGAAAACTCACAATGGTCTTCAACTTCTCTATATTGGTACCTCTAAACAGCAGACGATACATGCATAATTGATACGTTAAATTTAGCTGGAGTGCACCAATGAAGCACATAAACCTCCAAAGTAATTAAACCACCTTATGAGTTTGCATCTAGAATCATATGCTTAACCTTGTGAAAATGATATGCATATTTCTACATCGCACTTTAGGTACATTTTCACATGATACTTAGTTGTACATCATACTTTGCCTACTCTACATCTGCAAGCTGCTGGACTTGTACAGGAAAAAAAGTAGTATGTTACCTGATTATAGAATGGGATGAACATGGTATTCCATACCCATAAGCATTAGCTGTATTCAGCACCAAACAAAAAGCATTGGTTGTGTTAGTTACTCCTACATGTAGTTGCTTGTCCATCTCCCTTCCAAAAATTGTAGTTTATTAATCAGCACAAATAATTTGTATGCAATGGATGCTCAAGTTTCCCGATATGCCTTTGCTCATAAGTATTGACTATAACAAGGGTTGGTTGAGATTAATTTTTATTTATGCATGCCTTCTTAGTTTGACTAACATGTTACCAGGCTGATTACTTCTTTGCGTAAATTTATTCATCCTATTTGATACTTACTACTTACTACTATCACATTGGTATCTTTGTATCTCTGTAGGTTTGATGAATAACATGTTCTCCTCGAGTCCAGTCCATTTGACCACAAGAAAGAGTTTACACGTGTCCATGGAATTTTTGCAAAAATCATCAATACAAAGGTCTCCTTGGAATTTGGGGTATTCTATGGCAGTGATGACTCGCCGGAGGTTCATGGTTCATGCACAAAGGTGGCTGTAACCAAATTGATCGAGAATGCATGATCCCGGAATGAGGTATGTGGCATTTTATGTTGTTTATTTTTTTTTTGTTTATTTGTCTCTGCAAATTTTTAGTCGAGTTATACTGGGATGATATGCTGATATGCTGCTCACTAGCTGGCTGATATGTTGCTCGCTGGCTATTCGCTGGTACTTTTGGTTGCTCGCTGCTACAACTTTAGCATATTAGTGTTGACTATCTAGTAGGACTAAATAGAGAATTAAATTTTAGCATAACATATATGCCAATGTGATGAGATAAAGCTAAACACGAGGACACAAACATGGACACCAAATTGTGATGATACTAACACACTCCTGCAATCAAAAAACCTGACACAATCTAGTATCTAGCAGGATAGAATTGTGTGACAAATACAATAACAAGAGGAAGGTACATTCTAGTTTATGATCATTTAGCAGCATGAGCAAGTGTGAGGAGCTGAAAAATAGATAGTACCCGAGAAAAAAGTAAACAAGAACCATAGCAACCATGCTTCCAAGTGCATGTTGGGGATGCAGTCCTACTTAACCAACAAACCATTTACTTGATCCTAATGGAGAGTATGTTGTATAAACTCATAAGGCAAACAACAAAACTTCCAATGCATGATTTGATAACATGATTTGCCATGTATGCTTGGATCTGATTAAATATACTAATACTACTTAGCAGAGGCTGTTGGGAAGACTCCCTGAGCATGACTCCCTGAGCATGGGCCTACGCTGGTCGGCGAGCTAATTAATCAACACACATTTAATTGGCATGAGTAACTGTTACAAAGTGTCGCAGTCACTGCTAACGGCAGGATTTACTATCACGTTTTCCTGCATTCCTGTTATCAGACGAGATGGCTCATCTCCTTACTATAATCTGACATGATAGAAGGTTTTTTAAGTACATGACAATATAGTTATCCACCTCTCCACATATCCATGCTTTGTAAGTTCTTTCCAGGTCAACCATGCGACACATCATGTGTGATATAACATACTTAACTATAGGTGATAATGCTCAGTTCTATGTTTAAATTCCAAAAGAAGTAAACAATAATAATTGTGGAGACGATCAGGTTCGGTTCATGCCATATGCTATTGCATCTTAATATTGTTGTAGATTTATGCCACAACCTTAGTACGAACATGATGTATTATTTTCTTATATTCGCATAAGTGAAGTAGTCTACAAAGTAATTAAGACTAGTGTTGAATGTTCACTTTCACTATACCAAAATCTAGTTCATCCTCTTTCCAGGAGAGGGCCAGTACTAATAACTTTTAACAACTTGCAGGTTTTTGCTCTTAAGACCCTTAGGGTGTTAGACGAGGAGGAGATAGAGCGCATAATTTGTGGTGAACATGATGCTTAATCTACGTATCACAACATTGGTCTAGCTACTTGTTTGTCTTCTAGAAGTCTATTTGGCGGTCCTATTTAATACTGGCAGAGTGTGTTTTGGCCATTTGGGGCTTACATGATGTGAGAGTTAGGGTTTGCATGCATTGGCAACCCTAGGTTTTTTACGGCGGAGATTGTGCGTATGTGTCTGGTCTGTGCAAAAAATATGTCATATTCAGTTATGTGATTATATCATCGTGCTATTTGAAATATTAGTGGAAAATGCATTTATTTTTTTATAACATCTTATTATGCTATATGGGATATTTGTGGAAAATGAATTTAATTTTTTTTACTGTCAAAATTCAAACCAGTGACGGGCAGAATAATGGGCATGTCACTACCAAACCCGAGAGGGTTGCCTCCGTTGATCGCAACTAGTGACATGCATCTTTTTTACCTGACACTAGTACACACATCCTAGTGACATGCACCCATAAACGCCTGTCACTGGTACACATACTAGTGATAGACACTTGCCTGGCACTAGTAACCTTGTACCAGTGACTAGTTATCGATGTGAGCGCTTTGCACATCCTTGATGGGCCTTTTGAGCCTATCACTAATGGCCTCTTCTGCAGTAGTGTGGATCCATATGTGCTATGTGAAAAGAACACACATACAATGACTCCAGTTATTGTTAGTAAAAAGAACACACATGTAATGACACTGCTGAATCCATGTGAGGTCTCTGAAGAGAACACACATTTCAATGGCACTGGTGGATCCATCTGTGGTATGTGAAAATAACACACATGAAATGACACTGGTGGATCCATAGGTGGATTGTGAAAAGAGCACACATGCAATGACTCTGGTGGATCCATATGTGCTATGTGAAAAGAACACACATGCAATGACTCCAGTTGTTGTTAGTAAAAAGAACACACATGCAATGACACTAGTGGATCCATGTGAGGTCTCTGAAGAGAACACACATTTCAATGGCACTGGTGGATCCATCTATGGTATGTGAAAATAACACACATGAAATGACTCAAGTTGATGTTAGTAAAAAGAACACACATTTCAATGACACTGGTGGATCCATATGTGGTATGTGAAAAGAACACACATGCAATGACTCCAGTTGTTGTTAGTAAAAAGATAACACATGCAATGACACTGGTGGATCCATGTGTGGTCTTTGAAGAGAACACACATTTCAATGACACTGGTGGATCCATATGTGGTATGTGAAAAGAACACACATGAAATGACTCCAGTTGTTAGTAAAAAGAACATACATTCAATGACACTGGTGGATCCATATGTGGTATGTGAAAAGAACACACATGCAATGACTCGATTCTTTGTTAGTAAAAAGAACACACATGCAATGACACTGGTGGATCCATGTGTGGTCTCTGAAGAGAACACACATTTCAATGACACTGGTGGATCCATATGTGGTATGTGAAAAGAACACACATGAAACGACACTGGTGGATCCATAGGTGGATTGTGAAAAGAGCACAAATGCAATGACAATGGTGGAACAATAGGTGGATTGTGAAAAGAACACACATGCAATGACACTTTTTGATCCATGTGTGGTCTCTGAAGAGAACACACATGCAATGACTCTGGTTGTTGTTAGTAAAAAGAGCACACATGCAATAAAACTGGTGGATCCATAGGTGGATCGTAAAAAGAACACACATGCAATGACACTGGTGGATCCATATGTGGTATGTGAAAAGAACACACGTGCAATGACTCTAGTTGTTGTTAGTAAAAATAACACACATGCAATGACACTGGTGGATCCATAGGTGGATCGTGATAAGAGCACACATGCAATCACTCTGGTGGATCCATATGTGGTATGTGAAAAGAACACACATGAAATGACACTGGTGGATCCATAGGTGGATTGTGAAAAGAGCACACATGCAGTGACACTGGTGGATCCATATGTGGTATGTGAAAAGAACACACGTTCAATGACTCTGGTTGTTGTTAGTAAACAGAGCACACATGCAATGACACTGATGGATCCATAGGTGGATTGTGAAAAGAACACACATGCAATTACACTGGTGGGTCCATATATGGTATGTGAAAAGAACACACATTTCAATGACTCTGGTTGTTGTAAAAAGAACTCACATGCAATGACACTGGTGGATCCAGAGGTGGATTGTGAAAAGACCACACATGCAATGAATCTAGTGGATCCATATGTGGTATGTGAAAAGAACACACAGGCAATGACACCAGTTGTTGTTAGTAAAAAGAACACACATGGAATGACACTAGTAGATCCATGTGTGGTCTCTCAAGAGAACACACATTTCAATGACACTGGTGGATCCATATGTGGTATGTGAAAAGAACACACATGAAATGACTGTAGTTATTGTTAGTAAAAAGAACATACATGCAATGACCTTTGGTGGATCCATATGTGGTATGTGAAAAGAACACACATGCAATTACTCCAGTTGTTGTTAGTAAAAAGAACACACATGCAATGACACTGGTGGATCCATGTGTGGTCTCTAAAGAGAACACATATTTCAATGACACTGGTGGATCCATATGTGGTATGTGAAAAGAACACACATGAAATGACACAGGTGGATCCATAGGTGGATTTGAAGAGAGCAAACATGCAATGACACTGGTGGATCGATAGGTAGATTGTGAAAAGAACACACATGCAATGACACTGGTGGATCCATATGAGGTATGTGAAAACAACACACATTTCAATGACTCTGGTTGTTGTTAGTAAAAAGAACACACATGCAATGACCTTGGTGGAACCATGTGTGGTCTCTGAAAAGAACACACATGTAATGACTCTAGTTGTTGTTAGTAAAAAGAGCACACATGCAATGACACTGGTGGATCCATAGGTGGATTGTGACAGGAGCACACATGCAATGACACTGGTGGATCCATATGTGGTATGTGAAAAGAACACACATTTCAATGACTCTGGTTGTTGTTAGTAAAAAGAACACACATGCAATGACACTTGTGGATCCATAGGTGGATTGTGAAAAGAGCACACATCAACGACACTGGTGGATCCATATGTCGTATGTGAAAAGAACACACATGCAATGACTCTGGTTGTTGTTAGTAAAAAGAACACACATGCAATGACACTGGTGGATCCATAGGTGGATCGTGATAAGAGCACACATGCAATGACTCCGGTGGATCCATATGTGGTATGTGAAAAGAACACACATAAAATGACACTGGTGGATCCATAGGTGGATTGTGAAAAGAGACACATGCAATGACACTGGTGTATCCATGTGTGGTCTCTAAAGAGAACACACATGCAATGACTCCGGTATTTGTTAGTAAAAAGTGCACACATGCAATGATACCGGTGGATCCATAGGTGGATTGTGAAAAGAACACACATGCAATGACACTGGTGGATCGATATGTGGTATGTGAAAAGAACACACATTTCAATGACTCTGGTTGTTGTTAGTAAAAAGAACACCCATGCAATGACACTGGTGGATCCATAGGTGGATTGTGAAAAGAGCACACATGCAATGAATCTGGTGGATCTTTATGTGGTATATGAAAAGAACACATGGGCAATGACTGCAGTTGTTGTTAGTAAAAAGAACACACATGCAATGACACTGGTGGTGATGGGGGATATGCCAAAGGGGGTATGCTCAGCATAACATTCCGATTGGGCCGAAGGGCCTGCGAGTGCGTCTGAAAGACAGCGACTGGACCATGAAGAAAGGAAAGGCCCATGTTGGCATTGGAAGCCGAAGCGTAGCAGAAGCCTAGTCGAGTTAGTTCAAAGGTCTCCGGATCCATATCTTGTTCGGAGCAGCTTGTAAACCCTAGCGAGGTGCTTCATATATAAACCTCCCTAGGGTATCTTAGAGACTTACGTTCCATCATACAACCCCTCAAGCGACTTGCTGCCTAGCCGCCGAGCTCGCCACCCTTGTAACTCGCTCCCTCATAATCTAATCTAGCAGGAGTAGGTCTTTACCCTCCAGGGGGCCGAACCTAGGTAAACCCATGTGCATCCGCCCCCATCTCGCAC
Organism: Avena insularis; assembly: GCA_023614405.1. NCBI lineage: Eukaryota > Viridiplantae > Streptophyta > Magnoliopsida > Poales > Poaceae > Avena > Avena insularis. The sequence goes on from CM042686.1 coordinate 318,796,755, forward strand.
CGCAGATGTCCGCCAACTCTTCCTCCCGAAACACTCAATCGCTGCCTATGGCAGCGACTAGCGTGGCCATTTCCACGACAGTGGTGCCCACCGTGGGGCATAGCAGGACTGGCATGAGTTATGCGGCGAGACCCTATTCGCTGATCGAGCGGCCGCTCGCCACCGGCCGCATGATCGCCATCGGCGGGATCTTGCAGATCCTGCCCAACAGCTACATCCCGCCGTCGCGCCCGGTCACGCACGCCGCGGTGATGCCGATCGGCTCCATCAACCTCTTCGTCGGCTTTACCGGCGCGGTCAATCCAGCCGCGATGATGATCGTCGGTGGGTCGCCCCCACACCGCGATCTGCTTTCGGAGGAGCAGGTCCGCTCCATCAGGGGCCTCGTCACCGAGTATGACTCGGCCGCTAGCGATGCGGCCGAGACTAACGTCGCCACCAACGACGACACCCTGAACGACGACAACTATTCCGCGACCCCTGCATCGGTCAACGGATCCATCACCGCCGCGTCACGGGAGGACTCCATCACGTGAGTCTACAACCCCGAGGATTTCGAGGATCCCTCTATCTTGGGGATCTTCGACTCCGACTCTGGCTCGGAATCCCCCGAGGATTTTCGCGCCAGATCCAATCGCTTCAACACGATTTACATGGCGGGTAGCACAGCCGCCCCGCCAGATCCATTCTCCACGCCGATCACGCCGAACGCGATGGCCATGGAGGTGGAACAAGCCCGCCTGCGGCTCCAGGAGGCGCAACGCAATGAACTCGCCGAGTGCGAGAAATACCGCCTCGAACGAGAGACGGTGAAGGAGCTGTCACTCTATCACCAACGCTGCATCAGGACCTGCCTGAACCCTGATGTTCAGGGCCGCGTCCTGAACTTCAACGACGAGGGCGACCCCACACACGCCGCCGAGCGCGAACATGGCGAGAACGCGCCGCCAGGAGGAGGCAACCCCGCGAGACCACCACCCGAGGCACCGGCGACTGGGGCCCCTCCACCACCCATGGGCCGTGCGCTCCCACCAGACCAACCTTGGATCATCATCTCACCTCAAGCCCGAGAATCCAACGGGTTACCACTATACTCCACCCCGATGGACAACGTCGTCACGGCCGATGCCGCGATCGCCAACCTTGATGTCCAAGGCGAAGGCGCGCTACAGATCTAGTATGCCAAGGCACTACTCGTCAGGGCTGTCGAGCAACAAGCCACGGGAGTCGACCCGCAGGGGCGGATGTATTCCCACTCGTCAGCAAGCAGGGAGGCATCAAGCGGCCACCCCACCGTGGCTAACGCAATAGTTTGCCCACCACCCCAACCCCTGGCGAACCAACCACGGGCCGCCAACCCCGCGTTGTCGACCAACGAGCCGTGACCTGCGAACAACACCGTCACTGCAAATGGGCAAACCCTCGATGCCCGAACGCACATCATCAACAATCAGGCGTGGCGGTCGCCCCAGCCCTACGACATGCGACACACCCTCGCCAACCGCGGCGACCCGGAGCCAAGAGGCTCGCTCAGCCGAGTCGGGCCATAATGCTTTGCACCCATGATCCGCGGGGAAAAATACCCCGCCAACTTCAAGGCCCCCAAGGAGATCGAGAAGTACGACCCGACGTACGACCCGGCTATTTGGCTGGACACATATCTCATGGCAATGGGGATCGCAGGCCACACCGAACTGCTCGTCGCTCGCTACCTCCCCCTGATGATGGAGGGTGCGACCCGACAATGGATCAACACACTACTCGCCGACAACATCGATTCCTGGGAAGAAATGCGGGACGCCTTCGTCAGGCACTTCGAGGGCTCCTACACCCGTGCCACCACCATCGAGGACCTTGAGCAATGCATCCAGGGACAACGCGAGTCGACCCGCCGGTGGATCCAAAGGTGGCAAGAACTATGGATAAACGCCTCCGGCATCCACCCAGACATGGCGATACACTGCTTCAAGAACGCGTGCCGGTACGAACCTCTGGTCGCCAAGATCAAGAGGGTCTACCGGACGCTTGATAACATCCCCGACCTCCTCAAGATTGCCAAGTGCTACGCGGAGGAGGACCCCAACCAAGACTCCGACGACGAGTTGGGAGGAAGACGGCGCACTAGCATCCACGACAGTGAGCGCCTACGCAACATGCACTATAGCAACACCCGCATCACCGGCAAGTGCCGGACCGACGGGCGAGTCGACTTTGTCGCCAACACCGGCTACGGCCAACGCGACTCCAAGAACTACCGCCGCGGCAGAGGAAACTAGCGTGACAGCAGGAACTACCACGCCAACAACGCGACGAGGCCGAAATTCGACCCCGCCGCCCTGCTTAATCAGCCCTGCATCTACCACAGCAGGGAGGGAAAACCAGCCACCCACACCACCGCCGACTACCACTCTCTCAAAGACATCGAGAAGGCGAGACGCGCAAGGGAGGACCCTAACAATAACCAACCGCGGGACAACAGGAACGGCGGCGGCTTCGGAACCGCCGTCGGGTCGCTACATACCTTCACTGGGCTCGGCACCAAGCGTGAGAAGAAGGTACTCGCCCGCGCGGTCGCTGTCAATGCGGTGACGCAAGTCGACATCCCCCGCTTCCTAAACTGGTCCGAGCAGAGCATCACCTGGAGTCGCCAGGACCACGCGCCAAGAATCGAATATCCAGGGCGAGTCGCCCTGGTGGTCAGGCCAAAGGTGGCCGACTACTGGCTGCCCAAGACGTTGATGGACGGTGGGAGCTCCATCAACATCCTGTACCTCGACACCTTCAAAAGGCTCCAGCTCCTAGAAACAGCCATCGAGCCAACACTGACGACCTTCCACGGCATCGTCCCCGGTCGGAAGGCGTACCTGATCGGAAAGGTGACGCTGCCAGTCACCTTTGGCACCCCGGCAAACTACCACACGGAGAGAATCATCTTCGAGATGGTGAACTTCCGTAGCCCCTACCACTGCGTCCTGGGCTGCCGGGCATTCGCAAAGTTCATGGCGACCCCACACTACGCCTAGAACATGATGAAGCTCCCTGGGCTGAGCGGCATCATCACCGTCCACGGCGACCCCGATATGGTCGTGGAATGCGAAGAAAAAGGCGCTGAGCTCGCCGACGCCGTCATCGCTGCGGAGACTGACCACGCGGAGGAGCTCGCGAAATACGCGGGCAACATCAACAAGGATGATCCCACCATCCCGAAGAAACCAATCGCTGCGAATTCCACGTTCGAGGTGACCACGCACACCCGCACCGTCGAGCTCGTCCCATGCGACTCCAGCCAGACGGTCACCATCGGGGTGCACATGAGCCCTGCATAGGAAAGCGTGCTCATCAGGTTCCTCCGTGAGAACCGTGACATCTTCGCATGGAAGCCATCTGACATGCCAGGTGTCCCAAGGGAACTAGCTGAGCACAAACTTAATGCATACCCCAAAGTGCGACCAGTAAAGAAGTCGCTACGACCCTTTAATGAAGAGCGTCGTCGAGCAATCACCGAGGAAGTCCAGCGCCTGCTAGCCGCAGGCTTCATCCGGCCAATCACGTACTCCAAGTGGCTGGCAAACCCAGTCCTGGTTCTCAAAAAGAACAACACCTGGAGAATGTGTATCGACTACACCATTCTCAACAGCACCTGCCCGAAGGAGGAGTTCGTCCTTCCGCGCATCGATCAGGTCATTGACTCGACCGCGGGATCGGAGTCGCTGTGTTTTCTCGATGCCTACTCTGTTTACAACCAGATCAAGATGGCGGTCGAAGACGAGGAGAAGACGGCGTTCATCATGCCATTCAGCGCATTCTGCTACATGGCCATGACGTTTGGCCTCAAGAATGCAGGCGCCACATACCAGAGGTGCATGCAGGAGTGTCTAGCGAGCCAAATTGGCCGCAACATCCATGTCTACATCGTCGACGTGGTGGTAAAATCCACCCGCCAGAACGATCTGCTCGACGACCTAGCAGAAACCTTCGCAAATCTACGGAGGTACAACATCAAGCTGAACCCCGGAAAATGCACCTTCGGCGTACCCACCGGACAACTTCTGGGGTACGTACTCTCCAAGCGAGGCATTGAGGCCAACACCACCAAGATCGACACCATCGCGCGACTCGGGAAACCCGAGTGCCTGCGCGACGTCCCAAAGTTGGCAGGGCGAGTCGCGGCTCTCAGTCGCTTCATCCCCCGACTAGGCGAGAAGGCAATGCCCCTATACCGCCTGATGCGCAAGAACCCAACGTTCCAATGAGACGGAGAGGCCGACAACACACTGAAAGCACTCAAAGAAGTGCTACTCGCGGCACCACTACTCGCCACGCCACTCGACAAAGAGCCAATGCTCGTTTACATCGCGGCCTCCAATCGGGTCGTCAGCGCCGTGATGGTCGTCGAACGACCGGAAGAGGGCAAGGAGCACCCCATACAGTGCCCAGTATACTACATCAGCAAAGTCTTAACAGACTCACGACATCGCTACCCGCAATACCAAAAACTGGTGTACGCGGTATTCCGAGCACAGCGGCGACTCCCGCACTACTTCCAGGAGCACCCAATCACGGTGGTATCCTCCGCGCCCCTGCAAGACATCATACGCAATCGCGATGCGACTGGGCGAGTCGCCAAGTGGGCTATCGAGATCGGCGTCCACAACATCAAGTACGAGCCCCGAAAAGCGATGAAGTCGCAAGGCCTGGCTGATTTCCTCGCCGACTGGGAAGAAGCACAACAACTAGAGAAGCTCCCATACCTCCACCACTGGTCGCTCCACTTCGACGGCTCCAAGAACGCCAATGGCGCGGGGGCTAGGGTCATACTGACCTCCCCCAAAGGAGATAAGCTCCGCTATGTGCTCCACCTCAACTTCAAACCCTGCACCAATAACATGGCGGAATACGAGGCCCTCCTCCACGGCATGAGAGCCGCCAAGTAGATGAACATCAATTTCCTACGATGCTACGGCGACGCCAACCTAGTCACCGGCCAAGTCGTTGGGACATGCGATGCTGTTTCCCCAACAATGATAGCGTACCGCCAAGCCATCGACCAGTTGGGAGGACACTTTGACGGCTATTCCATCGAGTGGATCGACAGGCGTAAAAACGAGGAGGCAGACGCCCTTTCCCGCATCAGATAGGCTCGACAGGCGCCACCAGTAGGCGTCTTCCTCAACATCATCCACAAACCCTTCGTCAGCCCACCGAAGGAGATCGACGTCAGGATCCCACTACAACCAGAACCAGCCTTAGTCGCCATGGTTGTGGAACCTAGCGATTGGACAGCGCCATACGTCGCCTTCCTAGAACACAAAATCCTACCGAGCAATGAGAAAGAGGCGCGAATGATCGTGCGCCACCGCAAATCCTTCGTCATCATCAACGGCGAGCTCCACAAGCGCAGCGTGACCGGTGTGTTCCAGCGCTGCGTACAGCCAGAGGAGGGCCGCAAGATCCTCCAGGACATTCATGCCGGCAACTGCGGCCATCACGCCGGCGCCAAGTCGCTAGTCGCCAAGGCAATGCGACATGGTTTCTACTGGCTCACCGCACACGCCGATGCCACCGACGTCGTCCAAAGATGCGTCGATGCCAGAAGTACGCCAACCAGACGCACCTTCCTGGTTCGGCACTCAAGACAATCCCCATCACATGGCCATTCACCGTATGGGTCATGGACATGGTCGGCCCGTTCAAGAAGGCCCCATCTGGCTTCACTCACCTCCTGGTCGCAGTCGACAAGTTCACCAAATGGGTGGAGGCCAAGCCGATCAAGAAGTGCGACGGCAAGACGGCTACCAAGTTCCTCCGTGAACTCATCTACCGGTACGGCTACCCACACAGCATCATCACAGACAACGGCACCAACTTCGCCAAGGGGGTCATGGCGGAATTCTGTGAGGAGCATGGCATACGACTCGACCTCGCATTAGTCGCTCACCCGGAGTCAAATGGCCAAGAAGAGCGGGCCAACCAGAGCGTCCTCCACGGTCTCAAGCCGCGACTGCAGGTGCCCCTCGAGCGCACCCCAGGATGTTGGGTCGACGAGCTCCCCTCTGTGATATGGGGGAGCCGCACCTCCATCAACCGATCAACCGGGTTCACGCCTTTCTTCATGGTGTATGGCGCCGAAGCCGTAATGCCAACAGACCTGGAGCACGACTCCCCTCGAGTCGTCAACTACGTCGAGGTGGCCAACGAGACCTGGCTCGCTCCCGCACCGCCATATACCAGCAAGGACTTCGCCGTTATCACAGCCGCCGAGTGCGAACTCGCACCTTCCAGGAAGGCGACCTGGTCCTACGATTGGCCCAGGACAGGAAGGGCATGCACAAGCTCTCGCCCCCATGGGAGGGGCCATTCGCGATAGGCCGAGTCCTTGGTAACGATGCCTACTACCTCATCGACATACGGGGTGATGGCCAGTTGGAGGTCGGGAGGCCATGGAATGTAAATCTCCTCAGAAAGTTCTACACTTAGAACCACACAATGTACTCTGTCGGAATATATAAATGAAATTCATTCGGATCGCACAAATTGTGCCCACTCGCCATATTCTTGTGCCACTCGCACTCGTACATGCAAGCAATACGCCATTCACGGAAGTCAACCTCTGGTCGAGCGACCGGCACGACAAAGTAGTGCGGCACAAGAGCACCAGAAGTATTCGGGCCTTGTGTCATCCACGAAAAACGCCAACCTGGAGCCACCATTGGAGTCGCCTAGCCCGACTGGCCCACCAAGCCAAGACATCCGATACACGCTTCCCACAGCGACCTGTCCCTCCCACCCTCGAGCAAAAGCGACTCGAACAGTTAAGTACCACGCACGGGGACTCCGCAAAACGGGAACCCCACGCGGCTCGGGAACACACCTAGTAAGAGAGCTGCCTAGGGCGCCAGCGGCCAGCTCTCCGGGCGGGGGAGGCGATGTTACAAACAACGCATTCACAACCTGCAATAGGATCACGACCAATACGGTCGAGCACAATTCTCGGGGAATCGCTCACAAGCGAACCCTACTCGCGCTCGGGGACTCGCCGCTCAGGAGACGCGAGGGATAAAAACAAACGAGAAAACAAATCAAACACATAGAAATACAAAATTGAGTTATACCCCATTAAAGGGCGGACGCGCTCGGGGACTCGCTCAAATTGTTGAACAAAAGATTTCCTTAATCATAACACGATTCGACCAAGTCCCCGCGACATGAATTACAAAAACATCATACAACGTTCACCACTTGGCATCTATTACAACTATTACATTTGCTTACTCCACATGCCCTGACAAAGAAGAAGCGCCACCACCCTTGACGCGCACAAAGGGCCGCCACGGGTTCGCTCGGTACGTGGTCAGTGACTTTGCCAACGATGACCGGTAGGGTGCTCCGACTTCATGTAACGGTGCTCCGGCTTGTGGTCGCCAGGCGCCAACACCGTCTCCTGGTACGGCAGAAGATCCCCCATCGCCAAGACACGGTCGGCATAAGGAGTGGCCTTTGTAGTCAGCTTCAGCACCTCCGACATCTCCACCATGCCGGTCGCCAAAGGATAGCCACTCGTGACGTCAGATCGAAGTCGTCCGGGAAATGTGCGAGACCCAAGCTCAACGCTGTGGCGGCCTCGCGTCTAAACGCGGAGCGCGTCATCCACTCCACAACCGTGGGCACCTCCTCCAGATAGCGCCACACCTCCGTGAGTCCCCCAGGGATGACTTCAGTGGGAGACATGCCCTGAAGAGTCGCCTAGACACACAACGCAGAGGCCGTGGCCGCATTCACCACGACAGTCACGCACTACGAGGCGGTATAAGTCTGCACCACCGGGTCGCTTTGGCCTACCACAGCTGGAAAGTCAGATGTCAGTGAAACAATGAAACCCCCAAAGAGGAGACCCAACAAAAGGATAAGGCAAATGACAGAAACTCACCAAGAAACTTGCGGAAATTCTCCTTGACGTGCTTCTCCAAAGCGGCTTGCTCGTTATGCAGCCCCACAATGATGGAGTCCGTGGCCTTGCGTTCCTCTTCAGCAGCGGCGACGACAGCCTTCGCCCGTTCCTCCGAAGAAATTGAGGCCGCCTTAGCACCCTCCAACTCCTTGACCAGGGAGGCCACTCGCCCATTCGCCGCGTCCAGTTCGGCGAGTGGGACATACCCCTCACGGGCCTTGGAGACCTCAGCCGTGAAACCATCTGCAAGTGGAGATGTCAGAGTATTGCACAAAACCAACTCATAACAAGCAAAGAAGAACAACGCCAAACACTCACCGATCCTCTCCTGAAGCCGCTGGTTCACCTCTTGCGCCTCGCGCAAGTCACGCTCCAGGCGCTCTCGTGCAGCCTGCCGATCAGTCGACTCCCACTGTAACCCCTGAAAAACAACGAGCCTAGCTAAGCATTGGGAGGAAAAGAAAAACCAGTTCCCTGCCGCTAAAATTCAGCGACCAGGAACTCGGGGACTGGAGAAGGAAGAAAAACAAAAACTAGTTCCCAGCCGCTGAAATTCAGCGACTAGGAACTCGGGTACTAGAGAAGATAGGAAAATAAAAACAATTCCCAGCCGCTGAAATTCAGCGACTAGGAATTCGGGGACTGGACATACCTGAATAGCAACGCCAAGCATCTTGTGAAGTTCAGCAGCGTCAGTCAACGGGACCGTGAAGGAGGTGCGCCCGCGGCGGGCCCCAATCTCCGCGTCCACGATTTCCGGGAACTGCGGAGACTACGCATCCGCAACGCCTGGAAACCCCCTTGCCATAAAGCGAGGGAATGTCGTCGACGGCCTGGTAGGGGCGCTGGCCGCCGGGACCGGCACCTCCGGCACGGACGCAGCTGGTGCTGGCTCTGACCGCGTCGCCGCCCCCTCTTCGACAAGCGGCACAGCAGCTGTCTCCACGGTGCTTCCCCCGGTCGCGGCGTCGTCAGCGCCCCCCTTCTGCTTCTTCGCGACTTCAGCAGACGCGACATCCTCAGAGGCCTTCCTCTTCTTGGGTAGATTGCCCTCTCCCGCGCTAGTGGCCGGTGGAATCTTGGCAACCGAAGGGCGACCAATCTTCTTAGCCCCTGACCTGCATGAGCCCTTCCAATCAGCACAACCACGACACGAAAGAAGCAAAGCAAATTGGGACAAGGAAGCACAACTTACTTGGCGACTGGAAGAACATGAAGCCTAGTACTGATATGGGCAGGCTTGTCCAACTCTGGGCCCAGCTTGCGGTTGAGCCCTCGCTCGAAGACATCCGAAGCCCACGAAACCGAGGGCTTCCTTGACGACAAAGCCGCAGTCGCCAGGATCTCCGGCTCTGACGCCGCTGCCTTCGACGGCTGTGGCGACTTGGGCGGGACCGCTTCGGTCGCTTCTTGGCTTGGGACCCCCGAGATCGACGACACGATCATCGTCAGGGGCACCTCTACCACCACCTCTGTGTCCTCGCCCTCCAACCCCTTCGTCGGGATTGCGGCCCTTGGGGCCTTGTGCAAGACTTCGGGAGATCCTTCGTCGTCGGAGTCGTCGTCCGACCCGAACACCCCGACGACCTGACCGGTGATGCAGGCCTTTTTGCCAGCGACTTGGGCTGGCGTGGGGGCTCAAGGCGAGGCAGTGCTTGGCCGACGTCGCTGCTCTGGCGACCTCATCGCCTTCTTCGAACTCGTCTAGGCTTCGGTCGCTTCGACCTCTCGCTGTTTCTGCATTCGGGTCTTGCGGGCCACAGGTGCTGGGGGAGGGACCTCTTCTTCATCCCCGTCGCTATCGGAAGGATCCCCCTCGGAATCTTCCTCCAGTTCCTAGGGAACTTCTTCGTCAAGCGGAGGGAGCCAACCCTCCAATACCTGAAAAAGCTGAGAACCACTGCGATTCAAAACATGCCAAGCGAAAAGACTGAAATTGAGATACGGACGCAGCGATTGGAAAGAAAACTTACTATGGGGGCTTCGTTCTTCACGGGAGTATACGGGGCGACCCCGACCGCCACGCCCGTGAACTCCGCGTCGGTGATCTTCTTCAGGGTGGCCTTGTAATCTTCGGCCTCCAATGACTCCTTGCTGGTTCGAGATGGATCATGCTTCCCGCTGTACTCGTACATCCAGTGTGGACAAGCCGCCAGCGGAACCAGGCGCCGCCCAAGCCAGCAATTGTAGAGGTTGATCGGAATCAACCCCTGGTCCTTCAGCTTCTGGATCTGATCCATCATTTTTGCGACGGCCATCCGCTGATCTTCAAGGAGCTTCTTCGGTGCCAGTCGGCAGGGCTCGCTCCTCTCGGCGATGAATTCAGGAAGGGAGACCTCACCGGAGGGAGTAGCTTCCTTGACGTAGAACCAGCTTTTCTTCCACTCGCTGGCGGCCTTCTTCGGCAGGAGGAGCTTGACGAAGTTGGCCTTCGGCTTCAACTGGAAGGTGACCCCGCCTGCGGCCAGCATCAAGCCGCTGGACGCCTCGCGCCCGATGCGGCCGTGGAAGAGCTCCAGCCACAATGGGAAATATGGCCTGCAGCCGAGGTAGCACTCGCAGAAGGCGACGAAGATCGCCAGCTGCTCGATGCTATGTGGACCAAGATCAGAGGGCTTGATCGTGTAGTACGCGCAGAAGCGGCGGAAGAAGAGCGAAGTAGGGAACCCTAAGCCCCTCTCGAGATGGCTGGTGAAGCAGATTAACTCGCCGGGTCACGGTTTTGGCTCAGTCTCGGAGGAGGGGGGAACCCGCCAATTTCCCTTGCGGAGCACCCCGGCGTCCTCAAAGGACCTCAGCTGGGCCGTGGTGCACATGGATTTCCCCCATAAGCCTTTGGGAGGCGCCATCGAGTGAGAAGTGGGATCGCGTGACGCGGGGAGAGTAAGTCGGGAGGAAGCAGAAAGAAAGAGCAAATGAGGAAGGATGAAGAATGCAAACCGGATCGCGAAGCTGATCCATCACTCCCCTTATATGGGAAACATCACCCGCCAAAATTGGGATAGCCGTTACCCACGGTAATTGTGCCGTAGTTACCGTTGGAAATTCCAACAGATAGTTTGACTAAAGTTGCCGGTCGAACTCTGGTTCATACGCCACCGCCGCTCTCTTCTACTTGAAATGACGACTGGGCAGCAATGATGTTCGTTGAAGTGACGAATGGGGCTATGGAGAAATTCTCCTCGGTTTTAATAAAGTCCATCGCCGACTCGACTGGACGCCCAAATTGGGTTCGCCTACTTCGAACACCAAAAGGACGCCCACGCCTACGTCAACGATGGCCTCAGGGACTACTGATGGGGATATGCCAAAGGGGGTATGCTCAGCAGAACGTTCCGATTGGGCCGAAGGTCCTACGAGTGCGTCTGAAAGACATTGACTGGACCATGAAGAAAGGAAAGGCCCATCGACTGGCGACTGGAAGCCCAGAAGCATAGCAGAAGCCCAGTCGAGTTAGGTCAAAGGTCTCTGAATCCATATCTTGTTCGGAGGCAGCTTGTAAACCCTAGCGAGGTGCTTCATATATAAACCTCCCTAGGGTATCTTAGAGACTTACGTTCCATCATACACCCCCTCAAGCGACTTGCTGCCTAGCCGCCGAGCTCGCCACCCTTGTAACTCGCTCTCTCATAATCTAATCTAGCAGGAGTAGGTCTTTACCCTCCAGGGGGCCGAACCTGGGTAAACCCATGTGCATCCGCCCCCATCTCGCACCGCGGATGGCTGCCAACTCTTCCTCACGAAACATTCAATCGCTGCCTATGGCAGCGACTGCCGTGGCCATTTCCATGACAGGTGGATCCATGTGTGGTCTCTGAAGATAACACACATTTCAATGACACTGGTGGATCCATTTTTGGTATGTGAAGTGACTCCAGTTGTTGTTAGTAAAAAGAACACACATGCAATGACACTGGTGGATCCATATGTGGTATGTGAAAAGAACACACATGCAAGTACTCCAGTTGTTGTTAGTAAAAAGAACACACATGCAATGAGAGTGGTGGATCCATGCGTGGTCTCTAAAGAGAACACACATTTCAATGACACTAGTGGATCCATATGTGGTATGTGAAAAGAACACACATGAAATGACACAGGTGGATCCATAGGTGGATTGTGAAAAGAGCACACATGCAATGACACTGGTGGATCCATAGGTGGATTGTGAAAAGAACACACATGCAATGACACTGGTGGATCCATATGTGGTATGTGAAAACAACACACATTTCAATGACTCTGGTTGTTGTTAGTAAAAAGACCACACATGCAATGACACTGGTGGATCCATGTGTGGTCTCTGAAGAGAACACATATGCAATGACTCTAGTTGTTGTTAGCAAAAAGAGCACACATGGAATGACATTGGTGGATCCATAAGTGGATTGTGAAAAGAGCACACATGCAATGACACTGGTGGATCCATATGTGGTATGTGAAAAGAACACACATTTCAATGACTTTGGTTGTTGTTAGTAAAACGAACACACATGCAATGACACTAGTGGATCCATAGGTGGATTGTGAAAAGATCACACATGCAATGACTCTGGTGGATCCATATGTGGTATGTGAAAAGAACACACATGCATTGACTCTAGTTGTTGATAGTAAAAAGAACACACATGCAATGACACTTGTGGATCCATGTGTGGTCTCTGAAGAGAACACACATTTCAATGAGACTGGTGGATCCATATGTGGTATGTGAAAAGAACACACATGAAATGACTCCAGTTGTTGTTAGTAAAAAGAACACACATGCAATGGCACTGGTGGATCCATGTGTGGTCTCTGAAGAGAACACACATGCAATGACTCTGGTTGTTGTTAGTAAAAAGAGCACAGATGCAATGACACTGGTGGATCCATTGGTGGATTGTAAAAAGAACACACATGCAATGACATTGGTGGATCCATATGTGGTATGTGAAAAGAACACACATGCAATGACTCTGGTTGTTGTTAGTAAAAAGAACACACATGCAATGACACTGGTGGATCTAGAGGTGGATCGTGATAAGAGCACACATGCAATGACTCCGGTGGATCCATATGTGGTATGTGAAAAGAACACACATGAAATGAAACTGGTGGATCCATAGGTGGATTGTGAAAAGAGCACACAAGCAATGACACTGGTGGATCCATGTGTGGTCTCTAAAGAGAACACACAAGCAATGAATCCAGTTGTTGTTAGTAAAAAGAGCACACATGCAATTACACTGGTGGATCCATAGGTGGATTGTGAAAAGAACACACATGCAATGACACTGGTGGATCCATATGTGGTATGTGAAAACAACACATATTTCAATGACTCTAGTTGTTGTTCGTAAAAAGAACTCACATGCAATGATACTGGTGGATCCATAGGTGGATTGTGAAAAGAGCACACATGCAATGACACTGGTGGATCCATGTGTGGTCTATGAAGAGAACACACATGCAAAGACTCTGGTTGTTGTTAGTAAAAAGAGCACACGTGCAATGACACTGGTGGATCCATAGGTGGATTGTGAAAAGAGCACACATGCAATGACACTGGTGGATCCATATGTGGTATGTGAAAAGAACACACATTTCAGTGACTCTGGTTGTTGTTAGTAAAAAGAACACACATGCAATGACACTGGTGGATCCATAGGTGGATTGTGAAAAGAGCACAGATGCAATGACACTGGTGGATCCATATGTCGTATGTGAAAAGAACACACATGCAATGACTCTGGTTGTTGTTAGTAAAAAGAACACACATGCAATAACACTGGTGGATCCATAGGTGGATCGTGATAAGAGCATACATGCAATGACTCCGGTAGATCCATATGTGGTATGTGAAAAGAACACACATAAAATGACACTGGTAGATCCATAGGTGGATTGTGAAAAGAGCACACATGCAATGTAACTGGTGTATCCATGTGTGGTCTTTGAAGAGAACACACATGCAATGACTCCAGTTGTTGTTAGTAAAAAGAGCACACATGAAGTGACACTGGTGGATCCATAGGTGGACTGTGAAAAGAACACACATGCAATGACACTGGTGGATCCATATGTGGTATGTGAAAAGAACACACATTTCAATGACTCTGGTTGTTGTTAGTAAAAAGAACACACATGCATTGACTCCAGTTGTTGATAGTAAAAAGAGCACACATGCAATGACACTTGTAGATCCATGTCTGGTCTCTGAAGAGAACACACATTTCAATGACACTGGTCTCTGAAGAGAACACACATTTCAATGACACTGGTGGATCCATATGTGGTATGTGAAAAGAACACACATGAAATGACTGCAGTTGTTGTTAGTAAAATGAACACACATGCAATGGCACTGGTGGATCCATGTGTGGTCTCTAAAGAGAACACACGTGCAATGACTCTGGTTGTTGTTAGTAAAATGAGCACACATGGAATGACACTGGTGGATCCATAGGTGGATTGTAAAAAGAACACACATGCAATGACATTGGTGGATGCATATGTGGTATGTGAAAAGAACACACATGCAATGACTCTGGTTGTTATTAGTAAAAAGAACACACATGCAATCACACTGGTGGATCCATAGGTGGATTGTGAAAAGAGCACACATGCAATGACACTAGTGGATCCATATGTGGTATGTGAAAAGAACACACATGCAATGACTCTGGTTGTTGTTAGTAAAAAGAACACACATGCAATGACACTGGTGGATCCATAGGTGGATTGTGAAAAGAACACACATGCAATGACACTGGTGGATCCATAGGTGGATTGTGAAAAGAACACACATGCAATGACACTGGTGGGTCCATATGTGGTATGTGAAAAGAACACACATGCAATTACTCCAGTTGTTGTAAGTAAAAAGAACACACATGCAATGACACTGGTGGATCCATGTGTGGTCTCTAAAGAGAACACACATTTCAATGACACTAGTGGATCCATATGTGGTATGTGAAAAGAACACACATGAAATGGCACAGGTGGATCCATAGGTGGATTGTGAAAAGAGCACACATGCAATGACACTGGTTTATCCATAGGTGGATTGTGAAAAGAACACACATGCAATGACACTGGTGGATCCATATGTGGTATGTGAAACAACACACATTTCAATGACTCTGGTTGTTATTACTAAAAAGACCACACATGCAATGACACTGGTGGATCCATGTGTGGTCTCTGAAGAGAACACATATGCAATGACTCTAGTTGTTGTTAGCAAAAAGAGCACACATGGAATGACACTGGTGGATCCATAGGTGGATTGTGAAAAGAGCACACATGCAATGACACTGGTGGATCCATATGTGGTATCTGAAAGAACAAACATTTCAATGACTCTGGTTGTTGTTAGTAAAAACAACACACACGCAATGACACTAGTGGATCCATAGGTGGATTGTGAAAAGATCACACATGCAATGACTCTGGTGGATCCATATGTGGTATGTGAAAAGAACACACATGCATTGACTCCAATTGTTGATAGTAAAAAGAGCACACATGCAATGACACTTGTAGATCCATGTCTGGTCTCTGAAGAGAACACACATTTCAATGACACTGTTGGATCCATATGTGGTATGTGAAAAGAACACACATGAAATGACTGCAGTTGTTGTTAGTAAAAAGAACACACATGCAATGGCACTGGTGGATCCATGTGTGGTCTCTGAAGAGAACACACATGCAATGACTCTGGTTGTTGTTAGTAAAAAGAGCACACATGCAATGACACTGGTGGATCCATAGGTGGATTGTAAAAAGAACACACATGCAATGACATTGGTGGATCCATATGTGGTATGTGAAAAGAACACACATGCAATGACTCTGGTTGTTGTTAGTAAAAAGAACACACATGCAATGACACTGGTGGATCCAGAGGTGGATCGTGATAAGAGCACACATGCAATGACTCCGGTGGATCCATATGTGGTATGTGAAAAGAACACACATGAAATGAAACATGTGGATCCATAGGTGGATTGTGAAAAGAGCACGCAAGCAATGACACTGGTGGATCGATGTGTGGTCTCTGAAGAGAACACACAAGCAATGAATCCAGTTGTTGTTAGTAAAAAGAGCACACATGCAATTACACTGGTGGATCCATAGGTGGATTGTGAAAAGAACACACATGCAATGACACTGGTGGATCCATATGTGGTATGTGAAAAGAACACATATTTCAATGACTCTAGTTGTTGTTAGTAAAAAGAACTCACATGCAATGATAGTGGTGGATCCATAGGTGGATTGTGAAAAGAGCACACATGCAATGACACTGGTGGATCCATGTGTGGTCTATGAAGAGAACACACATGCAATGACTCTGGTTGTTGTTAGTAAAAAGAGCACACATGCAATGACACTGGTGGATCCATAGGTGGATTGTGAAAAGAGCACACATGCAATGACACTGGTGGATCCATATGTGGTATGTGAAAAGAACACACATTTCAATGACTCTGGTTGTTGTTAGTAAAAAGAACACACATGCAATGACACTGGTGGATCCATAGGTGGATTGTGAAAAGAGCACACATGCAATGACACTGGTGGATCCATATGTCGTATGTGAAAAGAACACACATGCAATGACTCTGGTTGTTGTTAGTAAAAAGAACACACATGCAATGACACTGGTGGATCCATAGGTGGATCGTGATAAGAGCACACATGCAATGACTCCGGTGGATCCATATGTGGTATGTGAAAAGAACACACATAAAATGACACTGGTAGATCCATAGGTGGATTGTGAAAAGAGCACACATGCAATGTAACTGGTGTATCCATGTGTGGTCTTTGAAGAGAACACACATGCAATGACTCCAGTTGTTGTTAGTAAAAAGAGCACACATGCAGTGACACTGGTGGATCCATAGGTGGATTGTGAAAAGAACACACATGCAATGACACTGGTGGATCTATATGTGGTATGTGAAAAGAACACACATTTCAATGACTCTGGTTGTTGTTAGTAAAAAGAACACACATGCATTGACTCCAGTTGTTGATAGTAAAAAGAGCACACATGCAATGACACTTGTAGATCCATGTCTGGTCTCTAAAGAGAACACACATTTCAATGACACTGGTGGATCCATCTGTGGTATGTGAAAAGAACACACATGAAATGACTGCAGTTGTTGTTAGTAAAAACAACACACATGCAATGGCACTGGTGGATCCATGTGTGGTCTCTGAAGAGAACACACATGCAATGACTCTGGTTGTTGTTAGTAAAATGAGCACACATGCAATGACACTAGTGGATCCATAGGTGGATTGTAAAAAGAACACACATGCAATGACATTGGTGGATCCATATGTGGTATGTGAAAAGAACACACATGCAATGACTCTTGTCCTTGTTAGTAAAAAGAACACACATGCAATCACACTGGTGGATCCATAGGTGGATTGTGAAAAGAGCACAGATGCAATGACACTAGTGGATCCATATGTTGTATGTGAAAAGAACACACATGCAATGACTCTGGTTGTTGTTAGTAAAAAGAACACACATGCAATGTCACATCCCAAAATTCTCCTAATTTTGGAATGTGAAACAAATAAATAAGATTGATTGATTGTTTGACTTTGTTGAAAATTCTCAAAGAAAAGAAACTTTTTGAATAGAAAATCCTCTCAACCATGAATTCAAAATCTTATATTCTTTTGTTAAGACCTGAGTAGCCATATAGGCAAAAGAGCATGGATTGATTATGGATTTTAGAGTTGGTGTGCAAGATTTCAAAATTCGAAATCATTAAGCATGCATGACCATCATTGCATATAAACCCTAAGAAAAATTTAGTTTTGCCTAAAAAAAAAATCAAAACCCTAAATGGGATTTTCCCATTCTAAGTACAACCCTTGAGATATGGATTTGTCCATAGTAACAATTAAGCAATAAAGTGTCCTATGATGATCTACAGAATTTTAGAAAATTTTGGAGACAAGAATCAACTCATTTGGAGATCATATGAAAAAGATATAAAGTAAATAAGGAAATAGAAAAGGAGAAAAGAATTAAAAAAAAACTAAACCTAACCTACCGGCCAGGCCCAGCCCAAGCCGCCCCTCCTCTCTCTATCTGCCGCGCGCAGCACAGCACAGAGGCCCATCGCAGCCCAGCCACAGCCCGCGTTCCCCTCCCCCTCTCACTGCCACGCGGGACCCACCTCACCTCCTTCCTCCAGCCGTGGACGGAAAGAACAACTGATCGAAGCCGCATCGTCGCCGTATATCGGCCGGACTCTGGCCGAATCGAAGAAGAGACCCTGACCCCCTCTCCAAGTTATTTTGCAGATAAAATCCCCTGAGACCCCTCTCTGTAATCCCCCTGAAAACCCTAATTATCTGCCCCCAGGATGCCAAGACGGAACTTGACTGGATCTCACCGCCGCCGAGCTCGAGGTCGAGCTCGAACCCTTCAAATCCATCCACCCCGGCCCTCCTTATCCCTCTGGACCTCTTTACCTTGGAGCACTGATTCGCCCTGACCAACTTTCCCCTTCGCAGATCGCAGCCGCCTCGTTGAATTGCTCGCCGGAGTTCCGTTGCAGCCGAACTGGCCAGCCGCGCCTCCTCGCCACCCCAGGAAGCAGATCACGATGCCGATCCCACAAATCGACTCGCCGTCCTCACCTGATCTCTGTCCTCTACTCCACGCACGCGAGGAATCACTGGAGCACCGCCGAAGGCCACCATCTGAGCCGCTCGCCGCCGCTCGCCGTCGACCGGGCCGGTGAGCCAGCAGGGTTGGTTTACATCCATCGGATCTGAGACGGACGCTCCAGATTAGATCGAGGCCCAACCGGTATCCTCCAATCAGGGTGTGACGTGTGTCGCCTAGTCAGCAAGCTCGTCAGGACGCTGCGTCATCGCTTAGTCAGCAGCCACGTCGATTCCAGTCAGCAGGTCAGTGCCCAGTCACTGTCCACGTGGCCAAGCATATTCCCTTTTTAATTGAAATTGATTCAAATAGGCAGAATATTGGGCAATCTTGTAAAATTCATATAAAATTGAATACATGCCCAAAAAATATAAATAATATATGGTTGGATTCATAAAATTGTGTAGAACAATAATACGAGATTAGATATAACTTTTACAGTACACATTTACTGTAATAAATTAAATGGTTTAATGAGGCTTTTAGACATAATAAATCATAGTAAATTATCTGTAGATCCAAAAAATACAAAAAAGGTGTTTATGGATTCATAATTTCATATAAAACATTAATATGCTGTTAGATCTAAGTTTTGCAGAGTAAAATTGCTGTAGTAATTTAAATAGTTTTAATGGACTTTTAGGGTATTAAATTCATAGTAAATAATTTATAACTCAGAAAAATATGAATAATATGTCTCTGGAATCACATTATCATATAGATTACAGATCTGTATTTAGTTTGATTTTTAGAGAACAGAAATTGTTTAAATGATTTAAACTCCACTAAACACTATTTAAATCATAAGAAAAGACTTATAACTCCGAATAAGTTGAAACCAATTGCTACTGGTTAGTATTAATGCCCTCTATCCAATACACTTTAGATACAAATTTAATACGGCAATTAGTACAGAAGTTTCAACAGAACTATTAAAACCCCTAGATTGGCAATCAAGTATTAATAATAGATATCCTATTGCATTAATTGATCTCCCGCATGCATCATGTGTTGTAGTATTATCCAGAGAACTAATTACAACCATTATGACTTATTAAACCATCATGCATGTTTTTGATCGTCCTTGTTGTGTTTTGCTATGTTTGCAATTGTTTTGATTGGAACTACCTTCTCGTATTAGATTGTTCGGAGAGTGCGATTGCTACGGAGAAATACAATCTAACACTCATATTATCAACATAAGGCAAGTTACACCACTCGTTCATAATTTTGTCCCAGTTTTGATTCTATGCATGTGATCTTCAAAATTCTGTAGTGTGCATGTGTAGGATGATCTAGTAGAATTTTTTCCTTAGTATTATTTTGCAAGTGCGATGATTTTGTAGTATGCCATGAGTAGCTCTATACTTAGGATTTCCTATCCCAATAGGTTACCCCTGTTTTTGCTAAGTATTGCTTGCTATGCTATATATACAAAGTACCGTTGGGGGGGTTCAAAAGGCAAAGAATTTTTTTCTAAGTATAAAGGCTCTCTAGAGCAAACTTTTCTCCTCAAATCCACTTCAAAATAAAACTAAGTTTTCTTCTGGGCGGAATGGTTGTCGGGTCAACGAGTGTGAATTTTGGTGGAGGACGGTACCCAGAATCAAAGAAGTCTGCCATGTTTCAGAATTCAGAAGCTTCCAGTGCAACCGCAATACATTATGGGCTCTGTCTTGGCCTAGTACTTAGTGGGAAACCTCACCTGGGTACCAACATTTGGAGGATTATTGGCACGGTTGGATCCGGAAGGTAGGGGGGCTACTAAGGGAAAGCCTCGCCATGGTCTTGTCTGTAAAAGGACTTGATCGTGGATTGTGGGTAAAGTGCACAAACTCTCGAGAGTATTGCAATCTGATCGATTAGCCGTGTTCACGGTAACAGAACAACAATGAGCGTCTGAAGGATGGAGCCTCTGAAGGATCTTCCTCTCTCTTTTCTAAAAACAAAGTTTTGAAACCCCATGGCATGCGTAATATCGCTAATGGGTGGGAATTTGGGAAACTTGGTGTGTAATATCCAAGTGACGCTTGGTGCGTAATATCCAAGTGTTTGGTTGTTTGGACACTTGGTGCGTAATATCCTCGTGTGCCACTCGACCTTATTTTATCTAAGCAAATGTTTATAAAGTAGGACAATCCTCTCTTTTTCTCTCTACTTAAGAAAATTAGCGTTATGCAAATGAACTCCAAAGCCTAAACTAGCCTTGCATGTAGAGTTAGTCTTTTCTTTCCTTGGTGTAATTTGCCAATACATTCAAAGTATTGACCCAACTTGTTGGCTGCACGTTTCATATGCAGAATTTCAGAGATCGTTGAAAGGTGCGCTAGGATCGCGGGTCTTCACTCAACCTGCCTGTGGCATTGATGGGACTCCAAGTTGTATTTATATCGCTTCTGTTGTAATAATGTAAACTCTGGATTATTTGATTCATGTAATAAAGACTTGTGTTTTACATGATATTTCATCGACTGTGAGTGTTAGCTATTGATCCAGGGACTAGCATGTTAATCACAGGGACTTAGGATCCTTACCGATCCGAGGTCGCTACATGCAATGACACTGGTGGATCCATAGGTGGATTGTGAAAAGAACACACATGCAATGACACTAGTAGATCCATAGGTGGATTGTGAAAAGAACACACATGCAATGACACTGGTGGATCCATATGTGGTATGTGAAACAACACACATTTCAATGACTCTGGTTGTTATTAGTAAAAAGACCACACATGCAATGACACTGGTGGATCCATGTGTGGTCTCTGAAGAGAACATATATGCAATAACTCTAGTTGTTGTTAGCAAAAAGAGCACACATGGAATGACACTGGTGGATCCATAGGTGGATTGTGAAAATAGCACACATGCAATGACACTGGTGGATCCATATGTGGTATCTGAAAAGAACACATATTTCAATGACTCTGGTTATTGTTAGTAAAAACAACACACATGCAATGACACTAGTGGATCCATAGGTGGATTGTGAAAAGATCACACATGGAATGACTCTGGTGGATCCATATGTGGTATGTGAAAAGAACACACATGCATTGACTCCAATTGTTGATAGTAAAAAGAGCACACATGCAATGACACTTGTAGATCCATGTCTGGTCTCTAAAGAGAACACACATTTCAATGACACTGGTGGATCCATATGTGGTATGTGAAAAGAACACACATGAAATGACTGCAGTTGTTGTTAGTAAAAAGAACACACATGCAATGGCATTGGTGGATCCATGTGTGGTCTCTGAAGAGAACACACATGCAATGACTCTGGTTGTTGTTAGTAAAAAGAGCACACATGCAATGACATTGGTGGATCCATAGGTGGATTGTAAAAAGAACACACATGCAATGACATTGGTGGATCCATATGTGGTATGTGAAAAGAACACACATGCAATGACTCTGGTTGTTGTTAGTAAAAGAACACACATGCACTGACACTGGTGGATCCAGAGGTGGATCGTGATAAGAGCACACATGCAATGACTCCGGTGGATCCATATGTGGTATGTGAAAAGAACACACATGAAATGAAACTGGTGGATCCATAGGTGGATTGTGAAAAGAGCACACAAGCAATGACACTGGTGGATCCATGTGTGGTCTCTGAAGAGAACACACAAGCAATGACTCTAGTTGTTGTTAGTAAAAAGAGCACACATGCAATTACACTGGTGGATCCATAGGTGGATTGTGAAAAGAACACACATGCAATGACACTGGTGGATCCATATGTGGTATGTGAAAAGAACACATATTTCAATGACTCTAGTTGTTGTTAGTAAAAAGAACTCACATGCAATGATACTGGTGGATCCATAGGTGGATTGTGAAAAGAGCACACATGCAATCACACTGGTGGATCCATGTGTGGTCTATGAAGAGAACACACATGCAATGACTCTGGTTGTTGTTAGTAAAAAGAGCACACATGCAATGACACTGGTGGATCAATAGGTGGATTGTGAAAAGAGCACACATGCAATGACACTGGTGGATCCATATGTGGTATCTGAAAAGAACACACATTTCAGTGACTCTGGTTGTTGTTAGTAAAAAGAACACACATGCAATGACACTGGTGGATCCATAGGTGGATTGTGAAAAGAGCACACATGCAATGACACTGGTGGATCCATATGTCGTATGTGAAAAGAACACACATGCAATGACTCTGGTTGTTGTTAGTAAAAAGAACACACATGCAATGACACTGGTGGATCCATATGTGGATCGTGATAAGAGCACACATGCAATGACTCCGGTGGATCCATATGTGGTATGTGAAAAGAACACACATAAAATGACACCGGTAGATCCATAGGTGGATTGTGAAAAGAGCACACATGCAATGACACTGGTGTATCCATGTGTGGTCTTCGAAGAGAACACACATGCAATGACTCCAGTTGTTGTTAGTAGAAAGAGCACACATGCAGTGACACTGGTGGATCCATAGCTGGATTGTGAAAAGAACACACATGCGATGACACTGGTGGATCCATATGTGGTATGTGAAAAGAACACACATTTCAATGACTCTGGTTGTTGTTAGTAAAAAGAACTCACATGCAATGACACCGGTGGATCCATAGGTGGATTGTGAAAAGAGTACACATGCAATGAATCTGGTGGATCCATATGTGGTATGTGAAAAGAACACATAGGCAATGACTCCAGTTGTTGTTAATAAAAAGAATACACACGCAATGACACTGGTGGTTCCATGTGTGGTCTCTGAAGAGAACACACATTTCAATGACACTGGTGGATCCATATGTGGTATGTGAAAGGAACACACATGAAATGACTCCAGTTGTTGTTAGTAAAAAGAACACACATGCAATGACACTGGTGGATCCATATGTGGTATGTGAAATGAACACACATGCAATTACTCCAGTTGTTGTTAGTAAAAAGAACACACATGCAAGGACACTGGTGGATCCATATGTGGTATGTGAAAAGATCACACATGAAAGGACACAGGTGGATCCATAGGTGGATTGTGAAAAGATCACACATGCAATGACACTGGTGGATCCATAGGTGGATTGTGAAAAGAACACACATGCAATGACACTGGTGCATCCATATGTGGTATGTGAAAACAACACACATTTCAATGACTCTGGTTGTTGTTAGTAAAAAGAACACATGCAATGACACTGGTGGATCCATGTGTGCTCTCTGAAGAGAACAAACATACAAGGACTCTGGTTGTTGTTAGTAAAAAGAGCACACATGCAATGGAAATGGTGGATCCATAGGTGGATTGTGATAAGAGCACACATGCAATGACACCGGTGGATCCATATGTGGTATGTGAAAAGAACACACATTTCAATGACTCTGGTTGTTGTTAGTAAAAAGAACACACATGCAATGACACTAGTGGATCCATAGGTGGATTGTGAAAAGAGCACACATGCAATGACTTTGGTGGATCCATATGTGGTATGTGAAAAGAACACACATGCATTGACTCCAGTTGTTGTTAGTAAAAAGAACACACATGCAATGACACTTGTGGATCCATGTGTGGTCTCTGAAGAGAACACACATTTCAATGACACTAGTGGATCCATATGTGGTATGTGAAAAGAACACACATGAAATGCCTCTAGTCGTTGTTAGTAAAAAGAACACACATGCAATGACAATGGTGGATCCATATGTGGTATGTGAAAAGAACACACATGCAATGACTCTAATTGTTGTTAGTAAAAAGAACACGCATGCAATGACACTGGTGGATCCATATGTGGTATGTGAAATGAACACACATGCAATTACTCCAGTTGTTGTTAGTAAAAAGAACACACATGCAATAACACTGGTGGATCCATGTGTGGTCTCTAAAGAGAACACACATTTCAATGACACTAGTGGATCCATGTGTGGTCTCTAAAGAGAACACACATTTCAATGACACTGGTGGATCCATATGTGGTATGTGAAAAGAACACACATGAAATGAATCTAGTTGTTGTCAGTAAAAAGAACACAAATGCAATGACACTGGTGGATCCATGTGTGGTATGTGAAAAGAACACACATGCAATGACTCTAGTTGTTGTTAGTAAAAAGAACACACATGCATTGACACTGGTGGTTCCATGTGTGGTCTCTGAAGAGAACACACATTTCAATGACACTGGTGGATCCATATGTGGTATGTGAAAGGAACACACATGAAATGACTCTAGTTGTTGTTAGTAAAAAGAACACACATGCAATGACACTGGTGGATCCATGTGTGGTCTCTGAAGAGAACACACATTTCAATGACACTGGTGGATCCATATGTGGTATGTGAAAAGATCACACATGAAATGACACAGGTGGATCCATAGGTGGATTGTGAAAAGAGCACACATGCAATGACACTGGTGGATCCATAGGTGGATTGTGAAAAGAACACACATGCAATGACACTAGTGGATCCATATGTGGTATGTGAAAACAACACACATTTCAATGACTCTGGTTGTTGTTAGTAAAAAGAACACATGCAATGACACTGGTGGATCCATGTGTGCTCTCTGAAGAGAACAAACATACAAGGACTCTGGTTGTTGTTAGTAAAAAGAGCACACATGCAATGACACTGGTGGATCCATAGGTGGACTGTGATAAGAGCACACATGCAATGACACTGGTGGATCCATATGTGGTATGTGAAAAGAACACACATTTCAATGAC
Source organism: Avena insularis (assembly GCA_023614405.1). NCBI lineage: Eukaryota > Viridiplantae > Streptophyta > Magnoliopsida > Poales > Poaceae > Avena > Avena insularis. The sequence continues at coordinate 318,822,125 of CM042686.1, forward strand.
TCTGGTTATTGTTAGTAAAAAGAACACACATGCAATGACACTAGTGGATCCATAGGTGGATTGTGAAAAGAGCACACATGCAATGACTCTGGTGGATCCATATGTGGTATGTGAAAAGAACACACATGCATTGACTCCAGTTGTTGTTAATAAAAAGAACACACATGCAATGACACTTGTGGATCCATGTGTGGTCTCTAAAGAGAACACACATTTCAATGACACTGGTGGATCCATATGTGGTATGTGAAAAGAACACACATGAAATGCCTCTAGTTGTTGTTAGTAAAAAGAACACACATGCAATGACACTGGTGGATCCATATGTGGTATGTGAAAAAAAAACACATGCAATGACTCTAATTGTTGTTAGTAAAAAGAACACGCATGCAATGGCACTGGTGGATCCATGTGTGGTCTCTGAAGAGAACACACATTTGAATGACAATGGTGGATACATATGTGGTATGTGAAAAGAACACACATGAAATGACACTGCTGGATCCATATGTGGATTGTGAAAAGAGCACACATGCAATGACACTGGTGATCCATATGTGGTATGTGAAAAGAACACACATGCAATGACTCTAGTTGTTGTTAGTAAAAAGAACACACATGCAATGACACTGGTGGATCCATAGGTGGATTGCGAAAAGAGCACACATGCAATGACACTGCTGGATCCATATGTGGTATGTGAAAAGAACACACATGCAATGACTCTGGTTGTTGTTAGTAAAAAGAACACACATGCAATGACACTGGTGGATCCATAGGTGGATTGTGAAAAGAGAACACATGCAATGACACTGGTGGATCCATATGTGGTATGTGAAAATAACACACATGAAATGACTCCAGTTGTTGTTAGTAAAAAGAACACACATCTAATGACACTGGTGGATCCATGTGTGGTCTCTGAAGAGAACACACATTTCAATGACACTCGTGGATCCATATGTGGTATGTGAAATGAAAATACATGAAATGACACTGGTGGATCCGTAGGTGGATTGTGAAAAGAGCAAACATGCAATGACACTAGTGGATCCATGAGTGGTCTCTAAAGAGAAAACACATGCAATGACTCCAGTTGTTGTTAGTAAAAAGAGCACACATGCAATGACACTAGTGGATCCATAGGTGGATTGTGAAAAGAGCACACATGCAATGACACTGGTGGATCCATATGTGGTATGTGAAAAGAACACACATTTCAATGACTCTGGTTGTTGTTAGTAAAAAGAACACATATGCAATGACACTGGTGGATCCATGTGTGGTATCTAAAGAGAACACACATTTCAATGACACTGGTGGATCCATATGTGGTATGTGAAAAGAACAGAAATGAAATGAATCTAGTTGTTGTTAGTAAAAAGAACACAAATTCAATGACACTGGTGGATCCATGTGTGGTATGTGAAAAGAACACACATGCAATGACTCTAGTTGTTGTTAGTAAAAAGAACACACATGCAATGACACTGGTGGTTCCATGTGTGGTCTCTGAAGAGAGCACACATTTCAATGATACTCGTGGATCCATATGTGTTATGTGAAAAGAACACACATGAAATGAATCCAGTTATTCTTAGTAAAAATAACACACATGCAATGACACTGGTGGATCCATATGTGGTATGCGAAAAGAACACACATGCAATAACTCTAGTTGTTGTTAGTAAAAAGAACACACATGCAATAACACTAGTGGATCCATTTGTGGTCTCTGAAGAGAACACACATTTCAATGACACTAGTGGATCCATATGGGGTATGTGAAAAGAACACACATGCAATGAAACTGGTGGATCCATATGTGGTATGTGAAAATAACACACATGCAATGACTCCGGTTGTTGTTAGTAAAAATAACACACATGCAATGACACTGGTGGATCTAGTTGTGGTATGTGAAAAGAACAGATATGCAATGTCTCTGGTTGTTGTTAGTAAAAAGAACACAAATGCAATGACACTGGTGGATCCATAGGTGGATTGTGAAAAGAGCACACATGCAATGACACTGGTGGATCCGTATGTGGTATGTGAAAATAACACACATGCAATGACTCCAGTTGTTGTTAGTAACAAGAACACACATGTAATGACACTTGTGGATCCATGTGTGGTCTCTAAAGAGAACACACATTTCAATGACACTAGTGGATCCATATGTGCTATCTGAAAACAACACACATTTCAATGACTCTGGTTGTTGTTAGTAAAAAGAACACACATGCAATGACACTGGTGGACCCATGTGTGGTCTCTAAAGAGAACACACATGCAATGACTCTTGTTGTTGTTAGTAAAAAGAGCAGACATGCAATGGCACAGGTGGATCCATAGGTGGATTGTGAAAAGAGCACACATGCAATGACACCGGTGGATCCATATGTGGTATGTGAAAAGAACACACATTTCAATGACTCTGGTTGTTGTTAGTAAAAAGAACACACATGCAATGACACTAGTGGATCCGTAGGTGGATTGTGAAAAGAGTACACATGCAATGACTTTTGTGGATCCATATGTGGTATGTGAAAAGAACACACATGCATTGACTCTAGTTGATGTTAGTAAAAACACACACATGGAATGACACTTGTGGATCCATGTGTGGTTTCTGAAGAGAGCACACATTTTAATGACACTCGTGGATCCATATGTGGTATGTGAAAAGAACACACATGAAATGAATCCAGTTATTCTTAGTAAAAATAACACACATGCAATGACACTGGTGGATCCATATGTGGTATGCGAAAAGAACACACATGCAATGACTCTAGTTGTTGTTAGTAAAAAGAACACACATGCAATAACACTTGTGGATCCATTTGTGGTCTCTAAAGAGAACACACATTTCAATGACACTAGTGGATCCATATGGGGTATGTGAAAAGAACACACATGCAATGACACTGGTGGATCCATATGTGGTATGTGAAAATAACACACATGCAATGACTCCAGTTGTTGTTAGTAAAAATAACACACATGCAATGACACTGGTGGATCTAGTTGTGGTATGTGAAAAGAACATATATGCAATGTCTCTGGTTGTTGTTAGTAAAAAGAACACAAATGCAATGACACTGGTGGATCCATAGGTGGATTGTGAAAAGAGCACACATGCAATGACACTGGTGGATCCGTATGTGGTATGTGAAAATAACACACATGCAATGACTCCAGTTGTTGTTAGTAACAAGAACACACATGTAATGACACTTGTGGATCCATGTGTGGTCTCTAAAGAGAACACACATTTCAATGACACTGGTGGATCCATATGTGGTATCTGAAAACAACACACATTTCAATGACTCTGGTTGTTGTTAGTAAAAAGAACACACATGCAATGACACTGGTGGACCCATGTGTGGTCTCTAAAGAGAACACACATGCAATGACACTGGTGGACCCATGTGTGGTCTCTAAAGAGAACACACATGCAATGACTCTTGTTGTTGTTAGTAAAAAGAGCAGAGATGCAATGGCACAGGTGGATCCATAGGTGGATTGTGAAAAGAGCACACATGCAATGACACCGGTGGATCCATATGTGGTATGTGAAAAGAACACACATTTCAATGACTCTGGTTGTTGTTAGTAAAAAGAACACACATGCAATGACACTAGTGGATCCATAGGTGGATTGTGAAAAGAGTACACATGCAATGACTTTTGTGGATCCATATGTGGTATGTGAAAAGAACACACATGAAATGCCTCTAGTCATTGTTAGTAAAAAGAACACACATGCAATGACAATGGTGGATCCATATGTGGTATGTGAAAAGAACACACATGCAATGACTCTAATTGTTGTTAGTAAAAAGAACACGCATGCAATGACACTGGTGGATCCATATGTGGTATGTGAAATGAACACACATGCAATTACTCCAGTTGTTGTTAGTAAAAAGAGCACACATGCAATGACACTGGTGGATCCGTATGTGGTATGTGAAAATAACACACATGCAATGACTCCAGTTGTTGTTAGTAACAAGAACACACATGTAATGACACTTGTGGATCCATGTGTGGTCTCTAAAGAGAACACACATTTCAATGACACTGGTGGATCCATATGTGGTATCTGAAAACAACACACATTTCAATGACTCTGGTTGTTGTTAGTAAAAAGAACACACATGCAATGACACTGGTGGACCCATGTGTGGTCTCTAAAGAGAACACACATGCAATGACTCTTGTTGTTGTTAGTAAAAAGAGCAGACATGCAATGGCACAGGTGGATCCATAGGTGGATTGTGAAAAGAGCACACATGCAATGACACCGGTGGATCCATATGTGGTATGTGAAAAGAACACACATTTCAATGACTCTGGTTGTTGTTAGTAAAAAGAACACACATGCAATGACACTAGTGGATCCATAGGTGGATTGTGAAAAGAGTACACATGCAATGACTTTTGTGGATCCATATGTGGTATGTGAAAAGAACACACATGCATTGACTCTAGTTGATGTTAGCAAAAAAAAACACATGCAATGACACTTGTGGATCCATGTGTGGTTTCTGAAGAGAACACACATTTCGATGACACTGGTGGATCCATATGTGGTATGTGAAAAGAACACACATGAAATGACTCCAATTGTTGTTAGTAAAAAGAACACACATGCAATGACACTGGTGGATCCATATGTGGTATGTGAAAATAACACACATGCAATGACTCTAGTTGTTGTTAGTAAAAAGAACACACATGCAATGACACTAGTGGATCCATGTGTGGTCTCTAAAGAGAACACACATTTCAATGACACTGGTGGATCCATATGTGGTATGTGAAAAGAACACACATTTCAATGACTCTGGTTGTTGTTAGTAAAAAGAACAGACATGCAATGACACTAGTGGATCCATAGGTGGATTGTGAAAAGAGTACACATGCAATGACTTTTGTGGATCCATATGTGGTATTTGAAAAGAACACACATGCATTGACTCTAGTTGATGTTAGTAAAAAAAACACATGCAATGACACTTGTGGATCCATGTGTGGTTTTTGAAGAGAACACACATTTCGATGACACTGGTGGATCCATATGTGGTATGTGAAAAGAACACACATGAAATGACTCCAATTGTTGTTAGTAAAAAGAACAAACATGGAATGACACTGGTGGATCCATATGTGGTATGTGAAAATAACACACATGCAATGACTCTAGTTGTTGTTAGTAAAAAGAACACACATGCAATGACACTAGTGGATCCATGTGTGGTCTCTAAAGAGAACACACATTTCAATGACACTGGTGGATCCATATGTGGTATGTGAAAAGAACATACATGAAATGACACTGGTGGATCCATATGTGGATTATGAAAAGAGCTCACATGCAATGACACTGGTGGATCCATATGTGGTATGTGAAAAGAACACACATGCAATGACTCTAGTTGTTGTTAGTAAAAATAACACACATGCAATGACACTGGTGGATCCATAGGTGGATTGCGAAAAGAGCACATATGCAATGAAACTGGTGGATCCATATGTGGTAGTTTAAAAGAACACACAGGCAATGACTCTGGTTGTTGTTAGTAAAAAGAACACACATGCAATGACACTGGTGGATCCGTAGGTGGATTGTGAAAAGAGCACACATGCAATGACACTGGTGGATCCATATGTGGTATGTGAAAATAACACACATGCCATGACTCAAGTTGTTGTTAGTAAAAAGAACACACATGTAATGACACTGGTGGATCCATGTGTGGTCTCTAAAGAGAACACACATTTCAATGACACTGGTGGATCCATATGTGGTATGTGAAAAGAAAACACATGAAATGACACTGGTGGATCCATAGGTGTATTGTGAAAAGAGCACACATGCAACGACACTAGTGGATCCATGTGTGGTCTCTGAAGAGAAAACACTTGCAATGACTCGAGTTGTTGTTAGTAAAAAGAGCACACATGCAATGACACTGGTGAATCTATAGGTGGATTGTGAAAAGAGCACACATGCAATGACACTGATGGATCCATATGTGGTATGTGAAAAGAACACACATTTCAATCACTCTGGTTGTTGTTAGTAAAAAGAACACACATGCAATGACACTAGTGGATCCATATGTGGTATGTGAAAGAACACACATGCAATGACTCCAGTTGTTGTTAGTAAAAAGAGCACACATGAAATGACACTGGTGGTTCCATGTGTGGTCTTGGAAGAGAACACACATTTCAATGACACTGGTGGATCCATATGTGGTATGTGAAAAGAACACAGATGAAATGAATCCAGTTGTTCTTAGTAAAAAGAACACACATGCCATGACACTGGTGGATCCATATGTGGTATGCGAAAAGAACACACATGCAATGACTCCAGTTGTTGTCAGTAAAAAGAACACACATGCAATGACACTAGTGGATCCATGTGTGGTCTTTGAAGAGAACACACATTTCAATGACACTGGTGGATCCATATGTGGTATGTGAGAATAACACACATGCAATGACTCCAGTTGTTGTTAGTAAAAAGAACACACATGCAATGACACTGGTGGATCCATATGTGGTATGTGAAAAGAACACACATGCAATGACTCTGGTTGTTGTTACTAAAAAGAACACACATGTAATGACACTGGTGGATCCATAGGTGGATTGTGAAAAGAGCACACATGCAATGACACTGGTAGATCCATATGTGGTATGTGAAAATAACACACATGCAATGACTCCAGTTGTTGTTAGTAAAAAGAACACACATGTAATGACACTGGTGGATCCATGTGTGTCCTCTAAAGAGAACACACATTTCAATGACACTAGTGGATCCATCTGTGGTATCTGAAAAGAAAGCACATGAAATGACACTGGTGGATCCATAGGTGGATTGTGAAAAGAGCACACATGCAATGGCACTGGTGGATTCGTGTGTGGTTTCTGAAGAGAAAACACATGCAATTACTCCTGTTGTTGTTAGTAAAAAGAGCACACATGCAATGACACTGGTGGATCCCATAGGTGAATTTTGAAAACAGCACACATGCAATGCCACTGGTGGACCCATATGTGGTATGTGAAAAGAATACACATTTCAATGACTCTGGTTGTTGTTAGTAAAAAGAACAAACTTCCAATGACACTAGTGGATCCATATGTCGATTGTGAAAAGAGCACATGCAATGACTCTGGTGGATCCATATGTGGTGTGTGAAAAGAACACACATGCAATGACTCTAGTTGTTGTTAGTAAAAAGAACACACATGCAATGACACTGGTGGATCCATATGTGGTATGTCAAAAATACACACATGCAATGACTCTAGTTGTTGTTAGTAAAAAGAACACACATGCAATGACACTGGTGGATCCATAGCTGGATTGTGAAAAGAGCACACATGGACTGACACTGGTGGATCCATATGTGGTTTGTGAAAAGAACACACATGCAATGACTCTGGTTGTTGTTAGTAAAAAGAACACACATGCAATGACACTGGTGGATCCATAGGTGGATTGTGAAAAGAGCACACATGCAATGACACTGGTGGATCCATATGTGGTATGTGAAAAGAACACACATGCAATGACTCTAGTTGTTGTTAGTAAAAAGAACACACATGCAATGACACTGGTGGATCCATGTGTAGTCTCTGAAGAGAACACACATTTCAATGACACTGGTGGATCCATATGTGGTATGTGAAAAGAACACACATGAAATGACACTGGTGGATCCATACGTGGATTGTGAAAAGAGCACACATGCAATGACACTGGTGGATCCATATGTGGTATGTGAAAAGAACACACATGCAATGACTCCAGTTGTGTTAGTAAAAAGAACAAACATGCAATGACACTGGTGGATCCATGTGTGGTCTCTGAAGAGAACACACATTTCAATGACACTGGTGGATCCATATGTGGTATCTGAAAAGAACACACATGAAATGACTCTGGTTGTTGTTAGTAAAAAGAACAAACATGCAATGACACTGGTGGATCCATATGTGGTATGTGAAAAGAACACGCATGAAATGACTCTGGTGGATCCATATGTGGTATGTGAAAAAACACACATGCAATGACTCCATTTGTTGTTAGTAAAAGAACACACATGCAATGATACTAGTGGATCCATGTGTGGTCTTTGAAGAGAACACACCTATCAATGACACTAGTGGATCCATATGTGGTATGTGAAAAGAACACACATGCAATGACACGGGTGGATCCGTAGGTGGATTGTGAAAAGAGCACACATGCAATGACACTGGTGGATCCATATGTGGTATGTGAAAAGAAGACACATGCAATGAGTCCAATTGTTGTTAGTAAAAATAACACACATGTAACGATACTAGTGGATCCATGTGGTCTCACACACACACACAAATACACACACGGTGTGGATCCATATGTGGTATGTGAAAACAACACACAGGAAATGACTCCAGTTGTTGTTAGTAAAAAGAACACACATGCAATGACACTGGTGGATCCATCTGTGGTCTCTGAAGAGAACACACACTTCAATGACACTGGTGGATCCATATGTGGTATGTGTAAAGAACACACATGAAATGACACTGGTGGATCCATAGGTGGATTGTGAACATACAATGACTCTGGCGGGTAAAAGTATGTGGTCTCATGCTAACAACACATGGTGGATCCATAGGGTTGTTGTGAAAGAGCATACATGCAATGACGCTGGTGAATCCATATGTGGTATCTGAAAAGAACACACATGCAATGACTCCAGTTGTTGTTTGTAAAAAGGACACACATGCAATGACACTGGTGGATCCAGTTGTGGTCTCTAAAGAGAACACACATTTCAATAACACTGGTGGATCCATATGTTGTATGCGAAAAGAACACACATGAAATAACAATAGTGGATCCATAGGTGGATTATGAAAAGAGCACACATGCAATGACACTGGTGGATTCATATGTGGTATGTCAAAAATACACACATGCAATGACTCCAGTTGTTGTTAGTAAAAAGAACACACATGCAATGACACTGGTGGATCCATAGGTGGATTGTGAAAAGAGCACACATGGAATGACACTGGTGGATCCATATGTGGTATGTGAAAAGAACACACATGCAATGACTCTGGTTGTTGTTAGTAAAAAGAACACACATGCAATGACACTGGTGGATCCATAGGTGGATTGTGAAAAGAGCACACATGCAATGACACTGGTGGATCCATATGTGGTATGTGAAAAGAACACACATGCAATGACTCCAGTTGTTGTTAGTAAAAAGAACACACATGCAATGACACTGGTGGATCCATGTGTGGTCTCTGAAGAGAACACACACTTCAATGACACTGGTGGATCCATATGTGGTATGTGAAAAGAACACACATGAAATGACAATGGTGGATCCATAGGTGGATTATGAAAAGAGCACACATGCAATAACACTGGTGGATCCATGTGTGGTCTCTGAAGAGAACACACATGCAATGACTCTAGTTGTTGTTAGTAAAAAGACCACACATGTAATGACACTGGTGGATCCATAGGTGGATTGTGAAAAGAGCATACATGCAATGACGCTGGTGAATCCATATGTGATATGTGAAAAGAACACACATTTCAATGACTCTGGTTGTTGTTAGTAAAAAGTGTTGGAGATATGCCCAAGAGGCAATAATAAAGTGGTTATTATTATATCTTTATGTTTATGATAAATGTTTACATCCCATGCTATAATTGTATTAACCGGAAACATTAATACTTGTGTGTTTTGTAAACATAAAAGAGTCCCTAGTAAGCATCTTGTTGAACTAGCTTGTTGATTAATGGATGATCATGGTTTCCTGATCATGGACATTGGATGTCATTAGTAACAAGGTTATATCATTAGGAGAATGATGTAATGGACACACACCCATAGTAAGCATAGCATAAGATCAAGTCATTAAGTTCGTTTTGCTACAAGCTTCTCAAATGCATAGTAACCTAATCCTTCGACCATGAGGTTGTGTTAATCACCATCACCGGATGGGTACTTTGATGACATGAAATGCCGCTTCGTAACTGGGTGGTTATAAAGGTGACATTGGGTATTCTGAAAGTATGTGTTGAAGCGCATGAACCAAGATTGGGATTTGTCCATCCATATGACGGATAGATATGCTCTGGGCCCTCTCGGTGGAATGTCATCTAGTTAGCTTGCAAGCATGTGACTAGGTCACAAGGGATGACATATCATGGAACGAGTAAAGAGTACTTATCAGTAACGAGGTAGAACTAGGTATGGAGATACCGACGATCAAACCTTGGATAAGTATAGTATCGCGTGACAAAGGGAATTGGTTTCGTATGTTAAATGGTTCTATCGATCACAAAGTCATCGTTGAGTATGTGGGAGCTGTTATGGATCTCCAGATCCCGCTAATGGTTATTGATCGGAGATGTGTCTCCATCATGTCTACATGTTCATGAACCGTAGGGTGACACACTTAAGGTTGTGTGGCGCCCCGCAAAAACCACTACTAGAAAATCGCGTTGTTTTTGTGCATTGCATCATCATGACTGCATGCTCATGTCATCATGCCACCTTGCATTTGAGCATCGTCATCATTTTGCATGGTTTGTTTTTAAACTATTTTTCGAAAAGTCTGTTTTTGTTTTCTAAACGCTCCGTCTTTATTCAAACACAAAACCTGGGTCTCCGGAATATTTTGTTTTGTCTACCCACGGTTTGTAAAAGCCCCGTTTTAAATAATAAAATATTTTATTTTATTTTTAGGGGGCAGCCAAACCGGGTCGATCCGACCTAGCCGGCCACCCCCAAAATTACCCAAAACCAGCCTGTCTAATTCCTAATCCTACCTACACCTAATTCTACCCAGCCCCCTCCACCTCACCCCAGCCAATCCCCTTCCTCCACATCACCAGCCCCACCCTTTTTCCCCTCCACCTCACACAGCCACCCAGCGCCACCTCATATCCCGCCCATCACTTTGGCACCCACCTCATTGCTCACCTCGGTGGACGCGAGCCACTGACCGCCTGAATCCCCGCCTGGCCCCACCCTGGACAGCTCCCCACCAACCCCGCCGCCGACCCCACCTTCCGCTGGCCTTCCTTGCCCCGGCGTGTCCTCCCGCCGCCGCCCTCCTCCGCTCGACCTCGAGCCGGGGCCTCGACAGCGCTCTCGACCTCAGCCGCTGCTGTGAGGCCGCCTTACCCGTCCTCCTCGCCCGTCGCCGCCTGCCGGCCATGGCCGCGGTCTCCTGCCTCACGACCGCCCTCCTCCTCCGCCTCACGCCGCGCCATGCCCTTCCTCCCGGCCCGCAGACGCTGCCTTCCGCCGACCGCCCTGCCCAAGCCGCCGCCATCCGCCAGGGGCCCTCCTGCCGCTTCTCTCGACCGCTGCCTGCAGCTCCAGTCGCCCTGGCGCGTCGTCGTCCTCTCCGAGCCCTGCGGATCCTCCCTATGGCGTCGCCCATCCCGTCAGCGAGCCCTCCGCCACCGTCTTCTCTGCGCGTTGCCGCCGGCCCCGACCTCGTGCCTCCTCGCCGGCCGCCCGAGGGCGCCCCTCTTCCCTCGACCCCCTCCTCGGCTCCGCCACCGAGCTCCGCGCTCCCCATCCTCGAGTGCCCGTGCCGCTCTGCCTCTGTCCGTCTCCGACCGCCTCCACCGGTGTGAGCTCCGCCGCCCGGGATGGACAACATCACCGCCGGCCCGTCCCAGCCCATCGCGTCGCCATCAACGGACCCTCCTCGTCGTCACGTGGGCGCCACCAGGGCCTACCTCGCCGCCTTCCCTCCTGCAAGCCCTGCTGGCCGGCCTTCCCGAGCGCGCGCCCTTGCTCGCCGTCCTCTGCAAGGTTGCTGTTGTGAATGTGGATATGGCAAAAGATGAACCTGACATCTGATCCAGTATCGACGAGATCTTCGGCAAGGAACCCTAAGGTGATTCCGGAGGATTCCAACCTATCCGTCACGGACGACAAGTACTCCCTCTCGGACCACAAGACCGACGCCACGAGAAGTAACCGCCACGATGCCAAGTTCGGCTAACGACAAGACCGACATGAGTCGAGACCCGGGAAACTATGCAAGACCACGGCGCCGGACCCGAAAACCCAACCTCGACACGCCAAGTTCGCCGAGACCCCCGTACCCGAAGGCCGTCGACGCGGAACCCCAAGATCTTCTCCTAGAGCGACGAGGTCTTCTTTACGGAGCACCAAGACCAGCTACCCGAAGGCCACGGACCCAGAGAATCCCCGGACGACGAGCTCTTCTACCTGAACCCGAAGACCGCAGATGCGACAAGTACTTCTTCCCGGATCTGATGCCCGAGAAACCGGACGCCCAGGTCGTCGACTCGGATACGCCAAGTACTTCCTCGAGGACGCCAAGTTCTTCACCCTGAATGCCAAGACCGACTCGATGGCGCGGACCCGACAAGATCTTCGCAACGACAAGATCGACACCGACCAGGACGAATCCGATGCGCCCCGACGCCGAACCAAGTCCTTCTTCCCGGAACGCCAAGCTCTCCTTACGTTGTCCGAGAACGATCCCGTCGAACCGAACCCTAGATCCGGACCCTGAGACTAAGCCCCAGACCCCCGGAACCCAAGATTCGCCGAACCTAGATGTGTGATCCTAAGCCCTATTTTTATAATATGACATTATCAACTGTCGCATAATTAATTCTTCATGCATGCATGGCTGCCTGTGGTTTGGGGGCATTATGTCGATTCACCTCATAATTAAATATGGAGTCGGTATGCGGAATACCTGTGTCTTATTCTGGACTCCATTTAAATTGGTGTAGCGAACCGATGCCATGTTTCGCCCTGTTAAAACAACATTTAAATTGCGGGTTATCTAAATAACATGAACCTATTAATTAGTTGTCGGGACCCCGGTTCCGCTTAATATTGCCTAATTGCATCGCATCTTGCCATGTCATACATCATACATGCATCATGCCCGATCTTTTGCCGTAGTATTAAATAGTGCATCCGGTGTTTATTCTAGTGTTTTGCTTCTTCGCGGATAAGGCCGTTGAGTAGATGCGAGTGTCGACCCGACCTTTGGATGAACCTTCGGCAATGTTTCAGGGGAGCATCTCCCCCTTTCTACCTATCTTACTTTTATAGTATTTATTCCCTCCTGTTGATCTATTGCTATCTGTGTTGCGATGCTCTAGTTTTCGTACCCGGGACATCCCTTGCAGCCTTATATTGCCTTGGACACATCCTATTACCTGTTGTTTGGTAGATAGTTGGACTTGCGTGTCGTAGTTGCTTCCTCAAGTGCTGTTGTGTGTCGTCAAGTACCACAGTTGTTGGAGTATTTCCGCATGTTTAATGTTGGAGATGATCATGGCTTTAATTATTGTTTAATAACTAAAATTGAAAGTAGGTAAATGCAGAGGCACCGGTGGGTAATAGACAATATTTGGTTTTAACCGCTCACTGGTGTCCCGTAGGGACCCGGAAGTTCTTGACACTGTTCGAGATCGAGCGCGCTAACCACTGTGGGGTGTGGGCACCCCCATCGATTAGTACCTGATTTCAAAGTACTGTACTGGGGGCCACAAAGTAGTTTGGGGCTTTATTACTATGCTGTACTTATGCCATGCTTTACTGCTTTATTTAAGATTGTGCGTGGAGCACCTGTACTGTTTAGGATTGCGGAGAGTTTTCGCGGTATCGACAAGCCCATACCACTTCGGTTCCAGTCGTTACTGCCACCGACGCAAACCACAGGTCTGTTTCGAGCCGCCAACCTCGCTATGGGTAGCTTAGTTGGGTGGCCCCCATGTAATTGCTTTTGGTCTGGGAAACGTCAAGACTTAGGCCCCGCCGACATACCGATGGGTGTATGTTAACTGATCTGGCAAAAAGGGTCGAAGTGCGTGTGGATACTTTGGTGCACCCCTGCAGGGTTAAATCTTTTCGAAAAGCCGTGTCCGCGGTTATGGACGACTTGGAGCACAGTTCTCGATCATAGACAACTATAACTAAAGTTTACTGTTATAATATGACTTGTATCCGATATGACTAGTATTCAGCTCCACTACAACAGAATGGCTAAATAAAAGTGCCAACAACTGCTGGGTTTTGGGATATCTCATGCTAATCATAGCTGACTAGTAAGTGTTGCAACTACAACTGAATGGTTAACTAAAACTGCCCACTGCTTATTATATCAGGATGACTCATGCTATCTATATTTGACTAGTAATTGCCGCAACTATAACGGAATAAATAAAACTGCCAACGGTGTGAGTTCCTCGGTTGACTTCCTCGTCTGGTCTCGAGGGGGGGAAAACCAGGATGGGTATGTTTGGTGGTAGAATCAGGTTGGTTCCGAATAGGTCTTTCTTATCCCTCTCTGATAGCCGACAGTTATCTCGAGTCTCTATAGGTTGTTTAGTGCATGTCTTTGCCGCCGATCCACCATACCTATGTAGGCGAGGACCGCCAATTCTAGTCTCGCTGCATCGGCCTCGATCGACCGCTCTCTCTTTCCTTTGCCCTTTGTCGGCACCCTTTTGTTTAAGCAGGTTTTGAGATCGACGTCGTTAGCGGGGTTACCCTTCCGCTTGGCCGCAGGTTATGGACGCCATTGGTTATTCTTCAGGGCTCTTAGCTCAATTTGCATCTTGTCCGTACTCGGACGCTATATCGTTTTCCAGGTGATTTGGATCTTTGTACTGTATATCTGTATTCTTGACTCATTGAGTCGCTGTTGTATATATATGTTTTGTGGGTTCCATCGAGGACTATTGTGTAATGATATTGCTTCGTTTTCCACCCGCACGCAAGTGCCTGGTGGGCACCTTTGAATCGTTTCTATGCGGGTTTGGCGGGAAGCGCTAAAACTTGCATAGGGTCGATTCAGAGGGTGTTACAGGTTGGAAGTTGTTTTAAGTAGATATGGAATGTGCGTTGGAGACCGAATGTTATTCGGAGTCTCGGATTGGATCCAGGACATCACGAGGAGCTCCGTAATTGTCCGGGGAGTAAGATTCATATAATGGGGATCATTTTCTAAGGTAGGAAATGTTCTGGAGTATTTGTATGGGGATTCTAGAAGGTTTCGAAATGTTCCAGAAGGTTCTAGAAGATTTCTTGAAGTTTACTGGAAAACCAAGAAAGGATCAAGGAATCCATGTGGGGTAAGACAAGGATTCGTGGGGAAGTAGGACTCTCCCCCCACCTCCTTGATCCGCCGGCCAAGGGAGAGGGGAGTCCTACAAGGACTCCACCTCCCCATGGCGCCTCCCTCCTTTAAATAGAGGGGTGGAGGCACAAGCCCCCTTGCCCCTTCTATTCTCTAGATTTCAAGTTGCCTCTCTCCTCCTCCTTCCCTCTGCTCTGGCTTAGGCGAAGCCCTGTAGAATTCTCTACTCCACCACCACCACCACGCCGTCGTGCTGCTGGATTCCATGGAGAGATCTACTACCTCCGCTGCTTGCTGGAACGGGGAGAGGAAGGTCTGCCGACTCGCACGCAGGACCGATCAAAGCGCTGCCGGAACGCGGCGCCAGAAGGATCCTCTACTCGATCTTGAGATCGGCAAGTGATCGACTACATCAAATACGAGATCCGATCTCATAACGCTTTCGGATCCACAAGGGTTAGTACTGATCTATCTCGTTGCACATGTCTAATAGATTAGATCTTGGCTTTTATCTAGATTAGATCTGGGATTTGTTCGTTCTTGCGGTAGAAATTTTTTGTTTTCCATGCTACGAACCCATCAGTGGTATCAGAGCCGTGTCTATGCGTAGATCTGTTGCACGAGTAGAACACAATGGTTTTGTGGGCGTTGGTGCTCGTGGCGTCTTTTGCTTTGTGTACTTTGCATCTTGCGGTATGGCGGGATGAAGCGGCCCGGGCTAACCTTACATGTCATCGCACATGAGACTTGCTCCACAGTTGACGTGCAACTCATATTGCACATGTGGCTTTGCGGGTGTCTGTCTCTCGCATCATAGTATAGATCCAATCTACACTTTTCACTTGATAGCACTTGGATCAACGTTGTGGTTCAGTTTCGTAGGTAAGATCCGTTCTTATTCGAAAGCCCCAAACCACGTAAAACATGCAAAGAAAATTAGAGGCGTCTAACTTGTGTTTGCAGGGGTTTTGTGATGTGATATGTCCATCATGTGATTGTGATTATATTTGATGTATGCAATGATCCTTGTTGTAATATGGCAACCGGCAGGAGCCTAATGGTTGTCTTTAATTCTGTTAAGACCTGCGTGTCTATTCATCTTGTAATAGCTTTATTCCAAGTAGTTGTAATAGTTGCTAGTGATGATGGACAACCATGAAGCGGCGCCATTGACCTTGACGCAATGCTGGTGATGATGGAGATCATGTCCGTGCTTTGGAGATGGAGATTAAAGGCATAAAGAAGAAAGGGCCATATCATATCACCCTAATTATGAATTGCCTATGATGTTAATCCTTTATGCATCTTGTATTGCTTAGATCGCGACGGTAGCATTATAAGATGATCCCTCTCACTAAATATCAAGTAATAAAGTGTTCTTCCTTAGTTGGCACCGTTGCTAAGACTCGTCGTTTTGAAGCATCTCGTGATGATCGGATGTGATAGATTCTACGTGTGCATACAACGGGTTCAAGCCAGATTTGCACATGCGGAAACTAAGGTTAACCTTGACGAGCCTAGCATGTACAGACATGGTCTCGGAACACGAAATACCGAAAGGTAAAGCATGAGTCATATGGATGATATGATGAACATGTTGATTGTTCACCTTTAAAGCTACATCATCTCACGTGATGATCGGACTTGGTGTAGTGGATTTGGTTCGTGTAAACACTAAAACAACTCGAGGGATGTTGTTTTGAGTGGGAGTTCTTTTGTAATTTGGATTAGTCAAACTCAATTTATCATAAACACAATCAAAGTGAATTTGCATAGTTTGTTGTAGTCATTGGCATCCGTTCACCACCTTACGCTTAGTTATAGTTGAGAAAGTGGAACTATAGAAATTCTGGATATTTGCTTTACGAACCGGTATCATATTGTTTTGAGTGTAAATCTAAAGTTTAAAAGTCCTGTTGCAAACCTTCAGCAAACTCCATTTACTCTGTGAAGTTTAATAAACAGTATTAAATCAAGAGTAATAATTCTAGTGTTAGTATCTAATGTATCATGTTTGCCTCCATGATTCTTGATACTCAAAAGATTGTTTTTAATATCAAGTTTATCTAAGAGCTGAAAGAAATGTTTCAGAAACCATCATATGTGAAAGGTATTGCGATATCTAAAACAATGTGTTGGTTACAACATTATAGAGTATATGTCCTCATATTTGATGATAATTTGTGAAGGTTGGAGATGCTAGTCGTCCTAATCCTCCAAAAGGTCTTGGAAAAGAAACATTATACTCGCAATTCACGTTTATAAGCTATAACAGCTTGATCATGAAAGTTGTCATGATAAGGATGAATAGAAGATGTAAGTAAAATGTTTACTACACTAAAAGATTACTAAAGAATGGAATTTTGAAAGAATGCCAAACATTTAATGAAGGTGATCCACTTCAAAGTGCAAGTCCAGAGGTATTAGTATTTGACTATACACACTTTTTACTATGTGTCATGTGAATGACACCACTATTGATGTTGATAGATTCTTTTAAAAGAAAAGGAATTGTTGAAAGAGAATCTATAAAATATTTGGCAGAAAAGAAAAGATTGGAGATATCCAACTTAGGTATATAGAAGATACATGTTATGGCTGTATTCCTTGGTTGTTAAACAATGTGGTTCTGCAGTATTGGATACCGAATTGGTTGGTATGAAGTGTCATACAGGACAAGACAATTCATGAACTGCAATGGCCTAAGTAACTAGCAAGAGAATATGTGATGATGTTCATCGAAAACAAACAAAGGGTTGTTGTGTTGCTCGTTAACATCAAAGCTTTCCTTCAAGATTTGTTTCAATAATTGATTTGATCAGGTATTATGATGACAAAAGGTTGTTCAAATAATTACCATATTCCATAATAGATGGATGATATACAAGTCTGGTTGGAGAAATAACGACCATAAAACTAATGCTAAAATGTCGCAAGACAAATGATTGAAAGATCACTTGCAAAGTGACATCGCCGTTTAAATTATATTGAAAGGGATACATGAAGAAACTCCATGTTGATGGATTTTTTTTGGAGTCTTTGATTTTGATCAAATGACGCTTGTGATACTTTCCTGGAGATAATTAAAACTTCGTTCGTAGGCCAAAAGAGGAACAGACGACTAACTGATTGGAATTTGTACATATTGATGTATATAGTCCATTATGTGTAGTCGTGGGCGATGGATTTCAACTTCATACGCTTTCTCCGAAGATTTGAGTGAGTATATGTATATACTTACTCAATAAGGAAGAAGTATGAAACATTTGAAAATGTTCAAAGACTTTCAAGATGAAGTGGAAAATTATTGTAACAAGAAAATAAAAAGTTTATGATTGGATCATAAAGAAAGATGTTTGAGTTACAAGTTTAGCAAAACAACTAAGATTTGAGGAATCGTTCCATGGATTTGCATTTCCCAAAACACCATAGGAGTATGGAGTGTTCAAGATATGTAATGAAACCTTGTTTGACATGGTAAGATCAAAGGTGTCATTTATAAAACTGCCATTATATTTTAAAGATTAAAGCTTTAGTGACTACCGCTTTTACACTGAAAAGAGCTCCATCGTGATCCGTTGAAATGACACCATATAAGTCATGGTTTGGAATAAAACCCAGGTTGTCCTTTCTTAAATTTTGGTATGCTAGGCATAAGTAAAATGTTTACAACCAAAGTCGGATGAGCATGTCTTTGTAGGTTGTTTTGAATAACCATTGGGTATTCCTCCATAATACCGAAGACAAAATTGTTTGTCACTTAGAATGTCGAGTTTCTTGAGAAGGAATTTTTGGTGAAAAGTTAAGTGGGAGGACAATAGAACTTTGACAAGGTTGTTGAACCTTGGCTAATATGTGCTGAGTTGCGCAGCGTCGGTAAGTGTCCCGGAGGCAGCAACAATGCTCATGGCTCCCGTGCCTCAAAGGATGTGGTCACGGGGATCTAAGTTCCTATTGAACCAAGTAGGTCGGGTAAGTAATCAAATGCCAAGATTTGAGAGTTAAATCATTGTTGTTTGACAATTATGAACCGACTACATGCAAATAATCAATGATGGGCCCTGACTTCGTTAAGTGGCTTGAAGCCATAAAATCCGTGATAATTCCATACACGAGAAATCAAGCTTTGAATTTGAAATACCCTCTGGAAAGGTGTAAGACCTTACAGTCGTATATGGATCTATAAATAAATAGACATGGATGTTTCACATCTATGAAATAGTCGACATGTCGGAAAGAGTTTACGACAATGTTCAAGGAATTGACTATGATAAGATTTGATCTTTCATAGCGATATTTAGTCTAGACGGATTAATGTAGCAAGCACTACATATATTTTGGTATATGGTAGTTGAACAAACAAAACAAGTTCTTCTAATAGAATGATTACCTAGGATGTGTCCATGACACGATCCAAAGGGTTTTGGTAAATCAAAGGATGCTAAAAAGAGTATGCAAAACTTCAATGGTTGAAGTGAGCATCGCGGAGTTGGAATCTTCACCGTGATGAAACCGTTAAAAGGTTTAATTTCATCAGAGACGATGAAGATGTTTGCATTTTGCAAGAAATTAAGTGAGAGCGCTAAGACATATTTCTAATACATTATATGAAAGACATATTGTTGATTAGAAATGATGTATCTTTTATTGACGCAGGTTAAGAATTTCATTTCTATGAAAGACTTAGGCATAACCCAAGAATTAGGCATCAATGTCTATATGGATAGATTGAGGCGCTAATATGGTTTTGCCAAATGTATATAGATAAGATGTCGAATGAGTTCAATATGGAAACAACAAGAAAGGTTCTTGACGCACGGAAAGGACTGAATCAAGATTCAAGTGTGTTGACACGAGATTCAAGTGTTTTGACACTTGGTGAAATCGCAAGAATATTTTGATCAATCATACTTTGAGATGTGCACATCCAGATATGTCCTATGCTCTAAATGTTATGAGCATATACCAGAATGACTCATAAGATGATCATTGGACAATAGTAGGGATATTCCTATGATCTTTGGAAGAACTAAGAATATATTATTTATATAGTGGTGACAAATAGTTCATTGTAAATTGTTGCATTTATACTAGTTTTGTCACAAAGTAAGTTTATCTCAATTTAAACTGTGGGTGGCACAATGTAATGGAAAGGAAGTTCCATAACGGATTTGATTGAGTACCAAAGTTAAAACATTGTGACAGATACTACATCAAAAGGCTAAGTATATGACTACTATTGTAGCAACAAATGAGGGCATTTGCATCAAGTAGTTTGTTATCAAACTAGGTGTGGTTCATAGCGGGATAATACTATGAAGATACATTATGACAATTGTATCAACATGATTTAATCCCAAGGAACTAAAGGTCTCACGAAAGGACCAAATTTATACAATGCCACCTCATTGGAGAATGAGTAATGCGTAGACACGCAAGGACATGCAAATACACACGGACCTGGAAGTGTCAGATCTGAAGATTATGTTTACCACTAGCAATAGTGTCTATACAACACCAGAAAGCCATAGGTGTTGAATGCACAAGTTTTTAACTAGATTATTGTCTCTAGTGCAAGTGGGAGACTGTTGGAGATATGCCCAAGAGGCAATAATAAAGTGGTTATTATTATATATTTATGTTTATGCTAAATGTTTACATCCCATGCTATAATTGTATTAACCGGAAACATTAATACTTGTGTGTTTTGTAAACATAAAAGAGTCCCTAGTAAGCCTCTTGTTGAACTAGCTTGTTGATTAATGGATGATCATGGTTTCCTGATCATGGACATTGGATGTCATTAATAACAAGGTTATATAATTAGGAGAATGATGTAATGGACACACACCCATAGTAAGCATAGCATAAGATCAAGTCATTAAGTTCGTTTTGCTACAAGCTTCTCAAATGCATAGTAACCTAATCCTTCGACCATGAGGTTGTGTTAATCACCATCACCGGATGGGTACTTTGATGACATCAAACGCCGCTTCGTAACTGGGTGGTTATAAAGGTGACATTGGGTATTCTGAAAGTATGTGTTGAAGCGCATGTACCAAGATTGGGATTTGTCCATCCATATGACGGATAGATATGCTCTGGGCCCTCTCGGTGGAATGTCATCTAGTTAGCTTCCAAGCATGTGACTAGGTCACAAGGGATGACATATCATGGAATGAGTAAAGAGTACTTATCAATAATGAGGTAGAACTAGGTATGGAGATACCGACGATCAAACCTTGGATAAGTATAGTATCGCGTGACAAAGGGAATTGGTTTCGTATGTTAAATGGTTCTATTGATCACAAAGTCATCGTTGAGTATGTGGGAGCTGTTATGGATCTCCAGATCCCGCTAATGGTTATTGATCGGAGATGTGTCTCCATCATGTCTACATGTTCATGAACCGTAGGGTGACACACTTAAGGTTGGAAGTTGTTTTAAGTAGATATGGAATGTGCGTTGGAGACTGAATGTTGTTCGGAGTCTCGGATTGGATCCAGGACATCACGAGGAGCTCCATAATTGTCCGGGGAGTAAGATTCATATAATGGGGATCATTTTCTAAGGTAGGAAATGTTCTGGAGTATTTGTATGGGGATTCTAGAAGGTTTCGGAATGTTCGAGAAGGTTCTAGAAGATTTCTTGGAGTTTACTTGAAAACCAAGAAAGGATCAAGGAATCCATGTGGGGTAAGACAAGGATTCGTGGGGAAGTAGGACTCTCCCCCCACCTCCTTGATCCGCCGGCCAAGGGAGAGGGGAGTCCTACAAGGACTCCACCTCCCCATGGCGCCTCCCTCCTTTAAATAGAGGGGTGGAGGCACAAGCCCCCTTGCCCCTTCTATTCTCTAGATTTCAAGTTGCCTCTCTCCTCCTCCTTCCCTCTGCTCTGGCTTAGGCGAAGCCCTGCAGAATTCTCTACTCCACCACCACCACCACGCCGTCGTGCTGCTGGATTCCGTGGAGAGATCTACTACCTCTGCTGCTCGCTGGAACGGGGAGAGGAAGGTCTGCTTCGACTCCGCACGTGTGACCGACTACGGAAGCGCTGCCGGAACACGGCGCCGGAAGGATCGTCTACTCGATCTTGAGATCGGCAAGTGATCGACTACATCAACCACAAGATCCGATCTCATAACGCTTTCGGATCTACAAGGGTTAGTACAGATCTATCTCGTTGCACATGTCTAATAGATTAGATCTTGGCTTTTATCTAGATTAGATTTGTGTTTTGTTCGTTCTTGTGGTAGAATTTTTTTGTTTTCCATGCTACGAACCCATCAAAAAGAACACACATGCAATGACTCCTGTTGTTGTTTGTAAAAAGGACACACATGCAATGACACTAGTGGATCCATGTGTGGTCTCTAAAGAGAACACACATTTCAATAACACTGGTGGATCTATATGTGGTATGCGAAAAGAACACACATGAAATGACAATAGTGGATCCATAGGTGGATTATGAAAAGAGCACACATGCAATGACACTAGTGGATCCATATGTGGTATGTCAAAAATACACACATGCAATGACTCCAGTTGTTGTTAGTAAAAAGAACACACATGCAATGACACTGGTGGATCCATAGGTGGATTGTGAAAAGAGCACACATGGAATGACACTGGTGGATCCATATGTGGTATGTGAAAAGAACACACATTCAATGACTCTGGTTGTTGTTAGTAAAAAGAACACACATGCAATGACACTGGTGGATCCATAGGTGGATTGTGAAAAGAGCACACATGCAATGACACTGGTGGATGCATATGTGGTATGTGAAAAGAACACACATGCAATGACTCCAGTTGTTGTTAGTAAAAAGAACACACATGCAATGACACTGGTGGATCCATGTGTGGTCTCTTCAGAGAACAAACATTTCAATGACAATGGTGGATCCATATGTGATATGTGAAAAGAACACAGATGAAATGACACTGGTGGATCCATATGTGGATTGTGAAAAGAGCGCACATGCAATGACACTGGTGGATCCATATGTGGTATGTGAAAAGAACACACATGCAATGACTCCAGTTGTGTTAGTAAAAAGAACAAACATGCAATGACACTGGTGGATCCATGTGTGGTATCTGAAGAGAACACACATTTCAATGACACTGGTGGATCCATATGTGGTATGTGAAAAGAACACACATGAAATGACTCTGGTTGTTGTTAGTAAAAATAACACACATGCAATGACACGGTTGGATCCATATGTGGTATGTGAAAAGAACACACATGAAATGACTCCAGTGGATCCATATGTGGTATGTGAAAAAACACACATGCAATGACTCCATTTGTTGTTAGTAAAAAGAACACACATGCAATGACACTAGTGGATACATGTGTGGTCTTTGAAGAGAACACACCTATCAATGACACTAGTGGATCCATATGTGGTATGTGAAAAGAACACACATGCAATGACAAGGGTGGATCCGTAGGTGGATTGTGAAAAGAGCACACATGCAATGACACTGGTGGATTCATATGTGGTATGTGAAAAGAAGACACATGCAATGAGTCCAGTTGTTGTTAGTAAAAATAACACACATGTAACGATACTGGTGGATCCATGTGTGGTCTCTAAAGAGAACACACATTTCAATGACACTGGTGGATCCATATGTGGTATGTGAAAAGAACACACGTGAAATGAATCCAGTTGTTGTTAGTAAAAAGAACACACATGCAATGACACTGGTGGATACATATGTGGTATGTGAAAAGAACACACATGCAATGAATCTATTTGTTGTGAGTAAAAAGAACATACATGCAATGACACTGGTGGATCCATGTGTGGTATTTAAAGAGAACACACATTTCAATGACACTAGTGGATCCATATGTGGTATGTGAAAATAACACACATGCAATGACACCGGTGGATCCGTAGGTGGATTGTGAAAAGAGCACACATGCAATGACACTGGTGGATCCATATGTGGTATGTGAAAAGAACACACATGCAATGACTCCAGTTGTTGTTAGTAAAAAGAACACACATGCAATGACACTGGTGGATCCATGTGTGGTCTCTGAAGAGAACACACACTTTAATGACACTGGTGGATCCATATGTGGTATGTGAAAAGAACACACATGAAATGACACTGGTGGATGCATAGGTGGATTGTCAAAAGAGCACACATGCAATAACACTGGTGGATCCATGTGTGGTCTCTAAAGAGAACACACATGCAATGACTCTAGTTGTTGTTAGTAAAAAGAGCACACATGTAATGACACTGGTGGATCCATAGGTGGATTGTGAAAAGAGCATACATGCAATGACGCTGGTGAATCCATATGTGGTATGTGAAAAGAACACACATTTCAATGACTCTGGTTGTTGTTAGTAAAAAGAACACACATGCAATGACACTAGTGGATCCATAGGTGGATTGTGAAAAGAGCACACATGCAATGACTCTAGTGGATCCATATGTGATATGTGAAAAGAACACACATGCAAAGACTCCAGTTGTTGGTAGTAAAAAGAACACACATGCAATGAGACTGGTGGATCCATATGTGGTATGTGAAAAGAACACACATGCAATGAATCGAGTTGTTGTTAGTAAAAAGAACACACATCCAATGACACTGGTGGATCCATTTGTGGTCTCTGAAGAGAACACACATTTCAATGACACTGGTGGATCCATATGTGGTATGTGAATAGAATACACATGAAATGACACTGGTGGATCCATAGGTGGATTGTGAAAAGAGCAGACATGCAATGACACTGGTGGATCCATATGTGGTATGTGAAAAGAACACGCATGCAATGACTCCAGTTGTTGTTAGTAAAAAGAACACACATGCAATGACACTAGTGGATCCATGTGTGGTCTCTGAAGAGAACACACATTTCAATGACACTGGTGGATCCATATATGGTATGTGAAAATAACACACATGAAATGACTCAAGTTGTTGTTAGTAAAAAGAACACACATGCAATGACACTAGTGGATCCATATGTGGTATGTGAAAAGAACACACATGCAATGACACTGGTGGATCCATATGTGGTATGTGAAAAGAACACACATGCAATGACTCTTGTTGTTGTTAGTAAAAAGAACACACATACAATGACACTGGTGGATCCATGTGTGGTCCCTGAAGAGAACACACATTTCAATGACACTGGTGGATCCATAGGCGGATTATGAAAAGAGATTTTCCCTGTCTCTCGGTCACAAATCTCACAAAATCCCAAACGTGCGGAGATCCCAAACATGTGCTCACTCTGGGTGCTATGCCCTGATTGGCTAGCACAGATGTCACGCGGATCGTCTCCACCAACCATTGATCCTATGTGATCCAACGGGCAGGATAACCCGTCCCTTCTCCACTTTTTTTATGCATGGTCAATACGTGCCACCTCTCTATCCGTGCCACCGATACTTTACCTCCATAAAGAAGTGAAAATCCATCTATCTAACTAAAATAAATAAAATAAATGATCATATTTCGAAGAAGCCATCGTTTTAGTCTTCCGGTTCGTCCTCGTCTTCCTCAACGCCATGGTCCCTACCATCGCCGCCATTGGTGTCCTCCTCTAACGACTTGACACCACCCCCTTCCTCGAATAAGCGCGCTATCTCCTTGTCGGAGTCCTCCTCCTCCACCTCTTCGTAGTCCTACGGGTCCACGTCACTCTCCTCCGCTTCTGCCTCCAACTAATCGATGAACGCCTCCTTGTTGGCCTAGTCGGACTCATCCAAATAGCTATCTCCTCTCTTATTCCTGGTCTTCTTCTTGTTCCCCTTCTTGTTTGTACTCGCCGGTGCAACACGCGCCCTGTCCTGGCTGCTGCTTTGTGCTCGTCCGACGCTGCAGGTACCCAACCCTCCTCCTGCGCGGCCGGTACAAGCTTCGACGTCGCGGTGTCCTCGAGTGTGCCGATGTCGATGGATCCTGGCACGGTCGGACACGACGTGCTGCCTCAGCAGGCGACTCGCGAGCGCGAACGATGCAACAAAGAGTCGGGGATGCAGGATGGTCAATGGACGGCTTGGACCTGCCATTGCCACAGCGAGGGGGCATCGTGCTCGAGGTAGTTGCTCTGAATGGTCGATGGCGGGTACACAGAGTGGGGTGCCGATCTGCTCAAGGACGAGCAGCGGTTTCGTGCATCGTTTCCATGCATGCATTTGAAGTAATATCTCGCGTACTGAATATAATTTGATCACAACAAAAGTGGCACATCGTATTCTAGACTCGTAAATATCCCGTGCGTGCCTGTCACGTGGAGTTCGACGGAGTTCGACGTGCCGACGTGATCGTGCAGTAGTTGTGCGCGTCATTGCCCCATCAACACGTGACACACGCACGCAGGATGTGCGCGCCGATTCCCGTGATGACCACCCGGCTCGCACTCCCCTTATTATATACTGGATTTTGGGCGGCGTCGAAGACCATTGAAGTGTCCATCGCAATAAAGACAAGTCCCATTGATTCCCTACCCCTGCCTCCCTGACTTCTTTGAGAAGGTAGACCGTACACGGTGGTCTTGTATAATAGTACTAGTACTACTCGACCACGCCATGTACTCTTTGACTCTTCTCCCACACTAATCACTATCTCCATCCTCCTGCCGCCGCCACCCTCACCCTGCAATCCATGGCTCCACTGAGGAGCGGGAGAGGCTGGTCGACGATCCTCGTGGAGAAAAGGGAGAGAAACCGACGTGAGGCACGTCTGGCTCTACCAGCCGCTCAAGCCCACCCTCTCATCGAGGCCCAATCTCCCCCGACAATGGCGCTGAATGTTTTAGCAGGCGAGGGCTCCTCCCGGTACGGTCTTCTTGTTCTACTTCTTCTCCATCTCCCTCTCCATCCTGATCTTAATCAGCTTCTTCTTGTTTTTATTCTTCTTTTGGCTCTTCCTCTTCTACGTATTACAGGCTGGCCATGGAGCCCGAATCCACCACGACGGAGGCGTTGCAGGACCCGTTCGGCCGTGTTCCATGTCTCAGCGAGGTAGCAAATCTCCATGTTGTTATTTCTCCGAGTTGTGATTTGGATTTCTTAGATCCTGTCTGCCCTGCATTGGTTTTTCTTCTTCTTTTGCGAGTTGTATTAGTTTTCATGAATATGACTAGATCTCTTGGTCTTTCCTTAATACTGCTGTTCATAGATTCGCTATGGATTTTTTGTGACTAGGATTGGTTTGTCATGGTCATGAATCGATCTCTAGGTCCATTTTTTAACACTGTGTCCAATAGATTCAACGGGGATTTTTTTGATCTGTATTAGTATTCACCTGGGACCTGGAGTGTAATTGTAGAATTCCTATTTCAATTAACCTGAACGATACAGCGATCGAAGGCCGAGTACCGTGACAAGGTGGCCGCGATCAGTTCCAAGATTGTCAACCAACATGAGCTTGCACGCTCCCTCACCCAAGATAATTAGAGCCTACACAAGCAATTATCTGTGCAAAATGAGATCTCGCTAGATTTTGCACGTGACGTTGTTAGGCTGCAGAAAGTGCTCGAGCGTAACTTGAACAGGCAAGAACAGGCCATCAAGATAATCAACGAGCTCACGGAGGAGAAGAAGAATCTCGTGGAAATGTGCATTCTCCTGCAGGACGAAGTCAGCGAGGCACTCAGAGGACGCGTCGAGGACACCAAGGCTACCATCCGAGCCTACCATGACAGGAACCGTTGCCTAGAGGCTATCAAGGAGATGAAGGTGGACATGAGCAGAGGGATCACCGTACTCAACGGTGTTCGGAAAGACAACGAGGAGCTAAGGGCATGTCTCGAGGCGTATCGGAGCAATGCCCAAGTCTGATTCCTGTTAGCGGGGACACGAATATCAGTGCGTCCTCTACTCCATTTGTAATGTTTAGGGTTCAGGGAGCAATGCCCAAGTTTGCTTCCCATTATAGGGTGCAATAAGAATCTTAGGGCAACTCCTTATCTATCTGGACATGTGTTGGTGTTCATGTTCATGAATGGACACCATGTTCTCTTTACATTATGTATCTCGACATGGGTTTCTGCATTATGAGTTTGCCACTCTCCCACTACTATTTGGTGATATTGGGAAAAAACCCACAACACACTAAACTGCAGATAAATCTTATTTGTCTTTGAAATTGAAATTATGACAGTGCCACTAGTCGATTCATAAAATGTTGATTAGTCCTAGATTGCTTCTTCCTTGAAATTATGACAGTGCCACTAGTCGATTCAGTTAATTATGGAAACTAACCAGCTTGTCCTAGTGAACTGAACAAACCATACTATGTATTTTTGTTGTAGGGATAGAGGCAAAAGATCGACCAGGACCTGGCGACCTGGCTAAATGACAAGATAGCAATCCAAAGGGAGAAGCAAAATTCCCAGAAACTGGCCTTTGACCAACTATGCGCTAAATTCGCGGTCCTTTCTGACAAGTGCCAGAAACTGAAGGAGTTAAACGCCGGCTAGGCGAAGCTACACAGTGAAGGTCGCGCCTCGGCTAGCAAGCAAACGGAGATCATGAAAGGGATCTTCAAGGAAAATCGCATGGCTACAGACCAAATTATCTAATCCGTGACGGAGCGCTAGAACCTACAGCTGAAGCACAACATAGTACTGAAGGAGCTGACCAATCTTAGGGAGGAAAACAGGCAGGTCCGGGCTAGGCTCGCTTGAACACAACATATGTCTATTTAGTACTGAACTGCCTGGTTTATCCTCTGTAGTGGTGATTTTGTAAGTGTGAACTTAACTCTATGCACGATATGTGTGTTCGTCTAAAATTATTTTGCTCGAGGATTGAGTTTGGCTTAGTTCGGAAAGCGCAACTACAAGTCTTACAATTAACTAGTTTCAGGCATTGGCACGATATAAATTATTCATCTCGAATTTCCTTTATCCTCTATAGTCTGTCCTTGTTCACCCTCGCGCGCCTTCTTTAGTTCATTCAACAGATCCGCAATGTAGTACTCTAGCTTCTTCTTGTCTTTCCTGAGCTGACCCCTCTCCTTTTCTGCATTATGAATCAGCAACCTGTGACTATCCTGAAGCTTCTTTGCAGTTCCAACAACCAAGCTCCCATCGATTCCGTCAGTTAGCTCTGACTGCAAATTCTCGATTTCTTGTTCTAGCTCCTTATTTCGTACCGATAGCTTGTAATTTTTTCAGCTGCATCACTTACATCAGTAAATCTCCCTGACCTTTCCAACTCATACATCTCCCATAACTGTGCCAAACATTTCTTAAGTGCATCTGGCCACTCAAGATCCACCCACTCTACTGCTTTACATACCAGGCAAACCTAAAAACACACACACTATAGTGTCATGAACATGCACGATACATTTTACTTCATGTCATAGTTGCACATAATGTAAACAAACCTGATTAGTACAGCCCAAAAACCTTCTCCCAAAGGTTACGCTCAATGCAACATATCTCCTCAGTTTTAGCCCATGGTCACATGGCACTTCTCCATCGAGATCTAGGCCCTCCCATTCGGAGTCGTAGATCGTCCATGGTACCTATAGGTAAACGCAAAGCTGAAATCGAACACGATTGCATGCACATATGGAGCTCAGATCGAGAGATTTACCATTGCCTAACCCTAGCCTGAGAAACCAAAGGAACTCACATCATGGAAGGAATACTCGATGTCGGAGAGAAGGCTATCGTTGCTCGACTGGTCGTCCTCGCCATTCAAGGACAACATGGCGAATGCGCCATCGCAGGCGACGGCGTCGGCGTCGGCATCGGCGAGAGAGAGAGATCAGCCCTTCTACCGCTGCAACAATGACTAAATTGGCATGTTACAATAGTTTAATGGATACCATGCCCTTTTCCTGGATTACTGTCTGCTGCTTGATATGGATTCTCTTCACACATTCTCATTTCAAATATTAAACCTGCACTCCCTCCACCTCGATTTCATTGCCTAACGAAAA
The DNA here is from genome assembly GCA_023614405.1 of Avena insularis. NCBI lineage: Eukaryota > Viridiplantae > Streptophyta > Magnoliopsida > Poales > Poaceae > Avena > Avena insularis. Next base: position 318,852,287 of record CM042686.1, read on the forward strand.
CATACCAGTATATTACATCATATAAAGAAACAAAATCATGTCAACTACAAGGTACTTATGCATCACTTCTTCGATCATGGTTTCACAAAACATTACATTACAATCTCTCAACAAACATAATCACAACATGGTTTCACAAAACATCACATTACAATCTCTCAACAAACGTAATCACAGAAAAAAGTATATTACATCAACTCAAGAAACAAAATCATGTCGACTACAAGGTACTTACACATCACTTTTCCTATCATGGTTTCGCAAAACATTACATTTCAATCTCTCAACAAACAAAATAACAGAAACAAGTACAGTACATCATCTCAAGAAACATAATCATGTTAACTACAATGTATTTATGCATCACTTGTCCAGTCATGGTTTCACAAAACATTACATTACAATGTCCCAACAAACATAATAATAGAAACAAGTATGGTACGTCATCTTAAGAAACATAATCATGTTAACTACAATGTACTTATGTCTTATTACAACAACGATGGTTTCAGTGAGTGACATGTCCGAAAATCTCAACAGCTCGCACAATATTATATCACAATCTCTCAACAAACATAATCACAGAAACATGCTCTAAATGCAACAAAAGTCAATATTACAAATACAGGAAGGGGAACCCCACGGTCCAAGTGAAAAGCCTAGGGTAGCAGCTCTCATCAGATCTCATCAACGTCGACCACCTCATTCTGTTCAGCCACTACAAGGGCATCTACATCCACTATAACCTGTTCAACAAAATCAGAAATGTTACCAAGGAAGAATACCTTCCTGGTTCGCTTCTTTCGTCGCATAATCTGCATAAGATCTTTAGTATCCAAAACATCTATGAATTGCTGCCTCTTATGATGCCACCACCAGATTTTTGCCATCTGCTTAGGGCCAATACTGATTTCCTTACCGATCATCTCTCTCATTTCATCAAGAGTTATGTTTTTGGAATCGACAGTGATCTCCACAATACATGACGAAACTGGCTTATTAACTCCCTCATCAAGTTTTGCCATGTATGAATCCACCTCTATGTGTATACTGAACTTATGTAGATCAGCATCTATTGGTCCGTATTCTCTAGGAGCAGAAGCTCTGGCAGCAAGATCTCCAGCATCTGCATACATATCATCAATCATCGCTTCAACTTTCACCTTATGATCAGCTGCACAACACTCTCAAACCATCTGAAGTTCATGGGATTGCTCAATTTCTTGATAGATATCATTCATGTTGCGCCACATCAATTTTTTCCTCTGTCTAGAACCCCAGGGAATTCTAGCGGCAAGCATATCTACCAGCTGCGAAACAGAAACAACCTCTTTGCAATTCACAAGCAGATGCACATCTTGCCTGAACACAACCCTCTCGCAACCAAAATCAAGTTTTGTAGTGTACTGTCGAACATGAACTGTGAACTCATATAGGTCCCTTGTATCAAAGTTGTGCCTAATTTGATTAAAAAGGGGATCATTTCAGTTCATTCGATTATATTATGCCGTAACTAATCTACTTGCAAGATAAGGCACAAATAAGAAAAATTGACCTCTCGCTCTTCTCCCGGGTTTTTTTCTTCGAGATCTGGGTGCTGCATCCGCCCACCAGAGCCAAACAACCGCCGCCGGCCTTGCTTTTCTCTTCAACCCGCTACTCGTAGGTACCTTGGGAGGAGAATCCTTGCTGGCCTCCTCGCTAACCGGGGCTGAAGACCTCACCGATGCTACACGTTGAGCCCCATACTTGGGCCCCGACGGACCCGAATCAGTCGGCGACGTAGCTATAACCTTCGCCTTACAAGACATGATGGGCCACCGTTGTCGAATTCAGTGTCGGGGGAGGGAGAAAAAAGGTCCTCCGCCGTCGGCAGATTTAGGGTCGGGGAAGGGAAGAAAAGGGACCGCCGCCGCTACCGCAGAAAGATTTAGTGTTGAGAGTTAGGAAAGTACAGTAATAGATTTCCCCTACGACACATGCAGGGTGGCTAAGAAGAGTGATCGGCGAAGGAGGGGCATAGCCGGAACTAGTGTAACGGAATATCCTGACTTAACAGGCGCGATTTGAAAATATTGGGTTTGGCCATCATTTACTCGAAAGATCCCTCTAAGCAATTGGCGCCCCAACTTTTTGAATCGCAGTGATAAAAATCAACTTGGGTACCGCGTTGCCTGGGCGACCCAACTTTCTGGCCGCAAAATGATATTCTCCTCATATGTGTACCTCGGCCTATCTTTCCTTTCTTGCCACTATTTCTTTAGCTCTGGTGTCCAAGTTTTCTTTCCGTCATTCCTCGGGGTGCACTATTGGCCTCCGCTCTTCTATCGTTGGATATTTCTAGCTCCCGGTTGATATGCTATACTGCCAAAACTTGGTGCAAACCATATCTGTAATCCGGCCTTTCATCTCTCCTCTTACCCCGGAAATCATTTGGCCGGGATAACCTAGCTCCGTCATGAGGGTAATATTCCTCATTTGACTCACTTGCCACAAGCCGAGGTTGATTTGGATCACCCAATGCATATGACTCGGCAATTCGGATTGTTTTAGCCAATGTAGTTGGTATATCTCTTTGTAGATTTTGCCACATCATACTTGCATATCTATATCCTTGTGCAAACCAAGATATAGCTTGTGACTCGATCACCCCCTCGCATGAACTGTGCACGTTCACCAGTGAGTTAAGAACTCCCTCATTCAACCTCTGCTTACACATTGACAGCTATTGTGGCATGTTCGGCCTCTTATATGTGCTTGTGAAATTACTAATGAACGTCTCCTCTAAATTTATCTAGCAGTTGATGCTTCTTGCCGGCAGATTATTTAGCCATATCCTTGTTGGCCCTTCCAGCATCTGAGGTACATACCTCACTGCCCATCTCAGATTACCTGTGGCAATGTTCACTGTGGTGGCATAATCAATTAACCAATCTTCTGGCTTGGTGCTTCCATCATAGGTCTTTGTCCCTCTGGCCAACTGGAAGTTTGCCATAGGAGGTTCTCTCATAATCCAAGGTCCAAAGCACTGCTGGACCCGGAGGACCTTGTCCTTCCATTATGTCCAACCTATAATTTCGGTCCAACTTCAGCCTTGCATCATCTGGTTGTAGGATCCTGTTTCCCAGCCTCGATCCTATCACATGATGATCTAGCCAGGGGAACCCGTCATTGATGTAGCATCCCAATTGTCTAACAATTGTAATGCTACTTGGTCTAGTAATATAATGGCTACTTCATATATATAATTGTTGCATCATAATTATATCATGCTCATGTCATCATGCCACCTTGCATTTGAGCATCATATAAAACCCTTTTGTTTTGGTTCTTCTCTCATATGCATTGTTAATTGTATTTGTCTCTTGATATTGTATTTGGTTCTTGATAAATGCTTGATGCCCAAGTTGAGTTGGGGGCATATTTTTTTATTCCACTCCACTACCCTTTCTTTTCACCACCTTACAATTCCACCATCCCATTATCCATGAGCTTGTAATTATTTTTCTTTTGGTATTTAATCTAGCTCATGGGAGATAAGGTGGATCCAATTCTACAAATTCTTTTGCTTGGCCTTATTCCACTCTTGGGAATGCATGAGAATAATGCCATGTTAATATTATTGTTTTCACAAGAATAAACATGGCATTAATTATTTTGCATGGGCCATGCAAGCACCACCACATTCTAGTCCTTTGGTTTTTATATGAATTATTGAGTGGTGTATATCTCCTGGAGCTCTCCCTTCTCTCCCAAATCTTTCACCATGTTTGGTTTATTTCTTTTGGGCCTAGTGCTCATCATGTTTTTCTCACATGTGTATGCCATGCATGACCATGTGAAATCCTTTCCATCTCCATCTTTTGTCCTCCTTTGTTTTATTTGGTTTTTGAGTGAAACACCTTTATCCCTTTTCTACCACTCCTTTTTGTTTGTTTTTGTTTGAGCTTGCTAAAAACTTACACCAATTCCACCTATTCTTGTTTGATCTAGCTAGATACATGCAAGTACCTAAACCCTAGTTACACCCTACCTCACCCTCTCCTCTCACCATGCCGAGCCTCCCCTTGATGGCCCCACCTGGCCACCCTCTCCCTGGCCCACACCCCAGCCACCCCTCTCTATAACCCTAAGCAAAAACCCTAACCCGAGGCCACCCAACCCTAACCGAGCCACCCCATCCCTCCAACCCTAGCTCCATGCCACCCTCCTCTCTCTCTCTAGCTCTCTCCCTGCCACAGCAGCCCCACCCGAGCCTACCCTCCTTGGCCTCGCCCTGACCCCACCTGGCAGCCCCCCTCTACCCCTCCCTCTGCCCCAGCCGAGCACGTGCTCGAGGGGGAAAAGGTGGCACCGAAGCCACCCTCATCTACCCCCTGCCACGGCTGCTCCTCCTTCCTCCCTCCTTTTTCCCCTTCCACACGGCTCTCCTCTACCTCCTAGATCCACCCCAGGGCCTTGCCCTCTTCCCTCTCTTCTCCACCGCCACCATCTACCCCATCGCCGGCCACCGTCGGCCTCCACCTCCCCTTCTCTTACCAGCCGGTGGCGTGACGATCACGGGTGTCGAGGAAGACCACGCGGCTCCCCTACTTCACCTCGTACGCGCCAGCGAGGAGGAGAAGGACCCCAGGCTCGCCAGGACCGAGACGCCCCGACGAAACCCTAGCCGCGGGAGCGTCTGCATCGCCGTCGATCCACCGCGTCCCAGCCCGATCCGTCCGCACCAACAACCCCGCGGTGAGCCCACGATCCTCCCTGACACCTCCGTCCTCGCCGTGGCTCCCTGTTCTCGCCGGACCAACCGTCGAGTGCTCTCGGTGCGTCGTGTGCGCGTGCGTCCTCTGCGTCGTCGCGTCGCGAAGAGCCTCATCTAGCCGCCCATCCCCCTCCTAGCAACCCCCCTCACCTACCGCACTGGCTCGCACCCCCAGCGCGCACCCGCACGTCCCCGGATCGAATCCCCACTCCGCGCGGTCGATCACCGATCCGTCCGCGGCCGCAGAGAAGATCTACAGGGGCCTGTGGTAGTTTTACGAATAGCCCCCTTCTTTTTTTCGCCTCAACCCGCGGTACCTCGTGGCCCACCAGTCAGCCGCCCGGTCAATCTTGCAAGAAAACCCCCCAGCTCTCCGCCCCTCAACCCGCACTCCCCTCTGCGCCACGTGGCTGTGACCGTTTCCCCCGCTGGCAAGTGGACCTGCGAGCCCGCTGGCCCCACTTGTCTGTCTCTGAGGCTGGCCACTCCCGCGGTGAGAAAAGCTTTTCCGCGCGCGTGTCGCCCAGTCAGCACCTGGCCCCACTTGTCTGTGTCTTTGGCTAGGTTTGTCTGAGTAACAAAAGTTTCTATTCTTTTCTGTTTTAATTTAAACTTTTCAAATTTGTTTTAAATTCAAATTCAAATCTGTTTTAAAATAACTTTTAATTTTCAAAACCAAATAATACAAATCATATATGTTTTGAAATCAGAAAAATGTGAGGAATTCAAATATGCCCTCCAAAATATATTTTGAACACTTTAAATTTCGAGTTGAATAAAATTACAACAAAATGCCCTTTTCTTAATTAATTAATAACTTTTGTTCTATAACTCCAAATTTGACAAATAATATGTCTAAAATGATCAGCTCGACGAGACCTTGTTCTGAATTGCAGCATGCATCATATAAATATGGAGTATACAGCAACTTATTTGAGTATAAAATATGATTAAAACTCAATAAAAGGCGTTATTCTTGTATTCCACACCTCACCCATGCCATGCTACTTTATTGCCATGCAAATTGTGCATCATTCATCATGGCATGATTGTTTGCTTGTTGCATTTTATTCATATGCTTGTGCACTTTATTTATGTTGGCCCTTGTTTGTTTGGTTCTTCTTCGAATAGACGCGGCGGGGATATATCAAGAAACCCAGGGAGCACTACCTAGATCCTTCTCTCGCAATCGAGCTGCCAGGCAAGCACTACCACATGCTTGCATACATACAGTACCTATTGCCTCTATCTTATTCTTGCATCATTGAGTCGCGATTGCATTAAATTGAATCCCAAGTACTGCATAGCCTTTACTTTTAAACCCCACCGAAGCTAGTTCCTCCATCCCATGAGCCATTACTATAGGAGTTGTTTGGGCCATGCGAGTCGTAGAACAGCATGTGTAGGGTATGTGAGTGTCTGATGGATAACGAGGTACCTATACAACTTAACCTGAGTAGTAATGGGATAACTAATGAAAGTGGCACCGTGAGCAATATCTGCTATTTGGTTTTCATGCTCACTTGTGTCCGTGGGACCCGAGTACTTGATTCCTGTTCCTTGAATATTCGCGCTATCCACATCCGGAGGCTTATGAACCCCGAGCCAGTAGCTTGATTCATTCTTATTTCTTGGGGCCACAATTAGTTTGGGGCTTTATTACTATCTTGTACTTATGCCATGCTTTACTGCTTTAATTACGATTGTCTTGGAGCACTGTCTTTATTTAGATTCGTGACACGTTTTGCTGTAGTCGACAAGCCCAGTCACACTTCGGGTTCCCAATCGTTACTGACCGTCCACAAACCTTGAGTCCGTCTCGAGCCGCCAACTTCGCGGGTAGCTTAATGGGTGGCCCCTGAAATATTTCTGAATCTGTGATCGCTTTGTCGTGATCGCCTCGTTGGGTTTTGATTTGGTTTTCCGAGGTTGATCGAGTGTGTGTTGCTATTTGTGCACCCTGCAGGTAAAACTTTCAAAAGCCGTGTCCGCGGTTATGGACGACTTGGAGCACAGTTTCTCGATCATAGACAAGTATAACTAAAGTACCGCTTTTAACTTGACTAAGTACCTGACTAGTAAATAGTGCAACACTCATGGAATGGATAATAAAACTGCCAACGGATGGGGGGTTGTTCGTCCGCTTCCTCGTTGGTAAGCGAGGAGGAGGATGGATCTGTTAATATTACTGCTATAACTGTTGTTATTAATTCACGGACATCCGTCTATCTTTGGTTAGGCGGATGGTTAGCGGGTATCTATAGAATTGCTAGGGATTATCTTTTGCTGCAATTGCGTCACCCCAGGTTGTGTCCCCTTTAGAGGCATAAAGACTTGCTGAGTACCCCTAGGGTCTCACACGATAAATTGTTTGATTCAGATGAACAGGTAATCTCGCAAGATGGATACTGGGTGGAGGAGACGGACGATGTTGGCAACGATCATTCGGTGTAGAGATTCCGGGAACGGGGATCCGTGAGATCTGTGGGCGGGATGTGTTTATTTATGGGGCATCTTATGCCGATTTGCTTCTTATCCGTACTCGGATCTTGTTTTCCGCTTCCGCCTGATACTCTGATGTTTGATGTATGAGGGGATATCCTAAACTATTATATCTATCTAGGATATTTGGATCTTGCCGTATGGCGTTGCAATATTTCTATTTCTTTTAGATGGAATGGCTCTGAGGACTGTTGTATGGTGGCTTGCATACATACTCATTTGTGTATGTAGTTGATCCCTTCGCCTGCCGATTACGCCGCTCGTTCTTGTCCCGATGTTTGGAAATGGTTAGGACGGCCGAAAGGTCTACCTGTGAGTGGCATTTGGGCCCCACCGTACTATTTTAACCATTTCCGGACATCCAGGCTTGTAACTAAGAGCGTAATTCAACGAGGTAGTTACAATTGACCATTGCCGAATAAACATCATTGTATCTATTTTGATTCGGATGAACATTTCGCTGTTGCATAACTGGGCCGGCACTTTCCTTTTGCCGAGGTATGTACTGTTGCTGAAGCTACTGAGGTGAATTTTGTCCAGCTCCATCCGAGTTACGCTTCCCAACATTGCCGTACCCAGCCTTTCGCTACCCATCATTGCCTTCTCCGTGGTTACCTCGTCCACCTTCACCTCAGCTAACACTATGACGATCCGCATCACACTGAACTGCTTTTCCTTTCCTTGCCCTTGTCGGGTCATATGGGACCATCTGTTTGTTCTTTATCCCCAAGGTTACCACCTCTTCTCTCCTAGGGCCATCATGTGGAGATGACGCTGCCCCGACGGATATTGCCGGAGCACCCCCTGCCGAATGAACGACTTTGAAGCCACCTTTCCTCACCAGGTTTGCCTTGAGCAATTCCTCATTATGTTTGTTAGCAATTGTGTAACATCCCAAAATTTCATCTAAAATCATCATCACTGCACTCATATCATCATGGCATGTTTTTGCATTGCATTTAGAATGTCCTCCAATAAAATTTGGTGAAATTTGGGCCATGGATAAAAGTTGTGAATTGTTATGGAAATATTACCTATTAAGTCCAAGTGAGTACTTGGATTAAAATGGTAGGCAAATATGTTTATAATACCCTAAAAACCTAGTTTGAGTTTTTAGAAATTTTCACAAATTGGTTTGAAGCAATTTGAATCATTAAATCAAAAGTTTTGGAGAAAAACTGAATCAGAAAAAGAAAAGGAGGGAAAATTTCAAACAGCTGCAGCAGCAATTTGGCCCACTCTGGCCCAACAGGCACAGCCCACTCGGATCACTCCCTCTCCCCTTCTCGTCTTTTCTCACTCCCCCGTATCTACTCCCTCTCGCTGACAAACTGGACCCATGCCACGTCACCCCCACCCCGTCGTCTTCAACCGCACCGTCGAGCAAACCCCCCTTCAGCCGTTTTTGAATTGATTCGATTCTGTCAGTTTCTCGCGATTAATTGCCCCGGTGATTGACCCTACTAAATCCCCTCTTCCTCCTCGTCATTTTCCCCCCAGACACCACCCCGGAGAGCCCCCAGGCTCCCCTAATTCCGAGCTCGAACCGCCATAGTCCGACGAACTCCGGCGACGATTCCGGTGAGCCCAGGCCGCCCGGCGCCCTACCCTTGGTCCCATCTATTTCCACATCTCCTGGCGCACCTACTAACCGAGCCACACGATTTCTTTTGCCCCAGGTCGACGACACGGACAATTCCAACGAACTCCCTCTGCCACCGCCGTCAGTCGCCTTCTCCGGCAAAGGTAGGGTTCCCGCCGCCCCTTTTTGGTCTTTACTAGGTCGTGCAGACACTTGCGCACCTTGCTGACCTCTTTGCCGGTTGATTTGAGCCCCAGGTCGTCATATCCGTCGCTGACCCAAGAGTTCCGCCGGCAACCGCAACTCCGGCGAAGGATCCAGGCCAAGCCCGAGTACCCCCCCGCACCGCAGTAACCTCCATCGGGAACGCCGCGACCTCTCTGACCTCTGGTACGTGTCCACGGTCTCCCAGCCCTCGTAGAGTCGCTAGAACCCCATCGGCCGACGCTCCGCCGCCGCGCGCCGTCGTTAGCACCGCCAGACTCCGGCGAGATGTTTAGCAACCGTTCGATCTGATCCTAGAAGTTAAGATTAGATCACTTAAACGAAGGGGTACGGCTGATGTAATCCGTCCAACGTCACTTAAATCTGACGGATCGCATCAGTCGATCCGACCGAACCGGTATCAGCCAATAGGAAAACGCCACGTAGCCAGACTATTTCTGTTTAATTAGAAAATAGACAGATTTAGTATTAAACTTAGAAATTCAATAGCTTTTGATCCACAGATCAGAAAAATGCAAATTTGGTGTCTATGGATTCAGAAAAATGAGACCTTTATTATGGAGGCCTTGTTTCACACTTTTGCCTCTGTAAATTTGGAATTATAGACAGAACCTTTTTAGGAGTATTTTGCTCATAAAAATTGTTCTATAAATTATTTTTGGGTATTTCTTATGCATTTAGATGATGTATTATATCCTCTATACTGTAGACTCTGTAAATTATAGAATTATGTGCATATCATTGCATTTTGCATGCACTCATGTTTTTGTAATGTTTTATTGATTGAATTATTATTGTTGTATTGATCTTGTGTAGATTGTGTGGATTGTGAAGTTTGTTGCTGTGAGGATTGTACCTATTCCCCTAGCTACCAAGGCAAGTGATATTTCATCTCATGTCCTATTTATTTTCACTATTCCACTAGTGATATTTTGGTAGATCTTGATATGATAGAATTATCCCTATATTGCTATACTATGCTATGTTATATAGATTATATCTTGGTAGTATCCACTAGTCAAAGGACTTTGTATGCTAGAATGCTTAGCTATGCTAGTAGAATTTGTGGGTGGAATATACACATAAGACATTATGGAAAGATATTATTTTGTTTAACTAAGAAAACAACTAATGTTAATGAAACACCTGGGTGGAATGGGCTTGCTTGGATTATGTTGAGTGGTTACTCAGGGACCATGTCTATGGTCAGCTGGTGTATCACACTTGTGGACGGCCACCCAGGAACAAAGAGATTGGAGACGTTCTTGTCGCGAAGCTTCTAGTGCAGCCACATGGCATATGGGCTCTGCCTTGACCGACTAAGTTGCGAGAACTCAGCCAGACGGACAGAGGGTGGTAGTGATGATCGGATGGAACGCGTCCGTGGTGGTCTGAGGGATGTCTTCTGAAAAGTCTCGTCTCGATGCATGTCGAGTCTTGTGGGGAAAGTGCACCACCTCTCGAGATGGTAAAACTAAGTACTTAGCTGTGTCCCCCGTTATGGACAACTTCTGAGCCTCAAGACAGTGAAGTAGTTCAATAATCTCCTCATTCAAATTTCTCTAAGTTAAAACTTGTGGGTGAACATGGGTAGAGGTTCAGTGATGTCTATCATTGGTACCTTATAGCTTGAATGAAAACCTCTTCAAAAATTATAAGTTAAACTAGCTTTTAGCAAAACCAACCATAACCCCACTTAGCCATATATTCATGTAGTTGTTGGATTATACTAAGTATCTTTGGTATCACTTGCCAATACAATTCCAAATGTATTGACCCTTGTGGCTGTAACTTATTATGTTGCAGGATACTCTGATGATGAGTAGGGTTGCAGGTCTACACTCGACATGCTTGCCTATGGCACATGAAGACTAAGGACTCTATTATTATATGTTATGTGAACTTGTGTCTTAGCCTTGGGCTAAGTGAGTTGTAAGAACTATTATACTCCTGGATGTGCGATGTAATAATGACCTTTGTTTCTGTGTACTTCATCTTAAACTGTGGGTGCTAGCATTTCGATCCAGGGACTAGCACTGCAATCACAGGGATCTTAACTTATCATGGTGAGATCTTACAAATCGTTACTAACTCAATGAGTATTTCTTGCTGCCTTTGCCGAGCTTCACCGGTCATACCATCTAACTCGTACATTGTTGCATCTGCACCCCTGAGGTTCTTCGTCGAGGTGCTATACCTCGGCAGACCCGCCGACATTAGGTTACCTGATTCTCCTGGCCGGCACTTTGCTCTTGCCTAATATTCACACCATCCATACGGGTGGGATGATGTCTGCAAGTGCACATATCATTTATAGCTAGTTTCGAAGTATAGATATCGATCCCACAAGGAACCCAAAGGTAAGTGTTTATGGTGAAGTCTCTGTCGCACCCAAAGTTGTCACAGGTCTTCAAGTGAATTGACTGCAAGTGTAAAGATGAGAATGGAATTTGGATTAAAGTGGTTGTATTAAATAAAAATAAAATGTAAACTTCAGATAAAAAGCATAAAAGTAAAAAACGATTCAGATGTTTTTTTTTCTGCAGATGGTGATAGTGACTGTGCCAGATGGACGAATAATGAGTGTAACAATTATAATCTTATAAGTATATGTGTAGGCGAGCAACCCATAATTAGCCGGAACTCCTCCTGGTAGATTTCATCCCAACTTCAATAATCCTACTAGTCTATTACCAAAACCATGGTCAGACACTAGACGATTAAGACCCTTCATGTTGCTTAGCGATTAAGCTCCTTGGATCAGACTAATATAATAAGCATGATGGTTCCTTGTTATCCTAGAGTCTACTAGTTTTCCATTGATATCCCTATGTCACTCGGGGTTGCCGGTCTGCTAGGGACAAGATCCTATCTATGTAGAACAAAGCATCATGTTGTCTGGGCCCTTAATTGGACAACAAGCATTAGGCATCCCACAGATAGTCAAGCACACAAAATATAGTAATTAGCATAAATCACAAACTGATGGAAAATATATAGAGGCACATCACATCTCACCAATCCCTTACATCTCCCATGCCCAAGGAACTTACTCACACATGAGAGAAGAAAACATCATCAATATAATTAAATAAAGGGAGTTCTTCTCGATATTACCTTGGAGATCCACAATAAGAATAGAAAAGTAATCCAACACAATTCAAGATGGGAAGAAACAATCTAAAACCGTAGTCTTGCAAGGTGAAGATCTCTCTCTCTCAAGTACAAGTAATGGCTATAGGGGTGTATTGGCAAGGAGGTCGAAGATCGTGGAGCAAGATGAAGAACGTCTTCCCCTTCTTCTCTAAATCTCTTCTTTCTCCCTTCTAGATGGGATGGCGGCTGCTGTGTTGTATTTTTGTCCTTGGCCTCTTCATGGAAGTTGTCCCTTTTGATAAGACAGAGGCGGCGACAGCTATACGGCCGGAACTATACGGCCGGAAAAATTGTTCCCGCAATACAGTTGCTCGTTAAAGCCTCTGTACGCTTCCCTCGATTGCTTCCAAAGAGAGACTTGCTTGTTTTCGCCTTAATATTGTGTTTCTCTAGTTAAAACCTTCTATTGACGTTTAGAACCTGAAACACAAATTTAAAACTAAGTTTTCTTCACTACCGAAGTATTAGCGTTAGGTAAAGCTAGAAAACGATCAAATCTGGGAGAAAACCATCAAAAATCTGTCGAATGTCACATCTATGAACTGCCCCATGATTAGATGTCGGTCGCCCTCAAGTGACAAGGAAATAAAGAAGAATAGCGGAGATTCGAGATTAAAATAAAAGAACTTTCAAGCTTGGATTGGTGTCAAATTCTTTTCTTCACAATCACTGCAATCTTAAACATGATCATACAAGTATTCACAAGATTTCACTGATTCCATTTCCCAACCACGTATATCTTTCTAGCAAATAAATCATATGCCCGAGCGAGTGTCAAAAGTTTAGCTAGGAAAATGAGACAAATCCTTTTGGTATCTCTCTTTGTTGAGAGATGAAAACTTTTTGCTCTTGTTTCTTTAATCAATTAACAGTTCTCAAGTTGGCACCAAAATGTTCAATTTAAGAACAACTCATCTATTGCCATTCAAAATTTCAAGACTCTCAAAGCACCTTTTTTCCTTCTTTTTCCTTTCAAAAACTTCACCTCTTTCATAGAGAAATCATCCCACTATTTTTACTATGTTAATTGGAACTGTGTTGTGCACTCGTGACCATGCCAATGAATATGTTGAGCAATAGTGGGTCAGAGGAGTACTACAACTTCACTTGGAACGTGAAACCATGAGGAGACTAAAGTTTTCTCGTCATAGCATTGCTGCTACAGACATTTACATAACTCAATATCTGAAATCAAGTGGTTTCCCACATTTAGATCTTTCGTTGGCCAGCATAGTTAATAGTTCCCCGTGGAGCACGATAGTGTTGTAATGACACGCGTAAAGCAATATCTTATGGTAATTATTAGAAAAGGCAGTGGCATGATCTCTACTACTTTAAAGCATACATTTTATCAAACAATTTCATTCAAGTGTACTATCGAGTCTATTTATATTAAGCTCAAATGGGGTGGAGTAGTTCTAAAATCAAATTCTTTGGGCTAAACATGGACTCAAGTCATCTTTTGGATGCTTTTTCGTGTTGTAAAAATGTACAAAATATTTTAACCAAGTTCGTTGCTCATTGTTTAAAAGCTTAAAAGGAGACACTAGCAAAGGAATAGAATTTATAGGATAACAAGCTAAGTGGGGAGTGACTCTAGTGCAAGCGAGTAAATAATTGTAGGATCAATTTAAGATTGCAGAAAAGTTGATGAAAGGAATGTGATACCTCCTCTTTCTTGCTTCATTCTCGTATTTGAGTTGAACTCCCTTTGTATTTCCATATTGCCATGTCACATGAAATTGAACAATCTTCGAGAGAAACAAAGAAACGAACTTGCAATAAAAGTTACAACTAATTTTTTTGTATTTTTGTATTAGGGATGCAAACTGATAGTAAACATGCAATTTTGAAGAAGTAAAATAAATCAAAAGAAGAAATAAAAATATTGATGCAAGGTTTGGAGGTTTTCAAACCTCCCGCAAGCTTAGGCTATTACCAGGCTGGCTTGTTGTTAATCATTCGGGAAGTGGGTCATGAAGTGACTAAAGTTGTGAGTTAAGGTACTCACATCTTCATTCACTCCTTGAAGAGTGTGGTCAATCTCCCCAACGTGCTGGTTGAGCTGCTGGAATTCTTGATACGGGACGTAGTTGTACCCCTGCTGCGGCTGGTTGGGCCACTGGTCCCAGGCTCCTCCTTGCTATTGCTACTTTCCTTCCCAAGCAAGGTTGTATCCTTGCTCACTCACATGCTCTTGCTCATGCTCATCCTGCTGCTCCGCTTCTTCATCCTCCTCTTGATCAGGATGGAGTTCAGCCATGATCTCCATCACTTAGTCCTTGGTGAGGATCCAAGTGTCCTTTTCCACAATCGAGAAGGCTTGGGGACAGGGCAACGAAACTGCTCACCCTATGGTCACCAAGATAACCAAACATATATGCTCGGAGCCTCCGGTTAGGTCGGTAAACACCAAGGAAGCCACAAGTAGTCAAGTACTTGATGTCCATAAGTTTAGATCCATCAACTGATTGCATAATAGGTAATGTAATATTTAATGCATGGGCAAGGTGGGTTACCAATCCACCAATGCGAATATCACCTTTCGTCTTGTTTCTTTGGTGGCAAAAGTGCTGAATGAGTAGAGCTGCAAGATTGGGACTTTGCGGTGCAGCGGGAAAGAAAGCCTTGGTGATCATTGCCATGTCCGCATTGGCCATGGAACCGGTATCACCTCTTCCCAATAGTGTGTTGGCTAGTGATGTCTACGCACTTCTATTCTTGTAGATAGTTGTTGGGCCTCCAAGTGCAGAGGTTTGTAGAACAGCAGCAGGTTTTCCCTTAAGTGGATCACCCAAGGTTTATCAAACTCAGGGAGGAAGTGGTCAAAGGTATTCCCTCTCAAGCCACCCTGCAATTAAGATAAAAGAAGTCTCTTGTGTCCCCAACACACCTAATACACTTGTCAGGTGTATAGGTGCACTATTCCGGTGAAGAGATAGTGAAATACAAGTGGTATAAATAATTATAAGTGGTAACAGTTATAGAAGATAGCTTGATGGCGTGGAAAAGACTAAAGTAAAACTGAAATAAAGATGGAAGCAAGCAAACATGTAACAGATCTAGTTGCAAACGGTGTTTCAATGCTTACAAACAAGGCCTATGGATCATACTTTCACTAGTCAACACTCTCATGTAAATATCTTCTCTTCATGATACTACTCTAAACTACTATTCGGTTGGACATTCTAATCCATGGTAGGGCTATAACAACACACCTCAAAGTAAGCCTTTCCCATCTAGATAACCCCACACTGTCACCTTGAGCACTAGATGGTTCCAACAAACACCACAATTTCATAAAGACATCCAACTCCAAATATAACTCATAACAAGTATTTGTAATCTCTAGCCTAAGTGCCACCATGGTGTGCACGCTGTCACTTTCACACACATGGGGAGAGCAGAGATCTATTAAAGCACTTGAGTAGCAAGGTAGATCTACTTGATTCCAAAGCTCATGATCACAATATGATCATGCATAGATAGAGAGATGAACACATACCTACTAGTAGAACCCTTAGCCTCGAGAGAGAACTACTCCCTCCTCATCATGGGAATCAGCAATGGTGATGGAGATGGTGGTGGAGATCGATGGAGATGGCTCCGGGGGCACTTCCCCGTCCCGGCAGGGTGCCGAAACAGAGGCTTTCTGTCCCCCGAATCTCCCCTTCGGTGGCGGCAGCACTGCGGAACTTTTCGTGGATGGAGGGTTGACTCTCTAGGGTTTATGCATCGGGAGGCTTCTTATAGGCGAGAGGGGAGACCGAGGGGGTGCCATAGGGGCCCACACCACCCCCTGGCGCGGCCTGGCCTGGCCCGCGCCACCAGGTGGTGTGGCCACCCTTCTCCGTCTTCAGATTCTCCAAGTGTACCGGGGGACACTTGGAGCTGAACAGACAGAGAGGGCGGCCACACCACCTGGCCGCGCGGCTAGGCTTGGCCCGCGCCAAGGGGTGGTCTGGCCACCACCAGCACCCTCTTGGCCTCTCCTTCTGCCTATATATTGCCTCTGATACGGAAACCCTAAGTACCTGATCAAAATTCCATGAAAGAGTCTATAGCCACCGTCATCTCCATCCCTAGATTGGGAGGGATCTGAAGCTCTTCCCGGCACCCTGCCGGAGAGGGGAATTCACCCTGGAGGCCTTCTTCATCATCATGAGCGCCCCCGGTGTGATGTGTGAGTAGTTCATCTCTGGACTACGGGTCCATGTAGTAGCTAGATGGCTGGTTCTCCTCCTATGTGCTTTCATGTCTAGATCTTGTGAGCTCCGTTCATGATCAAGATCATCTATTTGTAATTTTGCATGTTGTGTTTGCGGGGATCTGATGGATATTGAGATGCTATTTCAGATTGATTATTGATTCTATCATGTATTTGTTATTTGTGATCTTGCATGCTTTCCGTTGTTAGTAGCTATCTTGGCCAAGTAGATGCTAGCAACTCCAATGGGTTCATGCCTCTGGTAATCTGGGAAGTGACAGAAATCTCTAAGGTACTAGATGTGTTGTTGCTACTAGGGAGAAAACAACAATCCTTTGTTCATAGAACAATCATATTGTTTACTTTACACACAATTCGTAAAGCAATAATTTGTTGCTTGCAACTTAATACTAGAGGGGGTTCGGATGATAACCTGAAGGTGGATTATTAGTCATAGATGCATTTGGATGGCGGTCTATGTATAATGTTGTAATGCCCAATCAAGTCTCAAAGGAGTCAAGATGATTAGTATATGCTTGTATGCTTTCTCGATGTTTGTCAATTGCCCCGCTGTAATTTGTATACCCAACATGTTATCTATCTTAAGGAGAGCCACCTCTAGTGAACTATAGACCCCGGTACTTTCTTTTACATTCAATCTACAATCAAACTATTTACTACTTTGTGTTTACTTTCTGCAAACTATTACTTCCTTCCATTCGATACGTTTAATCCTTTGTTTTCAGCAAAACCGGTGAGATTAACAACCTCGTCACATGTTGGGGGCAAAGTTTTGTGATTGTGTTGTGCAGGTCTCCACGTTGTTGCTGGCACCGGTAGTGCACCCTTTCAATGTTCAGCTAGCTACACCTTTGGGATGTTTCCTTGCTCCTACTGGACTGATAACCTTGGTTTCGTACTGAGGGAAAACTTTCTGCTGTGCTCATCATACCTTCCTCTTGGGGTTCCCCAACGAGCTCGATATATTTTGGGCCATTAATGCACTGAAAAACTTCACCATAAAACCTTAGGCATATAGTCTACATGATATACAAACGATCCTACGTGGAAAAATTCAATCCTAACATGAGAAATCAATAGGTAAAGCTAAACAGGCTTGAGTTCATCCACTAGATCAATGTGAGAGTTTCAACCATGGAAATCTAAAAATAAAGCATGGATAGGGAGAGAAACATACCGATCTGTTGATTCCCCCACTCAAACAAATGAAATCCGCGAAGAATCAAGAGTTCTAGGGTGGTTTCGAGAGGTTTGGAGAGATAATATGAGAGAAATAATGAGGAAGGAGAAGAAACCAAGCCACCCGACCCGATTTTGTGATCGCGCCAAACTATACGGCCGGAACTATACTGGCGGGATATGTTGTTCCGCCCGTATAGTTGCGGCGGCGCCACCAACTAGGGTTTCTTTATACATAACACAGCTATACGGACGCAACTATACGGCTAGATCATAATGATTCCACAGTATAGTTGGTCGTTAAACCGTCTGTATCCTCGAGATACATTATCTAAAACAGGCATCGATATCTATACGACTGAAACTATATGGCCGAAATTTTTATTCCCGCCATATAGTTGGTCATTAAACCATCAATACTTTTGAGTAGAAATTGTATGGAGGCATCGATATCTATACGACCAGAGCTATACGGCCAGAATTTTTATTCCTGCCGTATAGTTGATCGTTAAATTCTCTGTGCCCACGCAAGAAAATTGTTGATAGCAAAGATATATATAAGGCCAAACTATACAGCCGGAATTTTTGTTCCCATCATATAGTTGGTCGTTAAACCATCAGTACTCATCTAAAAATTTCTGTTTCTTCAATAATACCTTATTATATTGAAACTTAGTGAAACACCTTGTTTTGACAGAACAATGATAGTTGAAATTATCGACCAAAAACAGCATGTAAAGAGCAGAATTTTAACCTTTGCAGATAAAACTCAAACTTTTATCTTTATACTTATTCTACATTCGTTCAATCAATGTTTCTACTACTTTCTGAAAGCTTCATCTTCACGGGCACGCTTCCGCAAGAATGCCTCTAAAAAAGTTGTAGGAATGTGATGAACTTTTTATTGTATATTTTATTTTATTGATGTGATGGGTTGACTTCCATTAAGCATTTTATTAAGAATTGTTGAATAACTCAACCCCTTATCTATTCTCGAATTATTACCTTGGGTTTCCCCTTATCAAAGGCACTTACGATATGAACTCGTTTTGCCGGCGGAATATATCTTTCTCCTGCTTCTAGCTTCCTTGGAAAATACTGGATGATTTCAGCATCATAAACATTGAAGATTATTTTTCTCAGCATAATCAACTGATGCTCCTACAGTACTAAGGAAAGGTCTTCCAAGTATTATAGATAATTTTTCATCTTCTGGCATCTCAAGAATAATAAAATCAGTGGGAATAACATGCTCATCTATTCTAAGTAGAACATCGTCAAGCATACCAATGGGTTGTTTAGTGGACTTGTCAGCCATCTGTAAAGTGATAGTAGTAGGGGAATACTCCCCTAATCCTAACCTTTTATAGAGGGACTATGGCATTACACTAACTCCTGCACCTAAATCACACAAGGCATTGTGAATATCAGTTTTCCCTATTGAGCATGTAATAGTTGGTAATCCGGGATCTCCTCATTTAGACAATAGCTTCCCATTAGCAGGATAACTAGTCACCATGGCAAAGGTTTTAGTTATTTCTTTCTTTCTACTAAGAATATCACGAAGGAATTTAGAATTGGTAGGAACTTTGATTATATCCGCAGATAGAATTTCTAGACGAAGGTCACCAAGTGCTTTTATAAAAGAATCATGGATTACCTGATCTGATGCTTTATTTTTTCGATCTGGATAAGGAAGCCTTTTCTCACCTTTCTTATTCTTGTCTTTTACCCTTTGTGGGAGGGAGTCAGGCTCTTTTGTTGCTTTATTTTGTTGTTTCTTATCGCTTTTCTTCTATTATACTACAACAACTTCATCTTCATTGCTTGTTTCTTTTTCTTCTCTTGGATCAACCGTCTCTATATGAGAGTCATAACAGTCATCATATTCATCATCTTGGCCCTCCTTGGTTTGATCTTGTGTTTCTTGAGCAGTTTCATCTTGAGGATCCACCAGTGTATCATCATCTTGGCTTGCTTCGAGCAGGGCTTTTTCCTTTTCATCTTTTTTAGCTTCATGTTCTGGTGGTCCTAATGGTCGTGTAACAACTGTACCTCTTCTTGTAACAACATTAGTATAAACAAGAATATCTATATCATCTCGAAGAAAAATTTGATAACCAGATGCTATTTGTTCACACTGGGTTTCAATCATACTAAGATACTTGTGAAATAATTTTATTTCTTGGCCGATCTCATCATAATTTTCCGTGAGTTCTGCCAAAATCATTTTATGTTTTTGAAAGTGCTTATGCAGGTTATTATGAGATTTTGCTTGTCGATGTTTTCATTCTTGAAAAACTTTCCTAGTTTCATCTTCTTCAGTTAAAACTTGTAACAAGTCTACTTTGTTTTCCTTAACAAGTTCAGACAGTATACCTTTTTCTTTCATAGTTTTGAGTAATTTAGGCATAAGATTAGGAGTTATCCGAAGTATCCTTTTTCCTAGCTTAGTGCCTAAATCAGGATTATATAAAGAATCATTCTTAGCCCTAGTAGACATCAACTATGAACACTCTTTAATAGTTAAAGTTTTTATCGATCCTTACGCCGAGAAGTCAAGCAACTCTCTACATTGAGTATTAAGACAGTGGTAAAATAAATGGCAAATAGTTGATTCAGAATAGCCATGATTAGGAATACTATTGATCATTCCAAAGAATCTATCCCAGGCTTGTGGGTAGTTTTCTCCCACATTCTGACTAAAGTTGCCTATATTGTTTCTTAGTTTAGTTACCTTTTTAGAAGGATTAAACCTGATTATGAATTTGACAATGCAATTTTCCCAACATTTAATGTAATGGTGAAGGAGAGAATATAACCAGTCTAGAGCCTTACCTTTTAGAGACCAATGAAATAATTTTAGACGAGAGAAGTCTCTTGGCAAACCTTTTGGTCTAAGTGATGTTACGACATCGTCGAACTCTCTAAGATGTCTTCCTGGGTCTTCATCTTCCCTTACACTGAAAGCTTTTTCTTCCAAAATTTTAATAATTCCACCATCAAATTGATATTCTCTAACTCCAGGATTAGAGAATTCTATTGGTTGTTCAAGAAATTCAGAACTTGGAGCACTATATCCTCTGAGAGTTTTCTTAGGTTTCTTGGGAGTTGTGCTATAAATAGACATGATTTCCATTATATCACTCAAGTTTTCAACCTCAACTTTATTCGATCTTAAAAGTTTTTCAATAATTTCCTCGCGTCTATGAGCAGGCACGCGATCAATATAATCTGGTAAATAGGTCCTACTAGAGCGTGTAGACCCTTTGTCTCTTAGGGAGAACATTTTGGTAGTAGTAACACCTGAAATGTCAAGAGACAAACACTTAGTTCTTAGCTCCCCGACAACGGCGCCAGAAAATAGCTTGATGTCTCCAAGTGCACAGATCGTTTGTAGCTAGTTTCGAAGTATAGATATCGATCCCACAGGAAGCCCAAAGGTAATTATTTATGGTGAAGTCTTTGTCATACCCAAAGTTGTCACAGGTCTTCGTGTGAATTGACTACAAGTGTAAAAATGAGAATGGAATTTGGATAAACTTTTTGTATTAAATAAAACTAAAATGTAAACTTCAGAAATAAAAAGCATAAAAGTAAAGAACAATTCGGTTGTTTGTTGTTTTTTGTAGATGGTGATAGTGACTATGCTAGATGGATGAATAATGAGTGTAACAATTATAATCTTATAAGTATATGTGTAGGCGAGAAACCCATAATTAGCTGGAACTCCTCTTGGTAGATTTCATCCCAACTTCAATAATCCTACTAGTTTGTTACCAAAACCATGGTCAGACACTAGAAGATTAAGACCCTTCAGGTCGCTTAACGATTAAGCTCCTTGGATCGGCCTAATGGAATAAGCACGGTGGTTCCTCTTTATGCTCGAGTGTACTAGTTTTCCATTGATATCCCCGCGTCACTCGGGGGTTGTCGGTCTGCTAGCGAACAAGATCCTATCTATGTAGAACAAAGCATCATGTTGTCTGGGCCCTTAATTGGACAATAAGCATTAGGCATCCCACAGATAGTCAAGCACACAAAATATAGTAATTAGAATAAATCACAAACTGTTGGAAAATATATAGAGGCACATCACATCTCACTAATCCCTTACATCTCCCACTCCCAAGGAACTTAGTCACACATGAGAGAAGAAAGCATCATCGATATAATTAAATAAAGGGAGTTCTTTATCGATACTACCATGGAGATCCAGAATAAAATAGAAAAGTAATTCAACACAATTCAAGATGGGAAAAAACAATCTCAAACCCTAGTCTTGCAAGGTGAAGATCTCTCTCTCTCTCTATCTCTCTCAAGTACAAGTAATGGCTACGGGGGTGTATTGGCTAGGAGGTCGAAGATCGTGGAGCGAGATGAAGAACATCTTCCCCTTCTTCTCTGGATATCTTCTTTCTCCCTTCGGGATGGGATGGCGGCTGTTGCGTTGTGTTTTTGTCCTCGGTCTCTTCATGGAAGTTGTCCCTTTTGACAAGACGGAGGTGGCGTCAACTATACGGCGAGAACTATATGGCCGGTAAAATTGTTCCCACCGTATAATTTCTCGTTAAAGCCTCTGTATGCTTCCCTCGATTGCTTCCAAAGATAGACTTCCTTGTTTTCGCCTGAATATTGTGTTTCTCTAGTGAAAACCTTCTGTTGATGTTCAGAACCTGAAACACACATTAAAAACCAAGTTTTCTTTGCTACCGAAGTAGTACCGTTAGGTAAAGTTAGAAAACAATCAAATCCGGGAGAAAACCATCAAAAATGTATCGAATCTCACAACTATCATGGGACTAATCCTGTTTGCCTTTGCATATTCATGCAACGTGATATGCAATGACTGCTGAAGCGCTGCTATTTTCTTTGCCCCTGTAACATTTTCAGGTGGGTCTCCTCTAGCTCGGCTTGTTCCTGAGACGGGTCTGCTATAGGAGCTATGGGTGTGGCTAGGGTCTCTATTGCTTGCTGCAACACATTATGTGGCCTCTCTAGTGGAGGAACCCTAATTCTAGGTACCTTTGGTGTTGTCTCCGGGTCCTCTGCCAGGTCTTTGCTTTCTTCTGCATCTGATGTAGTCATCATTACCTTAGTGTAGCTGGCGGGGTGAGTGATATGCAGACCGCGATCCGTGCTAAGGGGTGGCTCTCCTCCTTCGACTACGTGTAGCGGGTGAACACATGACTCGTCATCGCTAGAATAGATCTTGTGGGTGCCGAGAATGATAAAGATACTGTTGCACGGTGGAGGGCGGTTGTCGAAGCTACATGCATTGTCGCTGACGTAGTCCAGCGCTCCAAAGCGCTAAACGAGCCTAGAGACGATGCGTTCGTGGGTGACGATGCAATTTACTGTCCGGATCTTGACTCCAGCGAGCACCACTACTGGCCCCACGATGGACACTAACTGTCGTGGTGGTGTCATGACAGATGCCATTGATAGGATAAAGATAGTGCCAATGAGTGCTAGAGGTATCAAGGGAGGGATAGTGTGTTTATTCCAAACCCAGATGATTTCTATTCTCAAGATCTATGGTGTTTACAGATGCTCGTTTAGATGTTCATGGGGAGGAGTAAGATGAAGTTCTTCCTTGCTCACCTTTCTCTCTAGAGTTCTACCCTTAGTAAAATGATGGACCCCCCTCTAGGAGGTCCTGGTGCACCTTATAAAGGGGTGGCCAGGTTACACTTAGGGCATATGTGGAGGGCATATTCTAGGAATATGCTCCTCCCAAAATGGCATTCCCTTCATAAGACGCCAAGAGCTCATGGCGTAAGCCTCTCTGAACCCCTGGCATAAGCCTATGTGGTGCCGTGTCACCCGACTAGCAACGGTCAGGCGACGTCACCTTTGTCGGCCCATGCTATTGGTCCTTCTCTCTGTCTTCTACGCTCTCTCTACAGTGGAGAGAGAAAAGCACTAACCATTGAAGATACCATCCTTCTCCTATAATCCAAGTAGTAAACCGGCTACTACCTGGTTAACTCGGTTGCACCGACATACGCTTTATGTCAGCTGAGGTCTTGTTGGGTGAATATAACCTTGGCTGAGTCGTCCGTAACTCAGCTGGCCTTTAGGTCACTCGGCCAGCTCCTGCTTTGACCTCGTCATACCTCGGTTAACATTGCCTTATCCCAACCCAGGGTCATCCCCCCAACAATGTGCTTCTT
This sequence comes from Avena insularis, assembly GCA_023614405.1. Taxonomy (NCBI): domain Eukaryota; kingdom Viridiplantae; phylum Streptophyta; class Magnoliopsida; order Poales; family Poaceae; genus Avena; species Avena insularis. Next base: position 318,876,094 of record CM042686.1, read on the forward strand.
AGGGTTAAGCATCATGTTGTATTTCTGGAGATTGTCGAAGGTATCCTACAAGTCGGTGATTATGTCATTTGATTTCTTTGACATTACCGTGATATCATCCACGTAAGCATGTACGTCGCGACCTATCTGTTCATGTAGGCAACACTGCATCGTCCGTTGGTAAGTAGCACCAGCATTTTCAACCCAAAGGGCATCGTGACATAGCAGTATGTGCCATAAGGTGTGGTGAATGAAGTGGACAATTGGTTCTACTTTTGGATCTTGATTTGGTGGTATCCTGAGTACACATCGAGAAAACACAAAAGTTCCGAGCCAGCCGTCGAGTCAATGACTTGGTCAATGCGAGGCAAATCAAACAAATTCTTCGATCATGCTTTGTTCAAGCCGGTGTAATCAACGCACATTCTTAATTCCTTGGTTCCCTTTTTGGGGACAAGTACAGGATTTGCCACTCATTGGGTGTGAATGACTTCTCAGATAAAACTAGCGTTAAGTAACCTAGCTATCTCTTTGCCTATACCCCATCGTCTTTCATCACCGAAACATCACAGAGGTTGCTTCACCGGTTTGGCCTTAGGATATTCAAGTTGTGCTTGGCAAGTTCCCTAGGTACACCTTTCATGTCGGCAGGTTGCCAGGCGAAGATGTCCTTATTCTCATAGAGGAACTCGATGAGCACGCTTTCCTATTTAGGATCCAGGTCCGTGGCAATGGCGGTGGTCTTGGAGGAGTCTCCTTCAACAAGCTCCACTTTCTTGGTCTTGATGGAGGCCTTGAATGCGGGTTCGGCAGCAGTAATTTGGTTCTTCAAAGCCAGCATCTCTGAGGCATCGACCTGGTTCTAGATCTCCCTGAATTCTTCATTGTAGAGGACGGCTTCGGTGAAGGCGGCTTCACTCAACTCGCACTCCCTTTCCTTGGTGAAGCTTCCGTCAACGGTGATGATGCCATTTGTTCCAGGTATCTTGATCTTGTTGTAAACGAAGCATGGCCTGGCGAGGAAGGAGGGGAAGATGTCATGTCCGAAGATGACGTGGTACACGCTCTTGAAGGTCACCACTTCGAAGGTCATGTGCTCTTTGTGGTAATTGTTGACATTACCAAAGGCGACTAGAAGGGTGATGCAGCCAAGGGAATTGGCTTGCCGTTCAGGAACAACGCCATGGAACATGCTGTTGCTCTTCCTTAGCTGGGTCTCCGTTAAGTTTATCTTGTGAAGTGTATCCGGGTACATGATGTTGATGCTGCTTCCACTATTCACGAGGCACTTGGTGAACTCTGTGTCGTTAATCAATGGGTTTATGTGAAAGGAATATGCCCGAGAGGCAATAATAAAGTTGTTATTATCTTATTCCATGTTTATGATAAATGTTTATTTTACATGCTAGAATTGTATTGATCGGAAACATCAATACATGTGTGTTTAATAAACAAAAAGGGTTCCTAGTTATGCCTCTCTTATATACTAGCTTGTTGATTAGCAAGATGATCAAGGTTTCCTGATCATGGACATTGGATGTTGTTAATAACAAGGTCACACCATTGGTGGAATGATGTGATGAACATTCATCCGAAGTATAGCATTATGATCAAAGTCATTATGTTTATATTGCTATAACATCATACGAAGTAATCTTTATCCTTAGACCATGAGATCATGTTAATTGCTAACACCGGAAGAGTATCTTGATAACATCAAACGTCACACCGTAATGGGTGACTATAAAGGTGGGTTCAAGTACTGAAGGTGTTATGTTGAGGCTCATGGATCAAGAGTGGATTTGTCCATCCCGATGACGGATAGATATACTGGCCCTCGGTGATATCACATTGAAATAGCTTGCAAGCAAGTGATGTGATCACTAGAATGTTATATCACGGGAACAAGAAAAGAGTGCATGTCGGTAACGAGATCAAACTAGATATGGAGATACCGATGATCGAATCTCGGACATGTAATATATTGCGGGACAAAGGGATTTAGTTACTAGCGTTAAAGGTTCTCACGATCACAGAAGTCATCGTTGAATGTGTAGGAGTCAGTATGGATCTCTGTGTCCCGGCCGCTGATTATTGATCGGATAGGGGTCTCGATTATGTCTGCATTATTCGCGAACCATAGGGTGACACACTTAAGGGATACCAACACCATTTGGAGCAAATATGTTTTAGATAAAGATTTAAGAAAGCGCTGGAATTATTTCAATAGACACCGAAACTGTTTCGGGTGAAATTGCTGAAATTGGTTCTGCATGTAATATTGAAATGTTGCAGGGGGTTTTATGTGAATGTTTGTTAATTAAAGTAATTAAAAAAATTCTGAATAAAAATAATAAAAGAGTTTTATTAAATGAGAGAGCATTAAATTTGGAGAAATTTAATGCATTTAAAGTGGAGACTTTAAAAGAGAATGTGAAGGGGCATTTTAATGTGGAGGGGTTACCACCACATGAATGGAGGAGGTGAAGGGTCACCCCCTCCATGCGCCGGCCATGAAGGAGGGGTACCGCCCTCCTCCTATAAAGGCCACCCCCTCCTCACTTCTCACTCACACCTCCTTGTGAAGGATCTCTCTCCCCCTCTAGTATTATTTCCCCATGGTCTCAGATTAGCGAGATACATATTCCCGGTGGCTTTATCTGGAAAGGAGTTGCTGCTTCTGCTGCTTCTGTTGCTTTGCTGGAGCGAGGGACGGAGGTTGTCAGGGTACCGGACGTGTGTGCGATCACGGATGCACCGCTGCTTTGCGGTGCTGGACTTGGTGGTGCTGGAGCTGGATCTGATGGACGTGCTGGAGCCGGACCTGCTGGACTTCATCACGATCTTGAGATCAGCAAGTGTACGACTACATCAACCACAAGTTCCTACTCGTTAACAAAGCTCGTTGTCTACGAGGGTAAGTTCTCGTTGGATGTATGTCCACCCGTTGCTTTGTACCTAGTAGATAGATCTTGGCGTGTAGTTCACACCGTAGGAAGTTTTTTGTTTTCTATGCTACGGACCCAACATTATGACCATGGCATACTAGTTCTCTGTTGGGATGAGGTCTGGATGATCTTCCCTCTCCCAAGTGACTGGAATCTCTGACCACCTGATGTACTGGGGAACTAGAGGGAAGGTAGCCATCAGTATCCTCAATGAGGTTTTCTGAGTCCGGATAGTGAGAGTACCAAAGAATGTATGGTAGACTGGAGCCTTCTTTTTGAAGGGGTTCTTCCCCTTTCCATCTCCTTTGTATATAGATTTGGGCTCCACATCTTCATCCATATCACTCGATTCCTTGGATTCCTCCTCCTTCTTCTTCCCTTTGCCCTTTCCGTGGGGTCTGTTCTTTCGACTTTGCTTGTAGCTGGACTCAGGGTCTTCCTTGAGATCGTTGACGAACTTGCATTGGCGGTTGGTGTGGGTGGCCTTGCCGTTGCGTCTAGGTGGATGAACACGGCATATTGCGGTACTCTTCATACATTTGGGGAACACGGGGCACTGAAGGTGTTGAATCACTCCTTTGCTTCCCATGGCTAGCCCCCCGGCCACGACCACGATGTCCGCCTTCGCCTCTACCAGTGAACATAGTGGTGACCATGTCGGCTGCTTGCTTCTCTTCTGGTGGATTTTTCCGCTTGTTGTTATTGCTCCTATTGGATTGCGTAGGGATGGCAATTGCCGCCAACGAGCCGTGAGCATCATCGTCAGCAGCGGCAAATTTTCTAGCCATGAAGATCATTGCGTTGAGGTTGAGATTGTTGTTGTCTTGACGGTGCTTTAGAGTATGTCGGAGCAATGTCCCATTCTCTAGGTCGTCGATGGAGGCGGCCATAGCGGTTTGTTCGTGTACCCGTGTGCATGAATTTTCCATATCCAGCCAGCGGGAAAGATAAGCACGAGAGGATTCATCCTTTTCTTGCACGCACCGCTGTAGGTCTCCAATAGTGTAGGGGTGTTTGTACGTACCCTCAAAGATCTTGGTGAACTCTTCATGCATGGCCAACCAATTATAGATTGATTTCTCTGGGGGAAAAAAGTCATCAATCCATTGTCGGGCGATGCCGGTGAGCATTAGTAGGAGGTACTTGACGGTGACATTAGGGTTTCCCCCTACAATGTGAATAGCCTCGCTATAGTCCTACAACCATGTAGCTGCCTGGCAGTGCCATTATAGGGCTTGATGATCTTGTCGATGCGAAGACCCTTGGGGTAAGTTGTGGCCCGTATTACTGGTCCAATACAACGTGGCCCTATTTATGGGAGCTCCCGTGCTTCTTGGATCTTGTCCATCCGTGAATGTGCATCGTACGGCTGCGGTTGCTTCCCTTTTCCGTCATGGGGAGGAGAATTATGGTGCAATCCATTGGATCCGCCATGTCCTCCGTCATGGGGAGGAGAATTATGGTGCAATCCATTGGATCCGCCATGTCCTCCGCCATGATGGCTACTAGGATGATGGCTACTAGGTGGCAACAACAATGGTGGCGGAGGTGGGTTAGCCTTCTTGCTGCTTCCTCCATGCAAGTCCTCATGCCTGTCACGATTGCTTGTCAGACGTGGTGCTTCCTTGTGGGATCTACTCATGTGTCCTTTGTTGCCGTCGCGCTCTCCTCCATGCCGAGGTTGCTCACCCAGGTCGCGTATGACAATGCTGCCATGGGAATGCTGGGAGGTGGCATGTTTGTGTGGTGGTGCGTCTGTTGTTCCTCGTGACATCGGGATGGTGGGGGTGGCGGCGATCGACGAGGGTAATCCTTCTCTCCCTTGTCGGAATATATGGGTATGGCGTCATCCCTGTTACGCGCATCCCTCCGCCTTTGTTATGTGGAGCCTGTATGGGATCCTTCATCGTGAGGAGATATTGCCCTTCGGCGGTTGTTTAGTGTTGACTGGCAAAGCTCCAGATTGGACTCAAGCCTTTGCGAGGTGGCCTTCTCCTGCTGTTTGCAAGCCTTGGCTACGAGGTCATAGACATGGGCCACCACTTCTGGCGACCTGTCCTGCTCTAGGAGGGTCTTGGCGACAACCATGTTGAGGATGGGTGTTGGCATTACTTGCCTCACCTCTGAATCAATGTATGGGGTGGCTTTTGCCGGTTTGGATGCGTCCCATCCCCATGTGCATCGAACGTCGGGGTCTTCAACGACATGAGATATTGCTTTCTTTGCCTTGTGCTTTAACAACAATTGCTTGTATTTATCCTCCATTGCTTTTGCTGCCTTGATGGATTGTTTTGCCTTTCCTAAATGTCTATCTAGCTGGGCGCCCTGTTATGCGATGCACTTGGCTTCCACGAGGATTTCTACGTATTTCTCATCGAGATCCATCATGCTCCAAATATGGGCGACGGTGATGGGGTCGACGAGGAGTGGACCATACATCACCTTGTTGGTGGGAGTAACCAATGGGTTGCCAGCTGCCGACGTTAATGGTGGCGGTGGTGGCAGATTTGTTTGCTTGACGGTACTAGGGCTTGTAGTGAGTTTTTGCGCCTGCTTCAGGGGAATAACTGGAGGGTGCATGGCTTTGGACGAACATGGAGGGTCGGAGACTTTCTTTGCGGCTACCGCTCTAGTAACCGCAGGCGTGGATGGAGCTCTTTTAGGCTTTGGTTCCTGTCCATGTTCTTCCATCACGTTCCCAACAGCGGCTAGCACCTAGCGGGAAGTGGTAGCTTTCTCGGTGCACTCCTCCCTCTCGATCTCCTGCTCAATCTACCTCATAGCAGCATCGTACTCCTCTGAGTTAGCATCTGAGCCACCGCCATCCATGTTGATGTCAGCGCATAGTGCGTCAAGGAATGAGTTAGAGTTGGCTTCGGTGTTGTTTATGGTGTAGGTGGAGGGGATGGTGGAGGGCCGTTGTTGTGGTTGGTTCCTCCGGCTGTAGCGACGATCTCGGCCTCGGCCTCCTCATTGGCGTCTGCGTAGTCGTTGACCATCTCGCCAAGGGTGAGTGGGCCGGCGGCCTGCCACATCCTGAGTGTATGCCGGAGGAGTGTCCCAGGCGTGAGCCCTTCCACAAAGTGGTAGACGAGTTCATCAGCGTGGTCACCCTCTAGAGTTTCTCTCACCCTCATCCATCTGGCAACGTATTCACAATGAGATTCTCCATCCCTCTGAACATATCTAGCCAGATCGAAGATGGTAACAACACCGACAAACTGTGACCTCTGTGTCTCTAATAATCGGGGAAGCCAAGCGGATCTATGGGGTCCTTCCACCATTATATCTTGCACAAGGGCGGTTTGGGTGGGCATTGAATTTCTTGATCTAAGGCAGTACACTCCAGAGAGAGATACGACCCATATTCTTCTGTGAACGTGTCCTGCCCGTAGGCGGTCCGTTTGGGCCTTGACGAGTTTCCGACTTCCTGGGGGCTAGGACCCAAGTCAGTTTTGTCGATCAAGATGTGGATGTCTCTGAATGGGACGACAGAGCATCGGGTAGGGTTTGTCTTCGCCGAGAACCAAAAATCATCCGGAGGGACGATCAGGACGTTGCTGGAGAAGAGGACGCGCCCGATGGCTACAGTGTCGCCGATTCCCACAAAGAGCTTGGACCTTTCCCGGTGTAGAGCTCGAAGCGCCTCTTGCCCCAAGGTGGGCGCCAACTGTCGTGGTATTGTCGATGAGTACCCCATGGAGGGGTCCTCATAGAGCGTGTTTAGAGATGTGGGGTAAGGCGGAGAGTTGGCGGGTACGAGGTAACACAACTTACCTAGGTTCAAGTCCCACAATAGTGGCGCAACTCTACTCTTGCTATAAATCACTATAATTGCAATATGCTGAGTTACAGGGATCGGTTCTCTATGCGAGCTATTGTACATTCTATCTTTCCCTAAAGGCTTCCATAGGTCCGGCTTATAAAGGCACCAGAAACTAGGGTTACAGGGAAAAGGCCTTGTCGGACAAGTTACAAAGTCCTGCAATAATACTAACTAGACTTCGTGTCTTGTACTCCAAGGCTTTGAGTATGTCGGTGACTCCCACGTAGCCTTCCTATTTCCGGCATGGGCCCCCCTTCTGTATGCGTGTAACTGGGCCGCCCAACAGGCCGTGGGCAATGCTACCAACTGTGGGCCACCTAGGTTAGTCGGATTAGAGACATGCAATGGTGATACCCATTTAGCAAATCCCCAACAGTCATTGCATGTGTTATTTTCAAAACCACCTTGATCCACATTACCACACACACTCCAATGGATGTGGTGATGCAACTTCTGTCACACTGGTGCATCATTCCACCTGGCAGTTGCATTCCAAGGGATTTTTGTGATTTCTGACCATGGTTTTTCACATGGAGTCTCTAGAGTCATTTCATGTCTTATTTTCCAAGCCACCTTGATCCACATGACCACAAACACTCCAATGGATGCGGTGATGCAACTTCTGTCACACTAGTACATCATTCCATGTGGTTGTAGCATTCCAAATGCTTTTTGGGCTTTTTTAGAATGGTTTGACTCATGGAGTCTATAGAGTCATTCCATGTGTTCTTTTCTAAACAACCTTGATCCACATGATCACAAACACTCCAACATATGTGGTGATGCATCTTTTGTCACGTTGGGCACCACTCCATCTGGTAATTGCATTCAAAGATCTTTTTGGGATTTCTAACCATGGTTTAACACATGGAGTCTCTATAGTCATTGCATGTGTTCTTTTGCAAACCACCTTGAACCACATGAGAACACACACTCCAAAGGATGTGGTGATGCAACTTCTATCACAATGGTGCATCATTCCATGTGGTAGTTGCATTCCAGCGGCTTTTTTGGCTTTTTACCATGTTTTGACACATGTAGTCCATATAGTCATTGCATGTGTTTTTTAAAAAACACCTTGATCCACATGACCACACACACTCCAATGTATGTGGCGATGCAACTTTCATCACACTGGTGCACCATTCAAAGGGGCAGTTGCATTCCAAGGGCTTTTTGGGATTTCTGACCATGGTTTGACACACAAAGTCAATAGAATCATTGCATGTGTTTTCTTTTCCAAACTACATTGAGCCAGTAGAGTCATTGCCCGTGTTATTTTCAAAACCACCTTCATCCACATGAGAACACACACTCCAATGGATGTGGTGATGCAACTTATGTGACCCTGGTGCATTATTCCATGTGGTAGTTGAACTCCAAGGGCTTTTTGTGATTTCTTACCATGTTTTGACACATGGAGTCTCTAGAGTCATTGCATGTGTTTTTTAAAAACCACCTTGATCCTCATGAGCACACACACTCCAATGGATGTGGTGATGCAACTTCTTTAACAATGGTGCATCATTCCATGTGGCAGAAGCATTCCAAGGGCTTTTTGGGCTTTGTGACCATGGTTTGACTCATGTAGTCTCTAGAGTCATCCAATGTGTTCTTTTCCAAACAACCTTGATCCACATGATCACACACAACAACATATGTGGTGATGCAACTTTGGTCACACTAGTGCACCATTCCATGTGGCAGTTGCATTCCAAGCGATTTTTGGGATTTTTTACCATGGTTTGACACCTGGAGTCTCTATATTCATTCTATGTGTACAAACCACCTTGAACCACATGAGAAAACACACTCGTCTGGTAGTTGCATGTGGTAGTTGCATCTAGGGGATTTTTTTGCTTTTTGACCATGGTTTGACACATGTAGACTACATAGTAATTGCATGTGTTTTTTCAAAACCGCATTGATCCACATCACCACACACACACCAAAGTATGTGGTGATGCAACTTCTATCACACTAGTTCACCATTCAATGGGGCAGTTGCATTCTAGGGGCTTTTTGGGATTTCTGACCATGGTTTAACACATGGAGTCCCCAGAGTAATTGCATGTGTTCTTTTCAAAACTACCTTGATCCACTAGAGTAATTGCATATGTTATTTTCAAAACCACCTTGATCCATATGAGAACACACACTCCAATGGATGTGGTGATGCAACTTATGTCACGTTCGTGCATCATTCCATGTGGCAACTGCACTCCAAGGGATTTTTGGGATTTGTGACCATGGTTGGACACATGGAGTCTCTAGAGTAATTGCATGTGTTGTTTTCCAAACCACATTGATCCACATGAGCAAACAAACTCCAATGGATGTGGTGATGCAACTTCTGCCACACTAGTGAATCATTCCATGTGGAAGTAACATTCCAACAGATTTTTGGGATTTTTTTACCATGGTTTAACTCATAAAGTATCTAGAGTCATTCCATGTGTTCTTTTCCAAACCACCTCGATCCACATGACCACACACACTCCAAAAATGTGGTGATGCAACTTATGTCACACTAGTGCACCATTCCATGTGGCATTTGGATTCCAAGGGCTTTTTTAGATTTCTAACCATTTTTTGACACATGGAGACTCTAGAGTCGTTGCATATGTCCTTCTCCAAACTACCTTGATCCACTATAGTCATTGCATGTGTTATTTTCCAAACCACCTTGATCCACATTAGCACACACACTCCAATGGATGTGGTGATGCAACTTCTGTCACACAGGTGGATCATTCCATGTGGAAGTTGCATTCCAGGGGATTTTTGGGCTTTCTGAGCATGGTATGACACATGGATCCACAATAGTCATTGCATGTGTTCTTTTCAAAACCATCTTGATCCGCATGACTGCACACACTCCAATGGATGTGGTGATGCAACTTATGTCACAGTAGTGCACCATTCCATGTGGCAATTGTATTATAGGGGATTTTGGGTTTTCTGACAGTGATTTGACATATGGAGTGCCTAGAGTCAGTTCTTATGTTCTTGTCCAAACCAACTTGATCCACATGAAAAAACAACTCCAATGGATGTGGTGATTCAACTTAATTCACACTGGTGCACCATTCCATGTGGTAGTTGCATTCCAAGGGTTTTTGGGATTTTGACAATGGTTTGACACATGGAGTGTCTAGAGTCATTGCATGTGTTCTTTTCCAAACCACCCTGATCCACTAGAGTAATTCCATGTGATCTTTTCAAAACAAACTTTATCCATAATACCACACACACTCCAATGGATGTGGTAATGCAAATTCTATCACACTAGTGCATCATTCCATGTGGAAGTTGCATTCCTAGGACTTTTTGGGATTTCTGACCATGGTTTGATACATGGAGTCTCTATAGTCATTGCATGTGTTCTTTTCAAAACTACCTTGATACACATTAGCACACATAATCCAATGGATGTGGTCACGCAACTTCTGTCAAACTTGTGCATAATTCCATGTGGCAGTAGCATTCCAAAGGCTTTTTGGGCTTTTTGACCATGGTTTTACTCATGGAGTATATAGAGTCATTGCATTTGTTCTTTTAAAAACCACCTTAATCCACATTACCACACAAACTCTAATGGATGTGGTGATGCAACTTCTATCACACTAGTGCACCATTCCATGTGGTGATGGGTTCATAGCATGGAAAACAAAAAATTTCTACCGCAAGAACGAACAAAACCCAGATCTAATCTAGATAAAAGCCAAGATCTAATCTATTAGACATGTGCAACGAGATAGATCTGTACTAACCCTTGTAGATCCGAAAGCCTTGTGCGAGATCGGATCTCATGGTTGATGTAGACGATCACTTGCCGATCTCAAGATCGAGTAGACGATCCTTCCACCAACGTTCTCGTGCAGTGCTTCGCAATGGTCGACGCAAGGAGTCGATGCAGACCTTCCTCTCCCTGTTCCAGCGAGCAGCGGAGGTAGTAGATCTCTCCACGGAATCCCAGCAGCACGACGGCGTGGTGTTGGTGGAGTAGAGAATTCTGCAGGGCGTCGCCTAAGCCTGAGCAGAAGGAAGGAGGAGGAGAGAGGTGGCTAGGGCAAGAGTGGAGGGGCAAGGGGGGGTGGCGCCTCCACCCCTGTATATATAGAGGGTGGGGTGTGGCCTAGGGTTCCCACCCCTAGGCCCACCCCTAGGCCCACCCCAAGTTTCCCCTTTTTCTTTCTTGGTTTTCAAGTAAACTCCATAGAAATTTCTAGAACCTTCTGGAACCTTTTAGAACCCCCATATGAACACTCCGGGACATTTCCGAACCTAGAAAATGATCTCCATTATATGAATCTTATTCTCCGGACAATTCCGGATCTCCTCGTGATGTCTCAGATCCAATCCGAGACTCCTAACAACATTCGGTCTCCAACGAACATTCCATATCTACCTAAACAGCATCGAACCATAAGTGTGTCACCCTACGGTTCGTGAATATGCAGACATGATGAAGACACCTCTCCAATCAATAACCATCAGCGGGATCTGGAGATCCATAACGGCTCCCACATACTCAACGATGACTTCATGATCGATAGATCCATTAACATACGAAACCAATTCCCTTTGTCACGCGATACTCTACTTATCCGAGGCTTGATCGTCGGTATCTCCATACCTTGTTCTACCTCGTTACTGATAAGTACTCTTTACTCGTTCCATGTTTTGTCATCCCTTGTGACCCAGTAACATGCTTGCAAGCTAACTAGATGACATTCCACCGAGAGGGACCAAAGCATATCTATCCGTCATATGGATGGACAAATCCCAATCTTGGTCCATGCGCTTCAAAACATACATTCAAAATACCGAATGACACCTTTATAACCACCCAGTTATGAAGCGGTGTTTGATGTCATCAAAGTACCCATCCGGTGATGGTGATTAACATAACCTCATGGTTGAAGGACTAGGTTACTATGCATTTGAAAGCTTGTAGCAATACGAACTAAATGACTTGATCTTATGCTAAACTTACTATGGGTGTGTGTCCATCACATCATTCTCCTAATGATACAACCTTGTTATTAATGACATCCAATGTCCATGATCAGGAAACCATGATCATCTATTAATCAACAAGCTAGTTCAACAAGAGGCTTACTAGGGACTCTTTTACGTTTACAAAACACACATGTATTAGTGTTTCCTCATAATAAAATTATAGCAAGGGATGTAAACATTCATCATAAAAACAAAGATATAATAATAACCACTTTTATTATTGCCTCTTGGGCATATCTCCAACATGTGGTAGTTGCATTCCAAGGGCTTTTTGGGATTTCTGGCCATAGTTTGACACATGGAGTCTCTAGTGTCATTGCATGCATTATTTTCCAAACCACCTTGAACCACATGAGAACACACACTAGATGTGGTGATGCTACTTCTTTCACACTGGTGCATCATTCCACATGGCAGTTGGATTCTAGGGGCTTTTTGTCTTTTTGACCATCTTTTGAGATATGTAGTCCCTAGAGTCATTGCATGTGTTGTTTTCAAAGCCACCTTAATCCACATAATGACACACACTCGAATGGATGTGGGGTTGTAACTTCTGTCACACTGGTGCACAATTCCATGCGGTAGTTGCATTCTAGGGGCTTTTTGGGATTTGTGACCATGGTTCGACAAATGGAGTCCCTAGAGTCCTTGCATGTGTTCTTTTCCAAACCACATTGATCAACCAGAGTCATTGCATGTGTTATTTTCCAAAACACATTGATCCAAATTAGCACACACACTCCACTGGTGTTGTGATGCAACTTCTATCACACTAGCGCATCATTCCATGTGGCAGTTGCATTCCAAGGGCTTTTTGGGATTTATGACAATGGCTTGACACATGGAATATCGAGTCATTGCATGTATTATTTTCCAAACCACCTTTATCCACTTGACCACACACACTCCAATGTATGTGGTGATGAAACTTCAGTCACACTGGTCCATCATTCCATGTGGCAGTAGCATTGCAAGGGTCTTTTGGGATTTGTGACCATGGTTTGACTCATGAAGTATGTAGAGTCATTCCATGTGTTATTTTTCAAACCACCTTTATCCACATGACCACACATAATCCAACGGATGTGGTGATGTAACTTCTGTCACACTGGTCCACCATTCCATGCGGAAGTTGCATTCCAAGGGATTTTTGGGATTTCTGACCATGGTTTGACACATGGTGACGAGGGTTTAACTCGTCAATGCCCATTGTTATGGACATGGGTTTTGGAGAAGGAGGGAGCGCTGGAAGCATCAATCGGCTAGCAAACAAGCAAACAGGGACGCAAGGTTTACCCAGGTTCAGGCCTCGTAGAGGTCCCTACTCCTGCTTGTCTGCTCTTGGAATTAACAAAGGAATCGAAGATTACAGGGCGTGTAGATGCAATCCGGCAAGAGTTGTGGAAACTAGGGTTGCGTGTGTCCTCCTCACCTCCCCTCCTAGCCTTTATATAGATAGGATAGGTCTCGGGTAGCAAGTCGAGTCGGTTATAGATTAGGGTATTCCCTTCAAACTTTCTATCTATAAACTTCTTGTTTCGCAAGTCATCAAGAGTCCGTGGGCCACTCGAAGTCTTTATTGGGCCATGGAAACGCTATGGGCTTCCATCGTATCTGGACCATATATACCAAACTCGAGTACCTACAGGGTATACCCATGTCAGTAGCCCTGAGTGTCCAGTGGAATCGCAAATTTGACTGGCGACTTTACGAAGCCTTTCGAGTGCATGACTAAGTATTTTTCGAGTGCATGAATAAGTATTTTCCGTGGGCCTAATTTAACCGAGGTATCGGTATCAGTTAACTACCTTAGGGCAAAACAACGCAATCTACTCGAACTCGAGTCCCCGGACTTGAATTCGGAAAAGTGGTGGTGTAACTTGACTCAAGCCGTGGAGGTTTTACACGAGTCGAATTCCAGTATATGGGTGTGAGCACTCGACGCGTCCGTCAAGGCATGTTCATTGTACCTGTAGGCACGGATATATTTCTGGTAGTGCGCAGCAAATGCGTTGCCAGGCCTTAGTCAGGTTTTATCTTCACGATGCAAGCGCGGCATCCAAATTTTTTGTCATCGCGGAGATGATTTAGGTGACCCAGGAGACGCAGTCTCTTTGTATGGAAAATATGAGGCGGTGTTGCCATAGACTTCGAGTGTGGATGTTATCAACACATAGTATGATGTACAAATAATCATAGGTAGCACGACCAGCGCTCCCGATGGGAGTAGCCCCCGAGTGCCTGGTTGAGTCGAAGACTTAGGCAGGGACTAAAGAACTTTTGCGACTGCTGTCGTCCTTTGTTTGGTTGTTTCAGTCGAATTTATTTCCAGCGCTCCCTATGGGAGTAACCCATGATCCATAGTCGAATCTTAGATTCAAGTGGTTGCGTATGCTTTGAATGTCCATATTCCTGCAGAAAAGAAAATCGTAGTGTGCGCGACCAGCGCTCCCTATGGGAGTAGCCCCCGAGTGCTTGATGGAGTCGAAGACTCGAGCAAGGACTAAATTAGTCGAAGTCTTCTAATGCTCAATCTTTGATGACATCAATGCTGACGATGTGATGACCTTAGTTGGATTGCATCCACCAGGGGGTTAAGTAGCAACGTAGCTGCGGTAATTTCCCTTCTGCTCTTTCTCTGCTTTGTTCCTCTATTGCCATTGTTGCTGCTCTCTACCTCTTAGAGTTCGTCCCATTTCGTGGCGCTGGACCAACTTCGTGTGTTTCTGAGTTATTTCCTCATCTTGATATCGAAGAAGAAAGGAGGCGCTGCCGCTGAGTCCACCGCCACCATTGCCGCTGCCAAGAAGAAAGGCGGCTCCACCGCTACGGGCACCAACACCGCCGACACTGGGAATAAGAAGGGCGCGGGAACCCGCGTTACCAATGGTGCGTGGCGCGCGTCCATCATCAAATCGTCCGAGCTCCGTCTTCTTCGTCAAGATGGAGTTCTATATCCCGTGGTTGGTGACTCATGAGTGCCGGGCGGCGAGGTAACTCCTTGTCCACCTGCTGGTTTCCGGGTGATGTTCCTAGCGTTCATCATCCGTGGTCTATCTCTGCCCCTGCATCCTTTCTTTAGGGGCCTTCTTTGTTTCTATGGGCTCCAGCTGCATCAGCTGTCCCCCAACTCTATTCTCCACATCGCCTGCTATATTACACTTTGCGAGTGCTGTTTCAGAATCGAGCCACACTTTGGTCTCTTCAAACTTCTTTTCAAGCTGAAGCGTTAGTCGGCATCTGGTTCCGTAGTCTATGATGTAGGAGGCTGTGGGGTCCATGTTGACTCCTCCATCACATACTTCGATATCAAGCTCATGGCGTCCGTCCAAGGGTGGAGGGACAAGTGGTTCTACATCCGCGACCAGAAGGCCGACGGAGAACACTTCGGACTCGTGCCTTTTGATCCCGCTACGCCGTGCAGGAGGAGGCATTCTTGGAAGAACGTGGTGATGCCCGGCGAGTCTAAGGAGACATAAGTGATGTACGAGCGCGTCTGCGACCTCGAGAGTCACATGGGAAAATAAGAGGGAGGTTGCACCCTCATTCGCACATGGTTGCGACATCACATCCATGTCCTGCAGGCCAGAATCCACTCCATGTTCCAATGGGTTGGTGCGGACGATGCCACTCGCGTATCTGCCAAGGGCATTTCTGCGAGTGAAGTAGATAAGAGGGTGCGACTGTTGACCAAGTACACTGCCAAGGATGTACTCCCCGGTGAACCAGTCGTGCCTCCATTTGATGCTTCTAACCCTCCTCCTGAGGTATGACTGTGCTACGAAGTAGCTTTATTTTATCGAATGCTTCTAATTTCTTGACGTGTGCTGACTTGTTTTCTGTATGCAGGATTGGAAGGTGTCTCCCAGTTTGCCCCCTCTTCCTGAGGGGGTTATTCCTCGCGAAGTAGATGAAGAGGATGAGTCGGAATCGACCGTCCCATTTGAAGAGGAGGAGGAAGCCCCCGAGTCCAACAGTCCAGACACTAGAATGCGTGCGCGCAGCAAAGATTCAGATGCATCGTCTCCTTCGACTCCAAAAGGCCTAGCTATTGGTGCAAAGTCGCCGATTCCTGCTATTCCTGTGAGTTCCATGGCGCCTTCTACCCGCAAGAAGATGCGGCTGCCGAAGGAGTCGTCGGAGTCGGAGGACCAAACCTTCGATCTTGATAAGTTTGATTGGTAAGTATACAATCTTATCTTGGTTCTTTTTGGAGTTGCATTTCCTAATGTTGGTTTTGTTCTGTAGTCAACCAGCGTTGTCATCTCCTGGCAATGTCCAATTTTTTAAGGAATCTTGAGTCGTGGTCTCCAAGGCCAAGGAAGTGGCTGAGCGAACTCCTTCTCCTCCATTGGCGGCCCACTCCGGGCACAATTCATCAAGTTCTCCACACGCTATGGAGCACCAGATGGTTATCCAGGCGACTGCGCGGCAATCGACTTCGGAGTCTCTGGAGGAGCACGTATGTGTGATGTTGCTTTTACTTGCAGTCGAATTAGTCATCCATGCTATCTGCTGATCCTTTTGTTTTTCTCCTGTTACAGCTTATTATGAAGGAAGCTGCTCGCCTGGCAGAGCAAGTACATGCAATGGGTCGACAACATGCATTGCTGGAATATCGCCATCGCGTGGTTGAAAGTTAGTATTTTTTGCTTCTTCTTCTTCATCCTTGTGATATTTTACATACTCGACTAACGGTCCATCTTGTATGTTTTGCAGATGAGCATAACGTGCTTCTTCGTGAAGCCTTTTCTCTTAAAAAGACGCTCGCCGCGGCGGTGAAGAGTCGCAACGAGGCATTCATTATGCTTGATGAGTCGCGGAAACGCGAAGAGGATTTGCGCGCCTCCATCACTGTGAGGGAGAAGTTGTTCGAAGAACAGCTCTTCTCGATTGCCAAGTCCCTTTCAGGTATTTTCCCTTTTGTACCTTGACTGCTTCTTTCTTCAATGTCTTGATATTGTGCTGACGCTTTGTTCTATGTAGATGCTAGCGGTTTGAGCTTGGACGCCCAAGCGCTTCGCCGCGATGATGCCTTGGAAGGTGCTATCGTGGCAGTCGAAGACCGCAATGCGTCCATTCAGGGAACGCTGACCAAAGCTAAGGCCGTTCTCAGTCGCATCCGCGAGGAGCTGGCGCCCAAGGCTGAGCTGATTGAGAACTTGGATGACCTGGTGGAGTCCCTCGCAGGAGGTATCCCCTCGGATTTCAAGAAATCGCATCACGCGGTCGGCGCTACCATGGCACTCGCCATGGTGCAAGCCCATGGAGTGGAGATGGATCCAGCTGCAGTCTCCAAGGTGATGCCCGTCGGCGCAGATGGGAAACAGGTAGTTTTTGCTCCCTTTGCAACTATCTGCGGCAAGTACGGGCCGCAACTCATCAACACGGTGGCCAAGTATTCTGAGGAGCTACAGCGAGCCAAGAAGGCGGCGAAGGTTGCGGCGTCAGGGGCCGGCGGGAAGTCTGTGGCGTCTGATACTGCCACAGACTCGATGAAGCCTCCGAAGCCGAAGTCCAAGTCGAAGAAGCAAACTGCTCCTCAGTAGTTATATTTGTAATAGTTAATAGCTCGATCCCTTTTGTCTAGAACATGCCGCTGGCGGGTGTCTCTATTGATACTTTGTTATGTTTGAATGCACTTGAGTTTTTTTCCATGTGTTGCTTGGTCTTCTTATTATCTCTTACTTGGCTTGTGATAGGGTCCTTCGAGTGAGCCTCGGGATCCACCATCCATTGGTGACACCTTAGCGCAGTCGCACTCAAGGGTGGATGAGCTGTCCCTACTTTCATGACTACGCGATTGCGTTAAGAAGCTGGAACGCGAACTTCCCGTCCTCCACGGTAACGCGGATGTATGGAAGTCGTGGGCGGAGAAGGCCACCGCCCGAGAGCAATATCTACTAGGGGAGGTGGCGCAGCTGGGTGACCAGTTCAAGTGTTAGCTTTCTGCCTCCTTATCTTTTCTTGTAGTCAATCACGGCAGTTCGTTGTATTCATACTTTGATGGGTTCGTAGCATGGAAAACGAAAATTTTCTACCGCAAGAACGAACAAAACCCAGATCTAATCTAGATAAAAGCCAAGATCTAATCTATTAGACATGTGCAACGAGATAGATCTGTACTAACCCTCGTAGAACTGAAAGCGTTACGAGATTGGATCTCGGGGTTGATGTAGTCGATCACTTCCGGCGCCACATTCCGACAGCGCTTCCGCAGTCGGTCACACGTGCGGAGTCGAAGCAGACCTTCCTCTCCCTGTTCCAGCGAGCAGCGGAGGTAGTAGATCTTCTCCACGGAATCCCAGTAGCACGACGGTGTGGTGGTGGTGGTGGAGTAGAGATTTCTGCAGGGCTTCGCCTAAGCCAGAGCAGAGCGAAGGAGGAGGAGAGAGGCGGCGGCTAGGGTTTGTTATGGGAGAGGTCTTCGGGTTGGCGTCCCTCCCCTCTATTTAAAGGAGGGAGGCGCCATGGGAGGAGGAGTCCTAGTAGGACTCCCCTCCCTTCCTTGGCCGGCGTATTGGGAGGGGGGAGGAGTCCTCCTCCCCCACGACTCCTTGTCTTGCCCCACAAGGACTCCTTGATCCATTCTTGGTTTTCAAGCAAACTTGAAGAAATCCCCTAGAACCTTCCAGAACATTCCGAAACCTTCTAGAATCTCCATACAAACAATCCAGAACATTTCCTAACTTAGAAAATGATCCCCAATAGATGAATCTTATTCTCCGGACAATTCCGGATCTCCTCGTGATGTCCCGGATCCAATTCGAGACTCCAAACAACATTCGGTCTCCAACGCACATTCCATATCTACTTAAAACAACTTCGAACCTTAAGTGTGTCACCCTACGGTTCGTGAACATGTAGACATGATGGAGACACATCTCCGATCAATAACCATTAGCGGGATCTGGAGATCCATAATAGCTCCCACATACTCAACGATGACTTTGTGATTGATAGAACCATTTAACATACGAAACCAATTCCCTTTGTCACGCGATACTCTACTTATCCGAGGTTTGATCGTCGGTATCTCCATACCTAGTTCTACCTCACATCGATAAGTACTCTTTACTCGTTCCATGATATGTCATCCCTTGTGACCTAGTCACATGCTTGCAAGCTAACTAGATGACATTCCACCGAGAGGACCCGGAGCATATCTATCCATCATATGGATGGACAAATCCCAATCTTCGTCCATGCGCTTCAACACATACTTTCAGAATACCCAATGTCACCTTTATAACCACCCAGTTACGAAGCAGCGTTTGATGTCATCAAAGTACCCATCCGGTGATGGTGATTAACATAACCTCATGGTCGAAGGATTAGGTTACTATGCATTTGAAAAGCTTCTAGCAAAACGAACTTAATGACTTGATCTTATGCCATGCTTACTATGGGTGTGTGTCCATTACATCATTCTCCTAATGATATGATCTTGTTATTAACGACATCCAATGTCCATGATCAGGAAACCATGATCATCCATTAATCAACAAGCTAGCTTAACAAGAGGCTTACTAGGGACTCTTTTATGTTTATAAAACACACAAGTATTAATGTTTCCGGTTAATACAATTATAGCATGGGATGTAAACATTTATCATAAACATAAATATATAATAATAACCACTTTATTATTGCCTCTTGGGCATATCTCCAACAGTCTCCCACTTGCACTAGAGTCAATAATCTAGTTAAAAACTTGTGCATTCAACACCTATGGCTTTCTGGTGTTGTATTGAAACTATTGCTAGTGGTAAACATAATCTTCGGATCTAACACTTCCTGGTCCGTGTGTATTTGCATGTCCTTGCGTCTCTATGCATTACTCATTCTCCAATGAGATGGCATTCTATAAATTTGGTCCTTTGGTGAGACCTTTAGTTCCTTGGGATTAAATCATGTTGATACAATTTTCGTACAATGTATCTTCATAGTATTATCCCGCTATGAACCACACCTAGTTTGATAACAAACTACTTGACGCAAATGCCCTCATTTGCTGCTACAATAGCAGTCATATACTTAGCCTTTTGTTGTAGTATCTGTCACAATGTTTTAACTTTGGTACTCAACCAAATCCGTTATGGAACTTCCTTTCCATTACATTGTGCCACCCATAGTTTAAATTGAGATAAACTTAATTTGTGACAAAACTAGTATCAATGCAACAATTTACAATGAACTATTTGTCACCACTATATAAATAATATATTCTTAGTTCTTCCAAAGATCATAGGAATATCCCTACTATTGTCCAATGATCATCTTATGAGTCATTCTGGTATATGCTCATAACATTTAGAGCATAGGACATATCTGGATGTGTACATCTCAAAGATTGATCAAAATATTCTTGTGATTTCACCCAGTGTCAAAACACTTGAATCTCGTGTCAACACACTTGAATCTTGATTCAGTCCTTTCCGTGCGTCAAGAACCTTTCTTGTCGTTTCCATATTGAACTCATTCAACATCTTATCTATGTACATTTTGCAAAACCATATTAGCGCCTCAATCTATCCATATAGACATTGATGCCTAATTCTTGGGTTATGCCTAAGTCTTTCATTGAAATGAAATTCTTAACCTGTGTCAATAAAAGATACATCATTTCTAATCAACGATATGTCTTTCACATAATGTATTAGAAATATGTCTTAGCGCTCCCACTTAATTTCTTGCAAAATTCAAACATCTTCATTGTCTCTGATGAAATTAAACCTTTTAACGGTTTCATCACGGTGAAGATTCCAACTCCGCGATGCTCACTTCAACCATTGAAGTTTTTCATACTCTTTTAGCATCCTTTGAATTAACAAAACCCTTTGCATCGTGTCATGGACACATCCTAGGTGACCATTCTATTAGAAGAACTTGTTTTGTTTGTTCAACTACCATATACCAAAATATATGTAGTGGTTGCTACATTAATCCGTCCAGACTAAATATCGCTATGAAAGATCAAAGCTTATCATAGTCAATTCCTTGAACATTGTCGTAAACTCTTTCCAACATGTCGTGTATTTCAGAGATGTGAAAGATCCATGTCTATTTCTTTATAGATCCATATACGACTGTAAGGTCTTGCACCTTTCCACAGGGTCTTTCAAATTCAAAGCTTGATTTCTCGTGTATGGATTATCACGGATCTTATGGCTTCAAGCCACCTAACGAAGTCAGGTCCCATCATTGCTTCTTTGCATGTAGTCGGTTCATCATCGTCAAACAACAATGATTTAACTCTCAAATCTTGGCATTTGATTACTTACCCGACCTACTTGGTTCAATAGTAACTTAGATCTCCGTGACCACAACTTTTGAGGCACGTGAGCCATGAGCATTGTTGCTGCCTTTGGGACACTTTCCGACGCTACGCAACTCAGCACATATTAGCCAAGGTTCAACAACCTTGTCAAAGTTCTATTGTCCTCCCACTTAACTTTTCATCAAAAATTCCTTCTCAAGAAACTCGACATTCTAAGTGATAAACACTTTTGTCTTCGGTGTTATGGAGGAATACCCAATGGTTATTCGAAATAATCTACAAAGACATGCTCATCTGACTTTGGTTGTAAGCATTTTACTTATGCCTAGCATACCAAAAATTTAAGAAAGGACAACCTGGGTTTTATCCCAAACCATGACTTATATGGTGTCATTTCAACGGAACACGATGGAGATCTTTTCAGTGTAAAAGCGGTAGTCACTAAAGCTTTAATCTTTAAAATATAATGGCAGTTTTATAAATGACACCTTTTATCTTACCATGTCAAACAAGGTTTCATTACATATCTTGAACACTCCATACTCCTATGGTGTTTTGGGAAATGCAAATCCATGGAACGATTCCTCAAATCTTAGGTGTTTTACTAAAATTGTAACTCAAACATCTTTCTTTATGATCCAATCATAAACTTTTTATTTTCTTGTTACAATGATTTTCCACTTCATCTTGAAAGTCTTTGAACATTTTCAAATGTTTCATACTTCTTCCTTATTGAGTAAGTATATACATATACTCACTCAAATCTTTGGAGAAAGCATATGAAGTTGAAATCCATCGCCCACGACTACACATAATGGACTATATACATCAATATGTACAAATTCCAATCAGTTAGTCGCCCGTTCCTCTTTTCGCCTACTAACGGAGTTTTAATTATCTCCAGGAAAGTATCACAAGCGTCATTTGATCAAAATCAAAGACTCCAAAAATCCATCAACATGGAGTTTCTTCATGTATTCCTTTCAATTAAATTTAAATGGCGACGTCACTTTGCAAGTGATATTTCAATCATTTGTCTTGCGACATTTTTAGCATTAATTTTATGGTCGTTATTTCTCCAACCAGACTTGTATATCATCCATCTATTATGGAATATGGTAATTATTTGAACAACCTTTTGTCGTCATAATACCTGATCAAAATAACAATTATTGAAACAAATCTTGAAGGTAAGTTTTGATGTTTAACGAGCAACACAACAACCCTTTGTTTGTTTTCGATGAGCATCATCACATATTCTCTTGCTAGTTACTTAGGCCATTGCAGTTCATGAATTGTGTTGTCCTGTATGACACTTCATACCAACCAATTCGGTGTCCAATACCGCAGAACCACATTGTTTAACAACCAAGGAATACAGCCATAACATGTATCTTCTATATACCTAAGTTGGATATCTCCAATATTTTCTTTTCTGCCAAATATTTTATAGATTCTCTTTCAACAATTCCTTTTCTTTTAAAAGAATCTATCAACATCAATAGTGGTGTCATTCACATGACACATAGTACAAAGTGTGTATAGGCAAATACTAATACCTTTGGACTTGCACTTTGAAGTGCATCACCTTCATCAAATGTTTGACTTACATCTTCTATTCATCCTTATCATGACAACTTTCATGATCAAGCTGCTATAGCTTATAAAGGAGAATTGCGAGTATAATGTTTCTTTCCTAAAACCTTTTGGAGGATTAGGACGACTGGCGTCTTCAACCTTCACAAATTTTCATCAAATATGAGGACGTATACTCTATCATGTTGTAACCAATACATTGTTTTAGATATCACAATACCTTTCACATATGATGGTTTCTAAAACATTGCTTTCAGCTCTTAGATAAACTTGATATTAAAAACAATCTTTCGAGCATCAAGAATCATGGAGGAAAACATGATACATTAAATACTAACACTGGAATTGTTACTCTTGATTTAATATTGTTTATTAAACTTCACAGAGTAAACAGAGTTTGCTGAAAGTTTGCAACAGGACTTTTAAACTTTAGATTGACACTCAAAACAATACGATACCAGTTCGTAAAGCAAATATCCAGAATTTCTATAGTTTCACTATCTCAACTATAACTAAGCGTAAGGTGATTGTAACACCCTCAAATCGGCCCTATGCAAGTTTTAGCCCTTTCTGCCAAACCCGCATAGAAACGATTCAAGGACGCCCACCAGGCACTTTCGTGCGGGTGGGGAACGAAGTAATAACATTACACAACAGTCCTTGATGGGACCCACAGAACAGATATATATACAACACGACTCCATGAGTCAAGAATACAAATATACAGTACAAAGATGCAATCACCTTGAAAACGATAGAGCGTCCGACTACAGACAAGATGCAAATGGGGCTAAGAGCCCTGAAGAATAACCAATGGCGTTCATAACCCTGCCTGGCCAAGCGGAAGGTAACCACGCTAACGACGCCGATCTCAAACCTGCTTAAACAAAAAGGCGCCGACAAAGGGCAAAGGAAAAGAGAGCGGTCAAGATCGAGGCCAAGACGGCGAGACTAGAATTCGGCGGTCCTCGCCTACATAGGTATCGTGGACTGAAGCGGCAGTGCAACATGCACTAAACAACCTATAGAGACTCGATATAACTGTCGGCTATCAGAGAGGGATAAGAAAGAACTATCCGGAACCAACCTGATACTACCACCAAACATACCCATCCTGGTATTTCCCCCTCGAGACCAGACGAGGAAGTCAACCGAGGAACTCACACCGTTGGCAGTTTTAGTTATTCAGTTATCGTTGCAGCAATTACTAGTCAAGTATAGATAGTCATCCTGATATAATAAGCAGTGGGCACTTTTAGTTAACCATTCCATTGTAGTTGCAACACTTACTAGTCAGATACAATTAGCATGAGATATTCCGAACCCAGCAGTTGTTGGTACTTTTATTTAGCCATTCCGCTAAAGAAGCTGATTACTAGTCATATCGGATACAAGTCAAATTATAACAAACTTTAGTTATAGTTGTCTATGATCGAGAACTGTGCTCCAAGTCGTCCATAACCGGACACGGCTTCTCGAAAAAAGATTTAACTCGAGGGTGCACCAAAGTTTCCACACGCACCTACACCCTTGTTGTCGATCGTAGGTACATGATCACAAAACATACACCCAACGGTATGTCGACGGGGTCCGGACACGCTTTCCGGACCCAAAGCAAGCACGGGGGCCACCCCACTAAGCTACCCGTGAAGTCGGCCGGTCTCGAGACGGACTCGGGTTTGTCGACGGCCAAACGACTGGGAACCGAAAATGTGACTGGCTTGTCGATACATAAAACGTGTCACGGTCCTAAGCAGTGCAGTGCTCCACGCACAATCTTAAATAAAGCGATAAAGCATGGCATAAGTACAGGATAGTAATAAAGCCCCAAACTACTTTGTGGCCCCTTACGATACTTTTGAAATCAGGTACTAAATCGATGGGGTGCCCACACCCCAGTGGTTACCGCGCTCGATCTCTAACAGTGTCAAGAACTCGGGGTCTTACGGGACACCAGTGAGCGGTTAAAAACCAAATATTGTCTATTACCCACCGGTGCCTCTGCATTTACCTACTTTCAATTTTAGTTATTAAACAATAATTAAAGTCTTGATCATCTCCAACATAAAGCATACGGCAACCTTCCAACAGCTGTGGTACTGGACGACACGCAATAGCACTTGAGCAAGCGACTACGACGCGCAAGTCCAACTATCTACCAAACAACAGGTAATAGGATGTGTCCAAGGCAATATATACGCAAGGATATCTCGGGCACGAAAACTAGAGCATCGCAGCACAGATAGCAAAATATCAACAGGAGGGAATAAATACTATAAAAGTAAGATAGGTAGAAAGGGGGAGATGCTCGCCTGAAAACATTGCCGAAGGTTCATCCGAAGTTCGGGTCGACAGTCGCATCAACTCATCGTCCTAATCCGTGAAGAAGCAAAGCACTAGAAGAAACACCGGATGCACTATTTAATACTACGGCAAAAGATCGAGCATGATGCGTGTATGATGCATGACATGGCAAAGGTGCGATGCAACTAGGCAATATTAAGCGGAACCGGGGTCCCGACATTTAATTAGATGGCTCATGTTATTTAGATACCCCGTAATTTAAATGTTGTCTTAACAAGGCAAAATTATATCATCGGTTCGCTACACAAAATTTAAATGGGGCCAAAATAAGACTAGAATTATCCGCATATGGACCCCATATTTAATTTAGGCGAATCGTTGAAACACCCCCAAACACCCACAATATGTATGCAAGCATGACAATTTAATATGCAACAAGATAGATGTTATGTTATAAAAATAGAGGTCTTGGATAGAGGTCACACATCTTGATTCCGAAGGTCTTGGGGTCCGAGGGTTCGACAGCGTTTTGGTTTGGGCTTCGGATAGCGGCCTTTGGTCTCCGTGAAGAAGATCTTGGCACGCCAGGGTTCGGTCTTCGAATCCATGAGGAAGGTCTTAGGCTTCCGAAGTCGCCAGATCCGGGTAGAAGAACTTGGTGTGCCCGTGAGGGAGAGCTTCGAATTCGGCGGCATCACCTTCTGGTTCCTCGTGTTTTTGGCTTCACACATTCAGGATCGAAGTTCTTGGCGTCAAGAGTGTAGCACTCCACACCACCTCAACACCACCACACCATCTGAAATTCCATAACATACACAAGGGCCGAGCAATGTTCAGGTAACAAGATTACACAGAGCTGCAGCGCAAACAAAGGTGTCTGTGTAGCAGCGCACTTCAGAGGGACAAAAGGAGCAGTGGCATGGTAGACAACTAGACATGCCAGGACCTGAGGTCGAAGTCACCGCATGGAGCCAACACGGACACACATGTACAGAAACGGGCGGTGGCCTTAACGTGCTTCCGGAGAAACGGGAAGACAGCGGACGGCGCGGTCGCAAAGGGCGGCGAGGCACCGACGCGGCAAGCAGCGAGATGCAGGGCGACGAGGAACCTAGCGACGCGCGCGGAGAGGACGGTGGTGTCCATGGCAGCGGGGCGCTGCAGGGCCGGGAGGAGAGGCGACGGGGAGGGTCGGGCCTAGCGGGCGGGGCGGTCTGCAATGGCTCGGAAGATGGCGCCCATGGGCTCGGCAGGCCAGAAACGGAGGGGGCGCGCTTGCAGAGCTTGCCGACGAGGAGGTCGAGGAAGGGCGGCGGCCTGGCTCGTGGCCGGAGGAGGGCGGAGACGGCGACCTAGGGCAGGGGACGCTCGGGAGATGGCTGGTGCAGAGAGATGAGGGCGGCCTGCGGCCGGAGGAGCTTCGTGGGCGGCGGGGTCGCCGTTCTCGTAGGGGCGCCGTTGGGTTCAGAGGAGCTTGAAGCCGCTGTTCGAGGGGCCGGAGGCGAGGCCGTCGGTGGTGGGAAAAACGAGAGAGCCGACAGAGGGACGAGGAGGAGGTGAGGACGCGTTCCTGAGTGCGGGAGCTCGCGGAGGGAAGGGAGCATCTGGCTCGGGGGCGAGGAGAGGAAGGCGTCGGAGGTGGCGGCGCTCGGGAAGGGAGAAGCTTGGGGGAGAGGAAGGGGATCGCGGGCACTGCGGGGTGGTTCTCGCGGCCAGGTGGGCCAGGGGTCGCGGGCTTTGACCAGGGGGAGGGAGCGTGCGTTGTGTGGGCGGCTACCGCGGGGCGGGCCCGGGAGCAGGTGGCGGGGTCAGCAGGTGGTGGGCGGGTCGGTGGCCAGGCTGGAGGCATGCAGGGCAACGTGTGGCAGCTGGGGGGTTAGGGGTAGGTGAGGTGAGGTGGCAGGTTAGGAGTGGATGGGGTGGAGGAAGTGGTGAGGTGGCGGGTGGTGATTGGCCAGGGTGATGTGGCTGGGGATGGGTAGATTAGGATTAGGTAGGAAAAGATTTGGGGTAGCTAGGATTTTATCTGGAGGTGGCCAGCTAGGCTTTCCCAAGGTGCTGCCTCCTAAAAATAAAAGAAAATTTTTATTATTTGAAACGGGGCTTTTGCAAACCGTTGGTAGACGAAACAAAATATTCCGGAGACCCGGGTTTTAATTTGAAATCAAGACGGGGCGTTTTAGAAAACAAAAACAGCCTTTTCGAAAATAGTTTTTATGCAAACAAATGCAAGATGACATGACGATACTCAAATGCAATGTGGCATGATGACATGAGCATGGGGTCATGATGATGCAATGCACAAAAATAACGCGATTTCCTAGTAGTGGTTTTACCCGGGGTGCTACAGTGATGAACGGATGCCAATGACTACAACAAACTATGCAAATTCACTTTGATTGTGTTTATGATAAATTGAGTTTGACTAATCCAAATTACAAATGAACTCCCACTCAAAACAACATCCCTCCAGTTGTTTTAGTGATTACACGAACCAAATCCACTACACCAAGTCCGATCATCACGTGAGATGATGTAGCTTTAAAGGCGAACAATCAACATGTTCATCATATCATCCATATGACTCATGCTTTACCTTTCGGTATTCCGTGTTCCAAGACCATGTATGTACATGCTAGGCTTGTCAAGGTTAACCTTAGTATCCGCATGTGCAAATCTGGCTTGCACCAGTCGTATGCACACGTAGAATCTATCACACCCGATCATCACGAGATGCTTCGAAACGACGAGTCTTAGCAACGGTGCCTACTAAGGACGAACACTTTATTACTTGATATTTAGTGAGAGGGGTCATCTTATAATGCTACCGTCACAATCTAAGCAATACAAGATGCATAAAGGATTAACATCACAGGCAATTCATAATTAGTGTGATATGATATGGCCCTTTCTTCTTATGCCTTTGATCTCCATCTCCAAAGCACATACATGATCTCCATCATCACCAGCATTGCGCCAAGGTCAGTGGCGCCGCTTCATGGTTGTCCATCATCACTAGCAACTATTACAACTACTTGGAATAAAGCTATTACAAGATGAATAGACACGCAGGTCTTAACAGAATTAAAGACAACCATTAGGCTCCTGCCGGTTGCCATATTACAATAAGGATCATTGCATACATAAAATATAATCACAATCACATAATGGCCATATCACATCACAAAACCCCTGCAAAAACGAGTTAGACGCCTCTAATCTTATTTGCATGTTTTACGTGGCTTTGGGGCTTTCGAATAAGAACGGATCTTACTTACGAACATGAACCACAACGTTGATACAAGTGCTATCAAATGCAAAGTGTAGATTGGATCTATACTATGGTGAGAGAGACAGACACCCGCAAAGCCACTTGTGCAAATAAAGTTACACGTCAAGCGTGGAGCAAGTCTCATGTGCGATGACATGTAAGGTTAGCCCGAGCTGCTTCATCCCACCATACCGCAAGATGCAAAGTACACAAAGCAAAAGACGGCACGAGCACCACCGCCCACAAAACCATTGTGTTCTACTCGTGCAACAGATCTACGCATAGACACGGCTCTGATACCACTGATGGGTTCGTAGCATGGAAAACAAAAATTTTCTACCGCAAGAACGAACAAAACCAAGATCTAATCTAGATAAAAGCCAAGATCTAATCTATTAGACATGTGCAACGAGATAGATCTGTACTAACCCTCGTAGAACCGAAAGCGTTACGAGATTGGATCTCGGGGTTGATGTAGTTGATCACTTGCCGATCTCAAGATCGTGTGGATGATCCTTCCGGCGCCGCGTTCCGGCAGCACTTCCGCAGTCGGTCACACGTGCGGAGTCGAAGCAGACCTTCCTCTCCCTGTTCCAAATGAAAGCAGAGGTAGTAGATCTTCTCCACGGAATCCCAGCAGCACGACGGTGTGGTGGTGGTGGTGGAGTAGAGATTTCTGCAAGGCTTCGCCTAAGCCGGAGCAGAGCGAAGGAGGAGGAGAGAGGCGGCGGCTAGGGTTTGTTATGGGAGAGGTCTTGGGGTTGGCGCCCCCTCCCCTCTATTTAAAGGAGGGAGGCGCCATGGGAGGGGGAGTCCTAGTAGGACTCCCCTCCCTTCCTTGGCCGGCGGATTGGGAGAGGGGAGGAGCCCTCCTCCCCCACGACTCCTTGTCTTGCCCCACAAGGACTCCTTGATCCTTTCTTGGTTTTCAAGCAAACTCCAAGAAATATCCTAGAACCTTCCAGAACATTTCGAAACCTTCTAGAATCTCCATACAAACACTCCGGAACATTTCCTCACTTAGAAAATGATCCCAAATATATGAATATTATTCTCCGGACAATTCCGGATCTCCTCGTGATGTCCTAGATCCAATCCGAGACTCCGAACAACATTCGGTCTCCAACACACATTCCATATCTACTTAAAACAACTTCGAACCTTAAGTGTGTCACCCTACGGTTCGTGAACATGTAGACATGATGGAGACACATCTCCGATCAATAACCATTAGCGGGATCTGGAGATCCATAATAGCTCCCACATACTCAATGATGACTTTGTGATCGATAGAACCATTTAACATACGAAACCAATTCCCTTTGTCACGCGATACTCTACTTATCCAAGGTTTGATCGTCGGTATCTCCATACCTAGTTCTACCTTGTTACTGATAAGTACTCTTTACTCGTTCCATGATATGTCATCCCTTGTGACCTAGTCACATGCTTGTAAGCTAACTAGATGACATTCCACCGAGAGGACCCAGAGCATATCTATCCATCATATGGATGGACAAATCCCAATCTTGGTCCATGCGCTTCAACACATACTTTCAGAATACCCAATGTCACCTTTATAACCACCCAGTTACAAAGCGGAGTTTGATGTCATCAAAGTACCCATCCGGTGATGGTGATTAACATAACCTCATGGTCGAAGGATTAGGTTAATATGCATTTGAAAAGCTTGTAGCAAAACGAACTTAATGACTTGATCTTATGTTATGCTTACTATGGGTGTGTGTCCATTACATCATTCTCCTAATGATATGATCTTGTTATTAACGACATCCAATGTCCATGATCAGGAAACCATGATCATCCATTAATCAACAAGCTAGCTTAACAAGAGGCTTACTAGGGACTCTTTTATGTTTACAAAACACACAAGTATTAATGTTTCCGGTTAATACAATTATAGCATGGGATGTAAACATTTATCATAAACATAAAGATATAATAATAACCACTTTATTATTTCCTCTTGGGCATATCTCCAACATACTTTTGGGTTCTCTGATGGGAGCTTGAACCCTTTGGGCATTCGCTTCTGCCTGATAGCACTGCTGAAGCATCTGGCGCCATAGAGCTCTATGTCTTCGTCCTCTGAGTCAGTCGATCGGGCACGTCGTGCCCTTGACTTGTTGATTTTGCGCTGCGTGATGTCATCGCGCACATCATAGTCGTGGTCATGTCGTCGTGAGCGGCGATGTTGTGACAGATCGTGACTGTCGTCGCTGGACAAGGGTGAGGAATAGCGTTTTGCCAGAGCCTTGCTTTTCTTCGGCTCCGTCATTGGTTCTTTGTCGAGAGCGGCCTCGATTAACCCCAAGCCCGCAATCGTATATCGTTATTGAGGAGGTACATGGTGGCCATTTTCACTGCACCTTGCAGCATCTTTGGGACCACGTTGCCCCGGGTGTCGACTATCATGGAACTGAAGTCGAGGACTTTTGCAACTTCTATGCGCTCCTGCTCGGTGAGGTGGGCCATTCGAGATCGCCTCTTATTGGCCATGTAGTCGTTTCCCTTGGAGGAGGATCCTCCGTGGGAGGAGAGCCTGACCCATCAAAGACTTGACTCGCCCGCTGCCTTTTTACGTGCTTTGAGTTGCGCAATCATTTGTAATTGGCATCTATACTCCTCCTTTAGTAGCCAATGATAGCCCATCAGCAGTTCTTGCGGTGTGCCGGGGGGCAGAGGGTTGCCTCGCAGGGCTTCTCGGCAGCGAGCCCACTCGAGATCGTTGAGCTTGATCACGACACGTTCGCTAGTGTGCTCGTTCACCATGGTTGGAGGTTCGATTGCCCCTCCATTGTTGACGAGCGCGCCATTGCCACCGTTGGTGGGGCTGCCATTGTGTGTCCCACCGTTAGGTATGCAACCGTTGGGTGGGTCAGGACCGTTTCTACCATTGTCGCGATTGGCGCTAGTTTTGCCGGTGTTATTGATGGCGCACATGAAGTGGTTGGGGAAGCTGTTGCTCCCGCAACTTTCGGATCCGGAGCCGTAAACCCCATCTTCCATTGCTAGGCCACCCAGATCGGATCCGTGACTGCTGTCGCTATCCGTGTTCTCAGCTGTTGCTGAGGTGTTGAGCTTGCTGAGGGCGCCGATTGGTGGCGTGAACCATGATGATGGAGCAATCGCGGATACCGTTGGCTGGTCAGGCATGCGAAGCATGCCCATCTGACCAACTTGGAAGCGAGTGGCCGGCGAGTGGCTGGCGTGTGGACGGTAAAGTCGAATGCGTCGAAGAGCTGGCGAATCTCCGCTGTTGCTGAGGCCGAAGAAGCCGCAACATCAGCCCTCCCAATTCCCACAGACGACGCTAATTGACGAGGGTTTAACTCGTCAATGTCCATTGTTATGGACTTGGGTTTTGGAGAAGGAGGGAGCGCTGGAAGCATCAATCGTCTAGCAAACAAGCACACAGGGACTCAAGGTTTACCCAGGTTCAGGCCTCGTAGAGGTCCCTCCTCCTGCTTGTCTGCTCTTGGAATTAACAAAGGAATCTCAAGATTATAGGGGCGCGCAGATGCAATCTGGCAAGAGTTGTGGAAACTAGGGTTACGTGTGTCCTCCTTGCCGCCCCCTCCTAGCCTTTATATAGATAGTCCAGGTCTCGGGTAGCAGGTCAAGTTGGTTATAGATTAGGGTTTTCCCTTCAAACTTTATATCTTTAAACTTCTTCTTGTTTCGCAAGTCATCGAGAGTCCGTGGGCCACTTGAAGTCTTCAATGGGTCGTGGCAACACCGTGGGCTTCCATCGTATCTAGACCATATATACCAAACTCGAGTACCTGCAAGGTATACACATGTCACATGGAGTCTCTAGAATAATTTCATGTGTTCTTTTCCAAACCACCTTGATCCACTAGAGTCATTGATGTGTTATTTTCAAAACCACCTTGATTCATAAGAGTCATTGCATGTGTTCTTTTCCAACCACCTCGATCCACATTACCACGAACTCTCCAATGAATGTGGTGATTCAACTTCTATCACACTAGTGCATCATTCCACGTGGTAGTTGCATTCCAAGGGCTTTTTTGGATTTCTAACCTTGGTTTGACACATGGAGTGTCTATAGTCATTGAATGTGTTCTTTTCTAGACCACCATGTTCCACTAGAGTCATTCCATGTGTTCTTTTTAAAACCACCTTGATCCACATTACCACATACACTCCAATGGATGTGGTGATGCAACTTCTGTCACACTAGTGCATCATTCCATGTGGCAGTTGCATTCCTATGTGTTTTTAGGATTTCTAACCATGTTTTGGCACATGGATTCCCTAGAGTAATTGCATGTGTTCTTTTCCAAACCACCTTGAACCACATGAGAACACAATCTCCAATGGATGTGGTGATGCAACTTCTGTCACACTAGTGCATCATTCCATGTGGTAGTTCCATTACAAGGGCTTTTTGGGATTTCTAACCATGTTTTGACAAATTTAGTCCCTAGAGTCATTGCATGTGTTATTTTCAAAACCACCTTAATTCACACGACCACACACTCCAATGGATGTGGTGATGCAACTTATGTCACACTAGTACACCATTCCATGTGGGAGTTGCATTCGAGGGGATTTTTGACCATGGTTTGAGACATGGAGTCCCTAGAGTCATTGCATGTGTTGTTTTCGAAACCACCTTGATCCACTAGAGTCATTTCAGGTATTGTTTTCCAAACCACCTTGATCCACCTGAGCAACACACTCCAATGGATGGGATTATTTGTTTGTAGTACCAAACTTCCCGGGCGAGTGCATCCCGCTACCCGAGTTGTCATCAATCGCGCAGAGGGGCCGTAGTAGAATCGCCAATTGTCTAGAAGGTCCAAATGGGGGTGAATACAAATCTAACAGCCAAACGGTCATTTGAACCAGACGAAAAACGGTTGAACTCAAATACCGCTGTTAGGTAAACTTTCTTTGTCCGCCCTATCAGTATTCCCCGTTATCTTTTGCGGTCATGGACTAGCTTACCCCTGCGTGGACGAGATCCCTGAGTGGACTAGATCTATTTCTTTGCTCTGCTCTTCTCCCCTGCTCCCCTCCCATAACATTTGCTTAGCTCCGGCTGCTCGTCTCAGACCGGAAATCGCACTTGCTCTAATTTTGCATCCCCGCGATGTCCCGTCAACCTCCCACGCCTCTAATCGAAGCTCTCAGCCATCACCGTCGCATCATCCGCCGTAGCGGAGCTTCGCGTCTCGGACTAATATCTCGCCTCTGGCTAGTCCTTCTCACACGGCGGAGCGCGTTGATACGTTGCAAACGTATCTATAATTTTTGATGTTCCATGCTTGCTTTATATCTACTTTCTTATGTTTTGTCTAGACTTTGGAGTATTTCTATATACTTTCTTGGACTAACCTATTAACAAGATGCCATAGTGCCAGTTGCCTGTTTTCTTCTGCTTTTGGTTCCAGAAAAGTTAGAAAATGAATATTCTCGGAATTGGACCGGACAAAAGTCAAAGTCGATATTTTACCGGAAGACTCACGGAGCCAGAAGACGAGACGGAGAGGGGCCACGGGGTGGCCACACCATAGGGTGGCGCAAGTCCCCCTGGCCGCGCCACCTGCTGGTGTGGGCCCCCTGGCCGGCCACTGACCTCGCCCCTTCGCCTATAAGATCCCTCTGATGCAGAAACCCTAAATCGAATAGCCTCTAGCCACGAAAAGTTCCGCAGCGCCGCCGCCACCGAATGGGAGATTCGGGGGACAGAAAGTCTCTGTTCCGGCACCCTGCCGGGATGGGGAAGTGTCCTCGGAGCCATCTCCATCGATCTCCACCACCATCTCTATCGCCATTGCTGATTCCCATGATGAGGAGGGAGTAGTTCTCTCTCAAGGCTAAGGGTTATACCGGTAGATATGTGTTCATCCCTCTCTCTATGCATGATCCTGTCGTGGTCATGAGCTTTGTAATCAAGTAGATCTACTTTTCTACTCAAGTGCTTCAATAGATCTCTGCTCTCCCCATGTGTGTGAAAGTGATAGCGTGCACACCATGGTGACACTTAGGCTAGAGATTACAAATACTTGTTATGAGTTATATTTGGAGTTGAATGTTTCTATGAAATTGTGGTGTTTGTTGGAACCGTCTAGAGCTCAACGTGACAGTGTGGGGTTATCTAGATGGGGAAAGCGAACTTTGAGGTGTGCTGTTATAGCCCTACCATAGATTAGAGTGTCCAACCGGAGAGTAGTTTAGAGTAGTATCATAAAGAGAAGATATTTATATGAGAGTGTTCACTAGTGAAAGTATGATCCCTATGCCTTGTTTCTGAGCATTGAAACACTGTTTGCTACTAGATCTATTACATGTTTGCTTGCTTCCATCTTTATTTCAGTTTTCCTTTAGTCTTTTCCACGCGTCATGAAGCTACTTTCTGGCACCGTTACCACTTATACTTATCTATACCACTTGTATTTCACTATCTCTTCGTCGACCTAGTTCACCTATACACCTGTCAAGTGTATTGGGTGTGTTGGGGACACAAGAGACTTCTTGTATCTTGATTGCAGGGTTGCTTGAGAGGGATACCTTTGACCACTTCCTCCCTGAATTCGATAAACCTTGGGTGATCCACTTAAGGGAAACTTGCTGATGTTCTACAAACCTCTGCACTTGGAGGCCCAACAACTGTCCACAAGAATAGAAGTGCGTAGACATCACATGTCCCGTTGGGCGATCCTGGCCTGTGATTGGCCTCGGGCAGTTGTGTGCTCCCACGCACCCCAGGCATGGTAGCCCTAGCACAGCAGTTTGACGACCACGCTCTCATGGACACTGTGTTGGGCGCCCGTCCCGCCATGTCGCCGACAAAGTTGCTGTCGGCTTTTCAGGTCTCGTTTTGGGATCAGACGAAATGAGGTCAAGATTGAGGTATGCGTGCTACCATTCGATTTTTTTGTCCGGTTCGAGCACAGCTCAGACACCGAGCACGTTCTGCATTCTTCCCATTCTTTCGAGTGCTGTGGGGAGAAAATGAGCCTCTTGCATTGGCATCACGCCTGTTGGTGGGACGATCGCTTGGGGAAGCTTCGTTTCTTCTCC
The DNA here is from genome assembly GCA_023614405.1 of Avena insularis. NCBI lineage: Eukaryota > Viridiplantae > Streptophyta > Magnoliopsida > Poales > Poaceae > Avena > Avena insularis. Next base: position 318,911,400 of record CM042686.1, read on the forward strand.
AAACTCGGCTTTGACGGCCTCCCATTGGATGCTTGCGAGCCGGAGGCCCTCAAGCAGGTCGTCAATAGCCTTGACGGCGAGCTGGTGGAAATCGTGCCACTGAGCGACAGATGGGTCATCTAGGTAAAGGCGTGGCTGAAAGATCCTGACGTCATTCCTAAGATGTACGAGGTGCAGATTCCAAGCAGGGCAGGGCGACAACTTTCCTGGAAGCACCTGGCATCATCCACCTAGAGGAGGTTCTGGAATCGGTACATGGCATTCAGGGCCCCAAAGAGGCTGCCAGAAAGCGTCCTCATCGCCTGTAGTGTTGGACTGGAAGGATCGATGGCACAAGACAAAGGAAAAAATGTTTACAACACAGACAGCAGAAGCAAAATCTGTAGTCTGGGATAAAAAATGCTAGTTAACTGGATTTAACCACGACTAGTAATTGAAGAAAATAGATACTTGATAGTATTTGCTTACAACAGTAGTACTTCCATACAAAAGGGTCTTATACATGCACAAAAGTGGGATAAACTTACTACTAGTTTATAGAACAATTCACAGCATTTCATCTACAAAAGCCATTCTTTAGTCTGAACTTAACTATTCTACACTGAAGAAATTACAGATCTCCACCAGAAAAGTTGGCTGGCCAATTGCCTTGAGAGGACATAAGTTCTTTGATCATTTAACCCAAACTAATCTATTGCCTTCCTGCCAAACTACAAAAAATCTGAATCGTTCATGCATGACGGATTTGCATGCGCTAGTCCCGGTTCGGTTGGACCATCTACTCCGCCGCAACGATTTCTTTGAAACTGAAATTCGGCATCTTCTTCTTGGGATTATGTGAACTGGAACCTGAATTTCGGCGCTAAGCTAATGCCGGCCGCCGGCTCCGGCTGACGAACAATCTAGCATGCTAAGTGTAGACGCTTGGTCGCCACCATGGTACGGCCCCGACGGTGCGTTGGATGGAGCGTCTTTGCCGCAGACGGCATGTTCCCAGCCTCCCCCACTGCAGTAAGGTAGCCCACGCTGAAGCATGGACGCGAGAGTTCCTAGACCTTGGCGTTGCCCTGTTCGAGGGTGTGTACCCTCGGCGGCATGCTCTCGTGAACGATTTGATATGTACCTTGTTCCCACTGCCTAGAGTATACCGTAATGCCGTCGCGCGATTTCTCTGCATCGCTCTCTTGGCCCTGCTTGCCATATCCGGCGCCGCCGCCGCGGCCGATTCGGCACATTCGGTGAAATCATCCCCCTGGCAGGGCAATGGGAGACTGGCCTTAAAGTAGAGCTTCATGGCCTGCCTTAGATGGGCTAAATACCCCAGTTTCGGAGGCTATCGCGGCTGTGGCGGCGGCTGGTTAGGTGGGGCCATGTTAACCTAGGTGGTGTGGTGCGGAGGAGATGCGCAAGGTGAACTGTTGTTTGTCAGAGAAGGGGGGTGAAATACTGACAGTAGGTTTGGACTAGGGGCAGGCATGCAAATAATCATCTCACATTTCCTTAGAGGGTAATAATTCGACACTCGCTGCATTAACCACTCAATATTTATTTCCCTTCTCAGCATAAGAGTGCGAACGTATTAAAAAGATCGGTCGTGGCTATCCACCTCATTGGGCAATGTACCAGGACAGGTAGGAGACCAGGTTTCATGTTAGAAATGTTGACGACTGTGCCCTTATGTTTATACGATATTATTTCTATGCCACTATGTACCGTCGATTGTAGCAACACCATCAGAAACAGGGGATGATGACGTGGCCTGTTTTCTTTTTTTAAAGGGCATCAGAAATAGGGGATGCCGACGTGGCATGTTTTCTGACTGCCGGGCCCGCCTCCTCCACCTTCGACGGCGCACATCCCAGGTTTGAGGGCTGGTGTCGCCCACCAACACATTATTTTGCAATTTTCCATGTGGAACCTGAATTCCGGCGCTGAAGTGATGCCCACCGCCAGCTTCGGCTGTCGAACACAGAGAATTCTGAAAGGAGCTACTAAAAATAAATACTTTGAATTCTGGAAGTACTAAAATTAAATACATTACAATTTTGTCTAAAAGGTAATACGCATATTGCTGATCGAAATAATATAAATACAGTACAAATTTCTACTTCGAAAAATAGACCTGAAAATGCTAGCAAATAACCTAGGATGAATATAGGATTCATTCTCCCGTATATTTTTTGTCATTGTCGTCTCCCGCGTGCTGCAACACATGTTCAGAGAACTCTCTCCGTCTGCAATGTGCTGCCAGTATCTCGTCTAGAGGGTAAGGCCTCAGTGTATGTTCTACACTTAAGCCATACGTTATTGTTGGTTCCTCTTCGAGGCTTGAACCTCACGATCGTACAGTCTGAGATAATTCCTGTAGTATATGCAACCGGGTTTGACTGTGGGGTGTAACCTGGTGTCAATGGACATAGACCGATGGTAATCAACAAAGAGGACACGACTTCCAATGTCACCGACGGCCTCAAGAGAGCGGTTCTCCGTGTCCACCCGGTACAACACCGGTTGCCCTTTGGTGAAATCCCTGTTGAACACAAGAAGCAGATCACCATCTGACTCAACTAGGTAAAATCCGTAGCCTACGCGTACCTGTTCAAAGACTGGGGCTGAAATTATTTTAGCCATCGTGCCAGTGCTCGCGCGCTACTCTAACTGGATGTTGGTCGACATGATGTCTCCATTCTCAAGTAATGCATATACTTCCCCTCGGAATGCCGTCATGCAGAGCAGAAGCGTATCAGGAGGGGGAGAATACAATCCTTCTCCAAATGATTCATTGATTTGCCCCGTTGGGGTGCTCTCATCGGCCCATGCAATATGATCTGGATAATCAGTGCAAACAAACACCATCGTCGTGGACTTCGTCACAATGACAGATTACAGAAGATCAGATGGTATGTGTGCTTGAAACTCAGCGTTAGACTTATGAGTGATTGGGTTCTGAAGCCGAATCTGGTACGGCTCCACCCTCTGAGCGAGCACGATGATGCCACAAGAAACACCGACGAAGTTGAATCTTTTGGAAGAAGAGGGCATCAGTTAGCACTATGATGTTTACAATGGAAAATACAAATAAATGGATGTTATATATATATATCGGATGTGAATGTGAACCTGCGATGGACGTCCATTAGATTCGTCCTGAAGCAACGACTAGTGGCGAGGTTGAGGAAGGTGAAGTCGCCAACGTCTGGAAGTGTTGATGTACTTTTAAATGATCCAGTTGTTGAGATGGAGTTCAGGCACCTTTAAAATGCGGCACCAATCGGTGCAGACATCCCGACAAGCAGCATATGTGTTGATGTACTCCCCTTTCTCCAGCAAGTAGTCGGCGATCTTGCGAAGTGGGTCAGCCCGGAGATCGGACCAGTTCCTCTTATCCGGCTACTAGCCATGGCTTACGTGCGAGAATGTTTTGATCAAGGAAGAAACAAGAACTACCACTACGAGGAGAAGAAGAAGAGGAGAACAGACGAGGGAGACAAAGCAGAACTGCCACTTTGAAGAGATAAGGGAGAAGAAGCGGAACTGCCACTTCAAGTTTGGATCAACGGGATTTTTTTGGATCTAGCGTGTGAACTAGCCATGCACTGCATGGAAGTGTTGATCAAACAGACTGACATGTGGGACCGGCTAAAAAATTCCGTGAAGTGCTACCGTGCATAGTGTGCTGACAGGTGGCATGATTTCTGACTAGCGGACCCGCCTCTTCCACCTTTGATGGCGCGCGTCCCATGTTCGAGGGATGGTGCCGCCCACAAACACATTATTGTGCAATTTTTCCATGTTTTGTCACAACCAGCTCCGCTCCGCTCCACTCCTCTGCTCCTGCCGCCGCCACTCTGTTCAGTCATGGACCGCTCTCGTCGTCCCCTTGGGTCGTCGTCCTCCCGCCCTCCCTTCCCTGCCATCCCCTCACGTCCCCTCCCATCCCCTCCCCTTGCTGCCCTGTCTTCTTGCCGCCGTCCAACGCCTAGGCGCGCCTGGAAATGAAAAACGAGAGTCGGCCGTTGGGTTAGGCGCCCAACGATGCTGGTGATCCGGATCCCGCTCGGAGATGGATCCTGCGAGGCTTGAGAACACGGAGATGGGTCCTGCGAGGCTGGAGAGCACGGAATCTCCTTCAAGTCTAGAGAGAACAAAGGAGAACAAAATAGGGGAAGAGGAAGTGGGGTGCAGAGTTTGGAGGTATGGAGCCCGGAGAAGGTGTCGTGCGTCCACATTGAACGGTAAGAACTATGATTCCTTTTCTGCATACCCCAATTAGCGTTTCTAGTGTCGTGGTGATGGCAAGGATATGTATTGGTAACCACGGGATGTCTGTACAGCTTGTCCTTGAGCATGATGCTTTGTCAAGCAAGCATGAAGAAACTGAAATGTGTGTCGGTGCCAATGATGATGAGAAAGCATATCCAGACGTGGCTGCTGACCTTGATAGGATGGAGAGTAGGGAATATTTGGTTGATTCGAACTTTGAGCTTGACTATGGGACTAGGAAGAGGAATGTGAAGATGTGGAAATGGGATGTTGATACGACGATGAAGACGAGGACAGGCCAGGGATACACTTTGACAGGGACAATCCTACAATTGATGAGGGGACTGTCTTTGAGAATGTGGAGGACTGCAGATATGTAGTTGCAACCTATGCAATCGGATTTGGGTTTGAATTTATCATTGAAAAGAGCAAACAAAAGAGATTTAGTGCGCATTGTAGGGAAAGCAATGTGTGTAAATGGAGATTACATGCATCTCCAATGCGGGGTGGACACCCATTTCAGGTTGCAATAGCTACATTTAGTTTCAGTCTTTCTCATATTTATTCTACTGATAACTAGCTCTGAATTATTTGGATTCTTATCGAATGCACGTCAAAGTAAACACGAAGAAACACAACTACCCTAATACTTATTTAAGTGATAAAATTAGACCGGTGACTACCAAGTGGATTGCTGTTACTGTACATGACTGGGTGAGGCAGGATCATAACATTGGACCTGCCGAACTCAGAGCAAAGATTAGCAAAAAGTTTAACATTCTGATTCCTTACCACATAGTCTTTTATGGGAAGGAGATGGCTCTAGACTTCATTCAAGGAAAGTGGAATGACAGTTTTCACATGTTCTATAGTTTCAAAGCTCAGGTAGAGAAAACATCACTTGGTAGTGTTGTTGACATTAATTACGAGGTTGTGAAAGGAAGATAAAAGGTCTCGAGGGGGTCAGGTATAAGCAGGGAGATAAGATATGCTTCAGGAGATGTTTTGTCTGCCTGAAGGCATGCTGGAAGGGGTTCCGGGATGGCTGCAGGCCATACTTGGCAATAGGCGCAACTTCTTTAATAGGAAAGTTCAAGGGACATGTTGCTTCTTCTTGTGCTTTGGACGGGCATAATTGGCTTCTACCCATAAATTATGCTATTCTTGAGGGTGAACCAAATGAAAGCTGGACATGGTTCATGTACAGACTACGGGCAGTAGTTGGTCACCCTGAAGGCTTGGTGATACACACCGGTGCATGCGAGGGTCTTGAGAATGCTGTTGATATTGTGTTTCCTGGGGTTGAGCATAGGGAATGCATGTGGCACCTTGCTACTAACTTCACGAAGAAGTTCAAAGGAAAGATCTTTGAAGAGGACTTGTGGTGACCAGCATACACATAAACCCCAAGCATGCATGCTACTTACTTGCAGAACATGTATGTAGTGCCAAAGGTGAAAAAATACCTTGAAGAACATCACACCAACCATATGGGCCAAAAGCAAGTTTGGTGAGTTAAGCAAGGTGGATTTTGTTTGCAATAATTTGGCAAAGAGTTTCAATGATAAGATTTCGGGCATGAAGACACTTGGAATTGTTATTTTGGTGGATGCAACAAGACAGTGCATAATGGTCAAGATAGATCTAAGGCAAAGAATTTGTGCAAGAAAAAATTTAGGCCATAAAATATTTCCAAAGGTGGTTATGTTACTGAATGCAAGAACCAGGGCAATGAGAAGGATAAAGATGAGGATGGTCAGAAGTTCCAGAACATTGGCTGAGGTTTATGCAGAATACAAGCGTGGAAGTGAACGGAGGTACACTATAGACATTGGAAACAAGATTTGTTCATGCAGGAAATGGCAGTTTACTGGTCTGCCATGTGACCATGCAATTTACTTCATCTTAAAGCTTAGAGGTAGCGGAGCTAAAAAAACTATGTCGATAACTATTTCTCCATGGACAAGTTTGCTGCTACTTATGCAGAAAATGTACCACCTATGGCTGATGAAAATGAATGGGAGATTGTCGATCCAGTGTTCAAACTTCAACCACTAGTTCTTAGGAGGCCACCTGGGAGGCCTAGAAAGCTAAGGATCGAAGCCTCCAACGATAAAGGTTCAAGGCTGGGAGCTAGGAAAAGGAAATGCAAATGTTGTGGCGGATTCGGCCATATCAAGAGGTTGTGCAAAAACCCAGTTACACATGATTTTGTCCCTGTTCATATTCCTGTGGAAGAAAATGAGGCTTCTCAGCCAAAACTAGAGGAAGAGCAGCACGAAGACGAAGAACTTGAGGAAGTGCAGCAGGTGGAGGAAAACGGTGATGAGCACTCGGAGGAAAACGTACGTAAGAAGCCAATTTATGAAGAAGTGGAGGTGTCGGCGAGAAAAGAGTGTGAAAAGAAACAAAAGGGTAAGCGGAACGAGGAGGAAAGGGCAAATAATGGAGGTGTATTAGAATATGAAGGAGTTGTAGGGGTGATTGAGGATATCCTTGAGGATCTTTCGGCTAACTGTAGGAGAAATAATAAATCCCTGCCAATTTCATCTTTGTATGATTCTGTAGATGAAAGGTAAGCTTAAAAATTGTTTTATTTTCCATTTTATCATTTTTTTATCCTCATCAATTGTTGCTTAAGGCAGCATGGGCTAGCAGACTAATAAGAGGAGCAGAAAGATGCGGGCACAGTAACATCGTATGTTGAATTATATCATTGAAACTAAACTAGTTGTGTCGTCGTTATTTATATCTGGCGCGTGCAACGTGTCTATGATGAGGTCATGTGGACCAGATTACATTTTTTTAAATATTATTACATTAATTTTTTACCTGCGTATGGACGCAGCTACTAGTTCCCATCTCCCTTGGATTCCAATCTCCTCTGGCACACTCCAGAATTATGGCTGTGCCATCAAGTAGAAGAGTCAGTATATTGTCCCATCATATGTGAATGCAATGACTTTGTTTGTTCAGAATTTGACGAGTTTTGACTAGTTTGAAAGATAGATAAACCTAAAACATGTATCTATACATGTTTTGGGTATAGATACATTTATTAAATATCTAAAAAAAAACTAAGTCAGTTATATTTGGATAGGAGTGGTGCACTATTACAACATGCTCGATCCCTTCTCCTCTGGCGTACTCCAAATTATGGTTGTGCCATCAAGTGCTGGGAGCAGAGTTAGCGTATTGTCCCATCCGATATGCCAGGAACGCGGGAACTTTATTTTCAGGATCAGACGAGTTTCGACTGGTTTCAAAGACAAAGACAACTAAAACATGGCCAACATATATAGATTATGACGATAATTGACTATGACACAAGTGACCTAGATCCAAAGAGGGCATTAAGATACCGTACATAGATTTAATTTATGCTTAAGTGGCCCTAATCGACTATGATGCTCCTGCAGTCTCCATCATTGACGATGTTGTCCGCGTCGCCGCCAGCCTCCTCTGTGTCGGAATCGATGCCGACATTCGTGGCAGCGTTCCTCCTCCTCATGGATTCTTCACGGCGTGCCGCATCGATAACGGTGGAGGTCGTACGCCCAGGAACTACCCAGAAGCGCTGCCTCCCTTCGGGGTTGCGCAGATTTGGGTGGATCTCCCACCAGTGGGTTCCGCACAGCTCAATCAATGCAACCCGCTCCTTCTTGAAGAACTTTCACCAGTACGCGCTCGTGTGTGAGTACCATGCCATTTCCCTCTTCCGCTCCGGCAACTGGTGGTGGCGTTCCTCGATCTTCCTCGCCAACGTGTAGTCGCGCTAGAGCGGCACGACAGGAACCCCGGCGTAGCTGAACTCGAAGCCGACCGGAAGCCTCGCGAATAGTGGCGCGAGTATGTCCTAGTGGGCGAACATTTGAGCTTCGTGCAAGCTGAATTTGGGCCTCTCCATCTCCATGGCGATGAAGGAACACGATCTGAGCTTCGGCCCCGAGGTTAAGGGGATAAGGGCAAGGACGTAGGCCCAGCGCGGTTGCCACTACCAATCAGTTCGCAGAACAAACATCTCGTGGATCTCCCTCATGAAGGACATCCTTATCGTCAAGGCACCCCGATCCAACGACGCCTAAAAATCGGGGATCGGGTCTTCTAGAAGCCCGGAGTGGTTGCTGGTTAGCTCTACTCCCGATTGTTTGTGGCCAACGGCTGTTTGTTGAAAATAATACACATTTCAATGACAATGGTGGATCCATATGTGGTTTGTGAAAAGAACACACATTCAATGACTCTAGTTGTGGTTAATGAGAAGAACACACATACAATAACACTTGTGGATCCATATGTGGATTGTGAAAATAACACACATGCAATGACTCTAGTTGTTGTTAATAAAAAGAACACACATGTAATGACACTGGTGGATCCATATGTCGTCTGTTACAAGAACACACATGCAATTACACTAGTGGATCCATATGTGGTCTGTGAAAAGAATAGACATGAAATGACTCCAGATGTGGTTAATGAAAGAATACACATTTCAATGACAATGGTGGTTCCATATGTGGTTTGTGAAAAGAACACACATGCAATGACTCTAGATGTAGTTAATGAGAAGAACACACATGCAATGACACTAGTGGATCCATATGTGGATTGTGAAAATAACACACATGCAATGACTCTAGTTGTTGTTAGTAAAAAGAACACACGTGCAATGACACTGGTGGATCCATATGTGGTCTGTGAAGAGATCACACATGCAATGACACTGGTGGATCCATATATTGTCCGTGAAAAGAATAGTCATGAAATGACTCCAGATGTGGTCTCTGAAAAGAACACACATTTCAATGCCACTGGTGGATCCATATGTGGTCTCTGAAAAGAACACACATCCAGTGACTCTAGCTATGGTTAATGAGAAGAACACACATGCAATGACACTGGTGGATCCATATGTGGTTAATGAAAATAACACACATGCAATGACTCTAGTTGTTGTTAGTAAAAAGAACACACATGCAATAACACTAGTGGATCCATATGTGGTCTGTGAAGAGAACACACATGCAATGACACTGGTGGATCCCTATGTGGTCTGGGAAAAGAATAGTCATGAAATGATGATACGTATCTATGAACACACATGCAAATGTATCTATAATTTTTGATGTTCCATGCTTATTTTATATCTACTTTCTTATGTTTTGTCCACACTTTGGAGTATTTTTATACATTTTCTAGAACTAACCTATTAACAAGATGCCATAGTGTCAGTTGCCTGTTTTGTTTTGTTTTTGGTTCCAGAAAAGGAAGAAAATCAATATTCTCGGAATTGGACGGGACAAAAGCCAAAGTTAATATTTTACCGGAAGACACATGGAGTCCGAAGGAGACACGAAGGGGGGGCACAGGGCGGCCACACCACCCGTTGGCGCGGGAAGCCCTAGGCCGCGCCAAGGCATGGTGTGGGCCCCCTGGCTGGCCACCAACCTTGCCCCTTCGCCTATAAAATCCCCCTGGGACGAAAACCCTAAATCGACAAGCCTCCAGCCATGAAAAGTTCCGTAGCACCGCCGCCACTGAAGGGGAGATTCGGGGGACATAAAGTCTCTGTTCCGGCACCCTGCCGGGATGGGCAAGTTCCCCCGGAGCCATCTCCATCGATCTCCACCACCATCTCCATCACCGTTGCTGATTCCCAGATGATGAGGGAGTAGTTCTTCCTCGAGGCTAAGAGTTCAACTGGTAGCTATGTGTTCATCTCTCTCTATGCATGATCATATTGTGATCATGAGCTTTGTAATCTAGTAGATCTACTTTCCTACTCAAGTGCTTTAATAGATCTCTACTCTCCCCATGTGTGTGAAAGTGACAGCGCGCACACCATTGTGGCACTTAGGCTAGAGATTACAAATACTTGTTATGAGTTATATTTGGAGTTGGATGTCTTTATGAAATTGTGGTGTTTGTTGGAACCATCTAGTGCTCAAGGTGACAATGTGGGGTTATCTAGATGGGGAAACCGGACTTTGAGGAGTGCTGCCATAGCCCTACCATGGATTAGAGTGTCCAACCGGACAGTAGTTCAGTGTAGTATCATAAAGAGATGATATTTATATGAGAGTGTTCACTAGCGAAAGTATGATCCCTAGGCCTTGTTTCTAAGCATTGAAACTCCGTTTGCAACTAGATCTGTTACATGTTTCTTGTTTCCATCTTTATTTCAGTTTGCCTTTAGTCTCTTCCACGCCATCAAGCTATTTTCTATCACCGTTGTCTTATATCCATACAACTTGTATTTTACTATCTCTTCGCCGAACTAGTGCACCTATACACCTGACAAGTGTATTGGGTGTGTTCGGGACACAAGATACTTCTTGTATCTTGATTGCAGGGTTGCTTGCGAGGGGATACCTTTAACCACTTCCTTCCTGAGTTCGATAAACCTTGGGTGATCCAATTAAGGGAAACTTGCTGCTGTTCTACAAAGCTCTGCACTTGGATGCCCAACAACTATCTACAAGAATAGTTGTGCGTAGACATCAAGCTATTTTCTAGCACCGTTGTCGGGGAGGTAAGGTAAAAGGTACTCAAATCCTCCGGTGTGAGTGCTCAAAGTTATTTCCTTTAGATTCTGTAATTTTGTATTTTTGTTTCTTGTTTCACTAGTTAGGCTTAATGGAAAACAACAACAAAATTAGAGAGCTTTATAGTATTTATCTTGAGTTTGGACATGAAGTGTTTGAAGAGAAAATTAAAAAACCTATGGAACTTTATTTGCATGCTAATAGCAATGTTGTTAGTATGAATTCTTTGGACACCATTATTGCTAATGCTATGGAAAAGTCTAAGCTTGGGGAAGCTAGTTTTTACGAAAATGATCTTTTTAATTCCCCAACTTTGGTAGATAGCTATTCTATTGATTATGATGATACAAAACCTCCAATATATGATGATTACAATGATGGGTATGATATTTCCAGTCCACCTACTATTGAGGAGAAAATTAATTATGTTTACAATATGCCTCCTATATTTGATGATTATGGTGATGAGAATAATAATGATAGCTATTTTGTTGAATTTCCTCCCACTACAATTAATAAGAATGACTATGCTTATGAGGAGAGTATTAATTGTTTTATGCATGTGGCTCATGATAATAATGTTTTATGTGATTGTTATATTGTTAATTTTATTCATGATGCTACTGAAAGTTATTATGAGAGAGGGAAACATGGTTTTATGTATCTCAAAAATATTAAGTTTCCCCTCTTTATGTTGAAAGTCTTGAAGTTGCACTTATTTTGCTTTCCTATGCTTGTTGCTTTGTGCTTTCATGACTTGTTTCTTTACAAAATTATTTTTCATAGGAAGTGGGTTAGACTTAAATGTGCTTTGAATTTGCTTCTTGATGCTCTCTTTTACTTCAATTCATATTTCTTATGTGAGCATCTTCTAAACTATCATGCCTAACTTAAAGGCGTTAAAGAAAAGTACTTATTGGGAGATAACCTAAAAGTTTTAGTTGAGTCTTGGAAGTTATTACTTCAGCAATAACCTCTCCTTATCATCTTTGTGTGGTTTTTGTGCCAAAAGTAACCTCTAATGAGAGAGAAGTCATGCTTGGGAAAGTTGCTGTCCCGAAACAGATTTTTGTGCTTCACTGTAAAAATTCGTGTAACATATTTGTACGTCGTTTTGAGGCGTGAATTTTTTTTCTTTTGTCCCAGGTTGTTATCTAAGTTTCGTTAGATCAACACTTTTCGATTTGAGCAATAGAAGGTCTTCAAAAAAATTGGCTTTTACCTGCTGGTCTATTTTGACAGGTTTCTGCCATTATTTGCATTTGCTTCTTGTTGATTATTTTTTGGGTTCTTTTTGGAGAATTGAGCTTTTTGAGGGAAGTGCTACAGTAGCTTGTGTTTTAATGTACGTTTTACCTGTGTTGGAACTGAACCAAAAGACTTATTATCTTGAGTACACTAATGTTGCTAATGAAGATTGTGTGAAGTTTTGTATGAAGGAAAAATTTCAGGTGTAGGGAAGAGTAATGTGATAAGATGAGGAATGGACAAAATCTCAAGCTTGGGGATGCCACCCATGTCACCCCATGAAATATTCAATAAGTACAAGCATCAAAGCTTGGGGATTCCCAAGGCACCCCCTTCTTCATCAATAAAAATCTCAGGTCTTTCTAGACACTTCGTTTTTATTGTTTCATGCACTGTGTGTTGTTCTTGGAGTGTCTTAGTTTTAGTTTTTTGTTTTAGTTTTCTTAGTTTTCTTGAATAAATTGGTTGGACACCCTCATTCATGCATTAGTTTTCAAATAAGATTGGTTTGGATTGGAAAAGAGTAGAAAAAGTTCATGCTTAAGTGGTAAAAATTAGCTTGTTTTTGACAGTGGCCTATGCTTTTTCATGTCATGCTTGATATTATTTTGGCTTTATGCTTAGTGATTTTTGCTGGAGCATGACATGTTATAAACAATGGATATTTCTTAATGTTCCTTGAAAGAATCATGTGTTGTTTTAGCAAACAAAAGCATAATATTATAGTATTCTCCTTTGATGCTTTGTTTGGGTTGACTTGGCACATCCTCACACCATCTTAAGACTATACCAAGTCACCATAGCCTCGATGATCCTTTAGTTTTCGACTTGTAATATCACTCTATGCTTTAATTAATGATGGTTTGTCGCTTTGCATGATTATGGCCATTATTGCTCTCTTAGTTGGTCGCTCCCAGTCTTTTGCTAGCCTCCATAACCAAGTATGAGTTCTCTCATGCATCCAACTCCAAATAAGACCAAGTTATTCCAAAGATTCCACCATACCTACCTATTAGCATTTGCTATTCCAAGTATATTCATATCGTTATCTACCTTCGGAATTAAACTTGTTATGAGGAAACTAGTGATTAAAGCTCTCACGAACTTGATGGCACACTTTACTTTTCTTGCCACTAATAAACTTGAACCATTGTGTCATCTATGTTGTATATGATTGCACTTATACGTTGGGAATTAGCAGAACCATGCTGTCATGGGGAACACTTTCAACATTGCACTTGTACATTGTACACAGTTGATATCATGCTCTTTTGTTTATGGATGTCGTCGGTGTGAAATGAAAGGGGAGCTTGTAAGTCCATTGAGTTATGTATGTGTGTTAGAGAAACGCATGGGCTGCTGGTCTAATCCATGCCTATTCATGGTGGAAACCTACAACGTAACCATAATGAGAAATCTATGAAGCATTCTTCTTATAAACAAAAAGAGATAGAGATTGAGAAAAAGAAAAAAAAAGATGAGAAAAGAGGAAAGAGAGAAAAAATCACCATTTTCCCATGGTAAATAAGAAGATGCTGAGATGCTCATTGTCTGCTTGCCTTGTCATTATGATATGGGGATTCTTCCATATCATCTGGCAAGGGGTACCCCGTTGGCGGTTCTCTATGATACACATGTACTTACTATGACAAGAACTTACCGTAACTAAACTTGAGTAGCATGAGGAGCGACCCTCGTATTCAAGGGACATGAGATTGCCAACTTATACTTTGTCAAGCATATACTCCATAGTTTGTTCACTTTAACCTTAATCACTTCAATATGCTTATGATAGGGGCAATGAGAGCTGAAAGCTAATAAGTACCATAATTTTTGGAAGCTCTTTATGAAACTTGAATCCCTGCTTCCTTCTATGAAGGTCTTTCTTTTACTTTTTTGAGTCTCCACCTTCTACCTTTATGCACCTACTTTGAGAGCATAGTGGTCATTCTTAGTTCTATGTGCATTGTCCCAAGACTTGTTGATTGATGCATACCTTGATATTGCTTGTTTTAAACTATTTGTATCTAGTCACTCTTATAAACTTTGAAGGTGTCCTATGCATTTATGTTTGCTACTCTATGAGGGACAAGCTGAATGCCACTATGCTATGTTTTCTTTATGTGAAACAAACTAACGTCTTGCAAAGCATTGTTATTCATGAATCTTTTGTTTGTGCCTTTTCATGTTGCAACATAGTTACTTTGTCTTATTGCTAGAACTTTGTCTTTCATGTTATGATTGAAGTACTATGATCCCAGCTTTGAATTTTTTACAAATACTTTGATCATGTTTTTGATGGTGGCGGTCACCTCAAAATTTATTCTTTCTTTTTAACACTTACCTACTCGAGGACGAGAAGGAGTTAAGCTTGGGGATGTTGATACGTTGAAAACATATCTATAATTTTTGATGTTCCATGCTTGTTTTATATCTACTTTCTTATGTTTTGTCCACACTTTGGAGTCTTTTTATACACATTCTTAGACTAACCTATTAACAAGATGCCATAGTGCTAGTTGCCTGTTTTCTGCTGTTTTTGGTTCCAGGAAAGTCAGAAAATGAATATTCTCCGAATTGGATGGGACAAAAGCTTAAGTTAATATTTAACCGGAAGACACATGGAGTCTGAAGGAGAGATGAAGGGGCCACAGGGCAGCCACCCCCCCTTTGGTGCTGGCGACACTAGGCCGCGCCAGGGCATGGTGTGGGCGCCCTAGCCGGCCACTGACCTCGCCCCTTCACCTATAAAATCCCCCCGGGATGAAAAACCTAGAAAATCGAGCCTCTAGCCACGAAAAGTTCCACAACGCCGCTGCCACTGAAGGGGAGATTCGGGGGACATAAAGTCTTTGTTCCGGCACCCTGCCAGGACGGGGAAGTGCCCCGGAGCCATCTCCATCGATCTCCACCACCATCTCCATCACCGTTGCTGGTTTCCATGATCATGAGGGAGTAGTTCTTCCTCGAGGCTAAGGGTTCTACCGGTAGCTATGTGTTCATCTCTCTATCTATGCATAATCATATTGTGATCATGAGCTTTGTAATCAAGTATATCTACCTTGCAACTCAAGTGCTTTAATAGATCTCTGGCTTTCCCCACGCGTGTGAAAGTGATACCGTGCACACCATGGTGACACTTAGGCTAGAGATTACAAATACTTGTTATGAGTTATATTTAGAGTTAGATGTCTCTATGAAATTTTGGTGTTTGTTGGAACCATCTAGCGCTCAAGGTGATAGTGTGGGCTTATCTAGATGGGGAAAGCGAACTTTGAAGAGTGTTTTTATAGCCCTACCATGGATTAGAGTGTCCAACCAGAGAGTAGTGCAGAGTTGTATCATAAAGAGGAGATATTTATATGAGAGCGTTCAATAGCGAAAGTATGATCCCTAGACCTTGTTTCTAAGCATTCAAACACCATTTGCAACTTGATCTGTTACATGTTTGCTTGATTCCATCTTTTTTCCTATAGTCTTTTCCACGCGCCATAAAAGCTATTTTCTGGCACCGTTACCACTATAATTATCTATACCACTTGTATTTCACTATCTCTTCACCGAACTAGTGCACCTATACACCTGACAAGTGTATTGGGTGTGTTCAGGACACAAGAGACTTCCTTTATCTTGATTGCAGGGTTGCTTGAGAGGGATACCTTTGACCACTTCCTCCCTGAGTTCGATAAACCTTGGGTGATCCACTTAAGGGAAAACTTGCTGCTGTTCTACAAACCTCTACACTTGGAGGCCCAACAACTGTCTACAAGAATAGAAGTGTGTAGACATCAAATGACTCCAGATGTGGTCTCTAAAAAGAATACACATTCCAACGACACTAGTGGTTCCATATGTTGTTTGTGAAAAGAACACACATGCAATGACTCTAGTTGTGGTTAATGAGAAGAACGCACATGAAATGATACTAGTGGATCCATATGTGGATTGTGAAAATAACACATATGCAATGACTCTAGTTGTTGTTAGAAAAAATAACACACATGCAATGACACTGGGGATCCATATGTGGTCTGTGAAGAGAACACACATGCAATGACACTAGTGGATCCATATGTGGTCTGTGAAAAGAATAGTCATGAAATGACTCCAGATGTGGTCTCTGAAAAAGAACACACATTTCAATGACACTGGTGGATCCATATGTGGTCTCTGAAAATAACACACATCTAGTGACTCTAGCTATGGTTAATGAGAAGAACACACATGCAATGACACTGGTGGATACATATGTGGTTAATGAAAATTACAAACATGCAATGACTCTAGTTGTTGTTAATGAGAAGAATACACATGCAATGACACTGGTGGATCCATATGTGGTCTCTGACGAGAACACACATGCAACGACACTTGTGGATCCATATGTGGTCTGTGAAAAGAATAGTCATGAAATGACTCCAGATGTGGGTAATGAAAGAACACACATTTCAATGACACTAGTGGATCCATATGTGGATTGTGAAAAAACACACATGCAATAACTCAAGCTGTGGTTAATGAGAAGAACACACATGCAATGACACTGGTGGATCCATATGTGGTTAATGAAAATAACTCACATCTAGTGACTCTAGGTGTGGTTAATGAAAAGAACACACATTGCAATGACACTAGTTGATCCATACGTGGATTGTGAAAAGACAACACATGCAATGACACTGGTGGATCCATATGTTGTCTGTGAAAAGAATAGTCATGAAATGACTCCAGATGTGGTCTCTGAAAAGAACACACATTTCAATGACACTGGTGGAGCCATATGTGGTCTCTAAAAAGAACACACATCTAGTGACTCCATATGTGGTCTCTGAGAAGAACACACATGCAATGACACTGGTGGATCCATATCTGGTTAATGAAAATAACACAAATGCAATGACTCTAGTTGTTGTTATTGAGAAGAACACACATGCAATGAAACTGGTGGATCCATATGTAGTCTCTGAAGAGAACACACATGCAATGACACTGATGGATCCATATGTGGTCTGTGAAGAGAACACACATGCAATGACTCTGGTGGATCTATATGTGTGATACATTGCAAATGTATCTATAATTTTTGATGTTCCATGCTTGGTTTTATCCACTTTCTTGTGTTTTTTCCACACTTTGGAGTACTTTTATATGATTTGTTGGACTAACCTATTAACAAGAGCCACAGTGCCAGCTGCCTATTTTCTGCTGTTTTTGGTTCCAAGAATGTCACAAATTGAATATTCCGGAATTGGACGGGACAAAAGCCAAAGTGCCTATTTTTCCGGAAGTCATCAGATGCCAGAATACGAGACGGAGAGGGGTCAGAGGGCAGCCACACCACCTAGCCACACGGCCAGGCTTGGCCCGCACCAGGGGGTGGTGTGGCCAGCCCAGGCACCACCTCGGCCTCCCCTTCCGCCTATGAGATGCCCTCGGGACGAAAAACCTAAGTACCTAATCAAAAATCCACAAAAGATTCTGTAGCCGCCGTCATCTCCATCCCTCGATTGGGAGGGATCTGAAGCTCTTCCCGGCACCCTGCCAGAGAGGGGAATTCACCCTGGAGGCCTTCTTCATCACCATGCAAGCCTCCGGTGTGATTTGTGAGTAGTTCATCTTTGGACTACGGATCCATGTAGTAGCTAGATGGCTGGTTCTCCTCCTTTGTGCTTTCATGTTTAGATCTTGTGAGCTCCGTTCATGATCAAGACCATCTATTTGTAATTCTGCATGTTGTGTTTGCGGGGATCCGATGGATATTGAGATGCTATTTTAGATTGATTATTGATTCTATCGTGTCTTTGTTATTTGTGATCTTGCATGCTTTCCGTTGTTAGTAGCTATCTTGGCCAAGTAGATGCTAGTAACTCCAAGAGTTAGTATTTATGCTCCATAGTGGGTTCATGCCTCTAGTAATCTGGGAAGTGACAGAAATATCTAAGGTACTAGATGTGTTGTTGCTACTAGGGAGAAAACAACAATCCTTTGTTCATAGAACGATCGTATTGTTTACTTTACAAGCAGTTCATAAAGCAATAATCTGTTGCTTGCAACTTAATAGTAGAGGGGGTTCAGATGATAACCTGAAGGTGGATTATTAGTCATAGATGCAGTTGGATGGCGGTTTATGTATAATGTTGTAATGCCCAATCAAGTCTCAAAGGTGATGGGGATATGCCGAAGGGGGTATGCCCAGCAGGACGTTCCGATCGGGCCGAAAGGCCTGCGAGTTCGTCCGAAAGACAGTGACTAGAATATGAAGGAAAGAAAGGCCCAGCGACTAGAAGCCTAGGAGCGTAGCACAAGCCCAATCGGACTAGGTCAAAAGTCTCCGGATCCTTATCTTGTTCGGGGATAACTTGTAAAACCTAGCGACGTGCTTCATATATAAACCTCCCTAGGGTATCCTGGAGACTTACGTTCCATCATACACCCCCTCAAGCGACTCGCTGCCTAGCTGCTAAGCTCCCCACCCCTGTAACTCGCTCTCTCATAATCTAATCTAGCAGGAGTAGGTCTTTACCCTCCGTGAGGCCGAACCTGGGTAAACCCATGTGCATCCGCCCCCATCTTGCACCGCAGATGGCCGCCAACTCTTCCTCACGAAACACTCAATCGCTGCCAGTGGCAGCGACTGCCGTGGCCATTTCCACGAAAGTGGCGCCCACCGTGGGGTATAGCGGGACTGGCCTGAGTTCTACGGCAAGACCCTATTCACCGATCGATCGGCCGCTCGCCACCGGTGGCATGATCGCCATTGGCGGGATCTTGCAGATCGTGCCCAATAGCTACATCCCGGCGTCACGTCCGGTCACTCACGCTGCGGTGATGCCGGTTGGATCCATCAACCTCTTCATCGGCTTCACCGGCGCGGTCGATCTAGCCGCGACGGTGATTGTTGGCGGGTCGCCTCCACACCACGATCTGCTTTCGGAGGAGCAGGTCTGCTCCATCAGGGGCCTCGTCACCGAGTACGACTCGGCCGCTAGCGATGCGGTCGATACTAATGCCGCCACCAACGACGACGCCCTAAACAACGACGCCGACTCCGTGACCCCTGCATAGGTCGACGGATCCATCACCGCCGCATCACGGGAGGACTCCAGCACGCGAGTATCCAACCCAGAGGACTTCGAGGACCCCTCCATCCTGGGGATCTTCGTCTCCGATTCCGGCTCGGAATCCCTCGAGGGCAGCACGATCGCCCCACCAAATCCGTTCTCCATGCCGATCCCGCCGACCGTGACAGCCACGGAGGTGGAGCAAGCCCGCCTGCAGCTCGCGGAGGCGCAACGCAACGAACTCGCCGAGCGCGAGAAATACCGCCTCGAACGAGATACGGCACGGGAGTTGTCGATCTACCACCAGCACCGCATCGGACCCGCCTGAACTCCAACGTTCAGGGCGCGTCTTGAACTTCAATGACGAAGGCAATCCCACACGCGCCGCCGAGCGCGAATACTGCGAGAACGCGCCGCTAGGCGGGAGCAACCCCCCAAGACCACCACCTGGTGCGCCGGTGACTGGGCCCCCTCCACCAACCATCGGCCGCGCGCCCCCGCCAGACCAACTGCGGATCATCATCTCGCCGCAATCCCGTGATGCCAACGGGCTACCACTATACTCCACCCCGATGGACAATGTCGTCGCGGCCGATGCCACGATCGCCAACCTCGACGTCCAAGGCGACGACGCGCTACAGATCTAGTACGCCAAGGCCCTACTCGTCAGGGCCGTCGAGCAACAAGCCGCGGGAGTCGATCCGCGGGGGCGGATGTACTCCCGCTCGTCAGCAAGCAGGGCGGCATCAAGCGGCCACCCCACCGTGGCTAACGCATTAGTTTGCCCACCACCCCAGCCCCTGGCGAACGAACCACGAGACGCCAATCCCGCGTTGTCAACCAACAAGCCGCGACTGGCGAACAACACGGTCGCTGCCAATGGGCAGCCCCTCGATGCCCGAACGAACATCATCAACAATCAGGCATGGCGGTCATGCCAGCCCTACGAGCTGCGGCACACCCTCACCAACCGCGGTGACCCGGAGCCAAGAGGCTCGCTCAGCCGAGTCGGGCCGCAATGCTTTGGACCAATGATTCCCGGGGAAAAATACCCCGCCAACTTCAAGGCCCCCAAGGAGGTCGAAAAGTACGACCCGACATACGACCCCGCTGTTTGGGTGGACACATACCTCATGGCAATGGGGATCGCAGGACACACCGACCTGCTCGACGCTCGCTACCTCCCCCTGATGATGGAGGGTGCGACCCCGCAGTGGATCAACATGCTCCCCGCTGACAACATCGACTCCTGGGAAGAAATGCGGGATGCCTTCATCAGGCACTTCGAGGGCTCCTACACCCGCGCCACCACCATAGAGGACCTGGAGCGATGCATCCAGGGACAACGTGAGTCGACTCGCCGGTGGATCCAAAGATGGCAAGAACTGTGGATAAACACCTCCGGCATCCACCCAGACACGGCGATACACTGCTTCAAGAACGCGTGCCGGTATGAACCCCTGGTCGCCAAGATCAAGAGGGTCTACCGGACGCTCGACAACATCCCCGACCTCCTCGAGATCACCAAGCGCTATGCGGAGGAAGACCCCAACCAAGACTCCGACGACGAGTCGGGAGGACGACGCCGCACTAGCATCCACGAAAGCGGGAGCCTACGCGACATGCGCTACAGCAACACCCGCATCATCGGCAAGCGCCACACGGACGGGCGAGTCAACTTCGTCGCCAACGCCGGCTACGGCCAGCACGACTCCAAGAACTACCGCCGCGATGGAGGAAACTACCGCGACAGCGGGACCTACCGCGCCAACAGCACGACGAGGCCGAAATTCGACCCCGCCTCCTTGCTCAATCAACCCTGCATCTATTAGAGCAGGGAGGGAAAACCCGCCACCCACACCACCGCCGATTTCCACTCTCTCAAAGAGATTGAGAAGGCGAGACGAGCAAGGGAAGACCCCAACAACAACCCACCTCGAGACAACGGGAATGGCGGCGGCTTCGGCACCGCCGTCGGCTCTCTACATACCTTCACCGGACTTGGCACCAAGCGCGAGAAGAAGGTGCTCGCCCGCACGGTCGCCGTCAATGTGGTGACGCAAGTCGACATCCCTCGCTTCCTAAACTGGTCCGAGCAGAGCATCACCTGGAGTCGCCAGGACCATACGCCAAGGATCGAATACCCAGGCGAGTCGCCCTAGTAGTCAGGTCCAAGGTGGCCGATTACTGGCTGCCCAAGACGTTAATCGACGGTGGGAGCTCCATCAATATCTTGTACCTCGACACGTTCAAAAGGCTCCATCTCACAGAAGCAGCCATCAAGCCAACACCGACGACCTTCCATGGCATCGTCCCCGGTCGAAAGGCGTACCCGATCGGGAAGGTGACGCTGCCAGTCACCTTCGGCACTCCAGCAAACTATCGCACGGAGAGGATCGTCTTCGAGATGGTGAACTTGCACAACCCCTATCACTGAGTCCTGAGCCGCCAGGCATTCGCAAAGTTCTTGGCGACCCTACACTACGCCTACAACATGATGAAGCTCCCCGGGCCAAGCGGCATCATCACCGTCCACGGCGACCCCGACATGGCCGTGGAATGCAAAGACAAGGGCGCCGAGCTTGTCAACACCGTCATCGCCGCGGAGACCGACCACACGGAGGAGCTCGCGAAATACGCGGGCAACATCAACAAGGACGACACCACCATCCTGAAGAAACCAACCGCCGCGAACTCCACATTCGAGGCGACCACGCACACCTTCACCGTCGAGCTCGTCCTAGGAGACTCCAGCCAGACGGTCACCATTGGGGCGCACATGAGCCCCGCATAGGAAAGCGCCCTCATCGGGTTCCTCCGTGAGAACCGCGTCATCTTCGCATGGAAGCCATCTGACATGCCAGGTATCCCGAGGGAACTCACTGAGCACAAACTCAACACCGACCCCAAAGTGCGACCAGTAAAGCAGTCGCTACGACCCTTCAATGAAGAGCGCCATCGAGCAATCGCCGAGGAAGTTTAGCGCCTGCTAGCTGCAGGCTTCATCCGGCCAATCAAGTACTCCAAGTGGCTGGCAAACCCAGTCCTGGTTCTAAAAAAGAACAACACATGGTGCATTGACTACACCAACCTCAACAGCGCCTGCCCGAAGGAGGAGTTCGTCCTACCGCGGATCGATCAGATCATCGATTCGACCACGGGATCGGACTCGCTGTGCTTTCTCGAAGCTTACTCTGGTTATAACCAGATCAAGATGGAGGTCAAGGACGAGGAGAAGACGGCGTTCATAACGCCATTCGGCTCATTCTGCTACACGGCCATGACGTTCGACCTCAAGAATGCAGGTGCCACATACCAGAGGTGCATGCAGGAGTGTCTAGCGAGCCAAATTGGCCACAACATTCACGTCTACATCGACGACGTGGTAGTAAAGTCCACCTGCTAGGACGATCTGCTCGCCGACCTAGCCGAAACCTTCGCAAACTTGCGAAGGTACAACATCAAGCTGAACCCCGGAAAATGCACCTTCGGCGTTCCCACCGGACAACTCCTGGGTTATGTCGTCTCCAAGCGAGGCATCGAAGCCAACCCCACCAAGATCGACACCATCGCGCAAGTGCCTGCGCGACATCCAAAAGTTGGCAGGGCGAGTCGTGGCCCTCAGTCGCTTCATCCCCCGACTAGGCGAGAAGGCAATGCCCCTCTACCGCCTGATGCACAAGAACCCCACGTTCCAATGGGACGCGAAGGCCGATGACGCGCTCCAAGCACTCAAATAAGTGCTACTCGCGGCACCACTACTCGTCGCGCCAATCAACAAGGAGCCAATGCTCGTTTACGTCGCGGCCTCTACGCGAGTCGTCAGCGCCATGATGGTCGTCGAACGACCGGAAGAGGGCAAGGAGCGCCCCATACAGCGCCCCGTTTACTACATCAGCGAAGTCCTAACGGACTCACGACAGCGCTACTCGCAATACCAAAAACTGGTGTACACGGTATTCCGGGCATAGCAGCGACTCCCACACTACTTCCAGGAGCACCCAATTACGGTGGTCTCCTCCGCGCCCCTGTAGGACATCATACGCAATCAAGAGGGCGACCGGGCGAGTCGCCAAGTCGGCCGTCGAAATCGGCGTCCACAACATCAAATACGATCCCCGCAAAGCGATCAAGTCACAAGCCCTGGCTGATTTTCTCACAGACTGGGAAGAAGCACAGCAGCCAGAGAACCTCCCATACCTCCACTACTGGTCGCTCCACTTTGACGGCTCCAAGAACACCGACGGCGCAGGGGCTAGGGTCATCCTGACCTCCCCGAAAGGAGACAAGCTCCGCTACGTGCTCCACCTCAACTGCAAGCCATGCACCAACAACATGGCAGAATATGAGGCCCTCCTTCACGGCATGAGAGTCACCAAGGAGATAGCACCGCCTACGATGCTATGGCGACTCCGACCTAGTCGCCGGCCAAGTCGCCGGGACGTGCGATGCTGTCTCCCCAATGATGATCGCATACCGCCAAGCCGTCGATCAGTTGGGAGGACACTTCGACGGCTACTCCGTCGAGTGGATCAACATGCGCAAAAACGAGGAGGCAGACGCCCTCTCTCGCATCGGATCGACCCGACTAGCACCACCAGTAGGCGTCTTCCTCGACATCATCCACAAACCATCGGTCAGACCACCAAAAGAGATCGACGTCGGGATCTCACTGCAACCAGAACCGGCCCTAGTCGCCATGGTTGTGGAACCTAGCGACTGGACAGCACCATACGTCGCCTTCCTGGAACACAAACTCCTACCGAGCAATGAGATAGAGGCGGAAATGATCGTGCACCGCTGCAAATCCTTCATCATCATCAACGGAGCTCCATAAGCGCAGCGTGACTGGCGTGTTCCATCGCTGCGTAAAGCCAGAAGAAGGTTACAAGGTACTCCAGGACATTCACGCCGGCGACTGCGGCCATCACGCCGGTGCCAAGTCGCTAGTCACCAAGGCCATGCGGCACGGTTTCTACTAGCTCACCGTGCACGCGGACGTCACCAACATCGTCCAACGATGCGTCGGGTGCCAGAAATACGCCAACCAGACGCACCTCCCTAGCTCGGCACTCAAGACAATCCCTATCACGTGGCCATTCGCCGTATGGGGCATGGACATGGTAGGCCCATTCAAGAAGGCCCTGTCTGGCTTCACTCACCTCCTGGTCGAAGTCGATAAGTTCACCAAATGGGTCGAGGCCAAGCCGATAAAAAAGTGCAACGGCAAGACGGCCACCAAGTTCCTACGTGAACTCATCTACCGGTACGGCTACCCGCACAACATTATAATAGACAACGGCACCAACTTTGCTAAAGGGGCCATGGCAGAATTCTGTGAAGAACATGGCATCCGACTCGACCTCGCATCAGTCGCTCATCTGGAATCAAATGGCCAAGCAGAGCGCGCCAATCAGAGTGTCCTCCACGGGCTCAAGCCGCGACTGCAGGTGCCCCTCGAGCGCACCCCAGGATGCTGGGTCGACGAGCTCCCCTCCGTGATATGGGGGATTCGCACCTCCGTCAACCGATCAACCGGGTTCACGCCCTTCTTCATGGTGTATGGCGCCGAGGCCGTAATGCCAACCGACCTGGAGCATGACTCACCTCGAGTCGCCAACTACGTCGAGGCGGCCAACGAGGTCGCCCGACAAGACAACATCGATCAACTCGATGAGGCACGCGACCTGGCTCGCTCACGCACCACCATATACCAGCAAGGACTCTGCCGCTATCACAGCCGCCGAGTGCTGACTCGCACCTTCCAGGAAGGCGACCTGGTCCTGCGACTGGCCCAGGACAAGAAGGGCATGCACAAGCTCTCCCCCCATGGGAGGGGCCATTCGCCATAGGCCGGGTCCTTGGCAACGATGCCTACTACCTCATCGACCAATGGGGCGATGGCCAATTGGAGGTCGGGAGGCCATGGAATGTAAACCTCCTCAGAAAGTTCTATACCTAGAACCTCACACTGTACTCCATTGGAATATATAATGAAATTCATTCAGATCGCACAAAATTGTGCCCACTCGCCATATTCTTGTGCCACTCGCACTCGTACATACTAGCAATACACTACTCACGAAAGTCAACCTCTGGTCGAGTGACCGGCACGGCTAAGTAGTGCGACACAAGGGCACTGGAAATATTCGGGCCTTGGGTCGTCCACGAAAAACGCCAACCCGGAGCCGCCATTGGAGTCGCCTAGCCCGACTGGCCCGCCGGGCCAAGACATCCGATACACTCTTCTCGAAGCGATCTATCCCTCCCACCCTCGTGCAAAGCGACTCGAATGGTTAAGTACCACGCACGGGGACTCTACAAAATGGGAACCACCACGCGGCTCGGGAATACACCAAGTAAGAGAGCTGCCTAGGGCTCGCCAAGCGACTGGCTCTCTGGGCCAGGGGAGGAGACGCGTTACCAACAACGCACACACAACCTGCAACAAGAGCATGACCAATACGGTCGGGCATCACGCTCAGGGACTCGCTCATACGTCAGTCCTACCCGCGCTCGGGGACTCGCCACCCAGAAGACACGAGGGATAAAAACAATGCATAAATAAAACAAATACACAAAAGTACACAATCGAGTATACCCCATTAAAGATGGACGCGCCGGGACTCGCTCAATCAAAACAATTCTTAAACAAAACACAACACACATTCCTAATCACAACACGAGTCGATCGACTCCCCGTGGCATACATTGCAAAAATACCTTACAACATTCGCCACTTGGCATACATTACAACTTGGAAAATTACATTGTTTACTCCACAGGCCCTGATGAATAAGCAGCGCCACCCCCCTTGACGCGCACAAAAGGCTGCCACGGGTTCGTCGGGTACGTTGTCAGCGACTTGGACAGCGACGATCGGAAGGGCTGCTCCGACTTCATCTCGCGGTGCTCCGGCTCGGGGTCGCCAGGCGCCAACACAGTCTCCTGATACGGCAGCAAATCCCCCATCGCTAGGACACGATCAGCATAAGGGGTGGCCTTCACGGTCAGCCTCTGCACCTCTGACATCTCCAACGTGCCGGTCATCGACATATAGCCACTCGTCACATCGTCAAGGTCGAAATCATCGGGGAAATGGGCGAGACCCAAGGTCAACGCTGTGGCGGCCCCGTGCCTGAACACCGAGCGCGTCATCCATTCCACAACGGCGGGCACCTCTTCCAGATAGCGCCACACCTCTGTAAGCCCCCCAGGGATGACTTCGGTGGGAGACACGCCCTGAAGAGCTGCCTGGACACACAACGCCGAGGTCGTGGCCGCATTCACCACGGCAGTCACACACTGCGAGGCGTTGTAAGTTTGCACCACCGGGTCGCTTTGGCCTACCACAGCTGCAAAGTCAGATGTCATTGAAACAATGAAACCCCCAAAGCGGGGACTCGACAAAAGGGTAAAGCAAAGACAGAGACTCACCAAGGAGTTTGCGGCAGTTCTCCTTGACGTGCTTCTCCAAGGCAGTTTGCTCGTTGTGTAGCCCCACGATGATGGAGTCCGTGGCTTTGCGTTCTTCTTTAGCCGTGGTGACGGCAGCCTTCGCCTGTTCCTCCGAAGAAATTGAGGCCGCCTTAGCCTCCTCCAAGTCCTTGGCCAGGGAGGCTATTCGCCAATTCGCCGCGTCCAGCTCGGTGACTAGGACATACCCCTCACGGGCCATGGAGATCTCAGCCAGGAAACCATCTGCAAGTGAAGACATCAGAGTATTGCACACAACCAGCTCACACCAGAAAAAGAAGAATAAAGACAAACGGATACTCACCAATAGTCTCCTGAAGCCGCCGGTTCACCTCCTGCGCGTCGCGCAAGTCATGCTCCAAGCGCTCTCTTGCGGCCTGATGATCGATCGACTCCCTTTGCAGTCCCTGCAAATAAAGAACCCACCTAAGCATTTGACAAAACAAAATCCAGTTCCCAGCCACTGAAATTCCACGACCAGGAACTCGGGGACTGGGGAAGGAGGAAAAAGAAACTCAATTCCTAGCCGCCGAAATTCAGCGACTAGAAATTCGGGGACAGGAAAGGAGCAAGAGGTTCAGTTCCCAGACGCTAACATTCAATGACCAGGAACTCAGGGACTGGACATACCTGAATAGCAGAGCCGAGCATCTTGTGAAGTTCCCCGGCGTTAGTCGACGGGATCGTGAAGGAAGTGCGCCCGCGGCGGGACCCAATGTCCGCATCCACGACTTCTGGATTCTGCGGAGACTGCGTGTCCGCCACACCTGGAAACCCTTTCGCCATGAAACGTGGGAACGTCGCCGACGCTCTGGCAGGGGCGCTGGTTGCCGGGGCTGGCGCCTCCGGCACGGACGCAGCCACTACTAGGTCTGATCATGTCGCCATCACTTCTTCAGCGACTAGCGCAGGAGCTGACTCCCCGGCGCTGCCCTTGGTCGCAGCATCATCGGCACCCCCCTTCTGCTTCTTCGCGACCTCGGCGGTCACCACATCATCGGTGGCCTTTCTCTTCTTGGGCGGGTCGCCCTCTCCCATGTCGGTGGCCGGTGGAATCTTAGCCACTGAAGGACACCCAATCTTCTTAGCCCCCGACCTGCACGAGCCCCCTCAGGCAAAACAACGACAATAGAAAAGGAGCAAGGTAAATTGGGACGAGGTAGCGCTACTTACTTGGCGACTGGAAGGACGCAAAGCCCGATGCTAATGTGGGCGGTCTTGTCCAACTCGGGACCCAGCTTACGGCTGAGCCCCCTCTCGAAGACGTCTGAAGCCCACGAAACCGAGGGCTTCCTTGACGATGAAGCTGCAGTCGCCGGGATCTCCGGCTCCGACGCGGCCTCCCTTGATGGTTGTGGCGACTTGGACGCCATCATCTCAGCCACTTCTCGGCCTAGAACCCCTGAGGCCGTCGGGGCATTCGCCGCCAGGGGGACCTCTACTACCACCTCCGTGTCCTCGCCCTCCGACCCCTTCGTCGGGGCTGTGTCCCTTGGGGCCTTGTGCGAGACTTCGGGAGAACCTTCATCGTCGGAATCATCGTCCGACTCGAACACCACCGCTGACTTGGCCGGTGACGTGGGCTTTTTCGCTGGCAACTTGAGCCGGCGCGCGGGCTTCGACGGCGTAGTGATGCGCCGGGATGTCTGCTCCTGCGTGACCTCGTCGCCTTCATCGTGCTCGTGTAGGCTACGGCTCGCTTCGACTTCACGCTGTCTCTGCATCCGGGTCTTGCGAGCCACAGGAGCTAGGGGAGGGACCTCTTCCTCCTCCCTGTCGATGTCGGAAGGATCCCCTTCGGAGTCCTCCTCCAGTTCCTGGGGAACCTCTTCATCAAGCGGAGGGAGCCAGCCCTCCAACACCTGAAAAGGCTGAGAGCCACCACAAGTCAGAAACACCAAGCGGGGAGACTGAAATTGAGACGCGGACGTAGAAATTGGAAAGAGAACTTACTATGGGGGCTTCATTCTTCAAAGGAGTGTACGGGGCGACCCTGACCGCCACGCTGGTGAACTCCGTGTCGGTGATCTTCTTCAGGGCGGCCTTGTAATCCTCGGCCTCCCACGACTCCTTGCTGGTCCGAGATGGGTCGTGCTTCCCACTATATTCATACATCCAGTGCGGTCGGGCCGCCAGCGGAACCAGGCGCCGCCCGAGCCAGCAGTTGTAGAGGTTGATCGAAATCAACCCCTGGCCCTTCAGCTTCTCGATCTGGTCCATCATTTCTGCGACGGTCATCCGCTGATCCTCAGGAAGCTTCTTCGGTGCCAATCGACAGGGCTCGCTCCTCTCAGCGACGAACTCGGGAAGAGCCACTTCGCCGGAGGGAGTAGCTTCCTTGATGTAGAACCAGCTCTTCTTCCACTCGCTGGCGGCCTTCTTCGGCAAGAGGAGCTTGACGAAATTGGCCTTCGGCTTCAGTTGAAACGTGACTCCGCCTGCGGGAAGCATCAAGCCGCTGGACGCCTCGCGCCCGATGCGGCCGTGGAAGAGCTCCAGCCATAGCAGGAAATACGGCCTACAGCCAAGGTAACATTCACAGAAGGCGACAAAGATCGCCAGTTGCTCGATGCTGTGTGAACCAAGATCCGATGGCTTGATCGCGTAATATACGTAGAAGTGGCGGAAAAAGAGAGAGGTGGGGAACCCCAGACCCCCCTCAAGATGACTGGGGAAGCAGATGAACTCGCCAATTCCCCTTGCGGAGCACTCCGGCATCTTCAAAAGATCTAAGCTGGGCTGTGGTGCACTTGGATTTCCCCCATGAGCCTTTAGGAGGCGCCATCGGGTAGGATGTGGAATCGCGTGATGCGGAAAGAACAAGTCGGAAGGACGCGGGCAAGAAGATTGGAGGAAGGAAGAACGAATGAGGAAGAGTGAAGAATGCGAAGAAGGACTGCGGAACTGAACCATCACTCCCCTTATATGGGAAACGCCACCCGCCAAAATCGGGGTAGCCGTTACCCGCGGTAATTACGCCGTAGTTACCGTTGGAAATTCCAACGGATAGTTTGACCAGGTTTGACGGTCCAACTCCTCTAGTCCACCCGCCACTCGCCAGTCTTTCCACTCACTGAGACGACGACTGGGCGGCGGTGACATTCATTGAGACGGCAAGTGGAGACATGGGGAAATTCTCCTTGGTTCTAATGGAGTCCATCGCCGACTCGACTGGACGCCCAAATTGGGCTCGCCTAATCCGACCACCAAAAGGACGCCCGCGCCTGCATCAACTATGGCCTCGGGGACTACTGATGGGGATATGCCGAAGGGGGTATGCCCAGCAGGACGTTCCGATCGGGCCGAAAGTCCTGTGAGTGCGTCCGAAAGACGACGACTCGACTACGAAGGAAGGAAAGGCCCAGCGACTGGCGACTAGAAGCCCAGGAGCGTAGCAGAAGCCCAGTCGGACTAGGTCAAAAGTCTCCGGATCCTTATCTTGTTCGGGGATAACTTGTAAACCCTAGCGAGGTGCTTCATATATAAACCTCCCTAGGGTATCCTGTAGACTTATGTTCCATCATACACCCCCTCAAGCGACTCGCTGCCTAGCCGCCGAGCTCGCCACCCCTGTAACTCGCTCTCTCATAATCTAATCTAGCAGGAGTAGGTCTTTACACTCCGGGGTGCCGAACCTAGGTAAACCCATGTGCATCCACCCCCATATCGCACCGTAGATGGCCGCCAACTCTTCCTCACGAAACACTCAATCGCTGCCAGTGGCAGCGACTGCCGTGGCCATTTCCATGACAAAAGGAGTCAAGATGATTAGTATATGCATGTATTGCTTTCTCGATGTTTGTCAATTGCCCCGCTGTAATTTGTTCACCCAGCATGTTATGTATCTAAGGAGAGCCACCTCTAGTGAACTATGGATCCCGGTCCTTTTCTTTAGTTTACTTTCTGCAAACTTTTACTTCTTTCCATTCGATACGTTTAATCCTTTGTTTTCAGCAAAACACGGTGAGATTGACAACCTCATCGCAAGTTGGGGACAGAGTTCTGTGGTTGTGTTGTGCAGGTCTCCACGTTGCTACTAGCACCGGTAGTGCGCCCTGCCAAGGCTTAGCTAGCAACACCTTTGGGGTGTTTCCTTGCTCCTACTGGTTCGATTAAACCTTGGTTTCATAACTGAGGGAAACTTGCTGTGGTGCTCATCATACCTTCCTCTTGGGGTTCCCAACGAGCTCTAGGTCAACACCGCACCAGCATCTTTCTGGCACCATACCCTAAGCCATCAAGCATTTTTTTGGCGCCGTTGCCGGGGAACTGAAGAAGAAGAATCTCCCACGTCAACCACGCGCTAGCAAATATTTTTCTGGCGCCGTTGCCGGGGAGTCAAGGACATCTTCACAAGGGGAGTCCCTCATAACCAATCTCTTTACTTTGTTATTTTTGTTTTCCTTAGTTTCTTTTTTCTTTGTTTGCTTGTTCCTTTATTAAAAACAAAAAAAATAGTTTTACTAGTTTGCTTTCTTTTTGAAAAACACAAAAAAATTAGTTCCTTTCTTAAGTTGCCACTATGTATAGCCTTGCTCCAATCACTATGTCACCCGAGGAAATGATTTTCACTTTTAAACAAGGAATTGAGGAAAGTTTTAAATAAGCTTGGTCTAGAATCTCTGATTTACATGAAAAAACTGAGCCTAAAATGACTCAAAGCTTATTCCTTAGCAGTTTTTACCTTGGAATTGCTCTTTGCTATAGATATGCTTTAGATGCTGTTGTGGGAGGAGATTTCCTCCAATGTAATGAGTATGATGCTATGAATGCTATAAAGAAATTGATCCTCACTTACAACTTGCCAAGCCAAACTGATATTTCTTTTGCAAAAATATTTGCTAGATTGAACACTCTTGAGACTAGCACTGCTAGCTTAAAAGATTGCCATAATACGCTTAGGGAGCATCACAATTATGTTCCAATAAATTCTGAACCATCAAAGTGGCTCCCTACGTAAAGATTGAGATAAACACTGAAACTTTTCAAGCTCGCTGTGATATCATGTCTAAATTTTGTCTGATGCCCAAACACATTTATGAATCTTTGAATACTTGGGGGCTTACTGAAGGAGGAAAAGAAATATCTCTTGCTAATAATGCTACCATATTACCTATTGGAATAGTTGAAGGAGTATTTACAAATATCCTTGGAAAAATGATTTCTACTGATTATCTTGTTATTGAATGTGCAGGAAAATTACAAATTACACTTGGAAGGTCCCTATTGGAACTCCTTGGAGCAATAATAGATGTGGGAAAGGGGACCATGCACCTTTATTCTCCACCAAACAATCATATTTTCCCCAAGGTTAATAATAAAAGTAAGAGAGGTAAGGGCAAAAAATTTGGTCTTAATTCTTCTTCATTTGAGAACACTTGATTCTTTCGTTGCTTCTTATGCCTAACTTAAAGGCGTTAAAGAAAAGTACTTATTGGGAGATAACCCAAAAGTTTTAGATGAGTCTTGGAAGTTATTACTTCAGTAATAACCGCTCCTTATCCTTTTTATTTTTTTTATGCCAAGAGTAACCTCTAATGAGAGAGAAGTAATGATTGGGAAATCTGCTGTTCTGAAACAGATTTTTGTGCTGCACCGTAAAAATTCGTGTAAAATCTCTGAACGTATTTTTGAGGCGTGAATTTTTGTTCTTGTGCCCCAGGTTGTTATCTAACTTTTATTAGTTCAACACGTTTTGATTTGAGCAACAGAAGGTCTTCGAAAAAATTCATCTTTACCCGCTGGTCTGTTTTGACAGATTTCTGCCATTTTCTGCATTTGCTTCTTGTTGTTTCCTTTTTGAGTTCTTTTGGGAAGTTGAGCTCTTTGAGGGAAGTACTACAGTAGATAGTGTTAATGGAAGTTTATTTGGTGTTAGAACTGAACCTTAAGACTTATTTATCTTGAGTGCACTAATGTTGCTAATAAAGATTGTGTGAAGTTTTGTATGAAGGAAAAATTTCAGGTGTATGGAAGGGATGAGTAAAGAGATGAAGGATGGACTAAAGCTCAACCTTGGGGATTCCACGCGTGTCACCCCAATAAATATTCAAGAAATACAAGCGTCCAAGCTTGGGGATGCCCAAGGCATCCCACTCTTCATCAATAAAAATTCCAGGTTTCTTCCAAACACTTCATTTTTATTGTTTCATGCACAGTTGTGTTGTTCTTGGAGCGTCTTCTTTTTCGTTTTCGTTTTGGTTTTTTGTTTTCTTTGGTTATCTTAGTTTTCTGAATAAATTGGATGGACCCCCTCTTTCATACATTGGTTTGCAAATAGTTTGGTTTGGTTTCGAAAAGAGTAGGAAAGTTCATGCTTATGTGGTAAAAAGAGCTTCTTTTTGACTATGGCCTATGCTCTGTCATGCCATGCTTGATATTGTTTTGGCTTTATTCTTAGTATTCTTTTCTGTAGCATAACTTGTTATAAACAATTGGATTGCTTAATGTGCCTTGGATGAATCATGTGTTGTTTTAGCATATTAAAGCATAGTATAGTGGTATTCTCCTTTGATGCTTTATTTGGGTTGACTTGGCGCATGCTCACACCATGTTATGACTATCTCAAGTCACCATAGCCTTTATGATCTTTTAGTTTTCAACTTGTAGTATCACTTTATGCTTTGATCAATGGTGTTTTGTCGCTTTGTATGATTATGGCCATTATTGCTCTATTAGTTTGTCGCTCCTAGTCTTTTGCTAGCCTCCACAACAAAGTATGATTTCCACTCATGCATCCAACTCCCTAAACCAAGTTATTCCAAAGAGTCCACAATACCTACCTACTAGCTTATGCTATTCCAAGTATATTCATGCTTTTGTTTACCTTCCAAATTAAACTTGTTATCAGAAAACTAGTGATTAAAGCTCTCACGAACTTGATGGCACACTTTAATTTTCTTGCCCTTAATAAACTTGAACCATTGTGTCGTCTATGTTGTATATGCTTGCACTTATTTGTTGGGAATTAGGAGAACCATGCTGTCATGGGGAACGCTTTCAACATTGCACTTGGTACTTGTACCTAGTTGATATCATGCTCTTTTATATATGGATGTCGTCGGTGTGAAATGAAAGGGGAGCTTGTAAGTCCATGGAGTTATGTATATGTGTTAGAGAAACGCCTGGGCCGCTGGTCTAATCCATGCTGACATGGTGGAAACCTGCAGCGTAACCATAATGAGCTGTGTATGAAGCATTTTTCTTATAAAAAAAGAATCCTATATTGAGAAAAAGAGAAAAAGAGAAAAAAAGAGATTATGAAAAGAGGAAAGACAGAAAAAGCACCATATTCCCATGGTAAATAAGAAGATTGCTGAGATGCTCGTTGTCTGCTTGACTTGTCATTTTGATATGGGGATTCTTCGGTATCATCGGGCAAGGGGTACCCCGTTGGCGGTTCTCTATGATACACATGTACTTACGATGAAAAGAACATACCAGTGTCTAAACTTGAGTAGCATGAAGAGTGGCCCTCGTATACAAGGGACATGAGATTCCTAACTTATACTTCGTCAAGCATGTACACCATAGTTTGTTCACTTTAACCTTAATCACTTCAAGATGCTTATGCTAGGGGCAAGGAGAGCTGAAAGCTATAAGTACCATAATTTTTGGAAGCTCTTTATGAGACTTGAATCCCTGCTTCCTTCTATTAAGGCCTTTCTTCCACCATTAAATTGAGTCTCCACCTTCTACCTTTTTGCACCTACTTTGAGAGCATAGTGGCCATTCTTAGTTCTATGTGCATTGTCCCAAGACTAGTTGATTGATGCATAACATTATATTGCTTGTTTTAAACTATTTGTATCTAGTCACTCTTATGAACTTTGAAGGTGTCATGTGCATTTATGTTTGCTACTCTATGAGGGACAAGCTGAATACTATTTTGCTATGTTTTCTTTATGTGAAACAAACAAACGTCTTGCAAAGCATTGTTATTCATGAATCTTTTGTTTATGCCTTTTCATGTTGCATCATAGTTTCTTTGTCTTATTGCTAGAACTTTGTCTTTCATGTTATGATTGAAGTACTATTATCCGAGCTTTGAATGTTTTACAAATACTTTGATCAAGTCTTTGATGGTGCATGTCACCTCAAAATTTATTCTTTCTTTTTATCACTTACCTACTCGAGGACGAGCAGGAGTTAAGCTTGGGGATGTTGATACATTGCAAATGTATCTATAATTTTTGAAGTTCCATGCTTGGTTTTATCCACTTTCTTGTGTTTTGTTCACACTTTGGAGTACTTTTCATATGATTTCTTGGACTAACCTATTAACAAAAACCACAGTGCCAGCTGCCTGTTTTCTACTGTTTTTTGTTCTAGGAAAGTCAGAAAATGAATATTCTCAGAATTGTACGGGACAAAAGCCAAAGTTCCTATTTTTCTAGAAGTCATCAGATGCCAGAATACGAGACGGAGAGGGGCCAGAGGGAGGACACACCACCTGGCCATGCGGCCAGGCTTGGATCGCGCCAAGGGGTGGTGTGGCTAGCCCAGGCACCCCCTCGGCATCCCCTTCCGCCTATAAGATGCCCTCGGGATGAAAACCCTAAGTACCCGATCAAATATCCACGAAAGAGTCTGTAGCCGCCGTCATCTCCATCCCTAGATCGGGAGGGATATGAAGGTCTTCCCGGCACCCTGCCGGAGAGGGGAATTCACCCTGGAGGCCTTCTTCATCACCATGCAAGCCTCCGGTGTGATGCGTGAGTAGTTCATCTTTGGACTACGGATCCATGTAGTAGCTATATGGCTGGTTCTCCTCCTTTGTGCTTTCATGTTTAGATCTTGTGAGCTCCATTCATGATCAAGATCATCTATTTGTAATTCTGCATGTTGTGTTTGCGGGGATCCGATGGATATTGAGATGCTATTTCAGATTCATTATTGATTCTATGATGTCTTTGTTATTCGTGATCTTGCATTCTTTCCGTTGTTAGTAGCTATCTTGGCCAAGTAGATGCTAGGAACTCCAAGAGTTAGTATTTATGCTCGATAGTGGGTTCATGCCTCTGGTAATCTGGGGAAGTGACAAAAATCTCTAAGGTACTAGATGTGTTGTTGCTACTAGGGAGAAAACAACAACCCTTTGTTCATAGAACAATCATATTCTTAACTTTACACGTAGTTCGTAAAGCAATAATCTGCTGCTTGCAACTTAATACTAGAGGGGGTTCGGATGATAACTTGAAGGTGGATTATTAGTCATAGATGTAGTTGGATGGTGGTCTATGTATAATGTTGTAATGCCCAATCAAGTCTCAAAGGAGTCAAGACGATTAGTATATGCATGTATTGCTTTCTCGATGTTTGTCAATTGCCCCGCTGTAATTTGTTCACCCAACATGTTATCTATCTAAGGATATCCACCTCTACTAAACTATGGATTCCGATCTTTTTCTTTACATACAATCTATAAACTGTTACTGCTTTGTGTTTACTTTCTGCAAACTTTTACTTCTTTCCATTCGATACGTTTATCCTTTGTTTTCAGCAAAACATGGTAAGATTGACAACCTCATAGCAAGTTGGGGACACAGTTCTGTGGTTGTGTTGTGCAGGTCTCCTCGTTGCTACTAGCACCGTAGTGCCATACTCATTTAGCAACACCTTTGGGGTGTTTCCTTGCTCCTACTGGTTCGATTAAACCTTGGTTTCATAACTGAGGGAAACTTGCTGCTGTGCTCATCATACCTTCCTCTTGGTGTTCCCAACGAGCTCTACATCAACACCGCACCAGCATATTTCTGGCGCCGTACACTGAGCCATCAATGTGGTCTGTGTAAAG
This sequence comes from Avena insularis, assembly GCA_023614405.1. Lineage (NCBI taxonomy): Eukaryota > Viridiplantae > Streptophyta > Magnoliopsida > Poales > Poaceae > Avena > Avena insularis. The sequence continues at coordinate 318,947,792 of CM042686.1, forward strand.
AATAGTCATGAAATGACTCCAGATGTGGTCTCTGAAAAGAACACACATTTCAATGACACTGGTGGATCCATATGTGGTCTCTGAAAAGAACACACATCCAGTGACTCTAGCTGTGGTTAATGAGAAGAACACACATGCAATGACACTGGTGGATCCATATGTGGTTAATGAAAATAACACACATGCAATGACTCTAGTTGTTGTTAGTAAAAAGAACACACATGCAATGACACTGGTGGATCCATATGTGGTCTGTGAAGAAAACACACATGCAATGACACTGGTGGATCCATATGTGGTCTATGAAAAGAATAGTCATGAAATGACTCCACATGTGGTCTTTGAAAAGAATACACAATCCAATGACACTGGTGGTTCCATATGTGGTTTGTGAAAAGAACACACATGCAATGACTTTAGATGTGGTTAATGAGAAGAACACACATGCAATGACATTGGTGGATCCATAGGTGGATTGTGCAAAGGACAAACATGCAATAAACTCTGGTGGTACCATATGCAATGACACTGGTGGATCCATGTGTGGTCTCTAAAAAGAACACACATTTCAATGACACTGGTGGATCCATATGTGGTTTGTGAAAAGAACACACATCCAGTGACTCTAGCTTTGGTTAATGAGAAGAACACACATGCAATGACACTGGTGGATCCATATGTAGTTAATGAAAATAACACACATGCAATTGACTCTAGTTGTTGTTAGTGATATGAACACACATGTAATGACACTGGTGGATCCATATGTGGTTAATGAAAATAACACACATGCAATGAACTCTGGTGGATCCATATGCAATGACTCTGGTGGATCCATATGTGGTTAATGAGAAGATTACACATTTCAGTGACACTGGTGGATACATATGTGGACTGTGAAAAATACACACATGCAATGACTCTAGTTGTGGTTAATGGTAAGAACACACATGCAATGACTCTAGTTGTTGTTAGTAAAAAGAACACACATGCAATGACACTGGTGGATCCATATGTGGTTAATGAAAACAACACACATGCTATGGCAATAGTTGTTGTTAGTAAAAATAACACACATGAAATGACATTGGTGGATCCATATGTGGTCTGTGAAAAGAATAGTCATGAAATGACTCCAGATGTGGTCTCTGAAAAGAACACGCATTTCAATGACACTGGTGGATCCATATGTGGTCTCTGAAAAGAACACACATCCAGTGACTCTACCGTGGTTAATGAGAAGAACAAACATCCAATGACACTGGTGGATCCATATGTGGTTAATGAAAATAACACACATCCAATGACTCTAGTTGTTGTTAGTAAAAAGGACACACATGCAATGACACTAGTGGATACATATGTGGTCTCTGAAGAGAACACACATACAATGACACTTGTGGATCCATATGTGGTCTGAGAAAAGAATAGTCATGAAATAAATCCAGATGTGGTCTTTGAGAATAACACACATTTCAATGACACTGGTGGATCCATATGTGGTTTGTGAAAAGAACACACATCCAGTGACTCCAGATGTGGTCTATGAGAAGAACACAGATTCAATGACACTGGTGTATCCATATGTGGTTAACGAAAATAACACACATGCAGAGACTCTAGCTGTTGTTAGTAAAAAGAACACACATGCAATGACACTAGTGGATCCATATGTGGTATGTGAAGAGAACACATATGCAATGATACTGGTGGATCCATATGTGGTCTGTGAAAAGAACTGACATGAAATGACTCCAGATGTGTTTAATGAAAGAATACACATTTCAATGACAATGGTGGTTCCATATGTGGTTTGTGAAAAGAACACACATGCAATGACTCTAGCTGTGGTTAATGAGAATAACACACATGCAATGACACTGGTGGATCCATATGTGGTTAATGACAAGAACACACATTCAAATCACACTGGTGGATCCATATGTGGATTGTGAGAAGAATACACATGCAATGACTCTACCTATGGTTAATGAGAAGAACACACATGCAATGACTCTAGTTGTTGTTAGTAAAAAGAACACACATGCAATGACACTAGTGGATCCATATGTGGTCTGTGAAGAGAACACACATGCAATGACACTGGTGGATCCATATGTGGTCTGTGAAAAGAATAGTCATGAAATGACTCCAGATGTGGTCTCTGAAAAGAACACACATCCAGTGACTCTAGTTGTGCTTAATGAGAAGAACACACATTCAATGACACTTGTGGATCCATATGTGGTTAATGAAAATAACACACATCCAATGACTCTAGTTGTGGTTAGTAAAAAGAACACACATGCAATGACACTGGTGGATCCATATGTGGTATGTGAAGAGAACACACATACAATGACACTTGTGGATCCATATGTGGTCTGAGAAAAACTAGTCATGAAATAAATCCAGATGTGGTCTCTGAAAAGAACACACATTTCAATGACACTGGTGGATCCATATGTGGTTTGTGAAAAGAACACACATCCAGTGACTCCAGATGTGGTCTCTGAGAAGAACACACATGCAATGACACTTGTGGATCCATATGCGGTTAATGAAAATAACACACATGCAATGACTCTAGCTGTTGTTAGTAAAAAGAACACACACGCAATGACACTGGTGCATCCATATGTGGTTTGTGAAGAGAACACACATGCAATGATACTGGTGGATCCATATGTGGTCTGTGAAAAGAATAGACATGAAATGACTATAGATGTGGTTAATGAAAGAATACACATTTCAATGACAATGGTGGTTCCATATGTGGTTTGTGAAAAGAACACGCATGCAATGACTCCAACTGTGGTTAATGAGAATAACACACATGCAATGACACTGGTGGATCCATAGGTGGATTGTGAAAAGAACACATATGCAATGAACTCTAGTGGATCCATATGCAATGACACTAGTGGATCCATGTGTGGTCTCTGAAAAGAACACACATTTCAATGACATTGGTGGATCCATATGTGGTCTCTGAAAAGAACACACATCCAGTTACTCTAGCTGTGGTCAATGAGAGAACACACATGCAATGACACTGATGGATCCATATGTGGTTAATGAAAAGAACACACATGCAATGACTCTAGTTGTTCTTAGTAAAAAGAACACACATGCAATGACACTGGTGGATCCATATGTGGTTTGTGAAGAGAACACACATGCAATGATACTGGTGGATCCAGATGTGGACTGTGAAAAGAATAGACATGAAATGACTGCAGATGTGGTCGCTGAAAAGAACACACATTTCAATGACACTAGTGGATCCATATGTGGTTTTTGAAAATAACACACATCCAGTGACTCCAGATGTGGTCTCTGAGAAGAGCACACATGCAATGACACTGGTGGATCCATATGTGGTTAATGAAACTAACACACATGCAATGACTCTAGTTGTTGTTACTAAAAAGAACACATACGCAATGACACTGGTGGATCCATATGTGGTTTGTGAAGAGAACACACACGCAATGATATTGGTGGGTCCATATGTGGTCTGTGAAAAGAACAGACATGAAATGACTATAGATGTGGTTAATGAAAGAATAGACATTTCAATGACAATGGTGGTTCCATATGTGGTTTGTGAAAAGAACACACATGCAATGACTCTAGCTATGGTTAATGAGAATAGCAGACATGCAATGACACTGGTGGATCCATAGGTGGATTGTGAAAAGAACACATATGTAATGAACACACATGCAATGACACTGGTGGATCCATATGTGGTCTGTGAAGAGAACACACATGCAATGACACTAGTGGATCCATATGTGGTCTATGAAAAGAATAGTCATGAAATCACTCTAGATGTGGTCTCTGAAAAGAACACACATTTCAAATACAATGGTGGATCCATATGTGGTCTCTGAAAAGAACACAAATCCAGTGACTCTAGTTGTGGTTAATGAGAAGAACACACATGCAATGGCACTGGTGGATCCATATGTGGTTTGTGAAGAGACCACACATGCAATGACACTGGTGGATCCATATGTGGTCTGTGAAAAGAATAGTCATGAAATGACTCCAAATGTGATCTCTGAAAAGAATACACATTCCAATGACACTTGTGGTTCCAAATTTGGTTTGTGAACCGAACACACATGCACTGACTCTAGCTGTGGTTAATGAGAAGAAAACACATGCAATAACACTGGTGGATCCATATGTGGATTGTGAAAATAACACACATATAATGACTCTAGTTTTTGTGTAAAAAGAACACACATGCAATGACACTAGTGGATCCATATGTGGTCTATGAAGAGAACACACATGCAATGACACTGGTGGATCCATATGTGATATGTGAAAAGAATAGTCATGAAATGACTCTAGATGTGGTCTCTAAAAAGAACACACATTTCAATGACACTGGTGGATCCATATGTGGTCTCAGAAAAGAACACACATCCAGTTACTCTAGTTGTGGTCATTGAGAGAACACACATGCAATGACACTGATGGATCCATATGTGGTTAATGAAAATAACACACATGCAATGACTCTAGTTGTTGTTAATGAGATGAACACACATGCAATGACACTCGCGGATCCATATGTGGTTAATGAAAATAACACACATGCAATGAACTCTGGTGGATCCATATGCAATGACACTGGTGGATCCATATGTGGTTAATGAGAAGAACACACATTTCAATAACACTGGTGGATCCATATGTGGATTGTGAAAAGAACACGCATGCAATGACTCTAGCTGTGGTTAATGAGAAGAACACACATGCAATGACTCTAGTTGTTTTTAGTAAAAAGAACAGACATGCAATGGCGCTGGTGGATCCATATGTGGTTAATGAAAATAACACACATCCAATGACTCTAGTTGGTGTTATTAAAAAGAACACACATTTCAATGACACAGGTGGATCCATATGTGGTTTGTGAAAAGAACACACATCCAGTGACTCCAGATGTGGTCTCTGAGAAGAACACACATGCAATGACACTGGTGGATCCATATGTGGTTAATGAAAATAACACACATGAAATGACTCTAGCTGTTGTTAGTAAAATGAACACACATGCAATGACACTAGTGGATCCATATGTGGTATGTGAATAGAACACACATGCAATGATATTGGTGGATCCATACGTGGTCTGTGACAAGAACAGACATGAAATGACTCTAGATGTGGTTAATGAAAGAATACACATTTCAATGACAATGGTGGTTCCATATGTGGTTTGTGAAAAGAACACACATGCAATGACTCTAGCTGTGGTTAATGAGAATAACACATATGCAATGACACTGGTGGATCCATAGGTGGATTGTGAAAAGAACACATATGCAATGAACTCTAGTGGATCCATATGCAATGACACTGGTGGATCCATGTGTAGTCTCTGAAAAGAACACACATTTCAATGACACTGGTGGATCCATATATGGTCTCTGAAAAGAACATAGATCTAGTTATTCTAGATGTGGTCCATGAGAGAACACACATGCAATGACACTAATGGATCCATATGTGGTTAATGAAAATAACACACATGCAATGACTCTAGTTGTTGTTAATGAGATGAACACACATGCAATGACACTGGTGGATCCATATGTGGTCTGTGAAGAGAACACACATGCAATGACACTAGTGGATCCATATCTGGTCTATGAAAAGAATAGTCATGAAATCACTCTAGATGTGGTCTCTGAAAAGAACACACATTTCAAATACAATGGTGGATCCATATGTGGTCTCTGAAAAGAACACAAATCCAGTGACTCTAGTTGTGGTTAATGAGAAGAACACACATGCAATGGCACTGGTGGATCCATATGTGGTTTGTGAAGAGACCACACATGCAATGACACTGGTGGATCCATATGTGGTCTGTGAAAAGAATAGTCATGAAATGACTCCAAATGTGATCTCTGAAAAGAATACACATTCCAATGACACTTGTGGTTCCAAATTTGGTTTGTGAACCGAACACACATGCACTGACTCTAGCTGTGGTTAATGAGAAGAAAACACATGCAATAACACTGGTGGATCCATATGTGGATTGTGAAAATAACACACATATAATGACTCTAGTTTTTGTGTAAAAAGAACACACATGCAATGACACTAGTGGATCCATATGTGGTCTATGAAGAGAACACACATGCAATGACACTGGTGGATCCATATGTGATATGTGAAAAGAATAGTCATGAAATGACTCTAGATGTGGTCTCTAAAAAGAACACACATTTCAATGACACTGGTGGATCCATATGTGGTCTCTGAAAAGAACACACATCCAGTGACTCTAGCTGTGGTTAATGATAAGAACACACATGCAATGAAACTGGTGGATACATATGTGGTTAATGAAAATAACACACATGCAATGATTCTAGTTGTTGTTAATGAGAAGAACACACATGCAATGCCACTTGTGGATCCATACGTGCTCTCTGAAAAGAACACTCATCTAGTGATTCCATATCTCTTAGAAAAACACACATGCAATGAAACTGGTGGATCCATATGTGGCTAATGAAAATAACACACATGCAATTACTCTAGTTGTTGTTAATGAGAAGAACACACATGCAATGACACTGGTGGATCCATATGTGGTCTCTACAGAGAACACACATGCAATGACACTGGTGGATCCAATTGTGTTTGTGAAGAGAACACACATGCAATGACACTGGTGGATCCATATGTGGTCTCTGAAGAGAACACACATGCAATGACTCTAGTTGTGGTTAATGAGAAGAACACACATGCAATGGCACTGGTGGATCCATAGGTGGATTGTGAAAAGAACACACATGCAATGAACTCTGGTGGAACCATATGCAATGACACTGGTGGATCCATGTGTGGTCTCTAAAAAGAACACACATGCAATGACACTGGTGGATCCATATGTGGTCTGTGAAAAGAATAGACATGAAATGACTATAGGTGTGGTTAATGAAAGAATACATATTTCAATGAGAATGGTGGTTCCATATGCGGTTTGTGAAAAGAACACACATGCAATGACTCTAGATGTGGTTAATGAGAAAAACACACATGCAATGACACTGGTGGATCCATATGTGGTTAATTAAAATAACACACATCCAGTGACTCTAGTTATGGTTAATGAAAAGAACACACATTGCAATGGCACTGGTGGATCCATATGTGGAATGTGAAAAGAACACACATGCAATGTCACTGGTGGATCCATATGTGGTCTGTGAAAAGAATAGTCATGAAATGACTCCAGATGTGGTGTCTGAAAAGAACACACATTTCAATGACACTTGTGGATCCATATGTGCTCTCTGAAAAGAACACTCATCTAGTGACTCCATATGAGGTCTCTTAGAAGAACACAGATGCAATGACACTTGTGGATCCATATGTGATCTCTGAAAAGAACACTCATCTAGTGACTCCATATGAGGTCTCTTAGAATAACACACATGCAATGACACTGGTGGATCCATCTGTGGTTAATGAAAATAACACACATGCAATGACTCTAGTTGTTGTTAATGAGAAGAACACACATGCAATGACACTGGTGGATCCATATGTGGTCTCTATAGAGAACACACATGCAATGACACTGGTGGATCCATATATGGTGTGTGAAGAGAACAAACATGCAATGACACTGGTGGATCCATATGTGGTCTCTGAAGAGAACACACATGCAATGACTCTAGTTGTGGTTAATCAGAAGAACCCACATGCAATGACACTGGTGGATCCATAGGTGGATTGTGAAAATAATACACATGCAATGACTCTAGTTGTTATTAGTAAAAAGAACACACATGCAATGACACTGGTGGATCCATATGTGGTCTGTGAAGAGACCACACATGCAATGACACTAGTGTATCCATATGTGGTCTGTGAAAAGAATAGTCATGAAATGACTCCAAATGTGGTCTCTGAAAATAATACACATTCCAATGACACTTGTGGTTCCAAATGTGGTTTGTGAAAGGAACACACATGCACTGACTCTAGTTGTGGTTAATGAGAAGAAAACACACGCAATGACACTGGTGGATCCCTATGTGGATTGTGAAAATAACACACATGCAATGACTCTAGTTTTTGTGTAAAAAGAACACACATGCAATGACACTAGTGGATCCATATGTGGTCTATGAAGAGAAGACACATGCAATGACACTGGTGGATCCATATGTGGTCTTTGAAAAGAACACACATCTAGTGATTCTAGCTGTGGTTAATGATAAGAACACACATGCAATGAAACTGGTGGATACATATGTGGTTAATGAAAATAACACACATGCAATGACTCTAGTTGTTGTTAATGAGAAGAACACACATGCAACGACACTGGTGGATCCATATGTGGTCTCTGAAGAGAACACACATGCAATGACACTGGTGGATCCATATGTGGTATGTGAAAAGAATAGTCATGAAATTAATCCAGCTGTGGTTAATGAAAGAACACACATTTCAATGACACTGGTGGATCCATATGTGGATTGTGAAAAGAACACACATGCAATGACTCTAACTGTGGTTAATGAAAATAACACACATCCAGTGACTCTAGTTATGGTTAATGAAAAGAACGCACATTGCAATGGCACTGGTGGATCCATATGTGGAATGTGAAAAGAACACACATGCAATGACACTAGTGGATCCATATGTGGTCTGTGAAAAGAATAGTCATGGAATGACTCCAGATGTGGTCTCTGAAAAGAACACAAATTTCAATGACACTTGTGGATCCATATGTGCTCTCTGAAAAGAACACTCATCTAGTGACTCCATATGTGGTCTCTTAGAAGAACACACATGCAATGACACTGGTGTATCCATATGTGGCTAATGAAAATAACACACATGCAATGACTCTAGTTGTTGTGAATGAGAAGAACACACATGCAATGACACTGGTGGATCCATATGTGGTCTCTGCAGAGAACACACATGCAATGACACTGTTGGATCCATATGTGGTTTGTGAAGAGAACACACATGCAATGACACTGGTGGATCCATATGTGGTCTCTGAAGAGAACACACATGCAATGACTCTAGTTGTGGTTAATGAGAAGAACGCACAGGCAATGGCACTGGTGGATCCATAGGTGGATTGTGAAAAGGACACACATGCAATGAACTCTGGTGGAACCATATGCAATGACACTGGTGGATCCATGTGTGGTCTCTAAAGAGAACACACATGCAATGACACTGGTGGATCCATATGTGGTCTGTGAAAAGAATAGACATGAAATGACTATAGGTGTGGTTAATGAAAGAATACACCTTTCAATGAGAATGGTGGTTCCATATGCGGTTTGTGAAAAGAACACACATGCAATGACTCTAGATGTGGTTAATGAGAAGAACACACATGCAATGACACTAGTGGATCCATAGGTGGATTTTGAAAAGAACACACATGCAATGAACTCTGGTGGAACCATATGCAATGACACTGGTGGATCCATGTGTGATCTCTGAAAAGAACACACATTTAAATGATACTGGTGGATCCATATGTGGATTGTGAAAAGAACACACATCCAGTGACTCTATGTAATGTCCCAAATCTTTAATCAAGGTTATCCAAGTTCAAATCAAGCAATTTAGGGTTAACAAAAACTTTTATTAAAGAAAAGGCATATGAATGCATGTGTGTTTGCATTAGTATAGAATTGTGTGCAAATGCCATGTTTGATTATTCTAAATGACATGAAATGGTTTAAAGGTGAATGCCACATCATCTAGACAATTTAGACACAAAATCCAAAGAAAAAGAAATCGAATAAGATTAAATAAGGCAAATGGTCATTTTGACCATTTTAATCCACTAGGCCACTTTAGGTGTGCCTAGAAGTCATTTCCTAACAGAAACAATTCTAGATCTTTTCACCCCTTGCTAGTACAAGTAAAGATGTCCCAAGGCCCACTTTACAAACTTACAAAAACACTTAGCCACTAAATTTAAGTGACATTTGAAAATGGAATCCAATGCATATGAGAAGATCCCACTTTCTCAAAAACCCACCAAACCAACTCCACTTGACAATGCCAAGCAAGCATAGATCACCAAGCATATGTTCGGATCACACACCAAAAATCTTTTCAAAATTCGAATATAAATTTCTTTCGGCCATTTCATTAAACACTTGGTGATCACAGAATTAACTGTCTAACTATTACTATTCTTGATCAATGATTTGTCCACCAATTTGCCCCATTACACTCCCCTTGTGCCCTATTATCCCAACCAGCACCCTAGCACCTCACCCCCAGTGTTGTATGCACCAGTGCCAAGCCACCCGAGCACCTCCTTGCCAGCCCACCATGGTTCAGTCGCAGCTGACTGAACCCAGCTCGCTCATGATGCCTAGGAGGTAGGCGAGATCACACTGCCCCTCTCTATCCCTTCCCCAAGCGTTGGCAGACCCTGGACCACCACAAAACGATCATACCCAGCGTCTGCATGCATCGAAAGCACGCATGAGCGCCCGTGACCGACCAACCATACTGAGAGGCGCCTCGGCAGCTCACGCCACGACCCTAGGAAGCACCAAGACATGCTTTAAATCTATTAGAATAAGAATCTTAAACTTATTGAAATATGATCAACCTTTTAAAGAACATTCCCATGTATTAGAATATGTGGTGATGACATGTGTCCACATGATCCCATGTTTTAATTAGAGAATATTAAATCTTAATTAATTGCAATGAGTAGAAATTACTTTTCTCAAGTAACATAATGAAACTAGTTCTTTAAATCTTGTGATGAATGTGATGATGCTAGATCAACAAGTGTGTGCCTTAGTGTGCTAAATAGACTAGTTAAGTATTGTTTGGTGATTGTGTATCCCGTATTTTATATATTGATGATAGTACCGACCAAGTCTACGAGGAGAAGGAGTTCTACCCTGAAGAAGACGAAGAGAACTTCAATCACTACACCAATCAAGGCAAGCCATCACTAGATGCAAGTTAACCTAAGCAATATGCATTAGGCATGATTGGTTATACATTTTGATTTATACCCATCCCAAGTTTTACTTGCAAGCTTTACTTTTTCTTTACCAAAGTTTCTTTACTTTCGGTAATGCTTTGTGAGATTTTGGAAAGTAGTATAGATAGCATAAAGAGTATAAAACTTGGCCTATACTAGATGTCATTCTATGGCATGAGATTGAGATTAGCATCCCAACTTAGTGAACACTCTTAACTTAGTAGTTAGTGCTAAGCTTAAAACTTGATCACTTTAGATGGGACTACTTGGTGAAAATGATTAATGAAACCTTGGAATAATGAGTCATTCTATTGAGATGTTTTGACATGTGTTGAGAAACACAAATGGTTTATGATGATGAAAATGTTGAGGCATGAGCCTTAGCCCCTAATAAAAACTGATGTTTGGGTTCGGATGTGATACCATTCCTATTTTACCGTATTAGCCGGAAGTTTATATGCATTAGTATGGGTTCCCTCGTGGAAGAGGTTTGAGCTGAGGCTACCTCTTGATGTTGTCCACCTATGAAGTGCACAGGATGGCAGATGAACATGGCTGGGAGGCCAAGCTCATAGTAGAGGTGCTTATACTATAGCGTGTAGAGGAAAAGTTATGATTGATTATCCGCATACTAAGTATGATGATTCAGGGTTATCCCTAACGGATGTATCGAATTTTTTGGTGAAAGTGTACCACCTCTGCAGAGTGTCAAACTATTCGAATAACCGCGTCCGTGGTCATGGATAGCTGGAGTGGCCATATTGTTCCGTCGTCAGATGTTTTCAAAATGACTTATGAAATGAATTATGACTTGACTTGACCACAACAGGGTTGTGACTATGAAAACTAAGTTCCCACTTAGGTGATTTAGAACTTTATTTTACCTTTCTTTGTTTCTGAACACAGCTTAGGTTTCAAATTTAGCTTTCCAAATAAACTTATTAGTGATAGTTTGCGAGTACTTAAAGACTACTCATGGCTTTGTCCTTGGCTATTCCCGTGGCCAGACTATGAGGAGAACTATCAGGAGGAAGGACAGCAGGACGACTATGACAACTAGGATCATCTCCCATCGTCAGCATTGCCTGTGACACTGAAGATAGAGCCCACCGCTATGCTTATTATTATTTTGCTACTTGTTTGTATTAAGACTGGATCATGAGATCCTTTATTTATGTAATACCTTATTACGGTTTGTACTGGATGATGTACTATGATATCCAATCTGTTATGTCTCGCAAAAATGGTAATCCTGGGATTGCGAGGTATGGCATAACAGGCATCTAGGATTAAAAATCCGGGTGTTGACAAGTTGATATCAGAGCCATCCTGACCATAGGAAACCCTAGTTAGAATGGACGACCGAACAAAAACATAGTTTCAAAACCAAAGAAGTAAGTATTTATGAAAACATATTCCCACTCTTATCCTTGATTCTTTCAAAAAAAATCATGTTCCTCAAAAATTCTTATATTCCAACATAAAATTTGACACACTTGATCACATCACTAACTTACTCATCCTAAATTCTTATAGATGGAAGCTTAGTATTGCAAGTTCTACCAGTTGGGCAACGGAAGCCAGCTGATCTTTGAGAGGGATCTTGATGCACTGTCTGAGTACCTTGAGCGCCCGCATCCAGAATTCTTCGGAGCTTAACTCAAGGATTTTCCAGGAGGAGATCTACAATGGCTAATAGTTGCAGATCTTCGAGGCAAGATGGAAGCACCCCTTTCTGAGAAGATTCAATTCACCGTGCGAGAGAACAACTGGCTAGATGCATTAGCCAGGGCTATGCATGAAGCTCTTGCCCGTCTGTGTGGGCAAAATGTCAACCTGATCCAGGAAACTCACTTTGCTCACTATGCAAGGCGTGATTCTATGGGAATGACATTGGAGATGCCAAGTCACTCGGAGATGAAGCGCCAAGTGGAGAATCTTGGCTTCCTGCTGTATGATAGATATAAGGAATTGGACAATGCTCGAGCCTACACCAACCACAACTTTGCCATTGCTGCCAAGAAGGACCAGACTTTTGCCATGCTCATCAAGGATCGCCAATCACTTCGCCGCCAACACGAGAAGAAGGATCGCACCATCGCTCGTCTTCGTAAGAAGGTGGCCGACCTCGAGAAGACCATCCAGGAACATGAAGCTCAGCTTGCAGCAAAAGAAGAAGAGGAAGAAGGTGAAGACATCCAGGGAGATATTCACTCGTACCTCTGTGATGACAATGACTACCTGGAGGATGATGCCATGGATTTCTACACCGATGATGACAACACTGACTTCATTGATGATGAGTAGATGCAGTTGATCACTACCGTAGGAAGCAGTTGTATCGGTCCCACTGTATCTTAGTTCACAGAATGGTTCTTAAAACCATCTGTATTTCCTTTGATGTTGTGGTGTGTGTGTTTGTATCATGTGCTTTGAGTGAATGAATGAATGAGAAGGAGTTAGTTTGCAAAACCTGAGTTCAAACTCAAAGTTTTAGCTTTGAAAACAAAACCATGAACCTTAGAACTTTCCCTCTTACCCCATTATCTATCTCAATCTTCGGATGACTCGTGGAAACCTAGGAGGAAGCAGCTCATCGCAGGACCCGATGATGCAGATTCTGCAGATGCTAGTTTCCGACCGTGAAGCTAGTAGAGCAGAGCGCCAAGCTAACCTAGCCACCCTGCAACAGATCGCTCAGATGGCCCACACTAATCAAGGCCATGGAAATCAGGATCATCATGGATCCAAGCTTAAGAATTTTCAGAATACCAATCCCCCTATCTTCAACAAATCTGAGGAACCCTTAGATGTTGATGACTGACTGCAGACAATGGAGAATAACCTAGAAGTCACAGGAGTTGACACCAACGAGAAGGTACTGTTTGCCACCCACTATCTGGCACGAGATGCAAGAGCCTGGTGGAATAGCACCCGCACAATGAACCACGGTCAAATCATGACGTGAGAAGCTTTAAAGACCAAGTTTATCCGCACCCATGTGCCGCAAGGGTTAGTCACCCGGATGAGAGATGAGTTCAGAGAACTTAAGCAAGGCAGGATGATGGTAGTGGAGTATCGTGATAGATTTTTGTCCTTAGCAAGATATGCCCCTGATGAGATCAACACCGAAGCCAAGAAGAAGGAAAGATTCCTGAACGGACTGCATGATGAGATGCAGACGGTGTTAGTCAACATCCGTTTTGATGATCTCGAAGAGCTAGTCGACTCTGCCATCCAAATGGAAGGGAAGATCAACCAAGTAAATCACAACCGCAAGCGCAGAATGATGCATCAGACTGGGTCCCACAATACCCAGAAGTATCGCCCAACCCGTCTGCAGGGTATGCCTCAAGAAACAATAGACCCCCAATGTCTCGCCCAAGCTACCCCAATCATAGTGGAGGAAACGTGAAGTCCGGAGGAAATCACAATAAAAACCCCGGCAACTCCAACAACTTCAATCGTGCACCACCCAAGTTCAACAACAACAACAACAACAATACTGCCCCAAGGACTGGAAGCAATGTTGTGCCTATTGCAGCCAAAGACAAGTCTCAGATTACTTGTTTTGAGTGTGGAGTGAAGGGTCACTACTCCAACGAGTGTCCAAAGAAGCTTGTAGCCACCACCAATGTGAATGCCCCAGCTCAGCAGCAACGCCGTGTTCAGGCTCGAAGAAGATTTGCCCTAGGGAATTTTCTCAACCGCAACGGTCGTCTGTTCCACATGAATGCTGAAAAAGCCCAAGAAGCACCAGATGTCGTGCTGGGTATGTTTTCTGTTAACTCAGTATTAGCAAGAGTGTTGAGCATCGCACTCGTTTGTTACCGAAGAATTTGCATGCACTAGTAAGATTCACCCAACCAATTTGAAGCATGTTCTGATAGTTCAAATACCTGGTCAACCACCAAAGCTAGAAAAATTTGCAAGGTTGTACCTATCAGAATCCATGGGTTAGATTTTTATGCAGATCTAATAGTACATGGAACCAAAGGTTTGGAAGTAGTACTAGGGATGGATTGGATGTCGAAACATAAAGGATTGATCGACTGTGCCAAGAAAGCAATCACCATGACCAGTAGCTCTGGAGTATAAGTAGAGCATGTATCTGAAACCTTGCCCCGTCAATTCAAATGCAACAAGAGTCTAGCCCTACCCACCATTGACCAAGTCAGAGTAGTCTATGAATACCCCGACTTATTCCCAGATGAATTGCCCCGTATGCCCCCAAATCGGGATATTGAGTTCATTATTAAACTAATTCCTAGAACTGAACCCATAGCCCAGAGACCTTATAGCATGAACCCATCAGAATTAGTGGAGCTAAAGAAGCAACTTGATGCTATGCTGGAGAAAGGATTGATTCAACCAAGCGCATCACCATGGAGATCGCCTGTTTTGTTTGTCCACAAGAAAGATGGAGGCAACCGCTTGTGCACAGATTACCAGAAGTTGAATGATGTCACCATCAAGAACAAGTACCCTTGCCCAAGATAGAGGATCTATTTGATCATTTGACTGGTTCCAGAGTGTTCTCTAATATTGATCTTAGGACTGGTTATCATCAACTTAAGATTCGTGCAACAGATATTCCAAAGACCGCCTTTACCACTAGATATGGATTGTATGAGTATACGGTCATGTCTTTTGGATTAAACAATGCCCCCGCTTAATTCATGAATAAGATCTTTAAGAACTTTCTGGATAAGTTCGTCGTTGTATTTATCGACGATATTTTTATCTATTCCAAGTCAGAAGAACACCATGAGCAACATCTGAGAATCATACTTGAAACCCTTAGAGAGCATCAGTTGTATGCCAAGTTTAGCAAATGTGAGTTTTGGTTGAAAGAAGTAGGATTGCTCGGACATATTGTGTCGGCAGGGGGAGTCACTGTTGATCCTGCCAAGATCAAAGATGTGGAAGAATGGAAAGCCACAACCACTCAAAACCAAGTCCGTGCATTTCTCGGATTAGCGGGATATTACCGCAAGTTTGTAGAACGATTTTCAAGCATCGCAAGACCAATGACCCAATTGTTGAAGAAAGACAAGAAGTTTGAATGGACTGACAAATGTGAAGCAAGTTTTCAAGAGCTCAAGAAGAGATTGATTTCCGCCCCAATATTGAGTATGCCAAATATCAAGAAGCCTTTTGATGTGTATTGTGATGCATCCAAGATTGGTCTCGGATGTGTGTTGATGCAAGAAGGAAAAGTGATAGCATATTTGTCAAGACAACTGAAGCAGCATGAGCAAAACTACCGTACACATGATCTTGATCTAGCAGCTGTAGTTTTAGCTTTGAAGACATGGCGTCATTACCTTATGGGTAATCGCTGTGAGATTTATTCAAATCACAAGAGCTTGAAGTATATTTTCACTTAGAAGGAGCTGAATATGAGGCAAAGGAGATGGATAGAGTTAATCAAGGATTATCACCTTGACATTCACTATCACCCCAGCAAAGCCAATGTGGTAGCGGATGCTCTTAGCAGATTGCCATGTAGGTTAAACACCATGATAAAAGAGAACCAACCAAGTTTGCATGAAGAATTGGATCAGTTTAGAACAGAGCTAGTTAGCAAAGGATTTTTAGCTAGCATTGAACTTCAACCCACTTTGATTAGCCAAATCAAGGAGGCCCAGAAGGGAAATGCAAGTAACGACAGAATCAAACGTCGTATTGGTACAGGAAAGGTACCTGGATTCACCGAAGATGAAGAAGGAGTTCTGTGGTACAAAGGACGTATCTGTGTGCCAGCAGATTTGGAGTTGAAGCAAGTTATCATGCAAGAAGCTCATGATACTATTTATTCAATCCACCCCGGAGGAACGAAGATGTATCAAGATTTGAAGGAGCAATTTTGGTGGCACAAGATGAATTGAGAAATCAGAAGCTACATAGCCAAGTGTGATATCTGTCATAGAGTCAAAGCGGAACAAATGGTTTATGATGATGAAAATGTTGAGTGCTGACTCGTGTACTAATGATGAGTCATTCTATTGAGATGTTTTGACATGTGTTGAGAAGAACAAATGGTTTATGATGATGAAAATGTTGAGTGCTGACTCGTGTACTAATGAGCTCGTTGGGGAACCCCAAGAGGAAGGTATGATGAGCACAACACTAAGTTTCCCTCAGTTATGAAACCAAGGTTATCAATCCAGTAGGAGCAAAGAAACATCCCAAAGGTTTAGCTAGCTGAAATTTGGCAGGGCGCACTACCGGTGCCAACAACAACATGGAGACCTGCACAACACAAACACAGAACTCCTTCCCCAACTTGCGATGAGGTTGTCAATCTCACCGATTTTGCTGAAAACAAAGGATTAAACGTATCGAGTGGAAGAAAGTAATAGTTTGTAGAAAGTAAACACAAAACGGTAAATAGTTGTAGATTGATGGTAAAAGAAAGGACTGGGTCCATAGTTCACTAGAGGTGGCTCTCCTTGAGATACATAACATGTTGGGTGAACAAATTACAGCGGGGCAATTGACAAACATCGAGAAAGCATACAAGCATATACTAATCATCTTGACTCCTTTGAGATTCGATTGGGCATTGATACATTGCAAATGTATCTATAATTTTTGATGCTCCATCCTTGGTTTTATCCACTTTCTTGTGTTTTGTCCACACTTTGGAGTACTTTTCATATGATTTCTTGGACTAACCTATTAACAAGAGCCACAGTGCCAGCTGACTGTTTTCTGCTATTTTTGGTTCCAGGAAAGTCAGAAAATCAATATTCTCGGAATTTGGACGAGACAAAAGCCAAAGTGCCTATTTTTCCAGAAGACTCTAGGAGCCACAATACGAGACGGAGGAGGGCCAGGGGCTAGCCACACCCCCCCAGGCCCGGGCTGGGCCTAGCCGCGCCGGGGCATGGTGTGGTGGCCCCAGGCACCCCCTCGGTCTCCCTCGTCGCCTATAAGAAGCCTTCTGACCTAAAAACTTCGGGGGGTTCGATGTTTTTCCACGAAAAGTTCCACTGCGCCGTCGCCACCAAAGGGGAGATTCGGGGACAGAAGTTCTGTTCAAGCACCGGGGACGGGGAAGTGCCCCCGGAGCCATCTCCGTCGATCTCCACCATCATCTTCATCGACCATCCATGTTTCCCCCATCTATGAGTGAGTAATCCCCCCTGTAGGCTATGGGGATGGTAGGGATTGGATGAGATCGTTCATGTAATGGCATCTGATTGTTAGGGCATGGTGCCTAGTATCTTTTATTAGTGCTTTATGACTTTGTTGCGACTTGTTGTGCTTAATGCTTGTCACTAGGGCCCGAGTGCCATTATTTCAGATCTGAACTTGTTATTGATTCATTATGATAGTATTGTTCTTGGTCTTATCTACAAGTTGTATACACACATCGTTGTCCGGACCTATGGCCCCGAAGTAGCGAAATCGGGATAACTTGGAAGGAAAGGCTTTGATGTGAGGATCACATGTGTTCACGGAGTGTTAATGCTTTGCTCTGGTGCTCTATTAAAGGAGCACCTTAATTGCCGATAGTTCCCTAGAGGCCCCGCTACAAACGGGTGGCGGGACAAAGATGTTGTGCAAGTTCTCATTGCGAGCACGTATGACTATATATGGAACACATGCCTAGGATTGTCTAGTACTTGGATGCTTTATCTTATTTATCTGCAATTGCCCTATGTTCTGATTGCTATGTGAATTGTCTTGTCCATGCAACGCCCGTCCATCCATCCCTATGCCTACCCCATCGCTTGTTTTCGAACCCACCTCTTTGCTTTTACTACTGTCTTTGCTTTACTACTGATGTTACTTTACTATTCCTAATACAAAGCTGTTGCTACTGATAAACTGTTGTGAGCAAGATTGTTTCCAGGTGCAGCTGAATTGATAACTCAGTTGTTAAGGCCGATAAATATTCTTTGTCTCCCCCTGTGTCGAATCAATAAATTGGGTTTCACTTCCCTCGAAAATACTGCGATACACCCCCTATACTTGTGGGTTATCAGGCATTACAACATTATACATAGACCGCCATCCAACTGCATCCATGACGAATAATCCACCTTTAGGTTATCATCCTAACCCCCTCCAGTATTAAGTTGCAAGCAACGGATAATTGCATTACGAATTACGTGTAAAGTAAACAATACGATTGTTCTATGAACAAAGGATTGTTGTTTTCTCCCTAGTAACAACAGCACATCTCGTACCTTAGAGATTTTTGTCACTTCCCCAGATTACCAGAGGCATGAACCCACTATCGAGCATAAATACTAACTCTTGGAGTTGCTAGCATCTACTTGTCCAAGATAACTACTAACAACGGAAAGCATGCAAGATCACAAATAACAAAGACATGATAGAATCAATAATCAATCTGAAATAGCATCTCAATATCCATCGGATCCCCGCAAACACAACATGTAGGAATTACAAATAGATGATCTTGATCATGAACGGAGCTCAGAAGATCTAAACATGATAGCACAAAGGAGGAGAACCAGCCATCTAGCTACTACATGGACCCGTAGTCCAGAGATGAACTAGTCACGCATCACACTGGAGGCTTGCATGATGATGAAGAAGGCCTCCAGGGTGAATTCCCCTCTCCGACAGGGTGCCGAGAAGAGCTTCAGGTCCCTCCAGGTCTAGGGATGGAGATGACGGCGGCTACAGAGTCTTTTTGTGGATTTTTGATCGGGGACTTAGGCTTTCCGTATTAGAGGAAATATATAGGCGGAAGGAGAGGCCGAGGGGGTGCCTGGGGCGGCCAGATCACCCACAGCAGGCTGGCTGGCCATGCCAGTGGTGTGGCCGGGCCCCAACCCCTCTCCGTCTCGTATTGTAGCTCTAGGTGTCCCTCGGTGAAAAACTAATTTTGGCTTTTCTCCCGTCCAATTCCGAGAATATTCATTTTCTGACTTTCCTGGAACCAAAAATAGCAGAAAATAGGCAGCTGGCACTACGGCTCTTGTTAATAGGTTGGTCCAAGAAATCATATGAAAAGTACTAAAAAGTGTGGACAAAACACAAGAAAGTAGATAAAACCAAGCATGGAACATCACAAATTATGGATACGTTTGCAACGTATCAACATCCCCAAGCTTAACTCCTGCTCGTCCTCGAGTAGGTAAGTGTTAAAAAGAAAGAATAAATTTTGAGGTGACCGCCACCATCAAAAACATGATCAAAGTATTTGTAAAAAATTCAAAGCTGGGATCATAGTACTTCAATCATAACATGAAAGACAAAGTTCTAGCAATAAGACAAAGTAACTATGTTGCAACATGAAAAGGCACAAACAAAAGATTCATGAATAACAATGCTTTGCAAGACGTTAGTTTGTTTCACATAAAGAAAACATAGCATAGTGGCATTCAGCTTGTCCCTCATAGAGTAGCGAACATAAATGCATAGGACACCTTCAAAGTTTATAAGAGTGACTAGATACAAATAGTTTAAAACAAGCAATATCAAGGTATGCATCAATCAACAAGTCTTGGGACAATGCACATAGAACTAAGAATGACCACTATGCTCTCAAAGTAGGTGCATAAAGGTAGAAGGTGGAGACTCAACATAAAAGTAAAAGAAAGGCCTTCATAGAAGGAAGTAGGGATTCAAGTCTCATAAAGATCTTCCAAAACTTATGGTACTTATTAGCTTTCAGCTCTCAATTCCCCTATCATAAGCATCTTGAAGGTGATTAAGGTTAAAGTGACACAACTAAGAGGATATGCTTGACAAGTTATAAACCAAAATCTCATGCCCCTTACTTACGAAGACCGAACCTCATGCTACTCAAATTTAGTCACAAGTAAGCTCGTGTCATTGTAAGTACATGTGTATCATAGAGAATCGCCAACGGGTACCCCTTGCACATGATACAGGAGCTATCCCATAATCAAAATGACAAGGCAAGCAGACAATGACCATCTCAGCGATCTTTTTTTTTGCTATTTGCATAGGTTTTTATTGAGGATGCTTCATAGAGTGCTCATTATGGTTATGCTGCAAGTTTCCACCATGAATAGGCATGGCTTAGTCTAGCGACCCACGCGTTTCTCTAACACAAATACAAACTCCATGATCTTACAAGTTCCCCTTTTATTTCACACTGTCGGGATCCATAAGCAAAAGAACATGATATCAACGGGGTACAAAGTACAGGTGCAATGTTGAAAGCGTTCCCCATGATACATGGTTCTACTAACTTCAACTTATAAAGCGCAAGCATATACGCAACAAAGATGGACGCAATGGTTCAGGTTTATTAAATGCAAAAAAGTAAAGTGTGCCATCAGTTCGTGAGAGCTCTAATCCCTAGTTTTCTCATAACAAGTTTAATTTGGAAGGTAGACAAAAACATGAATATACTTGGAATAGAATATGCTAGTAGGTAGGTATGGTGGACTCTTTGGAATAACTTGGTTTTAGGAGTTGGATGCATGAGTGGAACTCATACTTGGTTGTGAAGGCTAGCAAAAGATTGGGAGCGCCAAACTAAGAGAGCAATAATGGCCATAATCATGCAGAGCGACAAAACATCATTAATCAAAGCATAAAGTGATACTAGAAGTTGAAAACTTCAGGATCATAAAGGCTATGGTGACTTGGGATAGTCATAACATGGTGTGAGCATGCGCCAAGTCAACCCAAATAAAGCATCAAAGGAGAATACCATAATACTATGCTTTAATATGCTAAAACAAAGCATGATTCTTCCAAGGTACATTAAGAAATCTCAGTTGTTTATAACAAGTCATGCTACAACAAATAATAGTAAGCATAAAGCCAAAACAATATCAAGCATGGCATGACAAAGCATAGGCCACAGTCAAAAACAAACTCTCTTTACCACTTAAGCATGAACTTTCCTACTCTTTTCCAATCGAAACCAAACTATTTGAAAACCAATGTATGAAAGAGGGGGGGTCCAACCAATTAATTCAGAAAACTAAGAAAACAAAGCAAACGAAAAACCAAAATGAAAAAAAAGAATAAGACGCTCCAAGAACAACACAACTGTGCATGAAACAATAAAAATGAAGCGTTTGGAAGAAACCTGGGATTTTTATTGATGAAGAAGGGGATGCCTTGGGCATCCCCAAGCTTTGACGCTTGTACTACTTGGATATTTTTTAGGGTGACACGCGTGGCATCCCCAAGATTGAGCTTTAGTCCATTCTTCATCTCATTACTCATTCCTTCCATACACCTGAAATTTTTCCTTCATACAAAACTTCACACAATCTTTATTAGCAATATTAGTGCACTCAAGATAATAGGTATTTAGGTTCAGTTCTAACACCAATAAAACTTCCATTAGAACACAATATACTGTAGCACATCCCTTAGAAATCTTAATTCCCCAAAAGAACTCAAAAACAAACCAACAAGAAGCAAATGCAGAAAATGGCAGAAATCTGTCAAAACAGACCAGCAGGTAAAGACGAATTTCTTAGAAGACCTTCTGTTTCTCAAATCGAAAAGTGTTGAACTAAAGAAAGTTAGATAACAACCTGGGGAAGAAGCACAAAACTTCACGCCTCAAAAGGACGTACAGAGATTTTACACGAATTTTTATGGTGAAGTACAGAAATCTGTTTCAGGATAGCAACTTTCCCAATCATTACTTCTCTCTCATTAGAGGTTACTCTTGGCACAAAAAAGCAAATAAAAAGGATAAGGAGCGGTTATTACTGAAGTAATAACTTCGAAGACTCATCTAAACCTTTTGGGTTATCTCCCAATAAGTACTTTTCTTTAACGCCTTTAAGTTAGGCATAAGAAGCAAGAAAAAGGATCAAGTGTTCTCAAATGAAGAAACATTAAAACCAAATTTCTTGCCCTTACCTCTCTTACTTTTATTCCTAACCTTGGGGAACTTATGAATGCATGGTGGAGAAACAAAGCGCATGGTGCCCTTTTCCACATCTATTATTGCTTCAAGGAGCTTCAATAGGGATCTTACAAGTGTGATTTGTCCTTTTCCTACACATTCAATAACAAGATAATCAGAAGAAACAATTTTCCCTAGGATCTTTGTAAACACTCCTTCAACTATTCCAATGGGTAATATTGTGGCATTATTAGCAAGAAAAATTTCTTCTCCTCCTCCAGAAAGCCCCCAAAGATTCAAAGATTCCTTGTTTAAAAGTGAAAATCATTTCCTCAGGTGACATAGTGTTTGGAGCAATGCTAGACATAATGGCAACTTAAGATAGGATCTAATTTTTGTGTGTTTGAATGAAGAAAGCAAACTTGTAAAACTTTTTTTTGTGTGTTTTTGATAAAGAAACAAGCAAATAAAGCAAAAAGAAACTAAGAAAAACAAAAACAACAAAGTAAAGAGATTGGTTATGAGGGACCCCCTTGTGAAGATGTCCTTCACTCCCTGGCAACGGTGCCAGAAAAATACTTGCTGACTCGTGTACTAATGAGCTCGTTGGGGAACCCCAAGAGGAAGGTATGATGAGCACAACAGTAAGTTTCCCTCGGTTATGAAACCAAGGTTATCAATCCAGTAGGAGCAAGGAAACACCCCAAAGGTGTAGCTAGCTGAACTTTGGCAGGGCGCACTACCGGTGCCAACAGCAACGTGGAGACCTACACAACACCACCACATAACTCTGTCCCAAACTTGCGATGAGGTTGTCAATCTCACCAGTTTTGCTGAAAACAAAGGATTAAACGTATCGAGTGGAAGAAAGTAATAGTTTTTAGAAAGTAAACACAAAACGGTAAACAATTGTAGATTGATGGTAAAAGAAAGGACCGGGGTCCATAGTTCACTAGAGGTGGCTCTCCTTAAGATAGATAACATGTTGCGTGAACAAATTACAACGGGGCAATTGACAAACATCGAGAAAATATACAAGCATATACTAATCATCTTGACTCCTTTGAGATTCGATTGGGCATTACAACATTATACATAGTCCGCCATCCAACTTCATATATGACTAATAATCCACCTTCAGGTTATCATCCGAACCCCCTCCGGTATTAAGTTGCAAGCAACGGATAATTGCATTAGGAATTGCATGTAAGGTAAACAATACGATTGTTCTATGAACAAAGGATTGTTGTTTTCTACCTAGTAGCAACAACACATCTAGTACCTTAGAGATTTCTGTCACTTCCCCAGATTACCAGAGGCATGAACCCACTATCGAGCATAAATACTATCTCTTGGAGTTACTAGTATCTACTTGGCCAAGATAGCTACTAACAACGGAAAGCATGCAAGATCACAAATAACAAAGACATGATAGAATCAATAATCAATCTGAAATAGCATCTATATATCCATTGGATCCCCACAAACACAACATGTAGGAATTACAAATATATGAACTTGATCATGAACGGAGCTCACAAGATCTAAACATGATAGGACAAAGGAGGAGAACCAGCCATCTAGATACTACATGGACCCATAGTCTAGAGATGAACTAGTCACGCATCACATCGGAGGCTCGCATGATGATGAAGAAGGCTCCAGGGTGAATTCCCCTCTCCGGCAGAGTGTCGGGAAGAGCTTCAGATCCCTCCCGATCTAGGGATGGAGATGACGGCGGCTACAGACTCTTTCGTGGATTTTTTATCGGGTACTTAGGGTTTCCGTATTAGAGGCAATATATAGATGGAAGGAGAGGCCAAGGGGTGCCTGGGCGGCCAGACCACCCCCTGGCGTGGGCCAGGCCTGGCCGTGAGGCCAGGTGGTGTGGCTGAGCCCCAGCCCCTCTCCATCTCGTATTCTGGCTCCAGGTGTCCCTCGGTGAAAAACTAACTTTGGCTTTTGTCCTGTCCAATTCCGAGAATATTCATTTTGTGACTTTCCTGGAACCAAAAAC
The DNA here is from genome assembly GCA_023614405.1 of Avena insularis. Classification (NCBI taxonomy): domain Eukaryota; kingdom Viridiplantae; phylum Streptophyta; class Magnoliopsida; order Poales; family Poaceae; genus Avena; species Avena insularis. The sequence goes on from CM042686.1 coordinate 318,972,686, forward strand.
AGCAGAAAATAGGCAACTGGCACTGTGACTCTTGTTAATAGGTTAGTCCAAGAAATCATATGAAAAGTACTCCAAAGTGTGGCCAAAACACAAGAAAGTAGATAAAACCAAGCATGGAACATCAAAAATTATGGATATGTTTGCAACGTATCATTAAGGCATGAGCCTTAGCCCTTTATGAAAACTGATGGTTGGGTTCAGATGCGATACCATTCCAATTTTACCTACAACCACAATACCTGAATTGGGTAAGGCTTAGCTAGATGTTTATATGCATTAGTATGGGTTCCCTCGTGGAAGAGGTTTGAGCTGAGGCTACCTCTTAATGTTGTCCACCTATGCAGTGCCCAGGATGGAAGATGTCCATGGTTGGGAGGCCAAGCTCATAGGAGAGGTGCTTATACTAGAGTGTGTAAAGGTAATGTTATGATTGATTATCCACATACTAAGTATGATGATTTAGGGTTATCCCTGACAGATGTATCGAATTTTGTGGTGAAAGTGTACCACCTCTGCAGAGTGTCAAACTATTCGAATAGCCGCATCCGCGATCATGGATAGTTGGAGTGGCCATACTGTTCCGTCGTCAGATGTTTTCAAAATGACTTATGAAATGAATTGTGACTTGACTTGACCACAATAGGGTTGTCACTATGAAAACTAAGTTCCCACTTAGGTGATTTAGAACTTTATTTTACCTTTCTTTGTTTCTGAACTCAGCTTAGGTTTCAAATTTAGGTTTGCAAATAAACTTAGAGCTTAGTATTCCTACTAGCACTAACTTACTTGTTAGTTATAGTTTGTGAGTACTTATTATGGTTTGTAATGGATGATGTACTGTGATATCCAATCTGTTATGTCTCGCAAAAATGGTAATCCTGGGATTGCGAGGTATGGCATAAAAGACATCTGGGATTAAAAGTCCGGGTGTTGACACTCTAGCTTTGGTTAATGAGAAGAACACACATGCAATGACACTGGTGGACCCATATGTGGTTAATGAAAATAACACACATGCAATGACTCTAGTTGTTGTTAATGAGAAGAACACACATGCAATGACACCGGTGGATCCATATGTGGTTAATGAAAATAACACACATGCAATGAACTCTGGTGGATCCGTATGCAATGACACTGGTGGATCCGTATGCAATGACACTAGTGGATCCATATGTGGTTAATGAGAAGAACACACATTTCAATGACACTGGTGGATCCATATGTGGTCTGTGAAAAGAATAGTCATGAAATGACTCCAAATGTGGTCTATGAAAAGAACACACATTTCAATTACACTGGTGGATCCATATGTGGTCTCTGAAAAGAACACACATCCAGCTGTGGTTAATGAGAAGAAAACGCATGCAATGACACTGGTGGATCCATATGTGGATTGTGAAAATAACACACATGCAATGACTCTAGTTTTTGTTAGTAAAAAGGACACACATGGAATGACACTAGTGGATCCATATGTGGTCTGTGAAGAGAACACACATGCAATGACACTGGTGGATCCATATGTGGTATGTGAAAAGAATAGTCATGAAATGACTCCAGATGTGGTCTCTGAAAACAACACACATTTCAATGACACTGGTGGATCCATATGTAGTCTCTGAAAAGAAGACACATCCAGCGACTCTAATTGTGGTTAATGAGAAGAACACACATGCAATGAAACTGGTGGATCCATATGTGGTTAATCAAAATAACACACGTGCAATGACTCTAGTTGTTGTTAATGAGAACACACATGCAATGACACTGGTGGATCCATGTGTGGTCTCTGAAGAGAACACACATTTCAATGACACTGGTGGATCCATATGTGGTCTGTGAAAAGAATAGTCATGAAATGACTCCAAATGTGGTCTATGAAAAAACACACATTTCAATTACACTGGTGGATCCATATATGGTCTCTGAAAAGAACACATATCCAGTGACTCTAGATATGGTTAATAAGAAGAACAGACATGCAATGACACTGGTGGATCCATATGTGGTTAATGAAAATAACACACATGCAATGACTCTAGTTGTTGTTAGTAAAAAGAACACACATGCAATGACACTGGTGAATCCATGTGTGGTCTCTAAAGAGAACACACATGCAATCACACTGGTGGATTGATACGTCTAAAACGTATCTACTTTCCCCAACACTTTTGCTATTGTTTTTCCTCTAAACTTGTGTGATTTGGATACAACTAACACGGACTGATGCTGTTTTCTGCAGAATTACCCTGGTGTCTAGTTTTTGTGTAGAAAATCAAATATCAGGAAAAATCCCGGAAAATATGCCAAAAATCCTTTTCACCAGAAGAATCATAGAGCCAGAAGACGTGACGGAGGAGGGCCACGAGGGGCCCACACCACCTGGCCGCGCGGGCCAGGCCATGCCGCGCCTGGGGGTGGTGTGGCCACCTCGGTCACCCCCTCAGCCTCCCTCTTCGCCTATAAGTTGCCTCTTGACCTAAAAACCAAGAGGGGTTTGATGTTTTCCAAAAAGAGTTCCGCTATGCCGCCACCACCAGATTCTGTGATTTGGAACCAGAAACTCCATTCTGGAACCCTGCCGAGGATGGGGAATTGGAGGAGATCATCGCCATCATCATCACCATCGCTTCTCCATCGACCATCCATGTTTCCCCCATCTATGAATGAGTAATCCCCCGCTGTAGGCTATGGGGATGGTAGGGATTGGATGAGATCGTTCATGTAATGGCATCAGATTAATAGGGCATGGTGCCCAGTATCTATTATTAGTGTTTTTTGACTTTGTTGCAACTTGTTATGCTTAATGCTTGTCACTAGGGCCCAAGTGCCATGATTTCAGATATGAACATGTTATTGATTCATTATGATAGTATTGTTTATGGTCTTACCTGCAAGTTGTATACACATATTGTTGTCCGGATCACATGTGTTCACGGAGTGTTAATGCTTTGCTCTGGTGCTCTATTAAAAGGAGCAGTTTAATTGCTAGTAGTTCCCTCAAGGCCCCGTTGCAAACAGGCTGGCAGGACAAAAGATGTTGTGCAAGTTCACATTGCGAGCACGTATGACTATATATGGAACACATGCCTATGATTATCTAGTACTTGGATGCTTTATCTTATTTATCTAACAAAAGCCCTATGTTTTGATTGACATATGAATTGTGTTGTCCATGCAACGCCTGTCCATCCATCCCTATTCCTACCGTGCTTTAATCCTACTGTTTACTGCAATTGTTACTACTGTGTTTACTTTTACTACTGATATTGCTTTGCTATTGCTATTACAAAACTATTGCTAGTGATAAACTGCTGTGAGCAAGATTGTTTCTAGGTGCAGCTGAATTGACAACTCAGTTGTTAAGGCTTATAAATATTCTTTGGCTCCCCTTGTGTCAAATCAATAAATTGGGTTTCACTTCCCTCAAAAATACTGCGATACACCCCCTATACTTGTGGGTCATCAACACTATTTTCTGGTGTCGTTTCTAGGGAGCATAGCTCTATTTATCAAGTTCACTTTGAATCACTATCGTTCGCTGCCATCCATTCATCATGGGTAAGTCTCGTGATGGCAAGGTTCCTATTTTACCATCCACTACAAGGAGAGGTACGGTTCTAAACACCTCTGTTGCTCTTGATTCACCGTCTGTTATGAGTAAGTTCCTTACACCACCACACACACATGCTACACATACTGCTACTACTTCTAAATCTAAAACTTTGGATACTTATGATGTTGTTTCTACTGTGCTTGATAAGAGTGGTTCATTAGGTCCTTTCCTAGATGCTACGATTGCTAGAACTATAGCTGGAAATACTGAAACTCCTAATGAAGACACTACTACACCTGTCAGTTCACCTGAGTCTAGAGAGAGCTATGATATTGAAGATGGTTATATAGATATGACCGATAAATTTATTAAAGAATGTCAAAACACCCATGATAGGAGTGCTATTAAGAGTCTCCTTGAGAGGCGTACTATAAAACCCAAATTATCTCATAATGCTAAGTTTGCTACATCTCCCATAAACATTAAGGATAAGGATTATGATTTCTCTCTATTTATCTTACATAACTATTGTTGAGAAAGAACCTTTTTGTGGGACTAAGAATGAAAGTGCTATAGCACATATGACTAAGATTTCTACCATGAGTGGCCTGTTTTCTGATGATATTAAGATGCGCACCTACTTTGTTGCTAAATTTTTCCCTTTCTCGTTGAAAGAAGAAGCTAAAACTTGGTTTAATAATTTACCTATTGGATCTATTGATAGCCTTGATTGCTTGATTAGTACCTTCCTTCAGAAATATTTTCCTCCTAGTGCTAGACATGCTATTTTGCATGAACTTTTTTATTTTAAACTGGGAGAAAAAGAGATATTGCCTGAATCATGGGCAAGGTTTTGTGCTTTGATTCATGCACATGCTAGATGTCCATTACCTAAGAATGAGCTTCTTGACATATTTTATAATGGACTAACTGAAGAATCTAGGACATACCTGGATAGTTGTGCTGATTGTGTTTTCAGGAATAGGACTCCCAAGGAAGCTGAGGAATTAATGGCTAAAATAAGCAAGAATTATGAAGATTGGACTCCTCCTGAACCAGCTATACCTGAGACAACTATACCTGAACCAACTACCCCTGCGCCTATACCAACATCAAAGAAGAGGGGAGTTATCGAACTAAATGATGAAGTGATGCAGGAAGCTAAGAAATGTCTTAAGGAGAAGGGTATTAAAGCTGCAGACATCAAGAATTTACCTCCTATAGAAGAATTATGTAAGCCAATATTCCACTCATCCACTATTGAGGTACACTCTCTCCAACATTTGATGAAGGTGATATTCCTTACTCTAAACCTCCTGATCAATCCTTAGAAGAATTTGAGGTTTTTATTGTTAAGCAAGATAATTTTAATAAAAGGGTGCAAAATCATTTAATGTAAAACTCTAGAGCCATCATTGAGTTATAAGATACTATGGAAAGAACCTCTAATGATGTTAAAATGCTTGTTAAACATTTTCAAATGGTTCAAACTCAAATTGATCAGCTTATTAAGGTACAAAAAGACTTGCTAGTGAATGCTGCTAAAGAAAAACATTCTTATGAAATTAGAACTAGAAGTGGTGCTGCCACCCAGAATCCTCTATATCCTGAGGGGCATCCTAAAAGAATTGAGCAGGATTCTCAACAAGCTGAAAATAGTGGTACTACTCCTAAGAAAAGAAAAAAGAAACATAAAACAATTGTAGAATCCTCTGAACCTGCTAAGGATCCTAATAGTATATTTGTCTCTGATGCTGAAACTGAAAGTGGTAATGAGAAAAATGATGCTCCTCATAAAGAAAAAGTTGAAGAAACTGAAAGGCACAATAAGAATACTAAATACACTAAAGAAGATTTTTTTGCTAAGAAACATGGTAGTGAAAGAGAGCCTTGGGTCCAGAAACCTATGCCTTTCCCTGATAAGAAACACAAGTCAAAGGAAGATGAACACTATAATAAGTTTTTTGAGTGGATGAAACCTTTATTCTTGCGAATTCCTTTGACTGATGCTATTAAATTTCCTCCTTATTCAATGTATATGAAGGATATTGTCTCGAATAAAAGGAAGATCCCTAATGAAGAAATTTCTACTTTGGTTGCTAATTATTCCTTTAATGGTAAGGTTCCAGAGAAACTTGGAGACCCACGAATTCCAACTATTCCATGCTCTATTAAAAATAGTTATGTTAGAACTGCTTTGTGTGATTTGGGAGCAGGAGTTAGTGTTATGCCTTTTTCTCTCTATAAGAGACTTCAATTGGAAAAACTAATACCAACTGATATAGCTTTGCAAATGGCTGATAAATCTACTACTATTCCTATTGGTATATGTGAGGATGTACCTATTCAAGTGGCTCATAATTTCTTGATATTAACTGATTTTGTTGTGCTTGAAATGCCTGAAGATGATAATATGTCTATTATTCTTGGGAGACCTTTTCTTAATACTGCAGGAGCTCTTATTAATTGTAATCAAGTAAAGGTGACTTTTAATGTTAATGACAAGGAGCATACTGTCTATTTACCCAAGAAGATTGATAGGACTTATGGCTTAAATTCAATTGAACAGGTTGAGGGCATCTAAGTTGGAGAAATATATTGTCCCATACCACGAGAAAAATATGAAACTATTATGATTGGGACCATTGCTATCAAGGTTGAGGTAACATAATCATTAGTGGAATATAAAGTTTTGTTTCATATAAAATTGCTTTGCTAACAAGAACTGATCAACCTTGTTAACAAAGGGATTTTAATAAACAAAACAATGTTTTCACCATGATTATGTTTGCTTACTTTTACTTTATCCTTTTTAGTTTTTTCTTTCGTTTAGTTTACTTTTATGTTGTTAGTTGCTTGCATGTTAGAGTGTCTTAGAACTTCTGAAGTTTTAGATTTGTTTTGTTATTGCATCATTCCAAAATCATCTTTCTGTCAGAAAATCATCCATCTATACCTGAACATTGCTCAAAAATAAAGTGTCTCGAAAAATTCCAGAAAATTCATATTAAATTTTTACGTGAAAAGGGGCAGAGAAGTGCCTGGAGAGTACCAGGAGGCCCACCAGGAAGGCACACCACCTGGTGGCACAGCCAGCCCAGGGGCGCGCCTGGCCATGGTGTGGGCCACCCCTGGCCCTCCACTCACTCTCCCACTTGCCACTTCCTTCTCTCTCCCAAGAAAACATCAGTTCATTGCTCGAAATCGCGTTCTTGCTGTTCTTGGCCGTGATTTTTCGATCTCCTTGCTCAACCCATCTTTTCTGCTAAAATTTGGAGCATTTGTTCTCCGGTATGTGACTCCTCCGCTTGTCCAAGTAGATTTGTGTTTAGTGGTTTATATCTTGAGTATTTTGCTGCTGTAGGTGACAAGTTATGAGATCTTGTAAGCTTGTTCAATGCTTAGAGATATTGTTTTGATGCATGTTTAGGCCTCTTACAAGTCTCTATGAGTAGTTCCCTTCATTATGTATTCACTTTTCATTCACTTGTATAATGGATGTTTAAATTTCAGAATATCAAAGATGAACAACCACACCTTTGGAGAAATATTTGAGAGGGACACACCCAGGAGGGTAAGGACTTCAAGATCAACCTCTCAGTGTAGGCCATCATACAATAAAGATCTCATTGCACCATGCTTTGGAAATGAAGGAGATGAGGGAGATGCTCACCCATCTACCTTCCCTTCTTTTACCTTTTAGCAAGCTGCAGGGATCCTCAATGATTTCTTACTACTAGTTCAGAGGGTTCGCCTGACCACGTACATGGAAGATGAGAGTGAGAAATATGCCGTGATCACCAAAACTTTTGTTGAGAGTTTTGTTTTCACTAACACCCCTTAGCAGTCATCTGTTTCGTTCAGAATTTATTATCAGCCTATTACCATATCATTGGAAAGGTTTTGCAGCATTATAGGTATAGCCATGACGGGGACAGTGAAGAAGATCCAAGGTCAACCGCTGATTTGATGGAGCTCTATCGAAGTGTGACAAATGACGATGACCACGTAGCTCAGCGCGGGAAGATAAGGAACATTCAACTCCCAGCTCTTAGATATTTTGCTTATTATCTTGCCACAAGCATTCTTGGTAGGGAGAACACTAGTAATATTTCTAATTATTATTTAGCCTTCCTTGCTACGGCACTTAATAATGATACCAAGTACAATATTGTCTCTCTCATTGCTCGCTGCCTAGCTGCTAGGGGACCTATTTATGGGGGCATTATTGCCTCATGTATGGTTGTTGCATTAGAACTTTCTATCGATCCTAATGACACTGTGTTGGCACCACAAAGGCTTGATCTTGCCGCTATGAAAACACATCACTTCGTCACTGCTGACTCTGATCAGGACAGTTTAGTATATAGGATGTTGTTTACTGACGGAGATGAGAGGCAAATTCCATTGCCACAATCCACTTTGTTCAGTATTTACAGGAGGCCATGGTGGCGTTCTAAGGAGGAGGTGGATGAGCAGCTTGCTTGGTTTCCACAGGAAACACCAGGAGGATGTGCTTTCTAACGACTACTCTGCGCACTACGGTGGGGCATCCTCGAGCTCGTATTAGGACGAGGGTACCTCCTCGCCGTACTACGGAGGTGCTCCATCTTGGCCAGCTTGGGATTGATACCCACTTAGGCCAAAAGCCTAAGATTTGGGGGAGGTACACCGACATCATGCTCATTTACGTATCATGTGTAGTCGGTACTCTATATATCCATGCTTCGTTCTCCTTTTAGTTTTTGTTCTTTCTTTGCTTTTGCTTTCTAAAACACAAAAAGACCAAAAATATTTTCTTTGTTTCTCTTTGTTTGCTTCTTTTTTCCTTGGCTTGCTTCTTCTGTTTGGCTTTGTCTTAATTATTCGAAAAACCCAAAAAGATTTTGCTTTACTTGTTTTTCCTTTTTGGTTCTTCCCTTTAAAAATCAAAAACCCAAAAATATTTATTTTTCTTCTTTGGTTTTGTGAAGTTTGTTGCAGGGTTCAGCAGTCCTCAGTGGAAGTTGGTTTCATGTTATTATTCAAGCCACACAAGTGAAGGGCAATAATGAGGATTAATGACAACTTGAGGTCTGGTAAGAGGGTGGTAACAAACTCTATTTTTTTGCATTTTTGTACATATACTCATCATTGTGGGCATGCTTAGTCTGTTCATGTAGGGCGTATGTTATTTATGGATGCTTAGTAGATCTTGCTTTCTTATGATTAGCTCCAGCTTGCTAATAGTTTGTAGCATGTCATATGAATGTTTGCTTGCATTGCTCTATTCATAACTTGGTATGACACTGTGGTATCCTCCTCCGAATGTTTCACTTGAATTGACTTGGCACATGCTCATGCATGCATATGACTGAAACAATAATGAGTTAAGCCTTGATGAATTATTTGGCCTTAGGGGTCTTGAATCACTTTCATGCCATGATTAGTCCTGTTTTGTTGCAAGCATGATTATGACAGTTATTGCTCTCTCGTTTGTCGCTCCCTTACTATTGATAGCCTTCACTTGCACTAAATATGAGCTCTACTCGTGTTTCCAATATTGCCAAAAGTGTCCATCATACCTACCTATTAGCATCATTTGTTTTTCCTTGCATATTCAGTATGCCTTGTTTTCTTCCGAATAAAATGTTTGCTTTTTATGAGAAAGTTAGTTAGTAAAGCTCTCACGAACTTGATGGCACACTTTATTTCTTGCACTTAATAAACCTGAACCATTGTGACTGTCCATGAAAGTTATATGCTTGCAAATTATAGGCTAGGGATTAGCAGAACCGTGCTGTCACGGGGAACGCTTTCAATACCTGTAAATATATACCCAGTTGATATCATGCTCTTTTGTTTACGGATGTCGTCGGTTTGAAATAAAAGGGGAGCTTGTAATTCCATGGAGTTATGTATGTGTGTTAGAGAAACGCCTAGGCCGCCGGTCTAATCCATGCCTAATAATGGTGGAAACCTGCAGCGTAACCATAATGAGCTTACTATGAAGCATTCTTCTTATAAAAAAATAGTCAGTTATTGAGAAAAAGAGAAAAAGAAAATAAAATATGACAAAAGAGGAAAGAGACAAAAAAGCACCAGTTTCCCATGGTAAATAAGAAGATTGCTTAGATGCTCGTTGTCTGCTTGCCTTGTCATTTTGATATGGGGATTCTTCCGTATCATCGGACAAGGGGTACCCCGTTGGCGGTTCTCTATGATACGCATGTATTTAATATGACAAGAACTTACCGGTAACTAAAGTTGAGTAGCATGAGGAGCGGCCTTCGTACTCAAGGGACATGATATTTCCATTTTATTGTGTGTTAAGCATATAACTCAGATTGGGCCTCACTTTCACCTTAACCATTTAAGGATGCTTATGATAGGGGCAATGAGATCTCAAAGCTAATCATTACCATACTTTAAGCATTTGGAAGCCTTTCAAACTTTTCAAAACCTTTTAATTTCCTTGTTGAGTCACCACATATTCTATGAGCACTTTCTTGAGAGCATAGTTGTCATTCTTAGTGTAACATGCTTGTCTTGAAACTTGATTAATTGTGTCATGACCTTGATGCTTGTATCTTTGATATCTTTACTTCTAGTCTTCACTTGAACTTCAGAGGTGCCTTACCATTTATGTTTTCTCTACAATCAAAGGCAAGCGAGATACCACTCTATCATACCTTGTTATGAGCATTGCAATGTTTCTTATGTTTATGTTTCATGCTATTTATTATTTTTCAAGTTGGAATCTCTTCATATCTTGTAATGACTATTAAGTAAACTTAGTTGCATACCCTTTATTATGAATTTCCTAAGTAGTTGATCATATGCTGAGAATATATACATCTTATGAAGCAATTGTGTTCGTGAAAGTTTTTTTTATCGCACTCAGTTTTCAACTGAATTGCTTGAGGACAAGCAATAAGCTAAGCTTGGGGGGAGCTGATACGTCGAAAATGTATCTACTTTCCTAAACGTATCTTGACTCCTTTGAGATTCGATTGGGAATTGATACATTGCAAATGTATCTATAATTTTTGATGCTCCATGCTTGGTTTTATCCACTTTCTTGTGTTTTGTCCACACTTTGGAGTACTTTTCATATGATTTCTTGGACTAACCTATTAACAAGAGGCACAGTGCTAGCTGCCTGTTTTCTGCTATTTTTGGTTCCAGGAAAGTCAGAAAATGAATATTCTCGGAATTGGACGGGACAAAAGCCAAAGTACCTATTTTTCCGGAAGACTCCAGGAGCCAGAATACGAGATGGAGGAGGGCCAGGGGCTAGCCACACCCCCCCTAGGCCCGGGCTGGGCCTGGCCGCGCCAGGGCATGGTGTGGTGGCCCCAGGCACCCCCTCGGTCTCCCTCGTCGCCTATAAGAAGCCTTCTGACCTAAAAACTTCGGGGGGTTCGACGTTTTTCCACGAAAAGTTCCGCTGCGCCGCCGCCACCGAAGGGGAGATTCGGGGGAGAGAAAGTCTGTTCCGGCACCCTGCGGGGCGGGGAAGTGCCCCCGGAGCCATCTCCATCGATCTCCACCATCATCTTCATCAACCATCCATGTTTCCCCCATCTATGAGTGAGTAATCCCCCGCTATAGGCTATGGGGATGGTAGGGATTGGATGAGATCGTTCATGTAATGGCATCAGATTGTTAGGGCATGGTGCCTAATATCTTTTATTAGTGCTTTATGACTTTGTTACGACTTGTTGTGCTTAATGCTTGTCAATAGGGCCCGAGTGCCATGATTTCAGATCTGAACTTGTTATTGATTCATTATGATAGTATTGTTCTTGGTCTTATCTACAAGTTGTATACACACGTCGTTGTCCGGAACCTATGGCCCCGGCGATGTAAATCGGGATAACCGGAAGGGAAAGGCTTTGATGTGAGGATCACATGTGTTCACGGAGTGTTAATGCTTTGCTCTGGTGCTCTATTAGAAGGAGCACCTTAATTGCCAGTAGTTCCCTAGAGGCCCCGCTACAAACGGGCTGGTAGGACAAAAGATGTTGTGCAAGTTCTCATTGCGAGCACGTATGACTATATATGGAACACATGCCTAGGATTGTCTAGTACGTGGATGCTTTATCTTATTTATCTGCAATTGCCCTATGTTCTGATTGCTATGTGAATTGTCTTGTCCATGCAACGCCCGTCCATCCATCCCTATGCCTACCGCACTCGAACCCCACTAGTACTGCTTTTGTTACTACTGTCTTTGCTTTACTACTGCTGTTACTTTACTATTCCTACTACAAAACTGTTGCTACTGATAAACTGCTGTGAACAAGATTGTTTCTAGGTGCAGCTGAATTGTCAACTCAGTTGTTAAGGCTGATAAATATTCTTTGGCTCCCCTTGTGTCGAATCAATAAATTGGGTTTCACTTCCCTCGAAAATACTGCGATACACCTCCTATACTTGTGGGTCATCAAGACTATTTTCTGGCGCCGTTGCCAGGGAGCATAGCTTTATTTATCAAGTCCACTTGGAAGCACTATTGTTCAAGCTAAGTTTTTTTCTTCCTTGTTTGCTTCTTTGTTTATTGAAAATACAAAAAAAATAGTTCCTACTCTAGTTGTTATTTTCATTGGCCTGTTATTGTCTTGCCTTATTATGCTTGTTGTCAATGGTTGGTTTCTTTGAAACTGAAGCTTATTGGCAAGGTGGGTTCACGGAAGATCAAAAATATTATTATAAGGAACACCGCTTGTCACAAAAAGGGAAACACTTATGGGAACAAATTGATAGATTGTATACCATTGCTAGAAACGTGTGCTCTACTTATAATGTTACTTATTGCTGTGATGAATCTCGTTGCAGAAAGAGGTATAAACTCCTCCCTTTTCAATGTGAGTATAATAATAATGATACCATATCTTCCTATGCTAAAGGAATTTATGACTTTTATGATGCAGAACACATTGAAGAATTTATTGCTTGGAAGGGTGCTTTTGAACTTGATAGTTAGTTGAAAATATTGATGATTCACCTTATAAATATGAGGTGTATGGTATACTTAAATTTTGCTTTGATAATTACAAGGATGAAAATGGCCCTATTCTTGAGTATTTTAATAGATGCTCTCCACAAATGGAAGAGACTAATGCCTTGCAGGATCCTATGGAAGAAGAAATTGATGAACCTGAAATCTCATTAGATGAAAAAGAGGAGGAGAGTGATGAACAAAAGGAGGAAGAATGGATTAGCTACCCATGCCTACCTTCTAATGAGAGTAACTCTTTATCCCTTGCATTATTTGATTATCCTCCATTCTTACTAAAGGAGGATGAATGTTATGTTCCCGAGGATTCTTTTGAAGATGTTTATAATAAAGCTCTAGTGCTTGTAGATCATGAAAAGCATGCTTTATGTGATAGTTATATTGTTGAGTTTCTTCATGAGGCTACTGAAAATTATTATTAGAGAGGAAAATATGGTTGTGGAAGTTTTCATGGTTTGAAACACCTCTCTATGTGTTGAAAGTTTTGAAGTTACTCTTGTTTTATCTTCCTATGCTTGTCACTTTGTTCTTTGTGAATTTATTTGCATACACAATTCCTATGCATAGGAAGTGGGTTAGACTTAAATGTGTTTTGAATTTGCTTCTTGATGCTCTCTTTTACTTCAACTCATATTTCTTATGAGAGCATCCTCTCAAACTTTTTATGCCTGAAGATGATATTATGTCTATTATTCATGGGAGACCTTTTCTTAAACACTGCAGGAGTTGTTATTAATTGTAATCAAGGGAAGGTGACCTTCAATGTCAATGACAAGGAACATATTGTCTATTTCCCCAAGAAAATTGAAAATACTTATGGCTTGAATTCAATTGAACATGTTGAGGGCATTCAAGTTGGAGAAATATATTGTCCCATACCAAGAGAAAAATTTGAAACTATTATGATTGGGACCATTGCTATCAAGGTTGAGGTAACATAGTCATTAGTGGAATACAAAGTTTTGTCTCATATGAAATTGTTTTGGTAACAAGACCTGATCAACCTTGTTAACAAAAGGATTTCATTGAACAAAACAATGTTTTCACCATGATTATCTCCGCTTACTTCTATTTTTATCCATCTTCAGTTTTTGCTTTTGCCTAACTTAAAGGCGTTAAAGAAAAGTACTTATTGGGAGATAACCCAAAATTTTAGTTGAGTCTTGAAGTTATTCCTTCTGTAATAACCGCTCCTTATCCTTTTTATTTTCTTTTTGTGCCAAGAGTAACCTCTAATAAGAGAGAAGTAATGATTGGGAAAGTTGCTGTCCCGAAACAGATTTTTGTGTATCACCGTAAAAATTCGTGAGAGAGCTCTGTATGTCGGATTGAGCTGTAATGTTTTGTGCTTCTGCCACAGGTTGTTACCTAACTTTCATTGGTTCAACACTTTTTGATTTGAGCAACAACAGGTCTTCCAAAAAATTCGTCTTTACCTGCTGTTCCGTTTTGACAGATTTCTGCCATTTTCTGCATTTGCATCTTGTTGGTTCCTTTTTGAGTTTTTGGGGAATTGAGCTTTTTGAGGGAAGTGCTACAGTATCTAGTGTTCTAATGGAAGTTTATTTGGTGTTATAACTGAACCTTAAGACCTATTATCTTGAGTGCACTAATGTTGCTAATAAAGATTGTGTGAAGTTTTGTATGAAGGAAAAATTTTAGGTGTACGGAAGGAATGAGTAATGAGATGAAGGATGGACTAAAGCTCAAGCTTGGGGATGCCACGCGTGTCACTCCAAGAAATATCCAAGAAGTACAAGCGTCAAAGCTTGGGGATGCCCAAGGCATCCCTTTCTTCATCAATAAAAATCTCAGGTTTCTTCCAAACGCTTCATCTTTATTGTTTCATGCACAGTTGTATTGTTCTTGGAGTGTCTTCTTTTTCCTTTTTCATTTTGGTTTTCATTTCCTTGGTTTTCTTAGTTTGCTGAATAAATTGGTTGGACCTCCTCTTTCATATATTGGTGTTCAAATAGTTTGGTTTGGTTTGGAAAAGAGTAGGAAGCTTAAGTGGTAAAGAGAGCTTGTTTTTGACTGTGGCCTATGCTTTGTCATGCCATGCTTGGTATTGTTTTGGCTTTATGATTATTATGATTTGTTGTAGCATGACTTGTTATAAACAATTGAGATTGCTTAATGTGCCTTGGATGAATCATGCGTTGTTTTAGCATATTAAAGCATAGTATAGTGGTATTCTCCTTTGATGCTTTATTTGGGTTGACTTGGCACATGCTCACACCATGTTATGACTATCTCAAGTCACCTTAAGCCATTATGATCCTTTAGTTTTCAACTTGTAGTATCACTTTATGCTTTGATCAATGATGTTTTGTCGCTCTACATGATTATGGCCATTATTGCTATCTTAGTTTGTTGCTCCCAGTCTTTTGCTAGCCTCCCCAAGTATGAGTTCCACTCATGCATCCAACTCCCTAAACCAAGTTATTCCAAAGAGTCCACCATACCTACCTACTAGCTTATGCTATTCCAAGTATATTCATGCTTTTGTTTACCTTCCACTTGTTATGAGAAAACTAGTGATTAAAGCTCTCACGAACTTGATGGCACACTTTACTTTACTTGCCCTTAATAAACTTGAACCATTGTGTCGTCTATGTTGTATATGCTTGCACTTATTTGTTGGGAATTAGCAGAACCATGCTTTCATGGAGAATGCTTTCATCATTGCACTTGGTACTTATATCTAGTTGATATCATTCTCTTTTGTATATGGATGTCGTCGGTGTGAAATGAAAGGGGAGCTTGTATGTCCATGGAGTTATGTATATGTGTTAGAGAAATTCCTGGGTCGCTGGTCTAATCCATGCTGACATGGTGGAAACCTGCAGCGTAACAATAATGAGCTGTCTATGAAGCATTCTTCTTATAAAAAAAGAGTCCTATATTGAGAAAAAAAAAGAAAAGAAAGAAGAGAGACTATGAAAAGAGGAAAGAGAGAAAAAAGCACCATATTCCCATGGTAAATAAGAAGAATGTTCAGATGCTTGTTGTCTGCTTGCCTTGTCCTTTTGATATGGGGATTCTTCTGTATCATCGGGCAAGGGGTACCCCGTTGGCGGTTCTCAATGATACACATGTATTTACAATGACAAGAACTTACCTGTGACTAAACTTGAGTAGCATGAGGAGCGGACCTCGTATACAAGGGACATGAGATTTCTGACTTATACTTCGTCAAGCATGTACACCATAGTTTGTTCACTTTAACCTTAATCACTTCAAGATGCTTATGATAGGGGCAATGAGAGCTGAAAGCTATAAGTACCATAATTTTTGGAAGCTCTTTATGAGACTTGAATCCCTACTTCCTTTTACAAAGGCCTTTCTTCCACCATTATATTGAGTCTCCACCTTCTACCTTTATGCACCTACTTTGAGAGCATAGTGGCCATTCTTAGTTCTATGTGCATTGTCCCAAGACTAGTTGATTGATGCATACTTTGATATTGCTTGTTTTAAACTATTGTATCTAGTCACTCTGATGAACTTTGAAGGTGTCCTATGCATTTATATTTTCTACTCTATTAAGGGACAAGTTGAATACTATTATGCTATGTTTTCTTTATGTGAAGTAAACAAACGTCTTGCAGAGCATTGTTATTCATGAATCTTTTGTTTGTGCCTTTTCATGTTGCATCATAGTTGCTATGTCTTATTGTTAGAACTTTGTCTTTCATGTTATGATTGAAGTACTATGATCCCATCTTTGAATGTTTTACAAATACTTTGATCAATTTTATGATGGTGCATGTCAGCTAAAAAATTATTCTTTCTTTTTATCACTTACCTACTCGAGGACGAGCAGGAGTTAAGCTTGGGGATGTTGATACATTGCAAATGTATCTATAATTTTTGATGCTCCATTCTTGGTTTTATCCACTTTCTAGTGTTTTGTCCACACTTTGGAGTACTTTTCATATAATTTCTTGGACTAACCTATTAACAAGAGCCACAGTGCCAGCTGCCTGTTTTCTGTTGTTTTTGGTTCTAGTAAAGTCAGAAAATGAATATTCTCAGAATTGGACGGGACAAAAGCCAAAGTGTCTATTTTTCCAGAAGACTCCAGGAGCCAGAATACGGGACGGAGGAGGGCCAGGGGCTGGCCACAGCCCCCCCCCCCCAGGCGCGGGCTAGGCCTGGTCGCTCCAAGGCATGGTGTGGTGGCCCCAGGCACCCCCTCGGTATCCCTCTTTGCCTATAAGAAGCCTTCTGACCTAAAAACTTCGGGGGGTTCGATGTTTTTCCACGAAAAGTTCCGCTGCACCGCCGCCACCGAAGGGGAGATTCGGGGGACAGAAAGTCTCTGTTCTGGCACCCTGCCGGGATGGGGAAGTGCCCCCGGAGCCATCTCCATCGATCTCCACCATCATCTTCATCGACCATCCATGTTTCCCCCATCTATGAGTGAGTAATCCTCCCTGTAGGCTATGGGGATGGTAGGGATTGGATGAGATCGTTCATGTAATGGCATCAGATTGTTAGGGCATGGTGCCTAGTATCTTTTATTAGTGCTTTATGACTTTGTTGCGACTTGTTGTGCTTAATGCTTGTCACTAGGGCCCGAGTGCCATGATTTCAGATCTGAACTTGTTATTGATTCTTTATGATAGTATTGTTCTTGGTCTTATCTACAAGTTGTATACACACGTCGTTGTCCGGAACCTATGGCCCCGAAGTGATAGAAATCGGGATAACCAGAAGGGAAATGCTTTGATGTGAGGATCACATGTGTTCATGGAGTGTTAATGCTTTGCTCCTGTGCTCTATTAAAAGGAGCACCTTAATTGCCAGTAGTTCCCTAGAGGCCCCGCTTCAAACGGGCTAGCAGGACAAAAGATGTTGTGCAAGTTCTCATTGCGAGCACGTATGACTATATATGGAACACATGCCTAGGATTGTCTAGTACTTGGATGCTTTATCTTATTTATCTGCAATTGCCCTATGTTCTGATTGGTATGTGAATTGTCTTGTCCATGCAACGCCCGTCCATCCATCCCTATGCCTACCGCACTCGAATCCCACATTTACTGCTTTTGTTACTACTGTCTTTGCTTTACTACTGCTGTTACTTCACTATTCCTACTACAAAACTGTTGCTACTGATAAACTGCTGTGAGCAAGATTGTTTCCAGGTGCAGCTGAATTGACAACTCAGTTGTTAAGGCTGATAAATATTCTTTGTCTCCCCCTGTGTCGAATCAATAAATTGGGTTTCACTTCCCTCGAAAATACTGCGATACACCCCCTATACTTGTGGGTCATCAGGCATTACAACATTATACATAGACCGCCATCCAACTGCATCCATGACAAATAATCCACCTTTAGGTTATCATCCGAACCCCCTCCAGTATTAAGTTGCAAGCAACGGATCATTGCATTACGAATTGCGTGTAAAGTAAACAATACGATTGTTCTATGAACAAAGGATTGTTGTTTTCTCCCTAGTAACAACAGCACATCTAGTACCTTAGAGATTTTTGTCACTTCTCCAGATTACCAGAGGCATGAACCCATTATCGAGCATAAATACTAACTCTTGGAGTTGCTAGCATCTACTTGTCCAAGATAACTACTAACAACGGAAAGCATGCAAGATCACAAATAACAAAGACATGAAAGAATCAATAATCAATCTGAAATAGCATCTCAATATCCATCGGATCCCCGCCAACACAACATGTAGGAATTACAAATAGATGATCTTGATCATGAACGGAGCTCACAAGATCTAAACATGATAGCACAAAGGAGGAGAACCAGCCATCTAGCTACTACATGGACCCGTAGTCCAGAGATGAACTAGTCACGCATCACACCGGAGGCTTGCATGATGATGAAGAAGGCCTCTAGGGTGAATTCCCCTCTCCGGCAGGGTGCCGAGAAGAGCTTCAGATCCCTCCCGGTCTAGGGATGGAGATGACGGCGGCTACATACTCTTTCGTGCATTTTTGATCGGGTACTTAGGCTTTCCGTATTAGAGGAAATATATAGGCGGAAGGAGAGGCCGAGGGTGCACTGGCGGCAGACCACCCCCAGCACGGCAGGCCTGGCGTGGCTGTGGTGGCAGGGCCCCAACCCCTCTCCGTCTCGTATTCTAGCTCTAGGTGTCCCTCGGTGAAAAACTAACTTTGGCTTTTGTCCCGTCCAATTCCGAGAATATTCATTTTCTGACTTTCCTAGAACCAAAAACAGCAAAATGTGCAAGGCAGGCACTGTGGCTCTTGTTAATATGTTAGTCCAAGAAATCATATGAAAAGTACTCCAAAGTGTGGACAAAACACAAGAAAGTAGATAAAACCAAGCATGGAACATCACAAATTATGGATACGTTTGCAACGTATCAACATCCCCAAGCTTAACTCCTTCTCGTCCTCAAGTAGGTAAGTGTTAAAAAGAAAGAATAATTTTTGAGGTGACATGCACCATCAAAAACTTGATCAAAGTATTTGTAAAAAATTCAAAGCTGGGATCATAGTACTTCAATCATAACATGAAAGACAAAGTTCTAGCAATAAGACAAAGTAACTATGTTGCAACATGGAAAGGCACAAACAAAAGATTCATGAATAACAATGCTTTGCAAGACGTTTGTTTGTTTCACATAAAGAAAACATAGCATAGTGGCATTCAGCTTGTCCCTCATAGAGTAGCAAACATAAATGCATAGGACAGCTTCAAAGTTTATAAGAGTGACTAGATACAAATAATTTAAAACAAGCAATATCAAGGTATGCATCAATCAACAAGTCTTGGGACAATGCACATAGAACTAAGAATGACCACTATGCTCTCAAAGTAGGTGCATAAAGGTAGAAGGTGGAGACTCAACATAAAAGTAAAAGAAAGGCCTTCATAGAAGGAAGTAGGGATTCAAGTCTCATAAAGATCTTCCAAAACTTATGGTACTTATTAGCTTTCAGCTCTCAATTCCCCTATCATAAGTATCTTGAAGGTGATTAAGGTTAAAGTGACACAACTAAGAGGATATGCTTGACAAGTTATAAACCGAAATCTCATGCCCCTTACTTACGAAGACCGAACCTTATGCTACTCAACTTTAGTCACAAGTAAGCTCTTGTCATTGTAAGTACATATGTATCATAGAGAACCTCCAACGGGTACCCCTTGCACATGATACATGAGCTATCCCATAATCAAAATGACAAGGCAAGCAGACAATGAGCATCTCAGCGATCTTTTTTTTGCTATTTGCATAGGTTTTTATTGAGGATGCTTCATAGAGTGCTCATTATGGTTATGCTGCAAGTTTCCACCATGAATAGGCATGGCTTAGGCTAGCGACCCACGCGTTTCTCTAACACAAATACAAACTCCATGATCTTACAAGTTCCCCTTTTATTTCACACTTCCGGGATCCATAAGCAAAAGAACATGATATCAACGGGGTACAAAGTACAAGTGCAATGTTGAAAGCATTCCCCATGATACATGGTTCTGCTAACTTCAACTTATAAAGAGCAAGCATATACGCAACAAAGATGGACGCAATGGTTTAGGTTTATTAAATGCAAAAAAGTAAAGTGTGCCATCAAGTTCATGAGAGCTTTAATCACTAGTTTTCTCATAACAAGTTTAATTTGGAAGGTAGACAAAAACATGAATATACTTGGAATAGAATATGCTAGTAGGTAGGTATGGTGGACTCTTTGGAATAACTTGGTTTTAGGAGTTGGATGCATGAGTGGAACTCATACTTGCTTGTGAAGGCTAGCAAAATATTGGGAGCGCCAAACTAAGAGAGCAATAATGGCCATAATCATGCAGAGCGACAAAACATCATTAATCAAAGCATAAAGTGATACTACAAGTTGAAAACTTCAGGATCATAAAGGCTATGGTGACTTGGGATAGTCATAACATGGTGTGAGCATGTGCCAAGTCAACCCAAATAAAGCATCAAAGGAGAATACCATAATACTATGCTTTAATATGCTAAAACAACGCATGATTCTTCCAAGGCACATTAAGAAATCTCAGTTGTTTATAACAAGTCATGCTACAGCAAAGAATAGTAAGCATAAAGCCAAAACAATATCAAGCATGGCATGACAAAGCATAGGCCACAGTCAAAAACAAACTCTCTTTACCACTTAAGCATGAACTTTCCTACTCTTTTCCAATCCAAACCAAACTATTTGAAAACCAATGTATGAAAGAGGGGGGGTCCAACCAATTAATTCAGCAAACTAAGAAAACGAAGCAAACGAAAAACCAAAATGAAAACAAAGAATAAGACGCTCCAAGAACAACACAATTGTGCATGAAACAATAAAAATGAAGCGTTTGGAAGAAACCTGGGATTTTTATCGATGAAGAAGGGGATGCCTTGGGCATCCCCCAGCTTTGACGCTTGTACTACTTGGATATTTTTTACGGTGACACGCATGGCATCCCCAAGATTGAGCTTTAGTACATTCTTCATCTCATTACTCATTCCTTCCATACACCTGAAATTTTTCCTTCATACAAAACTTCACACAATCTTTATTAGCAATATTAGTGCACTCAAGATAATAGGTATTTAGGTTCAGTTCTAACACCAATAAAACTTCCATTAGAACACAAGATACTGTAGCACTTCCCTTAGAAATCTTAATTCCCCAAAAGAACTCAAAAACGAACCAACAAGAAGCAAATGTAGAAATCTATCAAAACAGACCAGCAGGTAAAGACGAATTTCTTAGAAGACCTTCTGTTGCTCAAATCGAAAAGTGTTGAACTAAAGAAAGTTAGATAACAACCTGGGGCAGAAGAACAAAAATTCACGCCTCAAAAGGACATACAGAGATTTTACACGAAGTTTTACGGTGAAGTACAGAAATCTGTTTCAGGACAGCAAATTTCCCAATCATTACTTCTCTCTCATTAGAGGTTACTCTTGGCACAAAAAGCAAATAAAAAGGATAAGGACCGGTTATTACTGAAGTAATAACTTCCAAGACTCATCTAAACCTTTTGGGTTATCTCCCAATAAGTACTTTTCTTTAATGCCTTTAAGTTAGGCATAAGAAGCAAGAAAAAGGATCAAGTGTTCTCAAATGAAGAAGCATTAAAACCAAATTTCTTGCCCTTACCTCTCTTACTTTTATTCTTAACCTTGGGGAACTTATGAATTCTTGGTGGAGAAACAAAGCGCATGGTGCCCTTTTCCACATCTATTATTGCTCCAAGGAGCTTCAATAGGGATCTTACAAGTGTGATTTGTCCTTTTCCTACACATTCAATAACAAGATAATCAGAAGAAACAATTTTCCCTAGGATCTTTGTAAACACTCCTTCAGCTATTCCAATGGGTAATATTGTGGCATTATTAGCAAGAAAATTTTCTTCTCCTCCTCCAGAAAGCCCCCAAAGATTCAAAGATTCATAAATATCTTTGGGCATAAGACAAAATTCAGACATGATATCACAGCGAGCATGAAAAGTTTCATTGTCTATAGCAATCTTTACTGTGGGAAGCCATTCGGAGGGTTCACAGTTTATTGGAACATAGTTGTGATGCTCTCTAAGCGTATTATAGCAATGTTACAAACTAGTGGTGCTGGTCTCAAGAGTATTCAATCTAGCAAATATGTTTATGAAAGAAGAATCAGTTTTGCTAGGCAAGTTGTAAGTAAAGACCAATTTCTTTATAGCATTAATAGCATCATCCTCATTGCATTGGAGAAAATCTCCTCCCACAACACCATCTAAAGCATATCTATAGTTGTAACTACCTCGGTGAATTACGCTCCTAGTACAAGCCTGGATGATCAGAAATGGTTGAAATAGTACGGTGGGGCCCAAATGCCACTCACAGGTAGACCTTTCGGCCGTCCCAACCATTTCCAAACATCGGGACAAGAACAAAGGCGAATCGGCAAAGCGAAGGGATCAACTACATACACAAATGAGTATGTATGCAAGCCACCATACAATAGTACATCAGAGCCATTCCATCTAAAAAGAAAGGAAATATAGCAACGCCATATGGCAAGATCCAAATATCCTAGATAGATATAATAGTTTAGGATATCTCCTCATACATCAAACATCAGAGTATCAGGCGGAAGCGGAAGACAAAATCCGAGTACGGATAAGAAGCAAATCGGCATAAGATGCCCCATAAATAAGCACATCCCGCCCACAGATCTCACGGATCCCCGTTCCCGGAATCTCTACACCGAATGATCGTTGCCCACATCGTCTGCCTCTTCCACCCAAAGATCCATCTTGCGAGTGTACATCCATCCGAACCAATAATTTATCGTGTGAGACCCTAGGGTACTCGGCAAGTCTTTATGCCTCTAAAGGGGACACAACTGGGTGACGCAATTGCAGCAAAGATAAACCCTAGCAATTCTATAGATATTGCTAACCATCCGCCTAACCGTAGATAGACGGATGTCCGTGAATTAATAACAACAGTTATAACAAGAATAAAGGTAATCTTATCAGATCCATCCTTCCTCGCCATCGACGAGGAAGCGATTTAACAACCCCCATCCGTTGGCAGTTTTATTAACCATTCCATGAGTGTTGAACTAATTACTAGTCAGGTCCTTAGTCAAATTAAAAGCGGTACTTTAGTTATTATTGTCTATGATCGAGAAACTGTGCTCCAAGTCGTCCATAACCGTGGACACGGCTTTTAGAAAGTTTTACCCTAGGTGCACAAATAGCAACACACACTCGATATGCCTCGAAAACCAAATCAAAACCAACGAGACAACACGACAAAGCGATCACAGGATTCAGAATATTTCAGGGGCCACCCCATTGAGCTACCCGCGAAGTTAGTCGACTCGAGACGGCCTCAAGGTTTGTGGAGCCGGTCAGAAACGCATCGGGAACCCGAAAGTGTGACTGGGCTTGTCGATACAGCGAAAACGGGTCACGGCCCTAAACAGTACAGTGTGCATTACCTCGCACAATCTTAAATAAAGCAGTAAAGCATGGCATAGGTACAGGATCGTAAATAAAACCTCAAACTAGTTTGTGGCCCCGAGAAATAAGAATGAATCAAGCTCGCTGGGGGTCCATAGGCCTCCGGATGTGGATAGCGCGAATAATCAAGGAACAGGAATCAAGTACTCGGGGTCCTACGGGACACAAGTGAGCCTGAAAAACCAAATAGCGAATAAGGCTCACCGATGCCACTTTCATTAGTTATCCCGTTACTACTCAGGTTAAGTTGTTTAGGTACCTCGTTATCCATCAGACACTCACATACCCTACACATGCTATTCTACGACTCGCATGGCTCAAACAACTCCTGTAGTAATGGCTCATGGGATGGAGGAACAAGCTTCGGTGGGGTTTAAAATTAAAGTCTATGCAATACTTGGGATTCAATTTAATGCAACCGCGACTCAATGATGCAAGAGTAAGATAGAGGCAATAGGTACTATATGTATGCAAGCATGTGGTAGTGCTTTCCTGGCAGCTCAGTTGAAGCAAGGAATGGATCTGGGTAGTGCTCCTGGTTCTCTTGATATATCCCCTGCTCAGCGTCTATTCGAAGAAGAACCAAACAAACAAGGGCCAACATAAATAAAGTGCACAAGCATATGAATAAATGCATCAAGCAAACAATCATGCCATGATGAATGATGCACAACTTGCATGGCATTAAGGTAGCATGGCATGGGTGAGGTGTGAGATACAAGATTAAACATTTCATTAAGTTTTGGCCCTATTTTAACCTCAAATTAGTTGATGTATACAATATATTTATATGATGCATGCTGCAAATCAAACCATGGAATGCATAAACAGAAAGGTCTCGTCGAGCTAATCATTTTAGACATATCATTTGTTGAATTTGAAGTTATAAAGCAAAAGTTATTAATTTATTAAAGAAAAGGGGCATTTATTGTAATTTAAATAAACTTGGAATTTTAAATGTCCAAAATATATTTTGAATGGCATATTTGAAATCCTCACATTTTTCTGATTTGAAAACATATGTTACTTGTATTATTTGGATTAATATTTGAAAAGTTATTTGAAAACAGAATTTAAATTGGATTTGAATTAAATTGAAAAGATTTGAATTTGAAACAGATTTGCCGAAATACTTTTGTCACCCAGTCCATGTCTAGCCGCAGACACAGACGAGTGGGGCCTCCCTGCTGACTGGACCAGACGCGCACAGAGGAGGTTTTCTCACCGCGAGCTGGCCCAGCCTAAGCGAATGACAGGTGGGCCAGGGCGACCTCAGGGTCCACACGCGGGCGCGCCAGCGGGGGCGTGCCACGTGGGGAAGCCAGGGAGCGCGGGTTGAGTGTTTGAAGCAGCGAGGGGGGTTTCTGCAAAACGGACACTGCGGCTGACGGTGGGCCCAAAAGGTACCGCGGGTTGATGCAACAAAAGAGCAGGGGGGTGTTGGCAAAAGTGCGGCCGCTACTGTTTTTCTTCCACGCGCTGCAGAGGACCGATCTGTCCGCGACGTGCGGCGCGGCGAGGCGGGCTCGAACTCGCGACCTAGGGCTCGCAGGGCGGCTACTACCGCTGGGGTGGCTTGGGCTAGGTGACAGGAGAGCGGCCTGAGCCTAGCTAAGGTTTCTGCGCGGGACGAGCAGACGCACGCGACGCCGGCGCACAGAGGCCGTTCGACGCAAGGTCCAGCGAGGCTAGGAGGTTACAAAGATGCGGACCATGTCAGGGGGATCGTGGGCTCACCGGGAGTGTGTCGGCGTGGTCAGATCGGGTCGGCAAAGGCGACGGCGATGATGCAGAGGCCCATGAGCTAGGGTTTCCTCGGGCGGGCGCTAGTTCGGCGGCTCCGTCCTCCTCCTCGACGGAAGCGCAGGGCGACGCAAGGAGCCTCCTGGTACCACTCGACCACTCCACGGGCTGCCGCGCTGTCTGGATCGACGGGTGGTGGAGGCCGACGGTGGCCGGGCGATGGTGTGGCGGTGGTGAGGAACGGCAGAGAGAGGGGAGCGTCCTGGGGTGGATCTGGGGATGTAGGGGAGGCGAGAGAGGGGGTGGATAAGGCAGAGAGGGAGCGGGGTGCCATGGGGAGGTGGTAGATGATAAAGGTGGCTCGGCCACCTTTTGTCCTCCTCCTCACGTGCTCGGCTGGGAGGCCAGGGCAGGCAGGGGCAGGTAGGGGGAAGCTGCCAGGTGGGGTAGGGCAGGCCAGGGTCGGGGTGGTTCGGGCTGGGGCCCCTAGGGCAGAGAGAGCAAGAGAGGGAGAGGGTGGAGTAGCCTCGGGTAGGGTAGAGCTAGGCTCGGGTTTGAGCTAGGTGGGGAGCTAGGGTTGGGGGGTGGTTCGGGCTGGGTGAGGGACCAGGTGGGGCCTGCATGGCAGGTAGAAGGGAGGCCGAAAGAGAGGGGGAGATGGTAGCTTAGGGTTTGGGTTTAGCTTAGAGCTAGGTTTAGAGGGGATGGTAAAGAGAGGAGAGGTAGGTTTAGGGTTTGAAGAGAGGGGGAAAGGTTAGTTGCTAGGGTGTCCCTTTGTCAAGATCAAGCCAAGCACTAACCAAACCCCAACAAGCTCAAGATTAGGAAAGAGAGTACAAGGTGATGTGGTTTTATAAAAGATCTACTCAAAATGCAAATAAAAACCAAAGCTAGCAAAAGATGGTTCTTGCATGGCCCATGCAAAACATTTAATGCCATGTTGATTCTTGTGAAAACAATATTATTTCATGGCATTTTTATTATGCATTCCCAAAAATTGGAGTAAGGCCCAAGCAAAAGAATTTAGAAAGAATTCCAAGTGGAGTATATGGAGATGATCACATTGGATTATATTTGGGGCTTGCTAGTGTGTATATGCCACTAGGTATTTAATAAGCCCTCAAAAATACCCCAACATGATGATAACCCCAAACCACACATATGGAAGCTAGGGAAGGTTCCACTCACAAGGCATGCAAAGGTGGCCATGTGGCTCTCATGTTTCAATATTGTGAAAACAACATGATGCTAAGATGAGAGCATGTGGAATAGAATTGGATCCATCCCAACCCACATGAGCTAGAGGTAAACTCAATAAATGCTAAGCTCATATTTTAGTTGGATGGTGGAATTATAAGGTGGTGAAAGAAAAAGGTGGTGGAATTAATAAGAGATATGCCCCCAACTCAACTTGGGCATTAAGCAATATATCAAGAACCAAATACAATATCAAGAGGCAAATACAATTAATAATGCATATGGGATAAGAACCAAATCAAAAAGGGTTTTATATGATGCTCAAATGCAAGGAGGCATGATGACATGAGCATGATATAATTATGATGCAACAATTATATATTTGAAGTAGCCATTCAATTACTAGACCAAGTAGCATTACAATTGTTAGACAATTGGGATGCTACAACTCTCCCCCACTAAACAGGAATCTCGCCCCGAGATTCTAGGAAGAAGAAGACGCAAAGAGGGTAGGATACTTGGCACGGATATCATCTTCACGTTCCCAAGTGGCTTCATCAGCGGAATGGTGCGACCACTGCACCTTGCAGAACTTGATGGACTTGTTGCAAGTCCTTCTTTCTGCGACTTCAAGGATTTTTGTGGGGTGTTCTTGATAAGACAAGTATTCTTGGAGATTGATGAGCTCATGATGAGCTCATGGTCCACGGTCCTGCCAGGATCCTTGAAGCACTTCTTGAGCTGAGAGATGTGGAAAACATCATGGACTTTGAGTTTTTCCGGGAGCTCAAGAGCATAAGCAACTTCTCCTCTTCTTCCACGAACTTTGAAGAGACCGATGTATCTAGGAGCCAGCTTCCCTTTGATACCAAAGCGGTGCGTGCCTCTCATGGGAGTGACACGAAGGTAAACGAGATCACCCGGGACATACTCCATGTCCGTGTGCTTCCTGTCGTAATTGCTCTTTTGGCGACTTTGAGCAATCCTCAGATTTTCAAGAATGATGTGAACCTTCTCCTCCACTTGAGTCACAATGTCAGGGCCGAACAAGATCCTTTCACCTGCACCCGACCAACCAATCGGAGTTCTGCATTTGCGACCATAGAGAGCCTCAAATGGTGCCATCTTTAGACTTTTCTGGAAGCTGTTGTTGTAAGAGAATTCAGCATAAGGAAGGCATTCTTCCCACTTCATGCCGAACGAGATGACGCAAGCACGAAGCATATCCTCCAGAATCTGATTGATCCTTTCAACTTGTCCTTGCGACTGGGGTGGTAAGTCTGTTGAAGTTCAACTTTGTTCCCAAAGCATTTTGAAACTCTCCCGAACTTGGAAGTGAAGATACTTCCACGGTCTGAACTGATCTCGAGAGGAACCCCATACAGAGACAATTTGTTGATATAGAGCTCCGCCAACCGAATTGCAGAAATGGTTTC
Source organism: Avena insularis (assembly GCA_023614405.1). NCBI lineage: Eukaryota > Viridiplantae > Streptophyta > Magnoliopsida > Poales > Poaceae > Avena > Avena insularis. The sequence goes on from CM042686.1 coordinate 319,000,593, forward strand.
CTGACGGGAAGAAGTGAGCCACTTTAGAAAGCCTGTCAATGACAACAAAGATTGCATTGTTTCCTTCTGCGACCTAGGAAAACCAGTGATGAAGTCCATCTCTACTTTCTCCCATTTCCATTCCGGGGTTTCAATGGCTGTAGAAGACCGGAAGGTTTCGATGAACAGCTTTCACTCTGCGCACATCACACTGAGACATACTTGGCACAATACCTTTTAAACCAGGCCACCAATATTGTGTTTTCAAGTCCATGTACATCTTTGTGCTGCCAGGGTGGATAGAAAGAACAAAATCATGCGCCTTGAGAACTTGCTCTCTCAAACCCGTAGTTCGGAACAAACATCCGTGTTCAAAGAGAAGCGTGCCTTGATCATCGACGTGAAGGACTCATACTTTGGAAGCTGAATCGGAGATGATCTTTCTTGTGTACGGATCACCAAGCTGAGAAGAGCGAACCTTTTTCCAAGAGAGGTGTTGCTAGAAGGTTCAGGAGATACCCTTGTTCCACAATTTCCGAGTTGAGTCGACGGAATTCCTCGCACAAGAGAGGTTGTTGTTCTTCCATCATGAGGTTGTTGACATAAGCTTTATACCGAGAGCATCTGCCATAACATTAGCTTTGCCCGGAGTGTAGTTGATGGTCAAATCGAAGTCATTGATTGCTTCAATCCATCTCCTTTGCCGAAGGTTGAGATCAGGCTGAGTAAAGATATACTTCAGACTCTTGTGATCAGAAAAGATCTCACAACGGTTACCAAGCAAGTAGTGCCTCCATACTTTCAAAGCAAAGACAACTGCTGCGAGCTCGAGATCATGTGTAGGATAGTTGATCTCATGCGTCTTCAACTGTCGAGAGGCATAAGCAACAACTTGTTTTTCTTGCATGAGGACCGCACCCAATCCATGCAAAGAGGCGTCACAGAAGATCTGGAACGGCTTGGATGTATCCGGAGGAACCAAGACTGGTGTGGAAGTGAGCTTCTCTTTGAGTGTCTCAAAGCTTGCTTGACATGCAGGAGTCCAAAGGTATTTCTTGCCTTTCTTAAGGAGATCGGTAAGAGGCTTCGCTATCTTCGAGAAGTTCTGAACGAAGCGACGGCAATAACTTGCCAAACCAAGGAAACTCCGCACTTCTTTGACATTAACAGGAGGGAGCCATTCAACAATTGTCTTCACAGTTTCCGGATTGACTGCAATGCCCTTGGCAGAGATGACGTGACCGAGATAGGTAACTTGTGGCACCCAAAACTCACACTTGGAGAACTTTGCATACAGGCGGTTCTCACGAAGCTTGTTTAGGACACACCGAAGGTGTTCTTCATGCTCTTCTTGTGACTTAGAATAGACTAGGATGTCATCCAGGTAGACCACAACGAACTTGTCAAGATACTCCATGAAAACCGAGTTCATGAGCCTCGAGAAGGTGGCAAAAGCAGGGTGAGACCGAAAGACATGACCGTGTACTCATACAGGCCATAGCGGTGGTGAAAGTCTTTCTAACATCTTCCTTGTAATCTTGATTTGGTGATAACCACTTCTCAAGTCAAGCTTAGAGAATACCACAGCTCGCTAGCTGATCAAGAGATCATTAATCCATGGAAGGGATATTTATTCTTGATGGTTTTAGCATTGAGAGCCCGATAGTCAACACAAAGTCTATCAGTCTGATCTCGCTTCTTCACAAAGAGTGTTGGGCTACCCCAAGAAGAAGTACTGTGCTGAATAAAACCCAACTTCTCTTGTTCATCAAGCTGCCGTTTGAGTTCAGCCAACTCAGCAGGACCCATCTTATAAGGCCGCTTGGAGATAGGAGCGTACCAGGTTCAAGCTCAATAACAAACTCAACCTCACGATTCGGAGGCATACCCGCAACTCTTCAGAAAGACATCTGAAACTCACAGACCGGAACACTCTGAATAGCTTCCATAGCATCAACATTCAGAGCCAAGAGAAAAGCTGGATAGCAGGAGTCGACTTGGAGAAAAGACTATATGGCCTTCAGGAATCTTCAGAGAAACCGAGCGTTCAGCACAATCAATCACAGCTGCATTTGCTGTCAACCAATCCATGCCCAAGATGACATCAATGTCAGAATTGCCTAGAAGGATTAAGGACGCCGAGAACGAAGAGCCACCAATCTCAATTTGATTGCCATGGCTGATATGAGCAGCCCTCATGTTTGACCCAGGAGATTGTACCACCAGACGATGTGATAAAGGAACCTTATCCAGATCCTGCTCTTGTGCAAACTTATGCGAAACAAAAGAATGCGAAGCACCAGAATCAAACAAAACTCATGCAGAACTGAGTTCACGGAAGCATACCCATCACAACCTGGTGCATGCTCAGCTTGAGTGGCGTTGATGCGCTTGGCACGAGCAACAGTGAGACCTGTGCTTGGTGTTGATGTTGAGAGCCCGAGGTGGTGGTGCACGAACCAAAGGAGAGCTTGCCGCAGATCTTGGAGGTGGTGGAGGAAGAGCCTTGTTCTTCATCTGACAGCCCATTGTTGATGCCTGAGTCTCCACAAGTGTAACAAGCACTGTGTGGACGTGGAGCAACGTAGCTGTGGACTCCGCCAGCGCTCCAGGGTAGTGGTGGTTGTAGCCCCTGGGAGCAGCAGTGAGGAAGTTTGGTGGCCTTGCCGCGTAGCTTGAAGGTCTTGATGGAGCCGGGAGCGACGGTGGGGTGTTAGGAACCCAGACACGACGCTTAGAAGGAGCTGACATAGTTGAAGAGCTTGTTGCATCACGGTTGTGCTTCTTTGACTCCTCAAACACTTGCCTACTTGCCTCTTCCTGCAGAGCTGTATGCTGAAGTTCCAGAAAGGACGCTGGCCTTGCATGTGTGATTGCATACTTAATCGATGCATTGAGCCCTTGCCTGAACCTCTTTTGCTTCTTCTTGTCATCAGAGATCTCATCGCCACCATAACGAGACAGGTTCATGAAGTTCCTGATGTAGGTGTTGACATTATCATTGCCCTGCTTGAGGTTAAGAAACACTTCCTTCATCCTCTCCATGACAATTTCTGACAGATACTGCTCTTTGAAAGCTCCAGTGAACTGTTCCCAAGTAGGCTGAAAACCAGTGTAGTTTGCCTTCAGGTAATTCTCCCACCAGAGAGCTGCATCTCCCTTCAGAAGGTGAGTAGCACACTTTACCCATTCTTGCTCAGGAACATCAGCAGTTGCCAGTAACCTTGACATCTCACGCAACCAATCATCCGCATCAAGTGGTTGATCAGAAACATCAAACTGGCGAGGGTTGAACTTCAGGAAGCTTTTGATGTCTCCTCGCTTGGGAGGTGGAGGTAGCGGCACAAACTCGTTCCTCCTGACACTTTCCTCAAAGCGCTGATGGTTCTGCTGCATTGCTGCCAAGGCATTGGCGATGCTTGACAACGCTGCCCCCAGTTCAGGTTGTATGTCCTCCTCAGAACGGCGTGGTGGTGCGATCCTGTTATTGATATAACACACAAGTTAGTACTATGATGGAGAATAATAATAATCCAAAATAGTACCAAGATGGAATTAATCAAGATTAAAGGATACAATTTACTAAGATGATATTAAAATATCAACGAAGTTCAAAGCACCTAGAAGATATTAAGCATATCGCATACACGAAAAAAGGAGTGTGGTACACAAATATATCAAAGAAAAATTTTCCACAAATTTCGGCATTAAAATACCAATAGATGCGCAAAATCACTTAACGAATCAAGATTAGTGACTCTACCAATTCAATATACAAGAGCGAATGATAAGAGTAGTGGTATTGTCGCGACTCCATCCCGCACTCAAATCATTACTCCGCACATGAATAAGTATAACACATATCTCAACACCTTCTTCTCACGACGAACCTAAAGATTAGCAACTACGGAAACGAACATCCCAAACAAGATAACATCGGATAACAAAGAGTAAGACAGATCGCGTCGGAATACAACGAATCAGATAGATCGCGTCGGTTTGCAAAAACCTGTCGGTATGGAATGTACCAACAGTTGATAACCAAAAGGCTGATAAGATAACAACTTGGATGCAACAGGTAGACAAGGAATTACACACACACACTCACACACACAGATACACAACCTATGGTACTACGGAAACCCAGAACACGTGAATCCTAGTTTGAATTTAAGAAGAGGATTGAAAACGTTACACTTCCTTACCGTAAAAGGTGGTGGGTGGGTAAGAAGAAAAGTGGAAGCAGTCCTACTCTCATGTTTTGTTTTTCCCTAGTATACATAACTACCAAAAATATTTGCTAGACAGACAACGACCATTTGGCTGAGACCCTGAAGGGCGGGATGGCTCTGATACCAATTGTAACTACCTCGGTGAATTACGCTCCTAGTACAAGCCTGGATGATCAGAAATGGTTGAAATAGTACGGTGGGTCCCAAATGCCACTCACAGGTAGACCTTTCGGCCGTCCCAACCATTTCCAAACATCGGGACAAGAACGGCGAATCGGCAAAGCGAAGGGATCAACTACATACACAAATGAGTATGTATGCAAGCCACCATACAATAGTACATCGAGCCATTCCATCTAAAAAGAAAGGAATATAGCAACGCATACGGCAAGATCCAAATATCCTAGATAGATATAATAGTTTAGGATATCTCCTCATACATCAAACATCGAGTATCGGTAAAGCGGAAGACAAAATCCGAGTACGGATAAGAAGCAAATCGGCATAAGATGCCCCATAAATAAGCACATCCCGCCTACAGATCTCACGGATCCTCGCTCCGGAATCTCTACACCAATGATCGTTGCCCACATTGTCCGTCTCTTCCACCCAAAGATCCATCTTGCGAGTGTACCTGTCCATCCGAACCAATAATTTATCGTGTGAGACCCTAGGGGTACTCAAAGAAGTCTTTATGCCTCTAAAGGGGACACAACCTGGGTGACGAATTGCAGCAAAAGATAAACCCTAGCAATTCTATAGATACTCGCTAACCATCCGCCTAACCAGAGATAGACGGATGTCCGTGAATTAATAACAACAGTTATAACAGTAATAAAGGTAATCTTAACAGATCCATCCTCTTCCACGCTTACCGACGAGGAAGCGGACGAACAAGCCCCCCCATCCGTTGGCAGTTTTATTAACCATTCCATGAGTGTTGCACTAATTACTAGTCAGGTCCTTAGTCAAATTAAAAGCGGTACTTTAGTTATTCTTGTCTATGATCGAGAAACTGTGCTCCAAGTCGTCCATAACCGCGGACACGGCTTTCAGAAAGTTTTACCGCAGGGTGCACAAATAGCAACACACACCGATATGCCTCGGAAAAACCAAATCAAAACCAACGAGACATCCACGACTAAGCGATCACAGATTCAGAAATATTTCAGGGGGCCACCCATTGAGCTACCCGAACGGTTAATGACTCGAGACGGCCTCAAGGTTTAGGAGCCGGTCAGAACGATCGGGAACCCGAAAGTGTGACTGGCTTGTCGATACATAAAACGGGTCACGGCCTAAATAAGACAAAGGTGCATTACCTCGCACAATCTTAAATAAAGCAGTAAAGCATGGCATAGGTACAGGATCGTAAATAAAACCTCAAACTAGTTTGTGGCCCCGAGAAATAAGAATGAATCAAGCTCTGGCTCAGGAGGGTCCATATGCCTCCCGGATGTGGATAGCGCGAATAATCAAGGAACAGGAATCAAGTACTCGGGGTCCTACGGGACACAAGTGAGCCTGAAAAACCAAATAGCGAATAAGGCTCACCGATGCCACTTTCATTAGTTATCCCGTTACTCAAAGTTAAGTTGTTTAGGTACCTCGTTATCCATCAGACACTCACATACCCTACACATGCTGTTCTACGACTCGCATGGCTCAAACAACTCCTGTAGTAATGGCTCATGGGATGGAGGAACAAGCTTCGGTGGGGTTTAAAATTAAAGGCTATGCAATACTTGGGATTTAATTTAATGCAACCACGACTCAATGATGCAAGAGTAAGATAGAGGCAATAGGTACTATATGTATGCAAGCATGTGGTAGTGCTTTCCTGGCAGCTCAGTTGAAGCAAGGAATGGATCTGGGTAGTGCTCCTGGTTCTCTTGATATATCCCCTGCTCAGCGTCTATTCGAAGAAGAACCAAACAAACAAGGGCCAACATAAATAAAGTGCACAAGCATATGAATAAATGCATCAAGCAAACAATCATGCCATGATGAATGATGCACAACTTGCATGGCATTAAGGTAGCATGGCATGAGTGAGGTGTGAGATACAAGATTAAACATTTCAGTAAGTTTTGGCCCTATTTTAACTTCAAATTAGTTGCTGTATACAATATATTTATATGATGCATGCTGCAAATCAAACCATGGAATGCATAAACAGAAAGTTCTCGTCGAGCTAATCATTTTAGACATATCATTTGTTGAATTTGAAATTATAAAGCAAAAGTTATTAATTTATTAAAGAAAAGGGGCATGTATTGTAATTTAAATAAACTTGGAATTTTAAATGTCCAAAATATATTTTGAATGGCATATTTGAAATCCTCACATTTTTCTGATTTGAAAACATATGTTACTTGTATTATTTGGATTAATATTTGAAAAGTTATTTGAAAACGGAATTTAAATTGGATTTGAATTAAATTGAAAAGATTTGAATTTGAAACAGATTTGCCGAAATACTTTTGTCACCCAGTCCATGTCTAGCGGAACCAGACAGGGGGCGGACCGACCAGACGAGCCTGCAGAGAGGTTTTCACCGAGCTGAAAGCCCAGCTTAATGACAGGTGGGCCAGTGACCTCTCAGTGGTCACACGCGCGCCAATGGGCGTGCCACGTGGGGAAGCCAGGGAGCGCGGGTTGAGTGTTTGAAGCAGCGAGGGGGGTTTCTGCAAAACGGACACTGCGGCTGACGGTGGGCCCAAAAGGTACCGCGGGTTGATGCAACAAAAGAGCAGGGGGGTGTTGGCAAAAGTTCTGCCGCTACTGTTTTTCTTCCACGCGCTGCAGAGGACCGATCTGTCCGCGACGTGCGGCGCGGTGAGGCGGGCTCGAACTCGCGACCTAGGGCTCGCGCGCAGGGCGGCTACCGCTGCGGTGGCTTGGGCTAGGTGACAGGAGAGCGGCCTGAGCCTAGCTAAGGTTTCTGCGCGCTGCGGGGACGAGCAGACGCACGCGACGCCGGCGCACAGAGGCCGTTCGACGCAAGGTCCGGCGAGGCTAGGAGGTTACAAAGATGCGGACCATGTCAGGGGGGATCGTGGGCTCACCGGGAGTGTGTCGGCGTGGTCAGATCGGGTCGGCGAGCAGGCGATCGGCGATGATGCAGAGGCCCCGCGAGCTAGGGTTTCGGCTCGGGCGGCGCTAGTTCTGGCGGCTCCGGTCCTCCTCCTCCTCGACGGCGAGCGCAGGGCGACGCAGGGGAGCCTCCTGGTACCACTCGACCACTCCACGGGCTGCCTGCGCGTCTGGATCGACGGGGTGCGGTGGAGGCCGACGGTGGTGTAGCCGGCGATGGTGTGGCGGTGGTGAGGAACGGCAGGGAGAGGGGAGCGTCCTGGGGTGGATCTGGGGATGTAGGGGAGGCGAGAGAGGGGGTGGATAAGGCAGAGAGGGAGCGGGGTGCCATGGGGAGGTGGTAGATGATAAAGGTGGCTCGGCCACCTTTTTTCCTCCTCCTCACGTGCTCGGCTGGGAGGCCAGGGCAGGCAGGGGCAGGTAGGGGGAAGCTGCCAGGTGGGGTAGGGCAGGCCAGGGTCGGGGTGGTTCGGGCTAGGGCCCCTAGGGCAGAGAGAGAGAGCAAGAGAGGGAGAGGGTGGAGTAGCCTCGGGTAGGGTAGAGCTAGGCTCGGGTTTGAGCTAGGTGGGGAGCTAGGGTTGGGTGTGGTTCGGGCTGGGTGAGGGACTGTGGGCCTGCATGGCAGGTAGAAGGGAGGCCGAAAGAGAGGGGGAGATGGTAGCTTAGGGTTTGGGTTTAGCTTAGAGCTAGGTTTATAGGGGATGGTAAAGAGAGGAGAGGTAGGTTTAGGGTTTGAAGAGAGGGGGAAAGGTTAGTTGCTAGGGTGTCCCTTTGTCAAGATCAAGCCAAGCACTAACCAAACCCCAACAAGCTCAAGATTAGGAAAGAGAGGACAAGGTGATGTGGTTTTATAAAAGATCTACTCAAAATGCAAATAAAAACCAAAGCTAGCAAAAGATGGTTCTTGCATGGCCCATGCAAAACATTTAATGCCATGTTGATTCTTGTGAAAACAATATTATTTCATGGCATTTTTATTATGCATTCCCAAAAATTGGAGTAAGGCCCAAGCAAAAGAATTTAGAAAGAATTCCAAGTGGAGTATATGGAGATGATCACATTGGATTATATTTGGGGCTTGCTAGTGTGTATATGCCACTAGGTATTTAATAAGCCCTCAAAAATACCCCAACATGATGATAACCCCAAACCACACATATGGAAGCTAGGGAAGGTTCCACTCACAAGGCATGCAAAGGTGGCCATGTGGCTCTCATGTTTCAATATTGTGAAAACAACATGATGCTAAGATGAGAGCATGTGGAATAGAATTGGATCCATCCCAACCCACATGAGCTAGAGGTAAACTCAATAAATGCTAAGCTCATATTTTAGTTGGATGGTGGAATTATAAGGTGGTGAAAGAAAAAGGTGGTGGAATTAATAAGAGATATGCCCCCAACTCAACTTGGGCATTAAGCAATATATCAAGAACCAAATACAATATCAAGAGGCAAATACAATTAATAATGCATATGGGATAAGAACCAAATCAAAAAGGGTTTTATATGATGCTCAAATGCAAGGAGGCATGATGACATGAGCATGATATAATTATGATGCAACAATTATATATTTGAAGTAGCCATTCAATTACTAGACCAAGTAGCATTACAATTGTTAGACAATTGGGATGCTACAATAGTAAAGAGCAATTCCAAGGTAGAAACTGCTAAGAAACAAGCTTTGAGTCATTTTAGGTTCGGTTTTTTCATGTAAATCAGAGATTCTAGACCAAGCTTCTTTAAAACTCTCTTCAATTCCTTGTTTAAAAGTGAAAATCATTTCCTCAGGTGACATAGTGTTTGGAGCAATGCTAGACATAATGGCAACTTAAGATAGGAACTAATTTTTGTGTGTTTTAATTAAGAAAGCAAACTTGTAAAACTATTTTTTTTTGTGTTGTTGATAAAGAAACAAGCAAATAAAGCAAAAAGAAATTAAGAAAAACAAAAACAACAAAGTAAAGAGATTGGTTATGAGGGACCCCCTTGTGAAGATGTCTTTCACTCCCCGGCAATGGTGCCAGAAAAATACTTGCTGACTCGTGTACTAATGAGCTCGCTGGGGAACCCCAAGAGGAAGGTATGATGAGCCCAGCAGTAAGTTTCCCTCGTTTATGAAACCAAGGTTATCAATCCAGTAGGAGCAAGGAAACACCCCAAAGGTGTAGCTAGCTGAACTTTGGCAGGGCGCACTACCGGTGCCAGCAGCAATGTGGAGACCTACACAACACAACCACATAACTCTGTCCCCAACTTGCGATGAGGTTGTCAATCTCACCGGTTTTGCTGAAAACAAAGGATTAAACGTATCGAGTGGAAGAAAGTAATAGTTTGTAGAAAGTAAACACAAAATGGTAAACAATTGTAGATTGATGGTAAAAGAAAGGACCGGGGTCCATAGTTCACTAGAGGTGGCTCTACTTAAGATAGATAACATGTTGGGTGAACAAATTACAGCGGGGCAATTGACAAACATCGAGAAAATATACAAGCATATACTAATCATCTTGACTCCTTTGAGATTCGATTGGGCATTACAACATTATACATAGTCCGCCATCCAACTTCATCTATGACTAATAATCCACCTTCAGGTTATCATCCGAACCCCCTCCAGTATTAAGTTGCAAGCAACGGATAATTGCATTAGGAATTGCATGTAAGGTAAACAATACGATTGTTCTATGAACAAAGGATTGTTGTTTTCTCCCTAGTAGCAACAACACATCTAGTACCTTAGAGATTTCTGTCACTTCCCCAGATTACCAGAGGCATGAACCCACTATCGAGCATAAATACTAACTCTTGGAGTTACTAGTATCTACTTGGCCAAGATAGCTACTAACAACGGAAAGCATGCAAGATCACAAATAACAAAGACATGATAGAATCAATAATCAATCTGAAATAGCATCTCAATATCCATTGGATCCCCACAAACACACATGTAGGAATTACAAATAGATGAACTTGATCATGAACAGAGCTCACAATATCTAAACATGATAGGACAAAGGAGGAGAACCAGCGATCTAGCTACTACATGGACCCGTAGTCCAGAGATGAACTAGTCACGCATCACATCGGAGGCTTGCATGATGATGAAGAAGGCTCCAGGGTGAATTCCCCTCTCTGGCAGGGTGTCGGGAAGAGCTTCAGATCCCTCCAGATCTAGGGATGGAGATGACGGCGGCTACAGACACTTTCGTGGATTTTTGATCGGGTACTTAGGGTTTCCGTATTAGAGGCAATATATAGACGGAAGGAGAGGCCAAGGGGTGCCTGGGGCAGCCAGACCACCCCCTGGCATGGGCCAGGCCTGGCCGCGAGGCCAGGTGGTGTGGCCGAGCCCCAGCCCCTCTCCGTCTCGTATTCTGGCTCCAGGTGTCCCTCGGTGAAAAACTAACTTTGGCTTTTGTCCCGTCCAATTCCGAGAATATTCATTTTCTGACTTTCCTGCAACCAAAAACAGAAAATAGGCAACTGGCACTGTGACTCTTGTAAATAGGTTAGTCCAAGAAATCATATGAAAAGTACTCCAAAGTGTGGCCAAAACACAAGAAAGTAGATAAAACCAAGCATGGAACATCAAAAATTATGGATATGTTTGCAACGTATCATTGAGGCATGAGCCTTAGCCCTTTATAAAAACTAATGGTTGGGTTCAGATGCGATACCATTCCAATTTTACCTACAACCACATTACCTGAATTGGGTAAGGCTTAGCTGGATGTTTATATGCATTAGTATGGGTTCCCTCGTGGAAGAGGTTTGAGCTGAGGCTACCTCTTAATGTTGTCCACCTATGCAGTGCCCAGGATGGAAGATGGCCATGGTTGGGAGGCCAAGCTCATAGGAGTGGTGCTTATACTAGAGTGTGTAAAGGTAATGTTATGATTGATTATCCACATACTAAGTATGATGATTTAGGGTTATCCCTGACAGATGTATCGAATTTTGTGGTGAAAGTGTACCACCTCTGTAGAGTGTCAAACTATTCGAATAGCCGCATCCGCAATCATGGATAGTTGGAGTGGCCATATTGTTCCGTCGTCAGATGTTTTCAAAATGACTTATGAAATGAATTGTGACTTGACTTGACCACAATAGGGTTGTCACTATGAAAACTAAGTTCCCACTTAGGTGATTTAGAACTTTATTTTACCTTTCTTTGATTCTGAACTCACCTTAGGTTTCAAATTTAGGTTTGCAAATAAACTTAGAGCTTAGTATTCCTACTAGCACTACCTTACTTGTTAGTGATAGTTTGTGAGTACTTATTATGGTTTGTAATGGATGATGTACTGTGATATCCAATCTGTTATGTCTCGCAAAAATGGTAATCCTAGGATTGCGAGGTATGGCATAACAGACATCTGGGATTAAAAGTCCGGGTGTTGACACTCGGTTAATGAGAAGAACACACATGCAATGACACTGGCGGACCCATATGTGGTTAATGAAAATAACACACATGCAATGACTCTAGTTATTGTTAATGAGAAGAACACACATGCAATGACACTGGTGGATCCATATGTGGTTAATGAAAATAACACACATGCAATGAACTCTGGTGGATCCGTATGCAATGACACTGGTGGATCCATATGTGGTTAATGAGAAGAACACACATTTCAATGACACTGGTGGATCCATATGTGGTCTATGAAAAGAATAGTCATGAAATGACTCCAAATGTGGTATATGAAAAGAACACACATTTCAATTACACTGGTGGATCCATATGTGGTCTCTGAAAAGAACACATATCTAGTGACTCTAGATATGGTTAATGAGAAGAACAGACATGCAATGACACTGGTGGATCCATATGTGGTTAATGAAAATAACACACATGCAATGACTCTAGTTGTTGTTAGTAAAAAGAACACACATGCAATGACACTGGTGGATCCATGTGTGGTCTCTAAAGAGAACACACATGCAATGACACTAGTGGATTGATACGTTTAAAACGTATCTACTTTCCCGAACACTTTTGCTACTGTTTTTCCTCTAAACTTGTGTGATTTGGATACAACTAACACGGACTGATGCTGTTTTCTGCAGAATTACCATGGTGTCTAGTTTTTGTGTAGAAAATCAAATATCAGGAAAAATCCCGGAAAATATGCCAAAAATCCTTTTCACCAGAAGAATCATAGAGCCAGAAGACAAGAGGGAGGAGGGCCACGAGGGGCCCACACCACCTGGCCGCGCGGGCCAGGCCATGCCGCGCCTGGGGATGGTGTGGCCACCTCAGTCACCCCCTCAGCCTCCCTCTTCGCCTATAAGTTGCCTCTTGACCTAAAAACCAAGAGGGGTTCGATGTTTTTCCAAAAAGAGTTCCGCTATGCCGCCACCACCAGATTCCGCGATTTGGAACCAGAAACTCCATTCTGGAACCCTGTTGAGGATGGGGAATTGGAGGAGATCATCGCCATCATCATCACCATCGCTTCTCCATCGACCATCCATGTTTCCCCCATCTATGAATGAGTAATCCCCCGCTGTAGGCTATGGGGATGGTAGGGATTGGATGAGATCGTTCATGTAATGGCATCAGATTAATAGGGCATGGTGCCTAGTATCTATTATTAGTGTTTTCTGACTTTGTTGCAACTTGTTATGCTTAATGCTTGTCACTAGGGCCCAAGTGCCATGATTTCAGATATGAACATGTTATTGATTCATTAAGATAGTATTGTTTATGGTCTTCCCAGCAAGTTGTATACACATATTGTTGTCCGGAAGCAAAGGGCCCGAAGTGACAGCAATCAGGATAACCGGAGGGAATTGCTTTGATGTGAGGATCACATGTGTTCGTGGAGTGTTAATGCTTTGCTCTGGTGCTCTATTAAAAGGAGCACCTTAATTGCTAGTAGTTCCCTCAAGGCCCCACTGCAAACAGGCTGGCAGGACAAAAGATGTTGTGCAAGTTCTCATTGCGAGCACGTATGACTATATATGGAACACATGCCTATGATTATCTAGTACTTGGATGCTTTATCTTATTTATCTGACAAAAGCCCTATGTTTTGATTGACATATGAATTGTGTTGTCCATGCAACGCCTGTCCATCCATCCCTATGCCTACCATGCTTTAATCCTACTGTTTACTGCAATTGTTACTACTGTGTTTACTTTTACTACTGCTATTACTTTGCTATTGCTATTACAAAACTATTGCTAGTGATAAACTGTTGTGAGCAAGATTGTTTCTAGGTGCAGCTAAATTGACAACTCAGTTGTTAAGGCTTATAAATAGTCTTTGGCTCCCCTTGTGTCAAATCAATAAATTGGGTTTCACTTCCCTCGAAAATACTGCGATACACCCCCTATACTTGTGGGTCGTCAACACTATTTTCTGGTGTCGTTTCTAGGGAGCATAGCTCTATTTATCAAGTTCACTTTGAATCACTATTGTTCGCTGCCATCCATTCGTCATAGGTAAGTCTCGTGATGGCAAGGTTCCTATTTTACCATCCACTACAAGGAGAGGTACGGTTTTGAACACCTCTATTGCTCTTGATTCACCATCTGTTATGAGTAAGTTCCTTACAACACACAGATGCTACACATACTGCTACTACTTCTAAATCTGAAACTTCTGATACTTATGATGTTGTTTCTATTGTGCTTGATAAGAGTGGTTCATTAGGTCCTTTCCTAGATTCTACGATTGCTAGAACTATAGCTGGAAATACTGAAACTCCTAATGAAGACACTACTACACCTATCAGTTCACCTGAGTCTAGAGAGAGCTATGATATTGAAGATGGTTATATAGATATGACCGATGAATTTATTAAAGAATGTCAAAACACCCATGATAGGAGTGCTATTAAGAGTCTCCTTGAGAGGCGTACTATAAAACCCAAATTATCTCATAATGCTAAGTTTGCTACATCTCCCATAAACATTAAAGATAAGGATTATGATTTCTCTCTTGATTTATCTTACATAACTATTGTTGAGAAAGAACCTTTTTGTGGGACTAAGAATGAAAGTGCTGTAGCACATATGACTGAGCTTTCTACCATGAGTGGCCTGTTTTCTGATGATCTTAAGATGCACACCTACTTTGTTGCTAAATTTTTCCCTTTCTCGCTGAAAGAAGAAGCTAAAACTTGGTTTAATAATTTACCTATTGGATCTATTGATAGCCCTGATTGCTTGATTAGTACCTTCCTTTAGAAATATTTTCCTCCTAGTGCTAGACATGTTATTTTGCAGGAACTTTTTTATTTTAAACAGGGAGAAAAAGAGATATTGCCTGAATCATGGGCAAGGTTTTGTTCTTTGATTCATGCACACGCTAGATGTCCATTACCTAATAATGAGCTTCTTGACATATTTTATAATGGACTAACTGAAGAATCTAGGACATACCTGGATAGTTGTGCTGATTGTGTTTTCAGGAATAGGACTCCCAAGGAAGCTGAGGAATTAATGGATAAAATAAGCAAGAATTATGAAGATTGGACTCCTCCTGAACCAGCTATACCTGAGACAACTATACCTGAACCAACTACCCCTGCGCCTATACCAACATCAAAGAAGAGGGGAGTTATCAAACTAAATGATGAAGTGATGCAGGAAGCTAAGAAATGTCTTAAGGAGAAGGGGATTAAAGCTGCAGACATCAAGAATTTACCTCCTATAGAAGAATTATGTAAGCCAATATCCCACTCATCCACTATTGAGGTACACTCTCTCCAACATTTTGATGAAGGTGATATTCCTTACTCTAAACCTCCTGATCAATCCTTAGAAGAATTTGATGTTTTTATTGTTAAGCAAGATAATTTTAATAAAAGGGTGCAAAATCATTTAATGTAAAACTCTAGAGCCATCATTGAGTTATAAGATACTGTGGAAAGAACCTCTAATGATGTTAAAATGCTTGTTAAACATTTTCAAATGGTTCAAACTCAAATTGACCAGCTTATTAAGGTACAAAAAGACTTGCTAGTGAATGTTGCTAAAGAAAAACATGCTTATGAAATTAGAACTAGAAGTGGTGCTGCCACCCAGAATCCTCTATATCCTGAGGGGCATCCTAAAAGAATTGAGCAGGATTCTCAACAAGCTGAAAACAGTGGTACTACTCCTAAGAAAAGAAAAAAGAAACATAAAACAATTGTAGAATCCTCTGAACCTGCTAAGGATCCTAATAGTATATTTGTCTCTAAAAGTGGTAATGAGAAAAATGATGCTCCTCATAAAGAAAAAGTTGAAGAAACTAAAAGGTACAATAAGAATACTAAATACACTAAATAAGATTTTGTTGCTAAGAAACATGGTAGTGAAAGAGATCCTTGGGTCCAAAAACACATGCCTTTCCCTGATAAGAAACACAAGTCAAAGGAATATGAACACTATAACAAGTTTTGTGAGTGGATGAAACCTTTATTCTTGCGAATTCCTTTGACTGATGCTATTAAATTGCCTCCTTATTCAAAGTATATGAAGGATATTGTCTCGAATAAAAGGAAGATCCCTAATGAAGAAATTTCTACTTTGGTTGCTAATTATTCCTTAAATGGTAAGGTTCCAAAGAAACTTGGAGACCCACGGATTCCAACTATTCCATGCTCTATTAAAAATAGTTATGTTAGAACTGCTTTGTGTGATTTGGGAGCAGGAGTTAGTGTTATGCCTTTTTCTCTCTATAAGAGACTTCAATTGGAAAAACTAATACCAACTGATATAGCTTTGCAAATGGCTGATAAATCTACTACTATTCCTATTGGTATATGTGAGGATGTACCTGTTCAAGTGGCTCATAATTTCTTGATATTAACTGATTTTGTTGTGCTTGAAATGCCTGAAGATGATAATATGTCTATTATTCTTGGGAGACCTTTTCTTAATACTGCAGGAGCTCTTATTAATTGTAATCAAGTAAAGGTGACTTTTAATGTTAATGACAAGGACCATACTGTCTATTTACGCAAGAAGATTGATAGGACTTATGGTTTAAATTCAATTGAACATGTTGAGGGCATCCAAGTTGGAGAAATATATTGTCCCATACCACGAGAAAAATATGAAACTATTATGATTGGGACCATTGCTATCAAGGTTGAGGTAACATAATCATTTGTGGAATATAAAGTTTTGTTTCATATAAAATTGCTTTGCTAACAAGACCTGATCAACCTTGTCAACAAAGGGATTTTAATGAACAAAACAATGTTTTCACCATGATTATGTTTGCTTACTTTTATTTTATCCTTTTTAGTTTTTGCTCTCGTTTAGTTTACTTTTATGTTGTTAGTTGCTTGCATATTAGAGTGTCTTAGAACTTCTGAAGTTTTAGCTTTGTTTTGTTATTGCATCATTCTAAAATCATCTTTCTGTCAGAAAATCATCCATCTATACCTGAACATTGCTCAAATATAAAGTGTCTCGAAAAATTCCAGAAAATTCATATTAAATTTTTTCGTGAAAAAAGGGGCACAGAAGTGCCTGGAGAGTACCAGGGGGCCCACCAGGAAGGCACACCACCTGGTGGCACGGCCAGCCCAGGGGGACGCCTGGCCATGGTGTGGGCCACCCCTGGCCCTCCACTCACTCTCTCACTTGCCACTTCCTTCTCTCTCCCAAGAAAACATCAGTTCATTGCTCAAAATCGCGTTCTTGGTGTTCTTGGCCATGATTTTTCGATCTCCTTGCTCAACCCATCTTTTCTGCTGAAATTTGGAGCATTTGTTCTCCGGTATGTGACTCCTCCGCTTGTCCAAGTAGATTTGTGTTTAGTGGTTTATATCTTGAGTATTTTGTTGCTGTAGGTGACAGGTTATGAGATCTTGTAAGCTTGTTCAATGCTTAGAGATATTGTTTTGATGCATGTTTAGGCCTCTTACAAGTCCCTATGAGTAGTTCCCTTGATTATGTATTCACTTTTCATTCACTTGTATAATGGATGTTTAAATTTCAGAATATCAAAGATGAACAACCACACCTTTGGAGAAATATTTGAGAGGGACACACCCAGGAGGGCAAGGACTTCAAGATCAACCTCTCAGTGTAGTCCATCATACAATAAAGATCTCATTGCACCACGCTTTGGAAATGAAGCAGATGAGGGAGATGCTCACCCATCTACCTTCCCTTGTTTTACCTTTTAGCAAGCTGCAGGGATCCTCGATGATTTATTACTACTGGTTCAGAGGGTTCGCCTGACCACGTACATGGAAGATGAAAGTGAGAAATATGCCGTGATCACCAAAACTTTTGTTGAGAGTTTTGTTTTCACTAACACCCCTTAGCAGTCAACTGTTTTGTTCAGAATTTATTATCAGCCTATTACCATGTCATTGGAAAGTTTTTGCAGCATTATAGGTATAGCCATGACGGGGACAGTGAAGAAGATCCAAGGTCGACCGCTGATTTGATGGAGCTCTATTGAAGTGTGACAAATGACGATGACCATGTAGCTCAGCGCGGGAAGATAAGGAACATTCAACTCCCAGCTCTTAGATATTTTGCTTATTATCTTGCCACTAGCATTCTTGGTAGGGAGAACACTAGTAATATTTCTAATTATTATTTAGCCTTCCTCGCTGCGGCACTTAATAATGATACCAAGTACAATCTGGGCTCTCTCATTGCTTGCTGCCTAGCTGCTAGGGGACCTATTTATGGGGGCATTATTGCCTCACGTATGGTAGTTGCATTAGAACTTCTATCGATCCTAATGACACTGTGTTGGCACCACAAAGGCTTGATCTTGCCGCTATGAAAACACATCACTTCGTCACTGCTGACTCTGATAAGGATAGTTTAGTATACAGGATGTTGTTTACTGACGAAGATGAGAGGCAAATTCCTTTGCCACAATCCACTTTGTTCAGTATTTATAGGAGGCCATGGTCGAGTTCTAAGGAGGAGGTGGATGAGTAGCTTGCTTGGTTTCCACAGGAAACACCAGGAGGATGTGCTTTCTTACGACTACTCTGCGCACTACGGTGGGGCGTCCTCGAGATCGTATTAGGACGAGGGTACCTCCTCGCCGTACTACGGAGGTGCTCCATCTTGGCCAGCTTGGGATTGATACCCACTTAGGCCAAAAGCCTAAGATTTGGGGGAGGTACACCGACATCACGCTCATCTACGTATCATGTGTAGTCGGTACTCTATATATCCATGCTTCGTTCTCCTTTTAGTTTTCGTTCTTTCTTCGCTTTTGCTTTCTAAAACACAAAAAGACCAAAAATATTTTCTTTGTTTCTCTTTGTTTGCTTCTTTTTGCCTTGGCTTGCTTCTTCCGTTTGGCTTTGTCTTAATTATTCGAAAAACCCAAAAAGATTTTGCTTTACTTGTTTTTCCTTTTTGGTTCTTGCCTTTAAAAATCAAAAACCCAAAAATATTTATTTTTCTTCTTTGGTTTTGTGAAGTTTGTTGCAGGGTTCAGCAGTCCTCAGTGGAAGTTGGTTTCATGTTATTATTCAAGCCACACAAGTGAAGGGCAATAATGATGATTAATGACAACTTGAGGTGTGGTAAGAGGCTGGTAACAAACTCTATTTGTTTTCATTTTTGTACATATACTCATCATTGTGGGCATGCTTAGTCTGTTCATGTAGGGCGTATGTTATTTATGGATGCTTAGTAGATCTTGCTTTCTTATGATTAGCTCCATCTTGCTAATAGTTTGTAGCATGTCATATGAATTTTTGCTAGCATTGCTCTATTCATAACTTGGTATGACACTGTGGTATCCTCCTCCGAATGTTTCACTTGAATTGACTTGGCACATGCTCATGCATGCATATGACTGAAACAATAATGAGTTAAGCCTCGATGAATTATTTTGCCTTAGGGGTCTTGAATCACTTTCATGCCATGATTAGTCCTGTTTTGGTGCAAGCATGATTATGACAGTTATTGCTCTCTCGTTTGTCGCTCCCTTACTATTGATAGCCTTCACTTGCACTAAATATGAGCTCTACTCTGTTTCCAATATTTCCAAAAGTGTCCATCATACCTACCTATTAGCATCATTTGCTTTTCCCTACATATTCAGTATGCCTTGTTTTCTTCCTAATAAAATGTTTGCTTGTTATGAGAAAGTTAGTTAGTAAAGCTCTCACGAACTTGATGGCACACTTTATTTCTTGCACTTAATAAACCTGAACCATTGTGACTGTCCATGAAAGTTATATGCTTGCAAATTATAGGCTGGGGATTAGCAGAATCGTGCTGTCACGGGGAACGCTTTTAACACCTGTAAATATATACCCAGTTGATATCATGCTCTTTTGTTTACGGATGTCGTCGGTTTGAAATAAAAGGGGAGCTTGTAAGTCCATGGAGTTATGTATGTGTGTTAGAGAAACGCCTGGGCTGCCGGTCTAATCCATGCCTAATAATGGTGGAAACCTGCAGCGTAACCATAATGAGCTTACTATGAAGCATTCTTCTTATAAAAAAAGAGTGAGATATTGAGAAAAAGAGAAAAAGAAAAAAAAATATGACAAAAGAGGAAAGAGACAAAAAAGCACCATTTTCCCATGGTAAATAAGAAGATTGCTTAGATGCTCGTTGTCTGCTTGCCTTGTCATTTTGATATGGGGATTCTTCCGTATCATCGGGCAAGGGGTACCCCGTTGGCGGTTCTCTATGATACGCATGTATTTAATATGACAATAACTTACCGGTAACTAAAGTTGAGTAGCATGAGGAGCGGCCCTCGTACTCAAGGGACATGATATTTCCAGTTTATTGTCTGTCAAGCATATAACTCAGATTGGGCCTCACTTTCACCTTAACCATTTAAAGATGCTTATGATAGGGGCAATGAGATCTCAAAGCTAATCATTACCATACTTTCAGCATTTGGAAGCCTTTCACACTTTTCAAAACCTTTTAATTTCCTTGTTGAGTCACCACATATTCTATGAGCACTTTCTTGAGAGCATAGTTGTCATTCTTAGTGTAATATGCTTGTCTCGAAACTTGATTAATTGTGTCATGACCTTGATGCTTGTATCTTTGATATCTTTACTTCTAGTCTTCACTTGAACTTCAGAGGTGCCTTGGCATTTATGTTTGCTCTACAATCAAAGGCAGGCAAGATACCACTCTATCATACCTTGTTATGAGCATAGCAATGTTGCTTATGTTTATGTTTCATGCTATTTATTATTTTTCAAGTTGGAATCTCTTCATAGCTTGTAATGACTATTAAGTAAACTTAGTTGCATACTCTTTATTATGAATTTCCTAAGTAGTTGATCATATGCTGAGAATATATACATCTTATGAAGCAATTGTGTTCGTGAAAGTTTCTTTTATCGCACTCAGTTTTCAACTGAATTGCTTGAGGACAAGCAATAAGCTAAGCTTGGGGGGAGTTGATACGTCGAAAACGTATCTACTTTCCTAAACGTATCTTGACTCCTTTGAGATTCGATTGGGCATTGATATATTGCAAATGTATCTATAATTTTTGATGCTCCATGCTTGGTTTTATCCACTTTCTTGTGTTTTGTCCACACTTTGGAGTACTTTTCATATGATTTCTTGGACTAACCTATTAACAAGAGCCACAGTGCCAGCTGCCTGTTTTCTGCCATTTTTGGTTCCAAGAAAGTCAGAAAATGAATATTCTCGGAATTGGACGGGACAAAAGCCAAAGTGCCTATTTTTCCAGAAGACTCCAGGAGCCAGAATACGAGACGGAGGAGGGCCAGGGGCTAGCCACACACCCCCCCAGGCCCGGGCTGGGCCTGGCCACGCCAGGGCATGGTGTGGTGGCCCCAGGCACCCCCTTGTTATGCTTAATGCTTGTCACTAGGGCCCGAGTGCCATGATTTCAGATCTGAACATGTTATTGATTCATTATGATTGTATTGTTTATGGTCTTACCTGCAAGTTGTATACACATATTGTTGTCCGGAACCAAAGGCCCTGAAGTGACAGCAATCGGGATAATCGGAGGGAATGGCTTTGATGTGAGGATCACATGTGTTCACGGAGTGTTAATGCTTTACTCTCGTGCTCTATTAAAACGAGCACCTTAATTGCCTGTAGTTATCTAGTACTTGGATGCTTATGATTATCTAGTACTTGGATGCTTATGATTATCTCATTGCGAGCACGTATGACTATATATGGAACACATGCCTATGATTATCTAGTACTTGGATGCTTTATCTTATAAATATGCAAATGCCCTATGTTTTCATTGCCATATGAATTTACTTGTCCATGCAATGCCCATCCATCCATCTCTATGCCTACCGCGCTTTAATCCTACTGTTTACTGCAATTGTTACTACTATCTTTACTTTTACTACAGCTATTACTTTGCTATGGCTATTACAAAACTGTTGCTACTGATAAACTGATGTGAGCAAGATTGTTTCTAGGTGCAGCTAAATTGACAACTCAGTTGTTAAGGCTTATAAATATTCATTGGCTGCCCTTTTGTCGAATCAATAAATTGGGTTTCACTTCCCTCGAAAATACTGCGATACACCCCCTATACTTGTGGGTCATCATGGATCCATATGTGGTCTGTGAAAAGAATAGTCATGAAATGACTCCAGATGTGGTCTCTGAAAATAACACACATTTCAATGACACTAGTGGATCCATATGTGGTTTGTGAACAGAACACACATCTAGTGACTCCAGATGTGGTCTCTGAGAAAAACACACATGCAATGACACTGGTAGATCCATATGTGGCTAATGAAAATAACACACATGCAATCACTCTAGCTGTTGTTAGTAAAAAGAACACACATGCAATGACACTGGTGGATCCATGTGTGGTCTCTGAAAAGAACACACATTTCAATGACACTGGTGGATCCATATGTGGTTTGTGAAAAGAACACACATCTAGTGACTCTAGCTTTGGTTAATGAGAAGAACACACCACGCAATGACAATGGTGGATCCATATGTGGTTAATGCAAATAACACACATGCAATGACTCTAGGTTTTGTTAATGAGAAGAACACACATGCAATGACACTCGTCGATCCATATGTGGTTAATGAAAATAACACACATGCAATGAACTCTAGTGGATCCATATGCAATGACACTGGAGGATCCATATGTGGTTAATGAGAAGAACACACATTTCAATGACACTGGTGGATGCATATGTGGTCTGTGAAAAGAATAGTCATGAAATGACTCCAAATGTGGTCTCTGAAAAGAATACACATTTCAATGACACTGGTGGATCCATATGTGGTCGCTGAAAAAAGAACACACATCATGTGACTCTAGCTATGGTTAATGAGAAGAACACATATGCAATAAAATTGGTGGATCCATATGTGGTTAATGAAAATAACACACATGCAATGACTCTAGTTGTTGTTAGTAACAAGAACACACATGCAATGACACTAGTGGATCCATGTGTGGTCTCTAAAAAGAACACACATTTCAATGACACTGGTGGATCCATATGTGGTTTGTGAAAAGAACAGTCATGAAATGACTCCAGATGTGGTTAACGAAAGAATACACATTTTAATGACAATGGTGGTTCCATGTGTGGTTTGTGAAAAGAATGCACATGCAATGACTCTAGTTGTGGTTAATGAGAAGAAAACACATGCAATGACACTGGTGGATCCATAGGTGGATTGTGAAAAGAACACACATGCAATGAACTCTGGTGGATCCATATGCAATGACACTGGTGGATCCATCTATGGTCTGTGAAAAGAACACACATTTCAATGACAATAGTGGATCCATATGTGGTTTGTGAAAAGAACACACAGTGACTAGCTATGGTTAATGAGAAGAACACACATGCAATGACACTGGTGGATCCATATGTGGTTAATGAAAATAACACACATGCAATGACTCTAGTTATTGTTAGTAAATAGAACACACATGCAACAACACTAGTGGATCCATATGTGGTTTGTGAAGAGAACACACATGCAATGACACTGGTGGATCCATATGTGGTCTGTGAAGAGAACACACATGCAATGACACTAGTGGATCCATATGTGGTCTGTGAAAAGAATAGTCATGAAATGACTCCACATGTGGTCTCTAAAAAGAATACCCATTCCAATGACACTGGTGGTTCCATATGTGGTTTGTGAAAAGAACACACATGCAATGACTCTATCTTTGGTTAATGAGAAGAACACACATGCAATGACACTGGTGGATCCATAGGTGGATTGTGAAAAGAACACACATGCAATGAACTCTGGTGGAACCATATGCCATGACACTGGTGGATCCATGTGTGGTCTCTGAAGAGAACACATATGCAATGACAATGGTGGTTCCATATGTGGTTTGTGAAAAGAACACACATGCAATGACTCCAGATGTGGTTAATGAAAGAATACACATTTCAATGACAATGGTGGTTCCATATGTGGTTTGTGAAAAGAACACACATGCAATGACTCTAGTTATGGTTAATGAGAAGAACACACATGCAATGAACACTAGTGGAACCATATGCAATGACACTGGTGGATCCATGTGTGGTCTCTAAAGAGAACACAGATGCAATGACACTAGTGGATCCATATGTGGTCTGTGAAAAGAATAGTCATGGAATGACTCCAGGTGTGGTTAATGAAAGAATACACATTTCAATGACAATGGTGGTTCCATATGTGGTTTGTGAAAAGAGATTTGCCCACTCTCTCGGACACAAATCTCACAAAAGCCCAAATGTGTGCTTACTCTGGGTGCTACGCCCTGATTGGCTGACATAGATGTCACGCGGATCGTCTCCACCAACCGTTGATCCTATGTGATCCAACGGGCAGGATAACCCCTCCCTTCTCCACTTTTTTTATCCATGGTCTATCTGTGCCACCTCTCTATCCGTGCCACCGATACTTTACCTCCATAAAAAAGTGAAAATCTATCTATCTAAATAAAATAAATGATCATATTTTGAAGAATCTATTGTCTTCGTCTTCCGGTTCATCCTCGTCTTCATCACCGCCATGGTCCCTGCCATCGGCGCCGTCGGTGTCCTCCTCTAACGACTCGACACCGCCCCCTTCCTGGAATAAGCGCGCTATCTCCTTGTCGGATTCCTCCTCCTCCTCCTCCTCCTCTGGTAGTCGCACGAGTCCATGTCACTCTCCCCCGCTACTGCCTCCAACTAATCGATGAACGCCTCCTCGTTAACCAATCAGACTCGTCCAAATAGCTATCTCCTCTCTTATTCCTGGTCTTCTTATCGTTCCTCTACTTGTCTGTACTAGACGGTGCAACCCGCCCCCGTCCTGGCTGCTGCTTTGCGCTCGTCCGTCGCTGTAGGTACCTGTAACACCCTTGAATCGGCCCTATGCAAGTTTTAGCAATTCCCTCTAAAACCGCATAGAAATGATTCAAAGATGCCCACCAGGCACTTGTGTGCGGGTGGAAAACAAAGTAATAACATTACACAATAGTCCACGATGGAACCCACAGAACATATATATATACAACAACGACTCCCTGAGTCAGGAATACAGATATATAGTACAAAGATCCAAATCACCTTGAAAACGATACAACATCCGAGTACGGATAAGATGCAAATTGAGCTAAGAGCCCTGAAGAATAACCAATGGCGCCCATAACCCTGCCCAGGCCAAGCCAGAAGGGTAACCCTTCTAACGACGTTGAACTCAAACTTGCTAAAACAAAAGGGGTGCCGACAAAGGGCTAAGGAAAAAGGGAGCGGTCAGTACTGGGGCCAGTACACGGTGAGTCTAGAATTCGGCGGCTCTCGCCTACATAGGTATGATGGGCTGAAGCGGCAGCAAAGCATGCACTAAACAACCTATAGAGACTAGATACAACTATCGACTATTAGAGAGAGATAAGAAATACCTATTCGGAACCAACATTATACTAACACCAATCATACCCATCCTGGTATTCCCCCTCAAGACCAAACGAGGAAGTCAAACCGAGGAACTCACACAGTTGGCAGTTTTATTCATTCCATTATTGTTGCAGCACTTACTAGTCAGATATAGATAGCATGAGTCATCCCGATATCATAAGCAGTGGGAAATTTTAGTTAACCATTCTGTTATAGTTGCAATACTTACTAATCAAATACAATTAGCCAGAGATATCCCAAATCCAGCAGTTGTTGGAACTTTTATTTACTTATTCCATTGTAGTGAAACTGATTAGTAGACATGTCAAAGTCAAATTTATAGCACTACTTTAGTTATGCTTGTCTATGATCGAGATAATATGCTCCAAGTCATCCATAACCGCGGGCACGGCTTTCAGAAAGATTTACCCTGCAGGGGTGCACAAATAGAAACACACACACGATCAGCCTCGAGAAGAACCAAATAAAACGCAACGAGGCCTCACGACAAAGCATTCATAGGATTCATAAATTATTTCAGGGGGCCACCCCACTAAGCTACCCACAACGAAGTTGGCCAGCTCCAATATGGACCCAGGGTTTGTGTAGACGGCGGTAAATGACTAGGAACCTGAAAGTGTGACTGGGCTTGTCGATACAGCGAAAACGTGTCACGATCCAAAACAGTACAGGTGCTCCATGCACAATCGTAAATAAAGAAGTAAAGCATGGCATAAGTACAGGATAGTAATAAAGCCCCAAACTACTTTGTGTCCCTAAGAAATAAAGTGTGAATCAAGCTCGGGTAAAGGGGGATTCATAGAGTCTCCCGTATGTGGATAGTGCGAATAGTCAAGGAACAGGTATCAAGTACTCGGGGCCTACGGGACACAAGTGAGCGTGGAAGAACCAAATATTAGCTATCTCCCACCGGTTCCTATGCATTAGTTATATCTATTCCCAGCATTTTAATATCAAGTCATAACGAAAGTCATGATCATCTCCACCATTAAGCATGTGCCAACCTTCCAACAACAGTGGAACAACCACGACGTGAAGTAGCACCTGAGCAAGCAACTACGACTTGCAAGGCCAACTATCTACCAACAACAGGTAATAGGAGGTGTCCAAGGCAATATAAAAGGCTGCAAGGGATATCACGGGCACGAAAATACTAAAGCATCGCAATACAGATATCAATAGATCAATAGGAGGAAGTAAAGACTATAAACGCAAAATAGGTAGAAAGGGGAGAATGCTCTCCTAGAAAAACATAGCCGAAGATTCATCTGGAGATCGGGTCGACACTCGCATCCACTCAACGTCCTAATCCGTGAAGAAGCAAAGCACTAGAAGAAACACCGGATACACTATTTAATACTACGGCAGAAGATCGGGCATGATTCATGTATGATGCATGACATGTCAAAGATGTGATGCAATTGGGAAATATTAAGCGGAACCGGGGTCCTGACAATTAATTAATGGTTCAAGTTATTTAGATACCGCATAATTTAAATGTTGTATTAACAAGGCAAAACATGGCATCGATTCGCTACACAAATTTAAATGGAGCCAATATAAGACTAGAAAAGCCCGCATATGGTCTCCATATTTAATTATGAGATGAATCGGCATAATGCCCCCAAACACATGATGCGATGTATGCAAACATGAATGGATATAATATGCAACAAGTCAAATATCATATTACAAAAATAGATACTTAGGGTCGCATGTTTAGGGTCGACGATCTTGGGGTTCTGAGGGTTCGGGTCTTCAGACTCTAGGATCAGGGCTTCGGGGTTCAGCAGGATCGGGCTCCGAGGTTTTGGATCTATGAAGGTGACCTTGGGATTTCGGCACCATTGCCTTTGGGTTCCACATGGAGTGCTTGTCGTCCATCTTTGGTCGGTGTCGGGCTCAGCTTTTGCTGCCATAAGGTCTCGGCGTCAATGGCGAACTTGAATGGATCGATGGTATCCGGATGGTCTTATCAATGACACCCGATGACCTTGTCCATATTCTCATTCTCGCCCACCGACAGGTTGTGGCCGAGGTCGCGGTACCCTACAACATCAGCATTTGCACCACATCACATCTGGAGGCTAAAGCTGTGTATAAGCGGGAACAACAACTCCATGGTATCAATACCAAAAGGACCGCACAGGCATAAAGACAACACCTCGAGGACTAGCTCGGCGTCGAAGACCTGCAGGTTGTGCTCGGGCTTGGTCCTGGAGAAGCTCGTGGTGGTCGGTGTTCAAGTAATCTGGACAGGAGGCGGTCGTGACCTGCAGAGCTCGCGGGCGGAGCAACGAGGCAGCAACCGAAGACGTTGTAGATGGCAACGGTGGAGCTGTTGGCATCGGCAGCGAGCTCCTAAGTGGCGATGGCGGCACGTGCTCACGCAGCAGAGGGGAACACTGGGCTAGCGGCTGGGGACGAGCGGAGCCAGACATCCTCTAGGCCGACGAGGGGCCCATGGTGGCCAAGATCCAAGGCGGTGGGGACACGCAATGCGGCGAAGGCGGTTGGCACGGAGGGATGGACAGAGAGAGGGCGGGGCCTGCAGAGGAAGAAGGCAAGGCGGTCGCGAGGTCGCAGGCCACGGTAGCGAGCGGCCAGAGGTCAGTGCCTAGGCGAGGTTGGCAGTGGTGGTTGGTCGAGAGAGAGCGAGGTAGGCGGGGAGGAGATCGAGCGAGGCTCATCTCGCTCCTGGTGGTGTAAAAAGAGGAAGGAGAGGAAAACACGAGGGGAGAGAGGATGTGGCGTGCGGGAGCAGAGTGGTGGGGCCGGGGTGGTATGACGGAACAAGGTGGAGCAGCGTACACGGAAGAGACGTGTCGCGATGGGGTAGTGGGGCCAGGTGGGCGTGGTCGTGCGATGAAGGCAGGGAGGGGTCGATCGGCAGCGTGGCAGGGCTGGGCTCACGCGCGCGTGGTGTGTGCGTCCCTGTGCTGTGTCGATCTGAAGCAGAGGGTCAGGTGTGATGCGGCTGGGTGCACTGCGTGCGTATGGGTCGAGGTGGCGGTGGCAGGTGTGGGTGGTGGTGGCTGGGTAGGTGGGGCTTTAGGGTTAGGGTTTGGTCTTAGCTAGGGTTAGGGTTTTGTTTTATCTAGGTTGTAGGCTGGCTGCTGGTTGGGCCTCAGGCCTGATCAGTGGCTGCCTCCCTAGTTTATAAAAATGTTTTATTTTGTTTATTTATTTGTTTCATTTTAGAAATACTTTTGCAAATAGTTTTTAGACAAAACAAAATATCCAGAAGGACCGGTTTGATAATTTGAAATAAAGACAAGGGATATATAGAAAACAAAGGTAGGCTTTTAGAAAATAGTTTTAGGAAAACAATGCATGATGTCATGATGATGCTCAAATGCAATGTGGCATGATGACATGAGCATGCTATCTGCACAAAGTAGTAGACAATTCAAGCAATTTTCTAGTAGTGATTTTATCGGGGTGCTACAGTACCCCACGCTCCTCCTCTGCAGCCGGTATGAGCTTCGACGTCGTGGTGTCCTTATTGCCGATGTCGACGGATCCTAGCGCGGTCAGACACGACGTGCTGTCTCAGCAGGCGACTCGCGAGCGCGAACGATGCAGCGAAGAGCCGGGGACGCATGACGGTCAGTGGACGGCTTGGACCTGCCATTGCCACGGCGAGGGGGCATCGTGCTCGAGGTAGTTGTTCTGATTGGTCGATGGCGGGTACACAGAGTGGGGTGCCGATCTGATCAAGGATGAGCAGTGGTTTCGTGCGCCGTGTCCATGCATGCATTTGTCAATTATCAAAAAAAATTTAATATCCCGCGTATTCTATACTCCTAAATATCCCGTGCATGCCTGTCGACGTGGAGTTCGACGTGCCGACGTGATCGTGCAGCAGTTGTGCACGTCATTGCCCCATCAACACGTGACACACGCATGCGGGACATGCGCGCCGATGCCCGTGATGACCACCCGGCTCGCACTCCTCTTATTATATACTAGATTTTGGGTGGTGCCGAAGACCATTGAACTGTCCATCGCAATAAAGACAAGTCTGATCGATTCCTTACCCCTGCCTCCCTGGCTTATTTGAGAAGGTAGACCATACACGGTGGTCTTGTATAATAGTAGTAGTACTACTGGACCACGGCCTGTACTCTTTGACTCTTCTCCCACACTAATCACTATCTTCTTCCTCCTGCCGCCGCCACCCTCACCCTGCAAGCCATGGCTCCCCTGAGGAGGCGGAGAGGCCGGTCGACGATCCTCACGAAGAAAAGGGAGAGATCTCGCCACGGCGCACTTCTTACTCTACCAGTTTCTCAAGCCCCCCTCTCACCGAGGCCCTATCTCCCCCAACAATGGCGCCGAGTGTTCTAGCAGGCGAGGGCTCCTCCTGGTACGATATTCTTGTTCTACTTCTTCTCCATCTCCCTCTCCATCATGATCTTATTCAGCTTCTTCTTGTTTTTCTTCTTCTTCTTGCTCTTCCTCTTCTACATATTACATGCTGGCCATGGAGCCAGAATCCACCACGACGGATGCGTTGCAGGACCCGTTCGGCCCCGTTCCACGTCTCAGCGAGGTAGCAAATCTCCACACTGTTATTTCTCCGAGTTGTGATGTGGATTTCTTAGATCGTGTCCGCCCCACATTGGTTTTTCTTCTTCTTTTGCGAGTTGTTTTAGTTTTCATGAATATGACTGGATCTCTTGGTCTTTCCTTAATACCATTGTTCATAGATTCACTATGGATTTTTTGTGATTAGGACTAGTTTATCATGGTCACGAATAGATCTTGACGTCCATTTTGAACACTGCGGTCAATAGATTCAATGGGGTTTTTTGATTTATATTAGTATTCACCTGGAACCTGGAGTGTAATTATAGAATTCCTATTTCAATCAACATGAACGATGCAACGATCGAAGGCCAAGTACCGTGAAAAGGTGGCCGCGATCAGTGCCAAGATTGATAACCAACATGAGCTTGCATGCTCCCTCACCCAAGCTAATAAGAGCCTACACAAGCAATTATCTGTGCAGAAGGAGATCTCGCTAGATTTTGCACGTGACGTCGTGAGGCTGCAAAAAGTGCTCAACCGTATCTTGAACAGGAAAGAACAGGCCATCAAGATAATCAATGAGCTCATGGAGGAGAAGAAGAATCTCGTGGAAATGTGCACTCTCTTGCAGGATGAAGTCACTGAGGCACTCAGAGCATGCGTCGAGGAAACCAAGGCTACCATCCGAGCATACCATGAGAAGAACCGTTGCCTGGATGTAGTGAAAGAGATGAAGGAGGACATGAGCGGAGGGATCACCGTACTTGAGGGTGTTCGAAAAGAGAACGAGGAGCTAAGGGCTTGTCTAGAGGCGTATCGGAGCAATGCCGAAGTCTGATTCCCATTAGAGGGGACAAAAATATCACTTCGTGCTCCACTCCTTTTGTAATGTTTAGGGTTCAGGGAGCAATGCCCAAGTCTGCTTTCCATTATAGGGTGCAATAAGAATCCTAGGGCAACTCATTATCTATCTGGACATGTGTTGGTGTTCATGTTCATGATGGACACCATGTGCTCTTTCCATTATGTATCTAGACATGGGTTTCTGCATTATGAGTTTGCCACTAGCCCACTACTATTTGGTGATATTGGGAAAAACCCACAGCACACTAAACTGTAGATAAAATTTATTTGTCTTTGAAATTGAAATTATGACAGTGCCACTAGTCGATTCATAAAATGTGGATTAGTCCTAGATTGCTTCTTTCTTGAAATTATGACAGTGCCACTAGTTGATTCAGTTAATTATGGAAACTAACCAGCTTGTCCTGGTGAATTGAACAAACCATACTATGTATTTTTGTTGCAGGGAAAGAGGTGAAAGCTTAACCAAGACCTGGCGACCTGGCTAAATGACAAGATAGCAATCCAAAGGGAGAAGCAAAATTCCCAGAAACTGGCCTTTGACCACCTGCGTGCTCAACTCGCGGTCCTTTCTGACAAGTGCCAAAAACTGAAGGAGTTAAACGCTGGCAGGGCGAAGCTTCACAGTGAAGGTCGCACCTCGGCTAGGAAGCAGACGGAGATCATGAAAGGGATCTTGAAGGAAAATCGTATGGCTATGGACCAACTTCGCCAATCCATGACGAAGCACTGGAACCTATGGCTAGCGCATGACAAAGTACTGAAGGAGCTGGACGATCTTAGGGAGGAAAACAAGCAGCTCCGGGGCAGGCTCTCTTAAAAACAACATATGTCTACTTAATACTGAACTGCCTGGTTTATCCTTTGAAGTGGTGATTTTGTAAGCACGAACTTAACTCTATGCAAGATATGTGTGTTCATCTGAAATTAATTTGCTCGAGGATTGAGTTTGGCTTAGTTAAGAAAGCGCAACTGCAAGTCTTATAGTTAACTAGTTTCAGGCATTGGCACAACATAAATTATTCATCTCGAATTTCCTTTATCCTCTGTAGTCTGTCCTTGTTCACCCTCGCGCGCCTTCTTCAGTTCGTTCAACAGATCCGCAATGCAGTACTCTAGCTTCTTCTTATCTTCCCTGTGCTGATCCCTCTCCTTTTTTGCATTATGAATCAGCAACATGTGACTATCCTGAAGCTTCTTTGCAGTTCCAACAACCAATCTCCCATTGATTCTGTCAGTTAGCTCTAACTGCAAATTCTCGATTTCTTCTTCCATCTCCTTATTTCGTACCGACAACTTGTAATTTTTTCCGCTACATTACTTACATCAGTAAATCTTCCCGACCTTTCAAACTCATACATCTCCCATAATTGTGCCAAACATTTCTTAAGTGCATCTGGCCACTCAAGATCCACCCACTCTACTGCTTTACACACCGGGCCAATCTAAAAACACACACAATATAGTGTTATGAACAGATACGATACATTTTACTTCATGTCACTGTCGCACATAATGTAAACAAACCTGATTTGTACAACCCAAAAACCTTCTCCTAGTGTTACTGCCTTCGAATGCAACATATCTCCTCAGTTTTAGCCCATAGTCACATGCCACTTCTCCATCGAGATCTAGGCCCTCCCATTGAGAGTCGTAGATCGTCTGTGGTACCTATAGGTAAACGCAAAGCTAGAATTGAACACGATTGCATGCACATATGGAGCTCAGATCGAGAGATTTACCATTTCCTAATCCTAGCCCGAGAAAATAGAGGAACTCGCATCGTGGAAGGAATACTCGATGTTGGAGAGAAGGTTGTCGCTGCTCGACTGGTCGTCCTATTCGTTCAAGGACAACATGGTGAATGCGTCATCGCCGACAACGGCGTCAACGTTGGTTAGGAGAGAGAGAGAAAGAGAGAGAGAATATAGAGAGAGAGAGGTATCATTCGCATGTTACAATAGTTTAATGGATACCATGCCCTTTCCCTGGATTACTGTCTCCTGCCTAATATGGATTCTCTTCATACATTCTTATTTCAAATATTAAACCTATACTCCCTCCATCCCAATTTCATTGCCTAATGAAAACATACCAGTATATTACATCATCTAAAGAAACAATATCATGTCAACTACTCCCTCCGTTTGAAAATATAAGATGTTTTAGCTTTATGAAAAGAGTGTATCTAGACTCCTTTTAGTGTGTAGGTTCACTCCAAACCTAGATGAACCTATACACTAAAAGGGGTCTAGGTACACTCCTTTCACAGAGCTAAAACGTCTTATATTTTGAAACGGAGGGAGTACAAGGTACTTATGCATCACTTGTTCAGTCATGGTTTCACAAAACATTACATTACAATCTCTCAACAAACATAATCACATCATGGTTTCACAAAACATCACAGTACAATCTCTCAACAAACATAATCACAGAAACAAGTATATTGCATCAACTCAAGAAACAAAATCATGTCGACTACAAGGTACTTACGCATCACTTGTACAGTCATGGTTTTGCAAAAAATTACATTACAATCTCTCAACAAACAAAATAACAGACACAAGTATAGTACATCATCTCAAGAAACATAATCATGTGAACTACAATATTTATGCATCACTTGTCCACTCATGGTTTCACAAAACATTACGTTACAATGTCCCAACAAACATAATAACAGAAACAAGTACGGTAAATCATCTTAATAAACATAATCATGTCAACTACAATGTACTTATGTCTTATTACAACAATGATGGTTTCCGTGAGTGACGTGTATGAAAATCTCAACATCTCTCACAAAATTATATCGCAATCTCTCAACAAACATAATCACAGAAACATGCTCTAAATGCAACAGCAGCAAATATTACAAATACAGGTAGGGGAATCCTGTGGTCCATATGACAAGCCTAGGGTAGGAGCTCTCATAAGATCTCATCAACGTCGACCACCTCATTCTGTTCAGCCACTACAGGGGCCTCTACATCCACTATAACCTGTTCAGCAACATCATAAATGGTACCAAGGAAGAACACCTTCCTGGTTTGCTTCTTTCATCGCATAATCTACATAAGATCTTTAGTATCCAAAACATCAATGAATTGCTGCTTCTTATGATGCCACCACTGGATTTGTGCCATCTGCTTAGGGCCAATACTAATTTCCTTACCGATCATCTCTCTCATTTCATCAAGAGTTATGTTTTTGGAATCGACAGTGATCTCCACAGTACATGACGAAACTGCCTTATTAACTCCCTCATCAAGTTTTGCCATGTATGAATCCACCTCTATGCGTATACTGAACTTATCTAGATCAACATCTATTGGTCTGTATTCTCTAGGAGCAGAAGCTCTGGCAGCAAGATCAGCTTCACATATCATCAATCATCGCTTCAACTTTCACCTTACGATCAGCTTCACAACACTCCCAAACCATCTGAAGCTCATGGGAGTGCTTAATTTGCTGATAAGTATCATTCATGTTGTGCCACACCAATTTTGTCCTCTGTCTAGAACCCCAGCGAATCCTAGCGGCAAGAATATCTACTAGCTGCGAAAAAGACATAACCTCTTTGCAATTCACAAGGAGATGCACATCTTGCCCGAACACAACCCTCTCGCAACCAAAATCAAGTTTTGCAGTGTACTGGCAAACATGAACTATGAACTCATATAGGTCCCTGATGTCTACGCACTTCTATTCTTGTAGATAGTTGTTGGGCCTCCAAGTGCAGAGGTTTGTAGAATAGCAGCAAGTTTTGCCTTAACTGGATCACCCAAGGTTTATCGAACTCAGGAAGGAAGTGGTCAAAGGTATCCCCTCTCAAGCAACCCTGCAATCAAGATACAAGAAGTCTCTTGTGTCCCCAACACACCCAATACACTTGTCAGGTGTATAGGTGCACTAGTTCGGCGAAGAGATAGTGAAATACAAGTGGTATAGATAATTATAAGTGGTAATGGTGATAGAAAATACTTTGATGGCGTGGAAGAGACTAAAGGCAAACTGAAATAAAGATGGAAGCAAGCAAACATGTAATAGATCTAGTAGCAAATGGTGTTTCAATGCTTAGAAACAAGGCCTAGGGATCATACTTTCATTAGTGAACACTCTCATATCAATATATTCTCTTTATGATACTACTCTAAACTACTTTCCGGTTGAACACTCTAATCGATGGTAGGGCTATAACAGCACACCTCAAAGTTCATCTTTCCCATCTAGAAAACCCCACACTGTCACCTTGAGCACTAGATGGTTCCAACAAACACCACAATTTCATAGAGACATCCAACTCCAAATATAACTCATAACAAGTATTTGAAATCTCTAGCCTAAGTGCCACCATGGTGTGCACGCTGTCACTTTCACACACATGGGGAGAGATAAGATCTAATAAAGCACTTGAGTAGCAAGGTAGATCTATAGATTACAAGCTCATGATCACAATATGATCATGCATAGAGAGAGAGATGAACACATAGCTACCGGTAGAACCCTTAGCCTCGAGAGAGAACTACTCCCTCCTCATCATGGGAATCAGCAATGGTGATAGAGATGGTGGTGGAGATCGATGGAGATGGCTCCGGGGGCACTTCCCCGTCCCGGCAGGGTGCCGGAACAGAGACTTTCTGTCCCCCGAATCTCCCCTTCGGTGGCGGCGGTGTTGTGGAACTTTTCGTGGTTGGAGGCTTGATGATTTAGGGTTTTGGCTTCGGGAGCCTTCTTATAGGCCAGAGGGCAAGTTCGGTGGGTGGCTAGGGGGCCCACACCATGCCCTGGCGCGGCCTAGGTGGACCCACGCCTAGGGGTGGTGTGGCCATCCTGCGGCTCTCCTTCTGGCTCCGTGAGTCTTCCGAGAAAATAGTAACTTTGGCTTTTGAACCGTCCAATTCCGAGAATATTCATTTTCTGACTTCCTGGAACCAAAAACAACAGAAAACAGGCAACTGGCACTTTGGCATCTTGTTAATAGGTTAGTCCAAGAAATCATATGAAAAGTACTCCAAAGTTGGAACAAAACACAAGAAAGTAGATAAAACCAAGCATGGAACATCAAAAATTATAGATACATTTGCAATGTATCAGTCCCTTGTATCAAAGTTGTGCCTAATTTGATTAAAAAGGGAACTTTTCAGTTCATTCGATTCTATTATGCCATAACTAATCTACTTGTAAGATAAGGCACAAATTAGAAAAATTCACCTCTCGCTCTTCTCTCGGGTTTTTTTCTTCGAGATCTGGGTGTCGCATCCGCCCACTGGAGCAGAACAATCCGCCGCCGTCCTTGCTTTTGTCTTCAACATGTTGCTCATAGGTACCTTCGGAGCAGAATCCTTGCTGACCTCCTCGCTAACCGGGGCTGAAGACCTCGCCGCTGCTTCACGTTGATCCCCAGACTTGGGCCCCGACGGACCCGAATCAGTCGGCAACGTAGCTACAACGTTCGCCTTGCAAGACATGTTGGGCCGCTGCCGTCGGATTCAGTGTCGGGGGAGGGAGAAAAAAGCCCTCCGCCGCCAGCAGATTCAGGGTCGGGGAAGGGAAGAAAAGGGACCGCCGCCACCATAGCAAGATTCAGTGTCGAGAGTTAGGAAAGTACAGTAATGCATTTTCCACTACGACAGGTGCAGGGTGGCTAAGAAGAGTGACCGGCGAAGAAGGGGCTCAACAGGAACTAGTGTAACAGAATATCCTGACTTAACGGGCGCGAGTTGAAAATATTGGGTTTGGCCATCATTCACTCGAAACACCCCTCTCTGCAATTGGTGCCCCAAGTTTTCGAATCGTGCTGATTAAAATCAACTTGGGTACCGCGTTGCCCGGGCGCCCCAACTTTCGGGCCACAAAATGATATTCTTCCAATGGATGCGGTGATGCAACTTTTGTCACACTGGTGCATCATTCCATGCGGCAGTTGCATTCCTAGGGATTTTTGGGATTTTTGACAATGCTTTGACGCATGGAATCTCTAGAGTCATTGCATGTGTTCTTTTCCAAACCATCTTAGTCCACATGATCACACACACTCCAATGGATGTGGTGATGCAACTTCTTTCACACTGGTGCATCATTCCTTGTGGTAGTAGCATTCCAAAGGCTTTTGGGGATTTGTGACCATGGTTTGACCGATGGAGTATCTAGAGTCATTCTATATGTTCTTTTCCAAACCACCTTTATCCACATGACCACACACACACTCTAATAGATGTGGTGATGCAACATCTGTCACACTAGTCCACCATTCCATGTGGCAGTTGCACTCAAAGGGCATTTTGGGATTTCTAACCATAGTTTGACACATGTAGTCTCTATAGTCGTTTCATGTGTTCTGTTCAAAACCACCTTGATCCACATTACAACACACACTCCAATGGATGTGGTGATGCAACTTATGTCACAATAGTGAATCATTCCATGTGGCAGTTGCATCCCTATGTGTTTTTGAGCTTTCTGTCCATGGTTTGACACGTGGAGTCCCAATAGTCATTTCATGTGTTCTTTTCCAAAACACCTTGAACCACATGAGTACACACACTCCAACGGATGTGGTGATGCAACTTCTGTCACATTGGTGCATCATTCCACGTGGTAGTTCCATTCTAGTGGCTTTTTGGGATTTCTAACCATGATTTGACACATGTAGTCCCTAGAGCAATTGCATGTGTTCTTCTGAAAACCACCTTGATCCACATGACCACACACACTCAAATGGATGTGGTAACGCAACTTCTGTCACACTGGTGCACCATTCCATGTGGAAGTTGAATTTCAGGGGATTTTTGGGATTTCTGACCATGGTTTAACACATGGAGTCTGTAGAGTCATTGCATGTGTTGTTTTCCAAACGACCTTGATCAACTAGAGTCATTGCATATATTCTTTTCAAAACCACGTTGATCCACATTACCACAAGCACTCCAATGGATGTGGTGATGCAACTTATGTCACACTAGTACACCATTCCATGTGGTAGTTGCATTCGAGGGGCTTTTGGGTATTTTTGACCATGGTTTGAGACATGGAGTCCCTAGAGTCATTGCATGTGTTCTTTTCGAAATCACCTTGATCCACTAGAGTCATTTAAGGTATTTGTAACACCCCAAAACTTTTAATCAAGATTATCAAATACTAATCACCCAATTTAGGGTTAACAAAAACTTTTATTAAGAAAATGAATATGAATGCATGTGTGTTTTGCATTAGTGTAGAATTGATTCAAAATGCCATGCTTGATTGTTACAAAAGATGAGAAATGGTTTAAAGTTGAATGCTACATCCTCAAGGACATTTACAAACAAAATCAAAAGAAAAAGAAATCAAATAGGAATAAATAAAGCAAATGGTATTTTTGATAAAAGTTAACCACTAGGTCACTTTCTGTGTTCCCAGAGGAGAAATTTTAATAGAAACATTTATATTTCTTTCTAGCCCTTGCTAGACCAAGTTAAAGTGTGTCAAGGCCCACTTTACAACGTTACAAAAACATTTTCCAAATCAATTAAATGGACAGTTAAAAATTGAATCTAGTTCATATGATAAGATCCCCCTTTTTCAAAAACCTATCAAACCAAGTCCCCTTGAGCTCTCCAAGCAAACATGGATACTCAAGCTTAAGATCAAATAACTCGAAAAGTTTCATTCAAAATTTCCAAAGTAAATTTCTTTTGGCCATTACAACAAACACCTGGCCTACACTAAACTAACTCTAGCCTAACCTAACTGTTTCCACAGTAATTCTCGACCATTTGGTCTCCCCTTAACTCCCTTGTCCCCTCTAGTGTCGAGCAGCACCCAGACCAAGCCCCCTCTTTGCCATGTGCATAGTGGAGCGCCACCCATTTTTGGTCATCGTCAGCCGACTATGGGCAGCATGCCAGGAGCCTCGCCGCCCTCGCCCATGACGCGCACCAGACACGCCCCGGTCCACCGCCAGCCATTCCAAGCCTCGACCCCAGCCGAGCCCTAGACCATGCTAGCTACGCCGCGCTCCATGCTCTGCGCCATGCCCAGAGCGCACCAGCTCGCCGTAGCCGACCGCCTCGCATGGACCGTGCCTCACCCCCGCCTCACGTGCACTAGCTCTCCATGATCACCCCAACCCCGCAGACAACTCCGTTCGCCACCGCGCGACCCGCAGCTGCCACACGCCATCGCAAACAGCTCTGCGTTTGCGCGGAGCGCCTCACGCTCTCAACCAAACCACACCACCCCACGCGTTGCCATTAAGCTCGTGAGAACTGCCAGGAAACCACACACCATCCACTAGCCTCCGCCACACCGATAGCAGCCTGTAGCATCGTCACCGACGAGCTCACGCCCACACCGTTCGGTCCCCTCGCCGCAGTATAAAAGGAGGCCTCCCCTACCTCATTTCTCCACACCCCAGCACTCACCACTCCTCACTAATCCTCTCCCACTTCTTCCCGGAGCAAGGCGAGCTCTCCCTCGCTAGGATTTGGCCGGATCCCGCCGCTGCTGGAGGAGAAGGGCGCCGTTGATTTCGACCACCCAAAGACCTGCCGTGATCGCACCTCGACCCGCCGTCGTCTACCACATCGATCGCCCCTGTCACCGACCCTAGCTGGAGCCTAGGTGAGCCTAGCCAGACCCCCACCGCCGCGCTAGGTCATTTTCCTCGCCGGAGTAGTTCGTTGTCAACGACGATTCCCAGCCGTTGGATTAGAATTAGATCGCACAACTCAGATTTTCCGATACCGTTTCGTTTTGTTAGACTCGCTGACGAGTGGAACCCATCTGTCAGCAGCCCGCTGCGTTGTGCAGTGCTGTTGGGCCGACCCGTTTAACTTCCCGCACTAGCTTGGAAATTGAAATATGGATTTTCCATTTTAGTTAAACCCCTCTTCTGTCCCCCAGGTTCAAAAATCAATTCAGAGAGTTTCACTGAACCAAATTGCATGATTTAAATTTTGCTAGAAAGGTAATTAAATTATTTATCCAAAACCGTTGGATTTAAATCATTTGGAGTTAGAGATAATTTTTAGTAAAAATACTAAGACAAAGACTTTTGCAACTTCAAACATTTTTGAAAAATCAACCATAATAGCTTTTGAGTTGATTCCAACTCTCAAAAATCACATTTGATAAGATCTATCGGAATATGTAAAAATATTTAGGTTTGCATGCAGTGACATTGGACTAGTACCAAAAGAATGCTATTAGGGCATTTCTAGTCACTTTAAATATATTAAATAATAATCTTAAACTTTATAAAATGTGAGAAAACCATTAAATCACATTCCCATGTATTAGAATATGTGGTGATGACTTGTGTCAACATGATCCCATATTTTAATTGGAGAATATTAAATCTTAATTAATTTCAATGAGTAGAAATTACTTTTCTCAAATAAGATAAAGAAAACTAGTCCTTTATTTCATATGATTATTGTGATAATGCTAGATCATCAATTTTGAGACTTAGTGTGCTAAATAGAGCTAGTTAAGTATTGTTTGGTGATTGTGTACCCTGTATTTATTTATAGACGATAGTACCGACCCAAGCTACGAGGAGGAGGAGTTGTACCGAGAAGAAGAGGAGGAAAACTTCAACCACTACTCTACTCAAGGCAAACCTAACACTACAAGTTAACCATGCAAGCTTTAACCCAAGAAAAATGCATTAGGCATGCTTTGGTTATATACCCTTGATTTATACCCATCCCAAGTTTTACTTGCAAGCTTTACTCTTTTACTTTACCAAATTCTTTACTTATAACTAGTGCTTTGTGAGTATTTGGAAAGATAGTATAGATAGCATAAAGAGTATAAAACTAGGCATATACTTGACGTCATTCTGTGGCATGAGATTGAAGATTAGCACCCCTCATTAGTGAACACTCTTAACTTAGTGGCTAGTGCTAAGCATAAAACTTGATCACTTTAGATGGGAATACTTGGTGAAAATGATTATGAAAACCTTGGAATGATGCTTCATTCTATTGAAATATTTTTGACATGTGTTGAGAAACATAAATGGATTTGATGATGAAAATGTTGAGGCATGAGCCTTAGCCCTTTATAAAAACTGATGGTTGGGCTCGGATGCGATACCATTCCAATTTTACCGTACAACCACAATAACTGAATTGGGTAAGGCTTAGCCGGAAATTTATATGCATTAGTATGGGTTCCCTCGCGGAAGAGGTTTGAGCTGAGGCTACCTCGTGAGTGTGAATTGTCCACCTATGCAGTGCCCAGGATGGCAGATGGCCATGGCTGGGAGGCCAAGCTCATAGGGGAGGTGCCTATACTAGAGTGTGTAATTGAAAGGTTATGATTGATTATCCGCATACTAAGTATGATGATTCAGGGTTATCCCTGACGGATGTATCAAATTTTGTGGTGAAATTGTACCACCTCTGCAGAGTGTCAAACAATTCGAATAGTCGCGTCCGCGGTCATGGACAGTTGGAGTGGCCATACTGTTCCGTCGTCAGAGGTTTTCAAAATGACTTGTGAATTGAACTATGAGTTTGACTTGAAACAACAGGGTTGTGAATATGAAAACTAGGTTCCCACTTAAGTGATTTAGAACATTTCAAATAAACCTAGAGCTTAAGGTTTCTTACTAGAACTACCTTGCTTATTAGTGATAGTTTGCGAGTACTTAAAGAGTACTCATGGCTTTGTCCCTGTCTATTCCTGTGGCCAGACTATGAGGAGGACTATCAGGAGGATGGATAGCGGGACGTCTACGACAACTAGGATCATCTCCCATCGTCAGCATTGCCTGTGAATTTGAAGATGGAGCCCCTACTATGTTTCTTTCCGCTGCTTGATTTGTATTAAGACTAGATCATAAGATCCTTTATTTGTGTAAAACCTTATTATGGTTTGTAATGGATGATGTACTGTGATATCCAGTCTGTTATGTCTCGCAAAAATGGTAATCTTGGGATTGTGATGTATGGCATAACAGGCATCTGCGTTTAAAAATCCGGGTGTTGACAAGTTGGTATCAGAGCCATCCTGACCATAGGAGACACTAGTTAGAATGGAAGTCCGAACAAAACTTAGTTTCAAAACCAAAGAAGTGAGTATTTATGAGAACCTATTCCCACTCTTATCCTTGATTCTTTCAAAAAATTCATGTTCATCAAAATTCTTACATTACTACATAAAACGTGTCACACTTGATCACCTCACTAACTTACTCATCCTAAATTCTTATAGATGGAATTTCAGTATTGCAAGTTCTACCAGTTGGGCAACGGATGCTAACTAATCTTTGAGAGGGATCTAGATGCATTGTCTGAGTACCTTGAGCGCCCGCATCCAGAATTCTTCAGTGCCCAAATCAATGATCATATAGGAGGAGATCAACAATGGATGATAGTTGCAGATCTCAGAGGCAGAATGGAAGCACCTACTTCTGAGAAGATTCAATTCACCTTGCGAGAGAACAACTGGCTAGATGGATTAGCTAGGGCTATGCATGAAGCTCTTGCCCGTCTGTGTGGGCAAAACATCAACTTGATCCAAGGAACTCGCTTTGCTCACTTCGCAAGGCGTGATTCTATGGGTATGCCACTTGAGATGCCAGGTCACCCAGAGTTGAAGCGCCAGGTGGAAAATCTTGACTTCATGTTGTATGATAGGTAGAAGGAATTGGACAACGCCCGAGCTTACGCCAACCAAAACCATGCCATTTCTGTCAAGAAGGAACAGACTATCACCATGCTCGTCAATGATGGCCAATCACTTCATCGTCAATGCGAGAAGAAGGATCGCACCATCAATCGTCTTCGCAAGAAGGTGGCCGCTCTCGAGAAGACCATGCGTGAACAGGAAGTCTAGCTTGAAGCAAAAGAGGAGGAGGAAGGTGAAGACATCTAGAGAGATCTTCACTCTTACCTGGAGGATGATGCCATGGATTTCTACACCGATTATGATTCCGACTTCATTGATGATGGGTAGATGCACTTGATCACTACCATAGGAATGAGATGTATCGGTCCCACTGTATCGTAGTTTCACATAATGGTTCTTAAAACCATCTGTTTTCCATTTGTGTTGTGGTGTGTGTTGTATTGTGTGCTTTGAATGAATGAATGAGAAGGAGTTAGTTTGCAAAACCTGAGTCAAACTCAAAGTTTAAAACTTTTGAA
Source organism: Avena insularis (assembly GCA_023614405.1). NCBI lineage: Eukaryota > Viridiplantae > Streptophyta > Magnoliopsida > Poales > Poaceae > Avena > Avena insularis. Next base: position 319,043,316 of record CM042686.1, read on the forward strand.
ACAAACCCATGAACCGTAGAAATTTCCCTCTTATCTCATTATCTATCTCAATCTTCAGATGACTCATGGAAATGCCGGAGGAAGCAGTTCATCTCAGTACCTAATGATGCTGATTCTGCCAATTCTAGTTTTGAACGTGAAGCTAGTAGAGCCGAACATCAAGCCAACCTAGCCACTCTTCAATAGATAGCTCAGATGGCCAAACAATAATCAAGGCCATGGAAATCAGGATCACCATGGATCAAACTTAAGAACTTTCAGAATACCAATCCCCCTATCTTCAACAAATCTGAGGATACCTTAGATGCTGATGACTGGCTGCAAACCATGGAGAACAACCTGGAGGTTGGAGGAGTTGAAGCCAATGATAAAGTACTATTTTCCACCGATTATCTAGTAGGAGATGCAAGAGCCTAGTGGAATAGCATCCGTACCATGAACGGAGGTCAGATGATGACTTGGGATGAGTTCAAACTCAAGTTTAGCAGGACTCATGTGCCCCCGGGTTTGATTAAGAGGATGAGGGATGAGTTCAGATAATTAAAACAAGGAAGAATGATTGTGGTGGAATACCGTGACAAATTTCTGTCACTAGCTAGATATGCCCCAAGAAATAACAGACCCCCTATGTCCCGTCCAAGCTATCCCAACTGTGGAGGAGGAAACCCGAGGTCTGGAGGAAACAACAACCACGACAACTCCAACAACTTCAACCATGCACCACCCAAGTCCAACAACAACAATACTACCCCAAGGACTGGAAGCAATGTTGTGCCTATTGCAGCCAAAGACAAGTCCCACATCACTTGCTTTGAGTGTGGAGTCAAGGGTCACTACTCCAACGAGTGTCCCAAGAAGATTGCAGCAGCCCCCAATGTGAATGCCCCAACTTAGTAGCAGCGCCGTGTTCAGCCTGGAAGGAGATTTTCCCCAGGGAACTCACTCAACCGCAACGGCCGTATGTTCACCATGAATGCTGAAGAAGCCTAGGAAGCGCCCGATGTCGTGTTGGGTATGTTTTCTATTAACTCAGTACTTTCAAGAGTGTTGTTTGATTCTGGAGCATCACACTCGTTTGTTATAGAAGAATTTTTATGCACTAGTAAGATTCAACCAAAAAAATTGAAGCATGTTATGATAGTTCAAATACCTGGTTCAACCACCAAAGCTAGAAAAATTTGCAAGGTTGTACCTATCAGAATCCATGGGATAGATTTTTATGCTAATCTAATAGTACTTGGAACCAAAGGTTTGGAATTAGTACTAGGAATGGATTGGATGTCGAAACATAAAGGATTGATCGACTGTGCCAAGAAAGCCATAACCATGACCAGTAGCTCTGGAGTATCAGTAGAGCATGTATCAGAGACCTTGCCGCGTCAATTCAAATGCAACAAGAGTCTAGCCCAACCAACCATAGACCAAGTCAAAGTAGTCTGTGAATAACCCGTCGTATTCCCAGATGAATTGCCCTGTATGCCCCCAGATCGGGATATCGAGTTCATTATTGAACTAATTTCTGGAGTTGGGCCCATAGCTCAGAGACCTTATAGTATGAACCCATCTGAGTTAGTGGAGTTGAAGAAGCAACTTGATGCTATGCTGGAGAAAGGTCTTATTCAACCAAGCGCATCACCATGGAGATCGCCTGTATTGTTTCTGGATAAGAAAGATGGAGGTAACCATTTATGCATCGATTACCGGAAGCTGAATGATGTCACCATCAAGAACAAGTACCCACTGCCCAAGATTGAGGATCTGTTAGATCAGTTCACTGGTGGCAGAGTGTTTTCTAATTTTGATCTTAGAACTGGTTATCATCAACTCAAAATTCATGCAATGGATATTCCAAAGACCGCCTTTACCACCAAATATGGTTTGTATGAGTATACGGTCATGTCTTTTGGATTAACCAATGCCCCCGCTTATTTCATGAATCTCATGAATAAGATTTTTATGAACTTTCTGGATAAGTTCGTCGTTGTTTTTATCGATGATATTCTAATCTATTCCAAGTCAGAAGAAGACCATGAGCTACACCTGAGAACCATCCTTGAAACCCTTAGAGCACATGAGTTGTATGCCAAGTTTAGCAAATGTGAGTTTTAGCTAAAGGAAGTAGGATTCCTCAGACATATTGTGTCAGCAGGAGGAGGCACTATTGATCCCGCCAAGATCAAAGATGTTGAAGAATGGAAAGCCCCAACCACTCAAACCCAAGTCCGTGCATTTATCGGATTAGCAGGATATTACCGCAAGTTTGTTGAAGGATTTTCGAGCATCGCAAGACCAATGACCCAATTGTTGCAGAAAGATAAGAAGTTTGAATGGATCGACAAATGTGAAGCAAGTTTTCAAGAGCTCAAGAAGAGATTGATTTCAGCCCCAATTCTAATTATGCTAGATATCAAGAAGCCTTTTGATGTGTATTGTGATGCATCCAAGATTGATCTCGGATGTGTGTTGATGCAAGAAGGCAAAGTCATAGCATATATGTTTTGACAACTGAAGCAGCATGAGCAAAACTACCCTACCCATGATCTTGAACTAGCAGCTGCAGTTTTAGCCTTGAAGACATGGCGTCATTACCTTATGGGTAACCGCTATGAGATTTATTCGGATCACAAGAGTCTGAAGTATATTTTCACCCAGAAGGAGCTCAATATGAGGCAAAGGAGATGGATAGAGTTAATCAAGGATTATGACCTTGACATTCACTATCACCCCCGCAAAGCCAATGTGGTAGCGGATGCTCTTAGCATATTGTCGTGTAGATTAAACACCATGATCAAAGATGCCCAGCCAAGTTTGCATGAAGAGTTGGAGCAGTTTAGAACGGAGCTAGTTAGCAAAGGATTTTTAGCTAGCATTGAACTTCAACCCACTTTGATCAGTCAGATCAAGGAGGCGCAGAAAGGAAATGAAAGTATCGAGAGAATCAAACGTTGTATTGGTACAGGGAAGGTCCTGGATTCAGCGAAGATGAAGAAGGAGTTTTGTGGTACAAAGGACGTATTTGTGTGTCAGCATATTAAGAACTGAAGGAAGTTATCATGCAGGCAGGTCATGATACTCTTTATTCTATCCACCCAGAGGAACAAAGATGTATCAGGATTTGAAGGAGCAATTTTGGTGGCACAAGATGAAGAGAGAAATTGGAAGCTACATAGCCAAGTGTGATATATGTCAGAGAGTCAAAGCGGAACATCAGAGACCCGCAGGACTTTTGCAACCATCGCAGATTCCGGAATGGAAATGGGATTCCGTCGGAATGGACTTTATCACCGGTTTGCCTACTTCTAGTAGGGGAAATGACTCTATTTGGGTCGTAGTTGATAGATTGTCCAAGGTAGCCCATTTTATACCTGTCAAGACAACCTACCAGAGTTCGAAGCTAGAAGAGTTGTACATTGCTATAATTGTCAGTTTGCATGGAACCCCCAAGGCCATAGTATCGGATCGAGGAACCTAGTTTACCTCAAGATTTTGGCAGAAAGTCCAAGAAGGATTAGGAACCAAGTTGAATTTCAGCACAGCTTATCACCCGTAGACCGATGGACAGACTGAAATAGTAAACCAAATCTTAAAAGATATGTTGAGAGCTTGTGTTCTAGAGTATGGATTAAAATGGGAAGATTGCCCGCCTTTCGCAGAATTCTCATACAACAACAGTTATCAAGCCAGTTTGCAAATGGCCCCATTTGAATTTCTGTATGGGAGGAAATGTCGTACCCCCTTGAATTGGTCGCAAGTAGGAGAGAGTTAAATTTTTGGACCCGACATCCTAGGAGAAGCCGAAGAGAAGGTTCACAAAGTCCGTGAAACCTCAAGACCACCCAATCTAGACAGAAGAGTTATGCTGACAAAAGACGTCGATACCTGACCTTCAATGTCGTAGATTTTGTGTATCTCAAATTATCACCCTTAAAGGGAATGCAACATTTTCAATTGTAAGGAAAGTTAGCTGCCAGATATATTGGACCCTTCAAGATTTTGAATCGCCGAGGAGAAGTATCTTATCAACTGGAACTGCTAGAGGATATGTCAGCCATCCATAATGTGTTCCATATCTCATTACTTCGCAAATGCCTAGAAGTTCTGGAGAAGACCGAAATTTTCAAGAACATCGATCACCGAGCCATTGATATCAACAAGGATATGACGTATCGTGAAGTACCCATCCGTATTTTGGAAGAAGCCTTCAAAACCACCAGGACCCGGAGTATCAAGTGTTGGGTTTGCAGCATAGAAAACAAAAAAAAATTCCTACGGTGTGAACTACACGCCAAGATCTATCTATTAGGTGCAAAGCAACGGGTGGACATACATCCAACAAGAACTTACCCTCGTAGACAACGAGCTTTGTTAACGAGTAGGAACTCGTGGTTTATGTAGTCGTATACTTGCCGATCTCAAGATCGTGATGAAGTCCAGCAGGTCCGCCCAAAGACGCCCATCGATCCAGCCCAAAGACCACCAAGTCTAGCACCGCAAAGCAGCGGTGCATCCGTGATCGCACACACGTCCGGTACCCCGACAACCTCCGTCCCTCGCTCCAGCAAAGCAGCGGAAATAGCAACTCCTTTCCAGATAAAGCCACTGGGAACATGTATCTCGCTAATCCGAGACCATTAGGGAATAATACTAGAGGGGGAGAGAGATCCTTCACAAGGAGGTGTGAGTGAGAAGTGAGGAGGGGGTGGCCTTTTATAGGAGGAGGGGGGTGCCCCTCCTTCATGGCCGGTGCATGGAGGGTGACCTTCACCTCCTCCATTCATGTGGTGGTAACCCCTCCACATTAAAATGCCCCTTCACATTCTCTTTTAAAGTCTCCACTTTAAATGCATTAAATTTCTCCAAATTTAATGCTCTCTCATTTAATAAAACTCTTTTATTATTTTTATTCAGAATTTTGTTAATTACTTTAATTAACAAACATTCACATAAAACCCCCTGCAACATTTCAATATTACATGCAGAACCAATTTCAGCAATTTCACCCGAAACAGTTTTGGTGTCTATTGAAATAATTCCAGCGCTTTCTTAAATCTTTATCTGAAACATATTTGCTCCAAATGGTGTCGATATACCTTAAGTGTGTCACCCTACGGTTCACGAATAATGCAGACATGATCGAGACCCCTCTCTGATCAATAATTAGCAGCAGGACCTGGAGATCCATACTGACTCCTACACATTCAACGATGACTTCTATGATCGTGAGAAACTTTAACACTAGTAACTAAATCCCTTTGTCCCGCGATATATTACATGTCCAAGATTAGATCATCGGTATCTCCATACCTAGTTTGATCTCGTTACCGACATGCACTCTTTTCTCGTTCCCGTGATATAACATTCTAGTGATCACATCACTTGCTTGCAAGCTATTTCAATGTGATATCACCGAGAGGGCCCAGAGTATATCTATCCGTCATCAGGATGGACAAATCCCACCCTTGATCTATGAGCCTCAACATAACACCTTCGTAGCACTGAACCCACCTTTATAGTCACCCTGTTACGGTGTGATGTTTGATGTTATCAAGATACTCTTCCGGTGATAGCAATTAACATGATCTCATGGTCTAAGGATAAAGATTAATTCGTATGATATTATAGCAATATAAACATAATGACTTTGATCGTAATGCCATACTTCAGATGAATATTCATCACATCATTCCACCAATGGTGTGACCTTGTTATTAACAACATCCAATGTCCATGATCAGGAAACCTTGATCATCTTGTTAATCAACAAGCTAGTCTATAAGAGAGGCATAACTAGGAACCCTTTTTGTTTATTAAACACATATGTATTGATGTTTCCGATCAATACAATTCTAGCATGTAAAATAAACATTTATCATAAACATGGAATAAGATAATAACCACTTTATTATTGCCTCTCGGGCATATTCCCTTCAGTCTCCCACTTGCACTAGAGTCAATAATCTAGTTTGAAAACTTTGCGTATTGAACACCTATGGCTTTCTGGTGTTGCATATACGCTATTGCTAGTGGTTAACATAATCTCTAGATCTGACAGTTTCAGGTCCGTGTGTATTTGCATGTCTCTGCGTCTCTATGCATCACTCGTTCTCAAATGAGATGGCATTGTATAGATTTGGTCCTTTGGTGAGACCTTTAGTTCGTTCGGCTCAAAATATGTTGATATTATTGCCACACAATATATCTTCATAGTATTTGCCCACTTTGAACCACACCTAGTTTGATAACAAACTACTTAGCACAAATGCCCTCCTTTGCTTCTACTATAGTAGTCATATACTTAGCCTTTTGTTGTTGTATCCGTCACAATGTCTCAACTTTGGAACTCATCCAGATCCATCATGGAACATCCTTTCCATTACATTGTGCCACCCATAGTCTAAATTGAGATAAATTTAATTTGTATCTTGTGACAAAACTAGTATCAATGTAACACTTTACAATGAACTACCTTTAACTATTTATCACTTATACAGTATATATTCTTAGTTCTTCCAAAGCTCCTAAGAATATCTTTACTATTGTCCAAGGATCATCTTATGAATCATTCTGGTATATGCTCATAACATTTAGAGCATAGGACATTCTGGATATATACATATCATGGTATAATCGATCAAAATCTTCATGTGATTTTACTCACCAAGTGTTGAAACACTTGAATTTTGATACAATCCTTTCCATGCAGCAAGAACCTTTCTTGTTGTTTTTATATTGAAACCTTTCAATATCTCATATATGTATGTATGGCACAACCATATTAGCGCCTTAATCTATCCATATGCATATTGATGCCTAATATTCCGGGTATGCCCAAGTCTTTCATCGAAATCTTATTTTAATGAAATTCTTAACTTGTGTCAATACAAGATATATCATTTCCAATCAACAATATGTCCTCTACATAATGTATTAGAAATATGTCTCAGCGCTCCCACTTAATTTCTTGCAAATGCAAGCATCTTCATCATCTCCGATGAATTTAAACTCTTTTAACAGTTTCATCATGGTGAAGATTCCAACTCCGCTATGCTTACTTCAACTATTGAAGTTTACATGCCCTTTTAGCACCCTTTGAATTAACAAAACCCTTCGGACCATGTCATGTACATGTCCTAGGTTATCGTTCTATTAGAAGAACCTTGTTTTGTTTATTCAACTACCATATACCAAATTATATGTAGTGGTTGCTACATTAATCCGTCAAGGCTATATATCACTATGAAAGATCAAATCTTGTCATAGTCAACTCCTTGAACATTGTCGTAAACTTCTTTCCGACATGTCGACTATTTCATAGATGTTAAACATCCATGTCTTATTTCTTTATAGATCCAAACATGACCGATAGGCTTCACGCCTTTCCGGAGGGTCTTCCAAGTTCAGAAACTTGTTTTCTCGTGTATGGATACTATCACGAATTCTATGACTTCTAGTCATTTTATGGAGTCAGGGCCCATCATCGCTTCTTTGCATGTAGTCGGTTCATCATTGTCAAAACAATAATGACTTGCATATCAAATCTTACTATTTGATTCTTACCGACCCACACGGTTCTATAGGAACTCTAATCTCCGAGATCACACCTTTTGTAATCACGAGAGCCATGAGCATTGTGGCCGCCACCGGGGCACTTTCTAGCGCTGCGCTACTTAGCACATATAGCTAAGGTTCAACAACCTTATCAAAGTTCTATTGTCCTCCCACTTAACTTTTCACAAAAAATTCCTTCTCAAGAAACTTGACGTTCCAAGTAACAAACTCTTTTGTACTTGGTGTTATGGAGAAACTCCCAAAAAATTCTTAGGGATAACCTACAAAGACGTGCTTATCCGACTTTGGTTGTAAACATTTTACTTATGCATAGCATACCAAAATTTAAGAAAAGACAATTCGGGTTTTATCCCAAACCATAACTCATATGGTGTCATTTCAATGGATCACGATGGTGCTCTTTTCAGTGTAAAAGCGGTAGTCTCTAAAGCTTCAATCCTTAAAACATAATGGCCGTTTTATAAATGACACCTTTGATCTTACCATGTCAAACATGGTTTGATTTCATCTCTCGAATATGCCATACTCCTATAGTTTATCGGGGAACACAAATCATGGAACAATTCCTCAAGTCTTAGGTGTTTTTGCTAAACATGTAACTCAAATATCTTCCTTTATGATCAAATCATAAACTCTTTATTTTCTTGTTACAATGATTTTTCACTTCATCTTGAAAGTCTTTGAACAACTTACAAATGTTTCATACTTCTTCCATATTAAGTAAATATACAGATATATTCACTCAAATTTTCGGAGAAAGCATATGAAGCAAAAAGATCCATCGCATATGGCTACACATAATGGACTATGCACATCAGCATGCACAATTTCCAATAAGCTAGTCATCCGTTCCTCTTTGGCCTATGAACGGAGTTTCAATTATCTCGAGGAAAGTCTCAGATGCGTCAATTGATCAAAATCAAGGACTCCAAAATTCCATCAACATGGAGTTTCTTCATGTTTTCTTTCAAATATAATTCAAACAGTGATGTCACTTCATAAGTGATCTTTCAATCATTTGTCTTGCGACATTTCAGCAATAGTGTTTATGGATGTGATTTCTCCAACTAGACTTGTAAAAGTTCATCCATCCTTTATGGAATATGGTAATTATTTGAACAGCCATTGTTCTCATAATACCGGAACAAAATAACAATTATTTAAACAAATCTTGAAGGCTTGGTTTGATGACAATGAAAAACACAATAACACTTTATTTGTTTTCGATGAACATCATCACTCATTCTCTTGCTGGTTACTTAGGCCATTGTAGTTCATGAATTGCGTTGTCCTGTATGACACTTCATACCAACCAATTCGGTATCCAATACCTAAGAACCACATTGTTTAACAAGCAAGGAATATAGCCATAACATGTATATCTTCTATATACCTAAGTTGGACATCTCCAACCTTTTATTTTCTGCCAAATATTTTATAGATTCTCTTTCAGCAATTCCTTTTCTTTTAAAAGAATCTATCAACATCAATAGTGGTGTCATCAACATGACACATGGTACAAAGCGTATATAGTCAAATACTAAAACCTTTGGACTTGCACTTTGAAGTGGATCACCAACATCAAATGTTTGGTGTTCTTTCAAAAATCCATTCTTTAGTAATCTATTAGTGTAGTAAACATTTTACTTACATCTTCTATTCATCCTTATCATGACAACTTTCATGATCAAGCTACTATAGCCTATAAGGAAGAACCGTGAGTATAATATTAGTTCCCAAAACCTTTTTGGTAGATTCGGATGCCTAGCATCTCCATCCTTCACAAACTCTCATACAATATGAGAACATGTATTTTGCTAAATTATACACTATCATAATGCAACCAAAAACATTGTTTCAGATATCACAATATCTTTCACACATGATGGTTTCTGAAACAATTTCTAGTTCCAATATAATTTTGATATTAAAACAACCTTTTGAATATCAATAATCATGGAGGCAAACATGATACTTTAGATACTAACATTGGAATTCTTACTCTTGATTTAATACTACTTATTAAACTTCATGGAGTAAATAGAGTTTGCTGAAAGTTTGCAATAGGACTTATAAACTTTAAATTGACATTCAAAACAATACGATACCAGTTCATAAAGTAAATATCCAGAATTCTATAGTTCTATTATCTCAAATAAAAACTAAGCATAAGGTAGAAAACGAATGCCAATGACTACAACAAACTATGCAAATTCACTTTGATTTAATTTATGACAAATTTGGTTCGACTAATCCAAATTAGAAATGAACTCCCACTCAAAAACGACATCCCTCGTGCCTTTTTGGTGATTACTTGAACCAAATCCACTACACCAAGTCCGATCATCACGTGAGTTGATGTAGCTTCAAAGGCGAGCATATATATAGGCATCATATCAACTATATGACTCATGCTTAACCTTTCGGTCCATGTTCTGAGGCCATGTCTGTACATGCTAGGCTCGCCAAGTAAGAACCTTAGTACTCGCATGTGTAAAATTGTCTTACACCCGTTTGTATGAAAGCGTAGAGTCGAGTACACCCGATCATCACGTGATGTCTCGAAATACGATCCACAAAACGGTGCATACTTAAGGAAGAACACATTTTTATCTTGATATCTAAAAGAGGGATCATCTTACAATGCTACAGAAAGTGCCAAACTAGCAGTATAAGATGCTAACATCTAATGTGTAAAGTGAGATGATATGGTCCATGCATTTGATCTCTATCACTTGCATCGTGGTATGATCTCTATCATTCCTTTGTGTGTAAGGCCAAGGTCTATGGAACTTACACGTTGAGTGTGTTGTAAGAGTATCTATCATACATCTACTTACAACAATACCATATCAATACACTAGCCCAGCAACGATCTAAGCTAGACGCCTCTAATTTATCAATTGCAAGTTTTACGTGGCCTAGGGCTTTCGGAGATAGAACCGTTCTTACCTACGAACATGAACCACAACGAGGATAACCAAATTATTAGCAACTCGTTGTAAATTAGATATTGACTATAGTAGGAGAGACAGACACCCGCCAGCCACTTATCCAAAACAAGTTGCATATCAGTCGTGGAACCGGTCTCATGTACGATGACATGTAAGGTTGGTCCGGGCCGCTTCATCCCACTATGCCACCAATATCCAAAATACATAGAAGATGCAATAACATGATCATCATCACCCACATATGAACATATGTGTACTACCCGTGCGAAGCACCTACGCATAGATCAGGCTCTGATACCACTGCTGGGTTCACAGCATAGAAAACAAAACAAAATTCCTACGGTGTGAACTACACGCCAAGATCTATCTACTAGGTGCAAAGCAATGGGTGGACATACATCCAACGAGAACTTACCCTCGTAGACAACGAGCTTTGTTAACGAGTAGGAACTCGTGGTTGATGTAGTCGTACACTTGCCGATCTCAAGATCGTGATGAAGTCCAGCAGGTCCGGCTCCAGCACGTCCATTAGATCCAGCTCCAGCACCACCAAGTCCAGCACTGCAAAGCAGCGGTGCATCCGTGATCCCACACACGTTCGGTACCCCAACAACCTCCATCCCTCACTCCAGCAAAGCAGCGGAAGCAGCAACTGCTTTCCATATAAAGCCACCGGGAACATGTATCTCGCTAATTCGAGACCATGGGGGAATAATACTAGAGGGGGAGAGAGATCCTTCACAAGGAGGTGTGAGTGAGAAGTGAGGAGGGGGTGGCCTTTTATAGGAGGAGGGGGGTGCCCCTCCTTCATGGTCAAGCATGGAGGGGTGACCCTTCACCTCCTCCATTCATGTGGTGGTAACCCCTCCACATTAAAATGCCCCTTCACATTCTCTTTTAAAGTATCCACTTTAAATGCATTAAATTTCTCCAAATTTAATGCTCTCTCATTTAATAAAACTCTTTTATTATTTTTATTCAGAATTTTGTTAATTACTTTAATTAACAAACATTCACATAAAACCCCCTGTAACATTTCAATATTACATGCAGAACCAATTTCAGCAATTTCACCCGAAACAGTTTTGGTGTCAATTGAAATAATTCCAGCGCTTTCTTAAATCTTTATCTGAAACATATTTTCTCCAAATGGTGTCGGTATCCCTTAAGTGTGTCACCCTACGGTTCGCGAATAATGCAGACATGATCGAGACCCCTCTCTGATCAATAATCAGCAGCGGGACTCGAGATCCATACTCCTACACATTCAACGATGACTTCTGTGATCGTGAGAACCTTTAACGCTAGTAACTAAATCCCTTTGTCCTGCGATATATTACATGTCCGAGATTCGATCATCGGTATCTCCATACCTAGTTTGATCTCGTTACCGACATACACTCTTTTCTCGTTCCCGTGATATAACATTCTAGTGATCACATCACTTGCTTGCAAGCTATTTCAATGTGATATCACCGAGAGGGCCCAGCGTATATCTATCCGTCATCGGGATGGACAAATCCCACTCTTCATCCATGAGCCTCAACATAACACCTTCGTAGCACTGAACCCACCTTTATAGTCACCCTGTTACGGTGTGATGTTTGATGTTATCAAGATACTCTTCCGGTGCTAGAAATTAACATGATCTCATGGTCTAAGGATAAAGATTACTTCGTATGATATTATAGCAATATAAACATAATTACTTTGATCGTAATTCTATACTTCAGATGAATGTTCATCACATCATTCCACCAATGGTGTGACCTTGTTATTAACAACATCCAATGTCCATGATCAGGAAACCTTGATCATCTTGTTAATCAACAAGCTAGTCTATAAGAGAGGCATAACTAGGAACCCTTTTTGTTTATTAAACACACATGTATTGATGTTTCCGATCAATACAATTCTAGCATGTAAAATAAACATTCATCATAAACATGGAATAAGATAATAACCACTTTATTATTGCCTCTCGGGCATATTCCCTTCATCAAGTTTATCAAGATCCAGTGGAGCAACCATACCAAAGAAGAAGCTATCTAGGAGCGAGAAGATTACATTAGGACTGAGTTTCCAGATCTCTTTAGTTCCTAGTTTTTCTTAAATCTCGGGACGAGATTTTCTTTAAGGAGGGAAGGTTGTAACACCCCAAAACTTTTAATCAAGGTTATCAAATACTAATCACCCAATTTAGGGTTAACAAAAACTTTTATTAAGAAAATGAATATGAATTCATGTGTGTTTTGCATTAGTGTAGAATTGATTGAAAATGCCATGCTTGATTGTTACAAAAGATGAGAAATGACTTAAAGGTGAATGCTACATCATCTAGGCCATTTACAAACAAAATCAAAAGAAAAAGAAATCAAATAGGAATAAATAAAGCACATGGTCTTTTTGACAAAAGTTAACCACTAGGTCACTTTGTGTGTTCCTAGAGGAGTTTTAACAGAAACATTTCTATTTCTTTCCACCCCTTGCTAGACTAAGTAAAAGTGTATCAAGGCCCACTTTACAACCTTACAAAAACATTTTCCAAATCAATTAAATGGACAGTTAAAAATTGAATCTAGTTCATATGATCATATGATAAGATCCCCCTTTTTCAAAAACCTACCAAACCAATTCCCCTTGGCCTCTCCAAGCAAACATGGATACTCAAGCTTAAGATCAAATCACTCAAAAAGTTTCATTCAAAATTTCGAAAGTAAATTTCTTTCGGCCATTACAACAAACACCTGGCCTGCACTAAACTAACTCTAGCCTAACTTCACTGTTTCCACAGTAATTCTCAACCATTTGGTCTCCCTTAACTCCCTTGTCCCCTCTAGTGTCGAGCAGCACCTAGACCAAGCCCCCTCTTTTTCGTGTGCATAGTGGAGCGCCGCCCATTTTTGGTCCTCACCAGCCGACAGTGGGAAGCACGCCAGGAGCCTCGCTGCCCTCGCCCACGACGCGCACCAGACACGCCTCGGTCCACTACCACACCATGTCCAAGCCTCGACCCCAGCCGAGCCCTGGACCACCCTAGCTACGCCACGCTCCATGTCTCTGCGCCATGCCGAGAGCGCGCTAGCTCACCGTAGCCGAATGCCTCGCACAGATCACGCCTCACCCCAGCCTCGCGTGCACTAGCTCTCCATGATCACCCCAACCCCGTTCGCTATCGCGCGACCCGCAGCTGCCGCACGCCGTCGCAAACGCCTCTACATCTGCGCGGAGCGCCGCACACTCCCCACCAAACCACACCACCCCACGCCTCGCCATTATGCCCATGAGAACCGCCAGGGAACCACGCACCGTCGACTAGCCTCCGCCACGCCGATAGCAGCCTGTAGCGTCGTCACTGACGAGCTCGCACCCGCACCATTCGGTCCCCTCGCCACAGTATAAAAGGAGGCCTCCCCTGCCTCATTTCTCCACACCACAGCACTCATCACTCCTCACTGATCCTCCCCCACTTCTTCCTAGAGCAAGGCAAGCTCTCCCTCGCTAGAATTTGGCCGGAGCCCTCCGCTGCTGGAGGAGAAGGGCGCCGTCGATTTCGACCACCCCAAGACATGTCGTGACCGCGCCTCGACCCGCCGTTGTCTACCACATCGATCGCCCCCGTTGCTGATCCAAGCTGGAGCCCAGGTGAGCCTAGCCCGACCCCCACCGTCGTGCTATGTCATTTTCCTTGTCGGAGTAGTTCGTCGTCGACGACGATTCCCAGCCGTTGGATTAGAATTAGACCGCACGGCTCAGATTTGCCGATATCGTTTCATTTAGTTAGACTCACGACAGTAGACCTCTGTCACAGAGCTGCCAACATTGCAGTGAAGTTGGGCCAGCCTGCTTAACTTCCCCTACCGCCTAGAAATTCAAATATGGATTTTCAATTTTAGTTAAAACTCAATTGAGAGAGTTTCATTGAACCAAATTGCATGATCTAAATTTTGCAAGAAAGGTAATTAAATTATCTATCCAAGCCTGTTGGATTTAAATCATTTGGAGTTAGATATAATCTTTAGTAAAAATACTAAGACAGAGACTTTTGCAACTTCAAACATTTTTCAAAAATCAACCATAATAGCTTTTGAGTTGATTCCAACTCTCAAAAATCACATTTGATAAGATCTATATATATATGTAAAAATATTTAGGTTTGCATGCAGTGACATTGGACTAGTAACAAAAGAATGCTATTAGGGCATTTCTAGTCACTTTAAATCTCTTAAATAATAATCTTAAACTTTATAAAATGTGACAAAACCATTAAATCACATTCCCATGTATTAGAATATGTGGTGATGACTTGTGTCAACATGATCCCATATTTTAATTGGAGAATATTAAATCTTAATTAATTTGAATGAGTAGAAATTACTTTTCTCAAATAAGATAAATAAAACTAGTCCTTTATTTCATGTGATGATTGTGATGATGCTAGATCATCAAGTGTGAGCCTTAGTGTGCTAAATAGACCTAGTTAAGTATTGTTTGGTGATTGTGTACCCCGTATTTATTTATAGACGATAGTACCGACCCAAGCTACGAGGAGGAGGAGTTCTACCCAGAAGAAGAGGAGGAAAACTTCAACCACTGCTCTACTCAAGGTAAGCCTAACACTACATGTTAACCATGCAAGCTTTAACCCAAGGAAAATGCATTAGGCATGCTTTGGTTATATACCCTTGATTTATACCCATCCCAAGTTTTACTTGCAAGCTTTACTCTTTTACTTTACCAAAGTTCTTTACTTATAACTAGTGCTTTTTGAGTATTTGGAAAGATAGTATAGATAGCATAAAGAGTATAAAACTAGGCCTATAATAGATGTCATTATGTGGCATGAGATTGAAGATTAGCACCCCTCATTAGTGAACACTCTTAACTGAGTGGCTAGTGCTAAGCATAAAACTTGATCACTTTAGATGGGAATACTTGGGGAAAATGATTATGAAAACCTTGGAATGATGCTTCATTCTATTGAAATGTTTTTGACATGTGTTGAGAAACACAAACTGATGGTTGGGTTCGGATGCGATAAAACACAAATTGAAATGGGATTTGATGATGAAAATGTTGAGGTATGAGCCTTAGCCCTTTATAAAAACTGATGGTTGGGTTCGGATGTGATACCATTACAATTTTACCGTACAACCACAATACCTGAATTGGGTAAGGCTTAGCCAGAAATTTATATGCATTAGTATGGGTTCCCTTGCGGAAGAGGTTTGAGCTGAGGCTACCTCGTGAGTGTGAATTCTCCACCTATGCAGTGCACAGGATGGCAGATGGCCATGGCTGGGAGGCCAAGCTCATAGGGGAGGTGCCTATACTAGATTGTGTAATTGAAAGGTTATGATTGATTATCCGCATACTAAGTATGATGATTCAGGGTTATCCCTGTCAGATGTATCGAATTTTGTGGTGAAAGTGTACCACCTCTGAAGAGTGTCAAACAATTCGAATAGCCGCATCTGTGGTCATGGACAGTTGGAGTGGCCATACTGTTCCATCGTCAGATGTTTTCAAAATGACTTGTGAATTGAACTATGACTTTGACTTGACCACAATAGGGTTGTGAATATGAAAACTAGGTTCCCACTTAAGTGATTTAGAACATTTACTTAGTTTTCTTTACTTCCCAATAAACCTAGAGCATAAGATTTCTTACTAGAACTACCTTGCTTATTAGTGATAGTTTGCAAGTACTTAAAGAGTACTCATGGCTTTGTCCCTGGCTATTCCCGTGGCCAGACTATGAGGAGGACTATCAGGAGGATGGACAGCAGGACGTCTATGACAACTAGGATCATCTCCCATCGTCAGCATTGCCTGTGACTTTGAAGATGGAGCCCCTACTACGTTTCTTTCCGCTGCTTGATTTGTATTAAGACTGGATCATAAGATCCTTTATTTGTGTAAGACCTTATTATGGTTTGTAATGGATGATGTACTGTGATATCCAATCTATTATGTCTCGCAAAAGTGGTAATCCTGGATTGTGATGTATGGCATAACAGGTATCTGGGATTAAAAATCCGGGTGTTGACAGTATTCTTTTCCAAACCACCTTGATCCACCTGAGCACACACACTCCAATGGATACGGTGATGCAACTTCTGTCACACTAGTGCATCATTCCATGTGGAAGTTGCATTCCTGGGGATTTTTGGGATTTTTGACAATGCTTTGACACATGGAATATCTAGAGTCATTCCTATATGTTTTTGGGCTTTCTGACCATGGTTTGACACATGGAGTCCCTAGAGTCATTGCATGTGTTATTTTCCAAACCACCTTAAACCAGATGAGAAAACACACTCCAATAGATGTGGTGATGCAACTTATGTCACACTAGTGCATCATTCCACGTGGCAGTTGCATTCTAGGGGCTTTTTGGGCTTTGTGATCATCTTTTCAGACATTTAGTCCCTATAGTCATTACATGTGTTATTTTCAAAACCACCTTAATCCACATGAAGACACACACACTCCAATGGATGTAGTGATGCAGCTCCTATGACACTGGTGCACCATTCCATGTGGTAGTTGCATTCGAGGGGCTTTTTGGGATTTCTGACCATGGTTTGACACATGGAGTCTCTAGAGTCGTTTCATGTGTTATTTTCCAAACCACCCTGATCCACTAGAGTCATTGCATGTGTTCTTTTAAATACCACCTTGATCCACATTACCACGAACTCTCCAATGGATGTGGTGATTGAACTTATGTCACACTAGTGAATCATTCCATGCGGTAGTTGCATTCCAAGGGCTTTTTGGGATTTTTGACCATGGTTTGACACACACTACAATAAAAGTTTCCTTCCGCAATGACTTGGCCCGACGGTCATCGTAGAAGGCTCGTGTTCCGCGACGAAATTCTCGGCTCGGCCGTGGCCGATGGAAAACTTTGTTTTTCCGGTTTAGCAGCTCTCTACTAAAACATGGAGGAAACACGGCTAGCACATGGAAGAAGCAAGATTTTTGTTTCCTCGCGCAATGTTGACTCATCGATGTCTTTTGAGGCGTGTGGGTCCTAGATGTCAGTGTCTCTAGCCGACCATACTTCTATGTCGTGCCTCCCTGATTTCAACTCGATAACGTTGCTCAATGTGTCTGCCGTTTATTCAGGTTGCTAGGTCCCACATGTCAGCCTCTCATTAGAAAAATCATGTGTATGATGGAAAAAAATTCCTTCGCTCGCACTGCCCTATTCTGAAGTTGATAGCGCTGCTCGATTCATCTACCGTTTAATCAACCTCCTGGGACCCACATGTAATCCTCTCATTAGAAGAAACATGTGTATGATGGAATTTTTTCCCTCGGTTGTTCCTCCATGTTCCGAACTTGATAGCATTGCTCACTGCATCAGCCCTGCTGGTGGGTTCCTTATGTCAGTCTCACATTAGAAGAATCGTGGATATGATGGACTTTTTTTCTATTCTAGTGCTACCATGTTCTTAACTAGATAGCGTTGCTTGACAAATCTTCCGTTTGGTGACGCAGCTGGGTCCCACATGACAACCTCTCATTAGAAGGATCAGTTGTATGATTGACTTTTTTCTCCGCTCATGCCTCCATGTTTCAAACTTGATAACGTTGCTCACTGCACCAGCCGTTTTTTCAGGCTGCTGGGTCCCCCATGTCACCCTCTCATTGGAACAAACGTATGCATGATGGACTTTTTTATCGCTCGCGCCTCCCTGTTTTGAACTTGGCAACATTGCTTGATATAGCACATGTATAAGGCCATGCTTGTGGGACCCACATGTCGGTCTATCTTTAAATGAAATGTGTGTATGATAGACCTTTTTTCGGCCGCGTCTGTTGTTTTGAGCTTTGCAGCGTTGCTCCTTGTGGCAGTCGTGTATGTTCTTGCTGTTGGGGCCCCCATGTTAGCTTTCTGGTATGTTCTGGCTTGTGGGTCCCCGATGCAGCCTTGTATGTTCTGATGGGTAGGTCTCCAATGCCAGCCTCTCTGTACAAGTATTGAACTTTTTTTCAAACCCGACCAATAAACTCGAGGGATGCTACAGGCGGGTGGGTCCGTGATGTCAGCCTCTCCGTAATGCAATATTACTATAGTAGAAGAAAAAACTCAAGTCTTCCAATAGATTTAAACTATGTTTGTCACCACTACGCCAAAGATATTTATAGAAAATATATTAATAAACATTACTTAGTACCTTCAAGTTATGTTTTAATGTTTTTAAAACATGTTGTGTGTCCGTGTTTATATTTTTTAAAAAAAAGGGCAGCCTCCTGGCATTTCAATTTATAAAATGCCACATATATAATGGACTAGTTTCTTAAGAGGTGGGGGCGGAGTTTTTTTAAGAGGTGGGGGCAATGCTCAAAAGGCCGAATTAAACATATTTTGGGCTATTCTACATGGTCCATCTACATGCGCTATACTCCATGGGCTCCTTTCTTAAATTTCACTGGGCTGTGCTAAGCAGTTTCTTGACCCTGAAAAGGCCGAATTAAAATGTTCTTGCTTACGCTCCATGGGATCCATTCTCAAATTTCACTGGTCTGTGCTCAGCACTTCCCTGACCCAACGCTTAAAAAAAGAAGCAGTTCCCTGACCCCGAAAAGGCGTGTGTATGTTGGATAGTTTTTTCGGGTCGAACTTGATAACGTTGTTGGGTCCTCCATGTTAGCCTCTCACCATGCTAGAATTTTTTCTTGCTCGAGCCTCCCTATTTCAAACTTGGCAATGTTTCTTGATGCAACATCTCTATAAGGTCGCGATGCTGGGTCCCATGTGTCAGCCTCTCTGTAAATGAAACCTGCGCATGATGAACTTTTTTCAGCCTCGTCCGCTATTTTGACATTGGTCCGTTGCTAGGTCTAAATATACATGGTACAAAGTAAAGGACCAAACATACACCCATACTATATAGATGTCGATCAAATTATATTTTTTTGAGCATTATCTACTATAATTTTATATAGTGATGATATGTCATATGTCTATTATCTGGGTCTCATGTAAAGGGTACGTGGAACTTACTAGCAATGCAGTAGTTTCTACAAAAAACATAGGTAGGCGGATCTTTTTTAGGGGGATAGGAAGGGGATGACCATAAAGGACGAATTAAAAAGATTTTGGGCTATCTGTGGGTGGATGCCCTATTCTTCATGGGCTCACTCCAAAACTGAATGTGCTATGGTCGGCAGCAATAAGACAATGAAAAGGCCGAATTAGAAGGTTTTGGGCTATGCTTAGGCCTGATAGGCTAATTTCATGGGATCGGCAATAAAAATGCCAAACCTCAACAAGGAAGAAAAAACGAGGGAGAAATTTTGGCCAATATTTCGCGTGAAAATTGTTGACAACCAGAACACATACCCAGCACGCGCCAAAACATTCCCACTCGTTCCTTCCAACTTGCGCCTTCACTCCAGCAGCCAGCTACTGTCTCTTTACGCCATTCTTCTACAGACGCACAAGCGGCCAAAACCACAGGCCACACACCAAAACATTCACACCATTGCTAGAAGCGCCGTTCTTTTCAAGATGCACATAGGCCGGCGGTCAACTTGTCGATCCCCACGGTACGCTTATAATATCCTTAGTTCTCTTGAATCATTCCCTAGAAGTAGTTTCATACTCGGTATGTTGGTTTGACATTGTTCCGCACTTGATCTGTTTGTTCGAATTGGTTGGCATTTTGTGCTCGGCCGATCTGTTCTCTCAAATATGTAACATAGTTTTGCACTTAATTTCTGAAATAAGCTAATATTACGTGGCATTTATAGTTCTATATTCAATTAGGTTGCTCAGATATCTTGGCTTAATTAGATCTATAATCAACCTGTTCGGTGAAATATCTTGAAAGCTTCTGACCATCTCTATCCTCAACAGATGGACAGATATTGGATATTGAATGGAAAAACAGCAACACCTTCATACTGGGAAGGTGTTAATGAATTCATGAAGTTTTTTAGATATCATAACAACGACTTGGATGTGATTTGCCCATGCCGACAATGCCTTAATTATAAAAAGTTGAGTCAGAGCATAGTCGCAAACCATACATGCGTTAATGGGATGCAACACACATATATTAGGTGGACTAAAAATGGTGAACCATATGATCAGCCTGTTCTTTATCCTCTAGGTGATGTTGATCCGCCTGAAGCTCATCAGATCTAGGATGAGGACCTTTCTGGTTTGTTAAGGGACTTGTACCCCACTACAAGCAAAAAAGGCGCTCCTTCTCTTAAAATATCACTTTTCTCTGACCTGATAGAATATGCCAAGTGTTCAGTGGACCCTGATTCTGGTATCTCAAGATTCAAACTGGTAATGAAATTACTAAAGGAGAAGTCGTTCAACAAGATTACCAACAAACCTTTCAATTCAATGATTAAGGTGTACAGCGAGTCAATCCCTAGGGAACGACTGCCAAAATCCTTTTATGACATGCAACAGTACATCAAGGTACTTGGACTATCATATCAGAAGATCCATTTTTGTCCAAATAACTGTGTACTGTTCTGGGAGGATTATGAAAACCTCGATGAATGCCCAGTATGTAACGAATCAAGATGGAAAAATGGTGATAAAAAGAAGAAAGATCCTTGTAAGGTTCTGATATATTTTTCAATTATATATAGATTGAAGAGGTTGTTTCAGTCAGAACAAACATCTAAGGAAACAAGATGGCACAAAGAGATTCTCAAGCTAGATGATTACTCACTCAAATATCTAGCTAATGGTGATGAATGGAAGAACTTTGACAAGGCTCATCCAGGATTTGCAGCGGATCCAAGGAACTTGAGAATTGGCCTAGCTACAGATGGATTTAATCCATTTGGCAACATGAGTAACTCGTACAGCATGTGGCTAGTAATTGTTACAATTTACAACCTACCTCCCTAGGCATGCACTGATCAGTCGAACTGCTTGCGGGCTTTACTCATCCCAGGTCCCAAATCACCTAGGAAGGATTTTGATTTATTCATGCAACCTCTTATACGAGACTTGTAGGAACTATGGAAGGGTGTCATGACTCCTGATATCCTTGCCAGCAAACCTAAAGATGCCAAGTTCCCTATGCATGTTGATGCGCTATTCTAGACCCATGATTTTCCAGCTCTTGGCACTATGTCAGGCAGATTGACAGTAGATTATAACGCATGTGCTTGCTATGAGACAAAACAGGTTAGAGTGAGGCTACAAAACAAAGCTAGTTTCCTTGGCCACCCGGTCTTTCTTCCTCCAGGCCTCAAATTGCGAAAATCTTAAAAAATTGCAGTTCTATGGAAAGTGGACTGAATATGGCATTGCACCACACAAGTTCACTACAGCTGAGTTAGAGGCGCATTTACAAAAGGTCAGAAATGACAAACTAGGAAAACAACCAGCTGCCAGACGAGGTAAAAGAAAGAATACAGAAGATGCACCAACAGTAGGAGCAGCATCCAAAAGGAAGAGAGCGAAAGAAGTAGCAGCAGATGCCCAAGGGAAGGAAAAGGAACCAAGAATATTTTATAAGCGCAGATCCACTCTATGGGACTTGCAGTATTGGCCTGGTAAGACACTTCAACATAATATTGATGTCATGCACATGGAGAAAAATATATGTGACAGCATTATAGGCACATTACTCAACATTCCAACTAAGACAAAAGATAGCTATAATGCTAGGCTTGACTATTAAAAACTCAATGTTAACAACAACTTCAAGCTGCATCTTGAAGATACGGTTGATAAGGGTAGTGAAAAGTATTACAAATTTCGAGGTGCTGAATTTACCTTGCTTATGAATAAAATGGTACTATTTTGTGACTTCCTCCGAGGTGTGAAGTTCCCATATGGATTTTCTTCCAACATTGCAAATTGTATCAATGCAGAGGGGAACAAGCTCCAAAGGTTGAAAACTAACGATTGCCACATCCTACTACAAAGGCTTTTATCTCTTGGCGTTAAAGGTTTAGTGAACAAGGATTTGTACAACGTGCTTGCAGAGTTGGGAAAGTTCTTTAGGAAAATCTCTAGCAAAACTCTGGACAGAAGAGTTGTAGCCTGTCTTCAGACACACATAGCAGAAACCCTGTGCAAGCTTGAGATGATATATCCACCAGCCTTCTTTGATGTGATGGTGCATTTGATTGTTCATCTGACTAAAGATGCACTTTATAGAGGCCCCGTACAGTACAGATGGATGTACCCTATAGAATGTCAACTTTGCACTTTCAAGGGTACTGTTAGGAACAAGCCTAGAGCAGAGGGTTGCATTGCAGAGGCATACATTGCTTCTAAAATAAGCTAAAATTACGTGGCATTTATAGTTCTATATTCAATTAGGTTGCTCAAATATCTTGGCTTAATTAGATCTTTAATCAACCTGTTCAGTGAAATATCTTGAAAGCTTCTGACCATGTCTATCCTCAACAGATGGACAGATATTGGATACTGAATGGAAAAAAGCAACACCTTCATATTCGGAAGGTGTTAATGACTTCATGAAGTTTGTTAGATAGCATAACAACGACTTGGATGTGTTTTGCCCATGCCGACAATGCCTTAATTATAAAAAGTTGAGTCAGAGCACAGTCGCAAACCATACATTCGTTAATGGGATGCAACACAGATGTATTAGTTGGACTAAAAATGGTGAACCATATGATCAGCCTGTTCTTGATCCTCTAGCTGATGGTGATCCGCCTGAAGCTCATCAAATCTAGGATGAGGACCTTTCTGATTTGTTAAGGGACCTGTACCCCACTACAAGCAAAAAAGGTGCTCCTTCTCTTAAAAGAACACTTTTCTCTGACCTGATAGAATATGCCAAGTGTTCAGTGGACCTTGATTCTGGTTTCTCAAGATTCGAACTAGTAATGAAATTACTAAAGGAGAAGTCGTTCAACAAGATTACCAACAAATCTTTCGATTCAATGATTAAGGTGTACATCGAGTCAATCCCTAGGGAAGGACTGCCAAAATCCTTTTATGAGATGAAACAGTACATCAAGGTACTTGGACTATCATATGAGAAGATCCATTTTTGTCCAAATATCTATGTACTATTCTGAGAGGATTATGAAAACCTCGATGAATGCCCAGTATGTAACGAATCAAGATGGAAAAATGGTGATAAAAAGAAGAAAGATCCTTGTAAGGTTCTGAGATGTTTTTCAATTATATATAGATTGAAGAGGTTGTTTCAGTCAGAACAAACATCTAAGGAAACAAGATGGCACAAAAAGATTCTCAAGCCATACGATTACTCACTCAAACAACCAGCTGATGGTGATGAATGGAAGAACTTTGACAAGGCTCATCCAGGATTTGCAGCGGATCCAAGGAACTTGAGACTTGGCCTAGCTATAGATGGATTTAACCCATTTGGCAACATGAGTAACTCGTACAGCATGTGGCCAATACTTGTTACAATTTACAACCTACCTCCCTGGGCATGCACTAATCAGTCGAACTGCTTGCTGGCTTTACTCATCCCAGGTCCCAAATCACCTAGGAATGATTTTGATTTGTTCATGCAGCCTCTTATACGAGACTTGCAGGAACTATGGAAGGGTGTCATGACTCCTGATATCCTTGCCAGCAAACCTGAAGATGCCAAGTTCCCTATGTGTGCTAATGCGCTATTCTGGACCCATGATTTTCTAGCTCTTGGCACTATGTCGGGCAGATTGACAGTAGATTATAACGCATGTGTTCGCTGTGAGACAAAACAGGTCAGAGTGAGGCTACAAAATAAAGCTAGTTTCCTTGGCCACCGGGTCTTTCTTCCTCAATGCCACAAATTCCGAAAATCTTAAAAAATTATAGTTCTATGTAAAGTGGACTGAATATGGCACTGCACCACACAAGTTCACTACAGCTGAGTTAGAGCCGCATTTACAAAAGGTAAGAAATGTCAAACCAAGAAAGCAACCAGCTATTAGACGAGGTAAAAGAAAGAATACAGAAGATGCACCAATAGTAGGAGCAGCATCCAAAAGGAAGAGAGCGAAAGAAGTAGCAGTAGATGCCCAAGGGAAGGAAAAGGAACCAAGTATATTTTATAAGCGCAGATCCACTCTATGGGACTTGCAGTATTGGGCTGGTAAGACACTTCAACATAATATTGATGTCATGCACATGGAAAAAAATATATGTGACAGCATTATAGGCACATTACTCAACATTCCATCTAAGAGAAAAGATAGCTATAATGCTAGGCTTGACTATAAAAAACTCAATGTTAACAACAACTTCAAGCTGCATCTTAAAGATACGGTTGATAAGGTTAGTGAAAAGTATTACAAATTTCGAGGTGCTGAATTTACCTTGCTGATGAATAAAATGGTACTATTTTGTGACTTCCTCCGAGGTGTGAAGTTCCCATCTGGATTTGCTTCCAACATTGCAAATTGTATCAATGCAGAGGGGAACAAGCTCCAAAGGTTGAAAACTCACGATTTCCACATCCTACTACAAAGGCTTTTAGCTCTTGGTGTTAAAGGATTTGTACAACGTGCTTGCAGAGTTGGGAAAGTTCTTTAGGAAAATCTGTAGCAAAACTCTAGACAGAAGAGTTGTAGCCCGTCTTTAGACACACATAGCAGAAATCCTGTGCAAGCTTGAGCTGATATATCCACCAGCCTTCTTTGATGTGATGGTGCATT
The DNA here is from genome assembly GCA_023614405.1 of Avena insularis. Taxonomy (NCBI): domain Eukaryota; kingdom Viridiplantae; phylum Streptophyta; class Magnoliopsida; order Poales; family Poaceae; genus Avena; species Avena insularis. Next base: position 319,068,485 of record CM042686.1, read on the forward strand.
TGATTGTTCATCTGACTGAAGATGCACTTTATAGAGGTCCTGTACAGTACGGATGGATGTACCCTATAGAACGTCAACTTTGCACTTTCAAGGGTACTGTTAGGAACAAGCCTAGAGCAGAGGCTTGCATTGCAGAGGCATACATTCCTTCTGAAGCATTTCCATTTTGCTCAAGATACATTCCTGATTGTAAAACGAGATCCAATCTGGGTGGCATAATTGAAGAAGTTGAAAAATATGTTTTTAACCATGGTGTTCGCCTAGTAGGAAAGAAGGAACATAGAACATTAATGCAGCACGAATATGACCAACTTACTTGGTATGTGTTGAATAACATTGATGAGGCTGAAAACTTTGTTACGTGAGTACTATTCATACACATCCTCACATATATGAAATGAAACTTGTAGCAAGATATGTTCATATGTCTTACTTGAGTATCGTTTCTGTAGGTTATTTAAAGAACCAAAGGAAAAGATTGTGTTGCACCAGTATGTGGGGGTGGGTTTCAGGAATGGTTTAAGAATCATGTAAGATGGTCAATTAAACTTTGAATTGCATACGAATTGTGCACATGAGATGACCTCTTGATTATTTTGTATAACCGCAGATTAGGAAGCCACGTGAAGAGAATCTGGGCGATGTTAGTGATGGTCTCTATACCCTATCACATGGTCCAGCAAAGAGGGTGCACAAAGCTTCAGCTTGCAATGACGACGGTATCCACTACAACACTTATGAGCGTGAGAAACATCTGAAGACACAAAACAGTGGCATCACGACTAGTGAAGAGCACTTGACAGCCAAGATGAAGAAGTCAGATGACTATGATCATTATGGTCGCATAAAAGAGGTTATTGAGTTGAATTATAGCGACAAGACTAGTGGTCGATATGTGGTTCTATTCAAGTTTTATTGGTATGACCAAGATCAGAACAAGAAAAGAGGCCCCAGAAATGATGGGAATTTCATATTGATCAATACTACTGCTGAGTGGTAAAAGGAGGAACCTTATATTTTGGTAACTCAATCTTCCAAGATAATATTCTTGGATGACAGAGATAATAAGGACTGGCAATATGTAAAAAAGTTTGAGGCAAGGAGAACCTATGATGTGAATGAGTATGACGAGCCAGTCACCATAGATGTTGCCCACCAAGATGATCCCAGTGGTTGTATGGTAACTGAACTGGCTGACGTCGATGAAAATTTGATTGCCAGAGGCGGCTCTGTGCATGATGGAAAAGTAGATTTCTGTAACAACCCAAGTTTGTAATATATGTAATTCTTACTTAACAGCATAAGCATGCATGAATTTTTTGCATTCTTGTTGTGTTTTGGAGATAAGAGGGGATAAAAACCCTAATCTCTAAATTGTTTTCTTTATCAATTCTATCCTTTTTAAAAATGGTTTTGATTTGGTAAAATGGATCCACATGTGGACCCTATTGTTTAAATGCTCAAAAGGTTTACAAAAGGATTCTGAAACCTTACCTCATTCAAATCTATTCAAAATATTTGAATTGAGTAAATATAAGGAGGGTTTGGAGAGAAGGTAAATAGAAAAGTTTTTCTAGAAAAAAATTAGAGCAGAGAGGGAAAAGGCCGCAACCTAGCAAGCCAGCCTGTTCCTCTCCCTTTCCCGTGGCCCAGCAACAGCCTTAGCCGGCCCAACACTACGGCCCATACCGCTTCGACAGCTGGTTGTGTCATCGTATTCATCGACGATGGGAAAGCAGCTTCGTGGCTTCACCGTCGCTGTCGGCCACCACGCGTGTGCCAAGGTTCCTGCTCCATCATCTATAAAGCTTGGCCGCCACAGAGGAGAAACCCTAGACACCACTTCCCCCTCCCCCTTATCTTGTCCCGCCATGGCCGGCGAGATCTAGCTCGCTGCCGTCGATGCCATCGCCGTCTTCGGTCGCCTCGAGCTCTACTGAGACCACCGACGTGACCGCTGTCATCTCCTCATTCTCCCCATTTAGTTCACGCAGATCAGCGTGCCTCCAATCGCCAAAATCGAGAAGTCCCTCCGCCGCCAGATGCCGCCGCTCGCCGTCGATTCAGGCCTCGCCTCGCCTCGCCGCCAAACTTCACACGCTCCTGGTGAGCTTCCCATCTGCATGGTACTCTCTGTTTTGCCACTAGCCCACTGTAGCACCACTGTGCCATGAAGCCGAGCCTGCCGCCGCAGTAGCTCGTCGAGGATGGAGCTCCGGCGACCATAGAGGGGCGGCGCCACCTCTATGTGGTTCGCCTCATCGGGCTTTTTCCAACGCACCCAGCTGCACTTGCTGGGGCACGCCGGATCGCCTCCGGTGACTGCTAACCGGCGATGTCGCCGTGTCCCATCCGACGTGGCCACCGTGTGGCCGCAGGGTGGACCTAGCGTGGCCCGAGCCCTTCGGTCAGCCTTAGGGGCTAGCTGCCTCTGCGGTGTAGAAAGTTAGGGTTAGGGTTAGCTAACGTCATATATGTTTTATTATTTTTAGAAATGATTTAAATAAGGGAGAAATTGTTATAATCTTATAAAATTCATAACTAATTCATATTTAATCAGAAAAATATGAATAATATATCAAAATGTTCCGAAAAATGAGATATACACTTTAAAAATATAATTGTGCATTCTTGATCAACCTAAACCCTAGATAGTTTAGAGGAACATTGAACCCCCTGATACATTGCAAATGTATCTATAATTTTTGATGTTCTATGTTTGGTTTTATCCACTTTCTTGTGTTTTGTTCCAACTTTGAAGTACTTTTCATATGATTTCTTGGACTAACCTATTAACAAGAGCCACAGTGCCAGCTGCCTGTTTTTTGCTGTTTTTGGTTCCAGGAAAGTCAAAAAATGAATATTCTCGGAATTGGACGGGACAAAAGCCAAAGTGCCTATTTTTCCAGAAGGGATCAAGTGCCAGAATATGAGACGGAGAAGGGCCAGGGAGCCACCACACCACCTGGCATGCGCCAGGGGGTGGTGTGGCCGCTCCCGGCACCCCCTCGGCCTCTCCTTCTGCCTATAAGCTGCCCTCGGGACGAAAACCCTAAGTACCCGATCAAAGAATCCACGAAAGAGTCTGTAGCCGTCATCATCTCCATCCCTAGATCGGGAGGGATCTGAAGCTCTTCTTGGCACCCTGCCGAAGAGGGGAATTCACCCTGGAGGCCTTCTTCATCACCATGCAAGCCTCCGATGTGATGCGTGAGTAGTTCATCCTTGGACTATGGATCCATGTAGTAGCTAGATGGCTGGTTTTTCCTCCTTTGTGCTTTCATGTTTAGATCTTGTGAGCTCCGTTCATGATCAAGATCATCTTTCTGTAATTCATACATGTTGTGTTTGTGGGGATCCGATGGATATTGAGATGCTATTTCAGATTGATTATTGATTCTATCATGTCTTTGTTATTTGACATCTTGCATGCTTTCCGTTGTTAGTAGCTATCTTGGCCAAGTAGATGCTAGCAACTCCAAGATTTAGTATTTATGCTCGATAGTGGGTTCATGCCTCTGGTAATCTGGGGAAGTGACAGAAATCTCTAAGATACTAGATGTGCTGTTGCTACTAGGGAGAAAACAACAATCCTTTGTTCATAGAACAATCGTATTGTTTACTTTACACGCAGTTCGTAAAGCAATAATCTATTGCTTGCAACTTAATACTGGAGGGGGTTCAGATGATAACCTGAAGATGGATTATTAGTCATAGATGCAGTTGGACGGCGGTCTATGTATTATGTTGTAATGCCCAATCAAGTCTCAGAGGAGTCAAGATGATTCATATATGCATGTATTGCTTTCTCGGTGTTTGTCAATTTCCCCGCTATAATTTGTTCACCCAGCATGTTATCTATCTAAGGAGAGCCACCTCTAGTGAACTATGGATCCCGGTCCTTTTACTTTACATACAATCTAGAATCTACAATCTTTTACTGCTTTGTGTTTACTTTCTTCAAACTTTTACTTCCTTCCATTCGATACGTTTAATCCTTTGTTTTCCGAAAAACACGGTGAGATTGACAACCTCATCGCAAGTTGGGGACAAAGTTCTGTGGTTGTGTTGTGCAGGTCTCCACGTTGCTACTAGCACCGGTAGTGCGCCCTGCCAAAGCTCAGCTAGTAACACCTTTGGGGTGTTTCCTTGCTCCTACTGGTTCGATTAAACCTTGGTTTCATAACTGAGGGAAAACTTGCTGCTATATTCATCGTACCTTCCTCTTGGGGTTCCCAACGAGCTCTACGTCGAAAGTCAAGCGCATCAAGATTTTCTGGTGCCGTTGCCAGGGAGTCAAGGACATCTTCACAAGGGGAGTCCCTCATAACCAATCCCTTTACTTTGTTGTTTTTGTTTTGCTTAGTTTCTTTTTGCTTTGTTTTCTTGTTTTGTTCTTCGAAAACACAAAAAAATTAGTTTTACTAGTTTGCTTTCTTATTTGAAAACCCAAAAAAATGACTACTCTTGAAAACACTAAGTTGTGTGACTTCACTAGCACCAACAATAATGATATTATTAGCACACCTATTGCTCCACCTGTGGCTGAAAATACTTTCTTCGAGATAAAACCTGCTTTGCTCAATCTTGTTATGAGAGAACAATTTTCTGGTATTGGTAATGAAGATGCTGCTTCCCATCTAAATAACTTTGTTGAACTTTGTGAGATGCAAAAGCATAGGGATATAGATGGTGATATTATTAAGCTAAAGAATGGTGTTATCTCAAAGCTTTGAGAGGAAAAGCTAAAGAATGGTTGAATTCCTTAACTAGGAATAGTATTGATTCTTGGACTAAGTGCAAAGATGCTTTTATTGGAAAATACTATCCTCCTGCTAAGATTATATCCATGAGAAGTGAAATAATGAAGTTTAAACAACTTGATAATGAGCATGTTGCTCAAGCTTGGGAAAGAATGAAATCTTTGGTAAAGAATTGTCCCACTGATGGACTGACTGCTTGGATGATCATCCAAACTTTTTATGCAGGATTGAACTATTCTTCAAGGAACCTATTGGATTCTGCTGCTGGAGGTACCTTTATGACCATCACTTTGGGTGCTACAACAAAACTTTTGGACAATATGATGGTTAATTATTCTGAATGGCATACTGAGAGAGCTCCACAAGGTAAGAAGGTAAATTCTGTTGAGGAAGCCTCCTCCTTGAGTGATAAGATTTATATAATTATGTCTATGCTTGTTAATGGGAAAACCCATATTGATACAAATAATGTTCCTTTAGCCTCTTTGGTTGCTCAAGAAGAGCAAGTTGATGTGAACTTCATAAGAAATAACAAGTTTGGCAACAATGCTTATAGTAATAATGCTAATAGGAACAATTTTGGTAACAACAATTATAGGCCCTACCCTCCTAGTAATACTTATGGCTATAATGGTAAACCTGAATTACCTAGTGAAGGAAGAGTTTTAGAAGTTGAAAGAGCCACTAAAAACTTCATGCAAATGCAATATGAGCAAAATAAACTATTTACTAAAACTATGGAGGAACAATCTATCATTTTGAAGAACATTAGCCATCAACTTGAGAGTCTAAATAGGGAAATTCCTAGTTTACAATTGAAACTCTCTAATGCTGAAAGAAATATATCATCTTTGTTGGAAGCTCAATCTTCATTGATTAATACAATGGCTGCTAAACCTGAAACTAATGAGAATCCCTTTGCAGCTACTAATGCTATACAAGTAAAAATTGACGAAAATGTTAGACTATGAGCTGAATTAAATGCTAAGTGGGAAAGAGAAGATGAAACTACTAGAAACATTAGTGTTTCTACTATCACCACCACTAGTGTTGAGGCTACTAATAGTTCTACTACTTTAGATGATAAATTTGATTTTGATCTTGATGGTTGCAACATCTCTGAAGTTATTAAGTTCCTACAAAATCTTGCTAAAAGTCCTAATGCTAGTGCTATGAACATGGCCTTTACAAAACACATTACTGATGCTCTCATAAAGATTAAAGAAGAAAAGATGAAACATAAAGCTTCTATTACTATTAAACAAGAAGATGGTTGGGAACCCATCATTAATATGAAAGTGAATGACTTTGATTTCAAAGCTTTGTGTGATCTTGATAGTAGTGTTTCTATTATGCCTAGAAGGATCTATGATATGCCTTATTTGCCTCCTCTTGAAGATTGTTATTTGAATGTCCCACTTGATGCTAATGCTAAAAAGAAGCTCATGGGGAGTCTTAATGATGTTCTTATTATGGTTAACGATTCCTATGTCCCCGTTGATTTCTATGTTTTGGATGTTGAATACAATGCTTCTTGTCCTATTACTTTGGGAAGACCTTTTCTTAGAACTGTTGGTGCCATCATTGCTATGGAAGAAGGCACCATTAAATATCAACTCCCACTCAAGAAAGGTATAGAACACTTCCCTAAAAAGAGAGAAAATATTTATTTTACTTCTCCTATGAAAACAAAATTTGGTCTTAATGCTTCTTCATTTGAGAACACCTGATTCTTTCTTTGCTTCTTATGCCTAACTTAAAGGCGTTAAAGAAAAGTACTTGTTGGGAGATAACCCAAGAGTTATAGATGAGTCTTGGAAGTTATTACCTCTGTAATAACCTCTCCTTATCCCTTTTATTAGCTTTTTGTGCCAAGAGTAACCTCTAATGAGAGTGAAGTAATGATTGGGAAAGTTGCTGTCCCGAAACAGATTTTTGTGCTTCACCGTAAAAATTCCTGAGAGAGCTCTGTATGTCGGATTGAGCTGTAAGTTTTTGTGCTTCTGCCATAGGTTTTTATCTAACTTTATTTAGTTAAACACTTTTTGATTTGAGCAACAGAAGGTCTTCGGAAAAATTTGTATTTACCAGCTGGTCTGTTTTGACAGATTTCTGCCATTTTCTGCATTTGCTTCTTGTTAGTTCCTTCTTGAGTTCTTTTGGGGAATTGAGATTTTTGAGGGAAGTGCTACAGTATCTGGTGTTCTAGTGGAAGTTTATTTGGTGTTAGAACTGAACCTTGAGACTTATTTATCTTAAGTGCACTAATGTTGCTAATGAGATTGTGTGAAGTTTTGTATGAAGGAAAAATTTCAGGTGTATGGAAGGAACGAGTAATGAGATAAAGGATGGACTAAAGCTCAAGCGTGGGGATGCCACGCGTGTCACCCCAAGAAATATCCAAGAAGTACAAGCTTCAAAGCTTGGGGATGCCCAAGGCATCCCCCTTCTTCATCAATAAAAATTCCAGGTTTCTTCCAAACGCTTCATTTTTATTGTTTCATGCACAGTTGTGTTTTTCTTGGAGCGTCTTCTTTTTCGTTTTTGTTTTGGTTTTTTGTTTTCTTGGTTTTCTTAGTTTGCTGAATAAGTTGGTTGGACCCCCTCTTTCTCACTTTGGTTTGCGAATAGTTTGGTTTGGTTTGGAAAAGAGTAGGAAAGTTCATACTTATGTGGTAAAAAGAGCTCGTTCTTGACTGTGGCCTATGCTTTGTCATGCCATGCTTGATATTGTTTTGGATTTATGCTTAGTATTATTTGCTGTAGCATGACTTGTTATAAACAATTGATATTGCTTAATGTGCGTTGGATGAATCATGCGTTGTTTTAGCATATTAAAGCATAGTATAGTGGTATTCTCCTTTGATGCTTTATTTGGGTTGACTTGGCACATGCTCACACCATGTTATGACTGTCTCAAGTCACCATAGACTTTATGATCCTTTAGTTTTCAACTTGTAGTATCACTTTATGCTTTGGTCAATGATGTTTTGTCGCTCTGCGTGATTATGGCCATTATTGCTCTCTTAGTTTGTCGCTCCCAGTCTTTTGCTAGCCTCCACAACCAAGTATGAGTTCCACTCATGCATCCAACTCCCTAAACCAAGTTATTCCAAAGAGTCCACCATACCTACTTACTAGCTTATGCTATTTCAAGTATATTCATGCTTTTGTTTACCTCCCTCTTGTTATGAGAAAACTAGTGATTAAAGCTCTCACGAACTTGAAGGCACACTTTACTTTACTTGCCCTTAATAAACTTGAACCATTGTGTCTTCTATGTTGTATATGCTTGCACTTATTTGTTGGGAATTAGCAGAACCATGCTTTCATGGGGAATGCTTTCAACCATTGTGTCCTATATTGAGAAAAAAAGAGAAAAGAAAAAAAGAGATACTATGAAAAGAGGAAAGAGAGAAAAAAGCACCATATTCCCATGGTAAATAAGAAGAATGATGAGATGCTCGTTGTCTGCTTGCCTTGTCATTTTGATATGGGGATTCTTCCGTATCATCGGGCAAGGGGTACCCCGTTGGCGGTTCTAAGTGATACGCATGTACCTACAATGACAAGAACTTACCGGTGACTAAACTTGAGTAGCATGAGGAGCGGCCCTCGTATACAAGGGACATGAGATTTCTGACTTATACTTCGTCAAGCATGTACACCATAGTTTGTTCACTTTAACCTTAATCACTTCAATATGCTTATGATAGGGGCAATGAGAGCTGAAAGCTATTAAGTACCATAATTTTTGGAAGCTCTTTATGAGACTTGAATCCCTTCTTCCTTTTACAAAAGGCCTTTCTTCCACCATTATATTGAGTCTCCACCTTCTATCTTTATGCACCTACTTTGAGAGCACAGTGGCCATTCTTAGTTCTATGTGCATTGTCCCAAGACTAGTTGATTGATGCATAACTTATTATTGCTTGTTTGAAACTATTGTATCTAGTCACTCTTATGAACTTTGAAGGTGTCCTATGCATTTATATTTGCTACTCTATTGAGGGACAAGCTGAATACTATTATGCTATGTTTTCTTTATGTGAAACAAACAAATGTCTTGCAAAGCATTGTTATTCATGAATCTTTTGTTTGTGCATTTTCATGTTGCATCATAGTTTCTTTGCTTATTGCTAGAACTTTGTCTTTCATGTTATGATTGAAGTATTATGATCCCAGCTTTGAATTTTTTGCAAATACTTTGGTCAAGTCTTTGATGGTGCATGTCACCTCAAAAATTCTTTCTTTTTATCACTTACCTACTCGAGGAGGAGCAGGAGTTAAGCTTGGGGATGTTGATACATTGCAAATGTATCTATAATTTTTGATGTTCCATGCTTGGTTTTATCCACTTTCTTGTGTTTTATTCCAACTTTGGAGTACTTTTCATATTATTTCTTGGACTAACCTATTAACAAGAGCCACAATGCCAGCTGCCTATTTTCTGTTGTTTTTTGGTTCCAGGAAAGTCAGAAATGGAATATTCTCGGAGTTGGACGGGACAAAAGCCAAAGTGCCTATTTTTCGGAAGGGATCAAGTGTCAGAATACGAGATGGAGAAGGGCCAGGGAGCCACCATACCACCTGGTCGCGCGGCCAGGCCTGGCCCGCGCCAGGGGGTGGTGTGGCCACTCTCGGCACCCCCTCGGCCTCTCCTTCCGCCTATAAGTTGCCCTCGGGACGAAAACCCTAAGTACCCGATCAAAAAATCCATGAAAGAGTCTGTAGCAGTTGTCATCTCCATCCCTAGATCGGGAGGGATCTAAAGCTCTTCCTAGCACCCTGCCGGAGAGGGGAATTCACCCTGGAGGCCTTCTTCATCACCATGCAAGCCTCCGGTGTGATGCGTGAGTAGTTCATCCTTGGACTACGGATCCATGTAGTAGCTAGATGGCTGGTTTCTCCTCCTTTGTGCTTTCATGTTTAGATCTTGTGAGCTCCATTCATGATCAAGATCATCTATTTGTAATTCATACATGCTGTGTTTGTGGGGATCCGATGGATATTGAGATGCTATTTCAGATTGATTATTGATTCTATCATGTTTTTGTTATTTGAGATCTTGCATGCTTTCCCTTGTTAGTAGCTATCTTGGCCAAGTAGATGCTAGCAACTCCAAGAGTTAGTATTTATGCTCGATAGTAGGTTCATGCCTCTGGTAATCTGGGGAAGTGACAGAAATCTCTAAGGTACTAGATGTGATGTTGCTACTAGGGAGAAAACAACAATCCTTTGTTCATAGAACAATCGTATTATTTACTTTATAGGCAGTTCGTAAAGCAATAATCTGTTGCTTGCAACTTAATACTGGAGGGGGTTCGGATGATAACCTGATGGTGGATTATTAGTCATAGATGCAGTTGGATGGCGGTCTATGTATTATGTTGTAATTCCCAATCAAGTCTCAGAGGAGTCAAGATGATTAGTATATGCATGTATTGCTTTCTCGGTGTTTGTCAATTGCCCCGCTGTAATTTGTTCACCCAGCATGTTATCTATCTAAGGAGAGCCACCTCTAGTGAACTATGGATCCCGGTCCTTTTACTTTACATACAATCTACAAACTTTTACTGCTTTGTGTTTACTTTCTGCAAACTTTTACTTCCTTCCATTCAATACGTTTAATCCTTTGTTTTCCGCAAAACACGGTGAGATTGACAACCTCATCGCAAGTTCGAGACAAAGTTCTGTGGTTGTGTTGTGCAGGTCTCCACGTTGCTACTAGCACCGGTAGTGCGCCCTTCCAAAGCTCAGCTAGTAACACCTTTGGGGTGTTTCCTTGCTCCTACTGGTTCGATTAAACCTTGGTTTCATAACTGAGGGAAAACTTGCTTCTATATTCATCGTACCTTCCTCTTGGGGTTCCCAACGAGCTCTACGTCGAAAGTCGAGCGCATCACCCCCCCTAATTGCATATGGGATCGATCGAATGCCAAACCATCGGCACTCCGAACCCATTTAAATCGATGCTAATCATAGGGTTGCCATGATAACTTTAATATGACATATCATTCATGTGATTGCGCATTGCATGGTTCGAGATGTTGATTGTTGTCTTTCTTTCCAGTATTGCTTCTTCGCGATAGGATCCGAGCACGATACCGAAGTCAATGATACCGAAGATCCATATTTGTCTACTGAAGGACAAGGAAAGCGTAGCCTCTCATTCTGAACCTATGTTTTACAAAGTATCTACTTTCTCGCTATATTGCATACAATTCCAATGTGGTATTTTGTCAGTAGTTAGAGTTACCTATCTACTGCATAGTTTCCCTGTTGTAGCCTTATACACCTGATCCATAGCTCCTAGCATACCTAGGTGTGGCATGTGAGCGTTGCTAGAGCTTCTTCGATGGTCAAGCTTAGACATGCTTAGTAATTACGCCTGAACCATCCCGATGATGATGAATCAGAGATGCCACAGAATCTAGAAAGGTAGGAGATGGATACATGATCGGAGGTGACGGATAAATATGCTAAGGCTTGTATGGGAGGCCAAGTTGGGTGTAGTTTTTGTAGTCCCATGCTCGCCCCATTAGGACCCGAATTCTTGCCTCTTGAACCAAGACGAGCGTACAGCCACACGGGGCCTGGAAAACACCTCGACTAACTAACTTGCCTAGTAGATTCCATGAGTCACATAGTTCGGGCTTTCCATTTGGCATACGCATTGAAAACATTTTCGAAAGAGGAGGGGAAGGAGGTGCATCATAACATGTAGGTAAGCGTGGCCGGGGTTGCTTGGGGTGGATGGAGCCCCTGGTAAACCAACCTTGACTCACATCTCTAGGGACCAGCTTTGGGACTTGACCCGTTACGGAGGAAACCTCCTTAGGGCGTGACTCATGGTCTCGGCGATAGCAAGGTAAAGATCGTGGCCAACCACTCTCTGCTGGCCCTCCAAGGAACATGGAAAATAATATTTGGCACTAAGAGTCGGTTGGTACGTATAGGTAAGGTTGTACACCCCTACAGGGTTACATATTTTTGGAAAAGCCGTGTTCACGGTTACGAACGACTTGGTAACAGACGTGATGATCATAGATAATGATAACGAAATATAAACCTTGTTGTTCCACGAGTTCTTAAGGATGCTTCCTCGGGGGTTCGAGGGGGTGATCCTTGGTGACAAGTTCGGATGTTCTTGGTTAACAAGTTCGGATGTTCAAGATGGAGTCGTTGCTCTCTTACCCCGTATAAAAGTACTCTGTGTAGTCGAGCCTCTACTCTCTCCTATTTACAAACAAAGTTGGCTTTACGCAAATAAAATTCAGAGAATCCTTTGCTAGCCAAAGCATGTAGATACTAGGTTATCTAAGTCTTGCGTTGTACATTCTCGTACTCAGCCTTTCCCCATTGTTGTTTTTCTTCAGATGATCTAGTCGCAACTGAAGGTGGCTTTTATGTTGACATCGACGAGTAGTTGGGGGTCCTAGGTGGCAGCCTGAGGACTATGGGTTGGATGTTGCTTATGTTTATGGACTCTTAGGCCCTTTGTTAAGTTTTTTGTGTAGAACAACATATTTTGCTTTCACTGTTTGGTGTAATGATGGGTCTGTGACCCCTGGTTTGTAATAATCTGATATCGTACTCTTTTAAGAGTTTAACTTATGTTGCTTTATCCCTATTTGATTCTGGAGCATCACATTCATTTATGTCGCAAGCTTTTGCTGAGTTGCATGGGATAAGTTTTGAGGGGTTGTCTAAACCTTTGATGGTTCATTCCCCTGGTTCCACTTGGTACACCATTATGGTTAGTCATGGGAATCTAATCAATGTCACTTCTTAGTTATTCCCCGCTTCTCTTATTGCCCTCAAGTCAGCTAATATTGACGTCATTTTGGGCATGGACTGGTTGTCCCAATATCAAGCGGTCATTGACTGTGCAACCAAGTCCATGACTCTAATAAGTCCTGCTGGCATAACAGTCCCTTATTGGACCGTAGGATCACTATCTCCGTCATCTATTTCTATTCCTCAAGCGGAGTTGTATGCTCTTGAAGTTCAACCTCCGTTAGAGATTCAAGATGTTTCCGTGGTATGTGAATTCCGAGATGTCTTTCCTGATGAGTTGCCTGGCATGCCACCTGATCGAAGTGTGGATTTTGTCATAGAGTTGGTCCCTGGAACTGCACCTGTTTCCAAGAGACCCTATCATATGCCCCCTCATGATCTAGCGGAGTTAAAGAAGCAATTAGAGGAGCTGGAGATAAAAGGATACATCTTGCCTAGCACATATTCTTGGGGATGTCCTACAATCCTTGTTAAGAAGCGGGATACCAATATACCGCGTCTAGTTGTGGATTATCGCCCTCTCAGTGTTGTGACTATCAAGAACAAGTATCCTCTCCCTAGGATCAATAATCTTTTTGATCAGTTAAGTGGTGCCACCGTCTTTTCCAGAATGGATTTGAGGTCAGGGTATCACCAAATCAAGATCCAAAAGGAAGACATTCCAAAGACTGCTTTCACCACTCGTTATGGTATTTACGAGTAAACTTTCATGTCCTTTGGTCTTACCAATGCTCCAGCCACTTTTATGCGTCTTATGAACTCTTTCTTCGTGGAGTATCCCGACAAGTTCGTTGTGGTCTACATCGACAATATTCTAGTCTATTCCAAGACTAAAGAAGAACACGCTGAACATCTACATTTGGTGTTGACAAAGCTTCGAGAACATCGTCTCTATGCCAAGTTCTCTAAATGTGAGTGTTGGTTACAAGAACTCATATTCCTTGGTCTTTTTGTCTCTGCCAAAGGGGTTGTTGTTATTCCGGACAAGATTCAGTCCATTTTTGGATGGGAATCTCCCAAATCCGTTAAGGATGTTCGAAGTTTCCTTGGGTTGGCAGGATACTACCGTCGATTCATTGAGAACTTCTCCAAGATTGCCAATCCAATGACTGATCTTGTTAAGAAGGATAAGAAGTTCGAATCGTCTGACAAGGCTTAAGAAAGCTTCCAGTATCTGAAAACCAAGCTAACAACTGCTCTGGTCCTTGTTCTTCCAAACACCAGTAAAGACTTTGTCATCTTCTGTGATGCATCTCACCAAGGTCTCGGGTGTGTGTTGATGCAAGATGGTCATGAGGTGGCCTATGCCTCCTAACAACTGAAACCACATGAGAACAACTATCCAGCTCATGATCTCGAGCTTACAACTATTGTTCATGCTCTTAAGCAATGGCGACATTACCTCATTGGTAGTCGTTGTGAGTTATACTCGGATCATCAGAGTCTAAAGTATCTTTTTACACAACCTGATCTGAATCTCAGGAAAAGAAGATGGTTGGAACTCATCAAAGATTATGATTTGGGTCTCAACTATCAACCCGGCAAAGCCAATATCATTGCTGATGCGCTAAGTCGGAAGTCTTACTGCAATAGTTTGTTGATCAAACAAGCTCAACCTTCTCTTCATGAGGAATTTTCTCGACTAAATCTTGAAGTTGTTCCTCGTGGATTCCTTTCTACTCTTGAGGTGAAATCTTCTATAGAGGATGAAATCAAGCTTGGTCAAAAGAATGATTCTAAAGTTGCTGAGATCAAAGAGAACATTGCTAAGGGAGTTGCAAAATGTTTCTCTAATGATGATTAACATATTGTCTATTTCGGTAACCGTCTGGTAGTGCCGAAGAGAACAAAGTTGAGGAGTTTAATTCTTGAAGAGGCTCATGAATCACCTCTCTCCATTCACCCAGGAGGTACCAAGATGTATCGAGATCTCCATTAAAGATTCTAGTGGTCTGGTATGAAGCAAGATATCGCTCGTTTTGTTGCTGCATGTGACGTTTGTCATCGCATCAAGGCTGAACACCAAAGACCAGCTGGTCTCCTACAACCACACCATATTCCTGAGTGGAAATGGGATGAAGTTGGTATGGATTTTATCATTGGTTTTCCCAACACTCAAAAGGGAAATGATGCCATCTGGGTAATTGTCGATTATCTATCCAGGGTTGCTCATTTTCTTCTTGTTCTAGAAACCATCCGAGCTAGTTCTTTGGATGATCTTTACATATCCTGGGTCATCATTCTTCATGGAGTTCCTAAGAAGATAGTATCTGATCGCGGAAGTTTGTTCACTTCAAAGTTCTGAGATAGTTTCCAAACTGCTATGGGAACTCGCCTATCTTTTAGTACAGCTTATCATCCTAGTAGTGGTGGCCAAACCGAAAGGGTGAATCAAATCCTTGAAGACATGCTTAGAGAATGTGTTATATCTTTTGGTAAGAACTGGGAGAAATGCCTACCTTTTAGCAGAGTTCTCCTACAACAACAGTTATCAGTCTGGTACAGACATGGCACCTTTCCAGTTCTTATACGGAAGAACATGTCGTACTCCTCTAAATTGGTCTGAAACCGGCGAAAGAAAGTTCTTTGGGCCGGATATAATCAAAGAAGCAGAAGATCAAGTTCGTATTATACGAGATCGTTTGAAAACTGCTCAGGCTTGTCAGAAGAGCTATCATGATCGTCACCATCAACATGTTGAATATGAAATTGGTGATCAAGCTTATCTCCGAGTCACTCCGTTAAAGGGTGTCCATTGCTTCGGTATCAAAGGAAAACTGGCTACTCGCTATGTTGGAACTCGCATATCAATTGGAGCTTCCTACAAACTTCCCTAAGGTACATGATGTCTTCGATGTGTCTCAACTCAAGCGTTTCTTCAAAGACCCTGTTCATGGTGTTGATCACCAAACGCTTGACCTTCAAGAGGATCTGACTTATCGAGAGTATCATGTTCGTATCCTTGATGAAGTCGAGCGCAAGACTCATCGTCAAAGCATCAAAATTTCTGAAAGTTCAGTGGTCTCATCACTCTGGCGATCAAGCAACCTGGGAACGAGAAGATCGTCTTCGATCTGAGTATCCTGCCTTCTTTTCTAAAACTTAGGAATCTCGGGACGAGATTCTTGAAAGGGGGGCAGAGCTATAACAACCCAGGTTTGTAATATATGTAATTATTACTTAAGAGCATAAGCATGCATGGATCTTTTGCATTCTTGTTGTGTTTTGGAGATAAGAGGGGATAAAAACCCTAATCTCCAAATTGTTTTATTTCTCAATTCCATCCTTTTTTTAAATGGTTTTGATTTGGTAAAATGGATCCACATTTGGACCCTACTATTTAAATTCTCAAAAGGTTTACAAAAGGATTCTGAAACCTTGCCTCATTCAAATATGTTCAAAATATTTTGAATTGAGTAAATATAAGGAGGGTTTGGAGATAAGGTAAATAGAAAAGTTTTTCTAGAAAAAAATGTGAGCAGAGAGGGAAAAAGGCCACAGCTCAGCAAGCCATCTCATTCGTCTCCCTTTCCCACGGCCCAACAACAGCCTCAGTCGGCCCAACACCGTGGCCCGTACCACTTCGACAGCTGGTCGCATCGTCGTCTTCGTCGACAACGGGGAAGCAGCTCCGTGGCTTCACCGTCGCCATCGTCCGCCGCACATGCGCCGAGATTCCCACCCCATTGTCTATAAAGCTCGTCCGCCATAGAGGAGAACCCCCATACACCACTTCTCCCTCCCCCTTATCCTCTCCCACCATGGCCGGCAAGATCTAGCTCGCTGCCGTCGACGCCCTCGCCGTCTCCGGTCGACTCGATCTCTGTGGAGACCACTGCCGTGACCGCCTTCATCTCCTCATTATCCCCATATAGTTCACGCAGCTCGATGCGCTTCCAATCGCCGGAATCGAGAAGTCCATCCGCCGCCAGACGCCGCTGCTCGCCGTCGATTCAGGCCTCACCCCACCTCGTCGCCAAGTTACTAGCTAGTAATAAGTTAGTACCACCTGACGAGAGGGATGGTTGTTCTCTCTGCGTTAAATAGAGGAAGGGTTGTTGAGCTGGACAGGGAAGACCAATATTTTACCATATGCTGAGTTTGGGCATCGGAGTAAGTAGTTACTCCGGTTCCTTGAATTTTCTGTGTGGCCTCGGTTGTGCAACGTAGGCACCGGTGCCGGATGGATGAGAAGTGGTTTGGGCATCGATATTTGCATACATTATGGAGGGACACCCAAGTTCTACGGATTTTCAAGCTTTTTAACTAAAAGAGAGAAACTACGAGGCTGGTGGTACTTCCCTTGCTTTCGGTAATAGAGAGTAACTTTGTGGATGCGATGATGATTCAATTCATTTATATAACATAACTAGTATAGGTACAACACAACCACGGCAAAAACTAAACCACACTCTAGACGGAATCAGCACACACATAGACACCCGAATATCATACGGTTCTTTTTTGTCAAGAACCTATGTCGCCCTCTGCCCATGTTGGCATGCCGTCTGGTGTTCGATGAACTCGAGGAAGCTACTATCCATGTCGCAACCTTTGTTGCTACACTTGAGCCTCATTCTCGAGGATATCTGATCCACGATAGTGGTTGGTTTGAAGATGCCTTCGTATTCACATCCCGGGCAGTGGCCATCGGACAATTTTCCAACACATTGTGCGCATGCAATGTGCGCCGCGGCCTTTCCAAAGCACTGCTCGTGCAAGGAAAAGAGATTAAGCCCAAAAAGAAGAGTTGTATCGAACCATTGTGGAAAACATCCTGAAGAAAGAAGTAATAACCATATACGCGGGATGACGAACAATTTGAGAACACAGCCTACAACTGAAGACCTGCCTCATTGCACTCATGTCAATCATAGCTTCAAACCATCGTCCTCCATAGAGCCGCCTTATTCAACTGTGGCGGATCTGAGAGGGATTTGAGACCGAGCGAGAGAGCAGAGGGAGGAGTGCGGATCTGAGAGGGTTGATGAGAGCGAGCGAGAGAGACTGGTTCTATAGTTAAATACTAGGAGTACTAGACTCCTCATCTCACTCTAGGCAATATCGTCCGTCCATCCAAATTCAACAGCCATGAACCAATACCTTATCTCTTTGGCAAGAGACTGGCAAGGAGAAAAATAGGGAAGCGCTATGTTCCCTGAGTAATTATCTCCTTTTGACCCGGTATACACGTCGTTTTGACGACCTAGGGCTACATGGAAGACTAAATACTGTACTCCAGTACTACTCCAGGATGGAGGTACTAGTACTACTAGTCTACCTCTGTTTGGGATGAGACTAGCCCCAATGTGCTAATCAGGTGGTACGTATCATATATTATTACAGGCATGAAAAATGCTTATGTGTCTCAGCAATTAATGATGAAAGAGATTATGTTGGTATCACAGGTAGAGTATCATAGAAAAAATAATCTCAAATAAATCTTGTACACAATTCTACCTTGAGATTACAAAATAATAAATACACTAAGTTTATGATACTACTAGTACTAACTATTGTACAATACATGATAGTAGTACTACGCATTTTGGAGATGGTATCAGATACTAGTATCATAATATACTCCCTCCGTCTAAAAATAACTGACTTGGATTTGTATCGATTTGAATATATCTACACACTAAAACAGGTCTAAATATATTTAGATCTAGACAAATGTAATAGAGTTATTTCTGGACGGAGGGAGTAGTACGTGATACTATTGTATCGTACTCCTCTCTATTGTGACTAGTCTAAGGCTAGTCATAGTGGGAGTAACATTAGTGGTACCCCACCCATCCCGGTTTATTAGGCGTGCACGTAGTTTAAGAAAATGTTTGACTATCAATTTTAGCCAATAAAATATATAATATGTGTCTCGAAAAATATACCATTGAAAACTTCTTTTAAAGGTGAATCCGATGGTATAATTTTTCTGACATATTATGTAAAAAAATTGACAAAAATTAATAGTCAAAATTATTCTTAAACTACATGCGTGCCTAATAAACTAGGACGGACAGAGTTACATAGATGCCACCTACGCAAAAAAGATGAAGTGGTAAGCAATTAATGAAGAGAGAAGCAAATACTCCTTCCGCCTTAATTTACTCTGCATTCTGGGTTTAGTCAAAGTTAAACTTTATAAACTTTGACTGTGTATATCAAAAAAATATCAACATCTAAAATATATAATAAATATTATTAGATTCACCATAAAACAAAATTTTATATTGTATGCAATTGATTTATAAATATTGGTATTTTATAGAATATGCTTAGACAAGTTTTAATATATTTGACTTTGACCAAACCTAGAATGCAGAGTAATTTGGGACAGAGGGAGTATGATTAACATAAGTAATATGTTAACATCACATCACACTTTCCAATGCAAAATTTGTCTATGAAATAATAAATAAGGTTTGCTACTAATGTTACTACACTTATAACACTACCCACTAGTATGAAGGTAGTAACTTAGAGTAGTAGTAATACGGTACTACTCCTTCCGTTTCGGTTTACAAGTCCTATGTGTACTTCTATGTTGCCAAATTTAGCAACTTAGTATGAGGTATATATCACAAAAAATATATCACCGGAAACTTTAAACTTTATATTTTCCAATGATATAATTTTTATATTATATAATTCAAATTATATAGGTCCAAATGATAACCTAGATATATGCACGAAACTAGTAAACCGAAATGGAGGGAGTACTCTAATTTACTCCCGCCTGTGACCATCCTTAGGCCATAGAGCCAAGTTAATAAATCCAAGAAAATTAATTACTCTACCTTATTATTGCCTCGTGTAAAAAAAAATCACATACATCATAGAAGAGAGGGAGAAAAAAAGAAGAAATGCATTATTGGTGAAGAGAGAACAACTAATAAGATATGGCTTATAATCTCAAGTAATTTTAAAAAGTTCTCTGGCCTTATACTCAAAAACAGAGGGAGGAGTACTCTGGGATGGAGTAGTGCATACCTTGCGTGGAGTCCTAGGACTATAGTCAGTTGCACATGCATTGCATGTGAGAATTGGATAGTAATAGATGTATCGTATGACACATCATCTTTTATTTATTTAAAACTATAATAGGTGACGCTGAAAAATAATTATAATTTCGATCCACGTTTATAAAGTATAGAGTGTATAATTGGTTCTTGTATCTTGTGTTATGTAGAAATCAACCTACCACTGTTAGCTACCTATTACTCGATATTCTCGAGAGAAATGACGAAGAAGATTCTAAAATTATTGAGAAGTGTGTTTTGAGGTTTATGCGAGAGAGCAGAGGGAGGAGCGCGGATCTGAGAGGGTTGATGAGAGCGAGCGAGAGAGACTGATACTATAGTTAAATACTAGGAGTATTAGACTCCTCATCTCACTCTAGGCAATATCGTCCGTCCATCCAAATTCAACAGCCATGAACCGATACCTTATCTCTTTGGCAAGAGACTGGCACTGAGAAAAATAGTAAAGCACTATGTTCCCTGAGTAATTATCTCCCTTTAACCCGATGTACATGTTGTTTTGACGATCTAGGGCTACGTGGAAGACTAAATACTGTACTCCAGTACTACTTCAGGATGGAGGTACTAGTACTACTACTCTACCTCTATTTAGAATGAGACTAGCCCTAATAGGGTATCAGTGGTACGTATCATGTATTATTACATGCATGAAAAATGCTTATATGTCACAGCAATTAATGATAAAAGAGATTATGTTGGTATCACGTGTATAGTATCATAGAAAAAATAATCTCAAATAAATCTTGTACACAATTTTACCTTGAGGTTACAAAATAATACATACACAAAGACTATGATACTACTAGTACTAACTACTATAAAGAACATGATAGTAGTACTACGCATTCTGGAGATGGTATCAGATACTAGTATCATAATATACTCCCTCCGTCTAGAAATAACTAACTTGGATTTGTATTGATTTGAGTGTATCTACACACTAAAACATGTCTAAATACATTTGAATCTAGACAAATATAATAGAGTTATTTCTAACGGAGGGAGTAGTACGTGATACTATTGTATCGTACTTCTCTCTATTGTGACTAGTCTAAGGCTAGTCATAATGAAAGTAACATTAGTGGTACTCCCTCCATCCCGGTTTATTAGGTGTATACGTAGTGTAAGAAAATGTTTGACTATCAATTTTAGCAAATAAAATATACAATATGTGTCTCAAAAAATATACCATTGAAAACTCTTTTGAAGATGAATCCGATGGTATAATTTTTATGACATATTATGTAAACATTTTGAAAAAAATTAATGGTCAAAATTATTTTTAAACTACATGCGTTCCTAATAAACCAGGACGGACAGAGTTACATAGATGCCACCTACGCAAAAATATGATATGGTAAGGAATTAATGAAGAGAGAAGCAAATACTCCCTCCGTCTCAATTTACTCTACGTTCTGGATTTAGTTAAAGTCAAACTTTATAAACTTTGACTATGTATATCAAAAAATATCAATATCTAAAATATGTAATAAATATAATTAATGCACCATAAAACATACTTTTATATTCTATGCAATTGATTTTATAAATATTAGTATTTTATAGACTATGCTTAGACAAGTTTTAATATATTTGACTTTGACCAAACCTAGAATACATAGTAATTTGGGATAGAGGGAGTAGAGTAACATAAGTAATATGTTAACATCACATCACACTTTTCAATGCAAAATGTGTCTATGAAATAATAAATAACGTTTGCTACTTATGTTACTACACTTATAACACTACCCAATAGTGTCAAGGTAGTAACTTAGAGTAGTAGTAATACGGTACTACTCCCTCCGTTTCGGTTTACAAGTCCTGCACGTACTTCTATGTTGCCATATTGAGCAACTTAGTATGAGGTATATATCAGAAAAAATATATCACCAGAAACTTTAAACTTTGTATTTTTCAATGATATAATTTTTAAATTATATAGGTCAAAATGATAACCTAGATATACGCGCAGGACTAGTAAACCGAAACGGAGGGGGTACTCTAATTTACTCCCACCTATGACTAGCCTTAGGCCATAGAGCCAAGTTAAAAAAACCAAGAAAGTTAATTACTCTACCTCATTATTGACTCGTGCAAAAATATTTTCACTTGCATCATAGAAGAGAGAGAGAGAGAAAGAGAGAGAGAGAAATGCATTATTGGTGAAGGAGAACAACTAATGAGATATGGATTATAATCTCAAGCAATTTTAAAAAGGTCTATTGCCTTATAATTAAAAACAGAGGGAGGAGTACTCCGGGATGGAGTAGTGCATATCTTGCACTGAGTCCTAGGACTATAGTAAGTTGTATGTGCAACGCACGTGAGAATTAGATAGTAATATAAGTACCATATGACACATCATCTTTTATTTATTTAAAACTATAATAGATGATGCTAAAAAATAATTATAATTTCGAGCCACGTCCATATAGTATAGGGCGTATAATTGGTTCTTGTACCTTGTGTCATGTAGAAATCAACATACCACTATTAGCTACCTATTACTCGATATTCTTGAGAGAAATGACGAAGAAGATTCTAGAATTATTGAGAAGTGCATTTTGAGGTTTGTGCATAGCGTTTACTGTGCTAAATACTATTAATGGAATATTCTATATGCTAGCATGGATAGAAAATCCAGCGGTTTGCAATGTTGGGATTTGCCAGACTTGATCGATTTTTTAAAGTTCAATGTACTGCATACACAAAATACTTTGGTAAGATTATATAATAGGTAAAGCTCAAAAAATATGAATATGATCGAGTCTCACGTGCCGGAGTAATTCTATAGTTCTATCACGTGTTGCAACACTAAGGCATATGCAACTTATTACTATGCTAGTACTGTATACTGGAGTACATACAGACTCGTTGCTTGAGCTGCCAGCTACTTGCCACCTCTGTTACGAGAGTGTATAGTACTCCTACTATCCGATTAGACTGTGGCTAGCTGAAAGTACGGCCGCTACAAGTACCGATATGACATTTATCTTATGAGTTAATGCCCCAGACAACCACCGACTGTGAAAAATCTCACGCGATGCTAAGCGGTCAATCTGCATACTCCTTGGACCATCTAAAAAAATAATCCTTGGAGAAATGCTTGGTGAAAGAAAAAACACCTAAAAAGAGGCCCCTTTATTGTTTATTCATTGTAGCTATGGGAGTAAAACTGAGTAGCACCGCTAGTAGTACTACTAGTAGTATACTATTCCTTCGTAAAAAGCATTTCAACTTCTCCTTCATTCTACTCTCCTGCGAAATTTCTTTCTTCCATGAAAGGCATGTTACCCTCACAAATATTTGAAGGAATCCCGGTGGATTGGCTTTGTCGTCCTTGGAGGTCTGCTTTGGCTCGAGGCCGAGCTCGGGAACAGTTCATCTGGCAGGAACATACCACCATTGGAGCTGCCTCTATAGAGCGCCTGGTCGCTCGCGGTAAACGTGTGTTGGCCCTGCCGGCTGACGACGTGATTTTGGACCCCTTGAGGCTACCGATCATGCGTTGGCCGTGTCACGGAGGTGACAACATGGTAGACGAACAAAAGTGGACCTCTACAACAAAGTGCGAGTCCCGGTGTGCCTTCCTTTCGACTGTGACCGAGATGCGCTCGGGCAGGCGCTCTGGCTAGACATCAACCGTGGCCAAGTTAAGCCCGTGCGAGACAGCGGCCAATCCTTCCGCCGGGAACCTGCAGCTAGCGATAATGCGACTGGGGCAGACAACTTGGATGTTCGAACAATTAGGAAAAAATAGTTTTCACTTCTCCAACTGATTACATGGATGTTTTGTACTAGCATCAAAACAAAACCATAAGAATGTGGCTCGGAATACGAGAATCGCGCCATGTTTCCGGACATAGTGAACCATCCATGTTTGACTTGAGATTAATTTCTAGGTTCTTTGAGTTTTCAAGGTTTGTAGATAAATTAACCCAATTAAGTTACTCTACTTTCTCCGATTCAAATTAATGTTCTCAGATTTGTCTAGATTCAGATATATATGTATCTAGCACAGAAACATGACTAGATACATTTGAATCTAGATGAATCTATGAGCATTAATATGGATTGGAGGGAGTCTATCGAAATTAGGTCAAATTATTTCGAACCACATGTGAGCTGCCAATTGCTCTTTAAATTTCACAAAATCTTTTGAAGTTGCCCACCAGACATCCAATATATCGAGAACACGACCGAGAGTTTTCAAAGATTCAACTTCTTTCTAGACTTTGCATGCCCACAAAGTTGACCCTGCATTGAAAAAGAAGAGAGAAATAGGCTACAAAAACGGGGGGGCTCATGCATGGTGTATTTTTTCTTGTATTACCTTCCATGAAAAATAATAAACATGAATTTTCACAACTTTTGAAGAAACCCGCTTCACAAAAATGGCCTACCATGTATAAGTATGAGCAGGTTTTAGGACGAGTGACCAAGCAAGGTCATGGACATATCCACATCATAGTTTATGGTAATTTGATACTACTACAAGAAAGTATATGTGTGCATCTTGGCATTAGTAAACAGCTTTGCCAATGGGAGTTTCCAAATACTAGGAAAAGTAACAACTCTAATTTTCTAAGCGATGAAAATATTTTTTCTATAAAGAAAAGTACTCCACTTTATTCCGTACTGCTACTCCAAAAGGTAGGCAGCACGAGAGCAGCGAGAGGAGTGTCCTGCACGTGAGTCTCGGATAATAAACGTATGACAAATAATCATTATATAAAATTATAATAGGTAAAACAAAAAACATTTATAAAGTTGATCAACATACATAAAGTATGGGTGTATATTTGATTCTTGTACTTTGTATCATCATGTAGAAATCAAAGATTATTAGCTACCTAAAACACTTGAATTTTTTGGTAATATGGTCTAGAAAAATAAGGGAGAAGATTCTAGTATAATGGAGAAGTGTGTTTTGTGGTTTGTGCATAACATTCATTATGCTGAAGAGTATCTATACAATCTTCTAGATGCTAAAAAAAGAAGATCTAACGGATGGAAATATTGGGATTCACAAGTCTTAATCCAACGGTCGACATTCAAAGTTATTCGTACAATCTTATTACCACTATATCACTACTGCAGAAAGTTTTATAGCCTACGGTTGTTTAGTGACAGGCAAAATTGTGCCCGTCACTGGTTTAGTTACCAGTGACGGACAAAGATAAGCCTGTCACTAGTATAAAACACTAGCGACGAGCGTGCAAATGTGACTGTCACTAATATTTTTTATGAAGACCGGCGAAATGAAAAAATTAATTAGTGACAAGCATATATAAATGCCTGTCACTAAAAATACTATAAGTAGAGACTGACTAAAAATATGCAAGTCACTAGTAGAGAGAGACATGTATAAATGTCTGTCACAGATAACCTTGACTTTTTTTCTTGTGCAGCGGAAATGATAGATGCCCATGCCGACCGGATTTTGTACATTTTAGGCAAGCAGTGAACATTATATGGAGACGTTTTGTGAGACGCCTTCCCAAGATACACGCCCAAGGCAGATTTGTCCACGATATTCATAGACATGTCATAAAAAAAACTGATCGATCATTTGTCCACTTATCCCCTTCCCGTGACTTTAGAAAATATAAAACCGTAAAAGACCTAGAGCAGCCGCCACATCTTCTGTTCGTTCTCTCCCCTATGGCGTGACGGCGGGTCCGATCTTCTCACGTTCTTCCGCCCTCTTCTATACCTCCTCTGATTCGTCAATGGTGATGATGTGTCGCCCCTCTGCTAGAGGTGGCGCCTCCACGAAGACGCTAATGGAGCTTCCACGGCGAAATTTTCCTCGGTAAGGCGGAGGTATTTTCGATCAAGACCAACCCCGAGGCCGAGGGGACCAAGCCGTTCCCGAGCCACCTCTCGTCATCGGCCAGATAGCGGTACCCGACCCTCGCTGTCCTCCAGGAAAAATCCCGCCTTCTCCCTGCTATGCAAAGCTCCACCAACAGGCAACTCTTCTTCCCTACACTAGTGGTCATGGCGCTCCGTCGACCACTACGGACGGATCCATTTTCTTCATCAAGCACCCTATGATTTTTGCTGCCCACGATGTGGCTGGGATTTGCTTGCTCAAACAGGGTCTATGATCAGGTTTGCTTAATTGATTTCTATCTTGTATACGACATGTATATAGGGTGTTCGACAGATTTACCAGTTGAAAATTTCAGTGTTATAACGTCGCATTAGGTTTGCCGAAACTATTTTCTCTCAATTAATAGCTGCTCGGCTTCGTTGGTACAAAGTTTGTTACTATCCAAATAATGGCACAAGGTACCAAACCTCCTCTAGACTCTCACATAAATACAAATCCTACTAGATGCATCATCGGCTCTGTTGTCAAGTTTTTTTTTATTAAATTAGTTCTTTATTGGTGGATTAGATGATGATGAAATAGATCGATTCTCAGAAAAATACTGTATCCCAACTGAGGGACTGTTTGATATAGATGTACATGCTTCAGAAAATGAATCTCTAGCACCGTCACATGTTCTGGCATGTCCCTCTTATATTATGTTAAGTATTATAATTCTTAGCACTAGTTTCTATAGCATGTCTACATGTTCCATTTTTTTGTCCCTAGGTATATACTATGCAAGCAAGAAGCTGGAATATGGAAGTGAAGAAATAGTTCTGTACAGCCTCTGATGGTGAACACTCGTGAAGTCGTGGTATACATGTACTTGAGTACGCAATTGCGGTGTTAATGCTCGATGATTGAGGAACTTGCAAGTACGCATATGACCATACTATATGTACCTTGGTGGTGCCTTTCTTTGGATTTCAAACTGCTTGCTAGATAACTCGTCAAGAAACTATTATTGCTTAGTCTATGATAGATTCTAAGTTCTTATTACAGTGTGTTAGCTATGCAAATATTATGTCATATTGATTTATGTGAGTATCATTGGTACAACATTTTATTGTGTTGTCCGGAATATTTGTGAAAAATGCATTTTATATTCTTATAACATCTTATTGTGCTATCTGAAATATTCATGGAAAATGCATTTAACTTTTTATTACCGAAATTCAATCCAGTGACAGGCAAGGTAATGCGCCTATCACTAAAAACCCGTAGGTCCGTGGCCTTTGACCGTAACCAGTGACATACATCTCCTTTGCTTGTCACTACATACTAGTGACAGGCACGCGTAAATGCCTGTCACTGACACGCATACTAGTGACAGGCACTTTGTCTGTCACTAGTATCCTTATACAAGTGACTAGTCATCGGTGACAGGCGCTTTGCCTGTCACTAATGGATGTTTGGAGCCTGTCACTGATAGCCTATTCTGTAGTAGTGTATAGTATACGAATACGAATAACTTTGAATATTGACCATTTGATCAAGACTCGTGAATCCGAACATTTTCAACCGTTGGATCTTTTTTTCTATTCTAGCATCTAGAAGATTCTATTGATAGTGTCTAGCATAATTAATGCTATGCACAAACCTCAAAACATACTTCTCCGTCATACTAGAATCTTATCATTCATTTCTCTAGACCATGTTACCAAAATTTTGAAGTGTTAGGTAGCTAATAATCTTTGACTTCTACATGATATACAAAGTACAAGAACGAAATATACACTCATACTTTATAGATGTTGATCAAATTTATATTTTTTCTGCTTTACCTATTATATAATTTTATATAGTGATGATATGTCAGACGTCTATTATCTAAGTCTCACGTGCAGGGCACGTGCAATTTACTAATAGTGGTAAGATACGAATAACTTTGAATGCTAACCGTTGGATCAAGACTCGTGAATCCCAATATTTCCAACCATTGGATCTTCTTTTCTATTCCAGCATTTAGAAGATTCTATAGATAGTCTTCAGCATATTGAACGCTATGCACAAACCTAAAAACACACACTACAAGAAAAGTTGGCTTTTACATCGGATAATTTTCGTGGTTGAAGGCCCATTTTTCGTGGCTAAAAAGTCTTCTACGATGGATGCCCTTCGTGGTAAAAGTCCCGTTACAAAAGAATCTACCACGATTTTTTCTGACCGTGGTGGATCGCACCCTTCAGCCAATAAAACTTGTTTTATCGTAGATATGTTTGCTAGCCGCATTGACTGCTGGCGTCATGCAAACTGCCACGTGGCAGCCGCCGTTAGCGACCGTTTACTGCTGTTAATAGTCATAGAAACCGTGGCAGAAACCATGCCCAACCAAGGCTTGGTAAATACTAAATGGGCCGACCCATCAAGAGAGTCTAATAAGAAGATAACCCGTTACTGTTTTGTCTTGCGCTGTTTGAAATGAGCCCAAAAATATAGCTAACAGTGGCCCGCGAACTTTCAGGCACGATTCTGTTTCGGCCTATAGAAGGCCCATGTTGGTCCAATACTATGCGGTCCATTAGCAGCCTGCGCCAAGTCGCTCCTGTACACTTAAGGAATGCGGTCAGCCCATCACTGTTATCGCAACCCATCATGGGCCTCCTACTGACGGCCCTTCTCTGAGATGGTCCGTTACTATTTCAGCATGTTACTATTCTGGCTTTTTACTGTCCATCCTTTAGCTGTTTAGGCCCACAAATGGCCCTTTTCTGTTCTAGCCTAGTAAATTTGTCGGCCTGTTACTGCCCTCGCCTAGAAATTTCTCGGGCCGTTACTGTTCTGGCTTTTTACTATTGTGGCCCTTTACCGTTGAGGCCCGATACTATTTTGGCATGTTACTGTTCTAGGATTTTATAGTTTCTTGCATGTTACTGTGATGGGCTGTTTCTGTTCTAGCCTGCTACTGCTCTGGCCTGCTACTGTTACGGCCTGTTATGCCATGTTACTATTACGGCATGTTATTGTTACGGACTGTTATTGTTACGGCCTGTTACCACTTGTGGGTCGACCCGTTACGTTTATGGCCTTTTATATTTTCGGCCTTTCTGAAGCCCATGCCAATATCATAAAACATGTATAATAATCCAACATTTTTACTGTTCATCATCGGCCGAATACACGACGGGCCAATAACAAAGCACGGTAATGTTCCCAAATCGATGTGTCTAGCGTAGTTACCGTAACGACTACCGCCATGTGTGGTCGGTGTCAACTAAATGCCTATATGGCCTACGCGAGTTATCTAGATATTACATCAGCTGCAAACTTCTTAAAATTTTTACATATTATCAACTGAAGGGAAATAAAAATCGATATTTTAGTTGACAATCAAATGATAGCAGAGTTCTCAATTTGCTTTCTCAATCGATCATCTCCATATTCCTTTGAGTGTGACAGCTATATTGGAGGAGACATGATCTTGCAGCCCCCTCTTTGGTGGAGATAGCAATAATTGCAGTATGAAACTAAGTAATAACAAGTTAATACATCAAACAAGACAAACTACTCATTAGACTAATATGGCAGGAGCTATAATCTGGAGTTTACAACTGGTCAATGGTTCAATTATTGACCAACACGTCAAACAAATAGGACAAGCAAGCACACATTAAACAAGTGTGCCTATCGTGAAACGAACAATCAAAAAATGTGCGTGTGTGGCTTAGAATTTCAGCAAATATAAACTAGCCATATCATTTCAACAAATATATATGAAAATAGTTTGTTGTGGATATACCAAATAGGTATACCTACGGCATAGTCTCATACCGGCAAGCTCGGGTGGCCCACAGTTGGTGGTTAGGCCTATGGCCTAACCAGACGGCCCGGTTGTTGATAGACAAGATGTAGGTCCAGCCAGGAGATGGAAGGCGACGTGCCGCCTAAGATGGAAGCTAGTGCCTTGGAGCACAAGACAATAGTTTATGTATTAGTCTAGGACTATGTAACCGTATTCGGTTAGGATTCTCCTTATAACCCTAGGTCCTGGTGTCCTCATAAGCCGGCCTATAGGAGCCTTTAGGTCATAAAAACAAGTGCATAGCATGACATGCATACAACAACCCCCTGAATCTCTGTAACTCGACGTATCGTCATTATAGTGATTTATAACAGAAGTAGGATCTTGCCACTGTCGTGAGATCTGAACCTGGGTATAGTATCCCATGCCACCCCGGACGCTCTCCGTCTTACCCCACGTCTCTAAACTCGTCGTTGGGATATCCCTCTAGCGTAAGTGTGGACATATACCACGACACTTGGCGCCCACCGTGGGGCAAGAGTTTCTTACAGCACGGATCCGGACGGGATCCTTCGCCGTCTACAAAAACGGAAAAATCGCATCTCCGCCGATGCTCCGACTTCGTCATCGCGCTTGAGAGTACGAGGATGATTTATCGTCTCTCCTCTCGAGCGTGTGGCCAAGTCGGTGGTGTCACGGAATCTACTTCATCATGTACTTCATCTCCGACCAAGAACACTGGAGAAATACCTGCTGTAAAGCTCGAAGGCTCAAGCAGTTTCAAGGCAGAAACGTTTATCTCGCGAGCTGTGATGGACCCATCGCGATTAAGTCTGCTGGCGGCGTCGTTCAGTTTGCACGAGAGAAACTCGGTGTGATGCAGGCCCGGGCCCACAGTGGTGCCAAGTGTGCCGGTGGCACAGGGCCCATGGTTTTGAGGGGCCCCAGATTTTGGTATCTGTATAGGTATATAGCGCGTTGGGCACGCTGGGCTGCATCGCTCGCGCTGCTCTGCTGGGCTGCAAGGGTTGCGCTGCAGCTGGACAGACCGATTACAACCGTGTCCTGATCGATCGATCGATCGATCGATCGAGCTCAATCGCCCTTGATTCCCAGCCCCGCCGACACACGCGCAGGAAGCCAAGCGGCGACACACAATTCAATCCATCGCGTCCACAAGCCATGACGAGTCGGGACGAGGGACAACAGGTGACCGACTGGTCGCAGTTCCTCCATCTGTTCATCGCCTTAATCCTCATCGGATGATCGCAAAAACAAACACTTCTAATTTCTGATTGCATCCATATTTTAATTTTATTTTATTTATCTCTTATATCTTCTATTTCAATAATACAAATTCGACATGGGGAAACATTAGCCCGGTTCTCATAAGCATAAGAGTAAAGAAAAGGAACAAAATTTAATTAAATCTCAAAAAGGTGCTATAGAGAAGTTTATTAGAAAAGAAACATCAGAAGTGTCATCTGGTAATTCTACCCTTGCACTTGCAATTGTTCCTTACAATCATTCTAAAGACTCAACAATTTGATACCATAGCACTTGGGGGCGAAGTGTTAGAGAAGATTGATTACGAAGATATCATTGAAGATTTTATTTCAAAGAACATAAAAATAATGATGATGTTCAAATAAACGTATGCAACTTCAAGTTATATAGGATATTCTATTGTTACGCAAAATATTCTATCATATATATATTAGAATTATTTTTTTGTTTAAATTTTTGTATGAGATAGGGCCCATTTTAAATTTTCGCACAAGGCCCTGATTTATGTTGGCCCGGCCCTGGTGTGATGCAGTCTCGCCGCGTGGGCAACAACTGATTTGAGTTTGATCTACGATCCTCAAGACGGAGTACGCGTGTACTAAAACCAGTCCCGAACGATTTGTTCATGCATAGGCTGTGTGTACGTATGCTCCTAGGCACCAGATCAGACTCGCTCCAAAAACAGTTCCAAATAAAGCTACGGAGAGGGTCGTGATTCATTGTGCTGTCTCACGTACATGGCCCATGTTCCAAGGGTTCAGCTAGCAAGGATCACTCTCCACTGAAGCCATGCACTAGTGCCTGTGTTTCGTTTCGCCTGAATATTTCAGCGAAGGAGACGGAAAGCTACGCGTTGATTTTGGACCGCGGCTAGCTACACTTCCATCCTCGTCGCGCCAGGCTTTGTTTCCGGTTGTAGCTCTATTTTGTCTTCGTCGTCACGGAATACGCTTCGTCGCTTCGGTCTCGTTGCAGACACGATCCGTCTTTATCGTGAACAACACCGACTCCGCTCAAATAGCTAAGTCTTTACTTATATTTAATATTTAATATTTATTTATGATTATGTGATTAAGATTGGTTCACTCATATGCTGCGTCTTTACCTTTTTGTTTTTATCATATCTTTTCCACGATTTTCCTTGCGCTCGTGAATATAGTTTTAACTAGTTTTAACCGTTTAAGGCCCAAGACCATGCAAAAAAACCGTCTTTAAGCGTTAGCTTAAGTTTTCTGGCTACACGTTTTCTGTTGTTTTATATGTGGATTTCAGAGTAGTGACATTTCAGCACTTAAAGCTAGCGTTTGTTTCTAAGGTTCTGGATTATCTCGCTATTAAGCGTTATCGCCTCAGCAAATGTTCTGCGCTTAAAGTTTTGCCGTCTCACGAAAAGTCAATCATATAAGACCGGAAAAACGGATAATCCAACACTTTCTTAAACAAAATTTTACATAAACTGTTTAAATTAGTTGAGTTTTTTCCTCCTAGACAGTTTTATGTTGTCCAACTGCTGTTTTGTTTCATCATAAAGCACTTGTTCAAAGGCCTCTCTTGTTCCACCTTACATTTGTTTATTGGACGTAATTAAAGGAACACTTTATTGTGTTTTTATGTTTATGTCTCATGTACGTGACACTTCGACATTCCAGCGGTCCTCCGATTAAGGTGTTTTTGAGCCGGTTTTGCACTAGGCTCGATATCCAGGGGCTGCAATCGTAGTTGTTGACCAAGACTTGAGCCACCTCTGAGGAAGCCGACTCGATGCTCAGGGGCTTGACATCTCTAACTTAAGATTTTTGTCCCGCCTTGCGTCCAAGACGAAACAATCCTCAGGAGCTACAGTACGTTGATCTCCAACATATGGTGAAGTTCTCTTTGAGCATCAACCCGGAAAATTCAAGTGAGTTCCACCTTGATGCTCGGGGGCTACGCCGATGCTGAACTTTTGTGAAGTTCTCTCTTGAGTACCAGGCGGAAATAATTTCCGACTTGACGCTCCACTACTGCAAAATAGGTCATCAGTGACAGGCTCAAAACACCCATTAGTGACAGGCGCTTGCCTGTCACTAATAACTAGTCACTGGTATGAGGTTACTAGTGACAGACACATGCCTATCACTAGTATGTATATATTAGTGACAGGCAAAAGAAATGCATGTCGCTGGCTATGAAGAAAGACTGCAACCATATGAGGTTTTGTATTGACAGGTTCATTATCCTGCCTGTCACTGGTTTGAATTTCAGTAATAAAACAAATTAAATGCGTTTCAAACGAATATTTCAGATACAAGATGTTATAAAAAAATGAAATGCATTTTCTCAACAAGTACAAAAACTATAGTATCATGTATATATATTCCGGGTGACCCAACATATGAATGCTCTTGCAAGGCATAGAAAAATAGTAATTTGGAAGACTGCTAGCCAAAGTTGATCCGACTTGTCTGGAATGCAACTTCTGTTTATACAACAATAACATCATCGGTGAAAATAAACTAGAAAAATGAAAACAACTAGACTAGATATATACTATTCATAGTTCCATCCGATGACTAATTTCTCTATGTCCCAATCTTCAATTCACTATATTTTTGCTTGTGACATCTTCTCATTTTGTACAACAAAAACATGAGGTATACATTGTCATCCAACTCTTCGGCTATCCATGGTTGTTACATCAAGCTCACTTCTGTTTATTCCTCCTGACGAGGGTTTAACTCATCAATGTCCATTGTTATGGACTTGGGTTTTGGAGAAGGAGGGAGCACCGGACACATCTATCGGCTAGCAAATAAGCACACAGGGGACAAAGGATTTACCCAGGTTCAGGCCTCGTAGAGGTCCTTACTCCTGCTTGTCTGCTCGTGGAATTATTGAGGGAGTCGAAAGTTACAGCGGTGCGCAGATGCAATCTGGCGAAGGTTTGTGGAAGCTAGGGTTGCGTGTGTCCTCCTCGCCGCCCCCTCCTAGCCCTTATATAGATAGGCTAGGTCTCGGGTAGCAGGTCGAGTTGGTTACAAGTTAGGGTTTTCCCCTTTCAAACTTTCTATCTTCAGCTTTCTCTTAATCTTCAAGCAATCGAGAGTCCGCAGGTTACTCGAGTCCTTCTATGTAGGCCTTGGCGACACCGTGGGCCTATACGTATTTGGACCGTATATACCAAGTTCGAGTACCTGTAGGGTATACCCATGTCAGTAGCCCCCGAGTGTCCAGTGGAATCGCAGATTCGACTGGAGACTTTTTTGAAGTCTTCGAGTGCCTGAATGAGCATATTTTTGACTGCCTTTATTTATGTCATAGGGATTGTTGATATACGTGCCTGATATAACTGAAGTATCGGTATCAGTTAACCACCTTAGGGTGAAACAACACAATCTACTCAAATTCGAGTCCCCGGACTCGAATCCGGAAAAGAGCTGGTGTATTTCGACTCAGGCCGCGCAGGTCTTACAGGAGTCGAATTCCAGTTATATGGGTGTGAGCACTTGACGCGTCCGTCAAGGCATGTTCATCGTGCTTGTAGGCACAGATATGTTTCTGGTAGTGCACAGTTAAATGCGTTTCCAGGCCTTATTCAGGTCTTACCTTCACGCCGTAGGCGCGGCATCCGAATTTTATCATTGCGGAGACGATTCGGGCGTCCTAGGAGACGTAGTCTCTTTGAAGGGAAAATTTGTGAGGCGGTGTCGCCAAAGGATGCGAGTGCGGATGTCATCAATACACAGTTTTCGTGCAAATAATCATAGGGTACGCGACCAGCGCTCCCTATGGGAGTAGCCCCCGAGTGCCTGGTTGAGTCGAAGACTCAGGCAGGGAGTAAACACTTTTGCGACTGCTGTCATCTTTTTGCTTACTTGTTTCAGTCGAAGACTCAGGCAGGGACTAAAAACTTTCGCGACTGCTGTCGACTTTTGCCTGCTTGTTTCAGTCGAATTTGTTTCCGGCGCTCCCTATGGGAGTAACCCATGTTCATAATCGAACTGTGTTTCGAGTGATTGGGTTTGCTTTTATGATTGTCCGTGTTCCTGCAACAAGAAAAAGAAAAGTCGTAGGGTGCGCGGCCAGGCTCACTATGGGAGTAGCCCCCGAGTGCTTGGTGGAGTCGAAGACTCCAGCAGGGACTAAAAATAGTCGAAGTTTTCCATCGCGCAGCCTTGGTGATGTCAGTGCTGACGCTTGTATAACCTTAGTTGCCCGCGTGAGCGAGTTTGACGGGACGTGACGAGCGGTGGGTCCCACTTTCTGACTTTGATTTGCCTGGGCGTGCGTAATCTTATTTTTAACTGCGCCTCCTCGATTTCCACGCGTAATGGTAGAAGTGGGGGGACGGTTCGCGCTTCCTCTTCTCCACGTGTCCAACGCGATGCGTGCCACGTGTCCAATAGGGTTTTCGTTAGCTGTTGGATTGCATCTCCCAGGGGTTAAGTAGCGGTGCTGCGGCAGTAATTTTCCATCTGCGCTCTTTCTTCCTTACTGCCATCGCCATTGCTGCTGTTCTTCTGCTTTCCTTCGTTCATCTTCTCCACAGCGCTGGACCACCTCCGTTCGTTTCCAAGCTACTTTCTGCGCTCTCATCGTCGCCGCACAATGGGAAAGAAGAAAGGAGGTGTTGTCGCTGATTCCGCGGCCACCGTTGCCGCGACGAAGAAGAAGGGTGGCTCCGCTACTGCGGGCATGAGCGCCGCCGGCGGCGGGAAGAAGAAGGTCGCGGGCACCCACATGACCAATGGCGCATGGCGCCCCTCTGTCATCAAGGCGTCGGATCTCCGTCTTCTTCGCCAAGATGGAGTTATCTCTGCGGCAGTCGCTGATGCGCGCGCCCCCAGCGGTGAGACCATTCCTGTGCCTCCCGCTGGTTTTTGAGTGATGTTTCTTGCATTCATCATTCGTGGTCTCTCCTTGCCTCTCCAGCCCTTTCTTAGGGGTCTTCTTTGCTTCTACGGGCTCCAGCTCCATCAGCTGTCCCCAAATTCAATTCTCCACATCACCTGTTTCATTACTCTTTGCGAGTGCTGGCTCGGAATCGAGCCACACTTTGGTCTTTTCAAGCATCTGTTTAAATTGAAGCGTCAGTCCGCCTCTGGCTCTTTAGTTTACGACGTAGGTGGTTGTGGTATCCATGTCGACCCATCCGCCACCTACTGCGACATCAAGCTTACCAAGTCCGTCTAGGGATGGAGGGAGAAATGGTTCTATGTTCGCGACTAGAAGGCCAAGGACGAGCACTTTGGACTCGCGCCTTTTGATCCCACAACTCCCTGCAAGAATATGTTGGAAGAACGTGATCATGCCTTCCGAACTCGCGGAGACAGACGTGCTATATCAACGCGTCTGCGACCTCGAGAGTCGCATAGGCGCAGAAGAGAGAGGCTGCGCCCTTGTCAGGACTTGGCTGCATCGTTGCGTCCAGCCTCTCCAGGCCAGGGTTCACCCCTTGTTTTAATGGGGTGGCGCTGATGATGCCACTCGCGTGTCTGCTGATGGCATGTCCACGAGTGAGGTAGATAAGAGGGTGCGACTGGTTACGAAGTACACCCTCAAGGATGTGCTTCCGAACGAGCCAGTCGTTCCTCCTTTCGATGCTTCGAATCCTCCTCCTAAGGTATAGTTGTGCTACACAGTAGCTTATTTTCGCGATTGCTTTTTCTGTTGCTTACCTGTTATGTTTGCTGATCTTTACTGTTTGTATGCAGGAGTGGGTGGTGTCGCCTTGTATGCCTCCCCTCCCTAAGGGGATTATTCCTCGTGAAGCTTTGGAAGAGGACGAGTCTGAGTCGACTGTCCCTTCTGATGTTGAAGTGGAAGCCCCTGAGTCCGAGAGCCCGGATACTCGCAAGCGTTCGCATAGCGGGGACTCCGACACGTCGACTCCTTCAACTCCAGGAGGCACGGCTGTTGGCGCGGAGTCGCCAATTCCAGCTGTTCCTGTGAGGGCTGTGGCACCGTCTTCTCGCAAGAAAATGCAATTACCCAAGGAGTCTTTGTCAGAATCGACGGCTGCCACGTTTGGTCTTGACAACTTTAACTGGTAAGTTTGCTGGGTTATTCATTCTTTTCTGTTTTCTTCTTGTTGGTTTTTGCCCTGGAGTTTGCCCTTTTCTCAATGTGGACTTTGTCTTGTAGTCAAGAGGCGTCGTCATCTTCTGGCGACATCGAGTTTTTGAAGGAATCAGGAGTCGCGACTTCAAGGGCCAAGGTAGAGATCGAGCGCGCTCCTTCTCCTCCGGCGGCGGCCCACTCCGGGCACAATTCTTCGAGCTCTCCTCATGTAGGGGAGCATCGAGTAGTTGCTCGGATGACGGTTCAGCAAAATTCTTCGGAGTCGCTGGAGGACCATGTAAGTATATCTTTCCTTCTTTTTTCATGTGGTAGTCAACGCCTTCTGCTGCCCTCAGCTGACTCCTTGTTTTGTGCGATAGCTCCTTGTAAAGGAAGACGCGCAGGTGGCGGAGCAGGTGATGGCGATGGGTCGCCAGCATGCGATGCTGGAGACGCGCCACCGCGTGGTCGAGAGTGAGTGTTCTATACTTATTCTTTTCGTCTTCTCTCTGTTTTGGTATAATCGACTGACAACCAATTATTGACTGCCATGTAGCTGAGCATAACACTTTACTGCGCGATGTCGCCACGTTGGAGAAGACACTAGCCGCAGTTGTG
This sequence comes from Avena insularis, assembly GCA_023614405.1. Lineage (NCBI taxonomy): Eukaryota > Viridiplantae > Streptophyta > Magnoliopsida > Poales > Poaceae > Avena > Avena insularis. Next base: position 319,105,661 of record CM042686.1, read on the forward strand.
AAGGGGCGCGACGAGGCAATCGCAGCTCATGATGATGCTCAGAAGCGCGAAGAGGATCTGCGCGCCTCCTTTGCGGCCAGGGAGAAGTTGTTCGAAGAGCAACTGTTCTTAGTCGCCAAGGCCCTCTCAGGTACCTTTACTGGTAGATATTTTTATTGATGTTCTTCTCTGCATCTGGAGTGCCGGTGGCATTAGAAGTTTGATCCATGTGTGTATTTTGGTGTAGATGCTGGCGACTTGAGTTTTGATCCAAAAGCCCTTTGTCGCGATGACGCTCTGGCGGGCGCGGTGTCTGTGGTCGAGGATCGTAGCGCCGCTGTCCAAAATATGTATTCCAAGGCAAAGGCCACCCTGAGTCGCCTCCGGGAGGAGTTGATGCCGAATGCAGAGCTGGTCGACAATGTGGAAGAGCTGGTGGAGTCGCTCGCTGGGGGTGTGCCTGCCACGTACAAGAACTCCCTCCGCACAGCTGGCGCGACCATGTCGCGGCAAGCCCACGGAGTCGAAGTAGATCCTTCTGCAGTGTCGAAGAAGATGCCTATTGGCGCGGATGGTCAGCAGGTAGTATTCGCTCCCTTTGCGACTGCCTGTGCCAAATATGGCCATTCCTTGATAAATATTGTTGCCAAGTATTCGGAGGAGCTCAATCGTGCGAAGAAGGCGGCGAAAACTTTGGCCTCAGGGGTCGGCGGAAAGTTAGTGGCATCTGATACTGCCACGGACTTGATGAAGCCCCCGAGGTCATCGAAGTCGAATAAGCCAGCTGCTTTGTAGTTAGTTTCTTGTAATAGTTGATGAATTGCCCTTTTGATTGGAGAACATGCCTATTGGCGAGTGTGTTTGTGGATACTTTATGCTGATCCTGAATGCATCTGTTACTTTTGACTTTTGAGTTGGTCGCCTTATTTGCCTCTGGCTTGATTTTTGGTAGGGTACATCAAGTGGTCCTGTGGGGGGAACCTCGGACTCGCCATATCTTTAGGATACAATGGCACCACCACGCTCCAGGGTAGAGGAGCTGTCCTTGCTTTCGCGACTTCGTGATCGCGTTAAGCAACTGGAGCGTGAGTTGCCCGTGATCCGCGGTAGCGCGGACGTGTGGAAGTCAAAGGCTGAAAAAGCCGCCCGCGAGCAATATCTGCTTGGCGAGGTGACGCAGCTGGGCGACCAGTTTAAGTGATAGTTTGCTCATCCTCGTCTTTCCTTTGTAGTTAATCGCAATGGTACGTTGTACTCATGCTGTTGATGCTGCTTCGTGTAGTTGTTAGCGCACGCCATCCGCAGGAGGAGAGGGATAGGATTGCCATCCGCCTTCATGATCTCACCCAGGAGCAACTTCAGGAGAGTGGATACTTCTGGGTAGATCATGATCATGCAACTGCGTTGGCGACCCTGCAGGATCGCGCCTCGCGAGTGCTGCTCTTTTTGAAGAAATCGTAGTCGTGTTTGAAGAACATCTATCGGGTGCCCGTTGGATGATACTCCATCAAGCCTGCTGGCTCTTCTGACCAAATTTCAAGATATGTCCATGGTTCGCGAGTGCGTGAGGCAGCAGTTGGTGGCTGGTGCCAAGGCTGCCCTCTCCATGGTGCGTTTGCACAGGCCTGACGTGGATGTCGCCGCCATTTCCTCTGGGCCACCGGTGCCACCAGCAGGATCTTCCTGGAACATGGTGCCGCACTATCAGGCGGTGGACCGTCCAGCCAAGGAGGTCGTCGACTTCTTCGAGGAACAGACTAGTGTTGCATGGGTAGCCAAATATGTATCCTGCACATAAGTGTACTAGTGTTGTAAAGCTCATATATATTTGTAGATAATTTACTGTTGAATGTGTACAAATAGCTTTATAAGCGTGGGGTGCGTTGCACTTATGCGAGTCCTTTTCGTTAGCCTGGCCATCTTTGTATCTCGTTCCCTTGTCAACCTGTCAGGTGCATTGCAGCTGGGTTGAGTTTGTGTTAAGGGGTTCGATTGATGTGCCAGCTACTCAGGATGTCGCGTTTTTGTTCGAAGAACATATGTTTATAGGGTGGCGTAGCCCCCGAGTATGAAAATTGACAAAGTAAAGGAGGGCACAGAGTTTCGGGGAACTTAACTTTTATTTATTCGAAGAATAGTACGAGGTACAATGTGCGGCTAAGTAGCCTTGGCTGAATAGCCTTGTTTGCAATGTAAAAGTAAAGAAAAACGACTAAGGGTAGAAGCGTCGCAGTTGTGCGACGTTCCAAGGGTTGGAGTGTGCGACTCCTGTCTCTAAATCTTGAAGGCGATAGGCGCCACCTGGGATTACTTCTGTAATCACGTACGGTCCTTCCCAGGGGGATTCGAGCTTGAGATGCCCCTGCTGCTTCAGTCGCAGGACCAGGTCACCTTCGAAGAATCTGGGGCGAAGGCTTCTACTATGGTAGTTGCGCAGGTTCTGCTGGTAGATCGTGGATCTTGCTGCGGCGATTTCTCTTGCCTCGTCAAGGAGATCGACGGAGTCTTCGAGTGCAAGAGATGACTCTTGTTCGCTGTAAGCGACTACACGCGGCGCCTTGTATCGCACTTCGGCGGGTAGTACTGCTTCTGCTCCGTGCACCATAAAGAATGGTGTGTAGCCCGTGGCGCTGTTTGGAGTTGTTCGTAGACTCTAGAGTACGGACTGGAGCTCATCTGGCCAGCAACCCGCGGCTTGCTCGAGTGGCCGAAGGAGTCGCTTCTTGATGCCGCTGCAGATGAGCCCGTTTGCTTTTTCCACTTGACCGTTGATTTGTGGATGCGATCGAGGCGTGGCGATGTTGATCCCGGTTTCGCAGAATTCTTGGAACTGCTTGGATGTGAAGTTCGTCCGTTGTCGTGATGATGCTGTGCGACGCATGAAGATGAACAATGGATTCGAAGAACTTGACCGTGCTGTGCCCTGATTGCTTGGTCACTTGCATGGCCTCGATCCATTTGGTGAACTTGTCGATTGCGACCAAGAGGTAGACGTAGCCTCCTTGTGAGGACCTTGGGAGCTTTCCCACCATATCGAGCCCCCATTGTGCGAAGGGCCAGGCCAATGGAATGGGCCGTAGTTCTGCGCCTGGTGCATGTGGCTTGTTCGCGAATCGCTGACAAGCATTGCACTTTTGGACTATATCCTTGGCGTCGCGCATGGCCGTGGGCCAGTAAAATCCAGCTCGTAGAGCTTTGGCAACGAGGGCGATCGCCGTGGTGCCGCAGGTCCCTTCATGGATGTCGAGGAGGACTGCTCTTCCATCGGCTAGGGAGACACATCGTTGTAACATGCCCGTGATGCTGCGTTTATACAGTTGGCCGTTGATAACGGCGAATGCCTTGGAGCATCGCGCGATGTGTCGTGCGTCTGTCGGGTCGTCCGGTAGGCGCTTGCTGAGGAGGTACGTAATGTACGGCTGCGTCCAGTATTGTTCGATCATCATGACGCTCATTGGTCCCTCGAGTCCCAAGTCATCGGGTGTCATTGGCTCATTGGGTGGCGTAGCCCCCGAGTCCGTTGCTGCGCTTGTTTTCTTCTCTACGGCCTTTGGCTTGATGGAGTGTTCACATATGCGCGCGAGAAATACCCCATGTGGTATGGGTGCATAGGTGGAGCCTATGTTGGCGAGTGCGTCCGCCTCCTCATTGCTTTCGCGACCTATGTGTCGCAACTCGCAACCATTGAAGTCTCCTTCAAGTGTGTCGTAGAGGTCGCGGTATGCGATCATGTTGTCATCCAGTGCGTCGCACTCGTGCATTGTTTGGTTGACGACCAGCTTGGAGTCGCCATATATGATTAGCCTCTTTGCGCCGCAGGCTTTTAACATCCTCATCCCGTGCAACAGAGCCTTGTATTCAGCCTCGTTGTTTGAGGCTGTGAACTGTATTCGCAGGATGTATTTCAGCTTGTCCCCTTGAGGTGATGTCAGTATGACACCTGCTCCTGCTCCATCTTTCCTCTTGGATCCATCAAAGTGCATTGTCCAGAGGTAGGACATATCTGGCTTGTCCGGGAGTTGGGTTTCCATCCAATGCACGAGGAAGTCAGGGAGAACTTGCGACTTGTTGCGTCGTGCTTTTCGTATGTGATATCTCGTGGAGACAGCTCGATTCCCCAAAGCGCGACTCGCCCCATGGCGTCGGGGTTATTGAGGATATGTCCCAATGGGGCGTCGTTGACTACCACGATTGGATGTTCCAGGAAGTAATGGCGCAGTCGCCGGGCGGTCATAAAGACGCCGTACGCCAGCTTCTGGTAGTGCGGGTACCGTTGTTTTGTTGGCGTGAGGACCTCGCTGAGGTAGTATACCAGGCGTTGTATGCCGTGGACCTTGTTTTCCTCAGCCCGCTCAACGACGAGAACTGTGCTAACCACTTGGTTGGTAGCGGAGATGTACAGCAGCAGTGGTTCCCTTTCTCGTGGAGTCACCAATACTGGCGAGGTGGATAGCAGGCCCTTGAGGTCTTCGAATGCTTCTTGCGCTTCATTGGTCCACTCGAATTTGTCAGCTTTGTGGAGGAGCTGATAGAAGGGCAGCGCCTTTTCTCCCATTCGACTGATAAATCGATAGAGGGCCGCGATTCGTCCGGCTAGTTGCTAGACGCATCTTATGTTCTCAGGCTTCTCCATGGCCAGTATGGCCTTTATCTTTTTCGGGTTTGCCTCAATCCCTCTTGCGGAGATGAGATACCCGAGCAGCTGCCCAGATGGTACGCCGAAGGCGCATTTGTCCGGATTGAGCTTTATCCGGTAGCGATCGAGATTGGCGAAGGTTTCGCGCAAGTCGTCGATTAGAGAGGCTCCTTCCTTGGTTTTGATTACTATGTCGTCGACATAGACTTGGATGTTGCGACCTAGTTGCTCCTTGAGGCAAGCCTGCATGCACCGCTGGTATGTGGCTCCCGCGTTTTTTAGCCCGAGGGGCATTGTGTTGTAGCAGAACACACCGAAGTGCGTTGTAAACACGGTCTTCTCCTGGTCTTCCTCCTTCATTCGAATTTTGTTATAGCCTGAGTAGGCATCGAGGAAGCAGAGGCGCTCGCATCCAGCGGTGGAGTCGATGATTTGATCGATCCGTGGTAGAGGGAAGTGATCTTTTGGGCAGTGCTTGTTTAAAGAAGTGAAGTCCACGCACATCCGTAGGATATCCGTGTCCTTTTTTGGTACCAGCACTGTATTGGCGAGCCAAGTGCTTTCCTTGATCTCGCGTATGAATTTGGCCTTGAGGAGTCTGTTGATCTCCATTGCGACTGCCTGTGCTCGTGGCTTAGACAGTCGCCTGATTGTTTGCTTGACTGGCCTTGCGTCGGGGTTGACGTTGAGTGCGTGCTCGGCGAATTCCCTGGGAACTCCTGGCATCTCCGCAGGACACCAGGCGAAAATTTCCCAGTGCTCACGGAGGAATTCGACAAGCGCGAGTTCCTATGCGGGACTCAAGTTGTTGGTGATGAGGGCCGTTTTAGCGGGATCTGATGGATGGACCTGCACCTTCTTTGTGTGCACAGATGAGTCGAAGGAGAGGTCAAGTGAGCTTGGCCTACTCAGGGGGGCAGACTGTTGTCTGTCGTTTCCTTCAATCGCGCGAGCTCCTCCTGCATGCCGAAGGACTGGGAGATTCTGTTGAATTCCCTATCGCAACTGTCAGATCGCTCGAAGCTCCCGTTGATCGTGATGCCGCCGTTGGGACCTGGCATTTTCATCTGCAGGTAGGCGTAGTGGGTTACCGCCATGAACCTAGCGAATGCGACGCGTCCGAGGATGAAGTGGTATTGTGAGGGCCAGTCGACGACCCCAAAGTCGATGCGCTCGCGCCGGAAGTTCCTTGGCGTGCCGAATATGACGTCGAGGTTGATTTTGCCTAGGGGGTATACGCCTTTCCCTGGGACGATGTCGTGGAACGTTGTGTCTGATGCCTCCAAGCAGGTTAGAGGAATCCTCATTGCTCGCAAGGTACTCGTGAATATGAGGTTGATGCCGCTTCCGCCATCCATGAAGACGCGACTCATGTCGAAGCCTCCAATTTGCGCCTCGAGTACGAGGGGGCAATGACCTGGGCGAGGTACTTGAGGCGGGTGCTCGCGTTTGTCGAAGGTAATGCACGAATCACTACCACTAAGGTACTCAGTGGTGGATGGTGGCGAGTGTGTAGCCAAGTTGACTTGGCGAGTGATGGCCTTCTGCGCCCTATTGGAGGGGCGCCCCTTTTGGATCATCATGGTACCCATGACCCGTGGGTACGGTTTGCCTCCGTGGTGCTGGTCTGGTGCAGCTCCGTTCGGGGGTGGCCCAAGTGGTGGTGGTGGTGCGCCATGTGCCACGGCGCCTGGAGAGGCTCTGTAGCCTCTTTCGACTGCGTTGCGGTTCATCCGAACCAATCCCTCATGTAGCTTGAGGAACTCGCGGCAGTCCTTGAGGAGGTGGCTGGACTTTCTCTTGCCATCTAGCTTGTCTACATAGAAGTGTACCGTGAATGGCCCAAACAGTTTGTCCTCGATGGAGGTCGCGGGTGCTTCATCGCGAGTGCGGCGTTGCCATACTTGCGTGGTTTTCCTGAAGTCGTGGTATCCGCCGCTACGGTATCCGCTGTTGCGGTTATCGTAGCGTCTATCGACGTAGCCGGCTGCGACCATGTTGACGTCATCGCGATCGTCGTAGACACGCATGTGACGCTTACTTCGGCGGTCGCGTCTTTGTTCGAGTTCTGCCTCCTCATTAGAGTGAACGTGATTCTTCACCGAATCTTCTCCATCGGCCCACCGATTCGCGATCTCCATCAGGTGGTCGATGGTCTGGGGCTTTGAGTGGCCTAGCTCCTCCCTGAGTTCATGCGGCGGACACCACCGTTGAATGCATCAATCGCGCGGTCTTCCGAGATGTTCTGCGCGGAGTTCTTGATGATGGACCACCTTTGGATGTAAGAGCACAGCGATTCGCCAGATCTTTGCTGGAAGCATCTCAGTTCTTCAATTGAGGAAGGGCGTTTGTACGTGCCCTTAAAGTTGCGCACGAAGCTATAGACCAGCTCATCCCAGCTGCGAATGGATCCGCGTGGGAGGTTATTGAGCCATGCCCGGGCGGCACCCTGCAGCTGTAGCTGCAAGCATTGCATGGCAGTACTTCGACTGCCTCCATGTAGCTTGACGGAGGAGATGTGATCCTCCAGCCAGATCTTGGGGTCCTGCAGACCGTTAAATTTCGGGTTCTCCGATGGGAGTTTGAACCCTTTAGGCATTCGCTTTTGCCTGATGGATCTGCTGAAGCATCTGGCGCCATAGAGCTCCCCATCTTCTTCTTCCGAGTCAGTCGACCGAGCACGTCATGCCCTTGACTTGTCGATCTTGCGCTGCGTGAGTTCATCGTGTGCATCGTAGTCGCGATCGTGTCGCCGTGAGGAGCGGCGCTGAGACAGGTCGTGACTGTCATCATTGGACGAGGGCGAGGAGTAGCGCTTTGCTAACGCTTTGCCCTTTTTTGGGTCTGGTACCGGTTCCTTGTCGAGGGCGGCCTCGATTAGCCCTAGTCCCACGATCGTAGATCAGTGCATGGCCGTTCGGGGATCTCCAGCTGGTGGCTGGTTATTGAGAAGGTACATGGTGGCCGCTGTCACCACGGCCTGCGGTGTCCTGGGAACCACGTTGCCTCTCGTGTCGACTGTCATAGAGCCGAAGTCGAGGACTTTCACGGCGTCTATGCGCTCTTGTTCGGTGAGGTGAGCCATCTGCGATTGCCTTTTCCTGGCGAGGTGCTCGTTGCCTCTTGAGGAGGATCCTACGTAGGAGGAGAGCCCAGCGCGACGAAGGCTCGACTTGTCCGCCGCCTTTTTACGCGCCTCAAGTTGCGCGATTGCTTGTTTTTGGCGCTTGAATTCCTCTTTTAGGAGCCAGTGGTAGCCCATCAGTAGTTCCTGCGGGGACCCGAAAGGTAGAGGTGCACCTCGTAGGGCTTCGCGGCAGCGTTCCCACTCTTGCTCGTTGAGCCTGATCATGACGCGTTCGCCGGTTTGCTCGTTGATTATGCTAGGAGGTTCGACTGCTCCTCCGTTGCCACCGTTACCGCCGTTGCCGGCGTTGGGCGGGTCGGTGCCGTTGCCGGTGTTACCACCGTTGCCGCGATTGGGTGGATCGGTGCCGTTGCCGGTGTTGCCACCGTTACCGCGGTTGGCGGAGGTGTCGCCCGCGTTGATGACGGCGCACATGAAGTGATTTGGGAAGCTGTTGCTTCCACAACTTTCAGATCCGGAACCATAGGTTCCATCTTCATTGGCCAGATCGCTTAGATCAGAGTCGCGACTGTTGTCGCTGACCATGTTCCCAACTGTTGCCGGAGCATTGAGCTCACTAAGGGTGCCGATCGATGGAGGGAACCATGATGCTGGGGCAATCGCCGGTGCCGTCAGCTGATCGGGCATGCGAAGCGTGCCCATCTGACCAACTTCGAAGCGGAAGCTCCCAATCGTCAGGATGATTCCGTCGCCCACGGTCTCGAAGGCCGAGCGAGTAGCCGGCGTGTGGACGGTGAAGTCGAAGGCACCGAAAAGCTGGCAAATCTCCGTTGTTGCAGAGTTGTAGATCGCGTTTGATGGGGCCGAAGAAGCCGCAACATCAGCACTCCCAATTCCCACAGACGGCGCCAATTGACGAGGCTTTAACTCATCAATGCCCATTGTTATGGACTTGGGTTTTGGAGAAGGAGAACCTTGGAGACATCTATCGGCTAGCAAACAAGCACACAGGGGACAAAGGATTTACCCAGGTTCAGGCCTCGTAGAGGTCCCTACTCCTGCTTGTCTGCTCATGGAATTATTGAGGGAGTCGAAAGTTACAACGGTGCGCAGATGCAATCTGGCGAAGGTTTGTGGAAGCTAGGGTTGCGTGTGTCCTCCTCACCGCCCCCTCCTAGCCCTTATATAGATAGGCTAGGTCTCGGGTAGCAGGTCGAGTCGGTTACAAGTTAGGTTTTTCCCCTTTCAAACTTTCTATCTTCAGCTTTCTCTTGATCTTCAAGCAATCGAGAGTCCGCAGGTTACTCGAGTCCTTGTATCTGGGCCTTGGCGATGCCGTGGGCCTATACGTATTTGGACCGTATATACCAAGTTCAAGTACCTGCAGGGTATACCCATGTCACCTCTAAGATAAGAGAGTATGCCCAGGTGAAGAAAAAATAGAATGGAGCACCAAATGCTAGCTAGCTCCCAGGTTCAGGACCATCCCATGCCAGTAAGTTACCTGCAAAATATTGCTTTGTCACCAAATGCTATTCATCCATTTTTAGGCAAAGACAACAGTATCTTCATCTACATTTCTAGGATCAGTGATTCAAGGTTGATTGGTTTCAATTTCAGTTCTTTCCTTCCATCCCTAGGCCTTGCTCCTTACCATCCAATAACTTCAGGCACATAGTCAAATCCATCTCATCCTATAATCACAGCAAATGTTATAAAAACAAACCACTAGTGAGATCGTGAAGGATCTAGATCGATCATAATACCATGAGGTGTTGCAAATGATGCTTCATTCATTCATGCACCAATGACATCTCCACATATATCTAGCTTTGATTTTTCTGTTGTCAAAGAGGCACAAGGATACATTTTAAAAGGCTACCAGCTAAGCAACACATATATCATACACAAATAGCATCAATTTATTGGCATATTAAACATTTCCATATACTGCATGCTACAGGAACACCTCTCTTTCACAACATAGGATGTCAATGGTCATATTTTCTAAAGCTACTCGGGGGCTACACTATTCATATTTTCTAAAGCTACTCTGAGAGCACCAAGATGAATTTCTTTTGAAACTCAGATTTGGCGCTCAGGGGTTACAATCGTTTGATATATACCGACGCATGTCCTTTTGAGCCTCAAGCTGCCTTCGATGAAGCCAAATCAATGCTCGAGGGCTACATATGGTTATGTCAGCAAAACTTTCAAGACAATGAGAAATCCGGGTAGCAAAACCCGGAGGCTTGACATCGACTTTAACTTCACGGAAGTTTCCTGGGTTACATGGTTCAATGGCCTAAACGTCTGTGACTTGGGATGCTCTAAGACCTTAATTCTGCAAGCTCCTATGTTCGGAACTTTGCAGGCTCTAAGTGGGCAGATTGGCAGCCTTTACGACTGTGGCCTGATACATTGCAAATGTATCTATAATTTTTGATATCCATGCTTGGTTTTATCCACTTTCTTGTGTTTTGTCCACACTTTGGAGTACTTTTCATATGATTTCTTGGACTAACATAATAACAAGAGCCACAGTGCCAGCTGCCTGTTTTCTGCTGTTTTTGGTTCCAGGAAAGTCAGAAAATGAATATTCTCAGAATTGGACGGGGCAAAAGCCAAAGTGCCTATTTTTCCAGCAGACTCCAGGAGCCAGAATACAAGACGGGAGAGGGCCAGGGGCTGGCCACACCACCCTCAGGCGCGGGCTGGGCCTAGCCGCGCCAGGGCATGGTGTGGTGGCCCCAGGCACCCCCTCGGTCTCCCTCTTCGCCTATAAGAAGCCTTCTGACCTAAAAACTCCAGGAGGTTCGACGTTTTTCCAGAAAAAGTTCCGCAATGCCGCCACCACCGAAGGGGAGATTCGGGGGATAGAAAGTCTCTGTTAGGCACCTGACGGGGCCCGAGCCATCTCCATCGATCTCCACCATCATCTCCATTGACCATCCATGTTTCCCCCATCTATGAGTGAGTAATCCCCCGCTGTAGGCTATGGGGATGGTAGGGATTGGATGAGATCGTTCATGTAATGGTATCAGATTGTTAGGGCATGGTGCCTAGTATCTTTTATTAGTGCTTTATGACTTTGTTGCGACTTGTTATGCTTAATGCTTGTCACTAGGGCCCGAGTGCCATGATTTCAGATCTGAACATGTTATTGATTTATTATGATAGTATTGTTTCTACTCTTATCTACAAGTTGTATACACATGTTGTTGTCCGGAACCAATGGCCCCGAAGTGACAGAAATCGGGATAAACGGAAGGGAATGGCTTTGATGTGAGGATCACATGTGTTCAGGGAGTGTTAATGCTTTGCTCCGGTGCTCTATTAAAAGGATCACCTTAATTGCCAGTAGTTCCCTAGAGGCCCTGCTGCAAACGGGCTGGCAGGACAAAAGATGTTGTGAAAGTTCTCATTGCGAGCACGTATGACTATATATGGAACACATGCCTAGAATTGTCTAGTACTTGGATGCTTTATCTTATTTATCTGCAATTGCCCTATGTTCTATGTGAATTGTCTTGTCCATGCAACGCCCGTCCATCCATCCCTATGCCTATCGCACTCGAATCCTACTGTTTACTGCTATTGCAACTGCTGTCTTTACTTTACTATTCCTACTACAAAACTGTTGCTACTGATAAACTACCGTGAGCAAGATTGTTTCCAGGTGCAGCTGAATTGACAACTCAGTTGTTAAGGCTTATAAATATTATTTGGCTCCCCTTGTGTCGAACCAATAAATTGGGTTTCACTTCCCTCGAAAATACTGCGATACACCCCCCTATACTTGTGGGTCATCAAGACTATTTTCTGGCGCCATTGCCGGGGAGCATAGCTTTATTTATCAAGTCCACTTGGATTCACTATTGTTCAAGCTAAGTTTATTTTCTCCTTGTTTGCTTGTTTCTTTATCAAAAATACAAAAAAAAAATAGTTCCTACTCTAGTTGTTATTTTCGTTGGTCTGTTATTGTCTTGCTTTATCATGCTTGATGTCAATGGTTGGTTTCTTTGAAACTGAATCTTATTGGCAAGGTGGGTTCACGGAAGATCGAAAATATTATTATAAGGAACACCGCTTGTCACAAAAAGGGAAACACTTATGGGAACAAATTGATAGATTGTATACCATTGCTAGAAATGTGTGCTCTACTTATAATGTTACTTATTGCCTTGATAAATCTTGTTGCTGTAGGAGGTACAAACACCTCCCTTTTCAATGTGAGTATAATGATAATGTTACCATATCTTCCTATGTTAAGGGAAATTATGACCTTTATGATGTGGAACAAATTGACGAATTTATTGCTTGGAAGGGTGCTTTTGAACTTGCTAGTTTGCTTGAAAATATTGATGATTCACCTTACAAATATGAGGTTTATGGTATACTTAAATTTTTCTTTGATAATTACAAGGATGAAAATGGCTATATTCTTGAATATTTTAATAGATGCTTTCCACAAATGGAAGAGACTAATTCCTTGCAGGATCCTACAGAAGAAGAATTTGATGAACCTGAAATCTCATTAGATGGAAAAGAGGAGGAGAGTGATGAACAAAAGGAGGAAGAATGGATTAGCTACCCATGCCTACCTTCTAATGAGAGTAACTCTTTATCCCCAACATTATTTGATTATCCTCCATGCTTACTAAAGGAGGATGAATGTTATGTTCCTGAGGATTCTTTTGAAAGTGTTTATAATAAAGCTATAGTGCTTGTAGATCCTAAAAAGCATGCTTTATGTGATAGTTATATTGTTGAGTTTCTTCATGAGGATACTGAGAATTATTCTGAGAGAGGAAAATATGGTTGTAGAAGTTTTCATGGTATTGAAACACCTCTCTATGTGCTAAAAGTTTTGAAGTTACTCTTGTTTTATCTTCCTATTCCTGTCACTTTGTTCTTTGCGAATTTATTTGCATACACGATTCCTATGCATAGGAAGTGGGTTAGACTTAAATGTGTTTTGAATTTGCTTCTTGATGCTCTCTTTTACATCAACTCATATTTCTTATGAGAGCATCCTCTCAAACTATTATGCCTGAAGATGATAATATCTCTATTATTCTTGGGAGACCTTTTCTTAAATACTGTAGGAGCTGTTATTTATTGTAATCAAGGGAAGGTGACCTTCAATGTTAATGACAAGGAACATACTGTCTATTTCCCCAAGAAGATTGAAAGGACTTATGGTTTGGATTCAATTGAACATGTTGAAGGCATTCAAGTTGGAGAAATATATTGTCCCATACCAAGAGAAAAATTTGAAACTATTATGATTGGGACCATTGCTATCAAGGTTGAGGTAACATAATCATTAGTGGAATACAAAGTTTTGTATCATATGAAATTGTTTTGGTAACAAGACCTGATAAACTTGTTAACAAAAGGATTTCATTGAACAAAACAATGTTTTCACCATGATTATCTCCGCTTACTTCTATTCTATCCATTTTAGTTTTTGCTTATGCCTAACTTAAAGGCGTTAAAGAAAAGTACTTATTGGGAGATAACCCAAAAGTTTTAGATGAGTCTTGGAAGTTATTACTTCAGTAATAACCGCTCCTTATCCTTTTTATTTGCTTTTTGTGCCAAGAGTAACCTCTAATGAGAGAGAAGTAATGATTGGGAAAGTTGTTGTCCCAAAACAGATTTCTATGCTTCACCGTAAAGATTCGTGTAAAATCTCTGAACGTCTTTTTGAGGCTTGAATTTTTGAGCTTCTGCCCTAGGTTGTTATCTAACTTTCGTTAGTTCAACACTTTTTGATTTGAGCAACAGAAGGTCTTCGAAAAAATTCGTCTTTACCTGTTGGTCTGTTTTGACAGATTTCTGCCATTTTCTGCATTTGCTTCTTGTTGGTTCCTTTTTGAGTTCTTTTGGGGAATTGAGCTTTTTGAGGGAAGTGCTACAGTAGCTAGTGTTTTAATGGAAGATATATTGGTGTTAGAACTGAAACTAAAGACTTATTTATCTTGAGTGCACTAATGTTGCTAATAAAGATTGTGTGAAGTTTTGTATGAAGGAAAAATTTCAGGTGTATGGAAGGAATGAGTAATGAGATGAAGGATGGACTAAAGCTCAAGCTTGGGGATGCCATGCGTGTCACCCCAAGAAATATCCAAGAAGTACAAGCGTCAAAGCGTGGGGATGCCCAAGGCATCCCCCTCTTCATCAATGAAAATCCCAGGTTTCTTCCAAACGCTTCATTTTTGTTGTTTCATGCACAGTTGTGTTGTTCTTGGAGCGTCTTTTTTCGTTTTCATTTTGGTTTTTGGTTTTATTTTTTTTGCTTAGTTTGCTGAATAAATTGGTTGGACCTCCTCTTTCATGCATTAGTTTTCAAATAGTTTGGTTTGGTTTGGAAAAGAGTAGGAAAGTTCATGCTGATGTGGTAAAAAGAGCTTGTTTTTGACTATGGTCTATGCTTTGTCATGCCATGCTTGATATTGTTTTGGCTTTATGATTAGTATTCTTTGCTGTAGCATGACTTGTTATAAGCAATTGAGATTGATTAATGTGCTTTGTAAGAATCATGCATTGTTTTAGCATATTAAAGCATAGTATTGTGGTATTCTCCTTTGATGCTTTATTTGGGTTGACTTGGCACATGCTCACACCATGTTATGACTATCCGAAGTCACCATAAGCCTTTATGATCCTTTAGTTTTCAACATGTAGTATCACTTTATGCTTTGATCAATGATGTTTTGTCGCTCTGCATGATTATGGCCATTATTGCTCTCTCGTTTGTTGCTCCCTTACTATTGCTAGCCTTCACTTTCATTGAGTATGTTTTACTCATGTTTCCAACTCCCCAAAACCAAATATTGCCAAAGTGTCCACCATACCTACCTATTAACATCATTTTCTACTTCCGTGCATATTCAATATGTCTTGTTTTCTTCTGAATAAAATGTTTGCTTGTTATGAGAAAGTTAGTTAGTAAAGCTCTCAGGAACTTGATGGCACACTTTATTTTCTTGCATTTCATAAACCTGAACCATTGCATCCTTCTTTGTTGCATATATGCTTGCGCTTTATAAGTTGAAGTTAGTAGAACCATGTATCATGGGGAACGCTTTCAACATTGCATTGGTACTTAGTACCTCGTTGATATCATGTTCTTTTGCTTATGGATCCCGACAGTGTGAAATAAAAGTGGAACTTGTAAGATCATGGAGTTTGTATGTATGTTGAGAAATGCCTGGGCCGCTAGCCTAAGCCATGCCTAATCATGGTGGAAACTTGCAGCATAACCATAATGAGCATTCTATGAAGCGTCCTCAATAAAAATCTATGCACATAGTAAATAAAAAGATCGCTGAAATGCTCATTGTCTGCTTGCCTTGTCATTTTGATTATGGGATAGATCCTGTATCATGTGCAAGGGGTACCCCGTTGGCGGTTCTCTATGATACGTATATACTTACAATGACAAGAGCTTACTTGTGACTGAAGTTGAATAGCATGAGGATCGGTCTTCGTAAGTAAGGGGCATGAGACTTCGATTTATAACTTGTCAAGCATATCCTCTTAGTTGTGTGACTTTAACCTTAACCATTTAAAGATGCTTATGATAGGGGCAATGAGAGATCAAAGCTAATGAGTACCATACTTTCAGCATTTGGAAGCCTTTCAAACTTTTCAAAACCTGTTCATTTCCTTGTTGAGTCTCCACACTTTCTGTGAGCACTTTCTTGAGAGCATAGTGGCCATTCTTAGTTCTATGTGCATTGTCCCAAGACTTGTTGATTGATGCATATCTTGATATTGCTTGTTTTAAACTATTTGTATCTAGTCACTCTTGTAAACTTTGAAGGTGTCCTATGCATTTATGTTTGCTACTCTATGAGGGACAAGCTGAGTGCCACTATGCTATGTTTTCTTTATGTGAAACAAACAAACGTCTTGCAAAGCATTGTTATTCATGAATCTTTTGTTTGTGCCTTTTCTTGTTGCATCATAGTTTCTTTGTCTTATTGCTAGAACTTTGTTTTTCATGTTATGATTGAAGTACTATGACCCTAGCTTTGAATGTTTTACAAGTATTTTGGTCAAGTCTTTGATGGTGCATGTCACCTCAAAAATTATTCTTTCTTTTTATCACTTACCTACTCGAGGACGAGCAGGAGTTAAGCTTGGGATGTTGATACATTGCAAATGTATCTATAATGTTTGATGGTCTATGCTTGGTTTTATCCACTTTCTTGTGTTTTGTCCACACTTTGGAGTACTTTTCATATGATTTCTTAGACTAACCTATTAACAAGAGCCATAGTGCGGTACTGCACATTTTTCTGCTGTTTTTGGTTCAAGGAAAGTCAGAAAATGAATATTCTCGGAATTGGACGGGACAAAAGCCAAAGTGCCTATTTTTCCAGAAGACTCCAGGATCCAGAATACGAGACGGAGGAGGGCGGTGGCCACACCCCAGTGGCTGGGCCTAGCCGCGCCAGGGCATGGTGTGGTGGCCCCAGGCACCCCCTCGGTCTCCCTCTTTGCCTATAAGAAGCCTTCTGACCTAAAAACTACGGGAGGTTTGACATTTTTCCAAAAAAAGTTCTGTAGTGCCGCCACCACCGAAGGGGAGATTTGGGGGACATAAAGTCTCTATTCCGGCACCCTGCCAGGATGGGGAAGTGCCCCCGGAGCCATCTCCATCGATCTCCACCATCATCTCCATCGACCATACATGTTTTCCCCATCTATGGGTGAGTAATCCCCCGCTGTAGGCTATGGGGATGGTAGGGATTGGATGAGATCGTTCATGTAATGGCATCAGATTGTTAGGGCATGGTGCCTAGTATCTTTTATTAGTGCTTTATGACTTTGTTGCGACTTGTTGTGCTTAATGCTTGTCACTAGGGCCTGAGTGCCATGATTTCACATCTGAACATGTTATTGATTCATTATGATAGTATTGTTTCTGGTCTTATCTACAAGTTGTATACACACGTTGTTGTCCGGAACCAATGGCCCCGAAGTGACAGAAATCGGGATAACCGGAAGGGAATGGCTTTGATGTGAGGATCACATGTGTTCATGGAGTGTTAATGCTTTGATCTAGTGCTCTATTAAAAGGAGCACCTTAATTGCCAGTAGTTCCCTAGAGGCCCCGCTGCAAACCGGCTGGCAGGACAAAAGATGGTGTGCAAGTTCTCATTGCGAGCACGTATGACTATATATGGAACACATGCCTAGGATTGTCTAGTACTTGGATGCTTTATCTTATTTATCTGCAATTGCCCTATGTTCTGATTGCTATGTGAATTGTCTTGTCCATGCAACGCCCGTCCATCCATCCCTATGCCTACCGCACTCGAATCCTACTGTTTACTGCTATTGCAACTACTGTCTTTACTTTACTACTGCTGTTACTTTACTATTCATACTACAAAACTGTTGCTACTCATAAACTACTGTGAGCAAGATTGTTTCCAGGTGCAGCTGAATTGACAACTTAGTTGTTAAGGCTTATAAATATTCTTTGGATCCCCTAGTGTTGAATCAATAAATTGGGTTTCACTTCCCTCAAAAATACTGCGATACACCCACTATACTTGTGGGTCATCATGGCCCGGGTAGCCATGATTTTTTACGGCTTACATACCAGCCCACATGGATGATGATATTGAAGACGTTCCTAGAGCTTGGAAGAATCACTAACTATTCGTTAGAGAGTTCTCCACCTTGGATTCGTTTGCAGAAGCATACAAGCAACTATCTGGCTAGGCTTAGCCGGATGGGCATATGATTTGGGAGCTCTCAAAGATTCTTCGTGAAGCCCGCCTATGATGATGTGATACTTACGCTCAAAGCTAGACGGAGGAATGCGAGGATCTTGAAGAATTCTGGGGGCTACTATTGTGGATATACCAAATAGGTATACCTATGGCATAGTCTCATACCAACAAGCCCAGGTGGACCACAGTTGGTGGTTAGGCCTATGGCCTAACCGGGCGGCCTAGTTGCTGATAGACAAGACGGAGGTCCAGCCAAGAGATGGAAGGCGACGTGCCACCGCCTAAGATGGAAGCCGGTGCCTTGGAGGACAAGACAATAGTTTATGTATTAGTGTAGGACTCTGTAACCGTATCCGGCTAGGAATCTCCTTGTAATCCTTGGTCCTGGCATCCTTATAAGCTGGCCTACAGGAGCCTTTAGGGCATAACAACAAGTGCATATCACAACACACATACAGCGAACCCCTCAATATCTGTAAGTCGACATATCGCCATTATAGTGATTTATAGCAGGAGTAGGATCTCGCCATCGTCGTGAGATCTGAACCTGGGTAAACTGTGTTAGGCCATCCCGGACGCTCGCTGTCTTACCCCACGTCTCTAAACTCGTCGTCGGGATACCCCTCTGGCTTACATGTCGGCAATACCACAACACAGTTCTATACCCTAAAATGCAAGAGACGTTGGGTGATTTGGAATTTGCGCTGAGCCACAAAATGGCATGCAGTTACTGTCATAGCGAAGAATGAACTAGATAGAAATTATAACTGCATCATACTAGAACTTGTAGAGAAGGAATGCAACCCATGAATGAACTATATATTGTAGAGGATAGTTATGTCGTGTCTTAGGACGAACCATACCCAGAACCAGATGCGAGATATAATGGTGTCGCTCGTGAACCTGTAGAACATGACAAACAAGCATTAAACAAGTGTGTCTAGAATGAAATGAGCAATCAAACAAACTGTTTCTAAGAATTTCCGCAGATATAAACTAGCGAGGTCATTTCAGCAAATATATATGGAAGCAGTGGCATCTCCTAGAATGCAGAGAGTCGTTGGGTGACTCAGAATTTGAGGTGAGCTACACAATGGCATGTAGTTACTATCATAGCTAAGAATCAACCAGACAGAAATTATAATGGCATCATAAGTGAACTTCTAGAGTAGGAATGCAAACCACGAGTGAACTACATAGTAGAGGATAGTTATGCCGTTGCTCAGGACGAACCAGCACCAGATAAGGAAGTAATGGCATCCCTTGTGAACCTGTAGAATAGGCTATGCAAACCAACATGTTCATTGTTCCATTTTGAGCTATATGAAAGAAAAAGGAAATAGTTAGTGATGCAGCCTTTGAAGAACCAGATGGGAATAACAAAATTATAATCAAATTAGTACAAAGAGTTTAAATGGCTACTATAGGATAGTAGAACAATGCCAAGGAGGAAATAATAGCAGGAACTGATCTCAGGAAGAACCAGATAGATTCAGCAACTATAGAGCATGGAGTCTACACTAATATATTCCGCTGACTTCAGATTTTTTCAAGAATTACACGGTAGCAGGAAATTACTGTTGTATGGAGCAGCTAAGAACATGTGCATGACAAAATAACAGACATCTCCATGACTTGAAATTTGTAGAGTGATGACCCACAAGTATAGGGGGTGTATTGTAGTATTTTTGATAAGTAAGAGTGTCGAACCCAACAAGAGCAGAAGGTGTTGACAAGTGGTATGGATCACGAATTCTCTGTAAATACTTAGCAAACAGATTTTTAGGGGTTTTTGATAATGCGGATAAATAAAGTACTAGTAAATAAAAGACAGTAATAATAATTGCAGCAAGTGGCCCAATCCTTTCTTTAGCAAAGGACAAGCCGGTTATATTACTTAAGATGACCAAACTTTCTCAAGGACACATGGGAATATCGTCAAGTGCTTTTGCTTCATATAGTTGATTAATCTTCTTTAGTTGGATAAGTGTTGTGGGGGTGAACCTATGCTAATGTACTGACCTTCCTAGGACTAATACATACTTGTGATTATACCCCTTGCAAGAATCCGCAACTACAAGAAATTAATTAAGATAAAAACCTAACCACTGCCTTAAACTTTGAGATCCTACACTCCCTTGTGCAAAGGTTTCCTAACGGGGGTTCAGGTTTCTGTCACTCCAACAACCCCGTGATTAGTAGCCAAATACACAATACATTCCCCTAGGCCCATAAAGGTGAAGTATCATGTAGTCGATGTTCACATGACACCACTAGAAGAATAACACCACAACTTAAATATCAAACCGTTGAATCTTTCTCAACACAATTCCACTACTAACAACATGACTTCTCCCATGTCCTCAAGAACTAAACGAACTACTCACGAGACATCATATGGATCAAGTTCAGAGATGAAATAATGATAAGTAACAATTTGAACATAAACAATAATTCAACGGTTCCACTCAATAGCATCAACTACAACGGGTAATCAACACCGGGAAAGTTTACCCTAAGAACTATGCAAGATTCAACCCAATTGTTACAGCGGTAAGGAGTGGTGGTGATGGTGCTGATGGAGATGATGGTGGAGATGATGATGATGATCCTGATGAAGTCTAGCTTGATGACGGTGTTGATGGCGACGATCTCCCCTCTCTGGGAAGGAATTTCCCTGGCAGAATTCTGCCTGCTGGAGAGCTCTTTCTCTCTCTATAGTTTCCGCCCCGCAGATGTGGTGGAACTTTTTTGTGGTTGCTCCTAGAGTCTTAGGGTTTTGAGGGGAATATATACGCTAAAGGGCGATGCTGGAGGTGGGCCAGGTGGCCACACCACCTAGTGGCACGACCAGGGCTATCCCGCGCCAGGTGGTGGTGTGGCCCCCCTGTGGCCCATCTCCACTCCTCCTTATGGCTTCCTTCGTCTTCAGGAAAAATACGAATTTCCGTATATTTTCTGGAATTTTCTGATCTTCGCCAATTTTCCACCTAGGCAGTGCCTTTTCTATCAGAATCCTGACTTCAGTGGTTCATCCTCCAAAAGTCATCAACCATGCAAAAACAGATGAAATAACATAAGTTTCATCTCTTAATATGAAATATCTCAATGAATAACAGTAGATTATGATATAGAATAGTGATTGAAAATGGACATATCATAGAGGAGCGAATGCAAACCGACATGTCTAATGACCTTGTATGACTAGCACGAAGAACATGCATGCCCACTGACTTCTATGTATGAGAACAATTACAAAAATGCAGTTCACTGCGATAGGCTCAAACCTGCTATACTGCTGATAAAACAAAAATGGGTTGAAGATTTGGTTAACCTTGGTCGGAGAGGCATGTAAGCATCATCGGTACCATGCGGGTGACATCTATGTCACTGAGGGTGCTGCGGTTGCGGTGGCTATTAGCGTCCGGGAAGCAGATCTTGGATAGTCGATGTCGGCTTGAGCGTTGTGGACAAGTGCATTGCTGATCCAGATCAAGTGCAGTGAACAGTGACGGCTGAGCAGCTGGTCTAGAGCAGTGGACATGGAACTCCTTGAACTAGATGACATCTGGTGTACACCGGTGAAGCGGATCTAGTACGGTTGGGTAGCTTTCAGCGTCCGGGAAGTAGAGCCTGGGCAGTCGATGATGCCATCGGCGTGGTGAATGACATCGCAGCTCCGGTGCAGTGCTAGAGAGACCCGGTGAACCAGATCCGTTGGGTGAGCATCAGTGAAAGGACTCTGTCAACACCCGGATTTTTAATCCCAGATGCCTGTTATGTCATACATCGCAATCCCAGGATTAACATTTTTGAGAGACATAACAGATTCGATATCACAGTACATCATCCATTACAAACCATAAATAAGGTCTTACACAAATAAGGATCTCATGATCCAGTCTTAATACAAGCATCGGAATAAGTAATAAGCGTAGCGGTGGGGTCCATCTTCAGTGGCACAGGCAATGCTGATGAAGGTAGATAGTCCTAGTTATCACAACCGTCCTGCTGGCCATCATCTTGGTAGTCTCCTTCATAGTCTGGCCATGAGAATAGCGAGGGAGAAAAGCCATGAGTACTCTTTAAGTACTCGTAAACTACCACTAACAAGTAGTATAGTTCTAATGTAATGTGCTAACTCTAAGTTTAACTATAAAGTTAAGTTTGAAACCTAAGCTGAGTTCAGAAACAAAGAAAGAAAAAATAAAGTTCTAGATCACTTAAGTTGGGCAGCTAGTGTCATAGTCACAACCTTGTTGTGGTCAAGTCAAGATTCATCATTCATTTCATAAGTCATTTTGAAAACATCTGACAACGAAACAGTATGGCCACTCCAACTGTCCATAACCGTGGACGCGGCTATTCGAATAATTTGACACTCTACAGACGTGTTACACTTTCACCACAAGGTTCGATACATCTGTCAGGGATAACCCTGAATCATCATACTTAGTATGCAGATAATCAAACATAACCTTTCCTTTACACACCCTTGTATAAGCACCTCTCCTATGAGCATGACCTCCCAACCATGACCATCTGTCATCTTGGGCACTGCATAGGTGGAAAACATTGAGAGGTAGCCTCAGCTCAAACCTCTCCTGTGAGGGAACTAATACTAATGCATATAAACTTCTGGCTAAGCCTTACCCAATTCAGGTATTGTGGTTGTACGGTAAATTTTGAATGGTATCGCATCTGAATCCAACCATCAGTTTTTGTAAAAGGGCTAAGGCTCATGCCTCAACATTTTCATCATCATAAACCATTTGTGTTTCTCAACACATGTCAAAACATCTCAATAGAATGACTCATCATTCCAAGGTTTTCACAATTCAATTTCACCAAGTATTCCCATCTAAAGTGACTCAAGTTTTGGTTTAGCTCTAAACTACTAAGTTAAGAGGGTTCACTAAAGTGGGATGTTAAGATCAATCTCATGCCACAGAATGACATCTAAGGTTATCTAAATAGGTCAAGTTTGATACTCTTTATGCTACCTTCAAAACAAGTAAAGGACTTTGGTAAAGTAAAGAAATTAAAGCTTGGAAATAAAACTTGCGGTAGGTACTAGTCAAGGGGTATAACCAAAGCATGCCTAGTGCATCTTGCTCAGATTATCTAGCTTAATTCTAGCTTGCCAAGCATTATACTTGCAAGTGTTAGCTTGCCTTGGTTGGTGCAGTGGTTGAGGTTTTCCTCTTCCTCCTCTTGATAGAATTCCTCCTCCTCGAAAGCTTGGTCGGTACTATCGTCTATAAATACATACGGAGTACACAATCACCAAACAATACTTAACTAGACTACTTAGCATTCTAAGGCACACATTTGATGATCTAATATCATCACAAGCATCACAAGGTTTTATTAACTAGTTTCATTCTTTTTATTTAAGAAAAGTAATTTCTACTTATGGAAAATATCTAAGATTTAATATTCTCCACTTAGAATATGGGATCATATGGACACATGCCATCACCACATATTCTAACATTAGGGAATGTGATTTAAGGGATGGATCATATTTACTTTGGTTTAAGTTTAATATTTAATGATTTAAAGTGACTAGAAATGCCTATATAGCATTATTTTGGTACTATTCCAAAGTCACTGCATGCAAATCTTAATATTATTACATATTCAGATAGGTATGGTTAAATGTAATTTTTGAGAGTTGGAATCAACTCGAAAGCTATTTTGGTTGATTTTATAAAAATGTTTGAATGTGCAAAAGCTTCTGTCTTGTTATTTTTACTAGGAGAGATCTCTAACTCTAATTGAATTAAATCCAACGGGCTTGGATAGATCTTTTCAGAAGCTTTCCAACACAATTGGAATCACTCCATTTGGATTTGTAAATCTATCTGAAATGATTTTCACACTAGGGGACAAAACTAAGTTCAAACCTAATTAGAAAAACCTAAATTTGAATTCGTGGGCTAGCGCGGGAACGGAAATGGGCTGGCCTAGTGGTACTCCGTGGCGCAGAGAATAGCTGACAGGGGGGTCCACATGTTAGTGGCTATTTAAACGCGAAGCGGTACGGGGCAACGTGGACCGTGTGATTAAAAGTGAGATCTACGGTTGAGGAGTGTCGTCTCCGGCGAACAGCTCGTCGACGAGAACTAAACCTAGCAGCTCGGTGGGGATGTACAGGGGCATACCGGGGCTCCAGCTACTATGGTGATGGGGGTGATCAAACTGGTGGACGACGGCAAGGTCACGGCAGGGGCTGTGGTGGACGAAATCGATGGTTCCTTCTCCTCCTCTGCAGCGGGCTCCTCCGGCGCAATTCCAGCGAACTATGGCTCGAGTGGCTCCGGCGAGAGGTGGGGAAGGATCAGTGAGGAGAGGGGAGTGGAGTGGTGTGAGGAGTTTGTGCTCGGAAGGGCTCCTTTTATAGGGCGACGAGGGGACCGAGCAGTACGATGGCGAGCTCGTCGGTGACGCTGATACAGGCAGCTAGCAGCATGGGCGGCGTAGGCGGACGGTGGCCTGCCTCCTAGCGGTGCTCTATGGCTTCAATGCGCGGCTAGGGGCGGTGGCGTTTGGTCGGGAGCGTCCCGCGCTCTTGGAGATAGAGGTGGTGCTCGACGCGGCGCACGGTGACTGTGGGTCGCGCGGCGGTGCACGGCCATGTCTGGCGGGGTGCTGGGGTCGAGGCAGAGCGGCATGCGGGATTTTATGTCTAGTGGCGGTGCATTGCGTCTTGGCGGCAATCGCTCTGGCGCTGCGAGCACGTAGAGAGAATGGGCGGCGGTGCTGGGGTGTGGTCTAGGGCCTGGGGGTGATCAAGGGGTGGACAGGGGGCGGCGATAGCATTAGGCGGAGCTAGTGGTGGCGCTGGAATAGCGCGACATGGTCTGTGGCACTCTTTCCACGATCGGCCGGCGGTGACCATAAAGTGGCGGCGCTCCACGGCCGCTGCGGCTTAGGGGTAGGCCGGTGACCACTTGGTTGGACTCAGGGGGGACAAGGGAGTGCAGAGGGGGTCAAATGGGGGACAATGGCTTAAGTACAAATAGTAATAGTTAGGAAGTTTATTTTCTGCATGCCACCTATTCGACACAATGGCCGCATGAGAAAAGTTTTTGAATTTTTGGTTGAATTTTGGTGGAGTTGCTAGACACATGCTTAAGCCTCTATGGTTGCTTGGGTTTTTAAAATGGAGCTCCTTTGAGTGGTTTTCGAATAAGCGGGATCGTCCCATATGAACTACATTCAATTTTCAAATGCAATTTCAAATTTGTGTTTGAATGTTTTTGTTAGATCACAAAGTGGGCCTTCGTACATCATTACATGTACTAGCAAGGGGTGCAAAGATCCACATTTGTTTCTGTTAAGATTTGAGTTCTAGGAATAGCCAAACTAGGTATGTTGATTAAAATGGCACAAATGACCATTTCTTTCTTTTATTCATTTTGATTTGTTTTTCTTTGAGATTTGTTTGGGAAAGATCTAGATGATGTTTATTTCACCTAAGAATCATTTTACAAACAATGGATCACTTAATCAAAGCAATTCAAAACAACACCTATTTAAATGCACACACAGATGAATGCTTTAATAATTTTAATTGGGAAAGTTTTTGTTAACTCTAAATTTGATGATTGGGATCTTGATCACTTGGATTAAAGTTTTGGGATGTTACAAACCTTCCCCCTTAAACAAAAATATCGTCCCGAGATTTACGAAAGAAAACTAGGAACTAAAGAGATATGGGAACTCTGTCCTCATGTAATCTTCTCGCTCCCAAGTGGCTTCCTCTTCGGTATGGTTGCTCCATTGAATCTTGAGGAACTTGATACATCTGGTCCTGGTGGTTCTATAAGCTTCTTCCAAGATACGTATGGGCACTTCACGATATGTCAGGTCATTGTTGATCTCAACAGCTTGATGATCGATGTTCTTGAAAACTTCAGTATTCTCCGGCACTTACAGGCATTTGCGAAGTAACGAGATATGGAACACATTGTGGATGGCTGACATCTCCTCTGGCAGTTCCAGTTGATAAGATACTTCCCCTTGATGGTTCAGAATCTTGAAGGGCCCGATATATCTGGGGGCTAACTTTCCTTTCAGACTAAAGCGTTACGTTCCCTTCAATGGCGAAACCTTGAGATATACAAAATCTCTGACATTGAAAGTCAGGTCTCTCCTTCTCTTGTCAGCATAACTCTTCTGTCTAGATTGGGCGGTCTTGAGGTTCTCACAGACTTTGTGAACCTTCTCTTCATCTTCTCGGAGAATGTCGGGTCCAAAGATCTAACTCTCTCCTACTTGAGACCAATTCAAAGGGGTACGACACTTCCTTCTGTATAGGAACTGAAATGGTGCCATTTGCAAACTAGCTTAATAACTTTTGTTCTATGAGAATTCTGTGAAAGGCAGGCAGTCTTCCCATTTTGATTCGTACTCCAACACACAAGCTCTCAACATATCCTCTAGGATCTGGTTGACTCTCTTAGTCTGACCATCAGTTTGCGAATGATAAGCAGTACTGAAGTTCAATTTGGTGCCTAATCCTTCCTGGACTTTCTGCCAAAATCTCGTGGTAAACTGGGTTCCTCTATCTGATACTATGGTCTTGGGGGTTCCATGCAGACTAACAGTCCTAGCAATATACACTTCTGCTAGCTTCGAACTCTGGTAGGTAGTCTTGACAGGTATGAAGTGAGCTACCTTGGACAGTCTATCAACTATGACCCAGATTGTGTCATTTCCCCTACTAGAAGTAGGCAAACCGGTGATAAAGTCCATTCCGACGGAATCCCATTTCCATTCCGGAATTTGTAGTGGTTGCAACAGTCCTGCGGGTCTCTGATGCTCTGCTTTGACTCTTTGACAGATGTCGCACTTGGTGATGTAGCTTCCGATTTCTCTTTTCATCTTGTGCCACCAAAATTGCTCTTTCAAATCTTGATACATCTTTGTTCCTCCGGGGTGGATAGAATAAAGAGTATCATGAGCTTCCTACATGATAACTTCGATTGCTCGGCTCGTGGGTCGTGCGGTCGCACGGTGCTGCAACCATGTCTAGCGAGTCTGAGGGAGGAAGAAGCGACATGGGATTTTATGTCGGTGGCTGCTGCGTCTGCGGCGGCGGCGCTCTGCTACGTTAGCACAACCTGCGAGAAGAATGAATGGGCGGGCGTGGGGTGTGGTCCAGGCACAGGGGTGATCGAGGTGGGCGGTGCGGCGTTACGAGGAGCTAGTGGTGGCGCTGGAATGGCGCGACGCGGTCTGTGGCGCTCTGTCCACGATCGGCCGGCGGCGACCATAAAGTGGTGGCGCTCCACTGTTGCTGCGGCTTAGGGGTAGGCTGGTGACCACTTGGTTGGACTCAGGGGGGACAAGGGAGTGCAGAGGGGGTCAAATGGGGGACAATGGCTTAAGTACAAACAGTAATAGTTAAGCAGTTTATTTTCTGCATGCCACCTGTTCGACACAATGGCCGCATGAGAAAAGTTTTTGAATTTTTGGTTGAATTTTGGTGGAGTTGCTAGACACATGCTTAAGCCTCTATGGTTGCTTGGGTTTTGAAAATGGATCTCCTTTGAGTGGTTTTTGAATAAGTGGGATCTTCCCATATGAACTACATTCAATTTTCCAATGCCATTTAAAATTTCTGTTTGAAAGTTTTTGGTAGATCACAAAGTGGGCCTTGGTACATCATTATATGTACTAGCAAGGGGTGCAAAGATCCACATTTGTTTATGTTAAGATTTGAGTTCTAGGAATAGCCAAAGTAGGTATGTTGATTAAAATGGCACAAATGACCATTTCTTTCTTTTATTCATTTTGATTTGTTTTTCTTTGAGATTTGTTTGGGAAAGATCAAGATGATGTTTATTTCACCTAAGAATCATTTTACAAGCAATGGATCACTTAATCAAAGCAATTCAAAACAACTCCTATTTAAATGTACACACACATGAATGCTTTAATAATTTTAATTGGGAAAGTTTTTGTTAACTCTAAATTTGATGATTGGGATCTTGATCACTTGGATTAAAGTTTTGGGATGTTACAGGCTCCATGCCGGTGCACGACATAGCAGCTCAAGCGGCTCTGGTCGGCGTGGAATTGTCGCTGGCCAGTGCACGTGGTGGTCGTGGAGGTGAGGGCTGGGATTTTTAGAAAGACTAGCGGAAAAATCTGGGCAAATCGGGACTAAGGATGTGAAAAGAAACATAATTACAATCATGCCCCCAAGCTACCGACTTTATCTTGCCCATAGGGCGTCAGAACAATGGGTAGAATGGGAATTCTGAAATCAATAGTTTTTGAAACTGAGGGGCGGGAAATGCTTCAATATCAGTGTGTGAATTTGCCGCTTGATTGAGTTTTTCAATTCAGCGACCGTCTATCTAATAACAATATAAAAATGTTACTGCCCAGTGGGATATTTTGCCTCAAATTTTTTGAAACTAAGGGGCGGGAAATGCTTCAAAGTCAGTGTATGGTTTAGCCACTCGATTGAGATTTTGAATTTGACAAGCGCCCATTCTGATAATGATACAAAAATGGTACTCCCCGGTGGGAGGTTTTGCTTCAAAGTTTTTGAAACAAAGGAGTGGGAAATGCTTCAAAGTCGGCGTGCAGTTTTGAATTTGAGATTTTGAATTTGACTAGTGCCCATCTTCTGACAATAATACAAAAATAGTACTCCCCGGGTGGGAGATTTTGCCTCGATGTTTTTGAAATAGAGGGACGGGAAATGCTTCAAAGTGGGTGTGCAGTTTTGCCACTCTATTGAGATTTTGAATTTGGCTAGCGTCCATCTAATAATAATATAAAAATGGTACTCCCTCGGTGGGAGATTTTGGCTCAAAGTTTTTGAAACGGTTAGGCAGGAAATGCTTCGAAGTTAGTGTGTGTGATTTTGCCGCTCGATTAAGATTTTAAATTTTGCTAGCGTCCATGTACTACTACTAGTAGTAGTAGTAGTAAGAAAAGGTGGTAGAACGTACGGCTATATGGCCGAGAGTCACATCAACTGATCATCCATATAACCACACTTGAGGTACTCCCTGTGTCCGGTATTACTAGGCTAGAATAGTAAGTTCGGAGAATTAACTTCACCTATTTGCTTTATAGCTATTTATTGCATGCAGTAGTAATCCTAAAATCCAGTCAATGCACGTGGCTACCGCATCTAATTGAAAACATGCAAGCCAATGGATGCACTCCCGTTTTGACGCCATGATCGGCCAGGAGCATTACAAGACGTGGTGGTCAATATTTTTTGGTCAAATAGAGGAGTAATTGAGCAAAACTAGGAGAAGTAATTGGTCCTGCGGCCTAGCAATTGAGGCTGTAAAATAAGAGGTATATATACCTTTAGTCCCACATATTAAAAAATGAGAAATACTAGTCCCACAACTTATATCTCAAGAGCATTTTAGTCCAATTTAATCGAATTTCAACGAATTTGACTTAATTTGTCCACAAATGATGTTGATTTTTTTAAATGACCCCTCTATATTTTTCTATGTCATTTGTGTCCTTATGCGGACTGATAAGTGGGCCACCTCTTAGTAGACGTACAAATAAAATAGTTAAATCTCTAAGAAGAGAATGGATTCGAATTTAACACTTTTGAACAACGACACACACACCCACAAGCCACTATGCCGGTAGATGCTAGTTGTTACTCCTGTGAGATGAGGAGTACTTGGGAGGACATAATTATTTATACAATAAAAAAGCACATATGAACGCAAAAATGCTCACGTCTACTGCCAATATAATCTTGTGTATCTGTACTGAAACATTTTGTCATGTGCATGTTGGCATGGTCCATAATATCAATTGTATAGAATAGTCATTAACCTAGTAGCTAGATGCAGTGTCTAGAATAAACTTGAGTTTTTTCTTATTCACAAAAATGGAAAGGAATAAACTTGAGTTATAATTGTAGCCCAGAACACAAATTATTTTGAATTGAGAATTTGCATCTTTTTTATATATTTTTTCACATCTTTGGAACACATATTTTTAAATATCTAAAATAAAGAACATATCAGCCGAAGCGCTCTTCGGTTAATCACTTTTGTGTGCATGGTGTAGTAGCAAGGATGATTTCTTCAGTAGCGCAGGTAATCAGTTCGATACCCTACAATGTATTGGTAGTTTTTCTAATTTGCTTTCTTATTTAGGTCTGCCTGTCAGGTCGTACCAAGCTCACAACTGGCAGGGAGAAAATACATAGGGGTCATTTTGCAAAAATTATGATGGCATATGTCACTTCCAGAATTAGTTATGACGAATTCAGAAAAAACACAAAAATTCGATTGAATTGGACTAAAATGTTCCCGGTTACAAGTTGTGGGATTAGTGTTTCTCACTTTGCAAGATGTGGGACTAAACGCTCCCACGATGCAAGTTGTGGGACTAAAAACGTATATACCTCAATAATTAACGACCGTGCTATTGAGAGAACATGAGTTTTTTACCTCCACGGAGCATACACTCCATCTGGCCACACGGTGAGCATCCAAGGGCATAGCCAAAAAGCAAAATTGAAAAATGTAAAATGCCATGCAAAAAATGGAAAACGCCCTGCGTTTGCGTGTGCCCTGAGGGACCAGGGAGCGCACATT
Source organism: Avena insularis (assembly GCA_023614405.1). Classification (NCBI taxonomy): domain Eukaryota; kingdom Viridiplantae; phylum Streptophyta; class Magnoliopsida; order Poales; family Poaceae; genus Avena; species Avena insularis. Next base: position 319,135,730 of record CM042686.1, read on the forward strand.
TTCTCCTTAGATTTTGGGATAATTAAATACAATGAGGTTCTAATACTACTACTACTACTACTAGTATCATCCTACACCTACACATTTGCATGCTCCCAAGAGTCGTATGCTGGTGTGCACGACCATTGTCCCGTAATTAGTGCGCGTGCGCATGCACGTGCCCATGCCATTTTGATGAAATGCGCTTGCGGTTGTTGTGTGCATGTCGTCATCTCGTTTCCACGTGATTCGCTTGGTTTTTCCAGGCCTTTGTTTAAATGTGTGTCTCTAGAACCGCTTCCTGTGCCAGTCGATAGGACTGAGACCACACGAACGCCATCATCCATGGCCGGAAAGAAGTAGGAGGACTCTCCATGGGATGGTCTCCCTGAGGGACTCATCCAGAAGATAGGTGACATCTTCCTTTTGACGGACGACTTTGACTACTATGCCGCCTTTCTGGCAGTCTACAACTCCTAGCGCTGCTTCACGGAGGAGCAGTTTATGCCAGCCAACTGGATTGTTCTAGAGCACCAGTTGTCGGAGGAGTATCGGGTATACGATGCCACCATCACGTTGCTGAATGTGAGAACTGGATGCCACCTTGAGAAGAAGATTAGCCGGGTTATTCGCAAGTGGTTTCTTTATATTCATCTGTATATATGCGATCCTTTTTTGCATTCACATCCTATACTATCTGTTTTTCAAGTTATGTTTCTTTGTCCACTTGTTGCCCAGGGTTTTGCCCCATGGTTTACCTTGATTGAATTTCAGTTTGTTTACCTTGACTGAATCTCTGTTGTCGTCGGATTGATGACAAGTACGCCATGAGGGGGTCCTCGAGGTGTGCGGAAGAGAGGGGTGTGAGACGTACGGTGTTCCGGGACGGTGAGCACACAAGTTTACCCAGGTTCAAATCCGCCGGCTTTGAACGGACCCTACTCCTGCTAGCAATCGATGTCTGAGCCGGAATATGGGTTACAAGGGTTTCGCCTGTGCGAGTTGAGATTGTCGACTATTAAGGTGTGCCCTAAAGGCTCTCCCTAGGACGGCTTATATAGATATCCGGCCTAGGGTTTATAGGAGAGATCTATCCGGCTACGACTAAGAGTCGGTCATATAGTACATCTTGAACTACAAGTAACTCCATGGGCCTAAGTCGGTAAGTCCTCTGGGCCTTCCCGTAGCCGGTTTGGACTCCGTCTTTTCTCCCTGACTGGGCCGCCCGTGAAGCATAGCTCTAATCCGAAGTGGGCCACCCTGGTCTGTGAGGAACTATGAGGATACCCGGAAAGTATATCCCCAACAGCAGCCCCTAGAAGTCTCCAAGATCCAAAGTCAGATTTATCCTCGTCTAGCTTGATCTTCGGCTTGCAGAATCTTGAAGGGTTCCTGAAACTTCACAACAAAAAATACGATCCAGGTCTTAAAAATAAGATGGAACTATCAACAGGTTACTCGGATTTTCCAGCTTGATTTCAAACTAGGACGGAATTTGGTCTCTAACGCCACCTGACACCAGTCATGGTCAAGTCACGCGAGACATCTGTCAAAGACGATCACAGGGTCCACGGTTCCCGGGACCGAGGCGTCGTTTTAATGCGTACGCGAAGATAGAGGCGACGTAATCATCACATGGGTCCTTCCCAGTTCCTTCCACGACGCGTGGCGGTTACACTGTAGCATTTGCACGAATCTTGGCGTGGTTAGGTGGATATAAGGGGTGAGGATTCTCCCCCTCCTTTCTTCATGTGTTCCCTTGCCGTTTCCTCTACTCCAAATCTCTCCCACGCGCATAGAGCTCATCTTCTTTCCCCCAAGAACTTCCAGCACCGCCCATCCTAGGTCACTAGCTCACCGGAGAAATGGCTTCTTCATCCTCTTCCGGTTTGGGGGCAGCGGCAGCGACGGCGGCGGCGGAAGAGGCGGCAGAGAAGGAAAGCTTCCGCGGGGTCTGGATCCCCTGCGTGCTCGATGATGAGAAGCTCCGTGGCGTGGAGACAGAAGGGCTCCTCCGGCGCGGCCGGGCGGAGCGGCGGGAGACCGCCCCAACCGCCACGCGAAGCGGGTCCACTTCGGCACCCAGCTCGACAGAGGTTTGTCGTTTCCTCCCTCAGAATTCTTTTCCGAGGTGATAGATCATTATAGTGTTCAACTCCACCATCTTCCTCCCAACTCTCTGCTAGAGATGAGCGCCTACGCGGCTTTGTGCGAGGGATTTCTTGGCATTAGGCCGAGTCTTACCTTATTCCGGTACTACTTCCATGTCCGGAGAAATTCTATCATCGCCGGTAATCCGTATATTACCGGTACAATTAGTTTTTCACTTAGACGCGAGCGCGCATATCCCAAGATCTTAGCTAGTGCCTCGGTCAAACAGTGGCCAGCCACCTTCTTTTATGACAAGGATATTTCGGCTCCCGGCAAAGCCATCGCTTTGTCGGCTTTCATCGACGGAGCTGCCACGGCCCAACCGTCTTGGGACGAGGCTCCTCTGACTCTCAATGACGATCTGATCCTCGCTAAGAGGCGGATCGAATATTTGATCAAACACAAAGGACTGAAGGGATCCGACTTGGTCCAATGTTGGGTCTCACGCCGGATCCAACCCCTTCAGTACCACGGAGACCGACTGATGCACTCCATCACGTCGTCCAAGAAAGATTCCCTCCGCATTAGCCCCAGACCCTATACCTCGCAAGGTTACATAAGCCAGATTAAATGGCTAATCAGGGAGCGGATCGAGAGGAGGATCCCAGAGGTTTCTTCTGATATGCATACGGCGGAAGACCCTGTAGTGCCGGTAAACTTCTAACAATAACCTTTTATGTGTTTCAATTTTTGAGTTTATATTGCAATACTGATATGTTTTCCTCTTTTTCAGCTTGCTGACCTCCCCGAGTCGGAACTTGCTCCACTCGAGGGATATCCTCCAGAGTTTTCTCAGGAGGCGGAATTGGTCCCATTGCCGGACATTGCGCTTAAGAAATGCAAGGCTCCAACGGTGGTTGTCGGCACAAAGGAGGTGCCTATCATGAAGAGGTAACTTTGAACACAATTTCCACCTTTGTACCTTACTCGAATTTTCTTCCAAGATGTAATGTTTTTGAATTTATTACGTTCTCAGAGCTAAGCAGCTCTTCAAGGGCAAGGGGAAGGGAACTTCTTCGAAGCCCCTGCGACAGACGAGGCTTTCCATGTCTTCTCCTGCCGTGGCTCCTCAGACTCCTGCCCCCCAACCTTCCGCAACGCCGGTAATCATTCCTTCTCCGGCTGTCGCAGAAGATCCGACTCCTTCAACGGAGCCTGTGATCCTTGAATCACAAACTGACGTCACCATGAGTGAGTCAGGTATAGATAAGGGTGAACCCTCTTCGGGTAATGATCCCTCGGCAGATATCCTTGCTGAAAACCTTCTCAGCAATCCGGGTCTTGCCAAGTTTGGCTTGTCTCGGAAATCTGCGGAAGAGATCCAGCGGCTAGCCAGGCAATGCCTGGAGAAAAGAAATTTATCTGCCGAAGAAGAAGCACAAGAGGCAGAGGACATCAAGCACTCTGACCTTCTTGAACAAGTGCGTCTTCGCAACGAGAGGATAAGGACCGGTGAGCTTCCAACATCGCCAGTGGTCCCTCTGACTCTCGCTGAGAAGGTTGCTGTTGAAGTAAATGCGAGTTTGGATAAACTCACCCGCGATCAATATGTAAGTCGGAATTCTAACTCTTGCTTTTCCCTCATTTCATATCATATCCTCTAGCCCCCAAGCATGAAGTAGGATATATAATCCGGGTTTATGCTTCCTTAGGATGCCAAAGAATGAACTAGTGTAACCCCCAAGGCTTGTGCTGATATTAATAAAAATATTAGCCCGAGTCTTTAGTAGACTTCTGACTTTGGGTATTCTGACTTATAGAAAGTATGTTCCTATAACCAGGATTTGTTGAAAAATGTCTGCAACAAGCGGAGAGAGATCAAGGCTCTCCGACTTAAGAATGTTGAGCTTAAGGTCTCCAAGGATGAGGCCAACGGTAAACATTCCGAGACTGAAACCTTGTCTTTCATGTTTTCATAATCGAATTTTTTTGAACTGTTGTTCTTTTTGACTTACAGCGTTGGTAAAACAGTCCTGCGCCATGATTGAAGAGGCCGAGAACCTCAAAACTTAGGTGGCGGAGAACAAGGAACTTCGCCAAGAGCTGGATAAGCTCAAAGCAGATCATTAGAAGAGCATAGCTCAAGTTCTCGAGTCCTCCTCCATGGCTACTGACGAGCGCGATCGCACGATTTCCGCTCAAGATAAGAAAATCTCGGACCTCAATAATGAGCTATGCAGAGAGAAGGACCTTTCTGAGGCACTCCGGGCTAAACTCCGGAGTCTTCGGGAAGAGAAAACCAAGATTGACGACGTCATCTTCGGTATGTTCCATCTGTCTGACTTGTCCATTTCTTTGACATCTTTCAATGTCGTATTTTCTTAACTGTTTTGTGTATAGGTCCTCTGAACTTGACGGAATCCATCTTCCCCGAGCCCCTCACCCACCTGCTTACCCAAGTCGGTGACCTGCTTCATGAATTCCGCCAATCCCTTAAGGATATTGGCGAAGCTCTCAAGATTCCAGACCATGCATAGCATGTCGAATTTTCAGGTGCGGGACAAAGTGAAGGAGATGCCACAGCTTGTCCAGGATTGGAATATGTCCTACGCGCGATCCGTGGCGCAGAATGCTCTCACCATGGTCATGAGCCACCATGGAAGCATGGAGATATGGCAAGTGACCAGAGGGTATTCTACAGTGGATGAAGACGGCCAAGAGCAGGACATTAAGGCTATAATGGACTCCTGTGCCGGATATGGGTGTCACGTGGCTGATTTGACCAGCTACGGCACTCCTTTCTTCACCCACGTGGACACTCCGCCTCTGCCTCTAGAAGAAGCAGCATAAGTTTCTGATGATGACCGCACCATTTCGGTTGTGGACATCTCGGAACGATATCAAGGCGATGTATCCAGCGAGCCGGCAGCTCCTTCTTCTCCCCCTGCATCATAGATTGCCAGAAATATTTGTATTATTCTGAAAAACGTGATGGATCTGTAAATATGCAGTACTATAACTTTGCTAGTGCTCAGCTTTTGATCTATTCAGCACTTCTGGCTTTAAATTTGTGTGTGCCTGAAATGTTTACATAAGCACTTGAACTTTTTCGCCTATACTTATCGTTTATCTGGCTTTTCGCCTCGTCCCTTTCGTGAGCCGGCTAAACCTTCTGCCCAGAAACTTTGCCGAGCAACGGAACTCAATTGCTAAACCAGTTTAAACTCGGAAACAAAGCCGGCTTCCAGTACCAACAATTCACTACTCGGAAAATACCCGCATCCGGCAATCAGACAAATAAACAAAGTAAAGACTAGAAACTTTAGAGTTATACCCGAGGGTAGCAATTTTAGAATCGGAAATCTAAACCAGAACGAACATGAGCATAAAGTACTTTCAAGCATTCTGGGATTTTCGACTATGACATGATCATTCGGAAATAAGATGGTAAAAACTTCTCAGAACAAACTTGAGGCAACCAAGACTTTTATTTCTCACAGAACATGTACATACATATGATTACAAAGAAGGATAAACTAAGAATAAAAGGGGCGTAGCTGAGCAATATTCCATGGTCTGTCTAACTCATCCGAATTTGTACTGCCTCCAGCTCTCTTTCTCTTCTTAGTAGCAGGTCTTCCTTTGACTGGCCTCATGTCAGTTAAGTAGTACGAACCATTGTGCAATACTCGACTAACTAAAAAGGGCCCTTCCCATACTGGGGAAAGTTTGTGCTTTCTTTGTTGCACAAGCTGGAGAACCAAATTGCCTTTATTGAAAGATCTGTTTCGGACTCTCTAGCTATGATACTTGCGTAACTTCTGCTGATAGGCTGTTGATCTCATTTCAGCAACGACGCGAACTTCTTCGACTAAGTCGAGATCATTTTATCGAGAAATCTCGGCATCCTCTTCAATATAAGCGGCCACTCTAGGAGAAGTATGAATTAAAGCACGAGGAAGAACTGCTTCTGCACCATGTACCAAGAAGAAAGGTGTGTATCCGGTTGACCTGTTCGGAGTTGTTCGTAAACTCCATACTAAAGAAGGTAATTCCTCTGCCCAAGCCCCTGCATCACGTCGTAGTGGTGCTTCGAGTCTCGGTTTTAGGCCTTGTAGGATTAAACCATTTGCTCTTTCGACTTATCCGTTAGCCTGTGGATGTGCGACTGACGCAATGTCAAGCCGGATATTTTGCTTGTTGCAGAATTCGGCCAATTCTCCCATAGAGAAGTTACTCCTGTTGTCCGTGATAATGCTATGCGGATAACCGTACCGGATTATAACATCCTCGACAAATCTTTTGGTTGTTGCTCCATCACAACTAGTGATAGGTTTAGCCTCAGTCCATTTGGTGAACTTATCCACCATCACTAAGAGGTGAGTAAATCCACTTGGAGCTCGTTTAAATGGTCCTACCATATCAAGCCCCTAGACCGCAAAAGGCCATGTTATAGGTATTGTTCACAGCTAATCAGCCAAAACATGAGCTTGTTGGGCATACTTTTGGCAGCATTTGCACGTCTTGACTAATCGTTCGGCATCTTCCTGAGCTATAACCCAGAAAAATCCGTGTCTAAAATCTTTTGCCACTAAAGATTTGGCTGCAGCATGGTGACCACACTCGCCTTCGTGGATTTCCCTTAAGATTTCCACTCCTTCTTCTAGAGATACGCAGCGCTGAAAAACCCCAGAAACACTCCGCTTATAGAGCTCACCTTTAACTATCGTGTAGACTTTCGCTCGTCGGATAATCTGCTGGCTCAGAACCTCGTCTTCGGGTAATTTGCCATCTACCAAATAATCAAGGTAGGGTTGGGTCCAGCTAGGAATTACAGCTAGGATTACTATTAAAGGTGAGTCAGATTTGGTCGGATATTCCTCATCTACTCCCTTTATTGAGGGAACTTTGAGGTGCTCTAGAAAAGCGCCATCCGGGACCACTTTCCGCGCAGAGCCTATCCAAGATAGTGCACCTGCTTCCTCATTTTCTGCTCGAGGGATGTGTTGAACCTCAAACCCTTCGAACAATTTAGATAAATCATCCACGACAGCTTTATACGCTGCCATGTGTTTATTTGCATTACAAATATCTGACACTTGTTGAGCAACAAGATCCGAATCTCCCTAACACATCAAACATCGGATGCCAATATCCTTAGCAATCCGGATTCCATGCAGCAGTGCTTCATACTCGGCAATATTATTTGTTGTTGTGAAGTGGATCTACAACACGTATAGAAGTTTATCCCCTTGGGGTGATTTGAGCACCACGCCAGCCCCGAGCCCCCTCGAGCCTTAGACCCATCAATGTAGAGGGTCCAATGTTCCGGCTCAGGGAGGGTCATATTCTCCTTCGTCTCTGTCCAATCAGCGACAAAGTCGGCTAGGATCTAGGATTTGATTGTTGTCCAAGGTTTATACTCAATATCAAAAGCTGAAAGCTCTATGCCCCATTTGGCGACATGTCCTGTGGTGTCACTATTGTTGATTATATCTCTCATGGGAGCTGTGCTCACCACGGTAATTGGATGCTCCTGAAAATAGTGTCGTAGCTTACCTGATGCTAGAAAAACACCGTAAGCTAACTTTTGATAGTGCGGATACCGCATTTTGGATTCTGTCAGGACCTCGCTGACAAAATACGTCGGGCATTGCACTAGGTGTTCCTGATTTTCCTCCGGTCTCTCTACCACCATGACGATACTAACGACCTTGTTTGTCGCAGCAAGATAGAGCAACATTGGTTCCTGAGGTTCCAGCACAGCAAGGATAGGAGAAGATGAGAGTACTTTCTTCAGGTCTTGTAGTGCAGCTTCAGCCTCGTCAGTCCAAACAAAATCCTTGGTCTTTTTCAGGAGTTTGTATAATGGTGCGGCTCGTTCACCAAGCCAGCTTACAAATCGACTGGCCGCAGCGATGCAGCTAGTTAGTCTTTGTACGTCCTTCAGGCGAGTTGTCCTGGAAATATTGAGTATAGCCTTGATTTTGTATCGGTTCACCTCTATGCCTCTTTCAGACACGATGAAACCTAACAATTTTCCGGCTGGTATTCCAAAGAAACATTTCTTTGGGTTAAGCATGATGTTGTATTTTCGTAGATTATCGAATGTTTCCTCCAAGTCGGAAATCAGCGTTTCCTTCTTTTTGGACATCACCGCGATATCATCCACGTATGTATGTACATTGCGTCCGAGTTGGTCATGGAGGCAACACTGCAACGTGCGCTGGTACGTAGCTCCTGCGTTCTTTAGCCCAACGGGCATCGTAACAAAATAGAAGGTTCCGAAGGGGGTTATGAATGAAGTTTTGACTTTATCTGATTCCTTCATCCAGATTTGGTGATAACCGGAATATGCGTCGAGAAAACAGAGGAGTTCCGAGCCTGTCGTAGAATCGATAACTTGATCAATTCTAGGCAGAGCGAACGGATCTTTTGGACAACCCTTGTTCAAGGCAGTATAATCAACACACATCCTTAAATCAGTGGTGTCCATTTTAGGGACCATTACAGGATTGGCCGACCACTCAGTGTGGATGACCTCTTCTATGAATCCGGCTAACTCGAGCCGTGCTAGTTCCTTAGCTATTGCCTTATGCTTTTCATCACCGAAACATCGTAAGGACTGTTTGACGGGTTTAGCGTTCGGGTTTACATTTAAAGAGTGCTCGGCAAGTTCCCTAGGTACTCCGGTCATGTCAGATGGCCGTCATGCGAAGATATCTTGATTTGCTTGGAGGAACTTGACGAGCATGCTTTCCTATCCGCTACCTAGGCCTACGCCTATCTGGGTCACCTTGGAGGGGTCATCATCCTTCAACATTGTCTTCTTCGTCTCTTCTGATGCCTTGAACTCCGGATTTGGCTTTGTCACCTCCTTCTTCGTTGCGGGCATCTCAGACGGGTCTATGCTCTTCTTGATCTCCTGGTACTCCTGGGCATGCAGCACGGCTTCAGCAAAGGCAGCATTTCCATCCTTGCACTCTCGCGCTTTCTTCGGGTCTCCCCTGATAGTGATTACGCTGTTGGGACCTGGAATTTTCATCATATTGTAAATGTAACACGGACGAGCCATACAAGCCCAGTAAGCCGGACATCTGAATATAGCGTGGTACGCGCTCTTGAACGGGACTACTTAGAAGGAAAGTGCCTCCGTCCGATAATTCTTTGGAGTTCTAGAGGTAACATCCAAAGTAATCTCCCCCAGGGAATTAGCTTGTCTTCCTGGGACAACTCCGTGAAAAATCACAGAGCTATGGTTCAGCTGTGTCTCCGAGATCTTCATCCGGCGTAGCGTTTCGACATAGAGAATATTGATACTGCTGCCACCGTCCATGAGGGTCTTAGAGAAACCATAACCGTCAATAAGTGGATTGACGATTAAGGCGTATTTTCCTCGCCTATGCAACTTAGGCGGATGATCAGCGCGGTCAAATGTGATTGCCACTTCTTACTAGTCCAAAAATTGGCGGACACCCGGAACAGTTGCATTGAGCTCATGTAGAACTGTTTTCTTGACCTTTGCTGGTTGAGATCTGAGGAAGGTGACATAAGTGTCTTTCTTGGTCAGAAAATTTTTCTTCCCTTCCGGCTTGTGATTTGAAGGATCAGCTTCCTCCATGTCGGAATCTTCCTTGGTCTCTTTATCTTTTTCAGGATTCTTCTTTCCCTTCTTCCGCTTAGCTTTGTAGCCCGCGGTGTCATCTCTTTTGATGTCGTCATTGAAACGACACTCGGCGTTGGTGTGGGACGAGCTCCCATTGGCGTCTAAGTGATGCACACATGGGTTATTGGCAATGTCGGCCCAAAATTAGGTTTTTCCTGGTTGCTGGTCTCCTCTACCTTGGACTCTTGAAGTTCCACGGCCACGCCCGCGGCCTCCGCATTGTCCTCCTCGTCCTCCAGACCTGAAAGTAGCAGTGACCACTGCCGTCTCCGCGTTGGGTTTTTCTTCCGAAGTATTTTTGCACTTCTGAGCTTGTTGCTTTGGTTGTTTTGCCGACTGTGGCACAGCCAGGGAATTGAGAAATCCCTCTACATCGTCGTCAGCATCCGCATACTTGCTCGCTGTTTCTATCATCTCTCCCAAATCAGTGACTTTGTCACACTTCAAGCGATGGCGCAGTAGACCAATTGGGAGACCTGCAATGAAAGCTTCAATCGCAGTTTGATCATTTACTCCTTCACAGGAGTTCTTGGTGTCGATCCATCATCCGAGATAATCCCGACAAGTTTCTCCGGCCTTCTGGGTGCAACGCTGTAGGTCTCCAACCGTACAGGGCCTCCAGTATGTGCCTTCAAAATTCTGAAAGAAAGCACTTTGCATGTCATACCAGTTTTGGATGGTGTTCTCCGGAAGTTCATTAAGCCATGATCGTGCCGTCTTCCGCAACATAAGTGGGAGATATCGGGTTGCGACCTGGCTATTTCCGCCTTTGGCGATGCAACAAGCTTGGAAGAAATCCTGTAGCCAGGTATCTGGCCGAGCAATGTCGTCGTAAGCTTGGATATGTCTTGAGATAGCAAATCCTTCTGGGAATTTTGTAGCTCTGATACGTGGTCCAAAGCACTTTGGGCCCACGTAGATATCATCGTTTTCGTAGCGCCGCGCCTCTATGTTGGAGTTGATCCTGTGTCTTGCGTCGTTCGGGGATAGCGATCGTCCCGAATGTTGGCTGTGGCTGCGGTGCCTTGGAGCCGGACTTCGGCTACTGTCACCACCTCCTCTGCCATGTCGTCCTCCTTGTCCTTGTGAGAGTCGTTGTGATGACTGCTTGGTGGAGAGGGTGGGGCAGCTGGATTGTTTCCGGTTGTTCGCTGGCCTCCGTCCGGAGTGTCATTATTCCGGTTCCGGGGAGGGTCTTCACTACGATGAGCCCCCTACCGGCTTGCTCCGGCATGGTTTCCGTCGTTCCTTTGTTCGTTGTTCCCACTTTGGTGAGGCTCAGCCGGACGGCTTGCGTGTCTAGGAGGTGGCATTTTTTGACGATCCGCCTCCCGACGTTTCTCTTTATCTTCTCCCCTTCGATCGTTCGACTCACGTCGGGGAGGGTTCCTCGGATACAGTGCAGCAATGGCCTCTTGTTCGGCCGCTGGAGCGACGTTGCTCCATTCACGTGCATGTTTGTGATGCTGTCCTGACGATCTGGTTCTAGAGTAGTTGTCTTCTCGTCGGTCAGAACGGTGATGCTATTCCGGAACACGCTGGGGCCTTATATCATTCCAGGCTGAGTCCGTGTGACATTGGTCAGATTTTGAGACGAGTTTTCCACTTCCAGATTTCGCAGCCATCTGTTGCTCTAGACCCTTGGTGAGTAGCTTGATGCCCAATCGAACCTGTTCTAGGCTTGCGGTATTTGAAAGAATATCTCAAGCTGCGACAGTCTTTTGTACTAGTGTTGGGTACACCCGATCTCCTTTGCTGTCGAGACGAGGCATCCCTGGATCTCCTTCAAAGAGGACCTTGTTCACTTCCGGAAGTTTACCGTCACCTGTGTAATGTTTCCATGTCTTCTGATGCAACCGAGACATGTAATCCTTAGTTGCCATGCGTTTCTTTTCACCCTCGATGTTTTTAGCTTCATCCAGGAGTTGTTGACGACGCGCTTCTAGGGCTTGAGCCCTTTCGTCCAGCTCTTCAGCAGTAAGTTCTGCAGCTGTAGGGATAGGTGTGGTTAATGCAGCATCGATGAGTTTACACGCACCTTCAGTGATCACGTGTCCATCCACCGATTCCTCTTTTTCGGCTCTTCTGGGATAAGTGCTCCATCCGAGTCTTCCTCATATTCCTCGGCAATCGTCTCCTCTATCAGAGGGTCTTTTGCCGGGTTCTTGTTCTTCATATTTGCCTTCTTGGCAGCGCCTGTAGCAAAGACGGCTTTGGGTCTGTTTCCCGGAGTCAAGCTCTGATCGGTACTTTCGGACATCTGGACTTCGGGATTCTCTCTGACTTCCATGTCATCCTGTGCTTTGGGAGAGTGTTCCCCGGATCCTTCATCCATGGCTTCTTCTTCCTCTGCAGTTTTGGAGTTATACTCCTCTTTGTATTCCGCGGAGAACTTTCGGAAATCTGCCGACGTCATCGATTCATCCGAGGATGCGGGTACGTCGGTGTTTGTTCCAATTGCCTCCAGTACAGAGTCAGTGTTGTCTCCAGCATCGGCAGAGACGGATCCGGATCCAACGTATCCGACAAAGTGTGTTGCGCTCCTCCTGAGGTACCTGCGGCTCTTGCGATCAGCTTCGTCGATACTTTTGATGGTCTCGAGAATTGAATCTACACCTGAGTTTTGCATTATCATACGTCGCAGTGTGTACCTTAGGAAAGTCCTGTCTGTCTTGGTGTCATCAGAGCTGGAATCAATGTCGTTGATATGCTCCTCCTGGATTTCGACTTCCACGGGTGGGTCGATCTGGGATCCTGCTTCTCCAAGGATATCCACTCCACATTCGACTTTGACCGCTAGGTCTTCCTCATGCTCGGATTTCTCCACTATCTCCGCAACTGGTGCAGGCTGGGTGAGATTAGGGTTTTCTGAGATCCGGAACTCTGCCGCCTCCATGGACAGAGGGGATCCAGAAGATTCTTCTGCCTCTATCATCACTGTTGGGGTGGGTGGGACAGGTTGAGCGAAACCGATGTAAACATCGATCTCGCCAAAAGACATGATTGTGTAGGCAGTCACAGCCTCCCTAGCCGAAATCCAGGTCTCGTTGAGAACGATGAGAGGGACGTCGCTGGCGTAGAGGATGCGACCGACGGTGATGGTCTCGCCGATTCTGATTCTTGCAGATTCCGCTCGGAACGTAGATCCGAAGCTCACTTGCCCCTTGGTGGGCACCAACTGTCGTCGGATTGATGACAAGTACGCCATGAGGGGGTCCTCGAGGCGTGCGGAAGATAGGGGTGTGAGACGTACGATGTTCTAGGGCGGTGAGCACACAAGTTTACCAGGTTCGAATCCGCTAGCTTTGAACGGACCCTACTCTTGCTAGCAATCGATGTCTGGCGAGCCGAATATGGGTTACAAGGGTTTAAAATGCGAGTTGAGATTGTCGACTATTGAGGTGTGCCCTAAAGGCTCTCCCTAGGACAACTTATATAGATATCTGGACTAGGGTTTACAGGAGAGATCTATCCGGCTACGACTAAGAGTCGGTCACGGGGTACATCTTGAACTACAAGTAACTCCCGTAGCCAGATTGGACTCCGTCTTTTCTCCCGGACTGGGCCACCCGTGAAGCAAAGCTCTAACCCGAAGTGGGCCACCCTAGTCAGTGAGGAACTGTGAGGATACCCGGAAAGTATATCCCCAACATTTGTTTCTCCTCTCTCTCTGGAAGGTACTTTTATCTCGGTAGCACAACCAACGGCCTCCTTGTGATTGTATAGAGGGTGTAGTCGTACAAGACCCGGTTGTACAACCCCTTCTCGGGTGCTATCAAGTGCCTAAGGGTGGAGATACCAACCGAGTAGGTGGCTTCTGTCGCTGTGATGATGTTCCCATCATTGATGGCGTTTACATCAAACCATGAGAACAGCACCATTCGGTAGGCAGATGAGTGCAAGGAGGAAGGGAGTCGCCCGGTCTTCGGTGAAGGGTGGTACCCGCCGTATGACTTTGTGGAACTCTAGAGCATGACTTCTTACGCCGGTGATGTTTTTGTCATAGATAGATACGGGTCTGTCCTCTCGACTATGTGTGATGCTGCTCATGGAGATGTCCAGCTACAGCTCTCCGCACGAACCCTGGAGATGCATCCCACTGTTGTAGGCCCTATTCCGGGCTGCCAGTTTCCAGAGAATCGTTTTTACCTCATCGATCCTGACGAGGAGTTGTTGTTCGTTGTGAGCAGACCAGTCTAGGGCGACAGGATGGTTGTTTATCGGGTTGATACCAAGAACCGTGTCCTTCATCTGGTCAGAGGCATCGAAAGTCATGCTCTCTTCATTGCTGACAATCAGTGCATCTCCATCGACAGTGCTAGGGTACCCACGGTGTAGGCCGGCAGCATATACTATGCGGACCTATCCGAGATTAGATCTTACAACTTTGAGGCTCTTGCGTGGGAACAGGAGCCAAGGGTTGTATATGGGTATGGAGTAGGAGGATTATGGATCAATGACCGTCCTTTTGAACTCGAACGATAGCTGGCAGAGTATTGTAGAATCGTCGAGCATTATGAGCTGTAGATGGTGCTGCCTTATGGCGAGGATGGTACCACCCACTACGATTACTATGACGGCTATCCGTTAGATTGATGGATTGTGTAGGTCTGCTCCTGATGTATTCTCTTCAGGTGAGCTCTTTATGTCTTCACTTTGTTGAGTGAACGTCTATGAATTTGGCAAGTTCTATGGTGCCCGTGTAATACAATGGATGTTCTCCCTATTCCAGTAGATCGTGTGTTGTACCTATTACAATTTCACTGTTTTTTCATGTGTGTGTAGTAATTCTCATAGATGCTCAATTTGTAACAATCCTCAAACAACTTACAATTGCGAATTACAGTATATTATTACAATCCTCATTAAACTTGATAGTAATAAAATTAAGCATAAAAGTTGCATCAGAGTCCAGACAACTAAAAAAACAGCATACCTGGTGTTATAGAAAAAGGTCTCTATGGAGCCTGCATCACTAGACATGTAACAACTGGCTTTCCATGAGAGCTCCAGATGAGATTATTAAGTATGTTCCGCGTCAAACCATGCCTATTTTTCAATTCATATAAGTCTTTGCGTGCTATGGTGATTACTAAATCTGTTTTGTTGGCTTCTTTCTCAACAATATCATGGACATCTTGGAGGGCATCCTCAAATAATCTTTCGGCTGGAAAAAGAGGATCAGTCAAAGCGGCGTGCCATGATCAATAGGTATTGTCACTGCTGTTGTGTGAAACAAAATCTAAACTTGGAGAAGCGGGTCTTTGTTCGGCATTCAAAGGGTCATTTGCAGCCTGAAACAAAAACAAAACAAGTTATAATAGCATTACCATGCAATCACACTGTAACATCCCAAAACTTAATCCAAGGATAATCAAGATAAATCTACACAATTTAGGGTGAGCAAAAACTTTTCCTTTTAAAATGGTTAAGCCCTCATATGTGTGTGCATTTAAATAGGAGTTGTTTGGAATTGCCATGAATGAGTGATCTATTGTTTGTAAAATGATTCTAAGGTGAATTAAACATCATTTAGATCATTCCCAAACAAATCCCAAAGAAAAAGAAATCAAAAAGAATTAATTAAGCCAATGGTCACTTTTGCCATTTTAATCACATAGCCTACTTTGGTTATTCATAGAACTCAAATCTTAATAGAAACAATTGTGGTTCTTTGCACCCCTTGCTAGTACAAGTAGTGATGTGCCAAGACCCACTTTGTTTCTTCCCAAAAACTTTCAAACACTAAATTTAAATGACATTTGAAAATTGAATGTAGTTCATATGTATAGATCCCACTTTCTCAAAAACCACTCAAATGAATTCCATTTAATCAATCCTAGCAACCATTGTCTACCAAGCATCAGATCAAAGCATCCACCAAAAATCAGCTCAAAATTCAAAAATTTCTCTCATGCGGCCATTGTGTCGAACAGGTGGTAGGCAGAGATCAAATGGCCTAACTAATACTGTTGCTAGTTAAGCCCTTGTCCCCCATTGGACCCGTTCTACTCTCCCCTGTCCCCCGTGAGTCCAACCAAGCCATCAACCAGCCTCCCCTTCCCCGTAGCACCAGTGCAGCGCCGCCCAAATGAGGTCACCGCCGGCCAAACGCGGGCAGCACGCCAGGGACCGAGCCGCGCCATTCCAGCGTGCCCACTAGCTCCGCCCAACCCTACCACCGCCCACGGTCCACCCCTCGATCAACCCCAGCCCCTGGACCACCTCAGCACCATGCTGCCCGTTCTCTCTGCTCGCAGCCAGAGCACCCCAAAGTGCGATCGCCGCCAGCACGCAGCTGACCGTGCCTTGACATCATATCGCGCACGCTGCTCTGCCTCGACCCCAACAACCCACCAGACATGGCCGTGCAACGCCGCGCGACCCACAGTCGCCATGATCACCGTCGAGCAAAGCCTCTGTCCCACAGAGCGCATGAAGCCCCCGATAGTTAGGCACCGCCCCTAGCCGTGCCATTGTGCCGTAGTTGACCGCCAGCAGACCACCCACCGTCTTCCTACCTCGCCACGCCGGTAGCCCCCCTGTTTTGCCGTCACCGACGAGCCGCGCCCATCCCTCTCGGTCTCACCGTCGAACCTATATAGGAAGGCCTCTTGATCGCCCGCCTCGCCACACTAGCTAGAGCCCTGGTACGTCCCCAGTAGACCCCCACCGGCCATTTAGGGTTCGGTCTCGCCAGCGATGAGTCCGTCATCGACGATGACTATGGACCGTTGATCTATCTTTTAATCGTAGCGCCCAGATCGCTCGATACTGTTTCAGGTTTTAGTCATTGACAAAGGACCCCCTGTCATCGCTTCAAGGCCGCTAAGCGGCACTGGGCCGGCCCATTTAGTTTCCCGCCTAAGTCCACAGATTCAAAAATAGGTTTTGCTATTTTAATTCAAACCTAGTTCTTTCCCTTAGTTTAAAAATCAATTTAGGAAAATTTACTGAACCAAATTGAGTGATTCCAATTTTGTTGGAAAGCTTCTGAAAAGATCTATCCAAGCCCGTTGGATTTAAATCTTTTAGAGTTAGAGATCTCTCCTAGTAAAAATAGCAAGACAGAAGCATTTGCACATTCAAACATTTTTTATAAAATCAACCATAATAGCTTTTGAGTTTATTCCAACTCTCAAAAATCACATTCAACCATACCTATCTGAATATGTAATAATATTAAGGTTTGCATGCAGTGACTTTGGACTAGTACCAAAATAATGCTATATAGGCATTTCTAGTCACTTTAAATCATTAAATATTAAACTTAAACTTATTAAAATGTGATCCAACCTTTAAATCACAATCCCATATGTGGTGATGACATGTGTCCACATGATCCCATATTTTAATTGGAGAATATTAAATCTTAGTTAATTTCAATGAGTAGAAATTACTTTTCTCAAATAAAAAGAATGAGGCTAGTTAATTCAACCTTATGATGCTTGTGATGATATTAGATCATCAAATGTGTTCCTTAGTGTGCTAATTAGACTAGTTAAGTATTGTTTGGTGATTGTGTATTCCGTATGTATTTATAGACGATAGTACCGACCAAGCTTATGAGGAGGAGGAGTTCTACCAAGAGGAGGAGGAAGAAAACTTCAACCCCTGCACCAACCAAGTTATTATTGGCAAGCTAACACTTGCAAGAATAACATCTAGCAAGCCATCATGAACAATGCAAGCTAACCCTTGCAAACTAGATAACCTAAGCAAGATGCATTAGGCATGCTTTGGTTATACCCTTTTAACTTATACCTATTCTAAGTTTTATTTACAAGATTTACTTCCTTTACTTTACCAAAGTACGTTACTTGTTTAAAGGTAGAATAAAGAGTATAAAACTTGACCTATCTAGTTAAACTTAGATGTCATTCTATGGCATGAGATTGACATTAGCATCCCACATTAGTGAACACTCTTAACTTAGTAGTTGGAACAAAACCCAAAACTTGATTTCACTCTAGATGGGAATACTGGGTGAAAATGACTTTGAAAACCTTGGAATGATGAGTCATTCTAGTGAGATGTTTTAACATGTTTTGATAAACACAAATAGTTTATGATGATGAAAATGTTAAGGCATGAGCCTTAGCCCTTTTATAAAATTGATGGTTGGGTTCGGATGCGATACCATTCCAATTTTACCGTACAACCACAATACCTGAATTGGGTAAGGCTTAGCCGGAAGTTTATATGTATTAGTATTTGTTCCCTCGTGGGAGAGGTTTGAGCTGAGGCTACCTCTCAATGTTGTCCACCTATGTAGTGCCCAAGATGACAGATGGTCATGGTTGGGAGACCATGCTCATATGAGAGGTGCTTATACTAGGGTGGGTAATGGAAAGGTTATTTTTGATTATCTGCATACTAAGTCTGATGATTCAGGGTTATCCCTGATAGATGTATCGAATCTTGTGGTGAAAGTGTACCACCTCTGCAGAGTGTCAAACTATTCGAATAACGCGTCATGATTATGGACGATTAGTGCCATACTATTCCGTTGTCAGATGTTTTCAAGACAACTTGTGAAATGAATTGTGACATGACTTGACCACAACAGAGTTGTGACTATGACAATTAAGTTCCCACTTAGGTGTTTTCAAACTTCTTTTAGCTTTCTTTGTTTCTGAACTCACCTTAGGTTTCAAACTTAACTTTACAAACAAACTTAGAGTTAGCCTTTTTCCTACTAGAACTATACTACTTGTTAGTAGTAGTTTGCGAGTACTTAAAGAGTACTCATGGCTTTTGTCCCTGGTTATTCCTATGGCTAGACTATGAAGGAGATTACCAAGATGAAGGACAGCAGGACGGCTATGATAACTAGGACTATCTCCCATCGCCAGCATTGCCTGTGACTCTGAAGATGGACCCCACTACTACGCTATTTATTCTCCTACTTGATTGTACTAAGACTGGATCATAGGATCCTTTATGTGTGTAAGACCTTATTTATGGTTTGTAATGGATGATGTACTGTGATATCCAATCTGTTATGTCTCACAAAAATGGTAATCCTGGGATTGCGATGTATGGCATAACAGGCATCTGGGATTAAAAATCGGATGTTGACATACACCACCATGAATTTTAAATGTGTCAATGCGGTAATATATAAGGAAGGAAGAAATTAATAGTGGTGGCTCATACATCTATTTCTTCTTGAATAAGTGGACCAGCTGGCGCCATGGAGCGATGCGAGCTGGTGCTGCTCTATGAAATGACTGCTCTACTTGAAGATGGCTGATACCAAGACAAAACAAGTTACTTAAACAATAGACTTGCGAAACAAACTACACGTTTATTTCGAATAACAATGCGAGCAATCAACCAAAGTACCTGATGCAGACTGTTCAAACTAGAATGTGCAGAACATGAATAAAACGAATATGAAAAATAAGCCATTATGTTTCTCATATATAAACTAGCCAGGCACTACGCAACGAAATCTTCCACTGATTTAATCATAGACAAAAAAAGAGTAACTTCGCCAACAAAAACACATCAATTGTGAGCCTCGAATATGATAGCCAGATAATTTCAGACAAACAATGAATCAAGCAATCATACATTGAATTATTAATGAATAGCCAGATAATTTCAACGGTTCGGCGGCCTGAGAACAACAAACTGAACCATCAAGTGCCTCGTATTAAAATAGCCAGTTCATGTAACTATGATACATAGTAGATACAAGAGTGAGATGAAGTGTACATAGTTCCTTATGATACATGTGTGGATCTTATCGCTAGTGTGGCCTTGTTCTTATTATCAGAAAACTCGGATGCAATACACACGGCCTCTCCATATCTAGGAAATTGAACTAAGAACATGGAACAAAAGCAGATCATAGTGGGGCTAAAATGTTTGACGCTAATTTTTGGCAAAACAAATATGAAGACAAGAAAGACAAATGGTAAATTTAAGCAAACAAAAAATGTGGCAAGGACCAAACTTCGGGTGGGGGCCTTACGGTAGGTGTTACACGAGATCTACGGTGGCTCATGTGGACGGGTGGACTATATACTCCATTGTTGCTCCTTTGCATAAAGGTAAGGCCAACTGTAAATACAAACATGTTCCAACATGATATATGTTGGCATGAAGTGAAACAAAAGTGATGGGGTCTTACAAGATTATAGGAGCCATTCACTCAATGATATTGTGTGCAAACTGAGGCTACTCCTAGCATAATAACAACAGACAGTTTGAGCCGCAGGTTAGGATGGATCAAATCAATAGTACATAACACGATGGAAATAGTATGACGTGTGTAAATGTGTAGTATAGGACAGTAGGACAATAACACGATGGAAATGCTATAGTTCGTAAATCGGCAATGAGAGAGATATTATATAATCATATCTCATGTGGATAGGTACAGCAGAGAATGTAAACAAATATGTTAAGTGAATAATAATTCACAAAGAAATAGTACAATACATAAAAACAGTTCAACGCGTGGAGTTTAAGCATAACCACAACGGGTTAATTTGTTATATAACAGGTGTATATCAAGTAAAGAACCTGTAAGTTAGGAAATTTAGCACGAACACAATACATTGCCAACAAACAAATCACGCAGGGAGATCTGGTTTTACCTCGGTCAGGGCAGCGTCTAGGCCTCCTCCGCATCCTCATGGGTCACGTCGAGGTCGCTGAAGGTGCTACGGTCCTAGTGGGTGTCGATGACGGGGAAACAGATCTTGGGCGGGCGAGGATATGAGAAGAATGCTGGACCACGGCGTCCGTGGAGCAGATCCTAGGCGGTCGATGATGTGCTCAGTGCGCCGGAAAAGAGAGTTCATTGAGCAGATCAGGTGTGGCGGGTACGCCGGCTAAAGTGCAGCGGGGATGTCCCGGCCATTGACGTATTCCTCGATAAGAGAAAGGGGGTAGGGTTTAGGTACTGCTAGCACTATACTGGAAAAAATATGAGTGAAGCCCCCCACCCACGAATTTAATAGGGGTCGAATGGGAATTTCGAAGTATCTGAAATTTTGAGGCACGGACTATGTCTGGATACATGGGATATTTTCCGCTTTATTCTGGTTTTTAATTTGGTCATGGTCCATGAAATAATAGAAATTTGGTAGGCCGTACCCCTATATGTTCAGGAATCCAAGGCCATACTCCCTCAATCCAACACCTCAACTGATCATCCATGGCCGTACTCCCAATGCTCAGGATCTCAAAGAAGAATGGATATCATACTTAGGAGTTTCGAAAAATTATGAGATAAATTACATCATGTTGGGAGGATGATGTTATACAATCATGCAAATTTTCAAGTTCCAAGTCATATTCATTTCATGGTCATTTTAGGAGTCATCTTATTAACAAGTTTTTTTACATACATAGGTGATGCCCTAAGGTCGTCCGCAATGTGTAAAAAGGCACAACTTAAGGCCTATGTGGCATCCGCTAATTAAGGCTCACCTTATACAGTGTGGAGAAAATAAAGTTATCTTTAAGCCTAAGGTGCACCTCAAAACCTATGGGTTGCCCATAGAAAATATAAAATTCATTTCCCCCCTCTCCTTATTTCTCATGTGATCATTTTCAAAAGGGGTTCAAAAAATTTAAGATTCTAAATCTTAGCAAGAATTTAAACCTATCATCGAAACTCTCGCTGGTTTCTGATATATTAATTTTGACCCCTCGATTATCTGAGCCTCACGTCCAGGGCACATGTAATTTACTAGTACTTGTAGTTTCAAATTTGACCTAATTTCGATAAATCGACATAAAGTCATTTTAATGGGAAGAGTTATCTAGGAAGCTTGAAAACTCATAAAACATGGGAATCACAAGTACAACATGTTGTCAATCTACTATCTATTTCTGTTAACTTGGCTTGTTCCATCCATATCCAATATGCTTTGGACTTCTCTTTACGGTAAAGAACAACTAACCTCGCTCGTCTTCACTCGGAAAATGTAGAATTGAATGTTCTTTCATGGTAGTTGGACACTCACACCCACGGCACTGCTTACTACTAGAAAATGCACCCATCTACCTCTAAAATTACATTTAATTTAAGAGCAATCTACCCCGCTTACTTGTAGCTCAAGTTTGACCTAATTTCGTTAAATTGTCAAGATGCAAAATCTTAGCAAGAAGTTGAACCTATCGTCAAAACTCTCGTTGTTTTCCGATATATTAATTGTGACCCCTTGATGGGTACCTCCAAATTAAAAGCTTTTTCGTAGAACTTTCAAAGAAAAACATACAATTTACTTGTAGTTTAAAATTTGACCTAATTTCGATAAATCGACTTAAAGTCATTAAAATGGGCAGAGTTAGCTAGGAAGTTTGAAAGCTCATAAAACATGGGAATATGTGGTACAACATGTTGGTCCACTATATATGTGTGTAAACTTGGCATCGCATTCACATCCAATATTCTCCGGACTTCTTACGAAAAAGAATAACCTCGCTCATCTTCACTCGAAAAATGTAGAATTTAATGTTCTTTCCTGATAGTTGGAAACTCACATTGATGACATTGTTTACTACTCCCTCTGTTCAGAAATATAATACATTTTAGTTTTGTGAAATGAATGTATCTAGATGCTATTTGGATTATAGGTTCGCTCCGAACCTTTATGAACCTATATACTAAAAGACGTCTAGATACATTCGATTCACAAAACTAAAATTTCTTATATTTCTGAATGGAGGGAGTACAACAAGATCCACCGATCTACCTCTGAAAGTACAATCTATCACGCTTACTTGTAGCTCAAGTTTGACCTAATTTCTTTAAATTGTCAAGATGCAAAATCTTAGCAAAAAGTTGAACTTGTCGTCAAAACTCTCAGTGTTTTATGATATATTAATTGTGACCCCTCGATTGGTACCTCCAAAATATTTTTCGTAAAACTTTCAAAGAAACCTACAATTTACTTGTAGTTTCAAATTTGACCTAATTTCGATAAATCGACATAAAGTCATTCGATCAAATGGGAAGAGTTAGCTAGGAAGTTTCAAAAATCATAAATAAAACATGGGAATCATTTGTACAACATGTTGGTCCACTATATATGTCGGTAAACTTGTCTTCTGGCATTCATATCCAATATTCTTCTAACATTTCTTTACGGAAAAGAACAACCTCGCTCGTCATCACTCGGAAAATTGAGAATAAGTGAATGTTCTTTCCTGATATAGATGGAAAATCACACCAATGACACTGTTTACTACAAGAAAATGCACCCATCTACCTCTCTGAAAAGTCATATATTTCAACAGCAATCTATCATGCTTACTTGTAGCTCATGTTTGACCCAATTTAATTAAATAGTGTCATGTGATGCAAAATCTTAGCAAGAAGGCAAACCTATTGTCAAAACTCTCGGTTGTTTCTCATATACTGATTGTGACCCCCCGATTGGTACGGTACCTTCAAAAGCTTTTTTGTAAAACTTTCAGAGCAACCTACAATTTAGTTATAGTTCATGTTTGACCTAATTTCGATAAATCGGCATGTAGTCATTCAAGTGGGCAAAGTTAATTAGCTAGGGAGTTTGAAAACTCAAAAAAATATGGGAATCGTAAGTAAAACACGTTGGTACACTTAATATGTCTAGAAACTTGGATTATGGCATTGAGATCCATATTGTTCAGGCTTTCTTTGCAGAAAACTGAGAATTTTATTTCCTAATAGTTGGAAACTCACACTAAAGACATTGTTTACTACAAGAATATGCACCCAGCTACCTCCGAAAATACATTTAATTGAAGAGAATCTATCACACTTACTTGTAGATCAAGTTTGACCTAATTTCGTTAATCGACAAGAAGTCACTGAAGTGTGCAAAGTTAGCTAGGAAGCTTGAAAAATCCTAGCACTAAAAACTTGGGTATTGCGTATAAGAAACCATGGTCCAGATTGTGTGATAATTGGGGTGGTTGCATTTTCTTGTAACCATGGTAGGTCTCGTAGGAGTGAGGTGCTTGATAGTTAACACGGTCGGTGCAAGTACAAGTTACATCAAGGGCCTCATAAAAATGAAAATTGCACCCAACTCCGCGCATTTAGCACAAGGACCCTAAAACTAAGCAATGAAGTGTGTGTTTTGAGGTTTGCGCATACTAGCGTTGATCGTGCTAAAGACTATCAGTAAAATCGTTGTAGATGCTAAGAATGGAAAAGAAGATCCAACGGTTAGCAATGTTTGGATTTGCTAGTCTTAATCCAACGGTCAATATTAAAAGTTATCCGTACATAATACAATGGTATGGTATGGTATTGTAAGAGATAAGACAAGATAAAGATAAGATAAGAAGTATTGTGAATAGGTGATCTTTTGAGTAACCTTCCCTCCCGATGTTTGGGAAGCAAGTGAAAATTTCGAAAACCAGAAAAGTTTGAATTTTTTGCTGCCAAGGACCATAGTGGTTTCCTTCCTATGTACTCCTCGTCCCTACTCCACACCAACATGGCTACCAAACATGACAGAGACACAGAGCCGCCATACCAAGGCACACGTGCGCAACACGACGTTGTGGATGAGGGAGAGATCAGTCGGGCAGGTGCGCGAGTGGAAAGGGGAGGAGAGAGGGACGATGGTTGGTGAGAGGCAGCAAAGGAGAGAGAAAACACACAATTTGTTTTGCATTCATAGGTCCTGACATTTCCTACTAGTAGAGTGGTCGCAGGAGTACCTCGTCTCAGGAACCCATCATAACTTTCCTCTAACATCAAACCGCCTCGAACTCCTCTTCGATGCTGCCCTCTTACCCTGCCTATGTTGTATTCTCTCAGCATGTACATCATGTGGACAGAGGTGAGCATATGTCTAAGCAAAGAAATGAGTACTACTACTAGTGTACTACTCCTATACTATTTGCTTTTTCCCTAATAAGGGCATCAGTAATGTGTACAAAAGCACACCTTAAGGCCTAGTATGTGGCATCCGCTAAGGTTCACCATATACATTGTGGAGAAAATAAAGTTTGTATCTTTAAGCCTAAGGTGCACCTCAATATTGTGGGTTTTCCATATAGAATAGAAAAATCATTTTCCCTCTCTCCCTATTTGATGTGATCATTTTCAAAAGGTGTTCAAAATTTTCATGATGCAAAATCTTAGCTAGATATCGAACCACTTGTCAAAACTCTCTATGGTTTATGATATATTAATTAACCGCTCGATGGGTACCTCCAGAAGATTTTTTCATAAAACTTTCAAAGCGGCCTACAATTTATTACTTGTAGTTCAAGTTTGACCAAATTTCATTAAATTCAAGAGCAATCTATCGCGCTTACTTATAGCTCAAGTTTGACCTAATTTTATTAAACTTTCAAGATGCAAAATCTTAGCAAGAAGATGAACCTATCATCATAAATCTCCGTGGTTTCTAATATATTAATTGACCCCCCTGATGTGTACGTCTAAGAGCTTTTTCGTAAAACTTTCAAAGCAACCTACATAGTTTACTTGTAGTAGTTCAAATTTACCTATTATATTTTTCTGCTTTACCTATTACTAGTAAGTTGCACGTGCCCTGCACGTGAGACTCAAATAATAGGCGTCTCACATATCATCACTATATAAAATTATAATAGGTCAAGTAGAAAAAATTATAAATTTGATCAACATATATAAAGTATCGGTGTATATTTGGTTCTTGTACTTTGTATATCACGTAAAAGTCAATGATTATTAGCTATATAAAACTTGAAAATGTTGGTAACATGGTCTAGAGAAATGACGGAGAAGATTCTAGAATGATGGAGAAGTGTGTTTTGAGGTTTGTGCATAGCATTCATTGTGATGAATACTATCAATAGAATCTTATAGATGCTAGAATGGAAAAAGAAGATCCAATGTCTTGAAATGTTGGGATTTGTGAGTCTTGATCCAATGGTCAATATTCAAAGTTATTCGTACACTATATAGTGGTAAGATAAGATAAGATACATTACAGATGGCCTAAGTCTAGTACAAGGCTTAAAGACATGTTTGTTTTCTCCACAATGTATAAGGTGAACCTTAGGAAATGCCACATAGGGCTTAAGGTGTGCTTTTTTACACATTGCGGATGCCCTTACCCATGAGAGCATCTCCAACATCATTGCTATTTTTGATTGCAAAAAAGTAGCTATAGGAAGAGGAAAGAGAAGGTTCAACAATACCAAAAAATCTTGCTTTGCTAGCCTTCCTATAATACTATTAAGTTGCACGTGCCCTACATGTGAGACTATGATAATAGACGTCTGACATACCATCACTATATAAAATTATAATAGGTAAAGCAGAAAAAATATAAATTTGATCAAAATCTATAAAGTATGGGTGTATATTTAGTTCTTGTACTTTGTATCTCTACTACTATAATGGAGAAGTTTTGAATTGGATCCATAGCACCAATCCTGACCATGGGGCTATTAGATCCAATGGTCTAGAGCAGCTGGGTTCGTGTTAAATAGTACCTAGAGAAAACTGCACCATGTTCTATAACCATCATGTCACCACCCCCAAAATTCCATAGCACAGTAGGTTGAATTCTCAATATGTGTAGATAGATATTATTAATAGACTTAATTTATACATTTTGGGGGTGGTGACATGATGGTTCTACAACATGGTGGAGTTTTCTCTAGGTACGTACTATTCAACACAAATCCAGTTGCTCTAAACCATTGGATCTAACAGTCCAACGGTAAGGATTGGTGCTATGGATCCAATTCAAAACTGGTCCACTATAGTAGTAGAGAGAATACAACCTACTGTGCTATGATATTTTGGGGGTGGTGACATGATGGTTCTAGAACATGCATGGTGGAGTTTTCTCTAGGTACTATTCAACACGAATCCAGCTTCTCTGAACCATTGGATCTAACAGCCCAACAATCAGGATTGGTGCTATGGATCCAATTCAAAACTGCTCCATTATAGTTGTAGAAATATCTTACCACTATATAGTGTACAGATAACTTTGAATATTGACCATTGGATCAAGACTCGCGAATCCCACCATTTCTAGGCGTTGGATCAAGACTCGTGAATACAAACATTTCTGGAAGATTCTATTGATATTCTTCAGCATAATGAATGCTATGCACAAACCTCAAAACACACTTCTCCATCATACTAGAATCTTCTCCCTCGTAGCTAATAATCGTTGACTTCTACATTATCTTACCTTATCTTATCTTACCACTATATAGTGTACGGATAAATTTGAATCTTGACTGTTGGATCAAGACTCTCGAATCCCAGCATTTCTAGCCGTTGGATCTTCTTTTCCATTCTAGCATGCGAAAGATTTTAAGATTTTATTGATAGTCTTTGGCATAATGAATGCCATGCACAAACCTCAAAACACACTTCTCCATCATACTAGAATCTTCTCCCTTATTTCTCTAGACCATGTTATCAAAAATTTCATGTGTTATGTAGCTAATAATCTTTGACTTCTACATGATGATACAAAGTACAAGGACCAAATTTACACCCATACTTTATAGATATTGATCAAATTTATAATTTATTGTGTGTTACCAATTATAATTTTTATATAGTGATGATATGTCATACGTCTACTATCTGAGTCTCACGTGCAAGGCATGTGCAACTTACTAGTATCATATAGAAGTCAACGATTATTAGTTATCTAAAACTTGAATTTTTTTGTAACATGGTCTAGAGAAATGAGGGAGAAGATTCTAGAATGATGGAGAAGTGTGTTTTGAGTTTTGTGCATAGCATTCATTGTGATGAAGACTATTAATAGAATCTTCTAGATAGTAGAATGGAAAAGAAGATCCAACGGCTGGAAATGTTGGGATTCGCGAGTTTTGATCCAACGATCAATATTAAATTTTATTAATATACTATATAGTGGTAATATAAGATAATTTATATAGTGATGATATGCTAGACGTCTATTATCTGAGTCTCACGTGCATGGCACGTGCAATTTACTAGTACTTGTAGTTTCAAATTTGACCTAATTTCGATAAATCGATATAAAGTTATTCTAATGTGTAGAGTTAGCTGGGAAGTATGAAACTCATAAAACATGGGAATAGTTGGTATAACATGTTGGTCCAACATATATGTATGTAAACTTGGCTTGTGTTATTCTGATCCAATATTCTTTGGACTTTTCTTTAGGAAAAAGAACAACCTCGCTCATATTCACTCGAAAAATGTAGAATTGAATGTTCTTTCTTGATAGTTGGAAAATCACACCGACGACACTGTTTACTACAAGAAGATGCAACGATGATCTCCCTTTGAGAAGACATTTAATTCAAGAGCAATTATGGCTTTTACTTGTAGCTAGCTCAAGTTTGACCTAATTTCGTTAAATTGTCAAGGTGTAAAGGCTTAGCAAGAAGTTGAACCTATCGAAGAAACTCTCGCTGGTTTCTGATATATTAATTTTAACCGCTCGATGGGTACCTCCAGAAGCTTTTTCGTAAAACTATCAAAGAAAAACCTGCAATTTACTTGTAGTTTCAAATTTGTCCTATATCCGAGATATCGACATAAGTCATTCAAATGGCTGGGGTTAGCTAGGAAGCTTAAAAACTCATAAAACATGGGAATCGCAAGTACACCATGTTGTCGATCCACTGTGTATGTCTGTCAACTTGGCTTGTGGCATCCACATCCAATATTCTTTGGACTTCTCTTTACGGCAAAGAACAACTAACCTCGCTCGTCTTCCTTGGAAAATGTAGAATTGAATATTCTTTCCTAGTAGTTGGACACTCACACCCACGGCACTGCTTACTATCAGAAAATGCACCCATCTACCTCTGAAATGACATTTAATTCTAGAGCAATCGATCTCGCTTACTTGTAGCTCCAGTTTGACCTAATTTCGTTAAATTGTCAAGATGCAAAATATTAGCAAGAAGTTGAACCTGTCATCAAAACTCTCGTTGTTTTCCAATATATTAATTGTGACCCTCGATGGGTACCTCCAAATTAAAAGCTTTTTGGTAAAACTTTCAAAGCAAAACCTACAATTTACTTGTAGTTTCAAATTTGACCTAATTTCGATAAATCTACTTAAAGTCATTAAAATGGGCAGAGTTAGGCAGGACGTTTGAAAGCTCATAAAATATGCGAATCGTTCGAATAACATGTTTGTCCATTATACATGTGTGTGAACTTGGTATGGCATTCAAAACCAATATTTTCCGGACATCTTATGAAAAAGAACAACCTTGCTCGTCTTCACTCAGAAAATGTAGAATTGAATGTTCTTTTATGATAGTTGGAAACTCACACTGACGAAATTGTTTACTACAACAAGATGGACCGATCTACCTATGAAAATACATTTTAATTCAAGAGCAATCTATCGCACTTACTTGTAGCTCAAGTTTGACCTTATTTCGTTAAATTGTCAAGATGCAAATCTTAGCAAGAAGTTGAACCTATCGTCAAAACTCTCGGTGTTTTATGATATATCAATTGTGACCCCTCGATAGGTACCTCCAATAGATTTTTCGTAAAATTTTCAAAGCAACCTACAATTTACTTATAGTTTCAAATTTGACCTAATTTTGATAAATCGACATAAATTCATTCGGTCAAACGGGCAGAGTTAGCTAGGAAGTTTGAAAACTCATAATTAAAACATGGGAATCATTGGTACGACATGTTGGTCCACTATATATGTCGGTCAAACTTGGCCCATTTGTTTCTCATATATTGATTGTGACCCCTCGATCGATACAGTACCTCCAAAAGCTTTTTCGTAAAACTTTTAGAGCAACCTACAATTTAGTTATAGTTTAAGTTTGACCTAATTTTGATAAATCGGCATGTAGTCATTCAAGTGGGCAGAGTTAATTGGCTAGGGAGTTTGAAAACTCAAAAAACATATGGGAATCGTAAGTAAAACATGTTGGTCCACTTAATATGTCTAGAAGCTTGGCTTATGGCATTGAGATCCATATTCTTCAGGCTTTCTTTGCAGAAAAGAACTATCTCATCATCACTCAGAAAACTGAGAATTTTACCTGATAGTTGGAAACTCACACTAACGACATTGTTTACTACAAGAAGATGCACTCATCTACCTCCGAAAATACATTTCAGTCAAGAGCAATCTATCACGCTTAATTGTAGATCAAGTTTTACTGAATTTCATTAATCGACAAGAAGTCACTCAAGTGTGTGAAGTTAGCTAGGTATCTTGAAAAATCTTTGTTCTAAAAATTTGGGTATTACCTATAAGAAAACATGGTCCAATTTGTGTGATAATTGGGGTGGTTGCATTTTCTTTTAACTGTGGTAGGTCTTGTAGGAGCGAGGTGCTTGGGAGTTAACATGATCGATGGAAGTACAAGTTACATCAAGGACCTCATAAAAATGAAAACTGCACCCAACTCCATGCATTTAGCACAAGGACCCTAAAACTGAGCAATGAAGTGTGTGTTTTGAAATTTGTGCATACTATCTTTCATTGTGCTAAAGACTATCATTAGAATCTTTGTAGATGCTAAGAATGGAAAAGAAGATCCAACAGTTAGCAATATTTGGGTTTGCCGGTCTTGATCCAATGGTCAATGTTCAAAGTTATCCGTACACTATATACAGTGGTATGGTATGGTATTGTAAGAGATAAGACAAGATAAATATAAGATAAGAAGTACTGTGAATGGTCGATCATTTGAGTAACCTTCCCTTCCGATGTTTTGGAAGCAAGTGAAAATTTTGAAAACTAGAAAAGTTTGAATTTTTTGCCGCCAAGGATCAAAGTGGTTTCCCTCCAATGTACTCCTCGTCCCTACTCCACACCAATGTGGCTGCCGAACACGCCAGAGACACATAGCCACCATACCAAGTCACATGTGCCTAGCACCACGCTGTGAACGAGGGAGAGATCAGCCAGGCCAGTGCGCGAGGGGAAAGGGGAGGAGAGAGGGAGGATGAATGGTGAGAGGCAGCAAAGGAGAGAGAAAACACACAATTTGTTTTGCGTGCATTGGTCCTGAAATTTACTACTAGTAGAGCGGCCGCAGGAGTACCTCGTGCCAGGAACCCATCATAACTTTCCTTTGACAACGAACCACCTTCAACTCCTTTTTGTTGATGCCCTCTTCCCCTACCTACATTTTATTATCTGAGCATGTACAGCGCGTGGACAGAGGTGAGCATATGTCTAAGCAAAGAAATGAGTACTACTACTAGTGTACTACTCCTATACTATTTTCTTTTTCCCTAATAAGGGCACCAACAATGTGTACAAAAGCGCACCTTAAGGCCTAGTATGTGGCATTCGCTAAAGTTCACCATATACATTGTGGAGAAAATAAAGTTTGTATGTTTAAGACTAAGGAGCACCTCAAGCTTGTGGGTTGCCCATAGACAATAGAAAAATCATTTCCCCTCTCTTCCTATTACATGTGATCATTTTCAAAAGGTGTTCAAAATTTTCATGATGCAAAATCTTAGCTAGAAGTCAAACCACTCATCAAAACTCTCTTTGTTTTGTGATATATTAATTAACCGCTCGATGGGTACCTCTAGAAGCTTTTTTCATAAAACTTTCAAAGCAGCCTACAATTTATGACTTGTAGTTCAAGTTTGACCTAATTTCATTAAATTCAAGAGCAATCTATCACGCTTAGTTGTAGCTCAAGTTTGACCTAATTTCATTAAACTGTCAAGATGCAAAATCTTAGCAAGAAGATGAACTTGTCGTTAGAACTCTCTGTGGTTTCTGATATATTAATTGACCCCCCCCCCTCCGATGAGTACTTCTAAGAGCTTTTTTGTAAAACTTTCAAAGCAACATACACAATTTACTTGTAGTAGTTCTAATTTTACCTATTATATTTTTTCTGCTTTACCTATTAAAATTTAATATAGTGATGATAGGTTAGATGTCTATTATCTGAGTCTCACGTGCAGGACACGTGCAATTTACTAGTACTTGTAGTTTCAAATTTGACCTAATCTCGATAAATCGACATAAAGTCATGCTAATGGGCAGAGCTAGCTGAGAAGTTTGAAAACTCAAAAAACATGGGAATCATCAGTACAACATGCTTGTCCAATATATATGTATGTAAACTTTGCTTGGGGCATTCATATCCAATATTCTTTGGATTTTTCTTTAGGAAAAAGAACAACCACGCTCGTGTTCACTCGGAAAATGTAGAATGGAATGTTCTTTGTTGATAGTTGGAAACTTACACCGATGATGTTGTTTACTACAAGAAGATGCATTGATGATCTGCCTCTGAAAAGACATTTAATTCAAGAGCAATCTATGTCGTTTACTTGTAGCTAGCTCAAGTTTGACGTAATTTCGTTAAATTGTCAAGATGCAAAGTCTTAGCAAGAAGTTGAACCTTGGTTGCAAACTCTCGCTGGTTTCTGATATATTAATTTTGACCCCTCGATGGGTACCTCCAAAAAAAATTCGTAAAACTATCAAAGCAAAACCTACAATTTACTTGTAGTTTCAAATTTGTCCTAATTCCGATATATCGACATAAAGTCATTCAAATGGGCGGGGTTATCTAGGAAGCTTGAAAACTCATAAAACATGGAAATCGCAAGTACAACATGTTTTCGATCCACTATGTATGTCTGTCAACTTGGCTTGTGGCATCCACATCCAATATTATTTGGACTTCTCTTTACGGAAAAGAACAACTAACCTCGCTTGGCTTCACATGGAAAATATAGAATTGAATGTTCTTTCCTAGTAGTTGGACACTCACACCCACGACACTTCTTACAACCATAAAATGCACCCATCTACCTCTGAAATGACATTTAATTAAAGAGCAATCTATCTCGGTTACTTGTAGCTCAAGTTTGACCTAATTTCGTTAAATTCTCAAGATGCAAAATCTTAGCAAGAAGTTGAACCTATCGTCAAAACTATCTTTGTTTTCCGATATATTAATTCTGAACCCTCGGTGGGTACCTCCAAATTAAAAGCTTTTTCCTAAAACTTTCAAAGAAAAACCTACAATTTACTTGTAGTTTCAAATTTGACCTAATTTCGATAGATCAACTTAAAGTCCTTAAAATGGGCATAGTTAGCTAGGAAGTTTGAAAGCTCATAAAACATGGGAATCGTTGGTACAACATTTTTTGTAAAACTGTCAGTGTTTTATGATATATTAATTATGACCCCTCGATGGGTACCTCCAAAAGATTTTTTGTAAAACTTTCAAAGCAACCTACAATTTACTTGTAGTTTCAAATTTGACCTAATTTCGATAAATCGACATCACGTCATTCGTTCAAATGGGCAGAGTTAGCTAGGAAGTTTGAAAACTCATAAATAAAACATGGGAATCGTTGGTACAACATTTTGTTTCACTATATATGTCTATAAACTTGGCGTGGCATTCACATCCAATAAACTCCAGACGTCTTACGAATAAGAACAACCTCGCTTGTCTTCACTCAGAAAATGTAGAATTGAATGTTCTTTCCTGTTAGTTGGAAACTCACACTGATAGCATTCTTTAGTACAACAAGATGCACCGATCTACCTCTAAAAATACATTTAATTCAAGAGGAATCTATCGCTCTTACTTGTAGCTCAAGTTTGACCTAATTTCGTTAAATTGTCTAGATGCAAAATCTTAGTAAGAAGTTGAACCTATTGTTAAAACTCTCGGTGTTTTATGTTATATTAATTGTGACCTGTCAATGGGTACCTCCAAAAGGTTTTTCATAAAACGTTCAAAGCAAACTACAATGCATAGTACTTGTAGTTTCAAATTTGACCTAATTTCGATAAATCGACATAAAGTCATTCGGTCAAATGGGCAGAGTTAGCTAGGATGTTTGAAAACTCATAAAACATGGGAATCATTTGTACAACATGTTGGTCCACTATATATGTTGGTAAACTTGGATTCTGGCATTCAGATCCAATATTCTTTGGACACTTCTTTACGGAAAAGAACGACCTCGGTCGTCATCACTCGAAAAATTGAGAATTGAATGTTCTTTCCTGATAGTTGGAAAATCACACCGATGACACTTTTTACTACAACAAAATGCACCCATATACCTCTAAAAAGTCATATATTTCAAGAGCAATCTATCACGCTTACTTTGTAGCTCAAGTTTGACCCAATTTTGTTAAATAGGGTCATGATGCACAATCTTAGCAAAAAGTCAAACCTGTTGTCAAAACTCTCGGTTGTTTCTCATATATTGATTGTGACCCCCCGATGGGTACCTCCAAAAGCTTTTTCCTAAAACTTTCAGAGCAACCTACAATTTACTTGTAGTATATAGTTCAAATTTGACCTAATTTTGATTAATCGACATAAAGTCATTCAAGTGGGCAGAGCGATAAGCTAGGAAGTTTGAGAACTCATAAAACCATGGAAATCGTTAGTACAATATGTTGGTCTACTGTATATGTGTGAAAAATTGGCTTGTGGCATTCATATCCATATTCTTTGGACTTCCTTTATAGGAGAGAATAATCTCGACATCACTGAAAAAATTGAGAATGTTCTTTCCCGATAGTTGGAAACTCACACTGACAGCATTGTTTACTGGAAGAAGATGCACCCATCTACCCTTAAAAAGACATTTAATTCAAGAAAAATCTATCGTGCTTACTTGCTTGTAGCTCAAGTTTAACCTAATTTCGTTACATTGTCAGGATGCAAAATCTTAGCAAGAAATTGAAACTATCGTCAAATCTCTCAGTGGTTTCTAACATATTGATTGTGACCCCTCGATGGGTACCCCAAAATCTTTTTCGTAGAACTTTTAAAGCAACCTACAATTTACTTGTAGTTTCAAATTTGACCTAATTTCGATAAATCGACATAAAGTCATTCAAATGGGCAGAGTTAGCTAGGAAGTCATTCAAATATCGAAAAACATTTATTGCAATAGCAATCTTTCGCGCTTTCTTGTAGCTCAAGTTTGACCTAATTTTGTTAAACTATCAAGATGCAAAATCTTAGCAAGAAGTTGAATGTGTCATCAAAACTCTCGGTGGTTTATGATATATTAATTGACCCCTAAATAGGTACCTCCAGAAGATTTTTCATAAAACTTTCAAAGCAACCTACAATTTACTTGTAGTTCAAATTTGACCTAAATTCAAGAAATAATTGGCATAAAGTCATTCAAGTTGGCGGAGTTAGCTTAGAAGTTTGAGAGCTCATAAAACATGAGTATCGTCAGTACAACATGTTGGTCCACTATTTATGTCTGAAAACTTATCTTGTGGTACTCAGATCCATATTCTTCAGAGTTTCTATACGTAAAAAACAATCTCATCATCACTCTAGAAATATAGAATTAAATGTTTTTTCGTGATAGTTGGAAACTAACACTGACGACATTGTTTACTACATGAATATGCGCCCAACTACCTCTGAAAATACATTTAATTCAATAGCAATCAATTGCCCTTACTTGTGTAGCAAATGTTTGACCTAATTCGTTAAATCGACAAAAAGTAACTAAAGTGTCCGAAGTTAGTTGGGAACCTTGAAACATCCTATTTCTAAAATCTTTGGAATTGTAAGAAACCATGTTCCACTTTATCTGATAATCGGGGCAGTATAATTATTATTTATTTGTGGTAGGTCCCGTAGGAGCGAGGTGCTTTAGTTAACACGTGGTCGGTGGAAGTACAAGTCACATCAAGGACCTCATAAAAATGAAAATTACTTCCAAGTCCATGCATTTAGCACAAGATCCCTAAGTCTAAGCAATGAAGTGTCTTTTGAGGTTTGCGCGTATTCTAGATATTATAGAGCCAAAATTTGTTATGAAATAATCTACATTCTAGAGTTTACTACAAGTACGTATAGTAAACAAGAATCCATTAAACAAGAATCCATTAAACAGAGTGATCGTACTCTATATTAGAGTAGTAACTTGGATTGGTTGTTCACGTATCTAAGTACTACTACCAATTATAATTTCTCAAAAAAAGTACCACTAATAAATGTCGTACTAGTTTGTCTGATTTGTACTACTACTAGTACTAGTACTCACTCTGTCTGGAATTATTAAGGCCATTTAAATTTGATAAGACCAAAAAAGTTAATTACAGGTTGGTGTCGAAGTCATGCATGCAGTCCTCGGTCTCTTCCTTGCAGCACTGTACACCCTGTACCAGGCCGCAGGCTTTTCATCTCTCTCCAGGAGTAGATCTTCTTACCTCTCACTCACATGGATCTTCTTGCCTCGGTCCGTCCCTCTCTCTGTACTATACTGTCTGGTATAGTACAGTACAGCGTGCCACTTGCTTTACTCACCTGTAAACTTTATGTAGCCTTTTTGTTTTGACAAAGCATGTACAGTGTGTGAACACTGTCTAAGAAAAAAGGTGGCCAAGTGCATAGCCTTAACCGTCGCTGGTGCGCTGATGCCTAGCGTATTCATGTACAATTGTACTAGTACAGTACGAAACTCAATTAGTATATTCTTCTGTATACCCACCCAACCTGGGTTTCTCGCCGTCGGGCACTACGTCAGCAAGCCGATCTTCCCTCTATAACCACTCCCGCAAGTTCGTGTACCGCGTCAGCGGATTCGACCGTCAGCCGGGTGCTATGGACGTTGTCCAGTCTGAGGTGATGATTGAGTGCCCCTATGATGGCTACTTTAGCTTGGTATCCTTTGACAAGCTCGACGATCACAACATCGTGTGCTCGCACGGCCTGTACTCCTGCATGGATCCCGCCTGTGATTTCATTGCCTCGACGGCTGGGCTCCTTCCCCACATGAAGGAGGCCCACGGGGTCATAGTAAACAGGGTCATTTAAGGTAGTGCCTTCTTTTTCCTCATCCCGACTCCGCCACCAATAATCATGAGGGGATTCACGTGCTTCCTCTACAAGGATGACGGTGTCGTGTTCGTCCTGACCATCAGTGCGCTCAGCCTGGCCGCCGTCGTGTCCTTGGTGTGCATCAGGCAGGATAGGTGCTTGTGGCCGCGGTACATGGTGAAACTGTGTGCGGTTGGCCCACTGAGGTCGGCGGACTTCTCGATGGTCAAGAGCCTTAATGGGGTAATTGAGCTGACGAGCAGGTCGTCGCCGGCCAACTTTCCGTACGAAAAGCTCACGACGTACCTCGGGGTGCCGCCGCGGTTCTTGATGAAGGTTGAACAGTCCACCATGTATCTTTCTAGATTTGCATCGATAGAAAAAAATGATCTTAAACTACGGTTGATGATCAAGACTGTAATGGTGTATTAGCGGATAAATAGTAATACTAGTAGTACTATTTTACTACTCCAGTGTACTAGTAGTAGTTGCATGTAGGTTCTCTTTTGGTACTAGGAAGGATGTATATTGGATGTAAACTAAGTTTGTTACTAATGTTATTACGAAGTATTTAGGGGTTTATTACGACTTTTATGTAATTCTTCACTTCTACGATATGGACCAGATATAAACACTTTAACCATTCTGATGGTGTTTCGATTTTAGTCATCTAACTCTGTGATTACGAAATTTTATGCCCAAACTTGTCAATTTGACTTGATTTAAGTCTTGAACCAGGATTTCCATCGAAATTACTCTGGTGTGCGACACATCGACGTGGGTCCAGCGTGCAAGATAGACTGGCCTAGAATTTGGCCTAGATATCTAGAAAATAATATAGACATCTACGACATCAATTCAATATTATTAGAATCATCATTAAGCATGTTTTCATATTATATGTTTTTAACATTATATAAGTTAGTATGTTTGTACATATAGTTGGTCAAACTTTATAAATATTGACTTTGAAAAAACCTAGTATGCTTTCTAATTTGGAAATGAGGGAGCATCTAAGTACCAAAATGCGTCGAAATACATGTGTATCTAGACAAAGCCAAGTCAGTAACTACTACTTTAGGATGGAGGGAGTAATTATTTGTGAGTAATCGTTTTTTCACAATTTTTTTATTGCTATGGCATGTGCCCATGACTAGATCATGGACCAATGCATAATAATCATGCGACCATGCGGTGGTGATCTACTCCGTACTAGTAGTACTGGATTACCCTACATGCAGAGGTGCACTAGTGGAGCACATGCTCGTGTCGTTCCTGAGTAGTACTACTAGTATACGCAAATATGAGTAAAAAAATAGATAGATCTTGTTGCTCATCGTACTATTTTTCCCTATAAGTCAACCTGGATATGACTACTATAATACTATATTGGCACAATTTATGCTTTTGGCGCTACAAGATCAATGTGGAACTATCTGTGTAACATTACTGTACTAGTACTTCTTGTAGTACGTGGTAGTATAGTACTACTACATGTACTCCGTAGTTTTTCAGACGCATAGTAAAATAGTGCAGTAAGTCGGTTTGGTCAAGCTTCATGCAATGAGCATTGGTTTAAGAGGACAATTTAGGTTTTTAGATATCCAAAATTCTACTCCAGCTTGATGGCTCAAGACACGAAGAAGCTAGTACTCCTCTATCCTCCGGTTGTGGCCCAGATCAAAATGAACAAGCAAAATATTATGTATCTTGGAAACTGCTATGGCCATTTATTACCTGCAGAGCTTTATTTTGTTTCCTTCAAGGCACCAGCAAAGACTCATACATACTAGTACTAGTAATAACGTGCTACGATTGGGCTCTACAGATAGTACTAGATATAGACTTTAGTAGCTACTCTCATCACACTGAATTATCCAAGAGGTGGAGTTCCTTTTTTTCTCTAAGAGGTGGAGTTCCATTATTTTCTCCAAGAGGTGGAGTTCCTTGTTTTTCCTGAGAGAGGAAACTTTCCTATTCCTTCTTCGATTCAAAGAAAATTCAAATGTTTTGTGAAGGATTTTGTCCCTTAGGAAATAATCCTACGCTATTTTTTTATTCATAGGATTCCAATATATAGGAATTATGTCCCGTTTGGAACATAGGATAAGAAAAATATAGGAATAGGAAAAACACGGGAATTGAGGTTCCTTCAAAGTATTCCTTTGCCCTCTATTTTTTAGGAAAATTTCCATCCACTCCAACCTCATGGTATAATTGCTTTGATTTCCCTGTGATTCAAACACATACTCGATCCAAATTCATGTAGTTTCCTCTTTCTATGTTTTGAGAATCCTGGAAATCAAATGAGCCATGAGAGATGGTCTTACTTTTTTTGTCTTTGATCATTTTTTTTGTTTTAACATAGGGTCATAGAGCTTCCTCGAAACACGAGGAGGGAGGAAATTGCACAAATCTTCAACAATTGGATTCAAAATTGCAGGGAACTCCAGATAATCATGATAGTATAGTTGCAAGAACCTACTATAATTACTTTTGGGTACAAATTTTGCACATAGCACAAATTTTTGATTATCCCTCTTAACATTATTTCTTACATATCCCGGGCTCAACAGTTGGAGCTCTTTGTAACTACGGCTCTAATTATTGGAGGTTTGTGCAACTAGCCTCAATTGGAGCCCACCCCCCACTCGCCCACCTTCTTCAGTACTAGTAGTACTACTACGCACCATCAGTCTTTGTCTTCTCCATCTCACCCCGGCCGCTAGCTCCCGCCAACGATCTTCCCTCCCTCCCCCACCCCACCCCACCCCAAAGAAAGCCCCCAAAACACCAACCGCAGCCTCCTTCCATGGTGAGATCGAGCAAGGTCTATAAAGATCCTGAGCAGTTTCAGAAGGTGTTCACCGAAGGCCCTCTTCAAGTACTCATCAACCATTGCTTCTCCAGCACCGCCACGAGCCTCGTCGGTTCGTCCAAACATAGTCTTCAATCAACCAAAGAGAGCGGAACTACGCCTTCTTCTTATCCGTTTGGCCTCCCATGTGTTCTTCATTATGACGCGACGGTGAGACTGTGGGAATACAAAGACTGCTTCAAAGTGGCGGGCAGCCCGTGCAAGCTAACGCCACTGTACAGGTTCTCTTCTGGTGATGTGATGCCAAATGGTTTTGATGAGTAGCGAGCACACGGCAATGGAGATTGGATCATCACAGTTGGGCCCGATTTCACGTGGGACCTTGTCAACATGTACACTCGTCGCAAGATTGTTATTCTACAAGTGTCGAGGTTTGAACCGACCGAAGGTTCTGAACTTACATTTCAAGATCATGCTGATGAAGGTCGGCATACTAAACTGCAGAAGATAGTCATTTGCCAAGTTCTGATAGCTGGTGGGGGATACAAAGATTTCTCTCTTGTCGCCATTTTTGAATTCAATATTATTGTCATTAACGGGAATGATAGTCATGGATGGTCAGTTTGTATGAACGGGTTCTAGGGCTAGTTCAGATACTGTGATGTTATTATCCAACACGATCGTGTGTACCGTGACCGAGAATGGTTGTGTTTATGCATGGAAGTCTCTGGAACTTGGTAAATTCTCCTTCCTACGTATTTTATTAGATTTATTCCTGAATTGATGCAAGCAAATTTTTCTGAACTTTCATTGGTTAGTAGGAATTCCATTAAAAAGTAGTTTCTTTAATTTGAAGGAATTCCCTAGGAATTTCAGAGGAATACAATCTTTGGTAAGTTTTCTTACACATAAGTAGTTTGTTTCATATGGTTGAGTTTTGCTGATAGTATTGCTTCGTCTCCTAGTACATCCCATAGAAAATATGGTACCTACTAGTAGTAAGTACTTATGTGAGACTCATATATTATTCCTGAATCAATGTAAGCTATTTTTTCCGAAGTTTCATTGCTTAGTAGGAATTTCATAGGAATTTTTGCCTCTTTGATTCGTACGAATTCCCTATGAATTTCAGAGGAATGCAATCCTTACTAAGTTTTCTTACATATAAGTAATTTTATTCATAGGATTGAGTTCTGGTGATAGTACTACCTTGTCTCCTAGTACTAGTACATCCATGGAAAATATGGTATCTACTAGTAGTATTTACATGAGACTTAGATACTAGACATATGACATATCATAACTATATAGAATTATAATACTAGGTAAAGCTCAAAAAATAGAAATTTGATCGACATCTATAAAGTATGGGTGCATATTTAGTTCTTGTATTTTCTATCATGTAGAAGTCAACGTTTATTAGGTACTAGTACTTATAAATTTTGTTAACATGGTCTTGAGAAGTGAAGGAGAAGATTCTAGAATGAAGGAGAAGTGTGTTTTGAGGATTGTGCATAGCACTCGTTGTGCTAAAGACTATCAATAGAATCTTCAAGTACATGCTATGAATCAAACTGTGTCTCTAGGATAATTTCCATAGCATATCCCCATTTAGAAAAGAATTAGAATTTCCATAGCATCTCCCTACGTTGGCATTTTTTTACGCAATCAAACATCTTAAGTATAATCAAGATTTTTGAAAATAGTACTGTATATCAATTTCTACAATGTCAGATCAATATCAGTATTATTTCCATGTTACATTTCCTTTCCCTTTTAAGGTCCTATCCTTATCATGTCGCCATGCGATGTGCTTTACCTGACACATGGGTTTGATGAGGACGATCGGGAGAATGATCCTGGTAGGTGGTGGTTAGCAAGATCTACCGGTGGTTCAAGACTTCTTCTGGTATATACATATGGTATCTCAGGCAATGCAATTGCTGGTGATGCTAGTGTTGTTCACTATGGTCGCACCATTCGCACCTATCCTTCTGGGTTTGAGTGCATGGTGTTCTCGATGGACACAAGCCAGTTAATTGCAGCTAACCAATGGAAAAGGGTTAGTGACCTTGGATCATATTCTCTTTTCCTTGGTCTTAACTATCTGATTAACATTGCATTAGGCGATGCACATGATCCGCCAAGACATCTGACAAGAAGAAACTATGTTTACACATCACACCAAGAAATTAGCTACGAGCACAGGCCGCGTCCTAAAATTTGTCGCTTCAGTCTAAATGGTGACGCAGTTGTTAGTTTCCACACCAACACTCGATGGATATGGTCGGAGACTCCATTTTTGTTCATGCCAAGCTTCTCAATGCCTTGGAGTGGAACGAGCCTGCTCAAGGATAGCTCATTTGGTCTCAGCCTTCTGTTAAACTCTTTCTTTTGGCTGGTTTTTAGCTAATGTACGAGTACTCAACATTTAGTTTCGCACCCGGTCTGGCTTGTAAAATACTCCGAATGACCAAACCCATTTTGTACACTTGGTAGTTTCTCTAGTATGTATATTTCACCAAGCTTGTAAAAGAACCTTATTAGGAGTACAATTGTACTCTACTACTACTGTTCCGTACATAATTTCTTCCAGAATGTTGTATAATAGTAGTACTGTTAGTATTACTCCTTGCAGGTCCATAATTTTGTTTCTTTCTCACTACAGTTTGGGTCCTGTAAGCCTAAGTTAGACGTGTTGGTAAGTACTTTGCTCAGAAACTTCATGCGGTGGAAGGAACACGATGTTTCCAGGTTTACCAGTGAAAACATGTCGCTCATCATGGCATCACCAGTGATTTGACAAGGCAATATTGTATGACGGTGTGCTAGTATAGTTTTTTTCTTCTTCTGAACAAGTACTACTTGTCTACCTAGTAGTAGTAAAGGTCTACTAGTAGGAGTACTATAGAACTCGCTCAAGCTAGCTAGAGTACTACTATCAGTAGCTGCCGCAGAAGAGAGAGGGGGGAGTTTTGCACACGCCAGTGCATGTGGCAGCGTGTTCCTTCTGAGACAAGCTGGATTTAACTCCCTCACTGGCCACCCCCACACACACAACCTCTTTTACTCAGTCCCTTCTTCCCATCCGGCTCCATATTGTTGCTGACCAGCTCGTCGGCTCTGTCCTCAATAGGTGGCGGCGAGATCGGCGCGGCAACCTTTTGTAGGGCGGTGGAGCATCCGTCCCGCGGCAGCAATGGAGGTTTGTGAAATACTAGAACACTCGTACCTATTCCCTCCGTTTAATAATATAAGATGTTTTAGCTTATGTGAAACGAGTGTATCTATATTCACTCCAAACTTACATGATAGAGTTGATGATGCGATTAAATTTTTATTGTCAATTGCGCAGCATTATCATGTGTAGAGTAGTTCTTATCTCGGGTATGCATCCTTTTTTGTAGACTAGGATTACATAGAAGCTTGTTTTCTAGGCTAGATCCCATAACTAAGAACTGTGGGGATCCATTCGAAGTTGGTAGTTCGACAGCGCAAACTTTTGAACATTTTCATATATTTGACAATAAACATCATGTAATTAATATTCAACTTGCTGCAGAATGAGATAGGGGAAGGAGCGAAAAAGAGGATTCTCGATGAAATAGGTTACAATCTTGTGACTTCTGCTATCCTAGATGACAAGGTAAATCAATAGAATGACGTATGTTCTTGTCATCCCGGGCAGATGCTTTCGCTGTAATCTCTATTTATCTTGTAACCGTAGAAGAACAAATTTGAAGAGGACTCTTAGTTTCCTGATGATGCAATAGAAAATGGATGTCAGATTGCTACACCTAAGACGCCACATTTTTTACCTTCTATGGAGACTGATGCAGTTGCAGCTGCAGCTGGTACAGATGATCCTACACCTGCCATTGTCATTCCAGATGATGGAGGTGGTGGATTGGTTTTACCATGGGCGGAGACTTGTGCGGCTGGAGCTGGCAGTGAAGAGCCTTCAGAGGACATTGTGGTGCTCGATAGTTCACCTATTATGGAGACTCATGCTAACGGTGCTGCTGATCCTTCTCTCGAAATTATCGTGCCACCTGAAGGAGGTGGTGATTTGGGTTTACAATCTGTAGAGACTGTTGCACCTGAAGGTGCTGACTATGATGCAAAACTTTCTTTCTTATGATTTGTATGCTTTTCTCTGGAACCTGTATTTTGGAGCTACCTTACACATTTCTTACACTTTTTCCTATTGAACTATAGTGTGGAACTGGAACTACTCCTAGTATGTAATCATATTCGGATGCTTAAGTATTATCGATGATAAACCAATGCTAGCTGAGTTGCATGAGAATTGGCCTCTACCACTTGCAGGCGTGGTTCCTGGCTCATCTCCTTTTCACAAGCATAGTGAAAATATGGTTCTGTTCCTTTTCTGGTAATGCCATTATGCTTGTGTTATTTATCTGGCAATTTTATATTGATTTTGTCACCCAATCCGCATTTATGTCTCTACGTACAAACATATTTGTTCACATGACTTGAACAGAAAAAAATATCTTCTTTGCATAGACTAACACAAGGAGACATGCAAATATTTATTTATTTTTGAAACAAGGCAAAAGATATGCCATTTTTATTGATAGAGAGGGACATGCAAATCAATTATATTACGATAACTACTCGTACAAGTCATAGAATGGTAGGGATTGCCATGTGAAATCATCACCTCCAGCATCTTGTTCTACAGAAGGCGTTATTACCAGATCCACAACCTTCTTTTCCTTGGGACGACAATGTCAAGTGCGGAATTTCGAATCTAAACGCAATCTAGTGCAGGTTCATCAGGACAACCTCTAGTTGCGTTAGTCTCCATAGAAGGAACATTAGCGCTATGGCAGACACCGTTGGAAATGCAAGCTGAAGCTGTTTTTATACTCCTATCAGGACCAGAGCTAAGGGCTAGAAATTCAAGCTCTGAAATCTAGCGTTACAAAATAGACAAGAGGTTACCCCATCTGGACAATTCATAGACAACTCACAGTGCAATTTGAGCGTCTTACATGATCCTTATATCTTAGTCCATCCGATCTTTTTATTGATGGAACGAAATTTGCTGGTACTTTTATTTCGGCGAAGAACCTACAAAACATAGCCAAGTCAGACATCTGAATATATCTAACTTTTCTACAGTCTTATATGTGAACATATCTTTGCATAACACTCACTTATGAAACTGCCTACGGATATCTTCCTGCTCTTTGGAAACGCAAAGTCGACGTTCTATAGGGTACATCTATCTATATTGTACTGTACCTCTAAGTACTTCCTCGTCAGGTACATCAACAGCCGAATGCTCCATCGTATCAAAAAAGGATGGGGAATATATCAGGTCAAAAGCTTCCACAGGATCTCTGTCAAGTCCTTTTTAAGAT
This sequence comes from Avena insularis, assembly GCA_023614405.1. Taxonomy (NCBI): domain Eukaryota; kingdom Viridiplantae; phylum Streptophyta; class Magnoliopsida; order Poales; family Poaceae; genus Avena; species Avena insularis. The sequence continues at coordinate 319,180,440 of CM042686.1, forward strand.
GTTTTCGAACTCTTCTGTCCAGAGCTTTACTATAGATTTACCTAAAGAACATACGTACCCAAATCTACAAGCACCTTGTAAATCTAGATGGTCACAAGCTTTAACTATTTCTAGGAGAGGTGGAAGCATGGGGATCACCCAACTTACCGCCGGCCGGTGCGTCTCGTGAAGAACGGCGCGGCCAATGGTGGTAGGCCGGCACTATTGATAGAAAGGTGTCGAGAAATTTTTTTGAGGTGTGGAGGAGTTTGCGGGCTTATTCTAATCCGGTGCATCTCCCATAAGAACGGCGCAAAATTTGAAGAGACAGGGGCTGATCGCTCGATTGAGGGCAGGCTTAGGAAAGTTTGGGGTCTCGGCGAAGTTTTGGCGGGCGTGGGGTGTTTGTCCATAATTTTCACATAAATATCTATGAATATTTTATAAGATTTGCCAGTTCTCAAGAGTCACCTCTCTCGCCATTGGATTTACCTCGCGATTCGTGCAACGTGAGGGTTACATATTTGTTGCAACTAGCTTGTAACTGGGAATTTAATGAGTTGCAACTACTAGGTTACAACTGAGAATTAGCACAATTAGTAGAGTGGCATCAGCGCCTTAATATAACAAGTTCTCAGGCACCTGCGATCTAGGCGCTTATATTTTATACATTTTTTTCCTTGTTGACGTTTTTGTTTTGAATTCGGCCGAGCCCCAGCACGTACCTTAGATTTTAACTATCGAGCCCAAAAAATTAGCCCATCCAGCCTCATTATAGCCCAAGACCTTCTAACTTGGCCATATTTTGGGTCATTCGACCGCGTAAATATCCCAGTTAGATTGGGTGAGAGCCCATAAAAAATAGCCCATCACTCCCGGCTTGGCCCATTTTTCTTTAATTAGGTCTTTTTTGGGTACTATCCACTCACCTCTAAAAAACTCCATCTATCCATGTTTTTTAAGTACTACCTACTATATTATTTATACTTAACATTTTTAGTTGAGCTACTAGCAATCATGCGTAGAAAATGCACAAGCAAATTTTTAAGAAGAAATATAAATAATTTATATACGATGTTAGTATACATTTTTTATATTTTATAAAGGCATAACAATTTTCTTATGTTGTGGCAAGGCATGTAGTTTATCTGTAGAAATATTTTTGTACTGAGAGGCTGACATGGCTGATCCACCTGCCTGCAGCTAGCGCACATCAACCTTACCATACAAGAGATCAAGTTTAACGAGCGTGTTTAAAAAGTACTTGTACAACAGTCACGACCAGAAAAAAGAAGATCAAGATTGACACGTTTCTTGTCTAGAGAGGCTGACACGTGGGCCCTAGCAGCATGACCATACACGCCTGCCGCATCGAACAATGTTACCAAGGTCAAACTGGCGGACGCAGCCAAAAAAATGTCCAACATAGACATGTTTCCTCTACATAGGTGGCTGACATGTGGACCTAGCAAGGAGACATTATACAGGTGATGTATCGAGCAACATTGCGAAGTTCCAAATGGGGAGGCGCGAGAGAAGAAAAAAAGTCTAGCATGCACACGTTTCCTGCATAGATGAGGCTGACATGTAGGGCCCACCAGCCTATATAAACGGCTGAAGCAGCGAGCAACGCTATCAACTTCAGAACACGAAGGCGGGACCGAGGGCAAAAAATCCATCATACAGACATTTATTATAATGAGTGGATGACATGTGGGGCCCAGGAGGTTGATTAAACGGTAGATGCATCGAGCAGCGGTATCAACTTCGGAACAGCGTACGTAGCGTGAGCGAAGGAAAAAATTCCATCATACACACGTTTCTTCTAATAAGAGGATGACATGTGGGTCCCAGTTGCCTGATTAAATGGTAGATGTATCGAGTAACGCTATCAAGTTCGGAAAAGGATAGCACGAGCAAAGGGAAAAAATTCTATCATACACATGATTCTTCTAACGAGAGGTTGACATGTGGGACCCAGTAGCCTGACTAAACGGTAGACGCCTCGAGGAACGTTATCGAGTTCAAAGCAGGGAGGCGCGACCAAAAAGTACGGTTCGCTAGAGACACTGACGTCTGGAACCCACACGCCTCAAAAGACTCAACATCGCACAAGGAAACTAAAATCTTGCTGCTGCCAGGCGCCAACCGAGCTTCCTCCACATTTTTAGTGGTTTCATCATAGTAGAGGGCCACGAAACCGGAAAAAAAGTTGTCCATTGGCCACGGCCAAGCCGAGAAATTTGTCGCGGAAGACGCGCCTTCCACAACGACCGTCGGGCCAAGTCGTTGCGGAAGGAAACTTTTCTTGTACTGACACTTCTCCTTCATACTTAGAGAATCCTCTACCTCGTTTCTCTAGACCATGTCACCAAAAATTTTAAGTGTTAGGTAGCTAATAATCTTTTACTTCTACATGATGATACAAAGTATAAGAACCAAATATGCACCCATATTTTATATATGTTGATCAAATTTATAATTTTTTGTGCTTTACCTATTATCATTTTATATAATGATGATATGTCATATGTCTATTATCTGAGTCTCACGTGCATGGCACGTGCAATTTACTAGTAGCCTATAATGTATGAACATTCTTGGATTTTAGTCCAAAGGACCAATAAAGTCATGGCCATATATCGATACCCTAGCTATACTTTATGGTACGGTTCTCACATTGAGTAGATGGTTGCGTCTTGTTATAGTAAACAATGTTGACAGTGGGAGTTTTGAACAATTATGAAAGAACATTATTCACTTTTCCAAGTGATTACGGGGATGTTTCGTACTAGTAAAGAAAATCAGAAGAATTTGGCTCGGAATGCGACAAGCATGCCATGTTTCCGGACATTGTGGAGCATGCATGTTTTCCTTGTGATTCTTAGGTTCTATGAGTTTTTAAGCTTCGTAGCTAAATTAAACCACTTAAATTACAGTATTGTCTGCCTAAATTTGGTCAAATGAGTTGGCAGATGCATATGCGCACCATTTAGCTAAGAAACCCAAGTTCACTCAGCCGTTCAGCACACTATAGTATATGGGCCCTATTCATATGAATAACTTTGAAAGCTAACTGTTGGATCAATTATTTGATGTATTTACATGAATTTGAAATATTTATTTATTTTTTATGAGGGTCACGGCTGGTAGCCAGCACCACCCTAATTTTTTTCATCTATCCGCCACCGTACTAGACTCCCACCTTTCTTCACAAGTTGCACACGCCACCGTCCCATCGCATTCAATGCGTGCTGCTTTTTGAGCCTTCCTTTTAATACTACTCGGGAGGTGAGCCAAGCGTGATTCAGCACTAAATTTTCATGTGATATTGGCAGGATCTTCTAGTACAAAATTTTAGAGGATTATTGGCGGGACCCTCCCTTCTACCTTTCCCAAAATTTAACCCTTCCTTCACTCTCTCGGCAAATGCTAGCTACCTCCATACTGACAGGGCCTCTTGCTCACTAGCCCGCCGACTCCACAATCCATCTCACATCATCCTCTATCCCATCCCTCCTTAGCCGACTTCCAGGTCGTCGGAGTTTACTCAGCAATGCCATCATCCATGCTACCATCGTTGCTTCGTCGCATCAGCTTCCCCCACTCAGAGTCTCAGCTTCCCCACCACCACAACTGAGAGATGCGTACGCCATACGGAACCCTCAATAGGGTGATGGTTAAAAATCCATACAACCAAGACGAAGGTTGCTGCACACTTCCTATGCCCGATTGCCTTGCACTTTACTACTACTTCCGAATGTAGTTCATCGCTTCCTTGTTGTGCCTTCTCGTTACATATTATTTCTAATGCACGCTAGTTGCAGTACTGCAGGATCTGTTCAAAGAGAAAAGAAGGCAACTGCTAGTTGTCAAGCCAAATTGGTTATATCGCACTATTTCGAAGCCTCGCCAGCCCAATGATAACCCCCAACAATCCTCCCCGGACAGTGGTTTGCCTCCATTTTGCCTATATGCGCGATGTCGTTATGCATTTTATTTTCGAGAGTAGTTCAGGCTTTGCTTGCCCTATCTTGTCATACTAGTATATATTTTTTGTAAGGCATGAAAGATGATGTACTGCCAAATGATTACACAGAGAATCGATGCCAATGAATCCTGAAGAGTTTCGGACATGCGGATCTAGCCCCGCTTGGCACAACACAACTAGTACATAAACATGGCCTGGTCGAGTACCCTAAACATGGCTATTTTGTTGCATCTTTCTTGTGTTATTTACTGATTGATTTGCTGCATTGCAATTTGCAGAATCAAGTGCATGATCATGTCTCTGCCAAGGAGGTTCGCTGCACAGATATTCAGCGTGCCAGTGATACAACCATTTATAGTAACCAAACCGAAGTATGGTGCATGGCTGAAGCTAAGATTAGGCTTCTCCAAAAGGATTTGGACACAGCCACTCGGCGGATCAGAGAATTGAACCGAGGGTGGATTTCTAGTATTTAAGATGGCTTTGATGCTGCTGCTAATCTTCAGAAGTTAGTCGCTAAAAATCTTGTTCCCAACTCGGCTGATGCAGATGTCAATGAGATCAACGTGATGGTTTTGGAACAGGTGAAAACACGAGAAAAGGTTCTCCGTATAACTTTGTAGGCATATAATTTTTGAAGGGTGATGCAAGTGTCGCCATGCGAATAGATTGTTATTTCGAATAATGAGAATGACTTTTCTTGTGTTGTCAGCCTGATATTTTCTTTGGCACGTTCTATGGAATTGTACTGTACCTACTTGATGCATCTGGACAATGTATCCTGGTCTCGTTCTAGCCATTCGGAAAATGGAAAAACAACATTTTCCCGTGATAAACTTGAAATCTTATTTTGCACTTTTGTTTAGATCTGTAGACCCACGTTTTGCCGAAAATTAACATATTACCATGAAAGGTAGTTCGAGAATGACCATGTCCATGTGCCCATTATCGTGAATAAATATGTGCACTATATACTTGTGTGGCCCTAAAGTCAAACTTTTAGACTACAGCAGTAGATAGAGTACAAAATAGAATCAACTAAGTGGTGCGCTAGAAACACCCGCCGCAATGGGCTCCTGCGTCCAAAATTCAAATGGTAGGAAATTTTGATCTCGCCCTTTGGTCCAAAAACAACGTTCCAAAGGCCATTCCTCATAATGGTTTGTCTTGTAAATTCCCATGCGACACACAATTCAAAGTTTCAAAATACTAGTACCACCCGAGCCCTATGGGTCGAATACCTCGAGATAACCTTGCACGACCATGGTCGTGCTCCTTCAATCCCATCTCCCCTTAACAGCCTCTCCACCGGTATGCCACCGTAGCGACCGAAGATGTTTTACCAGCTCCCGATTCCGGCCCGCACTAGGTCAGCTCCTCTGTACACAAGGTCCACAGCGCTAGGGCCGGCTCACCAACACCGTCGCAGCTTCGTTGGATCCACTTCCCAGACTCCACGACATCGGATCTTCTTCCTCGACCTTGACCATGGCGCTAGAGACATGCGGAGGCAAATCCGCTCAAGGGCGAACGGCGAGGTCGTAGCTCACCATAAATCCGACAAAGGCACGGGAAGGAAATCGCATAATCGCGGTCACAAAGGTTGCCACCATAACTTCATATGATCTTTACGCATTTGATGTCTGAAAGTACTTCATCGCTTGTTTCACTATATTCTCACACTGAGTTTTTTATCTTATACTCTGACATTTCTCGTCGAGGCATCGTATATGCATATGTCTGTCATTGTTCCTTTAGAGCTTTCAACTGCTTGCTAGCACTGTACTAACTTGCTCTTCTACACACACCTCGCTCTTAAAGCTCATAAGATATATTTTTTGCTGATGCTTGTAAGGTGATTTGCGGCCGACTGATGAGGGAGAACGAAAGATTAGGGAAGTTAGATTATTAAAGAATTCCAAAGATGCAAGGTCGCTCGGCCCGCAGAGAGTTAGATCTTTCGTAGCTACCACCACCAATCATGAAGTCCAGGATTCTGATGCAGAATTTGATCCTCAAGATCAACAAAAACCCGAGGGAGACCTGATTCAGGAAGATTGGCCGGTCAAGAACCCCCTCCCTAATCCACCTGCTTATCCACTGCCCATGGGACTTTCTCTATCTTGTCACTGCGATATTTGTTTCATCTTCCATGTTTCGTACCTCAATTGCCAACAAATGAGGTGCAATGCCATCTCCTTAGTTCATGCATCATATATGTTCAGCATATCTTGCCTTACTGTTCTTCTGTTCTATCCGCGTCTCATTTTACATAGAACTTTGATAGATTAATGTATTGCTTATGTGTGTCAGGAATAAGCTGGTTCACCTAAGACCCTTCTAGGTACCAGCAGGGAGAAAAACTATGATCGGCAAGTGTCTGATTCAGAATTGGTTTCTGTTGATGAACAATATTTTGAGGGAGACCTGACTTAGGAAGTTGGACCCGTTGAGGACCTCCCTGCTAGTCCGCCCGCTTGTCCACCCCCCAAGGTGCTTGCTCTATTTTTAATATTTTTTTCAACTTCCATGTTTTGTACCTTGATACATTGCAAATGTATCTATAATTTTTGATGTTCCATGCTTGGTTTTATACACTTTCTTGTGTTTTGTTCCAACTTTGGAGTACTTTTCATATGATTTCTTGGACTAACCTATTAACAAGAGCCACAGTGCCAGCTGCCTGTTTTCTGCTGTTTTTGGTTCCAGGAAAGTCAGAAAATGAATATTCTCGGAATTGGACGGGACAAAAGCCAAAGTGCCTATTTTTCCGGATGTCATCAAGTGCCAGAATACGAGACGGAGAGGGGCCAGGGGGCCACCACACTACCTGGCCGCGCGGCCAGGCCTGGCCCGCGCCAGGGGGTAGTGTGGCCGCTCTTGGCACCCCCTCGGACTCTCCTTCCACCTATATATTACCCTCGGGACAAAAACCCTAAGTGCCCGATCAAAAATCCATGAAAGAGTCTATAGCCGCCATCATCTCCATCCCTAGATCGGGAGGGATCTGAAGCTCTTCCTGGCACCCTGCCGGAGAGGGGAATTCACCCTGGAGGCCTTCTTAATCACCATGCAAGCCTCCGGTGTGATGCGTGAGTAGTTCATCCTTGGACTATGGATCCATGTAGTAGCTAGATGGCTGGTTCTCCTCCTTCTTGCTTTCATGTCTAGATCTTGTGAGCTCCGTTCATGATCAAGATCATCTATTTGTAATTCTGCATGTTGTGTCTGCGGGGATCCGATGGATATTGAGATGCTATTTCAGATTGATTATTGATTCTATCATGTCTTTGTTATATGTGATCTTGCATGCTTTCCGTTGTTAGTAGCTATCTTGGCCAAGTAGATGCTAGCAACTCCAAGAGTTAGTATTTATGCTCGATAGTGGGTTCAAGCCTTTGGTAATTTGGGGAAGTGACAGAAATCTCTAAGGTACTAGATGTGTTGTTGCTACTAGGGAGAAAACAACAATCCTTTGTTCATAGAACAATCATATTATTTACTTTACACGCAGTTCATAAAGCAATAATCTGTTGCTTGCAAATTAATACTTGAGGGGGTTCGAATGATAACCTGAAGGTGGATTATTAGTCATAGATGCTGTTGGATGGCGGTCTATGTATAATGTTGTAATGCCCAATCAAGTCTCAAAGGAGTCAAGATGATTAGTATATGCATGTATTGCTGTCTCGATGTTTGTCAATTGCCCCGCTGTAATTTGTTCACCTAGCATGTTATCTATCTAAGGAGAGCCACCTCTAGTGAACTATGGATCCCGGTCCTTTACTTTACATATAATCTATAAACTGTTTACTGCTTTGTGTTTACTTTCTGCAAACTATTACTTCTTTCCATTCGATATGTTTAATCCTTTGTTTTCCGCAAAACACGGTGAGATTGACAAACTCATCGCAAGTTGGGGACAAAGTTTTGTGGTTGTGTTGTGCAGGTCTCCACGTTGCTACTAGCACCGGTAGTGAGCCCTACCAAAGCTCAGCTAGTAACACCTTTGGGGTGTTTCCTTGCTCCTACTGGTTCGATTAAACCTTGGTTTCATAACTGAGGGAAACTTGCTGCTGTGCTCATCATACCTTCCTCTTGGGGTTCCCAACGAGCTCTACATCAACACCACCATCAAGCATTTTTCTGGGCGCCATACACAGAGCCATCAAGCATTTTTCTAGCGCCGTTGCCGGGGAGTCAAGGACATCTTCACAAGGGGAGTCCCTCATAACCAATCTCTTTACTTTGTTATTTTTGTTTTTCTTAGATTCTTTTTGCTTTGTTTGCTTGTTTCTTTTTCAAAAACACAAAAAAAATTAGTTTTACTAGTTTGCTTTCTTATTTGAAAACCCAAAAAAATGACTACTCTTGAAAACACTAAGTTGTGTGACTTCACTAGCACCAACAACAATGATTTTATGAGCACACCTATTGCTCCACCTGTGGCTGAAAATAATTTCTTTGAGATAAAACCTGCTTTACTCAATCTTGTTATGAGAGAACAATTTTCTAGTATTGGTAATGAAGATGCTGCTTCCCATCTAAATAACTTTGTTAAAGTTTGTGAGATGCAAAAGCATAGGGATATAGATGGTGATATTATTAAGCTGAAATTGTTTCCTTTCTCTTTGAGAGGAAAAGCTAAAGAATGGTTGAATTCCTTAACTAGGAATAGTATTGATTCTTGGACTAAGTGCAAAGATGCTTTTATTGGAAAATACTATCTTCCTGCTAAGATTATATCCATGAGAAGTGAAATAATGAAGTTTAAACAACTTGATAATGAGCATGTTGCTCAAGCTTGGGAAAGAATGAAATCTTTGGTAAAGAATTGTCCCACTCATGGACTGACTGCTTGGATGATCATCCAAACTTTTTATGCAGGATTGAACTATTCTTCAAGGAACCTATTGGATTTTGCTGCTGCAGGTACCTTTATGACCATCACTTTGGGTGCTGCAACAAAGCTTCTGGACAATATGATGGTTAATTATTCTGAATGGCATACTGAGAGAGCTCCACAAGGTAAGAAGGTAAATTATGTTGAGGAAACCTCCTCCTTGAGTGATAAAATTGATATTATTATGTCTCTGCTTGTTAATGGGAAAGCCCATATTGATCCAAATAATGTTCCTTTAGCCTCTTTGGTTGCTCAAGAAGAGCAAGTTGATGTGAACTTCATAAGAAATAACAACTTTGGCAACAATGCTTTTGGTAATAATAATTATAGGCCCTACCCTCCTAGTAATACTTATGGCTATAATGGTAAACCTAGATTACCTAGTGAAGGAAGAATTTTAGAAGTTGAAAGAGCCACTAAAAACTTCATGCAAATGCAATATGAGCAAAATAAACTATTCACTAAAACTATGGAGGAACAATCTATCATCTTGAAGAACATTAGCCATCAACTTGAGAGTCTAAATAGGGAAATTCCTAGTTTACAATTGAAACTCTCTAATGCTGAAAGAAATATATCATCTTTAGCTGAAGCTCAATCTTCTTTGAATAAAATGGCTGCTAAACCTGAAACGAATGAGAATCCCTTTGTAGCTACTAATGCTATACAAGTAAGAATTGATGAAAATGTTAGACTATTAGCTGAATTACATGCTAAGTGGGAAAGAGAAGATGAAATTGCCGGAAACATTAGTGTTTCTACTATCACCACCACTAGTGTTGAGACTAGTAATAGTTCTACTACTTTAGATGATAAATTTGATTTTGATCTTGATGGTTGCAGCATCTCTGAAGTTATTAAGTTCCTACAAAAGCTTTCTAAAAGTCCTAGTGATAGTGCTATGAACATGGCTTTTACAAAACACATTACTGATGCTCTCGTAAAGATTAAAGAAGAAAAGATGAAACATAAAGCTTCTATTCCTATAAAACAAGAAGATGGTTGGGAACCCATCATTAATATGAAAGTGAATGACTTTGATTTCAAAGCTTTATGTGATCTTCATAGTAGTGTTTCTATTATGCCTAGAAGGATTTATGATATGCTTGATTTGCCTCCTCTTGAAGGTTGTTATTTGAATGTCCCACTTGATGATAATGCTAAAAAGAAACTCATGGGGAGTCTTATTATGGTTAACAATGCATATGTCCCCGTTGATTTCTATTTTTTGGATGTTGAATACAATGCTTCTTGTCCTATTACTTTGGGAAGACCTTTTCTTATAACTGTTGGTGCCATCATTGATATGAAAGAAGGCACCATTAAATATCAACTCCCACTCAAGGAAGGTATATAACACTTCCATAAAAAGAAAGAAAAGATTTCTTTTGCTTCTCCTATGAAAAAAATATTTGGTCTTAATGCTTTTTTCATTTGAGAACACTTGATTCATTCTTTGCTTCTTATGCCCAAGTTAAAGGCGTTAAAGAAAAGTACTTATTGGGAGATAACCCAAAAGTTTTAGTTGAGTCTTGGAAGTTATTACTTCAGTAATAACCTCTCCTTATCATTTTTATTTTCTTTTTGTGCCAAGAGTAACCTCTAATGCGAGTGAAGTAATGATTGGGAAAGTTGCTGTCCCAAAACAGATTTCTGTGCTTCACCGTAAAAATTCGTGTACAATCTCTGAACGCCTTTTTGAGGCGTGAATTTTTGTGCTTGTGTCCCATGTTTTTATCTAACTTTCTTTAGTTCAACACGTTTTCATTTGAGCAACAGAAGGTCTTCGAAATAATTCGTCTTTACCTGCTGGTCTGTTTTGACAGATTTCTGACATTTTCTACATTTGCTTCTTTTTGGTTCCTTTTTGAGTTCTTTTGGGGAATTGAGCTTTTTGAGGGAAGTTCTACAGTAACTAGTGTTCTAATGGAAGTTTATTTGGTGTTAGAACTGAACCCTAAGACTTATTTATCTTGAGTGCACTAATGTTGCTAATAAAGATTGTGTGAAGTTTTGTATGAAGGACAAATTTCAGGTGTATGGAAGGAATGAGTAATGAGATGAAGGATGGAATAAATCTCAAGCTTGGAGATGCCACGAGTGTCACCCCAAGAAATCTCCAAGAAGTACAAGCGTCAAATCTTGGGGATTCCCAAGGCATCCCCTTCTTCATCAATTAAAATCTCAGGTTTCTTCCAAACGCTTCATTTTTATTGTTTCATGCACAATTGTGTTTTTCGTGGAGCGTCTTCTTTTTTGTTTTTGTTTTGGTTTTCGTTTTCTTTTGTTTTCTTAGTTTTCTGAATAAATTTGTTGGACCCCCTCTTTCATACATTGGTTTGCAAATAGTTTGGTTTGGTTTGGAAAAGAGTAGGAAAGTCCATGCTTATGTGGTAAAAAGAGCTCGTTTTTGACTCCTATGCTTTGTCATGCCATGCTTGATATTGTTTTGGCTTTATGCTTAGTATTCTTTGCTGTAGCATGACTTGTTATAAACAATTGAGATTGCTTAATGTGCCTTGGATGAATCATGCGTTGTTTTAGCATATTAAAGCATAGTATAGTGGTATTCTCCTTTGATGCTTTATTTGGGTTGACTTGGCGCATGCTCACACCATGTTATGACTATCTCAAGTCACCATAGCATTTATGATCCTTTATTTTTCAACTTTTAGTATCACTTTTTGCTTGGATCAATGATGTTTTGTCGCTCTACATGATTATGGCCATTATTGCTCTCTTAGTTTGTCGCTCCCAGTCTTTTGCTAGCCTCCACAACAAGGTATGAGTTCCACTCATGCATCCAACTCCCTAAACCAAGTTATTCCAAAGAGTCCACCATACCTACCTACTAGCTTATGCTATTCCAAGTATATTCATGCTTTTTTTTACCTTCTAAATTAAACTTGTTATGAGAAAACTAGTGATTAAAGCTCTCACGAACTTGATGGCACTTTACTTTACTTGCCCTTAATAAACTTGAAACATTGTGTCTTTTATGTTCTATATGCTTGCACTTATTTGTTGGGAATTAGCAGAACCATGCTTTCATGGGGAACGCTTTCAACATTGCACTTGGTACTTGTACCTAGTTGATATCATGCTCTTTTGTATATGGATGTCGTCGGTGTGAAATGAAAGGGGAGCTTGTAAGTCCATGGATTTATGTATATGTGTTAGAGAAACGCCTGGGCCGCTGGTCTAATCCATGCTAACATGGTGGAAACCTGTAGCGTAACCATAATGAGCTGTCTATGAAGCATTCTTCTTATAAAAAAAGAGTCCTATATTGAGAAAAAAAGAGAAAAGAAAAAAAAGATACTATGAAAAGAGGAAAGAGAGAAAAAAGCACCATATTCCCATGGTAAATAAGATGAATGCTAAGATGCTCGTTGTCTGCTTGCCTTGTCATCTTGATATGGGGATTCTTCCGTATCATCGGGCAAGGGGTACCCTGTTGGCGGTTCTCTATGATACACATGTACTTACAATGACAAGAACTTACCGGTGACTAAACTTGAGTAGCATGAGGAGCGGCCCTCGTATACAAGGGACATGAGATTTCTGACTTATACTTCGTTAAGCATGTACACCATAGTTTGTTCACTTTAACCTTAATCACTTCAAGATGCGTATGATAGGGGCAATGAGATCTGAAAGCTATAAGTACCATAATTTTTGGAAGCTCTTTATGAGACTTGAATCCCTACTTCCTTTTATAAAGGCCTTTCTTTCACCATTATATTGAGTCTCCACCTTCTACCTTTATGCACCTACTTTGAGAGCATAGTGGCCATTCTTAGTTCTATGTGCATTGTCCCAAGACTAGTTGATTGATGCATACTTTGATATTGCTTGTTTTTAAACTAATGTATCTAGTCACTCTTATGAACTTTGAAGGTGTCCTATGCATTTATATTTGCTACTCTATTGAGGGACAAGCTGAATACTTTTATGCTATGTTTTCTTTATGTGAAACAAACAAACGTCTTGCAAAGCATTGTTATTCATGAATCTTTTATTTGTGCCTTTTCATGTTACATCATAGTTTCTTTGTCTTATTGCTAGAACTTTGTCTTTCATGTTATGATTGAAGTACTATGATCCCAGCTTTGAATGTTTTACAAATACTTTGATCAAGTCTTTGATGGTGCATGTCACCTCAAAATTTATTCTTTCTTTTTATCACTTACCGACTCGAGGACGAGCAGGAGTTAAGCTTGGGGATGTTGATACATTGCAAATGTATCTATAATTTTTTATGTTCCATGCTTGGTTTTATCCACTTTCTTGTGTTTTGTTCCAACTTTGGAGTACATTTAATATGATTTCTTGGACTAACCTATTAACAAGAGCCATAGTGCCAACTGCCTGTTTTCTACTGTTTTTTGTTCCAGGAAAGTTAGAAAATGAATATTCTCGGAATTGGACGAGACAAAAGCCAAAGTGCCTATTTTTCCAGATGTCATCAAGTGCCAGAATACGAGACGGAGAGGGGCCAGGGGACCACCACACCACCTGGCTGCGCGACCAGGCCTGGCCCGCGCCAGGGGGTGGTGTGGCCACTCTCGGCACCCCCTCGGCCTCTCCTTCCGCCTATATATTGCCCTCGGGACAAAAACCCTAAGTTCCCGATAAAAAATCCACGAAAGAGTCTATAGCCGGCGTCATCTCCATCCCTAGATCGGGAGGGATCTGAAGCTCTTCCCGGCACCCTTCCAGAGAGGGGAATTCACCCTGGAGGCCTTCTTTATCACCATGCAAGCCTCCGGTGTGATGCATGAGTAGTTCATCCTTGGACTACGGATCCATGGAGTAGCTAGATGGCTGGTTCTCCTCCTTTGTGCTTTCATGTCTAGATCTTGTGAGCTCCGTTCATGATTAAGATCATCTATTTGTAATTCTGCATGTTGTGTTTGCAGGGATCCGATGGATATTGAGATGCTATTTCAGATTGATTATTGATTCTATCATGTCTTTGTTATTTGTGATCTTGCATGTTTTTCGTTGTTAGTAGCTATCTTGGCCAAGTAGATGTTAGCAACTCCAAGAGTTAGTATTTATGATCGATAGTGGGTTCATGCCTCTGGTAATTTGGGGAAGTGACAGAAATCTCTAAGGTACTAGATGTGTTGTTGCTACTAGGGAGAAAACAACAATCCTTTATTCATAGAACAATCGTATTGTTTACTTTACACGCAGTTCGTAAAGCAATAATCTGTTGCTTGCAACTTAATACTAGAGGGGGTTCAGATAATAACCTGAAGGTGGATTATTAGTCATAGATGCAGTTGGATGGCGGTCTATGTATAATGTTGTAATGCCCAATCAAGTCTCGAAGGAGTCAAGATGATTAGTATATGCATGTATTGCTTTCTCGATGTTTGTCAAATGCCCCGCTATAATTTGTTCACCCAACATGTTATCTATCTAAGGAGAGCCACCTCTAGTGAACTATGGATCCCGGTCCTTTACTTTACATACAATCTATAAACTATTTACTGCTTTGTGTTTACTTTCTGCAAACTATTACTTCTTTCCATTCGATACTTTTAATCCTTTTTTTCCACAAAACACGATGAGATTGACAACCTCATCGCAACTTGGGGACAAAGTTTTGTGGTTGTGTTGTGCAGGTCTCCACGTTGCTACTAGCACCGGTAGTGCGCCCTGCCAAAGCTCAGCTAGTAACACCTTTGGGGTGTTTCCTTGCCCTACTGGTTCGATTAAACCTTGGTTTCATAACTGAGGGAAACTTGCTGCTGTGCTCATCATACCTTCCTCTTGGGGTTCCCAACGAGCTCTACATCAACACTGCCATCAAGCATTTTTCTGGGCGCCATACACAGAGCCATCATACCTCAATTCCCACAAAATGTTGTGTAATGCCATATGATTAGTTCATGCATCATATATGTTCAGCATACCTTGACTTACTGTTCTTTTGTTCTATCCGCGTCTCATTTTACATAGGACTTTGATAGATTAATGTATCGCTTATGTGTGTCAGGAATCAGCTAGTACACCTAAGACCCTTCTAGGTACCAGCAAGGAGAAAAACTATGATCGGCAAGTGTATGATTCAGCATTGGTTTCTGTTAATGAACAATATTTCGAGGGAGACCTGACTCAGGAAGTTGGACCCGTCGAGGACCTCCCTGCTAGTCCGCCCGCTTGTCTAGTCCCCAAGGTGCTTGCTCTATTTTTTAATTGTGATATCTGTTTCATCTTCCATGTTTTGTATCTCAATCCCACCAAATATTTTGCATTGCCCTCTGCCTAGTTCATGCATCATATATATAGAGCACATTTTGCCTTACTATTCTTCTGTTCCATCTGCGTCTCATTACACATAGAACTATAACAGATTGAAGTATTGTTTATGTGTGTCAGGAATAAGCTGGTTCATGTAAGACACGTTCAGGTACCAAACGCGAAGCGTTAACAAGCCGTCCTGCTAATGCTACCGGTGGAACACAAACACACGCTGGGAAGTACAATAAACGAAAATCAGGAAACTCACATACGGCTACAAAGTGTCGTCTTGGTGGCACACAATAGGTTCCAACAGTAGTAGACGCAGCAAATACCATTCCACACATTGCACAATCACCAATTGGCAATCAAGATACCCAGCAACAATTGACAGCCGAACAAATTTTGACCTCTACTTGCCTAATAGTGTTGGCACAACACCAACAAGCTAGCGATGATCACCAATCTGTTGATCAGCCCGCTGCCAGAACAAGGTATGTGTTCCAAGGATTATCGATGCATGCTTTCTTATATATATCGTGCAAGCTTGATGTAACAGTTGAATTGGCAGCTACACGAAGATTTAAGAAAAGAGGGCCAACAGTAGGAAAACATCTTGAAGCTAAAATTTTCAGAACACAATCTAGATATTGCATCAATTCTATTGTGCCTGGAAAGCGAAGGCCAGAAAATCCAGAAGAATCTACTTTTCTAGCATCCGAAATAGGCGTTTTTGTCAGGAATAATATTCCGATCTTCGCATCGTTCAAGCTCCACCAATAGACCCCTGACCATTACAATTGATTACTGCAGAAGTTACATGTAAGTCATGATGCTTTGTCCCATGCATTCAAGCTTGCTCTTGGTTCTATTCTAAGTCACATAACACATCAAATGTTCCATTCTTGCCGACAGAAAAAATTCAACTTCGATCGGGATAATGAGGATGTAGAGTATGTTCTCATGGACATGTTCTCCTATGCTTTGCGCCAGCAGCACCATAGGCTAAAGAGTAAATACTTTGATGGTAAGGTAACCAGGGATATTCAAAGAACGACTCCTATGGAACACACTATGACTGACCAACACTGGTTTGATCCAAATATAATGGTATGGTTTGTGAAGACTGTTACCATATCACATTCAAAATTCCTATTTGCACATTTGTATCACTAGTCTCCTTTTGTAGATGAACGCTGAAAAAAAGAGAAACCGTGTCACACAACGCTTAACAAACCGAACTGGATCTCGTGCATTGGTTGGCCACATGAGCTCAATAGTAAGAATAATTAGTTTTTAATCTTCTACAAAGTTTGTGCTTCTTATATTTTGATCACGTGTTCCACCCATGTTGCAGAAAGGTGTGATAAGTATGCAGCAAAAATTTCAGGCATGCCAGACGAGCAAAAAAGAAGGGCTCAATCCCTCCGCTGAGAGTGTTATTGTAAGTCTTCTATTTGATTGATATTTTGTGATGACACGCCCTCAGTGATTTATATGTATAGTTAGATGTGCAACACTGCGTGAACTGCTTCCCAGTTTTTTTAATTTAAGTAGATGATTTCCAACTAGTCTAAGTTTTAGTTTTCAGCTATACAAAGAGTTGCCTTGTGTATATCATGCACCCGACGATGAAGAAACAGACAGATGCCATGTTGGCATAGTCCTGTTATTGCGTGCTAGTGATAAAATTCTTATCAGTATGATCAGACAACTATACTTTTACTAAAATATATGTGATGCGTAATCAGCCATGCCAACTTGTAAGATTTGTTCATAGACAGGTTAAATGTGTTGTTTGTATGTTTCTCTGTATTAGCTTTTCTTGTCTCACCCATGTCTACCAATGGATAACCATACAGATTAAATTGAATGAGGAGATGCCAAAACCTGGGAATGATGGTCTGGAACAACCCCAAGAAGAATGTCTAGAAACATTTAAAATGGTACTAAAAGGTGAAGGTCATTGTAAAAGCACGTTCCTGCGTAATGCTGGGTTGTCGCAGTGCAAGTCCAAGTCCAAGTCCAAGTCGGCGTATTTGCCTAGTCAAGAAGAAATTGTAGCACTACGGGCTAAATAGGAAGTTCATAGACGAGCAATCGATGATATGAGACAGAAAGCATTAGCAAGTGATGTGGAGTTGAAGATGTTACGTGGTCAGCAGAATTCTCGAGAGCCCATAGATGAAGAGACTCTTCTAAATTGAAGATGAACCCTGACAATGATAGGTGATTACAATGGTCCTATGAAATGGTTCCTGCTATAGAGCCCGGGTTGTGTTTGGTGCCATGTAACAAAAACAGAGGGAGTATTTGTTTCGCATCATGCTTTTATCTGTTTACTATATGTTCGATGCACAAAAATCCCTTGCCCCAACCTCACTCTCTCAGCCTTGGATTCATGAACCTCACATAGGTTTTTTCTTCTCTGGACAACCGCCAAATTCAAAATCTCAGTCCATCGACAAATCCTACTGCCTACCCCGTGTGAATCAGAGATTATGTATCCAATTTCTTTGCCAATATGGTCAGTATTTTGATGATCAGTTGATGTGACTCAGACTTAAATTCGTACCAAAGGAGTACCATTAAAGAAATTAAAAAATCTCAGTCGAGCAGCAAAACCTACAGCCAACACTGTTTGAATCAGACTAATCCAATTTTCATTATGGATGATAAGTTAATGTCACTCTCGGCCTTTAATTCCTAAATAGCGAGTACACCTTTTATCCAAATATTGCTTGGACGCTAGCCAAATTCAAAATATCAGTTTGCGCAATTATTATGCTCATGGATGATTAGTTGATGTGACTCTAGGACTTGAATTCTTGGACAGATAGCGTACGGTCTATTAGCTTTTTCTATTATTATTTGGATGGTAGCCAAATTCAAAATCTCAATCGAGCGGCAAAATCACACACCGACCTTGAAGCATTTCCCGCCGCACCGTTTCAAAAACATTGTGGTAAAATCTCCCACTGGGGAGTACCATTTTTCTGTTATTATTATTTGGCCGGTAGCCAAATTCAAAATCTCTGTCGAGCGGCAAAATCAAAGACCGAATTTGAATCATTTCCCACCGAACCGTTTCAAAAACTTTGATGCAAAATCTCCTACCGGGGAGTACCATTTTTCTATCTTTATTATTTGGCCGGTAGCCAAATTCAAAATCTCTATCGAGCGGCAAAATCAAATAGTGACTTTGAAGCATTTCCCGCCCCACCGTTTCAAAAACTTTGAGGCCAAATCTCCCACCGGGGAGTACCATTTTTCTATTATTATTATTTGGCCAGTAGCCAAATTCAAAATCTCTGTCGTGCGGCAAAATCAAACACTGACTATGAAGCATTTCCCGCCCCACCGTTTCAAAAACTTTGAGGCCAAATCTCCCACCAGAAAGTACCACTTTTCTATTAATTATTATTTGGCCAGTAGTCAAGTTCAAAATCTCTGTCGAGCGGCAAAATAAAAAACCGACTTTGAAGCATTTCCCACCCCACCGTGAAAACCTTTGAGGCCAAATCTCCCACCGGAGAGTACCATTTTTCTATTATTATTATTTGGCCGGTAGCCAAATTTAAAATGTCTGTCGAGCGGCAAAATCAAACAACTACTTTGAAGCATTTCCCGCCCCACCGTTTCAAAAACTTTGAGGCCAAATCTCCCACCAGGGAGTACCACTTTTCTATTAATTATTATTTGTCCAGTAGACAAATTCAAAATCTCTGTCGAGCGGCAAAATGAAAAACCGACTTTGAAGCATTTCCCGCCCCACCGTTTCAAAAAATTTGAGGCCAAATCTCCCAGCAGGGAGTACCATTTTTATATTATTATTATTTGGCCAGTAGCCAAATTCAAATTCTCTTTCAAGTGGAAAAAACAATTACTGACTTTGAAGCATTTCCCGCCCCACCGTTTCAAAAACTTTGAGGCCAAATCTCCCACCGGGGAGTACCATTTTTCTATTATTATTATTTGGCTGGTAGCTAAATTCAAAATCTCTGTCGAGCGGAAAAATCAAACACCGACTTTGAAGCATTTCCCGCTCCACCGTTTCAAAAACTTTGAGGCCAAATCTCCCACCGGGGAGTACCACTTTTCTATTAATTATTATTTGATCAGTAGTCAAATTCAAAATCTCTATCGAGCGGCAAAATCAAAAACCGACTTTGAAGCATTTCCCGCCACACCGTTTCAAAAACTTTGCGGCCAAATCTCCCACCGGGGAGTACCATTTTTCTATTATTATTATTTATCCAGTAGCCAAATTCAAAATCTCTTTCGGGTGGAAAAATCAAAAACTAACTTTGAAGCATTTCCCACCCCACCGTTTCATAAACTTTGAGGCCAAATCTCCCACTAGGGAGTACCACTTTTCTATTAATTATTATTTGGCCAGTAGCCAAATTCAAAATCTTTGTCGAGCGGCAAAATCAAACACCGACTTTGAAGCATTTCCCGCCCCACTGTTTCAAACACTTTGAGGCGAAATCTCCCATAGGGGAGTACCACTTTTCTATTATTGTCTATTGGGCGGTAAAATCACACACCGACTTTGAAGCTTTTCGTGCCCCTCTGTTTCAAAAACCTTTGACTTTAAAATTCCCATTCTACCCATTGTTCAGACGCCCTATGGGCATGTTAAAGTCGGTATCTTGGGGGCACGATCATAATTATTTTTTGGTTCACCTCCATAGTCTCGATTCGTGCAGTTTTTCCATCTGGCCCTCCCAAAATCCCAGGCTTCTCTCCCACGCCCTCACCTCCACGACCACCACACGGACTGCCCGACGGCAATTCCACGGCTGCCGGAGCCGCTTCATCGATGCCCACCCCATCGGATCTAGTTCACCGGGTCTCTCTGCACTCCACCAGAGTTGTGGTCTCGTTGACCGTGCCTATGGCGTCGTTGACTGCCCACGCTCTGCTTCCTCACCGCCGAAAGCTACCCAACCATATCGAAGCAGCTTCACCATTGTCCACCAGACGGGATCTAGTTCAACAAGTTCCTTGTCCACTACTCCAGACCAGCTTCACGGTCGTCGCCATTGACTGCACCGGCATAGACCTTCCAAGATCTGTTTCCCCCCTACCGAAAGCTACCCAATCGTACCGGAGCAGCTTCACCGTTGTCCACCAGACAGGATCTAGTTCAACAAGTTCCATGTCCACTGCTCTAGACCAGCTACACGGTCGTCGTCGTTGACTGCACATGCATCGACCGCCCAAGATCTGCTTCCCCGACGCCAATAGCCACTGCAACCGTAGCACCCTCGGTGACCTGGACGTCACTCGCATGGTACCGACGATGCTTAGACGCCTCTCCGACCAAGGTAACCAAATCTCCAACCCATTTTTGTTTTGTCAGCAGTATAGCAGGTTCAAACCTATCATGCTAGTACATACAAGCACTAGGCACGCATGTTCTTCGTGCTAGTACATACAAGGTCATTATACATGTTGGTTTGCATTCGCTGCTCTACAAATTTCAAGTGATACACATGTATGTTATTTTGTCATGCACATGTTCTTATCTTAGCTGCTCCATACACTAGTAAATGCCTGCTATTGTGTAGTTCTTTCAAAATGTGATGTCAGTGGAAAATATTAGTGTGGATTCCCTGCTCCATAGTTACTGACTCTATCTGGTTATTCCCGAGCTATGTTTCTGCTATTATTTCCTCCCTAACATTGTTATGATATCCTGTAGTACCCATTCAAACTCTTCATACTAGTTTGATTATAATTTTGTTGTTGCCATCTGGTTCTTCAAAAGCTACAACACTGACTATTCTATTTTTCTTTGTGTAGAGCTCAAAAAGGCAACACTGAAAATGTTGGTTTGCATAGCCCACAGGTCCACCAGCGATGCCATTATATATTTTCTGTATCTGGTGCTGGTTCGTCCTAATCAACGGCATAAGTATTCTTTAATGTATAGTTCATTCGTGTTTTCCATTCCTACTCGATAAGTTCTGGTATGATGCGGTTATAATTTCTATGTGGTTCATTCTTAGCTACGACAGTAACTGCATGCCATTGTGTAGCTCACCACAAATTCTGAGTCACCCAACGTATCTTGCATTCTAGGAGATACCACTACTTCCATATATATTTGTTGAAATGACCTGGCTAGTTTATACTAAAATTCTAAGAAACACTTTGTTTGATTGCTCATTTCATTGTTGGCATAGTTTTCTAATGCTTGTTTGTCCTGTTCTACAGGTTCACAAGCCACACCATTATATCTCGTATCTGGTTCTAGTTTGTCCTAGGCAACGACATAACTATCCTCTACTATATAGTCCATTCATGGTTTGCATTCCTGCTCTACAAGTTCGTATTATGCAGTTATAATTCCTATCAGGTTCATTCTTAGTTATGAGTAGTTTGTCTTGTTTGCTATATCAACTTGTTATTAGTTAGTTTCAGACTACAATTATTGTTATCGCCACCAAAGAGGGGACTGCAAGATCATGTCTCAAGGTGCTTTTCCAATGTAGTTGTCACACTCAACGGGAGATGTAGTTGATGGATTGAGAAAGCAAATTGGGGACTCCACTATCAACTTGATTGGCAACTGAAATGCTGAATTTTCTTTCCCTTTTGTTCATATTATGTAATATTTTTAAGAAGTTTGCAGCTGATGTATGTAACATCCAAAAACTTTAACCCAAGCTTATCAAGATCAAATCATTCAAAAATAGGGTTAACAAAAACTTTTCCAAATTTAAAATGAAAGCATTCATATATGTGTGCATTTCAAATAAGAGTTGTTTGAATTGCCATGATTGATTGATATAATGCTTGTAAAATGTTTCCTAGGTGATTTAAACCTCATCTACATCATTCCCAAACTTTTCCTAAAGAAAATCAAATCAAAAAGGATTAAAAAGAAGGAATGGTCATTTTGGCAAATTTAACTCTCATGCCTACTTTGGTTATTCCTAGTACTCAATTATTAACAGAAACAATTCTTGATCTTTGCACCCCTTGCTAGTACACATAATGAGGTACCAAGGCCC
The DNA here is from genome assembly GCA_023614405.1 of Avena insularis. Classification (NCBI taxonomy): domain Eukaryota; kingdom Viridiplantae; phylum Streptophyta; class Magnoliopsida; order Poales; family Poaceae; genus Avena; species Avena insularis. Next base: position 319,202,593 of record CM042686.1, read on the forward strand.
ATCTCTTTATCTGCTAAAAACATTAAGTTAACTATTTTAAATGACAGTTTAAAATTGAATCTAATGCATATGCATAGATCACCCCTATTTCAAAAACCATCTTTTTGAGCTCCATTTTCAGAACCCTTGCAACCAGAGACTACATATCACTAGTGGAGATCACTCAAAAAATTTGAAACCAAAATTCAAAACTTTTTCTCTTGCGGCCATTTCGTCAAACACTTGGCAGACATATTTCAAACAAAACACATTTCACTATTTCAAATAGTATTCTGGCCAAACTTGTCTCCCATTTGGCCCCTTTTTACTCCCTTTGTCTCTAAATGATCTAGCAAGCCATTTAAAACCACTCCTCTAGCCCTAGTGGCAGTGCAAGGCCATGCCGAGCACCAACTCGCCGGCCACCCCTTGCCCCGCTGCAGTAGACCATCTCCCTCTCTGTCGCCATGTCTAGGAGGTAGCCAGGAGCTCACCGCCACCCTCTGTCCCCTGCCCAAGCCAAGCCCTGCCATGGACCACCGAGGACACCACGCGCCCAGTGCCACCGCACCATGCCGAGCACGCGCCAGAGCACCGCACGACCAGATGCATGCATGCATGGCCGACCGCAGCTGCTCCCGCCCTCGACCTGGAGAACACCCAGACATCCCCGTTCGCCGCCCAAAGCCTCACAGCCACCGTTCGCCGTGGACACCGCAGCTAAAGCCACGCAGAGCCCTACCTCGCCCAGACCGCGTGCCACCGCCCCTACGGCCGCACTTAAGCTCTAGAGCACCGCCAGGGAACCGCCCATCGATCGCCATCCCCCGCCATGCCGCTAGCTCGCCGTAGCCATGTCGCCACCGTCGACCGCCCATCCCGCTCGGTCTCACCGTCGGGCCTATAAAAGGAGCCCTCCCCAGCCATTCTTCTCCACACCATTCCACTCTCCTCACCTCTCTGAACCTCACCCACCTTTAGCCGGAGCAAGTGGAGCAGCAGCTCGCCGGAATTCGAGCCAGAGCCGCCGCCTCTAGAGGAGAAGGGTGTCGTTGATTTCGGCCGCCCCAAGTTCCGCCGCGACCACGCCTCGCCTCGCCATCGTCTTCCACTTCGTTTGCCCGTCTTGCCGACCCCGCTGGAGCCCTGGTACGCCCCCGGTACACCCCCACCGAGCCGCTAGGGTTCGAGCTCGCCGGCGACCTGTTCGTCGTTGATGACCCTCAGCCGTTGATCTCGCTTCTAATCCTACGGCCCACAGCGCGCGTACCGTTTCGCGTGTTAAGTGCCGCTAACAAGTGGGACCCCCCTGTCAGCTGAGCCCCGCGCCGCGGAGCGCCACTGGGCCGGCCCAAGTCCTTTCCCGCGCTAGCCCATAGATTCAAATCTGGTTTTTCCTTTTTAGTTAAATATAGTTTTTGTCCCCTATTTCAAAATTCAATCCAGAGAGTTTTATAAATCCAAATTGTATGAAACCAATTTTGTCTGAAAGGTATTAAAATTATCTATCCAAGCCCGTTGGATTTAATTCAATTAGAGTTATATATCTATCCTAATAAAAATAACAAAACAGAAGCTTTTGCAACTTGCATCATTTTTATAAAATCAACCAAGTTAGCTTTTGAGTTGATTCCAACTCTCAAAAATCACATTTCATGATAGCTATCTAACCATGTAATAATATTAAGGTTGACATTCAGGGACTTTGGACTAGTACCAAAATAATGCTATATAGGCATTTCTAGTCACTTTAAATCATTAAATAATGAACATAAACCAAAGTTTTTGATCCCACCCTTAAATCTCATTGCCACATGTTAGAATCTGTGGTGAGGACATGTGTCCACATGATCCCGTATTTTGGTGGTGAATATTGAAATTTTAGTAATATTTCAATGAGTAGAAATTACTTTTCTAAAATAAAAAAGGATGAAACTATTGAATTAAAACTTGTGATGTTTGTGATGATAATAGATCATCAAATGTGTGTTTTAGAATGCTACTTAGCCTAGTTAAGTATTGTTTGGTGATTATGCACTCCCTATGCATTTATAGACGTTAGTACCGACCAAGCTTTCGAGGAGGAGGAGTTCTACCAAGAAGAAGAAGAAGAATACTTCAACCACTGAACCAACAAAGGCAAGCTATTGTTAGCAGGCTAGAATTAAACTAGATGGTTTAGCAAAGATGCCTTAAGCAGGCTTTGATCACACCGCTTTAACTATTAGTACCCCAATTCTTATTGACAAATTTTACCTCCCTTAGTTTACACAAAGCTCTTTACTTAATTTTGAAGGTAGCATAAAAAGTATAAAACTTGACCTAATTAGAAACCTTTAGATGTCATTCTATGGCATGAGATTGAAACCATCTTTTCCACCTTAGTGAACACTCTTAACTTAGTATCTTAGTATAGATCAAAAACATGAGTCAATCTAGATGGGAATACTTGGTGAAAATGAATTATGAAAACCTTGGAATGATGAGTCATTCTATTGAGATGTTTTGACAGGTGTTGATAAACACAACTGGTTTATGATGATGAAAATGACGAGGCATGAGCCTTAATCCTTTTATAAAACTGATGGTTGGATTCGGATGCGATACCATTCCAAATTTACCGTACAACCAGATTACCTGAATTGGGTAAGGCTTAGCTGGAAATTTATATGCATTAGTATTAGTTCCCTCACGGGAGAGGTTTGAGCTGAGGCTACCTCTCAATGTTGTCCACCTATGTAGTGCCCAAGATGACTGATGGTCATGGTTGGGAGGCCATGCTCATAGGAGAGGTGCTTGTACTAGGGTGTGTAAAGGGAAGGTTATGTTTAATTATCTGCATACTAAGTATGATGATTCAGGGTTATCCCTAACAGATGTATCGAATCTTGTGGTGAAAGTGTACGACCTCTGCAGAGTGTCAAACTATTCGAATAGCCGGGTCCGCGGTTATGGACAGTTGGAATGGCCATACTGTTTCGTTGTCACATGTTTTCTAAATAACTTGAAATGAATGATGAACTTTGACTTGACCACCACAGGGTTGTGTTGATGATAATAGCTTCCCAACTTAAGTGATTCTAGAACTTTACTTTATCTTTCTTTGCTTCTGAACTCAGCTTAGGTTTTAAACTTAACTTTATAGTTAACTTAGATTCGGCACTTTAACTTAGATTTATACTCCTTGCTAGTAGTAGTTTGTGAGTACTTAAAGAGTACTCATGGCTTTTGTCCCTGGCTATTATCATGGCTAGACTATGAAGGAGATTATCAAGATGATGGTCAACAGGACGACTATGATAACTAGGACTATCTGCCATCGTCAGCATTGGCTGTACCCCTGAAGATGGACCCCACCGCTACGCTTATCGTTTATTTTCCGTTGCTTGTTGTATTAAAGACTGGATCATGAGATCCTTATTTGTGTAAAACCTTATGTATGGTTTGTAATGGATGATGTACTGTGATATCCAATCCGTTATGTCTCGCAAAAATGGTAATCCTGGGATTGCGAGGTATGGCATAACGGGCATCTGGGATTAAAAATACGGGTGTTGACAAGTTGGTATCAGAGCCCTCCTGACCATAGGAGACCCTAGTTAGAATGGACGTCCAAACCAAAAACTTAGCTTCAAAACCAAAGTGAGTATTTATGAAAAACTATTTCCTCTCTTACCCTTGTTAACTCATTTTTTCTCAAAAATACAAGTTCCTCAAAATTCTTACATTACTACTTAAAATTGGACACACTTGATCACTTCACTAACTTCCTCATCCTTTATTCTTGTAGATGGAGACTCAGTTCAGCAAGTTTTACCAGTTGGGAAACGGAGGTCAGCTGATCTTCGAGAGGGATCTGGATTCGCTATCAGAGTTACTGGGACGCCCACATCCGGAGTTTCTTGGAGCTCAACTTCCAGGACCCCCAGGAGGAGACCTATAGTGGCTAGTCACTGCGGATCATCGGGGAAGCATCGAAGCACCAACTTCCGGGAGAATTCAGTTTTCCGTAAGAGAGAACAACTGGCTAGATGGATTAGCCAGGGCAATGCATGAATCTCTCGCACGTCTATGTGCCCTCAGCGTCAACAAGATCCAAGGAACCCGTTTTGCCCACTATGCAAGACGTGACTTCATGGGAATGCCGATGGAGATGCCAAGTCACCCAGAGTTGAGGCGTCAAGTGGAGAACCTTGACTTCTTGCTTCATGACCGACAGCAGGAACTGGACAATGCCAGAGAGTTAGCCAACCAGAACCGTGCCATTTCGACCAGACCGCCTTGCTCGTCCAAGATCGCCAGTCTCTTCGTTGCCAGCGTGCAAAGAAGAATCGCACCATCGCCCGTCTTCACAAGAAGGTGTCTGGCCTTGAGAAGATCGTCAAAGAGCAGGAAGCTTAGCTTGCCTCCAAAGAAGAAGATGAGGGTGAAGACATCCAGGGAGATATGGATTCTTACCTCAGCAACGATGATGACTTTCTGGAGGAGGATGCTATGGACTTCTACACTGATGATGAAGAATCCGACTTCATCGACGATGAATAGATGCACTAGAGCACTATCGTAGCATGAGATGTAGCATCTCATTGTATCGTAGCTTGCAGAATGGTTCTTCAAACCATCTGTTTTCCCCTTTGCTTGATGTGGTGTGTGTTGTATCGTGTGCTTGCTTGCATGAATGAAAAAGAAGTTAGTGGAAAAACCTGAGTTTAACTCAAAGTTTTAGCTTTGAAAACCCAAAACCATGAACCTAAGAATTTCCCTCTTAACCCTATATCTATCTCAATCTTCAGATGACTCGTGGAAACCAAGGAGGGAGCAGCTCGTCGCAGGACCCAATGTTGCAGATCTTGCAGAATCTTATCGCGGACCGTGAAGCAAGCAGGGCCGAGCATCAAGCCAACTTAGCAACATTGCAGCAGATCGCCCAAATGGCTCTCAACAACCAAGGACATGGAAATCAGGATCACCAAGGATCCAAACTCAAAAACTTTCAGAACACCAATCCCCCAATCTTTATCCAATCTGAAAACCCATTAGATATTGATGACTGGTTACAGACCATGGAAAACAACTTAGAGGTTGCCATAGTTGATGAGAATGTGAAAGTTCTCTTTGCCACCCACTATCTGGCGGGAGATGCAAGAGCTTGGTGGAATAGCATCCGCAATATGAACCATGGCCAGGTGATAACCTGGGAAGCATTCAAGGTCAAGTTCAGCCGCACCCACGTGCCGCAAGGTCTTGTCAACAAGATGAGAGATGAATTCCACGAATTGAAGCAAGGAAGAATGACTGTGGTGGAGTACCGTGACAGATTCTTGTCACTTGCCAGATATGCAACGGATGAGATCAACACGGAGGCCAAGAAGAAGGAGAGATTCGTAAACGGACTGCATGATGAGATGCAGACTGTCCTCGTCAACATCCGTTTCGATGATCTCGAAGAGCTAGTCGACTATGCCATTCAGATGGAAGGGAAGCTTAACAAGGCAAACGACAACCGCAAGCGCCGTATGATGCAGCAGTCTGGATCCAGTAGTCACCAGAAGTACCGTCCTAACCCCTCACTATGATATGCACCAAGGAACAACCGACCCCCAAATTCTCGCCCAAGCTACCCCAACCGTAGCGGAGGCAATGTGAAGTCCGGAGGAAACAATCACAACTCTGGCAATGCCAACAATTTCAACCGTGCCCCTCCCAAGAGCAACAACAACACTGCACCTAGAACTGGCAGCAATGTTGTACCTGTCGCAGTCAAGGACAAGTCCCAGATCACTTGTTTCGAGTGTGGAGTGAAGGGTCACTACTCCAATGAGTGTCCCAAGAAGACTGCCGCCAATGCCCCTGTAAATGCCCCAGCTCAGCAGCAGCGTCGTGTTCAACTAGGAAGGAGATTTGCCCTGTGGAACCCAAGACAACCGCAATGGTCGCTCTTCCACATGAACGGAGAAGAAGCCTGTGAAGCTCCAGATGTAGTCTGGGTATGTTTTCTGTCAATAACTCGGTTTTAGCAAGAGTATTGTTTGATTCGAGCATCGCATTCATTTGTCACCAAGAATTTGTATGCACTAGTAAGATTCACCCAACCAACCTGAAGCATGTCATGATAGTTCAAATCATGGTTCAACAACAAAATCTCGACAAATTTGCAAAGCTGTACCTATCGAATACATGGGATAGATTTTATGCCAACCTAATTATACTTGGAACCAAAGGATTGGAAGTAGTACTAGGTATGGACTGGATGTCAAGGCATAAAGGACTGATAGATCGTGCTAAGAAAGCCATCACCATGACCAGTAGTTCGAGTAACAAGAGAGCATATCTCAAACCTTACCCCGTCAATTCAAGTGCAACAAGAGTGTAGCCCTGCCTACCATTGACCAAGTCAGAGTAGTCTGTGAATACCCCGACGTATTCCCAGATGAATTGCCAGGTATTCCCCCGGATAGGGATATTGAGTTCATTATCGAACTAATCCCCGGAACCGGACCTATAGCCCAGAGACCCTATACCATGAACCCTTCAGAGTTAGTAGAACTAAAGAAGCAGTTGGATGCCATGTTAGCAACAGGCTTGATTCAGCCAAGCGCATCGCCATGGAGATCACCAGTGTTATTCGTCGACAAGAAAGATGGAGGCAACTGTCTGTGTACAGACTACAGAAAATTGAATGATGTCACCATCAAGAACAAGTACCCTTTGCCAAAGATAGAGGATCTATTTGATCAATTGACCGGAGTTCAGGTATTCTCAAAGATTGATCTTAGGACTGGTTATCACCAACTTAAGATTCGTGCAACGGATATTCCGAAGACCGCCTTTACTACTCGCTATGGTTTATACGAGTATACGGTTATGTCTTTTGGATTAACCAATGCCCCTGCTTATTTCATGAATCTCATGAATAAGATCTTTATGAATTTCCTCGATAAGTTTGTAGTTGTTTTATCGACGACATCCTTATCTACTCCAAGTCAGAAGAAGAGCATGAGCAACATCTGAGAATTATCCTAGAAACCCTGAGAGAGCATTAGTTATATGCCAAGTTCAGCAAGTGTGAGTTTTGGCTGAAAGAAGTAGGATTCCTAGGACATATTGTTTCTGCCGGAGGAGTCTTTGTTGATCCCACCAAGATCAAAGATGTCGAAGAATGGGAAGCCCCAACCAATCAAACCCAAGTTCGTTCATTTCTCGGATTAGCGGGATATTACCATAAGTTCGTAGAAGGATTCTCGAGCATAGCCTGACCAATGACCCAATTGTTGAAGAAAGACAAGAAGTTTGAATGGACAGACAAGTGTGAAGCCAGTTTCCAGGAGCTGAAGAAGAGATTGATATCCGCCTCGATTTTGATCATGCCATACATCAAGAAGCCGTTTGATGCGTATTGTGATGCATCCAAGATTGGCCTAGGATGTGTATTGATGCAAGAAGGCAAAGTCATCGTGTATCTGTCTCGACAACTGAAGCAGCATGAGAAGAACTATCCGACCCATGATCTTGAGCTAGCAGCTGTGGTTCTAGCGTTGAAGACATGGCGTCATTATTTGATGGGTAATCGCTGTGAGACTTACTCAGATCATAAGAGCTTGAAGTATATCTTCACCTAGAAGGAGCTGAATATGAGGCAAAGAAGATGTATAGAGTTAACCAAGGATTATGACCTTGACATTCACTATCACCCCGGCAAAGCCAATGTGGTAGCGGATGCTCTTAGCAGATTGCCATGTAGGCTTAACACCATGATCAAAGAGAAGCAACCAAGTTTGTATGAGGAGTTGGAGCAGTTCAGGACTGAGTTAGTTAGCAAAGGATTCCTAGCTATCATTGAACTTCAACCCACTTTGATTAGCCAAATCAAGGAAGCCCAGAAGGGAATGAAAGTATCGACGGAATCAAACGTCATAGTGGTACAAGAAAGGTACCTGGATTCACCGAAGACGAAGAAGGTGTACTGTGGTATAAAGGACGTATCTGTGTGCCAGCAGATTAAGAGCTGAAAGAGGTTATCATGAAGGAAGCTCATGATACTCTTTATTCTATCCACCCTAGAGGAACAAAGATGTATCAGGATTTGAAAGAGCAATTTTGGTGGCACAAGATGAAGAGAGAGATCGGAAGCTACATCGCCAAATGTGACATCTGTCAAAGAGTCAAAGCAGAGCATCAGAGACCTGCAGGACTATTGCAACCATTGCAAATTCCGGAATGGAAATGGGATTCCATCGGAATGGACTTTATCACCGGTTTACCTACTTCTAGTAGGGGAAATGACTCAATCTGGGTCATAGTTGATAGACTGTCCAAGGTAGCCCACTTCATACCAGTCAAGACAACCTACCAGAGTGCAAAGCTAGTAGAGTTGTACATTGCTAGGATTGTTAGTCTGCATGGAACCCCCAAGACCATCGTCTCAGATCGAGGAACCCAGTTTACTTCAAGATTTTGGCAGAAAGTTCAGGAAGGTTTAGGAACCAAGTTGAACTTCAGTACCGCTTATCACCCGCAAACAGATGGACAAACTGAGAGAGTCAATAAGACCATGGAGGATATGCTTAGAGCTCGTGTGTTGGAATACGGATCAAAATGGGAAGACTGCTGCCTTTCGCAAAATTCTCATATAACAACAGTTATCAGGCTAGTTTGCAGATGGCACCATTCGAATTCCTATACGGAAGAAAGTGTCGTACCCCTTTGAATTGGTCGCAAGTAGGAGAGAGTTAGATCTTTGGACCCGACATTCTCCGAGAAGTAGAAGAGAAAGTTCACAAAGTCCGTGAGCACCTCAAGACCGCCCAATCCAGACAGAAGAGCTATGTTGACAAGAGAAGGAGAGACCTGACTTTCAATGTCGGAGATTTCGTATATCTCAAGGTTTCACCATTGAAGGGAACTCAACGCTTTAGTCTGAAGGGAAAGTTAGCTCCCAGATATATCGGACCTTTCAAGATTCTAAACCACCGAGGAGAAGTATTGTACCAACTGGAACTGCCTGAAGAGATGTCAGCCATCCACAATGTGTTCCATATCTTGTTACTTCGCAAATGCTTAGAAGTGCCTGAGAAGACTGAAGTTTTCAAGAATATCGATCACAGAGCTGTGGAAATCAACAATGACCTGACCTATCGGGAAGTACCCATCCGTATCTTAGAAGAAGCCTACAGAACCATCAGGACAAGGAGTATCAAGTTTCTCAAGATTCAGTGGAGCAACCATACAGAGGAGGAAGCTACTTGGGAGCGCGAAGATTACATTAGAACAGAGTTCCCAGATCTCTTTAGTTCCTAGTTTTCTTTGTAAATCTCGGGACGAGATTTTGTTTAAGGGGGGAAGGTTTGTAACATCCCAAAACTTTAATCCAAGCTTATCAAGATCAAATCATTCAAAAATAGGGTTAACAAAAACTTTTCCAAATTTAAAATGAAAGCATTCATATATGTGTGCATTTAAAATAGGAGTTGTTTGAATTGCCATGATTGATTGATCTAATGCTTGTAAAATGTATCTTAGGTGATTTAAACCTCATCTACATCATTCCCAAACTTTTCCTAAAGAAAATCAAATCAAAAAGGATTAAAAAGAAGGAATGGTCATTTTGGCAAATTTAACTCTCGTGCCTACTTTGCTTATTCCTAGTACTCAATTCTTAATAGAAACAATTCTGGATCTTTACACCCCTTGCTAGTACACATCATGAGGTACCAAGGCCCACCTTTTGATCTACTAAAAACCTTCTGTAAACTATTTTAAATGACAGTTTAAAATTGAATCTAATGCATATGCATAGATCACCCCTACTTCAAAAACCATCTAATTGAGCACTAATTTCAAAACCCTTGCAACCGGAGACTACCTAGCACTAGTGGAGATCACCCAATAATTTTCAACTCAAAATTCAAAACTTTTTCTCTTGCGGCCATTTTGCCAAACACCTTGTTAGCAAGATCATTAAGGCCTAACTATTACTGTTTTGGGCTGATTTTGTCTAGCAATTCTGTAGTGCTTTGATCATCTTGTCCCCCCTCAAGCCAGACCAGACCAAACCAGCCTCTTCTCTACCCCTAGTCAAGACCGCATACCATGCCGAGCACCATCTCGCCCGGCCGACTGCACCTACAAGAACCCTCTCCAGCCCCTCTCGCCATGTCTAGTACCTGGCCAGTGGTCCACCTCCACCATCCAACCAGCCCCAGGCCAGAGACAGAGGGCAGAGCGGCCAGGAACCGCCGCGCCCGGAGCTTGTCGAGCATGCCGACGCTGCCACAGAGCGCCTGTCCCTCACAGGCACAAGGCGCCGACACCAGCCCACGCCACCGCCTCCGCCGACCTAGAGAACACCCTGACACCTCTGTCACGCCTAAAGCCCCACAGCCACCGCCGGTGGACACAGCCGCTGGCCAGAGAGTGCCACCTCGCCTGATCAAAAGCTAGGGCCCCTACGGCCGCATTGAAGCACTAGAGCACCGCCAGGGAACCTCCCATCGATCGCCATCGCCGGCCATGCCGCTAGCTCGCCGTAGCCATGTCGCCACCGTCGACCGCCCATCCCGCTCGGTCTCAACGTCGAGCCTATAAAAGGAGCCCTCCCCAGCACAAAAGACTCACACCATTCCACTCCCCTCACCTCTCTGAGCCTCACCCACCTCTCGCCGGAGCAAGTGGAGCAGCAGTTCGCCGGAATTGGAGCCGAAGCCGCCGCCTCTGGAGAAGAAGGGTGTAGTTGATTCCGGCCACCCCAAGCTCCGCCGCGACCATGCCTCGCCTCGCCGTCGTCTTCCACTTCGCTCGCTCAAGACGCCGACTGCTGGAGCCCTGCACGCCTCAAAGAGACCCCACCGAGCTGCTAGCGTTCGAGCTCGCCCGGCGTCCGTCTGTCGTCGACGACGACCTCACCAGAGATCTAGTTCAGAATCGCACGCACCAGCTGCATACGTTGTGTTTTAAGTGCCGATGACAAGTGGGACCCCCTGTCAGTTGAGCCCCGTGCCGCGTAGCACCACTGGGCCGGCCCATTTCCTTTCCCGCGCAAGCCCGTAGATTCAAATCTAGGTTTTTCTTTTTAGTTAGAATATAGTTTCTGTCCAGTGTTTGAAAATTCAATTCTGTGAGTTTGACAAATCCAAATTACATGAAACTAATTTTGTTTGAAAGGTATTGAAATGCTCTATCCATGCCCGATGGATTTAATTCATTTAGAGTTATAGATTTCTCCTAATAAAAATAAGAAGACAGAAGCTTTTGCAACTTGAAACATTTTTATAAAATCAACCAAGTTAGCTTTTGAGTTGATTCCAACTCTCAAAAATCACATCTCATCATATCTATCCAAATATGTAATAATATTAAGGTTTACAGGCAGTGACTTTGGACTAGTACCAAAATAATGCTATATAGGCATTTCTAGTCACTTTAAATCTTTAAATAATGAACTTAAACCAAAGTAATATTGATCCCACCTTTAAATCTCATTCCCACATGTTAGAATATGTGGTGAGGACATGTGTCCACATGATCCCATATTTTGGTGGTGAATATTAAATTTTAGTTAATATTTCAATGAGTAGAAATTACTTTTCCAAAATAAAAAGATTTAAACTATTGAATTAAACTTGTGATGCTTGTGATGATAATAGATCATCAATTGTGTGGTTTAGAATAATACTTAGCCTAGTTAAGGATTGTTTGGTGATTGTGCACTCCCTATGTATTTCTAGACGATAGTACCTACCAAGCCTTCGAGGAGGAGGAGTTCTATCGAGAAGAAGAAGAAGAAGAAAACTTCAACCACTGCACCAACCAAGGCAAGCTATTAGTGGCAATATAACCCTTGCAAACATGCTTTAGTAAGCTATTGTAGCAAGCTAGAATAAAACTAGATAGTTTAGTAAAGATGCCTTAAGCATACTTTGATCACACCCCTTTAACTCTTAGTACCTCAAGTCTTATTAACAAGTTTTACCCCCTTAGTTACACAAAGTTCTTTAATTAATTTTGAAGGTAGCATAAAGAGTATAAAACTTGACCTACTTAGAAACCTTTAGATGTCATTATATGGCATGAGATTGATCCCATCTTTCCACCTTAGTGAACACTCTTAACTTAGTATTTTAGAATAGATCAAAACTTGAGTCACTTTAGATGGGAACACTTGGTGAAAATGAATTATGAAAACCTTGGAATGATGAGTCATTCTATTGAGATGTTTTGACATGTGTTGAGAAACACAAATGGTTGATGATGATGAAAATGTTGAGGCATGAGCCTTAACCCTTTTATAAAACTGATGGTTGGATTCGGATGCGATACCATTCCAAATTTACCGTACAACCACATTACCTGAATTGGGTAAGGCTTAGCTGGAAATTTATATGCATTAGTATTAGTTCCCTCACAGGAGAGCTTTGAGCTGAGGCTATCTCTCAATGATGTCCACCTATGCAGTGCCCAAGATGACTGATGGTCATGGTTGGGAGGCCATGCTCATAGGAGAGGTGCTTGTACTAGGGTGTGTAAAGGGAAGGTTATGTTTGATTATCTACATACTAAGTATGATGATTCAGGGTTATCCCCGATGATGTATCGAATCTTGTGGTGAAAGTGTACCACCTGCGCAAAGTGTCAAACTATTCAATAGTCGTGCAGTGGTTATGGACAGTTGGAATGGCCATACTGTTTCGTTGTCAGATGTTTTCTAAATAACTTGAAAAGAATGATGAACTTTGACTTGACCACAACAGGGCTGTGTAGATGATAATAGCTTCCCAACTTAAGTGATTCTAGAACTTTAATTTATCTTTTCTTGCTTCAGAACTCAGCTGAGGTTTCAAACTTAACTTGATAGTTATTCTTTCAATTCAGCACTTTAACTTAGAATCATAACCCTTGCTAGTAGTAGTTTGCGAGTACTTAAAGAGTACTCATGGCTTTTGTCCCTGGCTATTATCATGGCCAGACTATGAACGAGATTACCAAGATGATGGTCAGCATGACGCTATGATAACTAGGACTATCTCGTCACAAGATTGCTCGTGCCCTCAAGATGAACACCACCGCTACGCTATCGCTTAATTCCGCTTGTTGTATTAAAGACTGGATCATGAGATCCTTATTTGTGTAAAACCTTATGTATGGTTTATAATGGATGATGTCTTGTGATATCCAATCCGCTATGTCTTGCAAAAATGGTAATCCCGGGATTGCGAGGTATGGCATAACGGCATCCGGGATTAAAATCCGTGTTGACAAGTTGGTATCGAGCCCTCGACCATAGGAGACCCTAGTTAGAATGGACGTCCAAACCAAAAACTTAGCTTCAAAACCAAAGTGAGTATTTATGAAAACTATTTCCTCTTACCCTTGTGAACTCATTCTTTCTCAAAATACAAGTTCCTCAAAATTCTTACATTACTACTTAAAATTGGACACACTTGATCACTTCACTAACTTCCTCATCCTTTATTCGAGATGGAGACTCGATCAGCAAGTTTTACCAGTTGGGAAACGGAGGTCACCGATCTTCGAGAGGGATCTGGATTCGCTATCGAGTTACCGGACGCCCACATCCGGAGTTTCTTGAGCTCAACTTCCAGACCCCTGTGAGGAGACCTATAGTGGCTAGTCATCGCGGATCATCGGGAAGCATCAAGCACCAACTTCCGGAGAATTCAGTTTTCCGAAGAGAGAACAAGCGGCTAGATGGATTAGCTGGCAATGCATGAAGCTCTCGACGCCTATGTGCCCTCAACAAGATCCAAGGAACCCGCTTTTGCCCACTATGCAAGACGTGACTTCATGGGAATGCCGATGGAGATGCCAAGTCACCCAGAGTTGAGGCGCCAAGTGGAGAACCTTGACTTCTTGCTTCATGACCGAAAGCAGAATCGGACAATGCCGAGAGTTAGCCAACCGTAACTGCCATCGCCACCGTAAGGCCTGCATTTTCGCCGCTTCGTCCAAGATCGCCAGCCTCTTTGTCGCCAAATGCAAAGAAGGATCGCACCATCGCCTGCCTTTGCAAGAAGGTGTCCGACCTCGAGAAGACCGTCAAGGAGCAGGAAGCTCAGCCGCCAAAGAAGAAGATGATGAGGGTGAAGACATCCAGGAGATATGGATTCTTACCTCAAAGAACGATGATTTTCTGGCAGAGGATGCTGTGGACTTCTACACTGATGATGAAGACTCCGACTTCATTGACGATGAGTAGATGCACTAGAGCACTGTCGTAGCATGAGATGTATCATCTCATTGTATCGTAGTTTGTAGAATGGTTCTTCAAACTATCTGTTTTCCCCTTTGATTGTTGTGGTGTGTGTTGTATCGTGTGCTTGCTTGCATGAATGAGAATTAAGTTAGTTGAAAAAAACCTGAGTCTAACTCAAAGTTGTAGCTTTGAAAACCCAAAACCATGAACCTTAGAATTTCCCTCTTACCCCTATATCTATCTCAATCTTCAGATGACTCGTGGAAACCAAGGAGGGAGCAGCTCATCGCAGGACCCAATGCTGCAGATCTTGCAGAATCTCATCGCGGACCGTGAATCAAGAAGGGCCGAGCGTCAAGCCAACTTAGCGACATTGCAGCAAATCGCCCAAATGGATCTCAACAACTAAGGACATGGAAATCGAGATCACCATGGATCAAATCTCAAAAACTTTCAGAACACCAATCCCCCAATCTTCAACCAACCTGAAAACCCATTAGATGCTGATGACTGGTTACAGACCATGGAAAATAACCTCGAAGTTGCAGGAGTTGAGGAGAATGAGAAAGTTTTCTTCGCCACCCACTATCTGGCGGGAGATGCAAGAGCTTGGTGGAATAGCATTCACAACATGAACCATGGCCAGGTGATGACCTGGGAAGCATTCAAGGTCAAGTTCAGCCGCACCCACGTGCCACAAGGTCTTGTCAACAGGATGAGAGATGAATTCTGTGAACTGAAGCAAGGAAGATTGACTGTAGTAGAGAACCGTGACAAATTCTTATCACTTGCCAGATATGCACCGGATGAAATCAACACGGAGGCCAAGAAGAAAGAGAGATTCTTAAACAGACTGCATGATGAGATGCAGACTGTCCTCGTCAACATCCGTTTTGATGATCTCGAAGAGCTAGTCGACTCTGCCATTCAGATGGAAGGGAAGATTAACCAGGCAAACGACAACCACAAGCGTCATATGATACAGCAGTCTGGATCCAGTAGTCACCAGAAGTACCGTCCCAACCCCTCACCAGGATATGCACCAAGGAACAACCGACCCCCACCTTCTCGCCCAAGCTACCCCAACCATAGCGGAGGAAATGTGAAGCCCGGAGGAAACAATCACAACTCCGCAACGCCAACAACTTCAACCGTGTTCTCCCAAGAGCAACAACAACACCGCCTCTAACGGCAGCAATGTTGTACTGTTGTAGTCAAGGACAAGTCCCAGATCACTTGTTTCGAGTGGAGTGAAGGGACACTACTCCAATGAGTGTCCCAAGAAGATCGCCGCCAATGCCCCGTGAATGCCCCAGCTCAGCAGCAGGCCGTGTTCAACTAGGCAGGAGATTTGCCCTGTGGAACCCGCAAGACAATCAAGAATGGTCGCCTCTTCCACATGAACGCGAGAAGCCTAGGAAGCACCGTATGTAGTCTTGGGTATGTTTTCTCAACTCGCTTTTAGCAAGAGTATTGTTTGATTCTCGAGCATCGCATTCATTTGTCACCAAGAAATTGTATGCACTAGTAAGATTCGCCCAACCAACTGAAGCATGTCATGATAGTTCAAATCCCGGTTCAACAACAAAAGCTAGAAAAATTTGCAAAGCTGTACCTATCGTAATACATGGGATAGATTTTATGCCAACCTAATTGTACTTGGAACCAAAGGTTTGGAAGTAGTACTAGGTATGGACTGGATGTCAAGGCATAAAGGACCGATAGACTGCTAAGAAAGCCATCACCATGACCAGTAGTTCGAGTAACAGAGAACATATCTCTAAAACCTTACCGTCAATTCAAATGCAACAAAAGTGTAGCCGCCTCCATTGACCAAGTCAGAGTAGTCTGTGAATACCCGACGTATTCCTGCATGAATTGCTGTATGCCCTGGATAGGGATATAGAGTTCATTATCGAACTAATCCTAACCGGACCTATAGCCCGTAGACCCTATACCATGAACCCCTCAGTTAGTAGAATCAAGAAGCTTGGATGCCATGTTAGCAACAGGCTTGATTCAGCCAAGCGCATCGCCATGGAGATCACCAGTGCTATTCATCGACAAGAAGGATGGAGGCAACCGCCTGTGTACAGACTACAGAAAGTTGAATGATGTCACCATCAAGAACAAGTACCCCATGCCAAGGATAGAGGAGCTATTTGATCAATTGACTGGAGCTCAGGTATTCTCAAAGATTGATCTTAGGACTGGTTATCACCAACTTAAGATTCGTGCAACGGATATTCCGAAGACCGCCTTTACTACTCGCTATGGTCTATACGAGTATACGGTTATGTCTTTTGGATTAACCAATGCCCTCGCTATTTCATGAATCTCATGAATAAGATCTTTATGAATTTCTTAGATAAGTTTGTAGTTGTGTTTATCGACGACATCCTTATCTACTCCAAGTTAGAAGAAGAGCATGAGCAACATCTGAGAATCATCCTAGAAACCCTGAGAGAACAACAGTTATATACCAAGTTTAGCAAATATGAGTTTTGGCTAAAAGAAGTAGGATTCCTAGGACATATTGTGTCTACTGGAGGAGTCTCTGTTGATCCCAGCAAGATCAAAGATGTCGAAGAATGGGAAGCCCCAACCAATCAAACCCAAGTTCGTTCATTTCTCGGATTAGCGGGATATTACCGCAAATTCATAGAAGGATTCTCGAGCATAGCCCGACCAATGACCCAATTGTTGAAGAAGGACAAGAAGTTTGAATGGACAGACAAGTGTGAAAATAGTTTCCAGGAGCTAAAGAAGAGATTAATATCAGCCCCAATTTTGATCATGCCCGACATCAAGAAGCCGTTTGATGTGTATTGTGATGCATCAAAGATTGGTCTAGGATGTTATTGATGCAAGAAGGCAAATTCATCGTGTATCTGTCTCTCGACAATCAAGCAAAGATGAGCAGAACTACCCGACCCATGATCTTGAGCTAGCAAATGTGGTTCTAGCATCGAAGACATGGCGCCATTATTTGATGGTAATCGTGAGATTTACTCAGATCATAAGATCTTGAAGTATATCTTCACCCAGAAGGAGTTGAATATGAGGCAAAGAAGATGGATAGAGTTAATCAAGGATTATGACCTTGACATTCACTATCACCCCGGCAAAGCCAATGTGGTAGCGGATGCTCTTAGCAGATTGCCGTAGGTCATTAACACCATGATCAAAGAGAAGCAACCAAGTTTGTATGAGGAGTTGGAGCAGTTCAGGACTGAGTTAGTCAGCAAAGGATTCCTCGCTAGCATTAAACTTCAACCCACTTTGATTAGCCAAATCAAGGAGGCCCAGAAGGGGAATGAAAGTATCGACGGAATCAAACGTTGTATTGGTACAGGCAAAGTACCTGGATTCACCGAAGACGAAGAAGGTGTACTGTGGTACAAGGGACATATCTGTGTGCCACCAGATTTGGAGCTGAAGGAAATTATCACGAAGGAAGCTCATGATACTCTTTATTCTATCCACCCCGGAGGAACAAAGATGTATCAGGATTTGAAAGAGCAATTTTGGTGGCAGAAGATGAAGAGAGAGATCGGAAGCTACATCGCCAAATGTGACATCTGTCAAAGAGTCAAAGCAGAGCATCAGAGACCTGCAGGATTGTTGCAACCATTGCAGATTCCAGAATGGAAATGGGATTCCGTCGGAATGGTTTTTATCACCGGTTTACCTACTTCTAGTAGGGGAAATGACTCAATCTGGGTCATAGTTGATAGACTATCTAAGGTAGACCACTTCATACCAGTCAATACAACCTACCAGAGTGCAAAACTAGTAGAGCTGTACATTGCTAGGATTGTTAGTCTGCATGGAACCCCCAAGACCATCGTATCAGATCGAGGAACCCAGTTTACTTCAAGATTTTGGCAGAAAGTTCAGGAAGGTTTAGGAACCAAGTTGAATTTCAGTACCGCTTATCACCCGCAAATAGATGGACACACTGAGAGAGTCAACCAGATCTTGGAGGATATGCTTAGAGCTTGTGTGTTGGAATATGGATCAAAATGGGATGACTGACTGCCCTTCGCAAAATTCTCATATAACAACAGTTATCAAGCTAGTTTGCAGATGGCGCCATTTGAATTCCTATACGGAAGAAAGTGTCGTACCCCTTTGAATTGGTCGCAAGTAGGAGAGAGTCAGATCTTTGCACCCGACATTCTCCGAGAAGCAGAAGAGAAAGTTCACAAAGTTCGTGAGCACCTCAAGACCGCCCAATCTAGACAGAAAAGCTATGATGACAAGAGAAGGAGAGACCTGACTTTCAATGTTGGAGATTTCGTATATCTCAAGGTTTCACCATTGAAGGGAACCCAACGCTTTAGTCTGAAGGGAAAGTTAGCTCCCAGATATATCGGACCTTTCAAGATTCTGAACCGCCGAGGAGAAGTATCGATCGCCTGAATTGGTGAAGAGATGTCATCCATCCACAATGTGTTCCATATCTCACATTTCGCAAATGCTTGGAAGTGCCCGAGAAGACTGAAGTTTTCAAGAATATCGATCACAGAAAGGGAAATCAACAATGACCTGACCTATCGGGAAGTGCCCATTCGTATCTTAGAAGAAGCCTACAGAACCACCAGGACCAGGAGTATCAAGTTTCTCAAGATTCAGTGGAGCAACCATACCGAGGAGGAAGCCACTTGGGAGCGCGAGGATTACATTAGGACAGAGTTCCCAGATCTCTTTAGTTCCTAGTTTTCTTGTAAATCTCGGGACGAGATTTTATTTAAGGGGGGAAGGTTTGTAACATCCCAAAACTTGAATCCAAGCTTATCATGATCAAATCATCCAAAAATGGGGTTAACAAAAACTTTTCCAAATTTAAAATGAAAGCATTCATATATGTGTGCATTTAAAATAGGAGTTGTTTTGAATTGCCATGATTGTGTGATCCTTTGCTTCTAAAATGTTTCTTAGGTGATTTAAACATCATCTACATCATTCCCAAACTTTTCCTAAAAGAAATCAAATCAAAAAGAATTAAAATGAAGGAATGGTCATTTGGACAAATTTAACTCTCATGCCTACTTTGACTATTCCTAGTACTCAGTTCTTAACAAAAACAATTCTGGATCTTTACACCCCTTGCTAGTACACATCATGAGGTACCAAGGCCCACCTTTTGATCTACCAAAAACCTTCTGTAAACTATTTTAAATGACAGTGTAAAATTGAATCTAATGCATATGCATAGATCACCCCTATTTCAAAAACCATCTAATTGAGCACCATTTTCAAAACCCTTGCAACCAGAGACTACCTAGCACTAGTGGAGATCACCCAAAATTTTTGAACTCAAAATTCAAAACTTTTTCTCTTGTGGCCATTTTGTCAAACACCTTGTGAGCAAGATCATTAAGGCCTAACTGTTACTGTTTTGGGATGATTTTGTCTAGCAATTCTGTGGTGCTTTGATCATCTTCTCCCCCCTCAAGCCATACCAGACCAAACCAGCCTCTTCTCTACCCCTAGTCAAGACCGCATGCCATGCCGAGCACCATCTCGGCCGACTGCACTGCAGCAAAGAACCCTCTCCAGCCCCTCTCGCCATGTCTAGTACCTGGCCAGTGGTCCACCTCCACCGTCCAACCAGCCCCAGGCTAGAGACAGAGGGCAGAGCGGCTAGGAACTGCCACGCCAGGAGCTTGTCGAGCATGCCGACACCACCCACAGAGCGCGCATTATCCCCGCGTGCACAAGCCGCCGCTCGACACCAGCCCGCGCCCATCGCTCCGCCTCGACCTGGAGAACACCCAGACACCTCCGTTCGCCGCCCAAAGCCCCACAGCCACCGCTCGCCGTGGACACAACCGCTTCGGCCGCGCAGAGCGCCACCGCCTGACCAAGATGCCACCGCCTTTACGGCCGCATTGAAGCACTAGAGCACCGCCGGGGAACCGCCATCGATCGCCATCCCCAGCCATGCCGCTTAGCTCGCCAGAGCCATGTCGCCACTGGACCGCCCATCCCGCTTTGGTCTCAACGCCGAGCCTATAAAAGGAGCCTCCCAAAGACAAAAGACTCACACCATGCCACTCCCTCACCTCTGAACCTCACCCACCTCTCGCCGAGCAAGTGGAGCAAGATTCACGAATTGGAGCCGAGCCGCCTGGAGAAGAAGGGTGTCGTTGATTCCGCCACCCCAAGCTCCGCCATGACCACGCCTCGCCGCTGCCTTTACACTTTGTTCGCCCACATCGCCGACCGCCGGAGCCCCTGCACGCCTAATAGACCTCACCGAGCCACTAGGGTTCGAGATCGCGGCGACCGTGCCCGTCGTATTTACGACACCTCACCGTGAGATCTAGCCTCTAATCGCACGCCCACAGCGTCTGCATTGCTTTCACGTTTTAAGTGCCGCTAACAAGTGGGAACCCCTGTCAGCTGAGCCCCGTGACGCGTAGCGCCACTGGGCCGGCCCATTTCCTTTCCCGCGCAAGCCCGTAGATTCAAATCTAGGTTTTTCTTTTTAGTTAGAATATAGTTTCTGTCCAGTGTTTCAAAATTCAATTCTGTGAGTTTGACAAATCCAAATTACATGAAACTAATTTTGTCTGAAAGGTATTGAAATGTTCTATCCAAGCCCGTTGGATTTAATTCATTTAGAGTTATAGATTTCTCCTAATAAAAATAAGAAGACAGAAGCTTTTGCAACTTGAAACATTTTTATAAAATCAACCAAGTTAGCTTTTGAGTTGATTCCAACTCTCAAAAATCACATCTCATCACATCTATCCAAATATGTAATAATATTAAGGTTTACAGGCAGTGACTTTGGACTAGTACCAAAATAATGCTATATAGGCATTTCTAGTCACTTTAAATCATTAAATAATGAACTTAAACCAAAGTAATATTGATCCAACCTTTAAATCTCATTCCCACATGTTAGAATATGTGGTGAGGACATGTGTCCACATGATCCCATATTTTGGTGGTGAATATTAAATTTTAGTTAATATTTCAATGAGTAGAAATTACTTTTCCAAAATAAAAAGATTTAAACTATAGAATTAAACTTGTGATGCTTGTGATGATAATAGATCATCAATTGTGAGGTTTAGAATAATACTTAGCCTAGTTAAGGATTGTTTGGTGATTGTGCACTCCCTATGTATTTCTAGACGATAGTATCGACCAAGCCTTCGAGGAGGAGGAGTTCTACCAAGAAGAAGAAGAAGAAGAAGAAAACTTCAACCACTGCACCAACCAAGGCAAGCTATTAGTGGCAAACTAACCCTTGCAAACATGCTTTAGTAAGCTATTGTAGCAAACTAGAATAAAACTAGATAGTTTAGTAAAGATGCCTTAAGCATACTTTGATCACACCCCTTTAACTCTTAGTACCTCAAGTCTTATTAACAAGTTTTACCCCCTTAGTTACACAAAGTTCTTTAATTAATTTTAAAGGTAGCATAAAGAGTATAAAACATGACCTACTTAGAAACCTTTAGATGTCATTCTATGGCATGAGATTGATCCCATCTTTCCACCTTAGTGAACACTCTTAACTTAGTATTTTAGAATAGATCAAAACTTGAGTCACTTTAGATGGGAACACTTGGTGAAAATGAGTTATGAAAACCTTGGAATGATGAGTCATTCTATTGAGATGTTTTGACATGTGTTGAGAAACACAATGGGTTGATGATGATGAAAAAGTTAAGGCATGAGCCTTAACCCTTTTATAAAACTGATGGTTGGATGCGGATGCGATACCATTCCAAATTTACCGTACAACCACATTACCTGAATTGGGTAAGGCTTAGCTGGAAATTTATATGCATTAGTATTAGTTCCCTCACGGGAGAGGTTTGAGCTGAGGCTACCTCTCAATGATGTCCACCTATGCAGTGCCCAAGATGACTGATGGTCATGGTTGGGAGGCTATGCTCATAGGAGAGGTGCTTGTACTAGGGTGTGCAAAGGGAAGGTTATGTTTGATTATCTGCATACTAAGTATGATGATTCAGGGTTATCCCTGACAGATGTATCGAATCTTGTGGTGAAAGTGTACCACCTCTGCAGAGTGTCAAACTATTCGAATAGCCCCGTCCGCGGTGATGGACAGTTGGAATAGCCATACTGTTTCATTGTCAGATGTTTTCTAAATAACTTGAAAAGAATGATGAACTTTGACTTGACCACAACATGGTTGTGTAGATGATAATAGCTTCCCAACTTAAGTGATTCTAGAACTTTAATTTATCTTTTCTTGCTTCAGAACTCAGCTTAGGTTTCAAACTTAACTTGATAGTTATTCTTTCAATTCAGCACTTTAACTTAGAATCATAACCCTTGCTAGTAATAGTTTGCGAGTACTTAAAGAGTACTCATGGCTTTTGTCCCTGGCTATTATCATGGGAAGACTATGAAGGAGATTACCAAGATGATGGTCAGCAGGACGGCTATGATAACTAGGACTATCTGCCTTCGTCAGCATTGCCTGTGCCCCTGAAGATGGACCCCACCGCTACGCTATCGTTTAATTCCGCTCCTTGTTGTATTAAAGACTGGATCATGAGATCCTTATTTGTGTAAAACCTTATGTATGGTTTGCAATGGATGATGTACTGTGATATACAATCCGTTATGTCTCGCAAAAATGGTAATCCTGGGATTGCGAGGTATGGCATAACGGGCATCTGGGATTAAAAATCCGGGTGTTGACAACCAAATACCCTTACACTTTGGTTACACCCTTATCCAAGCCCACTTCTGATCACCTTCCTTGTGTCATCTCTATTGGAACTAACATTCCCAAGGCACAAATATTTAGGTTTGAGAATTACTGGCTTCACCATTCTGATTTTAAGATGATTGTGTAAAATGCCTGGAATATACCAGTGAATTATCAGCACTTGGCAAAAAGAATATGTGCCAAGTTGAAAAATGTGAGGAGAGGCATCAAGATTTGGGCCAAACAGTTACCATGCTTAAGGGACCAAATTGCTAAGGTGAATGACACCATTGACCTTCTTGATCTACTTGAAGAATCTAGAACATTAACCATCAATGAATGGCACCTCAGAGATATCCTGAAATCCCATATTATCTCACTTCCGAACCAAAACACCTATTGGAAACAAAGAGGAAAAATTAAATGGGTGAAACTTGGGGATGAAAACACAAAGTTTTTTCACTCCAAAGCTACCATCAGTTTTAGACACAATTATATCTCAATGATAAAGAATGCAAATGGACAGAAATTTACCAATCACCATGACAAGGCTGATATTCTTTGGAATGACTTCAAAGCAAGAATGGGTACTTCAGTCAAAACTGAGATGCATTACAATCTAGCAGATTATTATGGAAATGGAATGACTGATGAGATGAAGAATTCACTTGAAAAACCTTTTCTTGACAAAGAAATTGAGGAGATTATTTCTGAATTACCAAATGACAAGTCACCTGGGCCTGATGGTTTTAATAATGAATTTATCAAAAGTTGCTGGTCTATCACTGGGAATGATATCAAATTAATGATTCATGATTTCTTCAATGAGAAAGTTTCCCTTGAGAGCATCAACTCTTCATACATTACTCTCATTCCTAAAGTCACATTCCCTTCTACCTCTGCTGATTTCAGGCCAATTTCCTTATGAACTGTGTATTCAAAATAATTACAAAATTTCTTGCAAATAGACTACAATCTGTTATTCTGGAATTGGTGCATAAAAATCAATATGGTTTCCTCAATAATAGGTCTATTCAAGATTGCATTGGATGGGCGTTTGAATACTTATTCCAATGCCACAAGTCAAAGGAGGAAATTCTAATTCTAAAACTTGATTTTGAGAAGGCATTTGATACAATTGACCACTCTGCCATCATAAATATCCTTAAAGCTAGAGGATTTGGGAGGAAATGGATCAAATGGATAGAAATGATCTTTGAATCTGGAACTTCTGAAATCCTTCTAAATGGTGTGCCTGGTAAAAAGTTCTATTGCAGAAGAGGTGTGAGACAAGGAGACCCCCTTTCTCCATTACTTTTTGTTCTTATCACGATCTTCTTCAATCATTCCCCGAATAAGGCCATGCATATGAACCTTCTAACACCACCTATTGAAGGACCACCCAACAGTGATTTCCCTGTTATTCAATATGCTGATGATACATTGGTGGTACTTAAGGCAGATGCTACTCAATTATTGTGCTTGAAAGCACTTCTTCAAACATTTGCAAGTTCCACTAGGCTCAAAGTCAACTATTTGAAATCTAGCATGATGCCAATAAACATATGTAATGATAGACTCATGCATTTTGCTATGACAATCAACTGTCAAACTGGTTGCCTCCCTTTCACCTACCTTGATTTACCACTAAGCATTACAAAACCTTCTATGGAGCACTTTCTACCCATTGTTCAAAGAGTGGAAAGAAGATTATGTGGTATTGCTGATTTCTTGAATTATGGAGGAAAGTTGCAACTGGTAAAATCTGTTCTGTCCTCACTTCCTCTATATTTCATGAGCTGTTTGGAGGTACCAATTGCCATCAAGGATCAAATTATAAAATACATGAGATATTGTCTATGGAGAAAGAAGACTGAAGATGTTCAAGCAAAAGGATAAGCTCTTGTGTCATGGGATAAAATCTGCCGTCCTAAGGATCAGGGGGGTCTTGGGGTGCTAAACCTATAGATCCAAAATACTGCCCTCCTTCTAAAGAAAGTGGACAAATTCTACAATCACCATGACATCCCTTGGGTTCATCTCATATGGGAAAGTTACTAAAAAAATGGAAAACTACCTGCTAGAAGCATGGAAGGATCATTCTGGTGGAAATCTCATATCAAATTAATTGACAACTTTAAAGGCATGGCTAAGTGCAATCTGAATTCAGGAAGGTCTGCATATTTCTGGTCAAACCTTTGGCAAGATGAGTGCTTGATGAATAAATTCCCCCACCTTCTATCCTATGCTAAATTTTCAAATATCAGTGTACATGACTTCTTACATGCTGATTACTTAGAGGATAACTTTGATCTACCACTGTCTCAACAAGCATACTCTGAATTCTTAGTCATGAAGAAAGATGCCAGGAATTCAGGCAAACCACGCAGGGGAATAACCATGATAATTGGAACTATATTTGGGGGTCAGATAAGTTTGAAGTAAAAAAGGCCTATACAGCCATGATTGGATATTCACCATCACCACCACATTTTTCTTGGGTCTAGGCAACCTCCTGCCAAAATAAACATAAGTTCTTATTCTCGCTCCTGCTTCTAGACAGATTAAATACAAGGAATCTTCTGAAAAGAAAACAGTTCATCCTGCCTGATTTCAATTGTGTAACTTCAAACTGCTACTTGGAAGAATCAGTTAATCATCTAATCTGGGAATGTCAATTTGCAAACAAATGTTGGGACCATATTTACAGAAAAAGAGCTGCAAATCTAACAGGATTGGAAGCTATTTCAGACATCAAAGAAAAGTTGCACCTACCATTTGCAATGGAGATCATTATCATGTCTACCTGGGGTATCTGGATATGCAGAAATGAGAAGATTTTTAATGACAAAAGGCCCACAATTGAAAGATGGAAAGCAATATTCTTCCAAGAAATGAGATGGCTAAAAGTCAGAATCAAAGGAAAATACAAAGAAAAATTCAAAGCCTGACTTAACCAGCAATTGGACAAGGGATAGGGTAGAATGATGTTACTTTACTGTTTTGATCTACCTTAGATCTTTTTATTCATTGTAACATACTCATACTCATATATTATAATAAAAATTGCAGTGCGGATTTTCCCTACTGTTTCACCTCAAAAAAAACTATACAATGCTTATCTTAGCTTATCTTATCTAAACAAACTAACCCAAGAGTGGAGAGTGTAGGTTGTGCTACTTCTGCTTTATCATACCTTAACAAACAAACGACCATCTGTATTCCCACTGTTGATTGCGTCTAATCTTGGTTAGTATGTTCTCTACTTCTTCTCAACTTATGAAGTCAGTCATGCCACCTATTTCTCCATGTTACCACACTCATGAAGCGGCCAGATCGAGGGAAAGATGGCGGCGACAGTTTTCCCAAGCTACTACAGCGACGACAATTTCCCAAGCGTTATGGCGATGTAGCGTGCTGGTGTGGTGAGTCTTTCTCCCCTCTATCCACTGTATGTCACTTTTTTTATCCTTCTCCTACTCATGCTCCTCCATCTCAATCTGTCTCGGGCTCTCATCTGCCATGGTGTTGCATGACAAGGTTACATAGGAAGTGGCTGGTCTATTGCAGGTACGGTGGACCTAGGTGTGGTAAATGGTGATGGTGTTCATGGGTGGGCCACCGGCATGGGCGTGGCAGCGCCACCATCCTGGACGAGCACTCCAACAACGGAGGCATGATCTAGCTCATGGCTGGCGGACACATGTTGTCCACTTCCCAAACAGTCGAGTGCCTCAACGTGTCCACCCTCGTCCTTCGCACCATCAACCTACCTGCTTCTAATTTTTCCTAATACTCATCAACATAGGCTACATCTCAGCTCAAGGTCATAAGTAATTTCATGCTTATTTGTTGGATCAATCAATTGATCAACCTTAGTGTGACATAATGATTATATCCTTTGTTTGTGTCACCGTGTGCAGACTGTAGAGTCGGAGTGGGGAGGGAGGTGAGAGAGTTGTCATCATAAACATTGTAAGAGTAGGACCTGATGCAGGTTAACAACTACTGGTTGACTTGCGAGCTTCGGAAACATGTCATGGCGGTGGCGGATGCGTCTTCACTCAAAATGTTCCATGTGTTGGGGCAACGTGAGCTGCAGAGCCTCAAGCTCCTCGCGCTGGTGTTTGTCATCAAGTTGCTCTGTTTTTGGAAGCGGACATATGTTATGCTCGCATTGTCTACCATCATGGGTAATGGACTGAAATCCACCAATAGTGTGTATGTCCAGCACGAGCTCTGGAACTGACTCACTTGGATTGATGAATCATGAATCAGATCACCGATAGATTATATGTTTTCATCTTGTGACCAGCTAGCATACGCCGTGTGAGTGTTCCGTATAGCAGTTGTGAAATGTACGGGTTAATGATGACTTCCTTTTTCTATAAGCCATGAAGATGCTGATTTAGTTTTGTGAATGACAAGTTCGATTCAGTTAAATTGTTGAATTTGAATCTTAAATATTATTTAACTAATTGTAATAAGATTTTATCACAACTAGAGTTCATTCTAGCAAATAAAGATGATGATGACTTTGAGTGTGGAATAATCTATACCCAGTGAATCATATACTTAATATCTACGTGGTACTTAAGACGACATTTATCTCTACATGACGAATCATATACTTGTCGAATATAACGTCCTTTACACATACAACCGAGATGAATTGTTGTCAACCGAGCCTTTGTTTAACCATAAATTTTGGAGGTGTTGCGCGGTTATCCTAAAAGTATGCGTTTTTTAGACTACTAACATGTAAAATGGATAGAGAATGTAGTAATTAATAACAACATATAATGTTGGAAGTAGATATATTTTTTTTGTGAAATTTTACCGATGTATCAAAAATCATCAACAACACTACAAAGTCCCAAACGTAATAAAAATTACAAGTAGGTCACTAGACCACCTAGCGACGACTACTAACACTAGCTTGAGCTGAAAGTATGTTGTCGTCCTCGTCCCGCCATCACTAGAGCCAGGCAAAGCTATGTAGATACATGATTTGGCATCCACACCATGCTTAAAATTTTGAGTAGCTCTACACACCTACACCAGCTGACAAAAGATCAACATTTTTATTTTAACCATTATAAACACTCAAGGTATTTTCTATGTTCTTCAATGGATTTGATAATATTATTGGAGATAAGTAGTTTTCATACATGGTGCAATTGTCCACAAATACAAACCAATGCTAGAATATAACACATGAAGGAAAAGGAGGAGACATATGAATCTTATGATTTCAACAAAAAAATTATGGAAACTTTTCTTCTAAATGTTTTAAACCTAGATCTAGATGAGAAATTGATAATGCCAATTGACAAGTATCCAAATTTACTTGAGGG
Source organism: Avena insularis (assembly GCA_023614405.1). Classification (NCBI taxonomy): domain Eukaryota; kingdom Viridiplantae; phylum Streptophyta; class Magnoliopsida; order Poales; family Poaceae; genus Avena; species Avena insularis. The sequence goes on from CM042686.1 coordinate 319,230,845, forward strand.
AGATACATATATCCTTATAGCAACATGTTAAGAACTTTGAGAATGCACTAGCTTGTTCCACATAGGTTGTGTTGGTGCATCTTGTGCACACAAAAAATTGTGTTGTGAATGGCCAAAATATGGATGATCTTTTGAATTCACGTAAAATCTTGTTGTGGGGAGAGTTGATGTAAATCTTATGGATGGAAATATATCTGGCGGAAATCTTTACGGTAAAAGTTCCAAAAACCTAGTGAATAATAGCAAGATACAATGAAAAATAAAGAGAACACACAAAACCTAAAAACATCGTACTATTAATCCGGTGGATCCTTATAATTATTTTGATTGTCAGGACTAAGATCAGAGATAAAATTATGGTGCTTCCATACGACTTTGATGATTTTACATATAGTTATGTCACCTTTCTCGAAAGATCTACAACGCAGCCGGTCATGCAAAGCTTGCAAACCCTTATTATGGATCTAAGGAGTTTGACAAAATCCAAAAAAATGTGCATTTTTCGCTCTGTGGCAACATACGGGTATTTAACTAGTGCTTCTAAAGGGAATAACCTGGGGTGACGCAATTGCAGCAAAAGATAATAGCTAAACAATTCTATAGAGACACGCTACACATCCGACCAACCAGAGATGGACGGAGGCTCGTTAATTAGTAACAATAGTTATATAAGCCACATAAATAAACATCGCTTGCACTCCTTCTCGGATACAAATGAGAAGGCAGAAGAACATCCCATCCGTTGGCAATTTTATTATCCATTTCATGAGTGTTGCACTATTTACTAGTCATGTCTTAGCCAAATTAAAGACGGTACTTTAGTTATTCTTGTCTATGATCGAGAAACTACACTCCAAGTCGTCCATAACCGCGAACACGCCTTTCAAAAAAATTTACCCGACAGGGGTGCATAAATAGCAACACACACAATCAACCTCGGAAAGAACCAAATAAAATGCAACAAGGCCTCATGACAATGCATTCACAGGATTCATAAATTATTTCAAGGGGCCACCCCTATAAGCTACCCACAACGAAGTTGGCCGAATCTGAGACGGACCCAGGGTTTGCAAGAATAGCTATAAACGACTGGCAAAGTGTGACTTGGCTTATCGATACCACAAATCATGCCACGATCCTAAATAGTATAGACGCTCCACACGCAATAGTAAATAAAGCAGTAAAGCATGGCATAAGTATATGATAGTAATAAAGCACCAAACTAGTTTGTGGCCCCAAGAAATAAAATGCGAATTAAGCTAGAGTCACCCGTATGTGGATAGTGCGAATAGTCAAGGAAAAGGAATCAAGTACTCGGGGTCCTACAGGACATAAGTGAATTTAAAGAACCAAATAGCAGATAATGCTCACCGGTGCCTCATGCAAACCCTACATATGCAATTGTACCCAATTTATTAGTTATCCCATTACTACCCAATTTAAGTTATTTAGGTACCTTGTTATCCAAAGACTCACGCAAACCCTACACATGCAATTGTACAACTCGCATGGCTCAACCAACTCCTGCAGTAATGGCTCATGGGATTGAGGTACAAGCTTCGGTAGGTTTAAAAGTGAAGGCTATGCAATACTTGGGATTCAATTTAATGCAATCGTGAATTAATGATGCAAGAGTAAGATAGAAGCATATGTACTATACATATGCAGGCATGGAAAATTGCTTACTTGACAGTTCAATTGTGGAATAAGAAGGATCCGGGTAATACTCCTAAGGCTCCTGGTATTCTCCTTGCTCGGTGTCTATCTGAATAAAAACCAAGCACACAAGGGCCAAAATAAATACATTGCACAATCATATAAATCATACGCAACAAGCAAACAAGGTATGCCATGATAGAATGATGCACAGTTGTATGGTATAATATAGCATGGCAAGGGTGAGGTGTGGAAACAGTAATACAACACTTTATTAATTTATTTAGGCATATTTTACCCCCATAAATAGTTCTGATTATTTAATATTTATATGATGCATGATTCATTTCATATCATGGAATGCATAATCAGAACGGTCTCGTCGCGCAGATCGATTTAGACATGGTATTTGTCGAATTTGGAATTACGGTATTAAAGTTATGGATTTATTAAGATAAAGATATTTATTGACATTTAAATAATTTTAAAATTTTAAATTGCTCAAAAATTATTTGGGATGGCATATTTGAATTCATGGTATTTTTTTATCAGAAAACATATATCATATGTAAAATTTGAATTTATGAATTTAAAATAATTATTAAATACAAGTAATTCAAAAAGGCTCTAATGTCACAGGTTTGAATAGTTGGGTTGACTCTGGTCAAATTTAAAAATTGATTTGAATTTCTATTAGAAAATTATTAAAATTTTATTTTATAAGTTTTTCCAAATTTAAATTATTTTAAAAGATATAAATTAATTTAGTTATATCCATTTTCTAGAATTTTTTAAGAGGAAAAGGTCCCTGGACTTTTTATACTCAAGGGTTTTCTACCCACAGACACAGACACGCGGGCCACTGTGCTGACTGGGCAGTCGTGGAGTGATCTGGCGGCTGAGCTAGCTAGATGCGGGCTAGAATCAGGAAAAGGCAAGGGGTTTTTCGCAAATTGACAAGCCCACATCGGTTTACTGACGAAGAAAGCAATCAATCAATGCTAAAAGAAGCTAGCTGGGCCGATTTTTGCTAGATGTTTTTGAGGGTGTTGAAGGTCCGATTCGCTCACCGTTTGTTCTGGTACGAAGAGTGATCGTAGGAGAACAACTATGTTCAAGGAAGTGTCACCGGAGAAAGACTGAGGTGGCCACGAAATTGCGATGAACAGAGAGGTTTTCTACTGGCAAAACCTGACGAACGAAAGGTTGCGCGGACAGAAATTTGTCAAACTTTAGAGGAACCTTGCGGTTCCTACTGGCCATGGTTTTGTGCGAGGTTTGAACCTGGGTGAAGCTGGATGTGCCCTCTACGCGTGCGTATGCGGGTCGCCGCCGGAGGAGTGCAGAGAGCACCAGTAAAAGAGGAGGAAGAGGGGCGTCCGGTTGCTGTTGATGCGCGGAGAGCGTGCCAGGCGCGCGGCGTGTGCGAGCGGTGTGGCTCGGGATGGCGAGCGGGCGGATTGCTAGACGCGTACCAGGGCAGGGGAAGGTAGGAGAGATGGCGGGCGTGAGGCTGCTCACCGAGGTGGTCGGGGGGCGAGGTGGCCGGCCGGAGGACCACGGAGGCGGGACAAGGTGATGGCCGGCGCGGCGACGGTGTCTGGCGCGCGCGACACAGTGAGGACGCGGGAGTGCTTGCCGTACCTTCTCCTCCTAGCTCCATGATTCGGAGAACGAGGACGATGCAGCGGTGTTCCTGGTACGCCGACACAGTTCCGGTGGTGGCTGTTTGGTGGACTGGTGAGCAGCAGTTGCTCATGGACAAGGCGACGGCTAGGGTTTCTGCCATGGCGTTTGGAGTGGGGAGGAAGAGGGAGGTCTCGATCTGATCTAGGGGAAAGGTGGATGGGGATGGGGCTGTTGTTGTCCTACTATTGTTGCTTTATGCAAAGGAGGGAGAGCAGCACACACAAAGCATGGTCGCGACTCGGCTGGCGATCACGTGCCCGAGGAAGAGAAATATGAGGTGGGAGGCTAGGCTTGGTCGGATTGGAACATGGGACACGGAGAGGCACAGGGTTGGCACGCACCAAGTCAGGAGGGGAGGTCGGGCTGGTCGGACAGAACCGGGAAGGAAAAAGAATCAACAAGCGTGAGAGAGGAAGGTGCCAGGGAATGTTGCTTGGTTTGGATCAGAGAGAGAGGAAGGCTTCGGGTGCACCATAGCTTGGCATGGTTTGGTACCCTGATCAGAAGAGAGAGAGAGGGTCCAACGAGTGGTTGGTTGGTGTTGTTGGTTTACCAAGAAAGAAGTAGAGATATAGGGGTTCCACGTGCACACTCATGCATATACACGTATATGAGTACATGGCCACAATTGGGTTTTGGCTAAATAGGGATATTGGTAGCTTATATTTAGACAAAAAGGAATTATAATAAGATAAAGAAGTAGGAGAATTAGGCCAAAACCATATGTAAAACAAGGAATAGAATTTTAAGATGGGCAAACAAAAGATTTTGGTGGGGATATAGAAAGAAGGGAATATGGTGTCCACATGGAGCTAGATGGTGGGCTTGATCATATTAGGCATGAGTATGATTGAGCAAGAACCAATAATTCAAAAGAAGCATAAATGTTTCCAATAGAGGGAAAAGGTCACACAAGGCATTGATATGTCATGTTACTATATGGTTAGCTTTATATTACATGTACATGCAATAATGCACACTTGCATGCATGTGAGACAAATGCATGCTTGTGATGTTTTAAGTAAAGATAAAAGAAAAACAAGATTTGTGATGAACAAAAACAAGGCTTATTATAAATGGTTTGGATCAACCCATGTGTGAAGAAAATTATTGGTGGATCCATACAATATACATGGATGGTGTTGGGGATATGCTAAATGGGTATCGTCATAGCATGTCACCAATCCGGCTAACCCGGGTGGCCCATAGTTGGTAGCAAGACCTATGGCCTGATGGGCGACCTAGTTAGATAGATCCAGAAGGGAGGCCCATGCCGTATAAAGGAAGGCTACGCAGGATTCACCGACGTACCCGGAGCCTTGGAGTGCAAGACACGAAAGACTAGTTTGTATTAGTGTAGGACACTTTTACCTTGTCTGGCAAGGACCTTTCCCTGTAAACCCTAGGTTCTGGTGCCTTTATAAGCTGGACCTGTGGGAGCCTTTAGGGCACAACCTAGATTGCTACGTACAACGTGCAGCACCTCGCACAGTGAACCTATCTCTGTAACTCGGCGTATTGCCATTATAGTGATTTATAGCAGGAGTAGAGTTCCGCCACCGTTGCAGGACTTGAACCTGGGTAAGCTATGTTACCTCATACCCGCCAACTCTTCGCCTTACCCCACGTCTCTAAACACACACTTTGAGGACCCCTCCATGGCGTACTCATCGGCAATACCATGACATATGGGCATGAAATAAATACCAAGAACACGATGTTAAGGCCCACATATACATGTATAAGGATAAGATCAAATGACAAGATGGCATTTGTGATAAGAGTCAATATTTAAGAGAACGACACAACAGAACACATGGAAAATATGTGAGAGGTAGATATAGGTGTGGAGTCGTCAAGCACGGTCATATGGTAACACTCGGTGGAAGGGATCCATACATAGGTCTGTGGCTTGAATTAAAGTACCAAACAAAATAATATGGCCACATACATATATATGGAAGAAATAGAATGGTATCTAAAGAAAGTTGACATGACAAGTTGGTGTGTGGAAAAGAATTAGAGAGACATGCCCTCAACTCATATTGGGCATTACAAACAATTATCAAGAACCAAATACAATATATCAAGAAGCAAACTATTAATATGCAAGACAATGTCATGTGAGGAGAAGATCCAAAAGGAATAGGGGTTTTATATGATGCTCAAATGCAAGGTGGCATGGTGACATGAGCATGATATTATTATGATGCAATAATAACAAGCAGGAAGTAGCAATACATAGACTAGGCAAGTAGCATTACAATGGTTAGACCATCGGGATGCTACACATATGTAATTTTCAAAACCACCTTGATCCAAATTACCACACACACTCCAATGGATGTGGTGATGCAACTTCTGTCACACAAGTGCATCATTCCATGTGGCAGTTGCATTCCTATGTGTTTTTGGGATTTCTGACCATGGTAGAGTCATTGCATGTGTTATTTTCCAAACCACCTTGAACCACATGAGAACACACACTCCAATGGATGTGGTAATATAACTTCTGCCACACTGGTGCACATTCCACGTGGCAGTTGCATTCCAGGGGCTTTTTGGGCTTTCTAACCATGTTTTCACACATGTAGTCCCTAGTGTAATTGCATGTGTTCTTTTCAAAACAACCTTGATCTACATGAGCACACACACTCCAATGGATGTGTTAATGTAACTTTTGTCACACTGGTGCACATTCCACGTGGAAGTTGCATTCCAAGGGATTTTTGGGCTTTTAGACCATGTTTTGACACATGTAGTCCCTAGAGTCATTGCATGTGTTCTTTTCCAAACCTCCTTTATCCACATGACCATACACCCTCCAATGGGTGTGGTGATGCAACTTCTGGCACACTGGTGCACCATTCCATGTAGTAATTGCATTCCAAGGGCTTTTTAGGATTTTGACCATGGTTTGATACATGGAGTCTCTAGAGTCATTGCACATGTTCTATTCAAAACCACCTTGATCCACTAGAGTCATTTCATGTGTTCTTTTCAAAACCACATTGACCACATTACCACACACACTCCAATGGATGTGGTGATGCAACTTCTGTCACACTAATGCATCATTCCATGTGGCAGTCGCATTCCAAGGGATTTTTGGGATTTTTGACCATGGTTTGACACTTGGAGTCTCTAGAGTCATTGCATTTGTTTTTTACGAACTACCTTGATCCAAATTAGCGCACACACTCCAATGGATGTGTGATGCAACTTTAGTCACACTGGTGCATCATTCCATGTGGCAGCACCATTCCAAGGGATTTTTGGGCTTTGTGCCCATGCTTTGACTCATGCAGTCTAATAGTAATACAATGTGTTCTTTTCAAAACAACCTTGATCCACATGACCACACATAGTCCAACGGATGTGGTGATGCAACTTCTGTCACACTGGTGATGCAACTTCAATGGATTCTAGGGTCCAATGTGGTGATGCAACTTCTGTCACACTGGTGTTGCATTCTAGGGTCTATGTTCTTTTCCAAACCACCTTGATATACTAGATTCATTTCTTTTGTTCTTTTCAAAACCACCTTGATCCACATTACCACACACACTCCAATGGATGTGGTGATGCAACTTCTGTCACACTATAACATCATTCCATGTGGCAGTTGCATTCCTATGTGTTTTTGGGATTTCTAACCATGGTTTGACACGTAGAGTCCCTAGAGTCATTGAATGTGTTATTTTCCAAACCACCTTGAACCACATGAGAACACACACTCCAATGGATGTGGCGATGCACCTTCTGTCACACTGGTGCATCGTTCCACGTGGCAGTTGCATTCCAAGGGCTTTTTGGGATTTTTGACAATGCTTTGACACATGGAATCTCTAGAGTCATTGCATGTGTTCTTTTCCAAACCACCTTTATCCACATAAGCACACAGACTCCAATGGACGTGGTGATGCAACTTATGTCACACTAGTGCATCATTCCATGTGGCAGTAGCATTCCAAGGACTTTTTTGGATTTGTGACCATGGTTTGATTCATGGAGTATCTAGAGTCATTCCATGTCTTCTTTTCCAAACCACCTTGATACACATGATCACACACACTCCAACGGATGCGGTGATGCAACTTCTATCACACTGGTCCACCATTCCATGTGGCAGTTGCATTCCAAGGGCTTTTTGGGATTTTTGACCATGGTTTGACACATGGAGTCTCTAGAGTCGGTTTCTTTTCCAAACCACCTTGATACACTAGAGAAATTGCATATGTTGTTTTCAAAACCACATTGATCCACATGACCACACACACTCCAATGGATTTAGCAATGCAACTTCTGTCACACTAGTGCACCATTCCATGTGGAAGTTGCTTTCCAGGGGTTTTTGGGATTTCTGACCATGGTTTGATACATGGAATCCATAGAGTCAATCCATGTGTTCTTTTACAAGCCACCTTGATCCACTAGAGTCATTGCATATGTTATTTTAAAAACCACCTTCATCCACATTACCACACAAAGTCCAATGGATGTGGTGATGCAACTTCAGTCACACTAGTGCATCGTTACATGTTGAAGTTGCATCCTAAGGGCTTTTTGGGATTTCCAACCATGGTTTGATACACGGAGTCTCTATAGTCGTTGCATATGTTCTTTTCCAAACCACCTTTATCCACTAGAGTCATTGCATGAAATGGATTTGGCAATGTAACTTCTGTCACACTAGTGCACCATTCCATGTGGAAGTTGCTTTCCAGGGGCTTTTTGGGATTTCTGACCATGGTTTGATACATGGAGTCCCTAGAGTCATTCCATGAGTTCTTCTACAAACCACCGTGATCCACTCGAGTCATTGCATATGTTATTTTCAAAAACACCTTGATCCACATTACCACACAGTCCAATGTATGTGGTGATGCTACTTCAGTCACACTAGTGCATCATTCCATGTGGCAGTTGCATTCCAAGGGAGTTTTGGGATTTCTAACCATGGTTTGATACATGGAGTCTCTATAGTCGTTGCATATGTTATTTTCCAAACCACCTTTATCCTCTAGAATCACTGCATATGTTTTTTCGAAACCACCTTTATCCACATTACCACACACATTGCAATGGATGTGATGATGCAACTTCTGTCACACTAGTGCATCATTCCATGTGGAAGTTGCATTCCTATATGTTTTTGGGCTTTCTAACCATGGTTTGACACATGGAGTCCCAATTTTAATTGCATGTGTTCTTTTCCAAACCACTGCGAACCACATGAGAACACACACTCCAATAGATGTGGTGATGCAACTTCTATCACACTGGTGCATCGTTCCACATGGCAACTGCATTCTAAGGGCTTTTTGGGCTTTCTGACCATGTTTTGACACATGTGGTCCCTAGAGTAATTGCATGTATTCTTTGTAAAGCCACCTTAGTCCACATGACCACACACACTCCAGTGGATGTGGTGATGCAACTTCTGTCACACTGATGCACCATTCCATGTGGCAGTTACATTCAAGAGGCTTTTGGGATTTTGACCATTGTTTGACACATGGAGTTTATAGAATCATTGCATGTGTTATTTTCCAAACCACGTTGGTCCACTAGAGACATTTCATGTGTTATTTTCCATACCACCTTTATCCACATGATCACACACACTCCAATGGTTGTGGTGATGCAACTTCTGTCATAATGGTGCATCATTCCATGTGGAAGTTTCATTCCAAGGGCTTTTTGGGATTTCTGACAATGCTTTGACACATGGAATCTCTAGAGTCATTGCATGTGTCTTTTCCAAAGCACCTTTATCCACATGAGCACACAGACTCCAATGTGTGTGGTGATGCAACTTATGTCACACTGGTGCATCATTCCATGTGGCAGTAGCATTCCAAGGGCTTTTTGGGATTTGTGACCATGGTTTGATTCATGGAGTATCTAGCATCATTCCATGTGTTTCCAAACCACCTTGATCCACATGATCACGCACACTCCAAAGGATGTGGTGATGCAACTTCTGTCACACTGGTCCACCATTCCATGTGGTGGTTGCATTCCAAGGGCTTTTTGGGATTTCTGACCATGGTTTGACACTTGGAATCTCTAGAGTCGGTTCATGTGTCCTTTTTCAAACCACCTTGATCCACTAGAGTAATTGCATATGTTATTTTCAAAACCACCTTGATCCACATGACCACACACACTCCAATGGATTTAGCAATGCAACTTCTGTCACACTAGTGCAACATTCCATGTGGAAGTTGCTTTCCTAGGGGTTTTTGGGATTTCTGACCATGGTTTGATACATGGAGTCCATATAGTCAATCCATGTGTTCTTTTCCAAACCACCTTGATCCACTAGAGTCATTGCATATGTTATTGTCAAAACCAGCTTCATCCACATTACCACATAGTACAATGGATGTGGTGATGCAACTTCAGTCACACTAGTGCATCATTGCATGTTGAAGTTGCATTCTAAGGGCTTTTTGGGATTTCTAACCATGGTTTGATACATGGAGTCTCTATAGTCATTGCATATGTTCTTCTCCAAACCACCTTTATCCACTAGAGTCATTGCATGTGTTTTTTCAAAACCACCTTTATCCACATTACAACACACACTCCAATCCATGTGATGATGCAACTTCTGTCACACTAGTGCATCATTACATGTGGTAGTTGCATTTCTATATGTTTTTGGGCTTTCTAACCATGGTTTAACACATGGAGTCCCTGTTTTCATTGCATGTCTGCTTTTTCAAACCAGCTTGAACTATATGACAACACACGCTCCAATAGATGTGGTGATGCAACTTATGTCACACTATTGCATCATTCCATTTGGAAGTAACATTCCAAGTGATTTTTGGGATTTCTGACCATGTTGTGACACATGTGGACCCTAGAGTCATTGTATGTGTTGTTTTCAAAACCACCTTAATACACATGGTCACACACACTCCAATGGATGTAGTGATGCAACTTCTATCACACTGGTGCACCATTCCATGTGGCTGTTGCATTCGAGGGGCTTTTTGGGATTTTTGACCATTGTTTGACACATGGAGTCCCTAGAGTCATTGCATGCGTTCTTTCCCAAACCACCTTGATCCACTAGAGTAATTTCATGTGTTATTTTCCAAACCACACTGATCCACATGAGCACACACACTCCAATGGATGTGGTGATGCAACTTCCGTCATATTGGTGCATCATTCCATGTGGCAATTGCATTCCAAGGGATTTTGGGGATTTGTGACCATGGTTTAACTCATGATGTATCTAGAGTAATTCCATGTGTTCTTTTCCAAACCACCTTGATCCACATGACCACACACACTCCAACGGATGTGGTGATGCAACTTCTGTCACACTGGCCCACCATTCCATGTGGCAGTTGCATTCCAAGGGCGTTTTGGGATTTCTGACCAAGGTTTGACGCATGGAGAATCTACAGTCATTTCATGTGTTCTTTTCCAAACTACCTTGATCCACTAGAGTCATTGCACGTGTTATTTTCAAAACCACCTTGATCTAGATTACCACACACACTCAATTGTATGTGGTGATGCAACTTATGTCACCCTAGTGTATCATTCCATGTGGCAGTTGTATTCCTATGTGTGTTTCGGCTTTCTGACCATGGTTTGACACATGAAGTCCCCAGAGTCATTCCATGTGTTCTTTTCCAAACCACCTTGAACCACATGAGAACACACATACTCTAATGGATGTGGTGATGCAACTTTTGTCACAATGGTGCATCATTCCACGTGGCAGTTGCATTCCGGGGGCTTTTTGGGCTTTCTAACCATGTTTTCACACATGTAGTCCCTAGAGTAACTGCTTGTGTTCTTTTCAAAACCACCATGATCCAAATGACCACACACACTCCAATGGATGTGGTAATGTAACTTCTATCACACTAGTGCAGCATTCCATGTGGAAGTTGTAGTCGAGGGGCTTTTTGGGATTTCTGACCATGGTTTGACACATGGAGTCCCTAGAGTCATTGCATGTGTTTGATGTCCCAAAATATATCGAGCTCGTTGGGGAGCCCCAAGAGGAAGGTATGATGAGCACAGCAGCAATTTTTCCCTCATTTATGAAACCAAGGTTATCGAACCAGTAGGAGCAAGGAAACACCTCCAAGGTGTTGTTTCCAACTTGCAATCCTGCACAACACAACCACAAAACTTTGCCCCAACTTACAGTTAGGTTATCAATCTCACCGGTTTTGTTGAAAACAAAGGATTAAATGTATTGTGTGGAAGATAGTAATTACTTGCAGAAAGTAAATAGAAAACAATAAATAGTTGTAGATTGATAGTAAAATAAAGGACCAGGGTCCATAGTTCACTAGTGGTGATTCTCCTTAAGATAGATGACATGTTGGGTGAACAAATTACAGCGGGGCAATTGACAAACATCGAGAAAGCATACATGCATATACTAATCATCTTGACTCCTATGAGATTTGATTGGGCATTACAACATTATACATATACCGTAATCCAACTGCATCCATGACTAATAATCCACCTTCAGGTTATCATCTGAACCCCTCCAGTATTAAGTTGCAAGCAATAGATAATTGCATTAAGCATTGCGGATAAAGTAAACAATATGACTATTCTATGAACAAAGAATTGTTGTTTTCTCCCTAGTAGCAACATCACATCTAGTACCTTAGAGATTTCTATCACTTCCCTAGATTACTAGAGGCATGAACCCACTATCGAGCATAAATACTCCCTTTTGGATTTGCTAGCATCTACTCAGCCAAGATAGCTACTAACAACAGAGAGCATGCAAGATCACAAATAACAAAGACATGATAGAATCAATAATCAATCTGAAATAGAATCTCAATATCCATCGGATCCCCGCAAAAACAACATGTATCGCTACAAATAGATGATATTGATCATGAACGGAGCTCACGAAATCTAGACATGGTAGCACAAAGGAGAAGAACCAACCATCTAGCTACTACATGGACCCATAGTCTAGGGATGAACTACTCACGCATCACACTGGAGGCAGTCATGGTGATGAAGACGTCCTCCAGGGTGAATTCTCCCCTCCAGCAGGGTGCCGGGAAGAGCTTCAGATCCCTCACGATCTAGGGATGGAGATGACGGCGGCTACAGACTCTTTCGTGGAATTTTGATTGGGTACTTAGGGTTTCTGTATCGAATTCGATATATAGGCAAAAGGGGAGGCCGAGGGGGTTCCCTAGGCGGCCGCACCACCCCCTGGCGCGGGCCAGGCCTGGCCGCGCGGCCAGGTGGTGTGGCTGGCCTCTAGCCCCTCTCCGTCTCGTCTTCTGGCTCCGTTTCCCCCTCGGTGAAATATTGACTTTGGCTTTTGTCCCATCCAATTCCGAGAATATTCATTTTCTGAATTTCTTGGAACCAAAAACAGCAGAAAACTGGCAACTAGCATAGTGGCATCTTGTTAATAGGTTAGTCCAAGAAAGTGTATAAAAATACTCCAAAGTGTGGACAAAACATAATAAAGTAGATATAAAAGAAGCATAGAACATCAAAAATTATAGATACGTAGCAACGTATCAACATCCCCAAGCTTAACTCCTGCTCGTCCTCGAGTAGGTAAGTGATAAAAAGAAAGAATAATTTTTGAGGTGACATGCACCATCATAATATTGATCAAAGTATTTGTAAAACATTGATAGCTGGGATCATAGTACTTTAACATAGCATGAACGATATAGTTCTAACAATAAGACATAGCAACTGTGTTGTAACATGAAAAGGCACAAACAAAAGATTCATGAATAACAATGCTTTGCAAGACGTTTGTTTGTTTCACATAAAGAAAGCATAATGAGAATGGTATTCAGCTTGTCCCTCATAGAGTAGCAAAACATAAATGGATAGGACACCTTCAAAGTTCATAAGGGTGACTAGATACAAATAGTTTAAGAACAAGCAATATCAAAGTTATGCATCAATCAACAAGTTTTGGGATAATGCACATTAAACTAAGAATTGCCACTATTCTCTCTCACTAGGTGCATAAAGGTAGAAGATGGAGACTCAACATAAAAGTAAAAGAAAGGCCTTCATAGAAGGAAATAGGGATTCAAGTCTCATAAAGTGCTTCCAAAAATTATGGTACTTATTAGCTTTCAGCTCTCATTGCCCCTATCATAAGCATCTTGAAGTGATTAAGGTTAAAGTGAACAAACTATGGAGTATATGCTTGACAAAGTATAAGTTGGAAATCTCATGTCCCTTGAATACGAGGGCCGCTCCTCATGCTACTCAAGTTTAGTTACCGGTAAGTTCTTGTCATAGTAAGTACATGTGTATCATATCCCTTGAATACGAGAACTTCCAATGGGGTACCCCTTGCCTGATGATATGGAAGAATCCCCATATCAAAATGACAAGGCAAGCAGACAATAAGCATCTCAGCAATCTTCTTATTTACCATGGGAAAATGGTGTTTTTTCTCTCTTTCCTCTTTTCTCATATTTTTTTGTTCTTTTTCTCTTTTTCTCAATCTCTATCTCTTTTTTATAAGAAGAATGCTTCATAGATTGCTCATTATGGTTACGCTACAGGTTTCCACCATGATTAGGCATGGATTAGACCAGCAGCCCAGGCGTTTCTCTAACACACATACATAACTCCATGGACTTACAAGCTCCCCTTTCATTTCACACTGACGACATCCATAGACAAAAGAGCATGATATCAACTGGGTACAATGTACAAGTGCAATGTTGAAAGCGTTCCCCATGACAACATGGTTCTTCTAATCCCCAACGTATAAGTGCAAGCATATACAACATAGATGACACAATGGTTCAAGTTTATTAGGGGCAAGAAAAGTAAAGTGTGCCATCAAGTTCGTGATAGCTATAATCACTAGTTTTCTCATAACATGTTTAATTCGGAAGGTAGATAAAAACATGAATATACTTGGAATAGAAAATGCTAATTGGTAGGTATGGTGTACTCTTTGGAATAACTTGGTTTTATTTGGAGTTGGATGCATGAGTGGAACTCACACTTGGTTATGGAGGCTAGCAAAAGACTGTGAGCGACCAACTAAGAGAGCAATAATGACCATAATCATGCAAAGAGACAAAACATCATTAATTAAAGCATAAAGTGATATTACAAGTCGAAAACTAAAGGATCATAGAGGCTATGGTGACTTGGTATAGTCTTACCATGGTGTGAGCATGTGCCAAGTCAACCCAAATAAAGCATCAAAGGAGAATACCACAATACTATGCTTTAATATGCTAAAACAACGCATGATCCTTTCAAGGCACATTAAGAAAATCTCAATTGTTTATAACATGTCATGCTACAGCAAAAATCACTAAGCATGACATGACAAAGCATAGGCCATAGTCCAAAAACAAACTCCTTTTTACCACTTAAGCATGAACTTTTCCTACTCTTTTCCAATCCAAACCAATCTTATTTGAAAATTAATGCATGAATGAGGGGGTCCAACCAATTTATTCAAGAAAACTAAGAAAACCAAGCAAACGAATACTAAAAATGAAAATTAGACGCTCCAAGAACAACACAATTATGCATAAAACAATAAAAATGAAATGTTTGGAAGAAACCTGAGATTTTTATTGATGAAGAAGGGGATGCCTTAGGAATCCCCAAGCTTTGATGCTTGTAGTTCTTGGATAATTCTTGTGGTGACACGGGGTGGCATCCCCAAGCTTGAGCTTTAGTCCATTCTTCATCTCATTACATCATTCTTTCCTTACACCTGAAATTTTTCCTTCGTGCAAAACTTCACACAATCTTCATTAGTAACATTAGTGTACTCAAGATAATAAGTCTTTTGGTTCAGTTCAACACAAGTAAAACTTCCATTAAAACACAAGCTACTATAGCACTTCCATCAAAAATCTCAATTCCCCAAAAAGAACCCAAAAAGGAATCAACAAGAAGCAAATGCAAATAATGGCAGAAATCTGTCAAAACAGACCAGCAGGTAAAAACCAATTTTTTAGAAGACCTTATGTTGCTCAAATTGAAACGTGTTGACCTAACAAAAGTTGGATAACAACCTGGGGCAGAAGCACAAAAAATCACAGCTCAAACTGACATACAGAGATTTTACACGAATTTTACAGCGAAGCACAAAAATCTGTTTCGGGACAACAACTTTCCCAAGTCTTACTTCTCTGTCATTAGAGGTTACTCTTGGCACAAAAAGCAAATAAAAAGGATAAGGAGAGGTTATTACTGAAACAGTAACTTCCAAGACTCAACTAAAACTTTTGGGTTATCTCCAAATAAGTACTTTTCTTTAACGCCTTTAAGTTAGGCATAAGAAGCAAGAAAAGAATCAAGTATTCTCAAATGAAGAAGCATTAAGACCAAATTTATTGCCCTTACCTATCTTACTTTTATTCTTAACCTTGGGGAACATACGATTGTTCGGTGGGGAAGCAAAGTGCATGATGCCTTTTTCCACATCTATTGTTGCTCCAAGGAGTTTAAGTAGGGATCTTACAAGTATGATTTGTCCTTTTCCTACACATTCAATAACAAGATAATCAGTAGACACCACTTTCCCTAGAATCTTTGTAAACACTCCTTCAACTATTCCAATGGGTAATATTGTGGCATTATTAGCAAGAGATATTCCTTCTCCCCCTTCAGAAAGACCCCAAAGACTCAAAGATTCATAGATATCTTTAGGCATAAGACAGAATTCAAACATGATATCACAGCGTGCATGAAAAGTTTCATTATTTATAAAAAAATTCACTGTAGGAAGCCATTTTGAGGGTTCAAAATTTATTGGAACATAATCATGATGTTCTCTAAGCATGTTATAGCATTCTTTTAAACTAGCAGTGCGGGTCTCAAGAGTGTTCAACCTAGCAAATATGTTTATAAAGGAAGAATCAGATTTGGTAGGCAAGTTATATGTCAAGACCAACTTCTTTATGGCATTAAAAGCTTCATCCTCATTGCATTGGAGGAAATCTTCTCCCACTACAACATCTAAAGAATATCTATAGCAAAGAGTGGTTCCAAAGTAAAAACTGCTAAGAAACAAGCTTTGAGTCATTTTAGGTTCAGTTTTTTCATGCAAATCAGAGATTCTAGACCAAGATTCTTTGAAACTCTCTTCAATTCCTTGTTTAAAAGTAAAAATCATTTCCTCAGGTTACATAGTGATTGGAGCAATGCTAGACATAATGAAAACTTAAGGTAGGAACTAATAATAATTTTTTTTTGTTTTTAATAAAGAAAGCAAACTACTACAACTTTTTTTTGATAAAGAAACAAGCAAACAAAGCAGAAATAAAATAAGCAAAAAAAATAACAAAGTAAAGAGATCGGTTATGAGGGACTCCCCTTGTGAAGATGTCCTTGACTCACCGGCAACGGCGCTAGAAAAATAGCTTGATGGCCCAAAATATATCGAGGTCATTGGGGAACCCCAAGAGGGAGGTATGATGAGAACAACATCAAGTTTTCCCTCAGTTATGAAACCAAGGTTGTTGGGGATATACTTTCCGGGTATCCTCATATTTCCTCACTGACTAGGGTGGCCCACTTCGGGTTAGAGCTTTGCTTCACGGGCGGCCCAGTCAGGGAGAAAGACGGAGTCCAATCCGGCTACGGGAAGGCCCAGAAGACTTACCGACTTAGGCCCATAAGATTACTTGTAGTTCAAGATGTATTCTGTAACCAACTCTTAGTCGTAGCCGGATAGATCTCTCTTGTAAACCCTAGGCCAGATATCTATATAAGCCGTCCTAGGGAGAGCCTTTAGGGCAACACTCTAAACACCTTAATAGTCTACAATCTCAACTCGCACAGGCGAAACCCTTGTAACCCATATTCCGGCTCTGCCGTATTACTGGATTGCTAGCAGGAGTAGGGTCCGTCCAAAGCCGACGGATTCGAACCTGGGTAAACTTGTGTGCTCACCGTCCCGGAACACCGTACGTCTCACACCCCTCTCTTCCGCACGCCTCGAGGACCCCCTCATGGTGTACTTGTCATAAATCCGACGATAGTTGGCGCCCACCGTGGGGAAAGTGAGCTTCGGATCTGCGTTCCAAGCGGAATCTGCAAGAATCGGAATCGGCGAGACTATCGCTGTCGGTCGCATCCTCTACGCCAACGACGTACCTCTCATCGTTCTTGACGAGACTTGGATTCCGGCTAGGGAGGCTGTGACTGCCTACACAATCATGTCTTTTGGCGAGATCGATGTTTACATCGGTTTCGCTGAACCTGCCCCACCCACCCCAGCGGTGATGATAGAGGCAGAAGAATCTTCTAGGTCCCCTCTGTCCATGGAGGCGGCAGAGTTCCGGATCTCAGAAAACCCTAATCCCACCCAGCCCGCACCAGCTGCGGAGATAGTGGAGAAATCTGAGCCTGAGGAAGACCTAGCGGTTAAAGCTAAATCTGGAGTGGATCTCCTCGGAGAGACCGTATCCCAGATCGACCCACCCGCGGAAGTCGAAATCCAGGAGGAGCATATCAACGACACTGATTCCGGCTCTGATGATGCCGGGACAGACATGCCTTTCCTAAGGTACACACTGCGACATATGATAATGCAAGATGCAAGCACAGATGCAATTCTCGAGACCATCAAAAGTTTTGACATGGCTGACCGCGAGAGCCGTAGGTACCTCAGGAAGCACGCGTCGCACTTCGTCGGGTATGTGGGATCCGGATCCGGCTCTACCAATGCTGGAGAAAACACCGACTCTGTGTTGGAGGCAATTGGAACAAACGCTGACCTACCCGCATCCTCGGATGAATCGATGACATCAGCAGATTTCCGATAGTTCTCCGTGGAATATGAAGAGGAGTACAACTCCAAGGCTGCAGAAGAAGGAGAAGCCATGGATGAAGGATCCGGGGAACACTCTCCCAAAGCGCAGGATGACATGGACGTCAGAGATAATCCCGAGGTTCAGATGTCCGAAAGTACCGGCCAGAGCTTGACTCCGGGAAACAGACCCAAAGCCGTCTTTGCTACTGGCGCTGCTAAGAAGGCAAAGAAGAAGAACAAGAAAAACAAGACCCCAACAAAAGACCCTCTGGCAGAAGAGGTGATTGCCGAGGAATACAAAGAAGACTCAGATGGAGCACTTATCCCAGAAGAGCCGAAAAAAGAAGAATCGGTGGATGGACACGTGATCACTGAAGGTGCACGTAAACTCATCGATGCTGCATTAACCACACATATCCCTACAGCTGCAGAACTTACTACAGAAGAGCTGGACGAAAGGGCCCAAGCCCTAGAAGCGCGTCGTCAACAACTCCTGGATGAAGCCAAAAACATCGAGGAGGAGAAGAAACGCATGGCAACTAAGGATTACATGTCTCGGTTGCATCAAAAGACACGTAAGCGTCACACCAATGATGACTGATTCCCACATATCCGTGCCATCCTTTTCGGAGATGAGATGGGGAAGCCACGGAAAGATAGCAAAGGATATTGGGTATATCCAACCCCAGTACAGAATACCGTGGCAGCTCGAGAAATTCTATCGGCTAATCCAGGACCGGAGGAGATCCGTTTGGGTATCAAACTGCTCAACAAGGGACTGGAGCAGCAAATGGTCGCCCTGTCCGGAAGTCAAAAACTGGTCTCAGATTTCGACCAATGTCGCACAGATCCGGCATGGGCGGACGTAAGACCCCAGCGCGTCCCGGAGCAGTATCATCGCCCCGAGCACTGGGAAGACAATTACTCGAGAACCGGATCGTCAGGGCAGCATCGCAGGACTACGCGTGAATGGAGCAACGTCGCCCCAGCGGCTGAAAAAGAGGCCATCGCTGCACTGAATCCGAGGAATCCTCCTCGATGAGAGTCTAACAATCGAAGGGGAGAAGATAAAGTGAAACGTCGGGAGGAGGATCGTCAAAAAATGCCACCTCCTAGACATGAAGGCCGTCCGGCTGAGCCTCACCATAGTAGGAACGACGGACGAAGGACCGACGGAAACCATGCCGGGACAAGCCGGCAGGGGGCTCGTCGTAGCCAAGACCCTCCCCGGAACCAGAATAATGACGTTCCGGACGGAGGCCGGCGATTAGCCAGAAACTATCCAGCTGCGCCACCCTCTCCACCAAACATTCATCACAACGGCTCCCAAGGAGGGCAAGGAGGACGACATGGTGGAGGAGGTGGTGGCAGAAGCCGAAGTCCGGCTCCAAGGCAACGCAGCCACAGTCGACATTCAGGACGATCTTTATCCACAAACGACGCAAGGCACATGATCAACTCCAACATAGAGGCGCGGCACTATGAAAACGATGATATCTACGTGGTCCCAAAGTGCTTCGGACCACGCATCAGAGCTACAAAATTCCCGGAAGGATTTGCTATCTCAAGACATATCCAAGCCTACGACGGCATTGCTAGGCCAGATACCTGGCTACAGGATTTCTTCCTAGCTTGCTGCATCACTAAAGGCGGAAACAACCTGGTCGCCACCCGATATCTCCCACTTATGTTGTGGAAGACGACACGATCATGGCTCAATGAACTTCCGGAGAACACCATCCATAACTGGTATGACATGCAAAGTGCGTTCTTTCGGAATTTCGAAGGCACATATCGGAGGCCCTGTACGGTCGAAGACCTACAGCGTTGCACCCAGAAAGCTGGAGAAACTTGCCGGGATTACCTCGGATGATGGATCAACACCAATAACTCCTATGGAGGAGTAAATGATCAAACTGCGATTGAAGCTTTCATTGCAGGTCTCCCAATTGATCTACTGCGCCATCGCTTGAAGTGTGACAAGGTCACCGATTTAGGAGAGATGATAGAAACAGCGAGCAAGTATGCAGATGCTAACGACGATGCAGAGGGATTGTTCAATGCCCAAGCTATGCCTCAGTCGGCAAAACAACCAAAGCAACAAGCTCAGAAGCGCAAAAATACCTCGGAAGAAAAACCCAAGGCGGAAACGGCAGTGGTCACTTCTACTTTCAGGTCTGGAGTACGAGGAGGACGCGGCGGAGGCCGCAGGCATGGGCGTGGAACTTCAAGAGTCCAGGGCAGAGGAGACCAGCAACCAGGCAAAACATACTCTTGGGTCGACATTGCAAATAACCCATGTGTGCATCACCTAGACGCCAATGGGGGCTCATCCCACACCAACGCCGAATGTCGTTTCAATGACGACATCAAAAGAGATGACACCGCGGGCTACAAAGCTAAGCGGAAGAAGGGAAAGAAGAATCCCGAAAAGGAAAAAGAGACCAAGGAAGATTCCGACATGGAGGAAGCTGATGCTTCAAATCCCAAGACGGAAGGGAAGAAAAACTTTCCCACCAAAAAGGACACTTATGTCACTTTCCTCGGATCTCAACCAGCAAAGGTCAACAAAGCAGTTCTATATGAGCTCAATGCAATAGTTCCGGCTGTGCCCCAATACCTGGACTGGTCAGAAGTGGCAATCACATTTGATCGTGCTAATCATCCGCCTAAGTTGCACAGGCGAGGAAAACACGCTTTAATCATCAATCCACTTATTGACGGTTATGGTTTCTCCAAGACCCTCATGGACGGTGTTAGCAGTATCAATATTCTCTATGTCGAAACGCTACGCCGGATGAAGATCTTGGAAACACAGCTGAACCATAGCTCTGTGATCTTTCATGGAGTTGTCCCAGGAAGACTAGCCAATTCCCTGGGAGAGATCACTTTGGATGTTACCTTTGGAAATCCAAAGAACTATCGGACGGAGGCACTTTCCTTCGAAGTGGTCCCGTTCAAGAGCGCGTACCACGCTATATTCGGACGTCTGGCTTACTGGGCTTTTATGGATCGTCCGTGTTACATTTACAATATGATGAAAATTCTAGGTCCCAACAGCGTGATCACCATCAAGGGAGACCCGAAGAAAGCAGGAGAGTGAGATGATGGAAATGTCGCCTTTGCCGAAGCCGTGCTGCACGCCCAGGAGTACCAGGAAATCAAGAAGAACAAAGATCCGTCCGAGATGCCCGCAACGAAGAAGGAGGTGACAAAGCCAAATCTGGAGTTTAAGGCATCAGAAGAGACGAAGAAGACGCCGTTGAAGGATGATGACCCCTCCAAGGTGACCCAGATAGGCGTAGGCCTAGGTAGCGCATAGGAAAGCGCGCTCGTCAAGTTCATCCAAGCAAATCAAGATATCTTCGCATGGCAGCCATCTGACATGACCGGAGTACCTAGGGAACTTGCCGAGCACTCTTTAAATGTAAACCCGAACGCTAAACCCGTCAAACAGTGCTTACGATGTTTTGGCGATGAAATGCGTAAGGCAATAGCTAAGGAACTAGCATGGCTCAAGTTAGCCGGATTCATAGAAGAGGTCATCCACACTGAGTGGTCGGCCAATCCTGTAATGGTCCCTAAAAAGGACACCACTGATTTAAGGATGTGTGTTGATTATACTGCCTTGAACAAGGCTTGTCCAAAAGATCCGTTCGCTCTGCCTAGAATTGATCAAGTTATCGATTCTATGGCAGGCTCGGAACTCCTCTGTTTTCTCGACGCATATTCCGGTTATCACCATATCCGGATGAAGGAATCTAACAAAGTCAAAACTTCATTCATAACCCCCTTCGGAACCTTCTGTTTTGTTACAATGCCCTTTGGGATGAAGAACGCAGGAGCTACGTACCAGCGCATAATGCATCGTTGCCTCCACGACCAACTCGGACACAATGTACATGCATGCGTGGATGATATTGCGGTGATGTCCAAAAAGAAGGAAACACTGATTTCTGACTTGGAGGAAACATTTGCCAATCTATGAAAATACAACATCATGCTTAACCCGAAGAAATGCTTCTTTGGAATACCAGCCGGAAAGTTGTTAGGTTTCATCGTGTCTTAGAGAAGCATAGAGGTGACCGGGACAAAATCAAGGCTATACTCAACATTTCCAGGCCAACTCGCCTGAAGGACGTACAAAGACTAACTTGTTGCATTGCTGCAGTCAGTCAGTTTGTAAGCCGGCTTGGTGAACGAGCCGCACCATTATACATAGTCCTGAAAAAGACCAAAGATTTTGTTTGGACTAATGAAGCTGAAGCTGCCCTACAAGACCTGAAGAAAGTACTCTCATCTGCTCCTATCCTTGCAGCGCCGGAACCTCAAGAACCGATGTTGCTTTATCTTGCTGTGAAAAATAAGGTCGTTAGTATCGTCATGGTGGTGGAGAGACCGGACGAAAATCAGGAGCACCTGGTGCAGCGTCCGACTTACTTTGTCAGTGATGTCTTGACAGAGTCAAAACAGCGGTATCCGCATTATCAAAAGTTTGCTTACGGTGTTTTTCTAGCATCTCGTAAGTTACGACACTATTTTCAGGAGCATCCAATTACTGTGGTGAGCACAGCTCCCACGAGAGATATAATCAACAACAGTGACGCCATAGGACGCGTTGCCAAATGGGGCATAGAGCTTCAGCTTTTGATATTGAGTATAAACCTCAGACATCAGTCAAATCCTAGATCCTTGCTGAATTTGTCGTTGATTGGACAGAGACGAAGGAGAACATGATCCTTCCTGAGTCGGAATATTGGACCCTCTATTTTGATGGGTCTAAGGCTCGAGGGGGCTCGGGGGCTGGCGTGGTGCTCAAATCACCCAAAGGAGATAAACTTCTATACGTGTTGCAGATCCACTTCACATCGACAAACAATATTGCCGAGTATGAAGCACTGCTACATGGAATTCGGATTGCTAAGGATATTGGCATCCGATGTTTGATGTGTTACAGAGTTTTGGATCTTGTTGCTCAACAAGTGTCGGATATTTGTAATGCAAATAAGCACATGGCAGCATCTAAAGCCGTCGTGGATGATCTATCTAAATCGTTCGACGGGTTTGAAGTTCAACACATCCCTCGAGCAGAAAACGAGGAAGCAGATGCACTATCTCGGATAGGTTCTGCGTGGAAAGAGGTCCCGGATGGTGCTTTTTTAGAGAACCTCAAATCCCTCAATAAAGGAAGTAGATGAGGAATATCCGAACAAATCCGACTCACATTTGATAGCAGTTCTGGCTGTGATTCCCAGCTAGACTCAACCCTACCTCGATTATTTGGTAGATGGCAAATTACCCGAAGACGAGGTGCTGAGCCGGCAGATCATCCGACGAGCAAAAGCCTATACTATAGTTAAAGGTGAGCTCTATAAGCGGAGTGTTTCTAGGGTTTTTCAGCGCTGTGTATCTCCGGAAGGAGTGGAAATCTTAAGGGAAATCCACGAAGGCGAGTGTGGTCACCACGCTGCAGCCAAATTTTTAGTGGCAAAAGCTTTTAGACACGGATTTTTCTGGCTTACAGCTCAGGTAGATGCCGAACGATTAGTCAAGACGTGCAAAGGCTGCCAAAAGTACGCCAAACAAGATCATGTTCCGGCTGATCAGCTGTGAACAATACCTACAACATGGCCTTTTGCGGTATGGGGGCTTAATATGGTAGGACCTTTTAAATGAGCTCCTAGTGGATTTACTCACCTCTTAGTGATGGTGGATAAATTCACCAAATGGATTGAGGCTAAACCTGTCACTAGTTGTGATGGAGCAACAACCAAAAGATTTGTCAAGGATGTTATAATCCGGTATGGTTATCCACATAGCATTATCACGAACAACGGAAGTAACTTCTCTATGGGAGAATTGGCTAAATTCTGCAACGAGCAAAATATCCGGCTTGACATTGTGTCAGTCGCACATCCACAAGCTCATGGACAAGTCGAAAGATAAAATGGTTTAATCCTACAAGGCCTGAAACCGAGACTCGAAGCACCACTACGACGTGCTGCGGGGGCTTGGGCAGAGGAATTACCCTCTGTAATATGGAGTTTACGAATGACTCCGAACATGTCAACTGGATACACATCTTTCTTCTTGGTCTATGGGGCAGAAGTAGTTCTTCCTAGTGATTTGATTCACACTTCTCTGAGAGTGGCCGCGTATATTGAAGAGGATGCCGAGATTTCTCGAAAAAATGATCTCAACTTAGTCGAAGAAGTTCTTGTCGTTGCTGAAATGAGATCAACAGCCTATCAGCAGAAGTTACGCAAGTATCATAGCCAGAGAGTCAGAAACAGATCTTTCAATAAAGGCGATTTGGTTCTCCAGCTTGTGCAACAAAGAAAGCACAAACTTTCCCCAGTATGGGAAGGGCCCTTTTTAGTTAGTCGAGTATTGCACAATGGTTCATATTACTTAACTGACATGAGGCCAGTCAAAGAAAGACCTGCTACTAAGAGAAAGAGAGTGGAGGCGACAAATCCGGATGAGTTAGACAGACCGTGGAATATTGCTCAGCTACGTCCCTTTTATTCTTAGTTTATCCTTCTTTGTAATCATATATATGTACATGTTCTGTGAGAAATAAAAGTTTTTGTTGCCTCAATTTTTTCTGAGAAGTTTTTACCATCTTATTTCCGAATGATCATGTCATAGTCAAAAATCCCAGAATGCTTGAAAGTACTTTATGCTCATGCTCGTTCTGGTTTAGATTTCCGATTCTAAAACTGCTACCCTCAGGTATAACTCTAAAGTTTCTAGTCTTTACTTTGGTTATTTGTCTGATTGCTAGAAGCGGGCATTTTCTGAGTAGTGAATTGTTGGTACTGGAAGCTGGCTTTGTTTCCGAGTTTAAACTGGTTTAGCGATTGAGCTCCGTTGCTCGGCAAAGTTTCCGGCAGAAGGTTTAGCTGGCTCACGAAAGGAACGAGGCAGAAAGCCAGATAAACGATAAGTATAGACGAAAAAATACAAGTGCTTGTGTAAACATTTCAGGCACACAAAAAATTTAAAACGGAAAGTGCTGAATAGATCAAAAGCTTAGCACTAGCAAAATAATAGTACTGCATATATACAGGCCCATCATGTTTTTCAGAATAACACAAATATTTCTGTTAATCTATGATGCAGGAGAGGAAGGAGCTGCCGGCTCGCTGGATACACCGCCTTGGTATCGTTCCAAGATGTCCACATCCGAGGTGGTGCGTTCATCATCGGAAACTTCTGCTGATTCTTCTGGAGGAGGAGGCGGACTGTCCACGCGGGTGAAGAATGGGGTCTCGTAGCTGGTCAAATCAGCCACGTGACACCCATATCCGGCATAGGAGTGCATGATGGCTTGAAGGTCCTGCTCCTGGCCGTCTTCATCTACTTTGCAGTACCCTCTGGTCACTTGCCATATTTCCATGTTTCCATGGTGGCTGATGACCATGGTGAGAGTGTTCTGCACCGCAGTCCGCGCGTAGGACATGTTCCAATCCTAAACAAGTTGCGGCATCTCCTTTGCCTTGTCCCGCACCTGAAAATCCGACATGCTGTGCATGTCCGGAATCTTGAGAGCTTCGCCGATGGCCTCAAGGGATTGACGGAAGTCATGAAGCAGGTCGCCGACTTGAGTAAGCCGGTGGGTGCGGGGCTCCGTGGAGGAAGAGCCCGTCAATTTTAGAGGACCTATACACAAAACAAGTTAAGAAAAATCTGACATTGATAGAAGTCGAAGAAAGCGGAAAAGTCAGACAGATGGAACGTACCGAAAATGACATCGTCAATTTTGGTCTTCTCTTCCTGAAGACTCTGGAGTTTAGCCCGGAGCGCCTCGGAAAGGTCCCTCTCTCTGCTAAGCTCATTATTGAGGTCCGAGATTTTTTGATCTTGAGCAGCGATCTTGTGATCACGCTCATTAGTAGCCATGGAGGAGGATTCAAGGATTTGACCGATGCTTTATTCATGATCCGCCTTGAGCGGATCTAGCTCTTGGCGAAGCTCCTTGTTCTCCACCACCAAAGTCTTGAGGTTCTCGGCCTCTTCAATCATGGCACAAGATTGTTTTACCAGCGCTGTAAGTCAAAAAGAACAACAGTTCAGAAAAGTTCGACTATGAAAACATGAAAGATAAGGTTTGAGTCTCGAAATGTTTACCTCAGCCTCATCCTTGGAGACCTTAAGTTCAGCATTTTTAAGTCGCAGAGCCTTGATCTCTCTCTGCTTATCACAGACATTCTTCAACAATTCCTAGTTTTAGGAACATACTTTCTGTAAGTAAGAAAGCTACTAAAGACTCGGGCTAATATTTTTGCTAATATCAGCACGAGCCTTGGGGGCTACACTAGTTCATTCTTTGGCATCCTAAGGAAGCATAAACCCGGATTATTTATCCTACTTAATGCTTGGGGGCTAGAGGATATGGTATGAAATAAAGGAAAAAACAGGAGTTGGAATTCCGACTTACATATTGTTCGCGAGTGAGTTTATCCAAACTCGCGTTCACTTCAGCGACAACCTTCTCGGCGAGAGTCAGGGTAACCACTAGAGCTATTGGAAGCTTACCGGTCCATATCCTCTTGTTGCAAAGACGCACTTGTTCAAGAATGTCAGAGTGTTTGATGTCCTCTGCCTCTTGTGCTTCTTCTTCGGCAGATAAGTTTCTTTTCTCCAGGCATTGCCTGGCCAGCCGCTGGATCTCTTTAGCAGATTTCCAGGACAGACAAAACTTGGCAAGTCCCGGATTGCTGATAAGGTTTTCGGCAAAGGTTTCCACCGAGGGATCATTACCCAAAGAGGGCTCACCCTTATCTAAATCTGACTCACCCATGGTGACGTCAGTTTGTGATTCAAGGATCACGGGCTCCGATGAAGGAGCCGGGTCTTCTACGGCAGCTGGAGAGATCACCAGCGTTGCGGAAGGTTGAGGGGCAGGAGTCGGAGGAGCCACTGCAGGAGAAGCTATGGTAAGCTTCATCTGTCGCAGGGGCTTCGAAGAAGTTCCCTTCCCCTTGCCCTTGATGAGTTGTTTAGCTCTGAGAATATGATAAAGTCGAAAACATTACATCTCAGAAGATAATTTGAATAAAGTACAAAGGCGGAAGTTGTGATGGAAAGTTACCTCTTCACGACGGGCACCTCTTTTGTGCCAACATCCACTATCGGAGCTTTGTGCTTCTTGAGCGCAGCATCTAGCAATGGTAGCACTTCTGTCTCCTAAGAAAACTCTGGAGGATATCCTTCGAGCGGAGCAAATTCCGACTCGGGGAGGTCAACAAGCTGAAAAGAAGAAAACATATCAGTATTGCAATGTAACTCAAAGATTGAAACACATAAAAAGATGTACTGATAGAAGCTTACCGGCACTACGGGGTTTTCCATCGTATGCATATCCAGAGAAACCTCCGGGATCCTCCTCTCGATCCGCTCCCTGATCAGCCACTTGATTTGGCTTATATAGCCCTGAGTGGTGTAGGCTTTGGGGCTGATGCGGAGGGAGTCTTTCTTGGACAACGTGATGGAGTGCATCAATCGAGTTCCATGGTACTGAATGGGCTGGATCCGGCGTGAGACCCAGCATTGGACCAAGTCGGATCCCTTCAGTCCTTTGTGTTTGATCAAGTATTCGACCCGCCTCTTAGCGAGGATCAGATCGTCACTAAGAGCCGGAGCGGCCTCACCCCAGGATGGTTGGGCTGTGGCAGCTCCGTCAACAAAATCCGGCAAAGCAGTAGCTTTGTCAGGAGCCAGAATATCCCTATGGTAAAAGAACATGGCTGGCCATTGATTGACCGAGTCACTAGCTAGGATTTTGGGATATGCGCGCTCGCGTCTAAGTGAAAAACTAATAGTACCGGCGATGTAAGGAACACCGGCAGTGATAGAGTTTCTCAGGACATGAAAATAGTACCGGAATAAGGTCAAACTCGGCTTAATGCCGAGAAAGCCCTCACACAAAGAAGTGTAAGCGCTCATCTCTAAGAGAGAGTTGGGAGGAAGATGATGGAGTTGAACTCCGTAATGGTCAATCACCTCGGAGAAGAACTCCGAGGGAGGAACGGCAAACCCGCTTCGCCCGGCAGGTTGGGGGCAGTTTCGGCCGCTACGCCGATGGGCGAGGAGGAGCCCTTCTATCTCCACGTTCTGGAGCTTCTCATCGTCGAGTACGCAGGGAATCCAGACCCCGAGGAAGCTTTCCTTCTTCGTCGCCGCCTCCGTCGCCGCTGCTACCGCCAAGCCGGAAGAGGAAGAAGAAGCCATTTCTCCGGTGAGTGGTTGACCTAGGATGGGCGGCGCTGGGAGTTCTTTGGGGGAAAGCAGAGGAGCTCTATGCGCGCAGGGAGATTGGGAGGAGAGGAAAAGGCAAAGGACAGGTGAAGAGAAGAGGAGAAGAATCCTCACCCCTTATATCCACCTAACCGCGCCAAGATTCGTGCAAATGCTACAGTGTAACCGCCACGCATCGTGGAAGGAACTGTGAAGGACCCACGCGATGATTACGTCGCCTCGATCTCCGCGCATGCATTGAAACGGCGCCTCGGTTCCGCGAACTGTGGACCCACAAACGGTCATGCTGACAGGATGTCTGTCAGATGACGTGATCTGACCATGACTTATGTCAGGTGGCGTTAGAGACCAAGTTCCAGCTTAGTTTGAAATCAAGCTGGAAAATCCGAGTAACCTGTTGATAGGTCTGACTTATTTTTAAGACCCGGATCGTATTTTTTGTTGTGAAGTTTCATGAACCCTTCAAGATTCTGTAGGCCAAAGATCAAGCTAGACGATGGTAAATCTGACTTTGGATCTTGGAGACTTCCGGGGGCTGCTGTTGGGGATATACTTTCCGGGTATCCTCATAGTTCCTCACTGACCAGGGTGGCCCACTTCGGGTTAGAGCTTTGCTTCACGGGCGGCCTAGTCAGGGAGAAAGATGGAGTCCAATCCGGCTACGGGAAGGCCCAGAAGACTTACCGACTTAGGCCCATAAGATTACTTGTAGTTCAAGATGTACTCTGTAACCGATTCTTAGTCATAGCCGGATATATCTCTCTTGTAAACCCTAGGCCGGATATCTATATAAGCCGTCCTAGGGAGAGCCTTTAGGGCAACACTCTAAACACCTCAATAGTCTAAAATCTCAACTCGCACAGGCGAAACCCTTGTAACCCATATTCCGGCTCTGCCGTATTACTGGATTGCTAGCAGGAGTAGGGTCCATCCAAAGCCGGCGGATTCGAACCTGGGTAAACTTGTGTGCTCACCGTCCCGGAACACCGTACGTCTCACACCCCTCTCTTCCGCACGCCTCGAGGACCCACTCATGGCGTACCTGTCATCAATCTGACGACAAAGGTCATTGAACCAGTAGGAGCAAGGAAACACCTCCAAGGTGTTGTTTCCAACTTGGAATCCTCCACAACACAACCATAGAACTTTGCCCCCAACTTACAGTGAGGTTGTCAATCTCACTGGTTTTGCTGAAAACAAAGGATTAAACGTATTGTGTGGAAGATAGTAATTGCCTGCAGAAAGTAAACCAAAAATAGTAAATAGTTGTAGATTGATAGTAAAAGAAAGGACCGAGGTCCATAGTTCACAAGTGGCGATTCTCCTTATGATAGATGACATGTTGGGTGAACAAATTACAGTGGGGTAATTTACAAACATTGAGAAAGCATACATGCATATACTAATCATCTTGACTCCTATGAGATTTGATTGGGCATTACAACATTATACATAGACCGTAATCCAACTGCATCTATGACTAATAATCCACCTTCAGGTTATCATCCGAACCCCCTCCAGTATTAAGGTGCAAGCAATAGATAATTGCATTAAGAATTGCGTGTAAAGTAAACAATACAATTGTTCTATGAACAAAGTATTGTTGTTTTCTCCCTAGTAGCAACATCACATCTAGTACCTTAGAGATTTATGTCACTTCCCCAGATTACTAGAGACATCAACCCACTATCGAGCATAAATACTCCCTCTTGGAGTTGCTAGCATCTACTCGACCAAGATAGCTACTAACAACAGAGAGCATGCAAGATCACAAATAACAAAGACATGATAGAATCAATAATCAATCTGAAATAGCATCTCAATATCCATCGGATCCCCGCAAACACAACATGTATGATTACAAATAGATGATCTTGATCATGAACGGAGCTCACAAGATCTAGACATGGTAGCACAAAGGAGAATAACCAACCATCTAGCTACTACATGGACCCATAGTCCAGGGATGAACTACTCAAGCATCACACCGGAGGCACTCATGGTGATGAAGAAGGCCTCCAGGGTGAATTCTCCCCTTTGGCAGGGTGCCGAGAAGAGCTTCAGATCCCTCCCAATCTAGGGATAGAGATAATGGCGGCTACAGACTCTTTTGTGGAATTTTGATCGGGTACTTAGGGTTTCTGTATCGGAGGCGATATATAGGCGAAAGGGGAGGCCGAGGGGGTGCCCTAGGCGGTCGCACCACCTCCTGGCGTGGGCCAGGCCTGGCCGCGCGGCTAGGTGGTGTGGCCGGCCTCTGGCCCCTCTCCGTCTCATCTTCTGGCTCCGTGCCCCCCTCGGTGAAATATTGACTTTGGCCTTTGTCCCGTCCAATTCCGAGAATATTCATTTTCTGACTTTCCTAGAACCAAAAATAGCAGAAACAGGCAACTAGCACTGTGGCATCTTCTTAATAGGTTAGTCCAAGAAAGTGTATAAAAATACTCCAAAGTGTGGACAAAACATAAGAAAGTAGATATAAAACAAGCATATAACGTAAAAAATTATAGATATGTTAGCAACGTATGAGTGTTCTTTTCCAAACCACCTTGATCAACTAGTGTCATTGCATGTGTTCTTTTCAAAACCACCTTGATACATATTACCAATGGATATGGTGATGCAACTTCTATCACACTCGTGCATCATTCCATATGGCAATTGCATTCCTATGTGTTTTTTGCGCTTTTTGACCATGGTTTGACACATGGCGTCCCTAGTGTCATTGCATTTGTTATTTTCCATACCACCTTGAACCAAATGAGAACACACACCCCAATGGATGTGGTGATGCAACTTCTATCACACTGGTGCATCGTTCCATGTGGCAGTTCCATTCCAAGGGCTTTTTAGGATTTTTGACAATGCTTTGACACATGGTATCTCTAGAGTCATTCCATGTGTTCTTTTCCAAGCCACCTTGATCCACATGATCACACACACACAAACGGATGTGGTGATGCAACTTCTATCACACTAGTCCACCATTCCATGCGGCAGTTGCATTCCAAGGGCTTTTTGGGATTTTCTGACCATGCTTTGACACATGGAGTCTCTAGAGTCGGTTCATGTGTTCTTTTCTAAACCACCTTGATCCACCAGACTAATATCATGTGTTATTTTCAAAACCACCTTGATCCACATGACTACACACACTCCAATGGATTTGGCAATGCCACTTCTATCACACTAGTGCACCATTCCATGTGGACGTTGCTTTCTAGGGGCTTTTTGGGATTTCTGACGATGGTTTGATACATGGAGTCCCTAGAGTCATTCCATGAGTTCTTCTACAAACCACCTTGATCCACTAGAGTCATTGCATATGTTATTTTCAAAACCACCTTGATCCACATTACCACACAGTCCAATGTATGTGGTGATGCTACTTCAGTCACACTAGTGCATCATTCCATGTGGTAGTTGCTTTCTAGGGGCTTTTTGGGATTTCTGACCTTGGTTTGGTACATGGAGTCCCTAGAGTCATTCCATGAGTTCTTCTACAAACCACCTTGATCCACCAGAGTCATTGCATATGTTATTTTCTAAACCACCTTTATCAACTAGAGTCACCGCATGTGTTTTTTCGAAACCACCTATTTCCACATTACCACACACACTCCAATGGATGTGATGATGCAACTTCTGTCACACTAGTGCATCATTCCATGTGGAAGTTGCATTCCTATATGTTTTTGGGCTTTCTAACCATGGTTTGACACATGGAGTCCCAAATTTCATTGCATGTGTTCTTTTCCAAACCACCGTGAACCACATTAGAACATACACTCCAATAGATGTGGTGATGTAACTTCTATCACATTGGTGCATCGTTCCATGTGGCAATTGTATTCTAAGGGCTTTTTGGGATTTCTAACCCTGTTTTTACACATGTGGTACCTAGAGTCATTGCATGTGTTCTTTTTAAAACCACCTTAATCCACATGACCACACACACTCCAACGGATGTGGTGATGCAACTTATGTCACATTGGTGCACCATTCCATGTGGCAGTTGCAGTCTAGGTGCTTTTGGGATTTTGACCATTGTTTGACACATGGAGTTCCTAGAATCATTGCATGTGTTATTTTCCAAACCACCTTGATCCACGAGAGTCATTTTGTGTGTTATTTTCCAGACCACCTTTATCCATATGATCGTCCACACTCCAATGGATGTGGTGCTGCAACTTCCGTCATAATGGTGCATCATTCCATGTGGAAGTTTCATTCTAAGGGCTTCTGTCACAGTAGTCCACTATTCCATGTGGTAGTTGCCTTCCAAGGGCTCTTTGGGATTTCTAACCATGGTTTGACACATGGAGTCTCTAGAGTCGGTTCGTGTGTTCTTTTCTAAACCACCTTGATCCACTAGACTAATATCATGTGTTATTTTCAAAACCACCTTGATCCACATGACTACACACACTCCAATGGATTTGGCAATGCAACTTCTATCACACTAGTGCACCATTCCATGTGGAAGTTGCTTTCTAGGGGCTTTTTGGGATTTCTGACCTTGGTTTGGTACATGGAGTCCCTAGAGTCATTCCATGAGTTCTTCTACAAACCACCTTGATCCACCAGAGTCATTGCATATGTTATTTTCAAAACCACCTTGATCCACATTACCACACAGTCCAATGTATGTGGTGATGCTACTTCAATCACACTAGTGGATCATTCCATGTGGCAGTTGCATTCCAAGGGATTTTTGGGATTTCTAACCATGCTTTGATACATGGAGTCTCTATAGTCATTGCATATGTTCTTTTCTAAACCACCTTTATCAACTAGAGTCACCGCATGTGTTTTTTCGAAACCACCTTTTTCCACATTACCACACACACTCCAATGGATGTGATGATGCAACTTCTGTCACACTAGTGCATCATTCCATGTGGAAGTTGCATTCCTATATGTTTTTGGGCTTTCTAACCATGGTTTGACACATGGAGTCCCAATTTTCATTACATGTGTTTTTTTCCAAACCACCGTGAACCACATTAGAACATACACTCCAATAGATGTGGTGATGCAACTTCTATCACACTGGTTCATCGTTCCATGTGGCAATTGTATTCTAAGGGCTTTTGGGGATTTCTAACCATGTTGTTACACATGTGGTACCTAGAGTCATTGCATGTGTTTTTTTTAAAACCACCTTAATCCACATGACCACACACACTCCAATGGATGTGGTGATGCAACATATGTCACACTGGTGCACCATTCCATGTGGCAGTTGCATTCCAGGTGCTTTTGGGATTTTGACCATTGTTTGACACATGGAGTTCCTAGAATCATTGCATGTGTTATTTTCCAAACCACCTTGATCCACGAGAGTCTTTTCGTGTGTTATTTTCCAGACCACCTTTATCCACATGATCACACACACTCCAATGGATGTGGTGCTGCAACTTCCGTCATAATGGTGCATCATTCCATGTGGAAGTTTCATTCTAAGGGCTTCTGTCACAGTAGTCCACTATTCCAAGGGTTCTTTGGGATTTCTAACTATGGTTTAACACATGGAGTCTCTAGAGTCGTTTCATGTGTTATTTTCCAAACCACCTTGATCCACTAGAGTCATTGCATGTGTTATTTTCAAAACCACCTTTATCCACATTACCACATAAACTTAAATGGATGTGCTGATGCAACTTATGTCACCTAGTGCATCATTCCATGTGGCAGTGGCATTCCTATGTGGTTTTGGGCTTTCCGGCAATGGTTTGACACATGGAGTCCCTAGAGTCATTTCATGTGTTCTTTTCCAAACCACCTTGAACCACATGAGAACAAACACACTCTAATGGATGTGGTGATGCAACATTTTTCACACTGGTGCATCATTCCACGTGGCAGTTTCATTCTAGGGGCTTTTTGGGATTTCTGACCATGCTTTGACACATGGAGACCCTAGAGTCATTGAATGTGTTATTTTCTAAACCACCTTGATCCACTAGAGTCATTGAATGTGTTATTTGCAAAACCATCTTGATCCATATTACCACACAGACTCCAATGGATGTGGTGATGCAACTTCTGTCACACTAGTGCATCATTCCATGTGGCAGTTGCATTCCTATGTGTTTTGGGGCTTTCTGACCATGGTTTGACATATAGCGTCCCTAGAGTCATTGCATTTGTTATTTTACATACCACCTTGAACCACATTAGAACACACACTCCAATGGATGTGGTGATGCAACTTCTATCACACTAGTGCATCATTCCATGTGGTAGTTGCATTCTAGGGCCTTTTTGGGATTTCTGACCATGTTTTGACACATGTAGTCCCTAGAGTCATTTCATATGTTCTTTTGAAAACCTCCTTGATCCACATGACAATGCACACTCCAACGGGTGTGGTGTTGCAACTTCAATCACACTTGTGCACCATTACATGTGGCAGTGGCATTCCAAGGGCTTTTTGGGATTTTGAGCATGGTTTGAGACATGGAGTCTCTAGAGTCATTGCATGTGTTCTTTTCAAAACCAACTGATCCACTAGTCATTGCATGTGTTATTTTCAAAACCACTTGATCCTCGTTACCACACACGCTCGAATGGATGTGGTGATGCAACTTCTGCCACACTAGTGCTTCATTCCATGTGGCAGATGCATTCCAAGGGATTTTGGGGATTTCAGACCATGGTTTGACACTTGGAGTCTCTAGAGTCATTGCATGTGTTTTTTTACAAACCACGTTGATCCACATTAGCACATACACTCCAATGCATGTGGTGATGCAACTTAAGTCACACTAGTGCATCATTCCATGTGGTAGTAGCATTCCAAGGGCTTTTTGGGCTGTGTGACCATGGTTTGACACATGGATTCCTGATATTCATTGCATGTGTTATTTCCCAAACCACATTGATCCACATGAGCTAACAAACTCCAATGGATGTGGTGATGCAACTTCTGCCACAACGGCGCATCATTCCCTGTGCAGTAGCATTCAAAGGGCTTTTTGGGCTTTTGTAACCATGGTTTGACTCATGGAGTCTCTAGAGTCATTCCATGTGTTCTTTTCAAAACCACCTTTATCAAGATTACCACACATACTCCAATGGATGTAGTGATGCAACTTGTGTCACACCGGTGCACCATTCCATGTGGAAGTTGCATTCTATGGGCCTTTTGGGATTTGTAACCATGGTTTGACACATGGAGTCCCTAGAGTCATTCCATGTGTTATTTTACAAACCACCTTGATCCACTAGAGTCATTGCATATGTTATTTTCAAAACCACCTTGATCCATATTACGACACACAGTCCAATGGATTTGGTGATGCAACTTCAGTCACACTAGTGCATCATTACATGTGGAAGTTGCATTCCATGGGCTTTTTGGGATTTATAACCATGGTTTGACACATGGAGTCTCTATAGTCATTGCATATGTTCTTTTACAAACCACCTTTATCCACTAGAGTCATTGCATGTGTTTTTTTGAAACCACCTTTATCAACATTACCATACACACTTGAATGGATGTGATGATGAAGCTTTTGTCACACTAGTGCATCATTCCGTGTGGCAGTTCCATTCCTATATGTTTTGGTCTTTCTAACCATGGTTTGATGCATGGAGTCCCTATTGTCATTGCTTGTGTTCTTTTCTAAAATAGCTTGAACCACATGAGAACACACATTCCAATAAATGTGGTGATGCAACTTCTGTCACACTAGTGCATCATTCCACGTGGCAGTTGCATTCTAGGTGCTTTTTGGGCTTTCTGACAATGTTTTGACACATGTGGTGTTGGGGGGATACCCTCGGGTAGGGTCACGCCGGGGTATAGAGGCCGAGTTAGTCGAGGTACGGCAAGGTCAAAGCATATGCTGGCCGAGTCATCTCAAGGAAGGCCGACTTACGGAGTAACCCGGACCGGAGGATGTCCACCTAACTGTGTCCCGGCCGACGTATGTCGTATGCCAGTAGACTTTTTGTAACTTGTATATAGGTATCCACGGGGCCGGATTAACCAAGCACGATCCGGGTTATATGAGGCTTGCAAGAGAAGGAAGGTATCTCGCTGGTCAAAGGGTGGCCTATGTGCACAGGAGCGTGAGCAAAGTGGACAGAGGGAAGGACCACCGAGGCGTGGCCGATAAGGGTGACGCATCCTATGTTGACTAACGCTGGCGCCACAGAGGCTTACGTAGCCTCTGCATGGATTACGATGGCAAAAGGTGACCCAGTTGGTTTGCTACTTTGGGAGAGGCATATTCCTAGGAATATGCCTCCACGTATGCCCTAGCTAGTAGCCTAGCCTCCCCTTTATAAGGAGCGCTAGGACCTCAGTAGAAGGGGATGGCGAGTTATTTGCCCTACGCGTGAGTAGTTGGCTCATTGGGTAGTAGTAGTGGTGAGAGTAAGAGAGCTCCTTCTTCCTCCTCTCCCCAATAAAGCTCAAGGAGCATCTGTAAACTTGGTGAACCTCGAGAATACAAAGCATGTGTGTGTGGAATCACCACACTATCCCTCCCTGGATTCCTCTAGTGCATATTTACCCCACCTTTAGCCTATCCATGGCATCTACCGTGACACCACGACGACAGTTGGTGCCCACCGTGGGGCTAGCGGCGCTAGCAGGAGTGAAGATCCGGATGGGAAGCATCATCGGCAACGGCGAGCGCATCTTCTTTGGGCTCGTTCAGCACTTTGGAGCGCTGGACTACATCAGCGACAATGCTGGTTGCTTCGGCAAGCGGCCTCCACCACGCAATGACGTCTTCGTAAAGCTTGGCGCCCACAGGATCTACGTCGGCGTCGATGTGTCTTGCGTTCACCCGCGGCACGTCGTCGAGGGAGACGAGCCACCACTTAGCGCGGCTCACGATGCACATATCACTCGCTCCCCTGGCCGTGCTGAGGTGATGATGACAGCGCCTGATGCTGGTGCGAGCAAAGACCCGGCGCCAGATCCGGAGGTAACACCCAAGGTGCCTAGGAAAAGTAGAGGTCCTCCGCTAGAGAGGCCAGAAAACCTGTTGCAGCAGACCATAGATAGCTTGGAAAGCCCCATAGCACCTGTGGTAGATACGGCTCAGGCACAGGCCGAGTTAGAGGAAACTAGGCAGAAAATACTAGAGGGCGCGAAAAAGATAGCCGCGGCTCAGCAGTCATTGAACATGACGCTGCGTGAGTACGCAAGAGCAAATAAGGTAGATGCTGTAAAAGTAAAACGGAGAAACTTCATCAGTGAGATGAACAAAGAGGGTGATACTGGAGTTGGGCAATCAGAGAATCCTTTGTCCATGGGGTTGCTGAAGTACAACACCCCGGCAAAGAACCTCAGAG
Source organism: Avena insularis (assembly GCA_023614405.1). Classification (NCBI taxonomy): domain Eukaryota; kingdom Viridiplantae; phylum Streptophyta; class Magnoliopsida; order Poales; family Poaceae; genus Avena; species Avena insularis. The sequence continues at coordinate 319,268,565 of CM042686.1, forward strand.
CAGCGGATGCAGCTGCATCCGAGTTAGAAGGTTTGACGGGTGAAGCCCGGCAAAGATAGCAAGAGAGGGTCAATGAGTTAGTTCGGATCGCTAACAGACAGAATGAGGAATTGCTCAGGGCTAACCCGGCAAGAGCTGGGGCTTCCAAGGTCGTTTATTCGGCAGTGGGAAACCCAGAGAAATCCGTTGGGGCTGCATCATCACCTCATGATGGCCCTAGAAGAGAGGAAGTGGTAACCTCGGCAAGGAGAAACAAACAGATAGTCCCATATGACCCAGCAAGGGTAGGGAAAGGAAAAGCAGTGCAGGGAAATGAGGATCGACGAAGTGTCAGCCGAGGTGAAGCTGGCCGAGGTAATCACGACCAAGGGAATGCCAGTCTGGGAAACGCTGTAAACGGCAATTTCGGACAGCGTAACTCGGCGGGTGCAGGGCAACCGCAGCAGCAGAATATACCACGGCAAGAGCGAAGTGCCGGCCAAGGTATGCAACAGAGATGCGCTCCACAAGAGCAAGAGAGATAAAACGACGCTGATTCGGAAATGGTGAATGCAGGATACCCTAGGCCAGATTATCATGTGATAGGGTCAAGGTTGGGGAGCAGGAACTTGCTCCCGGATGATGCCTGGCTGAAGCTGGATCGGCTCTACAAGTCGGAGCAGATTGAGGGGCAAGGTCCTCCGGGTCCAGCATGCTTTGGGCCCCGGATCATGAAGGAGCCTCCAGTACCTAACTTCCAGTCACCCAGAGGCACAAAAACATATGACGGCAGCACCAAACCGGAGGATTAGTTGATCAACTATGCAACGGCAGTGAAAATTGCGACAGGCAATTTGCGATGGGCAGTGAGATACGTACCTCAGATGCTGGAGGGGCCAGCAAGGGTATGGTTAAATAACTTACCACCTGGTAGTAACAACTGCTGGATTGACTTTGAAGAAATGTTCGCCAGTAACTTCTAGAGCACGTATCAGAGGCCGAATAGGCCACAAACCCTAGCAATGTGTAAGCAGAGGCCAAATGAAATAGACCGGGAGTTCCTAACCCGCTGGTGCAACATGAGAAATTCATGTGAAGGCGTGATTGAGTCTCAGGCCATAGCTTGGTTTGCACAAGGGTTTAGATATGCAAGCATGTTGTGGCAAAGGTTACAAAGGGATATGCCAACCACGCTGACAGAGACAATCCGGATTGCTGATTCGTATGCTTTGGGAGATCCGACTCAACCCCAGCTTATGTCAAACGAGTCAAATGAGGAGTACTACCAGCGATACGGAGAAGGATCATCCTGGCGAAATGATTACCGGGGTAAGAGAAGAGATGATAGACCGGATTATAGGTACAGTTCGCAACAAGTTGCTGCTGTAAATCAAGATCAACCCGGAGCAGGGAGTAATCAGCGTCAGAAAACTGGAGGGCAACAGTGGACTCCAAGAAATGATGGCAAGAAAACTTGGACGCTCGAACAAAAGAGACAGTGGCAAGAAAAGAAAGACTGGCCGAGGTATACGTATGAGGCAATGCTGGATCAGCCGTGCAAATTTCACACGCCAAATCTGAGTAACCCAGCAGGTCATACAACCTGACAGTGTGAGTGGATGAGGAAGATAGAGCAAAGTGGCTCGGGAAATGCTCAGGCACCCTGAAACGATCAACCTCGGCAGGAGTTACCTCGGCAGCAGTTGCTCTCCGGAGCAAACACGCAACAGTTGATGTTACCACCACCTCTGCCGAGGTATGAGAATCATGAGAGAAGAGATGCAGTGCATCAGGTGGAAAACCAGCATCAGCCAGATCAAAGGTACCCCGACAATCATGGGAGAAATGAGTACAGAGAGCATCACCAGAGTTACTGTGTGTTTACCACGGAGGAAACGGATAGAAAGAGCTTGCAACACCGACATATGGAAGTGAATGGGGTTTTGCCGGCTGTGACGAGGTATATGCCTTCGTCGGATCAGGAAATTACCTGGAGAATCAAGGACCATCCAAAGCTAATGCCGAGTCCTAGTTCGTATGCATTAGTGCTGGACCCAATGTTCATCGGGGCAAATCTCAATGTGAGGTTCTCTAAGGGGCTGATTGACAATGGCAGCAACATCAATATCATGTACGTGGATACAATGCGCAAGTTGGGTATCTCGGAGAACATGCTCCAAGCCACAAGGACAACTTTCCATGGCATTGTGCCTGGTATCTCCTGTGAACCCATTGGCAAAGTCCGGGTTGACGTGTTATTCGGCACAAGAGATAACTGCCGGACTGAGAATCTAGAGTTTGAGGTTGTGAACTTAGAAAGCGCATATCACGCGTTACTCGGTAGGCCAGCCCTGAACAAATTCATGGAAAGTACTGACATCAGTTACCTGAAGATGAAGTTGCCTGGGCCAAATGGAGTAATTACCATAGCCGGGGATTTCCAACGTTCCATTGAGTGTGCATTAGCCGGGTCTAACCTAGTCGAGTCACTTGTGATCGCACAAGAAAAGAAAAAGATCTAGGAAATAGCAGCATTGGCTCAGTCCGCACAGCAGTATATGTCGGCGCTGAGTAACCCGCATGGAAGTGTCTCATTTCAAGCAACAAAGGATACAAAGAAAGTACCTATTGATGATCTGTTCCTAGAGCACACTGTAACAATTTGTGCCGGGTTAACTGACAAATAGGAAAGCGAGCTCGTCAACTTCCTCTGTGAGAATCGGAATATCTTTGCTTGGTCTATATTGGACTTGGAAGGTGTTCCGAGGGAGTTGGCTGAGCACTCTTTGAATGTGAGACCCGGAGCAAAGCCGGTGAAGCAACCTCTCCGCCGCTTTGCCGAAGACAGGAGAAAAGTCATTGGAGATGAGATAGCTCGGCTCCTCGCAGCCGGGTTCCTCATGGAAGTACTTTATCTGGATTGGTTATCTAATCCAGTGCTTGTGGAGAATAGGAAAGATGATCCGAATGTGGAAGTGGTATGGTGTATGTGCTTCGATTACATGAACCTGAATAAGGCGTGCCCAAAAGATCCATTCCCACTGCCAAGGATAGATCAGGTCATGGATTCTACTGCTGGGTGTGAACTGTTGTCATTCATAGACGCATATTCTGGTTTCCACCAGATACCTCTGAACCCGAATGATCAAATAAAAACTGTGTTTATTACCCCGTACGGGGTTTATTGCTATCGCACCATGCCTTTTGGTTTAGGTAATGCAGGAGAAACATACCAAAGATGTATGCAGAAATGTTTACACGACCAAATTGGTCGAAATGTGCAAGTATATGTGGATGATGTGGTTATAAAAACCAAGGAAAGCAAAACGCTCCTTGATGATATCAGACAAACATTCACGAACCTAAGGAGGTTCCGTATGAAGCTTAACCCGGAGAAGTGCACCTTTGGTGTCCCGGCTGGAAAATTACTCGGATTTCTTGTCTCCAGTCGAGGTATCGAAGCTAACCCAACAAAAATCCGAGCCATAGAGAAAATGGAATTGCCGAAGTGTCTTAATGATGTCCAGAAGTTCACTAGTTGCCTGGCATCCTTAAGTCGGTTTGTATGTCGGTTGGGAGAAAAGGCATTGCCTCTCTATCAACTAATGAAAAAGTCAGACAAATTCGTATGGACGCCGCAGGCAAATGAAGCCTTCATCCAGTTAAAGAAAATGTTAGCCACTGCACCAGTATTAGCCTCTCCACTATCAAAAGAGCCAATGTTGCTCTACGTAGCTGCAACCAACCGAGTTGTAAGTGCAGTGATAGTGGTAGAGCACGATGAAGAGGGTAAGTCGGTGCAAAGGCCAGTCTATTACCTGAGTGAGGTATTATCGGTGTCAAAACAAAACTATCCTCACTATCAGAAGATGGCATATGGAGTGTATATGGCAGCAAAGAAGCTGAAGCACTATTTTGAAGAGCACCCCATCAAAGTGATATGTGAAGCACCCATATCTGAAATAATGAGCAACAAGGATGCAAGTGGCCGTATCGCAAAATAGGCAATCGAGTTATCCCCTTATGCTCCACAATTCGACAGGAGAGATGCGATCAAGTCTTAGGCTGTGGCCGACTTTTTCGTGGATTGGGCCGAGATGCAATATGAGCCACCGTTGCCAGATGCGAACTACTGGAGAATGCATTTTGACGGATCAAAAACGAAAAACTGGTTAGGCGCCGGAGTTGTGCTTACCTCTCCCAAGAAAGACCAGCTGAAGTATGTGCTGCAGATCCACTTCGCAGCATCAAACAATGTTGTGGAATATGAAGCACTTGTGCATGGGCTCAAAGTGGCAAAAGAAATTGGAATACGTCGGATCCAGTGCTTTGGTGACTCGGATCTGGTAGTTCAGCAAGTCTCAGGGCAATGGGATGCTTTGGATGCAAACATGGCACTGTACAGATTTCATGTGTAGAAAATATCGGGATACTTCGAGGGATGCGAATTTCACCATGTATCTCGGCTGGAAAATGAGGCTATCGACGTACTATCGAAGCTCGGATCAACCCGACAAGCGATCCCACCGGGTGTAGCACTAGAGCACCTCAGAAAGCCATCTATCAAGCCATCCCCAGAATCCGAGTCAATTTATATCCCGGCAAATCCGGAGTCGAAAGCTGTGCCCATGGACATTAATATGGGAAGTGGTTCAGGAAACTCGGGGACTGCTTCGCAGAACCCGAGGACTGCGCAGCTTGACCCGGCAGAGGTTATGTCGGTGGATCAAATGGAAGTTGACGAGGATGTGTTTACAGTGCGAGCTATACCAGCTTGGGCACTGCCCATATTCCAGTTCCTGAAGGATGGATCCTTGCCCGATGAAGAAGTGCTTTCAAGGAAAATTCAGAGGCGCGCATAGGCATACACGATTATCAATGCCGAGCTATACAAGAGAAGTGTCACGAATGTCCTGCAACGGTGGGTTGACCGGGAAGAAGGGCTTGCCATCCTCCGAGATATACATCAGGGGGAATGTGGGCATCACACCTCATCCAGGGCCTTAGTGGCAAAAGCTTTGCGACATGTATTCTCCTGGCCAAGTGCCTTGGAACAAGCAGAAGATCTGGTAAGAAAATGCAATGGTTGTCAGAGGTACGCAACCAAGACACACATGCCAATGTCGGAACTCAAGACTATACCAATTACCTGGCCATTTGCTGTATGGTGTTTGGATATGGTTGGTCCATTTAAGCCGGCGAGAGGAAATATGACTCATATCCTGGTGATGGTTGACAAGTTTACAAAATGGATTAAAGTAAAGCTGATAAAAAAATGTGATGGAGCTACAGCCGTGACATTCCTCAAAGATATTATCCTGAGATATGGCTACCCTCAGAGTATCATAACAGATAACGGCACAAATTTTGCTGAAGGAGCATTTGCGCGATTCTGCCGAGATAAGAAGATCCGGCTGGACGTTGCTTCAGTAGCCCACCCCGCATCGAATGGACAAGTGGAAAGATCCAACGGATTAGTATTATCCGGGATAAAACCCCGGCTCATTGAGCCGCTGCAAAGATCAGCGGGGTGCTGGATAGAAGAACTACCAGCGGTACTGTGGAGTTTAAGAATAACTCCGAATCGATCAACAGGCTATACGCCATTTTTTCTGGTATATGGGGCAGAAGCTGTATTACCAGCCGACATAGAGCATGATTCGCCTAGGATCACGTAATACATAGAATCCGAAGTGCGAGAAGCCTGGCAAAATGATGTTGATCTGCTGGAAGAAGCGAGAGAATTGGCATTGTCCAGATCCGCCATTTATCAGCAAAACCTCTGAGGCTATCATAGCCGGAAAGTAAACCCCCAAGTCTTCCCGTAAGGTGATTTGGTACTCCGGCTGGTACAACATACTGCTGGCATGCATAAGTTATCCCCCCCATGGGAAGGGCCATTCATCATGAGCAAAGCATTGCACAATGACTCTTATTATCTCATTGATGCGCAACCACAGGAGAAGAGCAAAGCGGCCAGGTCCCGTGAGGAATCTAAGCGTCCATGGAATGTAGCTCTACTTCGTCCGTTCTACACTTAACAAGGAAGTGTGTGTATCCGGGTCTCTCATATGTCTGTATGTATGCTGGCAATGAGTTTATCAATGAAATATTGGCACCTCGAGCAGTAACTCGGGGACTGTCTTAGTAATATTTGTTGTCTTCTGTATTTGTTATTTATTTTTATGTCGGCTGGCTTAAGTTTCTTCTACCTAAGCCGGATTAGTAGTGTGTGAGCACCAAAAACTCAACTCTTCGACTTGCTACTGTCCAACAAGAATTGGCTTCATGGCAAGCAAGAGAACAAGTTTGGAATTGCGTAGCACACGAAAAACGACTAAGGAAAAGAACGTAATCGAGCCGACATTTGTTATTTGGACTAACCTTATGTTTACCTTATTTCTGTTGCGCTGGATTATTCTGAGATAATCTTAAAGTTTCCAAGTATTGTTAAGTCAATTTTTGAAACTCAGACTCATAAGTCACAAAACCGAATCAAGGTAGACGCGAGCCGAGCCATGAAATTGAAGGAACAAGAAAATGAAACCCGGGTACTACGCCCAAATTAATCCGATGAGAATAACTTAGTAGCAAAATATAATCAGTATGCTTAATACATCTGCACACGGCATACCGGGGATCTGATAAATTTCAAAGTGTTTTTTGGTGCTCAAGGAGCAGTAGCAGGAGGGGGTAACTCGGCGCCAGCAGGGGAACTCTGGCCTCAGCCTCATCGTCATCTTCATTTTCTTCGAGATCTGAGGCTTCATCCTCTCCCTCCTCATCTGAACCATCTTCGACGTACTCGTCGTCAACGACGCCGAGGAAGCTTGGTCCCTCATTCCATTGATGTACAGGGGCAAACTGGATGAGGTTGTGGGTGTAAGCCTTGCGCCAGGATACCCAACCCGGATCATTTGACCATTTGGACCCGGTGCGCAAGCGCTCGAGAATCTTCAGATCCAATTTCTCATACCATGTGAGCACAAAGTGGAGGGCAGTATCAGCTCCGGCACGTGCGGCGGATTCCCTCCAGAGGTCGAGCTGGGTCTCACAATCCATCAACTTGTTGATCAGGGCAGTGGATCCTTCCGGAACATCCTCACCAGGCCAAAGGGCACGGAAGATCCGGACGGCTGAATCCAGAAGACCCGAACCATAGTTCTTCATAATTTCAACTCGGGAGGATAGGCTGACTATCAGATCCTCCATGTCAAAAGGAATGGGTTCAGAGCCAAGATCAGTGGGGGTACCGCTCTGCCGGTGGAACTTGGCAACAGCAGTAGACGCAATGGCATCGCTCTCTGGGAATTTGCCTGAAAATAAAACAAGTGAAATAAGTAAAAGAGTTTAACCCGGAGAAATACATGTCGGCTGAAGGATAAGAGTTTACGGGAAATATGGCTATGGATTCGAGTCAGCTCTTTGGTGCAATTATCACGCCTCTTCCGGAGCTTCTCAAGTTCAACATTAGCCGAGTCAAGCTTGACGTCGGACTCCTTCAGCAATTCTTGATCCTGTGCAAGTTGGAGGTTAAGGCGTTCTCGTTCCTCGGTGGAGTCTTGGCCAGCCTTGTCCATTTCAATCTTGTGGAGCTCTTTAAGTTTTTTCATCTCAGCCTTGAGCTTGCCAAGTTCACCATCCTTGGCTCGGAGTTTGGCAAGTTCGTCATCTTTCTTCTTGAGCTTGGCCTCATGTTGCCCTGCTTGTTCGAGAAAATGCAGCATCATATCAGGCACGTGCACACTATATTCAAGGGATGTTGCAACGGTTTGTTGACCCGACAGAGCCGAGGTATGAATATCTGCCGAGCTCAGGAGAAAGGAGAGAGAGCACGAAAATTAAGTAATCAAAGTGAATTACCTTTTATCTCGGCAAGTTTTTTCTCATAAGTGTATTTTCGGTCTCCACTCTGGCTATGAAATCCGAATGACAGATTAGTTCGGTGGGAAAAAGCACAAAAAGATGGGGAAAAAGTCAAAGAGAAAACTTACCCCTTTTCTCAACCTCAGCAAGAGGCGTAGCATGTTTCGAGCGCAGTGCCTTGTGTGTGTCCAAGAGGCGTTGAAACTCAGCGCTCCGACGATTGGTAGTGACCTGAAAAAAGCAAGGGTGGCTTAGTTATATGCATATTCGAAGTGTACAAAATCCGGGCCAAGTGGAACTTAACCCGGCTCTAGGTGTGTGCATATTCGAAGTGTACAAAATCCGGGCCAAGTGGAACATAACCCGGCTCTAGGTGTGTGCATATTCGAAGTGTACAAAATCCGGGCCAAGTGGAACTTAACACGGCTCTAGGTGTGTGCATATTCGAAGTGTACAAAATTCGGGCCAAGTGGAACTTAACCCGGCACTAGGTGTGTGCATATTCGAAGTGTACAAAATCCAGGCCATGTGGGACTTAACCCCGCTCTAGGTGTGTGCATATTTGAAGTGTACAAAATCCAGGCCAAGTGGGACTTAACCCGGCTCTAGGTGTGTGCATATTCGAAGTGTACAAAATTCGGGCCAAGTGGAACTTAACCCGGCTCTAGGTGTGTGCATGTTCGAAGTGTACAAAATTCGGGCCAAGTGGAACTTAACCCGACTCTAGGTGTGTGCATATTCAAAGCTACTAAGGAGCTACGCTAGTTCTCTAAGGAGCATCTAGCCGAGTAACAAGTTAGTCCCCCGGAGGCTCGGGGACTAATGGGTATATCTCTAAGCACCTGTGCATGTTAAATAAAAGACAAAGTAGCATACCTCCATCATCCAGCCAGCAAGGTTGATAGCCTTGGCTGCCGTGTTCATTTGTGCGCTAAATTCGGCGGGCCCAAACTTCTCCGGGAGATCGTCGTTGGGATTGATGAACTCCGCTCTATTCCAATTATTGACATATTCGATCAGAGCCGAAGGATAACTCTCTCCACTGAGCATGTGAGGTGCAACCAAGCCTTTGGTGTGGGACTCCTTCCTTGCAACTAGGGCAGCAGCAGGGCTGGTATGCAGCGCAAGTTGCTTGCTACTAGCTGACCCGGAGAGGGCGTCTTTCTTCGGCAGTATAGACGCAAGCGTGCGCTGTCTGACCTCGATGGATGCTACCTTGGTGGCGCCAGAACATTTCTTAGCCTTGGGTTGCTGTTGGGAGGCTAAGGCTTGAGCTGCTGATTTGGACTTGGGTGCAGCCTTGGTGCTAGTGGGGTCCTCTCGCCGAGTCTTGGAAGACTCAGACGAGGTAGAAGGAGTCGGTGCCGGTGCTTGTGCTGGTGCTGGTGCTGCTTTTGATGCTTGTGCTGGTGCTGGTGCTGCTTTTGATGCTGGTGCTGGTGCTGGTGCTTGTGCTGGTGCTGATGTTGGCAGTGGTGCTGCTGCTACTGCTGGTACCTCTGAGGTGGCGGGTTGTGACTGAGCCGATGAGGAGCTGGGAGCATCCGCTACCCCGGCTGAGCCACTTCCCCCTGCACCGAGGTTGCCCACCTCTGGATGAGGTGGGCTAGAACCCGGAGCAGCCACTGAACCTTCCTGAATTGGGCTCAGCATGCGTGTATCGTCACCACGAGGGGGAGATGGGGTACGCTGGAGGGGCGAAGCGATGCTAGAGACGCTCTAGGGAACCTCCACCGCAGCACTGCCGAATCAAACGACGAATAACAAGTTGTAAGAAAACGAAAGGCATATAGATAGAAACACATGAAGTAGAGAATTAGACAAAGAGAAAAGTGACTTACTCGTCAGAAGTCAGAGACTCCCTGGGATTTCGAGCTCTTCGGACTATGGCCTTAGTCGAAGGCTTGGTGGTGGTCTTGTCAGCGGACTTTTTTCTCCTTTTGGTCGTTTTGGGAGGCCCGGAAGAAGCAGCGGAAGTGGAAGCCCGCTTCTTAGACACGGCTGGGGCCGGCTCACCCGTAGCAAGAGGGGGATCTTCATGGATCTGCCCAGCCGGGTTAGCTGAAGCCGGAAATGTGTAAGAAATGGGTACCGTGTCAAGTGCCTCCATCACCTCAACGTCGGAATCATCTTCATCGTCAGGCCAATTCCTTAAGGAAGAGAAGTTACCAGAGGGTCGCTTGGTTGCGTCCGGGGTGGGCAGGAACATTTCCTGATCCGGCTCCTCCTCGTCCGAGACAAGTCGATCCTTCCCCCATTTAAGGGAAGGCTCGGTGCCATCTTCCAGGGTCTGCTGAATAAACAACTAAGAGGAAAATGCAAAAGGGATCAAATGAGCAACATGCTCCGACATAGAATATAACTCGGAAAAGGATTGAGAAACGAGATTTACCCCAGGAGGAGGCTTATCCCGGGAGTAGTGCTCCAACCCCCACTCCCAGTCAGAGCTGATGTCCTTATCGGTCGTGAAGAGGGCCTTGACCCGGCGGAATATCTCGGAGTTGTTCAATTCAAAGGAGGAAGTCCGGCTGGGGTCAAGTCGCCAGCTCATGTGGCAAAGTTTGTGTGTGCGCTTCTGAAGGGGGGAGATCCGGCTGCGGACGAATGTGATCATCACGTCCTCGTTGCGCAACCCCAAATCCTTCAGTTCCTGGAACCGCTTATTGACTTGATTCGCCAAGACGGTTGGCTTCTTGGAAACCCAGTCCCATAGATCCGGATTAGGAGGACCCATTACGAAGGGGCACAGCCGGATCAGATCCTCATCCGAACCATTCCTCACATAGAAGAAGGTCCGGGCCCAGCCCTTCCAGGAATCAAGCCCCATAACCCGGGGGAAGACAGATTGCTTCCAATGTGAGATGGAGGCCGCACCACATTGGGCCAGGTGCTTGTCCTCCAGGGCACACTGCTTATTCAGAATCACGTTCCTCCGCAGACCAAAGAACCGGATCCAGAGCTCTTTGGTGGTCCACAGGCCGACGTATCCCTCTATGGCGGATGCAAAGGAAGAGAGGGATGTGATGGCGTTCGCCGGAAGATGGTGGGGTTGGAGTTCATAGATGTTGATGAAATCGTGGAAGAAATCACTCACTGGCAGGCCGAAGCCGCGCTGGAAGTGAGAGAGGAACACGACGAACTCACCCGGATTGGGTGAGGGAGCAATCTCCTCGTAGGGGAGGCGCAAAATTACGCCTTCGGGGATGCGACGGGTGCGGTAGAGCCAATCCAGGTCATCCTGGCACACCCATGAACCGGCCCAGCCACCGCGCCCCATAGTTTTGCCCTCCTCCTCTGTCTCTTCTTCCCCGACAACGGCGAGCTCCTCCTCAGTCATTTCCAGATCGCTGTCCTACCGGCCAGTTCGGAGGTGGGGAGCAGAGGCTTGGATTGGCGCGGACCCGTGACGTAGAAGCAGCGCGGGACCGGCAGTGAGGCTAGTACGAAAAAGCACGATGCAGCGACGGTGGCGCTGTTGCAAGGAAGGAGAAGAAGCATATGGGCAGAGGGGCGCGAGAAGTGGGAAAACCACCAAGGGACGCGCCCCCTCCCCTATTTAACCACGCCCCAGCAGTGGGTAGTGGGATCATGCTGTGCATCGAGGCCACACGGAGTGGCCGTGTATCAGCCGGATCAGCTAATCAGAAGCAAGCCATAGGAAGTGCCATAGGAAATAGGGTATCCCATGACGTGACGTGGTGATGCAGTTAACGAGGAGGAAGCTACGACGCGATGTGTGCAACAGTAACCCCTGACAATAAGAGCAGTAACTGGAGCAGGCCCTTAAAATGAGAAAAGATAATGATTACCCTCCACGTAGGACGTGGGGAAGTGTATGAGAGAAGGAAGAATAACCCGGAAAACTTAAGGGTGACCCGGCCAGCGAGTGATAACTCGGAATGTGCCAAGGGAAGGCTATGCCATGAAATCCGAGGTACAAAGTAGCTCGAAAAAATGAGCAAAAAGATTAAACCTGCCGTGGCCTTAGCAGCTAAAGTTTCTAAGACCGCACCAGCTTCGGGGACTAATGTTGGGAGGATACCCCCGGGTAGGGTCACGCCGGGGTATAGAGGCCGAGTTAGCCGAGGTACGGCAAGGTCAAAGCATATGCTGGCTGAGTCATCTCAAGGCAGGCCGACTTACGGAGTAACCCAGACCGGAGGATGTCCACCTAACTGTGTCCCGACCGACGTATGTCGTATGCCGACAGACTTTTTGTAACTTGTATGCAGGTACCCACGAGGCCGGATTAACCAGGCACGATCCGGGTTATATCAGGCTTGCAAGAGAAGGAAGGTATCTCACTGGTCAAAGGGTGACCTCTGTGCGCAGGAGCGTGAGCGAAGCAGACAGAGGGAAGGACCACCGAGGATGGCCGACAAGGGTGACGCAGCCTATGTCAGCTGACGCTGGCGCCGCAGAGGCTTACATAGCCTTTGCATGGCTTACGATGGCAAAAGGTGACCCGGTCGGTTTGCTATTTTGGGAGAGGTATATTCCCAGGAATATGCCTCCACGTATGCCCTAGCTAGTAGCCTGGCCTCCCCTTTATAAGGAGCGCCAGGACCTCAGTAGAAGGGGATGGCGAGTTATTTGTCCTACGCATGAGTAGTTGGCTCATTGGGTAGTAGTAGTGGTGAGAGTAAGAGAGCTCCTTCTTCCTCCTTTCTCCAATACAGCTCAAGGAGCATCTGTAAACTTGGTGAACCTCGAGAATACAAAGCATCTGTGTGTGGAATCACCACACTATCCCTCCTGGATTCCTCTAGTGCATATTGGCCCCACCTTTAGCCTATCCATGGCATCTGCCGTTACACCACGACGACATGCGGTCCCTAGAGTCATTGCATGTGTTATTTTTAAAACCACCTTAATCCACGTGACCACACACTCTCCAATGGATGTGGTGATGCAACTTCTGTCACACTAGTGCACCATTCCATGTGGCAGTTGCTTTCCAGGCACTTTTTGGGATGTTTGATGTTTGACACATGGAGTCCCTAGAGTCATTGCATGTGTTATTTTCCAAACCTCCTTGATCCACATGAGCACACACACTCCAATGGATGTGTTGATGCAACTTCCGTCACACAAGTTCACCATTCCATGTGGAAGTTACATTCCAATGGATTTTTGGGATTTCTGACCATGGTTTGACACATGGTCTCTGTAGAGTCCTGTGTTCTTTTCCAAACCACCTTGATCCACTAGAGTCATTGCGTGTGTTGTTTTCAAAACCACCATGATTCACATTACCACACACACTCAAATGGATGTGGTGATGCAACTTATGTCACCCTAGTACATCATTCCATGTGGCAGTTGCATTCCTATATGTTTTGGGGCTTTCTGACCATGGTTTGACACATTGAGTCCCTGGAGTCATTTCATTTGTTCGTTTACAAACCACCTTGAACCAGATGAGGACACACACACTCTAATGGATATGGTGATGCAACCCTTTATCACACTGGTGCATCATTCCATGTGGCATTTGCATTCTAGGGGCTTTTTGGGCTTTCTAACCATGTTTTCACACATGTAGTCCCTAGAGTAATTGCATGTGTTCTTTTCAAAAACACCTTGATCCACATGACCACACACACTCCAATGGATGTGGTAATGACACTTCTGTCACACTGGTGCACCATTCCATGTGGAAGTTGCATTCTAGGGGATTTTTGGAATTTCTGACCATGGTTTGACACATGGAGTCCCTACAGTCATTGCATGTGTTGTTTTCCAAACTACATTAATCCACCAGAGTCATTCCATGTGTTATTTTCAAAACCACCTTGATCCATATTACCACACTAGTGCATCATTCCATGTGGTAGTTGGATTCCTATGTGTTTTGGGGCTTTTTGACCATGGTTTGACACATGGCGTCCCTAGAGTCATTGCATTTGTTATTTTCCATACCACCTAGAACCACGTGAGAACACACACTCCAATGGATATGGTGGTGCAACTTCTATCACACTGATGCATCATTCTAAGTGGCAGTTGCATTCTAGGGCCTTTTTGGGATTTCTGACCATGTTTTGACACATGTAGTCCCTAGAGTCATTGTATGTGTTATTTTCCAAACCACAGTGATCCACATGATCAAACACACTCCAATGGATGTGGTGATGCAACTTCCGCCACACCGGTGCATCATTCCATGTGGCAGTAGCATTCCAAGGGGTTTTTTGGGCTTTGTGACCATGGTTTGACAAATGGAGTGTGTAGAGTCATTCCATGTGTTCTTTTAAAAACCACCTTAATCCACATTACCACACACACTCCTATGGATGTCGTAATGTAACTTATGTCACACCGGTGCACCATTCCATGTGGAAGTTGCATTCAAGTTTTTTTTTGGATTTCTGACCATGGTTTGACACATGGAGTCCCTAGAGTCATTGCATGTGTTTTTTTTCAAACCAACTTGATCCACTAGAGTCATTGCATGATTTATTTTCAAAACCACCTTTATCCTAATTACCACACACACTGCAATGGATGTGGTGATGCAACTTCTTTTACACGAGTGCATCATCCCTTGTGGCAGTTGCATTCCAAGGGAATTTGGGGATTTCTAACCATGGTTTGACACTTTGTAACATCCCAAATTTTACGATTGCAGATGTTACTAGAAGCATGCATCATATCCTTCCATCATGGCATCAGATAATACAAAAAAGTGCATCGGATATTTTCCTAAACCCCATAGTCATAAAGACTAAAAAGGGGTAAAACAAAATCTAACCTCCTAAACCTTTGCAAAAGTGTTATTGTATAATCCTACTCTAGCCCTCTTCTTTTTATAAAACTTTAGAAACCAATTTCATTTAAATCGGAATTCGTTTGCAAAAGTTATGCAACTTTTAGTGAAACAGAAATAAATAAAAAGTATAAAAAAAACAGAGAAGTCTAACCTAAGCGGGCCAGCGGCCAACCATACTCATCACACACCACGAGTGGCGACACAACTCTAGCCTGGCTGGGCCGACCCAACAACCGCCGCCAGCAGCCAGCCCGCAGCCATTGACGGCCTGACCCCACCCGTCATCCCCCTCCTCTATTCGAGTCCGGCTCGAGCACGAGCTCGCCGCGTCGGCACAACCGCCTCCGGCCGAATCGGAGCGGGCTCCGTAGCCACCGCGCCAAGAAATCCACCTATTTAAAGGCCCTCGGCACGCCTCCCAAAATCCTAGCTCTATTTTCCGCCACCGCCACCGGGCCACCGCCATAGAACTCGCCGGAGTTCGCCACAGCCATCGCCGACGGCAATAATTTCGGCGCCCCTTCCCCTTTTCTCTCCCTCTCTGCACTCCCCCTCTAGTACTACTTCTTCTCACACGTTTTTCCCCTTGTTTAGCAGTCCGAGCCAAGTAAATCGCCGCCGAGTCCGCCAAAATTCGCAGCTCAGTACCGCGTGCTGCGTTTCTCGGAATAAGGGAGATGCCGCTTTAGAATGAACCGCTGGCGAGAACCGGTCGTCGTCGTCTACTTCATCGAGCCGGGGGAAGCTCCGCTCATCGTCGCCGACCGCCGTCGACACGCCGCCGCCGTCAACCGTCGCCGTCGAGCCGCTGCCGTCGTCGCCCAGGTAAGCCTCTGCGCCCCCTCCGTCCGTTAGATCGAAATCCAACGGTGCAGATCGGTCAAACTGACTTCGGCTAAACACGTCTCACCGCGTGGCACGCCCGCGTCACCACCACATGCCCCCCTGGACCAGTCCCGCGCCGCCACTTGGCGCTGCACAGTTGGCGCCGCCTTTTTATTTTCTTTTAAATAGGCAGAAAACCTTTAAAACTTGTAAAATCAATAGTAAATTGTGTAGTAGTCCAAAAATTGCGTATAATATACCGTTAGATTCGTAATTTTGAGTAGAACACAAATCTATAATAATATTGGTGTTTTACTACAGAAATCTTCAAGTAGGATTTAAAGTTTAGATTAGGGTATTTTAATTCTAGAAAAATACCCGTAGATCCGTTTTAGTTGATTCTTGTTGTGTTGGCTTTGTACCTACTAGACCTTCTGTAGAAAATTGTTATATCATGCTTAGGGTGTCCAGATCTGTCTCTAGGTAGATTGGAGTTGTAGATCTAGTTTTGAGCTTGGTTATTTAGGGTTTAATCCAAAATACTTAAAACCTAGGGGGGAATCGATTCTAATGACATCCCTCTACTCAACAACATCCCCGAATAAAACCAATGGTCAAATTTGAATCCATCCTTGCATATTACCATGTTGCATGCATGCACATTCGACTCCGTGACTTTGTTTTGTGCAAATTGTGATGGGATCCATGTTTTGTTTCGTTAGATTGCTCGGAGTGCGCTGAGGAGTACTGTTGTGTAGAGTGCTGCTCGGATCAAGGCAAGTTATACCACTTGTTCATTTTATGTCCCAGTTTTTGATTATGCATGTTTTACTCTTCAAATCTTGTAGTATGCATGTGTAGGTTTTTAGTAGTTTTCTTAGTACTATTTTTGCAAGTGCGGTTTTGTAGTATGCCATGAGTAGCTTCATACTTAGGAATTTCCATCCTAATAGGTTTTCCCTGTTTTGCTAAGTATTGCTTGCTATGCTATATATATACAAGTACTGTTGGGGGGTTCGAAAGACTCAAAATTTTCTAAGTATGAGAGCTCTCTCGAGCGAACTTTTCTTCTCAAAACCCCCTTCAAAATAAAACTAAGTTTTCTTCTGGGCGGAATGGTTGTCGGGACAACGTGTGGAATTATGGTGGAGGACGGCCGGCAAGGAATCAAAGAAGTCGGCCATGTTTCAGAATTCAGAAGCTTCCAGTGCAACCACAATACATATGGGCTCTATCTTGGCTTATTACTTAGTGGGAAACCTCACCGGGGTACCAACATTTGGAGGTTCTTGGCACGGTTGGATCCAGCTGGTGGAGGGGCTACTAAGGGAAGGCCTCGCCATGGTCTTGTCTGTAAAAGCACTTGATTGTGGATTGTGGGGAAAGTGCACAACCTCTCGAGAGTAATGCAATCTGATCGATCAGCCGTGTTCACGGAAACAGAACAACATTAAGAATCTAAAGGATGGAGCCTCTGAAAGATCTTCCTCTCTCTTTTCCAAACTTAACGTTTTATAAACCCCAAGGCGTGAGTAATATCGCCACTGGGTGGGATTTTGGGAACTTGGTGCGTAATATCCAAGTGTTAGGTTGATTGGGCACTTGGTGAGTAATATCCACGTGTTCCATTCGACCATATACTACTTATCAAAGTTTACAAAGTAGGGAAATCTCCTCCTCTTTTCTTCTTACGTTGAGAAAATTGGCTTTCTGCAAATAAACCCCAAAGCCTTCTCTTAGCCTTGCATGTAGAGATAGACTTACTCTTTCCTTGGTGTAATTTGCCAATACATTCAAAGTATTGACCCAACTTGTTGGCTGCACGTCTTATGTGCAGAATCCGAAGACTGAAAGTTGCGTAGGGATCGCGGGTCTTCACGCAACTAGCCTGAGGCGTTGATGGACTCAAGTTTTACTTAGTTTCCGCTGTTTTATTTGAGTTAGCTATAAGCTATGCAAGTTGTAATAATTATACTCTGGATTATTCGTGTAATAATGACTTGTGTTTTACATGATATTCATTTACTATGAAGTGCTAGCTATTGATCCAGGGACTGGCATGTTAATCACAGATACTTAGGATCCTTAACGATCCGAGGTCGCAACATATGGTATCACATCACAAAGTTGCCTGTAGGACGTGACCCCTAGGATTGGAAACCACCTTTACCATGTGTGTTTTTGCTTTCTATATTCTTCTTAGTTATTTATGCTCTTCTAGTAATTCTCTACCTTATCTCTTTGTGCCTAATTTTCTTCCTCCTAACCTAAAGATGACGGCCTTCTACCACGACACCGCCGAAGACATCAAGTGCCTGCGCTTTGGGGAATGCCTTCTGGACATCATCAAGACATTGCAGTTACCCATGCCATCAATCAAGGGAAGCGAGTTGAGGAAGATGCACACGGAAGGATGTTGGGCGATTGAAGTCATCCAACCGGGGCGCAGCAAGTCAGAACCCAAGACGGAGGCCATTGTACTCAACGTCACCAGCGACTCCAAGGAGAAAGGACTTAGCATCAGCTTGAAGGAGCTCATTGGACGCCTTTGTGGACGCCACTACATCAAACTCTTTGGAAGACATGATGAGAAGGGAGTTCCAATCGAGTTAACCCCAGAGGAAAGGAAGACATGCAAGCGCCAAAGAATCCAATATCAAGACTTGGAGTCCCACATCAATGACCTTCAGAAGGAGAGCTGCCTTGAGATCATGAGGAATGACGATCTTTGTGCCCTAGTCAAGGAGAAGGACGAGAAGATTGAGGAGCTGGAAGAGAAGATCAAGTCCCTAGGAGGGGAGCTCACCGCCCAAGACAAGGGGTTCGCTAATCAAGAGAAGACGGTGCAAGATAAGAACAAGAGGATTAGGGAGCAAAGTCTCGTGCTCGCAAAGAACGAGATGGAGTTCAAGAACTTTGCCACCATGTTGAAGGACCTGCGAGCAGCCAAGAGGAGCTTGGAGGAGAAGATCACGCCCGTGACTATGGGGTCAAGTTTGATCAAGAAGCTACAGAAGGAGAAGAAGGAACTCCAAGAGAAGCTCGAAGCTGCCACCCAAGAGCTGCAAGAGGTGAAGGAACTTCAAGAAAGGCTCGAAGCTGCTACACCGGAGTCACAGGAGGTGAAGGAACTTCAGGAGAAGCTTGAAGCCACGACGAAGGACATGTAGTTATACAAGTCACTACTGGAAAAGGAAGGCTTCATCATTGAGGATGAGGAAGTGGATGATCAGTAGAGTAGTTGGACCACCCTTAGTTCTATAGTCAAACATTGTTCGCGATTGTAATGAGTACCAACAATTATTTTGGTTTAGTTAAACTTGGTTGAGTGTGTTAAACTATGTGCTTTATGTGCCTTGCTTTCTCGTTTGTTTTTTTCTCTTGTTTACATAAGGGTAGGAGTTTTATTCCTCAGGCTTTCTATCCACTTATTAACTTGTTTCCCAAACCCCCACAGATGGCGAGACGGGGAAACAACAACAACAACAACATGCCCCCAGAGATAACACAACTTTTGAACTCCCAGAATCAGCTGATCCAACTCCTCACTCAGAACATGCAAAACAACAACAACAACCCGCCTCCTCCACCACCTCCACCACCCCAACAGGATCACCTAACTCGGTTCCTAAGGTTGAACCCTCCAATTTTCTCAAGTAGTTCTGAGCCAATAGTGGCAGATGACTGGCTCCGCACCACCAACAAGAAGTTAGACACCGTCCAAGTTGTTGGAGCTGACAGGGTGCGCTTTGCCATGCACCAACTTGAGGGACCAGCTACAAAATGGTGGGATAATTACCAGGTCACCCACCCCGACATTGAAGCTATCACTTGGAACCAGTTCGAGGCGGCCTTTTGTACTCAGCATGTAGCCGTGGGAGTCATGTCACTAAAGAGACGTGAGTTCCGTGACTTGAAACAACTACACCGCTCTGTCTCCGAGTATGGGGACCTTTTCAACAAGCTGGCACGTTATGCACCTGATGATGTCTCCACGGATGCCAAGAGACAGGAAGAGTTCCTAAGGGGACTTAATGATGAAATATCCATTCAGCTTGGGGCTCTGAAGTTTGACAACTATCAGGAACTTCTGGACAGGGCAGTTGTGGTTGAAGCAAAGCAAAGGAGTATAGAGAACCGAAAGAGAAAGTCCACCTCACACAAGCACAACTCGGCCCCATATCATAAGCAACGCACTTCGTCACCACCACCACACAACCACAATGGCCACAACCACAATGGTCATCGTCATGGGGGACATAACCACAATGGCCATAAACACCGCAATGGAAATGGCAACGGGAAGGATCTGAGTGAAGTGACATGCTTCAAGTGTAACAAGAGAGGGCATTATGCCACTACTTGCCTCGAAAAGATGAAGAATGGTAATGGGAACGGCAACGGACACAACCATGGCAATGGAAATGGGAAGAAGCCGAATCTATTCGTCAAAGCCACGGTGAATCATGTCTCCGTGGAGGATGCTCGTGAGGCACCTGACTCTGTGATTGCTAAGTTCAAGCTTAAATCCACCCCCCAGTTGTTCTTTTTGATACTGGTGCATCTCATTCATTCATATCAAGGGTATTTGTGGATAGAGGCAAGATACCTATGGAGACTATTAGTACTCCTCCAAGGGTAAGTTCTCCTAGTGGAGAAATAGTGGCAAACTCTGGATGCCGTGGGTTAGAACTAAGGATTGGGGCACACATCTTTCCCACTAGCCTAGTCGTTCTAGAATCACAAGGCTTAGACGTAATTTTGGGCATGAATTGGATGACCGAATACGAGGGAGTCATAGACTGTGCCAAAAGGACTATCGCACTCACGACTCCGGATAAGAAAAGGGTCCGCTTTAAGTCAGCCTTCGCACTCGAAGGAAGTATGGTGAACTCTCTTAAGGGGGTTAGCTTGGAGGATGTGCCAATTGTGAAGGAGTATCCAGATGTGTTTCCGGAAGAATTGCCAGGGATGCCTCCTGACCGAGACATCGAGTTTCTCATTGACTTGATGCCTGGTACTGGACCAATAGCAAAGAGACCGTACAAGATGGATGTGGATGAGATGAAGGAACTGAAGAAGCAGCTTAGAGAGCAATTGGACAAAGGCTTCATTCAACCAAGCGCATCAGCTTGGGGAGCGCCCGTCTTATTCGTGGAGAAGAAGGATAAAACCAAGAGACTAGTCGTGGACTACCGGTCGTTGAATGAAGTGACAATCAAGAATAAGTACCCTTTGCCCAATATCAACGACCTGTTTGATCAATTAAAGGGAGCTAGTGTGTTCTCTAAGATTGATCTCCGATCAGGTTATTTCCAGTTAAAGATCCGAGAATAGGATGTACCCAAGACAGCCTTCACCACAAGATACAGATTGTATGAGTACACCGTGATGTCGTTTGGCTTAACCAATGCCCCAGCATACTTCATGACTATGATGAACAAGGTATTCATGGAGTACTTGGATAAGTTTATTGTAGTATTCATTGATGACATACTCATATACTCCAAGGACGAGAATGAACATGAGCGGCATCTGTGCCTGATTATGGAAAAGTTAAGGGAACAGAAGTTGTATGCCAAGTTTAGCAAATGTGAGTTCTGGTTGAAAGAAGTGGGATTCCTTGGTCATATTGTGTCAGCTAAAGGTGTTGTCGTGGACCCAAGTAAGGTAGCTTCCGTGACAGAATGGGAGTCCCCTAAGAATGTGGGTGATATTAGAAGTTTCCTGGGCCTTGCGGGATATTACCGAAGGTTCATTGAAAACTTTTCCAAGATAGCAAAGCCTATGACAGAATTGTTGAAGAAAGATAAGAAGTTCCAATGGACCAAGGCATGTGAAGCAAGTTTTCAAGAGTTGAAGAAGCGCCTAGTAACAACACCAGTTTTGTGCCTCCCTGACATCCAAAAGGACTTCCAGGTCTATTGCGACGCTTCTCGACATGGACTTGGTAGTGTACTGATGCAAGATGGAAAAGTAGTGTCTTACGCCTCTCGACAACTTAAGAACCATGAGAATAACTACCCCACACACGATTTGGAATTGGTATCTGTTGTGCATGCGCTCAAGGTATGGAGACATTACCTCATGGGCAAACATTGTGAGGTGTTCACGGATCACAAAAGCCTTAAATACATCTTCACTCAAAAGGAATTAAATATGAGTCAAAGGAGATGGCTTGAGCTCATCAAGGACTATGACTTGGACCTGCAGTACCATCCCAACATTGTGGCTGACGCCTTAAGCCGGAAGGTCTATGTAAATGGACTTACCATGGGAGAACTTCCAAATGATTTGTGTGAACAGTTCAAGGCCCTCGGGTTAGAGATAGTTCCCAAGGGATACTTAGCGACTATGGGGATAGTGCCAACGCTTCTAGACCAAATCAAGGAGGCCCAGAAAGGGGACAAAGAGTTGGAAGAGATAAGAGCTAACATAACCAAGGGTAAAGCAAAAGGGTTTCATACGGATGAATAAGGAACACTTTGGTACGAGAAGCGTTTGTGCGTCCCCGATGACCCCGATATCAGGAAGCTAATTCTTCAGGAAGCTCACCATTCGCCGTACTCAATCCATCCTGGTAATACGAAGATGTACATGGATGTGAAGGATAGATTCTGGTGGAATAACTTGAAAATAGAAATTGCTGAATACATCTCCTTGTGTGACATGTGCAACAGAGTCAAGGCCGAACATCAAAAACCAGCAGGGCTGCTGCAGCCATTGCCCGTGCCCGATTGGAAGTGGGACAAGGTAGGCATGGATTTTATCACAGGACTACCCCGGACTCGATCTGGGTATGACTCCATCTGGGTAGTGGTCGACCACTTCACAAAGGTGGCCCACTTTATTCCCGTAAAGACCACCTATACGAGTGCTAAACTTGCTAAGATTTATATGTCAAGGATCGTAAGTCTTCATGGTGTACCCAAGGGGATTGTCTCTGATAGAGGTACCCAAGTCACCTGAATTTTTGGCGTCAGTTACACCAGTCTCTAGGGACACGACTGGAGTTTAGTACTGCTTTCCACCCGCAAACAGATGGGCAAACAGAAGGAGTTAATCAGATCTTGGAAGACATGTTAAGAGCCTGTGCGCTAGACTATGGGTCTAGTTGGGATGATAACTTGCCATATGCGGATTTCTCATACAATAATAGTTACCAAACTAGTATCAAGACGGCTCCATTTGAAGTTCTATATGGCAGAAAGTGTAGAACTCCGCTGCTGTGGAGTGGAGTTGGAGAACGGAGTTTGTTTGGACCTGAACTGATCAAGGATGCCGAAGAAAAAGTGAGACAGATCCAAGACAGGTTAAAAATATCCCAATCCAGGCAAAAGAGTTATGCTGATTCTAAGCGCAGGGATGTGACCTATGAAGTGGGAGACCGTGCGGATCTCCGAGTTTCGCCACTACGAGGAGTTAAGAGATTTGGAATCAAGGGTAAGTTAGCACCCCAATTCATAGGACCCTACAAAATCTTGGGTCGTAGAGGGGAAATTGCCTATCATTTGGAATTGCCCGAAGTGTTAACAGTTCATGATGTTTTCCATGTGTCGCAACTAAAGAAGTGTCACCCAGAAATGGCTGAAACACCACTAAAGGATACGGTTCCATTGGATGAGGTTCAATTGGAAAATGATCTCACCTATGAGGAAAGACCCAACAGGATCCTGGAAACAGCTGAGAGAATTACTCATACCAAGACTATCAGGTTTTGCAAAGTTCAATGGAATCACCATTCCGAGGAAGAGGCCACGTGGGAACGTGAAGAAGACTTGAAGAAAGAACACCCACCCCTATTTGCTAACCAACCTGAATCTCGGGGACGAGATTCTTCTTAAGGGGGGTAGGTTTGTAATATCCCAAATTTTCGATTGCAGATGTTACTAGAAGCATGCATCATATCCTTGCATCATGGCATCACATAATAAAAAAAACTGTATCGGATATTTTCCTAAACCCCATAGTCATAAAGACTAAAAAGGGGTAAAACAAAATCTAACATCCTAAACCTTTGCAAAAGTGTTATTTTATAATCCTACTCTAACCCTCTTCTTTTTATAAAACTTTAGAAACCAATTTCATTTAAATCGGAATCCGTTTGGAAAAAGTTATGCAACTTTTAGTGAAACAGAAATAAATAAAAAGTATAAAAAAACCCAGAGAAGTCTAACCTAAGCGGGCCAGCCATTTAACGAGCCAGGCATCAACCGCTGGCTGGGCCCAACAACCGCCCTTGACAGCCAGCCCATGACCAGCGACCTGACCCCACCCGTCATCCGCCTCCTCTGTTTGAGTCCGGCTCGAGCACGAGCTCGCCGCGTCGGCACAACCGCCTCCGGCCGAATCGGAGCGGACTCCATAGCCCCCGCGCCAAGAAAGCTGCCTATTTAAAGCCCCTCGGCACGCCTCCTAAAACCCTAGCTCTATTTTCTGCCACCGCCACCGGGCCGCCGCCATAGAACTCGCCGGAGTTCACCACCGCCACCGCCGACGGCAAGAATTTCGGTGCCCCTTCCCCTTTTCTCTCCCTCTCTGCACTCCCCCTCTAGTACCGCTTCTTCTCACACGTTTTTCCCCTTGTTTAGAAGTATGAGATGCCGCCAATCGCTCACCGGAGTCCGCCGGAATTCGTGAGCTCCAGCTGCCGTTCGCCGTTGCCTCGGAGGAAGGGAGCCGACGTTGCCCCCGGGAACGGAACCGAGGCGAGGAACCGGTCGTCGTCGTCTACTTCACCGAGGCGGGGGAAGCTCTGCTCGTCGTCGCCGACCGCCGCCGACACGCGGCCGATGTCAACCGTCGCCGTCGAGCCGCTGTCGTCGTTGCCAGGTAAGCCTCTGCGCGCCCCCCTCTGTCCGTTAGATCGAAATCCAACGACGCAGATCGGTCAAACCGACTTCGGCCAACCGCGTCTTGCCGCGTGGCACGCCCGCGTCAGCGCCATGTCGCCGCTGCATCAGCGCCACGTGCCCCCCCTGGACCAGTCCCGTGCCGCCACTTGGCGCTGCACAGTTGGCGCGGCCTTTTTATTTGCTTTTAAATAGGCAGAAAACCTTTAAAACTTGTAAAATCAATAGTAAATTGTGTAATAGTCCAAAAATTGCGTATAATATACCGTTGGATTCGTAATTTTGAGTAGAACACAGATCTATAATAATATTGGTGTTTTACTACAGAAATCTTGCAGTAGGATTTAAAGTTTAGATTAGGGTATTTTAATTCTAGAAAAATACCCGTAGATCCGTTTTAGTTGATTCTTGTTGCGTTGGCTTTGTACCTACGAGACCTTCTGTAGAAAATTGTTATATCTTGCTTAGGGTGTCTAGATCTGTCTCGGGCTAGATTGGAGTTGTAGATCTAGTTTTGAGCTTGGTTATTTAGGGTTTAATCCAAAATACATAAAACCTAGGGGGAATCGATTCTAATGACATCCCCCAACTCAACAATACCCCCGAATAAAACCAATGGTCAAATTTGAATCCATCCTTGCATATTACCATGTTGCATGCATGCATATTCGACTTCGTGACTTTGTTTTGTGCAAATTGTGATGGGATCCATGTTTTGTTTCGTTAGATTGCTCAGAGTGCGCTGAGGAGTACTGTTGTGTAGAGTGCTGCTCGGATCAAGGCAAGTTACACCACTTGTTCAAGTTTATGTCCCAGTTTTTGATTATGCATATTTTACTCTTCAAATCTTGTAGTATGCATGTGTAGGTTTTTAGTAGTTTTCTTAGTACTATTTTTGCAAGTGCGGTTTTGTAGTATGCCATGAGTAGCTTCATACTTAGGAATTTCCATCCTAATAGGTTTTCCCTGTTTTGCTAAGTATTGCTTGCTATGCTATATATATAGAAGTACCATTGGGGGGTTCGAAAGACTGAAAATTTTCTAAGTATGAGAGCTCTCTCGAGCGAACTTTTCTTCTCAAAACCCCCTTCAAAATAAAACTAAGTTTTCTTCTGGGCGGAATGGTTTTCGGGACACCGTGTGAAATTTTGGTGGAGGACGGCCGCGCAGGAATCAAAGAAGTCTGGCATGTTTCAGAATTCAGAAGCATCCAGTGCAACCACAATATATATGGGCTCTGTCTTGGCTTAGTACTTAGTGGGAAACCTTACCGGGGTACCAACATTTGGAGGTTCTTGGCACGGTTGGATCCAACTGGTAGAGGGGCTACTAAGGGAAGGCCTCGCCATGGTCTTGTCTGTAAAAGGACTTGATTATGGATTGTGGGGAAAGTGCACAACCTCTTGAGAGTAATGCAATCTGGTCGATTAGCCGTGTTCACGGAAACAAAACAACATTGAGCATCTGAAGGATGGAGCCTCTGAAAGATCTTCCTCTCTCTTTTCCAAACTTAACGTTTTATAAACCCCAAGGCGTGAGTAATATCGCCACTGGGTGGGATTTTGGGAACTTGGTGCGTAATATCCAAGTGTTAGGTTGATTGGGCACTTGGTGAGTAATATCCACGTGTTCCATTCGACCATATACTACTTATCAAAGTTTACAAAGTAGGGAAATCTCCTCCTCTTTTCTTCTTACATTGAGAAAATTGGCTTTCTGCAAATAAACCCCAAAGCCTTCTCTTAGCCTTGCATGTAGAGATAGACTTACTCTTTCCTTGGTGTAATTTGCCAATACATTCAAAGTATTGACCCAACTTGTTGGCTGCATGTCTTATGTGCAGAATCCGAAGACTGAAAGGTGCGTAGGGATCGCGGGTCTTCACGCAACTAGCCTAGGGCGTTGATGGACTCAAGTTTTAGTTAGTTTCCGCTGTTTTATTTGAGCTAGCTATAAGCTATGCAAGTTGTAATAATTATACTCTGGATTATTCGTGTAATAATGACTTGTGTTTTACATGTTATTCATCGACTATGAAGTGCTAGCTATTGATCCAGGGACTGGCATGTTAATCACAGAGACTTAGGATCCTTAACGATCCGAGGTCGCAACACACTTGGAGTCTCTAGAGTCATTGCATGTGTTTTTTTACAAACCACGATGATCCACATTAGCACACACACTCCAATGATTGTGGTGATGCAACTTTAGTCACACTAGGTGCATCATTCCATGTGGCAGTAGCATTCCAAGGGATTTTTGGGCTTGATGACCATGGTTTGACATGTGGAGTCCTGAGATTCTTTGCATGTGTCATTTTCCAAACCACATAGATCCACATGAGAAAACACACTCCAATGGATGTGGTGATGCAACTTCTGCCACACCGGTGCATCATTCCATGTGGAGATTCTTTGTGACCATGGTTTGACTCATATAGTCTCTAGAGTCATTCCATGTGTTCTTTTGAAAACAACAATGATCCACATTAACACACACAATCCAATGGATGTGGTGATGCAACTTCTGTCACACTAGTGCATCATTCCATGTGGCAGTTGCATTCTTATGTGTTTTTGGGATTTTTGACCATGGTTTGACACATGGAGTCCCTAGAGTCATTGCATGTGTTCTTTTCCAAACCACCTTGAACCACATGAGAACACACACTCCAATGGATGTGGTGATGCAACTTCTGACATACTGGTGCATCATTCCACATGGCAGTTGCATTCCAGGGGCTTTTTGGGCTTTTTGACCATGTTTTGACACATGTAGTCCCTGGAGTCATTGTGTCAACACCCGGATTTTTAATCCCAGATGTCCGTTATGCCATACCTCGCAATCCCAGGATTACCATTTTTGCGAGACATAACGGATTGGATATCACAGTACATCATCCATTACATACCATACATAAGGTTTTACACAAATAAGTATCTCATGATCCATTCTTAATACAACAAACAACGGAAATAAAAGATAGCGTAGCGGTGGGGTCCATCTTCAGGGGCACAGGCAATGCTGATGAAGGCAGATAGTCCTAGTTATCATAGCCGTCCTGCTGACCATCATCTTGATAATCTCCTTCATAGTCTGGCCATGATAATAGCCAGGGACAAAAGCCATGAGTACTCTTTAAGTACTCGCAAACTACCACTAACAAGTAGTATAACTCTAAGTTAAAGTGCTAGAGCTAAGTTTACTATAAATTTAAGTTTGAAACCTAAGCTGAGTTCTGAAGCAAAGAAATATAAAGTAAAGTTCTAGAATCACTTAAGTTGGGCAGCTATTTATCATAAACACAACCCTGTTGTGGTCAAGTCAAAGTTCATCATTCATTTCAAGTTATTTAGAACACATCTGACAAACAAAACAGTATGGCCATTCCAACTGTCCATAACCGCGGACGCGGCTATTCGAATAGTTTGACACTCTGCAGAGGTGGTACACTTTCACCACAAGATTCGATACATCTGTCAGGGATAACCCTGAATCATCATACTTAGTATGCAGATAATCAAACATAACCTTCCCTTTACACACCCTAGTATAAGCACCTCTCCTATGAGCATGGCCTCCCAACCATGACCATCAGTCATCTTGGGCACTGCATAGGTGGACAACATTGAGAGGTAGCCTCAGCTCAAACCTCTCCCGTGAGGGAACTAATACTAATGCATATAAATTTCCAGCTAAGCCTTACCCAATTCAGGTAGTGTGGTTGTACGGTAAATTTGGAATGGTATCGCATCTGAATCCAACCATCAGTTTTACAAAAGGGTTAAGGCTCATGCCTCATCATTTTCATCATCATAAACCAATTGTTTTTCTCAACACATGTCAAAACATCTCAATAGAATGACTCATCATTCCAAGGTTTTCACAATTCATTTTTCACCAATTGTTCCCATCTAAAGTGACTCAAGTTTTTGATCTACTCTAAAATACCAAGTTAAGAGTGTTCACTAAGATCGACGTGATGGGTTCAATCTCAGGCTATAGAATGACATCTAAAGGTTTCTAAGTAGGTCAAGTTTTATACTTTTTATGCTACCTTCAAAACAAGTAAAGAACTTTGTGTAAACTAAGGAAGGTAAAACTTGTCGAAAAGACTTGGGGTACTAATAGTTAAGGGGGGTGTGATCAAAGCATGCTTAAGGCATCTTTGCTAAACCATCTAGTTTGATTCTAGTTTGCTAAGTACTAATCTTGCAAGGGTTAATCTTGGGTATTGCTAGCTTGCTAAGGGTAGCTTGTACTGTTAATGGTGGCTTGCCTTGGTTGGTGCAGTGGTTGAAGTTTTCTTCGTCTTCGTCTTGATAGCACTCCTCCTCCTCGTAAGCTTGGTCGGTACTATCTTCTATAAAAATACATAAGGAGTAGACAATCACCAAACAATACTTAACTAGGCTAGATAGCATTTTAAGACACACCATTGATGATCTATTATCATCACAAGCAGCACAAGTTTAATTTAATAGTTTCTTTCTTTTTATTTTAGAAAAGTAATTTCTACTCATTGAAAATTTAACTAAGATTTAATATTCACCACTTAAAATATGGGATCATGTTGACACATGTCATCACCACATACTCTAACATGTGGGAATGTGATTTAAAAAGGTTGGATCAATATTACTTTGGTTTAAGTTCATTATTTAATGATTTAAAGTGACTAGAAATGCCTATATAGCATTATTTTGGTACTAGTCCAAAGTCACTGCATGTAATCCTTAATATTATTACATATTTAGATAGATATGATGAAATGTGATTTTTGAGAGTTGGAATCAACTCAAAAGCTAACTTGGTTGATTTTATAAAAATGTTGCAAGTTGCAAAAGCTTCTGTCTTCTTATTTTTATTAGGAGAGATCTATAACTCTAATTGAATTAAATCCAACGGGCTTGGATAGATCATTTTAATACCTTTCAGACAAAATTGGTTTCATGCAATTTGGATTTATAAAACTCTCTGAATTGATTTTTAAACTAAGGGACAGAAACTATATTTAACTAAAAAGAAAAATCCAGATTTGAATGGGTGGGCTAGCACGGGAAAAGAAATGGGCCAGCCCAGTGGCGCTCCGTGGCGCGGGGCTCAACTGACAAGGGGGTCCCGTGTGTCAGCGGCACTTAACACGTGAAACGGTACGCGTGCTGTGGGCCGTGCGATTAGAAGTGAGATCAACGGCTGAGGGTCGTCGTCAGCGACGAACAGGTCGCTGGCGAGCTTAAACCCTAGCGGCCCGGTGGGGGTCTATTGTGGGTGTACCAGGGCTCCAGCAGGGTCGGCGAGGCGGGCAAACAATGTGGAAGACGACGCCGAGGAAAGGCGCGGTTGCGGCGGAGCTTAGGGTGGTCGCAATCAAGTGCTCTAAAACTTGAATGCGGCCGTAGGGGCGGTGGCACGTGGTCTGGGCGAGGTGGCGTTCTGAGAGGCAGAGGCGGCGGTGTCCACGGCGAGCGGTGGCTGTGAGGCATTGGGAGGCCAGCGGGGGTGTCTAGGGTGTTCTCCAGGTCGAGGCGGAGCGGCGGGCGCGGGCTACTGCCAAGGAGCGGTCTGTGCGAGCGAGGACAGAGCATGCTCTAGGGGGGGGGCGTCGGCATGCTCGACAAGCTCCGGGCACGGCGGTTCCTGGACGCTCTGCCCTCTGTCTCTGGCCTGGGGTTTGTTGGGCGGTGGAGGTGGACCACTGGCGGTGTACTAGACATGGCGAGAGGGGTTGGAGAGGGCTGCTACTGCGAGTGCACGGTCGACAGGCGAGAGAGGTCTTGGCATGGCAGTGTAGTGCGGCTAGGGGGTAGGGAAGAACCTGGGGTTGGTCTGGTCAGGCTTGAGGGGGACAAGATGATCAAAGCACATTGAAATGGCTAGACAAAAATCAACCCAAACCAGTATGAGTTAGACCAATATTATCTTGCCAGCAAGGTGTTTGATGAAATGGCCGAAAGAGAACAAGTTTTGAATTTTGTTTTCAAATTTTTTGAGTGATCTCCATTAGTGCTAGGTAGTCTCTGGTTGCAAGGGTTTTGAAAGTGGAGCTCAAATAGATGGTTTTTGAAATAGGGGTGATATATGCATATGCATTAGATTCAATTTTAAACTGTCATTTAAAATAGTTAACATAATGTTTTTAGCAGATCCAAAGGTGGGCCTTGGTACCTCATTATGTGTACTAGCAAGGGGTGCAAAGATCAAGAATTGTTTCTGTTAAGGTTTGAGTACTAGGAATAGCCAAAGTAGGCATGGGAGTTAAATTTGCCAAAATGACCATTCCTCCTTTTTAATTCTTTTTGATTTGATTTTCTTTAGGAAAAGTTTGGGAATGATGTAGATGGTGTTTAAATCACCTAAGAAACATTTTACAAACATTGGATCAATCAATCATGGCAATTCAAACAACTCCTATTTTAAATGCACACATATATGAATGCTTTCATTTTAAATTTGAAAACATTTTTGTTAACCCTATTTTTGGATGATTTGATCTTGATAACCTTGGATTGAAGTTTTTGGATGTTACACATTGCATGTGTTCTTTTCAAAACCACCTTGATCCAATGACCACACACACTCCAATGTATGTGGTGATGCAACTACTGTTACACTAGTGCACCATTCCATGTGGCAGTTGCATTCCATTGGATTTTTGGGATTTCTGACCATTGTTTGACATATGGAGTCCCAAGAGTCATTGCATGTGTTCTTTTCCAAATCACCTTGATCCACTAGAGTCATTGTACGTGTTATTTTCTAAACCATCTTGATCCAGATGAGCACACACACACTCCAATGGATGTATTGATGTAACTTCTATCACACTAATCCATCATTCCATGTGGCAGTTGCATTTCAGTGGCTTTTTGGGCTTCCTGTCCATGGTTGGACACATGGATCGACTAGAGCCATTGCACGTGTTCTTTGCAAAACCACCTTGATCCACATGACCACACACATGCCAATGGATGTGGTGATGCAACTTCTGACACACTAGTGCATCATTCCATTTCGTAGTGGCATTCCGGGGGATTTTTGGGATTTCTGACCATGGTTTGACACATGGAGTCCCTAGAGTCATTGCATGTGTTATATTTTGAACCACCTTGATCTGCATAACCACACACACTCCAATGGATGTGGTGATACAACTTCTGTCACACTAGTGCACCATTCCATGTGGTAGTTGCATTCCAAGTGCTTTTTGGGATCTTGACCATGGTTTGACACATGGAGTCTCTAGAGTCATTGCATTTGTTCTTTTATAAACCACATTTATCCACTAGAGTCATTGCATTTGTTATTTTCAAAACCCCTTTGATCCACATTACCACACACACTCCAATGGATGTGGTGGTGCAACTTCTATCACACGGGTGCATCATTCCATGTGTTAGTTGCATTCCAAGGTCTTTTTCGAATTTCTGGCCATGTTTTGACACATGGAGTCTCTAGAGTAATTGCATGTGTTGTTTTCCAATCCACCTTGATCCACATGAGAACACACAGTTCAACGGATGTGGTGATGCAACTTCTGTCATACTAGTGCATCATTCCATGTGGCAGTAGCATTTGAAGTGCTTTTTGGGCTTTTTGACCTTGGTTTGACTCATGGAGTCTATAGAGTTATTACATGTGTTCTGTTCACATTGATCCACATAATCACACACACTCCAACAGATGTGGTGATGCAACTTTTCTCACACTGGTGCACCATTCCATGTGGCAGTTGCATTCCAAGAGTTTTTTGTGATTTCTGACCATGGTTTGACACATGGAGTCTCTAGAGTCATTGCATATGTTCTTTTCCAAACCAACTTGAACCATATTTTAACACACACTCCAATGGATGTGCTGATGCAACTTCTGTCACAATGGTGCATCATGTAGCTTCTGGGATGTGCTGATGCAACTTCTGCCATGTGGTAGTTGCATACCAGGGGCTTTTTGGGATTTCTGACCATGTTTTGACACATGTAGTCCACAGAGTCATTGCATGTGTTCTTTGAAAACCACCTTGATCAACATGACCACACACTCCAGTGTATGTGGTGATGTAACTTCTATCAGACTAGTGCAAATTACTGTGATCAACTAGATTCATTGCATGTGTTATTTTCAAAACCACATTGATCCACATGAGAACACACTCTCCAATGGATGTGGTGATGCATCTTATGTCACGCTAGTGCATCATTCCATGTGGTAGTTGCATTCCAAGGTCTTTTTAGGATTTCTGACCACGGTTTGACACTTGGAGTCTCTAGACTCATTGCATGTGTTATTTTCCAAAACATATTGATCCACGTGAGCAAACACACTCCAATGGATGTGGTGATGCAACTTCTACCACACTAGTGCATCATTCCATATGGCAGTAGCATTCTAAGGGCTTTTTGGGCTTTGTGACCATGGTTTGACTCATGGAGTCTCTAGAGACATTCCATGTGTTCTTTTCCAAACCACCTTGATCCACATGACCACACACAATCTAACGGATGTGGTGATGCAAGTTTTATCACACAGGTGCACCATTCCATGTGGCAGTTGTATTCCAAGGGATTGTTGAATGGAAACCAAGACGAGCGTACAACCACATGGGGCCTAGAAAACGTCAAGAGTAACTAACTTGCCTAGTAGATTCCATGAGTCACATAGTTCGGGTGTTCCATTCAACATATGCATTCTGGTTGTTCTCAAAGGCGGTGAAGGAGGTGCATTCATACATGTAGGTAAGCGTGGACGTGGTTGCTTGGGGTGGAAGGAGCCCCTAGTAAACCAACCTCGCCTCACATTTCTAGGTACCGGCTTCGGGATTTGACCCGTTATGGCGGAACCCTCGTTAGGGCGTGACTCATGGTCTCTGCGAAATCAAGGTAAAGGTCATGTCCAACCACCCTCTGCCGGATTTCCAAAGAAGAGGGTTATTACTAGTGGCATTAAGAGTCGGTTGGTACATGTGGGTAAAGTTGTACACCGCTGCAGGGTTAAACCTTTTCGAAAAGCCGTGTCCACGGTTATGGACGACTTGGGAATGGAGGTGAAGATCATAGAGAACTTTAACCTAATCGTAAAACTTGGCAGTTCAACGTGTGCTTAAGGATGATTCCTCATGGGTACGAGGGGTGATTCTAGTTGTGAGATGAGGATTACTTTGGTGGATATCAAAACATGATGATCAATTCTTCGGAGATGTCGCTCTCTTATCCACTTTTAAAATATTCTGATTAGACGAGCTTCTTCTCCCTCTCATTTTATAAACAAAGATGGCTTTATGCAAAATAACCCCACCAGCCATATGTCTTGCGGAGTACACCCTGTACTCAC
The DNA here is from genome assembly GCA_023614405.1 of Avena insularis. NCBI lineage: Eukaryota > Viridiplantae > Streptophyta > Magnoliopsida > Poales > Poaceae > Avena > Avena insularis. The sequence continues at coordinate 319,302,189 of CM042686.1, forward strand.
CCTTGCTTTGTTGATACTTTTGTAGCAGAATAAGTGTTCCCCTGAAGACGGGTTTGGTACGACATCGACACCAACGAGTAGCTTAGCGTTCCCAGCCGACAGCCTGGAATCTATGGGCTGGGACATCATCGTTATGCTTCAGTCCTCTTAGGCCGTTGTTTGATGTTTGTGGTCAGTGACCTCTGCTTGTAATATTTTGGTTCTTCGCTCAGTTATGAGCTTTCTATAACAATTTTTGTGTCATAGGGTTATTGTTGTGTTACCGATTTCTCACTGAATATCCTCGAGCTCTAGGTTAAGCATATGTCAGGCTAAGGTCTGGGATTATTTTAACCCTGATCCCGAGGGTGTCTCATAGTTGCATTCTAAGGGATGTACCTTGACCATGGTTTGACACATGGAGTCTCTAGAGTCATTGCCTGTGTTCTTTTACAAACCACATTTATCCACTATATTCATTGCATGTGTTATTTTCAAAACAAACTTGATCCACATTACCACACACAGTCCAATGGATGTGGGCGTACAAGTTCTGTCACACGGGTGCATCATTCAATGTGGTTGCTGCATTCCAAGGTCTTTTTGGAAATTCTTGCCATGGTTTGACACATGGAGTCTTTAGAGTCATTGCATGTGTTCTTTCCCAAACCACCTTGATCCAAAAGAGTAATTTCATGTTTTATTTTCCAAACCACCCTGATCCACATGAGCACACACACTCCAATGGAAGTAGTGATGCAACTTCCGTCATACTGGTGCATCATTCCATGTGGCAGTTCCATTCCAAGGGCTTTTGGGGATTTGTGACCATGGTTTGACTCATGGTTTATCTAGAGCATATTGATCCACGTGAGAAAACACACTCCAATGGATGTGGTGATGCAACTTCTACCACGATGGAGCATCATTCCATGTGGGAGTAGCATTCCAAGGGATTTTTGGGCTTTGTGACCATGGTTTGACTCATGGAGTCTCTAGAGCCATTCCATGTGTTCTTTTCCAAACCACCTTGATCCACATGACCACACACAATCTAACGAATGTAGTGATGCAACTTTTATCACATAGGTACACCATTCCATGTGGCAGTTCCATTCCAAGGGATTTTTGGGATTTCTAACCATGGTTTGACACATGGAGACTCAAGATTCATTGCATGTGTTATTTTCCAAACCACCTTGATCCACTAGAGTCATTGATGTGTTCTTATCAAAACCACCGTGATCGATATTACCACACAAACTCCAATGAATGTGGTGACGCAACTTCTATCACACTAGTGCATCATTCCATGTGGCGGTCGCATTCCTATGTGTTTTGGGGATTTTTGACCATGGTTTGACAGATGGCGTCCCTAGTTTCATTGAATTTGTTATTTTACATACCACCTTGAACCACATTAGAACACACACTCCAATGGATGTGGTGTGCAACTTCTATCACATTGGTGCATCATTCCATGTGGCAGCTGCATTCTAGGGCCTTTTTGGGATTTCTGACCATGTTTTGACACATGGAGTCCCTAGAGTCATTGCATGTGTTCTTTTCGAAACCTCCTTGATCCACATGACCACGCACACTCCAACGGGTATGGTGTTGCAACTTCTGTCACACTAGTGCACCATTCCATGTGGCAGTTGCATTCCAAGGGCTTTTTGGATTTTGTCCATCGTATGACACATGGAGTGTCTAGAGGCATTGCATGTGTTCTTTTCCAAACAAACTTGATCCACTAGTCATTGCATGTGTTCTTTACAAAACACCTTGATACTCATTACCACACATGCTCCAATGGATGTGGTGATGCAACTTCTATTACAGTAGTGCTTCATTCCATGTGGCAGTTGCATTCCATGGGATTTTTGGGATTTCTCACCATGGTTTGACACTTGGAGTCTCTAGAGTCATTGCATGTGTGTTTTTACAAACCACGTTGATCCACATTAGCACACACACTCCAATGGATGTGGTGAAGCAACTTAAGTCACACTAATGCATCATTTCCATGTGGTAATAGCATTCCAAGGGCTTTTTGGGCTTTGTGACCATGGTTTGACACATGGAGTCCTGATATTTATTTCATGTGTTATTTTCCCAACCACATTGATCCACATGAGCTAACACACTCCAATGGATGTGGTGATGCAACTTCTGCCACACCGACGCATCCATCTAGCAGTAGAATTCGAAGGGCTTTTTGGGCTTTGTACCATGGTTTGACTCATGGAGTCTCTAGAGTCATTTCATGTGTTCTTTTCAAAACAACCTTGATCGACTTTACCACACACACTCCAGTGGATGTGGTGATGCACCTTGTGTCACACTAGTGCACCATTCCATGTGGAATTTGCATTCCACGGGCTTTTTTGGATTTGTAACCATGGTTTAACATATGGAGTCCCTAGATTCATTCCATTTTTTCTTTTCCAAACCACCTTTATCCACTAGAGTCATTGCATATGCTATTTTCAAAACCACCTTGATCCATATTACCACACACAATCCAATGGGTGTGGTGATGCAACTTCATTCACACTAGTGCATCATTCCATGTGGCAGTTGCATTCCATGGGCTTTTTAGGATTTCTAACCATGGTTTGACATGTGGAGTCTCTATAGTCGTTGCTTCCAAACCACATTTATCCACTATAGTCATTGCATGTGTTTTTTTGAAACCACCTATATCAACATTATCACACACACTCCAAAGGATGTGGTGATGCAACTTCTGTCACACTAGTGCATCATTCCATGTGGCAGTTGCATTCCATGAGATTTTTGGGATTTCTAACCATGGTTTGAAACATGGAGTATCTATAGTCGTCGTTTACAAACCACCTTTATCCACTAGAGTAATTGCATGTTTTTTTTGAAACCACCTTTATCAACATTACCACACACACTCCAATGGATGTTATGATGCAACTTCTGGCACACTAGTGCTCATTCCATGTGGCAGTTGCATCCCTATATGTTTTGGTCTTTCTAACCATGGTTTGACATTATGGAGTCCCTATTTTCATTGCATGTGTTCTTTTCTAAACCACCTTGAACCACATGAGAACACACATTCCAATAAATGTGGTTATGCAACTTCTATCACACTAGTGCATCATTCCATGTGGCAGTTGCATTCTAGGGGCTTTTTGGGCTTTCTGACCATGTTTTGACACTTGTGGTCCCTAGAGTCATTGCATGTGTTATTTTCAAAACCACCTTAATCCACATGACTACACACACTCCAATGGATGTGGTGATGCAACTTTTGTCACACTAGTGCACCATTCCATGTGGCAGTGGCTTTCTAGGCGCTTTTTGGGATTTTTGACCATTGTTTGACACATGGAGTCCCTAGAGTCATTGCATGTGTTATTTTCCAAACCACCTTGATCCACTAGAGGAATTTCATGTGTTATTTTCCAAACCACTTTGATCCACATGATCACACACACTCCAATGGATGTGGTGATGCAATTTCCATCACACTAGTTCATCATTCCATGTGGCAGTTACATTCCAAGGGCATTTTGGGATTTCTGACCATGGTTTGACACATCGAGTCTCTAGAGTCGTTTGTTCTTTTCCAAACCACCTTGATCCACCAGAGTCATTGCATGTGTTATTTTCAAAACCACCATGATTCATATTACCATAGACACTCAAATGGATGTGGTGATGCAACTTATGTCACCCTAGTGCATCATTCCATGTGGCAGTTGCATTCCTATGTGTTTTGGGGCTTTCTGACCATGGTTTGACACATTGAGTCCCTAGAGTAATTTCATGTGTTATTTTACAAATCACCTTGAACCATATGAGGACACACACACACACTCTAATGGATATTGTGATGCAACTTTTATCACACTAGTGCATCATTCCACGTGGCAGTTGCATTCTAGGGGCTTTTTGGGCTTTCTGACCATGTTTTCACACATGTAGTGCCTAGAGCAATTGCGCGTGTTCTTTTCAAAACCACCTTGATCCACATGACCACACACACTCCAATGGATGTGGTAATTTAACTTCTACCACATTGGTGCACCATTCCATGTGGAAGTTGCATTCTAGTGGATTTTGGGATTTCTCACCATGGTTTGACACATGGAGTCCCTAGTCATTGCATGTGTTGTTTTACAAACCACATTGATCCACTAGAGTCACTTCATTTGTTCTTTTTAGAACCACCTTAATCCATATTACCAGACAGACCCCAATGGATGTGGTGATGAAACTTCTGTCACACTAGTGCATCATTCCATGTGGCAGTTGGATTCCTATGTGTTTTGGGGCTTTTTGACCACAATTTGACACATGGCATCCCTAGAGCATTTCATTTGTTATTTTTCTTACCACCTTGAACCACGTGATAACACACACTCCAATGGATGTGGTGATGCAACTTGTATCACACTAGTGCATCATTCCAGATGGGAGTTGCATTCCAGGGCCTTTTTGGGATTTCTGACCATGTTTTGACACATGTAGTCCCTATAGTCATTGTATGTGTTATTTTCCAAACCATAGTGATCCACATGAGCAAACACATGCCAATGGATGTGGTGATGCAACTTCTGCGACACCGGTGCATCATTCCATGTGGCAGTGGCATTCCAAGGGCTTTTTTGGGCTTTGTGACCATGGTTTGACAAATGGAGTGTCTAGAGTCATTACATGTGTTATTTTCAAAACCACCTTAATCCACATTACCACACACACTCCTATGGATGTGGTAATGTAACTTATGTCACACTGGTGCACCATTCCCTATGGAAGTTACATTCAAGGTTTTTTTGGATTTCTGACCATGGTTTGACACATGGAGTCCCTAGAGTCATTACATGTGTTCTTTTTCAAACCAACTTGATACACTAGAGTCATTGCATGTTTTCTTTTCAAAACCACCTTGGTCCTCATTACCACACACACTCCAATTGATGTGGTGATGCAACTTCTATTACACTAGTGCATCATTCCATGTGGCAGTTGCATTCCAAGGGATTTTTGGGATTTCTAACCATGGTTTGACACTTGGAGTCTCTAGAGTCATTGCATGTGTTTTTTTACAAACTACGATGATCCACAGTAGCACACACACTCTAATGGATGTGGTGATGCAACTTTAGTCACAATAGGTGCATCATTCCATGTGGTAGTAGCATTGCAAGGGCTTTTTGGGCTTTGTGACCATGGTTTGACACATGGAGTCCCGAGATTCGTTGCATGTGTCATTTTCGAAACCACATAGATCCACATGAGAAAACACACTCCAATGGATGTGGTGATGCAACTTCTACCATCCATGCGGCAGTAGCATTCGAAGGGATTTTTGGGCTTTATGACCATGGTTTGACTGAGGGAGTCTCTAGAGTAATTACATGTGTTCTTTTCAAAACCACCATGATCCACATTACCACACACAATCCAATGGATGTGGTGATGCAACTTCAGTCACACTAGTGCAACATTCTATGTGGAAGTTGCATTCTTGTGTGTTTTTGGGATTTCTGACCATGGTTTGACACATGGAGTCATTGCATGTGTTCTTCTCCAAACCACCTTGAACCACACGAGAACACACACTCCAATGGATGTGGTGATGCAACTTCTGTCACACTGTTGCATCATTCCACGTGGCTGTTGCATTCCAAGATCTTTTTGACCATGTTTTGACACATGTAGTCCCTAGAGTCATTGCATGTGTTTTTTTAAAACCACCTTGATCCACAAGACCACACACACTCCAATGTATGTGGTGATGCAACTATTGTCACACTGGTGCACCATTCCATGTGGCAGTTGTATTCCAGGAGATTTTTCGGATTTTTGACCATGGTTTGACACATGGAGTCCCTAGAGTCATTACATGTGTTCTTTTCCAAATCACCTTGATCCACTAGAGTCATTGCACACGTTTTTTTCCAAACCAGCTTGATCCACATGAGCACACATACTCCAATGGATGTATTGATGTAACTTCTATCACACTACTTCATCATTCTATGTGGCAGTTGCATTTCAGTGGCTTTTTGGGCTTTCTAGCCATGTTTGTACACATGGATCCACCAGAGTCATTGCAAGTGTTCTTTGCAAAACCACCTTGATCCACATGATCACACACATGCCAATGGATGTGGTGATGCAACTTCTGACACACTAATGCATCATTCCATTTCGTAGTGGCATTCTAGGGGATTTTTGGGCTTTATGACCATGGTTTGACTGAGGGAGTCTCTAGAGTAATTACATGTGTTCTTTTCAAAACCACCATGATCCACATGACCACACACACTCCAATGGATGTGGTGATACAACTTCTGTCACACTAGTGCACCATTCCATGTGATAGTTGCATTCCAAGTTCTTTTTGGGATCTTGACCATGGTTTGACACATGGAGTCTCTAGAGTCATTGCATGTGTTCTTTTACAAAATACATTGATCCACTAGAGTCGTTGCATTTTTTATTTTCAAAACCCCCTTGATCCACATTACCACACACACTCCAATAGATGTGGTGGTGTAACTTTTGTTACACGGGTGCATCATTCCATCTGGTAGTTGCATTCCAAGGTATTTTTCGAATTTTCGGCCATGGTTTAACACATGGAGTCTCTAGAATCATTGCATGTGTTCTTTTCCAAACCACCTTGATCCACACTATAACACACACTCCAATGGATGTGGTGATGCAACTTCTGTCACACTGGTGCAACATTCCATGTGGCAGTAGCATTCGAAGTGCTTTTTGGGCTTTTTGACCATGGTTTGACTCATGGAGTCTATAGAGTTATTACATGTGTTCTTTTAACATTGATCCACATGATCACACACACTCCAACAAATGTGTTGATGCAACTTTTTTCACACTGTTGCACCATTCCATGTGGTAGTTGCATTCCAAGGGATTTTTATGATTTCTGACCATGGTTTGACACATGGAGTCTCTAGAGTCATTGCATATGTTGTTTTTCAAAACACCTTGAACCACATTATAACACACACTCCAATGGATGTGGTGATGTAACTTCTGTCACAATGGTGCATCATTCCATGTGGGAGTTGCATTCCAGGGGCTTTTTGGGATTTCTGACCATGTTTTGACACATGTAGTCCACAAAGTCATTGCATGTGTTCTTTCAAAACCACCTTGATCCACATGACCACACACAATCTAACGTATGTGGTGATGCAACTTTTATCACACAGGTGCACCATTCCATGTGGCAGTTGTATTCCAAGGGATTTTTGGGATTTCTGACTATGGTTTGACACATGGAGACTCAAGATTCATTGCATGTGTTATTTTCCAAACCACCTTGATCCACTAGAGTCATTGCCTATGTTATTTTTAAAACCACTTTGATCAACATTACTACACACACTCCAATGGATGTGGTGATGCAACTTCTATCACACTAGTGCACCATTCCATGTGGTAGTTGCATTCTAAGGGATTTTTGGGATTTTGACCATGGTTTGACAAATGGAGTCTCTAGAGTCATTTCATGTGTTATTTTCCAAACCACCTTGATCCACTAGAGTCATTTCATGTGTTATTTTCAAAACCACCTTGATCCACATTACCACACACACTCCAATGGATGTGGTGATGCAACTTCTGTCACACCGGTGCATCATTCCATGTGGTAGTTGCATTCCAAGGGAGTTTTGTGATTTCTGACCATGGTTTGACACATGGAGTTTCTAGAGTCGCATGTGTTCTTTTCAAAACCACTATGATCCACATTACTGAAGTGTTCCATAGAAGAAAAGAAAAATTTCCTATGTTGGAACCTCTTAACGCCCAAGATCTATCTATGTTGTAATGCGGTAATGGTCGAGCGTATAAAATACATACCCTTGTAGACCGTACGCGGTTAATGTTCCGAGAGGAATCTGGTTGAAGTAGTCGAACACGTAGGCGATCTCAAGGTCGTAAAGCTCCTCACAGGTCACCCCTTGCTCTTTCTTCATCGTCCAGCAGCTCCGGCTAGCGACATCCAAGGTGCCTCAAGTGAGGCCCCTCGTGGTTTCATACACATACGGTGTACGATGACAACCTTCGGCTCCATGATCCCTGTCGGGAGTGCGGAAGTAGATCTTCGGCTTGGAATCCTCGCAGCGCAACGACGTGCTGCAGGTGCGGTGTCTCTTGCATGGACAGTCCTTAGTTGGGACCGTGCCAACGCATGGAGACGAGAGAGAGAGGGAAGGATAAAGTCAACCAAAGGACTTCTCCAAATATTGGTATGTTTATTCCCACCCATGGGCACCCCTTTATATAGGAGGAGGGGGTGTGCCCTCCCCTTTGGGTTTCCCATGTGGGACTAAACAGGGGAGAGAGGGGAGAGGCGCATGGGCCATTAGGGAACCATGGGCTGGCCGGCCATGGGTAGGCCCCACCCAGCGCATAACCCTAGGCTGCCCGGGTGGGCCCCCTTGGGGTGGCTAGGCCTTGGCCCTTTGGCCCTTGGCCCTTCTCCCTTTCGGTTTTCCCTCATGGGCCCTTTTTCCCTAGGAAGTTTGGTCCATTTGTTGAATACCCCTTCAAATTAGATTTTAATATTATATTTAATACTAATTACATTAATTAATATGTAAATACATATTACAAAATCCGATTTGATCTGAAATACCTTTCGGTTCCCTTTTGATTTCCTTCGAACAACTTCGGATCTTTCCCGGAACGATTCTGGTTCTCTCACGGAACTTTTCCGGTTTCCTTTTCTCTTTCATATGGTGATTCCAACTTACATAGGATCTCTAGCTCATCGTACCCTTAAGTGTATTTCCCCACGGCTCGGGAATGGCACATACATGATCTCCATGAATGATCAATAGCGGGACCGGGATGCCCATAACGACCCCTATGCATTCCACAATAATAATGTCGTTTGAACCGTAAACAGTCGTTTACCATTCCCTTTGCCACTTGATACCTAGTTCACCCACGATTTTATCTACGGTATCTCCGTACCTTCATTCGATCTCGTTACCGATGAACTTGTTTTCTCATTTCCGTGTTGTTGCATTATGTGACCCAGTCACACACTTGCAAGCTTCGTTAATGCAACGTCACCGAGATGGCCACATATGTATCTATCCGTTACATGGATTGGCAAATCCTGGTCTTGATATGTACTCCTCTACGCGCCCCTTTGGGAAACTTGAGTAGCACCTTTTCGATCACCCAGTCATGGTGTGATACTTGATAACCATCTAAGCTCCCTCCAGAATGGTGATTTGCATTATCTAAGCTCCCTCTACGCGCCCCTTTGGGAAACCTGAGTAGCACCTTTTCGATCACCCAGTCATGGTGTGATACTTGATAACCATCTAAGCTCCCTCCAGAATGGTGATTTGCATTATCTCACAGTCTAAGGATCAGGTTGCAAGGTTCCCTTAGTTTATCATCAATGGTGAACTTTGTAGCTAGACCTCATTAAGATACAACTGGTTGGGTTGTTTGTCTATCACATTGTTCAACTAATTACATGACCTCATTGTCAATTGGCATAAATGCCCATGATCTCGAAACCCTAGATCATCCTCATTACCAGTGAACTAGTTCGCTAGAGGTAACTAGAGACTTGGTTTGTTTACATACCACACGTGTATTAACGTTTCGTATTAATACAGTCATAGCATAGTATGAAACTATTATGAACTAATTGAGATATGACAATTGAAACCTATTTATTATTTGCCTCTAGGGCATATCTCCTTCAGTCTCCCAATTGCATTAGAGTACAAATAATCTAGCTCGCATTTTATTCATCATAAACCATATCACATATGAGTTTATTGATCATGCATGCTTATGGAAAACATCCTGTCCATGTTCTATTTTACCAGATCATTATGTCTTTGCAAATCATTAATGTCTTCCTAACTTTGACATTCATACCATTATGTCATAATGGGTCAAAGTATTCATTTGGAAACAAAGTGAGACTTTGTTTCTAGTGTTTATAATGACGGTCGTTTTCACTCTTGTCATCTAAACATCGAAACACACTTTGCAATCCTTTGTGTATGTACGACAGTTATGGCAGCAGAACGAGGCTGGTTTCCAGGAGCCTAGAGTGACTTTAGATCAACCTCGAAGGATTTTTCATGGGCATTGTGCCCTGGGACACATCATTATACGTTAAAGACAAACTAGTCCCGCCATAACAATATACATCACATTAGATGGAGCCTTTATACTTCTATATCTATGTAGATCCTAGTGCATGAAATGCAACTGTGCCACTTACTTTTCTTCGTGCCATTTAAGTACAAACTTATTTCTGGTTCAGTGATTAACTCAAGAATCACTTCAAGACATGTTCTTATAGTTAAGAGCTTGTCCTTCCAACCAGAATTTCGGGTCACATTACATCGAGTATACAATATGGTGGTATGGAAGAACCTATGACTGAGGCATAGGAGATGCAACACATCTCTTTCTTCCTTTCTAACCATCATTGTAATACCAAGACAATGCTTCATATAGTAAGAACTTCTTTCTTACCTTGTTCCATTCTGACCTTCTTCAGAATCTTGCTTAGGACATTCTGAACATCTTCAGAATCAAGTCTAAGAAGCATTTGACATTTAATGTTTATTAAACTCACCAATCTATATCGATAGATCTCATTTTTTAATAACTTCAACTTCATCCCAATTTATATACTTAAATATTATTAACACCAATCACATCATTCACATATGTCGTCCACATACCCTAGAACGATTTCACGCTACCACTCAAATATGGCATCCATATTTGAGATCCAGGGATTTCACTTAGCTCCCACTCAAAATATGTTTTGGCCAAGCTACTTATCTCCCACTCAAAATATGTCTCTTACATATTAAGATTATCTTCCACTCCAATGCAGGTCCTCTTGATGATCTTGGACATTCCAAAATTCTTTGATCATCATCAAATTGAGAATTCCAGCTACAAGATTCCAATATCCATATATTGCTGGAGTAAATCCAATAGACTCAAGCATCGCTACATTGTAGTCAACTCCTTGAATTTGTCCATACTTTGTGACAAATCAAGATTTTATGTCTCCATTAAGTTTCATTTCCATCTTTTGACTTTGAAGTGATTCAAAAATATTAAGTAAACTTCTTTACTTAATAAGATCAAGTAACATATTACTTCGCAATATTAAATGTAACTTAATATAGGATTTTATGACTCCTGGTCATTTCTCGCACTTAGGTCCATCACACTTCTTTGTAATTCGTAGGTATGTCTTGTTCATAAACATGACAAGTGAATCAATAATATATTTCCAGAAACTTGCAGAGTATATATTGTTGTATCCTACTTTCTTTAGTAAAAGTATTCACTGAAACTTTATGATCATTATCATTAGTTTATCCTCTATTTGTAGAGTTTGGTTTCACGAAACAAATTCCGCTGTGCCACTCAACAATTCGGAGGCAAGGTCAAATACCTTGTTCTGATCTTTTACTTTCTTCCACATGTATCTTCATCAAGACACGTCAACTTTGGACAACATCATGTTTGCCCTTTTTTGGAAGATGTATTCATAGTTGCCTAAGGATATGCTACAAAAACTTGTTTATGCGCCACGATTTTGAATTGTCAAAACCTATAGAAACTCGGACATGCCATAACTCTTATGGTGTTGTTTCCACGAATCCTTTTTAGATGTTCCTTTGTATTTCAACCGAGTGTTTTCTCATTTCGGTCTCTAACTCTAAACGATAACTGTAACCCCGATAAGAGATAATATTATACCATATGTATCTAATACATAATGATTATGATATTTAGATATTTCAATACACTTTGAAATTGCCGTATTATCATAATTTGTGAAACCTCTTTCACATGTCCTTTTGTGCCAAAAATAAATACTTTAGTCATGTCGATCAAATTGAAGAGACTTTGTATTCTTGTTAATTTCAATATCCCACTTTGTTGTGAACTGATTTGAACAATTCAAATCGTTTCAAACTCATGTTTCATTAAGTAAATACGCTTATTCACTTAAGTCCACAATTAACTAATGATTCCTACTACTTGTTGAAAATACGATACATCACTATGTATAAGATTCAACATTTCTTTGCATATCACCGTTTTACTAGAATGCAGAGTTTTAGTCATTCTACCTAAGAGGCATGGTTTTGCAAAGTCTCTAGATTAAGCATCTAGGACCCCGACCTTCATTTAGAATGAAGAACATGCAGTAACCAAAATGACTTAAACTACAGTGTCATGTCATTACTAAGAATTTGGATATCTTTTAGCGTTCTAATCCTTTATAAATGTTTAAACTATTATCATTAACATATTGATGAGAATAACTCATTTATAATCTTAATGTGACCATAACGATATTGTTCATAAGAATAATACAACTATCTTGTAACTTTTTCATATGAATAATCGTCTCGCCAAATGCAAGACACACAAACAAGGATTACAAAATTATATTCAGGTCCACTAATCCAAATGATAAACCTTGAGGAAAGGGGTGATGTCGACCATCAACTATTTTGCTTGCCGTCATCAAGTCACATTGCCTCAAATCCAGCAATTCTCAAGCAGATCATCCCGTTTTCACAAAACGGGACAAGTTTCAAATACTTTGCAAACTACAACGAGTTTTGCCAGAACTATGTTTATAATTTGTATATCTTACATATACCCTTTCATCCATGACCTCCATTGTAATCAAGCCCTTCTAAGAGTTCACAACTCTAATGCAAGATCACTAAGTGTTTCTCCAAATATTCCCCTTTTCATCCATCATGGAAGAAAACTCATCCAACGGCTCATACTTTATGTGCCTGATCTTGTGGATTACAAGATTGTAATCCAACTCTCCATCGAATGGAGAATGGCCTATTGGATGGTCACGGAGAACACACAAACATTGCGGAGTCCTTGGATTATCTCCTAATGGTCATTGTATCAAGAAGAGAAGATCACCTTTTTACGAGGATATCCCTCAGGCATGGGTATTACTCTATGAAGTTGGACCCTTTTCCTAAGTTCCATATCAAGCAATAAATTTCCCATGGTCACAAAGGACCTCAATGGCATAGGCCATGATCTACTAAGATATTTGCAAACAGACATCTAGACTAAGTTCATAATATGAGTTCAATCCTAATTGAGCTCCCCATTAAAATTGTCATCCCTTGGACGATTTTAGTGATCACATGATCCCAATCCTCTGCACCTCCCCCGATCGTCACGGCCATCAGTGCAACATCAAAGGTAGACATTCCCTAATGTCAATCACATCAACCATGTGACTCATGCTCGACCTTTTGGTCTCTTGTGTTCCGAGGCCATGTCTACACATGCTAGGCTCGCCAAATCTAACTTGTGTGTATTTGCTGTGCAACATGGCTTACACCCACTGTATGCGAATGTAGATATGTCTAGCCCCTGATCGTCACAGCCAGCTTCATAATGGAAAACTTTCTTGGTGGTGCACACACAAGGGGAACACGATCATTGGAATTAAATAGGGATTATCTTATTTGATACCCTTGAGTATCTAATACTAGCACATAATAAGATATAAAACAAGTATCAACTTCACATGTAAATTTGTGATATGATATGGTCCTTCTCCTTGCGCCTTGATCTCCATCGAGCGCTCCGGCATGATCTCCATCTTGCCCCTTGTATGCCAAGTCCACGGAGCCACCACCCGGTCGTCCATCGGAACGATGGCTATTACTACTTAACTTAGTAATATAAAAGTAAACTACTTTACCTTCGTAACGACCAATGCCATATCATAACACAAGCCCTCCTGCAAAATAAAGTTAGACACCTCTTCTTTATCTTTTGCAAGTTTTACGTGGTTGTTAGGGCTTTCACAATAGAACTGTTTCTAATCTACGAACTTTCCGACCACAACATGGATCCAACATTTGTCTCTACTACACCCTTTTTGGGGCCCTCCATTGTAAATGCTATATCAACTATTGAATGAGAGACAGACGCCCGCTAGCCACTTATACGGTACAAGCCGTATGTTGAGCGTGGAACAAGTCTCGCGTACGAATATGTGTAAGGTCGGTCTGGGCCGCTTCATCAAACAATATCGCGATATAAACAAGTACACGTTTAGAGGATAACAACTAAGGGATCAATGCCCGCACAATACTTGTGCGTACTGGCTGTACAACACTCCTACGCATAGATCGACTCTGATACCATTGAAGGGTTTCATAGGACAAAACAAAAAAATTCCAACGTTGGAACCTCCTAACGCCCAAGATCTATCTATGTAGTAATGCGGTAACGACCGAACGTATAGAATACATACCCTTGTAGATCATACGTGGTTAACGTTCCGAGAGGAAAATGGTTGAAGTAGTTGAACCTGTAGCCGACCTCAAGGTCACGGAACTCCTCGTAGGTCACCCCTTGCACCTTCTTCATAGTGCAGCAGCTCTGGCTCACAACATCCAAGGTGCCTCAAGTGATGTCCCTCGTGGTTTCGTACACATATGATGTACTACAACGACCTCAGGCTCCTTGATCTCTGCCAAGAGTGCAGAAGTAGATCTTCGGCTTGGAATCCCTGCAGCGCAACGGCGTGGTGCAGGTGTTGTGTCTCTTACATGGATAGTCCTTACTTGGGACCGTGCCAACGCATGGAGACGAGAGAGAGAGGGAAGGACAAAGTCAACCAAAGGACTTCTCCAAATATTGGTGTGTCTATTCCCACCCATGGGCACCCCTTTATATAGGTGGAGGGGGTGTGCCCTCCCCTTTGGGTTTACGATGTGGGACTAAACAAGGGAGAGAGGAGGGAGGCGCATGGTCCCTTAGGGCACCATGGGCCATCCAGCCAGGGGTGGGCCCCACCCCGCGCACAACCCTAGGCTAGCCGGGTGGGCCCCCTTGAGGCGGCTAGGCCTTGGCCCTTGGCCCTTATCCCTTTCGGTTTTCCCTCATGGGCCCTTTTCCCTAGGAAGTTTGGACCATTAGTGGAATACCCCTTCAAATTAGATTTTAATATTAATTACATTAATTAATATGTAAATACATATTACAAATCCGATTTGGCCCGAAACACCTTTCGGTTCCCTTTAGATTTTCTCCGAATGACTTCGGATCTTTCCCGGAACAATTCTGGTTCTCTCACGGAACTTTTCTGGTTTCCTTTTCTCTTTAATATGGTGATTCCAACTTACAAAGGATCTCTAGGTCATCGTACCCTTAAGTGTATTTCCCCATGGCTCGGGAATGGCACAGACATGATCTCCATCAATGATTAATAGAGGGACCGGGATGCCCATAATGACCCCTGTGCATTCCATGATGATAATGTTGTTTGAACCGTAAACAGTCATTTCCCATTCCCTTTGCCACTTGATACCTAGTTCACCCTAGATTTGATCTACGGTATCTCCATACCTTTGATCGATCTCGTTACCGATGAACTTGTTTTCTCGTTTCTGTGTCGTTGCATTTTGTGACCCAGTCACATGCTTGCAAGCTTCGTTAATGCAACGTAACCGAGATGGCCACATATGTATCTATCCGTTACATAGATTGGAAAATCCTGGTCTTGATATGTAATCCTCTACGTGCACCTTTGGGAAACCTGAGTATCACCTTTTAGATCACTCAGTCACGGTGTGATACTTGATAACCATCTAAGCTCCCTCTATAACGGTGATTTGCATTTTCTCATAGTCTAAGGATCAGGTTGAGAGGTTTCCTTAGTTTATCATTAATGGTGAACTTTGTAACTAGATCTCATTAAGATACAACTGGTTGGGTTGTTTGTCTATCAAATCATTCAACTAATGACGTGACCTCATTGTCAATTGGAATAAATGCCCATGATCTCGAAACCCTAGATCATCCTCTTGACCAATAAACTAGTTTGCTAGAGGTACCTAGAGACTTGGTTTGTTTACATACCACACGTGTATTAACGTTTAGTATTAATACAGTTATAGCATAGTATGAAACTATTATGAACTAATTGAGATATGACAATAAAAACCTATTTATTATTTGCCTCAAAGGGATATCTTCTTCAATTACCACACACAATCCAATGGATATGGTGATGCAACTTCTGTCAAACTAGTGCACCATTTTATGTTACAGTTGCATTCCAAGGGATTTTTGGGATTTCTGACCATGGTTTGACACATGGAGTCTCTAGAGTCGTTGCATGTGTTATATTCCAAACCATCTTGATCCACTAGATTCATTGCATGTGCTATTTTGAAAACCACCATGCTCCACATTACCACACACACTCCAATGGATGTGGTGATGCAACTTCTGTCACACTAGTGCATCATTCCATGTCGCAATTGCATTCCTATGTTGTTTCGTCTTTATAACCATGGTTTCAAATGGAGTCCCTAGATTCATTGCATGTTTTATTTTCCAAATCACCTTGACCCACATGAGAACACACACTGCAATGGATGTGGTGGTGCAACTTATGTCACACTAGTGCATCATTCCACGTGGCAGTTGCATCCCACGGGCTTGTTGGGCTTTTTGACCATGTTTTGACACATGCAGTCCCTAGAGTCATTTCATGTGTTATTTTCAAAACAACCTTAATCCACATGACCACACACACTCAAATGGATTTGGTCATGCAACCTCTATCACACTAGTGCATGATTCCATGTGGGAGTTGCATTCCATGGGCTTTTTCGGATTTCTGACCATGGTTTGACACATGGAGTCACTAGAACCATTTCATGTGTTCTTTTAAAAGCCACCTTCATCCACAGGAGTCATTGCATGTGTTGTTTTCAAAACCACCTTGATCCATATTACCACACACACTCCAATGGATGTTGTAATGTAACTTGTGTCACACGGTTCATCATTCCATGTGGCAGTTGCATTCCATGGGCTTTTTGGCTTTCTGACCATGGTTGGACACATGGATCCACTAGAGTCATTTCACGTGTTCTTTTCAAGACCACCTTGATCCACATAACCGCACACACTCCAATGGATATGGTAACGTAACTTCAGTCACACTAGTGCACCATTCCATGTGGCAGTTGCATTCTAGGGGATTTTTGGGCTTTATGACAATGGTGTGACACATGTAGTCCCCAGAGTAATTGCATGTGTTATTTTCCAAAGCACCTTGATCCACATGACCTAAAATACTCCAATGGATGTGGTGATGCATCTTTTATCACACTGGTGCACTATTGCATGTGGTAGTTGCATTCCAAGAGCTTTTTGGGATTTTGACCATGGTTTGACACGTGTAGTCTCTAGGGTAATTGCATGTGTTATTTTCAAACCCACCTTGATCCACATTACCACACACACTCCAATGGATCTGGACGTGCAACTTCTGTCACACTGGCGCATCTTTCCATGTGGTAGTTGCATTCCAAGGATTTTTTTGGGATTTCTGACCATGGTTTGACACATGGAGTTTTTAGAGTCATTGCATGTGTTCTTTAAAAAACCAACTTGATCCACATGAGAACACACAATCCAATGGATGTGATGATGCAACTTCTATCACACTAGTGCACCATTCCATGTTGCAGTTGCATTCCAATGGCTTTTTGGGATTTCTGACCATGGTTTGACACATGGTGTCTCTAGAGTCATTGCATGGAGGATAGTAACAAAGTTTAGGCCTCATACGCTCCTAGAGTTTCAAAAGTGTTTTGTAGAAAAACAAACTTTATACAGTAAAATGAGTTTTGAGGTTTTTGTGAAAAGAAAAGGAATAAATGGTTTTATGCCAAATTAATTTAGAAAAGCATTTGACAATTTTTTATCTCTAGGGTAGATGATTGCCACGTAGTGTATGTATCATCTTCACATCTTGGGTTTTGAATATCAACACTTGTTTTAAAGAAAACAAGAAATAAAGTAGGAAATAGGATCTTGGGGCAGAATATTTTTATACCACATAAACCATGTTGGATTAAGGGTCTCAGAGCTCCCCTTGTATCATGATATATATGGATAGATATACCAAGTAATGTAGATCATCATGGTACAGAGGGATGACCTTTATCAAGCTTGGGTGCTCCTAGTATTGATGTCAATCTTTGTTGAATATAAGGGTGTCAAAGTAGGTTATTATTTTGCCTCCAAAACCATGATGGTTTAAGAAGCACAAGGCTCCAATTAAAACAAGGGGAGTGTGGGTTGAAAGACCATGTTTAGTAGATCACAATCATGCCAAGAGTTTGCTAATAAAGGTTAAGGTGGAGTTGAGAGCTTCTGCCAAAGTGGGCACATTGATAAGATTAGCATAAACAAATTATTTTATTGCCTACAAAACCATCAAGAGCAAATGGGTCCAAGAATGATTTAACCAAGGGAAGTGTGGGAGTTTGAAGTAATTATGATGGTTTACAAAATGGTTCAAGTACATTTTCAAAAATGCACAAGGTATGATAATGGTTAAGACTCAAAGATGGGATCCTAATAACAGATTTAGACTTGGTCAGATTTTGACTATTTTAGGGTTTTTGACTAGTGTATAAGATCTAGGGTTTCTGATGGGATGCAAGTTTTCAAACTAATTATTAGGTGAATTATTTTGAAGAGTAGGTTAAGTAAAGCAAATCCATGGCTTGAATTGTTCTCCATTACCTTTGAATCCACAAAAGAAAGGTGACTAAAAAATGAGTCTGATAAGGAAAACAGAAGGTCATTTTAGTGACTAGAGATCAAGAAAAGCTTGGGAGAATTTGTTATTGGGTTTATTGATCAGGGGAGAGTATGGGAGAGAGTATAGCACATCCCAAGCATGAGTGTAGAATAGGCACATGGCCTTAGATCCAAGTTTAAGGGGTTTAAGTAGTTCTCCAAGAACTGATCCTAATAATAGGGAGGGAGATGGTCTTCCTACTAAGGCTTGGTGATTTTATCCTCATAATTAGAGGTTGTAACTTTGTGTTAGTTTGTTTCTAGAGTTTATTCTCCTAGAGTAGTTCATACTACTTCCTAGTTAAGCAAGTTCATACGATCTAGTTTTGAGACAGCAGATCAAGGAAATTCATACAAACTTTTCAAGAAAGCTACTACACAACCAAAGGCATAAGCATAAACCATCAAACAACTACTTCACCACTAAGCCATAATTTTTTTTGTTACCCCTAAATTTTTTCACTTTGGAGGCTTAGTCAGGGTTACTGAAGGTTGGGTGTTGCAAATCATCCTGATGGGTTTGTGGTAAAGGGTGAAGAGGAAAAGCTATGCAAGTTGTTAATATATTTATATGGCATGGAACAAACACCTAAGTAGTGGAATGACAATTTGACATAACTCTACTTTCTACTAGCTTCATCATTAATGAGGCTGATATGTGTGCTTACTATCACCATGGCGGGTGCGAAGGTGTTATATTATATTTGTATATGGTTGACATTCTGATCTTTGGTACCAACATGAATGTGATAAATGAAGTTAAATCTTTCTTGTAAAATAGCTTTCATATGAAAGATCTAGAAGAAGCTGATGTGATTTTTAACATCCAGATTATTAAGAACAATAATGGGATTACTTTAACGTAATCTCATTATGTTGAGAAGGTCTTGAAACGATTTGGATTTATTGATAGTGATAAGGGGTGACCTCAACGGTGGCCCGATCTTCACATATCTCGTGTTCAAATCAATGGGAAAACGAAGGGAAAGGGAGAAGGTAGCGGAAGAGGACACACACCTCGCAAAGAACACAATGAACTCACGCAAAACTCACATGTTATAAGGCCAATTTCTCCCGCCAACGGCACCGGTCCAATAGAATCCTCACAAGAAAAGATCGGTCAACATGCTCCCTTCGATCACAAGTGGAGAGGGAAGAACACCATGGAGAGGGTCTTGAGAACTATGCTCACACACTCGCAAATGTAGGACTCTTACAACGATGGATGCGCGATGCAAAATCCAATGAGGTTGGTGACGATAGTCAGTCCCTTTGGTAAAGGGGATGAGGAAAAACTAGAGATTCCACAAAGGGGTTATCTTTAGTCTATCATCTATTCCTATGGGATACATGAGGGGAGGGGGATCTATTTATTGGCCAGCCACTAGAATGAGGATAGTTTAGGCGAAGAGGTTGATGAGTCCAAAATTGAAGCATATTTATCTTTTGTTTTTGAATAAATAGAGTACGGATTTTTGTATTTCACAGCGGATACGCGCGCTATTTTTTCTTGTTTCAATAGGATCCCAAATCATGGAGTCATATATGAACATATCAATTAGAGCTGTCATATTTGTGTAATTATTTGATATTTCTAAGTGATAAAAGTCATTTTATGAATTTTCCTTCACACCTGGAAGAATACAAATCGAAGAGGAAGCATCAGTATGGTTAACAACCACTGGTACCAGTGGAGCCCGCCCGTGTCATCCGCCTGTACCAGGAGCCAAAGCGACCCCTCGTCAAATACTTCTCTGTGACGAAGACAAGAGGGACATCCGACATTCACAGCCACCAAAAACCGCAAAACACCAGATCCGAGAGGGATGTGAAGGAGGAACTTGACTGGGGTAAAATCCCTACTGATCCACGGATCATTGGGGAACAACACATCATTCCTTTCATCATCAACCGCTGCATCTTCATCACCACCATTACTCCATCTTTCATCTATTAGATCTCTTTATAATTCTAGATCCAATTGTGGTTTGGATTAGATCTACTCTAGTACTTTAATCAATTCATTTTATTATGATGATGTTGTTGATTGCTTCCATGAGTGAGTAGTTCCTTTGTTCTCGAGGAGATAGAAACCATAGCACAATTATAAGATTGTGATTAAGATGATCTATTCTTGTGTCCATATTACTTGCTTGTCTATGATATAATTATGATTTATGTTTGATATCTCTCTTTAGATGGTATGTGTAGTCAGCCACATATCATTTGCTATCGGGACCAAAGGGAGGGAGAAATCCTTTGGATATGTTTTGGAAGCATGCCTGGAATGCCCCGTGATAGATTGGCACCGACTCGTAACCTACACGGTCAAAGGGGGATTAAAGAGGGAGTCCCTAAGCTAATTACGATATCCATGGGGAAACCCTTAATTGTGGTTGTTTGTATGGGTGATTGCTCTCAGACATTGAAGTGGTTATTTAGAGGTGACCTCACCCTTGGCTCAACCAAGTGGCTTCCTATGAGCCTTGTCGTGAACATCTTATTATGGGGCTCTCTCCACACATATCATGACACAAGGAGTATGTTATCTTGATTACATATAACAATAATACTATACTAGTGGTGTATCCTATATCCCTGAGAACGTCTCAGCCCTATTGAGTTCAACCACGCTTTCATAGCAACTTGTTACTTGTTTTCATTTACTTGTTTTAATTACTTTTCTGCAAACAACCATAAACCTTTCAAACACCCTTTACGTGAGATCAAAGGTAGCTTATAAGTATCCTTTGGTAGATAGTAACGAGGGGCATAAAGACCTTTACCAATACCTCTCTATGGGTTCGATATCTTTACT
Organism: Avena insularis; assembly: GCA_023614405.1. Classification (NCBI taxonomy): domain Eukaryota; kingdom Viridiplantae; phylum Streptophyta; class Magnoliopsida; order Poales; family Poaceae; genus Avena; species Avena insularis. The sequence goes on from CM042686.1 coordinate 319,323,688, forward strand.
TCAAAACTAGCTACAGTTGATATGTGCACTTGCAGTCATCAAGCTATTTTCTGGCGCCTTTGCCGGGGAGCTAAGCTCTTTTGGTCTTTGTTCTTAGTTACTTATTTTACTCACTGTTTTACTAAAGTTGTTTATTAGTTTCAGGTAAGCACCATGACTGCACTTGGACTGATTAATCAACTCGATGCTACCAAATACCTCGGGAAATTCAATAGAGGACTAGTTAAAGAATTCCCAAGTGGGAGTGAACCAGAGTACAAGGTCAACCCTCGTTTTATCTCTATTATTAAAGACAAAACTTTTGCAGGAGATGATCCTGATGAGGATCCTTATAATCATTTAATTCATTTTACCGAGCTATGCCAGACTCTTAAATTGAGAGGCTATTCTGATGACGAATTGAAACTTAAACTGTTTAGCCAATCTCTAACCAACACTGCTTTGGCTTGGTATAGAATTTGCCCTACAGAGAAAATTGATACCTAGGAAAAAATTAAAGGAGAATTTGTATCTCGATTTTTTCCCAAGGTAAAAACTATTGAAATAAGGAGGGCAATTACAAACTTCAACAACCGCCCAGGTGAAGGTTTGGTAAGATTCCACAAAAGGTACAAGTCTCTACTTCACAAATGTCCCCATCATGATTTACTAGAATGGTACGTTTTGCATATTTTCTATGGAGGACTTAATCAAGAAATTAAACATGAGCTTGACACGAATTCAGGAGGTTCTTTGATGGATTTAACTATAATAAAAGCTTGGGAACTTTTAGAACGAATTTGCCATAATAGAGAAACATGGGGATTTGATTTAGGAGGCAAAGGAGGTATAGAAATTGAATATTATTGTCTCAATGCTTATAAAGACTCTGACAAGGTAAAAGAAACTGCTAATGAATGCAACTTGATGATGATATTATCTTGCAAATCCTTCAGTCTTTTATAGAACATATTGAAGCTCCAAAGAAAGATTGGCTTCATTATACTCTGCCACCCAAGCCAGTTGTTGAAGAAGATGCAATAATCATGGCCCCTACTGAGCCAATAAGGGAGGTACCCCCATATGCTGAACCGTTTCCTTTTCCAAGGATGGTGAGAAAACATATGATGGCTCAACAACTTGAGCATCAATGCAAAGAGGAAGAATTATTTCTCAAGGAGCTGGAAGAGGAAACACAAATAAGGAAAACTGAAGAAGAGCGTGTTCAAAAGGAAGAAGCATTAATAAAGGAAGATATCATGTTTGTGTAGGGGTTCCGTGCATGAAAACAATAAATTTTTACCCTACGCCCCTAAACCCCTGATATTGCCAGGACCTATCTATTAGTAATATAGTAACAGGAGGAGCTTTTTGTGAACTTACCCTTGAAGACCTAAAAGCGTTGTCAATGCTCAAGAGAGCATGGTTGATGTAGACGAGTTGAAGCCGACCTCAAGGTCGTGATGAAGTCCTTGCGCTCCCGTGCCTCCAACGACTTGAGTGCCTCAAGGGCGACACCTCGTGGGGAGTTACACACGTCCGGTGCCTGACGATGACTCCCGCTTCCCTGATCCAGCATCAATTGCGGAAGTAGAGCTCGTGGATCCGAATCCCACAGCATGACAGCGCTCCGCGGTGAAGATGTCTTTCATTCGCGCGGTACGAACTTGGGACCATGGTCACGAGAGAGAGAGGGAGAGAGAGAAAATATCAATTAGAGGTCCTCCCAAAAGTGAGAACACCTTTTTGATTATTGGGTGTATTTATTTGGCCAAATACCCCCACTATATATAGGGGAAGGGGAGGTACTACCTCCCTCAAAGTCCTGGGGTGGGACAAAAGGAGAGGATGGGGAGGGGTAGTCTCTGGCCGGCCCTAGTGGTCCCCACACGGGGGGCTTGGCCCAGCCGGCCAACCCCCTTGCCCCTTCTCCCTCTCTCCTTTCCCTAATGGGCCCTCTCCCCTCCGGGAATTGGCCCATTAAGCCTTTTGACCTTTTAAATTGATTTTCTCTTTATTCAATAATTATGAATAAATGATTAAATCAATATTTAACATTCATTCACATATTATTCAACCTCCATGGTTATGGAACACTTCCACCTCCACTCCGGATATCCTCTGGACTTACCGAAACCCTTCCATTTTTCTCTCTACAATTCTTCGGTGATTCTACTGATCCTATAAACACTCTCTAAGCATCATCAAGCCCTTAAGCGTGATACCCTATGGTTTGAGAACACTCTAGACATGGTCGGGACAATCCCGCACCAATGATCGACAGAGGGACCTGGATGGCCATGTGACCCCTGTGTGTTCCACGAAGATCTTTCATCGTTTGAACCGGGACAATCATGTCTTATTCCCTTTGTCTCTCGATACTTGCATTGTCCAAGATCTGATCAATGACATCACCATGTCGTATTCAATCTCGTTACCAAACAATGCTACTTGACTCGTTCCGACAAGTGATATCCCTATGATCAAATGACATGCTGTACAGTTATTGGATATAACCTCTCTGAGTGGGCCCTTGAGTATCTTCCCGTCACATGGACGGAAAAATCCCTCTCTTGACATATATTGCCTCAACGGTTTCCTCCGAGTACCTGAACACACCTTTATAACCACTGTTTTACCAAGTAGCGCTTGTTGCTATCAAAGCACTCTCGGGAGACAATGATTGATATAGCCTCACGGTCTAAGGAATAGTCTACGAGGATCCATTTCTAATCATCGTATCTTGAACTTCATGACATGATCGGGTCATGATGTTTAGGTTGGGTATTGGTTCATCATCTCATTCACAGAATGAGTTGACTCCATTTCCAACTGGCATAAATGCCACATGATCAGGAAATATGATCATATGTTGACCAATGAAGCAGTGACTAGAGTTTCACTGGGAACCCCTGGTTGTTTATATATCACATGTGTATTGATGTTTCCATTCAATACAGTTATAGCATGATAAAAAACTTAATCATAAACTATATGAAATATGATAATAGTCCTTACTACTATTTGTCTCTAGGGCATATTTCCAACATTTTGCACATTGCAATGTAATCGAGCTAGATACCGAAGCTTCGCAATTTGTTGAAGGAAAGATAAAAGCTAAAGAAGTGGGTAAGCCTATCCTCCCTTGCACTTTTGGAGGAACTTCCAATTATGGCCTCTATGATATTGGTACAGTTGTTAATGTTATACCTTTTAATTTTTATTTAAAAATTCAAAACGAATTTTCTCTTGCTGAATTGGAAGATACGTATATGACTATAATGTGGAGATAAAACTCTCAAAGTCCCTATGGGAATAATTAGGGATGTACCAATATGTATTGGACCTTACAAATATCCTATTGATTTTTTGCTTATTGATATGCCCATTGACGTTTATTGTCCCATCATTTTTGAAAGAACTTTTCTAAATACCGCAGGAGCGAACATAGACTGCAAGAAGCAAATTGTGTCTCTCAAGTTCAGTGAAGAGAAAATGGATTTTCATTTCTCCAAATTTGATCATAAACCCGCTATTGAAGAATTAGATGATGATGATGGGTACGAACATGAGGAAGAAGGTAATATCATAAATGTGGCCTCAATAGTCATCGAGACTCCAGATGATGATCTAGCAAGAAGTTTAGTCAACAATAATAACATTCTTCAAGATGTAGAAAAAACTGAAATAGATAACTATCTCAACTCCACACCTGAGTGGACATTGAGATCAATCACAAATATGAAGATCCCATAAGGAAAGGAGATGAGGCTCTTCCTCCTCCAATTCTTAAAACTTTACCAAAGGAACTAAAATATATGTTTCTTGATGAGACAAATAAGTTTTCTGTTATTGTAAATGCTAACCTCGCATAGAAAGAGGAGTAAACCTTAATGAAGGTTCTCCGTATGCATCAAAATGCTCTTGGGTATTCGATGAGTGACTTGAAGGGGACCAGTCCCTGGATAGCCACCCATAGAATATTCATGGAGGAAGGAGCTCAACCGATCGTGGACTTTCATCGACATCTTAAACCTCACATGAAAGAGGAGGTAAGAAAATAAATAATACATTTGTTGGATGCAGGAGTCATCTTTCATGTGGAGGAGAGTGAATGGGTGAGTCCTGTTCATTGTGTTCGAAAGAAATGTGGGTTTACGGTTGTAGAAAATGAACATAATGAAATGGTACCTACTAGGACTGTTGTTGGACACAGGATGTGCATCGACTATAGGAAAAAACTAAATAAGAAAACTCGGAAAGACCACTACCCTTTACCATCTATAGATCAACCTTTAGAAAGGCTTGATATGCATTCTCATTTTTGCTACTTAGACGGCTATTCCGGTTTTTCCCGAATTGTTTTACACCTTGATGATCAACTAAAAACTACTTTCATTTGTCCCTATGGCCTTTATGCTTATCATCGTATGCCTTTTGGTATTTGCAATGCTCCTACCACTTTTCAAAGATGCATGACTACTATTTTTGCCGATTATGTTGAAAGTATGATGGAAGTGTTCATGGACGATTTCTCTATTTATGGAACTTCCTTTAATCATTGTCTCAATAATCTTCATAAAGTTTTATAGAGATGTGAAGACACTAGCTTAGTATTGAACTAGGAGAAATGCCATTTCATGGTCCAAGAAGGCATAGTACTCGGTCACAAAGTCTTAGGTAAGGGCATAGAAGTTGATAAGGAAAATATTGAAGCAATAGAAAGGTTACCCCCTCCTCGAGATATAAAACGTATAAGAAGATTTTTAGGTCATGTTTGATTTTATAGAAGATTCGTTAAGAATTTTTCAAAAACTGCTAGACCATTAACTAACCTTCTTCAAAAGGATGTTCGTTTTAATTTTGATGAAAAATTTCTTACTTCTTTCAACATATTAAAATAAGCCCTTCTTGAAGATCCCATTATAAAACCACCTAATTAGAACAAACCTTTTGAGCTATTTTGCCAAGCTAGTCATGAACTATAGGAGCAATTATTTCTCAGTATGATGGTGATGACCTTAATATCATTCATCATGCTAGTTGCACCTCAAAGGGGTCCCAAAAGAACTATCCTATGGCAGAAAAAGAATTCTTCGTAGTAGTCTTTTCCTGTGATAAATTTGGATCTTATATCATGGAATACAAGGTTAGAGTACATATTGATTGTGTTGGCTTAAAGGAAATCCTATAAAGGATAGATGTTAAGCCAAGAATGATCCGTTGGACTCTACTTCTACAAGAATTTGATTTACAGATCTTACAAAGGAAGGAAGAGGTGGAGGAAACATTCATGGACACTCAAGAGGTTGCTCATCTAAAAGTGGTGTTATCAATGCACATACTCGCGGGAACCACATTACCAAAAATAAAGTTCTGTATATCTTATTGCAAAGGTTTTAGTGATTTTCCACGACCTGTTTTATTCGAAGAGAGGAAAAAAAAACTCAAATGTGACCATATTCCCTCGATGATCATGGCTTATGAAATCCTAAACAGATCTTTGTTCTACATGATTTTCTACTATTTCTTTTTGCATATTTGATTTCCTCTCGTTTTTCTAAGTTCACTGCCGGTCTTACGAGATCGATATAGGTGGGCTGTACAGTCGGATCCGCCCGTACCACTAGTCATTAAGACTACAGGTGCCTCGGTTTCGTTTTCACGTAATCGGTACGACTTCACTGTACGGGCGCAGCCCCCGTATGGCGGGTTGTTATCAATTCTGTGACCACCTTCAAATTTTCGCTCATATAAAAAAACCTAATTCTGAACCGTCATGAAGTCAGTATGAACGGGTAGTACGGTGGGACCCGCCTGTACTGCTTAGTCGGTTGACTAATTACCGACTTCGGTACATGTTGTTTTTGGAAACGACCCGGTACGGGTGTGCTGTACGGGCATGCGCCCGTATCGACTGGTCGTTAGGACCCGAAATTCCTCCTTTTGCACCTATTTGTTTCCATATTTGTTATGATTCTTTTATTGGGTGACCCTTTTCCTCCCAATACGAATTTTACCTTGCCTCTAACCCTTTGTAGGTCTCTGTAGAGATCCACCTCTCTCTTATATCAACAGATTTAATCTATTTGATGTGCTACTTGATTTAAGGCAAAGGCAAGCCTCTAAACCTCATGGCTCATTTGTGGGATAGTTTCTAGACCACCTCCATCAAATCCAATGATCGCGAAGCTCAAGGCCTAAGCCCAAAGAATAAGAGGTACGCTTACGATTTCGATGATGATTCTGAAGATGAGGAGTTCCAGATCTTCATGGAGCAATCAAAGAGGGGATGGAAGCAACCAGACTACTTGGCAATGGTGAAGCCTAGATATGAGGAATAAGCCAAGAAACCCCATGGGAAGGGATGCACTAAGTCGCTCAAGCTCATCTCCATCAAGTATTCTTGACCAAAGCACAAGAAGTCTAGCCACTCCAATGCAGGAACTTATCAGGAGACTATGGCTCATAGTCAACAGGAAAGAAGATCACTATGAACACGCGCATGAGTGTGAAGCCACAAGAATATTGGCGGTTCAACCTCCTGGACATGCCAGTTGGTGCGCATGTCCCGGACAATGAACACCGTATTAACAAGATAGAGAAGTATCAAAAATAAGAGCTTATCCACAGGGAGATCATGCGCAAGCACCTTTTGGATCTTGAAGGCAAGAAGGAACTCAATGACATGATGAGTAAAGTTGCTGATGGGATGTTCCTCTTGCATTTGGACCTACAAAAGTGTCTTCAACACATATATGCTCTGGAAAAGACAAACAAGAAGATTCGATTGGAACTCTCTAACAAGACTTCTTCGCCGTAAGCATGCCATGGTATCAAATAATCACAAGGGATTATTTAATCCACCCGGCTTGACTCCAAGCTTGGGGGGATCTGTTAGAACCTTTTAATCTATCTTACAGTTTTTGCATATTTACTTTTCTACACGCATGGTTAGGTTTAAATTTCCGAATTTGCATTAGTTGCATCAACTTCGAGTTCCCTTTGTTCAAGAGAAGAATTATATTCATTGAGTTATGAGACTTTATGATAATTGAATTTGTGTTTGATTCATGATTATTATATTAGATGATTGAACTAGGTTGAGTGTTATGATACTTGTACAATTGTCATAACTTTAGGTACATCCACACCAATAGAAGTATTAATTAAGTTATGAGAATAAGAATTCTAGTAGCATATTATAATTAAGAGTTTTCTAAAGCCATTGAAGTAGTGAGCATGATCAAATAGCTTGCTGAAAAGAAAAAGAGAAAAGAGAGCAATTAAAAATATAGACATACAAGTATCAAAAGAGAAGAAGAAAGTAGCTATCAAAAGAATCAAACATAGGGGGAAAAGGGAGAGAGAAAAATAAAATGGTCATGAATCTTCACTACTAAACTTAGTACTACATATCTTTAAACTCCATGATTATATGATATGTTCAATCACTAGTAGCTTCTTATGATTCCATTGATACTGAAAAAGGTGTGGAAGCCTCAAAGTTATGTAATGTGTGAGGGTATGGTAATACCCTGACGTATCTCTACATCCAATGTTGTATTCCTGCTTTAATTTCTACCTCATTTATTGTAACGACTCGTGTCTCGTGAATAAGATGATCTTGTCCATAAGCCACCATCTTGCTCGGAGAAGAGCCTAGCTTGGGGGAGTTGATGCGTCCAAAATTGAAGCATATTTACCTTTTGTTTTTTCATAAATAGAGTAGGGATTTTTGTATTTCACTATGCCTACGCGTGCTATTTTGTTCTTGTTTCAACAGGATCCCAAATCATAGTCATATATGAACATATCAATTAGAGCTATCATACTGTGTAATTATATGATATTTCTAAGTGATAAAAGTCATTTTATGAATTTTCCTTCGCACCTGGAAGAATACCAATCAAAGAGGAAGCATCAATATGGTTAACAACCACTGGTACAGGTGGAGCCCGCCCGTATCGTCCGCCTGTACTAGGAGCCATCACGACCGCCTCGTCAAATACTTCTCTGTGGCGAATACGAGAGGGAGATCCTACATTCACAGCCACCGGAAACCACAAAACACCACATCTGAGAGGGATCTGAAGGAGGAACTTGGCTGGGGTAAAATCCCTGCTGATCCACGGATTATTGGAGGACAACACATCATCCCCTTCATCATTAACAACTCCATCTTCATCACCACCATTACTCCATCTTTCATCTATTAGATCTCTTCGTAATTCCATATCCAATTGTGGTTTGTATTAGATCTACCCCCGTACTTTAATCCATTCATTTGATTATGATGATGTTGTTGATTGCTTCCATGAGTGAGTAGTTCCTTTTTTCTTGGGGATATGGATAAACCCTAGCACAATTATAAACTTGTAATAAATATGATCTATTCTTGTGTCCATATGACTTGCTTGTCTATGATATAATTAGTATTTGTGCTTGATATCTCTCTTTGGATGGTATGTGTAGTCGGCCACATATCATTTACCTTCGGTACTAAACGGAGGGAGAAATCCTTTGGACGTGTTTTGGAAGCATACCCGGAATACCGCATGATAGATTTGCGCCGGCTCATAACCTACATGGTCAAAGGGGGATTAAAGAGGGACTCCCTAAGCTAATTATGATATCCATGGGGAACCCTTAATTGCAGTTGTTTGTGTGGGTGATTGCTCTCAGACATCGTAGTGGTTGTTTAGAGGTGACCTCACACTTGGCTCAACAAAGTGGCTTCCTACGAGCCTTGTTGTGAACATCTTATTATGGGGCTCTCTCCACACATATCATGAAAAAAGGAGTATGTTATCTTGATTACATATAACAATAATACTATGCTACTGGTGTATCCTACATCCCCGAGAATGTTTCGACCCTATTGAGTTCAACCATGCTTTCATACCAACTTGTTACTTGTTTTAATTAGTTTTATGCAATACACCATAAACCTTTCAAACACCCTTTACTTGAGATCAAAGGCACCTTATAAGTATCCTTTGGTAGATAGTAACGAGGGGCATAAAGACCTTGACCAATAGCTCTCGGTGGGTTCGATATCTTTACTTCGAAACTAGCTACAATTGATTTGTGCACTTCTAGTCATCAGGGGTAACTAAAGGGAAAGGGCATCAAACCCAGATCTATGCACAGACGAGCATTTCTGGTGATATGTCTGGCGGCACTGGATCTGCCACAAGGATTTCTGGTCATCGTCAGATATTCCGTTCGTTTGTCGGAAGGCATAAAGAAGTGTGTTCTGGCAGGTACTACGGTCTACCGGTATGTTCGCTGGATCGGTCGGCGCGGGATCCGGTCCACCGGTTCTGACGCCGGATATTCCGGTGGCACCGGGACCTTCGCTGGTTTGGCTCTGCCTCTTCCGTCTTCTCTTCCAAGCCTCCATCTTGTCGGGCATGAGTCCCGAGCTTCCTCCCTTATCTCTTTTATTGTTGGTGTGAACCTATCATTGTCATAGGACGGAGTATGAAGTAGTATACCATTCAATAGTGTAGGAAGTGGGCTCGCATACAGGAACGGATTCACCTTTGGAGTCCACGACGACTTGGCATTAGTTGGAGACCTTGATGTGGTAACGACCATAGGCCAAGCTACATTAACTCCCCCTTCAAAAAGAGTCGTCTTGGACTGTACATGCTCATCACAAAGTAGAAGCGGTCAAGAGACATTCTTGATCCTGGGGTTCACCATATAGTCCTCCTTAGGAAGATTGACTTGACTACACTTCAATGTTCTTTCACCTTCCATGAAGCCTTCAAAGCTCACAACAAAAGCGAAGCAACACTCAAAGAGTAGCTACTTCATGAAGATCATATCATGAGTCCTCCAGTAGAAGGAAGTCACCTTATTATGTCGAGATAGATCATTGAAGGGCAGCCCTAGGTAACTCTCTTCGATTCATCTTGTCAACTCTTGATTGGTAGAGGTTGACGTGTGTGCATTCATACCTTCACACATCAAATACCAAGCAAAATATGTTCCTGCGTAATAGAGGATCATGTCATTTGTGGCATGTCCATTCTTGTTCACAACACTATTAGCACAACTCAAGTATCGCAAATGAAATGCGCATGCAAGTTCAAAGTGCATGGAAATTTCTTGAACATCATACAAAATGTGGCTCCATAAAACGTCTTAGTGTGGCACTCAAAGAAACTGACTAAAATATTGATCAAGATGTTTGATTCAAGAATAGAATAATTTAGCAAAAACACATGAGGAAGAATATCCAAAACAGCATTATTATGTGTGCAAACCAACCATTGGAAAGAGAAATTGTTCAATATGTTGGATTCCGCACACAAATCATCTAAAGCAACGATCATGGACGTATGTGTATCACGAGCGGAAGCAAAATCAACATGTCTGCAAACAAATCATATGAAACAGCAATTGGTCCTTATGTTTGTTGCAACAACAATACAAGATACTTGGAAGCTCCCATGACAATACAAGCTCATAATGGCATTATGGTTTCACACAAAACATCAGAAAGATAAATTGTTCAACATTTTTTTTGCAACACACAAAGCATCAAAATCCAATAGCAACAAAACATGATTGTCACGGGGTGAAAGAATACCATTAACATGCTTGCAAGCTAACCATAGGAAAGAGAAATTTTTCAACATGAAAGATGCAGAGCATGCAAAAGGTATCAGAGCTAGGTTTGATCTTGAACTCACTTGGGGGATGCTCTCTAGATATCTTTTTGTTAACTCTTGCTCAATCAAGGTTGAAATTTTAGTGTGAGTACCTACAAACAAACTAGATAAAAGGATGAATGTGTGTGAATGGTAGAGAAACACATCATCCATCATGACATATCTCTTCTTGTGCACATCACCATTAATGTCAATCAAGTGTAAAATAGATGCATGGTGAGTATGCAAGTTGGGAACATGCTTATCATGGCATTTACCAAAATATCCAAAATTTGAGAAAGCTATGGGGGCCATCTTAATAGAAAACATATGATAATTATTGTTGGATGCAAAACAACTGAAAGATAAATTATGCATCTTATTGCTAGCAACGGGAGAAATTGTATAACATTCATTACAAAGCATGGTCCAAGGGGTACCTTTATAACATCATTGCAAGCAAAACATTGGTAAGAGCAATTCTTCAACAAAGTGCAAGAAATGATATCATCAATGATTTTTTAAGATCATGGCATGTCTATGGCAACATCATCACAATCAAATAATTTCACATGCTCAACATTATGCAAAGGAAAAGTAACACATGGAAATATCAATGAGTCATATGTGATATCACAAACATCATCCATAGAATGCCAATAATCACAAGTCATCATGTCCACTAGTGGGGTCATGGCATTATCAACACCCTTATTTTTACCTTGTCCATACCTGTCATATGAAGTGGGTGATGTGGTAGTATTAGCCTCCATGTGGGAGACTTCTTCATCGTTTATGGTGATGGCATCATCTTCATCCACAATTTACGTCTTCTCGGTCGGAGGAATCATCATATCAAGGCTTGTCGCTTCTTGATCCATGGAACCTAGCACATCATGAGAAAACACACTAGAGGTAGAGGGGAAGTCGTTAGAAATCAACTACCACTCTCAACTCACTTGGTGTATCACTCATGCCCTCCAAGTGGAAGCACTCAATTTCACGTATGGTGGAGTCACTCATCTCAGTCTTGCTTTCACTCAAGTGGGCTAAGTGGCTCTGATACTCACATGGTATTGGTAACACATCATCACTCAAGCATATAGGGATAGGCTCGGTTTGCTCAACTCCATGCGCCTCCTTTGGTGAAGGGAAAGTTCCATGCTCACTATTCTCAACCTTGTCACCTTCGAAGTTGGATGCCATAATATGGTCATCGCTCACCTCCATGTTCGAAGGGAAAATCCCATGCTCAACCGTCATGTCACCATCTTGTAGTAGTGGTGGAAGTAGGCTCATGTTGATGTCGAGAGCGGTGCTCAGATCAACCTCATCACATATGTGGCCTTGTATTCCTCCCTCTTGAAGTCTAGACATCCTCTTGGCGTACTCGTCCAACTTGGCTAAGTAGAGGTCTTCGTCCTCCTCATCCATGAAGTTGCATGCATCATATAGGACATCAAGCCTTAGCGTCGACGCTTGATGGTGTGGATGAAGGCTTTATCTTGGTGCCATTTTGGTGGTGGCAATAGTAGTTGAGTGTGCCTTATGATGGTATCGACAGAGGTCATTGGTGTGCCTTGCCGAAGGTTTATGTATGTGGTGCACTTGGTCATCCACATGACGCTCGCGACGATGATCCTTGTCCTTGGCACTCTTCTTGTGCATGTGGTGCCTTCTTGAGGCTGACTCGTGAAATTTGGCGAGGTTGTCATCCATGTCCTTCTTGATCTTGGCAAGGTCACTTTTCAACTTCTCCAATAGATTTTGGACCTTATCACTCTCAAGGTGGGGAAGATGCCTTGGACGATGTCTTGTATCCTCTTGACGTTGGTGATGATCTCTAGAGGATTTTTGTCGATAAAGATTCTTGCTTCGTGGCGCCTCCTTTGGAAGATAATGTTGGGGATCCACTCCTCTTGTAGGCAGTGGCACTTGTTGCCTTGGAGGTTTTTGCGCATGACGCCTTCGAGGTGGTGGTTCTTGGTGCCTTGGAGATGGTGGTGCTTGTCGTCTTGGAGGTGATGGCGCTTGACGCCTTGGAGATGGTGGCACATGATGCCATGTTGGTGGTGGCGCTTGACACCTTTTTTAGGACCCCCGCGTTTCCCTTGTTCGAACGAAACTATCCGCGTGCCCCATATCCCCCTCCTCCTCCGTCCCTGGTGCCCGTCCGAGGTGTCTCTAGCGAGCCTAGGTGGTGTCGACGTGGTCCTGATGTGGCGCTCGCATAGCGTCGATGCGGCCGTGGCGTGGCAGCAGACAAGCTTTGCCACGGTGGCTGCTTACGTGGCCCTGGGCCCCAACAGTTAGTGACTGTGGCTAGTTCTCGCCGTGGTGTAAAAAGTTTTAGTGCCCCTACTAACGTCATAATGACGCAGTAAGTCCTTTTTAAATAGTTTAATAATTTCAGAAAAGAGTTTAATCTTGTAAATTCAATATTTTTTATTCTATAACTCAGAAAAATACAAATAATATATCAAAATGTTCAGAAAAATAAGATCTACACAATAGACTCATAATCATGCATTGTTCAACAACTTTAAATACAAGTTTAATTAGAAGAACGAATTGAGCCCCGTAGGTGATTTCGAGGTTCCCCCTGTTCTAGGGTTTGCACCCCTTGGACACTGTTTAAAATGACCAAGCATGCTCTAGGGTTCATTGCAATGCACTTTTACTTGTCATATCATCATCCTTGCTTGAGCATTGCATCGATGACATTTATTGATTGTTGATTTCCTTTCCGGTGTTTCTGCTCCTTCTCGGTAGTCCTCGGAGTTGATGTGAGCAATGATATCGAGTCCAAGATTGAAGACCGAGATCAACACCATCGAAGGTTTTCGACGAGCAAGTCCATCTGATGAACCCTGAAGATCCATAGTTGGGTATCAAGATAGTATTTACTCCTTTCTTCTCTTGTAAGTCACATCGTGATTACTACCTTGTAGTACCCTCTGTGCTACCAAGATAGTAGTTACTCCTTTCTCTGGGTTTTAACCCTTGGACTTGAACCGAAGATCCCGGATTGTGCTGGATTCTGGTGTTGTGAATCTTGTACATGAAGCTGACCTTTAACCCAAGATCCATTTTGTTGACCCATGTTGTTAATGTCAAACATTACTTCAGGATGGCTGGTACTACCATTCTAGCCTTCAAGCTTGTGGTTATTGTCGCGATTGAATTTTGACAATAAAGGACTTCCCCTACCACTAGCTATGGCATATGTTCTTTAATGGAACCAAATATATCACGACAATAGAGCTCCTCATGAGTCTCACTTCTATATTCGTGACCCTGCCACACCCTCCCTTCTTTGCATTGGTTTTTGGAAGATTGTTGACTTATGCACCTACATCTCGGGATTCTATCCTAAGAATGTTCCTTTTTTCCTTGTTGTTTATGACCTTTGTCTACCAGTTGGTAGCCAAGTAGTAAATGTGCATCGGTGTCTTCCGATGTAAGATACTCTTGTGGTCCATCTAGCCAAACCATTTCGGGATGTCAGGAGAAACAAACTCCAGTACCTCGTTGTATCTAGGACCAGGTCAAAGTGTTGTAATCCACAGATCAAGAGGCATTGATTAGGTTTTGTTTTGTTCTACCTTAAGGTATCCCAGTCCTTTATACTAAGAGATCGTGATGAGTTTCATGACTCCCTTAATGAAGTGATCCTAGTCCTCTGATCTTTCGTGCTCGTGAATGATGTGTCTGTGTAATTATGTGACCATCTCAGATTCTTAGCAACTCTCATTGCTATGACCTCCAAGGATATTTGTGTAATTCTTAGCATGACTGGTTACCCCATCGCTAAGCGAAGAATGATTATGCTACCAAGTCTGTTATTCTGGTGCCTTATCCTCAGTCAAAGAGTTAGGCTCGTGTCGAAACTCTAAGACTATGTCTACTTGCCTTACCAAGCAAGTTCCCTCTCGAACTAAATGACATATCGGTGATTCGTGATATTTTGGATGTCTCTCTAGAAGTATCGCCATGTTGGCACATGACCGTGTTTGTCAAGTTCTTGAGCAAGCAAGTTCTTTGAACTGCTCCCTTCTCCAAGGATCCGTACTGGATACCCCTGAACTAGTCGGTTGAGCTTAAACAACAACTTGGAGAGTTGTAAGACAAAAGTTCTAACAGACTTGTTCCTCCTAGTGGGATGTCTAGTTTTGTTCACGATGAAGAAAGATAGTTTTTCCTTCATGGGAATGTTATCACCCCACCTTTGATTTGATTCGGGCTATCGCCAAATCAAACTCAGTCCCAGGGACTATCCTGATGATGTATTTACTTGTGATGTTTTACCTGGGTACATCTTCATGTTCTTTGGTTTGGCCAATAATTTTTGCCTTGTTCATGACATATGAGTCCATCTTCTCGGAGTGTCTCGATAAGTTTGTTGTTGAGCCCATCAATGACATCCTTATCTCCTCCATGTTAGACAAGCTACATATGGAACAATTGACATTAATGTTGGAAACTTTTGAGAACCATCTTCGTGTTATCACAAAGGATGTGTTCTAGATGTTAGAAGTAACCTTCTCCGATTCACGTGCAAAAGTTTAAAGTTGTCACCATGGATTTGAGTAGAGTTATCTTTGTTTCCTCGGGAATTATTTCAAATCAGTCAAGCATGTGTTGAGTATTCTTGATATGGTAGGTTGATACCTTTCCATCTCGAGAAAATCCTCTGAGCACCCTAAGCCACTAACTTATTTGTCATGGAAGATAAGAAGTTCTACAAACTTCAATATCCTCTTAAATGTCTCCCAACAAAAAGGATGCATTTGTGTTCTGTTGCAATCAATTCATGTAAGGGAAATTATCTTTTGATAACTTACTAATACATGAGTTTTGCAACCTAGTCATTCATTTTGAGCTTGACATTGTAGTCCATGTATTGAGAATCTAGTAACTTTACCTTCGTGGTAAATGTTGCAAACTTTCTATTCGGACATGCTGAGTCTGAAGTATCATTCCACCTAACCGAGTTGAATCTCAAGCAGCAACAATGGTTAGTGTTCATCAAGGTGTTTGACATAGGTCTCTTTGAAAGTCCGGCAAGATTGAGGTAGTGGTTGACACAATCTGTCGGAAAGCCTATTGTCATATTCTCCTGAATCAGCAATAACAACCACTCCTCATGAGGCATCTTCTATGATTTGTTATAATAGTTGTGCTCATGGTTGCTTTTGTATCCGATGTCCAACCTTTACTTGATATCTATTTTCTCGAACATCAAGGAGAACATTTAAAGAAGTGTTGCTAAATGTCTCTCCGTCGATCCTCCAGACCCTTTATGTTGGCAAACTTCTTGTTGTGCCAAGTAATTGAAGTCTGAGAATGAAGTTTCTTTTTCCTTGTGTCATTATGAATCTTCTTATCTATTCATCTGGTGGTGTAAAGTGATATCACGATCTTTGGCAAAGATTTTGATAAAACTGGATGAATAAAGAGTTCCCTTCGTATCTCGACCATGTTCATAGAGTGACTATGATGTTGGTAAACATTAGTTCCTCTTGTTATACGTTCTTTGTGACTCTTATGAGTCCTCTCCACCAAAACAACCTCTCTGTCTTGACCTTTTGTTGAACGAAAGAGTGATCCTTCTGTATAAAAAGTAGTTCAATAGCTTGGTTCTCCGTATCTATGTTACCCTGGAAGATCTACTTAAGCCGTTAGTAGAGGTTCATCTTTCGAAGTGTATGGTCATGTTCTTTCCGTTGTATGCTCTTCCTTTTCAGAAGCTCAAACTCTTCTGAAGATCCATGGTCTCAATCCTTATGAAGACCAGCTATCTAACACCTTGAAACCATCTCCTTTTGTTCCCTTTGTTACTTTGACGTGTTTCATGTTCGTTGGCTCTAGAGATGTTCGCAAAACATCTATCCACGAGTTGACCATGAGATACTTTGTTTGTGGTTTTGTGTCTTTCCCTCTCTTCTTTAGTGTGTGTAGCTACATCGAAGAAAATGAAGCGTTTCATTCATTCAATAATGGTGGCATGGATCAACCTCGTCGAGAAGATCGTTGAAGTTTAGTGCAACCTTATTTCTTTCTATCTTCCTACCTAGGAATCTCGGGACGATATTCTGTTAAGCGCGATAGAGCTGTAACACCCCTAGTTTTACTAATAGTAATTAGGGTTTGTTTTGTGCATTCATGAGCATCAGATTAAAAATCATGCAAGAAATAATCACTAAACCCTAATCTTCTCCTCTCTTTTTGAAATGCATTCAAAATGGTTTTGAATTTTGAAAACTACAACAAAATGTGTAGCCCAATTGGTTACAGGGGCTCTGCAGTAATTTACATATTTACAAAATCTCCTAACATTTTTGAAATGTTCAAAAATGTTTTTGAAATGGTTTTACAAAAGAGAAAAGAGATAAAACTAAAAAGAAAAAGGTTTTGTAAAAAAAATAGAGAGATCCACCAGGCCGTAGCCTAGCTTCTTTTCCCTTCCTCTCAACCTTTCCTGCAGCCCACCAGTGGCCCAGCCAGCCTGCAGCCAGCCCAAGCGTGTCCCAGTACCAGCCCGTACCGCTTCACCACCTCCCCTCGTCATCTTCCTCCTGACGCCAAGCTCCTCTATGTCGCCGGCGCTGCCGTCGATCCCTGCCGCCTTCTTCTGGCCATCCGCCGAGCTCCGCGGGTGGATAAGGCCGCCATGACAACGTCTCCTTCACCCTCATCCACTTCTCCTCTCCCAGGGACCTCCCTCTCTTGATTTCCCCCTCCGGCCGGAACCCTAGTCGCCCAGACCCCGCTGGTCACCGTCATTCCGGTCTCCCCCATGCCTGCCCGAGCAAGCCACCGACACCGCCGTGTTCCCCTACCTCGACTCGCCAGAGGAATCGAGCTGGAGCTCCAGGAATTGCCGCTACCGTTGCTTCTTCCCCCAACACCGGCCGCCGCTCTCTGGCGCCGATTCTGGCGCTTTCCGGCCCCACCCCTGCTCACCGACCCCTCCTCTGTACTCGTGGTGAGCTTCCCGTACTCTCGGACCTCCCCTTAGTCTCCCCCTCGCGCCGTAGCCGCCTCCCGCCGTGAGACAGAGAGCTCCGTCGTTGCTCCGGTGACCTATCGATAATGGAGCCGCCTTTTTTAGAACCCCCGCGTTTCCCTCATTCGAACGGAACTATCCGCGTGCCCCAGATCCCCCTCCTCCGTCGTCCCTGGTGCTCGTCCGAAGTGTCTCCAGCGAGCCTAGGTGGTGTCGAGGTGGTCCCGACGTGGCGCTCGCATGGCGTCGATGTGGCCGTGACGTGGCAGCATACAAGCTTTGCCATGGTGGTTGCTTACGTGGCCCTGGGACCCAACAGTCAGTGACTGTGGCTAGTTCACGCCGCGGTGTAAAAAGTTTTAGTGCCCCCGCTGACGTCATAATGACGCAGTAAGTCCTTTTTAAATAGTTTAATAATTTCAGAAAAGAGTTTAATCTTGTAAATTCAATATCTTTTATTCTATAACTCAAAAAAATACAAATAATATATCAAAATGTTCAGAAAAATAAGATATACACAATAGACTCATAATCATGCATTGTTCAACAACTTTATATAAAAGTTTAATTAGAAGAACCAATTGAGCCCCGTAGGTGATTCCGAGGTTCCCCCTGTTCTAGGGTTTGCACCCCTTGGACCCTGTTTAAAATGACCAAGCATGCTCTAGGGTTCATTTCAATACACATTAACTTGTCATATCATCATCCTTTCTTGAGCATTGCATCGATGCCATGTATTGATTGTTGCTTTCCTTTCCGGTGTTTCTTCTCCTTCTCGGTAGTCCTTGGAGTTGATGTGAGCAACGATATCGAGTCCAAGATTGAAGACCGAGATCAACACCATCGAAGGTTTTCGACAAACAAGTCCATCTGATGAACCCTAAAGATCCATAGTTGGGTATCAACAGGCAAAAGCAAGCATAGCCCCACACATGATAAAATCCTATGCTTTCAAAGTATTTCATTCTTGCCATGTGCATACGGTTCCAAAGTCTTTTATCGATAGGTAGAGTAATCCTATCTAATGCATGTTTCCATTGTAGCCTATATTCCCTGATCCATTGCTCCTAGCATAACTAGGGTTTGGCATATGAGCTTCGCTAGAGCTGCTATATTCGTTGCGCTTAGCCATGCTTAGCTGTTACCGTTGGTCCATCCGGTTGATGAATCAGAGCTACAAATGAACCTAGTTGGACAGGATGACGTGGCATGATCAGAGATGAATGTTAAACATGTTAAGGCTTGTATGGAAGGCCACGAGGGTTGTGGTTTTTGCAGTTCCATACTTGCCACCCTTAGGACCTGAGGTTCTTGCCTCTTGAACCAAGACGAGCGTACAGCCACACGGGGCCTAGGAAACCCCTTGACCCCAACTTTTCTAGTCTGATCCATGAGTCTGTAGTTTGAGATTTGGATTTGGCATGTGCATATTTGGATGGGTTGAAGATGGTGCATCATATAGGTCGTGGACGGGTGAAGGGTGCACGACACTAAAACTGGATCCCGGTACACAGAGTCGAGGACCTCCTCGGAGTATGGCCAACTGCCGCAATAGGGAGCCCTTCTGGGTGACTCATGGATTAGGCAAAAGCAAGGAAAAGGTTTTGGTCGACCACCATCTGTCAGCACACCAAGGAAGTGTGTCAAGTGATGTTAAGAGTCGGTCGACGCGTGTGGGTAAAGTTGTACACCCCTGCAGGGTTATTAATCTATTTGAAAAGTTGTGTCCACAATTATGGACGACTTGGGAACAAACATGGGATCATAGAGATGAATAACCTAAATGTAAAACTTGGCAAGTAAGGTAAAGTGTGCTTAAGGATGCTTCCTCAGGGATCGAGGGGGTGATCCTAGATGGTAGCTTCAGTTGATGATGTTTTGGTGGATATCAAGAGATTATCAAAGCTAGTGATATCGCTTTCTTATTCCCTTTTAAAATGATCTATTTAGTCGAGCTTCTTCTTCTCCCTCTTGTTTTACAAACAAAGATAGCTTTATGCAAAATAACTCCACCAACCATAAGTCTTGCGGAGTACACCCTGTACTCAGCCTTGCTTTGTTGGTACTTTTGCAGCAGGTAAGCATTACCATAAAAGATGAGTTTTGTACAACATCAACATCGACGAGTAGCTTGGGGTTCCTGGTCGGCAGCCTGGAATCTATGGATTGGGACGTCATCGTTATGCTTCAGGCCTCTTAGGACATTTGCTAAGCTTTCTATACTTAATAGCATAATTTGCCTTCCGTTGTTTGATGTTTGTGGTCAGTGACCTCCTCTTGTAATAATTTGGTTCTCTGCTCAGTTATGAGCTCGTTGTAATAATTTTTGTGTCGTAGGGTCACTGTAATGTTACCGATTCTTTCTCTGTATGCTTC
The DNA here is from genome assembly GCA_023614405.1 of Avena insularis. Classification (NCBI taxonomy): domain Eukaryota; kingdom Viridiplantae; phylum Streptophyta; class Magnoliopsida; order Poales; family Poaceae; genus Avena; species Avena insularis. Next base: position 319,343,716 of record CM042686.1, read on the forward strand.
CATGTTTTAGGTTAGGCTTATATCAGACAGAGGTCTGGGATTTGTCTAGCCCTAATCCTGGGGGTGTCACAGCCATCCTCTTCTTTGCCTATGCGGCTTTCGAGGTCGCAGACGCGCTTATATAGCACCTCCGTTTCCTCGGACTCGCTAGGCATCACGATGCGTCCAGGAGGGCCTCCTCTTGCAAGTCGCCGCGGGATCGAAGGGCGCGAGTCCGTAGTCGTTTCCGTCGGCCTTCTAGTCACGGATATAAAACCACTTGTCTCTCCACCCTTGGACGGACGCGGTGAGCTTGATGGCAAAATAGGTGACAGTGGAGTTGACGTGGATCCCACATCCTCCTACGTCATAGACTACCGAACCAGATGCCGACTATCGTTTCAGCTTAAAAAGCCTCTTGAAGAGGCCAAAGTGTGGCTCGATTCCGAGCCAGCACTCCCAAAGCGTAATGAAGCAGGAGATGTGGAGAATGGAATTTGGGGACAGCTGATAAAGCTGGAGCCCATAGAAACAAAGGAGACCCCTGAAGAAAGGATGTAGGGGAGAGAAAGACCTCGGATGATGAACGCAAGGAACATCACCCAGAAACCCGGAGGAGGAGAAGGGATTACCTCGTCGCTGGGCACTCGTGAATCGTCTTCCGCGGGTGGAAGAACTCCATCTTGACGATGAAGATGCAGCTCGGAAGATTTGATGATGGACGCTCGCCAGGCGCCATTGGTGACGCAGTAACCGACTCGACCTACTACCCGAGACCTAGCCTATCTATATAAAGGCTAGAAGGGGGCGGCGAGGAGGATCATCACAACCCTAGTTTCCACAACTCTCGCCAGATTGCATCTGCGTGCCCTTGTAATCTTCGATTCCTTCGTTAATCCCAAGAGAAGACAAGCAGGAGTAGGGACCTCTACGAGACATGAACCTGGGTAAATCTTGCATCCATGTGTGCTTGTTTGCTAGCCGATTGATGCCTCTAGCACTCCCTCCGTCTCCAAAACCCAAGTCCAAAACAATGGGCATTGACGAGTTGAACCCTCGTCAACTAGAGTTACCGCATGTTCACCACCAAGGAGACTGATAGAAAGAGCTTGCAACGTGGAAATATGGAGGTGAATGCAGTTATGCCAGCTATGACGAGGTATATGCCTAGGGCAGATCAGGATATTACTTGGAATATCAAGGATCACCCCAAGCTCATGCCGAGTCGGGGATCATATGCATTGGTGCTAGATCCGATGTTCATTGGGCCAAATATCAATGTGAGATTCTTCAAGGTGCTGATTGACAATGGCAGTAGCATCAACATCATGTACAAGGACACAATGCACAAGTTGGGAATATCGAAGAACATGCTCCAAGTAACGAGGACAACTTTCCACGGCATTGTGCCAGGTATCTCTTATGAGCCCATTAGCAAGGTCCGGGTTGACATGTTATTCATTACAAGGGAGAACTGTCGGACTGAGAATTTGGAGTTTCAAGTTGTGAAGTTGGAAAGCGCATATCACACGTTACTCGATAGGCCTGCTCTTAACAAGTTTATGTAAAGTACACATAGCAGTTACTTGAAAATGAAATTTCTTGGGCCAAATGGAGTGATCACCATAACTGGGTACTTCAGGTGCTCGATAGAATGTGCTTCAGCCGGGTCAAACTTGGTCGAGTCACTGGTGATTGAACAAGAGAAAAGGAGAATCCAGGAGGTGGTTGCATTGGCTCAGTCCGCGCAGCTCCATATGTCGGTGCTGAGTAACCCGCATGGAAGTGTATCGTTTTTTAAGCAACAAAGGATACCAAGAAAGTTCCCATTAACGATAAGTTCCCAGAGTGCATTGTAACTATTGGTTCTAGGTTAAGTGACAAATAGGAAAGCAAGCTCGTCCACTTCCTCCGTGAGAATTGGGATATCTTTGCTTAGTCCACGTAGGATCTGCAAGGGGTACCGAGGGAATTGGCCAAGCACTCTTTGCATGTGAGACCCAGAGCTAAGCCGGTGAAGCAACATCTCCGCCACTTCGCCGAAGATAGAAGAAAGGTGATTGGTGACGAGATAGCTCGGCTCCTTGCAGCCGGGTTCATCATGGAAGTACTCTATCCGGATTGGCTCCCTAATCTGGTGCTTGTGGAAAAGAAAAAGGATGATCTGAATGTAGCAGTGGTGTGGCGTATGTGTATCGGTTACATGAACCTAAATAAGGCGTGTCCAAAAGATCCATTCCCACTACCGAGGATAGATCTGGTCATAGATTCGACTGCTGGGTGTGATTTGTTGTTATTTGTAGATGCATATTCTAGTTTCCACCAGATACCCCTGAACCTAGATGATCAAATAAAGACTGCTTTTATTACCCCGTATGGGGCTTATTGCTATCGCACCATGCCATTTGGCTTACCCAATGCAGGAGCAACGTATCAGAGGTGTATGAAAAAATTTTTACATGACAATATTGGGAAAATTTCCAAGTGTATGTAGATGATGTTGTGATAAAAACAAAGGAAAGAAAAACGCTCCTAGCTGATATCCGGCAAACATTCGCGAACCTAAGGAGGTTCCGAATGAAGCTTAACTCGGAGAAATATACCTTTCGTGTGCCGGTTGGGAAGCTACTCGGTTTTCTCGTGTGCAGCCGAGGTATCGAGGCCAACCCCACTAAAATCCGAGCTATAGAAAGAATGGAACTGAAGGGTTTCGCGGCATAGTAAATCAAAATTTTCTACGGATGCGAACAGAGGGAAAGCCAAGATCTAATCTAGGAGATGCAAACAATGAGAGAGATTGGATTAGATCTTCATACCCTTGAAGATTACAGTGAGCGTTAACGCTTAACGTGGGTGATGTAGTCGTACTCGCTTCTCCTCCTCGTGATCCGATCCGATCTAGCACCACAAGTGGCGGTGCCTCCGTGAGATGCAAACGTGCAGCACCTCGACGTATCCTCCTTCCTTGGTCCAGCAAGTATGGTGGAGAGATGGGTTGGATCTACAACGCGATGGCGCGGTGCAATTGGTGGAGAATTTCTGCAGCAGGGCTTCGCCTACAAGCAGTCGGGAGGGAGAGAGGAGGGCAGCAGGGCGGCTAGGGTTGGAGGGGAAGGTGTAGGGGGGAGGAGGCGCACCAGCCCTCTATATATAGAGGGGGGGGCGGCCAGCCCTTGCCCCTCCTCCAAGCCTTGGGCCGGCGGCCAAGGGATAAGGAGTGGGGGTTGAGGACTCTACCCTCTTCTAGAAACCCTATCTCTAGTTTAAACGATTTAAACTCTCTAGGATCGGCTGGGCCCTATGGGGCCTTGTGCCCCTAGCCAAATGCGGCCAGGACACTCCCTCATAGGCCCATGCTCCCTCCCGGAAGGTGGGACCACGTTGGCCCCCTTCCGGAAGGTTCTAGAAGCTTCCGGTACAATACCGATTAACCCGGAACAATTCCGAACTCCAAAAACTGCACTGTCTTATATGAATCTTATTCTCCGGACCACTCCGGAACCTCTCGTGATGTCCCGGATCCCATCCGAGACTCCGAACAAAAATTCATAAACCAAGTATCCAATCTATCCTAGCGTCGAGACACGTTAAGTGTGTGACCCTGCGGGTTCGAGAATATGCAGACATGATCTTCTATCAATAGTCAACAGCGGGGTCTGGGCACCCATATTGACTCCCACACATTCATCGATGATCATATCGGATGAACCACGATGCTAGGATTAAATCAATCCCATATACATATTCCCTTTGTCTCGCGATATTTTACTTGCCCGAGATTCGATCGTCGGTACCGTCATACCTAGTTCAATCTCGTTCACAGCAAGTACTTTACTTGTTCCGTAATCCGATATCACTTTGTGATTAACTCCTTAACCACATGCTTGCAAGCGGTGTTGATATCGACACGAGTGGGCCCAAGTATATCTGTCCGACTTGGGAGGACAAATCCCATCTCGATACATACAACCCAGATACTTTCCCGATCACCGAGAGACACCTTTATGATCACCCTCTCATAGGATGACGTTTGATGACCTCAAAGCTTTCTTCCGATACCAGGGAGTTGTATTATCTCATGGTCTAAGGAATACAATATTTGACATAGGAAAAGCTTCGCAAAGATGAACACAATGACACGATCTAATTGCTTCGCTTAGTTTGGGTCTGTCCACCACATCATTCTCCCAATGATATGATCTCATTATCAATTGATAACTCATGTCTATGGTTAGGAAACCTTAACCATCATTGATCAATGAGCTAGTCCATAGAGGCGTACTAGGGACACGGTGTTGTTCACAAACCACACAAGTATTAATGTTTCCGCTTAATACAATTCTAGCATGGAATATAAACTTTATCATGAACAAGAATTATAATAATAACATCTTTATTATTGCCTCTAGGGCATAATTCCAACAGTCTCCCACTTGCACTAGAGTCAATAATCTAGTTTACATTTGGCAACAATCTCACACCCATGGCACTGAGGTGCTGATCATGTTTTACACGTGAAAGAGGTTTAGTCAATGGATCTGCGACATTCAGATCTGTATGTACTTTGCTGATCTTCGATCTCCATCCGCTATATAATCTCGAATTATATGAAACTTATGTTGATATGCTCGGTCTTTGGATGATATCTTGGTTCCTTAGCGAGTGCTATGGCGCAGATGTTGTCACACAATATCTCCGGTGGGTCCAATGCACTTGAACCACGCCAAGCTGATGAAGTTTCGATCCAAACTCCTTCACTTGACGCTCGCAGATCCATGTATTCCGCTTTCATCAGAGATCCCGCGATCACGCTTTGCTTGCAGCTTCTCCAGCTCACAGCTCCTCCATTCAAAATATACACGTATTCTGTCTGAGATTTAGAATCATCCTTGTCGGTGTCGAAACTAGCATCGACGTAACCTTTTACGACGAGCTATTCATCACCCCCATAGACTAAGAACATTTCTTTAGTCCTATTCAGGTACTTTAGGATGTTCTTCACGGTTGTCCAGTGTTCCACTCCTGGATCACTTTGATATCTGCTCGTCAAACTAAGAGCATTGGACACATCCGGTCTAGTACACAGCATGGCATACATGATAGAACCTATGGCCGAGGCATAAGGCACTTTGCTCATAGCTTCCCTATCATTTCATCAGAATGGACACTGAGCCTTGCTCAATATCTTACCTGACAACATAGGCACTGAACCTTTCTTTGCCTTATCCATTCTGAACCTTTTCAGAACTTTGTCTAGGTATGTACTCTGGCTTAAAGCTATCAGGCGTCTTTATCTATCTCTATAGATTTTGATGCCCAATATATAAGCAGCTTCACCTAGATCTTTCATTGAAAAACACTTGTTCAAATAACTCTTCACATCGTTAAGCATGTTGATGTGATTTCCAATAATCAATATGTCATCCACATATAGTACCAAAAACATCACCGAGCTCCCACTCACTTTCTTGTAGATACAAGCTTCGTAGCAATTTGGAACAAATCCAAATCTCTTGATCACTTGATCAAAACGAAGGTTCCAACTCCGAGATGCTTGCTTCAGTCCATAAATGGAACGCTGAAGTTTGCATACTTTATCAGCATCCTTAGGATCGACAAAACCTTCGGGTTGCATCATATACAACTCTTCATCAATGTTGCCATTGAGGAACGCAGTCTTGACATCCATCTGCCATATTTCATAATCATGAAACGCAGCAATTGCTAATAAAATCCGAATGGACTTAAACATCGCTACGGGAGAGAAAGTCTCATCATAGTCAACACCTTGAACTTGTCGAAAACCTTTCGCGACAAGCCGTGCTTTATAGACGGTAACATTACCATCCGCGTCCGTTTTCTTCTTGAAGATCCATTTGCACTCAACGGCCTTTCGGTCGCTAGGAGGGTCCACCAAAGTCCATACTTGGTTTTCGCTCATAGATCCAAATTCGGATTTCATGGATTCTAGCCATTTCTCAGAGTCTGGGCTCATCATCGCTTCCTCATAGTTCGTAGGTTCACTGTCTTCTACTAACAAGACAGTCAAGACAGGGTTGCCGTACCACTCAGGAGGGGCACGCGACCTTGTCGACCCTGACGCTCAAGAGCAAAGATCGTCTCAAGCTTCATGATCCTTGTCATTAGCTTCCTCTATTGTTGGTAAAGGCTAATCGGAACAATTTCAGGTGCTGCGCTACTCTCCAACTCAAGAGAAGGTTCAATAACCTCGTCTAGCTCTACTTTCCTCCCACTCACTTCTTTCAAGAGAAACTCCTTCTCAAGAAAGGAACCGTTCTTGCATAACACTTTGCCTTCGGTTTTGTGATAGAAGGTATACCCAATAGTTTCCTTAGGGTATCCTATGAAGACGCATTTCTCGCTTTGGGTTCGAGCTTGTCGGCATCAACTTCTTGACGTAAGCCGCATCCCCAAACTTTAAGAAACGACAACTTAGGTTTAGCACCAAACCACAGTTCATACGGTGTCGTCTCAACGGATTTAGATGGAGCCCTATTTAAAGTGAATGCGGTTTCTAATGCATAACCCCAAAATGATACCGCAAATCAGTAGAGACATCATAGATCGGACCATATCTAATAGGGTTCAATTCCGGCGTTCAGACACACCATTGCGCTGTGGTGTTCCGGGTGGCGTGAGTTGTGAAACGATTCCCCTTGCTTTAAGATGCGTGAGAAAATCATAACTCAAATATTCACCTCCACGATCGGATCGTAGAAACTTAATCTTTCTGTTATGATGGTTCTCCACTTCATTCTGAAATTCTTTGAACGTTTCAAACGTTTCAGATTTATGTTTCATTAAATAGATATACCCATATCTACTTAAGTCATCGGTAAAAGTGAGAAAATAGCGATATCCACCAAGGCCGAAACACTCATCGGTCGCATACATCGGTATGTATGATTTCCAACAAGTCCGTTGCTCGCTCCATCATACCGGAGAACGGGGTTTTGATCATCTTGCCCATGAGGCATGGTTCGCATGTGTCAAATGATTCAAAATCAAGAGACTCCAAAAGTCCATCAGAATGGAGTTTCTTCATGCGCTTTACACCAATATAACCTAGACGACAGTGCCACAAATAAGTAGTATTATCACTATCTACTTTGCATCTCTTAGCCTCAATGTTATGGATGTGTGTTTCATCCCTTTCGAGATTTAGAAGAAATAAACCATTCACAAGAGGTGCATGACCATAAAAGATGTTACTCATATAAATAGAACAACCATTATTCTCCGATTTAAATGAATAACCGTCTTGCAATAAACACGATCCAGAAATAATGTTCATGCTCAACACAGGCACATAATAACATGTATTAAGGTTTAAAACTAATCCCGAAGGTAAAACTAAGGAGAGCGTGCCGACGGCCATCACATCAACTCTTGATCCGTTGCCAACGCGCATCGTCACCTCATCCCTAAGCCGTCTATTCCGTAGCTCTGTTTGAGTTAAAAGTATTAGCAACGAACCAAGATCAAATACCGTGCACTACAATGAGGGCTAGTAAGGAAAACATCAATAACATGTATATCAAATATACCTTTGATGGTGACCTTCTTGTCCGCTAAGTACTTGGACGATTCTTCCAGTGACCCTTGTCCTTGCAATAGAAGCACTCAGTTTCCGTCTTGGGTCCAGACTTGAGCTTCTTCTCAGCAGGGGCAACGCGTTTGCCGCCTCCTTTCTTGAAGGGCTTCTTTGCACCCTTACCTTTCTTAAAGGAGGGCTTGTTGACCATCAACACATGATTATCCTTTTTGATGTCCACCTCCGTAGCCTTCAGCTTTGCGAAGAGCTCGGTGATCGTATCAGTGGAACCAATCTGATTATGAGTCACTACAAAACTTTTGTAGCTGGGAGGGAGTGATTGCAGAACCCTGTCAATCTTGAGCTCCTCTGGAATCTTGCAGTCCAGTTGCTCAAGGCGTTGAGTGTAGCCCGACATCTTTATGGCGTGCTCACTAACGGAACTCCCTTCCTCCATCTTGCAGTTAAAGAACTTCTCAGAGATCTCATATCTCTCAGAACGGGCCTGAGTCTGGAACATAGTTTTCAACTCTTTGAGAATCTCAAAGGGCCCGGGATAGTTTTCAAAACGATTTTGAAGTTCCGGTTCCATAGCAAACAACATGGTGCTCTTAATCACACCATAATCATCTTTGTGCGACTGATAGACAGCTTTCTCATCAGCCGGCGCAGTCGCAGCAGGGGGTTACCTAACGCTTTCTCAAGGACATTCCTTTTGTCTTAAGCTTTCCTTTTGTCCTCCAGACAGAATGATTCTCAGATTGCGGAACCAATTGGTGAAGTTAGACCCATTGTTCTTAAGCTTTTCTTTCTCAGCAAAAACGTTGAAGTTGAAGTTGGACTTAGCCATTTGATCTACAATATTTGCAAGTACAAATTAGACTATGTTCATGATAACTAGTTCAACTTTTAATCAAATTACTAGATGAACTCCCACTAAATTCAACATCCCTCAAGTTGTTTAGTGAACACGATCCAAATTCACCACACCTAATCCGATCTTCACGAGAAGAGATGTGGTTTCAATGGTGGACAACGAAGTGTCGATCATATCATTCATATGACTCATGCTTAACCTTTTGGTTCATGTGTTCCGAGGCCATGTCTGTACATGCTAGGATCGTCAAGTTAGACCCAAGTATTTCCGCGTGTGCAAAACTGGCTTGCACCCGTTGTATGTGAGCGTAGAGTCTATAGCACCCGATCATCACGTGATGCTTGGACACGACGAACTTTCGCAACGGTGCATACTTGGGGAGAACACAGTTTTATCTTGATCTTTAAGTGAGGAATCATCTTATAATGCTACCGTCGCGATCTAAGCATTATAAGATGCATAAAAGGATAAACATCACATGCATATAACTTTATGTGACATGGTATAGCCAATCTTCGCGCAATGATCTCCATCTTGTGCGTTCCGGCATGATCTCCATCACTTCACCATGATTGCCTCCACCCCGAATAGCAACTACAACTATTGCTAACTACTTAGCGATAAAGTAAAGCTATTACATGGCGTATAAGAAGTTGACTCGCAGGTCATACACAATTATAAAGACAACCATATGGCTCCTGCCGGTTGTGTACTCATCGACATGCAAGTCATGAAACATTACAAAACATGATCATCGCATACAATATACACATCACATCTTGGGCCATACCATATCACAGAAAACACTCCCTGCAAAAACAAGTTAGACGCCTCTACTTTGTTGTTGCATGTTTTACGTGGCTTATGGGAGTAGATGCTAAGAACGATTCTTACCTACGGAAAGCCACAACGGTGATATTATGGTTGCCAAACTCCGGTGTTAATCCCATGACAACTATAGTGAGAGAAACTGACATCCACCAGCCGCATGTGTGGAACAAGCCACACGTCAAGTGCGAGCGGTCTCATGACATCATCGTAAGGTTGGCCTTGAACGATTAAATCTCACTATACCGCGTCTTAAGATGAACACAAACATGAGGATTGCAACAGAAAACATCAACGCGCCAACAACCATGTTGCGTTCTACTCGTGAAACACATCTACGCATAGATCTAGCTCGATACCCTTTGAAGGGTTTCGGCATAGTAAATCAAAATTTTCTACAGATGCGAGCAGAGGAAAGACAAGATCTAATCTAGGAGATGCAAACAACGAGAGATTGGATTAGATCTTCATACCCTTGAAGATTCGCTGAGCGTTAAACGCTCGGAACGTGGGTGATGTAGTCGTACTCGCTTCTCCTCCTCGCGATCCGATCCGATCTAGCACCACAAGTGGCGGTGCCTCCGTGAGATGCAAACGTGCAGCACCTCGACGTCTCCTCCTTCCTTGGTCCAGCAAGTATGGTGGAGAGATGGGTTGGATCTACAACGCGATGGCGCGGTGCAATTGGTGGAGAATTTCTGCAGCAGGGCTTCGCCTACAAGCAGTCGGGAGGGAGAGAGGAGGGCAGTAGGGCGGCTAGGGTTGGAGGGGAAGGTGTAGGGGGAGGGGGCGCACCAGCCCTCTATATATAGAGGGGGGGTGGCCAGCCCTTGCCCCTCCTCCAAGCCTTGGGTCAGCGGCCAAGGGATAAGGAGTGGGGGTTGAGGACTCTCCCCTCTTCTAGAAACCCTATCTCTAGTTTAAACGATTTAAACTCTCTAGGATCGGCTGGGCCCTATGGGGCCTTGTGCCCCTGGCCCAATGCGGCCAGGACACTCCCTCATAGGCCCATGCTCCCTCCCGGAAGGTGGGACCACGTTGGCCCCCTTCCGGAAGGTTCTAGAAGCTTCCGGTATAATACCGATTAACCCGGAACAATTCCGAACTCCAAAAACTGCACTGTCTTATATGAATCTTATTCTCCGGACCACTCCGGAACCTCTCGTGATGTCCCGGATCCCATCCGAGACTCCGAACAAAAATTCATAAACCAAGTATCCAATCTATCCTAGCGTCGAGACACGTTAAGTGTGTGACCCTGCAGGTTCGAGAATATGCAGACATGATCTTCTATCAATAATCAACAGCGGGGTCTGGGCACCCATATTGACTCCCACACATTCATCGATGATCATATCGGATGAACCACGATGCCAGGATTCAATCAATCCCATATACATATTCCCTTCGTCTCGCGATATTTTACTTGTCCGAGATTCGATCGTCTTGCATCATACCTAGTTCAATCTCGTTCACAGCAAGTACTTTACTCGTTCCGTAATCCGATATCACTTTGTGATTAACTCCTTAACCACATGCTTGCAAGCGGTGTTGATATCGATTACCGAGTGGGCCTGAAGTATATCTCTCCGACTTGGGAGGGACAAATCCCATCTCGATACATACAACCCAACAGATACTTTCCGATCACCTGAGATTCACCTTTATGATCACCCTCTCATAGGATGACGTTTGATGACCTCAAAGCTTTCTTCCGATACCAGGGAGTTGTATTATCTCATGGTCTAAGGAATACAATATTTGACATAGGAAAAGCTTTGCAAAGATAAACACAATGACACGATCTAATTGCTTCGCTTAGTTTGGGTCTGTCCACCACATCATTCTCCCAATGATATGATCTCATTATCAATTGACAACTCATGTCTATGGTTAGGAAACCTTAACCATCATTGATCAATGAGCTAGTCCATAGAGGCGTACTAGGGACACGGTGTTGTTCACAAACCACACAAGTATTAATGTTTCCGCTTAATACAATTATAGCATGGAGTATAAACTTTATCATGAACAAGAATTATAATAATAACATCTTTATTATTGCCTCTAGGGCATAATTCCAACAGGAACTGCCAGAGTGCCTTAACAATGTGCAGAAGTTCACTAGTTACCTGACATCGTTAATTCGGTTTGTATGTCGGCTGGGAGAGAAGGAATTTCCCCTCTATAAGCTAATGAAAAAGGCAGATAAGTTCGTTTGGACACCATAAGCTAATAACACATTTCATGAACTGAAAAAGATGCTAGGCTCTACACCAGTGTTAGCTTCACCACTATCCAAAGATCCAATGTTTCTCTATATAGCAGCGACCAACCAAGTCGTAAGTGTCCTGGTAGTGGTGGAGCGTGATGAAGAAGGTAAGTCAGTGCAGAGGCCAATATATTACCTGAGCGAGGTACTGGCCACTTCCAAGCAGAACTATCCTCACTATCAAAAGATGGCCTATGGTATGTACATGGCACCCAATAAGCTCAAGCATTACTTTGAGGAACACCCCATAAAAGTGATATGTGAAGCGCCCATATCCGAGATAATGAGTAACAAAGATGCGAGTGGCCGGATTGCAAAATGGGCAATTGAGTTAGCCCCTTATGCACCACGGTTTCATAGAATGGGTGCCATAAAGTCTAAAGCGGTAGCTGAGTTTTTCGTGGATTGGGCCGAGATGCAGTACGAACCACCTTTGCCGGACTCAAATTACTAGAGGATGCACTTTGATGGATCAAAGCTGAAGGAAGGATTAGGGGCTAGGGTAGTGCTTACCTCGCCCAAGAAAGATTAGCTGAAATAAGTGCTCCAGATCCATTTTCGATAATCGAACAATGTGGCCGAATATGAGGCGCTCGTGCATGGACTGAAGGTGGCAAAACAGGTTGGGATACATCGGATAGAATGCTTAGGCGATTCAGATTTTGTGGTGTAGCAAGTATCTGGCAATTGGAATGCCCTAGATGCAAACATGGCCCTTTATAGATTTCATGTCCAAAAGATATGTGGGTACTTTGAGGGATGTGAATTCCATCACGTACCTCGGCTTGAAAATGAAGCAGCCGACATACTGTCTAAGCTGGGGTCATCTCGGCAGCCCATCCCGCTAGGAGTTGCTTTGGAGCATCTAAGAAAACCATCTATCACACGCTCACCAGAATCCGAATGAATTTATATCCCGACAAACCCCAGATCGGAAGATACACCTATGGACATTGACTAGGGGAACACCTCAGCAAACTCGGGGACAGCCTCGCAGCACCTAGGGACTATTCAGCTTGATCCGGTGGGAGTTATGTTGGTTGATGCAATGGAAATTGATGAACTTTTCCTAGTACGTTCTATACCAACACGAGAAAGCCAATATTTGAGTTCTTGAAGGATGGAACTTTGCCGAGTGATGAAGTACTTTCAAGGCAAATCCATAGGAGAGCAAAGGCATACACCATCATCAACGCCAAACTATACAAGAGAAGTGTCACAAGTGTTCTGCAGCGATGCTTTGACCTGGAAGAAGGGCTAGAAATCATCCGAGATATACATCAGGGGGAATGTGGGCATCACACATCATCTAGAGCCTTAGTGGCAATAGCTTTTTGGCATGGATTTTACTAGCCTAGTGCCTTGGAACAAGTAGAGGAACTAGTTAGGAAATGCAATGGTTGTCTAAGGTACGCCACCAAGACACACATGCCAATGTCGGAACTAAAAACTATACCAATCACTTGGTCATTCGCTGTATGGTGCCTAGATATGGTTGGACCATTTAAGCCGGCTAAGGGGAACATGACTCACATCTTGGTCACGGTGGACAAGTTTACCAAGTGGATTGAAGTGAAGCCAATCAGAAAGTTTGATGGAGCTACAACCGTAACATATCTCAAAGATATTATTATCAGATACAGTTATCGTCATAGTATCATAACTGACAATGGCACCTATTTTGCTGAAGGATCATTTGCATGATTCTGCCGAGATAAGAAGATCCGGCTAGATGTTGCATCAGTAGCCCACCCTGCATCGAACGGACAAGTGGAAAGATCCAACGGACTAGTTTTGTCCGGGATAAAACCTCGGCTCATGGAGTCTCTACAAAGATCAGCGGGGTGCTGGATAGAAGAACTACCAGCAGTATTGTGGAGTTTAAGAACAACACTGAATCCATCAACAGGCTACACACCATTCATTCTGGTATATGGGGCATAAGTTGCATTACCAGCTGACATAGAACATGACTCTACCAGGTCGACCAATGCACAGAAGCCAAAGTGCAAGAAGCCCGACAAAATGATGTTGATCTGTTGGAAGAAGAGAGAGAACTGGCCTTGTCCATATCCTCCATATATCAGCAAAATCTCCGACGCTGCCATAGCCAGAAACTAAACCCCTGATTCTTTCGAGAAGGTGATCTGGTACTTCGGCTGGTGAAGCGCATTCCCAGTGTCGGGGGGATGACCCTCGTGTAGGCCAAGCCAGGTTCAACTGGCCGGCTCTAGGGAGATCTGGCCGGATGGCCACAAGAACAATGAACCACAGCCAGGTGGAACACTCCACCTGGTCTGCCTCAAGATTCCCAGGCTGGCCCGTCTAGCCGGGGGGCCAGGACAGTCGGCTGGGTGGCCACCTCTACCCGGTCGCCTCGGAACCGTTTTCCCAAGGTACGGGAGGGAGTGAAGCTCCTTGTTGAGCGCGCCCTTGACCGGACAGGCTGGCATGCCGCCCTGCCGTCACTACCAGACGAGGATGCCAAAGCGCCAAGGCTGGAGGCTGACGAGTAAAGCACCGGCTGGCGGATAAAGCTCCGGCTGATGGATAAAGCTACGGCTGATGGATAAAGCACCAAGTTGATGGATAAAACACAGGGTGATAGCCAAAGCAGAGGCACCGACACGCTGTGGTGCCGTCCCCACCTGTACTGGAGCTTGACCGGGTCCTGTACCACTGGCTGGATCCGGCAGCCGGCCCACTTTGTAAACCCAAAGCCCAAATAGTAAACCCTAGAGCCCACATTGTAACCTACCCTTCCACTAGTATATAAGGAGGGGTAGAGCCAGGGTTCTTGGTAAGAGCATTATGAGTGATAAGTTAGCTTGAATCGACAAGTGTAGTAGCTCATCTTCCTCTAGCTCTCTATAGCAGCTAGGGAAACAGCTCAAGGAGCACTTGTATTGAGCATCTGCTCCCCATATAGTAGATCCTTGCAGGAGTAGGAATGTTACCTCGACAAGAAGGCTCCAAACCCAGGTACATCGCGATGTTTGTAGTATCCGTGCCTAACCCGTTGTGAGTAGCCACCGCTAGCATCCTGATAGTCCCCTCTCATGCCATCCACAATGGTACTACCGTGTTCCACACCACGACAGTTGGCGCCCATAGTGGGGCACAACGCTTCGGCTGGGGTCATCTTTCGCACGGGACTTCCGCTTGTCACCGGGGAGGGAGTCGCCTCTGGCCTCGTCCTCACCTTCGGCTCCTTCGACTACGTCCTCAGCAATGCATCCTGCTCCAATGGGGAAACCTTCCCAAGTGACGTCTCCGTCATGCACTTCGGCGAGCATCGCGTCTACGTCGCCACCGTTGTTGAGGATTTCCCTTGCAAGGTCATCACCATCTCCGGCGCGCCTCCAGGCTTCTCTGCCCCGCTCCTCGCTAGCGGTAGCGTCGAGGTCATGATGCCTAGCGCAGGCGAAGGTCGCCGCCCACCTCTGGAGCGCGACACGAGCGCCAAAGACGTTGCCCCGCGCAAGCAGGGCGCAGACCCCTTGGCGGACTCCATCCAGAACCTTCGCATTCCCATCGCTCCCGAGCTGGACCTGACCGCTACAGCAGCTGCACTGGAGGCCATGCACCAGAACCTCCTGGAGGAAGCCAGCAAGGTCGCCACCCGCCAACAATGCCTGGACGCAACCATGCGCGAGTACAACACCATGCACGGTTTCTCCCGCTTACCTGGTGCCAACAGGAGTCACCCTAGGGTTGCAAATTAGGTTCGGAGCTGGTCCTAGCTGCTGACTCACGTGTCACCACGGCTCAGCCAGTTTCCAGTACCTCGGCCAAGAACATGAGGGCCACAGAAGGTGCCGTTGCGGAGCTTAGCCACTTGGAGGGTGACGAGTTGTGTCACCAACAGGCACGCGTCTAGCTCCTTGTCGCTACAGCCAACAGGCAACAGGCCGAGGCAGGCACGAGCCTCGGAGGAAACAACAAGATCCAATAGCCTCGCCGGGTGGGTGATCTGGCTACAGGTAGGAGAAAGGCCTCCTCTCTGAACATTACAAGGCAGAACAACCGTCCGCGCGGCGGATCAGCCGGTCGCGGGCAAAACCCGCACAAAGCCACTAGCAGGAAGCGCGATCTGGCTGACGAACCCGCGTAAACCAATGCGCCACCAAGTCCCGCCTTTCAGGACGATTTGGCCCACTCCAGCCAGAGGAGCCGTGGGATGCGCGCGCGCATCGACCTGTTAGTCCAGTCACGCGTGCTGGATGAGGAAAGTCAAGCTGGCCCAAGATGTTTCGGACCACAGATCCGGAATGAACCGTTTCCAAATGGATTTTCGCTCCCAAGGGACACGCCAAAGTACAATGACACGGTCAAGCCGGAGGATTGGCTGGTGGTTTACACCACCGCGGTGGGCATCGCAAACGGCAACCACCGGGTGGCTGTGCGCTACGTCCCGCTCATGCTCCTCGACTCAGCCAGGACATGGCTCAACAACCTCCCTGACAACAACATCAATGCTTGGATTGACTTTGAGCAGGCGTTCGTTCGCAACTTCACCGGCACCTACAAGTGTTTGAGTCACCCCGGCGAGCTCGCCCTTTGTGTTCAAGGCAAGGACGAGACCGACCGCTCCTACATCACCTGGTGTACAAGCATGCACAACTCTTGCAAGGGCGCGAGCACCAAACAATCGACTTCTTCATCAACGGCTGTAGGGACGGCACCATGCTCAAGCATAAGCTTAGCCTGGTGAAACCAGATACCATGGCCAAGACCATGGAGATCACATACAAGTACACCACAATGGACGCGGCAATGAAAAGGTCCATCCGGTTGGACGGCCAGGGGCAGATCATCGTGGAGGTCACCACGGACCGGCGCTAGCCGGACGGGAACAACCATAACTCTAGGCGGCATGATAACCGCCACGACAAGATGAAAGACGACCAGCCGGATAAGTAATATGGTTCCCGGCAGGTGGCAGCCGTTCAAGAGCACCTGGCTGTAGGCGACAGCCGGAGACAGAAGCCCGACGACCGGCCACCTCGGCCCAAGTATACCATCGAATCGATGCTTGATGGCCCATGCAAGTTCCACAGCGGCGGCAACAAGCCGGATACACATACAACTCGCCAGTGCACCTGGACAAAGAACATGGCCGAGGTTTGTGGTTTACCATCGCCACCCCCTCCTCCGCTAGCCGATGGGCAGCAGGACAACCGCGAGCACCAGAACCGCCAGGATGAAGATGGAGGAGATTATCCTTATCGGGTAGGGAACTACCAAATCTTCACCACCGATCTGGAAACCAAGCACAACAAAAGGCACCACGAGGCGGAGGTGAACGCAATCGTTCCCCCCGTTCCTCAGTTCTTGAACTGGACCGAGCAAGAGGTCGAGTGGAGCCAGAAGGACCAGCCGGACATGCTACTGCATCCGGGCACATACGCCATGCTCCTGGATTCCATCATCATCTCCAAGAAGCACTCATGCAGGTTCTCCCGCATCTTGGTGGATGGAGGAAGCAACATCAACCTCATGTACCGCAGCTCCCTAGACCGGCTCGGCATTAGTGAGTCCCAACTAGAGCCATCCAGCACCTCCTTCCACGGAGTCGTTCCAGGTCCATCTCACTCGCCCATCGGCAGGATCCGACTCGACGTCATCTTCGGCACGGAAGACAATTTCCGCCACGAGCTTATCTGGTTTGAGGTGGTCAACCTCTATAGCGCATACCATGCCATCCTGGGACGCCCCGTGCTAACCAAGTTCATGGCAGTGCCGCACTACGCGTACCACAAGATGAAGCTCCCCGGGCCAAAGGGAGTAATCACCATCGCGGGTGATGACAGACGGTCGGTGGAATACTCCACTCATGGATCCAAGATCACCGAGGCCATGATCATCACGGAAGAGAAGCACATCATCATGCAGAACATGGCGGCCCTGTAGGCTGGCGAGCCAAAGTCGGCCAGGGAAGCACAGTTCAAGCCATCAAAGGGTACCAAGAAGATCCTGCTAAATGAGGCCGAGCCAGACAAGTTCGTCCTGGTCAGAGACAACCTTGATAGCAAATAGGAAAGCGCGCTCGTCGACTTCCTCCGTGAGAATCGGGATATCTTCGTATGGTCCCTCAAGGACTTGCCGGGTGTTCCGAGGGAGCTCGCCGAGTACTCTTTACATGTCAAGCCGGATGCAAAGCCGGTACAGCAATCACTGTGCCGCTTCACGGAAGAGAAGATAAGAACCATTGGTGAAGAAATCTCCCGGCTACTCATAGCCAGATTCATCATGGAGGTTTTCCACCTAGAACGGTTGGCAAACCCAGTGCTGGTGCTGAAAAAGAACAAGACTTGGCGCATGTGTGTTGACTACACCAGCCTCAATAAGGCATGCCACAAAGATCCGTTCATGCTGCCAAGGATAGACCAAGTGATCGACTCCATAGTCGGCTGCGAACTGTTGTCGTTTCTGGATGCGTATTCCGGCTACCACCAGATCCGGCTGAACCCCACTGATCAAATAATGACAGCATTCATCACCCCATACGGGACCTACTGCTACACCACCATTCCATTTGGACTGAAAAATGCAGGCGCCACATACTAGCGCTACATGTAGAAGTACCTACATCGCAAATCGGCAGAAACATGCACGCCTCTATCGATGACGTGGTGGTCAAGACAAACGAGATGCAAACGCTCCTCAAAGACCTGAAGGAGACATTCGCCAACCTTCACCGGTTCCAGATGAAGCTGAACCCGGAGAAGTGCGTATTTGGCGTCCCAGCCTGCCAGCTCCTTGGTTTCCTCGTCTCAAAACGTGGAATCAAGGCCAACTCGGAGAAGATCAGCGCAATCGAGCGCATGCGGCCACCATAGAATCTGCACGACATGCAGAAGCTCACTGGATGCCTAGCCTCTCTTAGCCAGTTCATCAGCTGGGTGGGTGAGAAGGCACTCCCCCTGTACCAGCTCATGAAGAAAATGGACAAGGCCTTCCGCGACCTCAAGCGCATGTTATCCTCCCTGCCAATACTGGTGTCCTCCACCATAAAGGATCCAATGCGATGTACATTGCAGCTACCAACCAGGTTGTCAGCGCCGTGCTCGTGGTTGAATGGCGAGAACAAGGAAACGCTCAGCTGGTTCAATGCCCAATGTACTACCTAAGTGAGGTACTCTCGCTGTCAAAGCAGAACTACCCTCACTATCAGAAGCTGGTGTATGGCGTGTACATGGCCGCCAAGAAACAGAAGCACTACTTCCAAGAGCACTCCATCCGGGTAGTGGCATTAGCCCCCTAGCGTAGATCATCAGTAACAAGGACGCCACAGGCCGGGTGGCGAATTGGGCAATAGATCTCACCACGCACTACATCCGGTACAAACCTAGAATGACGATCAAGTCTCAGGCCCTGGCGGACTTCCTCATCGATTGGGCAGAGACGCAATACCTGCCTCCATGTTCCGACACCACGCATTGGATGCTACACTTCGACGGCTCCAAGATATACGGGGGACTCGGAGCCGGGGTCGTCATCACCTCTCCAAAGGGGGACCAGCTGGAGTACGTGCTGCAAATCCACTTCCGCGCATCTACCAACATCGCCGAGTATGAAGCACTTGTACACGGCCTCAAGATGGCAAAAGAGATCGGCATCAGGCGCATCCTCTGCTTCAGTGACTCAGACCTGGTGGTGCAACAAGTATCAGGCGATTGGGACGCCAAGGATGCAAATACGTTGCTATACCGCTTCTTCATACAACAGTTATGCGCCTGCTTTGAAGGATGTGAGTTCGACCATGTACCTCAAGCAAACAATGAAGCCGCATATGCACTCGCCCGCGTAGGGTCAACAAGAGGAGCATTTCCGCCTGGAGTCGCCCTACAGCACTTGTGCAAGCCCTCCATCACGCCATCTCCGGAATCTGACTCCATCATGCTGGATGCGGACCCGGGGACTGCCGTCTCCAAGCAACCCAGTGCCAGGCCGCACCCGTGTAACACCCCTAGTTTTAGTAATCCTCATTTAGGGATTGTTCGTGCATCATAAGCATTGCATGCATCCTTAACTAAAGAAATGTTGCAAGAAATAATTACAAAGTTTAAACCCTAATTCCCTTCCTCTTTGAAATGTATTCAAAAGGGTTTTTGTATTTTGAAAAGATCAAACATTAAGGAAACCAAACTGTTATAAAGGGTCCCTGTCATATTTTAATATGTTCACAAAGTTCTTGTAATTTGGAAATATTCAAAACAGTTTGGAATCTGAAAATACAAAATAATAAAGAGAGAAAACTAAATAGAAAAAGATTTTCTGAAATAAAAACCTGATTCTAACCTAACCTGGGCCATAGCCCATCTCTCTCCCTCTCTCTATCTGCCGCCCAGTGAAGCTAGCAGCCTCTGCCGCTCTTCCTTTTCCGCGGCCTGGTCCAGCCCAGCAGCAGCCCGTATCGCTTGGCCTCTTCTTTTCCTTTTCTTCTTCCTCCCAACAGAAGGACGCCGCCTAGAAGCTGCTGCGTGTCGTCGCCGGCGCCATACCTGCCTCGCCAAGCTGCCCGTCGCGAAGAGATGCGCGCTATCATGATGGACGACGTCTACAAGAACCCCATGCCACCGCCGGAAAACCCTAGCTTCCTCTTTTCTCCATATTTCCCCGTCGGCCGGAACCCTAGCTCGCAGGAGCTCTACCGTCCCACCATTTCCGAGCTCGCCCCACCTCCCTGAGGCCATAGTTGGATCCGCCGGGCTCTCCTCGTCTTCCTCGACAAGTCGTGCAAGCTAGAGTGGCCCTAGACGCTGCAATCGCCACCTCATGTCCGATCTCCGGTCGCTGCCGTAGGAATCAAATCTGGCCTTCTCCAGCTCCGTCGACACCGTCTCCACACTCAGGGTGAGCCTCTGGTCCCTGTGGACCTTCTCCCTTGTCCCCTCCCGCTTTTGTTCTTCCCCTCCACGGGCACCCGCAAGCACCACCGCTCGCCGCTGATGTGCTGCCCTCTCCGGTGACCGTTTCCTAGCGGTGTTGCCACTACTCGGTCCAACGCAGAGCCCCGCATCGAGCCAGCCCGCCCCCGAAGCCCCGCATCGCCTCTAGCGTCGCGTCCGTGCTCGATCTGGAGCAATGGTGTCGCTGACGTCAGCATGACATCAACGTGATGCAATAATCCCTTTTCCTTTTTATTTAAAATGTTTCTGTAATTATTTTGATAAATATTATATGACAGGTGGCCCTGTCTGTCAGACTTTTATTCATTTTGGAAATAATTTCTGAAATTATTAAACTTCTGACATGTGGGTCCAGCTGGAAAAATATTTAATAAATTCCAAAAAAATATTTCATTGTTTTAACAATTGATTTAAAAATTTATTAAAATTGGGAAAAATCATAACTAATTCATTTTAAATCAGAAATATATGTGTAATATATCAAAATGTTCAGAAAAATGAGATCTATCCAATAGACTCATAATCATGCATTGTTAAGCAACTTAAATGACAAGTTTAATGAGAAGAAAAAAATAACCCCTCTCATATGCATCCGGGGTTTCTCCGAATGAGGGTTTGCACCCCTTGGACCCTGTTTAAATTGCTAAGCATGTCTTAGGGTGTCATTTTAATACAATTTAACTTGTCATATTATCATCCTTGCCTGAGTATTGCATCGATGCCATGTGTTTATTGTTGTTTCCTCTTTCTTTCCAGTGTTTGGTTCTTTCTGGTAGAATACGATAGCAAGATCGATATCAAAGATAGAGATCAACACCATCGAAGCTTGAAGACCGAGATCAACACCATCGAAGGTTATCGATGAATGAACCAAGCAAATGAACCTGAAGTTCTATACCTGAGTATCAACAAGCAAAGGCAAGCAAAACCCCACACATGATATAAGCCTACTATTTCAAAGTATTTCATTCTTGCCATGTGCATACGATTCCAAAGTCTTTTATCGATAGATAGAGTAATCCTATCTGATGCATGTTTCCTTTGTAGCCTATATTCACCGATCCACTGCTCCTAGCATAACTAGGGTTGGCTTATGAGCTTCGCTAGAGCTATTATATCTATTGTGCTTAGCCAAGCTTAGTTGTTACCGCTGATCTATCCGGTTGATGAATCAGAGCTATGAATGAACCTAGTTGTACAGGATTACATGGTATGATCAGAGATGAAAGTTAAACATCCTAAGGCTTGTATGGGAGGCCACGTCGGGTTGTGGTTTTTGCAGTCCCATACTTGCCACCATTAGGACCTGAGTTCTTGCCTCTTGAACCAAGATGAGCGTACAACCACACGGGGGCCTGGAAACCCCCTCGACCAACTAACTTGCCTAGTAGATTCCATGAGTCACATAGTTCGGGCAGTCCATTCGACATATGCATGTTTGGTTGTTCTCGAAGGCGGTGTAGGAGGTGCATTCATACAGGTACGTAAGCGTGGCCGGGAACAGGAGAGACACGACCTCCGTAATATTGAACCCTGCGCACATCTCTAGGGACCGACTTTGGGACTTGACCCGTTACGGCGGCATCTCCTTAGGGCGTGACTCATGGTCTCGGCGAAAGCAAGGTAAAGGTAGTGTCCAATCGCTCTCTACCGGCCGTCCAAGGAAGAGGGCTAACGATATCTGGCATTAAGAGGAGGTTGGTACATGTGGGTAAAGTTGTGCACCCCTATAGGGTATTAATCTTTTCGAAAAGCCGTTTCCACGATTATGGACGACTTGGGAACGGATTCAAAGATCATAGAAAACTATAACCTAATCATAAAACTTGGCAAGTTAAGTAATGTGTGCTTAAGGATGCTTCCTCAGGGATCGAGGGGTGATCCTAGTTAGTAGGTTCGGCTGACAAAGTTTTGGTGGATATCAAAGATGATCAAAGATAGAAATATCGCTTTCTTATCCCTTTTTAAAAGGTGATATTAGGCAAGCTTCTCCTCTCTCTCTTTTACAAAGAAAGTTAGCTTTATGAAAAATAGCTCCACCAGCCATAAGCCTTGCGGAGTACACCCTGTACTCAGCCTTGCTTTGTTGATACTTTTGCAGTAGGTAAGTGTTACTATAAGAGATGAGTTTGTTACAACATCGACATCGACGAGTAGCTTGGGATTCCCGGTCGGCAGCCTGGAATCTATGGATTGGGACGTCATCATTATGCTTCAGGCCTCTTAGGCCATTTGTTAAGTTTGCTATACTTAATAGCATAATTTTCCTTCCGTTGTTTGATGTTTATGGTTAGTGACCTCTGCTTGTAATATTTTGGTTCTTTTCTCATTTATGGGCTTGCTGTAATAACTTTTGTGTCGTAGGGTCACTGTAATGTTACCGATTCTTTCTCTGTATGCTTCTGAGATTTAGGTTAGACTTATATAAGATGGAGGTCTGGGATTTGTCTAGCCTTAATCCCGGGGGTGTCACAGGTTTTGGTATCAGAGTAGTACCGACTGTAGGAAAACCTTTCTACTAGTCGATGTTGAGTCTAGTGTTTGTGAAAACTATTTGAAAGCTGAAAAGTATTTGCGAAAACTCTGGTATGCTTCTTTTTCCCCTTATCCAGTTTTTCTCTAACCCTAGGTCATCTTATCTTTTGTTGATTTGGAAATGTTTTGCTATCTCGTCTCGTCTTTCAAAACTTAATTGCCTTTTTGGCATGACGATTCTCAACCAGTTGACCTAGCATCGAGTTATCTAGAGTCAGTCGTGTGTGTTCCTTGTTTCCCTTTTCTCTTCTTCAGTTGACAGATTCCTTTCCATCATGATCTCTCTATCTCATGGGCCCACAACATCGTGCTGATGGTTCCACAGTGATCTGTTCAAGGCTTCGAGGTTTCCTTTCACCTCATGTGCCTCATTTTTGTTTGTTTGGGTACTTCAGAAGTTGTTTGTTCTATTGGAAGCGACCTCACGGTTACTACCTTATGGTACCCTCTGTGCTACTAAGTAGTAATTGCTCCTTTCTCAGGATTTTAGCCCTTGGACTTGAACCGAAGATCCCGGACTGTGCTGGATTCTGGTGTTGAGAATCTTCTACATGAAGCTGACCTTTAACCCAAGATCCATTTTGTTGATCCTTGTTGTTAATGTTCAAACATTACCTCAGGATGGCTAGTACCTTCTACTCTAGCCCTCAAGCTTGTGGTTATTGTCATTATTTAGTTGTGACAAATAAGGACTTCCCCTACCACATGCTATGGCAGATGTTCTTTAATGGAACCAAATTGATCACGACAAGAGTACTCCTCCTGAGTCTCACTTCTATACTCATGAGTCTGCCACACCTCCCTTTTCTGCATCGGTCCTCGGAAGATTGTTGACTTATGCATCCACATCTTGGGATTCCATCCTAAGCATGTTCCTTTTTCCCTTGTTGCTTCCGACCTTTGTCTACCAGTTGGTAGCCAAGTAATAAATGTGCATCAATGTATTTCGATGCAAGTTTTCTTGTGGTCCGTCAAGACAAACCATTTCGGGATGTTAGGAGAAACAAACTCCAGTACCTCGTCATATCTAGGACCAGGTCAAAGTGTTGTAATCCGCAGATCAATAAGCATTGATTATCTTCTGATCTGTTCTACCTTAAAGTATCACACCCTTATGTACTAAGAGGTCGTGCTGAGTTCATGATTCTCTTAATGAAGTGATACTTAAACACATACTTACCCACCATTCCTCCAAGCTTTCGTTCTCGTGAAGGATGTGTGTGCGTAACAATGTGGCCATCTGAGATTCTTAGCAATCATTATTGCTTTGGACCTCAACAAGGACATTTGTGTCATTCTTAGCGTGATGGTTACCCTATCACTAAGCGAAGTTTTACCATGTTACCAAGTCCGTTATTCTGGTACATTCCCTTTGGTCAAAGAGTTAGGCTTGTGCCAGAACTCTGAGACTATGTCTCTTGCCATACCAAGCAAGTTTCCTCTCGAACTAAGTGACATATCGGTGGTTCGTGATATTCTAGATGTCTACTAGAAGTATCGCCATGTCGCCACATGACCGAGTTTGTCAAGTTTTTGAGCAAGAAAGGTCTCTGAACTTCTCCCTTCTCCAAGGATCCATACTGGATACCCTGAACTAGTTGGTTGAGCTTAAATAACAACCTGGAGAGTTGTAAGACAAAAGTTCTACCCGACTTAGTTCATCATAAAGGGATGTCTAGTTTTGTTCGTGCTGAAGAAAAATAGTATTTCCTCTATGGATATGTTATCTTCCCCCACCTTTGATTTGATTTTGGTTATCATCAAATCAAACTCAGTCCTAAGGAGTATCCTGTTGGTGTATCTACTCGTGATGTTTCACCTGGGTACATTTTCATGTTCTTTGGTCTGACCAATATCTATGTCGTGTTCTTATAGTATATGAGTCCATCTTCTTGGAGTGTCTTGATAAGTTTATCATTGAGCCCATCGATGATATCCTTATCTTTCCCATGCTAAATTTGTTTTATGTGGAAAAATTGACATTAATGTTGGAAACTTTTGAGAACCATCTTCGTGTTATCTCGAAGGATGTGTTCTGGATGTTAGAAGTAACCTTCTTTGGTTCATGTGCAATAGTTGAAAGAAGTCATCATGGATTCAAGAAGAGTTATCTTTGTTTGCTCGGGAATCATTTCAAGTCAATCAAGCATGTGCGAAGTATTCTTAATATGGTAGGATGATACCTTTCCTTCTCAAGAACATTTTCTGAGCACGTTAAGACACTGATGATTTGTCATGGAAGAGAAGAAGTCCTACAAACTTCAGTACTTTCCTAAATGTTTTCCAAGAAGGATTCAGCTATGGTCCGTTGCAAACGCTCTATGCAGGAGCAATTATCTTTTGGATAACTTGTTAATACATGGGTGCCGCAACCTAGCTCATCTTTTGAAGCTTGATAATGTAATCTATGACTTGAGAATCTAGTAACTTTACCTTTGTGGTAAATGTTGCAAGTCTTCTATTCGGATATGATGAGTCTGAATTACCATTCCACCTAACCAGAGTTGAATCTCAAGCAGATATGATGGTTAGTGATCATCAAGGTTTTTGACGTAGGTCTCTTTCAAAATCCAGCAATATTGATGTTATGGTTGGCACAACTAGTCGTAAGCCCTCTTGTCACATAATATTGAATCAGCAATAACAACCACTCCTCATGAGGCATCTTTTATGATTCATTGTAGGAGTTGTGCTTATGGTTTCCTTTGTATCCGAAGTCCGACCTTCACTTGATGTTCGCTTTCTCGAACATCAAGGAGAACATCTAAAGTAGAGTTGCTAAATATCTCTTGGTCGATCCTCTAGACCCTTTTATGTTGGCAAACATCTCATCGTGCCAAGTAACTAAAGTCTGAGAATGAAGTTTCTTTTTCCTCGTGTCATCAGGAATCTTCTTATAGGTTCATCTTAGTGATGTAAATTGATATCACGATCTTTGGCAAGGATTTTGATAGACCTAGATGAATAAAGAGTTTCCTTCGGTTCCTCTAACATGTTCGGAGAGCGACTATGGTTTTGATAAACAGAAGTTACTCTTGTTACATGTTCCTTGTGACTCTTATGAGTCCTCTCCACAAAAGAACCTTTCTGTCTCAACCATCTGTTGAACCAAAGAGTGATCCTTATGTATCAAAAGTAGTTCAACAACTTGTTTATCCATATCTCTGTACCTTGTAAACTCTACTTAAACCGTTAGTAGAAGTTCATTCCTCGAAGTCTATGGCCGTGCTCTTTCCGTTGTATGCTCTCCTCTTCAGAAGCTTAAACTCTTCTGAAGTTCCATGGTCTCAATCCTTATGAAGACCAGCTATTTACCAACTTGAAACCTTCTCCTTTTGTTTCCTCCGTTACCTTGATGCGTTTCATGCTCGTTGGCTCCAGAGATGTTCATGAAACCTCTATCCAGGAGTTGACCGTGAGATACTCAGTTGTGGGTTGTGCATTTCCCTCTCCTCTTTAGTATCTGCAGCTACCTCAAAGAAAATGAAGCATTTCATTCCTTCAATAATGGTCGCATGGATCAACCTCTTCGAGAAGATCGTTGAAGTCTAGTGTAACCCTGTTCTTCTATCATCCTACCTAGGAATCTCGGGACGAGATTCTATTAAGGGGATAGAACTATAACACCCCTAGTTTTAGTAATCCTTATTTAGGGATTGTTTGTGCATAATAAGCATGGCATGCATCCTTAACTAAAGAAATTTGCAAGAAATAATTACAAAGTCTAAACCCTAATTCCCTTCCTCTTTGAAATGTATTCAAAAGGGTTTTTGTATTTTGAAAAGATCAAACATTAAGGAACCCAAACTGTTACAAAGGGTGCCTGTCATATTTTAATATGTTCATGAAGTTCTTGTATTTCGGAAATATTCAAAACAGTTTGGAATCTGAAAATACAAAAGAATAAAGAGAGAAAACTATATAGAAAAAGATTTTCTGAAAAAAAAACCTGATTCTAACCCAACCTGGGCCATAGCCCATCTCTCTCCCTCTCTCTATCTGTCGCCCAGTGTAGCTAGCAACCTCTACCGCTCTTCCTTTTCCGCGGCTCGGTCCAGCCCAGCAACAGCCCGTACCGCTTCGCCTCTTCTTTTCCTTTTTATTCTTCCTCCCAAC
Source organism: Avena insularis (assembly GCA_023614405.1). Taxonomy (NCBI): domain Eukaryota; kingdom Viridiplantae; phylum Streptophyta; class Magnoliopsida; order Poales; family Poaceae; genus Avena; species Avena insularis. Next base: position 319,370,793 of record CM042686.1, read on the forward strand.
AGAAGGACGCCGTCGAGAAGCTGCTGTGTGTCATCGCCGGCGCCGTACCTGCCTCGCCAAGATGCTCGTCGCGAAGAGATGCGTGCTACCGTCATGGACGACGTCTACAAGTACCCCATGCCACCGCCGGAAAACCCTAGCTTCCTCTTTTCTCAATATTTCCCCACCGGCCGGAACCCTAGCTCGTAGGAGCTCTGCCGTCCCGCCATTTCTGAGCTCTCCCCACCTCGCTGAGGCCATAGTTGGATCTGCCGTGCTCTCCTCGTCTTCCTCGGCATGTCGTGCAAGCTAGAGTGGCGCCAGACGCTGCAATCGACACCTCATGTCCGAGCTCCAGCCGCCGCCGTAGCCATCGATTCCAGCCTCCTCCATTTCCACCGACACCGTCTTTGCACTCAGGGTGAACCTCTGGTCCCTGTGGACCTTCTCCCTTGTCCCCTCTCGCTCTGGTTCTTCCCCTCCACGGGTACCCGCAAGCACCGCCGCTCGCCACCGACGTGCTGCCCTCTCTGGTGACCGTTTCCTAGCGGCGCTGCTACTATTCGGTCTAGCGCAGCGCCCCGTGTCGAGCTAGCCCACCCCCGAAGCCCCGCATCGCCCCTAGCATCGCGCCCGCGCTTGATCTGGAGCAATGGCGTCGCTGACATCAGCATGACGTCCGCGTGATGCAATAATCCCTTTTCCTTTTTATTTAAAATGTTTATGTAATTATTTTAATAAAGATTATATGACAGGTGGGCCCTGTTTGTCTGACTTTTATTCATTTTGGAAATAATTTCTGAAATTAATAAAATTCTGACATGTGGGACCAGCTGGAAAAATATTAAATAAATTCCAAATAAATGTTTTGTTGTTTTAATAATTGATTTAAAAAATGATTAAAATTGGGAAAAATCATAACTAATTCATTTTAAATCAGAAAAATATGTATATCAAAATGTTCAGAAAAATGGGATCTATCCTATAGACTCATAATCATGCATTGTTAAGCAACTTAAATTGCAAGTTTAATTAGAAGAGGAAAATAACCCCTCTCATATGCATCCGGGGTTTCTCCGAATCAGGGTTTGCACCCCTCGGACCCCGTTTAAATTGCTTAGCATGTCTTAGGGGGTAATTTTAATACAATTTAACTTGTCATATCATCATCCTTGCTTGAGCATTGCATCGATGCCATGTGTTGATTGTTGTTTCCCCTTTCTTTCCAGTGTTTGGTTCTTTCAAGTAGAATACGATAGCAAGATCGAGATCAAAGACCGAGATCAACACCATCGAAGCTTGAAGACCGAGATCAACACCATCGAAGGTTATCGATGAATGAAGCCACGCAAATGAACCTGAAGTTATATACCTGAGTATCAACAGGAAAAGGCAAGCAAAACCCCACACATGATATAAGCCTACTATTTCAAAGTATTTCATTCTTACCATGTGCATATGATTCCAAAGCCTTTAATCGATAGATAGAGTAATCCTATCTAATGCATATTTCCTTTGTAGCCTATATTCCCTGATCCACTGCTCCTATCATAACTAGGGTTTGGCTTATGAGCTTCACTAGAGCTACTATATCTGTTATGCTTAGCCAAGTTAGTTGTTACCGCTGATCCATCCGGTTGATGAATCAGAGCTACGAATGAACCTAGTTGTATAGGATTACGTGGTATGATCAGAGATGAAAGTTAAACATGGTAAGGCTTGTATGGGAGGCCACGTCGGCTTGTGGTTTTTGTAGTCCCATACTTGCCACCATTAGGACTTGAGTTCTTGCCTCTTGAACCAAGACGAACGTATAGCCAGACGGGGGCCTGGAAACCCCCTCAACCAACTAACTTGCCTAGTAGATTCCATGAGTTACATAGTTCGGGTGTTCCATTCGACATATGCATGCTTGGTTGATGTTTGTGGTCAGTGACCTGTGCTTGTAATATTTTGGTTCTCTGCTCAGTTATGAGCTTGCTGTAATAACTTTTATGTCGTAGGGTCACTGTAATGTTACCAATTCTTTCTCTGTACGCTTCTGAGATTTAGGTTAGACTTATATCAGACGGAGGTCTAGGATTTGTCTAGCCTTAATCCCGGGGGTGTCACAACCCGGGACTGCCGCGCCGCACCCGAGGACTGCCACGCCGAACCCGGGGACTGCCACACTGCACCTGGGGACTACCGCTCCACACCCGGGGACTGCCACCTCCACCTCGGGGACTGCTAGTCCAAAGGTTGCAACACTCCCAGTCGGCTCCAGCAGCCCGGGGACTACCGGCTCCAGCCTCCCACTCAGCAGACCACCTAACGAGCTCGAGCCGGCTGGAAGTGAGGAAGTCAAGCTGATCATGCAGACCGTCTTTGCCATCCGGGAAACACCTCCATGGGGTAAGCCATTCATGAACTTCCTAGTCAAAGGGGAGCTTCCGGGTGAAGAGGTTTAGGCAAGGCAAGTGAAGCGAAGGGCAAGCGCATACACTGTCATCAATAATGAGCTATACAAGTGCAGCATGGGAGGAATATACCAGCGTTGTGTAAGCCAAGATGAAGGTACCGGTTGCTGGTGGACATTCACCAAGGCGAATGCGGTCACCACACATGATCACGAGCCATAGTGGCAAAGGCGTTCCGCCACGGGTTCTACTGGCCCACGGCGCTGGAAGATGCCGAGCAGCTAGTGAAGGCATGCAATGGGTGCCAGCAATTCGCCTAGCAAAAACACACTCTGTCATCGCACTCAAGACAATACATATAAAATGGCCATTTCCCATTTGGGGCTTGGACATGGTAGGGGCCTTCAAGACAGCACGATCAGGCATGAAACACTTGCTGGTGGCAGTGGACAAGTTCACCAAGTTCTTCACTGACATCATCACGCGTTTCGGCTACCCCAATAGCATCATCACAGACAACAACACGAACTTCGCCAAAGGGGCCTTCGCGTGTTTCTGTAGTGACAAGGGCATCCGCCTGGACCTAGCCTCTGTCGCGCAACCCCAATCCAATGGGCAGTGCGAGCGAGCAAATGGTCTGGTCCAAACCGGAATCAAGCCAAGGCTAATCGAGCCGCTGATGAGGACTCCCAAATGCTAGATAGAGGAGCTGCAGGCTGTGTTGTCGATCCTACGCACAACACCCAACCGCTCCACCGGCTACACGCCATTCTACCTTCTCTATGGAGCAGAGGCAGTCCTGCCAACCGACATCGAGTTTGACGCACCGCGCAAACTGCTATATACTAAGCAGCAGGCCAAGGAAGCACGAGAAGACAGTACGATCTCCTTAAGAGGCACGAGAGCTAGCCTTGTCCAGGTCCGCCATCTACCAGTAGAACCTGCACTGCTACCACGCTAGCTGGATCCGCAACGTCTCGTTCTGAGAGGGTGATCTGGTCTTGCGGCTGGTTCAAAACACCAAGGGGATGCACAAGCTAGATCCACCTTGGGAAGGGCCATTCTTTATCAGCCGGGCGCTACAGAACAACTCATATTACCTGGTCGACGCTCGCCAGCCGGCGAAGAACAAGATGGACTACTCCAGCGAAGAAACCAAAACGCCCATGGAATGCGAACTTGCTTCGTCCATTCTACACCTGAGTAAAGGGCAAATGTATCTTACCTTTATGTAATGCACAAGTTGAGGAGCCTCGACACAGTCTCAGGAACTCTGTAACAATTTGGCATTTTCTCCAGCCGTCCGGAACCTCGGGGACTACACCCTGTGGATGCGCTCGCGCTCCCCCACACAGAAAAAAGCATATAGTAAATGCAACACAAGGCAAAGTACATGCAAGCGGAGAACAAGACAACATCACAAAGGGAGACGAAGCTCCCGATAGAGTTCACTGTAGAAGGACAAATTGTTCGCACAAGCAGACAAACAAATAAGTTTCCAACCGAATACAAATACTCCTGGCATCCCGGGGATCAGTCTTGGTGGTCATTGGAAGGGCCAGAGGCGTTGGCAGAAGCGTGGCTGCTGGAGGCGACATCGACAGAGGCAGGGCATGTCGCAGCCGGGGTGTCGGCATGAGCTGAAGCCACCAGCGGGCTATAGTGGTACCCCTCCGAGCCAGCCGGATCGCTGAAGTCCTGGTCCAGCTGGACGAAGCTTCCAATCTTCACACCACAGGAGTGGATGTCAGGAACTTCAGCCCGAAGTTGGTCGTAGCTGGTCCCTTGATGAAACCCTCTAGAGAGACTCCAGAGGTCCATGTCGGGGTACCAGGACTTCAACAGTGCCAGGACCATCTCCTTGACGCCACGAGCCGCCTAGTCCTGCGCCACGTCCATCAGCTCAGGAGCGGCGAGAAGCTTCTTCGCCAAGGTCTCCATCGTAGCCAGTGGAGTGGAGTCCGGCCAGACGTACTCGTAGACATCAAGGGCAGCATCCTATAGCTATTTGCCCTCCTTGCACATGACGGCCACAAACTCCTCCGAGCAGAGGTTGCGCTTGGCATCCGCCTCGAGGACGTGGGCCAAGGCCTAATCTGTCGCCCTAGGATACTGGGATATAGTCGAGAATGAGACAACTGTCACAAATCGGCTACAGAACAAGACAAGCAAGTTCACTGAAGGAATAACCACTTACTAACGACGATCTCGGTGACCTGGCATAGTTCCGCCAGCACCGCCTTCTCCTTGGCCTGGGCGGTCTTCAGCACCTCCTCCTGATGAGCATGAAGCTTCTCAAGATTCTTCAGCGCCTTAGACCGGGTGTCGGCGACCTTCTTCGCCTGGCAGGCTTTGACCTCCATCTGCTGCTGATGCTACTACAACTGGCCGATCTGGGCCTGACACGTCTGGTTGGACTCCTCCAGCTGGGTGACCTCCGCCTTCAGCCTCTCCACCTCCCGGTCCTTGTCCGCTAGCAGAGCTGCGGGAGGGTACCCAAGGGTCAACAAGAAGCGCGAAAATCCGTGTAACTGGAGGACATGGCAGATCAAGTAATCTTACGTCCCAGGCCCTGATAGGTCTTGGCGGCTCAGCAAAAGCTTTCTGCATGGAAGGAACGTTCAAAAAAGGAAAACAGATAGATCTATAACAAAGAAGGGCAACAGAAACGACAGAGGAGATATTTACCTCAAGGGATGCCCCCAGCGCCTTGGCCTCACCAAGCCCCAGCTTAATCACCTCCACCAGGTGGCGGGCCTGGCCAAGGGAAACAGGCGCCGACTCGGAGAGCTAGGCCAGGACGGAGTCCCGCGGCGGCGCGACCGAAGCCGCTGATTGTCGGTAATCTCGAGCTCGTCATCGTTGCCGGAGGCCACGCGCAACACCTCTAGAGCCGGAGCGCTCGAGACGGAGGCCACCTCCCCTCCGCCGTCTTCAACCACCGGCTGCACGAGAGCCTCTCTCGCTGCCTCCATGGGCTCCTCCACCCGGTAGGCGGCAGAGCCCGTCTGGCCCAGGCTTGGGTTCGTGAACACATCGGCGAGCCTAGAGGCAGAAACGGCTCAGTGCAGGACCAAGGACCCAGTTGGCACCACCGTGTCTGCCACATCCACCGCAGCCTTGGCCGGCTTGGCAGTAGAAGCTGCAGCTGGTGTAGCGGGCCCCTCACCTCCAGCCGGGAGGGCCGGACATGGTGGCGATGGTCGTGGATCCTGTCAAGGACATCACCTCACTATAAGAAGGGCGAGAACAGCACACTGACTAAGGCATAGACCAACAAAAACACAGAGAAAGGAGAACAAGGGCACCTACCCAGTGACGCTTGGTGCGGTAGCCGCAGCCCTCGGCCGGCAAGCCCTCTTCGAGCCCCCACCGGCTTGGGCGGTGTTGGTCGAGTCAGCCCGTTTCCCTCGGGCCTTCAATGCGGTGGCCTTAGCCAGGTCCGCGTCCTTGCCATGGGCGGCTGTACCAAGGTGTGGGCGCAACGTCAGGCACACGGCCAAAGAAGAACAGGAAAAAAGAGGCAAGAAAAGTTGCTCACCGGGCGGGAAATCACAACCCTCGTCAGCCCGGGTGGGAAACCGCTCCGGCTCTGTTTGCGGGTTCTTTGATGTCTTGAGGTCGGAAGTGAAGGAGGGAATCTCATCGTCCCCATACCGTCTTCCTGTATCTATGCCGTAAAGAGATACTCAACAAGGGGAAAATAAGAAACAAGGAGAAATTCCTCAGGAAAAGATCACCCGGAGAAGAAGAAGAAAGCCTAACCTTCGGGGGCAGCCGCCCACGGTGGAACGATCGGCGGGAGAAGATCCAGTCCTCCTCTAGTGTCTCCTTTGAGATGGTGGCAAGCCACTCCCGAAGGGCCACAAACGGCACGTCCAGCCGAGTCACCCGTGTGGGGTCCAGCGAGCCGGATAGATGGCAGATCATGTGCGACCGCTGCTGCAGCGGAAGCACGCGGTTCATCATCCATGACAGCGGGATGTCCTGAGAAGTGAGTTGCTCCTTCTCCACCAACACCGTCACGTAGGCAGCCATCCGGTCCAAGTCTGCCTGGGAACCCAAGTTCTTGACGATCCAGGCCTTCCGGGTGGAGGGGACGTTGGCGAACATTGGCGCCTTGATCTAGTCAATGTCGGTGTGGATGCGCATGTAGACGTACGAGCGCTGCCACAGCTTGACGGTGTCGGGCATCTCTATCCGCGGCATCGACGATGGTGGCCTCGGGTAGATGGCACAGTAGACAGTCTCCTTCAGAGGGCCGCCCTTCCCCACCACCTAGACCTTTAAGTTGAAGAACTTCAAGAAGTTCACCGCGTCCGGGCGAACCCCCAGGTAGGCCTCACAGCATGCCGCATGATGCGACAACTGCACAATGGTGTTGGTGCCCAGGTGGTGGAGTTGGAGGTTGAACGACACCATAAGCTCGAGGACGAACCTGCTCAAAGGCAGGCTGAACCCAAGGGCGAAGTGGGCAAGGAAGACGATGGCTTCCCCAAGCCGGGGGTTAGGGACCCGCTCCCCCACCGGTGCAAGGCGATGCCTCACCAACCGCTCCTACAGGATGAGCCTTCCCCGCTGGTACTTCTGGATGAGCTCATCATTGACATAAGAGCCACACCAGCTACCTGCTTGATCATGCAGCATCTCATCGGGAGCGGTGGTTGTGTTGGAGAAACAAAGTGTCGTCGTCATGATGGAGGAGAGGCGGCGCCAGTGACCAAAGAGTGGTGGTGCAGGGAAGTAGCAAGGAGGCAAAGCGCAAAGAGCAGAAGCAATGGATGCAGGGAGAAGATGAAGTAGGGAAGGAGCCCTCCCTAGCACCCCTATTTATCGAGGCAGAGCAACCGCGCCCATGCGCTCCCCTCCACAACGTGGCATAGAACCGCTCCACTCCCACCATGACGTTTCGGTTCCGGATCGCATGTGCCAGAGCAACTCCCACAGAAGATCCCGCGGGCGTTTCCGCAAAGGCCAAGCGCGCAGACGATCTCTGAGAACCCTCTATGATGAAGGCATGTGCGCAGTTACCAAAACTGCAGCGGCAGGCCAAGAGGTCAATCTAACGCGATGTGCGCCAGAGGAGGCAAGCATGGCTAATGCCAGCACTGACGTCATTGACTAGGCTATTCACCTGCCCCGCCGGGTGCAGCAGCCGGGAGATGCAGTCGCTGCTCACACCCTGTGGGTGGGCCACCGGACCCATAGTCGAAAAAACTCCAGCTGGGAATAACGAGCATCTCGAGACGGAAAACAAAGAGCAATACCATACAAGCACTACAAGATAGTTTGTGCTACGATCTTCATCAGTAATCATTTTAGAATCAGCCAATGAGCACGCAGGAACTTTTGTGCAAAGCGAAGTCCCAATGCGCTCGGGGATTATTGTTAGGGGGCTGACCCCCGGGTAGGCCAAGCCAGGCTCAACTGGCCGGCTCCAGGGAGATCTAGCCGGATGGCCACAAGAACAAGGAACCACAACCAGGTGGAATGCTCCACCCGGTCCACCTCAAGATTCCCCAACTGGCCCGTCTAGCCAGGGGCAGGAGAGCCGGCTGGGTGGCCACCTCTACCCGGCCGCCTCGGATCCGTTGGCCCAAGGTATGGGAGGGGGTGACCCTCCTTGCTGAGCGCACCCTTCACCGGACAGGGTGGCATGCCGCCCTGCAGGCACTACCAGACGAGGATGCCAAAGCGCCAAGGTTGGAGGCTAACGAGTAAAGCACCGACTGGCGGATAAAGCTCCAGCTGATGGATAAAGCACCAAGCTAATGGATAAAGCACAGGGTGACGCCCAAAGCGGAGGCACCCCGACATTGTGGTGTCGTCTCCACCTGTACTGGTGCTTGACCGGGTCCTGGACCACTGGCTGGACCCAGCAGCCGGCCCGCTTTGTAAACCCAAAGCCCAAATAGTAAACCCTAGAGTTGTCAACACCCGGATTTTTAAGTCCAGATGCCTGTTATGCCGTACATCACAATCCCAGGATTACCATTTTTGTGAGACATAACAGAATTGGTACCACAGTATATCATCCATTACAAACCATCATAAAGGTCTTACAAATAAAGGATCTCATGATCCAGTCTTAATACAATCAAAGCAGTGGAAAGTAAACGTAGTAGGCTCCATCTTCATGGTCACAGGCAATGCTGACGATGGGAGATGATCCTAGTTATCATAGACCTCATGTTGTCCATCTTTCGGGTAGTCCTCCTCATAGTCTGGCCATGGGAATAGACAGGGACAAAGCCATGAGTACTCTTTAAGTACTCACAAACTATCACTAGTATAAGTAAGGTAGAACTAATAAGAATCTTAAGCTCTAGTTTTGTTTGCAAAAAGCCAGGTTTATTTCATAAGGAATTTAAGATTAAAGACCTAATTTAGTTCTCTACATCACTTAAGTGGGAACCTAGTTTTCATGTCGACAACTCTTTTGTGGCCAAGCCAATCTCATCTTTCAAGTCACAAGTTATTTCAAAAACCTCTGACAATGGAACATTATGGCCACTCCAACTATCCATATCCGCAGACACGGCTATTCGAATAGTTTAACACTCTGTAGAGGTGGTACACTTTCACCACAAAATTCGATACATCCGTCAGAGATAACCCTGAATCATCATACTTGTTATGGGGATAATCAATCCTACCTTTTCAATTACACACCCTAGTATAGGCACCTTCCCTATGAGCTTGGCCTCCTAGCCATGGCCAACTGCCATCCTAGGAACTGCATAGGTGGACATTCATTCACGAGGTAACCTCATCTCAACCTATTCCACAAGGGAACCCATACTAAGACAGATAAACTTCCAGTTAAGCCCTACCCAACTCAGGTATTGTGGTTGTACGGTAAAATTGGAATGGTATCGCATCCAAACCCAACCATCAGTTTTTACCAAAGTCAAGGCTCATGCCTCATTCAGTTTCATCATCCCACCATTGTGTTTGATATCACATGTCAAAACATTTCAATAGAATGAATCATCATTCCAAGGTTTTCATAATCATTTTCACCAAGTATTCCCATCTAAAGTGATCAAGTTTTAGCTTAGCACTAGCTACTAGTATTGAGGGTATCACTATTGGGGGTGCTAGTCAAGTATAAGTATCCAAGACTAGTTCTATGATCTTGATGGTATCCATCCTACTTTTCCACTAATCACAATTCATTAACTAGATACGAAACTTCACTAAAAGGAAATTTAAAGCTTGTAAGTAAAACTAGGATTGGTATAATGAAAGTTGCATAAATAAGTATGCCTAGTGCATCTTGCATTAGTTAGCTTGCACTGATAGCTTGCATAGTTTTAGATTGCCTTGAGCAATGCAGTTGTTGAAGTTCCCTTCTTCTTCCTCGAAGTACTCCTCCTCGTCGTACCCTGGGTTGGTACTAGCGTCTATAAATACATACAATGTACACAATCAACAAACAACACTTAACTACTTCTATTTAGCACAAAATGGCTCATACTAGATGATCTAGCATCATCTCAATCACCACATGAAATAATGACACATTTTTATTTATCTTATTTTGGAAAAAGTAATTTCTACCTATTGAAAAATACTTAAGATTTAATATTCTCCAATTAAAATATGGGATCATATTGACACATGTCATCACCACATATTCTAATACTTGGGAATGTGATTTAAAGTGGTGGTCATATATTACAAGATTTAATCTTACTATTAAATAATATTAAAGTGACTAGAAATGCCTATATAGCATTCTTTTAACACTAATCCATGATTAATATCTGTAAAACCAAATATGTTTACATATTCATGTTGAGCATGGCAAATGTGATTTTTGAGAGTTGGAAACAACTCAAAATCATTTATGGTTTATTTTATAAAAATGTTTGAAATGGAAAAAGTCTCTGTCTTGTTATTTTTGGTATAGGTGATCTAAAATTTCAAATGGGTTGAATCCAACGTGAGTGATTAGATATTTTCAATAACTTTCTAACAAAATTTGAATCATGCAATTTGGTTTAGTAAAACTCTTTGAATTCAATTTTGAATACAGCTAATGAATAGGAGTTTTAACTAAGTGGCAAAATTCTATTTGAATCGTTGGGATCTGTGTGGGACAAGAAATGGGACGGCCCAACTGCACAACACGTGCGCAGCGGGCTGCTTACAGGTTGGTCCCACGCGTCAGCGGCTCTATCTAATTGAAATGGTATCAGCAAATCTCAGTGATATGATTAGAACAAGATCTACGGTTGAGGTTGATCATCTACGTTGCAGAACTCCGGCGAGATTCTAAACCTAGCGGCACGGTGGGGGTCGTGGGAGGCTTACCAGGGCTCTAGCTAGGTTCGGCGATGGGGGCGAATGGGCTGGTAGGCGACGGCGAATCGATTGGTGGTCATGGCAGCTCCTAGGGTGGCTCCAATCGACGGCACCCTTCCTTCACTGCAACAGCGGGCTCAGGTCAAATTCCAGCGGGGTGGTGCTCGCCTTGCTCTGGGAAGTGTCTAGGGTGTGTCTGAGATAGAGAGGAGTGAACTGGTGTGTCGTTTGGGGTCTAGGGTGGCTCCTATTTATACACCAGCGTTGGAGGCAGGGCGACATGGTTAGGCTCATCGGCGACGCTGCTACAAGTCGAGCTAGGCATGGCGGATGGCATGGGTCCATGCGGTGGACTGCGGCGATCGTCACATGCATGATGGCGCGGCAAGGGGCGGTCTCAGTCGGTCGGGCAGCGACGGTGTTCTGTTCAGGTACAGAGGTGTTCGTCATCGATTACAGTGGTCACGAGGCGTGCGGTGGCGAACCATCATGTCTGGGAGGTGGCTGGTGATGTGGTGGGTGCAGGTACAAGCGGAGAGAGCGAGGCGCGGCGTGGCTGCGCGATGCAGCTTCAGTGCTCCGCCGTGCTCTCGGCATTGTAGAGACTTAAATGGGAGCGGCTGTTCTAGCTTCTCCACTTCTCGTCGTTGGTCAAGGGGTGGATAGAGAGGGGCAGTGAGGTCACGGCTACTCTCTAGACATTGTGGGCAAGGGCGGCGTGGCGTGTGGCGACTGTTCCATGGTCGACCGGCGTGACATGCTCGGTACGGTCATGGCACTGGTCATTTTTGTTAGTGAGGTTGCTCCTTTGCATGGCCAATTACTGGGAGTGATCGTGGGTGATTTATTGGGTTGATTGCAGTACAAGAATGAGAACAAGATGGATTCCAAACAGTAGATAGTTGTTGAGTTTGTACTCTGTCTACTAAGTGTTCGACTAAATGGCCGCATGAACTTAATCTTTAAATTATTCAGTGATTTTTGGTGGGTGAGCTAGTCACATGCTTGGTAGTGTTTGGTTGCTAGGAATTGTCAAGTGGTGAAGGTTTGAGTGGTTTTTGAAAAATTATGATCTATGCATCTATACTTGATTCAATTTTGTAAAGTTTGATTGATTTAAACTTGGTTTCTATAGATTTGTAAAGTTTGATTGGGTTCATCTTTACTTAGTCTAGCAAGGGGTGAAAAGAACTAGAATTGTTTCTGTTGGAAAGCTTTTACTAGAGATGCCCAAAGTGGGCTAGTGGTTAACTTTGGAAAAAGTGACCATATGATCATATGCTTCACAATTGATTTTCTTTTCATTTGATTTATCTTGGAAATGATCTAGATGTCGTGGTAATCATTTTTAAACTAATCGTTATCATTTGTAGCAATCAAACATGGCATAGCAAACATTCATGCATTGATAGAACTCACACATGCATTCATAGAGAGTTTAATAATAAAAGTTTTTGTTAACCCTAAACTTGGGTGATTAGAACTTGATAATATTGTTTAATTTTTTTGAGGTGTTACAAGAGCCCATATTGTAACCTACCCTTCCACCAGTATATAAGGAGGAGTAGAGCCAGGGTTCTAGGTAAGAGCATTACGAGTGAGAAGTTAGCCAGAATTGACAAGTGAAGTAGCTCATCTTCCTCTAGCTCTTGAGAGCAGCTAGGGATACAGCTCAAGGAGCACTTGTATTGAGCATCTGCTCCCCATATAGTAGATCCTTGCAGGAGTAGGAGTGTTACCTGGACAAGACGGCTCCAAACCTGGGTACATCCCTGTGTTTGTAGTATCTGTGCCCAACCTGTTGCGAGTAGCCACCGATAGCATCCTTTTTAGGGTAGAACAGTAGGGAAAATTCCCCACTGCAATTTTTTTCATTATATAATTTAAGGACAGTTTACAAGATACACCGATAGCATCCTGATAGTCCCCTCTCATGCCATCCCTGATGGCACTGCCGTGTTCCACACCATGACAGCCCGTATGCATAAGTTATCCCCTCCATGGGAAGGGTCATTCATTGTAAGCAAAGCACTGCACAATGATGCCTATTACCTCATTGACGCACAACCACAAGAGAGAAACAAGGCGGACAGGTCCAGCGAGGAATCCAAGCACCCATGGAATGTAGCTCTACTTTGCCCATTTTACACTTAGCAAAAAGTGTATCTATCTCGAACTCTCATATGTTGGTCTGTATGTTGGCAATGAGCTTGTGAATAAAACTTCGGCACCTCGAGCAGAAACTCGGGGCCTACCTTAATAATAATTTTCTTTTCTGCATTTACTTTTGGTATACGTCGGTTGGCTTAATTACTAACACCTTAGCCAGATTAGTAATGTGTAGGCACAAAAATCTAACTCTTCGACTTGTTGCTGTCCAACAAGAATTGGCTTCATGGCAAGCAAGAGAACAAGTTTGGAATTGCTGAGCACATGAAAAACAACTAAGGAAGGTTACCCAATCGAGTCGATGTTTGTTATTCAGACTAACCCTTGTATCTGCTTTATTTCTGTTATGTTGAATTATTTTGAGCTAATCCTAAAGTTTCGAGTATTGTTAAGTCAATTTTTTGAACCTCGAACTCGTAAGTCAAAAGCCGAATCAAGTTAGACACGAGCCAAGTCATAAAATTGGGAGAACAAGAAAATGAAACTCGGGGACTTTGCCCAAGTTAATCCGACATTAAAAAATTAGTGGTAGCAAAATAACCCATTATGCATATTACATCTGCGCCCGGCATACCAGGGATTTAACACATTTTAAAGTGTTTGTGGGTCAAGGGGTAGCAGCATCCGAGGTATCTGTAGCAGGAGGAGGAAAATCGGCATCGGTGGGGGAACGGCTTCTTCAAAAGGAAACTTCGCCCTCATTACATTGATGTCAAAAAGCATATTGGATGAGATTGCAGGCCCAAGATTTGCATTGAGCAATGCAGTCTAGGTCATTCGTCCATCTAGATCCAGTGCGCATGCGGCTGAGAACCTTCAGGTCAAGACCTTCATACCAAGATAGCACGAAGCTCAGGGCTATGTTAGCTCCAGCGCGCGCAGCGGATTGCCTCCACGTGTGAAGTTGAGTATTGCACTCCATCAATTTTGCAATCAATGGGGCAGGACCTTTTGGAGTAGGCTGGGAGGGCTAAAGGGAACTAAAGATCTGGACAGGTGCGTCCATGATGTCCGAACCATAGCTCTTCATGGGTTCAACCTGGGCTGCGAGGCTCACCAATGTATCCTCCATATCATAAGGAATGGGCTCAATAGAAGGACCAACTAGAGTACCTCGCTTCACCCAGAACATGTCAACAACGGTGGAAGCAAGGGCGTTGGTCTTCGGAAAGTTGCCTGAAAATCACACGAATAAGAGTAGTCATTAAGCGTGATACGTTGCAAACGCATCCATAATTTTTGATGTTCCATGCTTGGTTTTATCTACTTTCTTATGTTTTGTCCACACTTTGGAGTACTTTTCATATGATTTCTTGGACTAACCTATTAACAAGAGCCACAGTGTCAGTTGCCTGTTTTCTGCTGTTTTTGGTTCCAGGAAAGTCAGAAAATTAATATTCTCGGAATTGGACGGGACAAAAGCCAAAGTCAGTTTTTCACCGAGGGACACTAGGAGCCAGAATCAGAGACAGAGAGGGGCTGGGGCCCGACCACACCACCTGGCCGCGCGGGCCAGGCCTGGCCGAGCCAGGGGTGGTCTGGCCGACCCAGACACCCCCTCGGCCTCCCTCTTCGCCTATAAGTTGCCTCCTAACCTAAAAACCAAGGAGGGTTCGACGTTTTTCTAGAAAGAGTTCCGCTCCGCCGCCACCACCAGATTCCATGATTCAGAACCAGAAACTCCATTCTGGCACCCTGTCGGGATGGGGAATTGGAGGAGATCATCTCCATCATCATCACCATCGCTTCTCCATCGACCATCCATGTTTCCCCCATCTATGAGTAAGTAATCCCCCGATGTAGGATATGGGGATGGTAGGGATTGGATGAGATCATTCATGTAATGGCATCAGATTGTTAGGGCTTGGTGCCTAGTATCTACTATTAGTGCTTTTTGACTTTGTTGCGACTTATTATGCTGAATGCTTGTCACTAGGGCCCGAGTGCCATGATTTCAGATCTTAACATGTTATTGATTCATTATGATAGGATTAGTTATGGTCTTAGCTGCAAGTTGTATACACACGTTATTGTCCGGAACCAATGGCCCCGAAGTGACAGAAATCGGGATAACCGGAGGGAATGGCTTTGATGTGAGGATCACATGTGTTCACGGAGTGTTAATGCTTTGCTCCGGTGCTCTATTAAAAGGAGCATCTTAATTGCCAGTAGTTCCCTTGAGGCCCCGCTGCAAACGGACTGGCAGGACAAAACATATTGTGCAAGTTCTCATTGCGAGCACATATGACTATATATGGGACACATGCCTAGGATTATCTAGTACTTGGATGCTTTATCTTATTTATCTGCAAATGGCCTATGTTCTGATTTCTATGTGAATTGTCTTGTCCATGCAACACCCGTCCATCCATCCCTATGCCTACTGCACTCGAACCCTACTGTTTACTGCTTTTGTTACTACTGTCTTTACTTTACTACTGCTATTACTTTACTATTCCAACTACAAAACTATTGCTACTGATAAACTGATGTGAGCAAGATTGTTTCCAGGTGCAGCTGAATTGACAACTCAGTTGTTAAGGCTTATAAATATTCCTTGGCTCCCCTTGTGTCGAATCAATAAATTGGGTTTCACTTCCCTCGAAAATACTGCGATACACCCCCTATACTTGTGGGTCATCAAGACTATTTTCTGGCACCGTTGCCGGGGAGCATAGCTTTATTTATCAAGTCCACTTGGAATCACTATTGTTCAGGCATAATCATAACCAATCTCTTTACTTTGTTATTTTTGTTTTGCTTAGTTTATTTCCGCCTTGTTTGCTTGTTTCTTTATCAAAAATACAAAAAAATAGTTCCTACTCTAGTTGTTATTTTTGATGGTTTGTTATTGTCTTGCTTTATCATGCTTTCTATCAATGGTTGGTTTCTTTGAAACTGAATCTTATTGGCAAGGTGGGTTCATGGAAGAACAAAAATATTATTATAAGGAACACCGGTTGTCACAAAAAGGGAAACACTTATGGGAACAAATTGATAAATTTTATACCATTGCTATAAACGTGTGCTCTACTTATAATGTTACTTATTGCTTTGATAAATCTTGTTGTTGTAGGAGGTACAAACACCTCCCTTTTCAATGTGAGTATAATGATGATGTTACCAAATCTTCTTATGTTAAGGGAAATTATGACTTTTATGATGTGGAACAAATTGAGGAATTTATTGCTTGGAAGGGTGCATTTGAACTTGCTAGTTTGCTTGAAAATATTGATGATTCACCTTATAAATATGAGATTTATGATATACTTAAATCTTGCTTTGATAATTACAAGGAAGAAAATGGCTATATTCTTGAATATATTAATAGATGCTTTCCACAAATGGGAGAGATTAATGCCTTGCAGGATCTTATGGAAGAAGAAATTGATGAACATGAAAGCTCATTAGATGAAAAAGAGGAGGAGTGTGATGAACAAAAGGAGGAAGAATGGATTAGCTACCCATGCCTACCTTATAATGAGAGTAACTCTTTATCCCTTACATTTTTTGATTGTCCCCCATGCATACCAAAGGAGGATGAATGTTATGCTCATGTTATCTGTGATAATCCTTTATTTGTGCCTAACTTCGAGATGCATGGTACTAAAGAGTTTTGCTTAGAAATTGTTTATTATTAAGTTCTATACGATGGTCATAAATTGAATGATCAGCCATCTTGTTATAGAATTGTTAAAAGTGGGTTTGAAGTTTTTAATCCCACTATTTTTGAGCTTGATAAAAAATATGTTTTTATAGAACATGAAAAGCATGCTTTATGTGATAGTTATATTGTTGATTTTATTCATGAGGCTACTGAAAATTATTATGAGAGAGGAAAATATGGTTGTAGAAGTTTTCATGGTATTGAAACACCTCTCTATGTGCTAAAAGTTTTGCAGTTACTCTTGTTTCACCTTCCTATGCCTGTTGCTTTGTTCTTTGCGAATTTATTTGCATACAAGATTCCTATTCATAGGGAATGGGTTAGACTTAAATGTGTTTTGAATTTTCTTCTTGATGCTCTCTTTTACTTCAATTGATATTTCTTATGTGAGAATCCTCTCAAACTATCATGCCTATCTTAAAGGCGTTAAAGAAAAGTACTTATTGGGAGATAACCCAAAAGTTTTAGATGAGTCTTGGAAGTTATTAATTTAGTAGTAACCGCTCCTTATCCTTTTTATTTGCTTTTTGTGCCACGAGTAACCTCTGATGAGAGAGAAGTAATGGTTGGGAAAGTTACTGTCCCGAAACAGATTTTTGTGTTTCACCGTAAACATTCGTGTAAAATCTCTGTACGTCCTTTTGAGGCGTGAATTTTTGTGCATCTGCCCCATTTTATTATCTAACTTTTGTTAGTTTAATACTTTTCGATTTGAGAAACATAAGGGCTTCGAAAAAATTCGTCTTTACCTGCTGGTCTATTTTGAAAGATTTCTGCCATTATTTGCATTTGCTTCTTGTTGGTTCCTTTTTGAGTTCTTTTGGGGAATTGATCTTTTTAAGGGAAGTGCTACAATATCTTGTGTTTTAATGGAAGTTTTATTGGTGTTGGAACTGAACCTAAAAGACTTATTATCCTGAGTGCACTAATGTTGCTAATAAGATTGTGTGAAGTTTTGTATGAAGAAAAAATTCCAGGTGTATGGAAGAAATGAGTAATAAGATGAAGGATGGACTAAAGCTCAAGCTTGGGGATGCCACCCCATGTCACCCCAAGAAATATTCAAGAGGTACAAGCGTAAAAGCTTGGGGATGCCCAAGGTATCCCCTTCTTCATCAATAAAAAATTCTAGGTTCCTTCCTGACGAGGGTTTAACTTGTCAATGCCCATTGTTATGGACTTGGGTTTTGGAGAAGGAGGGAGCGCTAGAGGAATCTATCGGCTAGCAAACAAGCACACAGGGGACAAAGGATTTACCCAGGTTCAGGCCTCGTAGAGGTCCCCACTCCTGCTTGTCTGCTCGTGGAATTATCGAAGGAGTTGAAAGTTACAATGGTGCACAGATGCAATCTGGCAAGGGTTGTGGAAACTAGGGTTGCGTCGGTCCTCCTCGCCGCCCCCTCCTAGCCTTTATATAGATAGGCTAGGTCTCAGGTAGCAGGTCGAGTCGGTTACAAGTTAGGGTTTTCCCCTTCAAACTTTCTATCTTTAGCTTCTTCTTGTCTTTCAAGCAATCGAGAGTCCCTAGGTTACTCGAGTCCCTCCATCCGGGCCTTGGCGACACCGTGGGCCTGTATGTATTTGGACCGTATATACCAAGCTTGAGTACCTGTAGGGTATACCCATGTCAGTAGCCCCCGAGTGTCCAGTGGAATCGCAGATTCGACTGGGGACTTTTTGAAGGCTTCGAGTGCCCAAATGAGTACATTTCGATACCTTGTATTTGTGTCATAGGGATTGTTGATATACGTGCCTGATATAACCGAAGCATCGGTATCAGTTAACCACCTCAGGGTGAAACAACGCAATCTACTCGAATTCGAGTCCCCGGACTCGAATCCGGAAAAGTGCTGGTGTAATTTGACTCAGGCCGCGGAGGTCTTACAGGAGTCGAATTCTAGTTATATGGGTGTGAGCACTTGACGCGTCCGTCAAGGCATGTTCATCGTGCCTGTAGGCACGGGTATATTTCTGGTAGTGCGCAGTTAAATGCGTTGCCAGGCCTTATTCAGGTCTTACCTTCGCGCCGTAGGCGCGGCATCCGAATTTTATTATCGCGGAGACGATTCGGGTAACCCAGGAGACGCAGTCTCTTTGTAGCGAAAATTTATGAGGCGGTGTCGCCATGAGTTTCGAGTGTGGATGTTATCAACACACCCCTTTTTTGTACAAATAATCATAGGGTGCGCGACCAGCGCTCCCTATGGGAGTAGCCCCTGAGTGCCTGGTTGAGTCGAAAACTCAGGCAGGGACTAAAGAACTTTGCATTGCGTCGCCTTTTTGCTTGCTTGTTCAGTCGATGACCCAGGCAGGTACTAAAACACTTTCGCGACTGCTGTCGTCTTTTGCCTGCTTGTTTCAGTCGATGACTCAGGCAGGTACTAAAATATTTTCGCGACTGCTGTCGTCTTTTGCCTGCTTGTTTCTGGCGCTCCCTATGGGAGTAACACATGTCCATAATCGAACTGTGTTTCGAGTGGTTGAGTTTGCTTTTGTGATTGTCCATGTTCCTGCAACAAGAAAAAGAAAAGTCGTAGGGTGCACGGCCAACGCTCCCTATGGGAGTAGCCCCCGAGTGCTTGGTGGAGTCGAAGACTCCAGCAAGGACTAAAATAGTTGAAGTTTTCCACTGCATAGCATTGGTGACGTCAGTGCTGACGCTTCTATGACCTTAGTTGCCCGCGTGAGCGGTTTGTGAGACGTGTGGCGGTGGGTCCCACTTTCTGACTTTGATTTGACTGGGCGTGCGTAATCTTATTTTTAACTGTGCCTCCTCGATTTTCGCGCGTAATGGTAGAAGTGGGGGGACGGTTCACGCTTCCTCTTCTCGACGTGTCCTACGCGATGCGTGCCACAGGTCCAATAGGGTTTTTGTCAGCCGTGGGATTGCATCTCCCAGGGGTTAAGTAGCGATGCTGCGACGGTAATTTCCCATCTGTGCTCTTTCTTCCTTGCTGCCATTGCCGTTTGCTTTTCTGCTTTCCTCTGCGCCCATCTTCTCCATGATGCTGGACCATCTCCGTTCGTTCCCAAGCTACTTCCTTCGCTCTCATCGCCGCCGCACAATGGGGAAGAAGAAGGGAGGCGCTGCCGCTGATTCCGTGGCCACCCTCATTGCAGCGAAGAAGAAAAGTGGCTCCGCTGCTGCCGACACCAGTGCCGCCGTCGTCGGGAAGAAGAAGGTCGCGGGCACCCGCGTGACTAATGGCGCATGGCGCCCCTCTATCATCAAGGCGTCGGATCTCCGTCTTCTTCGCCAAGACAGAGTTATTTCTGCAGCAGTCGCCGATTCGCGTGTCCCCAACGGTGAGACCATTCCTATGCGTCCCGCTGGTTATCGAGTGATGTTTCTTGCTTTCATCATTCGTGGTATTTCCTTGCCTCTCCACCCCTTTCTTCGGGGTCTTCTTTGTTTCTATGGGCTCCAGCTCCATCAGTTGTCCCCAAATTCTCTCCTCCACATCACTTGTTTCATCACTCTCTGCGAGTGCTGGCTCGGAATCGAGCCACACTTTGGTATTTTCAAGCGCATCTTTAAATTGAAGCGTCAGTCCGCATCTGGCTCTTTAGTTTATGACGTAGGTGGCTGCGGAATCCAAGTTGACCCATCCGCCACCTACTTCGATATCAAGCTTACCAAGTCCGTCCAGGGATGGAGGGACAAATGGTTCTATGTGCGCGACCAGAAGGCCAAGGACGAGCACTTTGGACTCGCGCCTTTTGATCCCGCGACTCCCTGCAAGAAGATGCGTTCTTGGAAGAACGTGATCATGCCTTCCGAACTCGCGGAGACAGACGTGTTATATCAGCGCGTCTGCGACCTCGAGAATCTCATAGGCGCAGAAGAGGGAGGCTGCGCCCTTGTTAGGACTTGGCTGCGCCGTCGCGTCCAGCCTCTCCAGGCTAGGGTCCATCCCATGTTCCAATGGGGTGGTGCTGATGATCCCACTCGCGTGTCTGCTGATGGCATGTCCGCGAGTGAGGTAGATAAGAGGGTGCGACTAGTCACGAAGTACACCCTCAAGGATGTGCTGCCGAACGAGCCAGTCGTTCCTCCCTTTGATGCTTCGAATCCTCCTCCGAGAATGCAGTTGCGCTACGTAGTAGCTTATTTTCTCGATTGCGTTTCCTATTGTGTTTGCTGATCTTTACTTTTTGTATGTAGGGGTGGGCGGTGTCGCCTTGCATGCCTCCCCTCCCTGAGGGGATTATTCCTCGTGAAGCTTTGGAAGAGGACGAGTCTGAGTCGACTGTCCCTTCCGATGTGGAAGAGGAAGCCCCCGGGTCCGAGAGTCCGGATACTCGCAAGCCTTCACGTAGCGGGGATTCCGACGCGTCGACTCCTTCATCTCCAGGAGACACGGCTGTTGACATGGAATTGCCAATTCTAGCTATTCCTGTGAGGGCTGTGGCACCGTCTTCTCGCAAGAAGATGCGATTGCCCAAGGAGTCTTCGTCAGAGTCGGCGGAGGCCACGTTTGATCTTGACAGATTTGACTAGTAAGTTTGTTAGTGCATTCATTCTTGTCTTGGTTTCTTCTTGTTGGCTTTGCCTTGGAGTTTGCCCTTTCTGAGTGCTGATTTTGTCTTGCAGTCAAGAGGCATCGTCATCTTCTGACGACGTCGAATTTTGGAAGGAATCAGGAGTCGCGACCTCAAGGGCCAAGATAGAGGTCCAGCGTGCTCCTTCTCCTCCGACAGCGGCCCACTCCGGGCACAATTCTTCGAGCTCTCCTCACGTAGGGGAGCATCGAGTAGTTGCTCGGATGACGGTTCGGCAATCTTCTTCGGAGTCGCTGGAGGACCATGTAAGTATATCTTTCTTTCTTTTATAATTTGGCAATCAACGCCCTTTTGTTGCCCTCAGCTGACTCTGTGTTTTGTGCGACAACTCCTTGTAAAGGAAGCCGCGCAGGTGGCGGAGCAGGTGATGGCGATGGATCGTCAGCATGCGATGCTGGAGACGCGCCACCGTGTGGTCGAGAGTGAGTGTTCTATACTTATTCTTTTCGTCTTCTCTGTATTTTGGTACAATCGACTGACAGCCAAATTTTTGAATGCCATGTAGCTGAGCATAACGTTTTACTACATGATGTCGCCATGTGGGAGAAGACGCTAGCCGCAGCTATGAAGGGGCACGACGAGGCGATCGCGGCTCGTGATGAAGCCCAAAAGCGCGAAGAGGATCTGCATGCCTCCTTTGCGGCCAGGGAGAAGTTGTTCGAAGAGCAATTGTTCTCAGTCGCCAAGGCCCTCTCAGGTACTTTTACTGGTAGATATTTTATTGATGTTCTTCTCATCCTCTGTAGTGCCGGTGGCATTAGAAGTTTTATCCATGTGTGTATTTTGGTGTAGATGCTGGTGGCTTGAGTTTTGATCCACAAGCCCTTGGTCGCGATGACGCTCTGGCTGGCGCGGTATCTGCGGTCGAAGATCGTACCGCCGCTGTCCAAAATACGCTGTCCAAAGCCAAGGCCACCCTGAGTCGCCTCCGGGAGGAGCTGATGCCGAAGGCGGAGCTGGTCGACAATGTGGAAGAGCTGGTGGAATCGCTTGCTGGGGGTGTGCCTGCCACGTACAAGAACTCCCTCCGCGCAGCTGGCGTGACCATGTCGCTTGCCATGGTGCAAGCCCACGAAGTCGAAGTGGATCCTTCTGCGGTGTCGAAGACGATGCCTGTTGGCACGGATGGTTAGCAGGTAGTATTCGCTCCCTTTGCGACTGCCTATGCCAAATATGGCCATTCCTTGATAAACACTGTTGCCACGTATTCGGAGGAGCTCAATCGTGCAAAGAAGGCGGCAAAAACTTTGGCCTTAGGGGCCGGCGGAAAGTCAGTGGCATCTGATACTGCCACGGACTTGATGAAGCCCCCGAGGTCATCGAAGTCGAAGAAGCCAACTGCTCCGTAGTTAGTTTCTTGTAATAGCTGATGAACTTGCTCTTTTGATTGCAGAACATGCCTGTTGGCGAATGTGTTTGTAGATACTTTCATTGATCCTGAATGCATCTGTTATTTTTGACTTTTGAGTTGGTCGCCTTATTTGCCTCTGGCTTGATTTTTGGTAGGGTACATCAAGTGGTCCTGTGGGGGGAACCCCGTACTCGCCATCTCATGAGGATGCAATGGCACCACCATGCTCCAGGGTAGAGGAGCTGTCCTTCCTTTCGCGACTTCGTGATCGCGTGAAGCAACTGGAGCGTGAATTGCCCATGATCCGTGGTAGCGCGGACGTGTGGAAGTCCAAGGCTGAAAAGGCCGCCGCCCATGAGCAATATCTGCTTGGCAAGGTGACGCAACTGGGCGACCAGTTTAAGTGTTACATTGCTCATCCTCGTCTTGTCCTTTGTAGTTAATCGCAATGGTATGTTGTACTCAGACTGTTGATGCTGCTTCGTGTAGTTGTTAGCACACGCCGTCCGCAGGAGGAGAGGGATAGGATTGCCGTCCGCCTTCATGATCTCACCCAGGAGCAACTTCAGGAGAGTGGATAATTCTGGGTAGATCATGATCGTGCGACTGCGTTAGCGACCCTGCAGGATCGCGCCTCGCGAGTGCTGCTCTTTCTGAAGAAGTCGCAGTCGTGTTTGAAGAACATCTACCGGGCGATGTTCCCGCTGGATGATACTCCATCAAGCCTGCTGGCCCTTCTGACCAAATTTCAAGATATGTCTGCGGTTCGCGAGTGCGTGAGGCAGCAGTTGGTGGCTGGTGCCAAGGCTGCCCTTTCCGTTGTGCGTTTGCACCAGCCTGACATGGATTTCGCCGCCATTGCCTCTAGGCCACTGGTGCGACCAGCAGGATCTTCCTGGAACATGGTGCCGTACTATCAGGTTGTGGATCGTCCAGCCGAGGAGATCGTCGACTTCTTCGAGGAACAGACTAATGTTCTTCTGTTGCAAGGGTAGCCAAATATGTATCCTGCATATAAGTGTACTGGTGTTGTAAAGCTCATATATATTTGTAGATAATTTATTGTTGAATGTATACAAATAGCTTTATAAGGGTGGGGTGCGTTGCACTTATGCGAGTCCTTTTCGTTAGCCTGGCCATCTTTGTATCGTTCCCTTGTCAACCTGTCAGGTGCGTTGCAGCTGGGTTGAGTTTGTGCTAAGGGGTTCGATTGATGTGCCAGCTACTCGGGATGTCGCGTTATTGTTCGAAGAACATGTGTGTATAGGGTGGCGTAGCTCCCGAGTATGAAAGTTGACAAAAGAAAAGAGAACACGGAGTTTTGGGGCACTTAGCTTTGGTTTATTCGAAGATCAGTACGGAGTACAATGTGCGGCTAAGTAGCCTTGGCTGAATAGCCTTATTTGCAATGCAAAAGTAAAGAAGAAACGACTAAGGGTAGAAGTGTCGCAGTTGTGCGACGTTCCAAGGGTTGGAGTGTGCGACTCCTGTCTCTAAATCTTGAAGGCGATAGGCGCCACCTGGGATTACTTCTGTAATCACGTACGGTCCTTCCCAGGGGGACTCGAGCTTGAGATGTCCCTGCTGCTTCAGTCGTAGGACTAGGTCACCTTCGACGAAGGATCTGGGGCGAAGCCTTCTGTTATGATAGTTGCGCAGGTTCTGCTGGTAGATCGTGGATCTTTCTGCGACGATTTCTCTTGCTTCGTCAAGGAGGTCGTGAGTCTTGAGTCGAGGATGACTCCTGCTCGCTGTAGGCGACTACGCGTGGCGCTTTGTACCCTACTTCGGCGGGTAGTACTGCCTCTTCTCCGTGTACCTTAAAGAATGGCGTGTAGCCGGTGGCGCTGTTTGGAGTTGTACGCAGGCTCCGAATGCAGATTGCGATTCATCGGCGGCAGCCCGCGGCTTGTTCGAGTGGTCAGAGGAGTCGCTTCTTGATGCCGCTGCAGACGAGCCCGTTTGCCTTTTCCACCTGACCGTTGGTCTATGGGTGTGCTACAGAGACGTAGCTGATGTTGATCCCTAGGTTCTCACAGAATTCTTGGAACTCCTTGGATGTAAAGTTCGTTCTGTTGTCGGTGATGATGCTGTGCGGCACGCCGAAGCGGTAGACGATGGACTCGAAGAAGTTTACTGCGCTGCACCCTGATTGCTTGGTCACTAGCATGGCCTCAATCCACTTGGTGAATTTGTCGACTGCGACCAGGAGGTAGACGTAGCCTCCTTGCGAGGACCTTGGAAGTTTGCCAACCATGTCGAGTTCCCATTGGGCGAAGGGCCAGGCCAATGGGATAGGCCGGAGTTCTGCGCCTGGTGTGTGTGGTTTGTCTGTGAATCGCTGACAAGCGTTGCACTTTTGGACTATATCCTTGGCGTCGCGCATGGCCGTGGGCCAGTAAAATCTAGCTCGTAGAGCTTTGGCAACGAGGGCGCGACTGTCGGCGTGGTGCCCGCAGGTCCCTTCATGGATGTCGAGGAGGACTGCTCTTCCATCGGCTAGGGAGACGCATCGCTGTAACACACCTGTGATGCTGCATTTATACAGTTCGCCGTTGATAACGGCGAATGCCTTGGAGCGTCACGCGATGTGTCGTGCGTCTGTCGGGTCTACCGGTAGACGCTTACTGAGGAGGTACATAATGTACGGCTGCGTCCAGGATTGTTCGATCATCATGACGCTCATTGGTCCCTCGAGTCCTGTGTCGAGCTCCAAGTCATCGATTGTCATTGGCTCATTGGGTGGCGTAGCCCCCGAGTCCGTTGCTGCGCTTGTTTTCTTCTCTGCAGCCTTCGGCTTGATGGAGCGTTCGCATATGCGCTCGAGAAATACCCCAGGTGGTATGGGTGCGCAGGTGGAGCCTATGTTGGCCAGTGCGTCCGCATCCTCATTGCTTTCGCGAGCTATGTGTCGCAACTCGCAGCCATCAAAGTCTCCTTCAAGTGTGTCATAGAGGTCGCGGTATGCGATCATGTTGTCATTTAGTGCGTCGCACTCGTGCATTGTTTGGTTGACGACCACGTTGGAGTCACCATATATGATTAGCCTCTTTGCGCCGTAGGCTTTTTCCATTCTCATCCCGTGTAACAGGGCCTCGTATTCAGCCTCGTTGTTTGAGGCTGTGAACTGCATTCGTAGGACGTACTTCAGCTTGTCCCCTTGAGGCGATGTCAGTATGACACCTGCTCCTGCTCCATCTTTCCTCTTGGACCCATCGAAGTGCATTGTCCAGAGGTAGGACATGTCTGGCCTGTCCGGGAGTTGGTTTTCCATCCAATGTACGAGGAAGTCAGGGAGAACATGCGATTTGATTGCGTCGCGCTTTTTGTAATGGATGTCTCGTGGAGACAGTTCGATTCCCCAAAGCGCGACTCGTCCTATGGCGTCTGGGTTATTGAGGATATGTCCCAATGGGGCGTCGTTGACTACCACGATTGGGTGTTCCTAGAAGTAATGGCACAGTCGCCGGGCGGTCATAAAGACGTCGTACGCCAGCTTTTGGTAGTGCGGGTACCGCTGTTTTGTTGGCGTGAGGACCTCGCTGAGGTAGTATACCAGGCGTTGTACGTCGTGGACCTTGTTTTCCTCGTACCGTTCGACGACGAGCACTGTGCTAACCACTTGGTTGGTGGCGGAGATGTACAGCAGCAGTGGTTCCCTTTCTCGTGGAGTTACCAATACTGGCGAGGTGGATAACAGGTGCTTGAGGTCTTCGAATGCTTCTTGCACTTCGTTGGTCCATTCGAATTTGTTAGCTTTGCGGAGGAGCTGATAGAAGGGCAGCGCCTTTTCTCCCATTCGACTGATAAATCGACTGAGGGCCGCGATTCGCCCGGCTAGTTGCTGAACGCCTCTTATGTTCTTTGGCTTCTCCATGGCCAGTATGTCCTTTATCTTTTTCGGGTTTGCCTCAGTCCCTCTCGCGGAGATAAGATACCCGAGCAGTTGCCCAGAGTGTACGCCGAAGGCGCATTTGTCCAGATTGAGCTTTATCCGGTAGGGATCGAGATTGGCGAAGGTTTCGCGCAGGTAGTTGATTAGAGAGGCTTCTTCCTTGGTTTTGATTACTATGTCGTCGATATTGACTTGGATGTTGCGACCAAGTTGCTCCTTGAGGCAAGCCTGCATGCACTGCTGGTACGTGGCTCCTGCGTTTTTTAGCCCGAAGGGCATTGTGTTGTAGCAGAACACGCCGAAGGCGTTATGTATGATCTTCTCTTGGTCTTCCTCCTTCATTCGAATTTGGTTGTAGCCTGAGTAGGCGTCGAGGAAGCAGCGGCGCTCGCATCCAGCGGTGGAGTCGATGATTTGATCGATCCGTGGTAGCGGGAAGTGATCTTTTGGGCAGTGCTTGTTTAGAGAAGTAAAGTCCACGCACATCCGCAGGATATCCGTGTCCTTTTTTGGCACCAGCACCGTATTGGCGAGCCAAGTGCTTTCCTTGATCTCACGTATGAATTTGTCCTCGAGGAGTCTGTTGATCTCCATTCCGACTGCATGTGCCCGTGGCTCAGACAGTCGCCTGATTGTTTGCTTGATTGGCCTTGCGTCGGGGTTGACGTTGAGTGCGTGCTCGGCGAATTCCCTAGGAACTCTTGGCATGTCCGCAGGACATCAGGCGAAAATTTCCCAGTGCTCACGGAGGAATTCGATGAGCGCGAGTTCCTATGCGGGACTCAAGTTGTTGGCGATGAGGGCCGTTTTAGCGGGATCTGATGGATGGACCTGCACCTTCTTTGTGTGCACAGATGAGTCGAAGGAGAGGTCAGATGAGCTTGGCCTACTCGAGGTATGTTGTATGCCGTTTCCTTCAATCGCGCGAGCTCCTCCTGCATGCCGAAGGACTGGGAGATTCTATTGAATTCCCTGTCGCAACTGTCAGATCGCTCGAAACACCCGTTGATCGTGATGACATCATTGGGACCTACCATTTTCATCTGCAGGTAGGCGTAGTGAGGTACTGCCATGAACCTAGCGAACGCGACGCGCCCGAGGATGCAGTGGTATTGTGAGGGCCAGTCGACAACTTCAAAGTTGATGCGCTCGCGCCGGAAGTTCTTCGGTGTGCCGAATATGACGTCGAGGTTGATTTTTCCTAGGGGGTATACGCCTTTTCCTGGGACGATGCCGTGGAACGTTGTGTCCGATGCCTCCAAGAAGGTTAGAGGGATCCTCATTGCCCGCAAGGTACTCGTGAATATGAGGTTGATACCGCTTCCGCCATCCATGAAGACGCGACTCATGTCGAAGCCTCCAATTTGTGCCTCGAGTACGAGGGGGCAATGAACTGAGGCGGGTGGTCACGTTTGTCGAAGGTAATGCATGACTCACTACCACTGAGGTACTCATTGGTGGATGGTGGCGAGTGCATGGCCAAGTTGACTTGGCGAGTGATGGCCTTCTGCACCCTATTGGAGGGGCGTCCCTTTTGGATCATCATGGTACCCATGGCCCGTGGGTATGGTTCCCCTCCGTGGTGCTGGTCCGGTGCAGCTCCGTTCGGGGGTGGCCCAGGTGGTGGTGGTGGTGCGCCATGTGCCACTGCGCCTGGAGCGGTTCCGTAGCCTCTTTCGACTGCATTGCGGTTCATCCGAACCAACCCCTCATGTAGCTTGAGGAAGTCGCGGCAGTCCTTGAGGAGGTGACTGGACTTTCTCTTGCCATCATGCTTGTCGATGTAGAAGTGTACCGTGCATGGACCGGACAGTTTGTCTTTGATGGAGGTCCCGGGTGCTTCATCGCGAGTGCGGTGTTGCCATACTTGCGTGGTTTTCCTGGAGTCGCGGTATCCGCTGCTGCGGTATCCGCTGCTGCGGTATCCGCTGTTGCGGTTATCGTCGCGTCTATCGGCATAGCTGGCTGCGACCATGTTGACGTCATCACAATCGTCCTAGACGCGCATACGACGTTTACTCCGGCGGTCGCGTCTTTGTTCGAGTTTTGCCTCCTCGTCAGAGTGAACGCGGTTCTTCAACGAATCTTCCCCATCGGCCCACCGATTCGCAATCTCCATCAGGTGGTCGATGGTCTTGGGCTTCGAGCGGCCTAGCTCCTCCCTGAGTTCCATGCGACGGACACCACCATTGAATGCATCAATCGCGCGGTCTTCCGAGATGTTCTCCACGGAGTTCTTGATGATGGACCATCTTTGGATGTAAGAGCGCAGCAATTCGCCAGATTTTTGCTGGCAGCATCTCAGTTCTTCGATTGAAGCCGGGCATTTGTACGTGCCCTTAAAATTGCACACGAAGTTGTAGACCAGCTCATCCCAGCTGCGAATGGATCTGCGTGGGAGGTTATTGAGCCATGCCCGGGCGGCGCCCTGCGGCTGTAGCTGCAAGCATTGCATGGCAGTTCTTCGACTGCCTCCGTGCAGTCTGACGGAGGAGATGTGATCCTCCAGCCAGATCTTGGGGTCCTGTAGACCGTCAAATTTCGGGTTCTCCGATGGGAGTTTAAACCCTTTAGGCATTCGCATTTGCCTGATGGATCTGCTGAAGCATCTGGCGCCACAGTGCTCCCCATCTTCTTCTTCCGAATCAGTCAACCGATCACTTCGTGCCCTTGACTTGTCGATCTTGCGCTGCGTGAGTTTGTCGCGTGCATCATAGTCGCGATCGTGTCGTCGTGAACGGAGGTGTCGAGACAGGTCGTGACTGTCATTGCTTGATGAGGGCGAGGAGTAGCGTTTTGCTAACGCTTTGCCCTTTTTGGGTCTGGTACTGGTTCTTTGTCGAGGGCGGCCTCGATTAGCCCCAGGCCCGCGATCGTAGATCGGTGCATGGCCGTTCGGGGATCTCCAGCCGGTGGCTGGTTATTGAGAAGGTACATGGTGGCCGCTATCACTGCGGCCTGTGGCGTCCTGGGAACCACGTTGCCTCTCGTGTCGATTGTCATAGAGCCGAAGTCGAGGACTTCCGCGGCGTCTATGCGTTCTTGTTCGGTGAGGTGAGCCATCCACGATTGCCTCTTCCTGGAGAGATGCTCGTTGCCTCTTGAGGAGGATCCTCCGTAGGAGGAGAGCCCAGCGCGACGAAGGCTTGACTCATCCGCCGCCTTTTTACGCGCGTCAAGTTGCGCGATTGCTTGTTTCTGGCGCTTGAATTCCTCTTTTAGGAGCTAGTGGTAACCCATCAGTAGTTCCTGAGGGGACCCGAAGGCTAGAGGTGCACCTCGTAGGGCTTTGCGGCAGCGTTCCCACTCTTGCTCGTTGAGCCTGATCACGACGCGTTCACCGGTTTGCGCGTTGATTATGCTGGGGGGTTCGACTGCTCCTCCATTGCCGCCGTTGCTGCAATTGGCGGTGTTGGGCGGGTCGGTGCCGTTGCCGGTGTTACCACCGTTGCCGCGGTTGGCGGAGGTGTCGCCTGCGTTGATGACGGCGCACATGAAGTGATTTGGGAAGCTGTTGCTTCCACAATTTCAGATTCGGAACCGTAGGTTCCATCTTCAGTGGCCAGATCGCTTAGGTCGGAGTCGCGACTGCTTTCGATGACCATGTTCCCAATTTCCGCCGGAGCGTTGAGCTTGCTGAGGGTGCCGATCGATGGAGGGAACCATGATGCTGGGGCAATCATCGGTGCTATCGACTGATTGGGCATGCGAAGCGTGCCCATCTTACCAACTTGGAAGCGGAAGCTCCCAATCGCTAGGCTCATTCCGTCGCCTACGGACTCGAAGGCCGGGCGAGTAGCCGGCGTGTGGACGGTGAAGTCGAAGGCGCCGAAAAGCTGGCGAATCTCCGCTGTTGCAGAGTTGTAGATCGCGTTTGATGGGGCCAAAGAAGCCGCAACATCAGCACTCCCAATTCCCACAGACGGCGCCAATTGACGAGGGTTTAACTCGTCAATGCCCATTGTTATGGACTTGGGTTTTGGAGAAGGAGGGAGCCCTAGAGGAATCTATCGGCTAGCAAACAAGCACATAGGGGACAAAGGATTTACCCAGGTTCAGGCCTCGTAGAGGTCCCTACTCCTGCTTGTCTGCTCGTGGAATTATCGAAGGAGTCGAAAGTTACAATGGTGCGCAGATGCAATATGGCAAGGGTTGTGGAAACTAGGGTTGCATCGGTCCTCCTCGCCGCCCCCTCCTAGCCTTTATATAGATAGGCTAGGTCTCAGGTAGCAGGTCGAGTCGGTTACAAGTTAGGGTTTTCACCTTCAAACTTTCTATCTTTAGCTTCTTTTTGTCTTTCAAGCAATCGAGAGTCCCTAGGTTACTCGAGTCCCTCCATCCGGGCCTTGGCGACACCGTGGGCCTGTATGTATTTGGACCGTATATACCAAGCTTGAGTACCTGCAGGGTATACCCATGTCACTTCCAAAGACTTCATTTTTATTGTTTCATGCACAATTGTGTTGTTCTTGGAGCGTCTTCTTTTTCGTTTTCGTTTCGGTTTTTCGTTTGCTTGGTTTTCTTAGTTTTCTGAATAAATTGGTTGGACCCCCCTCTTTCATGCATTGGTTTTCAAATAGTTTGGTTTGGATTGAAAAAAAGAGTAGGAAAGTTCATGCTTAAGTGGTAAAGAGAGCTTGTTTTTGACTGTGGCCTATGCTTTGTCATGCCATGCTTGATATTGTTTTGGCTTTATGCTTAGTATTCTTTGTCGTAGCATGACATGTTATAAACAATTGAGATTGCTTAATGTGCCTTTGAAGAATCATGCGTTGTTTTAGCATATTAAAGCGTAGTATTGTGGTATTCTCCTTTGATGCTTTATTTGGGTTGACTTGGCACATGCTCACACCATGTTATGACTATCCCAAGTCACCATAGCCTTTATGATCCTTTAGTTTTCAACTTTTAGTATCACTTTATGATTTGATTAATGATGTTTTGTCGCTCTGCATGATTATGGCCATTATTGCTCTCTTAGTTGGTCACTCCTAGTCTTTTGCTAGCCTCCATAACGAAGTATGAGTTCCACTCATGCATCCAACTCCCTAAACCAAGTTATTCCAAAGATGTCATCGGTGTGAAATGAAAGGGGAGCTTGTAAGTCCATGGAGTTATGTATGTGTGTTAGAGAAATGCCTGGGCCGCTAGTCTAATCCATGCTGTCATGGTGGAAACCTGCAGCGTAACCATAATGAGCTGTCTATGAAGCATTCTTCTTATAAAAAAAGAGTCAGATATTTAGAAAAGGATAAAAAGGAAAAAAGAGATATGAGAAAAGAGTAAAGAGATAAAAAAGCACCATTTTCCCATGGTAAATAAGAAGATTGCTGAGATGCTTGCTATCTGCTTGCCTTGTCATTTTGATATGGGGATTCTTCCGTATCATCGGGCAAGGGTACCCCATTGGCGGTTCTCTATGATACACATGTACTTACAATGACAAGAACTTACCGGTAACTAAACTTGAGTAGCATGAGGAGCGGCCCTCGTATTCAAGGGACATGATATTTCCAACTTATACTTTGTCAAGCATATACTTCATAGTTTGTTCACTTGAACCTTAATCACTTCAAGATGCTTATGATAGGGGCAATGAGAGCTGAAAGCTAATAAGTACCATAATTTTTGGAAGCTCTTTATGAGACTTGAATCCCTACTTCCTGCTATGAAGGCCTTCCTTTTACTTTTATGTTGAGTCTCCACCTTCTATCTTTATGCACCTACTTTGAGAGCATAGTGGCCATTCTTAGTTCTATGTGTATTGTCCCAAGACTTGTTGATTGACGCATAGCTTTGATATTGCTTGTTTTAAACTATTTGTATCTAGTCACTCTTGTGAACTTTGAAGGTGTCCTATGCATTTATGTTTGCTACTCTATGAAAGACAAGCTGAATGCCACTCTGCTATGTTTTCCTTATGTGAAACAAACAAACGTCTTGCAAAGCATTGTTATTCATGAATCTTTTGTTTGTGCCTTTTCATGTTGCAACATAGTTTCTTTGTCTTTTAGCTAGAACTTTGTCTTTCATGTTATGATTGAAGTACTATGATCCCAGCTTCGAATATTTTACAAATACTTTGATCAAGTTTATGATGGTGCATGTCACCTCAAAAATTATTCTTTCTTTTTATCACTTACCTACTCGAGGACGAGCAGGAGTTAAGCTTGGGGATGCTGATACGTTGCAAACGTATCCATAATTTTTGATGTTATGTGCTTGGTTTTATCTACTTTCTTATGTTTTGTCCACACCATGGAGTACTTTTCATATGACTTCTTGGACTAACCTATTAACAAGAGCCACAGTGCTAGCTGCCTGTTTTCTGCTGTTTTTGGTTCCAGGAAAGTCAGAAAATGAATATTCTCGGAATTGGACGGGACAAAAGCCAAAGTCAGTTTTTCTCCGAGGGACACTAGGAGCCAGAATCAGAGACAGAGAGGGGCTGGGGCCCGGCCACACCACCTGGCCGCGCGGGCCAGGCCTGGCCGAGCCAGGGGTGGTCTGGCCGCCCCAGGCACCCCCTCGGCCTCCCTCTTCGCCTATAAGTTACCTCCTAACCTAAAAACCAAGGGGGGTTCGACGTTTTTCCAGAAAGAGTTCCGCTCTGCCGCCACTACCAGATTCGACGATTCAGAACTAGAAACTCCGTTCTGGCACCCTGTCGGGATGGGGAATTGGAGGAGATCATCTCCATCATCATCACCATCGCTTCTCCATCGACCATCAATGTTTCCCCCATCTATGAGTAAGTAATCCCCCGATGTAGGCTATGGGGATGGTAGGGATTGGATGAGACCATTCATGTAATGGCATCAGATTGTTAGGGCTTGGTGCCTAGTATCTACTATTAGTGCTTTTTGACTTTGTTGCGACTTATTATGCTTAATGCTTGTCACTAGGGCCCGAGTGCCATGATTTCAGATCTGAACATGTTATTGATTCATTATGATAGTATTATTTATGGTCTTAGCTGCAAGTTGTATACACACGTTATTTTCCGGAACCAATGGCCCCGAAGTGACAGAAATCGGGATAACCGGAGGGAATGGCTTTGATGTGAGGATCACATGTGTTCACGGAGTGTTAATGCTTTGCTCTGGTGCTCTATTAAAATGAGCATCTTAATTGCCAGTAGTTCCCTTGAGGCCCCGCTGCAAACGGGTTGGCAGGATAAAAGATGTTGTGCAAGTTCTCATTCCGAGCACGTATGACTATATATGGGACACATGGCTAGGATTATCTAGTACTTGGATGCTTTATCTTATTTATCTGCAAATGCCCTATGTTATGATTGCTATGCGAATTGTCTTGTCCATGCAACGCCCATCCATCCATCCCTATGCCTACCACACTCGAATCCTACTGTTTACTGCAAGTGTTACTACTGTCTTTACTTTACTACTACTATTACTTTACTACTGCTATTACTTTACTATTCCTACTACAAAACTGTTGCTACTGATAAACTATTGTGAGCAAGATTGTTTCCAGGTGCAGCTGAATTGACAACTCAGTTGTTAAGGCTTATAAATATTCTTTGGCTCCCCTTGTGTCGAATCAATAAATTGGGTTTCACTTCCCTCAAAAATACTGCAATACACCCCTATACTTGTGGGTCATCAAAGGGCACAAGACCCAAATAAAGAAATGCCGGCACAAGAGAACAAACTGACGAGAGGTATAACTGTTGATCTGAGTCAGCTCCATGAGCCATACATCGTTCCTCTTCTTGAGATTCTCATATTTGGTGTTCATCGACTCAAACTTGAGGTCGGCATCCTTCAACATGTCCTGGCTCTTCTCAAGGCTGGTCTTCAGCTGCTCTTTCTCCTCGGAGAAGTTCTGATTGACTTTATCCAGCTCACCCTTGTGGAGATTTTTCAACTTTTCAATCTCAGCATTAAGCTGAGTAATCTCATCATCCTTGAGCTGAAGTTTGGCAATTTCATCATCTTTCTTCTTCACCTCGGCCTGATGCTGCCCTGCTTGTTCAAGAAATTGGAGCATCATGTCATGCAAAGGCATGCTATCTTGAAGCGACACTGCAATAAGTGTTGGACCCGGTGGAGCCGAGATATAATTACCTGCCGAGTTAGAGAAAAATGGACTAAGGATGAATAAGCAAGGAGAATTACCTTTTATCTCGGCCAAGTTCTTCCTCATGATGATATTTTCAGCCTCCACTTCGGCTGCATAATCCGAATCACGAGTTAGTTCAGAACGCCAAGGATGAAGAGGTATAAAGGGCGCAATATGAAAGAGATAAATTTACCCTTCTTATTCAGCTCGGGGAGCAATGCATTGTGCTTTGAGTGAAGCTCCTTATGCATGTCCAGAAGCCACTAGAACTCGGCGGTATGACGGTTGGTGGTGATCTGAAAAGGAAAGTGTTAGTGCATGCATCATAGTGAATATTTCAAATTACTCAAGATCCGGGCCAACCGGAACTTAACCCGGCTCTAGGTGAGTGAATATTTGAAACTATACAAGACCTGGGCCAAGCGAAACTTAACCCAGCTCTAGGTGAGTGAATATTTCAAACTATACAAGACCCGGGCCAAGCAAAACATAACCCGGCTCTAGTTGAGTGAGGATTTGAAGTTACTACAGATCCGAGTCAAGTGGAACTTAACCCAGCTCTAGGTGAGTAGATGTTTGAAATAACTAAAGCCAAATACTTCGGAATCTAAAGATGCGCAAACGCAATGTTAAGAGAATTTGACCGAGTAACATATTACCTCGCCGGAGGCTCGGGGCCTGGGGGATATGTCTATAAGTACTTGCGCAAACATTTAGCATGGGCAAAAAGCTTACATCCATCATCTTGCTAGCAATGGAAATTGCCTTAGAAGAAGTGTTCATCTGGGTGCTAAACTCAACTGGACCAAACTTCTCCAGATTCTTAGAGTTGATGTCGACAAACTCGGCTTTGTTCCAATTATTGATGTATGCAATCAGAGGACCGTAGCTCTGCTCGCTGAGCGTTCGGGTCGCGACCAAGCCTTTGGTGTGACGATCTTTGCGAGCAGTTTGAGCTGCGACCGGGTTGGAGTGTAGAGTGAGTTGCTTGTCTGTGGCAGAGCCAGAAGTAGTGCTTCCCTTTTGCATCATGGACGCAAGGGTATGCTGCCCAGACTCGGCCGCTATTCCTTTGTGGGGCTTGACCTTGGCAGCCTTGGCACCTTTCTTTTCCTTGGAAGCATCAACGCATTTCTTGGCTTTGGTGCCTGACTTGGGCTGCTGCTGCAAAGAGGTGGTTTGCTCTTCGGGTTTGGTTTGAGGCTTCTACCAAAATATATCTTTAGCTCAAGAAGTTTGGTGCAGAGTGTTTGGCCTTTGAGATGGGCCGAGTCTGGTCATCTCGCCAAGTCTGGGGAGACTCGGACGAGGCAGGAGGAACTACTGTAGAAGAACTTGGAGCTGGAGCTAGAGCTGGTTCAGGTTGAACTTGCGTCGGTGTCGGAGTTAGAGGCACCTCGGTAGAAGTTTTCTTGGTGCAGATATTGCTGGCACCATCATCGCCATCTTGTTGTTGCGGGATAGAACAGGCACGGGGCCTATCCGGCATAGCCGTATCCTTAATAGCACCACCTCCCTCTGTGTTGATGTTGCCTTCCTCTTGTCGAGGTGGGCTGAGATTCGGTGTGGCCGCGGAGCTCTCCTGGATGGGATCAGGGGGCAAGTTTCATCGTGGCAAGGAGAAGGTGGAGCATCTCGGAGAGGTGAGAGCCACTCTGGGGGATCTCCTTGGGAGACATGCCGAGTCAGAGAGAACAAAACAATGAGTTAGAACAGAGAAGGAAACAATAAATACACATAAAGTGAGACAAGCTAATTGAAGAACAAGGAAAGAGAGAAGGGATTACTCGGATGAAGCAGGAGGCTCCTTGGGTTTTGGGGATCTCCGAACTGTGGCCTTAGTCGTGGGCTTGATGGCGCCCTTAACACCGGATTTCTTCTATCGTTTCATGGTCCGAGTGGCTCGGAAGAAGGAGTCAAGGTTTCCGCCCGTTTCTTCGTAGGGACAGGAACCAGATCACCCATGGCAAGAGGAGGATCGGTGTGGACCTGACCAGCCGGGTTAGCTGGAGCCGAATCAACCGGAAAGTCATATGAGATAGGAGACGGATCAAATACCTCTAAGATCTCAATATCAGGGTCTTCCTCATCATCCGGCCAATCCCTTAAACCAGAGGTCTTACTAGAGGGTCGTCTGATGCTAGGGTCCGGAGTAGGCATGAAATCCTTGGAATCCGGCTCCTCCGTGTCCGAGGCATCTCGGTCCTTCCCCCACTTAAGGGACGGTTTTGTGCCATCTTCAACTATCTACTGAAGGAACGTCTGAAACCAATATTGCAAAAGGATCAAGTAAATGATACGGTCCGAGATCGAACCTAACTTGGAGAAAAGGGTCAGAAAAGAAGTATACCGTGGGAGGTAGCTTATCTCGGCAGAAGTGCTCGTACCCCCACTCCTAGTCCTCATTCATGTCTGAGGTTATCTTGAAGATGGCCTTGATCCGGCAAAAGATATGGGTGTTGCTGAGCTCGAAAGCTGAGGTTAGGTTGGGGTCGAGATGCCTGCTCATATGGCAAAGCTTGTGCGTACACTCCTGTAGAGGGGAGATTCGGCTGCGAACAAAAGTGATCATGATATCCTCGCTCCACAACCCCAACTTATTCAGCTCCTTGATCCGTATCTCCACCTGATTCACCAAGGCACTGGATCTCCTCGGGACTTGCTTCCAAAAGGTCCTGTCGGGGACGCCGAGTGAGAAGGGAAGCAGCCGAATCTTGTCCACCTCGGTATCGTTCTTCACATAGAAGAATGTCTTGGCCCATCCCTTGCAGGACTCTAAGCTGGTGACTCGGGGAAATACGGAGTGTTTCCAAGGTTAAATAGAAGCCGCTCCACACTGAATTAAGAACTTTGTCGACGGGGGCAGTTTTTGGATCCGGGATGACACTGGCCCCAAAGCCGAAGAACTTGTACCAGATATGAACGGAGGGACAAAGGTCAAGGTAACCCTCAACTCCGAAAGAAAAAGAGGATAACGAGGTAATGACATTAGCCGGAAGGTGGTGGGGTTGGAGAGAAAAAGTAGTGATGAACTCATAGAAGAAATCACTGATGGGAAGGCCAAATCAGCGTTCAAAATGCTAAAGGAAAACAACAAACTCACCTAGATTGGGAGAGGGAATGATCTCCTCGCAGGGATGCGGCAGGTCCGGTATAGCCAATCGATGTCATCAGGGCAGACCCAGGAACCAGCCCAGGCGCTGCGCTCCTGGGCCTCGCCGCCCTCTTCATGTTCTTCAACGATGATGACCTCCTCCGATTCAGTCATCTCTAGGTCTTCGCCTTCGCGGATCCAATCTGAGGCAAAAGGCAGAGGTTTGGATTGGCATGGACCCGTGGCGGCTAGGAGCAGCAGAGCGGCGTCGCGGGTTGATGACCCACAAGTATAGGGGGTGTATGGCAGTATTTTCGATAAGTAAGAGTGTCGAACCCAACGAGGAGCAGAAGGTGCTGGCTAGTGGTATGGATCAGGAATTCTCTGCAAATACTTAGCAAACAGATTTTTAGGGGTTTTCGGTAAAGCAAGAAAACCAAGTACGAGTAAACAAAAGACAGTAAGAATGAATGCAGCAAGTGGCCCAATCCTTTATGCAGCAAAGGACAAGCCGGTTGTATTTCTATAGATGGCCAAACGTTCTCGAGGACACATGGGAAGACTGTCAAGTGCGTTCGCTTCATATAGTCGATTAATCTTCTCTAGCTTGCTAAGTGTTGTGTGGGTGAACCTATGCTAATGTACCGTACCATCCAAGACTTAATACATACTTGTGATTAAACACCCTTGCAAACATCCGTAAGTACAAGAAAGTAATTAAGGTAAAACCTAACCACAGCTTTAAACTCTAAGATCCTTACGTCCCTTGTGCAATGGTTTCCTAACGGGGGTTCAGGTTTCTGTCACTCTGGCAACCCCTACGATTAGTAGCCAAATACACAATGCATTCCCCTAGGCCCATATAGCTGAAGTGTCATGTAGTCGACGTTCACATGACACCACTAGAACAAGTACACCACAACTTAAATAACAATCTATTGAATCTTTCTCAACACAATTCCACTACTAACAACAAGACTTCTCCCATGTCCTCAAGAACAATACGAACTACTCACAAGACATCATATGGATCATGATCAGAGATGGAATAATGATGTATAACAATCTGAACATAAACAATAATTCAATGGTTCACTCAATAGCATCAACTACAAATAGTAATCAACACCAGGAAAGTTTCGTCTATGAACTATGCAAGATTCAACTCAATTGTTACAGCAATATGGAGATGGTGATGAGGGTGCTGATGGTGATGATGGTGGTGATGATGGTGATGATGATCCCGATGAAGTCCAGCTCGATGGTGGTGTTGATGGCGACGATCTCCCCTCTCCGGAAAGGAATTCCCCCGGCAGAAATCTGTCTGCCGGAGAGATCTTTCTCTCTCGGTGTTTTCCGCCCCGCAGAGGCGGTGGAATCTTTTTGTGGTCACTCCCCGAGTCTTAGGGTTTCAGGAGGAAGATATACGCCAGAGGGGAGAGGCTGGAGTGGGCCAGGGGGGCCACACCACTCCCTGGCGTGGCCTGGGCTTGCCCGCGCCATGGGGTGGTGTGGGGCCCCTGTGGCCTACCTCCACTCCATCTTCTGCCATCTTGAGTCTTTTGGAAAAATAGAATTTTCCGTATATATTTTCCCGGATTTTCTGATCTTCGCGAATTTTGCCTCAAAACAGCACCTTTTCCATCAGAATCCTGACTGCAGCGGTCCATGCTCCAAAAGTCATCAACCATGCAAAAACAGATGAAATAACATAAGTATGACCTCTCAATACGAAATATATCAATGAATAATAGTGAATTAAGAAATAGAATAGTGATGCAAAATGGACGTATCAACTCCCCCCAAGCTTAGACTTCGCTTGTCCCCAAGCGAAACTGAGCTCAATAAACATAACCTCGGGTTTATGGAGTGAAGAGTCGATAAAAGAATACGGACAAGAAGCATCACATTCATCAAATACATAGATCATAATAGAAGACAACTCACTATTATACAACTCAGCTTGCAATGAGTAAAGAAAACACAATAAGGATACATAGAGTAAAACATCATTGGTAATGGCAAACTTAGCTCTTGGTCGAAGAATAGTTGATAATTTGCTGGAGTTCACAAATAACTGTTTTTTCAAAGAAAGCTTTCAAAGTAGTAAACTTCAAGATAAGAGCAATGTGCAAAACAAGGAACATAAGAAACATGATTGAATAAATCATCATATGAATGAATAAAACACATCAACTCAAAATACTTGCTCAGATAGAAGGGAATAGGTTTACTGACTCAACTACAAAGTAAAAGAAAGGCCCTTTAAAGAGGGAAGCAGAGATTACAAGTCTCACAAAGATCTCCCAAAAATTATGATACTTACTAGCTTTCAGCTCTCATTGCCCCTATCATATGCATCTTTAGGTGATTAAGGTTAAAGTGAGGTCCAATCTGAGTTATATGCTTGTTAGACTATAAACTGAAGATCCCAAGTCCTTTGAGTACGAGGGACGCTCCTCATGCTACTCAACTTTAGTTACCGGTAAGTTCTTATCATCGTAAGTATGTGCGTATCATTGAGAACCGCCAACGGGGTACCCCTTGCCCGATGATACGGAAGAATCCCCATATCAAAATGACAAGGCAAGCAGACAATGAGTATCTCAGCAATCTTCTTATTTACCATAGGAAAATGGTGCTTTTTCTCTCTTTCCTCTTTTCATAGTATCTCTTTTTTCTTTTCTTTTTCTCATTAGCTATCTCTCTCTTTTTTTATAAGAAGAATGCATCATAGATATCATTATGGTTACGCTGCAGGTTTCCACCATGTCAGCATGGATTAGACCAGCGGCGCAGGCATTTCTCTAACACACATACATAACTCCATGGACTTACAAGCTCCCCTTTTATTTCACACCGACGACATCCGCAAACAAAAGAGCAAGGTATCAACTGGGTATATATTTACAAGTGTTGAAAGCGTTCCCCGTGACACGCAGTTCTGCTAATCTGACCTATAATTTGCAAGCATATAACTTTCATGGAGAGTTCACAATGGTTCAGGTTTATTAAGTGCAAGAAAGTAAAGTGTGTCATCAAGTTCGTGAGAGCTTTAATCACTAATTTTCGCATAACAAGTTTAATTTGGGAGGTAGACAAAACAGGAATTTACTTGGAATAGCAATAATGCTACTAGGTAGGTATGGTGGACACAAATGGCAAAGGTTTTGGTTTAAAGGAGGTGGATGCACGAGAAGAAATCCCTCTCAGTACAGGTTTTTGGCTAGCAAGGCTGGGTAGCAAGTACAAGAGTTGAAGGAAACAATCAAACACACAAGTGATAAAGACAAACATGCAATCTTCCTTGGAAGCACAAAGGATCTTAACTAGAGAATACTAAACTTATGAGCAAATCAAGAAAGAAAGATGATGAAATTATTTTTCTTTAGAGTACTTCTATCTTTTTCTTTTCAACTCTCAGAAAGGTGTTGCTACTAACCGAGCCAGGTTTGCCAAAACCAACTAAATTAACTCAAAGATCCCAAAGTGATACCAATACTAACAACAAGATCAATCATATAACCACGAATTGAAAACTAATATAAGCTATGAAAAAGAGTGAATGAAAGAACTTCTCATTAATAATCCATAATGGAAACTCACACCAAGGGATACAAATCTAACGAGAGAGGGGACACTTCCATAATGCAAACCATACTACATAATAACTCCTCTATTCATGATATGACTCTACTAATAAGGTAAAAAGATAGAAGATAGTGATATGATACCGCGGCACTCCCCCAAGCTTGGAACAAACCAAGGGGATGCCAAACCTGATGACGAATTACTCCTTAGGTGGTGGTGGTAATATTTTCTTAGTTGTCGTGAGGAAGTCTTCCAGCATCTTGCGAAGCCTATTATTCTCCCATTGAAGCATGTCCACCTTCCTCTGCAGGTCACGATACTTATCACAGAACTCCTTAGTGACTCATAGGGCTTCCGCTGATGCAGGGCAAGAGACTAAAGGTACCAGCCCCTTCTTGGGGTCTTGAAGATCCTCCTCCATCGGCTCCTTCCCTTTATCATTGGCAGACACCATTGTGCTTCTAAACTTTCAAAGAGTATGTCCTGACAGAAACAGATCGAAACAAAAACACGACGAAAACACGATATACGAACCTCGGGAGATCCGGGGGTTATATATTATGAAGTTTGATGTCAAAAGGAAGGTACTGGGAGAAAACGGGTCGGAGACGAAGTCCTCGGTGGCCTCACCACCTGGTGGCGCAGCCAGGGGTGGGCCCGCGCCATGGGGTGGTGTGGGCCACCCGGCTCCGTTTCCGTCCCTTTTTCGCTTCATAGCTTTCCTTATTGACTGAAAACTGCAAAGATATAGTTGGATTGTATTTTCGCGGAACTTTTCTTACCAGAACGGTTACCTATTTGAAGACAGACTCTGCAGGTTTCTGAATTTGGTATTGAGTGGATCCTTTCGGAGTCATCACTTGAATATCATCGATATATTCATATTCATATACTTATTACTTGAGTCATAAAACCTTCCTCTTCCTTATTACAACATTATCTCCACTTTCCTGGAAATTTCATTCACACAAAACATCACACAATTCTTATTAGCAACATTAGTATAAGTGAAGTGATAAAACCTTTTGAGTCCAACTTCAACTGAAAACCATCAAAACAAAATATACTACAGCAACTCCTTCCGAAAACCCAAAAAGAATTCAAAAAAGGAAATTGAATAAAGAAGCAAATGCAAGATTGGCAAAATCTGTCAAAACAGACCAGCAGGTAAAGATCAATTTTTTCGAAAATATTCTGTTCCTCAAATCAAAAAGTGTGAAACTAACGAAAGTTAAATAACAACCTGGGGCAGAAGCACAAAAAATTACAGCTCAATCCTACACACAGAGATCTCTCACGAATTTTTACGGTGAACCACAAAAAATCTGTTTCGGGACAGCAACTTCCCCAAATATTACTTCTCTCTCATTAGAGGTTAATCTTGACACAAAAACCAAAAAAAACGGATAAGGAGCGGTTATTACCAAATTAATAACTTCCAAGACTCAAAGAAACAAAAACAAACTGAAAGCATAAACAAATTGGGTTGTCTCCCATAAAGTTCTTTCTTTATAGCCATTAAGATGGGCATGATAATTTTGAAGAAGCTCTCATAGCGATATGATTTGAAGTGAAAGAGAGCATTAAGGAGCAAAAACACACACATTTAAGTCTAACCCACTTCCTATGCAAGGGGATTTTGTAAACAAACAGGTTGTTGAAACCAAAGGAAACTTGCATAAGAAGGCAAAAGAAGTGCAGCATAAAACGGGGAAACTTGATATTATTGAGATGCATAAGAACACTTTTCCGTCTCTCATAATAACTTTCAGTATCATGCATAAACTTAACAATATAGCTATCACAAGGACCATCATAGCAATGATCACTTATTCTAACAAAAAACACAGGAATACTAGCTCTCATAACACTACTATGTGAAACAATATTAGAGGTATCCTTACAAAGGATAGGGTGTCCCTCTTCCCCATACTTAGTGACAAAGTCTTTCACACTTGCTATTATAGGTTCATCAACCATTTGTTTATCAGGTTCAACAGCCTTATTCATACTTTCATTAACCACACTAGCTATCATAGAATGTTCCTTTACCTTAACTAGAAAAGGCATTTTCTCAATTTAAGGTTCAGGTAAAACATGATTAGCAGTATAAACTTCAGTATTTCTTGTAGGAACGCTCTTAGCAACATCTTTATAAGGTTCGTGATACTTATTCCACTTCTTTTTAGGCACTTCAATATAAGAAGCAAAAGCCTTAAAATAAGAAGCAATAGCTTGAGAGTCTAGACCATAAGCA
The DNA here is from genome assembly GCA_023614405.1 of Avena insularis. Lineage (NCBI taxonomy): Eukaryota > Viridiplantae > Streptophyta > Magnoliopsida > Poales > Poaceae > Avena > Avena insularis. The sequence continues at coordinate 319,414,153 of CM042686.1, forward strand.
TTTTTAATATTTTGAAAGTCATCAGTTCCCAGAAAAGATTCAATGCATTCATAATCATAATTTATACCTTACTTTCTACCTTTGTCATTCTCCCAAGCTTCAGCATTGTCTTGAATACGATCTAGAAGGTCCCATTTAACTTCTTCTTCCATGCGAGTGAATGATCCAGCATAAGAAGCATCTAATGAATCCTTGTCATGTAGAGGGAGCCTTGCATAAAAGTTATTGATAATAATATTGTTGGGGAGCTCATGAATGGGACATTTGAGCATTAGTAACTTCAATCTCCCCCAAGCTTGAGCTCTACTCTCTCCATCAAGAGGCCAAAAGTTGTATATTTGATTCCAATCTTTATAAATCTCACCAGGAGGATAAAACTTTGAATAAAAGAGAGGCACTATTTCCTCCCATTCCAGAGCTTGACCATTCTTCAGCAGCTTATACCATTCCTCAGCTCTTCCTTTCAGTGATAATGAGAATAACTTCTTCTTAACTTGATCTGTAGTAATACCTGCACACTTGAACAACCCGCATAATTCGTGTATAAAGAGTAAATGATCACCGGGATGGACAGTTTCATCCCCAACATAATAGTTATCCATAACACGATCAATAATTCTTGTAGGTATTTTGAAAACATCTTTCTCAGCAGGTGGTGGCTTATCTACTACATTAGCAGTGGTAGTAGCATTACCAAATAAGAAAGTCAGCGAATTATCCATAACGAAAATAAAGCAACTAGCAGAAGTAAACAATACTCACAGTAGAAGTTTCCTTTACCAGTTCCACTCTCCAATAGCGCTTCACTCCCCGGCAACGGCGCCAGAAAATAGTCTTGATGACCCACAAGTATAGGGGGTGTATCGCAGTATTTTCGATAAGTAAGAGTGTCGAACCCAATGAGGAGAAGAAGGTGCTGGCTAGTGGTATGGATCAAGAATTCTCTACAAATACTTAGCAAACAGATTTTTAGGGATTTTCGATAAAGCAAGTAAACAAAGTACGAGTAAACAAAAGACAGTAAGAATGAATGCAGCAAGTGGCCCAATCCTTTATGCAGCAAAGGACAAGCCGGTTGTATTTCTATAGATGACCAAACGTTCTCGAGGACACATGGGAAGACTGTCAAGTGCTTTCGCTTCATATAGTCGATTAAACTTCTCTAGCTTGCTCAGTGTTGTCTAGGTGAACCTGTGCTAATGTATCGTCCCATCCAAGACTTAATACATACTTGTGATTAAACACCCTTGCAAACATCCATAAGTACAAGAAAGTAATTAAGGTAAAACCTAACCACGGCTTTAAACTCTAAGACCCTTACGTCCCTTGTGCAATGGTTTCCTAACGGGGGTTCAGGTTTCTGTCACTCCGGCAACCCCTACGATTAGTAGACAAATACACAATGCATTCCCCTAGGCCCATATAGGTGAAGTGTCATGTAGTCGACGTTCACATGACACCACTAGAAGAAGTACACCACCACTTAAATAACAATCTATTAAATCTTTCTCAACACAACTCCACTACTAACAACAAGACTTCTCCCATGTCCTCAAGAACAAAACGAACTACTCACAAGACATCATATGGATCATGATCAGAGATGGAATAATGATGTATAACAATCTGAACATAAACAATAATTCAATGGTTCACTCAATAGCATCAACTACAAATAGTAATCAACACAAGAAAAGTTTCGTCTATGAACTATGCAAGATTCAACTCAATTGTTACAACAATATGGAGATGTTGATGAGGGTGCTGATGGTGATGATGGTGGTGATGATGGTGATGATGATCCCGATGAAGTCCAGCTTGATGGTGGTATTGATGGCGACGATCTCCCCTCTCCAGGAAGGAATTCCCCAGGCAGAAATCTGTCTGCCGGAGAGATCTTTCTCTCTTGGTGTTTTCCGCCCATGAGGCGTGAATCTTCGTGGTCGCTCCCGAGTCTTAGGGTTTCGGGAGGAAGATATCGCCCGAGGAGGCTGGAATGGGCCAGGGTGGCCACACCACTCCCTGGCGCGGCCTGGGCTTGCCCGCGCCATGGGGTGGTGTGGGCCCCCTGTGGCCCACCTCCACTCCATCTTCTGGCATCTTGACTCTTCTGGAAAAATAGAATTTTCCGTATATTTTCCCGGATTTTCTGATCTTCGCGAGTTTTGCCTCAAAATAACACCTTTTCCATCAGAATCCTGACTGCAGCGGTCCATGCTCCAAAAGTCATCAACCATGCAAAAACAGATGAAATAACATAAGTATCACCTCTCAATACGAAATATATCAATGAATAATAGTGAATTAAGACATAGAATAGTGATGCAAAATGGATGTATCACGGGTATGGCAAAGAAGAGCAACGGCAGTGCGCAGCAGCAGCAGCGGTGGCGGCGGTGTCACGCAGAAGAAGAAGAAGTAGAAGGGGAAAATGCACAAGCAAGCAAGGAAAATGGCTAAGGGCCTCCCTCACCCCCTATTTAACCATGACCTTGATGTGGGTAGTGGGATCAAACAATGCGGCGGGCCACATGGTGTGGTCGTGTATCTGCGGAATCCACCAATCAACAACATGCCATAGGAGGAGCCACATGGTGTAGCGGATCCCACGACATGATGTGGCATTGCGGTTATCGAAGGGGCGCCAGGACGTGATGTTCGCAGTAGTTATTCCTGACAACATGCACAGTAACAGGCATAGTAACTGGCGCACGCCCTTAAAATGAGGCAAAATGATGATTACACTCCACGTAGGACATGGGGAAGCATACGCAAGAAGGAAGAGATCAAAATGAGTAACCTAGATCTGAGAAGATAACCTGGCCAGCAAGGGATACCTCAGAACGATCCAAGGGAATGCTAGGTCAGAAAAGTAAGAAAGTCCATTCACCGAGTAACTCGGCAAGAGGAACAACGAATCAAGTAGGTTGAACCTATTGTGGCCTTATCAGCTGAAGTTTCTAAGACCACACCAGCTTCGGGGACTAATGTTGGGGGATAACCCTGGGTAGGGTCATGCCGGGGTATAATGGCCTTGATAGCCGAGTTACGGCTAGGTCAAAGCGTAAGCTGGCCGAGTCACCTCAAGGCAAGCCGACTTACGGCAGACCCGGTCTGGAAGGAGTTCATCCAATGTTACCTTGGCTGACATAAAACATATGTTTGGAGCCTCTTTGTTACTTGTATGCAGGTACCCACATGGCCAAGTTAACCGGGCCTAAGCTGGGTTACGACTTAGCTTACAAGGGAAGGAAGGAATCTTCTTAGTCAAAGGTTTTCTCTCTCCCCTATAGCATGAGCATAGGGGCCAGAGGGAATGACCAGTGAGTACGGGCTGACAAAGGTGACGTTGCCTATGTCGGATGATGTTGGCTATGTCTGATGACATCGCACTGCAGAGAGGCTCAGAGAGGATTATGCCATGAGTCCGGATTAGCTTAGACAGAGAAAATAGGAGCACCGCTTTGCTATTTTGGGAGAGGCATATTCGGAGAATATGTCTTCTACGTATGCCCTAACTTGTAAGCTGAGCTATCCTATATAAGGAGCACCAGGGCCTCCATAGACAGGGTCGGCCATTTTTACTAAGGGAAAGCCGTAGATAGTTGTGTGGGTAGTTGAGAAGTTGATCCTCTTCCTTCCCAAGAATAGCTTAAGGCGCCCTTGTAATCCACCATTGATCTAGTGAATACAACTCATCTGTGTGTGGAATCACCACACTATCCCTCCCTAGATACCTCTAGTGCACATTGGCCCCATCTTTATCCTATACATGGCATCTGCCATGCCACCACCACGATAGAAACCGATGGGAAAGCGAGGGGAAAGGGAGAAGGTAGCAGAAGTGGACACACACCCCACAAAGAACACAATGAACACACGCAAAACTCACACGGTAAAAGTCCAATTGCTCCCACTGGCGCGCACTTGTCTGATAGAATCCTCGTAAGGAAAGATCGATCAACATGCTCCCTTCGATCCCAAGAGGAGAGGGAAGAACACCTTGGAGAGGGTCTTGAACACTACTCTCACGCACTCGCAAATGTAGGCCTTGTACAATGATGGATGCGCGATGCAAACTCCAATGAGGTTGGTGACGATAGTCGGTGCCTGATGACTGCAAGTGCGTAGACCAATTGTAGGTAGTTTCGAAGTAAATATATCGAACACACAGAGAGCTATTGGTTAAGATCTTTATGCCCCTCGCTACTCTCTACCAAAGTATACTTATAAGTTGTCTTTAATCTCAAGTAAAGGGTGTTTGAAAGGTTTATGGTTGTTTGCAGAAAAGTAGTTAAAACAAGTAAAATAAAACAAGTAACGAGATTGTATGAAAGCGTGGTTGAACTCAATAGGGCTAAAACATTCTCGGGGTTGTAGGATACACCACTAGCATAGTATTATTGTTATATTTAATCAAGATAACAAACTCCTTGTGTCATGATATGTGTGGAGAGAGCCCCATAATAAGATGTTCATGACAAGGCTCATAGGAAGCCACTTTGTTGAGCCAAGTGTGAGGTCACCTCTAAATAACCACTTCGGTCCAAGAGCAATTCACCCATACAAACCACCGCAATTAAGGGTTTCCCCATGGATATCATAATTAGCTTAGGGAATTTGTAACACCCTCGAATCGGCCCTATGCAAGTTTTAGCCCTTTTCGCCAAACCCGCATAGAAACGATTCAAGGACGCCCACCAGGCACTTTCATGCGGGTGGAAAACGAAGTAATACCATTACACAAAAGTCCTCGATGGGACCCACAGAACTGATATATATACAACGTGACTCCAAGAGTCAAGAATATAGATATACAATACAAAGATCCAAATAACCTTGAAATCGATAGGGCGTCCGACTACGGACAAGATGCAAATGGGGCTAAGAGCCCTAAAGAATAACCAATGGCGTCCATAAGCCTGCCCAGGCCAAGCCAGAAGGGTAACCCTGCTAATGACGTCGATCTCAAACCTGCTAAAACAAAAGGGGTGCCGGCAAAGGGCAATAGAAAAAGAGGAGCGTCAGTACTAAGGCCAGTACACGGCGAGGCTAGAATTCGGCGGCTCTCGCCTACATAGTTATGGTGGGCTGAAGCGGCAGCACAGCGGCACTAAACAACCTATAGAGACTCGATACAACTGGCGGTTATCAGAGAGGGATAAGAAAGACCTATACGGAACCAACCTGAAGCTAACACCAAACAAACCCATCCTGGTATTTCCCCCTTGAGACCAAACGAGGAAGTCCGACCAAGGAACGCACATTGTTGGCAATTTTACTCATTCCATTATAGTTGCAGCAATTACTAATCAGATATAGATAGCATGAGTCATCCTGAAAGCATAAGTAGTGGGCAGTTTTAGTTACCATTCGGTGGTAGTTGGAACCTTTACTAGTCAGATATAATTGTCCTGAGGAATCCCAAAACCCAGCAGTTTTTGGCACTTTTATCACATTCCATTGGAGTTGCAATACTTACTAGGCATATATAGCAAACAACCCAGATCCACCAGTTGTTGGCATTTTTAATATCCATTCCGTTATAGTTGAATATGATTACTTGTCTATGATCGAGATACTGTGCTCCAAGTCGTCCATAACCGCGGACACGTCTTTCTAAAAGTTTTATCCTGTAGGGGTGCACAAATAGTAACACACACTCGATCAACCTCGGAAAAACCAACTCAAAACCCAACGAGGCATTCACGACAAAGCGATCAGAGGATTCATAAATATTTCAGGGGGCCACCCCACTAAGCTACCCGCAACAAAGTTGGCCGGCTCCGGAACGGACCCAGGGTTTGTGTCAATGGTTGTAAACGACTGGGAACCCGAAAGTGTGACTGGGCTTGTCGATACCGCGAAAACATTCCACGATCCAAAAGCATGCAGTGCTCCACGCACAATCTTAAATAAAGCAGTAAAGCATGGCATAAGTACAGGATAGTAATAAAGCCCCAAACTACTTTGTGGCCCCAAGAAATAGAAATGAATCAAGCTCTGGCTCAGGGGGGTCCACGGCCTCCCGGATGTGGATAGTGCGAAAAATCAAGGAACAGGTATCAAGTACTCGGGGTCCTACAGGACACAAGTGAGCGTGGAAGAACCAAATAACATCTATTGCCCATCGATGTCTCTGCATTAGTTATATCTAGCATTTTAATAGTTGGATTTAAAGTCATGATCATCTCCACCACTAAACATCTCCACCATAAACATCTGCCAGCATTCCAACAACTGTGGTACTTGACATCTCGAGATTGCACCTGAGCAAGCAACTACGACTCACAAGGCCAGCTATCTACCAAAACACAGGTAATAGGAGGTGTCCAAGGCAATATAGAGGTTGCACGAGATATAACTGGTGCACGGAAACTAAAGCATCGCGACACGGATAGCAATAGATCAACAAGAGGAAATAAAGACTATAAATGCAAAATAGGTAGAAAGGGGGAGAATGCTCGCCTGGGAAACACTGCCGGAGATTCATATCCGAAGAACTTATCGATACTCGCATCCACTCATCAGTCTAATCCGCGAAGAAGCAAACACTAGCAGAAACACCGGATGCAATATTTAATACTACGACAGAATATCCGGCATGCTTATGATATGATGCATGGCATGGCTCAGATGCGGTGCAATTAGTCAATATTAAGCGGAACCGGGGTCCCGACAATTATTTAATAGGTTCGAGTTATTTAAAAACCCCGCAATTAAATGTTGTATTAACAAGACAAATCATGTCATTGATTCGCTACACAAATTTAAATGGAGTCCGGAATAAGACAACAATATCCCGCATCCATACTCCATATTTAATTATGAGGTGATTTGGCATAATGCCCCCAACCCCATGATGACATGCGAGCATGAACTATTTATATGCAACAAATCTTATGTATGTCAATTTATAAAATAGGGCTCAGATAAAGGGGTCACACATTAGGGGCGAAGGCCTTGGTTCCGGGGGGTTCGGGGTTCGTCAGGGTCTTCGGATCCGTGAAGGAGATCATGGTGTTCCGAGGAGAAGATCTGGGCATGCCGAGGGTTTGGTCTTGCCATCTGAGAGGAAGTACTTGGTGGTTCTGGAAAGGGGACCTTGGTGCGCCAAGGGTTCGGCCTTCGGCGTTGGGCTTCGAGTTTCGGAACCGGGCTCTCGATGTTCCATGAAGGAGGTCCTTATGTACCGGTTCGGTGTCGATCTTCGGGTATCGCGGGTTCTCGGCGTGGTTCTCTCGGGTTCAAGCACCGGGGGTATTGCGTAGTCCGATGGTCCATCTTCAGGTGCCGGTCTTGGTGGTAGACGATCTTGGCGACGACATGGATCACTAGCCAACATCATGTTATTCGTTATGGAGCAGATCTAATCAAGTGGACATGGAGTGGTTCTCAGTTGCAGCCTTGTCGATGATGGTCTTGGTCTCAACACCAGTGGTCTTCGGAGAGCATCGTGGTGCGGTTTGGGAATCGCGTCCCGGTGGCTATCACATAGGGGCACATTGAGCCACCTATAGAGAGCACCACAGACACGAGCATTGCAAAAGGTCACGGGCACGCGTTAGCTAAACGGAGGACGAAGGCGACACACGGGACAGGGTGGCTCCCTGGCAGCGTGTCGAGGCGTGACGCGGTCAGACACAGACGAGGAGAGGGCGGGACTCGTGGCTGGCTCTGCTACAGATGGAGGGCAGGCCTGACGAGGCGTGGGTCAACGGTGAGGAGGCGGGGCAGATGGAACGCCAGCGACGGCGGGCTTGGCGGCCCGCAGGGAGGCAGGGAATGAAGCTCGCCGACACGGGCGGGGAAGAGGAAGGCGGGGCGCCAACGAGGCAGGCTCGGTGACGCGACGAGGTGGCGGAGGCGGGGCGAGGCAGAGAGGGCCGCCGGCGGCAGACCTTGCTGCGGGGAGGCGCGGAAGAGGGGGGGCTCGGGGGCAAGCACGATGGCGACGGGGGTCAGAGGCGGCGCTAGAGGAGCGGAGGGCCAGGAGGCGGCGCGGGCTCCTGGCGGCCAGCGAGCTCGCGCTGCTCGAGAGTGAGGGCGGCGGGATCGGCTCCAGGCGGCGACGTGAGGCCGGCGGGAAGAGGCGGTCGTGGGTCCGAGGGGAGCGGAGCGCTCGGGCGGAGGAGGCAGAGGGGAGGAGAGCAGAGGCGGGCGGCGGCGAGGAAGGCCCGAGGTGGAGAGGCACGGGGTTGGTGGAAGAGAGAGGAGGGAGAGGGGAGGAACACGGTCGATTGGCGATAGGATCGAGGCGGGGTGGTGGTGGGGAGGTGACGTGCAGGCGCGGGGCAAGTGGGTGGCCCGGCCGGTTGTGCGTGCCGGTGGGGCCAGGGGCGACCAGGTGGGCGGGAAATTAAAGGCAGGGGTGGGTCGGGGCGACCAGGCTGGCGATAGGGTGGGTGGCTCGCGTGTGTGTTGTGTGTGTGTGCGTGTTGGGTGCGTGTGAGTGGGGACAGGGGGTGAGGTGGCAACCAGGCGGCTTAGGTGGCCAACCGGGGTTGGTTGAGGTGATGTGGAGGGTGGCTGGGTAGGATACGGTGGGGTAGGTTAGGGATTAGACTAGGTTTTAGTTTAGGGGTTGGAGGTGGCCGGCCGGGCTTTCAGGCCTGGCCGGCTGCTTCCTAAAATAATGTAAACTTTATTTTTAATTTAAAATACACTTTTGTAAATAGTTTTTAGACAAATAAAAGACCCAGAAAAGACCGGAGTTTTGATTTGAATAAAGACGGGGAATATTTTAGAAAACAAAACTAGGCTTTTAGAAAATAGTTTTAGACAAACAAATGCATGATGACATGACGATGCTCAAATGCAATGTGGCATGATGACATGAGCATGCGGTCATGATGATGCAATGCACAAAAACAACGCGATTTTCTAGTAGTGGTTTTTGCGGGATGCCACAGAATCCCTCCTTAATCCCCCTTTGACCGTGTAGGTTACGAGCTGGAGCCAATCTATCACGAGGCATTCCGGGTATGCTTCCAAGACACGTCCAAAGGGTTTCTCCCTCCCTTTAGTCCCTGATACATCCATTTTGCATCACTATTCTATATCATAATTTACTATTATTCATTGATATATTTCATATTAAGAGTTGATACTTATGTATTTTCACCTGTTTTTGCATGGTATATGACTTTTGGAGCATGGACCGGTGCAGTCAGGATTCAGATGGAAAATGTGCTGTTTGGAGGCAAATTTCATGAAGATCAGCAAATCCGGGAAAACATATGGAAAATCCTATTTTTCCAAAAGACGAAGGAAGCCAGAAGGAGGAGTGGAGATGGGCCACAGGGGGCCCACAACACCCCTTGGCACGGACCAGCCTAGGCCGTGCCACCAGGTGGTGTGGCCGCCCTGGCACACCTCTGGCTCTTCCCTCTGGCATATATAATCCTCCCGAAACCCTAATACTAGGGGAGCGACCATAGAAAGATTCTGCCACCTCTACGGGGCAGAAAACACCGAGAGAGAAAGATCTCTCAGGTAGACAGAATTCTGCCGAGGGAATTCCTTCCCGAAGAGGGGAGATCGTTGCCATCAACACCACCATCAAGATGGACTTCATTGGGATCATCATCATCATCACCACCAGCACCATCATCTCCATCTCCATATTGCTGTAACAATTGGATTGAATCTTGCATAGTTCATAGGGGAAACTTTCTCGGTGTTGATTGCTCTTTGTAGTTGATGCTATTGAGTGAACCGTTGAATTATTGTTTATGTTCAGATTGTTATACATCATTATTCAATCTCTGATCATGATCCATATGATGTCTTGTGAGTAGTTCGTTTTGTTCTTGAGGACATGGGAGAAGTCATGTTGTTAGTAGTGGAGTTGTGTTGAGAAAGATTCAATAGTTTGATATTTAAGTTGTGGTGTACTTCTTCTAGTGGTGTCATGTGAACATCGACTACATGACACTTCACCTATATGGACCTAGGGGAATGCATTGTGTATTTGGCTACTAATCGTAGGGGTTGCCGGACTGACAGAAACCTGAACCCCCGTTAGGAAACCAATGCACAAGGGACGTCAGGGTCTTAGAGTTTAAAGTTGTGGTTAGGTTCCTATGTTAATTACTTTCTTGTACTTACGGATGTTTTCAAGGGGTATAATCACAAGTATGTATTAGTCCTAGGAAGGTCGGTAACACAGGTTCACCCACACAACACTTAGGAAGCTAAAGAAGATTAATCAATTACATGAAGCGAAAGCACTTGACAGAATTCCCATGTGTCCTCGAGAACGTTTGGTCATCTTAAGTAATACAGCCGGCTTGTCCTTTGCTGCATAAAGGATTGGTCCACTTGCTGCATTTATTCTTATTGTCTTTTATTTACTCGTACTTTATTTACTTCCTTTATCAAAAACCCTTAAAAATCCGTTTGCTAAGTATTTGCAGAGAATTCCCGATTCATACCACTAGCCAGCACATTCTGCTCCTTGTTGGGTTCGACACTCTTACTTATCGAAAATACTGCGATACACCCCCTATACTTGTGGGTCATCAAGACTATTTTCTAGCACCGTTGTCGGGGAGTGAAGCGCTATTGGAGAGTGGAACTGGCAAAGGAAACTTCTACTATGAGTATTGTTTACTTCTGTTAGTTGCTTTATTTTCGTTATGCATAATTCACTGAGTTTCTTAATTGGTAAAGCTACTACCACTGCTAATGTAGTAGATGAACCACCACTTGCTAAGAATGATGCTTTTAAAATACCTACAAGAATTATTGATCATGTTATGGATAACTACTATGTTGGGGATGGAACTGTCCATCCCGGTGATCATTTGCTCTTTATACACGAATTATGCGGGTTGTTCAAGTGTGTAGGTATTACTACAGATCAAGTTAAGAAGTTATTCTCATTATCACTAAAAGGAAGAGCTGAGGAATGGTATAAGCTGCTGAAGAATGGTCAAGCTCTTGAATGGGAGGAAATAGAGCCTCTCTTTTATTCAAAATTTTATCCTCCTAGTGAGATTCATAAAGATCAGATTCAAATATACAACTTTTGGCCTCTTGATGGAGAGAGTACAACTCAAGATTGGGGGAGATTGAAGTTACTTATGATCAAATGTCCCATTCATGAGCTCCCCAACAATATTATTATCAATAACTTGTATGCAAGGCCCCCTCTACATGATAAGGATTTATTGGATGCTTCTTGTGCTGGATCATTCACTCGCATGGAAGAAGCTAAATGGGATCTTCTGGAGCGTATTCAAGACAATGCTGAAGCTTGGGAGAATGACAAAGGTAGAAAGTCAGGTATAAATTATGATTATTAATGCATTGAATCTTTTATGGGAATTGATGACTTTCAAAATATTAAAAATGCTTATGGTTTAGACTCTCAAGCTATTGCAACTTATTTTAAGGCTTTTGCTTCCTACATTGAAGTGCCTAAAAAGAAGTGGAATAAGTATCATGAACCTTATAAAGATTTTGCTCAGAGTGTTCCTGCAAGAAATACTGAAGTTTATACTGCTAATCATGTTTTACCTGAACCTTACATAGAGAAAATGCCTTTCCCAGTTAAGATAAAGGAACATTCTATGATAGCTAGTATGTTCAATGAAAGTACAAATAAAGCTATTGAACCTGACAAACAAATGGTTGATGAACCTGTTGTAGCAATTATGAAAGACCTTGTCACTAAAAGTGTAGAAGATGGACACATAGTCTTTTGTGAGGATGCTTCTAATATTGTTTCGCATCCTAATAGAACTAAAAAATCTAGTGTCCCTGTGCTTTCTGTTAGAATTGGTGATCATTGCTATTATGGTTTATGTAATATTGGTGCAAGTTCCAGTGCTATTCCTTATGAGCTTTTCAGAGAAATTATGCATGAAATCAGTCCCTGCAAATTGGAAGAGATTGATGTGGTTATTCACCTTGCTAATAGAGAGACCATCTCTCCAATTGGTATTGTACGAGACGTGGAAGTTCTTTGTGGTAAGATTAAGTATCCTGCTGATTTTCTAGTACTTGGTTCAGCTACTAGTAAAACTTATCCTATCATTTTTGGTAGACCTTTGTTGAGTACTTGTGGAGCGATTATAGATTGCAAAAGGGAGAAAATCTTGACTAAGTTTGATGGGGAATCTTATAAGTTTGATTTTTCTTACTAAAGAACCTTGTGAAGAGGAAACCCATAATGAGGATTTTAAAGTTGAACAACTTGCTTCTATTTCTCTTGCTCCTAACAATGCTTTACAGCAATTTATGGAAGATCATGAAAGTGAAATCTTCATGGAAGAAAGGAATGAGATTGACGAGATTCTCCATAATCATCCTAAGATGCTTAAGCATAACTTGCCTACAGAAGACTTGGGTACCACATTGCCACCTAAAAAGGACCCAGTCTTCGATCTAAAACCCTTACCCGATGATCTTAAATATGCTTACATTGATGATAATAAGATATATCATGTTATTATTAGCTCTAAACTTTCAGGGAAGGAAGAAGAAAGGTTATTGGAGGTACTGAAGAAACACCGAGGGGCTATGGGCTATACCCTGGATGATTTAAAAGGGATTTCTCCTACTATATGTCATCATGCTATCAATATAGAACTAGATGCAAAGCCAGTGGTAGAGCACCAACGACGTTTAAATCCTAAGATGAAGGAAGTGGTAAGAAATGATGTATTGAAACTCCTTGATGCTGGTATTATTTACCCTATTACTGATAGTGAATGGGTTAGTCCTGTTCATTGTGTCCCTAAAAAGGGAGGTATTACAATTGTGTCTAATGATAATGATGAGCTTATTCCCCAAAGAATAGTAGTAGGCTATAGGATATGTATCGATTTCATAAAGGTTAACAAAGTTACTAAGAAAGATCATTACCCACTTCCTTTTATTGATCAAATGTTAGAAAGGTTGTCTAAAAAGACTCATTTTTGTTTTCTTGATGGATACTCTGGGTTTTCTCACATTGCTGTTAAACAACAAGATCAAGAAAAAACTACCTTTACATGCCCTTACGGAACCTATGCTTATAGACGTATGCCTTTTGGTTTATGTAATGCTCCTGCTACTTTTCAAAGATGCATGTCTGCTATCTTTCATGGTTTTTGTGAGGAAATTGTGGAAGTGTTCATGGATGACTTCTCTGTCTATGGAACTTCTTTTGATAATTGTATGCACAACCTTGATAAAGTTTTGCAGAGGTGTGAAGAAACTAATCTTGTTCTTAATTGGGAGAAATGCTACTTCATGGTTAATGAAGGGATTTTCCTTGGGCATAAGGTTTCCGAAAGAGGCATATAAGTTGATAGGGCTAAATTCGAAGCAATTGAGAAAATGCCATGCCTAAGAGACATAAAAGGTATTCGTAGTATCCTTGGTCATGTTGGTTTCTATAGAAGGTTTATTAAAGATTTCTCTAAGATATCAAAACCCCTCACTAATCTCCTTCAAAAAGATGTACCCTTTTTTTTATTATGATTGTAAGGAATCTTTTGAAACTCTTAAGAAGGCTTTAACTACAGCTCCTATCATTCAACCACCTGATTGCAGCTTACCCTTTGAAATAATGTGTGATGCTAGTGATTTTGCTGTAGGTGTTGTCCTTGGGTAATGTATTGATAAAAAGTTGAACATTATTCATTATGCTAGTAAGACTCTTGATGCTACTCAAAGGAATTATGCAACTACTGAAAAAGAATTCCTAGCTGTCGTTTTTGCTTGTGATAAGTTTAGATCTTATATTGTGGACTCAAAAGTCACCATTCATACTGATCATGCTGCTATTAAGTACCTTATGACGAAGAAGGATGCTAAGCCTAGGCTTATTAGATGGGTGCTGCTTTTACAAGAGTTCGATCTACATATTGTAGATAGGAAAGGTGCTGAAAACCCTGTAGCTGATAATTTATCTCGATTGGAAAATATCTCCTTTGACCCTATACCTGTTAATGATAGTTTCCCAAATGAACAGTTGGCTGCGGTAGGGGTAAGCTCGCGAGGGAGCCCTTGGTATGCTGATTATGCTAACTTTATTGTCTCCAAGTATTTGCCTCCAACTTTTATAGCTCAGCAAAGAAGAAAGTTCTTTTATGATTGGAGGCATTATTTTTGGGATGGTATTATGCGAAGATGTGTTCCAGAATATGAACAAAAGGAGATCTTGCGTAAATGTCATGGTAGTGCTTATGGAGGACATCATGCAGGAGATAGAACTGCACAAAAGATGCTACAATCAGGTTTCTACTGGCCTAACTTTTTTAAAGATGCAAGAAAATTTGTTTTATCTTGTGATGAATGTCAGCATGTTGGTAATATTTCGAGACGCAATGAAATGCCTATGAACTACTCTCTAGTTATTGAACCTTTTGATTGCTGGGGATTTGAATTTATGGGTCCTTTTAGTCCCTCGAAAGGTTATACTCATATTCTTGTTGCCGTTGATTATGTTACTAAGTGGGTAGAATCCATTCCTATGAAGAGTGCTGACGGGGAGACTTCTCTAAAAATGCTTAAGGATGTTATCTTTCCTAGGTTTGGAGTGCCTAGGTTCTCATTTCATTCATGTTGGTTTTAGAAAGACCCTTGCTAAATATGATGTTAATCATAGAATTGCTTCAGCTTATCACCACCAAACTAGTGGGAAAGTAGAATTGTCAAATAGAGAAATTAAATCCATCTTGCAAAAGACTGTTAATAGATCTAGAAAAAACTGGGCTAAAAAGTTGAATGATGCTTTATGGGCTTATAGGACTGCCTATACAAACCCTATGGGAATGTCTCCTTATAAAATGGTTTATGGGAAAGCTTGTCACCTACCTTTAGAATTATAACACAAAGCTTACTTGGCAGTTAAAGAACTCAATAGAGATTGTAAGCTTGCTGGTGAAAAGAGATTATTCGCCTTAAGTTCTTTAGATGAATGGAGGAGTGAAGCATATGAGAATGCTAGGCTCTTTAAGGAAAAAGTTAAAAGATGGCATGCCAAGCGAATACTTAAGAGAGAATTCAATGTTGGTGAGAAGGTTCTATTGTATAGGTCACGTCTCAGATTTTTTGCAGGGAAACTACTGTCAAAATGGGAAGGACCTTTCGTTATAAAGATTTCTTCTTTAAAAGATAACACTACACAAGTAGTGAATGGGCAGCGACTTAAGCACTATATTGCTGGAGATTCTTACAATGAAGATGTTGATGCCTTTCAAGTTATAACTCTGGAAAAATTTATCAAGGACCAAATTTAGAGACCTGCAGAGTCCGTTTTCAAATAGGTAATAGTTATGGTAAGAAAAGTTCCACGAAAGATCTGTCCAGTTATATTTTTGCTGTTTTTAGCCAACAAGGAAAGCTACGAAGCGAAAGAGGGGCAGAAATGGAGCCAGGGTGGCTCACACCACCCTGTTGCATGGGCCCACCCCTGGCCGCGCCACCAGGTGGTGTGGCCAACCCGGACTCTGTCTCCGACCCGTTTTCTCCCAGTACCTTCCTTTTGGCGTGAAACTTCGTAATATATAATCCCCCGGATCCCCCGAGGTTTGTATATCGTGTTCTCGTCCTGTTTTCATTTCGATCTATTTCTGACATGCAGAGTCCTAGATTTGGAGCCACAATGTCTTCCTCTGGATCAGCTAAGGAAGATTCTTTAGAGGATGTCATCAACCCATACATGAGAGAGTTGAAGATTCATCCCAAGGAGTTGTTGCTTGAAGATGGGGAGGTCCGGATAAAAGAGGTTCAAGGCCCTAAGGGTGAAGGAAGTCTGGAGGACAGGATGGAAGCACTGGAGCAAGAAGTCTTTAGGTACAAGAAGATGGCGGAACACGAAGTGGATACCATCCATAAGATTTGTTCCGAACTCATCGCCGAGCACCAAGAGGAGACTGCTGAGTACAAGGATGAAGTCCTCTCACTCTGCCAAACAACCAACGAACTGCAAGCACAACTCTACGACATTCAAAATCAAAACTGTGAGTATGAGGTTAGGTTTAAATGCATATGTGCTGCTACAAGTTTCAGGATGTTGGAGACCACGATGTCCTTTGTTGATGGGAAGCCCTTACCTTGGAAGTCGGACGATGATGAGAGGATACCACCACCACCGAAGGAGTACTTCGTCATCAGGTTTGGCATCCCCTTGGTTTGTTCCAAGCTTGGGGGAGTGCCGCGGTATCATATCACTATCTTCTATCTTTTTACCTTTTTAGTAGAGTCATATCATGAATAGAGAAGTTATCATGTAGGATGGTTTGCATTATGGAAGTGTCCCCTCTCTCGTCAGATATGTATCCCTTGGTGCGAGTAGCCGTTATGGAATATTAATGAGAAGTTCTATCATTTACTCTTTTGCATATCTTATATTAGTTTTAAATTCGTGGTTATATGATTGGTCTTGTTGTTAGTATTGGTATCACTTTGGGATCATTGAGTTAATCTAGTTGGTTTTGGCAAACCTGGCTTGGTCAGTAGCAACACTATTTTTGAGCGTTGAATGAAAAAGATAGAAGTACTCTTAAAGAAATATAATTTCATCATCTTTATTTCTTGATTTGCTCATCAGTTTAGTATTCTCTAGTTAAGATCTTTTGTGCTTCCAAGGAAGATTGCATGTTTGTTTTTTATCACTTGCATGTTTGTTTGTTTCCTTCAACTCTTATACTTGCTACCCAGCCTTGCTAGCCAAAAACCTGTACTGAGAGGGATTACTTCTCGTGCATCCAATCTTTAAACCAAACTTATGCCATTTGTGTCCACCATACCTACATATTAGCACGATTGCTATTCCAAGTAAATTCATGTTTTTATCTACCTTCCAAATTAAACTTGTTATGTGAAAATTAGTGATTAAAGCTCTCACGAACTTGATGGCACACTTTACTTTCTTGCACTTAATAAACTTGAACCATTGTGCCCATCTATGTTGCGTATATGCTTGCGCTTTGTAAGTTGTGAATTAGGAGAACCATGCTGTCATAGGGAACGCTTTCAACATTGCACTGGTACTTTGTAGCTAGTTGATATCATGTTCTTTTGTTTATGGATGTCGTCGGTGTGAAATGAAAGGGGAGCTTGTAAGTACATGGAGTTATGCATGTGTGTTAGAGAAACACCTGGGCCGCCGGTCTAATCCATGTTGTCATGGTGGAAACCTGCAGCGTAACCAGGAGCATCTATGAAGCATTCTTCTTATAAAAAAAGAGATAGAATTTGAGAAAAAGAGAAAACAAATGATGAGAAAAGTGGAAAGAGAGAAAAAAGCACCATATTCCCATGGTAAATAAGAAGATTGCTGAGATGTTTGTTGTCTGCTTGCCTTGTCATTTTGATATGGGGATTCTTTCGTATCATCGGGCAAGGGGTACCCCGTTGGCGGTTCTCCATGATACACATGTGCTTACGATGACAAGAACTTACTTGTGACTAAACTTGAGTAGCATGAGGAGCGGCCCTCGTATTCAAGGGACATGAGATTCTCAATTTACAACTTGTCAAGCATATCCTCATATTTGATCACTTTAACCTTAATCACCTAAAGATGCCTATGATAGGGGCAATGAGAGCTGAAAGCTAATAAGTATCATAATTTTTGGGAGCTCTTTATGAAACTTGCAATCCCTGCTTCCCTCTACGAAGGGCCTTTTTTTACTTTTTAGTTGAGTCAGTAAACCTACTCCCTTCTATCTCAGCAAGTATTTTGAGTTGTTGTGTTTCATTCATTCATATGATGATTTATTCAATCATGTTTCTTATGTTCCTTGTTTTGCACATTGCTCTTATCTTATTGTTTACTACTTTGAAAGCTATCATTGAAAATCATTTATTTGTGAACTCCAACAAATTATCAACTATTATTCGACCAAGAGCTAAGTTTGCCATTACCAATTATGATTTACTTTATGTATCTTCATTGTGTTTCCTTTACTCATTGCAAGTTGAGTTATATAATAGTGAGTTGTCTTCTATTATGATCTATGTATTGATGAATGTGATTCTTCTTGTCCGTATTCTTTTATCGACTCTTCACTCCATAAACCTAAGGCCATGTTTATTGAGCTCAGTTTCGCTTGGGGACAAGCGAAGTCTAAGCTTTTGGGGAGTTGATACGTCCATTTTGCATCACTATTCTATATCATAATTTACTATTATTCATTGATATATTTCATATTAAGAGTTGATACTTATGTATTTTCACCTGTTTTTGCATGGTTGATGACTTTTGGAGCATGGACCGCTGCAGTCAGGATTCTGATGGAAAAGGTGTTGTTTGGAGGCAAAATTCGCGAAGATCAGAAAATCCGGCAAAATATACGGAAAATCCTATTTTTCCAGAAGATGAAGGAAGCCAGAAGGAGGAGTGGAGATGGGCCACAGGGGGTCCACACCACCCGGCTGGCCAGCCACGCCACTGGTGGTGTGGCCTGCCCACCTTTGGATCTCCCCTCTAGTGTATATACTCCTCCTGAAACCCTAATACTGGGGGGGAGTGACCACAGAAAGATTCCGCCGCCTCTGCGAGGCAGAAAACACCGAGAGAGAAAGATCTCTTCGGCAGACAGAATTCTGCCGGGGGAATTCCTTCCCGGAGAGGAGAGATCGTCACCATCAACACCACCATCAAGCTGGACTTCATCGGGATCATCATCATCATCATCATCACCACCATCATCACCACCAGCACCATCATCTCCATCTCCATATTGTTGTAACAATTGGATTGAATCTTGCATAGTTCATAGGGGAAACTTTCCCGGTGTTGATTACTCTTTGTAGTTGATGCTATTGAGTGAACCGTTGAATTATTGTTTATGTTCAAATTGTTATACATCATTATTCCATCTCTGATCATGATCCATATGATTTCTTGTGAGTAGTTCGTTTTGTTCTTGAGGACATGGGAGAAGTCATGTTGTTAGTAGTGGAGTTGTGTTGAGAAAGATTCAATAGTTTGATATTTAAGTTGTGGTGTACTTCTTCTAGTGGTGTCATGTGAACGTCGACTACATGACACTTCACCTATATGGGCCTAGGGGAATACATTGTGTATTTGGCTACTAATCGTAGGGGTTGCCGGAGTGACAGAAACCTAAACCCCCGTTAGGAAACCATTGCACAAGGGACATCAGGGTCTTAGAGTTTAAAGTTGTGGTTAGGTTCCTACCTTAATTACTTTCTTGTACTTATGGATGTTTGCAAGGGGTATAATCACAAGTATGTATTAATCCTAGGAAGGTCGGTACATTAGCATAGGTTCACCCACACAACACTTAGCAAGATAAAGAAGATTAATTAACTATATGAAGCGAAAGCACTTGACAGAATTCCCATGTGTCCTCGAGAACATTTGGTCAACTTAAGTAATACAACCGGCTTGTCCTTTGCTGCATAAAGGATTGGGCCACTTGATGCATTTATTCTTATTGTCTTTTATTTACTCGTACTTTATACACTTGCTTTATCAAAAACCCCTAAAAATCCGTTTGCTAAGTATTTGTAGAGAATTCCTGGTCCATACCACTAGCCAGCACCTTCTGCTCCTCGCTGGGTTCAACACTCTTACTTATCAAAAATACTGCGATAGACCCCTATACTTGTGGGTCATCAGTCCCGAAGGCAAATGATATGTGGCCGACTACGCATACCATCTGAAGATAGAGATCAAACACAAATCATAATTATATCATAGACAAGTAAGTCATACGGACACAAGAATAGATCATCTTTATTACAAGTTCATAATTGGGCTAGGGTTTCTCCATCTCCCCAAGAACAAAGGAACTACTCACTCATGGAAGCAATCAACAACATCATCATAATCAAATGAATGGATTAAAGTATGGGATAGATCTAATGCAAACCACAATTGGATCTAGAATTACAAAGAGATCTAATAGATGAAAGAACGAGTAATGGTGGTGATGAACATGCAGTGGTTGATGATGAAGGGGATGATGTGTTGTCCTCCAATGATCCATGGATCAGCATGGATTTTACCCCGGCCAAGTACCTCCTTCAGATCCCTCTCGGATGTGGTGTTTCTTGGTTTCTAGTGCCTGTGAATGCCGGACCTTATTCTCGTCTTCACCAGAGAGAAGTATTTGACGAGGCGGTCGTGGTGGCGCCTGGGCCCGGCGGACGGTATGGGAGGGCTCCGCTTGTACTAGTGGTCGTTAAAAGTTTTGATTCCTCCCCTGCGATTGGTATTCTTCCAGGACCAAAGGAAAATTCATAAAATGACTTTTATCACTTATAAATATCATATAATTACACAATATGACAGCTCTAGTCGATATGTTGATATATGACTCCATGATTTGGGATCATGTTGAAACAAGTATGAAATAGCATGCATGGGTGCAGTCAAATACAAAAATCCCTACTATATATATATAAAAACAAAAGGTAAATATGCTTCAATTTTGGACACATCAGTCCCCTTGGTAAAGGGGATAAGGAAAAACTAAAGATTCCACAAAGAGGTTTGTCTTTAGTCTATCATTTATGCCTAAGGGATACATAAGGGGTGGGGGCTCTATTTATAGGCCAGCCACTAGAATGGGGGTAGTTTAGGAAAAGGGGTTAGTAAAGGGAATATTCTAGGGCATCAAACTCAGATCCGTGCACAAACAGGCATTTCTGGTGATAAGTCCGGTGATGCCATATCTGCAGCCAGGATTTCCGGTGGTCGCCGGATATTCCGATTGTTTGCCAGAAAGGCCTACAGAAGTGTGTTCCGGCGGGTACTCTGGTCCGTCGGTTGGTTCGCCGGTTTGGTTGACACGGGATCCGGTCCACCGGTTTTGGCGCCGGGACCTTCGTCGGTTTGGCTCTGCCTCTTCCTACTTCTGTTCGAAGCCTCCATCTTGTTGGGTGTGAGTCCTCGAGCTTCCTCCCTTGTCTCTGTGCTTGTCAAAGTGAACCTATCATGGTCATAGGAAGGAGTATGAAGTAGTATACCATTTAGTAGGGTAGGAAGTGGGCTCACATAGAGGAACAAATTCACCTTTGGAGTGCATGACAACTTGGCATAAGTTGGAGACCTTGATGTGGTAACGACCGTAGGTCGAGCTACATCAGATAGCAAGGCTTGTCCAACACCTTATGATTCCACTGTGAAATTACGAAAGAATAAGAAGGAACAAATAGATCAGTTGAAATATTCACCAATTGTTGGATCTCTCATGTACTGCACAAGGGGTACCAGATCCATTATCTCTTTTGATACAAGCAGGTTGAGTAGGTTCATGTCTAAACCAGGTATTGATCATTGGCTTGTACTTGAAAGGGTCATCTCTATCTATGTGGTACAATGAGCTATGAGATTCACTATTTAGGACACCCTGTTGTGCTTGAAGTATATATTAATTCGAATTGGATATTTGATGTTTATGAACTATACACCACAAGCGGGTATGTATTTAACCTTGTTGGTGGCACAATGTCATGGAGGTCTCGTAGACAGACCAGATTAACGAGGCCAACCGTGGAAACAGAACTTACTACTTTATACATAGCCACTGTGAAGTTAGAGTGGCTATGTAAGCTTTTTATGGACTTGACTATGATTGAAAAAATTGTGTTTGCGATACTTTTGAATTGTGACAATCAAACTATTATTATCATGGTGAACAATTCTAAGGATAATGTGAATTCATTAAGACATCTAAAGAGACATTTGAAATCTGTCAGGAAATTGAAAAATTCTGGAGTAATAACTCTTATGTATATTCAAATAGATAAAACCTAGAAGATTCCTTTACAAAGGAACTATCATGAAATGTGATAGAAAGTGCATCGAGGGAGATGGGATTGAGACCCATGGATGTCACAACATAGTGGTAACCCAATCAATGTGATTAGAATCCTGTGAATTAGGACCTGAAAAGAACAAACTAGTGGTTTCACTTAGGAGAGTATTTGTAACCCTCTCTATGTGAAAATGCATAACACTTAAAATCTGCAAGGCCTGTTATTGACATGCCTTAAGGTGTTTATGTTGCTTAACTAGTAAATATGTTTTCCTACATGGCATTCTATAAAGGACACAGCTATATGAGTCCAACTATTAAATGTCGCAGTTTATGGAACTTGGGTGATCTCAAGTAAACTCATGAACAAACCGGGGAGTACGACATATATGATCCACCCGTAGGATATGCTACTAGCAGCCGAGTACTAGTTATGATTTTGAGTGAAATCTATTCGTACCAAACTTGCAATTAAAAGTTTGTTCCATGTTCAAGTTGTTGAAAGAAGTATCTCAAGACTCACTACAAAAACACCACCCATGCCCGTTGGATTTTTGGGGCAGAATAAGCAAAAAATAACAAGCAATAGTTGGTTACGCGGCGAATGAGCTTTGGCGGCACCATTTTTTCTCGGCGGCCACTTATACGTCGTCGCACAAACTATAGCAGCTGGTGCTGGTGCTATGGTACATGGACGGGGAAGGTGGTGGTTTTTAGTGCCGCGCTTGACCAACGAAGGCATTCCCAATATCTGCGACCCATTTCAAGCGCCATTAATTGTTGATATCTACTGTAGAATGGTTAATCACTGCCCACTGACTGGTTAGGCTTGTCTGGCTAACAGGTGCGGACCACCACTACTTACCCGAGCTGCCGTAAACTGATGTATGGGATCTATGAACAAATTTGTCCTATGTTACTAGACGCACGTGTTATACAATCCATAAAGAAAACACTACATCTCACCAACAGCCCACCATGTTTCCTATATAATACAGGGAGTCCCTAGTCCCCATTTTCTCAACTCCTCTCTCCGTACGGCACCGCACCCACTCTCTCGGCAAAGCAAACCCTAGATCTTGATATAGTCATTTCCAAAAATATCCTAAGATCTCAGCAACTCCCATCTCTACTAATGTCGGCCCTCCCAAATGCGTGATGCCTCACAAGCTCTGCCAATCTGACCCAGCCTCTGCGCTAGAGTCCTCCGAGCCTAAGGTTCTTTCTCAATCGATCTGCTATTGGATCTTGTTATTTCTCTAATCGATCTACTATTGTATCTTGGTCTTTCTCTAATCGATCTGTTGTTGAAGCATGTTCTTTCTCTAACCGATCTACTATTGCATCATATTCTTTATCTAATCGATTTGCTATCTCTTTTAGATCTACGGCAACACGGTCATCGTAGCTCTTGCGAAGGTGTATGGACATGTCGTCATCGTTACCGCCACCATGAAAGCATCATCGTTGGAGCATGGTGGCCCTATTGCTACATTTGTCACAGTAGGTTGTTAGCATAATAGAGAGGCGCTCAAGATTAGATTAGGTAAATTCCTCCTGTTATCCTTAACAGTGAAAGAATTAAAAGTTAGTTGTAGATAGATTTTGTTATTTATTTTCATAATTTTCTAGAAGAGAAGTTGAATACAAGGATTAGATCCTTGTAAGAAGTGGTTGCATTGTAATGTGATGTAATAAATATCTTCTCAATAAAATTGAATTTTCGATGTGAATGCAATTTGCTTCCTAAATTAATGATTGTTAAACTGTGTACTTTGATTAATGGTAATATAATTAATTATCTATATCGGTGATGTCGTACAAACCATGGCATTTGCAAATACGTGACACAGCACTGAAGTTCCGTCGTCTTGAGTAATGTAACGAGGCACGTCCACTACCGTGTCACAGAATCCCTAACTCGGCGGATCACGTTTTTTCGAGCCAAAAAGTCCACTTTTGTTGCACAATCCCTGAAGCAGTTATCCCTGTCGGCTTTTTTGTCGTGCTAGCGCGAGCGTGGCGACTAAGGCTATGCCTCGACGTCTATAAGTGCCAACGCCCGATCTCCATGTTTTAGTGACTCTAGGCATAAATTTGGCTTAACAATCTCTGCTAAAAGACTAGTATATAAACAAATAGTAAGGATTCACAAATCTTCAAATGACCATTGGAGATCGGGTGGGAGATTGTTAGAAATTATAGGCTAAATCATTTGGTCCCTGTGTTATTTCAGATTTTCTCTAAATCTCAAAAGTCATGTGTGTGGAAGCCCATATGTGAAGCATCCCAAGTTGGTGGCAGCTCACATGTGTGTGGCAAGAGGAGTGAGAGCAAAAGATTAGTCCCACATGGAAAGTTGGAGAAGAGTTGCACCATATTATAAGGTGGAATATCTCACCACTTCATAAGTGATGGGGATATGCCGAATGGGGTATGCCCAGCAGGATGTTTCGACTAGACCAAGGGCCTTGCGAGTGGGCCTGCAGGACAGCGACTAGAAAGCGACTGAAAAGAAGCCTGGCGACTAGAAGCTGGAGGCCCAGAAGCGTAGCTGAAGCCCATTCGGAATAGGTCAAATCCTCCGAGTCCTTGACTGATTCGGTTGTATATCTATAAATCCTAGCAAGGTACCCCCTATATAAGCCTCTCTAGGGTTCCCTTTGTACTCATGTTCCATCATACACCCCATCCAAGCGGCTCGCTGCCTAGCCGCCGAGCTCGCCACCCCTGTAACTCACTCACTGATAATACAATCTAGTAGGAGTAGGTCTTTACCCTACGGGGGGCCGAACCTGGGTAAACTCATGTGTCTCAGCCTTCATCTCACTACGCAGATGGCCGCCCGCTCTTGCCCTTAATCCTATCAATCGCTACACCTGGTAGCAACTGTCGTGGTCATTCCCACGATAGTAAGTGAGTTAGAAGAAATGTGTTACACGCACGCTCCTCCTCCTCTGAAGCCGCTCACCCGCTTGGCCATCACGGCACGGTTTGCAGAATGAGACGAGTTTATCTTTTTCACTGCTCAAGAAAACTGATGCGGTTCTGACAAACATGTCAATAGTTAGGCGGTTCAGATCTTCATGGGCTCAACCTGAATGTGCACTACGCCGAGTTGCTCTATATATACGCCTATTTGGCTTCCACCATGGACACACCAAAACCAATCTAGGGTTTTGGCACCTCTCTGCTTGTGCTGCCACCATAGTCTACTATTGAAAATATAAGCAATAATCCATATGATTTAATCCGAGAAAATAATCGACAAAGCATGATCATACATGTAGCAAATAAATAGATCATGCAAACTAATATACTAGATGAACAGATTATATCTAAACAAGACAAACCAATTATATCTATACCAATCGCTAGAACTAGACACTCGAGCATAATCTGAAACAGATGAATTGAGATCACATACGGTATAGTAGCGGTGACAGCAGCGTCGTTGGCCATGTCGTCGATGTAGAGGCTGCTGATGTCCCGGAAGAATTCCTTGCCGGGGAAGCAGTCGTACGTGATGGCATCAGTAGTCGTGTGGAGGCGCTCCCCAAAAACCTGATCGCCCCTCACCCGTACAGGTTCACAAGAAGGCGGGGTTCCGGAGGCCTACAGTCCTGATCTGTGGTGCATGCCGCAAGCCAGGATGGGGAAGACGAAGGCAACGGCACAATAGACTAGACAGAGACGCTTGTGGTAAGCGATGCCGATTAGGTTTAGCGCAGACGCTTATATAGCGCAACTCAGGGAGATTATGGGACTCAGCCCACGTCCGAGTCGGTAATAGCCCACGTCCCATAACTATTGGAAATGGCTGACTAATTAAAGCGTCTGTTAATTACTCGTAATTAGTCTATGATTAATTTTCCCGACTAGCAAAATTAAAGCTTGGCTCAGCGAGATTCCCGTAATCCGTGGCACGCGCGTGTGTCATGACGAGGTGAGGCGAGGCAGGCGGCATCAGAGGAGGAGTGCACGAGAGCTGCTCTTGTTCTGACGCCTTAGTGAGTGGTGGAACAGCCTAGTATATAAGGAGGTGTAACTCTCACTCAACTAGCAATGTAGTACTAAACTTTGACACCACTAGCACAGCCATATGCTGCGATGCACAAATGGGCCAAAGAGAATTTCAGAATTTGTCTAATGGGCCAACATCCCAAAACTCATCAAATTCCAATAATCCCCCAAAAGTCTCATTGGCACATCACCTCATTTCCATTCTAGAATATTGTTTTATATACTGATGTATAGTGGAGACTGTTAACTTGAACTTCCATGTTAAACTTCATGCTACACTAGCTAGCAACTTGAATAGTGGACTATGCCTTGTACTACAAGTTTTCTGCACACTAGTTTCACACAAAATCTAGACTAGTACAGGGCTGCCGCAGGGCTTCCCCGTGGTTTGGAGCTTATGCGTCATACTCTAGGGACTTTCATGAGTTTATTAGAGATCACCCAACTCTCACGGACTGTGACGTTTGACAGTCAGCCTCATACGTGTGGTCCTCGATAGATGTTTTGAAGGACAACATCTCTGCTTAGAAAAGGCAATTGGAACACATTAAGATAAATATCAACCTGCCATGCAGAATAAGAGAGTACTCCATCTTTATGGAGATGTAAATATAATATGGGCATACTCTCCTCTCAGCTGATCAACAACTTGTCTCCCAGCTCTAATTCACGGGATCTCCAATCACATAGAGTGGGTTACCACTGCCAACAACTCATTGTGTGGGTCTCAAACCCATCTCCCTCAATGCATTATCTATCACATTACGTGACAAAACCTTTGTGAAGGGATCTGCCAAGTTCTTAGATGTTTGGATATAATCCAATGCAATAACTCCAGAGTTTCTCAGTTTCCTGACAGATTTAAATCTCCTCTTCACATGCCTTGATGACTTCATATTATCCTTAGAACTATTTACTTTAATGATCATAGTTTGATTATCAAAGTTCATCGGGATAGCAGGTATTGGTTTTTCAACCACTCGTAAGTCCATCAAGATCTTACGAAGTCACTCTACTTCAACTGTGGCTGTGTCTAATGATGTGTGTTCTGCTTCCATAGTTGACCTTGTTAAGATTGTCTGCTTGCAAGACTTCCAGGAAACAGCGCCACCACCAAGTGTAAACAAATAACCACTTTTGGACTTAATCTCATCAGCATCAGATATCCAGTTTGAATCACTATAACCCTCAAGTACTCGAGGATACCCAGTATAGTGAATACCATAACTCGTAGTGCCTTTAAAATAGCACAAAACTCTCTCAAGAGCATGTCAATGATCATCTCCAGGCTTTGACACAAATCGACTCACTTTGCTTACATCAAAGGAGATGTCAGGTCTCGTAGCACTGGCTAAGTACATTAGCGAGCCAATAATTTGAGAATATCTCAATTGATCTTTAGCTTTCCTTCGATTCTTTCGAAGTAGCACACTCGGATCATAAGGCGTTGGAGAAGACTTGCAGTCGCTATACCCAAAGCGACTCAATATCTTTTCTACATAGTGGGACTGAAGCAGTGTAATCCCACCATTGTTATCCTTTAGTAGCTTGATGTTTAAGATTACATCAGCCACTCCTAAGTCCTTCGTCTCAAAGCAGTGAGATAGGAACTCTTTGACCTCCTCAATAACAGTGAGGTTGGTCCCGAATATCAATATGTCATCAACATAGAGACACATAATAACTCCCTCGCCCCCACCATGGTGATAGTACACACACTTATCGGCTTCGTTTACAACAAATCCTTCAGTGGTTAAAGTTATTTCAAACTTATCATGCCACTGCTTAGGAGCTTGCTTAAGACCATATAAAGACTTCACTAACTTACACACCTTTCCTTCTTAACCATCTACTGTAAATCCATCAGGCTGCTCTATATAAATTTCCTCATCTAGCTCTCCATTTAGGAAAGATGTCTTAACATCCATTTGATGAACGAGAAGACCATGTAAGGCAGCCAAGGATAGTAGTACTCGAATAGTAGTCAATCTAGCTATAGGTGAGGAGGTATCGAAGAAGTCTTCACCTTCTTTCTGGGTATAACCCTTGGCCACAAGACGTGCCTAGTACTTTTCAATAGTACCATCAGGTCTAACTTTTTCTTGAACACCCACTTACATCCTACAAGTTTACACCCATAAGGACGATCAGTAACCTCTCAAGTTCCATTAGCTAAGATAAAATCCATCTCACTATGGATAACTTCTTTCTAGTAGTCAGCATCTTGAGATGCATAGGATTCTGAAATAGAAGTGGGATTATCATCCACAAGGTACACAATAAAGTCATCACCAAATGACTTTGTAGTCATTTGTCTCTTGCTCCTTTTAGGAGCTTCATTGTCGTCCTCCACATGATCATCATAGTGTTCTATCGACATAGCGGGTTCAGGAATTATAACAAATTCCTGAGTAGATGAACTAGTCATCTCCTGAGTTGATGAGCTAGACATACCTTTCATGGGAAAGATGTCCTCAAAGAAAGTCGCATCATTCGAATACATAATTGTACCAACATGCATGTCGGATACCTCAGATTTTACTATCAAAAATCTATAGCCAATTCTATGAAAAGCATATCTCAGAAAAACACAATCCACGGTTTTTGGTCCAAACTTTCACTTCTTGGGTATTGGAATATTGAGTTTCGCCAAACAGCCCCAAGTTCGTAAGTAAGAGAGTTTAAGCCTTTTCTTCTCCCATTCCTCAAATGGAGTCATGGTTTTATCCTTTACGGGAACACGGTTTAGGACATGACACGCAGTCATTAGTGGCTCCCCCCAGCATTCCTTGGAAAGACCAGATGTATCTAACATGGTGTTAACCAAATTAGTTAGAGTGCGGTTCTTTCTTTCGACCACCCCATTTGACTGAGGTGATTAGGGAGGCGTCCTCTCATGGATAATACCATGTTCTATACAGAATAGATCAAATTCATTTGAAAAGTACTCTCCACCATGATCCAACCTTAACCTCTTAATTTTAAGATCAAGTTGGTTTTCTGCTTTAGCTTCATAGTTTTTCAAGTAATTCAAAGCTTCATCTTTAGATTTCAGAAGTTAAACATAGCAATATCTAGTGGAGTCATCAATCAACATCATAAAGTATCTTTTTCCACCTCTTGTCAACACACCATTCATCTCACAAAGATCTGAATGTATAAGTTCTAGTGGTGCTAAGTTTCTCAGTTCCGCGGCCGTATGAAACTTGCCGGGTTGCTTTTCTTGCACACAAACTTGGCACTTAGAACCTTTGACAGTGGTAAATTTTGGAATTAAACTCATATTGGCTAGCCGCGTCATGCAACCAGAGTTAATATGACAAAGTTGTGAATGCCAAATATTGGACTCATTATTATTGCAAACATGATTAATAACTTTAGTACATGTGTCTGACAAAGATAAGCGGAACAGACCTCCGCACTCATAACCCTTTCCAACAAATTGTACATACTTAGAAATTACAACTTTATTGGACTCAAACACGAACTTAAAACCATCTCGACATAGAAGTGATCCGCTGACGAGATTCTTATTGATGGAGGGAATGTGCTCCACATTCTTCAGCTATACGTTCTTCCCCGAAGTAAACTTCAGATTTACCATACCAACACCATGAACAGAAGCACATGAGCCATTTCCCATCAGCACGGAGGAAGTCCTTACAACCTGATAAGAAGGGAACATGGAAATATCAGAACATGTGTATTAGCACCCGTGTCAATCCACCATTTGGGAGAATGACATACTAAAAGGATAGTAGGTAAAATACCGTAGCCAGCGTCCTTCATCTCAGTATTGCTAATAACAACATTAGCGGTGTTGCCACTGTTCCTATGTTGCCGCTTGTGAAAGTGACTAGGGCAGCTAGGAGCCCAATGATCAGGATCACCACAGACATGGAAAGAGCCTTTCTTCTTATCATTTTTCCTCTTAAAGTTGGTTGAGTGAGTGTCCTTGTTCTTGCCATCAAACTTCCCTTTGCCATCTGATTTGTTCTTATTCTTGAACGTGTGGGATTAGAAGTTTTTCTTCTGTACCAAATTGGCACTAGAAGCTCCCTCAAATCCTCGAGCACGTGTGTCCTTTGCTCTCGCCTTCTCTTCCACATGAAGAGACCCAATGAGATCCATAATGGAAAACTCTTGTCTCTTATGATTTAGAGAAGTAGAAAAGTTCCTCCACATGGGAGGAAGCTTGAAAATAATGCCTCCGGCCACAAACTTGTCCGGTAAGGTACACTTAAACTACTCAAGTTCTTTGGCAAGTGATTGTATCTCATG
Organism: Avena insularis; assembly: GCA_023614405.1. Classification (NCBI taxonomy): domain Eukaryota; kingdom Viridiplantae; phylum Streptophyta; class Magnoliopsida; order Poales; family Poaceae; genus Avena; species Avena insularis. The sequence goes on from CM042686.1 coordinate 319,444,191, forward strand.
AGCTTGCTCAACGATGGAGCGCTCATCAACCATCTTATAGTTATAGAATTGCTCCATGACATACAACTTAGTGCCAGCGTCCGAGACCCCAAACTTGACGTCGAGCGCATCCCATGCGTCTTTGCCATTATCAAATGACATATATGGGTAAACAATGTTGTCCCCAAGAATACTGAACAGTGCCGCCATAAATATGGTATCGGCTTTCTTAAAGGCCGCTTCCGGCTCAGCAGAAAGATCTCCTTCAGGTTTGCTAAGAGTGGCGCTAAAGCAGTTTAGGTTTTGAAACCATAGAATTGCTCTCGTGCGCCATCTCTTATAGTGCGTACCATCAAACGAAGGCGGCCTAGTAGCCGTGGCTACACCATTGGAATTCAGTTGCCTATAATCAGGTTTTTGGATTGTTGAAAATATAAGCAATAATCCATATGATTTAATCCGAACAAATAATCGACAAAGCATGATCATACATGTAGCAATTAAATAGATCATGCAAACTAACAAAGTAGATAAACAGATTACATCTAAACAAGACAAACCAATTATATCTATACCAATCGCTCGAACTAGACACTGTAGCATAATCTAAAAGATATGAATTGAGATCACATACGGTATAGCGGTGGCAGCAGCAACCGTGGCGATGGCAGCAGGGTCATCGGCCATGTCGTTGATGTAGAGGTTGCTTATGTTCGGGAAGAAGTCCTCGTCGGAAAAGGAGTCGTCCATGATGGTGTCAGTAGTCGCGCGGAAGCGCTCCCTCAAAAACCTAATCGCCCCTCACCTGTATAGGTTCACAAGAAGGCGCGGTTCCGGAGGCCTATTGTCCCGATCTATGGTGCACGCCGCAAGCCGGGATGGGGAAGACGAAGACAGCGACGCAATAGATTAGATAGAGACACGTGTGGTAAGCACTGTCGATTAGGTTTAGCGCAGACGCTTATATAGCGCAAGTCAGGGAGATCATGGGACTCAGCCCATGCCTGAGTCGGTAACAGCCCACGTCCCATAAATATTGGAAACGGCTGACTAATTAACACGTCCGTTAATGACTCGTAATTAATCTATGATTATTTTTCACGACTAGCAAAAATAAAACTAGGCTCGACGAGATACCCGCAACCAGAGGCACGCGCGCGTCGTGGCGAGGCGAGGCGGGCGGCGTCGGAGGAGGAGGGCGCGAGAGCTGCGCTTCTTCTCACACCTTAGTGAGTGGTGAAACATCCTAGTATATAAGGAGGTGTAACTCTCACTCAACTAGCAATGTGAGACTAAACTTTAACACTACCACTATAGCCATATGCTACCATGCACAAATGGGCCAAAGAGAATTTCAGATTTTGTCTAATGGGTCAACAATCCAAAACTCATCAAATTCCAACATCTACTACATCCCAAACATCGACGTGCACCCGCGAATGGCAGTGCGGGTCTATGAAATCACTCGCCTTTGTGATCATGTATGGAAGAGAGCGAATAAGGTTTTTAGAAGCACCAGGAGTCGTCTATCATCCAAGTCAGGTGGTAATGTGTACCTCCGTCTCCTTCTGTCGGTCTTTACGAGCATTGTTGTGAATAATGTCATCGCTACAACACAGCCACTTCATCTGCGTACCACCATCTCCTTTTGTCGTTCTTCATGAACGTTGTCATCAACAGCACCATCACTACAACCACGCTCACCTCATCTGCAACCGATCAGTTGTATATCACGAACCGATCTATTGTTATACTATGGCTATTTTGGCGTATGCACTGCTACTGTTCATGTTGAATAATAGATCTACTATGTTAGATTTTCACGTAGCTATCGTAGTCATGGATTATATTTTAGAATTAACTAGAAAAAGAGTATGTGTGTTGCAATGGGATTAGAATAAATCGAGCATGCTAGGTTTGAAGTATATCTTGATTTTGATTGCATATTTCCCACTGCTCAACAATTCAAACAAAAGTCTGTACCTAATATTATAATAGGAGGAATGGAGGAACGCTTCTTGTCCATAGTTGCTAGAAAATTGGGTCGTTCGGATCGAGGAACGGGGTCACGGTACATGGTATGCTGCATCTTCGAACAAGTATTGATGCAAGGTATACTTCTTTCGTACGATGGTTTGGGACATGGGTCGTGCCCCGGATTAATCTGGGTCGATAACATGGTCGATACACTTCGTACATACATCTTTTAACATATTGTAGCATGTGAAAGGTAAATAAAATAGTGGCCTAAATAGCCCATTATAGCCTAGCCAAATGATAACCCTACAGGACACACGTATTGATATCCATCCTACCTCCTCTCCTTCTAATCTCCTAGGATCGCACGAGGTTGTTTAGGGTCACATCCCGCGAGTCGAACCCCGTCGACCCCATCTTGTTCCCGACCCTCGATCGGGTCGATCGACCCCGGGACGTGGAACACGGCATCAATCACGTTACGTTACATCCCAAAATTCTCAAGGAAAATAAACCTTTTGAATTGCAAATAACTCACTCTATTATGACCTAAGAAGCCATATAGGCAAAAAAGGTGTGGATTAGGTTTTAGTTTTAGTATTTGAGTAAATGTTTACAAAAATAAAAATCATGAAGCATTCATAAGCATTTCATTACATCCATGCAAAATTTTCAAAAATTGAATCCAAATCCTAATATCTAAATCCGATAGTTGAATTGCCCAAATGTTCCTATAAGGGATATATAGAGATTTATGAAGCCACCATCTTTAAACTAGTGAAAATGTTATAAATATGATTCTATAATAATCTACTGAATTTTATAAAAATTTAGAAACAAAAATCATGTCATTTGGAGTTCGTATGCAAAAGATATAAAGAAAATAAAAAAATAGAAAAAACACTAATGGGACAACCGACCGGCCCACTCAGCCGACCTAACCAGCCAGCCAGCCACGCGCACCGGAGGATCATCCCACGGTTGCTTTAAAAAGCGTGCGAAATTTACTATTTTAAACCTACCTCTACTCAAACAGTTATATCTTTTTATCTACAACTCTGAATTGACTTCTGTTTATTTTTACTTGTTTCCTACTCCAAGATATATCTCTCCACCATCCTAAAATGCTATGTAATCCTCCAGAGCCACAACTATATCACTTTTACTTCTCAAATCTACACCTTTCTGAATTATACTTTGCTTCTAAACCTATCTAAACTTCGTCGGATGTTTTTGGCTCCAAAACGAAAGTTGTAGATCTCGTCGAAATCTTTTAATTCTGACAAACCTCACCTCTTTTCATCTACCACAGTCGGAAATTTCGCAACGCAATATTTCAGATCTGACGGTGTAATTCTAAGTTTTTCTCGCGCTTGTTTCTTCAAATACAAATTCTTTTGGTGAAACGATAGATCTAATGATTCTCCACAACTTTCATGTTGGAAGTTTTTTGATTTGATCTACGAATTTGTCTCTCTAACACAAAGCTGCTTCAAATCTTTTCTGAGGCAAAATCGAGCCGATTTGGAGCCAACTTTTCTCCTAGCCACCGGATTCTATCCCGACGGTCCAGATTCAATCATCCCAGTCAGCTGCCTCGTCACCACCATGTCATCACTAGGTCAGCGTCTATTTCCAGTCAGCATGCATGGTCAACCTTTCCAGTCAGCGGAATATTCCCTGAAATATATTTCGTTCGAATTTAAAATTGTAGATTATATATCTAACTTTTAAAATCCATAAGAAATTTATACTATGTCCAAAAATTGCATATAATATATCAAATTTAAGATAATTTCATGTAGTTCATTAATATGAGATTAGATATAAATTTCGTGCTACAGTTAACTGGTAATTAATTAAATAGTTTTAATGCCCTTTTGGAGTAATAAATTCATAGTAAATTATTCAAAGCTCCAAAAAATATCAGTAATATGTCCCTGAATTCACAATTCTGTATAGATTTGGGATCTAGCCCTAGATGTGTTTTAGGTCATGGTAAACGATTTAAATAATTTAAACTCTATTAAATAGTAATTAAATCATAGAAAAAGATCTAGAACTCCGTTTAGGCTGAATCCGATTCCTACTGGTTCGTATTAATGTCCTCTATTAAGTACACTTCAGGTCTGGATATAATACAACAATTTGTACATAAGTTAAAATATAACTATTAAAACTCCTCTATTAACGATTAAGAATTAATAATAAATACCCTAATGCATTAAATGATTCTCTACATGCATCATCTGATCTAGTATTGTTTAGAGAACTAATTACAACCATTGTCACATATTAAATCGTCACGCATGCATTTGATCATAATTGTTTTATTGTACTATGCATAATTGCAATGTTTTGAATGATGTATTGTTGTGCCTTGTTTCAAACATTAGATTGCGAGGAGTGCAACTACTATGATCACAATTGTATGATTGTGAGTATTGTGATTGCAAGTATTTTGAGTGCGACGAGTGCAAACGTTATATTTATGAGGATTATCTAATCGACTACAGCTACAACAAAGGCAAGTGGCACTATCATAAATGTCCTACTTATTTTCCTATGCATTGTAGTTGCTTTTAGTAGAAGTGCATGTGTAGGAAATATTTTTGGTACTATATGTTATGCTATGTCCTATTTAGGATATTCTCTTTTATCTTGCTTAGTTGAGACATTGTTGTTGTAGTATGCTTAGCCCTGCTATAGATTTGGGGTGCAATATCATGTTATGAGTATTAGGAAAAAAGATATGTTTTTATATAATAAAATAAGTACTTAATAAATCACCTGGGTGGAATGTGGATACTCAGTTGTGAATAAAGTGGCAATGAATGGGACCGTATCTTTGGCTACCTCTATCGTGTGTGCACTAGAAGAATACGACCTAGGATCATAGAGATTTGACATGTTTCTTGTACAGTGGCATCTGTGTACAGCCACATGCTAATATAGGCTCTGGCTTAGTCAATTACATAGCTGAAGACCCCTGCATTGGTACCTCTTTAGGTTAACTAGAATTGTGTACTGGAGGTATATCATTGCATTGGTGCATGTTAGACGTGCTAGCATTATGTATTGGGGGGACTTCTATGGAAAGACTTCGTCACATTCTCAAATCTGCCGATATACCAATTGGTGTGTACTAATCCAGCAGCCACTGGTGGCGTCAAGACGAGATTGTGTCATGTGGGTAAAGTGTACAACTTCTGCAGAAGATCTAAATCTAATCAATTAGCCATGTCCTCGGTTATGGACAATTTGAGCGACCTGATTTTGAGGCTATGACTTATTTCTCACTCATCCTTATTTCACAATCACTTAAAACTTGTTGTGAGAACTTAATTGGGTAGGGACACCTAGGAGTGAACCAGAGTGTCCTATTTATCATATTGGAAAACTATTTTGTTACAAATGTTAGGCTAAAACTATTGCTTTGCGCAAATGAGCCAGAACTCCACCTAGCCAAATAAGCATGTACTTGCTAGGTATGTTGTTAACCACTTTAGCCAACTTGCCATACATTCAATATATTGACGATTTGTGACTGCAATGTTTCATGTTGCAGGTTATTCTGTTTCTGAGTGATTGTTCATAGATCATAAGACCCCACTCAACAATTGTTCACCTGTGGCACATTTGAAGGATGGAGATCTACCTTGTATTGTTTCCGATGTAATATAATGTAAATTCTAGATCATATTCGTTATATTTATGATGCATGGTTATATTTGGTATCATTTTGTACTGTGTGTGCTAGTGAACAAATCTAGGGATTAACACTATACATAGGAACTTAGCCTTATCAGGCGAGGGTGTTACAAAATGGTATCAGAACTATGTGTTGACTGTAGGATCGTGACCTAGGGATGGAATAGGAAATCCATATGAATTATAGAATCTATATCATTCTATCTTCTTATCTTTTTTTTTGAAAACCTAGGGACTATGAGGCAAAAGCCCCACAACATTTATTATCTACTTCTCTTCATACACTTCTTTCTAGTATACTCTTACCACTTCAATTCTCATACTTCTACTATTAGAAGTAGACTAACACAAATATCCCTATCACTAAATGATACGTTGCCTACAAGTAAAAGAACAAATAAGATAATATAATAAATATCCCACCAAGTTTGAGTAGATATAGACCACCATGTTTATCTCTTTAGGAGATCATTGGTATCATGTTAGAGTATTGATCTGGCCAACTTATGTGGTATGACAATACTAGGTTGCTTGCTTGTTTGTTTTGATACATATTGTGCAATACCTTGTTTTGGATCTGGTATTTTTGAAACTCCAAAGTTCAAGGACTTCCGAGAGGTTTCATAACATGTTAATGAAAGTAAAAGCTTAAAATTTGTAGGTTGTTTAGTTGCAGCTTTCTACTTGATATGTTTCACCGTGCGCTTTTTAATTCCTTATTGGTAAGCAGGATTGATCTCATATTTTAGGATCTGGAGCGTAATTACCTGTACCATATGCACAAAACTTGGCTAAAATCCCGGACGAGTTTAAGTCAGTCAGAAAAATTCATGAAACCTGCTGTTCTGTTTTGACAGAATCTTTCTTTCATCTTAGTTGATGTTCTACTTAATCCTAATGTTGTTTCCAAAGATTATAAACTATTTTGTGGATGATAATCACTAAATTACAAGCATGTAGCTAAACATTATAATTCATGTATGCTTGTGTTCTAATTGTGTGTGCTTGTTGTTTAGCTTGATTGTGTGTTATATGAACTTGTTTGTATGGGCGACTATAGTTCCTTTTCTCTAGGATCTATTCTTTCCTATCTTAAACCCTTGGAGTTAGAATGATGTGTTGAAGACATGTAGAAGGATTAAGTGGAAGGTTATAAAACATAATACATATATGGAGGATAGACGTCCATCTAATGTAACAAAAAGGATATGGAAGTATGAAGTATAGCAAAGGATGTTATGTAGTAGATTGCACAACCTCAATGTTTTGGAGAATCCATAGCTTACTTTTTATAGTAGCTTTCTGGATTGAATACATGGGAGTATATATCGAGCATTGGTTCGTGCACATGGAAACATCAGCAAAGAAAGTGAGGATGCCCGAGTGATAAGATGAGTGATTCACATATCCACATGTAGGGTAATAATTTTGGTGCAGATTGGATTGATCACCATTCCCACTACTCTTATTATTTGCTCTTGTACTGTTGGCTTTGTGAATCTTGAGTGCCTTTTAAACCTTAGCAAAGGGCCGACGTTGACCCTAGACCTTAGAATGGTATGGCTTTGAACCTTTACAAAAGAATTCACTACTAAGCATAGGAATATACAGTAAGGATGAATCTCAACCGTGTATAATGGGTATCGTGAAGGAAATGTTCCTTAATTGCCTACCATGAGAGTTTTGATAGTTCAAGTAGTGTTAGCCTAGAAAGTCTAGGGACATTTTAGAAAGTCTAGAAAGTCTAGGGACATTTTACGAATAAATCTCCAAGGGAGAACCAATAAGAGCCAAGTGAATTATTAAGAAACAATCTCGTCAATTTTTCTTTTAAGGGTGGTAGCGCCATAGAGGATCCTTAACCCTTCTTTCTTTCTAGTCTTCCCGAATCTCGGGACGAGATTCTTTTTAAGGGTTGTAGTCTGTTACATCCCAAAATTCTCAAGGAAAAGAAACCTTTTGAATTGGAAATAACTCACTCTATTATGACCTAAGTAGCCAAATAGGCAAAAAGGTGTGGATTGAGTTTCAGTTTTAGTATTTGAGTGAATGTTTACAAAAATGAAAATCATTAAGCATTCATAAGAATTTCATTACATCCATGCAAAATTCTCAAAAATTGAATCCAAATCCTAATATCTAAATTCGATAGTTGAATTGCCCAAATGTTCCTATAAAGAATATATAGAGATTTATGAAGCCACCATCTTCAAACTAGTGAAAATGTTATAAATATGATTCTATAATAATCTACTGAATTTTATAAAAATTTAGAAACAAAAATCATATCATTTGGAGTTCGTATGCAAAAGATATAAAGAAAATATCAAAATAGAAAAACAAAAAAACACTAATGGGCCAACCGGCCGGCCCACTCAGCCGACCTAACCAGCCAGCCGCGCATGGGAGGATCATCCCATGGTTGCTTTAAAAAGCATGTGAAATTTACTCTTTTAAACCTATCTCTACTCAAACACTTATATCTTTGTATCTACAACTCCGAATTAACTTATGTTTGTTTCTACTTGTTTTTCTACTCCAAGATCTATCTCTCCACCATCCTAAAATGCTATATAATCCTCTGGAGCCATAGCTATGACTTATGTTGGAGAATTTCGCAACACGATATTTCAGATCTGACGGTGTAATTCAAACATTTTCTCGCGCTCGTTTCTTCAAATCCAAATTCTTTTGGTGAAAAGGTAGATCTAATGATTCTCCACAACTTTATGTCGGAAATTTTTCGATTTGATCTACGGATTTGTCTCTCTAACACAGAGCTGCTTCTAATCTTTTCTAAGGCAAAATCGAGCCGATTTGGAGCCAACTTCTCTCCTAGCCACCGGATTCTATCCCGACGGTCCAAATTAAATCGTCCCGGTCAGCTGCCTCGTCATCGCCACATCATCACTAGGTCAGCGTCTATTCCCAGTCAGGATGCACGGCCAACCTGTCCAGTCAGCGGAATATTCCCTAGAATATTCCGTTCAAATTTAAAATTGCAGATTACAGATCTAACTTGTAAAATCGATAAGAAATTCATACTATGTCCAAAAATTGCATATAATATAAAATTGAAGATAATTTCATGTAGTTTATTAATATCAGATGAGATATAAATTTCACACTAAAGTTAACTGGTAAATAATTAAATAGTTTTAATGCCTTTTTGGAGTAATAAATTCATAGTAAATTATTCATAGCTCCGAAAACTATAAGTAATATGTCCCTGGATTCAAAATTCTATATAGATTCTGGATCTAGCCCTAGATGTGTTTTTAGTCATGGTAAACTTTTTCAAATAGTTTAAACTCTATTAAGCAGTAATTAAATCATAGAAAAAGATCTACAACTCCGTTTAGGGTGAATCTAATTGCTAATGGTTTGTATTAATGTCCTCTATTCAGTACACTTCAGGTCTGAATTTAATACGGAAATTAGAACTGAAGTTCCAATATAACTATTAAAACTCATTTATTGACGATTAAGAATTAATAATAAATACCCTAATGCATTAAATGATTCTCTACATGCATCATGTGATCTAGTATTGTTTAGAGAACTAATTACAAACATTGTGACATATTAAATCGTCATGCATGCATTTGATCATCATTGTTTTAATGTACTGTGCATAATTGCAATGTCTTTAATGATGTATTTTTGTGCCTTGTTTCAAACGTTAGATTGTGAGGAGTGCAACTACTATGATCGCAATTTCTATGATTGCGAGTATTGTGATTGCAAGTATTTTGAGTGCGACGAGTGCAAACATTATATTTATGAGAATTATCTAATTGACTACATCTACAATAAAGGCAAGTGGCACTATCATAAATGTCCTACTTATTTTCCTATGCATTGTGGTTGCTTTTAGTAGAAGTGCATGTGTAGGAAATATTTTTGGTACGATATGCTATGTCATGTCCTATTTAGGATATTCTCTTGTATCTTGCTTAGTGGAGACATCGTAGTTGTAGTTGAAGGGAATATGCCCAAGAGGCAATAATAAAGTGGTTATTATCTTATTCCATGTTTATGATAAATGTTTATTTTGCATGCTATAATTGTATTAATTAGAAACGGTAATACATGTGTGTTTAATAAACAAAATACAAAGTTCCTAGTAATGCCTCTCATATAAACTAGCTCGTTGATTAACAAGATGATCAAGGTTTCCTGGTCATGGACATTGGATGTTGTTAATAACAAGGTCACAACATTGGTGGAATGATGTGATGAACATTCATCCGAAGTATAGCATTAGCATTACGATCATTATGTTTATGTTTATATTGCTATAACATCATACGAAGTAATCTTAGTCCTTAGAACATGAGATCATGTTAATTGCTAACACCGGAAGAGTATCTTGATAACATCAAACGTCACACCATAACATGGTGACTATAAAGGTGGGTTCAGTGCTACGAAGGTGTTATGTTGAGGCTCATGGATCAAGAGTGGGATTTGTCCATCCCGATGATAGATAGATATACTCTGGGCCCTCTCGGTGATATCACATTGAAATAGCTTGCAAGCAAGTGATGTGATGTTATCACTAGAATTTTATATCACGGGAACGAGAAAAGAGTGCATGTCGGTAATGAAATCAAACTAGGTATTTGGATGCCAATGATCGAATTTCGAATATGTAATATATTGCGAGACAAAGCGATTTAGTTACGACGTTAAAGGTTCACACGGTCACAAGGGTCATCGTTGAATATGTGGGAGTCAGTACGGATCTCTAGGTCCCGCTGCTGATTATTGATCGGAGAGGGGTCTCGATCATGTCTGCATTATTCGCGAACCGTAGGGTGACACACTTAAGGGATACCGACACCATTTGGAGCAAATATGTTTCAGATAAAGATTTAAGAAAGCGCTAGAATTATTTCAATAGACACCAAAACTGTTTCGGGTGAAATTGCTGAAATTGGTTCTACATGTGATATTGAAATGTTGCAGGGGGTTTTATGTGAATGTTTGTTAATTAATGTAATTAGCAAAATTCTGAATAAAATAAATAAAATTATTTTATTTAATGAGAGCTTGCATTAAATTTGGTGGAAATTAATGCATGTGTGAGTGGAATTTTGAGTGGAGGCTTTTTATGGGAGTGGGAGCTCCACCCACATGAATGTGGAAGAGGTGGGGGCATCACCATGGCTGCCACGCCATGGCCCTTGGGTGCCTCCCCTCTTCTCTATAAAAGGCCCCCCTCTCCTCCTCACAACACACACCTCCTCGTGAAGGATCTCTCTCCCCCTCTAGTTATTCCCCATGGTCTCGGATTAGCGAGATACATGTTCCCCGTGGCTTTATCTAGAAAGGAGTTGCTGCTTCCGCTTCTTTGCTGGAGCGAGGGTCGGAGGTTGTCAGGGTACCGGACGTGTGTGCGATCACGGATGCACCGCTGCTTTGTGGTGCTGGACTTGATGGTGCTGAACTTGCTGGAGCTGGATCTGATGGACGTGCTGGAGCCGGACCTGCTGGACTTCATCACGATCTTGAGATCGGCAAGTGTATGACTACATCATCCACGAGTTCCAACTTGTTAACAAAGCTTTGTTGTCTTCGAGGGTAAGTTCTCTATGGATGTATATCCACCCGTTGCTTGTACCTAGTAGATAGATCTTGGCGTATAGTTCCCATCGTAGGAAAACTTTTGTTTTCTATGCTGCGAACCCAACAGTGGTATCAGAGCCGGATCTATGCGTAGGTGCTTTACAGGGTTAGTACACATATGTGTATATGTGGGCGATGATGATCATGTTATTGCATCTTCTATGTATTTTGGATATTGGTGGCATAGTGGGATGAAGCGGCCTGGACCAACCTTACATGTCATCATACATGAGACCGGTTCCACGACTGACATGCAACTAGTTTTGCATAAGTGGCTAGCGGGTGTCTATATCTCCTACTATAGTCAATATCTGATTTACAACGAGTTGCTAATAACTTGGTTATCCTCGTTGTGGTTCATGTTCATAGGTAAGACCGGTTCTATCTCCGAAAGCCCTAAGCCACGTAAAACTTGCAATTGATAAATTAGAGGCGTCTAGTTTAGATCGTTGTTGGGCTAGTGTCTTGATATGGTATTGTTGTAAGTAGATGTATGATAGATACTCTTACAACACACCTAACGTGTAAGTTCCATAGTCCTTGGCCTTACACACAAAGGAATGATAGAGATCATACCACGATGCACATGATGGTGATCAAATGCATGGACCATATCATTCCACTTTACACATATGATGTTTGCATCTTATATTGCTAGTTTGGCGTTTTAGTAGCATTATAAGATGATCCCTCATTTAAATATCAAGATAAAATGTGTTCTTCCTTAAGTATGCACCATTCTATGGATTGTGTTTCGAGACATCATGTGATGATCGGGTGTACTCGACTCTACGCTTTCATTAAACGGGTGTAAGACAGTTTTACACACGCGAGTACTAAGGTTCTTACTTGGCGAGCCTAGCATGTACAGACATGGCCTCGGAACACGGACCGAAAGGTTAAGCATGAGTCATATAGTTGATGTGATGTCCATATTGATGCTCGCCTTTGAAGCTACACCGACTCACGTGATGATTGTACTTGGTGTACTGGATTTGGTTCATGTAATCACCAAAAAGACACGAGGGATGTCGTTTTTGAGTGGGAGTTCATTTCTAATTTGTATTAGTTGAACTCAATTTGTCATAAATTAAATCGAAGTGAATTTGCATAATTTGTTGTAGTCATTGGCATCTGTTCATTACCTTATGCTTAGTTTTAATTGAGATAGTAGAACTATAGAATTCTGGATATTTACTTTACAAACTAGTATCGTATTGTTTTGAATGTCAATTTAAAGTTTAGAAGTCCTATTGCAAACTTTCTACAAACTCTATTTACTCCATGAAGTTTAATAAGTAGTATTAAATCAAGAGTAAGAATTCCAATGTTAGTATCTAAAGTATCATGTTTGCCTCCATGATTATTGATATTCAAAAGTTGTTTTAATATCAAGATTATCTGGGAGCTGAAAAATTGTTTCAGAAACCATCATGTGTGGAAGATATTGTGATATCTGAAACAATGTTTTTGGTTGCATTATGATAGAGTATAATTTAGCAAAATAAACGTTCTCATATTGTATGAGAATTTGTGAAGGTTGGAGATGCTAGGCGTCCTAATCTACTAAAAAGGTTTTGGGAACTAACATTATACTCGCGATTCTTCCTTATAGGCTATAGTAGCTTGATCATGAAAGTTGTCATGATAAGGATGAATAGAAGATGTAAGTAAAATGTTTACTACACTAATAGATTACTAAAGAATGGATTTTTGAAAGAACACCAAACATTTGATGATGGTGATCCACTTCAAAGTGCAAGTCCAAAGGTATTAGTATTTGACTATATACGCTTTGTACTATGTGTCATGTGAATGACACCACTATTGATGTAGATAGATTCTTTTAAAAAGGAAAAGGAATTGCTGAAAGAGAATCTATAAAATATTTGGCAGAAAAGAAAAGGTTGGAGATGTCCAACTTAGGTATATAGAAGATATACATGTTATGGTTGTATTCCTTGCTTGTTAAACAATGTGGTTCTGAGGTATTGGATACCGAATTGGTTGGTGTGAATTAACGTACAGAACAACACAATTCATGAACTGCAACGGCCTAAGCAACTAGCAAGAGAATAAGTGATGACGTTCATCGAAAACAAATAAAGTGTTATTGTGTTTTCGTTGTCGTCAAACCTTGCCTTCAAAATTTGTTTTAATAATTGTTATTTTGTTCTGGTATTACGAGAACAGTGGTTGTTCAAATAATTACCGTATTCCATAAAGGATGGATGAACTTTTACGAGTCTAGTTGGAGAAATCACATCCATAAACATTATTGCTAAAATGTTGTAAGACAAATGATTGAAAGATCACTTATGAAGTGACATCGCTATTTGAATTATATTGGAAAGTAAACATGAAGAAACTCCATGTTGATGGATTTTTGGAGTCTTTTGATTTTGATCAATTGACGCGTGTGAAACTTTCCTCGAGATAATTGAAACTCCGTCCATAGGCCAAAGAGGAACGGATGACTAACTTATTGGATATTATGCATGTTGATGTATATAGTCCATTATGTGTAGCCATATGTGATGGATCTTTTGCTTCATATGCTTTGTCCAGAAATTTGAGTGAATATATCTATATATTTACTTAATAAGGAAGAAGTATGAAACATTTGAAAATTGTTCAAAGACTTTCAAGATGAAGTGAAAAATCATTATAACAAGAAAATAAAAGAGTTTATGATTTGATCATAAAGGAAGATATTTGAGTTACAGGTTTAGCAAAACACCTAAGATTTCAGGAATTGTTCCATGAATTTGCACTTCCCGATAAATCACAGGAGTATGGTATGTTCGAGAGATCAAATCAAACCTTGTTTGACATGGTAAGATCAAAGGTCATTTATAAAACTGCCATTATGTTTTAAGGATAAAAGCTTTAGAGACTATCGCTTTTTACACTGAAAAAAGCACCACCATGATCCTTGAAATGACACTATATGAGTTATGGTTTGGGATAAAATCCGAATTGTCTTTTCTTAAATTTTAGTATGCTATGCATAAGTAAAATATTTACAACCAAAGTCGGATAAGCACGTCTTTGTAGGTTATCACAAAGAATTTGTTGGGAATTACTCCATAACACCAAGGACAAAAGAGTTTGTCGCTTGGAACGTCAAGTTTCTTGAGAAGGAATTTTTCGTGAAAAGTTAAGTGGGAGGACAATAGAACTTTGATAAGGTTGTTGAACCTTAGCTATATGTGCTAAGTAGCACAGCGCCGGAAATTGTCCTGGTGGCGGCCACAATGCTCATGGTTCCCGTGATTACACAGGGTGTGATCTTGGAGATTAGAGTTCTTATTGAACCATGTGTGTCAGTAAGAATCAAATAGTAAGATTTGAAACACAAGTCGTTGTTGTTTTGACAATGATGAACTGACTGCATGCAAAGAAGCGATGATGGGCCCTGACTCCATACAATGACTAGAAGTCATAGAATCCATGATAGTATCCATACATGAGAAATCAAGTTTCTGAACTTGGAAGACCCTCCGGAAAGGCGTGAAGCCTATCGGTCATGTTTGGATCTATAAAGAAATAGAAATGGATTTTTAACATCTATGAAATAGTCGACATGTCAGAAAGAAGTTTACGGCAATGTTCAAGGAGTTGACTATGACAAGATTTGATCTTTCATAGCGACATTTAGTCTTGACGGACTAATGTAGCAACCTCTACATATAATTTGGTATATGGTAGTTGAATAAACAAAACAAGGTTCTTCTAATAGAATAGTTACCTAGGACGTGTACATGACACGGTCCGAAGGATTTTGCTAATTCAAAGGGGGCTAAAAGGGCATGCAAACTTCAATAGTTGAAGTGAGCATAGCGGAGTTGGAATCTTCACCATGGTGAAAATGTTAAAGGAGTTTAATTTCATCGGAGATAATGAAGATGCTTGCATTTGCAAGAAATTAAGTGGGAGCGCTGAGAAAAATTTCCAATACATTATGCAGAGAACATATTGTTGATTGGAAATGATGTACCTTTTATTGACCCAAGTTAAGAATTTCATTAAAATAGGATTTCGATGAAAGACTTGGGCAAAACCGGAATATTTTGGCATCAATGTCTATATGGATAGACTGAGGCACTAATATGGTTATGCCAGACGTACATATATGAGATATTGAAAGAGTTCAATATGGAAACAATAAGAAAGATTCTTGCTACATGGAAAGGATTGTATCAAGATTCAAGTGTTTCAACACTTGGTGAGTAAAATCACATGAATATTTTGATCGATTAAACCGGGATATGTATATATCCAAATATGTCATATGCTCTAAATCTTATGAGCACATACCAGAATGATTCATAAGATGATCATTGGACGATAGTAAAGATATTCTTATAAGCTTTGGAAGAACTAAGAATATATCATGTATAAGTGACAAATAGTTAAAGGTAGTTCATTGTAAAGTGTTACATTGATACTAGTTTTGTCACAAGGTACAAATTAAATTTATCTCAATTTAGACTATGGGTGGCACAATGTAATGGAAAGGATGTTCCATGATGGATTTGGATGAGTTCCAAAGTTGAGACATTGTGAGGATACTACAACAAAAGGCTAAGTATATGACTACTATAGTAGCAGCAAAGGAGGGCATTTGTGTTAAGTAGTTTGTTATCAAACTAGGTGTGGTTCAAAGTGGGATAATACTATGAAGATATATTTTATGACAATAATATCAACATATTTTAACCCGAACGAACTAAAGGTCTCACCAAAGGACCAAATTTATACAATGCCATCTCATTTGAGAATGAGTGATGCGTAGAGCCGCAAAGACATGCAAATACACATGGACCTAAAATTGTCAGATCCGGAGATTATGTTAACCACTAGCAATCGCGTATATGCAACACTAGAAAGCCATAGGTGTTCAATACGCAAAGTTTTTCAAACTAGATTATTGACTCTGGTGCAAGTGGGAGACTGAAGGGAATATGCCCGAGAGGCAATAATAAAGTGGTTATTATCTTATTCCATGTTTATGATAAATGTTTATTTTGCATGCTATAATTGTATTAATTGGAAACGTTAATACATGTGTGTTTAATAAACAAAATACAAAGTTCCTAGTAATTCCTCTCATATAAACTAGCTCATTGATTAACAAGATGATCAAGGTTTCCTGATCATGGACATTAGATGTTGTTAATAACAAGGTCACAACATTGGTGGAATGATGTGATGAACATTCATCCGAAGTATAACATTACCATCAGAGTCATTATGTTTATATTGCTATAACATCATACGAAGTAATCTTAGTCCTTAGACCATGAGATCATGTTAATTGCTAACACCGGAAGAGTATCTTGATAACATCAAACGTCACACCATAACATGGTGACTATAAAGGTGGGTTCAGTGCTACGAAGGTGTTATGTTGAGGCTCATGGATCAAGAGTGGGATTTGTCCATCCCGATGATGGATAGATATACTTTGGGCCCTCTAAGTGACATCACATTGAAATAGCTTGCAAGCAAGTGATGTGATCACTAGAATATTGTATCACGGGAACAAGAAAAGATTGCATGTCGGTAACGAGATTAAACTAGGTATTTGGATGCCAATGATCGAATCTCGGACATGTAATATATCACGAGACAAAGGGATTTAGTTACGACGTTAAAGGTTCACATGATCACAAGGGTCATCGTTGAATATGTGGGAGTCAATACGGATCTCCAGGTCCCACTGCTGATTATTGATTGGAGAGGGGTCTCGATCATGTCTGCATTATTCGTGAACCGTAGGGTGACACATTTAAGGGATACCGACACTATTTGGAGCAAATATATTTCAGATAAATATTTTAGAAAGCGTTAGAATTATTTCAATAGACACCAAAACTGTTTCGGGTGAAATTGCTGAAATTGGTTCTGCATGTGATATTGAAATGTTGCAGGGGGTTTTATGTGAATGTTTGTTAATTAATGTAATTAACAAAATTCTGAATAACATAAATAAAATGGTTTTATTTAATGAGATCTTGCATTAAATTTGGTGGAAATTAATGCATATGTGAGTGGAATTTTGAGTGGAGGCTTTTTATGGGAGTGGGAGCTCCACCCACATGAATGTGGAAGAGGTGGGGGCACCACCATGGCTGCCACGCCATGGCCCTTGGGTGCCTCCCCTCTTCCCTATAAAAGGCCCCCCTCTCCTCCTCACAACACACACCTCCTCGTGAAGGATCTCTCTCCTCCTCTAGTTATTCCCCATGGTATCGGATTAGCGAGATACATGTTTCTGGTGGCTTTATCTGGAAAGGAGTTGTTGTTTCCGCTGCTTTGCTGGAGCGAGGAATGGAGGTTGTCAGGGTACCGGACGTGTGTGCGATCACGGATGCACCGCTGCTTTGTGGTACTGGACTTGGTGGTGCTGAACTTGCTAGAGATGGATCTGATGGACGTGCTGGAGCCGGACCTGCTGGACTTTATCACGATCTTGAGATTGGCAAGTGTACGACTACATCATCTACGAGTTCCAACTCATTAACAAAGCTTTGTTGTCTTTGAGGGTAAGTTCTCTATGGATGTATATCCACCCGTTGCTTGCACCTAGTAGATAGATCTTGGCGTATAGTTCCCATCGTAGGAAACAAAATTGTTTTCTATGCTGCGAACCAAACAGTAGTATGCTTAGCGCTGCTATAGATTTGGGGTGCAATATCATGTTATGAGTATTATGAGGTATTAGGAAAAAAGATATGTTTTTATATAATAAAATAAGTACTTAATGAATCACCTGGGTGGAATGTGGATACTCAGTTGTGAATAAAGTGGCAATGAAGGGGACCGTATCTTTGGCTACCTCTATCGTGTGTGCACTAGAAGAATACCACCTAGGATCATAGAGATTTGACATGTTTCTCGTACAGTGGCTTCCGTGTACAGCCACATGCTAATATGGGCTCTGGCTTTGTCAATTACATAGCGGAAGACCCCTGCATTGGTATCTCTTCAGGTTAACTAATTATGTATTGGAGGTATATCCTTGCATTGGTGCCTGTTAGACGTGCTAGCATTGTGTATTGGGGGGACTTCTATGGAAAGACTTCGTCACATTCTCGAATCTGCCGGTATACAAATTGGTGTGTACTAATCTAGCCGCCACTGGTGGCGTCAAGACGAGATTGTGTCATGTGGGTAAAGTGTATAACTTCTGCAGAAGATCTAAATCTAATCGATTAGCCGTGTCCTCGGTTATGGACAATTTGAGCGACCTGATTTTGAGGCTATGACATATTTCTCACTCATCCTTATTTCTCAATAACTTAAAACTTGTTGTGAGAACTTAATTGGGTTGGAACTAGGAGTCAACCAGAGTGTCCTATTTATCATATTGGAAAACTACTTTGTTACAAATGTTAGGATAAAACTATTGCTTTACGCAAATGAGCCTGAACTCCACCTAGCCAAATAAGCATGTAGTTGCTAGGTCTATTGTTAACCACTTTAGCCTACTTTCCATACATTCAACGTATTGACCATTCGTGGCTGCAACGTTTCATGGTGCAGGTTATTCTGATTCTGAGTGATCGTTCATAGGTCACGAGACTCCACTCAACAATTGTTCGCATGTGGCACATTTGAAGGATGGAGATCTACCTTGTATTGTTTCTGCTGTAATATAATATAAATTATGGATCATATTCGTTATATTTATGATGCACGGTGATATTTGGTATCATTTTATACTGTGTGTGCTAGTGAACTGATCCAGGGATTAGCACTATACACAGGAATTCAGCCTTATCAGGCGAGGGTGTTACAAAATGGTATCAGAGCAGTGTGTTGACTATAGGATCATGACCTAGGGATGGAATAGGAAATTCATATGGATTATAGAATCTATATCATTCTATCTTCTTCTCTTCATACACTTCTTTCTTGTATCCTCTTACCATTTCAATTCTCATACTTCTACTATTAGAAGTAGACTAACACAAATATCCCTATCACTAAATGATACTTTGCCTACAAGTAAAAGAAAAAATAAGATAATACAATAAATATCTCACCAAATTTGAGTAGATATAGACCACCATGTTTATCTATTTAGGAGATCATCGGTATCATGTTAGAGTATTGATCTTGCCAACTTATGTGGTACGACAATACTAGGTTGCTTGCTTGTTTGTTTTGATACGTATTGTGTTATACCTTGTTTTGGATCTGGTATTTTTGAAACTCCAAAGTTCAAGGATTTTCGAGAGGTTTCATAACACGTTAATGAAAGTAAAAGCTTAAAATTCGTGAGTTGTTTAGTTGCAGCTTTCTGCTTCATATGTTTTACCGTGCGATTTTTAATTCCTCATTGGTAAGCCGGATTGACCTCATATTTTAGGATCCGGAGCGTAATTATCTGTACCATATGCACAAACATTGGCTAAAACTCCTGACGAGTTTAAATAGGTCAGAAAAATTCGTGAAACCTGCTATTCTGTTTTGATAGAATCTGTCTTTCATCTTAGTTGATGTTCTACTTAATCCTAATATTGTTTCCAAAGTTTATAAATTGTTTTGTGGATGATAATCACTAAATTACAAGCCTGTAGCTAAACATTACGATTCATGTATGCTTGTGTTCTGATTGTGTGCGCTTGTTGTTTAGCTTGATTGTGTGTTATATAAACTTGTTTGTATGGGCGACTATAGTTCCTTTTCTCTAGGATCTATTCTTTCCTATCTTAAACCCTTGGAGTTAGAATGATGTGTTCAAGACATGTAGAAGGATTAAGGGGAAGGTTATAAAACATAATACATCTATGAAGGAGGATAGACGTCCATCTAATGCAACAAAAAGGATATGGAAGTATGAAGTATTGCAAAGGATGTTATGTAGTAGATTGCGCAACCTCAATGTTTGGGAGAATCCATAGCTTACTTTTTGTAGTAGCTTTGTGGATTTAATACATGGGAGTATACATCGAGCATTGGTTCGTGCGCATGGAAACATCTGCAAAGAAAGTGAGGATGCCCGAGTGATAAGTTGCGTGATTCACCTATCCACATGCAGGGTAATAATTTGGGTGCATGATGGATTGATCACCATTCCCACTACTCTTATTATTCTCTCTTGTACTGTTGGCTTTGTGAATCTTGAGTGCCTTTTAAACCTTTAGCAAAGAGCCGACATTGAGCCTAGACCTTAGAATGGTATGACTCTGAACCTTTACAAAAGCATTCGGTACTAAGCGTATGAATGTACAGTAAGGATGAATCTCATCCGTGTATAATGGGTATCATGAAGCAAACGTTCCTTAATTGCCTACCATGAGAGTTTCGCTAGTTCAAGTAGTGTTAGCCTAGAATCTACAAATCATGGAGTTTAGAAAGTCTAGGAACATTGTACTAATAAATCTCCAAGGGAGAACCAATAAGAGCCAAGTGAATTATTAAGAAACAATCTAGTCAATTTTTCTTTTAAGGGTGGTAGCGCCATAGAGGATCCTTAACCCATCTTTATTTCTAGTCTTCCCGAATCTCGGGACGAGATTCTTTTTAAGGGTTGTAGTCTGTTACATTCCAATATTCTCAAGGAAAAGAAACCTTTTGAATTGGAAATAACTCACTCTATTATGACCTAAGTAGCCATATAGCCAAAAAGGTGTGAATTGAGTTTTAGTTCTAGTATTTGAGTGAATGTTTATAAAAATGAAATCATGAAGCATTCATAAGCATTTCATTACATCCATGCAAAATTCTCAAAAATTGAATCCAAATCCTAATATCTAAATCCGATAGTTGAATTGCCCAAATGTTCCTATAAGGAATATATAGAGATTTATGAAGACACCATCTTCAAACTAGTGAAAATGTTATAAATATGATTATATAATAATCTACTAAATTTTATACAAATTTAGAAAGAAAAATCATGTCATTTGGAGTTCGTATGCAAAAGATATAAAAAAATATCAAAATAGAAAAACAAAAAAACACTAATGTGCCAAGCGGCCGGCCCACTCAGCCAACCTAACCAGCCAGCCACGCGCACGGGAGGATCATCCCACAGTTTCTTTAAAAAGTGTGCGAAATTTACTCTTTTAAACCTATCTATACTCAAACACCTATATCTTTTTATCTTTGAATTGACTTCTTTTTGTTTCTACTTGTTTACTACTCCAAGATCTATCTCTCCACCATCCTAAAACGCTATATAATCCTCCGGAGCCATAGCTATATCACTTTGGCTTCTCGAATCTACACCTTTCTGAATTATATTTCACTTATAAAACTATGTAAACTTCGTCGGATGCCTTCAGCTCCAACACGAAAGTTGTAGAACTCGTCAAAATCTTTGAATTCCGACAAACCTCACCTCTTTTCATCCACCACAGCCGAAGAATTTCACAATGCAATATTTCAGATCTGGCGGTGTAATTCTAAGTTTTTCTCGTGCTCGTTTTTTCAAATCCAAATTCTTTAGGTGAAAAGGTAGATCTAATAATTCTCCACAACTTTCATGTTGGAAGTTTTTCGATTTGATTTACGGATTTGTCTCTCTAACACAGAGCTCCTTCTAATCTTTTCTGAGGCAAAATCGAGCCGATTTGGAGCCAACTTCTCTCCTAGCCACCAGATTCTATCCCGACGGTCCAGATTCAATCGTCCCGGTCAGCTGCCTCGTCACCGCCACGTCGTAACCAGGTCAGCGTTTCCAGTCAGCATGCACGGTCAACCTGTAAAATCCATAAGAAAATCATACTATGTCCAAAAATTGCGGATAATATATAAAATTGAAGATAATTTCATGTAGTTTATTAATATCAGATGAGATATAAATTTCACGCTACAATTAACTGGTAATTAATTAAATAGTTTTAATGCATTTTTGGAGTAATAAATTCATAGTAAATTATTCATAGCTCCGAAAATATAAGTAATATGTCCTTGGATTCACAATTCTGTATAGATTCTGGATCTGGCCCAGATGTGTTTTTGGTCATGGTAAATTGTTTAAATAATTTAAACTCTATTAAGTTGTAATTAAATCATAAAAAAAGATCTACAACTCCGTTTAGGATGAAACCAATTGCTACTAGTTCGTATTAATGTCCTCTATTCAGTACACTTCGGGTCTGAAATTAATACGGCAATTAGTACAGAAGTTCCAATATAACCTTGAAAACTCCTCTATTGACGATTAAGAATTAATAATAAATACCCTAATATATTAAATGATTATCTACAGGCATCATCTGATCTAGTATTGTTTAGAGAACTAATTACAACCATTGTCACATATTAAATCGTCATGCATGCATTTGATCATCTTTGTTTTATTGTACTATGCATAATTGTAATGTTTTGAATGATGTATTGGTGTGCATTGTTTCAAACGAAAGATTGCGAGGAGTGCAACTACTATGATCGCAATTGCTATGATTGCAAGTATTGTGATTGCAAGTATTTTGAGTGCGACAAGTGCAAACATTATATTTACGAGGATTATCTAATCGACTACATCTACAACAAAGGCAAGTGGCACTATTATAAATGTCCTACTTATTTTCCTATGCATTATAGTTGCTTTTAGTAGAAGTGCATGTGTAGGAAATATTTTTGGTATTATATGCTATGCTATGTCCTATTTAGGATATTCTCTTGTATCTTGCTTAGTGGAGACATTGTAGTTGTAATATGCTTAGCTCTGCTATAGATTTGGGGTGGAATATCATGTTATGAGTATTATGAGGTATTAGTAAAAAAAGATATGTTTTTATATAATAAAATAAATACTTAATGAATCAGTTGGGTGAAATGTGGATACTCAGTTGTGAATAAAGTGGCAATGAAGGGGACAGTATCTTTGGCTACCTCTATTGTGTGTGCACTAGAAGAATACCACCTAAGATCATAGAGATTTGATATGATTCTCGTACAGTGGCTTCCGTGTACAGCCACATGCTAATGTGGGCTCTGGCTTAGTCAATTACATAGCGGAAGACCCCTGCATTGGTACCTTTTCAGGTTAACTTGAATTGTGTATTGGAGGTATATCCTTGCATTGGTGCATGTTAGACGTGCTAGCATTATGTACTGGGAAGACTTTTATGGAAAGACTTCGTAACATTCTCGAATATGCCGGTATACCAATTGGTGTGTACTAATCCAGCGGCCACTGGTGGTGTTAAGACGAGATTGTGTCATGTGGGTAAAGTGTACAATTTCTGCAGAAGATATAAATCTAATCGATTAGTCGTGTCCCCGGTTATGGACAATTTGAGCGACCTAATTTTGAGGCTATGATATATTTCTCACTCATCCTTATTTCTCAATAACTTAAAACTTGTTGGGAGAACTTAATTGGGTAGGAGCACCTGGGAGTGAACCAGAGTGTCCTATTTATCGTATTGGAAAACTACTTTGTTACAAATGTTAGGATAAAACTATTGCATTGCGCAAATGAGCCTGAACTCCGCCTAGCTAAATAAGCATGTAGTTGCTAGGTCTGTTGTTAACCACTTTAGCCTACTTGCCATACATTCAATATATTGACCATTCGTGGCTGCAACGTTTCATGTTATAGGTTATTCTATTTCTAAGTGATCATTCATAGGTCACGAGACTCCACTCAACAATTGTTCGCCTGTGGAACATTTGAAGGATGGAGATCTACCTTGTATTGTTTCCGCTGTAATATAATATCAATTCTGGATCATATTCGTTATTTTTATGAGTCACGGTTATATTTGGTATCATTTTTTACTGAGTGTACTAGTGAATCGATCCAGGAATTAGCACTATATACAGGAACTCAGCTTTATTAGGCAAGGGTGTGACACGTTCCTGGCTACTATGTTCTTGTCGCCTATATCTTGTTGCTCATTCATAATAAAATTCCAACGCCTCTATATTAAGCAAGTAGTTATCCGTTTGAACTTGGCTTCTTTTTAACTCACTTTAACCAAGTAGTTATGCGTCTGAACTTTGACCGCGATGCCCTCTGCAGATATTTCTATTCCCCGTCTCTGCATTGCCTTGTATAGTTCATACTTTTGCGCTAAACATGTAACGAGCTCCTCTTTCTCTCTCAAAATGGCTTCGAATTTCATGTCACGAGCAAAATCTAGTAAATCTCCAAATTTTAAGCCCAAAATGCACCAACAAAATCATTTCATCGGCCATATTTTCTTGTATGGTTGTATCACTTGAAGTTATTGAACCCGTGAAGGCCAATAGGAAGTAGCAAGACGACATGTACCATGAGCTGACATGTATTTTTCTGGGATCAACATCACGAGACACAACCCACGCTCCACACAATGCCTCCGTGCCGAGAGCTGTAGCCTCCCTAACGCCCTTCAGTAGTGGTCTCGTGTAGGGTGGGGATTGCGGCACACTAGCGTGCGATGTGCGCGACGCGGCTGGCCTCCCACTGGCGATCCTCCTTGCCTCGCTCATGGCGATGCATGGGCTCCTTATCCGGGCGTCTCCCATCAAGGAACTCGTACCCTAGTCAAGGCTCGACCTCCAGTCACGCCATGGCGTCGACGCTGGCGATGAAGCTGCGGGCACTAGAGCGGACGATTGCCTTCCCTGCAATTCCGTTCACGTGAACATTTATCCAATATATAACCGTTAGCAAATGGCATTCTATTGTGCTTACTATTATTTTGTTCCACTAGGAATCAACACAAAAGCCATATAACTCAATTATTGGAACAATTCCCTTGAAAGATAATTTTGCTTGGTTTTGGATTAGATCAATTCTCTTGAAGATTTTTTGTGGCGATGGAGTTTCAGATGTGGCACGAACAGCACGGATATCAGACCAGAAGACAACCCATAAAATATCAAAATCACATATAGAAATATGATGGTAAGGATGAAGATAATGCTTACAGGCTTCACTACACCTCAGATCAGGGAGAGGAACAACACAGTTTTCTTGGTGAAAACCAGCCAGAGCATTCATCGAAGTGACATGGCCTGCCCCAGCACTCGCTCCGGTGACATAGTCCCACGTGTCAACACCGCGGGATGCACAACATGGACTGCGAGCCACAATAATCCCCCTTCGTTGTTTATGTCGTACCTAGTGTATAGCCTAGTGGTGAGGTGATGGTGGAACCCTATCAAGTCTGCCTCGCATGGGACACCCGAACTGCTGGGAAATGCAATCCCACATGTAAGTGAGACCCCGACACCATCATTATCATTGGTTTGTTGGATATTCATGCAAGTTATTTTATAGAAAGACCCATCTACATCAGTCTAGATTCATAAGAGATTTGTTAGAGAACTGAAACTTCTTTGAATCTTGGTAGATAAATTGGAAAAAATAACCAAAATTAGGACAAATAACCAAAACTAGAAAAAAATATAAGTTTGTGCTGTAGAAAAAATAGAAAAAATAACCAAAATTAATAAAATTTGGAAGGTACATACGAGTTTCAGTAGATCCAGTCAAAAAACACTGCCACTGGAGCTCGGGTTATTTTCAACTTTTTAGGAGAGTTTAAGTGCAATTGTATGGCGGTCGTTGACTTCGTGGACTCTACATGAATGTCCAACAATCGTGCGGCACGGAAGATTCCAGGGTCCAACCTACGTGTGGGAAATCCGCACTCCGAATTGCTGTCTTGCAACCCGCAAGCATGTCGTGTGCAATGCCCTAGTAGCCAAGCCTGCCGCAACGCATGCTTTTATTCAAAAAAAAATTCAACAGGTACAATGGTGTTTATACGTCATATGTGGTTTGGTGGGAGGATAAAGTCGGTACAAAAAGTGTAGGAAGAGAAGAAACACTATTTTGGTGGCTTATGAGTGTTTGCATGGCATAAAAAACAAGAGACCTAAGTTGAATGGTACTTGTGCGGTGAAGTTGGAGATGCATAAGGCCTATGACCGAGTTGAGTGAGTATTTTTTGGAGAATATGATGCGAAAGTTGGGCTTCCATGAGAGATGGATCTCTCTAATGTGGGCTTGTGTGATGTCTGTGATGTACCAAGTGAGGTTC
The DNA here is from genome assembly GCA_023614405.1 of Avena insularis. Classification (NCBI taxonomy): domain Eukaryota; kingdom Viridiplantae; phylum Streptophyta; class Magnoliopsida; order Poales; family Poaceae; genus Avena; species Avena insularis. The sequence goes on from CM042686.1 coordinate 319,470,491, forward strand.
AATTCTGAGAAACGGATGTTTAGTCCTAATAGGGGGCTCTATCGGGGGATCCTCTCTCTCCTTATTTGTTCATTTTATGCGCTGAAGGTTTATCAAGTTTAGTGTTGTCTAAAGAAGAAGTTGGCGGCATCCATTGGGTAAGGGTGTGCATAAATACGACGTTTGTCTCACATTTACTTTTTGCTGATGATTCTCTTATTCTTATGAAGTAAGATATGACTAATGCAACATTCTTACAACAAGTTCTTAATACCTACAGTGCAAATTCAGGTAAATGGTGAGTTTGGAAAATTCAAGTATTTTCTTTTCTCCCAAGACTCATGTGATATTAAAAGCAGAGATCTATGAGACCCTACACATTGATACAGAGGACCTCTTAGATAAATACCTTGGCCTTCCTGCTTTGGTGGGGGCTGATAGAAGTGATTGTTTCACTCATTTTATTGAGAGGATCATCCAGAGGATTAATGGGTGGAAGAAGAAGTTTTAAATATTGGAGGTAAAGATATCCTTCTCAAAGCTGTTGCTCAAGCTATTCATGTTTATGCTATGTCTGTTTTCCAAATTCCAAAAGTTGCGTGTAAAAGGATGATGGGCGCCATATCAAGTTTTTGGTGGGTTGATGATGATAATAGCAATAGGATGCATTGGCTAGCCTGGTGGAAGCTTTGTTATCCTAAAAATCAAGGTGGCATGGGTTTTAGAGACTTTCACTCCTTCAACTTGGTAATGTTGTCTCAATAAGTTTGAAGGCTGATTAATAATCTAAAGTCATTATGTGCCAAGGTCTTAAGAGCCAAATACTATCCCCATGGTGACATTCTCAAGGCTAGTGTTGGATCTTATTTTTCTTGGCAGAGTCTATTGGCTAGCTTGACAACTTTCAAAAGGATATACATTTGGAGAGTAGGCAATGGTGAGAGTACCAATATTTATAATTGTCCATGGATACCTTCTAGTCCTAATCCAAAGATTATTTCTCTAAGAGATGATATGGTGTATACTAAAGTGGCTAAGTTCGTGGACCCAATTACAGGACTATGGAATGAGGATTTACTACGTGCTATGTTTAATCCGGTTGATGTGTAATGGATACTTCGGATCCCATTAAACAACAACAGCTTTGATGATTTTGTTGCATGGTAGCCAACTAAACATTGGAAGTATATGGCCAGGTCAGGTTATTATGTTCAATGGAATCATCAATTTGGACAGAGAGAGACAGCGCTATCCTTGCCAGGTTCATCGGCTAATAATCTAGTCTGGAAAATTCTTTGGCAGCTCAAAATCCCAAGTAAAGTAAAATATTGATCTTGCAAGCCCTCCATGGCATTATACCATTGAAATCAATTTTGGTAAACAAACACATGGATTCAAGTGGTGAATGCCCAATTTGCCATCTAGCAGCGGAAGATGTCCTTCATTTTCTATTTTGTTGCCCCAATGATCATTCGACATGGAACGCTCTTGGCCTACATGTGATAATAGAGGATGCTATGCTCACATACCAGGTTGGTTATTCTAACTTGGAGCACCTCCTCAGACACGAAGATAATATGTTCCTAGTAATTAACAATACTGGATTGAAATAAACAATTGTCACCGCTTGCTGGTACTTATGGTCGATGCGGAGACAGTTGACACGTGATGAACTGTACCTCCTATTAATCGATGTATGATGTCGATGTTGGGGATATACTTTCTGGGTATACCCACAATAACACGCTGACCAGGGGGGCCACTTCTGAGTTAGAGCTATGCTCCACGGGCTGCCCAGTCAGAGAGAGAAGAGGGAAGCCCATCTGGCTACGGGAAGGCTCAAAAGATTTACCGACTTAGGCATGTAGGAATACTTATAGTCCAAGATGTACTCTGTACCGACTCTGTATCATAGCCGTATAGCACTCTCTGTAACGCTAGGCCGGATGACTATATAAGCCGACCTAGGGATTAGCCTTTAGGGCACTCACTACCAACCACAACTCGCACAGGCAAAACCTCTCTTGTAATTCGTTGTACTTCCGGGATTACAAGAGAGGTTTCGCCTTTGTGAGTTGTGGTTGTTAGTGTGTGCCCTAAAGTATGATCACTAGGTTGTCTTATATAGTCATCCATCCTATGGTTACAGGAGAGTCCTATCTGGCTATGATACATAGTTGGTACAGAGTACATCTTGGACTACAAGTATTCCTACAAGCCTAAGTCGATAAGTCTTCTAGGCCTTCCCGTAGCTGAATGGGCTTCCATCTTCACTCTTTGACTGGGCCACCCGTGGAGCATAGCTCTAACCTAGAATTGGGCCACCCTGGTCAGTGAGTCACAATGGGTATATTTGGAAAGTATATCCCCAACAGTATCCCCCTGAAGCCTCTAAGATCCAAAGTCGGATTCTATCGTCTAACTTGATTCTTCTTCAGCCGTAGAATCTTGAAGGGTTCCTAAAACTTCAAAACAAAAGTGTAGGATCCGAGTCTTAAGTGAGTCTTGATCAAATCACCCCAATGGGATAAATTGTTCTGTGTATTATAGATTCACTTCACAGCGACAAATAACGTTGCCGAATATGAAGCACTGTTACATGGACTTCGAATTGCTTAATACATCGGCATTATCCAAATCATATGCTACAGAGACTTGGATTTAGTTTCTCAACAAGTATCCGACCACTTTAGAGTAAATAAAGCTGTCATGGAGGAACTATCTAAATCATTCGAAGGGTTTGAAGTTCAACACATCCCTCGAGCAGAAAATCAGGAAGCAGACGCACTATCAAGACTAGGCTCTGCACGAAAAAAGGTCCCGGATGGCGCTTTTCTGGAGCATCTCAAATTTCCCTCTATCACAAGAGTTGATGAGAAGTATCTGACCAAATCCGACTCACCACTTATAGCAGTTCTGGCTGTCATTCCTAGCTAGTCAAAACCCTACATTGATTTCTTAGTAGATGGAAAATTGCCCGAAGATGGAGTTTTGAGCTGGACATAGTCCGATGAGTGAAATCATATACGATAATCAGCGGTGAGCTCTATACGCGGAGTGTATCTAGGGTTTTTTAGTGTTGTGTTTCTTCGAAAGAAGGAATGGAAATCCTAAGGGAAATCCATGATGGCGAATGCGGGCATCACGCCGCAATCAAATCTTTAGTGACAAAAACTTTTCAACCAAGATTTTCTGGCTTATAGCCAAGGAAGATGTGGAGAGGCTTGTCAAGATGTGCAAAGGATGTCAAAAATACACCAAACAAGCCCATGTTCCAGCTAATCAGCTATGAACAATTATGATTACGTAGCCCTTTGCGGTCTTGGGGCTTGACATGGTAGGGCAGTTTAAATAGGCTCAAAGTGGATTTATTCACCTACTAGTGATGGTGGGTAAGTTTACGAAATGGATCGAGGCTAAACCCATAACAAGTTGCGATGGAGCCATTGCCAAAAGATTCGTCGAGGACGTCATAATCCGATTTGGTTATCTGCACAGTATTATTACAGACAAGGGGAACAACTTTTCAATGGGAGAACTTGTCGTGTTTTGTGAAGATCAAGGCACCTATCTCGATATTGCATCAGTCACGCATCCATAAGCCAATGGACAAGTCAAAAGGGCTAATTGTCTAATCCTACAAGGCTTCCGACCTCGGCTCAAAGCACCACTTCATCGTGTTGTGGGGGCTTGGGTGGATGAATTTGCGTCTATTATTTGGAGCTTACAAACTACTCCTAATAGGTCAACCGGATACACAACTTTCTTGTTGGTCTACAACGTAGAGGCAATACTTCTGAGTGATCTCATCCATATTTCTCCCCGAGTCCCTCCATATGTCAAAGAATATGCCAAAGTTTCTTGACAAGATGACCTCGATGAAACTCGAGGAAGTTCGCATAATTGTTCAATAGAGATCTATAGCCTATCAGCAGAAGTTACGCAAGTATCATAGTAAGAGAGTTAAAAATCATTCCTTCAGAAAGGGCGATCTAGTTCTCTGGATAGTGCAACAAAGAAAGCACAAACTTCCCTGATATGGGAGGGACCCTTTATGGTTAGCAGAGTACTGCACAGCATGTCATATTATTTAACTGACATGAGACCAAACAAAAAAGACCTGCTACTAGGAAAAGAAAGAGAGCTGGAGACAGTACAGATCCTGATGAATTATACCATCCATGAAATATTGCTCAGCTACGTCCCTTTTATTTTTAAAATTTTATTTCTTTGTAATCATATGAATGTACATGTTCAAAGTGAAATGAAGTATTGATCCTCTCAATATTTTTTTGAGATGTTTTAAGTGTCATCTTATTTCCGAATGATCATGTCAAATTCGAAAATCTCAGAATACTTGAAAGTACTTTATTCTCATGTTTGTTCTGGTTAGATTTTTGATTCTAAATAAATGCTACCTTCGGGTTTAAGTCTTGTTTTTTATGTTTGCACTTTGGTTTTTATCTGATTATTTAGACACGAGTATTTTCCGAGTAGTGAATTGTTGGTACTAGAAGCCGACTATGTTTCCTAGTTTAAACTAGTTTAGCAATTGAGCTCCGTTGCTCTGCAGTGTTTTTGTGCTAATGGTTTGCCTGCTCACGAAAGGGATGAGGTAGAAAGCGAGATACACAATAAGTATGAACAAAAAGTTCTTAAGTAATTTTCGAGCACAACAAAAAACAACCAAGTTCTAGAATAAAAGCATAAGTTCTTACAAAAGAGCATAGACATATAAATAGTTTATATTACACCACTTATTCTAAAAAATGCATAGTTTTTCAACTCTATTCTGTAGGTGGAGGAGATGGAGGATTTGACAGCTCAATAGTGCCAGTATCCAGGTCACACTGATCTTTGTCCGAGATGAATACGTTAGACTCAGCCTTCTCATCATCATCAGATGCTTCAGTTTCTCTAGATGGGGCTTGGTGGCACCGAGATGGACTAGAACAATAGCATTTTTAGTTGGTCATCTCGGCCATGTGACAAGCATATCTGGCACAAGACTCCCAAATGGCTCAGACATCTTGATCGTTGCCATCTTCATTAATAGTCGAAATACCCTTCGTGACTTGCCATAATTCCATACTACCACCATGGTAAGGGCATTCTAGGCAGTCGTCCGAGAAAATGGCATCTTGTAGTCCTCTACAAGCTTCAGAAATTCCTTCGCCTGGTCCTCACTTCAAAGGTGGATAGCTTGTGCAATTTGGAAAGTCCAATAGTCTCACCAATATCCTCAAGAGCTTGGAAGAAGTCATGCATTAGATCTCCTATTGTGACAAGTCAATCGTTTCGAGACTCAGGCGAAGATGAATCTAGAATGTTGAGGGGTCCTGTTAAAAGACAAGATAACTAAGTCTGACAAAATCAAGTCATAAAACATGAAAGCAGGAAAGTATATGGCATTGGCAACTAAAAGGACATTTATTGTCCTAATCTATTTTGGTGCTCGTTAACAACATAAGGTTCATTTTATTGTGTGTTATACAGATCAATCTATTGAAAAGATAAAAGGTCAGATTAATGTGGGAAATTCCCTGGCCAAAACTAAGCTTTCCAGACTGGAGTCTCCAGTGTGCAAACACCAGAGTCTCAGGTGTGGTCTGGAGTTTCCCCTAGAGTTCCTGGTGTGGTTGTTGGACACAACCCAAGGTCATTCTGTGAGGCTGTTCGGAGACGGACTGGATATCGGTCGGAGTCTCCGGTGTGATTTCCTAGACCTGAGTTTCCGGTGTGGAAAGACCGGAGTCTCTGGTGTCCCTGGTCTAGAGTTTTGGCCAGAGTCTCCGGAGTGAACAACAAGACACTACCCAAGACAGTCAGAGAGCCACTCCAAAGATTGACTGGAGATGGGCCAGAGTTTCTGGTGTAGGCCGGAGTCTCCGATCTGTTAGACTGGAGTCTTCGGTGTGGAAAGTCCCCAACGGTCAGAAAACGGTCTGCAACTGTGAGGTCTATAAATAGGGGACCTCATCTTCAACCTCAGGCTGCTCATTACAGAAAATAAAAGGACCACCATTAGAGCCACCAAAACTCCAAGATATCTTCATCCAACCACCCAAAGTCATTGATCTTTGGGGAATCAGAGGAGGAGGCATCGATCTACAACTTCACCAAGAGAGATCTTAATTTCCCCCTCATCCACTTGAGGGACCCTTTCTCTAGGGTTTCATTGGAAACCCTAAGCCTTGTTTTGGTTTGATTCTTACAAGCTTGTCTTTGATTGTGTGACAGCTTGCTTGGATTCGGGAGTCCCCAATTAAGTTGTGGGTGTGTGCCTCGAACTTGTTGTAAGGGTGCCGGCTACCACCTTGAAGGTTGTTGATATAGTGGAAGCGTGAATCGATCCCCTTGGGGTGAAGTTCACCGGAGAACAAGGGAGGCGTTGGTGGTTTGATACCACCCCCTCTCCAAACACAGACATACTTCCCCTCAAAAGGAAGGAACTGTGGGAAATAATCCTTGTGTCCCCATGTGCTTCACTTCGGTTACTTCTATCCTTTAGTGCACCTTTATCTAGTTCTTGCTTAGTTAGGTGTGCTAGTGTGACATATAGGTAAATTCACCCTAGTTGCATATCTAGAGAATTTACCTTTGTGTCAAACCCTGAAAAGGAAGTAAAATTTGAAGTAGCACCTATTCACCCCCCCCCTCTAGGTGACCATACGATCCTTTCAATTGGTATCAGAGCCTCGACTCTTTATTCAGGCTTAACCGCCTAAGAGAAAATGGTCAACCTAGGGGATGGTGGAGAGGGTGAGGCTAGCACTTCGGTAACCATGGTAGATCTCAAGAAGTTGGAAACTGAGCTCTACCTTGGGCAATGAAATCCAACAGTTGCGTCAACTAGTTGAGCAACTTGTTAAAGAAAAGTTAGCCTTACCACCTCCCTCTCCTGAGGAAACACCTCCTAACCCTAAAGTAAATGCTCTGGCTAAGCCAACGGGTGTGGAAGTGGGGGATGAACATAATTCCACTAACTCCTCCACCAAAAAGGCTGATGGCAAGGAAGAGCACCATGTGGTTCGCGGATGGTACTCTCCTGAACCTCCTATCCCTCATCCCCATATAAATAATAGAGGTGACCCACCTAAGTTAGCTGCACATACCTTTGCTCAATGGCAAGTCTTAATGAAATCTCATGTGCGCAGCTCTTGCATTGACTTGTGGAACATCATTGAAGATGGACTCAAGATTGAGGATCCAACCAACTTGACAAGAAGCGAAGTGGTCAATAGCCAACTCAATGTCACCGCTTTGCACATGATTCAACTTGGGGTGGGACCAAAGGACTTACCACACATTGAGCACTACAATACCACCACGTAATCTTGGGATTCCCTCATTGACTTGTTTGTTGGAAATGAGAGCATGAGAAGAAATAGATATGATGCCTTAAGCAATGAAGCTGAAGATTTCTTTATGAAGGATGGTGAGGATCATGAAGACATATATTGAAGACTCAAATCCACAGCCACCGCCTTCAGAAATGTTGGTGCCTATCACATTGATGATGCATGGATCAAGAGGAAGTATGTGAGTGCGCTCATGCCGTTCGAGCGCATTGACTTGAAGAGTCTCCAAGGAAGACACAACTACCATCTCATGACCTCCAATGAAGTTATGCAAGAGATGTCCTCCTTCAAGGTTGCTGCCAAGAATGCCAAAGATGCCCATGTTCATGCTATTGGAATGAGTAGTGATGTCAATCTTACCTTAAAGGCCAACGTTGTGGAGTATGATGAAGAAGAAGGAAGTGAGGATGCACTCTCTATGAGCCACCCCGAAGATGTCAAGGTTGCTCATGGTGAATACATGGCTTTTTATGCAAGAAATTTCTTGAAAGATCTCGCAAAGCCAAGATGGATATGCAACGAAGAAGCAAACCAAGTGGTAGAAAAGACAATGCTTCAAGATAGAGAACTTGCTTCAACTGTGGAGACCGCTATCATTTTGTTGCCAGATGCCCTTATGAGAAGAGAGAAGACAATGGTGGTGCCCTCATATTGAAGAAAAATCCAAAGGCTCCTTTCAATAAGCCTTTTTACAACAAGAATGCCACCAACAAGAAGTCTGGTGACATTTCATTGATAGCACATGAAGAGTTCTCCTCCGATGAGGAGGAGGAGGAAGAAGAATAAACAACAAATGGTGTGGCTGCCATTGCCACTACCTCTACATCTACCTTCTCCCTCTTTGATTCCCCAAATGAGAACACCTCCAACAAGAACGTCACTTGCCTTATGGAAAGCGCATTGGAGGTATCACCATCTCCCCTTTCCACCTCTAGTATTAATGATGATTTGAATGATGCTATAACTCTTGAGGTGAAGGAAGAATTAGTTACTTTCGATGCTTATATGACTTGCAAGGGGAGAATAAGCACCATTTTGTAAATCTCTTGAACCAACCTGCTCACACACAAGAGCTTCTAGATGAGAGATGTAAGCTTGGGAGATAGTATCTACTTGGTATGGATGCTCTAACTAATGCTCTTAAAGAAGAACAAGAGACTAGGGTGTCTCTTGAACAAAAAATTGAAGGCCTTGATGAGGCAAATGATCGAATTCTTGCTAAACGCATTAAGGAACGTGATCATACCATTGCTAAATACAAAAAGGCTAAAAAGGACAAGATTGAGTTTGGTGTTGTTCATGAAAAACTTGCCAAGGATTATGAGAAGCTTAACAAGGCTCACAAGGCCTTGGAAAGTGATCTCATGACTCTCACAAAGTCAACTATGCAACTTCAAACTCAATTGACTAATGTTGCTTCACCTAGCATTTCCATTCCCCCTAGTAGTACAAATATACTTAAAGAAAATGCTAGGTTGAAGGGGGAGCTTGCAAAGGTAACCTTCCCCAAAGGTAACAAGTCTCTTGATGACCTTTTAAGTAAGCAAATGCCAAATAATGAGAAAAGAGGTCTTGGCTATGTTTCCAAGGCCAACAAGAAAAAAACAACAAGAAGAAGAAGGCCAAGTCCACTCAACCAAAAGATAAGGCCATTATGGCTAGTGACACCCAAAGTGGCAAAATTATGTCACAAGATGACTTTGCGGGCAGTATTAACCCTCACTATGTCGTAATGTGTAATTCTTCTGGTGATGTTTATGCACAATATGTTGGTCTATTTGATGGTTATATTGCTTGGTCTATTTGGGTTCCTAAGACCCTTGTCACTAACAAAACGGGACCCATTTAAAAATGGGTACCTAAAACTAGCTTGATCTTTTGTAGAACTATGCTTCTGGAGGGTCAAAGTGGGTGCTTGATAGTGGTTTCACAAGTCATATGACCGGAAGCAAAGCAATTACGATGGATATTAGAGAAAATCAAGATCATATAACTGTCACATATGCCGATAACTCAAAATCTTAGGTAATGGGTCTTGGCAACGTTGTGGTTGCACATGATGTTACTCTTGTGGACGTCATGCTTGTTGAGACCCTTGGCTATAATTTACTTTCAGTCTGTGCCCTAGGCAAGATGGGTTTCACCGTCTTTGTGGATAATGATATTGTGGTCCTCTTGTGGAGCAAGACTCTAAGGTCGCTTTTGTTGGGTATGTCAAAAATGACTTGTATGTGGTGGACTTTTCTGGGAAAACCACTACAAGTGTGATGTGCTTATTTGGGAAGTCCGATGTGGGTTGGTTATGGCATCGACGACTAACCCATGTCAATATGAGAACTTTGCAAAGCCTCCACAAGGGTGGCCACATTGTGGGACTAAAGGACAATGTGTGTTTTGCCAAAGATCGTGTTTGCGGGGCTTGTGTTGAAGGAAAGATGCATGATTCTCCCCATAAGCCAAATAACATTATAAAGTCAAAAAGGATCATGGAGATCCTTCATGTGGATCTCTTTGGTCCTCCATCTCATGCTAGCCTTGGTGGGAAGAAATATTGCTTGGTGATTGTTGATGACTACTCAAGAGATTCATGGGTTTATTTCTTCAATTTGAAGAGGGAGACCCAATAATATTTCATTGACTTCGTCAATATGGTTCAACGTCAATACAATTAGCCCGTGCTAACAATAATAAGTGACAATGGCACCGAGTTCAAGAACTACACTCTAAATGGTTTTCTTAGTGATGAGGGGATAAAACATCAATATTCCGCTGCATATACCCCTCAACAAAATGGTGTAGCTGAGAGGCATAATAGGACTTTAATGGATATGGCAAGGTCGATGTTCGTTGAGTTTAATTCTCCATACAATTTTTGGGCTAAGGAAATCTCCATCGCATGCCATGCATCAAACCGCCTCTGCCTCCGCAAAGAATTGATCAAAACTCCATATGAAATACTTACCGGTAACAAGCCGAACATTTCATACTTTCGGGTGTTTGGTTGTAAGTGTTTCTATCTCATAAAATGTGTTCGTTTGTCCAAATTTGATTCCAAAACTTTTAGAGGGTATTTTTGTTGGCTATGGTCTTGATTCCCACACTAATAGAATCTATGATAAACTCTTCGAAATTGTCATAGAATCTTGTAGTGTGGTTTTCGAAGAATATGATGGCCCCCAAGTAGGGCATGTTGATGTTTGTGATGTAGATGATGAAATACCTCGAGATGCCATAAGAAGAATGGGTGCAGGATTCATCCGCCCTGTTGAGGAATCCCTTATGGTGGATCGAGAAGAACTATGCTCTACTCATGTGGAGCCCTCATCTTCACAACTTCAATAAGCTCCTATTATTGAGGGTAATGATGACCCAAGCCAAAGATAAGCTGAGAACCCTCTCCATGATGATCAGGCTGAATGCGCTAGGCTGAATTGTACACTCTCTCCACTGATGGGATTGTCCAGCCCCGCACAGTCAATTGCTCAAGGCAGATTTATTCAGGCAGCTACAAGATCATCTCATATCCTTTCAAGTAACTTGCCTAATCAAGACCAAGATCAACATGTACCTCATATAGATGAAGCTGAACCCATTGTTGATCAAGGTCAAATTAATGGTCAAGACGATGTCGTGGGAATGGCCACGACAATCGGTACCATAGGTAGCGATTGGAAGGTTTTGGGGCAAGAGCGAGCAGCCATCTGTGGAGCGAGATGAGGGCAAAGACACAGGGATTTACCAATGTTTGGCCCCTCATAGGGTAAAGACCTACTCCTTCTAGATTGTATTATCGAGCGAGTACAATGGTGACGAGCTCGGCGGCTAGGCAACAAGTCGATGGGGTGTATGATGGAACATAAGTATAGAGAGTACCCTAGGGAGGCTTATATAGGGGGTACCTTGCTAGGGTTTATAGATATACAACCGAATCAGTTAAGGACTCTGAGGATTTGACCTAATCTGACTGGGCCCAGCTACCCTTCAGGGCCTCCAGCTTCCAGTCGCCAGGCTTCCTTTCCGATCGCATTCTAGTCGCCGTCCTGCAGGTCCACTTGCAAAGGACCTGGTCCAGTCGAAGCATCCGGCTGGGCATACCCTCTTCAGCATATCCCCATCACTAGTCCCCGAGGTCAGTGTTGGTTTGGCGCAGGTGTTCATTTGGCAGTTGGAGTAGGCGAGTCCAATTTTGACGCCAAGTCGAATCAGCGATGGACTCCCTCAATGAAGGAAAGAGTCGCTCCAGCACATCTTCAGTCACAACATCGGCGAATGGAACTATAATCAAGTCGATGTACCCAGTTGAATGGACAAGGCGTAGGAACAGGCGAGTCGAGTGAATAAAGTTGGACCGTCAGCTTGGTCAAACTAGCCATTGGGTCCCAACGGTAACTTCGGCGTAATTACCGCAGGGTAACGGCTACCCTAAAATTGGTGGGTAGTGCCCCCTTTATAAGGAGAACGGTGAGGGGAGTTGCGAGTCTTCCCCACATTTCTCCGCCCCCGCACACCTTCAGTCTCCCCACCTTCTCCCGATCCAAAATTGCCGGACCGAGCGATCTCATTCTCTCCTGATGGCACCTCCAAAGGATCTGTGGGGAAAATCAAAGTGCACCACAGCCGCCCTGAAATCTTTCGAGGACACCGGCATCCTCTATAGAGGAAACTCGTGAATTCTCGCATTTGGCGAGACAGAACCCAAACCCCACCCCAGAGAGTTCATCTGCTTCTTGAGCCATCTAGAAAGGGGTTTGGGGTTCCCCACTTCAATCTTCTTATGGCGATTCTACACGTACTACGCGATCAAGCCGTCGGACCTAGGGCCGCAGAATGTGGAGCATCTCACAATCTTCATCGCCTTCTGCGAGAGCTATCTCAGATGTCGCCCGTACTTTCCTCCGTGGTTGGAGCTATTCCACGGTCACGTCGACCGCGAAGGAACTGGTGGTCCCATCCTGGCGGTGGGCGGTGTTACATTCTACCTGAAGCCCAAGGCCATGTTTGTGAAGCTTCTGTTGCCTAAGAAAGCCGCCAGCGAGTGGAAGAAAAGCTGGTTCGATGTGAAGGAGTCCACTTCCAATGGTGAGGTGGCACTCCCAACGTACACCACCGAGAGAAGAAAGCCATGTTGGCTGTCAGTGACCACAATTCCTGAAGATCAGCGGATGGCCGTCAATGAAATGCTGTAGCGAATCAAGGAGCTGAAGAAGGAGGGTCTCGAGACCATCAACTTCTATAACTGTTGGCTCAGGTGGCGGCTAGTTCCACTGACCACCTGAGCACATTGGATGTACTAGCATACTGGCAAGGATGATGCCACAAAGGCGAGCAAAGAGGTCTAGGAGGCCAACGACTACATCGCCGTGTTGTAGAAGATCACGGAGGTGGAGTACGATGACCTGAAGTCCGGGCTCGCTCCATACACCGACACTGGGAAGCGTCAGGCCCCTATTGTAAGTCTCCCTTCTTCCTCAATTTGGTTTTGTAGTCGCGGATTCGCAGTCGCAGTCTTGTAGTTGCGGTTTTGGTGTTAGTTTGACCAAGTTATGTTCTTTGTTCCTACTAGTTGTTTCAAGTCTTGGAGAACAGGTTTCCTCTGCTCGGTGAAGAGGTTCCCATGGATCTTGAAGAGGAGGAGGTGGATGAGTCCTCCGAGAGCAAGGACGAGATCGTGGAGGCATGCACCCCTGCATCCGCAGGTCGGAAGACCCGCGGGCAAAAACAACATGAGTTGGAGGCGTGCCGTAGCCTCAAAGAACGCGACAGCAACGTCGACATCATAGAAGAACAGAGCTCATGGCGCATGGCCACACCGACCAAGCCCGCGTTGAAGCTGAAGTCATTGCCGAAGATGAAGCAGCCGGTGAGGGCCTCACCGGCTAAATCACCGGCCAAGTCTATGGCAATGTTTCACTCTGACGATGAGTCAGACAACACGGAGGCCTAGGACACGGCCAAGACACCGGAGGACCTCACCCCAAGGATGGACGTGGAGGCCATGGATGTGGTCATGGAGATCCCACTCGCCGCCATCAAACTGGAAGCAGCGGTGCCCCCAGACGCGGGGATTGAAGTGACCAAGGATTCGACGACCTCATCGTTGAAGGCGACAGCCACAACAGTTTTGCCAGAAATTTTTGCGGCTGCGACATCGTCGGCGGGCACGTCCGCGACACCGAGGCCAATGAGCGTGCTGGAGAGGGGGCTCAGGCGCAAGCTGGGCCCGGAACTGGAAAAGCCCGTGCCCATCGGCACTGGGTTGTGCACCCTCCCAGTTGCCAAGTAAGTTTCCACTACACTGTTGTCGATAACTTTTGGGGGTTTCGGTAGTTCGATGATTGTGCCGATCTTGTAGGACTGGCACCAAAAAGATCACCCGCCCCTTAGTGAGCAAGGTCCCGCTGGCCGACATTGAAGAGGAGGTTGACCCCTCCAAGAAGAGGAAGGCAGTCACCATCGAGGCACCTGGTGAAGGTGCGAAGAACAAGAAGGGGAGCGACCCTGACGCCGCGGTGGAAGGGAGTGTGGAGAAGGATGACTCTGCCACTCATGCCGGGACAAGGGGTGGCTGCCGGCTCGGAGCCGAGTAAAATAGTCCCGTCGGTGAAGCCGCCGGCCTCGACGATCGACGCCCCGGTGAGAATAGTCGCGTCGTTTCTGCTCTTTATGGAGAAGGCGTTTGCAACGGTGACTGAAACTCAGTCACTACAAGTTCTACAGATGGTCGATGATGACATCGGGCAGCGGCGCGGGTGTGCGCCTTTCATGATCCCTTCAGAAGACGCCGGCGAGCTTCACAGCATGTTAGGTGCTACTATCCAGGTATGTCCAGTCGTCGAGGATATAGTCGCTGAATTTCAGCGGCTAGATGCTTAAAACTTTGGTTATCTAGTCCCCGAGGGTCTAGTCGCTGAATTTCAGTGGCTAGGCACTTTCGAATTTCTTGTCGTAATTTTTTCTTATGAATTTTCTGTCTTGAGGGTCTGCAGAGGGAGTCGACCGATCAACAGGCAGCGAGGGAGCGCCTGGAACACGACCTGCGGTTAGCGCAGGAGGCCAATCAGCGACTCCAAGCGGCTGAAGGTGAGTTGGCATTCTTTGACGATACTTGGATTGCTTGTAGATCTTTAGGATTTTTTATTCTTGTTTTCTTGATTCAGATGAGCACATTGCCGCACTTGCCAAGGCCCACGAGGGCTACGTCCTGGTCACCAAGCTGGATTATGTGAAGGCATTGTTGACTGCAGCGGAGGAACAGGCCAGCTCCTTGGTGACGAAGCTAGAGGCGGTGAAGGCTTCGATGACTGCCTCTAAAGAGAGGGCCAAGGCCACAGTCGCTACAGCGGAGGAGGAGCAGAAGGCCTCTGGCTCCGTGATCGTCCGACTGCCGGAGAAGCTCTCCGTGCTGGAGAAGTTCATCCTACCGCAGGCTCCTTGGTAAGGTTTTCTTTCCTCAAGCATTCTGTTGGTAGTGGTGGTCGAGTCCTCGAGCGGGCGAGTCTCCGAGCGGGGTGAGTCCGCGAGCGTCAGATCCATAGTTGAACTTTTGCATGAGCTTGATTTCCTGACGTTGCAGATGTAATAGGTCAGGGAGACCCGGTGGTGCAGACGTTTGATGCCGCACAGAGCGTGACGGCGGTGTTGAACATGGCCACCGCCTCAGCGATGTGCGTCCAAGCCGTTATCCAGGGGATTTCTACCACCAAGGTGATTCTCGGTGGGCTGACGGAGGTGTGGCTCTATCTCGAGGAAGTGCCCGTAGTGGTCGAGTGGATGGCACGATCGGCCTTCCGCCATGGGGTGACTACAGTGCTGAGTCTTGGACTCATGCACTTCGCCGACAACTTTGACCTGGACGACGTCACCAGCGGGTACCCCTCGGCGACTGGCTCAGTGGAGATCGTGGAGGTACTGAAATTGATAGACAAGGTCGCCCCTTTCGCGGAGCGAGTGCTTGCAATGGGTGATCTATTGCCCTATAAAAAGATGGTGTTGGCGCCAAATGACCCCAAGCCCAAGTACCACGACTTGAAGTCGGAGCAGCCCTTCCGGTCGTTGCTGGCAAAGCAGTTGATGACGTACCCATTGAACCCTTGGGAGCCATATGTCCGGGTCAGGGTGATGGCGGCGCTTCTTCATCGAAACCTGCTGATGAGTACATATTTGCATCATGTTTTATATTGTTATTTTTCATTGTAGATGTAGGACCTTGGTATTATATGGCGCTCCCGTGCACATTTTATGTCTGTTTTCACCAAGATCAGGACAGATGATGGATACAATGGACATAATTCTTGAAGCAGTTGTACTGAGGAGAAAAGGAGTCAAAAACAATGTAAATCGCTTATTTGGGAGATATTAATAATACCATAAGAAAACCCGAAGCGAACAAGGCTTACAAACGGTTTAACAGCCAACTATACGGCAGGAATAAATTTTCTGGCCGTATAGTTGGCCCCGCCACCGCCTCCTGAAATAGTTTCACCCCGTGCAACCGGATCAGAGATACGACATACAGAACACCCATAAATCGCCAAAACCTCACCTCCAGAAGGCATCTGGAGAGGGAACTCGTCCACCGGGGATCCACCTTTGCCCTGCACAGATCCGAGACGCAAAGGCATCGAACTTCATCATCAACCAATGCATCACCACCATCTCCATCCATACCATCTACATCTTGTCTAGATCTTGTTGTAATTTCCATACTCATTGTGGATTTATACAAGTGCTATTCATCTATGATAGATTTCATTGTTATTGCCATGATGTTGATTGCCTCCATGTCTGAGTAGATCTTTAGTTCTTGGGGAGATGGAGAAACCCTAGTATGAGATTGAAATAAGATAAATTTATTATGATATTCATCGTTGTGACCATGTGTTAGATTGCCTTCATCTTGATGTTAGGAGAAGTCGACCTCTCAATATTTGCCTCTTATGGGGACTTGATGGAGGGAACTACTTGTTGGTAGACAGAGGTGTGTTAGCACTTACAGTGACTATAAAGTTGTTGGCACTCCTTTCGTATCAACTTGGGGACCGAGGAAACTCACAGAACACTATCTATGCCATGGGATACGTCCTACGGGATTAAGTCCCCTAATAGCACAAAGAATTGATTGATGTCGATTCTTTGATATTGTGGTTATGAGGATGATGTGAGCAGTGGTTGCTACCTATTTGTCCATATACGGAGTTCCTCCCACACATACTCAGTTGAGAATGTTCGTGATAATAATCTTTACCTTATATCTTTATAATGCTAGTGGTGTATCCGCTACTCCCTGAGAATGCTTTTTCCCTATTGCAGTAACAATCTCTCTTACATACGCGATACTTACTTTCTGTATCCAGTTGTTTTACTTTACTTATTGTTGCTCTTATACCAAAAACCCAAAAACACCCTTTTACACAATACTCGCATTTTATCTTGTCACTTAGAAATTTATTTAGCATTTCTATTGTAATATTTATTCCAAAAGTTATTAGACTTCAGACTCCTTCTCCCTATAGGATCGATATATTTATTTCGAAACTAGCTATAAACGATCTGTGCACTTGCAGTCATCACCTTCAAAGTGAAGGAATTTCCCTGGGGAATTTTGTTAGTAGTGGCGATTGTTCACTTTTTGTAATGTACCTTAATGATGAACAATATATTTTGTTGCTAAAGTGAAAAAGGTCAATCGACTCGCATTTCTTTGTTTGTTTTGTATTTTTGGTTGAGCGAGTCCCCGAGCGCGTCCGCCCTTTAGTGGGATTGACCTCGTGTATATGTATGTTGGTTTGTGTTAGGCTGTTAGGTTAACCGGAGTCGACTCACTGTGGCTCGTGGAACCAGTCGCTTGGCAACCCCAAGGGGTGCTCTATACTTGGCTGTTTTCCCGGACGCGATCGGGGTCGGTTAGGCGAGTCCTCGGGCGTGGTGCTTGGCCATTCTAGTCGCATGCCCAAGGTAGGTGAGGATATTTGTATGTTGTTTGTAACATGTCACCCCCTGCCTTGGAAAGGCAGTCGCGTGGCGAGTCTGAGGTAGGCTCTCATACTTGGTGCGTTCCCTAGCCGCGTGAGGGATGTTTGTAGTGAGTCCCCAAGCATAGTACTTGACCTTCCGAGTTGCCGTGTGCAGGGATGGGTAGGACTAGTTTGCTGTGAGAAGCGTGTTTGGTTGTCTTGGCCCGGCAGGCCAGTCGAGCGAGGCGACTCCGATGGTGGCTCCGGGGTGGAGTTTTCGTGGACGGCGCAAGACCCGAATATTTTCAGTGCCCTTGGGCTGCACTACTTAGCCGTGTCGGTCACTTGACCAAAGGTTGACTCCCGTGCATAGCGTATTGCTAAATGTACGATTGCGATTGGCACAAGGAGATGGCGAGTAGACACAATTTGTGCGATTCGATTTTATTTCATCATATGATAGCTTGTACAAGTTTTAGTTCTATGTATAGAACCTGTGGAGGAGATTTACATTCCACGACCGCCCGACGTCGAGCTGGCTGTCACCTCGTATGTCTATGAGGTAGTAGGTGTCATTGCCAAGGACTCTCCCTATGGCGAATGGCCCCTCCCATGGGGGAGAAAGCTTGTGCATGCCTTTTTTGTCCTGGATTAGTCGCAGGACCAGGTCGCCTTCCTGGAAGGTGCGGCTCCGGACTCGGTGGCTGTGGTAGCGGTGGAGTCCCTACTAGTAGATGGCAGTGCGCGAGTGATGGCCCAAAATATATCGAGCTCGTTGGGGAACCCCAAGAGGAAGGTATGATGAGCACAGCACCAAGTTTTTCCTCAGTTATGAAACCAAGGTTATCGAACCAATAGGAGCAAGGAAACACCTCCAACGTGTTGTTTCCAACTTGGAATCCTGCACAACACAACCATAGAACTTTTCCCCCAACTTACAGTGAGGCTGTCAATCTCACCGGTTTTGCTGAAAACAAAGGATTAAAGTATTGTGTGGAAGATAGTAATAGCTTGTAGAAAGTAAACAGAAAACAGTAAATAGTTGTAGATTGATGGTAAAGAAAGGACTAGGGTCCATAGTTCACTAGTGGTGATTCTCCTTAAGATAGATGACATGTTGGGTCAACAAATTACAGCGGGGCAATTGAGAAACATCGAGAAAGGATACATGCATATACTAATCATCTTGACTCCTATGATATTTGATTGGGCATTACAACATTATACATAGCCCATAATCCAAATGCATCTATGACTAATAATCCACCTTCAGGTTATCATCCGAACCCCCTCTAGTATTAAGTTGCAAGCAACATATAATTGCATTAAGCATTGCGTGTAAAGTAAACAATATGATTGTTCTATAAACAAAGGAATGTTGTTTTCTCCCTAGTAGCAACAGCACATCTAGTACCTTAGAGATTTATGTCACTTCCCCAGATTCCTAGAGGCATGAACCCACTATCGAGCATAAATACTCCCTCTTGGAGTTGCTAGCATCTACTTGGCCAAGATATCTACTAACAATGGAGAGCATGCAAGATCACAAATAACAAAGACATGATAGAATCAATAATCAATCTAAAATAGCATCTCCATATCCATCGGATCCCCGCAAACACAACATGTAGGATTACAAATAGATGATCTCGATCATGAACGGAGCTCACAAGATCTAGACATGGTAGAACAAAGGACAAGAACCAACCATCTAGCTACTACATGGACCCGTAGTCCAGGGATGAACTACTCACGCATCACACCGGAGGCTTGCATGGTGATGAAGAAAGCCTCCAGGGTGAATTATCCCCTCCAGCATGGTGCTGGGAAGAGCTTCAGATCCCTCCTGATCTAGGGATGGAGATGACGGTGGCTACAGGCTCTTTCATGGAATTTTGATCGGGTACTTAGGGTTTCTGTATTGGAGGCATCTTATAGGCGAAAGGGGACACCGAGGGGGTGCCCTAGGCGGCCACACCACCCCCTGGCGTAGGCCAGGCCTGGTCGTGCGGCCAGGTGGTGTGGCCGGACTCTAGCCCCTCTCCGTCTCGTATTCTGGCTCCGTGTCCCCCTCGGTAAAATATTGACTATGGCTTTTGTCCTGTCCAATTCCGAGAATATTCATTTTCTGACTTTCCTGGAACCAAAAACAGCAGAAACATGCAGCTTGCACTGTGGCATCTTGTTAATAGGTTAGTCCAAGAAAGTGTATAAAACTACTCCAAAGTGTGGATAAAACATAAGAAAGTAGATACAAAACAAGCATGGAACATCAAAAATTATAGATACGTTAGCAACGTATCAACATCCCCAAGCTTAACTCCTGCTCGTCCTCGAGTAGGTAAGTGATAAAAAGAAAGAATAATTTTTGAGGTGACATGCACCATCATAAACTTGATCAAAGTATTTGTAAAACATTGATAGCTGGGATCATAGTACTTCAACATAGCATGAAAGATATAGTTCTAACAGTAAGACATAGCAACTATGTTGTAACATGAAAAGGCACAAACAAATGACTCATGAATAACAATGCTTTGCAAGACGTTTGTTTGTTTCACATAAAGAAAACATAATGAGAATGGTATTCAGCTTGTCCCTCATAGAGTAACAAAACATAAATGCATAGGACACCTTCAAAGTTCATAAGGGTGACTAGATACAAATAGTTTAAGAACAAGCAATATCAAAGTTATGCATCAATCAACAAGTCTTGGGACAATGCACATTAAACTAAGAATGTCCACTATGCTCTTTCAATAGGTGCATAAAGATAGAAGATGGATACTCAATATAAAAGTAAAAGAAAGGCCTTCACAGAAGGAAGCAGGGATTCAAGTCTCATAAAGAGCTTCCAAAAATTAGGGTACTTATTAGCTTTCAGCTCTCATCGCCCCTATCATAAGCATCTTGAAGTGATTAAGGTTAAAGTGAACAAACCATGGAGTATATGCTTGACAAAGTATAAGTTGGAAATCTCATGTCCCTTGAATACGAGGGCCGCTCCTCATGCTACTCAAGTTTAGTTACAGGTAAGTTCTTGTCATAGTAAGTACATGTGTATCATAGAGAACCGCCAACGGGGTACCCCTTGCCCGATGATACGGAAGAATCCGCATATCAAAATGACAAGGCAAGCAGACAACGAGCATCTCACCAATCTTCTTATTTACCATGGGAAAATGGTGCTTTTTTCTCTCTTTCCTCTATTCTCATATTTTTTTTCTTTTTCTCTTTTTCTCAATCTCTGTCTCTTTTTTATAAGAAGAATGCTTCATAGATTGCTCATTATGGTTATGCTGCAGGTTTCCACCATGATTAGGCATGGATTAGACCAGCGGCCCAGGCGTTTCTCTAACACACATACATAACTCCATGGACTTACAAGCTCCCCTTTCATTTCACACCGATGACATCCATAGACAAAAGAGCATGATATCAACTAGGTACAATGTACAAGTGCAATGTTGAAAGCGTTCCCCATGACAACATTGTTCTGCTAATCTCCAACATTTAAGCTCAAGCATATTCAACATAGATGACACAATGGTTCAAGTTTATTAGGTGCAAGAAAAGTAAAGTGTGCCATCAAGTTCGTGAGAGATTTAATCACTAGTTTTCTCATAACAAGTTTTATTCAGAAGGTAGATAAAAACATGAATATACTTGGAATAGAAAATGGTAATAGGTAGGTATGGTGGACTCTTTGGAATAACTTGGTTTTATTTTGAGTTGGATGCATGAGTGGAACTCATACTTGGTTATGGAGGCTAGCAAAAGACTAGGAGCGACCAACTAAGAGAGCAATAATGGCCATAATCATGCAAAGCGACGAAACATCATTAATTAAAGCGTAAAGTGATATTACAAGTCAAAAACTAAAGGATCATCGAGGCTATGGTTACTTGGTATAGTCATAACATGGTGTGAGCATGCGCCAAGTCAACCCAAATAAAGCATCAAAGGAGAATACCACAATACTATGCTTTAATATGCTAAAACAACGCATGGTTCTTCCAAGGCACATTAAGCAATCTCAATTGTTTATAACAAGTCATGCTACAGCAAAGGATACTAAGCATAAATCCAAAACAATATCAAGCATGGCATGACAAAGCATAGGCCACAGTCAAAAACAAGCTCTCTTTACCACTTAAGCATGAACTTTCCTACTCTTTTCCAATCCAAACCAAACTATTTGAAAACCAATGTATGAAAGAGGGGGTCCAACCAATTTATTCAAGCAACCTAAGAAAACCAAGGAAACTAAAACCAAAAACAAAAACAAAGACGCTCCAAGAACAACACAATTGTGCATGAAACAATAAAAATGAAGTGTTCGGAAGAAACCTGAGATTTTTATTGATGAAGAAGGGGATGCCTTGGGCATCCCCAAGCTTTGACGCTTGTACTTCTTGGATATTTCTTGGGGTGACACGGGTGGAATCCCCAAGCTTGAGATTTATTCCATTCTTCATCTCATTACATCATTCTCTCCTTACACCTGAAATTTTTCCTTCATACAAAACTTTACACAATCTTTATTAGCAACATTAGTGTACTAAAGATAATAAGTCTTTGGGTTCTGTTTCAACACCAATAATAGTTCCATTAAAACAAGCTACTGTAGCACTTCCCTCAAAAAGCTCAATTCCCCAAAAGGAACCGAAAAATGAATCAACAAGAAGCAAATGCAAATAATGGCAGAAATCTGTCAAAACAGACCAGCAGGTAAAAACCAATTTTTTCGAAGACCTTCTGTTGCTCAAATAGAAAAGTGTTAAACTAACAAAAGTTGGATAATAACCTGGGGCAGAAGCACAAAAAATCACAGCTCAAACCGACGTACAGAGATTTTACACGAATTTTTACAGCAAAACACAAAACTCTGTTTCGGGACAGCAACTTTCCCAAGCATTACTTCTCTCTCATTAGAGGTTACTCTTGGCATAAAAAACAAATAAAAAGGATAAGGAGCGGTTATTACAGAGGTAATAACTTCCAAGACTCATCTAAAAAATTTGTGTTATCTCCCAATAAGTACTTTTCTTTAACGCCTTTAAGTTAGGCATAAGAAGTAAGAAAAAGGATCAAGTATTCTCAAATGAAGAAGCATTAAGAGCAAATTTTGTTTTCATAGGAGAGGCAAAAGGAATCTTCTCTCTCTTCTTAGAGAAGTTTTCTATACCTTTCTTGAGTGGGATTTGATATTTAATGGTGCCTTCTTTCATATCAATAATGGCACCAACAGTTCTAACAAAAGGTCTTCCCAAAGTAATAGGACAAGAAGCATTGCTTTCAACATCCAACACATAGAAATAAACGGGGACATAGGCATTGTTAACCATAATAAGAACATCATTAATACTCCCCATGAGTTTCTTTTTAGCATTATCATCAAGTGGGACATTTAAATAACAATCTTCCAATGGTGGCAAATCAAGCATTTCATAAATCGTTCTAGGCATAATAGAAACACTACTATCAAGATCACATAAGGCTTTGAGATCAAAATTGTTTACTTTCATATTAATGATGGGTTCCCAACCATTTTGTAATTTCATAGGAATAGAATCTTTATGTTTCATCTTTTCTTCTTTAATTTTTATGAGAGCATCAGTAATGTGTTTTGTAAAAGCCATATTCACAACACTAGCATTAGGACTTTTAGCAAGCTTTTGTAGGAACATAATTACTTCAGAGATATTGCAACCATCAACATCAAAATCATAATTATCATCTAAAGTAGTAGAGCTATTGTTTCCCATATTTCGAAGAATTTCAGCATTTTTATTAGAAAAGGTTCCATTGGGTTTACTAGCTTCAACATTAGTGGTAGTGATAGTAGAAATACTATTTTTTCTAGAAATTTCATCTTCTCTTTCTATCAACACCCGGATTTTTAATCCCAGATGCCTGTTATGCCATACATCGCAATCAAAGGATTACCATTTTTGCGAGACATAACAGATTGGATATCACAGTACTTCATCCATTATAAACCATAATAAGGTCTTGCACAAATAAGGATCTCATGATCCAGTCTTAGTATAATCAAGCAGCAGAATAAATAGCGTAGCGGTGGGGTCCATCTTCAGAGTCATAGGCAATGCTGATGATGGGAGATAGTCCTGGTTATCATAGTCGTCCTGTTGTCCTTCATCTTGGTAATCTCCTTCATAGTCTGGCCATAGGAATAGCCAGGGACAAAAGCCATGAGTACTCTTTAAGTACTCGCAAACTATCACTAACAAGTAAGATAGTTCTAGTAGGAATGCTAACTCTAAGTTTACTTATAAAGTTAAGTTTGAAACCTAAGCTGAGTTCAGAAACAAAGAAAGATAAAACAAGTTTGAAAACACTTAAGTGGGAACTTAATTATCATAGTCACAACTCTGTTGTGGTCAAGTCATGTCACAATTCATTTCATAAGTTGTTTTGAAAACATCTGACAACGAAACAGTATGGCCACTCCAATTGTCCATAACCACGGACGCGGCTATTGGAATAGTTTGACACTCTACAGAGGTGGTACACTTTCACCACAAGATTCGATACATCTGTCAGGGATAACCCTGAATCATCATACTTAGTATGCAGATAATCAAACATAACCGTTCCTTTACACACCCTAGTATAAGCACCTCTCCTATGAGCATGGCCTCCCAACCATGACCATCTGTCATCTTGGGCACTGCATAGGTGAACCACATTGAGAGGTAGCCTCAGCTCAAACCTCTCCCGTGAGGGAACTAATACTAATGCATATAAACTTCCGGCTAAGCCTTACCCAATTTAGGTATTGTGGTTATACGGTAAAATTGGAATGGTATCGCATCCGAACCCAACCATCAGTTTTTATAAAAAAGGGGCTAAGTCTCATGCCTCAACATTTTCAACATCATAAACCATTTGTGTTTCTCAACACATGTCAGAACATCTCAATAGAATGACTCATCATTCCCAGGTTTTCACAAGTCATTTTCACTAAGTATTCCCATCTAAAGTGATCTAGTTTTTGTTTTGCTCTAAACTACTAAGTTAAGAGTGTTCACTAATGTGGGATGCTAATCTCCATCTCATGCCATAGAATGACATCTAAGTCTAACTAGATAGGTCAAGTTTTATACTCTTTATGCTACCTTTAAACAAGTAAAGGACTTTGGTAAAGTACGGAAGGTAAAGCTTGTAAATAAAACTTGGAGTAGGTATAAGCCAAAATGGTATAACCAAAGCATGCCCAATGCATTTGCTTAGATTAACTAGCTTGCAAGGGTTAGCTTGCATTGTTAATGATGGCTTGCAAGTAAGGCTTGCAAGGGTTAACTGGTATAGTGCTAGCTTGCCTTGTGTAGAGCAGTGGTTGAAATTCTCTTCCTCCTCCTCGTAGACTTGGTTCGTACTATCGTCTATAAATACATACGGAATACACAATCACCAAACATTACTTAACTAGTCTACTTAGCACACTAAGGCACACATTTGATGATCCAGTATCATCACAAACATCACAAGGTTTAATGAACTAGTTGTATTTATTTTATTTGAGAAAAGTAATTTCTACTCATTGAAATTATCTAATATTTAATATTCTCCACTTAAAATATGGAATCATGTGGACACATGTCATCACCACATATTCTCACATATGGGAATGTGATTTAAAGGTTGGATCATATTTTAATAAGTTTAAGTTTAATAATTAATGATTTAAGGTGACTAGAAATGCCTATATAGCATTCTTTTGGTACTTGTCAAAAGTCACTGCATGCAAACATTAATATCCTTACATATTCAGATAGGTATGGTTAAATGTGATTTTTGAGAGTTGGAATCAACTCAAAAGCTATTTTGGTTGATTTTTTAAAAATGTTTGAATGTGCAAATGCTTCGGTCTTGTTATTTTTACTAGGAGAGATCTTTAACTCTGAATGATTTAAATCCACTGGGCTTGGATAGAGTTTTTAATTACCTTTCCAAAGAAATTGGAATCACTCAATTTGGTTTAGTAAATCTTCCTAAATTGATTTTTAAACTAGAGGACATAATTGATTTAAGTCTAAAATAGAAAAACCTATATTTGAATTACTGGGTCAGCGCGGGAAAGTAAATGGGCCAGCCCAGTGGCGCGCCACGGCGTAGAGGGCAACTAACAGGCTGGTCCCGCATGTCAGCGTCACTTAAAACCCAAAGCGGTACGGGGCAATCTGGGTGCTACGATTAGAATACAGATCAACGGTCCACGGTCGTCGTCAACGACAGACTTGTCGCCGGCGAGACCGAACCCTAGAGCGGCCGGTGGGGGTCTATTGGGGACGTACCAGGGCTCCAGCTAGTGCGGCAAGGCGGGCAAACGAACTAGATGGCGACGTCGGGCTCAGGCGAGGTCGCAGCAGGGGCTGAGGTGGACGAAATTGACGGGGACTTCTCCTCCTCTACAGCGGCTACCTCCGGTGGAATTCCGACAAACGGCGGCTCGAGCGGCTCCGGTGAGAGAGGGGAAACGGTCAATGGAGAGAGGGGAGTGGAATTGTGTGAAGAATGAGGCTGGGGGTGGCCTCCTTATGTAGGTTCGATGAGGGGACCGACGGGTGTGGGCTGGCGTCTCCAGCAAGGGCGGTACAGAGGGATACCGGCGTGGGCGAGGTAGGCGGACGGTGGGCAGTCTGCTGGCGGTCCTCTACAGCGTAATGGCGCGGATAGGGGTAGTGGCAAATGGTCGGGGGCTTCACGCGCTCTAGGAGAAAGAGGCAGTGCTCGACGGTGATCATGGCGACTGTGGGTCGTGCGGTGGTGCACGGCCGTGTCTGGTGGGTTGTTGGGTTCAAGGCGAAGCGGCGTGCACGATTTGGTGTCGAGGAGTGGTCTGTGGCGTGCTGGCAGCGATCGCGCTCTAGCGCACTCTAGATGCACGCAGAGAGAAAGGGCGGCGCGGCTCTGAGGTGGTCTAGTGCCTGGTTGGGCTTGGGGAAAGGACAGGGAGTGGCGATAGGGTTAGGCGGAGCTAGTGGGCATGCTGGGTGAGTTGCGCAGCAGTGGAATATGAGTTATCCATGTTCGGCGACCAAAAAAGGCCATCGCTGCTCTAGTCCACTGGGTAGGCTGGTTAGGGGCTGGTTAGAGCTGGGGAGACCAGGGGACCAAAATTTTCCTAAATATTCGACAATGCATTGATCACCAAATAGTAATAGTTAGGTAGAATTTTTGTGCATGCCACCTGTTCGACACAATGGCCGCAAGAGACTTTTATTTGAATTTTTGAAAGATTTTTGGTGGGTGCTTTGATCTGATGCTTAAGCTTCTAGGTTTGCTTGAGATTTTGAAATGGAGTTCATTTGAGTGGTTTTTGAAAAAGTGTGATCTATACATATGAACTAGATTCAATTTTCAATTGTCATTTAAAATTAGAGTTTGAAGGTTTTTGGGAGATCACAAAGTGGGCCTTGGTACATCACTACTTGTACTAGCAAGGGGTACAAAGATCCACAATTGTCTCTGTTAGGATTTGAGTGCTAGGAATAGCCAAAGTAGGCTACGTGATTAAAATGGCAAAAGTGACCATTTGCTTATTTAATTCTTTTTGATTCATTTTTCTTTGGTATTTGCTTGGGGATGATCTATATGATGTGGCATTCATAATAGAACCATTTTACAACCAATAGATCACTCAATCATGGCAATTCAAAACAACTCCTATTTAAATGCACACACATATGAATGCTTAAAGATTTTTAAAATGGAAAAGTTTTTGTTAACCCTAAATTGGGTAGATTTGATCTTGATCACTTGGATTAAAGTTTTGGGATGTTACAAACCTCCCCCCCCCCCTAAAAAAAATCTTGTCCCGAGATTTAAGAAAGAAACTAGGAACTAAAGAGATCTGCGAACTCAGTCCTAATGTAATCTTCTCGCTCCCAAGTGGCTTCCTCTTCGGTATGGTTGCTCCATTGGATCTTGAGAAACTTTATACTCCTGGTCCTGGTGGTTTTGTAGGCTTCCTCCAAGATACGGATGGGCACTTCACGATATGTGAGGTCCTTGTTGATATCAATAGCTCTGTGATCGATGTTCTTGAAAACTTCGGTCTTCTCCGGCACTTCTAGGCATTTGTGAAGTAACAAGATATGGAACACATTGTGGTGGCTGACATCTCCTCTGGCAGTTCTAGTTGGTATGATACTTCTCCTCGACGATTCAGAATCTTGAAGGGTCCGATATATCTGGGGGCTAACTTTCCTTTTAGGCTAAAGCGCTGGGTTCCCTTCAATGGTGAAACCTTGAGATATACAAAATCTCTGACTTTGAAAGTCAGGTCTCTCCTCCTCTTGTTAGCATAACTCTTCTGTCTGGATTGGGCGGTCTTGAGGTGCTCACGGACTTTGTGAACCTTCTCTTCGGCTTGTCGGAGAATGTCGGGTCCAAAGATCTCACTCTCTCCCACTTGCGACCAATTCAAAGGGGTACGCCACTTTCTTCCGTATAGGAACTCAAATGGTGCCATTTGCAAACTGGCTTAATAACAGTTGTTGTATGAGAATTCTGCGAAAGGCAGGCAGTCTTCCCATTTGGATCCATATTCTAACACACAAGCTCTCAACATATCTTCTAAGATTTGATTGACTCTTTCAGTCTGTCCATTCAAACTTCTTGTCCTTCTTCAACAATTGGGTCATGGGTCTGCGATGCTCGAGAATCCTTCTACGAACTTGCGGTAATATCCCGCTAATCCGAGAAATGCACGGACTTGGGTTTGAGTGGTTGGGGCTTCCCATGCTTTGACATCTCTGATCTTGGTGGGATCAACAGCTATTCCTCCGGCAGACACAATATGTCCTAGGAATCCTACTTCTTTCAGCCAGAACTCACATTTGCTGAACTTGGCATACAACCGATGCTCTCTAAGGGTTTCAAGGATGATTCTCAGATGTTGCTCATGCTCTTCTTCTGACTTGGAGTAGATAAGGATATCATCGATAAACACAACGACAAACTTGTCTAGAAAATTCATAAGATCTTATTCATGAGATTCATGAAATAAGCAGGGGCATTGGTTAATCCAAAAGACATGACCGTATACTCGTATAAACCATAACGAGTAGTAAAGGCGGTCTTCGGAATATACGTTGCATGGATCTTAAGTTGGTGATAACTAGTCCTAAGATCGATCTTAGAGAACACATTTGCTCCAGTCAACTGATCAAATAGATCCTCTATCTTTGGCAATGGGTACTTGTTTTTTATGGTGACGCCATTCAGCTTCCTGTAATCTGTGCACAAACGGTTGCCTCCATCCTTCTTGTCGATGAATAACACTGGCGATCTCCATGGCTATGTGCTTGGCTTAATCAAGCCTATTGCCAACATAGCATCCAGCTGCTTCTTCAATTCCACTAACTCTGAGGGGTTCATGCTATAGGGTCTCTAGGCTATGGGTCCGGTTCCGGGGATTAGTTCAATAATGAACTCAATATCCCTATCTGGGGGCATACCGGGCAATTCATCTGGGAATACGTCAGGGTATTCACAAACTACTCTGACTTGGTCAATGGTAGGCAGGGCTAGACTCTTATTACACTTGAATTGATGGGGCAAGGTTTCAGATATATGCTCTACTGAGACTCTAGAGCTACTGGTCATGGTGATGGCTTTCTTGGCACAGTCAATCAATCCTTTATGCTTTGACATCCAATCCATTCCTAGTATTACTTCCAAACTTTTGGTTCCAAGTACTATTAGATTGGCATAAAAATCTATCCCATGTATTCTGATAGGCACAGCTTTGCAAATTTTTCTAGCTTTTGTAGTTGAACCAGGGATTTGAACTATCATGACATGCTTCAAGTTGGTTGGGTGAATCTTACTAGTGCATGCAAATTCTTCGGTGACAAATGAGTGTGATGCTCCAGAATCAAACAAAACTCTTGCTAAAACTGAGTTGACAGAAAACATACCCAGCACTACATCTGGCGCTTCTTGGGCTTCTTCAGCGTTCATGTGGAAGAGGCGGCCGTTGCGGTTGTGAGGGTTCCCTGGGGAGAATCTTCTTCCTGGTTGAACACGACACTGTTGTTGAGATGGGGCATTCACATTGGCAGTGGCGGCAATCTTTTCGGGACACTCATTTGAGTAGTGACCCTTCACTCCACACTCGAAACAGGTGATCTGAGACTTGCCTTTTGCTGCCATGGGCACAACATTGCTTCCAGTTCTGGGTGTAGTGTTGTTGTTGTGGTTGTTGTTTCTCTTGGGAGGTGCACGGTTGAAATTGCTGGTGTTGCCGGGGTGATTGTTGTTTCCTCCGGACTTCACATTTCCTCCGCTACGGTTGGGGTAGCTTGGGCGAGACATTGGGGGTCGGTTGCTCCTCGGTGCATATCCCGCAGAAGGGTTTGGATGGTACTTCTGGTGACTGTTGGATCCATCTTGGTGAAGCATACGACGTTTGTGGTTGTCATTTGATTGATTGATCTTCCCTTCCATCTGAATGGCAGAGTCGACTAGCTCTTCGAGATCCTGGAAATGGATGTTGACGAGGACAGTCTGCATTTCAGGAATCTCTCCTTCTTCTTGGCCTCCGTTTTAATCTCATAAGGTGCATATCTTGCAAGGGACAAGAATTTGTCACGGTACTCCACTACAGTCATTCTGCCTTGCTTCAACTCTCTAAATTCATCTCTCATTCTGGTGAGTAGACCCTGCGGCACATGGGTGTGGCTGAACTTGATTTTGAAGGCTTCCCATGTCATCACTTGACCATGGTTCATTGTGCGGGTGCTTTTCCACCATGCTCTTGCATCTCCTGCCAAATAGTGGGTGGAAAAAAGAACTTTCTCGTTGGCATCCACTCCTGCTACTTCTAAGTTGTTTTCCATTGTCTGCAACCAGTCATCAGCATCTAGTGTGTTCTCTGAAGTACTAAAGATTGGGGGATTTGTATTCTGGAAGTTTTTGAGTTTGGATCCATGATGATCCTGATTTCCATGGTTCTGGTTGTTGTGAGCCATCTGGGCATTTTGTTGTAGTGTTGCTAGATTAGCTTGGCGCTCTGCCCTGCTTGCAGACCTGTCTGCAATGAGAGTCTGCAGAATCTGCAGCATTGGGTCTTGCGATGAGCTGCTCCCTCCTTGGTTTCCACGAGTCATCTGAATATTGAGATAGATAAAGGGGTAAGAGGGAAAGTTCTAAGGTTCATGGTTTTGATTTCAAAGCTAAAACTTTGAGTTTGACTCAGGTTTTGCAACTAACTTCTTTTCATTCATTCAAGCAAAGCACACGATACAAACACACACACACCACAATATCAAAGGAAAACATATGGTTTTAAGAACCATTCTGCAAGCTACAATACAATGGGACCGATACTCCTCATGCTACGAAAGTGCTCTGGTGCATTACTCGTCATCGATGAAGTCAGAGTCATCATCGTCGGTGTAGAAGTCCACGGCATCTTCCTCCAGAAAGTCATCATCATTGCTGAAGTAGGAGTTAATATCTCCTTGGATATCTTCACCTTCGTCTTCTTCTTCCTTTACGGCAATCTGATCTTCTTTCTCCTTGATGGTCTTCTCGAGGTCGGCCACCTTCTTGCAAAGACGGTCGATGGTGCGATCCTTCTTTGCGCGTTGACGGCGAAGGGACTGACGATCCTGGACGAGCTATGAGAAAGTCAGGGCCTTTTGGGCTGCAATGGCGAGGTTGTTGTTGGCGAGCTCTCTAGCATTGTCCAACTCCTTCTGTCTGCCGTATAGTAGGAAGTCAAGGTTCTCCACTTTTCGCTTCAGTATTGGGTGACTTGGCATCTCTAGCGGCATTCCCATGGAATCACGCCTTGCATAGTGAACAAAGCGGGTTCCTTGGATGAGGTTGACACTCAGGGCACACAGACGTGCGAGAGATTCATGCATTGCTCTGTCTAATCCATCTAGCCAGTTGTTCTCTCTCACCGAGAACTGAATCCTCCTAGATACTGGTGCTTCTATCTTGCCTCGAAGATCAGCAGTCACTAGCCATTGTAAATCTCCTCCTCGTGGACCCGGAAGTTGAGCTCCAAGGAATTTCGGATGAGGATGCTCCAAGAACTCAGACAGTGCATCCAAATCCCTCTCGAAGATCAGTTGGCATCCGTTGCCCAACTGGTAGAACTTGTTGTATTGGGCTCCCATCTATAAGAATTTAGGATGAGAGAGTTAGTGAAGTGATCAAGTGTGTCAAAGTTTTATGTAGTAATGTAAGAATTTGGAGGAACATGAATTTTTTTGAAAGAAAGAATTCCCAAGGGTAAGAGAGGAAGTAGTTTTCATAAATACTAACTTTGGTTTCTAAAACTAAGTTTTTGTTCGGACGTCCAATCTAACTAGGGTCTCCTATGGTCAGGATGGCTCTGATACAAACTTGTCAACACCCGGATTTTTAATCGCAGATGCCTATTATGCCATACATCGCAATCCCAGGATTACCATTTTTGCGAGACATAATAGATTGGATATCAAAGTACTTCATCCATTACAAACCATAATAAGTTCTTACGCAAATAAAGATCTCATGATCCAGTCTTAGTACAATCAAGCAGCGGAATAAATAGCGTAGCGGTGGGGTCCATCTTCAGAGTCACAGGCAATCCTGACGATGGGATATAGTCCTAGTTATCATAGCCGTCCTGATGTCCTTCATCTTGGTAATCTCCTTCATAGTCTGGCCATAGGAATGTCCAGGGACAAAAGCCATGAGTACTCTTTAAGTACTCGCAAACTATCACTAACAAGATAGTTCTAGTAGTAATGCTATCTCTAAGTTTACTTATAAAGTTAAGTTTGAAACCTAAGCTGACTTTAGAAACAAAGAAAGCTAAAAGAAGTTTGAAAACACTTAAGTGGGAACTTAATTATCATAGTCACAACTCTGTTGTGGTCAAGTCATGTCACAATTCATTTCATAAGTTGTTTTTAAAACATCTGACAACAGAATAGTATGTCCACTCCAATTGTCCATAACCGCGGACGCGGCTATTTAAATAGTTTGACACTCTATAGAGGTGGTACACTTTCACCACAAGATTCGATACATCTGTCAGGGATAACCCTGAATCATCATACTTAGTATGCAGATAATCAAACATAACCTTTCCTTTACACACCCTAGTATAAGCATCTCTCCTACGAGCATGGCCTCCCAACCATGACCATCTGTCATCTTGGGCACTGCATAGGTGGACCACATTGAGAGGTAGCCTTAGCTCAAACCTCTCCCGCGAGAGAACTAATACTAATGCATATAAACTTCCGGCTAAGCCTTACCCAATTCAGGTATTCTGGTTGTACGGTAAAATTGGAATGGTATCACGTCCGAACCCAACCATCAGTTTTTATAAAAAAGGGGCAAAGTCTCATGCCTCAATATTTTCAACATCATAAACCATTTGTGTTTCTCAACACATGTCAAAACATCTCAATAGAATGACTCATCATTCCAAGGTTTTCACAAGTCATTTTCACCAAGTATTCCCATCTAAAGTGATCTAGTTTTGGTTTTTCTCTAAACTACTAAGTTAAGAGTGTTCACTAATGTGGGATGCTAATCTCCATCTCATGCCATATAATGACATCTAAGTCTAACTAGATAGGTCAAGTTTTATACTCTTTATGCTACCTTTAAACAAGTAAAGGACTTTGGTAAAGTACGGAAGGTAAAGCTTGTAAATAAAACTTGGAGTAGGTATAAGTCAAAATGGTATAAGCAAAGCATGCCCAATGCATTTTCTTAGGTTATCTAGCTTGCAAGTGTTAACTTGCATTGTTAATGATGGCTTGCAAGTAAGGCTTGCAAGGGTTAACTGGTATAGTGCTAGCTTGCCTTGTGTAGAGCAGTGGTTGAAATTCTCTTCCTCCTCCTCTTGGTAGAACTCCTCCTCCTCGTAGACTTGGTCGGTACTATCATCTATAAATACATACGAAATACACAATCACCAAACAATACTTAACTAGGGTACTTAGCATACTAAGGCACACATTTGATGATCTAGTATCATGACAAACATCACAAGGTTTAATGAACTAGTTGCATTTATTTTGTTTGAGAAAAGTAATTTCTACTCATTGAAATTATCTAAGATTTAATATTCTCCACTTAAAATAAGGGATCATGTGGACACATGGCATCACCACATATTCTAACATATAGGAATGTGATTTAAAGGTTGGATCATATTTTAATAAGTTTAAGTTTAATAATTAATGATTTAAGGTGACTAGAAATGCCTATACAGCATTCTTTTGGTACTAGTCCAAAGTCACCGCATGCAAACATTAATATCCTTACATATTCAGATAGGTATGGTTAAATGTGATTTTTGAGAGTTGGAATCAACTCAAAAGCTATTATGTGATTTTATAAAAATGTTTGAATGTGCAAATACTTCTGTCTTGTTATTTTTACTAGGAGAGATCTCTAACTCTAAATGATTTAAATCCAACGGGCTTTGATAGAGTTTTTAATTACCTTTCCAACAAAATTGGAATCACTCAATTTGGTTTAGTAAATCTTCCTGAATTGATTTTTCAACTAGGGGACAGAATTGATTTAAGTCTAAAATAGAAAAACCTATATTTGAATTACTGGGTCAGCGCGGGAAAGTAAATGGGACGGCCCAGTGCCGCTCCGCGGCGCAGAGGGCGACTAACAGGCTGGTCCCGCATGTCAGCGACACTTAAAACCCGAAGCGGTACGGGGCAATCTGGGTGCTACGATTAGAACACAGATCAACGGTCCACGGTCGTCATCGACGACAGACTAGTCACCGACGAGACCGAACCCTAGAGCGGCCGGTGGGGGGTCTACTGCGACGTACCAGGGCTCCAGCTAGTGCGGCAAGGTGGGCAAACAAGCTGGACAGTGACGACGGCCCAGGCGAGGTCACAGCAGGGGCTGAGGTGGACGAAATCGACGGGGACTTCTCCTCCTCTGTAGCGGCTACCTCCGGTGGAATTCCGGCGAACGGAAGCTCGAGCGGCTTCGGCGAGAGAGGGGAAACGTTCAGTGGAGAGAGGGGAGTGGAATGGTGTGAAGAATGAGGCTGGGGGTGGCCTCCTTATATAGGTTCGACGAGGGGACCGACGGGTGTGGGCTTGCGTCTTCGGCGAGGGCGGTACAGAGGGCTACCGGCGTGGGCGAGGTAGGCGGACGGTGGGCGGTCTGCTGGCGCTCCTCTACAACGTAATGGTGTGGCTAGGGGCGGTGGCAAATGGTCGGGGGCTTCACGCGCTCTAGGAGACAGAGGCGGTGCTCGACGGTGATCATGGCGACTGTGGGTCACGCGGCGGTGCACGGCCGTGTCTGGTGGGTTGCTGGGTTCAAGGTGAAGCGGCGTGCGCGATTTGGTGTCGAGGCGTGGTCTGTGGCGTTCTGGCGGCGATCGCGCTCTGGTGCGCTCTAGCTGCACGCAGAGAGAAAGGACGGCGCGGCGCTGAGGTGGTCTAGTGCCTGGCTGGGCTTGGGGAAAGGTTAGGGAGTGGCAGTAGGGTTAGGCGAAGCTAGCGGGCACACTGGTTTGGCGCGGCGCGGTCTGCTGCGAGCTGTCCACGTTCGGCCGGCGGCGACCAAAAATGGGCGGCGCGCTACTGCTGCTCTAGTCCACTGGGTAGGCTAGTTAGGGGCTGGTTAGAGCTGGGGGAGACCAGGGGACCAAAATTTGCCCAAATATTTGACAATGCATTGATCACCAAATAGTAATAGTTAGGCCGAACTTTTGTGCATGCCACTTGTTCGACATAATGGCTGCAAGAGACTTTCATTTGAATTTTTGAAAGATTTTTGGTGGGTGCTTTGATCTGATGCTTAAGCTTCTAGGTTTGCTTGAGATTTTGAAATGGATTTCATTTGAGTGGTTTTTGAAAAAGTGTGATCTATACATATGAACTAGATTCGATTTTCAATTGTCATTTAAAATTAGAGTTTGAATGTTTTTGGGAGATCACAAAGTGGGCCTTGGTACATCACTAGTTGTACTAGCAAGGGGTGCAAAGATCCACAATTGTCTCTGTTAGGATTTGAGTGCTAGGAATACCTAAAGTAGGCTAGTTGATTAAAATATGAAAAGTGACCATTTGCTTATTTAATTCTTTTTGATTTATTTTTCTTTGGGATTTTCTTGGGGATGATCTAGATGATGTGGCATTCATCATAGAACCATTTTACAACCAATAGATCACTCAATCATGGCAATTCAAAACAACTCCTATTTAAATGCACACACATATGAATGCTTAAAGATTTTTAAAATGGAAAAGTTTTTGTTAACCCTAAATTGGGTATATTTGATCTTGATCACTTGGATTATAGTTTTGGGATGTTACACTTTCCCACTTAGCATGCAATTCAGATAATAGTCTAACATTTCCATCAATCCTAACTTGTATGGCATTAGTAGCAGCAAAGGGATTATCAATAGTTTCAGGTTTAGCAGCCATTTTATTAAAAGAAGATTGTGCTTCAGCCAATGATGCTATATTTCTTTCAGGATTAGAGAATTTTTCCTCAATAGTTTTATTGAAAGCAGTTTGTTTACTAATAAAATCTTGAAGCATAACTTCAAGTTCAGAGAGTGCACTCCTATTATTGTTGTAGGAATTTCCATAAGCATTACCATTATTGGGAGCATATGGCCTATAGTTATTATTACCAAAATTATTCCTGTAGGCATTATTGCTAAAATTATTATTTCTTATAGAGTTCACATCAACTTGCTCTTCTTGAGCAACCAAGGAGGCTAAGTGAACATGATTTGGATCAATATGAGCTTTCCCATTAACAAGCATAGACATAATAACATCAATTTTATCACTCAAGGAAGAGGTCTCTTCAACAGAATTTACCTTCTTACCTTGTGGAGCTCTCTCAGTGTGCCATTCAGAATAGTTCACCATCATATTATCAAGAAGCTTTGTTGCAGCACCCAAAGTAATGGTCATAAAGGTACCTCCAGCAGCGGAATCCAGTAGATTTCTTGAAGAATAATTTAGTCTTGCATAAAAGGTTTGGATAATCATCCAAGCAGTCAGTCCATGAGTGGGACAATTCTTTACCAAAGATTTCATTCTTTCCCAAGCTTGAGCAACATGTTCATTATCAGATTGTTTAAATTTCATTATTTCACTTCTCATAGATATAATCTTAGCAGGAGGATAGTATTTTCCAATGAAAGCATCTTTGCATTTAGTCCAAGAATCAATACTATTTCTAGTTAGGGATTGCAACCATTCTTTAGCTTTTCTTCTCAAAGAGAAAGGAAACAATTTGAGCTTAATAATATCTCCATCTATATCCCTATGCTTTTGCATCCCACAAAGTTCAACAAAGTTATTTAGATGAGCAGCAGCATCTTCAGTACCAATACTAGAAAATCGATCTCTCATAACAAGATTGAGTAAAGCAGTAATTTCAAAGAAAGTAGCTTCAGGAACAGGTGGAGCAATAGGTGTGCACATGAAATCATTGTTGTTGGTTCTAGTGAAGTCACACAACTTAGTGTTTTCAAGAGTAGTCATTTTTTGTGTTTTTAATAAAGAAAGCAAACTAGTACAACTAAAGTTTTTGTGTGTTTTTGATAAAGAAACAAACAAACAAAGTAGAAATAAACTAAGCAAAACACATAAAACAAAGTAAAGAGATTGGTTATGAGGGACTCCCCTTGTGAAGATGTCCTTGACTCCCCGGCAATGGCGCCAGAAAAATAGCTTAATGGCCCAAAATATATCGACCTCGTTGGGGAACCCCAAGAGGAAGGTATGATGAGCACAGTATCAAGTTTTCCCTCGGTTAAGAAACCAAGGTTATCAAACCATTAGGAGCAAGGAAACACCTCCAAGGTGTTATTTCCAACTTGGAATCCTGCACAACACAACCACAGAACTTTGCCCCCAACTTATAGTGAGGTTGTCAATCTCACCGGTTTTGCTGAAAACAAAGGATTAAACGTATTGTGTGGAAGATAGTAATAGCTTGCAGAAAGTAAACAAAAAACAGTAAATAGTTGTAGATTGATGGTAAAGAAAGAACCGGGGTCCATAGTTCACTAGTGGTGATTCTCCTTAAGATAGATGACATGTTGGGTCAACAAATTAAAGCGGGGCAATTGACAAACATCGAGAAACCATACATGCATATACTAATCATCTTGACTCCTATGAGTTTTGATTGGGCATTACAACATTATACATAGACCGTAATCCAACTGCATCTATGACTAATAATCCACCTTCAGGTTATCATCCGAACCCCCTCCAGTATTAAGTTGCAAGCAACAGATAATTGCATTAAGCATTGTGTGTAAAGTAAAAAATACCATTGTTCTATGAACAAAGGATTACTGTTTTCTCCCTAGTAGCAATAGCACATCTAGTACCTTAGATATTTCTGTCACTTCCCCAGATTCCTAGAGACATGAACCCACTATCGAGCATAAATACTCCCTCTTGGAGTTGCTAGCATCTACTTGGCCAAGATATCTACTAACAACGGAGAGCATGCAAGATCACAAATAACAAAGACATGATATAATCAATAATCAATCTGAAATAGCATCTCAATATCCATTGGATCCCCGCAAACACAACATGTAGGATTACAAATAGATGATCTTGATCATGAATGGAGCTCACAAGATCTAGACATGGTAGCACAAAGGAGAAGAACCAACCATCTATCTACTACATGGACCCGTAGTTCATGGATGAGCTACTCACGCATCAGACCGGAGGCTTGCATGGTGATGAAGAAGGCCTCCAGGGTGAATTCTCCCTTCCGGCAGGGTGCCGGGAAGAGCTTCAGATCCCTCCTGATCTAGGGATGGAGATGACGGCGGCTACAGACTCTTTCATGGAATTTTGATCAGTTACTTAGGGTTTCTGTATCGGAGGCATCTTATAGGCGAAAGGGGAGGCCGAGGGGGTGCCCTAGGCGGCCACACCACCCCCTGGCACAGGCCAGGCCTGGCCACACGGCCAAGTGGTGTGCCTAGCCTCTGGCCCCTCTCCGTCTCGTATTATGGCTCCGTGTCCCCCTCGGTGAAATATTGACTTTGGCTTTTGTCCCATCCAATTCCGAGAATATTCATTTTCTGACTTTCCTGGAAAAAAATAGCAGAAAACAGGCAGCTGGCACTATGGCATCTTGTTAATAGGTTAGTCCAAGAAAGTGTATAAAAATACTCCAAAGTGTGGACAAAACATAAGAAAGTAGATACAAAACAAGCATGGAACATCAAAAATTATAGATACGTTAGCAACGTATCAGTGAGCGAGCTAGGTCGTGGGCTTCGTCGAGCTGGTGACCACGTCTTGGCAGGAAATTTCGTTGTCTTCCTCCGTGTAGTTGACGACCCGAGGCGAGTCGTGTTCCATGTCAGTTGGCATGACAGCTTTAGCACCATACACCATGAATAAGGGTGTAACCCTGTTAAGCGGTTAACGGAGGTGCGAATTCCCCATAGCATGGAGGGGAGTTCTTCGACCCAGCACCCAAGAGTCCACTCGAGGGGGGCCTCTAGTCACGGCTTGAGGCCGTGGAGGACGCTTTGGTTGGCATGCTCTGCTTGGCCATTCGACTCCGGGTGGGGGACTGAGGCGAGGTCGAGTCGTATGCCATGTTCTTCGCAGAAATCATCCATGGCTCCCTTGGCAAAGTTGGTCCCGTTGTCCGTGATGATGCTACGCGGGTAGCCGTACCGATAGATTAACTCGCGGAGGAACTTGGTGGCGGTCTTACTGTCGCACTTCTTGATAGGTTTCGCCTCGACCCACTTGGTTAACTTGTCGACGGTGACCAGGAGGTGGGTGTAGCCTAAAGGAGATTTTTTGAATCGACCCACCATGTTGATGCCCCATACGGTGAATGGCCAGGTAATGGGGACGGTCTTGAGGGCCGAACCAGGGACGTGCATTTGGTTGGCGTACTTTTGGCACGCGACGCATCGTTGGACGATGTTTGTGGTGTCGGTGTGTGCGGTGAGCCAGTAGAAGCCATGGCACATGGCTTTGGTGACTAGTGACCGGGCACCAGCGTGGTGGCTGCAGTCGCCGGCGTGGACGTCCTGGAGGATCTTGCGCCCTTCTTTCGGTTGTACGTAGCATTGGAACACGCCAGTCACGCTGTGATTGTGGAGCTCTCCATTGATGATGACGAAGGATTTGCAGTGGTGCATGATCATTCGCGCCTCTGTCTCGTCAATGGGCAGCATCTTTTGCTCTAGGTAGGCAACGTATGGCGTGGTCCAGTCGTAGGCTCCGTGATCATGGCGATCAGAGCAGGCTCGGGCTGCAGAGGTATCCCGATGTTGATCTCCTTTGGTGGGGAGACCGAAGGCTTGTTGATGATGTCGAGGAAGACGCACGCAGGTGGTGTTTGGGGAGCCGACCGATGCGGGAGAGTGCGTCGGCCTCCTTGTTTTTGCGCCTGTCGATCCACTCGACGGAGTAGCCGGCGAAGTGGCCCCCCAGCTGGTCCACCACTTGGCGGTACACTATCATGGTGGGGGAAACGATGTCACAAGTGTCGGCGACTTGTGCGGCGACGAGGTCGGAGTCGTCGTAGCATCGTAGGAGATTGACGTTCATCTCCTTGGTGGCCCGCATGCCATGAAGGAGGGCCTCGTATTTGGCCATATTGTTGGTGTAGGGCATGAAGTCAAGGTGCATCACATATCAGAGCTTGTCGCCTTTGGGGGAGGTGAATACGATCCCAGCCCCTGCACCGTACGCGTTCTTCGACCCGTTGAAGTGGAGCAACCAGTAGTGGAGATAGGGTATCTTCTCCGGCTGTTGGGCTTCTTCCCAGTCAGTGAGGAAATCAGCCAAGGCCTGCGACTTGATCGCTTTGCACAGCTCGTACTTGATGTTGTGGATGCCGATTTCGATGGCCCACTTGGCGACTTGCCTAGTCGCCTCGCTATTGCGGATGATGTCCTGCAACGGCGTGGAGGAGACGACCGTGATGGGGTGCTCCTGGAAGTACCGTGGGAGCTGCCGCTGGGCTCTGAAGTCTGCATACACCAGTTTCTGGTACTGCGGGTAGCGCTGCCTTGAGTCTGTTAGGAGCAACTGATGTAGTAGAACGGGCGCTGTACAAGGTGCTCCTTGCCCTCTTCTGGTCGCTCGACGACCATCACGACGTCGACGACTCAAGTAGAGGCCATGACATAAATGAGCATTGGCTCTTTGTCAACTGGGGTGGTGAGCAGTGGTGCTGCAAGCAGCACTTCCTTGAACGCTTTGAGCGCGTTGTCCGCTTCTTCATCCCATTGGAACATGGTTCTTGCGCATTAGGTGGTAGAGGGGCATCGCCTTCTCACCGAGCCGGGGGATGAAGCGACTTGCCTGGCTAGCTTTTGGACGTCGCGCAGGCACTCAGGTTTTCTGAGTCACGCAATGGTGTCGATCTTGGTGGGGTTTGCTTCAATGCCTCGCTTGGAGATTACGTACCCCAGGAGCTGCTCTGTGGGTTTGCCGAAGGTGCACTTCCCTGGGTTGAGCTTGAACTTGTACTTCCACGGATTTGCGAAAGTTTTAGCCAGGTTGGCGAGTAGATCACTCTGGCGAGTTAACTACACCACCACACCGTCTATGTAGACGTGGATGTTGCGGCCAATTTGGCTCACAAGGCACTCCTGCAGGTACCGTTGGTAGGTCGCACCGGCATTCTTAAGGCCGAACGTCATAGCAGTGTAGCAGAAGGCGCCAAATGGCATGATGAACGTCATTTTCCCCTCATCCCCGACTGCCATCTGGATCTAGTTGTAACCAGAGTACGCGTCGAGGAAGCACGGGGACTCTGACCCTGGAGTCAAATCGATGATCTGGTTGATGCAGGGGAGGACGAATTCCTCCTTTGGTCAGGCAATGTTCAGGTTGGTGTAGTCGATGCACATTCTCCAAGTGTTATTCTTCTTCAGAATCAGGACTAGGTTTGCCAGCTACTTGGAGTACTTGATTGGCCGGATGAAGCCTGCAGCGAGTAGGCACTGCACTTCTTCGGTGATTGCTCGGTGGCGCTCTTCATTGAAGGGTCGCAGCGATTGCTTGACCGGTCGCACTTTGGGGTCGATGTTGAGTTTGTGCTCAGCGAGTTCCCTTGGGACACCAGGCATGTCAGATGGTTTCCATGCGAAGATGTAGCGATTCTCACGTAGGAACTCAATGAGCGTGCTTTCCTATGCGAGGTTAATGTTGGTCCTGATGGTGACCTTCTGGCTCGAGTCACCCGGGACAAGCTCGGCGGTGTGGGTGTGCGTGGAGGCCTCGAATGCTGTCGACTCGGTGTTTTCTGCGTTGGGATTCTTCAGGATCCTGGAGTCATCCTTGTCGACGCCACTCGCGTACTTGGCGAGCTCATCGGCGTGGTTGGTCTCCTCGGTGATGACAGCATCGGCGAGCTTGGCACCGTTATCTTCATATTCCACAGCCATGTCGGGGTTGCCGTGGACGGTGATGATTCCGCTTGGCCCGGGGAGGTTCATCATGTTATAGGCATAATGTGGGGCCACCATGAATTTGGCGAACGCCTGGCGCACCAGGACACAGTGGTAGGGGTTGCGGAAGTTCACCAGCTCGAAGACAATCCACTCGGTGCGGAAGTTCTCTAGTGTGTCGAAGGTGACTGGCAGCGTCACCTTGCCGATCGAGTACGCCTTCCAATCGGGGATGATGTCGTGGAAGGTGGTGAGGGTCGACTCGATCATCGACTACGGGAGGTGTAGCCTCTTGAATGTGTCCAAGTACAGGATATTGATGGAGCTTCTGCCGTCCATCAGCGTCTTGGGTAGCCAGTAGTTAGCCACTTTGGGCTTGACCACCAGGGCGACTCGCCCTTGATATTTGATATTGGGCGCGTGATCTTGGCGTCTCCAGGTGATGCTTTGCCCGGACCAGTTGAGGAAGCAAGGGATGTCGACCTGGGTCACCGCATTGACGATGACTGCACGGGCGAGCACCTTCTTCTCACGTTTGGTGCCGAGCCTGGTGAACGTGTGCAGCGACCGGACGGTGTTGCCAAACCCGCTAGTGTTGCCGTTGTCCCTTGGTGGGTCGTTGTTGGGGTCCTCTCTCACTCGCCTTGCCTTCTCAATCTCCTTCCGAGAGTGGCAGTCGGCAGTGGTGTGAGTGGAAGGCTTCCCCTCCCCACTGTGGTATACACAGGGCTGGTTGAGTAGGGCGGCAGGGTCGAATTTTAGCCTCACCGTGTTGTTTGCGCGGTAGTTCCCTCTATCATGGTAATTCCCTCTGACACGATGGAAGTTCTTCGGGTCACGCTGCCCATAGCTAGTGTTGGCGACAAAGTTGACTCACCCATCACCGCGGCGCTTGCTAGTGAGGCAAGTGTTGTTGTAGCGCATGTCGCGCTGACACCCTTTGTTGTTGCCGCCGGTGCAGTGTCTTCCGCCCAACTCGTCGTCGAAGTCTTGGTTGGGGTCCTCCTCCACGTAGCACTTGGTGATCTCGAGGAGGTTGGGGATGTTGTCGAGCGTCCGGTAGACCCTCTTGATCTTGGCAACCAGAGGTTCGTACCGGCATGCGTTCTTGAAGCAGTGGATCATCGTGTCCGGGTGGATGCCAGAAGCGTTGATCCATATGTCTTGCTACCGCTGGACCCAGTGACTGGTCGACTCGCGTTGTCCCTGGATGCAGCTCTCTAGGTCCTCGATTGTGGTGGAGTGGGTGTAAGAACCCTCAAAGTTCCTGACGAAGGCCTCTCGCATGTCCTCCCACGAGTCGATGTTGTCCGCGGGGAGGGTGTTGATCCATTGTCGGGTCGCTCCCTCCATCATCAGGGGGAGGTAGCGAGCGGTGATTAGGTCGGTGTGGCCAGCGATCCCCATCGCCATGAGTTATGTGTCAAGCCACACCGCTGGGTCGTACTTCTCGATCTCCTTCGGGGCCTTGAAGTTTGTCGGGTACTTTTCGCCTCGAATAATTGGTCCAAAGCGTTGCGGGCAGACTCGGCTAAGTGAGCCCCTTGGCTCCGGCTCACCGAGGTTGTTGAGGGTGTGCCTTAGATCATGTGGCTGGCGAGCTTGCCAAGCCTGGTTGTTGACGATGTGGGTCCTCGCGTCGATCGGTTGGCCGTTAGCGGCAACCGTATTGTTCGCGGGTTGCGGCTCGTTGGTGGAGAGCGCGGGGTTCGTGGCTCGTGGTTGCAGCTGCAGAGGCTCGGGCAGTGGGAAGTTTAGGGTGTTGGCGACTATGGGACGTCCGCTCGAGGCCGCCCTGCTCCCCGACGAACGGGAGTACATTCGTCCCCATGGGTCGACTCCTGTGGCTTGATGCTCGATGGCCCTGGCGAGCAGGGCGTGGGCATACTAGATCTGCAGTGTGCCCTCTCCCATGATGTTGAGGTTGGCGACTGTGGAGTGCCCCGCGATAACATTATCCATCGAGGTGGAGTACAGCGGGAGCCCGTTGGCGTCGCAGGCTTGTGGAGAGATGATGATCCGGGGCTGGTCCAGAGGAGGTGTGTGGCCCAGGGGTGGCGGTGGAGCTCCAGTCATAGGTGCCCCAGGTGGTGGGTGGTTGTTGCCGCAGGCGGCGCATTTTCGCAGAACTCACGCTCAGCCACGCGGCCTGGGTCGCTCTCGTCGTTGAAGTTCAGGCCGCGGCCCTGGATGCTAGAGCTCAGGCGAGTCCTAATGCGGTGTTGATGGTAGAGCGACAGCTCCTGTGCCATTTGCCGCTTGAGGCGAAACTTCTCGCGCTCAGCCTGCTCCTTGCGTGTCGCCTCCTCTAGGTGTAGGCAGACTTCTTCTACCCCCATCATTGTCACGGTCCGCAGGATCGGTGTGGAGAAGGATCTAGCGGGGTCGTTGTGCTACCCGCCATATAGATTGCATTGAAGCGATTGGATCTAGCGCGGAAGTCTTCAGGTGACTCTGACCTAGAGTCAAAGTCGAAGATCCCAAGGATGGAGGGGTCCTCGAAATCCTCAGCGTTGGAGACCCGCGTGATGGAGTCTTCGTGTGATGCGGCGGTGATGGATCCGGCGACCGAGGTAGGGGTCTCCGAATCAGCGTCGTCGTGGAGAGCCGTGTCGTCTGGGGCTGCATCAGTTCTAGCCGCGTTGCTGGCGGCCGAATCATACTTGGAGGCGAGGCAGCTGATGGAACAGATCTGGCCCTCGGAGAGTAGATCGCGGGGTGGAGGCGATCATCGCGATCCGCCGATGATCGCCATCCTCGTCAGGTCAACGGGATCCATGAAGCCGACAAATAGGTTGATGGTGTTGACTAGCATCACCGCGTTGTACGTGATCGGGCGCGACGTCGGGATGTAGCTGTTGGGCATGATCTGAAGGATCCTGCTGCTGGTGATCATGTGGTCGGTGGTGATCGGACGATCGATTGGCGAGTAGGGTCTCGCCGTAAAACTCAGGCCGGACCGTCCATGCCCCACGGTGGGTGCCACTGTCGTGGGAATGACCACGGAAGTCGCTACCAGGGGTAGTGATTGGAAGGTTTTGGGGCAAGAGCGGG
Organism: Avena insularis; assembly: GCA_023614405.1. NCBI lineage: Eukaryota > Viridiplantae > Streptophyta > Magnoliopsida > Poales > Poaceae > Avena > Avena insularis. The sequence continues at coordinate 319,515,292 of CM042686.1, forward strand.
TAGCCATCTACGGAGCGAGATGAGGGTAAAGACATAGGGATTTACCCAGGTTCGCCCCCCATAGGGTAAAGACCTACTCCTGCTAGATTGTATTATTGAGTGAGTACAATGGTGGTGAGCTCGGCGGCTAGGCAGCGAGTCGATGGGGTGTATGATGGAACATAAGTGCAGAGAGTACCCTAGGGAGGCTTATATAGGGGTACCTCACTAGGGTTTACAGATATACAACCGAATCAGTTAAGGACTCGGAGGATTTGACCTAATCCGACTGGGCCTGGCTATGCTTCTAGGCCTCCAACTTCTAGTCGCTAGGCTTCCTTTCTAATTGCATTCTAGTCGTCATCCTGCAGGCCCAGTCAGAAAGGCCCTGGTCTAGTCGAAGCATCCTGCTGTGCATACCCCCTTCGGCATATCCCCATCAGACGAGGACCAGAATGATGAAGAGACTCATGTAAGGAACAACAAGGATATTGAAACTCGTCGCAAAGCTAGAGTGGAGAGAATGTTAGAAAGAAGAGAACACACTCTTGAGAATATTCTTTGTGATCTAAGGAGTGGCATGTCCACTCGAGCTCAATTGAAGCACTTTGGTGAGCATCAAGCTCATATATCCATGGTGGAGCCAAAGAAAGTATGGGAAGCTCTTGAAGATTTAGATTGGCTAGAAGCAATGCACAAAGGGCTCAACAACTTTGAGAGAAACAAAGTATGGAAGTTAGTAGAAAAGCCCAAAGAGTGTCGCAATGTTATTGGCACTAAATGGATATTCAAGAACAAGCAAGATGAACATGGTATTGTTATGAGGAACAAGGCACGATTGGTAGCACAAGGGTCCTCTCAAATTGAAGGCATTGATTATGGAGAGACTTATTCTCCCATGGCTCGGCTTGAGTCCATTTGTATCCTTCTTGCATATGTTGCACACCATATCATTAAATTACAACAAATGGATGTGGAAAGTGCTTTCCTATATGGGCCATTGCATGAGTTGGTTTATGTTAAGCATGTTGGGAATATGCCCCAGAGGCAATCATGTACGATGTTATTTCCAATGTATTCATAAAGTTATTGTCCATGTATGAACTACTGATATATATCATTGAATATGTGATTCGATTGTGGAACTATATATTCATGTTGTTTATACTGATTGTCCTTGGTCGTTGAGGTTGTGTTGGACACACAACTTAGACTAATGTGAAAGTCGGCTGATGACTCGGTTCCACTTGTCATGGGCATAGAGATGCTATTCCGACTTACACGGATTCGGCTAAAGAGTTTAGCGAGTCGGACTGACCCATATTGAGATACAACGAGTAAGTCGTCATTTGTATATCTCAGTCAATGTAATCCTTAGACCTGAGGTTATTGCACAATCCGAGTTGAGGATCACCGACTTAGGTTCTATCAAACGCTGTTCCGTCACTGGGCGGTTATAAAGGCAGAGTTTGGGTCGACTGAGAATCAAGCTGCGTGATGTGAATAACCGAGATGGGATTTTGCCCCTCCGTCTGGAGAGATATTCTCTGGGCCCTCACGGAAGATATGATTCGGAAAGCATGGCCATGCGTGAATCGGTTAAGTGTTAACCGAGGCAACCGACTAAGAGTTAGTCGGATGAATCACTTATCTCGGATCGAGAAAAAGAGTCGGACTATTTAAGGGATGACGATCATTCGCCTATAGTCCAACAAGGTATATCGTGAGGAAAAAGGGACTCAGACGAAAGTCACATTGGAAGGTATGTCGTCATGACTCTTCGGTACTTGGGAGTTGGCACGTTCTGCTAGGAGCCGCTACCAACTGATCGGTCACGAGTGAGACTCGGATCGTGTCCGGTTCACCATGAGCCTATCAGGTCACACACTTAAGAGCGGGAGCATATTTGGGTTGGACCCAAAAAGGAAACGGGCAGAGTCAGTGAGTTGGACTCACAGTGACTAATATAGGCCTTTTAGTGAATGGGCCACAAGTGAGTGGAGCCCACTTTCACTCCCTATATAAGTTGGGGAGCAGGTGCTTAGAGCACACGGTTAGGTCACTCCATGTGTTGGAAACCCTAGCTCCAGTCCAGTCATGTCGCCGCCGTACCGGACCTAGCAGTCCATCACCGACGCTCCTCCTCGTACGTGTGGATACTGGCGGAGGTGCTGTATGTTCAGCACTTCGACGATCGTGGAACGGAACGGATCGTGCGGACTACACTGCATCAAGCGACGTGCTTCACCGATTCCGCAACCGCGCGTCTAGTGGTAATTCTCGTGGCCTACTACCTCAGCTAGATCTTGGGATCACCGCGTAGGAAAAAGTTTTGTTTTTCTCTGCGTGGCCCAACAGTGGTATCAGAGCATTAGCTTCTGGTTTTAGGCTCGAGATTGTGCATATGTGATATGCGGTTGGCGTTAGATTGGATCTAATTGCAGTTTTGGTGGTCGATCTATGAGATAGATCGGTTTTGTACAAAGTTGATTGGATCAACTATACTCGGGGAATGGATGATCTGGTTTCCGTGATCTAACTGCTAAGGTCGTGGAACGACATACCCCTACCGGTCGGCTTCCGCCATCGGGGTAGACCGTGTCACGTAAACCCGGATGCGGTGATCGAAGATCAAAGAGTTTGGTCGAATCGGAGTCCGGATCGGATTTGGGTAAAATTGTTTTATCCGATGACGAAATCTATGTCCGGAATGCAGATGAGATCTACGTTTTTCAGAAAAATCGCCGGTATTAGGGGCGCCGCTACTTCGATCCTCGCCGCTATCCGGCTTAGCGAGACCGGGCCGCTTCCGTCAGTAGCACCTTAGATGTCGTTGCGAGTTTCACAACGCCGGTAGATATCGTGTCTATGCATAACTTGTTTTTGGAGGATGATGTTTTGAATGGTATGGCTTATGTGCATGTGATGTGTGTAATCCATACGTGGTCTGCGTGTCACGGTTTTTGTCAGCCGGCTGGAGCCTAGGTGATGTCATCTTATTGTATAACGACCTGCGTGTCGAATTCTCTATGTAATTTACATTACTAGCTAGTGTAGCTGTTTGGAGAACCCGGATGGCATGCAAGTCGGTGTACAAGTCGGCTACATGGAGTAAGACGGCACGTGACAAGAGTTGAGACGATTCGGATTACAGGTTTTGTGGAGATGGAGATAGCCATGAAGAGAGCCATACCATTTCACATTATAATTTCTTTATTTTGTGTTATTGTTATGTCTATGTTTTAGCTCTATTAGATAGTTGGTAGAAAGTAATCCCTCAAAGAAGGTCTAGTCGGTTTCCCCGCCAGTGATGCACCATCACAAGTCGGACATTTTTGGTAGTGGGCTCATAAAATTGAGGTGCTATCAATTCTTCCCGACTAGGTGGGTTCGAGTTGGACTCTTACAGCAGAAGCACTTGGTAATCTAGACGGGTCTATCACAACGGTTGTGGGACTCGAGGAAAAGTCGGATGGGAGCCGGGGCATGTGATGCCACCCATCCAACAGGAGTCGTATGAGATACGATTGGCAAGGATTTGTCTACCTAGATCACTTGACGGCTAGCGGTGATGCTAAAGCTCACTAGTTGACTTGCTTATTTAGGGTCCTGAATCACTAAGTAACCATTGGAGGGGTGTTGGTTCTAGTGGGAGCATAAGTATTAAAGTGTTTAATATACTTGCTCTTTTATGGATACATGTCTTAAGTGTTTTGCATATTTTTCTGTTGTAGATCAATGGCACCTAGCAGTCTTCCTCAGATTTCCAGTTTTGCTTTGAGAACCATCTTAGAGAAAGATAAGCAAAATGGAACTAACTTCACCAACTGGTATCGTAATCTAAGAATTGTTCTCAAGCAAGAAAAGAGGGACCATGTTCTAGACAGCCCACTTCGAAATGAGCCGAATGAGAATGCGACTGTCGCAGCCACCAATTCCTACCATCGGATTTGTGATGAATCCACGGAGATTAGCTGTCTTATGCTTGCTCACATGGAACCGGACTTGCAACAGCAGTTCGAGAATGTTGAGGCCTACGATATGATCGAACGCCTCAAAAGTATGTTCCAGGCTCAGGCAAACACTAAGAGGTATCAAGTCTCTCAGGCCTTGTTGAGCTGCAAGCTTAAGGATGGCGATCCACTGAGTCCGCATGTGATCAAGATGGTTGGTTACGTGCAGTCTCTGGAAAGGCTGGGCTACCCCATTAGCGAAGAGTTCGCTACGGACATAATTCTGAACTCTCTTCCTAGTGCGTATGGTCAGTTCATATCGAACTACCACATGCATGGTATGGATAAGAAGCTCACTGAATTACATGGGATGCTCAAGCAGGCTGAGGCGGATCTCAAGAAAGGTGCCAGTCAAGTGTTGATGGTACAGAATAAGGGTAAGTTCAAGAAGAGTTCTTGGACTAAGAAGAAGAAGGCTAAGTCGGGAGGTAAGGCTGAGGACCCGGTCCAAAGCGCTTCCTCAGGGACTAAGCCATCTCCTGCAGCCGGATCCACTTGCTTCTACTGCAAGGCGGATAGCCACTGGAAGAGGAATTGCAGCAAGTATCTGGCTGATAAAGCCAAGAGTGGAGGTGTGACTTCCGGCTCAGGTACGCTTGTTTGCAATGTTATAGACATTTATCTTCTTGGCGACCTGGTAGTTCTTGGGTATATGATACGGATCAGTTATTCACATCGCAACTCAAGGTGGACCGTAAGAACTAGGAGTGTGGCGAGAGGCGAGGTTGACATTCGAGTCGGCAACAAAGTGAGAGTCACTGCATTGGAAGTCGGGACAATGCAACTTCATTTACCTTCCGGATTCTTAATGGAGCTGAATAATTGTTATTATGTTCCAGAGCTTAGTCGAAACATTATTTCTGCCTCATGTTTGATGAGACAAGGCTATGAGTCGAATATTAAGAATAATGGTTGTTCTTTATATTTGAATGATATGTTTCACGGCTTTGCACCTGTCCAGGACGGGTTATTTATTTTGAATCTTGATAGTGAATCTATCTATAACATAAATGTGAAAAGGTTAAAACGAAATGATCTGAATATGACTTACTTATGGCATTGTCGGCTTGGTCATATAAGTTGGAAACGCATGAAGAAGCTACATGATGATGGACTCCTAACTTCGTTCGACTTGGAGTTGTTCGAGACATGTGAATCCTTCCTACTCGGCAAGATGACCAAGACACCTTTTGCAAAGAGTTGTGAAAGGGCGTCCGACTTATTGGGACTAGTACATAGTGATGTATGTGGCCCGATGAGCACGACAGCCAGAGGTGGTTATGAGTACTTCATTACATTCACTGATGATTTGAGTAGGTACGGATATATCTACTTGATGAAACATAAGTCGGATGCCTTTGAAAAGTTCAAGAAATTCCAGAATGAGGTACAGAATCAACTTGGCAAGAAAATAAAGTTTCTTCGGTCGGACCGAGGAGGCGAGTACATGAGCCATGAGTTTGATGACCATCTGAAGAGTTGTGGAATAGTTCCCCAGCTCACTCCTCCAGGAACACCGCAGAGAAACAGTGTGTCGGAAAGGAGAAATCGGACCTTGTTGGACATGGTACGATCAATGATGAGTCGGACAGATGTACCTTTATCATTTTGGGGTTATTGTTTAGAAACTGCAGCATTCACACTAAACAGGGTACCATCAAAGTCGGTAGAGAAGACACCGCATGAGATGTGGACTGGCAAGAAGCCGAGCTTGTCTTTTCTTAAGATTTGGGGTTGTGAAGCTTTTGTCAATTTCGACGGTCGGACAAGCTTACAGCTAAGTCAGATAAGTGTATTTTCGTAGGATATCCGAGGGAAACCTTGGGTTACTACTTCTACAACCGAGAAGAGGGCAAAGTGTTTGTCGCTCGGAACGGTGTCTTCCTTGAGAAAGAGTTTCTCAGTCGGGGAGTCAGTGGGAGCACAGTGCAACTCGCAGAAATTTGAGAGGTACCAGCAAGAGTTTAGTCGGCAAAAGCCTTGGAGGTTGAGCGGTCGTGGTACTGAGCCGAAAAGACCGACACTACGAAGATCGGCCAGATTGCGAAGTGTTCGTGATGTGTTATTAGATGTTGATGAGCCGGCAACTTATTCGGAAGCGATGGTGGGTTCTGATTCTGAGTCATGGCCTGGAGCCATGAGATCCGAATTAAAGTCCATGGATGAAAATCAAGTTTGGAACTTGCTTGATCTGCCAGACGGTGCAAGACCCGTCGAGTGCAAATGGGTCTTCAAGAAGAAAACTGATATGGATGGAAATGTTTCTATCTATAAAGCACGGCTTGTCGCGAAGGGGTTCCGACAAGTTCAAGGAGTTGACTATGATGAGACTTTCTCTCCCGTGGCGATGCTTAAATCAGTTCGGATCATGTTAGCTATAGCAGCCTATTTCGACTATGAGATGTGGCAGATGGATGTCAAGACGGTTTTCCTTAATGGAAATTTAACCGAGGACGTGTATATGATATTGCCCGAGGGTTTTGTCGATCCGACTAATGCTGACAAGGTATGCAAACTTCAGAAATCCATTTATGGGTTGAAGCAAGCATCTCGGAGTTGGAACATTCTCTTTGATGAGGTAGTCAAATCGTTTGGCTTCATCAAGAGTGATCATGATTCTTGTTTATACAAGAAGATTAGTGGGATCAAATTAAACTTTATAATCTTATATGTGGATGACATATTACCGATTGGAAATGATGTGCAGATGTTGCAAGAGACCAAGGAATCATTGGAAAAGAGTTTTTGATGAAAGACTTGGGTGAGGCGACTTACATACTAGGAATTCGGATCTATAGAGATAGATCAAGGCGGCTCATTGGATTGAGTCAGAGTACATACTTGGACAAAGTGTTGAAGAAGTTCAACATGGAATTGTCTAAGAAGGGGTTCTTACCGATGTCCCATGGTGTAAAACTTAGCAAGACTCAGTGTCCTTCGACAACTGATGAGCGAAGTCGGATGAGTGCGATTCCATATGCTTCTGCAGTCAGATCCATCATGTACGCTATGATTTGTACTAGGCCGGATGTTTCCTATGCTCTAAGTGTTGTGAGTGTACCAGTCGACCGGAGAAATCCACTAGGCAGCGGCTAAAAATATCCTCAAGTACTTGAGAAGGACTAAGGATATGTTCCTAGTTTATGGAGGTGAGGATGAACTCAGTGTAAGGGGTTACACGGATGCGAGTTATCTCACTGACTCGGATGATTCTCGTTTGCAATCCGGATATGTGTTTGTGATAAACGGAGGGGCTGTGAGCTGGAAGAGTTCCAAGCAAGATACGGTGTCTGCGTCTACGACAGAGGCTGAGTATATTGCTGCCTCAAAGGCGGCAAAGGAAGCCGTTTGGATGAGGAATTTCCTCATGGATCTGGTGTGGTTCAGGGCTCGTCCAATCCGTTAGACGTGTATTGTGACAACAATGGTGCTATTGCACAAGCCAAGGAACCTAGACAACACCAGAAGAACAAACATATACTCATGCGGTACCACCTTATTCGCCAGTTCATGGATCAATGTGATATCAAGTTATGCAAGGTACACATCGATGCAAACATTGCGGATCCGTTGACAAAGCCACTTCCACAGCCGAAGCATGAGGAGCACCTGAGAGCTATGGGCATTAGATGCCTAGACATGTGATGTCGGATGATTGACTCTAGTGCAAGTGGGAGACTGTTGGAAATATGCCCCAGAGGCAATCATGTATGATGTTATTTCCAATGTATTCATAAAGTTATTGTCCATGTATGAACTACTGATATATATCATTGAATATGTGATTCGATTGTGGAACTATATATTCATGTTGTTTATACTGATTGTCCTTGGTCGTTGAGGTTGTGCTGGACACACAACTTAGACTAATGTGAAAGTCGGCTGATGACTCGGTTCCACTTATCATGGGCATAGAGATGCTATTCTGACTTACACGGATTCGGCTAACGAGTTTAGCAAGTCAGACTGACCCATATTGAGATACAACGAGTAAGTCGTCATTTGTATATCTCAATCAATGTAATCCTTAGACCTGAGGTTATTGCACAATCCGAGTTGAGGATCACCGACTTAGGTTCTATCAAACGCTGTTCCGTCACTGGGCGGTTATAAAGGCAGAGTTTGGGTCGACTGAGAATCAAGCTGCGTGATGTGAATAACCGAGATGGGATTTTGCCCCTCCGTCTGGAGAGATATTCTCTGGGCCCTCTCGGAAGATATGATTCGGAAAGCATGGCCATGCGTGAATCGGTTAAGTGTTAACCGAGGCAACCGACTAAGAGTTAGTCGGATGAATCACTTATCTCGGATCGAGAAAAAGAGTCAGACTATTTAAGGGATGACGATCATTCGCCTATAGTCCGACAAGGTATATCGTGAGGCAAAAGGGACTCAGACGAAAGTCACATTGGAAGGTATGTCGTCATGACTCTTCGGTACTTGGGAGTTGGCACGTTCTGCTAGGAGCCTCTACCAACTAATCGGTCACGAGTGAGACTCGGATCGTGTCCGGGTCACCATGAGCCTATCGGGTCACACACTTAAGAGCGGGAGCATATTTGGGTTGGACCCAAAAAGGAAACGGGCAGAGTCAGTGAGTTGGACTCAAAGTGACTAATATAGGCCTTTTAGTGAATGGGCCACAAGTGAGTGGAGCCCACTTTCACTCCCTATATAAGCTGGGGAGCAGGTGCTTAGAGCACACGGTTAGGTCACTCCATGTGTTGGAAACCCTAGCTCCAGTCCAGTCATGTCGCCGCCGTACCGTACCTAGCAGTCCATCACCGGCGCTCCTCCTCGTACGTGTGGATACTGGCGGAGGTGTTGTACGTTCAGCACTTGGATGATCGTGGAACGGAACGGATCGTGAGGACTGCACTGCATCAAGCGACGTGCTTCATCGATTCCGCAACCGCGCGTCTAGTGGTAATTCTCGTGGCCTACTACCTCAGCTAGATCTTGGGATCACCTCGTAGGAAAAAGTTTTATTTTTCTATGCGTGGCTCAACAAAGCAACCCCCGAGTTTCGAGGATCCCAACTTCCCAAACCATGTCTACAACCTTGATAAGGCACTCTATGGACTTAAACAAGCTCCATGTACTTGGTATGAGCACCTTATAGAGTTGTTGTTAGACCGTGGGTTTGAGGTTGGGAAAATTTATCCCACTCTTTTTACTAAGAAGATTAATGGGGAGCTTTTTGTTTGCCAAATATATGTTGATGATATTATCTTTGGCTCGTCTAACAAAGCTTTTAATGGTGAATTCTTGAAGCTTATGACTGACAGGTTCAGGATGTCTATGATGGGGAGTTAAGGGTATTTCTTGGCTTTGAGATCAAGCAAATAAGAGGAGGAACCTTTTTCAATCAAGCCAAATATACCCAAGACATGCTCCAGAGGTTCAACATGAAGGAACTAAATGGATCTCCAACTCCCATGGCAACCAAGACTCATCTTGAACTTAACCCAAATGGTAAAAATGTTGATCAAAAGGTATACTGATTCATGATTGGTTCTTTTCTTTATCTATGTGCATCTAGACCCGATATTGTGTTAAGTGTAGGAGTGTGTGCAATATATCAAGCGGCTCCTAAAGAAAGCCACTTGATGGCAGTGAAAAGAATCTTTCGGTATTTGGTTCATGCCCCAAACTATGGTATATGGTATCCTAGGGGTTCAACATTCTCTCTTTGTGGATACATTGATTTGGATTGGGCTGGTGATACGGATGATAGAAAATCAACCTCCGGGGCTTTCCAATTCCTTGATAGGTCCTTGGTGTGTTGGTCTTCTAAAAAGCAAAACTGTATATATATCTCTCCACTGCCGAGGCTGAATATGTGGTTGCACCTAGTGCTTGCACTCAATTGTTATGGATGAGGCAAACTTTAAAGGAATATGGTGTCCATTGTGACAAAGTGCCTCTTTTATGTGACAATGAAATTGCTATCAAGATTTCCTATAATCTGGTGGATCATACAAGAACAAAGCATATTGAGACCGTCATCATTTCATTAGAGATCATGTTGCCCGAGGAGATATTGAGCTTTCTTATGTATTAACCAAATACCAACTTGTAGACATTTTCACGAAGCCACTTGATGAAGCAAGGTTTTTCTATTTTAGGAATGAGCTAAATACCGTAGATTCAAGAAGTTTGACTTGATCATCTTGCATACGCATCTATTACTTGATAATTATGTGGTCTAGGTGCAGGCATGGACATAGGGGGAGTGCGGTCCTAATCCAGTGGGCTATGCCTCCCCCATAATGCCAAAATTAAGGAAATCAGTTCTATTAATATCTTTCGTGATATGTGAGCTTCATTAATGAGTAAAGGTTATGAACCCAAGGATAATTCTTTGCGATTTCATGCCTCACACTCTTACATGGTGGCCTCGGCCACTGCCCCCTTCATTATGAAGGGTTGGTTCTTATTTTTGTGTAAATTCGAGTTTCACATGACCATTTAGTTGAATTTCATTGCCTTTTTTTCATTCTTCACAGTTTGATAAACCTAAGCATGTCACCCTCCCATAAACATTCTATCTATCACACATGTCCCAAAAAAACTTGACTCTGGCTGTTTTTGGTCGAAGAGGGCCAGAGATTCTGGTGTGCAAACACCAGAGTCTCTGGTCTGGGGCGGTTTTTGCCTGTCTCTGGTCTCTTGAAAGAATCACTCAGGCTCTATCTTCCACCCTCGACCCCCACTCTCACACCCACCTAATCCTCCTCCAAAACCGCCGCCCGGAGGCCGTTTTGCTACCAGGATCCGCCGTGCCGCCGGCCAACTCCACCCTCTCCACCCCTAGGACATTCCCCATCGGTGGAACTTCTCCAATGGACAGACCCGGTACCTTTTCCTCTCACCATGAACCTAGGTTCATCCCCTTTGTTTATTTTGAGTTTTGTACTGATTTTGCCCACTAGAACAACATGTCTATGTGCACTACATCACTTTAGTCTCATATCCTTACCCGATCTACTGGAATCAATCCCACATGTGGTCTCCATGTGCAAACCGAATTCTCCAGACAGGAGATTCCGGTTGGTCAGTTCGGAGACTCTAGTTTGTCCGACCGGAAACTCTGGTCCAGGCCGGAGATTCCGGTGTTGCACACTAGAGACTCCGGTGTAGATTGCCTCTAGCATATCTGGTAAAGTTATGAGGGTATGGTGGTTATCTCTATGACATATGTGCTTACCCCATGGTATCCTCCTCACTCTCTATTGACAGGAGGCGCTGGTTCTCATCGTGGTCGCACCAAGGCCAATTCCAAGAGGGCGGATCCTCGGTTTGATGAGGAAGTTGGGCATTATGTGATACCGCCATCCAACCGCAGGCAGCAGCTTAGAGATGCTGAATACATGAAAAGAAACCAAGAGCGCATAGAAGAGGAGAACCGGGCCAAGAGGGCCAAGTATGACAATTTGCAATCTCTTGCACATATGACCAAGAAATAATTCTGTGACCTACGCAATACAAACTTCTATGAGTTACCAAGGACCTGTGAGGATCCTTGTTATTGGAGGAGGGAACAGAAAGTGTTCATGACTGATGTCTATAGAAAGCTCACCAAGTCCCATGTTTGTCCTCAGAGGTATATGGACCTCGAGTACATGCGTGCCAACAACTACTTTGAACATGCTCTATGGATCACTGAGAAGCTCGGGTTGCATGGGCTCATTGAGCTCCGAGAGGATTACAACATTACTCTTGTCCAGCAATTCTATGCAACTGTGGTGTTTGGGACTGATCAGGCAAAGACCATGACGTGGATGACTGGCAATGTCCGCTGTACTGCCAACTTCTTTGACTTTGCCAGTGTTATCAATGAGACTTTCTAGGGGGTGTTTTTCCTGTTGGGCACCGTATGCATGATGCTGCCCTTGGTGGGAGCAAGACCAAGTTGGATCCTCTCTATGGTAAGGGTGCAGTCGTCGGTGAGGCCAAGGGCCTCAAACCTCTCTATAACTTGCTATTGAGTATGTTCCGCCACAGTATGTCTCCTAGTGCTTGCAATGATGATGATATTAGATGTGGGCTTGTCAACTTGCTTCACCATGCTCACAAGGTACACCTTGCTGGTCCTAATGCTGAAGGATATGCTATTGATGTTATGGACTACATTTTTTAGGAGATGCACCATGCTATTCTCTTCCGGAAGTCTCCTCCATATGCTGCTCTTGTGATGAGGCTTATCAACACTCAAGCCCATGGTTCACCACTTGCCCTCCCTCCCAATCTTACGGAGCATACATTGGTGTCCCTTCAAAAGAAAGGGAAGATGGTTTTTAGGCAGCCGTTTGAGAGTGAGGATGAGATCTCTGAGGCTGAGCATGCTCCCATCCCTCCTAGGGGCTCTAGGAGGAAGAATGCCTCCAATGCACCCATGCCTCCTGTCACACGTCAGTTTGTTTAGGAGAAATTCAAGAAGGCATCCTTCTGGGAGAAGACCTTGTGTTGCATGAGCATGGACATCTGCAAGGGACAACATGAGTCCTACAAGAGCAACCACAGAATTTAGAAGCTTCTCAAGGACATCAAGGCTCAAGAGAGGAAGAAGAGGAAGGAGAGTCAGAATACAATGATGAGCATGGAGCTGAACCATCTGAAGAGTCAGATCACACACTTTCCTTTGGTGCTTGGAATGCTATGAATGCAAGCTTGGTTGACTGGCAGACTTTCTCTAAGGTCACTTCTGGTTTTGCACCTCAAGGCACCTCCTCCTCCTGCCCTCATAGCAAAGGGCCACAGACTTCTGCTACTGATGATGATTATGATGAGGATGAGGATGAGGATGATGACGATGATGAGGACTCCGACTGATCTTCTTTGGGATGATAGCTTGGACTTTTCTCTTTTCGGTGTTTCAATGCCAAAGGGGAAGAAGTTGTCCATTAGGAGCATCAGGATTTGCATGGGTTGGGGTGCATGGTCGTCTCTTTATTTGAACATTTGCTTTCATTTGGTTCTTGTGAGACTTATTTGGTTTATGAGAACTATCTATGTGTGGTCAACTATCTATGTTTATGGACATGTCTATGCCCATTCCCTTATTGTAATAGTTATCCATTACCTGACTTGTATGTATTACTTGATTATCTTGCTGCACACTGTTAGGGGGAGCATAGCTTTGTCTTATTAAAAATTCCATGCAAAACCACTTATTGTCATCGAACAAGGGGGAGATTGAAAGGACATTTATTCTCCTAATCTGTTTTGGTGTTCGTTAACAACATAAGTGTGGGGTCCCTGGATTAATCCTTCGAGAATCCCTATTATGCATACAACCACGATCCCATGATCAGTTAGTCGTGGCACATAACCGACAAGTATCATTACAACATCCGAGAATATACCGAATTACAAGACTTACATAAATGCCGGTATGGTACATCAATAATCATCAGCGGAACTTGATCAAGCGTAGAGCCCAAGCCATGCCTTAACCTACAGGCAACTGACTGGGAGAACATCCTAGCTCGCATAGTCGCCAACCTTGTCTTCTTATTGATATCTGACCAAGTTAATAGCCAGGGACAATGCCAGTGAGTACTTTGAATGTACTCGCAAACCACCTTAAGATAATAATAATAAGAAGAAGGTATGCAATATGGCTGTGGTAGTAGGAGGGCTCCAAGAGAGGTTCTTTTCTCACATAGTTTCTCTTGTAGATATAGCATCTACATATCTTTGTTGAAAAATTTTGTAAACCATTTTGGAAACCTTTTGAAAAGTTTTGGAAAACATTAGGACTGGGTCACCCATTTGTTCCCGTTTTCAGGTCGTCCCACGACCAAACTCCTTCCATACCTCTCTGACCATCCCATGGTCAAAGCAGGTATCCTTCCTGACCATCCCATAGTCAAAACATTTCCAAAACCATTTCTTTTCCGAAATCCTTTTTGAAATCTAAACTAGCACTGCTCTATAGCAACCTTCCCAACCGTCCATGACCGCGGACGCGGCTATTCGAATAGATTTACACTCTGCAGAGGTTGTACACTTTACCCACACCATCCGGGTACACTACTCTGATCTTGACCGATCGTGGGTCGAGTAACTGATCAAGACTCTCCGGATGCCCACTCCAATATAAGTGCCTACCCTATGAGTGTTAATCCCCTCAAAACGGAGACGTCGGGCGAGGACCAACCGGGGCGCTTTTTCCACTTCTCGAGTGTGCGCTTTCAATGAGGGGCTCACAGTAACGCGTGGAGGCCTGCCGGCCCTTCATTCCTTCTCCAGGTCGATGTCCCACATGGACCTTTATCGGAGAAGGCCCACCCTCCAGGGATCCCCGATCCCCTGTAGTTGTTGCGAGGCATCTTATACCGGAATAGACAACCATCAAATCCAGCCCTATCCCATACCAGAGTAATGTGGTTGCACGGGTTAATTGTTCTAGCAAAACTGCAAAGAACCGGGTGCGTTTTTGTAAACCTTTTTCCTCCATCTTTCCTTCAGCAGTTTGTAAAACAAAACCTTTTTCTTTCTCAACATCTTTTGGGAGGTCCCACCTCACCAAGGTTTTGTCATAAAACATTTGGTAAAACTTTTTCCGGGGTCTTCCCATCCTCTAGCTTTGCTTCGGCTAAATCGGGGTCTCCAAAGGGGTATGGTGTTACATCATCTACCATACTAGGGACAAGTAGGTATCATCGAGAGGGTCGTACTTAGTAGTACAATAGAGTAGTAGTTCGGAGGAGCCAAACCACTACCATATATATATACATCAATATATAGTAAAACAATGCAGTTTTAATAAATAGTAGATAAAACATGCATGAGTAAAATAGTAGGAAAAGGCTTATGAGCAAGAAGGTGGCTTGCCTGACGATCAGCAATATGGCATAAATGTCCCTGGACTTCTTCTTAGAATACCATAATGATAACCATAATAATCTTCTTCTTTTGATCTTCGAGATAATCGCAACTATCGTCGTCAGGGAGCACACATGCAAGCAAGCAAGAGCATAATCAACACAAGGCATACAAGAAACAATACATATAGCAAACAATTGAATAATACCTAATTAAGATTCCGATTGTTTTGAGAGGATTGGATTTAGGAGATTGAGATTGGCTTGGAAGCAGGGATGAATATTCCGCCTTAGGGTTTAGTGTCGAGGAACTACCTAGGAGGGGGTTATGGGCCAAAGACTTATTTTGTAAGGAACCATTGTAAAAACATGATACCAACAGATATGTATTGATAAAATGAGACCAACAAAAGTGGTTTCATCAAATTATCAAATTCCATGGATTTAAATGAATATTCTAGTGGGAAAAACTCTAGTTTTAGGAAATAATTCACCAGAGAGGTTCTGGAGATCCAAAAATTATTTCCTTGGATAGTTAGGTAGGTCTTGATGCACTTGTTCACTGAGAGTTGGAATCATTCCAAAATAATTACCAGAATGCCCTTAGGAAATTCCTAAAGGTAGTTCTGTAGAGTTTTTGTCTTTTTCACCAATTTAAATCTACATTAGATTTTGATTTGATTCCAAGGAAACCTGGTATTTAGTTGGAATACCTTTCTGTAGAAATTGGAATTAACCTTTTTGGTGTTGTATAGCTACTGTGGTGAAATTAGGGGTGAATAAACCATGCATAGAATAGTTTAATTCACAGAAAATTATCCAAGGCTCAATAAATCATGAGCTCCTGGATTTGGATATGTAGGGGTGTAACACATCAAGTATAATTGGACTTGGGTCAATTGGGCTAAAGATTTGGTCTAGGGAATTTTCTAAAGTCAGAACTGGAGGGATTTTGTTATTTTTACCAAGGGTAAACTACTGTTCACCTTGGCATGACACCTATGCTGGCTGATTGGTACAGAAAATACCTTCCATGAGAACTTTGATTCATGCTATTTGGGTATCTAGAACTCCCTGAGGGATTTATTGATGGCCAAAGACACTTTTTAGAAGATTAAATGCCAGAAAATAATAAAGATTATTTTTGGCAAGGGACTAGTTCTGCATGTTGTGCACAACACTTGGGCAATTGGTAAAATTTAGATCTCGGCAATACAACTGGTTTTCCATTTTTATTTTTAATTAAACCAAATAGCTGCTTTTCAGATCTAGAATAATTGATTAAAAGGGAATAAGGGAGGCGGGCTGGATCTAGGGCAATTGGGCGAGCAGAGGCGGACCAGCAAGCCCGGCTGTTTGAAACCGCCAGGCGGGGCCCGGCCGTCAGCGACTCAAAGTGACAAAGAGGTATCGGGGCATGCTGGCCGTTGGATTAAAAGGGCCATCGACGGCTGGGAGCTCGTCGTCCTCCTCCGAGGCGTGGCGGTGCGAGCTAACCCTAGCGCGGGCCAGAGGTGGACGGCAGGGCTTAACAGGGGCTCGAGGGTGCCGAGGAGTTGGCGGAGGTGGAGGGGTACACGGAGGCGACCTTGTAGAGGGGCGACACGGTGGGTTTTGGTGTAGGGAGGCGTCGCCTACCTCTGCCACCGCGTGATCTGCTTCGGTGCTTGCCGGAGCTCGCCGATGAGGGGTCTAGGGGTGCATGCACGGCGGCAGGGGGATGGTGGCTTGGATGTGGAGGTCCTGGAGCGTCCAGGGGCAATGCATGCAGAGGAGACGGGTCTCGAGAGTCCGGGGGTTCGCAGGAAGTGCTCAGCTCGGCCAAGAGCTCCGGTGGCGTCCGCCGGCGTTCCTGCAATAGATAAAGGACAGGGTTAGGTGCAGGGGGAGGAGAGGAGCTTGGCTAGGCGACATGGAGGGGAGGAAACAGAGGGGTGGGGGAGCTATGCTCGAAACAATGGAGGAGGCCGATGCTCCTTCTTCTTCTTCTCACGAGCAAGACAGAGTAAGGGAGGAAGAGAGGGGGCTCTGGGGAGGTAAGTGGAGAGGAGGAGGGGCAAATGAGCCAGTGTGGGGTGCTGGGGTGGCCTGCTAGCTTATAAACCAAGGAAGAGGGGTGTAGAGTGGACTAGGTCCATGAGAGCAAGAAGGAGGGGGTGGTGATCAGCTATTGGGCATCAAGGGGGTTGGGAGGAGAACTGGGTCGTGCAGGGGACAGAGAGGGCCAGCTGGTGGCTGCTGCAAGAGTAGTAAAAGTTTTTGCAAGACAAGACACCCACATGGGGTTAAGTACTAGTGTCCAAGCACTAGAGGACAAGCATGCCACAGTAATTGCTACAGTGATCACGACCAGAGATGAGTGATGGGTGTTAAGGCGCGTTGCCTTGCAAGATTGGTGGTGATTTGATCTTGGTTTAGTTCAATGCTTGATTGATTTGGCAAATTTGATCACTTGGTGGTGTGTGAAGTAAGTTCCAAAAAATTTATTGGACAGAGTGGGGAGATGATACTGGTAGGTAGATGAGGTCAAGATACACTTCCAGGATTTATTTGAGATTTTTTAGAGGAGTTTAAGTCCACTTAAATCTATTTACTCAAAAACTGCGGAAATGAAGTATTGGAGCTCATTTAATATTTTTTACATTGGACTTTGTTGGATTTTGATGTGAGATGGTCCTAGATACCAAGGCACGGCTTGGGGAATTTTCTTGGAATTTATTGGGAAGGAAAAGTATTTTTAGACAATTATTTCTTGTTTCTGCCATTTAAGAAAAAGGGAAAAAAGAAATAATAAAGCTCTTCAAAAAATATTATTTTTGAAGTGGGAAGATGGAGTATGATATGTGGGTCTCAATTGATCCAACCACCATTAGAGCCACCAAAACTCTTCAAAAAGAAAAGGACCACCATTAGAGCCACCAAAACTCCAAGATCTCTTCATCCAACCACCCAAAGTCGTTGATCTTTGGGGAATCGGAGGAGGAGGCATCGATCTACAGCTTCATCAAGAGAGATCTTCATTTCCCCTCATTCACTTGAGGGCCCCTTGCTATAGGGTTTCATTGGAAACCCTAAGCCTTATTTTGGTTTGATTTGATTCTTACAAGCTTGTCTTTGATTGTGTGATAGCTTGCTTGGATTCGGGAGCCCCCAATTAAGTTGTGGGTGTGTTCCTCGAACTTGTTGTAAGGGTGTCGGCTACCACCTTGAAGGTTGCTGATATAGTGGAAGCGTGAATCGATCCCCTTGGGGTGAGGTTCACCGGAGAACAAGGAAGGCCTCTCGTGGCATTGGTGGTTTGATACCACCCTCTCTCCAAACGTAGACGTACTTCCCCTCAAAAGGAAGGAACTGCGGGAAATAATCCTTGTGTCCCCGTGTGCTTCACTTCGGTTACTTCTATCCTAGTGTGACAACTCGGCATTTTCCGTCTCCAAGACCTTGAAATTCTCTGCCTCCTCCACGTGTTTGCTAGATTGATTCAGCAAGCCTGGAAAGGCAAAAGGAAATGTTAAAGTCGAATCAGAATTTGGCACATCATTCAAAGAATTAAACAGGAGAGTCAGAAATGTTTACCTTCTACTTCGTCCTTCTCAACTTTCAACAGTGCATTTTCAAGCCGGAGAGTTTTGACCTCTTTCTGCTTGTTGCATACATTCATCAACAATTCCTGGTTATAACAAGTAACTTTCTGTAAGTCAGAATAGTAACCAGAGTCAGCAGTCTAGTAAGACTTGGGTTGTTATTTTAACTATGTTAAATTTCTAGCACGAGCCCCTACACTACTTCATTTTTTGGCATCCTAAAAGCATAAACTCGGATTTCTATACTCCTAGGTCCTATCCGACTTCATGCTCGGGGGATAGAAGATATGATATAAAGATAGTAAAAGAGTCGGATAACGACTTACAATGAGCGCGTGATGCAGCTTGTTGAGGCTGGTGTTGATCCCAGCTGAAACCTCCTCGGCCAAGGTTAAGGGTTGTACTTGTGGAGGCGGAACTCCACCAACCCTTAATATCTCGTCTCGAAGATGAATTTGACCCAACAAATCTTCAAGTTTGACATCTTCGGCTTCTTGAGCCTCTTTCTCAGCAGAAATATTCTCCAGGCAAGCAAAGGCAAGTTTCCAAATATCTTTTACACTTTTCTTGGTAAAGCCAAGATTAGTAGCACCCGGAATCTTCAGAAGATTTTCGGCAAAGGTGTCAGCTGAGGGATCAGTACCCTTAGAGGGTTTACCCTTATCTACTTCCGAGTCACCAATAGTGACGTCGGTTTGTGAACTGGTGTTCACAAGCTCTTCAATACGACAATAGTCTATTCTAAGTATCACTGCTAATGCATGTAAGGCTTCAACAAGCATTCCCCACGAGCACTCTCGGTGGATTAGGCCAGACCCAAGGCAAGTGAAATTAAATGTCGATGGATCATTTCACTATGATGATTTTGCAGGTTCGGTTGGGGTGATTCCCCGTGGCTTCGAAGGACAGTTTATTGCAACTTCGACAGTGTTTCTCCCGAACTTATCATCTACGGAAGCCACTGCGATGAGGGATGGTTTAGCACCAGCGATCAGGCTGGGCTGCAACAATATTATAGCGGAGTCTGCCTCAACATAAGTGGTTGAAGCATGCACAGGTGAACAATCTTGGTGGAAAGAATCTGCTGCTATTTTTGCTGATTGTGTAGACCTAGCAACGGTTATTGGAGATGTCACTTTTAGATTTCTTGTAATTGGGCTAGTTTTATTCTTGGCGAACTTGTAAATGATGTAACGATTGTGTAATTATAAGATTGTGTAATTATAAAGGCTCGCAGCAGTATGGAGTCCGACTATTTCTCTCAAAAAAAGAGAAGAAACACTCCGTCTACGATGGCATTTGTACATCATATATTGTTTGGTGGGAGGTAAAGCGGTAAAAAAAGTGTAGAAAGAGAAGAAACACTACATCATTTATCGAGTGTACCAATCTCATCGCGATCCCTCCAATGTCGCTATGTTCCGCATCAACAATACCGACAGGTAGTTCCTAACGATGTTTGACCCTAACAATTACGTTTGAGAAAAAGATGTTTGACCCTAACAATTACGTTTGAGAAAAACGAAATAGAAACGTGACATTAGAACCTTTATCGAGTGTACCAATCTCATCGCGATCTCTCCGATGTCGCCATGTTCCGCATCAACCATACCGACAAGTAGTTCCTAATGATGTTTGACCCTGACAATTACATTTGACAATTGCAACCGATAGGTTGCCACCCCAACATTGCCGTGAAAAACGAAATAGAAACGTGACATTAGAAGATTAAATGCAACTGTGCAAGGACACTAAAAACTCTAGACGACAAAAATAAACAGTTGGAACGACGCAACCTCTGCATGCAAAAGTACGCAACAGGTGATGAGATATATCGTCGTCGTCAAATATCCAATCCTCGCATAATATGCGGCTACGCATGCCAGAGACCACTACGCCACGTGATTCCAGATACACCAGTAACATCTATTGGCGTCACACAAATTTAGTTCATTCCTCAAAAATTATGATGACAAAGTTAGCAGACTCCGTGCTCAAGCGTGGGGATCTGATGACGATCACGTCATCTTCTTGGTCAGATCAATGAGTGCGGCCAGGGCTAATTGCGCCTGATCTGGCGTTCCAGATATTACAATAATGCTACCGTCACTGGTCTCTGGAGGTGGATCATAAACCGTAATGTTTGCACCAGAGATCTGAATATTCACAAAAAATAAATGCTGAGATCCAACAATTGTTACTTTTATGATGGTAACTTAAGTTCTTATGGTTTCATACAGGATAGCATGAATAAACCCTAGAAGAATGAAATAGGTGGGATACAAAAACAAATACTCCCTCCGTCCTAAAAAGGATGTCTTAGATATTTTAAAATTTGGATGTATCTATACACTAAAACGTGTCTACATTCATTCAAATTTAGACAAATTTGCAACATCCTTTTTAGGATGGAGGGAGTACTCCAATTAAAGGGTACTTGCAGTAGGATTGGTAACTGGCTAAACAATGTGATTCCAAATTATAAGAGGTCACAACTTTTAGTACTCCCTTCATCTCAAAATAGATGTTGGAAATTTATCTAAATTTGACTAGACACTATTTAGTCCTCCCTCCATTCCGCAATATAAACCTTTTTAGCAAGCTGTTTTAGGATGCTAAAAAGGCTTATATTGTGGAACAGAGGGAGTACTAGATACATCCAAATTTAGATAAATTTGCGACATATATTTCAAGATGGAGGGAGTAAGAGTTATAGTACAACTTTACATGTTTATTTTGTACCTACCCGGGCCTACATGTAGTAAGTCTAGGAAAACCCAAAACATCATATACCCCCTCCGTTCCTTTTTATAAGAAGTTTTGGCAAGCTAGGGAACATAGGAAGTAGTTCAGAAATTTCCAAAGGTAGAAATGAAGAAATGTCAGAGATGCCAAATATGAATCTTACACAAGAAAAAATGAACTGTGTTTTCGTTAGTTTCAGAATTAAACTAACGAACACCAACCAAGGTCTTAGCCAAATTGATGAACTGAATCTAATGCAGTGATGATAAACATATAAAGTTACATAGTTCAGTAGCAAGACCTGTCTGAGCTGGGCCAGGTAGTACCCGTCATCTCCATAGAGAATACATAAAATCCTCTGACAAGCAGCAACCTCGTATGTCATTCTAATTACAACAGGATCTTTGATTCTCTGGTGACTGGAAGCAGGAGTTATGACAGTGAGATGTCAGATGGATAATTAATTCGTGCATGTTAGTAACATACAAAACGTGCACAACACAAAATACCAAAGGATAGGGACTTTGAACATTGATGCAATCGGTAGTTTGTAGATCAGTTCCGATCATTAGCTAAGGTATAAGTATGCTAGTGTCATTACAAATGATAGCATGGATTGCATCCGGAGAATCACACTAACCCATACAGCCATGGGAACATGTTCAGCCTCATGAGCTAGAACATGAGCCGCCTTATTACAAGATCTACTAACATGAAAAGGTATGCACGCTATTAAAAGGGCCAGGACAAGTAAATTGGTTCATGGCTGCAAATTCATCACTGTATTAAGAAGTTTCTTTTTTCAAAAATCTTAAAAATTAAATGTTAAATTAGTAAAGTTGACACAGAAACATAGATAGCACATTCAATAGTTAAATTTGTTCACCACCATAAGGTTACCAAAACACTAAGTGAATGCTGTTCTTTTCAATTTTACCAGGGTATATCTCATTTGGAAAATGCTTGATGATTTGTTTGAAGTTTAACGCCTCATGTTTCCTGGACAACACTTACCAAGAGTATAAATGACACGGATTTCTAATACAGTGCAAATAAGAGAGCTAGAAATATTTGAAAAGAGCAATTACTAACTGCTCTAAGTTTTTCTCTGCTGCTAGAGTGTTGGCAGGCAGCCGCAGCTAGATAGCATATATTGTTACTAACTACCCCCTCTGTCCCATAATTTTGGTTGTAATAACATCTTATATTATGGATGGAGGGAGTAGAATGCAATCCCAGATGATTCTCGACTTATAGGCAATACTGATGTAGCACAAACCCATTTCTGAAATTAAATAATCTCATCCTCCTTTAAAGATCAAATTATTAGGGCGAAGGTATACTACAGGGTAGTAAAGAAACACTTAAACTGTCACCTTGCAATTTTGTTTTCCTCTGGAGATGTAATCCAAATACATGAGTTGTTAATTCTGTGGTCACTCCCATCAGCAGGTTTCTGCACCCCAGTGATAATAACAGCATCACTCCCACCAGCAGAATTATGTACCTCATTTCTTGATTTCATGATTCCAATGACATTCGCATTAGCAGGTTTCTGCATCCAAATACGTATTTAGTGGCACAAAAGAGAAAATGTGGCTCAGAACTTAATGCTGAAAGAGATTATATGTGAGGTCAAAAAGGACTGAAAATGTGTTTTAGTTGGCAAATAATTGGCAGGAATTTTGACGCATCTTATATACAAAATAAAAAATTATTACTTCACATAAATTTTAGAAGGAAATACAAGGACATCTATTTACGAACCCTGCTCCAGATTAAAAAAAGTAGTAGTGAACTATAAGAGCTTGCAGCCTCTTCTATGGGATGATGTCTTAAAAAAATTGTAACATCGGAATATGGGCCTGGTTTAAAGCTCAACTTCTAAGAATTTCTTTCACTGCTATAATCAACGCTTATTTGTGATGAATAAATAATTTCACAGGTATTCTCTGTGGATTAAATAAAATTAATCCTAGGAAGTTTGCCAAATGAAATATTATGATCCTTTAACACAACTTCTAAATGCAACATTTTACTAAATTGACTTCTTGCATTTATTGCCATAAAAAAATTCAGTACGCTATTTCCATTCCACAACATGGGAGATATCGCAAACAAACTCATAAAGAACAAAAATTCCAAACATGGTACACGCAATTGTTAAATTGTTAGATAATCAGATTGGCGTAACATTGGGTGATACATGACCTCAAGTTCTGAAGAACCAGGAGATCCCAAGTGGAAGGCACAGAAGGAGTTCTCTACTGAGTCTATCTGATTTAAAGAGGGTCCATGATCAATCATTGGGAGATTCTCAGTTGAATTGTAGCCAGCTGAAGAAATTTCGACCTGTCTGCTTGGAGTTAATTCAGTAATATCTGAAGATGTAGCAATAGCATCATCATGCTTGGTGCTCTTAGAAGAGAAAGCATAATTACGAAGTTTGTCGCAAAGAAGTAATAAAGCATTTCTGACATCCACTAATTCCCCAGTGATCTGTAAGGTAAGAAGATAATTTAAATAAGCATGGAGCTATCCAATACAACCATGAGAAGAGCAGCATCAGAAAACAACATCAATCATGGGTAAAAGATAACTCGGGGTTACATGAAGCATAGAGTGGGACGAGTACTCTGGCAGTTAAAATCTGAGAGAAGATTCCAGGGCTATTATGAGAATAGCTACATGAGATGCAAGGCATTTGGTATCTAATGAAATGGAAAACAAAAACAAGAACGACTTCCATATATCACTGCTTAGGAATGCAGAGTAACAACCACAAAGTAAACAGTAAACAAAAGGTTAGGTTCACATAGATCAGGTTAATACTTGTTTGTGACTGCTGTTTCTTTGAAGATCAACAGACCATGCATCGAAACAGAAACATGGACAAGAGAATATACAGATCGTACAGTTTATGACGCATTTTTGTTAAAGAAAAATACTTGCCTGCAGAACACGTTCACAGTGTGAGGCACAAACTGGAACATCTTTCTCATCCATTATCTCAATTCCTGCCCCTGTTGACTTCAAAATTTCCTTGATTACAGAACCACCAAAACCAACTAACCAACAGAATTGGCTTTTGGGAACAAGCACCCTGGCTGAGCATCCTGGCTTGCTGAATGTCGAGCGCTCATTTCTTTCAATCTCCACCATTCTTTCGAAGATACGAAGGATTGCCCTCTGCACTGTGGAGTATGGTCCTGGACTCTACATGAGGCAATAGAAACAAAAATATAATGGATGGATGGGTAATATGTTTAATCAAAATAAAAGCACGGATGTGGTTACGAATCTCAAAATAAAACACCTAAGATGATAAATTACAAGCAAAAATTTCCTAGACTCGTGAAGAGATGTAGAACAAACAATGGGAAGTGCTAATTTTAATGTTCAAACCTCTAGGGCGGAGATTGTTATCACACGTTCCATGCACCCACTGTAAGGATTACCGACGTCAATTGAAGCTCCAGTTTCAGATTCAAAGCTTTTGATAAGCATGCCCTTCATGCCAATCAAACCTCCAGCAAGATTGACGTGACAGAGAAGTCTAAACGAAATCTGCTGTTGATCTTTACATTCGACATCTTGACTAACACCTTGTGGACTATCAATCCTAAGGATAGTGCTGTTTGCATACTGAGTGGACCCCCCTGAGTGCAAAGCTTCGAAATTCGTCTCAGGCACTTCCAAAGTTGTCCCCGGGAGCTCTGGGCTTTCTGTCGTAACAGAAGTCGTTAAGCTGCCAGCATGTAAATCACCTTGAACATAGCTAGACAAAGCAACAATAGCTTTCCTTATGGTGGTTCTGTCTCCAGTTATCTGAAATTTTCAAAAGGAAGACGTGAAATATTAAAACTATCATAGGATGATTGAGAAAGTGCACAGGATAAGGAGAAAGATGATAAATACCCCGTTAAGTTTTTCATTTTATCCTAACCAAAATTCCCCATAACTTTATATGCTAAGTGTCCAGTAAAACAAAACTGAACATGGTCAAAGTTAACAATAATGTAAGGTCTTCCTGACCCTGTATTCATCTTAGAGACCCCTGAGAGTGTATTCCAATTTTTTCACTTTTTGGTTGATAACATAGAAATAGAGATGCACATGACTTATTATGAACTACTCCTTCCATTCCAAAAAATAAGAATATAACATAGAAACAGAGAGGCATATATAACATAGATAACGTCTTATATTTCGGAACAGACTGATAATTGGTTGCGAACTGAAGTAGCCCTATGGCACCATGAGGCAGCTGCACCATAGGCATGGAGGGAGCGAGATAGACCAGGAACTTGGTATAACTATTGCTTAATCTCTGTAAAGAATTCAGGGAGGATACATAGATTTCTTCCTAAGAACTTCAACTAACTTGGGAGAGGAGACACTAATCAAGCATATCTTGTCTATATCTTCCTAACCAACTTCATCTTTCTAAAATAAATGAAACTTGAGAAACCACAAGTTGCTCTCTGCTTCCTTGCACTCCACAATACCATGAGGTTCTGTTACATGAATTTTACAAAACTTTCCCTGGTTCACATAACACTACATGGATTAGCTTATTGTTGAAGTATTCTGGTGAGAACGATGGAAAAGTTTGCCAACCACATACCCATAACTAAAAAAAACACTCACCATTTACTTTCCAGAAGATAATACATGCACCACAAAAAAGGACAACAAAATATCAGAAAACAAAATCTAGAAAAATATCGATTGCCCTATTGTTCTGGTGAGAACGATGAACAGGTTTGTGATGCATATACTCAGAAGTGAAACAAAAATGCAATATATCCATCTAATTTCTGATAGTAAGACATGCACCATAACAAATACTCCTACAACAAATTATGGAGCACATGCCAAATATCTGAAACAACACCTAAAGGAAAAGTATAACATTAATTACAACACAAGACAGTAACAAAGTATAACATTAACATGCAAAGATGCGTCACCTTCACACTCTACAGAAAACATGCCAAATCTTAAGAAGAGTATGCCTGGAATTTGCTTAACAAACCAGAACTTAAACGGAAGGCATGTGAACACTGAACAGTAATCATAGTGGGCTAGTGGGGATAGCCATTGTCCGAAAGCAGCAATTTTTTTCGTAGCAGGTATCCCTAGAATTACACAGAAATAATTTTCACAGAATGCAACTACGCATCCTCCCCTAATTAATGCGCATCATTGTTTGGCCTCGACCTGCGCAGTTCCCTTGAAGAACTACAATTGCAGAGCAAGCACTCACAAATTTAGGATCAATGCCTCCCTTGAAAGAATCAAGTAGGCACTATTTAGCTTCCATGGCGATTTGCCGCTATACCATGATACACCAGCAGAGTGCACGATAGCAATTGAATCATCAAGTAGGCATTATTTAGCTTCCATGGCGATTGGCCGCTACACCGGCAGAGTGCACGATATCAATTGAATCATCAGGGCTAATAGCGAGAGCTTTATACCTCAACGACCTCGTCGGGAGAATGCAGGCTCGGCTTCGCGTTCCCTGCCAACGACGTGAAGCGAATCTCAGCGCCAGTCTCGCTGGCGATTGCCCTCAGAGTCCTACTCCCTTGGGTGTCGAGTCGGGCGGCCTCGACCAGGACCAGGCATGTCACCAACTCGGGGCCCCGGCCCACGACGCGGTGTAGGACCCCGCCGACGTCGATGAGGGAAACGAGGGCCTCCTGCACGGGCGAGAGCTGGAGGGGCTCGCCGGAGGAGGAGGAGGCCTCGACGCGGCGGCTGGGAGAGGTGGGGCCGAGGACGACAGCGACGCGGCTGGCGGAGTCTTCGGGGTAACCTTCGAGGGCATCGACGCGAACCTGGAGCGCGGCGGCGTGGCGGCGGAGCGGGGCGATGGCGGCGTAGAGGTGAAAGGCGTCTTCGTCCCCAAAGGCCCGGGGAAGGAGGAGGCGGAAGACGATGACGTCAGCGTCGGCGCTTGCGGTGGAATCGGAAGAGATGGAATCAGAGGCGGAGGCGGAGGCCGAGGCCGGGGTCGAGGCGGCGTAAGCGGCGTGCGGTGCAAAGTGGGGTTTTGCCCCGGCCATTTGGTCGGTGGTGGTGACCGCGGCGGAAGCGAGGAGGGTGGCAGTGGAGGAGCCGGTGGGGTTTTGCCGTTTTGGTGCGGGTTTGTAGTGGTACCCCGGGGATTTCGAGTGTGCTGTCCTTACATTTTGTCCTTGTTCTTGGACCCGGTGCACAGCACAGTGACTCGCGTCTTCAGTCCACTAACCAGGGCGATACGGACGTGTGTGTCCTGATTAGGGTTGCACAAGCGGTCCTAGTGCACTTAAAAGGACCTATTTGGGTTTCGCTCGGAATTTAGCGCAGAGCAGAGCCCATAAACACTACTCGACCCGTAAACGCAATTTGGTGGTCCGTTAAATCACTCGCGGAAACGCTATTTATAGCGGTTGGCGGGTGCGACCCGTGGCCAAACCCTATCCTATCCGTCGTGCGAGCTCGACCTCTCCGCCGCCGCTGGCCACCCTCCAGCGCTCAAACCCACGTGCTCCGCCGCCCCATTCGCTCTGCCGCTGCAGCCAATCCGCTCGCCTCGCCGCCATGCAACCTAACACCCCTAGAGCAAGCATCGCATCGGCTCTCGCGGTCAGCTCCTCAAGTTCGAGGAGGAGCTCCACTGTAGTCACAGCGTAGGTGCAAAAAAGCGCGACGCGCTCAAGTACGCCAACCAAGGCGCAAAGATGCCCACCTCCCTCGCTCCCTACCCTCTCCCACAAGGTACACCGGTAGCTCGATCTTCTCGGTCGCGCCCTCCCTCTGTGCCTCCGACGAGCTACAACGATAGCTCCAGGTACAACGAGTACGCGACACCTAGGGAAGCGCTGCTCCGACGAGAGCGACGGAGACAAGGTCAACGCTAGGGACTTTGTGATGCTGCTGAGCGTGGACGAGATGACCTCGTTCTCGAACACCTCCATGGAGAAGGTCGCCATGCCCAGGTGGGAGGGGAGGCAGTGAATAAATAGTCGTTGCTGACGGCGCGCTGCTCCGCATGCCCGTCGCTCAGAGCGCGTCCATTTCTACGTCGTCGTGCAGGAGCAGAAGGAGGTGAAGGCTGCCCTCCGCCTCATCGAGCGCCAGGAGGCGGAGGAGCACGAGGTGGAGCATCTCCGACGCCAGCAAATGGGGGAGCCCAGGGTGATCATCGTCAACTCCGACTGAGCGGTGCCACCGTCTTCGCCGCCTCCGTCACCGCGCATCAAGGCTCCATAGGAGCCAAATTTTGGTAGCTTAGATGCGCGCCTTGCTCTAGTTTTACTTTCCCAATTGCTAAAAAGTTCTTGGAGGCCAGATGGTGCTTTCTAGCCTCCGACTGTGGACCGTCCGATCCTCATCTGAACGCCCCGCGCCGGATTGTTTCCACGCGCCCCGCATATGTGTCGTTTTGTTCAAAATACAAGGGGTATCTCCGCGTTGGCCCTGTTTCGTTCCCCATTTTCGCTTCGTCTTCTCGAAGCGACGGTGAAGGAGAGGAGAGTGAGGGCGGCGAGCTCGGTCCTGTGACCCGGGAGGGTGGGGGTTGCTCCGGTGCGGGGGGTGGGGCAGAGTGAAGCAGAGGGCGGCGAGCTTCCGCGTCGACACTGTCGTTCCCGCCGTCCCCGTCCCTCTACACATTTTTCTCCGCGGCGTCTGTGGCGGAGGAGGTACAGAGCGGATTACCTCAACCTGCGGAGAGCTCGGTCCCACGGCGTCTGTGGCGGAGGAGTCTCGCAGCGGGGCGGATCTGCATCCTTGAGCCTCACGGCGGGGCGGTGAGATCTCAGGAGGAGGTTGGGAGCAGCGTTTGACTTCTGCGTCAAGGGAGCTTCGGGGAGATCCATCTCGTGGGGCAGTCGTCCAGATCTACGTCAAGGGAGTTTCGCGGCGAGGGCGGCAACCCGCAGCGGCATCGAGCGGGCGGTGCGGTTTCCCGTGTGACAAGTTTTCCTCATGGAGTTCGTGCCGGAGTTTTGAGCTTTTCCATCGGAGTTGTTTTGATCGAAGACGAAGATTCGACACGGATTTGTCTGCAGCAAGCAACTCCCCAGGTAACCGTACTACTAAAATCTACAAATCCTGGCCCCCAATGTCGACACTCAGTCGTTTTCCCATGGCTAAAATTCCTCAGAAGATGATGTCGTTTGCACCTACCCATTTGTCTACATGGGTGGTATTCACATAGGGATGTTATTCCTGTTCAATCTCCCCCGCTCGTTAAGTTGCAAATCTATGACATATACCTGCATCTGTAAAATGTTAGTGCTATTTTCTGTTTTCAGCTGCGTCTTAGGGGGTGTATCTACTAGGTGTGTCTATTTTCCAGTATGCTTACTTGGTAGCACATGTGATGGATTTTGTTAGTGTAAGATGGAGCAAAAAATAACTCAAAATCCAAACCAAATCAAAAAATTCACCATGAATCATGGCTTAAGTTTTGGTAGTCAGTATAGCATGGTTAAGTTTTCAGTATGCTAAATTGGTTGTATAAATGCTACCTAGATTTTGTGTTTTCTCATGATGTTTGTTTTGAATCCTAATTTGGGTAGTTGTTTTATTTGTGATGGCTAAGTTTTTGTTCCTTTTTGCAGCATGCTTAAATTGGTTCTAAATCTTACCTAGTTGGTTCCCGATGCTTCAATCCTAATTAGTACTTTTTTGTCCATGATTGTTAAGTTTTTTGTTTGTTTTTGTGACATGCTTAATTTTGATTTTCATACTTTAGTGTTGTTCTAAATCATACTTAGTTGTTTTTCTCATGTTGGCTAAGTTGTTGTTTGCGGCATATTTAAGTTGGATCCACAATACTAATCAGTTGGTTCCTGATGTTACAGATATTTTTTGGGATTTTTGATTCACTTTACTTTTCCTCCCAACTTAGTTGTTTTTTCATCTTAGTTAAGCTGCTTTCATCACATAACTAAGTTGATTTGCCAGATTAGCCTAAGTTGCATTTTGTTTTTTAGGGGCACTTTTTTGGGTTGCTTTGATTTCGGTGTTCCTTTTTCGAATTAAGCCTAAGTTGTATGTTGATCATCATCAATATTTTTTGAGTAAGAGGAGGGCTAGCTTTTTTATGTACCCATATGATACGTGCAACCATTATATTAGGTTCATAGAATCAACAAGTCACTTAGAGCTATTTTTGTCAAGTGGTCTATCTAGACTAGTTTTTATGTTCTTTGTGCCATGGCTAACCAATTTTTTTAGGGTCTGTTTTTAACTTGCTTACCAAATTTAACTAACTACTCGTTAACTTTGCGCCATTTTTTGTTGGTAAGTTGCATGCCCATGTGCTTCGCAGGTCGAGGTGAATGCCAGCTGCCCTGCCATGTTAATTTGTTAGGTTTTATTGTGTGTGTTTTGAAGGCATCTACGTTTGTGGGTTTAACTAAGTTATAGTTACATGATTAACTAGGTGCTTTTTTCAAGTGTAGCTAAGTGGCTATTCTTTTTGGTTCCACTATGTTGCTGCTAAGACTAGTAGGTTTAGGACCACCTCTACTCTTTCATGGGGTTGTTGATCTAACTAAATTGTCGAATTAATATCCAGCTAGCCGTTTTTTCAGGTCCTGGTAAGTTGCAAATTTTTGTCATGTGCTAAGTTGTGTTTACTAGATTACCTAGTTTCTTTTTGGGGTACAGCTAAGTTGGTGTGTTGGTTTCCACTATGTTGATGTGGGGGTTGTTGTAGGTTTAAGATCACCTAGTTGCTTTTCAGGGTAGGCTTAAGATCACCTAGTCACTTTTCGGGTTTAGGTAAGTTGTAGTTTGTGACGCGCTAAGTTATGGTTTGTGACTCACTAATTTGGTTCTAAAATCACACCTAGTTGATTCCTGATGGTTTCCAGAAAGTTGAAGCATCTACCCATGGTAGTTGTTTTGTTCGTGATGGATAAGTTTTTGTTCCTTTTTGCAGCATGTTTAAATTGGTTCTAAAACTTACCTAGTTGGTTCCCGATGCTTCAATCCTAATTAGTTGCTTTTTTGTCCACGATTGTTAAGTTGTTTTTTGTGACATGTTTAATTTTGGTTTTAGGATTTTCATACTTTAGTGTTGTTCTAAATCATACTTAGTTGTTTTTTGGATTTTTTAGTTGCTTTTTTTTGGAGATTTTTGATTCACTGTATTTTTTCCCCCAATTTAGTTGTTTTTTCATCTTTAGTTAAGCTGCTTTCATCACATAACTAAGTTGATTTGCTAGATTAGCCTAAGTTGGTTCCTGATGGTTTCCAAATAAAAGCTTTTTGAGTTGTTTTTTTACTCTTACATAAAATTTTGCATACTGGTATATAGCTGCATACAAAATATGGTATAGGTGCTAAGCTGAGTTATTTTTTTACTAGGAACAAATGGCTAAAGTTAATACCAAGCGCGCCCGTCTGCACTTGCCGGAAGCTAATGCAGCAGGGGCGAGCCGGCAAGTTCCTCACAATGCAGGGGGAGATAAATGCACAGGGCGGCTTGAAGGCCCCGCCTGCTCGTACAAGACGGACTGTGGTGTGTTCTTTTTTTCCCATGCATTACTGGTTTTTTTTTCTACAACTTTTTTTTTGAAAATTAAGGATCAATGCTGACCTCGCCTTTTTCTTGAAATTTCTACAGCTTGAAAGGAACCGTGCTTCGCCCACAAGGTTGTTTAAGTTGAACAGTATTTTGTCTCAAGAACAGAAAACTCTAATAGAAGAATGGGGATGGGGAGGGATGTTAAGGGTGAAGGCTAAAGATATGCTAGTAGACCTGAGTATGTGGGTTCTATCTTGCTTTGACCCCATACGGAATGAGCTTGCCATCCCAAGGAGGGGATCAATCCCAGTCAATGCAGATTCATACACAAGAGTGTTTGGGATCCTGAACGAGGGGCAGCCTGTCTGTTATGAGATGGAGACAAAAGCAATTGTGTTCTTCAACAAGGAATACAACATAGAGAATGGCTCAGCCCTAGAGTGGGATGACTGGTGCAAAATGATACAAAACATAGCAGGACAGCAGATATGAAGTTCCTTCATGCATATTTTGCCGGTGTAATAAGCTGCTTTGTATGCTCGTCAACCGCTTCCAGCATCCGTCCCAGGTGCTACAGGTGTCTTTTTTATCTCAACCTATTCCGGAGGACCAATTTCGCCTAGTTTGCTATTGATCAAATTTCCACGCAAGTAAAGAAAATGGGAGCAAAGAAAAAGTCTGTTTGTTGCTGCCTCCATCACCTCGTGGCAATTTGCTTAACCTTTTTATTCTCTTTTTTTTCCTGGCACGAACCAATTTTTGTAACAGATATAGTCATTTAACTGTATGTCCTTATTTTCATATTGCTCCAACACAGATCCTTTATCTCGATTCTTTGGAGGTCAATGAGGAGGTGCACCCTGAAGCAAACTGTCCAATCCGGGCTGAAGCATGGAATGATAGACTTATACAAGCTGTCGCGCGCAAGGACTCTAAAGGCAATGGAGAGTTTGGGAAACTTAGAGTAAGTATCTTTTTTCTCTTCATTTTTGCGCTCGATTTCATTTTTTTTACCAAAACTTAACCATACACTGTTTAACAAGTTTTTCATTTGTGTTCCGTGACATGAAAATATAGCTGAAAGAAGGTGTCGGCCAAACATAACTGATGGACTCTTTGTGGGAATGACAAGGACTGAAGATTTTGTATCGTCAAAGTTGCCGTGGAGCTTTCCATATGAGGTATTAAGTTGCTAGAATGTCTAAGTTGAGTTCAGCAATGTACTCAGTTGGTTTTAATGCTCCATTAAAGTTGATTTCAGTGCTAAGTTGGCAAGTTGCATTTTTGTCATGTGCTAAGTTGTGTTTTACTAGATTACCTAGTTTCTTTTTTTGTTTCCACTATGTTGATGTGGGGGTTGTTGTAGGTTTAAGATCACATATTTGCTTTTCGGGGTAGGATTAAGATCACCTAGTCGCTTTTTCGGGTGCAGGTAAGTTGTAGTTTGTGAGGCACTAAGTTGTGGTTAGTAGATTACCTATTTGCTTTATCCATATGAGGTATTAAGTATGACAAGTTGCCTAGAATATCTAAGTTGAGTTCAATAATGTATTCAGTTGGTTTAAATCCTCCACAAAGTTGATTTTTCAGTTATATACTCAGTTAGTATACAAAGTTGAAATTGATTGCTTTTTGTTCATGATGCTTAAATTGGTTCAAAATCATGCTTAGTTGTTTCCTGGTTTTTTTTGTGAATGCTTTATTTTCATGTTTTTTAGTTGTTTACTCCTGCTGGCCAAGTTGTTCGTTGCGCCATGATTAAGTTGGATCCAAATACTACTTTAGTTGGCTCCTTATGTTTGGTTCCCGATGCAGCATGATCATGTTATGCTTTTTTATACAATCAAAAAACATGCTCATTTTTGGTTCCTGATGTTTTTCTGCCCTATACTTAGTGTTTTTCCTGATGTTGATCCCGATGTTTTTCCTAATTAAGTTACGACATGATCACTTATTTTTTGATTTATCTTTTTTTGGCAGCACAAAAGGAAGATTGATGTTATGCTTGGGGAGTTATGCACTGACATATCAAACAGGCTCGGTACTTTTGTGGAAGCTATTGGAACCATGGAAAGTGCAGCAAGCTCAAGCCATGCTCATGGGAGAAGGAAGAGACAAAAGATTGTCTCAACCGATGGCAACGATGGGGATGATGAAGATGATGAGTCAGAAGACAACAATAAGGAAGATGGTGAATCTGGAGACAACAGCGATGGGGAAGACGTCAACACTAAGGGAAACGATGATGATGAGGATAGAAATGATGGCAATGGATTAGAGAGAGAAGATGAACACGGGGGGTGAACAGGGTGGTGACTTGGACAAGACACCCAGAAGATCTACTAGGCTAACACCAAAAATACCACACGACGGGCCTGCTAGTAACCTGAGGAAGAGGAACATAGATCCTGAAATCCATGTGGCTGCCGGTGCCAGCAACAATGCTCATCTGTCGGGGAAATGGTTATTTCAAGGAACAAGGAGGAATGCAAATGAAGATAACGTAGCACCATCTCTTGCAAGCTTGCCCCGGATACAAACAACTCAAGAAGGTGGAGACGAAGAAACACGCAAACTGACAGAAGAGTGCCTCAAACTGCAAAACTTGGATTTAAGAGATGTGCAGCATCAAGGGAAGAGGAGACACAAAATTGGTGCGCAACGTGGCCGTCCAGACCAGCCATGCTCGCCAATTATCACAGTCACAAGTAGACCACCAACAGGAAAGCAACTGCCAGACCCAGCGGACAGAGCGCCAAATGAACCCGGAGTTAATGAAAACAACTCAGGAACATCAATGCTATCTCGTGAAGTTGGCAAAACATGGCTAAAGGCAACTGCAACTACACCACTGGCACGTGAAGGTGCTCAAAATGCAGGAGCAAGCTACAACAGCAACAACAATCAAAGCAAGCGGGAGGCCACTCGTGAAACATGTCCACCACCTGAAGCAGAGTCACACAAACTGGAAGGCAGGAAATCATGGCAGGATAGATTGGATCAAGCTTGCGATCCACCAAGTTTTGATCTTGGTTTCAGCAGTCCAGAGAAGGACGGAAACCAGTGTCTCAATAGTCCTTCAAACCTCACACAATCTGCACCACACCCTGTAAATCTAGAAAATGAAAGGTTCAGTTATGTTGATGATTGGGATAACCAGACATGGAGAGAAGCTGTATCGGCTGTAGAAAAAGTAGAAAGGGAGAAAGGTATCCACGAAACAAGCCATGTAGGTAGCGAACACCTGATACTGTCCCAAACACAGCAACAAAGGCAGGGAGCAAGGAAATATCAAACTCTAATGCAGCTAACAGCACTTCAAAAATAGAGTGTCTACAAGTTTAGGGAACCAATCCCGTGGGTAGTAAGCATGCTGATACTAGGTTGAATACACCAGCAAAGGCAGGAAGGGGGGCCACAGTGAACTCTGATGCATCTGGCAGTACTACAGCTGCAGAGCATCCACAATTCTAGGAAAGAAGGATTGTCAGGCAGGGACCTTACATGAAATCACGCTACTTCTCATATGTTGACAAAAGGGTTCACACATGCTCAGCTGATGTGAAAGAGATATACAACACGGTTACATCAAATGGTAAAAGAGCTGGGAGGGGGCAAGACACTGACAAGACACCAATAATTGTCAACTACGAAAAGTTCTTTGTTTCACTAAGAGACCTTGCCAACTCAATGTTGCCAGGAGGATGGGTGTCGAATACTGTAATGGAACTTGGAATCGAATCCATAATGCTACGAAAACTCAAGAAGATCAAGAATCTTGTCATGCCTCTAAGGGTTTCGGTAAAATGACCTCCACAATCCCTTTTCTTTCTTGTTTCTGTTTTTTGCTTTTTGTTCATAATGCAAATAAGTTTGTAGAATCCAGTTAGTTGAGTTGTTCTGGTCAAGTTGCTTAAGATGTTTTACATAATGCAATAAGTTGTTGTTAAATTCTAACCAAGAAGTTGTTTCGTTCAACAAGCTCAAGGTGTGCAATATATATGGCTAAGTTGATTTTTCAGATCATGCTTTTTTAGTTGATCATTTTATCCTCTAGAGCAATTTTTGATGTCGCGGCATGCTTAAATTGGTTACTGATTTTCCTTTTTTTAACTTAGTTGCTTTGTTCAACAAGCTTAAGTCATGCACTATATATAGGTAAGTTTGATTTCCAGATCATGCTTTTTCTAGATTAATAGTTTCATCCGACAGGGGTAGTTTTGGATGTCGCAGATTGCTTAAGTTGGTTACTGATTTTAACTGAGTTGTTTTATTCAACAAGCTTAGGCTGTCTTTTTATCATCGCGCCTAGTTAACAGATGCTTTTACATCATCATGATTTTAATTGACTATTGAATTTATTTTAAGTTGCTTCTATTAGCATACATAAGTTGGTAACTGGCACTCCAGAATCAATTAAGTTGGTTTTGCAACTTGTGTTAAATTGTACATAGAATGTAGTTAAGTTGGTTTTTACATTCTCATTTTTGCATGCTTTTTTTTAAGTTTGAGTTATACATCTTCTTCATAAGTTGTATCCTAAAATGCTAGCACCTTGGTTCAGTTAACTTGCTTAAGCTGTTTACATATTTAAAACAAGTTGGTTTCCAGGAATTATATCCATGAACATGTTTAAAATTCACAAGTTGTATTATAAAGTACATTTTTTGGTTCGGTCAGCTTGATTAAGTTGTCTGCAAAAAACAGAGAAGTTGATTATCCCAATTGCTAACCCACCATAATCGGTTGCTCAACTTGTTTTTAAGTTGTACCTAGAATGTAGTCTTTTTGATGGTTTTAACTTCTCATCATTTGTATTGTGTTTTTTACCCTAGTTTTCCCTGATCTCCATCCTTTTTTTAGTGAGGTGCATAGTTTGATTTTTGTGCACTTAATGTACTTTTTTTTGCCCCCCCTAATGCACATTAATATCGTTTTTTGAGCAGTCCCTTTTAAAAGATCTTGATTACAACAAAAGAGAGCTTAAAAAACATTTTGGAAAGGCTACTGCCCATCTTGATAGGAAAGACAGTGTAAGTACTTTTTGTCCATACCATTTTTTTCGAAAAGGCTACCGCCCATTCTAAGGATTGGAAACCATTTTTTTCAAATGAAACAACACATGTTTTGTTGTCTGTACTTGAAAATATGGCACCAGACACAGCAGCCCCTGTCAATCACTACTGGCTTTTCGTCATTAACATAAGGGACAAAAGATTTGAGGTTCTTGATTCCATAAGGTCATTCGAAGACAAAAAATGTCAAGCAAAAGTTGAGGAAATAGTTGCTCCCATCAAGACTTTATGGGAAGAGAACTATCCAAGTTTAACTGTACAGATCGCGACATTCAGAGTTGAAGATATCAACCCTCCAAAGCAGGCGACAAAGTGAGTACAGTAAACTTTAACCTGCTTCAACTAAATATCTTTTTTTCCTCTATTGTGTATAAAAAGTTATCTACTCCTATGTTTGCCTACTTTTGCTTTAAGTTGGTTTAGTCAATATGCAAAAGTTGTCGGACAGAATGTATATAAGTTGTGTTTCAAGACAATCTTAAGTTGTTTTGTCCAGAGAATATAGTGTAACTTTAAAATCAATGAGCATGGTGAGAATTTGGGAAAACCAACTTTTTCTAGTTTTTGCAGATAACTTAATCAAGCTAACCGAACAAAATTAGTGTACTTTTTTAGAATATAACTTGTGAATTTTAATTGATTCTAGAGTGTAAGTTGTTTCTAGTTCTGCAAATTTAACTTTTTTTACTAACTTGTGTTTCTTTTTCTTTTGTTTTTGTTCAAAAATGCAGCAGTGAATGCGGAATTTGCACTTTGTTCAATGCAGAGCACTGGAATGGAAGGAGTCTCCCCAAATATGATTCTAAAAATCTTGCAAACATCAGGAAAATTCAGACTCTTACTTGGGTATCATCTATGAAGAACACCACCAACTGGAAAGCAATCCTCAAACTGAAATAAGGTATACACTAAAAAAAATCCATATTACATATTGGAATTTTTCAGACTCATACATGGATATCATCTACCAGCTACTTATGGCCCAACCTATAAGCACACGTCGTGGCGTTATGGCCATGCTGATTGCACACGGTACATAGACTGAATTTTTTTGCTTGCAACTCAATACCAGATGGTATTCGCCCTTTCTTCCGACCTTTAGTATTAGACCTGGGAGGGTTTAGAACTACAAATTCTTCTTCTCTTGGCACAACCACACCACATGCTGCTGCATAGAGGGTACCCCAGTCTGGGGTGCCAATTCTTTTCCATGTACTTGTTGGTGAGGCACAGCGAGGGCAAACGGAATTGCAGTCGATGTAGGAGGGAAAACCGGTGTTTTGCATGTCTGAACACTCGACGATGGGTACTGTTGTGACAAATGCACAGTGCCTGAGGGGGTACCCGAATGAGGACCATGGGCTGATGCGATAGGCGATGCCAAAAGCACATTCTCTCTTGTAGATGGCTGTGGCGGGTGCATATGCACTGATTGTTTGAACCATTTTTTGCTGGCACAATCAGCATGCTGACTGATAGAACCTTTCTTTGGGTTATTTTCTAGCTGGGGACCTGCTGGCTGGGGACTTGCTATTGGTGCACGGCGCACATTAGGAGCCGTAGGAGTTGCACGTTGCACATTAGGAGCTAGTGGTTGTTGCTGCACATTGGGATTTGCTGTATGTTGTGGCACATTATAGTTGACGTTTGTGTTTGTTGTTTTCTTCTTCCGAACTTTGTTCAGTTGCACAAACTCTATTTTCATCTCCCTAATGTGTCTACAGGCAATGGCTTCGGCTTGATCTGATTCACTAAGTACTTTAGCCATTTGCACAAATGATCTAGACAAGTTTGCAAAGAGCAGTTTCTGCCGTTACACTTCAGGCATCACATCATCTTGTACTAGATCTGTAGGAAATGGTGCATCCTCAATTGCTTGCTGGGTCCACCTTTTTAATATGAAACACTCTAGTATTGCATCAATACCTATATGCGTAAACACCTTTAACACATGGCAGCAAAAAATGCCATCGTGTTGGATCTTGCAACAATCACAGTTGAAGTGTCCACCATTAGCATTTACCATGTAGTTCCTAGACCCATAGGGATAGCACCCAACATTATTAGGAACCAACAAGTACATGTTCAGCCCTGGCGTTTGCACATTGTAGCGGCTAATAAGTTCCAATTCTAGGCTGAACCGTAGGTAAATGTCCTGAGTATAAACAACCAGTGCATGCTTCTCTATTGGAAACGGGGACCATGGCTTCATCTCAAGCTCATCTGTCCGATAATCATTGTTTCCTTCCTTGCCCAAAATCTTTCCTTGGATTTTCTCATACTACCTAACAAAGTGCTTGATTGAATTCTCGGGGTTTATGTAGCGCTTTAGAACTGCATTGAACCCTTCACTCCTTTGAGTTGACTGCAAAAAAGGGAAGAAGCGCTGCCTGAAGTAGCATGGAACCCAGGTATGAGCATTCTTTTTTAACCAAGCAAAAGTCTCATTCTCAGACAATCCCCACTTCATGACCAGTTCAGTCCAACTTGCTTCAAACTCTTCAACAATCATACTTTCATAAATGCATTCATTAAACTCATCAGCTAGACCAGGATGACGCCCAAGGAATGAACCTAGCTTCTCATTAGCTTTTTTCATGATGTGCCAACAACAGTTTCTATGCCAACTATCAGGGAAGATGGCTGAAATGGCTCTCCCCATAGCCCAGTCCTGATCCGTGATAATGTTGGATGGCTGCAAGCCATGCATCGCTTCATGGAATTCTCTAAATAAGCACTTAAAACTTTCTTCCTTCTCATCTCTAAGAAAACCACAGCCTAACATAAATGACTGCCCATGCCTGTTTATACCAATAAACGGAGCAAATGGCATGTTGAAGTGATTTGTACAGAATGTTGTGTCAAATGACACACAGTCATGGTATGCTTCTGCATATGCTTTCCTTGCAACACTGTCAACCCAGAATATATTTTCCACTCTATTCTCCGAATCAAATGAGAATTTGTAAAATAAATTTGGGTCCTTCTGCTGCAACTCCTTGAAGTATTCAAGCGTTTCACCAATGTCAAGCTCCCTGTTTTCACTCCCGAATTCAGAGCACATGTTCGATATTGTGTTGGGCCCATATGGGACAAATGCATCTTCACCATAAAATTTAGACATGACCTCCATCATGCGCCATATTTTCATATGCAAAACAAACACAAGAGAATGTTAGTAAGTTTAAACATATTTCTTTGTTCTTTGTTTTTGAGAACGTAAGCAACATTGTGCGAGAGTTAGCTTTTTTCTTCATAAACAAACCTGTTTCTAAGTTGCAATTATGTAGGCATCTCAGGAATTCCTTGTCATCCACTTGGGATACCCCTGTGCGATCTCAAGTACTTTGTGAGAGATGGCTTCACAATCATGGGATGATTATGCTCAGCAACAAAATATGTCACCTCCCACTTGTTATCAATCAACTTGACAAAAATCCTAGATGGGCATTTTTTTTTCTTATTAGTTCTCTCTTGCGCTTAGCTCCAAGCCTGCTACTACTTTTTGATCTTGATGGTCCACCTTCTCCATCTTCAGCACCATCACCATCAACTTGAACAGGGCTGACATCTTCAACCACAATCATCCTCTCTCTTTGCTCTTCTTCTTCCATTTTGGGCCTGCGATACTTGTTGCACACAAATTGCTGTTTTTCAAGTGTATTTGTGTGCTTATCCCTCTTTGAAGTATTAGACTTGATTGAGAAACCAAGATTCAGAGCATAAGCATTGTAATGTGCTCTTGCCATTAAAACCGTGTCAAACCTCATCCCAATGAAGGGTTGTTGCGGGCTCGATGCAACTTCCTCGTTCATGCCGACAACACCTTCATCCAAGTCAGGGAAAGTGGTAGAGTTTGTATGCAGAGCAGCCGCATCCATGCTATGGTTGCCAGCAGCAGGCGGCGAGGCATTGTGACACGGGCCTCTGCCACTGTGTTCAAAAGAACCACCACCCGCCACACCTTGCTCATGCACCACTTCGTCTAGAGATTCACCAACAACGTCTGCTACGGGAGGCTGAGTGCAAAACTGCGGCTCCACGACATTGGTATTGTCATCTTCTACAGGTGGGGGGGCATTTAGATCCAAACCAGTCATCCTGCAAAAATGATAAATAGGAGTCACTATTTGATTTCATCTAAAACCAAATTATTGAGTTTTTTATCATGCTGATAATGAAATATATCCATACTTATATGATTTCACACTTTTTTGTAGACTTTTCTTTCCACTGCAAAACAAGGAAAACTATGCAGAAAACAAGGAATCATCGGGTCAAGGGGGAAGTGTAACATGAAGATACAAAGTTGTCCTTTTTTCTCTATGTTTTTTGGATACTATGCCCAGGTCCCTTTTATGTGTACTGAACCCCGCAGCGTATCACACCAAGTTGGTTTCAGCAAGTTGCTGAGTTGGTTTCAGAAAGTTCCTATGTTGGTTCCAGTGAAAATGCTAAGTTGGTTTTCCAGAAAGTTTGCCCTAGTTTTCTGTTCTAAGGTACTACATGGGAGGTTCTGTTACTACTCGATGGTACCTATGCTTGTGTGTACTGAAATCAAAATCTCTGTGTACCACAACATGCTGGAGGTAAGTTCCCTACCATCTGATCTGTCCCCTACCCACTACTGAGTTTTTTGAATCGATCCAGATGCTAGAGGTAAGTTCAGAGATAGTAGGGTAGAGATTTTATTACCTGCTTTTTTATGGGGGAGGTCCTCCAGAAGAAGGCCTGTGTAGGTCAGCATACTTTCACCCATGGAGGTCTAGATAAAGAGGAAGGGGAGAAGGGGGGGTGGGGGAGACGCTTTTGGAGAAGAAGATCTGGGAGGTGGCGGCGCTGGTGGGGGGAGACGTGATGGAGGGGAAGACGCGATGGGATCGGGGTGACGCTAGGGGGACGTGGGGGAAGACGCGTTGCTCCCGATCGAGGGGGGGGGGTTCCGGAAACGAAAAGTGAGCTGCTCCCGATCGAGGGTTTCCTCGGGAAACTAAGCGAGGGTTGGGTTCGACTAGCCAGCCCCCGGAGGCTCGCTAGCCACGTTCTTTTACTTTTGTGATGCATTATGTAAATTATGTTGGTTTGAAATGCGTGACAAACTCTGAATCTTGCTGTTCGTGTTTGTTGTTCTCTGAATTTTGCCGCGAAGGCAATCATCGCAAGATTTTAAAAAAATAGTTTTAGTTTATAGGTTCTGCTCCTTTCTCGTGTGTTTGCAAACCATATTTATTTTTTCAATGCCCTCTATCAATGTTTTTATAGGCCAAATAGATAGAGAAGACTTAGGTCCAAAACACCATGGATATCACAAATTATACCGCATCCTTCCATCCAGTGGCAGATCCAGAAATTTGTTAAAGCCTAGATGCGACACAAGGCACCAAAAAAATTCTCAGACAGAAATAAGCTTCATGTGGAGCAAAAGCAGTTTTCACAGTAGTTTTAGTGCGAGGACACGAATACAATACACTACACGTTCCCAACATCTTCCAATGTTCACAAAAGTCCATAACACACTCGAATGCTCACAAGTTTAAAATACATTCAAACGCGCATATGCGCTAATATGATGTGCTAATTAGCCCTAGGCCTACGAGGTAAATGTTTCCTTCTCTTCTTCATGGCTTTGAAACCGTTGAGCAATAACATCACTATCAATTTGTCTAAATATCTCCCGCTCACTGTAACATATTATCAAGTCATTGAACCATCCATTATTGAGCTTTTTACACAATTTGGACTTGACAATCTTCATTGCCAAAAAAGCCCTCTCGACTGATGCGGTTGACACTAGTATTATTAAGGACAATTCAATAAGCTTGTAGAGCAATGGGAAGACCAAATGCTTCCCCGTTTCAACCATCTTTGTAGCCAAACTTTTATGACTTATGCAAGTATAAAAAGAGGCATGGATTCTTACATGGTGAATGTAATTCTCAAGTTAGACTCTTATAGTTGCTCGGTCATCATTGGAGAAATCCATACGATAAATTGAAGATGAGAGAGCAAACTTGTCCACATTAAACAATGAGAAGGAGTTCTTTGGACTAAGCCATGAGAAGCTCTCCAATACCTCCATTGAAGCTTCACAAAAGCGATGATTCATCTCAACACATATCTTATCAATAGCAACATAGAAGATATCAACTTTGTAGAAATGAAGGTTATTGTAGGTCATGCCATCAAGACTTGAACGACCCCAAATCGTTATTTGTCCAGCCATTTTCGGAACCGGAATACCCTTTTCCATGCAAAATTGTTGGACCTCATGAAACAAGCCATTCCAACCAATTTCTCTCATACAAGCCAAACGATCTTTCACATCATTAACTAATTCCATTGCATGCACAATATTTAGGTCTTTCGAGTGCAAAACATGTGAAAGTTCATCTGTGATGGCAAGCAACTTTATCATTAGCTTTAAAATTAAAACAAATTTGTAGTCCTCCATTTTCTCTATCCAACCCGCTGCTTGGGTTAATCCACGACTCTCATCATTGACCACACGGATAATATGCAATGATCACATACCTACAACAAAAATATTATAAGAAGGTTCAATAAAAGAATTGAACAATAGGTAGAGTTAATAACAACAAAATATTATGAGTCTACTGACATCGACATTACCGCCATTTGCTCTTTCATGGATATATCACGTGATTCATCAATAAGAATGGAGAAGTTCCTATCACCAACTTCTCCCATAATCACCTTGGTGACTTTGTGTGCACAACACTTGGAAAGGTCCTTTTGGATTTTTTGATAGATCATTTTGGAATTTCCACCATGCTCATAAGCATTATTCACTTTTTCAATTTTTTTCTTTAATCCAATCTACCATCTCACCGAAGTTGCCCTTGTTTAATGAACTAAGAGATTAATTATGGCCACAAAATGTCAAGCCTTGACCAATGAGAAACCTTGCACAATGCAAGGAAGAAGTCAAATGGATTTTATATAGTTCTTCGGATTCCTTGGATGCACGAGCAAGATTACTAGAAACACTTTGTCTTTGATTGCAAAAATCATCCCAATGCAACCTTGCATTATTATGGTCACTATTAACACCACCATTGTGTTCGGGTAAAGCTTTGTAACCATGCTTCCAATCACTAAACCCGGTTTTTGTGAAGACATCATTACCAAAACGGTTTACACTTCCAAGTGGTTTAAAAAGAAAGAAATAGAAACAATATGCCTTATCACGAGACTCACTATATTTTACCCAATCATACTTAGCATACCATGCTTTCGATAACGCTCTAGATGCCATATTTTTTAGGAAAGTCCATAATTGGTTGGGTTGGACCCTTCAAAAGGTATGTTCTTTTCACTTG
This sequence comes from Avena insularis, assembly GCA_023614405.1. Lineage (NCBI taxonomy): Eukaryota > Viridiplantae > Streptophyta > Magnoliopsida > Poales > Poaceae > Avena > Avena insularis. The sequence continues at coordinate 319,559,394 of CM042686.1, forward strand.
GTCTTGCACTTTAGGATGGTATTCATTGATTTGTTTTCTAAGAGGAGGATCACACACAATTTAATTTAGATTAAACACATCATCCGCCTCATGCTCCACTTCCTCTTCATCTGCAACATTTGGTTGAAGTGGTGGTTGTGATAAGCTTGTATCAACCAAAAACCTCCCACTTCATGTAATTTGAACAATTTTATTAATACTTCAAGCCTCAAGTTCAAATTATTTTATGAAATTTACAAGTCAAACCGTCCTCAATTACCATAGATTTACAAGTCAGATCCGAAATTGACCAGAAAAAGAGGAATGGAAAATTAAGAAAGTAATACATGTTTGTCTTCTGCCTGCTGAATTGGAGCCCAACGACCCTGCCGGAGTAGACCCCGTTAGGTCACCTCACTTGTGCTTCCGTCCATCAGATGCGGACGATCTTGACTGCTGTTGCTTCCTAGGACACCTCATGTCACCATCACCTGAAGTATTTGTAGTAGCCACTCTCGTTCCACCTCCCTAGTCTTCATCTCCGTCCTCCATGATCTGCTGGCCGGGATTGGGGAATCGGGGCGACCGTCTCCGATTGGGAAACTAGGCAAGGGTTTCATTTGGGAGTAGGGACAGAACAACTCGAGTTGTCGAGGAAACCGTGTACATACGTGCGAGCTGGTTGGGAACTTGGGATCAATCTATGATTGCCAGGCTGCCTCGCTATGCTGATGCTTCCTTTTCCACCACAAGGCCCAGCCCAAGCCCATATCCTCAAGGCCCACCAACATAACATGCCCAGTTTGCCATGATTTTCCCCTAGATAGATGGGATTTTGTCGCTGTTTTCACTCTCATGCACAAAGCGAGCGCTAATGAAGCCTGAGCAAGCTCCAGGAGGGAGGAACGCTGCACCCGCTCGTGCTCACTATCCCGGACAACAGTACGTCTCACACCCCACCTTTACCCACGCCTCAAGGACCCCCTCATGGTGTACTTGTGATCAATTCGACGACATTTGGTGCCCACCGTGGGGTATGTGATATTCGGACCTGTGTTCTGGGTGGAATCTGTGTGTATCAGAATCAGCAAAACAATCACCATCAGTCGCGTTCTCTATGCTAGCGACGTCCCCCTTGTCCTTCTCGATGAGACCTGGATTCGGGATAGGGAGGTCGTGATGAGCAACACCATCCTGTCAATCTGCAAGATCGACATCTACCTCGGTTTCGCTGCACCTGCCCAACCCACCCTGATGGTGATGATAGAGGTGGAAGAAATCTCTAGATCTACTCTGCCCGTGGAGGCAACAGAGTTCTGTATCTTAGAAAAGCCTAATCCCACCTAACCCACCACTGAGACGGAAATTGTTGAGAAATAAAAGGTCAGATCTAAAGAAGATCTCCCTCGGGAGATCTAATCTCACGAAGACCAAACCTATAACAACTCCGGATCCGGCTCTGCCGATGCTGGAGCAGGAAAATCGCTTCTGAGGCACAAAGTGAGGCAGATGATGCTGCACCCCAATGTCAACATGGACATTGTTCTCGAGACCATTAAAAGTTTTAAGGAAGCCAACGTCGAACGCCTCACCCACCTCAGAGCGCATGGATCTCACTTCGTAGGCTACGTCGGCTCTGGATTTGGCTGTGCCGATGCTAGAGATGACAATGACTCGGTTTTGGACGCAATTGGAATAAACACCGACACACTGGCCTCCCTAGGAGAGTCCATGACGTCGACAGATTTCTGAGCGTATGACGAAGAATTTGGAGAAGACATCAACTCCAGTGCTGCGCATGAAGGAGAAGAGTCACATCCAAGTCCGTACAACACTATGGACGAGGATTAAGTCGAAGAACACCGCCACTCGGAAGATGACATGGACTCAGAAAACATCCGGGGGTCCCGGTGTCCGAAAGTACTGATGGAAGTTTATCCTCAGGAAATGGACCCAAAGTCGTATTTGCCACTAGTACCCAAAAGGCCAACAAGGAAAATAAGAAGAAGAACAAGACTCCACAAGTAGATCTTCTAGAAGAAGAGAAGGTCGACGAGGAAATCTAGATGGAGGATTCAGACGGCACTCTGATCCCCTAGGAACCAGAAAAATCTTTGGTGGATGGACATGTGGTTACTCCTAGTGCCCATGAAATCTATGGAGAAGCATTAACAGCGCCGATCCCAAGTACTTCGGATCTTACACTAGAGGATCTGGAAGAAATGGCTCATGCCTTAGAAGCATACCACTTGAGACTCTTAGACGAAGCAGCTCACCTTGTCGAGGAAAAGCTGCGCATCAACATCAACATTGCAGGCACACAACATTTCAACTCCCTGTAGCATTAGAAGACTCGGAACGGCCCTATAATGGCCAACAAAAATCCGGATTTCCACAAGACCCTCTTTGAGGGAAAAACACAGACATTGTCATAGGAGAGTCTCAGCTTGACAGCAAGGGGAACCGAGTGTACAACATGTCGGTGGAAAACACTATCGTGGCCTGAGAGATCCTGGCAAATAATCTAACTCTAGAACAGGTCCGGAAGTGTGTAACGCTATTGGCAACATTAATCATGACCCCATCGGGAACGGGATCGATGTCACTGTTCCGACCCTCGAGATTACACCTACTCAAGGACCGACTCTTCGGGATAGCGACATAGGACCGCACGTGATTGGAGCAATGTCACTCTAGTTGCGGCATGAGACATTGTAGCAGAACTGGTTCCACATCAACCTCCCTGACAACAATCTAACAACCACATGTAAGAAAATGAAACACGATGTCGAGAGCGAGATTGGCAGCAAATGCCACCTGCTAGACACACAAGCCATCCGGCTGAACCTCTCCACAAGGATGATAACACCAGATGGAGAAATGACGAAAACCATGCTGGATCAGACAGACAGGGTGGTCGTCATCATGAAGACCCGCCTCAGAGCCGACATCATGATGTTCTAGATGGAGGACGATGATGAGCCGAAAATAACCCACCGGAGACTCTGTCCCCACCAGATAGTGACCATAATGGAAATAACCCACCATAGCCTCCGTCCCCACCAAGGCAATGATCATAACGGCTCCCATGGGAGCCAGGGAGGGCGTTGGGGCGGAGGAGGTGGTAGAATAAGCAGAGATCCATCTCCATAGTCCTGTAGCCACGACGAACATCCGACATGGCACTCTCTTTCACCAAGTGACGAGGATTAAACTCATCAATGCCCATTGTTATGGACTTGGGTTTTGGAGAAGAGGGGAGCGCTGGAGGCATCGGTCGGCTAGCAAACAAGCACACAGGGACGCAAGGTTTACCCAGGTTCAGGCCTCGTAGAGGACCCTACTCCTGCTTGTCTGCTCTTGAAATTATCGAGGGAGTCGAAAGTTACAGGCGTGCGCAGATGCAATTTGGTGATGGTGTGGAAACTTGTGATTGTCCTCCTTGTCGCCCTCTCCTAGCCTTTATATAGATAGGCCAGGTCTCGGGACAGCAGGTCGAGTCAGTTACAAGTTAGGGTTTTCCCTTTAAACTTTCTATCTTGTCTTGCCGTGTGCTGCAAGCAAACAGAGTCTCCTTAGGTCACCCGAATCTTTGATTGGGCCTTGGCAGCATCATGGGCTTCTGCTAGACTGGACCGTATATACCAAACTTGAGTACCTGTAAGGTATGCCCATGTCAGTAGCCCCCAAGTGTTCGGTTGAATCGCAGATTCGAGTGGAGACTTATGAAGTCTTTCGAGTGCTCGACCGAGCATGTTTTCGAGTGCTCTGATTTGTATCATAGGGATTGTTGATATACATGCCTGATTTATCCGATATATCGGGATCAGTTAACTACCTTAGGGAAAAACAACGCAATCTACTCAAACTCGAGTGCCCGGACTCGAATTCGGAGAAGTGCTAGCGTAATTCGACTTAGGCTGCGGAGGTCTTATAGATTCGAATCCCAGTGTATAAGTGTGAGCACTCGACGCGTCCGTCAAGGCTTATTTCATCGTGCCTGTAGGCACGGATCATGTCTGGTAGAGCACAGTAGGTGCATTGCCAGGCCTTATTCAGGTCTTATCTTCACACTGTAGATGTGGCATCGGAATTTTGTCATCGTGGAGATGATTTGGGTGGCCCAGGAGACGTAATCTCTTTGCAGGGAAAATATGAGGCGGAGTCGCCAAAGCTTTCGAGTGTGGATGCAGTCAACACATAGTTATGTATAAGAAAAAAACATAGGGTTCACGGCCAGCGCTCCCGATGGGAGTAGCCCCTGAGTGCCTATTCAATTCGTAGACTCGAGTGGGGACTATAATTATTTTGCGACTGCTGTCGTCTTTTGCTTGTTTCAGTCAAATGTGCTTTTAGTGATCCCTATGGGAGTAACCCGAAGTCCATAGTCGAATCGTTGATTCGAGTGAAGTGTTTTTCCGAGAAAATATGTTCTCATAATGCTTGGATGTCTTACAAAGTTTCTCGGGTGCATGGCCAGCGCTCCTATTAGAGTAGCCCCTGAGTGCTTGGTTGAGTCGAAGACTCGAGTAAGGACTAGAGAAGTCACAGAGTGCTCCTGCTGGAATTTGATGACGTCAGTGCTGACGATGAGGTGATCTCAGTTGCCCGCATGAGCGGTTTTGATGGGACGTGACGAAGAGGTGGGTCCCATTTCTGACTTGGATTTGACCGGGCATGCATAATCTTTGGTTTTAACTGTGTCTCCTCGATTCTCACGCGTAATAGGGGGAGTGGCGCGATGTTTCGTGGTTTTCATTGCCACGCATTGATATTGATTTATGCCACACATCTGGCTGGTTCCTTCCTGGTTATTGGATGGCATCTTCGGTGAGGTTAAATATGGATCTGATGTGCGGTAAATTCCCCACATCTTCATCTTATCGCTCGCGCACTTCTGCCATTGCTGCTTCTGCTGTTCCATTGCTCTCATTTTCCTTGTGGCACTGGACCAACTTTGCACTTTCCTGAGCTACTTCGTGTGCTCCCACCGCAAGCGCCAGATGGGAAAGAAGAAGGGAACCTCCGCCGCTGGATTTGCGGCGGTCACTGTTGCAGCCAAGAAGAAGGGCACCGCCACCGCGGGCACCAGCACTGCCGCTAGAACTAGGAAGAAGAAGGGCCCAGGGACCCGCATCACGAATGGGTCGCGACATGCATCCACCATCAAGCGTTCTGAGATCTTCACCCAGCGTCAGGATGGGACGCTCCCCACCGCAGAAGATGATTGTCGCATCCCCGGTGACGAGGTAATCCCCAGTCCTCCTGCTGGGTTTCGAGTGATGTACCTCGCTTTCATCATTCGCGGTCTGTCCCTCCCCCTTCACAAGTTTGTGAGGGGGTTGCTTTGTTTCTATGGGCTCCAGCTGCATCAACTGACCCCGAATTCTATACTCCACATTGCCTGCTTCATTACTCTCTGCGAGTACTGGCTCGGAATTGAGCCACACTTTGGGATCTTTAAAAAACTCTTCAAACTGAAACGGCAGTCGGGCTTTGGATCTGTAGTCTACAATATAGGATGCTGCGATATCCACGTCAACTCCAACATCACCTACTTCGCAATCAACTTCAATGCATCCGTCCAAGGGTGGAGGGAGAAGTGGTTCTACATTCGTGATCAAACATTAGATGGAGAGCACTACGGACTCGCGCCCTTTGACCCGGCTGCAATATGCAAAAGAAGGAGGTCGTGGAAGAACATTGATGCCCGACGAGGCCGAAGAAACAGAGCCAGCATGTCTGCGACTTCGAACGCTGCATAGGCAAGGAAATAGGCGGCACAGATCTCATCTCAAAAGAGAGATTCACACTCGGATGCACCATCGAGTGAAGCCACTGCAAGCTAGGGTGCATCCCATGTGCTGCTGGACTGGCACTAAGGATGTTACTCACATCTCAAAAGAGGGAATTTCTTTGGGCAAGGTCGATAGAAGGTTTCGACTGCTAACCAAGCACACCGCCAAGGAGGACCTCCCAGGTGACTCAGTTGTGTCTCCCTTCTGTGCAAGCAATCCTCTGCCTGAGGTGGATTACTCTTTGAAGTTTTCTTGATTTTCGATTGCCTGTTAGGTATCTTTTATACTGATGCTTGGTTCTGTTTTTAGGACTGGAAGGTGGCCACCAAGTTGCCTCGTCAACCCGAGGGAATAATTCCGTGTGATGCGGAAGATGAGGATGAGTCGGGCTCTACCGTCCCTGTTGGATAGGAGAAGGAAGCCCCCGAGTCTAGCGGGCACGAGACTCGCAAGCGCTCATGAAGCAAGGACTCGGGTGCCTCTTCGCCAACGACGCCGGAGGGTACCCCGACTGTAGCAGAGGAGCAAATCCCTGCCATGCCTATGCGTGCCATGACTCCTCCTTCGCAAAAGAAGTTGAGGTTACCGAAGGAGTCGTCTGGGGATTCCTTCAACCTCGCTAAGTTTGACGGGTATGTGTTTATATTCTTGCTAGTTCATCCTGTCCTCCCAAAATCTGTCCTTCTGAAGTAGTTCTAGGTATTTTTGTAGTCAAACAGCGTCATCATCGTCTGATGACTATCGCTTTGTCAAGGAGACTAGAGTCATGGACTCCAAAGACAACGAGGTGGCGGTACCATCTCCTTCTCCTCTGATGGCGGCCTACTCCGGTGCCAATTCTTCGAGTTCCCCCATGCTGGGGAGCATCAGATTGTTGCCCGGACGTCGATTCTGAAAGAATCTTCAGAGTCCCTAGAGGAACACGTGAGTTTTCTCGTGTCGCTAACAGTCGAATTTTATGTTAATGCTCACGCTGTTTCCTTTTTCTTGTATCCTATCATGAAGAATTCTACTCGCCTCACCAAGCAGATCATTTCCTTGGGTCGACAACATGCTTTGCTGGAAACCCGCCACTGTGCCTTCAAAGGTCACCTTTATACTTTTTCTCTGTGGTGCTTGTGTAGAGGTTGGTGGGCTCAAGTTTTGCCTTTGTAGGTGAACATAATGAGGTTCTTTGTTGCATCGCCTCCCTCGATAAGGGACTTGCCGTGGCGGAGAAGAAATGCGACGAGGCACTCGAGGCTCTTGAGGAGTCGAAGAAGTGCGAGGAAACCATGTGTTCCGCTGCAGCTAATAGAGAGAAAGCGTTCATAGAACAGCTTGGCTGCATTGCTAAGGCACTTTCTGGTATGATGCTACAACATTCTGTTTCTTGTATGCATTGATTTTATGTTGTTATGGTGATGTGCTTTTCTGCAGATGCTGCCGGCGTGCACTTCGACGCCCAGGCTTTGGCCCGCTCGGATGCTTTGGCTGGTGCCGTGGCTGCAGTCGAAGATCGCAGTGTCGACGTCAAGGACTTTCTTGCGAAGGCCAAGGGCGTGCTTGGACATCTTCAAGCGGAGATGGTTCCCAAGGCCAAGCTGATCAAGGATCTTGACGGCTTGATAGAGTCCTTTGCTGAAGGCGTGCCTATGGACTTCAAGAACGACGTCGGGGAGTTGGAGCTACCATGGGACTCGTGATGGCGTAGGCTCATGGCGTGGATATGAACCACAACCAAGTCTCCTCGGTGATGCAGTCACCGCGGATGGCCAGCAGGTAGTGTTTGCTCCTTTTGCCAGTAGCTACAGTAAATATGGGCCTCGGCTCATTGAAACACTCGCCGCGTATTCGGCTGTGTTGAGGCGGCAGATGAAGGCAAAAGTCATGGCATCAGAGGCTATAGTCGAGAAGGCTGTGGCGTCGGAGATTGCCATAGACTCAAGGAAGCCCCCGAGTGCCAACGCCTAGCTATAGCCTGCTGTTTTGGTCTTCTTTTGTAATAGTCTAGCTTTTCCTATTGGATTGTACCTTGTGGAGGTTCCCCTTTTGAGACTCGCTGAACCTTGATGTTTCTTCTGCTAGCATTTATTTATAAATAGTTGGCCTTATTTGCTTCTTATTCTGCCTATAATAGGGTCCTTCGAGTGGTCCATCCGACTTGCCTCCCACCGATGAACCTGTGGTACAACCTCGTTCAAAGGTGGAGGAGGTGTCGCTGCTTTCTTGATTGCGTGACCGCATAAAACACTTGGAGCGGGAGATGCCCATGATCCGTGGTAGCGCGCATGTGTGGAAGTCGAAGGCTGAAAAGGCCAGTGCGCACGAGAAGTACCTTCTGGGCAAGGTGGCTCAGTTAAATGAGCAATTTAAGTGTTAGTCCTCTAGCCTCTTATCCTTTCCTAGCCATTCGCGGGGGCAATTTGTCCTTATGCTTTTGTCCTGTTTCTTGTAGTTGTTAGTGCTCGTCACCCACAGGATGAGAGGGATCGAGTTGCCATTTGACTAAATGACTTGAGTCAGGAGAAGCTGGAAGCTAGCTGGTATTTCTGGGTTGATCACGATCACGCAATCGCGTTGGCGACGTTGCAGGACATGCGTCGCGGGTGCTGGTTTATTTGAAGAAAGCGCACTCGTGCATCAAGCATATTTTCCAGGCAATGTTCCCCCTGGACTCGGTGCCTTCAAGCTTGCTAGCTTTGCTAACGAAGTTCCAGGATATCAGCGTGGTCCGCGAGTGCGTGCATCAACAGTTGGTTGCAGGTGCGAAGGCTGCATTGGCGCTTGTTCGCCTGCATCGACCTAACATGGATTTCGCAGATGTTTCCGCTGGGCCGCCGCCTCCACCAGAAGGGATGGCATGGAACATGGTGCCTCATTATCGGGCGGTTGATCAGCCAGCCGAAGATATCATCGACTTCTTCAAAGAACATACAACTGTTCTCCTGTTATGTCAGTAGTATGACCTTACACATAGATGCATAGATGTTGTAAAAGATCATATAAGAGCGTCAGGTGTTTTGTTACCCATTTATATGTAATAGCTTGCTAGCTTGTATATTTTTCGAGTGTTTGTACTCTACAGTTCCTTTTCGTTAGCCTGACGGATACTCATCTCAGCACCTTGTCAACCTGTCAGGTGCGTTGCAGCTGGGTTGATTTTGCCAAGGGTTCGATTAATAGTGTCTTAGCTACTCAGGATATTGTGTTATTCGCATAACGAGGTTGAAAGGGTGGCGTAGCCCCCGAGCAATGTAATTGTAAGTAAAATAGAGACACAAAGTTGGGGGCACTTAGCTTTATTTATTCGTAGAATTTCACGAGGTATAATGTATGGCTAAGTCGCTGGGCTGAATAGCCTTATTTGCAAAGTAAAAACATCTAGGGGTAGAAACGACACAGCTGCACGATGTTCGAGGGGTTGGAGTATGCGACTCCACTTTCTACGTCTTTAAGGCGGTAGGCGCCACCTGGGATTACTTCGGTAATCACGTAAGGTCCTTCCCAAGGGGACTCGAATTTGAGGTGCCCTTGCTGCTTCAGTCGCAGGACTAGGTATCCTTCGACGAAGGATCTGGGGCGTAGCCTTCTATTGTGGTAATTGCGGAGGTTCTGCTGGTAGATCATGGATCTCTCCGCTGCAATCTCGCGTGCTTCATCGAGGAGATCAATGGAGTCTTCGAGTGCAAGGGTTGATTCTGCCTTGCTGTATGCTACTACCCGTGGGGCCTTGTACCGCACTTCTGCGGGTAGTACCGCCTCGGCGCCGTGTACCATGAAGAATGGAGTGTAGCCTGTAGTGCGGTTTGGAGTTATACGCAGGCTCCATAGTACCGATTGCAGCCCCTTGGGCCAGCACCCGTTAGCTCTTTCGAGTGGCCGGAGGAGCCTTTTCGACTTGACCATTGGTATGGGGATGTGCCACCGAGGCGTAGGTAATGTTGATTCCTAGGTTTTTGCAGAAATCCTGGAACTCTTTGGAGGTGAAGTTTGTCTCATTGTCCGTGATGATGCTATGTGGCACCCCGAACTGGAAGACGATGGACTCGAAGAATTTTACAGCTGCTGCTCCTAATTGGTTTGTTACTAGCATGGCCTCAATCCACTTCGTGAATTTGTCGACTACAACGAGGAGCTAGACGTATCCTCCAGGTGAAGATTTGTGTAGCTTGCCGTCCATGTCGAGTCCCCATTGCACGAAGGGCCAGGCCACAGGTATTGGCCTGAGTTCTGCGCCAGGTGCGTGCGGTTTATCCGCGAATTGTTGGCAAGCGTTGCATCGCTAGACGATGTCCTTAGCATCACGCATTGCTGTTGGCCAGTAGAATCTAGATCCCAGAGCTTTGGCAACAAGGGCGCGACTGCCAGTGTGGTGGCCACACGTGCCTTCGTGTATGTCGAGGAGGATGGCTCTTCCATCCCCGTTGGAGACACACCGTTGAAGAACTCCTGTGATGCTGCGTTTGTATAGTGCGTCGTTGATGAGGGCGAATGCGTTGGATCATCGTGCTATATGACGCGCATCTGTCGGATCATCTGGCAACCTTTTTCTGAGAAAGTACGTGATGTATGGTTGTGTCCAGGATGGCTCGATCATCATGACCTCCATGTGGCCTTCGAGTCATGTATCTAGCTCCATGTCATCGAGTGTCATAGGCTCGTTGGGTGGCGTAGCTCCTGAGTCCTTTGACGTGCTGGTAGGAGATCATGCTGTCGCTCAAAGCATCGTACTCGTTCATTGTTTGGTTGACCACCAGTTTGGAGTCGCCGTAGATGATGAGTCGCTTTGTGCCACGAGCTTTTTCCATACGCATCCCGTGAAGTAAGGCTTCGTATTTAGCTTCATTGTTGGAGATGGTGAACTGCATTCGCAGAATATATCTCATCTTGTTGCCTTGCGGCAACGTCAGGATGACGCCCGCGCTAGCTCCCACCTTGCGTTTGGACCCATCGAAGTGCATTGTCCATAGATAGGACATGTCTGGCTTGTCGGGGAGCTGGTTTTCCATCCAGTGCACAAGGAAGTCCGGGAGAACTTGCGACATGATCACATCTCGCTTCTCGTAGGTGATGTCTCGTGGATACAGTTCTATCCCCCAAAGCGCGACTCGCCCCGTGGCGTCGGGGTTGTTGAGGATGTGCCCTAGCGGGGCATCATTCACCATGATTATTGGATGCTCCTGGAAGTATTGGCGTAGTCGCCTGGCGGTCGTAAAGGCGTCGTACGCCAGCTTCTGATAATGCGGGTACCACTACTTTGTTTGTGTGAGCACCTCGCTGAGGTAGTAGACTGGACGTTGTACCCCGTGGACTTTATTGTCTTCAGCTCGTTCCACCACAAGCACAATGCTAACCACCTGGTTGGTGGCGGAGATGTATAATAATAGCGGCTCCTTTCCGCGAGGTGTTACCAACACCGGTGAGGTGGACAGTAGACGCTTGAGGTCTTCAAATGCTTCTTGTGCTTCGTTTGTCCACTCGAATTTGTCATCTTTGCGGAGAAGTTGGTAGAAAGGCAGTGCCTTTTCGCCCATCCGACTGATGAATCGACTGAGCGCCGCGATTCGCCCAGCCAGCTATTGGACGCCTTTTGCGTTCTTCGGCTACTCCATAGCCAGTATGGCTTTTATTTTCTTCGGGTTGGCCTCGATCCCTCTCGCGGAGATGAGGTACCCCAACAATTTCCCAGATGGTATGCCAAAGGCATATTTGTCCGGATTCAGCTTGATCCGGTAGCGGTCAAGGTTATCGAAGGTCTCGCGGAGATTGTCGAGTAACGAGGCTTCCTCCTTTGTTTTGATGATGATGTTTTCGATGTATACTTGAATGTTGCGGCCCATCTGGCTCTTGAGGTAGGCCTGCATACACCGTTGGTAGGAGGGCCCTGCGTTTTTCATCCCGAAAGACATTGTTGTGTAGTAGAAGACGCCAAAGGGCGTGATGAACGCCGTTTTCTCCTGGTCCTCCTCCTTCATTTGAATCTGGTGGTAGCTTGAGTAGGCATCGAGGAAGCAGAGGCGCTTGCATCACGCGGTGGATTTGATTATCTGATCGATTCGTGGCAATGGGAAGTGGTCCTTCGGGCAATGCTTGTTTAAGGAGGTGAAGTCCACACACATCCGCAGGATATCTGTGTCTTTTTTAGGAACAAGCACGGGGTTTGCTACCCAGGTGCTTTCCTTGATCTCGCGTATGAAGTTAGCGTCGAGGAGTTTGTTGACTTCCATACTGACCGCTTTTTCCCTTGGTTCAGACAATCGCCATATTGTCTTTTTGACTGGCCTTGCTTTAGGATTCACGCTGAGTGAGTGCTCGGCGAATTCCCTGGGAACTCCTGGCATGTCCGCTAGACACCATGCAAAGATTTCCTAGCGCTCACGGAGGAATTTGACGAGCACGAGTTTCTATGTGGAACACAAGTTGTTGACGATGAGGGCCGTCTTGGTCGGGTCCATTGGGTGGACCTGGACCGCCTTGGTGTGGATCGACGTGTCGAAGGATTGGTCATGTGAGCTTGGCTTGCTCAGAGGTGGTAGACTGTTGTCTGTTGACTCCTTCAACCTTGCCAGCTCCTCCTACATGCCAAAAGACTGGGAGATTCTGTTGAACTCCCTATCACAGCTGTCAAACCTCACGAAGCTTCCGTTGACTATAATAATACCATTTGGGCCCAGCATCTTCATCTGTAGGTAGGCGTAGTGTGGTACTACCATAAACCTCGCGAACACGACATGTCCGAGGATGTAGTGGTATTGGGAGGGCCAGTCGACGACTTCAAATTCGATACTCTCTCGTCGAAATTTTGCTGGCGTTCCGAAGATGACGTCGAGGCTGATCTTACCCAGGGGGTATATGCCCTTCCCTAGGATGATGCTGTGGAAAGTCATGTCTGAAGCTTCTAGACATGACAGAGGAATCCGGATTGCGCGCAAGGTACTTGCGAACATGAGGTTGGTGCCGCTTCCTCCATCCATGAAGACGCGACTCATCTCGAAGCCTCCAATTTGTGCCTCGAGCACTAGGGGACAGTGACCTGGGTGAGGTACTTGGCACGGATGATCACGCTTGTCGAAGGAGATGCATGACTCGCTTTCACTGAGGTACTCAGTGGTGGAGGGCGGAGAGTTCATCGCCATATTGACTTGGCGAGTGATTGATTTTTGCACTCGATTTGAGGGGCATCCTTTTTGGATCATCCCCATGTTCCCCAGCGGTCGGGGGTATGGCTCGCCTCCATGGTTCTGCACTGGTGCAACCGCAGGTGGTGGTGGCCCAGGTGGTGGTGGAGGTGCTCCATAAGCCACAGCGCCCAGGGCAGCTCTATAGCCCTAGTTTATCGTGTCGCAATTCATCTGGGTAAGGCCTTCATGGAGATTGAGGAACTCGCGGCAATCCTTTAGAAGGTGGCTAGATTTTTTCTTGCTGTCGTGCTTGTCAATGTAGAAGTGTACGTTGCACGGTCCGGACAGCTTGTCCTGGATAGATGTTCCAGGTGCCTCATCGCGAGTGCGGCGTTGCTACACTTGCATGGTTTTCCCGCTGTCGTGGTATCCACTGCTACGGTATCCGCTGTTGCGGTTGTTGTCATCGCGTTTGTCGGTGTAGCTATCCGCGACCATGTCGACCTCCTCACGGTCCTCGTAACCGCGTATTCAACGTTTTCCTCGGCGATCACGCTTGCGGCCGAGGTCATCGTCATCATCGGAGTGGACACGATTTTTTGTCGAGTCCTCCCCATCGGCCACCTGTTTGTGATTTCCATCAGTTGGTCGATTGTTTTGGGATTCAAGCGACCCAGCTCCTCTCTGAGTTCTCTGTGGCGCACGCCGCCATTGAACACGTCGATTGCACGGTCTTCGGAGATGTCTTCTATAGAGTTTTTGATGATGGACCATCTCTGAATGTACGAGCGCAGCGACTCGCCAGTCTTCTGGTAGTATCCTCTCAATTCTTTGATTGATGCGGGTCTTTTGTAAGTGCCCTTGAAATTTCACACGAAGCTGTAGACTAGCTCTTCCCAGCTGCGAATCGATCCGCGCGGGAGGTTGTTGAGCCACGCACAAGTGGCGCCTTGCAACTGTAGTTGGAGGCATTGCATTGTCGTGCTCGTGGTTCCGCCGTGGAGCCTGGCGGAGGAGATGTGATCCTCCAGCCAGATCTTCGGGTCCTGTAGGCCATCGAATTTGCATTCTCCAATGGGAGTTTGAACCCCTTTGGCATTCGCTTTTGCCTGATGGCTCTACTGAAGCAGCTTGCACCACAGAGCTCTATCCCTTCATCTTCTGAGTCAGTCGAATGGGCATGCCTCGCGTGCATATTGTCGACCTTGCGCCGCGTGATGTCATCACACATGTCGTAGTTGTAGTCGTGCCGCCATGAGCGGCGTCACCGCGATAAGTCATGGCTGTCATCGCTAGAGGAGGGTGAAGAGTAGCGTTTAGCAAGAGCTTTGTTTTTCTTCGGCTCTAGTGCTGGATCCTTGATGAGGGCAGCTTCGACTCGCCCGACCTCAGCCTCAGCCTGACATAAGCATGGCAGTCCACGGGTGTGACACCCACGGGATCAGGGTTAAACAAATCCCAGACCTCAGCCTGACATAAGCTTAACCTAGAGCTCGAGGATATGCAGTGAGAAATCGGTAACACAATATTAACCCTACGACATAAAATTTATTACAGTAAGCTCATAACTGAGCGAAGAACCAAAATATTACAAGCAGAGGTCACTGACCACAAACATCAAACAACGGAAGGAAAATTATGCTATTAAGTATAGCAAACTTAACAAATGGCCTAAGAGGCCTGAAGCACAATGATGACGTCCCAGCCCATAGATTCCAGGCTGCCGGCCGGGAACCCCAAGCTACTCATCGGTGTCGATGTCGTACCAAACTCGTCTTCAGGGGAATACTTACTCTGCTACAAAAGTATCAACAAAGCAAGGGTGAGTACAGGGTGTACTCTGCAAGACTTATGGCTGGTGGGGTTATTTTGCATAAAGCCATCTTTGTTTATAAAACAAGAGGGAGAATAAGCTCATCTAAATAGAATATTTTAAAAGGGGATAAGAGAGCTACATCTCCGAAGAATTGATCATCATCTTGATATCCACCAAAGTAATCCTTATCTCACAACTAGGATCACCCCCTCATACCCATGAGGAAGCATCCTTAAGCACACGTTGAACTGCCAAGTTTTACGATTAGGTTAAAGTTCTCTATGATCTTAGAATTCAGTCACCAAGCATTCATAACTGTGAACACGTCTTTTCGAAAAGATTTAACCCTGCAGGGGTGTACAACTTTACCCACACGTACCAACTGACTCTTAATGCCACATGATTAGCCCTCTTCCTTGGAAGGCCGGCAGAGGGTGGTTGGACACGACCTTTACCTTGCTTTCGCCGAGACCATGAGTCACACCCTAAGGAGGGTTCTGCCGTAACGGTTCATATCCCGAAGCCGGTCCCTAGAGATGTGAGGCGAGGTTGGTTTACCAGGGGCGCCATCTACCCCAAGCAACCTCGTCCATGCTTACCTACCTGTTATGATGCACCTTCACCCGCCAAATCTTTCAAAACATTTTCTATGCATATGTTGAATGGAACGCCTGAACTATGTGACCCATGGAATCTACTAGGCAAGTTAGTTACTCGTGAGGTTTTCCAGGCCCCGTGTGGGTGTACGCTCGTCTCGGTTACAAAGGTAAGAACTCGGTTCCTAGTAGTGCCGAGCATGGGACTAGAAAAACCACATCCCACTGTGGCCTCCCATACAAGCCTTAGCATGTTTAACCTTTACCAGTGATCTTACCTCATCAGTATACCTCGTTCTCCTATCATACTAGATTCTCTACATTTGGTACATCATCTGGATGAACTAGCACTAACAGTTAAGCATGGCTAAGCAAGACACAGAAAAACGCTCTAGCAATGCACACAAGCCAAACCTAGTTATGCTAGGAGCAGTGGGTTAGGTAATATAAGCTCAAAGGGAGTAATGCAACAGATAGGATGCTCTATCTATTAAAAGACCACAATAGAATCATATGCATCATGGCAAGAATGAAATGCTTTCGAAACCATAGGATTGTATACTAGTGGGGCTTTGCTTGCCATGTTTGTTAATACCCAAATATAGATATTCAGATATGTTGTACTTGACTTGATTACAGTTGGTCAAGTATTGTTCGTCGATCTTCGATGGTGTTGATCTTGGTCTTCAATCTCGATCTTGATATCATATTCTATCGAAAGAAGCAAACACCAGAAAGAAAGGGGGAACAACAATCAACACATGGCATTGATGCAATGCTCAAACAAGGATGATGATATGACAAGTTAAATTATATTGAAAGGAAACCCTATAGCATGCTTGACAAATTAAACGGGGTTCTGAGGGGTGCAAACCCTAATTTAGGGGAGACCTCGGAACACCTGTGAGGGGTTGATTTCATTCTCTAATTAAACTTGCAATTAAAGTTATTGAACAATGCATGATTATGAGTCTATTGTGTAGATTTCATTTTTCTGAACATTTTGATATATTATTTGTATTTTTCTGAACTACAGAATAAAGGATATTGATTTTCTAGTATTTATCCTTTTTCTGAAATTATTAAAACAATTTAAAACATTTATTGTGTCAGCGTGACACAGGCTGACGTCACCACGAGGTGGAGGTTATTCCTCACTAGGGCTGGGTCTAGCCCCAGTCACTGACGGCTGGGCCCTGTGGCCAGGTCAATACGCCATGCTAGCAGGGCTTGGTCAGCGCCCACGTCAGGCACACGCGGTGCCCCGTCGGACTCCACATGGGAGCGACATCGGCTCACCGGAGAGCGCACCAGACGGTGGCACGGGGCAGCGATAGAGGGCGTGCAGGCCTGCGCGACTAGGTGGGCTCGAAGCAGGCGTTCACGCTGAGCCTAAAGGTGGCGGCGCGACTGTGTTTTTGTCACCGGGGCGTGGGGTACGACAGTGAGCGGCAGAGGGACTTGCAGGGCACCGACGTGGCAGAGAACCAGAGAGGGAGGGGGTTAGTGAAGTGGTCCAGGAGGACCATGTGCTCACCCTGGAGCGGATGGTGGCGACAGCGAGGCAAGGCGATGACCGGAGCGGCGGCGAGGTCGACTATAGAGCTCGTCAAACTCGGGGAAGATACGGCTGATGTGGGCGATTGCGGGCGCCCAAGCTTGATTCCTTCGAGGAGGAGAAACAGCGTGACGAGGCGGAGCTTCCTGCACACTCAGAACATCAAAGGGAGGCCGGAAATGGCGAGGCACCGGCGAGGTCTACAGGCTAGGGTTCGGGCTCGTGAGGGAACATGCGAGAGGGAGGTCAGGAGAGAGAGGGGAAAGAGATAGGACCGAGAGAGACATGGCCATGGCCATCTTATCCACCCCCGGAGCTCGACGGACAGCGGGATGCAGGCGACGGGGATCGCCGGCGACACCCAGATGCTTCCTCTCCACGAGGAAGACGACAACAAAGGGGTATCTAGGTTGGGCCTCTACTGGGCTTCGGCTGGGCGACGGGCTGCTGCGCTGTGCGGCAGAGAAGCAGGGAGAGAATGAGAGATGGACTGGGCCGGCCTAGGGAGCTGCTGGCTTTGTTTTTATTGCAAAACCTTTTTCCTTTTTCAGTTTTCTTTTTTTGTAATTTCAAATACTTTCTGATTTGAATCATTTCAAAAATACCAGAAACTTTTGTAAACTATATAAAATATTGTAGGGCCCTTTAATCAATTTGGGCTCCACTATTTTGGTGGTTTTCAAAATATTCAAACCTATTTTGAATTGCTTTTAGAGAGATGGGGAAAATAGCTAGGGTTTAGGGTTTTCAAACATTTCTTTGCATGCATTTTTATGAAATGATGCTCATGAATGCACAAACAAATCTCTAAATATGATTAACTAAAATTAGGGCGTTACGGCAGGTCCCCGGCCGGTGGCTGGTTGTTGAGGAGGTACATTGTGGCCGCTATCACCGCTGCCTGCGGTGTCTTCGGGGGCACATTGCCCCACGTATCCACCATCATGGATGAGAAGTCAAGGACTCACGCGGCCTCTTCCCGCTCCTTATCGGTGAGGTGAGCCAGTCGAGAACGTCGCTTGGCAGCTACATGGTCGTTGCCCTTGGAGGAGGATCCTCCCATGGAGGAGAGTTGAGCTCGCCGAAGGCTCGACTCATCCTCCGCCTTTCTGCGCGCCTCAAGTTGGGCGATTACTTGCTGCTGGCGCTTGAATTATTCCTCGAGAAGCCAGTGATAACCCATCAGCATGTCTTACGATGAGTTTGGTGGTAGGGGGTTGCCCCGCAAGGCCTCTCGGAAGCGAGCTCACTCAACGTCGTTGAGCTTGATCAGCACGCGCTCCTGGGTGTGTTCATTCACAGTAAGGGTCGGATGATTCTCCGACCCATTATTGGTGGGTGCTATGTTGGAGGGACCACCGTTCGCGTCCGGGATACCGCCGCCGGTACTAGTGTTGTCACGATTGCCGCCGTTGTCGCCTGTGTTGACGATGGCACACATGTAGTGTTTGGGGAAGATGTTGCTTCCATAGCTTTCAGATTCGGAGTCATTGGCTCTATCCTCAGTAGTTAGATCGTCCAGATTGGATTCGCGACTGCTGTCACTATAAGTGTTCCCGACTGTTATCGGGGCATTGAGTTTGCTCAGGGTGCCAATCGGCGGTGGAAACCATGATGCTGGAGCAATGGCAGGGACCATCGGCTAATCAGGAAGGCGAAGCGTGCCCAGCTGACCAACTTGGAAGCGTAAGCTCCCAATCGCCAGGACAATCCCATCGCCCACGGTCTCGAAATCCGGGCGAGTGGCCGATGCGTGCATGGTGAAGTCGAAGGCACCGATGAGGAGGTGAATCTCCATTGCTGCAGAGTTGTAGATTGTAGTTGATGGGACCAAGGAAGCCGCAACATCAGCACTGCTGCTTCCCACAGGTGGCGCCAATTGACGAGGATTAAACTCATCAATGCCCATTGTTATGGACTTGGGTTTTGGAGAAGAGGGGAGTGCTAGAGGCATCAGTCGGCTAACAAACAAGAACATAGGGACGCAAGGTTTACCCAGGTTCAGGCCTCGTAGAGGACCATACTCCTGCTTGTCTGCTCTTGGAATTATCGAGGGAGTCAAAAGTTACAGGGGTGCGCAGAAGCAATCTGGCGATGGTGTGGAAACTAGGGTTGTGATTTTTCCTCCTCGCTGCCCCCTCCTAGCCTTTATATAGATAGGCCAGGTCTTGGGATAGCAGGTCGAGTCGGTTACATGTTAGGGTTTTCCCTTTAAACTTTCTACCTTGAGATCGCCGTGTGCTGCAAGCAGTCAGAGTCTCCTTAGTTCACCTGAATCTTTGATTGGGCCTTGGTAGCGTCATGGGCTTCTGCTAGACTGGAACGTATATACCAAACTCGTGTACCTGTAAGGTATGCCCATGTCACCAAGCGACACCCGAAACCGTATCAACTCAAGCATTGAGGCACGACACTACGATTTAAATGATATGTACGTGGGCCCAAAGTGCTTCGGACCAAGGGTCCGGCAAACTAATTTTCCAGAGGGGTTTGCTATCTCACGACACATTCAACCCCTATGATGGTGTGGATTGGCTAGATACTTGGCTCTAGGATTTTTTCTAGGCGTGCTTCATTGCCAAAGGAGAAAATAGCTTGGTCATAGTCCGATATCTCCCACTCATGCTATGGAAGACGGCTTGATCGTGGCTCAGTGAACTCCTAGAAAACACATTTCAGGACTGGTATGATATGCAAAGTGCATTCTTTCAGAATTTCGAGGGTACTTACAGGAGGCCCTACACAGTCGGAGACTTGTAGAGTTGCATCCAGAAAACTAGAGAAACTTGCCGGGACTATCTCGGATGATGGATCGACACGAAAAACTCCTATGAGGGAGTTAATGACCAGACCATGATTGAAGCATTTATCGCAGGGCTCCAAGTCAGATTACTGCGTCACCAGCTGAAGCGCGACAAAGTTACCGATTTGGGCAAAATGATAGAGATGGCAAGAAAATATGATGATGCCAACGATGATTTAGAAGGTTTGCTAAATGGCCTGGCTGTGCCAAACTCGGCAAAACAAACAAAATAGCAGCAGACCCAGAAGCGCAAGAACACCTTGAAAGACAAGACCAACCTGAAAAATGCATCCGTCAACGCAACTTTTGGATCTGGAGGTCGAGGAGGGCGTGGAGGTGGCCGAGGACGAGGCCGCGAGGCTTCCTAGGTCCAAGGAAAAGGAGACTAGCAGCCTGGTAAGACCTATTTTTGGTCTGACATTTCCAACAACCCATGTGTACATCACCTAGATGCAAACGGGGCTCTTCCCACACAAACACTGAGTGTCGTTTTAATGGCGACATCAAGAAATAAGAATCCACTGGCTACAGGGCCGAGCGAAGAAAAGGAAATAAAAATTCGACAAGGATAAGGAGTCCAAGGAAGATTCTAACATGGAAGAAGTGGATACCGCTAACCCCAAGTCAGATGGTAAGAAGGCTTACCCAACAAAGAAAGACACTTATGTCCGCTTCCTCGGATCCCAACCCGCCAAGGTCAAGAAGGCAGTAATGCATGAGCTTAATGTAACTGTTCCGGCTGTCTCCCAATATCTGGATAGGTCGGAAGTGAACATCAGCTTTGACCGAAGGAATCATCTACCTAAGCCTCACAAGCGTGGAAAGTATGCCCTGGTCATCAATCCACTTATTGACGTCTATGAGTATTCAAATACCCTCATGGGCGGTGGCAACAGTATCAACATTCTCTACATCTAAACACTACACTGCATGAGGATATCAGAAACCTAGCTGAATTACAACAATGTGGTTTTCCATGGAATTGTCCCTAGAAGGCAATAGAACTCTCTCAGAGAAATCACTCTGGACGTTACCTTTGGAACGCCGGAGAACTATTAGACTGAACCACTATCTTTTGAAGTGGTGTCGTTCAAGAGCGAATACCAGCTATCTTTGGGCATTCGGCCTACTGGCAGTTTAAGTGGTGTCATTCAAGAGCAAATACCATGCTACATCTACAATATGATGAAACTTGTGGGTCCCAATGGTGTCATCACAATCCGAGGAAACCCGAATAAAGCACGAGAGTGCAAAGATAGACCTACCGCCTTTCCTAAAGCCGTGCTGTATGCCGAGGAGTACCAGGAGATCAAGGAGAACACTAACCTATCTGAGATGCCCGCTATGAATAAGGAGGTGCTGAAGCCGACTCTAGAGTTCAAGGAATCACAAGAGATAAAGACAACCCTCTAAAGAATTATGACCCCTCGAAGGTGATGCATATAGGCGTAGGCTTAAATCACGCATAGGAAAACACGCTCGTCGAGTTCCTCAAAGCTAATAAAAATATCTTTGCATGGCAACCTTCTGACATGACCGAAGTACCTAGGGAACTTGCCGAGCACTCTCTTAATGTGTACCCTAATGCTAGACTCGTCAAATAGTCCTTACGATGTTTCAGCGATGAAAAGCGCAAAGCTATAGACAAAGAATTAGCCCGATTAGAACTAGCCAGATTCATTGAAGAAGTCATCCACACTAAGTGGTCGGATAATCCTATAATGGTCCCTAAAAAGGACACTACTAATTTAAGGATGTGTGTTGATTATACTGCCTTGAACAAGGATTGTCCCAAAGATCCATCCGCTCTGCCTAGAATTGATCAAGTTATCAACTCAATAGCAGGCTCGGAACTCTTATACTTTCTTGACGCATATTTCGGTTATCACCAAATACATATGAAAGAGTAGGATAAACTAAAGACTTCATTCATCACCCCCTTTGGAACCTTCTGCTACATAACAATGCCTTTCAGTCTAAAAAATGCAGGAGCTACATATCAGCGCACTATGCAGCATTGCCTCCATAATCAAATAAGGAAACATTAATTTCCAACTTGGAGGAGACATTCGCAAATCTACAAAATACAACATAATGCAGAACCCGAAAAAGTGTTTCTTTAGAATCCTTGCCGGAAAACTGTTAGGTTTCACCATGTCTCAGAGAGGCATATAGGTGAACCATGACAATATAAAGGCTATACTCAACATATCCAGGCCGAATCGCTTGATGGACATATAATGACTCACTGGCTGCATTGCAACAGTAAGATGGTTTGTCAGTCGGCTTGGCGAAAGAGCCGCACAATTATACAAACTCTTGAAGAAAACCGACAAATTCGTTTGGAATAAAGAATCTTAAGCTTCCCTTCAAGACCTGAAAGAAGTACTCTTGTCTGCCCCTATCCTTGCAGCACCGGAACCTCATGAACCTATGTTGCTATACATTACTACAACAAATAGAGTCGTTAGTGTCACTACGGTGGCGGGGCGAAAGGAGGAAAAGAAGGAGCACTTGGTGCAACGTCTGAGTTACTATCTCAGTGAGGTTCTGACAGAATCAAAACAAGGGTATCATCATTACCAAAAGTTAGCCTATGATGTATTCTTTTCCACTAGAAAGGTACGACATTACTTCCAATAGCACAAGGTCACCGTGGTTAACACAACTCCCATGAGGGATATAATCAACAATAGCGATGCCACTAGACGTGTTGCTAAGTGGGGAATCGAGCTAACAACTTTTGACATTGAGTACAAGCCATGAACAACCATCAAATCCTAGATACTTGCCGACATTCTCGCTGATTGGACAAAGACAGTAGATAACACTGATACCCTAGAGTTGGAATATTAGACCATCCACTTTGACGGGTTGAAAGCGTGTGGGGGCTTAGGGACTAGCGTGGTGCTCAAATCACCCCAAGGAGATAAATTGTTCTATGTATTACAGATTCACTTCACGACAACTAATAACGTTGCCGAATATGAAGCATTGTTGCATGGACTTTGAATTGCTAAATACATAAACATTCGCTGAATTATGTGCTATGGAGACTTTGATTTAGTTACCCAGCAAGTATCCGACAACTTTGGAGCGAATAAACACATGGCGTCTTATCGAGCTGTCGTGGAGAAACTATCTAAATCATTTGAAGGGTTTGAAGTTCAACACATCCCTCAAACAGAAAATGAGGAAGTAGACGCACTATCAAGAATAGGCTCTGCACAGAAAAAAGGTCCCGGATGGCACTTTTTTGGAGCACCTCAAAGTTCCCTCTATCACAAGATTTGATGAGGAGTACCCGACCAAATCCGACTCACTGCTTATAGCAGTTTTGTCCATTATTCCCAGTGGAAAAAACCATACCTTGATTTCTTGGTAAATGTAAAATTACCCGAAGACGAAGTTCTGAGTCGGCATAAGTTTGACGAGCAAAATCCTATATGATAATCAGCGGTGCGATCTATAAGTGGAGTATATCTAGGGTTTTCAGCATTGTGTTTCTCCGGAAGAATGAGTGGAAATCCTAGGGGAAATCCACGAAGCGAATGCGGACATCACACCGCGGTGAAATCTTTAGTGGCAAAAGCTTTTCTACATGGATTTTTCTGGCTTATATCTAAGGAAGATGCCGAGAAAATGGTCAAGACGTACAAAGGCTGCCAAAAATACGCCAAACAAGCCCATGTTCTGGCTGATCAGCTGCGAACAATTCCGATTACATGGCCATTTGTGGTTTGAGGGATTGACATGGTAGGACCGTTTAAATGGGCACCAAGTGGATTTACCTACCTAAAAGTGATGGTGGATTAATTTACAAAATGGATAAACGCTAAAACCATAACAAGTTGCGATGGAGCCACATCCAAAAGATTAGTCGAGGACGTCATAATCCGATTTGACTATCCACACAGTATTATTACAAACAACGGGAGTAACTTTTTAATGGGAGAACTACCCGATGTTTGTGAATACTAAGGGATGAGGCTCGATATTGCATCAGTGGCGCATCCACAAGCCAATGGACAAGTTGAAAGGGCTAATGTTCTAATCCTATATGGCCTCCGACCTCGGCTCAAAGCACCACTTCACCGTGCTATGGGGGCTTGGGAGGACGAATTGCCATATGTTATTTGGAGCTGACGAACTACTCCTAACAGGTCAACCGGATACAGACATTTCTTCTTGGTCTGCAGCGCAGAGGCAATACTTCCAAATGATCTCACCCATATTTCTCCCCGAGTCGCTGCGCATGTCAAAGAAGATTCCAGAGTTTCTCGACAAGATGACCTCGATGTACTCGAGGAAGTTTGTGTCGTTGTTAAATAGATCTACAGCCTAATCAGCAGAAGTTATGGAAGTATCATAGTCAGAGAGTAAAAAATCGCTCCTTCAGAAAGGGGGATCTAGTTCTCTGACTAGTCCCACAAATATAGCACAAACTTTCCCCGATATGGGAGGGACCCTCTATGGTTAGCAGAGTACTGCACAACGGGTAATATTATTGAACCGACATGACACCAGACAAAGAAATACCTGCTACTAGGAAAAGAAAGAGAGTTGGAGGCAGTATAGACCCAGATGAGTTAGACCGTCCATGGAATATTGCTCATCTACATCCCTTTTATTCTTAAATTTTCTTTCTTTGTAATCATATCAATGTACATGTTTAAAGTGAAATAAAGTATTGGTTACCTCAATGTTTTTCGGAGATGTTTTAGTACCATCTTATTTCCGAATGATCATGTTAAAATCGAAAATCCCAGAATACTTGAAAGTACTTTATGCTCATGTTTGTTCTGGTCAGATTTACGATTCTAAAAACTGCTACCTTCGGGTGTAAGTCTCATATTTCTATTTATACTTTGGTTTTTGTCTAATTTCTTAGACGCGATTATTTTCCAAGTAGTGAATTGTTGGTACTGGAAGCCGACTCTATTTCTGAGTTTAAACTGGTTTAGCAATTAAGCTATGTTACTCGGCAGTGTTTCTGTGCTAAAGGTTTGTCGGCTCATGAAAGGGACGAGGTAGAAAGACAGATAAACAATAAGTATGAACAAAAAGTGCTTAAGTAGTTTTTGATCACAGTAAAAAATAACCAAGTGCTAGAGTAAAAGCATAAGTTCTTACAAAATAGCACATACAAATAAATAGTTTACATTATACCAATTGTTCTCAAAAAATGCATAGTTTTTTCAACTCCATGCTGCAGGTGGAGGATTTGTCGACCCGCTGTTGCCAGCATCCAAGTCACCCTGATCTTTGTCCGAGACAAGGACGTCAAACTCGGGCTTTTTGTCATCGTCGGAGGCTTTAGTTTCTTCAGTTGGAGCCTTGATGGCACCACAACAGATTGTAAGAATGTATTTTTGTAGTTGGTCATCTTGGCCACATGACAAGCATATCTTGCACAAGACTCCCAAATGGCTCCGGCATCTTTATCATTGTCGTCTTCATCTATAGTCGAAATACCCTTCGTGACTTGCTAGATTTCCATACTACCATGGTGATGTTAAGGGAATTCTGGGTAGTCGTCCGAGCATACAACATCTTCCATTCATCCATGAGTTTCGGAAATTCCTTTGCATTGTCCCACATTTCAAAGGAGGATAGATTGTGTAGGTCAAAAAATCCAACAGCCTCACCAACCTCTTCAAGAGTTTATTGGAAGTCATGAATTAGATCTCTGACTACGACAAGTCGGTCATTGCGGGACATAGATGAAGATGAATCTAGAATGTTGAGGGGTCTTGTGAATAAAAAAGATAACTAAGTATGACAAAATTAAGTTGAAAAAACTTAAAGCAGGAAATTATATTGCATTGGCAGCAGACTTACCATGGATGGTTTCATCTATTTTGGTTTTCTCTTCCCTCAAACTCCGGAGTTCTTCCCGAATTTCCTGGGCAGTATCAGCTTGCCTATCCATTTATGCCTTTAATCCTTTGATTTCTTTGTCTTGGAGGGAAATGGTTCGGTCACGCTCTTCGGTAGCCATGTTGCTAGATTCGAGAATATTACTGACACTACATTTTTGGTTAGCCTTCAGGTTTGTGAGCGCAGCTCGCAATTCAGCATTCTCTGTCTCTAAGACCTTGAAGTTTTCTGCTTCCTCCACAAGTTTGGACGACTGATTCATCAAACCTAGAAGGGAAAGGGAAAAATTAAAGTCAAATCAAAATTTGGCACAATAATCAAACATAAAATAGGACAGTCGGAAATGATTACATTCCGCCTCATCCTTCTCAACCTTCAGTTGTGCATTTTCAAGCCGGAGAATTTTGACCTCTGTCCGCTTGTTGCATACATTCTTCAACAATTCCTAGTTGTAACAAGTAACTTTATGTAAGTCAGAATAGTAACCAGAGTCAGAAGTCTACTAAGACTCGGGATGTTATTTTAACTAAGTTAAATTTCCAGCATGAGCCTTGGGGGCTAGACTAATTCGTTCTTTGGCATCCTAAAAAGCATAAACTTGGATTTCTACACTCCAAGCTATCCGATTTCATGCTTGGGGGCTAGAGGATATGATATAAAGACAAATGAAAAAGACTCAGATAATGGCTTATAATGTGCTCATGGTGCATCTTTTTAAGGCTGGTGTTTATTTTAGCAGAAACTTTCTTGGTTAAAGTTAGGGGATTTATCTAGGGAGGTGGAACTCCATTAACCCTTAACCTTTCATCTCGAGCTCGAATTTGTCGAAGCAAATATTCATGTTTGACATCTTTAGCTTCTTGAGCCTCTTCCTTGGCAGAGATGTTCTGAGCTTCCAAACATGTAAAGACCAGTTTCCGAATCTCTTCTGTGCTCTTCCTAGTGAGGCTAGGGTTGGCAGCCCTAGGAATCTTTAGAAGATTTTGGCAAAGGTATCAACTGAGGGATCATTACCCTTGGAGGGTTCACCCTTATCTGTTCCCGAGTCACCAATTGTGACGTCGATTTGAGAACTAGCAATCACTAGCTCTTTAGCTTCAACACTAATGGCGCGTGGAGACGGAAAATCCTCTGGTGAAAATGATGTGATGCTATTGGGAGTAGGAAGAGTAGTTGCCAGAGAAGTCAAGTTCAACTTTTATTGGCACAGCATCTTCTCAGGTTTCCCCTTCCCCTTTATCAATGGATCATAAGACATATGTTATTATGATTCATAAAGAATACAAAGAAAAATACAAGTAATGATAATAGGAACTTACTTTTTCACGACTAGCATCGTTTGTGGGCCAGCCAAAAAAACCGGAGTCTTACGCTTCAGGGTAAGTGTCTTCGGAAGTTCTTCTAGTTCCTCCTCCTCACAAAAAGGAATCGGATCTTCAGGTTGATAACCCTCGAGGGGATCAAGCTCCAACTCGGGGAGGTCAGCAAGATGAAAGTCAGAAATATGTCAGCATTGTGATATGATAAAATGTAAATACGAATAGAATATAGCAGGTAAAAGCCAATTAACTTATCGAGATCATAGGATTCTCCGCTGTGTACATTTGCGTGGAGACCTCTGGGACATTCCGGGTAACTCGTTCCTTAATCAACCACTTAATCCGAGTCTTGTAGTCCTTGGAGGGGATTAGGGTAGGGCTAACCTTCAAGCTGTCTTTCTTGTCAAAGGTGACTGAATGCATCAGCCGGTCCCCGTTGTACTGAAGAGGTTGAATGTGACGTACTAGCCAACAATGGACTAAGTTGGATCCCTTTAGGTCCTTATTGTTCATCAAGAACTCAATCCGCCTCTTGGCACGGATCGAGTCTTCAGACAGAGTCAGCTCTTCCGCGTCCCAAGATTCTTGGTGGGCTGCAGCACCGTTGACGAAAGCGGCGAGCCTTCCAACTCGCTGAATCACTAGCTATGACATTAGGGTAGACTCTATCTCTCCTAAGGACTAGGCTAAGAGTTATGGTATTATATGGAACAGGGGAAGTGATAGAATTTTTCTGAGTACTAAAGTAATATTAGAAAAACAGTAGACTCGGTTCTGAGAAATCCCTCACAAAGAGAGACATGGGAACTAAGCTCTAGTATAGAATTTGCGGGGGCGATTGTGAAGCTGGACGCCGTAGTAGTTAATTACCTCAAAAAAGAATTTCGACGATGGAAGGCTGAGACCATGATCTAGATGGGTTGCAAAGTGAACCCATTCGCCATCGCATGATGCGGGGAGGGCCTCGTTGAAGCCACTCCGCCATGCACCTGCGCGGGGAAGTCCTTCTTCCTGTGTGATCTTGAGCTTCTCGTCGTTGATGATGCTTGGGATCCAAATTGCACGATACTTCTTGTCCTCAATCACTAACGATGTCGCGCCCGAGGAACAAGAAGCATCAGCCATCTCGTCAGAGATTGACCAAGAATGGGCGGACGCTGGTGGATTTAGTGGAGGAGCGAGAGGAGGATGAGGTGCACAGGGTTTCTTGTGGAAGAGGAAGAACATGAGAAGTGGTGGAGAAGAAAATGAGGTGTTTTCCCTCTTATAGTCCATCTGCACCAAGATTGGCGCTAAATGCACCGGATTACCGCCACGCATCGCAAAGCAATCTCTACATTTGCATTAAGACGGTGCCTCGTTTCCACGTGATGCGGGACCTACCAACGCTCACACTGACAGAATATTTGTCAGTGACATGACAAGACCTAAATAGTTGTCAGGTTACGCTATAGACCAAATTATGGCTCAGCTTGAAATCGAGCATGGAAGCAATGATGAGATATCAACAAGTCCGACTCACTTGTGACTCGGATCCTACACTTTTGTTTTGAAGTATCAGGAACCCTTCAAGATTCTATAGCCGAAGAAGAATCAAGCTAGACGATGGAATCCGACTTTGGATCTTGGAGGCTTCGGGGTGCTAATGTTGGGGATATACTTTCTAGGTATACCAATTGTGACTCGCTAACCAGGGTGGCCCACTTCCAGGTTAGAGCTATGCTCCACGGGCGACCCAGTCAGAGATAGAAGATGGAAGCCCATCCAGCTACAGAAAGGCCCAGAAGACTTACCGACTTAGGCCTGTAAGAATACTTGTAGTCAAAGACGTACTATGTATCGACTCTGTATCGTAGCCAGATAGGACTCTCTTGTAAACCCTGGGTTGGATGACTATATAAGCCAACATGGGGACCAGCCTTTAGGGCACACACTACCAACCACAACTCGCACAGGCGAAACCTCTCTTGTAATCTGTTGTACTTCCGGCTCTGCGAATATACTGGATTGCTAGCAGGAGTAGGATCTGTCCACCATAGTCAGATCTGAACCTAGGTAAGCTAGTGTGCTCACTGCCCCATATAACAGTACGTATCATAACCCACCTTTTCCCATGCCTCGAGGACCCCCTCATGACGTACTTGTCATCAATCCGACAACAAAAATAGAATTCAAAATATAGATAACGACTTCTGGGAATCACTGTGCCCACTCGATACGGATGCGATCGTCCCGCTCAACAATGAGGAGGCATCACTCCAATGTGCACTTGTGGCTCTGCTCCTCCTGCGTGACGATGCAAGGCGGTGACTCAAGCGCCTCGGCTTGCTCGCACCACACATCGTGGAAGTTCATGGAGTTGCGCGGGTGCCTGACCTGCTATGTAACATCCCAATTTCAGCAACCCTGATGAGTTGTCCAGATTGCAAAAATTAGGGGGAACAAAAACTTTTTCTTGTTCATGGGTGCAGTGTTGCTTGTTGTTTGTTTGTACTTGTGCATGTGAGTGTATACCATACGCTACCCCCTTACCCCACCCTCAGCTGACAAAAACTATTTAACCAAAACTATCCTGGCTCATTTTACATATTCTCAAATGTTCTGGCATTTCAAAACATGAGACCAGATGCTTGTGTAACCAAAACTATTTTAGTAGCTTCTACTGACAAAACTATGGAGAGATATATAATATAACCTCCTTATGTTTTCAAGACAGAACCCTCAACTAAATCCTACCTCTAGTTTTCCCAAAACCCTTGTTCAAAGCATTTGAATTCTACTCTTGGTAGAGATACCAAGGACTCTCACCTTATTCAATCTCTAACCTCTTCAAAACACCCCAACCTTACCTCAAGCTTTATGGTAATCCCAGTAGTGGTTTTTCTTAGCTTATAAGATGAGTTGCCTTGATCTGCTGTCTGATGAGTTGCCTTGATCTACTGCTTGAATTATTTGCTCAGGAAGTAGTATGAGCTACCTTAGGAGCTCCTCAATAGGATCAAGAGGTTTCCAAATCATCGCCCCCTAAGCAAGAATACAAATATGGATATGATCCCTAGCTTATAGGAGATAATCTAAAACCCTTAACCAGAGCAATTCTGAAGATTTCCATTCTAGAAACTTCCAAGCCCATGAAGACCAATATCAAGCATGGATCCCTTCTACTCAATCTACACTTCAACATCATCCACTTTATGATGCTTTGGTACTTTGCAACCTCTCAAAAACATCCCCTCTCCTAATCTAGTCAAAAACCCAAAATCTGCCAAATTGACTAAGTCTGGGAAAACTATTTCCAACATCACCTTTTTGAATGCCTTCCTTTCTCAAACCATGTGCATTTTTGGAAATGCATCTGAACCATCTTTTTAACAATCCAAAATACTACCAAGGCCCACTTTTGCCTTTGGTTAGATCATCCTCCAACCCACTTGTTCTTGATGGTTTTGCAGGCAAGAAATTAACTTTTCCTGCAAATCTAGTCATCATGCCTATTCTGACAGAAGCTCACACCATCATCCAACCTTCTATGGACCAACTCTTTGCATGTTTGTGTTCTACTCATAGAGGTATATCAAAACCTACTTCACTTGTTCCAAGTGGATCCTTGTGTTATCTAAACCCACATGGTTTATAAGGCATCATGACTATTCTGGTATGGCAACCTTATTTTCAACAAAGTTAGCCATCATTTCCAGACCACCTCAATTGCAACCAATCCAAACTCCTTCTGCCATGATCATCTATATGACTTGGTCTACCTATCCATCTATCCCTTGCATCAAGGTGAGCTCTGATCTCCAAGATCCAACAAGGTTTTGGTGGTATAAAAATAACATCACCCTAGATCCTCAATTCCATGTTTCTCCATGTAATTCAAGTTGGAATTCCATTCCACAAGGTTGCAAATACTTGCTAAACCTTGTCTAAATCATCTACCTTGATCATCAATATTTACCAAATACTGCCCATAATTATTATGGCTTCCAATCTATTTAATTCCTCTAAGTGACAAAATCTCAAAACCCCTTTCGCAATGGAAAGTTCAGTTTTTGTCAAAACACTTCCCCAACTTTTGGCTCATGTGTGTTCCATATATCCTACCCTATCTTCCCA
Source organism: Avena insularis (assembly GCA_023614405.1). Classification (NCBI taxonomy): domain Eukaryota; kingdom Viridiplantae; phylum Streptophyta; class Magnoliopsida; order Poales; family Poaceae; genus Avena; species Avena insularis. Next base: position 319,590,362 of record CM042686.1, read on the forward strand.
TCTGAAAAATAATTATTTTTGATAAGCTTCATCATTTCTTTTTGCCCATTTTCTTATGGCTTGCTCGCCTACACACATATCTATAAGATTATAATTGTTACATTTACCACTCGCCCACCTGGCACATTCACTATCACCATGAACTGAATCTCCCCGCGCCTTCTTTCGCCACCCGCAGAAAACAACAAACGAACAAAGTCGTTCTTTACTTTTTATGCATTATGTTTCTGAAGTTTACATTTTAGTTCTATTTAAATCTATCGCATTTAATCAAAACCCCATTCTTATTTCAACACTTGCAGTCAATTCACTCGAAGACCTGTGACAACTTCGGGTGTGATAGAGACTTCACCAGTAAACACTTACCTTTGGACTCCCTGTGGGATCGATATCTGAACTTCGAAACTAGCTACAAATGATCTGTGCACTTGTAGACATCAGTGGCCATGTGGATTAGTGTGGTTTAGGAGAAGAACACATGTTATGACACTAGTAGATCAGTGTGGTTCAGGAGAAGAACACATGCAATGACTCTAGTAAATCAGTGTGGTTTAGGAGAAGAACACATGCAATGGCACAGGTGGATCAGTGTACCAAAACATGGTCATATAGACCAAAAACACATAGGAAAGGAGCTTCGACATTGCATGTTGCACTAGTGTGACAGAAGCTATACCACATAATCCACTAGAGTGTGTGTGGCCATGTCGATCAGTGTGGTTTAGGAAAAGAACACACATGCAATGACATCTAGTGCATCCATGTGGTTTATGAAAAGAACACACATGCAACTATATCTAGTGGATCCATGTGGTTTATGAAAATAACACACATGCAATAACTCTAGTGGATCCATGTGGTGTAGGAAAAGAACACACATGTAATGGCATTTATCCATGTGGTTTACGAAAAGAACACACATGCAATGGCATCTAGTTGAATCACAACATGCTGCTATAAACTTCTTGGACATGTTTGAACACATGCTATAGTGGCATCATTGGATGTGTTCTTTTCCAAAACCATAACGATGCACACTAATACACACAAACATTCAAGTGGGTGTGGTGATGCATCATCTTTCAAACTGGTGATACAATGCATGTTGTAGTTGAATCCTAGCATGCTCCTAGGGTCCATGGACATGTTTAGACACATGCTGGAGTGGCATCATTGCATGTGTTGTTTTCCAAAACCACAATGATGCAAACTGATACACACACACATCGAATGACTCTAGTGGATCCATGTGGTTTATGAAAACAACTCACATGCAATGACATCTAGTGGATCCATGTGGTTTATGAAAAGAAGACACATGCAATGACTCTACTGGATCCATGTGGTTTATGAAAAGAACACACATGCAATGACATCTATTGGATTATGTGGTTTAGGAAAATAAGACACATGCAATTACATCTAGTGGATCCATGTGGTTTATGAAAAGAACACACATGTAATGACATCTAGTGGATCCATGTGGTTTATGAAAAGAACACACATGCAATGACTCTAGTGCATCCATGTGGATTATGAAAACAACTCACATGCAATGACATCTAGTGGATCCATGTGGTTTATGAAAAGAACACACATGCAATGACTCTAGTGGATCCATGTGGTTTATGAAAAGAACACACATGCAATGACATCTATTGGATCATGTGGTTTAGGAAAATAAGACACATGCAATTACATCTAGTGGATCCATGTGGTTTATGAAAAGAACACACATGTAATGACATCTAGTGGATCCATGTGGTTTATGAAAAGAACACATATGCAATGACTGTAGTGGATCCATGTGGTTTATAAAAAGAACACACATGCAATGAAATCTAGTGGATCCATGTGGTTTAGGAAAAGAACACACATGCAATGCCATCTAGTGGATCCACGTGGTTTATGAAAAGAACACACATGCATTGAGATCTAGTTGAATCCCAACATGCTGTTATAGGGTTCCTAGACATGTTTGGAAACATGCTGTAGTGGCATCATTGCATGTGTTCTTTTCCAAAACCATAATGATGTACACTAATACACACACACATCCAAGTGGGTTTGGTGATGCATCATCTTTCAAACTGGTGACACAATGCATGTTGCAGTTGAATCCTAGCATGCTGCTAGGGTCCATGGACATGTTTGGACACATGATGGAGTGGCATCATTGCATGTGTTCTTTTCCAAAACCACAGTGATGCACACTGATACACGCACATCAAATGACTCTAGTGGATCCATGCGGTTTATGAAAAGAACACACATGCAATGACATCTAGTGGATCCATGTGGTTTATGAAAAGAATACACATGCAATGACATCTAGTGGATCCATGTGGTTCCGGAAAAGAACACACATGCAATGACATCTAGTGGATCCACGTGGTTTATGAAAAGAACACACATGCAATGACATCTAGTGGATCCATGTGGTTATGAAAAGAACACACATGTAATGACATCTAGTGGATCCAAGTGGTGTAGGAAAAGAACACACATGCAATGACATCTAGTGGATTCATGTGGTTTATGAAAAGAACACACATGCAATGACATCTAGTGGATCCATGTGGTTTATGAAAAGAACACACATGTAATGACATCTAGTTGAATCCTAGCATGCTGCTATCGGGTTCCTAGACATGTTTGGACACATGCTGGAGTGGCATCATTGCATGTGTTCTTTTGCAAAACCATAATGATGCACACTAATAGACACACACACATCCAAGTGGGTGTGGTGATGCAGCATGCTGCTATAGGGTTCCTAGACATGTTTGGACAGATGCTGGTGTGGCATCATTGCATGTGTTCTTTTCCAAAAAACACAATGATGCACACTAATACACACACACATCCAAGTGCATGTTGTAATTTAATCCCAGCATGCTGCTAGGGTTCCTGGACATGGTAGGAAACATGCTTGAGTGGCATCATTGCATGTGTTTTTTTCCAAAACCACAATAATGCACCCTGATACACACACACACACATCCAATGACTCTAGTGGATGCATGTTGTTTACAAAAAGAACACACATGCAATGACATCTAGTGGACCCATGTGGTTTATGAAAAGAACACACATGCAATGACATCTAGTGGGTCCATGTGGTTTTGGAAAAGAACACACAGGAAACGACATCTAGTGGATCCATGTGGTTTACGAAAAGAACACACATGCAATGACATCTAGTGGATCCATGTGCTTTATGAAAATAACACACATGCAATGACATCTAGTGGATCCATGTGCTTTATGAAAAGAACACACATGAAATGACATATAGTGATCCATGTGGTTGGTGAAAAGAACACACATGCAATGAATCTTGTGGATCCATGTGTTTTATGAAAAGAACACACTCTACAAGAAAAGTTTCCTTCCACAACGACTTGGCCTGACGGTTGTTGTAGAAGGCGCGTCTTCGGCGATAAAATTCTCGGCTCAGCCATGGCTAATGGAAAACTTTTTTTCCGGTTTCGTGGCCCTCTACTACGACAGAACCGCTAAAAACATGAAGGAAGCTCGGCTGGCGCATGGCAGAAGCAAGATTTCCGTTTCCGCGTGCGATGTTGACTTGCCGAAGTCTTTTGAGGCATGTGGGTCCCGGACATCAGTGTCTCTAGCGGACCATACTTTTTAGTCGTGCCTCCCTGATTTGAACTCGATAACGTTGCTCGATGCGTCTGTCATTTAGTCAAGCTGCTAGGTCCCACATGTCAGCCTCTCATTAGAAGGAACGTGTGTATGATGAGATTTTTTTCCTTCGCTCACGCTACCCTGTTCCAAAGTTGATAGCGCTGCTCGATGCATCTACCGTTTAATCAACCTCCTGGGACCCACATGTCATCCTCTCATTAGAAGGAACGTGTGTATAATGGAATTTTTTCCTTCATTTGTGCTACCCTGTTCCGATGTTGATAGCGCTGCTCGACGCATCTACCGTTTAACCAACCTCCTGAGCCCCTCATGTCATCCTCTCATTAAAAGAAACGTGTGTATGATGGCTTTTTTCCTTCGCTCACGCTACCCTGTTCCGAACTTGATAGCATTGTTCGATGCATCTACCGTTTCATCATGCTGCTGGGCCCCACATGTCATCCTCTCATTAGAAGAAATGTGTGGATGATCGATTTTTTACCCTCTGTCGTGCCTTCGTGTTCCGAACTTGATAGCGTTGCTCGCTGCATCAGCCGTTTATTCAGGCTGGTGGGTCCCTTATGCCAGCCTCACATTAGAAGAATCATGGGTATGATGGAGTTTTTTCTTCTCTAGCGCTACCCTGTTCCGAACTAGATAGCATTGTTCGACGAATCTGCCATTTGCTCACGCTGTCGGGTCCCCCATTCTAGCTTCTTATTACAAGAAATGTGTGCATGCTGAACTTTTTCTTGCTCGTGCCTCCCTGTTTCGAACTAGCAACGTTGCTCGATGCAGCATCTGTATAAGGTCGTGCTGCTGGGTCCGACATATCAGCCTCTATGTAAATGAAACGTGCGTATGATGGACTTTTTTTGGCCATGTCCGCTGTTTTGACCTTGGCAACTTACTGGGTCCCATATGTCAACCACCTCTGTGCAGGAAACGTGTCTATGCTGGGTCCCAGCTGACAGCCTCTATTTGAAAGAAATGTGTGTATGTTGCACTGTTTTTTCGGTTCCCAGATGTCAGCCTAAGAGTACAAAAAATGCTCATAAAGGCCAAATTAAAAATTAGGCTAACTCGGGGCGGATGCCCTATTTGTCATGGCTTATATTCCATGGGCATACTCCTAAATTTAATGGGCTCTGGTCGGTGGCCACAAGACCACGAAAATGCCAAATTAGAAGGTATTGGGCTATGCTTGGCGCTGATAGGCTAATTTCATGGGCTATGCTTAGGCCCGCTGGGTCCGACATGTCAGCTTCTCTATAACCGCAACGTGTGGATGAAGGAATTTTTTCGGCCGCGTCCGCTATTTTCACTGTGGCAGCCGTGTATGGTCTTACTGCTGGGGCCCTTATGTCAGCCTCTCTAGCATGTTCTAGCTTGTGGGTCCCCGATGCAGCCTTGTATATTCTGTCTTGTGGGTCCCTGGTGCGAGCCTCTCTATACAAGTATTTAAACTTTTTTCCGAACCCACCCTCAAAACAAACTCTAGGGACGCTACATGCTGGTGGGTCCGTGATGTCAGCCTCTCCGTAATGTGACATTGCTAGAAAAAGAATGTAAACCCAAGATACGATTCGAACAAAAGACCTTCAAATCAAATAAACATAAACTGAGTGTGTTGCCACTATAACAAAGATATTTATATACTAAATATCATTAAACTTTTATTAGTACTAGAATTTATGTATTAGTCTTCTTAAAAATATTTTGTGTGTGTATGTTTATCTCTTTCAAAATATAAAAGGGCAGCGCTTCTAGCATCTCAATTTATAAAATGCCACATAATGGAGTATTTTCTTAAAAACATGGGTAGGAAGAGTTTTATTTTTATTTTGAGAGGTAGGGGCAATGCCCAAAAGGCCAAAATAAAATAGTTTGGCTATTCTACATAGGCTGCTCTACGTGGGTTATACTCCGTAGCCTATGCTCCATGGGCTTCATTCTCAAATTTTAGTGGGCTATGCTCAGCTGTCCCCTGACCCCTAAAAGGCTGAATTAATATGTTCTCGGCTATGCTCCGTGGGATCCTTACTCAAATTTCACTGGGCTATGGTCAGCAGTCACCTGACCCCGAAAAGACCAAATAAAAATGTTCTAGGCTAAAGAGGGGTCGAATGAGCTACTAGATTTCTTATCCTAGTTAATAAAAATTGCATTGTGATGTGCTCGGCCGGATTCTAAACAAAGAACTCAGAGAGGGAGGGGGGAAAGCGATAATTCTTTTTGGTAGCTATTCATGTCAAAATTCAGCAGTATAGAATAAGGTAGAAAAATTATCAACGGATTCGAAGTTCATATTCAGGAGCACTTGACCAATTCAGCAACATTTCAAAAGTGACCAATTCAGCAATACAGACAATGAAATACAATAGCAGTACAGAGAGAACCAGTTCTTGTTTTAGCTCTAAAATCTGGCACGCGATCAATTTGTCCTATTCACCAAACACACTCGACCATTGGAGCAAGCAAAACTGACAATCAAGTTTGCTTTGAGTATCTTCTTCTCACATCAATGCCTATGTGACCCCCGTATGCAACCCAAAATGTCCAAGTCTCATCTAGACTGTGACACGGCCATGTTTCAAAAGAAAAGCAAGACTATCTAGTACACTTGATTTAAAAAAGTACTAGTACATCAATATTAGTTCCACGAAATGCTTTAGTAATAGTAACGATAGAACATTTGAGAGATTCAATAGCTTTTCTGCTTGAAATTCAATAGAAATACAGAGATAATAAGTTCTTGTTCCATCTCAAAAAACCTTGGCACACGATCAATTTGCCCTGTTCTCCGAATAGGCTCGATCATAGGAGCAAGCAAAACTGATGATCATGTCTACTTCTGTGCGAATACCACCTCATTTCGTCAATGCCCGTGTGACCCCCCATATGTAACCCAAAATGCCCAAGACTCATCTAGATAATTGTGACAATGCTAGGTTTCAAAAGAAAAGCAAGACAATCTATTGTACTTTATCTAAAAAAGTAACAGTACATCACTATTAGTTCAACAAAATACTTTGGTAATAGCAACGACAGAACAAAGGCAAAGAAAGACCATCTCCTTCCCTTGACCTAAACAAGTACTACCAGTATATAGTAGTACAAAATACTCCGTATTACAAGAATTAGTACTATACTAGTACTACTATGCATCCAAAATCCACCCTCCAACACATAGAGATCCCTAAGCGGGTTAATTAAATATCGTGTCAATTGGGGATTCTCCCCCGCGATTGATGCATATTGAGTAATGCAGGACGATCATATGGGATGGTTCACTGCAGAACATAAAGGAATGCTTTTTTCCTCCGGATGATGCCCGACACCTCCCAGCTCCCAGGCGTGGAGGAACTGCAGATTATATGGGCCCAAAACCCCAACTCTATTGTCAGGTAATAGGTAGTGATCAACACATTGTACAAGGGCGACGAGCATTCGTCCGGCCTGATGCACACGACAGATGCGCTGATGTCGCCCGATTCGCGCATGTCAAATAGCAGAGTAAATACCGTACCATCGTCCCCTGATCCGATCTTCTCTACTCTCGATGAGCACGGTGCCAACAATGGCTAAGAGATGTACCTGGTGTTTCTAAAGGAAGTAAGATTCAGCGAACTAAATTGCAGCATGCTAAATATTATAAGAAAAAATGATAAAGTAAATATGAGTAACCTGATTGCGATAAAACATACGTAGTACTCCCTCTGTTTCAAATATAAGATGTTTTTGCTTTTGTGAAACGAGTGTACCTAGACCCCTTTTAGTATATGGGTTCACTCCGAACTACACACTAAAAAGAGTCTAGATAAACTCATTTCACAAAAGCTAAAACATCTTTATATATTTTGAAACGGAGGGAGTAGATACAGAGTACATGTGCAAGGCCATTGTTCAAAGGAAAAGCTACTTGATCTAAGCAAGTAGTGCTAGCTCCCAGTACAGAGAGCCATGTTCGAAAGGAAATGCTCGACCATTGGAGCATGATAAGCTGACGATCAATGCTTGTGTGACCCCCATATGGAACCCAAAATGCCCAAGCTCATCTAGATTGCGACAAGGCCATGTTTTAAAAGAAAAGCAAGACTAACTACTGCCCTTGATTTAAACAAGTATAGTACATCAGTATCAGTTCCACAAAATGTTTTAATAATAGCAATAACAGAACATTTGAGAGATTCAGTAGCTTTTCTACTTGAAATTCAATAGCAGTACAGAGAGAATAAGTTCTTGTTCTAGCTCAAAAAACAGACTCGATTATTGGAGCAAGCAAAACTGACAATCAAGTGAGAATGCATGTGTGACACCCAATATGCAACCCAAAATGCCCAAGACTCATCTAGATAGTTGTGAAAATTCTAACATTCAAAAGAAAAGCAAGACAAACTGATACACTTGATCTAAACAAGTAACAATACATCACTATTAGTTAAACAAAATATTTCAGTAATAGCAACGACAGAATAAAGGCAAAGTAAGACCATCTCCTGTCCTTGGCCTAAAAAAGTACTACCAGTACCAGTATATAGTAGTACAAAATAGTCTGAAGTACAAGAACTAGTGCTATACTAGTACAACTCCGCCTCCAAAATCCAACCTCCAGTACACATACGTCCATGGTATGTAGTGAAAGTGGGATAAATTTTTTTGAGGTAGTAGAATGGTCAATTTGGAATTCTCCCTCGCGATGGATGCATATTGAGTAATACATGCCCTGGGTCTGAGGCGTTTGATGGTACACCACCATGATATGCTTTTCCTTCTGCATAATGCCAGGAACCGCCCTGCTCCTAGGAGTGAAGGAATTGCACAGTACACCCTCCCAAAACCTAGCCTCTGGTGACGGGTGATAGATGGTGAACTGCACATTGTACAAGGGCGACGAGCACCCATCCGGCCTGATGCACACCACGAATAAGATGATGTCACCCCACTCGAGCATGCCAAATAGCACAGCGAACACCATACCATCGTCCCCAGATCCGATGTTCTCTAGTCTTGATGAGCGTGGTGCCGAGAGCGGCTGAGAGATAAACCTGGGATTTCTAAAGGAAGTAAGAATCGGCAGACTAAATTGTAGCATTCTAAATATACATATAAGAAGTTCCCATGCGCCTGAGATCTAGGCACTCCCAAGAAAAAATACAGAGCCATGTTTCAAAGGAAATGCTAGATCATCTCCAGTGTTTAATCTAAACAAACTTGAACGACAGATCATCATCAGAATCATGATGATCATAGTTTCCATCTCCCACATCGTGGATGCAAAATAAGTAATCCAGTGTGAACCTATCATGTTTCTTAATTAGGAAATTATGGTATTCTTCCGTAATCCTGACGGAGGACCGCGACGCGCTGCTCTTCGGCTCGAAAATAGGCTATCTTTGGCCAACTCCTCCAGGTCCTCTCTAATCGTTGAAGGTTTATAAAAGTGCAACTCCACCACATACCACGGAAACAAGCACGCCGCCGACCTGACGCACTGGACGCATACAGCGAGGCCATAGTCGAGAATGTCAAATCGCACGGCGAACAATGTACCATCGTCCCTGGATACCACGGTCTCTACTCTCCATGAGCCAGGTGCCAGCAAAGGCTGAGAGATGTACATGTGTTCCTCGCCATAGTGAAAACTCTGCACTTCAATTGAGTGGGCTTTTTCAAGGTGAGCGAGGAGGGCTGTGGGCGGGGCGACGAACTTGTAGCCAGGGTCAGCGCAGTTGCACGGGCCATGCGGGCACGCCATCTTGTGGTTGAGGAAGTCATGGAAGGCGACCAATGTCCCGCAGCCGTCATTGGGGCATCTGCTACCTTTTCCGCCGACGACTTGGTGGCACAACTCCTTGGAGCATGCGACTAGACGGACGATGCCGGTAGTGTTCATACGCATAGCGATTTCTCCAAAGGGGTTGTCACTGACCTTGCTCCAGCCACCGTACTGAATGTTGTGCATCGAATCTGCCTTGCGTCCGGATGGACTAGGGCGAGGGCGGATTCAAATATGATTGTTCGGGTTTCTTGGAGGAGAGTGATGGAGGCCTGCAAGAACTGATGAAGCGGGCAAGAAATGGCTAGGAAAATTTAGGAAGTGTGCGTTCGAGAGGATCCAAAATGCGGCTAGCCAGCGTTAGCGAATGGGGATCGCCGGAGATGGGAAAGATGGGAGGCTCTTTGGATAAGGGGTGTTATTTTTGTGTGTTCCCTCGTCGGTCTTCTGAAGTGGATCGAGGACGCCTGCTGGAGTTATAGCTAGAGTGCTAGACTAGCAAGCTGTCATGTCCTGGCTCAGTATTGTATCGTCACATCACATAGACTGTATTTCTAGAAAGGGCGTGAACCCACATTCTCCCCTCCCTAGATAGTGTGCACCGTAGAATCACTTTTCTCGCACGCGAAGGATTTGAACCCACATGCTGAAATAAGAGGACGTCAATCCTCAAGCCAGCTCGCCCAAGTCTGATAAATAGGACTACTAAAAAACTATAATAATAGGTGAATCTCAAAAAATAATTATAATTTTGATCCACGTCTATAGAATATTTATTGTATATTTGGTTCTTGTACTTTGTATTATGTAGTAGTAATCAACCTATTAGCTACCTAATAGTACTCGCCATGCTCTAGAGAAATGACAAAGAACATTCCAGAATTATTGTGAAGTGTATTATGAGGTTTCTGCATATCTTTTATTATGCTAAAGACTATCAATAGTATTTTCTTGATGCTAGAATGTATAGAATTAAGATCCAACGATACTTTATGGACGTAGCTAGAAATTATAATCATTTTGGGCTTCACCTATATACTGTATATACTGTAAAAGGCACGTGCCACACACGTATATACTGTATAAAATGTGAATAAACAAACATTAAGTTGTTATAAACCAATAGTCTTGTTAGGGAAAAATACATACATTAAGTCTATTAATAATAACTATCTACACATATTGAGAATACAATCTACCGTGCTATAAATTTTTTTTGGGGGGGGGGGAGTGACATGATGGTTCTAGAACATGGTGGAGTTTGATCTAGGTAGTACTCAACACAAATCCAGCTGCTCTGAACCATTGGATATAATAGCCCAACGGTCAGGATTGGTACTATGGATCTAATTCAAAACTGCTCCTTTATAGTAACAGAGAAAAATGATATGTCATATACTTCTACTATCTGATTCTCACGTGCAAGGCATGTGCAACTTACTAATAAGATATATAACACGAATAACTTTGAACCTCGATCATCGGATATAGATTGACATATTCCAACATTGCTAATTGTTGGATCTCTTGCAAATTCAAGAAAGAATCTATCGCGCTCACTTGTAGTTCAAATTTGACCTACTTTCTTTAAATAAACATAAAGTTATTTGAGTGCATGGGTGTTAGCTAATATATAGAGAAGCTTGAAACGTTCTAAGACTAGGGAATTGTAACAAAACATGTCCGTGTTTTCTGAAAATCGGGTGGTGGCACTTTATTTTTTTGACTGGAGTATGTCTCGAAGGAGTGAGATGCTTCAATAATTAACACAGTTAGTGCATGTGTACATGTTACACCAAGGACCTTAAAAAATTAAAATTGCATCCAAGTCCATAAATTTAATACAAAGGAGCCTACAATCAAGCAATTAAAACTTGTAGTCACGTCCTGCTCCTCCATCGCGGAGCTGAGTCATGCTCTTCGTAGTAGTACAAGTAAGATACACGTGCCTTGCACGTGAAACTCACATAATATACAGAAGCATAACATGTCATCAGTATATAACATTGTAATAGGGAAAGCTTGAAATATCTATGAATTTGAGCCACGTTTCTAAAGTATGAGTGTATATTTGGTTCTTGCACTTTATATCATGTAGAAATAAATGTTTATTAGCTACCTAATAATTGAAAATTCTAGAACCATGGTCTAGAGAAACAATCGAGGAGATTCTACAATGATGGATAAGTGTGTTTTGATGTTTTTCTACATATATATCTTATCTTATCTTACCACTATATAGTGTATGAATAACTTTGAATATTGACTGTTGGATCAAGACTCGCGAATTCCAACATTTCCAACCGTTGGATCTTCTTTTCCATTATAGCATCTAGAATATTCTATTGATAGTCTTCATCACAATGAATGTTATGCACAACACTCAAACACACTTCTCCATCATTCTAGAATATTCTACCTCGTTTCTCTAGACCATGTTACCAAAATTTTCAAGCTTTAGATAACTAATAATCATTGACTTCTACATGATATACAAAGTACAAGAACGAAATATACACCTATACTTTATAGATGTTGATCAAATTTATATTTTTTCTGATTTACCTATTATAAATTTATATAGTGCTGATATGTCAGACGTCTATTATCTCAGTCTCGCGTGCAAGGCACGTGCAACTTACTAGTTATATATAGTGTGCAGACAACTTTGAATATTAAGCGCTGATTCATGACCCGTGAATCCCAACATTGTTGCTAGTTATTGAATCCTCTAATCCATTCCATCATCTTGAAGATACTATTGATAGTATTTGTTATCTTATCTTACCACTATATAATGTACGAATAACTTTGAGTATTAACCGTTGGATCAAGACTCGCGAATCCCAACACTGCTAGCGTTTGGATCTTCTTTTTCCATTCTACCGGGTGGTGGTACTTGTTTTAACTAATAAGGTATATCTCCCGAGGAAGCGAGATTCTTCAATTAATTAACACGGTAAGTGGATATGTACATGTTACACCAAGGACCTCAAAAAAATGAAAAATACATCCAAGTTCATACATTTAGCACAAAGGACCCTAAAATCAAATATTTGAAATTTTTGGTAACATGGTCTATAGAAACGAGGGGGGATATTAAAGAATGATGGAGAAGTGTGTTTTGAGGTTTGTGCTTATAACATTTCATTGTGATAAAGACTATCAGTAGAATCTTCTAGATGTTAGAATGGAAAAGAAGATCCAACGGCTGGAAATGTTGGGCATGAGTCTTGATCCAACAATTAATATTCAAAGGTTTTCATACACCATATAATGTTAAGATAGTGGTAACGGTTAGACTAGTACTTGCTTAACAAAATAAAACAGCACACTCCTCATTTTCAACGGATCTTGTTGAAGAAGATGCACGAATCTACCAGATGCGGGAACTGTATCATAAACTATAATAGTAAGTTGCACGTGCCTTACACGTGAGACTTAGATAGTAGACGTATGACATATCACCACTATATAAAATTGTGATTTCTATTTTCGTGCCCCTGGTTTATTAGTTGTACTTAGTTTTCCCCAATCGCTTAGTTTTTCCTCACTTTTCCCCTCCCACCATTCTGAAACCCTCACATGCGCTTGGACGGGTGGAAGCCGCCAGGTCAAAGGCTTGACCGTTACATGCTAATAGGTGGGACCGTGTTGGGCCGGTCCTTCCTTGAGCGTTACGTTACGTCGCCTCCACCATTACATGCTGACACGTGGGGCCATGTTGGGACAGGTCCTGCATACGTGGTGAAGGGTGGGGCTGCGTTGGGACGGGTCTTGCATAGATGGTGAAGGGTGGGGCCGCATGGACACATGTCGGACCGGCCATTCTTGCTCCGATCTTGGAACAGCTCCCACACCGCCCCTCCACTCCGCTCCCTCGTCGTCATGCCCTCCTAGCTGAGAGCCCCTCCTACCTTATGTCATCATCGGCCCCCAATCCGCCCCTCCCCCTAGCCCCCGATCCCACTCCGGCTCTGCTTCCTCCCCCGCTAGATCTACCCCTTTCACGGAACAGTATGCGACGCCTGTGGGTGTACCGGTCCTCCTCGTCGAGCGTGGAGAAGATTGGGTGGAATCGGAGGGATCTAACGCATGGATTCCATATGGGTAAGTATTGTTTCCCTTTGTGGATTGATTATAGGCAGTAATTGAGCATGAATCGCCGGTGCTCAGCTAGCTGCCTTGCTTTTTGAATAGGATTGATCCAGCGCTGGCATTTCGGCTGGCGGTTAAACTGGATACTAGCGTAATTCGTGTTTGTGAATGGTATCTCTCTGGATTTTACTTCCTAGCGGTGGCTGCAACCTCCATAACTCTCAGAGATTTGAAAGATAAATTATATTCTAAATTCCCCTGGAGCAATGGCGATTCAGTTGATTCGCTATATTTCAACATTAGCGAGCAAAGATTGCTCCCACTAACTAGCGAAGCTGATCTGGTAATGCTTTTCTATTTGAATGCTGCCGAACATTTTGGTCGAATTCGTCTTCATGTGCAACCTAAAGTTGAACACTCGGGAAAGAGGTCTAAAGCATCATCTGGTGGTTAGGCATCATTAGGTGTTTGGGCATCATCTGTCTCTGTTGTCTCTGCTAAGAGTGTGTGCCCCTGGACTCCTTGTAGGTCCACAGCAGTACCATCTGTTGGCACTGCGAGTGTAAGCCAAATCGCTCGTGCGGCCAATGTGGAGGACGAAGCAGAGCTTGCCGAGGGAGCACCTCCACTAGATGACAAGGATGAGTTGATGTTTCCTGAATTGGTAGATAGATTCAGTAAACATGCACTAGAGGATCAATACATGGAGGAATTGGCCCATGGTGCCAGATTTGATGACACTGATGACGAAGAGAATGAGGAGAACAATGACAGTCTCGTTTTAGCTGAGTACGATGGTGAGGACTTGCTAGTAATTGAGTGGGACAGGAACGATCCTAAGATTTCAGAAGGCACCGTATTTGAAATGATACGGGACTGTCATAATGCCCTTACTACATATTGCATCTGCACCAATAATGATTATGTTGTTATTAAGTGTGAGCTAGCAAGGTTCATAGTGAAGTGCCCATATAAGAGGTGTAGGTGGAGGAAGCACGCATCCACTATGCTCATGAGCAGTTTGGTTCAGGTATTACAACCAGTTGTGTATTTTAGATCATTGTGTAGAATTTGTTAACTGTACGTGACATTTTCATTATGTTTCATATAAAAGGTAACTGGTTCGAACATTCTTGTCCACCTCAAGGGGGATAGCCAAAGGACAAAATAAAACTAGCAAAGACTAGGTGGTTGGCAGATGCAATCATGGATTGGATGAGAGTGAACCCATCCAATCGCTCATAAAAGAAGTTTCTGAAAGGTTTAATATTACAATACCATACATGAGGATGTTCTATGCAAAGGAAATGGATCTTGATAGGATCAATGGTCCATGTAATGAAAGTTTTCAATTTCTTTACAGCTTCAAAGCTGATGTGGAGATGGCTAGTCCAGGTAGTGTTTTACAGATAGACAGGCATATAGTTCAGTACAAAATAAGAGGGAAGACAATGGAGAAGGAGTGCTTTAGAAGGGCTTTTGTTTGTTTCAAAGCTTGCTGGCAAGGGTTTCTGGATGGTTGCAGGCCTTATTTGGCCGTGGATGCAACAACTCTTCATGGCAGATTTAAAGGACATCTTGTACCTGCTACTCTAGTTGATGGCGACAATTGGATGTTCCCTATTGCTTTTGGAGTTTTGGAGATGGAGTTAGAGGAAAGTTGGACTTGGTTTTTGGAGAATTTGCGCGACCTTATAGGTCATCCACCAGGACTTACTATCCACACGGATGCTTGCAAAGGTTTGGAGAAAGCTGTAGAAGCAGTATTCCCCGGAGTGGAGCATAGGGAATGTATGCAACACTTAGTGCAGAATTTTACGAAGAAATTCAAGGGTAAAGTTTATACTGACAACCTATGGCCAGATTCATACACATGCAGTTTGAGGAAGCATCTGTATCATTTGGAAGTGTTGTATAAACAAAAACTTGCGGTGAAGGAGTACTTGGATGCACATCATGGAATGGTATGGTCAAGAAGCCAATTCAATAAAATTTGCAAGGTAGACTATGTGACAAGTAACCTTGCAGAGAGTTTCAATGCAAAGGTCAAGTCATTGAAAGGGCTTATGTTGTGGAAAATATTTGATAAGATTAGGCAGATGATCATGATAAAGATCGATTTGCATCAAAGAATTGCATCAACAGTATATGCTGGCCATCTCATCCTCCCATCTTTGATTAAGGCATTGCATGCCAGGGCAAAACAATTGAAGATGAAATGCATAATAAAAGGAATGGAGGTTGATGTAACATACACTGATAGTAAAGATAGGCAATGGAGGTATCCAGTGAGTTTGGCTGATAGGACATGCCATTGCAGGCAATGGCAGCTCCATGGGAAACCCTACATACATGCATTGTTTTTCATGGGTGTTCTAGGAGGTGAAGAGGGTGAAGTTGATCAGTACGTGTCGGAGTATTTCTCCGTTGCCAAATTTAGGGCAGCATATGCTCAGAATGTTCCAGCCTTGTTGGGAAAAGACCAATGGATGGAAGTGAATCCAGGCTTCAAGATATACCCTCTAGTTTTTACTAGACCAGCAGGTAGGCCAAGGAAGAATAGGATTAGAGCTAGTGCAGAGGGTGGTGCACCACCTCGATGACATAAGTGCAAATGTTGTGGGATCCTAGGTCACATTGCTAGGCTTTGTAAAAATGCAGTGGACCGAGCTTATGGAATGGATGATCAGGCGGGAGCAGCAAATGCAGATGAGAATGAAGTATCTGAACGAGAGGAGAATGAAGCAATGTATACATTGCAGATTGAACCAACGGATCATGAGGAGATTGAACCAGATGCAGGGGAGATTGAACTAGATGCAGGGGCGATGGAACCAATGGATCGAGAGGATATTGAACCAAATGAAGGGGAGATTGCACCAAATGCATGGGAGATTGAAGCAAATTATTCATTAGAAGCAGAGTTCAAAAGTAAAGGAATTACACAAGAGGATATTGAAGAAATGATGCCAATGCATTTTGAACCATATGAACCAAGGAATCGAAACATGGTTGAACCAATTGTACGACAGACTGAAGCACTTGATTCATTTGATGCAGAGAAAAAGAACAAACGGAAGAAGATGATGGTGGACTTCGAGAATATTCCAGCCAGGATCACCCGGAGCAAGGTGGTGTACTCGGAGAATATTCCAGCATGAACACTTGGAGCAAGAAAAAAATGAATTTGAATTTGTATGATGAATTTGAATTACTGTCAATGTTTGCATTGAATTTGAACTACTGTCAATGTTTGTGACGCTTCCAAGTTTGTATGTTGGATAACTCCATAATGTATGTGTTATTGCAAGTTTCTATTGCCATGCACCTTGTAACATCCCAAAACTTCAATCCAAGCTTATCAAGATCAAATCATCCAAAAATAGTGTTAACAAAAACTTCTCCAAATTTAAAATGAAAGCATTCATATATGTGTGCATTTAAAATAGGAGTTGTTTTGAATTGCCATGATTGTGTGATCCTTTGCTTCTAAAATGTTTCTTAGGTGATTTAAACATCATATACATCATTACCAAACTTTTCCTAAAGTAAATCACACCAAAAAGAATTAAAAAGGAGGAATGGTCATTTTGGCCATTTTAATCTTCTACACTCCTTTGAGTGTTCCTAGCACTCATTTCTTAACAGAAACAATTCTTGATCTTTGTACCCCTTGCTAGTACACATAATGAGGTACCAAGGCCCACCTTTGGATCTGCTAAAAACATTCTGTTAACTATTTTAATTGGCATTTGAAAATTGAATCCAATGCCTATGCATAGATCACCCCTATTTCTAAACCCATGTATTTGAGCTCCACAATCAAAACCCTTGCAACCAGAATCTACCTAGAAATAGTGGAGCACACCCAAAAATTTTGAAACCAAAATTCAAAAGTTTATTTCTTGCGGCCATTTCATCAAACACATGGCAGGCAGGTTTAAACTCTAAATCCTAGCTCACTATTCTGCACAGGGTTTTTCCCCCATTTAATCCCCATTTAATCCCTATGTCCCCTCTTGGTCTAACCAGGCCCTTAGCACCCCTCTCCCTTGTGCCTAGCCCCCATGCCATGCCAACCCGAGGACATCCTCGCCGGCCGACCATGCACCCGCTGCAGCAGACCACTCCCCTCTCCCTCGCCATGTCTAGGAGGTAGCCAGGAGCTCATCGCCACCCTCTGTCCCCTGCTCAAGCCAAGCCCTGCAGTGGACCACCGAGGAAACCACGCGTCTAGTGCCACCGCACCATGCCCGCTTCCGCCACGACCAGTGGAACACCCAGACACCCCGTCACGCCCAACGCACCACAGCCACCGCTCGCTGTGGGCACCGCCGCCTCTGCCGCTCAGAGCGCCACCTCGCCCAGACCGCATACCACCGCCCATACGGCCGCATTCACTTCCTAGAGCACTGCCAGGAGACCGCCTGTCGATCGCCACCCTCCGCCATTGCCTCTAGCCGGCCGTAGCCTTGTCGCCACCGTCGCCTGCCCATCCCGCTCGGTCTCACCGTCAAGCCTATAAATGGAGGCCTTCCCAACCTCTTCTCTCCATACCACTCAACTCCCCTCAACTCTCTGGACCTAACCCACCTCTCGTCGGATCCAAGCGAGCTCTGCCTCGTCGGAATTGGAGCCGGAGCAGCCGCAGCAGGAGGAGAAGGGCGCCGCTGATTGCAACCACCCCAAGATCTGCCGCAACCACGCCTCGCCTCGCTGTCGTCTTCCAGTTTGTTTGCCCGCCTCGTCGACCCTGCTGGAGCCCTGGTACGTCTCCAGCAGACCCCCACCGAGCCACTAGGGTTCGAGCTCGCCGGCGACCTGTTTGTCGTTGACGACGACCCTCAGCCGTAGATCGATTCTAATCTCGACCCACGGGCGTGTCGTCAAGCGTGATAAGACCCACTGACAAGCGGGACCCCCTGTCAGCTGAGCCCCGTGCCGCGGAGCGCCACTGGGCCGGCCCAATTTCTTTCCCGCGCTAGCCCACCCGTTCAAATCTGGATTTTTCTTTTTAGTTAAATCTAGTTTCTGTCCACTAGTTTAAAATTCAATTCAGAGAGTTTTATAAATCCAAATTGCATGAAACCAATTTTTTTTGAAAGGTATTTAAGTAATCTATCCAAGCCCGTTGGATTTAATTCAATTAGAGTTATAGATCTCTCCTAATAAAAACAACAAAACAAAAGCAATTGCACCTTGCAACATTTTTATAAAATCAACCAAGTTAGCTTTTGAGTTGATTCCAACTCTCAAAAATCACATTTCATCATATCTATATAAATATGTAATAATATTAAGGTCTACATGCAGTGACTCTGGACTAGTACCAAACTAATGCTATATAGGCATTTCTAGTCACTTTAAATCATTAAATAATGAACTTAACCCAAAGTAATATTGATCCAACCCTTAAATCTCATTCCCACATGTTAGAATATGTGGTGATGACATGTGTCAACATGTTCCCATATTTTAAGGGGTGAATATTAAATCTTGTTAATTTTTCAATGAGTAGAAATTACTTTTCTAAATTAAAAAGAATGAAACTATTGAATTAAACTTGTGATGCTTGTGATGATAATAGATCATCAAATGTGTGCCTTAGAATGATACTTAGCCTAGTTAAGTATTGTTTAGTGATTGTGTAGTCCATATGTATTCTTGTAGATGATAGTACCGACCAAGTCTATAAAGAGGAGGAGTGCTATCAAGACGAAGAAGAAGAAAACTTCAACCACTTCACCAACCAAGGCAAGCTAGCACTATCCAAGATTAACCCTTGCAAGTTATACTTGCAAGCCACCATTAACAATGCAAGCTAACCCTTGCGAGTTTAGTGCTTAGCAAACTAGAATCAAACTAGATGGTTTAGCAAAGATGCCTTAAGCATGCTTTGAGCACCCCTTTTTGACTATTAGTACCTCAAGTCTTATTGACAAGTTTCACCTCCCTTAGTTTACACAAAGTTCTTTACTTATTTTGAAGGTAGCATAAAAAGTATAAAACTTGACCTATTTAGAAACCTTTAGATGTCATTCTATGGCATGAGATTGAACCTATCACTCCCACCTTAGTGAACACTCTTAACTTAGTGGTTTAGAGTAGATCAAAAACTTGAGTCACTTTAGATGGGAACCCTTGGTGAAAATGAATTATGAAAACCTTGGAATGATGAGTCATTCTATTGAGATGTTTTGACATGTGTTGAAAAACACAAATGGTTGATGATGATGAAAATGTTGAGGCATGAGCCTTAACCCTTTTATAAAACTGATGGTCGGATTCGGATGCGATACCATTCCAAATTTACCGTACAACCACACTACGTGAATTGGGTAAGGCTTAGCTGGAAATTTATATGCATTAGTATTAATTCCCTCGCGGGAGAGGTTTGAGCTGAGGCTACCTCTCATGATGTCCACCTACGCAGTGCCCAAGATGACTGATGGTCATGGTTGCGAGGCCATGCTCATATGAGAGGTGCTTATACTAGGGTGTGTAAAGGGAAGGTTATGTTTGATTATCTGCATACTAAGTATGATGATTCAGGGTTATCCCTGACAGATGTATCGAATCTTGTGGTGAAAGTGTACCACCTCTGCAGAGTGTCAAACTATTCGAATAGCCTCGTCCGCGGTTATGGACAGTTGGAATGGCCATACTGTTTCGTTGTCAGATGTTTTCCAAATAACTTGAAATGAATGATGAACTTTTACTTGACCACAATAGGGTTGTGTTTATGATAATAGCTTCCCAACTTAAGTGATTCTAGAACTTTACTTTATTTTTCTTTGCTTCAGAACTCAGTTTAGGTTTCAAACTTAACTTTATAGTTAAACATAGATTTAGCCCTTTAACCTAGAACTATAGTACCTGTCAATAGTAGTTTGCGAGCACTTAAAGAGTACTCATGGCTTTTGTCCCTGGCTATTCTCGTGGCCAGACTATGAAGGAGACTATCAAGAGGATGGTCATCAGGACGGCTATGATAACTAGGACTATCTGCCTTCGTCAGCACTGCCTGTGCCCTTGAAGATGGACCCCACCGCTACGCTTATCTTTTATTTCCGCTGCTTGTTGTATTAAAGACTGGATCATGAGATCCTTATTTGTGTAAGACCTTATGTATGGTTTGTAATGGATGATGTACTGTGATATCCAATCCGTTATGTCTCGCAAAAATGGTAATCCTGGGATTTCAAGGTATGGCATAACAGGCATGTGGGATTAAAAATCCGGGTGTTGACAAGTTCGTATTAAAGCCATCCTGACCATAGGATACCCTAGTTAGAATTGACGTCCAAACCAAAAACTTAGCTTCAAAACCAAAGTGAGTATTTATGAAAAACTATTTCCTCTCTTACCCTTGTGAACTCATTCTTTCTCAAAAATTCATGTTCCTCAAAATTCTTACTTTACGACTTAAAACTTGATACACTTGATCACTTCACTAACTTCCTCATCCTTAATTCTTGTAGATGGAGACTCAGTTCAGCAAGTTCTACCAGTTGGGAAATGGAGGTCAGCTGATCTTCGAGAGGGATCTGGATTCCCTATCGGAGTTACTGGGACGCCCACATCCGGAGTTTCTTGGAGCTCAACTTCTAGTACCCCCAGGAGGAGACCTACAGTGGCTAGTCACCGCAGATCTTAGAGGAAGCATCGAAGCACCAACTTCTGGGAGAATTCAGTTCTCCATGAGAGAGAACAACTGGCTAGATGGATTAGCCAGGGCAATGCATGAAGCTCTCGCACGTCTATTTGCCCTCAGCGTCAACAAGATCCAAGGAACCCGTTTTTCCCACTATGCAAGACGTGATTTCATGGGTATGCCGATGGAGATGCCAAGTCACCCAGAGTTGAGGAGTCAAGTGAAGAATCTTGACTTCTTGCTGCACGACAGATAGTAGGAACTGGACAATGCCTAGGAGTTAGCCAACCAGAACCGTGCCATCGCCGACCAGAAGGCCCAGACTTTCGCACAGCTCGTCCAAGATCGCCAGTCTCTTTGCCGCCAGCGTGCAAAGAATGATCGCACAATCGCCCGTCTTCGCAAGAAGGTGGCCGACCTCGAGAAGACCGTCAAGGAGCAGGAAGCTCAGCTTGTAGCAAAGGAAGAAGAAGGTGAGGGTGAAGACATCCAGGGAGACATGGATTCTTACCTCAGCAATGATGATGACTTTCTGGAGGAGGATGCTGTGGACTTCTACACTGATGATGAAGACTCCAACTTCATCGACGATGAGTAGATGCACTAGAGCACTGTCGTAGCATAAGATGTATCATCTCATTGTATCGTAGCTTACAGAATGGTTCATCAAACCATCTGTTTTCCCTTTGATTTTTGTGGTGTGTGTTGTATCGTGTGCTTGCTTGCATGAATGAAAAAGAAGTTAGTTGAAAAATCTGAGTCTAACTCAAAGTTTTAGCTTTGAAAACCCAAAACCATGAACCTTAGAATTTCCCTCTTACCCCTATATCTATCTCAATCTTCAGATGACTCGTGGAAACCAAGGAGGGAGCAGCTCGTCGCAGGACCCAATGCTGCAGATCTTGTAGAATATCATCACAGACCGTGAAGCAAGCAGGGCCGAGCACCAAGCCAACTTAGCAACATTGCAGTAGATCGCCCAAATGGCTCTCAACAACCAAGGACATGGAAATCAGGATCACCATGGATCCAAACTCAAAAAATTTCAGAATACCAATCCCCCAGTCTTCAACCAATCTGAAAACCCATTAGATGCTGATGACTGGTTACAGACCATGGAAAACAACCTCGAAGTTGCAGGAGTTGATGAAAATGAGAAAGTTCTCTTCTCCACCCACTATTTGGCAGGAGATGCAAGAGCTTGGTGGAATAGCATCCGCAATATGAACCATGGCCAGGTTATGACATGGGAAGCATTCAAAGTCAAGTTCAGCCGCACCCACGTGCCGCAAGGTCTCGTCAACAGGATGAGAGATGAATTTCGCGAATTGAAGCAAGGAAGAATGACTGTGGTGGAGTACCGTGACAAATTCTTGTCACTTGCCAGATATGCTCCTGATGAGATCAACACAGAGGCCAAGAAGAAGGAGAGATTCTTGAACGTACTGCATGATGAGATGCAGACTGTCCTCGTCAACATCGATTTTCAGGATCTCGAAGAGCTAGTCGACTCTGCCATTCAGATGGAAGGGAAGACTAACCAGGCAAACGACAACTGCAAGTGTCATATGATGCAATAGTATGGATCCAGTAGTCACCAGAAGTACCGTCCCAACCCCTCACCAGGATATGCACCAAGAAACAACCGACCCCTAATGTCTCGCCCAAGCTACCCCAACCGTAGCGGAGGCAATGTGAAGTCTGGAGGTAACCATCCCAACTCCGGCAATGCCAACAATTTCACCCGTGCCCCTCCCAAGAGCAACAACAACAATAGCAACACTGCACCCAGAACTGGCAGCAATGTTGTGCCTGTCGCAGTCAAGGACAAGTCCCAGATCACTTGTTTTGAGTGTGGAGTGAAGGGTCACTACTCCAATGAGTGTCCCAAGAAGACTGCCGCTAATGCCAATGTGAATGCCCCAGCTCAGCAGTAGTGTCGTTTTCAACCAGGAAGGAGGTTTACCCAGGGAACCCTCACAACCGCAACGGTCGTCTCTTCCACATGAACGCAGAAGAAGCCCAGGAAGCGCCAGATGTAGTGTTGGGTATGTTTTCTGTCAACTCAGTTTTAGCAAGAGTATTGTTTGATTCTAGAGCATCGCATTCATTTGTCACCGAAGAATTTGCATGCACTACTAAGATTCACCAAACCAACCTGAAGCATGTCATGATAGTTCAAATCCCCGGTTCAACTACAAAAGCTAGAAAAATTTGCAAAGTTGTACCTATCAGAATACATGGGATAGATTTTTATGCCAACCTAATTGTACTTGGAACCAAAGAGAAGTAGTACTAGGTATGGACTAGATGTCAAGGCATAAAGGATTGATAGACTGTGCTAAGAAAGCCATCACCATGACCATTAGTTCTGGAGTCACAGTAGAGCATATCTCTGAAAACTTATCCCGTCAATTCAAGTGCAACAAGAGTGTAGCCCTGCCCACCATAGACCAAGTCAGAGTAGTCTGTGAATACCCCGACGTATTCCCAGATGAATTGCTAGGTATGCCCCCGGATAGGGATATTGCGTTCATTATTGAACTAATCTCCAGAACCGGACCTATAGACCAGAGACCCTATAGCATGAATCCCTCAGAGTTAGTGGAACCGAAGAAGCAGTTGGATGCCATGTTAGCAACAGGCTTGATTCAGCCAAGCGCATCGCCATGGAGATCACTAGTGTTATTCGTCAACAAGAAAGATGGAGGCAATCGTCTGTGTATAGATTATAGAAAGTTGAATGACGTCACCCTCAAGAACAAGTACCCCTTGCCAAAGATAGAGGATCTATTTGATCAGTTGACTGGAGCTCAGGTATTCTCAAAGATTGATCTTAGGACTGGTTATCACCAACTTAAGATTCGTGCAACGGATATTCTGAAGACCGCCTTTACTACTCGCTATGGTTTATACGAGTATACGGTTATGTGTTTTGGATTAACCAATGCCCCTACTTATTTCATGAATCTCATGAATAAGATATTTATAAATTTCCTAGATAAGTTTGTAGTTGTGTTCATCGACAACATCCTTATCTACTCCAAGGCAGAAGAAGAGCATGAGCAACATCTGAGAATCATCCTAGAAACCCTGAGAGAGCATCAGTTATATGCCAAGTTTAGCAAGTGTGAGTTTTGGCTGAAAGAAGTAGGATTCCTAGGACATATTGTGTCTGCCGAAGGAGTCTCTGTTGATCCTGCCAAGATCAAAGATGCCGAAGAATGGGAAGCCCCAACCACTCAAACCCAAGTCCGTGCATTTCTCGGATTAGCGGGATATTACCGCAAGTTCGTAGAAGGATTCTCGAGCATAGCACGACCAATGACCCAATTGTTGAAGAAGGACAAGAAGTTTGAATGGACAGACAAATGTGAAGCCAATTTCCAGGAGCTGAAGAAGAGATTGATATCAGCCCCAATTTTGATCATGCCAGACATCAAGAAGCCGTTTGATGTATATTGTGACGCATCCAAGATTGGTCTAGGATGTGTATTGATGCAAGAAGGCAAAGTCATCGCGTATCTGTCTCGACAACTGAAGCAGCATGAGCAGAACTATCCGACCCATGATCTTGAGCTAGCAGCAGTGGTTCTAGCATTGAAGACATGGCGTCATTATTTGATGGGTAATCGCTGTGAGATTTACTCAGATCATAAGAGATTGAAGTATATTTTCACTCAGAAGGAGTTGAATATGAGGCAAAGGAGATGGATAGAGATAATCAAGGATTATGACCTTGACATTCACTATCACCCCGGCAAAGCCAATGTGTTAGCGGATGCTCTTAGCAGATTGCCGTGTAGGCTAAACACCATGATCAAGGAGAAGCAACCAAGTTTGTATGAGGAATTGGAGCATTTCGGGACGGAGTTAGTTAGCAAAGGATTCTTAGCTAGCATTGAACTTCAACCCACTTTGATTAGCCAAATCAAGGAAGCCCAGAAGGGAAATGAAAGTATCGACAGTATCAAACGTCGTATTGGTACAGGAAATGTACCTGGATTCACTGAAGACGAAGAAGGAGTACTGTGGTACAAAAGACGTATCTGTGTGCCAGCAGATTCAGAGCTGAAGGAAGTTATCATGAAGGAAGCTCATGATACTCTTTATTCTATCCACCCCAGAGGAACAAAGATGTATCAGGATTTGAAAGAGCAATTTTGGTGGCACAAGATGAAGGGAGAAATCGGAAGCTACATCGCCAAATGTGACATCTGTCAAAGAGTCAAAGCAGAGCATCAGAGACCTGCAGGATTGTTGCAACCATTGTAGATTCCGGAATGGAAATGGCATTCCGTCGGAATGGACTTTATCACCGGTTTGCCTACTTCTAGTAGGGGGAATGACTCAATCTGGGTCATAGTTGATAGACTGTCCAAGATAGCCCATTTTATACCTGTCAAGACTACCTACCAGAGTGCAAAACTAGCAGAACTGTACATTGCTAGGATTGTTAGTCTGCATGGAACCCCCAAGACCATCGTGTCAGATCGAGGAACCTAGTTTACCTCGAGATTTTGGCTGAAAGTTCAGGAAGGTTTAGGAACCAAGTTGAACTTCAGTACCGCGTATCACGCTCAAACAGATGGACAAACTGAGAGAGTCAACCAGATCTTAGAGGATATGCTTAGAGCTTGTGTGTTGGAATACGGATCAAAATGGGAAGACTGCCTGCCTTTCGCAGAATTCTCATATAATAAAATTTATCAAGCTAGTTTGCAGATGGCACCATTTGAATTCCTATACGGAAGAAAGTGTCGTACCCCTTTAAATTAGTCGCAAGTAGGAGAGAGTCAGATCTTTGGACCCGACATTCTCCGAGAAGCAGAAGAGAAAGTTCACAAAGTCTGTGAGCACCTCAAGACCGCCCAATACAGCCAGAAGAGTTAGGCTGACAAGAGAAGGAGAGACCTGACTTTCAATGTCGGAGATTTTGTATATCTCAAGGTTTCACCATTGAAGGGAACTCAACGCTTTAGTCTGAAGGGAAAATTAGCCCCCAGATATATCGGACCTTTCAAGATTCTAAACCGTCGAGGAGAAGTATCGTATCAACTGGAACTGCCTGAAGAGATGTCAGCCATCCACAATGTGTTCCATATCTCGTTACTTCGCAAATGCTTGGAAGTACCCAAGAAGACTGAAGTTTTCAAGAACATCGATCACAGAGCTGTGGAAATCAACAATGACCTGACCTATCGGCAAGTGCCCATCCGTATCTTAGAAGAAGCCTACAGAACCACCAGGACCAGGAGCATCAAGTTTCTCAAGATTCAGTGGAGCAAACATACCGAGGAGGAAGCCACTTGGGAGCGCGAAGATTATATTAGGACCGAGTTCACAGAAGTCTTTAGTTCCTAGTTTTCTTTGTAAATCTCGGGACGAGATTTTGTTTAAGGGGGGAAGGTTTGTAACATCCCAAAACTTCAATCCAAGCTTATCAAGATCAAATCATCCAAAAATAGGGTTAACAAAAACTTTTCCAAATTTAAAATGAAAGCATTCATATATGTGTGCATTTAAAATAGGAGTTGTTTTGAATTGCCATGACTGTGTGATCCTTTGCTTCTAAAATGTTTCTTAGGTGATTTAAACATCATCTACATCATTCCCAAACTTTTCCTAAAGAAAATCACACCAAAAAGAATTAAAAAGGAGGAATGGTCATTTTGGCCATTTTAATCCTCTACACTAGTTTGAGTGTTCCTAGCACTCATTTCTTAACAGAAACAATTCTTGATCTTTGTACCCCTTGCTAGTACACATAATGAGGTACCAAGGCCCACCTTTGGATCTGCTAAAAACATTCTGTTAACTATTTTAATTGGCATTTGAAAATTGAATCCAATGCATATGCATAGATCACCCCTATTTCAAAACCCATCTATTTGAGCTCCACTTTCAAAACCCTTGCAACAAGAGTATACCTAGCAATAGTGGAGAACACCGAAATTTTTTGAAACCAAATTTCAAAAGTTTATTTCTTGCAGCCATTTCATCAAACACTTGGCAGGTAGGTTTAAACTCTAAATCCTAGCTCACTATTCTGCACAGGGTTTTCCCCCATTTGATCCCCATTTAATCCCTATGTCCCCTCTTGGTCTAACCAGGCCCTTAGCACCCCTCTCCCTTGTCCCTAGCCCCCATGCCATGCCAACTCGAGGACATCCTCGCCGGCCGACCATGCACCCGCTGCAACAGACCACTCCCCTCTCCCTCGCCATGTCTAGGAGGTAGCTAGGAGCTCACCGCCATCCTCTGTCCCCTGCCCAAGCCAAGCCCTGCAGTGGACCACCGAGGAAACCACGCGCCTAGTGCCACCGCACCATGTTGATGCCACCCATGAGCACGCTCGCTGCACAAGCGTGCCTGGCTACCGCTCTCCGCACCTACCGCTCTGCCATGACCCAGGGAATACCCCAGACACCCCCGTTCGCCGCCCAACGCACCACAGCCACCACTCGCCGTGGACACCGCCGCCTCTGCTGCTCAGAGCGCCACCTCGCCCAGACCGGATACCACCGCCCCTACAGCCACATTCACTTCCTAGAGCACCGCCAGGAGACCGCCTGTCGATCACCACCCTCTGCCATGCCTCTAGCCGGCCATAGCCTTGTCGCCACCTCTCGCCGGAGCCAAGCGAGCTCTGCCTCGCCGGAATTGGAGCCGGAGCAGCCGCAACAGGAGGAGAAGGGCGCCGCTGATTGCGACCTCCCCAAGCTCCACCACAACCGCGCCTCGCCTCGCCGTCGTCTTCCAGTTCGTTTGCTCGCCTCGTCGACCCGGCTGGAGCCCTGGTACGTCCCCAGCAGACCCCCACCGAGCTCGTCGGCGACCTGTTCGTCGTCGACGACGACCCTCAGCCGTAGATCCCAGTTCTAATCCTACGACCCACAGCGCGCGTACCGTTTCGCGTGATAAGACCCACTAACAAGCGGGACCCCACATCATTGAGAGCACCAGCATGGGCCGACCCAAGTTCTTTCCCGCGCTAGCCCACCCGTTCAAATCTGGATTTTTCTATTTAGTTAAATCTAGTTTCTGTCCACTAGTTTAAAATTCAATTTAGAGAGTTTGATAAATCCAAATTGCATGAAACCAATTTTGTATGAAAGGTATTGAAGTAATATATCCAAGACCGTTGGATTTAATTCAATTAGAGTTATAGATCTCTCCTAATAAAAATAACAAAACAGAAGCAATTGCACCTTGCAACATTTTTATAAAATCAACCAAGTTAGCTTTTGAGTTGATTCGAACTCTCAAAAATCACATTTCATCATATCTATCTAAATATGTAATGATATTAAGATTTACACGCAGTGACTTTGGACTAGTACCAAACTAATGCTATATAGGCATTCTAGTCACTTTAAATCGTTAAATAATGAACTTAGACCAAAGTAATATTGATCCAAGCCTTAAATCTCATTCCCACATGTTAGAATATGTGGTGATGACATGTGTCAACATGATCCCATATTTTAAGTGGTGAATATTAAATCTTAGTTAATTTTTCAATGAGTAGAAATTACTTTTCTAAATTAAAAAGAATGAAACTATTGAATTAAACTTGTGATGCCTGTGATGATAATAGATCATCAAATGTGTGCCTTAGAATGCTACTTAGCCTAGTTAAGTATTGTTTGGTGATTGTGTACTCCATATGTATTCTTATAGACGATAGTACCGACCAAGTCTACGAAGAGGAGGAGTGCTATCAAGATGAAGAAGAAGAAAACTTCAACCACTTCACCAACCAAGGCAAGCTAGCACTATCCAAGATTAACCCTTGCAAGTTATACTTGCAAGCCACCATTAACAATGCAAGCTAACCCTTGCAAGTTTAGTGCTTAGCAAACTAGATGGTTTAGCAAAGATACCTTAAGCATGCTTTGATCACCCCTTTTTGACTATTAGTACCTCAAGTCTTATTGACAAGTTTCACCTCCCTTAGTTTACACAAAGTTCTTTACTTATTTTGAAGGTAGCATAAAAAGTATAAAACTTGACCTATTTAGAAACTTTTAGATGTCATTCTATGGCATGAGATTGAACCTATCACTCCCACCTTAGTGAATACTCTTAACTTAGTGGTTTAGAGTAGATCAAAAACTTGAGTCACTTTAGATGGGAACCCTTGGTGAAAATGAATTATGAAAACCTTGGAATGATGAGTCATTCTATTGAGATGTTTTGACATGTGTTGAAAAACACAAATGGTTGATGATGATGAAAATGTTGAGGCATGAGCCTTAACCCTTTTATAAAACTGATGGTTGGATTCGGATGCGATACCATTGCAAATTTACTGTACAACCACACTACCTGAATTGGGTAAGGCTTAGCTGGAAATTTATATGCATTAGTATTAGTTCCCTCGCGGGAGAGGTTTGAGCTGAGGCTACCTCTCATGATGTCCACCTATGTAGTGCCCAAGATGACTGATGGTCATGGTTGGGAGGCCATGCTCATAGGAGAGGTCCTTATACTAGGGTGTGTAAAGGGAAGGTTATGTTTGATTATCTGCATACTAAGTATGATGATTCAGTGTTATCCCTGACAGATGTATCGAATCTTGTGGTGAAAGTGTACCACCTTTGCAGAGTGTCAAACTATTCAAATAGCCGCTCATGATTATGGATGATTGGAATGGCCATACTGTTTTGTTGTCAGATGTTTTCCAAATAACTTGAAATGAATGATGAACTTTGACTTGACCATAACAGGGTTGTGTTTATGATAATAGCTTTCCAACTTAAGTGATTCTAGAACTTTACTTTATTTTTCTTTGCTTCAGAACTCAGCTTAGGTTTCAAACTTAACTTTATAGTTAAACATAGATTTAGCACTTTAACCTAGAACTATAGTACCTGTTAATAGTAGTTTGCGAGTACTTAAAGAGTACTCATGGCTTTTGTCCCTAGCTACTCTCATGGCCAGACTATGAAGGAGACTATCAAGAGGATGGTCATCAGGATGGCTATGATAACTAGGACTATCTGCCTTTGTCAGCATTGCCTGTGCCCTTGAAGATGGACCCCACCGCTGCGCTTATCTTTTATTTCCGCTGCTTGTTGTATTAAAGACTGGATCATGAGATCCTTATTTGTGTAAGACCTTATGTATGGTTTGTAATGGATGATGTACTGTGATATCCAATCCGTTATGTCTCACAAAAATGGTAATCCTGGGATTGCGAGGTATGGCATAACGGGCATCTAGGATTAAAAATCCGGGTGTTGACACACCTAGTTGCTTAGCACTGCTCAGTTTTGCCCTCGACATGTGGTCAACACATGGGGTTTAGCTAGTTCATGGCTTAAATCCTAGCAAACATTGACTAATTGATCCAAAATTTGGCACACTTGTGTATCCTGGATTGATTTACCATATGAAATTGGATATTTTGGATTTACTTGTAATCAACCACATTTTTCTTTTTCTAAGTGATTAAATTCAAATAAATGGTTTTAGGGTTATTTTAATTCAAAAAAGAAGTCAAAACATAGTGCAACCTTCGTATGGAGTCTTGTTATGTTAACTAAAACCTAGAATTAATAGTAAAATAAAAGGAAATAAAGAGAAATGGACTTCTCCCCTAAACCACTTCTTGGAATGAGCTACTAGCTATGAAGATGCATGGCTTTTTACTCAGTCAACCTCCAAGATAACCCGTCCCAAAACATACTTTGTCTAAATGAGGCCAAATTTGGCACACTTGTGTATATTTGAGTTGCAAACAATATAATGTCAGCCAAGATGGATTATTTTGTTCAAATAACACATTTTTCATTTGTTATGCCAAAAGCTTGAATTTCACTTAGTCATTTTTTTATCTGAGCGCCCTTGTTTTCCTTAGCTCTACTCATTTTTCCCCTCCGGCTAAAGTTTTCCTCAGGTTTCTCCTCACGCTAAAGTTTTCCTCACTTTTCCCCTCTCTCATGTCTCAGTTTGGCTAGCGCTCTAATTGGTCGAGATGTATGTCATACGGATCTTGGCCAGCCACCGTTGGATACATCACGGTCCGACGGGCTGGAGGTCTCTCTCTCCCGATGGGCGCACCTAACCTTATACGGCGAGGAGAGCCCGATAGGATGGATGTCTCTCCCTCCATTTCCCTGTCGCACGTATACTAGCCGCATCAACTAGCGCTCAGTTTGGTTGTGCTCTGATTAGTCCAGATGTATGTCACATGGATCTTGGACAACCACCATTAGATACATCATGATTCGACGGGCTAGAGGTCTCTACCTCCCCGTAACACCCCAATTTTAGTTAATCATATTTAGGGCTTTGTTTGTTCATTCATGAGCATCATCCCTTAAAATGCATGCAAAGAAAATAAAGCAAAACCCTAAAACCCTAATCCTTCCCTCTCTTTGAAAACCCATTCAAAATAGTTTGAATTTTGAAAATTACAAAGGTGTGGATCCCAAATAGAATAAAAGGGCTATGAAATATTTTCTTGTTATTTACAAAACCCTCTGGTAATTTTGAATTTCCAAAAATAGAAATGAATTTGAAATTACAAAAGAGAAATGAAAACAGGAAAAGGAAAAAAGGCTGGTGTTAAAAAAAACAGATCCAGGCCAGTAAACTAGGCCGACCCATCTCTCCTCCTCCCTCTCTGCCACTCGCGCGTAGCAGCTAGCAGTCCTGCAGCTGGCCCAGCCGCAGCCCACCCCGGCCCACGTACCCCTTGAGACGTGCTCCTTCTTTCTTCTTCCTTGCACCGAAGGAGAAGCTGCTCACTATCCCTGTCGATGCCGTCCGTCGCCTCGTCGTGCTGCCACTGAGGTTCGCGAGGATAAGGAGGTCGCCGTGTTCTTTTCTTCCTCCCTAGCGCCTTATCTCCTCCTCTCTCACTCTGTCCCTCCTACCCCTGTGAGCTCGACGAACCCTAGCCCTCGGGGTCCTCCGCTCGCTGTTGTCTTCGTCCGTCCCTTGCCTAGATGAGAGCACCACCGGATCCTCCTTGTCCTCCTAGATCTTTTGCCCCAACTCACACAAGATGGAGATGCCTGAACCTCTCCAATCGCCACCTCCTCCCCGAGCTCCGCCGCCAGTTTCGTCATTGATTCCGGCCATGTTGGAGATCGCCTGGCCAAGCCAACCTCTTCTCTACATTCTTGCTGAGCCCCTGGTCCTCCAGGACCTCTCCTTTCTCTCTCTCTTGTTCCATTTCGTCCTGTCACCGAGCGCCGTCGTGCACCGCCGTGGAACCTCGCTGTAGTCGTTACTCCGGCTGCCAAATAGCAGTGGCGCATCCGCTATAAGGTTCATCGCGTCGCGCTGCATCCAGCCAGCCTCCTCATGTGCCCCAACTCGCCGCCAATCGCCGTCCCCACCACCGTCCTGGCAGTTCCCCACCATAGTGATGTCACGCTGAGGTCACCATGATGCCAAGGGCACGGTCAGCACTAGTCAAACCTAGCCGGGGCCCATTTTGCTAGCATGGGAGCTGAGGTGGCCCTGGGCCCATCAGTTAGCGACTGTGGCTAACCTAGCCCCTAGTGAGAAAAGTATTAAAATCCCCCGCTGACATAATAATGACGCAGTAAACCTTTTAAATTGTTTTAATAATTTCAGAAATTGGTTTAATCTTATAAAATCA
Organism: Avena insularis; assembly: GCA_023614405.1. Classification (NCBI taxonomy): domain Eukaryota; kingdom Viridiplantae; phylum Streptophyta; class Magnoliopsida; order Poales; family Poaceae; genus Avena; species Avena insularis. The sequence goes on from CM042686.1 coordinate 319,623,164, forward strand.
ATAACTTAATATTTATAAGTCATAAAAATATGTATAATATATCAAAATGTTTAGAAAAATGATATCTTTACAATAGACTCATAATCATGCATTGTTCAACAACTTTAATTACAAGTTTAATTAGAAGAATCAACTGAACCCCGCAGGTGATTACGAAGTCTCTCCTGTATTAGGGTTTGCACCCCTCGGACGCCGCTTAAATTGCCAAGCATGCTTTAGGGTTTCATTTCAATACTACTAAACCTGTCACATGATCATCCTTGCTTGAGCATTGCATCGATGCCATGTGTTGATTGTTGTTCCCCCTTTCTTTCCGGTGTTCGCTTCTTCCCGATAGAATGCGATATCGAGATCGAGATTGAAGACCGAGGTCAACACCATCAAAGATCGACGAAAAGTACTTGGTCAACTGTAACCAAGTCAAGTACAAGGCTTCGGAAGATCTATATCTGGGTATCAACAGGCAAAGGCAAGCATAGCCCCACCATTATATAATCCCATGGTTTCGAAAGTATTTCATTCTTGCCATGTTGCATAGGATTCTATTGTTGTCTTTTATCGATAGATAGAGTATCCTATCTGTTGCATTACTCCCTTTGAGCTTATATTACCCGATCCACTGCTCCTAGCATAACTAGGTTTGGCTTGTGTGCATTGCTAGAGCTTATATCTGTGTCTTTCTTAGCCATGCTTAGCTGTCAGTGCTGGTTCATCCAGATGATGTATCAGATGCAAAGAATCTAGTATGACAGGAGAACGTGATGAGATGAGATCAGTGGTAAAGGTTAAACATGCTAAGGCTTGTATGGGACGCCACGGTGGGATGTGGTTTTTGTAGTCCGATGCTCGCCACTACTAGGAACCAAGTTCTTGCCTTTGGAACTGAGATGAGCGTACAGCCACACTTGGCCTAGAAAACCACACGAGAAATTCACTTGCCTAGTATATTCCATGAGTCACATAGTTCGGGCTTTCCATTTGGCATACGCATCGAAAATGTTTTCGAAAGTGGAGGAGAAGGAGGTGCATTCATAACAGGTAGGTAAGCGTGGCCAGGGTTGCTTGGGGTAGATGGCGCCCCTAGTAAACCAACCTCGACACACATCTCTAGGGACCGGCTTCGGGATTTGACCCGTTACAGCGGAACCATCCTGAGGGCGTGACTCATGGTCTCGGCGAAAGCAAGGTAAAGGTCGTGGCAAACCATCCTCTATCGGCCTTCCAAGGAAGAGGGCTAATGTACTAGCATTAAGAGTCAGTTGGTACGTGTGGGTAAAGTTGTACACCCCTGCAGGGTTAAATCTTTTCAAGAAGCCGTGTTCACGGTTATGAACGCTTGGTGATCAAATTCTAAGATCATAGAGAACTTTAACCTAATCGTAAAACTTGGCAGATCAACGTGTGCTTAAGGATGCTTCCTCATGGGTATGAGGGGGTGATCCTATTTGTGAGATGAGGATTACTTTGGTGGATATCAAGATGATGATCAAGTCTTTGGAGATGGCGCTCTCTTATCCCCTTTTAAAATATTCTGATTAGACGAGCTTATTCTCCCTCTTGTGTTACAAAACAAAGATGGCTTTATGCAAATAACCCCACCAGCCATAAGTCTTGCGGAGTACACCCTGTACTCACCCTTGCTTTGTTGATACTTTTGTAGCAGAATAAGTGTTCCCCTAAAGACAAGTTCCGTACGAAATCGACACCGACGAGTAGCTTGGGGTTCCCGGCCGGTAGCCTGTAATCTATGGGCTGGGACGTCATCGTTATGCTTCAGGCCTCATAGGACATTTGTTAAGTTTGCTATACTTAATAGCATAATTTGCCTTCCGTTGTTTGATGTTTGTGGTCAGTGACCTCTGCTTGTAATATTTTGGTTCTTCGCTCAGTTATGAGGTTGCTGTAATAATTTTTGTGTCACAAGGTTAGTGTTGTGTTACCAATTTCTCACTGGATATCCTCGAGCTCTAGGTTAAGCTTATGTCAGGCTAAGGTATGGGATTTGTTTAACCCTGATCCCGGGGGTGTCACACTCCCTTTCCCTATTGCACGTATACCATCCACATCTTCTTCCCCTCCTGTCGACGTACGGCGGTGCGGACATACGCGTGGGGGTCGGAACGGCTTGCGGCGGCGCAGATCTAAGCGCGGCTGCTAGAACGGCGTGCGGCAGTGAGGATCTAACTGTCTAAAAGACACCGATGAAAGCCATTATTCGCAACATCGCGGCAGCGACGGTTTGAAGCGGTGGCCATTTAAAGACACTAATGGAAGCCATCATCCGTTCACATCTACGGCTGTGGTGCCGATAGTGGTCATCGATGCGACAACGATTGAAGCCATCATTCGTAACATCTATGGTTGTGGTGCCCAGTGGTCATCAATGCAAAGACGATTGAAGCCATCATCTGCAACATCACTGCGACGTCGCAGATCAAGCCCTCGTGAACCGGAGCTGTCGGAGGAAGGCTGCGGCCGGCACATCGGGGTGCATTCGACGGTCAAGGCCAGCTGGGAGCACTTTGCCCGTACTTCTTGGAGTACACATACGGCAGGGAGGGCGGCTAGCTCACCGTCCATTTAAAATTGGGAAAAACTTAAGCCCAATTTGAACCAAAATTCCGTGACTTAAAATTTGAATAAATTTGACATGTATTTGAGCCGTGAGACCGGTGGATATGCTCTAAAGCTGATTCATAAGTAGTAGTACTTGCTTTGACAATCTCCGGTGGGCTTGTTTAAATTTGATCAAAATATGTATGATTTTAATCAAAATTGATATGTATTTGAGCAGTGAGGATGGTGGATATGCTTTAAAGATGATTCATATGTAGTACTCCCGTCGACCCAAATTAGTTGATTTAGATTTGTCTAGATTCGATTGTATCTTGAGGAATTTGAGTCAACTAACTGGGATTGACAATCTTAGCCACTAATTTGGAACGGGGAAAGGATGCTACCGCCAACGCTGCAACTCTACCTAGCAGCCACGATGGTAGCGATAGAACAGTAAAAACTGATAGACCCCAACTTGACCCTCTAGGCATTTGGCACTTCAACTATGGGCAGCTAGATCCAATGGCAAGCAACTCGAGCCCCGCAATGCATTCTCTCGACAACTTTGGGATCGCTAGATCCAATGGCAAGCAACTCGGGTACCGTAATGCATTCTCTCGACCACCTTGGGACCGTTAGATCTAATGGCAAGCAACTTGGGCACTGCAATGCATTCTCTCAACAACTCTGGGACCGCAAAGTGACTAAATTAGGAAGAACTAACAACCATCTATTGAATAACAATTCTACTCTCTACCCCCCCCCCCCCGCGCGCTTCACTTGAAGTTCACGTTTTAAATTTTCTACGACTTGATCAGGTACGACAAGATCAACCTCAGGTGTCAACATTTCTTTGTGAATAATCTCTGAATTTTTCCTCGACGATACACTTCATCTCGAATATCAATAGGTTTTTACGGGCCAATTCATCACCTAACTTGGCAACCATCTCCTCTAAATCCATCATATGGGTAGACCACTAAGATTATTCATCTTGCTATGCAATGTACCATGGATCATCGGCCTGCCTAGCACACTGTAACAATCCCAAAACAAATTAAATTGGAATCAGCCCGACAGGCCATGTCAGCACTTCAAATTCAACGGTAGTACAAAGAGAAGGAGCTACATGCACTTTCGATGTGGTAGGAGAAGGACAATGTGTCCACGACATGATTGATTCCCCACCCTCGCTGGTGTACTGATGATCCACAAGTATAGGGGGTGTATCGCAGTATTTTCGATAAGTAAGAGTGTCGAACCCAACGAGGAGCAAAAGGTTCTGGCTAGTGGTATGGATCAGGAATTCTCTGCAAATACTTAGCAAACGGATTTTTAGGGGTTTTTGATAAAGCAGGTACACAAAGTACGAGTAAATAAAAGACAGTAGGAATAAATGCAGCAAGTGGCCCAATCCTTTATGCAGCAAAGGACAAGCCGGTTGTATTACTTAAGATGACCAAACGTTCTAGAGGACACATGGGAAGACTGTCAAGTGCTTTTGCTTCATATAGATGATTAATCTTCTCTAGCTTGCTAAGTGTTGTGTGGGTGAACCTGTGCTAATGCACCGCCCCATCCAAGACTAATACATACTTGTGATTATACCCCTTGCAAACATCCGTAAGTACAAGAAAGTAATTAAGGTAGAAACCTAACCACAACTTTAAACTCTAAGACCCTTACGTCCCTTGTGCAATGGTTTCCTAACGGGGGTTCAGGTTTCTGTCACTCCGGCAACCCCTACGATTAGTAGCCAAATACACAATGCATTACCCTAGGCCCATATAGGTGAAGTGTCATGTAGTTGATGTTCACATGACACCACTAGAAGAAGTACACCACAACTTAAATATCAATCTATCGAATCTTTCTCAACACAACTCCACTACTAACAACATGACTTCTCCCATGTCCTCAAGAACAAAACGAACTACTCACAAGACATCATATGGATCATGATCAGAGATGGAATAATGATGTATAACAATCTGAACATAAACAATAATTCAATGGTTCACTCAATAGCATCAACTACAAAGAGTAATCAACACCGGGAAAGTTTCCCCTATGAACTAATGCAAGATTCAACTCAATTGTTACAGCAATATGGAGATGGTGATGAGGGTGCTGATGGTGATGATGATGATCCCGATGAAGTCCAGCTTGATGGTGGTGTTGATGGCGACGATCTCCCCTCTTTTTTTCTTTTCTTTTTGCTCAATCTCTATCTATTTTTTTATAAGAAGAATGCTTCATAGATACTCGTTATGGTTACGCTGCAGGTTTCCACCATGTCAGCATGGATTAGACCAGCGGCCCAGGCGTTTCTATAACACACATGCATAACTCCATGGACTTAAAAGCTCCCCTTTCATTTCACACCGACGACATCCATAGACAAAAGAACATGATATCAACTTGGTACAAAGTACTAGTGCAATGTTGAAAGCGTTCCCCATGACAGCATGGTTCTGCTAATTCACCACTTACAAAGCGCAAGCATATACGCAACATAGGTGAGCACAATGGTTCAAGTTTATTAAATGCAAGAAAGTAAGGTGTGCCATCAAGTTCGTGAGAGCTTTAATCACTAATTTTCACATAACAAGTTTAATTTGGGAGGTAGATAAAGCAATAATTTACTTGGAATAGCAATAATGCTACTAGGTAGGTATGGTGGACACAAATGGCGTGGGTTTTGGTTTAAAGGAGTGGATGCACGAGAAGAATTCCCTCTCAGTACTGGTTTTTGGCTAGCAAGGTTGGGTAGCAAGTACAAGAGTTGAAGGAAACGAATAAACATATAAGTGATAAAGAGAAACATGCAATCTTCCTTGGAAGCACAAAAGATCTTAACTAGAGAATACTAAACTTATGAGCAAATCAAGAAAGAAAGATGATGAAATTATTTTTCTTTAGGGTACTTCTATCTTTTTCATTCAACTCTCAAAAATAGTGTTGCTACTGACCAAGCCAGGTTTGCCAAAACCAACTAAATTAACTCAATGATCCCAAAGTGATACCAATACTAACAACAAGATCAATCATATAACCACGAATTGAAAACTAATATAAGCTATGCAAAAGAGTAAATGATATAACTTCTCATTAATATTCCATAACGGCAACTCACACCAAGGGATACATATCTAACGAGATAGGGGACACTTCCATAATGCAAACCATACTACATAATAACTCCTCTATTCATGATATGACTCTACTAATAAGGTAAAAAGATAGAAGATAGTGATGTGATACCGTGGCACTCCCCCAAGCATGGAAGAAGCCAAGGGGGTGCCAAACCTGATGACAAATTACTCCTTTGGTGGTGGTGGTATCCTCTTGATGAGCTCTTTGATAAGTTTCCCCAAGTCCTCAATCTCGAAGGTGAGATTACGAATAAGCTGCGAGTTTTGCTCAATGCGGCTCATGATCATTTCAGTTTGTGGATCCCAGCTCTTGTGATTCTTTTTCCGTTCTTCCCTCTTGGAGTCTTCTTTTCCTGCATGGTTATGGATAAAGGTATGGAAGGGATTCTTGGTGTGTGGAGGAAGTGACCGTGGAGACAAACTGTGACAGGGAGCTTTCCCCCCAGTCTGCATCCGCGTAGTCCTTCTAACAACTCCATTGCTTGCAATGGTAGTTCCGGTGTGTTTTGCCTCCAATTCACCTTCACTCTTGATCTCCTTCTCCTTCCTGGGGTCTTGGAGGTCTTCCTCCATAGGCTCCTTTCCTTTATCCTTGGCGGACACCATTGTGCTTCTAAGCTTTCAAAGAGTATGTCCTGGCAGAAACAGATCGACACAAAAACACGATATACGAACCTCGGGGGATCCGGGGGGTTATATATTACGAAGTTTCCTATCAAAAGGAATGTACTGGGAGAAAACGAGTCGGAGGCGGAGTCCGGGGTGGACTCACCACCTGGTGGCGCGACCAGGGGTGGGCCCGTGCCACAGGGTGATGTGAGCCACCCTGGCTCCGTTTCCGTCCCTTTTTCGCTTCGTAGCTTTCATTATAGACTAAAAACTGCAAAAATATAGTTGGATAGTATTTTCGCGGAACTTTTCTTACTAGAATTGTTACCTATTTGAAAACAGACTCTGCAGGTCTCTGAATTTGGTATCTAGTAGATTCTTCTGGAGTCATCGCTTGAATAACATCAATATCTTCATCTTCATACTCTTATTACTTGAGTCATAAAACCTTTCTCTTCCTTATTACACCATTATCTCCACTACCTAGAAATTTCTTTCACACAAAACTTCACACGGTTCTCATTAGCAACATTAGTATAAGTGAAGTGATAAAACCTTTTGAGCTCAACTTCAACTGAAAACCATCAAAACATAAGATACTGTAGCAACTCCTTCCGGAAACCCAAAAAGAATTCAAAAAGGAAATCGAATAAAGAAGCAAATGCAAGAGTGGCAAAATCTGTCAAAACAGACCAGCAGGTAAAGATCAATTTTTTAGAAAATATTCTGTTGCTCAAATCAAAAAGTGCAAAATTAACGTAAGTTAAATAACAACCTGGGGCAGAAGCACAAAAAATTACAGCTCAATCCGACATATAGAGATCTCTCACGAATTTGTACGGTGGAGCACAAAAAATTTGTTTCGGGATAGCAACTTCCCAAATCTTACTTCTCTCTCATTAGAGGTTGATCTTGACACAAAAACCCAACAAAACGGATAAGAAGCGGTTATTACCAAAGTAATAACTTCCAAGACTCAAAGAAACAAAAACAAACTAAAAGCAAAAACAAATTGGGTTGTCTCCCATAAAGCTCTTTCTTTATAGCCATTAAGATGGGCATGATAATCTTGAGAAGCTTACTCAGGAATATGAATTGAAGTGAAAGAGAGCATTAAGAAGCAAAAACACACACACATTTAAGTCTAACCCACTTCCTATGCAAGGGGATTTTGTAAACAAACAAATTGTTGAAAAAAGAGGTTACTTGCATAAGAAGGCAAAACAAGTGCAACATAAAAACTTTCAGCATAAAACGAGGAAACTTGAGATTATTGAGATGCATAAGAACAATTTTCCCTCTCTCATAATAACTTTCAGTATCATGCATAAACTTAACAATATAGCTATCACAAGGACCATCATAACAATGATCACTTATTCTAACAGAAAACACAGGAATACTTGCTCTCATAACACTACTATGTGAAACAATATTAGAGGTATCCTTACAAAGGATAGGGTGTCCCTCTTTCTCATATTTAGTAACAAAGTCTTTCACATTTGCTATTATAGGTTCATCAACCTTTTGTTTATTAGGTTCAATAGCTCTGTTCATACTTTCATATACCATACTAGCCATCATAGAATGTTCCCTTATCTTAACTGGGAAAGGCATTTTATCAATATAAGGTTCAGGTAAAACATGATTAGCAGTATAAACTTCAGTATTTCTTGCAGGAACACTCTTAGCAACATCTTTATAAGGTTCATGATACTTATTCCACTTATTTTTAGGCACTTCTATGTAGGAAGCAAAAGCCTTAAAATAAGAAGCAATAGCTTGAGAGTCTAGACCATAAGCGTTTTTAATATTTTGAAAGTCATCAGTTCCCATAAAAGATTCAATGCATTCATAATCATAATTTATACCTGACTTTCTACCTTTGTCATTCTCCCAAGCTTCAGCATTATCTTGAATACGGTCCAGAAGATCCCATATAGGTTCTTCTTCCATGCGAGTAAATGATCCAGCACAAGAAGCATCCAATAAATCTTTATCATGTAGAGGGAGCCTTGCATAAAAGTTATTGATAATAATATTGTTGGGGAGCTCATGAATGGGACATTTGAGCATTAGTAACTTTAGTGTCCCCCAATCTTGAGCTGTAGTCTCTCCATCAAGAGGCCAAAAGTTGTATATTTGATTCCGATCTTTATGAATCTCACTAGGAGGATAAAACTTTGAATAAAAGAGAGGCACTATTTCCTCCCATTGCAGAGCTTGACCATTCTTCATCAGCTTATACCATTCCTTAGCTCTTCCTTTTAGTGATAATGAGAATAACTTCTTCTTAACTTGATCTGTAGTAATACCTGCACACTTGAACAACCCGCATAATTCGTGTATAAAGAGCAAATGATCACCGGGATGGACAGTTCCATCCCCAGCATAGTAGTTATCCATAACACGATCAATAATTCTTGAAGGTATTTTGAAAACATCATTCTCAGCAGGTGGTGGCTTATATACTACCTTAGCAGTGGTAGCAACATTACCAAATAAGAAACTCAGTGAATTATCCATAACGAAAATAAAGCAACTAACAAAAGTAAACAATACTCACGATATAAGTTTCCTTTACCAGTTCCACTCTCCAATAGCGCTTCACTCCCCGGCAACGGCAGCAGAAAATAGTCTTGATGACCCACAAGTATAGGGGTTGTATCGCAGTATTTTCGATAAGTAAGAGTGTTGAACCCAACGAGGAGCAGAAGGTGCTGGCTAGTGGTATGGATCAGGAATTCTCTGCAAATACTTAGCAAACGGATTTTTAGGGGTTTTTGATAAAGCAAGTAAACAAAGTACGAGTAAATAAAAGACAGTAGGAATAAATGCAGCAAGTGGCCCAATCCTTTATGCAGCAAAGGACAAGCTGGTTGTATTACTTAAGATGACCAAACGTTCTCGAGGACACATAGGAAGACTGTCAAGTTCTTTCGCTTCATATAGTTGATTAATCTTCTCTAGCTTGCTAAGTGTTGTGTGGGTGAACCTGTGCTAATGTACCGCCCCATCCAAGACAAATACATACTTGTGATTATACCCCATGCAAACATCCGTAAGTACAAGAAAGTAATTAAGGTAGAGACTTAACCACAGCTTTAAACTCTAAGACCCTTATGTCCCCTGTGCAATGGTTTCCTAACGGGGGTTCAGGTTTCTGTCACTCCGGCAACCCCTACGATTAGTAGCCAAATACACAATGCATTCCCCTAGGCCCATATAGGTGAAGTGTCATGTAGTCGACGTTCACATGACACCACTAGAAGAAGTACACCACAACTTAAAGAACAATCTATTGAATCTTTCTCAACCCAACTCCACTACTAACAACAAGACTTCTCCCATGTCCTCAAGAACAAAACGAACTACTCACAAGAAATCATATGGATCATGATCAGAGATGGAATAATGATGTATAACAATATGAACATAAACAATAATTCATTGGTTCACTCAATAGCATCAACTACAAAGAGTAATCAACACCGGGAAAGTTTCCCCTATGAACTAATGCAAGATTCAACTCAATTGTTACAGCAATATGGAGATGGTGATGAGGGTGCTGATGGTGATGATGATGATGATCTCGATGAAGTCCAGCTTGATGGTGGTGTTGATGGCGAAGATATCCCCTCTCCGTGAAGGAATTCCCCCGGCAAAAATCTGTATGCCGGAGATATCTTTCTCTCTCGGTGTTTTCCACCCCGCAGAGGCGGTGGAATCTTTCTGTGGTCGCTCCCTGAGTCTTAGGGTTTCAGGAGGTTGATATACGCCAGAGGGGAGAGGCTGGAGTGGGCCAGGGTGGCCACACCACCTCTAGGCATGGCCTAGGGCTGCCCGCGCCAGGGGGTAGTGTGGGCCCCCTGTGGCCCATCTCCACTCCGTCTTCTGGCATCCTTAGTCTTCTGGAAAAATAGGATTTTCCGTATATTTTCCCGGATTTTCTGATCTTCGCGAATTTGGCCTCCAAACAGCACCTTTTCCATCAGAATCCTGACTGCAGCGGTCCATGCTCCAAAAGTCATCAACCATGCAAAAACAGATGAAATAACATAAGTATCACCTCTCAATACAAAATATATCAATGAATAATAGTGAATTAAGACATAGAATAGTGATGCAAAATGGATGTATCATGTACCTGCTACGACACCAGACATTGAGGACTAATTTTCATCTACAATATCGAGGAAATTACGGGAACTGAATCGATTAGGGTGGGTAGAGTAGGAGCAGAGGTCTTAACAAGCACTACTAGCAATTGCTGCGACTGTTCATCGAGCTATGGTGGCGGAACCAAATCCCGGTCATCGTGGGCGGCGGACCTGCCTGCGGCCAGTACTACCCCAACGTACAATGCGTGCGGACAAAATAGGTGCCGGAGCCGTGGTTGAGGTGCAGCATGATAGTCCGTCTGATACCTCCTTAGGACGGATCCAGTGACGCGCCAACGATGGTTGCTCTGTCCGCCGGTGGGATCGTAGCTGCTTGGCGCTGGGGGCTCGGAGCGGATGAGAGAGAGAGAGAGCCCCGACGTGTCATACATGACCCCACCTATCAATTATTTCATATTTGTCAATTTTGCATATCTGCCAAACTTTTTCTTTGAAATTTGCATATTTGCCACATAACCACCACATGCCAGTGACACACAAAATGGCAAATATGCAAGTTGCAAAGTAAAACATGGAAAATTTGCAAATCCCCCCTCCAGCCCAACATGATGGCCCCATCGGTCATTGGCTACGAAGGCCCCACAGAATGGCTCCACATAGCGGCCTCATTGTTCATTGGCTTCGATGGCCCCACAAAACAGCCCCATATTGTCATTGGCTGCACCTAGCACACAATCAGGAAAAACGGTCCCACAAGTCAGCGAGAGACGGATGGCTGGTCCGCCGTGTATCACAACCCCACCTGTTAGCATGTAACGGTCGAGGCGACGTAACATAACACTCAACGCAGGACCCTCCCAACACGGTCCCACCTTTCAGCATATAACAGTCAAGCCTTTGACCCGACGACATCCATCCGTCCAAGCGCATGTGAGGGATTCGGAATGGTGGGAGGGGAAAAGTGAGGAAAAACTAAGCGGCTGGGGAACTGAGTACAGCTAACGAACCAGGGGCACGAAAATAGAAATCCCTATAAAATTATAATTGGTAAAGCACAATAAATTATAAATTTGATCAGCATCTATAAAGTATGGGTGTATATTTGCTCCTTGTACTTTGTATCATCATGTAGATGTCAAAGATTATTAGCTATCTAACACATGAAATTTTTCATAACATGGTCTAGAGAAACAAGGGATAAGATTCTAGTATGATGGAGAAATGTATTTTGATGTTTGTGCATAGCATTCATTATCCTCAAGACTATCCGTAGAATCTTCCAAATGCTAGAATGGAAAAGAAAATCCAACGACTAGAAATAATGTTGGGATTCGTGAGTCTTGATCCAATGGTCAATATTCAAAGTTACTCATACACTATATAGTGGTAAGATATCTCTACTACTATAATGGAGCAGTTTTGAATTGGATCCATAGCACCAATCCTGACCATTGGGCAATTAGATCCAATGGTTCAGAGAAGCTGGATTCGTGTTGAATAGTACCACTTTATCAATTTGTTTTCACCCATCAACTCATTCATCCACGTAGGTCCCATAGATTGGGGAGGTCGCGGTCGCCATGGACGCACCACAAAATTATGACTAGGCCATCGAGTATGGGAAGCAGAGTCAGCATTCTATCAATCGATATTTGCCACACGCATCGGCATCATCAGCGACATTGATTATCCCCTCGCTTCGATAGTATGACACATTAATATTGGATCACCTCTTTCTTATTTAATCTCCCCCTTCCCCGCACTAAACCATCTCTAATCCCCCACTTCCAGCAACCATCTCTGTCCTTGTCTGTCATCCATGGCCACCTTCCGGCTGCCGCCCACCGTACCAGAGTGCAAAGACCCCGACATGGCCGCACAGGAGGACAATGCCCTACGCATTTGGGCCTTCTCCCCCTGGAGAACAAAGTGGCAGATGGCATGCGCCTTCCTCGATGTTGGGTATGGTCACCGTAAGTACCAGATGTATAGCCTCTATGACAATCCAGACGGGAGTTGAAGGTCAAGTTCGTTAACTTTAGGGATGCCTGTCTCCTCTACGGCCAGGCCTTCCACTGTGGCTACGAGATCGTGGTGTTCACCGGAACCAACATTTTCACCAACTACTGGAACCGGTTCCCAAACAACGGCAACTTCATCCACAGTGTTCTCCCGGAGCTGCCGATGGCTCCGGAGGTGCTGCCTCGTTATCCGGAGGTGCCGCCGATGGCTCAAGAGGTTCCACCGCCTTATCCGGATGTCTTGGATGAGTCGAGCCGCTCTGTCATTGAGCTGCCAAGTTGTCGTGCCGATGTCATTGGTGGCACGGACTAGGTGCTAGGAGGCACCGGACCTGCACTAGTTCAGCAGTGAGTCCTGTATATGTAAACTCGTGTTGTTATGTTAATGGTTGAATGAAGTGTCTTTTGGTACTACTCGTCAAAAAAAAGTTTCTTTTGGTACTACTCACTGTACCCTTTAGTACTAGTAGTACTGCGAATAGCGATCGATTGAATATCCTGCCCCCAGATGTTGGTGAAGGAAGTGAAAATTTCAAAACTGGTTAAGTTTGAATTACTACTCTATTGTAAGGACCAAAATAGTTCCCACTAACGCAGCTGACGAACATGCCAGACAGAGACACGGAGTCCCCGATAGAAGGCAGGTTGTCGGTCGACGTGCGTGCGCAGCACCATGTTGTGGACGAGGGAGAGATCAGCCGGCCGGGGTGTGGGGTGGCGATGAGGGAGTGAAGGAGAGAAAAAACACATTTTGTTTTGCGTGCATATATATATTGTGGTCCTGAAATTTACTCTACTCACTGTACCCTATACCTTGTGTCAGGAACCCATCCCAGCTTTGCTCTAACATAGCACCGCCATCAAATCATCCTCTTCGCAGCTCTCTCGCTGCCTCCTTTGTGCACATAGTCTCTTCTCGCTCATTATTTTTTTAACAGAAACAAGGAAATAAATTCTTCTTACTTGCTTTTCAGAAAATAAATTACTGCCACTTGGAAATTTCAAATTGATTATTTTTTGTTTTTAATATCTTTGATTGTTCTCAAAAGATGGCCAAATTTTCCGGCATGCAAATTCTTGGATATGGGATCATGAGCATAAAGTATGATGTAGAGATATGGCCTTGACCTTGTGGTCATTCGCCTTGAAATCCAAGAAATTTTCATACTTGTTGACAACTACGCTTAAATTCGTTGAAATTTCACCACTTACTTTTAGGTTAGCATTTTACACGGTCGATGGGAGTACATTCTATATCAAGGACCTAAAAAGGGGGAAATTACATCGAGGTCCACACATTTAGCACAAAGGACCCTAAAATTGAGCAAAGAAAACAGTCGGGTTTGGCTCCTTCTCGGGAGAGCAGCTGGTCGAGCTATACACTTCATACTACTTTCTCTTTGATTGTTTTCACAATATGGCCAAATCTGTCGCCATGCAAATTCTTGGATACTTGATCATCAGAATAAATTATGATGTAGAGATATGGCCTTGACATTTTGGTCGTTCGGCTTGAAATCCAAGAATTTTCATACTCGTTGACAACTATAAGCTGAAATTCGTTAAAATTTCACCACTTACTTTTAGGTTAGAATTTTACACGGTCGGTGGGAGTACATTTTACAACAAGGACCATAAAAGGGGGAAAATTACATCGAGGTCCATACATTTAGCACAAAGGATCCTAAAATTAAGCAAGCAAAACAGTCGGGTTCGGCTCCTTCTCGAGATAGTAGCTGATCGAGCCACACTCTTCATACTACTTCATCTTTGATTGTTTTCAAAATATTGCCAAATTTGTCGGCATGCAAATTCTTGGATATGGGATCATTATCATAAAGTATGATGTAGATATGGCCTTGACCTTGGTCGTTCGTCTTGAAATATAAGAATGGTTCATACTCGTTGATAACTAAGCTTAAATTCATTTAAATTTCACCACTTACTTTTAGGTTAGAACTTTACACGGGCCATCAGAGTACATTTTACATCAGGGACCTCAAAAAAGCAAAAAATTACATCGAGGTCCATACATTTAGCATAAAGGACCCTAAAAGGAAAATTTTCTTGTTCGGCTCCTTCTCGAGAGATCAGCTGATCTGAGCCAAACTCTTGATACTACTTCCTCTTCAATTGTTTTCAAAACATGGCCAGATCTGTTGCCATGCAAATTCTCTGACATGGGCTCATCATCATATAAAGTATGATGTTGATATGGCTTTGACCTTGGTTGTTCGGCTTGAAATCCAATAATGTTCATACTCATTGACAAGTAAGCGTAAAATCATCTAAATTTCACCTATTACACGTTTAGACCTAAAAAGGGGGGAACATCAAGGTCCATACATTTAGCACAAAGGACCCTAAAATTAATCAAGGAAAATAGTCGGGTGTGGCTCCTTCTCGAGAGAGTAGCTGATGGAGTCATGCCCTTCATACTACTTCATGTTCGATTGTGTTCAAAATATGGCCAAATTTGTTGGCATGAAAATTCTTGGATATGAGATCATCAGCATACTCAATGAGTATTAGTATTCTTGAATTTCAACAAAATATGGCCAACAGATTTTAAGCTTTGACCTTGATGGTTCGTCTTGAAATACAAGAATCCTTCATACTCGTTGACAACTAAGCTTAAATTCGTTTAAATTTAACCACATACTTTTAGGTTAGAACTTTACACGGTCGACCGGAGTACATTTTACATCAGGGACCTCAAAAAATCAAAAAATTACATTGAGGTCCATATACATTTAGCATAAAGGACCCTAAAGGAAAAAGTATGGTTTGGCTCATTCTCGAGAGATCAGCTGATCTGAGCCAAACTCTTAATACTACTTCCTCTTTGATTTTTTTCAAAACATGGCCAAATTTGTTGCCATGCAAATTCTTTGACACGGGATCATCATCATATAAACTATGATGTTGATATGGCCTTGACCTTGTTTGTTCGGCTTGAAATTCAAGAATACTCATACTCATTGAGAAGTAAGCTTAAAATCATCTAAATTTCACCACTTACACTTTTAGACCTAACATAAGGGGGAAAATTACATCGAGGTCCATACATTTAGCATAAAGGACCCAGAAATTAAGCAAGGAAAATAGCAGGGTTCAGCTCCTTCACTAGAGCGTAACTGATTGAGCCATACTCTTCATACTACTTCATCTTCGATAGTGTTCAAAGTATGGCCAAATTTGTCGGCATGCAAATTCTTGGACATGGGATCATCACCATAAAGTATGATGTAGATATGGCCTTACCTTGGTCGTTTGGCTTAAAATCCAAGAATGCTCATACTCATTGAAAATTAATCTTAAAATCGTCTAAATTGCACCACTTACACTTTTAGACCTAACAAAAGGGGGGAAATTACATCGCGGTCCATACATTTAGCACAAAGGACCCTAAAATTAAGCAAAGAAAATATTCGGGTTTAGCTCCTTCTCTAGAGAGTAGCTGATCGAGCCATACTCTTTATACTACGCCATCTTCGATTGTTTTCAAAATATGGCCAAATTTGTCGGCATGCAAATTCTTGGATATGGGATCATCAGCATAAAGTATGATGTAGATATGGCCTTGACCTTGGCCGTTCGTCTTGCAATACAATGATGGTTCATACTCGTCGACAGGTAAGCTCAAATTCGTTTAAATTTCACCACTTACTTTTAGGTTAGAACTTTACATGGCCGATCGGAGTACATTTTACAACAGGGACCTCAAAAAATTAAAAATTACATCGAGGTCCATATACATTTAGTATAAAGGACCCGAAAAGAAAAAATTCTGGTTTGGCTCATTCTCGAGAGATCAGCTGACCTGAGCCAAATTCTTAATACTACTTCCTCTTCGATTGTTTTCAAAACATTGATAGATCTGTTGCCATGGAAATTCTCTAACATGGGATCATCAGCATAAAGTATGATGGTGATATGGCCTTGACCTTGGTCGATCGTCTTGAAATCCAAGAATGTTCATACTCGTTGACAACTAAGCTTAAATTCGTTTAAATTTCACAACTTACTTTTAGTTTAACATTTTACACGGTCGGTGGGAGTACATTTTACATCAAGGACCTAAAAATGGAAAATTATTACATCGAGGTCCATACATGTAGCACAAAGGACCCTAAAAGGAAAACTTTCTGGTTTGGCTCCTTCTCGAGAGATCAGCTAATCTGAGCCAAACTCTTCATCCTACTTCTTTTTGATTGTTTCAAAATATGTCCAGATCTATTGCCATGCAAATTCTCTCGTATGGGGTCATCAACATAAAGTATGATGTTGATATGGACTTGATCTTGGTCGTTCGGCTTGAAATCCAAGAATGTTCATACTTGTTGACAAGTAAGCTTAAATTCGTTTAAGTTTCACCACTTACACTTTTTGGTTAGAATTTTAAACGGATGGTGGGAATACATTTTACACCAAGGACATAAAAATGGAAAATTACATCGAGGTACATACTTTTAGCACAAAGGACTCTAAAATTGAGCAAGGAAAATAGTCGGGTACGGTAAGTGGATGTGTACATGTTACACCAAGCCATACTTTTCATACTAGTTTTGACTAAGGTATATGTCCCGAGGGAGCAAGATTCTTTAATTAATTAACACGGTAAGTGGATGTGTACATGTTACACCAAGGACCTTGAAAAATGAAAAATACATCCAAGTCCATACATTTAGCACAAAGGACCCTAAAGTAAAATACTTGAAAATTTTGGTAAAATGGTCTATAGAAACAAGGGGGAAGATTCTAGTATGATGGATAAGTGTGTTTTGAGGTTTGTGCATATAGCATTTCATTGTGATGAGGACTATCAATAGAATCTTCTAGATGCTATAATTGAAAAGAAGATCCAACAGCCGGAAATGTTGGGATTCGTGAGTCTTGATCCAACAATTAATATTCAAAGTTTTTCATACACCATATAGTGTTAAGATAGTGGTAATGGTAAGACTAGTATACTTGCTTAACAAAAGAAAACATAGGTGCTGGTTTCTCTTCTAGTATACTCGTTTCTCGGCATGGCAAACTCGTTTCTCTTCTCCATTTCTTTCTTGTGGTTAAAGCTTGTTTAGATAGAGAGTACTGGTAGTAGTACAGTTGAACTAGTACTCTAGTAATACGGAGTATATGTCTTTTTATACTCGAGTTGTACTACTAGTACTCGAATAATAATACATATGTCTTCTCTTTACTATACTACTACTCTAGTAGGTAGGCATCTGCGGCCGGTGGGTGGCGGGCAACGGTGGCTATTTGCGGCTTTTACTACTCCTAGGGTGGCGGGCAGCGGTGGTAGTAGGGTTCTAGTAGTATGGAGTAGTACTCGAGTACTCCTACTCACTAATTCATGAAGTAAGACTTCAGTAGTGTACTGCAGTCCTGTACTGCTCAGATGCAGCTGTCATCATACCACGGTTCCTAGGGAGACGCTAGAGACATAGGTGCTCAAATGCACGTCCTAGGTGGCCCCCGAGGCCTAGCGAATGGATAAAGCCTTGCTACCTGACCACATAGCCAAGACAATTCATTTCGCTACTCTCTACTACTATTTCTCGGTGATTTTATTCTCTGCTCGTTTGTGGTCGCTCTTCATTTCTTGGCATGGCGTGTAGCCTCTAGATTATAAAAGCATCATAAAAGCCTAAAAATGTAAAATTATAGAGGGAGAGCATGCAGTCAATGTATCGAAAATGAGTGAGAGTTTGGAAAGATTCAACTTCTTGCTAAGAATATGCATGCCTAGAAATTTGACCGTGTTTTGAAAACAATCAAAGAGACTATGACTCACCATGTTTTCAAAATTTGGCTGTGTTTCGAAATTAACTTCACACCTTGCGATAATCTGTTCAATGGACATACCAGGCAGTCAATGTATCAAGAACGAGTGAGAGTTATTTGGCAAGATTCAACTTCTTGCTAAGAATATGCATGCCTAGAAATTTGATCATGTTTTGAAAATAATCAAAGAGACTATGACTCACCGTGTTTTGAAATTTTGGCTGTATTTCAAAATTAACTTCACACCTTGCGATAATCTATTCAATGGACCCACTACCAGGTAGTCAATGTATCGAGAACGAGTGAGAGTTATTTGGCAATATTAAACTTCTTGCTAATAATATGCATGCCCAGAAATTTAATCGTGTTTTGAAAACAATCAGAGAGACTATGACTCACCGTGTTTTAAAATTTTGGCTGCGTTTCGAAATTAACTTCACACCTTGTGATAATATGTTCAATGGACCCACCACTAGGCAGTCAATGTATCGAGAACGAATGAGAGTTATTTGACAAGATTCAACTTCTTGCTAAGAATATGCATGCTAAGAAATTTGATCGTGTTTTGAAAAATATCAAAGAGACTATGACTCACCATGTTTTCAAATTTTGGCTGCGTTTCAAAATTAACTTCACACCTTGCGATAATATGTTCAGTGGACCAACCACTAGGCAGTCAACGTATCAAGAACGACTGAGAGTTATTTGGAAAGATTCGACTTCTTGCTAAGAATATGCATGCTTATAAATTTGACAGTGTTTTGAAAACAACCAAAGAGACTATGACTCACCGTGTTTTGAAATTTAGCTATGTTTCGAAATTAACTTCACACCTTGTGAAAATCTGTTCAGTGGACCCACCAGGCAGTCAATGTATCTAGAACGAGTGAGAGTTTGGAAAGATTCAACTTCTTGCTAAGAATATGCATGCCTAGAAATTTGACCGTGTTTTGAAAACAACCAAAGAGGCTATGACTCACCTTGTTTTGAAATTTTGCCCGTGTTTCGAAATTAACTTCACACCTTGCGAAAATCTGTCTAGTGGACCCACCACCAGGCAGTCAATGTATCGAGACAACTAAGAGTTGTTTGGCAAGATTCAACTTCTTGCTAAGAATATGCATGCCTAAAATTTGACCGTGTTTTGAAAACAACCAAAGAGACTATGACTCACCTTGTTTTGAAATTTTGGTTATGTTTCGAAATTAAGTTCACACCTTGCGATAGTCTGTTCAGTGGACCCACCAGGGAGTCAATGTATCAAGAACGAGTGATAGTTGTTTGGCAAGATTAAACTTCTTGCTAATAATATGCATGCCTAGAAATTTGACCGTGTTTTGAAAATAATCAAAGAGGCTATGACTCACCGTGTTTTGAAATTTGGCTGTGTTTCGAAATTAACTTCACACATTGCGATAATCTGTTAAGTGGACCCACCACCAGGCAGTCAATGTATCGAGAACGAGTGAGAGTTTGGAAAGATTCAACTTCTTGATAAGAATATGCATGGCTAGAAATTTCACTATGTTTTGAACACAATCAAAGAGGCTATGACTCACCTTGTTTTGAAATTTTGGCCGTGTTTTGAAATTCCCTTCACACCTTGTGATAATTTGTTCATTGGACCCACCACCAGGCAGTTAATGTATCAAAAACGAGTTAGAGTTTCGAAAGATTCAACTTTTTGCTAGGAATATGCATGCCTAGAAATTTGACCGTGTTTTGAAAATACTCAAAGAGACTATGACTCACCGTATTTCCAAATTTTTCCCATGTTTCAAAATTAACTTCACACCTTGCGAAAATTTGTTCAGTGGACCCACCACCAGGCAGTCAATGTATCGAGACGAGTGAGAGTTTGGAAAGATTCAACTTCTTGGAAATAATATGCATTCCTAGAAATTTGACCGTGTTTTGAAAACAACCAAATAGGCTATGACTCACCATGTTTTCAAATTTTGGCTGTGTTTCGAAATTAACTTCACACCTTGCTAAAATCTATTCAGTGGACCCACCACCAAGCAGTTAATGTATCAAGACGAGTGAGAGTTTGTAAAGATTCAACTTCTTGCTAAGAATATGCAAGTCTAGAAATTTGACCGTGTTTTGAAAACAGTCAAAGAGGCTATGACTCAGCGTGTTTTCAAATTTTGCCCGTGTTTCCAAATTAACTTCACACCTTGCGTAAATCTATTCAGTGGACCCACCACCAGGTAGTCAATGTATTGGCACGAGTGAGAGGATGGAAATATTCAACTTCTTGCCAAGAATATGCATGCCTAGAAATTTAACCATGTTTTGAAAACAACCAAAGAGGCTATGACTTACCGTGTTTTGAAATTTTGCCCGTGTTTCGAAATTAACTTCACACCTTGCGAAAATCTGCCAGTGGACCCACCACCAGGCAGTCAATGTATCAAGACGAGTGAGAGTTGTTTGGAAAGATTCAACTTGTTGCTAATAATATGCATGCCTAGAAATTTGACCGTGTTTTGAAAACAATCAAAGAGACTATGACTCACCGTGTTTTGAAATTTTTGCTGTGTTTCGAATTTAACTTCACATCTTGCAATAATCTGTTTAGTGGACCCACCAGGCAGTCAATGTATCGAGAACAAGTGAGAGTTATTTGGCAAGATTCAACTTCTTGCTAAAAATATGCATGCCTAGAAAATTTATCATGTTTTGAAAATAATCAATGAGACTATGACTCACTGTGTGTTGACATTTTGGTTGCGTTTCGAAATTAACTTCACACCTTGCGATAATATGTCCAGTGGACCCACCACCAGGCAGTCAATGTATCGAGAATGAGTGAGAGTTATTTGGCAAGATTCAACTTCTTCCTAAGAATATGCATGCCTAGAAATTTGATCGTGTTTTGAAAACAACCAAAGAGACTATGACTCACCGTGTTTTGAATTTTTGGCTGTGTTTCGAAATTAACTTGACACCTTGCGAAAAATCTATTCAGTGGACCCACCACCAGGCAGTCAATGTATCAAGACGAATGAGAGTTTGGAAAGATTCAACTTCTTGCTAAGAATATGCATGCCTAGAAATTTGACCGTGTTTTGAAAACAACAAAAGATGATATGACTCACCGTGTTTTGAAATTTTGGTGTGTTTGAAATTAACTTCACCACCTTGCGAAAATCAGTGGACCCACCAGGCGGTCAATGTCGAGAAACAGTGAGAGTTTGGAAAGATTCAACATCTTGCTAAGAATATGCATTCCTAGAAATTTGACCGTGTTTTGAAAACAATCAAAGAGACTATGACTCACCGTGTTTTGATATTTTGGCGTGTTTGAAATTAACTTCACACCTTACGATAATCTATTTGGTGGACCCACCAGGGAGTCAATGTATCGAGAGCAGTGAGAGTTTGGAAAGATTCAACTTCTTTCTAAGAATATGCATGCCTAGAAATTTGACCATGTTTTGAGAACAATCAAAGAGACTATGACTCACCGTGTTTTGAAATTTTTTCCGTGTTTCGAAATTAACTTCACACCTTGCTATAATCTATTCACTGGACCCACCACCGGAGTCAATGTATCGAGAGTGAGAGTGAGGTTTGGAAAGATTCAACTTCTTGCTAAGAATATGCATGCCTAGAAATTTGACCAATTTTTGAAAACAATCAAAGAGACTATGACTCACCGTGTTTTGAAATTTTGGTTGTGTTTGAAATTAACTTCACACCTTGCGATAATCTGTTTTGGACCCACCACCGGGCAGTCAATGTATCGAGAGCAGTGAGGGTTTGGAAAGATTCAACTTCTTACTAAGAAAATGCATGCCTAGAAATTTGACCGTGTTTTGAAAACAATCAAAGAGACTATGACACACCGAGTTTTGATATTTTGGTGTTTGAAATTAACTTCACACCTTGCGATAAATCTGTTTGGACCCACCACGGAAGTCAATGTATCGAGAGCAGTGAGAGTTTGGAAAGATTCAACTTCTTGCTAAGAATATGCATGCCTAGAAATTTGACCATGTTTTGAAAAAATAATCAAAGACTATGACTCATGTTTGAAATTTTGGCGTGTTTGAAATTAACTTCACACCTTGCGATAATCTGTTAGTGGACCCACCACGGCGATCAATGTAAGAAGAGGTGAGTTTGGAAAGATTCAACTTCTTGCTAAGAATATGCATGCCTAGAAATTTGACCGTGTTTGAAAACAATCAAAGAGACTATGACTCACCGTGTTTTGAAATTTTGGTGTGTTTGAAATTAACTTCACACCTTGCGATAATCTGTTTAGTGGACCCACCAGGCGATCAATGTATCGAGAGCAGTGAGAGTTTGGAAAGATTCAACTTCTTGCTAAGAATATGCATGCCTAGAAATTTGACATGTTTTGAAAACAATCAAAGAGCCATCACTCACTGTGTTTTGAAATTTTCCCCGTGTTCTGAAATTAACTTCACACCTTGCGAAAATCTGTCCAGTGGACCCACCACCAGGCAGTCAATGTATCGAGACGAGTGAGAGTTGTTTGGCAATATTCAACTTCTTTCTAAGATTATGCATGCCTATAAATTTGACAGTGTTTTGAAAACAACAAAAGATACTATTACTCATCGTGTTTTGAAATTTTGGCTGTGTTTCGAAATTAACTTCACACCTTGCAAAAATATGTTTAGTGGACCCACCAGGAAGTCAATGTATCGAGAACGTGTGAGAGTTTGGAAAGATTCAACTTCTTGCTAAGAATATGCATGCCAAGAAATTTTACCATGTTTTGAAAAAAATCAAAGAGGCTATGACTCACCGTGTTTTGAAATTTTGGCTCCGTTTCAAAAATAACTTCACACCTTGCAAAAATCTATTCAGTGGACCCACCACCAGGCAGTCAATGTATCGAGAACGAGTGAGAGTTATTTGGCAAGATTCAACTTCCTGCTAAGAATATGCATGCCCAAAATTTTGACCATGTTTTGAAAACAATTAATGAGACTGTGAGTCACCATGTTTTGAAATTTTGTCTGTGTTTCGAAATTAACTTCACACCTTACGATAATATGTTCAGTGGACACACCACCATGCAGTCAATGTATCGAGAACGAGTGAGAGTTATTTGGCAAGATTCAACTTCCTGCTAAGAATATGCATTCCTAGAAATTTGATCATGTTTTGAAAACAATCAATGAGACTATGACTCACCATGTTTTGAAATTTTGGTTCCGTTTCGAAATTAACTTCACACCTTACGATAATATGTTCAGTGGACCGACCACCAAGCAGTCAACGTATCGAGAATGAGTGAGCGTTATTTGGCAAGATTCAACTTCTTCCTAAGAATATGCATGACTAGAAATTTGATCGTGTTTTAAAAAACAATCAAAAAGACTATGACTCACCGTGTTTTGAAATTTTGGCTGCATTTCGAAATTAACTGCGCACCTTGCGATAATATGTTCATTGGACCCACCACCAGGCAGTCAACGTATCGAGATCGAGTGAGAGTTATTTGGCAAGATTCAACTTCTTGCTAAGAATATGCATGCCTATAAATTAGACCGTGTTTTGAAAAAAACCAAAGAGACTATGACTCACCGTGTTTTGAAATTTTGGCTGTGTTTCGAAACTAACATCACACCTTGCAAAAATCTGTTAAGTGGACCCACCAGGCAGTCATGTATCAAGAACGAGCGAGAGTTTGGAAAGATTAAACTTCTTGCTAAGAATATGCATGCCATGAAATTTAACCGTGTTTTGAAAACAATCAAAGAGGCTATGACTCACCGTGTTTTGAAATTTTGCCTGTGTTTCGAAATTAACTTCACACCTTGCGAAAATTTGTTCAGTGGACCCACCACAAGGTGGTCAATGTATCGAGATGAGTGAGAGTTTGGAAAGATTCAACTTCTTGCTAAGAATATGCATGTTTAGAAATTTGACCGTGTTTCGAAAAGAATCAAAGAGGATATGACTCATCGTGTTTTGAAATTTTGCCCGTGTTTCGAAATTAACTTCACACCTTGCAAAATATGTTCTATGGACCCACCACCAGGCAGTCAATGTATCGAGATGACTGAGAGTTTGGAAAGATTCAACTTCTTGCTAAGAATATGCATGCCTAGAAATTTGACCGTGTTTTGAAAATAACCAAAGAGGCTATGACTCACCGTGTTCTGAAATTTTGCCTGTGTTTCGAAATTAACTTCACACCTTGCAAAAACCTGTCTAGTGGACCCACCACCAGGCAGTCAATGTATTGAGACGAGTGAGAGTTGTTTGGCAAGATTTAACTTCTTTCTAAGAATATGCATGCCTAGAAATTTATCCGTGTTTTGAAAACAACGAAAGAGACTATGACTCACCCTGTTTTGAAATTTTGGCTATGTTTCGAAATTTAGTTCACACCTTGCGATAATCTATTCAGTGGACCCACCAGGGAGTCAATGTATCAAGAACGAGTCATAGTTGTTTGGCAAGATGAAACTTCTTGCTAATAATATGCATGCCTAGAAATTTGACCGTGTTTTGAAAATAATTAAATAGGCTATGACTCACCGTGTTTTGAAATTTGGGTGTGTTTCGAAATTAACTTCACACCTTGTGATAATCTATTAAGTGGACCCACCACCAGGCAGTCAATGTATTGAGAACGAGTGAGAGTTTGGAAAGATTCAACTTCTTGATAAGAATATGCATGGCTAGAAATTTCACTATGTTTTGAAAACAATCAAAGAGGCTATGACTCACCTTGTTTTGAAATTTTGGTCGCGTTTTGAAATTCCCTTCACACCTGGCGATAATTTGTTCATTGGACCCACCACCAGGAAGTTAATCTATCGAAAACGAGTCAGAGTTTCAAAAGATTCAACTTCTTGCTAGGAATATGCATGCCTAGAAATTTGACCGTGTTTTGAAAATACTCAAAGAGACTATGACTCACCGTGTTTTGAAAAATTTCCCATGTTTCGAAATTAACTTCACACCTTGCGAAAATCTATTAAGTGCACCCACTACCAGGCAGTCAATGTATCGAGATGAGTGAGAGTTTGGAAAGATTCAACTTCTTGCTAAGAATATGCATGCCTAGAAATTTGACCGTGTTTTGAAAACAGGCAAAGAGACTATGACTCACTATGTTTTAAAATTTGGGTGTGTTTTGAAATTAACTTGACACCTTGCGATAATCTGTTCAGTGGACACACCAGGCAGTCAATGTATCGAGAACAGTGAGAGTTGTTTGGCAAGATTGAACTTCTTGCTAAGAATTTTCATGACTCTAAATTTGACCGTGTTTTGAAAATAATCAAAGAGACTATGACTCACCGTGTTTTTAAATTTTGGCTATGTTTCGAAATTAACTTCACACCTTGCAGTAATTTGTTCAATGGACCCACCACCAGGCAGTCAATGTATCGAGAACAAGTGAAAGTTTGGAAAGATTCAACTTCCTTCTAAGAATATGCATGCCTAGAGATTTGAGTGTGTTTTGAAAACAATCAAAGTGACTATGACTCAGCGTGTTTTGAAATTTGGACCGTGTTTCAAAATGAACTTCACACCTTGCAAAGATCTATCTAGTGGACCCACTACCAAGAAGTCAATTTATCGAGATGAGTGAGAGTTTAGAAAGATTCAACTTCTTGCTAAGAATATGCATGCCTAGAAATTTGACCGTGTTTTGAAAACAACCAAAGAGACTATGACTCACCGTGTTTTGAAATTTTGGCTATGTTTCGAAATTAACTTCACACCTTGCGATAATCTTTTCAGTGGACCCACCATGCAGTCAATGTATCGAGAACAAGTGAGAGTTGTTTGGAAAGATTCAACTTCTTGCTAAGAATATGCATGCCTCAAAATTTTACCGTGTTTTGGATACAATCAAAGAGACTATGACTCACCGTTTTTTGAAATTTTGGCTGTGTTTCGAAATTAACTTCACACCTTGTGATAATCTATTCAGTGGACCCACCAGGCAGTCAATGTATCGAGAACGAGTGAGAGTTTGGAATGATTCAACTTATTGCTAGGAATATGCATGCCTAGAAATGTGGCCGTGTTTTGAAAACAATCAAAGTGGCTATGGCTCACCGCGTTTTGAAATTTTGTGTGTGTTTAGAAATTAACTTCACACCTTGCGAAAATCTATTCACTGGACCCACCAGATAGTCAATGTATCGAGAACGAGTGAGAGTTTGGAATGATTCACTTATTGCTAAGAATATGCATTCCTAAAATTTGATCGTGTTTTGAAAACAATCAAAGAGGCTATGACTCACCGTGTTTCGAAATTTTGGCTGTGTTTTGAAATCAACTTCACACCTTGTGAAAATATGTTTAGTGTACCCACTAGATAGTCAATGTGTCAAGAACGAGTGAGAGTTTGGCAAGATGCAACTTCTTGCTAAGAATATGCATGCCTCGAAATTTGACTATGTTTTGAAAATAATTCTAGAAAGCAACACAGATTCATAAACAACCTCACAAATTTCAAATTATTAGCCTCACAATTTTCAAAATATAAAAGGGTCATATATTTATAAACATCCTCACAAATTTCAACTTATAAAAAGGATCAACAAATCCTCACAAAATTCAAATTATAAAAGGGATCCTATATTTGTAAACATCTCATAAATCTTAGCTTATAAAAAGGATCACAAAATGACTCACGGATTTAAAATTATAAAAAACATCATAAAAATCCTCACAAAAGTGAAATTACAAACGGAACGATTTCTAAAAAACCTCACAAATTTGAAATTTTAAAAAACATCACTGAAAAAGCCTAGGGTTTTTAGAATAACTTTTTCTTATGGCTTTCGTGTCAAACTAGTGATCTAGTGCCAAATTTGACCGAAAAGGGAGACACCATGGAAATATCAAGCTCGTTGGATCGTAGAGGATCTAGTGGATCCATGTGGTTTATGAAAATAGCACACATGCAATGACATCTAGTTGAATCCCAACATGCTGCTATAGGCTTCCAGGACATGTTTGGAAATATGCTGGAGTGGCATCATTGCATATGTTCTTTTCCAAAACCATAATAATGCATGCTAATACACACAGATCCAATTTGGTGTGGTGATGCATCATCTTTCAAACTTGTGATACAATGCATATGGCAGTTGAATCCCATAATGCTGCTATGGGTTCGTGGACATGTTTGGACACATGCTGGAGTGGCATCATTGCATGTGTTATTTTCCAAAACCTCAATGATGCACACTGACACACACACACATCCAATGACTCTAGTGAATCCATGTGGTTTATGAAAAAACACACATGCAATGACATCTAGTGGATCCATGTGGTTTATGAAAAGAACACACATGAAATGGCTCTAGTGGATCCATGTGGTTTAAGAAAAGAACACACATGCAATGCCATCTAGTGGATCCATGTGGTTTATGAAAAGAACAAACATGCAATGACATCTAGTGCATCCATGTGTTTTATGAAAAGAACACATATGCAATGCCATCTAGTGGATCCATGTGGTTATGAAAAGAACACACCTGCAATGACATCTAGTGGATCCATGTGGTTTATGAAAAGAACACAGATGGAGTGACATCTAGTGGATCAATGTGGTTTAGGAAATGAACACACATGCAATGACATCAATTGGATCCATGTGGTTTATGAAAAGAACACACATGCAAGGACATCTAGTGGATCCATGTGGTTTATGAAAAGAACACAAATGCAATGAATCTAGTGGATCCATGTGGTGTAGGAAAAGAACACACATGCAATGGCATCTAGTAGATCCATGTGGTTTATGAAAAGAACACACTTGCAATGACATCTAGTTGAATACCAAAATGCTGCTATAGGGTTCTTGGACATGTTTGGACACATGCTAGAGTGGCATCATTGAATGTGTTATTTTCCTAAACTACGATGATGAACACTGGTAATCAACACATACAAGTGGGTGTGGTGATGCGACATCTTTCAAACTGGCAATACAATGCATGTTGAAGTTGAATCCCAGCATGCTGCTAGGGTTCCTGGATATGTCTGGACACATGTTAGAGTGGCATCATTACTTGTGTTCTTTTCGAAAACAAAAATTATGCACACCGATACACACACATACACATCCGATGACTCTGGTGGATACATGTGGTTTATAAAAAGAACACACATGCAATGATATCTAGTGGATCCATGTGGTTTAGGAAAAGAACAGACATGCAATGACATCTAGTGGATCCACGTGGTTTATGAAAAGAACACACATGTAATGACATATAGTGGATCCATGTGGTTTATGAATAGAACACACATGAATTGACTCTAGTGGATCCATGTGGTTTATGAAAGGAACACACATGCAATGACATCTAGTGTATACATGTGGTTTAGGAAAAGAACACACATGTAATGCCATCTAGTAGATCCATGTGGTTTATGAAAAGAACAAACATGCAATGACATCTAGTGGATCCATGTGGTTTACGAAAAGAACACACATGCAATGACATCTAATGGATCCATGTGGTTTAGGAAAAGAACACACATGCAATGACATATAGTGGATCCATGTGTTTTATGAAATGAACACATATGCAATGACATCTAGTGGATCCATGTGGTTATAAAAAGAACACATCTGCAATGACTCTTGTGGATCCAAGTGGTGTAGGAAAAAGAACACACATGCAATGACATCTAGTGGATCCATGTGGTTTATGAAAAGAACACACATGCAATAGCATCTAGTGGATCCATGTGGTTTATGAAAAAAAACACATGCAATGACTTCTAGTGGATCCATGTGGTTTTGGAAAAGAACAGACATGCAATGACATCTAGTGGATCCATGTGGTTTATGAAAATAACACACATGTAGTGACATCTAGTTGAATCCCAGCATGCTGCTATAGAGTACCTGGACATGTTTGGACACATGCTGGAGTGGCATCATTTCATGTGTTCTTTTCCAAAACCATAATAATGCACACAGATACACACACACATCAAAGTTGGTGTGGTGATGCAACATATTTCAAACTCGTGATACAATGCATGTTGAAGTTGAATCCCAGCATGCTGCTAGGGTTCTTGGACATGTTTGGACACATGCTGGAGTGGCATCATTGCATGTGTTATTTTACAAAACCATAATGATGCACACTAATACACACACACATCCAAGTGGGTGTTGTGATGCGTCATCTTTTCAAACTGGTGATACAATGCATGTTGTAGTTGAATTCCATCATGCTTGTAGGGTTCGTGGACATGTTTGGACACATGCTGGAGTGGCATCAATGAATTTGTTATTTTCCAAATCCACAATGATGCACACTGATAAACACACACATCAAATGACTGTACTGGATCCATGTGGTTTATGAAAAGAACACACATGCATTGACATCTAGTGGATCCATATGGTTTATGAAAATAACACACACACTACAAGAAAAGTTTCCTTCCGCAACGAATTGTCCCGATGGTCATCGTAGAAGGCACGTCTTCCGCGAAAAAATTCTCGGCTCGGCCATGGCCGATGGAACACTTTTTTTTTCCGGTTTCGCGGGCCTCTACTACGTCGAATATGCTAAAAACAAGGAGGAAGC
Source organism: Avena insularis (assembly GCA_023614405.1). Classification (NCBI taxonomy): domain Eukaryota; kingdom Viridiplantae; phylum Streptophyta; class Magnoliopsida; order Poales; family Poaceae; genus Avena; species Avena insularis. The sequence continues at coordinate 319,652,995 of CM042686.1, forward strand.
TCGGCCAGCGCGTGGCAGAAGCAAGATTTTCGTTTCCTCGTGCGATGTTGACTCACTGAAGTATTTTGAGGCGTGTGGGTCCCAGACGTCAGTGTCTCTAGCGGACCATACTTTTCGGTCACGCCTCCATGATTTGAACTCGATAACGTAGCTCGAGGCGTCTGTCGTTTAGTCAGGCTGCTAGGTCCCACATGCCAGCCTCTCATTAGAAGCATCGTGTGTATGATGGAATTTTTTTCCTTGGCTCGCGCTACCTCATTCCGAGTTGACAGCGCTGCTCGACGCATCTACCGTTTAACCAACCTCCTAAGCCCCACATGTCATCCTCTCATTAGAAGAAATGTGTGTATGATGGATTTTTTTTCCTTGGCTCGCGCTACCCTGTTCCGAAGTTGATAGCATTGTTCGATGCACCTACCGTTTAATCCCAATGCTGGGCCCCACATGTCATCCTCTCATTAGAAGAAACGTGTGTATGATGGAATTTTTTCCTTCGCTAGCGCTACCCCGTTCCGAGTTGATAGCGCTGCTCGACGCATCTACCGTTTAACCAACCTCCTGAGCCCCACATGTCATTCTCTCATTAGAAGAAACGTGTGTACGATGGATTTTTTTTCCTTGGCTCGCGCTACCCTATTCCGAACTTGATAGCGTTGTTCGATGCATCTATCGTATAATCATGATGCTGGGCCCCACATGTCATCCTCTTATTAGAAGAAACGTGTGTATGATGGATTTTTAACCTATGTCGCGCCTTCGTGTTCTGAACTTGACAGCTTTGCTCACTGCATCAGCCATTTATTCAGGCTGGTGGGTCCCTTATGTCAGCCTCACATTAGAAGAATCGTCGGTATGATGGAAATTTTTTCTTCTCTAGCGCTACCATATTCCGAACTAGATAGCGTTGCTGACAAATCTGCCGTTTGCTCACGCTGCTCGGTCCCCCATTTTAGCCTCTCATTACAAGAAATGTATGCATGCTGAACTTTTTTCTCGCTCGCGCCTCCCTATTTCGAACTGACAACGTTGCTCGATGCAGCATCTGTATAAGGTCGCGCTGCTGGGTCCCACATTTCAGCCTCTTATTAAAAGAAACGTGTACATGCTAAACTTTTATCTCGGTCGCGCCTCCCTGTTTCGAACTGGCAACATTGCTTGATGCAGCATCTATATAAGGTCGCGCTGCTGGGTCACACATATCAGCCTCTCTATAAATGAAACGTGCGTATGATGGACTTTTTTTTGCCATGTCCGCTGTTTTGACCTTGGAAACTTGCTGGGTCCTAGATGTCAACCACCTCTGTGCAGGAAATGTGTCTATGCTGGGTCCCAGCTGACAACCTCTATTTGAAAGAAACGTGTGTATGTTGGACTGTTTTTTAGGTCCCAGATGTCAGCCTCGGAGTACAAAAAATGCTCAGAATTAAAAAGATTCTAGGCTAACTTGGGGCGGATGCCCTATTCGTCATGGCTTATATTCCATGGGCTCACTCCTAAATTGAATGGGCTACGGCCGGTGGCCACAAGACCACGAAAAGTCCGAATTAAAAGGTATTGGGCTATGCTTGGGGCTGATAGGCTAATTTCATGGGCTATGCTTGGGCCTGCTGGGTCCGACATGTCAGCTTTTCTGTAAGTGCAATGTGTGTATGATGGACTTTTTTTGTGACCGCGTCCAGTGTTGTCACCGTGGCAGCCGTGTATGGTCTTATTGCTGGGGCCCTTATGTGAGCCTCTCTGGCATGTTCTGGCTTGTGGGTCCCCGATGCAGCCTTGTATGTTCTGTCTGGTGGGTCCCTGATGCGAGCCTCTCTGTACAAGTATTTAAACTTTTTCTTCGAACGCACCCTCAAAACAAACTCCAGGGATGCTGCATGCTGGTGGGTCTGTGATGTCAGCCTCTCCGTAATTCGATATTTCTAGGAGAAAAAATATAAACCCAAGATACACACACACACACACAAAGGCGATTCGAACAGAAGACCTTCAAATCAAATAAAAATAAACTGAGTGCCAAATACAACAAAGATATTTATAGAAAAGATATCATTAAACTTTTATAAATACTACAACTTATGAATTAGTCTTCTTAAAATATTTTGTGTGTCTATGTTTATCTCTTTTAAAATATAAAAGGGCAACGCTCCTGGCATCTCAATTTATAAAATGCCACATAATGGGATATTTTCTTAAAAACATGGGTAGGCAGAGTTTTTTTTATTATGAGAGGTGGGGGAGGGGCAATGCCCAAATGGCCGAATTAAAAAGAGTTTGGCTATTGCTCTATGTGGGTTATATTCAATGGGATATGCTCCATGGGCTTCATTCCCAAATTTCACTGGGATGTGCTCAGGAGTCCACTGACCTGTAAAAGACCGAACTAATATGTTCTCGGCTATGTTCCATGGGCTGATTTCTAAAATTTCGCTAGGCTATGGTTAGTAGTTCTCGACCCCTAAAAGACTGAATTAAAATGTTCTGGGCTAAAAAGGGGCTGAATGAGGTACTCCCTCCGATCCAAATTAATGTTCTCGGATTTGGCTAGATTCATACGTATCTAGCACTAAAACATGACTAGATATGTCAAAAACTAGACAAATGTAAGAACATTAATTTGGATCGGAGAGAGTACTAGATTTCTTCTCCTGGTTAATAAAAAATGCATTGTGATGTGCTCTGCCAGATTTGAAACAAAGACCTCAGCGAGGGTGGGGGAAACACGATAATTCTTTTTGGCAAATATTCATGTCAAAATTCAGCAGTACAGAATAAGGTAGAAAAATTATCAACATATTCGAAGTTAATATTCGGGAGCACTTGACCAAATTAGCAGCATTTCAAAAGTGACCAATGCAGCAATACAGACAATGAAATACAATACTAGTACATCAGTATTAGTTGCACAAATGCTTTAGTACTAGTAACGACAGAACATTTGAGAGATTCAGTAGCTTTCCTGCTTCAAATTCAATAGCAGTACAGAGAGAACCAGTTCTTGTTCTAGCTAAAAAACCCTTGGCCCACGATCAGTTTGGCCTGTTCTCCTAATAAACTCAATCATTGGAGCAAGCAAAACTGACGATCAAGTCTGCTTTTCTGTGCATGCCTCCTTCTCACATCAATGCAAATCCTGGTCAAGATTATGAGTTTATGACAAAGACAAGTTATAAAAGAAAAGCAAGACCATCTACTGCACTTGATCTAATAAAATAGCAGTGCATCAGTATTAGTTCTATAAAATTCCAAGTTCCAAAAGAAAAGCAAGACCATGTACTGCACTTGGTCTAAACAAGTAGCAGTTCATTAGTATTAGTTCTATAAAATGCTAAGTTCCAAATGAAAAGCAAGACAATCTGCTGCACTTGATCTAAACAAGTACACGTACAACATAGTTAGTTCTACAAAATATTGTATTGTACGTACTAATAGTAACAACAGAAACATTTGATAAATTCAGTAGCATTTAAAAGATTCAACAGTACAGAATATGACCAAAAAAATATCGAAAATTTCCTAGCTCATATTCAGCAGCACTTGATAGATTCCTAGTTCATATTCAGCAGCACTTAACGGATTCAGTAGCATTTCAAACTGACCGAATTAGCAGTACATAGACAATAATTAACAGATTCAGCAATACACATATTGAAATTCAATAGATGTAGCTAGGCCTGATTCAAAAGTAAAGTGATACCATACTCTACACTTCATCGGTCGATCTGAACAAGCACCAGTACATAGTTATTATAGCAAAATAGATTAGCAGAGGAAGAACTCCATAGAAAATACTCAGAACTAACTTAAGCTAGGAACCACATCTCCTAAAATGATAAGTACCAGTACATACAATAGGTATTACTACAAAATACATTAGCAGTAGTTGAACTCCATAAAAATACTCCTAAGAATAACTACTAAGAACAAGTAGTAAGTTTTTCTAACAGTTCAAATACTCCAACGAACATTAAGATGTGTTTATCTCACTCACGAATCATGTTAATCTGAAGACAGTATTCTAGGGTGAACACCGACGGTTGATGAGTGAACAGGTGTGACATCGGCACCGGCAGGAGCCACTGCAGCTCTTTGAACGGGATGTCGTCGGGCGACACGGTGCCCTCTAGCACACATAGCCGGGAATTTTTTATCCTTCTCCCCTCAATCACAGTCGACGACCAAAACTTCACCATGTACCGCGGTGACAATCACGCTGCCGACCTGACGCATACGACAGATACGACGTGTAGCATTTGGCGCGTGTCAAATCGCACCCTGAACATAGTACCATCGTATCCGGATCCGATGATATCTAATATCCGCAGGCCTATTGCCGGCAGAGGCTTAGAGGAGTACCTGCTTGTTTTGCTGTAGCGGAAACTGCGCACCATCATCGAGTGAGCTTCACAGAGGTGGGCAAGGAGTGCCATCGGCGAGGCAGCGAAAATGCAGCCATCCTCCATGCAATTTCAAGGGCCGTGCGCGCACGCAATCTTGTGGTTGTGGACCTGACGGTATGCAACCAATGTCCCGCAACCGTCGTTGGGGCATCTGATACCTTTTCCACTGGTGACTCGTAGGTTCAACTCCTTGGAGCATGTGGCCAGCCGGACGGCGCTGGTAGTGTACATACACATAGCGATCTCGTAGAACACGTCGGCGCCAATGTTGCTCCATCCGCCGTACCACCGGTTGGGCCCCGAATCCGCCATCATGTCCTGATGGTTTGGGGGCGAGCGGATCAATCTAGGACTATTGGGAGGTTTTGGAGGAGAGGGGTGGCGGCCTGGAAGGACCGATGTTGTGGGTGAGATGGTGAGTAAAATGAGTGATGCGCGCGTTGGATACGATACCAAATACTGCGGGAGATGGGGAAGACGGTATGGCTCTTTGAACGAGGAGTTTTTGCGTGTTCTTTCGTCGGTCTTCTGCTGCAGGGCACATCTGCATCGAGGAGATTTTAATTATTAGCTACCTAGTGTAGCACGCCAACACTGTCTAGTACTACTGTAGTACTAACATCGAGGAAACTATACTAGTACTGTAATTAGATAGCTAGTCTAGCACGCCAACGCTGTCTAGGGGTGTTTTCGGCTCTGGAATGTAGTAGCATGGAATGGAATGGTTCCATTCTCTAGGCACGGAACGGTTCCATCCCAGTGTTCGGTTCAGCCAAAAGTGAGGAACGGAATGGTTATATTTTGTTCGGTTGGATGGAATGGAATGTCTAGGATTGGGTTCAGCCCACCTCATTCATACCTATGGTGAGGATACCTACTAGATGTAACACAAACTAAGAAAACATTTAGCAGTATATTGTTTGTATTTTAAGCAGTAAGAAGAACAAATATATTTGATCAAGCATATATCATAGATTTGATCAAGAAATCAACAAAACTTGCAATATTTGGTCCAAATTAAAGTGGACATGGCACATAGATGAGGATATCTCATTGTTGTTTGCTTGCACCGTCGTTGCCGCTTGCCCCTCCACCTCTGCTTCTTGCCCCGGAGAGAGGGAGAGGCGTGGGAGAGACGAGGGAGGGCCACTGGGGAGGGAGTGGGAGCAGGGCGCCGCCGCCGGTAGTGAGAGAGAGGAGGGAGGCGTGGATAGGGTTGCGGGGTGGGTGGTCGCCCGACGGGTGAGAATAGGCCACTCTTTTTCCAGAGCGGTTTCGGTGATGGTTAGTGCCTCGTTCCTCACGATTCCACCGATTCAGTCGCATCAGTTGGTTCTGCATCAAGGAATATTCAGTTTCATGGAACTAGTTGGTTCCATTCTATTCCAGAACCGAACACTGGAATTGCCTCTAGGTATAGAATGGTTTCGTTCCATTCCACCTAATTCTCAAACCGAACACACTCTAGTAGAATGAATGCCATATCATCACAATATAAAATTGTACTACTCCATATAGTAGTAATAGGTAAATCTGAGAAAATAATTATATCTTCGAGCCGCTTCCATAAAGTATCGGGTGTATATTTTGTTCTTGTACTTGTGCATAGCGTTCATTGTGCTAAAGTCTAGTACAGTATCAATAGAATCTCCTACTTCCTCCATTTCAAAATATAAGATGGTTTAGGTTTTGTGAATAAATGTATCTAGACATCTTTTACTACACACTAAAAGTAGTGTGTATGTTCGGAGTGCACCACACACTAAAATTCGTCTAGATACATTCATTTCGCACAAGTTAAAACATTTTATATTATGGATCAGAGTGAGTAGATGCTAGAATGGAAAAGAAGATTCGAGGGTTAGCAATGTTAGAATTTGCTAGTCTTGATACAACGGTTAATGTTTAAAATTAACCTTACACTATATAGTGGTAAGATAAGATAAGATAAATCTCTAAAAAATATGGTCTCGTCATATCAGCTTATCCAAAGACTAGTGCACGAGGCTATATAATCGTTCAAGACAAGTTTGTTTTCAAAGAGTACGACCCTTACACAAGCATTGAGGTGATTGTTCATGTGTATGGCATGTGGTCTGTAACATCCTGTTGATGCTAAAATTACCATAATTTCTAAAAGAACTCTAGAATCGGCAGACTAAAGTGCATTATGATAAAGGTCCAAAAAAATATAGTCAAGTTCATACGAGTAAATAAACATAGTACCGATACAAGGACATGTTTCAAAAGAGAGGAGACTAATAAGTTGAAAGCCGATGACTTCAGATAACCAAACAAAGTAAACAGTTCAACATGGTCCAAAACTATTTCTCTACTTGTAGTACCAACTATTACATATGGATTGCATCATTACGTACCGTGGAAACATGTCTTGTTTCTTAGTTAAGCATGAGGCCGGTTCCAATCGATGGTGTTTGCGGAGGTTGGTACGACCCAAAGTAGATGCTTCACCGTTCCTATCTAGAAGCGAGGGTTACTAATTCCCTCAAGGACATTGATTTCACAAGTAACACCGCAGTCTTTACCACTAAGACTGAAGCGACATAATTTAGGTTGCGTCTCTTTGGAAAGCCATGCTATAGTTGGTAAGATGTAGACACCGTTGCTTCTCGTCAGGTAACCTGAGGTAAGATCTGCACCACCTACGCGCATGATAATTGGATAGTTCACTCCAAGGAAAAGAGAATATGATCCAAGGTTAGCAATCCTTTCCCATGGATTAGCTTGATCAACCTGACTATTGTTCATTGAGAACACCAAGCAGACAAACCCGGAAGTATAAGTCGAAATAGTGCGACCGCAGTGTACAACACGAGGATGAGCAGCAGTAGTACGATGGCGCCAATGACAAGTAAGACAACTGGGATCATAAGAAGCGCGAAGCGTATATGTATGAAGAAGTCTAAAACTATTTGCAGATCTTGCTAACCACCAAAAACCAAAAAAGTAGTTGTGCTCGTCTCCAGTAGCATTAAGAAATGAATCCACCAACTCGTCCACGGCAGCTGGTCGCGCCAAGACTAGCGCTGGACCTTGAAAAGGTAGCAGAATGCGTTAACTTATGATTCCGGCAACATGATATAGTGAATCCTACAGAAAAATTTTCTTCCAATTGAACTGCATGCAAAGTAGCTCAAACATAGGAAAAACAACTACGACCTAGAATCGTACAAAGGAAACAAAGCATTATATAATAGGGAAATTTCCTAGAGAACAGACTCATCTTTTTTTTGAACAAGACGGGCAATTTTTGGCTCGTTTTGTCTAAAAAGGCAAAGATAATTGACCGGTTCATTTACAGGGGAACTTGCCGAAAACCCGTGCAAATGCAGAAAACATAGGATAGGAAATACCCAGGATTTTACATTTGCATGTCCATTTATACTCCTGTAGGATTGCAGTTGTGTTGGATTTCATTACACAGAAAAACCATTGAACAGATTCTTTTTGGGAGCTTCAAGTATATCTTAAATTCCTATCGAATGAATTAAATGACAACCAGAAAAATCTACTGTGCATAATTCAATCCGATGAATCAAACGACTGCTATAAGAAAAAATCCTACAAGAAAACTATGATTCGTACAGTTCATAGAGTCTAAAATAACTACTTGTATTTTCATTTAAACTAAACACTCCCTATGTCAATTCAATACAATAGCTTGGGAACATGAGTAATTAATCTAGTGCACTACATATGGAGGAATAATTACCAGGATGTAGAGGATCCCAAACATGAATGTTGCCATACAGAGCTGTGGCGAACACCAGTTCGTCGTGGGTAATTCCATCATTGTAACTGTAAGGGCTCAGGGTGGGGTTAAGAGGAAGTGGAAGAACTATCCATCCATCATCACCGCCCTGAAGGATGGCAATTCTGACGTTGAAAACTACAACAAGCGAGAAATCTTTATATCTCCCAACAGCTGTGGGAACTTGGCAAATAACAATCTTCTGCATTATAGCTGGAAGATCATTATCCAACAAGAACGTGGTTGGCAAGTCGGTTGCTTGGAACGACAATGATGGGGGAGGAATCTCGCGACGAGTGTACACGTTGCAACGCTCCAACTTGCCTCTGAAGCTAGCCGTGGCAATCCAATCTCCATTGGCACCTACCCACTGCCTAGAAGTATAGCCTGGTACCATAGCATCGAAGGAGAACCTGTCCAACGGCGATAGCTTGCATGGGAGGCTATCAATTTTGAAGTAATGCAAGAAATCTAGCGGTCCCTTGGCCAGGGGGAGAATGAAGAACACATGGGAGGCCAAATGGCATTGAAGCATCCAGAGTTGCACTAGCTTTGGCAGATTCAAGAAAAAGTTTGGACGAACCGATTAGGCTGGTGGAGGTTATGATGTCGCATCGGGTTATGAGTTCTACAAAGGGGCATTCGGTAAACACGTCGTGAAAAAGCTCAGAATCATGCACATTGTTCTTGCTCGCTGACACCATCGCAAGGCAGTGTCTGTATTTCATTGATTGGGGTTTCGGAAGAGAGGGGGAATCGAGGGTGGCAACTGCCTGAGTGAGACGAGGAAGAGAATCTGAAAGCGGCATGTGGCGGCAGCGGTGGGGCGTGGTGTGGAAGGGGAAGACGCCGGGAAGAGAAGGGGAAGACACCCTTAAGGGGGCGGGGGAATAGGCAAGGGGGGAAAGCTGGATTAATCAACACGAGCATGCGCTCCTCAGCTGCATTTCGAGGAGATAGTGACCCGCCGACTTCCTACTCCCTAGTAGCAGTAGACGTCTAGATGGTCGGAGTAGTTAATTTGGAGGAGACTGTGACCGGCCTGACTCTACTAGATGCCTAGGGTACAGGTTGTACTAGACGAGCTCTGTAGTACTATTTTACTTGCATGGACGAGCTCTGTTTTTCTTTTTTCATGGAACAAGATCTGTACTATGTTGTCCATAAGCAAAAAGTATTAGGGAATCCACTATGTTGTCCATAAGCAAAAAGTAGTCCTTATGGATGAGACCACATACATAGTAGAGCTTCACCTAAGCTCGTGGCTTGTCCATAAGCAATATAAAATTATTTACTCTCTCCTTTCTCTCTTGCACTTGTATACTTTTTGCAGACACATGGGTCCCAGCTTATAGATAAGTTCACTTTATCAGCCACGGTGTTGATGTTGCGAAATCTGACACACAACACTATTTAGCATGGGAGGGAAATTTGGCATTAGCTCCACAACGTTTGTCTTGCCAAATATCTGCATAGTGGGCCCTTACAGAGAATAAAACAACACATAGTAAAGGGTGTTATGTCTCCCCATCGCATGAGAGAGAAGCACTACACTTCCACATGATCAGATAGAGTAGTACTTGGAATTTGACATCGGCCCACGGAGTTGCTCCGATTCCCTAGTTTCTCAGATTTAGAACTAACCCTACAACGTATGGAACTAGTTCCAAAAGCCAAATATCTATTTTGGAACTAGATTTGGCTATACATTATGGGTGCCCAGGGCATCCACTATGTTGTCTACCCACAAGCCAAAACATAGTCCATAAGCCTATCCATATACATAGTAGAGGTTCAATTTAGTGGAATTTCCTTAAGGGTGATGTCGTGGAAATGGCCACGACAGTCGCTGCAGTAGGCCGCGATTGATTGAATCGGGGGTGAGAGCTGGCCTCCATCAGCGGTGCAATATGGGGGCGGATGCACACGGGTTTACCCAGGTTCGGCTGCCCGGACGGTAAAGACCTACTCCTTCTAGACTAGATTAATGGAGAGCGAGTTACAGGGGTGGCGAGCTCGGCGTCTAAGCAGCGAGTCACTTGAAGTGGTGTATGATGGAACGTAAGTCCTCAGGATACCCTAGGGAGGTTTATATATGAGGCACCTCGCTAGGGTTTACAAGTTACAACCGAACAAGATATGGATTTGGAGGCTTTGACCTAATTCGACTAGGCTTCTGGTACGCTTCTGGCTTCCAGTCTCTAGTCGCCGGGCCTTCCCCTTAGTCGCCCTCCAGTCGCCATCCTGCAGGCCCACTCGTGAGACCTTTTCGCCCAATCGGAATGTCCTGCTAGGCATACCCCATTCGGCATATCCCCATCAGTAGTCCCTGAGGCCATCGTTGATTCAGACGCAGGTGGTCATTTGGCAGTCGGAGTAGGCGAGTCCAATTTGGACGCCCAGTCGAATCGGCGATGGACTCCACTGAAACGAAGGAAATTTTCCCTAGGATTCCATTCGTTGCTCTGACGAATGTCACGGATGCCAAGTCGCTGCTTCGGCGAGCGGACAGGGCCAGTTTCCAGTGAGTGGAATGGAGGAGTTGGACCGTCAACTTGGTCAACTATCCGTTGGATATTCCAACAGTACCTTCGGCGTAATTACCGCAGGTAACGGCTACCCCGAATCTGGCGGGTAGTCTCCCCTTATAAGGGGAGTGACGAATCAGCCTTGCAGATCCTTCCCTGCATTCTTCATTCTCACGCATTCATTTTTCCTGTCTTCCTTCGACTCGATCCTTTCACACCGAGTGACTCCACATCCTTCCCAATGGCACCTCCAAAAGGTTCATGGGGGAAATCCAAGTGCACCACGGCCCAGCTCAAATCCTTCGAGGATGCCGGAGTCCTCCACAAGGGGAACTGACGGGTTCCCGCTCGCTCCAAGACCGAGCCGAAGCCACGAGCCGGCGAGTTCATTTGCTTCCCCAGCCACCTAGAGAGGGGTTTGGTGTTCCCCACCTCACTCTTCTTCCGGTGCTTCTGTGCGTATTACGCAATCAAGCCGTCGGATCTTGGTCCAGAGAGCATCGAGCAGCTGGCGATCTTCATCGCCTTCTGCGAATGCTATCTCAACTGCAGGCCGTATTTCCCACTGTGACTGGAGCTCTTTCACGACCGCATCGGGTGCGAGGCGTCCGGCGGCTCGATGTTGGCGGCCGGTGGCGTCACATTACAATTGAAGGTGAAGGCCAACTTTGTCAAGCTCCTGCTGCCAAAGAAGGCCGCGCGTAAGTGGAAAAAGAGCTGGTTCTATGTGAAGGAATCCACTCCCTCCGGTGAAGTAGCGCTTCCTGAGTTCGTCACAGAAAGGAGTGAGCCTTGCCGGCTGGTGCTGAAGAAACTCCCTGAAGACCAGAGGATGGCCGTCGCGGAGATGATGGACCAGTTCCAGAGGTTGAAGGATCAGGGGTTGTCTTCGATCAACCTCTACAATTGCTAGCTCGGGCGGTGTCTGGTTCCGCTAGCGGCTCGGACGCATTGGCTGTATGACTACAGCGGGAAACACGATCCCTCCCGGACGAGCAAAGAGTCATGGGAAACCGAAGATTACAAGGCCGCCTGAAGAAGATCACCGATGCGGAATTTACGACCGCATCAGTCAGGCTCGCCCTGTACACTCCCGTGAAGAATGAAGCCCCCATAGTAAGTTTTCCTTCTAGTCGTAATCTCTGCAACGTAATTCGCAAACGCATCATTCGATACTTATTGGTGGTTGTTCTCCGTTGTTCCAGGTGTTGGAGGGTTGGCTCCCTCCGCTTGACGAAGAGGTTCCCCGGGAGCTCGAAGAGGCCTCCGAGGGAGATTCCTCCGAAAGCAATGAGGAGGAGGAGGAGGTTCCTCCCCCAGCGCCTACGGCTTACAAGACTCGCATGCAGAAGCAACGCGAGTTCGAGGCGAGTCGCAGCCTTGATGACCATGAAGGGGGCGACGAGATCATGCAAGAGCACACGTCTCGGTGCACGGCCACACCGGCGAAGCCCGCGTGCAAACCGAAGTCGCTAGTGAAGAAGCTAGCGTTGCCGCCAAGGTCGGCGGTGGTGTTTGAGTCTGATGACGACTCCGATGATGGTGAAGCCCCTGATTCTTCGCACAAGATCCTAGAGGATGCGGTTCCAATGAAGGGATTGGGGGACGAGGACACCGAGGCGGCGGTAGACGTTCCTCTGGCGGTGATTGCGCTAATGGCTTCGAGGGTGCCAAGCCTGGAGGCGGCTGAGGCGGCGTCAAAATCGCTGCAACCTTCAAGAGCGGTCGCGTCTTCGGAGCAGGACATTCCGGTGACCGCGGCTTTGTCATCACGGAAACCCGCGGTGTCATGGGCTTCAGATGTCTTCGAGAGGGGTCTCACGTGCAAGCTACGGCCGGAATTAGACAAGCCCGCCCACATCAGCACCGGGTTGCGTGTTCTCCTAGTCGCCAAGTAAGTTTCGACTTCTCCATTCCAAGTTGTGTTCCGTTTTTATGTTGTCTCTTTGTTGACTTTGCAGGTTTGGCAGGTCTGGGGCCAAGAAGATTGGTCGCCCTTCAGTGGCGAAGATCCCGCCGGTCGCCACCATGGGAGAGGGCGACCTCCCCAAGAAGAGGAAACCTGCTGAAGACGTGGCGACTGTGGTGGCGCGAAGAGGCAGAAGGGCGGTGCCGACGATGTCATGGAGATGGATAGCACCAAGGAGCGACCTCGCTGCAGTTGTCGAAGAGGTGCGGCTGCGCGGTCAGAGCCAGTCACGGTCGCTCCTGCAACGGAAGCGCCGGCTCCGACGACCAGTGCCCTGGCTAGAGGGTCAACAACGTTCCCGCGCTTCATGGCGAGGGGGTTTCCAGGCGTGGCGGACAACCAGTCTCCACAGAGCCCGGAGATCATTGATGAAGACGTTGGGTCTCGTCGTGGGCGCACCTCCTTCATGGTCTCGTCGACTAATGCCAGAGAGCTTCACAAGATGCTTGGCGCCGCCATTCAGGTACGTCCAGTCCCCGAGTGTCTAGTTGCTGAATTTCAGCGGCTAGGCACTGCGTTTCTTCTACTCTCCAGTCCCCGAGTTCCTAATTGCTGAATTTCAGCGGCTAGGGACTGAATTTCTTCTACTCTCTAGTCCCCGAGTTCCTAGTCGCTGAATTTCAGCGGCTATTAAGTGGATATTGTTTTTGGTAAGTGCTAACTTTTGTTACTCTCGTAGGGTTTGCAGAGGGAGTCGACAGATCGACAGGCCACGAAGGAGCGTCTGGAGCAGGATCTGCGCGTGGCGCAGGAAGCAAACCGGCGACTCCAGAAGACTGTTGGTAAGTACTTGATTCGTTTTTCGCCTGTGAACTGTTGGTGTTCTAGTATGTTGATGATTTGTTTCTTTTCTTTTCAGATGGTCTTTCGGCTATGATTGCCAAGGCCCGTGAAGGATACGTCCGAGTTGCCGAGCCGGACGCGGTGAATGGGCGAATCGCCTCGCTAATCCAGGAGTTGGAGGAGGCGAAAGCAGCCTCGATTTCTTCTGAGGATCGAGCGAAGGCTGCAGTCGCTGCGGCTGAAGAGGAGCGCAAGGCTACGGACTCGATTATCTTGGGGCTGTAGAACGATCACGCCGCCCTGGAGAGGCACGTCACCGAGAACTGCCGCAAACTTCTTGGTGAGTCTCTGTTCTAGGGCAAAGTCCCTGAGTGGGGAGATCCATAGTGTCACTAACGTCTGATGTTGCAGCTGTGATAGGGCAAAGCGACCCGGTGGTGCAGACCTTCAACGCCTCGTAGTGCGTGACTGCCGTGGTGAACGCGGCTACTGCCTCGGCATTGTGTATCCAAGCAGTCCTTCAGGGGATGTCCCCTACCGAGGTTATTCCTGGGGGACTTACCGAAGTGTGGCGCTATCTGGAGGAGGTGCCCAGCGTCCTGGAGTGGATGGCGTGCTCGGCTTTCAGGCGCGGGGCCACCACGGCATTGAGCCTGGGTCTCACCCACTTTCCCGACGATTTTGACCTTGATGACCTCACCAGCGGCTACCCTTCGGCGACTGGTACGATGGAGCTTCCGGAGGTGTTGAAGCTGACCGCCAAGGCCACCCCATTTGCTGATCGGGTGTTGGCGATGGGGGACCTTCTGCCATACCAGGAGACGGTATTGGCGCCTGCCGACCCCGAGCTGGAGCATCGTGACCTAAAGTTGGAGCAACCCTTCCGGTCGGCATTGTCGAAGTCGCTGACGACCTACCTGACGAACCCATGTCAACCTTTCGTCTGTGTCAAGGGTGGTGGGGATGCTTCTTCGTCAGGGCCTATGAAATAGATAGTATCTCTGGATAGTTTGTAACATATGCCAAGTGGCGACTTTTGTAATATGAACAATATATTTTGAGAAAGAGGAGTCAATCGACTAGCAATGCGACCATGATTTTCTGGTGTGTTTATTTTTGTTTGAGCGAGTCCCTGAGTGCATCTGCCCTTTAATGGGGTATAACTCGATTGTATACATATGTTTTTTCTTTTATGGTGCATTATTTGTCCCTTGCGTCTCCTGAAGGGGCGAGTCCCCGAGCGCGAGTGGGGTTATTTGTAGGCGAGTCCCCGAGCGTAGTACTTAGCCGTTTTGGGCCTGTGCCTGTTGCAAGTTGCTAATGCGTTGTTTGTAATGCGTCTCCTCCCCTGGCTTGGAGGGCCAGTCGCTGGGCGAGTCCAAGGCAGCTCTCTTACTTGGTGTGTTCCCGAGCTGCGTGAGGGTTCCATTTTTGCGGAGTCCCCATGCGTGGTACTTAACCGTTCGAGTCGCTTTACACGGGGATGGGAAGGAAAGGTCGTTGTGAGAAGCGTATACCGATCGCCTTGGCCCGGTGGGTCAGTCGAGCTAGGCGACTCCGATGGTGGCTCCGGGTTGGCGTATTCGTGGACGTCCCAAGGCCCGACTATTTTTGGTGCCCTTGGGATGCACTACTTAGCCGTGCCAGTCACTCGACCAAAGGTTGACTTCCGTGGGTAGCGTATTGCTAATTGTACGAGTGCGAGTGGCACAAGGATATGGCGAGTAGACACAATTTTGTGAACCGAATGAATTTCATTATATATGTCAGCTGAGTATATGTTTCAGTTCTATGTATTGAACTTTTGGAGGAGATTTACATTCCATGGCCTCCCGAGCTCGAGTTGGCCGTCGCATTGTCTGTCAATGAGGTAGTAGGCGTCATTGCCGAGGACTCTCCCTATGGCGAATGGCCCCTCCCATGGGGGGAGAGCTTGTGCATGCCCTTCTTATCTTGAGCTAGTCGTAGGACCAGGTCGCCCTCCTAGAAGGTGGAGTCCGGACTCGGCGGCTATGGTAGCGGCGGAGTACCTGCTGGTAGATGGCGGTGCGGGAGCGAGCCAGGTCGCATGCCTCGTCGATTTGGTTGATGCTGTCTTGGCGAGCGGTCTCATTTGTCGCCTCGACATAACTGGCGACTCGAGGTGAGTCGTGCTCCAGGTCTGTTGGCATTATGGCTTCGGCACTGTACACCATGAAGAAGGGTGTGAACCCAGTGGAGCGATTGACGGACGTGCGGATCCCCCATATTACGGAAGGGAGCTCTTCGACCCAGTATCCTGTGGTGCGATCGAGGGGCACCTGGAGTCGTGGCTTGAGGCCGTGGAGGACGCTCTGGTTGGCGCGTTCTGCTTGGTCGTTCGACTCCGGGTGGAAGACTGAGGCGAGGTCGAGTCGTATGCCGTGCTCTTCGCAGAATTCCACCATGGCCCCTTTGGCGAAGTTGGTGCCGTTGTCTGTTATGATGCTGTGCAGGTAGCCGTACCGGTAGATGAGCTCGCGTAAGAACTTGGTGGCCATCTTGCCGTCGCACTTTTTGATCGGGTTTGCCTCGACCCATTTGGTGAACATGTCGACCGCAACCAGGAGGTGGGTGAAGCCGGATGGGGCCTTCTTGAATGGGCCTACCATGTCCATGCCCCATACAGTGAATGGCCATGTGATGGGGATGGTCTTGAGTGCCGAACCAGGGAGGTGCGTCTGGTTGGCGTACTTCTGGCACCCGACGCATCGTTGGACGATGTTGGTGGCGGCGGCGTGCGTGGTGAGCCAGTAGAAGTCGTGTCACATGGCCTTGGCGACCAGCGACTTGGCGCCGGCGTGATGGCCGCAGTCGCCGGCGTGAATGTCCTAGAGGATCTTGCGGCCTTCTTCTTGCTGTACGCAGCGCTAGAACACGCTAGTCACGCTGCGTTTGTGGAGCTCGCCGTTGATGATGACGAAGGACTTGCAGCGACGCACGATCATTCGCGCCTCCGTCTCGTTGCTTGGGAGGATCTTGTGCTCGAGGAAGGCGACGTATGGTGCCGTCCAGTCGCTAGGCTCCAAAACCATGGCGACTAGGGCCGGCTCTGGTTGAAGTGGTATCCCGATGTCGATCTCCTTCGGTGGGTAGACCGAAGGTTTGTGGATGGTGTCGTGGAAGACTCCTGCGGGTGGCGTTTGTCGGGCCGACCCGATGTGGGAAAGGGCGTCTGCCTCCTCATTCTTGCGTCTGTCGATCCACTCGACTGAACAGCCATCGAAGTGTCCTCCCAGCTGGTATACCGCTTGGCGGTACGCGATCATTGTTGGAGAGACGGCGTCACATGTCCCGGCGACCTGTCTGGAGACTAGGTCGGAGTCGCCATAGCACCGTAGGCGGTTGATGTTCATCTGCCATGGAGGGGGGCCTCGCATTCTGCCATGTTGTTGGTGCAGGGCTTGAAGTTGAGGTGGAGCACGTAGCGGAGCCTGTCTCCTTTGGGGAAGGTCAATATGACCCCGGCCCCTGCGCTGTCGGTGTTCTTGGAGCCGTCAAAGTGGAGCGACTAGTAGTGAAGGTATGGTAGTTTTTCCGGCTCCTGCGCTTCTTCCCAATCTGCGAGAAAATCAGCCAGGGCTTATGACTTGATCGCTTTGCGAGGCTCGTATTTGATGTTGTGGATGCTGATTTCGACGGCCCAGTTGGCGACTCGCCCAGTCGCCTCGCGATTGCGTATTATGTCCTGCAGAGGTTCGGAGGAGACCATCATGATTGGGTGCTCCTGGAAATAATAGGGGAGTCGCCGCTGAGCTCGGAATACCGCGTACACCAGTTTCTGGTACTATGGGTAGCGTTGTCGTGAGTCCATCAGGACTTCGCTGATGTATTAGACAGGGCGCTGTATGGGGTGCTCCTTGCCCTCCTCTAGCCGTTCAACGACCATCACGGTGCTGACGACTCGAGTGGAGGCCGCCATGTAGACGAGCATTGGCTCTTTGTCGATTGGGGCGAAAAAGTAGCGGAGCCGCGAGTAGCACTTCTTTGAGTGCTTTGAGTGCATCGTCCGCCTCCGCGTCCCATTGGAACGTGGGGTTCTTGCGCATCAGGCGATAGAGAGGCATTGCGTTCCCGCCTAGTCGAGCGATGAAGTGATTGAGAGCCGCGACTCGCCCGACCAACTTCTGGACGTCGCGCAGACACTCGGGTTTTCCGAGTCGTGCGATGGTGTCTATCTTGGTAGGGTTGGCTTTGATGCCTCGCTTGGAAACTACGTATCCCAGTAGCTGTTCGGTGGGGACGTCGAAGGTGCACTTTCCTGGGTTCAGCTTGATGTTGTACCTCCGCAGATTTGTGAAGGTTTTGGCTAGGTCGACGACTAGGTCGTCCTGGCGGGTGGATTTTACCACCACGTCGTCGATGTAGACGTGAATGTTGCAGCCAATTTGGCTCGCGAGGCACTCCAATTTGGCGGGTGGATTGTACCAACACGTCCTTTGGTATGTGGCGCCGGTGTTCTTGAGGCCGAACGTCATGGCCGTGTAGCAGAAGGCGCCGAATGGCGTGATGAACGCCGTCTTCTCTTCATCCTCGACCGCTATTTATATCTGGTTGTAACCAGAGTATGCATCGAGGAAGCACAGCGACTCTGATCTCGAGGTCGAGTCGATGATTTGATCGATGTGCGGTAGGACGAACTCCTCCTTCGGTCTGGCGCTGTTGAGGTTAGTGTAGTCGATACACATTCTCCATGTGTTGTTCTTTTTTAGGACCAGAACTAGGTTCGCCAGCTACTTGGAGTGTTTTATTGGCCGAATGAAGCCAGCGGCCAACAGGCATTGCACTTCTTCGGCGATTGCTCGGCGGTGCTCTTCATTGAAGGGCCGCAGCGACTGCTTTACCGGTCGCACTTTGGGGTCGGCGTGTAGTTTGTGCTCATCGAGTTCCCTCGGGACACCTAGCATGTCAGAGGGTTTCCATGCGAAGATGTCGCGGTTCTCAAGGAGGAACTCGATGAGCACGCTTTCCTATGTGGGGCTTATGTGCGCCCCAATGGTGACCGTCTGGCTGGAGTCGCCCGGGACGAGCTCGACGGTGCAAGTATGCGTGGTTGCCTCGAACGTAGATGTCACATCCCAAGATTTTCCAAATCTTGCAATGTGAAAATAAATGAATAAAATAAAACTTTGTTTGATTTTCAGAGCCAGAAGAAACTTATGAATCCAATTGGGAATCTTCAAACCTATTTTGAACAATAAAATCCTAAAGGGATTTATAAAGATAAACATTTAATAAAGGCAAATAAAATGTTTTGGAATTACTATTTTTGGATCTTTAAATAAAAAGATTTGGTTTTCAAAAGCAAAGATGGAATTATAAATAAAGATTATATTTTAAAGAGCCAAATTAATTTAGCCAAGCTTTTATAATAAAATATTTTGTTTTGATAAAGTGAGTAAAGGTTTATTAAAATAAAATAATAAGGATGTAATATCCAAATTTTATTTAAGTAAAGGCTTTTCCCATTTTAAATAAACACTAAAACTTATTTATTTATTTTAAATAAGTTTTCCAAGTATTTTATTACTACTTTGAAATCTTTTTATAAAAGGTTTTGGTTTTCAAAATGAAAAGAAATATTTTAAATAAAGATTATTTTATAAAGCCAAATTAAACCTTGGCCAAGACTTTGAAACAAAAGGTTTTGTTTTGATTAAAATAGTAGAGGTTTATTTAAAAATAAAATAAAAAGGATTTAAATATCCAAGTTTTATTAATAAAGGTTTTACTATTTTCAAAACATCAAAACTTATTTATTTATTTAAAATAAGTTTTCCAAATATTTTATATTCTCAAAATAAAACCTACTGAAGTGTTTTGGTTTTATTCTAGATTTCAAAATAAAGTTTTTAAATAAAACAAACCCTACTTGATTTATTAACTAAGGTCCATTTTATTTAATTATTAATGGAACCTAAAATAAAAGGTTATTTTGTGTAAACAAGTTTTCCAAATAATCTTTATTTTCAAATAAAACCTACTGTTTTGGTTTTGAAAGTATTTGGATTTCAAATAGAGTTTTAAAATAAATTAAATCCTATTTTGAATTAATAACTAAGGTCTATTTATTTAATTATTAATAGATCTTAAAAGAATAAAAAATATTTTGTTTTGGACTTTGTTTTGTGTTATTAAACAGAACCAAGTCCAAAGTTGTGAAGTGTGGTGTTTGTTTGAATTAATTTGAACCTTGTTTGGTTGTTTGAATTGATAGTTACAAAATTCAAAACAGAAATTAGATTTAGAAAAGGAAAAGAAATTCAGACAGAAAAAAAAATAGAACAGCCCACCCTCTGGCCCAACTAACCCAACAGCAGCCCACCTAGCCCACCTGTTCTCTTCCCCGAAGCATTCTTTTCTCACTCAGAAACTTAACCGCACAGAGAGTGACAACTGGACCCCACCCCCAATCCCTTTCTTTCACTGCCAAGCGGACCCACTCGCCTGTTCATCGTTCACCCCCACCCGAGCGAACCGTTTTTCTTCACCGCGAAAGAAACCCACACAGAGTATGACTGGTGGACCCAACCCCTTTCCTTTTCTATCGCTGACAAGACGACCCCACCTCTACTGCTCATCGTCCTCCCTGCGACTCCTTCTTCCCCTCACCTCGCGACCGTTTCTGTCGCTAATTTCTCGCGATCAATTCGCCATAATGCCTGAGTAATTCCTCGCAGTGACCACGCTCGATAAAACGCCAGTGTTCCCTCCTCCTTTCCCCTCTGTCACCACACCTCATCTCGCCCTCAGGCTGCCGTATTTTGCCAAGAACCATCCTCTGTTCCGACGAGGTCCGGTGTCGATTCCGGCCAAGACTCACCGCCCCGTGCCTCCCTGAGCACCCTAGCAGCTTCCCCACTCCCAGACGCATCCCCCTGTGCCTGCCGTTCAACCTCGGGCGCCCCAGAGCGTCGACTGCGTCAAGCTTCTGAACGCCGCCGCGACTGATTCTTCTTCGACGACGTCTCCCAGGTAAACCAGACCGCCCCGCGCCTCCTTGTTCACGCACACAGCACCTCCGTGATCTCCTGCGTCTAACCCTACCCTCGGTTGTTCTTCTCGTGACCTCTAGCGACGACTCCGACCACGACAGAGACCACCCGACGGCGCGTCTACTCCGGCGAAACCTCCCTGGTAAACCAAACCGCCCCAAACCCTCTCATTGACACTCCCTTACTCCCCATGCTCATACGCACCTAATGCTACCTTCCAATTGTCTCAGCGGGACCTGCAACTCTGTCCACGACGACCACCTGACGCACCCGACGCCGTCCTCAACTCTGGCGAGCAATCCTGCTAAGACCAGAACGCCCCTCGCCTGACCAACACCTCCTCGAGCATCACCGTGACCTCCTGAACCCGGTGAGCCATCTCCCCCTCTCCCTCGCTTCCTGTATCGCCAGCTCCGCCGCGAGCAAGCATGCTCTGCCGTCTGCCGCCGTGCAGCGCCGCCACTATTTGGTCGCATAGATCTGCACCGTTAGATTTTAATCCGACGCGTAGGAACGGATCACTTAACGAAGAGGTATCAGTCAATCTGCGCCGTATGATTTAGATGAAATCCAGCGGTCCAGAGAGCCCGATCCGGCCGAACCGGTATCGACCAATGAAACAGCGACGCGTGGCCAGGTCTGTTTTAAAACAGAATTTGAGAAACAGATTTAAGTGCCATTTTGAAAACCCTATAGCTTTTGATCCACACGTCCAAAAATTACAAATTTTATGTCGTTGGATTCAGGGGAACAAGCCCTAGCCAACCATGCCCTTGGTTTAGCAAATAGTATCTGTTAGTTTGTTTGTTTTTGCAGTTTCTTTTGTGTGCTTGTTTAGATTAGAAAAATTGTTTAAAAAATGTTTTTAGGGTTAAAACCTTTGCAAAATGGTTTGTTGTGACCTTACTGACCCTAGGAACCAACCCATGATTTGGAAAATGAATTTGGAAAAGTTTAGAATGGATTAATTGGTTTAGTCCATTTCTAGCTAAATAAAACTATTGTTTTGTTTATGAAAAATGGTTTTGAGTAAAAACTTTGGAGAAAATGTTTTGGACCAAACCTAATAACCCTAGGAAACACTTTGTGAACTCAAAAATGTTTTTGGTGAAACAAAATAATGATTCTTTGATTTAAAACCATTTCTAGTCAAATAGAAATGTGGTTTAGTTATTAAAAATGCTTTTGGAAGAAAACCTTTGGAAAATGTTTTTGTTTTAAACTCACTGACCCCAAACCCCAAGTTTTGTGATTTGAAAACATATTGGGTGAACCCTATAGGTTAAAGCCTTAGTAAAAATATTTCTACACCACATAAAATGATACTTTGTTTTGAAAATGGCTTATGAAGAGAAACCTTTTGCAAATGACTTTGCCACTTTATAAAATGACCATTAGGTGTTTTCAAAAGTTTATGACCCACTAGGAACCACTTTTTCAAACAAAACAAAGCTTGGCATGCTTGCATGCAATACTTTGATTTTGTTATTTTATGTGTGTTGTTTTGCTTGATTGGTAGATTGAGTTTGTGCCTTGTTTGATTGGATTGTAGTGACTTGAAGAGTGTGATTGTTGCAAGGACAAGGAAGTGAACCTATACCCTCTACCAAAAAGACAAGTGATGCTTCATACTTTTGTCCCATTATTTTTCACTATGCATTAGTGATTTTGCTAAGTAAAACTTGCATGGAATTTTGCTAAGTATAAACTATGATATGGGAAAACCTAGTAGATGAAACCTTAGTAGCAATTTCCTAAGTTAAGATTCCTATTACTTTCATGCTTAGCTTAGCTAACAGAAAACAAGGGTGGAATATATATTCATGCTATGGAAAATTTCTAAGTCTGTGGACTTATGTTTTGTTTAATAAAACAACTAAGTGAATGAATCACCTGGGTGGAATGGAAAGAATGGTTTGTGTTGAGTGGTTATGCAAGTCCAGTATGCTGGGGAAAACTTGGGCTTCACCAAGTCCAGTATACTGGGGAAAACTTGATATCTCACTTGTGGATGGCCACCCAGGAACAAAGAGATTTAAGATGTCAAATGTTGAGAAGCTTCAAGTGCAACCACTTGGCAATATGGGCTCTGCCATGATCATATAGGTTGAAAGAACTTAGCCATATGGATAGTTGGTGGTAGTGTTTGATAGGTTGGAGCGCGTCCATGTTGGTCTAAGGGAAGGCTTCTGAAAGATCTTGTCTTGGGAAACCAAGTCTTGTGGGGAAATTGCACCACCTCTGCAGAGTGTAAAATCTAAGTACTTAGCCATGTCCCTGGTAAAGGACAATTTGAGCATCAAGACATGGAAGCAATCAAGGATCTCATCACTCCAACTTCTAAGTAAAACTTATGGTTTGAACAAGGGTTGTTTGAAATCTTCAATCTTTGATTGAGAGATGCCTTGTAAAGGATCTTCAATCTTTGATTGAGGAAAATGATTTTGTCAAAACAAAAACTGAGTATTTTCAAAATGATAAAGAAAATCTATTTTGAGCAATGCAAGCCTCAACTCCACTTAGCCAAATGCATATAGATGTTAGACTCCACTATACTACCAAAGTATCACTTGCCAATACAATTCAAATGTATTGACCCTTTGTGGCTGTAACTTGTATGTTGCAGGTTTGATTGTTTTAGTGAAGATTGATTGATTAGGATTACAAAGTCTACAACCAACATCTGCCTGTGGCACTTTGAAGATGAAGGACCCCATGACTATAGTTATTCCGCTGCAATGTATTGTAATAGCCAAAGAGCTATGTAAGATGTAATAAAAATTATGTTATTCCTGGTTATAAAGTTATATTATGACCTTTGTTTCTTGATATTACATCTTAACTGTGGATGCTAGCTATTGATCCAGGGACTAGCATTGTAAACACAGGGGACTCTACCTATTTAAAGGTTGGGACCCTATAAGATGGTATCAGAGCATTGTGTTGCCTGGAGGATTTGTAAACCTAGGATTGGACAAAAACCCTTAGAAAAATAGGAGTTGTATTTGTTCCAAAACATATTTACAAAAAATCTTGTAAACTCTTTTCTCAACCATTTTGGTTTCAACTCTACATCTCTTCTATTCCAAACTTGATGGACAAAGCCTTTCCATGACCAAAGACTTCACCATGTGCAAAGGACTTCATCAACTCTAATGACTTCAACATCTTTAGCATTTGCACCAAGGACTTCAACCTTGGATATCACTAAAGACTACAAGAGAGACAAGGAAATCTTGCTCAAGGTTTGGAGACTAAGGAAACACAACTTAGAAGAAGCCATCATCACCTTTGAAGTATTTGTAACCAAGAGTTTTTCTCAAGGAAACCAACATCTCATGCAAGAAGAAACAACCAAGAAGGGTGGAAAGATCACAAGTAACCATATAGATAGACCACCATAATTTAGTTAAGTCAAACACACCAACTTATGTGGTGTAACAAAAAAATATTTTTGGTTGCCTAAAAATATGCTTGAAACTTGTTGTTTGAGTGGAATGTTTGTTTGTGATTGCTTGCACATTGTTTGTGTGAATTGTGTTGTGTGTGATTAGAACTATTTCCTTAGGAATATCTTGCCTATTCTAATCCCAATCCAACCCAAACAGATGACTACTCCAAGAGACTCTAACCTCAAAGTTGATGACATCAACACTAACCAAGCTGACAGCATGAAAGAGCTCATAGCAACCCAAAGCCAGTTGAGCCAAGAGACAACTCAGCTTTTAGCCAACAACAATGGACTAGACCCAGCCATACAAAGGATTTTGAAACTTCAATCCCAATTGATGCAAGGATTGGTTACTCAAATGATCAACCTGAGAGAAAACTTTTCCCAAAGAGCTAATGACAACAAGGATGACAAAGATGTTATTCTAGAAGGAACCCAAGTTAGCAATACTTGTGAAGTCAAGGAGCATGCATCCAAGGAACATGAAGATCAATGCCCCAAGAAGAGAGAAAGATTTCCCACCTTTGAGGTGAGATATGAAGAACATGAACTAGAAGAACTCCTAGCTTTAGAGAGACCCAAAAAGAAGAAGAAGAAATGCCCCAACCCTAACAAGGAAGATATTACTCAAGTGCAATGTTTTTATTGCAAAGAGATGGGACACTATGCCAATGAGTGCCCAGAAAAGAAGAAGAACCAAGGAAACAAACAAGAGGCAATAATACCAAAGAAAAAGAAAGATATCAGCCAAGTGATATGTTTCAAATGCAAGAACCCAGGGCATTATGCAAGCAACTGTCCAGAGAAGATGAAGAATAAGTTGAACAAGCCAATGAAAGATCTCAACCTGGGCCCATGAGTCAAGTGTGGAAACAAAGGACATTATACAGAAGGTAGCCCAAGGAAGTTTCATCAAGATTCCAAGCAAGCCAAGATGTAATTTAGTTTGAAAATTTTTAAGGGTGGTAGTACCCTAGTTGTTTTGAACCTGCTTGTAACCCTAACCTTCCCAAATCTCGGGGCGAGATTTATTTTAAGGGTGGTAGCCTGTCACATCCCAAGATTTTCCAAATCTTGTAATGTGAAAATAAATGAATAAAATAAAACTTTGTTTGATTTTCAGAGCCAGAAGAAACTTATGAATCCAATTGGGAATCTTCAAACCTATTTTGAACAATAAAATCCTAAAGGGATTTATAAAGATAAACATTTAATAAAGGCAAATAAAATGTTTTGGAATTACTATTTTTGGATCTTTAAATAAAAAGATTTGGTTTTCAAAAGCAAAGATAGAATTATAAATAAAGATTATATTTTAAAGAGCCAAATTAATTTGGCCAAGCTTTTATAATAAAATATTTTGTTTTGATAAAATGAGTAAAGGTTTATTTAAATAAAATAATAAGGATGTAATATCCAAATTTTATTTAAGTAAAGGCTTTTCCCATTTTAAATAAACACTAAAACTTATTTATTTATTTTAATTAAGTTTTCCAAGTATTTTATTACCTCAGTTGCCCGCGCCACGAGGTACAATGGTACCTGCCAGATTGACATTTTTTTTGCAAAGCTGTCGAGGATATCCCTGCGATGGAGGCTGGCAGCCATGCGGGTGTTGTTCACGCCTGACGTGCCCTTGAATACACACTGCTCAAGGAGGTCGATGAAGAGGTCCATCTCATCATGCTGGGCAAGATGCTGTGCGATAACAACTACCTCCATGTAGACGTCCGCCGGTGCGGTAGGCAAAGCCTCGGAAAGCTGCAGGGCCATCAGTACGCGGAACAGATCGTCTCTAGAGAGACCAACTAGGGAAGTGGTGAGCGCGGCAACAACCTAGGGAGGAACACCTGGACCAAAATTTGGGGCTAAAAGTCAGTTATAGATAGGCTAGATGAATGAAGTCCATAGAAGAAAACGACATCGCTGTCGGTAGCATGCATTGTGGCAAACGTACCTGTCGGGTATGCGTCACGGCGCATGGCATGAAGGTGGGCAGTGAGGTCGTCCACCGTGCCTATGATGACGCGGAAGCAGGTGAGGAAAGATTCCACCGTATTCTTGAGCTATGCTGCGAAGATGGCATCATAATGGGTGCGTGCCATAGTGCGTGCCAGCACGACATGGAGGTGCTGCAAAGATTCGACCTAGGGGTGGGCGTCCCTGACTTTCTCTAACAGAGGGATGGCTCTCGCCCATACAACCTCCATCTTTCCTTCTCTCTCTCTGGATATCGGCAGACTCCACCGCTGCTCAATCTAGGTACTTTTGTACTCTTGCTTTTGGAAGTGTAGTACATATATATAGTAGTACTACGGAGTGGTACTAGTAGTAGTACTCGTACAAGAAATCCACGGTAGAAAGCTACAACCACCGGTATAATTGACCCTTCAAGTATTAAGTGCCTACCTAACCAAGCTTGCCTGCTTATCTTGGTAATTATGCGGCCTCTCGCATAGCCAAATGCCCACTTAGGCTAGCCATAGCGTGAAGTAAGTAGTAGTAACATGCATAGGAGTATGTTACTAGTCAGTTACTACCTCCATACTAGAAAATAACGTAGGTGTGGTATAATGCACAGTCTCATTTATTGCAATGTAGACTCATTTTGTCTTGAAATGTGCGATGTTAAGGTAACATAGATAGTTACTACCTTAAGCCTCTCTCTCATAATTTAATTGCATGCCATATCATCTAAATGCTTACTGTAGTTGGCAATACAAGTAGCACTAGGTTACTCCCACTATGACTAGCCTTAACATGGAGTACTAGTACTGCCTGTTCAAATAAACATGTACTCCCTCCATTTCAAAACACAAGATGTTTTAGTTTAGTGAAAAGAGTGTATCTAGACCGCTTTTAGTGTATATGTTCAATCTAAATGAACATATACACCAAAAGCGGTTTACATGCACTCTTTTCACAAAACTAAAACATCTATTTTGGAATGGAGGGAGTACTAGCTAGTACTACTGTTTTGTTGGTACCAAGACGTGGCCTTGAAAATCGGTGAGAAAATCTTGGGAACGTTATTAGAGCTAGCCTCTTACTGCACCGTAATTCTCTCCCCATTGGTTTATTTTTTTCCCTCGCGCTCTACCGCATGCAGAGAGAAATGGTAGATGCTAGAAATTAGGGGCTGCAATAACTAGGGCACTAGAAATTACTCCCCCCATCTCATTGCATTTTACCACTCCTCGTATTCTGTACCTCATGTCAGGAACCCATCGCAGCTTTGATCTTGAAGTTATACTATAAAACTATTTTGAAGGTGTACACTATGGGTCAATATCTTGAAAATCGCCGATATTTCTGAATGACTCAATATCTTGATATATATGAATTTGCATGCTGGCAACTCTTACACAGATTAAAAATGAAAGGATATAAAGGAAAATGAATAAACGAAAAGGGTCCGCATGAAATCCTCTCGTTTGCAGTACTAGCCATGAAAAAATGGTAAACATGAGATTTGAAACATTCGAAAAAGTCGTAGTCACATTAGATATGGCCTGAACACTCGAGGGTTTCTCGAGCAGAACGACCGATTAGGTCATGCCATATCTACATCATAGTTCATGATAAGGTTCCCATATTTGGTAGATGGGTGTGTCTTGCCATGGTATACAATAATGCAGGGGTGGTAGTTTAGAACTAGTATTAGGAAAAACATGTTCAAATTTCTAAGTTGTATCTTTAGAGTCCGTGTTGTAAAAGTATAGGTCTTAGATGTATTTTGGTTTTCTTTTTGGATCACTATGTAATTTTCATGCCCACCATTGGATTTTAACGCGCACGTTCTTGGTACTTCGGGGCAGATTCCTTGTTAGAAAGAAAAAGAAAAAGTTCCCAGTGACTAGAATTATTTTGCGCACGAATATTTTGGATCTAAATGCCCCAGACCCAATTTTCAGAAAAATGGACTATTTTGCAAAACTTGGGTAGTCCGTACTTCTACTGAATCAGGGGCACCAGAAAATTAACCCCAAAGCTGCCAAAGAAAAAAACGGAAGAAAAAACGAAGAGCAAGAAGAGATTATTAACGGGAGGCAGCACGAGAGCAGCGAAGGAGTTGAAGATGGTGCGATGTCAGAGTAAAGCTAGTTTGACGGGTTTCTGACATGAGGTACAGGTACCTACTACTAGTAGCACACTACTAGTAGCACAGTACTACTAGTAGTACTACTATGTTTTCTCTCTCCTTCGTTCTCTCTCACCATCCATCCTCTCTCCCCACTCCTATGCAGCCCATGCAGCACCGGCATTGATCTCCCTAGTCCCACTGTTGTTGCACGCACACGTGTGCATACGGCCAGCTGTGTGTGTGTGGCCTATTTTTTCCTTTTTTCTTGACAAGAGTCTCTAGCGTGTTTTGAATTGGATACATAGCATTAATCCTGACCATTGGGCTATAAGATCCAATAGTTCATAGCAGCTGGATTCGTGTTGAATAGTACCTAGAGAAAACTCCACCATGTTCTAGGACCATCATACTTTAAGTCTTGTTAGAGAAAAATGCATACATTAAGTCTATTACTAATAGCTATCTTCTTTTCCATTCTAGCATCTAGAAGATTTCATTCATAGTCTTCATCACAATAAATTATAAAATTACTATACAAAATTGATAGTCTTCGATTAATAGTCTAACATATCATCACTATATAAAATTATAATTGGTAAAGCACAATAAATTACTAATTTGATCAATATCTATAAAGTATGGGTGTATATTTGGTCCTTGTACTTCGCATGTCATTATGATGAAGACTATCAATAGAATCTTCTGAATGCTAGAATGGAAAAGAAGATCCAACGGCTAGAAATGTTGGGATTCGCGAGTCTTGATCCAAGGGTAAATATTCAAAGTTATTCATACACTATATAGTGGTAATACGTAAGATAAGATATCTCTATCTCTACTACTATAATGGAGCAGTTTTGAATTGGATCCATAACACCAATCCTGATCGTTGGGCTGTTAGATCCAAATGCTTTAGAGAAGCTGGATTCGTGTTGAATAGTACCTAGAGAAAACTCCACCATGCATGTTCTAGAACCATCATGCCACCACCCCCAAAATTTCTTAGCATAGTAGGCTGTAAATAGTACAGACCTAGAACCATCATGTCACCACCCCCAAAATGCATAAATTAAGTATATTGATAATAACTATCTACACATATTGAGAATACAACCTACTGTGCTATGAAATTTTGGGGGTGGTGATATGCATGATGGTTCTAGAACATGGAGGAGTTTGCTCTAGGTACTATTCAACACGAATCCAGCTACTTTGATCCATTGGATCTAGGAGCCCAACGGTCAGGTATGATGCTATGGATCCAATTCAAAACTGCTCTAGTCTTATCTTATCTTGTCTTACAACTATATAGTGTTCGAATAACTTTGAATATTGACCGTTGGATCAAGACTCACAAATCCCAACATTTCTAGTTTTCCATTCTAGCATCTAAAAGATTCTATTTTTTTGAATGGTCTAGAAGATTCTATTGATAGTCTTCATCACAATGAATGCTATGCACCAAACTCAAAACACACTTCTTCATCATTCTAGAATCCTCTCCCTCGTTTCTCTAGACCATGTTACCAAAAATTTCATGTTTTAGATCTCCACTGCTATAATGAAGCAGTTTTGATTGGATCCATATTACCAATCCTAACTATTGGGCTGTTAGATCCAATTATCCAGAGCAGCTGGATTCGTGTTTAATAGTACCTAGAGCAATCTCCACCATGTTCTATAGAACCATCATGTCATCACCCCCAAATTTCATAGAATAGTAGGCTATATTCTCAATATGTGTATATAGTTATTATTAATAGACTTAATTTATGCATTTTTTCTCTAATGTATGAAATGTGATTTAATCAACATTAAGTTGTTATTAACCAATAGTCTTGTTAGAGAAAAAAATTATACATTAAGTATATTAATAATAACTATCTACACATATTGAGAATATAGCCTACTATGCTATAAAATTTTGGGGGTGGTGACATGCTGATGGTTCTAGAACATAGTGGAGTTTGCTCTATAGGTACTATTCAACATGACTCTAGCTACTCTAAACCATTGGATCTAATAGCCGAACGTTCTATGTGAAATGTGATTTAACAAACATTAAGTTGTTACTAACCAATATTTTTGTTAGAGAAAATGCATACTTTAAGTCTATTAATAATAACTATCTACACATAATGAGAATACAGCCTATTGTGCTATGAAATTTTGGGGGTGGTGACATGATGGTTCTAGAACATGGTGGAGTTTGCTCTAGGTCGGTACTATTCGACACGAATCAAGCTACTCTGAACCATTGGATCTAACGGCCCAATGGTCAGGATTGGAGCTATGGATCCAATTCATTCTAAACCGCTCCACTATCTTATCTTATCTTACCACTATATAGTGTACGAGTAAATTTGAATATTGACCATTGGATCGAGACTCGCGAATCCGAACATTTCCAGCCATTATTGGATCTTCTTTTCCATTTTAGCATCTAGAAGATTCTATTGATAGTCTTGAACACGATGAATGCACTATGCATAAACCTCTCAAAACACACTTCTCCATCATACTAGAATCCTCTCCCTCGTTTCTCTAGTACATGTTACCAAAAATCTCAAGTGTTAGGTAGCTAATAATCTTTGACTTCTACACTTGATGATACAAAGTAGAAGAACCAACAATACACCCATACTTTATAGATGTTGATCAAATTTATATTTTTCCACTTTACCTATTATAATTTTATATAGTGATGATATGTCAGACGTCTATTATGTGAGCCTCATGTGCAACTTACTAGTAGTATTAGAGAGAATACAACCTACTGTGCTATGAAATTTTGGGGGTGGTGACATGATGGTTCTAGAACATGCCGGAGTTTTCTCTAGGTACTATTCAACACGAATCCAGCTGGTTTGAACCATTGGATCTAACAGCCCAATCATCAGGGTTGGTGCTATGGATCCAATTCAAAATTGCTCTATTCCTATCCTATTTTATCTTATCTTATCTTACCACTATATAGTATACGAATAACTTTGAACATTGACCGTTGGATCAAGACTCGGGAATCCCAACATTTCTAGCCATTGGATCTTCTTTTCCATTCTAGGATCTAGAAGATTCTATTTTTTGAATGGTCTATAATATTCTATTGATAGTCTTCATCACAATGAATGCTATGCACAAAACTCAAAACACACTTCTCCATCA
The DNA here is from genome assembly GCA_023614405.1 of Avena insularis. Classification (NCBI taxonomy): domain Eukaryota; kingdom Viridiplantae; phylum Streptophyta; class Magnoliopsida; order Poales; family Poaceae; genus Avena; species Avena insularis. The sequence goes on from CM042686.1 coordinate 319,684,157, forward strand.
TCCTAGAGTCTTCTCCCTAGCTCGTTTCTCTAGACCATGTGTTACCGAAAATTTCATGTTTTAGTAGATAGCTAATAATCATTGACTTCTACATGATCTTACCACTATATAGTGTACGGATAACTTTGAATATTGACCGTTGGATCAAAACTAGCAAATCCAAACATTTCTAGACGTTGGATCTTCTTTTCCATTCTAGCATCAAGACCACAATGAATTCTATGCACAAAATTAAAACACACTTCTCCATCATTCTAAAATCTTATCCCTCGTTTCTCTAGACCATGTTGCCAAAATTTTAAAGTTTTAGATAGCTAATAATCGTTGACTTCTACATGATATGCAAAGTATAAGAACGAAATATACACCTGAGAAGATTATTCTACTCCCTCCGATCCAAATTATTGTTCTCAGATTTGTCTAGATTCGGTTGTATCTAGTCATGTTTTAGTGTTAGATACATCCGAATCTAGACAAATCTGAGAACAATAATTTGGATCGAAGGGAGTAGAATGATGGAGTAGTGTTTTTTGAGGTTTGTGCATTGCATTCATGTGCTAAAGACGTACTATCCATAATATATTCTAGTAGAGATGCTAGCTAGTAGAATGGAAAGGAAAATCCAACGACTAGCAATGTTGGGATTCACGAGTCTTGATCCAACGATCAATATATTCGAATTTATTCGTACACTATATAGTGGTAAGATAAGATAAGATAAACGATAGTATTTTCTAGAGATGATGCTACAATGGAACAGTAGATCCAACGGCTGGAAATGTTGGGATTCACGAGTTTTGATCCGGCCAACTGATCAATAATAAAAGTTATTCGCAAAAAATATAGTGGTAAGATACGATAAGAAAGACTATCAATTGTATCTACTAGATGCCAGAATGGAAAAGAAGATCCAACCAGTTGGCAATGTTGGGATTCGCGAGTCTTGATCCAACGGTCAAAATTCTAAGTTATTCGTACACGATAGTGGGTAAAATAATGTACTATCCATATTGTATCTTCTATTTAGATACTAGCTAGAATGGACTAGTAAAAGGCACATGCCACACACTTATATATTTTATGAAATGTGATTTAGCAAACATTAAGTTGTTATTATTAATCAATAGTCTTGTTAGACAAAAAAAGCATACATTAAGTCTAATAGTAAAAGGCATGAACCACATGTATATATTGTATGAAATGTGATTTAGCAACCATCAAGTTGTTATTATTAACCAATAGTCTTGTTAGAGAAACAAGCCATACATTAAGTCTACTAGTAAAAGACATGAGCGGCACATGTATATGCTGAATGAAATGTGATTTAGAAAACATTAAGTTGTTATTATTAACCAATAGTCCTGTTAGAGAAAAAGGCATACTCCCTCCGACCCATATTAGTTGACTCGAATTTGTCTAGATTCGGATGTATCTAGACATATTTTAGTACTAGATACATCTGAATCTAGATAAATCCAAGTCAACTAATATGGGCCGAAGGAGTACATTAATTCTATTAATATTAACTATCTACACACATTGATAATACAACCTACTATGCTATGATTATTATTTTTGTGGGGGGAGGGGGGTTACATGGTGGAGTATGCTCTATGGGTACTGTTCAACACGAATCCAGCCGCTCTGAACCATTGGATCTAACAGCCCAATCGTCAAGATTGGTGCTACTAATAATAACTATCTACACATATTCAGAATATAGCCTACTCTGCTATGAAATTGAGGAGGGGGGTGTTGACATGATGGTTGTAGAACATGGTGGAGTTTGCTCTAGGTAAGTACTAACTGTTCAACACGAATCCAGCTACTCTGAACCATTATTGGATATAACATCCCAACGGTCAGGATTTGTGCTATGGATCCAATTCAAAACAGCTCTATTATAGTGGTAGAAGAAAAGAAGATAACGTTATATAGTGTACGATACAAATAACTTTGAACTTTGACCGTTGGATCTAGACTCATGAATCCCAACATTCTACTCCCTCCGTCTAGAAATATAATACATTTTAGCTTTGTGAAACGAATGTATCTAGACGTCTTTTAGTCTATAGGCTGACATCTAGATACATTCGTTTTACAAAGGTACAATGTCTTATACTTGTGAACGAGGGAGCATCATCTAGAAGATTCTACTGTTAGTCTTCAGCACAATGAACGCAATGCACAAATCTCAAAACACACTTTTCAATAATTCTAGAATCTTCTCTAGAACACATGGAGTATTAGGTAGGAGTAGCAAGGTTGATTTCTACATGATGCAATACAAAGTAGAAGAACCAAATATACACCCGATACTTTATGGACGTGGCTCGAAATTAAATTTTTTTGAGCTTCACCTATCCCGTGCAAGGCACGTTCAACTTTATAGTGGATGTCCAGACCATGCTGGGGGTGACAACTGCTTACGGCTGTCTCTTCGATTTCTGCGTCAAGTACTGTATCTGAATGGAAATGGTTTTTTACTCGCGTGGAGACCAGGAGGCCACCTCTCACGGCCTCGACCTTCTTCCTCCTCCTCTTCGCGAATCTAGCTCTTGTCTGTCAGATTTCTTTGCCCGTTTTCATTCCTTTTTGCTGTGCTATTTCACCCACATGACCAGGAACAAGTCCCGCCATAGAAGGGCTCGTGCCGCGACATTGAAGCTGGTGTAAGAGAAGAAGTCGGCTTGCCGTTCTGCCATTATGTTGCTATCGGTACTAGGCGATGCGACAATCAAAGGGTCCCAGTCGAATCCCTCGGCTGCAGGCGAGAGGTCTTCAACTCAAGGTGGTTCGAAGCCGCCGCAACCAGGGACATATACCTTTAGGAAAATGTCCGTTCTTGCGCAACTTTCCATGTCTTTGACCATTTCTTAATTTCTCGTTTACCTAAAAAAATCACGTTCTTCCTCAATGGTGTTTTTAGGTCAGGCGGTCTTCGAATTCCATCAGCACTCTTGCCTGTAGAATCATCTTCACCGTCGCTGATGGAGACTGATACCTTCAGGTAAATCTCTGTGCTTGGGGAACTTTCCATGTCTTTGACCATTTCTTGATTAGCTCATTTCCCTATTAGTACATTTATTCTCAATGTTGTTTTTGGTCGGGCAGACTTCGCATTCCTGCGGCACTCCTTCCTGCAGAATCATCTTCACCATCACTGATGGAGGCTGATCAGTACAGCCGCAAGGTAAGAAATCATTCGAATTGTGATTCCGTGTCTCTCTTCCTTGATAGTTCTCTGGGTACACTTCTGAATTTAGGCTACCTGTTCATCTTTCAGAATATTGGCTTTGAGATCGAGTTTATGGTGAAAAATGTGATGGGCGATTTCTGCGTCAAGACAGCGGACAGAAGCGCCCTCGTCAATGAGTGCACTAGACTTTACTCCAAACTCGCCCCTAACAAGGTCGGGCTTAGCCTCGTCAAGAAACTCACCATGGAATACTTGATTGAGCGTGACGAGCTGAAGCGGCGGAACATCGGCATGATGGAGATGCTGGGCATAAGCTTCGAACAGATCCAGGACCTTGAGGACTAGAGGGACAAACTCCTGGCCGAGCTGGCAAAGCTGAAGTGTGAAACTGTGGTCGATCTCCATCAATGAGCCGGCACATGGAAGACCTTAGTTAGTACTCCATCTGTTTTCACAATATAAGCCTATTTATAGAGCTAAAACAGCTTACAAAAAAGGCTTATATATTATGGAACAGGGGGACTAGTTGATGATCAGATATATAGATTGCAATATTGCACCAGTAAATTGAAAAACCTTTATTACTAGTATGAATGTATGATCGTGTACTTGCTGGTAAAATATTTGGTTATTTGGTGAATGTGATATGCGTCAGCATCACCAGCCACAATGTTGGCAGAGCCAATTTTGGGTGTGATTATCTTTCCTACTTTACTATTGTAGTAATTAGTAGTTATTATTGCTTTGGTGCAGAGCGGTAGCGACCTTTCCGTTGTTGTCATGCTGCATCTCACCAACTTCACTTGCTCAAAGCCTTCATTTCTTTACTCCAAAAAAAAAGCCTCCATTCTTCCGCCATCTTGGGTTTTGGTCCTGCTGATGGCAGTGGAACCGGTATCCCATTGAGGTGACTTTACATCAGGACCCCAACTTTGTCTCTGTACAGCTGCAGTGTAGTATTATCATTGCGCCAATGCTTACAGGGGAAGGAAGAGGTAACTGCTAGGGATCCCTCCTGAACATATGTACACTATCCACAATTTATACATTGAAGGGATAACCACTTTTATAGCCATTTAAAAGAGTTTCGGGTGATTTTGTTAAATTAATTCGAGATTTAACTTGATGTGTGCTATTTGATCGACAATTAGAAAACATTATTTAGTTATTTAGTAGTAGTATATAGATTCTTCCAATTTTTGAATAACTTGTGACATCTATTTTGATACGAAGGGAGTACGATTATGCGTTATCTATAGACATGGCCTTTATTCTGCATAGTGTCAACCTGATGGGATAATTCTCTCATGAGGAGAGAGGCCTACACATTAAAAGGTGTCTAGATATATTTGTTTTACAAAAGCTAAAACATCTTATATTTTGGAATAGAGGGAGTACATAAGATCTAATAAAGAGGGGAGAGAGGTACATATATGAGTAAAAAAATTAGAGTTGAGAGAACAAGATGATGAATGAAAATTATATCAATGGTCTTCCCGACAATTTGTCACCCTGTTATGGAAAAATGCAACAAATCCATGAAAAATGAAAAAATATGTGTGTATTAGTTTTTATGTGACAACGACTGTGCCCCTTGTGCCCTGGCACACACCCAGAAAATATGTGGTATTTCTTGGACCGACTCAACTGAAGTGAGTCCGTCCCAAAAAGAAAAAGGAAACTATAGAAAAAGAAAACGATGTCGTGAAACTAGGTCGAACTTTTTTAACTTATCTTATTACTACTATATAGTGTACGAATAACTTTGAAGATTGACCGCTGGATGAAGACTGTCAAATTGCAACATATCTAACCTCTAGATCTTTACCATTCTAGTATCTAGAAGATTCAATGGATAGTCTTTAGCATAATGAACGCTATGCTAAAACTTCAAAACACAATTCTCCGCCATTCTAGAATCTTCTTTGTCATTTCTCTAAGCATGTTATAATTTTTTTTGAGTATTATTATGTACCAAGAACCAGGTATACACCAAATAATTTATGGATATGATGTGGCTCAAAATTATTTAATAGTATTTTGAGCTTTACCTATTATAATTTTATAAGTCATGACATGTCTTACTTTCCATCTCATAGCTAGAGATGACATGATAGTCTTTTATTTGAGTCTCATGTTTTTTTTGGAAATGGGGATACCGCAGCCTCTGCACTTAAAGGATGCACAAATCCTTTTTATTAAAAACCAAGTATCGAGTATAGTTTACGGATCAAATAAGGTTGATACAAACACCAACCATGTGAACAAAGTTAAAGGTCTCACAAGAGAAAGCACACATCTCACATGAAAATTATTATGCAAATACTTACTTCAAGAACATAGTTTGACTGTAAATATGGTCAATACATATAATTATATTTAATAAATTTTAACCAATTTATTTATATTCGAAAGACGATTCCAATGGTACAATTATTGTGACATACAATTCATAAATTGGTGACCAAATTTATGGTCAAATTATTTTCTTCGAGTACGTATTTGTGTAATGAACCAGAATGGAGGTAGTATACAAAATTCCTAGGCAAATCCTTTGAATCAAATGGACCCTAGAGTAGGAGTGCTTGAGCGAGGCCACCTTTCGTGACGCATAGCTTTTGCAGAGGGACTACAGAATTTGCACAGGAAAGGCTGCTGGTGTGTTCATACCTCCCATCTCATTCGATGCACTTCCTCTAGCTCGGCTCCTGGCTAGTGTAGGAATAATCATAGAGTAGAGATCGCCAATTTTTTTGGCGGGTTCATCTTGTTCTAAACTGAGATCACCAAAATTTGAATGACATTGGCGGGTTTTTCTTTGAACTACCAGGCACGACGCAATTCAAAAGTTTTGAACCTACCACCGGTGCCCGTGTGATACATATAAAACATGCCGTATCCCACATCTCTCACTCAACCTCAGAGCCGGAGCATCTACCACGAACATGGCCTCACACCACCGTCCCTCCCCACCACCACTACCTCCTCACCAGGTACCGTTGTGACCGAAGGCACCACTCCCTTGTTTAGCAAGATGGAGCGGATTCCCCATGCCGATGACCTTCGCGCCGGAGCATGCATAGCATCGCTGCAAACATTCTGATCCTTTGCAAAGTCCCATCGCTTCCACAGACTCCTGGTCTCGACAGGGAGATGGGCAAAAGACGCGCCCCCCGTTCGACTGCACCAACACGAAGCGTAAACTCGTCTCCTCCCCATACGAATGGTGTTCCACACTTTATGCTAACTTTCATTATGCACCTTATTACTATCAAAAGTACTTCATCATTTGTTGTAGTGTACTGCATCTTGCTCATATACTCGATCGTTACTAAAGTTTGCTAGAGCCTTCATTACCATCGTTATGAAGATCCTCTGACATCTATGGAATATCTCCTAAAATGATTCTAGTTGGGGCATACAGGTTTATAGATAGCACAACTAGTATACATCAACTTTAGCTGACGTCCTAAGCCAAATCAGTATGTCATGGCTCCTTGTTTAGAGTATAACCAAGCAGGCGCTGCTAGTTATGTTATCAATATTATAGTTAAGCCTGGAGGTTAGTCGATTGTATTGGAACTTCATGTGTTTTCTTCTCACTCAGGGTTACATATGATTAGAGTACTCATAGGGGAATTACTGTAGTAGAGTTGTGATGGGGAATTATTGCTTTTTGGGCCGTCAACCTCTGCAAGAACTCCTAATAATTTCTTCTTTGTTCACACAATTCCATGATAAATTTAAAAAGCTATTTGCTTCTAATGTAGGAAACGGAGTCAGAACAAGGTCTCAGACTCTACTTAATCTAGTTGAAAATGACAACTAGGCCAAAAAAGACAATAATGCAAAACATCAGCATAAAAAGTTTCGTCCTAATCCCGCACCAGTTGGTCTAGTTGCATTGGTGGCTTGAAATAGAAAAATACACATCCCACAGCCACTAGTAGCCCATCCGGTTACCCATGAAGAATTGGCAGTAGAACCAGTTTCAACAGCAGGTTCTCATCAACGAACTGGTTATGATCTCCTAACGACCTTTAGTACTAACAGAGACATATTACTCCCTTGCACATGGGATTGACACCAAATTTGTTATATGTTCAGAGACTAGTAGTAGCATGCCCTTTTATATGTAATATGTATACATTGATATTTTGATGTAAATTTTTTTAGTTGCACTATGACGAAGATTAACAAGGGGGGCGATGATGGGAAAAAATCTTGAGAAGATGCTTGAAATAACTAAATCAAGACTTCCGATCACATCTATAGCAGGATTTAGAAGGCCACTGGATCCACATGAATCTGCTTATATTTCATCGATCACAGGCGTTTTCATGAGAAATGATATTCCCATCTTGCCCTCATGGAAACACCGCCAAAATACCCTTGAGCATTTTGAAGGTTTACTGAAGAAGTTAGATGTAATTCCTCTGTCTCTTGGACATACTCCATTGCTTTGTCCCTTGTCTTCTTAGCTTGCCGTTTGTTATATATGCTCCTCATTGTTATCTACAGAGATTTTTCATGTTTGATGACAATAGCGAGGAAGTAAAGGTTGTTCTCAAAAGCATATTCTCCGCATGTTTGCGCCAACAGCGCCACAGGCTAAAGAAGCAACACTTCTCTGGCAAGTGTTTTAAGGAAGTTACAAGACCGTCTCCTATGGATCACATGACTGACGATCAGTGGGGTGATCTTCTCCACCACTGGCTAGATCAAAACAATGAGGTATGCTTTGAGAAGACTGAGACTAGATCGCATTGTCAATTCGTATTTATGCATGTGTTTTACAAGTCTCATTTTGTAGGCCATCGCTCAAAAGAACTATTCTAGCCGTAATAAAGTACGAGTACTAAGTCACACCAGATCCTGCAGCATAATTGGGCACCTCTACCAATTGGTAAGGACCTATTGTTCTATACTGTATATTTTAAATAAGTATGTAATTGATGTTGTGGAATATGTATGCATCTTATCTTTCAACCTCTGTTTCCACCATGTGATGCAATTTATTTTCGCCCATCCAAATGCAGACGAAGTCTAATGGGGATCCAAAAAAATAGTTGACTATGCTGGAGGAATTTGAGGGATGCCAGACGGATAGATATGGTGTCATTGTAAAGAAAGTTGTTGTAAGTCTTGTCTGCATTTTGTGATGTTGCACTTGTAGTGATTTGTATGTATAAGTTTGATATGCAACCTTGCTTGCACTGCTTCTTAGTTTTGTTTTCATTTTCCTTCATAATTTGCAATTAAAGTCAGTTTCAGTTATGAATTGTACAAACAGTTGGCATATCATGCACCTCACAGTGTTTACACAGGAAGCCACATTTATAGTCTTGTTAGTAAATGACATCAAAAAAAGATACATGACAAAAAGATCTTTTTACTGAAGTGTATAAGATGCATTATCAGCACTGCCAATAATAGCAATTCATGCACATGTTAAACCTGTATGCATGTTTCTCTGTAGTAACTTCACTTCTCTTACACATGTCTATCAACTGCAAACTTTCTAGGCTGAATTGAAAGAGGAGCTGGCAAATCTTGGGAAAGATTGTTCAGTAAAAACTCCAAAAGAATGTGTGGATTTATTTTCCAAGGTACTACAATGCAGTGCTATAGCCAAGAATATGTTGCTGTGTAATGCTGGGTTCCCAGCAAGCTCGTCAAATTCCAAGTTCAAGTTCAAGTCCAACTCCAAGGCCATTTGTTTGCATATTCAGGTTCTAGAGGAACAAATCCAAGCTAAACAATCGTTATCATCTGCCCTGAGTGTATAGAATGAATGTTTGATCGCAAAGTTAGAAGAAATTTTAATTCGGCTGGAGCACTCCATAGAAAATAAGGAGAATGTCATCAAATGCTCAGTATTTGTGGTTGAGCACTAACAGCTGAGGTCAGTCCCTTTATCGTGAAATAGAACCTGAAGCTAAAAGTATTTGTTAGTGCACTAGTCTGCACTTGTTATGAACTTGGGTTGTTTCCTTTTTGCGACATGTCTTTAATTTGTATGGTGGATGCACCAATATGTACTAGTGTGATACAGTACATTATGTTACAAGTGTTGTTGTCCTGGATCATTGATCATGAGGTTCAGGTTCTCAAAACAATACCTTAGCCCTTTGTTGCACACCATATTCATACGCGTCATGTGATAAATGGAAATACATTTTTGAATCGGAGCTCAACATTTTCTTTCATGTTTGAATGGACTGATGAAGAGATGGAGTACGACCCGCAAAAAAAAGATCTTATACAATTTTTCTGTTCTGTTACTTGAAGTAGTCACATTCAAAACCGTACTAGAGCCGCAAATCCTCCCACCATCCCCTGTAATATTTTTGAATCTGAGATCATGGTATCCAAATTTCTACCCCTCCGTCCAGAAAAAGGCTACTGAGCAAGGTCCTAGATAATCAGTTGATGTTTCCAGGCCTTGGATTCGTGAACAGAGGGAAGTACGGTCTACTAGCAATTATTACTTAGACTGTCACAAAATTCATATTCTGAATCGAGAGGCAAAAACTCCCGCCTACACGAAATATTTGGGCCCCATGTTTAATCTTTCATATACTGCGAAATTACGTTTGACCTATCGTACTGATGATCAATGGCGGTTGTGAAATTGCCGGGTTGGGTGGTGGGGTTCGCTCGTAAATTTTGTTACTAGGACTATAGCCAAATTCAAAATCATAATCGAGGGTAAAAACCTACAGCCCAAACAATTTCGTAGATGGAGTAAACATTAGTTTTTCGATGGGAATATTTTTTTAATTCTAAAAATAGGGAGTAGAATTTTTTTTCAAATTATTACTTGTACTATAGCCAAATCAAAATCTCAGTTGAGCGGCAAAATTTACCAATGTTTTGCGCAATTATGTAATGAATGGTTAGTTGATGTGACTCGGCCTTCAATTCCTGACCAGATAGCGTACTAGTCTACAACTATCTTTTTCTATTATTACTTTGCCGCTAGCCAAATTCAAAATCGTAAAATTGAGCGGCAAAATCCCAACCGACTCATATGCATTTCGTGCCCCTCCGTTTCAAACGTTTTTAGCCAAAATCTCCCACCGATGGAGTACCATTTTTCTAGTATTACTTGGACTCTTGCCAAATTTAAAATCTCAATCGAGCGGCAAAATCCAACACCCACCTTGAAGCATTTCCCGCCCCACCGTTTCAAAACCTTTGAACAAAATCTCCAACCGGGAGTACCATTTTTCTACTATTATTATTTGTCATGTAGCCATATTCAAAATCTCTATCGAGTGGAAAAACACACACCGACCTTCAGAATTTCCCGCCCACCATTTCAATGACTTTGAGGCAAAATATCCCATTGTGGAGTACCATTTTTCTATTATAGTATTATTATTTGTTCGGTAGCCAAATTCAAAATCTCAATCGGGTGGCAAATTCACACACCGACCTTGAAGCATTTCCCGCCCCACCGTTTCAAAAACTTTGAGGCAAAATCTCCCACCATGGAGAATCATTTTTCTATTATTATTATTATTTGTCCGGTATCCAAATTCAAAATCTTGGTCGAGCGGCAAAATCAGAGACCAACCTTGAAGCATTTCCTGCCCCAACATTTCAAAAACTTTGAGGCAAAATCTCCCACTAGGGGATTACCATTTTTCTATTATTAGCCAAATTCAAAATCTCAATCGAGCGGCAAAACCAGAGACCGACTTTGAAGCATTTTGCGCCCCTCCGTTTCAAAAACTTTTGAAGTTAACAATCCCTTTCTACCCATTCTTTCGACGCCCTATGGCACGCTAAAGTTGGTAGCACGGGGGCACGATCGTAATTATTTTTCTGTTCACCTCCATTCTGATTCGCGCAGTTTTTCTAGCTGGCCCTCCCAAAATCCCAGGCTTCTCTCGCACGCCCTCGGTGGCAATTCCACGGCTGCCGGAGCCGCTTCATCGATGCCCACCCCATCGGATCTAGTTCACAAGGTCTCTCTGCCACTCAACCAGAGTTGTGGTCTCGCTGATCGTTCCTATGGCATCGTCGACCGCACACGCTCTGCTTCCCCACCGCCGAAAGCTACCCAACCATTCCGGAGCAGCTTCACCGTTGTCCACCAGACGGGATCTAGTTCAACAAATTCCATGTCCACTGCTCCAGACTAGCTACACGGTTGTCGCCGTTGACTGCACCAGGATCGACCGCCCAAGATCTGCTTCCTCGACGCCAATAGCCACCGGCACCGCAGCACCCTTGACGACCTAGACGTCACTCGCATGGTACCGATGATGCTTAGATGCCTCTCCGACCAAGGTAATCAAATTTCCAACCCGTTTTTGTTTTGTCAGTGGTATAGCAGGTTCAAGCCTGTCAGAGTGAACTGCATTTTTATAATCATGCTAGTACATGCAAGTCACTGGGCACGCCTATTCTTCGTGCTAGTACATACAATGTACCTAGACATGTTGGTTTGCATTCGCTGCTCTACAAATTTCAAGTCATCGACATGTTCTATGCTTAGCTGCTCCGTACACAAGTAATTGTCTGCTATTGTGTAGTCCTTGCTGACATGGGTATACCTTACAGGTACTCCAGCTTTCTATATACGGCCTAAATATGTAAAGTCCCACGGTGTCGCCAAGGTCCAAATGAAGGACTAGAGTAACCTACAGACTCTCGATTACTTGAAGAACAAGAAGAAGGTAAAGATAGAAAGTTTGAAGGGGAAAACCCTAACCTGTAGCCGTCTCGACCTGTTACCCGAGACCTAACCTACCTATATAAAGGTTAGGAGGGGGTGGCGAGGAGGACACACGCAACCCTAGTTTCCATAACCCTTGCCAGATTGTGTCTGCCCACCATTGTAATCTTCGATTCTTTCGATAATTCCACGAGCAGACAAGCAGGAGTAGGGACCTCTACGAGGCCTGAACATGGGTAAATCTTTGAGTCCCCTGTGCGGTTGTTTACTAGCCGATAGATGTCTCTAGCGCTCCCTCCTTCTCCAAAACTCAAGTCCATAACAATGGGCATTGATGAGTTAAACCCTCGTCAATTGGCGCCGTCTCTGGGAATTGGGAGTGATGATGTTGCGGCTTCTTCGGCCCCATCAACCGCGATCTACAACTCCGCAACAGCGGAGATTCGCCAGCTCTTCGGCGCATTCGACTTCACCGTCCACACGCCAGCCACTCGCCTGGCTTTCGAGTCCGTAGGCGACGGGATCAGCCTGGCAATAGGGAGCTTCCGCTTCCAAGTTGGTCAGATGGGAACGCTTCGCATGCCTGATCAGCCGACGACGCTGTCGATTACTCTCGCATCATGGTTCCCCCCATCGATCGGCACACTCAGTGAGCTCAACGCCTCGACAACAGTCGAAACACGGTCGATGTGATCGCGACTCGATCTGGCGACTGGCCGCGAAGACGGAACCTACGGTTCCGGATCTGAGAGTTGTGGGAGCAGCAGCTTCCCTAATCACTTCATGTGCGCCGTCATCAACGCAGGCGACACCTCCGCCAACCGCGACAACACCGGCAATCACGGCAATGGAACCGACCCGCCAAACAGCGACAACGGAGCTAACGGCGATAACGGTGGTGATCGCACCAACGCCAACAATGGAGGAGCAGCTGAGCCTCCAACCATAATAAACGAGCAAACCGGCGAACGCGTCGTGATCAAGCTCAACGAGCAAGAGTGGGCTCGCTGCCACGAGGCCCTACGAGGCACTCCTCTACCCTTCGGATCTCCGCAAGGGCTGCTAATTGGCTACCATTGGCTCCTGAAGGAAGAATTCAAGCACCAAGTGCAAACAATTGCGCAACTCGAGGCGTGCAAAAAGGCAGCAGACAAGTCGAGCCTTCGTCGTGCAGGGCTCTCCTCCTACGGAGGGTCCTCCTCAAGAGGCAACGAATACGTTGCCAAAAAGAGGCAATATCGGATGGCCCATCTCACCGAGTAAGAGCGCATAGAAGCTGCAAAGGTCCTCGACTTCAGCTCTATGACAGTCGACACACGGGGCAACGTGGTCCCCAAGACGCCGCAAGCCGCGGTGACAGCGGCCACCATGTACCTCCTAAATAACCAGCCGCCAGCCGGAGATCCCCGAGCCGCCATGCACCGATCTATGATTGCGGGCTTGGGACTAATCGAGGCCGCCCTCGACAAGGAGCCAACACCGGAGTCGAAAAAGGGCAAAGCGCTAGCAAAGCACTACTCCTCGCCCTCATCTAGTGATGACAGTCACGATCTGTCTCGATGCCGCTGCTCACGGTGACACGACCGCGACTATGATGCACGCGACGAACTCACGCAGCGCATGATTGACAAATCAAGGGCGCGACGCGCTCGGTCGACTGACTCAGAAGAGGAGCATGTGGAGCTCTGCGGCGCCAGATGCTTCAGCAGATCCATTAGGCAGAAGCGAATGCCTAAAGGGTTTAAACTCCTGTCGGAAAACCCGAAGTTCGACGACCTATAGGACCCAAAAAACTGGCTGGAGGACCACATCTCCTCCGTCAGGCTCCACGGAGGCAGTCGAAGCACGGCCATACAATGCTTGCAGCTACAGCTGCAGGGTGCCACCCGAGCATGGCTCAACAACCTCCCACACGGATCCATTCGCAGCTGGGACGAGCTGGTTTACAACTTCGTGCGCTATTTCAAGTGCACGTACAAGCGGCCTGCATCAATCAACAGAATTTCCCAGTCCTTCGGCATGCAGGAATAACTCGCAAGACTGAAAGAGTCAACAGACAACAGTCTGCCTCCCCTGAGCCGGCTGAGCTCGCCCGATCTATCCTTCGACTCATCGGTGCATACTAAGAAAGTACAGGTCCACCCATCAGATCCCGCCAAGATGGCCCTCATCACCAACAACTTGAGTCCCACATAGGAACTCACGCTCGTCGAATTCCTCCGTGAGCACTGGGAAATTTTCGCCTGGTGTCCTGCGGACATGCGAGGAGTTCCCAGGGAATTCGCCGAGCACGCACTCAACGTCAACCCCGACGCAAGGCTAGTCAAGCAAACAATTCGGCGATTGTCCGAGCCATGAGAGCAGGCAGTCGGCATGGAGATCAACAGACTCCTTGACGCCAAATTCATACGTGAGATCAAGGAAAGCACTTGGCTCGCCAACACAGTGCTGGTACCAAAAAAGGACATGGATATCCTACGGATGTGCGTGGACTTCACCTCTCTGAATAAGCATTGACCAGATCATCGACTCCACTGCGGGATGCGAGCGCCTCTGCTTCCTCGACACCTACTCAGGCTATAATCAGATTCGAATGAAGGAGGAAGATCAAGAAAAAATAGCATTTACAATGCCCTTTGGTGTGTTTTGCTACAACACAATGCCCTTCGGGCTAAAAAACGTGGGAGCTACCTACCAGCGGTGTATGCAGGCTTGCCTCAAGGAACAACTGGTCACAATATCCAAGTCTATGTCGACGACATAGTAATCAAGACCAAGGAGGAAGCCTCATTAATCGACGATCTGCGCGAAACCTTCACCAACCTCGACCGCTATCGGATCAAGCTCAATCCGGACAAATGCGCCTTTGGTGTGCCATCTGGGCAACTACTCGGGTACCTCATCTCTGCGAGGGGAATCGAGGCAAACCCGATGAAAATAAAAGCCATACTAGCCATGGAGAAGCCGAAAAACATACGGGGGGTTCAGCAGCTGGCTGGGCGAATCGCAGCCCTCAGTCGATTCATCAGTCGGATGGGTGAAAAGGCGCTGCCCTTCTACCAACTCCTCTGCAAAGCCGAAAAGTTCGAGTGGACCAACAAAGCACAGGAAGCATTCGAAGACCTCAAGCGCCTTCTATCCACCTCGCCAGTACTCGTGACCCCACGGGAAAGGGAACCACTGTTGCTATATATCTCCGCCACCAACCAGGTGCTCAGCATAGTGCTCGTCGTCGAGCGAGCCGAGGAAAACAAGGTCCACGGGGTACAACGCCCAGTATACTACCTCAGCGAGGTCCTCACACCAATAAAACAGTGGTACCCGCACTACCAAAATCTGGTGTATGGTGTCTTCATGACCGCCCGACGACTGCGCCATTACTTCCAGGAACACCCAATCGTGGTGGTCAACGACGCCCCGTTGGGGCATATCCTTAATAACCCCGATGCCACGGGATGAGTCGCACTTTGGGGAATAGAATTGTCTCCACGAGACATCACATACGAAAAGCACGACGCAATCAAGTCGCAAGTTCTCCCTGACTTCCTCGTGCACTGGATGGAGAACCAGCTCCCGGACAAACCAGATATGTCCTACCTCTGGAAAATGAACTTCGATGGGTCCAAGCAGAAGGACAGAGCAGGCACAAATGTCATACTGACATCGCCTCAAGGGGACCAGTTGAAGTATATCCTACGAATGCAGTTCACAGCCTCCAACAACAAGGCTGAATACGAGGCCCTGTTGCACGAGATAAGGATGGCAAAAGCCTGCAGCGCCAAGAGGCTCATCATATACGGCGACTCAAAGATGGTCGTCAACCAAACAATGCATGAGTGCGACGCACTGAACGACAACATGATCGCGTACCGCGATCTCTATGACACACTCAAAGGAGACTTCGACGGTTGCGAGCTGCGGCACATAGGTCACGAAAGCAATGAAGAGGCGGACGCACTCGCCAACATAGGCTCTACCTCCGCCCCCATACCACCCGGGGTATTTCTCGAGCGCATCTGCGAATGCTCCATCAAGCCAAAGGCTGTAGAGAAGAAAACAAGCGCAACAACGGACTCGGGGGCTACGCTTCCCAATGAGCCAATGGCACTCGATGACTTGGAGCTGGACACAGGAACCGAGGGACCAATGAGCGTCATGATGATTGAGCAATCCTGAACGCAACCGTACATCACATACCTCCTCAGCAAAAGGCTACTGGACGATCCGATTGATGCACGGCACATCGTGCGGCGATCCAAGGCATTCGCTGTTATCAACGGCGAACTGTATAAACGCAACATCACAGGAGTACTACAACGATGCGTCTCCACGGCCGACAGAAGAGCTGTTCTCCTCGACATCCATGAGGGAACCTGCGGACACCATGCCGGCAGTCGCGCCCTCGTCGCCAAAGCTCTATGAGCTGGGTTCTATTGGCCTACGGCCATGCGCGACACCAAGGACATCGTCCAAAAATGCAACGCTTGCCAACGATTCGCGGATAAGCCGCATGCACCGGGCGTAGAGCTCCGACCAATCCCATTGGCCTGGCCCTTCGCACAATGGGGACTCGACATGGTCGGCAAACTCCCAAGGTCCTCACGAGGAGGCTACGTCTACCTCTTGGTCGCAGTCGACAAGTCCACCAAGTGGATTGAAGCCATGCCAGTGACCAACCAATCAGGACACAGCGCAGTCAAGTTCTTCGAATCCATCGTCTACCGCTTCAGAGTACCGTATAGCATCATTACCGACAATGGGACAAACTTCACATCCAAAGAGTACCAAGAATTCTGCGAGAAACTGGGGATCAACATTATCTACGCCTCTGTAGCACATCCATAGACCAATGGTCAGGCGGAAAAAAGGAAACGGGCTTGTCTGCGGCAGCATCTAGAAGCGACTCCTCCGGCCACTCGCACAGGCCGCGGGCTGCTAGCCAGACGAACTACAATCCATACTCTGGAGCCTACACACAACTCCAAACAGTGCCACGTGCTACACGCCATTCTTTATGGTGCACGGAGCCGAGGCAGTGCTACCCGCCTAGGTACGGTACAAGGCGTCGCGCGTGGTCGCTTATAGCAAAGAAGAGTCATCCCTCGCACTAGAAGACTCAGTCGATCTCCTTGACGAGGCAAGAGAAATCGCCGCGGAAAGATCAACGATCTACCAGCAGAACCTGCGCAACTACCACAGTAGGAGGCTACGCCCCAGATCCTTCGTCGAAGGCGACCTGGTCCTGCGACTGAAGCAGCAGGGACATCTCAAACTCGAGTCCCCCTGGGAAGGACCATACGTGATTACAGAAGTAATCCCAGGTGGCGCCTATCGCCTTCAAGATTTAGAGACAGGAGTCGCATACTCCAACCCCTGGAACATCGCACAACTGCGACGCTTCTACCCTTAGTCGTTTTACTTTTGCATCGCAAATAAGGCAATCAACCAAGGCTACTTAGCCACACATTGTACTTCATACTGTCTCACAAATAAATAAAGCTAAGTGGCCCAAAACTCTGTATCTTCCTTTATTTTTTAGCAACTTATCGACTCGGGGGCTACGCCACCCTACACACATCCGTTCTACGAACTAAAAACACGATATCCGGAGTAGCTGGTACATCAATCAAAACCCTTGACACAACATCAACCCAGTTGCAACGTACCTGACAGGTTGACAAGGGACTGAGATAAAACGCATGGCCAGGCTAACGAAATGGAGTCGCATAGTGCAACACACTCACACGCTAGCAAGCTCTTTATACATATTCGACAATAAATTATGTACAACATTTATACGAACTTTACAACACGGGTACACTTATGTGCAGGATACAAACTAAGATACTACTGCAGTAAGAGAACGTTGGTTTGCTCCTCAAAGAAGTTGACGATCTCTTCTGCTGGGCGATCCATAGCCTGGTAGTGTGGCACCATATTCGTGCAGAACACAGTTGGTGGGCGCGGCTGACCCAGCAATTGCCGCAACATCTACGTCAGGCCTATGCAGTCGCACCAGCGATAAAGTGGCCTTGGCACCAGCCACCAACTGTTGCCTCACGCACTCCCGAACCGTGGACAAATCTTGAAACTTGGCAATGAGGGCTAGCAAGCTTGACGGAGTAACATCCAATGGAAATATCGTCCGATAAATGTTCTTCAAGCATGACTGTAACTTGTTCAGGAAGTGCAGCACTCGCGACACACGATCCTGCAGGGTCGCCAGCGCAATCGCACGATCATGATCTACCCAGAAGTATCCACTCTCTTGAAGTTTCTCCTAGGTGAGATCATGCATACAAATGGCAATCCTATCCTTCTCATCATGGGGATGACGAGCGCTGACAACTGCACGAAGCAGCAACAGCAGCATAAGTACAGTGCACCATCGCGAGTGACTACAAGGAAAAGATAAGAGCAAGCAAACTAACACTTGAATTGGTCGCCCAGCTGCGTCACCTCGCCAAGCAGATACTGCTCGCGGGCAGCGGCCTTCCCCGCCTTCGACTTCCATACATTAGCGTTACCGCGGAGCATGGGTAACTCACGCTCCAGCTGCTTCATGCGGTCGCGTAGTCGCGAAAGCAGCGACAGCTCATCTACCCTTGAGCGTGGCAGTGCCAAAGTATCATCAAGAGGCGACGAGTCCTGAGTTTCCCTCAAAGGATCACTCGATGTACCCTACCACAAGTCAAGATAGAAACAAATAAGACGACCAAATCAACACAAGGACAAAAGATTCAAGTGCATTCAAGACTGGATACACTCGGCAGTAGGCATGTTCTTAACAAAGGACATAAACTAGTTAACTATTACAAAGCTACTACGGAGCGATTGGATTCTTCGACTTTGATGGCTTCGGGGGCTTCATTGAGTCTGTGGCAGTGTCAGATGCCACTGACTTTCCGCCAGTCCCTGATGCCGCAGCCTTCGCCACCTTCTTAACGCGCTGTAGCTCCTCAGAATACTTCGCGACCGTGTTTATCAACTGTGGCCCATATTTTCCACAGGCAGTCGCGAAAGGAGCAAAGACTACCTGGTGGCCGTCCGCGCTAACAGGCATCACCTTCGACACAGCGGCAGGATCAATCGCAACTTCGTGGGCCTGCACCATGGCAAGTGACATGGACGTGTCAGCCGCGTGGAGTGAGTTTTTGAAGCTGGAAGGAACACCCCCGGCGAAAGACTCCACCAGCTCGCCCATGTTCTCGATTAACTCAGCCTTGGGCATCAGCTCCTCCTAGAGGCGACTAAGAATGCCCTTGGCCTTGGAGAGCGTATCTTGAACGGCGATGCTATGGTCCTCAACTGCCAAAAGCGCGCCCGCCAAAGCGTCGTCGCAGCGGAGGGCCTGAGGATCGAAGCTCAAACCGCTAGCATCTGCACACAAACCAACACATGAATATCAAACATCAATGCCAACGGCAAAATAACAAACAGAGAACAACAATGATATCCAAACAAGGTACCTAAGAGGGCTTTGGCAATCGAGAAAAGCTGTTCTTCGAACAACTTCTCCCTGGAAGCAATGGAAGCACGGAGATCCTCTTCACACCTTTGCGCCTCGTCACGCGCGGCGATTGCCTCATCGCGACCCTTCACAGCCGCGGCAAGAGTTTTCTCCATGGCGGCAGCGTCGCGCAGGAGGGCATTATGTTCAGCTACACAAGCAAAAAAGGTTTGACTATCAGTCGACTATATCAAAGGAGAAGAAGAATAAGTGCAGGACACTCACTCTCGACCACGCGATGACGCGTCTCAGCATTGCATGTTGGCGGCCCATCACGAGCACTTGCTCTGCCAGGTGCGCGGCCTCCTTCACAAGGAGCTATCACATAACAAAAGGATCAGCAGAAACCATCAACTGCAACATCAAAAAGAAAAAGAAAAAAAAAAGCCTACACTTACGTGATCCTCCAAAGACTCCGAAGTCGTTTGGTGCGCAGTCATCCGGGCAACCATTCGATGCTCCCCTGGATGAGGAGAACTAGAAGAGTTGTGCCCGGAGTGGGCCGCCAATGGAGGGGAAGGAGCACGCTCGACTTCTTTCTTGGCCCTTGAGGTCGCGACTCCTGATTCTTTCAAGAATTGAACGTCGCCAGAAGATGACGACGCCTCTTGGCTACAAGACAAAATCCACATCAAGAAAAGGACAAACACAGAGACGAGCCAAACAAGGGCAAATCCAGAGAAGAGCAAAACAAATTAGAAAACTTACCAATCAATTTTGTCAAAGTCAAAAGTGGCCTCCTTCGACTCTGATGAGGACTCCTTGGGCAATCGCATCTTCTTGCGAGAGGATGGTGCCACGACGCTCACAGGAAAGGCACCTACACCTGCACCTTCCGGAGTCGAAGGAGACGACGCATCGGAATCCTTGCTGCGCGAATGCTTGCGAGTATCCGGACTACCGGACTCGGGGGCTTCCTCCTCCACATCAGAGGGGACGGTCGACTCCGACTCATCCTCCTCCAAGGCTTCGCGAGGAATAATCCCCTCAGGAAGAGGGGCATACAAGGCGACACTGCCCAATCCTGCATACAGACAACAAGTTCAGCAAAAAATAAATAAACAGCAGAAAATCAATCGACAAATTAAGCTACTGCGTAGCACAACTATACCTTAGGAGGAGGGTTAGCAGCATCAAACGGAGGAACAACTGGTTCATTGGAGAGAACATCTTTGACAGTGTACTTGGTGACCAGTCGAACCCTTTTGTCCACTTCACTCACGGACATGCCATCGGCAGACATGCGAGTGGGATCGTCAGCGCCAATCCACTAAAACATGGGGTGGACCCTGGCCTACAGAGGTTGGACGCGACGGCGTAGCCGCGTGCGAATGAGGGTGCAGCCTCCCTCCTCTGTGCCGAGGCGACTCTCGAGGTCGTAGACACGCTCGTACAACACATCCGTCTCCACGGATTCACCAGACATAACTACATTTTTCCAGGAGCGCCTCCTATTGAACGGCGTCACGGGATCGAAGGGTTCGAGTCCGAAGAGCTTGTCGCCAACCTTCTCATCGTAGATATAGAACCACTTGTCCCTCCACCCTTGGACGGACGCTATGACTTTGATGTCGAAATAGGTGGCGGATGGGTCGACGTGAATCCCGCAACCACCTACATCATAGACTAAAGAGCTAGATGCAGATTGGCGCTTCAATTTGAAGAGGCGCTTGAAGAGGCCGAAGTGCGGCTCGATTCCGAGCCAGCACTCGCAGAGGGTAATGAAGCAAGAGATGTGGAGGATCGAGTTCGAGGTCAGCTGATGGAGCTTAAGCCCGTAGAAATAAAGGAGGCCCCTAAAAAAGGGGTGAAGGGGCAAGGAGAGACCTTGAATGATGAATGCCAAAAACATCACTCGAAAACCAGCGGGAGAAGGAATTGCCTCAGCGCCAGGGACGCGCGCGTCGGCGACTGCGCTAGACAGCACTCCGTCTTGACGAAGAACACGGAGATCCGATGACTTGATGATGGAGGGATGCCATGCGCCATTTGTGACGCGGGTGCCCGTGCCCTTCTTCTTCCCGTCGACGGCGGTGCTAGTGCCAGCAGCGGCGGAGCTGCCTTTCTTCTTCGCCGCAGCAGCAGTGGCTGCGGAATCAATCACAACACCTCCTTTCTTCTTCCCCATGGCGCGGCGGCGATGTGACCGAAGGAAGTAGCTTGGAAACGAGCGGAGCTAGTCCAGCGTCAAGGAAGAGACGAGCACAGAGAAAGCAGAGGAGTAGCGGCAATGGCAATGGAAGCAAAGGATGAATACAAGCAGATGAGAAATTACCGTCACAGCACCGCTACTTAACCCATGGAAGATGCAATCCAATGGCTCAGAAAAACCATATTGGACGCGTGGCAAACCGTGCTGGACACTGCTCCCATTATGCGCGGAATTCAAGGAGGTGTAGTTAAAATAAAGATTACGCACGCCCAGTCAAATCAAAGTCAGAAAGTAGGACCCACTGCTCGTCACGTCCCGTCAAACTCGCTCACGAAAGCGAGTCCTGAAATCGTCATGCCCGGCGTCATCAAATCTACGCAGCAGAAGACTTCGACTACTTTAGTCCTTGCTCGAGTCTTCGACTCCACCAACCACTCGGGGGCTAGTCCCATAGGGAGCGCTGGTCGTGCACCCTACGATTTTTCTTTCTTCTTCTTTTTTTCAGGAACATGGATAATCAAAGCAAACCCAACCACTCGAAGCATGGCTTGACTATGGTCATGGGTTACTCCCATAGGGAGCCGCGGAAACAAATTCGACTGAAACAAGCAAACAAAAGACGACAGCAGTCGCAAAATGATTCTTCAGTCCCTGCCTGAGTCTTCGACTCAACCAGGCACTCGGGGGATACTCCCATAGGGAGCACTGGCGATAACATCCACACTCGAAACTGTGTGTTGATAAGATCCACACTCGAAACTCATGGCGACACCGCCTCATAATTTTCCCCTACAAAGAGACTGCGTCTCCTGGGTCACCCGAATCGTCTCCGCAATGATAAAATTCGGATGCCGCGCTTACAGCGTGAAGGTAAGACCTGAATAAGGCCTGGCAACGCATTAGCTGTGCACTACCAGAAATGTATCCGTGCCTACAGGTACGATGAGCATGCCTTGACGGACGAGTCGAGTGCTCACACCCATATAACTGGAATTCGACTCCTGTAAGGCCTCCGTGGCTTGAGTCGAATTACGCCAGCACTTTTCCGGATTCGAGGACTCGAGTCCGAGTAGATTGCGTTGTTTCACCCTAAGGTGGTTAACTGGTACCGATACTTCAGTTAAATCAGGCACACACATCAATAATCCCTATGACACAAACAAAGCAATCGAAATATACTCATTCACGCACTCAAAAGACTTCAATTGTCCCCAGTCGAATCTGCGATTCCACTGGACACTCGGGGGCTACTGACATGGGTATACCTTACAGGTACTCGAGCTTGCTATATACGGCCTAAATACGTAAAGGCCCACGGTGTCGCCAAGGCCCAAATGAAGGACTCGAGTAACCTACAGACTCTCGATTGCTTGAAGAACAAGAAGAAGCTAAAGATAGAAAGTTTGAAGGGGAAAACACTAACCTGTAACCGACTCGACCTGTTACCTGAGACCTATCCTACCTATATAAAGGTTAGGAGGGGGTGACGAGGAGGACACACGCAACCCTAGTTTCCACAACCCTCACCAGATTGCATCTACGCACCATTGTAATCTTCGATTCCTTCGATAATTCCATGAGCAGACATGCAGGAGTAGGGACCTCTACGAGGCCTGAACCTGGGTAAATCTTTGAGTCCCCTGTGTTCTTGTTTGCTAGCCGATAGATGTCTCTAGTGCTCCCTCCTTCTCCAAAACCCAAGTCCATAACAATGGGCATTGATGAGTTAAACCCTCGTCACTTGCAAAATGTAATGTCTGTGGAAAATATTAGTGTGGATTCCCTTCTCCACAGTTACTGACTCTATCTGGTTATTCCTGAGCTAAGTTCCTGCTATTATTTCCTCCCTGGCATTGTTCTGCTATCCTATAGTACCTGTTCAAACTCTTCGTACTAGTTCGATTATAATTTTTTTGTTGCGATCTGGGTCTTCAAAAGCTGCAACACTGACTATTTTCTTTTTCTTTAAATAGAGCTTGAAAAGGCAACACTGAACATGTTGGTTTGCATAGCCTACAGGTCTACCAGCGATGCCATTATATATTTTCTGTATCTGGTGCTGGTTCGTCCTAATCAATGGTATAATTATTCTTTACTATATAGTTCATTTGTGTTTTCCCATTCCTTCTCACAAGTTTTGGTATGTTGTGGTTATAATTTCTATGTGGTTCATGCTTAGCTACGACAGTAACTGCATGCCATTGTGTAGCTCACCGCAAATTCGAGTCACCCAATGACTCTCGCATTCCAGGACATACCACTGCTTCCATATATATTTGCTGAAATGACCTGGCTAGTTTATACTGAAATTCTAAGAAACACTTTGTTTGATAGCTCATTTCATTGTTGGCATACTTATCTAATGTTTGTTTGTCCTGTTCTACAGGTTCACAATCCACACCATTATATCTCGTATCTGGTTCCGATTCGTCCTAGGCAACGACATAACTATTCTCTACTATATAGTTAATTCATGGTTTGCATTCCTGCTCTAGATGTTCGTATTATGCAGTTATAATTCCTATCTGGTTTATTCCTAACTATGAGTAGTTTCTCTTCTTTGTTGTATTAACTTGTTATTTGTTAGTTTTAGACTGCAATTACTGCTATCATCACCAAAGAGGGGACTGCAAGATCACGTCTCAAGGTGGTTTTCCAATGTAGCTGTCACACTCAAATGGAGATGCAGTTGATGGATTGAGAAAGCAAATTGAGGACTCTGCTATCAACTTGATTGGTGATGTCTACGCACTTCTATTCTTGTAGACAGTTGTTGGGCCTCCAAGTGCAGAGGTTTGTAGAACAGTAGCAACTTTTCCCTTAAGTGGATTACCCAAGGTTTTATCGAACTTAGGGAGGAAGTGGTCAAAGGTATCCCCTCTCAAGCACCCCTGCAATCAAGATACAAGAAGTCTCTTGTGTCCCCAACACACCCAATACACTTGTCAGGTGTATAGGTGCACTAGTTCGGTGAAGAGAGAGTGAAATACAAGTGGTATGGATATAAGACAACGGTGCCAGAAAATAGCGTGATGGCATGGAAGAGACTAAAGGCAAACTGAAATAAAGATGGAAGCAAGCAAACATGTAACAGATCTAGTTGCAAACGGTGTTTCAATGTTTAGAAATAAGGCCTAGGGATCATACTTTCACTAGTGAACACTCTCATATAAATATCTTATCTTTATGATACTACTTTGAACTACTCTCTGGTTGGACACTCTAATCCATGGTAGGACTATAACAACACTCCTCAAAGTTCGCTTTTCCCATCTCGATAACACCACACTGTCACCTTAGATCTAGATGGTTCTAACAAACACCACAATTTCATAGACACATCCAACTCCAAATATAACTCATAACAAGTATTTGTAATCTCTAGCCTAAGTGCCACCATGGTGTGCATGCTATCACTTTCACACACATGGGGAGAGCAGAGATTTATTAAAGCACTTGAGTATCAAGGTAGATCTACTTGATTACAAAGATCATGATCACAATATGATCATGCATAGAGAGAGATGAACACATAGCTACCGGTAGAGCCCTTAGCCTCGAGAGAGAACTACTCCCTCCTCATCATGGGAGTCAGAAATGGCGATGGAGATGGTGGTGGAGTCGATGGAGATGGCGGTGAAGATGGTGAAGAGGCGGCGGCGGCGGTGCCGGTGGCGGCACGGAGGACCCCTTCCCCACCGCCGGTATCACAGGGGAGCACCGCCCCTTAGCACCCTTCCTTCATGGCTTCTTGGGAGCCCTTTCCCATGGAGATGGGATTCATGGGGGAGGCAAAATGTGGCTTTGGTGGATACAAATTCGTGGGTGGAGGTGTCCTGGCGAATTAGGTTTCCTCCCTCTATATAGCTTCTTGGATTCCCGTCACCCCATCTTGGGCTGCAGTAAATCGGGCCTAAAAGGCCCGTCCAGACTTGGAATCAGCTAAATTTTATGTCCAGAACGTTTGTCGTGAAATTTCCCACAACTTTATAGTTGAAGAGTTTTCCGTTTGACTCCGTATTCAACTAAAACGTGACCATCTTCAAAAAGAGTTCTGAGACAGATTTCTGGAAAAATCCCAGTTTGACTCCAGCAAGGTTTCGACTTGTATTCGTGATAATTCCTACACATCAAAGTGTAAAACAAGAACATTATGCACTTTTGCAACTATTAATAGGTTATTCCAAATAAATCATAAACTTTATACAAAAATGAGTGTCAAAAGCATATTATTAGCATAAAACCATCAAAAATTATAGATACGTTATGGACGTATCAATTGGCAACTGAAATGCTGAATTTTCTTTCCCTTTTGTTCATATTATGTAATATTTTTAAGAAGTTTGCAGCTGATGTAATATCTAGATAACTCGCATAGGCCATGTACGCATTTAGTTGACGCCGTCCACGAATGGCGGTACCATAACTGCCCCAGCCATGTCGATCAGGTAACTATATAGGGTTTTGCTATTTGCCCTTCTTTTATTGCGCCTTCCATGAACAGTAAAAGATGATTGCTAATTATACTCCTTTTATGATATTTGCATGGCCTTCAGAATTACCGAAATAGTAACAACAACTGGGTAGAACAGTAACAGGACAAAATAGTAACAGGCCAAAACAGTAACATGCCAAAATAGTAACATGCCAAAACAGTAACATGCAAAAGCGATATGCCAAAAAGCGAATATGAGCAGGACGATAACAAATACAAAATAGTAGTAGGCCAAAACACCAGCAGACCAGAACAGTAGCAACCCAGCATAGTAACATGCGGAATAATAAGACAGAAAAGCAAAGCAGGCTAGAAACGGTGCTAGAACCATGGCGATAAGGCACGATATGAGCTGAACAGTAAAGGGCCACAACAATAACGGACATGAACAGTAGACGGCCAGTACAGTAACGAGCCAGAATAGTAAAAGGCCAGAATAGTATCGGACCTTCTCAAAAGTGGGCCATTCGTAGGCGGCCCATGACGAGCTGTGAGAACAATGACGGGCTAAAAGTGGGCTTTAACAGTATCGGGCCTACTTGTCGCATATTGTTAACAGGCCGCACAGTGTTCAAAAACTGTGGGCTTTTGTAGGCCAAAACTGTAATGGGTCGGATATTCGCTGGCCACTGTTGGCCACATCTTTGAGCCCATTTCAAGCAGTGTTAGACGAAACGGTGAAGGGCCGTAATCTTATTGGGATCTCTTGATGGGCCGGCCCACTTAATTGTGAGCAAGCCTTGGCTGGGCCTGGCTTCTACCACGGTTTATGTGGCCGTTCACGGCGGTAACTAGTCATTAATGGTGTTTGCCACGTGGCATTTTGCATGACGTCAGCAGTCAACGTGGCTGGTGAACAGATCTACGACGGAACAAGTTTTTGTGGCTAAAGGGTGCGATCCGCCACGGTCAGGAAAAAAACCATGGTAGATTCTTTTGTGATGGGGCTTTTACCACGATGGGCATCCGTCGTAGAAGACTTTTTAGCCATGAAACACGGGCCTTCAACCACAAAAATCGTCCGTTGTAAAAGGCAACTTTTCTTCTAGTGACATGCAATGAATCTAGTGGATTATGTGGTTTATGAAAAGAACACACATGCAATGACATCTAGTGGATCCATGTGGTTTAGTAAAAGAACACACATGCAATGACATCTAATGGATCCATGTGATTTATGAAAATAACACACATGTAATGACATCTAGTGGATCCATGTGGTTTATGAAAAGAAGACACATACAATGCCTCTAGTGGATCCATGTGGTTTATGAAAAGAACACATGTGTAGTGACATATAGTGGATCCATGTGGTTTATGAAAAGAACACACATGCAATGACATCTAGTGGATCCATTTGGTTTAGAAAAAGAACACACATGTAATGAGATCTAGTGGATCCATGTGGTTTATGAAAAGAACACACATGTAATGACATATAGTGGATCCATGTGGTTATGAAAAGAACACACCTGTAATGACTCTTGTGGATCCAAGTGGTGTAGGAAAAGAACACACATGCAATGACATCTACTGGATCCATGTGGTTTATGAAAGTAACACACATGCAATGACATCTAGTTGAATCCCAGCATGCTGCTATAGGGTTCCTGGACATGTTTGGACACATGCTGGAGTGGCATCATTGCATGTCTTATTTTCTAAATACATAATGATGCACACTAATACACACAAACATCCAAGTGGGTGTTGTGATGCTTCATATTTTCAAACTGGTGATACAATGCAGGTTGCAGTTGAATCCGAGCATGCTTCTAGGGTTCATGGACATGTTTGGACACATGATGGAGTTGCATCATTGCATGTGTTATTTTCCAAAACCAGAATGATGCACACTGATACACACACATCCAATAACAGTAGAGGATCCATGTAGTTTATGAAAATAACACACATGCAATGACATCTAGTGGATCCATGTGGTGTATGAAATGATACCACAGATGCAATAACTATAGTGGATCCATGTGGTTTATGAAAAGAACACACATGCAATGACATCTAGTGGATCCATGTGGTTTAGGAAAAGAACACACATGCAATGATATCTAGTGGATCCATGTGGTTTTTGAAAAGAACACACATGTAATGACTAATAGTGGATCCATGTGTCTTATGAAAAGAACACACATGTAATGACATCTAGTGGATCCATGTGGTTTAGGAAAAGAACACACATGCAATGACATATAGTGGATCCATGTGGTTTATGAAAAGAACACACATGTAATGACATCTAGTGGATCCATGTGATTTACGAAAAGAACACACATGCCATGACTCTACTAGATCCATGTGGTTTCTGAAAAGAACACACATGCAATGACATTTAGTGGATCCATGTGGTTTAGGAAAAGAACACACATGCAATAACATCTAGTGGATCCATGTGGTTTATGAAAAGAACACACATGCAATGCCATCTAGTGGATCCATGTGGTTTATGAAAAGAACACACGTGCAATGACATCTTGTGGATTCATGTGGTTTATGAAAAGGACACACATGCAATGACATATAGTGGATCCATGTGGTTTAGGAAAAGGACACACATGCAATGATATCTAGTGGATCCATGTGGTTTTGAAAAGAACACACATGTAATGACTAATAGTGGATCCGTGTGGCTTATGAAAAGAACACACATGTAATGACATCTAGTGGATCCATGTGGTTTAGGAAAAGAACACACATGCAATGACATATAGTGGATCCATGTGGTTTATGAAAAGAACACACATGTAATGACATCTAGTGGATCCATGTGATTTAGAAAAGAACACACATGCCATGAATCTACTAGATCCATGTGGTTTATGAAAAGAACACACATGCAATGACATCTAGTGGATCCTTGTGGTTTAGGAAAAGAACACACATGCAATAACATCTAATGGATCCATGTGGTTTATGAAAAGAACACACATGCAATGACATCTAGTGGATCCATGTGGTTTATGAAAAGAACACACGTGTAATGACATCTTGTGGATCCATGTGGTTTATGAAATGGACACACATGCAATGACATATCGTGGATCAATGTGGTTTAGGAAAAGAAGACACATGCAATGACATCTAGTGGATCCATGTGGTTTAGGAAAAGAACACACATGCAATAACATCTAGTGGATCCATGTGGTTTATGAAAAGAACACACATGCAATGACATCTAGTGGATCCATGTGGTTTATGAAAAGAACACATGTGCAATGACATCTTGTGGATCCATGTGGTTTATGAAATGGACACACATGCAATGACATATCGTGGATCAATCTGGTTTAGGAAAAGAAGACACATGCAATGACATCTAGTGGATCCATGTGGTTTATGAAAAGAACACACAAGCAATGACATTTAGTTGAATCCTAGCATGCTGCTATAGGGTTCCTGGACATGTTTGGACACAGGAAGGAGTGGCATCATTGCATGTGTTCTTTTCTAAAACCACAATGACGCACACTGATACACAAAAACATCCAAGTGGGGGTGTTGATGTTGCATCTTTGAAACTGTTGATACAATTGATGTTGTAGTTGTATCCTAGCATGCTGCTATGGTTCCTAGACATGCATGGTTGGAAACATGCTAGAGTGGCATCATTGCATGTGTTCTTTTCCAAAAACCACAATCATTCACACTGATGCACACACATCGAATGACTCTAGTGGATCCATCTAGTTTATGATAAGAACACACATGCAATGACATCTAGTGGACTCATGTGGTTTATGAAAAGAACACACATGAAATTACATCTAGTGGGTCCATGTGGTTTAGGAAAAGAACACACATGCAATGACATCTAGTGGATCCATGTGGTTTACGAAAAGAAAACACATGCAATGACATCTAGTGGATCCATGTGGTTTATGAAAAGGACACACATGCAATGACATCTAGTGTATCCATGTGGTTTATGAAAACAACACACATGCAATGACATCTAGTGGATCCATGTGGTTTATGAAAAGAACACACATACAATAACATCTAGTGGATCCATGTGGTTTATGTAAAGCACACACACCCAATGACATCTAGTGGATCAATGGGGTTTATGAAAAGAACACACATGCAATAACATCTAGTGGATCCATGTGCTTGATGAAAGTAACACACATGCATTGACTATAGTGGATCCATGTGGTGTAGGAAAAGAACACATGCAATGCATTCTAGTGGATCCATGTGGTTTATGAAAAGAACACACATGCAATGACATTTAGTTGAATCCCGGAATGCTTCTATAGGGATCCTGGACATGTTTAGACACATGCTGGAGTGGAATAATTGCATGTGTTCTTTTCCAAAACTATAATGATGCACACTAATACACACACACATCCAAGTGGGTGTGGTGATACATCATCTTTCAAATTGGTGATACAATGCATGTTGCAGTTGAATCCCAGCATGCTGCTGCGATTCGTGGACCATCTTGGACACATGCTAGAGTGGCATCATTGCATGTGTTATTTTCCAAAACCACAATGATGCACACTGATACACACACACATCTAATGACTCTATTGGATCCATGTGGTTTATGAAAAGAACACACATGCATTGACATCTAGTGTATCCATGTGGTTTATGAAAATAACACACATGCAATGAATCTAGTGGATTCATGTGGTTTATGAAAAGAACACAGATGAAATGACATCTAGTGGATCCATGTGGTTTAGGAAAAGAACACACATGCAATGACATCTAGTGGCTCCATGTGATTTATGCAAATAACACACATGTAATGACGTCTAGTGGATACATGTGGTTTATAAAAAGAATACATGCAATGACGCTAGTGGATCCATGTGGTTTATGAAAATAACACATGTGCAATCACATAAAGTGGATCCATGTGGTTTAAGAAAAGAACACACATGCAATGACATCTAGTGGATCCATGTGGTTTAGAAAAATAACACACATGCAATGGCATCTTGTGGATCCCTGTGGTTTATGAAAAGAACACACATGTAATGACATCTAGTGGATCCATGTGGTTATGAAAAGAATACACCTGCAATGACTCTTGTGGATCCAAGTGGTGTAGGAAAAGAACACACATGGAATGACATCTAGTGGATCCATGTGGTTTATGAAAGTAACACACATGCAATGACATCTAGTTGAATCCTAGCATGCTTCTATAGGTTTCTGGACATGTTTGGACTCATGTTGGAGTGGCATCATTGCATCTGTTTTTTCTAAAACCATAATGATGCACACTGATACAAACACACATAAAAATCCAAGTGGGTGTAGTGATGCATCATCTTTTCAAAGTAGTGATACAATGCAGGTAGTAGTTGAATCCCAGCATGCTTCTAGGGTTCATGGACATGTTTGGACACATGATCGAGTTGCATCATTGCAGGTGTTATATTCCAAAACCACAATGATGCACACTGATACACACACACACATCCAATGACTCTAGAGGATCCATGTGGTTTACGAAAAGAACACACATGCAATGACATCTAGTGGATCTATGTGGTGTATGAAAAGAACACACATGCAATAACTCTGGTGGATACACGTGGTTTATGAAAAGAACACACATGCAATGACATTTAATGGATCCATGTGGTTTAGGAAAAGAACACACATGCAATGATATCTAGTGGATCCATGTGGTTTATGAAAAGAACACACATGTAATGACTAATATTGGATCCATGTGGTTTACGAAAAGAACATACATGTAATGACATCTAGTGGATCCATGTGGTTTAGGAAAAGAACACATTTGCAATGACATCTAGTGGATCCATGTGGTTTATGAAAAAAAACATGTAATGACATCTAGTGGATCCATGTGATTTATGAAAAGAACACACATGCCATGACTCTACTGGATCCATCTGGTTTATGAAAAGAACACACATGCAATGACATCTAGTGGATCCATGTGGTTTAGGAAAAGAACACACATGCAATAACATCTAGTGGATCCATGTGGTTTATGAAAAGAACACACATGCAATGACATCAAGTGGATCCATGTGGTTTATGAAAAGAATACACATGCAATGACATCTTGTGGATCCATGTAGTTTATGAAAAGGACACACATACAATGACATATATTGGATCCATGTGGTTTACGAAAAGAACACACATGCAATGACATCTAGTGGATCCATGTGGTTTATGAAAAGAACACACATGCAATGAGATCTAGTTGAATCCCAGCATGCTGCTATAGGGTTCCTAGACATGTTTGGACACATGCTCTAGTGGCATCATTGGATGTGTTCTTTTCCAAAACCTAAATGATGCACACTGATGCACACACACACATCCAAGTGGGGTGTGTTCATGTAGCATCTTTGAAACTGGTGATACAATGCATGTTGAAGTTGTATCCCAGCATGATGCTATGGTTCCTAGACATGCATGGTTGGAAACATGCTAGAGTGGCATCATTTCATGTGTTATTTTCCAAAACCGCAATGATTCACACTGAT
Organism: Avena insularis; assembly: GCA_023614405.1. NCBI lineage: Eukaryota > Viridiplantae > Streptophyta > Magnoliopsida > Poales > Poaceae > Avena > Avena insularis. The sequence goes on from CM042686.1 coordinate 319,716,708, forward strand.
ACACACACATCAAATGACTCTAGTGGATCCATGTAGTTTATGATAAGATCACACATGCAATGACATCTAGTGGACCCATGTGGTTTATGAAAAGAACACACATGCAATTACATCTTGTGGGTCCATGTGGTTTAGGAAAAGAACACACATCCAATGACATCTAGTGGATCCATGTGGTTTACAAAAATAGAACACATGCAATGACATCTAGTGGATCCATGTGGTTTATGAAAAGGACACACATGCAATGACATCTAGTGGATCCATGTGGTTTATGACAAGAACACACATGCAATGACATCTAGTGGATCCATGTGGTTTATGAAAAGAACACACATACAATAACATCTAGTGGATCCATGTCATTTATGAAAAGAACGCACACCCAATGACATCTAGTGGATCAATGTGGTTTAGGAAAAGAACACACATGCAATAACATCTAGTGGATCCATGTGGTTTATGAAAAGAACACACATGCAATGATATCTAGTAGATCCATGTGCTTGATGAAAATAACACACATGCAATGACTATAGTGGATCCATGTGGTGTAGAAAAAGAACACATGCAATGACATCTAGTGGATCCATGTGGTTTATGAAAAAAAACATGTAATGACATCTAGTGGATCCATGTGATTTATGAAAAGAACACACATGCCATGACTCTACTGGATCCATCTGGTTTATGAAAAGAACACACATGCAATGACATCTAGTGGATCCATGTGGTTTAGGAAAAGAACACACATGCAATAACATCTAGTGGATCCATGTGGTTTATGAAAAGAACACACATGCAATGACATCTAGTGGATCCATGTGGTTTATGAAAAGAATACACATGCAATGACATCTTGTGGATCCATGTAGTTTATGAAAAGTACACACATACAATGACATATATTGGATCCATGTGGTTTACGAAAAGAACAAACATGCAATGACATCTAGTGGATCCATGTGGTTTATGAAAAGAACACACATGCAATGAGATCTAGTTGAATCCTAGCATGCTGCTATAGGGTTCCTAGACATGTTTGGACACATGCTCTGGTGGCATCATTGGATGTGTTCTTTTCCAAAACCACAATGATGCACACTGATGCACACACACATCCAAGTGGGGTGTGTTCATGTAGCATCTTTGAAACTGGTGATACAATGCATGTTGTAGTTGTATCCCAGCATGCTGCTATGGTTCCTAGACATGCATGGTTGGAAACATGCTAGAGTGGCATCATTGCATGTCTTATTTTCCAAAACCGCAATGATTCACACTGATACACACACATCAAATGACTCTAGTGGATCCATGTAGTTTATGATAAGATCACACATGCAATGACATCTAGTGGACCCATGTGGTTTATGAAAACAACACAGATGCAATTACATCTTGTGGGTCCATGTGGTTTAGGAAAAGAACACACATCCAATGACATCTAGTGGATCCATGTGGTTTACAAAAAGAGAACACATGCAATGACATCTAGTGGATCCATGTGGTTTATGAAAAGGACACACATGCAATGACATCTAGTGGATCCATGTGGTTTATGACAAGAACACACATGCAATGACATCTAGTGGATCCATGTGGTTTATGAAAACAACACACATACAATAACATCTAGTGGATCCATGTGGTTTATGAAAAGAACGCACACCCAATGACATCTAGTGGATCAATGTTGTTTAGGAAAAGAACACACATGCAATAACATCTAGTGGATCCATGTGGTTTATGAAAAGAACACACATGCAATGATATCTAGTAGATCCATGTGCCTGATGAAAATAACACACATGCAATGACTATAGTGGATCCATGTGGTGTAGAAAAAGAACACATGCAATGACATCTAGTGGATCCATGTGGTTTATGAAAAAAACACATGTAATGACATCTAGTTGAATCCTGAAATACTTCTATAGGGTTCCTGGACATGTTTGGACACATGCTGGAGTGGAATCATTGTATGTGTTCTTTCCTAAAACCATAATGATGCACACTGATAGACACACACACATCCAAGTAGGTGTGGTGATGCATCAGATTTCAAACTGGTGATACAATGCATGTTGCAGTTGAATCCCAACATGCTGCTAGGGTTCGTGGACTAGTTTGGAAACATGCTGGAGTGGCATCATTGCATGTGTTATTTTCCAAAACCACAATGATGCACACTGATACACACACATCTAATGACTCTATTGGATCCATGTGGTTTATGAAAAAAACACATGCATTAACATCTAGTGGATCCATGTGGTTTATGAAAATAACACACATGCAATGAATCTAGTGGATTCATGTGGTTTATGAAAAGAACACACATGCAATGACATCTAGTGGATCCATGTGGTTTAGCAAAAGAACACACATGCAATGGCATCTAGTGGATCCATGTGATTTATGTAAATAACACACATGTAATGACGTCTAGTGGATCCATGTGGCTTATGAAAAGAAGACACATGCAATGACTCTAGTGGATCCATGTGGTTATGAAAATAACACATGTGCAATCACATCTAGTGGATCCATATGGTTTATGAAAAGAACACACATGTAATGACATCTAGTGGATCCATGTGGTTATGAAAAGAATAGACATGCAATGACTCTTGTGCATCCAAGTGGTGTAGGAAAAGAACACACATGCAAGGACATCTAGTGGATCCATGTGGTTTATGAAAATAACACACATGCAATGACATCTAGTTGAATCCCAACATGCTGCTATAGGGTTCCTGGACATGTTTGGACACATGCTAGACTGGCATCATTGTATCTGTTCTTTTCTAAAACCATAATGATGCACACTGATACACACACACAAATCCAAGTGGGTGTTGTGATGCATCATCTTTTCAAACTAGTGATACAATGCATGTTGCAGTTAAATCCCAGCATGCTTCTAGGTTTCATGGACATGTTTCAGGCTAGAGTGGCATCGTTGCATGTGCTTGATGTTTACGCACTTCTATTCTTGTAGACAGTTGTTGGGCCTCCAAGTGCAGAGGTTTGTAGAACAACAACAAGTTTTCCCTTAAGTGGATCACCCAAGGTTTATCGAACTCAGGGAGGAAGTGGTCAAAGGTATCCCATCTCAAGCAACCCTGCAATCAAGATACAAGAAGTCTCTTGTGTCCCCAACACACCCAATACACTTGTCAGGTGTATAGGTGCACTAGTTCGGCGAAGAGATAGTGAAATACAAGTGGTATAGATAAGTGGTAACGGGGATAGAGAATAGCTTGATGGCGTAGAAAAGACTAAAGTAAAACTGAAATAAAGATGGAAGCAAGCAAACATGTAACAGATCTAGTTGCAAACGGTGTTTCAATGCTTAGAAACAAGGCCTAGGGATCATACTTTCACTATTGAACACTCTCATATAGATATATCATCTTGATGATACTACTCTTAACTACTCTCCAGTTGGACACTCTAATCGATGGTAGGGCTCACTCCTCAAAGTCCATCTTTCCCATCTATAAAACCCCACACTGTGACCTTGAGTACTAGATGAGTCCAACAAACACCACAATTTCATAAAGACATCCAACTCCAAATATAACTCATAACAAGTATTTTTAATCTCTAGCCTAAGTGCCACCATGGTGTGCACGCTGTCACTTTCACACACATGGGGAGAGCAGAGATCTATTAAAGCACTTGAGTAGCAAGGTAGATCTATAGATTACAAGATCATCATCACAATATGATCACGCATAGAGAGAGAGATGAACACATAGCTACCGGTAGAACCCTTAGCCTCGAGGAAGAACTACTCCCTCCTCATCATGGGAATCAGCAACGGTGATGGAGATGGTGGTGGAGATTGATGGAGATGGCACCGGGGGCACTTCCCCGTCCTGGCAGGGTGCCGGAACAGAGACTTTCTGTCCCCCGAATCTCCCCTTCAGTGGCGGCGGCGCTGCGGAACTTTTGGTGGATTTCTGATTGACGATCTAGGGTTTTGGTATCGGGAGGCTCTTATAGGCGAAGGAGGCAAGGTCGGTGGCCGGCCAGGGGGCCCACACCATGCCCTGGCGTGGCCTAGGTGGACCCGCGCCATGGGGTGGTGTGGCCACCCTATGGCCCCTCTCCGACTCTCCTTCTAGCTCCGTGAGTCTTCCGGGGAAATAGTAACTTTGGCTTTTGTCCCGTCCAATTCCGAGAATATTCATTTTCTGACTTCCTGGAACCAAAAATAGCAGAAAACAGGCAACTGGCATTGTGGCTCTTGTTAATAGGTTAGTCCAAGAAATCATATGAAAAGTACTCCAAAGTGTGGACAAAACACAAGAAAGTAGATAAAACCAAGCATGGAACATCAAAAATTATAGATACATTTGCAATGTATCAACATCCCCAAGCTTAACTCCTGCTCGTCCTCGAGTAGGTAAGTGATAAAAATAAAGAATAATTTTTGAGGTGACATGCACCATCAAAGACTTGATCAAAGTAATTGTAAAATATTCAAAGCTGGGATCATAGTACTTCAGTCATAAAATGAAAGACAAAGTTCTAGCAATAAGACAAAGAAACTATGATGCAACATGAAAAGGCACAAACAAAAGATTTATGAATAACAATGCTTTGCAAGACGTTTGTTTGTTTCACATAAAGAAAACATAGCATAATAGTATTCAGCTTGTCCCTCATAGAGTAGAAAATATTACTGCATATGACACCTTCAAAGTTCATAAGAGTGACTAGATACAAATAGTTTAAAACAAGCAATATCAAGGTATGCAGCAATCAACAAGTCTTGGGACAATGCACATAGAACTAAGAATGGCCATTATGCTCTCAAAGTAGGTGCATAAAGATAGAAGGTGAAGACTCAATATAATGGTGGAAGAAAGGCCTTTATAAAAGGAAGTAGGGATTCAAGTCTCATAAAGAGCTTCCAAAAATTATGGTACTTATAGCTTTCAGCTCTCATTGCCCCTATCATAAGCATCTTTAAGGTGATTAGGGTTAAAGTGACACAACTAAGAGGATATGCTTGACAAGTTATAAACCGAAATATCATGCCCCTTACTTACGAAGACCGAACCTCATGCTACTCAACTTTAGTCACGAGTAAGCTCTTGTCATTGTAAGTTCATGTGTATCATAAAGAACCGCCAACGGGGTACCCCTTGCACATGATACAGGAGCTATCCCATAATCAAAATGACAAGGCAAGCAGACAATGAGCATCTCACCGATCTTTTTATTTGCTATTTGCATAGGTTTTTATTGAGGATGCTTCATAGAGTGCTCATTATGGTGATGCTGCAAGTTTCCACCATGATTAGGCATGGCTTAGGCTAGCGGCCTAGGAATTTCTCTAACACACATACAGACTCCATGATCTTACAAGTTCCACTTTTATTTCACACCGCCGGGATCCGTAAGCAAAAGAACATGATATCAACAGGGTACAAAGTACGAGTGCAATGTTGAAAGCGTTCCCCATGATACATGGTTATGCTAATTTCAACTTATAAAGCGCAAGCATATACGCAACAAAGAAGGACCCAATGGTTCAAGTTTATTAGATGCAAACAAATAAAGTGTGCCTTCAAGTTCGTGAGAGCTTTAATCACTAGTTTTCTCATAACAAGTTTAATTTGGAAGGTAAACAAAAGCATGAATATACTTGGAATAGCATAAGCTAGTAGGTAGGTATGGTGGACTCTTTGGAATACCTTGTTTTAGGGAGTTGGATGCATGAGTGGAACTCTTACTTTGGTGTGGAGGCTAGCAAAAGACTGGGAGCGACAAACTAAGAGAGCAATAATGGCCATAATCATGCAGAGCGACAAAACATCATTGATCAAACAATAAAGTGATACTACAAGTTGAAAACTAAAGGATAATAAAGGCTATGGTGACTTGAGATAGTCATAACATGGTGTGAGCATGCGCCAAGTCAACCCAATAAAGCATCAAAGGAGAATACCACTATACTATGCTTTAATATGCTAGAACAACGCATGATTCATCCAAGGCACATTAAGAAATCTCAATTGTTTATAACAAGTCATGCTACAACAAAGAATACTAAGCATAAAGCCAAAACAATATCAAGCATGGCATGATAGAGCATAGGCCACAGTCAAAAACGAGCTCTTTTTACCACATAAGTATGACGTTTCCTACTCTTTTCAAATCCAAACCAAACTATTTGCAAACCAATGTATGAAAGAGGGGGTCCAACCAATTTATTCAGAAAACTAAGCAAACGAAAACCAAAACCAAAAACGAAAAAGAAGACGCTCCAAGAACAACACAATTGTGCATGAAACAATAAAAATGAAGCGTTTGAAAGAAATCTGGGATTTTTATTGATGAAGAAGGGGATGCCTTGGGTATCCCCAAGATTTGATGCTTGTACTTCTTGGATGTTTCTTGGGGTGACACGCGTGGCATCCCCAAGCTTCAGCTTTAGTCCATCCTTCATTTTATTACTCATTCCTTCCATACACCTGAAATTTTTCCTTCATACAAAACTTCACACAATCTTTTTTAGCAACATTAGTGCACTCAAGATAAATAAGTCTTAAGGTTCAGTTCTAACACCAAATAAACTTCCATTAGAACACTAGATACTGTATTACTTCCCTCAAAAAGCGCAATTCCCTAAAAGAACTCAAAAAGGAACCAACAAGAAGCAAATGCAAATAATGGCAGAAATCTGTCAAAACAGACCAGCAGGTAAGGACGAATTTTTTTGAAGACCTTATGTTGCTCAAAGCAAAAAGTGCTGAACTAACGAAAGTTAGATAACAACCTGGGGCAGAAGCAAAAAAATTCACGCCTCAAAAGGACTTACAGAGATTGTACACGAACTTTTACGGTGAAGCACAGAAATCTGTTTCGGGACAGCAACTTTCCCAATCATTACTTCTCTCTCATTAGAGGTTACTCTTGGCACAAAAAGCAAATAAAAAAGATAAGGAGCGGTTATTACTGAAGTAATAACTTCCAAGACTCATCTAAAACTTTTAGGTTATCTCCCAATAAGTACTTTTCTTTAACACCTTTAAGTTAGGCATGATAGTTTGAGAAGATGCTCACATAAGAAATATGAATTGAAGTAAAAGAGAGCATCAAGAAGAAAATTCAAAACACATTTAAGTCTAACCCACTTCCTATGCTTAGGAATCTTGTAAAGAAACAAGTCATGAAAGCACAAAGCAACAAGCATAGGAAAGCAAAACAAGTGCAACTTCAAAATTTTCAACATAAAGAGGGGAAACTTAATATTATTGAGATGCATAGAACCATGTTTCCCTCTCTCATAATAACTTTCAGTAGAAACATGAATAAAATTAACAATATAACTATCACATAAAACATTCCTATCATGATCCACATGCATATAATCATTATTACTCTCCACGTAAGCATAGTTATTCTTATTAATTGTAGTGGGAGAAAATTCAACAAAATAGCTATCATTATTATTCTCATCACCATAATCATCAAATATAGGAGGCATATTGTAATCATAATTAATTTTCTCCTCAATAGTAGGTGGACTGAAAATATCATATTCATCATTGTAATCATCATATATTGGAGGCAAAGTATCATCAAAGTAAAATTTCTCCTCCCTGCTTGGGGGACTAAAAAGATCATTTTCGTAAAAACCAACTTCCCCAAGCTTAGACTTTTCCATAGCATTAGCAATAATGGTATCCAAAGAATTCATATTAACAACATTGCTGTTAGCATGCAAATAAAGTTCCATAGGTTTTTTAATTTTCTCTTCAAACACATCATGTCCTAACTCAAGATAAATACTATAAAGCTCTCTAACTTTTTGTTGTTTTCCATTAAGCCTAACTAGTGAAAACAAGAAACAAAAAGACAAAATTGCAGAATCTAAAGGAAATAACTTCGAGCACTCACACCGGAGGATGTGAGTACCTTTTACCTTACCTCCCGTGTAGGCGCTTGGAAAATAGGCGTTTGCCGTGGGAGGTTCTTCTTCTTTAATCCTCCGGTGTGAATACCTTTTACCTTACCTCCCCGGTAACAGCGCCAGAAAATAGCTTGATGTCTACGCACTTATATTCTTGTAGACAGTTGTTGGGCCTCCAAGTGCAGAGGTTTGTAGAACAGCAGCAAGTTTTCCCTTAAGTGGATCACCCAAGGTTTATCGAACTCAGGGAGGAAGTGGTCAAAGGTATCCCCTCTCAAGCAACCCTGCAATCAAGATACAAGAAGTCTCTTGTGTCCCCAACACACCCAATACACTTGTCAGGTGTATAGGTGCACTAGTTCGACGAAGAGATAGTGAAATACAAGTGGTATAGATAAGTGGTAACGGTGATAGAGAATAGCTTGATGGCGTGGAAAAGACTAAAGTAAAACTGAAATAAAGATGGAAGCAAGCAAACATGTAACAGATCTAGTTGCAAATGGTGTTTCAATGCTTAGAAACAAGGCCTAGGGATCATACTTTCACTAGTGAACACTCTCATATAGATATATCATCTTCATGATACTACTCTTAACTACTCTCCGATTGGACACTCTAATCGATGGTAGGGCTATAACATCACTCCTCAAAGTTCATCTTTCCCATCTAGAAAACCCCACACTGTCACCTTGAGTACTAGATGAGTCCAACAAACACCACAATTTCATAAAGAAATCCAACTCCAAATATAACTCATAACAAGTGTTTGTAATCTCTAGCCTAAGTGCCACCATGGTGTGCACGCTGTCACTTTCACACACATGGGGAGAGCAGAGATCTATTAAAGCACTTGAGTAGCAAGGTAGATCTATAGATTACAAGCTCATGATCACAATATGATCATGCATAGAGAGAGAGATGAACACATAGCTACCGGTAGAACCCTTAGCCTCAAGGAAGAACTACTCCCTCCTCATCATGGGAATCTGCAACAGTGATGGAGATGGTGGTCGAGATCGATGGAGATGGCTCCGTGGGGACTTCCCCATCCCAGAAGGGTGCCGGAACAAAGACTTTCTTTCCCCCGAATCTCCCCTTCGGTGGTGGTGGCGCTGCGGAACTTTTCGTGGATTTCTGATTGACGATCTAGGGTTTTGGTATCGGGAGGCTCTTATAGGCGAAGGAGGCAAGGTCGGTGGCCGGCCAGGGGGACCACACCATGCCCTGGCGCGACCTAGGTGGACCCGGGCCATGGGGTGGTGCGGCCACCCTGTGGCCCCTCTCCGACTCTCCTTCTGGCTCCGTGAGTCTTCCGGGAAAATAGTAAAATTGGCTTTTGGCCCGTCCAATTCCGAGAATATTCATTTTCTGACTTCCTGGAACCAAAAATAGCAGAAAATAGGCAACTGGCACTGTGGCTCTTGTTAATAGGTTAGTCCAAGAAATCATATGAAAAGTACTCCAAAGTGTGGACAAAACACAAGAAAGTAGATAAAACCAAGCATGGAACATCAAAAATTATAGATACATTTGCAATGTAGCAGTGCTCTTTTCCAAAATTACAATGATACACACACACATCCAATGACTCTAGAGTATCCATGTGGTTTATGAAAAGAACACACATGCAATGACATCTAGTGGATCCATGTGGTTTATGAAAATAACACACATGAAATGACACTAGTGGATCCATGTGGTTTATGAAAAGAACACACATGCAATGATATCTAGTGGATCCATGTGGTTTATGAAAATAACACACATATAATGACATCTAGTGGATCCATGTGGTTTATGAAAACAACACACATGTAATGACATCTAGTTGATCCATGTGATTTTGGGAAAGAACACACATGCAATGACATCTAGTGGATCCATGTGGTTTATGAAAAGAACACACATGTACTGACATCTAGTGGATCCATGTGCTTTAGGAAAAGAACACACATGCAATGACATCTAGTGGATCCATGTGATTTATGAAAATAACCCACATGTAATGACGTCTAGTGGATCCATGTGGTTTATGAAAAGAAGACACATGCAATGACTCTAGAGGATCCATGTGGTTTATGAAAATAACACATGTGCAATCACATCTAGTGGATCCATATGGTTTATGAAAAGAACACACATGTAATGACATCTAGTGGATCCATGTGGTTATGAAAAGAACACACATGCAATGACATCTAGTTGAATCCCAGCATGCTGCTATAGGGTTCGTGGACATGTTTGGACACATGCTGGAGTGGCATCAGTGCATCTGTTCTATTCTAAAACCATAATGATGCACATAGACACACACACACAAATCCAAGTGGGTGTTGTGATGCATCATCTTTTCAAACATCTGATCCAATGCATGTTGCAGTTAAATCCCAGCATGCCTCTAGGGTTCATGGACATGTTTGGACACATGCTAGAATGGCATCATTGCATGTGTTCTTTTCCAAAACTACAATGATGCACACTGATACACACACATATCCAATGACTCTAGAGTATCCATGTGGTTTATGAAAAGAACACACATGCAATGACATCTAGTGGATCCATGTGGTTTAAGAAAAGAACACACATGAAATGACTCTAGTGGATCCATCTGGTTTATGAAAAGAACACACATGCAATGATATCTAGTGGATCCATGTGGTTTAGGAAAAGAACACACATGCAATGACATCTAGTGGATCCATGTGGTTTATGAAAAGAACACACATATAACAACATCTAGTGGATCCATGTGGTTTAGGAAAAGACAACACATGCAATGACATCTAGTGGATCCATGTGGTTTATGAAAATAACACACATGCAATGACATCTAGTTGAATCCGAGCATGCTTCTATAGGGTTCCTGGACATGTTTGGACACATGCTAGAGTGGCATCATTGCACCTGTTCCTTTCTAAAACCATAATGATGCACACTGATACACACACACAAATCCAAGTGGGTGTATTTTCAAACTAGTGATACAATGCATGTTGCAGTTAAATCCCAGCATGCTTGTAGGGTTCATGGACATGTTTGGACACAGGATGGAGTGGCATCATTGGATGTGCTCTTTTCCAAAACTACAATAATGCACACTGATACACACACACATCCAATGACTCTAGAGTATCCATGTGGTTTATGAAAGGAACACACATGCAATGCCATCTATTGGATCCATGTGGTTTATGAAAAGAACACACATGAAATGACTCTAGTGGATCCAAGTGGTTTATGAAAAGGACACACATGCAATGATATCTAGTGGATCCATGTGGTTTAGGAAAATAACACACATGCAATGACATCTAGTGGATCCATGTGGTTTAGGAAAAGAAGATACATCTAATGACATCTAGTTGATCCATGTGCTTTTGGGAAAAGAACACACATGCAATGACATCTAGTGGATCCATGTGGTTTATGAAAAGAACACACATGTAATGACATCTAGTGGATCCATGTGATTTATGAAAAGAACACACATGCCGTGACTCTACTGGATCCATGTCGTTTATGAAAAGAACACACATGCAATGACATCTAGTGGATCCATGTGGTTCAGGAAAACAACACACCTGCAATAACATCTGGTGGATCCTTGTGGTTTATGAAAAGAACACACATGCAATGACATCTAGTGGAACCATGTGGTTATGAAAAGAACACACCTGCAATGACATCTAGTTGAATCCCAACATGCTGCTATAGGGTTCCTGGACATGTTTGGACACATGCTGGAGTGGCATCATTGCATCTGTTCTTTTCTAAAACCATAATGATGCACACTGATACACACACAAATCCAAGTGGGTGTTGTGATGCATCATCTTTTCAAACTGGTGATACCATACATGTGTAGTTAAATCCCAACATGCTTTTCGGGTTCATGCACATGTTTGGACACATGCTGGAGTGGCATCATGGCATGCGTTCTTTTCCAAAACTACAATGATGCACACTGATACACACACACATCCAATGACTCTAGAGTATCCGCGGGGTATATGAAAAGAACACACATGCAATGCCATCTAGTGGATCCATGTGGTTTATGAAAAGAACACACATGAAATGACTATAGTGGATCCATGTGGTTTATGAAAAGAACACATATGCAATGATATCTAGTGGATCCATGTGGTTTATGAAAAGAACACACATGCAATGACATCTAGTGGATCCATGTGGTTTATGAAAAGAACACACATATAATGACATCTAGTGGATCCATGTGGTTTATGAAAAGAACACACATGCAATGACATCTTGTTGATCCATGTGCTTTAGGGAAAGAACACACATGCAATGACATCTAGTGGATCCATGTGGTTTATGAAAAGAACACACATGTAATGACATCTAGTGGATCCATGTGATTTATGAAAAGAACACACATGCCATGACTCTACTGGATCCATCTCGTTTATAAAAAGAACACACATGTAATGACATCTAGTGGATCCATGTGGTTGGTGAAAAGAACACACATGCAATGACATCTAGTGGATCCATGTGGTTTAGGAAAAGAACACACATGCAATGAATCTAATGGATTCATGTGGTTTATGAAAAGAGAACACATGCAATGACATCTAGTGGATCCATGCGGTTTATGAAAAGAACACACATATAATGACAGCTAGTGGATCCATGTGGTTTATGAAAAGAACACACATGAAATTAATCCTCGTTGATCTATGTGCTTTAGGGAAAGAACACACATGCAATGACATCTAGTGGATCCATGTGGTTTATGAAAAGAACACACATGTAATGACATCTAGTGGATCCATGTGATTTATTAAAAGAACACACGTTCCATGACTCTATTGGATCCATGTCATTTATGAAAAGAACACACGTGCAATAACATCTAGTGGATCCATGTGGTTTATGAAAAGAACACACATGCAATGACATCTAGTGGATCCATGTGGTTATGAAAAGAACACACCTGCAATGCCGCTATAGGGTTCTTAGACATGTTTGGACACATGTTGGAGTGGCATCATTGCATCTGTTATTTTCTAAAACCATAATGATGCAAACTAATACACACACACAAATCCAAGTGGGTTTTGTGATGCATCATCTTTGAAACTGGTGATACAATGCATGTTGCAGTTGTATCCCATCATGCTGTTATGGTTCCTAAACATGCATGGTTGGAAACATGCTAGAGTGGCATCATTGCATGTGTTCTTTTCCAAAACCACAATGATTGACACTGATACACACAAATCCAATGACTCTAGTGGATCCATGTAGTTTATGATAAGAACACACATGCAATGACATCTAGTGGACCCATGTGGTTTATGAAAAGAACACAATGCAATTACATCTAGTGGGTCCATGTGGTTTAGGAAAATAACACACATGCAATGATGCCAAGTGGATCCATGTGGTTTACGAAAAGAAAACACATGCAATGACATCTAGTGGATCCATGTGGTTTATGAAAAGGACACACATGCAATGACATCTAGTGGATCCATGTGGTTTATGAAAAGAACACACATGCAATGGCATCTAGTGGATCCATGTGGATTATGAAAAGAGAACACGTGCAATAACATCTAGTGGATAAATATGGTTTATGAAAAGAACACACATGCAATAACATCTAGTGGATCCATGTGGTTTATGAAAAGGACACACATGCAATGCCATCTAGTGGATCCATGTGGTTTATGAAAAGAACACACATGCAATGACATCTAGTGGATGCATCTCGTTTAAGAAAAGAACGAACATGCAATGACATCTAGTGGATCCATGTGGTTTATGAAAAGAACACACAAGCAATGGCATCTAGTGTATCCATGTGGTTTATGAAAATAACACACATGCAATGCATCTAGTGGATCCATGTGGTTTATGAAAATAACAGACATGCAATGACTCTAGTAGATCCATGTGGTTTATGAAAATAACAAACATGTAATGACATCTAGTGGATCCATGTGGTTTATTAAAAGAACACATATGTAATGAGATCTAGTGGATACATGTTGTTTATGAAAAGAACACACATGCAATTACTCTGGTGGATCCATGTGGTTTGTGAAAATAACACACATGCAATGGCATCTAGTGGATTCATGTGGTTTATTAAAAGAACAAACATATAATGACAGCTAGTGGATCCATGTGGTTTATGAAAAGAACACACATGTAATGACATCTAGTGGATCCATGTGGTTATGAAAAGAATAGACCTACAATGACTGTTGTGGATCCAAGTGGTGCAGGAAAAGAACACACATGGAATGACATCTAGTGGATCCATGTGGTTTATGAAAAGAACACACATGCAATGACATCTAGTCGATCCATGTGGTTTAGAAAAAGAACACACATGCAATGACATCTAGTGGATCCATGTGGTTTATGAAAAGGACACACATGCAATGACATCTAGTGGATCCATGTGGTTTATGAAAAGAATACACATGCAATGGCTCTAGTGGATCCATGTGTTTTATGAAAAGAACACACATTCAATGACATCTAGTGGATCCATGTAGTTTATGAAAAGAACACACATTCAATGACATCTACTTGAATCCCAGCATGTTGTTATAGGGTTCCTAGACATGTTTGGACACATGCTGGAGTGGCATCATTGCATGTGTTCTTTTCCAAAACCACAATGATGCACACTGATACAAACACATCCAAGTGGGGGTGTTGATGTAGCATCTTTCAAACTGGTGATACAATGCATGTTGCAGTTGTATCCCAGCATGCTGCTATGGTTCCTAGACATGCATGGTTGGAAATATGCTGGAGTGGGATCATTGCATGTGTTCTTTTCCAAAACCACAATGATTCACACTGATACACACACATCCAATGACTCTAGTGGATCCATGTAGTTTATGATAAGAACACACATGCAATGACATCTAGTGGACCCATGTGGTTTATGAAAAGAACACACATGCAATTACATCTATTGGATCCATGTGGTTTATGAAAAGGACACACATGCAATGACATCTAGTGTATCCATGTTGTTTATGAAAAGAACACACATGCAATGACATCTAGTGGATCTATGTGGTTTATGAAAAGAACACACATGAAATGACTCTAGTGGATCCATGTGGTTTATGAAAAGAACACACATGCAATGATTCTAGTGGATCCATGTGGTTTAGGAAAAGAACACACATGCAATGACATCTAGTGGATCCATGACTCTAGTGGATCCATGTAGTTTATGATAAGAACACACATGCAATGACATCTAGTGGACCCATGTGGTTTATGAAAAGAACACACATGCAATTACATCTATTGGGTCCTTGTGGTTTAGGAAAAGAACACACATGCAATGACATCTAGTAGAACCATGTGGTTTATGAAAAGAACACACATGCAATGACATCTAGTGGATCCATGTGGTTATGAAAAGAACACACCTGCAATGACATCTAGTAGAATCCTAGCATGCCGCTATAGGGTTCCTAGACATGTTTGGACACATGTTGGAGTGGCATCATTGCATCTGTTATTTTCTAAAACCATAATGATGCACACTGATACACACACACAAATCCAAGTGGGTTTTGTGATGCATCATCTTTGAAAGTGGTGATACAATGCATGTTGCAGTTGTATCCCATCATGCTGCTATGGTTCCTAAACATGAATGGTTGGAAACATGCTAGAGTGGCATCATTGCATGTGTTCTTTTCCAAAACCACAATGATTCACACTGATACACACAAATCCAATGACTCTAGTGGATCCATGTAGTTTATGATAAGAACACACATGCAATGACATCTAGTGGACCCATGTGGTTTTTGAGAAGAACACACATGCAATTACATCTAGTGGGTCCATGTGGTTTAGGAAAATAACACACATGCAATGATGCCAAGTGGATCCATGTGGTTTACGAAAAGAAAACACATGCAATGACATCTAGTGGGTCCATGTGGTTTATGAAAAGGACACACATGCAATGACATCTAGTGGATCCATGTGGTTTATGAAAAGAACACACATGTAATGACATCTAGTGGATCCATGTGATTTATTAAAAGAACACACGTTCCATGACTCTATTGGATCCATGTCATTTATGAAAAGAACACACGTGCAATAACATCTAGTGGATCCATGTGGTTTATGAAAAGAACACACATGCAATGACATCTAGTGGATCCATGTGGTTATGAAAAGAACACACCTGCAATGCCGCTATAGGGTTCTTAGACATGTTTGGACACATGTTGGAGTGGCATCATTGCATCTGTTATTTTCTAAAACCATAATGATGCAAACTAATACACACACACAAATCCAAGTGGGTTTTGTGATGCATCATCTTTGAAACTGGTGATACAATGCATGTTGCAGTTGTATCCCATCATGCTGTTATGGTTCCTAAACATGCATGGTTGGAAACATGCTAGAGTGGCATCATTGCATGTGTTCTTTTCCAAAACCACAATGATTGACACTGATACACACAAATCCAATGACTCTAGTGGATCCATGTAGTTTATGATAAGAACACACATGCAATGACATCTAGTGGACCCATGTGGTTTATGAAAAGAACAAAATGCAATTACATCTAGTGGGTCCATGTGGTTTAGGAAAATAACACACATGCAATGATGCCAAGTGGATCCATGTGGTTTACGAAAAGAAAACACATGCAATGACATCTAGTGGATCCATGTGGTTTATGAAAAGGACACACATGCAATGACATCTAGTGGATCCATGTGGTTTATGAAAAGAACACACATGCAATGGCATCTAGTGGATCCATGTGGATTATGAAAAGAGAACACGTGCAATAACATCTAGTGGATAAATATGGTTTATGAAAAGAACACACATGCAATAACATCTAGTGGATCCATGTGGTTTATGAAAAGGACACACATGCAATGCCATCTAGTGGATCCATGTGGTTTATGAAAAGAACACACATGCAATGACATCTAGTGGATGCATCTCGTTTAAGAAAAGAACGAACATGCAATGACATCTAGTGGATCCATGTGGTTTATGAAAAGAACACACAAGCAATGGCATCTAGTGTATCCATGTGGTTTATGAAAATAACACACATGCAATGCATCTAGTGGATCCATGTGGTTTATGAAAATAACAGACATGCAATGACTCTAGTAGATACATGTGGTTTATGAAAATAACAAACATGTAATGACATCTAGTGGATCCATGTGGTTTATTAAAAGAACACATATGTAATGAGATCTAGTGGATACATGTTGTTTATGAAAAGAACACACATGCAATTACTCCGGTGGATCCATGTGGTTTGTGAAAATAACACACATGCAATGGCATCTAGTGGATTCATGTGGTTTATTAAAAGAACAAACATATAATGACAGCTAGTGGATCCATGTGGTTTATGAAAAGAACACACATGTAATGACATCTAGTGGATCCATGTGGTTATGAAAAGAATAGACCTACAATGACTCTTGTGGATCCAAGTGGTGCAGGAAAAGAACACACATGGAATGACATCTAGTGGATCCATGTGGTTTATGAAAGGAACACACATGCAATGACATCTAGTCGATCCATGTGGTTTAGAAAAAGAACACACATGCAATGACATCTAGTGGATCCATGTGGTTTATGAAAAGGACACACATGCAATGACATCTAGTGGATCCATGTGGTTTATGAAAAGAATACACATGCAATGGCTCTAGTGGATCCATGTGTTTTATGAAAAGAACACACATTCAATGACATCTAGTGGATCCATGTAGTTTATGAAAAGAACACACATTCAATGACATCTACTTGAATCCCAGCATGCTGTTATAGGGTTCCTAGACATGTTTGGACACATGCTGGAGTGGCATCATTGCATGTGTTCTTTTCCAAAACCACAATGATGCACACTGATACAAACACATCCAAGTGGGGGTGTTGATGTAGCATCTTTCAAAATGGTGATACAATGCATGTTGCAGTTGTATCCCAGCATGCTGCTATGGTTCTTAGACATGCATGGTTGGAAATATGCTGGAGTGGGATCATTGCATGTGTTCTTTTCCAAAACCACAATGATTCACACTGATACACACACATCCAATGACTCTAGTGGATCCATGTAGTTTATGATAAGAACACACATGCAATGACATCTAGTGGACCCATGTGGTTTATGAAAAGAACACACATGCAATTACATCTATTGGATCCATGTGGTTTATGAAAAGGACACACATGCAATGACATCTAGTGTATCCATGTTGTTTATGAAAAGAACACACATGCAATGACATCTAGTGGATCTATGTGGTTTATGAAAAGAACACACATGAAATGACTCTAGTGGATCCATGTGGTTTATGAAAAGAACACACATGCAATGATTCTAGTGGATCCATGTGGTTTAGGAAAAGAACACACATGCAATGACATCTAGTGGATCCATGACTCTAGTGGATCCATGTAGTTTATGATAAGAACACACATGCAATGACATCTAGTGGACCCATGTGGTTTATGAAAAGAACACACATGCAATTACATCTATTGGGTCCTTGTGGTTTAGGAAAAGAACACACATGCAATGACATCTAGTATAACCATGTGGTTTATGAAAAGAACACACATGCAATGACATCTAGTGGATCCATGTGGTTATGAAAAGAACACACCTGCAATGACATCTAGTAGAATCCTAGCATGCCGCTATAGGGTTCCTAGACATGTTTGGACACATGTTGGAGTGGCATCATTGCATCTGTTATTTTCCAAAACCATAATGATGCACACTGATAAACACACACAAATCTAAGTGGGTTTTGTGATGCATCATCTTTGAAAGTGGTGATACAATGCATGTTGCAGTTGTATCCCATCATGCTGCTATGGTTCCTAAACATGCATGGTTGGAAACATGCTAGAGTGGCATCATTGCATGTGTTCTTTTCCAAAACCACAATGATTCACACTGATACACACAAATCCAATGACTCTAGTGGATCCATGTAGTTTATGATAAGAACACACATGCAATGACATCTAGTGGACCCATGTGGTTTTTGAGAAGAACACACATGCAATTACATCTAGTGGGTCCATGTGGTTTAGGAAAATAACACACATGCAATGATGCCAAGTGGATCCATCTGGTTTACGAAAAGAAAACACATGCAATGACATCTAGTGGGTCCATGTGGTTTATGAAAAGGACACACATGCAATGACATCTAGTGGATCCATGTGGTTTATGAAAAGAACACACATGCAATGGCATCTAGTGGATCCACGTGGATTATGAAAAGAGAACACGTGCAATAACATCTAGTGGATCCGTGTGGTTTATGAAAAGAACACACATGCAATGACATCTAGTGGATGCAGCTCGTTTAGGAAAAGAACGCACATGCAATGACATCTAGTGGATCCATGTGGTTTATGAAAAGAATACACCTGCAATGGCATCTAGTGTATCCATGTGGTTTATGAAAATAACACACATGCAATGCATCTAGTGGATCCATGTGGTTTATGAAAATAACAGACATGCAATGACTCTAGTAGATCCATGTGGTTTATGAAAATAACAAACATGTAATGACATCTAGTGGATCCATGTGGTTTATTAAAAGAACACATATGTAATGAGATCTAGTGGATACATGTTGTTTATGAAAAGAACACACATGCAATGACTCTGGTGGATCCATGTGGTTTATGAAAATAACACACATGCAATGACATCTAGTGGATTCATGTGGTTTATGAAAAGAACAAACATATAATGACCGCTAGTGGATCCATGTGGTTTATGAAAAGAACACACATGTAATGACATCTAGTGGATCCATGTGGTTATGAAAAGAATAGACCTTCAATGACTCTTGTGGATCCAAGTGGTGTAGGAAAAGAACACACATGGAATGACATCTAGCGGATCCATATGGTTTATGAAAACAACACACATGCAATGACATCTAGTCGATCCATGTGGTTTAGAAAACGAACACACATGCAATGACATCTAGTGGATCCATGTGGTTTATGAAAAGGACACACATGCAATGACATCTAGTGGATCCATGTGGTTTATGAAAATAATACACATGCAATGGCTCTAGTGGATCCATGTGATTTATTAAAAGAACACACATTCAATGACATCTAGTGGATCCATGTGGTTTATGAAAAGAACACACATTCAATGACATCTACTTGAATCCCAGCATGCTGTTATAGGGTTCCTAGACATGTTTGGACACATGCTGGAGTGGCATCATTGCATGTGTTCTTTTCCAAAACCACAATGATGCACACTGATACACACACATCCAAGTGGGGCTGTTGATGTAGCATCTTTGAAACTGGTGATACAATGCATGTTGCAGTTGTATCCCAGCATGCTGCTATGGTTCCTAGACATGCATGGTTGGAAACATGCTGGAGTGGGATCATTGCATGTGTTCTTTTCCAAAACCACAATGATTCACACTGATACACACACATCCAATGACTCTAGTGGATCCATGTAGTTTATGATAAGAACACACATGCAATGACATCTAGTGGACCCATGTGGTTTATGAAAAGAACACACATGCAATTACATCTATTGGGTCCTTGTGGTTTAGGAAAAGAACACACATGCAATGACATCTAGTAGATCCATGTGGTTTACGAAAAGAAAACACATGCAATGACATCTAGTGGATCCATGTGGTTTATGAAAAGGACACACATGCAATGACATCTAGTGTATCCATGTGGTTTATGAAAAGAACACACATGCAATGACATCTAGTGGATCTATGTGGTTTAGGAAAAGAACACACATGAAATGACTCTAGTGGATCCATGTGGTTTATGAAAAGAACACACATGCAATGATTCTAGTGGATCCATGTGGTTTAAGAAAACAACACACATGCAATGACATCTAGTGGATCCATGTGGTTTATGAAAAGAACACACATGCAATGATATCTAGTAGATCCATGTGCTTGATGAAAATAACACACATGCAATGACTATAGTGGATCCATGTGGTGTAGAAAAAGAACACATGTAATGACATCTAGTGGATCCATGTGGTTTATGAAAACAACACACATGTAATGACATCTAGTGGATCCATGTGATTTATGGAAAGAACACACATGCCATGACTCTACTGGATCCATCTCGTTTATGAAAAGAACACACATGTAATGACATCTATTGGATCCATGTGGTTTATGAAAACAACACACATGTAATGACATCTAGTGGATCCATGTGATTTATGGAAAGAACACACATGCCATGACTCTACTGGATCCATCTCGTTTATGAAAAGAACACACATGTAATGACATCTATTGGATCCATGTGGTTTAGGAAAAGAACACCCCTGCAATAACATCTAGTGGATCCATGTGGTTTAGGAAAAGAACACACATGCAATGACATCTAGTGGATCCATGTGGTTTAGGAAAAGAACACACATGCAATGAATCTAATGGATTCATGTGGTTTATGAAAAGAGAACACATGCAATGACATCTAGTTGATCCATGTGGTTTATGAAAAGAACACACATATAATGACAGCTAGTGGATCCATGTGGTTTATGAAAAGAACACACATGTAATGACATCTAGTTGATCTATGTGCTTTATGAAAAGAACACACATACAATAACATCTAGTGGATCCATGTGGTTTATGAAAAGAACACACACCCAATGACATCTAGTGGATCAATGTGGTTTAGGAAAAGAACACACATGCAATAACATCTAGTGGATCCATGTGGTTTATGAAAAGAACACACATGCAATGACATCGAGTGGATCTATGTGCTTGATGAAAATAACACACATGCAATGACTATAGTGGATCCATGTGGTGTAGGAAAAGAACACATGCAATGACATCTAGTGGATCCATGTGGTTTATGAAAAGAACACACATGTAATGACATCTAGTGGATCCATGTGGTTTAGGAACAGAACACCCCTGCAATAACATCTAGTGGATCCATGTCGTTTATGAAAAGAACACACATGCAATGACATCTAGTGGATCCATGTGGTTTAGGAAAAGAACACACATGCAATGAATCTAATGGATTCATGTGGTTTATGAAAAGTGAACACATGCAATGACATCTAGTTGATCAATGTGGTTTATGAAAAGAACACACATATAATGACAGCTAGTGGATCCATGTGGTTTATGAAAAGACCACACATGTAATGACATCTAGTTGATCTATGTGCTTTAGGGAAAGAATACACATGCAATGACATCTAGTGGATCCATGTGGTTTATGAAAAGAACACACATGTAATGACATCTAGTGGATCCATGTGATTTGTAAAAAAGAACACACATGCCATGACTCTATTGGATCCACGTCGTTTATGAAAAGAACACACGTGCAATAACATCTAGTGGATCCATGTGGTTTATGAAAAGAACACACATGCAATGACATCTAGTGGATCCATGTGGTTATGAAAAGAACACACCTGCAATGACATCTAGTTGAATCCTAGCTTGCCGCTATCGGGTTCCTGGACATGTTTGGACACATGTTGGAGTGGCATCATTGCATCTGTTATTTTCTAAAACCATAATGATGCACACTGATACACACACAAATCCAAGTGGGTGTTGTGATGCATCATCTTTGAAACTGGTGATACAATGCATGTTGCAGTTGTATCCCATCATGCTGCTATGGTTCCTAAACATGCATGGTTGGAAACAAGCTAGAGTGGCATCATTGCATGTGTTCTTTTCCAAAACCACAATGATTCACACTAATACACACACATCCAATGACTCTAGTGGATCCATGTAGTTTATGATAAAAACACACATGCAATGACATCTAGTGGACCCATGTGGTTTATGAAAAGAACATACATGCAATTACATCTAGTGGGTCCATGTGGTTTAGGAAAATAACACACATACAATGACATCTAGTGGATCCATGTGGTTTACGAAAAGAAAACACATACAATGACATCTAGTGGATCCATGTGGTTTATGAAAAGAACACACATGCAATGACATCTAGTGGATCCATGTGGTTTATGAAAAGAACACACATGCAATGGCATCTAGTGGATCCATGTGGTTTATGAAAAGAACACACATACAATAACATCTAGTGGATCCATGTGGTTTATGAAAAGAACACACACCCAATGACATCTAGTGGATCAATCTGGTTTAGGAAAAGAACACACATGCAATAACATCTAGTGGATCCATGTGGTTTATGAAAAGAACACACATGCAATGACATCGAGTGGATCTATGTGCTTGATGAAAATAACACACATGCAATGACTATAGTGGATCCATGTGGTGTAGGAAAAGAACACATGCAATGACATCTAGTGGATCCATGTGGTTTATGAAAAGAACACACATGTAATGACATCTAGTGGATCCATGTGATTTATGGAAAGAACACACATGCCATGACACTATTGGATCCATCTCGTTTATGAAAAGAACACACATGTAATGACATCTAGTGGATCCATGTGGTTTAGGAAAAGAACACCCCTGCAATAACACCTAGTGGATCCATGTGGTTTATGAAAAGAACACACATGCAATGACATCTAGTGGATCCATGTGGTTTAGGAAAAGAACACACATGCAATGAATCTAATGGATTCATGTGGTTTATGAAAAGAGAACACATGCAATGACATCTAGTTGATCAATGTGGTTTATGAAAAGAACACACATATAATGACAGCTAGTGGATCCATGTGGTTTATGAAAAGAACACACATGTAATGACATCTAGTTGATCTATGTGCTTTAGGGAAAGAATACACATGCAATGACATCTAGTGGATCCATGTGGTTTATGAAAAGAACACACATGTAATGACATCTAGTGGATCCATGTGATTTATTAAAATAACACACATGCCATCACTCTATTGGATCCATGTCGTTTATGAAAAGAACACACGTGCAATAACATCTAGTGGATCCATGTGGTTTATGAAAAGAACACACCTGCAATGACATCTAGTGGATCCATGTGGTTATGAAAAGAACACACCTGCAATACCATCTAGTTGAATCCTAGGTTGCCGCTATAGGGTTCCTGGACATGTTTGGATACATGTTGGAGTGGCATCATTGCATCTGTTATTTTCTAAAACCATAATGATGCACACACAAATCCAAGTGGGTGTTGTGATGCATCATCTTTGAAACTGGTGATACAATGCATGTTGCAGTTGTATCCCATCATGCTGCTATGGTTCCTAAACATGCATGGTTGGAAACATTCTAGAGTGGCATCATTGCATGTGTTCTTTTCCAAAACCACAATGATTCACACTAATACACACACATCCAATGACTCTAGTGGATCCATGTAGTATATGATAAGAACACACATGCAATGACATCTAGGGGACCCATGTGGTTTATGAAAAGAACACACATGCAATTACATCTAGTGGGTCCATGTGGTTTAGGA
The DNA here is from genome assembly GCA_023614405.1 of Avena insularis. Taxonomy (NCBI): domain Eukaryota; kingdom Viridiplantae; phylum Streptophyta; class Magnoliopsida; order Poales; family Poaceae; genus Avena; species Avena insularis. Next base: position 319,741,165 of record CM042686.1, read on the forward strand.
AAATAACACACATGCAATGACATCTAGTGGATCCATGTGGTTTACGAAAAGAAAACACATACAATGACATCTAGTGGATCCATGTGGTTTATGAAAAGGACACACATGCAATGACATCTAGTGGATCAATGTGGTTTATGAAAAGAACACACATGTAATGGCATCTAGTGGATCCATGTGGTTTATGAAAAGAACACACATACAATAACATCTAGTGGATCCATGTGGTTTATGAAAAGAACACACACCCAATGACATCTAGTGGATCAATGTGGTTTAGAAAAGAACACACATGCAATAACATCTAGTGGATCCATGTGGTTTATGAAAAGAACACACATGCAATGACATCGAGTGGATCTATGTGCTTGATGAAAATAACACACATGCAATGACTATAGTGGATCCATGTGGTGTAGGAAAAGAACACATGCAATGACATCTAGTGGATCCATGTGGTTTATGAAAATAACACACATGCAATGACATCTACTTGAATCCCGGAATGCTTCTATAGGGTTCCTGGACATGTTTGGACACATGCTGGAGAGGAATCATTGCATGTGTTCTTTTCCAAAACCATAATGATGCACACTGATACACACACACATCCAAGTGGGTCTGGTGATGCATCATCTTTCAAACTGGTGATACAATGCATGTTGTAGTTGAATCCCAGCATGCTGCTAGGGTTCGTCGACTAGTTTGGAAACATGCCGGAGTGGCATCATTGCATGTGTTATTTTCCAAAACCACAATGATGCACACTGATACACACACATCCAATGACATCTAGTGGATCCATGTGGTTTAGGAGAAGAACACACATGCAATGACATCTAGTGGATCCATGTGGTTTATGAAAAGAACACACATGCAATGACATCTAGTGGATCCATGTGGTTTAGGAAAATAACACACATGCAATGACATCTAGTGGATCCATGTGGTTTATGAAAAGAATACACATGCAATGACATCTATTGGATCCATGTGGTTTTTGAAAATAATAGACATGTAATGACTCTAGTGGATCCATGTGGTTTATGAAAATAGCACACATGCAATGACATCTAATGGATCCATGTCATTTAGCAAAAGAACACACATGCAATGCCATCTAGTGGATCCATGTGGTTTATGAAAAGAACACACATGTAATGACATCTAGTGGATCCATGTGGTTTATGAAAAGAACAAACATGCAATGACTCTAGTGGATCCATGTGGTTTATCAAAAGAACACACGTGCAATGACATCTAGTGAATCAATGTGGTTTAGTCAAAGAACACACATGCAAACACATCTAGTGTATCCATGTGGTTGATGAAAAGAACACACAAGCAATGACATATAGTGGATCCATTTGGTTTATGAAAAGAACACACATGCAATGACATCTAGTGGATACACGTGGTTTATGAAAAGAACACACATGCAATGACTCTAGTGGATCAATGTGGTTTATGAAATAACAAACATGCAATGAAATCTAGTGGATTCATGTGGTTTATGAAAAGAACACACATGCAATGACATCTAGTGGATACATATGGTTTATAAAAAGAACACACATGCAATGACATCTAGTGGATTCATGTGGTTTATGAAAAGAATACACATGCAATGACATCTAGTGGATCTATCTGGTTTATAAAAAGAACACACATGCAATGACATCTAGTGGATCCATGTGGTTTAGGAAAAGAACACGCATGCAATGACATCTACTGGATCCATGTTGTTTATGAAAAGAACACACATGCAATGACATCTAGTGGATCCATGTGGTTTAGGAAAAGAACACACATGCAATTACATCTAGTGGATCCATGTGGTTTATGAAAAGAATACACATGCAATGCATCTAGTGGATCCATGTGGTTTATGAAAATAACAGACATGCAATGACTCTAGTGGATCCATGTTGTTTATGAAAATAACACACATGTAATGACATCTAGTGGATCCATGTGGTTTATTAAAAGAACACACATGTAATGAGATCTACTGGATCCATGTGGTTTATGAAAAGAACAAACATGCAATGACTCTAGTGGATCCATGCGGTTTATCAAAAGAACACACATGCAATAACATCTAGTGGATAAATGTGGTTTATGAAAAGAACACACATGCAATAACATCTAGTGGATCCATGTGGTTTATGAAAAGGACACACATGCAATGCCATCTAGTGGATCCATGTGCTTGATGAAAATAACACACATGGAACGACATCTAGTGGATGCATGTCGTTTAGGAAAAGATCGCACATGCAATGACATCTAGTGGATCCATGTGGTTTATGAAAATAACACACATGCAATGGCATCTAGTGTATCCATGTGGTTTACGAAAATAACACACATGCAATGCATCTAGTGGATCCATGTGGTTTGTGAAAATAATAGACATGCAATGACTCTAGTGGATCCATGTGGTTTATGAAAATAACAAACATGTAATGACATCTAGTGGATCCATGTGGTTTATTAAAAGAACACATATGTAACGAGATCTAGTGGATACATGTTGTTTATGAAAAGAACACACATGCAATGACTCTGGTGGATCCATGTCGTTTATGAAAATAACACACATGCAATGACATCTAGTGGAGTCATGTGGTTTATGAAGAGAACAAACATATAATGACATCTAGTGGATCCATGTGGTTTATGAAAAGAACACACATGTAATGACATCTAGTGGATCCATGTGGTTATGAAAAGAATAGACCTGCAATGACTCTTGGGGATCCAAGTGGTGTAGGAAAAGAACACACATAGAATGACATCTAGTGGATCCATGTGGTTTATGAAAAGAACACACATGCAATGACATCTAGTGGATCCATGTGGTTTAGAAAAAGAACACACATGCAAAGACATCTAGTGGATCCATGTGGTTTATGAAAAGGACACACATGCAATGACATCTAGTGGATCCATGTGGTTTATGAAAAGAATACACATGCAATGGCTCTAGTGGATCCATGTGTTTTATGAAAATAACGCACATTCAATGACATCTAGTGGATCCATGTGGTTTATGAAAAGAACACACGTTCAATGACATCTACTTGAATCCCAACATGCTGTTATAGGGTTCCTAGACATGTTTGGACACATGCTGGAGTGGCATCATTGCATGTGTTCTTTCCAAAACCAAAATGATGCACACTGATACACACACATCCAAGTGGGGGTGTTGATGTAGCATCTTTGAAACTGGCGATACAATGCATGTTGCAGTTGTATCCCAGCATGCTGCTATGGTTCCTAGACATGCATGGTTGGAAACATGCTGGAGTGGCATCATTGCATGTGTTCTTTTCCAAAACCACAATGATTCACACTGATACACACACATCCAATGACTCTAGTGGATCCATGTAGTTTATGATAAGAACACACATGCAATGACATCTAGTGGACCCATGTGGTTTATGAAAAGAACACACATGCAATTACATCTATTGGGTGCATGTGGTTTAGGAAAAGAACACACATGCAATGACATCTAGTGGATCCACGTGGTTTACGAAAAGAAAACACATGCAATGACATCTAGTGGATCCATATGGTTTATGAAAAGGACACACATGCAATGACATCTAGTGGATCCATGTGGTTTATGAAAAGAACACACATGCAATGACATCTAGTGGATCCATGTGGTTTATGAAAAGAACACACATGAAATGACTCTAGTGGATCCATGTGGTTTCTGAAAAGAACACACACCCGATGACATCTAGTGGATCTATGTGGTTTAGGAAAAGAACACACATGCAATGATATCAAGTGGATCCATGTGGTTTATGAAAAGAACACACATGTAATGACATCTTGTTGATCCATGTGCTTTAGGGAAAGAACACACATGCAATGCCATCTAGTGGATCCATGTGGTTTATGTAAAGAACACACATGCAATGACATCTAGTTGAATCCCATAATGCTTCTATAGGGTTCCTGGACATGTTTGGACACATGTTGGAGTGGAATCATTGCATGTGTTCTTTGCCAAAACCATAATGATGCTCACTGACACACACACATCCAAGTGGGTCTGGTGATGCATCATCTTTCAAACTGGTGATACAATGCATGTTGTAGTTGAATCCTAGCATGCTGCTAGGGTTCGTCGACTAGTTTTGACACATGCTGGAGTGGCATCATTGCATTTGTTATTTTCCAAAAGCACAATGATGCACATTGATACACACACACATCCAATGACTCTACTGGATCCATGTGGTTTATGAAAAGAACACACGTGCATTGACATCTAGTGGATCCATGTGGTTCATGAAAATAACACACATGCAATGACTCTAGTGGATTCATGTGCTTTATGAAAAGAACACACATGCAATGACATATAGTGGATCCATGTGGTTTAGGAAAAGAACACAGATGCAATGACATATAGTGGATCCATGTGATTTATGAAAATAACACACATGTAATGACGTCTAGTGGATCCATCTGGTTTATAAAAAGAACATACATGCAATGCATCTAGTGGATCCATGTGGTTTATGAAAATAACAGACATGCAATGACTCTAGTGGATCCATGTGGTTTATGAAAATAACACACATGTAATGACATCTAGTGCATCCAGGTGGTTTATTAAAAGAACACACATGTTATGAGATCTAGTGGATCCATGTGGTTTATGAAAAGAACAAACATGCAATTACTCTAGTGGATCCATGTGGTTTATCATAAGAACACACGTGCAATGACATCTAGTGGATAAATGTGGTTTATGAAAAGAACACACATGCAATAACATCTAGTGGATCCATGTGGTTTATGAAAAGGACACACATGCAATCCCATCTAGTAGATCCATGTGGTTTATGAAAAGAACAACATGCAATGACATCTAGTGGATGCATGTCGTTTAGGAAAAGAACGCACATGCAATGACATCTAGTGGATCCATGTTGTTTATGAAAAGAACCCATACATGCAATGGCATCTAGTGTATCCATGTGGTTTATGAAAAGAACACACATGCAATGCATCTAGTGGATACATGTGGTTTATGAAAATAACATACATGCAATGACTCTAGTGGATCCATGTGGTTTATGAAAATAACAAACATGTAATGACATCTAGTGGATCCATGTGGTTTATTAAAAGAACACATATGTAATGAGATCTAGTGGATACATGTTGCTTATGAAAAGAACACACAATCAATGACTCTAGTGGATCCATGTGGTTTATGAAAATAACACACATGCAATGACATCTAGTGGATCCATGTGGTTTATGAAAAGAACACACATATAATGACAGCTAGTGGATCCATGTGGTTTATGAAAAGAACACACATGTAATGACATCTAATGGATGCATGTGGTTATGAAAAGAATAGACCTGCAATGACTCTTGTGGATCCAAGTGGTGTAGGAAAAGAACACAGATGTAATGACATCTAGTGGATCCATGTGGTTTATGAAAATATCACACATGCAATGACATCTAGTGGATCCATGTGGTTTAGAAAAAGAACACACATGCAATGAAATCTAGTGGATCCATGTGTTTTATGAAAAGAACACACATTCAATGACATCTAGTGGGTCCATGTGGTTTATGAAAAGAACACACATATAATGACATCTATGGATCCATGTGATTTATGAAAAGAACACACATGTTATGACATCTAGCTGATCCATGTGCTTGAGGGAAAGAACACACATGAAATGACATCTAGTTGAATCCCAGAATGCTGCTATAGTGTTCCTAGACATGTTTGGACACATGCTGGAGTGGCATCATTGCATGTGTTCTTTTGCAAAACCACAATGATGCACATTGATACACACACACACACATCCAAGTGGGGGTGTTGATGTAGCATCTTTGAAACTGGTGATACAATGCATGTTGCAATTGTATCCTAGCATGCTGCTATGGTTCCTAGACATGCATGGTTGGAAACATGCTAGAGTGGCATCATTGCATGTGTTCTTTTCCAAAACCACAATGATTCACACTGATACACACATCCAATGACTCTAGTGGATCCATGTAGTTTATGATAAGAACAGACATGGAATGACATCCAGTGGACCCATGTGGTTTTTGAAAAGAACACACATGCAATTACATCTAGTGGGTCCATGTGGTTTAGGAAAAGAACACACATGCAATGACATCTAGTGGATCCATGTGGTTTACGAAAAGAAAACACATACAATGACATCTAGTGAATCCATGTGGTTTATGAAAAGGACACACATGCAATGACATCTAGTGGATCCATGTGGTTTATGAAAAGAACACACATGCAATGGCATCTAGTGGATCCATGTGGTTTATGAAAAGAACACACATACAATAACATCTAGTGGATCCATGTGGTTTATGAAAAGAACACACACCCAATGACATCTAGTGGATCAATGTGGTTTAGGAAAAGAACACACATGCATTAACATCTAGTGGATCCATGTGGTTTATGAAAAGAACACACTTGCAATGACATCTAGTGGATCTATGTGCTTGATGAAAATAACACACATGCAATTACTATAGTGGATCCATGTGGTGTAGGAAAAGAACACATGCAATGACATCTAGTGGATCCATGTGGTTTATGAAAAGAACACACATGCAATGACATCTAGTTGAATCCTGGAATGCTTCTATAGGGTTCCTGGACATGTTTGGACACATGTTGGAGTGGAATCATTGCATGTGTTCTTTTCCAAAACCATAATGATGCACACTAATACACACACACACATAAATGTGGGTGTGGTGATGCATCATCTTTCAAACTGGTGATACAATGCATGTTGTAGTTGAATCCCAGCATGCTGCTAGGGTTCGTCGACTAGTTTGGACACATGCTGGAGTGGCATCATTCCATGTGTTATTTTCCAAAACCACAATGATGCACACTGATACACACACACATCCAATGACTCTACTGGATCCATGTGGTTTATGAAAAGAACACACGTGCATTGACATCTAGTGGATCCATGTGGTTCATGAAAATAACACACATGTAATGAATCCAGTGGATTCATGTGGTTTATGAAAAGAACACACATGCAATGACATCTAGTGGATCCATGTGGTTTAGGAAAAGAACACAGATGCAATGACATCTAGTGGATCCATGTGATTTATGAAAATTACACACATGTAATGACGTCTAGTGGATCCATGTGGTTTATGAAAATAAGACACATGCAATGACTCTAGTGGATCCATGTGGTTTATGAAAATAACACATGTGCAATCACATCTAGTGGATCCATATAGTTTATGAAAAGAACACACATGTAATGACATCTAGTGGATCCATGTGGTTATGAAAAGAATACACCTGCAATGACACTTGTGGATCCAAGTGATGTAGGAAAAGTACACACATGCAATGACATCTAGTGGGTCCATGTGGTTTATGAAAATAACACACATGCAATAACATCTAGTGGAATCCTAGCATGCTGCTATAGGGTTCCTGGACATGTTTGGACACATGCTGGCGTGGCATCATTGCATCCATTCTTTTCTAAAACCATAATGATGCACACTGATACACACACAAATCCAAGTGGGTGTTGTGATGCATCATATTTTCAAAATGGTGATACAATGCATGTTGCAGTTAAATCCCAGCATGCTTCTAGGGTTCATGGACATGTTCGGACACATGCTGGGGTGGCACCATTCCATGTGTTATTTTCCAAAACTACAATGATGCACACTAATACACACACACATCCAATGACTCTAGAGTATCCATGTGGTTTATGAAAAGAACACACATGCAATGACATCTAGTGGATCCATGTGGTTTATGAAAAGAACACACATGAAATGACTCTAGTGGATCCACGTGGTTTATGAAAACAACACACATGCAATGATATCTAGTGGATCCATGTGGTTTAGGAAAAGAACACACATGCAATGACATCTAGTGGATCCATGTGGTTTATTAAAAGAACACACATATAATGGCAGCTAGTGGATCCATGTGGTTTATGAAAAGAACACACATATAATGACATCTAGTTGATCTATGTGCTTTAGGGAAAGAACACACATGCAATCACATCTAGTGGATCTATGTGGTTTACGAAAAGAACACACATGTAATGACATCTAGTGGATCCATGTAATTTATTAAAAGAACACACATGCCATGACTCTATTGGATCCTTGTCGTTTATGAAAAGAACAGACATGCAATGACATCTAGTGGATCCATGTGGTTTAGGAAAGGAACACAGCTGTAATAACATCTAGTGGATCCATTCGGTTTATGAAAAGAACACACATGCAATGACATCTTGTGGATCCATGTGGTTATGAAAATAACACACCTGCAATGACATCTAGTTGAATCCTAGCATGCCGCTATAGGGTTCCTAGACATTTTTGGACACATGCTAGGGTGGCATCATTGCATCTGTTCTTTTCTAAAACCATAATGATGCACACTGATAAACACTCACAAATCCAAGTGGGTGTTGTGATGCATCATCTTTTCAAACTGGTGATACAATGTATGTTGAAATTAAATCCCAGCATACTTCTAGGGTTCATGGACATGTTTGGACACATACTGGAGTGGCATCATTGCATGTGTTCTTTTCCAAAACTACAATGATGCACACTGATACACACACACACATCCAATGACTCTAGAGTATCCATGTGGTTTATGAAAAGAACACACATGAAATGACTCTAGTGCATCCATGTGGTTTATGAAAAGAACACACATGTAATGACATCTAATGGATCCATGTGGTTATGAAAAGAATAGACCTGCAATGACTCTTGTGGATCCAAGTGGTGTAGGAAAAGAACACAGATGGAATGACATCTAGTGGATCCATGTGGTTTATGAAAAGATCACACATGCAATGACATTTAGTGGATCCATGTGGTTTAGAAAAAGAACACACATGCAATGAAATCTAGTGGATCCATGTGTTTTATGAAAAGAACACACATTCAATGACATCTAGTGGGTCCATGTGGTTTATGAAAAGAACACACATATAATGACATCTAGTGGATCCATGTGATTTATGAAAAGAACACACATGTTATGACATCTAGTTGATCCATGTGCTTGAGGGAAAGAACACACATGAAATGACATCTAGTTGAATCCCAGAATGCTGCTATAGTGTTCCTAGACATGTTTGGACACATGCTGGAGTGGCATCATTGCATGTGTTCTTTTGCAAAACCACAATGATGCACACTGATACACACACACATCCAAGTGGGGGTGTTGATGTAGTATCTTTGAAACTGGTGATACAATGCATGTTGCAATTGTATCCTCGCATGCTGCTATGGTTCCTAGACATGCATGGTTGGAAACATGCTAGAGTGGCATTATTGCATGTGTTCTTTTCCAAAACCACAATGATTCACACTGATACACACATCCAATGACTCTAGTGGATCCATGTAGTTTATGATAAGAACAGACATGGAATGACATCCAGTGGACCCATGTGGTTTTTGAAAAGAACACACATGCAATTACATCTAGTGGGTCCATGTGGTTTAGGAAAAGAACACACATGCAATGACATCTAGTGGATCCATGTGGTTTACGAAAAGAAAACACATACAATGACATCTAGTGAATCCATGTGGTTTATGAAAAGGACACACATGCAATGACATCTAGTGGATCCATGTGGTATATGAAAAGAACACACATGCAATGGCATCTAGTGGATCCATGTGGTATATGAAAAGAACACACATGCAATGGCATCTAGTGGATCCATGTGGTTTATGAAAAGAACACACATACAATAACATCTAGTGGATCCATGTGGTTTATGAAAACAACACACACCCAATGACATCTAGTGGATCAATGTGGTTTAGGAAAAGAACACACATGCATTACCATCTAGTGGATCCATGTGGTTTATGAAAAGAACACACTTGCAATGACATCTAGTGGATCTATGTGCTTGATGAAAATAACACACATGCAATGACTATAGTGGATCCATGTGGTGTAGGAAAAGAACACATGCAATGACATCTAGTGGATCCATGTGGTTTATGAAAAGAACACACATGCAATGACATCTAGTTGAATCCTGGAATGCTTCTATAGGGTTCCTGGACATGTTTGGACACATGTTGGAGTGGAATCATTGCATGTGTTCTTTTCCAAAACCATAATGATGCACACTAATACACACACACATAAATGTGGGTGTGGTGATGCATCATATTTCAAACTGGTGATACAATGCATGTTGTAGTTGAATCCCAGCATGCTGCTAGGGTTCGTCGACTAGTTTGGACACATGCTGGAGTGGCATCATTGCATGTGTTATTTTCCAAAACCACAATGATGCACACTTATACACACACACATCCAATGACTCTACTGGATCCATGTGGTTTATGAAAAGAACACACGTGCATTGACATCTAGTGGATCCATGTGGTTCATGAAAATAACACACATGTAATGAATCCAGTGGATTCATCTGGTTTATGAAAAGAACACACATGCAATGACATTTAGTGGATCCATGTGGTTTAGGAAAAGAACACAGATGCAATGACATCTAGTGGATCCATGTGATTTATGAAAATAACACACATGTAATGACGTCTAGTGGATCCATGTGGTTTATGAAAATAAGACACATGCAATGAGTCTAGTGGATCCATGTGGTTTATGAAAATAACACATGTGCAATCACATCTAGTGGATCCATATAGTTTATGAAAAGAACACACATGTAATGACATCTAGTGGATCCATGTGGTTATGAAAAGAATACACCTGCAATGACACTTGTGGATCCAAGTGGTGTAGGAAAAGTACACACATGCAATGACATCTAGTGGGTCCATGTGGTTTATGAAAATAACACACATGCAATAACATCTAGTGGAATCCTAGCATGCTGCTATAGGGTTCCTGGACATGTTTGGACACATGCTGGCGTGGCATCATTGCATCCGTTCTTTTCTAAAACCATAATGATGCACACTGATACACACACAAATCCAAGTGGGTGTTGTGATGCATCATATTTTCAAAATGGTGATACAATGCATGTTGCAGTTAAATCCCAGCATGCTTCTAGGGTTCATGGACATGTTCGGACACATGCTGGGGTGGCACCATTCCATGTGTTATTTTCCAAAACTACAATGATGCACACTAATACACACACACATCCAATGACTCTAGAGTATCCATGTGGTTTATGAAAAGAACACACATGCAATGACATCTAGTGGATCCATGTGGTTTATGAAAAGAACACACATGAAATGACTCTAGTGGATCCACGTGGTTTATGAAAACAACACACATGCAATGATATCTAGTGGATCCATGTGGTTTAGGAAAAGAACACACATGCAATGCCATCTAGTGGATCCATGTGGTTTATTAAAAGAACACACATATAATGGCAGCTAGTGGATCCATGTGGTTTATGAAAAGAACACACATATAATGACATCTAGTTGATCTATGTGCTTTAGGGAAAGAACACACATGCAATCACATCTTGTGGATCTATGTGGTTTACGAAAAGAACACACATGTAATGACATCTAGTGGATCCATGTAATTTATTAAAAGAACACACATGCCATGACTCTATTGGATCCTTGTCATTTATGAAAGAACAGACATGCAATGACATCTAGTGGATCCATGTGGTTTAGGAAAAGAACACACCTGCAATAACATCTAGTGGATCCATTCGGTTTATGAAAAGAACACACATGCAATGACATCTTGTGGATCCATGTGGTTATGAAAATAACACACCTGCAATGACATCTAGTTGAATCCTAGCATGCCGCTATCGGGTTCCTAGACATTTTTGGACACATGCTAGGGTGGCATCATTGCATCTGTTCTTTTCTAAAACCATAATGATGCACACTGATAAACACTCACAAATCCAAGTGGGTGTTGTGATGCATCATCTTTTCAAACTGGTGATACAATGCATGTTGAAATTAAATCCCAGCATACTTCTAGGGTTCACGGACATGTTTGGACACATACTGGAGTGGCATCATTGCATGTGTTCTTTTCCAAAACTACAATGATGCACACTGATACACACACACACATCCAATGACTCTAGAGTATCCATGTGGTTTATGAAAAGAACACACATGAAATGACTCTAGTGCATCCATGTGGTTTACGAAAAGAACACACATGCAATGATATCTACTGGATCCATGTGGTTTAGGAGAAGAACACACATGCAATGACATCAAGTGAATCCATGTGGTTTATGAAAAAACACACATATAATGACATCTAGTGGATCCATGTGATTTATGAAAAGAACACACATGTTATGACATCTAGTTGATCCATGTGCTTGAGGGAAAGAACACACATGCAATGACATCTAGTTGAATCCCAGAATGCTGCTATAGGGTTCCTAGACATCTTTGGACACATGCTGGAGTGGCATCATTGCATGTATTCTTTTCCTAAACCACAATGATGAAAACTGATACACACACATCCAAGTGGTTTTGGTGATGCAGCATCTTTCAAACCGGTGATACAATTCAAGTTGTAGTTGAATCGCAGCATGCTACTAGGATTCCTGGATATCTTTGGACACATGTTAGAGTGGCATTATTGCATGTGTTCCTTTCCAAAACCACAATGAGGCACTCTTATACACGCACAAACATATCCAATGAGTCTAGTGGATCCATCTAGTTTATGAAAATAACAAACATGCAATGACATCTAGTGGATCCATGTGGTTTAGGAAAAGAACACACATGCAATGACATCTAGTGGATCCATGTGGTTTATGAAAAGAACACACATGCAATGACATCTAGTGGATCCATGTGGTTTAGGAAAATAACACACATGCAATGACATCTAATTGATCCATGTGGTTTCTGGAAAGAATACACATGCAATGACATTGTGGGGCCCCTGGATTAATCCTCCGAGGATCCCTGTTATGCATACAACCACGATCCCATGATCAGTTAGTCGTGGCACATAACCGACAAGTATCATTACAATATCCGAAAACATACCGAATTACAAGACTTACATAGGTGCCATTCTGGCTACATTGATAATCATCAGCGGAACTTCATCTATCGAAGAGCCCGATCCATGCCTTAACGATCATGCAACTCACTAGGAGAACGTACTATCTCGCATAGTCATCCGCTTCACCTTCTTCTTGAGATCTGACCAAGTTAATAGCTATGGACAATGCCAGTGAGTACTTTGAATGTACTCGCAAACCACCTTAATAGAATAATAAAACAAGAGGATATGCAATATAGCTGTGGCAGTAGGTGGGCTCCAAGGGAGGTTCTTTTCTCAAATAGTTTCTCTTGTAGATATAGCATCTACATAACTTTGTTGAAAAAAATTTGCAAAACATTTTGGAAACCATTTTGAACATTAGACCTAGGTCACCCATTTGTTCCTTTCTCCTGGTCATCCCATGACCAAGCTCCTTTCATTCCTTTCTGACCATCCCATGGTCAAAATCTTTCTCCTTTTCGACCATCCCATGGTCAAAATATTTTCAAAGATTTTGCTTTTCCGAAATCCTTTTTGAAAACAAAACCAGCACCGCTCTACAGAAGTTTGTCCAACCCGTCCTTAACAACGGACACGGCTATTCGGATAGATTTACACTCTTCAGAGGTTATACACTTTACCCACACCATCCGGGTACACTACCCTGATCTTCACTGATCGTGGGTCGAGTAACCGATCAAGACTCTCCGTATGCCCACTCTAGTATAAGTGCCTACCCTATGAGTGTTAATCCCCTCAAAACCAGGACGTCGGGTACCGAGGACCAACCGGAGCACTTTTTCCACTTCTCGAGTGTGCGCTTTCAATGAGGGGCTCATAATAATGCGTGGAGGCTAGCAGACCCTTCGTTCCTTCTCCAGGTCGATGTCCCACATGGACCTTTATCGGAGGAGGCCCACCCTCCAGGTACCCCCTGTAGTAGTTACGAGGCCGCTTATACCGGAATAAACAACCATCAAATCCAGCCCTGTCCCATTCTAGAGTAATGTGGTTGCACAGGGTTGAGTTGTTATAGCTAAACTGCAAAGAACCGGGTGTGTTTTTGTAAACCTTTTTCCTCCATCTTTTCTTCAGCATTTTGTAAAACAAAACCTTTTTCTTTCTCAACATCTCTTGGGAGGTCCCACCTCACCAAGGTTTTATCATAAAACATTTGGTAAAACTTTTTCCGGGGTCTTCCCATCCTCTAGCTTTTGCTTCGGCTAAAACAAGGTCTCCAAGGGGTGTGGTGTGTTACACCATCTACCATACTAGGGATAAGTAGGTGTCATCAACGGGGTTGTACTTATTAGTACAAAAGTGTAATAGTTCGGAGGAGCCAAACCACTACCATATATACATCAACATAAGGTAAAACAATGCATTTTTTAATAAACAGAAGATAAAACATGCATAAGTAAAACAGGAGGACAAGGCTTATGAGCAAGAAGGTGGCTTGCCTGATGATCAGTAATATGGAAATATGTCCCTGGACTTCTTCTTAGAAAACCATAATAACCAATAAAAATAACCATCTTCCGATCTCCGATTTCACCGCAACTATCATCGTCAAGATAGCACATGCAAGCAAACCAAACCACAATCAGCACAAGGCATACAAACAACAATACATCCAGAAAACAAAGAGCGATTCAAGGTTATAAATCATTCGTTCTTAGGAAGAATGGATTTAATAGGATTGGCCTTGTCTTGGAAATATGGAAGGAAATCCCCTTAGGATTTATAGCCGAGGAACTACCTAAGAGAGGTTTTGGAACAAGGGCATATTCTATAAGGTACCATTATAAAAACATGATACCAACAAATAGGTATTGATAAAATGAAACCAACAAAAGTGGTTTCACTACTTGATCAATTACCAAAGATTTATAGTGATTTTTATAGTGAATAAGACTCTAGTTTTAGGAAATAATTCACCAGAGAAGTTCTGTGGCCCCAAAAATTATTTCCTTCGGTGGTTAGGTAGGGCTTGATGTACTTGCTCACTGAGATTTGGAATCAAGTCAAGATAATTACAGAATGCCCTCAGGAAATTCCCAAAGGCAATTCTATAGCTATTTTGTCTTTTTCACCAAATTATATCTACGAAGGATTTTGAGTTCATTCAAAGGACACACTTTAGGCATTCAGAATAACTTTCTGTAGAATTTGGAATCAACCCTTTTGGAGTTGTCAAACTCCTAGAGTGTTTTATTTAGTGACAATACCTCTTATAGAAGGATTTAATTCACTAAAATTCAACAGAGGGTCAATAATTCCTTATCTCCTGGTTTTGGACAGGTATTCATGGTACACTTCTCTGGGAGTTGGAATGAGTCTAATAGGTGCTGTAGATATGCCTAGGGGATTTTTTAAAGTCATATCTGCATTGTTTTTGTTATTTTTGTTACAAGCAAAGCACAGATCAACAAGGCATTAGATAAATGTTCTCTAATAGGTAGACCCACCACCTTTCAGAGGGACTTGGATTTACTCCATTTGGGGATGTGAATCTCCCTGAGGGATTTAAGGAGTGTTTTCAATACTTCTGGGTAATTGATTTAATATATTTAATCCATACATATTTTGAGCTAACCAAGGGTACTAGGTGTTAGGGAAAACATCCATGTACTTAATAGAATTTAGATCTGGGCAAAATATTGTCATTTCCATTTTTATTTGGATTTAAACCTAGCAGGTAGATTTTCGAATTAAAATATCTGCTAAAAAGAAAAAGGAAAATAACTGAAGTGGGACGGGTCTGCTAGGGAGTTGGGCCAGGAAGGAGGAATCGACCTACGGGTGGCGACGCCGCGCGCGGGACGATCCCATTCGAACCCGCCAGGTGGGGCTTGGCGGTCCGCCGGATAGGGGCGGCGAAGGGGTATCGAGGAACGATGGCCGTTCGATTAAAATCGAATTGACGGCCCCTGCTCATCCCCTTCCTCTCGACGCTGGTGATGGAAGAAAACCCTAGCAGAGGGCGTGGTAGCACGGAGGAGGCTTACCGGAGGAAGGAGGGGAGCCGCGGAGGTGAAGTGGATCTCCAGGGAGGTCCCGACAAGGGGCGGAACGAGGTAGTTCTCCGTCGGTGAGGGGCTTGCACGAGATCGACCGGAAGGATAGCTTCGGGAGCTCGCTGGCAAGGGGGTTCTGGTTGTTCTTGAGAAGAGAGGGAAGGACGGTTAGAAACAGGGGATCGAGGGGAGCTCGGTGTGGCCACATATAGTGAGAGAGGGGCAAGGAGGAGAGGTCCCTGCTCGAATCCATGGGGGAGGCCGAAGCTTCTTCTCCCTCTCTCTCACGGGAAGGAGAGGACAGGGGAGAGGGAGTGGTACTTGGGGGAGGTGAGTGGGAGTGGGAGGGGGAGAAATGAGGGAGCATGAGAGAGTGGGGTGGCCTCTGGCCATTTATACCGAGAGGGAGTAGTCCATGGGGGACTAGGTCCATTTGAGGGGAAGGGAGGGAGGTGTGAAACCAGGGGGAGGATGTTGTGGGCAGGGAGAGTGGTTTCTGGTCAGGCTGCAGGTCAGAGAGGAGGAGTGGTAGCAGCTGTGAGTTAATACAAGGCAAGATGTGACATAACCATGTGTTTCTCTCCTCTTCCAAGCACTAAAGGACAAGGGGAAGGGGTGCTACAGTGCTAGGGCTATAGTGCACACGACTAGGAGGTGTGAGTTGTGCGAGGGAAGCTTGCTTGACTAGGTTGGTAAAGTTATGTGGTGTTTTGAGTGGAGGGTTTGCTTGGATTGCAAAATTGATCAACTACATTATTATGAAGGAAGTATCAAAAGTTGTCTTTGGCAATATGGTAGGATGGCACTAATGGGTAGATATGGTCAAGACTCACCTCCAGGAATTATTTGGGATTTTTCAAATGAGTTTTTATCCACTTAAAGTCATTTATTCGAAAAGTACAGAAGTAGTTTCTGGGATATCATTTGATAATTTTACATTGGACAAAGTTGTTTTTTGATGTGGTATGATCCCAAATGTGAATACACACCTAGGGGAATTTTCCCAAAATTTATTGGGGCTTTAAAGTATTTAAAACATTTATTATTCAATTTCTGCCATTTAAGAAAATAGGCAAAAAGAAATAATAAAGCTCTTCAAAAATATTTATTTTTGAAGTTGGAAGTTAGGGTATGATATATGGGTCTCAATTGAGCCAAAAGTTGAGGAAGTGTTTTGGCAAAAACCAAACTTTCCTTTATGGAAGAAGTTTTGGAGGTTTTGCCTATTAAAGGAATTTGAATTATTTTGGTCCATAATAATTATTGATAATTATTTATAAATCTTGGTGATCAGGGTAGATGATATAGACAAGGTGTAGCAAGCATTTTCAACCTTGGGATTGGAGAATCCAAGTTGATTTTTGGTGGAATACCCTAGATTAGGGATCTAGGGTGGTGTTAATTTCATACCATCAAAACATGGTTGTATCTAGGAGTTCAGATCTCCCCTTGGGGCATGGGATAGATGGATGGATAGACCAAGTGATTTAGTTTTCAATGGTGTAGGGGTTTGAGCTTCATCCTGCTTGAGCTCACCAAGACAGGATTTCATACTTTGGATAAAATAAGCCTGCCAAAGCAGATTATCAACTAGCCTTCAAAACCTTGTGGTTTTAAGAAGAACAAAGATCCACTTGGAACAAGTGAATTAGGTATTGATAGACCTATATGAGTAGAA
This sequence comes from Avena insularis, assembly GCA_023614405.1. Taxonomy (NCBI): domain Eukaryota; kingdom Viridiplantae; phylum Streptophyta; class Magnoliopsida; order Poales; family Poaceae; genus Avena; species Avena insularis. The sequence goes on from CM042686.1 coordinate 319,758,965, forward strand.
CACAACCATGCAGAGATTTGGTCCATAGAAGGTTGGATGATGGTGTGAGCTTCTATCAAATTAGGCATGTTGACTAGATTTGCAGGAATAGTTATTTTCTTGCCTGCAAAACCATCAAGAACAAGTGGGTTGGAGGATTATCTAAACAAGGGAAAGAGTGGGCCTTGGTAGTACTTATGATGGTTAACAATATGGTTCAGATGCATTTTCAAAAATGCACAAGGGTTGAGAAGGGGAGGCATTCAAAAAGGTGATGTTGGAAATAATTTTCCACACTGCCAAATTTGGAAGATTTGGGATTTTTTGACTAGAGCATGAGAGGGAATGTTTTCGAGGGGTTGGAAGGTACCCAAGCATCATCAAGTGTATGATGTTGAAGTGTAGATTTAGTAGGAAGGATCCTTCCTTGATGCTGGTCTTCCTTGACTTGGAAACTTCTAGAAGGGATATCTTCAGAGTTGATCTGGTTAAGGGTTTTAGATGATCACCTAGTATCTAGAGATTAGATCTTTCTTTGTAATCTTGCCCAGGGTGTGGAGATTTGGAAACCTCTTGATCCTAGTGATGAGCTCCTAGGGTAGCTCATACTATCTCCTCAGCAGACAAATCAAGCAGCAGATCAAGGCAACTCATCTTACAAACAAATCAACTACTATTAGGGTTAACATCAAGCCTAGCTTGAGGTAAGGTTGATGCATTTTGAAGATGTTGTATTTTGAATAGGATGAGAGTCCTTGGTATCTCTACCAAGAGTAGAATTCAAAAGCATCAAAAAAAGGTTTTGTTATATCTAGAGATAAGAATAGTAGAAGGTTCTATCTTGAAGACATAAGGTGATTATGTTATATAGCTCTCCATAGTTTGATCAATAGAAGCTACTAAAATAGTTGGTTTGCAAAGGCTTCTTGGCTCAAGTTTTGAAATGCCAGAACATTTGAGAATATGGAAATTAAACCAAGACTGTTTTGGGAAGTAGCTTTTGTCAACTAGTGTTAAGGTAAGGAGTCTATCATCTAATACACATTCATATGCATAATCATATCCAAACAACAAGCAAACACTTCAGCATTAAACAAGAAAAAGTTTTTGTTCCCCCTGATTTTTGTATTCTGGACAACTAATCAGGGTTGCTGAAATTGGGATGTTACAGACATCTAGTGGATCCATGTGGTTTTTGAAAATAATAGACATGCAATAACTCTAGTGGATCCATGTGGTTTATGAAAATAATACACATGCAATTAAATCTAGTGGATCCATGTCATTTAGGAAAAGAACACACATGCAATGACTTCTAGTGGATCCATGTGGTTTGTGAAAAGAACACACATGTAATGACATCTAGTGGATCCATGTGGTTTATGAAAAGAACAAACATGCAATGAATCTACTGGATCCATGTGGTTTATCAAAACAACACACGTGCAATGACATCTAGTGAATCAATGTGGTTTAGGAAAAGAACACACATGCAAACACATCTAGTTGATCCATCTGGTTTATGAAAATAACAGACATGCAATGCCATCTAGTGGATCCATGTGGTTTATGAAAAGAACACAAATGCAATGAAATCTAGTGGATCCATGTTGTTTATGAAAATAAAACACATGCAATGACATCTAGTGTATCCATGTGGTTTATGAAAATAAAACACACGCAATGACATCTAGTGTATCCATGTGGTTGATGAAAAGAACACACAAGCAATGAAATAGAGTGGATCCATGTGGTTTATGAAAAGAACACACATGCAATGACATCTAGTGGATCCATGTGGTTTATGAAAAGAACACACATGTAATGACATCTAGTGGATCCATGTGGTTTATGAAAAGAACAAACATGCAATGACTCTAGTAGATCCATGTGGTTTATCAAAATAACACACATGGAATTACATCTAGTGAATCAATGTGGTTTAGGAAAAGAACACACATGCAAACACATCTAACGGATCCATCTGGTTTATGAAAAGAACACACATGCAATGCCATCTAGTGGATCCATGTGGTTTATGAAAAGAACACACATGCAATGACATCTAGTGGATGCATGTCGTTTAGGAAAAAAACACACATGCAATGACATCTAGTGGATCCATGTGGTTTATGAAAATAAAACACATGCACTGACATCTAGTGTATCCATGTGGTTTATGAAAAGAACACACAAGCAATGACGTATAGTGGATCCATGTGGTTTATGAAAAGAACACACATGCAATGACATCTAGTGGATACATGTGGTTTATGAAAAGAACAAACATGCAATGATTCTAGTGGATCAATGTGGTTTATGAAAAGAACACACATGCAATGACATCTAGTAGATTCATGTGGTTTATGAAAAGAACACACATGCGATGACATCTAGTGGATCCATGTGGTTTAGGAAAAGAACACACATGCAATGACATCTAGTGGATCCATGTTGTTTATGAAAAGAACACACATGCAATGACATCTAGTGGATCCATGTGGTTTAGGAAAAGAACACACATGCAATTACATCTAGTTGATCCATGCGTTTTATGAATATACACATGCAATGTATCTAGTGGATCCATGTGGTTTATGAAAATAACAGACATGCAATGTCTCTAGTGGATCCATGTGGTTTATGAAAATAACACACATGTAATGACATCTAGTGGATCCATGTGGTTTATTAAAAGAACACACATGCAATGACTCTAGTGGATCCATGTGGTTTATCAAAAGAACACACGTGCAGTGACATCTAGTGGATAAATGTGGTTTATGAAAAGAACACAAATGCAATAACATCTAGTGGATCCATGTGGTTTATGAAAAGGACACACAGGCAATGCCATCTAGTGGATCTATGTGGTTTATGAAAAGAACACACATGCAATAACATCTAGTGGATACATGTGGTTTATGAAAAGAACACGCATGCAATGACTCTAGTGGATCGATGTGGTTTATGAAAAGAACACACATGCAATGACATCTAGTGGATTCATGTGGTTTATGAAAAGAACACACATGCAATGACATCTAGTGGATCCATCTGGTTTATAAAAATAACACACATGCAATGACATCTAGTGGATCCATGTGGTTTAGGAAAAGAACACACATGCAATGACATCTAGTGGATCCATGTTGTTTATGAAAAGAACACACATGCAATGACATCTAGTGGATCCATGTGGTTTAGGAAAAGAACACACATGCAATTACATCTAGTGTATCCATGTGGTTTATGAAAATACTCATGCAATGCATCTAGTGGATCCATGTGGTTTATGAAAATAACAGACATGCAATGACTCTAGTGGATCCATTTGGTTTATGAAAATAACACACACATGTAATGACATCTATTGGATCCATGTGGTTTATTAAAAGAACACACATGTAATGAGATCTAGTGGATCCATGTGGTTTATGAAAAGAACAAACATGCAATGACTCTAGTGGATCCATGTGGTTTATCAAAAGAACACACGTGCAATGACATCTAGTGGATAAATGTGGTTTATGAACAGAACACAAATGCAATAACATCCAGTGGATCCATGTGGTTTATGAAAAGGACACACAGGCAATGCCATCTAGTGGATCCATGTGGTTTATGAAAAGAACACACATGTAATAACATCTAGTGGATACATGTGGTTTATGAAAAGAACACACATGCAATGACTCTAGTGGATCGATGTGGTTTATGAAAAGGACACACATGCAATGACATCTAGTGGATTCATGTGGTTTATGAAAAGAACACACATGCAATGACATCTAGTGGATCCATCTGGTTTATAAAAATAGCACACATGCAATGACATCTAGTGGATCCATGTGGTTTAGGAAAAGAACACACATGCAATGACATCTAGTGGATCCATGTTGTTTACGAAAAGAACACACATGCAATGACATCTAGTGGATACAGGTGGTTTATGAAAAGAACACACATGCAATGACTCTAGTGGATCGATGTGGTTTATTAAAAGAACACACATGCAATGACACTAGTGGATTCATGTGGTTTATGAAAAGAACACACATGCAATGACATCTAGTGGATCCATCTGGTTTAGGAAAAGAACACACATGCAATTACATCTAGTGTATCCATGTGGTTTATAAAAATACACATGCAATGCATGTAGTGGATCCATGTGGTTTATGAAATTAACAGACATGCAATGACTCTAGTGGATCCATTTGGTTTATGAAAATAACACACACATGTAATGACATCTATTGGATCCATGTGGTTTATTAAAAGAACACACATGTAATGAGATCTAGTGGATCCATGTGGTTTATGAAAAGAACAAACATGCAATGACTCTAGTGGATTCATGTGGTTTATCAAAAGAACACACGTGCAATGACATCTAGTGGATAAATGTGGTTTATGAAAAGAACACAAATGCAATAAGATCTAGTGGATCCATGTGGTTTATGAAAAGGACACACATGCAATGCCATATAGTGGATCCATGTGGTTTATGAAAAGAACAAACATGCAATGACTCTAGTGGATCCATGTGGTTTATAAAAAGAACACACGTGCAATGACATCTAGTGAATCAATGTGGTTTAGGAAAAGAACACACATGCAAACACATCTAGTGGATCCATCTGGTTTATGAAAATAACACACATGCAATGCCATCTAGTGGATCCATGTGGTTTCTGAAAAGAACACACATGCAATGCCATCTAGTGGATCCATGTGGTTTATGAAAATAAAACACATGCACTGACATCTAGTGTATCCATGTGGTTTATGAAAAGAACACACAAGCAATGACGTATAGTGGATCCATGTGGTTTATGAAAAGAACACACATGCAATGACATCTAGTGGATACATGTGGTTTATGAAAAGAACAAACATGCAATGATTCTAGTGGATCAATGTGGTTTATGAAAAGAACACACATGCAATGACATCTAGTAGATTCATGTGGTTTATGAAAAGAATACACATGCGATGACATCTAGTGGATCCATGTGGTTTAGGAAAAGAACACACATGCAATGACATCTAGTGGATCCATGTTGTTTATGAAAAGAACACACATGCAATGACATCTAGTGGATCCATGTGGTTTAGGAAAAGAACACACATGCAATTACATCTAGTTGATCCATGCGTTTTATGAATATACACATGCAATGTATCTAGTGGATCCATGTGGTTTATGAAAATAACAGACATGCAATGACTCTAGTGGATCCATGTGGTTTATGAAAATAACACACATGTAATGACATCTAGTGGATCCATGTGGTTTATTAAAAGAACACACATGCAATGACTCTAGTGGATCCATGTGGTTTATCAAAAGAACACACGTGCAGTGACATCTAGTGGATAAATGTGGTTTATGAAAAGAACACAAATGCAATAACATCTAGTGGATCCATGTGGTTTATGAAAAGGACACACAGGCAATGCCATCTAGTGGATCTATGTGTTTTATGAAAAGAACACACATGCAATAACATCTAGTGGATACATGTGGTTTATGAAAAGAACACACATGCAATGACTCTAGTGGATCGATGTGGTTTATGAAAAGGACACACATGCAATGACATCTAGTGGATTCATGTGGTTTATGAAAAGAACACACATGCAATGACATCTAGTGGATCCATCTGGTTTATAAAAATAGCACACATGCAATGACATCTAGTGGATCCATGTGGTTTAGGAAAAGAACACACATGCAATGACATCTAGTGGATCCATGTTGTTTACGAAAAGAACACACATGCAATGGCATCTAGTGGATACAGGTGGTTTATGAAAAGAACACACATGCAATGACTCTAGTGGATCGATGTGGTTTATTAAAAGAACACACATGCAATGACATCTAGTGGATTCATGTGGTTTATGAAAAGAACACACATGCAATGACATCTAGTGGATCCATCTGGTTTAGGAAAAGAACACACATGCAATTACATCTAGTGTATCCATGTGGTTTATAAAAATACACATGCAATGCATGTAGTGGATCCATGTGGTTTATGAAATTAACAGACATGCAATGACTCTAGTGGATCCATTTGGTTTATCAAAAGAACACACGTGCAATGACATCTAGTGGATAAATGTGGTTTATGAAAAGAACACAAATGCAATAAGATCTAGTGGATCCATGTGGTTTATGAAAAGGACACACATGCAATGCCATATAGTGGATCCATGTGGTTTATGAAAAGAACAAACATGCAATGACTCTAGTGGATCCATGTGGTTTATAAAAAGAACACACGTGCAATGACATCTAGTGAATCAATGTGGTTTAGGAAAAGAACACACATGCAAACACATCTAGTGGATCCATCTGGTTTATGAAAATAACACACATGCAATGCCATCTAGTGGATCCATGTGGTTTCTGAAAAGAACACACATGCAATGCCATCTAGTGGATGCATGTCGTTTAGGAAAAGAACACACATGCAATACCATCTCGAGGACCAATGTGGTTTATGAAAAGAACACGCATGGAATGACATCTAGTAGATTCATGTGGTTTATGAAAAGAACACACATGCAATGACATCTAGTGGATCCATGTGGTTTATGAAAAGAACACACATGAAATGACTCTAGTGGATCCATGTGGTTTAGGAAAAGAACACACATGCAATGACATCTAGTGGATCCATGTTGTTTATGAAAAGAACACACATGCAATGACATCTAGTGGATCCATGTGGTTTAGGAAAAGAACACACATGCAATTACATCTAGTTGATCCATGTGTTTTATGAAAATACACATGCAATGTATCTAGTGGATCCATGTGGTTTATGAAAATAACAGACATGCAATGACTCTAGTGGATCCATGTGGTTTATGAAAATAACACACATGTAATGACATCTAGTGGATCCATGTGGTTTATTAAAAGAACACACATGTACTGAGATCTGGTGGATCCATGTGGTTTATGAAAAGAACAAACATGCAATGACTCTAGTGGATCCATGTGGTTTATCAAAAGAACACACGAGCAATGACATCTAGTGGATAAATGTGGTTTGTGAAAAGAACACAAATGCAATAACATCCAGTGGATCCATGTGGTTTATGAAAAGGACACACAGGCAATGCCATCTAGTGGATCCATGTGGTTTATGAAAAGAACACACATGCAATAACATCTAGTGGATATATGTGGTTTATGAAAAGAACACACATGCAATGACTCTAGTGGATCGATGTGGTTTATGAAAAGAGCACACATGCAATGACATCTAGTGGATTCATGTGGTTTATGAAAAGAACACACATGCAATGACATCTAGTGGATCCATCTGGTTTATAAAAATAACACACATGCAATGACATCTAGTGGATCCATGTGGTTTAGGAAAAGAACACACATGCAATGACATCTAGTGGATACATGTGGTTCATGAAAAGAACACACATGCAATGACTCTAGTGGAGCAATGTGGTTTATAAAAAGAACACACATGCAATGACATCTAGTGGATCCATGTTGTTTATGAAAAGAACACGCATGCAATGACATCTAGTGGATCCATGTGGTTTAGGAAAAGAACACACATGCAATTACATATAGTTGATCCATGCGTTTTATGAAAATACACATGCAATGTATCTAGTGGATCCATGTGGTTTATGAAAATAACAGACATGCAATGACTCTAGTGGATCCATGTTGTTTATGAAAAGAACACACATGCAATGACATCTAGTGGATCCATGTGGTTTAGGAAAAGAACACACATGCAATTACATCTAGTTGATCCATGTGTTTTATGAATATACACATGCAATGTATCTAGTGGATCCATGTGGTTTATGAAAATAACAGACATGCAATGACTCTAGTGGATCCATGTGGTTTATGAAAATAACACGCATGTAATGACATCTAGTGGATCCATGTGGTTTATTAAAAGAACACACATGTAATGAGATCTGGTGGATCCATGTGGTTTATGAAAAGAACAAACATCCAATGACTCTAGTGGATCCATGTGGTTTATCAAAAGAACACACGTGAAATGACATCTAGTGGATAAATGTGGTTTATGAAAAGAACACAAATGCAATAACATCCAGTGGATCCATGTGGTTTATTAAAAGGACACACATGCAATGCCATCTAGTGGATCCATGTGGTTTATGAAAAGAACACACATGCAATGACATCTAGTGGATTCATGTGGTTTATGAAAACAACACACATGCAATGACATCTCGTGGATCCATCTGGTAAAAATAACACACATGCAATGACATCTAGTGGATCCATGTGGTTTAGGAAAAGAACACACATGCAATGACATCTAGTGGATCCATGTTGTTTATGAAAAGAACACACATGCAATCACATCTAGTGGATCCATGTGGTTTAGGAAAAGAACACACATGCAATTACATCTAGTGTATCCATGTGGTTTATGAAAATACACATGCAATGCATCTAGTGGATCCATGTGGTTTATGAAATTAACAGACTTGCAATGACTCTAGTGGATCCATTTGGTTTATGAAAATAACACACACATGTAATGACATCTATTAGATCCATGTGGTTTATTAAAAGAACACACATGTAATGAGATCTAGTGGATCCATGTGGTTTATGAAAAGAACAAACATGCAATGACTCTAGTGGATTCATGGGGTTTATCAAAAGAACACACGTGCAATGACATCTAGTGGATAAATGTGGTTTATGAAAAGAACACAAATGCAATAACATCTAGTGGATCCATGTGGTTTATGAAAAGGACACACATGCAATGCCATATAGTGGATCCATGTGGTTTATGAAAAGAACAAACATGCAATGACTCTAGTGGATCCATGTGGTTTATAAAAAGAACACACGTGCAATGACATCTAGTGAATCAATTTGTGTTTAGGAAAAGAACACACATGCAAACACATCTAGTGGATCCATCTGGTTTATGAAAAGAACACACATGCAATGCCATCTAGTGGATCCATGTGGTTTATGAAAAGAACACACATGCAATGCCATCTAGTGGATGCATGTCGTTTAGGAAAAGAACACACATGCAATGCCATCTCGAGGATCAATGTGGTTTATGAAAAGAACACACATGCAATGACATCTAGTAGATTCATGTGTTTTATGAAAAGAACACAGATGCAATGACATCTAGTGGATCCATGTGGTTTAGGAAAAGAACACACATGCAATGACATCTAGTGGATCCATGTTGTTTATGAAAAGAACACACATGCAATGACATCTAGTGGATCCATGTGGTTTAGGAAAAGAACACACATGCAATTACATCTAGTTGATCCATGTGTTTTATGAAAATACACATGCAATGTATCCAGTGGATCCATGTGGTTTATGAAAATAACAGACATGTAATGACTCTAGTGGATCCATGTGGTTTATGAAAATAACACACATGTAATGACATCTAGTGGATCCATGTGGTTTATTAAAAGAACACGCATGGAATGAGATCTGGTGGATCCATGTGGTTTATGAAAAGAACAAACATGCAATTACTCTAGTGGATCCATGTGGTTTATCAAAAGAACACACGTGCAATGACATCTAGTGGATAAATGTGGTTTATGAAAAGAACACAAATGCAATAACATCCAGTGGATCCATGTGGTTTATTAAAAGGACACACAGGCAATGCCATCTAGTGGATCCATGTGGTTTATGAAAAGAACACACATGCAATAACATCTAGTGGATACATGTGGTTTATGAAAAGAACACACATGCAATGACTCTAGTGGATCGATGTGGTTTATGAAAATAACACACATGCAATGACATCTAGTGGATTCATGTGGTTTATGAAAAGAACACACATGCAATGACATCTAGTGGATCCATCTGGTTTATAAAAATAACACACATGCAATGACATCTAGTGGATCCATGTGGTTTAGGAAAAGAACACACATGCAATGACATCTAGTGGATCCATGTTGTTTATGAAAAGAACACACATGCAATGACATCTAGTGGATCCATGGGGTTTAGGAAAAGAACACACATGCAATTACATCTAGTGTATCCATGTGGTTTATGAAAATACACATGCAATGCATCTAGTGGATCCATGTGGTTTATGAAATTAACAGACATGCAATGACTCTAGTGGATCCATTTGGTTTATGAAAATAACACACACATGTAATGACATCTATTGGATCCATGTGGTTTATTAAAAGAACACACATGTAATGAGATCTAGTGGATCCATGTGGTTTATGAAAAGAACAAACATGCAATGACTCTAGTGGATTCATGGGGTTTATCAAAAGAACACACGTGCAATGACATCTAGTGGATAAATGTGGTTTATGAAAAGAACACAAATGCAATAACATCTAGTGGATCCATGTGGTTTATGAAAAGGACACACATGCAATGCCATATAGTGGATCCATGTGGTTTATGAAAAGAACAAACATGCAATGACTCTAGTGGATCCATGTGGTTTATAAAAAGAACACACGTGCAATGACATCTAGTGAATCAATGTGGTTTAGGAAAAGAACACACATGCAAACACATCAAGTGGATCCATATGGTTTATGAAAAGAACACACATGTAATGCTATCTAGTGGATCCATGTGGTTTATGAAAATAACACACATCCAATGCCATCTAGTGGATGCATGTCTTTTAGGAAAAGAACACACATGCAATGACATCTAGTGTATCCATGTGGTTTATGAAAATAGAACACATGCAATGATATCTAGTGTATCCATGTGGTTGATGAAAAGAACACACAAGCAATGACATATAGTGGATCCATGTGGTTTATGAAAATAACACACATGCAATGAAATCTAGTGGATACATGTGGTTTATGAAAAGAACACACATGCAATGACTATAGTGGATAGATGTGGTTTATGAAAAGAACACACATGCAATGACATCTAGTGGATTCATGTGGTTTATGAAAAGAACACAAGTGCAATGACATCTAGTGGATCCATCTGGTTCATAAAAAGAACACACATGGAATGACATCTAGTGGAACCATGTGGTTTAGGAAAAGAACAGACATGCAATAACATCTAGTGGATCCATGTTGTTTATGAAAAGAACACACATGCAATGACATCTAGTGGATCCATGTGGTTTAGGAAAAGAACACACATGCAATTACATCTAGTTAATCCATGCGGTTTATGAAAATACACATGCAATGCATCTAGTGGATCCATGTGGTTTATGAAAATAACAAACATGCAATGACTCTAGTGGATCCATGTGGTTTATGAAAATAACACACATGTAATGACATCTAGTGGATCCATGTGGTTTATTAAAAGAACACACATGTAATGAGATCTAGTGGATCCATGTGGTTTATGAAAAGAACAAACATGCAATGACTCTACTGGATCCATCCAGTTTATCAATAGAACACACGTGCAATGACATCTAGTGGATAAATGTGGTTTATGAAAAGAACACAAATGCAATAACATCTAGTGGATCCATGTGGTTTATGAAAAGGAGACATAGGCAATGCCATCTAGTGGATCCATGTGGTTTATGAAAAGAACACACATGCAATAACATCTAGTGGATACATGTGGTTTATGAAAAGAACACACATGCAATGACTCTAGTGGATCAATGTAGTTTATGAAAAGAGCACACATGCAATGACATCTAGTGGATTCATGTGGTTTATGAAAAGAACACACATGCAATGACATCTAGTGGATCCATCTGGTTTATAAAAAGAACACACATGCAATGACATCTAGTGGATCCATGTGGTTTAGGAAAAGAACACACATGCAATGACATCTAGTGGATCCATGTTGTTTATGAAAAGAACACACATGCAATGACATCTAGTGGATCCATGTGGTTTAGGAAAAGAACACACATGCAATTACATCTAGTGGATCCATGTGGTTTATGAAAATTCACATGCAATGCATCTAGTGGATCCATGTGGTTTATGAAATTAACAGACATGCAATAACTCTGGTGGATCCATTTGGTTTATGAAAATAACACACATGAAATGACATCTATTGGATCCATGTGGTTTATTAGAAGAACACACATGTAATGGGATCTAGTGGATCCATGTGGTTTATGAAAAGAACAAACATGCAATGACTATAGTGGATTCATGTGGTTTATCAAAAGAACACACGTGCATTGACATCTTCTGGATAAATGTGGTTTATGAAAAGCACACAAATGCAATAACATCTAGTGGATCCATGTGGTTTATGAAAAGAACACACATGCAATACTATCTAGTGGATCCATGTGGTTTATGAAAAGAACAAACATGCAATGACATCTAGTGGATCCTTGTGGTTTATCAAAAGAACATACGTGCAATGACATCCAGTGTATCCATGTGGTTGATGAAATGAACACACAAGCAATGAAATCTAGTGGATACATGTGGTTTATGAAAAGAACACACATGCAATGCCATCTAGTGGATCCATGTGGTTTATGAAAAGAACACACATGCAATGCCATCTAGTGGATGCATGTCGTTTAGGAAAAGAACACACATGCAATGCCATCTCGAGGATCAATGTGGTTTATGAAAAGAACACACATGCAATGACATCTAGTAGATTCATGTGGTTTATGAAAAAACACACATGCAATGACATCTAGTGGATCCATGTGGTTTATGAAAAGAACACACATGCAATGACATCTAGTGGATCCAAGTGGTTTAGGAAAAGAACACACATGCAATTACATCTAGTGGATCCATGTGGTTTATGAAAATACACATGCAATGCATCTAGTGGATCCATATGGTTTATGAAAATAACAGACATGCAATGACTCTAGTGGATCCATTTGCTTTATGAAAATAACACACATGTAATGACATCTAGTGGATCCATGTGGTTTATTAAAAGAACACACATGTGATGAGATCTAGTGGATCCATGTGGTTTCTGAAAAGAGCAAACATGCAATGATTCTAGTGGATCGATGTGGTTTATCAAAAGAACACACGTGTAATGACATCTAGTGGATAAATGTGGTTTGTGTAACATCCCAATTTCTGCGACCCTGATAAGTTGTCCAAAATGCAAAAATCAGGGGGAGCAAAAACTTTTTCTTGTTCATTGGTGCAGTGTTTGTTTGTTGTTTGTTTGTGCCTATGCATATGAATGGGTATCATATGATATACTCCTCACCTTAACACAAGTTGACAAAAGCTACTTCCCCAAAACAGCCTTGGCTTAATTTCTATATTCTCAAATGTTCTGGCATTCCAAAACCTTAGCCAAGATGCTTATGTAAAAAAACTATTTTAGTAGCTTCAACTATTTTTATCTCTAGGTTTCCCAAAAACTCTTTTTAAAGATTTGAATTCTACTCTTGGTAGAGATACCAAGGACCTTACTTCTTCCAACTCCAACCTATTTCAAAAATACCCATCCTTACTTCAAGCTAAGCTTGGTGGTAACCCTAGTAGTAGTTGATTTGTTTGTAAGATGAGTTGCCTTGATCTGCTGTTTGAATTGTCTGCTTAGGAGATAGTATGAGCTACTCTAGGAGCTCATCACTAGGATCAAGATACTTTAAGATCACCCAATCCTAATAAAGAATACAATCTGGATCTGATCTCTAGCGACTCAGTAGTCATCTAAAAACCTTACCCAGATCATCTCCGAAGTGATCTACTTCTAGAAGCTTCCAATTCAATGAAGCCCAATAGCAAGCATGGATCCTTTCTACTCAATATACTCTTAAATATCATCCACTTGATGATGTTTGGGTACTTTGCAACCCACCAAAATCATCTCCACCAACATTCTAGTCAAAAACCCTAAAACTGCCAAATTTGGCTAAGTCTGGAAATCTGTTTCCAACATCACCTTTTTGAATGCCTCCCTTTCTCAACTCTTGTGCAGTTTTGTAAATGCATCTAAACCATCTTGTTAAAAATCCTAATGACTACCAAGGCCCACTCTTTCCCTTGGTTAGATCATCCTCCAACCAACTTGTTCTGGATGGTTTTGTAGGCAAGAAAATACCTTTTCCTGCAAATCTATTCATCATGCCAACTTTGCTAGAAGCTCACACCACCATCCAACCTTCTATGGACCAAATCTTTGCATGGTTGTGTTCTAATACTTGTTGTCTATCAGAACCTACTTCACTTACCCCATGTGGATCTCTGTGCTGATTTAATCCACATGGTTTAGAAGGCATCATGACCCATATTGTATGACAACCTTAATTTCAACAAAGTTTGCCATCACTCCTAGAACACCTCAAATACCATTAATCCAAACTCCTTCTGCCATGATCATCTATATGACTTGGTATACTCACCCATCTATCCCTTGCATCAAGGTGAGCTCTCAGCTCCAAGATGCAAGCATGTTTTGGTGGCATAAAAATAACACCACCCTAGATCCTCAACTCATGGTTTTCCATCCTTTTCTAGATGGAATTTCATTCCACAAGGTTCCAAATGCTTGCTACACCTTGTCTATCCCATCTACCTTGATCACCAATATTTATCAATAATTATCCATAATTATTGTGGCCCCAAAACTATTTAATCCCTTAAATAGTCAAAATCTCCGAAACCCCCCTCCATAAAGGAAAGTTTGGTTTTTACCAAAACACTTCCCCAACTTTTGACTCATGTGAGTCCCACTAATCATACACTATCTTTTCATCTCAAAAATAAATATTTTTGAGAAGCTTTATTATTTCTTTTTGCCCATTTTTTTAAATGGCTGAATTGGAATAATAATTGTTTTAAATACTTTTAATCCACAATAAATCTTGGGAAAATTCCCCTAAGTCTGTATTCACACTTGGGATCATCCCACATGAAAAACTCCACCTGTCCAATATAAATTTATCAAATGATCCCCTAGAAACTACTTCTGTCCTTTTTGAGTAAATGGATTTATGTGGACTTAAACTCCACATAAAAATCCCAATTAAATCCTAGAAGTCTAACTTGACATTATCTACCTACCAGTACCATTTTCTCCTCTAGTACAATGCAAGAATTTCGAATTCCTTCAAAACCATCTATTAGATCAATAGTTGCCAATTAAGCAAATCACCACTCTAAGCACCTCCTTTTTCTATCAATTCTTAACCAATGTTTATCCTCAGCACTAGGACACATCCTTGGTCGACCATCATTGCAAGCTCCACCCCAACAACTTTCCAATTGCCCTTTACATAATAAGAAGAAGGAGAAATAAACCTCATTCTTACAAGATTGTCCCCCACTTAATGACCACTGAAGCCACCCCCTCCCTCTGGTCAGCCCGACCCAAATACCAATACTACCCCTATCCACCTCCCCCTGGACCAATCACTGGCCAACTTTGCTCTCCCCCTTGTCCTAAAGGGTAATTCACCCCATCTAGTCCTCCCCCATGGTATAAAGCTAGAAGCACTCCCCTAGCCAGCCCTCAGCCCTCATTTGCCCCCTCTCCACCTCACTTGCCTCCCCCGAGCACCACACCCTCTCCTTGCTATGTGCTATTCGAGGAAGAAGAGGAGGAGAGCTTCGGCTTCCTCAAGTAAATCGAGCAAGGCATCTTCTCCTCCCCTACTTTCCCTCTGCATGTTATCCACACACTCCCCTAGCCCCCCTCTATCTAATGGTGCCCTCTTTTCTGCCCAGGACCCTCTCCCCCGTCGTTGCCACCAAGCTCTGGCGAGTCTACCCTTGGCCTCCGTCGCACGAGCTTCTTCCCGACGTCAAACCCCGTCGTGCCGCCCACCGTTCTGCTCGCCGATGTTGACCGTGTCGCCCTGCACCATCCTCGACCCTCCCTGAGCCCTCTGGTGAGCCTCGTGCCCTCATCGGCGCCGTTGCTTAGGGTTTCGTTGCCGGCACTCTGTTCGCGTACACGACGACCCAGAGCCGTCCATCGCGACTAGATCCAACGGTCACCGCCGCTTGATACCGCTTCGGCGCTCTCGCTTCGTGACAGCCGGGCCGCTCGTCGAGTTGAAGCCTCCCATGCGTGCCCTGCGCCATGGGAAACTCCCCCTACGGCCCATTTCCTCGCCAGATCCGGCCAAGCTCCTGCTGCCCTCCGTTTTCTTTTCTTTTATCCCAGATCCAAACAATGTTTCCGCTACGTTTAATTCTGTTTAAAATAATAAATCAATTCCAAATGCCTATATCTAATTTTCTGGTGGTTCTCTGATGTTTTCTCAAACATATAGAGGCAACCCCATGTCCAAAATAATTTCCTCTAATTACTAGTAATTAATCTACTAGAATGTGTCTAGAATACTAATTAATTTCCACAGAGAGTTTCACATCCCCATTTGAGTTGAACCAAAGTCCTACTGGTAGGTATTTGACATACCTATCAACCAGCACTGGTCCTATACCAAGGTGAACAGTAGGATGCCTTTAGTTAAAATAACAAAACTAGCAAAAATCTGCCTTAAGTAAATTCCTTATGCCAAACCAAATGTGGTCGTGACCTAATTCCACCTCCCAGTAGACACCAGAACCCATATCTACCCAACCCCAGCATCTCATAATTTATTGAACTCTGGGTGAATTTTAATGATTTAAATACTTCTGTCAGGGGTATTTCCACTAAATAAAACACTCTAGGAGTTTGGCAACTCCAAAAAGGGCGAATCCAAATCCTATAGAAAGGTACTTTAAATACCTATCACCTTCCCTTGGAACCAACCCAATATATCCTGTATATTTAAGCTGGTGATAAAGAGAAGATTCATACAGAACTGTCTTTGGGAATTTCCTGAGGGCCTTCTGGTAATTATCTTGACTTGATTCCAACTCTTAGTGAACAAGTAAATTAAGCCCTACCTAACCATCTAAGGAAATAATTTTTGGAGCTCCAGAACTTTTCTGGTGAATTATTTCCTAATACTAGAACCTTTTTCACTAGAATATGCATAAGTATTTCAATAAAAGTGATAAAATAGTGAAACCACTTTTGTTGGTTTCATTTTATCAATACCTATCTGTTGGTATCATGTTTTTACTATGGTACCCTACATAATATGGTCTTGTTCAAAAATCCATCTCTTAGGTATTTTTCTAGACTATAAATCCTAAGAGGGTTCCCTTTCATATTTCCAAGACAAAGCCAATCCTAAAAATCCATTTTTCCTAAGACCTAATTATCTGTGAACTTGTATTGTTCATTGTTGCTGTATGTATTGGTGCTTGTTTGTCTGGTGTTGATTGTGGCTTGGTTTGATTGCATGTGTTGTCGGAACGACGATAGTTGCGATGAAATCGGAGAGCAGAAGCAGTGGTAATTATTATTGATATTGGTATTCTAGGGTATCTAAAGAAGAAGTCCAGGGACATTTATGCCATACTTCTGATCACAGGCAAGCCACCTTCTTACTCATAAGCCTTGTCCTACTGTTTTACATATGCATGTTTTATTTACAGTTTATTAAAAACTGCATTGTTTTACTATATGTTGATATATATATATATATATGATAGTGGTTTGGCTGCTTGAACTTCACGGAGTACTCATCGGAGGATAGAATCTGTGGCCTAGTGTACAGCTCTACCTTGGGGGCGTAGCGTATCCTAATTAAAGATCTTACGGTTGAAACTCCTGGATTTGCTTCTAGTGAAGGGTTACTCTATTTTTGTGGGAAAGACGCAGTCTTTCCCCCTTAGTATTTAAACTGGGGTAGGCCGGAGAGTTGTCATAGTCCTTCCTCCTTGGAGTCGTAGATTGATGTCCTGAAGACTGTCGTCTATCTTTCTCCTGGAGTCGAGGCCTTCAGCAGGCGTCCGAGGAACTATAACTTACGGGGCTTATGTACTATGATTATTCGTACTTTGTCTATTAGAGTCGTTGGAGTCTCACATCCTTTAAGCGATTGGAACTAAGCGGTTAGCGATCTTGTAGCCCATTCCGGCGGGTCTTCAGCTGGGACAGCAGAGGGATTTCGTAGGATCTTTAGTTAGTTTCACTTCTGGAGTCTCACAGGTTGTTGTTTGGTGAGAAGACGTCAAATCTGGCGGTCTAATAGGATGAGGTCATTCCGGGTTGAGTCTAATGCAATGCCATGGGTAAAACACGTAGGTGTGAAACCTTGACTCGCATCTCATTAAAAAAAAGGGGGTTCACGCAGGGACTAACATGACTAAGCCAACCAATGGCGAGGATATTTGAATAATACAGGAGGATATCTAGGCTATCAGGGTTCAGGGCATTTAGAGTTTTACAAAACAGGTGCATGGGCGATACATAACTCTACCTATGTGGAGATAGGTGGGTTCCAGGGTACGCAACTACTTCGGTTGAATGTCCAGAATCTTGTCGTTGTTCTGAGGTTGGAGGTTTCTCCTCAGAAAATGTCTTCTCGGAGGAAGGGGAGGTTCTTGAGATAGTGGCTTCCTAATTTTCCTGGCTTGGGGGACTCGTGGTTTCTTGCTCTTTTTAGGTGCAGGAGCTTCTTGTTTCAGCTTCATCCAGTATTTGTTTGGACAATTGCGGGCAAAGTAGCTTGGATCTCCGCAGGTGTAACATATGCTTTGCTTGACTTCGGATCCTCCTGGAGCTTGCTTTGGGAATCTTAAGGGAGTAGTGGATATTTTGGCCTGTACCTTTGTAGGAGTGTTGTCGAGACCACGTTGGGGGCACTCTCGGCTGTAGTGACCCGGTTGATCACAGGCGTAGCAGGTACCCTTCTTGGAGTAGTCCGACTTTGTTGTCTTCCCAATATGGATGTATGGGAGTTGATGGGCTTTGCCAATTAGGAGGTATAAGGGGCACTCGTCGGGACATGGTCTTGTCCTTCATAGAGGAAACATGTGACTAGCTGTGTTGGACAAACCGCGGGAGGATGGAAGGCTCCATAGTTTGGGCAGTTGCCAAGGCATTGACTAGCTTGATGTCGTTCTTCTCCACAACGGCTGTAGGCTTTCTTCGGGGCTTCGAGTTTCATGGCCATACTTGGGATATATCGGGGTAATAATCCTTCCGCTACAGAGGTAAACTATGATAATAGATTAGTCTTGGATATTTGGGAGAGAGGAAACCATTAGTTAGTATGATCCACAGGTATGGCTTTGGGTTCCTCAGACGACTCTTAAAGTAGGCTTGGAGCAGGCGATTAGAACTAGGCACAGATAGGGGTTGTCAAAGATTTCATTTGTGGCCATCCTGTGGAGTAGAGGTTTCCAGCTGTGGGGGGGGGGGGTAGCGAGGGGGTAGCGTCGGGATACACCAACGAGGTGGTCAAAGCGAACCAGAACATACAAACAAGGCGAACAGAGCGAGGGCTCGCAATGTCCTCGGCAAACAACACACATCAAGCAACACAGGATGCACTTAGGCAAGCAAACACGGTCAACGCTAGGGACCAATGAGTTAACTACTCGTGGAGTAGGGGAATCCTATTCTTAGGACTACTGACTCTAGATATCGTCTTTCTTCAGGTCTGAGTCTCTATCTTGCGGATGAAGTCTTCGTCGTATCTTCGATGTTTCTTGATAGTGCAACACCTGATGTCTTCTGATTATGAGGATTCCGCTGGTAGAGCGATATTGTAGTCTCCTTGTGTTTGCTGGAAGTTGCTTGTCTTCATCTTGTTCTCATTGTCTTCACTGGGTTCTAGATCCTAGTTATTTAAAATCCGGAGGTTTGAAGTTTGGACGAGAGATGGAGGAAACCATTTTCGAAGGCATTTACTTAGAGTAAGAGAAGAAGTAGAACTTTTTGAAACTCATTTAGAAACTAGTTTTCAAAAGCCGGGGTTTTCAAAATAAGGTTCCTGTCTAGCGACCGTGCTAACTAAGGTTCTCCTATAGTCAGGATTGCTCTGATACCAAGTCTGTGGGGCCCTCGGATTATTCCTCCGAGAATCCCTGTTATGCATACAACCACGATCCCATGATCAGTTAGTCGTGGCACATAACCGACACGTATCAAAGTAAACATCCAGTATATATAACGAATACCTGACATACCTGATTTGCCATTATGGCTAAATCGATCAACAACAGCGGAACTTCATTAGGTGTAGGGCCCGAGCCATGCCTTAACCTACAGGCAACTGACTTGGAGAACGTCCTAGCTCGCATAGTCGCCATCACCACCTTCTTCTTGGGATCTGACCAAGTTAATAGCCAGGGACAATGTCAGTGAGTACTTTGAATGTACTCGCAAACCACCCTAACTTAATAGTAATAACAAGAGGATATGCATTTTGGCTGTGGTAGTAGGAGGGCTCCAAGAAAGGTTATTTTCTCAAATAGTTTCTCTTGTAGATATAGCATCTACATATCTTTCTTGAAAAACTTTTGTAAACATTTTTGGAAACCCTTTTGAAAACTTTTGGAAAATATTAGGACTGGGTCACCCATTTGTTCCTGTTTTCAGGTCGTCCCACGACCAAACTCCTTCCATACCTCTCTGACCATCCCATGGTGAAAGCAGGTATCCTTCCCGACCATCCCATGGTCAAATCATTTTCAAAACCATTTCTTTTCCGAAATCCTTTTTGAAATCAAAACCAGCACCTCTCTACAGCAACCTTCCCAATCGTCCATGACCGCGGACACGGCTATTCGAATAGATTTACACTCTGAAGAGGTTGTAAACTTTACCCACACCATCCGGGTACACTACCTTGATCTTCACCGATCGTGGGTCGAGTAACCGATCAAGACTCTCCAGATGCCCACCCTAATACAAGTGCCTACCCTATGAGTGCTAATCCCCTCAACACCGGGACGTCGGGCGAGGACTAACCAGAGCGCCTTTTCCACTTCTCGAGTGTGCGCCTTCAATGAGGGGCTCATAGTAACGTGTGGAGGCATGCCGACCCTTTGTTACTTCTCCAGGTCCCACCTTTATCGGAGAAGGCCCACCCTCCAGGGATCCCTGATCCCCTGTAGTTGTTGCGAGGTAGCTCATACCAGAGTAGACAAACATCAAATCCAGCCCTGTCAAATTCCAGAGTAATGTGGTTTCACGGGTTAATTGTTCTAGCAAAACTACAGAGAACCAGGTGCATTTTTTTAAACCGTTTTCCTCCAACATTTTGTAAAACAAAACCTCTTTCTGTCTCAGCATCTCTTGGGGAGGTCCCACCTCACCAAGGTTTTATCATAAAACATTTGGTAAAACTTTTTCCGGGTTCTTCCCATCCTCTAGCTTTTGCATCGGCTAAGTCGGGGTCTCAAAGGGGTATAGTGGATATGCACCATCTATTCTACTAGGGGAAGGTAGGTGTCACCAAGGGGACTGTACTTAATCGTAGAAAGGTATAATGGTTCGGTGGAGCCAAACCACTACCATATATATATATACATACATCAATATATAGCAAAACAATGCAGTTGATAAAACATGCATAAGTAAAATAGCAAGACAAGGCTTATGAGCAAGAAGGTGGCTTGCCTGATGATCAGCAATATGGCATAATTGTCCCTAGACTTCTTCTTTAGAATATCCAAATATACAATAATAACCATCTCCTTCTGCTCTCCGATATAATCGCAACTATCATCGATAGGGAACACATGCAAACAAACAAAAGGGCACAATCAATACAAGGCATACAATCACCACTAACATTCAGCAAACAAGAAATTGAATAAACTCCAATTAAGGTTCATATGGTTTTCAGAGGATTGGATTTAGGAGGTTGAGATGATCATAGAGAAGGGGATGAAAATCCCTTAGGATTTATAGTCTAGCAACTACCTAAGAGATGGATTTTTGAACAAGACCATTTTTTGTATGGTACCATTGTATAAAAATGATACCTACAGGTAGATGTTGATGAAATGGAACCAACAAAAGTGGTTTCACTATTTTATCACTTTTCTTCAATTTATTATGAATATTCTAGTGCTAAAGGCTCTAGTTTTAGGAAATAATTCACCAGAAAAGTTCTAGACCTCCAAAAATTATTTCCTTGGATGGTTCTATAGGGCTTGATGTACTTGTTCACTGAGAGTTGGAATCAGGTCAATAAAATTACCAGAATGCCCTCAGGAAATTCCCAAAGGCAGTCCTGGGGCTGCTTTGTCTTTTTCACCAGATTAAATATACTGTAGCTTTTGATTTGATTCTAGTGACACATGGTAGGTAATTCCAATACCTTTCTGTAGAAATTGGAATCAACATTTCTAGATTAGCAGAACTACTGTAGTGAATTTAGAGGTGAATAAACCATGCACTGAATAGTTTAATTCACAGAAAAATATCCAAGGCTCAATAAATCATGAGCTACTTGATATAGATGGGCCTTAGTGTACCACACACAGGATAATTGTAATTGGCTCAATTGGACTCATGATTTGGTCTCGGGAATTTTCTAAAGTCAGAACTAGAGGGATTTTGTTATTTTCACCGAGGGCAAACTACCAGTCACCTTGGCATGAAACCAAGGTCCAAGGATAGATGCTTCTAATATCTTTCAGAGGAAGTTGGTTTTACTCCAATTGGAGTTGTATAATTCCCTGAGGAAATTATCTAGTGTAATGGACACCTTCTAGTAGATTTATTTCCAGGACATAAATAAAATATATCTGGGCAAGGTCCTGGCTCCGCGTGTTGCACCAAACACACAGGAACATATGGGAATTTTGTTTGGGGAAAAGTACTCTATTTCCATTTTTATTTGGATTTAAATTGAGCAGGGTTTAATAGATCTACTGGATTTAAATAAAAAGGAAAAAGCAGCAGGGCCGCTGGGCTGGAAACGGCCTGCTAGACACCACCGCCGTTGGCCGGCCCAGGTAACGCTCACAGGCGAGGGTGCGTGGCTGCGCTTAAACCTGATAGGGAGGGCCCACCGGTCAGCGACGCAGGACGGCCTGGGGGTATCGGTCATCTGGGGCCGTTCGATCTAGCCGAGATCGACGGCTCCTACTCGCCTCCTTCCTCTATCCCAGCCCGACGAGGGAAACCCTAGAGGGTGGCGACTGCGAGGTCAGGGAGGCTCACCGGGGGCTCGGCAGGCGGCGAGGAGCATTGGAGGCGACGCGGCGCTCAACAGCGAGCCTGTGGAGAGGAGCCATGAGGGGTCTCCATGCCGGGAACTGGTTCGTGCCAGGACGCCCGAGGAAGGACTCGTCGGAGCTCGGCCGAGAAGCAACCAGGACCTGCTCCAAGACAAAAAGAATGGTATGGTTAGATGCAGGGGATCTAGAAGAGTCCAGGAGGGAGACATGAAGGGGAAGGAGAGTGGAGGAGAGGGAGGCATGCTCAGATCTTGGAGATGTCCGAGGAGGCCATTCTATCCTTCCTCTGGACAGAGCAGGGCAGGGGTGAAGGAGTGGAGCTAGGGCGTGGTGAGGGGAAGGGAGAGGAAGAAAATGAGGGGGCATGGCGTGTTGGGAGGGCCTCTGGCCTATATATACCGAGGTGGGAGCTTTAGAGGGACAATGTCCATTTTGGACATGGAGGAGGGGGGACTGTTGGCAGGGGTTGGTCCAGAGGGAGGTGGGGAGGGGTAGCAATGGTACTGGTTGGGCAGAGAGGGGTGGGGTTGCTGTGGTGATTAAATGAGGTAAATCCTTACAAGATTGGGGATTCTCTCTCTCTCTATTAGCACATGGGCCCAAGATGTCGGTGCTACAGTAGCTTAGCTTCTGATCGGTCCCAGGAGGAGAGAAGTATGCTGTACAAGCCTGGTGGAGAGACTTTGATCTTTATTTAGTTCAATTCTAGCTAGATTTGCCAAATTGGGGGAATAGATGGTTGTGAAGTGATGACCCACAAGTATTGGGGGTGTATCGCAGTATTTTCAAGGGAAGTGAAACCCAATTTATTGATTCGACACAAGGGGAGCCAAAGAATACTTATCAGCCTTAACAACTAAGTTGTAAATTTAGCTGCACCTGGAACAATCTTGCTCACAGCAGTTTATCAGTAGCAACAGTTTTGTAGTACGAATAGTAAAGTAACACCAGTAGCAAAGCAAAGACAGTAGTAACATGTAGCATCCCAATTGTCTAACAATTGCAATGCTACTAGCCTAGTCTATATAGATGCTACATATATATAATTGTTGCATCATAATTATATCATGCTCATGTCATCATGCCTCCTTGCATTTGAGCATCATATAAAACCCTTTTTGTTTTGGTTCTTCTCTCATATGCATTGTTAATTGTATTTGCCTCTTGATATTGTATTTGGTTCTTGATATATTGTTTAATGCCCAAGTTGAGTTGGGGGCATATCTCTTATTAACTCCACCACCTTTCTTTCACCACTTTATAATTCCACCATCCAGCTAAATATGAGCTTTGCACCTTATTGGGTTTTACCTCTAGCTCATATGGGTTGGGATGGATCCAATTCTTTCCACATGCTCTCATCTTAGCATCATGTTGTTTTCACATCATTGATATATGAGAACCACATGGCCACCTTTGCATTCCTTGTGAGTGGAACCCTTTTGCTAGCTTCCATATGTGTGGTGTTGGGGTTATTTTCATGTTTGGATATTTTTGGGCTTATTAAATGCCTAGTGGCACATACACACTAGCAAGTCCCAATTTTATTCACACATGGCCATCTCCAACTACTCCACATGGGGCATCCTTTCATTTCTTTTGCTTGGCTTTATTCCACCTTTGGAAATGCAAATGCATAATGCCATGTAATAATATTGTTTTCACAATTATCCACATGGTATTAAATATTTTGCATGGCCCATGCAAGAACCACCTTTTACTTGTCCTTTGGATTTTATTTGAATTTTGAGTGAATCTAAATCACACACATCCCTCTCTCTCTTTTTCCACATGCTCTTGCTTGATCTATGTTTGGAGCATGCTAGCTCTAAAACCCTAGATCTCACCCTCCCTCTCTTTTCTTAGCTTGATCTAGTTGGAGCTTGGCATGTTCTTGGCTTGATCTTGGCTAAGGCAAAACCCTAGCTACCATACCACTCATCTCTCTTACCCCACCTCTCTGAACCACCCCATCTAACCCTAACCCTCACACCTCCCCTTCTAAGCAAAACCCTAAGCCACCCTACCCTCTCTCGGCCTCCCTCCTCTCCCCTCCTTGCTGGCCCCACCTGGCCACCCTGGCCCACCTAGCTGCCACCCAAACCAAACCCTACCCGAGCCATACCCCCTCTCCCTCCTACCCTAGCTCCAACCCTAGCATCTACCCGAGGCTACCCCTCTCTCCCTCTCTCTCTGCCTACGTGCCCCACCAGCCGAGCCTTCCCCTGCCTCCTTGGCCTCGCCCTCTGGTCCCACCTGGAAGCCACCCCCCTGCCAGCTGCCCTGCCCTGCCCCGACGAGCACGTGAGGAAGGAGGGAGAAAAGTGGCCGAGCCACCTTTTCCCTCCACCTGCTCCCCACGGCACCTTCCTCCCTCCTCTCTGCCTTACCTCCTCCTCCACGTCTCCTGCGTTCCCCAGATCCGCCCTAGGGCCCTGCCTCTCCCCTCTCCTCTCCATCGCCACCGCCTACCCCCAACGCCGGCCACCATCGGTATCCTCCGATCCCCCTCTTCCAGCCGGTGGCGTGGTGATTGTTGGTGTCGAGGAAGGCCGTGGAGCTCCCCTCGCCATACGGAGCCGAGCAGAGGAGCACCAGGCCGGCCAGTAGCGAGCCCGACGTCCAAACCCTAGCTTCGGTCCGTCTGCGTCGACGCCGATCCCCTGCCCCTCGAGCCGATCCGACCACACCGACACACCCTCGGTGATCCACGCAACCTCCCTGACATGGTCCGCCTCAGAACCCCGGCCTCGCTGGACTTTGCGTAACGGCCTCCGTAGCGTCCGGAGTGCTCGGCGTCTGCACCCTCACGCTCCGTAGCGCCCTATCTAGGCCTCGCCCATCTCCCCGACAAGAACCCCAGCCCAGTGGTTACGCCCTCACATGTGAGCCCTAGGTCCTGCTCGATCTCCCACCCGCTGCCTGCACACAGCACCGATCTGTCGCGAGGAAGATCCACGATGGCGGCTTTTGCACAAACCCCTACCTTTGGCTCCTACAACCCGCGCTCCCCGAGCCCCCACCGGTCAGGCGTCAGAGGCTTTTTACAAAAGGTACCCAGTCTTACGGTTTGATCAACTCAAGGCCCTCGGCTGTGGCGTGTGGCAGCCCAGCCGTTCATTGGCGTGTGGGTCCGCGTGTGCCTTGACCCCACCTGTCATTCGCTGGGGCTAGAAGAGCTCATGATGTGAAACTTTTCAGTCTGTGTTGCCCAACAAGATGACCCCACGGTCATTGCGTCTGTGGCTAGAATTGAGCTAAGTAACAAAAGAATTTACATGTCTGTTTAAATCCAAATCTTTTCAAAATAAATTCAAATTCAAATTTAAATCTGTTTTTAAATAACTTTTAAAATACAAATCCAAATAATGCAAATAATATATGTTTTGAGATCAGAAAAATGTGAGGAATTCAAATCTTCCATCCAAAATATATTTTGAACAATTAAAATTTCAAGTTGACTTAATTTACAATAAAATGCCCTTTTCCTTAATTAATTAATATCTTTTGTTTTATAAGTCCAAATTTAATAAATAATATGTCTAAAATGATTAGCTCGACGAGACCTTTCTGTTTTTGCATTCCATGTTGAGTTTTGAAGCATGCATCCTATAAATATAATGTGTACAGCAACTAATATGCGGATAAAATGAGGCTAAAACTCAATTAAATGATTTATTCTTGTATTCCACACCTCACCCATGCCATGCTACCTTATTGCCATGCAAATTGTGCATCATTCATCATGGCATGATTGTTTGCTTGATGCATTTATTCATATGCTTGCGCACTTTATTTATGTTGGCCCTTGTTTGTTTGGTTCTTCTTGAATAGAATGGCCGAGGGGATATATCAAGAGAACCAGAGCACTACCTGATCCATCCCTTGCTTCAATGAGCTGCTGCAAGCACTACCACATGCTTGCATACATATAGTACCTATTGCCTCTATCTTATTCTTGCATCATTGAGTCGCGATTGCATTAAATTGAATCCCAAGTATTGCATAGCCTTTACTTTTACACCCCACCGAAGCTTGTTCCTCCATCCCATGAGCCCTTACTACAGGAGTTGTTTGAGCCATGCGAGTCTTAGAACAGCATGTGTAGGGTATGTGAGTGTCCGATGGATAACGAGGTACCTATACAACTTAACCTGAGTAGTAATGGGATAACTAATTAAAGTGGCATCGGTGAGCCATATTCGCTATTTGGTTTTTCAGGCTCACTTGTGTCCCGTAGGACCCCGAGTACTTGATTCCTGTTCCTTGAATATTCGCGCTATCCACATCCGGGAGGCTTATGAACCCCCCTGAGCCAGAGCTTGATTCATTCTTATTTCTTGGGGCCACAAACTAGTTTGAGGTTTTATTTACTATCATGTACTTATGCCATGCTTTACTGCTTTATTTAAATTGTGTAGGTAATCGCATTAATCGCATCTGTTTAGGAAAGCGGAGTGTTTTCGCGGTGTCGACAAGCCCAGTCACATTTTCGGGTTCCCAGTCGTTCACAGCCATTGGCACAAACCTTGAGTCCGTCTCGGAGTCGGCCAACTTCGTCGCGGGTAGCTTAATGGGGTGGCCCCTGAAATATTTCTGAATCCTGTAATTGCTTTGTCGTGACTGCCTCGTTGGGTTTTGATTTGGTTTTTCCGAGGCATATCGAGTGTGTGTTGCTATTTGTACACCCCTGCAGGGTAAAACTTTCTGAAAGCCGTGTCCGCGGTTATGGACGACTTGGAGCACAGTTTCTCGATCATAGACAAGCATAACTAAAGTACCGCTTTTAATTTGACTAGACTAGGTACCTGACTAGTAAATAGTGCAATACTCACGGAATGGATAATAAAACTGCCAACGGATGGGGTTGTTACGTCTTCCTCGTCGGTAAGCGAGGAGGAGGATGGATCTGTGGAGATTACCATTATAACTATTATAACTGTTGTTATTAATTCACGGACATCCGTCTATCTCTGGTTAGGCGGATGGTTAGCGAGTTTCTATAGAATTGCTAGGTTTATCTTTTGCTGCAATTGCGTCACCCCAGGTTGTGTCCCCTTTAGAGGCATAAAGACTTGCTGAGTACCCCTAGGGTCTCACACGATAAATTATTGGTTCAGATCAACAGGTACATTCGCAAGATGGATACTGGGTGGAAGAGACGGACGATGTGGGCAACGATCATTCGGTGTAGAGATTCCAGGAACGGGGATCCGTGAGATCTGTGGGAGGGATCTCCTTATTTATGGGGCATCTTATGCCGATTTGCTTCTTATCCGTACTCGGATTTTGTCTTCCGCTTCCGCCTGATACTCTGATGTTTGATGTATGAGGAGATATCCTAAACTATTATATCTATCTAGGATATTTGGATCTTGCCGTATGGCATTGCTATATTTCCTTTCTCTTTAGATGGAATGGCTCTGATGTACTGTTGTATGGTGGCTTGCATACATACTCATTTGTGTATGTAGTTGATCCCTTCGCCTGCCGATTACGTCGCCCGTTCTTGTCCTGATGTTTAGAAATGGTTAGGACGGCCGAAAGGTTCACTGGAGTGGCATTTGGGCCCCACCGTACTATTTCAACCATTTCTGCTCATCCAGGCTTGTAACTAGGAGCATAATTCACCGAGGTAGTTACAATTGGTATCAGAGCCATCCCGACCTTCAGGGTCTCAGCCAAATGGTCGTTGTCAGTCTAGCAAATATTTTTGGTAGTTATGTATACTAGGGAAAAACAAAACGCGAGAGTAGGACTGCTTCCACTTTTCTTCTTACCCAACCACCCACCCTTTTCTGGTAAGGAAGTGTAACATTTTCAATCCTCTTCTTAAAATTCAAACTAGGATTCACGTGTTCTGGGTTTCCGTAGCATCATAGAAAGTGTGCGTGTGTGTGTGTAATTCCTTGTCTATCTGTTGCATCCTTTTTGTTATCACCATCTGCCTTTGGTTATCAACTGTTGGTACATTCCATACTGACAGGCTTTTGAAAACCGGCACGATCTATCTGACTCCTTGTTAACCGGTGTCATCTTCTTAAGGGTGTTCTTCCTTCTAGCAACTCCTCATTCTGTGAAATCATCAGTTGCTAATCTCTACCTGATAAGTGATTTTGCGCATCTATTGGTATTTTAATGCCGAAAAATGCGGAAATTTTTTCTTTGATACATCTGTGTTTCCACACTCCTTTTCAGTCGTGTGTGAAACATTATCTCCTTTTATCAGCATGTCCATGCTAACTCATTCTTTTGACACCGGCGCTTAATCCTGGAGTTTCTTTTCATCTCCAATTCTTTTGGGCTAATTACATAACGTGTGTCGATCCGATGCTGGTGATTGTAATTTGGTTCTCGGCATAGCTATATTCCACTCATGATAAGTGTCGATTGGAATATGGAAAAATGCTATCAACCGTCACCATCTGGAGGATAAGGTTATCTCCTGTGATTTTGAGTACACCGTGATCATATCTATGCATATTCAAGCATCTTTGGCAATCCGGAGTTTCTCAAAGCACTATGGCGGTCTATCATCTGCCCATCATGCTGCACATCTTTTTGAACTTCATATCTGCAAAATTCTCTTTGATACGAGGGAATTGCATCTGTTCGTTTCTGATAGCTTTGCTTAAGGTATGAGCTATCATCGTTTCTTTATCCAAGATCTCTTTATCTTTGTAACCGGTGATCCAATCGACAATGTGACCAAGGTGACATCTCTTTTTCTTCCGAAGGACCAGATAATCTATTCTTCCAGTGCATCTTCTTCAACATGAACCCGTGCTCTTAATATTGATCTTTCTAAGAGCGTTGAGCTCAGGAAGTGTTCGAGCATTTGTTCGTTTCTCTCGTCTTTTGAACTTGGTATTCTAGGAATATCCTATTAATCCAGGGTGGTATATGTTGTTAATATGCTTGCATATTCGATATCAAGGGAAGAACATGGAAGATCATCTGTGTCTCTTTCTCTCAAGCTTCGAGAACACTGCCTGTGTGCAAAGTCTCAAAGTGTGAGTTCTGGCCTCTTGAAGTCACCTATCTCGACCACGTCCTTCTGCTAAAGAGATCGCTTCAATTCTGGAATCAGCAAGTTCATTGTTAATTCCATCCTCCATCTTCAACCAACCCGGAGTTTTCCTTGTTGGCAAGTTATCATCGTCGTTCCGCTAAAGATTTTCCTCAAGACCGCTAAATCTCTCTCAATCATTTCAAGAAGAACATGGAGTTCTTTCACCTCAGTCTCGTCAAGTAATCTCTTGAAACCCTTCCGCTCTATCGTCTATGCTCAATCCACCGGAGGCCATGAAGACCTTCCAGATCTTGTATTCCTTCTGTTCAAGTGGTGCTACCTTTTCTTTGTTTGTGGAATCTTGCAGTTCTTCTCCGTAATCTTCCTTCATATCTTTCCGGTGGCTTGGTACTTCCGACATGACGACAACATCATCACCCTTATCTATCTTGGATCCGGTGAATCGGTTGCATCTATCCTTGTTTTCTAACGGAGTTCCATGAGTTATCCTTGTCAAGATCTTCAGTCTGTTTTGGGAGTTGGGTTGCTTAGTTTTCCTATTCATGTGCGGAGTAATGCTTTGAGTGCGGGATGGAGTAGCTACCATACCACTACTCTTATCATTCGCTTTTGTACATTGAATTGGTGAATTTATGTGATTTCACTCATTCCACGGAAGTTAGAAGTGGCCTTTATCTCTCGATACTTTTACTTCCGTCCTTGTCTTTCCGGAGTGCTCTCTCGAAGAAAGTAATCAATAATCTCTTGTTGGTGATCTCGTCTTTTCCTACACGGAGCAAAATCTACAATTATCTGGTGGAAACAAACGCAAACTCTTTTCTGTCCTCGTCATTCTACCGGTGCTTGACATCCCCAAACAAGATGAAAGGAAACTATCTCTCTTTTTGTTTCATCAATTCTTTTTCCGTGGTAAAGCCAATTATGGTTGATGCCATCAGCCGCAAATCTATTGCGTTAGACTCAAGGCTAAAGAAAGCAATAAGTATCTCTACAATAAACTCCAGATCCTTCATATTCTTTGCTTCTTGGGATTCCACCATGATCTAGCTTCACATCCGTCTCTGGAAGTTATTCCCGCGCACCTCAATTGCGTGATCCTTTGGTTCTTACCGGCGCAACAAGAATCTAATCCGACGATGTCTAACTAAATCTTTCTGTTCATATCAAGGGACTCTATTGTTTGAAGGCAATATTGTTTCCGTACTTCATTTCTCAAATCCGAGAGGAGATACGATGCTATTGTCATAGTGGTTCAAACCTCTCCAATCTAGCTCTTTTTCTTCCGGCGAGATAAAGATTCATCCTTTCTCGTATCAGTAAATCTTTAATCTTAACGGTGTGTCTTTCTTATCCATGATACATCATCTTGTCTTTTCTTTCACAAGTGGTTCTATTCTTTTATCTTGTTTCTTGAGAAAACCGGAGCTATGTCCATCCTATCCTTCTTGTCTCACGACAATCCTTCAACTCTTCTAACCGTTGTTCTCTAGCAGAACGCAAGACTCGCGACAAGTCTAGCAAGTTTTGCAAGGGGTAGTGCTTACACCATTCCGTTGTTTATCAACTTGGGGAACGTGAGTCATCTTCGTTCCGAACACCCGCCTCTTCTTGTGTTGTTTCTTTTCCTAGGAATCTCGGGGCGAGATTCTTGTTTAGTGGGGGAGAGTTGTAGCATCCCAATTGTCTAACAATTGCAATGCTACTAGCCTAGTCTATATAGATGCTACTTCATATATATAATTGTTGCATCATAATTATATCATGCTCATGTCATCATGCCTCCTTGCATTTGAGCATCATATAAAACCCTTTTTGTTTTGGTTCTTCTCTCATATGCATTGTTAATTGTATTTGCCTCTTGATATTGTATTTGGTTCTTGATATATTGTTTAATGCCCAAGTTGAGTTGGGGGCATATATCTTATTAACTCCACCACCTTTCTTTCACCACTTTATAATTCCACCATCCAGCTAAATATGAGCTTTGCACTTTATTGGGTTTTACCTCTAGCTCATATGGGTTGGGATGGATCCAATTCTTTCCACATGCTCTCATCTTAGCATCATGTTGTTTTCACATCATTGATATATGAGAACCACATGGCCATCTTTGCATGCCTTGTGAGTGGAACCCTTTTGCTAGCTTCCATATGTGTGGTGTTGGGGTTATTTTCATGTTTGGATATTTTTGGGCTTATTAAATGCCTAGTGGCACATACACACTAGCAAGTCCCAATTTTATTCACACATGGCCATCTCCAACTACTCCACATGGGGCATCCTTTCATTTCTTTTGCTTGGCTTTATTCCACCTTTGGAAATGCAAATGAATAATGCCATGTAATAATATTGTTTTCACAATAATCAACATGGTATTAAATATTTTGCATGGCCCATGCAAGAACCACCTTTTACTTGTCCTTTGGATTTTATTTGAATTTTGAGTGAATCTAAATCACACACATCCCTCTCTCTCTCTTTTTCCACATGCTCTTGCTTGATCTATGTTTGGAGCATGCTAGCTCTAAAACCCTAGATCTCACCCTCCCTCTCTTTTCTTAGCTTGATCTAGTTGGAGCTTGGCATGTGCTTGGCTTGATCTTGGCTAAGGCAAAACCCTAGCTACCATACCACTCATCTCTCTTACCCCACCTCTCTAAACCACCCCATCTAACCCTAACCCTCACACCTCCCCTTCTAAGCAAAACCCTAAGCCACCCTACCCTCTCTCGGCCTCCCTCCTCTCCCCTCCTTGCTGGCCCCACCTGGCCACCCTGGCCCACCTAGCTGCCACCCAAACCAAACCCTACCCGAGCCATACCCCCTCTCCCTCCTACCCTAGCTCCAACCCTAGCATCTACCCGAGGCTACCCCTCTCTCCCTCTCTCTCTGCCTGCGTGCCCCACCAGCCGAGCCTTCCCCTGCCTCCTTGGCCTCGCCCTCTGGTCCCACAGAAGCCACCGCCACCGCCTGCCTGCCTGACGAGCACGTGAGGAAGGAGGGAGAGAAGTGGCCGAGCCACCTTTTCCCTCCACCTGCTCCCCACGGCACCTTCCTCCCTCCTCTCTGCCTTACCTCCTCCTCCACGTCTCCTGCGTTCCCCAGATCCGCCCTAGGGCCCTGCCTCTCCCCTCTCCTCTCCATCGCCACCGCCTACCCCCAACGCCGGCCACCATCGGTCTCCTCCGATCCCCCTCTTCCAGCCGGTGGCGTGGTGATTGTTGGTGTCGAGGAAGGCCGTGGAGCTCCCCTCGCCACGCCGGCCAGGCGAGCCGAGCAGAGGTACCAGAGCGCGAGCCCGACGTCCAAACCCTAGCTTCGGTCCGTCTGCGTATCCCCTGCGCCTCGAGCCGATCCGACCACACCGACACACCCTCGGTGAGCCACGCAACCTCCCTGACATGGTCCGCCTCTCTGTAACCCCCTGGCCTCGCCGGACTTTGCGTCGAACGGCCTCCGCGCGTCGGAGTGCTCGGGCGTCTGCACCCTCACGCTCCGCGTAGCGCCCTATCTAGGCCTCGCCCATCTCCCTGACAGCAACCCCAGCCCGCCGCAGTGGCTCCGCCCTCCGCGCGCGAGCCCTAGGTCCCGCGTTCGATCTCCCACCCCGCTCTGCACCGCGCGCGAGCACCGATCTGTCCGCGAGGAAGATCCACAGTGGCAGCGGCTTTTTGCACAAACCCCCCTACCCTTTTGGCTCCTGCAACCCGCGCTCCCCTGAGCCCCACCAGTCAGCGTCTGTAGGCTTTTTACAAAAAGGTACCCAGTCTTACGGTTTGATCAACCCGCGCTCCCTCGCTGTGCCGCGTGCCTGGCACCGCCGTCCGCTGGCGTGTGGGTCCGCGTGTGCCTTGACCCCACCTGTCATTCGCTGGGGCTAGAAGAGCTCGCGGTGACAGAAACTTTTCGGTGCGCCTGTGTTGCCCAGTCAGCATGACCCCACTGGTCAGCGTCTGTGGCTAGAATTGAGCTAAGTAACAAAAGAATTTCTGTAATCTGTTTAAATCCAAATCTTTTCAAAATAAATTCAAATTCAAATTTAAATGTGTTTTTAAATAACTTTTAAAATACAAATCCAAATAATGCAAATAATATATGTTTTGAGATCAGAAAAATGTGAGGAATTCAAATCTTCCATCCAAAATATATTTTGAACAATTAAAATTTCAAGTTGACTTAATTTACAATAAAATGCCCTTTTCCTTAATTAATTAATATCTTTTGTTTTATAAGTCCAAATTTAATAAATAATATGTCTAAAATGATTAGCTCGACGAGACCTTTCTGTTTATGCATTCCATGTTGAGTTTTGAAGCATGCATCATATAAATATAATGTGTACAGAAACTAATATGCGGATAAAATGAGGCTAAAACTCAATTAAATGATTTATTCTTGTATTCCACACCTCACCCATGCCATGCTACCTTATTGCCATGCAAATTGTGCATCATTCATCATGGCATGATTGTTTGCTTGATGCATTTATTCATATGCTTGCGCACTTTATTTATGTTGGCCCTTGTTTGTTTGGTTCTTCTTCGAATAGACGTTGAGCAGGGGATATATCAAGAGAACCAGGAGCACTACCCAGATCCATCCCTTGCTTCAACTGAGCTGCCAGGCAAGCACTACCACATGCTTGCATACATATAGTACCTATTGCCTATATCTTATTCTTGCATCATTGAGTCGCGATTGCATTAAATTGAATCCCAAGTATTGCATAGCCTTTACTTTTAAACCCCACCGAAGCTTGTTCCTCCATCCCATGAGCCCTTACTACAGGAGTTGTTTGAGCCATGCGAGTCTTAGAACAGCATGTGTAGGGTATGTGAGTGTCCGATGGATAACGAGGTACCTATACAACTTAACCTGAGTAGTAATGGGATAACTAATGAAAGTGGCATCGGTGAGCCATATTCGCTATTTGGTTTTTCAGGCTCACTTGTGTCCCGTAGGACCCCGAGTACTTGATTCCTGTTCCTTGAATATTTGCGCTATCCACATCCGGGAGGCTTATGAACCCCCGAGCGAGGCTTGATTCATTCTTATTTCTTGGGGCCACAAACTAGTTTGAGGTTTTATTTACTATCATGTACTTATGCCATGCTTTACTGCTTTATTTAAATTGTGCGAGGTACTGCACATTGTACTGTTTAGGAAAGCGGAGTGTTTTCGCGGTGTCGACAAGCCCAGTCACATTTTCGGGTTCCCAGTCGTTCACAGCCATTGGCGCAAACCTTGAGTCCGTCTCGGAGTCGGCCAACTTCGTCATGGTAGCTTAATGGGGTGGCCTGAAATATTTCTGAATCCTGTAATTGCTTTGTCGTGATCGCCTCGTTGGTTTTGATTTGGTTTTTCGAGGCATATCGAGTGTGTTGCTATTTGTGCACCCTAGGTAAAACTTTCAAAGCCGTGTCCACGGTTATGGACGACTTGGAGCACAGGTTTCTCGATCATAGACAAGCATAACTAAAGTACCGCTTTTAATTTGACTAGACTAGGTACCGACTAGTAAATAGTGCAACACTCACGGAATGGATAATAAAACTGCCAGCGGATGGGGTTGTTCGTCCGCTTCCTCGTGTAAGCGAGGAGGAGGATGGATCTGGAGATTACCATTATAACTGTTATAATCTGTTATTAATGCATGGACATCCGTCTATCTCTGGTTAGGCGGATGGTTAGCGAGTTTCTATAGAATTGCTAGGTTTATCTTTTGCTGCAATTGGGTCACCCCAGGTTGTGTCCCCTTTAGAGGCATAAAGACTTGCTGAGTACCCCTAGGGTCTCACACGATAAATTATTGGTTCAGATGAACAGGTACATTCGCAAGATGGATACTGGGTGGAAGAGACGGACGATGTGGGCAACGATCATTCGGTGTAGAGATTCCGGGAACGGGGATCCGTGAGATCTGTGGGCGGGATCTGCTTATTTATGGGGCATCCTATGCCGATTTGCTTCTTATCCGTACTCGGATTTTGTCTTCCGCTCACCGATACTCGATGTTTGATGTATGAGGAGATATCCTAAACTATTATATCTATCTAGGATATTTGGATCTTGCCGTATGGCGTTGCTATATTTCCTTTCTTTTTAGATGGAATGGCTCTGATGTACTGTTGTATGGTGGCTTGCATACATACTCATTTGTGTATGTAGTTGATCCCTTCGCCTACCGATTACGCCGCCCGTTCTTGTCCCGATGTTTAGAAATGGTTGGGACGGCCGAAAGGTCTACCTGTGAGTGGCATTTGGGCCCCACCATACTATTTCAACCATTTCTGCTCATCCAGGCTTGTAACTAGGAGCGTAATTCAACGAGGTAGTTACATAACAAAAGCAGTAAATAGTGGGATTCCAGTGCGGTGGGCATATGGATGGATGGACGGGCGTTGCATGGACAAGACAATTCACATAGCAATCAGAACATAGGGCAATTGCAGATAAATAAGATAAAGCATCCAAGTACTAGACAATCCTAGGCATGTGTTCCATATATAGTCATACGTGCTCACAATGAGAACTTGCACAACATCTTTTGTCCTGCCAGCCCGTTTGCAGCGGGGCCTCTAGGGAACTACTGGCAATTAAGGTGCTCCTTTTAATAGAGCACCGGAGCAAAGAATTAACACTCCATGAACACATGTGATCCTCACATCAAAGCCTTTCCCTTCCGGCTACCTCGATTTCTGTCACTTCGGGACCATAGGTTCCGGACAACAACGTGTGTATACAACTTGTAGATAAGACCAGAAACAATACTATCATAATGAATCAATAATAAGTTCAGATCTGAAATCATGGCACTCGGGACCTAGTGTCAAGCATTAAGCACAACAAAGTTGCAACAAAGTCATAAAGCACTAATAGAGATACTAGGCACTATGCCCTAACAATCTGATGCCATTACATGAACGATCTCATCCAATCCCTACCATCCCCATAGCCTACAGCGGGGGATTACTCACTCATAGATGGGAGAAACATGGATGGTCGATGAAGATGATGGTGGGGATCGATGGAGATGGCTCCGGGGGCACTTCTCCGTCCCGGCAGGGTGCCGGAACAAAGACTTTCTGTCCCCCGAATCTCCCCTTTGGTGGCGGCGGCGCAGCAGAACTTTTCGTGGAAAAACGTCGAAACCCCCGAAGTTTTTAGGTCAGAAGGCTTCTTATAGGCGAAGAGGGAGACCGAGGGGGTACCTTGGGCCACCACACCAGGCCCTAGCACGGCTAGGGCTAGCCCGCGCCTGGGGGGGTGTGGCCAGCCCCTGGCCCTCCTCCGTCTCATATTCTGGCTCCGTGAGTCTTCTGGAAAAATAGGCACTTTGGCTTTTGTCCCGTCCAATTCCGAGAATATTCATTTTCTGACTTTCCAAAAACAGCAGAAAACAGGCAGCTGGCACTGTGGCTCTTGTTAATAGGTTAGTCCAAGAAATCATATGAAAAGTACTCCAAAGTTGGAACAAAACACAAGAAAGTAGATAAAAACAAGCATGGAGCATCAAAAATTATAGATACATTTGCAATGTATCAACATCCCCAAGCTTAACTCCTGCTCGTCCTCGAGTAGGTAAGTGATAAAAAGAAAGAATAATTTTTGAGGTGACATGCACCATCATTAAATTGATCAAAGCATTTGTAAAACATTCAAAACTGGGATCATAGTACTTCAATCATAACATGAAAGACAAAGTTCTAGCAATAAGACAAAGAAACTATGAAGCAACATGAAAAGGCACAAACAAAAGATTCATGAATAACAATGCTTTGCAAGATGTTTGCTTGTTTCACATAAAGAAAACATTGCATAATAGTATTCATCTTGTCCCTCAATAGAGTAGCAAATATAAATGCATAGGACACCTTCAAAGTTCATAAGAGTGACTAGATACAATAGTTTCAAACAAGCAATAACAAGTTATGCATCGATCAACTAGTCTTGGGACAATGCACATAGAACTAAGAATGGCCACTATGCTCTCAAAGTAGGTGCATAAAGTTAGAAGGTGGAGACTCAATATAATGGTGGAATAAAGACCTTTGTATAAAAGGAAGTAAGGATTCAAGTCTCATAAAGAGCTTCCAAAAATTATGGTACTTATAGCTTTCAGCTCTCATTGCCCCTATCATAAGCATCTTGAAGTGATTAACGTTAAAGTGAACAAACTATGGTGTACATGCTTGACGAAGTATAAGTCAGAAATCTCATGTCCCTTGTATACGTAGCTCCTCATGCTACTCAAGTTTAGTCACCGGTAAGTTCTTGTCATTGTAAGTACATGTGTATCATTGAGAACCGCCAACGGGTACCCTTGCCCGATGATCTGTAAGAATCCCCATATCAAAATGACAAGGCAAGGACAAACGAGCATCTCAGCATTCTTCTTATTTACCATGGGAATATGGTGCTTTTTTCTCTCTTTCCTCTTTTCATAGTATCTCTTTTTTTCTCTTTTCTCTTTTTTCTCAATATAGGACTCTTTTTTTATAAGAAGAATGCTTCATAGATAGCTCATTATGGTTACGCTGCAGGTTTTCACCATGTCAGCATGGATTAGACCAGCGGCCCAGGCA
The DNA here is from genome assembly GCA_023614405.1 of Avena insularis. NCBI lineage: Eukaryota > Viridiplantae > Streptophyta > Magnoliopsida > Poales > Poaceae > Avena > Avena insularis. Next base: position 319,797,581 of record CM042686.1, read on the forward strand.
TTTCTATAACACATATACATAACTCCATGGACTTACAAGCTCCCCTTTCATTTCACACCGACGACATCCATATATAAAAGAGCATGATATCAACTAGGTACAAGAACCAAGTGCAATGTTGAAAGCGTTCCCCGTGAAAGCATGGTTCTGCTAATTCCCAACAAATAAGTGCAAGCATATATAACAAAGAACACACAATGGTTCAAGTTTATTAAGGGCAAGTAAAGTAAAGTGTGCCTTCAAGTTCGTGAGAGCTTTAATCACTAGTTTTCTCATAACAAGTGGAAGGTAAACAAAAGCATGAATATACTTGGAATAGCATAAGCTAGTAGGTAGGTATGGTGGACTCTTTGGAAAAACTTGGTTTCGGGAGTTGGATGCATGAGTGGAACTCATACTTTGTTGTGGAGGCTAGCAAAAGACTGGGAGCGACAAACTAAGAGAGCAATAATGGCCATAATCATGCAGAGCGACAAAACATCATTAATCAAAGCATAAAGTGATACTACAAGTTGAAAACTAAAGGATCATAAAGGCTTATGGTGACTTGGGATAGTCATAACATGGTGTGAACATGTGCCAAGTCAACCCAAATAAAGCATCAAAGGAGAATACCACAATGCTATGCTTTAATATGCTAAAACAACGCATGATTCATCCAAGGCACATTAAGCAATCTCCATTGTTTATAACAAGTCATGTTACAGCAAAGAATACTAAGCATAAAGCCAAAACAATATCAAGCATGGCATGTCACAGCATAGGCCACAGTCAAAAACAAGCTCTCTTTACCACTTAAGCATGAACTTTTCCTACTCTTTTCCAAACCAAACCAAATAATTTGCAAACCAATGTATGAAAGAGGGGGTCCAACCAATTTATTCAGACAACTAAGCAAACCAAGCAAACTAAAAACCAAAACAAAAACGAAAAAGAAGACGCTCCAAGAACAACACAACTGTGCATGAAACAATAAAAATGAAGCGTTTGGAAGAAACCTGGGATTTTTATTGATGAAGAAGGGGATGCCTTGGGCATCCCCAAGCTTTGATGCTTGTACTTCTTCGATATTTCTTGGGGTGAAACGTGTGGCATCCCCAAGCTTGAGCTTTAGTCCATCCTTCATCTCATTACTCATTCCTTCCATACACCTGAAAATTTTCCTTCATACAAAACTTCACACAATCTCATTAGCAACATTAGTGCACTTAAGATAAATAAGTCTCAAGGTTCAGTTCTAACACCAAATAAACTTCCATTAGAACACTAGCTACTGTAGCACTTCCCTCAGAAAGCTCAATTCCCCAAAAGAACTCAAAAAGGAACCAACAAGAAGCAAATGCAGAAATCTGTCAAAACAAACTAGCAGGTAAAGAAGAATTGTTTCGAAGACCTTCTGTTGCTCAAATCAAAAAGTGTTGAACTAACGAATGTTAGATAACAACCTGGGGCAGAAGCACAAAAATTCATGCCTCAAAAAGATATTTAGAGATCTTACAAGAATATTTACGGTGAAGCACAAAAATATGTTTCGGGATAACAACTTTCCCAATCATTACTTCTCTCTCATTAGAGGTTACTCTTGGCACAAAAAGCAAATAAAAAGGATAAGGAGCAGTTATTACTGAAGTAATAACTTCCAAGACTCATCTAAAACTTTTGGGTTATCTCCCAATAAGTACTTTTCTTTAACGCCTTTAAGTTAGGCAAAAGCAAAAATTGAAAATGGATAGAATAGAAGTAAGCGGAGATAATCATGGTGAACACATTGTTTTGTTCAATGAAATCCTTTTGTTAACAAGGTTGATCAGGTCTTGCTACCAAAACAATTTCATATGAGACAAAACTTTGTATTCCACTAATGATTATGTTATCTCAACCTTGATAGCAATGGTCCCAATCATAATAGTTTCGCATTTTTCTCTTTGTATGGGACAATATATTTATCCAACTTGGATGCCCTCAACATGTTCAATTGAATTCAAGCCATAAGTACTTTCAATCTTCTTGGGGAAATAGACAATATGTTCCTTGTCATTAACATTGAAGGTCACCTTCCCTTGATTATAATTAATAACAGCTCCTGCAGTATTTAAGAAAAGGTCTCCCAAGAATAATAGACATAATATCATCTTCAGGCATAAAAGTTTGAGAGGATGCTCTCATAATAAATATGAGTTGAAGTAAAAGAGAGCATCAAGGATCAAATTCAAAACACATTTAAGTCTAACCCACTTCCTATGCATAGGAATCGTGTAAGCAAATAACAAAGTGACAGGCATAGGAAGCTAAAACAAGAGTAACTTCAAAACTTTCAGCACATAGAGAGGTGTTTCAATACCATGAAAACTTCTACAACCATATTTTCCTCTCTCATAATAATTTTCAGTAGCCTCATGAATAAACTCAACAATATAACTATCACATAAAGCATGCTCTCCATGATCTACAAGCACTAGAGCTTTATTATAAACATTTTCAAGAGAAACCTCAGGAACATAACATTCATTCTCCTTTAGTAAGCAAGGGGGACAATCAAATAATGTAAGGGATAAAGAGTTACTCTGATTAGAAGGTAGGCATGGGTAGCTAATCCATTCTTCCTCCTTTTGTTCATCACTCTCCTCCTCTTTTTCATCTAATGAGATTTCAGGTTCATCAATTTCTTCTTCCATAGGATCCTGCAAGGCATTAGTCTCTTCCATTTGTGGAAAGCATCTATTAAAATATTCAAGGATATATCCATTTTTATCCTTGTAATTATCAAAGCAAAATTTAAGCATACCATACACCTCATATTTGTAAGGTGAATCATCAATATTTTCAAGCAAACTAGCAAGTTCAAAAGCACCCTTCCAAGCAATAAATTCTTCAATTTGTTCCGCATCATAAAATTCATAAATTCCTTTAGCATAGGAAGATATGGTATCATTATCACTATACTCACATTGAAAAGGGAGGTGTTTATACCTCTTTCTGCAACAAGACTCATCACAGCAATAAGTAACATTATAAGTAGAGCACACATTTCTAGCAATGGTATACAATCTATCAATTTGTTCCCATAAGTGTTTCCCTTTTTGTGACAAGCGGTGTTCCTTATAATAATATTTTTGATCTTCCGTGAACCCACCTTGCCAATAAGCTTCAGTTTTAAAGAAACCAACCATTGACAACAAGCATGACAAAGAAAGACAATAACAGACCAACGAAAATAATAACTAGAGTAGGAACTACTTTTTTTTGTATTTTTGATAGAGAAACAGGAAAACAAGGCGAGAATAAACTTAGCTTGAACAATAGTGAATCCAAGTGGACTTGATAAATAAAGTTATGCTCCCCGGCAACAGCGCCAGAAAATAGTCTTGATGACCCACAAGTATAGGGGGTGTACGCAGTATTTTCGAGCAAAGTGAAACCCAATTTATTGATTCGACACAAGGGGAGCCAAAGAATACTTATCAGCCTTAACAACTGGGTTGTCAATTCAGCTGCACCTGGAAACAATCTTGCTCACAGCAGTTTATCAGTAGCAATAGTTTTTTAGTAGGAATAGTAAAGTAATAGCAGTATCAAAGCAAAGACAGTAGAAACAAAAGCAGTAAACAGTGGGATTCGAGTGCGGTAGGCATAGGGATGGATGGACGGGCCTTGCATGGACAAGACAATTCACATAGCAATCAGAACATAGGGTAATTGTAGATAAATAAGATAAAGCATCCAAGTACTAGACAATCCTAGGCATGTGTTCGATATATAGTCATACGTGCTCGCAATGAGAACTTGCACAACATCTTTTGTCCTGCCAGCCCGTTTGTAGCGGGGCCTCTAGGGAACTACTGGCAATTAAGGTGCTCCTTTTAATAGAGCACCGGAGCAAAGCATTAACACTCTGTGAACACATGTGATCCTCACATCAAATCCTTTCCCTTCCGGCTACCCCGATATCTGTCACTTCGAGACCATAGGTTCTGGACAACGACGTGTGTATACAAATTGTAGATAAGACTAGAAACAATACTATCATAATGAATCAATAATAAGTTCAGATCTGAAATCATGGCACTCGGGCCCTAGCGACAAGAATTAAGCACGACAAAGTTTCAACAAAGTCATAAAGCACTAATAGAGATACTAGGCACTATGCCCTAACAATCTGATGTCATTACATGAACGATCTCATCCAATCCCTACCATCCCCATAGCCTACAGCGGGGGATTACTCACTCATAGATGGGAGAAACATGGATGGTCGATGAAGATGATAGTGGGGATCGATGGAGATGGCTCCGGGGGCACTTCCCCATCACGGCATGGTGCCGGAACAGAGACTTTCTATCCCCCGAATCTCCCCTTCGGTGGCGGTGGCGTAGCGGAACTTTTCGTGGAAAAACGTCGAACCCCCCCAAGTTTTTAGGTCAGAAGGCTTCTTATAGGCGAAGAGGGAGACCGAGGGGGTGCCTGGGGCCACCAAACCAGGCGCCTGGGCGGGTGTGGCCAGCCCCTGGCCCTCCTCCGTCTCGTATTCTGGCTCCATGAGTCTTCTAGAAAAATAGGCACTTTGGCTTTTGTCCCGTCCAATTCCGAGAATATTCATTTTTTGACTTTCTTGGAACCAAAAACAACAGAAAACAGACAACTGGCACTATGGCTCTTTTTAATAGGTTAGTCAAAGAAATCATATGAAAAGTACTCCAAAGTTGGAACAAAACACAAGAAAGTAGATAAAAACAAGCATGGAGCATCAAAAATTATAGATACATTTGCAATGTATCATGAAGCAAGTTCAGAAACTTGCATTGGCCAAGATGAGGAAATGGTACTGGTAGATGGGTAGGGTTAATATGCCTCTCTAGGATTTATTTGGGATTTTTCAGAAGGTTAGAAGTCCTCCTAAAATCCTTTATTCAAAAAGTGCAGCAGTAGTTTCTAGAGGATCATTTGATAAATTTACATTGGGAAAGTGGATTTTTTGATGTGGGATGATCCCAAATGTGAATACACACTTATAGGAATTTTCCCAAGATTTATTGAGGCTTAAAGTATTTAAAAAAATTATTATTCCATTTCTGCCATTTAAGAAAATAGGCAAAAATAAATAATAAAGTTTCTCAAAAATAGTTATTTTTGAGCTAGAAAGATAGGATATGATTTGTGGGGCTCACATGAGCCAAAATTTGGGGAAGTGGTTTGGTAAAAACCAAACTTTCCTTTATGGAGGGAGTTTTGGGAGATTTTGACTATTTAAGGAATTAAATAGTTTTGGGGCCATAATAATTATGGATAATTTTTGATAAATATTGATGATCAATTAGATGGGATAGACAAGGTGTATCAAGCAGTTGCAACCTTGTGAAATGAAATTACGACTAGAAAAGGACGGCAAACAATGAGTTGATGATCTAGGGTGATGTTATTTTTATACCACCAAGGCATGCTTGCATCTTGGAGCTTATAGCTCACCTTGGTGCAAGGGATAGATGGACAGGTAGACCAGGTCATATAGATGATCATTGCATAAAGAGATTGAATTAATTGTATTTGAGGTGATCTAGAAATGATGGCAAAGTTTGTTGAAAATAAGGCTGCCATGCAAGAAGTGTCCCGAGGCCTTATAAACCATGTGGGTTTAAGAAGCACAAGGATCCATTTGGAGCAAGTGAAGTAGATTCTGATGGAAATAAATGAGTAGAACACAACCATGCAGAGAGTTGGTCCATAGGAGTTTGGATGGTGATGTGAGCTTCTACCAAAGTAGGTATGATGACTAGATTTGTAGGAATTGTTATTTTCTTGCCTGCAAAACCATCTAGGATGAGTGGGTTCAGGGATGATCTAACCAGAGGAAAATGTGGGTCTTGGTAGTCCGTAGGATGGTTAACAATATGGTTCAGGTGCATTTCCAAAAATGCTAATGGTTTGAGAAGAGGAGGCATGCCAAAAGGTGATGTTGAAACTGTTTCCAGACTTTGTCAATTTGGCAGTTTTAGGGTTTTTGACTAGAGTAGGAGAGGGAATGTTCTTGGAGGAGTTGCAAGGTATCAGAGCTTAAACCAGTGGGGGATATTGAAGTGTAGAGTGAGTAGAAGAGATCCTTGCTTGATGTTGGTCTCCATTAACTTGGAAGCTTATAGAAGTAGATCACTTCAGAGATGATCTGGTGAAGGTTTTTAGAGGACTACTGAGTAGCTAGGGATCAGATCTAGATTGTATTCTTACTTAGGGTGGGGTGATTTGGAAACATCTTGATCCTAGTGATGAGCTCCTAGAGTAGCTCATACTATCTCCTACGCAATCAAGAAGATCAAGCAAATTCATCAGACAGCAGATCAAGGCAACTCATCTTATACTAAGCATACCACTAATGAGGTTACCATCAAGCCTAGCTTGGGGTAAGGTTGGGGTATTTTGAAGAGGTTGAGTTTTGAATAAGGTGAGGGTTCTTGATATCTTACCAAGAGTAGAATTCAAATGGTTCATAAAAGGTTTTATTAAATCTAGAGCAAAGAGTATTAGAAGGTTCTGTCTTGAGAATATAAGGAGATTATGTTATATAGCTCTCCATAGTTTGATCAATAGAAGCTACTAAAATAGTTGGTTTTGCAAAGGCATCTTGGCTTAGGTTTTGAAGTGCCAGAACATTTGGGAATATGGAGAGTAAGCCATTTTGTTAAATAGCTTTTGTCAACTGGTGTTGTGGTAAGGATTATATCTTCTAATACACAATCACAAGCATAAACATATTCAAACAATAGGCAAACACTGCAGCATTAAAGATGGAAAAGTTTTTGTTCCCCCTGATTTTTGCATTCTGGTCAACTAATCAGGGTTGCTGAAATTGGGATGTTACAGAGTCTGAGGGCCCCCCGGATTAATCCTCCGAGAATCCCTGTTATGCATACAACCACGATCCCATGATCAGTTAGTCGTGGCACATAACCGACAAGTATCATTACAGCATCCAAGAATATACCGAATTACAAGACTTACATAAATGCCGTTATGGCTACATCAATGAACATCAGCGGATCTTCATCAAGCGTAGAGCCCGAGCCATGCCTTAACCTATCTCGCATAGTCGTCCACTTCACCTTCGTCTTGATATCTGACCATGTTAATAGCCAGGGACAATGCCAGTGAGTACTTTAAATGTACTCACAAACCACCTTAGGAAAATAATAAAAGAAAAAGGATATGCAATATGGCTGTGGTAATAGGAGGGCTACAAAAAGGTTATTTTCTCAAATAGTTTCTCCTGTAGATATAGCATCTACATATCTTTGTTGAAAACTTTTGTAAACAGTTTGGAAACCGTTTTGAGAAGTTTTTGTAAAACATTAGGACTGGGTCACCCATTTGTTCCTGTTTTCAGGTCGTCCCACGACAAAACTCCTTCCATCCGTTTCTGACCATCCCATGGTCAGAACAGGGATCCTTCCCGACCATCCCATGGTCAAAACATTTCGAAAGCCATTTCTTTTCCGAAATCCTTTTTGAAAACAAAACCAGCACCGCTCTACAGCAACCTTCCCAACCATCCATGACCACGGACACGGCTATTTGAATAGATTTACACTCTGCAGAGGTTATACACTTTACCCACACCATCCGGGTACACTACCCTAATCTTCACCGATCGTGGGTCGAGTAACCGATCAAGACTCTTCGGATGCCCACTCCAATATAAGTGCCTACCGTATGGGTGTTAATCCCCTCAACACCGGGACGTCAGGCGAGGACCAACTGGATCGCTTTTTCCACTCCTCGAGAGTGTGCGCTTTCAATGAGGGGCCCATAGTAACGCGTGGAGGCCTGCCAACCCTTTGTTCCTTCTCCAGGTCCCACCTTTATCGGAGAAGGCCCACCCTCCAGGGATCCCCGATCCCCTGTAGTAGTTGTGAGGCAGCTTATACCAGAACAGACAAACATCAAATCCAGCCCTGTCCCATTCCAGAGTAATGTGGTTGCACAGGGTTCATTGTTCTAGCAAAACTGCAGAGAACCAGGTGCGTTTTCGTAAGCCTTTTTCCTCCGGTTTTCCTCCAGCATTTATAAAACCAAAACCATTTTCTTTCTCAACATCTCTTGGGAGGTCCCACCTCACCAAGGTTTTATCATAAAACATTTGGTAAAACTTTTTCCGGGGTCTTCCCATTCTCTAGCTTTGCTTCGGCTAAATAGGGGGTCTCCAAAGGGTTATGGTGATATACACCATCTATTCCACTATGGGCAAATAGGTATCATCAAGAGGGTTTTACTTAGTAGTACTATTGAGTAAGGGTTTGGAGGAGCCAAACCACTACCATATATATATACATCAAGATATAGCAAAACAATGCAGTTTTTAATAAACAGTTGGTAAAACATGCATAAGTAAAACAGTAGTACAAGGCTTATGAGCAAGAAGGTGGCTTGCCTGATGATCAGCAATATGGCAATATGTCCCTGGACTTCTCCTTAGAATACCCAAATAATACCAATAATACCAATAATTAATACCACTTCTTCTGCTCTCCGATTTCATCGCAACTATCATCGTCCACACATCACATGCAAACAAACAAGGGCACAATCAACACAATGCATACAAGCACCAATACAATACAGCAAGCAATTGAACAATACAAGTTTACAATTCATTAGGTCTTAGGAGGAAGGGAGTTGATAAGATTGGCCTTGTCTTATAAAGTGGAAGAAAATCCCTTAGGATTTATAGTATAGAAACTACCTAAGAGATGGATTTTTGGACAAGACTATATTCTGTAGGGTACCATTGTAAAAACACGATACCAACAGATAGGTATTGATAAAATTGAACCAGTAAAAGTGGTTTCACTATTTTATCTATTACCAATAATTTATAGTGATTTTTATAGTGAATAGTACTCTAGTTTTAGGGAATAATTCACCAGAAAGGTTCTGGAGCTACAAAAATTATTTCCTTGGATGCTTCAGTAGGGTTTGATGTACTTGTTCACTGAGAGTTGGAATCAAGTCAAGATAATTAACAGAATGCCCTCAAGAAATTCCTAAAGGCAGTTCTGTGGGGGTTTTGTCTTTTTTCACCAAATTAAATCTACAATAGCTATTGATGTGATACCAAGGACACCTGGTAGGTACCTCCAATAAATCTATGTAGAAATTGGAATCAGCATTTTTGGATTAGAAGAACTACTGTAGTGAATTTAGGGGTGAATAAACCATGCACGGAATAGTTTAATCCACAAGAATTCAACTAGGGCTTAGAAAATTACTGGCTTCTGGGTTTTGATAGATATTGATGGTGCAGTTCGGGAGTTGGAATTAGCCTAATATGTTCTGTAGATATGCCTAGGGAATTTTCTAAAATCGGATGGTCTCTGTTTTTGTTATTTTTGTTATAGACAGACTACTATTCCCCTTAGCATGAGACCAAGGTCCAAGGGTAGATGCTTCTAGTATCTTTCAGATGCAGTTGGTTTTACTCCAATTGGAGTTGTACAATTCACAGAAAGAATTAATTAGTGAAAAAGTATACATCTGAGGAGTTAATTCACTAATGGCACCCTAGTCAATATTTTTAGTTACATTCCGCTCTGCATGTTGCACAAAACACTAGGGTACTTGATAAAAATTAGATTTGGGAATTTGGAAACATTTTCCATTTTTATTTTGAATTAAACCAATCAGTCTCATAAGCAGATCTAGGAAAGGAATTAATAAAAGAAAGGGGCAAGGTTTCTTGGGCTTGTATCTGAGGTCAGTTGGGTCGTCCAGGGGAAATGCGGCCCATCCGGGCGAGGCACTGCGCGGGGTGCAGTTTTGAAACTGCCAAGCGGGCCCGCTTGCTAGAGAGGGAGAGGCGCCGAAGCGGTACGGGGAGATCCCGACCGTTCGTTCGAGACGGGATCGATGGTGGGGGTATCGTCGTCTTCCCCAGACACAACGACAGCGAGGGTAACCCTAGCTAGCGGCGGGATGGGAGCGGGGCGCTCACCTGAGTGGCGGAGGGGCAACGGGGAGGTGCCGAGGCGACGGAGGACTCCAGGGCGAGTCCGTAGAGTGGCGGCACAGGTTGGGTCGACGTCGATGCGGGGCTCGCGCGAGGTCATCCGAACGGAGCTCGCCGAAGCTCGCCGGAGAGGCCTCGGGGTTACATGCATGTCGACAGAGAGGATGCAGGGAGGATACAGGGGTCCTGGGAGACGCCATGAGGGATTCAGCAGGGCTACGTAGGCTCGAGGAGGCCAGGCTCGGCGGAGAGAAGCTTCTCTCGGGCATGCCAGCGACGGCGACTTCCAGCGTTCCTACAGTAGAGAGAGGGCACAGGGAGGTAGCTCAGAGGGGCAGCAGCTCAAAGAGGACACATGCAACAGAGGGTAAGCAGGGAGAAGGCGACCTCGAGCTTGAGTTTGGCAATGGCCGAAAGGCCTTTCTTCTCTCCTCTCGGGCAGGACAGGGAAAGGGAGAGGTAGGGAAGGAGCTGGGAGGTGAGTGTGGAGTTGAGGGAGTGAATGAGGGGCAGAGGCGCGTGGGGAGGGCCTCTGGCCTATTTATCCAAAGAGGGAGTGGTCTAGGGTGCACTCGGTTTATGGGAGCAAGAGGGAGGGTAAAACCAGGGGAGGTTTTTCTGGGGGCGGTGGAGGGGTCGTGCTGGAGCTCTATGGGGTTACAGGAGGGCAGAGAGAAGGAGGGGTGCTGCTGTGGCAAGAGTTTTTGGCACTAGTTGGTTGTCCCACTTTAATCTCTACTTCCAAACACTAGAGGACAAGGGGATTATGGTGCTACAGTGGTATTGCTACAGGGCTTCTCGACCAGGAGGAGAGAAGTGTGTTATGCAGGCTTGGTGGAGAAGATTTGATATGGTTTGATGGAGTAGTAGAGCAAGGTTTTGCTCATAACTCAAATTTGGCCAAGTCGATGACTATGAAGCAAATTCTTTGAATTGAGCTTGGCAAGATGAGTTAATGGTACTGGTAGATAGATGAGGTCAAGTTGGATATCCATGAATTATTTGGGATTTTTCTAAGGATTTAAAGTCCACTTAAATCCATTTACTCAAAAACTGCAGAATTGAAGTATTGGAGCTCATTTGATATTTTTTACATTGGACAAGTGGAGTTTTTTATGTGAGATGGTCCCAAATGTGAATACACATTTAGGGGAATTTTCCCAAGATTTATTAAGGTGGGAAAGTATTTTTATGGAATTATTTCTTGTTTCTGCCATTTAAGAAAAGGGGCAAAAAGAAATAATAAAGAATCTCAAAAATATTTATTTTTGAGATGGAAAGATTGGGTATGATATATGGAACTCACATGAGCCAAAAGTTGGGGAACTATTTTGGCAAAAACCAAACTTTCCTTTGTGAGAGGAGTTTTGTGGGATTTTGCCTATTAAGGGAATTAAATAGTTTTCGTCCATACTAAATATGGATAATTGTCGATAAATCCTGATGATCAAGGTAGATGATGTAGACAAGGGGTAGCAAGCATTTGCAACCTTGGGATTGGAGAATCCAAGTTGATTTTGGTGAAATACCCTAGATTAAGGATCTAGGGTGAGGTTAATTTCATACCATCGAAACATGGTCGTATCTTGGAGTTCAGATCTCCCCTTGGGGCATGGGGTAGATGGATGGATAGACCAAGTGATGTAGATCAACATGGTACAGAGGTTTGAGCTTGATCCTTCTTGAGCTCACCAAGACAAGCTTTCAAACTTTGAATAAAATAAGGCTGCCAAAGCAGACTATCAACTAGCCTCCAAAACCTTGTGGCTTTAAACATCTCAATGATCCAATTCGAACAAGTGAAGTAGGTAATGATAGACTTATATGAGTAGAACACAACCATGCAAATAGTTGGTCCAAATAAGGTTGGATGGTGGTGTGAGGTTCTACCAAAGTAGGCATGCTGACTAGATTTGCAGGAAAAGTATTTTTCTTGCCTGCAAAACCATCAAGGACAAGTGGGTAGGAGGATGATCTAACCAAGGGAAAGAGTGGGACTTGGTATTCCTAGGATGGTTAACAATATGGTTCAGATGCATTTCCAAAAATGCACATGGTTTGAGGAAAGGAGGCATTCAAAAAGGTGATGTTGGAACTGTTTCCAGACTTGGCCATATTTGGCAGTTTTGAGGATTTTGACTAGAGTATGAGAGGGAATGTTCTTGGAGGGGTTGCAAGGTATTAGAGCTTTGTCCAGTGGGTGATGTTGAAGTGTAGATTGAGTAGAAGAGATCCATTCTTGGTATTGGTCTTCATGTACTTGGAGACATCTAGAATGGAAATCCTCAGAATAGATCTGGTTAAGGGCTTTAGATGATCACTGAGGGGATGGGGATCAGATCTAGATGTATCCTTGGTTAGGGTGGAATGATTTGGAGACATCTTGATCCTAGTGATGAGCTCCTAGAGTAGCTCATACTACTTCTAAGCAATCAAGTCAAACAGCAGATCAAGGCAACTCATCTTACAAATACATCAACTACTACTAGGGTTATCATCAAGCCTAGCTTGAGGTAAGGTTGAGGCATTTTGAAGAGGTTGTAGTTTGGAATGAGATGAGGGTTCCTTGGTATCTCTACCAAGAGTAGAATTCAAATGCTTCATGAAAAGGTTTTGTCAAATCTAGGGATAAGAATTGTAGGAGGTTTTGTCTTGAAAACATAAGGAGATTATGTTACATAGCTCTCCATAGTTTGATCAATAGAAGCTACTAAAATAGTTGGTTTGCAAAGGCTTCTTGGCTCAGGTTTTGAAATGCCAGAACATTTGGGAATAAGGAAATTAAGCCAAGACTGTTTTGGGAAGTAGCGTTTGCCAACTGTTGTCAAGGTAAGGAGTATATCATCTAATACACATTCACATGCATAAGCATATCCAAACAACAAGCAAACACTTCAGCATTAAACAAGAAAAAGTTTTTGTTCCCCCTGATTTTTGCATTCTGGACAACTAATCAGGGTTGCTGAAATTGGGATGTTACAGATCTTTCCCCCTTAAAAGAATCTCGTCCCGAGATTCCGGAGAGTAAGGTTAGGGGATTTTAAGTCAAGTTTAGTGCTACTGGTTTCAGGCATGCTATCTTACGGACTCCGTCTTTGAAAGTGGTTACCCTGTTGATGTTGAGCTTCAGTCTTCGGGGATGCACTGAGAGTTGAGCAGAGTCCAGTCCTTATTGCGAGGGATGACCTTCTTCTTCCTTCCGAATTCTATATCATTGAGGGCTGAGACTAGGCAGACTATCTCGATGCTGAACTTCATGGGGTACTCGTCGGAGGATAGAATCTACCGCTGGGAGTACCTTTCTGTGAGGGTCCTCGACTCTTCATTGGGGGCGTAGCATATCCTAATTAGAGATTTTGCGGTCGATACTTCTGGGTTTGCTTCTAGTGGAGGGTTACTCTATTTTTGGTGGGAAAGACTGCTCTTTCCCCCTTACGATTTGACTGGTTAGCTAGGGGTTAACATGTCGTTCCTTCTTGAAGTCATTGGAGGAAGTTTGGAAGACTGTCGTCCATCTTTCTCCTGGAGTCGAGATCTTCAGAGGGCGTCTGTGAAGCTATGTCCTACGGGGCTTATATACAATTATTATTCATATCTAGCCTGGTGGAGTCATTGGAGTCTCACGTCCTCTAAGCATTAAGGACCTAGGGGTTAGCGTTTCGGCGGTCCTTCGGGTGGGTCTTCAACTGAAGTCGCAGAGGGACTTTTGTAGAATCTTCAGTTAGTTTCTCTTCAGACACTCATGGGTTGCTGCTTGGCGAAAAGGTGTCAGATCCTGAGATCTCTTCGGAAGTACCTTCCGGTAGACCGTCTTGTGGAGATTGAGTGGAAAGACGCGGTCTTTCCACCTTAGGGCTTCACTAAGGTGCTTCGGGAGGGATGCGGATCTTCTGCCTTGGAGGGCTGATCTAATATTAGCGGAATGTTGTATCTTCCCAGAGTCTTGAGCTCAGGTCTTCGAGCGAAGCCCTATTTTATCAACCTTGGCGGGGCTGGTTTCCTAACGAAGCCTATAGCGGGGCGTTAGCTCAAGGTAAGTTAGCGGTTTACGACTCTTCGAGATAGTCTTCAGTCATAGTAGAGACATCCAGTTTCGAGAAGACTGTCTTCACGCTTCCTAATTATCTGACTTCAGGGCTCGTTCTGAACTTCTAGGGAGGATCATTCAGTTGGTTTGGGTAGGGTCGACTAGATTAGTTAGTCTCCTGAGGCGGTCAGAAGCTCTAATACACTAAGGTTAGTGTGATTTGGTCTTCACTTCTTGTCTTAGTTGACTTGTCAGGTGGTTTCCTGTGGAGATTGAGGATCCTTCGGTGATTGACTTTCAGCATCCAACAGAAATCTTGTTGTAGTAGACAGAGGAACAAGGGAGTGTGGTGCTAGTGACGAGTCTTGTGGGGTGAGGTCTTCGAGTTGTTTCTGACTTGACGATGTCGAACTCCTGGGTCTTGCGATGCTTTTCCTCTCATATACTCTCGAGGTTAGTCTGGGTCTCATTTCCGATAACTAACACAGGGGTTTCCTGAGTTACTAGGTGGGGTTATCGCTCCTTGAGTCATATTTTTAAGAAGGTCAAGCAAACCAGAACATACAAACAAGGCGGTCAGAGTGAGGGAATCGCAATGTCCTCGGCAAACAATCACACATCAAACAACACCTGTGGCACCTAGGCAAGCAAACACGGTCAACGCTAGGGACCAAGGAGTTAACTAGTCGCGATGTAGGGGAATCCTATTCTTAGGACTATTGACCCTAGATGTCATCTTTCTTCAGGTCGGAGTCACTACTTTGTAGATGAAGCCTTCATCGCATCTTGGACGCTTTTTGGATAGGGCAACACCCGATGTCTTCTGATTGAAAGGATTGCGCGCGTAGGATGGTATTGAAGTCTCCTTGTGTTTGCTGGTAGCTGCTTGTCTTCATCTCGTCCTCCACGTCTTTACCTGGTTCTAGGTCCTAGTTATTTGAAATCCATAGATTTGAACTTTGGACGAGGGGTAGAGGAAACCATTTTCAAAAGCATTTACTTAGAGTAAGAGGAGAAGTAGAACTTTTTGAAACTCATTGAGAAACTGGTTTTCGAAAGCCGGGGTTTTCAAAATAAGGTTCCTGTCTAGCGACCATGCTAACTAAGGTTCTCCTACAGTCAGGATGGCTCTGATACCAAGTCTGAGGGGCCCCCGGATTAATCCTCCGAGAATCCATGTTATGCATACAACCACAATCCCATGATCAGTTAGTCGTGGCACATAACCGACAAGTATCATTACAGCATCCAAGAATATACCGAATTACAAGATTTACATAAATGCCGTTATGGCTACATCAATGAACATGAACGGATCTTCATCAAGCGTAGAGCCCGAGCCATGCCTTAACCTATAGGCAACTGACTGGGAGAACGTCCTAGCTCGCATAGTCGTCCACTTCACCTTCGTCTTGATATCTGACCATGTTAATAGCCAGGGACAATGCCAGTGAGTACTTTGAATGTACTCGCAAACCACCTTAGGAAAATAATAAAGGAAAAAGGATATGCAATATGGCAGTGGTAATAGGAGGGCTCCAAAAAGGTTATTTTCTCAAGTAGTTTCTTCTGTAGATATAGCATCTACATATCTTTGTTGAAAACTTTTGTAAACATTTTGGAAACCGTTTTGAGAAGTTTTTGTAAAACATTAGGACTAGGTCACCCATTTGTTCCTGTTTTCAGGTCGTCCCACGACCAAACTCCTTCCATCCGTTTCTAACCATCCCATGGTAAAAACAGGGATCCTTCCCGACCATCCCATGGTCAAAACATTTCCAAAGCCATTTCTTTTCCGAGATCCTTTTTGAAAACAAAAACAGCACCGATCTACAGTAACCTTCCCAACCGTCCATGACCGCGGACGCGGCTATTCGAATAGATTTACACTCTGCAGAGGTTGTACACTTTACCCACACCATCCGTGTACACTACCTTGATCTTCACCGATCGTGGGTTGAGTAACCGATCATGATTCTTCGGATGCCCACTCCAATATAAGTGCCTACCCTATGGTTGTTAATCCCCTCAACACCGGGACGTCGGGCGAGGACCAACCAGAGCGCTTTTTCCACTCCTCGAGATTGTGCGCTTTCACTGAGGGGCCCATAGTAACGCGTGGAGGCCTGCCGACCCTTTGTTCCTTCTCCAGGTCCCACCTTTATTGGAGAAGGCCCACCCTCTAGGGATCCCCGATCCCCTGTTGTAGTTGCGAGGCAGCTTATACCAGAACAGATAAACATCAAATCCACCCTTGTCCCATTCCAGAGTAATGTGGTTGCACAGGGTTAATTGTTCTAGCAAAACTACAGAGAACCAGGTGCGTTTTCGTAAGCCTTTTTCCTCTGGTTTTCCTCCAACATTTATAAAACCAAAACCTTTTTCTTTCTCAACATATCTTGGGAGGTCTTACCTCACCAAGGTTTTATCATAAAACATTTGGTAAAACTTTTTCCGGGGTCTTCCAATCCTCTAGCTTTGCTTCGGCTAAATAGGGGGTCTCCAAAGGGTTATGGTGATATACACCATCTATTCCACTACGGGAAAATAGGTATCATCAAGAGGGTTGTACTTAGTAGTACTATTGAGTAAGGGTTTGGAGGAGCCAAACCACTACCAGATATATATACATCAATATATAGCAAAACAATGCAGTTTTTAATAAACAGGTTATAAAACATGCATAAGTAAAACAGTAGGACAAGGCTTATGATCATCAATATGGCAATATGTCCCTGGACTTCTCCTTAGAATACCCCAAATAATTCCAATAATACCAATAATTAATACCACTTCTTCTGCTCTCCGATTTCATCGCCACTATCGTCGTCCAGACATCACATGCAAACAAACAAGGGCACAATCAACACAATGCATACAAGCACCAATACATACAGCAAGCAATTGAACAATACAAGTTTACAATTCATTAGGTCTTAGGAGGAAGGGAGTTGATAAGATTGGCCTTGTCTTATAAAGTGGAAGAAAATCCCTTAGGATTTATACTCTAGACACTACCTAAGAGATGGATTTTTGGACAAGACCATATTATGTAGGGTACCATTGTAAAAGCACGATACCAACAGATAGGTATTGATAAAATTGAACCAGTAAAAGTGGTTTCATTATTTTATCTATTACCAATAATTTATAGTGATTTTTATAGTGAATAGTACTCTAGTTTTAGGGAATAATTCACCAGAAAGGTTCTGGAGCTCCAAAAATTATTTCCTTGGACGGTTCAGTGGGATTTGATGTACTTGTTCACTGAGAGTTGGAATCAAGTCAAGATAATTACCATAATGCCCTCAAGAAATTCCCAAAGGCAGTTTTGTAACGTTTTTGTCTTTTTCACCAATTTAAATCTACAGCAGGTATTGATGTGAGACCAAGGACACCTGGTAGGTACCTCCAATACCTTTATGTATAAATTGGAATCACCATTTTTGGATTAGAAGAACTACTGTAGTGAATTTAGGGGTGAATAAACCATGCACATAATAGTTTAATTCACAAGAATTCAGCTAGGGCTTAGAAAATTACTAGCTTCTGGGTTTTGATAGATATTGATGGTCCACTTCTCGGGGAGTTGGAATTAGCCTAATATGTTCTATAGATATGCCTAGGGAATTTGCTAAACTGATATGGTCTATGTTTTTGTTATTTTTGTTATAGACAAACTACTGTTCCCCTTGGCATGACACCTAGGTCCAAGGGTAGATGCTTCTAATATCTTTCAGAGGCAGATGGTTTTACTCCAATTGGAGTTGTACAATTCACAAAAATAATTAATTGGTGAAAAAGTATATATCTGAGGAGTTCATTCACTAATGGCACCCTAGTCAATATTTTTAGTTACTTTCCGCTCTGCATGTTGCACAAAACACTAGGGTACTTGGTAAAAATTAGATTTGGGCATTTGGAAGCATTTTCCATTTTTATTTTGAATTAAACCAATCAGTCTAATAAGCAGATCTGGGAAAAGGAATTAATTAAAAGAAAGGGGCAATGGCTATTGGGCTTGTATCTAAGATCTATTGGGCCGTCCAGGGGAAATGCGGCCCATCCGGGCGAGGCACTGCGCGGGGTGTAGTTTTGAAACTGCCAAGCGGGGCCCGCTTGCCAGAGAGGGAGAGGCGCCGAAGCGGTACGGGGAGATCCCGACCATTCGTTTCTAGACGGGATCGACGGTGGGGGTATCGTCGTCTTCCCCAGACACAACGACAGCGAGGGTAACCCTAGCTGGCGGCGGGATGGGAGCGGGGCAATCACCTGAGGGGCGGAGGGGCGACGGGGAGGTGCCGAGGCGATGGAGGACTCCAGGGAGAGTCCGTAGAGGGGCAACACGGGTTGGGTCGACGTCGATGCGGGGCTCGCGCGAGGTCATCCGAACGGAGCTCGTCGGAGAGGCCTCAGGGTTACATGCATGTCGATAGAGAGGATGCGGGAAGGATACAGGGGTCCTGGGAGATGCCATGAGGGATTTAGCAGGGCTACGTAGGCTCGGGGAGGCCAGGCTCGCCGAGAGAAGCTTCTCTCGGGCATGCTAGTGACGGCGGCTTCCAGCGTTCCTGCAGCAGAGAGAGGGCATATGGAGGTAGCTTAGAGGGTTAGCAGCTCAAAGAGGACACATGCAACAGATGATAAGCAGGGAGAAGGCGACCTCGAGGTTGAGTTTGGCAATGGCCAAAAGGCCTTTCTTCTCTCCTCTCAGGCAGGACAGGTAAAGGGAGAGGTAGGGAAGGAGCTGGGAGGTGAGTGGGGAGTTGAGGGAGTGAATGAGGGGCAGAGGTGCGTGGGGAGGGCCTCTGGCCTATTTATCCAAAGAGGGAGTGGTCTAGGGTGCACTCTGTTTATGGTAGCAAGAGGGAGGGTAAAACCAGGGGAGGTTTTTCTGGGGGCGGTGGAGGGGTCGTGCTGGAGCACTATGGGGTTGCAGGAGGGCAGAGAGAAGGAGGGGTGCTGCTGTGGCAAGAGTTTTTGGCACTAGGTGGTTGTCCCACTTTAATCTCTACTTCCAAACACTAGAGGACAAGGGGATTATGGTGCTCTTTGAGTACAGGCTGCTCGACCAGGAGGAGAGAAGTGTGTTATGCAGGCTTGGTGGAGAAGATTTGATATGGTTTGATGGAGTAGTAGAGCAAGGTTTTGCTCATAACTCAAATTTGGCCAAGTCGATGACTATGAAGGAAATTCTTTGAATTGAGCTTGGCAAGATGAGTGAATGGTACTGGTAGATAGGTGAGGTCAAGGTGGATATCCATGAATTATTTGGGATTTTTCTAAGGATTTAAAGTCCACTTAAATCCATTTACTCAAAAACTGCAGAATTGAAGTATTGGAGCTCATTTGATATTTTTACATTGGACAAGTGGAGTTTTTTATGTGAGATGGTCCCAAATGTGAATACACATTTAGGGGAATTTTCCCAAGATTTATTAAGGTGGGGATTTTGCCTATTAAGGGAATTAAATAGTTTTGGTCCATACTAAATATGGATAATTGTTGATAAATCCTGATGATCAAGGTAGATGATGTAGACAAGGGGTAGCAAGCATTTGCAACCTTGGGATTGGAGAATCCAAGTTGATTTTGGTGAAATACCCTAGATTAAGGATCTAGGGTGAGGTTAATTTCATACCATCGAAACATGGTTGTATCTTGGAGTTCAGATCTCCCATTGGGGCATGGGGTAGATGGATGGATAAACCAAGTGATGTAGATCAACATGGTACAGAGGTTTGAGCTTGATCCTACTTGATCTCACCAAGACAAGCTTTCAAACTTTGAATAAAATAAGCCTGCCAAAGCAGATTATCAACTAGCCTTTAAAACCTTGTGGGTTTAAACATCTCAATGATCCAATTCGAACAAGTGAAGTAGGTAATGATAGACTTATATGAGTAGAACACAACCATGCAAATAGGTTATCCAAAGAAGGTTGGATGGTGGTGTGAGGTTCTACCAAAGTAGGCATGCTGACTAGATTTGGAGGAAAAGTAATTTTCTAGCCTGCAAAACCATCAAGGACAAGTGGGTAGGAGGATGATCTAACCAAGGTAAAGAGTGGGCCTTGGTAGTCCTTAGGATGGTTAACAATATGGTTTAGATGCATTTCCAAAAAATGCACATGGTTTGAGGAAAGGAGGCATTCAAAAAGGTGATGTTGGAACTGTTTCCAGACTTGGCCATATTTGGCAGTTTTGAGGATTTTGACTAGAGTATGAGAGGGAATGTTCTTGGAGGGGTTGCAAGGTATTACATCTTTGGCCAGTGGGTGATGTTGAAGTGTAGATTGAGTAGAAGAGATCCATTATTGGTATTGGTCTTCATGGACTTGGAGACATCTAGAATGGAAATCCTCAGAATAGATCTGGTTAAGGGCTTTAGATGATCACTGAGGGGATGGGGTTCAGATCTAGATGTATCCTTGCTTAGGGTGGAATGATTTGGAGACATCTTCATCCTAGTGATGAGATCCTAGAGTAGCTCATACTACTTCTAAGCAATCAAGTCAAACAACTGATCAAGCCAACTCATCTTACAAATAAATCAACTACTACTAGGGTTATCATCAAGCCTAGCTTGAGGTAAGGTTGAGGCATGTTGAAGAGGTTGTATGGAATGAGATGAGGGTTCCTTGGTATCTCTACCAAGAGAAGAATTCAAATGCTTCATGAAAAGGTTTTGTCAAATCTAGAGATAAGAATAGTAGGAGGTTCTGTCTTGAAAACATAAGGAGATTATGTTATATAGCTCTCCATAGTTTGATCAATTGAAGCTACTAAAATAGTTGGTTTGCAAAGGCTTCTTGGCTCAGGTTTTGAAATGCCAGAACATTTGGGAATAAGGAAATTAAGCCAAGACTGTTTTGGGAAGTAGCTTTTGCCAACTGTTGTCAAGGTAAGGAGTATATCATCTAATACACATTCACATGCATAAGCATATCCAAACAACAAGCAAACACTTCAGCATTAAACAAGAAAAGGTTTTTGTTCCGCCTGATTTTTGCATTCTGGACAACTAATCAGGGTTGCTGAAATTGGGATGTTACAGATTAGGAATCAAGCCAGAATACTAAACAGATTTTATTCAGTGGAAATAAAGCTACAGAATAAGTTTTTGGGAATTAAAATGCCCTAAAAAGAAAAGAAAAGGGGCAGTGCAGAGGCTGGGTGGCGGCCCGCTAAGGAGCTGGGCCTGCCCGCGCACACGGTGGCTTGTGCGGGGTGCTGGGGATTTAAATCCCGTAGCTGGGCCCGCATGTCATAGACACAGCGAGGCAAAGAGGTATATGGCGATGCTGGCCATTGGATTAGAATCCAGATCGATGGCCCGCAGCGCTTCTTCTTCTCGGATCGGAAACTCCAGCGAGCTAACCCTAGTTGGCACGGGCGAGGCTCGGGGTGGCTCACCTAGGGGCGGAGAGGGGTCGACGACGGTGTGGTTCGAAGCGGTCGAGGGAGGGGCATCGAACGAGGTACGGCACGGCGGCGCCGGTCGTCTGGATGCATCACGACAGCAGCGGCGCGGCTCGGGACCGTCAGCCTCCACGCAGCTCCGGCGTGCCTGCCGACAAGAAAAGCCAGAGGAGAGGGGGATTAGGCCCTGGTTAGGGAGAGGAGTGCAGTGGGAGGGGTGCATGGGGGAGAGGTAGAGCAGGGAGGGAAGAACCTTCCTGTTCGTCGTTGGCACTGAGGCGGGGTGGAACGACAAAGAGAGAGAGAGAGAAAGAGAGAGAGAGAGAGAGAGAGAGAGAGAGAGAGAGAGCTAGAGTCTCTGCCTCCGCTCTGGGGTGGTGCTAGGGAACTATGGGGTGGAAATGTGGAGCGGGAGGAGCGTGTGAGGGGTAGGAGAGGTTTTAAAGGGGCAGGGCCAGAGGTGGTGCACCGGGTGCACGGCGAGGTGGTGGGGGTCGCGCTGGGAGCTAGGGATTGGCCAGGAAGGGCGGTGGCGATGCCATGGGAGTGGCCTCGGGACGGTCTTACCCCAGGGTGCTGGCTGGGCCTACTGAACAGCGGGAGAGGTCGGCTGATGCACGGTGCGGGGAAGCTGTTCGACGGGATAGCATGGAGTGGCAGCGTGCTATCCACGCAGCTAGGGCCTGGGAGGAGTAGTAGGGTAGGGCTCCATAGGGTGGAGGGAAGGGAGTGGTCACGTCTAGGCGGAAGTGGCGCCGAGACATACCGAGCGAGCGGGGGAAACAGCGTGGCGAGCATGGCTCGGGCTCTACGCTTGTTGAAGTCCGCGGCTGATTATTGATGTAGCCATAACGGCATTTATGTAAGTCTTGTAATTCGGTACATTCTCGGATGTTGTAATGATACTTGTCGGTTATGTGCCACGACTAACTGATCATGGGATCGTGGTTGTATGCATAACAGGGATTCTCGGAGGATTAATCCGGGGGGCCCACAGACTTGGTATCAGAGCAATCCTGACAATAGGAGAACTTTAGTTAGCATGGTCGCTAGACAGGAACCTATTTTGAAAACCCCGGTTTTCGAAAAACTAGTTTCTCAAAGAGTTTCAAAAAGTTCTACTTCTTCTCTTACTCTAAGTAAATGCTTTCGAAAATGGTTTCCTCTAACTCTCGCCCAAACTTCAAATCTACGGATTCTAAAAATAACTAGGATCTAGAACCTGGTGAAGATAATGAGAAAAAGATGAAGACAAGCAACTACCAGCAAACACAAGGAGACTACAATATCGCTCTACAAGCGGAATCCTCCCAATCAGACGGAATCAGGTGTTGCACTATCAGGAAACGTCCAAGATATGACTAGCTTTGCCAATTAGGAGGTATAAGGGGCACTCGGACGGGACATGGTCTTGGCCTTCACAGAGGAAAAGAAGGTCATCTCTCAAAATCAAGACTAGACTCTTCTCAACTCTTAGTGCATCCCCGAAGACTGAAGCTCAACTTCATCGACAGAGTAGTCATTCTCAAAGACGGAGTCCGTAAGAAAGAACGCGTAAGACACCTAGTATCAACCCGACTCAAATCCCCTAATCCTACTCTGTGGAATATCGGGACGAGATTCTTTTAAGGGTGAAAGATCTGTAACATCCCAATTTCTATGACCCTGATTAGTTGTCCAGAATGCAAAAATGAGGGGGAGCAAAAACTTTTTCTTGTTCATTGGTGCAGTGTTTGCTTGTTGTTTGTTTATGCCTATGCATATGAATGGGTATCATATGATATACTCCTCACCTTAACACCAGTTGACAAAAGCTACTTCCCCAAAACATTCTTGGCTTAATTTCTATATTCTCAAATGTTCTGGCATTCCAAAACCTGAGCCAACATGCTTATGTAACAAAAACTATTTTAGTAGCTTCTATTGACAAAACTATGGAGAGAGATATATTTGAATCTCCTTATGTTTTCAAGACAGAACCTTCAACTATTCTTATCTCTAGGTTTCCAAAAAACTCTTTTTAAAGATTTGAATTATACTCTTGGTAGAGATACCAAGGACCTTACCTTGTCCCAACTCCAACCTATTTCAAAAATACCCATCCTTACCTCAAGCTAAGCTTGCTGGTAACCCCAGTAGTAGTTGATTTGTTTGTAAGATGAGTTGCCTTGATCTGCTGTTTGAATTGTCTGCTTAGGAGATAGTATGATCTACTCTAGGAGCTCATAACTAGGATGAAGATACTTTAAGATCACCCAATCCTAAGAAAGAATACAATCTGGATCTGATCTCTAGCTACTCAGTAGTCATCTAAAAACCTTACCCAGATCATCTCCGAAGTGATCTACTTCTAGAAGCTTCCAAATCAATGAAGCCCAATAGCAAGCATGGATCCTTTCTACTCAATATACTCTTCAATATCATCCACTTGATGATGTTTGGGTACTTTGCAACCCACCAAAATCATCTCCACCAACATTCTAGTCAAAAACCCTAAAACTGCCAAATTTGGCTAAGTCTGGAAATCTGTTTCCAACAAACTCTTGAATGCCTCCCTTTCTCAACTCTTGTGTATTTTTGTAAATGCATATGAACCAACTTGTTAAAAATCCTAATGAATACAAAGACCCACTCTTTCCCTTGGTTAGATCATCCTCCAACCAACTTGTTCTTGATGGTTTTGCAGGCAAGAATAACTTTTCCTGCAAATCTATTCATCATGCCAACTTTGCTAGAAGCTCACACCACCATCCAACCTTCTATGGAACAACTCTTTGCATGGTTGTGTTATACTCATTGTTTTCTATCAGAACCCACTTCACTTACCCCAGGTGGATCTATGTGCTGATTTAACCCACATGGTTTAGAAGGCATCATGACCCATATTGTATGACAACCTTAATTTCAACAAAATTTGCCATCACTTCTAGAACACCTCAAATGCCATTAATCCAAAATCCTTCTGCCATGATCATCTATATGACTTGGTCTACTCACCCATCTATCCCTTGCATCAAGGTGAGCTCTGAGCTCCAAGATGCAAGCATGTTTTGGTGGTATAAAAATAACACCACCCTATATCCTCAACTCATGGTTTTCCATCCTTTTCTAGATGGAATTTCATTCCACATGGTTGCAAATGCTTGCTACACCTTGTCTATCCCATCTACCTTGATCACCAATATTTATCAATAATTATCCATAATTATTGTGGCCCCAAAACTATTTAATCCCTTAAATAGTCAAAATCTCCAAAAACCCCTCCATAAAGGAAAGTTTGGTTTTTACCAAAACACTTCGCCAACTTTTGACTCATGTGAGTCCCACTAATCATACCCTATTTTTTCATCTCAAAAATAAATATTTTTGAGAAGCTTTATTATTTCTTTTTGCCCATTTTCTTAAATGGATGAATTGGAATAATAATTGTTTTCAATACTTTTAATCCCCAATAAATCTTGGGAAAATTCCACTAAGTGTGTATTCACATTTGGGATCATCCCACATCAAAAACTCCACCTGTCCAATGTAAATTTATCAAATGATCCCCTAGAAACTACTTATGTCCATTTTGAGTAAATGGATTTATGTGGACTTAAACTCCACATAAAAATCCCAATTAAATCCTAGAAGTCTAACTTGACATTATCTACCTACCAGTACCATTTTTTCCTCTGGTCCAATGCAAGAATTTGGAATTCCTTCACAACCATCTATTAGATCAATAATTGCCAATTAAGCAAATCACCACTCTAAGCACCTCCTTTTTCTATCAATTCTTAACCAATGTTTATCCTCAACACTAGGACACATCCTTGGTCGACCATCATTGCAAGCTCCACCCCAACAACTTTCCAATTGCCCTTAACATAATAAGAAGAAGGAGAAATAAACCTCATTCTTACAAGATAGTCCCCCACTTAATTACCACTGAAGCCACCCCCTCTCCCTCTGGTTAGCCCGACCCAAATACCAATACTACCCCTCTCCACCTCCCCCTGGACCAGTCGTTGGCCAGCTTTGCTCTCCCGCTTGTCCTAAAGGGTAATTCACCCCATCTAGTCCTCCCCCATGGTATAAAGCTAGCAACAATCCCCCAACCAGCCATCTGCCCTCATTTGCCCCCTCTCCACCCCACTTGCCTCCCCCGAGCACCACACCCTATCCCCTGCTTTGTGCTGTCCGAGGAAGAAGAGGAGGAGAGCTTCGACCAACTCAAGCAAATCGAGCAAGGCATCTTCTCCTCCCCTCCTTTCCCTCTGCATGTTAGCCCACACACTCCCCTAGATCCCCTCTATCTAATGGTGCCCTCTTTTCTGCCCAGGACCCTCTCCCCCACCGTCTCCATCGAGCTCCGGCGAGTCTACCCTCGTCCTTCATCGCACGAGCTTCTTCCCGACGTCAAACCCCATCGTGCCGCCCACTGTTCTGCTCGCCGTCGTCGACCGCGTCGCCCTGCACCATCCTCGACCCTCCCCGAGCCCTCTGATGAGCCCCCTGCCCTCCCTGGCTCCGCTGCTTAGGGTTTCATCGTCGGCACTTTGTTTGTGTAGACGACGACCCAGAGCCGTCCATCGTGACTAGATCGAACAGTCACCGCTGCTTGATACCGCTTTGGCGCTCTCGCTCGCTGACAGCAGGCCCCGCTCGTCAGGTTCGAACCACCCCTCCCGCGCATCGCCCCGGGTGCCGTGGGCTGAAAACTCCCCCTGCGACCCAGTTCCTCGCCAGATCCAGCCCAGCTCCTACTGCCCTCCGTTTTCTTTTCTTGTATCCCAGATCCAAACAATGTTTCTGCTAGGTTTAAATCTGTTTAAATAGTAAATCAATTCCAAATGCCTATATCTAATTTTCTGGTGGTTCTCTGATGTTTTCTCAAACATACAGAGGCAACCCCATGTCCAAAATAATTTCCTCTAATTACTAGTAATTAATCTGCTAGAATGTGTCTAGAACACTAATTAATTTCCACAGAGAGTTTCACATCCCCATTTGAGTTGAACCAAAGTCCTACTGGTAGGTATTTGACATACTTATCAACCAGCACTGGTCCTATACCAAGGTGAATAGTAGGATGCCTTTAGCAAAAATAAAAAAACTAGCAACAGTCTGCCTTAAGTAATTTCCTTAGGCCAAACCAAATGTGGTCTTGACCTACTTCCACCTCCCAGTACACACCAGAACCCATATCTACCCAACCCAGCAGCTCATAATTTCTTGAGCTCTGGGTGAATTTTAGTGATTTAAATACTTCTGTATGGGGTATTTCCACTAAATAAATCACTCTAGGAGTTTGGCAACTCCAAAAAGGGTGAATCCAAATCCTATAGAAAGGTACTTTAAATACCTATCACCTGACCTTGGAACCAACCCAATATCTCCTGTAGATTTAATCTGGTGATAAAGAGAAGATTCATACAGAACTGTCTTTGGGAATTTCCTGAGGGCCTTCTGGTAATTATCTTGACTTGATTCCAGCTCTCAGTGAACAAGTAAATCAATCCCTACTTAACAATACAAGGAAATAATTTTTGGATCTCCAGAACTTTTCTGGTGAATTATTTCCTAATACTAAAACCTTTTTCACTAGAATATGCATAAGTATATCAATAAAAGTGATAAAATAGTGAAACCACTTTTGTTGGTTTCATTTTACCAATACCTATTTGTTGGTATCATGTTTTTACTATGGTACCCTACAGAATATGGTCTTGTTCAAAAATCCATCTCTTAGGTATTTTCCTAGACTATAAATCCTAAGAGGGTTCCCTTTCATATTTCCAAGACAAAGCCAATCCTAAAAATCCATTCTTCCTAAGACCTAATGATATGTGAACTTGTATTTTTCATTGTTGTTGTATGTATTGGTGCTTGTTTTTCTGGTGTTGATTGTGGCTTGGTTTGATTGCATGTGTTGTCGGGACGACGATAGTTGCGATGAAATCAGAGAGAAGAAGCAATGGTATTTATTATTGATATTTGTATTCTGGGGTATCTAAAGAAGAAGTCCAGGGACATTTATGCCATACTGCTGATCACAAGTAAGCCACCTTCTTACTCATAAGCCTTGTCCTACTGTTTTACTTATGAATGTTTTATTTACGGTTTATTAAAAACTGCATTGTTTTACTATATGTTGATATATATATATGATAGTGGTTTGGCTCCTCCAAACTATTACACTGGGTACTAATAAGTACAACCCCCCCTTGGTGACACCTACTTGCCCCTAGTAGAATAGATGGTGTATATCACCATAACCCCTTTGGAGACCCCCTATTTAGCCGAAGCAAAGCTAGAGGATGGGAAGACCCCGGAAAAAGTTTTACTAAATGATTTCTGATAAAACCTTGGCAAGGTGGGACCTCCCAAGAGATGTTGAGAAAGAAAGAGGTTTTGTTTTACAAAATGCTGGAGGAGAACCAGAGGAAAAAGGTTTACAAAAACGCACCTGGTTCTCTGCATGTTTTGCTAGAACAATTAACCAGTGCAACCACATTACTCTGGTATGGGACAGGGCTGGATTTGAAGTTTGTCTATTCTGGCATGAGCTGCCTCGCAACAAGTACAGGGGATCGGGGATCCCTGGAGGGTGGGCCTTCTCCGATATAGGTCCATGTGAAACATCGACCTGGAGAAGGAACAAAGGGTCGGCAGGCCTCCACGCGTTACTATGAGCCCCTCATTGAAAGTGCGCACATGGGATGTGCACTAAGCGCTCCGGTTGGTCCTCGCCCGACGTCCCGGTGTAAAGGGGATTAACACTCATAGGGTAGGCACTTATACTGGAGTGGGCATCCGGAGAGTCTTGATCGGTTACTCGACCCACGATCGGTGAAGATCAGGGTAGTGTACCCAGATGGTGTGGGTAAAGTGTACAACCTCTGTAGAGTGTAAATCTATTCGAATAGCCACGTCCGCGGTCATGGACAGTTGGGAAGGTTGTTGTAGAGTGGTGATGGTTTTGTTTTCAAAAAGGATTTCGGAAAAAGCAAAGGATTTGAAAATGTTTTGACCATGGGATGGTCGGGAAGGATACCTTCTTTGACCATGGGATGGTCAGAGAGGTATGGAAGGAGCTTGGTCGTGGGACGACCTGAAAACGGGAACAAATGGGTGACCCAGTCCTGATGTTTTCCAAAACTTTTCAAAACGGTTTCCAAAATGGTTTACAAAAGTTTTCAACAAAAATATGTAGATGCTATATCTACAAGAGAAACTATTTAGAAAAGAACCCTTCTTGGAGCCCTCCTAATACCACAGCTATATTGCATAGCCTCTTGTTATTATTATTTTAGTAAGGTGGTTTGCGAGTACATTCAATGTACTCATCGGCATTGTCCCTGGCTATTAACTTGGCCAAATCTCAGCAAGAAGATGAGGATGGCGATTTTGCGAGCTAGGACGTTCTCCCAGTCAGCTGCCGGTAGGTTAAGGCATGGCTCGGGCTCTGCCCTTGATGAAGTTCCGCTGATGCTTATTGATGTGGCCGTAATGGCATCTATGTAAGTCTTGAAATTTGATATGTTCTGGATGTTGTAATGATACTCGTCGGTTATGTGCCACGACTAACTGATCATGGGATCGTGGTTGTATGCATAACAGGGATTCCAGGAGGATTAATCCGGGGGCCCCACAGTTTATGAAAAGAACACAAATGCAATAACATCTAGTGGATCCATGTGGTTTATGAAAAGGACACACATGCAATGCCATCTAGTGGATCCATGTGGTTTATGAAAAGAACAAACATGCAATGACTCTAGTGGATCCATGTGGTTTATCAAAATAACACACGTGCAATGACATCTAGTGGATCAATGTGGTTTAGGAAAAGAACACACATGCAATGCCATCTAGTGGAGCCATGTGGTTTATGAAAAGAACACACATGCAATGCCATCTAGTGGATGCATGTCGTTTAGTAAAAGAACACACATGCAATGACATCTAGTGTATCCATGTGGTTTATGAAAATAAAGCACATGCACTAACATCTAGTGTATCCATGTGGTTGATGAAAAGAACACACAAGCAATGACATATAGTGGATCCATGTGGTTTATGAAAAGAACACACATGCAATCACATCTGGTGGATACATGTGGTTTATGAAAAAACACACATGCAATGACTCTAGTGGATCAATGTGGTTTATGAAAAGAACACACATGCAATCACATCTAGTGGATTCATGTGGTTTATAAAAAGAACACACATGCAATGACATCTAGTGGATCCATCTGGTTTATAAAAAGAACACACATGCAATGACATCTAGTGGATCCATGTGGTTTAGGAAAAGCACACACATGCAATGACATCTAGTGGATCCATGTTGTTTATGAAAAGAACACACATGCAATGACATCTAGTGGATCCATGTGGTTTATTAAAAGAATATATATGCAATGACTCTAGTGGATCCATGTGGTTTATTAAAGAATACACATGCAATGACATCTAGTGGATCCATGTGGTTTAGGAAAAGAACACACATGCAATTACATCTAGTGGATCCATGTGGTTTATGAAAATACACATGCAATGCATCTAGTGGATTCATGTGGTTTATGAAAATAACAGACATGCAATGACTCTAGTGGATCCATGTGGTTTATGAAAATAACACACATGTAATGACATCTAGTGTATCCATGTGGTTTATTAAAAGAACACACATGTAATGAGATCTAGTGGATCCATGTGGTTTATGAAAAGAACAAACATGCAATGACTCTAGTCGATCCATGTGGTTTATCAAAAGAACACACGTGCAATGACATCTAGTGGATCAATGTGGTTTAGGAAAAGAACACACATGCAATGCCATCTAGTGGAGCCATGTGGTTTATGTAAAGAACACACATGCAATGCCATCTAGTGGATGCATGTCGTTTAGGAAAAGAACACACATGCAATGACATCTAGTGTATCCATGTGGTTTATGAAAATAAAGCACATGCACTGACATCTAGTGTATCCATGTGGTTGATGAAAAGAACACACAAGCAATGACATATAGTGGATCCATGTGGTTTATGAAAAGAACACACATGCAATGACATCTGGTGGATACATGTGGTTTATGAAAAGAACACACATGCAATGACTCTAGTGGATCAATGTGGTTTATGAAAAGAACACACATGCAATGACATCTAGTGGATTCATGTGGTTTATAAAAAGAACACACATGCAATGACATCTAGTGGATCCATCTGGTTTATAAAAAGAACACACATGCAATGACATCTAGTGGATCCATGTGGTTTAGGAAAAGCACACACATGCAATGACATCTAGTGGATCCATGTTGTTTATGAAAAGAACACACATGCAATGACATCTAGTGGATCCATGTGGTTTATTAAAAGAATACATATGCAATGACTCTAGTGGGTCCATGTGGTTTATTAAAAGAATACACATGCAATGACATCTAGTGTATCCATGTGGTTTAGGAAAAGAACACACATGCAATTACATCTAGTGGATCCATGTGGTTTATGAAAATACACATGCAATGCATCTAGTGGATCCATGTGGTTTATGAAAATAGCAGACATGCAATTACTCTAGTGGATCCATGTGGTTTATGAAAATAACACACATGTAATGACATCTAGTGTATCCATGTGGTTTATTAAAAGAACACACATGTAATGAGATCTAGTGGATCCATGTGGTTTATGAAAAGAACAAACATGCAATGACTCTAGTGGATCCATGTGGTTTATCAAAAGAAGACACGTGCAATGATATCTAGTGGATAAATGTGGTTTATGAAAAGAACACAAATGCAATAACATCTAGTGGATCCATGTTGTTTATAAAAAGGACACACAGGTAATGCCATCTAGTGGATCCATGTGGTTTATGAAAAGAAAACACATGCAATAACATCTAGTGGATACATGTGGCTTATGAAAAGAACACACATGCAATGACTCTAGTGGATCAATGTGGTTTATAAAAAGAACACACATGCAATGACATATAGTGGATTCATGTGGTTTATGAAAAGAACACACATGCAATGACATCTAGTGGATCCATCTGGTTTATAAAAAGAACATACATGCAATGACATCCAGTGGATCCATGTGGTTTAGGAAAAGAACAAACATGCAATGACACTAGTGGATCAATGTGGTTTATAAAAAGAACACACATGCAATGACATCTAGTGGATCCATGTGGTTTATTAAAAGAATATATATGCAATGACTCTAGTGGATCCATGTGGTTTATTAAAAGAATACACATGCAATGACATCTAGTGGATCCATGTGGTTTAGGAAAAGAACACACATGCAATTACATCTAGTGGATCCATGTGGTTTATGAAAATACACATGCAATGCATCTAGTGGATTCATGTGGTTTATGAAAATAACAGACATGCAATGACTCTAGTGGATCCATGTGGTTTATGAAAATAACACACATGTAATGACATCTAGTGTATCCATGTGGTTTATTAAAAGAACACACATGTAATGAGATCTAGTGGATCCATGTGGTTTATGAAAAGAACAAACATGCAATGACTCTAGTCGATCCATGTGGTTTATCAAAAGAACACACGTGCAATGACATCTAGTGGATCAATGTGGTTTAGGAAAAGAACACACATGCAATGCCATCTAGTGGAGCCATGTGGTTTATGTAAAGAACACACATGCAATGCCATCTAGTGGATGCATGTCGTTTAGGAAAAGAACACACATGCAATGACATATAGTGTATCCATGTGGTTTATGAAAATAAAGCACATGCACTGACATCTAGTGTATCCATGTGGTTGATGAAAAGAACACACAAGCAATGACATATAGTGGATCCATGTGGTTTATGAAAAGAACACACATGCAATGACATCTGGTGGATACATGTGGTTTATGAAAAGAACACACATGCAATGACTCTAGTGGATCAATGTGGTTTATGAAAAGAACACACATGCAATGACATCTAGTGGATTCATGTGGTTTATAAAAAGAACACACATGCAATGACATCTAGTGGATCCATCTGGTTTGTAAAAAGAACACACATGCAATGACATCTAGTGGATCCATGTGGTTTAGGAAAAGCACACACATGCAATGACATCTAGTGGATCCATGTTGTTTATGAAAAGAACACACATGCAATGACATCTAGTGGATCCATGTGGTTTATTAAAAGAATACATATGCAATGACTCTAGTGGGTCCATGTGGTTTATTAAAAGAATACACATGCAATGACATCTAGTGTATCCATGTGGTTTAGGAAAAGAACACACATGCAATTACATCTAGTGGATCCATGTGGTTTATGAAAATACACGTGCAATGCATCTAGTGGATCCATGTGGTTTATGAAAATAACAGACATGCAATTACTCTAGTGGATCCATGTGGTTTATGAAAATAACACACATGTAATGACATCTAGTGTATCCATGTGGTTTATTAAAAGAACACACATGTAATGAGATCTAGTGGATCCATGTGGTTTATGAAAAGAACAAACATGCAATGACTCTAGTGGATCCATGTGGTTTATCAAAAGAAGACACGTGTAATGATATCTAGTGGATAAATGTGGTTTATGAAAAGAACACAAATGCAATAACATCTAGTGGATCCATGTTGTTTATAAAAAGGACACACAGGTAATGCCATCTAGTGGATCCATGTGGTTTATGAAAAGAAAACACATGCAATAACATCTAGTGGATACATGTGGCTTATGAAAAGAACACACATGCAATGACTCTAGTGGATCAATGTGGTTTATAAAAAGAACACACATGCAATGACATATAGTGGATTCATGTGGTTTATGAAAAGAACACACATGCAATGACATCTAGTGGATCCATCTGGTTTATAAAAAGAACATACATGCAATGACATCTAGTGGATCCATGTGGTTTAGGAAAAGAACACACATGCAATGACATCTAGTGGATCCATGTCGTTTATGAAAAGAACACACATGCAATGACATCTAGTGGATCCATGTGGTTTAGGAAAAAAACACATGCAATTACATCAAGTGGATCCATGTGGTTTATGAAAATACATATGCAATGCATCTAGTGGATCCATGTGGTTTATGAAAATAACAGACATGCAATGACTCTAGTGGATCCATGTGGTTTATGAAAATAACACACATGTAATGACATATAGTGGATCCATGTGGTTTATTAAAATAACACACATGTAATGAGATCTAGTGGATCCATGTGGTTTACGAAAACAAACAAACATGCAACGACTCTAGTGGATTCATGTGGTTTATCAAAAGAACACACGTGCAATGACATCTCGTGTATAAATGTGGTTTATGAAAAGAACTCAAATGCAATAACATCTAGTGGATCCATGTGGTTTATGAAAAGGACACACATGCAATGCCATATAGTGGATCCATGTGGTTTATGAAAAGAACACACATGCAATAACATCTAGTGGATACATGTGGTTTATGAAAAGAACACACATGCAATGACTCTAGTGGATCAATGTGGTTTATGAAAAGAACACACATGCAATAACATCTAGTGGATACATGTGGTTTATGAAAAGAACACACATGCAATGACTCTAGTGGATCAATGTGGTTTATGAAAAGAACACACATGCAATGACATCTAGTGGATTCATGTGGTTTATGAAAAGAACACACAAGCAATGACATATAGTGGATCCATGTGGTTTATCAAAAGAACACACATGCAATGACATCTAGTGGATACATGTGGTTTATGAAAAGCACACACATGCAATGACTCTAGTGGATCAATGTGGTTTATGAAAAGAACACACATGCAATGACATCTAGTGGATTCATTTGGTTTATTAAAAGAACACACATGCAATGACATCTAGTGGATCCATCTGGTTTATAAAAAGAACACACATGCAATGACATCTAGTGGATCCATGTGGTTTAGGAAAAGAACACACATGCAATTACATCTAGTGGATCCATGTGGTTTATGAAAATAGACATGCAATGCATCTAGTGGATTCATGTGGTTTATGAAAATAACAGACATGCAATGACTCTAGTGGATCCATGTGGTTTATGAAAATAACACACATGTAATGACATCTAGTGTATCCATGTGGTTTATTAAAAGAACACACATGTAATGAGATCTAGTGGATCCATGTGGTTTATGAAAAGAACAAACATGCAATGACTCTAGTCGATCCATGTGGTTTATCAAAAGAACACACGTGCAATGACATCTAGTGGATCAATGTGGTTTAGGAAAAGAACACACATGCAATGCCATCTAGTGGAGCCATGTGGTTTATGTAAAGAACACACATGCAATGCCATCTAGTGGATGCATGTCGTTTAGGAAAAGAACACACATGCAATGACATCTAGTGTATCCATGTGG
This sequence comes from Avena insularis, assembly GCA_023614405.1. NCBI lineage: Eukaryota > Viridiplantae > Streptophyta > Magnoliopsida > Poales > Poaceae > Avena > Avena insularis. The sequence goes on from CM042686.1 coordinate 319,832,434, forward strand.
TTTAAGAAAATAAAGCACATGCACTGACATCTAGTGTATCCATGTGGTTGATGAAAAGAACACACAAGCAATGACATATAGTGGATCCATGTGGTTTATGAAAAGAACACACATGCAATGACATCTGGTGGATACATGTGGTTTATGAAAAGAACACACATGCAATGACTCTAGTGGATCAATGTGGTTTATGAAAAGAACACACATGCAATGACATCTAGTGGATTCATGTGGTTTATAAAAAGAACACACATGCAATGACATCTAGTGGATCCATCTGGTTTATAAAAAGAACACACATGCAATGACATCTAGTGGATCCATGTGGTTTAGTAAAACAACACACATGGAATGAAATCTAGTGGATCCATGTTGTTTATGAAAAGAACACACATGCAATGACATCTAGTGGATCCATGTGGTTTATTAAAAGAATACATATGCAATGACTCTAGTGGGTCCATGTGGTTTATTAAAAGAATACACATGCAATGACATCTAGTGTATCCATGTGGTTTAGGAAAAGAACACACATGCAATTACATCTAGTGGATCCATGTGGTTTATGAAAATACACATGCAATGCATCTAGTGGATCCATGTGGTTTATGAAAATAACAGACATGCAATTACTCTAGTGGATCCATGTGGTTTATGAAAATAACACACATGTAATGACATCTAGTGTATCCATGTGGTTTATTAAAACAACACACATGTAATGAGATCTAGTGGATCCATGTGGTTTATGAAAAGAACAAACATGCAATGACTCTAGTGGATCCATGTGGTTTATCAAAAGAAGACACGTGCAATGATATCTAGTGGATAAATGTGGTTTATGAAAAGAACACAAATGCAATAACATCTAGTGGATCCATGTTGTTTATAAAAAGGACACACAGGTAATGCCATCTAGTGGATCCATGTGGTTTATGAAAAGAAAACACATGCAATAACATCTAGTGGATACATGTGGCTTATGAAAAGAACACACATGCAATGACTCTAGTGGATCAATGTGGTTTATAAAAAGAACACACATGCAATGACATATAGTGGATTCATGTGGTTTATGAAAAGAACACACATGCAATGACATCTAGTGGATCCATCTGGTTTATCAAAAGAACAGACATGCAATGACATCTACTGGATCCATGTGGTTTAGGAAAAGAACACACATGCAATGACATCTAGTGGATCCATGTCGTTTATGAAAAGAACACACATGCAATGACATCTAGTGGATCCATGTGGTTTAGGAAAAAAACACATGCAATTACATCAAGTGGATCCATGTGGTTTATGAAAATACATATGCAATGCATCTAGTGGATCCATGTGGTTTATGAAAATAACAGACATGCAATGACTCTAGTGGATCCATGTGGTTTATGAAAATAACACACATGTAATGACATATAGTGGATCCATGTGGTTTATTAAAAGAACACACATGTAATGAGATCTAGTGGATCCATGTGGTTTACGAAAACAAATAAACATGCAATGACTCTAGTGGATTCATGTGGTTTATCAAAAGAACACACGTGCAATGACATCTCGTGTATAAATGTGGTTTATGAAAAGAACTCAAATGCAATAACATCTAGTGGATCCATGTGGTTTATGAAAAGGACACACATGCAATGCCATATAGTGGATCCATGTGGTTTATGAAAAGAACACACATGCAATAACATCTAGTGGATACATGTGGTTTATGAAAAGAACACACATGCAATGACTCTAGTGGATCAATGTGGTTTATGAAAAGAACACACATGCAATGACATCTAGTGGATTCATGTGTTTTATGAAAAGAACACACAAGCAATGACATATAGTGGATCCATGTGGTTTATCAAAAGAACACACATGCAATGACATCTAGTGGATACATGTGGTTTATGAAAAGAACACACATGCAATGACTCTAGTGGATCAATGTGGTTTATGAAAAGAACACACATGCAATGACATCTAGTGGATTCATTTGGTTTATTAAAAGAACACACATGCAATGACATCTAGTGGATCCATCTGGTTTATAAAAAGAACACACATGCAATGACATCTAGTGGATCCATGTGGTTTAGGAAAAGAACACACATGCAATGACATCTAGTGGATCCATGTTGTTTATGAAAAGAACACACATGCAATGACATCTAGTGGATCCATGTGGTTTAGGAAAAGAACACACATGAAATTACATCTAGCGGATCCATGTGGTTTATGAAAATACACATGAAATGCATCTAGTTGATCCATGTTGTTTATGAAAATAATAGACATCCAATGACTCTAGTGGATCCATGTGGTTTATGAAAATAACACACATGTATTAACATCTAGTGGATCCATGTGGTTTATTAAAAGAACACACATGTAATGAGATCTAGTGGATCCATGTGGTCTATGAAAAGAACAAACATGCAATGACTCTAGTGGATTCATGTGGTTTATCAAAAGAACACACGTGCAATGACATCTAGTGGATAAATGTGGTTTATGAAAAGAACACAAATGCAATAACATCTAGTGGATCCATGTGGTTTATGAAAAGGACACACATGCAATGCCATATAGTGGATCCATGTGGTTTATGAAAAGAACAAACATGCAATGACTCTAGTGGATCCATGTGGTTTATCAAAAGAACACACGTGCAATGACATCTAGTGAATCAATGTGGTTTAGGAAAAGAACACACATGCAAACACATCTAGTGGATCCATCTGGTTTATGAAAAGAACACACATGCAATGCCATCTAGTGGATCCATGTGGTTTATGAAAAGAACACACATGCAATGCCATCTAGTGGATGCATGTCGTTTAGGAAAAGAACACACATTTAATGACATCTAGTGTATCCATGTGGTTTATGAAAATAAAACACATGCAATGACATCTAGTGTATCCATGTGGTTGATGAAAAGAACACACAAGCAATGACATATAGTGGATCCATGTGGTTTATCAAAAGAACACACATGCAATGACATCTAGTGGATACATGTGGTTTATGAAAAGAACACACATGCAATGACTCTAGTGGATCAATGTGGTTTATGAAAAGAACACACATGCAATGACATCTAGTGGATTCGTTTGGTTTATGAAAAGAACACACATGCAATGACATCTAGTGGATCCATCTGGTTTATGAAAAGAACACACATGCAATTACATCTAGTGGATCCATGTGGTTTATGAAAATACATATGCAATGCATCTAGTGGATCCATGTGGTTTATGAAAATAACAGACATGCAATGACTCTAGTGGATCCATGTGGTTTATGAAAATAACACACATGTAATGACATCTAGTGGATCCATGTGGTTTATTAAAAGAACACACATGTAATGAGATCTAGTGGATCCATGTGGTTTACGAAAACAACAAACATGCAATGACTCTAGTGGATTCATGTGGTTTATGAAAAGAACTCAAATGCAATAACATTTAGTGGATCCATGTGGTTTATGAAAAGGACACACATGCAATGCCATATAGTGGATTCATGTGGTTTATGAAAAGAACACACATGCAATAACATCTAGTGGATACATGTGGTTTATGAAAAGAACACACATGCAATGACTCTAGTGGATCAATGTGGTTTATGAAAAGAACACACATGCAATGACATCTAGTGGATTCATGTGGTTTATGAAAAGAACACACAAGCAATGACATATAGTGGATCCATGTGGTTTATCAAAAGAACACACATGCAATGACATCTAGTGGATACATGTGGTTTATGAAAAGAACACACATGCAATGACTCTAGTGGATCAATGTGGTTTATGAAAAGAACACACATGCAATGACATCTAGTGGATTCATTTGGTTTATTAAAAGAACACACATGCAATGACATCTAGTGGATCCATCTGGTTTATAAAAAGAACACACATGCAATGACATCTAGTGGATCCATGTGGTTTAGGAAAAGAACACACATGCAATGACATCTAGTGGATCCATGTTGTTTATGAAACGAACACACATGCAATGACATCTAGTGGATCCATATGGTTTAGGAAAAGAACACACATGCAATTACATCTAGTGGATCCATGTGGTTTATGAAAATACACATGAAATGCATCTAGTTGATCCATGTGGTTTATGAAAATAATAGACATGCAATGACTCTAGTGGATCCATGTGGTTTATGAAAATAACACACATGTAATGACATCTAATGGATCCATGTGGTTTATTAAAAGAACACACATGTAATGAGATCTAGTGGATCCATGTGGTTTATCAAAAGAACACACGTGCAATGACATCTAGTGGATAAATGTGGTTTATGAAAAGAACACAAATGCAATAACATCTAGTGGATCCATGTGGTTTATGAAAAGGACACGCATGCAATGCCATATAGTGGATCCATGTGGTTTATGAAAAGAACAAACATGCAATGACTCTAGTGGATCCATGTGGTTTATCAAAAGAACACACGTGCAATGACATCTAGTGAATCAATGTGGTTTAGGAAAAGAACACACATGCAAACACATCTAGTGGATCCATCTGGTTTATGAAAAGAACACACATGTAATGCCATCTAGTGGATCCATGTGGTTTATGAAAAGAACACACATGCAATGCCATCTAGTGGATGCATGTCGTGTAGGAAAAGAACACACATTTAATGACATCTAGTGTATCCATGTGGTTTATGAAAATAAAACACATGCAATGACATCTAGTGTATCCATGTGGTTGATGAAAAGAACACACAAGCAATGACATATAGTGGATCCACGTGGTTTATCAAAAGAACACACATGCAATGACATCTAGTGGATACATGTGGTTTATGAAAAGAACACACATGCAATGACTCTAGTGGATCAATGTGGTTTATGAAAAGAACACACATGCAATGACATCTAGTGGACTCACGTGGTTTATGAAAAGAACACACATGCAATGACATCTAGTGGATCCATCTGGTTTATAAAAAGAACACACATGCAATGACATCTAGTGGATCCATGTGGTTTAGGAAAAGAACACACATGCAATGACATGTAGTGGATCCATGTTGTTTATGAAAATAACACACATGCAATGACATCTAGTGGATCCATGTGGTTTCGGAAAAGAACACACATGCAATTACATCTAGTGGATCCTTGTGGTTTATGAAAATACACATGAAATGCATCTAGTGGATCCATGTGGTTTATGAAAATAACAGACTTGCAATGACTCTAATGGATCCATGTGGTTTATGAAAATAACACACATGTAATGACATCTAGTGGATCCATGTGGTTTATTAAAAGAACACACACGTAATGAGATCTAGTGGATCCATGTGGTTTATGAAAAGAACAAACATGCAATGAATCTAGTGGATTCATGTGGTTTATCAAAAGAACACACTTGCAATGACATCTAGTGGATAAATGTGGTTTGTGAACAGAACACAAATGCAATAACATCTAGTGGATCCATGTGGTTTATGAAAAGGACACACATGCAATGCCATATAGTGGATCCATGTGGTTTATGAAAAGAACTAACATGCAATGACTCTAGTAGATCCATGTGGTTTATCAAAAGAACACACGAGCAATGACATCTAGTGAATCAATGTGGTTTAGGAAAAGAACACACATGCAAACACATCTAGTGGATCCATCTGGTTTATGAAAAGAACACACACGCAATGCCATCTAGTGGATCCATGTGGTTTATGAAAAGAACACACATGCAATGCCATCTAGTGGATGCATGTCGTTTAGGAAAAGAACACACATGCAATCACATCTAGTGTATCCATGTGGTTTATGAAAATAAAACACATGCAATGACATCTAGTGTATCCATGTGGTTGATGAAAAGAACACACAAGCAATGACATATAGTGGATCCATGTGGTTTATCAAAAGAACACACATGCAATGACATCTACTGGATACATGTGGTTTATGAAAAGAACACACATGCAATGACTCTAGTGGATCAATGTGGTTGATGAAAAGAACACACATGCAATGACATCTAGTGGATTCGTTTGGTTTATGAAAAGAACACACATGCAATGACATCTAGTGGATTCATCTTATTTATGAAAAGAACACACATGCAATAACATCTAGTGGATCCACCTAGTTTATAAAAAGAACACACATGCAATGACATCTAGTGGATCCATGTGGTTTAGGAAAAGAACACACATGCAATGACATCTAGTGGATCCATGTTTTTTATGAAAAGAACACACATGCAATGACATCTAGTGGATCCATGTGGTTTAGGAAAAGAACACACATGCAATTACATCTACTGGATCCTTGTGGTTTATGAAAATACACATGAAATAAATCTAGTGGATCCTTGTGGTTTATGAAAATAACAGACATGCAATGACTCTAATGGATCCATGTGGTTTATGAAAATAACACACATGTAATGACATCTAGTGGATCCATGTGGTTTATTAAAAGAACACACATGTAATGAGATCTAGTGGATCCATGTGGTTTATGAAAAGAACAAACATGCAATGACTCTAGTGGATTCATGTGGTTTATCAAAAGAACACACGTGTAATGACATCTAGTGGATAAATGTGGTTTATGAAAAGAACACAAATGCAATAACATCTAGTGGATCCATGTGGTTTATGAAAAGGACACACATGCAATGCCATATAATGGATCCATGTGGTTTATGAAAAGAACAAACATGCAATGACTCTACTGATCCATGTGGTTTATTAAAAGAACACACGTGCAATGACATCTAGTGAATCAATCTGGTTTAGGAAAAGAACACACATGCAAACACATCTAGTGGATCCATCTGTTTTATGAAAAGAACAAACATGCAATGCCATCTAGTGGATCCATGTGGTTTATGAAAATAACAGACATGCAATGACATCTAGTGGATCCATGTGGTTTATGAAAATAAAACACCTGCAATGACATCTAGTGTATCCATGTGGTTGATGAAAAGAACACACAAGCAATGAAATAGAGTGGATCCATGTGGTTTATGAAAAGAACAAACATGCAATGACATCTAGTGGATCCAGGTGGTTTATGAAAAGAACACACTTGTAATGACATCTAGTGGATCCATGTGGTTTATGAAAAGAACAAACATGTAATGACTCTAGTGGATACATGTAGTTTATCAAAAGAACACACGTGCAATGACATCTAGTGAATCAATGTGGTTTAGGAAAAGAACACACATGCAAACACATCTAGTGGATCCATCTGGTTTATTAAAAGAACACACATCCAATGCCATCTAGTGGATCCATGTGGTTTATGAAAAGAACACACATGCAATGCCATCTAGTGGATGCATGTCGTTTAGGAAAAGAACACACATGCAATGACATCTAGTGTATCCATGTGGTTTATGAAAATAAAACACATGCAATGACATCTAGTGTATCCATGTGGTTGATGAAAAGAACACACAAGCAATGACATATAGTGCATCCATGTGGTTTATCAAAAGAACACACATGCAATGACATCTAGTGGATACATGTGGTTTATGAAAAGAACACACATGCAATGACTCTAGTGGATCAATGTGGTTTATGAAAAGAACACACATGCAATGACATCTTGTGAATTCATTTGGTTAATGAAAAGAACACACATGCAATGACATCTAGTGGATCCATATGGTTTATAAAAAGAACACACATGCAATGACATCTAGTGGATCCATGTGGTTTAGGAAAAGAACACACATGCAATGACATCTAGTGGATCCATGTTGTTTATGAAAAGAACACACATTCAATGACATCTAGTGGATCCATGTGGTTTAGGAAAAGAACACACATGCAATTACATCTAGTGGATCCTTGTGGTTTATGAAAATACACATGAAATGCATCTAGTGGATCCATGTGGTTTATGAAAATAACAGACATGCAATGACTCTAATAGATCCATGTGGTTTATGAAAATAACACACATGTAATGACATCTAGTGTATCCATGTGGTTTATTAAAATAACACACATGTAATGAGATCTAGTGGATCCATGTGGTTTATGAAAAGAACAAACATGCAATGACTCTAGTGGATTCATGTGGTTTATCAAAAGAACACACTTGCAATGGCATCTAGTGGATAAATGTGGTTTATGAAAAGAACACAAATGCTAGTGGATCCATGTAGTTTATGAAAAGGACACACATGCAATGCCATATAGTGGATACATGTGGTTTATGAAAAGAACAAACATGCAATGACTCTACTGATCCATGTGGTTTATTAAAAGAACACACGTGCAATGACATCTAGTGAATCAATCTGGTTTAGGAAAAGAACACACATGCAAACACATCTAGTGGATCCATCTGTTTTATGAAAAGAACAAACATGCAATGCCATCTAGTGGATCCATGTGGTTTATGAAAATAACAGACATGCAATGACATCTAGTGGATCCATGTGGTTTATGAAAATAAAACACCTGCAATGACATCTAGTGTATCCATGTGGTTGATGAAAAGAACACACAAGCAATGAAATAGAGTGGATCCATGTGGTTTATGAAAAGAACAAACATGCAATGACATCTAGTGGATCCAGGTGGTTTATGAAAAGAACACACTTGTAATGACATCTAGTGGATCCATGTGGTTTATGAAAAGAACAAACATGTAATGACTCTAGTGGATACATGTAGTTTATCAAAAGAACACACGTGCAATGACATCTAGTGAATCAATGTGGTTTAGGAAAAGAACACACATGCAAACACATCTAGTGGATCCATCTGGTTTATTAAAAGAACACACATCCAATGCCATCTAGTGGATCCATGTGGTTTATGAAAAGAACACACATGCAATGCCATCTAGTGGATCCATGTGGTTTAGGAAAAGAACACACATGCAATGACATCTAGTGTATCCATGTGGTTTATGAAAATAAAACACATGCAATGACATCTAGTGTATCCATGTGGTTGATGAAAAGAACACACAAGCAATAACATATAGTGCATCCATGTGGTTTATCAAAAGAACACACATGCAATGACATCTAGTGGATACATGTGGTTTATGAAAAGAACACACATGCAATGACTCTAGTGGATCAATGTGGTTTATGAAAAGAACACACATGCAATGACATCTTGTGAATTCATTTGGTTAATGAAAAGAACACACATGCAATGACATCTAGTGGATCCATATGGTTTATAAAAAGAACACACATGCAATGACATCTAGTGGATCCATGTGGTTTAGGAAAAGAACACACATGCAATGACATCTAGTGGATCCATGTTGTTTATGAAAAGAACACACATTCAATGACATCTAGTGGATCCATGTGGTTTAGGAAAAGAACACACATGCAATTACATCTAGTGGATCCTTGTGGTTTATGAAAATACACATGAAATGCATCTAGTGGATCCATGTGGTTTATGAAAATAACAGACATGCAATGACTCTAATAGATCCATGTGGTTTATGAAAATAACACACATGTAATGACATCTAGTGTATCCATGTGGTTTATTAAAATAACACACATGTAATGAGATCTAGTGGATCCATGTGGTTTATGAAAAGAACAAACATGCAATGACTCTAGTGGATTCATGTGGTTTATCAAAAGAACACACTTGCAATGACATCTAGTGGATAAATGTGGTTTATGAAAAGAACACAAATGCTAGTGGATCCATGTAGTTTATGAAAAGGACACACATGCAATGCCATATAGTGGATACATGTGGTTTAGGAAAAGAACAAACATGCAATGACTCTACTGGATCCATGTGGTTTATCAAAAGAACACACGTGCAATGACATCTACTGAATCAATGTGGTTTAGGAAAAGAACACACATGCAAACACATCTAGTGGATCCATCTGGTTTATGAAAAGAACACACATGCAATGCCATCTAGTGGATCCATGTGGTTTATGAAAAGAACACACATGCAATGCCATCTAGTGGATGCATGTCGTTTAGGAAAAGAACACACATGCAATGACATCTAGTGTATCCATGTGGTTTATGAAAATAAAACACATGCAATGACATCTAGTGTATCCATGTTGTAGGATCCCCAACCTTTAATAAGATTGAGTCCCCTGTGTTTACAATGCTAGTCCCTGGATCAATAGCTAGCATCCACAGTTCAGATGTAATATCGAGAAACAAAGTCATAATACAACTTTATAACCAGGAATAACATAATTTTATTACATCAAACATAGCTCATTAGGCTATTACATTACATTGCAGCGGAATAACTATAAGCATTGGGTCCTTCATCTTCAAAGTGCCACAGGCAGATGTTGGTTGTAGACTTTGTAATCCTAATCAATCAATCTTCACTAAAACAATCAAACCTGCAACATAATAAGTTACAGCCACAAGGGTCAATACATTTGAATTGTATTGGCAAGTGATACTTTGGTAGTATAGTGGAGTCTATCATCTATATGCATTTGGCTAAGTGGAGTTGAGGCTTGCATTGCTCAAAATAGATTTTTCCTATCATTTTGAAAATAAGTTTTGTTTGGCAAAACAAATTCCAAGGCATCTATCAATCAAAGAGAAGATCCACAGGGCATCTATCAATCAAAGACTGAAGATTTACTTGGCAAAAACAATTTCCCAATCTAAGATTTTGAGATCCTTGTACCAAGCCATCTCTCCATCAAAGATTGAAGAATTTCACACAACCCTTGTTCACCCACAAGTTTTAATTTAGAAATTGGAATGATGAGATTCTTGATTGCTTCCATGTCTTGATGCTCAAATTGTCCTTTACCAGGGACATGGCTAAGTACTTAGGTTTTTTACACTCTGCAGAGGTGGTGCACTTTCCCCACAAGCCTTGGTTTCCCAAGAATGATCCTTGAGCCTTTCCTTAGTCAAATGGACGGCCCAACCTATCAATCACTACCACCCACTGTCCAAAAGACTAAGTTCCAGCATCCTAAGATCATGGCAGAGCCCATAATGCCAAGTGGTTGCACTTGAAGCTTCTCAACATTTGACATCTCAAATCTCTTTGTTTCCTGGGTGGCCATCCACAAGTGAGATACACAAGCCAAGTCCATGGCCTTGTGAACCACTCAACATAAGCCATTCCTTCCATTCCACCCAGGTGGTTCATTAACTTAGTTGTTTTATTTTATAAAAATTTAAGTCCTTAGACTTAGAAATTTTTCATAGTGAATATATAAACCACCCTTGTTTTCTAGTAGCTAGGCTAAGCATGATAGTAATAGGAATCTTGACTTAGGTAATTTTCACTAAGGTTTTACCTAATAGGTTTTCCCAAAGCATAGCTTGTACTTAGCAAAAATCCATGCAAGTCCTATACTTAGAAAAATAATACTAATGCATATATAAAATATAGGAATGGAATATTCATGATGATATCACTTGCCTTTTGGTAGAGGGTATAAGTTCACCTTGTCCTTGCAACACTCACACTCTTCAAGTCACTACAATCAATCAAGCAAGGCACAAACTCAATCTACCAATCAAGCAAATCAACACATAAAATAACAAAGTCAAAGAAATGCATGCAAGCATGCCAAGCTTTGCTTTGTTTGCAAAAGTGGTTCCTAGTGGGTCATAGACATTTGGGTACACCTAATGGTCATTTTTGTAAAGTGGCAAAGTCATGCATAGGCATGCAAAGGTTGGTTCTAATGTAGGGATGGTCCTCACTAGGCTTCTAAACTTTGTAAGTTCCAAATTGGTCATTTACCAAAGTGGCAAAGTTGTTTAGCAAAAGGTTTCACCTCAAAAACCAATTTCAAAACAAGGCACCTGTTTGGTCATTTTATGTGGTGAAGAAATATGTCTACTAGGGTTTTAGTCTATAGGGTTCACCAAATGAGTTGCTATTGCAAAACTTGGTGCTTTTGGTCAGTAGGTTTGGTCCAAACATTTTCTCAAGGTTTTCTTTATGAAAGCATTTTCATAAACAAAACAAATAGTTTTAGTTAGCTAGAAATGGACTAAACTAATTAATCCATTCTATTCTTTTCCAAAATCACTTTCCAAACTATGGGTTGGTTCCTATGGTCAGCAAGGTCACAACAAACTAATTGGCAAAGGTTTTAACCTAAATATCATTTTTAAATGATTTTTCTAATGTTAGCAAGCATACAAAAGAATCTGCAAAGTTAAACAAGCTAACAGATACTATTTGCTAAACTAAGGGCAGGGTTGGCTAGAGCTTGTCTTGCTGATTCCAACGACATCAAATTTGTAAAATTTGGACGTGTGGATCAAAAGATACAAAGGTTTGAAAATGGCAAAAGTTTCTGTTTTCAAATCTGTTTTTAAACAGAATACTGGACACGCGGCGCAAAACGACTGGCTGGTACCGGTTCGGTGTGGATCGGCTCTGTGGAACGTTAGATCTAAGTTAGATCGTGCGGCTTAGGTAGCGTACCTCTTCGGCGTTTAAGTGAACTAATCGTGGCCGATGGATCTGCATCTAACGGTAGCTAGGCGTTTGACCACTAAGCAGCGGCGCTGGCGGCGGCGACTGGCGGCGGAGTGATCGGTCGGTGACGGAGGCGATGCTACAGGGGGTGAGGGAGAAGGAGGAGTAGCTCACCGTGCTCGGAAGGCTGCGGTGAAGCTCGACGTCTTGATGGCTCGACGGGCGCCAGGCGCCGCAATTCCTCGTCGGAGTTGGGAAATGCGCGGTTGGCTCCGTTCTTTGTCGAGGACGCTTGTGGTTCTCTCCGAAGCGAAAAAGAAGGCTCGGTTAGATGCGCAAGATCGAGACGGAGTCGTGGGCGTGATTGAAAGGGGTCGGGGCGGTCGAGGCTTACCGGGAAACGTTGCCGGAGAAGAAGCGACGGGCGGCGCTCAGGCTTGTCGGAGTCGCCGCTCTGAATCACCCTAAGGCAAAACAAAGGCACGGTAAGATGCGGCGACCATGGGGTTCATGTGGGCATGATCGGGAGGTGCCGGACGGAGTTCACCTGAAAGCTCACCGAGAAAGCAGACGGCGGTGTTGCTCAAAGCTTGATGCAGCGTTGTTCGGGCGCCATCGAATGGGAGGCAGACGAAGCGTCGTGGGAGTGTAGTATGTGCGTGGTCGAGAGGTCAAGGCAGCGTGTGCTGGCTGGAATCGGCCGAGACGGTGGTGAACAGAGGAGCTCGAGGAGAAATTGGGGGCAGTCTAAGGCGTGCTATCGCGGGGTGTCAGAGGGGATTTATAGAGGAGAGGGAGGCGTTTCCATCTGCGTGATCAAGGCGAGGTAATGGCGCGGAATTAAGACGAATTGAACGCGCGGATTGATTTACAGAGAACGGCGCTGTCTGAGGAGGAACTAGTCGCGGTGAAGACGATGGCTAGAGAAGTGGGACCGACGCGTCAGTGGGAAAATGGGTGAGGAGGAGGTCCACCAGTCGGTGTCTCAGTGAGTTGTTTAATTGGTGAAGAAAACGTTTCGGGGCGTGAGAGAGAGAGGTGGGACCGTCTCGTCAGCGAGTGGGAGAGAGGGAGAAGTGGGTCTCGGTTGTCTGTCTCTGTGTGGGTAGATTTCTTAGTGAGAAGAGATTTCTTCGGGAGAAATCTTGGGCTGATGCAGGCCTTAGTGGGTTCTTTGAAATTTGGGCTGGTGCATTTTCTTATTTTTTCTGTCTAATCTCTTTTCTTTTCTAATTCTTTTTACATTTTCAATTTCAAACAAATATTCACACAATTCAAACAACACTCAAATCAAATCAAACAGCAAACTTTTCATTTGAATTTGGTTCTATTTGGCAACATAATCCAAATCTCAAAATGAAATATTATTTTTATTTAATTTAGGATCCATTTAATAATTAAATAAAATGGATCTTTGATTTATTAATAGTGTTTGATTTATTTAAATAAAAATTTCCATTTGAATTCCAATTATTTCCAAAACCAAACCAGAAGGTTTAATTTGAAAGATAAAAGAATACTTGGAAACTTATTTAAATAAATAAATAAGTTTTGGTGTTTTAATTAAAATGGGAAAGCCTTTACTTAAATAAAATTGGATATTTAAATCCTTATTTTTTTTATTTAAATAATCCTTTACTCATTTTAATCAAAGCAAAAACTTTTAATAAAAGATTTCAAAGTAGTAATAAAATACTTGGTGTTCATTTAAAATGGGAAAAGCTTTTACTTAAATAAAATTGGATATTTAAATCCTTATTATTTTATTTAAATAAACTTTTACTCATTTTATCAAAACAAAATATTTTATTACAAAAGCTTAGCCAAAATTAATTTGGCTTATCTTTTCATTTGAAAACAAAGTCTTTTATTAAAAGATCCAAATAGTATTTCCAAAACAATTTATTTTCCTTTATTAAATGTTTATCTCTTTAATCCCTTTAGGATTATAATTGTTCACCATTTGGTATGGCTTTTGGCAAGGGCTTTATTGGCTTTGGAAATTCAATTTCCTTATCTTATTATATCCACAGGATTTTGTCTATGGTTCCAATCTAAGTGAATCCAATCTCTAAGGTCTTTCTTGATCCTTTGTGAAAATTTGTTGATCAACTTGGTATGGATCAAATCCATGGATTTGGAGATACTTTGGAAAATGATTTCCTTCCATTAGGGTTTAGGGTTTTGGATTTCTTTCCAAATGTTCAAATTTCCAGATACATTCATTGAGGAATGCATTTCCCTTGATTTGGATTTTTTGTTGAATTCAAACTTCTGCCAAAGTTTGTTCAAGATGGGATTTTAAGTCTCCTTTTAGAAACAAAAGTTTCTTTTCACCCTGATTTTCAACAAAAATTTATTTTGTTTAATTAATTTTTCACATTACAAGATTTGGAAAATCTTGGGATGTGACACATGTGGTTGATGAAAAGAACACACAAGCAATGACATATAGTGGATCCATGTGGTTTATCAAAAGAACACACATGCAATGACATCTAGTGGATACATGTGGTTTATGAAAAGAACACACATGCAATGACTCTAGTGGATCAATGTGGTTTATGAAAAGAACACACATGCAATGACATCTAGTGGATTCATTTGGTTTATGAAAAGAACACACATGCAATGACATCTAGTGGATTCATTTGGTTTATGAAAAGAACACACATGCAATGACATCTAGTGGATGCATGTCGTTTAGGAAAGGAACACACATGCAATGACATCTAGTGTATCCATGTGGTTTATGAAAATAAAACACATGCAATGACATATAGTGTATCCATGTGGTTGATGAAAAGAACACACAAGCAATGGCATATAGTGGATCCATGTGGTTTATCAAAAGAACACACATGCAATGACATCTAGTGGATACATGCGGTTTATGAAAATACACATGCAATGACTCTAGAGGATCAATGTGGTTTACGAAAAGAACACACATGCAAACACATCTAGTGGATCCATCTGGTTTATGAAAAGAACACACATGCAATGCCATCTAGTGGACCCATGTGGTTTATGAAAAGAACACACATGCAATGCCATCTGGTGGATGCATTTTGTTTAGGAAAAGAACACACATTTAATGACATCTAGTGTATCCATGTGGTTTATGAAAATAAAACACATGCAATGACATCTAGTGTATCCATGTGGTTGATGAAAAGAACACACAAGCAATGACATATATTGGATCCATGTGGTTTATCAAAAGAACACACATGCAATGACATCTAGTGGATACATGTGGATTATGAAAACAACACACATGCAATGACTCTAGTGGATCAATGTGGTTTATGAAAAGAACACACATGCAATGACATCTAGTGGATTCATTTGGTTTATGAAAAGAACACACATGCAAACACATCTAGTGGATCCATCTGTTTTATGAAAAGAACAAACATGCAATGCCATCTAGTGGATCCATGTGGTTTATGAAAATAACAGACAGGCAATGACATCTAGTGGATCCATGTGGTTTATGAAAATAAAACACATGCAATGACATCTAGTGTATCCATGTGGTTGATTAAAAGAACACACAAGCAATGAAATAGAGTGGATCCATGTGGTTTATGAAAAGAACAAACATGCAATGACATCTAGTGGATCCAGGTGGTTTATGAAAAGAACACACATGTAATGACATCTAGTGGATCCATGTGGTTTATGAAAATAACAAACATGCAATGACTCTAGTGGATACATGTGGTTTATCAAAAGAACACACGTGCAATGACATCTAGTGAATCAATGTGGTTTAGGGAAAAGAACACACATGCAAACACATCTAGTGGATCCATCTGGTTTATGAAAAGAACACACATGCAATGCCATCTAGTGGATGCATGTCGTTTAGGAAAGGAACACACATGCAATGACATCTAGTGTATCCATGTGGTTTATGAAAATAAAACACATGCAATGACATCTAGTGTATCCATGTGGTTGATGAAAAGAACACACAAGCAATGACATATAGTGGATCCATGTGGTTTATCAAAAGAACACACATGCAATGACATCTAGTGGATACATGTGGTTTATGAAAAGAACACACATGCAATGACTCTAGTGGATCAATGTGGTTTAGGAAAAGAACACACATGCAAACACAACTAGTGGATCCATCTGATTTATGAAAAGAACACACATGCAATGCCATCTAGTGGATCCATGTGGTTTATGAAAAGAACACACATGCAATGCCATCTAGTGGATGCATGTCGTTTAGGAAAAGAACACACATTTAATGACATCTAGTGTATCCATGTGGTTTATGAAAATAAAACACATGCAATGATATCTAGTGTATCCATGTGGTTGATGAAAAGAACACACAAGCAATAACATATAGTGGATCCATGTGGTTTATCAAAAGAACACACATGCAATGACATCTAGTGGATACATGCGGTTTATGAAAAGAACACACATGCAATGACTCTAGTGGATCAATGTGGTTTATGAAAAGAACACACATGCAATGACATCTAGTGGATTCATTTGCTTTATGAAAAGAACACACATGCAATGACATCTAGTGGATCCATCTGGTTTATAAAAAGAACACACAAGCAATGACATCTAGTGGATCCATGTGGTTTAGGAAAAGAACACACATTCAATGACATCTAGTGGATCCATGTTGTTTATGAAAAGAACACACATGCAATGACATCTAGTGGATCCATGTGGTTTAGGAAAAGAACACACATGCAATTACATCTAGTGGATCCTTGTGGTTTATGAAAATACACATGAAATGCATCTAGTGGATCCATGTGGTTTATGAAAATAACAGACATTCGATGACTCTAATGGATCCATGTGGTTTATGAAAATAACACACATGTAATGACATCTAGTGGATCCATGTGGTTTATTAAAAGAACACACATGTAATGAGATCTAGTGGATCCATGTGGTTTATGAAAAGAACAAACATGCAATGACTCTAGTGGATTCATGTGGTTTATCAAAAGAACACACGTGCAATGACATCTAGTGGATAAATGTGGTTTATGAAAAGAACACAAATGCAATAACATCTAGTGGATCCATGTGGTTTATGAAAAGGACACACATGCAATGCCATATAGTGGATCCATGTGGTTTATAAAAAGAACAAACATGCAATGACTCTACTGGATCCATGTGGTTTATCAAAAGAACACACGTGCAATGCCATCTAGTGAATAAATGTGGTTTAGAAAAAGAACACACATGCAAACACATCTAGTGGATCCATCTGGTTAATGAAAAGAACACACATGCAATGCCATCTAGTGGATCCATGTGGTTTATGAAAAGAACACACATGCAATGCCATCTAGTGGATGCATGTCGTTTAGGAAAAGAACACACATGCACTGACATCTAGTGTATCCATGTGGTTTATGAAAATAAAACACATGCAATGACATCTAGTGTATCCATGTGGTTGATGAAAAGAACAAACATGCAATGACATCTAGTGGATCTAGGTGGTTTATGAAAAGAACACACATGTAATGACATCTAGTGGATCCATGTGGTTTATGAAAAGAACAAACATGCAATGACTCTAGTGGATACATGTGGTTTATCAAAAGAACACACGTGCAATGACATCTAGTGAATCAATGTGGTTTAGGAAAAGAACACACATGCAAACACATCTAGTGGATCCATCTGGTTTATGAAAAGAACACACATGCAATGCCATCTAGTGGATGCATGTCGTTTAGGAAAGGAACACACATGCAATGACATCTAGTGTATCCATGTGGTTTATGAAAATAAAACACATGCAATGACATCTAGTGTATCCATGTGGTTGATGAAAAGAACACACAAGCAATGACATATAGTGGATCCATGTGGTTTATCAAAAGAACACACATGCAATGACATCTAGTGGATACATGTGGTTTATCAAAAGAACACACATGCAATGACTCTAGTGGATCAATGTGGTTTAGGAAAAGAACACACATGCAAACACAACTAGTGGATCCATCTGGTTTATGAAAAGAACACACATGCAATGCCATCTAGTGGATCCATGTGGTTTATGAAAAGAACACACATGCAATGCCATCTAGTGGATGCATGTCGTTTAGGAAAAGAACACACATTTAATGACATCTAGTGTATCCATGTGGTTTATGAAAATAAAACACATGTAATGAGATCTAGTGTATCCATGTGGTTGATGAAAAGAACACACAAGCAATAACATATAGTGGATCCATGTGGTTTATCAAAAGAACACACTGGAATGACATCTAGTGGATACATGCGGTTTTTGAAAAGAACACACATGCAATGACTCTAGTGGATCAATGTGGTTTATGAAAAGAACACACATGCAATGACATCTAGTGGATTCATTTGCTTTATGAAAAGAACACACATGCAATGACATCTAGTGGATCCATCTGGTTTATAAAAAGAACAAACAAGCAATGACATCTAGTGGATCCATGTGGTTTAGGAAAAGAACACACATGCAATGACATCTAGTGGATCCATGTTGTTTATGAAAAGAACACACATGCAATGACATCTAGTGGATCCATGTGGTTTAGGAAAAGAACACACATGCAATTACATCTAGTGGATCCTTGTGGTTTATGAAAATACACATGAAATGCATCTAGTGGATCCATGTGGTTTATGAAAATAACAGACATTCGATGACTCTAATGGATCCATGTGGTTTATGAAAATAACACACATGTAATGACATCTAGTGGATCCATGTGGTTTATTAAAAGAACACACATGTAATGAGATCTAGTGGATCCATGTGGTTTATGAAAAGAACAAACATGCAATGACTCTAGTGGATTCATGTGGTTTATCAAAAGAACACACGTGCAATGACATCTAGTGGATAAATGTGGTTTATGAAAAGAACACAAATGCAATAACATCTAGTGGATCCATGTGTTTTATGAAAAGGACACACATGCAATGCCATATAGTGGATCCATGTGGTTTATAAAAAGAACAAACATGCAATGACTCTACTGGATCCATGTGGTTTATCAAAAGAACACACGTGCAATGCCATCTAGTGAATCAATGTGGTTTAGAAAAAGAACACACATGCAAACACATCTAGTGGATCCATCTGGTTTATGAAAAGAACACACATGCAATGCCATCTAGTGGATCCATGTGGTTTATGAAAAGAACACACATGCAATGCCATCTAGTGGATGCATGTCGTTTAGGAAAAGAACACACATGCAATGACATCTAGTGTATCCATGTGGTTTATGAAAATAAAACACATGCAATGACATCTAGTGTATCCATGTGGTTGATGAAAAGAACAAACATGCAATGACATCTAGTGGATCTAGGTGGTTTATGAAAAGAACACACATGTAATGACATCTAGTGGATCCATGTGGTTTATGAAAAGAACAAACATGCAATGACTCTAGTGGATACATGTGGTTTATCAAAAGAACACACGTGCAATGACATCTAGTGAATCAATGTGGTTTAGGAAAAGAACACACATGCAAACACATCTAGTGGATCCATCTGGTTTATGAAAAGAACACACATGCAATGCCATCTAGTGGATGCATGTCGTTTAGGAAAGGAACACACATGCAATGACATCTAGTGTATCCATGTGGTTTATGAAAATAAAACACATGCAATGACATCTAGTGTATCCATGTGGTTGATGAAAAGAACACACAAGCAATGACATATAGTGGATCCATGTGGTTTATCAAAAGAACACACATGCAATGACATCTAGTGGATACATGCGGTTTATGAAAAGAACACACATGCAATGACTCTAGTGGATCAATGTGGTTTAGGAAAGGAACACACATGCAAACAGATCTAGTGGATCCATCTGGTTTATGAAAAGAACACACATGCAATGCCATCTAGTGGATCCATGTGGTTTATGAAAAGAACACACATGCAATGCCATCTAGTGGATGCATGTCGTTTAGGAAAAGAACACACATTTAATGACATCTAGTGTATCCATGTGGTTTATGAAAATAAAACACATGCAATGACATCTAGTGTATCCATGTGGTTGATGAAAAGAACACACAAGCAATGACATATATTGGATCCATGTGGTTTATCAAAAGAACACACATGCAATGACATCTAGTGGATACATGTGGTTTATGAAAAGAACACACATGCAATGACTCTTGTGGATCAATGTGGTTTATGAAAAGAACACACATGCAATGACATCTAGTGGATTCATTTGGTTTATGAAAAGAACACACATGCAATGACATCTAGTGGATCCATCTGGTTTATAAAAAGAACACACATGCAATGACATCTAGTGGATCCATGTGGTTTAGGAAAAGAACACACATGCAATGACATCTAGTGGATCCATGTTGTTTATGAAAAGTACACACATGCAATGACATCTAGTGGATCCATGTGGTTTAGGAAAAGACACACATGCAATTACATCTAGTGGATCCTTGTGGTTTATGAAAATACACATGAAATGCATCTAGTGGATCCATGTGGTTTATGAAAATAACAGACATTCGATGACTCTAATGGATCCATGTGGTTTATGAAAAGAACACACATGTAATGACATCTAGTGGATCCATGTGGTTTATTAAAAGAACACACATGTAATGAGATCTAGTGGATCCATGTGGTTTATGAAAAGAACAAACATGCAATGACTCTAGTGGATTCATGTGGTTTATCAAAAGAACACACGTGCAATGACATCTAGTGGATAAATGTGGTTTATGAAAAGAACACAAATGCAATAACATCTAGTGGATCCATGTGGTTTATGAAAAGGACACACATGCAATGCCATATAGTGGATCCATGTGGTTTATGAAAAGAACAAACATGCAATGACTCTAGTGGATCCATGTGGTTTATCAAAAGAACACACGTGCAATGACATCTAGTGAATCAATGTGGTTTAGGAAAAGAACACACATGCAAACACATCTAGTGGATCCATCTGGTTTATGAAAAGAACACACATGCAATGCCATCTAGTGGATCCATGTGGTTTATGAAAAGAACACACATCCAATGCCATCTAGTGGATGCATGTCGTTTAGGAAAAGAACACACATTTAATGACATCTAGTGTATCCATGTGGTTTATGAAAATAAAACACATGCAATGACATCTAGTGTATCCATGTTGTCACATCCCAAATTTTAGATTTGGTCTTGCATATCATTCATATCATTGCATCATGCTTTTCCATGCATTACCGTCGAGTAGAGAGGATCGACAAAACACTATTTGCAAAACCCTGTTTTTGTTTCGCTTCGAGGTTCCTACGGGGAGCTTTAGAGGGACTTGCAACAACCACCCCTATAGGTTCGAGCTTTCGCTCAAACTTCGACTGAAGGTTGTTCCCCTCGACGATACGAACCCGTAGGCGTGAAAATCGCTCCAATCGGAGTTCGTATGCAAAAGACTCGGACGTTTTAGTAAACCACCGAAAAACGGTCCGAAAATCCGGACCGATTTCCGAATCGGAGTCAAATCTGGACCGTTTCTTTTTAGTTTTTTTTCCGCGCAGGCTACTATTTAAGTGGGGCCCTGCCTTCGGACCCGTGCCCCTGCCTCACACCCCGCCGCCACGACTCCTCCCTGGCGCTTAACGTCCCGGGCGTCCGCCGCCGCCGCTTCTCCTCGCCGCCGTCGGCCATCGCCGCGTCTGTTGCCGGGTTCATCTCGCCGCCCTCTTTCCGTTGCCGTGCTCCGCGTCTCCATCCGCCGCCGCCAACTGCGCCCTGCAGATCGCCGCGTACGCGCACGCGTTTATTATTCCGGGAGCCGTAGTTGACTGTGTACGTACTTGCAGGAGTTTCCATGCCGCCGGAACCGACCGTCGCCGCCGTCCGGAGCTCGCCGGAGTTTGTTTCGCTGTCCGTTTCCTGTAAGACAGCAGCCACCGTCAGATCTCAGATCAGCGGCTTAGATCGTTCGTTGACTGGTCAGCACTCCAGACGTTGACTGGTCAGCATACCAGGCGTTGACTAGTCAGACGCCTTGATCAGCGCCTTCGATCATCGAACCACGATTGACTGGGGTCAATTTCGTTAATCCTATTAGTTGGCAGATTTCGGTAGGATCTTTAAATTGCGTAGAAATTAAACCGCTTGGCCAAAAATTGCAAATAAAATATGCACGAGTTCAGTGAGTCGTGTAGAATCTTGATGTACCTTTGGTTCAGACTTTTACTGTCAGGTTTAGTACAGTTTAATCAAACTAGTTAGTGGCCTTTTCGGAGTAATAAATTCGTAGTAAAAGTTTCGTAGATCCAAAAATCGCGTATGATATGTCCCTGAACTCGTATGAACGAGGAGAATCTCATCGTGAATTAAAAAGATAGGCTTACAGTAAAAACTTCTGCAGTATTTGTCTAATGGCTTTCTGCAGTGTTTTAAGTACTCAGGATTTTTTATAACTCCTTTTTGAGTAATTCCAATTGTTACTGTTTCTTATCAGCGATGCCTATGCGGTAGAATTTTTCCAGGATTTTAAAAACAGTATACTACCGGTAGTGAATTATTTAAGTTCTAGCTCTAGTAGAGATCTCTACTTTTGATTAATAGTTTTCCTAGTGCCAAATCTATTTTCCATGCATGTATTTGGTAGTAATATGTATTAGTATTATGTGGTGCAGCTGTAGCACCAATTCACTTGCCGTTCTTTCATTCAGGCATCATCGTTGTTGCATATGTTTGTGAATTGTTTGTTTATGAATGCAATTGTGTCGTGTAGATTGTGTGGAGTGCAACCCTTGCTCGTGTTTGGATTGTTCCTCCGACCGCTTCAATCAAGGCAAGTAGATGCTACTTTGTTCATGATATCGTCCTACTATTTTCAATGCATTGTCGTGTATTTTGTAGTTGCATGAGTAGGATGATACTATCGCTATGCTATGTCCTATTATTGTGGTAGGGCTTTCCTTGTAGATGAACCACCGTTGTAGATGTGCTTAGCCATGCTATGTTGAACGAGGGCTGGGTTACATCATTGATACTTATTTTCTCAAAGTATTGGTTTGTGAAAACTAAAACAACTTAATCAATGAATCCCCTGGGTGTGATGGTATTGATAATTTTTGGTGGTTTCATTGCGGAAAGGCACCCAGGTATCAAGAGAGAATGATTGGCTTCTTTATTGTGTAGCTTACGTGTACAACCATGTGCCAATAATAAAATGGGCGGTTGTAGACTTAGTAGGTTGTGGTAACTCGAACCCGTGTATCCAGAGATGTAGAATTTTGGTAGGTTGGACCGGTGCGCGTCGGGATTGAGGAGCTACTTCCCGAACAGTCTCTTCTTGGTCTTCTCTCTATCATCACCCAAAATGAGAGTGATGGTACGAGCTGGGCTGGCCAAGTCACATGGGTAAAGTGTACTAACCTCTGCAGAGTGTATAATCTAATCGATTAGCCGTGTCCACGGTTATGGACAACTGAGTTGCTAGATATTGATTCCATGACATGTTTCTCGCTCATTCTAATTTCATAATTGTTTTAATCTTGTTGGGTTAACTTAATTGGGATCTTTTCAAAGAAAATCAAAAACTGTTTATGAAAGTAGGACAAAGTTATTTGCAAATGCAAGCGGACAGCTCCACTTGCCAAATATGCATGTAGATGTTAGTACTATTGTCTCCATTTACTAGCTCTACTTGCCATACATTCCATGTATTGACCCTTGAGGCTGTTGCGTTTTATCTGCGAGTTATTCCGATTCTGATTGATCGTTATAGGCCACGGTACTCTACTCGGCACTTGTTCACTTGTGGGCAATTTGAAGAATGGAGGATTTAATCGTTTATGTTGCTACCTGAATAATTTGAGCTAGCCTGTGCTAAGCTTTTATTGTAATAATGGTACTCTGGATCTTCGTTATCTATGATACACGGATATTTTGCTATGTTATCTATCTTACTCTATTGTGGGCCAATGAACCGATCCGAGGATTGGCATGTCACATAGAGGCCACAGTCTTTTCAGAACCGGGGTGTCACAGGATGGTATCGAGCCGTGTGTCATTTGTAGGATCGTGACCTAGAATTGGATTAGGAAGGCATAGATTTATTAAAGCCTATATTAACTCTATATTTCATCTTATGCCTTTCACCCTCGTAAATTCTTACCATATGCTATTCTCACACTTTCCCCTTTTACTTGATAGATGGGAGAAGTCAGGACTGAGTATGCCACCATGGAGTCACCAAGGCCCTTTGCAAGGCAGTTAGCTTAGCTCTCGAGTCATTGGGATTGCCACTGCCCATGTTCAAGGAAGAAGGCTGTACACCTATGGATATGGAGAGGATGCATGGGAGATCACTACCTTCATATTCAGAGATGCCGCCTTGCCAAACCCGTGCACTTGATCTACACCAAGACATCACTGGCTGGGGACTTGGAATCAACAGCCATACATGAAGCCTGTCTGCTTGGTGCCATCAAGTCAGAGCACCTACTACCAGATTCACCCTACCGTGACTATGGGCGTGATGAAGATGGAAACATTGTGGTTACCAGGCGCAGAACAACATGCCGCCCGTCGGAGGCACATAGAGGACATGGAAAGGGAGAATGGAGCTCTAGCGAGAGAAGGTGAGGATGATAAAGGAGATTGCAGATTTTACTAGCAATGGTATGGTGGTCCAAGGACAGGAGATTGACACTTTGCATGAAGCTGTGGGAGTTATGGAGAATGCCACGATAGCGGAGATGCAACCATAGCACATATTCATGGTGCTTGTGGGAGAACACCCGAACATATAGCAAGCGCAAGGGACAGTCCAGGAAAGGGATCAAACTATTGAAGCTATGACAGCCCAGTTGCGCTCTCCAAGCACAGCTGAATCCACCCTCGATGATGACAATGGAGATGATGGCAACAATGGGGATGATGATGACGTTGGAGATGATGATGATGAGGACGAGGATGATGATGATGGAGCGATGATGGTGGAGGAGATGAAGCTGTTGCGATTGCGGTGAGGATGAAGAAGAAGAGGAGGATCGAGAAGAGGTGGAGTTTGACATTTCAAGTGATGGTTCAGGAGAGGTGTACACTCCGCGCCCTGGTTGTACCATGAGCGAGCGTAGCGCATGACCGCAAGGGCCTACCTCAAACTCTTCAAGCAATAGATAGAAGTCCACCAATTAGTCCTCGTTAGGCGAAATCGTTAGAATTATTCTCGATCGTTGTGATACTTAGTTCGTGTTAGTGTAAGAGTGTTTAGATGCTTATTTGTGTACTCCAATATCCCAGGAATTATTTGAGCAAATTATATGAAAGAGTTATGGCAATTTGGTTACTATCTGTGTTGTTTTCGCTGCAGTTTTTCTGCTGATACAGCAGTACTGCGCGATTTTTCATATTTTTCTGGTAACTCGGAAAAATCTGAAAAACATTGGGCTGATGCGGAACTTCCTGTTCTATATGCACAAAAATTGGCTTAATTTTCTGACGAGTTTAAGTCAGGCGGAAAAATTTGCGAACACAGCAGAACTGTTCTGTCAGAATTGCTGTTTTGTCGTTTTGATGTTCAACTGTTTAGTTAACCATTGCCAACTCTTGCAAAACTATTTCAGTAGGTATATACTGCTAGGATAGCACCTGGGATGTTGCTGGACCGCTTGTTTGTTGATGTGTTGCTTGCTTGTGATTGTCTGCTATTGTTTGTTGTTGATTGATCATATACATGGGTAGAATCCTATTACCGTAGTTGATTCTTTCTAAACTTACCTGTGCTGAACCACAGATGCCTCCCCGCCGCCAACCCACTGAGTTGGAGCAGCTCATGGCAGCTCAGGCTGGCTGACCCAAGTGATGACCCAGTTCATGGCAAATCAGAACAACAACAATGGAAACAATCAGCCTCGGAGATGCTCTCACCAGATTTACGAGGTTGAGGCCAGCTAAGTTCTCTCTGCCATGGAACCAATGGTTGCTCTCATTGGTTGCATTCAGTCAACAAGGATCTAGTAATGCTTCGGATGCTGATGCTGAGAAGGTGAGGTTTGCGCTCACCTCTTTGGAGGGACCAGCCGCTTCTTGGTGGGACACATTTCAGATCACCCACCCTCTGAATACCGTGACTTGGGCTATGTTTGAGGAAGGTTTCAGGACCGACCACGTGTCTTCAGGAGTTCTGAGCCTGAAGAGGAAAGAGTTCTGCAACTTGCGCCAAACCAATCACACCGTGGCCGAGTACATTGAGGAGTTCAACAACCTGTCCCGTTATGCACCTGAGGATGTTGACACTGATGCAAAAGGAGGAGAGATTCTGGATGGCCTCGGTGATGAGCTTTCGGTCAGCTACTGGTGGTTTATTGCCCCACTTTCCAGGAGCTTATGGACAAGGCCAGAATCCTGGAAGGGAAGCACAAGCAGGTGGAAAGCCGCAAGAGAAAGAACAACAATCACCACTCTGGCTCACACCACAAGTCTCGCACTTCATATGATGGATACTCCAAGCATAGAGGCAGTGACCATGGGAGCCATGATCGCCACCACCATGGAGGCGATGGACATCATCATGACAACCATAGGAGCAGCCACCACAGCCACAAGGGAGGACACTCTAACCACTCTGGAGGACACGGTGGACATGACCGCAACCGTGATCGCAATTTTGTGAAGAAGGATCTGAGTGAGGTGACATGCTTCAAGTGTAAGCAGAAGGGACACTATGCTGACAACTGTCCAGGAGAGGAAAGAATGAAGCCAACCAACAATGAGAAGGCCACGATGAACCACATGAATGTGGAAGAGATTCGACAGGCGACCTTGTGATTGGTAAGTTTCCAATCAACACTTACCCTGCACTTATACTCTTCGATACTGGTGCATCGCATTCATTCATATCAAGGGCATTTGTGGATAAGTATAAGTTACCTACTGAGTCTATGAAGAGGTCTTTTAGAGTGAGTTCACTTGGAGGAGATATGATAGCTAGTGCGGGATGCCGCAATTTAACTGTGAGGATTGGAACACACAACTTCTTTGCACATTTGGTAGTGTTGGATTCACAAGGGTTAGATGTCATTCTGGGTATGGATTGGATGTCTATGCATGAGGGACACATAGATTGTGCCTGTGAGCTGTTTCACTCAAAACCAGGATGGTAAGAGGATTAGATTCAAGTCAGCCGCACGACCAGGAAGGTGTAAGCTGAATTCTCTTAAGGGGGTTAGCATGGATACTGTGCCAGTGATTAGGGATTACCCCGACATGTTTCCGGAAGAACTGCCAGGAATGCCACCTGACAGGGAAGTAGAGTTTCTTATTGACCTGATGCCGGGAACAGGACCAATAGCAAAGAAACCATATAAGATGGATGTGGATGAGCTGAAGGAATTGAAGAAACAGTTGAAAGAGCAGCTGGAAAAGGGATTCATTCAGCCTAGTGCGTCGTCATGGGGTGCACCTATTCTGTTTGTGGAGAAGAAAGATAGCACCAAGAGATTAGTGGTGGACTATCGCTCGCTGAATGAGGTAACCATCAAGAACAAGTACCCTCTGCCGAACATAAATGATTTGTTTGGTCTACTGGAAGGAGCAAAGGTGTTCAGCAAGATTGATCTGCGATCAGGCTACTTTCAATTGAAGATCCGGAAGGAGGATGTACCAAAAACCGCCTTCACCACTAGGTATGGTTTATATGAGTATACAGTTATGTCATTTGGACTAACGAATGCCCTAGCATATTTCATGACCATGATGAACAAGGTATTTATGGAGTACTTGTACAAGTTCGTGGTAGTGTTTATTGATGACATACTGATATATTCCAAGGATGATGCTGAGCATGAGAAACATCTGCGACTGATTATGGAGGCGAGGAACACCAATTTGTATGCCAAATTCAGCAAGTGTGAATTCTGCTTAACACCGTTGGGTTTCTTGGACACATAGTGTCGGAGAAGAGTCGCTGTTGATCCAAGCAAAGTATTGCGATGGCGAGTGGGAAGCACCCAAGAATGGGAGAGATTGAAGCTCTTGGGACTTCTGGATATTATAGGAGGTTCATTGAAAACTTTTCCAAGATTGCTAAGCCGATGACTGAACTTCGAAGAAGGAGAGGAAGTTTGAATGGACGGATGTGTGTGAAGCTAGCTTTCGAGGCTGAGCGTCGACTAGTGATTGCACACATTACATGCTTACGGATCTTGAGAAGGATTTCCAAGTGTCTTGTGATGCTTCTCGGCGGGGACTTGGGAGTGTCTTGATGCAAGATGGGAGAGTGGTGTCATATGCCTCATGACAACTCAAGCACCATGGCGGAATTACCCACACATGACTTGGAATTAGCGTCGGTGGTTCATGCGCTCAAGGTATGGAGACATTACTTAATGGGAAAACAACGTGATGTGTACACCGACCACAAGAGCACTGAAATACATATTTACGAAGGAGCTGAACATGAGACAAAGGAGATGGTTGGAACTTATCAAGGACTATGATATGAATCTACAATACCACCGGGAAAGGCCAATGTAGTAGCGGATGCTCGAGCGAAGGTTTATGCCAATGGATTGACAATTGGTGAATTGCACGAGGATTTGTGCAAGCAATTCAAGGACCTTAGATTGGAGGTAGTATCTGAAGGATACTTGGCTACAATGGAAGTCCAACCAACGCTTCAGGACAGAATCAGGAAGGCTCAAGTGGGAGACAAAGAGATAGATGAAGTAAGGAAAAGATGAAGGAAGGTCGAGCAAGGGAATTCCGCGAGGATGAGCAAGGTACCTTGTGGTATGGAGATCGTTTGTGTGCCCAACAATCCGGAGTTAAGGAAGTTGATTTTGAGGAAGCTCATGACTCGCCGTATTCCATACATCCGACAATCTGAAGATGTATATGGATCTAAAGGACCGATTACGGTGGAACAACATGAAGGAGATATCGCCAAGCATATTGCCCTATGTGATGTATGTAGCAGTGAAGGCGGAACACGAAACCAGAGGATTACTACAGCCTTTGCCCGTGCCGGATTGGAAATGGGATAGAGTGGGAATGGACTTTATCACAGGACTGCCCAAGACCAGGTCTGGATATGACTCTATTTGGGTAGTGGTCGATCATTTGACCAAGGTAGCCCACTTTATACCAGTGAAGACGACCTATACAAGTGCAAGGTTGGCCAAGATTTACATGGACAAGATTGTGTGCCTACATGGAGTTCCCAAGAGTATCGTGTCGATAGAGGCACCAATTTACCTCACACTTATGGCGCCCACTACGAGTCACTTGGTACTAGATTGGAGTTTAGCACGTTTCACCCATGGTGATGGCGGACCGAGAGGGTGAATCAGATTTTGGAAGACATGCTAAGAGCTTGCGCCTTGGCTCATGGTTCTAGTTGGGATGAGAACTTGCCGTATGCTGAGTTTTCCTACAACAACAGTTATCAAACCAGCATCAAGACGTCACCGTTCGATGTGCTATATGGGAAACGGTGCCGAACACCATTGCTATGGGATGGAGTAGGAGAACGTCGGTTGTTTGGACCTGATTTGATCAAGGACTGAGGAGAAGGTCGCCTTGATTAGGAACAGGTGAAGGTAGCACAATCAAGGCGGAAGAGCTACTGGCGTAAGCGCAAGGAAGTGGTATATGAGATAGGTGATAGAGCATACCTCGGTATCGCCACCGTGGAATCAAGAGATTTGGTATTAAGGGTGGTGGCACCTCGACTTATTGGACCGTATCGGGTCTTAGCACGCATAAAGGAGAAGTTGCTTATCGGTTGGAGTTGCGGAGGCTCTATCTGCTGTTCTAGCGTGTTCCACGTATCGGTGAAGAAGTGCCATCCGGAGATGGTGGATACACCATTGAGAGACCTGTACCGCTAGAGGAGGTTCAGCTTGAGAATGATTTGACCTATGAGGAGAAACCGGTCAAGATTCGGAGCAATGAGAAGGACTACCGAACCAAGACAATCAAGTTTTGCAAAGTGCGGTGGAGCCACCACACGAAGAGGAAGCCACTTGGGGCGTGAAGATGACATCGAGAGGACTACCCACACCTATTTGCTAAGCGCCCGAATCTCGAGGACGAGATTCATCTTAAGGGGGTTAGTCTTGTCACATCCCAAATTTTAGATTTGGTCTTGCATATCATTCATATCATTGCATCATGCTTTTCCATGCATTACCGTCGAGTAGAGAGGATCGACGAAACACTATTTGTAAAACCCCGTTTTTGTTTCGCTTCGAGGTTCCTGCGGGGAGCTTTAGAGGGACTTGCAACAACCACCCCTGTAGGTTCGAGCTTTCGCTCAAACTTCGACTGAAGGTTGTTCCCCTTGACGATACGAACCCGTAGGCGCGAAAATCGCTCCAATCGGAGTTCGTATGCAAAAGACTCGGACGTTTTAGTGAACCGCCGGAAAACGGTCCGAAAATCCGGACCGATTTCCGAATCGGAGTCAAATCTGGACCGTTTCTTTTTAGTTTTTTTTTTCCCGCGTAGGATACTATTTAAGTGGGGCCCTGCCTTGGGACCCGTGCCCCTGCCTCACACCCCGCCGTCACGACTCCTCCCTGGCGCCGCCAACGTCCCAGACGTCCAGCCGCCGCCGCTTCTCCTCGCCGCTGCCGGCCACCCCTCCGTCGTCGGCCATCGCCGCGTCTGTTGCCGGGTTTATCTCGCCGCCCTCTTTCCGTTGCCGTGCTCCGCGTCTCCATCCGCCGCCGCCAACTGCGCCCTGCAGATCGCCGCGTACGCGCACGCGTTTATTATTCCGGGAGCCGTAGTTGACTATGTACGTACTTGCAGGAGTTTCCACGCCGCCGGAACCGACCGTCGCCGCCGTCCGGAGCTCGCCGGAGTTCGTTTCGCCGTCCGTTTCCGGTAAGACAGTAGCCACCGTCAGATCTCAGATCAGCGGCTTAGATCGTTCGTTGACTGGTCAGCACTCCAGACGTTGACTGGTCAGCATCCCATGCGTTGACTAGTCAGACGCCCAGTCAGCGCCCAGTCATCAGACCAGTTGACCAGTCAAACAGAAACAGTTGACTGGGTCAATTTCGTTAATCCTATTAGTTGGCAGATTTCGGTAGGATCTTGTAAATTGCATAGAAATTAAACCGCTTGGCTAAAAATTGCAAATAAAATATGCACGAGTTCAGTGAGTCGTGTAGAATCTCGCTGTACCTTTGGTTCAGACTTTTACTGTCAGGTTTAGTACAGTTTAATCAAACTAGTTAGTGGCCTTTTCGGAGTAATAAATTCGTAGTAAAAGTTTCGTAGCTCCAAAAATCGCGTATCATATGTCCCTGAACTCGTATGAACGAGGGGAATCTCATCGTGAATTAAAAAGATAGGCTTACAGTAAAAACTTCTGCAGTATTTGTCTAATGGCTTTCTGCAGTGTTTTAATTACTCGGGATGTTTTATAACTCCTTTTTGAGTAATTCCAATTGGTACTGTTTCTTATCAGCGATGCCTATGGGGTAGACTTTTTCCAGGATTTTACAAATAGCATACTACCGGTAGTGAATTATTTAAGTTCTAGCTCTAGTAGAGATCTCTACTTTTGGTTAATAGTTTTCCTAGCGCCAAATCTATTTTCCATGCATGTATTCGGTAGTAATATGTATTAGTATTATGTGGTGCAGCTGTAGCACCAATTCACTTGCCGTTCTTGCATTCAGGCATTATCTTTGTTGCATATGTTTGTGAATTGTTTGTTTATGAATGCAATTGTGTCGTGTAGATTGTGTGGAGTGCAACCCTTGCTCGTGTTTGGATTGTTCCTCCGACCGCTTCAATCAAGGCAAGTAGATGCTACTTTGTTCATGATATCGTCCTACTATTTTCAATGCATTGTCGTGTATTTTGTAGTTGCATGAGTAGGATGATACTATCGCTATGCTATGTCCTATTATTGTGGTAGGGCTTTCCTTGTAGATGAACCACCGTTGTAGATGTGCTTAGCCATGCTATGTTGAACGAGGGCTAGGTTACATCATTGATACTTATTTTCTCAAAGTATTGGTTTGTGAAAACTAAAACAACTTAATCAATGAATCCCCTGGGTGTGATGGTATTGATAATTTTTGGTGGTTTCATTGCGGAAAGGCACCCAGGTATCAAGAGAGAATGATTGGCTTCTTTATTGTGTAGCTTACGTGTACAACCATGTGCCAATAATAAAATGGGTGGTTGTAGACTTAGTAGGTTGTGGTAACTCGAACCCGCGTATCCAGAGATGTAGAATTTTGGTAGGTTGGACCGGTGCGCGTCGGGATTGAGGAGCTACTTCCCGAACAGTCTCTTCTTGGTCTTCTCTCTATCATCACCCAAAATGAGAGTGATGGTACGAGCTGGGCTGGCCAAGTCACATGGGTAAAGTTACTAACCTCTGCAGAGTGTATAATCTAATCGATTAGCCGTGTCCACGGTTATGGACAACTGAGTTGCTAGATATTGATTCCATGACATGTTTCTCGCTCATTCTAATTTCATAATTGTTTTAATCTTGTTGGGTTAACTTAATTGGGATCTTTTCAAAGAAAATCAAAAACTGTTTATGAAAGTAGGACAAAGTTATTTGCAAATGCAAGCTAGACACAGCTCCACTTGCCAAATATGCATGTAGATGTTAGTACTATTGTCTCCATTTACTAGCTCTACTTGCCATACATTCCATGTATTGACCCTTCGGGGCTGTTGCGTTTTATGCTGCAGGTTATTCCGATTCTGATTGATCGTTATAGGCCCCGGTACTCCACTCGGCACTTGTTCACTTGTGGGCAATTTGAAGAATGGAGGATTTAATCGTTTATGTTGCTACCTGAATAATTTGAGCTAGCCTGTGCTAAGCTTTTATTGTAATAATGGTACTCTGGATCTTCGTTATCTATGATACACGGATATTTTGCTATGTTATCTATCTTACTCTATTGTGGGCCAATGAACCGATCCAGGGATTGGCATGTCACATAGAGGCCACGGTCTTTTCAGAACCGGGGTGTCACACATGTGGTTGATGAAAAGAACACACAAGAAATGACATATAGTGGATCCATGTGGTTTATGAAAATAACAGACAAGCAATGACATCTAGTGGATCCATGTGGTTTATGAAAATTAAACACATGCAATGACGTCTAGTGTATCCATGTGGTTGATTAAAAGAACACACAAGCAATGAAATAGAGTGGATCCATGTGGTTTATGAAAAGAACAAACATGCAATGACATCTAGTGGATCCAGGTGGTTTATGAAAAGAACACACATGTAATGACATATAGTGGATCCATGTGGTTTATGAAAAGAACAAAACATGCAATGACTCTAGTGGATACATGTGGTTTATCAAAAGAACACACATGCAATGACATCTAGTGAATCAATGTGGTTTAGGAAAAGAACACACATGCAAACACATCTAGTGGATCCATCTGGTTTATGAAAAGAACACACATGCAATGCCATCTAGTGGATGCATGTCGTTTAGGAAAGGAACACACATGCAATGACATCTAGTGTATCCATGTGGTTTATGAAAATAAAACACATGCAATGACATCTAGTGTATCCATGTGGTTGATGAAAAGAACACACAAGCACTGACATATAGTGGATCCATGTGGTTTATCAAAAGAACACACATGCAATGACATCTAGTGGATACATGTGGTTTATGAAAAGAACACACATGCAATGACTCTAGTGGATCAATGTGGTTTAGGAAAAGAACACACATGCAAACACATCTAGTGGATCCATCTGGTTTATGAAAAGAACACACATGCAATGCCATCTAGTGGATCCATGTGGTTTATGAAAAGAACACACATGCAATGCCATCTAGTGGATGCATGTCGTTTAGGAAAAGAACACACATTTAATGACATCTAGTGTATCCATGTGGTTTATGAAAATAAAACACATGCAATGAGATCTAGTGTATCCATGTGGTTGATGAAAAGAACACACAAGCAATGACATATATTGGATCCATGTGGTTTATCAAAAGAACACACATGCAATGACATCTAGTGGATACATGTGGTTTATGAAAAGAACACACATGCAATGACTCTACTGGATCAATGTGGTTTATGAAAAGAACACACATGCAATGACATCTAGTGGATCCATTTGGTTTATGAAAAGAACACACATGCAATGACATCTAGTAGATCCATCTGGTTTATAAAAAGAACACACATGCAATGACATCTAGTGGATCCATGTGGTTTAGGAAAAGAACACACATGCAATGACATCCAGTGGATCCATGTTGTTTATGAAAAGAACACACATGCAATGACATCTAGTGGATCCATGTGGTTTAGGAAAAGAACACACATGCAATTACATCTAGTGGATCCTTGTGGTTTATGAAAATACGCATGAACTCCATCTAGTGGATCCATGTGGTTTATGAAAATAACAGACATGCAATGACTCTAATGGATCCATGTGGTTTATGAAAATAACACACATGTAATGACATCTAGTGGATCCATGTGGTTTATTAAAAGAACACACATGTAATGAGATCTAGTGGATCCATGTGGTTTATGAAAAGAACAAACATGCAATGACTCTAGTGGATTGATGTGGTTTATCAAAAGAACACACGTGCAATGACATCTAGTGGATAAATGTGGTTTATGAAAAGAACACAAATGCAATAACATCTAGTGGATCCATGTGGTTTATAAAAAGGACACACATGCAATGCCATATAGTGGATCCATGTGGTTTATGAAAAGAACAAACATGCAATGACTCTACTGGATCCATGTGGTTTATCAAAAGAACACACGTGCAATGCCATCTAGTGAATCAATGTGGTTTAGAAAAAGACCACACATGCAAACACATCTAGTGGATCCATCTGGTTTATGAAAAGAACACACATACAATGCCATCTAGTGGATCCATGTGGTTTATGAAAAGAACACGCATGCAATGCCATCTAGTGGATGCATGTCGTTTAGGAAAAGAACACACATGCAATGACATCTAGTGTATCCATGTGGTTTATGAAAATAAAACACATGCAATGACATCTAGTGTATCCATGTGGTTGATGAAAAGAACAAACATGCAATGACATCTAGTGGACCCAGGTGGTTTATGAAAAGAACACACATGTAATGACATCTAGTCGATCCATGTGGTTTATGAAAAGAACAAACATGCAATGACTCTAGTGGATACATGTGGTTTATCAAAAGAACACACGTGCAATGACATCTAGTGAATCAATGTGGTTTAGGAAAAGAACACACATGCAAACACATCTAGTGGATCCATCTGGTTTATGAAAAGAACACACATGCAATGCCATCTAGTGGATGCATGTCGTTTAGGAAAGGAACACACATGCAATGACATCTAGTGTATCCATGTGGTTTATGAAAATAAAACACATGCAATGACATCTAGTGTATCCATGTGGTTGATGAAAAGAACACACAAGCACTGACATATAGTGGATCCATGTGGTTTATCAAAAGAACACACATGCAATGACATCTAGTGGATACATGTGGTTTATGAAAAGAACACACATGCAATGACTCTAGTGGATCAATGTGGTTTAGGAAAAGAACACACATGCAAACACATCTAGTGGATCCATCTGGTTTATGAAAAGAACACACATGCAATGCCATCTAGTGGATCCATGTGGTTTATGAAAAGAACACACATGCAATGCCATCTAGTGGATGCATGTCGTTTAGGAAAAGAACACACATTTAATGACATCTAGTGTATCCATGTGGTTTATGAAAATAAAACACATGCAATGAGATCTAGTGTATCCATGTGGTTGATGAAAAGAACACACAAGCAATGACATATATTGGATCCATGTGGTTTATCAAAAGAACACACATGCAATGACATCTAGTGGATACATGTGGTTTATGAAAAGAACACACATGCAATGACTCTACTGGATCAATGTGGTTTATGAAAAGAACACACATGCAATGACATCTAGTGGATCCATTTGGTTTATGAAAAGAACACACATGCAATGACATCTAGTAGATCCATCTGGTTTATAAAAAGAACACACATGCAATGACATCTAGTGGATCCATGTGGTTTAGGAAAAGAACACACATGCAATGACATCCAGTGGATCCATGTTGTT
Source organism: Avena insularis (assembly GCA_023614405.1). Lineage (NCBI taxonomy): Eukaryota > Viridiplantae > Streptophyta > Magnoliopsida > Poales > Poaceae > Avena > Avena insularis. The sequence continues at coordinate 319,869,072 of CM042686.1, forward strand.
TATGAAAAGAACACACATGCAATGACATCTAGTGGATCCATGTGGTTTAGGAAAAGAACACACATGCAATTACATCTAGTGGATCCTTGTGGTTTATGAAAATACACATGAACTCCATCTAGTGGATCCATGTGGTTTATGAAAATAACAAACATGCAATGACTCTAATGGATCCATGTGGTTTATGAAAATAACACACATGTAATGACATCTAGTGGATCCATGTGGTTTATTAAAAGAACACACATGTAATGAGATCTAGTGGATCCATGTGGTTTATGAAAAGAACAAACATGCAATGACTCTAGTGGATTGATGTGGTTTATCAAAAGAACACACGTGCAATGACATCTAGTGGATAAATGTGGTTTATGAAAAGAACACAAATGCAATAACATCTAGTGGATCCATGTGGTTTATAAAAAGGACACACATGCAATGCCATATAGTGGATCCATGTGGTTTATGAAAAGAACAAACATGCAATGACTCTACTGGATCCATGTGGTTTATCAAAAGAACACACGTGCAATGCCATCTAGTGAATCAATGTGGTTTAGAAAAAGACCACACATGCAAACACATCTAGTGGATCCATCTGGTTTATGAAAAGAACACACATACAATGCCATCTAGTGGATCCATGTGGTTTATGAAAAGAACACGCATGCAATGCCATCTAGTGGATGCATGTCGTTTAGGAAAAGAACACACATGCAATGACATCTAGTGTATCCATGTGGTGTATGAAAAAACACATGCAATGACATCTAGTGTATCCATGTGGTTGATGAAAAGAACAAACATGCAATGACATCTAGTGGACCCAGGTGGTTTATGAAAAGAACACACATGTAATGACATCTAGTCGATCCATGTGGTTTATGAAAAGAACAAACATGCAATGACTCTAGTGGATACATGTGGTTTATCAAAAGAACACACGTGCAATGACATCTAGTGAATCAATGTGGTTTAGGAAAAGAACACACATGCAAACACATCTAGTGGATCCATCTGGTTTATGAAAAGAACACACATGCAATGCCATCTAGTGGATGCATGTCGTTTAGGAAAGGAACACACATGCAATGACATCTAGTGTATCCATGTGGTTTATGAAAATAAAACACATGCAATGACATCTAGTGTATCCATGTGGTTGATGAAAAGAACACACAAGCAATAACATATAGTGGATCCATGTGGTTTATCAAAAGAACACACATGCAATGACATCTAGTGGATACATGCGGTTTATGAAAAGAACACACATGCAATGACTCTAGTGGATCAATGTGGTTTAGGAAAGGAACACACATGCAAACACATCTAGTGGATCCATCTGGTTTATGAAAAGAACACACATGCAATGCCATCTAGTGGATCCATGTGGTTTATGAAAAGAACACACATGCAATGCCATCTAGTGGATGCATGTCGTTTAGGAAAAGAACACACATTTAATGACATCTAGTGTATCCATGTGGTTTATGAAAATAAAACACATGCAATGACATCTAGTGTATCCATGTGGTTGATGAAAAGAACACACAAGCAATGACATATATTGGATCCATGTGATTTATCAAAAGAACACATATGCAATGACATCTAGTGGATACATGTGGTTTATGAAAAGAACACACATGCAATGACTCTAGTGGATCAATGTGGTTTATGAAAAGAACACACATGCAATGACATCTAGTGGATTCATTTGGTTTATGAAAAGAACACACATGCAATGACATCTAGTGGATCCATCTGGTTTATAAAAATAACACACATGCAATGACATATAGTGGATCCATGTGGTTTAGGAAAAGAACACACATGCAACGACATCTAGTGGATCCATGTTGTTTATGAAAAGAACACACATGCAATGACATCTAGTTGATCCATGTGGTTTAGGAAAAGAACACACATGCAATTACATCTAGTGGATCCTTGTGGTTTATGAAAATAAACATGAAATGCATCTAGTGGATCCATGTGGTTTATGAAAATAACAGACATGCAATGACTCTAATGGATACATGTGGTTTATGAAAATAACACACATGTAATGACATCTAGTGGATCCATGTGGTTTATTAAAAGAACACACATGTAATGAGATCTAGTGGATCCATGTGATTTATGAAAAGAACAAACATGCAATGACTCTAGTGGATTCATGTGGTTTATCAAAAGAACACACGTGCAATGACATCTAGTGGATAAATGTAGTTTATGAAAAGAACACAAATGCAATAACATCTAGTGGATCCATGTGGTTTATGAAAAGGACACACATGCAATGCCATATAGTGGATCCATGTGGTTTATGAAAAGAACAAACATGCAATGACTCTACTGGATCCATGTGGTTTATCAAAAGAACACATGTGCAATGCCATCTAGTGAATCAATGTGGTTTAGAAAAAGAACACACATGCAAACACATCTAGTGGATCCATCTGGTTTATGAAAAGAACACACATGCAATGCCATCTAGTGGATCCATGTGGTTTATGAAAAGAACACACATGCAATGCCATCTAGTGGATGCATGTCGTTTAGGAAAAGAACACACATGCAATGACATCTAGTGTATCCATGTGGTTTATGAAAATAAAACACATGCAATGACATCTAGTGTATCCATGTGGTTGATGAAAAGAACACACATGCAATGACATATAGTGGATCCAGGTGGTTTATCAAAAGAACATACATGCAATGACATCTAGTGGATACATGTGGTTTATGAAAAGAACACACATGCAATGACTCTAGTGGATCAATGTGGTTTATGAAAAGAACACACATGCAATGACATCTAGTGTATTCATTTGGTTTATGAAAAGAACACACATGCAATGACATCTAGTGGATTCATCTGGTTTATGAAAAGAACACACATGCAATGACATCTAGTGGATGCATGTCGTTTAGGAAAGGAACACACATGCAATGACATCTACTGTATCCATGTGGTTTATGAAAATAAAACACATGCAATGACTTCTAGTGTATCCATGTGGTTGATGAAAAGAACACACAAGCAATGGCATATAGTGGATCCATGTGGTTTATCAAAAGAACACACATGCAATGACATCTAGTGGATACATGCGGTTTATGAAAAGAACACACATGCAATGACTCTAGAGGATCAATGTGGTTTAGGAAAAGAACACACATGCAAACACATCTAGTGGATCCATCTGGTTTATGAAAAGAACACACATGCAATGCCATCTAGTGGATCCATGTGGTTTATGAAAAGAACACACATGCAATGCCATCTAGTGGATGCATGTCGTTTAGGAAAAGAACACACATTTAATGACATCTAGTGTATCCATGTGGTTTATGAAAATAAAACACATGCAATGACATCTAGTGTATCCATGTGGTTGATGAAAAGAACACACAAGCAATGACATATATTGGATCCATGTGGTTTATCAAAAGAACACACATGCAATGACATCTAGTGGATACATGTGGTTTATGAAAAGAACACACATGCAATGACTCTAGTGGATCAATGTGGTTTATGAAAAGAACACACATGCAATGACATCTAGTGGATTCATTTGGTTTATGAAAAGAACACACATGCAATGACATCTAGTGGATCCATCTGGTTTATAAAAATAACACACATGCAATGACATCTAGTGGATCCATGTGGTTTAGGAAAAGAACACACATGCAACGACATCTAGTGGATCCATGTTGTTTATGAAAAGAACACACATGCAATGACATCTAGTTGATCCATGTGGTTTAGGAAAAGAACACACATGCAATTACATCTAGTGGATCCTTGTGGTTTATGAAAATACACATGAAATGCATCTAGTGGATCCATGTGGTTTATGAAAATAACAGACATGCAATGACTCTAATGGATACATGTGGTTTATGAAAATAACACACATGTAATGACATCTAGTGGATCCATGTGGTTTATTAAAAGAACACACATGTAATGAGATCTAGTGGATCCATGTGATTTATGAAAAGAACAAACATGCAATGACTCTAGTGGATTCATGTGGTTTATCAAAAGAACACACGTGCAATGACATCTAGTGGATAAATGTGGTTTATGAAAAGAACACAAATGCAATAACATCTAGTGGATCCATGTGGTTTATGAAAAGGACACACATGCAATGCCATATAGTGGATCCATGTGGTTTATGAAAAGAACAAACATGCAATGACTCTACTGGATCCATGTGGTTTATCAAAAGAACACATGTGCAATGCCATCTAGTGAATAAATGTGGTTTAGAAAAAGAACACACATGAAAACACATCTAGTGGATCCATCTGGTTTATGAAAAGAACACACATGCAATGCCATCTAGTGGATCCATGTGGTTTATGAAAAGAACACACATGCAATGCCATCTAGTGGATGCATGTCGTTTAGGAAAAGAACACACATGCAATGACATCTAGTGTATCCATGTGGTTTATGAAAATAAAACACATGCAATGACATCTAGTGTATCCATGTGGTTGATGAAAAGAACACACATGCAATGACATATAGTGGATCCAGGTGGTTTATCAAAAGAACATACATGCAATGACATCTAGTGGATACATGTGGTTTATGAAAAGAACACACATGCAATGACTCTAGTGGATCAATGTGGTTTATGAAAAGAACACACATGCAATGACATCTAGTGTATTCATTTGGTTTATGAAAAGAACACACATGCAATGACATCTAGTGGATTCATTTGGTTTATGAAAAGAACACACATGCAATGACATCTAGTGGATGCATGTCGTTTAGGAAAGGAACACACATGCAATGACATCTAGTGTATCCATGTGGTTTATGAAAATAAAACACATGCAATGACTTCTAGTGTATCCATGTGGTTGATGAAAAGAACACACAAGCAATGGCATATAGTGGATCCATGTGGTTTATCAAAAGAACACACATGCAATGACATCTAGTGGATACATGCGGTTTATGAAAAGAACACACATGCAATGACTCTAGAGGATCAATGTGGTTTAGGAAAAGAACACACATGCAAACACATCTAGTGGATCCATCTGGTTTATGAAAAGAACACACATGCAATGCCATCTAGTGGATCCATGTGGTTTATGAAAAGAACACACATGCAATGGCATCTAGTGGATGCATGTCGTTTAGGAAAAGAACACACATTTAATGACATCTAGTGTATCCATGTGGTTTATGAAAATAAAACACATGCAATGACATCTAGTGTATCCATGTGGTTGATGAAAAGAACACACAAGCAATGACATATATTGGATCCATGTGGTTTATCAAAAGAACACACATGCAATGACATCTAGTGGATACATGTGGTTTATGAAAAGAACACACATGCAATGACTCTAGTGGATCAATGTGGTTTATGAAAAGAACACATGCAATGACATCTAGTGGATTCATTTGGTTTATGAAAAGAACACACATGCAATGACATCTAGTGGATCCATCTGGTTTATAAAAAGAACACACATGCAATGACATCTAGTGGATCCATGTGGTTTAGGAGAAGAACACACATGCAATGACATCTAGTGGATCCATGTTGTTTATGAAAAGAACACACATGCAATGACATCTAGTGGATCCATGTGGTTTAGATAAAGAACACACATGCAATTACATCTAGTGGATCCTTGTGGTTTATGAAAATACACATGAAATGCATCTAGTGGATCCATGTGGTTTATGAAAATAACAGACATGCAATGACTCTAGTGGATGCATGTGGTTTATGAAAATAACACACATGTAATGACATCTAGTGGATCCATGTGGTTTATTAAAAGAACACACATGTAATGAGATCTAGTGGATCCATGTGGTTTATGAAAAGAACAAACATACAATGACTCTAGTGGATTCATGTGGTTTATCAAAAGAACACATGTGCAATGACATCTAGTGGATAAATGTGGTTTATGAAAAGAACACAAATGCAATAGCATCTAGTGGATCCATGTGGTTTATGAAAAGGACACACATGCAATGCCATATAGTGGATCCATGTGGTTTATGAAAAGAACAAACATGCAATGACTCTACTGGATCCATGTGGTTTATCAAAAGAACACACGTGCAATGCCATCTAGTGAATCAATGTGGTTTAGAAAAAGAACACACATGCAAACACATCTAGTGGATCCATCTGGTTTATGAAAACAACACACATGCAATGCCATCTAGTGGATCCATGTGGTTTATGAAAAGAACACATGCAATTCCATCTAGTGGATGCATGTCGTTTAGGAAAAGAACACACATGCAATGACATCTAGTGTATCCATGTGGTTTATGAAAATAAAACACATGCAATGACATCTAGTGTATACATGTGGTTGATGAAAAGAACACACATGCAATGACATATAGTGGATCCATGTGGTTTATCAAAAGAACATACATGCAATGACATCTAGTGGATACATGTGGTTTATGAAAAGAACACACATGCAATGACTCTAGTGGATCAATGTGGTTTATGAAAAGAACACACATGCAATGACATCTAGTGGATTCATTTGGTTTATGAAAAGAACACACATGCAATGACATCTAGTGGATGCATTTGGTTTATGAAAAGAACACACATGCAATGACATATAGTGGATCCATTTGGTTTATGAAAAGAACACACATGCAATGCCATCTAGTGGATCCATCTGGTTTATAAAAAGAACACACATGCAATGACATCTAGTGGATCCATGTGGTTTATGAAAAGAACACACATGCAATGACATCTAGTGGATCCATGTGGTTTAGGAAAAGAACACACATGCAATTACATCTAGTGGATCCATGTGGTTTATGAAAACACACATGAAATGCATCTAGTGGATCCATGTGGTTTATGAAAATAACAGACATGCAATGACTCTAATGGATCCATGTGTTTTTTGAAAATAACACACATGTAATGACATCTAGTGGATCCATGTGGTTTATTAAAAGAAAACACATGTAATGAGATCTAGTGGATCCATGTGGTTTATGAAAAGAACAAACATGCAATGACTCTAGTGGATTCATGTGGTTTATCAAAAGAACACATGTGCAATGACATCTAGTGGATAAATGTGGTTTATGAAAAGAACACAAATGCAATAACATCTAGTGGATCCATGTGGTTTATGAAAAGGACACACATGCAATGCCATATAGTGGATCCATGTGGTTTATGAAAAGAACAAACATGCAATGACTCTACTAGATCCATGTGGTTTATCAAAAGAACACACGTGCAATGCAATCTAGTGAATCAATGTGGTTTAGGAAAAGAACACACATGCAAACACATCTAGTGGATCCATCTGTTTTATGAAAAGAACACACATGCAATGCCATCTAGTGGATCCATGTGGTTTGTGAAAAGAACACACATGCAATGACATCTAGTGGATCCATGTGGTTTATGAAAATAAAACACATGCAATGACATCTAGTGTATCCATGTGGTTGATGAAAAGAACACACAAGCAATGAAATAGAGTGGATCCATGTGGTTTATGAAAAGAACAAACATGCAATGACATCTAGTGGATCCAGGTGGTTTATGAAAAGAACACACATGTAATGACATCTAGTGGATCCATGTGGTTTATGAAAAGAACAAACATGCAATGACTCTAGTGGATACATGTGGTTTATCAAAAGAACACACGTGCAATGACATGTAGTTAATCAATGTGGTTTAGGAAAAGAACACACATGCAAACACATCTAGTGGATCCATCTAGTTTATGAAAAGAACACACATGCAATGCCATCTAGTGGATCCATGCGGTTTATGGAAAGAACACACATGCAATGCCATTTAGTGGATGCATGTCGTTTAGGAAAAGAACACACATGCAATGACATCTAGTGTATCCATGTGGTTTATGAAAATAAAACACATGCAATGACATCTAGTGTATCCATGTGGTTGATGAAAAGAACACACAAGCAATGACATATAGTGGATCCATGTGGTTTATCAAAAGAACACACATGCAATGACATCTAGTGGATACATGTGGTTTATGAAAAGAACACACATGCAATGACTCTAGTGGATCAATGTGGTTTATGAAAAGAACACACATGCAATGACATCTAGTGGATTCATTTGGTTTATGAAAAGAACACACATGCAATGACATCTAGTGGATCCATCTAGTTTATAAAAAGAACACACATGCAATGACATCGAGTGGATCCATGTGGTTTAGGAAAAGAACACACATGCAATGACATCTAGTGGATCCATGTTGTTTATGAAAAGAACACACATGCAATGACATCTAGTGGATCCATGTGGTTTAGGAAAAGAACACATGCAATTACATCTAGTGAATCCATGTGGTTTATGAAAATACACATGAAATGCATCTAGTGGATCCATGTGGTTTATGAAAATAACAGACATGCAATGACTCTAATGGATCCATGTGGTTTATGAAAATAACACACATGTAATGACATCTAGTGGATCCATGTGGTTTATGAAAAGAACACACATGTAATGAGATCTAGTGGATCCATGTGGTTTATGAAAAGAACAAACATGCTATGACTCTAGTGGATTCATGTGGTTTATCAAAAGAACACACGTGCAATGACATCTAGTGGATAAATGTGGTTTATGAAAAGAACACAAATGCAATAACATCTAGTGGATCCATGTGGTCTATGAAAAGGACACACATGCAATGCCATATAGTGGATCCATGTGGTTTATGAAAAGAACAAACATGCAATGACTCTACTGGATCCATGTGGTTTATCAAAAGAACACACGTGCAATGACATCTTGTGAATCAATGTGGTTTAGGAAAAGAAAACAAATGCAAACACATCTAGTGGATCCATCTGGTTTATGAAAAGAACACACATGCAATGCCATCTAGTGGATCCATGTGGTTTATGAAAAGAACACACATGCAATGCCATCTAGTGGATGCATGTCGTTTAGGAAAAGAACACACATGCAATGACATCTAGTGTATCCATGTGGTTTATGAAAATAAAACACATGCAATGACATCTAGTGTATCCATGTGGTTGATGAAAAGAACACACAAGCAATAACATATAGTGGATCCATGTGGTTTATCAAAAGAACTTACATGCAATGACATCTAGTGGATACATGTGGTTTATGAAAAGAACACACATGCAATGACTCCAGTGGATCAATGTGGTTTATGAAAAGAACACGCATGCAATGACATCTAGTGGATTCATTTGGTTTATGAAAATAACACACATGCAATGACATCTAGTGGATCCATCTGGTTTATAAAAAGAACACACATGCAATGACATCTAGTGGATCCATGTGGTTTAGGAAAAGAACACACATACAATGACATCTAGTGGATCCATGTTGTTTATGAAAAGAACACACATGCAATGACATCTAGTGGATCCATGTGGTTTAGGAAAAGAACACACATGCAATTACATCTAGTGGATCCATGTGGTTTACGAAAATACACATGAAATGCATCTAGTGGATCCATGTGGTTTATGAAAATAACAGACATGCAATGACATCTAGTGGATTCATTTGGTTTATGAAAAGAACACACATGCAATGACATCTAGTGGATCCATCTGGTTTATAAAAATAACACACATGCAATGACATCTAGTGGATCCATGTGGTTTAGGAAAAGAACACACATGCAACGACATCTAGTGGATCCATGTTGTTTATGAAAAGAACACACATGCAATGACATCTAGTTGATCCATGTGGTTTAGGAAAAGAACACACATGCAATTACATCTAGTGGATCCTTGTGGTTTATGAAAATACACATGAAATGCATCTAGTGGATCCATGTGGTTTATGAAAATAACAGACATGCAATGACTCTAATGGATACATGTGGTTTATGAAAATAACACACATGTAATGACATCTAGTGGATCCATGTGGTTTATTAAAAGAACACACATGTAATGAGATCTAGTGGATCCATGTGATTTATGAAAAGAACAAACATGCAATGACTCTAGTGGATTCATGTGGTTTATCAAAAGAACACACGTGCAATGACATCTAGTGGATAAATGTGGTTTATGAAAAGAACACAAATGCAATAACATCTAGTGGATCCATGTGGTTTATGAAAAGGACACACATGCAATGCCATATAGTGGATCCATGTGGTTTATGAAAAGAACAAACATGCAATGACTCTACTGGATCCATGTGGTTTATCAAAAGAACACATGTGCAATGCCATCTAGTGAATCAATGTGGTTTAGAAAAAGAACACACATGCAAACACATCTAGTGGATCCATCTGGTTTATGAAAAGAACACACATGCAATGCCATCTAGTGGATCCATGTGGTTTATGAAAAGAACACACATGCAATGCCATCTAGTGGATGCATGTCGTTTAGGAAAAGAACACACATGCAATGACATCTAGTGTATCCATGTGGTTTATGAAAATAAAACACATGCAATGACATCTAGTGTATCCATGTGGTTGATGAAAAGAACACACATGCAATGACATATAGTGGATCCAGGTGGTTTATCAAAAGAACATACATGCAATGACATCTAGTGGATACATGCGGTTTATGAAAAGAACACACATGCAATGACTCTAGTGGATCAATGTGGTTTATGAAAAGAACACACATGCAATGACATCTAGTGTATTCATTTGGTTTATGAAAAGAACACACATGCAATGACATCTAGTGGATTCATTTGGTTTATGAAAAGAACACACATGCAATGACATCTAGTGGATGCATGTCGTTTAGGAAATGAACACACATTAAATGACATCTAGTGTATCCATGTGGTTTATGAAAATAAAACACATGCAATGACTTCTAGTGTATCCATGTGGTTGATGAAAAGAACACACAAGCAATGGCATATAGTGGATCCATGTGGTTTATCAAAAGAACACACATTCAATGACATCTAGTGGATACATGCGGTTTATGAAAAGAACACACATGCAATGACTCTAGAGGATCAATGTGGTTTAGGAAAAGAACACACATGCAAACACATCTAGTGGATCCATCTGGTTTATGAAAAGAACACACATGCAATGCCATCTAGTGGATCCATGTGGTTTATGAAAAGAACACACATGCAATGCCATCTAGTGGATGCATGTCGTTTAGGAAAAGAACACACATTTAATGACATCTAGTGTATCCATGTGGTTTATGAAAATAAAACACATGCAATGACATCTAGTGTATCCATGTGCTTGATGAAAAGAACACACAAGCAATGACATATATTGGATCCATGTGGTTTATCAAAAGAACACACATGCAATGACATCTAGTGGATACATGTGGTTTATGAAAAGAACACACATGCAATGACTCTAGTGGATCAATGTGGTTTATGAAAAGAACACACATGCAATGACATCTAGTGGATTCATTTGGTTTATGAAAAGAACACACATGCAATGACATCTAGTGGATCCATCTGGTTTATAAAAAGAACACACATGCAATGACATCTAGTGGATCCATGTGGTTTAGGAGAAGAACACACATGCAATGACATCTAGTGGATCCATGTTGTTTATGAAAACAACACACATGCAATGACATCTAGTGGATCCATGTGGTTTAGATAAAGAACACACATGCAATTACATCTAGTGGATCCTTGTGGTTTATGAAAATACACATGAAATGCATCTAGTGGATCCATGTGGTTTATGAAAATAACAGACATGCAATGACTCTAGTGGATGCATGTGGTTTATGAAAATAACACACATGTAATGACATCTAGTGGATCCATGTGGTTTATTAAAAGAACACACATGTAATGAGATCTAGTGGATCCCTGTGGTTTATGAAAAGAACAAACATACAATGACTCTAGTGGATTCATGTGGTTTATCAAAAGAACACATGTCCAATGACATCTAGTGGATAAATGTGGTTTATGAAAAGAACACAAATGCAATAGCATCTAGTGGATCCATGTGGTTTATGAAAAGGACACACATGCAATGCCATATAGTGGATCCATGTGGTTTATGAAAAGAACAAACATGCAATGACTCTACTGGATCCATGTGGTTTATCAAAAGAACACACGTGCAATGTCATCTAGTGAATCAATGTGGTTTAGAAAAAGAACACACATGCAAACACATCTAGTGGATCCATCTGGTTTATGAAAACAACACACATGCAATGCCATCTAGTGGATCCATGTGGTTTATGAAAAGAACACACATGCAATTCCATCTAGTGGATGCATGTCGTTTAGGAAAAGAACACACATGCAATGACATCTAGTGTATCCATGTGGTTTATGAAAATAAAACACATGCAATGACATCTAGTGTATACATGTGGTTGATGAAAAGAACACACATGCAATGACATATAGTGGATCCATGTGGTTTATCAAAAGAACATACATGCAATGACATCTAGTGGATACATGTGGTTTATGAAAAGAACACACATGCAATGACTCTAGTGGATCAATGTGGTTTATGAAAAGAACACACATGCAATGACATCTAGTGGATTCATTTGGTTTATGAAAAGAACACACATGCAATGACATCTAGTGGATGCATTTGGTTTATGAAAAGAACACACATGCAATGACATATAGTGGATCCATTTGGTTTATGAAAAGAACACACATGCAATGCCATCTAGTGGATCCATCTGGTTTATAAAAAGAACACACATGCAATGACATCTAGTGGATCCATGTGGTTTATGAAAAGAACACACATGCAATGACATCTAGTGGATCCATGTGGTTTAGGAAAAGAACACACATGCAATTACATCTAGTGGATCCATGTGGTTTATGAAAATACACATGAAATGCATCTAGTGGATCCATGTGGTTTATGAAAATAACAGACATGCAATGACTCTAATGGATCCATGTGGTTTTTGAAAATAACACACATGTAATGACATCTAGTGGATCCATGTGGTTTATTAAAAGAAAACACATGTAATGAGATCTAGTGGATCCATGTGGTTTATGAAAAGAACAAACATGCAATGACTCTAGTGGATTCATGTGGTTTATCAAAAGAACACACGTGCAATGACATCTAGTGGATAAATGTGGTTTATGAAAAGAACACAAATGCAATAACATCTAGTGGATCCATGTGGTTTATGAAAAGGACACACATGCAATGCCATATAGTGGATCCATGTGGTTTATGAAAAGAACAAACATGCAATGACTCTACTAGATCCATGTGGTTTATCAAAAGAACACACGTGCAATGCAATCTAGTGAATCAATGTGGTTTAGGAAAAGAACACACATGCAAACACATCTAGTGGATCCATCTGTTTTATGAAAAGAACACACATGCAATGCCATCTAGTGGATCCATGTGGTTTGTGAAAAGAACACACATGCAATGACATCTAGTGGATCCATGTGGTTTATGAAAATAAAACACATGCAATGACATCTAGTGTATCCATGTGGTTGATGAAAAGAACACACAAGCAATGAAATAGAGTGGATCCATGTGGTTTATGAAAAGAACAAACATGCAATGACATCTAGTGGATCCAGGTGGTTTATGAAAAGAACACACATGTAATGACATCTAGTGGATCCATGTGGTTTATGAAAAGAACAAACATGCAATGACTCTAGTGGATACATGTGGTTTATCAAAAGAACACACGTGCAATGACATGTAGTTAATCAATGTGGTTTAGGAAAAGAACACACATGCAAACACATCTAGTGGATCCATCTAGTTTATGAAAAGAACACACATGCAATGCCATCTAGTGGATCCATGCGGTTTATGGAAAGAACACACATGCAATGCCATTTAGTGGATGCATGTCGTTTAGGAAAAGAACACACATGCAATGACATCTAGTGTATCCATGTGGTTTATGAAAATAAAACACATGCAATGACATCTAGTGTATCCATGTGGTTGATGAAAAGAACACACAAGCAATGACATATAGTGGATCCATGTGGTTTATCAAAAGAACACACATGCAATGACATCTAGTGGATACATGTGGTTTATGAAAAGAACACACATGCAATGACTCTAGTGGATCAATGTGGTTTATGAAAAGAACACACATGCAATGACATCTAGTGGATTCATTTGGTTTATGAAAAGAACACACATGCAATGACATCTAGTGGATCCATCTGGTTTATAAAAGAACACACATGCAATGACATCTAGTGGATCCATGTGGTTTAGGAAAAGAACACACATGCAATGACATCTAGTGGATCCATGTTGTTTATGAAAAGAACACACATGCAATGACATCTAGTGGATCCATGTGGTTTAGGAAAAGAACACACATGCAATTACATCTAGTGAATCCATGTGGTTTATGAAAATACACATGAAATGCATCTAGTGGATCCATGTGGTTTATGAAAATAACAGACATGCAATGACTCTAATGGATCCATGTGGTTTATGAAAATAACACACATGTAATGACATCTAGTGGATCCATGTGGTTTATTAAAAGAACACACATGTAATGAGATCTAGTGGATCCATGTGGTTTATGAAAAGAACAAACATGCAATGACTCTAGTGGATCCATGTGGTTTATCAAAAGAACACACGTGCAATGACATATAGTGGATAAATGTGGTTTATGAAAAGAACACAAATGCAATAACATCTAGTGGATCCATGTGGTCTATGAAAAGGACACACATGCAATGCCATATAGTGGATCCATGTGGTTTATGAAAAGAACAAACATGCAATGACTCTACTGGATCCATGTGGTTTATCAAAAGAACACACGTGCAATGACATCTTGTGAATCAATGTGGTTTAGGAAAAGAACACACATGCAATGACATCTAGTGGATCCATGTGGTTTAGGAAAAGAAGACACATGCAATGGCATCTAGTGTATCCATGTGGTTTATTAAAAGAACACACATGCAATGCTTCTAGTGGATCCATCTGGTTTATGAAAATAACAGACATGCAATGACATCTAGTGTATCCATGTGGTTTATGAAAATAAAACACATGCAATGACATCTAGTGTATCCATGTGGTTGATGAAAAGAACACACAAGCAATGACATATATTGGATCCATGTGGTTTATCAAAAGAACACACATGCAATGACATCTAGTGGATACATGTGGTTTATGAAAAGAACACACATGCAATGACTCTAGTGGATCAATGTGGTTTATGAAAAGAACACGCATGCAATGACATCTAGTGGATTTATTTGGTTTATGAAAATAACACACATGCAATGACATCTAGTGGATCCATCTGGTTTATAAAAGAACACACATGCAATGACATCTAGTGGATCCATGTGGTTTAGGAAAAGAACACACATGCAATGACATCTAGTGGATCCATGTTGTTTATGAAAAGAACACACATGCAATGACATCTAGTGGATCCATGTGGTTTAGGAAAAGACACACATGCAATTACATCTAGTGGATCCTTGTGGTTTATGAAAATACACATGCAATGACATCTAGTGGATCCATGTGGTTTATGAAAATAACACATCCAATGACATCTGGTGGATCCATGTGGTTTATGAAAATAAAACACATGAAATGACATCTAGTGGATCCATGTGGTTTATGAAAAGAACACACATGCAATGACATCTAGTGGATCCATGTGGTTTAGGAAAAGAACACACATGCAATGACATCTAGTGGATCCATGTGGTTTATGAAAAGAACACACATCAAATGCCTCTAGTGGATCCATGTGGTTTATGAAAATAACAGACATGCAATGACTCTAATGGATACATGTGGTTTATGAAAATAACACACATGTAATGACATCTAGTGGATCCATGTGGTTTATTAAAAGAACACACATGTAATGAGATCTAGTGGATCCATGTGATTTATGAAAAGAACAAACATGCAATGACTCTAGTGGATTCATGTGGTTTATCAAAAGAACACACGTGCAATGACATCTAGTGGATAAATGTGGTTTATGAAAAGAACACAAATGCAATAACATCTAGTGGATCCATGTGGTTTATGAAAAGGACACACATGCAATGCCATATAGTGGATCCATGTGGTTTATGAAAAGAACAAACATGCAATGACTCTACTGGATCCATGTGGTTTATCAAAAGAACACATGTGCAATGCCATCTAGTGAATCAATGTGGTTTAGAAAAAGAACACACATGCAAACACATCTTGTGGATCCATCTGGTTTATGAAAAGAACACACATGCAATGCCATCTAGTGGATCCATGTGGTTTATGAAAAGAACATACATGCAATGCCATCTAGTGGATGCATGTCGTTTAGGAAAAGAACACACATGCAATGACATCTAGTGTATCCATGTGGTTTATGAAAATAAAACACATGCAATGACATCTAGTGTATCCATGTGGTTGATGAAAAGAACACACATGCAATGACATATAGTGGATCCAGGTGGTTTATCAAAAGAACATACATGCAATGACATCTAGTGGATACATGTGGTTTATGAAAAGAACACACATGCAATGACTCTAGTGGATCAATGTGGTTTATGAAAAGAACACACATGCAATGACATCTAGTGTATTCATTTGGTTTATGAAAATAACACACATGCAATGACATCTAGTGGATTCATTTGGTTGATGAAAAGAACACACATGCAATGACATCTAGTGGATGCATGTCGTTTAGGAAAGGAACACACATGCAATGACATCTAGTGTATCCATGTGGTTTATGAAAATAAAACACATGCAATGACTTCTAGTGTATCCATGTGGTTGATGAAAAGAACACACAAGCAATGGCATATAGTGGATCCATGTGGTTTATCAAAAGAACACACATGCAATGACATCTAGTGGATACATGCGGTTTATGAAAAGAACACACATGCAATGACTCTAGAGGATCAATGTGGTTTAGGAAAAGAACACACATGCAAACACATCTAGTGGATCCATCTGGTTTATGAAAAGAACACACATGCAATGCCATCTAGTGGATCCATGTGGTTTATGAAAAGAACACACATGCAATGCCATCTAGTGGATGCATGTCGTTTAGGAAAAGAACACACATTTAATGACATCTAGTGTATCCATGTGGTTTATGAAAATAAAACACATGCAATGACATCTAGTGTATCCATGTGGTTGATGAAAAGAACACACAAGCAATGACATATATTGGATCCATGTGGTTTATCAAAAGAACACACATGCAATGACATCTAGTGGATACATGTGGTTTATGAAAAGAACACATGCAATGACTCTAGTGGATCAATGTGGTTTATGAAAAGAACACACATGCAATGACATCTAGTGGATTCATGTGGTTTATGAAAAGAACACACATCCAATGACATCTAGTGGATCTATCTGGTTTATAAAAAGAACACACATGCAACGACATCTAGTAGATCCATGTGGTTTAGGAAAGAAACACACATGTAATTACATCTAGTGGATCCATGTTGTTTATGAAAAGAACACACATGCAATGACATCTAGTGGATCCATGTGGTTTAGATAAAGAACACACATGCAATTACATCTAGTGGATCCTTGTGGTTTATGAAAATACACATGAAATGCATCTAGTGGATCCATGTGGTTTATGAAAATAACACATGCAATGACTCTAGTGGATGCATGTGGTTTGAAAATAACACACATGTAATGACATCTAGTGGATCCATGTGGTTTTTTAAAAGAACACACATGTAATGAGATCTAGTGGATCCATGTGGTTTATGAAAAGAACAAACATACAATGACTCTAGTGGATTCATGTGGTTTATCAAAAGAACACATGCAATGACATCTAGTGGATAAATGTGGTTTATGAAAAGAACACAAATGCAATAGCATCTAGTGGATCCATGTGGTTTATGAAAAGGACACACATGCAATGCCATATAGTGGATCCATGTGGTTTATGAAAAGAACAAACATGCAATGACTCTACTGGATCCATGTGGTTTATTAAAAGAACACACGTGCAATGCCATCTAGTGAATCAATGTGGTTTAGAAAAAGAACACACATGCAAACACATCTAGTGGATCCATCTGGTTTATGAAAACAACACACATGCAATGCCATCTAGTGGATCCATGTGGTTTATGAAAAGAACACACATGCAATTCCATCTAGTGGATGCATGTCGTTTAGGAAAAGAACACACATGCAATGACATCTAGTGTATCCATGTGGTTTATGAAAATAAAACACATGCAATGACATCTAGTGTATACATGTGGTTGATGAAAAGAACACACATGCAATGACATATAGTGGATCCATGTGGTTTATCAAAAGAACATACATGCAATGACATCTAGTGGATACATGTGGTTTATGAAAAGAACACACATGCAATGACTCTAGTGGATCAATGTGGTTTATGAAAAGAACACACATGCAATGACATCTAGTGGATTCATTTGGTTTATGAAAAGAACACACATGCAATGACATCTAGTGGATGCATTTGGTTTATGAAAAGAACACACATGCAATGACATATAGTGGATCCATTTGGTTTATGAAAAGAACACACATGCAATGCCATCTAGTGGATCCATCTGGTTTATAAAAAGAACACACATGCAATGACATCTAGTGGATCCATGTGGTTTATGAAAAGAACACACATGCAATGACATCTAGTGGATCCATGTGGTTTAGGAAAAGAACACACATGCAATTACATCTAGTGGATCCATGTGGTTTATGAAAATACACATGAAATGCATCTAGTGGATCCATGTGGTTTATGAAAATAACAGACATGCAATGACTCTAATGGATCCATGTGGTTTTTGAAAATAACACACATGTAATGACATCTAGTGGATCCATGTGGTTTATTAAAAGAACACACATGTAATGAGATCTAGTGGATCCATGTGGTTTATGAAAAGAACAAACATGCAATGACTCTAGTGGATCCATGTGGTTTATCAAAAGAACACACGTGCAATGACATCTAGTGGATAAATGTGGTTTATGAAAAGAACACAAATGCAATAACATATAGTGGATCCATGTGGTTTATGAAAAGGACACACATGTAACGCCATCTAGTGGATCCATGTGGTTTATGAAAAGAACAAACATGCAATGACTCTAGTGGATCCATGTGGTTTATCAAAAGAACACACGTGCAATGACATCTAGTGAATCAATGTGGTTTAGGAAAAGAACACACATGCAAACACATCTAGTGGATCCATCTGGTTTATGAAAAGAACACACATGCAATGCCATCTAGTGGATCCATGTGGTTTATGAAAAGAACACACATGCAATGACATCTAGTGGATCCATGTGGTTTATGAAAATAAAACACATGCAATGACATCTAGTGTATCCATGTGGTTGATGAAAAGAACACACAAGCAATGAAATAGAGTGGATCCATGTGGTTTATGAAAAGAACAAACATGCAATGACATCTAGTGGATCCAGGTGGTTTATGAAAAGAACACACATGTAATGACATCTAGTGGATCCATGTGGTTTATGAAAAGAACAAACATGCAATGACTCTAGTGGATACATGTGGTTTATCAAAAGAACACACGTGCAATGACATCTAGTGAATCAATGTGGTTTAGGAAAAGAACACACATGCAAACACATCTAGTGGATCCATCTGGTTTATGAAAAGAACACACATGCAATGCCATCTAGTGGATCCATGTGGTTTATGAAAAGAACACACATGCAATGCCATCTAGTGGATGCATGTCGTTTAGGAAAAGAACACACATGCAATGACATCTAGTGTATCCATGTGGTTTATGAAAATAAAACACATGCAATGACATCTAGTGTATCCATGTGGTTGATGAAAAGAACACACAAGCAATGACATATAGTGGATCCATGTGGTTTATCAAAAGAACACACATGCAATGACATCTAGTGGATACATGTGGTTTATGAAAAGAACACACATGCAATGACTCTAGTGGATCAATGTGGTTTATGAAAAGAACACACATGCAATGACATCTAGTGGATTCATTTGGTTTATGAAAAGAACACACATGCAATGACATCTAGTGGATCCATCTAGTTTATAAAAAGAACACACATGCAATGACATCTAGTGGATCCATGTGGTTTAGGAAAAGAACACACATGCAATGACATCTAGTGGATCCATGTTGTTTATGAAAAGAACACACATGCAATGACATCTAGTGGATCCATGTGGTTTAGGAAAAGAACACACATGCAATTACATCTAGTGAATCCATGTGGTTTATGAAAATACACATGAAATGCATCTAGTGGATCCATGTGGTTTATGAAAATAACAGACATGCAATGACTCTAATGGATCCATGTGGTTTATGAAAATAACACACATGTAATGACATCTAGTGGATCCATGTGGTTTATGAAAAGAACACACATGTAATGAGATCTAGTGGATCCATGTGGTTTATGAAAAGAACAAACATGCAATGACTCTAGTGGATTCATGTGGTTTATCAAAAGAACACACGTGCAATGACATCTAGTGGATAAATGTGGTTTATGAAAAGAACACAAATGCAATAACATCTAGTGGATCCATGTGGTTTATGAAAAGGACACACATGCAATGCCATATAGTGGATCCATGTGGTTTATGAAAAGAACAAACATGCAATGACTCTACTGGATCCATGTGGTTTATCAAAAGAACACACGTGCAATGACATCTAGTGAATCAATGTGGTTTAGGAAAAGAACACACATGCAAACACATCTAGTGGATCCATCTGGTTTATGAAAAGAACACACATGCAATGCCATCTAGTGGATCCATGTGGTTTATGAAAAGAACACACATGCAATGCCATCTAGTGGATGCATGTCGTTTAGGAAATGTAACCACATGCAATTCCATCTAGTGTATCCATGTGGTTTATGAAAATAAAACACATGCAATGACATCTAGTGTATCCATGTGGTTGATGAAAAGAACACACAAGCAATGACATATAGTGGATCCATGTGGTTTATCAAAAGAACACACATGCAATGACATCTAGTGGATACATGTGGTTTATGAAAAGAACACACATGCAATGACTCTAGTGGATCAATGTGGTTTATGAAAAGAACACACATGCAATGACATCTAGTGGATTCATTTGGTTTATGAAAAGAACACACATGCAATGACATCTAGTGGATCCATCTGGTTTATAAAAAGAACACACATGCAATGACATCTAGTGGATCCATGTGGTTTAGGAAAAGAACACACATGCAATGACATCTAGTGGATCCATGTTGTTTATGAAAAGAACACACATGCAATGACATCTAGTGGATCCATTTGGTTTATAAAAAGAACACACATGCAATGACATCTAGTGGATCCATGTGGTTTATGAAAATACACATGAAATGCATCTAGTGGATCCATGTGGTTTATGAAAATAACAGACATGCAATGACTCTAGTGGATGCATGTGGTTTATGAAAATAACACACATGTAATGACATCTAGTGGATCCATGTGGTTTATTAAAAGAACACACATGTAATGAGATCTAGTGGATCCATGTGGTTTATGAAAAGAACAAACATACAATGACTCTAGTGGATTCATGTGGTTTATCAAAAGAACACATGTGCAATGACATCTAGTGGATAAATGTGGTTTATGAAAAGAACACAAATGCAATAGCATCTAGTGGATCCATGTGGTTTATGAAAAGGACACACATGCAATGCCATATAGTGGATCCATGTGGTTTATGAAAAGAACAAACATGCAATGACTCTACTGGATCCATGTGGTTTATCAAAAGAACACACGTGCAATGCCATCTAGTGAATAAATGTGGTTTAGAAAAAGAACACACATGCAAACACATCTAGTGGATCCATCTGGTTTATGAAAACAACACACATGCAATGCCATCTAGTGGATCCATGTGGTTTATGAAAAGAACACACATGCAATTCCATCTAGTGGATGCATGTTGTTTAGGAAAAGAACACACATGCAATGACATCTAGTGTATCCATGTGGTTTATGAAAATAAAACACATGCAATGACATCTAGTGTATCCATGTGGTTGATGAAAAGAACACACATGCAATGACATATAGTGGATCCATGTGGTTTATCAAAAGAACATACATGCAATGACATCTAGTGGATACATGTGGTTTATGAAAAGAACACACATGCAATGACTCTAGTGGATCAATGTGGTTTATGAAAAGAACACACATGCAATGACATCTAGTGGATTCATTTGGTTTATGAAAAGAACACACATGCAATGACATCTAGTGGATGCATTTGGTTTATGAAAAGAACACACATGCAATGACATATAGTGTATCCATGTGGTTTATGAAAAGAACACACATGCAATGACATCTAGTGGATCCATCTGGTTTATAAAAAGAACACACATGCAATGACATCTAGTGGATCCATGTGGTTTATGAAAAGAACACACATGCAATGACATCTAGTGGATCCATGTGGTTTAGGAAAAGAACACACATGCAATTACATCTAGTGGATCCATGTGGTTTATGAAAATACACATGAAATGCATCTAGTGGATCCATGTGGTTTATGAAAATAAGACATCCAATGACTCTAGTGGATCCATGTGCTTTATGAAAATAACACACATGTAATGAAATCTAGTGGATCCATGTGGTTTATTAAAAGAACACACATGTAATGAGATCTAGTGGATCCATGTGGTTTATGAAAAGAACAAACATGCAATGACTCTAGTGGATTCATGTGGTTTATCAAAAGAACACACGTGCAATGACATCTAGTGGATAAATGTGGTTTATGAAAAGAACACAAATGCAATAACATCTAGTGGATCCATGTGGTTTTTGAAAATAACACACATGTAATGACATCTAGTGGATACATGTGGTTTATGAAAAGAACAAACATGCAATGACTCTAGTGGATCCATGTGGTTTATCAAAAGATCACACATGCAATGACATAGTGAATCAATGTGGTTTAGGAAAAGAACACACATGCAAACACATCTAGTGGATCCATCTGGTTTATGAAAATAACAGACATGCAATGCCATCTAGTGGATCCATGTGGTTTATGAAAAGAACACACATGCAATGACATCTAGTGGATCCATGTGGTTTATGAAAATAAAACACATGCAATGACATCTAGTGTATCCATGTGGTTGATGAAAAGAACACACAAGCAATGAAATAGAGTGGATCCATGTGGTTTATGAAAAGAACAAACATGCAATGACATCTAGTGGATCCAGGTGGTTTATGAAAAGAACACACATGTAATGACATCTAGTGGATCCATGTGGTTTATGAAAAGAACAAACATGCAATGACTCTAGTGGATACATGTGGTTTATCAAAAGAACACACGTGCAATGACATCTAGTGAATCAATGTGGTTTAGGAAAAGAACACACATGCAAACACATCTAGTGGATCCATCTAGTTTATGAAAAGAACACACATGCAATGCCATCTAGTGGATCCATGTGGTTTATGAAAAGAACACACATGCAATGCCATCTAGTGGATGCATGTGGTTTATGAAAAGAACACACATGCAATGACATCTAGTGTATCCATGTGGTTTATGAAAATAAAACACATGCAATGACATCTAGTGTATCCATGTGGTTGATGAAAAGAACACACAAGCAATGACATATAGTGGATCCATGTGGTTTATCAAAAGAACACACATGCAATGACATCTAGTGGATACATGTGGTTTATGAAAAGAACACACATGCAATGACTCTAGTGGATCAATGTGGTTTATGAAAAGAACACACATGCAATGACATCTAGTGGATTCATTTGGTTTATGAAAAGAACACACATGCAATGACATCTAGTGGATCCATCTGGTTTATAAAAAGAACACACATGCAATGACATCTAGTGGATCCATGTGGTTTAGGAAAAGAACACACATGCAATGACATCTAGTGGATCCATGTTGTTTATGAAAAGAACACACATGCAATGACATCTAGTGGATCCATGTGGTTTAGGAAAAGAACACACATGCAATTACATCTAGTGAATCCATGTGGTTTATGAAAATACACATGAAATGCATCTAGTGGATCCATGTGGTTTATGAAAATAACAGACATGCAATGACTCTAATGGATCCATGTGGTTTATGAAAATAACACACATGTAATGACATCTAGTGGATCCATGTGGTTTATGAAAAGAACACACATGTAATGAGATCTAGTGGATCCATGTGGTTTATGAAAAGAACAAACATGCTATGACTCTAGTGGATTCATGTGGTTTATCAAAAGAACACACGTGCAATGACATCTAGTGGATAAATGTGGTTTATGAAAAGAACACAAATGCAATAACATCTAGTGGATCCATGTGGTCTATGAAAAGGACACACATGCAATGCCATATAGTGGATCCATGTGGTTTATGAAAAGAACAAACATGCAATGACTCTACTGGATCCATGTGGTTTATCAAAAGAACACACGTGCAATGACATCTTGTGAATCAATGTGGTTTAGGAAAAGAAAACACATGCAAACACATCTAGTGGATCCATCTGGTTTATGAAAAGAACACACATGCAATGCCATCTAGTGGATCCATGTGGTTTATGAAAAGAACACACATGCAATGCCATCTAGTGGATGCATGTCGTTTAGGAAAAGAACACACATGCAATGACATCTAGTGTATCCATGTGGTTTATGAAAATAAAACACATGCAATGACATCTAGTGTATCCATGTGGTTGATGAAAAGAACACACAAGCAATGACATATAGTGGATCCATGTGGTTTATCAAAAGAACTTACATGCAATGACATCTAGTGGATACATGTGGTTTATGAAAAGAACACACATGCAATGACTCTAGTGGATCAATGTGGTTTATGAAAAGAACACACATGCAATGACATCTAGTGGATTCATTTGGTTTATGAAAAGAACACACATGCAATGACATCTAGTGGATCCATCTGGTTTATAAAAAGAACACACATGCAATGACATCTAGTGGATCCATGTGGTTTAGGAAAAGAACACACATGCAATGACATCTAGTGGATCCATGTTGTTTATGAAAAGAACACACATGCAATGACATCTAGTGGATCCATGTGGTTTAGGAAAAGAACACACATGCAATTACATCTAGTGGATCCATGTGGTTTACGAAAATACACATGAAATGCATCTAGTGGATCCATGTGGTTTATGAAAATAACAGACATGCAATGACTCTAATGGATCCATGTGGTTTATGAAAATAACACACATGTAATGACATCTAGTGGATCCATGTGGTTTATTAAAAGAACACACATGTAATGAGATCTAGTGGATCCATGTGGTTTATGAAAAGAACAAACATGCAATGACTCTAGTGGATTCATGTGGTTTATCAAAAGAACACACGTGCAATGACACCTAGTGGATAAATGTGGTTTATGAAAAGAACACAAATGTAATAACATCTAGTGGATCCATGTGGTTTATGAAAAGGAAACACGTGCAATGCCATATAGTGGATCCATGTGGTTTATGAAAAGAACAAACATGCAATGGCTCTACTGGATCCATGTGGTTTATCAAAAGAACACACATGCAATGACATCTAGTGAATCAATGTGGTTTAGGAAAAGAACACACATGCAAACACATCTAGTGGATCCATCTGTTTTATGAAAAGAACACACATGCAATGCCATCTAGTGCATCCATGTGGTTTATGAAAAGAACACACATGCAATGCCATCTAGTGGATGCATGTCGTTTAGGAAAAGAACACACATGCAATGACATCTAGTGTATCCATGTGGTTTATGAAAAAAAAACACATGCAATGACATCTAGTGTATCCATGTGGTTGATGAAAAGAACACACAAGCAATGACATATAGTGGATCCATGTGGTTTATCAAAAGAACACACATGTAATGACATCTAGTGGATACATGTGGTTTATCAAAAGAACACACATGTAATGACTCTAGTGGATCAATGTGGTTTATGAAAAGAACACACATGCAATAACATCTAGTGGATTCATTTGGTTTATGAAAACAACACACATACAATGACATCTACTGGATTCATTTGGTTTATAAAAAGAACACACATGCAATGACATCTAGTGGATCCATGTGGTTTAGGAAGAGAACACACATGCAATGACATCTAGTGGATCCATGTTGTTTATGAAAAGAACACACATGCAATGACATCTAGTGGATCCATGTGGTTTAGGAAAAGAACACACATGCAATTACATCTAGTGGATCCATGTGGTTTATGAAAATACACATGAAATGCATCTAGTGGATCCATGTGATTTATGAAAATAACAGACATGCAATGACTCGAGTGGATCCATGTGATTTATGAAAATAACACACATGTAATGACATCTAGTGGATCCATGTGGTTTATTAAAAGAACACACATGTAATGAGATCTAGTGGATGCATGTGGTTTATGAAAAGAACAAACATGCAATGACTCTAGTGGATTCATGTGGTTTATCAAAAGAACACACATGCAATGACATCTAGTGGATAAATGTGGTTTATGAAAAGAACACAAATGCAATAACATCTAGTGGATCCATGTGGTTTATGAAAAGGACACACATGCAATGCCATATAGTGGATCCATGTGGTTTACGAAAAGAACAAACATGCAATGACTCTACTGGATCCATGTGGCTTATCAAAAGAACACACGTGCAAAGACATCTAGTGAATCAATGTGGTTTAGGAAAAGAACACACATGCAATGCCATCTAGTGGATGCATGTCGTTTAGGAAAAGAACACACATGCAATGACATCTAGTGTATCCATGTGGTTTATGAAAATAAAACACATGCAATGACATCTAGTGTATCCATGTGGTTGATGAAAAGAACACACAAGCAATGACATATAGTGGATCCATGTGGTTTATCAAAAGAACACACATGCAATGACATCTAGTGGATACATGTGGTTTATGAAAAGAACACACATGCAATGACTCTAGTGGATCAATGTGGTTTATGAAAAGAACACACATGCAGTGACATCTAGTGGATTCATTTGGTTTATGAAAACAACACACATGCAATGACATCTAGTGGATCCATCTGGTTTATAAAAAGAACACACATGCAATGACATCTAGTGGATCCATGTGGTTTAGGAAAAGAACACACATGCAATGACATATAGTGGATCCATGGTGTTTATGAAAAGAACACAAATGCAATGACATCTAGTGGATCCATGTGGTTCAGGAAAAGAACACACATGCAATTACATCTAGTGTATCCATGTGGTTTATGAAAATACACATGAAATGCATCTAGTGGATCCATGTGGTTTATGAAAATAACAGACATGCAATGACTCTAGTGGATCCATGTGGTTTATGAAAAGAACACACATGTAATGAGATCTAGTGGATCCATGTGGTTTATGAAAAGAACAAACAAGCTATGACTCTAGTGGATTCATGTGGTTTATCAAAAGAACACACGTGCAATGACATCTAGTGGATAAATGTGGTTTATGAAAAGAACACAAATGCAATAACATCTAGTGGATCCATGTGTTTTATGAAAAGGACACACATGCAATGCCGTATAGTGGATCCATGTGGTTTATGAAAAGAACAAACATGCACTGACTCTACTGGATCTATGTGGTTTATAAAAAGAACACACGTGCAATGACATCTAGTGAATCAATGTGGTTTAGGAAAAGAACACACATGCAATGACATCTAGTGGATCCATGTGGTTTAGGAAAACAACACACATGCAATTACATCTAGTGGATCCATGTGGTTTATGAAAATAACAGACATGCAATGCCATCTAGTGGATGCATGTCGTTTAGGAAAAGAACACACATGCAATGACATCTAGTGTATCCATGTGGTTTATGAAAATAAAACACATGCAATGACATCTAGTGTATCCATGTCGTTGATGAAAAGAACACACAAGCAATGATATATAGTGGATCCATGTGGTCTATCAAAAGAACACACATGTAATGACATCTAGTGGATACATGTGGTTTATGAAAAGAACACACATGCAATGACTCTAGTGGATCAATGTGGTTTATGAAAAGAACACACATGCAATGACATCTAGTGGATTCATTTGGTTTATGAAAACAACACACATACAATGACATCTAGTGGATCCATCTGGTTTATAAAACGAACACACATGCAATGACATCGAGTGGATCCATGTGGTTTAGGAAAAGAACACACATGCAATGACATCTAGTGGATCCATGTGGTTTAGGAAAAGAACACACATGCAATTACATCTAGTGGATCCATGTGGTTTATGAAAATACACATGAAATGCATCTAGTGGATCCATGTGGTTTATGAAAATAACAGACATGCAATGACTCTAATGGATCCATGTGGTTTATGAAAATAACACACATGTAATGACATCTAGTGGATCCATGTGGTTTATGAAAAGAACACACATGTAATGAGATCTAGTGGATCCATGTGGTTTATGAAAAGAACAAACAAGCTATGACTCTAATGGATTCATGTGGTTTATCAAAAGAACACACGTGCAATGACATCTAGTGGATAAATGTGGTTTATGAAAAGAACACAAATGCAATAACATCTAGTGGATCCATGTGGTTTATGAAAAGGACACACATGCAATGCCATATAGTGGATCCATGTGGTTTATGAAAAGAACAAACATGCACTGACTCTACTGGATCTATGTGGTTTATCAAAAGAACACACGTGCAATGACCTCTAGTGAATCAATGTGGTTTAGGAAAAGAACACACATGCAAACACATCTAGTGGATCCATCTGGTTTATGAAAAAACACGCATGCAATGCCATCTAGTGGATCAATGTGGTTTATGAAAAGAACACACATGCAATGCCATCTAGTGGATGCATGTCGTTTAGGAAAAGAACACACATGCAATGACATATAGTGGATCCATGTGGTCTATCAAAAGAACACACATCTAATGACATCTAGTGGATACATGTGGTTTATCAAAAGAACACACATGTAATGACTCTAGTGGATCAATGTGGTTTATGAAAAGAACACACATGCAATGACATCTAGTGGATTCATTTGGTTTATGAAAACAACACACATACAATGACATCTAGTGGATTCATTTGGTTTAGAAAAAGAACACACATGCAATGACATCTAGTGGATCCATGTGGTTTAGGAAGAGAACACACATGCAATGACATCTAGTGGATCCATGTTGTTTATGAAAAGAACACACATGCAATGACATCTAGTGGATCCATGTGGTTTAGGAAAAGAACACACATGCAATTACATCTAGTGGATCCATCTGTTTTATGAAAATACACATGAAATGCATCTAGTGGATCCATGTGATTTATGAAAATAACAGACATGCAATGACTCTAGTGGATCCATGTGGTTTATGAAAATAACACACATGTAATGACATCTAGTGGAACCATGTGGTTTATTAAAATAACACACATGTAATGAGATCTAGTGGATGCATGTGGTTTATGAAAAGAACAAACATGCAATGATTCTAGTGGATTCATGTGGTTTATCAAAAGAACACACGTGCAATGACATCTAGTGGATAAATGTGGTTTATGAAAAGAACACAAATGCAATGACATCTAGTGGATCCATGTGGTTTGTTAAAAGAACACACATGTAATGAGATCTAGTGGATCCATGTGGTTTATGAAAAGAACAAACATGCAATGACTCTAGTGGATTCATGTGGTTTATCAAAAGAACACATGTGCAATGACATCTAGTGGATAAATGTGGTTTATGAGAAGAACACAAATGCAATAACATCTAGTGGATCCATGTGGTTTATGAAAAGGACATACATGCAATGCCATATAGTGGATCCATGTTTGTTTATGAAAAGAACAAACATGCAATGACTCTAGTGTATCCATGTGGTTTATCAAAAGAACACACGTGCAATGACATCTAGTGGATAAATGTGGTTTATGAAAATAACACAAATGCAATAACATCTAGTGGATCCATGTGGTTTATGAAAAGGACACACATGCAATGCCATCTAGTGGATCCATGTGGTTTATGAAAAGAACAAACATGCAATGACTCAAGTGGATCCATGTGGTTTATCAAAAGAACACATGTGCAATGACATCTAGTGGAAATGTTGTTTAGGAAATGAACACACATGCAATGCCATCTAGTGGATCCATGTGGTTTATGAAAAGAACACACATGAAATGCCATCTAGTGGATGAATGTCGTTTAGGAAAAGAACACACATGCAATGACATCTAGTGTATCCATGTGGTTTATGAAAATAAAACACATGCAATGACATCTAATGTATCCATGTGGTTGATGAAAAGAACACACAAGCAATGACATATAGTGGATCCATGTGGTCTATCAAAAGAACACACATGTAATGACATCTAGTGGATACATGTGGTTTATGAAAACAACACACATGCAATGACTCTAGTGGATCAATGTGGTTTATGAAAAGAACACACATGCAATGACATCTAGTGGATTCATTTGGTTTATGAAAACAACACACATACAATGACATCTTGTGGATTCATCTGGTTTATAAAAAGAACACACATGCAATGACATCTACTGGATCCATGTGGTTTAGGAAGAGAACACACATGCAATGACATCTAATGGATCCAAGTTGTTTATGAAAAGAACACACATGCAATGACATCTAGTGGATCCATGTGGTTTAGGAAAAGAACACACATGCAATTACATCTAGTGGATCCATCTGGTTTATGAAAAGAACACACATGCAATGCCATCTAGTGGATCCATGTGGTTTATGAAAAGAACACACATGCAATGCCATCTAATGGATGCATGTCGTTTAGGAAAATAACAGACATGCAATGACTCTAGTGGATCCATGTGGTTTATGAAAATAACACACATGTAATGACATCTAGTGGAACCATGTGGTTTAGGAAAAGAACACACATGCAATTACATCTAGTGGATCCATCTGGTTTATGAAAAGAACACACATGCAATGCCATCTAGTGGATCCATGTGGTTTATGAAAAGAACACACATGCAATACCATCTAATGGATCCATGTGATTTATGAATAACAAACATGCAATGACTCTAGTGGATCCATGTGGTTTATGAAAATAACACACATGTAATGACATCTAGTGGAACCATGTGGTTTATTAAAAGAACACACATGTAATGAGATCTAGTGGATGCATGTGGTTTATGAAAAGAACAAACATGCAATGACTCTAGTGGATTCATGTGGTTTATCAAAAGAACACACGTGCAATGACATCTAGTGGATAAATGTGGTTTATGAAAAGAACACAAATGCAATGACATCTAGTGGATCCATGTGGTTTGTTAAAAGAACACACATGTAATGAGATCTAGTGGATCCATGTGGTTTATGAAAAGAACAAGCATGCAATGACTCTAGTGGATTCATGTGGTTTATCAAAAGAACACACGTGCAATGACATCTAGTGGATAAATGTGGTTTATGAGAAGAACACAAATGCAATAACATCTAGTGGATCCATGTGGTTTATGAAAAGGACATACATGCAATGCCATATAGTGGATCCATGTTTGTTTATGAAAAGAACAAACATGCAATGACTCTAGTGTATCCATGTGGTTTATCAAAAGAACACACGTGCAATGACATCTAGTGGATAAATGTGGTTTATGAAAATAACACAAATGCAATAACATCTAGTGGATCCATGTGGTTTATGAAAAGGACACACATGCAATGCCATCTAGTGGATCCATGTGGTTTATGAAAAGAACAAACATGCAATGACTCAAGTGGATCCATGTGGTTTATCAAAAGAACACATGTGCAATGACATCTAGTGGAAATGTTGTTTAGGAAAAGAACACACATGCAATGCCATCTAGTGGATCCATGTGGTTTATGAAAAGAACACACATGAAATGCCATCTAGTGGATGAATGTCGTTTAGGAAAAGAACACACATGCAATGACATCTAGTGTATCCATGTGGTTTATGAAAATAAAACACATGCAATGACATCTAATGTATCCATGTGGTTGATGAAAAGAACACACAAGCAATGACATATAGTGGATCCATGTGGTCTATCAAAAGAACACACATGTAATGACATCTAGTGGATACATGTGGTTTATGAAAAGAACACACATGCAATGACTCTAGTGGATCAATGTGGTTTATGAAAAGAACACACATGCAATGACATCTAGTGGATTCATTTGGTTTATTAAAACAACACACATACAATGACATCTAGTGGATTCATCTGGTTTATAAAAAGAACACACATGCAATGACATCTACTGGATCCATGTGGTTTAGGAAGAGAACACACATGCAATGACATCTAATGGATCCAAGTTGTTTATGAAAAGAACACACATGCAATGACATCTAGTGGATCCATGTGGTTTAGGAAAAGAACACACATGCAATTACATCTAGTGGATCCATCTGGTTTATGAAAAGAACACACATGCAATGCCATCTAGTGTATCCATGTGGTTTATGAAAATAAAACACATGCAATGACCTCTAGTGTATCCGTGTGGTTGATGAAAAGAACACACAATCAATGACATATAGTGTATCCATGTGGTCTATCAAAAGAACACACATGTAATGACATCTAGTGGATACATGTGGTTTATCAAAAGAACACACATGTAATGACTCTAGTGGATCAATGTGGTTTATGAAAAGGACACACATGCAATGACATCTAGTGGATTCATTTGGTTTATGAAAACAACACACATACAATGACATCTAGTGGATTCATTTGGTTTATAAAAAGAACACACAAGCAATGACATCTAGTGTATCCATGTGGTTTAGGAAGAGAACACACATGCAATGACATCTAGTGGATCCATGTTGTTTATGAAAAGAACACACATGCAATGAAATATAGTGGATCCATGTGGTTTAGGAGAAGAACACACATGCAATTACATCTAGTGGATCCATGTGGTTTATGAAAATACACATGAAATGCATCTAGTGGATCCATGTGATTTATGAAAATAACAGACATGCAATGACTCTAGTGGATCCGTGTGGTTTATGAAAATAACACACATGTAATGACATCTAGTGGATCCATGTGGTTTATTAAAAGAACACACATGTAATGAGATCTAGTGGATCCATGTGGTTTATGAAAAGAACAAACATGCAATGACTCTAGTGGATTCATGTGGTTTATCAAAAGAACACACGTGCAATGACATCTAGTGGATAAATGTGGTTTATGAAAAGAACACAAATGCAATAACATCTAGTGGATCCATGTGGTTTATAAAAAGGACACACATGCAATGCCATATAGTGGATCCATGTGGTTTATGAAAAGAACAAACATGCAATGACTCTACTGGATCCATGTGGTTTATCAAAAGAACACACGTGCAATGACATCTAGTGAATCAATGTGGTTTAGGAAAAGAACACACATGCAAACACATCTAGTGGATCCATCTGGTTTATGAAAAGAACACACATGCAATGCCATCTAGTGGATCCATGTGGTTTATGAAAAGAACACACATGCAATGCCATCTAGTGGATGCATGTCGTTTAGGAAAAGAACACACATGCAATGACATCTAGTGTATCCATGTGGTTTATGAAAATAAAACACATGCAATGACATCTAGTGTATCCATGTGGTGGATGAAAAGAACACACAAGCAATGACATATAGTGGATCCATGTGGTCTATCAAAAGAACACACATGTAATGACATCTAGTGGATACATGTGGTTTATGAAAACAACACACATGCAATGACTCTAGTGGATCAATGTGGTTTATGAAAAGAACACACATGCAATGACATCTAGTGGATTCATTTGGTTTATGAAAACAACACACATACAATGACATCTAGTGGATCCATCTGGTTTATAAAAAGAACACACATGCAATGACATCTAGTGGATCCATGTGGTTTAGGAAGAGAACACACATGCAATGACATCTAGTGGATCCAAGTTGTTTATGGAAAGAACACACATGCAATGACATCTAGTGGATCCATGTGGTTTAGGAAAAGAACACACATGCAATTACATCTAGTGGATCCATGTGGTTTATGAAAATACACATGAAATGCATCTAGTGGATCCATGTGATTTATGAAAATAACAGACATGCAATGACTCTAGTGGATCCATGTGGTTTATGAAAATAACACACATGTAATGACATCTAGTGGATCCATGTGGTTTATTAAAAGAACACACATGTAATGAGATCTAGTGGATCCATGTGGTTTATGAAAAGAACAAACATGCAATGACTCTAGTGGATCCATGTGGTTTATCAAAAGAACACACGTGCAATGACTTCTAGTGGATAAATGTGGTTTATGAAAAGAACACAAATGCAATAACATCTAGTGGATCCATGTGGTTTATAAAAAGGACACACATGCAATGCCATATAGTGGATCCATGTGGTTTATGAAAAGAACAAACATGCAATGACTCTACTGGATCCATGTGGTTTATCAAAAGAACACACGTGCAATGACATCTAGTGAATCAATGTGGTTTAGGAAAAGAACACACATGCAAACACATCTAGTGGATCCATCTGGTTTATGAAAAGAACACACATGCAATGCCATCTAGTGGATCCATGTGGTTTATGAAAAGAACACACATGCAATGCCATCTAGTGGATGCATGTCGTTTAGGAAAAGAACACACATGCAATGACATCTAGTGTATCCATGTGGTTTATGAAAATAAAACACATGCAATGACATCTAGTGTATCCATGTGGTTGATGAAAAGAACAGACAAGCAATGACATATAGTGGATCCATGTGGTCTATCAAAAGAACACACATGTAATGACATCTAGTGGATACATATGGTTTATCAAAAGAACACACATGTAATGACTCTAGTGGATCAATGTGGTTTATGAAAAGAACACACATGCAATGACATCTAGTGGATTCATTTGGTTTATGAAAACAACACACATACAATGACATCTAGTGGATTCATTTGGTTTATAAAAAGAACACACATGCAATGACATCTAGTGGATCCATGTGGTTTAGGAAGAGAACACACATGCAATGACATCTAGTGGATCCATGTTGTTTATGAAAAGAACACACATGCAATGACATCTAGTGGATCCATGTTGTTTAGGAAAAGAACACACATGCAATTACATCTAGTGGATCCATGTGGTTTATGAAAATACACATGAAATCCATCTAGTGGATCCATGTGATTTATGAAAATAACAGACATGCAATGACTCTAGTGGATCCATGTGGTTTATGAAAATAACACACATGTAATGACATCTAGTGGATCCATGTGGTTTATTAAAAGAACACACATGTAATGAGATCTAGTGGATGCATGTGGTTTATGAAAAGAACAAACATGCAATGACTCTAGTGGATTCATGTGGTTTATCAAAAGAACACACGTGCAATGACATCTAGTGGATAAATGTGGTTTATGAAAAGAACACAAATGCAATAACATCTGGTGGATCCATGTGGTTTATGAAAAGGACACACATGCAATGCCATACAGTAGATCCATGTGGTTTATGAAAAGAACAAACATGCAATGACTCTACTGGATCCATGTGGTTTATCAAAAGAACACACGTGCAAAGACATCTAGTGAATCAATGTGGTTTAGGAAAAGAACACACATGTAAACACATCTAGTGGATCCATCTGGTTTATGAAAAGAACACACAAGCAATGCCATCTAGTGGATCCATGTGGTTTATGAAAAGAACACACATGCAATGCCATCTAGTGGATGCATGTCGTTTATGAAAAGAACACACATGCAATGACATCTATTGTATCCATGTGGTTTATGAAAATAAAACACATGCAATGACATCTAGTGTATCCATGTGGTGAATGAAAAGAACACACAAGGAATGACATATAGTGGATCCATGTGGTTTATGAAAAGAACACACATGCAATGACATCTAGTGGATACATGTGGTTTATGAAAAGAACACACATGCAATGACTCTAGTGGATCAATGTGGTTTATGAAAAGAACACACATGCAATGACATCTAGTGGATTCATTTGGTTTATAAAAACAACACACATGCAATGACATCTAGTGGATCCAGCTGGTTTATAAAAAGAACACACATGCAATGACATCTAGTGGATCCATGTGGTTTAGGAAAAGAACACACATGCAATGACATCTAGTGGATCCATGGTGTTTATGAAAAAAACAAACATGCAATGACATCTAGTGGATCCATGTGGTTTAGGAAAAGAACACACATGCAATTGCATCTAGTGTATCCATGTGGTTTATGAAAATACACATGAAACTCATCTAGTGGATCCATGTGGTTTATGAAAATAACAGACATGCAATGACTCTAGTGGATCCATGTGCTTTATGAAAATAACACACATGTAATGACATCTAGTGGATCCATGTGGTTTATTAAAAGAACAAACATGTAATGAGATCTAGTGGATCCATGTGGTTTATGAAAAGAACAAAGATGCAATGACTCTAGTGGATCCATGTGGTTTATCAAAATAACACACGTGCAATGACATCTAGTGGATAAATGTGTTTTATGAAAAGAACACAAATGCAATAACATCTAGTGGATCCATGTGGTTTATGAAAAGGACACACATGTAATGACATCTAGTGGATCCATGTGGTTTATGAAAAGAACAAACATGCAATGACATCTAGTGGATCCATGTGTTTTATGAAAAGAACACAAATGCAATAACATCTAGTGGATCCATGTGCTTTATGAAAAGAACACACATGTAATGACATCTAGTGGATCCATGTGGTTTATGAAAAGAACAAACATGCAATGACTCAAGTGGATCCATGTGGTTTATTAAAAGAACACATGTGCAATGGCATCTAGTGGATCAATGTTGTTTAGGAAAAGAACACACATGCAATGCCATCTAGTGGATCCATGTGGTTTATGAAAAGAACACACATGAAATGCCATCTAGTGGATGCATGTCGTTTAGGAAAAGAACACACATGCAATGACATCTAGTGTATCCATGTGGTTTATGAAAATAAAACACATGCAATGAAATCTAGTGTATCCATGTGGTTGATGAAAAGAACACACAAGAAATGACATATAGTGGATCCATGTGGTCTATCAAAAGAACACACATGTAATGATATCTAGTGGATCCATGTGGTTTATCAAAAGAATACACGTGCAATGACATCTAGTGGATAAATGTGTTTTATGAAAAGAACACAAATGCAATAACATCTAGTGGATCCTTGTGGTTTATGAAAAGGACACACATGCAATGCCATCTAGTGGATCCATGTGGTTTATGAAAAGAACAAACATGCAATGACTCAAGTGGATCCATGTGGTTTATTAAAAGAACACACGTGTAATGGCATCTAGTGGATCAATGTTGTTTAGGAAAAGAACACACATGCAATGCCATCTAGTGGATCCATGTGGTTTATGAAAAGAACACACATGAAATGCCATCTAGTGGATGCATGTCGTTTAGGAAAAGAACACACATGCAATGACATCTAGTGTATCCATGTGGTTTATGAAAATAAAACACATGCAATGAAATCTAGTGTATCCATGTGGTTGATGAAAAGAACACACAAGAAATGACATATAGTGGATCCATGTGGTCTATAAAAAGAACACACATGTAATGACATCTAGTGGATACATGTGGTTTATGAAAAGAACACACATGCAATGACTCTAGTGGATCAATTTGGTTTATGAAAAGAACACACATGCAATGACATCTACTGGATCCATGTGGTTTAGGAAGAGAACACACATGCAATGACATCTAGTGGATCCAAGTTGTTTATGAAAAGAACACACATGCAATGACATCTAGTGGATCCATGTGGTTTAGGAAAAGAACACACATGCAATTACATCTAGTGGATCCATGTGGTTTATGAAAATACACATGAAATGCATCTAGTGGATCCATGTGATTTATGAAAATAACAGACATGCAATGACTCTAGTGGATCTGTGTGGTTTATGAAAATAACACACATGTAATGACATCTAGTGGATCCATGTGGTTTATTAAAAGAACACACATGTAATGAGATCTAGTGGATATGTGGTTTATGAAAAGAACAAACATGCAATGACTCTAGTGGATTCATGTGGTTTATCAAAAGAACACACGTGCAATGACATCTAGTGGATAAATTTGGTTTATGAAAAGAACACAAATGCAATAACATCTAGTGGATCCATGTGGTTTATAAAAAGGACACACTTGCAATGCCATATAGTGTATCCATGTGGTTTTTATAAAGAACAAACATGCAATGACTCTACTGGATCCATGTGGTTTGTCAAAAGAACACACGTGCAATGACATCTAGTGAATCAATGTGGTTTAGGAAAGGAAAACACATGCAAACACATCTAGTGGATCCATCTGGTTTATGAAAAGAACACTTATGCAATGACATGTAGTGTATCCATGTGGTTTATGAAAATAAAACACATGCAATGACATCTAGTGTATCCATGTGGTTTATGAAAAGAACACACAAGAAATGACATATAGTGGATCCATGTGGTTTATCAAAAGAACACACATGCAATGACATCTAGTGGATACATGTGGTTTATGAAAAGAACACACATGCAATGACTCTAGTGGATCAATGTGGTTTATGAAAAGAACACACATGCAATGACATCTAGTGGACTCATTTGGTTTATGAAAACAACACACATGCAATGACATCTAGTGGATCCATCTGGTTTATAAAAAGAACACACATGCAATGACATCTAGTGGATCCATGTGGTTTAGGAAAAGAACACACATGCAATGACATCTAGTGGATCCATGTGGTTTATGAAAAGGACACACATGCAATACCATCTAGTGGATCCATGTGCTTTATGAAAAGAACAAACATGCAATGACTCTAGTGGATCCATGTGGTTTATCAAAAGAACACACGTGCAATCACATCTAGTGGATCAATGTGGTTTAAGAAAAGAACACACATGCAATGCCATCTAGTGGATCCATGTGGTTTATGAAAAGAACACACATGAAATGCCATCTAGTGGATGCATGTCGTTTAGGAAAAGAACACACATGCAGTGACATCTAGTGTATCCATGTGGTTTATGAAATAAAACACATGCAATGACATCTAGTGTATCCATGTGGTTGATGAAAAGAACACACAAGAAATGACATATAGTGGATCCATGTGGTTTATGAAAAGAACACACATGCAATGACATCTAGTGGATACATGTGGTTTATGAAAAGAACACACATGCAATGCATCTAGTGGATCCATGTGGTTTATGAAAAGAACACACATGCAATGTCATCTAGTGGATGCATGTCATTTAGGAAAAGAACACACATGCAATGACATCTAGTGGATGCATGTCGTTTAGGAAAAGTACACACATGCAATGACATCTAGTGTATCCATGTGGTTTATGAAAATAAAACACATGCAATGACATCTAGTGTATCCATGTGGTTGATGAAAAGAACACACAAGCAATGACATATAGTGGATCCATGTGGTTTATCAAAAGAACACACATGCAATGACAGCTAGTGGATACATGTGGTTTATGAAAAGAACACACATGCAATGACTCTAGTGGATCAATGTGGTTTATGAAAAGAACACACATGCAATGACATCTAGTGGATTCATGTGGTTTATGAAAAGAACACACATGCAATGTCATCTGGTGGATCCATATGGTTTATAAAAAGAACACACATGCAATGACATCTAGTGGATCCATGTGGTTTAGGAAAAGAACACACATGCAATGACATCTAGTGGATCAATGTTGATTATGAAAATAACACACATGTAATGACATCTAGTGGATCCATGTGGTTTATTAAAAGAACACACATGTAATGAGATCTAGTGGATCCATGTGGTTTATGAAAAGAACAAACATGCAATGACTCTAGTGGATCCATGTGGTTTATCAAAAGAACACACGTGCAATGACATGTAGTGGATAAATGTGGTTTATGAAAAGAGCACAAATGCAATAACATCTAGTGGATCCATGTGGTTTATAAAAAGAACACACATTCAATGAGATCTAGTGGATCCATGTGGTTTATGAAAAGAACAAACGTGCAATGACTCTAGCGGATACATGTGGTTTATCAAAAGAACATACGTGCACTGACATCTACTGGATAAATGTGGTTTATGAAAAGAACACAAATATAATAACATCTAGTGGATCCATGTGGTTTATGAAAAGGACACACATGCAATGCCATCTAGTGGATCCATGTGGTTTATAAAAAGAACAAACATGCAATGACTCTAGTGGATCCATCTGGTTTATCAAAAGAACACACATGCAATGACATCTAGTGGATCAATGTGGTTGAGGAAAAGAACACACCTGCAATGCCATCTAGTGGATCCATGTGGTTTATGAAAAGAACACACATGAAATGCCATCTAGTGGATGCATGTCGTTTAGGAAAAGATAACACATGCAATGACATCTAGTGTATCCATGTGGTTTATGAAAATAAAACACATGCAAACACATCTAGTGGATCCATCTGGTTTATGAAAAGAACACACAAGCAATGACATATAGTGGATCCATGTGGCTTATGAAAAGAACACACATGCAATGACATCTAGTGGATACATGTGGTTTATGAAAAGAACACACATGCAATGACTCTAGTGGATCAATGTGGTTTATGAAAAGAACACACATGCAATGACATCTAGTGGATCATGTGGTTTATGAAAAGAACACACATGCAATGACATCTAGTGGATCCATCTGGTTTATAAAAAGAACACACATGCAATGGCATCTAGTGGATCCATGTGGTTTAGGAAAAGAACATACATGCAATCACATCTAGTGGATCCATGTTGTGTATGAAAAGAACACACATGCAATGACATCTAGTGGATCCATGTGGTTTAGGAAAAGAACACACATGCAATTACATCTAGTGGATCCATGTGGTTTATGAAAATACATATGCAATGCATCTAGTGGATCCATGTGGTTTATGAAAATAAGACATGCAATGACTCTAGTGGATCCATGTGCTTTATGAAAATAACACACATGTAATGACATCTAGTGGATCCATGTGGTTTTTTAAAAGAACACACATGTAATGAGATCTAGTGGATCCATGTGGTTTATGAAAAGAACAAACATGCAATGACTCTAGTGGCTCCATGTGGTTTATCAAAAGAACACACGTGCAATGACATGTAGTGTATAAATGTGGTTTATGAAAAGAACACAAATGCAAAAACATCTAGTGGATCCATGTGGTTTATGAAAAGGACACACATGCAATGCCATCTAGTGGATCCATGTGGTTTATAAAAAGGACACACATGCAATGACATCTAGTGGATGCATCTGGTTTATAAAAAGAACACACATGCAATGACATCTAGTGGATCCACGTGGTTTATGGAAAAGAACACACATGCAATGACATCAAATGTATGCATGTCGTTTAGGAAAAGAACACACATGCAATGACATCTAGTGGATCCATGTGGTTTATGAAAATAAAGCACATGAAATGACATCTAGTGTATCCATGTGGTTGATGAAAAGAACACACAAGCAATGACATCTAATGGATACATGTGGTTCATGAAAATAACACACATGCAATGACTCTAGTGGATCAATGTGGTTTATGAAAAGAACACACATGCAATGACATCTAGTGGATTCAGGTGGTTTATGAAAAGAACACACATGAAATGACATCTAGTGGATCCATTTGGTTTATAAAAAGAACACACATGCAATGACAACTAGTGGATCCATGTGGTTTAGGAAAAGAACAGACATGCAATGACATCTAGTGGATCCAAGTGGTTTATGAAAAGAACACACATGCAATGAATCTAGTGGATCCATGTGCTTTATGATAATAACACACATGTAATGACATCTAGTGGATCCATTTGGTTTATTAAAAGAACACACATGTAATGAGATCTACTGGATCCATGTGGTTTATGAAAAGAACAAACATGCAATGACTCTAGTGGATCCATGTGGTTTATCAAAAGAACACACTTGCAATGACATCTAGTGGATAAATGTGGTTTATGAAAAGAACGCAAATGCAATAACATCTAGTGGATCCATGTGGTTTATGAAAAGGACACACATGAAATGCCATCTAGTGGATCCATGTGGTTTATGAAAAGAACACACATGCAATGACATCTAGTGGATGCATGTCGTTTAGGAAAAGAATGCACATGCAATGATATCTAGTGGATCCATGTGGTTTATGAAAAGAACACACATGCAATGGCATCTAGTGTATCCATGTGGTTTATGAAAAGAACACACATGCAATGCATCTAGTGGATCCATGTGGTTTATGAAAATAACGGACATGCAATGACTCTAGTGGATCCATGTGGTTTATGAAAATAACAAACATGTAATGACATCTAGTGGATCCATGTGGTTTATTAACAGAACACATATGTAATGAGATCTAGTGGATACATGTTGTTTATGAAAAGAAAACATATGCAATTACTCTAGTAGATCCATGTGGTTTATGAAAATAACACACATGCAATGACATCTAGTGGATCCATGTCATTTAGGAAAAGAACACACATACAATGACATCTAGAGGATCCATGTGGTTTATGAAAAGAACACACATGTAATGACATGTAGTGGATCATTGTGGTGTATGAAAAGAACAAACATGCAATGACTCTAGTGGATCCATGTGCTTTATGAAAAGAGCACACATGCAATGACATCTAGTGGATCCATGTGGTTTAGGAAAAGAACACACATGCAATGACATCTAGTGGATCCATGTGGTTTATAAAAAGAACACACATGTAGTGACATCTAGTGGATCCATGTGGTTTATGAAAATAACACTCATGCAATGACATCTAGTGGATCCATGTGGTTTATGAAAAGAATACACATGCAATGACATCTAGTGGATCCATGTGGTTTTTTAAAATAATAGAGATGCAATGACTCTAGTGGATCCATGTGGTTTATGAAAATAACACACATGCAATGACATCTAGTGGATCCGTGTCATTTAGGAAAAGAACACACATGCAATGACATCTAGTGGATCCATGTGGTTTACGAAAATGACACACATGTAATGACATCTAGTGGATCCATGTGGTTTATGAAAAGAACAAGCATGCCATGACTCTAGTGGATCCATGTGGTTTATCAAAAGAGCACACGTGCAATGACATCTAGTGAATCAATGTGGTTTAGGAAAAGAACACACATGCAAACACATCTAGTGGATCCATCTGATTTATGAAAATAACACACATGCAATGCCATCTAGTGGATTCATGTGGTTTATTAAAATAAAACACATGCAATGACATCTAGTGTATCCATGTGGTTGATGAAAAGAACACACAAGCAATGAAATAGAGTGGATCCATGTGGTTTATGAAAAGAACAAACATGCAATGACATCTAGTGGATCCAAGTGGTTTATGAAAAGAACACACATGTAATGACATCTAGTGGATCCATGTGGTTTATGAAAAGAACAAACATGCAATGACTCTAGTGGATACATGTGGTTTATCAATAGAACACACGTGCAATGACATCTAGTGAATCAATGTGGTTTAGGAAAAGAACGCACATGCAAACACATCTAGTGGATCCATCTTGTTTATGAAAAGAACACACATGCAATGCCATCTATTGGATCCATGTGGTTTATGAAAAGAACACACATGCAATGACATCTAATGGATGCATGTCGTTTAGGAAAAGAACACACATGCAATGACATCTGGTGGATCCATGTGGTTTATGAAAATAAAACACATGAAATGACATCTAGTGTATCCATGTGGTTGATGAAAAGAACACACAAGCAATGACATCTAATGGATACATGTGGTTCATGAAAATAACACACATGCAATGGCTATAGTGGGTCAATGTGGTTTATGAAAAGAACACACATGTAATGACATCTAGTGGATTCTTGTGGTTTATGAAAAGAACACACATGAAATGACATCTCGTGGATCCATCTGGTTTATAAAAAGAACACACATGCAATGACATCTAGTGGATCCATGTGGTTTAGGAAAAGAACAGACATGCAATGACATCTAGTGGATCGAAGTGGTTTATGAAAAGAACACACATGCAATGACATCTAGTGTATCCATGTGGTTTATGAAAATAAAACACATGCAATGACATCTAGTGTATCCATGTGGTTGATGAAAAGAACACACAAGAAATGACATATAGTGGATCCATGTGGTTTATGAAAAGAACACACATGCAATGACATCTAGTGGATACATGTGGTTTATGAAAAGAACACACATGCAATGACTCTAGTGGATCAATGTGGTTTATGAAAAGAACACACATGCAATGACATCTAGTGGATTCATGTGGTTTATGAAAAGAACACACATGCAATGACATCTGGTGGATCCATATGGT
Source organism: Avena insularis (assembly GCA_023614405.1). Taxonomy (NCBI): domain Eukaryota; kingdom Viridiplantae; phylum Streptophyta; class Magnoliopsida; order Poales; family Poaceae; genus Avena; species Avena insularis. The sequence goes on from CM042686.1 coordinate 319,913,837, forward strand.
TTATAAAAAGAACACACATGCAATGACATCTAGTGGATCCATGTGGTTTAGGAAAAGAACACACATGCAATGACATCTAGTGAATCCATGTTGTTTATGAAAATAACACACATGCAATGACATCTAGTGGATCCATGTGGTTTAGGAAAAGAACACACATGCAATTACATCTAGTGGATTCATGTGGTTTATGAAAATACACATGCAATGCATCTAGTGGATTCATGTGGTTTATCAAAAGAACACACGTGCAATGACATGTAGTGGATAAATGTGGTTTATGAAAAGAGCACAAATGCAATAACATCTAGTGGATCCATGTGGTTTATTAAAATAACACACATGTAATGAGATCTAGTGGATCCATGTGGTTTATGAAAAGAACAAACATGCAATGACTCTAGTGGATCCATGTGGTTTATCAAAAGAACATACATGCACTGACATCTAGTGGATAAATGTGGTTTATGAAAAGAACACAAATATAATAACATCTAGTGGATCCATGTGGTTTATGAAAAGGACACACATGCAATGCCATCTAGTGGATCCATGTGGTTTATGAAAAGAATAAACATGCAATGACTCTAGTGGATCCATCTGGTTTATCAAAAGAACACAGGTGCAATGACATCTAGTGGATCAATGTGGTTGAGGAAAAGAACACACCTGCAATGCCATCTAGTGGATCCATGTGGTTTATGAAAATAACACACATGAAATGCCATCTAGTGGATGCATGTCGTTTAGGAAAAGATAACACATGCAATGACATCTAGTGTATCCATGTGGTTTATGAAAATAAAACACATGCAATGACATCTAGTGTATCCATGTGGTTGATGACAAGAACACACAAGCAATGACATATAGTGGATCCATGTGGCTTATGAAAAGAACACACATGCAATGACATCTAGTGGATACATGTGGTTTATGAAAAGAACACACATGCAATGACTCTAGTGGATCAATGTGGTTTATGAAAAGAACACACATGCAGTGACATCTAGTGGATCATGTGGTTTATGAAAAGAACACACATGCAATGACATCTAGTGGATCCATATGGTTTATAAAAAGAACACACATGCAATGACATCTAGTGGATCCATGTGGTTTAGAAAAAGAACATACATGCAATCACATCTAGTGGATCCATGTTGTTTATGAAAAGAACACACATGCAATGACATCTAGTGGATCCATGTGGTTTAGGAAAAGAACACACATGCAATTACATCTAGTGGATCCATGTGGTTTATGAAAATACATATGCAATGCATCTAGTGGATCCATGTGGTTTATGAAAATAAGACATGCAATGACTCTAGTGGATCCATGTGCTTTACAAAAATAACACACATGTAATGACATCTAGTGGATCCATGTGGTTTTTTAAAAGAACACACATGTAATGAGATCTAGTGGATCCATGTGGTTTATGAAAATAACAAACATGCAATGACTCTAGTGGCTCCATGTGGTTTATCAAAAGAACACACGTGCAATGACATGTAGTGGATAAATGTGGTTTATGAAAAGAACACAAATGCAAAAACATCTAGTGGATCCATGTGGTTTATGACAAGGACACACATGCAATGCCATCTAGTGGATCCATGTGGTTTATAAAAAGAACACACATGCAATGACATCTAGTGGATGCATCTGGTTTATAAAAAGAACACACATGCAATGACATCTAGTGGATCCACGTGGTTTATGGAAAAGAACACACATGCAATGACATCAAATGTATGCATGTCGTTTAGGAAAAGAACACACATTCAATGACATCTAGTGGATCCATGTGGTTTATGAAAATAAAACACATGAAATGACATCTAGTGTATCCATGTGGTTGATGAAAAGAACACACAAGCAATGACATCTAATGGATACATGTGGTTCATGAAAATAACACACATGCAATGACTCTAGTGGATCAATGTGGTTTATGAAAAGAATACACATGCAATGACATCTAGTGGATTCATGTGGTTTATGAAAAGAACACACATGAAATGACATCTAGTGGATCCATTTGGTTTATAAAAAGAACACACATGCAATTACAACTAGTGGATCCATGTGGTTTTGGAAAAGAACAGACATGCAATGACATCTAGTGGATCCAAGTGGTTTATGAAAAGAACACACATGCAATGACTCTAGTGGATCCATGAGCTTTATGAAAATAACACACATGTAATGACATCTAGTGGATCCATTTGGTTTATTAAAAGAACACACACGTAATGAGATCTACTGGATCCATGTGGTTTATGAAAAGAACAAACATGCAATGACTCTAGTGGATCCATGTGGTTTATGAAAAGAACACACGTGCAATGACATCTAGTGGATAAATGTGGTTTATGAAAAGAACATAAATGCAATGATATCTAGTGGATCCATGTGGTTTATGAAAAGGACACACATGAAATGCCATCTAGTGGATCCATGTGGTTTATGAAAAGAACACACATGCAATGACATCTAGTGGATGCATGTCGTTTAGGAAAAGAATGCACATGCAATGATATCTAGTGGATCCATGTGGTTTATGAAAAGAACACACATGCAATGGCATCTAGTGTATCCATGTGGTTTATGAAAAGAACACACATGCAATGCATCTAGTGGATCCATGTGGTTTATGAAAATAACGGACATGCAATGACTCTAGTGGATCCATGTGGTTTATGAAAATAACAAACATGTAATGACATCTAGTGGATCCATGTGGTTTATTAACAGAACACATATGTAATGAGATCTAGTGGATACATGTTGTTTATGAAAAGAAAACATATGCAATTACTCTAGTAGATCCATGTGGTTTATGAAAATAACACACATGCAATGACATCTAGTGGATCCATGTCATTTAGGAAAAGAACACACATACAATGACATCTAGAGGATCCATGTGGTTTATGAAAAGAACACACATGTAATGACATGTAGTGGATCATTGTGGTTTATGAAAAGAACAAACATGCAATGACTCTAGTGGATCCATGTGGTTTATGAAAAGAACACACATGCAATGACATCTAGTGGATCCATGTGGTTTAGGAAAAGAACACACATGCAATGACTCTAATGGATCCATGTGCTTTATGAAAATAACACACATGTAATGGCATCTAGTGGATCCATGTGGTTTATGAAAATAAAACACATGCAATGACATCTAGTGGATCCATGTGGTTTATGAAAAGAATACACATGCAATGACATCTAGTGGATCCATGTGTTTTTGAAAATGATGGACATGCAATGACTCTAGTGGATCCATGTGGTTTATGAAAATAACACACATGCAATGACATCTAGTTGATCCGTGTCATTTACGAAAAGAACACACATGCAATGACATCTAGTGGATCCATGTGGTTTTTGAAAATAACACACATGTAATGACATCTAGTGGATACATGTGGTTTATGAAAAGAACAAACATGCAATGACTCTAGTGGATCCATGTGGTTTATCAAAAGAGCACACGTGCAATGACATCTAGTGAATCAATGTGGTTTAGGAAAAGAACACACATGCAAACACATCTAGTGGATCCATCTGGTTTATGAAAATAACACACATGCAATGCCATCTAGTGGATCCATGTGGTTTATGAAAAGAACACACATGCAATGACATATAGTGGATCCATGTGGTTTATGAAAATAAAACACATGCAATGACATCTAGTGTATCCATGTGGTTGATGAAAAGAACACACAAGCAATGAAATAGAGTGGATCCATGTGGTTTATGAAAAGAACAAACATGCAATGACATCTAGTGGATCCAAGTGGTTGATGAAAAGAACACACAAGAAATGACATATAGTGGATCCATGTGGTTTATGAAAAGAACACACATGCAATGACATCTAGTGGATACATGTGGTTTATGAAAAGAACACACAAGCAATGACTCTAGTGGATCAATGTGGTTTATGAAAAGAACACACATGCAATGACATCTAGTGGATTCATGTGGTTTATGAAAAGAACACACATGCAATGACATCTGGTGGATCCATATGGTTTATAAAAAGAACACACATGCAATGACATCTAGTGGATCCATGTGGTTTAGGAAAAGAACACACATGCAATGACATCTAGTGAATCCATGTTGTTTATGAAAATAACACACATGCAATGACATCTAGTGGATCCATGTGGTTTAGGAAAAGAACACACATGCAATTACATCTAGTGGATTCATGTGGTTTATGAAAATACACATGCAATGCATCTAGTGGATCCATGTGGTTTATCAAAAGAACACACGTGCAATGACATGTAGTGGATAAATGTGGTTTATGAAAAGAGCACAAATGCAATAACATCTAGTGGATCCATGTGGTTTATTAAAATAACACACATGTAATGAGATCTAGTGGATCCATGTGGTTTATGAAAAGAACAAACATGCAATGACTCTAGTGGATCCATGTGGTTTATCAAAAGAACATACATGCACTGACATCTAGTGGATAAATGTGGTTTATGAAAAGAACACAAATATAATAACATCTAGTGGATCCATGTGGTTTATGAAAAGGACACACATGCAATGCCATCTAGTGGATCCATGTGGTTTATGAAAAGAATAAACATGCAATGACTCTAGTGGATCCATCTGGTTTATCAAAAGAACACAGGTGCAATGACATCTAGTGGATCAATGTGGTTGAGGAAAAGAACACACCTGCAATGCCATCTAGTGGATCCATGTGGTTTATGAAAATAACACATGAAATGCCATCTAGTGGATGCATGTCGTTTAGAAAAAGATAACACATGCAATGACATCTAGTGTATCCATGTGGTTTATGAAAATAAAACACATGCAATGACATCTAGTGTATCCATGTGGTTGATGACAAGAACACACAAGCAATGACATATAGTGGATCCATGTGGCTTATGAAAAGAACACACATGCAATGACATCTAGTGGATACATGTGGTTTATGAAAAGAACACACATGCAATGACTCTAGTGGATCAATGTGGTTTATGAAAAGAACACACATGCAGTGACATCTAGTGGATCATGTGGTTTATGAAAAGAACACACATGCAATGACATCTAGTGGATCCATATGGTTTATAAAAAGAACACACATGCAATGACATCTAGTGGATCCATGTGGTTTAGGAAAAGAACATACATGCAATCACATCTAGTGGATCCATGTTGTTTATGAAAAGAACACACATGCAATGACATCTAGTGGATCCATGTGGTTTAGGAAAAGAACACACATGCAATTACATCTAGTGGATCCATGTGGTTTATGAAAATACATATGCAATGCATCTAGTGGATCCATGTGGTTTATGAAAATAAGACATGCAATGACTCTAGTGGATCCATGTGCTTTACAAAAATAACACACATGTAATGACATCTAGTGGATCCATGTGGTTTTTTAAAAGAACACACATGTAATGAGATCTAGTGGATCCATGTGGTTTATGAAAATAACAAACATGCAATGACTCTAGTGGCTCCATGTGGTTTATCAAAAGAACACACGTGCAATGACATGTAGTGGATAAATGTGGTTTATGAAAAGAACACAAATGCAAAAACATCTAGTGGATCCATGTGGTTTATGACAAGGACACACATGCAATGCCATCTAGTGGATCCATGTGGTTTATAAAAAGAACACACATGCAATGAAATCTAGTGGATGCATCTGGTTTATAAAAAGAACACACATGCAATGACATCTAGTGGATCCACGTGGTTTATGGAAAAGAACACACATGCAATGACATCAAATGTATGCATGTCGTTTAGGAAAAGAACACACATTCAATGACATCTAGTGGATCCATGTGGTTTATGAAAATAAAACACATGAAATGACATCTAGTGTATCCATGTGGTTGATGAAAAGAACACACAAGCAATGACATCTAATGGATACATGTGGTTCATGAAAATAACACACATGCAATGACTCTAGTGGATCAATGTGGTTTATGAAAAGAACACACATGCAATGACATCTAGTGGATTCATGTGGTTTATGAAAAGAACACACATGAAATGACATCTAGTGGATCCATCTGGTTTATAAAAAGAACACACATGCAATTACAACTAGTGGATCCATGTGGTTTTGGAAAAGAACAGACATGCAATGACATCTAGTGGATCCAAGTGGTTTATGAAAAGAACACACATGCAATGACTCTAGTGGATCCATGAGCTTTATGAAAATAACACACATGTAATGACATCTAGTGGATCCATTTGGTTTATTAAAAGAACACACACGTAATGAGATCTACTGGATCCATGTGGTTTATGAAAAGAACAAACATGCAATGACTCTAGTGGATCCATGTGGTTTATCAAAAGAACACACGTGCAATGACATCTAGTGGATAAATGTGGTTTATGAAAAGAACGCAAATGCAATAACATCTAGTGGATCCATGTGGTTTATGAAAAGGACACACATGAAATGCCATCTAGTGGATCCATGTGGTTTATGAAAAGAACACACATGCAATGACATCTAGTGGATGCATGTCGTTTAGGAAAAGAATGCACATGCAATGATATCTAGTGGATCCATGTGGTTTATGAAAAGAACACACATGCAATGGCATCTAGTGTATCCATGTGGTTTATGAAAAGAACACACATGCAATGCATCTAGTGGATCCATGTGGTTTATGAAAATAACGGACATGCAATGAATCTAGTGGATCCATGTGGTTTATGAAAATAACAAACATGTAATGACATCTAGTGGATCCATGTGGTTTATTAACAGAACACATATGTAATGAGATCTAGTGGATACATGTTGTTTATGAAAATAACACATATGTAATTACTCTAGTGGATCCATGTGGTTTATGAAAGTAACACACATGCAATGACATCTAGTGGATCCATGTCATTTAGCAAAATAACACACATACAATGACATCTAGTGGATCCATGTGGTTTATGAAAAGAACACACATGTAATGACATCTAGTGGATCACTGTGGTTTATGAAAAGAACAAACATGCAATGACTCTAGTGGATCCATGTGGTTTATGAAAAGAGCACACATGCAATGACATCTAGTGGATCCATGTGGTTTAGGAAAAGAACACACATGCAATGACATCTAGTGGATCCATGTGGTTTATAAAAAGAACACACATGTAGTGACATCTAGTGGATCCATGTGGTTTAGGAAAATAACACTCATGGAATGACATCTAGTGGATCCATGTGGTTTATGAAAAGAATACACATGCAATGACATCTAGTGGATCCATGTGGTTTTTTAAAATAATAGAGATTCAATGACTCTAGTGGATCCATGTGGTTTATGAAAATAACACACATGCAATGACATCTAGTGGATCCGTGTCATTTAGGAAAAGAACACACATGCAATGACATCTAGTGGATCCATGTAGTTTACGAAAATAACACACATGTAATGACATCTAGTGGATCCATGTGGTTTATGAAAAGAACAAACATGCCATGACTCTAGTGGATCCATGTTGTTTATCAAAAGAGCACACGTGCAATGACATCTAGTGAATCAATGTGGTTTAGGAAAAAAACACACATGCAAACACATCTTGTGGATCCATCTGATTTATGAAAATAACACACATGCAATGCCATCTAGTGGATCCATGTGGTTTATGAAAAGAACACACATGCAATGACATCTAGTGGATTCATGTGGTTTATGAAAATAAAACACATGCAATGACATCTAGTGTATCCATGTGGTTGATGAAAAGAACACACAAGCAATGAAATAGAGTGGATCCATGTGGTTTATGAAAAGAACAAACATGCAATGACATCTAGTGGATCCAAGTGGTTTATGAAAAGAACACACATGTAATGACATCTAGTGGATCAATGTGGTTTATGAAAAGAACAAACATGCAATGACTCTAGTGGATACATGTGGTTTATCAATAGAACACATGTGCAATGACATCTAGTGAATCAATGTGGTTTAGGAAAAGAACACACATGCAAACACATCTGGTGGATCCATGTGGTCTATCAAAAGAACACACATGTAATGATATCTAGTGGATCCATGTGGTTTATCAAAAGAACACACGTGCAATGACATCTAGTGGATAAATGTGTTTTATGAAAAGAACACAAATGCAATAACATCTAGTGGATCCATGTGGTTTATGAAAAGGACACACATGCAATGCCATCTAGTGGATCCATGTGGTTTATGAAAAGAACAAACATGCAATGACTCAAGTGGATCCATGTGGTTTATTAAAAGAACACACGTGCAATGGCATCTAGTGGATCAATGTTGTTTAGGAAAAGAACACACATGCAATGCCATCTAGTGGATCCATGTGGTTTATGAAAAGAACACACATGAAATGCCATCTAGTGGATGCATGTCGTTTAGGAAAAGAACACACATGCAATGACATCTAGTGTATCCATGTGGTTTATGAAAATAAAACACATGCAATGAAATCTAGTGTATCCATGTGGTTGATGAAAAGAACACACAAGAAATGACATATAGTGGATCCATGTGGTCTATCAAAAGAACACACATGTAATGACATCTAGTGGATACATGTGGTTTATGAAAAGAACACACATGCAATGACTCTAGTGGATCAATTTGGTTTATGAAAAGAACACACATGCAATGACATCTACTGGATCCATGTGGTTTAGGAAGAGAACACACATGCAATGACATCTAGTGGATCCAAGTTGTTTATGAAAAGAACACACATGCAATGACATCTAGTGGATCCATGTGGTTTAGGAAAAGAACACACATGCAATTACATCTAGTGGATCCATGTGGTTTATGAAAATACACATGAAATGCATCTAGTGGATCCATGTGATTTATGAAAATAACAGACATGCAATGACTCTAGTGGATCCGTGTGGTTTATGAAAATAACACACATGTAATGACATCTAGTGGATCCATCTGGTTTATTAAAAGAACACACATGTAATGAGATTTAGTGGATATGTGGTTTATGAAAAGAACAAACATGCAATGACTCTAGTGGATTCATGTGGTTTATCAAAAGAACACACGTGCAATGACATCTAGTAGATAAATGTGGTTTATGAAAAGAACACAAATGCAATAACATCTAGTGGATCCATGTGGTTTATAAAAAGGACACACTTGTAATGCCATATAGTGGATCCATGTGGTTTTTGAAAAGAACAAACATGCAATGACTCTACTGGATCGATGTGGTTTGTCAAAAGAACACACGTGCAATGACATCTAGTGAATCAATGTGGTTTAGGAAAGGAAAACACATGCAAACACATCTAGTGGATCCATCTGGTTTATGAAAAGAACACTTATGCAATGACATCTAGTGTATCCATGTGGTTTATGAAAATAAAACACATGCAATGACATCTAGTGTATCCATGTGGTTTATGAAAAGAACACACAAGCAATGACATATAGTGGATCCATGTGGTTTATCAAAAGAACACACATGCAATGACATCTAGTGGATACATGTGGTTTATGAAAAGAACACACATGCAATGACTCTAGTGGATCAATGTGGTTTATGAAAAGAACACACATGCAATGACATCTAGTGGATTCATTTGGTTTATGAAAACAACACACATGCAATGACATCTAGTGGATCCATCTGGTTTATAAAAAGAACACACATGCAATGACATCTAGTCGATCCATGTGGTTTAGGAAAAGAACACACATGCAACGACATCTAGTGGATCCATGTGGTTTATGAAAAGGACACACATCCAATACCATCTAGTGGATCCATGTGCTTTATGAAAAGAACAAACATGCAATGACTCTAGTGGATCCATGTGGTTTATCAAAAGAACACACGTGCAATCACATCTAGTGGATCAATGTGGTTTAAGAAAAGAACACACATGCAATGCCATCTAGTGGATCCATGTGGTTTATGAAAAGAACACACATGAAATGCCATCTAGTGGATGCATGTCGTTTAGGAAAAGAACACACATGCAGTGACATCTAGTGTATCCATGTGGTTTATGAAAATAAAACACATGCAATGACATCTAGTGTATCCATGTGGTTGATGAAAAGAACACACAAGAAATGACATATAGTGGATCCATGTGGTTTATGAAAAGAAAACACATGCAATGACATCTAGTGGATACATGTGGTTTATGAAAAGAACACACATGCAATGCATCTAGTGGATCGATGTGGTTTATGAAAAGAACACACATGCAATGTCATCTAGTGGATGCATGTCATTTAGGAAAAGAACACACATGCAATGACATCTAGTGGATGCATGTCGTTTAGGAAAAGTACACACATGCAATGACATCTAGTGGATCCATGTGGTTTATGAAAATAAAACACATGCAATGACATCTAGTGTATCCATGTGGTTGATGAAAAGAACGCACAAGCAATGACATATAGTGGATCCATGTGGTTTATCAAAAGAACACACATGCAATGACATCTAGTGGATACATGTGGTTTATGAAAAGAACACACATGCAATGACTCTAGTGGATCAATGTGGTTTATGAAAAGAACACACATGCAATGACATCTAGTGGATCATGTGGTTTATGAAAAGAACACACATGCAATGACATCTGGTGGATCCATCTGGTTTATAAAAAGAACACACATGCAATGGCATCTAGTGGTTCCATGTGGTTTAGGAAAAGAACATACATGCAATCACATCTAGTGGATCCATGTTGTGTATGAAAAGAACACACATGCAATGACATCTAGTGGATCCATGTGGTTTAGGAAAAGAACACACATGCAATTACATATAGTGGATCCATGTGGTTTATGAAAATACATATGCAATGCATCTAGTGGATCCATGTGGTTTATGAAAATAAGACATGCAATGACTCTAGTGGATCCATGTGCTTTACAAAAATAACACACATGTAATGACATCTAGTGGATCCATGTGGTTTTTTAAAAGAACACACATGTAATGAGATCTAGTGGATCCATGTGGTTTATGAAAATAACAAACATGCAATGACTCTAGTGGCTCCATGTGGTTTATCAAAAGAACACACGTGCAATGACATGTAGTGGATAAATGTGGTTTATGAAAAGAACACAAATGCAAAAACATCTAGTGGATCCATGTGGTTTATGAAAAGGACACACATGCAATGCCATCTAGTGGATCCTTGTGGTTTATAAAAAGAACACACATGCAATGACATCTAGTGGATGCATCTGGTTTATAAAAAGAACACACATGCAATGACATCTAGTGGATCCACGTGGTTTATGGAAAAGAACACACATGCAATGACATCAAATGTATGCATGTCGTTTAGGAAAAGAACACACATGCAATGACATCTAGTGGATCCATGTGGTTTATGAAAATAAAACACATGAAATGACATCTAGTGAATCCATGTGGTTGATGAAAAGAACACACAAGCAATGACATCTAATGGATACATGTGGTTCATGAAAATAACACACATGCAATGACTCTAGTGGATCAATGTGGTTTATGAAAAGAACACACATGCAATGACATCTAGTGGATTCACGTGGTTTATGAAAAGAACACACATGAAATGACATCTAGTGGATCCATCTGGTTTATAAAAAGAACACACATGCAATTACAACTAGTGGATCCATGTGGTTTTGGAAAAGAACAGACATGCAATGACATCTAGTGGATCCAAGTGGTTTATGAAAAGAACACACATGCAATGACTCTAGTGGATCCATGTGCTTTATGAAAATAACACACATGTAATGACATCATATGTATGCATGTCGTTTAGGAAAAGAACACACATGCAATGACATCTAGTGGATCCATGTGGTTTATGAAAATAAAGCACATGAAATGACATCTAGTGTATCCATGTGGTTGATGAAAAGAACACACAAGCAATGACATCTAATGGATACATGTGGTTCATGAAAATAACACACATGCAATGACTCTAGTGGATCAATGTGGTTTATGAAAAGAACACACATGCAATGACATCTAGTGGATTCATGTGGTTTATGAAAAGAACACACATGAAATGACATCTAGTGGATCCATCTGGTTTATAAAAAGAACACACATGCAATCACAACTAGTGGATCCATGTGGTTTTGGAAAAGAACAGACATGCAATGACATCTAGTGGATCCAAGTGGTTTATGAAAAGAACACACATGCAATGACTCTAGTGGATCCATGTGCTTTATGAAAATAACACACATGTAATGACATCTAGTGGATCCATTTGGTTTATTAAAAGAACACACACGTAATGAGATCTACTGGATCCATGTGGTTTATGAAAAGAACAAACATGCAATGACTCTAGTGGATCCATGTGGTTTATCAAAAGAACACACGTGCAATGACATCTAGTGGATAAATGTGGTTTATGAAAAGAACGCAAATGCAATAACATCTAGTGGATCCATGTGGTTTATGAAAAGGACACTCATGAAATGGCATCTAGTGGATCCATGTGGTTTATGAAAAGAACACACATGCAATGACATCTAGTGGATGCATGTCGTTTAGGAAAAGAATGCACATGCAATGATATCTAGTGGATCCATGTGGTTTATGAAAAGAACACACATGCAATGGCATCTAGTGTATCCATGTGGTTTATGAAAAGAACACACATGCAATGCATCTAGTGGATCCATGTGGTTTATGAAAATAACGGACATGCAATGACTCTAGTGGATCCATGTGGTTTATGAAAATAACAAACATGTAATGACATCTAGTGGATCCATGTGGTTTATTAACAGAACACATATGTAATGAGATCTAGTGGATACATGTTGTTTATGAAAAGAACACACATACAATGACATCTAGTGGATCCGTGTCATTTAGGAAAAGAACACACATACAATGACATCTAGAGGATCCATGTGGTTTATGAAAAGAACACACATGTAATGACATGTAGTGGATCATTGTGGTTTATGAAAAGAACAAACATGCAATGACTCTAGTGGATCCATGTGGTTTATGAAAAGAGCACACATGCAATGACATCTAGTGGATCCATGTGGTTTAGGAAAAGAACACACATGCAATGACATCTAGTGGATCCATGTGGTTTATAAAAAGAACACACATGTAGTGACATCTAGTGGATCCATGTGGTTTAGGAAAATAACACTCATGCAATGACATCCAGTGGATCCATGTGGTTTATGAAAAGAATACACATGCAATGACATCTAGTGGATCCATGTGATTTTTTAAAATAATAGAGATGCAATGACTCTAGTGGATCCATGTGGTTTATGAAAATAACAAACATGCAATGACATCTAGTGGATCCGTGTCATTTAGGAAAAGAACACACATGCAATGACATCTAGTGGATCCATGTGGTTTACGACAATAACACACATGTAATGACATCTAGTGGATCCATGTGGTTTATGAAAAGAACAAACATGCCATGACTCTAGTGGATCCATGTGGTTTATCAAAAGAGCACACGTGCAATGACATCTAGTGAATCAATGTGGTTTAGGAAAAGAACACACATGCAAACACATCTAGTGGATCCATCTGATTTATGAAAATAACACACATGCAATGCCATCTAGTGGATCCATGTGGTTTATGAAAAGAACACACATGCAATGACATCTAGTGGATTCATGTGGTTTATGAAAATAAAACACATGCAATGACATCTAGTGTATCCATGTGGTTGATGAAAAGAACACACAAGCAATGAAATAGAGTGGATCCATGTGGTTTATGAAAAGAACAAACATGCAATGACATCTAGTGGATCCAAGTGGTTTATGAAAAGAACACACATGTAATGACATCTAGTGGATCCATGTGGTTTATGAAAAGAACAAACATGCAATGACTCTAGTGGATACATGTGGTTTATCAATAGAACACACGTGCAATGACATCTAGTGAATCAATGTGGTTTAGGAAAAGAACACACATGCAAACACATCTAGTGGATCCATCTTGTTTATGAAAAGAACACACATGCAATGCCATCTATTGGATCCATGTGGTTTATGAAAAGAACACACATGCAATGACATCTAATGGATGCATGCCGTTTAGGAAAAGAATACACATGCAATGACATCTGGTGGATCCATGTGGTTTATGAAAATAAAACACATGAAATGACATCTAGTGTATCCATGTGGTTGATGAAAAGAACACACAAGCAATGACATCTAATGGATACATGTGGTTCATGAAAATAACACACATGCAATGGCTCTAGTGGGTCAATGTGGTTTATGAAAAGAACACACATGCAATGACATCTAGTGGATTCTTGTGGTTTATGAAAAGAACACACATGAAATGACATCTCGTGGATCCATCTGGTTTATAAAAAGAACACACATGCAATGACATCTAGTGGATCCATGTGGTTTAGGAAAAGAACAGACATGCAATGACATCTAGTGGATCGAAGTGGTTTATGAAAAGAACACACATGCAATGACTCTAGTGGATCCATGTGCTTTATGAAAATAACACACATGTAATGACATCTAGTGGATCCATTTGGTTTATTAAAAGAACACACATGTAATGAGATCTAGTGGATCCATGTGGTTTATGAAAAGAACAAACATGCAATGACTCTAGTGGATCCATGTGGTTTATCAAAAGAACACACGTGCAATGACATCTAGTGGATAAATGACGTTTAGGAAAAGAACGCACATGCAATGATATCTAGTGGATCCATGTGGTTTATTAAAAGAACACACATGCAATGGCATCTAGTGTATCCATGTGGTTTATGAAAAGAACACACATGCAATGCATCTAGTGGATCCATGTGGTTTATGAAAATAACAGACATGCAATGACTCTAGTGGATCCATGTGGTTTATGAAAATAACAAACATGTAATGACATCTAGTGGATAAATGTGGTTTATGAAAAGAACACAAATGCAATAACATCTAGTGGATCCATGTAGTTTATGAAAGGGACACACATGCAATGCCATCTAGTGGATCCATGTGGTTTATGAAAAGAACACACATGCAATGAAATCTACTGGATGCATGTCGTTTAGGAAAAGAACGCACATGCAATGATATCTAGTGGATCCATGTGGTTTATGAAAAGAACACACATGCAATGGCATCTAGTGTATCCATGTGGTTTATGAAAAGAACACACATGCAATGCATCTAGTGGATCCATGTGGTTTATGAAAATAATAGACATGTAATGACTCTAGTGGATCGATGTGGTTTATGAAAATAACAAACATGTAATGACATCTAGTGGATCCATGTGGTTTATTAACAGAACACATATGTAATGAGATCTAGTGGATACATGTTGTTTATGAAAAGAACACACATGAAATGACTCTAGTGGATCCATGTGGTTTATGAAAATAACACACATGCAATGACATCTAGTGGATCCATGTCATTTAGGAAAAGAACACACATACAATGAAATCTAGTGGATCCATGTGGTTTATGAAAAGAACACACATGCAATGCCATGTAGTGGATCCATGTGGTTTATGAAAAGAACACACATGCAATGCCATCTAGTGGATGCATGTCGTTTAGGAAAAGAACACACATGCAATGGCATCTAGTGTATCCATGTGGTTTATGAAAATAAAACACATGCAATCACATCTAGTGTATCCATGTGGTTGATGAAAAGAACACACAAGCAATGACATATAGTGGATCCATGTGGTTTATCAAAAGAACACACATGCAATGACATCTAGTGGATACATGTGGTTTATGAAAAGAACACACATGCAATGACTCTAGTGGATCAATGTGGTTTATGAAAAGAACACACATGCAATGAGATCTAGTGGATTCATTTGGTTTATGAAAAGAACACACATGCAATGACATCTATTGGATCCATCTAGTTTATAAAAAGAACACACATGCAATGACATCTAGTGGATCCATGTGGTTTAGGAAAACAACACACATGCAATGACATCTAGTGGATCCATGTTGTTTATGAAAAGAACACACATGAAATGACATATAGTGGATCCATGTGGTTTAGGAAAAGAACACACATGCAATCACATCTAGTGGATCCATGTGGTTTATGAAAATACGCATGAAATGCATCTAGTGGATCCATGTGGTTTATGAAAATAACAGACATGCAATGACTCTAGTGGATCCATGTGGTTTATAAAAATAACACACATGTAATGACATCTAGTGGATGCATGTGGTTTATTAAAAGAACACACATGTAATGAGATATAGTGGATCCATGTGGTTTATGAAAGCAACAAACATGCAATGACTCTAGTGGATTCATGTGGTTTATCAAAAGAACACACGTGCAATGACATCTAGTGGATAAATGTGGTTTATGAAAAGAACACAAATGCAATAACATCTAGTGGATCCATGTGGTTTATGAAAAGGACACACATGCAATGCCATATAGTGGATCCATGTGGTTTATGAAAAGAACAAACATGCAATGACTCTAGTGGATCCATGTGGTTTATCAAAAGAACACATGTGCAATGACATCTAGTGAATCAATGTGGTTTAGGAAAAGAACACACATGCAAACACATCTAGTGGATCCATCTGGTTTATGAAAAGAACACACATGCAATGCCATCTAGTGGATCCATGTGGTTTATGAAAAGAACACACATGCAATGCCATCTAGTGGATGCATGTCGTTTAGGAAAAGAACACACATTTAATGACATCTAGTGTATCCATGTGGTTTATGAAAATAAAACACATGCAATGACATCTAGTGTATCCATGTGGTTGATGAAAAGAACACACAAGCAATGACATATAGTGGATCCATGTGGTTAATCAAAAGAACACACATGCAATGACATCTAGTGGATACATGTGCTTTATGAAAAGAACACACATGCAATGACTCTAGTGGATCAATGTGGCTTATGAAAAGAACACACATGCAATGACATCTAGTGGATTCTTGTTGTTTATGAAAAGAACACACATGAAATGACATCTAGTGGATCCATCTGGTTTATAAAAAGAACACACATGCAATGACTTCTAGTGGATCCATGTGGTTTAGGAAAAGAATAGACATGCAATGACATCTAGTGGATCGAAGTGGTTTATGAAAAGAACACACATGCAAATGACTCTAGTGGATCCATGTGCTTTATGAAAATAACACACATGTAATGACATATAGTGGATCCATTTGGTTTATTAAAAGAACACACATGTAATGAGATCTAGTGGATCCATGTGGTTTATGAAAAGAACAAACATGCAATGACTCTAGTGGATCCATGTGGTTTATCAAAAGAACACACGTGCAATGACATCTAGTGGATAAATGTGGTTTATGAAAAGAACACAAATGCAATAACATCTAGTGGATCCATGTGGTTTATGAAAAGGACACACATGCAATGCCATCTAGTGGATCCATGTGCTTTATGAAAAGAACAAACATGCAATGACATCTAGTGGATCGAAGTGGTTTATGAAAAGAACACACATGCAATGACTCTAGTGGATCCATGTGCTTTATGAAAATAACACACATGTAATGACATCTAGCGGATCCATTTGGTTTATTAAAAGAACACACATGTAAAGAGATCTAGTGGATCCATGTGGTTTATGAAAAGAACAAACATGCAATGACTCTAGTGGATCCATGTGGTTTATCAAAAGAACACACGTGCAATGACATCTAGTGGATAAATGTGGTTTATGAAAAGAACACAAATGCAATAACATCTAGTGGATCCATGTGGTTTATGAAAAGGACACACATGCAATGCCATCTAGTGGATCCATGTGGTTTATGAAAAGAACACACATGCAATGAAATCTAGTGGATGCATGTCGTTTAGGAAAAGAACGCACATGCAATGATATCTAGTGGATCCATGTGGTTTATGAAAAGAACACACATGCAATGGCATCTAGTGTATCCATGTGGTTTATGAAAAGAACACACATGCAATGCATCTAGTGGATGCATGTGGTTTATGAAAATAATAGACATGCAATGACTCTAGTGGATTCATGTGGTTTATCAAAAGAACACACGTGCAATGACATCTAGTGGATAAATGTGGTTTATGAAAAGAACACGAATGCAATAACATCTAGTGGATCCATGTGGTTTATGAAAAGGACACACATGCAATGCCATATAGTGGATCCATGTGGTTTATGAAAAGAACAAACATGCACTGACTCTACTGAATCCATGTGGTTTATCAAAAGAACACATGCAATGACATCTAGTGAATCAATGTGGTTTAGGAAAAGAACACACATGCAAACACATCTAGTGGATCCATCTGGTTTATGAAAAGAACACACATGCAATTCCATCTAGTGGATCCATGTGGTTTATGAAAAGAACACACATGCAATGCCATCTAGTGGATGCATGTCGTTTAGGAAAAGAACACACATGCAATGACATCTAGTGTATCCATGTGGTTTATGAAAATAAAACACATGCAATGACATCTAGTGTATCCATGTGGTTGATGAAAAGAACATACAAACAATGACATATAGTGGATCCATGTGGTTTATCAAAAGAACACACATGCAATGACATCTAGTGGATACATGTGCTTTATGAAAAGAACACACATGCAATGACTCTAGTGGATCAATGTGGTTTATGAAAAGAACACACATGCAATGACATCTAGTGGATTCTTGTTGTTTATGAAAAGAACACACATGAAATGACATCTAGTGGATCCATCTGGTTTATAAAAAGAACACACATGCAATGACATCTAGTGGATCCATGTGGTTTAGGAAAAGAACAGCCATGCAATGACATCTAGTGGATCGAAGTGGTTTATGAAAAGAACACACATGCAAATGACTCTAGTGGATCCATGTGCTTTATGAAAATAACACACATGTAATGACATCTAGTGGATCCATTTGGTTTATTAAAAGAACACACATGTAATGAGATCTAGTGGATCCATGTGGTTTATGAAAAGAACAAACATGCAATGACTCTAGTGGATCCATGTGGTTTATCAAAAGAACACGCGTGCAATGACATCTAGTGGATAAATGTGGTTTATGAAAAGAACACAAATGCAATAACATCTAGTGGATCCATGTGGTTTATGAAAAGGACACACATGCAATGCCATCTAGTGGATCCATGTGCTTTATGAAAAGAACAAACATGCAATGACATCTAGTGGATCGAAGTGGTTTATGAAAAGAACACACATGCAATGACTCTAGTGGATCCATGTGCTTTATGAAAATAACACACATGTAATGACATCTAGCGGATCCATTTGGTTTATTAAAAGAACACACATGTAAAGAGATCTAGTGGATCCATGTGGTTTATGAAAAGAACAAACATGCAATGACTCTAGTGGATCCATGTGGTTTATCAAAAGAACACACGTGCAATGACATCTAGTGGATAAATGTGGTTTATGAAAAGAACACAAATGCAATAACATCTAGTGGATCCATGTGGTTTATGAAAAGGACACATGCAATGCCATCTAGTGGATCCATGTGGTTTATGAAAAGAACACACATGGAATGAAATCTAGTGGATGCATGTCGTTTAGGAAAAAAGAACATGCAATGATATCTAGTGGATCCATGTGGTTTATGAAAAGAACACACATGCAATGGCATCTAGTGTATCCATGTGGTTTATGAAAAGAACACACATGCAATGCATCTAGTGGATGCATGTGGTTTATGAAAATAATAGACATGCAATGACTCTAGTGGATTCATGTGGTTTATCAAAAGAACACACGTGCAATGACATCTAGTGGATAAATGTGGTTTATGAAAAGAACACGAATGCAATAACATCTAGTGGATCCATGTGGTTTATGAAAAGGACACACATGCAATGCCATATAGTGGATCCATGTGGTTTATGAAAAGAACAAACATGCACTGACTCTACTGAATCCATGTGGTTTATCAAAAGAACACATGTGCAATGACATCTAGTGAATCAATGTGGTTTAGGAAAAGAACACACATGCAAACACATCTAGTGGATCCATCTGGTTTATGAAAAGAACACACATGCAATTCCATCTAGTGGATCCATGTGGTTTATGAAAAGAACACACATGCAATGCCATCTAGTGGATGCATGTCGTTTAGGAAAAGAACACACATGCAATGACATCTAGTGTATCCATGTGGTTTATGAAAATAAAGCACATGCAATGACATCTAGTGTATCCATGTGGTTGATGAAAAGAACATACAAACAATGACATATAGTGGATCCATGTGGTTTATCAAAAGAACACATGCAATGACATCTAGTGGATACATGTGCTTTATGAAAAGAACACACATGCAATGACTCTAGTGGATCAATGTGGTTTATGAAAAGAACACACATGCAATGACATCTAGTGGATTCTTGTTGTTTATGAAAAGAACACACATGAAATGACATCTAGTGGATCCATCTGGTTTATAAAAAGAACACACATGCAATGACATCTAGTGGATCCATGTGGTTTAGGAAAAGAACAGCCATGCAATGACATCTAGTGGATCGAAGTGGTTTATGAAAAGAACACACATGCAAATGACTCTAGTGGATCCATGTGCTTTATGAAAATAACACACATGTAATGACATCTAGTGGATCCATTTGGTTTATTAAAAGAACACACATGTAATGAGATCTAGTGGATCCATGTGGTTTATGAAAAGAACAAACATGCAATGACTCTAGTGGATCCATGTGGTTTATCAAAAGAACACGCGTGCAATGACATCTAGTGGATAAATGTGGTTTATGAAAAGAACACAAATGCAATAACATCTAGTGGATCCATGTGGTTTATGAAAAGGACACACATGCAATGCCATCTAGTGGATCCATGTGCTTTATGAAAAGAACAAACATGCAATGACATCTAGTGGATCGAAGTGGTTTATGAAAAGAACACACATGTAATGACTCTAGTGGATCCATGTGCTTTATGAAAATAACACACATGTAATGACATCTAGTGGATCCATTTGGTTTATTAAAAGAACACACATGTAATGAGATCTAGTGGATCCATGTGGTTTATGAAAAGAACAAACATGCAATGACCCTAGTGGATCCATGTGGTTTATCAAAAGAACACACGTGCAATGACATCTAGTGGATAAATGTGGTTTATGAAAAGAACACAAATGCAATAACATCTAGTGGATCCATGTGGTTTATGAAAAGGACACACATGCAATGCCATCTAGTGGATCCATGTGGTTTATGAAAAGAACACACATGCAATGAAATCTAGTGGATGCATGTCGTTTAGGAAAAGAACGCACATGCAATGATATCTAGTGGATCCATGTGGTTTATGAAAAGAACACACATGCAATGGCATCTAGTGTATCCATGTGGTTTATGAAAAGAACACACATGCAATGCATCTAGTGGATCCATGTGGTTTATGAAAATAATAGACATGCAATGACTCTAGTGGATTCATGTGGTTTATCAAAAGAACACACGTGCAATGACATCTAGTGGATAAATGTGGTTTATGAAAAGAACACAAATGCAATAACATCTAGTGGATCCATGTGGTTTATGAAAAGGACACACATGCAATGCCATATAGTGGATCCATGTGGTTTATGAAAAGAACAAACATGCACTGACTCTACTGAATCCATGTGGTTTATCAAAAGAACACATGTGCAATGACATCTAGTGAATCAATGTGGTTTAGGAAAAGAACACACATGCAAACACATCTAGTGGATCCATCTGGTTTATGAAAAGAACACACATGCAATTCCATCTAGTGGATCCATGTGGTTTATGAAAAGAACACACATGCAATGCCATCTAGTGGATGCATGTCGTTTAGGAAAAGAACACACATGCAATGACATCTAGTGTATCCATGTGGTTTATGAAAATAAAACACATGCAATGACATCTAGTGTATCCATGTGGTTGATGAAAAGAACATACAAACAATGACATATAGTGGATCCATGTGGTTTATCAAAAGAACACACATGCAATGACATCTAGTGGATACATGTGCTTTATGAAAAGAACACACATGCAATGACTCTAGTGGATCAATGTGGTTCATGAAAAGAACACACATGCAATGACATCTAGTGGATTCTTGTTGTTTATGAAAAGAACACACATGAAATCACATCTAGTGGATCCATCTGGTTTATAAAAAGAACACACATCCAATGACATCTAGTGGATCCATGTGGTTTAGGAAAAGAACAGCCATGCAATGACATCTAGTGGATCGAAGTGGTTTATGAAAAGAACACACATGCAAATGACTCTAGTGGATCCATGTGCTTTATGAAAATAACACACATGTAATGACATCTACTGGATCCATTTGGTTTATTAAAAGAACACACATCTAATGAGATCTAGTGGATCCATGTGGTTTATGAAAAGAACAAACATGCAATGACTCTAGTGGATCCATGTGGTTTATCAAAAGAACACGCGTGCAATGACATCTAGTGGATAAATGTGGTTTATGAAAAGAACACAAATGCAATAACATCTAGTGGATCCATGTGGTTTATGAAAAGGACACACATGCAATGCCATCTAGTGGATCCATGTGCTTTATGAAAAGAACAAACATGCAATGACATCTAGTGGATCGAAGTGGTTTATGAAAAGAACACACATGTAATGACTCTAGTGGATCCATGTGCTTTATGAAAATAACACACATGTAATGACATCTAGTGGATCCATTTGGTTTATTAAAGAACACACATGTAATGAGATCTAGTGGATCCATGTGGTTTATGAAAAGAACAAACATGCAATGACTCTAGTGGATCCATGTGGTTTATCAAAAGAACACACGTGCAATGACATCTAGTGGATAAATGTGGTTTATGAAAAGAACACAAATGCAATAACATCTAGTGGATCCATGTGGTTTATGAAAAGGACACACATGCAATGCCATCTAGTGGATCCATGTGGTTTATGAAAAGAACACACATGCAATGACATCTAGTGGATGCATGTCGTTTAGGAAAAGAACGCACATGCAATGATATCTAGTGGATCCATGTGGTTTATTAAAAGAACACACATGCAATGGCATCTAGTGTATCCATGTGGTTTATGAAAAGAACACACATGCAATGCATCTAGTGGATCCATGTGGTTTATGAAAATAACAGACATGCAATGACTCTAGTGGTTCCATGTGGTTTATGAAAATAACAAACATGTAATGACATCTAGTGGATAAATGTGGTTTATGAAAAGAACACAAATGCAATAACATCTAGTGGATCCATGTGGTTTATGAAAAGGACACACATGCAATGCCATCTAGTGGATCCATGTGGTTTATGAAAAGAACACACTTGCAATGAAATCTAGTGGATGCATGTCGTTTAGGAAAAGAACACACATGCAATGATATCTAGTGGATCCATGTGGTTTATGAAAAGAACACACATGCAATGGCATCTAGTGTATCCATGTGGTTTATGAAAAGAACACACATGCAATGCATCTAGTGGATCCATCTGGTTTATGAAAATAATAGACATGCAATGACTCTAGTGGTTCGATGTGGTTTATGAAAATAACAAACATGTAATGACATCTAGTGGATCCATGTGGTTTATTAACAGAACACATATGTAATGAGATCTAGTGGATACATGTTGTTTATGAAAAGTACACACATGAAATGACTCTAGTGGATCCATGTGGTTTATGAAAATAACACACATGCAATGACATCTAGTGGATCCATGTCATTTAGGAAAAGAACACACATACAATGAAATCTAGTGGATCCATGTGGTTTATGAAAAGAACACACATGCAATGCGATGTAGTGGATCCATGTGGTTTATGAAAAGAACACACATGCAATGCCATCTAGTGGATGCATGTCGTTTAGGAAAAGAACACACATGCAATGGCATCTAGTGTATCCATGTGGTTTATGAAAATAAAACACATGCAATGACATCTAGTGTATCCATGTGGTTGATGAAAAGAACACACAAGCAATGACATATAGTGGATCCATGTGGTTTATCAAAAGAACACACATGCAATGACATCTAGTGGATACATGTGGTTTATGAAAAGAACACACATGCAATGACTCTAGTGGATCAATGTGGTTTATGAAAAGAACACACATGCAATGACATCTAGTGGATTCATTTGGTTTATGAAAAGAACACACATGCAATGACATCTAGTGGATCCATCTGGTTTATAAAAAGAACACACATGCAATGACATCTAGTGTATCCATGTGGTTGATGAAAAGAACACACAAGCAATGACATCTAATGGATACATGTGGTTCATGAAAAGAACACACATGCAATGACTCTAGTGGATCAATGTGGTTTATGAAAATAACACACATGCAATTACATCTAGTGGATCCATGTGGTTTATGAAAATACGCATGAAATGCATCTAGTGGATCCATGTGGTTTATGAAAATAACAGACATGCAATGACTCTAGTGGATCCATGTGGTTTATAAAAATAACACACATGTAATGACATCTAGTGGATGCATGTGGTTTATTAAAAGAACACACATGTAATGAGATATAGTGGATCCATGTGGATTATGAAAACAACAAACATGCAATGACTCTAGTGGATTCATGTGGTTTATCAAAAGAACACACGTGCAATGACATCTAGTGGATAAATGTGGTTTATGAAAAGAACACAAATGCAATAACATCTGGTGGATCCATGTGGTTTATGAAAAGGACACACATGCAATGCCATATAGTGGATCCATGTGGTTTATGAAAAGAACAAACATGCACTGACTCTACTGGATCTATGTGGTTTATCAAAAGAACACACGTGCAATGACATCTAGTGAATCAATGTGGTTTAGAAAAAGAACACACATGCAAACACATCTAGTGGATCCATCTGGTTTATGAAAAGAACACACATGCAATGCCATCTAGTGGATCCATGTGGTTTATGAAAAGAACACACATGCAATGCCATCTAGTGGATGCATGTCGTTTAGAAAAAAGAACACACATGCAATGACATCTAGTGTATCCATGTGGTTTATGAAAATAAAACACATGCAATGACATCTAGTGTATCCATGTGGTTGATGAAAAGAACACACAAGCAATGACATATAGTGAATCCATGTGGTTTATCAAAAGAACACACATGCAATGCCATCTAGTGGATCCATGTTGTCACATCCCAAGATTTTCCAAATCTTGTAATGTGAACAATAAAATAACAAAATAAATTTTTGTTGAAAATCAGGGTGAAAAGAAACTTTTGTTTCTAAAAGGAGACTTAAAATCCCATCTTGAACAAACTTTGGTTAAAGTTTGAATTCAACAAAAATCCAAATCAAGGGAAATGCATTCCTCAATGAATGTATCTAGAAATTTGAACATTTGGAAAGTAATCCAAAACCCTAAACCCTAATGGAAGGAAATTATTTTCCAAAGTTACCCCAAATCTATGGATTTGATCCATACCAAAGTTGATCAACAAATATTCTCAAAGGATCAAGAAAAGACCTTAGAGATTGGTTTCACTTAGTTTGGAACCATAGACAAAATCTTGTGAATAATATAAGATAAGGAAATTGAATTTCCAAAGCCAATAAAGCCCTTACCAAAAGCCATACCAATTGGTGATCAATAATCCTAAAGGGATTTATAAAGATAAAACATTTATCAAAGGAAAATAAATTATTTTGGAAACACAAATTTAGATCTTTTAATAAAAGACTTTGGTTTCAAATGAAAAGATAAGCCAAATTAATTTTGGCCAAACTTTTGAAATAAAATATTTTGTTTTGATAAAGTGAGTAAAGGTTTATTTAAATAAAATAAAGGATTTAAATATCCAATTTTATTTAAGTAAAAGATTTTCCCATTTTAAATGAACACCAAGTATTTTATTACTACTTTGAAATCTTTTATTAAAAGGTTTTGCTTTGATTAAAATGAGTAAAGGATTATTTAAATAAAATAATAAGGATTTAAATATCCAATTTTATTTAAGTAAAGGCTTTCCCATTTTAATTAAAACACCAAAACTTATTTATTTATTTAAATAAGTTTCCAAGTATTCCTTTATTTTTCAAATTAAACCTTCTGGTTTGGTTTTGAAAATAATTGGATTTCAAATGGAAATTTTGTTAAATAAATCAAACCCTAATAACTAAAGATCCACTTTATTTATAATAAATGGATCCTAAAATAAATAAAAATAATATTTCATTTTGAGATTTGGATTATGTTGTCAAACAGAACCAAATTCAAATTGAAGTTGAGTGATTGTTTGAAATTGTTTGATTGTGTGAATAATTGTTTGAAATTCAAAACAGAAAAAGAATTAGAAAAAGAAAAAGATTTAGACAGAAAAAAAAATAGAGGCCCAATGACCCAGTACCAGACCTTTTCTTTGCCGAAGAAGACTTTTCGTACCAAATAACAGACCATTGAGTCAATGACAGCCGGACCCTCTTCTCTCTCACTCACTCGGCAGGACAGACGATCCCACCTCCTCTTATTTCCCCGAACCGTTTTCTTCACCGCTTAAACAACCCACTGAGACACCGACTGGTGGACCTCCTCCTCACCCTTTTTCCCACTGACGCGCCGGTCCCACTTCTCTAGCCATCGTCTTCACCGCGACTAGTTCCTCCTCAGACAGCGTCGCCGTTCTCTGTAAATCAATCCGCGCGTTCAATTCGTCTTAATTCCGCGCCATTACCTCGCCTTGATCACGCAGATTGAAACGCCTGTGTCTCCTCTATAAATCCCCTCCGATACCTCGCGCTGGCACGCCTTAGACCGCCCCTAATTTCTTCCCGAGCTCCTCTGTCTCCGGTGAGTTCCGCGAGCGATTCCGGCCAGCCAACGCTACCCCTTACCTCCTCGACCATACTCTCGTGATCCCCACCTCCTGGCGATCATCCCCGTAGCAACATCTTGCCCCGAGCGACCCAGAGCGTCGACAACCACCTCGACCACCGTCGCCACCGTCTGCCTCTTTCTCCGACGAGCCCCACAGGTAGAATCCGGTCACCCCTCTCCTCCCCGAGAACACGATGATGATCTCCAAGCTCAGACGAACCTAACAGCACTTTCCGTTTGTCTTAGGGCGCCCCCAATCTTCGCCTTCGTCAAGCACAGAGCGCCGCCGTGTCTGCTTCTTCTCCGGCGACTCTTCTGGTAAGCACAAGACCACCCCGACCCCTTTCGTTCACGCACACGACTCCGTCTCGATCTTGTGCATCTAACCGTATCGCCATTTCGCTTTGAGGTGATCCACAGCATCGTCTTCAACCACGGACAGAGCCGTCCGACGTCGTTCTCTACTCCGGCGAGCAATTACGCCTGACCCCGTGCGCCCCTCGTCGAGCCATCAGCACGTCGAGCTTCACCGCAACCTTCTGAGCACGGTGAGCAACTTCCCTTTCTCCCTCACCCCCTGTAGCACCAGCACCGTCGACGACCGACCGCTCCGCCGCCCGGCCCGACGCCTTGGCTCGTCTATGACCAAGCACCCCACAGCCGTTCGATCTAGATCGGACGCACTAGACAGAACCACTTAACAGCGAAGGGGTACTAGCTCTGTGCCGTGCGATCAAACTTGATCCAACGCTCCACGTTGCCGATCCACACCGAACCGGTATGGGCGAATAATATTAAGACGCGTGGCACTAGATGCATTTAAAAGCATTTGAAAGCGAAACTTTTGCCATTTTCAAACCCTTGTATCTTTTGATCCACACGTCCAAATTTTACAAATTTGATGTCGTTGGAATCAGCAAGACAAGATCTAGCCAACCCTGCCCTTAGTTTAGCAAATAGTATTTGTTAGCTTGTTTGATTTTGCAGATTCTTTTGTGTGCTTGCTAACATTAGAAAAATCATTTAAAACATGATATTTAGGTTAAAACCTTTTCAAATTAGTTTGTTGTGACCTTACTGACCCTAGGAACCAACCCATAGTTTGGAAAGTGATTTTGGAAATGAATAGGATGGATTAATTAGTTTAGTCCATTTCTAGCTAATTAAAACTATTTGTTTTGTTTATGAAAATGCTTTCATAAAGAAAACTTTGGAGAAAATGTTTTGAACCAAACCTACTGACCCAAAACACCAAGTTTTACAATAACAACTCATTTGGTGAAACCTATAGGCTAATACCCTAGTAGAAATGTTTCTACACCACTTAGAATGACACTTTGTTTTGCAAATGGTTTTATAGTGAAATCTTTTGCAAATGACTTAGCCACTTCACACAATGACCAATAGGTGTTCCCAAAAGTCTATGACCCATTAGGAACCCCTTTTTCAAAACAAAACAAAGCTTGGCATGCTTGCATGCATTTCTTTAACTTTGCCATTTTGGTAAATGACCAATTTGGAACTTACAAAGTTTAGAAGCCTAGTGGAGACCACCTTTACAATTAGAACCATCCTTTGCATGCTTGCATGCATTTCTTGATTTTGTTATTTTGTGTGTGTTGTTTTGCTTGATTGGTAGAATAAGTTTGTGCCTTGCTTGATTGAATTGTACTGACTTGAAGAGTGTGAGTGCTGCAAGGACAAGGAGTGAACCTATACCCTCTACCAAAAAGGCAAGTGATGCTTCATATCATTATCCCATTATTTTCACTATGCATTAGTGTTTTTGCTAAGTAAAACTTGCATGGTTTTCATTTTGCTAAGTATAGATCTTGTTATAGGAAAACTAGTAGAATGAATCCTTAGAAGGATTTTCCTTAGTTAAGAATCCTATTACTACCAAGCTTAGCCTAGCTAATAGAAAACCTGGGTGGAATATATTCACTATGGAAAAATCTCTAAGTCTGAGGACTTATGTTTTTGATTAATAAAATAACTAAGTTAATGAATCACCTGGGTGGAAATGGAAGGAATGGTTTATGTTGAGTGGTTCACAAGGCCATGGACTTGGCTTGTGTATCTCACTTGTGGATGGCCACCCAGGAAACAAAGAGATTTGAGATGTCAAATGTTGAGAAGCTTCAAGTGCAACCACTTGGCAATATGGGCTCTGCCATGATCATATAGGTTGCAAGAACTTAGCCACATGGACAGTGGGTGGTAGTGTTTGATAGGTTGGAGCGTCCATGTTGGTCTAAGGAAAGCTTGAAAGATTTTGTCTTGGGAAACCAAGTCTTGTGGGTAAAGTGCACCACCTCTGCAGAGTGTAAAACCTAAGTACTTAGCCATGTCCCTGGTAAAGGACATTTGAGCATCAAGACATGGAAACTTCAAAAATCTCATCACTCAAATTTCTAAATAAAACTTGTGGGTGAACAAGGGTTGTGTGAAATTCTTCAATCTTTGATGGAGAGATGGCTTGGTACAAGGATCTCAAAATCTTAGATTGGGAAATTGCTTTTGCCAAGATAATCTTCAGTCTCTGATTGGTAGATGCCCTGAGTGGATCTTCAGTCTTTGATTGGTAGATGCCATGGAATTTGATTTTGCCAAACAAATCTTAGTATTTTCAAAATGATAGGAAAAATCTATTTTGAGCAATGCAAGCCTCAGCTCCACTTAGCCAAATGCATATAGATGATAGACTCCACTATACTACCAAAGTATCACTTGCCAATACAATTCAAATGTATTGACCCTTGTGGCTGTAACTTATGATGTTGCAGGTTTGATTGATTTTAGTGAGGATTGATTGATTAGGATTACAAAGTCTACAACCAACATGTCTGCCTGTGGCACTTTGAAGATGAAGGACCCATGACTATAGTTATTCCGCTGCAATGTAATGTAATGGCCTAATGAGCTATGTTTGATGTAATAAAATTATTTTATTCCTGGTTATAAAGATGTATTATGACCTTTGTTTCTTGATATTACATCTGAATTGTGGATGCTAGCTATTGATCCAGGGACTAGCATTGTAAACACAGGGGACTCAATCTTATTTAAGGTTGGGGACGCTACGGAATGGTATCAGAGCATTGTGTTGCCTGTAGGATTTGTAACCCTAGGATTGGACAAAAACCCTTAGACAATAGGAGTTGTATTTGTTCAAAACTTATTTACAAAAACAATCTTGTCAACTCTTTCCTCAACCATTTTGGTTTCAACTCTACTTCTCTTCTACTTCAAAACTTAATGGAAAGCCTACCCCATGACCAAAGACTACACCATGTGCAAAGGACTTCTTCAACTTCATCAACTCTAATGACTTCAACTTCTTTAACTCCAATGACTTTAACATCTTCAACATGTACACCAAGGACTTCAACTTGGATATCACTAAAGACTACAAGTCTTGAGTAACATTTCACTTGAAGACTAGGGAAACACAACTTATAAGAAGCCATCACCACCTTTGAAGATTTGTGAACAAGAGACAAGAATTCTCCAAGGATACAAAGATCTCATTCAAGAAGAATCAACCAAGAAGAATGGAAAGATCACAAGTGAACCATATAGATGGACCACCATATTTTAGTTAAGTCAAACCCACCAACTTATGTGGTGTAACAAAAATATTTTGTTGCCTAAGTATGTGCCTGAAACTGTTGTTTGAGTGGAGTGTTTGTTTGTGATTGCTTGCACATTGCTTGTGTGAATTGTGATGTGTGTGATTAGGATTGATTCCCTTAGAAAAACCTTTTGCCTATTCTAATCCCCTCCAACCCAAACAGATGACTTCTCCAAGAGACTCCAGCATCAAGGATGATGACAACAACAACCAAGAGGACAACATGAGAGAACTCCTAGCAACCCAACACCAGTTGAACCAACTAACAACTCAGTTCATAGCTAACAATAGTGATAAAGACCCTACCTTGCAAAAGTTTTTGGAAGAACAATCCCAACTGATGCTTAAGGTGACTAATCAAATGATCAGCATGGAAGAAAACTATCCCAAAAGAGTGTATGACAACAAGGATGACAAGAATATTATTCTAGATGGAGCCCCAGCTTGCATTATTTGTGGAGACAAGGATCACACTTCCAAGGAGCATGAAGATCAATGCCCCAATTGTGAAGAGGAACATCCAGTTGGCCAATGCCCCACATCTCAAGTTACTTGTTACCTTTGTGAAGGAAACGACCATGTACCTACTCCATGCCCCATCTATGCCATTGTTGAACAAAGGAAACAAGAAGGATCCAAGTATGCAAAGAATGTTGATGACAAAGGAAAAGGACCACTTATACCTCCAAACAAGACAACCCAATTCAAAGGATCAAAGAAGCCCAAGAAACCAAAGCAAGACATGAGCCTTGTGCAATGTCGTAAATGTAAGAAATGGGACACTACCCCGGTGGATGCCAGAGAACCCAAAGAATAAAGAGATCGGCCAAGTAGTGTGCAACAACTGCAAAGAGCTAGGCCACTATGTAGCCACTTGTCCACAAGAGCAACGTAAAGAACTCCAAGATATCCACTGTTTCAATTGCAAGGAACCAGGACACTATGTAAGCAACTGCCCAGAAAAGATGAAGAACAAGATAAACAAGTCTATGGAGAAACCCAACCTTAGCCCATGAGTCAAGCATGGAAACAAAGGACACTAAGCAGAAGTTTTCCAAGAAGAAGTTTTCCAAGATTCCAAGCAAGCCAAGATGTAGTTTAGTTGGAAAATTTTAAGGGTGGTAGTACCCTAGTTGTTTTGAACCTGCTTGTAACCCTAGCCTCCCCAAATCTCGGGACGAGATTTATTTTAAGGGTGGTAGCCTGTCACATCCCAAGATTTTCCAAATCTTGTAATGTGAACAATAAAATAACAAAATAAATTTTTGTTGAAAATCAGGGTGAAAAGAAACTTTTGTTTCTAAAAGGAGACTTAAAATCCCATCTTGAACAAACTTTGGTTAAAGTTTGAATTCAACAAAAATCCAAATCAAGGGAAATGCATTCCTCAATGAATGTATCTGGAAATTTGAACATTTGGAAAGTAATCCAAAACCCTAAACCCTAATGGAAGGAAATTATTTTCCAAAGTTACCCCAAATCTATGGATTTGATCCATACCAAAGTTGATCAACAAATATTCTCAAAGGATCAAGAAAAGACCTTAGAGATTGGTTTCACTTAGTTTGGAACCATAGACAAAATCTTGTGAATAATATAAGATAAGAAAATTGAATTTCCAAAGCCAATAAAGCCCTTACCAAAAGCCATACCAATTGGTGATCAATAATCCTAAAGGGATTTATAAAGATAAAACATTTATCAAAGGAAAATAAATTATTTTGGAAACACAAATTTAGATCTTTTAATAAAAGACTTTGGTTTCAAATGAAAAGATAAGCCAAATTAATTTTGGCCAAACTTTTGAAATAAAATATTTTGTTTTGATAAAGTGAGTAAAAGTTTATTTAAATAAAATAAAGGATTTAAATATCCAATTTTATTTAAGTAAAAGCTTTTCCCATTTTAAATGAACACCAAGTATTTTATTACTACTTTGAAATCTTTTATTAAAAGGTTTTGCTTTGATTAAAATGAGTAAAGGATTATTTAAATAAAATAATAAGGATTTAAATATCCAATTTTATTTAAGTAAAGGCTTTCCCATTTTAATTAAAACACCAAAACTTATTTATTTATTTAAATAAGTTTCCAAGTATTCCTTTATTTTTCAAATTAAACCTTCTGGTTTGGTTTTGAAAATAATTGGATTTCAAATGGAAATTTTGTTAAATAAATCAAACCCTAATAACTAAAGATCCACTTTATTTATAATAAATGGATCCTAAAATAAATAAAAATAATATTTCATTTTGAGATTTGGATTATGTTGCCAAACAGAACCAAATTCAAAGTGAAGTTGAGTGATTGTTTGAAATTGTTTGATTGTGTGAATAATTGTTTGAAATTCAAAACAGAAAAAGAATTAGAAAAAGAAAAAGATTTAGATAGAAAAAAAAATAGAGGCCCAACAGACCTAGTACCAGACCTTTTCACTTTGCTTGAAGAAGACTTTTTACCAAATAACAGACCTTCGAGTCAATGATGCGGACCCTCTTCTCTCTCTCACTCACTCGGACGAGGCGATCCCACCTCCTCTTATTTCCCCGCTTTTTCTTCACCGCTTAAACAACCCATGAGACACCGGTGGTGGACCTCCTCCTCACCCTTTTTCCCAGCGCGCGGTCCCACTTCTCTAGCCATCGTCTTCACATGACTAGTTCCTCCTCGAGACAAGCGTCGCCGTTCTCTCAGAATCAATCCGCGTTCAATTCGTCTTAATTCCGTGCCATTACCTCGCCTTGATCACGCAGATTGAAACGCCTGTGTCTCCTCTATAAATCCCCTCCGATACCTCGCGCTGGCACGCCTTAGATCGCCCCTAATTTCTTCCCGAGCTCCTCTGTCTCCGGTGAGTTCCGCGAGCGATTCCGGCCAGCCAACGCTACACCTTACCTCCTCGACCATACTCGTGATCCCCACCTCCTGGCGATCATCCCGTAGCAACATCTTGCCCGGCGACCTAGGCGCCGACAACCACCTCGACCACTGTCGCCACTGCCACCTCTTTCTCCGACGAGCCCCACAGGTAGAATCCGGTCACCCCTCTCCTCCCCGAGAACACGATGATGATCTCCAAGCTCAGACGAACCTAACAGCACTTTCCGTTTGTCTTAGGGCGCCCCCAATCTTCGCCTTCGTCAAGCACAGAGCGCCGCCGTGTCTGCTTCTTCTCCGGCGACTCTTCTGGTAAGCACAAGACCACCCCGACCCCTTTCGTTCACGCACACGACTCCGTCTCGATCTTGTGCATCTAACCGTATCGCCATTTCGCTTTGAGGTGATCCATAGCATCGTCTTCAACCACGGACAGAGCCGTCCGACATCGTTCTCTACTCCGGCGAGCAATTACGCCTGACCCCGTGCGCCCCTCGTCGAGCCATCAGCACGTCGAGCTTCACCGCAACCTTCTGAGCACGGTGAGCAACTTCCCTTTCTCCCTCACCCCCTGTAGCACCAGCACCGTCGACGACCGACCGCTCCGCCACAAAGGCCAAAGGCCGCCGCGTCTATGACCAAGCACCCCACACCGTTTCGATCTAGATCGGACGCTAAATGAACCACTTAACAGCGAAGGGTACTAGCTCGTGTCGTGCGATCAAACTTGATCCAACGCTCACGTTGCCGATCCACACCGAACGATGCAGGCGAATAATATTAAGGCGTGGCACTAGATGCATTTAAAAGCAGTTTGAAAACAGAAACTTTTGCCATTTTCAAACCCTTGTATCTTTTGATCCACACGTCCAAATTTTACAAATTTGATGTCGTTGGAATTAGCAAGACAAGATCTAGCCAACCCTGCCCTTAGTTTAGCAAATAGTATTTGTTAGCTTGTTTGATTTTGCAGAATCTTTTTTGTGCTAACATTAGAAAAATCATTTAAAACATGATATTTAGGTTAAAACCTTTGCAATTTAGTTTGTTGTGACCTTACTGACCCTAGGAACCAACCCATAGTTTGGAAAGTGATTTTGGAAATGAATAGGATGGATTAATTAGTTTAGTCCATTTCTAGCTAATTAAAACTATTTGTTTTGTTTATGAAAATGCTTTCATAAAGAAAACTTTGGAGAAAATGTTTTGAACCAAACCTACTGACCCAAAACACCAAGTTTTACAATAAGAACTCATTTGGTGAAACCTATAGGCTAATACCCTAGTAGAAATGTTTCTACACCACTTAGAATGACACTTTGTTTTGCAAATGGTTTTATAGTGAAATCTTTTGCAAATGACTTAGCCACTTCACAAAATGACCAATAGGTGTTCCCAAAAGTCTATGACCCATTAGGAACCCCTTTTTCAAAACAAAACAAAGCTTGGCATGCTTGCATGCATTTCTTTAACTTTGCCATTTTGGTAAATGACCAATTTGGAACTTACAAAGTTTAGAAGCCTAGTGGAGACCACCTTTACAATTAGAACCATCCTTTGCATGCTTGCATGCATTTCTTGATTTTGTTATTTTGTGTGTGTTGTTTTGCTTGATTGGTAGAATAAGTTTGTGCCTTGCTTGATTGAATTGTAGTGACTTGAAGAGTGTGAGTGCTGCAAGGACAAGGAGTGAACCTATACCCTCTACCAAAAAGGCAAGTGATGCTTCATATCATTATCCCATTATTTTCACTATGCATTAGTGTTTTTGCTAAGTAAAACTTGCATGGTTTTCATTTTGCTAAGTATAGATCTTGTTATAGGAAAACTAGTAGAATGAATCCTTAGAAGGATTTTCCTTAGTTAAGAATCCTATTACTACCAAGCTTAGCCTAGCTAATAGAAAACCTGGGTGGAATATATTCACTATGGAAAAATCTCTAAGTCTGAGGACTTATGTTTTTGATTAATAAAATAACTAAGTTAATGAATCACCTGGGTGGAAATGGAAGGAATGGTTTATGTTGAGTGGTTCACAAGGCCATGGACTTGGCTTGTGTATCTCACTTGTGGATGGCCACCCAGGAAACAAAGAGATTTGAGATGTCAAATGTTGAGAAGCTTCAAGTGAAACCACTTGGCAATATGGGCTCTGCCATGATCATATAGGTTGCAAGAACTTAGCCACATGGACAGTGGGTGGTAGTGTTTGATAGGTTGGAGCGCGTCCATGTTGGTCTAAGGGAAAGCTTCTGAAAGATTTTGTCTTGGGAAACCAAGTCTTGTGGGTAAAGTGCACCACCTCTGCAGAGTGTAAAACCTAAGTACTTAGCCATGTCCCTGGTAAAGGACAATTTGAGCATCAAGACATGGAAACTTCAAAAATCTCATCACTCAAATTTCTAAATAAAACTTGTGGGTGAACAAGGGTTGTGTGAAATTCTTCAATCTTTGATGGAGAGATGGCTTGGTACAAGGATCTCAAAATCTTAGATTGGGAAATTGCTTTTGCCAAGATAATATTCAGTCTCTGATTGGTAGATGCCCTGAGTGGATCTTCAGTCTTTGATTGGTAGATGCCATGGAATTTGATTTTTCCAAACAAATCTTAGTATTTTCAAAATGATAGGAAAAATCTATTTTGAGCAATGCAAGCCTCAGCTCCACTTAGCCAAATGCATATAGATGATAGACTCCACTATACTACCAAAGTATCACTTGCCAATACAATTCAAATGTATTGACCCTTGTGGCTGTAACTTATGATGTTGCAGGTTTGATTGATTTTAGTGAGGATTGATTGATTAGGATTACAAAGTCTACAACCAACATGTCTGCCTGTGGCACTTTGAAGATGAAGGACCCATGACTATAGTTATTCCGCTGCAATGTAATGTAATGGCCTAATGAGCTATGTTTGATGTAATAAAATTATTTTATTCCTGGTTATAAAGATGTATTATGACCTTTGTTTCTTGATATTACATCTGAACTGTGGATGCTAGCTATTGATCCAGGGACTAGCATTGTAAACACAGGGGACTCAATCTTATTTAAGGTTGGGGACGCTACACATGTGGTTTATGAAAAGAACACACATGCAATGCCATCTAGTGGATGCATGTCGTTTAGGAAAAGAACACACATGCAATGACATCTAGTGTATCCATGTGGTTTATGAAAATAAAACACATGCAATGACATCTAGTGTATCCACGTGGTTGATGAAAAGAACACACAAGCAATGACATATAGTGGATCCATGTGGTTTATCAAAAGAACACACATGCAATGACATCTAGTGGATACATGTGCTTTATGAAAAGAACACACATGCAATGACTCTAGTGGATCAATTTGGTTTATGAAAAGAACACACATGCAATGACATCTAGTGGATTCTTGTTGTTTATGAAAATAACACACATGAAATGACATCTAGTGGATCCATCTGGTTTATAAAAAGAACACACATGCAATGACATCTAGTGGATCCATGTGGTTTAGGAAAAGAACAGACATGCAATGACATCTACTGGATCGAAGTGGTTTATGAAAAGAACACACATGCAAATGACTCTAGTGGATCCATGTGCTTTATGAAAATAACACACATGTAATGACATCTAGTGGATCCATTTGGTTTATTAAAAGAACACACATGTAATGAGATCTAGTGGATCCATGTGGTTTATGAAAAGAACAAACATGCAATGACTCTAGTGGATCCATGTGGTTTATCAAAAGAACACACGTGCAATGACATCTAGTGGATAAATGTGGTTTATGAAAAGAACACAAATGCAATAACATCTAGTGGATCCATGTGGTTTATGAAAAGGACACACATGCAATGCCATCTAGTGGATCCATGTGGTTTATGAAAAGAACACACATGCAATGACATCTAGTGGATGCATGTCGTTTAGGAAAAGAATGCACATGCAATGATATCTAGTGGATCCATGTGGTTTATTAAAAGAACACACATGCAATGGCATCTAGTGTATCCATGTGGTTTATGAAAAGAACACACATGCAATGCATCTAGTGGATCCATGTGGTTTTTGAAAATAACAGACATGCAATGACTCTAGTGGATCCATTTGGTTTATGAAAATAACAAACATGTAATGACATCTAGTGGATAAATGTGGTTTATGAAAAGAACACAAATGCAATAACATCTAGTGGATCCATGTGGTTTATGAAAAGGACACACATGCAATGCCATCTAGTGGATCCATGTGGTTTATGAAAAGAACACACATGCAATGAAATCTAGTGGATGCATGTCGTTTAGGAAAAGATCGCACATGCAATGATATCTAGTGGATCCATGTGGTTTATGAAAAGAACACACATGCAATGGCATCTAGTGTATCCATGTGGTTTATGAAAAGAACACACATGCAATGCATCTAGTGGATCCATGTGGTTTATGAAAATAATAGACATGCAATGACTCTAGTGGATCGATGTGGTTTATGAAAATAACAAACATGTAATGACATCTAGTGGATCCATGTGGTTTATGAACAGAACACATATGTAATGAGATCTAGTGGATACATGTTGTTTATGAAAAGAACACACATGAAATGACTCTAGTGGATCCATGTGGTTTATGAAAATAACACACATGCAATGACATCTAGTGGATCCATGTCATTTAGGAAAAGAACACACATACAAAGAAATCTAGTGGATCCATGTGGTTTATGAAAAGAACACACATGCAATGCGATGTAGTGGATCCATGTGGTTTATGAAAAGAACACACATGCAATGCCATCTAGTGGATGCATGTCGTTTAGGAAAAGAACACACATGCAATGGCATCTAGTGTATCCATGTGGTTTATGAAAATAAAACACATGCAATGACATCTAGTGTATCCATGTGGTTGATGAAAAGAACACACAAGCAATGACATATAGTTGATCCATGTGGTTTATCAAAAGAACACACATGCAATGACATCTAGTGGATACATGTGGTTTATGAAAAGAACACACATGCAATGACTCTAGTGGATCAATGTGGTTTATGAAAAGAACACACATGCAATGATATCTAGTGGATTCATTTGGTTTATGAAAAGAACACACATGCAATGACATCTAGTGGATCCATCTGGTTTATAAAAATAACACACATGCAATGACATCTAGTGTATCCATGTGGTTTGTGAAAAGAACACACAAGCAATGACATCTAATGGATACATGTGGTTCATGAAAAGAACACACATGCAATGACTCTAGTGGATCAATGTGGTTTATGAAAATAACACACATGCAATTACATCTAGTGGATCCATGTGGTTTATGAAAATACGCATGAAATGCATCTAGTGGATCCATGTGGTTTATGAAAATAACAGACATGCAATGACTCTAGTGGATCCATGTGGTTTATAAAAATAACACACATGTAATGACATCTAGTGGATGCATGTGGTTTATTAAAAGAACACACATGTAATGAGATATAGTGGATCCATGTGGTTTATGAAAACAACAAACATGCAATGACTCTAGTGGATTCATGTGGTTTATCAAAAGAACACACGTGCAATGACATCTAGTGGATAAATGTGGTTTATGAAAAGAACACAAATGCAATAACATCTAGTGGATCCATGTGGTTTATGAAAAGGACACACATGCAATGCCATATAGTGGATCCATGTGGTTTATGAAAAGAACAAACATGCACTGACTCTACTGGATCTATGTGGTTTATCAAAAGAACACACGTGCAATGACATCTAGTGAATCAATGTGGTTTAGGAAAAGAACACACATGCAAACACATCTAGTGGATCCATCTGGTTTATGAAAAGAACACACATGCAATGCCATCTAGTGGATCCATGTGGTTTATGAAACGAACACACATGCAATGCCATCTAGTGGATGCATGTCGTTTAGGAAAAGAACACACATGCAATGACATCTAGTGTATCCATGTGGTTTATGAAAATAAAACACATGCAATGACATCTAGTGTATCCATGTGGTTGATGAAAAGAACACAGAAGCAATGACATATAGTGGATCCATGTGGTTTATCAAAAGAACACACATGCAATGACATCTAGTGGATACATGTGCTTTATGAAAAGAACACACATGCAATGAATCTAGTGGATCAATTTGGTTTATGAAAAGAACACACATGCAATGACATCTAGTGGATTCTTGTTGTTTATGAAAAGAACACACATGAAATGACATCTAGTGGATCCATCTGGTTTATAAAAAGAACACACATGCAATGACATCTAGTGGATCCATGTAGTTTAGGAAAAGAACAGACATGCAATGACATCTAGTGGATCGAAGTGGTTTATGAAAAGAACACACATGCAAATGACTCTAGTGGATCCATGTGCTTTATGAAAAGAACACACATGTAATGAGATCTAGTGGATCCATGTGGTTTATGAAAAGAACAAACATGCAATGACTCTAGTGGATCCATGTGGTTTATCAAAAGAACACACGTGCAATGACATCTAGTGGATAAATGTGGTTTATGAAAAGAACACAAATGTAATAACATCTAGTGGATCCATGTGGTTTATGAAAAGGACACACATGCAATGCCATCTAGTGGATCCATGTGCTTTATGAAAAGAACAAACATGCAATGACATCTAAGTGATCGAAGTGGTTTATGAAAAGAACACACATGCAATGACTCTTGTGGATCCATGTGCTTTATGAAAATAACACACATGTAATGACATCTAGTGGATCCATTTGGTTTATTAAAAGAACACACATGTAATGAGATTTAGTGGATCCATGTGGTTTATGAAAAGAACAAACATGCAATGACTCTAGTGGATCCATGTGGTTTATCAAAAGAACACACGTGCAATGACATCTAGTGGATAAATGTGGTTTATGAAAAGAACACAAATGCAATAACATCTAGTGGATCCATGTGGTTTATGAAAAGGACACACATGCAATGCCATTTAGTGGATCCATGTGGTTTATGAAAAGAACACACATGCAATGACATCTAGTGGATGCATGTCGTTTAGGAAAAGAACGCACATGCAATGATATCTAGTGGATCCATGTGGTTTATTAAAAGAACACACATGCAATGGCATCTAGTGTATCCATGTGGTTTATGAAAAGAACACACATGCAATGCATCTAGTGGATCCATGTGGTTTATGAAAATAACAGACATGCAATGACTCTAGTGGATCCATGTGGTTTATGAAAATAACAAACATGTAATGACATCTAGTGGATAAATGTGGTTTATGAAAAGAACACAAATGCAATAACATCTAGTGGATCCATGTGGTTTATGAAAAGGACACTCATGCAATGCCATCTAGTGGATCCATGTGGTTTATGAAAAGAACACACATGCAATGAAATCTAGTGGATGCATGTCGTTTAGGAAAAGAATGCACATGCAATGATATCTAGTGGGTCCATGTGGTTTATGAAAAGAACACACATGCAATGGCATCTAGTGTATCCATGTGGTTTATGAAAAGAACACACATGCAATGCATCTAGTGGATCCATGTGGTTTATGAAAATAATAGACATGCAATGACTCTAGTGGATCGATGTGGTTTATGAAAATAACAAACTTGTAATGACATCTAGTGGATCCATGTGGTTTATTAATAGAACACATATGTAATGAGATCTAGTGGATACATGTTGTTTATGAAAAGAACACACATGAAATGACTCTAGTGGATCCATGTGGTTTATGAAAATAACACACATGCAATGGCATCTAGTGGATCCATGTCATTTAGGAAAAGAACATACATACAATGAAATCTAGTGGATCCATGTGGTTTATGAAAAGAACAGACATGCAATGCCATGTAGTGGATCCATGTGGTTTATGAAAAGAACACACATGCAATGCCATCTAGTGGATGCATGTCATTTAGGAAAAGAACACACATGCAATGGCATCTAGTGTATCCATTTGGTTTATGAAAATAAAACACATGCAATGACATCTAGTGTATCCATGTGGTTGATGAAACGAACACACAAGCAATGACATATAGTGGATCCATGTGGTTTATCAAAAGAACACACATGCAATGACATCTAGTGGATACATGTGGTTTATGAAAAGAACACACATGCAATGACTCTAGTGGATCAATGTGGTTTATGAAAAGAACACACATGCAATGACATCTAGTGGATTCATTTGGTTTATGAAAAGAACACAGATGCAATGACATCTAGTGGATCCATCTGATTTATAAAAAGAACACACATGCAATGACATCTAGTGGATCCATGTGGTTTAGCAAAACAACACACATGCAATGACATCTAGTGGATCCATGTTGTTTATGAAAAGAACACACATGCAATGACATATAGTGGATCCATGTGGTTTAGGAAAAGAACACACATGCAATTACATAAAGTGGATCCATGTGGTTTATGAGAATACGCATGAAATGCATCTAGTGGATCCATGTGGTTTATGAAAATAACAGACATGCAATGACTCTAGTGGATCCATGTGGTTTATAAAAATAACAAACATGTAATGACATCTAGTGGATGCATGTGGTTTATTAAAAGAACACACATGTATTGAGATATAGTGGATCCAT
The DNA here is from genome assembly GCA_023614405.1 of Avena insularis. Classification (NCBI taxonomy): domain Eukaryota; kingdom Viridiplantae; phylum Streptophyta; class Magnoliopsida; order Poales; family Poaceae; genus Avena; species Avena insularis. The sequence goes on from CM042686.1 coordinate 319,955,991, forward strand.
GTGGTTTATGAAAACAACAAACATGCAATGACTCTAGTGGATTCATGTGGTTTATCAGAAGAACACACGTGCAATGACATCTAGTGGATAAATGTGGTTTATGAAAAGAACACAAATGCAATAACATCTAGTGGATCCATGTGGTTTATGAAAAGGACACACATGCAATGCCATATTGTGGATCCATGTGGTTTATGAAAAGAACAAACATGCACTAACTCTACTGGATCTATGTGGTTTATCAAAAGAACACACGTGCAATGACATCTAGTGAATCAATATGGTTGACGAAAAGAACACACATGCAAACACATCTAGTGGATCCATCTGGTTTATGAAAAGAACACACATGCAATGCCATCTAGTGGATCCATGTGGTTTACGAAAAGAACACACATGCAATGCCATCTAGTGGATGCATGTCGTTTAGGAAAAGAACACACATGCAATGACATCTAGTGTATCCATGTGGTTTATGAAAATAAAACACATGCAATGACATCTAGTGTATCCATGTGGTTGATGAAAAGGACACACATGCAATGACTCTAGTGGATCAATGTGGTTTATGAAAAGAACACACATGCAATGACATCTAGTGGATTCTTGTGGTTTATGAAAAGAACACACATGAAATGACATCTAGTGGATCCATCTGGTTTATAAGAAGAACACACATGCAATGACATCTAGTGGATCCATGTGGTTTAGGAAAAGAACAGAAATGCAATGACATCTAGTGTATCGAAGTGGTTTATGAAAAGAACACACATGCAATGACTCTAGTGGATCCATGTGCTTTATGAAAATAACACACATGTAATGACATCTAGTGGATCCATTTGGTTTATTAAAAGAACACACATGTAATGAGATCTAGTGGATCCATGTGGTTTACGAAAAGAACAAACATGCAATGACTCTAGTGGATCCATGTGGTTTATCAAAAGAACACACGTGCAATGACATCTAGTGGATAAATGTGGTTTATGAAAAGAACACAAATGCAATAACATCTAGTGGATCCATGTGCTTTATGAAAAGAACAAACATGCAATGACTCTAGTGGATCCATGTGGTTTATCAAAAGAACACACATGTAATGACATCTAGTGGATCAATGTGGTTTAGGAAAAGAACACACATGCAATGCCATCTAGTGGATCCATGTGGTTGATGCAAAGAACACACATGAAATGCCATCTAGTGGATGCATGTCGTTTAGGAAAAGAACACACATGCAATGACATCTAGTGTATCCATGTGGTTTATGAAAATAAAACACATGCAATGACATCTAGTGGATCCATCTGGTTTATAAAAAGAACACACATGCAATGACATATAGTGGATCCATGTGGTTTAGGAAAACAACACACATGCAATGACATCTAGTGGATCCATGTTGTTTATGAAAAGAACACACATGCAATGACATCTAGTGGATCCATGTGGTTTAGGAAAAGAACACACATGCAATTACATCTAGTGGATCCATGTGGTTAATGAATACACATGAAATGCATCTAGTGGATCCATGTGGTTTATGAAAATAACAGACATGCAATGACTCTAGTGGATGCATGTGGTTTATGAAAATAACACACATGTAATGACATCTAGTGGATCCATGTGGTTTATTAAAAGAACACACATGTAATGAGATCTAGTGGATCCATGTGGTTTATGAAAAGAATAAACATGCAATGTCTCTAGTGGATTCATGTGGTTTATCAAAAGAACACACGTGCAATGACATCTAGTGGATAAATTGGTTCATGAAAAGAACACAAATGCAATAAGATCTAGTGGATCCATGTGGTTTATGAAAAGGACACACATGCAATGCCATATAGTGGATCCATGTGGTTTATGAAAAGAACAAACATGCAATGACTCTACCGGATCCATGTGGTTTATCAAAAGAACGCACGTGCAATGACATCTAGTGAATCAATGTGGTTTAGGAAAAGAACACACATGCAAACACATCTAGTGGTTCCATATGGTTTATGAAAAGAACACACATGCAATGCCATCTAGTGGATCCATGTGGTTTATGAAAAGAACACACATGCAATGCCATATAGTGGATGCATGTCGTTTAGGAAAAGAACGCACATGCAATGACATCTAGTGTATCCATGTGGTTGATGAAAATAAAACACATGCAATGACATCTAGTGTATCCATGTGGTTGATGAAAAGAACAAACAAGCAATGAAATATAGTGGATCCATGTGGTTTATCAAAAGAACACACATGCAATGACATCTAGTGGATACATGTGCATTATGAAAAGAACAAACATGCAATGACTCTAGTGGATCAATGTCGTTTATGAAAAGAACACACATGCAATGACATCTAGTGGATTCATTTGGTTTATGAAAAGAACACACATGCAATGACATCCAGTGGATCCATCTAGTTTATAAAAAGAACACACATGCAATGACATCTAGTGGATCCATGTGGTTCAGGAAAAGAACACACATGCAATGACATCTAGTGGATCCATGTTGTTTTTGAAAAGAACACACATGCAATGACATCTAGTGGATCCATGTGGTTTAGGAAAAGAAAACACATGAAATTACATCTAGTGGATCCATGTGGTTTATGAAAATACACATGAAATGCATCTAGTGGATCCATGTGGTTTATGAAAATAACAGACATGCAATGACTCTAGTGGATCAATGTGCTTTATGAAAATAACACACATGTAATGACATCTAGTGGATCCATTAGGTTTATTAAAAGAACACACGTGCAATGACATCTAGTGGATAAATGTGGTTTATGAAAAGAACAAACAAGCAATGACTCTAGTGGATCCATGTGGTTTATCAAAAGAACACACGTGCAATGACATCTAGTGGATAAATGTGGTTTATGAAAAGAACACAAATGCAATAACATCTAGTGGATCCATGTGGTTTATGAAAAGGACACACATGCAATGCCATCTAGTGGATCCATGTGCTTTATGAAAAGAACAAACATGCAATGACTCTAGTGGATCCATGTGGTTTATCAAAAGAACACACGTGCAATGACATCTAGTGGATCAATGTGGTTTAGGAAAAGAACACACATGCAATGCCATCTAGTGGATCCATGTGGTTTATGAAAAGAACACACATGAAATGCCATCTAGTGGATGCATGTCCTTTAGGAAAAGAACACACATGCAATGACATCTAATATATCCATGTGGTTTATGAAAATAAAACACATGCAATGACATCTAGTGTATCCATGTGGTTTAGGAAAAGAACACACATGCAATTACATCTAGTGGATCCATGTGGTCTATCAAAAGAACAGACATGCAATGACATCTAGTGGATACATGTGGTTTATGAAAAGAACACACATGCAATGACTCTAGTGGATCAATGTGGTTTATGAAAAGAACACACATGCAATGACATCTAGTGGATTCATGTGGTTTATGAAAAGAACAAACATGCAATGACATCTAGTGGATCCATCTAGTTTATAAAAAGAACACACATGCAATGACATCTAGTGGATCCATGTGGTTTAGGAAAAAACACACATGCAATGACATCTAGTGGATCCATGTTGTTTATGAAAAGAACACACATTCAATGACATCTAGTGGATCCATGTGGTTTAGGAAAAGAACACACATGCAATTACATCTAGTGGATCCATGTGGTTTATGAAAATACATATGCAATGCTTCTAGTGGATCCATGTGGTTTATGAAAATAACAGACATGCAATGACTCTAGTGGATCAATGTGCTTTATGAAAATAACACACATGTAATGACATCTAGTGGATCCATGTGGTTTATTAAAAGAACAAACATGTAATGAGATCGAGTGGATCCATGTGGTTTATGAAAAGAACAAACAAGCACTGACTCTAGTGGATCCATGTGGTTTATCAAAAGAACACACGTGCAATGACATCTAGTGGATAAATGTGGTTTATGAAAAGAACACAAATGCAATAACATCTAGTGGATCCATGTGGTTTATGAAAAGGACACACATGCAATGCCATCTAGTGGATCCATGTGCTTTATGAAAAGAACAAACATGCAATGACTCTAGTGGATCCATGTGGTTTGTCAAAAGAACACACGTGCAATGACATCTAGTGGATCAATGTGGTTTAGGAAAAGAACACACATGCAATGCCATCTAGTGGATCCATGTGGTTTATGAAAATAACACACATGAAATGCCATCTAGTGGATGCATGTCCTTTAGGAAAAGAACACACATGCAATGACATCTAGTGTATCCATGTGGTTTATGAAAATAAAACACATGCAATGACATCTAGTGTATCCATGTGGTTTAGGAAAAGAACACACATGCAATTACATCTAGTGGATCCATGTGGTTTATCAAAAGAACAGACATGCAATGACATCTAGTGGATACATGTGGTTTATGAAAAGAACACACATGCAATAACTCTGGTGGATCAATGTGGTTTATGAAAAGAACACACATGCAATGACATCTAGTGGATTCATGTGGTTTATGAAAAGAACAAACATGCAATGACATCTAGTGGATCCATCTAGTTTATAAAAAGTACACACATGCAATGACATCTAGTGGATCCATGTGGTTTAGGAAAAAACACACATGCAATGACATCTAGTGGATCCATGTTGTTTATGAAAAGAACACACATGCAATGACATCTAGTGGATCCATGTGGTTTAGGAAAAGAACACACATGCAATTACATCTAGTGGATCCATGTGGTTTATGAAAATACACATGCAATGCATCTAGTGGATCCATGTGGTTTATGAAAATAAGACATGCAATGACTCTAGTGGATCCATGTGCTTTATGAAAATAACACACATGTAATGACATCTAGTGGATCCATGTGGTTTATTAAAAGAACACACATGTAATGAGATCTAGTGGATCCATGTGGTTTATGAAAAGAACAAACATGCAATGACTCTAGTGGATCCATGTGGTTTATCAAAAGAACACACATGCAATGACTCTAGTGGATCCATGTGGTTTATAAAAAGAACACACATGCAATGACATTTAGTGGATGCATCTGGTTTATAAAAAGAACACACATGCAATGACATCTAGTGGATCCATGTGGTTTAGGAAAAGAACACACATGCAAACACATCTAGTGGATCCATCTGGTTTATGAAAAGAACACACATGCAATGACATATAGTGGATCCATGTGGTTTATCAAAAGAACACACATGCAATGACATCTAGTGGATACATGTGCTTTATGAAAAGAACACACATGCAATAACTCTAGTGGATCAATGTGGTTTATGAAAAGAACACACCTGCAATGACATCTAGTGGATTCATTTGGTTTATGAAAAGAACACACATGCAATGACATCCAGTGGATCCATCTGGTTTAGAAAAAGAACACACATGCAATGACATCTAGTGGATCCATGTGGTTTAGGAAAAGAACACACATGCAATGACATCTAGTGGATCCATGTTGTTTATGAAAAGAACACACATGCAATGACATCTAGTGGATCCATGTGGTTTAGGAAAAGAAAACACATGCAATTACATCTAGTGGATCCATGTGGTTTATGAAAATACACATGAAATGCATCTAGTGGATCCATGTGGTTTATGAAAATAACAGACATGCAATGACTCTAGTGGATCAATGTGCTTTATGAAAATAACACACATGTAATGAAATCTAGTGGATCCATGTGGTTTATTAAAAGAACACACATGCAATGAGATCTAGTGGATCCATGTGGTTTATGAAAAGAACAAACATGCAATGACTCTAGTGGATCCATGTGGTTTATCAAAAGAACACACGTGCAATGACATCTAGTGGATAAATGTGGTTTATGAAAAGAACACAAATGCAATAACATCTAGTGGATCCATGTGGTTTATGAAAATGACACACATGCAATGCCATCTAGTGGATCCATGTGCTTTATGAAAAGAACAAACATGCAATGACTCTAGTGGATCCATGTGGTTTATCAAAAGAACACACGTGCAATGACATCTAGTGGATCAATGTGGTTTAGGAAAAGAACACACATGCAATGCCATCTAGTGGATCCATGTGGTTTATGAAAAGAACACACATGAAATGCCATCTAGTGGATGCATGTCCTTTAGGAAAAGAACACACATGCAATGACATCTAGTGTATCCATGTGGTTTATGAAAATAGAACACATGCAATGACATCTAGTGTATCCATGTGGTTTAGGAAAAGAACACACATGCAATTACATCTAGTGGATCAATGTGGTTTATCAAAAGAACAGACATGCAATGACATCTAGTGGATACATGTGGTTTATCAAAAGAACACACATGCAATGACTCTAGTGGATCAATGTGGTTTATGAAAAGAACACACATGCAATGACATCTAGTGGATTCATGTGGTTTATGAAAAGAACACACATGCAATGACATCTAGTGGATCCATCTGGTTTATAAAAAGAACACACATGCAATGACATCTAGTGGATCCATGTGGTTTAGGAAAAGAACACACATGCAATGACATCTAGTGGATCCATGTTGTTTATGAAAAGAACACACATGCAATGACATCTAGTGGATCCATGTTGTTTAGGAAAAGAACACACATGCAATTACATCTAGTGGATCCATGTGGTTTATGAAAATACACATGCAATGCATCTAGTGGATCCATGTGGTTTATGAAAATAAGACATGCAATGACTCTAGTGGATCCATGTGCTTTATGAAAATAACACACATGTAATGACATCTAGTGGATCCATGTGGTTTATTAAAAGAACACACATGTAATGAGATCTAGTGGATCCATGTGGTTTATGAAAAGAACAAACATGCAATGACTCTAGTGGATCCATGTGGTTTATCAAAAGAACACACATGCAATGACTCTAGTGGATCCATGTGGTTTATAAAAAGAACACACATGCAATGACATTTAGTGGATGCATCTGGTTTATAAAAAGAACACACATGCAATGACATCTAGTGGATCCATGTGGTTTAGGAAAAGAACACACATGCAAACACATCTAGTGGATCCATCTGGTTTATGAAAAGAACACACATGCAATGACATCTAGTGGATCCATGTGGTTTAGAAAAAGAACACACATGCAATTACATCTAGTGGATCCATGTGGTTTATGAAAATACACATGAAATGCATCTAGTGGATCCATGTGGTTTATGAAAATAACAGACATGCAATGACTCTAGTGGATCCATGTGGTTTATGAAAATAACACACATGTAATGACATCTAGTGGATCCATGTGGTTTATTAAAAGAACACACATGTAATGAGATCTAGTGGATCCATCTGGTTTATGAAAAGAACAAACATGCAATGACTCTATTGGATTCATGTGGTTTATCAAAAGAACACACGTGCAATGACATCTAGTGGATAAATGTGGTTTATGAAAAGAACACAAATGCAATAACATCTAGTGGATCCATGTGGTTTATGAAAAGGACACACATGCAATGCCATATAGTGGATCCATGTGGTTTATGAAAAGAACAAACATGCAATGACTCTACCGGATCCATGTGATTTATCAAAAGAACACACGTGCAATGACATCTAGTGAATCAATGTGGTTTAGGAAAAGAACACACATGCAAACACATCTAGTGGATCCATCTGGTTTATGAAAAGAACACACATGCAATGCCATCTAGTGGATCCATGTGGTTTATGAAAAGAACACACATGCAATGCCATCTAGTGGATGCATGTCGTTTAGGAAAAGAACACACATGCAATGACATCTAGTGTATCCATGTGGTTTATGAAAATATAACACATGCAATGACATCTAGTGTATCCATGTGGTTGATGAAAAGAACACACAAGCAATGACATATAGTGAATCCATGTGGTTTATCAAAAGAACACACATGCAACGACATCTAGTGGATACATGTGCTTTATGGAAAGAACACAAATGCAATGACTCTAGTGGATCAATGTGGTTTATGAAAAGAACACACATGCAATGACATGTAGTGGATTCACTTGGTGTATGAAAAGAACACACATGCAATGACATCCAGTGGATCCATCTGGTTTATAAAAAGAACACACATGCAATGACATCTAGTGGATCCATGTGGTTTAGGAAAAGAACACACATGCAATGACATCTAGTGGATCCATGTTGTTTATGAAAAGAACACACATGCAATGACATCTAGTGGATCCATGTGGTTTAGGAAAAGAAAACACATGCAATTACATCTAGTGGATCCATGTGGTTTATGAAAATACACATGAAATGCATCTAGTGGATCCATGTGGTTTATGAAAATAACAGACATGCAATGACTCTAGTGGATCAATGTGCTTTATGAAAATAACACACATGTAACGACATCTAGTGGATCCATGTGGTTTATTAAAAGAACACACATGTAATGATATCGAGTGGATCCATGTGGTTTATGAAAAGAACAAACAAGAAATGACTCTAGTGGATCCATGTGGTTTATCAAAAGAACACACGTGCAATGACATCTAGTGGATAAATGTGGTTTATGAAAAGAACACAAATGCAATAACATCTAGTGGATCCATGTAGCGTCCCCAACCTTTAATAAGATTGAGTCCCCTGTGTTTACAATGCTAGTCCCTGGATCAATAGCTAGCATCCACAGTTCAGATGTAATATCAAGAAACAAAGGTCATAATTCAACTTTATAACCAGGAATAAAATAGTTTTATTACATCAAACATAGCTCATTGGCTATTTACATTACATTGCAGCGGAATAACTATAGTCATGGGTCCTTCATCTTCAAAGTGCCACAGGCAGACATGTTGGTTGTAGACTTTGTAATCCTAATCAATCAATCTTCACTAAATCAATCAAACCTGCAACATTAAAAGTTACAGCCACAAGGGTCAATACATTTGAATTGTATTGGCAAGTGATACTTTGGTAGTATAGTGGAGTCTATCATCTATATGCATTTGGCTAAGTGGAGTTGAGGCTTGCTTTGCTCAAAATAGATTTTTCCTATCATTTTGAAAATACTAAGTTTTGTTTGGCAAAAACAAATTCCAAGGCATCTATCAATCAAAGACTGAAGATCCACTCAGGGCATCTATCAATCAAAGACTAGGGTTACAAGTTGGTTCAAATAAAGATCCACCCTTAAAATAAATCTCGTCCCGAGATTTGGGGAGGCTAGGGTTACAAGTTGGCTCAAACAGCTAGGGTACTACCACCCTTAAAAATTTTCCAACTAGACTACATCTTGGCTTGCTTGGAATCTTGAGGAAAACTTCTTCTTGGAAAACTTCTGCATAGTGCCCTTTATTTCCATACTTGACTCATGGGCCAAGGTTGAGTTTCTCCATAGACTTGTTCATCTTGTTCTTCATCTTTTCTGGACAGTTGCTTGCATAGTGTCCTGGGTTCTTGCAATTGTAACATATCAATTGGCTGATATCTTTCTTTTCCTTTGGTGTCATTGCCTCTTGTTTGTTTATTTGGTCCATCTTCTTTTCTGGGCATTTATTGGCATAATGTCCCATCTCTTTGCAATTGAAACATTGCACTTGTGTAATATCTTTCTTGCTAGTGTTGAGGCATTTCTTCTTCTTCTTTTTGGGTCTCTCCAAAGCTAGGGGTGCTTCTAGTTCATGTTCTTCATAGGTGGGAGATCTTTCTCTCTTCTTGGGGCATTGATATTCATGCTCCTTGGGTGCATTATCCTTGATTCCACAAGTATTGCTAACTTGGGTTCCTTCTAAATTAGCATCTTTGTCATCCTTGTTGTCATAAACTCCTTTGGAAGAGTTTTCTCTCATGTTGATCATTTGAGTAACCAATCCATGCATCAATTGGGATTGAAGCTTCAAAATCCTTTGTATGGCTGGGTCTAATCCATTGTTGTTGGCTAGAAGCTGAGTTGTCTCTTGACTCAACTGGTTTTGGGTTGCTATGAGTTCTCTCATGCTGTCCTCTTGGTTGTTGTTATTGTCACCATCCTTGATGTTGGAGTCTCTTGGAGAAGTCATCTGTTTGGGGTTGGATTGGGATTAGAACAGGCAAAAGGTTTTTTCTAAGAAGTCAATTCTATTCACACACATCACAAATCACACACGCAATGTGCAAGCAATCACAAACAAACACTCCACTCAAACAACAAGTTTCAAGCACATACTTAGGCAACAAAATAATTTTTGTTACACCACATAAGTTGGTGGGTTTGACTTAACTAAAATATGGTGGTCCATCTACATGGTTTACTTGTGATCTTTCCATTCTTCTTGGTTGATTCTTCTTGAATGAGATCTTTGTATCCTTGGAGAATTCTTGTCTCTTGTTCACAAATCTTCAAAGGTGGTGATGGCTTCTTCTAAGTTGTGTTTCCTTAGTCTTCAATTCTTGAGCATGATTTCTTTGTCTCACTTGTAGTCCTTGGTAACATCTAAGTTGGGAGTCCTTGTTGAGAATAAGGTTGAAATCACTTGAAGATGTTGAAGTCATTAGAGTTGAAAGTGTTGAAGAAGTCCTTTGCTCATGATGAAGTCTTTGGTCATGGGGTAGGCTTTTCCATCAAGTTTTGAAGTAGAAGAGAAGTAGAGTTGAAACCAAAAAAAATGATTGAGGAAAGAGTTTACAAGATTTGTTTTGTAAATAAGTTTTGGAACAAAATACAACTCCTATTTTTTTTAAGGGTTTTTGTCCAATCCTAGGGTTACAAATCCTACAGGCAACACAATGCTCTGATACCATTCTGTAGCGTCCCCAACCTTTAATAAGATTGAGTCCCCTGTGTTTACAATGCTAGTCCCTGGATCAATAGCTAGCATCCACAGTTCAGATGTAATATCAAGAAACAAAGGTCATAATTCAACTTTATAACCAGGAATAAAATAGTTTTATTACATCAAACATAGCTCATTGGCTATTTACATTACATTGCAGCGGAATAACTATAGTCATGGGTCCTTCATCTTCAAAGTGCCACAGGCAGACATGTTGGTTGTAGACTTTGTAATCCTAATCAATCAATCTTCACTAAATCAATCAAACCTGCAACATTAAAAGTTACAGCCACAAGGGTCAATACATTTGAATTGTATTGGCAAGTGATACTTTGGTAGTATAGTGGAGTCTATCATCTATATGCATTTGGCTAAGTGGAGTTGAGGCTTGCTTTGCTCAAAATAGATTTTTCCTATCATTTTGAAAATACTAAGTTTTGTTTGGCAAAAACAAATTCCAAGGCATCTATCAATCAAAGACTGAAGATCCACTCAGGGCATCTATCAATCAAAGACTGAAGATTTGCTTGGCACAAACAATTTCCCAATCTAAGATTTTGAGATCCTTGTACCAAGCCATCTCTCCATCAAAGATTGAAGAATTTCACACAACCCTTGTTCACCCACAAGTTTTAATTTAGAAATTGGAGTGATGAGATTCTTGACTGCTTCCATGTCTTGATGCTCAAATTGTCCTTTACCATGGACATGGCTAAGTACTTAGGTTTTTCACTCTGCAGAGGTGGTGCACTTTACCCACAAGACTTGGTTTCCCAAGACAAAATCTTTCAGAAGCTTTCCCTTAGACCAACATGGACGCGTTCCAACCTATCAATCACTACCACCCACTGTCCATGTGGCTAAGTTCTTGCAACCTATATGATCATGACAGAGCCCATATTGCCAAGTGGTTGCACTTGAAGCTTCTCAACATTTGACATCTCAAATCTCTTTGTTTCCTGGGTGGCCATCCACAAGTGAGATACACTAAGGTAAACCATAAACATGGGCCTTGTGAACCACTCAAAAAACCACCATGCAAGTCCCATTCCACCCAGGAGATTCATTAACTTAGTTGTTTTGTTAAATAAAACACAAGTCCATAGACTTAGAAATTTTCATAGTGTGAATATATTCCACCCAAGTTTTCTATTAGCTAGGCTAAGCTTGGTAGTAATAGGATTCTTAACTAAGGAAAATCCTTCTAAGGATTCATTCTACTAGTTTTCCTATAGCAAGGTATATTCTTAGCAAAATAAAACCATGCAAGTTTTACTTAGCAAAACACTAATGCATAGTGAAAATAATGGGATAATGATATGAAGCATCACTTGCCTTTTGGTAGAGGGTATAGGTTTACTCCTTGACCTTGCAACACTCACACTCTTCAAGTCACTACAATCAATCAAGCAAGGCACAAACTCAATCTACCAATCAAGCAAAACAACACACATAAAATAACAAAGTCAAAGAAATGCATGCAAGCATGCCAAGCTTTGCTTTGTTTGCAAAAGTGGTTCCTAGTGGGTCATAGACATTTGGGTATATCTAAGTCATGCATAAGTATGCAAAGGTTGGTTCTATTGTAGGATGGTCTTCACTAGGCTTCTAAACTTTGTGAGTTCCAAATTGGTCATTTACCAAAATGGCAAAGTCATTTGCAAAAGGGTTTCTATTAGATTCCTAAACTTTGTAAGATCCAAATTGGTCATTTACCAAAGTGGCAAAGTTGTTAGCAAAAGGTTTCACCTCAAAACCATTTTCAAAACAAGGCACCTATTTGGTCATTTTATGTGGTGAAGAAATATGTCTACTAGGGTTTTAGTCTAGGGTTCACCAAATGAGTTGCTATTGCAAAACTTGGTGTTTTGGGTCAGTAGGTTTGGTCCAAAACATTTTCTCAAAGTTTTCTTTATGAAAGCATTTTCATAAACAAAACAAATAGTTTTAGTTAGCTAGAAATGGACTAAACTAATTAATCCATCCTATTCTTTTCCAAAACCATTTTCCAAACTATGGGTTGGTACCTAGGGTCAGTAAGGTCACAACAAACCAATTTGCAAAGGTTTTAACCTAAGAATCATTTTTAAATGATTTTTCTAATGTTAGCAAGCGTACAAAAGAATCTACAAAATCAAACAAGCTAACAGATACTATTTGCTAAACTAAGGGTAGGTTTGGCTAGGGCTTGTCTTGCTGATTCCAACGACATCAAATTTGTAAAATTTGGACGTGTGGATCAAAAGATACATGGGTTTGAAAATGGCAAATAAATCTGTTTTCAAATTTCTTTAAAAGATCTAGTGCCACGCTGCGTTAACTTGTGATTGGCAGTCGGTTCAGCCGGATCGGCATCGTGGAGCGTTAGATCTAAGTTAAATCGTGCGGTGCAGAGAGCATACCTCTTCGCGTTAATTGATTCTATCGTAACCGATGGATCTGCATCTAACGGTAGCTAGGCGTTTGACCTAAAAGGAGCGGCGATGCGGCGGCTGCTGGCGGCGGAGTCGTCGGTCGATGACGGTGCCGGCGATGCAGAGGGCAAGGGAGAAGGAGGGGTTGCTCACTGAGCTCAGGGGGTCACGGTGATGCTCAACGTGCGATTGACGAGGCAAGGGGCGCACTGGGTTAGGTGGAATCTCTCATCGGAGTTGCTGCGGGCGGCGGTGCTCTCGGCTTGTCGTCGTGGACGTCGCTGTGATTCACTCCGAAGCGAAAGGAAGGCACAGTTAGATGCGCGGGTCCAAGGCAAGGTCGTGTGCGTGAACAAGGAGTCAGGAGAGGGCGTGTGCTGGCTGGAATCGGCCGGAGACGGTGGTCGGAGCAGTGAGGGTGCGGCTTCGATTGAGGCGACTGGAGGCTCGCGTGGTCTGGGGAAATGATGAGGAGAGGAAGGCGTTTAAGTAGGCGTCGTCGGGGGAGTAAAGTCCGTGGTTAACGCGAATTCAACGCCGAATCGTGCAGAAGCGCCGTTGAGGGGGAAGAAACGGCTGGCGCGGGTGAGAGAGAAGAACAGTAGAGAGTGGGCCTACCAGTCAGTGGGAAAAAGAGAAGGAACGGGGTCCACGGGTCAGTGTCACTGTGGGCTATTTAATCGGTGAAGAAAAACGGTTCGAGTGTGGGAGAATAAGAGGAGGTGGGGTCGATGTCGGAGTGAGGGAGAGGAGAAGTGGGTCCGGTTATGCGTGTTGAGTGGGCCGATTTCTGGGTGAGAAAAGGTTTCTTCGGGGGAGAGAATACTGGGCTGGAATTGGGCCTATTGGGCTGCTGGCTGGGCTGGTCTATTTCTTATTTTTTTTCTGTCTAATTCTTTTTCTTTTTCTAATTCTTTTCTGTTTTCAATTCAAACAATTAATTCAAACAATCACTCAACTTCACTTTGAATTTGGTTCTGTTTGGCAACATAATCCAAATCTCAAAATGAAATATTATTTTATTTATTTTTAGGATCCATTTAATAATTAAATAAAATGGATCTTTAGTTATTAGGGTTTGTTTTATTTAATAAAATTTCCATTTGAAATCCAATTATTTTCAAAACCAAACTAGAAGGTTTAATTTGAAACATAAAAGAATACTTGGAAACTTATTTAAATAAATAAATAAGTTTTGGTGTTTTAATTAAAATGGGAAAGCCTTTACTTAAATAAAATTGGATATTTAAATCCTTATTATTTTATTTAAATAATTCTTTACTCATTTTAATCAAAGCAAAACCTTTTAATAAAAGATTTCAAAGTAGTAATAAAATACTTGGTGTTCATTTAAAATGGGAAAAGCTTTTACTTAAATAAAATTGGATATTTAAATCCTTTATTTTATTTAAATAAACCTTTACTCACTTTATCAAAACAAAATATTTTATTTTCAAAAGTTTAGCCAAAATTAATTTGGCTTATCTTTTCATTTGAAACCAAAGTCTTTTATTAAAAGATCTAAAACAGTGTTTCCAAAACAATTTATTTTCCTTTGATAAATGTTTATCTTTATAAATCCCTTTAGGATTATTTGTTCACCAAATGGTATGGGCTTTGGTAAGGGCTTTATTGGCTTTGGAAATTCAATTTCCTTATCTTATATTATTCACAAGATTTTGTCTATGGTTCCAAACTAAGTGAAACCAATCTCTATGGTCTTTCTTGATCCTTTGTGATTATTTGTTGATCAACTTTGGTATGGATCAAATCCATGGATTTGGAGATTCTTTGGAAATGATTTCCTTCCATTAGGGTTTAGGGTTTTGGATTACTTTCCAAATGTTCAAATTTCCAGATACATTCATTGAGGAATGCATTTCCCTTGATTTGGATTTTTGCTGAATTCAAACTTTAGCCAAAGTTTGTTCAAGATGGGATTTTAAGTCTCCTTTTAGAAACAAAAGTTTCTTTTCACCCTGATTTTCAACAAAAGTTTATTTTGTTTATTTTATTTTCACATTACAAGATTTGGAAAATCTTGGGATGTGACAATCCATGTGGTTTATGAAAACGACACACATGCAATGCCATCTAGTGGATCCATGTGCTTTATGAAAAGAACAAACATGCAATGACTCTAGTGGATCCATGTGGTTTATCAAAAGAACACACGTGCAATGACATCTAGTGGATCAATGTGGTTTAGGAAAAGAACACACATGCAATGCCATCTAGTGGATCCATGTGGTTTATGAAAAGAACACACATGAAATGCCATCTAGTGGATGCATGTCCTTTAGGAAAAAACACACATGCAATGACATCTAGTGTATCCATGTGGTTATGAAAATAGAACACATGCAATGACATCTAGTGTATCCATGTGGTTTAGGAAAAGAACACACATGCAATTGCATCTAGTGGATCCATGTGGTTTATCAAAAGAACAGACATGCAATGACATCTAGTGGATACATGTGGTTTATGAAAAGAACACACATGCAATGACTCTAGTGGATCAATTTGGTTTATGAAAAGAACACACATGCAATGACATCTAGTGGATTCATGTGGTTTATGAAAATAACAAACATGCAATGACATCTAGTGGATCCATCTGGTTTATAAAAAGAACACACATGCAATGACATCTAGTGGATCCATGTGGTTTAGGAAAAAACACACATGCAATGACATCTAGTGGATCCATGTTGTTTATGAAAAGAACACACATGCAATGACATCTAGTGGATCCATGTTGTTTATGAAAAGAACACACATGCAATGACATCTAGTGGATCCATGTGGTTTAGGAAAAGAACACACATGCAATTACATCTAGTGGATCCATGTGGTTTATGAAAATACACATGCAATGCATCTAGTGGATCCATGTGGTTTATGAAAATAAGACATGCAATGACTCTAGTGGATCCATGTGCTTTATGAAAATAACACACATGTAATGACATCTAGTGGATCCATGTGGTTTATTAAAAGAACACACATGTAATGAGATCTAGTGGATCCATGTGGTTTATGAAAAGAACAAACATGCAATGACTCTAGTGGATCCATGTGGTTTATCAAAAGAACACACGTGCAATGACATCTAGTGGATCCATGTGGTTTAGAAAAAGAACACACATGCAATTACATCTAGTGGATCCATGTGGTTTATGAAAATACACATGAAATGCATCTAGTGGATCCATGTGGTTTATGAAAATAACAGACATGCAATGACTCTAGTGGATCCATGTGGTTTATGAAAATAACACACATGTAATGACATCTAGTGGATCCATGTGGTTTATTAAAAGAACACACATGTAATGAGATCTAGTGGATCCATGTGGTTTATGAAAAGAACAAACATGCAATGTCTCTAGTGGATTCATGTGGTTTAGCAAAAGAACACACGTGCAATGACATCTAGTGGATAAATGTGGTATATGAAAAGAACACAAATGCAATAACATCTAGTGGATCCATGTGGTTTATGAAAAGGACACACATGCAATGCCATATAGTGGATCCATGTGGTTTATGAAAAGAACAAACATGCAATGACTCTACCGGATCCATGTGATTTATCAAAAGAACACACGTGCAATGACATCTAGTGAATCAATGTGGTTTAGGAAAAAAACACACATGCAAACACATCTAGCTGATCCATCTGGTTTATGAAAAGAACACACATGCAATGCCATCTAGTGGATCCATGTGGTTTATGAAAAGAACACACATGCAATGCCATCTAGTGGATGCATGTCGTTTAGGAAAAGAACACACATGCAATGACATCTAGTGTATCCATGTGGTTTATGAAAATATAACACATCCAATGACATCTAGTGTATCCATGTGGTCGATGAAAAGAACACACAAGCAATGACATATAGTGAATCCATGTGGTTTATCAAAAGAACACACATGCAATGACATCTAGTGGATACATGTGCTTTATGAAAAGAACACAAATGCAATGACTCTAGTGGATCAATGTGGTTTATGAAAAGAACACACATGCAATGACATCTAGTGGATTCACTTGGTTTATGAAAAGAACACACATGCAATGACATCTAGTGGATCCATCTGGTTTATAAAAAGAACACACATGCAATGACATCTAGTGGATCCATGTGGTTTAGGAAAAGAACACACATGCAATGACATCTAGTGGATCCATGTTGTTTATGAAAAGAACACACATGCAATGACATCTAGTGGATCCATGTGGTTTAGGAAAAGAACACACATGCAATTACATCTAGTGAATCCATGTGGTTTATGAAAATACACATGAAATGCATCTAGTGGATCCATGTGGTTTATGAAAATAACAGACATGCAATGACTCTAGTGGATCAATGTGCTTTATGAAAATAACACACATGTAATGACATCTAGTGGATCCATGTGGTTTATTAAAAGAACACACATGCAATGAGATCTAGTGGATCCATGTGGTTTATGAAAAGAACAAACATGCAATGACTCTAGTGGATCCATGTGGTTTATCAAAACAACACACGTGCAATGACATCTAGTGGATAAATGTGGTTTATGAAAAGAACACAAATGCAATAACATATAGTGGATCCATGTGGTTTATGAAAAGGACACACATGTAACGCCATCTAGTGGATCCATGTGGTTTATGAAAAGAACAAACATGCAATGATCCTAGTCGATTCATGTGGTTTATCAAAAGAACACACGTGCTATGACATCTAGTGGATAAATTGGTTTATGAAAAGAACACAAATGCAATAACATCTAGTGGATCCATGTGGTTTATGAAAAGGACACACATGCAATGCCATATAGTGGATCCATGTGGTTTATGAAAAGAACGCACATGCAATGCCATATAGTGGATCCATGTGGTTTATGAAAAGGACACACATGCAATGCCATATAGTGGATGCATGTGGTTTATGAAAAGAACAAACATGCAATGACTCTACCGGATCCATGTGGTTTATCAAAAGAACGCACGTGCAATGACATCTAGTGAATCAATGTGGTTTAGGAAAAGAACACACATGGAAACACATCTAGTGGATCCATCTGGTTTATGAAAAGAACACACATGCAATGCCATCTAGTGGATCCATGTGGTTTATGAAAAGAACACACATGCAATGCAATCTTGTGGATGCATGTCGTTTAGGAAAAGAACACACATGCAATGACATCTAGTGTATCCATGTGGTTTATGAAAATAAAACACATGCAATGACATCTAGTGTATCCATGTGGTTGATGAAAAGAACAAACAAGCAATGACATATAGTGGATCCATGTGGTTTATCAAAAGAACACACATGCAATGACATCTAGTGGATACATGTGCTTTATGAAAAGAACACACATGCAATGACTCTAGTGGATCAATGTGGTTTATGAAAAGAACACACATGCAATGACATCTAGTGGATTCATTTGGTTTATGAAAAGAACACACATGCAATGACATCCAGTGGATCCATCTGGTTTATAAAAAGAACACACATGCAATGACATCTAGTGGATCCATGTGGTTTAGGAAAAGAACACACATGCAATGACATCTCGTGGATCCATGTTGTTTATGAAAAGAACACACATGTAATGACATCTAGTGGATCCATGTGGTTTAGGAAAAGAAAACACATGCCATTACATCCAGTGGATCCATGTGGTTTATGAAAATACACATGAAATGCATCTAGTGGATCCATGTGGTTTATGAAAATAACAGACATGCAATGACTCTAGTGGATCAATGTGCTGTATGAAAATAACACACATGTAATGACATCTAGTGGATCCATGTGGTTTATTAAAAGAACACACATGTAATGAGATCGAGTGGATCCATGTGGTTTATGAAAAGAACAAACATGCAATGACTCTAGTGGATCCATGTGGTTTATCAAAAGAACACACGTGCAATGACATCTAGTGGATAAATGTGGTTTATGAAAAGAACACAAATGCAATAACATGTAGCGGATCCATGTGGTTTATGAAAAGGACACACATGCAATGCCATCTAGTGGATCCATGTGCTTTATGAAAAGAACAAACATGCAATGACTCTAGTGGATCCATGTGGTTTATCAAAAGAACACACGTGCAATGACATCTAGTGGATCAATGTGGTTTAGGAAAAGAACACACAAGCAATGCCATCTAGTGGATCCATGTGGTTTATGAAAAGAACACACATGAAATGCCATCTAGTGGATGCATGTCGTTTAGGAAAAGAACACACATGCAATGACGTCTAGTGTATCCATGTGGTTTATGAAAATAAAACACATGCAATGACATCTAGTGTATCCATGTGGTTTAGGAAAAGAACACACATGCAATTACATCTAGTGGATCCATGTGGTTTATCAAAAGAACACACATGCAATGACATCTAGTGGATACATGTGGTTTATGAAAAGAACACACATGCAATGACTCTAGTGGATCAATGTGGTTTATGAAAAGAACACACATGCAATGACATCTAGTGGATTCATGTGGTTTATGAAAAGAACAAACATGCAATGACATCTAGTGGATCCATCTGGTTTATAAAAAGAACACACATGCAATGACATCTAGTGGATCCATGTGGTTTAGGAAAAGAACACACATGCAATGACATCTAGTGGATCCATGTTGTTTATGAAAAGAACACACATGCAATGACATCTAGTGGATCCATGTGGTTTAGGAAAAGAACACACATGCAATTACATCTAGTGGATCCATGTGGTTTATGAAAATACACATGCAATGCATCTAGTGGATCCATGTGGTTTATGAAAATAAGACATGCAATGTCTCTAGTGGATCCATGTGCTTTATGAAAATAACACACATGTAATGACATCTAGTGGATCCATGTGGTTTTTTAAAAGAACACACATGTAATGAGATCTAGTGGATCCATGTGGTTTATGAAAAGAACAAATATGCAATGACTCTAGTGGATCCATGTGGTTTATC
Source organism: Avena insularis (assembly GCA_023614405.1). Lineage (NCBI taxonomy): Eukaryota > Viridiplantae > Streptophyta > Magnoliopsida > Poales > Poaceae > Avena > Avena insularis. Next base: position 319,976,231 of record CM042686.1, read on the forward strand.
AAAAGAACACACATGCAATGACTCTAGTGGATCCATGTGGTTTATAAAAAGAACACACATGCAATGACATTTATTGGATGCATCTGGTTTATAAAAAGAGACCACATGCAATGACATCTAGTGGATCCATGTGGTTTAGGAAAAGAACACACATGCAAACACATCTAGTGGATCCATCTGGTTTATGAAAAGAACACACATGCAATGACATCTAGTGGATCCATGTGGTTTAGAAAAAGAACACACATGCAATTACATCTAGTGGATCCATGTGGTTTATGAAAATACACATGAAATGCATCTAGTGGATCCATGTGGTTTATGAAAATAACAGACATGCAATGACTCTAGTGGATCCATGTGGTTTATGAAAATAACACACATGTAATGACATCTAGTGGATCCATGTGGTTTATTAAAAGAACACACATGTAATGAGATCTAGTGGATCCATGTGGTTTATGAAAAGAACAAACATGCAATGACATCTAGTGGATCCATGTGGTTTAGAAAAAGAACACACATGCAATTACATCTAGTGGATCCATGTGGTTTATGAAAATACACATGAAATGCATCTAGTGGATCCATGTGGTTTATGAAAATAACAGACATGCAATGACTCTAGTGGATCCATGTGGTTTATGAAAATAACACACATGTAATGACATCTAGTGGATCCATGTGGTTTATTAAAAGAACACACATGTAATGAGATCTAGTGGATCCATGTGGTTTATGAAAAGAACAAACATGCAATGACTCTAGTGGATTCATGTGGTTTATCAAAAGAACACACGTGCAATGACATCTAGTGGATAAATGTGGTTTATGAAAAGAACACAAATGCAATAACATCTAGTGGATCCATGTGGTTTATGAAAAGGACACACATGCAATGCTATATAGTGGATCCATGTGGTTTATGAAAAGAACAAACATGCAATGACTCTACCGGATCCATGTGATTTATCAAAAGAACACACGTGCAATGACATCTAGTGAATCAATGTGGTTTAGGAAAAGAACACACATGCAAACACATCTAGTGGATCCATCTGGTTTATGAAAAGAACACACATGCAATGCCATCTAGTGGATCCATGTGGTTTATGAAAAGAACACACATGCAATGCCATCTAGTGGATGCATGTCGTTTAGGAAAAGAACACACATGCAATAACATCTAGTGTATCCATGTGGTTTATGAAAATATAACACATCCAATGACATCTAGTGTATCCATGTGGTCGATGAAAAGAACACACAAGCAATGACATATAGTGAATCCATGTGGTTTATCAAAAGAACACACATGCAATGACATCTAGTGGATACATGTGCTTTATGAAAAGAACACAAATGCAATGACTCTAGTGGATCAATGTGGTTTATGAAAAGAACACACATGCAATGACATCTAGTGGATCCATCTGGTTTATAAAAAGAACACACATGCAATGACATCTAGTGGATCCATGTGGTTTAGGAAAAGAACACACATGCAATGACATCTAGTGGATCCATGTTGTTTATGAAAAGAACACACATGCAATGACATCTAGTGGATCCATGTGGTTTAGGAAAAGAACACACATGCAATTACATCTAGTGAATCCATGTGGTTTATGAAAATACACATGAAAGGCATCTAGTGGATCCATGTGGTTTATGAAAATAACAGACATGCAATGACTCTAGTGGATCAATGTGCTTTATGAAAATAACACACATGTAATGACATCTAGTGGATCCATGTGGTTTATGAAAAGAACACACATGCAACGAGATCTAGTGGATCCATGTGGTTTATGAAAAGAACAAACATGCAATGACTCTAGTGGATCCATGTGGTTTATCAAAAGAACACATGTGCAATGACATCTAGTGGATAAATGTGGTTTATGAAAAGAACACAAATGCAATAACATCTAGTGGATCCATGTGGTTTATGAAAAGGACACACATGTAACGCCATCTTGTGGATCCATGTGGTTTATGAAAAGAACAAACATGCAATGACTCTACCGGATCCATGTGGTTTATCAAAAGAACGCACGTGCAATGACATCTAGTGGATCCATGTGGTTTATCAAAAGAACACACATGCAAACACATCTAGTGGATCCATCTGGTTTATGAAAAGAACACACATGCAATGCCATCTAGTGGATCCATGTGGTTTATGAAAAGAACACACATGCAATGCCATCTTGTGGATGCATGTCGTTTAGGAAAAGAACACACATGCAATGACATCTAGTGTATCCATGTGGTTTATGAAAATAAAACACATGCAATGACATCTAGTGTATCCATGTGGTTGATGAAAAGAAAAACAAGCAATGACATATAGTGGATCCATGTGGTTTATCAAAAGAACACACATGCAATGACATCTAGTGGATACATGTGCTTTATGAAAAGAACACACATGCAATGACTCTAGTGGATCAATGTGGTTTATGAAAAGAACACACATGCAATGACATCTATTGGATTCATTTGGTTTATGAAAAGAACACACATGCAATGACATCCAGTGGATCCATCTGGTTTATAAAAAGAACACACATGCAATGACATCTAGTGGATCCATGTGGTTTAGGAAAAGAACACACATGCAATGACATCTAGTGGATCCATATTGTTTATGAAAAGAACACACATGTAATGATATCTAGTGGATCCATGTGGTTTAAGAAAAGAAAACACATGCCATTACATCCAGTGGATCCATGTGGTTTATGAAAATACACATGAAATGCATCTAGTGGATCCATGTGGTTTATGAAAATAATAGACATGCAATGACTCTAGTGGATAATTGTGCTTTATGAAAATAACACACATGTAATGACATCTAGTGGATCCATGTGGTTTATTAAAAGAACACACATGTAATGAGATCGAGTGGATCCATGTGGTTTATGAAAAGAACAAACATGCAATGACTCTAGTGGATCCATGAGGTTTATCAAAAGAACACACGTGCAATGACATCTAGTGGATAAATGTGGTTTATGAAAAGAACACAAATGCAATAACATCTAGTGGATCCAAGTGGATCCTTTCAAAAGAACACATGCAATGACATCTAGTGGACATGGTTTATGACAAAGGGAATCCATGAAAACCACAATGCAATGACATCTAGTGGATCCATGTGGTTTATCAAAAACATGCAGTGACATCTAGTGGATCCATGTGGTTTAGGAAAAGAACACACATGCAATGACATATGGTGGATCCATGTGGTTTATGAAAAGAACACACATGCAATGACATCTATTGGATCCATGTGGTTTATGAAAAGAACAACATGCAATGACTCTATTAGATCCATGTGGTTTAGGAAAAGAACACACATGCAATGACATCTAGTGGATCCATGTGGTTTATGAAAAGAACACACATGCCATGAAATTAGTGGATCCATGTGTTTTTGGAAAAGAACACACATGCAATGACATCTAGTGGATCCATGTGGTTTAGGAAAATAACACACATGCAATGACATCTAGTGGATCCATGTGGTTTATGAAAAGAACACACATGCAATGACATCTAGTGGATCCATGTGGTTTAGGAAAATAACACACATGCAATGACATCTAGTGGATCCATGTGGTTTATTAAAAGGACACACATGTAATGCATCTAGTGGATCCATGTGGTTTAGGAAAAGAACACATGAAGTACTTGCATTGTTCCATGTGTTCTTATCCACAATGATGCAAATACACACACATCCAATGACTCTAGTGGATCCATGTGGTTTAGGAAAAGAACACACATGTAATGACATCCAGTGGATCCATGTGGTTTATGAAAAAAACACACATGCATCGACATCTGGTGGATCCATGTGGTTTATGAAAAGAACACACATGCAATGACATCTAGTGGATCCATGTGGTTTATGAAAAGAACAAACATGCAATGACATTTAGGATGCATATGGTTTATGAAAAGAACACACATGAATGACATCTAGTGGATCCATGTGGTTTAGGAAAAGAACACCACATGCTGGAGTGGCATCATGGCATGTGTTCTTTAAAAATGATGCACAACACACATCCAATGACTATAGTGGATCCATGTGGTTTATGAAAGAACACACATGTAATGACATCTAGTGGATCCATGTGGTTTATGGAAAGAACACACATGCTATGACATATAGTGGATCCATGTGGTTTATGAGAAGAACACATATGCAATGACATCTAGTGGATCCATGTGGTTTATGAAAATAACACACATGCAATGACATATAGTGGATCCATGTGGTTTATGAAAATAACACACATGAAATGACATATAGTGGATACATGTGGTATTAGAAAAGAACACACATGCAATGCCATCTAGAGGATCCATGTGGTTTATGAAAAGAACACATGCAATGACATCTAGGGGATCCATGTGTTTTATGAAAATAACACACATGCAATGACTCTAGTGGATTCATGTGGTTTTGGAAAAGAACACACATGCAATGACATCTAGTGGATCCATGTGGTTTATGAAAAGAACACGCATGCAATGAAATCTAGTGGTTTCATGTGGTTTATGAAAAGAAAAACATGCGATGACATCTAGTGGATCCATGTGGTTTATGAAAAGAACACCACATGGTGGAGTGGCATTATTGCATGTGTTCTTTTCCAAACCATAACGCTGAACACTAATACACAGACACATCCAATGATGCTAGTGGATCCATGTGGTTTATGAAAAGAACACACATGCAATAACATCTAGTGGATTCATGTGGTTTAGGAAAAGAACACACATGCAATGACATCTAGTGGATCTATGTGGTTTAGGAAAAGAACACACATGCAATGACATCTAGTGGATCCATGTGGTTTAGGAAAATAACAAACATGCAATGATATATAGTGGATCCATTTGGTTTTTGAAAAGAACACACATGCAATGAGTCTAGTGGATCCATGTGGTTTAGGAAAAGAACACACATGGAATGACATCTAGTGGATCCATGTGGTTTATGAAAAGAACACATGTAATGACATCTAGTGGATCCATGTGGTTTATGAAAAGAACAAACATGCAATGACTCTAGTGGATCCATGTGGTTTAGGAAAAACACATGCAATGACATCTAGTGGATCCATGTGGTTTATGAAAAGAGCACACATGCAATGACATCTAGTGGATCCATGTGGTTTAGGAAAAGAACACACATGCAATGACATATAGTGGATCCATGTGGTTTATGAAAAGCTTACACATGCAATGACATCTAGTGGATCCATGTCATTTATGAAAAGAACACACACATGCAATGAAATCTAGTGGATCCATGTGGTTTATGACAATAACACACATGCAATGACATCTAGTGGATCCATGTGCTTTATGAAAAGAACACACATGCAATGACTCTAGTGGATCCATGTGGTTTAGGAAAAGAACACACATGGAATGATATCTAGTGGATCCATGTGGTTTATGAAAAACAACACATGCAATGACATCTCTGGATCCATGTGGTTTATGAAAAGCACACACATGCGATGACTCTAATGGATCCATGTGGTTTAGGAAAAAACACATGCAATTCCATCTAGTGGATCCATGTGGTTTATGAAAAGAGCACACACGCAATGACTCTAGTGGATCCATGTGGTTTAGGAAAAGAACAGACATGCAACGACATCTAGTGGATCCATGTGGTTTATGAAAATAAAACAGATGCAATGACATCAGTGGATCCATGTGGTTTATGAAAAGAACACACATGCAATGACATCTAGTGTATCCATGTGGATTATGAAAAGAACACCACATGTTGGAGTGGCATCCATGTATTCTTTCCAAAACCACAATGATGCACACTAATACAGACAAACACATCCAATGACTCTAGTGGATCCATGTGGTTTAGGAAATAAAAACACATGCAATGACATCAAGTGGATCCATGTGGTTTATGAAATAACACACATGCAATGACATCTAGTGGATCCATGTGGTATATGAAAATAACACAGATGCAATGACATCAGTGGATCCATGTGGTTTATGAAAAGAACACACATGCAATGACATCTAGTGCATCCATGTGGTTTATGAAAAGAACACACATGCAATAACATCTAGTGGATCCATGTGGTTTAGGAAAATAACACACATGCAATGACATCTAATGGATCCATGTGGTTTACGAAAAGAACACACATGCAATGACATCTAGTGGATCCATGTGGTTTAAGAAAAGAACACACATGGAATGACTCTAGTGGATCCATGTGGTTTAGGAAAAGAACAATCATGCCATGACATCTAATGGATCCATGTGGTTTATGAAAAGAACACACATGCAATGACATCTAGTGGATCCATGTGGTTTATGAAAAGATCACACATGCAATGACATCAGTGGATCCATGTGGTTTATGAAAACAACACCACATGCTGGAGTGGCATCTTTGCATATATTCTTCTCCAAAACCACAATGGTGCACACTAATACACACAAACACATCCAATGACTCTACTGGATCCATGTGGTTTAGGAAATGAACACAAATGGAATGACATCAAGTGAATCCATGTGGTTTATGAAATAACACACATGCAATAACATCTAGTGGATCCATGTGGTTTATGAAAAGAACACACATGCAATGACATCAGTGGATCCATGTGGTTTATGAAAATAACCCCACATGCTGGAGTGGAACCATTACATGTATTCTTTTCCAAAACCACAGTGATGCACACTAATACACACAAACACATCCAATGACTCTAGTGGATCCATGTGGTTTAGGAAATGAACACACATGCAATGACATCAAGTGGATCCATGTGGTTTATGAAATAACACACATGCAATGATATCTAGTGGATCCATGTGGTTTATGAAAATAACACACATGCAATGACATGAGTAGATCCATGTGGTTTATGAAAAGAACACACATGCAATGCCATCTAGTAGATCCATGTGGTTTATGAAAAGAACACACAGCCAATGACATCTAGTGGATCCATGTGGTTTATGAAAAGAACACACATGCATTGACATCTAGTGGATCCATGTGGTTTAAGAAAAGAACACACATGGAATGACTCTAGTGGATCCATGTGGTTTAGGAAAAGAACACACATGCAATGACATCTACTGGATCCCTGTGGTTTATGAAAAGAACACACATGGAATGACATCTAGTGGATCCATGTGGTTTATGAAAAGAACACACATGCAATGACATCAGTGGATCCATGTGGTTCATCAAAAGAACACACATGCAATGACATCTATTGGATCCGGGTGGTTTATGAACAGAACACACATGCAATGACTCTAGTTGATCCATGTGGTTGAGAAAATGAACACACATGCAGTGACATCTAGGGGATCCATGTGGTGTATGAAAAGAACTCACATGCAATGACATCTAGTGGATCCATGTGTTTTATGAAAAGAACACACATGCAATGACTCTAGTGGATCCATGTGGTTTAGGAAAATAACACAAATGCAATGACATATAGTGGATCCATGTGGTGTATGAAAACAACACACATGCAATGACATCTAGTGGATCCATGTGGTTTATGAAAAGAACACACATGCAATGACATCTAGTGGATCCATGTGGTTTCTGAAACGAACACAAACGCAATGACATCAGTGGATCCATCTGGTTTATGAAAAGAACACCACATGGTGGAGTGGCATCATTGCATGTGTTCTTTTCCAAAACCATAACGATGAACACTAATACACACGCACATCCAATGACGCTAGTGGATCCATGTGGTTTATGAAAAGAACATACATGCAATAACATATAGTGGATGCATGTGGTTTAGGAAAGGAACACACATGCAATGACATCTAGTGGATCCATGTGGTTTAGGAAAAGAACACACATGCAATAACATCTAGTGGATCCATGTGGTTTAGGAAAATAACACACATGCAATGATATCTAGTGGATCCATTTGGTTTATGAAAAGAACACACATGCAATGACTCTAGTGGATCCATGTGGTTTAGGAAAAGAACACACATGGAATGACATCTAGTGGATCCATGTGGTTTATGAAAAACAACACACGCAATGACATCTAGTGGATCCATGTGGTTTATGAAAAGAACACACATGCAATGACTCTAATGGATCCATGTGGTTTAGGAAAAAAACATGCAATGGCATCTAGTGGATCCATGTGGTTTATGAAAAGAGAATACATGCAATGACTCTAGTGGATCCATGTGGTTTAGGGAAAGAACACACATGCAATGACATCTAGTGGATCCATGTGGTTTATGAAAAGCATACACATGCAATGACATCTAGTCGATCCATGTGGTTTATGAGAAGAACACACATGCAATGACATAAGTGGATCCATGTGGTTTATGAAAAGAACACCACATGGTGGAGTGGCATCATTGCATGTGTTCATTTCCAAAACCATAACGATGCACACTAATACACAAACACATCCAATGACGCTAGTGGATCCATGTGGTTTATGAAAATAACACACATGCAATAACATATAGTGGATCCATGTGGTTTAGGAAAAGGACACACATGCAATGCAATCTAGTGGATCCGTGTGGTTTAGAAAAAGAACACACATGCAATGAAATCTAGTGGATCCATGTGGTTTATGAAAATAATACACATGCCATGACATTAGTGGATCCATGTGGTTTGTGAAAAGAACACACATGCAATGACTCTAGTGGATCCATGTGGTTTAGGAAAAGAACACCACATGCTATGGTGGCATCATTGCATGTGTTCTTTTCCAAAACCATAATAACGCACATGGACACACACATCCAAGTGGGTGTGGCGATACAACATCTTTCAAACTGTTGGTAGAATGCATGCTGCAATTGAATCCCAGCATGCTGCTAGGGTTGATGGACATGGTTGGACACCAGATGAAGGAGTGGCATCATTGCATGTGTTATTTTCCAAAACCACAATGATGCACACTAACACACACACACGCATCCAAGTGGGTGTGGTGATGCAGTATCTTTCAAACTAGTTGTAGAATGCATGCTTCGGTTGAATCCCAGCATGCTGCTAGGGTTCCTGGACATGGTTGGACACCACATGCTGGAGTGCCATCATTGCATGTGTTCTTTTCCAAATCCACAATGATGCACATTGACACACACACATACAATGACTCTAGTGGATCCATGTGGTTTATGACAAGATCACACATGCAATGACATATAGTGGATCCATGTGGTTTAGGAAAAAAGAACACACCTGCAATGACATCTAGTGGATGCATGTGGTTTATGAAAAGAACATCCATGCAGTGACTCTAGTGGATCCATGTGGTTTAGGAAAATAACACACATGCAATGATATCTAGTGGATCCATGTGGTTTATGAACAGAACACACATGCAATGACATTAGTGGATCCATGTGGTTTATGAAAAGAACACACATGCAATGACTCTAGTGGATCCATGTGGTTTAGGAAAATAACACACATGCAATGACATCTAGTGGATCAATGTGGTTTATGAAAAGGACACACATGCAATGACTCTAGTGGATCCATGTGGTTTAGGAAAACAACAAACATGCAATGACATCAGTGGATCAATGTGGTTTATGAGAAGAACACACATGCAATGACATCTAGTTGATCCATGTGGTTTACGAATAGAACACCAGATGCAGGAGTTGCATTGTTGCATGCGTTCTTTTCCAAATCCACAATGATGCACACTAATACACACACATCCAATGACTCTACTGGATCCAAGTGGTGTAGGAAAAGAACACACATGCATGGACATCTAGTGGATCCATGTGGTTAATGAAAAGAACACACATGCAATGACATTAGCGAAAACATATGGTTTATGAAAAGAACACACATGCAATGACATCTAGTGGATCCATGTGGTTTAGGAAAAGAACACCACATGATGGAGTGGCATCATTGCATGTGTTCTTTTCGAAAACCACAATGATGCACAATGATACACACACATCCAATGACTATATTGGATCCATGTGGTTTATCAAAAGAACACACATGCAATGACATATAGTGGATCCACGAGGTTTAGGAAAAGAAACACACATGCAATGACATCTAGTGGATCCATGTGGTTTAGGAAAATAACACATATGTAATGACATCTAGTGGATTCATGTGGTTTAGGAAAAGAACACACATGCAATGACATCTATTGGATCCGGGTGGTTTATGAATAGAACACACATGCAATGACTCTAGTGGATCTGTGTGGTTTAGAAAATGAACACACATGCAATAACATCTAGCGGATCCATGTGGTTTACGAAAACAACACACATGCAATGACATCGAGTGGATCCATGTGGTTTATGAAAATAACACACATGCCATGACATCTAGTGGATCCATGTGGTTTCTGAAAAGAACACAAATACAATGACATCAATGGATCGATGTGGTTTATGAAAAGAACACTACATGGTGGAGTGGCATCATTGCATGTGTTCTTTTCCAAAACCATAACTATGAACTCTAATACAGACACACATCCAATGACGCTAGTGGATCCATGTGGTTTATGAAAACAACACACATGCAATAACATATAGTGGATGCATGTGGTTTAGGAAAATAACACACATGCAATGATATCAAGTGGATCCATTTGGTTTATGAAAAGAACACACATGCAATGACTCTAGTGGTTCCATGTGGTTAAGGAAAAGAACACACATGGAATGACATCTAGTGGATCCGTGTGGTTTATGAAAAACAACACATGCAATGACATCTAGTGGATCCATGTGGTTTATGAAAATAACACCATGCAATGACTCAAATGGATCCATGTGGTTTAGGAAAAAAGCACATGCGGTGACATCTAGTGGATCCATGTGGTTTATGAAAAGAGCACGCATTCAATGACTCTTGTTGATCCATGTGGTTTAGGGAAAGAAACAACATGCAATGACATCTAGTGGATCCATGTGGTTTATGAAAAGCATACACATGGAATAACATCTATTGGATCCATGTGGTTTATGAAAAGAACACACATGTAATGACATTAGTCGATCCATGTGGTTTATGAAAACAACACCACATGGTGGAGTGGCATCATTGCATGTGTTCATTTCCAAAACCATAACGATGCACACTAATACACACACATCCAATAACGCTAGTGGATCCATGTGGTTTATGCAAAGAACACACATGCAATCATATATAGTGGATCCATGTGGTTTAGGAAAAGGACACACATGCAATGCAATCTAGTGGATCCATGTGGTTTAGGAAAAGAACACACATGAAATGACATATAGTGGATCCATGTGGTTTTGGAAAATAACACACAAGCAATGATATCTAGTGGATCCATGTGGTTTATGAAAAAAACACACATGCAATGACATCTATTGGATCCATGTGGTTTATGAAAAGAACACACATGCAATGACTCTAGTGGATCCATGTGGTTTAGGAAAAGAACACACATGGAATGACAACTAATGGATCCATGTGGTTTACGAAAAGAACACACATGCAATGACATCTAGTGGATCCATGTGGTTTAAGAAAAGAACACACATGGAATGACTCTAGTGGATCCATGTGGTTTAGGAAAAGAACACACATGCCATGACATCTAACGAATCCATGTGGATTATGAAAAGAACACACATGCAATGACATCTAGTGGATCCATGTGGTTTATGAAAAGAACTCACATGCAATGACATCAGTGGATCCATGTGGTTTATGAAAACAACACCACATGCTGGAGTGGCATCATTGCTTATATTCTTTTCCAAAACCACAATGGTGCACACTAATACACACAAACACATCCAATGACTCTACTAGATCCACGTGGTTTAGGAAATAAACACACATGGAATGACATCAAGTGAATCCATGTGGTTTATGAAATAACACATGCAATGAAATTAGTGGATCCATGTGGTTTATGAAAAGAACACACATGCAATGACATCTAGTGAATCCATGTGGTTTAGGAAAATAACACACATGCAAGTACATCTAGTGGATCCATGTGGTTTATGAAAAGAACACGCATGCAATGACATCTAGTGGATCCACGTAGTTTATGAAAAGACGACACATGCAATGACTCTAGTGGATCAATGTGGTTTAGGAAAATAACACACATGTAACGACATCTAGTGGATCCATGTGGTTTATGAAAAGAACACACATGCAATGACATCTAGTAGATCCATGTGGTTTACAAAAAGAACACACATGGAATGACTTTAGTGGATCCATGTGGTTTAGGAAAATAAAACACATGCAATGACATCTAGTGGATCCATGTGGTTTATGAAAAGAACACACATGCAATGACTCTAGTGGACCCATGTGGTTTATGAAAAGAAGACACATGCAATGACTCTACTGGATGCATGTGGTTTAGGAAAAGAACACACATGCAATGACATCAAGTGGATCCATGTGGTTTATGAAAAGAACACACATGCAATGACATCTAGTGGATCCATGTGGTTTATGAAAAGAACACACATACAATGACATCTAGTGCATCCATGTGGTTTCTGAAAAGAACACAAATGCAATGACATTAGTGGATCCATGTGATTTATGAAAAGAACACCACATGGTGGAGTGGCATCATTGCATGTGTTCTTTTCCAAAACCATAACGATGAACACTAATACACACACACGCATCCAATGACTCTAGTGGATCCATGTGGTTTACGAAAAGAACACACATGCAATGACTCTAGTGGATCCATGTGGTTTAGGAAAAGAACACACACGCAATGACATCTAGTGGAGCCATGTGGTTTATGAAAATAACACACATGGAATGACATCAAGTGGATCCATGTGGTTTATGAAAATAACACACATGCAATGACATCAATGGATCTATGTGGTTTATGAAAAGAACACACATGCAATGACATCTATTGGATCCGGGTGGTTTATGAACAGAACACACATGCAATGACTCTAGTGGATCCATGTGGTTTAGAAAATGAACACACATGCAATGACATCTAGGGGATCCATGTGGTTTATGAAAAGAACTCACATGCAATGACATCTAGTGGATCCATGTGTTTTACGAAAAGAACACACATGCAATGACTCTAGTGGATCCATGTGGTTTAGGAAAATAATACAAATGCAATGACCTCTAGTGGATCCATGTGGTTTACGAAAACAACACACATGCAATGACATCTAGTGGATCCATGTGGTTTATGAAAAGAACACACATGCAATGACATCTAATGGATCCATGTGGTTTCTGAAAAGAAAAGAAATGCAATGACATGAGTGGATCCATGTGGTTTATGAAAAGAACACCACATGGTGGAGTGGCATCATTGCATGTGTTCCTTTCCAAAACAATAACGATGAACACTAATACACACACACATCCAATGACGCTAGTGGATCCATGTGGTTTATGAAAAGAACACACATGCAATGACATCTAGTGGATCCATGTGGTTTATGAAAAGAACACACATGCAATGACATCAGTGGATCCATGTGGTTTATGAAAACAACACCACATGCTGGAGTGGCATCATTGCTTATATTCTTTTCCAAAACCACAATGGTGCACACTAATACACACAAACACATCCAATGACTCTACTAGATCCATGTGGTTTAGGAAATGAACACACATGGAATGACATCAAGTGAATCCATGTGGTTTATGAAATAACACACATGCAATGACATTAGTGGATCCATGTGGTTTATGAAAAGAACACACATGCAATGACATCTAGTGGATCCATGTGGTTTAGGAAAAGAACACACATGCAAGTACATCTAGTGGATCCATGTGGTTTAGGAAAATAACACACATGCAATGACATCAGTGGATCGATGTGGTTTATGAAAAGAACACACAAGCAATGACATATAGTTGATCGATGTGGTTTAGGAAAAGAACACCACATGCAGGAGTTGCATTGTTGCATGCGTTCTTTTCCAAATCCATAATGATGCACACTAATACACACACACATCCAATGACTCTAGTGGATCCAAGTGGTTTAGGAAAAGAACACACATGCATTGACATATAGTGGATCCATGTGGTTTATGAAAAGAACACACATGCATCGACATCTAGTGGAACCATTTGGTTTATGAAAAGAACACACATGCAATGACATTAGCAGAAACATATGGTTTATGAAAAGAACACACATGTAATGACATCTAGTGGATCCATGTGGTTTAGCAAAAGAACACCACATGCTGGAGTGGCCTCATTGCATGTGTTCTTTTCGAAAACCACAATGATGCACACTAATACACATACATCCAATGACTATAGTGGATCCATGTGGTTTATGAAAAGAACACACATGCAATGACATATAGTGGATCCACGTGGTTTAGGAAAAGAACACACATGCAATGACATCTAGTGGATCCATGTGATTTAGGAAAAGAACACATATGCAATGACATCTAGTGGATCCATGTGTTTTATGAAAAGAACACACATGCAATGACATCTAGTGGATCCATGTGGTTTTCTGAAAAGAACACAAATGCAATGACATCAGTGGATCCATGTGGTTTATGAAAAGAACACCACATGGTGGAGTGGCATCATTGCATGTGTTCTTTTCCAAAACCATAACGATGAACACTAATAAACACACACATCCAATGACGCTAGTGGATCCATGTGGTTTATGAAAAGAACACACATGCAATGACATCTAGTGGATCCATGTGGTTTATGAAAAGAACACACATGCAATGACATCAGTGGATCCATGTGGTTTATGAAAACAACACCACATGCTGGAGTGGCATCATTGCTTATATTCTTTTCCAAAACCACAATGGTGCACACTAATACACACAAATACATCCAATGACTCTACTAGATCCACGTGGTTTAGGAAATGAACACACATGGAATGACATCAAGTGAATCCATGTGGTTTATGAAATAACACACATGCAATGACATTAGTGGATCCATGTGGTTTATGAAAAGAACACACATGCAATGACATCTAGTGGATCCGTGTGGTTTAGGAAAAGAACACACATGCAAGTACATCTAGTGGATCCATGTGTTTTAGGAAAATAACACACATGCAGTGACATCAGTGGATCGATGTGGTTTACGAAAAGAACACACAAGCAATGACATATAGTTGATCGATGTGGTTTAGGAAAAGAACACCACATGCAGGAGTTGCATTGTTGCATGTGTTCTTTTCCAAATCCATAATGATGCACACTAATACACACACACATCCAATGACTCTAGTGGATCCAAGTGGTTTAGGAAAAGAACACACATGCATTGACATCTAGTGGATCCATGTGGTTTATGAAAAGAACACACATGCATCGACATCTAGTGGAACCCTGTGGTTTATGAAAAGAACACACATGCAATGACATTAGCAGAAACATGTGGTTTATGAAAAGAACACACATGCAATGACATATAGTGGATCCACGTGGTTTAGCAAAAGAACACACATGCAATGACATCTAGTGGATCCATGTGGTTTAGGAAAAGAACACATATGCAATGACATCTAGTGGATCCATGTGTTTTACGAAAAGAACACACATGCAATGACATCTAGTGGATCCATGTGGTTTTCCGAAAAGAACACAAATGCAATGACATCAGTGGATCCATGTGGTTTATGAAAACAACACCACATGGTGGAGTGGCATCATTGCATGTGTTCTTTTCCAAAACCATAACGATGAACACTAATAAACCCACACATCCAATGACGCTAGTGGATCCATGTGGTTTATGAAAAGAACACACATGCAATAACATCTAGTGGATGCATGTGGTTTAGGAAAAGAACACACATGCAATGACATCTAGTGGATCCATGTGGTTTAGGAAAAGAACACACATGCAATGACATCTAGTGGATCCATGTTGTTTAGGAAAAGAACACACATGCAATGCAATATAGTGGATCCATGTGGTTTACGAAAATAACACACATGCAATGATATCTAGTGGATCCATTGGGTTTAGGAAAAGAACACACATGGAATGACATCTAGTGGATCCATGTGGTTTATGAAATAACAGACATGCAATAACATCTGGTGGATCCATGTGGTTTATGAAAATAACACACATGCAATGACATCAGTGGATCCCTTTGGTTTATGAACAGAACACACATGCAATGCCATCTAGTGGATCCATGTGGTTTAGGAAAAGAACACACATGCAAGTACATCTAGTGGATCCATGTGGTTTATGAAAAGAACACGTATGCAATGACATCTAGTGGATCCACGTGGTTTATGAAAATAACACACATGCAATGACATGAGTGGATCCATATGGTTTATAAAAAGAACACACATGCAATGACATCTAGTGGATCCATGTGGTTTATGAAAAGAACACACATGTAATGACATCTAGTGGATCCATGTGGTTTACGAAAAGAACACACATGCAATGACATCTAGTGGATCCATGTGGTTTAAGAAAAGAACACACATGGAATGAGTCTAGTGGATCCATGTGGTTTAGGAAAAGAACACACACGCAATGACATCTAGTGGATCCATGTGGTTTATGAAAATAACACACATGGAATGACATCTAGTGGATCCATGTGGTTTATGAAAAGAACACACATGCAATGACATCAGTGGATCCATGTGGTTTATGAAAAGAACTCACATGCAATGACATCTAGTGGATCCATGTGTTTTATGAAAAGAACACACATGCAATGACATCTAGTGGATCCATGTGGTTTCTGAAAAGAACAGAAATGCAATGACATGAGTGGATCCATGTCGTTTATGAAAAGAACACCACATTGTGGAGTGTCATCATTGCATGTGTTCTTTTCCAAAACCATAACGATGAACACTAATACACACACACACATCCAATGACGCTAGTGGATCCATGTGGTTTATGAATAGAACACACATGCAATAACATATAGTGGATGCATGTGGTTTAGGAAAAGAACACACATGCAATGACATCTAGTGGATCCATGTGGTTTAGGAAAATAACACACATGCAATGACATCTAGTGGATCCATGTGGTTTAGGAAAATAACACACATGCAATGATATCTAGTGGATCCATTTGGTTTATGAAAATAACACACATGCCATGACTCTAGTGGATCCATGTGGTTTAGGAAAAGAGCACACATGTAATGATATCTAGTGGATCCATGTGGTTTATGAAAAACAACACATGCAATGACATCTAGTGGATCCATGTGGTTTATGAAAAGAACACACATGCAGTGACTCTAATGGATCCATGTGGTTTAGGAAAAAACATGCAATGACATCTAGTGGATCCATATGGTTTATGAAAAGAGCACACATGCAATGACTCTGGTGGATCCATGTGGTTTAGGGAAAGAACGCACATGGAATGACATCTAGTGGATCCATGTGGTTTATGAAAAGAACACACATGCAATGACATAAGTGGATCCATGTGGTTTATGAAAAGAACACCACATGGTGGAGTGGCATCATTGCATGTGTTCATTTCCAAAACCATAACGATGCACACTAATACACACACACATCCAATGACGCTAGTGGATCCATGTGGTGTATGAAAATAACACACATGCAATAACATATAGTGGATCCATGTGGTTTAGGAAATGGACACACATGCAATGCAATCTAGTGGATCCATGTGGTTTAGGAAAAGAACACACATGCAATGAAATCTAGTGGATCCATGTGGTTTATGAAAATAACACACATGCAAGACATCAGTGGATCCATGTGGTTTGTGAAAAGAACACACATGCAATGACTCTAGTGGATCCATGTGGTTTAGGAAAAGAACACCACATGCTAGTGTGGCATCATTTCATGTGTTCTTTTCCAAAACCATAATGATGCACACGGACACACACATCCAACTGGGTGTGGTGATACAACATCTTTCAAACTGGTGGTAGAATGCATGTTGCAGTTGAATCCCAGCATGCTGCTAGGGTTGCTGGACATGGTTGGACACCAGACGAAGGAGTGGCATCATTGCATGTGTTATTTTCCAAAACAACAATTATGCACACTAACACACACACATCCAAGTGGGTGTGGTGATGTAGTATCTTTCAAACTAGTTGTAGAATGCATGATTAGGTTGAATCCCAACATGCTGCTAGGGTTCCTGGACATGGTTGGACACCACATGTTGGAGTGCCATCATTGCATGTGTTCTTTTCCAAAACCACAATGATGCACATTGACACACACACACATACAACGACTCTAGTGGATCCATGTGGTTTATGAAAAGAGCACACATGCAATGACATATAGTGGATCCATGTGGTTTAGGAAAAGAACAAACCTGCAATGACATCTAGTGGATGCATGTGGTTTAGGAAAAGAACACACATGCAATGACATCTAGTGGATCCATGTGGTTTAGGAAAAGAACACACATGGAATGACATCTAGTGGATCCATGTTGTTTAGGAAAAGAACACACATGCAATGCAATCTAGTGGATCCATGTGGTTTAGGAAAATAACACACATGCAATGATATCTAGTGGATCCATTGGGTTTAGGAAAAGAACACACATGGAATGATATCTAGTGGATCCATGTGGTTTATGAAATAAAAGACATCAATAACATCTAGTGGATCCATATTGTTTATGAAAATAAAACACATGCAATGACATCAGTGGATCCATGTGGTTTATGAACAGAACACACATGCAATGCCATCTAGTGGATCCATGTGGTTTAGGAAAAGAACACACATGCAAGTACATCTAGTGGATCCATGTGGTTTATGAAAAGAACACGCATGCAATGACATCTAGTGGATCCACGTGGTTTATGAAAATAACACACATGCAATGACATGAGTGGATCCATGTGGTTTGTAAAAAGAACACACATGCAATGACATCTAGTGGATCCATGTGGTTTATGAAAAGAACACACATGCAATGACATCTAGTGGATCCATGTGGTTTACGAAAAGAACACACATGCAATGACATCTAGTGGATCCATGTAGTTTAAGAAAGGAACACACATGGAATGACTCTAGTGGATCCATGTGGTTTCATGAAAAGAACACACACGCAATGACATCTAGTGGATCCATGTGGTTTATGAAAATAACATACATGGAATGACATCTAGTGGATCCATGTGGTTTATGAAAAGAACACACATGCAATGACATCAGTGGATCCATGTGGTTTATGAAAAGAACACACATGCAATGACATCTATTGGATCCGGGTGGTTTATGAACAGAACACACAAGCAATGACTCTAGTGGATCCATGTGGTTTAGAAAATGAACACACATGCAATGACATCTAGGGGATCCATGTAGTTTATGGAAAGAACTCACATGCAATGACATCTAGTGGATCCATGTGTTTTACGAAAAGAACACACATGCAATGACTCTAGTGGATCCATGTGGTTTAGGAAAATAACACAAATGCAATGACCTCTATTGGATCCATGTGGTTTACAAAAACAACACACATGCAATGACATCTAGTGGATCCATGTGGTTTATGAAAAGAACACACATGCAATGACATGTAGTGGATCCATGTGGTTTCTGAAAAGAACACCAATGCAATGACATGAGTGGATCCATGTGGTTTATGAAAAGAACACCACATTGTGGAGTGGCATCATTGCATGTGTTCTTTTCCAAAACCATAACGACGAACACTGATACACACACACATCCAATGACGCTAGTGGATCCATGTGGTTTATGAAAAGAACACACATGCAATAACATATAGTGGATGCATGTGGTTTAGGAAAAGAACACACATGCAATGACATCTAGTGGATCCATGTGGTTTAGGAAAAGAACACACATGCAATGACATCTAGTGGATCCATGTGGTTTAGGAAAATAACACACATGCAATGATATCTAGTGGATCCATTTGGTTTATGAAAAGAACACACATGCAATGACTCTAGTGGATCCATGTGGTTTAGGAAAAGAGAACACATGGAATGATATCTAGTGGATCCATGTGGTTTATGAAAAACAACACATGCAATGACATCTAGTGGATCCATGTGGTTTATGAAAAGAACACACATGAACTGACTCTAATGGATCCATGTGGTTTAGGAAAAAACATGCAATGACATCTAGTGGATCCATGTGGTTTATGAAAAGAGCACACATGCAATGACTCTGGTGGATCCATGTGGTTTAGGGAAAGAACACATATGGAATGACATCTAGTGGATCCATGTGGTTTATGAAAATAACACACATGCAATGACATAAGTGGATCCATGTGGTTTATGAAAAGAACACCACATGGTGGAGTGGCATCATTGCATGTGTTCATTTCCAAAACCATAACGATGCACACTAATACACACACACATCCAATGACGCTAGTGGATCCATGTGTTGTATGAAAATAACACACATGCAATAACATATAGTGGATCCATGTGGTTTAGGAAAAGGACACACATGCAATGCAATCTAGTGGATCCATGTGGTTTAGGAAAAGAACACACATGCAATGAAATCTAGTGGATCCATGTGGTTTATGAAAATAACGCACATGCAATGACATCAGTGGATCCATGTGGTTTGTGAAAAGAACACACATGCAATGACTCTAGTGGATCCATGTGGTTTAGGAAAAGAACACCACATGCTAGTGTGGCATCATTTCATGTGTTCTTTTCCAAAACCATAATGATGCACACGGACACACACATCCAACTGGGTGTGGTGATACAACATCTTTCAAACTGGTGGTAGAATGCATGTTGCAGTTGAATCCCAGCATGCTGCTAGGGTTGCTGGACATGGTTGGACACCAGACGAAGGAGTGGCATCATTGCATGTGTTATTTTCCAAAACAACAATTATGCACACTAACACACACATCCAAGTGGGTGTGGTGATGTAGTATCTTTCAAACTAGTTGTAGAATGCATGAATAGGTTGAATCCCAACATGCTGCTAGGGTTCCTGGACATGGATGGACACCACATGTTGGAGTGCCATCATTGCATGTGTTCTTTTCCAAAACCACAATGATGCACATTGACACACACACACATACAACGACTCTAGTGGATCCATGTGGTTTATGACAAGAGCACACATGCAATGACATATAGTGGATCCATGTGGTTTAGGAAAAGAACAAACCTGCAATGACATCTATTGGATGCATGGGGTTTAGGAAAAGAACACACATGCAATGACATCTAGTGGATCCATGTGGTTTAGGAAAAGGACACACATGGAATGACATCTAGTGGATCCATGTTGTTTAGGAAAAGAACACACATGCAATGCAATCTAGTGGATCCATGTGGTTTAGGAAAATAACACACATGCAATGATATCTAGTGGATCCATTGGGTTTAGGAAAAGAACACACATGGAATGACATCTAGTGGATCCATGTGGATTATGAAATAACAGACATGCAATAACATCTAGTGGATCCATGTTGTTTATGAAAATAACACACATGCAATGACATCAGTGCATCCATATGGTTTATGAACAGAACACACATGCAATGCCATCTAGTGGATCCATGTGGTTTAGGAAAAGAACACACATCCAAGTACATCTAGTGGATCCATGTGGTTTATGAAAAGAACACGCATGCAATGACATCTAGTGGATCCACGTGGTTTGTGAAAATAACACACATGCAATGACATGAGTGGATCCATGTGGTTTATAAAAGAACACACATGCAATGACATTTATTGGATCCATGTGGTTTATGAAAAGAACACACATGCAATGACATCTAGTGGATCCATGTGGTTTACTAAAATAACACACATGCAATGACATCTAGTGGATCCATGTGGTTTAAGAAAAGAACACACATGGAATGACTCTAGTGGATCCATGTGGTTTAGGAAAAGAACACACACGCAATGGCATCTAGTGGATCCATGTGGTTTATGAAAATAACATACATGGAATGACATCTAGTGGATCCATGTGGTTTATGAAAAGAACACACATACAATGACATCAGTGGATCCATGTGGTTTATGAAAAGAACACACATGCAATGACATCTATTGGATCCGGGTGGTTTATGAACAGAACACACATGCAATGACTCTAGGGGATCCATGTAGTTTATGAAAAGAACTCACATGCAATGACATCTAGTGGATCCATGTGTTTTACGAAAAGAACACACATGCAATGACTCTAGTGGATCCATGTGGTTTAGGAAAATAACACAAATGCAATGACCTCTATTGGATCCATGTGGTTTACAAAAACAACACACATGCAATGACATCTAGTGGATCCATGTGGTTTATGAAAAGAACACACATGCAATGACATCTAGTGGATCGATGTGGTTTCTGATAAGAACACAAATGCAATGACATGAGTGGATCCATGTGGTTTATGAAAAGAACACCACATTGTGGAGTGGCATCATTGCATGTGTTCTTCTCCAAAACAAAACGATGAACACTAATACACACACACACACATCCAATGACGCTAGTGGATCCATGTGGTTTATGAAAAGAACACACATGCAATAACATATAGTGGATGCATGTGGTTTAGGAAAAGAACACACATGCAATGACATCTAGTGGATCCATGTGGTTTAGGAAAAGAACACGCATGCAATGACATCTAGTGGATCCATGTGGTTTAGGAAAATAACACACATGCAATGATATCTAGTGGATCCATTTGGTTTATGAAAAGAACACACATGCAATGACTCTAGTGGATCCATGTGGTTTAGGAAAAGAGAACACATGGAATGATATCTAGTGGATCCATGTGGTTTATGAAAAACAACACATGCAATGACATCTAGTGGATCCATGTGGTTTATGAAAAGAACACACATGAAGTGACTCTAATGGATCCATGTGGTTTAGGAAAAAAACATGCAATGACATCTAATGGATCCATGTGGTTTATGAAAAGAGCACACATGCAATGACTCTGGTGGATCCATGTGGTTTAGGGAAAGAACACACATGGAATGACATCTAGTGGATCCATGTGGTTTATGAAAAGAACACACATGGAATGACATAAGTGGATCCATGTGGTTTATGAAAAGAACACCACATGGTGGAGTTGCATCATTGCATGTGTTCATTTCCAAAACCATAACGATGCACACTAATACACACACACATCCAATGACGCTAGTGGATCCATGTGGTGTATGAAAATAACACACATGCAATAACATATAGTGGATCCATGTGGTTTAGGAAAAGGACACACATGCAATGCAATCTAGTGGATCCATGTGGTTTAGGAAAATAACACACATGCAATGAAATCTAGTGGATCCACGTGGTTTAGGAAAAGAACACACATGCAATGACATCTAGTGGATCCATGTGGTTTAGGAAAATAACACACATGCAATGATATCTAGTGGATCCATTTGGTTTATGAAAAGAACACACATGCAATGACATCTAGTGGATCCATGTGGTTTCTAAAAAGAACAGAAATGCAATGACATGAGTGGATCTATGTGGTTTATGAAAACAACACCACATGGTGGAGTGGCATCATTGCATGTGTTCCTTTCCAAAACCATAACGATGAACACTAATACACACACACACACATCCAATGACGCTAGTGGATCCATGTGGTTTATGAAAAGAGAATACATGCAATGACTCTAGTGGATCCATGTGGTTTAGGGAAAGAACACACATGCAATGACATCTAGTGGATCCATGTGGTTTATGAAAAGAACACACATGCAATGACATCAGTGGATCCATGTGGTTTATGAAAACAACACCACATGCTGGAGTGGCATCATTGCTTATATTCTTTTCCAAAACCACAATGGTGCACACTAATACACACAAACACATCCAATGACTCTACTAGATCCACGTGGTTTAGGAAATGAACACACATGGAATGACATCAAGTGAATCCATGTGGTTTATGAAATAACACACATGCAATGACATTAGTGGATCCATGTGGTTTATGAAAAGAACACACATGCATTGACATCTAGTGGATCCATGTGGTTTAGGAAAAGAACAAACATGCAAGTACATCTAGTGGAGCCATGTGGTTTATGAAAAGAACACGCATGTAATGACATCTAGTGGATCCACGTAGTTTATGAAAATACGACACATGCAATGACTCTAATGGATCAATGTGGTTTAGGAAAATAACACACATGTAGCGACATCTAGTGGATCCATGTGGTTTATGAAAAGAACACACATGCAATGACATCTAGTAGATCCATGTGGTTTACGAAAAGAACACACATGGAATGACTTTAGTGGATCCATGTGGTTTGGGAAAAGAAAACACATGCAACGACATCTAGTGGATCCATGTGGTTTATGAAAAGAACACACATGCAATGACTCTAGTGGACCCATGTGGTTTATGAAAAGAAGACACATGCAATGACTCTAGTGGATCCATGTGGAATAGGAAAAGAACACACATGCAATGACATCAAGTGGATTCATGTGGTTTATGAAAAGAACACACATGCAATGACATCTAGTGGATCCATGTGGTTTATGAAAAGAACACACATGCAATGGCATATAGTGGATCAATGTGGTTTCTGAAAAGGACATACATGTAATGACTCTAGTGGATCCATGTCGTCTAGGAAAAGAACACACATGCAAGTACATCTAGTGGATCCATGTGGTTTAGGAAAATAACACACATGCAATGACATCAGTGGATCGATGTGGTTTATTAAAAGAACACACAAGCAATGACATATAGTTGATCGATGTGGTTTAGAGAAAGAACACCACATGCAGGAGTTGCATTGTTGCATGCGTTCTTTTCCAAATCCATAATGATGCACACTAATACACACACATATTCAATGACTCTAGTGGATCCAAGTGGTTTAGGAAAAGAACACACATGCATTGACATCTACTGGATCCATGTGGTTTATGAAAAGAACACACATGCATCGACATCTAGTGGAACCATGTGGTTTATGAAAAGAATACACATGCAATGACATTAGCAGAAACATATGGTTTATGAAAAGAACACACATGCAATGACATCTAGTGGATCCATGTGGTTTAGGAAAAGACCACCACATGCTGGAGTGGCATCATTACATGTGTTCTTTTCGAAAACCAAAATGATGCACACTAATACACACACATCCAATGACTACAGTGGATCCATGTGGTTTATGAAAAGAACACACATGCAATGACATATAGTGGATCCACGTGGTTTAGCAAAAGAACACACATGCAATGACATCTAGTAGATCCATGTGGTTTAGGAAAAGAACACATATGCAATGACATCTAGTGGATCCATGTATTTTATGAAAAGAACACACATGCAATGACATCTAGTGGATCCATGTGGTTTTCTGAAAAGAACACATATGCAATGACATCAGTGGATCCATGTGGTTTATGAAAAGAACACCACATGGTGGAGTGGCATCATTGCATGTGTTCTTTTCCAAAACCATAACGATGAACACTAATACACACACACATCCAGTGACGCTAGTGGATTCATGTGGTTTATGAAAAGAACACACATGCAATAACATATAGTGGATGCATGTGGTTTAGGAAAAGAACACACATGCAATGACATCTAGTGGATCCATGTGGTTTAGGAAAAGAACACACATGCAATGACATCTAGTGGATCCATGTTGTTTAGGAAAAGAACACACATGTAATGCAATCTAGTGGATCCACGAAAATAACACACATGCAATGATATCTAGTGGATCCATTGGGTTTAGGAAAAGAACACACATGGAATGACATCTAGTGGATCCATGTGGTTTATGAAATAACAGACATGCAATAACATCTAGTGGATCCATGTGGTTTATGAAAAGAACACGTATGCAATGACATCTAGTGGATCCACGTGGTTTATGAAAATAACACACATGCAATGACATGAGTGGATCCATGTGGTTTATAAAAAGAACACACATGCAATGACATCTAGTGGATCCATGTGGTTTATGAAAAGAACACGTATGCAATGACATCTAGTGGATCCACGTGGTTTACGAAAAGAACACGTATGCAATGACATCTAGTGTATCCACGTGGTTTACGAAAAGAACACACATGCAATGACATCTTGTGGATCCATGTGGTTTATAAAAAGAACACACATGCAATGACATCTAGTGGATCCATGTGGTTTATGAAAAGAACACACATGTAATGACATCTAGTGGATCCATGTGGTTTACGAAAAGAACACACATGCAATGACATCTTGTGGATCCATGTGGTTTAAGAAAAGAACACACATGGAATGACTCTATTGGATCCATGTGGTTTAGGAAAAGAACACACATGCAATGACATCTAGTGGATCCATGTGGTTTATGAAAAGAACACACATGGAATGACATCTAGTGGATCCATGTGGTTTATGAAAAGAACACCCATGCAATGACATCAGTGGATCCATGTGGTTTATGAAAAGAAGACACATGCAATGACATCTATTGCATCCAGGTGGTTTATGACCAGAACACCCGTGCAATGACTCTAGTGGATCCATGTGGTTTAGAAAATGAACACACATGCAATGACATCTAGGGGATCCATGTGGTTTATGAAAAGAACTCACATGCAATGACATCTAGTGGATCAATGTGTTTTATGAAAAGAACACACATGCAATGACTCTAGTGGATCCATGTGGTTTAGGAAAATAACACAAATGCAATGACATCTAGTGGATCCATGTGGTTTACGAAAACAACACACATGCAATGACATCTAGTGGATTCATGTGGTTTACGAAAACAACACACATGCAATGACATCTAGTGGATCCATGTGGTTTCTGAAAAGAACACAAATGCAATGACATTAGTGGATCCATGTGGTTTATGAAAAGAACACCACATGGTGGAGTGGCATCATTGCATGTGTTCTTTTCAAAAACCATAACGATGAACACTAATACACAAACACATCCAATGACGCTAGTGGATCCATGTGGTTTATGAAAAGAACACACATGTAATAACATATAGTGGATGCATGTGGTTTAGGAAAAGAACACACATGCAATGACATCTAGTTGATCCATGTGGTTTAGGAAAAGAACACACATGCAATGACATCTACTGGATCCATGTGGTCTAGGAAAATAACACACATGCAATGATATCTAGTGGATCCATTTGGATTATGAAAAGAACACACATGCGATGACTCTTGTGGATCCATGTGGTTTAGGAAAAGAACACACATGGAATGACATCTAGTTGATCCTTCTGGTTTATGAAAAACAACACATGCAATGACATCTAGTGGATACATGTGGTTTATGAAAATAACACACATGCAATGACTCTAATGGATCCATGTGGTTTAGGAAAAAACATGCAATGACATCTAGTGGATCCATGTGGTTTATGAAAAGAACACACGTGTAATGACATTAGCGGAAACATATGGTTTATGAAAAGAACACACATGCAATGACATCTAGTGGATCCATGTGGTTTAGGAAAAGAACACACATGCAATGACATCTAGTGGATCCATGTAGTTTATGAAAAGCATACACATGCAATGACATCTAGTGGATCCGTGTGGTTGATGGAAAGAACGCACATGCAATGACATAAGTGGATCCATGTGGTTTATGAAAAGAACACCACATGGTGGTGTGGCATCATTGCATGTGTTCATTTCCAAAACCATAACGATGCACACTAATACACACACACATCGAATGACGCTAGTGGATCCATGTGGTTTATGAAAATAACACACATGCAATAACATATAGTGGATCCATGTGGTTTAGGAAAAGGACACACATGCAATAAAATCTAGTCGATCCATGTGGTTTAGGAAAAGAACACACATGCAATGAAATCTAGTGGATCCATGTGGTTTATGAAAATAATACACATGCAATGACATCAATGGATCCATGTGGTTTGTGAAAAGAACACACATGCAATGACTCTAGTGGATCCATGTGGTTTAGGAAAAGAAACCACATGCTAGTGTGGCATCATTGCATGTGTTATTTTCCAAAACCATAATGATGCACACGGACACACACATCCAAGTGGGTGTGATGATACAACATGCTGCTAGGGTTGCTGGACATGGTTGGACACACCAGATGAAGGAGTGGCATCATTGCATGTGTTATTTTACAAAACCACAATGATGCACACTAACACACACACATCCAAGTGGGTGTGGTGATGCAGTATCTTTCAAACTAGTTGTAGAATGCATGCTTCGGTTGAATCCCAGCATGCTTCTAGGGTTCCTGGACATGGTTCGAGACCACATGCTGGAGTGCCATCGTTGCATGTGTTCTTTTCCAAAACCGTAATGATGCACATTGACACACACACATACAATGAATCTAGTGGATCCATGTGGTTTATGATAAGAACACACATGCAATGACATATAGTGGATCCATGTGGTTTAGGAAAAGAACACACCTGCAATGACATCTAGTGGATGCATGTGGTTTATGAAAAGAACATCCATGCAATGACTCTAGTGGATCCATGTGGTTTAGGAAAATATAACACATGCAATGACATATAGTGGATCCATGTGGTTTATGAAAAGAACACATATGCAATGACATTAGTGGATCCATGTGGTTTATGAAAAGAACACACATGCAATGACTCTAGTGGATCCATGTGGTTTAGGAAAATAACACACATGCAATGACATGTAGTGGATCAATGTGGTTTATGAAAAGGACACATGTAACACCCTCGAATCGGCCCTATGCAAGTTTTAGCCCTTTCCGCCAAACCCGCATAGAAACGATTCAAGGACGCCCACCAAGCACTTTCGTGCGGGTGGAAAACGAAGTAATACCATTACACAACAGTCCTCGATGGGACCCACAGAACAGATATATATACAACAGCGACTCCATGAGTCAAGAATACAGATATAATATACAAATATCCACCAGTTGTTGGCATTTTTATTATCCATTCCATTATAGTTGAAGCAGAATTACTAGTCACATATTAAGTCAAATTTATAACACTACTTTAGTTATGCTTGTCTATGATCGAGATACTGTGCTCCAAGTCGTCCATAACCGCGGACACGGCTTTCAGAAAGTTTTTCCTTGCAGGGGTGCACAAATAGCAACACACACTCGATCAACCTCGGAAAAACCAACTCAAAACCCAACGAGGCATTCACGACAAAGCGATCACAGGATTCATAAAATATTTCAGGGGGCCACCCCACTAAGCTACCCGCAACAAAGTGGGCCGGCTCCGGAACGAACCCAGGGTTTGTGTGGACGGCTGTAAATGACTGGGAACCCGAAAGTGTGACTGGGCTTCTCGATATAGCGAAAACGTGTCACGGTCCTAAACAGTACAGGTGCTCCACGCACAATCTTAAATAAAGCAGTAAAGCATGGCATAAGTACAGGATAGTAATAAAACCCCAAACTAGTTTGTGGCCCCAAGAAATAGAAATGAATCAAGCTCGCCTGGGGTCCATAAGGCCTCCCGGATGTGTATAGTGCGAATAGTCAAGGAACAGGTATCAAGTACTCGGGGTCCTACGGGACACAAGTGAGCGTGGAAGAACCAAATAACATCTATTGCCCACCGATGCCTCTGCATTAGTTATATCTAGCAATTTAATAGTTTTAATTAAAGACATGATCATCTCCACCATTAAGCATCTTCCAACCTTCCAACAACTGTGGTACTTGACAACATGAGATCGCACCTGAGCAAGCAACTATGACTTGCAAGGCCAGCTATCTACCAAACACAGGTAATAGGAGGTGTCCAAGGCAATATAGAGGCTGCACGGGATATAACTGGTGTTCAGAAACTAAAGCATCGCGGCACAGATAGCAATAGATCAACATGAGGAAATAAAGACTATAAATGCAAAATAGGTAGAAGGGGGAGAGATGCTCGCCTGGGAAACACTGCCGAAGAATCATATCCGGAGAACTTGTCGATACTCGCATCAACTCATCGGCCTAATCCGCGAAGAAGCAAACACTAGAACAAACACCGGATGCACTATTTAATACTACGGCAAAAGATCTGGCATGATTATGATATGATGCAGATGCGATGCAATTAGGCAGTATTAAGCGGAACCGGGGTCCCGACAATTAATAAGGCGGTTCAAGTTATTTAGATACCTCGCAATTTAAATGTTTTATTAACAAGGCGAAACATGGCATCGGTTCGCTACACCAATTTAAATGGAGTCCGGAATAAGACAAAAATATCCCGCATAAACACTCCATATTTAATTTATGTGAATGAACTATTTAACCCAACCCACCCGATGAGATGCACGCAAGCATGACGATTTAATATGCAACAAGATATATGTCATATTATAAAAAATAGAGGCTTAGGGACACACATCTGGGTTCGGAAGATCTTGGGTTCCGGGGTCCGGGGTTCGGTCTCAGGGTTCGACCGGGACGGCGAGGTTCGGATACAAGATGGAGAACTTGGGTTCCAAGCGGTCGAACTTGCCATCGATGACGAACTGGAATGGATCGGGTACCGATGGTCTCCTGGTCCGTGTAGGAGATCTTGACACCTGTGATGAAGAGCTCTGGTTCGGACGGAGGTCTTGGCGTTCAGGATGAAGAACTAGGTGTATCCGTGTCAGCGACCTTGGTGTTCGACACCCTATGACGTAGACCTTGGAGTTCCGCAATGATCTTGTCGATTCCCTGTCGAAGGCCTTGGTGCTCCGGAGGTCTCGACGAACTTAGCGTCCGGTACTCGGGCGTCGGAGAACTTGGTGCACCGGGGTTCGGTCTTCGGACCTTGGTCGGGTCGTCGGTTTTCCGGGGCCAAAGGACTTGGCATCCGAGAGACGATCTTGTCACATCCGCGGTCTTCCGGTCATGTCGACGGTCTTGTCGTTTCGTGGCGGAGATCTTGGCATCCCGGGTCTAGGCGTCTTCGATCGATGGCAAACTTTTCGAGCGGTTGGGATCGGAGATCTTGTCGGTAGTTCTGGTACAACTTGATCTTTGTAGATCTTGTTCGTCCAGAGACCTTGACAGGTACACTGCACATGAGACCCCTGGGGACGGTATTGGATGGTGACATGATAAGGAGTAGAACTCGGTGGCGACACAGACCTCTTTGTCCAACTGCATCAATAGTACCACAACAACAAGTTTTTACACCGTATCACACAGGCACAAAGCCGGGACAGAGAGGAGAGGCGGGGTCGCGGGATAGGGCGATGGCGAGGATGACGGCGGCTATGCACACACGGACGAGCTCGAGAGGCACGGCGGCCCTGCAGGATTCGGTGAGGAGAGCCAGGTCGAGGAAGAGCAGGAACCGACACGGCCGAGACGCAACGCGGGCGGGCGCAGGGTGATGGCAATCGCAGAGCAGCACGGTAGAGGCGGCGCGCCACAGGCAGAACAGGTTGGAGAGGAGGAAGGCGGCGACCGATGCCGACGGTGGCGGCGGCAGATGTCCAAGGCGGCGGGGCACGCAGAGCTTGCGCGCGTGGCGGCGGCAGTTGGACCGGCAGAAGGCCACCGCAGGGCGGGCTCGCAGGGCTCGCGAGGACCAGCCGGTAGTGGGCTTTGCAGAGGCGAGGACGATGGGGTCGGAGGAAGGAGGCGGCGAGGCGAGGGCATCGGGGTAGATGGGGGTCGAGGCCCAGGCGGCAAGGTGAGGCAGAGGGAGACGCGGGGCCGGCGCAGCAACGACCGGGCGGCGGCGGTCGAGGTCGGCGACGACCGGAGGAGAGGTAGGTGGAGCTGCCGACAACGGGGCAGAGGGGCTGCGGCGCTGCCTCACAGGGAGAGGGCACGGGGATAGAGGGAGAAGGCGACATGGAGGTGGGGATGTGCGCCTGGGGATGGGGCTAGGTGGGGTGGCGTGCAGGAGTGGGGTTGGCAGTTGGTGGCCCTGGGCGACGCGGGAGTGCGCGCGCAGGTGGTGGGTGGCGTGCGGGAGGCAGGAAAGGAGGGCTAGGTGGCGTCGGACACAGGGTGGGGTGCGTCTCCAGGTGGGGTGTTGTGTGTGCGTGTTGTCTGTGTGTGTGTGCGTGGCAGGCGGGTGGACCAGGAGGTGAGGAGGTGGCGTGCAGGGAGTGGATGGAGTGAGGTGGCCGGGTGGTGGAGTGGCTGGCAGGGTGGGATGCGGGCGATGTGTGTGCGTGTGCGGTGGGCGATGGGTTAGGTTAGCTGGTGGTGTGTGTGGTGTAGCGTGGGAGCAGGTGAGGGTGGAACCAGGCTGCCGGAGACAGGGGGTTGTCGGCAGGAGATGGGGTAGGTTGGGTAGGATAGATAGGGTTTTTGGTTAGTTTAGGATGGAGGTCGCCGGTCGGGCTTTTGGGCCTGACTGGCTGCCTCCCAAAACATTTATTGAAAATATTTTAAAACATTTTGCAATTAGTTTTTTGGTAAATAAAAGACCTGGATAAGACCAGGGTTTTGATTTGAAATTAAAGATGGGGTATTTAGAAAACAAAAATAGGCTTTTCGAAAATAGTTTTGAGGCAAAACCAATGCATGATGTCATGACGATGCTCAAATGCAATGTGGCATGATGACATGAGCGTGTGGTCATGATGATGCAATGCACAAAAACACCGCGATTTTCTAGTAGTGGTATTACCGGGATGCCACAACACAGATGCAATGACTCTAGTGGATCCATGTGGTTTAGGAAAATAACACACGTGCAATGACATCAGTGGATCGATGTGGTTTATGAAAAGAACACACATGCAATGACATCTAGTTGATCCATGTGGTTTAGGAAAAGAACACCAGCTGCAGGAGTTACATTGTTGCATGCGTTCTTTTCCAAATCCACAATGATGCACACTAATACACACACACATCCAATGACTCTACTGGATCCAAGTGGTTTAGGAAAAGAACACACATGCATTGACATCTAGTGGATCCATGTGGTTTATGAAAAGAACACACATGCATCGAAATCTAGTGGATCCATGTGGTTTATGAAAAGAACACACATGCAATGACATTAGCGGAAACATATGGTTTATGAAAAGAACACACATGCAATGACATCTAGTGGATCCATGTGGTTTAGTAAAAGAACACACATGCAATGACATCTAGTGGATCCATGTGGTTTAGGAAAAGAACACCACATCCTGGAGTTGCATCATTGCATGTGTTCTTTTCGAAAACCACAATGATGCACACTGATACACACACATCCAATGACTATAGTGGATCCATGTGGTTTATGAAAAGAACACACATGCAATGACATATAGTGGATCCACGTGGTTTAGGAAAAGAACACACATGCAATGACATCTAGTAGATCCATGTGGTTTAGGAAAAGAACACATATGCAATGACATCTAGTGGATCCATGTGGTTTAGGAAAAGAACACACATGCAATGACATCTACTGGATCCGGGTGGTTTATGAACAGAACACACATGCACTGACTCTAGTGGATCCATGCGGTTTAGAAAATGAACACACATGCAATGACATCTAGGGGATCCATGTGGTTTATGAAAAGAAGTCACATGCAATGACATCTAGGGGATCCATGTGTTTTATGAAAATAACACACATGCAATGACGCTAGTGGATCCATGTGGTTTTGGAAAATAACACAAATGCAATGACATTTAGTGGATCCATGTGGTTTACGAAAACAACACACATGCAATGACATCCAGTGGATCCATGTGGTTTATGAAAGTAACACACATGCAATGACATCAGTGGATCCATGTGGTTTATGAAAAGAACACACATGCAATGACATCTAGTGGATCCATGTGGTTTCGCAAAAGAACACACATGCAAGTACATCTAGTGGATCCATGTGGTTTATGAAAAGAACACGCATGGAATGACATCTAGTGGATCCATGTGGTTTATGAAAAGAACACACATGCAATGACATCTAGTGGATCCATGTGGTTGAGGAAAAGAACACACATGCAAGTACATCTAGTGGATCCTTGTAGTTTATGAAAAGAACACACATGCAATGACATCTAGTGGATCCACGTGGTTTATGAAACGAAGACACATGCAATGACTCTAGTGGATCAATGTGGTTTAGGAAATGAACACACATGTAATGACATCTAGTGGATCCATGTGGTTTATGAAAAGAACACACATGCAATGATATCTAGTAGATCCATGTGGTTTACGAAAAGAACACAATTGGAATTACTTTAGTGGATCCATGTGATTTAGGAAAAGAACACACATGCAATGACATCTAGTGGATCCATGTGGTTTATGAAAAGAACACACATGCAATGACTCTAGTGGATCCATGTGGTTTGTGAAAAGAAGACACATGCAATGACTCTAGTGGATCCATGTCGTTTAGGAAAAGAACAAACATGCAATGACATCTAGTGGATCCATGTGGTTTATGAAAAGAACACGCATGCAATGACATCTAGAGGATCCATGTGGTTTATGAAAAGAACACACATGCAATGACTCTAGTGGATCCATGTGGTTTATGAAAAGAAGACGCATGCAATGACTCTAGTGGATCCATGTGGTTTAGGAAAATAACACACATGCAATGACATCTAGTGGATCCATCTGGTTTATGAAAAGAACACACATGCAATGACATCTAGTGCATCCATGTGGTTTCTGATAAGAAGACAAATGCAATGACATCAGTGGATCCATGTGATTTATGAAAAGAACACGACATGGTGGAGTGACATCATTGCATGTGTTCTTTTCCAAAACCATAACGATGAACACTAATACACACACACATCCAATGACTCTAGTGGATCCATGTGGTTTATGAAAAGAACACACATGCAATGGCATATAGTGGATCCATGTGGTTCAGGAAAAGAACACACATGCAATGACATCTAGTGGATCCATGTTGTTTAGGAAAAGAACACACATGCAATGACATCTAGTGGATCCATGTGGTTTATGAAAAGAACACACATGCAATGACATCTAGTGGATCAATGTGGTTTATGAAAAGGACACAGATGCAATGACTCTAGGGGATCCATGTTGTTTAGGAAAATAACACACATGCAATGACATTAGAGGACCGGTGTGGTTTATGAAAAGAACACAGATTTAATGACATCTAGTGATCCATGTGTATTAGGAAAAGAACACCACATGGAGGAGTTGCATTGTTGGATGCGTTCTTTTCCAAATCCACAATGATGCACACTAATACACACACATCCAATGACTCTAGTGGATCCAAGTGGTTTAGGAAAAGAACACACATGCATTGACATCTAGTGGATCCATGTGGTTTATGAAAAAAAACACATGCATCGACATCTAGTGGATCCATGTGGTTTATGAAAAGAAGAAGCATGCAATGACTCTAGTGGATCCATGTGGTTTAGGAAAATAACACACATGCAATGACATCTAGTGGATCCATCTGGTTTATGAAAAGAACACACATGCAATGACATCTAGTGCATCCATGTGGTTTCTGATAAGAAGACAAATGCAATGACATCAGTGGATCCATGTGATTTATGAAAAGAACACGACATGGTGGAGTGACATCATTGCATGTGTTCTTTTTCAAAACCATAACGATGAACACTAATACACACACACACACATCCAATGACTCTAGTGGATCCATGTGGTTTATGAAAAGAACACACATGCAATGGCATATAGTGGATCCATGTGGTTTAGGAAAAGAACTCACATGCAATGATATCTAGTGGATCCATGTTGTTTAGGAAAAGAACACACATGCAATGACATCTAGTGGATCCATGTGGTTTATGAAAAGAACACACATGCAATGACATCTAGTGGATCAATGTGGTTTATGAAAAGGACACAGATGCAATGACTCTAGGGGATCCATGTTGTTTAGGAAAATAACACACATGCAATGACATTAGAGGACCGGTGTGGTTTATGAAAAGAACACAGATTTAATGACATCTAGTGATCCATGTGGATTAGGAAAAGAACACCACATGGAGGAGTTGCATTGTTGGATGCGTTCTTTTCCAAATCCACAATGATGCACACTAATACACACACCTCCAATGAATCTAGTGGATCCAAGTGGTTTAGGAAAAGAACACACATGCATTGACATCTAGTGGATCCATGTGGTTTATGAAAAAACACACATGCATCGACATCTAGTGGATCCATGTGGTTTATGAAAAGAACACACATGCAATGACATTAGCGGAAACATATGGTTTATGAAAAGAACACACATGTAATGACATCTATTGGATCCATGTGGTTTAGGAAAAGAACACCACATGCTGGAGTGGCATCATTGCATGTGTTCTTTTCGAAAAGCACAATGATGCACACTATTACACACACATCCAATGACTATAGTGGGTCCATGTGGTTTATGAAAAGAACACACATGCAATGACATCTAGTGGACCCACGTCGTTTAGGAAAAGAACACACATGCAATGACATCTAGTGGATCCATGTGGTTTATGAAAAGAACACACATGAATGACATCTAGTGGATCCATGTGGTTTATGAAAAGAACACACATGCAATGACTCTAGTGGATCCATGTGGTTTATGAAAAGAAGACGCATGCAATGACTCTAGTGGATCCATGTGGTTTAGGAAAATAACACACATGCAATGACATCTAGTGGATCCATCTGGTTTATGAAAAGAACACACATACAATGACATCTAGTGCATCCATGTGGTTTCTGATAAGAAGACAAATGCAATGACATCAGTGGATCCATGTGATTTATGAAAAGAACACCACATGGTGGAGTGACATCATTGCATGTGTTCTTTTCCAAAA
Source organism: Avena insularis (assembly GCA_023614405.1). Classification (NCBI taxonomy): domain Eukaryota; kingdom Viridiplantae; phylum Streptophyta; class Magnoliopsida; order Poales; family Poaceae; genus Avena; species Avena insularis. The sequence continues at coordinate 320,013,151 of CM042686.1, forward strand.
CCATAACGATGAACAGTAATACACACACACATCCAATGACTCTAGTGGATCCATGTGGTTTATGAAAAGAACACACATGCAATGGCATACAGTGGATCCATGTGGTTCAGGAAAAGAACACACATGCAAAGACATCTAGTGGATCCATGTTGTTTAGGAAAAGAACACACATGCAATGACATCTAGTGGATCCATGTGGTTTATGAAAAGAACACACATGCAATGACATCTAGTGGATCAATGTGGTTTATGAAAAGGACACAGATGCAATGACTCTAGGGGATCCATGTGGTTTAGGAAAATAACACACATGCAATGACATTAGAGGACCGGTGTGGTTTATGAAAAGAACACCACATGAAGGAGTTGCATTGTTGGATGCGTTCTTTTCCAAATCCACAATGATGCACACTAATACACACATCCAATGACTCTAGTGGATCCAAGTGGTTTAGGAAAAGAACACACATGCATTGACATCTAGTGGATCCATGTGGTTTATGAAAAAAAACACATGCATCAACATCTATTGGATCCATGTGGTTTATGAAAAGAACACACATGCAATGACATTAGCGGAAACATATGGTTTATGAAAAGAATACACATGCAATGACATCTAGTGGATCCATGTGGTTTAGGAAAATAACACCACATGCCAGAGTGGCATCATTGCATGTGTTCTTTTCGAAAACCACAATGATGCACACTATTACACACACATCCAATGACTATAGTGGGTCCATGTGGTTTATGAAAAGAACACACATGCAATGACATCTAGTGGACCCACGTGGTTTAGGAAAAGAACACACATGCAATGACATCTAGTGGATCCATGCGCTTTAGGAAAAGAACACATATGCAATGACATCTAGTGGATCCATGTGGTTTAGGAAAAGAACACGCATGCAATGACATCTATTGGTTCCGGGTGGTTTATGAACAGAACACACATGCAATGACTCTAGTGGATCCATGTGGTTTAGAAAATGAACACACATGCAATGACATCTAGGGGATCCATGTGGTTTATGAAAAGAATTCACATGCAATGACATCTAGGGGATCCATGTGTTTTATGAAAATAACACACACGCAGTGACTCTAGTGGATCCATTTGGTTTAGGAAAATAACACAGATGCAATGGCATCTAGTGGATCCATGTGGTTTACGAAAACAACACACATGCAATGACATCTAGTGGATCCATGTGGTTTATGAAAAGAACACACATGCAATGACATCTAGTGGATCCATGTGGTTTATGAAAAGAACACAAATGCAATGACATCAGTGGATCCATGTGGTTTATGAAAAGAACACCACATGGTGGAGTGGCATCATTGCATGTGTTCTTTTCCAAACCCATAAGGATGAACACTAATACACACACACACACATCCAATGACGCTAGTGGATCCATGTGGTTTATGAAAAGAACACACATGCAATAACATATAGTGGATGCATGTGGTTTAGGAAAAGAACACACATGCAATGACATCTAGTGGATCCATGTTGTTTAGGAAAAGAACACACATGCAATGACATCTAGTGGATCCATGTGGTTTAGGAAAATAACACACATGCAATGATATCTAGTGGATCCATGTGGTTTAGGAAAAGAACACACATGGAATGACATCTAGTGGATCCATGTGGTTTATGAAATAACACAAATGCAATAACATCTAGTGGATCCATGTGGTTTATGAAAATAACACACATGCAATGACATCAGTGGATCCATGTGGTTTATGAAAAGAACACACATGCAATGACATCTAGTGGATCCATGTGGTTAAGGAAAAGAACACACATGCAAGTACATCTAGTGGATCCATGTGGTTTTTGAAAAGAACACGCATGCATTGACATCTAGTGGATCCACGTGGTTTATGAAAAGGAGACACATGCAATGACTCGAGTGGATCAATGTGATTTAGGAAAAGAACACACATGTAATGACATCTAGTGGATCCATGTGGTTTATGAAAAGAACACACATGCAATGACATCTAGTTGATCCATGTGGTTTACGAAGAAAAGAACACACATGGAATGACTTTAGTGGATCCATGTGGTTTAGGAAAAGAACACACATGCAATGACATCTAGTGGATCCTTGTGGTTTATGAAAAGAACACACATGCAATGAATCTAGTGGATCCATATGGTTTATGAAAAGAAGACACATGCAATGACTCTAGTGGATCCATGGTGTTTAGGAAAAGAACACACATGCAATGTCATCTAGTGGATCCATGTGGTTTATGAAAAGAACACACATTAAATGACATCTAGTTGATCCATGTGGTTTACGAAAAGACCACACATGGAATGACTCTAGGGGATCCATGTGGTTTATGAAAATAACACGCATGCAATGACATCTAGTGGATCCATGTGGTTTATGAAAAGAAGACAAATGCAATGACTCTACTGGATCCATGTGGTTTAGAAAAATAACACACACGCAATGACATCTAGTGGATCCATGTGGTTTATGAAAAGAACACACATGCAGTGACATCTAGTGCATCCATGTGGTTTCTGAAAAAGAACACAAATGCAATGACATCAGTGGATCCATGTGATTTATGAAAAGAACACCACATGGTGGAGTGGAATCATTGCATGTGTTCTTGTCCAAAACCATAGAGATGAACACTAATACAGACACACAGACACATCCAATGACTCTAGTGGATACATGTGGTTTAGGAAAAGAACACACATGCAATGGCATATAGTGGATCAATGTGGTTTAGGAAAAGAACACACATGCAATGACATCTAGTGGATCCATGTTGTTTCGGAAAAGAACACACATGTAATGACATCTAGTGGATCTATGTGGTTTAGAAAAATAACACACATGCAATGACATCTAGTGGATCCATGTTGTTTATGAAAAGAACACACATGCAATAATCTAGTGGATCCATGTGGTTTAGGAAAAGAACGGACATGGAATGACATCTAGTGGATCCATGTGGTTTATGAAAAAAAACACATGCAATGACATCTAGTGGATCCATGTGGTTTATGAAAAGAACACACATGCAATGACTCTAGTGGATCCATGTGGTTTAGGAAAATAACACACATGCAAGGACATCTAGTGGATCCATGTGGTTTATGAAAAGAACATGCATGCAATGACATCTAGTGGATCCATGTGGTTTATGAAAAGAAGACACATGCAATGACTCTAGTGGATCTCTGTGGTTTAGGAAAAGAACACACATGAATGACATCTAGTAGATCCATGTGGTTTACGAAAAGGACACACATGGAATGACTCTAGTGGATCCATGTGGCTTAGGAAAAGAACAAACATGCAATGACATCTAGTAGATCCATGTGGTTTGTGAAAATAACACACCTGCAATGACTCTAGTGGATCCATGTGGTTTATGAAAAGAAGACACATGCAATGACGCTAGTGGATCCATGTGGTTTAGGAAAAGAAGACACATGCAATGACTCTAGTGGATCCATGTGGTTTAGGAAAAGAACACCACATGCTGGAGTGGCATCATTGCATGTGTTCTTTTCGAAAACCACAATGATACACACTGATACACACACATCCAATGACTATAGTGGATCCATGTGGTTTATGAAAAGAACACACATGCAATGACATCTAGTGGATGCACGTGGTTTTGGAAAAGAACACACATGCAATGACATCTAGTGGATCCATGTGGTTTAGGAAAAGAACACATATGCAATGACATCTAGTGGATCCATGAGGTTTTGGAAAAAAACACACATGCAATGACATCTATTGGATCCGGGTGGTTTATGAACAGAACACACATGCAATGACTCTAGTGGATCCATGTGGTTTAGAAAATGAACACACATGCAATGACATCTAGGGGATCCATGAGGTTTATGAAAAGAATTCACATGCAATTACATCTAGGGGATCCATGTGTTTTATGAAAATAACACACATGCAATGACTCTAGTGGATCCATGTGGTTTAGGAAAATAACACACATGCAATGGCATCTAGTGGATCCATGTGGTTTCTGAAACAACACACATGCAATGACATCTAGTGGATCCATCTGGTTTATGAAAAGAACACACATGCAATGACATCTAGTGGGTCCATGTGGTTTCTGAAAAGAACACAAATGCAATGACATCAGTGGATCCATCTGGTTTATGAAAAGAACACCACATGGTGGAGTGGCATCATAGCATGTGTTCTTTTCCAAAACCATAACGATGACCACTAATACACAAACACATGCAATGACATCTAGTGGATCCATGTGGTTTAGGAAAAGAACACACATGCAAGTACATCTAGTGGATCCATGTGGTTTATGAAAAGAACACGCATGCAATGACATCTAGTTGATCCACGTGGTTTATGAAAAGAAGACACATGCAATGACTCTAGTGGATCAATGTGGTTTAGGAAAAGAACACACATGTAATGACATCTAGTGGATCCATGTGGTTTATGAAAAGAACACACATGCAACGATATCTGGTAGATCCATGTGGTTTACGAAAAGAACACACATGGAATGACTTTAGTGGATCCATGTGGTTTAGGAAAAGAACACACATGCAATGACATCTAGTGGATCCATGTGGTTTATGAAAATAACACACATGCAATGACTTTGGTGGATCCATATGGTTTATGAAAAGAAGACACATGTAATGACTCTAGTGGATCCATGTGGTTTAGGAAAAGAACACACATGCAATGACATCTAGTGGATCCATGTGGTTTATAAAAAGAACACACATGCAATGACATCTAGTAGATCCATGTGGTTTACGAAAAGAACACACATGGAATGACTCTAGGGGATCCCTGTGGTTTATGAAAAGAACACGCACGCAATGACATCTAGTGTATCCATGTGGTTTATGAAAAGAAGACAAATGCAATGACTCTACTGGATCCATGTGGTTTAGAAAAATAACACACACGCAATGACATCTAGTGGATCCATGTGGTTTATGAAAAGAACACACATGCAATGACATCTAGTGCATCCATGTGGTTTCTGAAAAAGAACACAAATGCAATGACATCAGTGGATCCATGTGATTTATGAAAAGAACACCACATGGTGGAGTGGAATCATTGCATGTGTTCTTGTCCAAAACCATAGAGATGAACACTAATACAGACACACAGACACATCCAATGACTCTAGTGGATACATGTGGTTTAGGAAAAGAACACACATGCAATGGCATATAGTGGATCAATGTGGTTTAGGAAAAGAACACACATGCAATGACATCTAGTGGATCCATGTTGTTTAGGAAAAGAACACACATGTAATGACATCTAGTGGATCTATGTGGTTTAGAAAAATAACACACATGCAATGACATCTAGTGGATCCATGTTGTTTATGAAAAGAACACACATGCAATAATCTAGTGGATCCATGTAGTTTAGGAAAAGAACGGACATGGAATGACATCTAGTGGATCCATGTGGTTTATGAAAAAAAACACATGCAATGACATCTAGTGGATCCATGTGGTTTATGAAAAGAACACACATGCAATGACTCTAGTGGATCCATGTGGTTTAGGAAAATAACACACATGCAAGGACATCTAGTGGATCCATGTGGTTTATGAAAAGAACATGCATGCAATGACATCTAGTGGATCCATGTGGTTTATGAAAAGAAGACACATGCAATGACTCTAGTGGATCTCTGTGGTTTAGGAAAAGAACACACATGCAATGACATCTAGTAGATCCATGTGGTTTACGAAAAGGACACACATGGAATGACTCTAGTGGATCCATGTGGCTTAGGAAAAGAACAAACATGCAATGACATCTAGTAGATCCATGTGGTTTGTGAAAATAACACACCTGCAATGACTCTAGTGGATCCATGTGGTTTATGAAAAGAAGACACATGCAATGACGCTAGTGGATCCATGTGGTTTAGGAAAAGAAGACACATGCAATGACTCTAGTGGATCCATGTGGTTTAGGAAAAGAACACCACATGCTGGAGTGGCATCATTGCATGTGTTCTTTTCTAAAACCACAAAGATACACACGATACACACATCCAATGACTATAGTGGATCCATGTGGTTTATGAAAAGAACACACATGCAATGACATCTAGTGGATGCACGTGGTTTTGGAAAAGAACACACATGCAATGACATCTAGTGGATCCATGTGGTTTAGGAAAAGAACACATATGCAATGACATCTAGTGGATCCATGAGGTTTTGGAAAAAAACACACATGCAATGACATCTATTGGATCCGGGTGGTTTATGAACAGAACACACATGCAATGACTCTAGTGGATCCATGTGGTTTAGAAAATGAACACACATGCAATGACATCTAGGGGATCCATGAGGTTTATGAAAAGAATTCACATGCAATTACATCTAGGGGATCCATGTGTTTTATGAAAATAACACACATGTAATGACTCTAGTGGATCCATGTGGTTTAGGAAAATAACACACATGCAATGGCATCTAGTGGATCCATGTGGTTTACGAAAACAACACACATGCAATGACATCTAGTGGATCCATCTGGTTTATGAAAAGAACACACATGCAATGACATCTAGTGGGTCCATGTGGTTTCTGAAAAGAACACAAATGCAATGACATCAGTGGATCCATCTGGTTTATGAAAAGAACACCACATGGTGGAGTGGCATCATAGCATGTGTTCTTTTCCAAAACCATAACGATGACCACTAATACACAAACACATGCAATGACATCTAGTGGATCCATGTGGTTTAGGAAAAGAACACACATGCAAGTACATCTAGTGGATCCATGTGGTTTATGAAAAGAACACGCATGCAATGACATCTAGTTGATCCACGTGGTTTATGAAAAGAAGACACATGCAATGAATCTAGTGGATCAATGTGGTTTAGGAAAAGAACACACATGTAATGACATCTAGTGGATCCATGTGGTTTATGAAAAGAACACACATGCAACGATATCTGGTAGATCCATGTGGTTTACGAAAAGAACACACATGGAATGACTTTAGTGGATCCATGTGGTTTAGGAAAAGAACACACATGCAATGACATCTAGTGGATCCATGTGGTTTATGAAAAGAACACACATGCAATGACTTTGGTGGATCCATATGGTTTATGAAAAGAAGACACATGTAATGACTCTAGTGGATCCATGTGGTTTAGGAAAAGAACACACATGCAATGACATCTAGTGGATCCATGTGGTTTATAAAAAGAACACACATGCAATGACATCTAGTAGATCCATGTGGTTTACGAAAAGAACACACATGGAATGACTCTAGGGGATCCCTGTGGTTTATGAAAAGAACACGCATGCAATGACATCTAGTGGATCCATGTGGTTTATGAAAAGAAGACACATGCAATGACTCTAGTGGATACATGTGGTTTAGGAAAATAACACGCACGCAATGACATCTAGTGGATCCATGTGGTTTATGAAAAGAACACACATGCAATGACATCTAGTGCATCCATGTGGTTTCTGAAAAGAACACAAATGCAATGACATCAGTGGATCCATGTGATTTATGAAAAGAACACCACATGGTGGAGTGGCATCATTGCATGTGTTCTTTTCCAAAACCATAACGATGAACACTAATACACACACACACATCCAATGACTCTAGTGGATCCATGTGGTTTATGAAAAGAACACACATGCAATGGCATATAGTGGATCCATGTGGTTTAGGAAAAGAACACACATGCAATGACATCTAGTGGATCCATGTTGTTTAGGAAAAGAATACACATGTAATGACATCTAGTGGATCCATGTGGTTTGGGAAAATAACACACATGCAATGACATCTAGTGGATCCATGTGGTTTAGGAAAAAAACACACATGCAATGGCATCTAGTGGATCCATGTGGTTTACGAAAACAACACACATGCAATGACATCTAGTGGATCCATCTGGTTTATGAAAAGAACACACATGCAATGACATCTAGTGGGTCCATGTGGTTTCTGAAAAGAACACAAATGCAATGACATCAGTGGATCCATCTGGTTTATGAAAAGAACACCACATGGTGGAGTGGCATCATAGCATGTGTTCTTTTCCAAAACCATAACGATGACCACTAATACACAAACACATGCAATGACATCTAGTGGATCCATGTGGTTTAGGAAAAGAAGACACATGCAATGACTCTAGTGGATCCATGTGGTTTAGGAAAAGAACACCACATGCTAGAGTGGCATCATTGCATGTGTTCTTTTCGAAAACCACAATGATACACACTGATACACACACATCCAATGACTATAGTGGATCCATGTGGTTTATGAAAAGAACACACATGCAATGACATCTAGTGGATGCACGTGGTTTTGGAAAAGAACACATATGCAATGACATCTAGTGGATCCATGTGGTTTAGGAAAAGAACACATATGCAATGACATCTAGTGAATCCATGTGGTTTAGGAAAAAACACACATGCAATGACATCTATTGGATCCGGGTGGTTTATGAACAGAACACACATGCAATGATTCTAGTGGATCCATGTGGTTTAGAAAATGAACACACATGCAATGACATCTAGGGGATCCATGAGGTTTATGAAAAGAATTCACATGCAATTACATCTAGGGGATCCATGTGTTTTATGAAAATAACACACATGCAATGACTCTAGTGGATCCATGTGGTTTAGGAAAATAACACACATGCAATGGCATCTAGTGGATCCATGTGGTTTACGAAAACACATGCAATGACATCTAGTGGATCCATCTGGTTTATGAAAAGAACACACATGCAATGACATCTAGTGGGTCCATGTGGTTTCTGAAAAGAACACAAATGCAATGACATCAGTGGATCCATCTGGTTTATGAAAAGAACACCACATGGTGGAGTGGCATCATAGCATGTGTTCTTTTCCAAAACCATAACGATGACCACTAATACACAAACACATGCAATGACATCTAGTGGATCCATGTGGTTTAGGAAAAGAACACACATGCAAGTACATCTAGTGGATCCATGTGGTTTATGAAAAGAACACGCATGCAATGACATCTAGTTGATCCACGTGGTTTATGAAAAGAAGACACATGCAATGACTCTAGTGGATCAATGTGGTTTAGGAAAAGAACACACATGTAATGACATCTAGTGGATAAATGTGGTTTATGAAAAGAACACACATGCAACGATATCTGGTAGATCCATGTGGTTTACGAAAACAACACACATGGAATGACTTTAGTGGATCCATGTGGTTTAGGAAAAGAACACACATGCAATGACATCTAGTGGATCCATGTGGTTTATGAAAAGAACACACATGCAATGACTCTGGTGGATCCATATGGTTTATGAAAAGAAGACACATGTAATGACTCTAGTGGATCCATGTGGTTTAGGAAAAGAACACACATGCAATGACATCTAGTGGATCCATGTGGTTTATGAAAAGAACACACATGCAATGACATCTAGTAGATCCATGTGGTTTACGAAAAGAACACACATGGAGTGACTCTAGGGGATCCCTGTGGTTTATGAAAAGAACACGCATGCAATGACATCTAGTGGATCCATGTGGTTTATGAAAATAAGACACATGCAATGACTCTAGTGGATCCATGTGGTTTAGGAAAATAACACGCACGCAATGACATCTAGTGGATCCATGTGGTTTATGAAAAGAATACACATGCAATGACATCTAGTGCATCCATGTGGTTTCTGAAAAGAACACAAATGCAATGACATCAGTGGATCCATGTGATTTATGAAAAGAACACCACATGGTGGAGTGGCATCATTGCATGTGTTCTTTTCCAAAACCATAACGATGAACACTAATACACACACACATCCAATGACTCTAGTGGATCCATGTGGTTTATGAAAAGAACACACATGCAATGGCATATAGTGGATCCATGTGGTTTAGGAAAAGAACACACATGCAATGACATCTAGTGGATCCATGTTGTTTAGGAAAAGAACACACATGTAATGACATCTAGTGGATCCATGTGGTTTGGGAAAATAACACACATGCAATGACATCTAGTGGATCCATGTGGTTTAGGAAAATAACACACATGCAATGGCATCTAGTGGATCCATCTGGTTTATGAAAAGAACACACATGCAATGACATCTAGTGGATCCATGTGGTTTAGGAAAAGAACACATATGCAATGACATCTAGTGGATCCATGTGGTTTAGGAAAAAACACACATGCAATGACATCTATTGGATCCGGGTGGTTTATGAACAGAACACACATGCAATGATTCTAGTGGATCCATGTGGTTTAGAAAATGAACACACATGCAATGACATCTAGGGGATCCATGAGGTTTATGAAAAGAACACACATGCAATTACATCTAGGGGATCCATGTGTTTTATGAAAATAACACACATGCAATGACTCTAGTGGATCCATGTGGTTTAGGAAAATAACACACATGCAATGGCATCTAGTGGATCCATGTGGTTTACGAAAACAACACACATGCAATGACATCTAGTGGATCCATCTGGTTTATGAAAAGAACACACATGCAATGACATCTAGTGGGTCCATGTGGTTTCTGAAAAGAACACAAATGCAATGACATCTGGATCCATCTGGTTTATGAAAAGAACACCACATGGTGGAGTGGCATCATAGCATGTGTTCTTTTACAAAACCATAACGATGACCACTAATACACACACACATGCAATGACATCTAGTGGATCCATGTGGTTTAGGAAAAGAACACACATGCAAGTACATCTAGTGGATCCATGTGGTTTATGAAAAGAACACGCATGCAATGACATCTAGTTGATCCACGTGGTTTATGAAAAGAAGACACATGCAATGACTCTAGTGGATCAATGTGGTTTAGGAAAAGAACACACATGTAATGACATCTAGTGGATCAATGTGGTTTATGAAAAGAACACACATGCAACGACATCTGGTAGATCCATGTGGTTCTGAAAGAACACACATGGAATGACTTTAGAGGATCCATGTGGTTTAGGAAAAGAACACACATGCAATGACATCTAGTGGATCCATGTGGTTTATGAAAAGAACACACATGCAATGACTCTGGTGGATCCATATGGTTTATGAAAAGAAGACACATGTAATGACTCTAGTGGATTCATGTGGTTTAGGAAAAGAACACACATGCAATGACATCTAGTGGATCCATGTGGTTTATGAAAAGAACACACATGCAATGACATCTAGTAGATCCATGTGGTTTACGAAAAGAACACACATGGAATGACTCTAGGGGATCCCTGTGGTTTATGAAAAGAACACGCATGCAATGACATCTAGTGGATCCATGTGGTTTATGAAAAGAAGACACATGCAATGACTCTAGTGGATCCATGTGGTTTAGGAAAATAACACGCACGCAATGACATATAGTGGATCCATGTGGTTTATGAAAAGAACACACATGCAATGACATCTAGTGCATCCATGTGGTTTCTGAAAAGAACACAAATGCAATGACATCAGTGGATCCATGTGATTTATGAAAAGAACACCACATGGTGGAGTGGCATCATTGCATGTGTTCTTTTCCAAAACCATAACGATGAACACTAATACACACACACACATCCAATGACTCTAGTGGATCCATGTGGTTTATGAAAACAACACACATGCAATGGCATATAGTGGATCCATGTGGTTTAGGAAAAGAACACACATGCAATGACATCTAGTGGATCCATGTTGTTTAGGAAAAGAACACACATGTAATGACATCTAGTGGATCCATGTGGTTTGGGAAAATAACACACATGCAATGACATCTAGTGGATCCATGTGGTTTAGGAAAATAACACACATGCAATGGCATCTAGTGGATCCATCTGGTTTATGAAAAGAACACACATGCAATGACATCTAGTGGGTCCATGTGGTTTCTGAAAAGAACACAAATGCAATGACATCAGTGGATCCATCTGGTTTATGAAAAGAACACCACATGGTGGAGTGGCATCATAGCATGTGTTCTTTTCCAAAACCATAACGATGACCACTAATACACACACACATGCAATGACATCTAGTGGATCCATGTGGTTTAGGAAAAGAACACACATGCAAGTACATCTAGTGGATCCATGTGGTTTATGAAAAGAACACGCATGCAATGACATCTAGTTGATCCACGTGGTTTATGAAAAGAAGACACATGCAATGACTCTAGTGGATCAATGTGGTTTAGGAAAAGAACACACATGTAATGACATCTAGTGGATCAATGTGGTTTATGAAAAGAACACACATGCAACGACATCTGGTAGATCCATGTGGTTTACGAAAAGAACACACATGGAATGACTTTAGTGGATCCATGTGGTTTAGGAAAAGAACACACATGCAATGACATCTAGTGGATCCATGTGGTTTATGAAAAGAACACACATGCAATGACTCTGGTGGATCCATATGGTTTATGAAAAGAAGACACATGTAATGACTCTAGTGGATCCATGTGGTTTAGGAAAAGAACACACATGCAATGGCATCTAGTGGATCCATGTGGTTTATGAAAAGAACACACATGCAATGACATCTAGTAGATCCATGTGGTTTACGAAAAGAACACACATGGAGTGACTCTAGGGGATCCCTGTGGTTTATGAAAAGAACACGCATGCAATGACATCTAGTGGATCCATGTGGTTTATGAAAATAAGACACATGCAATGACTCTAGTGGATCCATGTGGTTTAGGAAAATAACACGCACGCAATGACATCTAGTGGATCCATGTGGTTTATGAAAAGAATACACATGCAATGACATCTAGTGCATCCATGTGGTTTCTGAAAAGAACACAAATGCAATGACATCAGTGGATCCATGTGATTTATGAAAAGAACACCACATGGTGGAGTGGCATCATTGCATGTGTTCTTTTCCAAAACCATAACGATGAACACTAATACACACACACACATCCAATGACTCTAGTGGATCCATGTGGTTTATGAAAAAAAACACATGCAATGGCATATAGTGGATCCATGTGGTTTAGGAAAAGAACACACATGCAATGACATCTAGTGGATCCATGTTGTTTAGGAAAAGAACACACATGTAATGACATCTAGTGGATCCATGTGGTTTGGGAAAATAACACACATGCAATGACATCTAGTGGATCCATGTGGTTTAGGAAAATAACACACATGCAATGGCATCTAGTGGATCCATCTGGTTTATGAAAAGAACACACATGCAATGACATCTAGTGGATCCATGTGGTTTAGGAAAAGAACACATATGCAATGACATCTAGTGGATCCATGTGGTTTAGGAAAAAACACACATGCAATGACATCTATTGGATCCGGGTGGTTTATGAACAGAACACACATGCAATGATTCTAGTGGATCCATGTGGTTTAGAAAATGAACACACATGCAATGACATCTAGGGGATCCATGAGGTTTATGAAAAGAACACACATGCAATTACATCTAGGGGATCCATGTGTTTTATGAAAATAACACACATGCAATGACTCTAGTGGATCCATGTGGTTTAGGAAAATAACACACATGCAATGGCATCTAGTGGATCCATGTGGTTTACGAAAACAACACACATGCAATGACATCTAGTGGATCCATCTGGTTTATGAAAAGAACACACATGCAATGACATCTAGTGGGTCCATGTGGTTTCTGAAAAGAACACAAATGCAATGACATCAGTGGATCCATCTGGTTTATGAAAAGAACACCACATGGTGGAGTGGCATCATAGCATGTGTTCTTTTACAAAACCATAACGATGACCACTAATACACACACACATGCAATGACATCTAGTGGATCCATGTGGTTTAGGAAAAGAACACACATGCAAGTACATCTAGTGGATCCATGTGGTTTATGAAAAGAACACGCATGCAATGACATCTAGTTGATCCACGTGGTTTATGAAAAGAAGACACATGCAATGACTCTAGTGGATCAATGTGGTTTAGGAAAAGAACACACATGTAATGACATCTAGTGGATCAATGTGGTTTATGAAAAGAACACACATGCAACGACATCTGGTAGATCCATGTGGTTTACGAAAGAACACACATGGAATGACTTTAGAGGATCCATGTGGTTTAGGAAAAGAACACACATGCAATGACATCTAGTGGATCCATGTGGTTTATGAAAAGAACACACATGCAATGACTCTGGTGGATCCATATGGTTTATGAAAAGAAGACACATGTAATGACTCTAGTGGATTCATGTGGTTTAGGAAAAGAACACACATGCAATGACATCTAGTGGATCCATGTGGTTTATGAAAAGAACACACATGCAATGACATCTAGTAGATCCATGTGGTTTACGAAAAGAACACACATGGAATGACTCTAGGGGATCCCTGTGGTTTATGAAAAGAACACGCATGCAATGACATCTAGTGGATCCATGTGGTTTATGAAAAGAAGACACATGCAATGACTCTAGTGGATCCATGTGGTTTAGGAAAATAACACGCACGCAATGACATATAGTGGATCCATGTGGTTTATGAAAAGAACACACATGCAATGACATCTAGTGCATCCATGTGGTTTCTGAAAAGAACACAAATGCAATGACATCAGTGGATCCATGTGATTTATGAAAAGAACACCACATGGTGGAGTGGCATCATTGCATGTGTTCTTTTCCAAAACCATAACGATGAACACTAATACACACACACACATCCAATGACTCTAGTGGATCCATGTGGTTTATGAAAACAACACACATGCAATGGCATATAGTGGATCCATGTGGTTTAGGAAAAGAACACACATGCAATGACATCTAGTGGATCCATGTTGTTTAGGAAAAGAACACACATGTAATGACATCTAGTGGATCCATGTGGTTTGGGAAAATAACACACATGCAATGACATCTAGTGGATCCATGTGGTTTAGGAAAATAACACACATGCAATGGCATCTAGTGGATCCATCTGGTTTATGAAAAGAACACACATGCAATGACATCTAGTGGGTCCATGTGGTTTGAAAAGAACACAAATGCAATGACATTGGATCCATCTGGTTTATGAAAAGAACACCACATGGTGGAGTGGCATCATAGCATGTGTTCTTTTCCAAAACCATAACGATGACCACTAATACACACACACATGCAATGACATCTAGTGGATCCATGTGGTTTAGGAAAAGAACACACATGCAAGTACATCTAGTGGATCCATGTGGTTTATGAAAAGAACACGCATGCAATGACATCTAGTTGATCCACGTGGTTTATGAAAAGAAGACACATGCAATGACTCTAGTGGATCAATGTGGTTTAGGAAAAGAACACACATGTAATGACATCTAGTGGATCAATGTGGTTTATGAAAAGAACACACATGCAACGACATCTGGTAGATCCATGTGGTTTACGAAAAGAACACACATGGAATGACTTTAGTGGATCCATGTGGTTTAGGAAAAGAACACACATGCAATGACATCTAGTGGATCCATGTGGTTTATGAAAAGAACACACATGCAATGACTCTGGTGGATCCATATGGTTTATGAAAAGAAGACACATGTAATGACTCTAGTGGATCCATGTGGTTTAGGAAAAGAACACACATGCAATGACATCTAGTGGATCCATGTGGTTTATGAAAAGAACACACATGCAATGACATCTAGTAGATCCATGTGGTTCTGAAAAGAACACACATGGAATGACTCTAGGGGATCCCATGGTTTATGAAAAGAACACGCATGCAATGACATCTAGTGGATCCATGTGGTTTATGAAAAGAAGACACATGCAATGACTCTAGTGGATCCATGTGGTTTAGGAAAATAACACGCACGCAATGACATCTAGTGGATACATGTGGTTTATGAAAAGAATACACATGCAATGACATCTAGTGCATCCATGTGGTTTGAAAAGAACACAAATGCAATGACATCAGTGGATCCATGTGATTTATGAAAAGAACACCACATGGTGGAGTGGCATCATTGCATGTGTTCTTTTCCAAAAACCATAACGATGAACACTAATACACACACACATCCAATGACTCTAGTGGATCCATGTGGTTTATGAAAAGAACACATGCAATGGCATATAGTGGATCCATGTGGTTTAGGAAAAGAACACACATGCAATGACATCTAGTGGATCCATGTTGTTTAGGAAAAGAACACACATGTAATGACATCTAGTGGATCCATGTGGTTTGGGAAAATAACACACATGCAATGACATCTAGTGGATCCATGTGGTTTAGGAAAATAACACACATGCAATGGCATCTAGTGGATCCATCTGGTTTATGAAAAGAACACACATGCAATGACATCTAGTGGGTCCATGTGGTTTATGAAAAGACCACAAATGCAATGACATCGGTGGATCCATCTGGTTTATGAAAAGAACACCACATGGTGGAGTGGCATCATAGCATGTGTTCTTTTCCAAAACCATAACGATGACCACTAATACACACACACATGCAATGACATCTAGTGGATCCATGTGGTTTAGGAAAAGAACACACATGCAAGTACATCTAGTGGATCCATGTGGTTTATGAAAAGAACACGCATGCAATGACATCTAGTTGATCCACGTGGTTTATGAAAAGAAGACACATGCAATGACTCTAGTGGATCAATGTGGTTTAGGAAAAGAACACACATGTAATGACATCTAGTGGATCAATGTGGTTTATGAAAAGAACACACATGCAACGACATCTGGTAGATCCATGTGGTTCTGAAAAAGAACACACATGCAATGACTCTAGTGGATCCATGTGGTTTAGGAAAAGAACACACATGCAATGACATCTAGTGGATCCATGTGGTTTATGAAAAGAACACACATGCAATGACTCTGGTGGATCCATATGGTTTATGAAAAGAAGACACATGTAATGACTCTAGTGGATCCATGTGGTTTAGGAAAAGAACACACATGCAATGACATCTAGTGGATCCATGTGGTTTATGAAAAGAACACACATGCAATGACATCTAGTAGATCCATGTGGTTTATGAAAAGAACACACATGGAATGACTCTAGGGGATCCCTGTGGTTTATGAAAAGAACACGCATGCAATGACATCTAGTGGATCCATGTGGTTTATGAAAAGAAGACACATGCAATGACTCTAGTGGATCCATGTGGTTTAGGAAAATAACACGCACGCAATGACATCTAGTGGATACATGTGGTTTATGAAAAGAATACACATGCAATGACATCTAGTGCATCCATGTGGTTTCTGAAAAGAACACAAATGCAATGACATCAGTGGATCCATGTGATTTATGAAAAGAACACCACATGGTGGAGTGGCATCATTGCATGTGTTCTTTCCAAAACCATAACTATGAACACTAATACACACACACATCCAATGACTCTAGTGGATCCATGTGGTTTATGAAAAGAACACACATGCAATGGCATATAGTGGATCCATGTGGTTTAGGAAAAGAACACACATGCAATGACATCTAGTGGATCCATGTTGTTTAGGAAAAGAACACATGTAATGACATCTAGTGGATCCATGTGGTTTGGGAAAAATAACACACATGCAATGACATCTAGTGGATCCATGTGGTTTAGGAAAATAACACACATGCAATGGCATCTAGTGGATCCATCTGGTTTATGAAAAGAACACACATGCAATGACATCTAGTGGGTCCATGTGGTTTCTGAAAAGAACACAAATGCAATGACATCAGTGGATCCATCTGGTTTATGAAAAGAACACCACATGGTGGAGTGGCATCATAGCATGTGTTCTTTTACAAAACCATAACGATGACCACTAATACACACACACATGCAATGACATCTAGTGGATCCATGTGGTTTAGGAAAAGAACACACATGCAAGTACATCTAGTGGATCCATGTGGTTTATGAAAAGAACACGCATGCAATGACATCTAGTTGATCCACGTGGTTTATGAAAAGAAGACACATGCAATGACTCTAGTGGATAAATGTGGTTTAGGAAAAGAACACACATGTAATGACATCTAGTGGATCAATGTGGTTTATGAAAATAACACACATGCAACGACATCTGGTAGATCCATGTGGTTTACGAAAAGAACACACATGGAATGACTTTAGTGGATCCATGTGGTTTAGGAAAAGAACACACATGCAATGACATCTAGTGGATCCATGTGGTTTATGAAAAGAACACACATGCAATGACTCTGGTGGATCCATATGGTTTATGAAAAGAAGACACATGTAATGACTCTAGTGGATCCATGTGGTTTAGGAAAAGAACACACATGCAATGACATCTAGTGGATCCATGTGGTTTATGAAAAGAACACACATGCAATGACATCTAGTAGATCCATGTGGTTTACGAAAAGAACACACATGGAATGACTCTAGGGGATCCCTGTGGTTTATGAAAAGAACACGCATGCAATGACATCTAGTGGATCCATGTGGTTTATGAAAAGAAGACACATGCAATGACTCTAGTGGATCCATGTGGTTTAGGAAAATAAAACGCACGCAATGACATCTAGTGGATACATGTGGTTTATGAAAAGAATACACATGCAATGACATCTAGTGCATCCATGTGGTTTCTGAAAAGAACACAAATGCAATGACATCAGTGGATCCATGTGATTTATGAAAAGAACACCACATGGTGGAGTGGCATCATTGCATGTGTTCTTTTCCAAAACCATAACGATGAACACTAATACACACACACACATCCAATGACTCTAGTGGATCCATGTGGTTTATGAAAAGAACACACATGCAATGGCATATAGTGGATCCATGTGGTTTAGGAAAAGAACACACATGCAATGACATCTAGTGGATCCATGTTGTTTAGGAAAAGAACACACATGTAATGACATCTAGTGGATCCATGTGGTTTGGGAAAATAACACACATGCAATGACATCTAGTGGATCCATGTGGTTTAGGAAAATAACACACATGCAATGGCATCTAGTGGATCCATCTGGTTTATGAAAAGAACACACATGCAATGACATCTAGTGGGTCCATGTGGTTTCTGAAAAGAACACAAATGCAATGACATCAGTGGATCCATCTGGTTTATGAAAAGAACACCACATGGTGGAGTGGCATCATAGCATGTGTTCTTTTACAAAACCATAACGATGACCACTAATACACACACACATGCAATGACATCTAGTGGATCCATGTGGTTTAGGAAAAGAACACACATGCAAGTACATCTAGTGGATCCATGTGGTTTATGAAAAGAACACGCATGCAATGACATCTAGTTGATCCACGTGGTTTATGAAAAGAAGACACATGCAATGACTCTAGTGGATAAATGTGGTTTAGGAAAAGAACACACATGTAATGACATCTAGTGGATCAATGTGGTTTATGAAAAGAACACACATGCAACGACATCTGGTAGATCCATGTGGTTTACGAAAAGAACACACATGGAATGACTTTAGTGGATCCATGTGGTTTAGGAAAAGAACACACATGCAATGACATCTAGTGGATCCATGTGGTTTATGAAAAGAACACACATGCAATGACTCTGGTGGATCCATATGGTTTATGAAAAGAAGACACATGTAATGACTCTAGTGGATCCATGTGGTTTAGGAAAAGAACACACATGCAATGACATCTAGTGGATCCATGTGGTTTATGAAAAGAACACACATGCAATGACATCTAGTAGATCCATGTGGTTTACGAAAAGAATACACATGGAATGACTCTAGGGGATCCCTGTGGTTTATGAAAAGAACACGCATGCAATGACATCTAGTGGATCCATGTGGTTTATGAAAAGAAGACACATGCAATGACTCTAGTGGATCCATGTGGTTTAGGAAAATAACACGCACGCAATGACATCTAGTGGATCCATGTGGTTTATGAAAAGAACACACATGCAATGACATCTAGTGCATCCATGTGGTTTCTGAAAAGAACACAAATGCAATGACATCAGTGGATCCATGTGATTTATGAAAAGAAGACCACATGGTGGAGTGGCATCATTGCATGTGTTCTTTTCCAAAACCATAACGATGAACACTAATACACACACACACATCCAATGACTCTAGTGGATCCATGTGGTTTATGAAAAGAACACACATGCAATGGCATATATTGGATCCATGTGGTTTAGGAAAAGAACACACATGCAATGACATCTAGTGGATCCATGTTGTTTAGGAAAAGAACACACATGTAATGACATCTAGTGGATCCATGTGGTTTGGGGAAAATAACACACATGCAATGACATCTAGTGGATCCATGTGGTTTAGGAAAATAACACACATGCAATGGCATCTAGTGGATCCATCTGGTTTATGAAAAGAACACACATGCAATGACATCTAGTGGGTCCATGTGGTTTTTGAAAAGAACACAAATGCAATGACATCGATTGGATCCATCTGGTTTATGAAAAGAACACCACATGGTGGAGTGGCATCATAGCATGTTCTTTTCCAAAACCATAACAATGACCACTAATACACACACACATGCAATGACATCTAGTGGATCCATGTGGTTTAGGAAAAGAACACACATGCAAGTACATCTAGTGGATCCATGTGGTTTATGAAAAGAACACGCATGCAATGACATCTAGTTGATCCACGTGGTTTATGAAAAGAAGACACATGCAATGACTCTAGTGGATCAATGTGGTTTAGGAAAAGAACACACATGTAATGACATCTAGTGGATCAATGTGGTTTATGAAAAGAACACACATGCAACGACATCTGGTAGATCCATGTGGTTTACGAAAAGAACACACATGGAATGACTTTAGTGGATCCATGTTGTAGCGTCCCCAACCTTTAATAAGATTGAGTCCCCTGTGTTTACAATGCTAGTCCCTGGATCAATAGCTAGCATCCACAGTTCAGATGTAATATCAAGAAACAAGGGCCATAATACAATTTTATAACCAGGTATAACATAATTTTATTACATCAAACATAGCTCATTTGGCTATTACATTACATTGCAGCGGAATAACTATAGTCATGGGTCCTTCATCTTCAAAGTGCCACAGGCAGATGTTGGTTGTAGACTTTGTAATCCTAATCAATCAATCTTCACTAAAATCAATCAAACCTGCAACATTAAAGGTTACAGCCACAAGGGTCAATACATTTGAGTTGTATTGGCAAGTGATACTTTAGTAGTATAGTGGAGTCTATCATCTATATGCATTTTGGCTAAGTGGAGTTTAGGCTTGCATTGATCAAAATAGATTTTTCCCTATCATTTTGAAAATACTAAGTTTTATTTTGACAAAAACCACCAAGGCATCTATCAACAAGACTGAAGATCCTCTCAAGGCATCTTCCAATCAAAGATTGAAGATTTTTTTGGCAAAAACAATTTCCCAATCTAAGATTTCGAGATCCTTGTACCAAGCCATCTCTCCATCAAAGATTGAAGAATTTCACACAACCCTTGTTCACCCACAAATTTTATTTGGAAATTGGAGTGATGAGATTCTTGATTGCTTCCATGTCTTGATGCTCAAATTGTCCTTTAGGACATGGCTAAGTACTTAGGTTTTACACTCTGCAGGTGGTGCACTTTCCCCACAAGCCTTGGTTTCCCAAGACATGATCCTTGAGCCTTTCCTTAGTCAAATGGACGCGCTCCAACCTAACATACACTACCACTGTCCAAGTGACTAAGTTCCAGCATCCTAAGATCATGGCGAGCCCATATTGCCAAGTGGTTGCACTTGAAACTTCTCAACATTTGACATCTCAAATCTCTTTGTTTCCTGGGTGGCCATCCACAAGTGAGATACAAGCCAAGTCCATGGCCTTGTGAACCACTCAACATAAACCATTCCTTCCATTCCACCTAGGTGATTCATTACTTAGTTGTTTTGTTAAATAAAACACAAGTCCATAGACTGAGAAATTTTCATAGCATGAATATATATCCCACCCAGGTTTTCTATTAGCTAGGCTAAGCTTGATAGTAATAGGATTCTTAACTTAGGTAAATCCTTCTAAGGATTCATTCTACTAGTTTTCCTATAGCAAGGTCTATACTTAGCAAAATAAAAACCATGCAAGTTTTACTTAGCAAAACACTAATGCATATTGAAATTAATGGGATGGATAGTATGAAGTATCACTTGCCTTTTTGGTAGAGGGTATGAAACTTACTCCTTGTCCTTGCAACACTCACACTCTTCAAGTCACTACAATTCAATCAAGCAAGGCACAAACTTAATCTACCAATCAAGCAAAACTACACACATAAAATAACAAAAGTCAAACAAACAATTTTTCACACACAAAGTAATGGGATCTAAGTCATGCATAAGCATGCAAAGGTTGGTTCTATTGTAGGATGGTCTTCACTAGGCTTCTAAACTTTGTAGGTTCCAAATTGGTCATTTACCAAAATGGCAAAAGTCATTTGCAAAAGGTTTCTATTAGATTCCTAAACTTTGTAAGATCCAAATTGGTCATTTACCAAAGTGGCAAGTTCAAGTAATGCATGCAAGCATGCCAAGCTTTGATTTGTTTGAAAAAGGGGTTCCTAATGGGTCATAGACATTTGGGTACATCTAATGGTCATTTTG
Source organism: Avena insularis (assembly GCA_023614405.1). NCBI lineage: Eukaryota > Viridiplantae > Streptophyta > Magnoliopsida > Poales > Poaceae > Avena > Avena insularis. The sequence continues at coordinate 320,035,899 of CM042686.1, forward strand.
TGAAGTGAGCTAAGTCATTTGCAAAAGGTTTCACTATAAAACCATTTGCAAAACAAAGTGTCATTCTATGGGGTGTAGAAACATTTCTACTAGGGTATTAACCTATAGGTTTCACCAAATGAGTTGCTATTGCAAAACTTGGTGTTTTGGGTCGATAGGTTTGGTTCAAAACATTTTCTCCAAAGTTTTCTTTATGAAAGCATTTTCATAAACAAAACAAATAGTTTTAGTTAGCTAGAAATGGACTAAACTAATTAATCCATCCTATTATTTTCCAAAATCATTTTCCAAACTATGGGTTGGTTCCTAGGGTTAGTAAGGTCACAACAAACTAATTTGCAAAGGTTTTCACCTAAAAAAATCATTTTAAATGATTTTTCTAATGTTAACAAGTACACAAAAGAATCTGCAAAATCAAACAAGCTAACAAATACTATTTACAAACTAAGGGCAGGGTTGGCTAGAGCTTGTCTTGCTGATTCCAACGACATAAAGTTTGTAAAATTTGGACGTGTGGATCAAAAGATACATGGGTTTGAAAATGGCTAAAGTTTCGCTTTCTAATTACATTTTTAAACAAACACCGCCACGCTGGCGTGATCTTACTGGTCGATACCGTTCGGCGGATCGGCTCTGTGAACGTTGGATCTATTTAGATCGAGTGGTCCAGAGGTCATACCTCTGCGACTAAGTGAACTAATCGTGAGCGCTGGATATAGATCGAGCGGCCGCTAACAATCAAACCAACAATGGCGGCTGCGGTGGCTAACGGCGGCGGAGTCGTCGGTCGATGAAGGTGCCGGTGATCTGAGCGAGAGAAGAGGGCATGCTCACCGAGCTCGGGGAGGTTGCGTGAAGCTCGACGTCTTGATGGCTCGACGACGGGCGCTCTGGTTCAACGCGATTGCTCGCCCGGAGTTGGGAACGGCGCGTTAGCTCTATCCACGGTCGAAGAGAGTATGGATCACCTCAAAGCGAAATGGCTATATGGTTAGATGCGCAAGATCGAGACGGAGTCGTGTGCGTGAAACGAGAGGGTCGGGCGGTCGAGGCTTACGGGAAACTCTGCCGGAGAAGAAGCGGCAGCGGCGCCATCGTCGACAATGGGCGGCCTTCTGATGCGATCTAGGTCACGAGCGATGGCGTTAATTGCGGAAAAAAGTCAACGGGTCTTAGGCGCATCATCGGAAAGTAGAGGGCGGCTGGAAGCTACCTGTGGAGTTCGCGGAGTTGGGCGACTGGCAGGTGTTAAGCCAGCTTGATGCAGCGTTATTCTGGGCGCCCGGATGAATGGGGTGGTATGGATAGATGCGCCTGGATGCGTGGAGTAAAGGGTGCTAGGTCGGCGAGGTAAGGGAGGTCTGGTTTCGTCGAATTGTCACCGAACATCGTCGAGCAAAGGAGCTTGAGCCTCGAAATTGGGCGTGATAAAGCGTGTCGTCAGGCGTCGAAGGGATTTATAGAGGAGAGGAGGCGTTACCATCTGCGTGATCACTGCAGGTTTACTCGCGTCATTAAGGTGAATTGAACCGAGGAATCAGCGGCGGAACAAGGAGAAGAACTGGTCGCGGGTGGGAAGGAGAACAGGAGTAGTGGGGTCCAACGGTCAGTGGGAAAAGGAGAGAGGAGGAGGTCCACCAGTCATTGGCTGCGTTTGGTTCAGTCCGCGGTAAGAAAACGGTTCGGGGGCTTGGGAGAGAGAGGTGGGGTCATCTCACGAGTGAGGAGGAGGAGGAGGTCCGGTTTTCATTGACTATGCGGGTAGGAATCTGGGTGAGAAAAAGGTTTCTTGGGAAAAAGACTGGTCTTGGGCTGCTGTTAGGCCTCTATTTTTTTTCATCTAAATCTTTTTCTTTTCTAATTCTTTTTCCTTTTGAATTTCAAACAAATATTCAAGCAATCAAACAAGGTTCAAATCAATTCAAACAAACAACAAACTTTTCATTTGAATTTGGTTCTGTTAAACAACATAATCCAAATCCAAGATAAATTAATATTTTATTTATTTTAGGATCCATTTAATAATT